>CM060901.1:634702882-644702882 GCA_030737815.1 Allium fistulosum
GAAAATTACATGCATATATTTTCTAGGATTATCTGGAATTATTACAAATGATTTCTGAATTAAAATACACTTAGCCGAAGGGGGAGTTATGTGTATAGGAAGGCAAATGTAGGAGGCCGAGAATTGATGTAAATGCATAAAGTTTAAATAATGGTTAAGGGACTAGATCCATAATATATGCTTAATAAATCAGAAAAGTACTATACTACCTGTAAAAGGGTAAAGTCAAACAAATTAGGTGTTGACACATGTAAAATGGCATTAAATGCGTAGAAGGTAAGCTTTGGACATGTATCGAGAGGTAATGCCAAGGTTAGAGTAATAAACCGAAAAAAGCGAGCTAATGGACAATATAAGACTTAAGGAAAATAAGCTGAGAAATGTTAAGTATGAGCATAGATTTATATATCGAGGGTAAAGGCCGAGGGCTAAAGGAGAAAGAGCATACGATGGCGATAGAGGGATTATAGGTAGAGGAGGTGATTTCTGAGACCTAGTAGTGAAAAGCTATAAAAAGAAATTAAATATAAGTTAGGCTTCTCTAGATGAGACTATGGTTAGTGATTGCCAAGGCCTATTAACAGTCAATGCAAAGTTAACACAAGAATCTATTGGCTTCTGGAGGGTAAGGTTAATACTATGGTTTAAGTTAGCCGAAACAAGTGCTGAGAACATTATGAAATGTGATGTATAACATAGATGTTTTCGGGGTTAGAAGGCTAATGATAGTCTTACAAATTTAACTAGCTTAATTTATAGGTAATGATAAAATGTAATTAATGAATAGTTAGGTGGAGTATTTGGTTGATGTCTAAAGCCCGATGTGGCAGCCAAGATCCGAAATGCAACAACCCGCCATCTACGACGTCCCGACCCACGTATAAAAGTGGAACTATCATCGCAGACTTTGTAGACGGCGGATCGTTTGAGGTCAAACATATAAAACATTATAGAGCTATCTACAATATTCTAAACTTTCTGAAACTCATAGTGGAAGGAATAAAAATATAATAATCAATGGTACAATCCTAGACAAATAAAAACAATAAAATATCAAATAAAACATTAGCTACAACATTTTTATATACCATTACCGAAAAGAGTCCAATGTCTAAGAATAAATAAAATAAATAGTAGATATCAAATAAATGCGCGTCTCCATTGCACCATCATGCTTTCAAGTCACCACCAGTCCTCTCTATCGACCTATCAGATTATAACTGAAAAAAAGAAAATGATAGAAAAGGCCAGACATACGTTTGGTGGGCGAAACACATCATATAAGTGTATAATATTAATAAGCTAGTAAAACAACACTTATGCTCGAAAACCATATCATAATTCGTGTCACCTGCACCCAAAAAGTTATCTAAACATAATAATATACTACAGTGACATCATAAGCTAAGGTCTCACTAAAATGTCTACCGGGTCTAATCTTATACTGAAGCACTATGTCACGATTAAGCCCAAAGTCCTAACTTGCCATCGCCCCAAACATATGCACACGACCAAGCCTAAAGTCTCAGCTCGTATACCATCCATGTATGCAAACGACCGAGTCCCAAGTCCAATCTCGAATGCAGAAAACGTATGCAAACGACTGAGCCTAAAGTCCCAACATGAATGCCAAAGAAGTATGAGAACGACTGGGCCCAAAGTCTCAGCTCAAATACGGAAAATGTCATTAATACAACCGAGGACTAGTTTCCTCATACATGTACCGAAACATCGTAGATAGTATCCTCCTATAACGGATCTACCAAAATAAGGCACTTTTCAGAAATGTATCTAAACACAGTAAGCAATATGCCATAACATTCCTCGTCTTATCATGATATCGATGCAACAAACCACGCGTGAACTGGAGGTCGTAGGTGAGAGTTATAAGCATTTTAAGTTAAGGCGATTCTTTAGTTATTGGTTTAATTATTATTTTTATTTTATTCTTTAATTCCTTTATAGCATCACTACAGTAACCAAAAATCCCATTCAATCCTAGCATCTACTCCAGCCGCAACTTCTGATCATCACTACACCGGCTACATCCAACGCGCCTACGATCTGACCTCACCACAAGCCTCACCACGCCACACCGTGTTATTCGCTATCGTCGCCTGGAGCTCCGGTGCCTTCTCTTGGTTTCGCCGCCAACTTCCATCATTGATTCTGACGAATTCGAAAGCCCTATGATCAATTTCCACTGTCAAGATGACCATCTCATCCTCCTCTATATAGCTATGCTTCTCGATCGTCATATCGTTGTCGTTTCACCGTTGGATTGAAATGTATGGTCCATGTTTTTCGAACTTTCGATACATTTTCTGGTTAATCCACACACCCAATCGACGAATGAACACCACTAGTGGATTTGTGTCGTCGAGAACTATGATTTTGATATATAATATACTTGATTTAGAACACTTGTATTTTTTGCACTTTTTAAATAAAGGGAGATTAACTTTTACTAATTACAATCGATTAATTTTTTTTTAACATCTAGCCATGGCATACATCCTATTGGGGTAGTGTGTGTGTGTCTATATATATATGTATATATATATATGTATGTATGTATATATATATATATATAAACAGTTCTTAATTATTTATTATATCATTACAAATTGGTTTAAGATCATAAGAGGTGAGTTACTACGTCTTACTAATATATACACTCAAATATGATAAATCTCACTCATTGATTAGCCGTGCATCTTTTGCGATTTGATGTAGATCCTTCCTCTCCTTCGCTGTCCAGAATTTACATGCCTTCAGAACTGTAGATTTCTCGATAGCTTCTATTATTTGCATAGCTCTCTTCGCGGTTATTCGATTCCATGTATTAATTTGTTTAATTTGAATTTGATTTGGTAGATTAGGAATTAATTTGAAGAACTTATAATTAATTTGGGGATTAGCGTTTTAGAAATGGAGGTAGGATTTTTTTCAGCCAAAAGAATGAGGTCAAAAATCTATTTATAGGGTGAAAATAATAATATCTAGGCTATATTTTCGAAATCAATATATTACAAAAATGCTACTGGGTTTTACCCGCTATATATTCTAGCCCATTTAATCAAATTCAACAATTTATATACGTTTTTCGACTATAAACGACATTCTGCATGCAATGGGATAGGTCTTAAAGTTTAATTCCAACTCCTGTAGAAATTTACTATTTTTCTCTTTATGTTAAAATTAGATTTTACCCCTTTAATTAATTATTTAATTTCATGAATTTTTGGGGTGTTACATTCTCACCCCTTAAAAAGAATTTCTTCCTCGAAATTCCAAGAGATGGATAATGCAACTCACTTCACATCGTACACATATAAAATAGACACAGTTACATTCATCTAGCATCCAACGTTCAATACAAACAAAATACAACCAAGAGTACAACATACGTATGATAGATAAATGATGATATGGTATGAGATGAGTGCAAATGCAACTAAATCGACCTTCTATATGAATGCAAATGCAGTGTAACCAAAATGTATGCAAACATCCTTATATATATATATATATATATATTTATATACATGTTTATTGATTGTGTTTATGGACGTGTTTGTTTACTTGCACTTTGATATGGATGTAGCATATGCATGTATGGACGCATCCATAAACACAAACACGTCCATACATCCATATGCTACATCCATATCAAAGTGCAAGTAAGCAAACACGTCCATAGACACAATCAATAAACATGTATATAAAGGAAAATTAAATAGCATAAGTTAGAAACCTAATTATAGGATTCTATCATTGGTTGAATGTATATACATACAAGCCAACATGGTATAAACTAAATTGGTATAATCCAAACAAAGCAACCATAACAACCAAACACATCATAAGAATGTGCATACAACTAATTCTACCATCCATACATCCATGCCTATGTCAACTAGATAACTGAAGCAACTATGCAAACAAATAATAACCTAATGAGCAAACTAACCTATAAACTTACTCAAAAGTGGAACTGATTGGAAACGACCTCATGATGGGAAACTTCGACATCTCCACGAGCTCCATCATACTCTTATCCAAACTTTTTCCTCGCCGTACTTGGTCCAATTTCATTTCCTCATTTTTATGCTATCACACCAAGTCCTAAGATGCGAATATACCTACAGATTATTCTAGACTCCATCTCTATATTCACCTCATAAGTTGACTAATCTCTACCATAACTGCTCAATCGTCAATGTACGTTCACAAATGAGATAAACAAAAAAAGTGTGTGAATACTCGCCAACCTTTCCAGAAGACTATTCAAACGTACTGACTTCCCTACTCTCTATAAAATCGAAAAGGCCTAACAACTTACGGCGCTAGCTTTTCCACATAACATATCTCAATAGCGGGTCCTTCACCTACCTAACTATCCATTGTGAACCCTCTATGCATGCCTACTTCCACCCCTTAGCGTATCATTGAGGTGTCTCTAATCATATAATGTCCAAGTATAGCTTAGATTTATATAGAATGCACTACTGGCATATCTTCATCACCATTTAATTTATAGACATTTGTAACAACTTATAAATTTTTAAGTCTTCAAGTTTGTATATTTAATTTATTTAAATATTCGGCTATCAATTTAATTATATTAAATCATAAGTTTCAAATAACAACTTTATTTTTAATGACATATTTTTTTTTATTTAATTTATAGAATTTTTCCATAATTTTTAATTTGGAAAATAATTGAATTTCTGTTTGATGTATTTTACGACAAATGTTGGAATCTTTAAAATTTAACAGAACTTAATAACCAGTATGTTTTATTCTTGTTTTGTGATAATGTCACATTGTTGTGCATAATAGCATTTTATTGTCTGTCGTTCGCAGTTCATACGCGGAAGCGATATTGTGGGGCTGAATACCGAAATATATCTGAAATCAATACAAGTACACAACAACCAACATTTTATTTTCCTTTTTTCCCTACCTACTGCCATTGTCTCCCCCTGCTCTTATTCCTCTTCACTACATCAGCCATCTTGTCCCATTGTTCCCTTAGTTGTGAGATGATCCAACCTATAAGTACTCAGGTAAATGCACAGGCGCATCTTCTCCTTCTTCATCTTTCAGTTTAAACTCTCTGAACATTTCTAAAATCAAGAAAATAAACTCCACTTCAAACATTCAAAAATACACATCTCCAAATCTACTTGTTTTTTGACTAAGCAACCAACATGAAAGTTGTTCATTTCCTTATCTAGTATTTTTAGAAGTTGACTGCATTCGATTTCGTCGAGAGACGAGCGAGTAATCGTCAAAAGACAGTAAAAGGCAAAATTTGTTCATGAATTTCAAAAATTGATTTCTCCTAATCCAAGTTGAATCGATCGACGCCGTATGTGTCATTGGGTTCATATGCCGTCGTAGGATTTTTGGTGAAGTTTCAAAGGCATTCTATGACGGTCATCCCCGATGGTCGGCGCTTAGGGTTTGGATTTGCTCGAACTATGGTCATCGGCTTGTGGATGGAGCTTGGATTGATGATCAGGATATCGAGGCACTCGAATGGTGAGTTTTTGGTGAAATTTGGCAACAAAAATTATCGTGCGTTTTTAGCCTGGATGGGTGTGGGGTTCGTACGGTCGAAAATGGCTCCAGGCAAGGGAAGGAGGTGTCATAGGTGGTGTGGGGACGAGGAAGTGGAGGGGCGTTTGAAGGTGGTCTTGGATCGTCGGTATGATGGCGGAAGGCGGTGTGCACGTGCACCATGTGTACGTCGCATTGGATACATGGAGTTTTCAACTTGAAGATGGTTTGGGGAAGAAGACCCTATTCTTAGTGGGTCGGGTTTGAAGGATGATGGACCGAGCCCATATGCTAATGGGTGAGAATTTATATTTCTGATTTCAATAAGTTTAAATGTTTTTAAAACTTCGAAAAATCATATATCATTCATTTGAAATCCTATTAACCTCCTGATTTCTACGTTGGACTCGTAATGACGAGTATAACACTTTAATGTGACTTGTTGATTAGTTTGATGTAGTATAATTTAATGATAAATAAACACTGCCAGATAATAATTACATTAATTTGGATAATAATGCAGTTTAATTAATTTTACTTAATGAGTGTTATCTATTTGGTGAATTAAACACCGTACGGTTAAAGTAAATTGATTAGGGTAATTTAGACACCTTTTTTGCGAAATAAAATATCATCCGCTAATTAATTTAATTAAACATTTAATTAGCAGAATAAATCCCTATTCTACTATTTTATAGATTTGGACATCTTATTATCTATCGATAATTAGCATGCCACTTTGAATAATTGATGTGTTAACCAGTGATGGTTAAGTATTGAATTTATTTACATAGATGTTGATTATGTAAATATCGGTTATTAACTTAGAAAGTTAAATTGAATGATATGGTAGCTTGTTTAAGTACCATTGTGGTCACTAAGCCTCTTTCTAATTTAAAAAAGTTAATTACTGAAAAAAGCTATTTTAAAGTTAATTATTATATATTTTTAAAAGGTAATTATTATTTATTAATAATGTTTTAAAGATAATTAATAATTATTTTAATAATTATTTAAAGTTGATTATTTTATTAATATGATTTTTTAAGGTTATTTTTGAATATTTAAGTATTGTTTTAAAGTTATGTAATTATTTATTTAAAAAGTTTAAATTATATTTTAATTATTACTTAAAGTTATTTAATTATATTGGTTTAAGTTATTTAATTATATTTAAAGGTTAATTAATTATCGTATCAATATTATTTAAAGGTTAATTGATTATTTTATTAATAATGTTTGAAATTGATTAATTACTATATTTATAATGTTTTGAAAATATTAATTAATTATTATATTAAAGATGTTTTGAATTAATTAAATATTATATTTATAATGTTTGAATTACTTAATTATTATATTAATATTGTTTTGAAGTTAAATTATTAGTATAATAATCTTGTTTAAATTTAATTCAATATATTATTAATAATATTCTAAATTTATTATTTTGAATGAGGTTTAAAGATAAATAAATGAAAATTTTAAAAGTGTTTTAAATAATTGATTATTTGACAAAGGAACTTTATTTCTTAAAGTTTATTTAAGAAGTTTGTTTTAAACAAGGAAGGTTTATAAAAGGAGTTTTATAAATTGAAAAGAGATCTTGAGATTAGGGAAAGAGTTTTATAAATGATTCTGGATATTTATAAAAGAGTTTGTAAATGGTTTTGATATTTATAGAAGAGTGTTATAAACAGACTTGGAGATTTACAAAGAAACTTTATAAATAGATTTGGAGTTTTGGTGAAAGAGATTTATTAAAAAGATTTATAAAAGAAATTTGTAAAAGAGTTTAAGATTTGGATTTCCCCTAACCGACCTTCCTAATTATGGGGGTGTGGGAATTACGTTCGATGCTTAACACCGAAGGAATAGCGTTTGAGGTTATACTTATCTCTAATTTAAATAACATTATTTTAATCCTTTTGATATGATTGTGGAATAAGAAATCTTTTACTATGTTTTGTGAATATACTCATATCAGTGAGATAAGTATATGAATATTTTGGTAAATATCCTGAAAGTGATTTAAATAAATGAAAGATTTATTTTGAGGTTTAGTGGTTGTTATGGGTAATTAAATCTCTGAATTGTTGCTTGTTTGTTTATTCGATAGTTAAAAAACCGACTATAAAATCTGGACCAAAATATAACTTTGGAAATATCTAGGAGAAACACGTGAGTTATATGGAACAATCATCTTTGATGATATTTTACGTGCATATAGATCTCGTTTTTTTCTCCTAGGACAAATGATAGGTAGATCTGTCCACTTAAATGGTTAGGTGGTGATCCCTGCTCCTATGTTTTGTCTGATTATTTCCAAAAGAACCAGAGTTGAGTTTATCGGAACTATCAAATGTTGTTTCGAAGAGATCGGGATCAGATAAATATAAATTATCCGAAAACACTACAATCCAACTCGGGTGTTTTGAACTGAAGACATCTTGAAGATGATTGAAGACAAAGCTTTTGAAGTGTAAGGGCTACTTACTACTAATCCCGAGGGTGATTCCAAAATGGATGTAGTAGAAATAGTGCCTTTGGATTCGTTCAGACCTAGAACGAACTTGTATGGATGAATGCTAGCAGTGTTAGCATTCCAAGAAGTTTGCTATATAAAAAGGTAATCGTAGCCTTAAGTCTCATCAATCGAGAAATGATTAAAGCAGGGACATGTGACGGTGCTATGTGGGTCGCTCCAATTAGGGTACGATCATCCCATATCTAATGTTGATATTTATGTATGCTTCAGGGCCCATTATGGTTGTTAATCAACCAAGGGGTAATCATATTCAGTGCTATCCAGTAAGGGGTAGGACCGGTCCTGAGTAACTGAGGTGCAACATGTTGTAGCCTCCCATACATTTTATCTAAAGGTGTATGGATTCGGTGGGTAGACCCTTACCCTTTCATAGTTGGAATCCATTTTCCACTACGCGCCTTTGAACTTGATTTTATACCTATTATGCTGCAATTTAATTAATGTAATGATTTCAGCTATGATTAATATGTATTTGTATCCTAGAAATTATTATGATATCACTAGATTTTATATAAAAATGGTTTTGTTATCGTAAGGTAAAAACCCGTCCGTATTAATGTGTGACATGTCTTACGAGATACCTTTGATTTTAAAAGTTTTTACAAGTTATAATAAATAAAATTTCTTGTGATTTGAGTTTCTCACGCTGGTTTTACCAGACTGATCCGGACGTTATTTTTCTTATAATGCTCGGGTTAGCCTAAGCATATTTTCTAGATTTAGCTGGATGATTTGGAGCTTTCAAGTGACGAGCGGGATTCTCCAAGACTTATTCACGTATCTTACATTCTTCTGCTATTCTGTTTGTTTTGTTCTTGTCTGTATTTATCAGAATTGTAAGGACGGGCTGTTATAGCTGTCCAAACTAATAATAGGTTAATGTACTATGATGTTTTGTATAAATAAAGATGATTTCTTTTTGTAAAGATTTTGTGTATATTATATATTGCTCGTCACGATGTGCGATTCTATTCTATCTTCTTCTTTCTTCACCCCAAATGACCTGTCTTTCGGACACTTAAATGATCGGCACACGAATACCGAGGATGTATTAAGTGTTGTCTTTAGTTGTAAGAAAGACAGATCATTGCAACATTACAAATGGATGATTCCTTATTTTCGGTGAATAGAAAATTACTATAACAATGTCAAGTTCAAATTCTATTAATTTAAAAATAGTTTAAAATCATTTTTTTCTAGTTATAAAATTCCATAGAATTCTTTTTCAAAGAACTTAAGTATAAATACACTCTTCTTTCTTCAAATCTAAATAATTAAGTTTTATATTTGAAATGTTCTTTATGCTTAAAATCTTCATTTAAACCAAAACCATATTTGTTTCAAAACCCATCGAGTATTCATACCAAAATTCTAAGTTCAAAATCCACAAAATTACTTTCAAAGAGTTTTAATATTAGAAACTACTTCTTTTTTCAAATTTGAATAAAAATTTACTCAACAAACTTGGAATAATTCAAGTTTCATGCTTTAAAATATCATTTAAAAGTTCTCAAATTATTTTATAAAGTCCAACCATAGATTTTAATACAAGTCTACAAAGTATCCTCTTAATATTTAAATACTCAAAACCATTTCAAGCAATTTCAAAATAATAACTAATCCAGTTAGTGATCGGATAAAACACATATGCGTACAACTGTATTAACAAGTAACTCCATCCATATCACTTTTTAGGTTAAATACACTTGTTAAAATAAATAATTACTAGCTAACTTCTTAAAATAGTATGTGCATTATTTTTCAAATTCATAATATACTTCAAAGAAAATTCTTTGTTTTCATCACATTACTTTTTAAATATCTCAAACATTCTTATTTAACTCAAAAATAATAGTTTTCATAAGATTTCCTTAAAAATAATATTTTTATTTATTACATCGAAACAATAATACTCATTTAAATCGTTTTAACCACTTTACTATTATATAATTCAAAATGACATCATTCAATATTAAATTCCAAAAATTCTTTTTATTTATATATTTATATAGTAATAATTCATCCAAAAAATGTCCGTTGAAAATATCTCTTTATTATTCTCAAAATACCTCTTATTTTTATTACTTAAACAATAATAATTTTTTTCATAAACTACATAAAACAACTATATTATTACTTGCTCAAAATTTAGATAATCTTCCGAATATCATATTATTATTAATTTAAATTCCATCATAATTTATAATTAATAGTAAATTCCAAATTCAAAATATATATTTCATTGTTGTTATAAAATTTTCCAAAATTCATAAATAATACCCTCATAAATTCTGGGTAAAAACTCCTATATCTTAAATCTATAACATTCATTTCTAGCCAATCCAAAGCACACTACATATTTAATATCATAGCTAGTTCACCATAATCAATTCAAATTTTATAGGCTGTGTAATTCTTCCCCACCACCAATCAAATTTCCAATTGAAAATATCATAAGTTTTCAATTCAATTCTTAAATCAAAATCATCATTCTCAAATCTTATTCTTCACAAAACTAGTAAGATTTGAAAACCAAACAATTCTCCGTTAATTGTAAATAAACATTTACTAAAGTCATAACACATTTTTTTCTTCCATGTCAAATCCTTTAAATTCCACTTAGATAAATTTTCAAAAAATTTTATTTTGGACATTTCTTATTAAGCCATTTTATGGAAAATCATATGCCAAATTTATCTCATGTGAATCTTTTCATTTCTATTTATTTTAATTTAATTATTTCATACCTAGTCATATGTCCTCGAATAAACAATTATCCTACTTTCAATTTCCAAAGCTTTTTTCAACATTTCTTAAAAATATAATTGCCTAAAAAACATTGAACTTCAAAAAATCAATTCTTATAGTTTTACCAGTTCAATATTATTTACACAAAATATAATTTCATTTGGATTTACTTTGATTATTTTTTGAAATACTCATACTCAAATTTTAAGTCGTTATTTCATATAATTTAAAACCATTTTATCATGCATATATAAGTATAAATCACTTTGTTTAACAACTAGTCAATTTTAATCATCGTTAAATAATAACTAATGTCTATGCAAAAAAATTATTTTTAAATTTGTTTTATTTTATAATTAGTTAATTTCCAAAACCTATTAACAAATACATCATTAATTTTTTTTGAAATTCATTTGTTTATGCTAAATATATTCATATCGGATTCAGAAGTATTTTCCAAAATTTTAAACCATTTATTAATGCATATTTTTAAGTTTATGTCAAAAATCCTTTAATTTCCATTCAAAAATACATAAATTACAATTGAAATTTTCCACAAGTATTTAAAATAATATATTTTATATTCTCCCTTTTGTTCAATTTAGATTCTACCCAAAAAATTTAAACCGAACTTAGAAAAATAGACTTATAGAACATACCTTTTTAAACTTTATAAATTTTAAGTTTTCACAAAAGTGTAAACTTTTAATCAATTAAAAAAAATTCAAAGTGTAATAAAAATATTGTTAAATGAATTCAAAAATATGCATTTTACTTACTTTTTATTTACTTTTCAAAAGTCTCTTTTGTCGAAAATAAAGTATACATCAAAATATAAATGTAAATATGTTCTTTACACTAAACTTTTTACAAGAATAAAACCTTTAAAATATTTTTGGTAAATTACTTCTTATTAAATTTTCTTATGTTGAAGCTTACCTAAGGGAATATATTAACTAAACTTCACTTCTCTATTTTCCCTAAAATCTACATATATTATGCCTTTTATTTATTAGAAAAAACATTTAAATTGATTTCACTTAATTTAATTACTTTAATTGGAGTAGATCATAATTTACACAAGCTGGCCTACAAAAAAATTGTTGAGTACCCTCATTACACCATATAAACATCACATTATATCCTATGGACTTAGAGGTACTTCTCATCTTATTCATCCCAAGTCCCACAATTTACCCCACAACTACTTTGTATATAAACTCTCTTGTAACAATATTCTATAGCGTAAATTAAATCAAATGTGATATCTACTACCCCCGAAATATTTAAATATCATTTATTTAACTCGCGATTGTTTACTTCAATAAGGACAAGCCAACAACTACATCTATAAGTCAAAATATATAAGGTTTGGTGTAATAATATAATATAATACATATAATAAAACTTACAAATACACTCTCTCATATGTCCTAAATTAGCAGGAATTGCCTAACCTAAGCTATAATACTAAATGTAACAACCCGTCATCTACGACGTCCCAACCCACGTATAAAAGTGGAATTGGCATCGCAGACCTTGCAGACGGTGAATCGTTTGAGATCAAATATATAAAACATTATGGAGCTATCTACAATTCTAAAATTTCTGAAACTCACAACGGAAGAAATAAAATATAATAATCAATAATACAGTCCCAGACAAATAAAAACAATAAAATATCAAATAAAACTCTAGCTATAACATCTTCTTATACCATTACTGAAAAGAGTCCAATGTTTGGGAATAAATAAAATAAATAGTAGATAGCAAAGAAATGCACGCCTCCGCTTCCATGTCACCACCGGTTCTCTCTATCGATCTATTAGAGTATAACTAAAAAAAGAAAATGATAGAGGTGTCAGACATGTGTCTGGTGAGTGAAACACATCATATAAGTGTATGGTACTAATAAGATAGTAAAACATCACTTATGCTCGAAAATCATACCTTAATCTGTGTCACATGCAACCAAAAAGTCATCTTAACATAATAATATACTATAGTGACATCATAAGCAAAGGCCTCACTAAAATGTCTATTGGCTCTAATCATATGTTGAAACATTATGTCGCAATTGAGCCCAAAGTCCCAACTTGCCATTCCCTAAACATACGCACATGACCAAGCATAAAGTCCAAGCTCATATGCCGTCAACATATGCAAATAACCGAGTCCCAATTCCTAGCCCGAATGCCAAAAACGTATGCAAATGACCGAGCCTAAAATCCCAGCTCGAATGTTCGAAAACGTATGCAAACAACCGATCCCAAAGTCCCAACTCGAATGCCGAAAACGTATGCAAACGACCGAGTCCAAAGTCCCAGCTCGAATGCCGAAAACGTATAAAAAAGACCAAGCCCGAAGTCCCAGCTCGAATACCAAAAACATACGCAAACGATTGA
The DNA here is from genome assembly GCA_030737815.1 of Allium fistulosum. NCBI lineage: Eukaryota > Viridiplantae > Streptophyta > Magnoliopsida > Asparagales > Amaryllidaceae > Allium > Allium fistulosum. The sequence continues at coordinate 634,716,152 of CM060901.1, forward strand.
GCCCAAAGTCCCACTCGAATGCCGAAAATATCACCAGTACAACTGAGGACTAATTTCCCCGTACATATACCGAAGCATCATAGATAATATCCTCCTATAATAGATCACCAATATAAGGCACTTTTCAGAAGTGTTTCTAAACACAGCAAGCAATATGCCATAACATTCCTCGTCTTACCACGATCCCGATGCAACAAACCACGCACGAAGTGAAGGTCGTACGTGAGAGTTATAAGTATTTAAAGTTAAGAGGATTATCTAGTTATTAGTTTAATTATTATTTTTATTTTATTCTTTAATTCCTTCATCGCTACAATAACCAAAAATCCCATTTAGCCCTAGCATATACTCCAGCCGTAACTTCTGATCATTGCTACACCAGCCATGACCACCAAGCCTATGATTTGACCTTACCGCAAGCCTGCCCATGCCGCACTATGCTATCGCCATCGAGCTCCAGTGCCTCCTCCTGGTTTCATCACTGCCGACTTCTATCGCTGATTCCAACGAATCCTGAAACCACATGACCAACCAACCACCATCGAGATGACTATCTCATCCTCGTCTACACAGCCATGCTTCCCAATCGCCATATCATTGTCATTTCACCATTGGATAGAAATAGACATTCCACATTTTTCGAACTTCCAACTCGTTTTCTGATCAATCCGTACATCCAATTATCGAACGAATACCACTAGTGGATTCGTGTCGTCAAGAACTATGATTTTGATATATAATATACCTGATTCGGAACACTTGTATTTTTTGCACTTTTAAAATTAAACGGAGATTAACTTTTACTAATTACAATTGGTTAAAATTAATTAATTTTTAACATCTAGCCATGGCATACATCCTATTCGGGTGTATATATGTAACAACTTTAATTATTTAATTATATTGTTATAAATTGATTTAAAATCATAAGAGGTGAGTTACTACGTCTTACTGATATATATATATATATACACACACACACAAATATGATAAATTCCACTCACCGATTAGCCGTGCATCTTCTCTGATTTGATGTAGATCCTTCCTCTCCTTTGCTATCTAGAATTTATATGCCTTCAGAACTGCAAATTTCTTAATAACTTCCATTTATTTGCATAGCTCTCTTCAAGCTGATTGATTCCATATATTAATTGTTTAACTTGGATTTGATTTAGTAGATTAGGAATTAATTTGGAGACTTTATAATTAACTTGGGGATTAGCGTTTTAGAAGTGAAGGTAAGATTATTTTTTAGCTCAAAGAATGAGGTTAAGAATCTATTTATAGGGTGAAAATAATAATATCTAGACATTATTTTTGAAATCAATACATTATGAAAATACCACCGAGTTTGACCCTTTATAATTTCTAGCCCATTTAGCAAAATTCAGCAATTTATATATATTTTGCTGACTGTAAACGGCATTCTGCACGCAATGGGATAGGTCTCGAAGTCTAGTTCTGAATCCTATAGAAATTTACTATTTTGCCTTTTATGTTGAAATCATAATTTTACCCTTTTAATTTAATTATTTAACTTCGTAAATTTTTGGGATGTTACACAAAGCACAAATGTATAGCCTGAGTGGTAACCGAAACATGAAAGTGTAGATGTAAGGCCTAAGAGGCAATCGAAAATGAAAGCATAGGTGTAAGCAATAAGAAGCAACCGAAACTGAAAGCTATGGTGAAACCGCAACCAAAAATGTTGGCGTAAGGCCTATGGTAGCAGCTGAAACATGAAAGCGATTGGCAAAAGGCCTGGTGTGGCAATTAAAGTAAAATTTAGTAAATTTAGTAAGGTCTGATGCGGTAGCCAAAAACCGAAAGCACACGTGTAAGGCCTGAGTAGCAACCGAAATACGAAAGCGTAGATGTAAGGCCTAAGTGGCAACAAAAACACAAAAGTGTAAGAGTTGTGTGGCAACCAAAATAGATAATATAATCAACAATAATCAAGGAAGAAAAAAAGGAATTAGGTCTTAGTGGCAGGCGAAGGCTTTGTAGTTTAGATTTGGAAATAAAATCAAATGGGGATTGAGTGACATAATGAAATGATTATTGATTATAGTCATGATATCATAGCATGTATAAGACCTTTAGAGATAAAATAATGATTTATGTTTATGTTTCAAGTTGTTAATTAAACGAATGTCATGTTACAGTAAGGGGAAAACCTGTTTCGTGCTTTAGCATTGTGGTTGTACTATATTTATGTTTAGAGTAATATATTGCTTATATCAGACTTCATTTCTGATTAATGTTTTTATTATTGTTTTCGCCATAAACTATCTATTGCTTATTTGAGTAGGCTAAGATTATGGATTTAGGAACTTTGCTTTCTGATGATGAACGAAGAGTTCTAAAGATGAAGTAAGAATCTTAGATGATATTAATGTTGTTTTTATTCTGTTGTAAGAAGTCTATATGTTGCGTCTTCACATGTTAGGCATGATGTTATTATATATGTTCTATTATATTCTTAACCATTGCATAAGCATGTTTATGGGAACAATTTTAAAATGCAAGGATTATTATGTATGACATTTATTAGTTGCTCTATTTAGTTAAACTATTGATATATTTATATAACTGATATCATCTCGTCCTCGAAAGATAATTCCAAAGTGACTGCAACACACTAGAGTTCTATTTTTGGGTTTTGAAATGGAGGATGTTACAGTTGGTATCATAGCTTAGGTTTGGGGTTGCTTATGCAAAAAAGGGCTAAGTAATTTAGATAGAGACTAAATATTAACACCGTGGGGAGGGCATATGATGTTACACAACATACTTGTATTTTACTATATCGATATAGTGGATATATCTATCTTTTTACTATTGTGTTTCCCTTTTTCCTTCCAATTCTAATGAAGAATTTTCTTAATAAAAAAGCAAGAACGAAAATGCAAAGTGGAAGGATTACTAGGTGGGGAGCTAATACCAGAAGAGAGATCGCAGGTACTCAAACAAACAAAGGAAACAGAAGGAAAGTACCATCGGTGGCTGAAAACGAAGTTGTACTGCATGTCAACGCCTTAGGCAAGGATGTAAATGATTTTTTTTCCGACGGCTCACTACGCCATAAATGGCCTACAGCAACACAAAAAAAATGTTGGCTCAGGCCCGAAAAATGTTGCCATAGGTCTATGGCAACACTTTTAGGGTGATGCAATTTTTGCCGTTGCCTTAGACCTCAAAGGCAACATTTTGACTATCTAAGGCAACATAAGTAATATTGTTGCAATAGAACCCTATTTGGGTCTATGGCAACACCCATAGGTATCTGTAGCAACATTCCAAAATGTTGCTATAGATATTAACTTTCTGAATTTGTGGGGCCCACAATGTAGAGCATATTTGATTTTTTAATAAAAATAAATTTTTATTTAATAAAATGCTATTGCATAGAATTTGATATTTAAACAATAATTTATTTAAATAAATATTTTATTTCAACATTTGAAATAGTACAAATTCCTGACTCCACTATTTTACAATTCAATGATATATAACACTGATATTGACATATACAGATATTCCTCACTACATCACTCAGTTCACTCATTACATATGCAGTTTCAATTTATACAGACACCGACACTAAGAAATATATGCCGAGCCGAAGGCGAGCCGAGAAGCGGGTCCGGGCGCAGCGCCGGCGGGGGTCCAGGGCACCGCCCGATTCATCTGATTTCGGAAGATCGAGCCTTCTTTGAAACGACATAAAATGATGCACCACACATACTTCTAAACCACCAGCCTCCATCCTCTAATTGCCTCACCAACAAACTATTTCAGTTGCCAAATCGCCTAATCACCTAATCACAATCGCTGATTACCCATTCCGACAACCCAAACATCATCAAACTTTCACACTGCAAATTCGCAACAAAACCAAGCACCACCCTTGGCTGATAGCAAACAACATTGCTTCTCACATTGCTTCTAGGTCAGTTCATACATGTACATTAGTTCAAAGCACCAAGCTATATATCTTCAGATTTGGACCATCATTAGCCTACAAAAGAAAAACCAAACTCGTTTACTCAATGTGAAAGAACAAAATGCAGTGAAAAATTTGAAGTATATCAATGTGAAACTACAGGAAACCGAACATTTTGATAACAATACCATTCACACAAAGTATCGAACACTTTTAGTGCATTACAAAATAGCTCTTCCAGTCAGGAGGCACAAACCGGAAATGCATAAAATCCACAGTATCAAATATCACAAAATGAAAAAAAGGTCAAAACAAACCGGAAATTAGACAGCCTGCTCTTCATTGGACTGCAGTGGTATCTCAAGCAACTCAGGAGGCACAGTCTCGACGCTCTTAGGTGTGTTCCTGGCAGCAACAGGAACAGCAAGAATCGTGTGCCCTAATTTTCATATAGAGAGGAACGAGAAAGAAGAGCTGATGGCGACGACAGCGGTGGCAAAAGGGGTTTGAACGGAAAACTTTGTTTGGCTTCGGGTTTTGGTGTCGTGACGGGGCTCTGGTTGGAGCTAGATGGTGGTGATGGGTCAAGGGGTAGCTGGGGGCGATGGGTCAGGGGGTAGCTGGGGGCGATGGGTCAGGATTTGGTGGCGATGGGTCAGGGGGTAGCTGGGGGCGATGGGTCAGGGGGTAGTTGGGGGTGAGGAACGAAAATATGATTTGGAAATTAGGGATTTGGAAATTGGGGGTGAGAACGAAAATGATATGAAAATTAAAGCGGGAAAACGAAAATTTGCAGCAAATTGTAGTGGTGATCCAGTTTAACAATCAGATTAAATGTAGACCGTTGGATCGTATTCACGCGGATTGCTAATTTTATTAATTTTTTAATCTGAATACATCTATAGCAACACTATATAAAAATGTTGCATCGTGTTACACTTTTTTAGCTAGAGCAACACATTTTTATGACTAAGGTAACACCATAAATACAACGTTGCAGTAGGACCAAAATTTTATATCTATCGCAACATTTTAGCTGGCAACACCTTGCAAAAATGTTGCAGAAGGTCATTTATGGCGTAGTGGCTTATGGTATAGACGATGAGGGAGAACATACCAAAGTTGTTGAACCAAGGCCTATAGTAAGGGAAGATTTTTTGAAGTTGAACCAAACTATAAGAACATATGTGACAAGATGTTTAATGGAATGGTGCCGATAGCTGAAGTATTAAATTAGCTGAAGATGCATGGGTGTATCTTTAAAGACCTAGGACTAAATGATGTTCAGAAGAAAAGATTGTCTTCAATGTAGTTGCTTGAAGATGCTATGGACTGTTGGGAGATAGCAATAGCTGAGATCATTGAAGAAGAATCACTTTGGTACAGTTTAGAGAAAGGTTCAAGACTCGGTTTATTTTCGGAGTATGTTGCTACAAGAGTTTATTGATTTCAAGCAAAGAGATCTTTCAATGGAAGAGTATATTAAAAAGTTCAATGCTTTGGAAAATCACGGTTGAGAGATGATTAACACCACCACTAAAGAAGAATGAGAAGTTTATTTGAGGATTGAAGCAAGGTCCGTATCATAAGCTAATGGTGCATTTAGCATCTTCTTTTGAGTTTGTGGTAAATGTTGTACAAAGGTATGGTAGTATGTATAAGGGAAGAGGAAAGTGGAGGTAAAGCCTAAGGTGGAGCAAAGGAAAACGTTTGCCCTATACCATAAAGGAAAATGGGGGCAACAATCGAATCCTTGACTCCTCACGTACCAATGTTGCGCTTAGTGCATAAGTAGACAATGCCAAGTAGATGACAAATCTTTCCCATCTAAAAGTTTAAACAAAGCCAGTGGTGTTTCCATATGCCTTGGTAATTTCTTGAATGCATCCTGACATTCCTTCATCCACTTGAAATTTCTTTTTCCCTTTTTTAGGGCATCGAAGAACAGTATACACTTATCAGTTGCCTTTGAGATGAACCAACACAATGCGGCAACCTTTCCGTTCAAGCTTTGCAACTCCGTTTTCGTGGTTGGGACAGTTACATTCCTCAAAGCATTAATCTGCTGTGGATTACCTCAAATGTCCCTCGAATTCACGATAAATCCTAGAAATTTCCCTAATGCAACTCCAAAAGAACATTTCAACAGATTTAACTTCATTTTGTACTTCTGCAGCACTTCGAACATTTCTGAAAGGTCATCCATGTGGTTCCTTGATATCCTTGACTTCACAAGCATATCATCCACATATACTTGCATTGTCCATTCGATCTGATTCCTGAACAATGAATTCACTAATCTATGTTTGTAGGTTTTGCATTCTTCAGGCCAAATGACATCACTCGGTAACAGTATAACCCCAAATTCATCATAAAACTTGTATAATCTTGATCCATAACATGCATCAGTATCTGATTATAGCTTGAATATGCATCCATAAAAGAGAGCAACTAGTGTCCGGCTGTCTCGTCTACCAGCTGCTGATCCTGGGCAAAGGGAAGCTTTCCTTCGGGCATGCTTTATTCAAGTCTGAATAATCAATACATGTCCACCACTTTTCATTTTCTTTCTTGACTAACACGGGGTCTGATACCCATTTAGGGTACAAAGCATCGCAGATAAATCTGTTTGCCTTCAGCTTATCCACTTTCTCCTTCAACGCAGCAGATCGCTCCAGACCCAGACTGTGTCACTTCTATTTCACAGGTGGATATTTCAAATCCACATTCAGTGCATGGCACACTATTTCCGACGATATCCCGCATATATCCGAATGTGTCCAAGTAGACACACCTAGGTTTGCTTAGAGAAAACTGACCAATTCCTTCCTTAATCTAGTGCTGAGTTGAGATCTGATCTTAAGAACCAGAGCAGGATCGTCCATATCAACTGGTACGTTAATCCTCAATTCGGCTGGTGCTGCCGACACTTCCTCTGACTTCTTCTTGGGATCTATATACTTCTAGAACCTGCTATGGTTCCTGAACCAGGGCTTGGGCTTGAATTGCATGCATTCATGTTTTTAATGCACAGCATTTTTTCCTTTTTCCCATCGCTTTACCTCTCTAAGCTCAATGACGTAATATTCTCGACCAGCACTCTGGTCTCCTCTAATTGATCCAATCCAGTCTCTGTGGAGAACTTCATCATCAAGCACCAATGAGCTAGTGCTATTCTAAAATCAGCAAAGTCCAGATGACCCAAAAAGGCATTATACGTCAAATACTCATCCACGATTACAAACTTCTAAACCCGCACTATCTTGTGGTCTCCATCTCCCAATTCCATAGGCAAAATCAATTTTCCCAATGGTTTGTTTTGCCTTGGCAGTAAATCCTTGAATCTTAGATTTGTAAGGCTTAACATCCTTCATACTTATCCATATCTGATCAAATGTCTTTCTAAACAGAATATTTACCAAGCTCCCGCTATCCGCCAAGACTTGATGCACTATAGCAGGGCTTAGAACAGTCGTAATCACCATAGGCTCAAAGATTGGTGCTTCAACCCCATCAAAATCCCTATTCCGGAACACAATGCCGTTATTCATCAACTTTGCTACTTAGCCGATGCTCCATCCTCAATGGAAAAGCAGCTCTGCTGTGGTACGTGCCTCAATAAACTCGCATATTGTTCCATCCTATTCCATCTTTTCTCCATTGGATGAGGTCCTTTAATTATAGTGTTTATAACTATTCTTCCATCTGACCACTTAGGCCCCTCTCCACTAGGTCCAGGTTGGTTTCCTTAGGCTTTAAACCCTTGAGGTCTAGCATTTTGTCCACCATCCTACGGATCTCTTACATATTGCTGTAATTTCTTTTTTCTTATTAGCTTCTCAATGAAATCTCTAAGATACCTACACTCGTTCGTATTGTGCCTATGAGGTTCATGAAAGTAACAATACTTTCCAAAGCGCCTTTCTTCCTTAATTGCCTCCTTCATAGGTGGCTTCTTATACCTTTCCGTGCCTTGTGTGACTAGGTATATGTTTTTAGGTGTATCATTCAGGGGCATATATTCCTCTGGCCTCATATTCCTTAAGAGAGTTTTGGCATCATTCTACGTGCTCCCAGCGCCCTGCTTTCTCTTCCTTTGATTACTAGAATTACCAACATTCATAGTTATGTTTCCAACACTCTCACTAATCAATTTAATAGCCACATTACTTTAAATTACCTTCTTCGACTGTCCATACCAGTCTTCCCAATAACCCGACTTACTTCTTCCAAACGTAAAAGTTGGTTTGCCTTTCGGTGGAACTCCTCTATAATTATTGGTTGCTTCACCCTCAGCCGTTTTCCAAAGTCTACATTCAGATGTATGCCCTGGACCAATGCCATCAACACCATACTCTCATTTGGGTCATTTACTTTAGTAATTGCAATATTGAACCTGTTAAGGAACCCCTTCAATGACTCTTAATTTCCTTGAGAAAGGCTCAACAATGACATCACGTCCTTAGGCCAAGTGGTATAGAGCTCGAACTACTCCAAAAACTTCTTTTCTAACTCATCAAAAGTCGAAATGGATTTCAGCATGAGTCAATTAAACCGCATCGACGTGACCACATCCAATAAGATAGTGAAACACTTCCATCGAACTGCATCTATTGCTTTGGCGCCATCCATGTGTCATTCATACTTGAACAAATGTTGTCTGGGGTTAGTAGTCCTATTATATGATGACATTGTAGCATCATAAATTTCATGGGATACTCTTCTCTTAAGACGTTTTCTATGAATGGAGTTCTGTTAGGCGCAAAACCCTAATCTTCATTCTTTCTCCATTTATTTCCTCCAACAACCACTTGATCATGTCTGCTATATTCTCCTGACTAGCCTGATACTCTGAAAGATGACTATCAAGAGCTTTATTAAGTGTTTGACTCTGCAAACGGTCTCGGTTTTCTCATTGACATCTAGGTTCTCTTATCTCTGGTAGAACCATTCCCACAATTCTTCTTTGACATCTGATTATCTTTACAACAGCTATTTGAACACCAACATCTAGTCTAGCCTCATCACTAGCGTGCCGCAAATCATCTTCAAAATCTGATAAGTTGACAACCTCGGTTCCCTGCCCCTATAAGGGCCTCAAATTCAGCTCGGTACCGACCTAATTCTGGTCGATACTGATTTGAATTCACTTAGCAGGGGCGCTTCCAATCCCTCCTACATTCCTTGCCATTTCTTCAGTAGTCTGTTCCTTTTACTTTTGCTTTCCATCCCTTTTGTTCTGACCAGAAACTAGTGGATTATCCTCTTCAGATCCAATAGGTTATGCTTGTTCATGCTGATCCTCTGAGAGTACTAGGTCTGCAAGGCTAAGCTAGCATCTGTTTTGTCAAGGAGAGCCTTCTGACTATCTGCCATCTTTTGATTCAACTCCACCACCATCTCATCAAATTCCACTCTTATGACCATCTCTTGAGAGGCAGATGGTCTTGACAATGCTGTTGGTTGGTTTGTAGCTTCATTATGATGAGAACCTCCTTCGTCTGCACCTGCGATTGCTCCAGAACTATTAGACTTTCTTGTTAGTACCATTGATTTCAATATGAAACTTCTTCAAACTTTTAGACAAAAACCTTCTGGATCTATCCTTTAAATGCTCTAACCCATAATATATAGCTAGATCTACGCTTGTGAATCGCCTTTCTCGATGAAGGCACAAAAAATGTTGAGCTAAAAAGTGGCACAACATCCAAAAAATGAATTGAAATAAAGAGATCTAACAATAAAATGATAGAACAAAGCAAAAGACACCATAATTTTAGAATGGTTTGGTAAATCTAAGACCTGCGTCCATTTAATGTTATTACATAGAGACTTTGTCACATGTACATGGAATTTCTTATATAAACGCCTAGAACAACTAAAATGTTGCTTCCTTTGTGACCAAATCATGTAGGGGAAGGGAGTGAAGAAAAAGAAGTGCCAAAAGTTTTTTTTGAGTTGTCGTATGCTTGCTATATATAGAGAAACCATCAAACGAAATCATCGAATCTCAAAATACCAAGTCTAACTTATGATCCGAGAATGTATGAGGGAAGATGATATCACCTAGCCTAGAAAATCATCTCAGCACGGATTAGAAGTGATTGGTATTGACCTAATTTTATGATGGTAGATCGTGCCATTTCACTCCACTTGGTCTTCCAACTTCAATCAATGAAGCTCCGAGCACATTTTCCTTAGAAATTAAATTGTTACCGAGAGGTTCTGACATCTTCTTTACTTGTCCTTTTTTTCAGAGCTTTCTTGGAGTTGTTCACCCAATCCTTCAGAAATGGGCCTCAAGACGATCACTTTAGCCAGCTATCCATTGACCATGGTCCCAAAGTCTCTTAGGACGCTCAAAATCATCTCGGTACCAACCACTTTTCAAGTCGGTACCAATCTGAATTTTTATGCCTTTTGCTTCTTAAAACTCTTGAAGCTCCTCTTAAGGTCCTTCTAAGAAAACTTCCAAGTCCTCTAACCATTCCGCCTACATCCCAATGTCCAGATTCATTTGAAAGCCGCTTGGTCTAAAAGATGAACAACACTAACTAAATAAACCATAGAATCGGAGAATAGTAGATTCATCATAGTTATATATAACGGAGCAATGTTTGTACATCAAATAATAAAATTGAATGGTAATTGTATCAAAATAATAATAGCATATCACTGATAAAGCTCCATAGTGTTGCACAATGGAAATATAGCGGATAAGCTCCAAAAGTGGATATATGAAAAGCATAACCTCATGCTCATCCTTTGAGTAGTTCCATATGCTATCTCACACCTGCTTTATAGTCTACTCATTTAAGAGTAATCAAGATAATAAGAAGCAAAACATAAAATCTCAAGGCATATAGCAGTCTAATATGAGCAATCTACAACCTCCATTACTATAAAAGTCGATATAGTAAATAGGAAAATATGGTATGGAAAACCATACCTGACCCATCCTTGCATCCAAATAGTTCGCATATAACAATATATGCTAATATACTATCATCATGTAGGTGTACTACAAATCAAAGTACAGTGTGGGTTATCTAGACATCTAAGTCAACCATACCTACATCATGTGACATCCGCACAGAATAAAGCAAACATAACAACCATCATTCATCCTCACATCACTCATTAAAATGCATTGGACATATGATAGCTCGTATGACCACATCAGCAGTCAAGGACTAGTCAACGTATTAGTTCTTAGTGCTCGACTCCATGCCACTTCGAAGGCCAAGAACTAGACTCAACGTCAAAAAAGTCTAGGGTACATAGATCTACAGTTAAAGATCCGAGAAATGATCAAATCCAAGTGAGCATCCTTATATACCCCCTCTTTACAAGCACATTTAGTACAGGTCCCCATAGTGGAACACATCAATGTTTCACTTCATAATTTCATATCAACGAACTTGTGCTTATGGATCATCATCACAACTCCCATCATCGAGTTGTTAAAGTGTGGAACATCTCTAGACATCCATCGCAAGTCATAAAGCTTTGCTACTAAGTCTTGAAGTCTCTCTGCTACTTCTCTTCTCAAGCCTGAAGTAGAACTCAAGAGTCCAGAGGTAGATATCATGTTATTTCTTCTATAGTCAGATCGATCGGTGATGATCGTAACTCCTTATTCCTCCACCCAATCATCCAGCGATCGATTTGGGTAGATGCCTTGGTCTTCCCTTTATTTCTCCTAAATTTGAACTGTTTGGTGTTGACCCTATGGGTTGGTACCAAGCCATTACAATTTATGCTTAGCTATTTTTACTCCAACTTAAAATCATCCTTAGCACTATCTCGAAGCTTCCTATTTGCAAGCTCCTCTATCGCATGAAATTGCCATTTAAAATATCCAAGTCCAAAAGTTAGTCTATCTATATCATTCAAGGGTAGTGGATATCCCCATATTTCTTCTCCTTGGCCTGAAGCAACACCGCAACACCATCATGCCGACCCCAAAGCACCTTACAAAGTGCCAACTAGCACTTTAACGCTCAAAATATGGGTCGTTGCCAATCTATATGTACTAGTACGGTCCATATAACTTGGACCAATTTTTTCCCTAAGTTACATTTTTGACTTCCAACTTCAAGATCTAGTCCATCTTGCTACCTCGTTTTACATGAAGTCTTCAGATCTACACCGATACACTTTTAGCAACTCTAATATTTCTCAATATACTTTGCTTCATCGATTAAAATCCCCATTGTTTATGTAGCCTCCTTTAGATTACCATCATACCTAATCCATATGCATAAGACACTATATCGATGAATATCCCTAACTCTAAATTGCTTATCGGTCGACATTTCATCCAAAACAACCATATATACATACACAGACAACAAAGCAGTACAATACATACGTCGTATACAACATATACATATAATAAAATTCAGATTCAACATCAAACTACACTAAATCTAGCTTATTCTCTAAATTGGTACATCCATATCAATATATACATCAAATCAAGCTAAAATCAATTTAAAACATTTGAAATTCATTTTCAAAATATGATTAAGTCTAGATCAGGTAAAAATCACGTTTTTAACTTTAAAATATTTTAAAAACATGATTTTTAACTATAAAAATAATTATAGTATATGAGAGATGCAAATCACTCACAAAAGAATGAATATGCACAAAAATCAAGGTGAATCTAACCCATCAAGCAAAGCATGAATTACAAGGTGTTTATTTTGCATTCCACAATGCTTCTTTGTTAATCCCCATACTAATTACCCTCTACGTTCTTGATTTTTCTAATTAAATTATGGATTTAGTTTTCTTTTGGCTAAGGAAATAACTAATGGATAAGTAGAATAGTTTTTAGAAAGTGGAATAATGATTAGGGGTTGTTAAATCAGCTTCTATTTGCTCAAATTACAAAATAGATTAGTGGGCCTAATTTGGGTTACCTACTAGTCTATCCAAAAATTATCCAACTTCAAATGGCTAAATCTTCTATATTTGAAATCCAAAAATATATCATGACCACTCTCCCGAAAGAGAAACCATCATATATTTAATTTGAAAGTGATTTCAGATCCTAATTCGGCTCCTATCAAAACTTATAGGTCTTACAATTTTTCAAGGTTGAAATCGTCCAATAAAATTCTTAAGGATTAAAAATGTCAATAATTAATATTTTTCGAAGTTATAGCCTCATACGACCTAATTTGGATCTAAAAATAATATTTTATGATCCTCGAATACATAAAACACATGTCGTTACATAACATATACGTTTGTTATGATTTATTATAGATCATATATACATATTTGTTTATATGTGTATGTGTGTTATTATGGTCGATTTTGTTATATATTGGTAGATTCACTAGTATGTTTTGTTTAGGGCCATGTATTTTTGCTAGAATAGGCATGAGAAAGATTGGGAATCACTACCATATCTTATTTGAATTTCAGGGATTAAATTCCTTTAAGGGGGAAGCTTATAACACCTCATAAATTAATAGATAATTAATTAAAGAATAAATTATGAGAATAAAGATTAGAATGATTTAATTATGGGATTAAATATGAAAACGTAAGGAGTGAACAAAGTAAATATTTGGGGGACATTTATTTACTTATTGTCGTTTAGAATAAAATAAATAATGACATAACATGTTAAGTATTTAGGTGTACATTTACTCATTATGTTTTTATAATGAAACCAAATAAAATTAATTAATAGAGGGAAAGAAGGCTAAGAAGGGTCAGCGGCCTAACTTGTTATGGGATGATAAACTTAACCATTGTCATATTTTTTTATCATTCATTCTCAAAACAAAAACAAATGCATTGAAACACTTCTATGATGGTAAGATCTAGGTAAGAAAAGGACAAGAAAGAAAGTAAAAGCTATGAGAATATAAGGACTAATAGAGATCAAGTTAAACAATGCTTCGATGAGTAATATAATCCCTTAATCCTTAATCTCTCTTGTAACTAGGCGTGGCCATAATTATTAGGATTTGTTATTATGCTTCTCGTGATTAAGATGATTAGAAAATTTAATATTATGTTGTGAATATATCTTTAGAGATGAGTTTTGATTTGTATAATTTTCCTATAAATAAATAATTAGATATGAATTATCTAAGGAGCTGTTTATTGTAGAAAATGACTAGAAATTGGAAGTTTCAGAAACTTTATGAAAAGAAAATGCACATATATATTTTGTAATATTTTCTAAAAGTATTATAAGCAGTTTTTGAATTAACAAAACTTAGCTAAACAAGGATTTTTACAAACCGAAAGGCAAATATAGGAGGCTAGGAGGTGATTTAAATGAGTAAATAATTGCAAAGGGACCTAATCCATAATATATGCTGAATGAGTTAGAAAAGTACCATACTAACAGTAAAAGATGAAGTTAGAATGAGTTAGGTGTTTACACGCATAAAGGTAGCGTTAGAAGTACAGAAGGAAGACTTTCAACGTATACTGAGAGGTAATACCGAGGGTAGATTAATCTAATCGAAAGTAAGAGGGAACTAGAGGACATTAAATATAAGACATAAGTAGAAGAGGAGAAAAATGAAGCATAAGCCAAGATTAAATTATGAGCATAATAGCCAAGGGCCAAAGGCAAAAGAACATATGATATAGAGGAATTATAGGTAGAGGAGAGAAGTTCTGAGAACTTGTAGTAAAAATCTATCTGGGGACGAAACTAAACTAAAATATAAGTCAAGATTCCATAGACAAGACCGTGGGTAGTGATTACCTAGACCTATTAACTTTCGATGGAAAGTTGATACTGGAATCTATTGACTTCCAAAGGCTAGGGTTAATACTAAGACTTACGATGGTCGAAACATATACTTAGAACATTATGAAATGTGATGTATATCAGAGATGGTTCCAAGGTTAGAAGGAAGAAGAGAGTCTTAGATTTTTAAGTTGCCTAATGAACAACTAAGGATAAAACCTAACAAATGAATAGTTAGATATAGTATTCAAAAGATTGTGTAAGTCTTGATGTGGCAATCAAGAACTGAAAGTGCCTGTGTAAGGCCCAAGTGGCATTCGAAACATGAAAGTGTAGGTGTAAGGCCTAAGTGGCAACCGAAATAGTTGGTGTAAAGCCTAGGTGGCAACTAAAAACGAAAGCATAGGTGTAAGGCCTAAGGTGGCAACCACAACCGAAAGTTTTGGTGTAAGGATTAAGGTGGCATTCGAAACACAAAAGCAATTGATGTAAGGCATGGAGTGGAAACCAATGCACAATTTGGTATATGGTGTAAGGTTTGATGTGGTAGCCAAGAACCAAAAGCATAAGTGTAAGTCCTGAGTGGCAACCAAAATAAAATAGCATAGGTGTAAGACCTAAGTGGAAATCGAAGCATAAAAGGATTGGTGTAAGGCCTGAGTGCAACAGAAATATGAAAGCATAATTATAAGGCCTGAAGGCAACCAGAACTGATAGTAATTAGTAATAATTAAGGAAGCAAAGAAAGCACTAAGGGCTTCATAATTTGAATTTTGAAAAGGAAAGCGGATGTAGACTGAATGGCATACCGAGTGAAATGGCTTTTTATTCTAGTCATGATATCATAGCATTATAAGACATTTAGTGATGAGATAATGATTTAAGTTTATATTTCAAGCCTTTAAACGAATTTTGTGTTATAGTGAGGGTAACCCATTCTGTGCTCTAGTAGCGTGGTCTCGCTATATTTTAAGTTTAGGGTAATATATTGCTAATATCAGACTTCATGTCTGACCTATGTTTCTATTATTGTTTTACCTGTAAACTCAAGGGAACTCATTTGATTAGGCCGAGTTTATGGATTTAGATGGGTTTCTTTCGAAAGATGAACGAAGAGTTCGAAAGATGAAGCAGGTGGCTTAAATGATATAATTGTTGTTTTTATTTCGTTGTATGAAGTGTTCATGTCTGCATCTTTCACATGTTGGGCATGACACTATTATTTATGTTGTATATATTTTTGACCCCTGCGTGGGCACATTTGTGGGAAAAAATTGAAAAGTAATAATGATTATGTATGACATTTATCAGCTGCTTTATTTACTTAAACTATTGATATATTTGCATAACAGATCTCAACTTGTTGTTAAAAGATAATTATAAGGTGACTACAACATATTGGAGGTCCATCTTTGGGTTTTGAAGTGGTGTATGTTAAAACAAGCCTGGTTAGCTAAATGATTTTGTGGGATTAAGCATTGATGACATTGACTTTGATGACATGGAAGCTTATGCATTGAGCATAGTTCATGATAAACCCAGAGAATGTAAAAACGCTATTAATTCAGTCGACAGTTCCAATTGGTCAGTAGCCATGGATAAGGAAATCGGGTCTTTGCACAAAAAATAATTCTTAGGATTTAGTTCCATTTCTTCAGGATGGGAGTAATGGGTGCAAGTGGAAGGGGTGAACGGAGACAATGGTGAATTGAGATATAAAGCCAGATTACTGGCAAAGGGATATGTTCAAAGGAAAGGAGTGAAGTTTCCTGATATTTTTTCTCTAGTTATTAGACACACTTTCATTTGCATTCTTTAGGCATTAGCTACCTACTTTTATTTAGAGCTGGAGAAATTGGATTTTAAGACTACGTTCTTGCATAAAAACCTTGAGGATGAAACTTTCCTACAACAATTAGAGGGGTTCATCGAGAGCTATGGGCTTAATCATGTTTGTAAGCTTAATAAATCTCATTATGTTATAAAACAGTCGTCTAGGTACTGGTATAAGAGATTTGATGAGTTCATGATATCACATGGTAACTCTAAAAGTTTTAAAGATCATTGCTTATATTTTAAGAAATGCGGCATATATATCATTTATTTATTGCTTTAAGTTTATAACTTCTCAGAGAATCCAAAGGTTTAAAGTTGAATGCTGAGCTTAGTAGGGAATTTGATGAGAAAGTTTTGGGAGAAGCACAAAGGATTTTAGGGATGGAGATTCAGAGGGATGGAAAACAAAAGGTTTTGTGGCTTACTTAAACTCAATATATCGAGAAAGTATTATTTCAATTTGGTATTGAGAAAGCTAAACTGCTGGGTACTCCTTTAGGCACTCAGTTTCAGCTATCCAAAGAATTTTATCCCACATAATATGAAGATAAAAAAAGAATATTGCCAATGTTCCTTGCTCTAGTGAAGTCGAAAGCCTTATGCATGTTATGGTATTCATAAGGCTAGATTTGGCTCAATGGTAGGTGTTATTAGCAAATACATATCTAACCAAGCCAAGACTCATTAGAAAGCAGTAAAGTGAATTCTATGGCACTTAAGAGGTACATTTGATGTTTGCTTGTTATTTATGGAGTCGGTAATGGTATGACCTTTTGAATTTACTATTATTCATATTATGAAAGAATAGAGGCAGTAGGAAAACTATTTTGGTCTATGTTTATAAACTTGGAATTGGCCCAATTTCTTGTTGATCCAAGTTATAATCCATTATAATTTTTTCGACTATAGAGCTAGAGCATATTTAGATTGTAGAAGCAATAAAGGAAGGATTGTATTTGTTGCAGCTGTTGGAGGATTTACCAATGATGCAAAAGAGGGTGGAATTGTTTTCAAATAGCCAGTGTGCTATTCAATTTGTTAAAACCAAGCCCACAACTCATGGACAGAGCTAATTGATGTTAGGGTTTTCTTTCGTTCACTTGAAAAATGGAGAAGTAAGATAAAGCTGGTACATACTACAAATTAAGGATAATCTAACTAATATATTGACAAAGATGATTCAAAAAGACAAGTTTGAAAATTTCTCAAACTTAATTAGTGTAGTGCGAGCTACTTAGCTCCATGGAACGCTGATAGACCAATTAAATTTTGCTGCTTGGTGTGAGTGGTAGATAGATATATTTGAATCAAGGTGGAGCGATAAATTTGTGTAATTCAAATATTTTCCAAATACATAAAGAGAGAAAATCAATTAATAAATTCTAATCAATTAAGCAATATTAGGAAAGAAGAAAGGAAATAAATCTAACCGGTTGACTGATTTTGTAATGAAAGGAAAGGGGAATATGAATGCAGATAATATGGAAATGGATATCACATGCAAATTAAATCGTCTAAATGTAGAAAGCCTTCAGCATTAATTAGGCAATGAAATTTTTATCTAAGGCAAGCCTTTATACATAAATCTAAATAAATGAAGGCATTAATTCTTCTTCATCGCATCGAAGAGAGAATCCACCATTATCCTCTTCTTTTGTAAACTCTAATTTGTTGACACAATTTAGTTAGAGTTTTTAGTGTTTAAGCAATTTGGTGAAATCTATAATCTCTTTCTCTTTCAATCTTATCTCGTCTTGTTGAAGTGAAAGAATAATGTTAATTATTGGGTCTGAGGACATAGACATAACCTAACATTATTAAATCTTCTTTTGTTGCCTTCCTTTCACTATTTTTATTTTTATTTGGTGATTTGTTTAATTTTTTGGAGTTGTTAATAATCAATCGGCAAACTAGGTCTTGGTAGCTTCCATACTAGATTTTTCATGGCAATTTCTATTTTTATTAATTTGTAGTCTACTATTAATAACGATATTTTTTATTTACCTAGAATGTAATCACTATGTTTAGGCAGAATAACTCCTAAGTATAGAAAATTAAACACCTCCTTTTACCAACAGTTAATACGTTGATCCACAAATTTTACTTATTCTATTTATGCCATTCTAGCATTACTCTGTTAATAATATCCCATGTTTTATGTAGCTGAGTTGAGCTTGTATTGTATGTGTAGTGCTTAAAGGTGCTTTGTTATCCTCTTTTTAGTAGCATGCTTTAAAGGATTAATTTTATAAAGATTTTATGCTTTAATAAGATTCAGGAAGTAGTACCATTCCAAATGAATTAAAGTTAGCTAAGAAGAATCTTGCCAAATGAAATCATTTACATTCATTTGGAGATGTGAAGCTATATGGATTCGTTCCATAAAACATCACCGAGTAAAATATATTGTAATTTAAATTAAGATTTGGTAGCCTTGTATTAAAAAAATTTACTAGTGAAAATTGGTATTAAAAGAAAATCATAACTTGTCGTTCCTTTAGGCATTCTAATGCTTCATGCAAACACGGTCCTCAACAGCCAACCCTCACATTGCTCAGTCCCCGTTATCGATTCCTTCCAAAATCCATTTACCCTATCAAACTTTTAGGCCATGGTCCCTGTGACGACCCGCCCTTCATAATACCCTAAATCAAAGTCGAATGACAAATTCCGACTCTCGAATACCACAAAAGACAGCTTGGTAGGGTAAAATAAAAAAACAAAATACCAAATCAAGGCACAACGATAGAATCTCACTACGGAGTGATAATATATAAAAGACAATATATAAGAGACTATACTGATGGAAGTAACCGATAAATATCAATACAAAATGTCAGAGTACAATATCTGGTACAATAAGTCTCATATATAAATAACATATCTACCATGTACTACCACAATATCAAGTATATATCTGAAGTATCGACTTCGCTTCTAAAGTGCTCCAACCGTCCTAGAAACGTATCCCGAAAAGCACCTGGCTCCCAAACTACTCAATCGAGTACCCGAGAGTTGTCATGACACAACCAGATAAAGAAAAAAACTTAGGTCAGACATAAAGCCTGGTATGAGGGGAACAATCTCAAAATATTGTAGATCAAAACCATATACAAATAAATAGGAAACTACTGAAGTACAGTCGGTTCTCTCCACAAACGCGACTCAAGGATAATCCGGACTGCCCATAAACAAGTAAAGTAAACCTAACTCAATGGTAGGTGATCTTACCATAACCCGCTCTTCTCCTATCATCAATGAGTCAGCAAAATTAATATAATGTGACTGACACGTAATAGTATACAATGATAAAGGTAACACAATATACAAATACATAAGTAATATAAATCACAATATAAGTCTAAAACACAATGTTCAATAATAACAATCAACCAACCAATATAACATGCATAATCATAATGATAAGAGGCACACATAGAATTAGTTGATACCTATTATTGCTGATAGTGGAGTCCGTTCAGACACCAATCGATTCAATGATCCTTATTCAAGCATATGAAATGCAAAATAAATTCAGCGGTATTACAATGCTACTAACATAGCATATCTATACCCAAAATCAAAATACAGATATCTATAACTAATACATGTTCTAAATTATCATTAGTTACCAAAAGACTTATCGAAAGCCACAACTATGTTTTTAGGCTCCTTGAAAACCAACAGCTCAAAATAATTTGGCCTGTAGGTCCTGTCGTAGCACCAATCCGTACAACGCAACAGTATATGATCTACTCTAGATTAACATCCCAATCTCTCTCTCTGCCCCTGCTTTGAAACCACATCTGCCAGTCGTGTGCCTCAGTCATACAATGGATTCCCTTACTAGCATCCTTTCCTTCCGGTTGCCTATACTAACATATCAGAAAACTATGTAAATGCTAAACCCCGCGTACATCCTTCCCACATGGGTACACAACACCATAGTATCATCATCCCTGTTTGGATCGTGATTCGTTCTTGAAGTGCCTCGCCCTGCCTGATTAAGACAAGGTAGGCATACCAAACCAGTATATATAAAACGCCCAAACCATGCATATATATAAATCATTTGAACCATATAACTATATATCTGTATAATATATCTCATCCACCCTTCGGTAACCCCAAGTCGGACATACCGAACTATACATATTCTTAAATAATGTATCCATAAATCACATTAAATTACCATTAGCTACCACAGAGACTTATCGAGAAACACAACTATATTATGTACTCTCTGGAAACCAACACCTCAAAAGAAGTTGGCCTGTAGGTCCTTTGGCGGCACTCGTCTTTACAATGCAACAATATATGACATACACTAGATTAGCGTTCCAATCTCTCTCCACCACTCCTTCGAGACCACGTTTGTTACGACCCTCAAATCCATACCCTTTGAATCGACAATAAACCACACATGTCCGACCCAAAAAGCACAGACTGACGGAAAGCCATGCGAAAGAAATGAAGAGAGAAGAAGAGAAGAGAAGAAAGAGAAGAGAAGAAAGAGAGAAGAGAGAAGAGAGAACCAAACAGAACAATACAGAATCTCACATCGCAACGAAAAACATATAATATCATATCAATGATCTTTACAAAACAGAAACTGTATATACATACATCAATCAGAGTTCAACAATCAATCACCAATCATTAGCCTGGAAAGTTATAATAACATGTCCTTACAATTGCTGACAATATACTGCAACAAAGCAACGGATAATAAACATATACGTGTATACAAAAATGACGATCACCAACTCTCCTGCCAAAGCTCCAAAAGCACCAAATCTGAACCAGTAAATATACTCGGTCTGACTCGAGCACTGAAAGGGAAGAATGCCCTGATCAGTTTGGTAGACCAGCGTGAGAAACACACTCAACTGATTTATTAAATTACCAAACTTTCCTTTCAAAACAAAAGTATCTCGTAAGACACGCCCACACATAAACACGGACATGTTTTTACCTTACGATAACCAAAACCTTTCATATCAAATCATCTGATATTATAATAGTGTATATTGCACAAATAATATTAATCATAGCCGAAATGGTTACCCATATAGCATTTCGGGGCTGTTCATTACGCCAATACAAACAAAACCGCAAGCTCGTGGTGGAGTTAGGATTTCCATACAAATGACCAGGTGAAGAGACTACCATCCGGCAGTACATCTCTAGAGGAATGTACCAAGAAATCATCACAAAGTTCCTCTACCAACACAAGACCAGCCTACCTCTATAACTAGGTAGTACCGAATATGTCATCCCCCGATCGTTACCGAACTTTCCGAGGGCCCTCATAGCATACAAACCACAATAATTTACATCCCGAACGTTATAGCGGAAAGAAATATATCTAGAAGGGGATGATCATATCCTAATTGGGAATGACCCACTTAGCCCTGCTGCATCCAACCCTGTTTCGGTCATTTTCGGTTGATGAGGCCAAAGAGGTAACGATTACCTTTTACATATCACATCACTTTTGAATGCCACATTCACCATTTCCGTTGACTACTAATTGCCTTTCACAAAAAATACAACCCTAGAGCTCATACGTCTCAAGGAAGAGTGTTAAGCTAAGAGAAGTTGTCTTCTCCGCCATCAAACAGATGTACGTTTGTAAAAACCAATGTACGTAATCTCAGAAAATGCAACGTCGGACATTCATCCATACAGGTTGTCCAGAAACAAGACAAACCGAAGGTACTCTCCTATCACATCCTGTCAAGAAATCCCTAGGATTAGTAGCGAATAGTCCTTGCATTTGACATTTCATAACGAAGAGACTACAACTACTATATTTATATTGGGATTTTAACCCCAAATGATCAACAAGCAGTCCTTCACTATGAAAATCCTAAACATCAATATCATCGGCCAACCTGCACAATTGTCGTATAAATGTTGGTCCGAAGTGGTTTTCAAATAAATCTGATCCCGGTCTCTTCGCACCAACAACGCAAAAGCGTTTCTCGACCTCACACAGAAACTAAGTCTCATAGACTTATCACGTCTCCAACTTTCAACTTGCTATCCTTCGGCCAAGAAGGAAGCTCGATAGATTGGAGTAATCACTCAGCACTACAGAAACACCATCCTCAACACAAACGATAATCAAGCCTACACAGATGGCTACGTACTAAGTGTACGACTGAATAGTTCCCACATTAAGTCGAGGAAATAAAAATGGCCAAATTTGATAGTCGGTTATTTAACTATCAAAGCAATAAACAAATATCTAGCACCATAAGCAATCCCTAGGACCTTTTTAATTAATCTTTTATTAATTAAATCACTTTCCAAATATTCACTTCAAATTATCTTTAAAAGGATATATTCTCAAACCATTTCAATATTCTACATTGGAAAACACTTCCATATACTTATTTAATAATAAGTAATTCACAATTCTCTTTATTTTCAACACTTAGAAAATATTACATATACTTAAATCATGATTAAATATATATTTTATTGTTTTAAGGAAAACATTCTCTTAAACATATTTATTTGGGTCAAAACGAATGTTGTGTAAAACATTGTTACGACAACCCAAAATCACTAGTATAGAGATTCGATAATTAGATAGAAATATAAATTCCATATACTATACAAAACATCTCCTTTCGAAAATCATTTACTATAACAACAGTGTTATAGTCCATGCTTCCCTTACTTCTCGAAAACGTCTATTTCAACAATGAATGTTGAAATCTATGTATTTGATACTTAACATATTTTAAAACATCTTCAAACCATTTAAGTCTATTTAAAAATTACTTTTCAAAACATTCATTTAATTTAAAGGATTATTCACTGTCCAAAATCTTGAATAACCAAATTCATTGCTTCTACACATTTATTAAAGGATTATTCACTATCCAAAATTGTGAATATAATTCCTTTAATAAGCTTTCATATTTCACTTTTCAAAGTAAGTTGATTTCACATTTATAAAACAATGTTTATAATTCGCATTTCTATTTTATAAAAACTTCAATTTATAAAATTCTTTTACTGACAAATTCCATTTATCTCATTAATATGCCAAAATCCGATTATAAGTTAATTTACCTATAAATCTCTTATTTACAAATTCATTCCTTTTTATAAATTCATAAATT
Organism: Allium fistulosum; assembly: GCA_030737815.1. NCBI lineage: Eukaryota > Viridiplantae > Streptophyta > Magnoliopsida > Asparagales > Amaryllidaceae > Allium > Allium fistulosum. Next base: position 634,739,805 of record CM060901.1, read on the forward strand.
TATAAATCTTATTCACTTATAAGATTCATTTATAACTTCATTTTAAACACTTACAAAACTCATTTTACAATTCATTACTTTTTATTTATAAAATATCAATTTTATAAATCTTATATATATATAACCCATTTATAATAAACCAAAATTCTCAATTAAATTATTTTACCAAATAGTTAACTCCATATTCCAAAAATCATATTTTGCTTATATTTCATAACAATCATAATTTTTATAACATAAAAATTATAACTTTTATTTATCTAAAATAAATTCATTTCCTTAACAATTCAAAAATCATATATTTTCAAAATCACTTTGAAATCCTTATTAAATTGAAATCATCAATTTAATATTTTTAAAATTCTAAAAATAGGCCCAGAGCTGCAAAAATGCTAAATAAGGTGATCACATCAATCATATCAATCCTGGCATCCCAAACATCATATATCATATGATAACAGCATATATATCAATATCTGTAAATAAAATCAACACTGGTGAGGAATCCAGTTGGATCCCTCCAACCTATCACCTGCAACAAATATACATATTAGAAAATATGTACAATGTCCGCTTTGAGGCAGACGCATGTACAAAAGGTCATCCGCTCATACACAGGAACGTATAGGGTCTCATCTGCTCCAATAGGGAGGAATATGTCCAAACCAATCAATATATATATAATATAGCATCCAAACAATCATCAATCAACATAAAATATATTTATTCTCACTTATATAAAAATATAAGCGAGTCAGAAAGAGTGAGTTGTGCTCACATTGATTCCAATAGCCGTTGCAGCGTTTTATTCCGAATAAAGTTAAACAGGCATTTAATTTTACCCAAAAATTTTTCTAGCTCCAATCAACTCCAAACTAGGTCCATCGCGTAGTGTTCGTGAATACGAACCCAACGCAACTTGTTTCGTCAAAAACTGACCTTGTATGAAGAAGTTACAGCATTTTAAAGAATATACGAATTATTATAATATAATTTACAAATTCTATTTTACTTTTAAACCTTCAAATCTCGGCCGTTGATTTTTTTTCTTCTTCCCTTTCGTTCACAGGCAACATCATGCGTTCGAACCCATTGCCATCGTTCATCAATTACTTGTCGCGCCTCCATCGATGATCGAAACCCCATCACTCCACCACCAAACAATAGCTCGTGCTCGCCTACACCCACACCTGATGCCACAAAGAGCTCGTCCATCCCTTTGCCGAGATCCAACCCCTTGAACGCGCTGCCTTCATCGCAAGATTCTGGTGAATCCAAACCACTATAACAAAAATCCACCGTTGGATAGATAGTACTCGTCGAGCTCGATATTTTTGTTGTTGGAAGTTTTCGATAAAAGTGGATGGATGAGGAGATCGGAGGGGATGAAGTATGGAACGTTTTTGGCCATACATTTTGATGGTGGCGGCTGTAACCCTAGGGCAAGGGTTTTGAGTGAAAAAAGAAAATTATGAAGTCTTTTTATAGAAAATTTCGCGACACTATTCATTTGAAAAATTTTCTAACTCCAATCGAAGCATGCTGCCTAGCATTTATAATGTTTTAACCCTATTCCGAACACAATGGAATATATATCGGGACTTAATTTGATCGTATTTGGAAGATATGTTTTCGAATCGAATTATTTAAATTAAAATTCACTTAAATAAATTTCCACGCGTTTTAGCTTAGTACGGCTAAACCGTAAATCCAATTTACACGAAATTTGAAATCCTACAATAATATAACATTACGGATCCAATAAAACTGATTTCGTCGAAATTCGAGACCGTATCAAAAATGACTATTTTTACACGTTAATTAAATATTAAAATATTCAATTTCTAGAAATTAACTTTTAATTCGATTTTAAAAGTTTACTAACATCATTCTAATTCAAATAGAATTTAATTCAACATTTTAAATCATATTTCATTCACATTAAATTCAAAATCAAATTATTTCTGCAATTTCAAATATTAAATCAACAATTTAATTATCCAAATAAATCATTATATTTGAAATATAAGTTATTCAACTTATGAAATTAACTTATGAATATTTAAAATCAATTAAATATCCGAATTTCGAATGACCGAAATTCCGGGTCGTTACAATCTCCCCTACTTATAAGAATTTCGTCCCCGAAATTACGAAGTAAGAAAAAGTCACAAAATCCATTAACTTTTCAAAATAATTAGTTCAAAATAGCTTACCGAAATCATTTAAACCTTTTAACTTTTCCAAAATCCATTAGTTAAACTTCTTATAAAACTTCTCTAAGTTTACAAATCCATACTTAGTTATCTTTTCAAAACCATTCCATAAATCAACTAATATCATTTTAAATTATAACTCAAAATCAAAAAAATTTCAAAAATCTCAAAAAATTTCTAACGCCTTAAATTTTCAAAAAAATTCGTCATAGCCTCCTTTGTGCGGTTTGATCCGAAAAAAATCACAATATATATAATATCACAAATATACATCTCATCATTGAGGATAAGGCATCTCGTAGGGAAAAATGTGTAAAAGCACGATATGTAATCCGAGATATGTACCTTATATGTTATTAGCGAGCATATACGGCTAATATAGCGCGAAAGCGAGCTCCAAATGCGAAGCATACGCCATCTGCACCTACTAAACACTCAACAAACAAATGAGAAACATATATGGAAAGTAATATCAATACAACATATACCAATATAGCAAATGCAATCTAAAACAACAATTCCAACCATCAAACAACTATCATCCAACCAACATCCAACAAATCAATATCTATCCAATCAATCCATAACCCAATCAATATACATTCATTACTATAATATTCATTGAATTGATTTTCAATTTAATCACATTTGATTCATTAACATTTGATTTTATTAACATTTATTCATTCATATTCAATTAGTTTACATTCACTAATTTACATTCATTTTAGTTCATTTCCAATTTAAATCAAATTCAATTCCATTTAGATTCACTTACTTCCAATTTGAATTCAATTAATTATGACTTTCAATTTCATTAACATTTAATGAATTTCTATATAATTAACTAACATCCATCTAACAACCAATGCATATCCAACATTACCAAATTTATTTAATTTACACTCAGCATTCATATTTACTTCGTTTACATTCAATTTGGTTTAACACTTTTAATTTCAATTGGTTTAATATTCAATTTAGATTGAATTCTAGTATTCACTATTATTCACATTTTTATACAACACTTCCAATGCTAATTTTACCATCACTTCTTAACTTAAGTTTTATTCAATTCTAACAAATAATATTTCAACTCATATTCACTTAACTAATTTATTTCATTAGTTCAATTCAATTCATTCGTTAATTCAATTGCTAATTCATTTAACAATTAAATTTGAATTTCATTATAATAATTCAAGTTCATATTCATTTAATTAATTCATTTCATTAATTCAACTTCATTCAACATCACTTAAGTTAAATTTCTTCACAACATTTCATTCTATTTGACTTAACTTAAATTTTATTTTCTAAAGTCATTTTATTTAACTTTTACTTAAGTCAAATTTCATATCACTATCCAAATTTAGATTTTGTTTTGCTTAACAAAATTGTTTAGCCATTTTAATATTTGATTTTACTTACATTTTCTCATTTTATAAGTTATACAACTTATTTATTTAAACTTCCAAATTCATATTATATAATCACTTACCACTTAAGTTTAACTTTTCCATTTCAATAACTTATCTAATCCAATTTAATTTATTTAACTTTACTAAAATTAAATTTTTATTTCATATTATAAGTCCAAAACTCATTTCACTTATATTTATCAATTTCAACTTGGATTTTAATTCAAATTTGTTTATCACAACAAAACTGCAATTTTCAATTTACTATTGGTAGCAAATCCATCACATAGAAACTCGAAAATGATACTGATGGTCCTGTAGTCATTACCCTTATTATTTCCCAGCAACAGTTGTGAATTCAGTGCTTTTATATTCTTTCAAAATCACCTTTATTTTTATAAATCACATTTATAAATTCTTTTTACTTATATAATTTCACTATTTCACTTCACTTATATAAGATTTATTCCAAAGTTATTTATCTTATTTAGATTTATAATAATATAACCTCTTTAACTTTGAAAAAATAACTTTCAAAATCAACGGGATTTAAAATTTCAAATTCTTAGTTTAAATCCATTTTTATTTATAACTCATATTTATAAATATACTCATGTAGTTTCATTTCTTATATATAAGATTATGTCACAATTGTAAATCATATTAATTATAATTCCATACTATATAATTCATTTTCTTATATAATTTATTCTTTTACAATTGTCATTTTTATTTAGATTATTCAAACAAATTTTATTCACTTATATATATTTACATTTTCAACAATCAAATAATTCATTTTATATACTATAATAATTTCTGAAAAATTATTCCTTTATATATAAGATATAATCGAGGTAAAATTATTTCATTCACCTAATTTAAAAATAATAATATGTCGACTTGCCTCATTTAAGTGTTTAGAAATCTCTATTGATAATATGACATCGCACATACCGACTAGAATTCACAAACAACTCAATGGATAAATAAACACAATATAAAACATTTTATATCATTAACAAATACACGCTCATATATATCATACACTCAAACTCAATATAGGGTGCTACTAACCCTATCTATACTGAGTACACATCAAAGCCTAGGAATACACTAAATCTAAGCTCTGATACCAACTGTGACGACCCGCAAATCTGTACCCTTTGAATCGACAATAAACCACACATGTACGACCCAAAAAGCACAGACTGACGGAAAGTCATGAGAAAGAAAAGAAGAGAGAAGAAGAGAAGAGAAGAAAGAGAGAAGAGAGAACCAAACATAACAATACAGAATCTCACATCGCAGCGGAAAACATATAATATCATATCAATGATCTTTACAAAAAAGAAACTGTATATACATGCATCAATCAGAGTTCAACAATCAATCACCAATCATTAGCCTGGATAGTTATAATAACATGTCCTTACAATTGCTGACAATATACAACAACAAAGCAGCGGATAATAAACTGATACGTGTATACAAAAATGAAGATCTCCAGCTCTCCTACCGAAGCTCCAAAAGCACCAAATCTGAACCAGTAAATATCCTCGGTCCGACTCGAGCATTGAAAGGGAAGAATGCCCGGATCAGTTTGGTAAACCAGCGTGAGAAACACACTCAACTGATTTACTAAATTACCAAACTTTCCTTTCAAAACAAAAGTATCTCGTAAGACACGCCCACACATAAACACGGACATGTTTTTACCTTATGATAACCAAAACCTTTCATATCAAATCATCTGATATTATAATAGTGTCTATTGCACAAATAATATTAATCATAGCCGAAATGGTTACCCATATAGCATTTTGGGGCTATTCATTACGCCAATACAAACAAAACCGCAAGCTCGTAGTGGAGTTTGGATTTCCATACAAATGACCAGGTGAAGGGACTACCTTCCGGTAGTACATCTCTAGAGGAATGTACCAAGAAACCATCACAAAGTTCCTCAACCAACACAAGACCGGCCTACCTCTATAACTAGGTAGTAACGAATATGTCATCCCTCGGTCGTTACCGACCTTTCCGAGAGCCCTCATAGCATACAAACCACAATAATTTACATCCTGAACGTCATAGCGGAAAGAAATATATCTAGAAGGGGATGATCATATCCTAATTGGGAATAACCCACTTAACCCTACTGCATCCAACCCTGTTTCGGTCATTTCCGGTTGATGAGGCAAAAGAGGTAACGATTACCTTTCACATATCACACACTTTTGAATGCCACATTCACCATTTCTTGACTACTAATTGCCTTTCACAAAAAAATCCAACCCTTGAGCTCATACGTCTCAAGGAAGGGAGTTAAGCTAAGAGAAGTTGTCTTCTCCGCCATCAAACGGATGTACGTTTGTAAAAACCAATGTACGTAATCTCAGAAAATGCAATGTCAGACATTCATCCATACAAGTTGTCCAAGAACAGGACAAACCGAAGGTACTCTCCTACCAAATCCTGTCGGGAAATCCCTAGGATTAGTAGCGAATAGACCTTGCATTGGATATTTCATAACGAAGAGACTATTGCTACTATATGTATATTGGGATTTTAACCCCAAATGGTCAGCAAGCATTCCTTCACTATGAAAATCCTAAACATCAATATCATCGGCCAACCTGCACAATTGTTGTATAAATGTTGGCCCGAAGTGGTTTTCAGATAAATCTGATCCCGGTCTCTTCGCACCAACAACGCAAAAGCGTTTCTCGACCTCACACAGAAACTAAGTCTCATAGACTTATCACGTCTCCAACTTTCATCTTGCTATCCTTCGGCCAAGAAGGAAGCTCGATAGAATGGAGCAATCACTCCGCACTACATAAACAACATCCTCAACACAAACGATAATCAAGCCTACACAGATGGCTACGTACTGAGTGTACGACTAAATAGTTCCCACATCAAGTCGAGGAACTAAAAATGGCCAAATTTGATAGTCGGTTATTTAACTATCAAAGCAACAAACAAATATCTTACACCATAAGAAATCACTAGGCCTTTTTTAATTAATATTTTATTAATTAAATCACTTTCCAAATATTCACTTCAAATTATCTTTAAAAAGATATATTCTCAAACCATTTCAATATTCTACGTTGGAAAACATTTCCATATACTTATTTAATAATAAGTAATTCACAATTCTCTTTATTTTCAACACTTAGAAAATATTACATATACTTAAATCATGATTAAGTATATATTTTATTCTTTTAAGGAAAATATTCTCTTAAACATATTTATTTGGGTCAAAACGAATGTTGCATAAAACATCGTTACGAAAACCCAAAATCACTAGTATAAGGATTCGATAATTCGATAGAAATATAAATCCCATATACTATACAAAACATCTCCTTTCGAAAATCACTTACTATAACAATAGTGTTATAGTCCATGCTTTCCTTACTTCTCAAAAACGTCTATTTCAACAATGAATGTTGAAATCTATGTATTCGATACTTAACATATTTTAAAACATCTTCAAACCATTTAACTCTATTTAAAAATCACTTTTCAAAACATTCATTTAATTTAAAGGATTATTCACTGTCCATAATCGTGAATAAAATTCTCTAACCAAATTCATTGGTTCTACACATTTATTAAAGGATTATTCACTGTCCAAAATCGTGAATATAACTCCTTTAATAAGCTTTCATATTTGACTTATCAAAATAAGTTGATTTCACATTTATAAAACAATGTTTATAATTCACATTTCTATTTTATAAAAACTTCAATTTATAAAATTCTTTTACTGACAAATTCCATTTATCTCATTAATATGCCAAAATCCGATTATGAGTTAATTTACTTATAAATCTCCTATTTACAAATTCATCCTTTTTATAACTTCATAAATTTATAAATCTTATTCACTTATAAGATTCATTTATAACTTCATTTTAAACACTTACAAAACTCGTTTACAATTCATTACTTTTTATTTATAAAATATCAATTTTATAAATATTATATATATATAACCCATTTATAATAAACCAAAATTCTCAATTAAATTATTTTACCAAATAGTTAACTCCATATTCCAAAAATTATATTTTGCTTATATTTCATAACAATCATAATTTTTATAACATAAAAATTATAACTTTTATTTATCTAAAATAAATTCATTTCCTTAACAATTCAAAAATCATATATTTTCAAAATCACTTTGAAATCCTTATTAAATTGAAATCATCAATTTAATATTTTTAAAATTCCAAAAATAGGCCCAGAGCTGCAAAAATGCTAAATAAGGTGATCACATCAATCATATCAATCCTGGCATCCAAAACATCATATATCATATGATAACAGCATATATATCAATATCTGTAAATAAAATCAACACTGGTGAGGAATCCAGTTGGATCCCTCCAACCTATCACCTGCAACAAATATACATATTAGAAAATATGTACAATGTCCACTTCGAGGTATACGCACGTACAAAAGGTCATCCGCTCATACACAGGAACGTATAGGGTCTCATCTGCTCCAATAGGCAGGAATATATCCAAACCAATCAATATATATATAATATATAGCATCCAAACAATCATCAATCAGCATAAAATATATTTATTCTCACTTATATAAAAATATAAGCGAGTCGGAAAGAGTGAGTTGTACTCACATTGATTCCAATAGCCGTTGCAGCGTTTTATTCCGAATAAGATTAAACATGCGTTTAATTTTACCCAAAATTTTTGTTAGCTCCAATCAACTCCAAACCAGCTCCATCGCGTAGTGTTCGTGAATACGAACCCAACGCAACTTGTTTCGTCAAAAACTGACCTCGTATGAAGAAGTTACAGCATTTTAAAGAATATACAAATTATTATAATATAATTTACAAATTCTATTTTACTTTTAAACCTTCAAATCTCGGCCGTTGATTTTCTTTTCTTCTTCCCTTTCGTTCACAGGCAACATCATGCGTTCGAACCCATTGTCGCCGTTCATCAATTACTTGTCGCTCCTCCATCGATGATCGTAACCCCATCACTCCACCACCAAACGACAGCTCGTGCTCTCCTACACCCACGCCTAAAGCCACGAAGAGCTCGGCCACCCCTTTGCCGAGATTTAACCCCTTGAATGCGCCGCCTTCATCGCAAGATTCTGGCGAATCCAAACCACTATAACAAAAATCCACCGTTGGATAGATAGTACTCGTCGAGCTCGACATTTTTGTTGTTGGAAGTTTTCGATGAAAGTGGATGGATGAGTAGATCGGAGGGGATGAAGTATGGAACGTTTTCGGCCTTACATTTTGATGGTGGTGGCTGTAACCCTAGGGCTAGGGTTTTGAGTGAAAAAAGAAAATTATGAAGTCTTATAGAAAATTTCGCGACACTATTCATTTGAAAATTTTTCTAACTCCAATCGAAGCGTGCCGCCTGGCGTTTATAATGTTTTAACCCTATTCCGAACATAATGGAATATATATCGGGACCCAATTCGATCGTATTTGGAAGATAAGTTTTCAAATCGAATTATTTAAATTAAAATTCACTTAAATAAATTTTCATGCGTTTTAGCTTCGTACGACTAAACCGTAAATCCGATTGACACGAAATTTGAAATCCTATAATAATATAACATTACGGATCCAATAAAACAGATTTCGTCGAAATCCAAGACTGTATAAAAAATAACTATTTTTACACATTAATTAAATATTAAAATATTCAATTTCTAGAAATTAACTTTTAATTCGATTTTAAAAGTTTACTAACATCATTCTAATTCAAATAGAATTTAATTCAACATTTTAAATCATTTTTCATTCACATTAAATTCAAAATCGAATTATTTCTGCAATTTCAAATATTAAATCAACAATTTAATTATCCAAATAAATCATTATATTTGAAATATAAGTTATTCAACTTATAAAATTAACATATGAATATTTAAAATCAATTAAATATCCGAATTTCAAATGACCGAAATTCCGGGTCGTTACATTCTCCCCTACTTATAAGAATTTCGTCCCCGAAATTACCAAGTAAGAAAAAGCCACAAAATCCATTAACTTTTCAAAATAATTAGTTCAAACTAGATTACTGAAATCATTTAAACCTTTAAACTTTTCCAAAATCCATTAGTTAAACTTCTTATAAAACTTCTCTAAGTTTACAAATCCATACTTAGTTATCTTTTCAAAACCATTCCATAAATCAACTAATATCATTTTAAATTATAACTCAAAATCAAAAAAATTCCAAAAATCTCAAAAAATTTCTAACACCTTAAATTTTCAAAAAAATTCGTCATAGCCTCCTTTGTGCGATTCGATCCGAAAAAAATCACAATATATATAATATCACAAATATACATCTCATCTTTGAGGATAAGGCATCTAGTAGGGAAAAATGTGTAAAAGCACGATATGTAATCCGAGATATGTACCTTATATGTTATTAGCGAGCATATACGGCTAATATAGCGCGAAAGCGAGCTCCAAATGCGACGCATACGCCATCTTCACCTACTAAACACTCAACAAACAAATGAGAAACATATATGGAAAGTAATATCAATACAACATATACCAATATAGCAAATGCAATCTAAAACAACAATTCCAACCATCAAACAACTATCATCCAACCAACATCCAACAAATCAATATCTATCCAATCAATCCATAAACCAATCAATATACATTCATTACTATAATATTCATTGAATTGATTTTCAATTTAATCACATTTGATTCATTAACATTTGATTTTACTAACATTTATTCATTCATATTCAATTAGTTTACATTCACTAATTTACATTCATTTTAGTTCATTTCCAATTTAAATCAAATTCAATTCCATTTAGATTCACTTACTTCCAATTTGAATTCAATTAATTATAGCTTTCAATTTCATTAACATTTAATGAATTTCTATACAATTAACTAACATCCATCTAACAACCAATGCATATCCAACATTACCAAATTTATTTAATTTACACTCAGCATTCATATTTACTTCGTTTACATTCAATTTGGCTTAACACTTTTAATTTCAATTGGTTTAATATTCAATTTAGATTGAATTCTAGTATTCATTATTATTCACATTTTTATACAACACTTCCAATGCTAATTTTACCATCACTTCTTAACTTAAGTTTTATTCAATTCTAACAAATAATATTTCAACTCATATTCACTTAACTAATTTATTTCATTAGTTCAATTCAATTCATTCGTTAATTCAATTGCTAATTCATTTAACAATTAAATTTGAATTTCATTATAATAATTCAAGTTCATATTCATTTAATTAATTCATTTCATTAATTCAACTTCATTCAACATCACTTAAGTTAAATTTCTTCACAACATTTCATTCTATTTGACTTAACTTAAATTTCATTTTCTAAAGTCATTTTATTTAACTTTTACTTAAGTCAAATTTCATATCACTATCAAAATTTAGATTTTGTTTTGCTTAACAAAATTGTTTAGCCATTTTAATATTTGATTTTACTTACATTTTCTCATTTTATAAGTTATACAACTTATTTATTTAAACTTCCAAATTCATATTATATAATCACTTACCACTTAAGTTTAACTTTTCCATTTCAATAACTTATCTAATCCAATTTAATTTATTTAACTTTACTAAAATTAAATTTTTATTTCATATTATAAGTCCAAAACTCATTTCACTTATATTTATCAATTTCAACTTGGATTTTAATTCAAATTTGTTTATCACAACAAAACTGCAATTTTCAATTTACTATTGGTAGCAAATCCATCACATAGAAACTCGAAAATGATACTGATGGTCCTGTAGTCATTACCCTTATTATTTCCCAGCAACAGTAGTGAATTCAGTGCTTTTATATTCTTTCAAAATCACCTTTATTTTTATAAATCACATTTATAAATTCTTTTTACTTATATAATTTCACTATTTCACTTCACTTATATAAGATTTATTCCAAAGTTATTTATCTTATTTAGATTTATAATAATATAACCTCTTTAACTTTGAAAAAATAACTTTCAAAATCAACGGGATTTAAAATTTCAAATTCTTAGTTTAAATCCATTTTTATTTATAACTCATATTTATAAATATACTCATGTAGTTTCATTTCTTATATATAAGATTATGTCACAATTGTAAATCATATTAATTATAATTCCATACTATATAATTCATTTTCTTATATAATTTATTCTTTTACAATTGTCATTTTTATTTAGATTATTCAATTTTATTCACTTATATATATTTACATTTTCAACAATCAAATAATTCATTTTATATACTATAATAATTTCTGAAAAATTATTCCTTTATATATAAGATATAATCGAGGTAAAATTATTTCATTCACCTAATTTAAAAATAATAATATGTCGACTTGCCTCATTTAAGTGTTTAGAAATCTCTATTGATAATATGACATCGCACATACCGACTAGAATTCACAAACAACTCAATGGATAAATAAACACAATATAAAACATTTTATATCATTAACAAATACACGCTCATATATATCATACACTCAAACTCAATATAGGGTGCTACTAACCCTATCTATACTGAGTACACATCAAAGCCTAGGAATACACTAAATCTAAGCTCTGATACCAACTGTGACGACCCGCAAATCCGTACCCTTTGAATCGACAATAAACCACACATGTACGACCCAAAAAGCACAGACTGACGGAAAGTCATGAGAAAGAAAAGAAGAGAGAAGAAGAGAAGAGAAGAAAGAGAGAAGAGAGAACCAAACATAACAATACAGAATCTCACATCGCAGCGGAAAACATATAATATCATATCAATGATCTTTACAAAAAAGAAACTGTATATACATGCATCAATCAGAGTTCAACAATCAATCACCAATCATTAGCCTGGATAGTTATAATAACATGTCCTTACAATTGCTGACAATATACAACAACAAAGCAGCGGATAATAAACTGATACGTGTATACAAAAATGAAGATCTCCAGCTCTCCTACCGAAGCTCCAAAAGCACCAAATCTGAACCAGTAAATATCCTCGGTCCGACTCGAGCTTTGAAAGGGAAGAATGCCCGGATCAGTTTGGTAAACCAGCGTGAGAAACACACTCAACTGATTTACTAAATTACCAAACTTTCCTTTCAAAACAAAAGTATCTCGTAAGACACGCCCACACATAAACACAGACATGTTTTTACCTTACGATAACCAAAACCTTTCATATCAAATCATCTGATATTATAATAGTGTCTATTGCACAAATAATATTAATCATAGCCGAAATGGTTACCCATATAGCATTTTGGGGCTATTCATTACGCCAATACAAACAAAACCGCAAGCTCGTAGTGGAGTTTGGATTTCCATACAAATGACCAGGTGAAGGGACTACCTTCCGGCAGTACATCTCTAGAGGAATGTACCAAGAAACCATCACAAAGTTCCTCAACCAACACAAGACCGGCCTACCTCTATAACTAGGTAGTACCGAATATGTCATCCCTCGGTCGTTACCGACCTTTCCGAGAGCCCTCATAGCATACAAACCACAATAATTTACATCCTGAACGTCATAGCGGAAAGAAATATATCTAGAAGGGGATGATCATATCCTAATTGGGAATAACCCACTTAGCCCTGCCGCATCCAACCATGTCTCAGTCATTTCCGGTTGATGAGGCAAAAGAGGTAACGATTACCTTTCACATATCACACACTTTTGAATGCCACATTCACCATTTCTTGACTACTAATTGCCTTTCACAAAAAATCCAACCCTTGAGCTCATACGTCTCAAGGAAGGGAGTTAAGCTAAGAGAAGTTGTCTTCTCCGCCATCAAACGGATGTACGTTTGTAAAAACCAATGTACGTAATCTCAGAAAATGCAATGTCAGACATTCATCCATACAAGTTGTCCAAGAACAAGACAAACCGAAGGTACTCTCCTACCAAATCCTGTCGGGAAATCCCTAGGATTAGTAGCGAATAGACCTTGCATTAGATATTTCATAACGAAGAGACTATTGCTACTATATGTATATTGGGATTTTAACCCCAAATGATCAGCAAGCATTCCTTCACTATGAAAATCCTAAACATCAATATCATCGGCCAACCTGCACAATTGTTGTATAAATGTTGGCCCGAAGTGGTTTTCAGATAAATCTGATCCCGGTCTCTTCGCACCAACAACGCAAAAGCGTTTCTAGACCTCACACAGAAACTAAGTCTCATAGACTTATCACGTCTCCAACTTTCATCTTGCTATCCTTCGGCCAAGAAGGAAGCTCGATAGATTGGAGCAATCACTCCGCACTACATAAACAACATCCTCAACACAAACGATAATCAAGCCTACACAGATGGCTACGTACTGAGTGTACGACTAAATAGTTCCCACATCAAGTCGAGGAACTAAAAATGGCCAAATTTGATAGTCGGTTATTTAACTATCAAAGCAACAAACAAATATCTTACACCATAAGAAATCACTAGGCCCTTTTTAATTAATATTTTATTAATTAAATCACTTTCCAAATATTCACTTCAAATTATCTTTAAAAAGATATATTCTCAAACCATTTCAATATTCTACGTTGGAAAACATTTCCATATACTTATTTAATAATAAGTAATTCACAATTCTCTTTATTTTCAACACTTAGAAAATATTACATATACTTAAATCATGATTAAGTATATATTTTATTCTTTTAAGGAAAATATTCTCTTAAACATATTTATTTGGGTCAAAACGAATGTTGCATAAAACATCGTTACGAAAACCCAAAATCACTAGTATAAGGATTCGATAATTCGATAGAAATATAAATCCCATATACTATACAAAACATCTCCTTTCGAAAATCACTTACTATAACAATAGTGTTATAGTCCATGCTTTCCTTACTTCTCAAAAACGTCTATTTCAATAATGAATGTTGAAATCTATGTATTCGATACTTAACATATTTTAAAACATCTTCAAACCATTTAACTCTATTTAAAAATCACTTTTCAAAACATTCATTTAATTTAAAGGATTATTCACTGTCCAAAATCGTGAATAAAATTCTCTAACCAAATTCATTGGTTTTACACATTTATTAAAGGATTATTCACTGTCCAAAATCATGAATATAACTCCTTTAATAAGCTTTCATATTTGACTTATCAAAATAAGTTGATTTCACATTTATAAAACAATGTTTATAATTCACATTTCTATTTTATAAAAACTTCAATTTATAAAATTCTTTTACTGACAAATTCCATTTATCTCATTAATATGCCAAAATCCGATTATAAGTTAATTTACTTATAAATCTCTTATTTACAAATTCATCCTTTTTATAACTTCATAAATTTATAAATCTTATTCACTTATAAGATTCATTTATAACTTCATTTTAAACACTTACAAAACTCGTTTACAATTCATTACTTTTTATTTATAAAATATCAATTTTATAAATCTTATATATATAACCCATTTATAATAAACCAAAATTCTCAATTAAATTATTTTACCAAATAGTTAACTCCATATTCCAAAAATCATATTTTGCTTATATTTCATAGCAATCATAATTTTTATAACATAAAAATTATAACTTTTATTTATCTAAAATAAATTCATTTCCTTAACAATTCAAAAATTATATATTTTCAAAATCACTTTGAAATCCTTATTAAATTGAAATCATCAATTTAATATTTTTAAAAGTCCAAAAATAGGCCCAGAGCTGCAAAAATGCTAAATAAGGTGATCACATCAATCATATCAATCCTGGCATCCAAAACATCATATATCATATGATAACAGCATATATATCAATATCTGTAAATAAAATCAACACTGGTGAGGAATCCAGTTGGATCCCTCCAACCTATCACCTGCAACAAATATACATATTAGAAAATATGTACAATGTCCACTTCGAGGCATACGCACGTACAAAAGGTCATCCGCTCATACACAGGAACGTATAGGGTCTCATCTGCTCCAATAGGCAGGAATATATCCAAACCAATCAATATATATATAATATATAGCATCCAAACAATCATCAATCAGCATAAAATATATTTATTCTCACTTATATAAAAATATAAGCGAGTCGGAAAGAGTGAGTTGTACTCACATTGATTCCAATAGCCGTTGTAGCGTTTTATTCCGAATAAGATTAAATAGGCGTTTAATTTTACCCAAAATTTTTGTTAGCTCCAATCAACTCCAAATCAGCTCCATCGCGTAGTGTTCGTGAATACGAACCCAACGCAACTTGTTTCATCAAAAACTGACCTCGTATGAAGAAGTTACAGCATTTTAAAGAATATACAAATTATTATAATATAATTTACAAATTCTATTTTACTTTTAAACCTTCAAATCTCGGCCGTTGATTTTCTTTTCTTCTTCCCTTTCGTTCACAGGCAACATAATGCGTTCGAACCCATTGTCGCCGTTCATCAATTACTTGTCGCTCCTCCATCGATGATCGTAACCCCATCACTCCACCACCAAACAACAGCTCGTGCTCGCCTACACCCACGCCTGAAGCCACGAAGAGCTCGGCCACCCCTTTGCCGAGATTTAACCCCTTGAATGCACCGCCTTCATCGCAAGATTCTGGCGAATCCAAACCACTATAACAAAAATCCACCGTTGGATAGATAGTACTCGTCGAGCTCGACATTTTTGTTGTTGGAAGTTTTCGATGAAAGTGGATGGATGAGTAGATCGGAGTGGATGAAGTATGGAACGTTTTCGGCCTTACATTTTGATGGTGGCGGCTGTAACCCTAGGGCTAGGGTTTTGAGTGAAAAAAGAAAATTATGAAGTCTTATAGAAAATTTCGCGACACTATTCATTTGAAAATTTTTCTAACTCCAATCGAAGCGTGCCGCCTGGCGTTTATAATGTTTTAACCCTATTCCGAACATAATGGAATATATATCGGGACCCAATTCGATCGTATTTGGAAGATAAGTTTTCAAATCGAATTATTTAAATTAAAATTCACTTAAATAAATTTTCACGCGTTTTAGCTTCGTACGACTAAACCGTAAATCCGATTGACACGAAATTTGAAATCCTACAATAATATAACATTACGGATCCAATAAAATAGATTTCGTCGAAATCCAAGACTGTATAAAAAATAACTATTTTTACACATTAATTAAATATTAAAATATTCAATTTCTAGAAATTAACTTTTAATTCGATTTTAAAAGTTTACTAACATCATTCTAATTCAAATAGAATTTAATTCAACATTTTAAATCATTTTTCATTCACATTAAATTCAAAATCAAATTATTTATGCAATTTCAAATATTAAATCAACAATTTAATTATCCAAATAAATCATTATATTTGAAATATAAGTTATTCAACTTATAAAATTAACATATGAATATTTAAAATCAATTAAATATCCGAATTTCAAATGACCGAAATTCCGGGTCGTTACATTCTCCCCTACTTATAAGAATTTCGTCCTCGAAATTACCAAGTAAGAAAAAGCCACAAAATCCATTAACTTTTCAAAATAATTAGTTCAAACTAGATTACCGAAATCATTTAAACCTTTAAACTTTTCCAAAATCCATTAGTTAAACTTCTTATAAAACTTCTCTAAGTTTACAAATCCATACTTAGTTATCTTTTCAAAACCATTCCATAAATCAACTAATATCATTTTAAATTATAACTCAAAATCAAAAAAAATTCCAAAAATCTCAAAAAATTTCTAACACCTTAAATTTTCAAAAAATTTCGTCATAGCCTCCTTTGTGTGGTTCGATCCGAAAAAAATCACAATATATATAATATCACAAATATACATCTCATCTTTGAGGATAAGGCATCTCGTAGGGAAAAATGTGTAAAAGCACGATATGTAATCCGAGATATGTACCTTATATGTTATTAGCGAGCATATACGGCTAATATAGCGCGAAAGCGAGCTCCAAATGCGAAGCATACACCATCTGCACCTACTAAACACTCAACAAACAAATGAGAAACATATATGGAAAGTAATATCAATACAACATATACCAATATAGCAAATGCAATCTAAAACAACAATTCCAACCATCAAACAACTATCATCCAACCAACATCCAACAAATCAATATCTATCCAATCAATCCATAACCCAATCAATATACATTCATTACTCATTAATATTCATTGAATTGATTTTCAATTTAATCACATTTGATTCATTAACATTTGATTTTACTAACATTTATTCATTCATATTCAATTAGTTTACATTCACTAATTTACATTCATTTTAGTTCATTTCCAATTTAAATCAAATTCAATTCCATTTAGATTCACTTACTTCCAATTTGAATTCAATTATTTATAGTTTTTAATTTCATTAACATTTAATGAATTTCTATACAATTAACTAACATCCATCTAACAACCAATGCATATCCAACATTACCAAATTTATTAAATTTACACTCAGCATTCATATTTACTTCGTTTACATGCAATTTGGTTTAACACTTTTAATTTCAATTGGTTTAATATTCAATTTAGATTGAATTCTAGTATTCACTATTATTCACATTTTTATACAACACTTCCAATGCTAATTTTACCATCACTTCTTAACTTAAGTTTTATTCAATTCTAACAAATAATATTTCAAATCATATTCACTTAACTAATTTATTTCATTAGTTCAATTCAATTCATTCATTAATTCAATTGCTAATTCATTTAACAATTAAATTTGAATTTCATTATAATAATTCAAGTTCATATTCATTTAATTAATTCATTTCATTAATTCAACTTCATTCAACATCACTTAAGTTAAATTTCTTCACAACATTTCATTCTATTTGACTTAACTTAAATTTCATTTTCTAAAGTCGTTTTATTTAACTTTTACTTAAGTCAAATTTCATATCACTATCCAAATTCAGATTTTGTTTTGCTTAACAAAATTGTTTAGCCATTTTAATATTTGATTTTACTTACATTTTCTCATTTTATAAGTTATACAACTTATTTATTTAAACTTCCAAATTCATATTATAAAATCACTTACCACTTAAGTTTAACTTTTCCATTTCAATAACTTATCTAATCCAATTTAATTTATTTAACTTTACTAAAATTAAATTTTTATTTCATATTATAAGTCCAAAACTCATTTCACTTATATTTATCAATTTCAACTTGGATTTTAATTCAAATTTGATTATCACTACAAAACTGCAATTTTCAGTTTACAATTGGTAGCAAATCCATCACACAGAAACTCGAAAATGATATTGATGATGTTGCAGTCATTACCCTTATTATTTCCCAACAACAGTAGTGAATTCATTGCTTTTATATTCTTTCAAAATCACCTTTATTTTTATAAATCACATTTATAAATTCTTTTTACTTATATAATTTCACTATTTCACTTCACTTATATAAGATTTATTCCAAAGTTATTTATCTTATTTAGATTTATAATAATATAACCTCTTTAACTTTGAAAAAATAACTTTCAAAATCAACGGGATTCAAATTTTCTAATTATTAGTTTAAATCCATTTTTATTTATAACTCATATTTATAAATATACTCATGTAGTTTCATTTCTTATATATAAGATTATTTCACAATTGTAAATCATATTAATTATAATTCCATACTATATAATTCATTTTCTTATATAATTTATTCTTTTACAATTGTCATTTTTATTTAGATTATTCAAACAGCTTTTATTAACTTATATATATTTACATTTTCAACAATAAAACAATTCATTTTATATACTATAATAATTTCTGTAAAATTATTCCTTTATATATAAAATATAATCGAGGTAAAATTATTTCATTCACCTAATTTAAAAATAATAATATGTCTACTTGCTTCGTTTAAGTGTTTAGAAATCTCTATTGATAATATGGCGTTGCACATACCGACTAGAATTCACAAACAACTCAATGGATAAATAAACACAATATAAAACATTTTATATCATTAACAAATACACGCTCATATATATCATATACTCAAACTCAATATAGGGTGCTACTAACCCTATCTATACTGAGTACACATCAAAGCCTAGGAATACACTAAATCTAAGCTCTGATACCAATTGTGACGACCCGCAAATCCGTACCCTTTGAATCGACAATAAACCACACATGTACGACCCAAAAAGCACAGACTGACGGAAAGTCATGAGAAAGAAAAGAAGAGAGAAGAAGAGAAGAGAAGAAAGAGAGAAGAGAGAACCAAACATAACAATACAGAATCTCACATCGCAGCGGAAAACATATAATATCATATCAATGATCTTTACAAAAAAGAAACTGTATATACATACATCAATCAGAGTTCAACAATCAATCACCAATCATTAGCCTGGATAGTTATAATAACATGTCCTTACAATTGCTGACAATATACAACAACAAAGCAGCGAATAATAAACAGATACGTGTATACAAAAATGAAGATCTCCAGCTCTCCTGCCGAAGCTCCAAAAGCACCAAATCTGAACCTATAAATATACTCGGTCTGACTCAAGCATTGAAAGGGAAGAATGCCCGGATCATTTTGGTAAACCAGCGTGAGAAACACACTCAACTGAATTTATTAAATTACCAAACTTTCCTTTCAAAACAAAAGTATCTCGTAAGACACGCCCACACATAATCATGGACATGTTTTTACCTTACGATAACCAAAACCTTTCATATCAAATCATCTGATATTATAATAGTGTCTATTGCACAAATAATATTAATCATAGCCGAAATGGTTACCCATATAGCATTTCGGGGCTATTCATTACGCCAATACAAACAAAATCGCAAGCTCGTAGTGGAGTTTGGATTTCCATACAAATATTATCAAAAGTCTGCCAGAAATATACAGGAAAAGACAAACTACCAAATTATAGCTCTTCTTTGGCATTGCAAGCCACAACTCTTAGCCCAAAACTTAACCTATGCCAGCGAATATTCTTTCAATCTCCAGTCCATGCTTGCAAAAATAGTCAAAGTAGGTTTTTCCATGCTACAGAAAACAGATTTTTTTCATGCTATAGGAAAAGTGAAATTTCCATGTTCTGTTCCACATTTTCCAATTTTCGCGGTTTTCAACTAGTGGAATTCTGGAGTTGGTGGAATGAAACACGGAACAAATATTGTCTTTCCACTAACGGTCGGAAGAAACGGAAAAAGCTCCGGTTGGTACGGATATCTTCCATATCCACCCCTAATCAAACGGATGTACGTTTGTAAAAACCAATATACGTAATCTCAGAAAATGCAATGTCAGACATACATTCATACAAATTGTCCAGGAACAGGACAAACCGAAGGTACTCTCCTACCACATCCTGTCGGGAAATCCCTAGGATTAGTAGCAAATAGTCCTTGCATTGGATATTTCATAATGAAGAGACTATTGCTACTATATGTATATTGGGATTTTAACCCCAAATAGAGAATAGTCCTTCACTGTGAAAATTTTAAACATCAATATCATCGGCCAACCTGCACAATCGTCGTATAAATGTTGGCCCGAAGTGGTTTTCAGATAAATCTGATCCCGGTCTCTTCGCACCAACAACGCAAAAGCGTTTCTCGACCTCACACAGAAACTAAGTCTCATAGACTTATCACGTCTCCAACTTTCATCTTGCTATCCTTCAACCAAGAAGGAAGCTCGATAGATTGGAGCAATCACTCCGCACTACAGAAACAACATCCTCAACACAAACGATAATCAAGCCTACACAGATGGCTACGTACTAAGTGTACGACTAAATAGTTCCCACATCAAGTCGAGGAACTAAAAATGGCCAAATTTGATAGTCGGTTATTTAACTATCAAAGCAACAAACAAATATCTTGCACCATAAGCAATCACTAGGTCATTTTTAATTAATATTTTATTAATTAAATCACTTTCCAAATATTCACTTCAAATTATCTTTAAAAAGATATATTCTCAAACCATTTCAATATTCTACGTTGGAAAACATTTCCATATACTTATTTAATAATAAGTAATTCACAATTCTCTTTATTTTCAACACTTAGAAAATATTACATGTACTTAAATCATGATTAAGTATATATTTTATTCTTTTAAGGAAAATATTCTCTTAAACATATTTATTTGGGTCAAAACGAATGTTGCGTAAAACATCGTTACGACAACCCAAAATCACTAGTATAAGGATTCGATAATTAGATAGAAATATAAATCCCATATACTGTACAAAACATCTCCTTTCGAAAATCACTTACTATAACAACAGTGTTATAGTCCATGCTTTTCTTACTTCTCAAAAACGTCTATTTCAACAATGAATGTTGAAATCTATATATTCGGTACTTAACATATTTTAAAACATCTTCAAACCATTTAACTCTATTTAAAAATCACTTTTCAAAACATTCATTTAATTTAAAGGATTATTCACTGTCCAAAATCGTGAATAAAATTCTCTAACCAAATTCATTGGTTCTACACATTTATTAAAGGATTATTCACTGTCCAAAATCGTGAATATAATTCCTTTAATAAGCTTTCATATTTGACTTATCAAAATAAGTTGATTTCACATTTATAAAACAATGTTTATAATTCACATTTCTATTTTATAAAAACTTCAATTTACAAAATTCTTTTACTGACAAATTCCATTTATCTCATTAATATGCCAAAATTCGATTATAAGTTAATTTACTTATAAATCTCTTATTTACAAATCATTCCTTTTTATAACTTCATAAATTTATAAATCTTATTCACTTATAAGATTCATTTATAACTTCATTTTAAACACTTACAAAACTCGTTTACAATTCATTACTTTTTATTTATAAAATATCAATTTTACAAATCTTATATTTATATAACCCATTTATAATAAATAAAAATTCTCAATTAAATTATTTTACCAAATAGTTAACTCCATATTCCAAAAATCATATTTTGCTTATATTTCATAAAAATCATAATTTTTATAACATAAAAATTATAACTTTTATTTATCTAAAATAAATTCATTTCCTTAACAATTCAAAAATCATATATTTTCAAAATCACTTTGAAATCCTTATTAAATTGAAAACATTAATTTAATATTTTTAAAATTCCAAAAATAGGCCCAGAGCTGCAAAAATGCTAAATAAGGTGATCACATCAATCATATCAATCTTGGCATCCGAAACATCATATATCATATGATAACAGCATATATATCAATATCTGTAAATAAAATCAACACTGTTGAGGAATCCAGTTGGATCCCTCCAACCTATCACCTGCAATAAATATACATATTAGAAAGGGACAGTTTGGCACAGGTCCTTAGTAAGTTTCAAAATACACAAAAACCCCAGTAAAAAAAAGTTTGTAAATTAGGTCCCTAGAATTAAGTTACCGAATAATGGCATACACTTATGCAATTATATCAAAAAATGCAGACATTTTCACAATTATTCACTGAAAAATTGCGGAAATTTAAGCAATTTTTTCAAAAAATTGTGGAAAATTCCGCAATTATTCACCTTTCCGCAATTGTTTCAAAAATTTGCGGAAAATTCCGTAATTATTCACCAAAAAAATTACGGAAATTTTCGCAATTATTCACCGAAAAATTGCATAAATTTATGCAACTTTTGAATATAATTGCATAAATGTCTGTAATTATTCAATGAATAATTGCATAACTATATGCAATTACTTAGTAACTTAATTCTAGGGACCTAATTTACATACTTTTTTTTACTAGGGTTTTTGTGTATTTTAAAACTTATTAGGGACCTGAGCCTAATATTCACTATTAGAAAATATGTACAATGTCCGCTTCGAGGCAGACGTGCATACAAAAGGTCATCCGCTCATACACGGGAACGTATAGGGTCTCATCTGCTCCAATAGGCAGGAATATATCCAAACCAATCAATATATATATATATATATATATATATAATATCATCCAAACAATCATCAATCAGCATAAAAAAAAATTATTCTCACTTATATAAATATATAAGCGAGTCAGAAAGAGTGAGTTGTACTCACATTGATGCCAATAGCCGTTCCTGTGTTTTATTCCGAATAAAATTAAACAGGCGTTTAATTTTACCCAAAATTTTCCCTGGCTCCAATCAACTCCAAACCAGCTCCATCACGTAGATTTCGCGAGTACGAACCCAACGCAACTTGTTTCGTCATAAACGGACCTCTTATGAAGAAGTTACAGCATTTTAAACCTTCAAATCTCGGCTGTTGATTTTCTTTTCTTCTTCCCTTTCGTTCACAGGCAACATCATGCGTTCGAACCCATTGCCGATGTTCATAATTACTTGTCGCGCCTCCATCGATGATCGAAACCCCATCACTCCACCACCAAACGATAGCTCGTGCTCACCTACACCCACGCCTGAAGCCACGAAGAGCTCGGCCACTCCTTTGCCAAGATCCAACCCTTTGAACGCGCCGCCTTCAGCATAAGATTCTGGCGAATCCAAACCACTAAACAAAAATCCACTGTTGGATAGATAGTACTCGTCGAGCTCGACATTTTTGTTGTTGGAAGTTTTCGATGAAAGTGGATGGATGAGGAGATCGGAGGGAATGAAGTATGGAACGTTTTCGGCCATACATTTTGATGGTGGTGGCTGTAACCCTAGGGCTAGGGTTTTGAGTGAAAAAAGAAAATTATGAAGTCCTTTTATAGAAAATTTCACGACACTATTCATCCGAAAAAATTTCGAACTCCAATCGAAGCGTGACGCTTGGCGTTTATAATGTTTTACCCTTATTCCGAACACAATGGAATGTATATTAGGACCCAATTCGATCGTATTTGGAAGATAGGTTTTCGAATCGAATTATTTAAATTAAAATTCACTTAAATAAATTTCCATGCGTTTTAGCTTCGTACAACTAAACCGTAAATCCGATTAACACGAAATTTGACATCCTACAATAATATATCATTATGGATCCAATGAAACTGGTTTCGTCAAAATCCGAGATCGTATCAAAAATGACTATTTTTACACGTTAATTAAATATTAAAATATTCAATTTCTAGAAATTAACTTTTAATTCGATTTTAAAAGTTTACTAACATCATTCTAATTCAAATAGAATTTAATTCAACATTTTAAATCATTTTTGATTCACATTAAATTCAAAATCAAATTATTTCTGCAATTTCAAATATTAAATTAACAATTTAATTAAATCATTATATTTGATATATAAGTTGTTCAACTTATAAAATTAACTTATGAGTATTTAAAATCAATTAAATATCCGAATTTCGAATGACCAAAATTCTGGATCGTTACAACGTTTGTAAGTCATGTGCCTCAATGGTGTAATGGATTCTATGCACCAATCGATAGCCCCAAGTCGGATATACCGAAACTATATATAGACATATATAAATCACATAAACCGTATATAGGTATGTGTATGTGTGTCTATAACCAGTCCAACTATATGGAACTAATAAACACTTATTGTTTACATTTACGTACACGAGGGTAATACACAACCAAAGTAACAAATCTACCATCTCAATATCAATATCAATTCACACGTACAACCATATAAATAATTCAATAAAAATGCATCTTACTTTAGTCACCAATCTAACAATTAAATCTTCTTCATATTATTTTATAGAAGTCTAGTACTTATTTTATAAAACAATGCACTTTCCTATCAATCATACTCTAGCTTATTTTCACTTAAAATTTTCTTTTTATATTCAGTTTAGCTATCAATAAGGACTCAAAATATTATATATTTCATGTATATAATTTCTATATATATGTATACATGTGTATCTCAAACCATTTCTAGGGTCTAAAGTTAATAAATCATTTTATAACCTTAATCAAACCCTATTAAATAATACGATTCTTCTTTTGTAATTTCTAACTTTTCAAATCGCATTTATAAAAATTCACTAGTTAGTTAATTATTGAATTACACCATAATAAACTAATACTAAGGCCAAATAAACTTCAATGTCATTTTAATGTAAGTTTAACCTACTTATACAATTATTATAGCCTTATAGCTTATTTTAAAGGCCATACTTTTAACTTCTGACTAGTAGTAAAATATAGAACAATATTTCAATCACTATTAACAAATTTGAGTTTAATTAATTTATAACTATGTTATAAATTAATATCTACTCCATCTAATCTATTAAATATGAATATAACGTAATATTTATATATACGAATCTTAATCAATTGTCCTGAATATCTAAAGAAAAATATATAATAATATTTCTATTTTTAACATATCTACAAATTGGAGTTTAATTAAATTATAACCTCGTTTTAAATTAATTCAACCCTATCTAGCTCTATTCAATATGAATATGACATGTAACACCCCTAATTTTTATAGAGCATATAATTTAAATATTTAATTATGGGATAGTTAAATGTCAAGTTAAGAAATATGGGATTTTCCACACAAATCAATTAACTAATTAATATGGATTAGCCTTGGTAAATATAACGAAGAGAATTTTTAAATAAAGAAATTATAACAGACATGAGTAAGTAAGGGTAAAAGAGGAAAATAGAATAACACATTACCCTCTCCTCTCCTTCATTCATTTCATTCCATTCTCTAAACGGAACTAAAAAAATGACGAGATAAGGCCATCACTAGGACTTCAAGGAGAAAAGAAGAAGAAAGCTAAGGGAAAAAGAAGCTAAGGTAAATCTCATCATTTCTTCAAGTGTAAAGGTGAAAATATACTACCATCTCATGATTTTATGTGTTTTAATTCAGATTAATGTGATTTCGAATTGGATTTGGTTGTTTATCATGTTTGTTGAATGAAAAATCATGTGTATGATTGAATGTTTATTATTTAGGAATTCTTATGAATTTTTATAAAGGTTTTAGTATGAAAAACTAAGTTTTTGATCTCCAAATGATCTAAAATTTTGATATGATGTTCAGATTATTATTTGAGATGGATTTTAAATTTGATAATTTTTGGAATTTATATGAATATTTTATGAATTTTCCAAGTGAGAAAATGGTTGAATTTTGAAAATAAATTATTAAAAATACGAAAATAATTATTGTGATCTGAATTTTTTACAAGAGGTAGAAAATGATAAAATATATTTTTGGCGAATCTTTAGAATTTTTTCCATTAACTTTCTATTTCATATGATTTAATTAGTGGAGGATAATGCTAATTAATTATGGAAAAATTAATTAATAAATAAATAAATAAATTGAGTTAATAATATGGGTTATATTTTCTAGAAAGTTGCTAAAATAATAAAAGAATTGACCGATAGAAAGCTAACAACAAGTTGAATTTGATAGAAAAGAATTGGTTTAAATAAGTAATAAATAGTTTTTAATTTAATTACAAAACTGTCACTAATCCATTTTTGACTAAGTAAAACTAATTATCCAATGCTAAACTTTATATTGGATAAGGAAAAACTGTGTCGCGAAGGCTACTATTGTTGGCAATGGCTTAAACAACTTGTTGGGGAAAGTTATATATGTATGATTCCTAGCGGCAGCTATTCATTAAATAAATATAGTACTTTGCATGCAACTTTATACATATATCACATATAAATGATAGGAAAAGGCCTTCAAAAAATATTTACAGCGAAGGCACGCAAATTGATCGTGAAGGCTCTTATTATTTCTAGCGATGACCTATAATTCATGAAGGCAGTATATTATATAGCAACAGCTTATCTATAGCGACGGCTCATGTTATATAAATATATTGTGACCATTCCATTTAGGGCCGGCCCTGAGGGAAGCCTATCCAGTCTATGGGCTGGGACTAGTTCTGGGCTAGGGCAACAGTGTTAGATTTATACTAATACTGCTAATAATAATATGTGTTTATTTATATTACATTTAAGACGATAGTAAATAGCTTATACATCTCAGCTGCTACTTGTTCTCTAGTCTAGATGAAGTGCTAAGTTTGAGTCCATGGTGGGCAACAAATTTTGTTTGAAATAATTTTTCTCCAGCTTATTTGCTTAAAAAAACATGACTTGGGTAGAAAAATTATTAGGCCGACCCTAGTTCCATTAGAAGGCTTCAAGAAAATACAAAGCGATGGCTTATGAATGCATACATGCACAGGAATGCATGCAAATGTACATTATGACAGCCTTAGCTCAATTATTCTAAACATTAAAATGATGCATATGAAGGCTGATATAATGCAAATACACACAGGCACACACACAAAATTGCCAGTGAAAGCTTCCAACACTTATATGTATGCAAGTATACACACACACACACATGAAATATATACATTTTATGTGGCTACAAATCACTAAAGGGTTGAATATCATTAAGTGGCCACAAATTCTTTAGTAAGAGCATCTTCATGTGGGTGGCCATTTATAGGAGGAGGAGAAAGAAAAAGAGCGTGAATTTCTCCCTCTTTTCTAGCAGCGAGTGAGAGCAATTGTCCCTCTTTTTAAAAAACGAAAAACATCTATAAGAGGTGTTCAGAATACCGTTTATAGAGTTAAATGGACTTCAGAAACCCTATTTCCCTTTTAAACAGCTTTCTAAAATCCGTTTAGGGACGGTTTTTAGAAAACCGTTTACGAACTCACGCTCAAAAATAAAATGGGAGAAACTCCCACTTTTCCTTCTTCTGTGCGCTCAATTTGACGCTGCTGGAGCGTGAGGAATAAAAAAAAAGTGTTTCTTCCATTTTCCAGCAAATCAGCACTACTGGAGATGCTCTAAGCACACAAATGGAAGAATAGTAAGTGGGACAAGTGTCAACATGAGAATACAAGATTGAATAAGTTTTATTAATGAAACACGTAACTAGCTAGGTGAAGGAAAATATAATGCACACATCCTACTAGCGACGGTTGTTGATATGTATTAAAAGTGATGGCTATTGATATGTATTAAAAGTGACTACCCTATATGACACCTCGCGAAGGCTTTGAACATATAACTAGCGATGGCCTAAGAATTGATACTTCATGCGAAGGCTTTGGCCTATTTTCCTTTCGATGACTATAAAACGCACGATGGTCTATATATTAACATGCAGTGACATTTCTAAGGCGCGATGGCCTATATTTTAATGCATGAAAATAAGTAAATTTTTAAGTCATGATGGCCTATGATTTTAAAAAATGGAGGATAGCTATTTTATTATAGTTAGAATATTTTCACTTTATTTTGGGGCTAAATTTTACTTAAACAAAAAGATGATTTTGTTATGTAATTTTATGAGATTTCAAAATAGAAGTAACTTGTTTTAGCCCATTTTTGAAAGATTTTTTAAGGATGAAGCTATTACTTTAAAAAAAATTATGTAAAAATTGGCTATTGTATTGAATATATATTTAATTGATTGATGATGTGTTGTATGTTCATTTTTATATATTGATATGTTATTATTGCGTATATTGAATTATGACATGCTCACTTATATATTGTATGATATCACCCGACATTTTAACCTAGGGGATTAGGAGAACAAACGATTGTTTAGGATTGTTCCAATAGTGAATATGGTTAAAATTAAACTCCTGAGTGAGAGAATTGGATCTAGGAGGAGATCATGAAGATGGAAATTGTGTTAGGATGCAGGAAGTGATCGAAAGATATGGCTAATCGATATTTTAAAGATCGGATTTAAGATTTAAGATTTAAATACAAGGGTGGAGACCGATGTAGGGTCGCTCCTTATGCTACAACCGCCTAGCCCATGGTTGGTCAGGTCTGCAAATTCAATTGCGTAGGGCCTAGTCGAAGGACATGCAAAAATTTAGTTTATGCAAAGCAAGGAACCCGTAGATTGACAAAACCAATATAGGTTCGTAGTGACCCTAAGAAAACTATGTCATATCTGTTCTGGGGTTGGGTAATTATGGGAATGCATAACCCTTTGGCCTTAGTGAATGATAGATTCATTTTACCCATTATTGCATAATTATATTATGATTATGTGCTAATTATTTTGGATGTGATGTATTATGGATTGTATATTGTTTGATAGGGTATTAGTGAGGGGAAACCAATTCTGCTCAGTGGCGCGGTCTCAATAAATATCCATATTGTTATCCAGCTTTTGACCGGGAAGTACCTAGACTAACTTGACAAATAGAACTTGAAAGCTATCAAGGCACGAAGGCAAGAGGGATAGCCGTAAAGTCTAGAAACCAACTACAATCAAGATCACAAGATAAAAACAAAGCCATCCCAAAAGTTCCATAGCACCATCCGTCAAAGTGATGGACCGGTACCGATCCATCCCAAAATGTTAGTACCGATCCATAAAACTTCCCTAAAAAAGCTCGATCTTCCTTCTATGCTCAAGTGTTGATGTTAGCATCCTATTCCAGGCTCTACTGATCGATCACACATAGTTTGCTATCGAACACCACAAGCACTGGAAATCAACAACTCTACTCCTCTACCGATCGATTATTTGGACTCAGAAATAAGCTCATAGCAACACAAACATGTTTGGAATCATAAAGCTAATGACACATCACTTCATCCTAAAGTGGCAAGAAAGATCCATAAGACAATTTATGGATCAACACCGATCCATGCGTGCTAACATGTCCATATTTTCTTGAGACCAACCACTGCTAGATAATGGAGATCGTGGAGGAGAACGTGGTGGAGCATTTCCCGCCAATCTACATGTGAAGACATAAATTATTGAGATAAAAATAATTTTGAAAAAAAATGGAAATCAGTTAATAGAAAATATTTAAAGGATAAACAGTTTGAAAATAAATATCAAGATGTGTGAAAATAAATAAGTAAGTGGATAATTGTTTTCCAATAAATAAACATGAAAAGGAGATAACTAAGTATGAATGAATTTTAAAATTCACATATCTTATATATACTGTATATAAGTAGTAAGGGGTTTAAAGTGATAAACTAAATTCTATGATAATTAAAATATAAGAAACCAGTTTAGTATTGATTGTGCATAAATACATTTTTATAAATCAAGAGAAAATAAATGGGCCGAAATATTAGCAAGGGATCAATATATGTGTGAACACTATAGGTTTAAGAAAATATATAAGGAAGAGAAGCCATATGAAAATAGTGTGAATCATGCAAATAGCATGTACATAGAAAAACAGTAAAGCAACTGCTATTACCTGAAATGGAAATCAAAGGAAAATGGCATAATTAGCCATAAACATGCATATAAACTTCTCTTATTTTTGTGAGGATAAAATGGGTTTTTCCTCCATTAAAAACCCTAGTTAAATGATTTAAATCAAGGGGAAGCAGTAGTTTTCTCTGAGGGAAAAACAGAAACATATTTTCAAAAAAAATAGAAGGGAAGAACTCACACTGTCTTCAAGCTTAAGCATTCTCGGGGAAGAGAAGAGGAAGGTGAGTGATTAATCACCCATGAGATTTAAGGCATTAAGACCCAAGCTAAGGGCAGCCAAATTATTTTATATAAAATCATATTATGTTTTTCTGTTTGATTTCTATTCTCTGAATGAATATATGTTGATCATGGATGGTATTTTGGTTGAACCTTTCATTGAGATTTTAATCTGTTTTGATTTGTTATGGTTGTTTCAATTTTTGCTTTGAAATATAAATAATCAAACATATACCCTGATCACAGAAATGGATTTTATAATCCAGGTTTTATAAGAAAATGAGCTAAATATTTACTGAGAAATAAGGTATCAAAGAAAAATGAAGTAGGCAGTGTGAATAATGAGGTTCATGCTTATGTCTAGTTCATTTAAAAATTGATATGAACAAAGCAATATTATATATATGTGCTGATTTGTTCAGATCATAAGCCAATATGTTTTTATGGGTTTTTCTCAAAAACCATATCCTATGTTCACAGTAAAAATAAATATAGTATTTCATATGATTTCATCAGATTTATGCAGGCAATAGGAAAATTTCCAGAAATAAATATATAAGCAGGCTTTAGAAAAATATGTTTAAGCAAAAATAATTTTGAAATGAGATGTGCAATTTTGCATGAATGTTTGGTATGTCTGGATGTAATCTTTGAGTGAGTTTAATAATCTTTGACTTATGTAATAAAGGAAAGAACATAAGCATTTCTGGAAATTAAAAAGAGAAATTCCTCAGAAAATAAATAAGCATGGTCTCTAAATTATAAAATAATTTAGGAGTAGTGCCTTGATCTATTCATCATCAGGTGGGTGATGGGTATGTGCATGACTTGCTTAAGTCATGTAGGCCTCTGTGTAAAGGGTTAACAGAACTAAGCCCCTTTGCAATGCACACATGGTGTTCAATGGCAAGAGTTTAGACCAAATAAAATATAAATGAGATTGAGAAATTGAGCTATGGAACTTAGGGAGTTAATCCATAGGAGCATGTGCATGTATGACTGAATGAAGTGAATGGATGAATGCTTGGGTGCATGTTTGTTAGATAAGCTTACATATATACATATACTCAGATTTTAATATGAATTTGAATAGCATCACATATCAGCTCTCTGCACAGTCATAGGAATTTACAAGTTATTTTAATCCTTGATTTCACTCACACCAGAATTTATTTCTGACCCTATTTGTTGCCTTTGCAATATTTGGGGTGTCTCATTTTTATTGAGGCAGCTCAAAACATTGCTGCAGGGAAAGATGCATGAGTAGCTTGCTTGCATGGATATTTGAAGAGCTGGTTGAACTTAAAATGTTTAAGAAAAGTAGCAGTATTATTGTAATAAATAAGTTAGGCAAACTCCTTTAGATCTTATGTATTTCTCAGAATTGATGCTTGCTTTGTTCACTTGAAAAAGATATGTAAAAACTTAAGTATTATATGTGTGTTTATGAGTTACTGATTTAAGCAACTGATTTTGATGTCCTCTGGTGGATTATGAAGAAGGAAATTATGCCATGTAATCTGATATGTGGACATACTTTCTTTGGCAATGTTTGATTAATTTTAATTATAAAGTTGAAGATGTTTTTGAAAAATCATGTAATAGAATTGTTGGGTGTATGGGCTGAACCTGGTCTTGGCTAACCAGTAAAGCTTGACCATGTTTTATAATTGATATAAGACCATGAAAAAGCTTGAAGTCTTAGCCTGCAAATCTTACTTGAACATCTGATTTCCGGTGGAAATTAATATTGCATTGTGTAGTAAAATGAGGTGCATGCTAAATACTTGTAATCTTCACTGCCACCATATTGAACTGAGCCATGTTGTCTACCTATTTGATTCAAGTCTGGTTGCATTTTGGTCTTAGACAAGTCAATTGTAGTATGCATTGTCATGTAGTCTTATTTAGGTATTAAGCATGTCCATTATTCCACTGTTTATTGATCACAGTCATTTGTTCTACTACTTGGAGATTTATCAATTGTCTTCACCATATGTTCATCTGAAAGTTTTGCATTGATCTGATTTTTGACATTGCCTTGATCATACTGTCTCCATGTATATGCTAAGCCTTCATTTAGTATGTGTGTTTGCGTTTGCACTTTGCTCAAATGTGTTGTTTTCCTCTGCTTGGCCTTCAATCTAGTTTATCACCTTATTATTCATATGATCATTATATACTTAATAAACCATAATAGGAGTATTTTACCTAACATAAAATTGTTTGTGTTTGAAATAAGAATCCTGGGTTAAAACAATTATGCATGAGTTGTTTTAACACCCTTTATTTAATCAAAAATAACAAGTATCAAACTCCAAAATCCCAAAAATCAAGTGCAGGGCTTGTAAATCCAGGAATTCAATCAATTTGGGAAATAAAATAAGAAAATAATAAGTGGTCATATTTGAACTAAATATTAACAAAGCATGAGTTCAAAAAAAAGATTAAACAGTAGAAATGGCTATGTGACACAAATATCTCTCAAGTGTGAGAAACATTGTATGATTGAATTTCTTTGCTAATTTAATTACTCTGATAGGCAAAGAAACATTTATATATCTTCATATATATAAATGGCATGACCTGATTTATATACTAATATTTTTATATTGGTAAAATTCTGGATCTTGGGGAAAAATTAATTGAAAGAAGTGATCCTTTGTTTTATAAAAAAACTCAACTAAAAATCACTGCAAATAAATGATAATAGAAGTGGGTCACTTCAGTTGGTATCAGAGCTATGTTATCAAAAACATAGCATATATATATATAAATCTAATCTTCTTATATGGATAAAACTCTAAGGCACAAACCATGAAAAAAATATATATATATAAAATATTCTCAGCAGGAATGAATTGCTGAAATAATTAAATTAGAAACAAGACTAACTAGCTATGCAATTTGAATAGTGAATCATGGTAGGAAGACCACCAAGCACTAGAGCAGGACCCTCTAATGCAACACCATTGTTCAATTTGCAAGATTTAGTGAGGGCATTTAGGGAAGGAGCAGTGCAGAGGGAAGAAAATCCTCATGAGAAGTTAGCTAAGCTACTGAAAATATTCTCTAATTTAGGAGGCAAGTATTTTGAAGGCACTGAAGGAGTCATGGGTGTACAAACATGGCTGAGGACCTTACAAAGAATATTTGCAGATATGCAAATTAATGACCAAAGGAAGAGGCAGATAGCTTCTAGAAGGCTCAAGGGAGCAGCACTAGACTGGTGGGAGGTGATCACCATAGGAAGACCAGAAAATGAGATAACATGGGATCAATTCAAGGAGATGCTTGAGGCAAGATTTGTCCCAGCAACAGCTAAGGCAACACTGCTTGAGGAATTCATAAGGCTGATACAAGGACCAATGAGTGTGACTGAATACACTCAAAAATTTGAGAGCTTGTCTAAGTATGGAACCATGCTCATAGGGAATGATGAATCAAAGAATTCAAGATTTATTCAAGGACTTAATGCTGGTTTAAGTAGAGCAATGCTACCATACAAAGACAAAACATTTGATCAAGTCATAGATCTCACTCTTTCTTTTGAACAACATGATAATGCAAGAGAGAAATTCAGGAATATGAGGGCTAATAACCAAAAGAAGGGGAAAAATAGAGCACATCCCTATGACAAAAAGAATGCAGATAAGAAGGTTGAAGGAGCAACTAGTGGGGAAGCTAAGAAGAAAATTGTTTGCTACAATTGTGGCAAGGAGGGACACATGAGTAATAAGTGTCAAGCAGCTAAGAAGACACCATTCAGTTGCTATAATTGTGGGAAAGAAGGTCATATCAAAAAGAATTGCCTAATGTTCAAGAAGGGAGCAAAGGTAGGAGCATTAGAAGCCAAAGCAAAGGCAAGTGCAGTGGGAAGTTCTGGACAATTGGAAGGTATACTTCTAATTAAAAATTATCCAATTTCAGTTATATATGACACTGGGGCTACACATTCTTTAATATCACAAGACAGTGGATAAATTGGCTCTCACATGCAATTTAGTTGAAAAACCCTTGTTTATTCAGAGTCCCCTAGGTAGCTCTTGTCTGTTAGAATTAAGATGTTTGGGAGTAGAATTAAACATAGGAGGAAATATGTTTAAATCTGACTTGTTGGCGTTGAAATATCCTGGAATAGGAATTATTCTAGGGGTAGATTGGTTGAGTAAATTCAAAGCAATTTTGAATTTAGAAAATTTTACTATTTCTTTGAAACAGAAAATGGTAAAAATATTATAGTCATGAGTGAAACAGCCAAGATAAATTGCCTTAATCAAATATGGAGCATGATTGAAAAAGAATTGACTCTAGAAGATATAGAAGTGATAAAGGAATACCCAGATGTTTTTAGAGAGGTTATAGGAGTTCCAGAAATTAGGCAAGTTGAATTTCAAATAAGGTTAATCCTAGGATCAAGTCCTATCATGAAGAAGCCTACCAGAATGGGTCCAAAGGAATTAGTGGAATTAAAACAACAGCTGGAGGAATTGGAACAGAAAGGTTTCATAAGGCCTAGTAGTTCAAACTGGGGTTCTCCACTGGTATTTGTGAAGAAGCATGATGGTACAATGAGAATGTGTATTGATTACAGGGAATTAAATAAAGTCACCATCAAGAACAAATACCCACTCCCCAGAATTGATGATTTATTTGACCAATTAAATGGAGCAAAAATCTTTTCAAGGCTAGACTTAGCCTCTGGATTCCATCAGATGAAGGTTGAGGAGGAGAGTATTAAATACACTGCATTCAATACAAGGTATGGGCTATATGAATTTTTGGTAATGCCTTTTGGATTGAAAAATGCACCATCCTATTTTGTAGATTTAATGAATAGGACATTTAGAGATTTTTTAGACAAATTTGTGGTTGTCTTTATTAATGACATATTGGTGTATTCAAAATCAGAAGAGGAGCATGCAAAGCATTTGCATCTGTTTTTGTCCAGATTAAGAGCACATAATTTAAAGGCAAAATTTACTAAGTGCACATTTTGGCAAAATGAAATTAAGTTTTTAGGACACATTATATCTCAACAAGGGATTAGTGTAGACCCAAATAAGGTCATTACAGTGCAATCATGGAACAGACCCAAATCAGTGACTGAGGTGAGATCATTTTTAGAAATGGCAGGCTACTATAGAAGGTTTATAAAAGACTTTGTAAGGATAGCCATTCCACTAACCAAGCTAACTAGAAAGGAGAAACTATATGCGTGGATAGAGAAGTGTGAACAAGCCTTTGAATCCTTGAAGAAAGCATTGATGGAAGCCCCAGTCTTGCAAGTTCCAGAGGGAAATGAAGGATTAGTGGTTTACACAGATGCTAGTGGGTCTGGGTTAGGGGCAGTACTCATGCAACATGGTAGAGTCATAGCATATGCATCAAGGCAACTCAAGCCAAATGAAACTAGATATGCTACACATGACTTAGAGCTTGCTGTTGTTGTTTATGCATTGAAGCTATGGAGACAATACTTGTTAGGTACTAAATTTGAATTGTTTATAGACCATAAATCACTTAAGTATTTGTTTTCCCAAAAAGACTTGAACATGAGGCAACATAGGTGGGTAGAATTTCTAGCTGCCTATGATCTTGATATATTATATACTCCTAGAAAAGTTAACAAAGTAGCAGATGCATTGAGTAGGCATCAAGCAAGATTGGCAAGCCTAATGATGACTGAATTCAAGGATTTAACAATCCTCAGTGAAGTAGACATAAGAGAAGAGATTGGTGCATCAGACAATGCACACAGTGACATGATTGAACGTGGAAGATTAAGTCTTATCTCCTTGAGATCAACTCTGGTTGATAAAATAGGAAGAATGCATAGTCAAGATGCTAATTTGAAAGAAAAGAAGGACATGGTATCACAAGGTATATCAGTGGAAAATTATGAAGTTGATGATAAAGGCTACTTAAGGAAGTAAGGGAAGCTCTGCATACCCAATGTGGAAGAACTGAAGCAAGAGGTTATGGATGAGCATCATAAAACAAAATACACTATACATCCAGGTGGTACAAAAATGTACCATGATCTTAAAAGAAATTATTGGTGGCCAGGTATGAAAGGGGAAGTGGCAAGATATGTGGCAAAGTGCTTAACATGTCAACAAGTCAAGGCAGATTATCAAAGACCCTCAGGCCTACTACAACCACTAGAAGTACCTACCTGGAAATGGGAAAGTATTTCAATGGATTTTGTGGATGGTTTGCCAAGAACAAGAAGAGGTAATGATAGTATATGGGTTGTGGTTGATAGGCTCATAAAAACATCACACTTTATCCCAGTGAACTCAAATAGAAATGCTCATAAATTAGCTCAATTATTTGTGAAGGAGATAGTGAGATTACATGGCATCCCCAAGACTATCATTAGTGATAGAGTCACCTTGTTTACTTCAAGGTTCTGGGGTAGCTTTCAAGAAGCCATGGGGACATAATTAAGCTTAAGCACAGCCTACCACCCACAAACAGATGGGCAAACTGAGATTGTTAACAAGATTTTAGAGGGTTTACTTAGAGCATGTATACTTGACTTTGGAGGCGGCTGTGAAGATCATCTCTACTTAGCTGAATTTGCTTATAACAATAGTTACCAGTCCACTATAGGTATGGCTCAATTTGAGGCCTTGTATGGGAAGCCTTGTCTATCTCCTGCATGTTGGATGGAGGCAGGTGAAAGAGTGTTGCTTGGACCAGAACATGTGAAAGAAACCTCTACAAGGATTGAACTAGTAAGGCAAAGAATGAAAGCAGCACAAGAGAGACAAAAAGCCTATGCAGATAGAGGAAGGAGGCCAGTGGAATTTGAGGTGGGAAATTATGTATTCCTCAAAGTTTCACCAATGAGAAAAATACTGAGATTTGGAAAGGCAGGAAAATTAACACCAAGATATATAGGTCCATATGAAATTATCCAAAGAGTAGGAGCTCTGGCTTATAGGTTGAAATTGCTAGAAGAATTGAGTAATATACATGATGTATTTCATGTATCTCAATTAAGAAAATGGGTGCATGATAAGGAGACCATTCTTGAATCTCCTACACATGTTGAAATTCAAGAAAATCTGGTTTATAAGAAGGAACCAGTGGGCATTGTGGCTAGAGAAGAAAAGAAATTGAGAAATAAAATAATTAAATTGGTTAAAATCCAGTGGAGCTTAGATAAGAATGATTGTACATGGGAGGCTGAAGATAGGATGAAGGATAAATATCCTAATCTATTTTCTGCATAAAGGTATTCCTAAAATCATAATAAAATTTAAATATTACTTATGTGTATTTGATTGGTTTTGAATGCATGAGTTTCTGAAATTTCTGAAATGAAATTATACTATGTAATGAAAAAAATAAATAAATATAATAATAATTGTGGGACACAATTCCTTTTAGGAGGAGAGTATGTGAAGACACAAATTATTGAGATAAAAATAATTTTGAAAAAAAATGGAAATCAGTTAATAGAAAATATTTAAAGGATAAACAGTTTGAAAATAAATATCAAGGATGAGTGAAAATAAATAAGTAAGTGGATAATTGTTTTCCAATAAATAATCATGAAAAGGAGATAACTAAGTATAAATGAATTTTAAAATTCACATATCTTATATATACTGTATATAAGTAGTCAGGGGTTTAAACTGATAAAATAAATTCTATGATAATTAAAATATAAGAAACCAGTTTAGTATTGATTGTGCATAAATACATTTTTATAAATCAAGAGAAAATAAATGGGCCGAAATATTAGCAAGGGATCAATATATGTGTGAACACTATAGGTTTAAGAAAATATATAAGGAAGAGAAGCCATATGAAAATAGTGTGAATCATGCAAATAGCATGTACATAGAAAAACAGTAAAGCAACTGCTTTTACCTGAAATGGAAATCAAAAGGAAAATGGCATAATTAGCCATAAACATGCATACAAACTTCTCTTATTTTTGTGAGGATAAAATGGGTTTTTCCTCCATTAAAAACCCTAGTTAAATGATTTAAATCAAGGGGAAGCAGTATTTTTCTCTGAGGGAAAAACAGAAACATATTTTCAAAAAAAATAGAAGGGAAGAACTCACACTGTCTTCAAGCTTAAGCATTCTCGGGGAAGAGAAGAGGAAGGTGAGTGATTAATCACCCATGAGATTTAAGGCATTAAGACCCAAGCTAAGGGCAGCCAAATTATTTTATATAAAATCATATTATGTTTTTCTATTTGATTTCTATTCTCTGAATGAATATATGTTGATCATGGATGGTATTTTGGTTGAACCTTTGATTGAGATTTTAATCTGTTTTGATTTGTTATGGTTGTTTCAATTTTTGCTTTGAAATATAAATAATCAAACATATACCCTGATCACAGAAATGGATTTTATAATCCAGGTTTTATAAGAAAATGAGCTAAATATTTACTGAGAAATAGGGTATCAAAGAAAAATGAAGTAGGCAGTGTGAATAATGAGGTTCATGCTCATGTCTAGTTCATTTAAAAATTGATATGAACAAAGCAATATTATATATATGTGCTGATTTGTTCAGATCATAAGCCAATATGTTTTTATGGGTTTTTCTCAAAAACCATATCCTATGTTCACAGTAAAAATAAATATAGTATTTCATATGATTTCATCAGATTTATGCAGGCAATAGGAAAATTTCTAGAAATAAATATATAAGCAGGCTTTAGAAAAATATGTTTAAGCAAAAATAATTTTGAAATGAGATGTGCAATTTTGCATGAATGTTTGGTATGTCTAGATGTAATCTTTGAGTGAGTTTAATAATCTTTGACTTATGTAATAAAGGAAAGAACATAAGCATTTCTGGAAATTAAAAAGAGAAATTCCTCAGAAAATAAATAAGCATGGTCTCTAAATTATAAAATAATTTAGGAGTAGTGCCTTGATCTATTCATCATCAGGTGGGTGATGGGTATGTGCATGACTTGCTTAAGTCCTGTAGGCCTCTGTGTAAAGGGTTAACAGAACTGAGCCCCTTTGCAATGCACACATGGTGTTCAATGGCAAGAGTTAAGACCAAATAAAATATAAATGAGATTGAGAAATTGAGCTATGGAACTTAGGGAGTTAATCCATAGGAGCATGTGCATGTATGACTGAATGAAGTGAATGGATGAATGCTTGGGTGCATGTTTGTTAGATAAGCTTACATATATACATATACTCAGATTTTAATATGAATTTGAATAGCATCACACATATCAGCTCTCTGTGCAGTCATAGGAATTTACAAGTTATTTTAATCCTTGATTTCACTCACACTAGAATTTATTTCTGACCCTATTTGTTGCCTTTGCAATATTTGGGGTGTCTCATTTTTATTGAGGCAGCTCAAAACATTGCTGCAGGGAAAGATGCATGAGTAGCTTGCTTGCATGGATATTTGAAGAGCTGGTTGAACTTAAAATGTTTAAGAAAAGTAGCAGTATTATTGTAATAAATAAGTTAGGCAAACTCTTTTAGATCTTATGTATTTCTCAGAATTGATGCTTGCTTTGTTCACTTGAAAAGGATATGTAAAAATTAAGTATTATATGTGTGTTTATGAGTTACTGATTTAAGCAACTGATTTTGATGTCCTCTGGTGGATTATGAAGAAGGAAATTATGCCATGTAATCTGATATGTGGACATACTTTCTTTGGCAATGTTTGATTAATTTTAATTATAAAGTTGAAGATGTTTTTGAAAAATCATGTAATAGAATTGTTGGGTGTATGGGCTGAACCTGGTCTTGGCTAACCAGTAAAGCTTGACCATGTTTTATAATTGATATAAGACCATGAAAAAGCTTGAAGCCTTAGCCTGCAAATCTTACTTGAACATCTGATTTCCAGTGGAAATTTATATTGCATTGTGTAGTAAAATGAGGTGCATGCTAAATACTTGTAATCTTCACTGCCACCATATTGAACTGAGCCCTGTTGTCTACCTATTTGATTCAAGTCTGGTTGCATTTTGGTCTTAAACAAGTCAATTGTAGTATGCATTGTCATGTAGTCTTATTTAGGTATTAAGCATGTCCATTATTCCACTGTTTATTGATCACAGTCATTTGTTCTGCTACTTGGAGATTCATCAATTGTCTTCACCATATGTTCATCTGAAAGTTTTGCATTGATTTGATTTTTGACATTGCCTTGATCATACTGTCTCCATGTATATGCTAAGCCTTCATTTAGTATGTGTGTTTGCGTTTGCACTTTGCTCAAATGTATTGTTTTCCTCTGCTTGGCCTTCAATCTAGTTTATCACCTTATTATTCATATGATCATTATATACTTAATAAACCAGAATAGGAGTATTTTACCTGACATAAAATTGTTTGTGTTTGAAATAAGAATCCCAGGTTAAAACAATTATGCATGAGTTGTTTTAACACCCTTTATTTAATCAAAAATAACAAGTATCAAACTCCAAAATCCAAAAAAATCTAGTGCAGGGCTTGTAAATCCAGGAATTCAATCAATTTGGGAAATAAAATAAGAAA
This sequence comes from Allium fistulosum, assembly GCA_030737815.1. Taxonomy (NCBI): domain Eukaryota; kingdom Viridiplantae; phylum Streptophyta; class Magnoliopsida; order Asparagales; family Amaryllidaceae; genus Allium; species Allium fistulosum. The sequence goes on from CM060901.1 coordinate 634,781,460, forward strand.
AATAATAAGTGGTCATATTTGAACTAAATATTAACAAAGCATGAGTTCAAAAAAAAAGATTAAACAGTAAAAATGGCTATGTGACACAAATATCTCTCAAGTGTGAGAAACATTGTGTGATTGAATTTCTTTGCTAATTTAATTACTCTGGTAGGCAAAGAAACATTTATATATCTTCATATATATAAATGGCATGACCTGATTTATATACTAATATTTTTATATTGGTAAAATTCTGGATCTTGGGGAAAAATTAATTCAAAGAAGTGATCCTTTGTTTTATAAAAAAAAAACTCAACTAAAAATCACTGCAAATAAATGATAAGAGAAGTGGGTCACTTCACTACAGTTATAAATAGGAGGCTAGGGGCTTATTTTGGAGGATCTTTTTGCTTCCTTGTCATTATAGTATATTTTTCTATAATCACCCGTGGAGTAGTACCGATTCATAAGAACTTTACCTATAAAACAACAGTATAATCAAAAGAAACATAAAGATGACGTAGGCATCGATCTGCCGAGCCACTATAAACCTTGTGTGTCTTGTTTTTTTTACTCATTTTCATTTACTTTTCTTCAATTACTTCTTTTCTAATATTTATTAGGTGTTTATGCCATTTTTGGTCCAAACATGTATTTTGGTTTGAGATGGTATAGTATTATTCACACTAGACTTTTATTTGATCCGAAGTTTCGATTTCATCCTAAACTCTTGGGTGCTCAATTTGGAATTGAGTAGGCTAAGTGTAGGGTATTATAGGATGAATAAGCTTTCGGAGATGTGCAAGGAGACAAGCTATTATACAGAAGACTATATTTTCATAGTGCAATGGTTTAACTTTGTTTTATTTTTGTTGAATGTATGTAATGACGAGTACTATAACTGTCTAGGTAGTTCAAACTTTGATCATGCAAAAGGGGCATCTTCATATATCGCTCTTGGGATTATAAATGTAACTATTGTTTTTTATCTAAATGATGTATTTATGGGGTTATGAAAATGAAATGTTAAGAATTGGCAAATTAATGAATTAATTGTTTTGTTAATTTTTTTTAAATTCTAGTGCTCTTGGTCTCAATGATTCAATAATGGATCTCATTCTATCACTGGGAAATAATGCTAAGGATGACTTCAGCATCAATAGTATCTATTTCCAAGCCTCGAAATGTAAGATGTTACAACACTATATATATATATATGTCATCTTAATCAATTATCCTAAATATCTAAAATAAAATATTTTTAATTTCTACATAACTATAAATTGGAGTTTAACTAATTTATAATCATGTTTTAAATTAATATCAACTCCATCTAACTCAATTTAGTACGAATTTAACAATATATATGTGTGTGTATGTATGTATGTGTGTGTGTGTATTATATGGGTTCATAATCAATTATCCTGAATATCTACTCAAACAAATCCAATCAAATGAGGTAATAATTACTTATTTCTACCTCTTATAGGTAATATTTTTCTAATATACAGGATTACGGGGATTTATACTGAATTATTCATTTAGGTTTATAATTCCACTCATAAATTGTAATTTCTTAAGTGTTTGGATCAAGTTTGAACCTGTGTCATGGCATAGATAATCTTCCTACGTATGCAACGGCGAAGACCGCGTCTCAATTGGACCTCGTATGCAAGAGATATGAATTTATAAGAATCCAAAATATGGATATTAATTAATTAATTTAATCATTATTAATAAAACTAATCACCTTAATAGTCTTTCTTCCCCAATCCACTCCTGCCATGTATCTCAACCCATGCACAATACACCATCTCTCCTCCATTTCCAAGTCTATGCTCAACGAACCAACATACCATCAGTTGCCTCATGCCACACGTCTTGTGCTCTCTATGAAACACCCTACCATTTAAGGTCCGACCCCCTCACGCCAAAAGTGACGTCAGACCTCCGAAACCATATATTCCATTTTACATAACTCGCTCTCTATCCATGTCGAGCTCCAACCCTAACGTCGACAAGCCAAAGTTGAATATGGACAAACACCACCGCACACAACAATGTGTCTATGGATGTAATCTCCATCTTGCCACGAGTTCAACGGATCCAACCCCATCATCATTCGCGGCTCAGAGCTCTTGGAATGTGGGTTGACCCGAAACTCACCATCAGACAAGCTCAAGGTATTTTAAAATGAGAAAGAAGAAGCAAGGGATGTGCTATGTGGTGGGAAGAATACATATATTTAAAAAAAATTTAATTTTTAAATAATTTTCCATATGTTTTGAGCTCATACGATCACATAGCACATCGGCTCACTATAAAACTCGTCGATCACCTCATTTTTCCAGTTCTGATGGTATAAATTTCATCGCCATCTAAGACGGTGCTACAGGATGATAATTTCATGCATTTCGAAGTCGTTTTAGCCATTGAATTGTCTGATTCTAAAAATTCTTCAACTGTACGTCTCATAATGAAGCCCTCATCCTAGAAACACAAGCCGTTTGTCGAGATCCCACTGGACTCAACTATGAATGTATTTTTACAAAATACATATAACAATATGTAAATCATAAAAATGTCGTGACTCCTAATATAGAGATAATTGCACTCATTTTAATTTGCAACAATTATCTTAACTCAATAAATGTAGTATAGAGTCCCAATTCGACTATATGCAAAAAATCTGATTTTAGCCCTTCAGTTAGTTAGCGGTTCAATAATTAAATTGATTATTTAAATATATGGTCATTAAAAATGCAGATTGCTATAGTCCCCAAACAGATGGTTCTCATACCTCCCTTCGATAGTTCTATTCATGACTCCATTGAAGCAATCATCCCAGCCTAGAATCCCCCGACCCTTTGGTGGTCGAGCATAACAACACTCCTCTTGTGAACTCTGAGCTTGAAGCTCATAATCAATCGATCTCATGGTACTCCAGAGAGGATTCCTAGGTGCACTCTTCCTTTGAAATGCGATTCTTGCCCTCTCATGGATATTACTACAAATTTTTCATGAGAAAGGTAGGTGAAGATAGATGTTTATACTACTACATGTTTGGAGACTCTCTTTTGTTGACATCTGATGGCAAGCGTGTATCCTAGAACTAGAAGATTTTGGATGATTCCTCTTGGGATAAGAGATTTATCTTTTCTAGCAGTTCTTTAGACTACATCTCGGATCTTACAAGGTAGTTTGCTGGTATATAGACGTTATTGGTCCAGACCCGAGTGATGGGGGTAGTGTCACCTCCTTTGCGGAGGAGTAGTAGTTTTTTATATTTATTAATTAGAGCAATTCAACTCTACTCCTATACTCTAAACTCTTTATTGAATAGCTTAGCTTAAAAAATCTTATTGTAGCTAACAACCATAACTGTGAAATCGCAGGTATTGAAATATTGATAACCCAAGGGATTCATCACCATTTGATTCAATTTCATTGCGACTTCTTCTAGATTTATTTTTCTCCACTATGATTTTATATTTTTTAGAGGTGTGTTTTTCGTACTCAAATCAGTATTATGTCACAATTTCTGATTATAAATACAAACATGATTTGGTTTAAGGATACATTTTCAACCGTTCATCAATAAATCAAGGACTTTTCTAATTTTCTATCTCATATTGAATAATTACGTTGATTCAATTTAACCACAAATTACTTCTTAGTTAACGCAACAATCTTTGGGTTTTAATTTCACAATGGTTTATTGATCTCTACCCGGGTTGGTTTAAGGAGAAAATTTTGAAAAACAAAAGACAAAAAGTAATAAAAATTTGTTTTGGACATTAATACCATTGTAATTCAAATGAAATATGGACAAAAACTCAAATTGATAATGACGAAGGTAAATTTTTTGTTGTGAAGAAGAATTTTAAATCCACATTAGAAAACTAGGAGGATTTCTATTTTGTATTACGAAGGCATAATTTTAGATCCAATTTGAGCGAACGGATGTTATGCAACAATGCTATATTAATGTAAATGCATCGGGATTCATTAGTTAATCAAATGCTCGAAAAATTTAAGAGGATTTCAATATTTGGAGGCTAGAAAACTTGCATAGATAATGTTCCCTTTTAATTATTTTTACGCCTGTTCGTTTTTACCATTAATCCTTGCAAACAGGTTGACCATATTATAGTATTATTACTTTATATGAAACTACTACCTTAAGGCTCCAGTTGGAAGTTCATTTTCTATTGGTTTTGACTGGTTTTAGATGGTTTTGTATCTTTAATGTTCTGATAACCTTTGTTTGTTAAAAAATTTCCCACCATCTTTGTTGGTTATAAAATCGGTGAAAACCATGTAGTATAATTTTGGTAGTAATTCTCAGCCCATCAAATTAGTGTGTCTTCAGGGGTATATAATTTTTTCCAATTATACCCCCTATTGATCATATTGGAAAATTAATTTTCACAAAACAAGAGAATAAATATAAGGATATATATGTAATATTACTTTTGTAGAAAACACTTACAACTGATGTACGTTAAATTCTCAAGTATGTATTGATCAGCTATAACAATACTTCATGCAAACCAATCAAAACCGCTACGATCATTGATGGCCAGAACCGGTACTCACAAAACCTCTCATAACTGCAACTACAAAACTCTCAAACAGAGCCTAAGAAATACAAATAAAATATTGTTATTGACTCTTTCCATCTAGTGCCTAAGGCTGAATGTTGAAAGATGTGGGTAAGTATTAAAATATTAGCCGATTGTGAAACTATGCCAAGTTTTTTGATTAATCTCTAAATAATATTAAATTTTTAATTGAAAAAGAAATAATAATAATATTATAGTAACTACATGGCATGTAGGAACTTCAATAGGTAATTGTCATGAGTTGGTCGACACTTTAATAAGTGAATATTTAACATATTTTTTATAGAAAACTAAATGAAAAGTAGAAAAAGAGATAGATTCGAGGAAGGGTATAAACTTATTTATACAATAAAAAAGATAGAAAAAAGAAAAAAAAAGGATTAGATGTTGCACAATTTGGTCTAATTGTCACCTATCTAAAGTTTTTTAAACTTGTCCTTAGGATCACATAGTGAAATCTAATTCTTTTTGTTATTTAATCTATGTAATAAGTAATGAACGTAGTGATATGTAAATTTGCATGTAATTTACAGTGGTTTGATGCAGGGACCAACATCTTTGAGGAAGGGTTTATATCTAACTATCATGTACAAATTTTATAACATATTATAAAAACAAAGCTTGAGAAAGTGAGATTGTAAAGATAAATAGATGATTGAGTTCTGAGAATTGCAGAATAGTAAATTTGAAGAGGGATAGCTTTCCACTTAAAAGTGCTTTTCATGTGAAACTACTTAGGATGTTTAAAAGCAATGGTTGGCTACTAATGGTCCTAGTTCCAAGCGACTTTGTGCAGCTATGGTAATTGTTATCCTAAATGCATAGAGACTTTAATCGACTAAGTTTGGTAAAACTTTGTTAATATTTTTTGATAGCTGATTTAATCTCATTTGACAATTACATATTTAGAATATTGATTCACATAGGACACTTTTCCAATGGTCTCATGCATAGACATTGAGGAGAAATTCATATCCTAGTGACTCACTTAAAGTTTGTGACTCACTTGAAGTTTTCCTTATAGAGTCACTTAGAAATTTCCACAGTTGAGTATTTATGAATCCATTTTTTATGTTGTTTTTGTCACAAATAAATAAATCACAATATGAAATTTAATATGATTTCGACAAGTTTTTAAAAACCAAATGATTTTGTAGTTCATTAATTATTTTTAACCAATGTCTATGAAGTGAACTTTTGACATAACACTTACCCCTTAGCTTATTTTCGTGTTTACCCAAAAAATTATGATTGATAAGTGATTGTAGGGCAGTTTCATAACTTGGTGTTTCTCATATCATTAAAATTTCATGAAAAGCATATTTCTAGGAAAAATGTTTTACTTCCTAAGTGTTGAGTCAAAAATTGACACAACACAACAAATCAATCTCAAAGGAGAGTGAATAGATTAAAAATCAAAATAAACAGCAAAACACACAAGATTTCTTATAGTGGTTCAGCCTCGTATCAGTGCCTAAGTCCATTTTAATTTTATTTCAAGAGATTTGACATGAATACAAATAGGTTACAAGGTTTCAGATCTAAAAAACAATGTAAATATGAGTTTTACTATAATTCATTGCAATGCTAGAGCTATAGAGAAGATAATGAAGGTTAAGAGCTCAAAAGGTCATTTCTATTTTGCTCTAACTCTCATATTTATAGATGAAATTTTTCATTAGAGTCACTAGATTGTAGAAGACTGGGTGAGAACTCAAATGCACGTGATTTTGAAGGAAGAACAAGTATTTTTCATGACAAAAATCATGTTGGCATTGACCGCAATCTTATTGGTTCCAAACATAATTTCTTCGATGCTACATCACTTTTTCTTACACTTGTCCATGTCTTCATTCCAAAAATTGCTCCATCAAATCATGTTATTACCGATGAGATTTGTCCTATGCGAAACTTGCTACAAAGCACTGGAGTAGTTTACCTAATTTCTTAGGATTAGGTCCCTTTAAAAGCATCTTGGTACTGACCAAATCATGTCGATACTGACCATAATTGACTTTCTCCAATCTTGTTGCAACTTCTTATGCCACATCTTTCCTTCATTTCAAGCAACTCCTTAAGTTCTCAATCCATGTCATCATCTTCTTGAAGCGAAGATTCACTAAAAAGTGGCTTGGTTCAAATGCTGAATAACAATTACACCTTAAAGTATGCTTTCGTAAAAACAAAGCATGCTTTTGATTAGGGTAAGCAATCAGATTTCAGTTGCGTAGGATTCCCTATTCGACTAATCATCATCTTAAAGCATCACGTCTATTCTAAGAGCATCCATTCATCGCTTTAAATAGTCATCGTACCATTTCCTTTCTACAACAAAGTTGGGGATTTTGACTTTCTGGAAGCCATGTCATGTCCGGATTAGGTGGGCTTCTCTTTTCTTTCTCTTCTTTTCCTTCCTTCTCCTCTTTTTTCTTTTCTTAAATTAATAAACAAAATACGTCGATACCGACCATATTCATGTTGGTACCGACATGATTCTTGAATGGAATTACAAATACCAACATTTATAGAAATTTCCACTACCTCATTTCTATCTTCAGTATTCCTGATCGCTTGCTTTGGCAACTTTTCCAACTACCACTGCCTTATGATTTTCAACGTTGCTTCCACCACTTCTATTGTCGTCATCTTGACTTTAATGTTGCTGCAAAGCTAGTCTGGTAGGTCGGGAACGACCAAGCTAAATTTTCCACCACTTGATCTCAAATTTAACTAGGTGGGTTCTTGGCCTTGGTTTTAACATTTCTAGTGCCATCGCTACCATCGTGCTTTAGTTTCCCCCATTGCCATTATTAGGTCATTTGCATTCAACCACGAATTTGTTCCCCCCATCATCACCATGGTCGAGTTGAGACAAAACTTGGAAATGTCTTTACATGGCTCGAGATCAACCTCAAGCTTTCTAAGGGCTTTACCCTGAGTTTTTTCTCTTTGGGTCTTCTTGGTATCCACTCTGAATCTCCATAACCTCCACATTGAGTTTTCCAGCTTGGGCCTAGATCTTTTAAGTGTGACAACTTTCACATATGGAAGAGGATTATGGAATTTTGATCGAATATGGGTTGACGACTCATCCTTGATGAGACAGTTTCAAAAAACCATCACATCGATGCTCCAACGTCTGATTGAATTACATGCCAACACTTCAAATTGAACATCACAGTCCTGTGTTCTTGCAAAGTAAGCTCTGTGTCACTTTGTACAATGATTACATTATCTTATATTCAACGATAATGGGTAATATCCGGTTTCATAACGTGACAGAACTCGTTTGACAGCATGAGAGGACTTTCTACACAAAGTGTTCGCGTATATCGTGCTATGAACACATGATGCACACTTTATAGATTGACACTTCACACTACCTATCAATGTGCATAATCCGATTCGTTAACACATCGACATCCGTTGGATTTTGTACATTGGCTATATATATTTTAATTAAAATAGAACATTAAAATAAAACATACCTAACCTAGTTCGTCCTTTAATTTTCCAGTTTAAAATGGCTGATATTAGATGGTCTCCTTATCTTAGAACTGACACTAGCCCTTCCACTCCTCCGGCAGAAGCAGGCTCTTCTACTGCTCGAGCATCTACTTTCACTCCGTTTGGAGCGAGACGTTCCATTACACGAGGACTCAAACATTAGGCTATCCCAGCAGCCTCATGGACCTACTCCTCTAAGGGAGGGTCTACCTATTCTATATGTTAGAAAATCATCATGATTAAACACCATCCAACCTCACCACAAAGGAACTCCAAATAATCCGTGTTAAATACATGATTCCCAAAGATGAGGTCCTCCTACCTACACTCGATTATAGTTCTCAGCACCCACCGGTATATACGACATGAATAAGGTATATGTGCCTGACTAGAGTCATGTCGCCCTTTAACAACTTCTTAAATTCTTCCTTCAAGAGCTCGAATTGGCTCTTGCTCAAGTGCATTCCAATGGCTATGCCTTGCTCAGCTCTCTTTATATCATTTTCATGATGTGCCTATATCATCTACCCACATTCCTAGAGCTCACTTACCTACTAAGCTTCAGAAAGAGAAAGGAAACACCTTTTATGTTAATCATCAAAGCATTCAACCATTGCAAAGTTATTGACGGGCTCCATAATAAGTGCAGCTATTTTAAAAGGAAATATTTCCTTGTTCGTTATCCCGAAGGCTTCAACCGCCTATGGTTATTTGGCTGTAAGTTTCTTTATCTAATACCACCTCTATAATTGGATTTTCTTCACCCAAGAAGCTAACATTCTCTCTATATCCTTCACAGATCTCCCTGAACGAGTCGTTTTCGATGCTCATGCCAATACCTTGGCGTCTTTAACCGGATTGATTCAAACCTTCGTAAAGCTTCTTAATATCTAACGAATGCTACGATGTGCCACTTCCATCTTTTATACAACTGCATGAGCATTGTCCCTAATCCACTTCCTACTAAAAGAACTCGAGTTGTCGTCGGTCCTTCTGCCCTAGCTTAGGACTTTGATAATGAAGGTCAAAGGAGTGACGAACACCAAGGGAGCAAACCAGATCGTGAGAAAGAAGGAAGAGGAGGCTAGAAGAATGTGGTTAGGGAAGGAGATGAAGGGATGAATGAAGGAAAAGGTAAAGAAGAGGAAAGAGATGAAGAAAATGATGATAATAGGGGAGACGAATTGTATAGGAAGACATCTCCCAAAGGCACTTTAGTCATAGCACCTCCTTGACCGAAGCGACTTGTCATCAATTCTACATATCTTTTAGCCAGACCATGCCTCAAATCGATTGAAGAATCAACTCCTTCCATAGGCTTTTTCGATAACATCTTTGTTTAGGCGATTTTGGGAACCTATCTGCCTTTGGTTCTAGGAGAATAAAATTTAAAGATATTCTCAGCATCGGTTTCCATGAATTCAGGTTCCCTTCGGGGGGTATTTTTTAGGCTCCCGAGGGTGATGAAACTCCATCTCTGGGAACCCTCATGGTCTGTAGGTTACTTAGGGAAACATTAGCATTTCACATAATTCTAGGTTCACGTGCACAAACATTAAGCACTAGTTCTTAAAACTATGCCTCAATTCTGACATAAATCTTCTTCTTTTTAGGTACAATAGGGAGACAACGCTTTGACGAACTCCTTATAGGAATAGACCATCATCGCTCTTCAACCCCCAAAACTTATTATCAGTGCCCTAGCTCTTACCATGAAATAGACTCTTAAAGAATAAGAAGAAAAGAAAAAGGGCGATAAGACATAGAAGTAAGGCAGCATCATCATGAAGAATAAGCATGGCATGGTGCTAAGAGAATATAGTGCCACTATGAATAACAATGGAGATTGCGTAAGTCTTCTTGGTGCAACTTCGATTCCCATCAGCAGCAACATCCTCGCTCCTATTCTTTCCAACAACAACCATTTTCTCATCAGGAACCTCCCTCATCATCTTAACCTCTTACCACTTCAATCTATGCTTCCCAACAATCCACAACTATTAGCCCTTCCAATCCATGCAATCTCATGGGGCATGTAAGGAAACTTCTACGAATCACACTGCTCCACCCCCCCTAAAGGCTAGTCTACTGGTATTTACCACAAAGATGCAAGCGGCTCTGCCCGGCTTCTTCATGGAGGGGTGATATTAAATTGCAACATCAAGGACCTTTCTTGTAGCAAAACTAACAAAGGCCTTGATAAACTAAAGCAGGTCGTGGAGCCACTGTTCGAGTGGAAATGGTTTGCCAAAGGACTTTCCGATGTCAACCGGGCTAACTAGTTGATTATTCGTTCCTTCGACATGGAGAGGGCTGATTACAACTGAATATGTGAGGACTACAAATGAGAACTTTCTGTAATTACAAGGAAAGAGAAGAAAAAGCAAAATCTGCCAAGGAATCGCAAGAAAGAATAGCCAAGTTATCTAGGGTTTATACGCAAGAGACCCTAGTCATAAATTACAATTAAAGTCCACACACGTTGCTAATGTTAACTTGAGGAAAACCTCAAAGAGAAAAAAGATCAATATGCGATGCCTTAAGCTATGGTACAGAAACTCAAGGCCAACTTTAAAGTCAAGAAAGAATCGAAAGAAAAGGTTCAAGGTGAGCTTGCCAAAATCAAAGAGGAAAATGCAGACCTCAAAAACACATGTTGTCCAAAACGACAAGGAGACGAAAGCTACTCTTCTCCAAATATTTTCCAACGTGGTAGAAATGAAAAATCTAAAGTGGCTTGGAGATAGCTATCCAGAAACACTTACCGATGCTTGAGAGGAAATCCTACATAGGACCAAGAGCACTAGCTATAACGTCGACGGGGAGTATTTGAAGGTCGCATTTCTAGATGAAGACGATTTAGTGGCCTTGGCAATGGGAAAGTAAATCTTGGCAATAGACGCTTTAGCTATAGAGCAGGCGTCCACTAAGGCTCACACTAATCCTGACTCACTAGATCAAGCAAAAACTTCCACTCTAACTCCTAAGAGTCGTCGGTAGATATCATTACCTCTATGGTTTCCACTTCTAAGGCTGCCATAACTAAGATGAATGTCCTCACTGCATCTAGCATTAATACTTCACCTCTCACTTCTCTGGCTGTTCAACCAATCTAACCTACTCTCTAGGAGGGAGAAATCGTCAGGTCCTCACCAAAGGACACTTCAGGTGGTGAAGGTATATTCTTAGTCTCTCTGGTCTTTGAGAAACTTCAGTTCTCGTTTGAGGACGTCGCTAGTCGATACCTTTCTCTATATCAAGTTACAGATCATCCATCGCTGCCCCCACTGCCACCAGCTAATCATGCTTTAGGCCTAAGTAATGTCACAAAAATGTCCACCTCCATCACAACAACGATCATTCCTCTAATTCCTCCCTCCCGTTATGGCCCTTTTATAGACTCGAAAAAAAATAGGGGTGATGGAAGGGCTGAAAGATGTTGATGCATCTCTTGTTGAGGAGGTAATAATCGCCAGCACGAATGACCCTGACTCAATTTCTATGGTAGAGAGGTTGAAGTTTGATTTGATACAATCAAAGTTAAGATGTATCCAGTGATAAAGAAGCCCCGTGCTGATTATAAAAAATCTACATCTACTCCCTAGATCCCTCCTCGAAAATCAAGCCACCCAAAGGTCATGGTGTTGGGGTCTCAAAAGCCTTCGACCCTACTTTCGAAAAATCTGAAAACCCTTTTAATTGGATGAATTAGGAGGAAGTCTCTCCCTCCAAGAAAAAAGTTCCATAGAGAAAGAAGAAGAGAAGGAGGGGACAAAGGCTACCACCAGGAAGCAACCTGCCAAGAAGACCACAAGGCGTGGTAAGTGAGCAAGAGGGAAGTGGATGACCGCCATTACTTTTGAAGACATTTTCTTTTCAACTTATTCGTATTTTGTTCTTTTATGGCATTTCATGTATATAGGTCGTCTTTGTGCAGGAGCGGCCCTCGCAACTTCTGTACAAAACATATTTAAATAAAAGATTGTTTTCTATTTAATATTTGTCGTATTTACATTACTGTTTTTTGTTTTATCTACCTGTATACTTGCCTGCATATATAATATAGTCATATGTAACTCAACTACATTTACATTATAGATGCATGTACCTATGCAATGCTATCATTTATTATGACTTTGCATGTATAAATAAATTTCTAGGGCACTGACTATAGATGTTATAGTAGATATGTCCAATATAAAAGTTATATTGGAATACTAATTTAAAATTAGTTAAAGAATTAATTGATAAAATTAATTAGATAAGATTTAATTAATGATATATTATACGTAAGACTATCATATAAGTAATATGAAATATAAAGTTATATAACAATAAAACTTATATGATATGTGTATAAACTAAATGCGGAACACTAAAGAAACCCAAATATACTTGAGAAATAAATACATATGTAAATGTACATATACCATGATTTCTGACGTGTCAGAACTTGAATCGCTGGGGTATTTCATAAGAAATATATTATTCTATAAGTCGATATCGCTTAATATATATATTGAAGATTATGAATCTTCAATATAATGTTGTCCTCTACCATATATATATATATTAATAAATTACTTACATACTCCTTAGTTGTTGAGAAAACTCAAGCTAGGGATGTTATGCGTAGTATTATAAATATATTGAATAGATGAGGTAAGATAACTATATGTATTTGTTGAGCAAACTCAAGGTATATATACTATACTTAGGCCATCACGATATGGTAGGTATGAGTGAATAATCTCTTTTGATTTGTTGAGCAAACTCAAGGTCGAAATGAGATTAGAACAAGGAAAAATGGGTTAGGAGTTGTATATGATACAACTGATAAGGAGTTATCCATCGTTTGTGGGGCTAAGATTTGTTAAGAAAACTCAAGGTCAGAATACAAAAATAAACGTGTCCTAACACCCACTAGTGAAGTTGTAAGACTTCTATGTTTCATCTTAGGGTTTGGAGAAATATAAAAGACTAGTGGGAGCCTTATTATAAAAATGAAATGGTAATATTTACCTTTCTAATATGGTAAGAACATATGTTATATAATGTTATAATTATCTACAGTGATAAATTTGTGCATTTAATATGATTGATAAAGCGTTTGACAATTAACATATATAAACAAACTTAATTGAAAGTTGACAAATAGAAATATAATATATGCTTACTAATAATTCTAATTGCATGTTATATAATGTTTCTATACCCATGCAAGTGCTGAATTTCAACTACTTAATACATTCATAAGTTGGTCACTTATATGTTTATTTGGTTTAGACCGTGTATTGCATTTTATGAGTTTTTGAGCTCTAAATGCAATTCAAACTATGGATATTTGATCCATGTACTTTCACATATAAATGTTATATGGTGAACAATCATAGTTTGTGGGGTACAATATTTCGATGAAGTTAATTCATTCGAAGTAAGCCAATAAACAGTATTTTAAGATCATGTATTCAACTTGAATGATTTCAAAAGGATCATATTGTGTTAATGTAACACAAGACCATAAACTACGAGATACATCTAAGAACTCGATCGTTGAAATGTCATCTTGATCGGTTTACATAAAGTGCAACATATTTGATGTCTTAAATGTTAAGAATAATCGAATGTGCTTTTGTAAAAGGTTTGTTATTGTAACGATCGCGATTTTTTCGACGCTCGAAAAATCGACATTAATACGTCCACTGTATAAACTGCCGAGCAATCGAATGCCGGAAAACCGAATTGTTATGGAGAAAAAGAAGAGGTAGAAGAAGACAGAAGAAAAAGAAAGAAGAAACAATAGAAAAACACAGAACAATATCAGAATCTCACATATCGTAGCGGAACAACATATAATAGATAAATGAATAATCTTTAAATCAAAGAAATATATCATTTTATACATTACATCATCATCGGAGTTTACAACAACAATACAACACTGGACAGTTATACAAACTTGTCCTCATACAGAATACACAGCGGAATAAATAATATCATATACAAGTGATACGTCTCGCCATCCAGCTTGCCTTGAGCTCCAAAGCATCTCCTGAATCCAGAATGACCTAATAACCTGACTCTAGACTGCCCGTGTGGAAATTGGTGGGCACCAAGAGTTTAGGAAGGGAACAATAAACTCCAGGTCAGTCATGGTGACTGGTGTGAGAACTAAAACAGTTGTTTTCACAAAGAAAATAAAACAGATTCGCAATGCTTTTGGAAAATGAAACTACCATAAGACCTCCCGCCACATACACAATACAAACGCAGAATTGGAGGAGATTTCTTCTTATGATAGTCAAAAATGCTTACTACGCAAAATCATTTGATATTATTATCATTGGTGCATAGTGTCGAAAACATTTCGAAAGTATAATATTAATCTTAGCCAGCATACAACCATTATTGTATGCCTATTATAGCTACCATCTAAACAGTGGTGACCACCATAAGTAAATGGCAGGTTCTGCAACTAAAACCGTACAGGGTTCGTATTGTTTCTTTGGATTTCCAACAAATGGTCAGGCAAAGGAACTTCCTTACACCGAAATAGAAAACGCCTCTGGAAAGTCGCCCCGGATCCTAACCGGATCTCTGCAAACACAAGGCCGACGCTACCTCACGCTTTAACCAAGCTGTAACTAGGTAACTAACACACGAGCTATGTCATCCCCCGGTCATCACCGACCTTTTCCGAGGATCCTCAATCACAAAGCCACACCCACAAAGTATAATAAATTTGCAGCATCAACATAGGTAAAATATCTGGGCTCCATACCATGATATCACCTTTTATCCAGAAGGAAATGACATACCCTAGGGGCGCTACCCCTACAAACCTTTGCCGCGACATTCCTGTTTCGACCATTACCGGGTTGTGAGGCTCGACGAAGTCTCGTTCACAAAGCAACGCTTTTTCACAAAGTAACACTTTTTCACAAAGAAACGCTTTTTTCACAAAGCAACGCTTTTTCACAAAGCAACGCTTTGACCAACAAATGATCAACAGTACTTCGTATGCCACATTACCAAATTGGGAATGTATCACTAGTAACCATCAACTACATAACCTCTGAGCTCGTACGTCTCAGAGAAGGGTGTTAAGCTAAAAGAATAAATTCTCCGCCACCAACAGAAATGTATTTGATAGAAACCAGCTTTACACCTCAAAGTGTAACGTCAGACATACATCCATACAAGTCCGTTCCGGGATCGAACGGAACCGAAGGCACTTCCAAAGAAGCCCTTGCAATCCGGATAATTTCTAATCACGTCCGGACTTCCCATCACAAAAAGAGTGATATAAATCTCCATACCGGAGCAACTTGGTGCAGAGACATTCGACAGGTTGTCCTTTCATTTTCGAAAATATCCGGTCTTCAACACCGGTCTTCAATACGATCCATATCGTCGTATCACTAATTCGGAATGGGTTATATGACACAAAGGTCTTTTCTCGGCTAACCTGAATAATGAGCGTTTGTTTTAAAAACAAATCAAGTGCCATTTCAAAGGCAAATATTGATAGTCGGTTATTTAACTATCAACAACATCCACAACAATCAACCAATTTAGATAATTTTTCCCAAATTATTAAATTTCAAATATCTTCCCGATATATGGTTTACACTTCAACCATTTGAAAACAAATTTCAAATCACTTTTATTTAAACCAATTAAATAAATCCTTATTGATTTATTTCAAATTTACACCCCAAATCTGTAAATTTATTTCCACACTTCATCACTTTGAAAACCAATTTCAAATCATAATTAAATAAATCCTTATCGATTTATTTCAAATTTACACCCCAAATCTGTAAATTTATTTCCACACTTCGTCACTTTGAAAACCAATTTCAAATCATAATTAAATAAATCCTTATCGATTTATTTCAAATTTACACCCCAAATCTGTAAATTTATTTCCACACTTCAAAATAAATCAATGTTTATTTTTAAAACAAATTTCCCCTTTCCTTTACAAATTCCATTGTAAAATTAAATTCCCAAATATCCATTTTAACTCCAAATCAACTTCCAAATTGATTTCAAAATTTACTTCACACCAAATCAATTACAAATTAATTTCAAAATTCATTTCAACACAAATCAATTTCCTCGTTCAACATCAAATAAATTTCATATCGATTTCCCAAAGATTTATTTTCAAATACCAAATCAATTATAAATTGATTTCTAGAAATTAATCACCTTTTAAAATAAATTCATTTATCTCTTCCAAACCATTTAAAATTCCACTTTAAACAAATTTTCCAACTTTCGAATAATACTATTCAAAATCCATTTATAAAAATCTTTTACCATATTTTAGAAATAATTCGATAGGATTTCAAAAATCAACTTTATACTTTAAAATCCTTTTCTTTAAATTCAACCAATTCTTTCAAAGGAAATTTACTTAAAATACCCTATTTAAATTTCAAAAATCCAATTTCATTCATT
The DNA here is from genome assembly GCA_030737815.1 of Allium fistulosum. NCBI lineage: Eukaryota > Viridiplantae > Streptophyta > Magnoliopsida > Asparagales > Amaryllidaceae > Allium > Allium fistulosum. The sequence continues at coordinate 634,798,043 of CM060901.1, forward strand.
TATGGTATCCAACGATACCAAAAATACATTCGGCTAAATTATAGCCTTCAACAAATTCAATCATCGATATAATCATTCACAAATTATAAATAATTCATCACACAACATATGAAACAAATTAATAGAACATATGAAACAAATTCATATAATTTGAGGAATCCAGTTGGATCCCTCCAACCTGTTTCCCTGCATCCACAGATGTTAGCACAATACCAATTCCACTTCAATATGGAATTACCGCGGTATATGGTATTTATAAAATACTATCCGCTACTATGCGGCGCAATAGGGTCTCATTCGCTATATAATGCGGGAAATCAACTCCAAATACATATATAATACCAATTCCACTTTAATATGAAATTATCGCGGTATATGTTTTTAATAAATAACCTCCGCTTAATATACGGCGTATAGGTTCTATTTAACACAACAGATAACAATTTATCATCCAATCATCACAATCAACACTATCAACAATTTAAAATTTAAATCGAAACACAATATTCGATTGAGTGAGAAGTTCTCACCTTGAGTTTTGTCAAACGTTTAAATTTTAAATTAAACCGAACCGTTCGATTTAATCAAAAAAATTAGCTTGCTCAAACTGACCCAGACCTGCGCTGCAGCGTAGATCGCGTCACTGCGATCCCGGCGCTTCCAAATTCGTCGAAATCTGATATCGTATGACAAAGATATGGCAATTTAAAGTTTGTACACATTTATATATAATTTAATATACAATTTATTTTAATTTCAAACCCTATCAGATCACGGCCGCACGATTTGCCTTCACCAGATCTGGCCCGTTGCGCCCTTCTTCTCCCCCCAGTGAAAAACGTACGCGAGAAAACCCACTAGAGCCGCCGTCTAGCCCTAATTTTCGCAACCACCTCCATCACGTTATCGTCGATCAGAGACTATCGCCCACTTGCCCCACGCGGGAGCTACCCACGGCCAGAACGCGGCCAAGCTCGGTGGTCCATCTTGCTTGAGAAACGCGTTCGAATAACGCACGTTCATGGTCAATTTCGCGACGATCCGGAGCTCCATTTCACATCATAGTTGTTCAATCGATAGATCAAAACACTCTCTACAATTTTGTAGTTGATAAATTTTTGTAATTACTGATGGATTTGATGAAAAATAAGGAAGAAGAAGCACAAATTTTGGCCATTGATAATAAACTGGCAGCCAGGGTTTGAGCTGAAACCCTAATCTCTTGTTTGCAAATGTGAAGAGTTGATGTGCTTTTATAGAAAATTTGCAAATCACTATTCATCCGAAAATTTTCGAACTCGAAATCGAGCGTGTCGGCTGGCGTTTCTAGGGTTTACCCCGCGTTCCGAACGCAATGGAACATGTTTCGGGAGCTAATTCGATCGTATGTGCGAGTTACAGAAATAAACGATCAAATTTAAATCAAATCGATTTAAACCGATTTCGATGCGTTTTGGCTTGCCCCGGACAAACGACAACTCCAATTTCTACGAAAATTGAAATCTCACAATAATATCACATTACGGATCCGATGAAACTAGTTTCGTCGAAATCTGAGACTGTTTGAAAAATGACTATTTTCACTAGTCAATTAAATATTAAAATATTCAATTTTCACAAATCAACATTTAATTCGATTTTAAAAGTTCAATAACATCATTATAACTCCAATATGATTTATTATAACTTTATAAATCATTTTCAAACATATTTAATTCAGATTCCAATTATTTACACAATTTCAAATATTAAATTATCGATTTAATTGTCCAATTCAATCTAGATATTCGAAATAAAATTTATTCGACTTACAATTTCACTTGTTAATATTTAAAATCAATTAAATATTCAAATTTCAAATGACAGAAATTCTGGGTTGTTACAAACTTACCCCCTTAAAAGAATTTCGTCCTCGAAATTTCAAAGTAAGAAAAATACTCCAATTTCATTAACTTTTCAAAAATCCACTTAGTGAAAATTTTATATTCTCCTTTTCCAAAACCTTTAACTTCAACCAAAACAATGGTTTTCATTTTCTAGTTCAATTCCTACGTTTTCATTTCAATTTGGAAATTGACTTTTCATTAACAAAAAATTTCCAAAATTTTCAAAATTTTTCTAACGCCTTAAATTTTCAGAAAAATTCGCCAGCATCTCCTTTGCGCGGTTCGATCGTAGTAGGATCACAATAGACATAAATATATATACATCGATCCACCCGGTCGAAAAAGCAGAAAAACAGTTCATATTTCCTATTTTTATTGCGTAGGCGTACCTTTTTAGCATTTTTAAGCAAAGCAGTTATTAATTAGCATATTAGCGCAACCAAACCAACCGAACGGCAGCCGCGACACCTATACTTACTCAGTTTAAATATGTAAGTGACATATATAGGAAATTCATTTACATTTCATTAATTTTCAATAACAAACTCAAAGTTTCCATAAGCAATGCAATCAAATAATTCCCATAAGCAATTTATATGGTTTCAATACAAATTTTAATTGCTTACAACCAATTCACATTAATTTACTTTCAATTCAAATTCAATTACATAGCTTTCATTTTATAAATTCAATTTCATTAACACTTAATGAATTTATATACAATCAACCAACAATCATATAACAACCAATGTATATTCAACACAACCAAATTTATTCAATTTACATTCGATTTGGTTCAACACTTTTAATTCCAATTGGTTTAATATTAAATTGACTTCCATTCAATTATTCAATTTCCAATTTATTGGCTTCAATGAATTAATACTTATATCCATTATTCCATATCAATTTATTCACATTCGATTGATTATCATTCAATCCATTTATTAATTCAATTGCTAATTCATTTTACAAATAAAGTTGAATTTCATTTTATAAGTATAGAACTCATTTCACTTATATTCATCAATTACAACTTGGATTTTAATTTTAAATCTGTTTATCACAACAAAACTTCAATTTTCAATTTATTATGGTAGCAAATCCATCACACAAAAACTCGAAAATGATACTGATGATGCTGCATTCATCACCCTTATTATTTCCCAGCAACACTAGTGAATTCAGTGCTTTAAATTCTTTCAAAATTTTCCTTTCATTTATATACCACATTTATAAATCCTTTCTTGTATAATTTCACTATTTTACTTTACTTATACAAGATTATTTCTCAATTGCAAATCATTTTAATTATAATCCCATACTTATAATTCATTTGCTTATATAAGTTATTCTTTCACAATTGTTGTTTTTATTTAGATTATCAAACAACTTTTATTAACTTATATATATTCTTACATTTTCAACAACCAAACAATTAATTTATATACACTTTAATAATTCTGAAAGAATTATTTCCTTTATATGTAAAATATAATCAAGGTAAAATTATTTCATTTACCCAATTTAAAATGATACTGTGTCGGTTCATCTTGTTTAAGAGTTTAGAAACCCCTATCAATACAGTTAGCCAGACTGCACTGACCAAAATCTATAAACAATCAACCGATAAGTCAACACAATACAAAACAATTTCATATTCACTAACAAATACGCGCTCATATCTATCATTACACTCAACTCATTCTAGAGTACTACTGACTCTATCTCTAATGAGTAATTCCCAATAGAGCAAAGGTTGTCGCTTAACCAACAGCTCTGATACCACATGTAACGATCGCGATTTTTTCGACGCTCGAAAAATCGACATAAATACATCCACTGTATCAACTGCCGAGCAATCGAATGTCGGAAAACCGAATTGTTATGGAGAAAAAGAAGAGGTAGAAGAAGACAGAAGAAAAAGAAAGAAGAAACAACAGAAAAACACAAAACAATATCAGAATCTCACATATCGCAGCGGAACAACATATAATAGATAAATGAATAATCTTTAAATCAAAGAACTATATCATTTTATACATTACATCATCATCGGAGTTTACAACAACAATACAACACTGGACAGTTATATAAACTTGTCCTCATACAGAATACACATAATATCATATACAAGTGATACATCTCGCCATCCAGCTTGCCTTGAGCTCCAAAGCATCTCCTGAATCCAGAATGACCTGATAACCTGACTCTAGACTGCCCGTGTGGAAATTGGTGGGCACCCAGAGTTTAGGAAGGGAACAATAAACTCCAGGTCAGTCATGGTGACTGGTGTGAGAACTAAAACAGTTGTTTTCACAAAGAAAATAAAACAGATTCGCAATGCTTTTGGAAAATGAAACTACCATAAGACATCCCGCCACACACACAATGAAAATGCAGAATTGGAGGAGATTTCTTCTTATGATAGTCAAAAATGCTTACTATGCAAAATCATTCGATATTATTATCATTAGTGCATAGTGTCGAAAACATTTCGAAAGTATAATATTAATCTTAGCCAGCATACAACCATTATTGTATGCCTATTATAGCTACCATCTAAACAGTGGTGACCACCATAAGTAAATGGCAGGTTCTACAACTAAAACCGTACAGGGTTCGTATTGTTTCTTTGGATTTCCAACAAACGGTCAGGCAAAGGAACTTCCTTACACCGAAATAGAAAACGCTCTGGAAAGACGCCCCGGATCCTAACCGGATCTCTGCAAACACAAGGCCGACGCTACCTCACGCTTTAACCAAGCTGTAACTAGGTAACTAACACACGAGCTATGTCATCCCCCGGTCGTCACCGACCTTTTCCGAGGATCCTCAATCATAAAGCCACAACCACAAAGTATAATAAATTTGCAGCATCAACATAGGTAAAATATCTGGGCTCCATACCATGATATCACCTTTTATCCAGAAGGAAATGACATACCCTAGGGGCGCTACCCCTACAAACCTTTGCCGCAACATTCCTGTTTCGACCATTACCGGGTTGTGAGGCTCGACGAAGTTTCGTTCACAAAGCAACGCTTTTTCACAAAGCAACGCTTTTTTCACAAAGCAACGCTTTTTCACAAAGCAACGCTTTGACCAACAAATGATCAACAACACTTCGTATGCCACATTACCAAATTGGGAATGTATCACTAGTAACCATAAACTACATAACCTTTGAGCTCGTACGTCTCAGAGAAGGGTGTTAAGCTAAAAGAATAAATTCTCCGCCACCAACAGAAATGTATTTGATAGAAACCAACTTTACATCTCAAAGTGTAACGTCAGACATACATCCTTACAAGTCCATTCCGGGATCGAACGGAACCGAAGGCACTTCCAAAGAAGCCCTTGCAATCCGGATAATTTCTAATCACGTCCAGACTTCCCATCACAAAAAGAGTGAGATAAATCTCCATACCGGAGCAACTCGGTGCAGAGACATTCGACAGGTTGTCCTTTCATTTTCGAAAATATCCGGTCTTCAACACCGGTCATCAATACGATCCATATCGTCGTAAAACTAATTCGGAATGGGTTATATGACACAAAGGTCTTTTTTCGGCTAACCCGAATAATGAGCGTTTGTTTTAAAAACAAATCAAGTGCCATTTCAAAGGCAAATATTGATAGTCGGTTATTTAACTATCAACAACATCCACAACAATCAACCAATTTAGATAATTTTTCCCAAATTATTAAATTTCAAATATCTTCCCGATATATGGTTTACACTTCAACCATTTGAAAACAAATTTCAAATCATTTTTATTTAAACCAATTAAATAAATCCTTATTGATTTATTTCAAATTTACACCCCAAATCTGTAAATTTATTTCCACACTTCATCACTTTGAAAACCAATTTCAAATCATAATTAAATAAATCCTTATCGATTTATTTCAAATTTACACCCCAAATCTATAAATTTATTTCCACACTTCATCACTTTGAAAACCAATTTCAAATCATAATTAAATAAATCCTTATCGATTTATTTCAAATTTACACCCCAAATCTATAAATTTATTTCCACACTTCAAAATAAATCAATGTTTATTTTCAAAACAAATTTCCCCTTTCCTTTACAAATTCCATTGTAAAATTAAATTTCCAAATATCCATTTTTAACTCCAAATCAACTTCCAAATTGATTTCAAAATTTACTTCACACCAAATCAATTACAAATTGATTTCAAAATTCATTTCAACACAAATCAATTTCCTCGTTCAACATCAAATAAATTTTCATATCGATTTCCCAAAGATTTATTTTCAAATACCAAATCAATTATAAATTGATTTCTAGAAATTAATCACCTTTTAAAATAAATTCATTTATCTCTTCCAAACCATTTAAAATTCCACTTTAAATAAATTTTCCAACTTTTGAATAATACTATTCAAAATCCATTTATAAAAATCTTTTACCATATTTTAGAAATAATTCGATAGGATTTCAAAAATCAACTTTATACTTTAAAATCCTTTTCTTTAAATTCAATCAATTCTTTCAAAGGAAATTTACTTAAAATTCCCAATTTAAATTTCAAAAATCCAATTTCATTCATTTCTGGTATCTAACGATACCAAAAATACATTCGGCTAAATTATAGCCTTGAACAAATTCAATCATAGATATAATCATTCACAGATTATAAATAATTCATCACACAACATATGAAACAAATTCATACAACATATGAAACAAATTAATATAATTTGAGGAATCCAGTTGGATCCCTCCAACCTGTTTTCCTGCATCCACAAATGTTAGCAAAATACCAATTCCACTTCAATATGGAATTATCGCGGTATATGGGATTTATAAAATACTATCCGCTATTATGCGGCGCAATAGGGTCTCATCCGTTATATAATGCGAGAAATCAACTCCAAATACATATATAATACTAATTCCACTTTAATATGAAATTATCGCGGTATATGTTTTTAATAAATAACCTCCGCTTAATATACGGCGTATAGGGTCTATTTAACACAACAGATAACAATTTATCATCCAATCATCACAATCAACAATATCAACAATTTTAAATCTAAAATTTAAATTTTAAATCGAAACACAATATTCGATTGAGTGAGAAGTTCTCACCTTGAGTTTTGTCAAACGTTTAAATTTTAAATTAAACCGAACCGTTCGATTTAATCAAAAAATTTAGCTTGCTCAAACTGACCCAGACCTGCGCTGCAGCGTAGATCACATCACTACGATCTCGGCACTTCCAAATTTGTTGAAATCTGATATCGTAAGACAAAGATATGGCAATTTAAAGTTTGTACACATTTATATATAATTTAATATACAATTTATTTTAATTTCAAACCCTATCAAATCACGGCCGCACGATTTGCCTTCACCAGATCTGGCCCGTTGCGCCCTTCTTCTGCCCCCAGTGAAAAACCTACGCGAGAAAACCCACTAGAGCCGCCGTCTAGTCCTAATTTTCGCAACCACCTCCATCACGTTATCATCGATCAGAGACTATCGCCCACTTGCCCCACGCAGGAGCTACCCACGGCCAGAACGCAGCCAAGCTCGGTGGTCCATCTTGCTCGAGAAATGCGTTCGAATTACGCACGTTCGTGGTCGATTTCACGACGATCCGGAGCTCCATTTCCCATTATAGCCGTTCAATCGATAGATCAAAACACTCTCTACAATTTAGTAGTTGATAAATTTTTGTAATTACTGATGGATTTGATGAAAAATGAGGAAGAAGAAGCACAAATTCGGCCATTGATAATAAACTGGCGGTCAGGGTTTGAGCTGAACCCCTAATCTCTTGTTTGCAAATGTGAAGAGTTGAGGTGCTTTTATAGAAAATTTGCAAATCACTATTCATCCAAAAAAATTCGAACTTGAAATCGAGCGTGCCGGCTGGCATTTCTAGTGTTTACCCCACGTTCCGAACGCAATGGAACGTGTTTCGAGAGCTAATTCGATCGTATGTGCGAGTTACGGAAATAAACGATCAAATTTAAATCAAATCGATTTAAACCGATTTCGATGCGTTTTGGCTTGCCCCGGACAAACGACAACTCTGATTTCTACGAAAATTGAAATCTCACAATAATACCACATTACGGATCCGATGAAACTGGTTTCGTCGAAATCCGAGACTGTTTGAAAAATGACTATTTTCACTAGTCAATTAAATATTAAAATATACAATTTTCACAAATCAACTTTTAATTCGATTTTAAAAGTTCAATAACATCATTATAACTCCAATATGATTTATTATAACTTTATAAATCATTTTCAAACATATTTAATTCAGATTCCAATTATTTACACAATTTCAAATATAAAATTATCGATTTAATTGTCCAATTAAATCTAGATATTCGAAATAAAATTTATTCGACTTACAATTTCACTTGTTAATATTTAAAATCAATTAAATATTCATATTTCAAATGACAGAAATTCTGGGTCGTTACAGTTATGATATTGTAGTAAGATTTTCTTTTGAATAGTTTGACCATTTGAAAGAAAAATGAATGTATAAGAATAGATGTAATTTAAGGTATAGTTGGAATGACGAGAATGAATAGTCACTTTTGCTTCATAGAGAAACATTGAAAACAAGAATTGTAATAATAACTTATACTTAATATTGGAATATGAAATATGATTTTTATTTCGAAATGTGTTTTCATATAGAAAATTGTTTTCTATAACATTTATTTCTTTGAGTTCAAGGTATTTGATCAAAGAACTCTCCTCTGTAAACTGGTTGCAGCATATGAAATAAGTAAACAATATTAAGTGAATGGTGGACCTCTAAATTTAGTACGCTATTATAGTAATGGCGGAAATAGTGGGAGCATGCCATATAGCACCTAATCATTGCATCAAATTACAAAAATTGTTTTCGTAAAATGTACCGAACATTATTTGTGAAATAATGTTTATTTTTTGGTATTGACTGAAAAATAGATATAACTATATTTCAATATGAGTATTATGAATATTCATTATGAAATAGAACTATATTATGGAATTTTTTTTCATAGTAAAAGTGATGCAACAAAAATACATATGTATCTAATACTATTTATAGTTGTTTTGGAATTATATACTAAGTCGTAGCTTTGAGAAATAATTTTACTATATGATTATGAATTATATGATACAGGTTAATTATATCTCAAACAATTAATGGCTATGCACCCATTCAGTGGGAGCATCATAAGAGTTGATGAACTCTTTGAATTAATTCATACTGATGTATGCAATCACAAGTCTATTAATACCAAAACGGTTCCACATACTTTGTTTTATTCATCGATGATTCATTACCAACATGAACATGTGTATTAGATACACATGTAGTAAGTTTATGATAAAATCATAGAATATCAATGAAAAGTAAATAAAATAACATGCAATAGAATAAAATGATTTGATTTGGTCGAATAAGTGAGTATATTGGAAAGATTTCCAAATGTACCTAAAAATGAACATAGATTCAATCTCATAAGTCACTCCTCCATTTGATATATAATGATGCATCGATAAGGAGTAATCCAACATTGTTGGACAATTTACGATTAATTGTGAGTGAAGTTGAGTTGGTTTCTTTCTATAAGGTCATGTACTTAAGAGTAGTACACAAGGTTGATATTATTTCATCTAAACAATAGTTTACAAAATCATACAAGATAAGGGTTTGTAAGAAATCCCAACATATCCTAGCCCAAGGAGTTGGCAGGTTGTACGAGTCGAAAGATTGCACGTAATAATTGTTCATGAGGGACCTTGTATGAATCTCCAAAAATTTTTTTGGAAAGGTCTATCATCAAATGACATATTTTTGTTTTAAATATAATTTTTTGTAAACTAAAATCGGTTTTATAAATAAAAAGGTTCATAAAGCGTTTATGAATCTCTATTATATTTGCACTAAGAAACAATTGTTGTTTCAAGATATATCAACTTCATTGTGAAGGAATTTTTTTGAGAAATTTTTGGTAGTGAAATGGAATTAGATCCGATCCAAAGGTAGAATTGATTATATGAGATGAAGTGAAATTAACTAACCTAAATGAACACATAGCATTAGAATATCTAATAATTATTCTCGTACATCGAAGAGAAACTATGAGTTTCTTATTAATGTCGAAATATACATTACCTTCGGTTGTTCAATTAAACCATTAAGATTGTTGACTCTATATGGTATGATGCGCAAATCTGAAAGAATTTCGAGTATGTTATCAAAATATGATTTTGGTGGTCATAACCAAAGAGATGTGATCCATTGGCCGAGATTGTGTCTTTATTGGAAAGACTAATGTGGTTGGAATTAAATGAGCAATGTTGATAAGAAAATATCGCAAATTTCAATTGTTGAAATTAGCATAACAGATTCGGTATTCAACATGCTCAAGTTAATTCATATATACTCACAAAATTATCGCTCGGTAAGACTTAGTGTTTGGTACTTATGTATTGAAACAGAAAATTCTAAATAATGATTTAGAGTAAGCCGTTTACACATATTAACCAAAAATGCCTCGAAGTCAGTGGGAGCGATATTGGGTTTGTGAGTCTTTGGATATGATCCAAAAAATGATACGAATGTATCATTTTATAAGCATCAAGATTGAATAAGTATTTTGATAGAAATATCAAATAGTTTGATTTTCAATCAAAGTGCAGAGGAAACGTGTGTTCATAAGAAAGAACGTTAAAAGGTACATAGATATTTCTAAACTACAAGTAAACAACACGTTGTTGATTTTAACAACATGCTTGTATTAAAATCAACTTTAGTTGTTTTAATACTCAATTTTGGATTGTAAATGATGTCTTTTATGGTGATTATAAAAGATATAGGGATTGTCCCAAAATGATATACAAGAGCACCCTATTAAAAAGAGAACATGTAAGTTGGATTCCTTGTGCATTAGCAATAGCAATTATCATATATATAATGTTGTGTATGATATTGTGTTTTGTTTATTTATTTGATACATGGAGTAAATATAAAATCCAAATTGATATAACTAAATGGTTGTTTGAGGTTTTCTCGCGTATTTATGAAATACTAGAGAATTGTTTATAAAAACAACGAACTCGTAATGATGCAACGTTTTGACACAAACTTTTGTAAGTGATATTGAGTATAACATGTCAATGATAAAATTCAAGTTAAAATATTTAATTTGAAAATGTTTCAAAATAAAATTGATTGTGGTCGATTCAACGAAATGTTGAGAACATTAACTTGAATAGTGCTACAGTAAACCAATGTATATAGATTTAAATGCACACATTTATAATTAAGCCAAATGTGATTCCAAATGTTGAGAATCCCATAATATTGTTATAAGATAACAATGTCATGAAATTGGTCATGATAGAACTTAAAGCTCACTAGAAGTCGAAAGACATACTTCGAATCGTCCCATATGATAAAGGCAGTTTATCAGTGTCAGAGAGAGTTAATCGACAAAGTAGGTAATTAAAATATAATAGCATACCCATTCACTAAGGGACTGACCTAATTGGTTTTGAGAAAACTGATTGGAGAAGGTGGAATTAGATTCCATAATTGACCCCAAGTGCAAGTGGAAGATTGATAGAGTTAGGGGTATGCCCTTGGGGCAATTATGTAATTTGTTACATATATCTAACTCGTTGACCAATCTTGTTCGAAATAAAAGGTATTTTCTTCCTATTATATACTTGATATAATGTGATTATATTAATTAATTAACTTAATTAAAAGTATATTTAATAGAAAAATCCATAAATGGTTGGTAGTTACAAAGCGTTGTAACCGTGAGTAATTTATCACAACGAAACAAATATACCATTTTTAAATGTTCCTAGTCAAGATGCATCGAGACTGGATATCTATGTATCCGTTGAGACCGGAGTACATAACGCTCTCCAAATGTTTGGCAGTGTATTACTCATGACTGATGGGGACGCCTACGGGTTACGTACTAATATTTATTGGATAACTATGAAACGACTCACTCGATAGTTTTATGTTGGTTAATATAACTAAGGTCAAACAGAAAATATCGATGTGACTGATTTACACAGTTCTCTCGACTTGAGAATACTGTGGATCTTCAATATGAAAGCTCTGCTTTGATTATAACCAAATCATGGCATGGCATCCATCGAGTGACTATAGTTGGGTCGAGTGGAAGTATTGGAAGTGAAGCACTATTCAAGAGTGGATTCGTCTCTTCAGTTATATGTGGTTAGTATCACAGTCAACTCAAAATCAAAGTCTTTGGCCAGAGCATTTCGGTTAATAACAATTGTTATTATTGAACCAAGGACTTTGTATTTAGACTACAAAGTTGAATGTGGATGAGTTTGGAATTTTGACCATTACCAAATTCCATAAGTCCAAAGTGATATAGTTTTGACGAAGAGAATTGGTATAAACAAATGTCACAACCGGGTAACGCTTATTAAACTAAAATTGGATTTTACCGAACATGAGTAAGCGATAAATTTGGCCATAATGTCATACCACCTGCTAAGTGATGTGTGAACGTTATCATTAGAATAGTTCGATGTTAACCGCTGACCAAATTTACACCCAAGAGTTACACAGCCGAAAAGATGAATTCCCTTAAGACCGAACGATTTAATTAGTTTATAATTGTTAAAAATTAATTAAATTAATTAATATTTATGAAATATTAATTATAAAATTTGAATATGATTTGAGAAATAATAATGTTATATATATATTTATAACAGTTATAAATATATCAATCGATATACAATATAAACAAGCGATTAAATTAGATTTAATTGCATAGTATTTTGGCTTGGGCTTAGATGGGTTTAAGGCCCATCATTAGGGCTGCAAAATTTCGGTTTTAGGAAGGTCTAGGGGTGGCTAAAATGTAGGGAATTGGCTTGGAGATAATGGGTTAAGATAAAGTGAGAATGGGTAAAAAGGTTTTCTTCGTTTCTCTCTAATACAACCATATATATATATATATGTGTGTGTGTGTGTGTGTGTGTGTGTGTGTGTGTGTGTGTGTATGTATGTATCTCTTAAAACAATTACTGACCGTTTTGGCAACCATTACCTTCTACATTGCTGGTTAAAACATAGCTCTCAATCCACTTCAAAATTCTCAAATATATTTCAAATTAAAATAATACTATTCGATAGTTAGAGGTCGGTGATTCCGGACTTGCAATCTGACGAATCAAGAACAGTAAAAGGAAGGGAAGTCATTGCTTCAACGTGGATTCAAAGGCATTATTAAATTGGTAATTTTAATTCATATTACAGTAATTAAATTATATTCTATGATCCTATTATGAGCAATTTCATATCTTTTTAAATGTATTGCTACTATATGTTTAGTTATGTGAGATTTTTGTAAGTAGATGTGGTTGTCACAAATCAGTTTGGTTATGTGCATAATTTGTTTATTATACTATATGATTTATGTATAGACAAATGTTGTTTACTGTACAAAATCAATTTTTGTCATTAATAATTGTTTTATATATATTTATTAATAAATTCATATATATATATATATTAGTGTATATTTCTCTCTCATAATAGCATATATGCATATATAAGATATATATACGATTTAAAAAATTTAGTACACTTATTTATATATATTATGAATTTACAAATTCAAAAATTAATTATCATACATATATTCATATTTTTAAATTAACATTTATTGAAATTTTGAATTGTTTATTATATATAAAATATTTATTACATTAAAAATGAAATTTTATATTTAAAAATAATATTATATCATTTCAGAAACATATACAAAAAATTTAGGAATTTTTCAATAAATTTTATTATTTTTAATAATTAATATTATTTCGAAAAAACTGTTTATGATTTATTAAAATAATAATTTAATTGAAAAATTCTTCAAAAAATTTCGTGACCTTTCATTTATGATCCTAGAATTTTTTAAATTTTTAAATTTTAATTTTTTATAATATATTATTATATATTTAATAATTATTGCTGAAATCAATGTTTTGTTTTTAAAAATAATATTTCAACTTTGGAAATTCTCCAGATTTTTCCGAAGCTCTATTTTATAATCTTATATTTTTGAAAATTTCAAAATTTGAATTTTCATCAATAGATTATTTTATGTTAATTATTTATGTATGAAAACATTATTTTATTCATAATATATACAAATTAAAATACTAAAATTATTATGTTTGCAAAACTAAGTTAATTTTGGATTATAAATAATTTTTAAATAATAGTTTTCTCTCTTTCTATATATATGTTTATCTATATATAAATGTTTTATGTTCATATATTATATATAATATATTTATACATACGCGTGTGTGTATTTTGTAACACATATACATGCACATATTTGGACAACATACATGACATACAAAATGAGCTAATATGTTTGTTGCGATGTAAGTCCCAACATCTACATATGGGCATATTATACCTTTCACGGATTATTATGTTACACATGCACTCACATATATATGTATATGATACATTTATGATAAACTAAATCAAATAAAATTAATTTCATATCTTAATATATTTGAATTTTAATAAAATAAATGATTTATTTAAATGAAATACTAGAAATGTTCTAATTCAGTTTGACTCCATAGGCCCAATAAAAGATCCAATAGGGTAATTTTTTTGAAATTCACCCATAACTTCGATTGCGGGTTAGTCCAGTTTCAATAGTCTTTGTGCAGGAGCGGCCCTCGCAACTTCTGTACAAAACATATTTAAATAAAAGATTGTTTTATATTCAATATTTGTCGTATTTACATTACTGTTTTTTTGTTTCGTCTACTTATATACTTGCCTACATATATAATATAGTCATATGTAACTCAATTGCATTTACATTATAGATGCCTATACCTATGCAATGCTATCTTTTATTATGACTTTGTATGTATAAATAAATTTCTGCAATTGCTCGGTATTGTTTCATTATTCGGTTTTATTTATCACCAACTCCTTACTAGGCTAGACAAAATAATAATTCTTCGGCTAACTCAACTTATCTTATGTTGAGTATATCTCGCTCAATCATGAGTAGAACTATATTATTTTACCAACTCTATAGCCATACTCGTTTATCTTTGGTCGGATATATTCCATTCAATTGTAAATAAGGTCGTACTCACGAACGACCTGATCTTGTGCCAACTCCTATTTTCGAGAATTCGTGTCTTGGATGTCCATTTCTACGAGTTCGCCCTTGATTTCACCTATCTGTGAATGATAATCAGAGAACCTATCTCCAAGTGACAATCAGAGATAGGTAACCAGTTAACCTCATTTATCATTAGCCAAACATATCATGTTGGACTGTAAACGTAGTTATACTTGCAAAACATTCAATTATGCACCAATTCCTATCACTGTGAATTGGTGTCTTAGACTCCTATCTCTAGGCATCCATCTTCGACCTTACATATCGTTAGGCATCGATCAAAAACAACATCGATCATCGTCACTTATCTTTGGCCGAGCAAGTCTCGGTAGCTCATAAGTGTGGTCATTCCTGCAAAAAGATATAATTCTACACTGGTTCCTATCTCTAGGATTTGCTGTCTTAGATTCCTATCTTCTAGCATCAATCCTTGACCTAGCCAATCTCCAGGCACGGGTCAAATACTAAATGTGTATGGGAGATCATCAGATCAACCCCAGTATGATTATACCCCTTCAACCCAATCACGGATCGGAGGAGTTCATCGGTACCTATATCTGGGTACCTAGAAATTTGGTCTTTAAAATACTAAATGTCTAATTCTGCCACTAATCACTGACACAAAGTCAGACTTTCGAGAATATCATTCCATTGATCCAAAAGCCAACTTTATTTATAAACAAAGAATGGCAAAAATTTTCCTTATTTCATCTAATCCTAATCGAGAGGTCTTATTTTCAAAAGATAAAATAAATAGTGAAATAGTGTTGTAGGTAATCATTTTTCCACGCCCGAAGAATTGGATTCCCATCAACAGTTGATGGCTTGAAAGTTTCATCTTTCAGCTTCTATTCAACCATAAAAGGACCTTTCCAATTTGGACCAGGTGCCCCTATACTAAGAAAAACTGCTTTACAAACGAGGTTGTCTACCTTAAAGGTACAATTTTTGACCTCGACGTTGAAATGTCTTGCTACTCTTCTCTAGAGAGCAACAACCCTCAATTCTACCTCTGCTCATATTTCATCGACCAAGTTGAGGGACTCAAGCAAGAGTTCCTCATTTTAGGATCATAATGCATTCTTCAGTGAGAAGAGATTTCTAGTTTAATCAAAATCATGGCCTCAAAACTATAGGCCAGAACAAATGGAGTATGCCCAATCACGGACTTGTGGGTCATCCTATAAGCCTACAATGCTAATACTAACTCATCAACCCAGTTTCCCTTGGCTCTTATTGATCATTTCTTGAAGATGGATTTGATGATCTTATTTCCACCTCCATCGGTCCATTTTCTTATAGGTGAGCTACTGCTGAAAAGCTCTTCTCAATTTGGTAATGATTATAAAAATCTTTGAACCTGTCACTCTCGAGTTGAGTACCATTATCAGTAAGGATCTTGTGTGGAACTCCAAATCTACGTCAAATATTCTTCACCACAAAGTTGATCGCTTTCTTCGTAGTGATCATGGCCAGCGGTTTCACTTCATTCCATTTTGTGAAGTAATCCACGGCCATTATAGCATAATTCACTCTGCCTTTCAACATCGGTAGCACACCAATTATATCAATTCCCCACACCGCAAACGACTATGGGCTAACCATTTGTGTAAGCTCTATAGATTTGGCTCTCAGTATCTTCACAAACCTTCAGCATCTATCACATTGTCTAGTGTGTCAGCCACATCTCGATTGATTGTTAGCCAAAACTAACCGTGAAAAGAACCTTCTTTGCCAAAGTCTATCCCCAACTGTGATCACTACAACCTCCTTCATGTACACTCACAAAGGTTTCTTTTAGCTTCCTTTTTAAGGACATGCTACAGCAAGAGGATAATGAATCCTCCCCTATACAACACTCTTCCTTGTATAATAAATCGTGGCACTTTATGCAGGAGCTTTCGCCATTCATTTCTTCCATTTAGGAGAGTTCCCTTTTGCAAATACTTTTTATTGGAGTCACCCATGACTCCTTTTCTTTCTCGAGCTCCAAGATCTTATCAACATCAATATGGTTGATACTTAGAGCCAACAAAACCTCTACTGGAATGAGTCACATAAGTTACGCATCCCTAGAGCAAGCCAGTTTAGCCAATGAATCAGCTTTTGTATTCTCTTTCTTGGGAATGTGAATTGTCATATAGTGCTCAATATCATTCAGAAGTTCTAGAACTTTTGCCAAGTAAGGGACAAATTTCTATTCTTTTGCCTAAAATTCCTCCTTAACGTAATAGAACACCAACTAAGAGTCATTAAATATATGCTGTGTCTTGACTCCTAGCTTTCTTGCTATCTTGAGTCCCACCATTAATACTTCATGTTCGGTTTCGTTGTTTATCATTGGGAACTCTAGCTTCAATGCATAGCATATCCTCCATACTTTCAGGGTTACAAGGATCACTCTTGCCCTAGAACTATGCTCGTTAGAGGCTTCATTTACATATAATTTACATTGGGATAGTTGGACCACATCTTCTTCCATTTCCCCATCTCGAATGATAAACTCGAAAATGAAGTCAGCCAATGCATGTCCTCGTATTTCCCTCCTAGGATGGTAGGTTATATCATATTGACTCAGCTTAATATTCCACTTCAGTAATTTCCCCAAAATCTCGGTTCAATGTTGTACTTGCATCAACGATTGATCGGTCAGTACTTTTATCAAGTGATCTTGGAAGTATGACTGCAACTTTCTTAAAGCAATCGACAAGTAGTAAGCCTATTTCTCCAACTTCGGATAATTCTTTTCTACTCTGATGAACTGCTTATCGATGTAATATACAGGCCTTCGAATTCTAGACTCCTCATGTACCAAGCTTGCACTCGGTCCAAAGGCTTTGACAAAACTGATGGTCTATCCATATGCTCTAGCAAATTCTGGAAAGCTTCCTACATTTCTTTGTCCAGACAAACTTTCCTTTTTCTTTCTAAAGAGCATCAAAGAACGGTATACATTTGTTTGTCTCTCTCGAGATGAATCGAGTTAATGCGATGGCTTTCTCATTCAAACTTTGCATCTCCTTCCTGGTCCTTGGGGCAGTAACTTCTTTCAATGTTTTGATCTTCTCATGGTTATCTTCAATGCCATTGAAGTTTACAATGAAACCCAAAACTTTCCCGACGCGACTCAAAAAGAATATTTTATAAATTAAACTTTATTCCATACTCATAAGCACATCGAACATCTCTGAGAGGTCGTTTATATGACTCATCGATCATTGCAACTTCGGGAATATGTCATTTAAATATATGTCCGTTCGATTTGATCTTTGAATATTGTATTTATCAATCACTAGTAAGTAGCTCCAGCGTTCATCAAATCGAACGACATCACTCGGTAAGAATAGTGCCCCAAATCAGTAATTAAACTCATATGCTCATGATCTGGAACGTGCATTATTATCTGATTGTAGTCGAAGTATGCATCCATGTAGGATAATAGTTCATTTCAGGTTGTCCAATCCACAAGTTGGTCAACTCTTGGCAGCGCAAAGCCATCTTTTGGGCATTCTTTATTCAGGTCTGAATAATCAACACATGTCTGCCATATTTCATTTGGCTTCTTAACTGACACAAAATTCGATACCCATTAATGGTATAGTGCATCATAACTGAAGGCATTTGCTTTGGCTTATCCAGCTCTTCTTTCAGTGCAGTGGATCGCTCTACACCTAGACTGCATATTTTATGCTTCATAGGAAGGCATCCTGGGTCCATATTCAATGCAGGGCACGCTAGCTCTAGCAAAATTCCATACATATCAGAATGTGTCCAAGCAAACATATCTAGGTTTACCTAGAGAAACCCTACCGACTCCTTTTCATTTTTATGTTGAGTTGAGATCTGACCTTGGGAACCTGAGTGGGGTCATCATGATCGACCAGGATGTTGATCATCAACTCCACCGGTGCCGCCCTTTCATCCTCAAGATCTTTTCGAGGATATGTAGGTTTGTAGAACATACTATAGGACTCGAGCTAGGTCTTGGGCAGTTATTGCTATGCATCAGTAGTCTTGATGCAGAGAGTCTTCTCTACATTGTTTCCTTTCTTGCATCACTTTTCTTCTTTGTGCTTTACAACATAAAATTCACGACCAGTATTCTAGTCACCTTGAATAGCTCCTACTCCATTTCGGTAAGGATTTCATCATCAAACACCATGGAACAGGTGCTATCCTAAAACCGGCAAGGGCTATTCAGCACAAGAAAGCATTATAGGTCGAAAATCCATCAATCATAACAAAGGTCTGAACTTGCACTATCCAGCATTCTCCTCCACCTAACTCCATAGACAAATCAATACAACCAATAAGGTCTTTAGCTACTCCAATAAATCCCTGAATACAAGATTTACTTGGCTTTAGGTCCTTCTCACCGATCTTCATCTAATAAAAAGTTTTCTTAAATGATATGTTTACCGAGCTTCCACACAACCGTAACTCAGTGCACTGAAGCTTGCCCTACAACAAACGTATTCACCATAGAGTCAAGCATCGATGCTTTGATCCCGTTTGGATCTCTATTTTTAAAAATGATACCATCATTCATCATCCTTTGCTGATTTGCTCGCATCCTCTATGACGACGCTTGTTTCTTGAGGCTCATGCCTCAATGAACTGCCATATCTCCCCATTTCATTTCGGCTTTTATTGTTAGATGGGGTCATCCGAATATAGTATTTTTAACAATACTTCTCAGTTGTCTTGGTCCCTCTCTACTAGACCCAGCTGATCCCTTTGGGAATTCTACCCTTGAGTCTATCATTTATTTGTCCACCAGCCTATGGGTTCCTTACATATTGCTGCAACTTTTTCTTTCTAATCAAGTCTTCAATTACATCTCTTAAATGATGATCACTCATTGATATTGTGCCCACGAGTTTCGTGGAAGCAACAATATTTCCCTGAGCACCTTTCCTCATAGTTTCCTTCCTCCGAGGTGGCTTCTTATTTTCAGTTCCTTATGTAGCAAGGTAGATGTTTTTCGACAGAATCATTCAAGGGAGTGTACTCTTCCAATCTCATACACCTCATGCACTTCTTGGTGTCCTACTTCCTCCCATCAATGACTTGGTTTTTCTTTTTTGAATTATTATTTCCAACATTTCCAAAACTATCACCACTCCATTTAATAGCAACGTTACTCTATACTACATCATTCGATCCTCTACCACCACTGGGTCCTATGACCTAGTCCACCTCTTCCAAGCACAAAAACTGTGATGCCTTTTGGTAAAACTCTTCCATGGTAGATGGATGCTTTCTTTTGAGCCATTTACCAAAATCTGTATCAAGGCGAACCACCTGGATCAACATCATAAGGACAATCTCTTCCTTTGAATTACTTACTTTCATCACTGCGTCATTAAATTGCTACAAGATATGCTTCAAAGTCTCTCTAAAACTTCGATGGACATTCGACAAGGACATCACATCCTTTGGTCGAGCAATATACTCTGAACTGCTCCATAAACTCCTTCGCAAACTAGGTAAAAGATGATATGGACCTCAGCACGAACCGAGTGGCAACCCTGTCCAAGAATATAGAAAGCACCTACATCTTACTGCATTAGTAGCTCCGGCACCATCCACGTGCCATCTATACTTGAGAAGATGTTGTCTTGGATTAGTCGATCCATCATAAGATGACAGCATTGGCATAACAAATTTTCTAGGATAACACTCCTGCAAAATATTAGCAGTGAGTGAGGTCTGACTAGGCGATGAATCCCACTCATCATTACTCCTATGCTGGTTTTCATTTAACAATCCCTTTATCATATTTTCAATATACTCTTCATTGGTCTTGGCAATTAGACGATGATCATTATGAACAACTTGACTCTACAAACGCTCTCAGTTAATTGCATGACGTCTGGGCTCTCTTGTCTCTAGGAGAGCCATTAGTCCTAACCTTCTCTGGTGCCTTACTAGTTCTATGGCATTCAACTAAACACCATCAGTCTGTGCATCAATATCTTGTCATTTATCGACAACAACATCTTGCAAACACTCATTATTAGATAAATTCAGTGTGTCGGCATTCACATTGGCACTCCCCAAACAACTCGGTACCAAGTTGATTTTGGTAAGCACCGACTTGATTGGTCATTACCTAATTGAATCCATCTCTTGTAGTTTGTCACCATGATGTTCTATCATCCTTCCTCTTTAGTTTTGCTTGCAATCACTTTGATTCTGATCTTACGAAGGTAAAATCTCTTTCTTAGGATCTAAAGATAATGAATCTCTACGAATTCTCCTACACCTTTGAGGTTGTTGGGACACCCATGTAAAGCCTTTCTCTTCTTTTTCATCACAGCCTTCTTATTTTCCAACTTCTTTCTATTTATCTCATCCATTATTCCATCAAACTTTAACCCATGTTACAATTTCAGTTTGCTGAGATGATGATCCTGGAAGAGGCAACGGTTGAGTTGTTTCTTCATTAGCATGATAAGACCCTTCATGATCTCATTTGATATCCACTCTAATAATGGAAGCAACTCTCTTTGAGGCATTTCTTATCAAATCTGATGCAGATTCATATTCTAAATCTAGGTAACTTCAGATCTACAATAATGCTCTTAGATCTACCATTTGGATGCTTCAAATCCAAAGTCCTAAGCTAGGTCTACCCTTGATAATCTCGTCTCTCAATAAAAGCACCAAAAATGTCAAGTTTAAAATTGACACAACACCCCAGATCATTCTCAAACGAGAGTAAATATATTTAAAATGAAAAATAGCAAACATACAAGAATTTTTATAGTGGTTCAGCCTCAAACCAGTGCCTACATCCACTTTAATTTTATTTCAATAAAGTTAACATGAATACAAACAAGTTCCAATGTATCAGATCTAGAAAACAATGTAAATATGAGTTTGACTGCAATTCGTGGTAAGGTTAGGGCTATAACATAGAGAGTGAAGATCGGGAGTTCAAAATGTCCTTTCGACGTTGCTCCAACTGTCATATTTACAGGCGAAATCTTCCATTAGTTGGATCGCAAATTACCAGGTAAGAACTTAGATCCACGTGATTAGGAAGGAAGAACGAGCATTTTTCATGATAAAAATCATGTTAGTACCGACCATAATCACTTCAATACTGACCATAATTTGCTTGGTGCTACATCACGTTTTCTTCACACTTGTTCGTATCTTTAAGTTTCCAAGCTTCGTTCCAAAAATTGTTCCATTAAATCATGTCAGTGCTGACATGATTTGTCTTATGCAAGACTTATCTTTTTCTATAAAGCACCAATGTAGTTCACCTACTTTCTCGGAAGTAGGTCCTTGTAAAAAAATTCGATACGGACCATAATTTACTTACTCCAACTTCTTATGCCCCATTATTCCAAGCAACCCCTTAAGTTCTCCATTCATTTCATCATCGTCTTGAAGTCCATATTCACTAAGAAGTAACTCGGTTCAAATGTCAAATAACACTAAGTTTGGTTGAAAATTTAATGATCCTGATCTGATAAAATGTCACAACTATCAGTTTTGGAAGTTGTGCCTCTTTGGAAGCTACGCATCCATAGACATGGAATGTTGCATCATTTCTGGTTGGAATTGTGCTCTCTTTTTCTACCTTTAGGTGATAATTTTCTTATTTTATCTAGTTGCTTTCTAAATCTATCAGTGCCATTTTCCTTTATCATACTCTCATTTTCCTTACTCTCCGTAAGGTTTTTCGGCCTATTCAGGTCGAATAGTTGGTCAACCTAAACCTAACCCATCATGGGAATTTATACAAATAGGAAATCTTCTTTCTTCCTCATTCTCATTTTTTCCACGATTTTTGGTGACATCTCATCCAGTATCCATGCCACTAGAGAGAGTTAATTGTCTAATATCATGGAGTAAAGCACACGACATGAGTGATTTGTCCCATACACTTCTTTAGGTCAGCACAGATACGTTTCAATATAAAAATGTGGATCAGTAATACGTATCACATGTCACCTGAAAGCAATGTACACGAATAGTATTAGGATTGAGTAGTTCAGAATACATATAAACATCCCCAAATAAAACAACATTGGAAGCGAACAAAATATAATATATACACATAACGATGTCAGTGTATAGGGACATCACAAAAGTACATCACATAAATTTATAATTCATGCAAGCCCAAAAATGGTACATATACATCAATGAAAACCCAAAATAGTACAATACAAGTCTAATACAAAAATGTAACACATAAGTATACACAACATAGTCACATGCTGACACTAGAAAGTAGGATATACAATACATCACCATCATCCTCTGCTTCATCCTCAAAACATAGCCCATCAGAGTCACATAGCCAAAACAAAACATCCTAAAAACAACCCCAGTCCGAGCCTAGGTTGTTACACAAATAACATACCACGGGTTAGTCTAGAAACTAGTTGTGAGTGTAATGGTGAATAATAATATAACACAAAGTAAATATCAGTTGTAAATGATATTATATATCACACACTCACTAGTCAGAACCTGCCCATGTCTCATACAAACACACACACACACAAAGTTATAACACATATTTCATGGCTCTATTTATCTTGTCTCACAGTTGTAACCCTAATCAACTGAGAATACATACCTATTCATATTTATTAATTGTACCTTTATTATTATTCAAACAAAATTGATATATAAGTGATCAGTATGTATAAGTCATTAGTTCAATCCTATTCACTTTCACTTTGCAGATGTTGAACCGACACCAAGGATCCAACTATCCCCTCGATCCAGAGTTGTGGGTTCCCTCACCTAATCTATTAGTTGCACTATATCACTCGCCGTACACCACCTTTCTTTTCTCACCTCGCTATACATCATTACATACCATCACATCACTTCACTAACCTTTTTTTTGTTCCCATGCAATAGATTTTTTAAACACTTTATAGCGATGGGGTCAAATCGCCACGATTCACGGTGCAACCTTAAATGAGTTTGGCTAGGGTGGAAGAACTAGCCCCTCTGGCATCTCAGCTTGCACCGATCAAGTTATTATTATTTTTACTATTATTTAATAAGTCCCCACTGACGACATTACCATTGTTGAATGTCGTTTATTCACGATGTCACTAAAGGGTTATTAAGAAGTTGAAAACATTACACATTATATTTGCAAAAGCATATAATAACATAATTACACATCAAAGCATACATACATTGTGATAAATAAATATACAATTATAAGTAATAAGTACTATAATTTCCATAACACCTAAATTAATACAATACATCATATAACACATAATTAATTATTTGACAAACCATTTAAAGAGTTGTTATTTAAATTATTTATTTAATGCTATACTACTATTAACCACTTATGGAAAATAATTTTAAAAGTTATCAACAAAACTCCTTAAATAGTTTATAATTATAAATAAAATAGAATATCTATTTGTAAAATAATTAAAATATCTAAACTAAATTTTAAAACTCTGCATTAAAAGTAAAGGACCTCTAGCTCAAGTGGTTAGGAGTGTGGTACTTTAGATGGAGGTTCTAAAGTCATGGGTTCGAACCCTTAAGATATCAGAAAGAGCGCTCTACTTAAATAAAGGATTGCTCATGTTATCAAAAAAACCTACATTTAAAATAAACTTGTTTCAAATAAATTTTAAGTATATACAATTATCAAATTATCATTTTTTTTCTCATAAAAATAAATTATATGACCATTTTAAATATAATTTAAATAAAATAATTTTATTTTTAATACAAAAATTATTTCGTTAAAATATTTACTTCTATTTTTATTTTTTTTAAAATAGGTTCAGCCTAGAGCTAAATGTTCCAAGCTTTGGCCCTATGATCGAACGTTCCATGACTATTGGTCGACTGTTGAGGTCGTGGGAGTCAACTAGTAGCCATGCTTGGAGCATTCCTGGATTTTGATCGTTTTATCTACCTATTTTATTCTGACCAAATTCTGATTTGATTTCTAATCAAATTCAAACAATATACAAGCAAATAAACACTATAGAATAACCAAGCAACAATTAAACAAAAATTGGGCAGAGTTTGGTTTGTAAATTAAAGGTATTTCAATAGACAATAAACAAAATTTATAATATCAAACAAAATTATCAACTTCATTTCAGCAACATCATATTTTCAAATAAATTTTGAACAACATAGCATTACAACATCATTATAGTCATATTGCATAGTATGGATGGGTATATAACATTTTTACACTTGCATATAGCAAAAATTAAAGCTTGAATTCCTCAAATCTTCGCTATAAATTCCACTATACCTCATCTTTGGCCACTGGACTGAAGCTAAACATCATAAATATACAAATTCTACAAAAAATAAAAGTGATATGAGGTTAGAAATGGATTAGGTGCTCATACTATAACAACCTACCATATTCGACCTCTATATGTAAACAAATGAAGACTGGAAACTTCGGATCGTCATGGTTAACATATAGTATACAGAGAGCTATATAAACTAACTACCTAAAACTTTCAAAATATCACATCAGAAGGAAACAAACACAATATATACATATAATCATATCCCAATACACATGATCAAATATAAATCCATATACATCAATACATCATTCACTAATACCGCAAGTGATAAATACAACACATTATATACATAAGCAACATCATCGTGGTTAACCCACCTTTTGGCAAGGCCGTAGATAGATGGATTTAAATAAATCGACCGCTTGTTTGTCGAGACTGGAATACGATGGGTTTGAGTCAGCTGGATGGATAGACGATCAACCACGGATGATGAATATGATTATGAAGCCGGGGTTCGGAATAGTCGATGGACAAAAGTCGAGGTGATTTGGGATGTTTGGAGTTTTGCTTTGGGTTTTGAAGCAGTTTGCTTTGGGTCATTTGGATAGCCACTTTGAGTCATAGTGGATCGGTAGGATTTTTGAGGGTCGGTGTAACTCCGGGTCGGAAAAGACATTTACTCAGGTCAACACCGAGCTCCTGGGTCGGCGTTGTGAAGGCTTTGGATCGGTAAGAAGCTGGGTCGTCCATGTTGGAGTGGATCAGCAGAAGTTGGATCGACTTCGAGGAGTGCTTAAGGTCGACACGTTTGTAGCTCCGGGTCAGCACTCCATTTTACTCGAGTTGGCATTTGGAAATTGGATCGGCATTCTAGGGGATCGACATCCTTGGTTTACTCCGGGTCGGTGAGTTTCATACATGGGTTGGCAGCTCGGTTTTGGGATCGGTGAGATTGGATTGGCGTGATTGAGTGTGAGTTGTTTACTTCGGTCGGCACTAGCATATCCCCCGGGTCGGCATAGGAACGTGGGTCGGCAGCATATTGGTATCGGTGTTTGAAGGCAAGATGTCGGTGCAATGTTACTTCGGGTCTTAGCACGAGTTACTTCGAGTCCTATGCATGGTCACTTCGAGTCACCCCCGAGGTAAGATTGGATTGGCATGCTCGGAGTTTAGGGTCGGTCGTAATGATGAATTTGGGATCGGTTATGGTCTTGATGGGCCCAGACCATTCAAGAAGCCCAGTAATTCGGGTTTTTCCTAAAAATACAGCAGGCAGGCCTTCAGAAAAGGGGATCTTCATTTTATTTCCCTTCTTCTTCTCCATTAAGGCTACTCTGCCATTATTGTTTTAAAAACTCCGGATTGTAACTGTAATTGATTCTCATATCAATAAAAAGGAGATTTCTGGAGTGGACGTAGGCCGGAGTTAGCCGAACCACTATAAATCCTATGTTATTACTGCTTTCTTTTTTATTTTGACTGTTCTTCATATTTATACTCGCTACATACATTATATCTGTGATCTGTGACTGTGATTTGGTGCTTTCATCTAGATTTGGGTGTTAGTGACCAATTTTGGCGCTAACATTTTGGTGCTTTCACTGAGAAGGCTAGCACTCAGGGATTGGAAAGCTAGGATTTTGGATTTAAAGGCTTAGGAACTTGGATTCTGGAGACTATGGCAAAGCAATCAACCAGGAGACAGAGGACGGAAAGGAGTCAGCAAGAGGGAAGTCAGGAGGCTTCCTCTGGAGCTAATCAAGCCTCAATCTACATCACTTGGGACGAGATGCAGGTCATGATGAATTCCATGTAGGAGTAATTGATGAAAAGGCAAGAGGAAATGATGCAGACACTTTTCAGACAATTTGGACAAGCGGGAACTATAGGAGCTCAGATTCATGGAGCTGTATTAGAAGGACTCAATTGGCAAGCAGATGGAGTGGTTCAGAAAGGGGAAGCCCCTGATCAGCAAACAACTATCAACCCGGATGGACCTAGACTTGGGGGCATATCGCCAGGTAATGCAGGACCAATCCATGGAGGGATATGAGATAGCACGGCGCAGCCCGACGCCAACAGGAATACATGAGTACGTGATGAGGAGTATGTACCAGAATTCCCTCAAGGACTTGGAGGGCAGTTAGGAAATGGAGATGGGGGGCAACCCTTTGTAGATAACACTGGATTAGCCGACATTATCAGGCGGACTATTCACGGAGGTCTGACAAATAGGGATTTGGAGGGAGTAAACAAAAGTCTGTTTACTCGTAACATTAGGATTGCTAGGAATCCACCTGATTTCAAGCTGCCCATACTGGAAATATACAACGGTAAGACGGATCCCACAGACCACTTGATGAGGTACACAAGACATATGGAAGTGCTGAGGGCATCAAAGGAGGTTATGGCCTGGTGTTTCCCTTGTACTTGACAGATATAGCTGCTATGTGGTTCAGACAGCTGGAAGATGGATCTATTAGAACATGGAAAGAACTGGTAGATAGGTTCTTGAAGCAGTTTTGAGTTCACATAAAAAGGCCGAAGAATGTGATGACATTGACATCAGTTAAGAAAAGGATGGATGAATCGCTCAGGACTTTCTTAACTCGGTTTAATGCAGGAGTTACTTCGGTGGATCGGCTGGATCCATCAATGGTTCTAATGGCGGCGGTGTCAAGAGTCAGGGATGATTCTGATTTCAAAGTATCTTTGATACGGGATCCACCAATAGATCTCGGGGAATTCTTTTATGAAGCTGAGATATTTCTTCGACAAGAGGATGCATGTTTGGATATGAAGTCAAAGGAAGTAAACATGGTTAAGGATGGAGAACCATCTGGTGAAAGCTCGGGTAAAGATAAGGATAAAGGGAAGAGGAAGTGTTGGGGAGAACCAAAATTCTCCACTTACACAGGACTGAATGATACATTGGAACGGATATACTTGGATACTCGGGATCGCCTTCCTTATCAAAGTCCTGTAAGGAGGGAACCCACAGAACGCGAAAGGGCATCGAGAAGGCACTGTCTCTTTCATAACCTGGACGGGCACGATGCTAACAGCTGTCGGCATCTAAAAGATATAGTCGAGGAGCATGTAAGGATGGTCAGTTGCGGCAATATGTCAGAACTCGGAATGCAGCAGCGGAACAGGAGCAGCCACCGCCTACCTCAAACGACGATGGCGTAAGGCCCAGGAATGGTGGTCGATTGGTCATCAACTAATCGTGATGATTTGGAATAAGTAACAAACTTCGAGAAAATGGCTGAATCACTTACTCATGTACAGGGACGGAGATAACCCTTAGGCATGCTCTGAGATAATGATAGACCGTGACGTTCTAGTTTGTTAAATCTATTTTTTCTTTTTGGCTTGGACACTTTCTCTTTCTGCTTTGGTTTTGGAGTTTGATTTGAACTCCCGTTTTGCTTATTTTCTGGTTTGGATTCTGGTTTGGACGTTTTCCTTTTGGTTTGGATTTTTGATATGGATTTCTGGTTTTCTGGTTTGATTTGGATTTCGGATTGGATTTTCCTCTGGTTTTGGCTAAAAGGTCGTCGAGCATGGACTATGCTCGGCAAGTGTCCAGAGAGACCAGGATTCGGCCTAGGACTTAGGCCCCATATTGTCTATCACTTGTTATTTCAGGTCGTCAGGTATGGACTATGCTCGGAATTCTATGGGGTCGGCATCTTTGGTTTACTCCAGGTCGATGAGTTTCATACTCGAGTTGGTAGCTCGGTTTTGGGATCGGTGAGATTGGATCGACATGATTGAGTGTGAGTTGTTTACTTTAGTCGGCACTAGCATATCCCCCGGGTCGGCATAGGAAGGCGGGTCGGCGGCACATTGGGATCGGTGTTTGGAGGCAAGGGGTCGGTGCAATGTTACTTTGGGTCTTAGCATGAATTACTTCGAGTCCTATACATGTTCACTTCGAGTCATCCCCGGGGCAAGATTGGATCGACAAGCTCGGAGTTTAGGGTCGGTTGTAATGATGAATTTGGGATCGTCTATGGTCTTGATGGGCCCGGACCATTCAAGAAGCCCAGTAACTCGAGTTTTGCCTACAAATAAAGCAGGCAGGGCTTTAGAAAAGGGGATCTTCATTCTGTTTCCCTTCCTTCTCCATTAAGGCTAATCTGCCATTATTGTTTTAAAAACTCTGGATTATAACTGTAATTGATTCTCATATCAATAAAAAGGAGATTTCTGGAGTGGACGGAGGCCAGAGTCAGCCGAACCACTATAAATCCTATGTTATTACTGCTTTCTTTTTAATTTTGACTGTTCTTCATATTTATACTCTATACATAAATTCTATCTATGATATATGATTGTGATTTGGTGCTTTCATCTGGATTTGGGTGTTAGTGACCAATTTTGGCGCTAACAATCGTCACCTGCACCATCCACGTTACTCAAGACCGCCATCATAACCTATAAATCCATAAATAGAAAGAAACATAAGGAGAGGGGGTCAAACATGAGTCTGGTGAGTAAAAACACTACTAAGAATATACTATAAATATGATTACATGACATTATATAAAGGCTACATCTAAACAAAGACATACCTCACCCGTCTCACTTGCATTCACAAAGTTAGCCTGACATAATAATCATAATATATGGGCCTAAATGACTTTGTGACAATGATACCATAATATAGCATAGTATAGTGTACAATCGAATGAGCTAGTTAAACACGGACTGGCCCATAAAAAAATGGTGATTAGGTAAACATAGCCTAACCATAACTGGTTAAACATAGACTAATATAAATGTGGATTATGTTAGATAAATGGAGTCTAACACCACACGAACATAGAGAACTAGTTAAACAGAGACTAGTTTTTGAATGCATTAGTATTAGTTAAACAAAACTAACACTCGAATACACATTTAAACAAATATACCAATATATTATACAATGCCTGGTAAATACTCGTATAAACATCATATGAGATCCTTATGTTGCATAGAAACCAAAATGTTAAATGGTCGCTTATTTGATTTGGCGCTAAACGATCCTAGGTTCAACCTGCAAACAACAGGTTACACCAGTGCACTGGTGTGGTATACACCGGTGCACGGTCTAGGCAGAGATTCTGCCTATGGCCTGAAGCCATTCTATCACCAAATCTCGCCAAACTCCATCCAGATCTTTACATTTACAATTTCCAAAATTTTCTACATGTTTAGTGCATTATACCACATATTCCTACCTACTTAAACTTCATAGTATCATCCCATATTATATTTTCTACCCAAATCCAACTATTACAACATTTAAACATAATTAATCTAATTTAATCTAATCATCAATTAGGCAATATCTAGTATAATTAACATTTATATGTTTCAAATTTTGATATACTTTCAATTTATATAATTTATCCACATATCTATTTATATATTAACCGTAATAGCAATCATACAATAATATTCTTGCATATAGGCATTATAATGAAAGGAGATGATTCTCACTCACCAAATCAAGTCGCTTAGCTCTAAAAGTCCCTGAATTAGTCTCTTAATCCTCGCTTGCCTGAAAAAACGATTAACCATAATCTCTCGAATCGCCAGACCGATGGTAAAATTGAACTTCTTTTCTTACATTGATCAATTTAGTTTATTTATTTGTTGAAATTGGTTGAGAATTGGTTGAGTGGTGATGAAATAGAGGAAGAGGAAGAAAAGAGTAATGGAGTCAGGAAGAAACTGAGAAGTACGTACTTTTTTAGAACTAAATAAGAAAGGAAAGCAGGAATAAAATGACCATTTAGATTTCAAACTCAAATCTTAATGGGGTAAGCTCGTTTACAAAACCCGCAATCTTATTTTCTCAATAACTCTCACATACGATGTCAAATTTTCGTGTTCTTACAGTCAAAATACTCAAAAAAAATATTCTCTACGAAATGATATAATTTTCGTTCTCAAACTCAGTTATTTGTGAAATTACATTTTTGCCCTTTTTTAGTTAAATTATCAAAATATCCCTAATATCAATTTCTTAAATTTATGGAGTATTACACATATCCTTCAATTACACGTTCGTTTTCCCTTTCAATTGCTAAATTTTTTTTAGGCTAAAGATTTAATAAGAGGCCGCTATGACTATTTTTTTCTTAAGTTTAGAATATAATAATTGTAAGAAAATAACTTCTCTTTGCTAAAATGAGTATCATTAATGGGTTGGGCAGGGACAATAACTATCAGACCCATCAAGGAAATGAAAATGAAATATTATTCATGTATATAATGTTATGCGTCCATTTTTAACTTTTTTTATTAAATTTAAATCCATCCAATCTTAATTTATTCCCACCAAAAATTCATTTCAACAATGTTTGCCGTAAATAATATTTAAAAGCTCATTTTCAAAATTTAAAAACAAAAATAACATTTTATATTCACTACTTACTAATTATAAATAAATTACATACAATATTATATTTTTAGTTTATATTTCCAATTAATTTTTTCAAAATCTATTTTAAGCCTCAAACAACATCTTAAACAAATATTAGAAATTTCAAAGCAATATAATTCTTTCTGTTTATTTCTAGTTCATATATTAATAAAATATTCACTAACTTTTATTTTTATAAAACTTAACACCAATATAATTTAAAACTCCACTTTGATTTATTTATAATATATTTCTTTTTTTATTTCAAATAAAACATTTTTATTAAACTCAAATAAATTTTTATTCATTAATTAAGCTTAGATTTCAAAATTAATAGTTTTACTTTTAATTATATACAAATCATTTCAATAAATATATTGAATTAAGAATTTCTTGTATAGCTTCATACCAAGTCATTACATTTTTCTTTTTTCCCTTTCAATTAACTACTGTCGATTGTTATTTTCTCCTCCATCATCTTAAGGTACGTTTTTATCAACATCATTCCTTCTCTAGTCTCAACTATCTTTCCCTGACTATGGCCAATCTTGGTAATCATCTAACTTAAAACCTTAGAGCACAAGATTTGAGTTTGAATGACATAGATGGAGGCGTCAGTCATAACGGTGTAGGGTAAATAGGTTGCACTTCTATTGGTACTAATTGTTTGCTACGATGGCAACATCTTTGGTGAATGAAACCATGTGAATTTGAAATGGTTGACTTTATGTAGTGGAAACCTCACCTAAATTTCCAAGTGACATGTATAGTCTTTCTCTTTCTAATGACTTCTTCCAAATAAGGGTTATCTTCAAATGACATATTTTGAGTGATGTTCTCTGAATAGCCCTTTCTGAGTGACACATTCTGGATAATACATTTAGGATGACTTATTCTAGATGACCCTTTTTGGTTGACACATTTTGGATGAGACATTCTAGACGACATCGTTCGTGTGAGACTTTGACTACTTTTTTTGATCGAGTTGTGACTGGGTGAAATCTTCTTGGTGACTTTACAAAGCCACTAAGTAATGATTTTAAGCATTTTGGATTTGGAGTTTCTTCAGTGTCTTTCATGCTTTGCCCCTAGTTTCTAAAGTAACTTTGTTGTTGGATAAGAATCAATTTCCTACATCATGCTTAAGTTAACTTTAGGATTTGTTATTCGCACGTAAATTGTAGCTCGATAAGAGTCAAGTTTCTATATTTTACTTTGTAGACATATAGTACTCTAAGTTTTGAATGCTAGGTCTATGCCTTTACTTGTAAGTAATTAATATTCTTCTTGATTGTTCTACTAGAAATATGGATCAAATAAGTAGTCAAGTAGTTGATAAAGTTAAGTGTGAGCCCTAGGGAAAATTATGTAACTTAATCTTATAAGATAATCTTGTTCGAAATGATGTAGGCTTTTGATTTTATTTTTCTTCTATATATGTTGTTATGTAGAGATATAAATAATGAATTGATTACATTAAACACCTATAAGTAGAAAATTCTCAAGAGAAGTGCTTTGCAATTGTAGAAAAGAATATGTTCGTAACTATGAATATTGAATCGATATATAAACACTAACACCTTAAAATGTTTCTAGTCAAGATGTATCGAGAAGAGAATATGAATACATCTGTTGAAATGAGAGAAAGCAAGACCCCATGTATGATGGATGGTGAATTAGTTATGACCGTGCGTATAACACCCCATATTTTAAAGTGCCATAATATAGAAATCTGACTAATAATAAAAATTTATTAAATGATAATTGAGTGAATTTAATTAAATAAATTACTCAAAGGAAAGTTAATTAATTAAGTATGTTACACTTAAAATACTAACCATCTGAACCAAGTGCAATTAACATAATTAAATGTCAGCCATAAATAGAAGAAATAAAATGGGAATGTATAGTGCAGGGATTAAAGAATTAATAAGATTAAGATAAAAATGGATTTTAGCCCAAGCCCAAATATTATTAACTCTTATGTCTCTTAAAACATATCGCTCTCTCTCTCATTCATTTATTCCATTAAAACAAAACAAAGAGAAAACACAAAGCCGGCCACTATCAACAAAGAAGAGGGAGAGGGAAAGTTAAGCACGGAATTAAAGCTTTCATATTAAAGTGAAGAAAAGATTTATAATTCAGTTTTCAAACTAAGGTGAGTAATACTACTCCTAATTCTAATCCTTATCTATGTAGATTCCAGTTTAGCTTGTATTGATGATAATCATGTTTGGATGTTAATAGTATAAATCCCTACAAGTATGAGCGTTAATCATCATTGTTTTTAGGTATTTAAGAGTAAAACATGAATTAACCTTCTCCAAATGCCTTGAAATTTAAACATATTGTTTATAATAGTAAAAATAATAATTTTTATAAATTTTGGATGTGGATATCATCTAATACTAATTTTCTAAGTTGAAAATGGGCAATTTCAGGTATAAATTAATATTTAAAAATATTGAAATTTTTGGAAAGACCACTTGGTTGGTTTCTTTCTTGACTCCAATCCTCCCTATCATATTGTTAAGGCAAGGTGCAACTCTGCATGGAAGCCAAGGGGTGGTTTGAGTGTTCACTTTGATAACGAAATGTTCTTTTTTAAATTTTCGCGTAGTGATGAACGGCTTCGTATTCTTGAGGCCGACCCCATTCTTATTGATGGTAAGCCTTTTATTATTACTACTTGGAGTCCTACTGTGGATCGTGCGAAGGAGCAAGTTCTATCTATTCCTGTTTGGGCTCACTTTTCGCATATTCCATCTGTCCTCCAGCCTCTTATTGGGATTGACTGGCTAGCTGGTCTTGTGGGTAAGGTGATATGTTACGATGCAAATACTGTGGCCAGAAAGAAACTAGTCTATGCTAAAGCACTAATCGAGATTACTCCTAACAAACCTCTGCCTAACGTTTTGAAGGTCAGATTAGATGAGTGCCACGTTGCTGAGGTCAGAGTTTGTTATAGTTGGAAACCTGAGATTTGTTCGTCTTGTCAGTCCTTTGGTCATCTTGCAGATTCTTGTTCTTCATCGACTGTTCCCCTAGCTGTTCGGTTGCCTCTTCCTCGTCCTCCTGCTCGGCAGTGGGTTCCGAAAGTCTCTCCTGTTGTCCCCGTTGTTGTTGCTCCGGTAGCTCCCAGTGCTGATGCTAGTTCTGTAGATCCTCCTGTTGATGCTCCGGTTTGTGTGGATTCTCTTTCTTCTCCGCCAGTTCTAGCTCCTACTACTGTTTCTCCTCCTTCGGTCTTGGAGGATCTCCCTTCAGCTACCTCGTCTGATATCATTTCATGGAATTCTGATGAACGTGCTTGGATTCATTTACCTTCTGATATGAGATATTCTCCTGAGCGAGATATCTTTTATGCTTTTATCAGTGAAGATGGGGGTGAGTGCCGGTATCTTATCTACCATATTGAGGGAGATGGTTTGTGCCTTACTAGGGATGGTGCAATTGGTGAGGAGAACAAAAGTAAGTTTTATGATGTCACTTGGGATAGGAAATTTATTTACTCCCCTGACTCTGTTGGTTATGACCCTCATCTAGCTGCTCTTTTTGCGGGTTTTTCTCATGTTACTGGTCCATCTCCGGTTGATGGTCGTGATTGTTCTCCCTCTTCTGAGGAAGCTTAGTCATAGTGTTAGTAGTTTAGGCATTTTGTCTAACTCCTGTGCTCCCTTTTTATTTTATTTTTTCGTTTTGGGCTTGCTGCCCGTATAGTTGTTCTGTGCATGTGCAGAGCACCTGTTTTTTCATTTATATACAGTGGCACGGCCCACTATAAAGCCGGCTAGCCTTGCTAAAAAAAAAAATATTGAAATTTAATATTTTGATTTGAAATTTTTACCAAAGGTAAAAAAATTTGGAATTTATTTGAATTTTTGGAAATTTTTCCATGATTTTTCAAATTAATTCGAATTAAATAATAGGGCAGGAAATACCTTAGTTAATAAAAAAATTAAGGAAAATAATTAATCGAGGCACAATTAAAGGGCTAAATTTTGACTACAAAATGAAAGTAAGAAATGAAAATAAAACATGTGTAAAGAATTAGTCAAAAAATAATTACTTCGTTAAGGAAATATAAGTTTTCTGCTTAATTATAGATTTGCCACTTTAAGCATGCGATAGCCTAAGTTAGACATGCGATAGCCCATTTACCTTAGAAGTGTTATATCAATTTAGTTAGAGATGAGATAACCCATTTGCCTTAGAAGTGCGATAACACTTATATTAGACATGCAATAACTTAAACATGCAATATCTTAAACAAGGATATCTTATATATGCAATAGCTTAGATATGCGATAGCTAGCCTTGCAATAGCACTAGACTTGCAATAAATTTAGCAGTGCGATAACACCAATGCAAGAGACGTGGTGACCATTGAATGAGAGATGTTATAGTTATTGAGTTAAACATGCAATGGCTATTTAATGAGACTTGTAGTAGCTATTGAATTAGATGTGCAAAAGCTATTGAAGTCAAACATGCAATAGACAACTTAGATATGTGATAATTATGTATGTGATAACTAATGATAATAAATTCATTACTTAAATATGATAATATTGGGTAGCATTTTGGAAGAAAATTTCCAAGATATTTGATTTAAATTTCATAGAAATGAAATTGTGAAGAAAAATGATAAGTTAAAATGTAATAGCTTATATGAAGATAAAGAATTGAGCTATCTTAGAGAAGCTAAGAAAAGATAAGGTGTATTATTTAAAAAGCAAGGATACTTATCTAAAAATTGAAAGATTTGGTCTAAGTTTGGAAGAAAGAACGGTGTAAGGCCAATGTACCAAAAATAATGTTAAAAATGTAACATTAACGTTTAATAAAGGTGTAAGGCCAAAAAGGCAACCTATAATGTTAAAGCATAACATTATTTGTAGGAACGATGAAGTAAGGCCCGAGTGGCATTTGAATGTCTGTTCACGACAACATTGAAAACGTTGGTGTAAGGCCTAAGTGACAACCTAAATGCCTATTCACGACATTATACGAAAGCGAGAGTATAAGTCCTAAGTGGAAACTTAAAATGTGAAAACACAACATTAATTAGGAGTAATGTAGTAAGGCCCGAGAGGTAACAAAAAGAAAGTATAAAACCTAGTCGGGATATGACATTAAGTGTAGGGCACACTTATAGATGAAGTGCTATTTCGTGATTTTATTTCATGTTATGATGTTTAATCTATTTGATATCATGAAACTGATGATGTTAATGTAGCAAGGGGAAAACCATCCTTCCAGGTGGCTTGGTCTCACTATATGCTATGATATAAAATTATATAATCATACCAAGTTTTATGTCTGGCACGTGCTTTTATTATTATTTTCCCACAAAGTTATGGGTACTTATTCAAATAGGCTGAGTTTATGGATTTAGATAGGTTTGCTTGAGGACAAATAAAGGCTCTAAAGATAACCGGAAGGCTTGGTAGATAATAAACTCATTTTTCATTCCATTGTGTAAAATTAGAATGTATAACTAGTTAAGTGTTCATGTTGGCATCTTCATATGTTGTACACGAAACTATATCTATGTTTTTATTATATTTACCTCTACATTAGCATGATTTGGGATTATGAAAATATAAATAGAATTTATGTATTGAAAATTATTTACCTGCTCTATTTACTTAAAGTTATGGAAAAAAATTAATTGTTTTGTTAGTTGAAAATAATTATGGTGATTACCGTAGCATTATCGACGTTCATTTTTGGGCCTTGAAATGAGGAATGTTACAAATCAGAATCATGGCTTAGGTTAGGGGTCATTTAAGTAAACCAGAACTAAGTATAAATTTAGGTAGAAGTTAGATATTAGAAAACAAACACCTCGGGATGGGTATACACTTATATATATATATATATATATGTATATATTATCTATAGCATTTTTTTATGTAGATATATAGGTAGATATATCAATCCCACTACTATCAATTTTGCACTCTTTACTTATGTTTTTTATGAGCACTTGTTTACGTACAAAGCAAGAATGGAGAGCAGAAGTAGGTTTTTGATGTTAGGAGGTGTTGGGGAAATTGCAAGTATGAAGACTAATGGCCAAGGAAGGGAGACAAACCTGAATGTTTGCATTGATACTGGTGCTTAGATGTCTGCCCCAATAGCTAGAGCAATGGATATGAATCCACTTTTCCACCAGTATATGAAAGAAACGAGGAGGCAACAATTAGTTGATGTTATTGAGCCGAAATCGCTTGTTAAAGGAGGTGACTTTTCCAAGATGAACCAAGACTGTAAGAATTATGGAGGAAAGCCATTCCTACAAAAGAACATCTTTGGAAGTTATGGATTGGCTAAAGGTTTCTGATCGTATCTTTGGAGATTCGGGTTATGATTGATGCTTAGTAAAAGCGGTTGACTTCTGTCAGCTTTAAGAAGATGCTTTGGTCTGAATGGAGGTGTTGACTGCCTAGATCCTAAAGGAGGAAATTAGTTGAAAATAGTTTAAGGAGCGATTTGAGCCTCAGTTTATTGCTGAATGACAGAAGAGTGTTTTGTGGTGGGAGTTCTCTGATTTGAAGCAAGGAGAGATAACTTTGGCAGATTATATCCAATACTTTTATGCTTTTTCGAAGTATGGTAGGAAGCATATTTTGACTCCACTAAAGAAGAATGAGAAATCCATTATAGGATTGAGGAAGGGATTGAATTATGATGTGATGTAACATTTGTTGTTTCTCGAGATGTTAGTAGAAATGGCGAGGAGAATAGCCATTTTTACATGGAAGAGAGGAAAGTTGATGTTAGCCCAAGATGGGGAAGAATAAGGTTTCAACCCATATCAAATGGGAATAAGAACTGGCAGCAAAAGAAAAAGCTCAAGAAGGAAGAGCATGAAATGATGTTTCCAAAGTCATTTGTTATAATTACGGTTAAAAGGGCATTATGCATCCAAATGCTTGAACCCAATAGGGGTGGCCAAGGTCAAATGTTGTAACTATGATAAGCCGAGACAAAAGAAGAAGCACTTTTCTGATTTTGATTTTGATGGCTAACGGCTGGACCATCTCTTGAGGAAAAGGGTAAAAGTATTATGCATGGAGGTATGATTTTGATTTCCAGAATTTTAATTAGAGTTCTATTTGATACTATGACTAAACATTCTTTCATGTCGAAATATTTAGTTGGTGGGTTGTTTTAGATGCCACTTGTTCATTTTTTTACTTATGGTTAATCTGACCGATGGGTATGCCGCTTTCCAGTCAAGGTGCACTAATTTAGAGTTTGTTCTACAAGAACTTCTCTTTTCTTGTGACCCAATTGTGTTTAACTCCATAGGCTATGGT
The DNA here is from genome assembly GCA_030737815.1 of Allium fistulosum. NCBI lineage: Eukaryota > Viridiplantae > Streptophyta > Magnoliopsida > Asparagales > Amaryllidaceae > Allium > Allium fistulosum. The sequence goes on from CM060901.1 coordinate 634,837,198, forward strand.
GTAATCTTGTGCTAGAATTTATTTTGTCGATAGATACCACTTTGTGAAATCCTAGGAGTGGTGAAACAATTGTGATGGAATTAGATGTGATGAAGTAAAAATTTAGAGCTACATTGTGTTCCATGGAGAATCAAGAGGATGAGATTAATGGAATATTAGTGGTTCGGTAATTTGCAAACATTTTCGATCACATGACATGATTACATTTGGAAGAGCGATTGAATTCTGGATAGATTTGATAGTAGGGACACAATCTATTGGCGAACCACCAATCAAAATGCCACCCAAGGAGATGAAGGAATTGAAGAAGAAGCTAATGGAACTTGAGCATAAAAGTTTCATTAGGCCGAGTAGTTCACTGTGGAGAGCATCCACGGTAGTTGTGAAGAAGTATGTTCGACGATCGAAAGGAATAGTAGGTCATGATATGAAAGAGTTAATGACAAGGTTACTAGGCTTGTTCAAGTCTAGTGGAGTGATGAAATAGATGATAGTACTTTGGAGGTAGAGGATAATATTAGGAATATTTTTTCCTAAGTGGTTTTAGACATGTATATTTGAGCAGTACGCTTTGTTTGTTTATTATATGAACTAGCAATTGCACCAGTATATTTTTTTGTTATGATATGATTATTTATTGGTAGTGGCACTAATGCATTATGATTGTTTATTGATGTTTACATTAGTAGGGAACCAGTTTAATGGTTGTACTTGTGTTTACATTTGCATTGATGGTAATGATCATTATTCTGCCTTATTTGAATTTCAAGTACGAAATCCTTATAAAGAGAGTAAACTATAACACCCCATATTTTGGGGTGTCATAATATAGGAATCTAATTAATAATAAGAATGTATTAAATGATAATGGAGTGAACTTATTAAAGGATGTACTCTAGGGGAATTAATTAATAAACATTCGCACTTAAAAGATTAAATAGATGAACCTATAGAAATTAACATAATTAAATTTTGGCCATAATAAAATAAATAAAAAGGGATGTTATAATAAAGGGACTAGGGAATTAATAAGTTAAGCTAGAAAGGGATTTCAGCCCAATCCTAAATATTAACCCTTATATCCCTTAAAACACGTCACTCCTCTCATTCATTCATTCATTTCAATAAAACAAAACAAAGAGAAGCAAAAGGAAATATAAGGCCAACCACCATTAACAAAGGAGAAGATGAGGGGATGCTTCTTGGACTTCAAATCTAAGATATATAAAAGATGGATCAACATGGAAGTTATAACGGCTCAGGCTTTTAAGTTTGATCTTTAATTCGTTATTTTATCTGTGTACTTTGCTTATAATGTGTATCATCTTATACTTTCTCATTTTCAGAAAATCAATTAAGAATCAATTTTTAGAAGAAGAAAAATGTGTATTATATGTATAAAGAGAACAGGAGGTCAAATGGATTAAAACCCATGAGACCCAAGGGAGCGTACATGGAATATATACAGAGATATATAATATCACGATTTATACTCATCTCCTTTAAATAGTCGATAATCCTCTATAAAATTGTTTTACATTATGAATTTAAAATGATAATGCTATCCATTATTTATAATAAAAATAGAGTGCCTAACATACCTATGGTTATTGAGCACCCTCAAGCCATAAAATATCTAAGATGATATTTATATTATCCCTAAATAAGTAAGAATGTTATGTAACTTTGTTGAGCACTCTCAAGGGTTACATAAACCCCCTTAGGATACCATAAAATGATGGGCTTAGTGTATCTAATGTACTTTATAATTATTTGAGCTCCCTCAAGGTCGTAGAGATAATTATGAGCATAGTAAAAAGTATGGTTAGGAGTTATAAACGAGATATAATTAGTAAAGAGTTGCTTACTATTTACATGGACTGTAATTTTTTGAGTACCATCAGGGTTGTAGTAACATGATAAACAAAATTCCCGTACTTTTTTAGGTTTTTTAAAGAGATGTAGAATATAGCTTGAGCCTTATTAGATAAATCTAATAAACTGGTCTAATAAGTATAATAACATATGTGGTATTATAATAATGTACTAAAATAAATTTGGACATTTAATATATTTAATAAAATTGTTTATCGACTCAAATATACTAAACTAAAGATTGACAAAAAATGTAAAATATAATTACCAATAAATCTTTTGGCATGAAGTCACTTCAAGTCCTACGCAAGAGCCAAATTATATAGCCATTAAAAACATTCGTGCCTTGGTCACTTGAATGATAATTTGCTTGAAACTGTGTATTTGTCTTCTATGAGTTTTGACCTCCAAAACAACACAGGAGTATGAATATTTGATCCATATTCAATCACATAAAAAAAATTGTATGGTGACCAATTTCATTCAGATTATTTTATAACTCGATGAAAATGTTTCACTTGAAATGAGCAAGTAGATAATAGTGCAAACTGATGTGTTCAATATTACGATGATCCACTATTCTAGCATTTAAGATTAGTGATAGATTTCATCAAAATACACTTGCGCACTCTAATCTCAGGTTTTAAAACTAATAGGTTGTTGACTATATATTAAAAATCAAAAATTATGTATAAAAAAAGGGAAAACCTCACAACGGGATTAAAGAACGATATAAATATATCTCAAAAATAATTAACATATAAGGTCTAATACAATAATTGAAACATCCACATTTCCAATACATTAATCATTATTAAACTACAATAGTGGAAATATGATACAAAAGAAATATATTGATGTGACAACCCTGAGATGTGGCTTAAATCAAAACCTCTTTTCCCGCCTCGTAACAATCCTATTTTATGCGTCATTGTAACAAACAAATTTAATTAAAATAAAATGTTCTATCTCAATTTTGGTTAATTTTATTTTTGAATACATAAGATTATTTGAAAAAGAATTTTATTTTAATAAATTGATTAATTAATAAGTTCTTTTCGTAAAACATATTGAACTCTTAAAATATTTAAAATGAAAGTAAAATATTTTTATATTGTAAATATTTTTATATGATTGAAATAATTTAAAAGATGTTTTATTCTATATTAATGAAATCAATAAGTCAACGAAAATAAGTAATTATTGAATTTAAATATGTTGTTAAATTTTCAAAATATATTTTTCAAATGTTTAAATTAAAAATCATGTATTGATAAATGATAAGGATTAAGATTTAAATTTAAATATATGGGAAACTAATAAAATTTAAATTGATGACCCAAACCCATGTTGGTATAACCAAACCCAAACTTGCATCTCTTTTATTCTCATATCTAACTCTAATCCAATAATCAAAACTGAAATCAAATCCGAGAAAAAAACAGAAAGTGAAAAAAATAACCTACAATGCAGGTCAAGGGCAGCACGACGGAAGCAACGACAATTGGCGTGAATGGGAGGAACTCGACTGGATGCTTATGCACACAATTTGTAGCATTGACCGGGCAGATGTGAAATTTGGTGTTGACGGCAACATGTGCTATGGTTTTTAGTAGCGTCGATCTGGGTAATGGTATGCGTCAAAGTGAAAGAACTTGGCCGAAGTGATTTTTGGGGCTATCAATAATGAAGAGGCAATGCTGCAATGATGCTATGCGCTAAAGTTGATATGTAATTTGTACTACATTCATCGTTTCGTTGAGTAAACTGATTACTCACGACTATGATCTAGTACAGGGTTCCCTTTGCATGTTTTTAATTGATTAATTTATGGATAAATTAATGTGATATGGATTGATTTGGTTAAAATTGCGATACATGCCATGATTTATTTGTTGTTGGGTTGATTTTTTATATTGTATATTGATGTTGACACTTTGATATCTATACGCAAGTTGTTCTATGTATGAATTAGACTAGAATTTGTATTCAAAATTGATTAAAAAAGGGAAACTAATTTAAATGCTTTGGAAATATTTCTATAAATTTGTTTGAAGTATATATGTTATTTTTAAAAGTAGAGATTTTGAAATTTAATCATTTAATGATTTATGAAAGGAAAGAGTTAAAGAAGTTTGTTTGGATAAATTTATATTGGTCGATTCGAAAATAAAGAGAAAACGAATTTTTTTGAAGTAAATATTTTAAATCTATGAAATTTATATTATATTTGGGAATCAAGATTATTATATTAATTTATAAATAGAAACAATTTTTAATGCTTATTATTGTATACTATATAAATTATTTTAAAGTTGTTTGGTTGAATAAAAAGAATCGAGATAAATTTGTATGTAAATCTATAAACAGATATCTATTTTCTTATAATTATAAAAATTATTTCAGGGATTTTTTTCTTTTATTACAAGGATTTAAAAAATTATTTACCAGATTGATGAAATTATTTTATGCATTTGACCAACTGTGAGGTCTTATAAAAATGTATTTTGGAAACAACAAAGAGTTTAAATGTGATTTATTTATTTTATGAAATAATGTTAATTATGAAAGCCATTTTGGGAAGTTATGAATTTTGATATGGTAAGGGAATCCCATTTGGAAAATCCTTCTCGGTATTATTTTTAAAATACTAAAGTTATTAATTAAATAATGATTTTGGGGTAGAATCAGAATTTTATAATTTAAAACCTCTTTGAAATTTTGTACTGATATTTGAAATTTAATTTGGAGGTTGCAAAATGACTATTTTTTAGTAAAATCCCTTTTAGTCAATAATTGGTTGAATGGTGTGAAGTTCTATGTAATGAGAATTTTGAGTAAATAGTTTAGTATTACCGAATGGTATAGGCCTTTTGTAATGCTTTCCCAGTTACTCCTTTGACTCATTGTATGGAATATATGATTGCATTGAATTTATTGCTATGTATGAGGATTTGAATAAACGGATTAGTAATGATAAGTGGTATGGGATGCTCAATAATATTTTTCCTGTTATTCTTTTGACTCATAGTATAGAATGTTATTTAACCGATTGAGTGTTGCTTATAAGCATCTAGTGAACATGCTATAATGCTAAGTGGTATAGGATACTCAAGTGATGTTTGTTCAGTTACTTCTTATAAGTACACTTATAGCTGGTGATATAGGGTTAGGAATTTTTAGAAATCTTCTAGAGGTTATTCTCATTAGAATTTAGCAATCAAGGGAATTATTCACTCCATGGGCTACAATTTAAGAATTTTTGTGAGAATTTATGATCTATTCTCTAAAGGCTAACTAGTTAAGAGTTATTTCCCTCTTAGGGCTAGTTGTCGAGAATATATTATGTATCTGATTATATTACTCTCCTAGGGCTTGTTAAGTTTAAAGTCACTTCTTTCATTAGGGCTCATTGAGTCGAGAGAGTTTCCATATCTTATGAACCTATGTCATTAGTCCATGCCATTATTACGAGTGCTTACAACCTGCCAAATTGGCCAGCATCCATCCTAGCAGCCTGATAGTGGCGTCTTATGTCCATGATGTCAAATTTTAAGTTTGTAGGCTGAGAGTCAATACTCTCATTAGAGTCATTGCCTCGATGTCACTTAAGGTCAACATTCTGTTACCAAGGGAAAGTAGGAGTCATGTCTGATGCATAACGTTGTCTTGCATATAAATGGATACAAGTGTCATGGTTTTAGGAGTAACTAAAGGACTGTAGGAAATGTGCTACAGTCATTGGCATTTCATGGAGCATTGTTCTGTGTTTATTAGTCTCTCGTCTAGGACATTAGGTAGGTTGCTTGATATACCTTTCTAAATTATTACCTCATTTGAGAGATGATTATTATATGACATTAAAGACTTATTGTATGCTCATCTGTCATTTGATACATCCTTACACAAAGACTTGCTTCATACTCGTCTTTACTTGACTTGCTTCATGCCCATCTTTACTTGACTTACTGTGTGATCATCACTCTTTCAGACCTGTTGTGTGCTCGTCCATCATTTATATGCTTTGTATGATTATTTACTTTATACGCCTAGTCGTGATCTCACCACTATACAGACTTGCTTTGTGCTCACCACATTACTTATTTGTTTGTTCATGTTTTTTCGTATAATCCTACTGTACTATGCCATGTTCAGTTACACTTATATTTTATGGGTGATTCTTATTATGTAATGCATGGTATATTATTATTAATGATATCTTGGATGTTCATACTATGCAATGTACATATCATGTATCTCATTACCATGCTATATTGTTTATGTTCTCACATTTGAAACATAGCCTGACCTGTTTATTATTTATATAATACATAGGATAGTCAGACTTTTCAGCTATAGGGACATTTGGATGTTATGTTTTTTAAGGAAATAGTTTTAATTTATATTATATTTTGGAAGTCTGTTGTGTATATTTCCTTTATTGTCACCGTGTATGTTTATATATTGTTAAATGGGTTTTTAACCAAGCAGAAGTCAACAAAAGTTTGAATGTCGAAACAAAGACGAAACGACTTGAAACTTGGCAGACATGCTCATATGGAAAAAGGAGATAGCTCGGGAAAATTAGACAAGAAATGTGCTAAGGGAATGAGTCGGTGCCGAATCATGCCTATGAGTCGGTACCGAGTTATCATGCTTTATCCCTAGCATCCCCAACTTTACACAAGTGATTCTCTAGCTCTTACAGGCTAGCCGTAGTAATTTCATAGAATTCCAGACAACCAATCTAGAGAATTGAAGATTTAGCTTCTGTAAACTATAGAACAAATCAAGTTATGAATGAACAACCGTCAAAATAAGTCATCGATCTACAAAAACAAAAGGAGCGCTCTAAATTGAAGTAAGAAACATGATGCATAAGACGAGGAAGAGTTTCCCCCTAAGGGGATAATTGGGCACCGAGTTATCACCTTAACTCGGGGGCTCCCCAAACTTTCCACACAACTCCAGGTCGATATCTGGACCTCTCTAGTAGCAACTTCTGATCCAATATGACTACTACCGATATAAATACAAACCATAGAACAATCAAATCAGGATCGGACTTCTGCCATTACTATGCGGAAGGTCTACCTCTTCATCATCTTCTATCTCCATACAATAGTCACCAAGGCAGCTACTTTGGAAAATTCTAGGACTTAGAATCTATCTAACCCTTGTACTTATAACTAGTTCTCTTTCAAATCTCTTGTAATCTCAAATGAACTACTTTAGATCTATAAGCAACAAAGCTATAAAGTGGACGAAGACCATAAATTGTCGAACCATTATAAAATCTCATGTTTCTCTACTTTAATTCTACTATTTACCTTTTGTTTCAGCTGCTATCTACTAGATCTAGGTTTCATAGGTTTCCCACAATCTATTCTTGGGTGTTGATCCATTTTTAGCATCAACGTTTTAGTTCACCGAGAACTGAACCTAGTCTTTGATCTAGCTCTCTACTTTGGATGGCAAAGTTCCAAAAATTAGATCCAGGAAGTTTGCTTGGAGGAATTGAAGATTTGAGATTCCAATGGCTCCAAGAAAAGGAAAATCTATGTCTGGAAGATTTGTGGGAGCAATAGTTGGTAGTGATAAGGCAAACACCCACTAAACGGAAGTAAATAATGGAAATATGTTGCTCGGATATTCTACCCAACGGGAAGTTGACACTAAAGAAGAGCTTAATTAGATTATCAATGATATAAACTAGAAATTTACTGATAGTCAGAAAGCTCTCATGGATAAGATGGATGCGTTGTTAACTTTGCAACCGCCAATGATAAGAAGAACTAGAAGGGAGACTTCTCCTGCAATAGAACAAGATAATTCCTCCGTTCAAGTCTAAACTGGATGGATGGAAAGTAAAGATGGAAGGAAGCAACCGCTGGAGCTGTAGGGGACGTTGCAGGAGGAAGTATAGGGGTTCTCCCTATAAGGGGACAACATGGTGCCGATCCAAAGCAGCTTGGAGTCAATCCAAACTTCAGGGAGAACACTCCGTAGGAAGGCAACGCCATGCTCATTTCGGACTTCGAAGAGGATATGCAGCTTGACGATGGAAACTTAGGATTGAATACCGGCGTTAACTGACAAAACGCTAGAATAGGAGCTCAGACAGCCGCAGTAGGACCAATTGCATACCAACAGAACGCTATAGGAGTGGTTCTTCAAGAGAATAGAGAACCTAGGCTTCAATTGGCAAACCAAGATCGTTTGAAGAATCAAACACCAAGGGAAGCCCCTGAAAACCGACCTATAGATTAACGCGCCAGCGAAGCGTACATCGTTGACATGGTCAAATGGTTAGTGGAGGAGAGTAGGGCCAGAAAGAATGAAGACTGGGGTTTGGCACCAAGTCGAACTCCATTCACTGAAAGTTTTCTGAGAGAGGAATACCCTCGAAAGTTTACTATGCCAACCATGTTGTCATACAATGGCATAACGGTTCCAAAACAACACTTGAATATATATGAATGGCACATGAATGGAGTTAGAGCTACAGATGCTAGTCGCTGTAGATGTTTCCCATCTTTTTGGAAGGAGTCGCTTCACTGTTGTTTACTAGACTTCCATCGAGATCCATTTCTTCCTTTGATGAATTATCAAGAAAGTTTATGGAATATTTTAGATCTAATATGCATGACAAAAAGATGCAATGTCCTTGTCTGGCTTTTTCCAAGGACCCAGTGAGTCACTAAAATCTTTCTTGAATAGGTTTAACATTGTAGTAACAGAGGTAAGCAATCCCAAGGAAGTTACGACTTTCATGGATTTGGTCCGAGCAATCCATCTGGATACAAACTTTGGTAGATGGATTAAAATGAAAAAACTAACTACCATAGAATAATTCCACCAAAAGGCGAATCAGTTCCTACGGTTGGAAGAAGCAAGCATGATTGAAGGTAAAACCGTTGATCAATAATTGAAAGAAGTGGTACAAAGTAATGTTGAGATCAGGCAGGACGGAGACAATTCAGGAGCTACTGTGAGAAATGTAGCGAAGACAATGAATCAAAAGAGGAGGAACCAGAATCCTGGCAGGCATGACGGGAATTGAAAACAAATTAGGAATCTAAGACCTGAAGAGTATACGCCATTGAATGACAGTTTGGAGAACATCTACCTTGCTAATCAAGAAACCGAGTGATACAACAAACCCCCTAAAAGGGAAGAATCTGAGCAACAGAAGTGGTCGGGGAACTTTTTCCGCTTCCATGAAACTCACGGGCACAACACAAATGGATGCCAACATCTGAAGGACTTAATTGAGGAACTGATAAGGAACAATAGGGCTTCAACAGTACTTGAAGAAATTGCAGAACTTTGACCAACTTGTTGGACCCTAAGTTCCAAACAATCAAGGAAATCATTTGGACCCAACAGAGATGGGCCCCATCGAACAGACCAAAGATCGGTGATAAGCACCATAACTGGAGGACCTCACCCTATGCAAAAGAGTTGGGGCGAGATGGAGCGATATGCAAGTTCTTTAAAACATGTTCCCAAAGAAAGTTGTTACGACATCGAAGACAGAGCTTTGACCAAGCAATAGAAAATGATCAGTGACAACATTATATTCTGGAATCAGGATACTAAAGGTATAGATGCGCCAACTCTCGACCTAATGGCGTTAACTGTTGGAACTGGACCGGTTGTTGTGCGGCAAGTTTTAGTTGACAGTGGAAGTTTGGTTAATATCATATTTCGAAAATGTTCGATCAAATGAAGATTAGTAAAGGATGTGACCGCCTGTGGGATGAAGATCCAAGGATTTACCGATGAACCGAAACAACGAGTTGGAATGATTGGTCTACACATGGAGCTCGGAGAAGGAGAACGAAGGATGGTACTCATCCAAACCTTTGTGATAGTTGATGAATTCTCCGCTTACAATGCTTTCTTGGGCCAACTGGTCCTTACTGACTTTAGAATCACTTTGGCTCCGTGGTGTCTCACAATGAAATTCCCAATGGAGAATGGGGTTGGAGTAGTAAAAGGGGACTAAAGCACTGTAAGAGATTGTTATGTCGTTGAATTGCACGAAGTCAAACGACGTGAGAAAGGGAAGAATGTGAGGAAATCTCTCCACCTTCGCGAACAACAAGCATAGCAATTACAGAACCGCCCCTGGCTCGGGGACCTAGTCGCTTCGATAGGCTATGGACCCTAGGAAGAAGAGTTCAAAGGAGGAACGGGCAGCGTCAGCGGAGTTTATGGTGGATGTCTAGTTGACATGAATGATCCAACCTGAGTGTTAAAGATAGGGTCACAGCTTGGAATCAAGATGCAAAAGGAATGGATAAAATTTCTTCATCCTAACCTGGATATTTTCGCTTGAACGCATTCTGATATGTGCGGGATATCACCGAAGGTAGCGTGTCACGCACTTAACATCAATCCCAAGTTCACACCAGTAAGGCAGAAGAGACACAGTCTGGGTCCGGAGCAATCCGGTGCATTGAAGGAGGAAGTGGATAAGTTGTTGGCTAACGGCTTCATCCACGACGTGATATATCCAAAGTGGGTGTCAAATCTCGTACTGGTCCGAAAATCAAATGGGAAGTGGCGGACTTGCATCGATTACTCTGATCTGAACAAAGCTTGTCTGAAGGATAGCTTCCCACTACCTAGAGTCGACTAGCTCGTTGACGGAACCATGGGGCATGAACTACTCTCATTTATGGATGCCAACTCGAGATACAATCAAATTATGATGCTGAGCCCGATCGGGAGAACAGCAGCTTCATCATGGACTTAGGGTTGTACTACTATCGTGTGATGTCGTTCTATCTAAAAAACGCAGGAGCTACTTACCAGAGATTGGTGAACACAGTGTTCAAGGATCGGACCGGACGAACGATGGAATTGTATATGGATGAGATGCTCGTAAAGTCTCGAGTACTTGGAAATCACCTGGATGATCTCTTAAAGATGTTTGAGATCCTCCGAAAGTATGGAATGAGGTTGAATCCACTGAAGTGTTCTTTTACAGTTGCTTTTGGAAAATTACTTCGTTTAATAGTGAATGCAAGGGGCATCAAGGCCAGTGAAGAGCAGATCGTCGCCTTGTATAATGTCATTGCCCCTACAACGAAGAAGGAGTTGCAATGCTTAAATGGAAAGATTGCAGCATTGAGCCGATTCATCTCCAGAGCGACGGATAAGTGCTTACCATTCTTTGATGCATTGAGGAAGGGTAAAAAGAATTTTGAATGGAATCAAGACAGCTAGACAGCTTTCGAGGAATTACTTCGACATAAGGAGACACAACCGGTTCTATCCAAACCAGTAGATGGAGAAGATCTATTCATTTACTTAGCAGTGTCCACCCATGCATTGAGTGTAATACTTATGCATAAGGAAGCTCAGATTCAGCGACCAGCTTATTATATCGGCAAATGGTTCACCGGAGCCAAACAAAACTACTCTAAGCTGGAGAAACTGATATACTGCTTGCTGATAGCTTTAAGCAAACTGCGGCTATACTTCCAAGCTCACCTAATCAAGGTGTTGAAGGATGAACCCTTGAAATAGGTACTCCACTGTCCTAAGACTTCGGGATGACTTCTGAAACGGAACATTGAGTTAAGTCAATACGATGTAACTTATCATCCCCGAAGAGAAATTAATGGACAAGCACTTGCTGACTTCATCATCGAGTTCACAATTCGAGACGATGAGGAGGAAGATACTACGGTCGTAACATCGCAATGGAAGTTGTTTGTCGACGGTGCATCAAACAATTCTACTCAGGAGTGGGAGTTGTACTTGAAACTCCCGAAGTGCGGTCGATATGTTATGCTCTAAGGCTAGAATTTCCTACCACTAACAACGAGGCAGAGTATGAGGCGCTAATAGTAGGATTGAAGATTGTGAAGGAACTTTGAATAAAAGCTCTGCATATCTACAGCGACTCTCTGTTAGTCATCTGTTAGGTGAAGAGAGAAATAACTCATATTCCTAGAGAGCAGAATATGAAGGCCGATTATTTAGCTAAATTAGCTACTTCTAGAGAAGCACAGTCACTAGGACTAGTTCTAGTAGAAGTATTATTTGCTCCCAGCATAGATCAAATGGATGTTGTTGGGTTATGTAGATTGTGGAAGAAGAAGAATCATGGACTACGCTGATCGATGACTACCTACTCAGAGGAATGATCCCCAGGGACCGGAATGAACGAAAGAAGCTCCTCTAGAAGGCGCCATGATTCGTAATGCAGGATGGAGTGTTGTATCAGAGAGGGTTCTCTACTCCCTTACTTAGGTGTGTAACCAAAGAAGAAGCTAGGAAGATCCTCATGGAGATCCATGAAGGCGGCTATGGTGATCACACCAGGGGACAAACGCTAGGGAAAAGCCTCTTTGCCATGGATATTTTCGGCCAATAGTAAACAAAAATGCAGCAGACTACACCAGATGGTGTAATCAGTGCCAGAGGTTTGCGAAGATCCCAAGAGCCCCATCTTTAAAACTTCCATAGATGGTTAGCCCTTGGTTGTTTGCGATCTGGGGAGCCGATTTAATTGGATACTACCAGTAGAAAAAGGAGGAGCCAAATACGCTATCATTGCAGTTGATTACTTTACAAAATGGGCTAAAGCGGAACTGCTTGCCATGATTACTACTAAAAAAGTGACTAACTTTGTAACGAAGAATATTATCTGCAAGTTTGGAGTACTACAGAAAATCATCACAGATAACGGAACTCAATAACGAAAGCGTTGAATTTAAGGACTTCTACAAGCATTACTAGATCGAGAAGAGATTTTCCATGATATTGCATCTGCAGGCAAACAGGAAAGTGGAGGCGATAAAAAAATCATCAAATCCACCATAAAAAAGAGGCTGGCAAAAGCTAAAGGAAGTTGGGTTAATGAGCTTCCTCTTGCTATGGGCTTATAGAACGACACATAAATTTATGACCGGACTCTCATTATTCGCTCTGGCATATAGTTCAGAAGCTATGATCCTAGTGGAACTAGAAGTCCCCTCTCATCGCAGAAGACACTTCAATCAAAGAGAAAACAAGCAACTACTATTCGAATCACTTAACTAGATCGATAAGAAGTGGGAGGAAGCTAAACCGAGGACTGCTGCTCACCAGAAAAGAGTGGCACGACACTTCAATGCCAAAGGTTCACAACCACATCTTTGAAGTGGAAGATCTCATCTTGAAACAAATCTTTCTAGGTACGGGAGAACTTGGTCTGAATTAGGAAGGACCCTACTGATTGGCGAGAAATTTAAAGATGGAATATTTAAGCTAACAAAGGTCGATGGAACTCCGATTACCTGTGCTTGGAATAGCGACTCACTATTGCGGTACTTTATTTAATATCTATATATATTTCCTATTTTCGGAAATAAGCCACCTAAGGACACTAGGGAATTGTAAATAGGCAAGACTTGCCTTTCCTTTCATTTTATTAATAAATCGTGCTTCTTGAACCAATGGAACCTAAGCAAACCGCTGAGTCGACGGGGAAAATCAATTCAAACCGCCAGATCGATGGGGTAAATCGATCCAATTCCTCTGAGAACCAGTGTTGCCCTGACAACATTGGGAAGGTTCAAAAATACTGAGTCGAAGGGGAAAATCGACTCAAACCATTGGATCGATGGGGAAAATCGATCCACATCTTCTGAGAACTGGCGTTGCTCCAGCAACGTTGGGAAAGCCCATCTCCCTGTGTGCCACACAGTAAGTCGCATGTCGCTTCTTGAACCGATGGAACCACATTCTAATAAGTAATCTCCCTGTGTGCCACCAAATAACCACAAGACTAAGAAAATACTGCCTAATTCTCGAAAAATAAGTATGGACTCCCAAAACCGCTGAGTTGACGGGGAAAATCGACTCAAACCCAGCTTGTGAGAAGGCGTTCATTAGGTTGAATGAGTTATTGATGAGCGCACCTTTCGTAACCCTTCCCCATAGGACAAACCATTCACCATTTATACTAATGTTTAGGGAACTGGTCTTGGTGCTATCTTGATGCATGAAGGATAGGTGGTAGCATATGCTAGCCAACAACTCAAGGTACACGAGAAGAATTACCTGATACACGATATGAAGTTAGCTACCATTGTATTTGCACTTAAACCATAGAGGCACTATTTATTAGGTAGGAGATTTGATTTGTTCATGGATCATAAATCCCTCAAGTACCTATTTTCCCAAAAAGACTTGAATTTAAGGTAGCAAAGGTAGATTGAGTTTCTTTCGTCATATGATTTTAGGATTGCTTATACTTTAGGAATGGGAAATATGGTTATCGATGCATTGAGTAAGTATCATGCCACGATGAGCTGTATTTTTTGAAAATGGAAGAGTTTGGAGTTTACCTTGGATTTTTGACTTCCGAACTTCGTCTTAATATACATCAGGTTTATTAGCTTCAATGGAAGTCGAACTGGAACTGATGGATTGACTTAACTTAGTCAGAGGAAAAATGCAATGTTAGTTGGAATTCTGGACCAGTTGGAATAGGGTGAACGGTCGAGGTATTTAGATCGTTACTCTAAAGACCAAAAAAAATACCTAAGGCATGATGGTTGGCTATGTGTACTCTAGAGCAAAGATTTGATAGAGGAAGTTTTAGGGAATGTCACCCTTCTAGGATGATTATTCACCTAGGTGGTGACAAGGTGTATCGTGATATGCAAAGAATATTTTATAGCCAAGAACGAAGTGGCATGTAGTGGAGTTTATCTCTAAGCATTTAACATGCCAAATGGTTAACTTTATCAATAGATTTCCTCTGAGTGGAAGAGGCAATAAGAGGATTTGGGTAACAGTGGGCCAACAAACCGAGTGCACATTTCATTTCAGTGAAGAGTACAAGGACCGTAATGATATTAGAGACATTATAAATTAAGGAGAAAGTTCGGCTACATGAAGTTCCGATTAGTATATTAAGTGATTAGGACCCACTCTTCATAAGTGAGTTATGGAGGATTTTTAGGATACATTGAGAATGGAAATAAACTTGAGTGCAATATTCTAGTTTGGGTACATATCACAAATATCCCTTCAATTTTCCAATCGTCGGAGGGTGTCAACTGGATTGCCAACCATATTGGTCAGCTGATTTGGTTTGATATTTCCATCGAGTATAGATAGCTCCTTCGTTTTGCAAAGGCAATTATCGAGATTGCCCCTTCTAGGCACTTGTCCACTCGTATTCCTGTCTCCCTAGCCATCGATAGGATAGCCTGACATTCGTATCAGTGGAAACTACATATTTGCGACCTATGTCACTCTTTTGGCCATATTTCTTCTTCTTGTCCTCATTTCGGTGCTGAACCAGATAAGCTTCCCCCTAAGTGTACTCTCATTAAACCTCCAGCTAGGCATTGGCAGATCAAAGTTCCTCATATCTCCCATTCCATCCCTCCCCTCATTCCACCTATCCTCGATTCCCCACCCTATAGCCCTCTAGCTGCACCTTTCCCCGACCCTATGGTTATCCCCCCAATCAATCATCCTTACTATAATCCACCCAAAACCACTCCATTTGTCCCTTCCCCGGTGTCTCTTCCTCCATTGTGTGACGCCCCACCTCTATGCTCATAATAACAAAGAGTATTAAAAGAAATACTGTCTATTATTACGAAGAATAAGGCTGGATAGGAGCGACCATCCGTAATTGGCCTTACACTAATATTGGTTATCTCGGTAGGAGTGGTATATACTTTTTATTTTTCATCTATTATTTATTTACTCCCATCGACATATCCAATTATCAGTATAAAACAAACTACGATAGTTCATAATAGTTTAGGACATTAGATATAACAATAACACAGATAATATAAATGCGGAACACAGATTAACAAAATCTCATATATATATAACCGATGTCAGTTACAATATAGTTGACACGATACATATGATACAACTACAACTGCCGACTCTAGAAGTTATATATACAAGTACATTATCGACTAATATACATGAATACATATCGTTCTATACAATGACACGACTACTACAAAATGACACTGACAACTTCAGAAGATGTGAAAAGTCTTCATATCCTGAACAGCAACTCAAAGAAGAAAATCTACAACCTGAAATAACTCGGGTCTGACCCGAGTATTACATTCAAAAGAAAATAATACCCAGGTCAGTCTAATTCAAACCAGTTTATTAGTGCATATAGGCAGTAATAATTTAAATAGACGACAGTCACAATAATTCCCGTCTATCCGATTCTTTAAACAAAGAAACCGGATAACGGTCGATATAACACTTAACAGTGTTTAACAAAAATCAGCAGATTTAAATTATGAACAGAGATAAATAAACAATTTATCAAATCGACTAAATCAATTTAAAACTGTCAAATCTGATAGGGCTGCAGTACACGCACGCGTGTACTGCCTCGCCTCTATCGCAGGAGATACACAAAAGCTCAATGAAAGTCACAAGTGATCACAAGGTCAAACCCCGAAATCGGGTTCAACTCAAGTGAATTCAAGAACAAATCCCAACAGGGGGAAAAACTGCAAAGCGCATGCGACTGCAGACATAAGCGAATACGAAGCAACCACCACGATGAAGCTATAGTAGCAAACAGTTGCAAAGACAAGGGCAGAATGCAACTACAAAGAAGACAGTGGCAGCAAGTGAAACAAGTTCAACATGTCACAAAGCAAGGCACGGTGAAATAGCAAACTGAAGGTGAGAGCACCAAGTATATGGCACTACAACACTCAACAGAAAAAGACACAGATCAGCCTCATTAGAAGATAAGGTCACCAGTGAAGCAAATTGATCAAATGCAAATGGGTACAAAGCATCAATGCAATGTATCAGATTCGAGAACAAAGGTAGTGCAGCAGCATAAAGCTTCAACTAAGAGAATACGAAATATGTACACTAGTGATGATGCATATCAAACTGCACATGGCAATTGAAACTGTCCAAGACTCAGTACAACCAAGAGACTAAAGAGACTCGAGTGCATCTGGTTACAAGTGCACCAGTTCAAAACGCACAAGCATATGAAATGCAGATACAAGAATAATGAAGACTGTATATACATCAAAATGACCCAAATGATCAGGCTACATTAACAACCAACAGTGCAACCAAAATTGGCCACACAAGACAAATGAATTCAAGGCCAACATGAACAAGTTCAAATGAACAGAAATCCCAACCGAAACAAATGTACATATATGAAGACTACAGGCAAATAGTCAAGTGCACTAGTTCAAAGTACACAAAGACTCGAATGAACAAGAGTCTACAACAATACTAAAGAAACCAGAGGGAATTAGACAGAGGTAACACAGCTACAACCATAAATACTCAGATACACATGCAAGAACTCAAGCACTGTCTCGAACTCACAAGTGGAAAGGTGCAGTGCAAAGCATAGATAGTAGTGATGTAAAAATCACACTAAAGTAGACTTCCAAAAATTAAAGCAAGCTAAGTTTCAAAACAAAGACAGGTGTTTAATGACAAAAATAGAAGCGTGAGTATAACTCATAATTTGTCAGACCCAAAAACGAACAGCGATTCCCCTTAAGACGAACAACACGAAACCATATAGCCAAAAATTAATATGCAGTTCAAAATCACAAGCAATGCCGCAAGTATCACAGAATCCAACAAAATCAGAGGTCTACAACCACAAGACAGAAATCAATTTACTCAAAGCCAAAATCACAAAGACCACTAGTAAAATAACCCGTTCGAATTAGATGTGAGAGGAAAGAGCCCCTCACCTTTGCCGAAGCGAAGAACACGACAATCGATGGAGCGTTCGATCGATATGATTGAAGTCGGCACCCTTGAGCTTCCAAAGCCCTAGCTATTGAATTGAAGAACGAACGAAAGACGAGCAGCCCTTATTTTTGAAGCCCTAGTTTTCCAGAGGGACGAAGAAGAGAACGAACGCCACCATTTTTCTTTCTTTCGATTTGATTTTTGGGTTGAACGAAAACACGAGGCCGCCATTTCAATTTTTCTTTTGTTCTAGGTCTTGGGTTTTTCGAAAATGAAAGGGGAATCGGTTGTTGAACGAACAAAATGGAGAATGGGTGATAACAACTCGGCAACCACATAAAACATGGGTCAAAACAAGTTTTAAAGCCCAACTACTTTAACAAAATTTTCAAAAGAATTTCTGCCTGGTATACAAATCCCAATTACCATTTATAAAAGAATTCACAACCGATAACAGCACTTAACAATTTATGCACGAATTTCACGCGAATAAAATTTCAATTTCAATTGTCTAACAATTTAAATCGTCATTTGACGATAATCAACGGCTATAAAACGCTGGGTTGTTACAGACTCCCCTCCTTATAAAAATTGCGTCCCCGCAATTTTCATAATGAAAGTCGTCTATAACGATTATTCTTCTAACATAAATTGGTTAAGCTAGAAAAATAAAGATCGAGAACACAAACACCAAAGGAATCTTTTACTTTCATAAAAGAAATTTACAAATTCTCAACGAAATCTAATTATCAACAGAGATGATTAGAAAGCACAAATCACCATTTGCAAAACTGCAAATATCTAGTTGTCGAACGGATAAATAAAAAAACACGAACTTCATAATCAGCAAATACTAACTATCAACAGTGATAGACAGAAAATGACAATTCAATAAAATCAACCTATTCTAGAATCAATTGGAGACTAGAAAATTTCATATCACTAAAATCAGTAAACATTAATTACCTAATTATCTCAAACGATAATCAGAAAACAAATCAGCACATATCTAATTACCACAACCGGTAATTTAAAATTTCAAATCAGCAAATATTTAATTATCAAAAACGATAATCAAATTTTAAATTTAACAAATATTCGATTATCAAAACGATAATCAAATTTCAAATTCAACAAATATTCGATTATCACAAAACGATAATCAAATTTCCCAAATCAACAAATATTCGATTATCACAAGCAATAATTAAATCTCAAATCAGCAAATATTTAATTATCAAAAGCGATAATTAAATCTCAAATCAACAAATATTTAATTATCAAAAGCGATAATTAAATATTATCAAAAGCGATAATTAAATCTCAAATCAACAAATATTTAATTATCAAAAGCGATAATTAAATCTCAAATCAGCAAATATTTAATTATCAAAAGCGATAATTAAATCTCAAATCAGCAAATATTTAATTATCAAAAGCGATAATTAAATCTCAAATCAGCAAATATTTAATTATCAAAAGCGATAATTAAATCTCAAATCAGCAAATATTTAATTATCAAAAGCGATAATTAAATCTCAAATCAGCAAATATTTAATTATCAAAAGCGATAATTAAATCTCAAATCAGCAAATATTTAATTATCAAAAGCGATAATTAAATCTCAAATCAGCAAATATTTAATTATCAAAAGCGATAATTAAATCTCAAATCAGCAAATATTTAATTATCAAAAGCGATAATTAAATCTCAAATCAGCAAATATTTAATTATCAAAAGCGATAATTAAATCTCAAATCAGCAAATATTTAATTATCAAAAGCGATAATTAAATCTCAAATCAGCAAATATTTAATTATCAAAAGCGATAATTAAATCTCAAATCAGCAAATATTTAATTATCAAAAGCGATAATTAAATCTCAAATCAGCAAATATTTAATTATCAAAAGCGATAATTAAATCTCAAATCAGCAAATATTTAATTATCAAAAGCGATAATTAAATCTCAAATCAGCAAATATTTAATTATCAAAAGCGATAATTAAATCTCAAATCAGCAAATATTTAATTATCAAAAGCGATAATTAAATCTCAAATCAGCAAATATTTAATTATCAAAAGCGATAATTAAATCTCAAATCAGCAAATATTTAATTATCAAAAGCGATAATTAAATCTCAAATCAGCAAATATTTAATTATCAAAAGCGATAATTAAATCTCAAATCAGCAAATATTTAATTATCAAAAGCGATAATTAAATCTCAAATCAGCAAATATTTAATTATCAAAAGCGATAATTAAATCTCAAATCAGCAAATATTTAATTATCAAAAGCGATAATTAAATCTCAAATCAGCAAATATTTAATTATCAAAAGCGTAATTAAATCTCAAATCAGCAAATATTTAATTATCAAAAGCGATAATTAAATCTCAAATCAGCAAATATTTAATTATCAAAAGCGATAATTAAATCTCAAATCAGCAAATATTTAATTATCAAAAGCGATAATTAAATCTCAAATCAGCAAATATTTAATTATCAAAAGCGATAATTAAATCTCAAATCAGCAAATATTTAATTATCAAAAGCGATAATTAAATCTCAAATCAACAAATATTTAATTATCAAAAGCGATAATTAAATGCAACAAATATCTGATTATCAAAAACGATAATCAGAACTCATATCAACAAATATCCAATTATCACAAGCGATAATCAGAAACAACAAATATTTAATTACCGATACGATAATTAAATCTCATAGCATCAGATATCTAATTACCTGCAGATAATTAGAAACAACAAATATCTAGAAATCAATTAAGAAGACTAGAAAATCAACATAAAAGCTTGGATCGATCCCATCAGATGGTGAGTTTTTAATTCGCCGCACGTGCATCTCAGAGTGGCCGAAGCCTACCAAGTACTCAACATAATTTTGGCGCCCATCAGATTGACCCGAAGGTCCGCAGAGTGACCCGAAGGTCTAGTACTGGTATTTGACCCAAAGGTCCGCAGAGTGGCCCGAAAGCCCAACAAATGACCCGAAGGTCCAACAAATGACCCGAAGGTCCTCATAGTGGCTCGAAAGCACACAAAATCATCAAATATTTCAATTAACGAGTCCGGAATTAACCGAAATAGCAAACGCACATGTCCCATACCACGTGTTTTACTAAATCGTTTGATTCTCTTCATCGTTTCCTTGAAAGTGCAAAATTGTGTATTTTGTAAAAATACATTTCACATTCTCAAACGGACAAGTCCGGAATTAAGCGAATCAGTGAAAGAAAGGGGTCATAGTCCTCGATTTTGCTGAAACGTTTAAATCGCTTCCTCATTCTTTTGAAATTGCAAACTGTAAAATTTTTGAAAACAATTTTATTTATTTTGTAAAAATAACAATTCGCATTCTCAACTGAACAAGTCCGGAGTTAAGCGAAACAGTAAAAGAAAGGGGTCATAATCCTCGATTTTGCTGAATCTTTTAAGTCGCTTTCTCATTCTTTTGAAAACGCAAACTGCTAAAATTTTATAAAACAATTTTCATTTTAAAACGATTTTCCAATCACGTGATTAGAACAGTAAATCAGTAACAATTTCGATAAGGAAATTGTACTTCTCAAAATACCGTAAATACGGTCACAAATTAGCATTGCGGTATAACCGCTTGAAAATCCACTTTTAAAATTTGACAGTTACTGAAGTCAAAGCGACAGTAATTTTAAAACGTCAAAACCTCATCAAAATAATTTACATCAAAATGTAATATCAGTTAATTTTCATTCATCAAAATGCCAACAAAACACCTTGCTTCAAAAATTTAGCATTGGTGTAAAAATCTCGTTATAAAAATAACGGCAACAAAACACGTTTCATAACCAAGCATCGGTTCAACGTAAATAAATGCAGTAACGTGCAATTCAAATTTTTGCACGTACTACAGAATGAACAAAGAAATCATTCGAAGGTATCTTCCATGAAGATAATTCAAAACAGCAAAATCTAATCAATAGATGATTAGTACAAAAGAAAGCCAGCGTAAATTTCAACAAAAATCACATATCTGCAATTTCTTCGAATCCTCAATTCGGATTCGAAATTCTCAAAGAAACAAAATAATTACAGCTATGTGAACAACAAATGAAATTCATATCAATTTCGTATTTTGATTTTTAAATCAAAAAGATTATCAGTTGTACTCAGTGAGGACAGTTTCACTGTTTCCGCTGCGCACTCTGATAAACAGAACACAAATCAATCAAATCATCAGAACACAATTTCACTATTATTTTTAAATAAAGTTATTTAAAAATTTCATCCAAATTTCAAAACTTTAGTTTTGACTCAAGCACAAATAAAACATCGACCAATAGTTGTAACATATGTTCCATCCGAGTTAAGTTTTATATTATGTCCATAAACCCCAAGCTCTGATACCAACTGTGACGCCCCACCTCTATGCACATAATAACAAAGAGTATTAAAAGAAATACTGTCTATTATTACGAAGAATAAGGCTGGATAGGAGCGACCATCCGTAATTGGCCTTACACTAATATTGGTTATCTCGGTAGGAGTGGTATATACTTTTTATTTTTCATCTATTATTTATTTACTCCCATCGACATATCCAATTATCAGTATAAAACAAACTACGATAGTTCATAATAGTTTAGGACATTAGATATAACAATAACACAGATAATATAAATGCGGAACACAGATTAACAAAATCTCATATATATATAACCGATGTCAGTTACAATATAGTTGACACGATACATATGATACAACTACAACTGCCGACTCTAGAAGTTATATATACAAGTACATTATCGACTAATATACATGAATACATATCGTTCTATACAATGACACGACTACTACAAAATGACACTGACAACTTCAGAAGATGTGAAAAGTCTTCATATCCTGAACAGCAACTCAAAGAAGAAAATCTACAACCTGAAATAACTCGGGTCTGACCCGAGTATTACATTCAAAAGAAAATAATACCCAGGTCAGTCTAATTCAAACCAGTTTATTAGTGCATATAGGCAGTAATAATTTAAATAGACGACAGTCACAATAATTCCCGTCTATCCGATTCTTTAAACAAAGAAACCGGATAACGGTCGATATAACACTTAACAGTGTTTAACAAAAATCAGCAGATTTAAATTATGAACAGAGATAAATAAACAATTTATCAAATCGACTAAATCAATTTAAAACTGTCAAATCTGATAGGGCTGCAGTACACGCACGCGTGTACTGCCTCGCCTCTATCGCAGGAGATACACAAAAGCTCAATGAAAGTCACAAGTGATCACAAGGTCAAACCCCGAAATCGGGTTCAACTCAAGTGAATTCAAGAACAAATCCCAACAGGGGAAAAACTGCAAAGCGCATGCGACTGCAGACATAAGCGAATACGAAGCAACCACCACGATGAAGCTATAGTAGCAAACAGTTGCAAAGACAAGGGCAGAATGCAACTACAAAGAAGACAGTGGCAGCAAGTGAAACAAGTTCAACATGTCACAAAGCAAGGCACGGTGAAATAGCAAACTGAAGGTGAGAGCACCAAGTATATGGCACTACAACACTCAACAGAAAAAGACACAGATCAGCCTCATTAGAAGATAAGGTCACCAGTGAAGCAAATTGATCAAATGCAAATGGGTACAAAGCATCAATGCAATGTATCAGATTCGAGAACAAAGGCAGTGCAGCAGCATAAAGCTTCAACTAAGAGAATACGAAATATGTACACTAGTGATGATGCATATCAAACTGCACATGGCAATTGAAACTGTCCAAGACTCAGTACAACCAAGAGACTAAAGAGACTCGAGTGCATCTGGTTACAAGTGCACCAGTTCAAAACGCACAAGCATATGAAATGCAGATACAAGAATAATGAAGACTGTATATACATCAAAATGACCCAAATGATCAGGCTACATTAACAACCAACAGTGCAACCAAAATTGGCCACACAAGACAAATGAATTCAGGGCCAACATGAACAAGTTCAAATGAACAGAAATCCCAACCGAAACAAATGTACATATATGAAGACTACAGGCAAATAGTCAAGTGCACTAGTTCAAAGTACACAAAGACTCGAATGAACAAGAGTCTACAACAATACTAAAGAAACCAGAGGGAATTAGACAGAGGTAACACAGCTACAACCATAAATACTCAGATACACATGCAAGAACTCAAGCACTGTCTCGAACTCACAAGTGGAAAGGTGCAGTGCAAAGCACAGATAGTAGTGATGTAAAAATCACACTAAAGTAGACTTCCAAAAATTAAAGCAAGCTAAGTTTCAAAACAAAGACAGGTGTTTAATGACAAAAATAGAAACGTGAGTATAACTCATAATTTGTCAGACCCAAAAACGAACAGCGATTCCCCTTAAGACGAACAACACGAAACCATATAGCCAAAAATTAATATGCAGTTCAAAATCACAAGCAATGCCGCAAGTATCACAGAATCCAACAAAATCAGAGGTCTACAACCACAAGACAGAAATCAATTTACTCAAAGCCAAAATCACAAAGACCACTAGTAAAATAACCCGTTCGAATTAGATGTGAGAGGAAAGAGCCCCTCACCTTTGCCGAAGCGAAGAACACGACAATCGATGGAGCGTTCGATCGATATGATTGAAGTCGGCACCCTCGAGCTTCCAAAGCCCTAGCTATTGAATTGAAGAACGAACGAAAGACGAGCAGCCCTTATTTTTGAAGCCCTAGTTTTCCAGAGGGACGAAGAAGAGAACGAACGCCACCATTTTTCTTTCTTTCGATTTGATTTTTGGGTTGAACGAAAACACGAGGCCGCCATTTCAATTTTTCTTTTGTTCTAGGTCTTGGGTTTTTCGAAAATGAAAGGGGAATCGGTTGTTGAACGAACAAAATGGAGAATGGGTGATAACAACTCGGCAACCACATAAAACATGGGTCAAAACAAGTTTTAAAGCCCAACTACTTTAACAAAATTTTCAAAAGAATTTCTGCCTGATATACAAACCCCAATTACCATTTATAAAAGAATTCACAACCGATAACAGCACTTAACAATTTATGCACGAATTTCACGCGAATAAAATTTCAATTGCAATTGTCTAACAATTTAAATCGTCATTTGACGATAATCAACGGCTATAAAACGCTGGGTTGTTACACATTGCCTTCAGTCCTCTTTAGAGACTCCCTAGGTGTCACCACCTTTTTTCCTTGTCACTAGCCTGAAGCTGAAATTTATAGAGGCTCTACATTCTGACCCTCGAGTGCTAAGTGCATAGCTATGGAAATTACTAACAAGCTAGCTGTAGACACACAGCTGGTCTTTTGCAATGAAGCTGGAATGTAGTCTCATAAGGAAAGTTGTTTGTGTTACCATTCAAGATGGTGGGTATTCTCCAAATGGATATCAGATGATGATAAAGATGAGCGCGAACTCTACTATAGGCTAATATTTCTTACTAGACCTTATTTGCTGGATTCCCTACCAGAACCAGCTATTCGAAATTCTTATAGACTGGATTTTCTCAGCACCTTACTAGCAACCTAGATTCTCTACTATCAGCTGGATCAGCTTACGCTATTGGAAAGGCTAAGTGCTTTCGAGTTGAAAAGGAAAGCTAGCGATGAGCTTGTTACCTGCAATGATGATGTATTTGGGGCTAACAATGAGGCGATCTTGGCTGCTCCGGATTGGGATCAAAAATTCATATTCTCATATCGTACTGTAGGCTTTTTCCCTGGGCTTATTAGTTGGTTCCGTAAATGTGCTAGAGCTTAGGTGGACTTCTTTTTTGTTGGAATAGATGGACTTCTCCCTAGTTATATCATGCATTTCTACTACTTATTCTGATGTATATTGTTATGCTACTTTTGTTTCGCCTAGCAGGTTCTTCTGTGCCTACTTGTTATTACTCTGCCACTGGCCAAGCATGTTTGCAGTTTGTATTTTGTGTTGTGGGATTACTGGCTGGGACTCCTGTACTTCTATTATTTTGCTTTATATATATATATATATATTATGGTTGTATGATCTTTGGACTATATATCCTTTATATAAAAAAATCATCCTCAAACGGGTGGGCAGACAAAAAGGGTGAATAGGGTATTAGGGGATCTACTCAAGGTATGTATACTTGATTTTGGATGAGCTTGGGGTGTAACATCCCCCACTTTGGGACTCAAGAATAAATGCCGATGATGCTGAAGTCATCACCGAAATCATTTCCAACAACAAAGTGACTTTAGTATTATTTTGCATAACATAAGTAAACAAAGTAGCTAAATAACTTTCTCATTGTATCAATTTGAATTACACAATTCATTGCATCATCTTTAACCCATTTCATTTCCACATAGGGGTAAACACAATAAAAAATAAGAGGTGTTGTGTCCGACATATGAAGATGCCAACACGACACATAACCAATTATAATTTCTGGTTTTACACGGTGGAAATTTTAAAATATTTTTATTCTGTAGATAAGCTTCCTGCTTCGTCTTCGAAATCCTTATTCATCCTCCCAATAGATACATGTATAATCCATAAAGTAAGCTTACTTGAATGAGTACTCATGAGTTTATGGGAGATAATAAAAACATAGGTCAGACATAAACCCTGGTATGAGAAAAATATTTATCCTAATTGTCCATAGTAAGATCACGCCATTGACGCGGAATGGGTTTTCCACTCACTCTATCCTCATAGCAATATACATCATATCATACTTATACAAGCATAATCATCAATGGTAAGCATGTGCATCGCATTCAATCCATAAGTGTACCATACACTTTTTCATTTAATTATGAACCATGTTCTATACAAGTTTTCAATCCAAATTAAGTATACCATATACTTAACATTCTAGTTATGAACCAAGTCATACAATCATTCATCATCCATTTGAACATCACATAATATCTTATTTTAGATTTTCGTCATTAAGTTATTCTTAACTTATTTAGTGATTACCTCCTGTGGCCTATCTATCACTAATTTATCTTTTTGAATAATGTAACCTGATGAAATGGCCACTCATTCCACCAATGGGAGCCACTCTGACTTAAATCATCCCGACTTTCCTAAGATCCGAATACACTCTTGTAAGCATCCTTACTAAGCGTCAATAGTCTGTTTTAGTCCCTAAACCGCTATTTTTCACGTTGTTGATTTATTTATCTTTGTTATAACACCACCCTAATGTTTTGGCACCCTGTCATAACACCCCTTTAGAGTTTATAAATCTTTCAGGATTGAACTCATTCGTGGCATCCTACCATGTAACATTTAACTTTAAACTAATAGTCAAGGCACCCCATAACTCCATGAGCCAATATATCGTTACGATCATAGTTTAACCCTATTTTCTTTCATTCATTTATAGTGCACCCATAAATTATTCAGGTAAAAACATCTTTATCTTTCAATTTAAGTGATACCCTATCATTTATTAGTTTCTCTAAACTTTCTTTTTTCAAAAAAAAAGTTAACAAAATTTTAAATTATAAAATTCCTCCTTTATTTCATCACTATGATATAGTTTTTTAACATTCGGAAACGGCCTTCCATGGTGTACTAAGTATTCTTATTTTACTTTGGAAAATATAGCTTCCCAACCTATCGTAGGTTGACATTAGCTGTCGCATATTGGCTATCCTATAGCCAACGCATGTTGATTAATCCTGGGCCATCGCTAGTTGGTAGCTTCCCAAACTATCATATTTTAACTCCCATGAGCCCTCACATCTTAACTCCCCAAAGCCTTCGCATGTTGTTGACTCCCCTCAGCCTTCACATGTTAACTCCCTTAAGCTGTCGCATGTTGACTCCCTCGAGCCTTTGCATATTGACTTCCTTGATCTACCACATGTTGACTCCTCTGAGCCTTCGCATGTTAACTTCCTTGAGCATCCGTGTGTTGACTCCTTGAGCCTTTACATGTTGATGAACATTAGTTGTCGTGAATTGATCGCTTTCGAGTATTGAGCTCAAACAAGCTTTCATATCTTGTCTTTTCCCAAAACCATTGCGGGTTGATAATTTAAATGTTGTCGCACGTCAATAACTAAAGTAGCCATCGAGAGTTGATTCTTACAAGCTTTCGAAGTTGTAAAGTGGCAATTTTGTAATTAGATTGAAAATTGTATCATTACTTTATTAAGTAATCTTTTTACACCAAATCCCATTTGGTGTCAAATTACCATTGGTTAATCCATCTCTTTACAGTTCACTTTTTCAAAAGTGCACTGATTGCCTTCTCTGTATATTAATTAATTACCATTAATTTAATTATTTCTTTCCTAAGCCAATTAATTCATATAAAATCAAAAAATTGATGGGAAAAACTTCAAAAATTCATCGAAAATCAAATTCATCATATTTACCTTATCCCAAAATTTTAGGTCAAAATAATTATTTTTGTTACTTTTAACAATTAATTTTCCCGAAATTAACCGTTTTCTCAACTTATGAAATTAGCATAAATTCCAAATTAATTCCAAAAAAAATTAAATTAAAAAACCCATCTTTATTTCATTATTATAAACATCATGTCTCAATTTCGAAATATTTAACTTTGATTAATCCATATTTTACCCTAAAATATGAAAATATTCATTTCGTTTGAAATTTATAAACATAACCAAACATGTTTTTCATCATCAAAACATTTGTACATAATCAAATCCGAACCCAAACGAGCATGGATAGGTCTTTAGAGAAAATTTTACTCAACTTTGATTTTAAAAACCTTGATTAATATCCATTTTTCTTTAAAGTTGATAGTTTGAATCTTCTAACTTTGATCTTTCCACTTCCTTTCGCAAAAATGGTGTCGGTCTTGACTTAAGCTTTTTGGGATTTTCTTTGTGAAATGAAATGAAGTGGAATGGAGGGATATGACTAAGGAAAATGAACTACTGACTTTAGCTGGGGCTAATATCTCATGTGGCCTAATCTCACTAATGCATCTCCCATAACACAAATCATTCTTATCTAGAACTTAATTTATTTATTTTCATTTACAAAGACAACCTTAATTGCTCTAATTACCCCTGGTCCATTTAATTAACCTTTTAAAGTGCTCCACAATCAATTAATTAAATCTCCCTTAACCAATTCTTGCAACTAAATTATTTTATCCATCTTCTAATGATTTTTTATTATTAATCTAAATTTTATTTCCCATGTTATGGACCCTCTAAAATATGGCGTGTTACAGTCTCCCCTTCTTATAAAAATTTCATCCTCGAAATTTTTATGAGGAAAACAAAATTTACGCTAATATGCTAAAAGTGTAAGGTCGTTATCATATAAGTACACACAAGTAAAAAAGATTACACTAGTACCCTGCTAATGTAAATAATCAATCATCAGTCAAAATGTAGTAGTGCAACTACTATTGCACAATTATATCATATATGAATATACCGGTACCTTACTAGTTCATATAATAGACAAATAAAGAACCCTACTATATATAAAAGAATGCCTAGAACAACTCAGGATAGATATTCATAATCCTATCCTCTACATCCCAGATACAATCTCCCTTGTCGTTACTCCAATAGAAGCTAACAAGTTTGATAAATTTGTTCCTTAACTCCTTCGTATCACGACTTAGAATCCCTTTCAGACGTCTCAAATATGTCAAATCAGGCTTTATAGATAAGTCCTCTGTCGCCCTCGGTCTACGCAATTAAAGCCCCACTAAATCCCCGCAAAATTCCCGCTATAGCGCATAGCGCTCTTCAACCACTACGCTATTTCAATTTAGCGCTATTAAATAGTAGATCCGGTTTAAGCCTTATTATTTTCTGCTACACTTGCTAAATCAATACTTTTTAGCACCCGCTTTAGCAACATAAATATACAAAGGTTGATTTGACTAGTTCACTTTTAAACTAAATCAAAAAAAATTGGGTAAAAACCTAATTTTTAATCATAAGTGCTCAATATAAGTTATAAATCTATCGTTGTAACGACCCATATTTTTAACTATTTTAAATTATAAATTTTATATGATTATTGAATAGAAATGGTTAGAAATAAAAATTTAATAATTTTTTTATGTAATTTATTTGAATATGAACTTGAATACAAATTTTGAAATAAACAATTCCGAAGATTTTGGCGATAACAAATATTGAAATGAAATTTTATATATTGAACGTGTTTATAATCAATAGTTGGAATTGAATAATGAATATTGAATTACTGTAAAATGGAAGTAGTTGTTTTATTATTTGAATTTGTTTTAAAATTAAATTTAATAAGTTAAATAAATTATATTGAAATATGGTGATTCATTTGATAATTAAATTATTAAATTTAATATTGGAAATTGTTTAAATAATTGAATCTTCAATTAATGTGAATGAAAATGGTATCGGAAATTGATTTAAATTTTATTTAAATATGAATGAAGATTGTTAACGTTTGAAATTGGATTTAAAAGTGAATAATTAGAAATTGAAAATTTTATATTATAATTAACAAGTAAAAATAGCCATTTTGGCCACTGTCTCGGATTTCAACAAAACCAGTTTCATCAGATCCGTAATAGTGAATTATTGTAGGATTTCAAGTTTCATAGTGATCGGACTTATCGTTTGGTCGTGCAAGCTTGAAACGCGTAGAAATTAATTTAAGAAATTTGATTAAAATTAATTGATTTTGAAAAGCTATCTTTCGAATACGATCGAATTAGGCCTCGAAACTAGTTCTATTATGTTCAGAATGGGGGTAAAACATTAGGAACGCCAGACAGAACGCTTCGTTTGGAGTTCGAGATTTTCAGATGTTAAGTAGCTTGATATTTTCGAATTATAATAATATATTATTTTCCCTCAATCAACATATCATACATGCCGCCCCCTTTTCTTTCTTCCCGTACCCCTCCTCTCATTTCAACAGCCGATCGAAGATAAGAAAAAAGAAAAAAATCTTGATCGATCAAACAAATAAAAAAAAATTGTGAGCTTGGGGAGCGAACACGAGTGAGGTGCGGCGAACTGAAGGGGCGACAGCGAGATGGCGCGAGGTGGAGGTTGTTGCTCGATTTGGGTTTCAGGGTTTTGAGTTCTTGGGTCGCGCGCACTGGTGGAGACGCGCGAGCACGAGGTGGTCGATGGCTGAGGTGGCAACGCGTAGGGGGAGGGGTCGGCGGCGAGCTCGGCGGCGGTAGATGGTGGATGTCGAGTCGCGTTGGTGGGTTCTTGCGTGAGGGAACAAAAGCAAACGAGAGGGAGAGGAACGCCTACAGGTCTTTTTATTATTTTTAATTTTATTTTGTTAAATGTAAACGTTAATTATAAACGTTATATTAATTATCGTGTAATTTTTGCTTACGAGGTCTGTTTCGGACGAAACTAATTGCGCTGGAACCGTATCGACGTCATCTACAGCTTGGAGTGGAAGTGGTATTTATTTGAAGCTGTAAAATCTTTTTAGTTTCAAATAAAAGGTGGGTGTTTTTAACGCTCACGATGTACTATAATATTTTTATGTTCGTTAAATTGAGATCGTTAAGTAATTTAATTTTATTGACTGTTGTTTGGAGATGAAATTGACATATGAATTGATCGTAGAAATTAAAAGTGACAGTTAAATTTGAAATGGAAATAAAATTGCTAGTTAAATTCTTGATTATTGATAACTAGTAAATTGTTATAATATTTTAACTGATTTGGATGTTGGTTGTGATGGATGCTATTGATTGATATTTTGGATGAATCAGATGTTTATTTATTTTGATATATCCTATTATCATCTTGTATATTATTTACAGTATATAAAACTGTAAATCGAATTATTTTGAATAAATTTAGAAATAGGTTGGAATGATATATACCTATGACATTTATTTTGGATTGAAATGTTATATATCCATCCCTAAATTAAATTAACATAATTGATTCACTTGGCCATAGGATAGAAAATTATATACGGACACTGGATTGGTTAAATTAAATGATTTTAAAAATTTTGATTTGAAATTATTTAAATGATTTGATTGAAAGAAATAAAATTCGAATCTATGGAATTCAAATTATTTTCGAACTTGAGCTCAAAATTTGGAATTAAGAATTTGTTAAACGAAATCGTTTTAAAAAAATGAAATTTGAGTTTTTGAAGTTATAATCGAAATATGATTTGAATTCCGAAAATTGATTTGTTTTAAAAAAAATTGAACTTGTATTCGAACTTTGAAGTATTGCTAAGTAAACGTAATTTAAAACGATATTTCAAAATTGAGCTCGGAATTGAATTATATTTGAAGATTTGAATCTTAAATTGAATATTGAAGGTTAATTTGATTTAAGTGATTTAAATCGATATTTCAAAAATCGAACTCGAATTTATATAAATCGAAATGGTTTAAAGTTTAGAATTGAATTGAAATTAATTCAAATTGGAATTGAAATTAATTAGAATTGAAATTGAAATTGAATTAATTTGGAATCGAAATTGAAATTGATTTGAATTAAAATTGGAATCAAAGTTAATTCGATGAAATCGGAATTGAATCGATTTAAATGGAAATCGAAATCGAAATTGATTTGAATTGGAAGATTTGGAATTGAATCGGTTTGACTTTGAAACTATTTTCAAATAAATTATTTTAATATGAACTGTTTAAAACCTATCTTGTTAAATATTCAAATTATTTTGACTTTCCAAGCTATTTTACTATATAAACCATTTCAATATTCAAACTATTTATATTAAACTATTTTAGAACTATTCAAGCTATTTTCTAAAAATTCAAACTGTTCAGTGTGGGAATTGTTATATTTAAATCATGGATTTAAATACGAATTGGGTTATAATGAAGTTATAACCTAAATTGAAATTCGAAACAATTTTGGAAGCGAAATCGAGATATTGACGCGAAAATGATTTTGAAGTGAAATAGTATATTTTTAGTAAATATGATGATTTCGAACTGAAAAGATATTTTGAAGTGAATATGATAATTTGATATCAAGTATGAATCGTTTTAAAATGTAGAAGTACCAACCGGTGTGTAAAACGACGTTTGGTTGTTAAGGAGACCGGATCCTCTTATTGGCATACTCTCTGTTAATATTGGAACCACTTTAACAACTGTGTACGCGGAGGAGACTCCAGAATGAAGTGGTTGGATTTAGTGTCGCTTGCTGGATTTGAAGTAAGAGAACGATGATGGATAGCCTTGACTTTCGAATCATAATTAAAATGACTAAAACAGGAGCTATACCGAGCCAAGGCGGGTCACTTCCCCTATCGAACACTCTTCTTCGAAACCATATCTTTTACTTTGTGATTGATTGGCGGCCACCCTTGATTTTGGGAGTGTTGTTTTGAGGTGGGAGGTAGCTGCGGCTATGCGTTACCACTAGTCCGGGAGGGCAAAACGGTAGAATCCTACCCTGGGTATTGCCTCGCGTGCCTTATCATATTATCCTGATCGAGCCCACTATGACTTTGGTTTGTGTTGTACCTATGGAGTGCTCCCTAATAGCTCACCAGTTTACGGTGGAGTTTACAATACTGTATAGACTACGATCCTTATATAAAATGTGTTAAGGGGGATAATGGTAACGCCTTAATGCTATTTTCAATACTATATTTTACTGATAGACATTATATATGTAGCGTATTCTACTACATATAAATATTTTGACAGATCCTTAAGAGATGGAAAATCCTGTAACATCTCTTGAGTTATTGCACGCACGTTATACACTGAATAGGAGATGTGAAATCCCGTAAACATCTCTGACGCTATTACACTCATGTTATATGATATCGATTTGACTCACATAAGGATATTTTAGTCCTGACTTAAGTGTTTTGTTTTTCATTACACTCGGGTCAGTCCTGAGTTTTTCAGCGCATTAAAGATTATTCTCTGGAAGACGAAGACGAAGATTTGGTATATTATTATTACTATTATTATTCCCTGCATCATGTTATTCTGCTGCATTATTTTATTTGTCCCTATTTTATAAATAACTCTGATAAATGTTGTATAAATTATAATCATATGTATAGTACAAACAGCTTCATGAACTGTTTATTTGATTATTATATTTTGTCATTCCACTGCGAGATTCTGTGTTTGTTTCTTCTTCTTTCTTATTTTTCTTAATTAACCCCATTGATTATCTATGTTCCGGATTATTTAAGTTAGACATGTGTGGATTATTGTCAATTTAAACCTTTCAAAATATGGGTCATCACAATCGTAGCACCAAACCTAGTTTGCATAAACTATGATATTCTTCGGTTTTATTATATAATATTAAAATATTTCTTTATCCTAAAAGTTCGAAGTTGGAATAAGAATGAATTAACTTTAAATATTTAATTGTATATCTAATGAAGCTTTTTACACCTCCGTTATTTTTCGTTATATCCCTTCTGTATCCCCACTATAACTTTTTGCACATCCACTACTATTGAACTGCTAAGCATTTTAACTGCACAACCCTCGGTCCCACTACCGAACTTGGGTCGTGCACACATGTCCTAAAATGAGATGTTTGAAAAACAATATGAACATCTGCCAAACTGCTTAGTAACTAGATCTGATGCATGAGTTTACCAATCCTCTCAATCACTGGAAATGGTCCTACATATCTAGGTGTTAGTTTCCCCGCCTTTCCAAAATGCATAACTTCCCGCACCAGAGAAATCTTTACAAATACATGATCGCCTACTGCAAACTTAAGTTCTTTCCTTCACTTGTCGACCTAGCTCTTTTGCCTTAATTGTGCTGTCTTTATCCAGGTGCGGATTAATTCTATCTTCTTGGTTACTTTTCTTACCAAATCGGACCAAAACACGAGTCTATCTCCCATGTCCAACCAACAAACATGTGACTTACATCCATACAATGCCTTAAATGGTGCCATCCCAATACTGGATTAGTAACTATTGTTATAGGAAAATTCTACCTGATGCGAATGATCTTCCCAAGGTCCTCCAAAGTCCAAGACACACTCCCTTAGCAAGTCCTCCATATGCAGTTTACCCTCTCGGTTTGACCACCAGTCTATGGATAGTATGCCGTGTTTAAATTCAATCATGTACCCAATGTACTTTGCAAAATTCTTCAGAACTCACTGGTGAACGATGAGTCTCTATCACTAACAATGCTATTCGAAACCCTTTTCAACCTTACCACATTCTTTATATATAGCTTTGCTAAGCTAGTTGTCATCCTTGTCGACTTTACCAGGATAAAATGAGCGCTCTTAGTCAATATATCGACTATTACCTAGATGCAATCATTTCCCATCCTTGATTTAGGCCATCCGTCAATAAAATTCATAGACATTGAATCCCACCTCCAAATCAGTGCTTCCAAGGGTTGAAGTAAACAGCTCGGCTTCTGATGCTCAACCTTCACTTGTTAATAGGTGAAGCACATCTTCACAAATCCTCCTACATCTCTCTTCATCCCTTCCCAAAAGAAATTTCTGTTCATATCACGATACATCTTCATGCCTCTGGGATGAATAGTAAATTTCAACCGATGACTTTCATCCAAGACTTAAGGTCTCCTACATCTAGAACACACAATCTTACTTTCTTTCAAAGCCATCCCTTTCTCGATTCCTTTCAGATCCTCGACATTTTCCCTCATTTCTAATCACCTAATCCTTTTGGAAATTGGTGGGTCCTCTTTTTGCCTTACAACAATCTTATCTCCAATTGCTGGATGTACCTCTAAACTTGCTAACACACTCGGATTTCTACTCGATCCAGTATTCCACCTATAATGCACTTCGTAAGAGGCTAATGCCCTTAACGTCTTCCATTATTCAATCATGGATAACATTCCATTCTGATGATTCCTACTTATAGCATCGGCAACCTTATTCCCTTTTCCTGGCATATATTCTATCCTGAAATCATATGCCGCCAAGAATTCCAGTCATCTCCACTGCCTTATATTCAACTCTTTTTTAGCGAATAGATACTTAAGGGATTTGTGGTCTAAATATATCTCGAATCATTCTCCTAACAAGTAATGTCTCTAGATCTTCAATGCAAACACTGCCATTGCTAATTCCAATTCATGAGTTGGATATCTAACCTCGTGTAGCCTCAATTGCTTTAATGCATAAGTTATCACTCGGCCTCTTTGCATCATTATTGCTCTCAAACACATTCCATAAGCATCGGTATACACTACCAACTCCTAGTTCCCTTTAGGAACAATCAATACACAAGTCTTCATCAATAACTTCTTTAACCCCTAGAATAATCCTTTGCATTTATAATTCCACACGAACTTCTCCTTCTTTCTAGTCAACTTAGTCAAGGGTGATGCTATACATGAGAACTCCTTAATGAATTTGCAGTAATAGCCAGCGAATCTTAAGAAACCTCTCATCTCAGTGACCTTCTCTAGCATATACTAACCATTAATGGTTTCTATCTTTGCTGGATCCATAACTAATTCATTTTTCGAAACAACATGCCCAAGAAACTTCACCTCCCGTTTCCAAAAGCGACATTTCGAAAACTTCACTTTCAACTTGTATTGTCTTAACTTCTCCAACACCAACCTATGATAGACTTCATAGTCTCTATGATCCTTAGAATATACCAGGATATCATCAATGAAGACCAACATAAATCTATCCAACTAATCATAAAAGATTCGGTTTATAAGATCAATAAAGAATACAAGGGCGTTGGTCAGTCAAAACGGCATCACTAATCATTCATATGAACCATACCTTGTTCGGAACGTGGTCAATGAAACACTATCTTCTGCTACTCTGAGTTGATGGGAACCCGTTGTCAAGTCTAGATGCAAGAACACCCGAGTTCCACGCAACTAATTAAATAAGTCATCTATCCTGGACAAATGAAATGATTCTTCACTGTCATCTCATTCAGCTTTAGATAATCAACACACATTCATAATGATCCATCTGACTTCTTTACAAATACCATGGATGCACCCCATAGTGAACTGCTCAACCTAATGAAACTTTTCAAGTTCCATTAGTTTCCTTTTTAATTTCTCTGTATACTTAGGCGACATGCAGCTAGGCAGTTTACTAACAGCTTAATGCCGAAATCAAGTCTATTCAGAATTTGATCGCTCTTCTTGGCGGTAATCCCATTACATATGTGAAAATGTTTGAAAATTCTTGGACTATGCATACTCTACTGATCTCATCATCATCATCTATGGCACATAACATCAGTCTGACTTCTCCATCATTACATCTAATGCTATCATGATTCTTTCTCCACCCATTGGATCCGTAAGGTGATAATTCTATCCACATGATAGATCCTAGGTCATTATACACTAACCACTCCATAACCAAAATCACACCGTACCCTACGAAGTCAAACTTATATCGGCCACAAACAAACTAATGTCCATAAAAGTAAAGTCTAGGTCAATGCACCTTAATCCGAGAGTGGCATACCCATCAATCGGATTAACCATATGCAAGGACGTAATCAAATAGGTAATGTCTAGTTCTAACATATTAACCAAATCTTTTGAAATGAAAGAGTGAGTAGCACCAGTATCAAATAGGACTCTAACCGATATACTGAAAATCAAAATCATACCTCCAAGAACACCCTTTCCTTTCTCCTCGGCAATCAGTCCATATGGTCCTTCCAAAGTATAAACCTTTGGGTACTTTGCTTTTGGGAAATCCCTCTTCTTACAGCCTAGCCTATTATAGGTAAAGCACTTGGCTCTGTCCTTATTCTCCGATTGAGTAAACTTAGTAGAGTAGTGCCTCTTCTGGGTGCAGTTAAAGCAAGTAACATCAGCTATATTTAGCTTCTATATCCCTCCTCTAGAAGTCTTTCCTCCCTCCTGATTCATTCCGCCTTTCTGATAGGGATTGAATCTTTTCTTTTGCCCACCCTTGAGCCAAACATCTAGCTTCTTCTCCTCTTGAAACATGTGATCATATCATCCTGCCATTTCCACCACATATCAAAAGGAGCCAATGGATAAGTCATCACCTTGTGATTCAGCCCCTTCCTTGGACCTTCAATGAACTTCACATTCTTCTTCAGCAAAGTATTGATATGCTCCCTTCCATAGTTCGATAAAGCATTAAAGCGTCGGATGTATTCTACCAAAGTTGTCTCTCCTTGCTTTAAGTCAAAGAACTCCCTATACAAAGCATCCTCCTAGAGCCAACGAGAAGCCAACCTCCACTTCTTAACATTATTATATCCCAAGTCTCCAAAGATACATTCACATACTTTCAACCAATTCAACATCTTCAAGGTAGACTGCTTCTTTGTGAATTCCTTTCCTTCATAACTCTTGAAATCTTTGTTCATCATAGAAAAGTTTGCTTCTCTTGCAACCTCCTATCTCGGCTTAACAACTCCTGCTAACTATTGCTCAATCATCTCCGTCATGTATTGGTGGAACAAAGCATTCACATCCATTCCTCCTTCAATCAGTGCAAGCATTTGAATATCGGCTTTAGTACGAACTTCCGGGTCGACTTCCCACCTTGGTCGTTGGTTTGCGTACTATCATC
Organism: Allium fistulosum; assembly: GCA_030737815.1. Lineage (NCBI taxonomy): Eukaryota > Viridiplantae > Streptophyta > Magnoliopsida > Asparagales > Amaryllidaceae > Allium > Allium fistulosum. Next base: position 634,875,372 of record CM060901.1, read on the forward strand.
TCCTCTACTATGGTTTGCTCTCATACTTTCTATGGTCAAACATCAGTTATGTAGGTCCATTCTTGTCTTCTACATAAGAAAGGGTTCATAAGAAATAGAAGTAAAGAGAGTGAAAAAATTGTAGATGGGTAGATATATCCTACTATATATCTATATCAAAATCTGTGCAGTTAAAGCGCTCGGCGGATTCAAAGGGGTGGAGGTGCAAAAAGTCATAGCGGGGATACAACGAGGATATAGCGGGATATAGCAGATGGTTCTAAAATAGCATATAAAACTCGCACTTAATGTTTTTTCAAATATATAAATGGTAATTAAATGAAAAAATATCATTCAATTGAATTATAATTAATACATAAATAATTTTAAATAAAAACATGTGCGAATATACTTTAAATAAACATAAAACTGTTATATAACATAATTGAATTTAGTAGAATATTAGAGTATTTTCATTTCTAAAAATATATTAAAAATTAAATCAAATAAACTAGTTTCGTAATTTTTATAATGCATAAATGCAATTTTTCAATTCATTTTATTAAAGAAGATATAGCGGAAATAGCGGAATATAGCGGGAATAATGGGATATAGCGGGGCTTAAAGCGGAAAGGCTATATTTTAGGGCTATATGGAAAAATCGTAGTGGTAGAAATCCGCTATGAGATATAGCGGGGTTATAGCGGGGTAATAGCGGGGCATTAACTACACAGAACAAAATACAAGTACGTTATATATAGCATATACCCTTCTCAAGTTGTTCATTTTATACTAATAAGTTTCTATTTAGCTCAGTTTTACTTAATTTTTCCCGTAACCTAAGCTCTGATACCACATTGTAACATCCCCCACTTTAGGACTCAAGAATAGACATCGATGATGCTGTAGTCACCATCGAAATCATTTTCCGATGATAGTGAGTTCAGTATTATTTTGCATAACATAAGTAAATAGATCAGCTAAATAACTTTCTCATTATATCAATTTGAATTACATAATTCATTACATCATCTTTAACCTATTTCATTCCCGTGTAGGGGTAAAATAATAGAAAATAAGAATGGTGTCTTGTCCGACATATGAAGATGCCAACTCGACAAATAACTAGTTATAATTTTTGGTTTTACACAACGGAAATTTTAAAACATTTTTATTCTCTAGATAAGCCTCATGCTTCATCTTTGAAATCCGTGTTCTTCCTCCTAATAGATACATGTCCAATCCATAAACTCAACCCACTCGAATGAGTATCCGTGAGATTATAAGAAATAATAAAAACACGGATCAGACATAAAGCCTGGTATGAGTAAAATCTTTACCCTAATATCCATATTGAGACCACGCTGCTAAAGCGGAATAGGAACGAGTTTTCCCTTCATTTAATCATCATAGCAGTATACATAATATCATATATATATAGGCATAATCATCAAGAGTAACCATCGTATGTTAACCCCCCTGAGACATCGCGTGTTAACTCCCTTGAGCCATCGCGTGTTGACTCCCTTGAGCCTTCGCATGTTGACTCCCCTAAACCTTCGTATGTTGACTCCCCTAAGCCTTCGCATGTTAACTTCCTTAAGCCATCGCATGTTAACTCCCCCGAGCCTTCGCATGTTAACTTCCTTGAGCCATCGCATGCTGACTCCCCTTAGCCATCGCATCTTGATAAACGTTAGTCATCGTGAGTTGTTGGCTTTCGAGTATTGAGCTTAAATGAGCTTTCACATCCTAACATTTTCCAAAGCCTTTGTGGGTTGATAATTTAAATGTTATCGCACGTTGATAACTAAAATAGCCACCGAGGGTTGATTCTTATAAGCTTTCAAAGTTGTAAAGTGGCAATCCTGTAATTAGATTGAAAACGGTTTCACTACTTTATTAAGTAATCTTTTTACACAAAATTCCACTTGGTGTCGAATTCTCATTAGCTAATCCATCTCCTTATAGTTCACTTTGCAGAAATATGCTAATTACCTTCTCTGTTTATTGATTAATTATCACTAATTAATTACTTTTTTTATTAACCAACTAAGTCATATAAAATCAAAAATTGATGGGAAAACCCCCAAAAATTGCTTGAAAATTCATCATATTTTATCTTGTCCTAAAATTTCAGGTGAAAATAATTTTTTTTTAATAATTAATTTACCCGAAAATAACCATTTTCTCAACTTAAAAAATTAGCATAAATTCCAAATTAATTCCAAAAATTATGAAATTAAAAATCCATCTTTATTTCATCATTATTAATATCATATCCTAATTTTGAATCATTTAACATTGTTTAATCCATGTTTTACCTTAAAACATGAACAAATTTGTTTCATTTAAAATTTCTAAACATAATCAAATAATGTTGAACCATTCAATCATGTTTTTCATTACCAAAACATTCATACATAATCGAATCAGAACCCAAACGAGTAAGGTTAGGTTTTTAAGGAAATTTTACTCACCTTTGATTATAAAAACCTTAATTACTATCCTTTTTCTTGAAGTTGATAGCTTGAATCTTCTAGATTTGATTTTTCCTCTTTCTTTTGCTGAAATGGTGGATGGCCTTGACTTAAGCTATTAGGGATTTGCTTTATGAAATGAAATGAAGTGGAATGGAAGGATATGGCTAAGCACAGTAGACTAGTGACTTTGGCTTGGGCTAGTATCCCATGTAGCTTAATCTCACAAATGCATCTCCTATAACACAAATCCTTCTTATTCAAAACTTAATTTATTTACTTTCATTTATAAGACCAACCTTAATTATTTTAATTACCCTTGGCCTATTCAACTAACCTTTTAAAGTGTCCCACAATTAATTAATTAAATCCCCTTATGCAATTCTTGCAATTAAACTATTTTATCCATCTTTTGATAATTTCTTATTATTAACCTAATTTAGTTTCCTATATTATGGATCCTTCAAAATATGGGGTGTTACATTAGGAGGACCCACTACCATTGGTTGAATTTATATATAATAATAGTTACCAGGCATGTGATACCCCGTGGGATTTAAACGTATGTTTTATTAGTAGGGGCAAAACGGTAATTTTAAAAATATCAGAGTTTGGTTATGGGAATTATATCATTGCGTAAAACTCATTTTTATGGTCGAAATAGTATATTAATTTGTCCAGATCAGAGTTCGTATGAAGAAGTTACCCGTATTTTAAGTAAGTGGGTTTTGGTTAGTTTAAGTGAGCCTAAGCCCATTTGGATGAAGCGACAACTTAGGAATTTTAAAATGTAGGTCGTAGAATTTTGAATTCAATTTTTCATTCACGTATGATTTCAGTTCTAACTCCTTCTTCAACGGTCTCTCTAACATCGCTCTTTCTCTTTCAAATGTATATCAAACCCTTCATACATATACACGTATACATACACACACACACACAGAGATATATATATATATCAAATCGACGAGCATAAAGAGGACTACAAGAAGATACCCATTATTGGAAGAATCAAAGAACCTTGTGGAACTACGTTTTTAGCCAGTGAGGAATTGGAGAGCAATTAGACGATTTCTAGGGCTTGGGGACGTCAATTGGTGAGTGTGAATCATTATTGACTATATATTACTCACATGAAAGTAGTATTCATTATTTAATTGGTAATTAGGTTAATTAGGTGTTGAAATCAGATAAATTGAATCTAGGGATAATTACTGATATAGTTATAGGATTTAGTAATGATAATGATGATTGAATTAAGATTTAATTAATGATAATCTTATATAATATGAAAATTGGAATTAAGCGGTCAAGTTTATGACGATCAAAGTTAAATTAGGGATAGGTAGTTAATATGTGATATAGAATGATTAAGGTAATATAAATTGGTGTTTAAAGAGGGTGTAGAAACACATCAAAACAGTAAATGATAGGGTAGAAATGAAATGGGAAGAGAACAGTCCTAGATTTTCTATTTTCTAGCATTTGGCGTGTACACCGATCCACTATTATTATGCACACCAGTATACTAGTGGACATTTAGATTGTTAGGTTGAAACTGGACCAGGGCTGAAGCATTTTTACTTTAGCCAAGCCTATACTAAATGGAAGGTGAGCAACATGTTGGTTTCTCTGAGACATAGGGAAGTGTTTTATGTCCAGAAATGTGCTTCGGTGATTGTGTGTTGTGTTGAGTCATTATTGTAGGAGTTGGACTATGTTTACCTATCATTTATGTGTACATAAGTTTGTCTACATTTATCCGACTCATATTCTTGTCTATGTTTAAAATATCAGTCTGTGTTTAACTATATCCTGCGGTTAATCTCTATATAACTAACTATTGTATGTATTGTCGGATTAGTATATGTTTAACTAACTCTCTTTTTTGTAGATGGTTAGTCCATGTTTAACTAATTATATCGTGTATTTATTGTTGTTAAAGTATAACATAGTAATTCTATATTGTAATGATTATAATGGACTAACACTTTAGATGCAGATGAGATAGGTTTCAAATATAGTAAATATTATCTCTTATATGATGTTTATGAAATCATGTTAGCAATATATACTTGGTAATAATTTCACCTAAAATATGTATCTAACCCTCTCTCCTCATACACTATAGTTTAACTGAGTAGCTTTAGCGTATATGGTGTTTGAAGACGGCGCCTATGCAGTTGTTTACATATGTTATCCGTTTATTTGTACATAGTATACATATAGTGTGACAATGTGTGTATGCATGAAGACTATGTTAGACTTATGATGTATATAAATTGGATTTGTATATTTTATCTATATTGTATTTTGATCCATTCCGCTGTGAGTTCTGAAAGATGCAGTTAGTTAGTTCGTCTCTTTACTTACTATTTGTTTAAAGTAATCTAGCTTTTCATTTTACGACGCATACATCTCGATCATATGGTCGCGAAGAATCAGGTTGTTACAAGGAAAGTATTGGGATGGAACCGTATGAAGCATTATATGGGAGGCTATGTAAATCACCCTCTTGTTGGTGGGAATCGACTAATAAGGTAACTATTCGATCGAAGATGATAAGTGACACTTTGGAGAAGTGGATATGATAAGGAAGAGAACAAAGGTCGCGTAGGATATGCAAAAGGCATATGCCAATAGAGAAGGATTGTGTTAGAGTTTGCAGTTGGAGATCTGGTATTTGTGAAGGTTCACCATCGAAGAGAGTCGTGAGGTTTGAAAATTTGGGAAAACTAGCATCGAGATTTGTTGAACCTTTCCCGATATTGGAGCGAATTGGAAATCTTGCTTACGGGTGGAACTCCTGAATAATATGACAGGAATTCACAATGTATTCCATGTTATGTAGTAATATCAGCATCAGCTACGTATTGGTCAAGTACTGATATCAGATGTTTTAAAATATCATGATTATATTGGAAAAATATCGGACATGTCTAAAACATGTTATAAAAGATATTGCATTATGTTTTAATGTTATAACAACGTTAAGATTTTGGATGTTTGGGTCTATATTTCCAAATTACTACGAAAGACTAATTGTATACAGTTTATGTTAACCCGCCTTTTAGCAAGGCCGCAGATAGGCAGATTTAACTCAAATGACTACTCGGTTATCGAGGTTGGAATATGATGGTATTAGTTCAGACGATGGATAGATGATCAATCACGGATGATAAACATGAATATGTAGTCGGGATTCAACATAGTCGATGGAAAAAAAGCGGGGGATACTTGGAATATGGGTTTCGACAAAAGTCGAGTCGCTTCGGGTTGCTTGGAGTTTGCTTTGAGTCATACTTGGATTTACTTCGGGTTTTCATGATGGTTGCTTCGAGTCAGGCATGGGAATGCTTTGGGTCATTGAGTGGTCGGCATAATTTAGAGGGGTCGGTGCTGCTTGGGGTCGGTAGAGCCTTGGCTTCGGGTCGGCATCAACATATCTTCGGGCCGGCCTAAAGTTCTGGGGTCGGCATGTTTGAAGGACTTCGGGTCAGCATCGTTCCCACTTTGGGTCGGCATTGACATCAAGGGGTCGACAAAGTATGGGGTCGGCGTTTTCGAGAGAGGTCGGCATAGATGGTACTGCTTCGGGTCGGTGCTTACACGACTTCCGGTCGGCATTAGGGAAATGGGATCGACATGTTTTGACACTTCAAGTGGACCGACATTGCTAGTTTGCTCTGGGTCAGCATGCTTGCTTCTTCGGGTCGGCATGCTTGTTTCATCAGGTCGGCAATGAAGTTCTGGGGTCGACATGTTTTCTGCTTCGAGTCCTAATGCAGTTTGCTTCAGGTCGCATGCGCATTCACTTTGAGTCATGACCAGGGATACTTTGTGTCGGCATGTCAACTACACAAGGTCAGCACTAATGAAGAGTATGGGCTCGACCATGGTTCTAGTGGGCCTATACCGGCGAGGAAGCCCAGCAACCAGGATTTTGTCTATAAATACAGCAGGCGGGGCTTTAGAAAAGGGATTCTCATTTTGATTCCCTTCATCTTCTGCTTAAAGTCTACTCTTCCATTTTTGTTTTCAAAAACTCTGGATTGTAATATTAATCAATTCCCTGATCAATAAAAAGGAAATTTCTGGAGTGGACGTAGGCCAGAGTCAGCCGAACCACTATAAATGTCATCTATTTACTACTTTCTTTTTAATTTTTGATGTTCTTCATATTTATATCCTCTTCATATATTCTATCTATGACTGTGAATTGCTGCTTTCATCTGCGATTGGATGTTTGTGACCATTTTTGGTGCAAACATTTTGGTGCAAGCTGTGATGCCCACCCCGAGACCAACATTAACAAAGAGTATTACTGGGTAATACTGTCTGCTAATGCGGAGAATAGGGCTGGTTAGGAGCGACCATCTATAGCTTTGTCTTAAACATCTATTAAATACGTCGATTAATGCTCGAATTTTTTTCTCAATCAAGTGGATCGACATATTCAATAAATGCTTAACACAAAACTATAGTGGCTAACGGATCTATCAGAACAAAATACAACAACAAAATGTATAAGTGTATATGTAAATATATGTCTGTTTGCTATTCTATGATGTACATCCCCGAGACCCACATTAACAAAGAGTATTACTGAGTAATACTATCTGCTAATGCGGAGAATAGGGCTGGTTAGGAGTGACCATCTATAGCTTTGTCTTAAACATCTATTAAATACGTCGATTAATGCTCTAAATTTTTTTTGTCTCAAGTGGATCGCCATATTCAATAAATGCGTAATACAAAACTATAGTGGCTAATGGATCTATCAGAACAAAATACAACAACAGAATGTACATCACATCACAGAACAACAAACAAACATATATATTTAATATTGAGAAATAAAAATAAATTGGAAATTTAAAATTTGTTTATTTGGAATAAATAATGGATTTTAAATGTAAAATGTGAAAATAAAGTTTTAGAAACTTTATTTTGGTTGTTTCTGTTAAAAATGAGTGAAATATGGTTTTAATTTAGTGAAAATGCAATAATTCTAGTAATTATTGTCAAATGCTTCTTTTATTGAGTTTTTAAATGAAGTGTTTGTTTTAATATGTTGTTTATTTAAATAAAAAGGTGAAATTTGATTTAAAAATAAGTTTTGATCATAAAATTGATGAAAAATGGTTTGTTATATTTTATTACACAAGAAAATTATTTTTGTGTAATTTTTGAAGTTAAAAATAGTGTTATATATATATATATTTGTGTAAATTGGTTATTTATTTAAAAATAAGAGTTTTTAATAATAAAAATATTTTTATCACTAAAATTATCTTTTTATTAGTTTAAAAATATTTTATTAAACATGAAAATGTGTTTGTGTAAATTTAAGTGTGAAGAAATTTTGTTGAAATAGGTTGTTTTGATATTTACATAAGTGTATAAGTGTATATTTGTGAATTAAGTGATAAAATTAATTTTTCCTTAGGCTAATTTCTTTAGTTTTGGGTCCAAAGCCCACTTAGCATAATAAACCTGAACAAAGAAAAGTGAGAAACATCTCTTCTCCTCCAAACTAGTACGTTTATTTCTTCTTACAATAAACTAAAAACAGAAGAAAAAAATTAAAGCATTAATCGATGTATTTAATAGATGTTTAAGACAAAGCTATAGATGGTCGCTCCTAACCAGCCCTTTTATCCGCATTAGCAGACAGTATTACCCAGTAATACTCTTTGTTAATGTGGGTCTCGGGGTGGGGCGTCACAGCTTGAGAAAACTAGCACTCGGGGATTCTGAAGCTTGGATTTTGGATTTGAAGGCTTAGGAACTTAGATTCTAGAAGCTATGTTAGGCAATCAGCAAGGAGGCAGGTGATAGAAAGGAGCCATCAAGAGGGAAGTCAGGAGGCTTCCTCTGGAGCTGCGACAGTCAGGCATCCATCTACATCACAAGGGATGAGATGCAGACTATGGTGGATTCCATGCGGGAACATATGTTGAAAAGGCAGGAAGAGATGATGCAGGAACTCTTCAGGCAGATGGGAACAACTGGGACACAGAACCTAGGAAATTGACCAACCGCAACTGTTGGCAATGTAAGACAAGGAGTCGGAGCTGGAGAAATATCTTGATGTCAGAACCAGAACTGAAATGGAGAACTTGAAGGAAATCGGCAAAGGCCTGGGGGCAGGCCCTTGGGGTTGGATATTGGAAGACCTGTAAATGGAGCTCAGCAAGCTGGGGCCAACATGAACGTGAATGAGCAACATGAGGAGTACTACCCAGAATACCCTCATGGACATGGGGGCAGGGTGGAGATGCAAACAGAGGACCACCCCTGGATGGATATGAGCGAATGGCCTGGACTGATAAGAAGGATTATGAGAGGAGGACTACCGAGCAGAGGCTTGGAGGAAGTTAGTCGAATTCCGTTCACTCCGAATATTAGAAACGCAAGGAACCCTCCAGAATTCAAATTACCAACACTGAAGGCCTATGATGGGAAATCAGACCCAACTACGCATGTAACCAGATATATCAGGCATATGGAAGTGCTAGGGGCATCTTAGGATGTTATGGCAAGATGTTTTCCTTTATACTTGACGGATTTGGCTGCACTCTAGTTTAGGCAGCTAGAGAATGGATCGATCAGGACATGGGGCGAGCTAGTGGAACGCTGCATGAGGCGGTTCAGGGTCCATGCAACGTGACCCAACAATGTAATAACATTGGCATCAATGAAGCAAAGGACATGAGAGTCCGTGAGAAATTTTCTAATGCGGTTCAATGCAGCCATGGCTTCGGTGGATCGCCCGGATCCATCAATGATTTTGATGGCAGCGGTAACAGGAACTGCAGACGGTACTGAGTTCAAAGATTCATTGGCACGGGATCCACCACAGGATCTTGGAGAGTTCTATCATGAGGCGGAAAGATTTATCCGGTTAGAGGACTCACATGCCGAAAGGCAGGAGGTGAACACCACGCAAGGCGAAGGAACGTCCGAAGAAGGACGTGGAATGGATAAAGGAAAAAGAAAGCAGAACGAGGGATATGAAGGTTCTAATAAACGGAGGAGAGACTGGGAACCCAAATTCGCAACATACACGGACTTAACAGAGAATCTCGAACGGATTTACTTAGAAACATGGGAGCATTTCCCATGTCGGAGACCACCTAAAAGGGATCCCACAGAACGGGAGCGTATGAGCGGGAGGTACTGCCTATTCCATGAACTGGAAGGGAATGCCACAGATGAATGCCGCCACTTGAAGGACGTGGTGGAAGAACACGTTAGGAGTGGCAGATTGCCGCAGTATGTGAGGAACCGGACAAGAGCGGTAGAACATAAGCAGCTACTGCCTGCACCAAACATGAACGACCTTGGATCGGGGTCACGACGCGTCATCAACTGATCGTGATGGCAAGAGCCGAGTTCAGGATTTGAACTTCGGTCATCGAATAATTTTTCTGATTTTGTTTTTAAAAAATAAAGCAGTTATGCCACTTACACATGTAAGGGAACCAGAGCGATCCCCAGGAATGCTCTGAGACGGTAATAGACTGCTTTGCCCAGAGAGGCAGCACTTAGTTTTGTATGTTTTTTCTTATTAGACATTTGGAGCTTGGATTTAATAAATGAATTTGGATTTTATGAAACAAATCCCCGACCAGAGAGTTATCGGATGGATACTAGAAGTCAGTTGGAAATTAATCGCTTAATGTTCAAGGATACTGAACCGGATTGCAGGGAGTAATGCCACTTCGACGGAGAGCGACAGGATCGGCTCGCTCGATGTTGTTTCCCTTTCACCGGAGAGTGACAGGATAGGATTCAGCAAGAGCCCGGAGTGGCTATAATAGGTCTAGAACTTAGGCCATGGCATCGCTTAATGTTCAGGGATACTGAACCAGAGTGCAGGGAGTGGCACCGCTTTGCCGGAGAGCGACAGGATCGGCTCGCTCAACGTTGTTTCCCCTTCACTAAAGAGTGACATGATAGGATTCAGCAAGAGCCCGGAGAGGCTATGGCCGGTCTAGGAGGACAAGGGCATCGCTTAATGTTCAGGGATACTAAACCGGAGTGCAAGGGATAGGTTGCTTCGCCGGAGTGCGACAGGATCTGCCTATTCAATCGTTAAGTTTGGATCGAGCTTAGAAAGGGTCCAGAGAGGCCGTCAACAATCCAGAGAGATCTTAGGATTCGATTACTAACTTCCAATATGTGATATGGATTCTGATAGTGGCTTCGAACATCTAAGGATTTGGCTAAGGACCAGGAGTGGTCCCGGATTTGGATAAAATGATCCGGAGAGATCATGGATATTTTGGTTAATGGATCTGGAATGGATTCAGAATTGGATAACGACTCGGAACAGTCACGGATTTGGCTATCGGACTTGGATGGAATTGCTTGATAATCGATTGGATTATGGATTGGATGATACGGCTATGGATGGAATATGGACTTTGGATATTGGATTTGAAGCTCTACAAAACACGCCTTCCAATATCAAGGCATGTTTTGGAGGGCAAATGTTAACCCGCCTTTTGGCAAGGCCGCAGACAGTGGATTTAATTCAAACGACTTCTCGATTATCGAGGCTGGAATATGATGGTATTGGTTCAGACAATGGATAGAGGATCAATCACGGATGATAAACATGAATATGTGGTTGGGATTCAACATACTCGATGGACAAAAAGCATGGGATACTTAGAATATGGGTTTCGACAAAAGTCGAGTCGCTTCGGGTTGCTTGGAGTTTGCTTCGAGTCATACTTGGATTTACTTCGGGTTTTCATGATGGTTGCTTCGAGTCAGGCAAGGGAATGCTTCGGGTCACTGAGTGGTCGGCATAATTTAGAGGGGTCGGTGCTGCTTGGGGTCGGCAAAGCCTTGGCTTCGGGTCGGCATAAACATATCTTCGGGTCGGCATAAAGTTCTGGGGTCGGCATCACGTTGGGGTCAGCATGTTTGAAGGACTTCAAGTCGGCATCATTCCCACTTCGGGTCGGCATTGACATCAAGGGGTCGGCAAAGTATGGGGTCGGCGTTTTGGAGAGAGGTCAGCATAGATGGTACTGCTTCGGGTCGGTGCTTACACGACTTCGGGTCGGCATTAGGGAAATGGGATTGGCATGTTTTAACACTTCAAGTGGATCAACATTGCTAAGTTGCTCCGGGTCAGCATGCTTGCTTCTTCGGGTCGGCATGCTTGTTTCATTGGGTCGACAATGAAGTTCTGGGGTCGTCATGTTTCTGCTTCGAGTCCTAATGCAGTTTGCTTTGGGTCGCATGCGCATTCACTTCGAGTCATGACTAGGGACACTTCAGGTCGGCATGTCAACTACACAGGATTAGCAGTGATGAAGGGTATGGGCTCGACCATGGTTCTAGTATGCCCATATCAGCGAGGAAGCCCAGCAACCAAGATTTTGTCTATAAATACAGCAAGCGGGGCTTCAGAAAAGGGATTCTCATTCTATTTTCCTTCATCTTCTACCTAAAGCTACTCTGCCATTTTTGTTTTAATAAACTCTGGATTGTAATATTAATCAATTCTCTGATCAATAAAAGAGAAATTTCTGGAGTGGACATAGGCCAGAGTCAGCCGAACCACTATAAATCTCGTCTATTTACTGCTTTCTTTTTAATTTTGGTTGTTCTTCGTATTTATATCATCTTCATATATTCTATCTATGACTGTGAATTGGTGCTTTCATGTGCGATTGGGTGTTTGTGACCATTTTTGGCGCAAATAGTTTACATATTAAATTTGTTTGCCTAGGTATTCTAATAAATATAGGTCTTAAAATAGGCTCATAAAAATCAAGAAATTCGTATAATGCGCATTATTATTTTTTTCATTTTTAATCATCTAAATATCTCTGTTATTTTTTAATTTTTTCATATTTATAGTTTCTTTGTGATAACCCGCTATTTTTAATATCTAAATTCGATTATAAACAACGTCGAAATATGCTTACAACTAAATTCAGATGTTAAAGACAGTAGATCATGGATATATAGAATTAAAAAGAGTTTAAAATAGTGGACATAAAAAGAAAATTCTCACAGGATTAAACATAAATACCATTAAAATAATCTAATACTACACAAATCCAATACACAGTACAGGAAAAATTATTTTTGACAGCCCCAGCGTTTCAGTGCAAACTGCTGTTCTAGGTGCAATTTTACCTTTATACGATGAAACAATAACAACTAAACGGGTACCAAATCACGAAATTTTAGAGCGGGCTCCTTGTTATTTTCACAGTCGTGTTCCTTTGTATTTTTGCTACCTAACAGCGTTTCATTTCATCACTTTCACTGCCCACATAAGCCCTTGATACTTTTCCAATCCCTGAATAAAGTCTCCCTGACATTGCCGCCACCATCTCGCGTGCGCAGATCTCACAATTCACTTGATTCCGCGTCCACCACTTGTCTCGCATCACCTGACATCGCCGTCCCTACAGTCGCTCCCCTAACATCTGTAAGGTACAGGTTGATCCGAGGTCATTGCATTAATGAAAAATGGATTTTCTGATGAAGGTAAAGGTGTTTGAGGAAATGGATCAAAGATATGGTGACAGTTTTCTGTGCACACAAAGGGATGATATGGATATGCTTATTGTACAAGCAACAGAGTTGAGTCAAATTTGAGCACAATGATTGTTCTTACAAATATGATGAGGAGAATTACAAATTGTTGCAAGAAATGAAAGATTTTGTGTTCAAGTCAAAAGGATTGACACGGCAAAAGACATTGATATGGGCAAATTCATGAAAATGTACAAAGAACATGGATTAACAGATGCATATATTTGCAAGTTAATAAGAATTGAATAGAGGGTATTGTTGCAAGAATACGATCAATAATGGATAATAGAATTTAACAACAGTAAAAACCAGAATTATAGAACAGAAATTGAAAGTACAAGATTTAACAAGAAACGGAAATTTGCAAGAATTTACATGGAATGAACTGAATCAAATAAGCAAGCCTCAATTGATATCAAAACAAATTGCAAGATTAAAGAAATGATATGATAAGCAACTAAAAATGAGCAAGAACTGGTATTAAATTGATAAGTCTTGTAGCAACAAGAAATTGCAAATGTATATGAAGAAATAATAAGAACAGAATTTGTAAAGGGCATAAATGTAACAAACAAGATAAATTGCAGATCCAAGTACAAGTACAAATTGCAAAGATTAATAAGAACTAAGAACAGAATAGCTAATGATAAAATGAACAGGGATTGAAGTACAGGAATTAACAGGAAGGATTGAAAAAGAATTAAGATTGAAAATTGAATAGATGTAAACTTACAGAGCTATGATCTAAACAATAAAAGTTGAAATAAACTTGCAATTAGAATGACAAAAAAGATGTAACTATATTCAGATTTTTCTCCCCCAGTTTTACAAATGCCTATACCAGTATATATATAGACATACTCGTGTACAACTTCACTTGACTCAACTCGGCCCAGTTACAACCCAATACACTGACATACCAAACATACACACACTAACACAAAACATACATACACTGACACATTCAAAATATATCTCTTCTCAATTCTTGGTTCCAGCAACTCAAGTGCCTACACGGGCCTGACATTGATGTCCATCATTGTTTTTTTTAAAGTTAAAAGAAAAATTCAAAAATGCCATGAAACTAAAAAAATGAAAATGAGACTCCCCCCACACTTAATTTTGACTGTGTCGACACAGTCAATGCATGATATAATGAGTGTAACGGGGAAAATTATGTACATATTTACAAAAGAGGGTTAACATTCTTACTAGACGTAGTTTGGCTCATGAGGGATCATGAGCTCCTCCTCTTGGTTATTTGGCAATTCCAAGAAAGGTTTTAGACGATGACCGTTGACTTTGAAAACCGATCCATCCCTGGGGTTTTCTATTTCTACGGCACCATGTGGAAAAACAGTTCGTACCACAAATGGTCCGGTCCATCTCGATTTAAGTTTCCCAGGGAATAAATGAAGTCTTGAGTCACATAAAAGAACTTTTTGGTTAGGCGAAAACGTTTTCCTTAGGATTGACTTGTCATGAAAAACTTTGGTTTTTTCTTTGTAAATTTTATCGTTTTCATACGCGTCGTTCCTAAGTTCTTCTAGTTCGTTGAGTTGTAGTTTTCAGTTTTCGCTAGCTTTCTCAAGATCAAAGTTTAAGTTCTTAATTGCCCACAGCGCTTTGTGTTCGATTTCAACGGGTAAATGGCAAGCTTTACCGTAAACTAAACGAAATGGGGACATCCCAAGGTTAGTTTTAAAAGCAGTACGGTAAGCCCAAAGCGCGTCGGTCAATTTTTGAGACCAATCTTTTCGATTTTTATTGACAGTTTTCTCCAAGATTTGTTTTATTTGTTGATTTGAAACTTCAACTTGGCCACAAGTTTGAGGATGATATGGAGTGGATAACTTGTGGGTTATCGAGTATTTTTTCATTAAAATTTCAAAAGAACGGTTGCAAAAATTGGTCCCGTTATCACTGATTATTGTGCGAGGTGTGCCGAACCTCGAAAAGATGTTTTCTTTGAGAAATTTCACAACAATTTTATGGTTGTTGGTTTTGCAAGGAACGGCTTCGACCCATTTTGAAACGTAATCGACAGCGAAAAGGATATACAAGTTTCCAAAAGAATTGGGAAAAGGTCCCATAAAGTCTATACCCCATACATCAAAGATTTCAATCGTAAGAATGGGGTTTAGAGGCATCATATCTCGTCGAGAAATTCGTCCAAGCATTTGACATCGATCGCAAGTTTTACAAAATTCAAACGAGTCTTTGAAAAGAGAAGGCCAATAGAAACCACATTGAAGCACTTTTCCGCAGTTTTTCCAGGACCGAAATGTCCACCACACGCTTGATCATGGCAAAATGAAAGAACACTCCTAATCTTATTATCCGAAATGCAACGTCGGATGATTTGGTCAGGACAATATTTGAACAAGTATGGATCGTCCCAATAGAAATACTTTACTTGGGACATGAATTTGCATTTGTCCTATTTGGACCACGATGAGGGCGTTTCTTTAGTGACTAAGTAGTTCACTATATCAGCGTACCATGGGTCGATAGAAATTGAAAGGAGTTGTTCATCGGGGAAGTTTTCATTGAGTGGCAAAGAAGATAGTGCGTTCGAAAGGCGAGACAAGTGATCGGCTATGACATTATCGGATCCTTTTTTGTCTTTTATTGTAAGATCAAATTCTTGAAGTAAAAGGATCCAACGAATCAAGCGGGATTTGGCATCCTTTTTAGCGAAGAGATATTGAAGCGTAGAGTGGTCCGTGTACACAGTAATGTGTGACCCTATCAAGTATTGCCGGAATTTTTCGAGAGAAAAAACGACAGCTAGAAGCTCTTTTTCGGTTGTTGTGTAGTTGAGTTGAGTGTCGTTCAAAGTCATACTCGCGTAGTAAATCACGTGAAGGATCTTGTTGATGTGTTGTCCTAAGATAGCACCAACAGCAAAGTTCGAAGCATCACACATTATTTCGAAAGGAAGATCCCAATTGGGCGCACAAATGATTGGAGCAGAAATGAGTTCGTTCTTAAGACGTTCAAAAGAAGAGATACAATCAGAGTTAAAATTGAAAGGAACTTCTTTTCCAAGAAGAGTCGTCAAAGGACGAGCAATTTTGCTAAAGTCTTTCAGAAAGCGTCGGTAAAAGCTAGCATGTCCAAGAAATGATCGAATGTCCTTAACATTTTTGGGAATGGATAGATTTGCAATGACATCGATTTTCGCTTTATCTACATCAATGCCTTTATTTGAGATGATATGTCCAAGGACTATGCCTTGTTTGACCATAAAGTGGAATTTTTCCCAATTCAAAGTCAAATGTTTTTCTTTACATCGATTTAGAACCAATTCGAGATGATGTAAACATTGGGAAAAAGAATCGCCAAAGATTGAGAAATCGTCCATAAAAACTTCTAGAAAGCGCTCAATCATGTCGGAAAAGATTCCAACCATGCATCATTGGAAGGTCGTAGGAGCGTTACAAAGTCCGAATGGCATACGTCGGTAAGCAAAGGTACCGAATGGACACGTGAAAGTTGTTTTCTCTTGATCTTCGGGAGCGATGGGAATTTGGTTATAGCCGGAATAACCATCAAGGAAGCAGCAAAATTCCTGGTCGGCTAAACGTTCGAGCATTTGGTCAATGAAGGGAAGAGGGAAGTGATCTTTTCGTGTTGCGGCATTTAGTTTTTGATAGTCAATGCAAACACGCCAACCCGTTTGAGTACGACTTTGATAGCTTATATTGCTTATATTGCTTATGCAAATATAAGTGGGTTTGATACAAGTGGGTTTGATAGCTTATATTGCTTATGCAAATGAGCTATACTTATTCAACATAAATACAAGTTGCATCATCATTTGCTAATCCATTTTCGATTGTGAAAATAAAGTAAAAATGAATTAGCAAATGATGATGCAACTTGTGTTTATGTTGAATAAGTATAGCTCATTTGCATAAGCAATATAAGCTATCAAACCCACTTGTATAAACTTGCATCAAAATTCACTTTCATAAAGCACAAACAAAGAGATCATAAATCATAACAAATATTGAAATTACATAATATTTGAGAGCTTCATTACCCCTAAATTGAAGGGGTTTAGCTACTCATTTGTGGCATTGAAGCAACACAAGTAAATTTTAACATTAAAAAGAGAAGAAAATAGAAAATAAGCAAAGAAAGCAAAAGAGATTAGCTACTAACTACTTGCATAAAAATATAAACTACACTACTTGCATAAATGTAAATCTAAGCTATGAAAGAGAGCATAGAAATAAACATTAACAATAAAACAAAGAAAAGCATGTAGAAAAGAGAGAAGAAAGAGGCTTGGAAGCCATTTTTATTTCATAGAACATTGAGCTTACAATTTGATCTCTTAATTTCCTAAGTAAAATGAAAGAGTAGATGATAGTTTCATGTACATAAGAGGGTTATTTATACATGCATAAAACCCTAATTCTATTTTTAGGGGGCTTCCCAAAATGCCCTTTAGGAAGTGTGGCCACCAAGTAATCATTAGCCCCTAATTAATCCATCATTTGATGTGCATGAAGCTTTAACCTCCTCTTAGTGGTCCATTAGCTCCTAATTGTACATGTAGGTAAGTGGGTGGGGTCCTCCATGATCTTGAACTTGAATTATTTCCTCTTCATCCCTTTGTATTTCCTTGTGCATGCATATATCATTATGAATCCCACTTCCATATGCATCAAAGTATCCTATAAAAATCATAAAAATTGTCCAAGTAAAAATTCTTAAATTAACACATGCACACAAATGACCATTTTCCCCCTGAATGAAGATGAAAATATGATGGTTTGAAAATGATTGAATTTTGGTTTTAACATGTAAAAATGCCCAAATATGATATTTATTTAAATAAAAAGAGATAAAATATGGATGTATATATATATGCACATTTACGTGCACATCAAATAAATCATATCATACATCTTATAGTGTTTCTTTAAAAATAAATCAAAAAAAATTTGTTTTAGGGATTTTTTTTAATTTTTTTTTTTGAGATTTTAAAAGAAAAGGCAAAAATAAACCATGAAAAAATAAAAATGAAGATGAGTCTTCCCCCCACACTTGATTTTGACTGTGTCCCCACTGTCAACCCAAGTGGAAGGAGAAAAATAAAAATAAAAACATGACCTTTATTTAAATGAAAATTAACGGTATATACACGAGATCAGAAAGTATATCGTCAAAAAGTAAATGAAACGGTCTTCGAAAGACCGATTCATTTGTCTCGTCAAGTATACGAGACACAACTTAAGCTTGAAAAACCAAACCGTAAAAGATTTCAAAATTGAATGTTGATTTGGAAAAACGAATGTCGTTTTATTAAAAATCGTACGAGTTGTTTTATTTTCGATGATTTTTGGGGTCGATAAAACAATTGGTTGAAGTTCAAGTTTATTTTCACCAAATTGAAATTCAAGCTCTTCATTGAAAAGTTCTTCAGAATTATTGATTTCAAAATCAAAGTGATGATTTAAATCTTCCCCGTCGGAATTTAACAACTCGTCATCGAACAGTCCAAAAAATTCGTGTTCATTAAATTTGTCTTCCTTTGTTGGATTATCAACAACTTCATTGCGTATCTCAAGTTCAAAATCCAAAGTTGTTGTATTCAAATTTTCGAAATCGAGAAAAGGAAGATCGAATTTTAAATTTGGTTCCACACCCTCAAAAGAATTGAAATCCAACTCAATTACCGTGTTTTCAACAACTTCATTAAGATTATTATTTTCAATTCCAAAAGTTGTTATTTGAAAATCGTCAATTTGGGTAAAAGATGGATTATTACTTAACTCGTCACATGTTGGGATTTGGTTTTGTTATTCACGTTGTTTCATATAAGTTTCAAACAACGAATCCGTGTGATCATCGTAAATTTCATTCATTTGTTCAACAAAATCCAATTTATAATTATTAGCTTGAGGATTTTCGATTTGGATTTGTTGAGAACAAAAATTTTCACTTGCATCATAGTCGAGATTATTCCCATTGCCAAAATTATTTGAAAAGTGGATCACATTTTCGTTTTGATTTTGAAATTCATTTCGGAGTTCAAAATTGAATTGGCATGGGTTATACTCGAAATCGTTTGAATTTTGAAGTGAATTCAAAATTTGATTATTTTGAGAACTTTGATTTGAATCATTGCCCAAATATGAATTACACAAATCATTTATCATTTGATTTTGCTGTGTAGAGATTTCAAGTAAAGATGAAATGTTATTTTCGAGATTCGAGGGTTGATCATCATTTTGAAAACTTTGTTGTTCAAAATTCGAATTGTTTAAAGAATAGTTGTCGTTAAAATATTCATACGAATTTGGAGTGATATCATATGGATTATATTGATTTTCACAACTATTGTAAAATTCAAGTGAGTGGGGAAACTCGGACATTTTCAAGAATGTATTTGTTGTTTTTTTTAAGGAAAAATTTTTACAAATAAAAATTTTCAAAAGGGAAATTGGTTTTTTTTTTGAAAATATTTTATATATTTTTTTTTGGATTTTTTTATTTTCTAAATAAAAACTAAGTAAACAAAAAAAAATTTGATTAAAAAAAATTCAAAAGAAAGGATTTAAAAATTTGGAAAGGAATATTTACAATTTTTTTTAGTTTTGGATTTTTGAATTTTTTTTGTTTTTTTTTAATATGCATGAACTAATGCAACTAAATGAATGCAAGGTTTAATTACAAATGATTTATCCTAAGTTAACCCAAAATTGTATAATTACAAATTGTCTTAAATCAACAAGATAGTTCTCAGCCAAGTAACGGGCAGGAGTTATCGGTGCACCACGAATCACCGTAGCAATGCAGCCGAAGGTTTAAGTACCTTCAGAGGAACAACCACTATAATATTTACGAATCACCGTAATATTTATAAATGGTTATTACTCTGCCGTAGCCTAGACACCAAGAAAGTAAATTGTTCAAAGAAGACAACTTGTCAATCTACAATTAAGAGCTATCGATGTCTAACCGTTATTATTAACAAATTCTAGGATGAAATGCAAAGCAGAAATTAAATGTGTATTAACAATGCAACTACGAATGGATTTTGTTTTGTTTGTTTGTTTTTTTTTAAATGCAAGTAAACAACAATGCAAGACAAACAAAAACAATAGATATATACAATGCAAAGCAAATAAAGAGAAAATTATAAATCAGCAAGTAGTTTTTTTTGGGCAAGCTCAGCACGCAAGCAATTTATTTTAGCAAGCACTTCTGCTCCTTCTGCAATTCTGCTTTTGCAACCTGAAATAAAAACAAAATATATATACAGTTTTTTTTTTAATTATTTTTTTTTTGAAAAGGAAACTTGAAAGTGAAGTTTTAGTTAAAAAAAATTCTAATAATAATGAAAGAAAAACTAAAACCAAACAAATCAAATCAAAACAAATGAGAACAACACCAAACAAGAGTAAACAAAACTAAACAATTGAAACTTTTTTTTTAATTTCTTTTTTTTTTAATTAAAGGAACTAAGAAAAAGTCGAAACCAAACAAATTGCCAAATTTCGAAACTCAAATCGAATTGCCAAAACCAAAATTCACTAATCAAATAAAACCAATACAAACCTTTTTTGTTAGAACTAAATAAAACGAAGATAACTAACCCAATATCAACTAAAACAGACCACACGAACTAAGCCCGCTAAGACCAAACAAAAGCAATTAAAAACAAAAATAAATGCACCAAACTAAAAAAAAGACAGCCCACACAATTATCGAAACAAACCCAACCCAAAGAAAAAAAAATACAACCCATTCAATAAAAATTTCTCAAACACAGTTTAACAATTGAAGTTCAAAAACAATTGAGAATCCAAAGAATCTCGACTTCTAGAAAATCCAAAACTTGTTCGTGGTCAGTTTCGCTCGCTATAGTTGATTAGGGACAGTGGTTCGCTCGATTGGGTCGCTGATGGGTGATTGCGAGCATTTGGAAGCAATGTCTGGAATTGGGTTCGCGGTGGTTGTCGATTCGTTTTGGAGAAGTTTGGCGAATTGATGCTCGCGTTGATAATGTTGCAGTGGAGTTTCAATTTGGCTTCGGGTTGATGGTTTGAGTTGACGTAAGCTGCTGGTTGATGAATGATGAATTAGTCGAAGATTGTGTTGAGCAGTTCAACTGTGGGGGGAAGTGGTCGAGGGATTCAAATTGGAATCTTGAGTGGTTACTGGGTTGACAGAGGTGATGTGGGGCAGTGATTTGCGGTTGTCTCTGTGTCGAAGGTAAGGTTGACAGAGGCAATGTTCGATTGGTAGTTTGTATGGGATCAAGTTGTGGTAAGTTGAACTGTAGTGGTATGCTTATGGTAACGGTGGTGGAGTTGGTCGAAAGTGGTTGTTGCAGTAGTATGTATTTAGAATGGTGATAGGGGAAATGTTGACAGGGGGAATGTTGTCTGTTTTGACAGTGGAGGATGTTGTGGCTGTTATTGGGTGAATGGTTGCAGTGTAAAACTTGTTCGAGTA
Source organism: Allium fistulosum (assembly GCA_030737815.1). Classification (NCBI taxonomy): domain Eukaryota; kingdom Viridiplantae; phylum Streptophyta; class Magnoliopsida; order Asparagales; family Amaryllidaceae; genus Allium; species Allium fistulosum. The sequence goes on from CM060901.1 coordinate 634,896,881, forward strand.
TGTGGATGGATTGTCAAAAGTGTTGTGTAGGCAATGCAGGCAAGTGTTGTATGGTAGTATTTTGGTGAGGAAATGTTGCTGTGAAGCTATGGTGGTGGGTTACAGTGGTTGATGTGTGCTGTAACTATGGTCAGTGGAATCGTAGCAGTGGGATGATTTGTGATAGGGGAGAATGAATGATGTGATGTTGTTGCGGAAGTGGCTGTTGATGTAACTGTTGTACAAAGCAGTAAAGAATGTGAATGTGGTTTGTAGAAGAATGTGAATGGTGGGTGGTTATGCTGTGTGAATGGGAATTTTTGTAATGGTGAATTCTGGTTAGAACCGTGGGTTATGGGGGTTGATAGGGAGTGATTTGTTTCAAGTGGGAGGACTGGGATGGATTGGAGTTGTAGTGGAGTGGTGGATTCAAGGGGATTGTGTACTGTTTGGGTGAAAGTGGTGGTGGTTGATTGTGACAGCTTAGGCAAGGATGTTGAGTAGTTGATGGAGTATATGGTGATGCTTGGTTTGAAGTTGTGGTTGTGGTAGGGAATTTGACAGAGGCAGTGATTGTAAAGGTATGTAGGCAGATAACAGGAAAGTGGAGCACTGTAGTTGATGCACAGTTTTGTGATGAGGAGGTGATTGTTTGGGGTTTGTGGTCGATGAAGTGGTGGATATGCAGTGAGTCGATGAAGTTGTGTTGAGGAGTTGCAACAACGGTTGATGCAAGAATGCTCTGTTGTTGAAGTAGTGGCATAGTGAAGTAATGCAGTGGGCAGGTGGATACGCGAGGAGGAGCAGAAGGGGAAAGCAACTGAAAGCTGTGGTGAAGATTGTTGTTCGTGGTGGAGTTGTGGTGAGGAAAGTGGTTGGAGGACGGTTTGTTGACTGACTGCAGTGATGTTCTGGTTGACAGTGGGTGGGTTTGTATATAAAGAAGTAGTGAAGTTGTAGGAAATTTGCAAAGATCAAAAGGATAGTGACAGGGGAAGGGGAGACCACAGTGAAGTAAGATGACAGTAGTTGGTCGAAATGTAGTGGTTTGGGTTGATGTTTGTGGACAGGAGGGTGTGCAGGTGAGAAGGGCAATGACTAGTTGTAGAGGAGTGATGGAGAATGTAGTTTATGGTTGTTGTGTGCAGGGCTAGTTTCAGAAATGTAACAGTGACACAGAAATGTGAACAGAGAGTAGAAAATGAACTGATTGTTGTAATTTTTTTTTGAAAGCTGTACAAATAAAAATTGTAAATGAAATGGAAGATTTTTTTTTCAATAGAAATGCAAATGCAACTCAAACTAGAAAGAAAGAAACACAATCAAAATGCAATGAAAAATCATACGCAAACACACAAATAATTTTTATTTTGTTTAAATGCAAACATCCAAAATAAACACACAAAAATCAAAAGAAAATAACTCGAAGAATAGAAAATTAAAATCAAAACAACTCCCCGGCAACGGCGCCAAAAACTTGTTCGGACGGCTAAGTGTCTATGAACTAGAAAATAGCCGAATGAATTTTATAATAAAATTAACCGCAAGCGCACGGTGTACGAATGTAGCACGTGGCGAATACGGGTCGATCCGTAGGGAATTGATGATTTTAAAATTCTATTCAATCAAGTTAAACCAAAGTCGAGTGATTGTTAACTAACTAAAAGAAAGTAAAAACAAACTAAAACTAAGGAATAAAAAGATGAGATTAAAGAGCAATTTAGAGGTAAATCCCCTCTCATGATCATATAAATCAACATAATGACATTATGATCTCTTTTTGGTCATGTGTGAGTTTAGTTGATGCATTTATCATAAGCATGGCCTAATTGTGTTATTAATTAACACATTTAAACCATCAAACTTTAATGCACCCTCTAACCCACTTACTAACTTCAATGAAAATGATATGAAATCAAAAGTAGAATCTATTTTAAGCATGGTTTATTAACTATTGAATTAGAAACATAAACCATCAAATTTTAATTCTAAATCCACTTCCATTACCATGATCATATGTAGACGAAGAGGTAATTAATGATTCATATGACTAAGCATAGCCTATTTGTTTTGAACAATATAAGCTATCAAACTCAATATTAAACACAAACCACACAAACATCTACTTTCCATTAAGCACAAAAGAGACATAAAAGAAATTATGTTGCATCTACATGATTCAAGAGAGCTTCATTACTCCTAAATTGAAGGGATTAGCCTCTCATTTTTGTTATCAAATCAACAAATGTAGAAAGCAACATTAAACAAACAAGAAGAAAAAGAGAGAAAAAAGAAAGGAAAAACTAATCTACTTGCATGAAATAAGAGAGATCTACACTACAACATGAAAGGAAAAGAAGCATATAAAAGAAAAGAGAGCACTAATTAACATTAAAAAAAATGAAAGTTACATGAAATAAAAATATGGCTAAGTAGCCATGAAAAGAGAAAGAGAGCTTTGAGTTTTATTTTTATTTTTTTGAACCTAAACTAAGCTAAGAGAGACTAAGGAAGAGGAGGGGTTACATGAAGATATGGGGTATTTATACAAGTGTTAAACTCTAATTCATATTTTTGGGGGAATGCCCAAATTGCCCTTGAGGTAGTGTGGTGGTCAAGTAATCATTAACATCCACTAATCCCCCACTTAAATGTACATGAAGCTTTAATGTCATTTTATCATATGCTTAGCTCCTAATTTGAAAATCAAGGTAAGTGGATGGGGTCCTCCATGATCTTCACTTTGAATTATTTTCATCTTCATTCCTTTGTGTTCTATTTGTGCATGCACATCTTCTTCATCAAATCACTTGTAATTGAAATCAAATTCCTACAAAATAGTATGGAAATTTATAATTAATTTTTCTCAAGTTAATTTATGCACAAAAATGTCTATTTTACCCTTGGATGAAGATGAATATGTGACAATTTGGAATTATTTGAATTTTGGTTTAAACAAAGTTAAAATACCCGATATGATCATTTATTTAATTTAAATAGATTAAATATGGTGGTAAAAATATGCACATTTATGTGCACATCAATCATCTCTGGTGGTTTGGCCGAAAATAATCATCTGTTGGGCTTCTGTCCGTCAACCCAAAGCTAATATTTTCAGGGCTGTTACATCTCCTTTTCCCTTCAAGAATGACCTTGTCCTCAAGGTCGGATGATCAACCTATCCTTTTTAATTAGAATTTTTATGCACCATTCAATTTAAACACTTCAATTTCACTACACCGGCTAATGAGCCGCCACCGGGATCGAATATGAAAATAGTTTCTTCAATTTCTGAGGGCATAAGAGAGATAGGATTTTTTGTAGCAGCAACTCGAAAGCATAACATCATAGTCAATTGCCCCTGAAATTGTTCCAGGTTAAGGGTGACTTCACCCAAACTCTTCATTCCTTGAGCTCCCAATACCACATGGCATACTTCAAGAGGAAACATGAGCAGATCAACAAGCATTGTACACCCCTGACACTTGAGCACCACATCATGACACATTCCAGACCTAGATAGCTCATTTTGATCAATATTATCAACCATGATAACATCATTTTGATCAGCCTTATCTTTAACATGATTCACTACTCTATCAGCTTTGTTAGTGTCAATGCTATTTTCAAATACAATTTGTGGACATTGCGCAACATTAACTTGAACAGGTTTGTCGCTATTTTCTACTTGTTCCGGTGCATGGTGCTCTACATATACTTTGTCAACTTTTGTAGGTTCAATAGCTTCAACTGATTCACCTTCATCAATCTTGTCCGCTTCAGAATCGTTACAAGGATCTACTCCAACATCAGTAGCTTCTTGGAATTGCTCAAATTTGCTAAGATGCACCTTTTCAGTGGAATTTTGCTTCAGACCTGTTAATGTTTCACACGACCTCTCCATCTCTTCAAGATTAAACCGCACCATAATCTCCTCTCTAAATATTGGCCAGGCTCTATGATTGGGGACATTGTTTTTATAACCATGATACTACTCCGGTGCCTCTTTCTTGAGGGAAAGTGAACAAATATCCACCCAATATTTCTCTTCTATGTGGTGGAATCTAAAGTACTGTTCCACTTGCCTCAACCAATCAGACACTCTTTCTCCATTAGAAAAAGTAGGAAAGTTGAGTTTTTGGGATGATGGGGGTGAATATCTTGAGAAGTTGTTTGGGTAGTAATTATAAGGGTATGGATTTTGGTAAAGTGGATCTTGATATGGCACAGATAGTAGTGGTTCTTGAGGGTAGTTTAGGGAGTTTCGATGATTTCTTGCTGGATTTGCAGGCATTCTTGGAGGATGTGGCTGTGGTACTAGCTGAGGGTACATAGGGACTTGCATAGGGTAAGGATTTGGGTAATTTGGGGAATGTGGTGGTGGTGTAGGCTGTTGTGGAAAAGGATGGAAATGCTGATTCTTGATTCGCTGGACATCTTGAACTAAAGTGATGAGTGTATTGCATATACCATCAAAATTTGTATTCAAATCTTGATTAACTGCCCCAAATTTTTGATAGATTGCTTGCCTGGATCTTTTGGAAGATGAGGGTCAGAAATATACCCATCTTGAGGCTCTGATACCAATTTGTAAGGTACAGGTTGATCAGAGGTCATTGCATTGATGAAAAATGGATTTTCTGATGAAGGTAAAGGTGTTTGAGGAAATGGATCGAAGGTATGGTGACAGTTTTATGTGCACTGATATTAAATGGTGCACATAAATTAGGGATGATATGGATTTGCTTGTTGTACAAGCAACATAGTTGAGTCAAATTTGAGCACAGTGATTGTTCTTCCAAATATGATGAGGAGAACTACAAATTGTTGCAAGAAATGAAAGATTTTGTGTTCAGCACATAGAGATTGACACGGCAAAAGATATGGATATGGGCAAATTCATGAACATGTACAAAGAACATGGATTAACAGATGCAGATATTTTGCAAGTTAACAAGAATTGAATAGAGGATATTGTTGCAAGAATTCGATCAATAATGGATAATAGAATTTAACAACAGTAAAAGCCAGAATTATAGAACAGAAATTGAAAGTACAAGATTTAACAAGAAACAGAAATTTGCAAGAATTGACATGGAATGAACTGAATCAAATAAGGAAGTCTCAATTGATATCAAAACAAATTGCAAGAATTAAAGAACTGATATGATAAGCAACTAAAAATGAGCAAGAACTGGTATTAAATTGATAAGTCTTGTAACATCAGGAAATTGCAAATGTATATTAAGAAATAATAAGAACAGAATTTGTATAGGGCAAAATGTAACAAACAAGATAAATTGCAGATCTAAGTACAAGTACAAATTGCAAAGATTAACAAGAACTAAGAACAGAATAGCTAATGATAAAATGAACAGGGATTGAAGTACAGGAATTAACAGGAAGGAATGAAAAAGAATTGAGATTGCAAATTGAATAGATGTAAACTTACAAAGCTATAATCTAAACAATAAAAGTTGAAATAAACTTGCAATTAGAATGACAAAAAAATGTAACTGTGTTCAGATTTTTCTCCCCCAGTTTTACAAATGCCTCTACCAGTATGTGTATATATATATATATATACATACTCGTGTACAACTTCACTTGACTCAACTCGGCTCGGTTACAACCCAATACACTGACATACCAAACACACACACACTGACACATTCAAAATATATCTCTTCTCAGTTCTTGGCTCCAGCAACTCAAGTGCCCGACACAGGCCTGACATCGATCTCCATCATCTCTGGTGGTTTGGCCGGAAATAGTCATCTTTTGGGCTTCTACCCGTCAACCCAAAGCTAATATTTTCAGGGCTGTTACAATATCGCCGTAACTATTTGGCTAGCGGTAAGATTTCTTCTCCTCTCCCTTTACAATTTCTTTTGTTCGCCTGAAGCATCATAGGGTGCAACTAACCTTCATTTTATATGTTACCTTTCATTTCTCTCTTTATATAAAATTTTACTTTGGTTTTTAACAAAATTATGGTAGGGTAGCAGGCTTAAAAGCAGTAGCTTATTTGGAACTATACCGTCTTTAATAAACATGAATGTAATACAAGTTCTGTAAGCTACTCTAAATTTTATTCTAAATAATTGATGTTTCACCCTTTTTTGGGGTTTACTTGTTTTAATGACACAAAAAGCACTTGAGTTTGCCTTCTGCATTATGGATTCCGAATTAGTATATTCTTTTAGTTTGTCTGTTTGAGCCTATTGCAATAATTTTTGCTGTAATTTTGAAGTATGATTTATTTCTTCTTGCATAAATTGAACTTTTTTGAAATTTCAATCTTTGAGCCGGAATTAGAATGTTCTTGTATATTGGTTTGAGATACCAATTTTCTTTGAGGTTCAAATTCGTAATGCATTTATATTTTTCTAATTAATGTGATGCATGATGATTAACATACTTTTCATCATGTTGAATATGTTGGTTATGTCTGATTCTACCGATATGGCATGCAGTGGTCATTAGTTGAGTTGAATGCAGAGAGTAGCTGGTTGATTAGGGAAGGTTCACCTGAGTAGACGATACTAGCTTTGCTTTTATGGAGTTAAGGTGGGTACATGTTTCGGATCCTATGCTACCCGATCCGCCCGATATAATGGGGACTTGGCCCGCGCATAGATCAATTTTAGCTGTTGATGTTTGGGATATCAGCCTTGTCAGCCCTGGAGGAACTAGTTATTGATATATATTGTCTCGTCTCTGTTTGGTTTATGAAGAAGAAAGGAGGAAGAGGTTTTTAATGGAAAAATAACGTGCAAGTACGCAATAATGGAAAGTAAGAGCACCAAGTGTATTGATAAGTAGAGTAGAGAACCAAATTTGAAATTATTAGGATATAGAGTCAGCAATTAGGTGTGAATGGATGGGTAGCTACTGGGGCACAGATGCATTTTATACTGGTGTTCCTGTTGAATCATGTGTTCCATATGATAACATGTAATATATTCCTTAACCTATCAGAGTTCATCGTTGATTTCCTAGAATCAATATTTTTATGCCATTAGAGAAAAAGCTATACTTTGTTTTGATACAAATACCTTTTAACTTAATCCATGTCTTGCTACACTATATAATTTTATACACCTTTTAATATTTTATTTTTATCATAAATTATTTATTATAACTATGGATGTGCATTAAAGGTGATTATATATGGAATCAATGGACTATTAACAAGTGCTTCAGGTCACTCTGATTTAACTATAAGCATAACCTTTCTTGTATGCATGTTTTGCATTTACTCAACTAAATATGCACTCAGCGCCTTTAATTCGGTTTTGCACTTCAACCTGCAATTCGGCGCGTTATCCTTCACTGTCGGGACGGGATTCCAACTAGAGACCACTCAAATCAAAACCCTAAAGCATAGCAAAAGATGAGATCGTGGTAAAAAGTGTAAAAACAACCAATTAATATCTCAATTCCAATAATACAATCTAAACGCAATCACAATCCCCAAACAAGCAATATAGAAATCAAAGCAATAACGAAAAATAAATCACACAGCGATTTATAGTGGTTCCACTAATGTTGTGTTAGTGTACATCCACTTTAAGAGAGAGCTTTTATTAATATCGATGAGAAGAGTACAAAAGATTGAATACAATGATCAAAATTATAATAGAATTGATTTGTGGAAAAGAGAATTGAAGAAAAAAATTAGGTTTTGATAAATCCTAATCAGTGAAGGCTAATCTCTTGCGGTCGCTTTCTGTTGCGTGTAGATTTGGAACCTGAAGCTAGCTTATATAGAAGACTAGAAAACCTTGGCAAAGTTCCAAAATTGCCCTCGCAAATATCACAAATCTTCACGTCAAGCCCATGCCTGAAAAACAGGCGGAAGTCGCCACAGACGTCTGTCATAATATGACAGACGTCCGTCCAATGTCTCGGGATGCAGGTTTGCTGAAGCGACAGACATCTGTCGTTTTTCACAGACGTCTGTCCAATGTCTTGGATGCTGAATTGCTAAAGCGACATACGTCTATCCTTTTTCACAGACGTCTGTCGCTGTTAATTCAGCACCACTTCACATTTTCCTCCATAACTTCCACCTTCGAACTCCGATTTGCGAACCATTTTCTTTGTTACGAAGCTACTTCCGACCTCTACAATTCTCCATATAGTGTCGCCAAAATTTAGCATTCACAATAACGTTTGAGCTTCTACAAGTTTGCAGCTGCATCAGTCTTACTTCAGACTTCTTCATTTTACAACATCTACTTCAGTCTTACCTTGCACATTTCAGCATGCTCTAATTCCTCATGTCTTGCCTAGATTTAGGCATTTGATGACTATATTCTATCTTAACTTCAGATTTAAGGGTGTTTTATGTGTAACATTTTTTAATTTTAACTACATTAATGGCTACTTCACTTAATCTGCTGGTTCTGTAAGAGCTATTGTTTGGTCAATGAGAATCCATTCAGGTATATTCTTATAATTTTAGTTGATAAATTCGTGATCTATAGCTTTGACGCATCACTTTGACATTTTCATACTTAATGTTTAGCTTCAAAACTGGTATGACATTGTTTGCTTCACTTGACTTTTATTACCTGCAACTTATGTAACTAACATCGTTAATATCAATGATGCATCAAATTTTGAAACTTATGTGCGATATTTTTTACACAATATCGGTGATATATTGTCCAACAAGATATTTGTGATATATCAAGTGTGGAAAAAAGAAATCTGATTTATGAATGAACTAGTTTTATTTTTAGTACATAATTCATGTTATATAATTTACATATTTTTATATTTGAATGAAAATTAATTTTACTAATTTTTTATATCATAAATGAGTTATAAACTGATTTATTATATCTATGATTTACATGTGCCAACCGAATAAATGAAAATCGACATATTTAGTTAATTTTAAAAATCAAGATTTAAATGAAATACAATAAAATACTGAGAAAATAATACTTCTTGCTCGCATCTTCCCTAGCCTTTTACCAAGCTCTTCTTCTATATCAATAAAGTATTGATACGAACCCTCTGAGAGTATGAAAGCTTTTAGTATTTGATTTCAAATATATGGAAAATTACGACAATTATGGATATAAATGAACCAATTACCTGTAACACAATTAATGGAGTGGATTTTTGAAGCTGATAGGATCGAAGTAGAATGCAGTGGAGTACTCAACAATGAATTAAATATTTCCTTTGAGTTAAATCTACTATTGTGTATTTCTTAACAATTAATGCTTATATGAAATTAAGGCGAGACTGATGTTTCTCATCAATCCAGTTTGTTTCAACTGATTTCATCACCTGATAAATCAAAATTCTATCACCAAGCAATTTCGTTCATAAGGAAAAAGAACATGGTTAGTATATTATTGTCAGAGAAAAAAGTCTAATTAGCTGGGTTTTTTTAAGTTAATACTTAATAGGGAAATGAAATGTTGAAGTCTCTCTACATTTTAATGGAAGTTTAAAGTATGTCACTAAAGAATACATGTGTTACCCCACCTTTCGGACAATGCTGGGATATCAATAAATTGGTTGAAAAGGATGGATATCGGGATTGGAGATCTAATGAAAATAAGGCTATGATCGATACGATCAAAATTGGACCAAGCTCTAATCAAGGTGGGATCGATAGGGAATGATAGACAAGGCTTGGAAATGCTACATTTCAAATTTCAGATCAATCGGAGTTCGTATGCTCAAGTTATGAATGGATCAACGTTCATGCAAAATCAACTTGTATCGATGCTTTCATATCGATCAGAGCGATGTGGATTGTGTACTTCGGATCGATAGGCTTTGTACCGATGCAATGCGCATCGATTGGATGGATACAACAAGGTGTGTTGGCATGTTTCGTAGCAATGCACATCGATTGGATGGATACGACAAGGTGTGTTGGCATGTTTCGTATCGATCAAAGTTTGGATCAATACGAAGGAAGTAAGGCTTGGATGGATATGGATTCGATGAATATGAAGTCACATGTTTTATCAAGGCACTCGGGATCGATATGAAGAAAAGATAGGCTGATGGATACGAAGAAGGGGATGGATGATGGATACGGAAAGCAGTAACCCATGGGCTGTTTCGTATCAATCGATGCGAAGGAGCCGGTCAAGTAATGGAGCGCTCAACATGGATCAGGGTGTGAAACTCGGAACGATGTGTACTTAGTGGATGATGGACACAGATATGATGGATACGAAGCCCTTGATCGATACGAATCCCTCAGCCTCCTTGCAAGTCGAATCTTGGATCGATCGTAACTCACCGACTACAAGTCCAGACATCACGAAATTTTCACAGAAGCTTGCTGATACACTCAAGAACCTGGATGATCGATCTCAACCCAATTGGACAATTTTTGGATCGATATGAATTATACTTGGATCGATCAAGTTCGATCCCAATTGACTCCAGATCGATCTGGTGGGCCCACCTACGCATGAGAAGAGGTATTCCAGGTTTTGGGGGGATATTTTTAGATCTGCACCTATAAATAGCAGCTCAATGGCAACTAAAAAGGGATCTTCTTCTACTTTTCTAGGCGAAACTCTACCATTTTTGTTTACTGATTTCCAAGGCTTGTAATTGTAATCTCAATATAAAAGGAATAAAAAAGATCTATTCAAAGTGGACGTAGGCCAGAGATAACCGAACCACTATAAACCATGTGTTCTTTTCTTTCTTGCTAATTTTAATTTAGCTATTTTCTTCATTTGTATTCTCTACTTTATTTGGATCTAAGATCTGTGCTTGGATATTGTGGATCTATTTGTAAACATTGGTGCTTTCACTACTTCTAGGGTTTGTGACCAATTTTGGCGCAAACACTTTGGTGCTTTCACTGAGAAGGACTAGCACCGGCTACACCAGACTTGGAGTTTAGATTTGGAAAGCTAAAGGATCAGATCTAGAAGGAACCATGGCTAAGCAATCGACAAGGAGACAGAGAATGAAAAGGAGTCAGAGGAGGCCCTTTCAGGAGCTAATTAGACATTGGCTTTCATCACCAGAGATGAGATGGAGATGATGATGGATGCTATGCAAGAAGGAATGCTGAAAAGGCATGAGGAGATAATGCAGAACCTACTCCGACAAGTTGGACAAGCTGGAGTGCAAAATCAAGAGAACATAACTGTAGGAAATGCTGGAAATAGGGATCGTGAAGCTGGAGCAGCAGGAGCGGAGACAGTTTGGCGTTGATCGAGATATGAATGCTCATCTAGAAGGACAGGTTTCAGGATTCCCTCGCGGACTCGGGGGGCAAGTCGAAGGTCGCAGATAGAGGCTACCACTTGATGATAATGATAAGTTAGCAGACATGACCAGAAGGGCTATGAGGGGAGGATTGGTGAACAGAGATTTGGAGGATGTGAATAGGAGCCTCTTTATTCCTACGATCAGGCAAGCTAGGAATCCACCGGACTTCAAACTACCAACTCTGGAGATGTATGATGGGAGAACAGATCATGATGTTCACTTGACAAGGTACATAAGACAGATGGAAGTGCTGGGGGCATCGGAGGAATTCATGACGTGGTGCTTCCATTTGTATTTGATGGATATAGCAGCATTATGGTTCAGACAGCTGGAAAGCGGTTCTATTGGCACTTGGACGGAGTTGATTGAAAGGTTTATGAGGCAATTTCGGGTCCACATCGTGAGACCCAAGAATGTGATGACTTTAACATCGATGAAACAGTGGAAGGGAGAGTCACTTAGGGATTTCTTTACCATATTCAATTCGGCAGTGGCTTCGGTGGATCGACCCAATCCGTCGATGGTTTTGATGGCAGCAGTCTCAAGAATTGCGGATGATTCAGATTTTAAGATATCGTTGGAATGAGATCCGCCAATGGATCTCGGGGAGTTTTATCACAAAGAAGAAAGGTTTTTACGATAGGAAGATGCGAAGGCTGAAAGAGAGGGAGAGAGGCTAAAGTTTATGCAGTAAAAGGTGGAGGTCCGCCTAGGGAGGATTCAAACAAGGACGATAGAGGCAAAAGGAAAATGAACGACAATGGTAGCACATCGAAAAGGCAATGGAGGGAATCAAAATTCTCTTCTTACATGGATTTAACTGAAACTATAAAAAGGATTTACTTGGATACTCGAGGGCGCCTCTAGTATTGAAGGCCGGCAAAAAGGGAACCCTCAAAATACGAACAGGCATCGGGGAAGCATTGCTTATTCCATGACCTGGATGGGCACAGCACGAACGAATGCAGGCATTTGAAGGATATCGTTGAGGAGCATGTAAGGAATGGTCATCTACAACAGTACGTAAGGAATCGAGCTATGGTAGTGGGACAAGAGCAGCCATCGCCCACCTCAAACGAAGATGGCACTGGATCTAAGCATCGCCAGCTTATTATCAGCTGAATGGATTTATGGCTTTGAATAAGTAATAAACCCCGAAGTGATGCGGCTAAGTCACCTACACATGTATGGGATCGAGGACGGTCCCTAGGCATGCTCTGAGATGATGATAAACCGTGATGCTCGGGTTTATGAAACCTTGTTTTCTTTCTATTTTCTGTGACCCTGGTTTCTTTCTTGGTACTATGGACATTTTATTTTCTTGGTTGTACGGACTTTTATTTTGTCAATTGGACTTTGTGATGATTGTCTTTGGATTAATGTAATAAATAATACAGGTCACGCGATTACGGTCCCGATCAAAGAGACGGGGCAGTAATCGCAAGTTACGAGTCCCTTCGCTGGAGAGCGATGGAATGGACTCAAACACAATATAAAAGTCCTCGACCGGAGAGTCAAGGTCGGAGAATATAAAAGTCCTCGATCGGAGAGTCGAGGCCGGAGAATATAAGTCCTTGACCAGAGAGTCGAGGCCGGAATTGGATAAGATGACCTGGCGAGGTCTATGGATATGAATTTAGACCCGGAGAGGTCATAGATTCGGATTTCGGCTTTGAATGGCCAAGGATTGGCTGTGGACCTGGAGTAGTCCCGGATTTAGATAAGGGCCCAAAGCAGTCCCGGATTTGGATATCGACTCGGAGAGGTCATGGATTTGGTTATTGGTTATTGGATATGGATGGATTAAAACTCGGTTGATGGGTTCGGATGGCTATGGAATTTGCTAAGGATTTGGTTACTGGATTCGGAATCGGATATCGACTCGGAGCAGTCGCGGATTCGGATAAGCATATGGCTATGGCACTTGGATGGAATGGCTTGGTAGTGGATTGGATTATGGATCGGATGATATGGCTATGAATGGAATATGGACTTTGGATGTTGGATCTAAAGCTATCCAAAACACGCCTTTCTACCGCAAGGCATATTTTGGAGGGAAAATGTTACTCTGCCTTTTGGACAATGCTGGGATATCAACAAATTGGCTGAAAAGGATGGATATCAGGATTAGAGATCGAATGGAAAAAAGGCTATGATCGATACCATCAAAATTGGACCAAGTCCCAATTAAGATGGGATCCATAGGGAATGATAAACAAGGTTTGGAAAGGCTACATTTCAAATTTCAGGTCAATCGGAGTTCGTATGCTCAAGTTATGGATGGATCAACGTTCATGCAAAATCAACTTGTATCGATGCTTTCGTATCGATCGAAGCAATGTGGATTGTGTACTTCGGATCGATAGGCTTCATATCTATGCAATGTGCATCGTTTGGATGGATACGGCAAGGTGTGTTGGCACGTTTCGCATCGATCAAAGTTTGGATCGATTCGAAGGAAGCAAGGCTTGGATGGATATGGATTCGATGGATACGAATTCACATGTTTTATCAAGGCACTCGGAAACGATACGAAGAAAAGAGTAGCTGAGGGATACGATGAAGGGGATGGATGATGGATACGAAAAGCAGTAATCCATGGGTTGTTTCATATCGATTGATGCGAAGGAGCCGGTCAAGTAATGGAGCGCTCAACATGGATCGGGGCATGAAACTCGGATCGATGTGTACTTGGTGGATGATGGACACGAATATGATAGATACAAAGCTCCTGATCGATATGAATCCCTCAGCCTCCTTGCAAATCGAATCTTGGATTGATCGTAACTCACCAACTACAAGTCCAGACACCACGAAATTTTCACAGAAGCTTGTTGATGCACTCAAGAACCTCCATGATCGATCTCAATCCAATTGGACAATATTTGGATCGATACGAATTATACTTGGATCAATCAAGATCGATCCAAAACGACTCCAGATCGATCTAGTAGGCCCACCTGCGCATGAGAAGAGGTATTCCAGGTTTTAGGACGGATATTTTCAGATCTGCACCTATAAATAGCAGCTCAATGGCAACTAAAAAGGGATCTTCTTCTGCTTTTCTAGGCGAAACTCTGCCATTTTTGTTTATTGATTTCCAAGGCTTGTAATTGTAATCTCAATATAAAAGGAATAAAAAGGATCAATTCAAAGTGGACGTAGGCTAGAGATAACCGAACCACTATGAACCCTGTGTTCTTTTCTTTCTTGCTAATTTTAATTTAGCTATTTTCTTCATTTTTATTCTCTACTTTATCTGGATCTGAGATATGTTCTTGGATATTGTGGATATGTGTGTAAACACTGGTGCTTTCACTACTTCTGGGGTTTGTGACTAATTTTGGCCCAAACAACGTGCAGGTTGGTTTACACTCTAGACTCTCATTTATCTCCTATTTTAAATGCTTTAACTATGCACATAATGACATTAATTAATTTCTATATTATATTTGCTATTCTATGTAGTTATGATCTCTTAAATACCCAGTTAATAAACGTAGAGGCTGATAAATTCAAATCAATGTCCTAAAGCTAAACTTATTGGCACATACCCTACCTACCATTATGATTTATCGAATGCTTAACTAAATCAATGTCAGAATTTTGCTGAACCCATCAATATGCCTCTCACTATATTTTGCTTCATCATCTTCTTTAATGTGGTTATCTAAATGGTTTGCTATGTTGTATAATCTATTTATGCTTCATCTTTTTTGCTTTCATTTTCAATTTTGCATCAGAAAGAACTTATATTATATACCGATAATTCTAATTAGTGCAATTTTAGGGTCAAAATTAACCTTGTCTGTTATTGCCTTGTATATTGTATATTTTGCTCTGATGTTAGGGAGAGTTTTTTGGGATTATATACCCTTGGTATTTGACTGTATATTATCCCCTGACATTGCCTAAAAAAATTTCAAGTATTATATCAGAGGGAGCTTTTTGACCCTAAAATTATATATTTTGCCTTGTTTATAATCCCTAAAAAAACTCTCCCTGACATTGCACAATTTTGATTTACCAAATGGATCTAATTGTTGTTTAGGAAAATTTCGGTTGTGGTTTCATGTGCATATGACCATATATACAGTCTAGTGACCTAAGGTGATTATACATTATAGCAATGAACAATGGTAATGAGGCTTATAATAGCAATAAATTTGTAGAACTAGCAACATGAATGTTTAAACAGTGATGTGTACTTTGCTTTTGCACATATTGACTAGCTTGCATTTGTATCTTATACACTAAGGTTAGGGTTGGTGGGGGGTGGTTGGTGAATATTATTTTTCTATTCTCATCTGGTTTCTATTTTCAATTGGTTTCCAGTTTTTAAGTTGTATTTAATGCCCAAACTACATACTGCAAACACAGGATCAGTATAAGAGAATGCTCGGTTCTCTTTCCTATATGTTGTATTAATTAATATTACATTTACGAATGAGTACATTTATTTGAAATATTACAAATGAGCACATTTATTTCTTTTCCACATTTAATTAAACTGAATAACCATAAACAAATGAATATATTATTTTTCTATTAATTATTGTATTTTTTTCGATATAGGTAATTGTCAAAAGAGCTTAAAAATGTTCTAACTCGACTTGTGGACTTCCAAAGCAAGGGAAGAAGCAGGTTATAATTCAAAAAATTTGTGAACTTGGTTCTGTTTTTGTTATCTTACATTTGAAAGAAAATACCTAAAGAAAACACCTTAAGTCTTACCAATATCAACATGAATGTACCTTTGACTCTTAGAGCTCAATCAAACAAAACCAGCTATACATTTAGATTATTTATGAACAAGAGATGCATTCAATCTCAAACAAATGCACTTGTTTAGGCTAGTTCACAAAATTTTTAAAACTCATATGTGAATCGCAAGCCACTTAATACCCTTTTTTAATGAGAGTTAGGCAGACTCTGATCATTTACTACCTTATTTAAGGCAGGTCCCTCGTCATTTAATACCTATTCCAAGGCGGACTTCTCACTGGTACTTATCTAGTTGACATTGCACGGAATCTCTTCCATCACTTAATACTTCGTATCGAAGCGGACCCTTTTCTAAATATCCACTATCATGCCTACCCATTAACCCCGACCATTTACTACTTCCTACTAGGGAAGAGGCAGGCCCTCACTAGCCACTTAATGCCTTCAATCCCTGAAGCAGGTACTTTGTATTATGACCCGTACCCCACAGTGACATCTCATATTGGTCTGACTATTCGTAGGTACTGTGTAGCGACCCGTAAATTCGAACACTTTGTCTTCGAATATCGAAACGTTTTGAAATATAGTCAAGTGTTATAAATAAGATTTTTTAACCTTGTTAAACATCTTTTAATTAATGAATAACAGTGAGAAACTTGTTTTTGAAATTTGTTTATAAAAATATATTCTTCGAAGAAATATTGATAATGTGATCGAAAATCGGTTTATCGGTAAATGACTTTTTGATTGATACAAGTTATTCAAACTCTTTTGCACTTAGCTAATGAAAATATGAACACATTGAGGACTAATTAACAAACTTTGCTTCATGAAGTAATTAGAAGATTTTAGAAGCTTCTAATGGATAAGGGATGTTTGAATAAAAGGGGTAGTTTAGTCTTTACTGATGGTAAATGGTGTAAAGGAGAAGTGATAGGCATGTGGAGGGGTGGGTCTTCCATGGCATGATTGGGGGAGCGGGTAATAGCAAGATTAGAGAACATTCTTTGAAGCATATTTCTTCATAAATTCCTAGCTACTTGGATTTGGAAGAAACAAAGCACAACTCCCCCTCAAAGCATAGTTATGAGCATTAAGGGCTTATAATAGCCTAGAAATCAAGTACAAAAGTGAGGCGAAGGTAGGAAGTTGGTGTTTGTAAGGAAGAGGTATGAAGTGGTTGCTTAGACTTACTTGTTCACTTGCTTAAGGGTGAGCTAATTCACCACCTTAAATGAAAATATATTGTGTATATTTTCTTGTGATTGATTTTGCTTTATGATTGAATGGGTATTGATATATGTTGTAATATTGATATATGTCTGCAGTATTCTTTCAATTCTTGCTTTGAAAGCAAATGACATATGTAATCCATATGTATGAACTTGAACGGACTTGTAACAAATCCTTGAAACAAATCATATAGATTGTAGTTGAACATAGGTTTAAATTGGACTAGGATCCGAAAGTGCTCTTATAGCGATAGTCGTTATAGATACACTTAAAAATTATCTTATGTTCGGCAATTTCTAATAAACTTTGTAGAGAAATCCTTAGGGGTTTCTCATCATATTTGTGATGTTTTACACGTATGCTTGTTGCCATAAAAATTTTGAATGTTAAAAAGCTAAGTAACATATCGAAAAGTGGCCAAACTTACACATGTGCAAAACTACCACGTTTTAGCCTTTGTCGCTATAAGAAAATCTAGTTTCAGTAGCAAATATTGGTAGCCTTTCTTTCAAAGTGCAACTAATATAGCTTCTATTAACAAACAAAAATTCTACCACTGCTAAAACATTTGTCGTCCATCACGCCAATAATTTGGGTCAAAAAATGCATGGTACACAATCACTTCATTACTTTTCTTCTTTTCCTCTTCATGTTATTCTATTTACTTGAAAACAAAAAATAAAAGAAATTCGCAATCTCTACAAATCGTTTTTCATGATGTTGAGAAATAGGAATGATAGCTTCAGAATATTTCATCCAGGCTGAAAACTAGAAACAAATAAAATGCTAGCATCCATTATATAGCTGTTAGCTATACTTGGTACTTTGTTGTAATTATGGTGTAATTAGGCAATTAATTTAGAAAATATGCAACAGCTAGTAGAATTATAATTCGGGAAATAAGCAACGACCAGTAGAATTATAATTAAGGAAATAAGCAATTGCTAGTATTATAAGCTATATATAATCATGTACAAAGAGCTTGCAGAATCAGAGGAAATTTTTTTGCAATAAAATTAATTGTTCATCATATTCTCTCTTATCCTCTAAAATTCAATATGGTATCAGAGCAGGTCAAATCCCGACTCAGAAGTTTCGCAACAACATCAATTGCTGCAGATACAAATAACTGCAGTAAGTTCAATATGTCTCAATCCGACAACATTAAACTCACAAATATCATACGCAATGGCAATAGAAATTACATTCCTTGGTCAAGGTCAGTATCAATTGGTCTCGATGGCAAAGGAAATTAAGCCTTGTCACTAACAAAAAGGGGAAACCCAAAGCAGCAGAGCCAAATAAGCCAACTCTCGAAGAGAAAGCAAAAATAGAAGAATGGAAGACAATCGACCAACTAATCATGTCATGGCTTCTCAGCGCAATAGAACCCCAAATTTCAAACGTATTCATGTACTCCAGCACATCACATGAGGTTTGGACAAAGCCAAATGAAGGTATGGCCAACAAAAAATTTCTCATGTCTTTAGCCTTAAACAAGAGCTCGCCCAAATTAAACAGAGTACCCAAAGTAATAACGAACTAGTGACAGAAATTATGTCAAAATGGGAAGAGCTCGATGCTTATCTCCCGTCAATAATAGACCCAGTTGAAATTCAAAAAAGATCTGAACAAGGATTAATCTTCATATACCTACTCTTGATTCAAGATATGAATCGATTAGGTCTCATGTCTTGGCATCAATTGATATGCTAAGTTTTGATGATGTAGTGGCAAGAATTGAGCAAGAGCAAACTCGGTCGGCCCTCATGAACCCGTGACAGTTGGAAAATCAAGAGAACAAGGCGTTTCAGGTAAAAAATCAAACCCTAGTTTCAGGGACACCACAAGAAAGAAGGGAGCTTCGAGCACCGAGTAGTGTGACCACTAATGCACGGCATAATCGCGATGGCCATTGGTTCTTCCATCCCAACCTTTGACTTATTAGAGAGAAGGGCTACAGAGAAGGTAATTAGGGCGGCACAAAAAATGAGAAAAAATTCGGTGGTTTTAGCAAAGGAGCGGAGGTAGAAGGGGATGGATCTGAATCGGCTCAATGGACTAATAACACCTTCAATTCAGCGGCATCTTCTGTGACTCAAATGGTACAACTAAATCAACTACTAACTCAATTGAACAGTTTGTTACAACAACAAACTTTAGGTTTTGTATATTCTACTGCTATTTTTATGAATCGAAAGTCAACAGAATTTTGAAATTGCAAAAATGCGTTAAAATACAAATAGATGGATAATTGACTCAGGTGCTATTGATCACATGACATGGAACAAATATAAATTAACCAATGTTACACAAAATAAAGACTCTCTACATGTAAAGATTGCTAATGAAGATAAAGTCCAAATTCATGGTTTTGGTACAACAAAGTTTCTTACAAAAGATGTGAAAAATATTTATATTTATCAGATTTTAATTCAAAATTATTACCAATTAGTAAATAACCGATGAATTAAATTGCAATGTTATATTCTCACCGTATAAAATGACCATTCAGGATCGAGAACCAGGGAAGAAGATTGGCGAGGGATGTCTAGAAAATATCCTCTATTATCTTGATGAAAGCATCAATAAATGCCATGTGTCATTAAATTTAGTAGATTGTGATAAATTGCTGTATTGGAGATTTGGTCATCCATCTAATCAAATTTTGAGTAATTTTTTTGTTATAAATTAGACTTCAAAAATTGTGATGTTTGTAAGCTTTCAAAACAAACTAGATTACCATTTTCTTTATTTACTATAAGTCAAAAAAATGTTTTGATTTAATTCATTCTGATGTTTGGGGTCCAGCCCCTATTGATTCTTATGATCATTTTAAATATTTTGTCACATTTATTGATGATTTTTCTCGCACTACTTGGGTTTTCCTTTTAAAAGGAAAAAAAATAAAGTTTTTTCATGTTTTTAAGAATTTTGCAGTTTTATAGAAAATCAATATAATGCAAAAATTACAATTTTTCGATTTGATAATGGGACAGAATATGTAAACAATGATTTCATAGAATTTTTTAAACAAAAAGGAATTTTACACCAAACTACTTGTACTAATATACCTGAACAAAACAGTGTTTCAAAAAGAAAAAATCGACATTTACTTGAAGTCATTAGATCACTTCTTTTTCAAACTAACGTTCCGAAATCTTATTGGTTAGATGTTGTTCTAACTGTGACTTACCTCATAAATAGATTTCCAAGTGTCATGCTTAACAATATGAGTCCCTTAGAAATTCTTAAGAATGGAAAAGTAAATCTTGATCACATAAGAGTTTTTGGGTGAACATGTTTCTTACACATAAAAAGTACATGATTGGCTAGATAAAAATGTGGTTAAAGCCATATTTTTAAGATACTCATCCCAAAAAAGGTATAAATGTTATGATCCAAAAAATCATAAACTTTATATCTCACGAGACGTATCATTTTTTAAAATTAACCATATTATCAAATAAGTGAACAAGAAAATGCACAAGGTAAACCGGTCGTATTGTCTCCAATTAATTTCATGTTTCCTGAAAAAACAAATCAAGAACAGGTTGATCATACAAATGAAGAACAAATCGAAGAAGCAAGTCCAATTCGTTCAGGGGGCGACGAAGAGATAAATCAGTCAAGTGAAGAACTAACTCATGTAAAACCAACTTAAGAAGAAAATGCCGTAAGAAGATCTATAAGACAAACTCGACTTCCCGTCAAATTAAGGGATTATGTATCCAGATATGTGATGTATCCAATACAAGATTTTATTTCATATAATAGGGTATCCCCTTCATATTGAGTCTACTTAAGTAACATCACTAACTAAATGCAACCAACCAACTTTAGTGAAGCCAATCAAAGCCCAATTTGGCGTAAGGCTATGAATGAAGAACTTCAAGCCTTAGAAAAAAATGACACATGTGATATTATTAATTTACCAAAAAACAAAAAACCCGTACGTTGCAAATAGGTATACAAAATCTAATCTCCAAGCATAAGGATCAGAAGTCACCTTCCGAGTGTCGTATATCTCTGGATAAAATATACCATAAGGCAAACACAAAGGTCCACGCCCAACATAAACATGAACCGCGTGGAATCAAATATCATCAACTCCCAGTACCAACATCGATAAGCATACTCTAGATTTGGAGTTGATAAATACCCTGTCGTAGTCCACCAAACCCTAGATTGTGCATCCTACTATGTTTTTAGCCATTTCCAATGTCGAGGTCACATTTGTCATCTCTCACACAGGTCTTCATCACTCGAACAGAACACGAATCCCCAAATGGATTCTAGCATCTTGAACAGATCACAAATCACTATATGGATTCGAGTATCTAGAATAGATCTTGAATCTCTACATAGATTCCAGCATAAGTCGTCCGACAAATGCTAATGCTGACCTCTCCCTTGGACATAACCTTAGGATAGACAGTTCAACTCTATAGCATTCCTCTTCACAATCGCTTCCAAAGCATACAACTTGTGTATTAACTTTGAAGTGGTATTTGGTAAATAAAACACTTACTAATCCCGGTCTCTTCAAAACCAATTCGATGAATTTTTGGTAAACTCAATTTTGTTTCTTTTAGAAGTAAACAAAATATATAAAGAGGAGTCCCCCCGGGGATCTCGTATATATAAGCTCTTAAAGCTAGAGACGTTTCATACCAATGCTCCTCCACGGGTGATGCAGCCCAGAAAGTTGAAGACATAGGTCGTGTGCGACCTATGATGCTGGTAAGTCGGGTACGACTTAAGAAGGAAGCCACCGAGTCAAGATTTGGTGAGAAATGGTGGAAAAGTGAAGTTCTAGGTCGCAACCGACCTAACAAAAGCTTTAAGTCGTCCCAACGACTTAGTGAAGGTCGGCAACGACTTAGTGGGAGGGTGCGAGTTAACGAGATGCTGGAATGACTTACCGGGTTAACATGTATACGACCTACCGAGTTACGAAATAAGAAAACAGAGCAAATTGGTGAAGTATTAGGTCGTGGACGACCTAATGAAGCAGGAGTTAAGTCGCAAGGACTTAGGTCGGTAAGGCTTAGGTCGCAAGGACTTAGGTCGCGAAGAAAGTCTGGAACCGCTTACCTTTTTAGGTCGCTACAGCTGGATGCCGTTGATGTGTCTGCCGAGTTAATCTCTGCCTTTGTTTCCTGATGCCGCTTTGTGTTAGGTCGCAAACGAAAGGATGCCGTTCATTCTTAGGTCGTAAAGCTCTGGATACCATTGATTTCCTTAAGTCGTTGAGTTGGGATACCGCAAAGTTCTTAAGTCGCAAAGCTCTGGAGGCCATTGATTCTTATGCCGCATGGATCTCTGCCGTTGATGGTTAAGTCGTCAAGTCATTGTGTTGTACTTTCTTATGATTGAACTGTTAGGTCGCTGCCGACCTATACTAAGTCGTATTTGTCCTTAGGTCGCGCCATGTTAGGTCGTAGGTCGTTACCGACCTAAGTACTTGTATTTTCTTTAATGTTTTGTCTGTTTGTTAAGTCGCTGAAGGCGTGAAAAGTTGTAACTGTTGAGTCGAAGTCATTGTTAAGTCGTAGGTCGGAAGCCATAACTCGGAACCGACTTAGTACTTGTAATTTTGTTGTTCTTTTTTGTGTGAGTTGTAAAATGCCTATAAATAGGTCGAGACTCTCATTTGTAATGGTTGTTGATTTTTGAATAAAATTCTCTTTGATTGCTTTGTGCTTTCATTCCAAATTGGTAGTTGAGTGTAATCTCCTATCTCCTCTTTCGGATAATCGAGTGCGCTCGATTCAACGATTGTAGAAGCCGATTCGTGGAATCAAGTGCGCTTGATCAACGCTTGAAGAATTGAAGATCTTCGAACCCGGTATCGTGCGCGATCAACGAGTTCAGGATAGCTAGAATTCGGTATCTTCGGATCAACGAATTTGGGCTTTTCAGCATCTTCCAATCCACCGATTGCTACATTCAACGATCTACATCATTTTTGTATTATCCGCTGCGTCAGTTTTGGTATCGGAGCCTGTTCTAGCCAATCATAGCTAGATCGAGACTTGGAGCCTAATCATTTGAAGAGAAGTGTGAGGTTGAGCCGTGAGCAAGAGAAGAGTCATCATTGTTCGAAGTTTGTTTGATCGGATTTGCATTGGAGGCCGAAACTTTGTCCATCGTGTTCATCGCGATTTGCTACAAAGTTGAAGTTTTCGATCCGTTTCAATTTGGATCAAAATCCGGAAAGTGTTTGAATTTGAAGTGTTGAAGAATTTGTGAAGTTTTCGAGTATGCCGCCAAGAAGAGCTAATCGCCACCAAAACGTAGAAGCTTTATATCGAAGAGAAGAGGCTGATGAGATGAAGCAAAGAATCAATGAGAATTTTAGTGAAAAGCTTAACGAAGGAATTGGCCGGTTAGAGAGGCTTATGACGGAGATGAATCAAAATCGGAGAAGGGTTTCACCAGAATCTAATCATGGAGGTAGTAGAGTCTCGCCACATTCCAATCGAGACCGAAGTATTGAAAATGATCAAGGGCGTGGGAGGAACGTGAATGATCGTGAACGGAGGAATGTAGATAGAAGGGATAGTGGTAGGCGTGAAGGTAGTAGAGATGTTGGTGGTCAGAATCGACATCGTTATGCATCTGATTTTGAAGAGGAGTATGATGGTGGTAGTGTTCAAGGAAGAGGTCAAGGAAGAAACTATTCTGAGTATGATCACAAATGGGAGTCGGGGATGAAGACTGAAATGCCTGAATTCAAAGGTGGTATGCAAGCGGAGGAGTTTCTAGATTGGGTGGCTAATGTTGAAGAAATTTTTGATTTCAAAGAAGTGCCAGAACATCGTAGAGTGAAGTTGGTTGCTACGAGGCTGAGGGGTAGAGCTTTGGCATGGTGGCAGCAAACCAAGCTTACACGTGAACGTATGGGAAAGTCAAAAATTGAATCTTGGGAGAAGATGAAGAAATTGATGAAAGCAACGTTCTTACCTTACAATTATCAATCTTTGATGTATCAACGTTTGCAGAACTTGAGGCAAGGCACAAAGACAGTTAATGACTATGTTGATGAATTCTATCAACTTATTGCAAGGAATGATATTATGGAAACAGAAGAGCAGCTGACATCTAGGTTCATTGGGGGATTGAGAATGCAGATTCAGGATATGGTTAATATGTTCGATCCAAGATCTGTGGCAGAAGCACATCAAAAAGCGTTGGCTTGGGAGAAACAAGGGAGACGAGGAAGTGGTGTGTTTACAAATTCCAATAATCCGATGAAAGGAGTTAGTGGGAGTTCGAATGTTTCAAAAGCTGTTGCAAAACCAGTTGTGAAAGAGGTTGAGAAGACAAGGGTTAACAATGGGTTCAAATGTTACAATTGTCAGGAATTGGGCCATAAAAGCAGTGAGTGTCCAAAGCCAAAGAAGAGAACCATGATTGTGGAAGTTGAAGATGAGGATGAAGAAGATGAATGCTCTAATTCTTTGCCAGTTGAGGAGGAAGACTTACTGTCGGGAGATGACGGGTATGCATTGATGATGAGGAGAAGTTGTTTAACACCGAAGCAAGAGGAGGAAAGTAGTTGGTTGAGGAACAATATCTTTCAATCTACATGCACTATTCTGGGAAGAGTTTGTAAATTTGTTATTGATGCTGGGAGTTGCGATAATATTATCTCTACAGAAGCAGTGAAGAAGTTGGAGTTGAAAACCGAGAAACATCCTAAACCGTACAAGTTAGCTTGGTTGAGGAAGGGTGGTGAAGTGAAAGTTGGACGTAGAGCTTGTGTGAAGTTTTCAATTGGGCAGAAATACAAAGATGAAATCTGGTGTGACGTCGTAGATATGGACGTTTGTCATTTGTTGCTGGGGAGGCCGTGGCAGTTTGATAGAGCAGTACAACATGATGGACGGACCAACAGTTACAGTTTCATGTTCGAAGGTACAAAGATTACTTTGGTTCCGAAGAAACGCCAACAGGAAGAAAACAAAGTGGAGGAAATCGAAGAGCTGAAAACTTTATTGACTTTGAAGGAGTTTGTTAAAGAAGTTGAAGAAGAGCCGGAAGTATTCTTGTTGATTGGACGAGAAAGCAGAGAGGAGGTTGAAATTCCTGAAGAAGTTAAACCAGTTTTGAAAGAATTTGACGATGTATTTCCGGAAGAGTTACCAACGGAGTTGCCACCGTTAAGAGATATACAACATCAGATAGATCTTGTTCCAGGTGTTGTGTTGCCACACAGACCACATTATCGAATGAGTCCGAAAGAACATGAAGAATTGCGGAGGCAGGTAGAGGAATTGCTTGAACAGGGGCGTGTGCAGGAGAGTCTGAGTCCTTGTGCTGTACCAGCTTTATTGGTACCCAAGAAGGATGGGACATGGAGGATGTGCACTGACAGTCGAGCATTGAATAAGATTACCGTGAGATACAGATTTCCAATGCCGAGGTTGGATGACCTGTTAGATCAGATAAGCGGAGCTACTATCTTTTCTAAGATTGATTTGAAGAGCGGATATCATCAAATTCGTATCAGACCAGGAGATGAGTGGAAGACTGCTTTTAAAACCAGGGAGGGTCTATACGAATGGTTAGTCATGCCATTTGGTTTATCCAATGCACCAAGTACTTTCATGAGGGTGATGAATCAGATTTTTCGACCGTTCATTGGGAAATTCGTGGTGGTGTATTTCGATGATATTCTTATTTACAATGGGAGTCCAGAGGAACATTTGAATCATCTTAGAGAAGTGCTGATGGTATTGCGACAAGAACAATTCTATGTTGCAACGAAGAAGTGCGTGTTCATGACGCATAGCGTGTTATTTCTGGGGTATGTTGTTTCAGAAAAAGGAATACAGGTTGACCAAAGTAAAGTTGAGGCGATCAGAAATTGGCCGCAGCCCAAGACGATAACGGAAGTGCGTAGTTTTCACGGGTTGGCTTCATTCTATCGAAGGTTTATACCACACTTTAGTAGTGTGATGGCACCTGTTACAGATTGCATGAAAGGTAAACAGTTTGCATGGACAGAGGAAGCAGGGAATGCTTTTGGGAAGATCAAGGAATTGCTGACGTCTGCACCAATTCTAGTGCTACCTGATTTTCAGTTGGTGTTTGAACTACATACTGATGCATCCAAGGTTGGGATTGGAGGGGTGTTGAGTCAGAAGGGACGTCCAATTGCCTATTTCAGTGAGAAGTTGTCAGGAGCGAAGATGCGATACAGTACATATGATGTGGAGTTCTATGCTGTTGTGCAATCTATTAAACACTGGAGACATTATCTATTTCAGAAAGAGTTTGTTCTGTATACTGATCATGAAGCATTGAAGCATTTGCAAGGGCAAGATAAGATTTCAGCGAGACATGCATCGTGGATTGCATACCTGCAACAGTTTACTTTTGTTGTTAAACACAAGTCTGGGGTGACAAATCGTGTAGCTGATGCTTTAAGTAGAAGGAGTCATTTGTTGACAACGATGAAAGTTGAGGTGACTGGTTTCGAACTATTGCCGGAGCAGATTGCAGAAGATTCTTATTTTAAGAAATTTGTTGAAGGAAACAATGAAGGGAAGACTGATGAGTTTATGTTGGTTGACGGTTTTCTTTTTAAAGGAAGTCGATTGTGCATACCAGAGGGTAGTCTGAGAATGAAGATTATCAAAGAGTTACACGAAGAAGGACATGTTGGGAGAGACCGTACCTTACAGTTGATTTCACAATCCTACTTTTGGCCATCGATGAGGAAAGAGGTGGAAAGGTTTGTGGAGCGTTGTCATATTTGTCAGGTTTCGAAAGGAACTGCGACTAAGGCTGGTTTATATATGCCATTACCTGTACCAGATAAACCATGGGTTGATGTGAGTATGGACTTCGTGTTGGGATTACCAAGGACACAGCGTGGTAACGATTCCATATATGTGGTGGTGGACAGATTCTCGAAAATGGCACATTTTATTGCTTGTAAGAAAACGGCGGATGCTGTTCATGTTGCTCAATTGTTTTTCAAGGAGATCTATCGACTTCATGGATTGCCAGAATCTATTGTGTCAGATAGAGATACTCGATTTTTGAGTCACTTTTGGTTGAGTTTGTGGAAAATGGTGGGAACGAAGCTGAAATTTAGTAGTGCGTATCATCCACAAACTGATGGACAGACTGAGGTGGTAAACAGATCATTGGGAAACTTGCTGAGGTGTCTTGTTCAAGATAATCTAAAGAGTTGGGATGTGAAGTTATGCCAAGCAGAATTTGCTCATAATCATGCTGTGAATCGAAGTACTGGGTTCAGTCCATTCCAGATAGTTTATTCAAGCCTACCGAAGGGACCGTTGGATTTAACGGTAGTGCCACAATCAAAGAAGACAGTTAAGAAAGCTACTGATTTTGTTGAGGGGCTGACGGAGTGTCATAAAATCGTTCAAGAAAGATTAGAAAGAGCAAATGAGAAGTATAAGCAGTTTGCAGATTTGAAACGACGAAATGTTGAGTTTAATGAAGGTGATCTGGTTTATGCAGTATTAACGAAAGATCGTTTTCCAGTAGGCGCTTACAATAAATTGAAAGCACGGAAAATTGGTCCGGTGGAAGTTGTGAAACGAATCAATGAAAATGCTTATAAACTGAAGCTGCCAGATGATGTGTATACATCTGACGTGTTCAATGTTAAGCATCTCGTACCATATCACGGGAATGAACGAGCTGATGAAGATGAATTTACAAATTCGAGGTCGAATTTCTCTCAACCTGGGGAGGATGATGCAGCCCAGAAAGTTGAAGACATAGGTCGTGTGCGACCTATGATGCTGGTAAGTCGGGTACGACTTAAGAAGGAAGCCACCGAGTCAAGATTTGGTGAGAAATGGTGGAAAAGTGAAGTTCTAGGTCGCAACCGACCTAACAAAAGCTTTAAGTCGTCCCAACGACTTAGTGAAGGTCGGCAACGACTTAGTGGGAGGGTGCGAGTTAACGAGATGCTGGAACGACTTACCGGGTTAACATGTATACGACCTACCGAGTTACGAAATAAGAAAACAGAGCAAATTGGTGAAGTATTAGGTCGTGGACGACCTAATGAAGCAGGAGTTAAGTCGCAAGGACTTAGGTCGGTAAGGCTTAGGTCGCAAGGACTTAGGTCGCGAAGAAAGTCTGGAACTGCTTACCTTTTTAGGTCGCTACAGCTGGATGCCGTTGATGTGTCTGCCGAGTTAATCTCTGCCTTTGTTTCCTGATGCCGCTTTGTGTTAGGTCGCAAACGAAAGGATGCCGTTCATTCTTAGGTCGTAAAGCTCTGGATACCATTGATTTCCTTAAGTCGTTGAGTTGGGATACCGCAAAGTTCTTAAGTCGTAAAGCTCTGGAGGCCATTGATTCTTATGCCGCATGGATCTCTGCCGTTGATGGTTAAGTCGTCAAGTCATTGTGTTGTACTTTCTTATGATTGAACTGTTAGGTCGCTGCCGACCTATACTAAGTCGTGTTTGTCCTTAGGTCGCGCCATGTTAGGTCGTAGGTCGTTACCGACCTAAGTACTTGTATTTTCTTTAATGTTTTGTCTGTTTGTTAAGTCGCTGAAGGCGTGAAAAGTTGTAACTGTTGAGTCGAAGTCATTGTTAAGTCGTAGGTCGGAAGCCATAACTCGGAACCGACTTAGTACTTGTAATTTTGTTGTTCTTTTTTGTGTGAGTTGTAAAATGCCTATAAATAGGTCGAGACTCTCATTTGTAATGGTTGTTGATTTTTGAATAAAATTCTCTTTGATTGCTTTGTGCTTTCATTCCAAATTGGTAGTTGAGTGTAATCTCCTATCTCCTCTTTCGGATAATCGAGTGCGCTCGATTCAACGATTGTAGAAGCCGATTCGCGGAATCAAGTGCGCTTGATCAACGCTTGAAGAATTGAAGATCTTCGAACCCGGTATCGTGCGCGATCAACGAGTTCAGGATAGCTAGAATTCGGTATCTTCGGATCAACGAATTTGGGCTTTTCAGCATCTTCCAATCCACCGATTGCTACATTCAACGATCTACATCATTTTTGTATTATCCGCTGCGTCAACGGGGGTTCTCAAAGGGTATGAAACCGTGAAGCTTTTAGATACTACTTAAGTTTATATTAGGTCAAGTTCGATAATTGACTAATCGATTATCTAGTCAAAAAAATCGTTTATCCAAATCAAGGTTTGTATGGTTAACATGTTTTCGACATTCCAACTTATACTGTCCCTCGGTCAAGAGTGAAGCCAGGTAAGTTAGAGCACTGGTTGCATTTCAAATCCTTGCTTAGACACTTCATTCTTGACTCTCACAAATAGACGAGTCTATTTCATCGGCTTTTAGTGTTAAGTATAATATTAATGACTTCCATAAACGAGTATGTAATTAACAAGATTAACACGTTTTTAACATTCCAACTTAACTATTCCTCAGTCAAGAGGGAAGTCGATAGGTTAGAGCACCATTGCTTTCATTCTTGCTCGAACAACAATCTTAACTCTCACAAATAGAGAATTCTAACTCGCGGTTTTTAGTGTTAAGCATAGCTAATTACTTTTCAAATAAGTAAACAAAACACGATTTAGCCTCTAAGAAATTCCTAACCCCTTTTGAAATCATTTGCTTATGCTTTTAAAAATGCTTTTAATAATACTTATAATAGGTTTTAAAACATTTTCTCAAAATATTACTTTAAGATAACAAGTTTATAAAAGACTTTGAAACTTTGGAAAACCATCTTTTCCTTATATTTTAAAAGTAAATCCTTTTCTTTAAAAGTTCATACCAAATTCTTAAAAATACTTAAAAATCTCAAACCACGTTTAAAATACACTAATATGTGTTAGTAAACACTTGTAAAAAGAATGAAACAAGATACTTAAATTTAAATACATTTTCAAACATTTAAAGTCGAAAACACACTACACCAAAAAGTATTTTTGGTGGTGCACAAAAACACTACCGTAATTTGCAGTAGCATTTTAGAGAATGTCGCTAAAAAAACACGCAACTAAAAATCTAAGATTTTCTGTTGTGTTTTAATAAACGCCACTGTAAAATCATTTATTGCAGCGTTTGTCAAACGCTACTAAAAATCTTTACTGTAGCTTATGGAAAATGCCAAAAGGTACCATTCGACTACAAAATAATTTAGTAGTGTTTACTAAACGACTAAAAATTATTGATTTTTTGTGCAAATTTCTCACGCTATAGTAGTTCACTCAGTATCCACTGCATGTTGTTCACAATATATACATATACATATATATATATATATATAATATAGTAATAATTAACGTATTGTAGTATGAAACTAATAATCACTCATATAATTATCACATCCCAACAACCGAAAAACACATTAATCATATAATGAAATACGATATACAAACAATTTGATACAAAATATTTTAAACAAAATATTAAATAAATCTTATAGTATCCATGAATATGACTTAAAAGCAAGCAATCCATTATTTGTTGGTACAAAATCATCTTGAGAGATAGGTCTCTTAAGAAATATTTAGTTAGCCGCCTTCAAACAAGCCTCTGGTAGTCCATACTTCTTTCCTCGAGGAAGTTGCTGCCTCTAAGGATCATTGCGTAGTTTATAATGCAATATCTAGTATATCATAATCAGAGGAGCTAAGATTATATTTCTATATTTGATGAGAGCGCACAAAAAAAGAATGACATGATGTCTATATAGGAATACTAGTGTGAACCCGTGCTACGCACACGGATGTTGTTATAAAACCAAGATGCAAAAACGTCAAAGTAAATTTACTCATTCATTGCTTACATTTAGTCATATTTGACAGTATTTGATCATTAGTATAATTATATATATGTATGGAAAGCCCTGGTGATCCAATATAAATATCTAGAATTTGAAATATTTGGACCAATCACCGATCAAGCATATTTCTGTTGCTGTAAAAAACAACCACCTAATAAACTAAGTAACTGACGAAAGTAAGAAAGCATAACTCAAACAACCAAATAAATTGAAAATACAACATATTATTGAGTTAAACAATGAACTGCTATCTAAATAAATAGAAGTAGTTAATACAACATAACAAACTCTGCACTAAGCACGGGAAGAGTGTATCATATGAACAGATGATAACCAAATATTGAAGAAGACCAATTTCGGCCACTGTATTCATCTCTGCAAATAATAGGTAAGCTCAGGAAACTTTCATGCACAACTTATTTTTTTGCCGTTGCATTTGTATGCATATATATAAACAAAAAAGCTATAGTTCAATATACTGACACCATATTTTATGTCTTATTTACTGTCAAATATGAAAACCACAATTTGCCATTAACATCCTCTAATTTTATTTTTCTTTAACTTCTAGCTAACTTCATCTGTTTAGGACTGGAAGCCTAAATGTGTTCCTGCACATGGAAATTAACTTATCATGTATGAGCAGCAAATATATACAATAACCGAACAAATATGGATCGGTATACCCATATTGATTCCTTTTATGCATATAACACACAGTAAACTGCAGTTTATAATAATTTTTGTTGAATGATAATATAATCGATTGGTTGAAAACATCCTTTTTCCCACTATCACCTCTATCATGTTTGTTAATGATAAAGGCCGAGTTATTCTTAGTTGACCAATGCCCTTTATATTTAAGAATGTCAATAACGACCTTTTATTCAAGCTTGTTGGCACATCCTCGACTACTACCAACTTAATTAACTACAATAAACGATTTAGTATATTAACGTTAGTTGATGATTACTTACTCCTAATCATTGTTTATTCTATGAAAACAGCATAAATATATGAACCATAAATAATGAGGAATCATGAATCTTGATAGAGAAGAAAACGATTTGAAAAGGTAACACCCGTTTAAATTCACTTTGCTTTTTGTTTAGCATTATCTTCCCTATCTCATCTGTTATAAATATGTGTAATATCAGTATGCACTTTAAAAAAAGTTTATGTTTGTATATAGACAAATAATCTAAAAGGCATAAACAACAACATCAACATAAATATTAGCAAAGAATGTGAGACCTGCATTTGCGAAGAAGGAATCACAAACATAAAATGAACCTGATAGTTTTAAGAAACATAGGTACTTCAGTAATATATATGAAAATCATGAAAAATCAGATCAGAACCTGATGGTTTTGAGTAGACAATCATTATGTAAAAATTAGGTAGATGACGATAATGAGGCAAAATTGAAATTGAGCAAAAGCACCTGCTTTTGCAGTTATTTTTTCTGATAGAAGTCATGTATATGTTGCTTCTAAAGCTTTTGGTTTGTGCATCTAAAATCTAATCTATAAAACTATTAAAATAGAATGCAAAATGGTAGTGAAAATTATAAAAGCCAAGTAAAATAAGATGCTGGTACATTATTAACTTGTCCTATTAATCGATCCAAAATTATTCACTGTAAGTTGGTAGAGTGTGTGTTTATGTGTGTGTAGGCACACACACATTAGTTACTCATGTTAGTAATAACAATGCACCAAGTTTCAAAACTTCATGAAAGACATGTTGTACTTGTGGAGGTTCACAACTTCTTGTTGAATATGTTCATTAACAACAACAAAAAAGTTCAAATAACACACGCAGAAAATGACAAAACCTAAATCTTTGGAATACTCTACAACCAAGAATAGGCAATTAAGTCAGTGGTAAAATTACAGTAAAATGAATGCACGGTTAAAAATATAAGAGAAACAACCTACTTATAAGAAACTGAACAATAATAAAGTTATGGTTTGAATTGTTTGAAATTGGCATGAGGTAAACAAAAATTAATCAGGATAAAAGAGGCAAACTACAAAAAATAACTAAAATTTAAAATCACCTAAAGGTAACAATACTAAGAAAAATTGAATAAAAATTTATTTGCTACGTAAGTAACCTTGGCCCTCAAATATAAAACAGAGGAGGATAGTGAATAAAGAAGGTTGACAAAAGGATTTCTATTTACATTTTTGTAATACGTATTGAAATAACTCTAGAAAATTGATTCAATTCATTTATAAGTATGCAGATAACTATGCAAATGCTCATCAAACTCACATCAAACTCAAAGTAGATTTTACATTTGTAATCATATGAAAAACTATGGGGGTAACTGAATTAAATACTTGCATCTGCATGCACATATATACAGTCAGAAATGAGAGAACCACATACAATATTGCACTATCACCGTCACTGCCACGTAGTGAAATCCATTGGTTTTTCTTAAATAATAATGTTTTAGAGAATTTAAGGGAAAATTATTATCAACTAACAAAACTAAATCTAAATTAATAATTAAGGCGTAAAATCAATCCCAATTATGATCAAGTTTGAGTCTGTAAGAAAATCATGCAAGAATACGAAAAACACACCAACCTATATACATTTTCAATGAATTTTAAATAAATCCAAACATAAAAGTAGAAAAAGAAATGGTTCAAAAGCTAATCTATAAAAAATGCATAACTAAAATTTAAAAGATTTTAAAGTTCATAATGCATATTAAACATTGTTCTAGTTAAGATATAAAAAAAATATGCTTCTTATGAATTTGCAGCCCATAAAAGTCAGCATTGGTTTTGAAAGAGCGAGGAGCATGTGCTTCTAGAGGTTAGGGAGGAAAAATATTTCACTACCTAGGTTGTTGCAAAACCAAATCACAATTTAAGATTTAAAATATATGCAGTGTTAATAGTTAATGTCACTATAATTATTGATTTTGTATATGGTTAGCTTTCAAATAACATAATAAAACAAAATGAAACCAATAATCTCAGAAATATAATTAAAGGTTCACTTCATTTAGGCCCATAGAATCTAAAAACCAAACATTAAGATAATACAGAAAATAATACGTTGATAATAGTTTTACCTGTATTGGAATGAATTTGAGATCTTGTTAACTAATTTCCCCTCAGATCAAGGGAACAACTGAAATTTTAGGAACGAAGTCTGCATAAAAAAATATCAAAATTTCCATCCAAATTAATAAAGCAACAAACAATGTTTAGCTATCCATAAAAGGTAAAAAAAATTGAGCAAAAATTGAATTGCAAAGGTTTATTCTAATTCAAGTGCAATCATATTCATGAAAATTGTACATTAATTGAAACAATTTAAGATTCTTGCTCCATAGAGAAATAGAATCCTAAAATCAAGCATTATGATAATACATAAAATTCGAAGAAACAAAAAGGTCATACTTTTTTTGGTCTTCATGATGCAATACAATGTTAAATTTTAACTAATAAATTTCAAAATAATGTAAAAAACAGTTTAATAAGAACAACGAACAGCTAGTGTTTTTAAAATTATTCAAAGTACCAAAAATTAGTTGATAATGATTTATTCCTATCTTTTTTTTAAAATTGAGTGTTAATGCTACATTCCCTCTTTAAAACGGAAAGTGGATAATGCACTCGTACAACTTGCAACTATTGTCGTCTCTACCGTAACCTAAGTGTAGCAAAAACTACATAAAACAATATTTATCATAAAACAACATTCATCATATTGACTGTCTATAAAAGGAACAGGAAGAAAAACAATAACCCAAACAAAAACCAAAATAAAATGTCAGCATAAAACTGAAGAGACGATGAAGAAAAAATCCAGTCGATCCAGGAGGAACAGTTGATACCCACAATTTAGCAACTCAAGCAACATTCAATTAGAACGAACAGAGATACAGATGGTAAATAAATAGAAACAACAATTCAAACAGAATGAAAGGAACGAAAACATTAACCAATCAGGGACACTACAAGGACGGCAACTGATAGCGACGGCTTTTAGCCGTCGCCGGCCATCGCTAGCCGTCACTAGCCGACGCTAAATGCCGTCGCTATTTACCCCATCGCCCAATAGTATCGCGACGGCTTTAGCGACGGCTCCGTCACCAAAATAGCGACGGCTCGCGACTGCAACTGTGCCACGTGGAAATTTTCCAACGAATTTTCCAACGACTAAATGGTGTCACTAGCCGTCGCTACGCGACACAAAAATTTTGCACTTTAGCCATCGCTAGCCGTCGCTAATCTGCAACATACAGGCCATCGCCAGTCGTCGCTAATCTGAAGCAAAATTTGTGCGCTTGCACAGCTCATGCACACTTCAACCAACAACCATCAAATACCATCATCACAGCCAATATACACTATATTCATCAACTATAGCCATCATATATCCATCATATAACATCACTATACATTCAAACAATATAAAATCCAACCAAATCTCATTTTCAAATCCAACCAAATCAAACAATATAAAATCCAACCAAATCCATTAACCAGAATATGTACATAGTAACCCAAAATTTCTACATAATATCCTGACATATATATACATAATAGCCAACCAAATCCATCAACTAGAAGTCATCAAAATATGAACATAATATCCTGAAATATATATACACCAAACCAACCAAAATGTGTATATACCAAACTATAACACGAGCAAACAAACATACCTACTCCTCGCCATCGCTGCCGTCCTCTCCAGGCATCCTCCCTTGCTGTTGCAAATAAGCCGCAATCCGCTCATCCAGCTGTTGCTCAAAGAAACTCTTCCTCCAATCATTTATTTCTTCTACTGTCGCCCTCAACTGAGCAATTTCCGCCTCTTGCTGCGGCCTCCTGTATGCACTCTGCATTCTCATCACCTGTAAAATAGTTCATAATTATTTATATATTAGTATATATATAATATTATTAAAATTATTTAACTATTCATATGCATGAGTAAATTTATATATTAGTACATGTCAAAATTTACCTCCATATTTCCATAGCTATACCGTCGACTGGTCCGAGAAGGCAGGTCAATAATAGCATCCCAAATATGGTTCTCCTCCTCTAACGTAAGCTCTTCCCGACCAGTGGACTATGCTACACGAGCCCGCTCTGCTTCGTACCTCTCCTGCGATTACAAATAATTGTTTTACACGATAAAAACCGAATTTCAAATTTTTGAAAATAAAATAAGACAAAATATTGTTATTAACAATAAATTAATTTACCATTACGGATTGTGATTTGTCATCCGTCCACTCGTACGAAACATTGCCCTCTTCGTCATTCCTCTCCACGGCATGCGTGGCCTTGAAATGCTCGGCCATAGTGGGCTCGCGGTTGTATCTCGCGGCCTGAAAATATATAAATATTATTGCTAATCTGATTATAAAATATTGTAATAAAATGTAAATACAGTTTATAAATTTAATTACCAGCTCTTTCTTGTGCTCCTGAAAGGATTTGGAGCCACCACAGAGCAATGCAGGATTTTTATTCTTGTTTGCCCGGTTCCACGTAGATAACTCCTATAAATTAAGATAAATTATCACGTATATATCTTGCGAGATTTATATTAGATTTAAATAATAAAGAAAATATATTTTACTTACTTTTGCTGCCGAACTGTCCCAAAGCCGAAGAAATTCATTCCATACACCCTCACCCATCCAGTTTGGCTTTTTCCCTGCATTCTTAGCCTTGGACAATGTATCCCTGTAATTTTTTCTCATTCGTTTGTTCCAGTGATTTAAAAAAATGTCCAAGTCGTCAGGGTCAACACGGACTGCAGCCTGTAAATTAAAATTATTTTAAGTTATATACATTATATTAATTTACAACTGAAATTCAAACTACTACTTACAAGTAAATCCGCCTGTATTGCGTTTTTGACGTGAGGGGGGATGTCGTCCCAGCGAGGCCAACAACCATCCATGCGGCTCTGAAATGCCTTTCTCGAAACCTATAAAATATAATCTGATGGCTCCACCTCAAAGCCACTGCAAAAGTTATGATATACATGTTTAGTGGATTTTAAAACTTATACTTTAAATAAAATTGATACTTACCCAGCACTTCTAGGAACAACTTCTGCAATCGGACGTAAGTCCGGTGCAGTGCCACTACCACCTGCACCGGGAGATGGGGATGGCGTGACATTACCACCTACATTCCGTCTCCTGCCAGACATATCTGCTATAGAAAAACAATATTATCAGAGAACAATTATAGAAATTCACTACTACATAGCATGTTTCAATCACTTTCACAGAAACAATTATAAAAATTTACTAGTACAAAACATGGATAAAAACTATATAAATAATCATCACAGAACCATAATAGAAATTCACTACTACATAACATGTTTCAATCACTTTCACAGAACAATTATAAACATTTACTAGTACAAAACATGGATAAAAATTAACTAAATGATCATCACAGAACAATTACAGAAATTTACTATTACATCGCATGTTTCAATCACTATCACATAACAATTATATCAATAACGATCAGTCTTCATCGTTTTCTGATTCAGACTCAATCTCGTATTCTATCTCATTTTCTTCGGTACTTTCGAATGCATCAAATAGGACGTTCGATTCATCATTCAAAGGCCCTACATTAATATCATCAGTTATTATTATTTCTGTATTTGATTCAAGATCGACTTGATACGCTGCTTCATCTGGAATATTATTTCCATCAAACGTAAACCTTGGTTTCGTTTTGAAAACAGCGGACCAATCCGCTTTATCTCTTTTCAAAGATGGATACGGAGCAAAATAAACTTGTAACGCTTGCTTGGCTAATACAAAAGGATCGTACTTATAGTAGTGTGATGTATGCCTTATTTCAATAAGTTTGTACTCTTTATGCACGTTGATTCCGGAACCAGGAACGTTACTGAACCAATTGCACTTAAATAAAAAAACCTTTTCTAAAGGTTCAACATAATATGTCAACTCTAGAATCTGTGTTAAGACGCCGTAAAAATATTTTAAATGCTCATCTGGATCATCACTGCCTTTGACAAATACCCCGCTGTTATATGTTAATTTTTCAGCACCGTAATCTTTCGTGTTGAACTTAAACCCGTTGACGAAGAATATTGGATAAGTCTTCACATTTCTTTTCGGTCCAATCGCAAGATGTCTTAAGCCTTCATCAACGACACAGTTTCTTGGCTCATAAACATAGTTCAAAAACCATTTGGCAAATTCTTTACTGAGATCGCCAGATGGATACTGTGATTCGTAGAAACTGCATATATGTAATATGTGTTATTATTATTATGTACATACAAGTAAATTACAAGTGAATTAATTATTACCTGACAAATGGTGCGACTTCGACACAATTTAAAAAAACATACGTGTGCGCTACATGGTGGTCTCTATCGTCCAACCATATTTCCACACATTTTCCACCAGGTCTACCATGTTGTCTAAAAACAGATAGCATTGTTTGAGAAGAATTTTGTTCAACGACTTCCTCATTTCGAGGAACAGTTACAAACGATAAGTTTACATCGTCCTTGAAGTAGTGAGAGAAAAAAAATGAGGCTTCTTCTTCAAGATACGATTTGCATATCGAACCCTCAACTCGGGCTTTTTGTCGAATCTTCTTCTTCAGATGATTCAAGTACCTATTAAGATATTTATTACATATTTAGATATACAAATTTGAATTTGAAATTGACATGAAAAGTGCACATGTTTTACCTCTCAAACGGATACATCCATCCATATTGCACAGGACCTCGAAGAAGTGCTTCGGATGGAAGATGAATAGGTAAATGCTCCATTACGTTAAAGAAACCAGGCGGAAGTATTTTCTCCAGTTTGCATAGCAGTATGGGTATTTCTACTTCAAGTTTACGTATAAATTAGGGTTTTACTGAAGAACTGGATAATGGTGGATGCTCTCTCACACTCATATGAAGATGAACTTTGTCACATACCGAAATTTTCGACTTTCGAAAATTCGACATCGATACTCACTTTACCGACTACCGAGCAATCGACTGCCGGAAACTCGAATAGTGATGGTTTTAAATAGAAGAAAAAGGTAGAAGAAGAAGAAAAGAAGAAAAGAGAAAGAAGAAACAACAGAGAACAAGAGCAGAACAGAAAAACAATATCAGAATCTCACATTTGCAGCGGAACAATATATATAATAGATAAATGAATATCATTTAAAAACAAAAGAATTATATCTGTTATTACATTACATCACATCATATCATCAGAGTCATATACAACAATGGACAGTTATATAACTTGTCCTCATACAGAATACACAGCGGAATAAGTACTATCAGATACAAATACTACGTCTCGTCATCCATCTTATCTCCAAGCTCCAGAATATCCAAAATATCCTGATAATCTAACTCTAGACTGCCCGTGTGGAAATTGGTGGGCACCCAGAGTTTAGAAGGGAAACAATAAACTCCGAGTCAGTCATGGTGACTGGTGTGAGATCGTAAAACAGTTATTCTTTAAAATAATCAACAGAAAATTTTTAAAGTAAATTCGCAATGCTTTTCGGAAAATGAGACTACCATAAGACCTCCCACCACACACACAATGCAAACGCAGACTTGGAGGAGATTTCTTCTTATGATAGTCAAAGATGCTTGATACGCAAAATCAAATCATTTTTGATATTATTATTAGTGCATAGTGTAGAAAACATTTCGAAAGTATAATATTAATCTTAGCCAGCATAGGCATTCCGCACTTATGCCTACTATAGCTACCATCCAAACAGTGGTGACCACCATAAGTGAATGATAGGTTCTACAACTAAAACCGTACAAGTCACGTATTGTTTCTTTGGATTTCCAACAAATGGTCAGGCTAAGGAACTTCCTTTTCCACGATGGGTACGTCCCTGGAATAGACGACCCGAGAACCTAACCGGATCTCTGCCAACACAAGGCCGGGTTACCTCTGCAAAAATAGGTAACTACTGACACGCGTATGCCATCCCCCGATCGTAACCGATCTTCCCGAGGATCCCCGATTTCCAACAAACCACATAGATAATAATGCAGCAACCACATAGGTTAAGTATCTGGGCTCCATACCATGATACCACCTCTATCCAGAAGGAATGACATACACTAAGGGGCGCTACTCCCTAGAACCTTGCCGCATTCTTCCTGTTTCGACCATTTCCGGGGTGTGAGGCTCGACGAAGTCTCGTCCACAAAGCTACGCTTTCTCAAAAAGCCCTGCTTCGGGTCAAACAAAATGATCAACCTATGATCACAAAGATATAAGATCAAACAAATGATCATATCACAAATGATCAAACACCGATCATTTCACAGCAACACTCAGTATGCCACGTTACCAAATTGGGATATATCGCTGATAAATTTCAACTACATAACCTCTGAGCTCGTACGTCTCAGAGAAGGGTGTTAAGCTAAGAGAATAAATTCTCCGCCACCAACAGAAATGTATTTGAAAGAAATCAGCTTTATATCTCAAATTGTAACGTCAGACACACAATCCATACAAGTCTGTTCTGGGATCGAACAGAACCGAAGGCACTTCTCACGAAGCCCTTGCATATCCGGATAATTTTCAATCACGTCAGGACTTCCCGTCACTAAGGGTGATAAAACCTCTAAATCGAAGATCAGTCGATGTAGAGTAACTCGACGGTAATCCTTCCGTTTTCAAAAATATCCGGTCTTCAACACCGGTCTTCGAATGCAATTCATAACGACGTATCACATATTCGGAATGGGTTATACGACCCCATGGTCCTTTCCCGGCTAACCCGAATAGTGAGCGTAAATTCAAAAATAAGTGTGGCATTCAAATTCATCCAATTCACAACAAATACCTATTTAAG
Organism: Allium fistulosum; assembly: GCA_030737815.1. NCBI lineage: Eukaryota > Viridiplantae > Streptophyta > Magnoliopsida > Asparagales > Amaryllidaceae > Allium > Allium fistulosum. Next base: position 634,937,770 of record CM060901.1, read on the forward strand.
GTAATTATTGATAGTCGGTTATTTAACTATCAATAAAGATGCGCAACATCATCAGATTCCAAATAATTTTCCCAAATTATTTCATCTTCAAAAATATCTTCATTACATATAAAATTTCCACACTTAACCATTTGAAAACAATTTCAAATATTCACTTTTCAACTTATCTTTAAAAGATAAAAACTCAAACAGTTCATTTCACATTGGAAAAGCATTTCCATACTTATTTAAAAATAAGTAATTCACAAATCATTTATTTTCAACCCTTAGAAAATATTCGATATACTTAAAATCAAAATTAAGTATATATCTCATTCTTTAAGGAAATCATTCTTTAAATACATTTTATTTGAGTCAAAACGAATGTTACGAAAAACATCGTTACGACGACTCAAAATCACTAGTATAGGGATTCGGATTTTAGACAGATATATAAATCCCAATACTACATAAAACATTTCCTTTCGGAAATCATTTACTATAACAACAGTGTTATAGTCCACCATTTCCTTAAGTTTCTCGAAAACGTCTATTTCAACAATAAATGTTGAAATCTAGGGTTTCGATTCGTAATACATTTTAAAACATCTTTAAAATGTTTAACTTCATTTTTAATATCACTTCTTCAAAAATGAATCCATTTTACTTAACAATATATTCACTGTCCAAAATCGTGAATATAATTCACTTAACCCAATTTCAATCATTTCTACATATTTTAATTTCACAGAGATTCGCTATCCAAAATCGCGAATATATCTTCTTTAAAAATCTTCTATATTTAATTTATCAAATTCAATCTATTTCGAATTTATAAACACGTTTATAAATTCTATTTCCATTTTTATAACAACTTCGACTTATAAATCTTCTTTTATCAACTTCTATATTTTTACTTATCAAAATAAGTGATTTCGGATTTATAAACAACTTTTATAAATTCCAATTCTATTTATAAAACTTCAATCCCAAATCAATTTCGATATTGATTTCTAAATTTATTTTCAACTTTAAATAAACTTCCCATACTGATTTCTCAAATTTTCATTTCCAAGTATTAAATCAATTCTAGATTGATTTCTAATTTTATTCATCCCTACTAAAATAAATTCCTTATTTTCCTTCAAATTATTCAATATCCTGTTTTTAAATGGATTCTTTAAATTGAAATCATTTTACATTGATTTCCCAAATCGTTTCAACTTACCAATTAAATTTCTAATTGGGTTTCCAACTTATCTCCTTTTAAATAAATTCCTTTTAAAGAAAATAAATTTCTATTGTCTTCTTTCAATCTATTTAGAAATCCAGATTTTAAATTAATTTCCTCAATTTAAAATCACTATTATACGAAATTCATTTATTTAACATTTTCACTTTATTCTGGAAATAAATTCGATAAGATTATAAAAATTAACTTTTTATACTTTAAAATTCCTTTCTTCGAATTTATTCAATTTCTAAAAATTAAATTCACTTAGAAATTTCTATTTTGATTTCCAAAAATTCAATTTCGTTTATTTTTGGAATCCAATGATATCAAACATCCATTCAGCTAAATTTTAGCATTCAAATAATTTCCAGATATCAATATGATTAATAACATCAATAATCATTCACAGATTATCACATCACAGTAGAAATAAATTCAATCAATGTGAGGGGTCCAGTTGGATCCCTCCAACCTGTTTCCCTGCATCCAAAGACGTTAGCACAATACCAATTCCGCTCCAGTACGGAATTATCGCGGTATATGGGTTTTATAAAAATCCGCTTACTAACGGCGCAATAGGGTCTCATCCGCTATACGAGGCGGGAAATCAATCAATCCAATATATACATATGCCAATATGTATATACTGCTATATATATAGATATATCCTATAATATCTAATACCACATCCAAACAACAATCAATAACTGCAATCAATTTTTAAATCTGAGTGAGAAGATCTCACCTTAGCTTTTATTTGCAATCCAATTATCATTTCAGCTTGTTTCTCCATTTCAGACCTTGTATAAACATTTTATACAATTTATCAATATTCGAATTAAATCGAACAATAAATTAAATAAATTTTTAATTTAAACAAATTATTATTATTTATCATTTTTTTTTCTCTTTCTTAAAATCAAACTAGTAGGCTTAAAATGGATATAAGCATATACATTATTTTTTATTCCTCATTTAGAAATTCCATAGGTATATTTAAATCTTAACTATTTAAATTAAAACATTACCCTTATATATATATATAGATAAATTAAAGACAAAATTCCCCTTTTTCTTTATTTTTAAAACCGTACTTGCAAATTATAAAATGTAATATATGTATATTTTTTTTTTCTTTGCTGTATACTAACAGTGGTAATTTTCTACTGTAAAAATCATTCTTTACTTTACCACAAAATTTATCTGTTTTATGCTTTGTAAATTTTCCTAAACTAAAATTGGTTTAAGCAGAAAAAATTTGGTAAAACGATTACCAGAGAAATTTCCGCCTTCTTCAAACCCAATCCTAGATTCACGTCACCAATCCTTTCACCCAGGCACACACAACCACCATCGCGACACAAAGTCTGACCTCCACCGCCTCACGCTACCCCAGCTTCACCACCACGACAGTTCGTACTGCCACCAACCCAGATCATCACGAAATCTGCAGCACCCACGCGGCATCGCCTCGCCACCGTACGCGTCGCTCCTCCCACGCGCTCGCGTGCCCCCACTCGTCGAACGCGCCGCCGCCTCCACAACGATGCCGAGCTTCCTGGCATCGCGCGCGCACTTGGATCGCGCCTCACCCCATCACCTTCAATCGCGTGAACCTGCCTCGTCCACCCTCCCCCAAATCGACATCGCCCCTAATAACCACTCGCGTCCACTGGAACGTCGCCGCCGCCGTGCCCTAGACCTCCAGACTCACGAGATTAGTCGTGACCCCCTCCTTCGTCTCTCGCGCGCCTTCGAACGCCCCCAGGTGGTCGCGAGTTGTTGTAAATGCGGTGGCCATTACTTCGATTTTTGAACGAGAGGTATTTAGTTTTATTTTGATGAACGAGAGTATGGGTTTCGTGAGGGTTGCACGTTTATTCTCGTGATTGCAGGCGCGATCCCAGGCGCGTGTTTGAAGGAGGAAAAGTGTTGACGTGACAAATTTAAAATTTAAATTTAAATCGAATCCGTTTACATTTCAATGCATTTTCTCACCGTATGGTCACGTATCATCTTCGAAAAATACGAAATTGGAAATCCGACAATAATTCAATATTACGGACCCAATGGAACTGGTTTCGTCGAATTCCGAGACTGTGCCTCGGACGGCTATTTTTAAATATCGATCGAACGATATAAATTTCAAATCTGAACAGTTTGTTTCCCAAATCAATTTCTGAAGCTTCTATTATCCTCAGTATTACCAATACGAATTTTAAAAGCTTTCGAAATATTTTTCTTCAGCTTAAAATTGAAGATTCGAATTTTTATCCAACTATCAACAGATTAAATCCTATAATTTAATCGTCGATTTAAAGTTATATTCGGGACTCAAATTAAATCACCGTTCAAATATTTAAAATAAATTAAATATTTTCAATTTGATTCGTTCAAAATTCAGGGTCGTTACAGACTTCCCTCCTTAAAAGAATTTCGTCCTCGAAATTACAAGTTAGGAAAAAAAATGTCCTTAACTCGTCTACTATTTTTCACAATTCAATAGTTTTATCAATTTTTTTTTTTTTTCAAAACAAATCTTTCTATTAAAGATTCGTTATCATTTCAACTAAATTTCAACTTCAATTATAAGTTTCAACAGCATTGTTTTACTTCAAAATTCAAATTTAAATTCAAATTCAAATTTTTAAACTTTCAAATTTTCCCAAAATTTTTCTAACGCCCTAAATTTTCGAAAAATTTCGCCAGCGTCTCCTTTGCGCGGCTAATACGGCACGACTACAAAACGTCCCTACGGACTCTCAGATTTCAAAAAGAAAAAGAAAAAGCCAAGCGGCTAGACCAGAAATCATCAAAAACTCATATTATAATTCAAATACTTACCTTTTGTCGAGCAATTCGAATTATCTGTGAAATAAATTTTCCAATCCTTTTATACACCTGTATATCCTACTAGCCATTATATCTAGTTATAGCGTTCAAACTATTTTGCAAATTCGATTACAAAATTTTCAATATAAACTGTTTATACCCTTTTTAGCTTACTATTGAAGTTACATCCATTCAATTTTTCATTTCAAATTTCATTTGAATTACATTTCACATTTCAATTTTATTTGAATTCAATTTTATCTTCTATTCTGAATATTGAATTTTTATCGATTATCTTTCATTCATAACCGCACTATTTTAAATTAGTTTCATTTACTAATTCATTTCCAATTCTAGTTCTGTTTACTTTCAAATTCAAAATGAATTTTAACATTCAATTTCATTTCCTTGCACTTGAAATTGCAAATTTGTTTATTCGTTCTCACATTCTTCCATTTTCAATTCGAATCCCAATTTTATTCTTTTGTTCAATCATCAACTTAGAATAATTTCAATATCCAGTTTCACTTAAAGAATTTCACTCTTCATTTAATTGATTCACTTGTACTTATTTTAATTTAACTCCATTCTTTAAGTTAAATTTATTCTATCAAAATTCAAATTGTATAAGTTATCAATTTAGTAATATTTCATAAATATCTTAAATAGGATTCCAGAGTCGTTTTAACTTTTTCAAAACCATTTTGAAAACAATTCAAATCATCCTTTGAATTTCCAAAACAAAACCCAAATTTTCCAAACACTTCCATTTAAAACAATTTGGCAGCAATTCCTCTTCTGGAAACCCGAAAATGAACACCGGTGATGTCGCGATCATCATCGGAATTATTTTCCAGCGACCGAAAAGAGTTTAGAGCTTTTCATCTCTTCCAAAATACTTTTCAAAACCTTTGAAACTCATTTTCAACTCAAAAAAGAATTTAAACTTTCCAAATCTCCAAAATTTTCAAATTCTTTTCAAACATTTCCAAAAACTTCTCTGGAATTCCGTTTTATTTATAAGTCACATTTATAATTTACATCCTTAAATCTCATTTGTATATGAATTTTATTTCTTAAATCTGGAGTTATGATTTCAGTTTCTTATTCAATTTCAAATTTAATGATAACATTTCAACATTATTACTATCCTAACATTATTGCAACCATATACTGTAATAATTTACAGAAAATTATTTCTTTTGTATACAAAAATAGTTTTGGGCAAAATTATTTCATTCACCCTATTTTAAAACAATACTGTGCCGAATTGTTCTATTCGAGTGTTTAGAGATCCCTATCAATGATCGTTAATTACTCGTATTGACCAGAATCCATATACCACTCAATAAATCAATCATCACAATATAAAACAATTTTTATATTCACTAACAAATACGCACTCGTATCTATTATTACACTCAACTCATTCTAGAGTACTACTGACTCTATCTCTAATGAGTAACACCCAACAGAGCAGGGTTGTCGCTTAACCATATGCTCTGATACCACTTTGTCACATACCGAAATTTTCGACTTTCGAAAATTCGACATCGATACTCACTTTACCGACTGCCGAGCAATCGACTGCCGGAAACTCGAATAGTGATGGTTTTAAATAGAAGAAAAAGGTAGAAGAAGAAGAAAAGAAGAAAAGAGAAAGAAGAAACAACAGAGAACAAGAGCAGAACAGAAAAACAATATCAGAATCTCACATTCGCAACGGAACAATATATATAATAGATAAATGAATATCATTTAAAAACAAAAGAATTATATCTGTTATTACATTACATCACATCATATCATCAGAGTCATATACAACAATGGACAGTTATATAACTTGTCCTCATACAGAATACACAGCGGAATAAGTACTATCAGATACAAATACTACGTCTCGTCATCCATCTTATCTCCAAGCTCCAGAATATCCAAAGTATCCTGATAATCTAACTCTAGACTGCCCGTGTGGAAATTGGTGGGCACCCAGAGTTTAGAAGGGAAACAATAAACTCCGAGTCAGTCATGGTGACTGGTGTGAGATCGTAAAACAGTTATTCTTTAAAATAATCAACAGAAAATTTTTAAAGTAAATTCTCAATGCTTTTCGGAAAATGAGACTACCATAAGACCTCCCACCACACACACAATGCAAACGCAGACTTGGAGGAGATTTCTTCTTATGATAGTCAAAGATGCTTGATACGCAAAATCAAATCATTTTTGATATTATTATTAATGCATAGTGTAGAAAACATTTCGAAAGTATAATATTAATCTTAGCCAGCATAGGCATTCCGCACTTATGCCTACTATAGCTACCATCCAAACAGTGGTGACCACCATAAGTGAATGATAGGTTCTACAACTAAAACCGTACAAGTCATGTATTGTTTCTTTGGATTTCCAACAAATGGTCAGGCTAAGGAACTTCCTTTTCCACGATGGGTACGTCCCTGGAATAGACGACCCGAGAACCTAACCGGATCTCTGCCAACACAAGGCCGGGTTACCTCTGCAAAAATAGGTAACTACTGACACGCGTATGCCATCCCCCGATCGTAACCGATCTTCCCGAGGATCCCCGATTTCCAACAAACCACATAGATAATAATGCAGCAACCACATAGGTTAAGTATCTGGGCTCCATACCATGATACCACCTCTATCCAGAAGGAATGACATACACTAAGGGGCGCTACTCCCTAGAACCTTGCCGCATTCTTCCTGTTTCGACCATTTCCGGAGTGTGAGGCTCGACGAAGTCTCGTCCACAAAGCTACGCTTTCTCAAAAAGCCCTGCTTCGGGTCAAACAAAATGATCAACCTATGATCACAAAGATATAAGATCAAACAAATGATCATATCACAAATGATCAAACACCGATCATTTCACAGCAACACTCAGTATGCCACGTTACCAAATTGGGATATATCGCTGATAAATTTCAACTACATAACCTCTGAGCTCGTACGTCTCAGAGAAGGGTGTTAAGCTAAGAGAATAAATTCTCCGCCACCAACAGAAATGTATTTGAAAGAAATCAGCTTTATATCTCAAATTGTAACGTCAGACACACAATCCATACAAGTCTGTTCCGGGATCGAACAGAACCGAAGGCACTTCTCACGAAGCCCTTGCATATCCGGATAATTTTCAATCACGTCAGGACTTCCCGTCACTAAGGGTGATAAAACCTCTAAATCGAAGATCAGTCGATGTAGAGTAACTCGACGGTAATCCTTCCGTTTTCAAAAATATCCCGTCTTCAACACCGGTCTTCGAATGCAATTCATAACGACGTATCACATATTCGGAATGGGTTATACGACCCCATGGTCCTTTTCCGGCTAACCCGAATAGTGAGCGTAAATTCAAAAATAAGTGTGGCATTCAAATTCATCCAATTCACAACAAATACCTATTTAAGGTAATTATTGATAGTCGGTTATTTAACTATCAATAAAGATGCGCAACATCATCAGATTCCAAATAATTTTCCCAAATTATTTCATCTTCAAAAATATCTTCATTACATATAAAATTTCCACACTTAACCATTTGAAAACAATTTCAAATATTCACTTTTCAACTTATCTTTAAAAGATAAAAACTCAAACAGTTCATTTCACATTGGAAAAGCATTTCCATACTTATTTAAAAATAAGTAATTCACAAATCATTTATTTTCAACCCTTAGAAAATATTCGATATACTTAAAATCAAAATTAAGTATATATCTCATTCTTTAAGGAAATCATTCTTTAAATACATTTTATTTGAGTCAAAACGAATGTTACGAAAAACATCGTTACGACGACTCAAAATCACTAGTATAGGGATTCGGATTTTAGACAGATATATAAATCCCAATACTACATAAAACATTTCCTTTCGGAAATCATTTACTATAACAACAGTGTTATAGTCCACCATTTCCTTAAGTTTCTCGAAAACGTCTATTTCAACAATAAATGTTGAAATCTAGGGTTTCGATTCGTAATACATTTTAAAACATCTTTAAAATGTTTAACTTCATTTTTAATATCACTTCTTCAAAAATGAATCCATTTTACTTAACAATATATTCACTGTCCAAAATCGTGAATATAATTCACTTAACCCAATTTCAATCATTTCTACATATTTTAATTTCACAGAGATTCGCTATCCAAAATCGCGAATATATCTTCTTTAAAAATCTTCTATATTTAATTTATCAAATTCAATCTATTTCGAATTTATAAACACGTTTATAAATTCTATTTCCATTTTTATAACAACTTCGACTTATAAATCTTCTTTTATCAACTTCTATATTTTTACTTATCAAAATAAGTGATTTCGGATTTATAAACAACTTTTATAAATTCCAATTCTATTCATAAAACTTCAATCCCAAATCAATTTCGATATTGATTTCTAAATTTATTTTCAACTTTAAATAAACTTCCCATACTGATTTCTCAAATTTTCATTTCCAAATATTAAATCAATTCTAGATTGATTTCTAATTTTATTCATCCCTACTAAAATAAATTCCTTATTTTCCTTCAAATTATTCAATATCCTGTTTTTAAATGGATTCTTTAAATTGAAATCATTTTACATTGATTTCCCAAATCGTTTCAACTTACCAATTAAATTTCTAATGGGTTTCCAACTTATCTCCTTTTAAATAAATTCCTTTTAAAGAAAATAAATTTCTATTGTCTTCTTTCAATCTATTTAGAAATCCAGATTTTAAATTAATTTCCTCAATTTAAAATCACTATTATACGAAATTCATTTATTTAACATTTTCACTTTATTCTGGAAATAAATTCGATAAGATTATAAAAATTAACTTTTTATACTTTAAAATTCCTTTCTTCGAATTTATTCAATTTCTAAAAATTAAATTCACTTAGAAATTTCTATTTTGATTTCCAAAAATTCAATTTCGTTTATTTTTGGAATCCAATGATATCAAACATCCATTCAGCTAAATTTTAGCATTCAAATAATTTCCAGATATCAATATGATTAATAACATCAATAATCATTCACAGATTATCACATCACAGTAGAAATAAATTCAATCAATGTGAGGGGTCCAGTTGGATCCCTCCAACTTGTTTCCCTGCATCCAAAGACGTTAGCACAATACCAATTCCGCTCCAGTACGGAATTATCGCGGTATATGGGTTTTATAAAAATCCGCTTACTAACGGCGCAATAGGGTCTCATCCGCTATACGAGGCGGGAAATCAATCAATCCAATATATACATATGCCAATATGTATATACTGCTATATATATAGATATATCCTATAATATCTAATACCACATCCAAACAACAATCAATAACTGCAATCAATTTTTAAATCTGAGTGAGAAGATCTCACCTTAGCTTTTATTTGCAATCCAATTATCATTTCAGCTTGTTTCTCCATTTCAGACCTTGTATAAACATTTTATACAATTTATCAATATTCGAATTAAATCGAACAATAAATTAAATAAATTTTTAATTTAAACAAATTATTATTATTTATCATTTTTTTTTCTCTTTCTTAAAATCAAACTAGTAGGCTTAAAATGGATATAAGCATATACATTTTTTTTTATTCCTCATTTAGAAATTCCATAGGTATATTTAAATCTTAACTATTTAAATTAAAACATTACCCTTATATATATATATATAGATAAATTAAAGACAAAATTCCCCTTTTTCTTTATTTTTAAAACCGTACTTGCAAATTATAAAATGTAATATATGTATATTTTTTTTTTCTTTGCTGTATACTAACAGTGGTAATTTTCTACTGTAAAAATCATTCTTTACTTTACCACAAAATTTATCTGTTTTATGCTTTGTAAATTTTCCTAAACTAAAATTGGATTAAGCAGAAAAAATTTGGTAAAACGATTACCAGAGAAATTTCCGCCTTCTTCAAACCCAATCCTAGATTCACGTCACCAATCCTTTCACCCAGGCACACACAACCCCCATCGCGACACAAAGTCTGACCTCCACCGCCTCACGCTACCCCAGCTTCACCACCACGACAGTTCGTACTGCCACCAACCCAGATCATCACGAAATCTACAGCACCCACGCGGCATCGCCTCGCCACCGTACGCGTCGCTCCTCCCACGCGCTCGCGTGCCCCCACTCGTCGAACGCGCCGCCGCCTCCACAACGATGCCGAGCTTCCTGGCATCGCGCGCGCACTTGGATCGCGCCTCACCCCATCACCTTCAATCGCGTGAACCTGCCTCGTCCACCCTCCCCCAAATCGACATCGCCCCTAATAACCTCTCGCGTCCACTGGAACGTCGCCGCCGCCGTGCCCTAGACCTCCAGACTCACGAGATTAGTCGCGACCCCCTCCTTCGTCTCTCGCGCGCCTTCGAACGCCCCCAGGTGGTCGCGAGTTGTTGTAAATGCGGTGGCCATTACTTCGATTTTTGAACGAGAGGTATTTAGTTTTATTTTGATGAACGAGAGTATGGGTTTCGTGAGGGTTGCACGTTTATTCTCGTGATTGCAGGCGCGATCCCAGGCGCGTGTTTGAAGGAGGAAAAGTGTTGACGTGACAAATTTAAAATTTAAATTTAAATCGAATCCGTTTACATTTCAATGCATTTTCTCACCGTATGATCACGTATCATCTTCGAAAAATACGAAATTGGAAATCCGACAATAATTCAATATTACGGACCCAATGGAACTGGTTTCGTCGAATTCCGAGACTGTGCCTCGGACGGCTATTTTTAAATATCGATCGAACGATATAAATTTCAAATCTGAACTGTTTGTTTCCCAAATCAATTTCTGAAGCTTCTATTATCCTCAGTATTACCAATACGAATTTTAAAAGCTTTCGAAATATTTTTCTTCAGCTTAAAATTGAAGATTCGAATTTTTATCCAACTATCAACAGATTAAATCCTATAATTTAATCGTCGATTTAAAGTTATATTCGGGACTCAAATTAAATCACCGTTCAAATATTTAAAATAAATTAAATATTTTCAATTTGATTCGTTCAAAATTCAGGGTCGTTACAAACTTCCTTCATTTAAATAGGCTTGAGAATGAAGGGTCGCTTGGAGATTAAGAAAATAAATTTACTGATTACCCAAATATCTTTCCAAATTGCATGATTTAATTTTAGTACAAATAAATTGCATAATCTTGGTTTCCATATCTTTCCTTTGATTGATTGATTCTCCATGACTAATCATTTATTTCTTCATATAACAAATGCATTGACTAATTAATTAGTTTCCTTCCAAAATATCCTCTCATATATTTCCATATGCAAGCCAAATTAATTAATTGATTAAATCAATTAATTATTTTCTTGTCTTCTTTGGAAAATATTTGAATCACATAAATTCAACAAATACATGTGCATGGAACAATTGATAAAATGATCCTAGGTTTCCATGAAGGTTACAAATAGATGAACCATCAAACCCAGTAAAATCTATGGTGTAAATTAGTGTTGATTTCAGAAAATTTAAGTCTAAAATAAGTGAAAACCTCTTCTTTTTCTCAATCTTACATGCCTCAATGTTCATTTTATGTTATATTTAATAAAAACTAAAGGCTTAGGTCCCTTATAAAGCCACCGCATAGTGCAAGTGTCATACTTTGCTTAGATTATATGAACATATACTTCTAAATCATGAAAAGAAAATCATATCAAAATTTGCATGGTGAAATGTGCAAATCTTATAGGTATATCATTCAATTATTCAAGTTTAGGAAAATGCAATAAGATTATAGGTTAGTTATATATAAAGTATTATTGCTCCACCAATGATTAGTCCATGCGAAGATGACAATTTTTGGCATTTGTTGCTTTGCGCATTAAAAGGGAATAAAATGTCTTAGCTGTGGTTGATGCACGATCATTTCTTCCACAATGGACAGTGCATTAGTAACTTGGATTCTAACTTCCTCTGCTTACACATCTTTCTCAAGCTTATTGAATCAAACCATCAATATAAGTAAAATTCGATGATCGATAACAAAATCAATTCGATAACCGATTAAAACTAAGTTTGTAATTCAAATATCTAACACTAATCTTACATCTATAATACTATATGGTCATGGTAGGATAATTGTTACTTGTACAGCTCTTTAGCTATCTTCATATGGAGTACCAAATGCCAATCACCAAACACCAAACATAACATTGGAAGATAATTTGGTTAAATATACATCTTTTGGAATGCCCCATTGCACAGTGATCTGTACAGTCAGTAATTGACACAAAAGTAAGGCAGTGAAATGAGCAAGAAGACTTCACCATTGACCTTAGCAAGTTCAAAATTCACAATTGAAGGTTGCAGCATCTCAAGTAATCCTCTATTGCGCTAAACTGGAGACACCGAACAATCCATTTTCACATTCGCTCCATTTTTATTTTAGCATTCATTTTTTAACATACACGATACCAAATTTGAAATGGCAGAATTTTACTGATTATAACATCAATAAAGAACAGGATTTTACTGATTACATATATTTACAATAACAGAAAGAGCAGATAACAAGAGAGTAGAAATAAACTCCTGTTGTTTACCTTGAATCTCGCTTATACCCCCTCAAGTCATTTATAAGTACACTTACCATCTCTAATTCCAAAATATAAGCCAAATTTAATGAGTTCAAACAAGTGAAGGTAATAAATGACTTGATGTGGGAAAGTATAAGCCAATAGAAAGAAGGGCACACATAAGCAATTAACGAATAAGATATAAGTGCTTACCTTCAGCTTCATAAGCTTCAGCTCCCTGTTTTGCTTTATTTGATAATATTACTTATCCACAATATTCAACAATAAATTGTCCAACCTAGGTATTACAAACTGAGTTTAAAAAAAATTAATAGTTCTTCTAAGAGTTTTATAATACTTCTAAATGTTTTAATAAATGACATCAATACCACCATTTAGATTCAGGCACGAGCATCTCTTCCGGGCAACAATGTGGAATCTCAAGCAACATTTCAATTGCGGCACCTACTCTGATTATTCAACTGTGGCAACCCAGTCAACGGCGATGCGAGACGTGGTAGTTTTTGTTGGAAATAAACTTGGTTTTTAGGAAATGATGATTATGTTGACAATTACAATCTTTGTATTTATGGAAATGTCAAAACTAAGAATGGAGAAAAATCTAGACTTAACAAATATGTAATCTGAAGAATTCTAGAAAATGCTTTGTCAAGAAGAATCTAGAAAATAGAAGGTTGAAAAAAAGTCTATAACAAGAAAAGTCTAGAACAAGAAAAGTCTAGAGAATATACTCCATTATAAATTGAGATGTGTTATCTCATTTGATGTATCCAAGCAAGGAAATGTAATTGTAAGGAAAAAAGTGCAAAGAAAATAAAGCTATTTCCTCCTTTATAAATTATTCTCTCAATCTCCATTAACAAATTAGGAGTTACTTCTCTCTCCTTCTTCTTCTTTCTATAGATTTTTTTCCAACAGCGGTATCAGAACATGAAGATCCTCCTAAAATTCCCAACAGTGGTATCAAAGCCAGGTTGATAGCAAAGAAGAATGACAAGTGGATTGAGTTTCGTAAAAATTCCCTTACTTAAAAAAGGGTATTATGATAATTGGAGAATTCGCATGAAGGCAGTGCTTGAATCACAAGGTGTGTGGGATATCATTGAAAATGGATATGAAGAACCCGTCGATGTCACCCCTTGATCCCAAACTAAAAGGAATAATTTGAAGAGTTTGAAGAAGAAGGATTTACAAGCCCTAGTTATTAGATATTTTCGAGAAGATAGCAAATGCGTCTACCAATAATGAAGCATGGGAGATTTTGGAGAATGCATTCATGGGGATTGATAAAGTGAGGAAAATTCGATTACAAACCATGCAAGGTAAGTTTGAATCTTTATTAATGAAATCATCAAAGACAATCGATGATTATTTTTCATGGGTTTTATCAATTGTAAATCAATTGAAAACATACGGAGAAAAAATGGAAAATTCTAGAATATTTAAAGAAAATTTTACAATCTTTGGATTCCAAATTTGATACCATAGTTGCAGCAATTAAAGATTCCGAATATGTAAAAACTTTGAGCATTGGTCAACTCATGGAAATGCTTCAAGTCTATGAAGAAAAATTAAATAGAAAAGTTGAAGAAGAGCCATTAGATCAAGCTCTTCAAATCAAACCCGTGGCAGATAATGAAATAGAATATATTGAAGAAGGCATCTTAGCTGATAAGAAGGACGAAAAGAAAAACAATGAAATAAGAGAGAATACTATGATAGAAGAGAAAGAGAAAACGAAGACTGACATGGAAGAGAACGTTGCACAAGAGCTTCCAAAGATCAAAGAAATAATGGAAGAGAAAATTGAGGAAATAAAAGACAAAGAGCTATCAATGATCGAAGAAGCAAACAAAGAAAAAGCCAAAATGATGGAAGTTGAAGAGCATACAAAAATCAACGAAGTAAAAAAGGAGTCTACCAAGGAATTAAATATGAAAGAGAAAGAAGAAGATGAAGATGAAGAAGATAAAGTGAACAAAGATGATGCAAATCATAAAAAGTACAAAAACAAAGAAGATGAAGATGAAGAAGTCGTCAATCAAGGTGAAGAAATTCAAGATATTGGAGGAGATTTGAAGTATGCGCAAAAATTTGAAGAAATGGAAATAGAGAATATTAAAGTAGTAAAAATGGTTAAAGAGGGAGTCAAAGAGACATATGATGAACTCTACGATGGTGAGAACAAACTGGTGAGCAAAGATTATATCCTTTCTATTACAAACAATTTTATTTTTCAATCAATGTTTTTTGGAATCTCATGTGAAAGCCAAATTTGGAGAACGTGCAAAGAAATTGAATGGGTCAAAGATTGTAAGAATAAAATTAAGAAAGAATGGAAAGATAACATATATGAATCATTCAAAATTTATGACACCGGACAAAGATGGAAGTTAGAACGCATATTTGTTGGAGTATTCTACGGTAATAAAGGAGGACGAAATGAATGGAGTACAACAAAGATTCAGGAAACTGCATCAAAGATCTTGACGATGGGAAAGAAGAAGAACACAAAAAAAGAAAGAGTGAATAATATCCTTATTTCTACCGAAACACGTAATGTACAAAGATTGGAAACTTTACTCGGAGTTACAAAACCAAGTTTATGGGGGAATGTTGGAAATAAACTTGGTTTTTAGGAAATGATGATTATGTTGACAATTATAATCTTTGTATTTATGGAAATGTCAAAACTAAGAATGGAGAAAAATCTAGACTTAACAAATATGTAATCTGAAGAATTCTAGAAAATGCTTTGTCAAGAAGAATCTAGAAAATAGAAGATTGAAGAAAAGTCTAGAACAAGAAAAGTCTAGAGAATATACTCTATTATAAATTGAGATGTGTTATCTCATTTGATGTATCCAAGTAAGGAAATGTAATTGTAAGGAAAAAAAAGTGCAAAGAAAATAAAGTTATTTCCTCCTTTATAAAATATTCTCTCAATCTCCATTAAAAAATTAGGAGTTACTTCTCTCTCCTCCTTCTTCCTATAGAAATTTTTTCCAACAGCGGTATCAGAGCTTGAAGATCCTCCTAAAATTCCCAACAGTTTTGCACTAAAACCATATTTTCTTATAGTGACAAAGGCTAAAACGTGGTAGTTTTGCACAAGTGTAAGTTTCGCCACTTTTCGATACGTTACTTAAACTTTTTAACATTCAAAATTTTTATGGCAGTAAGCATACGTATAAAATATCACAAATATGATGAGAAACCTCTAAGAATTTCCTTATAAAGTTTATTATAAATTGTCAAACACAAGGTAATTTCTAAGTGCATTTATAGCGACTATCGTTATAAGAGCACTTTCAAATCTAAGTCCAATTCAAACCTATATTCAACTACAACCTATATGTTTTGTTTCAAGGATATGCTACAAGTCCATTCAAGTCTATAATATGAATTATGTATGCTATTTGCTTTCAAAGCAAGAATTAAAAGAATATTACAGACATATATCAATACCTATTCAATCATAAAGAAAAATCAATCAAAAGCAAATATACGCAATATATATATATATATTTGAAATGGTACTTTATATACAACGAATCATTGTGACAACGTATCACATATCAATAAACGTTCGAATCACGCTACGCAAGTTTCGAACTTGTGACCTCTCGCACCAAAGCCAAATCACTTAGCCACTGGGACAATGGTGCTTTTCTACGCAATATATTTTCATTTAAGGTGATAAGTTAGCTCACCCTTAAGCAAGCGAACAAGCAAGTCTAAGCAACCACTTCCTACCTCTTCCTTACAAACACCAACTTCCTACCTTTGCCTCACTTTTGCACTTAATTTCCAGGCTATTATAAGCCATTAATGCTCATGACTATGATTTGAGGGGAGAGTTGTGCTTTATTTCTTCCAAATCCAAGTAGATAGAAATTGTTGTGATGTTTTCCTAAGCCTTTATTCCAAGTTTGAGTTGATTTGGAGTAGATTTGAAATTATTTTCTTTTAGAAATTTATGAAGAGAAAGAGTGGAAGAGTGTTAACTTTTTGGATAAAAATTGTGAAATGGATTTAAGGATATTATGCCCCATCTTTTATAGGCTTCAAAGAGTGTTCACTATCCTTTCTATCACTCCTCCCCCCCCCCCAAACCATGCCATTGAAGGTCCGTCCCTCCACATGCCCATCACTTCTCCTTTACACCACTTACCATCAACAAAAGACTAAACTAACCCATTCATTCAAATATCTCTTATCCATTAGAAGCTTTTAAAATCTTTTATTACTTCATGAAGCAAAGTATGTTAATTTGTCCTTAATGTGTTCATATTTTCATTAGCTAAGTGCAAAAGAGTTTGAACAACTTATATCGATTAAAAAGCTGTTTACCGATAAACTGGTTTTCGATCATATTATCGATATTTCTTCGAAGAATATATTTTTGTAAAAAAATTTCAAAAACAAGTTTCTTACTATTATTCATTAATTAAAAGATGTTTAACAAGGTTATAAAATATTTTTTATAACACTTGACTATATTTCAAAACGTTTCCATATTCAAAGACGACGTATTCGAATTTACAGGTCGCTACACAATACATAAATAATAGTCAGTCCAATGTGAGATGTCATTGTGGGGGTACGGGTCATAATATAGGGGACATGCTTCAGGGATTGAAGGTATTAAGTAGCTGTTTGAGGGCCCACCTCTTCCATATGTAGAAAGTAGTAAATGGTCGGTGTTAATGGATAGGCACAATAGTGATTATCTTAAAAAGGGTCTGCTTCGATATGAAGTATTAAGTGACCGAAGAGATTCTATGCAATGTCAGCTAGATAAGTACTAGTGACATGTCCGCCTTGGGACAGGTAATAAATGATGGGGTACCTGCCTTAAATAAGGTAGTAAATGGTCAGTGTCTACATAACTCCCAATAAAAAAGGGTATTAAGTGGCTTGGAATTGAAATATTTTGGGAATAAATATTTCCGAAACAGTTTATATAAAATGTAGTGTAAAAAGAATAGATTTATAAATGGTATTTCTTTTAAATTAAAAGAGATTTATAAGTGGTATTTTATAGATAAAAGAATAGGCTTACGAATAGCATTTTATAAAAGGGAATATTATCATTTTGATAAATTGGAGAAACAAATCAAAGTTATGAATTTTTTGTAATATATGGAATAATCGTGATATGGAAATGTTACCCGGCTGCTTGGCCTGGCTACAAGGCGATAGTTGTAGAGGATATGGTTGGATCTAGATGGGACTCAAGCCAAGATAGGACCGGAAGATAAGAGATCGAGATAACTTGTTTGGATCAGTCTGTATATGTGGTTCGGCCATGTTGGGTCGGCACGAAGTGATTCGGCCTAGGTAGCTCAGTGTAAATGTGGATCGGCATACATGTGTGGCTTGGCAAGCATGGCTCGGTACATCAGGGACGGTGAATATAGATCGCTAGGTATGGCTCGGCCTTAGTGCGGCGCGTGTCGTTCTGCCTAGGTTCAGCAAGTATCATTCGGCTTCAGTGGTTTGGCATGTCTCGATCAGCTTGGTGGGGTCGGCATATGCCGCTCGGCACATATGGGTCGGCAACTTAGACCCAGGCATGGTGGCTCAACGTACTTGGGTCGGTATGCATCGGGGGAATTAAGGTGGGTCGGTCAGGTATGGGTCGGCCTTAAAACAGCACTGGATTGGCAGCTGGGCTCGGTCATAATGGTTCAGCATATCTGGTTCGGTGCATATCAGGGATGTTAATAGGTTATCAGGCCTGCAATAAAGTGAGGCGCTCGGCATTTCTTTACTTCGGGTCACACTACTATTTGCTTCGAGTCCCTTGAGAGTTTACTTCGAGTCACTTACAAGGAAACCCCGGGCCGACAACAGGTGGGTCGGTCATGAAGGATTCGGCATGCTTGGGTCGGTTAACCTAACCTATCAGCTTAGGGCTGAGTTATCTTAGTCATGGGCCTGGACGGGAGAACCAGCCTATCTTCGTCTATAAATAGAGTGGCAGGGGTCCAGTTAAAGGGACCTTTTTTCGGGAACTCCAAGGATACTCTGCCATTTTCTTTACTGCTTCTTTTCTGTTCAAACTTGTATTCAAGTTGTTTATTTGCGGATGGTATCTATACTCAAGTGATTGGAAAAGTAAAAAAGATTATATTCAAAGTGGACGTAGGCAATTACGCTGAACCACTATAAATCTGGTGCTCTCCTTTTTGTTGTTCGTTTTGCATTCAACTGTGTTACTTCTCTGTTTTAATTTACTTTCTTCATTAATCTCTCTACACAATTCTATTCGAGGGTGTTAGTGACCAATTTTAGTGCTAACATTTTGGTGCTTTCACTAAGAGGGTGCATTCTCAGGTTATTAGGATTTACTTTGTTGCTACTTGATTGAGGAAATCCCCCGAAGGAGATCCGAGTTCATTCTCAAGAGTACATAGATTCTATTCAGAGTTCCTACGGATAACTCTAAGAGGGCCCACGTACCAGATCCACCTCCCACAACGCGGATGCTAATGAGACCATCAGTGTCTAGCAAGTGGAACCCAGCAATCAGCAAGCTAATGCGGGTGTAGAGCCTGCCACCATCCCAAACCAACCAGAAGCTGTCACCAGGGAAGTGTTCAATGAGCTGATGAGGGAGCTCGTGGAAAGTAGGAAACATCTTAATGAGCAGATTCAAACGAACGCCAACCTGATGACCCAGATCGCTCAGCAGCAGTGTCAGAATGCTGGAGGAAGCCCTACTTCCTACTCATCATCCGACAGCTTTGCTTTGTCGGATGAACACCCCAGGCGTAGACGGCGTAGGATCAAAACGGCACAAACTGGTGCAATAGAGCAATTGGTGATGACTCGCCAAGTGCAAACCAACAGAAATGGTCCAGATTCCCTACCTGGAACCGTGGCCCCTCATCTGCACCTGGGGAGTCGCTCCCAACCTGGAGTGGGAAACTTAGGATCTGGAACACGCTTGGGAGCTGGTCTACCACCTCGCCAGGGTCGTGGTGAAGCGGTTCCTCGCGATGCGCACTTAGATGATCGCCTGTCGAGGAGGCACCAGCCGGAACGATCGCGTAGGACGGATACCGACTTGCCGCCTCCCATCCAAACTCTGGATTTATTAGCTATGGTCAGACAGCTGATGAGGGAGAATCAGGGCTTAACCAACAATGATTAGGGCATATCTAGGAGCCATACTCCATTTACAGATACCATTCTACAAGCCGAGTACCCCTGGAAATTCAGCATGCTTACTATTCCAGCTTATGAAGGGAAGACCGATCCTCGATAGCACATAATGAGATACGAGTGGATGATGGACTCGGCTAGGGAAAATGATGCAACCAAATGTAGATGCTTCCCAATAACCCTATCTGGAATCGCTACCATGTGGTTCACTAGACTTCCCCATGTTTGATGAGTTAGCGGCGAAGTTCGTGGAGCAGTTCAGGATCCATGCCACTTGCCCAAAGGACGCGATGTCATTGTCCAGTGTGATCCAGGCTCCGGGAGAGTCGTTGAAGGATTATTTGCAAAGATTTCATGGTTCTACTACCGATGTTAGCAATCCGAATGACCACGCTATCCTTATGGTCGTGATGCGAGGAGTAGATCCGGACTCAGAGTTTGGTGACTGGCTGGCAGGCAAACCACCAACTACCCTAGAACACTTTTATTCAAAGGCGAACTAATTCATGAGAAGAGAAGAGGCCCGGTGGTTAAGACGGAGCAGTGCACTAGGGCCCAGCAAAGAAGCGGTACAAAGCAACATCACGACAAAACAATCTGATGAAAACTCTGGCAAGGTTCAAGTCAATGTTCAAAATAAGCCGGAGCAGTCTAAAGGATCCAGAGGAGGAAATTCTGGACAAAAGAGGGAAGCAGGAAAGTGGAAACCGAGAATCCCAACCTATAGCGAATATACACCTCTGAATACATCTTTGGAGAATATTTATCTATCAACTTGTAATACATTCCAATACCGAAAGCCATGCCCAAAGGAATCCACCGAAGAACAAAAGCAGACTGGAAAGTATTATCGATTTCACAAGACCTACGGGCATAATACTAAAGAGTGCAGACACCTCTATGATGCTATAGAAAAGCTGATTTGCCAGAAGAAGTTACAGCAATTTGTTAAGAATTCGCAGGAAGGCGGACAGGGGACATCCGACCCCAATCACGGGCAAGCTTCACATCGGCCCGAGGAGCCCGCTCGGACCGGAGGAAGGCTGGTCATAAACACGATAATCGGCAGACCTCATCCAGCAGACAAGAGTTGGCAAGAAGTGGAGCGCTATGCTAGTTCCCTGAAGCATGCAGGTTTCAAATGCTGCTCGAACACAGAAGACGAGACTCGAGCGAAACAGCAGTGAAGATGACTGATGATATAGTGTTCAGGAGTAGGGATGTCGATCAGGTGGAGGCACCTGCCATTGACCCGATGGTAATCTCAGCTATGGTTGGACTGGCTCTTGTGAGAAGGATACTAATTGATTGTGGAAGTTCTATTAATATTATTTTCAAAAAGGCATATGACCAAATGAAGATGGAGGTGAAGGATCTGAAACCGTCTAAAGCCCGCATTTACGGTTTTAATGGTGCAGCTACGGATGCAATATGTTTTGTTGAATTGCCAGTTGAACTAGGAGAAGGTGAACGCAGGAGGGTACAGATCCTACCGTTCATTGTTTTGGATGTTGATTCCCCGTATAATGTTTTTCTAGGTCGGTCGGCCCTGGCGAATTTAGGGTAGCTTTGGCCTCGTGGTGTTTGACCTTGAAATTTCCAATGGACAGAGGAGTTGGTGTAGTGCATGGCGATCAAGCGACTGGTCGTGCTTGTTATGTGGCTGAGCTGAGAGAGGGCCTGCGAAGAGAGAAAGGAAAGGGTGTGGACAACCCTGTCCGCATCCATGTTGCTGAAAATTGACAAGTAATGCCCGAGCCTTGGCTTGGGCAACACAGTCGGATCTATAAAGATATAGTCTGAGAGATGACGATGAAGAACCCAAGGAGGCCAAGGCGGCACCAGCTGAACTGATGATTGACATTCCAGTCAGCAATTATGACCCATCACTGGTGCTTAAGATTGGATCACGGCTTAACCCCTCGAGATAAAGGATCTTACCGATTCCCTCCGAGCGAATCTAGATGTTTTCGCTTAGACCCATTTTGATATGTGTGGGATTTCTCCCGCCATCGCAAGTCATATGTTGAACGTTGACACAAAGTATGTGCCAGTGAAACAAAAGAGGAGAGGCATGGACCCGGAGAGGTCCGCTGCTCTCAGAGAGGAGGTGGATAAACTCAAGGCCAATGGGTTCGTCCGCGACGCCCTCGATCTGAATGGGTATCAAATCCTGTACTGGTGAGGAAGGCAAACGGGAAGTGGAGGACCTGTGTTGATTACTCGGACCTGAACAAGGCGTGTCCTAAAGATAGTTTTCCTTTGCCCAGAATTAATCAGTTGGTCGACTCGACAGCAAGACACGAATTGTTGTCATTTATGGATGCGTATTTGGGTATAATCAGATCCCGATGCACATTCTGGATTAGGAGCATACCAGTTTTGTCATGGACGTTGGATTGTACTATTATGTAGTGATGCCTTTCGGGTTGAAGAACGCAGGGGAAACTTATCAACGTTTGGTGAATCGAATGTTTGAAAACCAGATTAGTAGAACGATGGAAGTCTATGTGGATGATATGCTCGTGAAGTCACGACAGTCAAATGACCACATTCGAGACTTAGCTGAGATGTTTGATATACTCAGATTTTACGAAATGAAAATCAATCCACTGAAATGTTCCTTTAGCGTTGCATCAGGGAAGTTTTTGGGTTTCATTGTCAACGTACGGGGAATCAAAGCCAACCTAGAAAAGATTCAATCTATTCAATACATACAGGCACCCAGAACTATAAAACAAGCGCAAAGCCTGAATAGGAAAGTCGCCGTATTGAGTCGATTTATATCCAGAGCAACCGACAAGTGTATTCATTTCTTTGATGTGATAAGGAAAGGGAAAATAAATTTTGAATGGACGCTGAATTGTGAGGACGCGTTCCGAACCCTGGTGAGACACTTGGAGAGGCCCCTGGTTCTGTCAAAGCCTGTAGATCATGAGGAGTTGTATGTTTACTTGGCCATATCTCAGCATGCCACCAGTGCAGCTTTGATTCGTGAAGAGGACCGAATCCAAAAGCCAGTGTACTATGTTAGTAAGCGCTTAACGGGGGCAGAGAGAAATTATCCTAAGATTGTGAAGCTAGCCTACTGCTTGGTGATCATGTCACGCAAGCTCCGCCCGTATTTCCAGGCACATCTAGTCAGTATTTATACCGATCAACCTCTGCAGCAAGTGCTCCAATGACCGGAGACTTCTGGAAGGCTACTCAAATGGAACATTGAGCTGAGTCAGTTCGATGTCACTTACCTACCACGGAGGGCTGTCCAAGGGAAAGCGCTAGCATATTTCATTGCAGAGTTCACCATATCGGAAGAGCCAAGTGGTAGTGATGTAGTTCCCGCTGTTCGATGGAAGCTATATACTGATGGAGCATCCAACGACCGTTGTTCTAGGGCTGGTGTTATTCGTGTAAGTCCCAAGAACCGATCAATTTGTTATGCTTTGAAACTTGATTTCCCCGCTACGAACAACGAAGCTGAGTATGAAGCATTGATTGCGGGCTTGAAGCTTACCAAAGAACTTGGAGTGAAATCGATTGAAATCTTTTGTGACTCAAAGTTGGTGGTGTACCAAGTACAGGGGGACTATCAGGCAAAGGGGCAAAGGGGCAAAGGCTTGCCCCATACCTTGCTCGGGTACAAGAATTGTTAGCGAACCTCGAATACTACGATATTTCGCACATTCCGCGTGAACAAAATGGGGAAGCCGACTCCTTGGCAAAATTCGCAAGTACTGGTGATGCACAACAGATGGGCTTGGTTCCCGTCGAAACCTTACATGCCCCGAGTATAAGCGAGATGGAAGTAGATCTTGTGTTAGGGACGGAAACTGAAAGGGGGTCATGGATGACCCCGTTCAAAGAATACTTGCTACATGGAACCTTGCCCGAGAGAAAGAACGAGAGACAACAAGTCATTCGCAATCACGGTATATAATGCAGGATAGAGTAATGTATCGAAAGGGATTCTCCGTCCCCTTGCTTAGGTATGTCGCTCATAGCGAGATAAAGCGGGTCTTAAGAGAAGTCCATGAAGGAGAATGTAGCGACCATAATGAGGGCAGACACTAGCCAAAAGGATCCTCCGCTATGGATACTATCGGCCGACCATGAATCGGGACGCTGCGGACTATGTAAGGAGATGCGACAAATGCCAAAAGTACGCAAAGATCCCGAGAGCACTGCCAACGGAACTCACGCAAATGGTTAGTCCATGGCTGTTTGCAATATGGGGTATCGATATAATCGACTCCCTGCCAATCTCCAAAGGTGGCGCAAAATACGCAATTGTCGCGGTCGATTACTTCACCAAGTGGGCAGAAGCGGAGCCATTAGCTACGATCATCACCAAAAAGGTCGCTAATTTTGTTGTGCGAAACATTATATGTCGCTTTGGCCTCTCACGGACTATCATTACTGACAACGGAACTCAATTTGAGAGTAGAGAATTCAAAGGGTTCTGCCAAAAATATTGCACTGAGAAAAGGTTTGCAACAGTCGCTCACCCTAAAGCGAATGGGCAAGTTGAAGCCGTAAATAAGATAATCAAGTCCATCTTGAAAAAACGTTTGGAGAAGGCTAGAGGCAAGTGGGTGGATGAGCTTCCAACAGCACCCTGGGCCTACAGAACCACCCACAAGTCCGCGACTGGCCATACTCCATTCGCCTTGGCAAATGGCACTGAAGCTGTTATACCCGTAGAAATTGAAGTTCCCTCTCACCGGGTGACTCATTATGATCCTAGAACGAATCAAGATCTTTTACTGGAGTCGTTGGACTTTGTCAACGAGAAACATGAAGAAGCTGATTTAAGGGCGGCTGCATATCGACACCGAGTCGCCCGATATTATAATGAAAAAGTTCGACCGAGAACTTTTGATGTGGGCGACCTAGTTTTAAAGCGAGTTTATTCGGTCCCATCGCATATGAATCCCACATGGGAAGGTCCCTACGTCATCGAACGGAAGCTTGGAGAAGGAACCTTCAAGCTAGCGACTGTTGATGGCGTGACACTCCCCAGAGCATGGAATAGCGAACATTAGCGCCGTTATTATACTTAGTCTATTTCTTTTGCATTTTAGTAGCGATTGTTTCTAGTATGTGTTTCTTTTGTTGTTCTCTATTTCCGACATGTAGTAAGACAATTCAGTTTGTCCCTATTTTTTACAATCAATAAAGGCTTGAAGCTGTTTTTCTATGAACTATTGATGTTCCATGTGTTATAACTCCATGGCAAAGTAAAATTTCTTTAATCTATCTGGCGTATGAATGCACACACAAAATTAAAGTCGATCAATAAACGATTCGAAAAATCTCTAAGTCCCCGGAGCACGGACTAGAGTACTCTGAGTCCTTGGAGTGCGGGCTAGAGTATAAACGATTTGAAAAATCTTTAAGTCCCCAGAACACAGACTAGAGTACTCTGAGTCCCCGGAGTGCGTACTAGAGTATAAACGATTCAAAAAATCACTAAGTCCCTGGAGCGCGGACTAGAGTACTCTGAGTCCCCGGAGTGCGTACTAGAGTATAAACGATTCAAAAAATCTATAAGTCCCCGGAGCATGGACTAGAGTACTCTGAGTCCCCGGAGTGCGGACTAGAGTATAAACGATTTGAAAAATCTCTAAGTCCCCAGAGCGCAGACTAGAGTACTCTGAGTCCCCGGAGTGCGGACTATAGTATAAACGATTCGAAAAATCTCTAAGTCCCCGGAGCGTGGACTAGAGTACTCTGAGTCCCCAGAGTGTGGACTAGAGTATAAACGATTCGAAAAATCTCTAAGTCCTCGGAGCGCGAACTAGAGTACTCTGAGTCCCCGGAGTGCGGACTAGAGTATAAATGATTCAAAAAATCTCTAAGTCCCCGCAGCGCGGACTAGAGTACTCTGAGTCCCCGGAGTGCGGACTAGAGTATAAACGATTCGAAAAATCTCCAAGTCCCTGGAGCGCGGACTAGAGTATAAACGATTCGAAAAATCTCTAAGTCCCCGGAGTGTGGACTAGAGTATAAATGATTCGAAAAAATCTCTAAGTCCCCAGAGAGCGGACTAGGGTACTCAAAGTCCCTATAGTGTGGATTAGAGTATAAACGATTCAAAAGTCTCCAAGTCTTGTGAAAGCGGACTGGAGTTCGCATGACCCACAAGAATTTGGATTTCAATCACAGATTAAATTATAAGCTAAGCGATGAAAGTCTAAAAATACAAAGAAGCAAAATTTTATTTACTAATCAAAAAAGAAGTTTCATTACAACTTCTCCGAAGTCCGGAGCCAAAATCTATCTACAAAAAAAAGAAGGGCAGGAAAACAACTACATGGTACTACGTTACTTAAGTTGAGCAAAATGTAGCGAGGCAACAGTTACTTCTTCGGTTTTCTTTCCTTTTTTGGCTTCTCCGAAGTTTCCTCATCCAAGCGCCTCTTTTTGGACCCTTTGCTTCTCAGCGACGAAGTACTCGAGGGAGGAGGAGGAATTTCCAAAGGTGTGGTCCCACTAGGGAGAATGACCTTCAAGGGCCAATTTAGGGGATCGTTGAGTTCCACCACCTGAGATTCTATCTTAACTTTGGTTTTCCTTTTCTCCTCCTCCTCGATTTGCTCTTTCATGCTGAGCTTAGAAGTATGCTCGGAAGCGCCTGTGATTTTGACCTCGTCGTGTTCATCTATAGGTGAGGGATCTTCAAGTTTATCTTCATCTAGCGCCCCGATCACTTGAGCATTGGGACCAGGGGTATCTCCGGTGTGAGGTGCCTCGGCCTTTTTCTCTTCCCGCTCTGTGGCGACATCGCTCCTTGGAATCGGTTCGGGTTTAGAGTGACCTATATGAGTTCATAAAAAACAAATGTTAGAACACATTCGTCACTCGCCAAAAGCGATGAATTCCTAAACTCTAGAAGGTGAAGCTACATGCCAGCTTCCAACTGAATTTCAATGGTCCTCGGAGTATTACCTTCAGGGATTGGAGATAAAATGTGAACGCCAAGTCCAGGCTTCTCCGGGTCATAGCCAACGTGCTGCTCGGGAGGCCCAAGTGAAGAACTATCTGTCAATTAAATGGGAGGAGGAACTGGAGACTCAGTGCCGGATGGGCCATCATCTTTACCCTTTGATGACGGGGAGTTTCTTCCAAAGAGGGCTCTCACCACGGACAAGTCTGAAGGCTAATTTCCTCGGAGCACTTCCCTCACGAGAGCCTCTTCATCAACCTCTTTGACGCCTAGCTCCACTCTCTTAATTTTTATCAAAGTATCCCATGCTTCGGCCAGTGATTCAAGATAACCATCGCCTAAGAAAGATAGGTCACGATGAATGAGGACTCGTGCATTGTACTCGGCGATGAGCGGGTAAAATAAACACTTGATTTCTTCTCTGCTGGCTTTAGTAGCTGCCTCGAGTTGAGAGTTGTCTCTATGAGCGCTATCTTCTTGCCCTCCTCACGAGCTGCTTCTTTTAGTGCTTCAACCTTGGAAAGCTCTTCGTCGAGTTTTGTCTTTAGAAGCCGTGTTTCGACAATTTCGTCGCAGTATCTTTATGACTCTTCCTGGGCTACAATTTTCTATTCTCTCTCTTTAAAGAGCAACCCTTCTAGTTCTTTAACCCGTCGAGTGAGAATGTCTTTCTCTTTTTAGATAGAGTCTTTCTCCAAAGCCAGAGCGATGTTGCGTTGGATTGCCACATTGAGTTCTTTCTTTTGAGTGGCCTCCAAGCGACTAACTGCCTCGGCTGTCTCCTTAGCATTTTTCTAGGCAGCCTCAAGCTAAGATTTGTATGAGGATAGCTCTTCGTCCTGGCCCTTAATGATGTCTTTGTCATGAATAGCTTCGAGTTTAAGGCGATCAATCTCATGTTGGCGTTCAATAGAAACCTCTGAAACTTTCTCCACCAA
This sequence comes from Allium fistulosum, assembly GCA_030737815.1. Taxonomy (NCBI): domain Eukaryota; kingdom Viridiplantae; phylum Streptophyta; class Magnoliopsida; order Asparagales; family Amaryllidaceae; genus Allium; species Allium fistulosum. The sequence continues at coordinate 634,965,458 of CM060901.1, forward strand.
GTGCGTGAACGCATCATGCTGAAAATATACATCGTTGTTGTAGGCAATGGCGCTCTGTTTGACATGTCTAGGGATAGGATGGATTGCGGGGAGAAATTTCAGTCCATCGAAACATATCTTCGGGAAAGTAGCCTTGAGCTCAGCTAATTTTTCCGCCGTCGACAGATCGTGAGCGGAGGCTGGGGGAGTCTGCCTAACTGGAGTTACGGATTTCTTATAAGGCTTACGAGATTGCTTGGTACTCGAAGAGCCAGAATGTTGGTCGTGAGTAATTTTGGACTGGGATCCCTTCTGAGCAGACTTCTCCCCACTAAGCTCCGGAGGATGGGGAGGATCGTTTGGATATAAAGAATGGATGTGAGTTCTCCGTCTGAAAGATGACTACTCTCTGGAACGATAATCTATATAACCACTGCCGTCCCTATCTCGTCGGTTGCCTGATCCTGAGTCTCGACTGGAATGGTAAAAATAGAGGATCCGCGAAGGCGGTCAATGCCATGTGTATGCCCCATTTCTCCTACACATAAAGTCAAATGAGGACAAGTTAGTATGAATCGCACGATGAATGGAATTCGAGTGCATGATGGAGTGTAAGTGTATGTGTGTGTCCTAATGCAACCCCCTGATGGACCAGTGTTTTTCGCTTTATTCATTGGAGTTTTGTCTCCCTAATGATGAGTCTGAGCGCCTCCATCGCTTCTCACGGGCGAATTAAATCCCATAGCCTCGGGGTTATTGAAACCGTAATTCAATATATCGTCAGGAATGGTCAAGTCGGATGGTCCCTTTAATGAGCCTTCTAAGTTTTGGGAAGACGACTTTTCTCAATCGAGTTATCATGACCTTTGAAGTTCCGCCAACTTTTTTCTTTTTCAGCTTGTAAGCTAGACTCTTTTTCTTTTTTGAAGGAGGCGGTGGTTCGTCGATGCCGGGTGCATACTTATATTCTCGCCAGTCGTCGCTGGATCCTCGGTTTCTTTAATCTTGCCTTCCTCGGTAGTATCAAGGGCCCCTTCGGCAGGGGGCACCGAAGGTCCAGCTTGTTCTTTGCCCGTTTCCGCAGTCGTTCTTACTATAGTGGATCCAATTGGAAGGCTAGTCCGGCGTCCCTCTTCCAGTAATCCAAACTTTGAGAGATGTTCATCGGTAATTACAGATTTGATGTCCCGATCTCCCATGGGAGTAGCTTGGATGGCCTCGACGGCCACAGAATACCCGGCGCCTTCGAATCGTGGGCGGATATCTATAAGAGTTGAAAGAAGTTTAGAAAAGATGCACTTCAAGCCTTAAGGCAAAGATTGGGATAAAAATGAGACTAACTCCCTTCTAGCCATCTTCTTGCGAAACCGAGAGGACAACGTACGTAGACCCACTCTTGTTTATATTGAGAAAATTTACTCCACGCACCCATCAGGACTTAACATTTGGGGTGTGTCTCGAGGAACATGCAGGATGGACTGTCGGTATGTCTCTTGAAGCGGTAAATATAACGAATATCCTCAGGAGTTGGAGGTCTGAGTAAGACGCTCATGAAAAGAACGCATGTACCGTGAATAAATGCATGGCTATTAAGGTATAGTTGTGCTGGAGCAATCCCTATATACTGCAACACTTCACGGATGAATGAATTGAAAGGTGGCACACTTCCAGCCCAGCACATAAATTTGTTGCATGCAGTATAACCGGTTGGGGGCAAGTGAGGCCGATCTTGTGCCGATAGAACCAGAACGTCTTCGAAGAGGATTCCGTGGATAGAACATAATCGACGGAGAGAAGATTCACAGATCTTCAAGGCATGAGAGTCGATGGGGTCATCCAGAACAACGGCCCTGTCTATAGCATCGAGAGCCGGGCCTATAACCGCGACAGGTGGGTTCGGCATGCCAGGTGTGGAGGCTGACGATGGGTTCAGAGTCCCCACTCCCTCCTACCGAGAACTTGGCTCGGGCTTGTCAAAAACAGTAGCTGAGCTTGATTTTTTGGACATCTCCAAAGAACGATTGGTGTGAATAGATACCTGCTTAAACTATACTTGAAAGATAATAGATATCAGATATAACAACAAAATATTCCCCCCGTAAAGTGTGTGAACTAGTGCAACCATTCAAGCATGAATATAAAAGAATTAAAGTTTTCAAGACTGGTAAAGCGTGATTGAGCTTTAAACTATCACCTTCGGAGACCATCATCGCTGACCGTCTCCGACAGCCTGTCCTATGTTCGGTAGCGGAAGTCTTGGAGTCAAGCATTAGCATCATATATTGTGAAGGATGTTGCTTGCACTGATTAGGTTAGATTCATGTTTAAAATTATTTAAACTGTGAAGTTGTTAATCCAAATTAAGCCCATAGGCTTATGTGCTTTGGTCCTCATCATTGTTCATCATATTATGTTTAGGCGTGGAGATGTGTGGTCCTGATGTATGCGGTGTTCGGATTAAGATCGTCCTGATAGCCAATGCCGACCCCGAAACTCAGTACCGATCCTATCCCTAACTCCTAAAACCGTCTATACCGACCGACCCTCTAAACATAGGCAATCGATCCACTACCCCACGGAATACTGACCCACTCTCTCTCTCTCCAATCACCGACCCACTCACTCTCAAGTCACCAAACGGCCTCACCATAGCGTATGCCGAGCCACTCCCTCTCAAGAGTCCCGACCCACTCTGTTACTGAACTCCTGCCGAACCAGCTCTACTCCAATAACCTACCGACCGTTCTCCCTCGATCGTATGACAAGCAGGAGCCTACAGCCTATATGCCAACACTTGTAAATTACCGAGCTTTCTTCTTCTCCACATCGCCGACTTTGAAGTTAGGACTATAACTACTTCTCCTAGCTCCTATCTCCAATTCGTCCCTCTCTCCGCCAACTCCTACTAACTCCTATTTAGGAACCCATTAACTCAAACTTCACACGAGACTCCAAACTTAGGGAGATGAATTGAATGAAAGATTTGTACCTATATGCATGATTTGAGGCTTATGAAGACTGTTGGGTTCGAGTCGAGATTTATTTAGATTCGTTGGCAGTTGGAGTTGCAAAGTGGGCGGTCTGGATTGGAGAGGAGGAAGGATTGAGTGCTAAGCAAGGCTTGGAGGAGAAAAGTAAAGAGACTTAAAAGGGTAAGTTAGAAGTGAGAAGAATAAGGAGTGTGGGCTTTTATATGGTGAAGGGGAAGATGAACGGGCATACCCCTGATGACCCGATCACCATGCTTCAATGGGTCGGCAAAATGAAAAGCCGACCCAACCCAGATAACCATTCGAGTGGATCGGCTTTAGTATGTCGATCCCTCCTTTAAAAAATATATAAAAAATAATAAAATATATATATACATATGGATGTGTACACATATAGTGGTAGTTAAGGATGGTATGTGATAAAGAGACGGATACTACCGGATAAGTGGAGAAGCATGGGTTTAGGAAACCCACTGTGATTCGCCTTCGAAACGTTGTTAACATTTAGTTTTTGAAAAGTTAAAATAGGATTTCAAGAACCTTTTCGGGACTGAGTTAGTACGTTAAGATGGCACGAAGTTTCATCGAAGGCCAATGAAAAAGTGATGGTTAGTTATCATTCTAGATGAATTAGCCTCCAGAATCAAGGATTACTCGTTGATTCAAAGCGCCTCATGTTGATTCACACAACGCACTTTAGGGGAAAGTTGTTACTCGGTTGCTTGGCTCGGCTACAAGGCGATGGTTGTAGAGGATATGGTTGGATCTAGACGGGACTCAAGCCAAGAGAAGACCGGAAGATAAGAGATCGGGATAACTTATTTGATTGGCCTGTATATGTGGTTCGGCCATGTTGGGTTGGCACGAAGTGGTTCGGCTTAGGTAGCTTAGTGTAAATGTGGATCGGCATACATGTGTGGCTCGGTAAGCATGGCTCGGTACATCTGGGATGGCGAATATAGATCGCTAGGTATGGCTCGGCCTTAGTGCAGCGTGTGTCGTTTGGCCTAGGTTCAGCAAGTATCGTTCGGCTTCAGTGGTTCGGCATGTCTCGATCAGCTTGGTGGGGTCGGCATATGCCGCTCGGCACATATGGGTTGGCAACTTAGACCCAGGCATGGTGGCTCAACGTACTTGGGTCAGTATGCATCAGGGGAATTAAGGCAGGTCGACCTTAAAACAGCACGTGTGGATCGGCAGCTGGGCTCGGTCATAATGGTTCAGCATATCTGGTTCGGTGCATATCAGGGATGTTAACAGGTTATCAGGCCTGCAACAAAGTGAGCCGCTCGGCATTTCTTCGCTTCTGGTCACACTACTATTTGCTTCGAGTCCCTTGAGAGTTTACTTCGAGCCACTTACGAGGAAACCCCGGGCCGACAATAGGTGGGTCGGTCATGAAGGATTCGGCATGCCTGGGTCAGTCAACCTAACCTATCAGCTTTGGGCCGAGTTCTCTTAGCCATGGGCCTGAACGAGAGAACCAGCCTATCTTCGTCTATAAATAGAGGGGTAGGGGTCCAGTTAAAGGGACCTTTTTTCGAGAACTCCAGGGATACTCTGCCATTTTCTGTACTTGCTTCTTTTCTGTTCAAACTTGTATTCAAGTTGTTTGTTTACGGATTGTATCTGTACTCAAGTGATTGGAAAAGTAATAAAGATTATATTCAAAGTGAACGTAGGCAATTACGTTGAACCGCTATAAATCTGGTGCTCTCGTTTTTGTTGTTCCTTTTGCATTCAACTGTGTTACTTCTCTGTTTTAATTTACTTTCTTCATTAACCTCTCTACACAATTCTATTCAAGGGTGTTAGTGACCAATTTTGGTGCTAACAGGAAAGTATATGAGTTTTATAATTGTATTTTGAAGTCGGGTTTTACATTGGGAGTTTTGTTTATAAAACGAGTTGCAAAGAAATTTGGGGAATTATAAAATGAGTTTTATAAACGGCTATTTTATTAAAGAATTTTATAAAAGTATAAAGGATGCTTATAAAGGAGTGTATTAAATAAGTTTGGAGATTCATAAAAGAATGTTTATAATTATATTTATAAAGGGAATTTTATCATTTATAAATAATGTTTTATAAATGGAGTTTGTAAACATAAGGAGTTTTATAAAGGCATTTTATGAAAAGGGATTTATAAAAAAGACCGAGACCCGATTTTCATAAATGATCATTTTAAATTATGGTGATATGGAAAATGTTCTTTTCATACTTAACACCAAATTTTGAGGTATGGAAACTCGTCTCTATCTTGAGAATTAAGAATGTGTACTGAGGCAAGAATAGCTTTCTAACTTATCCGATTTCATTATTAATCAAGGGATAGGTAATGCTTGAAATCGAGAAAGTTGTGTCAAGTATATTTAGTCTAGTTTCTATACGATATATTTACTTACACAAAAAGGAAAGTATTTCGGTTTATTATTATCAATGTTTAAAATGACATTTGTTTTAACCCGATTAAGTGTGGTTTTGGAAATAAAATCTTTCTTAAGATTTATGGATATACTTATGCCGTTGAGATAAGTATGTGAGTATATTTGCAAGTATTAAAAATGTGGGACTTTCTGAATATACTTATAAGCATACGAGAAATTTTTTCTAAGTTTTGAAAGTGAAATGTTTTATGAGTATACTTATACAGTTGAGATAAGTATATCAATATTTTTCAAGTATTGAAAAGAGTAGGGAATGATTTGTGAATATATCTTTGTAAAAGTATTTTAATACAAGGATTTACAAAGTGGTTTTAATTAATGAAGAGATTAATTAAAGAGGCATAGTGGGGGCTTATGCGCTTAACTAGTGTTATTCTCTTTATGAAATTAAATCTTTGGTTGAACTGTTCGTTATTTGATACTTAAATAACCGACCATTTAATTTTGGCCAGTTTTAAAAACTATCGTTGTCGGTTCGGAGAGACTGAGGTCAGATATATTATTCGAAAACCACTTCGAACAGACATAGACGTTCAAATTAAAGACATCTTGAAGATGATGCAATCGAAGATGGAGTTCTTTGAAGTGCAAGAGCTACTTGCTACTTATCCAGAGGGTGATTCTAAAAAGGATGTAGTGGAAGTAGTGCATTCGATTTGTTCATATCCTGAACAACTTATATGGATGAATGCTGGCATTGCACTGTTACCTGGAGGGCAGTGTTAGCTTTTCAAGTGGGATTTGTTAAAAAGTAAACGTAGCATCTAGCTTCACCAACCGGGAATCATTAAAACATGTGATATGCTTTAGGGCTATGTGGTTCGCTACCATTAGGATATGTCATCACCATTATATATATATTATTTATATTTATATTTATATTTATGCATTTGGTTATGCATGAGAGCTCTCGGGAAAAGATTGCAAAGCAACCGGGATAGTGACATATTCGATACTATCTAGTAAAGGGTTAGCTAGTCCTGATTTATAGGGGGTCTAGGCGAGGCCCTCGGTACATTTTCAAGAGATGTACTGTGGCAGTCAGCACCCTAGTCGCCTTGTCATTGTATGGAAATCCATTCTCCAATAAGTGCCTTTCGGACTTAGTTGTATGCCTATTATGCTGGAATTTAATTAATGTAACAATTTCGGCTATGATTCAACACTTATTTTAAACCCTAGACATTATTATAATATCAGAAGATTTCCTATGAAATGGTTTGGTTATCGTAAGGGAAAAATCCGGCCGTGTTTATATGCGGTGTGGTCTTACGAGATACCTTTATTTTGAAAGGTTTTCATAACATTAAAATCTATTTGAAGTGCGTTTCTCATGTCGGTTTATCAGAGTGATCCGGATATTATTTTCTTATAACGCTCGAGTCAGCCCGAGCATGTTTTCTAGATTTAGCTTGGATGCTTTGGAGCTTCAGGAGACGAGCTGGATGCCTCCAAGACGTACTCATGTATAATTTATTTTCCGCTGCATTTTTTAGTTGTATTTATCAGTAGTTGTGATGACATGTTGTTATAACTGTCCAGGGGGATGATTGGTTAGTTAATTTTGATTTATATGTATATTAAAGTTTTCTTTTGTAAAAATCTATTGTACATTATATATTACTTGTCATGATGTGAGATTCAGTTCTGTCTTTTCTTCCTTTTTCCCCTAACATTCCGTCTTTCAACACTTGGATGCTCGGCACGTGAATACCATGGATGTATTAGCGTTGACTTTTGAAGGTCTAAAAGGCAGGTCGTTACACATAACATTGTGGTCCACACCAAAAACACATAAAATGAACATTTCCTATAATATCGTATGCACTTTAACATCCCAATAAAGACAGCTATTGCTTACAATTTAACTTAAAACAAATAACTGCTGGAAGCTGCCCTTCAATATCAACTGACACTGATGATGTTGTGGCTCTATCACTTCTCACTTGAATGGACCTTTCCAGCGTGTCATCCTTCTGCAATCCTTATATCTTAACTTTTCCTTTGTAGCTTCTAATGAATAAGGTCTATTCATAACTTCCATCACTACATTTGATCATGCAATAAACTATGCATCCCCACACTATAGTGGATAGAAAATACAAACTATGCACATGTTGAATAGCTTATTGGCAACCGACTCGACGAAATAACTTTTCCAACCCCTATCCTGCCCTCCATAACTTTAAGTCTACCAATATCCTCTATGTTTGTTTGCCACCTCATAATCCCATGTTACCATCCTCTTTTAATCCAAATCGCTTGATAGTATTCTCAAATCTTGATATTTATTTCATTTATCTTTGACCCTTCATACAAGCATACACTAGTACTCGTAGAAACATACTTTAATATCATTTATCACCCTTTTGCGGGCTTCTTTTATGGCTTGCACACATGTCTAATAAAATATTTCTAGGTTTTCACCATTATTCTTTATACTCTACGAGGATTCCTTATTACTACTCTATGAGTAATAATTGTTATCTACTTCACAGCCTTACCCTCCACCCTGTCTTACCTAGTACTCTTTCTATCTACTCCATATTTAAAATTTTGGTTTAGTCTTCGCCATTTTTCAAAAATTAAAAACTTCAAATTTTTTGAAATACTTAATTTCAAAACCTTTATCTTTAAAAAGTACAAATTTGAAACCATTTATTAAATTCAAAAATACTTGGTGTCTTAACCTTTTAAAACTATAATCTAAAATATTTAATTTAATTTATTCATTGAATCTAAAAGAAAATGTTAACAAATTTAATTTTAGTTTTAAAAAAATTTCTTTTTCTTTTTCCTTCAAAATTAACCTTTTCTTTTAAAGACCGTTTCAGCTTTTACTTCTTAAAAATTGAGATTTTTAGTACAAATTATTTATTAACTTTTCCTTTCAAAAACTTATTTGTTACACTAAACCATTTTTTCAAAAATATACTTTACGATGTTTTTAAAATATATTTTTATAATTTTTAACAACAAAATTAGAGTAGACAAGGACAACTCTCATTCTAATGTTTTCTTATCACTTCCGCTATCTCTACTTTCAACCCTAGAGGAGGTACTATTAGCATATTAGGGGGACTTCTAAAACATATGTGCCATTATTCCACTTACTATGAAAACTATCCAAAAAAAATTAATTAACTATATTAGATTACTAACATTTTTTTTCAATATAACCTCCTAACGTTATTTCTAATTGCTAACAATATTTTATATAAATTCATAATATTGATTTATATTTTGCAATACTATTACTATTCAACTTTCTTAGACCAAAATTGCCCTTTATTTCAATTAATTTTCTCTCAATTTACCATCTTCTTAATTAAACCATTGTATTGTGCTCGCCTACAGCTTTGTTTTAGAGTTTTAAACCTTCTTTCCCGTACTATTTATTACATTTCAAACTTGTACCACTTTCTATTCTCTACCCCTAAAAATGTTTTTACAGCTTAAAAATTTTCATTACATAGAAACTCACGAGCTATATTGCTCTACCATTATTTCTTTCAAAAGCAATAGCTTTTTACAAAAATTTCTTTACTGAAATTTTGGATTTTAACAAATTTTAATTTTTAAACTTGTATTTACACTTTTCTTTCTTTACAAAGAAACTAGCGAGTTATATACGCTCTATAATTATTCAAACATTGGCTTCTATAAAACTCATTCACAAAAAAAATTCAATTTAACCAAATATTTATATTCATATATACATTTTAAAATATAATATTTGCTTACTTTTTCAAATATATTAATTACATATTTTTCTCAACTTTTAAATATTTTCAATTGGGTTGGACTCAAAGTGGATTTCTATTTGTGTTTTCTCTAGAACTTTTGCTCCTCAACTTACTTTCCCTTATTTGGACCTACTGTACATCATCAATCGGCAATCATATGAGGATCTTGTTGATTCATGAGTTTTGATTCATGACACAAGCTTCAGAGATCATACGACGAATTACAAAGAGAATACTATACGAAAGCGACAAAAAGAGAATAAACGTATATTGTGCACTACAAAGGAGACAAGACTACAATCCAGAGATTAGTATGAATATTTTATTGTATTGAGTCTTAGAATATTGTTAAAATCATTCCTCAAGTAGTCACACACACACACACAAATTGATTTATATTGATTTATACATAAATAAGTGTGCACTGTGCAATTGACAGCAGGTCGGCTGACCGACCAGGAACCTCGGTCGACCGACTCTGTGTCAAGTGCACAGATATGCATTATTTTATACACATCTGTAAACTCAGCTGACCGGCCAGTTTTCTCGGTCAACCGACCTGAACATAACGGCTAGTTTTCTGAAGAGTTGCGATCGTTCATGAATAGGAATGTCCTTCAATCCAAGAGATACGGACACAACTTTTGATTGAAACTCTTCATGAAAGATTGTAACTATTCTACAACTATATAAACATGTTCAATTCACTTCTATAATCACCGATTCTTGTTTATAATTCTGGAATCTATTCACTATTTATTTTTGCAAATAAAAGCATTCATTCTTATTTAATATCAATAGAATCCTTGATTTAATTCGTATACTTCGATTCTACGTGATTATCTTCCTTCTAAATCTTCACACACATATATACTCTTGAGGATTTTATTATAGGAAAGTTGTACTATCAAAAGACAATCAGTGTTATTCAGAATACATTCGTCAACAAGCTATTTGTATTAAGTTGAAGTCCTCTTCGGCTGTTGAGGTGGAAAAATTCCTGTTCGGCTGCTCAGGTGTCGTATACCTATTCCTCCGGGTTAAGTGAGGGGTTTAATTTAAATCCAGAGGGTATTCTGGGACTGGACGTAAAACGGGAAGTTCGAACCAGTATAAAAATTCCTGGTGTGCTTACTTTAATTTTTATTTTACTGCTATTATCAGTTTCCGCATTTATATATCATATTACACGATCCTTAGTACTGCACGTACACTTACATTTGGTATCAGAGCAAGGTTATCCTATAACCGTCACAAAGTTATTTGATATCTATTTCTAGTAATATGGCAACAACACATACTAACGATTTTGACACTAACACTAATACTAGTTTCACAGAGGGTCAATCAACTTCACGACCTCCACTATTTAATGGTATAAATTATAATTATTGGTCGATTAGAATGAGAATCTATATGCAATCTAGTGGATTTGATATCTGGAATGTTATACAAAGTGAGTACACAACTCCTACTGGAGAATACTCAACTTGGAGTAACACACAAAAACTAGACGCTGCATCAAATGCAAAAGCTATGAATATTTTATTTTGTGCATTAGATAGAAATGAATTCAATAGAGTTAGCATGTGCACTTCGGGTTATGAAATTTGGAGAACACTTAAGATAACACATGAAGGAACGAACAAAGTTAAATTAAGCAAAATCGCTATGTTGAAAATTCAATTTGAAAATTTCAAAATGAGGCCAAATGAATCTATAAATGACATGTACTCTAGATTCCAGGATATTTATCATGCTTTACTATCACTAGAACAAAAGTTTACTGATTTTGATGTTGTTACAAAAATCTTAAATTCTTTAACGGACGAATGGGAAAGAAAAGTCCTAGCCATTGAAGAAGCAAGTGATTTGTCAACATTAAAAGCAGAAGAATTGATAGGTAATTTAATGTCCTATGAAGTAAATTTGCAGGCAAAAAGAAATGGAGCACAAGAAAAGAAAAATGTAGCATTTTAAGCAGAAAAAGATGATTCCGACTCAGATAATGAAGATATGGCAATGATCGCAAAAAATTTCAAAAAGTTTTTGAAATTCAATAGAAACAAATTCAAGGGAAACAAAAATAATTTCAACAACAATTCCAGTAACAGCAAACCATCATCTTCAACAATGGAATGTTATGAATGTCATAAGAAAGGACACATGAAGAAGGATTGTCCAGAGCGTAAAAAGAATAATTTCAAGAAGGACAAAACCAAAAGAAAAGCTTTTTTAGTCACTTGGGACGACACAGACTCATCATCTTCATCAGAGAGTGAAAGTGATAATGAACAAGCAAATGTGTGCTTCATGGCTTCGTCAGACGATGTAAGTGATCTTACTTTTGAAGATTTAATTGAAATTAATTCTGAATTAGTAAATTTAGCAAAGCAACTTAAAAAGAAAAATAAGGAGTTGCAAAGAAAGTTAGATAGGACAGTCTTAGAAGTAGATATGCTGAAAGATGAGAAGAAAATATTAGAAGAAGAACTTGAAATTTCTCAACAATCAAATTCTAACTTATCTTCTCAAATTTCGTCAATATCTAAAGAACTAGAAATTCAGAAAAATAAAAATGATGTTTTACTTTTCGAAAATAATAGTTTAAACTCTAAGATTAAGGATTTAGAGTTAGAAAAATCTAGTCTTAAAATAAAATTTGATGATATTTCTAAAAATGTATCTAATTTCAATAAAGGAAGAGAGAATCTTTCTAGAATACTTGAAAATTCTCAATCCTCTAACAATAAATCTGGACTAGGATTTAAGAAACAAAATAATTTTGCTAAAAGTAGGATTAATAATAATATTAAGAAGGATATTAAGAAAACAGTTTATCCAAATACTAAAACCATCAAGATATGGATTCCAAAAACAAATAATATTTTGATAAGGAATAAACATATCAAAATGTTTATGGAAACTGTTCATAATAACAAAAATTATGTTTATAAAGGGAATTCTGAACCCGTATGGGTTTGGCTTCCTAAGATCTAACTCTTAGGACCCTAAAAAGATTGAGTACCAACTTTTTATAAACTTTTTGCAGGTACCACATAAGAAGAGAGGGAAATGGATTTTAGATAGCGGTTGCTCAAAACACATGACTGGAAACAAAGAAATGTTGTCAAACATTATATACTCAAATGGAGGAGCAGCCACCTTTGGAGATAACTCAAAAGGATATATCATTGGCAAAGGCAATGTCAGTAGCAACGGTACCTCTAATTTACCTCTCATTACTGATGTTTTATTAGTTAAAAATTTAAAACACAATTTATTAAGCATTAGTCAGCTATGCGATAAAGGTTTTAATATAACTTTTTCAGAAAATAAATGTAATATTTTTGATAAAAATCATAACACTATTTTCGAAGGAAAACGAGATAAAAACATTTATATCTTAAATATGAATGTTAATAATGATTCAAATTTGTGTTTAGTAGCTAAAGAAAGCGATTCTTGTCTTTGGCATAAAAGATTTTGTCATGTCAATTTTAATACTATCAACAAACTAGCTAAAAATAAATTAGTTAAAGGATTACCCAATATAAAATTCAAAACTAATATATTTTGTGATGCATGTAAATTAGGAAAATTAACAAAATCTTCTTTTAAATCAAAAAAGGTAATATCTACAGAACAACCACTTGAACTTTTACACATGGATCTTTTTGGTCCAACTCAAGTGCAGTCTATTAATCATAATAGATATGTATTTGTTATTGTAGATGATTTTTCTAGATATACTTGGATTTTATTTTTGAAAAATAAAAGTGATACTTTTGATAATTTTAAAGTTTTTGTTAAAAGAATCCAAAATATTAAAAGTTTGAAAATTAAAAATATAAGAAGTGATCATGGAGGAGAATTTGAAAATGAAGCTTTTGAACAATTTTGTAACAAGAAAGGTATTAACCATAATTTTTCGTTTCCCAGAACACCACAACAAAATGGAGTTGTAGAAATGAAAAATAGAATGTTACAAGAATGTGCAAGAACTTTATTAAATGGAACCACTTTATCAAAACATTTTTGGGCAGAAGCTGTAGCTACTGCTTGTTATGTATTGAATCATGTTTCTATTCGACCATTAACTAAGATATGAACTTCTAAATGGAAGAAAACCAAATATTTCATATCTTAAAGTTTTTGGTTCTAAATGTTTTATTTTGAATACTAAAGATCAGCTAGGCAAATTCGATCCAAAATTCGATGAAGGAATATTTGTTGGATATTCGGAACGAAGCAAGGCTTATCGAATTTATAATAAAAGAACTAAAATTATTGAAGAAAGTTTACATGTTTCATTTGACGAAAATTTTAAAAATATAAATCCAAATGTTACTATTGATTCTGATGATGAAGCTACTCAGAATGAAAATAGTAATAATAAAGAAACTTTCGATAATGATCATGATATTACTGAAAATGAGAATATTACTCCTAATATAATAAAATATCCACCTAGAATTTTACGAGATCATCCTGTGAAAAATATAATTGGAGAAGTTAATACGAATGTTAAAACCAAACATCAATTAAATCAAGTTGGACATGTAGCTTTTCTCTCCAATATAGAACCTAAGAATATAAAAGAAGCATCAACTGATGACTACTGGATTCTTGCCATGCAAGAAGAACTAAATCAATTCGAACGAAACGAAGTTTGGGAACTCGTTCCTAGACCTAGTGATCAATCAGTCATTGGTACTAAATGGGTTTTTAAAAATAAAGCAGATGAACTAGGAAATATAACTAGGAATAAAGCTAGATTAGTTGCACAAGGATATAATCAAGAAGAGGGAATAGACTATGAAGAAACGTTTGCTCCAGTCGCCCGACTTGAAGCAATACGAATCTTATTAGCTTTCGCATGTTTTCATAATTTTAAACTCTATCAAATGGATGTTAAAAGTGCATTTTTAAATGGATACATAAAAGAAAATGTTTTTGTTGAACAACCACCTCTTTTTAATCATGAAAAATTTCCGGATTATGTTTATAAACTCAAAAAAGCGTTATACGGTTTAAAACAAGCACCACGTGCTTGGTATGATCGTCTTAAAAGCTATTTATTAGAATCTGGTTTTGAAATTGGTAAAGTAGATCAAACGCTTTTTATTAAGAAAACTAAGCAAGATATTTTAATAATTCAAATATATGTTGATGATATTATTTTTGGCTCGACAAATGAAAAACTATGTCAGGAATTTTTGACTATAATGACAAATGAATTTGAAATGTCCCATATGGGAGAATTGTCATATTTTCTTGGATTACAAATTAAACAAATTGAAAATGGAATTTTTATTAATCAAGAAAAATATTGTTATAATTTAATTAAACGATTTGGTCTGGAAAATACTTCTGCCAAACCAACTCCAATGAGCACAACTACTCATCTTGATAGAGAGGAGGAGGGCAAAAGTGTTGATCAGAAACTATATCGCAGTATAATTGGATCTTTACTTTATTTAACAGTGAGTCGAACCGATATAATGATGAGTGTTTGTTTATGTGCTCGATTTCAAGCAAATCCCAAAGAGTCACATATGCGAGCAGTTAAACGCATTATTCGTTATCTAACTAAAACCAAAGATTTCGGACTATTTTATCCGAAAGAATGTCCTTTCGAATTAGTCTCCTATAGCGATGCTGATTTTGGAGGAAGTCGGACGGATCTAAAAAGTACGAGAGGAACGTGTCATTTCATTGGACGTTCCTTAGTCTCTTGGTTTAGTAAGAAACAAAACTGTGTTTCTTTATCGACGTGTGAAGCAGAATATATATCTGTTGCTTTGGCATGTGCACAAGTCGTATACATGCAACAAACATTACAGGATTTTAATTATCATCTTGAAAAATCTATAATTTATTGTGATAATACTAGTGCAATAAATCTTTCTAAAAATCCGGTCAATCACTCACGAACAAAACACATCGATATTCGTCATCACTTTCTTCGTGATTGTTTGGAAAAAGGATTAATAAATTTAGAATTTATTAATACTGAAAATCAAATTGCTGACATTTTTACTAAACCGCTAAATGAAAATATTTTTATAAAACTTAGATGTGACTTAGGAATAATGTCTTTAAAAGATTTATAAATAAAAATATGAAAAAATATTGAAAAACAAAATTTGTTTTATTTCTGACCAAAGCAGAACTCGAACTCATGACCTCTGACTTGCTTGTTAGATGTTGTGTTATAGCTACTTGAGCTATGGGTGTTTCTTGTCTCAGTTCTCTTTAAAGTTTGCATTATTTATTTTGGTTTCAGAAAAACTATTTTTAGTTCTAAAACTTATAAATCGTACATTTACGAACAGCTTTATTGTTAAACTTCTATGATTATAGTTAAAACTAGTTCCTATCCACTAATTTTTCAGCAAACAAATGTTTATATATACTTTCATTTTTTTTAAAACATATACTAAGAAAGTTTTTAATATCCAAACTTGAAAATATCTTCAAACAATGACTTCTATAATTCCGAAAACTCCCATCTATCATACACATCTCCAGACGATGATGGTTCCGACCGCATTCCTGAAAACGGCCCTTATCCTACCTTTCCCAAGCCTAAACGTATCCTTGACTTTTCTTCTCCGGATAAAGACCCCCAACACGGGTGGAAACCATGGGAAGACTCCCATACAGGCTATACACCTGAAAAGAAAATAGGGAAGAATGCAATGGTAATATCTCCATCAACCAAACAAAAAATTGATGAAATACATCACTACCAACAACAACAAATGGATATGCAGCGGGAACTCTACTATGAACAAAAGGTCACGGCAAGACGTTTAAGTTTTCTGGAAAAGATTGCCATGAAAGTTTGTTCATCAAAGAAGGATGATGTTGCTGAACCTACTTATAGACCCTCATCCTCTTCAAACCCTGTTCAAACTCCAATAGCTCCAAGATGGTCACCTATAGAAGATGTTCTGTCTCCAAACTCATGGGAACATAGATTTTAACGAACGGTGGCTAAAATTTATATATATATATATATATGCTGTTGTTTTCAATAAGATGTATAAATATATGCAATGATAATAAAATTTATATTTCTATGATTTTTTTGAAAAACAGCAAAAATGTGCATTTCCAACAGGGTCGGTCGACCAAAGACCTGAGTCGGTCAGCCGAACCCATCCCGAAAGTTTCAAATGTACATTTCTAACAGGGTCGGTCGACCGAAGACCTGAGTCGGTCAGCCGAACCCATCCCAAAAGTTTCAGCTAGTCTCAGAAAACTCAGTCGATCAGCCGACCCAGTTCCTTCGGTCGACCGAACGTGTATTCTGCTGTTTTTTACTTCAGCTTAGTACCTCATCCATTCACCTTTTCAACCTACCTCTTCACTTTTACTTTCCCAATTTCATTTTTTACCCTAGCCCCCATTAAAATTTTCCTAAATTTTTATCTTTTCTTCAAAAAACAATGGCTCCCAAGAAGAAATCAAAGACTACCAATGCTTTATCTACTCCAGTAGATACTCAAATCGCCTCATGGCTTGTCAATGATATAGCACTTCAAAGATGGATACAACTTCAAGACGCCAAAATCTTTGAAGAATCATTTGTAAGTTATCCTGATTTCGCTTCCTACGGTATTGAAAATGCCGCTATTGAGAGTGGACTTGATACATTCCTTGACCATAGGAAAAATAACTTGAAAATCAATCATATTATGGTCAAGTTATTTCTAGCAAACCTTAACCTTGTCAATCCGCCGAGAAACACTGACAAACATGTTTGGACATTGGTCTGTGGCACTTCAATTTTCCTTTCCATTGATCGAATTAACCACATTTTGGATGCTAGACCGGGTGGAATCTCATTACACGATGTAGATTGTAATATATCAAGTCATGACCGGATAAGCCATTTATTTTTCGAAGATGATGCTACGGATTTTAGACAAACATCATCACTTAGACCTAAAGCTCGACTCCTTTATCGATTCATGATGAAATCTTTAGTTCCTAGAGGTGGTTCATATCATCTAGTATATCCCAAAAATTTTAAGGCATTGTATGCTATTTGTAGGAAAATACGAGTTAATTGGGCACAACTTCTTATGGATGAATTTATCTCTTTTAACCAAGGAAAGATGCTCCATATTTATTATGGAGAATACATAATGAGATTGATCAATAGCTTCGTCATCAATGCTCCGGAATCCGAAACCTCCAAAGTCCGTATTTTTGATTCAAGGACCATAAAGTTAATGAAATTGCATGATGCTCCACCTAGATTTATAAGATTTGAGCAATGGAGTGCTACTCCGAGAGAACAACTACGTCGTAGTTATTCTACACCTCAACCATCTACTCATGCTATGGAACGTCTAACCCGCCAATCCTCAATTCAACGACCAACTCCCGGAATTAGTACGGAGGCGGCCATTGATATTTTGGCTCAAAATCAACTAGCCTTGGATGCCCGGCTACGAAAGATTGATGGTCGTTTCAGGAAAATCAAGGGCTTCTTTGTGAATTTATGGGATGCCCTATCATGTACTTCCGAAGCCGGTGCCTCTTATGTTGCTCCCGGAAAAAGACCGGCACCAAATTTCTCTTGGTCTACTTCAGATAACACAAGTTCCGGTACATCGGCAACTCACATTTCTCACACTCAAAGACGTGGTAAGGAACCGGCTCCTCCGGAAGAAAATATTCGTCCAGAATTTTGAGATTCTGATGATGATGATGAGGAGTGATCATATTGTTTTACAATTTAATTTCAAGAATTTCTTTATGAACAATATGTCTATTATTAGATGTTGTGTAGTAAGTAAACATCATTAATGTTCCTATTTTAGTTTGAATATGTAATATTTAAAACTCGATGTTTTCTTACTTATGTTACATGTTCCAAATTTCTTTTACATATTACATTTAGTAAGTATTCCTTTTTGTCGATGACAAAGGGGGAGAAATATATGAAAGCTAACAATTTTTTTGCAGAAAAGTCGCCATATATTCAGGGGGAGAATTATAATATATATATAAATACTACTTCGTCACATAAGTATTGTTATCAATCAAAAAGGGGGAGAATGTTGATTCATGAGTTTTGATTCATGACACAAGCTTCAGAGATCATACGACGAATTACAAAGAGAATACTATACGAAAGCGACAAAAAGAGAATAAACGTATATTGTGCACTACAAAGGAGACAAGACTACAATCCAGAGATTAGTATGAATATTTTATTTTATTGAGTCTTAGAATATTGTTAAAATCATTCCTCAAGTAGTCACACACACACACACAAATTGATTTATATTTATTTATACATAAATAAGCGTGCACTGTGCAATTAGCAGTAGGTCGGCTGACCGACCAGGAACCTCGGTCGACCGACTCTGTGTCAAGTGCATAGATATGCACTGTTTTATACACGTCTGTAAACTCAGCTGACCGGCCAGTTTTCTCGGTCAACCGACCTGAACATAACGGCTAGTTTTCTGAAGAGTTGCGATCGTTCATGAAGAGGAATGTCCTTCAATCCAAGATATATGGACACAACTTTTGATTGAAACTCTTCATGAAAGATTGTAACTATTCTACAACTATATAAACATGTTCAATTCACTTCTACAATCACTGATTCTTGTTTATAATTCTGAAATCTATTCTCTATTTATTTCTGCAAATAAAAGCATTCATTCTTATTTAATATCGCTAGAATCCTTGATTTAATTCATATACATCGATTCTACGTGATTATCTTCCTTCTAAATCTTCACACACATATATAATCTTGAGGATTTGATTATAGGAAAGTTGTACTATCAAAAGACAATCAGTGTTATTCAGAACACATTCGTTAACAAGCTATTTGTTTTAAGTTGAAGTCCTCTTCGGCTGTTGAGGCAGAAAAATTCCTGTTCGGCTGCTCAGGTGTCGTATACCTATTCCTCCGGGTTAAGTGAGGGGTTTAGTTTAAATCCAGAGGGTATTCTGGGACTAGACGTAGAATGGGAAGTTCGAACCAGTATAAAAATTCCTGGTCTGCTTACTTTAATTTTTATTTTACTGCTATTATCAGTTTCCGCATTTATATATCATATTACACGATCCTTAGTACTGCACGTACACTTACAGATCTAAATCCATTAGGCTATCCAGGCCCGATTAGGGAGTCAAGTACTATTCAGCTTCAGGAACCTTCCATATGCAACTTCTTTATAGTTGGAATTCTTTGGATTTGGTGTCTAATATATTCATATTTAGGAAAAATACAAATATGTTCACTCAACGTTTCCTAATTTTTAAATATCGACTAAACTAAGCTCTGATACCAAATGTAACAATCTGCACCCCAGTGGGCCTGAATTTCCACTAAATCGGAAACCCACACCAAAATACAGATCGTTGGTTTGGTATCCTGCAAATAAAACAATAAATGCATATTAGAGCACCAATGATACAAGTCATAGTGGAATAAATAAAATATAATAAGTCACATGACCAAGATTTGATACTTCTAAGGTCTAGTGTTATTGTTAGCACCATATACGTCTAGTACTAGTACTTGTCCTTCAAGATATCTTATGGGTTGTAATGAGGAGGGCACTACAACAAAATGGGCTTTTCTCAGCAAATAATTGTCAGCGTTTCTTCCATAAGTGCTGACAATAGTGCTTTGAAAAAGAAAAATGAAAACCCGAACGCTGTGTGAAATAGCCCGCTTGATTTTGAGGTTTATTTCATTACGCGGCTACTTTGCCCCTTTCTTTCTTCCTTATCTTCACACAAAGTAAGAAATCCGCGAAATCCAAATCCTCCTCAATTTCACCCGCAATCCCAAATCCTAAATCCTACCTAAATTTAAACCTAATTAAGATCTGAAGTATACATCAAATGTTCATGAAATCTATAATGAATTTAGTTCGTCCCCTAGTTTCACCTGCAGTGTCCAATTCACTCGAGCCCTAACTCCTTGAACCCGTCCTTGGAAAACAAAAGGACACGACTCTAGTTTTGCGTTCACTCAATAACTAAGAGCATCAATCACTGAAGAATTCCTGGTCGATTGTCTTTGAAAACCCTATTTGAGGTAATTTGTTTAACCTTTAGACGTAACATTTGAAATTGCTATTTTTTGTTATTATTATGTAAGTCACCGTGTTTTAATTGCAATCAATATATTTATGATATCTACCATGATAAGTGATTTATTTTAGGTAATTGAGATATCTACTAAGGTAAATTGAGATGTCCACTAAGATATGTGATTTAATTTACATAATTATTTCTACTAAT
This sequence comes from Allium fistulosum, assembly GCA_030737815.1. Taxonomy (NCBI): domain Eukaryota; kingdom Viridiplantae; phylum Streptophyta; class Magnoliopsida; order Asparagales; family Amaryllidaceae; genus Allium; species Allium fistulosum. The sequence goes on from CM060901.1 coordinate 634,985,912, forward strand.
TGTTACATAATGATATGCCCGTGGAATGCACCTATGCATGTTAAATGGCTATGGAAAGAAGAAAAAGAAAATCCTAGAGTATTGACATACTATAGCAAAAAAATATTTGTTGATGTCATCACTCCATTTTTTATCCATTCAGATAAAACAACCATTGTTTTCCGATTTCATTTTTTACTATAACACTTTGATTAACAAAACTTGTTAGAGAATCATCAAATTTGCATTTCTTTTTTATGGTAGGCATGCTTCAATCCTTCTTTGGATGATTGTATCTGCTATCGAGTTAACCATGTACATGTTTGTTTTAATTTGGGAGTATGTTTAAGTATCAGTTAGAATTTTGTTTGTGCATATTTAATAAGTTGGATAGGTGATGTGTCTGTTTAAATTACAATGAATATTACACCAAGCGAAATGATTTAAAATACGGGTTGAAACATGGAAATAGGACAAGCTATTACCCTTCCCATTTTGCTTAGACAAATAAGACAGATTATAATTTTGCATGGACTGAATAATTTTTCTCAATTTCAAGTTACTTCAGCTTTGAACCGGACCTTAAGAATTGAATTGTAATCAGAGAAATTCGATTTGAAACAATCGTAAGGTTTTAAGATTTTAATAACAACGGCGGTGAGGGATTAATTAGTTAATAAAGGCACACTCATTTGTTATTCTCTATTCGTAATAAGACCAAAGACATACATTGATATAACAAGCATGAAATAAATTTTCAATGATGTTGTTCTTTGTGTGCATATGTACATATTTCTGATGATCAGTAAGAGTATGTGAATGCAATTTATCAGACTTGGACCACTAATTGTCATGCGGTTAAATAGTTAAACTAAAGTAAGCAAATTCTATTTTTTCCTCTTTTATTGGCAGTTTGTTTTAGTTGAATAAACTGTACCGTACCTGTATCAATATGGTGATTATGAACTTACAGATTTTGCAACATACTTATTACTATGCAGAAAAAGCGAGGATGTGCAACCACAACAAAAAGGAGCTAATAGACATAGTGACTAATCTTCAGAAATATATGCTAAGAATAACATGCCTACCATGTTTTGAATGATAAACTGAAAGAGTGCACAGGTTCAAGCAACAGAATAAAGAGCATGTATCTGGTAGACCACTAGGATCAAGGTTTAGCAAAATAAGTGGAAAACTTGACGTTATTGGCAATCGTTCTGCCTCCTCCTCCGTGTTGGACTCATTTCTTCGCTCGAAACTTCCCTCTAATCAATCGTTTGGCCTCCTAAAGCAATCGTTCAGCCTTCTCCTCCTCGTTGGACGGAATCATTCAGTCATTTAATTTTCTCGATGCGGATCTACTCAATTTTCAGGTCAATATTTTTTTTGCAATTCATCATGATTTATCATTTTTGTACTTATTGAGTTTTACTCGTTATATTTTTGTTAAAATTGCGATGAACAGAGTTGTTAGAGCTGTTATTCGAGATTTTAATCCTTGCATGAATAATATATTAAAATTTAATTTATGTTAACATAAACAAATTGATGTGGGTGATGAATGAAGATATAATTTCATCTCTATGGTTTTCAGGGTAGAGAGAAATAAGTTATCTACTTTAAAGTTTTGATATGTGCTGTTATAATTCCAACATCGTCCTTAATAATCAACAAACATAGAATAATTATGCTTTTACATAGCTACTGTTGACATAAGCGAGTGTTTTCTTTTGTTTGAAATATTTGTTAAGTATTTAATTTCTCATGAATCTCATTTGACATATTTCATATACATTGAATATATGGTACATGCAATCAGTTCAAAAAAGCTTTGCTATGACAACTATTTATTTATTAGTTACCACTATAATTTTTTTAAAATATATTACTAAAAAATAGAATTTGTTATGCAATGTAAAAAAATAGTTTTAAGTCTATATATTGTTTTAACTAATGTATTTCGTGAATAAGTTTGTTGAAATACCAACTTTTGGAAGAACATAAATTATATTAATTTGAATGTAAAACAGCGAAAAGTGAATTAGAAGGAACCTTGTAAATAATTACGGATGTTATATACTATAGGAACATGAATTTAAAATAATAGGAGAGAATTGAGGAGAACTTTGAAGCTAGTACAACCGCACAACGGTTAAGGAACCGACTGTTTGGTCATATATTTTAGAAAAAAAAGTATTTGTTGTATTTTTTAAATAAATTCCATTGAACTTGTATCGATGATATGTTTGACAAAATATTATTTGCATTATCAGTAACAAAAAATAACAATATAATAAAGGTTTAACAAAGAACGTTTGAATTATATGCTAGACTAAATGTAAAATTTTAATATTAGTTATTTAATTTGTTTTTACCATATACTTATTAGTTATTTTATTTATTTTTTGATTTCAAATCAACCATAGTATGAAAATCAATTTTTGATTTTTACCATAGTATGTTTCAAAACATAGTATAAAAATCAATTTTTACCATATATTAATTAGTTATTTTATTTATTTTTTGATTTCAAAACCAGTAGAGCATATACCAGGCTCGAGGAATATTGATAACCTAAAATCAACAACTTTGAGCTCAGCATTTCCTTTGTTATTTGCAAAAAAAAGTTTCCGAGGGTCACAATAGGTTAAAGAAAATATGTGAATATTTTAGAATCAGATTAGATTCAAACTGATAACTAAAATAACAGTACCTTATTTTTTATTTCAAAACGGAGTTTCATATTTTCGTCTCTCTTAATACTTGGTTGCTTCCTATTTTAGTTGGGTTGGCAAGAAAAGCTAAACTAAAGAATATGATTATAACATAACATCCCAATAGAAAACATACACAATGTAACGATGGAATTATTAATTATATAAATCATACTGAAGAACAATTGCATGAACTTTAGCTTGTTTATAACTTTAGCATTTTCTAGGAATTGCATTTAACTATATTTCAGTAGTTACTCCTGCACCACCCTTGATTCCGTTAGGAACTATAAGCTTTTGAGAAGGTATTTTAGGTGTTCCGACTTTTGAATGATATACAATGCATGCTTGTGGACCAACGAGAAAAGAATAGAACAATAAATTAAAGCATTTAATGTTAAAAGAGTGGGAAGTATTTTTAACAAATGAAATATAAGTATATGGTTTATATAAGAGCCAATTTAGATGAAGCATTCATTCAAAAAATAAATTATTTGTCATCTAATTCACTCCAATCGAAAATTAATTTTATAATGACATGCTTGCAAGAGGGGAGAGTGAGGAAGTAAAACAAAAAAAGTAGTAAACTATGAATGTTTATTATAGGATATTAACTGAACATCTGTGTTCTCACAGTTAATTCATATCATATTTATCATTTTATGCAAATTGAGCATCCCTGAAATAAACTTTGAATTATGAGTTATGAACATGTTCAGAGCAGTTTCATGTATATTAATATGCTGTAGATCCATTTTCAATTGGGTTTTGACTTTGGAATAAGTACATTCCCTGTTCCTTTTAAGGCCATCTCTAAAACATAGTTTTGTACGAGTCTTTAATTTATAATCTAAAGAGCATAAATCTATATGTAGCAGTATTATGTTCTATCTATATTTGTAATGATATTCTTGGATTTGAAACAAAGCCTAAGTTTATGTGTCATTTGTTATTCTGATGGCACATCTGCTGCAAGGGAAAAAACGATTAATTACCTAGTTATTACTATTTTCCATTAACAATAACTTGACAGAAATGCAAGAACGTTTCTCTCGTTAAGCAACAAACATGAAGAGAAGAAAACCATTGATAATGAGATCAAATTGATCATATCATTCTGATCATATCATTTCTATATCAAATTCTTATGATTAAGCTACTTTCCATGTTCAATGAATTCAAGTTAAATGAATGAAGTTTTTGTTCTACTACAATATTCGAGCAAGGGAATATGCTCTCTGAAGATTCAAGCATCAGCAAAACCAAATATAAACAACACATATTAACTTGTATTATACTGAAACGGCACATCAACCACATCCATTTATTTAGTTCCTTTTTCCCTTTGATAATTTACATTTTTAGCTGAGATATCATTAGCAAAGTTTCAATCCACTTAAGTCCCAATCAATGATAAAGGAACTAGTTTTGCATATGGTTGAGGTAATGTCATAGCGACGGTTATTTATATTTGTGTAATTTAACAGTAAATGATGTAAATAACTCATCTTCCTATATGTATGTGTGTGGGTGCTACTTTTTTTTCCTTTTGATTTTTGGTTGTTGATCTCAAGACATAGTTTTCTTCTCCTTTTGGTGTGATTTAGAAGTTGGAAGAATTAAATGACAAAAAGACTAAATTGTAATACAATTTATATTCTGAAAAAATATATACGAATAGCTTCTGTACAATATATGCTTTAGTAAACGTTAAATACATCTCAAAGCAAACCTCACTATAAGAAAAGATGGTCAGTGTGACTTAATCCAGTTTTCTTTATTTACGCCGTTCATGATTTTCTAGAGCAGGATAAACCACTTTCAATCGCATTTCTCCTATCAGTTCCGACCGCCTTGCTTCTATGATCCATAACAGATGCAGACTTCACTCGATCAATTAACTTATGGTTGGTTATTAACCTGATAATTTTAGTTGCAATATTCTAAAGCATGTTCCAAACAGTGCCCTTTGGCCGCTTAGATTCCCTGGTGCTGGCAAGAGTAGACTTAGTGACTGTAAGCAAACATTAACTAATTGAATTTTATTTATATACTTTAAAAGTCGTACTTTATGAGATTAGCCTCTTGCTTTGATAGATGCTAGAAACAAGGACTAAAGGATGATTAAATCATTTCCACCAGTGTAGCCATGAAAACCAAGCATATCTATCATGGTGCCTTAGTAGATCTTTTCCTTAACACATGAATTTTATTTGATCAAATCCATTAACCAAAACACATAATTATCATACAGTTTCTTTTCTTTTTTGTGCATGCATAGGCCTCTATGAAATGTTATACAACTAGAATGGATGTACTATGTGATGGCCTTCCAATGGTTACTCTTCCACTAGAAAAAAGGACAGGTGTAACTAGGTCTCTTTATATGGCTAAAGGTCTCAAAGATGAGATGGTTATTACAAGGTAAATGGAAATATAATTCTTTTACACATGCATTGTGTAAACAATCTGGTTGATCCGTCGAACCTACATCAACATACAAATTTATTTTGTGAGTCATTGTTCTAGTATATATATTTAATAATATAAATATAATGATCGAAAACTATACAAATATTAATACATCTTATCTTTTTCGAGTATAATTTCAAGAAAGGATAATGTAAAATAAAGAATGCAGTTCCAGTAACATTGTTGCCACTGCATGAAGCGGAGTCCAACCAACTTTATTGTTGTTTTTATTGTGTATATTAAAACATAATTTATTTTAATTTGGCTTGTTCATTGTTCCATCCAACCCACTTTGGAACATATAATTAACTTGTTCTTCTAGTCTATAACTTTTATCGATCTATGAATAAAATAAAAAGAAAATTTAATGTTTAATTCCAAAATGGAAATTTTGTATCCGGTGTTTTACCTTCAGGACTAAACTGCCTTCAAGGGTATTATGGTCTATCCATTTCAGCCATTAGCATGTAACTCCTTATGTTATAAATATTTGAAATGATACTCATGTACGTTGTATGAATAGTGTTTCCACATCTTAATGTACTATAATTTTCATTTCCGGATTTTACTCCCACTGTTTCTAACCAAACATAGAAATTCAAAAAGTAAGAGCACTGTTGCTATCGTTGGTGTTGTAGTTGTAGTTGACATTTTAGGATTTCTTGCAGCACTTGGATTATTGAAATGTAAATTTTGCAATATTAATTTCATACATTTTCCTTTATGAAAATGTACTAGGTAAAAAAACACTTCAGCACTCTTGATTATTGATTTATCAAGCTTCCTTCTTTATGCTTAAGGTAATTAACTTTTATTTTATGATCCAATAGTGAACCAATTGGGCTTTGTTCATGTTTAGGCATTCATGGTTCAACATATATTTGGCAAACCTCTTGTCAATCTGAAGTATATATAGGAACTGCATCACAGTATTAAGAGACATTCATTCTTAACTTTGTTAAATTAGTTCAACAAAACTTGCAACCCAAACATATAACAAAGCAAGCTTCCACATTCATTTGGTACTAACTTGGCAATACAGATCCTTGTTTGATTAACTAGTGTCCATGTTAATTTACATAGGTTCCTCATAACTTGTTTAAATGGAGTAAAGGAATGGGTTATGATGATCATTATGAGCGATCCGTTATTAACAGTATTTTAAGCATTCAAAGAGGAGCTGAGCCTGGTATTATGATCTACATGCTTCCATAAGGACCTGGAATGTCCAAGGCTCACAGTAAGCATGGATGGGGAACACAGTTCGATTCATTTTGGTGTTGTTAGGTAATACTGCTATTCATTATTTCCATTAGAAATTTTACAGTTAATATATGATATTTTTTGTATTGGCAATGGTTTATAGGTTGATATAGTTCCCTATCTAAATCATAAATCATTTGGGTAATTTTTTCTATAGAGACCATCTTATGATGAGGGATTTCAAGATGTAGCAGTTTTATTCTGATACATGTATAGTTTTTGCCACCGCTTTCACAAAAATACCCAAGTTAAATAGGATAACTCTTATGCACATCAATAAAGATTTCTGAGATGGAACCACAAAAAAAACTTCAAATTGATATATAAAATATGAACATCTCCATAACTCATCTATCATGAAGACTTGAAATGTTAAATTTTTAAATACTCTGTAAATATTATGAGCTAAATAAAGTAAAATTTCAATTTTTTTCCAATAGAAATTTGGAGATCAATTGATTCAAAAGTGCTTGTACAAGATTGCTCGGGCTGGAAAAATCAAATGTTTTACTGGAGTAGTTGATCCATATGAGCACCATTGAATAATGAGGTATAATAATTTATGAATCAGCTGAGACTTTTATTTCAAATAATATTGAATTATGTGAACATGCTTCCTACTAACATTTCAAATAATATTGCAAGCACATGAACTATACTTGCCACTACTGCTAATCTATAAAAGCATAAAGTATAGATTTTGAGAAAATGAAATGGTTTTGATGGATTGAGCTTTGCTTATTATAGAATATATTACATAAATCGTGTATTGTCTCGGTAATAGCCAAGTGTCATTAAATTTTTCTTGCTAAAAGTTCAATGTTTAATTTTAAAATTAGTGAGGAACTGAGGATAATGATCACTGGCATTCAAGATGGTATACACGATTTAGTTTAGTGTTTGTATGATGAGTCCAATTTATAATCTCACATTATGGTGTATAAAGCAAACTATGAAATAAAAATGAAATAAGAGAGAAAAATTAATTTCTAAATTTAGTTGTAACGTTAAAACATCAAAATCAGTTTCAAATTATGCAGAAACCTTAAAAATAAATCAAAGACGTGTGTTTTTCTTTTGTTGGGTTTACCTGAGTGAATTTAATAAAGTAAGTAGTGTCAACTTAGTGGCTACACTTCAAAATAGTTATGCGATATTAAGAATCAACCAAGAAAATATACCTTGATTATTTGCAAGAGCTTAGGCTTAATTAATTTGCTCTAATGGATCATTGTTTCCATGCTAACCTAAAACTTAGCGTACGTCAGTTTCATACTGCTCAAAAAAGTTATATATATATACACATACATACATACATACATACATACATACATACATATATATATATATATATCTGATACAACATTTAATGATTTGGCTATACCTATTTACTCAGAAATCATACAACTTAATCATGTGGTAATATTTAGTGTCATGACTAAACAATAACATTTCAAAAAAAGTTCCTAATCACTTTCACTAAAGAAAAAACAGAACTGTGATTATAAGATAATGTTTAGTTCTATATAGGCATTTAGTTTAGCTAATATTTACTTTAAAGCTACGAATTAGCTGTCATTTATGGATAAAAGATTTGTAATATCATTATTTACTTTAAAGCTACGAATTATTTGTCATTTATGGATAAAAGATTTGTAATATCTAAAAAAATAGATATAAAAAATTCAAGAAGAAAAAAGGAAAAAGGAAAAACTGAAGAAGCAGAACAGAGAAACTGAGTAGTTGTTTCTACAAAAATTCAATACTACGCTTGAGGATGTGAGTTACGTCTTAGCAGTCTTAGAAGTATGATTCTCTTTGTCTATCAGTTCTACGATGCACTTATGCAACATTGGAAGACCCTAACTAATTATTTCATTGCATGATGCAGTGTACCATATATGGAAAAAGTTTATTTGATATGATTTGAGTATTGGTGTTAATTCTACTTTCTTTTCCATCACAGCGTTTTAAATCAATTGCGTTAGAGGGTGATCATTTGCTTAATGATCTGCAAAGAAGTCTATTTGACCAAAGGGATAAACTGACTTCATTTGCAAACCAGCAGCATGAGGTTGATTCTAGACTACTGGTTTGAAATTCAGTTTTATTCCTTTTGTTATTCCCAACAAATTTATTAAATTGGCTAACTATTTTGGGGCACTTAAGAGCCGTAGAGACAAGTAGTACAATTTCAAAGGTTACAACCAATTTTTTCTGCACTTTGGATGGTCATGTATCTAAGTTGAGCAGTATATTGAAGGAAACACAAAATGTACAAGACCAACAACTTTATGATCTTGAGAAGAAGTTTGAGGTAGGTCTCGTTGCTGATAAAATATTTTATTGGCCTGTAGTAATACGGTCTTGTCTATTTTATCTGATGATTATTATACGTTTTATGCTTTTACAAGGAGTGTGCTGCAAATGAAGAAAGAAAGTTGCTTGAAAAGGTAGTGGAGATGCTTGCTAGTTCAAGTGCTAGAAAGAAGAAGTTGGTATACTTTCTCTATTCCTTTGATATAATTACTGATAAAACATCAACAATATATTTCTAATTTTTATACTACCTTGGTTAGTGTATTTTTACTTGCATTTAAAAGCTAACATATATATGCAACAAAATTATATGTCCATCTGTAAGGCTTAGCTGTTGTCTTGCCAAATCTAAGGTAGTCTGCAATTATGCATACACGATGGTTAACATGTTCGAAACATTATTTGGTTTTGTAAAGAATCTACTGTGAAATAAAGTAGGATAGTAGATTTCATTTGATGACGTTAATGGCTTAAATTTAATATATGCAGTTCAATGTTTTAATTTATATCGTTTAATAAGATTAACGGAGGCTTGTTGAACTTAGGTTGAAACCATAAAGAAGATTGCAAAGGTCAAAGCTATTAAAGAGAGGAAAAAACAAGAATCAGAGGTTAGCAGTTTAGTTCTATGCAATATGTCTGGTTTGATGTTGGTCTTTTTTCTAACAAATACAAGCATTACCGTCTTGTATCTTCTGCTAAGTATTCAGTTGTGTAGTTAATTGTAAAGTGTAGCTAAAAAACATGTGATTAATATATAAACTTTGTTCATGGATATTGTGTTCAACTTATTTTATGTAAGTGATTAATAGTTATGCTTTTATTTTACAATTTTTAGTTTGATTTGTTTATGTTATGTACATTAACTGATTAAAATATAATTAAATGTAGTTTATATTAATGATATGTGTGAATATTGCAATGGCACAACATTGCTGTCAATTCTTTGGAAAAAAATGCATATCCCTACGACAGCGTTTATACATTGCTGTCAATTCATTGGAAAAAAATGCATATCCCTACGACAGCGTTTATACATTGTTGTCAATTCATTGGGAAAAAAATGCATATCCCTACGACAGCGTTTATACCTTGCAGTAGAAAACTATTAACAGCGTTTATACCTTGCAGTAGAAAAATTATTAACAGCGTTTAAAAAACGCTGTAGAAAGTGGGTTTTTGACAGCGTTTATATTTTGCTGTTAAAAATTTAGGGTCAACGACCGCATGTCGTTAAACAGCGTTTTTAAAAACGCTGTAAAAACTTTTAACAGCGTTTTTCAAACGCTGTGAAAAGTCTTTTTTGATGTAGTGGGGAGTCAGAACAATGTTCTGATGATCGGCAAAATTATACACTTTATACATAACACTGATTTATGCTGATTATTCTCTATCACCTGTTATGTCTTTTGATATTTAACTAGTCATCTCGACTCCACGTCCGCGTATGATACGTCCCATCTACTCGTTGTAGATTATAGCTACGTACATATATATAAGTACCACGATCCTCCACTGGACCTAGGTACTATCTCTGCTAGCATCTCTAAATTAGCACCTCGTTAGTATCCATTGTCCTTGCCGTATCACGATCCAATCGCCATGCATACTAAGGAACTCCCGTAGTACCTAATGGCAGCTTTTCAAACATTTTGTCGTACTCTATCTCACTTTAGGGACTAACTACTTTGTTTACTTACTATTGTGGACTCGGCTTGATGGACCACCGCATCCATTTTGAAAGATCTCTTTATGGGTTAACTAGCCTTGTCCTAATAAACAACCTACTAAACAACTATGGCAGTGCATTACCTTATCAGGAAATCAATTCTATGGTTTCGATGATAACAACTATACAATGGAAATCGAAATGCATATATATCTATATTTACAGGTAATTGGTAAAGTAACATCACCAAAGAGACAAGAACAAAGACTTAAAAGAAGTATCAAGAGGCTATAAGTCGAGAGAATTGGAAAAGGAATGATACAGGCACATGAAAAGCAACATGCACAAATTCAGACGTCTGAGTGCACTTACCAGACGTCTGACTGAATTCTCTGGTTCGCATATCATTCAAAACCAGACGTCTGGTACATATACTCAGACGTCTGACAAGCAACTATATACAAAAAATATATGAAGACCATACGTCTGAAATATTTTCCAGATGTCTGATTTTGAACTCGGCTGTGTATATTCAAAGTACAACTGTCATATTTGAACAGACACGATCGCTCCTCCTTACTACAACTCTTCATCACCATTGGAAGCGACCTTAGAGCACTTGCTAACAGATGCAACTACACAAAGGATCTCTCTACCACTATAAATAACATCAGGAATTCAAGAGAAGATTTCACCTGATTTACTTGTGCTTTCTACTCTTATACTCTAATATACTCTTGATCTCCAGCAATGTATACTTGTACTCTACACTTCCAAATATATAGTTCCCCATAGATAATAATCCCTAGATATATATATATTGGAAGCATTTGCACTATATAGTAAAAATCCGTGTAATCGAGAACACACAGTTGACAAAGAAACTCTGCTATTGTAAACATGTTCCTCCGGGTGAAGTGAGGGTTATTTGGTTCAAGGAAATTCCGAAGAGGAGCTTCGGGACTGGACGTAGGACGGGAGGTCCGAACTAGTATAAAATCCCTGGTGTGATTTTTCTTATTTGCATATTTTAATATTAATACAATATAGTTTAAGTTAGTCATATACTTGTCATTTGTATAATCGATCCACCATACTATAGACTTTCATACCCAACTTGTCCTACCGTAGTAGGAGGCGAAGACCAGTCAGGTATAACCTTGTCTTCCCGTTAACTGCTAAGGACTGATGACGTCCTTGCCCTATGACGGCCCTACTCCTAATTTGGTACCAACACTTGCTGCATAGTGCCCGATCCCGCTCGTCATCCCATTTGGATTGCCTATTGCAATCAAGGCAATATCCCCTCTTTTCTATTTTTGAAGCAGACTCCTCTATCTATTGGGGGTATTCTTTCATATATACGCAAGCGTATACTCTCCACGGGTCTTATGGTCAGATATGTCCCAGATCGGTATAATGTTACACAACTGCTGGTAGTCCCTCGCGGTCGGCATACTTCTATTGTGTAACACTACCGACCTCGCATTCCAACCCACTCTAATGACTAGACTAATATAATTTTATTCATACAATTATCTATTAACTTTAATAGTTCACACCCATCATAAACGCATACTTGAGGATACTTATACATATCTTTTATATATATATATATATATTTCAGTCATTCTTACTTAATTATCTTGCCTCCACAGTTCATTGTTGTACCTTAGTCTTTTACTTCATTATGCGTTTATATCTTTCTTGGTTTATGATTATTTACCCCTTTTCTTTTTAATAGGCTCATACCACTTTTCATTCTTTCTATCTTTTTTTCCATTTCTTTCTCTATTCCTTTTTTACCCTTTTATTTACCGTTACCTATTCTTCGGTTTCTTTTTAGTTAATTTCCATTTTTATTGGTATCACGTTTCCTTTTATTTTAGAATATTCTTATCGCGTTTAAATCTCTCTATTTAACTCTTTAGGGTTCTTTGCATTTTAGTGCATTGGAACCACGTTTCTATCATAAAAATATTAACACTACAAATTTCTATATCTTATCCAAAAAGAAATATTTATGTGTTGATTGAAATTACAAAGAATTATCCTCTCATAGTACAACATACAGTAAATATCCCTATTTTGTACATCTCTTTCTTTATAGGTGTATTCCTTGTCATTTCAAACAACGCATTTTTATTTGTTTTAAACTTGATAATGTGTAGAAATTCACGTTGCAATATTCTAAATTCTAATAAATTAAAATACCACTTAAACTCCTAAAATCTTAATGTATTTTATTTATTTTACGTTATTATTCATTCAAAATACCACTCTATCAATATCATATTACAAACAAATTCATAGTTTCATATTTCTCAATAATGAATTTAGGAACTGAAAATATCCTAAACATTATCCAGGTTTACATTCATATAACATGTAAATATAATAAGTTAATGGATACAAAATATGTAGGTAAGGTTTTCCAATTTCATTTTCATATTTATAAATTTAGCGTATAACTTCAATTAGCATTATAGGCATATAGGAATAGATTTGCACGATATAATCTAATATTATATAAAGGCATATAATATTTCCACTCACCTCTTTTTAGCTCCAACCCTCTAGATCTAGAACCATTCCTTTTTTATTTGATTCCCTCTTACTTTAGATCCAAAATATAAAAAAGGTATGCACCTATTAGAATTATAGATCTAGGGAAATGATTGATTACATTTAGATTTGAGTTTAAGGTTCATGATTTACCTTTGTTTCTATGTTTTGAAATGATTTTATTCTTCTCCTCTCTTATTCTCCACTTTCCTCTACTTATATATAATAATAATAATAATAATAACAACAACAACAACAACAACAACAACAATAATAATAATAATTTACAACTTTTATAATTCTAGAGATTATAGAGAAAAGAGAATGGCAGAGCTCCGCTCTCTGATTTTGAAAATATGAGAAGTAAAATGAGAAACTAGATCTAAGATATACATTCATGATTTACCTTCTTTGTGCATTCTGAAACGATCATATTCTTCTCTTCTCTTATTCTCCACTTTCCTATACTTATATATATATATATAATAACAATAATAATAATTTTACTACTTTTAGAATTCTATAGATTGTAAAGAAAAGAGAATGGCAGTGCTCCGCTCTGTGATTCGGAAAATATGAAAAGAGAAGTGAGAAACTAGGTCTATATTTATAGTTTTTTTTGAAGTTAACTTGGAGTATTAGATTTACCCTATGCAATATTTATATGATCAGAGATGCATATCAGAAACTTGGCATGGAAAAAAAAAACTTGGTTGCATCTCTATCGTTCAATTTACGCTTTAATATCTCCAATTTACACGTCAATGGTTGACCTTACATGACATTGTGTCGACCGCTACCGGTCGACCTGGGTGCATCTTGAATCGATCGTTATGTGTTTTGACGGTGAATTAATTAGCGTGCTTTGCTTTTGTGTATTTTGTTCTTTGTTTAAATAAATGCGCTTGTTTGTTTCCTTTTTAAACCTTATTGCAATATTTATTTACATTTATATATATTCTCTTAGACTTAATTTACGTTAACATTTATTAACATCTAAATTTCGATTAACGTTACTAATTGGTATTGGTTAACTTTTATTACCATAATTACATTATAATTATTTGGACTCTAAAAGTTCGAGCGTTGATAACCTTTTCATTTAAACTCCGATCAGAAAATTTTATATATAAAAACTGATTAGAAAATAACCACGAACCCAATGGTGCAAGTTCTGTAGTCAAATTCTGAAGTTTGTAAAAATTCTATTTTTTTGGCATTTACTATTTATTAATTAATTTCTTCTAAATTAATTATCATAAAAATCGCGGGGTGGAAATTCCTTACGGGCTCAATCATGTAACCTAACATACATCCATTCTAAGCTAACAAATCAATTAGTGTACAACCATTTTTACAACCAGTCGTGTACAACTGCATAGTGTATCACAATACATGTGATATGTATGCAAAATGATTCTAATCGAGGCCTCCTACATGAATGATTTCTTTTAAATAAATTTTGAAAATATGATGCAAATATTCTAAATATACTAAGAGTTCTACATGTATGGAATCTTTGAAAACCAAAAACTTATTTTTGCATCTGAATTTTCCTACACTTCTATGAATAGAACTACAGTTCAACCAATTTCACACCTAATACTTACCATCCAAAATCCTAGCACACCATTGCTAACATCCAAATTTTTAAAAAAAATCCAGTTTCTAACCTATTTTCTTTATGCTGGGAAAAATATTTAGATGAAAAATTCCATACTTTCATCCTTTTTTCTCTTAGATATCCAAGTTCCCACTGTACTTTTGAACCTTTTGTTTGCTTCGATTCTTTTTCAAATTTTCCAAGTATAGTTTGCATAGTTAATTTATGGGAACGCCACTGAGTCCATATTCTGCTAATTCTTACCCATTTTATAAAATTAAGTAAGTTATATATGTTTTTTGACTATAAATGATATTTTGAACACAATGAAATAAGTTCTGAAGCCATTCTAACTTCTAAAAAAAATCTACTTTGTCCATTTATGTAAAATTATATTTTAACATGTAATGACCCGTAAATTCAGTCAAACTTTAAAAAGGAATTTTAATTGAAATTTTGAATTAATTATTTTAAACTTTAAATAAATTTGAATATTAAATATAAAAAAATTGGAATTTTGAGTGTTTTATTTTTTTAATTCAATGGAATAGAAAATTTTCTGAAATTTCAAACTTTGGTCAAACTTGGTCAAAATTTGACCTTTGGTTGAAAATTTAAATTTGAATTTTAAAACTTTATTCTTTTTATATGATACTAGACTGAATTCTAATCTCCTTTCCATTTTTTGTTTCGTAAAAATCAAATTCATATTGCTATAAAAATATGAAATACTGTGAAAAATTGACATGAATTTGCAGTGTTTAGTTTTGTTTTATTTGGCTAAGTCATATTGGGTTTGTTTGGTCTAATGGGCCTTGGTTAACTAAGAGACTTTAGTCATCCTAAGAGTCATGTGACCATTCTTTGCCTACGACATTTTGTTTCTTATCTGACTAAACATCTACGTACATAATTTTTCTCTTGAGAAAACTTTCTCTTCACTCTTCCTTCTTCTTCCTAAATCTACAGAATTCTAGATCTCAAAAATTCTCAAATCTCCAAATCAAAACTCTTTCTTCCTCCTTCAAAATCCTTCCACCCTCTCCCCTACAGCCGCCGCCCTCCACCACCATCCAAGCCCACCCCCTCCCCTCCTCATCTCGGCCACCATCACCTTCCTCCAAGGCCGAAACCCTACACCCTTTCCTAGCCATAGCCAAACCCAAACCATCACCAAACTCACCCATTTTTCCACCATCTCCTCCTCTGGCATACCTGCACCCAATCCTCCACCTAGGCCGCACCTAAACCCACCCAAAAACCCCTTTGCCGAGCCCTTTTTCCTCCCTACTCTAAGCCCCTTAATCCCTCTCTTCCTCTATTTTATAAAAAAACGCTATATATTTATATTTGTGATTCTTCGATTCAAGTCCGCTTTGATTTGCTTTGGAATTCATGATTCAAATTCATAGCTTTATGTTGTCAATTTTCCTAGCCTCGAAAGGTGAGCCATTCACTCACAATTGAAAATCTTATTCTAAGTGAATGAACATCAATTGGAATGTTGTGATAGTTAGAATTTTGCATAGTTTGTTTATGATTTTGATATGATAGATATTCACGTATGTTCACCTATGATTTTGACATGAGATTGTTATTGATGATATGTGTAGGATATATGTTTCATGATGTTAATATGAAATTGCTATGTTGGAAAAAAAGAAAATGTTATATTGATTTAAAAGTTGACACACATGTTATGGGAAAAAAAAGGAAAAATGTCACTTATATGCTATGTGGAAATAATGTGTGAAAAAAAAGAAAAAAAAGAGAAGGAAAAATAATGTGTTAAAAGGAAAGAAAAGAAAGAGAAAATGAATAAATTTTATATGCATATACGTGTTATGTTTGTAATATAGGAAATCACATAAAATGCTATGTTAGAAATGATTGTATGTTATGTCATGTTATGATAGTAATTTTATGTCATATTCCATGTTAAAATATGAATATATGTTATGTTATGTAATTTTTTATGCATGTAATTTGTTATGTAAGTAATATGGTATGTTATGTGATTTGTTATGTAAGTTATATGCTATCTTATGTAATTTTTTATGTATGAATATGTGTTATGTTATTTATATTATGAAAATCATGTTGCAAGTCCCTTTAGCTTTAGGAAATCACTATGGGTTGAAATGATACATACCCGAACGATCTTTTAGATTAGGGAAAATCATTATGGGTTGAAATGATAAACCCAAGCGATTTTATTGATTTTGAAAATTTGGGATTGCGGGTTGAAATGGTATATACCCGTAAATTTTAGATTATTGCGGATTGAAAAGATAAATATCCATATCACTTGACCCTAGGATAGAAAACTATATACGTACACCATTGGTCTATTTTTAAAGTGATTGTTGAAATTCTAGAAAGATGTGTTTGGAAAAATGATTTTTAAATTTAAAATAAAGATTTTATTTTAAAACATATATGTGAAATTTATATTTTTAAATTATATGTTTTAAGATTTTAAGTTTATAAGTTAAGTTTTAAAAATGTAAATTTTAAGGTTTTACTTATAACTTTATGTTAAAAATATATATAATATAAGATTTAATTTAATGAAATTAAATAATAATAAAAAATATATGTTTTAAAATATTTAAATTAATGTATTGAAATAGACTTTTTTAATAACTTTAATAAATGAAATTTTGAAGGTAAGTTGGAATTAATTTGTAATTGAAATGATTTTAAGATTTGAATTCAAATAAGAATTGATTGCTGATTTTAAGGACATGACTTTATAACTTGATTTGACTTAAGGTGATTAAGTGAATATTTCAAAATTAAATAAATTAAAGTTGAATATTTAATTTTGATTTTAATTTGTAATTCGAGATTTTATTAAAGTGATTTTTTTAAAATGACCACGGTGTGAAATAAGCAGTTAGTTGTTAAAGAGACCGGGATCGGACATTGTCATACTCTCTACCAATACCGAAAACCACTTTAACAACTGTGCACGTAGTGGAGAATCCATAATGAAGTAGGATGGTTTGGCGAACGCTACTGGAATGAAGTAAGAGAACGATGATGGATAACCTTGGCTTTCGGGTCATAATTAAAATGACTAAAATAGGAGCTATACCGGACCAAGTGGGGTATTTTCCCCTTTCGACCACATTTCTTCGAAACCATATCTATTACTTTGTGATTTGATTGGTCTGCACCTTTGATTTGGGAGTGTCTCGAGGTGGGCGGTAGTAGTTGCTATGCGTTACCACCGGTCCGGGAGTGCAAAACGGTAGTATCCTATCCTGGGCATTGCCTCGAGTGCCTTATCATATTTATCTTGATCGCGCCCATTACAAGTTTGGTTTGTATCGTACCTATGGAGTGCTCACTGAGTAAACCACTGGTTTGGTGGAGCTTACAATATCTGTATAGACTACGGTATTTATATAAAAATGTGTTAAGGGGATATGGGCAACGCCTTAAAGCTACTTTAATATTTTACTTTACTATAGACATTATTTATGTAGCGTACTCTATTATGTATGTAGATAGTTCCACGAATCCATAAATGATGGAAATCCCAAACATTCTTTAAGTTATTGCATTTCATTTGAACATTTCACTTGAGTTGATTTACTTGCATAAGATTGTTAATCCTGACTCGGGTGTTTTGTGTTTTGCTTTATGCTCGGGTCAGCCTGAATATTACAGCATTTGGGACTCACCTTTAGAGCTTGGAACTTTGCTTGGAGATCTATCTTTATCTATTTATCTTTCCAGTTATTTCAGTCATTTCCAGTTATTTATGTTCAGACTTATCATTTGCTTCTGTATTAGAGACTTCTTTGTTTTTGGACTTATGATGTATTTTCTTTTGGACTCTGATGTTTCTATAGTAGCTTCATGAACTACTATTTATCTATTCTGTTGCGTATTGTTTTATTACTCTGTGTCTGTGATTCTATGATTGATTTATTTACGGTATATGCTAAGTTTTTCCAAATATAAATTCACAATCTATTATTTTGAACAATTTAAGTCTGACATGTGTGGTTTATTGTCGATTTGAATGGTTCAAAATAGCGGGTTGTTACAGTTGGTATCAGAGCCTGGTTTAGGCAAAACTTAGCATATAGAGTAAAAACTCATTAGAGATGGGGTAGTAATACCCTAGAATGAGTAGAATTAATTACATAATCATATTCATTCGTGCTTGAAATTCTTTGTTAGAATTCTCTTTGACTTGGATTTCTTTTGAATTTTGGAACTTTATCTTTGTTCTAAAATCCATTCTTGTCTTTTTTCCAGATGAGTAACCGTAGGAACATTCGAGGTAAGGGTCGTGGAAATGACCCTGCACCACCAGTTGCCATTGCACCACCTGTTGTTGCACCTGTTCCACTAGTTCAACCTGTTAGGTTCACACAGCTTTATAAGGAGTACTCTTAGCTTGGAGGTATGAAGTTCACTGGAGAAGAGATATTATTGAGACCCAGCAGTGGCTGAAGAGTTTAGAGAGGATTTTCACCGGACTTGAGATCACTGATGCTCGGATGCATCAGTTAGCTACTTGGCAGTTGTAGGAGTCTGCCTAGGATTGGTAGGAATCAGTTACTGCTCAGACTATTGAGGCAAATATCACTTGGGAGCAGTTTTGGTGAGACTCTTAGTTGTCCTTTTTGTTAAATTATTCTTTAGTTGTCCTTTTTGCTAGTTTATCTCTTTGAAATTTATCTCCTTGGACTTTATCTTTATCTTGAATCCTTATTTCCAAGGATGCTTTTGTGGCTAAGTGGATGCCTGAAGTTGGGAAGTCTCAGTTGTATAGGGCATTTATGGACCTTGAGCAAGGGGATATGACTTTTGCAGAGTATGAGAGGAAGTTTAATGAGTTGTCTAAGTTTAGGCCCGGTTTGATTGACACTCAGCTCAAGAAGAATGAGAAGTTTATTCATGGTGCTCGCCCGGAGTATTATAATCTTTTGATTAGTCATGTTCATGGCACCTTCACTTCTCTTATGGATATGGCCACTAGATTTGAGAATCCAAATTCCAAAGGAAAGCAGGTTGTGTCAGCATCTTAGGGAAATTCCAGTGGTTCGAAGAAGAGGAAGCCCAACTTTCAACAGCAGAAGAAGAATTGGCAGAATGCTCAGGGTATTGGATATTCTTCTCAAAGGCAACCACTTGACCTATCTTCCATCACTTGTTTCAAGTGCGACTAGAAGGGTCATTATGCCAACATCTGTCCATCCTCTATCGAAGCTGCCATTCCTCCAGCCAGGCAACCAGAAACAACCTGTGCCACATTTGTTTGCAGCCAGGTCACTTCAAGAACAACTATCCCACTCAGAAGAAAGGCAAGACATCTTGAGTCTTTGCTATGACCTCTTCCACTCCTCCTTCTACCAGTGATACCCAAGGTACTCTTCAGGGCACCTTTACTTTGCATGATTTTTCTGTTCATGTTCTTTTTGATACTAGTGCATCCCATAGCTTTATTTCTGTTAATCTTTGTAATAAGTTTGAGCACATCTTGAAACCTCAATTGGCGACTTCATCCTTATGTGTAACTAATCCCATCGGTGGTCCCGCCAACCTTAGTATGATTTGTAAAGGAGTGAAATTCCTTTGAAATTTGCACAAATTCACCGGAGATTTCTATGTCCTCGGTTTTGATGCATTTAATATCTTACTTGGGGGTGATTGGTTAAAGCGATATGATGCGATTATTTCTTGCAAAGCCCGAACTGTCTCTTTAGTAGATGATCAGGGTAATTCTCTTGTAATTGGATGCTGAATGCCTCAGGATTATGCAGGCAGTTTTATCTTTCCTCTGGATTCCCAGCCTGGTGATCTTGACTCCACCCCTATTGTCAAGGATTTTCCCAATGTTTTTTGGTGAAGTCGCTTCTTTACCTCCTAAGCGGAAAATTGAATTCCGCATTAATCTTATTCTTAGAGCCAGACCTGTTGTTCTTCCTCCCAGACGGATGGCACCGAGAGAGAAAGCTGAGTTAAAGAAGTAAATTGAGGATTTATTCTCTAAAGTTTTGATTAGGCAGAGTTTTTCAGAATGGGGAGCAGCAGTGGTCTTTGTAACTAAATCTGATGGTTCTTTGAGGATGTGTGTTGATTACACAGAGCTGAATAAGCTTACTTTGAAGAACGGATATACAATGCCTCGTATCAATGATATGTTCGATCAGCTCTATGGAGCTAAAGTATTCTCTCAGCTTGATCTTGCTATCGGTTTCCACTAGCTTTGTGTAGCAGAGGAGAGAATTTCTAAAACAGCTTACCAAACAAAGAATGGTTTCTATGAATGGTTAGTCATGCTCTTTGGCTTAACCAATGTTCCAGCCTTCTTCGTTGATCTCATGAATCGTGTTTTCCACGATGTTCTTAACAAGTTTGTCCTAGTTTTCGTTGATGATGTTCTCATCTTTTCTAAGTCAGAGAAGGAGCATATGGTACATTTGAACTTTGTTCTCCAAACTCTTAGAAGTCATCAGTTGAAAGCTAAATTTTCTAAATGCCATTTCTGGAGGGATGAAGTCCGATTTTTTGGGCATATTTTTTCTGAAAATGGAGTCTCGGTTGACCCGGTTAAGGTCGTTGCGATTAATGTAAGTCTATCCACCTTTCTTCTTTTGAAATTAATTTATCTCATCTTTTTGGACTTATTCACCTAATTCTATTTCAGGATTGGGAGACACCTAAGACTCCTTCCGATATTCGTAGCTGTTTGGGCCTAGCCGGTTATTATCGGAGATTCATTGAGAATTTTGCCCGCATAGATGCACCTCTTACTGCTTTGACTCGTAAGAATGTTAAGTTTGATTGGAGTGATAAGTGTGAAGCAGCATTTAATGAGTTAAAGAAAAAGCTTACTTCTGCTACTGTTCTTACCGTTCCGAATGGGAGTGAAGGATTATCAATTTATACCGATGCTAGTAGAGAAAGTTTGGGTGCTGTTTTGTTGCAAGATGGGAAGGTCATTGCTTATGCTAGTCGGCAGTTGAAGCTCCACGAAGCTAACTATGCCACTCATGATTTAGAATTGCTTGCTGTTGTGTTTGCTTTGAAGTTATGGAGGCATTATCTTTTAGGAACCAAGTTTGAGCTTTTTACGGATCATCGATCTCTTAAGTATATTTTCACCCAAAAGGACTCGAATCAAAGGCAGGTTAGATGGCTTGAGTTCTTAGCATCTTATGACCTCGACATCAACTACACTCCTGGGAAAGCTAATGTTGTGGTTGATGCCTTAAGTCGGAAAAAAGCCATGTTATATCAGATTTTCGCTTTTACGTCTCTTATGGACCGTATTGCAGCCAAGCAAGATGAGGATGAGATGCTTAAGCTCATGAAGGAGAATATTCGTAGTAGGGAAGGTGATAACCGAAGTGAGTTAGGAGCACAAATTGATCATAATGAAATTATGAGGATTAATAACCGAATTTGTGTTTCGAATGTCGATGGTTTAAGGCAGGAAGTGCTTAAGGAGAATCATCAGTCCAGACTCTCTATTCATCCTGGAGTTACAAAGATGTATCATAATATGAAGAAGTTGTGTTGGTGGAATGGTATAAAGAGGGATGTTTCCATCTTTGTTAGTAGATGTGCCACTTGTCAGCAGGTTAAGGCTGATCACCAGAAGACCGCTGGATTGCTGCAACCCCTTAAGATTCCCGTCTGGAAGTGGGATGAGGTTTCTATGGATTTTATTGATGATTTACCGAGGATTAGAAGGGGTAATGAGATTATTTGGGTTGTTTTCGATCGATTAACCAAATCCGCTCATTTTATTCCTGTCAAGTCGAATCATACTACTTCGAGTTTAGCTGAGGTGTATATGAGAGAGATTGTCCGACTCCATGGTGTTCCTTCTAGTGTTGTTTGTGATCGTGATCCTATCTTTACCAGTAAGTTCTGGAAAGCTTTTCATGAAGCTTTGGGTACCCGTTTGAACCTTAGTACTACTTACCATCCTTAGACTGATGGTCAGACGGAAAGGGTGAATCAGATTCTGGAAGATCTCCTTCGTGCCCGTGTTCTTGATTATGGAGGATCTTAGGAAGATCATCTCCATCTTGTTGAATTCACTTATAATAACAACTATCAGGTATAACTTTATTTTGAATTTAAATCATCTTAAGCTTAAATCAATGTAATCCCATTCTTTGAATTCAGGAAAGTATCAAGATGTCTCTGTTTGCCGCTCTTTACGGACGACCTTACAAATCTACACCTTGTTGGAATGAATCCGGTGATCGCTTAGTTCTTGGACCTGATATGATTCTGGAAGCATTCGAGAAGGTTGAGGAGATTAGGAGGAAGACGAGGATTGCTCAGGATAGGTAGAAGAAGTATGCTGATAGGCGGAGGAGAGATTTGGAACTTTCAGTGGGTGATCAGGCCTTTCTTAAGATCTCGCCACTAAAGAATGTGGTTCGTTTTGGTCGGAGAGGGAAGCTTGCTCCTAGATTCATTGGTCCTTTTCGCATCTTGGAAAGGGTGGGTCCTTTAGCCTATAGAGTGGGTTTTTCGGAGAAGCTAGCGGGTGTGCATAACGTGTTTCACATATCTCACCTTCGTAAGTATCTTCATGATCCATCTTTGATTGTTTAGCCTGCTTTATTAGAGAATTTGGATGTTGAGCCAAATCTCACTATTGAGAGGAAGCCACTTCATATTGTCGATAGAGGTACGAAGCAGCTTAGGAGGAAATCTGTCAATCTTGTCAAAGTACAATGGAGTACAGATGGTTGGGATTGCACATGGGAGCCTGAGGAGTCCATGCGCGCTTCGAATCCTGAGTTGTTTGTATCAGGTACGTTTTGTTTCGAATCTATCTTATCTTTCTGTTGTTTCTTTTCTTCTATCTCGTTCCTTTTCTGGGATGAAAAGTTTTGAGTGGGGGAGAGTGTAATGACTTGTAAATTCAGTCAAACTTTAAAAAGGAATTTCAATTGAAATTTTGATTTAATTATTTTAAACTTTAAATAAATTTGAATTTTAAATAAATAAATTTGGAATTTTGAGTGTTTTATTTTTTCAAATTCAATGAAATAGAAAATTTTCTGAAATTTTAAACTTTGGTCAAACTTAGTCAAAATTTGACCTTTGGTTGAAAATTTAAATTTGAATTTTAAAACTTTGTTCTTTTTATATGATACTAGACTGAATTCTAATCTCCTCTCCACTTTTCGTTTCGTCAAAATCAAATTCCTATTGCTATAAAAATATGAAATACTGTGAAAAATTGGCATGAATTTGCAGTGTTTAGTTGTGTTTTATTTGGCTAAGTCATATTGGGTTTGTTTGGTCTAATGAGCCTTGGTTAACCAAGAGACCTAGTCATCCTAAGAGTCATGTGACCATTCCATTGACTACGACCTTTTGTTTCTTATCTGACTAAACATCTACATACATAATTTTTCTCCTCAGAAAGCTTTCTCTTCACTCTTCCTTCTTCTTCCTAAATCTATAGAACTCTAGATCTCATAAATTCTCAAATCTCCAAATCAAAACTCTTTCTTCCTCCTTCAAAATCCTTCCACCCTCTCACCTATAGTCGCAGCCCTCCACCACCATCCAAGGCCACCCCCTCCCATCCTCATCTCGGCCACCATCACCTTCCTCCAAGGCCGAAACCCTACCCCCTTTCCTAGCCATAGCCGAACCCAAACCATCGCCAAACCCATCCATTTTTCCACCATCTCCTCCTCTAGCATAACCGCACCCAATCCTCCACCTAGGCCGCACCCAAACCCACCCAAAAACCCCTTGGTCGAGCCCTTTTTCCTCCCTAGGCCGAACCCCTTAATCCCTCTCTTCCTCTATTTTATAAAAAAACAAAAGCTATATATTTATATTTGTGATTCTTCGATACAAGTCTGCTTTGATTTGCTTTGGAATTCATGATTCAAATTCATAGCTTTATGTTGTCAATTTTCCTAGCCTCGAAAGGTGAGCCATTCACTCACGATTCAAAATCTTATGCTAAGTGAATGAACATCAATTGGTATGTTATTGGAATGTTGTGATAGTTAGAATTATGCGTAGTTTGTTTGTGATTTTGATATGATAGATATTCACGTATGTTCACCTATGATTTTGACATGAGATTGTTATTGATAATATGTTATTTATAAAAATAGATGTGATGATATGTGTAGGATATATGTTTCATGATGTTAATACGAAATTGCTATGTTGGAAAAAAATGTTGTATTGATTTAAAAGTTGACACACGTGTTATGGAAAAAAAAGGAAAAATATCACTAATATGCTATGTGGAAATAATGTGTGAAAAAACAAAAAAAAAGAAAAGGTAAAATAATGTGTTAAAAAGAAAGAAAAGAAAGAGAAAAATAATAAATTTATATGCATATATGCGTTATGTTTGTAATATAGGAAATCACCTAAAATGCTATGTTAGAAATGATTGCATATTATGTCATGTTATGGTAGTAATTTTATGTCACACTCCATGTTAAAATATGAATATATGTTATGTTATGTAATTTTTTATGCATGTAATTTGTTATGTAAGTAATATGTTATGTTATGTTATGTTATGTTATGTGATTTGTTATGTAAGTTATGTGCTATCTTATGTAATTTGTTATGTATGAATATGTGTTATGTTATTTATATTATGAAAATCATGCTGCAAGTTCCCTTAGCTTTAGGAAATCACTATGTGTTGAAATGATACATACACGAACGATCTTTTAGAGTAGGGAAAATCATTATGGGTTGAAATGATAAACCCAAGCGATTTTATTGATTTTGAAAATTTGGGATTGCGGGTTGAAATGATATATACCCATAAATTTTAAATTATTGCAGATTGAAATGATAAATATCCGTATCACTTGACCCTAGGATAGAAAACCATATACAGACACTGTTGTATGTTTTTAAAGTGATTGCTGAAATTTTGGAAAGATGTGTTTGGAAAAATGATTTTTTAATTTAAAATAAAGATTTTATTATAAAACATATATGTAAAATTTAGATTTTTAAATTATATGTTTTAAGAATTTTAAGTTTATAAGTTAAGTTTTAAAAATGTAATTTTAAGGTTTTACTTATAACTTTATTTTTTAAAAATATATAATATAAGATTTAATTTAATAAAATTTAATAATATATATATATGTTTTAAAATATTTAAATTAATGTATTGAAACTGACTTTTTTGTAATAACTTTAATAAATAAGATTTTGAAGGTAAGTTGGAATTAATTTGTAACTGAAATGGTTTTAAGAATTGAATTCAAATAAGAATTGATTTAAACTTATTGATTTTAAGAACATGACTTTATAACTTGATTTGACTTAAGGTGATTAAGTGAATATTTCAAAATTAAGTAAAATTGAAGTTGAATATTTAATTTTGATTTTAATTTGTAATTTGATATTTTATTAAAGTGATTTTTTTTAAATGACCACGGTGTGAAATATGCGGTTAGTTGTTAAAAAGACCGGGATCGGATATTGTCATACTCTCTGCCAATACCGAAAACCACTTTAACAATTGTGTACGTGGTGGAGAATCCAGGATGAAGTAGGATGGTTTGGTGAATGCTACTGGAATGAAGTAAGAGAATGATGATGGATAGCCTTGACTTTTGGGTCATAATTAAAATGACTAAAACAGGAGCTATACCGGGCCAAGTGGGGTCGCTCCCCCTATCGGGCACATTTCTTCGAAACCATATCTATTACTTTGTGATTTGATTGGTGCGCACCTTTGATTTGAGAGTGTGTCTCGAGGTGGGCGGTAGTAGCTGCTATGCGTTACCACCATTCTAGGGGTGCAAAACGGTGTATCCTACCCTAGGCATTGCCTTGCGTGCCTTGTCATATTTATCCTGATCGCGCCCATTACCAGTTTGGTTTGTATTGTACCTATGGAGTGCTCACTGAGTAAACCACCGGTTTGGTGGAGCTTACAGTATCTGTATAGAATACGATATTTATATAAAAATGTGTTAAGGGGGATATGGGTAACGCCTTAACGCTACTTTAATATTTTACTTTACTATAGATATTATTTATGTAGCGTACTCTATTATGTATGTAGATATTTCCACGGATCCTTAAAGGATGGAAATCCTTAACATTCTTTAAGTTATTGCATTTCATTTGAACATTTCACTTGAGTTGATTTACTTGCATATGATTGTTAATCCTGACTCGAGTGTTTTGTGTTTTGCTTTATTCTCGGGTCAGATTGAATATTACAGCATTTGGGACTCACCTTTGGAGCTTGGAGCTTTGCTTGGAGAGCTATCTTTATCTATTTAGCTTTCTAGTTATTTCAGTTATTTTAGTCATTTCCAATTATTTATGTTCAGACTTATCATTTACTTCTGTATTAGAGACTTCTTTGTATTTGGACTTATGTTGTATTTGCTTTTGGGCTCTGATGTTTCTGTAGTAGCTTCATGAACTACTATTTATCTATTCCGCTGCATATTGTTATATTACCATGTGTCTGTGATTCTGTGATTGATTTATTTACTGTATTGCTAAGTTTTTTCCAAATATAAATTAATAATATGTTGTTTTGAGCAATTCAAGTTTGACATGTGTGGTTTATTGTCGATTTGAATGGTTCAAAATAGCGGGTCCTTACATAACCCTTATTAGTGTTTTAATTATTTAAAATTTTCTGGGATGTCACATATATCATCATACTTGATCGGTTTATTTCGACAATAATTACGTAGAAAAATTAATTAATTTTTTATTTTAAATATATATTTATATATTGTAAAATTAATTCTGTAAAATATATTAAATATTATACACACACAAATATATATATATATATATTCTAACAAAATTATTTTTGGCAAAAAATAAATAATTAAACCAATTTTTTTTAAATATTTAAACAAAATTAGATTTTATGCAATTTTTGTGTTTCGACTTATATAACTTTTTTATAATATTTTTCTGACCGTGTTTAGAGAATATATATTATAATTATTCATATACATGCATACATATACATACATACATACATATATATATATCAATATATATATACATCAATGTATATATATATATTTAATATATATATAATATATATATATATATATTAAATCTACATATGTATGGTTTTTATTTTCAGTTTATTATAAAAAATCAATTTATAATTTTGTTTACTACGTCAATTTACAATTTAAATTTTAAAATTATTCAGGTTAAAAAGATTTTAGGCAGAAATTTACATTTAAAAAAAACTTTATGATGGTGGCTACATCATTTATATTAAAAAATATGATGATTTTGAATAAGTCAAATTATTGAATTTATTATAAATTAATTATATATTTATATAAAGCCAAAATTTAAATTAGTTGTATATATTTATATATTTATTCTAAATTTTATTATAGTAAATAAAACACTTTTAATTATTTTATAAATATATTTATATTTTAATTATATACTTATATATATATATTTATAAATATTTTGTAAATTATTTTTAACGACCGAATTTAAATTTTTTTTATCATTATTTGCTTTACTAGGATTTATTGTATTGATTATATATGTATGTATGTGTATAGTGTGTGTGCCACACTTGGTCGTCTTATCGAATATAAGACAAAGTGGTCAATTTTCCTATGATTCCTAGTTTAGGTTATATATATTATAGTGATATCCATACCGTGAATATAAATGTCATAACATATTAAATATAAATCAAATTAAATTAATGATACATTTATTTTAAACATTAATAATAAATATATATTTCAATCAATAAAACTAAATTTAATCAAAATAATAAATTTGATTTAGTATAAATAAATATTTATTAATACAAACACAAAATAAAAATATTGTGCAAAGTAATAAAATGATTTTTTTTAATTCATCATTTTAACCCGACTGCTGGTGTATTTGATCTAACGACTCTCAGCACTTGCTACTGTCGTTCGATGTTCGAATTCTCATACAATGTTCAGCAATTTGTTTGAAAACATCGAGAGTTAGATCGTCGTCTCTTAAAGTCGAGGATCTCACGGGCCTTACATGAGATAATGAAGCAGCATCGATGGTCTGATAAGGAGTAACAGTGGTGGAACTATAGTACAGGTTATTCACTATCTCATTAAGAATGTCCGAACAAAGCTGGGTATCAAAGTTAGCTAGAGGTGAAGAAGAAATGTTGCAGACACATTTACTCTTCGATGTAGCACCGTTGTACATCTGGCCATTTTGAATTTTATGAGGAGGAGCATGGTCTTTGAAAGAGAGGAATTGTAAAGCTATTATCTCCCACCATTGATCATCTTCTTGAACGCAATCCCGTTCAACCGACCTTACATTCCTGGTGTTTTTAGCGGATCGTTTAGCACCGCCCAATTCTTCTTCATGTTGTCCCATTGTTCTTCATATGATCGTCTTTGAAATTTGTGCCTAGACGTTGAAAGTCGCTATGGATTGAGTAACATGAATAGTTCTACTAAATTAAAACTTATATATAATAGCAGTGGAAATAAATAAAGTAAAGAAAGTAAAAACGATCACATAGAGATTTTTAAACTGGTTCAAACTTCTCATTCTACGTCTAGTCCTAGACTCCTTCTAGATTTAAACAACACCCTCACTTATCTGGAGGAATAGGCACCTAAGCAGTAGAACATGATTTTAATGCACTTGCCTAAGCAGCCGAACGGGGCTTCATACTTTTGCCTGAGCAGCAGAACAAGACTTCGACTATAAAAGAGCAGATAAGTTTGTGACTTCTTGTGATCTAGTATAGCAAGATGAATCGATAAATACAACATTCCTATAATCTTCTTCTTAGTAGAATGGAGTGTATCGGTGAAGAATTGGAAGTGATTTGATCATAAGAAAAGTATACCTGAACGTGCAAGTGATCAAAGCAATTTAAATATTTTTGAATGCTAAGAAAATTCAAGTCCAGATATAGAAGTTAGAGAGAATATAATTATTCTTTTAATTAAAGAGTGAGATTGCTTTATATATAAAACAAATGGTCGCAACTATTTGTGAAGTGTGATGACTTATGGAAGAGTTGCAGCCATTGCTGAAGAGAAGTGTCTCTTCATGGAGAAGACAATCTCTTCAAAATTTTGAATTAAGAAATAGTTGTTACATCGATCAATCAACTGAACAAGTTCAACCAACCAACTGAAATTTCAATTAAGTTTGACAGGAATTTCCCGGAAGGAAATATTTCAAAAAACAGCCTTTTCAGTCGACTGAGATTCTTGTTTCGGCGACTGAAAACACAATTAGTCAACTGAATTGGAGAATTCAGCTGAATTATCATGTCAGTGAACATTGAATACAAAACAGATAGATTCAATTGACTGATCTGGTTGTTTCAGTCGCCCAGTCTGTTTGATTTCTATATAAAAATATGTGAATGAGTTTGTGATCAAACGTGCATGTGTGTGTACCACTTTGAATCTATCAATACGGCCATATACTTTTCTCCCCTTTGTCATCGACAAAAAGGAAATATATATTAATAGGAGTAATATAAATATTTATAAGTGTAGAACTCTCTTGATAAAATATTTTGCTCGTGAATACACAAAAATACTTATTTGAATACATGGAACAATATCAAAACATCACATAGAAATTTTAACGTCACATTTGTAGCTCCATTTCCATAAACATCAAAATATTTGGAATATATCTCTTCCTCCATATGTAGTGTACCTGCAAAAATAAGAAATATGTTTTGCTATCCACCTCATATGTCAGGGTCTAGGGGTTAGGTCTTAGAAGCCATACCTAAGAGGGTTTGGTGTTCCCTTTGAAAATAAAATCAGAATTTTTATGTACACTAGATATAAACGTCTCAATATACTTATTTCTTATGAGATGGTTGTTAGTCTTCGGAACCCATATCTTTATAAACTTGGGCTTATTTATCGGTTTTCTTTGACTATCATCCTTCTTTTTGAAATTCGTATATAATGAGCTATATTTCTTAGAACTAGATTTAACTTCCTTACTAGTTTTATTATAATCCAAACCTTTCTTATGAAAGGAAGATTGTGAATTATTAGTAAATCTAGATACGTTTTCTTTACCTTTATTAAATTTTGAAACATTTTTAGAAATACTTTCTAATTTTTTCTAAGGTTGTTTACTTCAATACCTAGTGTATTAATGCTAGAATTTAAATCACAATTTTCTTTTGTTAATTTAACATTCTTATTTTTCTGAACTTTTATATCATTATTTAATATAGTGACTTGAGATGTTATATTAACACGAGATTCTTGAGATTTTACTAATTCTTCTTTTAATATTTTCTTTTCATCATTTAACATGTCAATTTCTAATTCGCTTTCATTAAACTTTCCTAAGGTATCTTTATATTTTCTTCTTAGATCTTTTAGTCTATCTAACAATTCAATATTTATTTTAACTAGATCATCAAAAGAAAATTCGCTTACATCGTCATTAGAAGCCATGAAACACACGTTCGCTTGTTTCGAATCGCTATCACTATCTGACGATGAAGATGAATCTGAGTCATCCCATATGATTGAAAATGCTTGCTTCTTTTTCTTGTGAAATTTCTACTTGGTGTTTTTAAAGCTATTCTTCTCCTTTTAGATTTGGGCAATCTTTCTTTATGTGGCCTATCTTGTCACATTCATGACATTTGAGCGATGAAGATGATGGATCATTATTGTTGTTGCCAAACTTTTTAATCTTCTTATACTTCAAAACTTCCTAAAACTTTTGGCTTTAAATGCACTGTCATCTTCGTCGGAGTCTTCATTCTCTAATTGAAATCAATTGTTTTCTATCTTGATCTTGTACCCATTTTGCTTGCAAATTTACTTCATAGGACATGAGATTTTCTATTAACTCTTCTGGCTTTATGGTTGAAATGTTATTAGCTTCTTCGATAGCTAAGTCCTTTCATTTTCACTCATCCGATAAAGAGTTTAGGATTTTTGAACAATATCAAAATCGATGTATTTTTCTCTTAGTGCTATAAGTGAATGATATATGTCTTGAAATCTAGAGTGCATATCATTTATAGTTTCATCTTGCTTCATTCTAAAGTTTCAAAATAGATTTTTAAGCATGGAAATCTTGCTTTGTTTCACCTTGTTCGTACCTTCATGAGTTATTTTAAGAGTATGCCAATAGCATCCTCTATTTGGAGGCCCGAAGCTAAGCGTTATAGATGCTGCAGTCATCCATAGTATTAACTTCTGGTGACCAAATACGGTAATGTTAATGGTATCCATAATATCAGAAGCATGAATATGAAACAAAATCAAGATTCCAAAAACATCTTTTCTGATTACATTTCACAAAACATGCTTCATATTTTATTACACAATCTCAATCGTTTCCTAGGTTCAGATCAAATAAAATTATTACAAAATACGCCAAGAGCGGCATATGAAGATGCCCCTTGGATGACCAAAGTACTATATAGTCATAACCGACGTAAAACAACACAGTGGAATCAAACAAAATAAAACAACTCCTAAATAGCTATACGTCAGCCACCTGCTCATCTCCAGAAGCTTTATTCGCCAACCAACTAAAACCTATAAAACCTCAATCCTCAGCCTACTCAAATCAATTTTGAGCATACGAGAGTTTAAGGGGAAAAACATAAACTTCAAGTCAGACATAAAGCCTGGTGAGAATCATACTATACATCTCGGTTATTTGATATTAAGTGAGATTACGCCGCTTAGC
This sequence comes from Allium fistulosum, assembly GCA_030737815.1. Classification (NCBI taxonomy): domain Eukaryota; kingdom Viridiplantae; phylum Streptophyta; class Magnoliopsida; order Asparagales; family Amaryllidaceae; genus Allium; species Allium fistulosum. Next base: position 635,018,220 of record CM060901.1, read on the forward strand.
GGAACGGGTTTCCCTTCACTAATATCCTTTTAAAACAAATCTTTTGCAAATCATAATCCTGCAACAAAACTGGTTAAAAACTATAAAGCAATATCATGTAAACTTACATGTCAGATAACAAATGAACTATCTGTCTGAACACTATAGTTTTGTTTGGCTAACTACTAACTTTTGGCTGACTCGGACCTACCAGACAATATAAACAAATAATCTAACACCTGTTAGACACTCTTCTTCTGGACGGTCTGTCCCTAACTTATCTTCTCCTAGGGTCACCTGATCCTAATGGTTTTGCGGGCTCACCAATAACCTACCTCTGTACAAATATATTCCCTTCTGTGTGTAACATCATTTTAGTCTTACATGTGACAAAGCCCTACACACTGGAATTTGGACTAAATTAGCTAGGGGCTAATAGCTAATGTATAGGGTGCGACGGTATACCAGTCCCATCTAGTATATAGATATTCGAGTCATTTTACTTAGGGTAACCTTCCTTAAATTTTCCTTGAAACATTTCATCTCAAATTGATTTAAAATCTTTAAATCAAACTTACACAAGGAAAATATATATACTCTATGATTTACTTAAAGTAACATTGCCATGTTATATATACTTTACTCAAATCTTTGTTGATGAAACATTTAAACCTTTGAAAGTACCCCCTTTCGAATCCATTGAAAGTATCCCTTTCGAAACCAAGTAAACCCCTTTCTTTCTCCTAGGACGAAAGGCCAAAACATTCGTTTCGAAACCATTGAAAAACCTTTCCTTCGAAAGCTATAAAACCTTAGACATCCTTTCTTTTAAACACTTAAACATTGCCTTTCGAAAACATTGGAAAACCTTTCCTTTCAGACCTTTCGAAACCTTCCTTTTAAACCTTTCGAAACCATTGGGGAACCACCCCTTCAAAACCATTCTTTAAAACCTTTCGAAAGCATTAAAATATCAAACCTTTCGAAAGCATTTGGGTTCAAGTAAAACATATGGAACAATCTTTTGAAACCATTAAAACCATCTTCTTCGAAATCATTTGGGTTTTACCTTCAATAAAGCAAAAGGGTCATTAAAACATTTAAGTCGAAAGCATTTCCTAAGTAAAGAAGTGATGGTGTCAAAACCAACCCTTCGAAAGCATTGGAGAAGTGGCTTGGATTTTAAAACAAAGTATACCTTCCGAAACCATTTGCTTCGAAAGGTAGAAATGTTGTAGTTAGGGGTTTTGACACCATTCGAAAGCATTTACTTAAAACAAAGACGCAACCTCTTTCGAAACCATTCCTTAAGTCAATTTGACCCAGTCGGAAGCCAACCAAGTCGATAGCATACCCTACGAAAGCAAAGCAGGCATGTTTTCATTTGAAAGCAAAGTAGCGCTTCGACCCCTTCAGAACCCCTGGTTTTGACCCAACACCTTCCGCCTATATCCAATTCACTGTGCACCAAGTCTTTGATGTCGTGCACATTGGTTTCGATGGTTATGGTAGCGGAGCTACTAAGCCAGAACCTAAGTTCCGAAAGTGGCAAAACATGCTAAAAGCATGTAATGCCTGATTTTAACTTTAAAAGGAAATTCTTTTCAACTAACATGCCTTGTTTGTCAAAATATTATTGGTTACTAGTTTTCTTTTCTAAAAGTGCTGCCAATATTTCAAAAATAAATAAATTAATTTATCTACAAAATACTCCTTCTCCTTTTATAAGTACATAAAACATTTAAGTCCCATACCTTAAATAATTTTATATATCTATTAAAACACTTAGGAAAATTCTACAAAAATTCTAAAAAAAAACATTTTTAATATGTTTTCTAACATATATTAATTTCAGACCCAAAACTTATATTATTTAGCCGTAAATAATTTTAAACCCAAATAATCGTTTTCCTCACTAGAAAATTAATATAAAATCCACATTAATTCAGAAAATTATGAAAAAAAACTCATCTCTAAAATATCATTTCTGATCTAAATCTAAAATTGTAAGGCATTTGGATGTTATTAAATAGGGTTTTCACATTAAAACATATCATAAAACCTATATGAATGAGCATAAATCATCAACAAGCATATATAAACATTTTTATCCTTCAAAATCATGGCATAACATTGAAAATAAATTCAGATTATCCTTACAACCAAAAACACTTAAGAAATATAGGATGTAGTCATTATTCACCTTAGCTTTGGGATTAAGATTTGAGATTTGGTCTTGATTAAGTTGCTTAAGCGTTTTGTCTTGAAATCTTGCTTATCTTCTCTTTTCTTTCCTTAATGGTGGCCGGTCTCAAGTTTGTTTTTCTTTTATGAATATAGAAATGAACGTATAGAATTTGGCTTAAGGGATTTAGGGTATAAGAATAATACTTATTCCTATATTGCCCTTGTCTATTTCCTAACATCTTATTCCATTTCAATTTACTTAGTTCATTTATTATCATGCCCCGACTACCCTTACTAATCAAAAATCTCAATCCATTAATCATTTTACATTATTTCATTTAATTTAGCTAATTAAATGTTCCTAATAATGTTACTAAAAATACGGGGAGTTACAGTCTCCCCTCCTTAAAGAATTTCATCCTCGAAATTACGATAAGGTACACAACAAATCAATCAAAAAGCTAAAACATACCATCAAACAAATCAGGATAAGCGTCTCTAATCCTGCTCTCAGTCTCCCAAGTACAGTCTCTCTCATCGTCGCTCCACTGGACTTTGACTAATCTGACTGTCTTGTTCCTTAGCCTCTTCTCATCTCTCGCGACTATACGAACTGGCTTTCTAACTATAGTTAAGTCTGGTTCTACTACCAATTCATCTAACACGGTCGGTGCTATAGTAGACTCCGGATCTCTAACACACTTCCTTAGATGAGAAACATGGAAAACATCGTGGACTCCTGCCAAACTGTTCGGTAACTCTACTCTATATGCGAGTTTCTCGATCCTCTCTATAATAGGAAATGGTCCTATGAATCTCGGTGCCAACTTCCCTGATTTTCCAAATCGAATCACACCCTTCATCGGGGATACCTTAATGAAAACATAATCTCCAACAGAGAACTCTAAGTCCTTCCGTCTTTTATCTGCATAAGTTTTCTGCCTAGACAGAGCTTCCTTCATCCTAGCTCGAATCAACTCAATCTTTTCTGCAGCTTATCTAACTAAATCTGGACAAAGAACCAACCTATCCCCGATCTCTAACCAACAAACTGGTGATTTGCATGGTCTTCCATACAAGGCTTCAAACAGTGCCATCCCTATACTAGTCTAGTAACTATTGTTATACGAAAACTCGACTAAGTGCAGATGGTCTTCCCATGATCCTCCAAAATCTAACACACAAGCTCGTAACAAATCCTCCAAGACTTTGTTAAATCTTTCTGTTTGCCCATCGGTCTGTGGATGGTAAGCGGTACTCATCTTAAGCTTGGTTCTTAAAATCTCCTGTAGACTCTTCCAGAACTCACTAGTGAATAAGGAATCTCTATCACTTACTATACTACTAGGAATTCCATGCAGTCTAACCACATTCTTCATAAACAACTTAGCCAAAATAGGTGTCGTCCTAGTTGACTTAACTGGAATGAAATGGGCACTCTTGGTTAATCTATCCACTATGACCCATATACTTTCATTTCCTCTGTTTGACCTTGGCAATCCGTCTATGAAATCCATAGAAATAGAATCCCACTTCCATACTAGAATATCTAATGGCTGAAGCAACCCACTCGGCTTTTGATGTTCGGCTTTTACCTATTGACAGTTCAAACACTGCTTCATCCATAAGCCTACATCCCTCTTCATACCTTCCTAGAAGAAACTCCCCTTCATATCCTGATACATCTTAGTTCCTCCCGGATGAATAGTGAACTTTGAACGATGGCATTCCTCCAAAATTTCTTTCCTAATGTCTCCCACATTCGAAACCCACAATCTTCCCTTCTTTTTCAACCACCCATTCTGGTCAAGACTAAAATCCTTACGGTCATCGCTCTTCATTCCATCCCTTAACTTCTTGATCCGTTCAACTAATAATGGATCCTCCACCTGTTTAGAAGCAATCTTTTTTATCATCACCGGTCGAACTTCTAAACAAGACAACAAAACAGATCCTCCACTAGACCCAACTTCTGATCTCCACTGCACTCTGCAAGTCGACAACGTTTCCAAATCTTTCCACTCTACTATCATTGCCAACGCTGCATTTTGATGTTTTCTGCTAAGTGCGTCTGCAACCTTATTGCCTTTCCCTGGTGTGTACTCAATATCGAAGTCATACGCGGATAAAAACTCTAACCACCTCTGCGGTCTCACATTCAGCTCCTTCTGAGATTACAAATACTTCAATGACTTGTGATCTGTATAAAGCTCAAACCTCTCTCCCAAAAGGTAATGTCTCCACACCTTCAATGCAAAAATCACCGTAGCTAACTCCAAATCATGCATTGGATATCTAACCTCATGCGGTCTAAGCTGTCGAGAAGCAAAGGCAATCACTTTACCTCTCTACATTAACACAGCTCCTAATTCAGTTCCACACGCTTCTGTATATACTACCAAATCTTTATTCCCCTCGGGAACAACTAATACAGGTGCATGGGTCAATAAGTGTTTCAAGCTCTGGAATGCTTCCTCACACTTATCAGTCCAAACAAACTTCACATCCTTTCGCGTTAGCTTGGTCATCGGTGCTGCTATCTGTGAAAAATCCTTAATGAACCTCCGATAATATCTAGCGAATCCAAGAAAACTCTTTATCTCAATCACTGTCTCGGGTCTCTTCCAATTGTTCACCGCTTCAATCTTAGTCGGATCTACAGACAACCCTTTTTCTGAGACTACATGACCAAGAAACTTCACTTCCTTCTTCCAGAAATATGACACTTCAAAAACTTCACCTTCAACTGATTCTGCCTCAGCGTCTCAAGCACAACTCTAAGATGAACTTTATGCTCCTTTTCTTCCTTAGAGTATATCAAAATATCATCTATGAAAACCAACACGAACCTATCCAAGTGCTCTCGGAAAATTCGGTTCATCAAATCCACAAAGAGTGTCGACGCATTAGTTAGTCTGAACGGCATCACTAACCATTCGTACGATCCATATCTAGTTCTAAACACCGTCAAAGGAATACTATCATCTGCTACTCTAAGCTGATGGAAACCTATTGCTAAATCCAACTCAGAAAATTCCATAGCTCTACTCAACTGATCGAACATATCGTCAATTTTAGGTAACGAATATCGATTCTTTATGGTCATCTCATTCAACTGACAATAATCGATACATAAACTTAACGATCAGTCCGGCTTCTTAGCAAACACTGCGGCTGCTCCCCAAGGTGAACTACTAGGTCTGATAAAATTCTTGCCTTCCAAATCCACCAACTGCACCTTCAACTCTCTCATCTCGGTAGGTGTCATCCTGCTTGGCGGCCTACTCATTGGTTTTGCTCCGGTACTAAATCTATCTGAAACTCGATGGCTTGTTTTGGTGGCAATCCTACTACCGGCTCGAAGACATCCACAAATTCTCTAACCACGAAAACTCAATTCAACTCGTCTTCCAACTTCACAGCACCCAACAAAGCAGTTACCTCACAGCTAGGGCTTTTTACAGTATATACAATCTGATCACTACAGTTAGGGTATATAAGTGATATTTTCATGTCATGGCAAAATATCCTAGCATCGTACTTACCTAACCAATCCATACCCAAAATAATTTCGAACCCTACAAAGTCAAACACATGCAAACTGCAAATAAAGGTATGACCTAACAGGTCGAACTCTAGGTGGTTACACTTCATTCCAAGTGTCGCATACCCTCCTATCGGATTTGCAACCCTTAAGAAAGTAACTAGGTATGAGGGTTCTAGGTTAAGCTTATCTACCAAACCACGAGATATAAAAGAATGTGAAGCACCAGTATCAAACAAAATGCTAACAGACATACTATGAATTTGAAGCGTACCTCCCAACACTACCTTCCCTTTCTCCTATGTTGTTGGTACTAATGTAGCAGTTCCAATGCAAATACTTTGCACCTTCCATCCTTGGCAGGCTCATTGCACTGGTTCTTATAATTACCAATCTGATCGTAGTTGAAGCATCTGATATTCTTCTTCCCGATCACTTCCTTTGCCTTTCCAGTACGACATTCATTAGCAAAATGTCCCTTCTTATCGCATTTAAAGCAAACAACCTCTGAATTTCCTTTCTTTGCGGCTCCACCTTTCTGAGCATCCTTCTTATAAAAGAACTTCATTTTCTGACTCTACCCCAACTGGACCTCCTTTACCTTATTCTTCTCCAAAGAAGCAAGCATCTCCTCGTGTCTTAAAGCCATCTCCACCACAACATCACAAGGATCCCTAATATGAGGTAATGTAGCCCTGGCCAACTCTGGCTTCAACCCCCTGATGAACTTCTCGTTCCTCTTTATCACTGTATCCACAATAGCATACCCATACCTTGACAACTCCTCAAACCTTCTAGAATATTCCAGCATAGACATCTCCCCTTGCTCCAACTCAGTAAACTTTTTGAGCAAAGCAGACTGCGCCATCACAGACATGAACCTCTCCTAGAACCTTCTCCTAAACTCAGCCCATGTCATCGTCTCTTCATTCACTTCAGCCGTCACACTATTCCACAAGAATAAAGCTGCTCCCTGAAGCTGTCTCGAAGCAAGTCTTCTCTTTTTCTCATCATTGAGCCCTAAGTCAGCAAAGATTCTCTCACAATGTAACAACCAGCTCTCCACCTCAATAGCATCTTTAGTTCCGATAAATGGCTTCCCTCCAAGCCTAACATAATCTCTGCTCAAGATAGCATAATTGTTGACCACCAGAGCTTCCTAAACTCCTACTCCAGCATTTCCTCCAACTATTCCAGCAGCAATTCCAGCTTGCATCATATTCACGAAAAACTGATACATAGCTCCCATATCCACTTGTGGAACATCAACACCAACATTTCCAGCTTGTACCTGACCTTGGTTTCTCCTAGTATTCAGTCAAGCATTACCATTTGTGGTGGTGATTCCTCCAAGTTTCACTCTTCCACTTCTAGCGTCCATATCTATATTCAAGCCTCGTGAGATACAGAAGAATAGCCTAAGAGAGATAGGAGAACAGAGATATAGTGTATACTTATATATAGCAAATACAAGTATATTACTATAGCGTTATCCCATACCCCGACCTTACTCTATTTCCTTAGGATTATGTTTTCAAAAATCATTTTAGTTTAAAGTTTTTCATAAACCTATGATCTGATACCAAGTTGTAACATCCCCTATTTGGTGACCCGAAGCTAACCGCTACAAAGCTGCAGTCATCCATAGTATTAACTTTCGGTGACCAAATACGGTAATGTTAATGGTATCCATAATATCAGAAGTACATGAATATGAAACAAAATCAAGATTTCAAAAACATCTTTTCTAATTACATTTCACAAAATATGTTTCATATTCCATTATATAATCTCAATCCTTTCCCAGGTTCAAATCAAATATAATTATTACAAAATACGCCAAGAGCGGCATATGAAGATGCCCCCTTGGATGACTAGAGTACTATATAGTCATAACTGACATAACACAACACAGCGGAATCAAACAAAATAAAATAGAAACTCCTAAATAGCTATCCATCAGCCAACTGTTCGTCTTCGAAAGCCTTTATTCGCCAACCTACTAAATCTTGTAAAACCTCAACCCTCGAGCTACTCAAATCAATTTTAAGCACCCGAGAGTTTAAGGGGAAAAACGTAAACTTCGAGTAAGATATAAAGCCTGGTGTGAATGATACTATACAACTCGGTTATTTGATATTAAGTGAGACCACGCCGCTTAGCGAAACGGGTTTCCCCTCCCTAATAACTTTCTAAAACATATCTTTTGCAAATCATAATCCAGCAACCAAAACTGGTTAAAAACTGTAAAGAAATATCATGTAAACTTACATGTTCTGTCCGAACACTATAGTTTTGTTTGGCTAACCACTAACCTTTGGCTGGCTTGGGCCTACCAGATAATAGACAGTCCTCTTCTGGACGGTCTATCCCTAACTTATCTTCTCCCAGGGTTACTTGATCCTAATGGTTTAGTAGGCTCACCAATAACCTACCTTTGTACAAATATATTCCCTTCTGTGTGTAATATCATTTTAGTCTTACCTGTGACAAAGCCCTATACACTGGAATTTTGGACTAAATTAGCTAGGGGCTAATAGCTAATGTATAGGGCGCGACCATATACCAGTCCCATCTGGTATATAAATATTTGAATCATTTTACTTAGGGTAACCTTCCCTTAAATTTCCTTGAAAACCATTTCATCTCAAATTGATTTAAAACCTTTAAATTAAACTTAAACAAGCAAAAAAAATACTCTATGCTTTACTCAAAATCACCTTGCTATGTTATATATACTTTACTCAAATCTTTGTTGATGAAAACATTTAAACCTTTGAAAGTATCCCTTTCGAATCCATTGAAAGTATCCCTTTTGAAACCAAGTAAATCCCTTTCTTTCACCTAGGCCGAAAGGCCAAAACATTCCTTTCGAAACCATTCATATAAACCTTTTGAAATCATTGAAAAACCTTTCCTTCAAAAGCTATAAAACCTTAGACGTCCTTTCTTTTAAACACTTAAACATTGCCTTTCGAAAACATTGGAAAACTTTTCCTTTCAAACCTTTCGAAACCTTCCTTTTAAACCTTTCGAAACCATTGGGGAACCACCCCTTCGAAACCATTCTTTAAAACCTTTCGAAAGCATTAAAACATCATGTTGGAACCTGCCTTTTTCGATTTTAATGAGACAACTATATATTTCAAACTATATACTTGCTGTCAATTATTATTGCAGGAATCTACAAAGAAAAGCTATTATCATATCGTCAACAAACAAAGCTCAAGCTCTCAAGTATATTGATTATTATTTCTGGTTAGATATTTTTGTACAATCTCTGATATGATGATAACAACACACACACACACATATAGTTTTTGAAAAAACATGTTCTAAAAATATAAAATATCTTTTTAAAGATATAAAAGTATTTTCAAAAAAAAAATTTAAATATCTCAAGTTCAAAATCACTAAAATAAGGAAGAGGAACAAATCAGTACAAGTTCAGACGTCTGAACCTTTATTTAGCCGTCTGTCATCAATGATAGAAGTCTGATAATAAAGTTAAGACGTCTGTACTTCCTGTATTAATATTTTATATTTTAACTAAACACAGACGTCTAAATAATTTAATATAGACATCTGTCATAAACGACAGACGTCTGAATTAAACAACAGACGTTTGTATTCATTGAAATTTGTTTCTTCTGCCTATTTGACTTTTTAAACTTACTTAGCCATCTGACTATTTTTTCTCAGACATCTGCACTTGACGAACTGAAGCATCTCTTCATGAAAAATCAAATTTTGAAGAGTTGTCTTCTTCACCAAGAGTTGCACTCCTTCTAATGGTTGCAACTATTGAATTAAAATTATTCAATACTATAAATAGAGATAAAAATCCACTATTTCAATTACCAATTCTTTCTATCTATTCTTGCTTTATATTGTTATAATCTCAAGTGATTTTCAAATCTCTACTTCCTACAATTGAACATTAAAATCATCATATCAAGAAGATTATAGGAAGGGTGTACTATATTGACTATATCCGTGTTACTCAAGAATACACAAGTCAAGAAACAATTTATAAATTGTATCTGAAGTCCTATTCGGTTTCTTAGGCGGAAAAAACCTGTTTGGTTGCTCAGGCGGTGTAATACCTGTTCCTCCGGGTTAAGTGAGGGTTGTTAGAGAAATTCCAAAAGGAGTCTAGGACTGGACGTAGAACGGGAAGTTCGAACCAGTATAAAAATCCCTGGAGTCATTTTTATTACTGCTATTTACTATTATTTATAATTCCGCACTTGCTAGACTAGTTTAACTATATTATCGATCCATATACACTTTCATTTGGTATCAGAGCAAGTTCATCACATAACTATAACACAGTTATTTGATATTTAAATAATATGGATAATAACACTAGCAACAGTTTTACTGAGGGACAAGCCACTACACGACCACCATTGTTTAACGGATTAAATTATAGTTATTGGTCAACTAGAATGAGAATTTTTATGCAAGCTAGTGGATTTGAAACCTGGAATATCATTCAAACTGAATATACTATTCCTACTAAAGAGTATGCTGCATGGTCTAATACACAAAAACTAGATGCTACTGCAAACGCAAAAGCAATGAACATGTTATTTTGCGCTTTAGACAAAAATGAATTCAATCGAGTCAGTATTTGTAAAACTGGATATGAAATTTGGAATACACTTAAGGTTACGCACGAAGGAACGAATAAAGTAAAACAAAGCAAGATTTCTATGCTTAAAAACCAATTTCAAAATTTTAGAATGAATCAAGGAGAAATTATTAGTGAAATGTACTCTAGATTCCAGGATATCTATCACTCACTATTAGCTTTAGAAGTTACTTTTACTCAACCTGATATTGTTTCAAAAATCCTTAACTCTTTAACTGATGAATGGGAACGAAAAGTCTTAACTATCGAGGAAGCTAATGATATTTCAACCATAAAAACAGAAGAGTTAATAGGAAATCTAATGTCCTATGAAGTAAACTTACAGGCAAGACGAGCACAAGCATAGGACAAGAAAACTATCGCTTTTCAAGCAGAAAAAGAAGACTCTGAATCAGAAGACGATATGGAATTTATAGCTAAGAATTTCATAAAGTTTTTGAAATTCAAAAAGAGCAATAAATTTGGAAATAACAAGGGTTTCAATAAGCCATCAAGCTCATCTCTTGAATGCTGCGAATGTCACAAGAAGGGCCACATAAAGAAAGATTGTCCTGATCAGAAGAAAGAATATAATCTCAAAAAGGACAAATATAAAAAGAAGCAAGCCTTCTCAGTTACATGGGATGATACAGAATCTTCTTCGTCAGATAGTGATAGTGACAGTGATTCAGAACAAGCCAACGTTTGTTTTATGGCAACAAATAATGATGTAAGTGATCTAACTTTTGACGATTTAATAGAAATAAACTCTGAATTGTTAGATAAACTTAGAACCCTGAAGAGTAAATATAAAGATGCTTTAGGAAAATTAAATAGAACTGAAATAGAAACTGACATGTTAAAAGATGAAAAGAAAATATTAGAGGAAGAGTTAGTAAAATATCAAGAATCTTATGATATAACATCTCAATTCACTGATTTAAGTAGTGAAATGGAAAGACAGAAATATGAGAATGTTAAATTAGCAAAAGAGAATTATGATTTAAACTCTAATATTAAAACACTTGATATAGAAGTATCACGTCTTAAAACAAAACTGGAAAATATTTCTAAAAATGTTTCTAAATTTAACAGTGGAAGAGAGAGTCTCTCTAAAATAATTGAGAATTCTCAAACCTGTTCAAATAAAAAGGGGTTAGGATATAAAAAACCGATACAAAAGCATTCTAAAAATAATGGTTCATTATATACTAATTTTAAGAAAAAGGAATCTATATCTGCTCAAAAATCTTCTTCAAAAGTTGTTCATCCAAAATCAATTATGATTTGGGTTCCAAAAACTAATAATAATTTGATTAGGAATAACTACATTAAATCTTTCATTATGTCTGTACATAAGAATGAAAATTTTATTTTTAAAGGGAACTCTAAACCCAACTGGGTTTGGCTTCCTAAGATTTAACCCTTAGGACCCTAACGGAGGAAGTGGGTACCAACAGAATTTCAATATTTTTTGCATGTACCAATTAAGAAAAGAGGAAAATGGATTATAGACAGTGGTTGCTCAAAACACATGACAGGCGACAAAAAATATGTTAACAAACATTATCTACTCAGATGGAGAATCTGTCACTTTTGGAGATAATTCCAAAGGTTATATCATCGGCAAAGGCGATGTGAGCAATGATGGTACATCTAATTTACCTCTTATTACAAATGTTTTATTAGTTAAAAATTTAAAACACAACTTACTAAGTATTAGTCAATTATGTGATAAAGGTTTTAACATAGTATTTTCTGAAAATAAATGCAATATTTTTTATCTAAATAAAAATCTTATTTTCGAAGGAGTTAGAGATAGTAATATTTATATTCTGAATATGAAAATCAATCATAACACAAATATGTGTTTAATAGCCAAAGAAAATGATCCTTGGCTATGGCACAAGAGATTTTGTCACATTAATTTCAAAACTATTAATAAATTATCCAAAAATGATTTAGTAAAAGGTTTGCCTAAAATGAATTTTAAGATAAATAGCATTTGTGATGCTTGTCAACTAGGAAAACTAACTAAATCTTCTTTTAAAACTAAGAAAATCATCTCAACATTACAACCTCTTGAGTTGTTACATCTAGACTTATTTGGACCAACTCAGACTCAATCTATTAATCACAATAGATATGTTTTTGTAATAGTTGATGACTTCTCTAGATATACATGGACCTTATTTATGAAAAACAAAAGCGATACTTTTGAAAATTTCAAAATCTTTGCTAAACGAATTCAAAATATAAAAAATCTAAAAATTAAAAACATTAGAAGTGATCATGGAGGTGAATTTGAAAATGAAATGTTTGAGAAATTTTGTAATAAGAAAGGAATATTTCATAACTTTTCATTTCCTAGAACTCCTCAACAAAATGGAGTTGTAGAACGTAAAAATAGAACACTTCAAGAATGTGCTAGAACTCTATTGAATGGAACCACTCTTCCAAAACAATTTTGGGCAGAAGCCGTCGCTACTGCTTGTTATGTCCTAAATCGTGTCTCTATTCGACCTTTAACTAAACACACTCCATATGAACTTCTCAATGGTAGAAAACCTAATATATCTTACTTTAAAGTTTTTGGTTCGAAATGTTTTGCTTTAAATACGAAAGATCAACTAGGAAAATTTGATCCGAAATCGGATGAAAGTATCTTCATCGGATATTCAGAACGAAGCAAAGCATATAGAATCTATAATAAAAGAACTCAAACTATTGAAGAAACACTTCATGTATCATTTGATGAAAATTTCAAAATTAACACAAATGATGATGAAGGTATTATAATTAATTCTAATTCCAATATTAACAACAATATACCTGAAAATACTTCTTCTAAAACTCAAATTGAAACAGAATTAAAATCTCCACCGAGAATTTTAAAAGATCATCCAATTCAAAATATAATAGGAGAAATTGATGAAAAAGTTAAAACACGTAATCAACTAAATCAAATGGGTCATATAGCTTTTCTTTCTAACATAGAACCTAAAAATATTAAAGAAGCCTCAACTGATGATTATTGGATTATTGCTATGCAAGAAGAACTAAACCAATTCGAAAGAATGACGTTTGGAATTTAGTTCCAAGGCCTAATGATCAATCAGTTATTGGTACTAAATGGGTTTTTAAAAATAAAGCTGTTGAAAATGGAAATATCACTAGAAATAAAACTAGATTAGTTGCACAAGATTATAATCAGGAAGAAGGAATTGACTATGAAGAAACGTTTGCTCCTATCGCTAGATTAGAAGCAATACGAATCTTATTGGCCTACGCTTGCTTTCATGATTTTAAATATATCAAATGGATGTTAAAAGTGCATTTTTAAATGGATTTATTAAAGAAAACGTTTATGTTGAACAACCTCCCTTGTTCATACACAAACAATTTCCAGATCATGTCTATAAACTTAAAAAAGCTTTATATGGTTTAAAACAAGCACCTCGTGCTTGGTATGATCGTCTAAAAAGTTATTTAATCAACTCTGGTTTTGAAATTGGAAAGGTTGATCAAACTCTTTTTATTAAGAAAAAGAAACATGATATATTAATTGTTCAAATTTATGTAGATGACATTATTTTTGGATCAACTAATGATAAATTATGTCAAGAATTTTCTAAAATAATGACAAGTGAATTTGAGATGTCTCACATGAAAGAATTAACATATTTTCTTGGATTACAAATTAAATAAGTAAATAATGGCATTTTTATAAATCAAGAAAAATATTGTAATAATTTAATTAAACGTTTTGGTATGGAAAATACTTCTGCCAAACCAACTCCTATGAGTACAACCATACATCTTGAAAAAGATGAAAACGGCAAGAGTGTAGACCAAAAATTATATCGAAGTATGATTGGATCATTATTATATTTAACCGCAAGTAGACCCGATATAATGATGAGTGTTTGTTTATGTGCATGATTTCAAGCAGATCCTAAAGAATCACACATTAGAGCAGTGAAACGTATTTTACGTTATCTCAATAAAACCAAAGATTTTGGACTATTTTATCCAAAAGAATGTCCTTTTGAATTAGTTTCATATAGTGATGCTGATTTTGGAGGAAGTCGGACGGATAGAAAAAGTACAAGTGGGACTTGTCACTTTATTGGACGGTCTCTAGTATCTTGGTTTAGTAAGAAATAAAATTGCGTATCACTTTCTACTTGTGAAGCAGAATATATATCTGCAGCTTTGGCATGTGCTCAAGTAATCTATATGCAACAAACTCTTCAAGATTTTGGTTTTAACTTATCTAAATCAACAATTTTTTGTGATAATTCTAGTGCTATAAACTTATCTAAAAATCCAGTAAATCATTCACGAACAAAACATATTGATATTCGTCATCATTTTCTTCGTGATAATATTGAAAAAGATATAATCAATCTAGAATTCGTATCTTCGGAAAATTAATTGGAAGATATTTTTACCAAACCATTAAATGAAAACACTTTTGTAAAATTGAGACGAGAACTTGGAATCATCTCATTCAAAAATTTATAAAGTTTATTTTCTGCATAAGTTGGGATTTTAACTCAGGACCTCCTGGTAAGCATGCATATGTCTTTGCCAGTAGGCTATTTGATATTTCTTGTTTAAACTTATATCTTACTTCAGCTTATTTCAGTTTTATTATTTAAAGGTCAATATAAACTTGGTTTTTATCCTCACATTTTCTTCTGGTTAAAATTAAATCATTCTACATTAAATCTTAACTATTCATTGTTTAGCTTTCAGTTTTATATATAATTACTTTCATTCGGAAGAAAACTTTCATTCAGCTTATTCAAATAAAAAGGGGAAAGAAGAAAATCAATCATGTTTTTTAATTTTGCATTGTTCATCTACACCATGGCCGGTTCATCTTCAGATGAGCCTTCCTCTCATTGTTCATCTGGATATTCTTCAATTGACTTTGAAACTCCAAGTTCATGGTCTTCCGAACTTCCAACTTCGACTCCTGCCTATATTCCGATATGTCCACCACAAAGTCATCATACGGGATATACGCCAGAAAATAAACGCACGCGAAGAAATTTATTTCCATCCCCAACTACTAAAGAAAAGATAGATGACTTACATCACTATCAAAGGGAAACACTTAATCTTCAGCGTGAAATGTATTATGAGCAAAAGAGTCATGGTACAAGACTTAGTTTTCTTGAACGGTGTGCTGCAAAAATATGTGGTTCATCTCTGATCAACACAAATGCACATATTCATTCACCTCAACGTCCTCATGTTTCTCCAAATTCTTGGGAGCGTCAACCTCAGGGATCACCAATTAAACCATTTGACGATAACAATCAAATCGAATTATATAATGAAAAGTCTCCGAAATCTCCAAAAACTCCGAAGACTTCAAAATAAAGTATATATATATATATCTATATATATATAAATATATATATATGAGATTTATGATTGTTCATTTTTTTATATGTATGTACTTTAAAAATTATATATATATATGGTTATTCTTACATATTGAATCATAAAACATAACTTAAAAAAGTTGAAATACAAAAAAATCAGCCTAACAGACGTCTGTATACCTATTTTTTAGTATACACTTCAGACACACAGACGTCTGGAGACAATATTTCAGACGTCTGACTTTTGTCTAAAAAAATTTAAATTCTTTGTTCCTGTTTGAGCCGTCTGAACATTTTGTCACAGACGTCTGTCCTAAAAAATAGACGTCTATGATAAAATTATTAATCGTCTGAATTTCGTTAAAAATGTTATTTACTCTCTGTTCAAAATTGAGACTCTGAGCCGTCTGAACAAAATACTTCAGATGTCTGTCATCATATTTTGACGTCTATTATAAATTTGAGATGTCTAACTCTATTGTTTTTTCAAACTGTTTTTACTCTCTACAGGACATCAGACGTCTGTATTTTTTCTAAGATGTCTGAAACCCTATTGAAATTAAAAACCTCTAAATCAAAAAATAACCGCACCCCTCTTCCACGGCTATTCAATTCTTTAATTCCCAAATTCAAATCAAAAACCCTAGCTCTCTCTCAACAATGGCGCCTAAATCCAAATCAAAAGGGAAAAAGGGAGAATCTTCTCAACCATCTTCTCATGTTCTTCCTACTGATGAACAAATCGAAGCATGGCTTTATCACAAACCCAGGAGTATGGCTCGCTACAAATATCTCTCATCTCTGTCTTCTTTTTACGGTATATTCCACGACCTTGATCACTTTCCTACGTATAGAATCAAACTGTTTACTGATAGGTCTAACATCACCAGTCTCATTGACTATAAAGACAATAAAGTCAATATTTGTAGGCTTAGTGTTCTATTATTTCTAGCCAATGTCAATAATCCCAAAATTAGGCTACATAGAGAAAAAGGAACGCTATGGACAAGCGTATTTGGAAATATTCTGAAAATAACTCCGGATGACATTGCACGAATTTTGAAATGTACCAACGACGGGATAGAATTAGAAGATTTTAAGTTAGAAGGTGATGATCTTAATCAAATAGAATATCATCTTTTCGAACCCGGACAGTCTAAAGATAGGTCGAATCATCTTCGTCCACGACCTAGATTATTACTACGAATGCTAATTAAAACAATTTTTCCCCGGCAAGGAAGCCACAAAATAATTTACGATCATGAAGATAAAGCGCTTCAAGCAATCTTTGGAGATAAAAAGATTAATTGGGCTCAATATTTTTATGATGAGTTTCGTACTTATCATGATTCTAAAAAGAGATCACTTATCTATGCTCCTTACATTACCCGGATACTCGCTGATTTGTCTATTCAAAGTCCGGCTATTGAATTTGAAAAGATTAAAGTATCCAATACTCGATTTTTTAGCCTTATGAGATTACCGGAATCCCCTCCGGTATATCTAACCTACCCTGATTATAAAGCACAACAACTAGCACTCCAAAAACAAAAAGGAAAAACTAAAATGGATACCTCTGATCCCGATGGAGAAGAACCAAATATTGGAGATGAGGGAGATAATGGAGATGAAGAAGAAGATGAAGATGAGGATGATGAAGCCATATAGAAAACTTTTATCCAAAGTTCAATTCAAGAAAACTCCGATATTGAACAAATTTCTGGAAATTTAAAAAGCTATACCAAAAGTGAGAAGCTCAAATCCGATATCATCATTTCTAAAAATCAAAAGAAGCTTTCTCATCAAATTGCCCAAGGCTTTTCATCCATAAACTCTAGATTCGATAATCTCGATACCAAGGTAGAAGAAAATGCAAGAGAGATGAAGAATGTTAAGTTTATTTTTCGACGTATGTGGAAGAACTCTTATGGATCTTCACCTCCTCCCTCTCCAACATGGGGAGACTCTTAGACAAGATACTTCTCTTCTCTTTGGCTTGTCTACTCTCTACTTTGTTTTGTGAATTTCAAGTATGGTTTGTAATCTTTAAAACCTCTCTTTGGTGTACTGTTTACATACTTTTGTCACTTTTGTCACTTCTGTATAACTTGTCATATGTTGCTCTATATGTGACTTGTTCTATAAGTGATTTATTCTTATGTTCTGTATCTTTTTGTATAAATGTGTATTTCTGTCCTATATCACTGTTTCTCTTTGTTTAGTATATTAAGATGTGGAACCTGTTCAACAATGTGTTTTATCATCACATTTCTAAACCCCTTACAAATTTCTTTTTGTTAATGACAAAGGGGGAGAAATATTAATCATTCTGCTATATAAACTAGTCATATTGACAGGGGGAGCAAAAGGTATGTTTTATACTAATCATTGAATTATATAGTTGTCATCATCAAAAAAGGGAAAAATGTTGGAACCTGACTTTTTCGATTTTAATGAGACAACTATATATTTTAAACTATATACTTGCTGTCAATTATTATTGCAGGAATCTACAAAGAAAAGCTATTATCATATCGTCAACAAACAAAGCTCAAGCTCTCAAGTATATTGATTATTATTTCCGGTTAGATATTTTTGTACAATCTATGATATGATGATAACAACACACACACACACAAATAGTTTTTGAAAAAACAAGTTCTACAAATATAAAATATCTTTTTAAAGATATAAAAGTATTTTCAAAAAAAAATTATAAATATCTCAAGTTCAGAATCACTAAAATAAGGAAGAGGAACAAATCAGTACAAGTTCAGACGTTTGAACCTTTATTTAGCCGTCTGTCATCAATGACAGAAGTCTGATAATAAAGTTAAGACGTCTGTACTTCCTGTATTAATATTTTCTATTTTAACTAAACACAGACGTCTAAATAATTTAATACAGACATCTGTCATAAACGACAGACGTCTGAATTAAACAACAGACGTCTGTATTCACTGAAATTTGTTTCTTCTGCCTATTTGACTTTTTAAACTTACTTAGCCATCTGACTATTTTTTCTCAGACATCTGCACTTGACGAACTGAAGCATCTCTTCATGAAAAATCAAAATTTGAAGAGTTGTCTTCTTCACCAAGAGTTGCACTCCTTCTAATGGTTGTAACTACTGAATTAAAACTATTCAATACTATAAATAGAGATGAAAATCCACTATTTCAATTACCAATTCTTTCTATCTATTCTTGCTTTATATTGTTATAATCTCAAGTGATTTTCAAATCTCTACTTCCTACAATTAAACATTAAAATCATCATATCAAGAAGATTATAGAAGGGTGTACTATATTGACTATATTCGTGTTACTCAAGAACACACAAGTCAAGAAACAATTTATAAATTGTATCTGAAGTCCTATTCGGTTGCTTAGGCGGAAAAGTCATGTTCGGTTGCTCAGGCGGTGTAATACCTGTTCCTCCGGGTTAAGTGAGGGTTGTTAGAGAAATTCCAGAAGGAGTCTGGGACTGGACGTAGAACGGGAAGTTCGAACCAGCATAAAAATCCCTGGTGTCATTTTTATTACTGCTATTTACTATTATTTATAAATCCACACTTGCTAGACTAGTTTAACCATATTATCGATCCATATACACTTTCACATCAAACCTTTCAAAAGCATTTGGGTTCAAGTAAAACATGTGGAACAAACTTTCGAAACCATTAAAACCATCTTCTTTGAAACCATTTGGGTTCTACCTTCAATAGAGCAAAAGGGTCATTAAAACATTTAAGTAGAAAGCATTCCTTTCGAAAGTATTTCCTAAGTAAAGAAGTGATGGTTTCGAAACCAACCCTTTGAAAGCATTGGAGACGTGCTTGGATTTTAAAACAAAGTATACCTTCTGAAACCATTTGCTTTGAAAGGTGGAAAAGCGGCAGCTAGGGGTTTCGTAACATCCCTAATTTTTGGATAACATTATTCAAGAAATTTTATTAGATAAATTAAATAGAATAATGATGATAAGGGGATTGAGATTTGAATAAACCATATATAGGGCCGTGCTTATTAATAAAGTAAATGAGCTTTAATTTGGATTAGTTTGCTTAGTTCCCCTTAGTAACTCATTGACTCGTTGCCCTTTATTAAACTAATTAAATTACACATGGGCATATTAGTAAAATAGCCTCTTTATTTTACACGACTATATATTTCTCACTGTTGTCCATTCACGTTCATTTTTCTCAAATCTAAAATAAATGCAAAAACCCTAAGGAGTCGGCCATTATCAAAGAGGAATTCAATCTAAAGCTAAGGATCAAAGCTAGGAAGGATTAATCAACAACAAACCTCAAATTCCTTATCATATCTAAGGTGAATAATAATTTCATACCATCTTTATTTTATTCTATGGTTATATGGTATCGGATTTATGATTAAATTCATTTTTATGATAATATGGATGATGATATGCTTAACTATATTATGTTTGATTTATTTTCATTCATTTTCCTATTAATTAGCACGGTTTTAGGGTAAAATTGAGAGTCTATGATTTTAAAATGCCATGGAAAAATTTATGTTATGAAAACAAGATTTTGGAGATGGGTTTTTACTTTTAGAATTTTTCGAGCTGTAGAAAATTTATTATGAATTTCCAAAGGGAAATATGATATAATTGGGTTTAAATTTTATTTTAAGTATTTCAGGAAGAAATTGGGTCTGAAATTTTAATATGTTAGATTGCATGATAAAATTGATTTTCTACGATTTTTGAGGATTTTTCCCAGTTGATTTATTAAGGAAAATAAATTATTATTAAAGAGCGACTTTTCTACAAATGTTGGTTTTCTTATATTGAAGGGTTTAAACGTTATACTTCTACGATTTGGATCTAAATTAATGCGGCGGTTTCTAATTGTAAAGTATTTAAAAGGTTTTAAAGTAACCAATCAATGAATTACAACAGGCAGGTCAGTTATAAAGTAGTTGCCATACTTAGCTATAAATCAGCGTTTTAGAAAAAGGTTGTTCTGCCTAATTCAGAGGCTCCTTTCGACTCCTTTAACCCTGCTCCATCTCAGCCAAAACCAACCCAGTCGAGACCCTCATAGTTGAAACCAATGCACATGGTATCAAGAGTATTGGTACGAAGTGAATTGGTAAGTAGCAGAAGGTAGGGTGTCGAAAGCAATGCTTTTGTTAAGGTCAAAACCAAGATTCACTTTTAAAAGATAAGCGCCCGCCTAGTTTTTGAACAGTGTTCGACTGAGTCAATACCCTTTAGATTCAAAACCTTAGTTTGTTTTCAAAAGTAAATTCCTGCCTTGCTTTACTAAAAGCTTTCGACATAGTCGAAAGTTATGCTTTCGAAAGGGACTTTATAAATAGCTTTCGAAGGGATACCTTTGTTAGTTCCTGAGATGATGGGTTTGATGACAACAACCTTAGGGCTTGTTATAAAATATAAATACTAATATTCTTGTTTGGATATATATGTATATGCAGGATATATATGCAGGTACTGAGAATGAAGACTGTATAGTATAGAGATTCAAGACTGACAAATTCAAGGTTGAAGAAACCAAGACTGAAGACTCATGAGTATCAAGAGTTCAAGATTTCAAGAGTTCAAGATATCAACATAAGTAATAGTGTCTAGATTTATGTTAAAACTTCATAATAACACTAAAATCTTTTACGGATTTTAATTGTGGAATGGAATCCACCTTCTCGCTTTAATAGTGGGATGGAACCCACGACCTCTTTAGTGGGATTGAACCCACGACCTTCTCTAGTAGAATGGAATCCACGAAATTTTCAAAATGATTTATTTTAAATATTTTTCCAAAAACTTTTTAAAAGTCATCTCTCTCAGTTTAAATATTTTAGCCTTAAACTATTTTTATTATCTTTTATATTTTGATTTCAAAATCATCCCTAGTTTTTAAACTATCTCCTGGTTTTAATATTATAAGTTTTAATCTCAAAAATATATTCTATACTTAGTTTTAATATTATTTTATATTATAGATTATATATTTTTAAGATTGCTTTTTAAATCTCTTTTATAAGTTTAAACTATATTCAAAATGGTTTATAAACTTCAAAAATTGTTTTGACAAGTTTAGAAAGAAAATCTCGTTTAAAAACAAAAATCAATTTTCAAAATTTACTAGGGCACGTCGACATACCCCATCCCCCATTGTCGATATAGTGACCGTAGAATTCAAGTTTCAAATTTTCAAAAGAAGTATATATTCGTCATAACCTTTCGCGAATGGACTTGATTGTTGTTATTCTATAAATGCCCGTTGTTTTCAATGAATTTTAAGTTAGTTTTTCTTCATTTCTTCACTCATTCTTCTCCACTCAAATATTCTCTTATATTTCAAATGCTTTAACAAAACTTTGCCGAAATTCTAAGTGAATCAAACTCGATCATCTCTAGTTTGATTCTCTGCCACTCTCTCTCAAAGATCTTAGTGTTATTCAGAGTTATAAGATCATTTGTAATCAAAGAAGTGTATCGAGTCTCTCTTTATGAAAGTGTGGTTGGAAATGGTGTGATTGTGGCCCATAAATCAATTGGGTGTGATTGTAGCTCGTAAATTAATTAGGTGATCTTGTAGCCTAGATAAATCAAGAGAGTTTGCCCTGGACTCGAAGACAGGAGGGTGTATCTCGTGGCCTTTAAATTGAGGTTGTAATATCGACATTATATTTAAAAAGAAATCTGCATAAGAAATTGCGTGGGACTGGATGTAGGGTAACTCCGAACCAGTATAAAATTCCGGTGTGTTCTTTCCTTTACTGTTTTTTATTTACTATTTGCATCTGTGGCTGATTCTATGATTGTCTCTGTGTTTGTGAATTGCAACTGTCTGTGTTTAATTTCAAAAGATTTCAAAAATTCCATAAATTCCATTAAACTCTATTCACCCCTCCCCTCCCCGTCTAGTGTTAATCTAGCCTTAAGATCCGTAATCCGCATTTCCAACAACCTTTCTCTTTAAATAAGAGCTATCGAAAGAATTGGTTTCGACCAACTCAAAACCCAGCTGTTAATTTCTCCTTTCGACTGCATTGAAGCCATCTATGTTGTCGAAGGGTTACCTCTGTTTTTACTTGATCTAAGCTTTTCCCTGAATGCTTTCGAAAGGGGTTGAGGATTTCGAAGGCAATGGAGTCGAAAGGGGGTTTCGACTCTATCCTTCAAAGTTTTAATTTAAAGAATGATGCTTTCGACTAGGTGGTTCCGACACCATCTATTTTCCTCCAAACAATTTTATAATTGGTTCCGAAAGAGATGCTTTCGTATATAATCATCTTGACCCAAAGGATGTTTTTAAAGAGTAAAACCCAATGCTTTCGACAGAGTACATTTATTTGTTTCGAAGTTATGTTTTAAAGAGTATTTTGGTAACGTCGAAAGGTACCATTAGTTTCAGAAGTGAACATTTAACAAGGACTTAGAAAGATATGTTTAGAATGTTATGAAAAGAATCTTATGCTTTCGAAGGAGGTCATCTATTGGTTTCGAAAGTGATGTTTTATAGTTTCAAAAAAAATAACCCATTCTCATTTTAAAGGAAATACCATGGCGTAAATAAAGATTTTTAGAGTATTACCTCTTCTTGTATTTATTCACACTGTAATCAACCCATAATGGTACTTTGGGGAGAGGCAGAATAACCGGCTAGGTTGACCCAGTAGTGAATGTTACTTATGAAATGATAAAAGATTAATTAAAGATATTGGCAGGGGCCAATAGGTTCATAGTAAGCTCATGAAAACTGTGTAAAGGGAAAGATATTAGCAGGGGCTAATAGGTTCATAGTTAGTCCATGAAAACTATGATTTGATACTGGCAGGGGCCAGTAGGTTTGTAATTAGCCCATGAAAACTATATCCGGATTTGATATTGACAGTTAGTCAATAGGTTCCTAGTTATCCCATGAAAACTAGGATAAGATATAAGATATTGGAGTTACCAATAGGTTCTTAGTGATCCCATTAAAACTAAGATATTGGACAGATAGTCCATAAACATTTAACAGGTTAATAGTAATCCTAGAAACTATAATTGAGATAGATAGTCAGAATGAATGGGGATGGGTAATCCAGATTTGATTTACTTATTTTACATATCATCATAATATTTTGAAATACTATGTTTTAATCATTGTGGATGCAGGAGCACAGTATATGGTTTTATAATGTTTTAGGATACTAGTGAAGGGAAAACCCGTTTCGCTAAGCGGCGTGGTCTTACTGGATATCTAAATGGTTTGAGATGGTAAATTATTATTCATACCAGGCTTTATGTTTGACTCGAATTTTTTGTTTTCCCCTTAAACTCTTGGGTACTCAATTGATTTTGAGTAGGTAGAGTTAAGGTTTTCAGGTGTTCATTTAGACGAATAAAGCTTCCGAGGACGTGCAGGAAGCAAGCTTGTTATTGGAGTTCTTTTATTTTCGTTGTGTGTTTTGTTTGTAAAGGCAAATTTGTTTTCTTGCCTATCTATATACTCTAATCAACCAAGGGGGCATCTTCATATGTCGCTCTTGGTGTATTTTGTAATAATTATATGTTATCTGAATGTGGTCTGCGAACTGGGATTATGTAATCAGTTTAGAATATTTTGAAATGGAATGTGGAATTTGTTTGTTGTTTAATTTTTTCCATATTCTTGTGTTTTTTGTATCAATGTATCTAATATCACCGTATTTGGTCGTCAAGGATTAATAACTATGGATGACTATAGCATCCGTAGCCATTAGTTTTGGTCCTCCAAGTAAGGGGATGTTACAAGTTGGTATCAGAGCATAGGTTTATAAAACTTTAAAAGAAACTTAAACCTAAAAGGATTTTCCAAACATAATCCAATAAATCAGATAATAAGATTGGGGTTTGGGTTACCGCTATACTAACTTACTTGTATTTGATATATAGTTATATATATAAGTACGTATTCCCCGCTTTCTTAGACCGTTCTCCTGTATCTTACTAAGGCGCGTATGCAGAGTTATGAGAAAGGAGATATGGAAGTAGGAAACGAAAGAGGAAATCTCGGTGGAAGAAGCACCACAACTAATGGAAATGCTCGACCCGCTACCAGGAGGAACCCAAGTCGACAGGCTAATGCTAGTAATCAAAATGCTGATGCCAATGTGGGTGCTGGATATCCACCAGTAGATATAGGGGCGACGTATCAGTTCTTTGTTGGTTTGATGCAAGCAGGAGCTGCTGCTGGTGTTGTAGGAAATGTAGGAGGAGCTGACCTATGGCTCCAGTTGGGAATATTTATGCTTTGATGAGTAGAGTTTGCACCAGTTTGGGTGGGGAGCCATTTTTAGGAACTAAGAGTGCCATAAAGTTCAGAATTGGTTGTTCAATTATGAGCGTATATTTGCTGATTTGGGCCTGAATGATGGACAAAAGAGAAGGTTAGCCTCTATGCATTTGTAGGGGTCAGCACTACATTGGTGGGATAGTGTCACTCTTGGAGTGCTGGAAGAGCAGTTAACTTGGGCTGATTTTAAAACGAGATTTGAGCAGAAGTTTGTATTTGAGTTTGCTAAGTCGGAACTGATGAGGAAGTTTAAGGATTTAGCGCAAGGAGAGATGTCAATAGTCGAGTATGCTACTAAGTTTGAGGAGCTGTCTCAATATGGATATACTATTATAGATATTGGCATCAAAAGGAATAAGAGGTTCATTCGGGGATTGAGGCCCGAGCTTGCTAGAATGACCACAACACATGTCTATGATCCTTGTAATATAGGAGATGGCCATTCGCCATGTGAAGTTACTTGCTGATTTAGCTAAAGAAAGTTCAGTAGAAACTTAGGGTTCTCAGGGGAATAAGAGAAAGTCCTTTAAAAAGAAGGGAGCCCAGAAGGGGGATACTGCTAAGAAGTCAAAGGCGGAGGTAGTTTGTTATAAGTGTGACAAGAAGGGTCACTTTGCGAATGAATGCCGGTCAGGAAATGGAAAGAAAGCTGCAACCAAGAAGGATGTGAAGTGCTTCAACTGTGATCAAGTTGGGCATTACAAGAATTAGTGTCCAGAGCCAATTAGGGAGGACAAAGGAAAAGTTTTTGCTATATGACCGTTAGGCCTACCACAGCTGATAAAGGAAAGACTGTGATGGAAGGTACACTTTTGATTCAAAGTTTTCCAGTTAGAGTACTCTTTGATACTGGTGCATCACATTCATTTATATCTTAGTGTTTGGTTGATAGATTATGTTTAGAACCCACCTACCTTGTTACTTCCTTAAGGGTTGCGAATCCAATAGAAGGGTGTGCAACTCTAGGGTTGAGATGTGACTAGGTAGAACTTGACTTGTTAGGTCATAAGTTTACCTGCAATTTGTATGTTATTGATTTCTTAGATATCAAAATCATTTTGGGTATGGATTGGTTGGGTAGGTATGAGGCTAAAATATTTTGCCAATATAGGGAAATATCACTGAGACACCCTGATAGTCATAACCGAGTGATATTCTCAGTGGAGAATACTGACCGGAGTGTTAGTGTTATGCTTAATGCTATGGAGGTAGGAAATGAGTTAAGTCAGGTTCGGGTAGCAAGGGAGTTTGCAGATGTCTTCGAGCCAGCCACGGGACTACCACTGAGAAGAGCTGTTGAGTTTAGAATAGATCTCGTGCCAGGAGCTGAACCTATAAGTAGAACACCTAGCAGGATGATACTGACTGAGATAAAAGAATTGATGGTGCAGCTAGTGGATCTAGAAGGAAGAAGTTTTATTAGACCAAGCAGTTCGCCTTGGGTAGCGGTTGCGGTGTTCGTGAAGAAATGGGATGGGTCGTTAAGGATGTGCATTGACTATCGTAAGTTAAACGAAAGGACAATTAAGAATAGATATCCTTTGCCAAGAATAGATAATATGTTTGATCAGTTGAGTGGAGCCAGAGTGTTTTCCCAGTTGGACTTGGCGATAGGTTTCCATTAGTTAAAAGTGGCAGAGGACAGTATTCCTTTGACATCATTTCGAAATAGGTATGATTCATATGAGTAGTTGGTGATGCCATTTGGATTAACGAATGCACCTGCTTTCTTCATGGATTTGATAAACCGATTTTTTCGAGAGTATTTGGATAGGTTTGTATTAGTTTTTATAGATGACATTCTAGTCTATTCTAAGGATGAGAGAGAGCATAAAGTTCATCTTAGAGTGGTACTTGAGACGCTAAGGCAGAATTAGCTAAAGGAGAAGTTTACCAAGTGTCATTTCTGGAAGAAAGAGGTAAAATTTCTTGGTCACATGGTTTAAGAGAAAGGATTGTCAGTTGATCCAGATAAGATCGAAGTCATGAGTAATTGGAAGAGACCAGAGACGGTGATTGAGATCAGGAGTTTTCTTGGACTTGTTGGCTACTATCGGAGATTCATTAAGGATTTCTCGCGGATAGCAGCGCCCTTAACTAAGCTAACCAGGAAGGAAGTGAGATTTGTTTAGTCTAAAAAATGTGAGGAAGCATTCCTTAAGTTAAAGCATTTGTTTACCAATGCACCTGTGTTAGTAGTTCCAGACGGAAACCAAGGATTGGTGGTGAATACTGATGCATGTGGAACTGGATTAGGAGCAATGTTGATGCAGAATGGTAAAGTCATTACATACGCATCTAGCCAGCTTAGACCGCATGAAGTTAGATATCCTACTCATGATTCGGAGTTGGCAGCTATGATCTTTGCATTGAAGATTTGGAGACATTATCTCCTAGGGGTGAGATTTGAGCTTCATACCGATCATAAGTCTTTACGATATTTATTCTCTCGGAAGGAGTTGAATATGAGGCAGTAGAGAAGGCTGGAGTTTTTGGCTGCATATGATTTTGGTAATGAGTATACACCAGGAAAAGGTATTAAGGTGGTAGATGCTCTTAGCAGAAAACACTAGAATGTGGTGTTAGCTATGTTGGCGGAATGGAAGGATTCAGAAGCTTTAGTCAGTTGCGATGTGCGGTTAAGATCGACTGTTGGTTCTAGTCAGAGTTTCGCCATGCTGTCTTGTTTAGAAGTTCAACCAGTATTGATTGAGAAAATTACTTCTAAGCAGAAGGAAGATCTAGTGTTGGCTGAGAGAATTAGAAGGCTTAAGGTTGGAATTGAGATCGACAATCTAAAGGATTTTAGCCTTGATCAGAGAGGATGGTTGAGAAAGAAGGGACGGTTGTACATCCCGAATGAGGAAAACTTAAGGAAAGAAGTTCTTGGAGAATTTCATCGGTCCAAGTTTACGATTCATCCTGGGGGACCAAGGTGTATCAGCATATAAAGAGGAGCTTCTATTGGGAAGGCATGAAGAGGGATGTTGGCTTGTGTGTTAGGCAGTGTGAAAACTATCAACAAGTGAAAGCTGAACATCAAAAACCGAGTGGGTTGCTTCAGCCTTTAGAGATTCCAGTTTGGAAATGAGATTCGATATTTATGGATTTTATAGACGGGTTGCCAAGTTCTAATAGAGGTAATGAAAGTATATGGATTATAGTGGACAGATTGATCAAGAGTGTCCATTTCATTCCAGTTAAGTCAACCAGGACAGCACCTGTTTTAGCTAAGTTATTCCTGAAGAACATAGTTAGACTGCATGGAGTTCCTAGTAGTATAGTCAGTGACAGAGATGTTATGTTCACTAGTGAATTCTGAAAGAGTCTACAGGAAGTGATGGGTACCAAGCTTAATATGAGTACTGCATATCTCCCTTAGACAGATGGGCAGACATAAAGAGTCAATAAAGTACTCAAGGATCTATTAAGAGCTTGTGTATTGGACTTTGGTGGATCTTGGGAGGATTACCTACATTTGGTTGAGTTTTCCTATAATAACAGTTATCAGACAAGTATAGGAATGGCGCAGTTTGAAGCTTTGTATGGAAGACCATGCAAATCACCGGCATGTTGGTTGGAGACTGGAGACAGACTAGTCTTAGGTCCAGATTTGGTCGGGGAGGCATCAGAGAAGATTGACTTAATCCAAGGAAAGATGAAGGAAGCTCAGTCAAGACAGAAGAGTTATGCAGATAAGAGGCGAGAGGACTTAGAATTCTCAGTTGGCGATAAGGTTTTCATTCAGGTATCGCCAATGAAGGGTGTGACACGAGTTGGGAAGTCAGGGAAGTTGGCCCCAAGATATGTAGGTCCCTTTCAGATTACAGAGAGGATTGGAAAGCTCGCATATAGAGTAGAGTTACCGAGCAGTATGGCAGGTGTCCATAATGTATTTCATGTGTCTCGTCTTCGCAAGTATGTGCACGATCCAGGGACTACTATTCCTCCGACAGGGTTGGAAGACTTAGTAGTAGAGCCTAATATGATTTGTGTTAGACAACCAGTTCGGATTGTAACTAGAAATGAGAAAAGATTAAGGAATAAGACAGTCGGGTTGGTGAAAGTTCAGTAGAGCAACAACAAGAAGGACTGTACTTGGGAGACAAGGACAAGATTAGAGATACTTATCCCGATCTGCTTTGAGGGTATGTCTATATTAGATTTATATAGATAGTTGCTAGTTAGTTAGACTAGTATGGTTATTAGTATTTTTTACAGATGATTGCTACGTTTAGTATTCAGTCCTTACTGAATTTCGAGTACGAAATTCTTTAAGGGAGGAGCCTATAACATCCCTAATTTTTGAATAACATTATTCAGGAAATTTAATTAGATAAATTAAATAGAATAATGATGATAAGGGGATTGATATTTTAATAAACCATATATAGGGTCGTGCTTATTAATAAAGTAAATGAGCTTTAATTTGGTTATTAAACTAATTAAATTACACATAGGCATATTAGTAAAATAGCCTCTTTATTTTACACAGCTATACATTTCTCACTATTGTCCATTCACGTTCATTTTTCTCAAATCTAAAATAAACGCAAAAACCTTAAGGAGCCGGCCATTATCAAAGAGGAATTCAGTCTAAAGCTAAGGATCAAAGATAGGAAGGATTAATCAACAACAAATCTCAAATTCCTTATCGTATCTAAGGTGAATAATAATCTCATACCATCTCTATTTTATTCTATGGTTATATGGATTCGGATTTATGATTAAATTCGTTTTTATGATAATATGGATGATGATATGCTTGAACTATATTATGTTTGATTTATTTTTATTCATTTTCCTATGAATTAGCATGGTTTTAGGGTAAACCGAGAGTCTATGATTTTAAAATGCCATGGAAAATTTTATGTTATGAAAAACATGATTTTGGAGATGGGTTTTTATTTTTAGAATTTTATGAGCTGTAGAAAATTTATTATGAATTTCCAAAGGGAAATATGATATAATTGGGTTTAAAAATTATTTTAAGTATTTCAGGAAGAAATTAGGTCTGAAATTTTAATATGTTTGATTGCATGATAAAATTGATTTTCTGTGATTTTTGGAGATTTTTCCAAACTGATTATTAAGGAAAATAAATTATTGTTAAAGAGGGACTTTTCTGCAAATGTTGGTTTTTGTTATATGGAAGGGTTTAAACATTATACTTCTATGATTTGGATCAGTTTCTAATTGTAAAGTATTTAAAAGGTTTTAAAGTAACTAATCAATGAATTACAACAGGCAGGTTAGTTATAAAGTAATTGTCATACTTAGCTATAAATCAGCGTTTTCGAAAAAGGTTGTTCCGCCTAGTTCGAAGGCTCCTTTCGACTCCTTTCGACTCCTTTACCTCCGCTCCATCTCAGCCGAAACCAACCCAGCCGAAACCAATGCACATGGAATCAAGGGTATTGGTACGAAGTGAATTGGTAAGTAGCGGAAGGTAGGGTGTCGAAAGTAATGCTTTCATTAGGGTCGAAACCAAGGTTCACTTTTAAAAGATAAGCGCCTGCCTAGTTTTTGAACAGCGTTCGACTGAGTCGATACCCTTTAGAGTCGAAACCTTAGTTTGTTTTCAAAAGTAAATTCCTGCCTTGTTTTACTTAAAGCTTTCGACATAGTCGGAAGTTATGCTTTCGAAAGGGACTTTATAAACAGCTTTCGAAGGGATACCTTTCTCCTTAAATAAGAGCTTTTGAAAGAATTGGTTTTGACCAAGTCGAAACCCAGCCGCTAATTTCTCCTTTCGACTGCGTTGAAGCTATCTATGCTGTCGAAGGGTTACCTTTGTTTTTACTTGAGCTAAGCTTTTCCCTAAATGCTTTCGAAAGGGACTGAGGGTTTCGAAGGATATGGAGTCGAAAGGGGGTTTCGACTCTATCCTTCAAAGTTTTAATTTAAAGAATAATGCTTTCGACTAGGTGGTTCCGACACCATCCATTTTCCTCCAAACAATTTTATAATTAGTTTCGAAAAAGATGCTTTCATATATAATCATCTTGACCCAAAGGATGTTTTTAAAGAGTAAACCCGATGCTTTCGACAGAGTACTTTTATTTGTTTTGAATTTATGTTTTAAAGAGTATTTTGGTACCGTCGGAAGGTACCATTAGTTTCGAAAGTGAACATTTAACAAGGACTTAGAAAGATATGTTTATTATGTTTTGAAAAGAATCTTATGCTTTCGAAGGAGGTCATCCATTGGTTTCGAAAGTGATGTTTTAAAGTTTTAAAACAAATAACTCATTCTCATTTTAAAAGGAAATACCATAGAATAAATAAAGATTTTTAGAGTATTACCACTTCTTGTATTTATTCACATTGTATTTAACCCATAATGGTACTTTTGGGAGAGGCAGAATAACCGGCTAGATTGACCCAGTAGTGAATGTAACTTATGAAATGATAAAAGCTTAATCAAAGATATTGGCAGGGGCTAATAGGTTCATAGTAATCCCATGCAAACTGTGTTAAGGAAAAGATATTGGTAGGGGCCAATAGGTTCATAGTTAGTCCATGAAAACTATGATTTGATACTAGTAGGGGCCAGTAGGTTTGTAGTTAGCCCATGAAAATAATATCCGGATTTGATATTGACAATTAGTCAATAGGTTCCTAGTTAGTCCATGAAAAGTAGGATAAGGGATAAGATATTGTAGTTACCAATAAGTTCTTAGTGATCCCATGAAAACTAAGATATTGGACATATGGTCCATAAACATTTAACAGGTTAATAGTAATTCTAGAAACTATAATTGAGACAAATAGTCAGAATGAATGGGGATGGGTAATCCAGATTTGATTTACTTGTTTTACATATCATCATAATATTTTAAAATACTATGTTTTAACCATTGTGGATGCAGAAGCATAGTATATGGTTTTATAATGTTTTAGGATACTAGTGAGGGGAAAACCCTTTCGGCGAAGCGGCGTGGTCTCACTAGATATCTAAATGGTTTGAAATGGTAAATTATTATTCATACCAGGCTCTATGTCTGACTCGAAGTTTTTGTTTTCCCCTTAAACTCTCGGATACTCAATTGATTTTGAGTAGGTTGAGAGTTAAGGTTTCCAGGTGTTCTTTTTGACGAATAAAGCTTCCGAGAACGTGCAGGAGGCAAGCTTGTTATTAGAGTTCTTTTATTTTCGCTGTGTGTTTTATTTGTAAAAGCAAATTTGTTTTCTTGCCTATCTATATACTCTGATCAACCAAGGGGGCATCTTCATATGTCGCTCTTGGCGTATTTTGTAATAATTATATGTTATTAGAACGTGGTCTACGAACTGAGATTATGTAATCAATTTGGAATATTTTGAAATGGAATGTGGAATTTGTTTGCTGTTTAATATTTTTACACATTCTTGTATTTCTGTCTATCAATGTATCTAATATCGCTGCATTTGGTCGCCAAGGATTAATAACTATGGATAACTGCAGCATCCGTAGCCGTTAGTTTTAGGCCTAAAAGTTGGGGGATGTTACAGGTTTCGACCCTATTCGAAACAATTTACTTAAAACAAAAGCGCAACCTTTTTTGAAACCATTCTTTAAATCAATTTGACCCAGTCGGAAGCCAACCAGGTCGAAAGCATAACCTTCAAAAGCAAAGCAGGCGCGTTTTCATTTGAAAGAAAGGTAGCGCTTCGACCACTTCGGAACCCCTGGTTTCAACCCAATACCTTCCTTCTATATCCTATTCGCTACGCACCAAGTCTTTGATGCCATACGCATTGGTTTCGATGGTGATGGTGGCGGAGCTACTAAGTCGGAACCTTGCCGAAAGTGGCGAAACATGCTAAAAGCATGTAAAAACTGATTTTAACTTTAAAAAGAAATTCTTTTCAACTAACCTGCCTTGTTTGTCAAAATATTATTGGTTACGATTTTTCTTTTCTAAAAGTGGTGCCAATATTTCAGAAATAAAAAATTAATTTATTTATAAAATACCCCTTCTCCTTTTATAAATATATAAAAAATTTAAGTCCCATACCTTAAATAATTTTATATATCTATTAAAACACTTAGGAAAATTATATGAAAATTCTCGAAAATTATTTTTAATATGTTTTCTAACATATATTAATTTTAGACCCAAAACTTATATTATTTAGCCGTAAATAATTTTAAACCCAGATAATCATTTTCCTCACTAGAAAATTAATATAAATCCACATTAATTCAGAAAATTATGAAAATTGAAATCCATCTCTAAAATATCATTTTTGATCTAAATCTAAAATCGCAAGGCATTTGGATGTCATTAAATAAGGTTTTCACGTTAAAACATATCATAAGACCTATATGAACGAGCACAAATCATCAACAAGCATATATAAACTTTTTTATCCTTCAAAATCATGGCATAACTTTGCAAATAAACTCGGATTATCCTTAAAAACGAAAACACTTAAGAAATATGAGATGTAGTCATTATTCACCTTAGCTTTGAGATTAAGGATTTGAGATTTGACCTCGATTAAGTTTCTTAAGCTTTTTCTCTTGAAATCTTGCTTATCTTCTTTTTTCTTCCCTTAATGGTGGTCGACCTCGAGTTTGTTTTTCTTTTTTGAATATAGAAATGAACATATAGAATTTGGCTTAAGGGGTTTAGGGTATAAGAATAATACTTATTCCTATTTTGCCCTTGCCTATTTCCTAATATCTTATTCCATTTCAATTTACTTAGTTCATTTGTTATCATGGAAAGGCTATCCTTACTAATCACAAATCTCAATCCATTACCATTTTACATTATTTCATTTAATTTAGCTAATTAAATGTTCCTAATAATGTTACTAAAAATATGGGGTGTTATGCAACATCCTCCTACTTGGAGGCCCAATACTAACGGCTGCGGATGCTACAGTCATCAATAGTTATTAATCTTCGGCGATCAAATACGGCGGTGCTAGATACATTTATACACAGATCACAAGAATATGGAAAAATCTTGACAACTCAAAAACATAGTTCCGCACTCAGATTAAAACATTTCATGTTCATTACTTAATCCCAAAATACGTTAACCACATTTAGCAAAATATAATTATTACAATTACGCCAAGAGCGACATATGAAGATGCCCCCTTGGTTGATCAGAGTATATAGTAAGGCTAATAAATTTGCCTTTACAAACAAATACACAGCGGGAAAGAAAACTCTAAGTAACTATATGCCTCCTGCATACCTTCGGAAGCTTATTTCATCAAAGAAGAGAACCTGAGAACCTTAACTCTCAAACTACTCAAAATCAATTGAGCACCCGAGAGTTAAAGGGGAAAACAAAAACTTCGAGTCAGACATAAAGCCTGGTATGAATAATAATCTAACATCTCAATCCTTTTAGATATCTAGTGAGACCACGCCACTTAGTAGAACGGGTTTTCCCTTCACTAGTATCCCAAAACTTTTATAAAACCATATTCTGTGCTCCTGCATCCACAATGGTTAAAACATACATTTTCAAAATATTATGACGATATGCATACTTGAAAACAACTATGATTTCCCCATCCCCTATTTGATTTTAATTTGCCTCAAAGAGGGACTATCCATCCCATGTTCATTTTACTTAAGCGGATGTGGACTATCCATCTCACATCTCATAGTTTTCCTAGGATGACTATAAACCCTTCATTAAACATATGGAGGCTATCCATCCCCAACATGATGTTGACTATCCATCAAACATCCCATAGTTTTCCTATGATGACTATAAACCTTTCTTCAATCATATGGAGACTATCCATCTCCAACCTGGTCTTCACTATCCATCAAACATTCCATATTTTCCTAGGATAACTATGAACCCTTCATTTGGCCACTTAACTCATGTTATCCACATAAATCTAATTATCTCATGCTTTCCACATGATTAACCTATTTCTATTAGTATCCCTAATTTAGGTTAAATCCATTTATAATTTACATTGGTATCTCCCAATGATTGTCAAAACATACAAGTGTGGATATCCCCAACTATTATGTTGAACTCATTAAGCCCACCCCGGTATCCCCAAGGTTAAACGACATTTTATAAGTTTAAAAGAAACAATTATCCAACACCTTAGAAAGTATCCCCTTTGAAAGCTTTGTTTTCGATCCTTTCGAAAGCAAACCTTTCGGAGCAACCTTTCGACCCCTTCGAAAGGTTTGCTTTCGACCCCTTCGAAAGCATAAACCATAATTTTAAAACAATAGGCTCCAGCCTTTATAATACTTTAAAACCCCTCCTTCGAAACCTTTCGACCATGTCAAAGTATTATGATATAAGGGTAGTAGCATAGCTTCTAAACCATTTGAAAGTTTCCCTTTCGAAAGCACTGAGGGTTACCCTTCAAATCCCTTGAAAACAAAACCTTTCGAAACCATTGAAATTCAAACCTTTCGAAACCATTGAAAATCAAACCTCTCGAAGGCATTGGATTTGTACTTGAGAATATTACTTTGGGTCATAGTGAAAATAGGTGAAAGTATCTCTTTCAGAACCACACGTTTATTTTATAAAATACTAGGGAAGACAATTAAACCTTTCGACAATGTCGAAAGCTTCTGCTTTCAACCCCTTCAAAAGGTTTGGGAAGCGGCTTGTATTTATAAGAACAATTAAACCCTTCGACAACGTCGAAAGCTCCTGCTTTTGACCCCTTCGAAAGGTTTAAACAAAAATGAAGGCGGCGGCTCTTTTCCAAAAATCTCTTTGAAAAACCTTTCAAAATCATAGCTTTCGACCTTGTCGAAAGCAAGCATAGCTTTCAACCTTGTCGGAAGCGCTTAAAAACAGGCAAGCGATTTTCTTTTTCAAATCAAAGTAAACCAAGGAACCATCTCCTTCGAAAGCAACCCTTCGACACCTTACCTTTCGACTTGGTCCAATTCACTGTATACCACCTGAATGATATCATGTGCATCGCTTTCGACCTTGTTGGTCAATGAAGTCGAAAGGTCTTAGTCGAAAGGTCTAAGTCGAAAGGTTTTCCAAACCATTCGAAAGCGTTGAGGGTTGCCCTTCAAATCCCTTGAAAACCAAACCTTTCGAAACCATTGAAATTCAAACCTTTCGAACCATTGAAAATCAAACCTCTCGAAGGCATTGGGTTTGTACTTGAGAATATTACTTTGAGTCGTAGTGAAAATAGGTGAAAGTATCTTTATCAGAACCACATTTCAATTTTATAAAATACCGGGGAAGACAATTACCAAAGAAGGCGGAACCACCTTTTTCTGGGTAAAAGCCGATTTTTGTCAAAATAAGTAAACTTTTTATAACAAACTTGTACTTGTAAACATTTGATTAGCTTTCACAACTTTTAAATAATTTGGATAATATTTGCCGCATTTTCTTAGATCTAAAATCAAATTAACATTTAACAAATAAGCT
This sequence comes from Allium fistulosum, assembly GCA_030737815.1. Classification (NCBI taxonomy): domain Eukaryota; kingdom Viridiplantae; phylum Streptophyta; class Magnoliopsida; order Asparagales; family Amaryllidaceae; genus Allium; species Allium fistulosum. The sequence continues at coordinate 635,054,671 of CM060901.1, forward strand.
CTTCCTCTTATAGAAACAATTGAATCATTTAGGTCCTCCTTTCAAAATAATTTAATTTCCATACTAAATCACTTAGTAAAATTCCCAAAAATTTTGAAAATTCACTTTAATCATGTTATCTAACATATCAAAATTTTAGACCCAAATTCTTAATATATTTTCCAAAATAAATTTTATAAACCAAAATAACCATATTTTCCTTTGAAAATTCATAACTAATTCTCCACGGCTTGGAAAATTATAAAAATTGAAACCCAACTCCATAATTATGTTTTCTATAACATAAAATTTTCCCATGGCATTTTCAAATCATTAAGCCTCAGTTTTACCCTAAAACCCTGTATATCTCCTTTAAACAACCTTGTTTAAACTATACAATTTATAAACTAATCATATCATCATTCAATATATCATAAAATAGATTTACCCTTAAATCCAAAACCATATGATTATAAAACCAAAATAGAGATGTAGAAATTATTATTCACCTTAGAATGGATAAGGAAATTGAAGTTTGATTGAGATTGATTTCTTCTAGCTTGATCTTAAGATTTACTTTGATTTTCTCTTCTCTTCCTAATGGCCGACCTTGCTTTTTTAGGGTTATAAATTTTGTTTGAGGTAAAATGAACGTGTATGACTAAGGAGAATAGTATAAGGGTGGGAAATATGGCAGCTATTTACCCTAATGCCCTTATGTTTAATTACTTAACCATTTATAAGTTCATTTAGTTAAATAAGTACGGCCACTAAATTTTATTAATCAACCTCAATCTCCTTATCTACATTATTATATTTAATTTATTCTAATTAAATCTCCTGAATAATGTCATCATTAAAATTAGGGGTGTTACATGTTACAATGCCAAATTTCATATGTAGATGTGCACATACTTACTCTATTGACCTCATTTTTGTCTAAAGAACAAAATAACATATTCATTGCCTTAGCATTACTAGTAGCATTAACTTTTTGAGTGTTCGACCATTATGCATAGTCGGTGGTAGATACAAAGTATTCTTGTTGAGTGATATTCCAAGTCTCATAACCATTAGCTTGCATATATATCGTCATCCTACTTGACCAATCATTATAATTTAGTCCGTTAAATAGTGGTGTCCATGCAATAGATTGGCCTTCAACAAAACTTGATGTAGTACTATCCATATTACTTGAAATATCAAAAACTTAGTCAATTATTTGATGACTTATGGAAGAGTTGTAGCCATTACTAAAGATAAGTGTCTCTTCATGGAGAAGATAATCTCTTTAGAATTTTGAATTAAAAAATAGCTTTTACATCGATCAGTCGATAGAACGAGTTCAACCAACCGACTGAAATTTCAATTAAATTTGGCAGGAATTTCTCGAAAGGAAATAGTGCAAAAAAACAGCCTTTTCAGTTGGTTGAAATTCTTGATTCAATCGACTAAAAACACAATTAGTCAACTGAATTAGAGAATTCAGTTGACTGACCTGTGTCAGTGAACATTGTATACAAAGCACACAGATTCAGTCGACTGGTTTGTTTGATTTTTGTATAAAAATATGTGAATGGGTTTGTGATCAAACGTGTGTGTGTATACCACGTTTAAAGAGATTTTAACATATATAAACTCTAGACTATCGACTCTATAACTAATGTAACATTTCATTATCTTCGTCATGTACATTTCTTCGTTTAGTTGATATCTTTTTCTGCAATGGTCGTTAGTATACACAATATATTCTTGTTTAGCTATCACTATTAAAACATCAAAGTACGAGGTTCCAACATACGTTTGTTGAAATTCAGGGCAGCATCCTCGTAATAACTACTAACTTGACCATGACGAGTGTCGAGTAACGAAATGAGGAAAATGAAAATTTAAGTCCATTCAGGATTCCAATCGATAATATTTCTAATACAAGATCCGGTGAGGTAGTCAACATTCTAAAATTAGAAAAAATCATAAAAAAATATGTAGAAATTTAAAACAAACATAATCGTAAAATAAAATACCTCAACTTAAGCTTGAAAATAGACGATCCGAGCTAGAGAAGTTTAAATTTGGATGTATGGAGTGCGGTGGAGGAGGAAAAAGGTGTTGTTTATATAGGTTGAAAAATAACTATTTGAAATTGAAATGGTCTAATTCCAACCGCTTCATCCAAATGGCCCAATTAACATGGTTGGCCGGTTTGAACATTTGATGCGTCCGACATGTTGAATGCATCGAAAGTACACCGGCCAAAAATTGTCTATATTAGCATTATAAAAAGTTTGAAATTTTAGGTCTGTTGAATGAAATAATATGTATTATACTCGAATCATTCTTGGATACTCCCGCGAGGCATCCATTGGTTTCGGGTGGTTGAACCACCCGCACAAACGAACAGGGGCTGCAACATCAAGGAATTATAACAATATTTCCGATGGTTGAGGAGTTTCTTGCGATTCCCCTAGATAAATTCTATTCTGCATTGGCTTATTACAAATGAACACATGATTAAATTTTTAGGAATTTTTTTTAAAGGATAAATTAGTTTAAGTAATTAGGCATAAGAAAACACGCACAATTTTTTTATTGTAATGACAAGCCCAAAGCCCGGTAACGATTTAAAACAAAACAATACTTTACTGATTCGTTCCATTCGTCTTCCTCCTCCGCTCATTTACTCATTCACTCACGAAATTTTAATCGACAACTAAAAATGGCGCTGCAAACTAGAACTAAATCGTCATCTCCAACACAACCACAATCATCGACAAACGACGAACAATCACCACAAATAAGACAACAATCACATATTTGAGAAATAAATGACTTAGCTGCAGCGGAAATGCAGCAACAAACTCAAAATCGAAACACCAAATAGTACCTACAGTAGATATTCAACAGCAATACACAATGGCAGAAAACGAAAATCTACCTCAATTTGAGTCGATGGCAGAGACGACGAAAGGAAAAGCTAGCAAGTTAAAATTAAGAAAACCGCCAGTAAAAGATGAAACGAAGCAAAATCGAGAAAAAAGAACAAAGAGAAGAAATAAAAAAAATACAGCAGATGAAAACCAACCAAAAACAACAGAAAATATACTAGAGAAAGTAACTGATACTATAAAATCAAGTGTAATAAAGTTATTATAGTTTTATTATTGTAACATTGAATTTATTTGACAGAACAATGAAGAGAACATGTAGCAAAAAACAGCTGCTGAGAAAGCAACTGAAGAAAATCTGCAAAAAAAGAACAAAGAACGAAGAGAAAAAATGAAAAAACAATTCAGAAGACAATTCAAACAGAAACTCAGGTAAATGATACTACGAAATTATGAAACTGATACTAACAATATCATATTATTAAATATATTCTAATAGTATCGAAAATGTTAACCAGGAAAAAGCTCAAAAAGGGAAAGGAAAACAAGTTGAAGATGAAAAATTAGAAGACGAACAACTCAATTCGGTAAAATTGCAAACATTATCACTTTATGACATGATACATATTGTAAAAATGATACCTATCAATTGTTTGAGAAAAGACAAGGCTTTAAAGCTTTAAAAATAATAGTCATTATCATTTATCTAAAAACTGATACTAATATATTGCAAAAAAAATATCCATCTGTCTGCCTAATTTTAAATGTGTAATTTAATTTGGTGCTTTCTAATTGAAGAAATTATTTTCACACACATATATTATAAAACTAATACTAACAAACTACAAAAATGATACATACCGTCTGTTTATGTGGAATTGATACCTTGTAATTTAGAAATTAATTTTCAGTCTTATTTGTAGCAAACTGAAACCAATACTTAGAAAAATGATACCCACTTTATATCTGTCTGAAGATTATACTTTTAGTTTGGCAAATTGTTCTCACTGCAAATTGTTAAAAAATAATAGTAATATAATCCAAAAATGATACCTCCAATTTGTTAATTTTGATGTTATTATTTTTCAATTATATCAACTGTAATTTTTAATAACTGAAACCTAAATTTAAAAGAAATGATAATTACTGTATGTTTTTAGTACAATTGAAAACTAATAATTTGATAAATTGTTTTCCAAATCATTGGAAACAAAGATGACGTTGATATCTTCAAAAATGAAAAAAATAATCATTTTGTGTGAAGTATTTACTTTATGCTTTGATAAGTTGTTTTTATTATATTTTTTTATAAAAACTGACACCTTTATAAACCAAAATGATACCTACATTTTGTATGCTTAAAGGCAATAAGTTGGAATTTTCAAATTATTCGAAATATCTTGTTTATAAAAACTGATATCTATATCTAAAAAAATGATACTCATTGACTATTTCAACTAGAGTTGATGACTTTATAATTTTGTAAATAATTTTCAATGTATTTTTAGAAAAAACAATACAAATACAATGCAAAAATGATACCAGAAGTATGTTTGTTTCAAATTTGTATTAGTCCTTGAGAATGATGGTTTTGATGACAACAACCTTAGGACTTGTTATAAAATATTAATACTAACATTATAGTTTAGATATATATATATATATATGTATATGTATATGCAGGATATAAACATGCAGGTACCAAGAAAGAAGGCTGTACAGTATAAAGATACAAGACCGATGAATTTAAAGATCGAAGATATCAAGATTGAAGACTCATGAGTATCAAGAAATCAAGTTATCAAGAGTTCAAGATTTTAATAGTACAAGATAAGTATTGAGTCTAGAATTATGTTAAAACTTCATAATAGCACGGAAATCTTCATTCCATATTTCATTTGGGATAGAACCCATTTTTACCTTTTTAGTGGCTGACAAACCCACGACAAGTAGCTTACAAACCTACGACAAGTGTCTTACAAACCCACGAACATCCTGGTTTTGTACAAGTTCTCGAGTCCTGATATGATGAGATATTCTACAGGAAGAAGCTTGCAAAACTACTTCAAAATGGTTTTTCAAAATGATTTTCAAAACTGCTTTTCAAAATATTTTAGCCTTAAAATATTCTTTGTTTTTGTTTTTAAATAAACTCTTGTTTTAAACTTCGTTTGTTTTTAAACTATCTCTTGTTTTAAAATATTTATTTACTCAGATTTTAAATCACTTTATAGATTAAGATTATATATATTAAAAATTACTTTCTAAACTCTTTTATATGTTCAAACTATATTCAAATATATTTACAAAGTTTAGAAATCGTTTTGAAAAAATTATAGAAACCAATTTTAATAAGAAAATCAAAATAATCAATTTTGCCTAGAGCATGTCGACATCCCTCAACCCCCCATGTCGATATGGTGTCTGTTAAAATCAAAATTCAAATTTTCAAAAGAAGTGTCTATTCGTTGTATCCTTTCATGAATAGATATGGCTGTTGATTTCCTATAAATACCAGTAGTTTTAAACGAATTCATCATCAAATTTCACTTATTTTCTCTTCTCTTCATCTTCCACATTTATTCTAAAGAATTCCAAACTATACTCTGCCGAAATACCAAGTGAATCAAACTTGATTATCTCTTGTTTGATTCTCTACCACTCTCTCCATAAGATCTCAGTGCTATTCAGAGTTATAGGATTATTTGTAAATCAAACTATTGAGTAAAAGGTGCGGCTGAGCCTTGAAATCAATTGGGTGTGATTGTTGCTCCGAAAATTGATTAGGTGATCTTGTGGCCTGGTAAATCAAGAGAGTTTGCCCCGAACTCGAATACAGGAAGGTGTATCTCGTGGCCTTGAAATCGAGGGTGTAATCTGGGAGATTATTTTTGATAAGAAATCCGTACGTTTGTGCGGGACTGGATGTAGGGTAACTCCGAACCAGTATAAAATCTGGTGTGTTTTTTCCTTTACTGCTTTTATTTATTATTTTCATTTGTGTCTGATTCTGTGATTATATTTGTGTTTGTGAATTGCATTTGTTGGTAATTAAATTTACATAAGTTTCAAAAAGATTTAGAAAATCGACAAAACACTATTCACCCCCCTCTAGTGTTATTCCAGCCTTAAGATCCATAATACGCATTTCTCACAATTTGTACTTTGTACTTTTTTGAATTGTTGTAACTTGTAACTATATTATGTTTAAAAGCTTATACCATTATAAATAATAACTGACACCTATACTATGTATGTTTATGTTAAATGATTTGTAGTGTCCAAAATTGTTTGAAATTACATTTTTATGAAAAGTGACACCAATGTTTAACAAAACCGATACCCACTACTGTTTAGAATAAAGTTGGTAATTTTGTAATATTTTATAGAACATTTTCCATGTAATTGTAGCAAAAATTATACCAATAAATTGCAAAAATAATACCACAAACATGTTTATCAAAAGCTTGTACTTTTTACTAGTATACATGTTTTTCCCTGCATTTTATTCAAAAACTGATACCATTATGAGTCAAAAATGATACCAACATTTACAAAGTGATACCGTTATGAATCAAATATGATACGTACAATTCATACACTTGAAGTTATTAGTTTCAAATTTTCAAAATTGTTTCAAATCATATTTTTGTCAAAATGATACCTATTTATAACAAACTGATATCTATTAATTGAAAAACGATAGTCCTTGCATATTTGATTGAAGTTGTTTCATTGCAGCTGATACCCAACCTATTGTTATATTTCAACATAGTTTGTTTCGCTTTCAACTTATTGCCTTTATTTCAAACAATAGGATGGTGATGATTTTGTAAATCCACATCCTACATGCAAGAAAGTCATATCAGAAGGATAAGAGCAAAAAATATGAAAATCTATAGATAGAAAGCAAGACATAGCTTATGGATTACAAGGAATATTAAAAAGTGAAAATTAGTCACGCATCCTTAAAACGGAACTTAATTTCAAAGCGGGTCCCTGTCATAAAGAATATATATTCTACGTCCCTGTTTCTGTTTTCCGCTAATTTATTCCCCAAATTACCCCTGCGTTTCACTGCGAGCTCTAATTCTTCTTCTTATTTTTCGATTTAAATGAAAAACTGCAATTAAATTGAAGACGAATCAAGTTTTTTTTATGAAATATGATATTCTTAATATTTGCAGTTATAAATAATCACAACAAATTTCTGCAAATATATACGATAGTTGCAGAAATTTCTGCAGCTATACGCAATAGTTGCAGACATTTCTGCAACTATACGCAATAGTTGCATTTGTGCAACTATATGCAATAGTTGCAGAAATGTCTGCAACTATACGCAATAGTTGCAGAAATTTCTGCAACTATTGCAAATAGTTGCAGATAATTCTGCAATTATTTGCAATAGTTGCATTTCTGCAACTATTTGCAATAGTTGCAGAAATGTCTGCAACTATACGCAATAGTTGCAGTTATTTCTGCAACTATAAGCAATAGTTGCAGAAATTTCTGCAACTATACACAATAGTTGCAGACATTTCTGCAACTATTTGCAATAGTTGCAGAAATGTCTGCAACTATATGTAATAGTTGTAGATATTTCTGCAACTATACAATATAGTTGCATAAATTTCTGCAACTATACCCAATAGTTACAGACATTTCTGCAACTATACCATATAGTTGCAGAAATATCTGCAATTTTGTGCAATTTTTATAAATTTGAAAAAAAATCGAACTGTTAAATATTTGCTGAATTGTCTGCAAATATTTGAAATAATTGCACCTTTAATAAAAATATAAATTTTTGGTATCAACAATGGATCTCATTTTAAAGATCATAAAATTTGTGATTTTTTGGTGAAAACGGTATGTTGATCAGGTTTTTGTAAATAAAGTTATACACGTTTGAAAAGTTTAAAACATAAAGGGTATTTGTGTATTTTTGCGTGCGTGAATTTGAAAATAGGGAGCGGAAACGTAAATGTTGGTTGTGAAGGATGTTTTATCTATTTTAAAACTTGTTAGGGATGTGAGCCAAACTATCCCTATTAAAAATGGTAAAATCGATAAAACAAAACAATGCCCTATGCAAAAACCAAATGAGACACTGAAAAAGACTCCATTCTGCAACTTCTTCAAAGTTTTTTATGAAGAGAAAATAACGATGAAAGAGTGTAAGAAGCATCGGCACAATTTGGATGCTTTATACAAATGCTACTCGGTTGAAAACGATATGTTGTTGTTTGGCAAAGAAAAATGAAAGTAACAGCAAGATACCATTAAAAGGAGTGAACATTGAACCAACCCAAAAAATGACAAGTAAAACAATTCCAACACAGTGCAAAGAATTCACAAAAAGAAATTTTGGCAATTGCACTTTCATTACAAGAAATGTTGTTGAAAGAAGAATAAAGCAAGAAATAGCAAAGAAGAAAAAGCAGTATGAAGAAGACCTGTCATTGTTAATAGTAATGGAAATACTGTTCACATTTTTCTTCCCAAACAACCAACAAAAATTAAGATGGGGAATTCTACCATTCTTAATTGATTTAGAAACAATGCAATCAGTTTCTTGGTCTCTAACAATAGAGAAGAATTTTAGTAAATTTGTCAAAAAATTCATCCACAAGCCAAGAAACATGTCAGGATGCTCCATGCTTCCGTTGGTAAGATAAGTTAATCAAAATATTATTATTTGAAACGTATATTATTTTTAATAATCATATCTAATTAGTTCTTCACATCTTAATAGTATTGCATATGTGAGAAGTTGCAACTGATTCAACAAAGACGACAATATACTAAAGCTTTACCCCAATTTGCAAAATGGGATTTGAGGAAACTCAAAGACATAACAGTCAAAGAATTTTTTGACAATGTCAAAGGCGGTGATGTAAGTTAAAATTCCATCTTATTTTTTTTAATCAATATTACTTTAACTCTTATGTAGAATAAAGTTTAACTGTATATCTTTTCTTCTATAATTTATGACCATACAGACTGTACATTATTAAACCATACATTGTATCAGTTCCAATACCCGATATCTTTTTTTAACTACGCATAATACCAATTTTAAAACTAAATATAATTTATACCTAAACCTGATACTACAGTGTGCATGTAATACTATTTTTTGTCATACATGAAACTGATACTGATAATAATATAATGAAATATTGATACCATGTTCTATTATACCTGAAACCAATACTAATAACATGCAAAAACTGATATTATATTTTCTAATACCTGAAAATGACACTAGTAGCATGCAAAAACTGATACCACATTTTTACATGCCTGAAACTGATACTAATAGTATCAAAAACTGATACTAAATTACTAATATTGAATAAACTAACCAGCATCACCACATAACCTACAAACAAATAAAGTATCAGTTTAGCTTCTACATAGTATCAGTTTAAATTCTTGGTATCAATTTTGTCTCCACTTAGTATCAGTTTTATCTCAGTATATTACCTCTTTTGTTTATACAAAATTATCATTGTAAGTTGTAAGTTAACTCATAGCTTAAAACTAAAACAAATTTTCAATACCAATTATATATGCGAAAGAAATTACTAATCTTAGTCCACATGAAGAAAGCCTTCCTCAAACAACAGCTGTAAAACAAGAATTGCCCACCAAACAAAAAGAAACGCAAGGAAGAAAAAGAAAATTTGAAGAAACTGAAGAAAGTGCATGTTCATTTGAAGAAAACATGTATTAGAATCTTCCAAATGCATGTCAAAGATTTGGAAGACAAAGCAAAAAAAAGAAAAAAGAATTGGAAACGGAAAAGAAAATGAGAATAAAAGCCGAGCAAGAAGTTCTGAAACTGAAACAAGAGTTGAGGAAAATTAAGTTAAAATTGCAAGAAAATGAGGAAAAAAGTCACATGATGCAGACAATACAGAGAAATTTGAAACTGAAGAGAAGAAAGACAATGAAGAAAGAATTGAAGAGAAAAATGCAAGTTTCGATGTACAGAACGATAATATAGCAACTGAATTAAACACAGATACATGTACAGAAATGGAAACAGAAAAAAATAAAGAAAATAAAGAAAGAAAAGTTGAACAAGATTTACAGAAATCGACAGAAAGATCAGCAGAAGTGGAGAAAAATATGCAGATCGAAATAGAAAATGAATTGGTCAAAAAACTGGAAAATAAAGAATCACAATGTAAATAAAGAAGTCCTGAACATGAAGAAGAAAAACCAGCTCCAACTGAAATGCATCAACAAGAGGAAGTGGAAAATGAAAGTCAAGTGCAGCAAAAAGAAACAAAAGATGCTCAAAATCTAGAAGAAGATATCAATATCAAAAGCCAAATTGCACCCAACAATGTTTCAGTGCTTGACTTCACTCCTCCATCTTTCAAACTATATGACACACAGGAGTTTGAAAGCGAAAAAACTGAGCAACATGATGTAGAAAAACCAATAGAACCTGCTGGTAGAAAAGGAAATAAAACAGTGGTAAAATCTACTGGCCAAAAAATCAAAGCAACGCAAAGAAAAACAGCTTCTTATATTCAAAGGCTGAAAGCAAGAACAAGAGTGAGAAAACAAAGCGACAGCTTTGACTATGGTCAGAAACAAAAAAAAAAGTAGCAAATAAGCCAAAACCTGAAGAAAAAAACAAAGCTGATGAAAATAAAAGTGCAGAAGAGTTTCCAAAGCCACTTGCAATGATAGAACCAACACTTTCAGAGATAGTGCTTGGACACTGGAAATGTTTGATATATCTCAATGTAGAACAACAAAATGTGATCAAAACTTTCTTTTCTCTTACATCATCGCAAAGGTAAGTATACAAATATTTATACTAATGTTAAATATGAAAAAAAGTTTATCTAATTTATACAAATCTTTTCTGTTAATATAGTGTAGTAGCATAGGAAGATAATGACACAATCAAAGTAGGTTGTGTCCTAACAAAAAAAGCTTCAAGACATGTACTGGAAGGAAATGATACAGATGGGCAGGTACATAAATTTAATTTTTCTTTAATAATACTGGTATCAATCAAAATTAGTAGACAAAACCAATATCTAAGAACTGTTTGATTGGAATTCATGCTTGGTTATTTTATGTTACTCATAACATAACAGATACCTAAATATATATTAAAAAATGATACCTAGTATCTGTCTATTATAACTTTATGCTCTGAAAATTTAATTATTTACTTCACCATCACATATGACAAAAAAAATAATAACAAAGCAATGCAAAACTGATACCAAGTAGTTCTTTGCATTAGAATTAATGCTTCATTATTGTATAAAATATTTTCACTACCGTGTAAAAAAACTGATACCTATATGTATGAAAAACTGATATTTAATTTCTGTTTTGATAAAAGTTGATGCTCTAAAATTTTAAATGTTTATTTAACTTTCATATATAACCAAAATAATATCGAAAAAAAACCAATACCTAATATCAATATGTTTGTAATTGATACTTGCTTGATTTCTAAGTTATTTTCATTGTAATTTATATCAAAATTGATACCAAAATAAAAGCAAAAATGATACCTAGATCCTAGATTATAAAATATGAAAATAGTTTATTTTAGAAAAATATTTTCAATACTATGTACAACATAACTGATAACAAATAAATGCAAAATCTGATACCCACAAGAGGTTTGAATTGAGTTGATGCTTTGTTATTTTTATACTTATCAATATACATAACCACTGTTAACATTAGTGATACTATTTATTATTTAATATTGTTTCACCGATAAAAAAACTTATACTTTCCTGATTTTAATACAAATTATTGATTGGTATATTTCCAAATGTGGACTAGCAGAACACAACTATGCTTTCACAACCACAAAGATGGTAAATAAACTTTAATATGCAAGTACATAATAATTTCTTCATATATTAAATTGTAACTTATTTTCATATTCAACGGAAAGAACTTGTTTGTAATATAAAGGGTGTTAAAAAATGTTTGGTCCTGCCATTGCTAGAATCAATTGTACAGGACAAATATGCAAAAGATATATATTTTCCTTTGCATTATGACAACCATTGAACATTAGTCACTTTAACATACCCAGCAATGTAATGGTGTCATGTTAATTCTAGACACCCTAGAAGATCCAATGAAAGAAACAACTCCGGTTTAAAAGAAGCTATGAAATTGGTATGCTATTTTTTTCTTAAAAAAGTTTCTTAATACAATTAAAAAAGGTAAACATAACCTAACTTTTTATCATTTTGTCTTTAATAGAGACAACAAATAGAAGAAATGCTTAAAGACATCTGGGAAAAGAATAACATACAAGACATGGAGGTGAAGGCAGACAATATACATCAAATCAAGTGTGCATAGCAAGGAAATGACACGTAAGTTTTTTTTTGGTTAAAATGATATCCACTAAGAACAAAATTAACACTACAATTGAAACTAGTAGTCATAATCAATTGACAGTTGCTCATTATTAAAACTATTTGTCTTTTTGCGTTATAATATTTCATACATACTTCTATACATCTTTGTATGCCTTTTACATTTAATTGAATTTGATTCATACAAAAAATATTGAAAAATATTATCTTTCAATTCAATAAATATTTAGTTCAGAAATAAATAGATATGGAACAAAACTGATACCTACAGAAACAAAACTAATACCTACAGAAACAAAAATGATACCTACAGAAACAAAACTGATACCTACATAATCAAAAATAAAACAAAATATTTACCAAAAAAATCTTAAAATGATAACTACAAACACTAAAACTCATACTAAAACTAATACTAATTGTGGTAGTAAAACTGTTAAATATTTTAATTCAAAGCATGCTATATGCTCGTACCATTATCTGCGAAATTCAATGTTCTGTATTAGTTATAAACTTGATAATACAACTGATGCAAACTGATACTAATAATATATTTTGTTTCAAACAGGCTTGACCGTGGAATATACGTAATGATATTCATCATTTCGCTCAACAGAAGCAAAATACCTATCAAAATAGAAAAGGAGCAAATATTGTCCACTAGAGCAAAAATTGTGCATGCAATACTGACAGACGATGAGCACTGCTGGAATTTGTCCAAGTACATTTCAAGCATAGAAGAACAAAGAAAACAATAGAACTGAATTTGTTTGCAAAATCTAATGTTATGTTCATTTGCCATGATATACATTTGAGATAATGTGTTAAAAGTACAAGAAAGTAGATCTTTTTTTTTACTGCTGTTGAAAACACTTGTTGGTTTTATGTCAATTTGCTGTAAAGACTATGAACTTCTGTCAAACATTGCAAAAAGTAGCTTTGTTTAACTTCTGTCACACTTGATGTTCTATTATGATAGTAAATATATTTTTACTTACAAATGAAACTGATACCAGCAGTGTGCAGCGACTGGTACTATTTTTTCACCTAAATGTATGATTGAAATTAATACTTGATTATTTTATTAATTCTTTATTTCAAATGTTATTTACAACAAAATTGATACTTATATTCATGCAAAATGATACACATTAGCTGTTACATATAACATAAATCCCTACAAATTAAATTTAGTGTACTGTAATATATAACAATAACAAAATAAAAAATAATGCAGCACTCATACTTAGTACTTGTATGATTAAAATTCAAGCTTCAAGATTTAATAAATTGTACTAAACATTATATATAGTAAAACCGATACCTACATTTATGAAAAATGATACCCAACAGTTATTTGATATAATATGATGCTTTATAAATTTAATTATCTACTTTACCGTCATGCATATCAAAAGAGGTATGAAATTAGTACAAACTCATACGTAGTATCTGTTTGATTAAAATTCATGTTTGTTCATTTTATATATTATTTTCACTACAATTTATAGCAAAACTAATACCTATGTATATACAAAACTGATACCAAATTACTGTTTAAAATAATCTGACAACAACAATATACCAAACTGCAATTTTACACTTCTACATCATATACTGAGTTGCCAACTGTTCACCATAACATACCAGTCCTTATATATTAACGTTTAAGTTTATATTTCTTTATAAAGTTTTGCACTTCACAACTCAATAAACAAATACTTACAGTCATTTCAAAATTAGAAAGAAATCATCATGTACAAATGATACAAATAGTATGCAAAGAATGACACCATAGTTATTTATACCTGAAACAGATTAAAAACACAGAAAACCCAATAGTATAATCTGTGATATCTACAACTGATACTAATAGCATACAACCACCGATATCACATATTTTACATACCTGAAACAGAAACTAATAAAAGCAAAAACTAATACTGAACATATAATAAAAATAAATAAACTAAACAACATATAAAAAATATAGCACATTACTTCCCATGCAACATGTATATTACAAAAAAAACAATACTAAACTAAAAATGGTACCATATAACAAAGTTCAAATAAAAATATCAAGTCACTGTCACATGTAGTATATGATAAACCAATACAATGATATAAAAATGTTACATAAAATTGCCAAAAAAGACAAAACCAAGAATATCTTCTTAGAAGCTTGGCAATCAAATATCTTCTTAGAAGCTTAACAATTACGCTTGTTGGGACCATATTGCTTGCATATATCACATCTATTTTGTTTATTTTGAAAATATGCAAATCCTCCTTTCCGTTTTATAGAAGGTCTGCCAGCACCTCTTCTCTCCTTTGGTGGCTTAATAACATTTCAACACTTGCATCAACAATTGGCTTATCAAAATTAGGAACAGGATTAATGGAATTAGCATAAGAACAACGATACGCATCAACGGTAAAATAGTACTCAACAAAATCATAAACAGAAAACTTTGATTTGTTCATGCACTTAATAGCATGAACGCAAGGAAATCCTGTAACTTTCCATTGATTGCAACTACAACTCCACTCTTTAAGATCAACACGATGAGAGTTTGGCGATTTCACTTCAAAAACAAACTCTAAAGACTTGTATACATCCCATCCAAATCCTTCTTCAATCAATTCACTTAAACGAGATTTCATAGAAGGACAAAGAGTAGTATTCCATAAACGACACTCCTCTCTCCTATCAACCATTTGTTCCATAACCTTGATTCGAATTCCATCTAAGCATACAGTAACAGGTAAGGCTCGTTCATCCAAAATCCAACTATTAAAACTTTCGGCAACATTTGAACTATATTCACCATATCGTTTACCTGGGAAAAACAAATCAGCCCATTTATCAAAAGGCTTATCCTTCAAGTAATTCACAGCAGCAACACTACCAAGTTCACAAATTTTAGAATGTGCTTCTTCAAATTCATACAAATTAGAAGCTCTAGAACACATCTTGAACAAATCAATGATAGATATATTAGAATTCTTTGCCTTAGCTGCCGAAAGTAAATTCTGCTCCATATGAAGATAGCAATAACTGTGAAAGGCTAAAGGAAAAACTTCATGAACGCCTAAAATTAAACCTTGATGGCGATCCGATATAAAAACCAAATCACGATCTTCTTGAAGTATTTGTTTTAAATGACTCAAAAACCATTTCCAATTATCCACATTTCCTAAAGAAAGTATACCCATAGTAAAGAGAAAAAACCTGCATATAACAGTTTTAAACAAATATTAAAATAAAATTCAATCAACTCGTAACTTAAAAACTGATACCTAATAACTGCTACAATTAACTAAAAACTGATACCTACCAACTGATAATGATAACTAAAAACTGATTCCTAAAAAAGATAGATAACAAAATTCTGATACTATACATTAAAGCATATTAAAATAAAAACATACTCTGATTGCCATTTTTTGCAGTAGCACCCATCAAAACTCCTGCCTGTCCCCTTAAATGAGTAGTGTCTAAAAATATCATAGGTTGACAATGCTTGAAGCCAAGTAAACAAGCACCAAAACTAAAAAATACTCTTTCAAATTGATTAGTACACGCATTAACTTCCATATCAACACAACTACCTAGATTATACTTCTTCAATGCTTCTAAATACTAACTCAAATTATTGTACGACATAACACCATTACCATGCAACTCCATCAAAGCAAGTTGTTTTCCACAATAAACAAAAGAATAAGACAGCTCAAGATTGTATTCTCTTCTAAAATAATCTATTATACCTTTAGGCTTTTTACTAGGACAATCACGAATCTCATCAATAATCAACGATTTAACAAATGCACTAGAAAAATGCGGATTATTCAAGTTTCTAAGACCAGCCCCACAAGAATGATCACTATTCAAACTTCTAATGAAAAACCTATTAAGTTGCCCGGAATCACAAGAAGCATGAGCTTTAAATAGACACTCATTCGTAGAGGAAGAGCAAACAACAGTAATTCTTCTAGAACAATTGTTCAAAAACACTAATTCATCTACATACCTGTTTCCCTAAAAAAACACTAATTCATATCCCTTTTGAATTTGGTATGCCATCAAAACTTCCTTAAAATCATTGGCTCCTCCAAAACAAAAACCAACAAAATCAGATATGGATAATTTCGAACCTCTCTTCAACATATCCTTCAAATAACTTTTACCATGAACAACAACATTTGAACTCAAAGATCCACTGGAACATGAATAACTAAGAAGATTAGAGGAAATTGAAGTAGAACCACCACCAACATTTTCCAATTGAGAACCCTTGATCTTAACGGTAAAAGGAAAGAATGCGCTCTTCTTATACAATTGAAAACAAAATATACTCTGAAGATCAGAATCGGTATCAACCGCTATAACTTTATTCTCAAGCACATATGAAATTTCAATAGATGAAGGAGCTAATTGAGACCAATATCGACAATTGTCATTCTTCAAATCATAAAAACAACAATCAATGGACAACCGAGTGCTGAAAGTATTATCATCGAAGACAAACAAACAAAGAAGGCTATTATCATCATTGCAAAAGAAAAAAAACAAAAGTAGAAATCAAAAAGAAAATAAAACAGTTTTAACAAAACTGATACCTATTGACAATAAAACTGATACCTAAAATCTGAAGCTCAAATTTATATTAAACCCGATACAAAAACATACGTCAACAAATAGTTGATACTAACAAAATTCAACAGGAAAACTTCTAACAACTTATGTCTGAAAATTGACCTGAACAAGGCGTATGACAAAATTAATAGAGCTTTTATTCTTCATATGCTGATCTCTATGAATTTTCCTACCCCATTTGTGGAGATTATAAACGAATGCATCTCAACTCCCACATTTTCGGTCTTAATAGAAGGGTCTCCTTATGGTTTCATCTCTAGTTCAAGAGGATTACGACAAGGTGACCCTCTCTCACCATATTTGTTTGCTATCGCTTTGGAATTCCTGACAATTAATCTGGATATGGAATTGATCAAAGGTAATATCAAACCCATATTCCAAACTGAACCTTTGATTACACATCTGATGTATGCAGATGACATTCTCATCTTAACCAAAGCTACTATTGAAAATGCAAAGTGTATCAAGCAAGTGCTCCAAGAACTGAATATCATAACAGGGATGGAACTAAATAACAATAAAAGTACATTGTTTCTGAGCAAAGGAGTCACAAACAAACCTCAAATTGCTCAGATCCTTAATTACAGTATTGGCAATCTACCAATAGTCTATTTAGGCATTCCTTTATCAAATAACAAACTTAGAGCAAGAGACTTTGGTGGGTTGATAGACAAAATAAACAAAAAGTTTAATCATTGGCACAGCAAAATGCTTAACATTAGTGGGAGAGCTGAATTAATTAAAACGGTTATTCACCCTATTTTACAGTTCTGGATGCAATTCTCACAGTTTCCACTGACAGTAACACAAAGAATAAACTCCTTGTGTGCTAATTTCCTATGGAAATCTAAAGCCCATCCTATGAAATGGGAAGATGTGTGCAGAACCAAAGCTGAAGGTGGATTTGGTATACGGAAAATTGAAGACATTTCTAAAGCTGTGGCTACAAACCTTCTATGGAAATTTATTAAGGGTGAATCATTATGGGCTAACTGGACTCGAAATAAATATTGTAAAAATGCAAATATCTAGACTGCCAACATAGACCCTACTGCTTCTTATACTTGGAATACCCTGCTCAGAGCTAGACAATGGGGTAAAGGTCTCATTAATAGAAATATTGTTAATGGGGACACCACAAATTTGTGGTTTGATCCCTGGCTCAACGGCTCATCCTTAATTGAAATAAGTGGTTGGAATGCCATGCATGTGGCGAGAGGATATGACAAAAAAGTTTCTGTGTTGATCTCTAACAACACTTGGAAACAACACTTAGAGCATGTCCCTATTCAATTCCATCAAATCATTCGCAACATCACCATCCAACAACAAACGGGGGACGACTACTGGACTTGGACCCCCAGTAACAATGGTAACTTCACCTTAAAATCAGCATGGAACCATCTTAGAAATAAGAACCCAGAACATTTTTGGACAAAAATCGTATGGGGAAAAGGGTGTGCACCAAAAATGTCAACTTGTGCTCTAATGGCCATTCAAGATAAATTGAAAACTAAAGACCGTGTTAGTAGATGAAATACATCTATTGACCAACGGTGTAACTTATGTGCTAGTGACCTAGAAGACAGGGACCATCTCTTTTTCAACTGTCCATATTCTCGTAATCTATTAGACATTATCATGCAGCAAATCAACATAGATGTCAATCGAAATTACAACATCATGAATATATTGGATTGCATAAGTAAGAAAACGAGAGATCAAAATTTAGCTAAGCAAGTAGACAATATTGTTTTTACTTCCCTGATTTGGAATATATGGTGCGAACGTAATAATAGGATCTTCAGAGGGGTTGAAATGCCTGCGACCATCAGAAGCACCCTGATAATACAAGAGATCAGATCGTTACTGCATCACTTAACCATTAATCATGATATTAATATAGAGACTAAACGTATCTTTGAACAATGGAATCTCGTAGTGAGGTCTACTGTTCCCCATCATCCACCCTGATTTCCTTATCTCCCCCTTTTGGAATCGTAGTTGCTCTTGAGCTATTATGTAGAGAATATGGACACTTCGAATTCCTCAGATCTATTATGTAGAGAAAGGCGACTTTTTCTCTTTCCTGGATTCTGTCATTTCTTTGAACTGGAAGACACATTGAGTTCGTTGTAAACCTATGCTGCTCTCCACGTGATGCTTTGTCTTTACTCTATGGTTTCTCGGTTGAATTTGCAGCTAAATAAGGCTTTGCTTTTTGGATCAAGTTGCTCCAACGGATGGTTTTGAGTGCGGTTCTCCTTTGTTTTACTCCTCCATCTGTTAAACAATTTGATTTCTGTATGTTCTATATTGTAATGTTAATATATGGAAGTGATATGTACTCTTTTTCCTTGTAAGGCACCCGTTTAGGTTAGGGGGATTGCAAGGTTTTAATGAGGCATATCATGAAAATATATGCTTTCTGTTAATAAAGTACCATTTTTCAAAAAAAAAAACACTAACTTAACCCATCAATTATTTGCTACACATCATCAACTATACGCAAAGGAAAAAGTAAAACGATTCATAACTTCAGTATTGTCAAAATGATACTAAAAGAAAACTAAAAATGGTACCTAAACACCGATCCACAATGAACTAAATACATCAATAAATATTCATCCAAATCAATACGAATCCACCATAATCATAATTGAACAAAAAACAAATGACAGTCGATTTAAAACAAATTTAAAAACGATGCTGCATATAGAGTAAAAGAAACAAGAACGAACCTGTTACTACTGCCCAAATTTTCCATAAAATTTGAAAGAAGAAAAAACAGCAACAAAACTAATTTCAATTAACAAAAGAAAAACAATGTTAGAATCGACCAAATTAAAACTTTAATAGAAGAAAAAACAGAAGAAGAAAAAATAGAATCATACCTAAAGCTAAGAATTGACAGTATCGAACTAAAACAAAGAAGACTCAAAATCCTGATAACATGACTGAATCGCACAACAAAATAAAGAAGAACGAAGAAGAAAATTTAAATTTGAAAACAAAAAAGAAATAGCGACGAAGAATTAAAGAACAACAAGAACGAGATAGGAGAAAGCTCGCGATAGTTAAGGTTATTTAAATTATTTTAACGATTTTGTCCTTGACAATAAAAAATTACTGGACTATCCTAGCTGTCAAAAAGCCCTTTATTTCTTACTTAGCCGGTAGATTTTTTCCGTTTGAACTAAAGTGCGATTGGCCTGCTTTGTCACGTGTACACACGTAGGACAAAGAATAATGTTTGATTCATTAACTAATTTCCTCCTCAATCGAATTCTTCATATTTAATATTTCTCTCTCTTCTTCCCAGTGAAAATCATTTTCCTTTCCGTCCTTTATTTGGGTTCGGGCTCTTATCATATTTCTTCATCACAAGTGATGGAATCTCTTTTTAAGTTTAGTTGGTGGGGCAAGCAGGTACTCTTCTATTATGGCGCTTTTGTCTAATTATTGTTATTCTAATTCCAGAGTTCCCGTTTTAGCCTTTTCAATTCTATCAAATTATGTTGATATATGGTTTTGGTTTTGCTCGTGTAATTCTATTCAGTGTGAAAGTATACTTTTGATGGTTCTGGATTAGGGTTTAGTTGAGCTTATCAGTGATGTATAAGAGGTTTAGGTTTAATAATTCCGAAAAATAGCGAACATACATACATCTGGACATATCAGGTTTAGGTTTAGTAAACCCTACAGAATGTTTTCCTACACCCAACATACATATGGATAAATTGAAGGGTTTATATGTCGTAAACATGATTCAAACTTTTCACATCTTACTATTCACTACCAAACGGCCTCTCCTGTTAAATTTTTTATTTGTCAAATCTATCTTGCAATATATGTTTCAGAGGCAGAGCTATGATTTATAGCTTGAGGGAGCTAATGAAATTTCATTAGCGAAAACTTTACAATTTGAATTGCACTCAAAGTTTAAACAAATATATTTCATCTCTCTGACCAGCAACACATTTAAAGTTTTGTTATCCATTCATTCTAACATAAAATGATTATAAAATAATATTTAGTTTCTCGTGTCTTTTAAGTCTTTGTTTTGAAAATTATTCACAACAGTTTTTAGTTTTGAGAGAGGGAGAGGGAGAGGGAGAGGGAGAGGGAGGGAGAGGGAGGGAGGGATGAAAGAGGGATGTTTACTATGCCTTTAAGCCCTTTATGCGGCCTTCATATTGTCTCACCCCTGATATTTTTGAATGGCATAATGCATATCATAGTGTTCGTTGTTCTATTACTAATACAATGACCTTCAACGTGCCTTATTAATTTAATTGAATGAGACGTCGATCTTGTAGTTGTAATGAAATATGAAAACAATAAGTAATCGATATTATGCCCAAGATTTTAAATCTCGAATTTCTATAACGTTTCATCTCGAAGATTTTGAAGATCCCTTCTCGTACTAGGGGAGATCTCAGATGAGATGAACATCTCGGATCCTAAAATTCATCTCGGGACTATATCAGAGTATATGTTATATCTAAATTGATTTGTTTACACAATAATATTAGTAAATACTACCTTAACATAGTAATTTTAATTTATGTGATTTGCAAAATCAACAAAATAGCACCAAGTTTCTACCAATTACATTATAGCATAGTGGTAAGTAAACTAGAAAAAGGAGGACCAATAAAACCTATTATGTATGAGAAGAACTGAATGAGAGATATAGAGATGAATTTTCATTTTTCTTCTCTTTATTTCTATACAATAGACTCGTTAATATGAAAGAAAAATGGTTCTTTTATAGCCTAGCAAAATTTTGGCTTTTAATTTGAACTTCAATTTCCCTCCAAAACAAAATTTAATTTCTCGTCCATAATTAAATTCAAATTTTCTTAAAAATTCTCCTTACACTTGGCACTACTGTAAAATTTTGAGCATAATTCCTCAAATTGTTCGCCTCGATTTCTAGACAATTGGACATATTTTGAGTTTTATGCATCAGACGACCAATTCGCTAATGTCATCTTCCATTCACATTGAATACCATCATTTGATTGGTCGCACGCCTATGTAATTTTTTTATTTTATTTATTACATAGTTTTAACTTTCTTGAAATTCTGGTCCGTATAAAAATTCTTCATATTGGTCAAGATATTGGAATTTGATCTTGTTCGAGATACCACCCGAGATACCACCCGAGATATTGAGATCTCGGTTAACATACGAAAAACAAAATTTCCATCAAAATTTTGTATTTCGTTCCGTTGATTCTCCATACTGAGATCTTGTTCGAGATATCGGCCGAGATGACCAAGATTTGAAATAGCAATTATGCCTTATGACGTTTAATTTGTTCATTCTTGTATTTTTGGCCTTGTTTTGAAGAATATTGAGCATGTGACTGATGAGCATTTAGGAATGCATTTTGCAGTGTTCTTAGTGCTGTTTTTTAACATATAATCTATTTATATTATAACTACCCTGATCACAACTTTATAAGCGTTATTTTCAAGGGGTATAAATTTTTTTGCTTCACATATGCCTCTCAACCCTTTTTATAGAGTTAGAAATGTTGAATTACTATATTAAGAATCACCGAGAATCTATATATATATATATATAATAGTTGTAATACATGTCTCTCTATAGATATTACTAAATCTTAGTATCGCTTAAAAATAGGATTTAACAATTAATTTTTTTACAAATTTAAAACGTCCCTCTACAAATATTATCAAATCTTAAGATGACTTAAAAATAGGGTTTAACAAATAAACTTCATTTACAAATTCATTTTTATTAATTAATAATATAAATAAAATTCAACTAACAAAAAAAATTAGATGTTGTAAGTTAGAAATAAAATTCAGACCAACTACATATGATTTCAATGCAAACATATGACTAAATATTTGTGCAAATCATTTTCTCTTGAATGCGTTAAACATATACAATTTGTAGAAAAATAATTTACGCGCGAAGTGCGTGCTATAACGTTCGTATAAGTATAAATATAAATATACCAGATGTCATAGCCATTTGACTCATTTTTTGGTGTCGCCCCATTCTTTTATGCCAACTCTTGAACTATCATCCTATATGACTAAAGTAGAATAAATATGGCTATTATGCAAGAGATAATTAATAGGCTATAGCTTTGGTACCATGCCATATAACACATGTATATAGACAACATTTGGCATTGTGTCAATTAAACATTTTGTATAACTAAATCCAGTGTTCTTATAATCAATTTTTTGATGTATGAATAATTTTTAGCATGTTTCTGCATATTTTTACATTTTGTTCTAGGAAATATTTTACAGTCTAATATCCAATTCTAGTCTTGGTGTTCCCTCATGTTTACATTTTTTGTTTATAACTTATAACTAGATAAAGATAACCGAGTTTGCGTCAAGGTCCTCTAATTTAATTGGTTAAGGTGTGACGCTTTAGACAGAGGCATTAAAAGTCATGGTTTCGAGACCCCGAGACATCAAAAAGAGTGCTCTGTTGAATAAAGTCTCACTTATATATTATAAAAAAAAGGATTACCAAGTTTGCTCTCTCTATATATGTATATTAATTATCGAGCATGGATGCTAAAAAATTAACTATTCCAATCTACTTTTATAGTCTAATTTTCAATTCCAGTGTAAGTGATCCTTCATGTTTAGACATTTTGGTAATT
Organism: Allium fistulosum; assembly: GCA_030737815.1. Classification (NCBI taxonomy): domain Eukaryota; kingdom Viridiplantae; phylum Streptophyta; class Magnoliopsida; order Asparagales; family Amaryllidaceae; genus Allium; species Allium fistulosum. The sequence continues at coordinate 635,078,252 of CM060901.1, forward strand.
CTGTTATGGTTACAACCATGATTAGGATGAAACCTAATCCGAATTCCGATCAAATTTTCCTACTTTGACCAATTAGATGTTGAAAAGGTAGCAAAAAGAAAACAAATGATTTTTTTGGTAGTAAATATGTAAAAGAATTTAAAAACAACAAACCAAACAAGCTTAAAAAAGGACAAATATCAAGACCACCAACTCAAGTGGCTAATGATATGACGCTCTAGGCTGAGATCTTAGAGATGATGGATTCGAACTCACCTAGACATCAAAATAAATACTCTCATTGAATAAAGTGTCGCTCTTATTATTAAAAAAAGACAAATGAAAGAGATAATTTTTAGAAATTCACGATATTTTTGTCAATTCCAACCAACTTAGCAAAAGAACATGAAAAAGCAATAACAATCAAATCAACTTTTTCATGTAAAAACATATCTAATTTTTGTGAATACAAGTATGTACTATCTATTGATGTATTTTTATTGAAAAGAACACCAAATTCTTAAATAGAATTATAATCGAGAATCTTGAATGAACGAACAGAAATTGGAATTTTGAACTTGGTTCCTATGTCTAATGCCAATAGTGTAGTAATTCCTATATCCTTCTATATTCAATGCTAATAGTATAATGTTTTCTTATATCCAAAACACATGTTATATATGTGTGCATGCATGCGTATTTGTTTACGTGTGTATGTATGTATATAGGTAATGATCTGCTGTACATCTCTTTCGCTACACCTCATTCTACACATCTACGATTTCAGTGCTACACCTCATTCTACACATCAAATGAAACTTTAATCTACACTATAAACATCATGTCCACAAAAATGAGATCATTTTGTAACTGCTAACATGTTCAAAATGTTATAAGTCATATATTAACCGTTAAAACACTTATTTTAACTGTTGATTTGAAGCATGATTGTGAACATGTTGGGATTACTCAAACTACGCCAAATTTTGTAGACGTGATCTTGAGTTATGTGAGAACATATCTACAAGTTTTCGTTCAATTTCGAATCGTGCAGGTCGAAAATTAAGAGAGGTGTAGATCAGATGCAATGGAGAGAGGTGTAGTGGAACCCTTCCCCTATATATGTATGTACGTACGTACGTACAGATACATACATGTATGTAATTCTTTCAACATGAGCCAAAAGGCGCATGCCCTTTGTATTTAAAAAATATTAAATTATTTGTTTATATATACTCAATAACTTAATTCTGTGACAAAGATTACTTTGCCCAGTTTCATATATGTAAGGATAATAGAATTGAAGTTTGCCAATTCTTTTTATCCACATTTACATCCTCTTACCAACAAGCTATAGATATGACAAGGGTCATCAATCATTATATGATTCACATCCACCCTTCCATGTTTACTCTTATTTATTCGAAATCGCTGTTTGTTATTTAAGATGCTGGCAATATATGATATGGATATGGAAAGTAGCTGTCCTCCAACTTATTATCACGTGTAAGGTCTAAACACATGTCAATAAAATCTGAGGTTATTTATCACCAAGACCGCAAATTCATTGTAGCACACATCTCTGTAGTATGTTCTGCGCTGCAAATGGGTATATTAACGATGATGTCTTTGTTTTCTTAAGCAGTATGGAAATGGTGGACATGCAACCTCTGATGATATAGAACTTCAGAAAAAACTAGAGAAACTTCTTGAATCAACTAAATCCAGCAAGGTATGTTATCTACATAACAAATATAATTGTTTTTGTAAGATTCATATCTGATGTTTTAATACTTTTCAGCATTTCCAAAGGAATATTGTTCGTGGAGTGGAAGGGTATTTTGTCACAGGATCCAAACAAATTGAAATTGGTATATGATCAGACTTTGTAGCGCTAACACTTTGATTACAATTTATTCATTTTTACATAAAGTTAGTTTTTTTAATAGGTAATAAACTGTCTGATGACAGCCAAAGATACGGTGCTGAGAAAACATGTACAATTGGCGACACATTGTCCAAGGCTGCAACATATTTTGGAAGGGCTCGCAAGGAAATGGAGAACGAAAGAGGGAATTTATTGAAAGCCTTGACCACACAGGTTTGATTAATTTTACAGGTTTAATGATATTGACACAACAGCTACAAATTTCCTACACGAATCCATTTTTGTCCACTTTCAAATATTCAAGCCTTGGTACAGAAAATAGGTAGAACCCAACTCCTTGTTATGCAAGTGTCTAAGATGAGTCGCCCGGAGAACTGATCCCTTTTTAAAATATTTCAAGAGGCATTGAACAAAAACAAGCAACCAAAAGTTAAAACACATTTGTCCAACAGGGTAAATGTTTAATTAATTTTGTCATACATTATATTTATGCGCGCGCTCGTTCGTTCTTCAAGAGCTGAAAATATAATTCCAGAACTTTATGTTTTGGACCTTGTTTTGTATAACCATGCAAAATATTACATATGCTTTATTTATGATGAAAACTTCTTTGGGCCAGTTCATTATTAGATTTCTAGTTCATTATTAGATTTCTTTCTAGTACAATAGAAAGGAAGAAGATTAAACTAGATGGACAAAGTACAAACATTAAACATATGTCTCTCAAATAACAAACTCAGTTTTAAATGCAAAACTCCCAACATTATCTATGCTTATATCACATATTCAGAGAATAGTTCATTTCTCATGTTCTATTAAATCTTATATTGATTTGATTTCTCCAAAATTAATATATCACTCTCTTGACAGTTCATTGAGTTTATTCATTTATTTGAGAATGACATTAGCTTGTACACTCTCTTAAGAAACCCTTTTTCTAGGCCGTGAGTTTAGCTACGACGAGTATTTAAAACCCTAATCCACTTCTTGTGCTTTTTTAAATAGGAAGTCATTATATACTATCGTTGATAACCAATTTGGCTTTGAGTATCGATATAAATCAACTTGGCAGTCTTGAATAGCTAATGCAATGTTAACATTCCTTAATTCACAATTTGCAATTGAATCTCTGAAACAACATCCCTGCATTGAATATGCATATATAGTATTATAATTGTGATTCATGGGATTATTATGCATTCTCGTTGTGGATCTAATTTTATTAGCTTAAAATATTGTTCCAAAGATAGTTCCATAGTGTTGGATCATCAGTTTGCTGATTTTTTGGTTAAATTAGGTTGTAAATCACATTTCAATCAAAAAGCCCTATTACCGTGGGTCAGAAATTCTTGATGCATACGAAATCAACTTATAATTTCTTTAATTTTTGTGGGTCTTAAGTTCATAACGCATAGGAATAAGTTCAAATGTGAAAATTTTCTTTAAATAGTGAAAGGTTGAATGGTAATAGTTTACTTTTTATATATCGATTATTTGGTTCATTTATATTGGAAATCAGTTTTAGTACTATACATTTGTTCGTTATATGGTAGAAAAGATAATAATTTTATATTGGAAAAGCAGCCTTAGTGCTATATATTTGCTAGTTATATGGTAAGAGGTGATAATAATATTATTATCTACACACACATAAATGCCCCCAATTTCCACCGCAAGCTTCGATTTAAATAATAGTGGTAGTGGAAAGAGAGAAGGAACTATTATTTAAATCGGAGCTTGTGGTGGAATTTAAGTGACATATTGGGGTTTGCATTGCCGCACCATTTGGAGTGTCATTGAATGCTCCTCATATATATATATTATATGCACACATACATACACACATATATATAAGCGCACATACATACACATACATGTATATATATGTGTACATATATAGGTAGAAATCTAGGTCCCCTTTCTTATAATTCCTCTTGAGTTCCCCCTTCTTCTTTTCATGTAGTTATATTTGAGTGGACTTTTTTAGATACGTTATATTCATTTGTAAGAACAACAACAACTAAGCCATTATTCCCAAACAAGTTGGGGTCGGCTAGAGATGGAACTCAAAAGTAAATGGCAAAGTCAATTTAAAAGTCATAACGACAACAACAATAATAAAACCATGATAATAATAACAAAATAAAGTCAAATAAGTAAACAAATAATAATAACAATAACTACTTAGTAAAAAAACCATGATGATGATAATAATAATACTAATAGTAATAATGGTACTAATAGTAATGTTGACCGAAGACCAAACATTACGTCTTAGGCTTCTATTCACTAGTCATATAATCTAAAACTTATAACACTACCCCTAAACCAACCATAAGAAAAAAAACACCTAGCTCATGGTTCTGGTACGTGCATCGCCAACTTCCACGCGCTCCTGTCCGACACTAGCTCTTCGGATATATTTCAATCCTTCAAGTTCCTTTTTACTACTTCCTCCCATGTCAACCTTGATCGACCTCTACCTCTCTTTGAGCGTTCGACGCAGTCTATAATTCCAACGCGTACAAGTGCATCGGGAGTCCTTCTTTGGAGATGTCCAAACCATTTTAAGCGGTGTTGGACTAACTTCTCCTTAATTTGTGCTACTCCAAGTTTATCGCGTATATCATCATTTCTAATTCGATCTCTTCTTGTATGACCGCAGCTCCATTGCAGCATACGCATCCCTGCTACACATCTTCTGGACGTGTTGGTTTTTAGTAGGCAAACTTTCCGCACCATACAACATTGCATGCCTGATTGCCGTTCTGTAAAACTTTCCTTTAAGCTTCTGTGGGACTTTCTTGTCACAGAGAATGCCAGACGCTTGTCACCATTTCACCCATCCCGCTCGAATTCTAAAACTAACATCTTCATCAATCTCACCATCATACTGCAACATTGATCTTAAATATCGAAAGGATTCCTTTTTGGGACTACTTGTCCGACCAGAGTGACATCTCCATCCTCTGACCTGACACCGCTGAACTCGCACTTCATATAGGGGTGTAAATCGGTCGGACCGGACCGGACGGAGGTGTGTTTAGTTTATGTCCTAAATAAAATCGGACCGGACATGGATCGGACGAGATTTATGTTCGTACAAATTTTGTTGTCCTAGCTCGTGTACTAAATGAAATCGGACGGACTCGTACATACATTTTTCGGACACGGACTCGAACGGACACGGACGGACAATGCTATTTACATCTAATTTTATGTTGTTTAATAGAATTTCCATCAGATATACTGAACTATAAGAAATTCGGACGAATTCGAACGAAATCGGACCGGATAATATTTTTTCTCGTACAAATTTTCTTGTCCTAGCTCGTGTCCTAAATGAAAATCGAACGGACTCGGACGGACGTATTTCGGTTACGGACATGAACGGACATCAGACACTCGTACAAAATTTACAGCCCTAACTTCATATACTCTGTTTTAGTTCTACTTAGCCTAAAACCCCTTGATTCTAAAGTCTGTCTCCACAACTACAGTTGTCTATCAGCCTCAATCCTATTTCCGTCAATTAGCACAACATCATCAGCAAAGAGCATACATCAAGAAATCTCACTCTGCATACTTTTTGTAACCTCATCCACCACTAGGGCAAAAATATAGGGGTTCAAAGCTGACCGTTGATGTAATCCTATGTTAATGGGAAAGTCATTCGTTTCACTCTTGCATGCTCTGGCACTAGTCACAACATTACCGTATATATTCTTGATAAGGATAATGTACTTTGTTGGGACTCTCTCCTTTTCCAGAGCCCACCACATAATCTTTCTCGATACTTAGTCATAAGCTTTCTCCAAATCGATAAATATCATGTGTAGATCCTTCTTGCTCTCTAAACCTTTCCATAAGTTATCTTATCAAGAAAATCGCCTCTGTGGTCGACCTCCCAGGCATGAAACCAAATTGGTTTTTTGAAACGCTTGGCATCCTCTTTAATCTATGTTCAATGACTTTTTCCCAAAGCTTCATATTCATTGTATGGCTCATAAGTTTAATTCCTCTGTAGTTTGTACAACTTTGAATATCTCTTTTATTCTTAAAAATTGGAACTAATATGCTTTACTCCACTCATCTGACATCTTGTTTGATTTGAAAATATTATTGAACAATTTAAATAGCCAGACTATCCCTGCATCTCCACACCTCAATAGGGATGTCATCAGGCCTCAATGCTTTACCCGTTTTCATCCGTTTTAGCGTCTCCTTTACCTTGGACTCTTGAATTCTCCGAACAAAATGTCTACTGGTGTCATCAAAAGAGTCGTCCAGCTCAATCGTAGTGCTATCACCTTCTTCATTGAATAACTTATCGAAGTAATCTCTCCATTTATTTTTTTATCTTCATCGTCCTTCACCAAAAGTTTATTATTGTCATCCTTGATGCATTTAACTTGGTTGAAATCTTTCGTCTTCCTCTTGCGGAGCTTAGCTATCCTATAGACTTTTTCACCCTCCTTCATACTTAGCTTTTGATATAGATTTTCATACGTCCGACCCTTTGCTTCACTCACCGCTCTCTTTGCGTTCTTCTTTGCCACTTTGTACTTTTGCACATTGTCCTCGCTCCTGTGATGATGTAAGCACTTATAGCATTTCTTCTTCTCTTTGATAGTCACTGTTCCACCACCATGAATCTTTAAGTTCATACTCATTTGTAAGATCATTTTTGCAAAATTCGAAATTATTTCTAAACTTTTTAACTCCTTAACTACCAATGGAAATATATATTTTCGATGGTTCATATTGGTTTGCAATTTTGATGGAGTTAGAAAGTTTTGAAATGATTTCAAATTTTGCATAGATGATCTTGCTATTGAATATAACATATGTAAAAGAATTCACTTTGATGTGACACTATTTTGCATAAAAACGGTGGGGGAATTGGAGGGGGTATAAGAAAGGGTTTCTAGATCCTGCCATACACACACACAAATACATACACACACAAATACATACATACATATATACACACATACATACATATATATGTGTAGGTAAAGTATCAACCTCCCCTCTTATTTATCCCCCTCCGCGTTTTTGTGAAAGGAAAAAAAAATCAAAATTCAAATCAAAGTGATTATGTGTGTGTGTGTGTGATTTTTATCATTTAGCATTCCAACTTTATGGCCATCAGCATAAAAAACTTCTGTTCATAGTTGAATGGATCTTCACTACAATCTCAATATTTTAGTTGCTGTATAATTTGCTAATCACCCTTGCATGTTATGTTGCGGTTGTCACTTAGCAGTTAACATTATTCGAAGCTCATGTTGGCCTTGGGTATATTTTGAACTAATGTCAGGTGATAAAAAAACATCATTTCTAAATTCGACTTAATATTTATGCTTCCTAGGTTGCTGAACCTTTGCGAGCAATGGTAATGGGTGCACCATTAGAAGATGCTCGTCATCTTGCTAAGCGTTATTACAGGATGGGACATGAAGCTGAAGTTCAGGTATTTTTACTGTGTACCTCGTTCGTAGTTTCCCCTCTTAATTACTTGTACCTCTTATCATGACTTGTTTTTTTTTATACAAGTTTATATATGGTTTATGAAATTGCTGACCATTCTTGGTAGTTAAACATGATTCATAATGCTAAAGTGTGCCATCATGCTCCTTGGTTACTAATATTAGTATGTTACAAGCTTTTTTTCCTTTTTTTTCCCGGTGCATGGACATGTTAGGAAGGACAATTGTAACCGGATGTGCTAGGATTAATTATGCGTTTGCTGTTTGAGAGTTTGGTGTTGAAAATGATTTTATACACAATCAATAGTGGAAGTTTTCCTTGTAACATAACACAATTAGTTAGATTGACCCTCGAAGCATCTCTAATGTATAAGGCCACTGAAGTATTGAAGCGACAGACAAAAGCGAAGGAAACACCTGGAAACATTGATAACAGCTTAAAATTGGAAAACGCCGAAGCCAAGCTTCAAGAATCGAAGTCAAACATGAAAGTACTAGGTAATGAAGCAGTTGCTGCTTTGGCTGCTGTCGAATCTCAACAACAGAGGCTAACTCTACAGCGGCTTATTGCTATGGTACTTAAAATGCATTAACACAAAAATGAAATATTGTTTTTAAATATTATGGCCATAATTATATTGCCATTTTCTTTGAAGGTTGAATCAGAGAGGACGTACCATCAGAAAATTTTACAAATCATTGATCAGCTTGAAGCTCAGGTAGGTTGACATGTACATTACTGTTTAGCTTTATGCCTTATGCTTATGCGGGGACTTTCAGTGTCTTAACCATCATAATGCCCTGTGAATCTTTTATCTTCTTTTTTTCTGAGAAAATGTTGAATGTCTCTTTGATTATTATGATAGCTCTATGCATAGCCATTTCCTACTCTGTTTCTTTTTCACATATTTTTGACCGAACCCCATGATCCTACGATTATGTAGATGGTATCGGAACAACAAAGAATTGAAGCTTCTCCAAGTCCACATGTTCAGGATCCCACACCGCCGCCGCCACCATCGTATGAAGAAGCCCAAGACATGAATTCACCACCAACAATTGATGATTTAACTGAATCTATGAGATACTATCTAGGAGAGGTGCTAAATAGCTAATTAAATATCCCATTTAAATAGTATACACATACATCTCTTGTATCATGCATATTTTTTTCCTGCAATCTGTAGGTTATACATTCATATCAAGCTGAATCCAATGTCGAGCTTAACTTGTCTGCTGGAGATTATGTTGTTGTAAGAAAGGTAATTCGTCTTGACATTTTCTTAATCCTGATATTCTTAGTATTGTATAAGTTTTTGGTTACTCTTATTAGCACTGTCCTTTTAAATATTGTATTGTATGTTATTTCTCATCTGTTTTTCTTCACGTTTTGAGTAATTCATCATCATCATCTAGTGCTCAAGGCTTCCGCTTGAGCGGGGTTTGAGGTGGACATGTTGTATGCAGTCTTGCCCTATTACTAGAGAGAGTGTTTCCAAAACTTGGTCAATAAACCAAACATTCAGAAAAAAGAATTCAATGATACATGAATAAAAGTCACAACAGACTTACATATTCAAAGCACATTGTACTGCATATAACATGCCCAGTTGTACACTCTCTTATTGAGGTGCAAACTTCAAAACAAAAGGGGGGGGGGGGGGGGAATAAGGGAAGTAAAAGGAAGTGGAGCAAATCTCATAATCTGTTCACGTCCAACCAATACCATTTCTTCATTGCAGATTTTGGAAAGTTAAAACTAATATAGTTCTATTAGCCAGTGACTGATTTCCTTTAGCTATAGGCTTATGTACTAGTTCTCAATGATCATTTCTTCACCTTTCCGGGAAAGTACTTCCTTGCACCATTTGAATAATAGTTTCCTATATATAATTTTACAACTTGTATAGTTTTTATTCAATCTTCTTGGGACAATAAATCCATTTCTTGAGATGCAAAATGAAGCCATTCAAGGCTTTTTATTATAGTAGTTCATTACTCTTACAGGTGTCTGGCAATGGATGGGCAGAGGGAGAATGTAAGGGAAAAGCAGGGTGGTTTCCTTTAGAATACATTGAGAGACGTGAACGTGTACTTGCACGTAAAGTAATAGATACACTTCATTGATCGGGTGCTTCAGGTTCCCTTTGAATCTATACAGCATATGTAAAATTGCCATGCCAGTTCCTATAGTTGTCTTGTTATTCTGTTCTAGTATGCTAGAGTTTGGACATCATTTTGTCAACTGTTACAAATCAAACATTTATTCATATATATAATTTTTCGTGGAATATTTTTGTCAGTTTCCCCTGCTTTTTCTTGTTAAGAGTGTTATTTTTTTCCAAGGAACATTTTAGGTTAATATCCACGTCACATTCTGTAAGCAGACTTTAAAATACAATAAATATAGCAAAAACTGATATATTGGTCAAATAGAATGAAGTTTGATGCCAATACAAAGTTTTGAAGTCTGATTTTACTGTGATGGAGAATACTAAATGGAATTTGAGCAATGATTTGAAAATCATATCTGCATCTCTGCATATTCCTGGATAGGACTGTCAACGGTCGCATACGGATAGTGCTATGTCCTTATCTAAATCACTCATAATTAAAAAATTTGAAAGAATAAATGAATTTTTTTTGGTTCAGCAGAAAATTGTTGGTGTTTATAAAAATAGAAAAAATAAAAAAAAATGATGAAAAGCAATAATTTTGAGCATTAAATGTTCATTTACACACATACCATGAATTATTACCTTAATATAATAATAAATATCAACCGTTCTATGTATAAAATATACATAATATTAACTTTCATCTTGATAAAAGCCGGATGGATAATTTTCGGATGTGTATACCATCTTATCCGTATATGTTTTTTTTGGATTTCAGATATTTTTTTCATTGTTTGGATATGGATACAGATAGATTTTGGATTTTCGAGTATTCATTGTCAGTCTTATTCATGGTCCATAATTCTATCAGATTATGCAATAGCATCTCCATATAGAATGTCCTGATCAAAGTGGATTTTTGAAAGTAAATAAATATTTATTTGGGAGCACACAAAGAATGCACAACCGATAAGATATAAAATGTACACATTATGATTTTGTACTTTAAAATATGGGTGAAAACATGCATCGTTAGGACCGGATGCAGGTGTGTTTGTATTCTATCCTATAAGAGATTCAGATGGACACAGACCAAACATAGTTTAAATTCAGACATTGTTTGTATGAGTTAGACAACAAATAAACAATGTCCGAACAATAGAAAAACATCGAACAATTTTGGGCGGATGTATTTTTGTACATTATTCTTGTTCTGATTTGGGTTCTAAATGAGAATTGGATGAACATAGACCAGGCACTTTACAGTCTCTGATCGAGGCGGACACCGGACACACGTACAGATTTTACTCGTACTTTAAAATCTTCAAACATAATTGCTTACGGTATATTGTAAATAATTTTATAGATATTTTAATCAAAATGAATCTATTATACAATATATGGTAAATTTGTCAAGATAAACGAGTTATGGATTAAACTTGTTACAAATATAATTTTTGTTATGTGATTAATGTATTTTTATATTTGAATAAAATAACTAAACTATCATTTTTGCAGATAAAAATAAATTATATGTAATTTATTAGTTTCTAGGATTTAATATTTATTAAGCAAATAAATGGACATTAGTATTATTAATTAATTTTTACCACAAGAAAATTGCTGCTTAGTCCAAAAGGGGGATAAGAAACTGAATTATTTGCGCTTAGTTTTTATATTTTCTGTTTATCTATCTTATCTACTGGTTCGAACTTGAGATAAAATTATTAAAATTATCGATCAAGCTTTTCTTTTTTCTTTTAGAGATTATAATTTTTTTAATATTTTAAAATAATTAAAAAAAAACATATTCACAGTTTCAATCAAAGAGTGATTCTCAATAATCCATAATTAATAAGATAAGTTTATTAGATTTTCATAAAAAAGACAAATGTTATCTACATAGATTTCGAATTTAACATTTAGCTTATAGTACATTTTATTGAAAGATAAATAATATATAGATTGATTTCAAACATTACTTTAGAGAATGACAAAAATACCTTAAAAATGAATGTGTAAAAGTATCTATTAATATGTTTTAATGCATTTAATGCTCTTCCAGTCAATATCTAAATAAAAAATAAATATATGATATTATTAAAGTGATAAACAAAATATCTATTTAAGAGCTAAAAGAAATATTAATTGAGAATAAGACATGGAACGTTACGAATCATATTTTTATTTTAATTAAGCGAAAATAATAATTTAATTTCTAATCCAATGTTTCATACCTTTGATAATTTTAATTTATCTTTTCATAAAATTATTAGCATCTACCTCAAAAAGAAAATAAAATACGAAATGTAACTTAAATTATGAAAATAAATAATTAAAATTTAACATTTACACAAAAAACATATTAACTGAAAATATTATTATTTTCTAAAATTTTAAAATAGAAACATTCATCCCTTAATAATGTTATTCTTAATAAAATAAAATTTACCAATGATAAAGAATCCAATTGACGCACCAATTATAGAAAGAAAAAACATTGTATTTGTCTGTAGTATCATTCAAATTCTAGAAAGAAAAATTATGTATATGTTTCTTTATAAAAAAACTATTTTACAGAGAAATAAATTATGTGAACTTGAATGTAAAATAATGCCAGAGAATTAAAGATAATTTTGTGTATAATTGTGAAAGTTTTAAATTATATGGACTTGAATGAAAAATTAGTTTTATCGTTTTTGTCGAAATGTGATAGTGTATTGAATTGTCATTTTTAGGACTTATTGGACCAAATAACAAATATTAGTTAATTGTATTTATATAAGAGTTCTAATTTAAGATTACCTAATTAATTTAAATATATATGTATTTGAATGTAAAAAAGGAGAAGAAAACTTGGGAGAATTTTGTAAATAATTGTAGAAATTATTAAATGTTGGTATTTAGATGTAAAATGATAGAAGAGAGAATTAGTAGAATATTATTGCAATAATTATGATATTGATAAACCGTATAGGAATTTGAAAATAAAATATAAAGACAGAATTAAGGAGAGAAAAAGAAATCCAAATCCCCATATTAATATAAGAAAGCTGGAAATTCTTCCGCTTTACTATTATTATTTAATAGAATTGATAACCGTTGTGCCTCCATATAATCCCAATTTAAATTTTGAATCTATTGAGTGTAACGAAGATTGTAGGGTGGAAATGAGGCATATAGAAAGAAAGAAAAAAATACGTTGTTTTTGTTCTTTGGAAACAAAAGTAAAAGCACACACCTAAATCAGTGGAGTCGAGTTAGCATACGTTAACCAGTTTTTGCATGCACTCGATACGCAATAAATTGCTTTACTAAATTAATTGTCATACAACATCTTTGATCTTAATTACAACATAATGGAGCAATTTCTAGTTTCCCAGCATAGGAATCTACAAATTTATTTTATGATACTGTTAATAAAAATAAAAAGCTTATAGTTTTTAGTAAAACTAGTTTTTTTTTGGGTGCCAAAGCTTCCAAATGCACCTTATTTTTGTATCAATGTTTGTACATAAAAATACAGTTTGATCAAGTTTAGTTGCATCATTCGACCTTTTCACTCTTAAAATATCCTTGTCCACTCCAAAAATGCCATGCAAGGACTTATTTTAACTAATACTGTTTATTTTCAATGCAATCTCTTTCTAGTAAATTGCGAATATATATTTATTTTCACCATTAAATCATAGTTCTCACTATCTTTTCAATGACATCCAAATTGCATAATCTAAAAATGAATAGAACTAACTTATTGATGAATTATACTACAAGTCAATTTGATAAAATATGATATAATGATAGAGCCACAATCACTTGCATTGCACGTGCAAAAGCACTGGATAAAATGACCGAGGACGTGCATGTATCAATGCGTAGTTAAAGTTTTAAACTCACTTTTCTGTATGCAAAGTTGCGATGTGCATGTTTTAAAGGGGGTATATGTGTGTACAAAGCTATGATGCATTAATTTTCTTTAGTAAATATTGAAGATTACAGCCTGCTTAATGATTAAGCATTAAATAATTTTCCTTTTTCTTTTAAGCAACAAGTACTTTGTTGAAAGGAGCATGAATGAAATGTGTATAAGCAGATGTGTCTAAATACATTACACCTACATATTCAATGGAATATTTTTGATGCTCTGTTTGAAACATGAAAATTTCAGCATGATGAAATATGTGCACAAGCAATGTGTGTAAAATACCTTACACCTACATATTCAATGGAAATTTTTGATGCTTTATTTGAAGCATGAAAATTTCTGCTTCAAACCCTTAAATATTGACTTGCATCGATGACTAGCCATAACTACATGTATATTTAATTTAACACAAATACCCAAGTCTGCTTTCTTGGACATACGGTTTAGTAGTTCAATGAACTTGTGTTTTAACTCTTTAAACGCCATAGTTGATATGAGATGTAACGTTATGTTATTTATGTAATTAAGTCTAATAGTTATATTTTTCTGTGTGATTTAATTTATTTTTTATTATTAGATATAAATAATTATTTATGTTTTTAGTATTAATAATTGTTTATTTAACTTAAAAACAAGAAATCGGTAATTAATTATTAATAACTAATAGTTGATGATCAATTTGAACGATTAAATGATTTGAATTTAATAATTGAAATAGAATAATTAATTAATTAAATTCAAAATAATTTGTAGTTTGAAGTTAATAACCAATGATCAGTATTATATATTTAATATTTAATAATCAACAAATAGCAGTTTATATTTGCAATTAACCATTGAGAGTCCATAATTAACTACTAGTCATAAATAATTTATAATGTCTATAAAATAATTTTAATATACATAGTTGTAATAATTTTCAATTAATTTATTTGATCTTATATTTAGAAAAACTTACAACCTTCCATTCGACTTGAGCATATTTAAATCGGATGTTAGGTCTACATTCTAAACCAACTCATCTTATAGTAACGTTGGTCGGACTTGGAACACACCCCTTTTCAATGTAGTCGTAACTCACGTCCGAAGCACTTTTTTTAATTGGAATGTAAGCTTTCTGCTTGTGATGAACGGTGCATTCGAAGTGTTCAAGAACACAACCTTGTATTTTCCGATTTTTTTTTAATCGTTTTATGCACAATTGACATAGTTTGAGGGTTGAAGCATAAAGATTTATCCTTCAAGTTTAGAACAAAAAACATTTTCAGATTTAATTGATCTTAGCATCCCCTGAGTCTTCTCCTAAAATCTCACAACTTTGGTCCATACATCTTGCTGCATGCAAGGGCAAGACATACAAATAATTGGTAATCACCCCTAAACATATGTGAGCTTGTTCATGGATAATTGCTAAATGTTGAAATCATCATGGACTTCCCATTCCAGCTCGTGCATGCATACACATGTATTAAATCTAGTCAAGTATTTTATATTCAATAAGGATGCACATAGGTTGGTTATCCACTCAATCCAATCAAGAAATGTATCAAAATCAGCCCGCCTTATAAGATAGATAGGATTGGGTTTAAATTTTGAAAATCCAGTTATCATGGATTAACCAGTGGATCTTTAATTTTTAAACCAATGTAGTAAATGATCCAACTAAATTTCAATTCCTTAATTTTTTCTTCTGCAAATCAAATATGTATGACAAATTTGATTGATTGCGCTGCAAACCTTTTTCACCAACGGTTTCTCACTTCTTACGTAATTTTGATTTGTAATGTTTAAATGGTTTAATTTGAATTTTGAATCATCACATTATTTTATGATTGATTTTGTGATTGACTAGTTAATATATATGAAATTTAAATGTTTGGTTTATACTTATTTTAATTTTAAATGCATTTTTTGATAGTTTAATTTAATATATATTTTTGGTCTTTAGTCCGACCACTAATAGTCTGTTTGTCTTATATCTAAGTAGACGTTAGACTCTAATTCAGTTTTCTTTGATTTCCGATAAAATTAAAATCATGTAGTTTCTCTAATCTAATTTGATTAAATTAGAGGATGAAAATAGATATTGCAAGCTACAATTAGCTTGTATGCTTAATTTTAATTGCCTGTAACGATGGAAAGATGAATTTATCCCTTCAATTAACCTACATCATCTAAATCTTTTGAGGCAAATAACTATTTACAGTAATGGTATGAATCCCATAAAAAAGCAACTAGATAATGAATAATAAACTTTACAATTAACTAGTGCCAAAAAAGTTGCTTCTTTAATATGTTAATTAATGTCTCTAATTGAAGACATGCCATCTGATTAGTAATTTCGTTCAAACGCTCTCTAAATGTGTCAATTTGGTAATATTATCCAATGCACTCCCATTCAATAATATTCAGACCGAATCAGATATAAAAGTTAGACAGATTGGATGCCGATCGAAAATTTAAGATCCAATTATTAGTTGAACTAAACTTAATTTTGCCTAAATCTTTTGGATTTGATTTATGGCAATAATATTTTCCCCTAAATCCTAGGCTGATTGTATGTCAGCTTCGGCCACTAAAATATGATATTTCAGAGAATAAATGGTCTTGATTTGTTTAAATATTGTAGTTCTGTATAATGTCATATCTTCATCTTTTTACACATTTTTTTGTGAGTGATTCTTACTTTCTATGTAGTGTATTTTCTTTCTGGACTTTTATATGTTCGGATGTAGCATTACTTGTTAAATTACCTGTGGTTATGATTATTTGGCAATGCTTCTTGTAAAATACATTTCACAATATCTAGGATGCTTATTTTTTTATAGAAATAAATGGATATACATTGCATGGCACATGCCAGATTGCATCTTTTTGTTTCAATTATTACTATATATTTTTCATTGTTTGCATAGGTGTGTGTGTGTGTGTGTATAAAAGCTAGAATCAATAGCCCCCATATTTAGCACCATTCGTAGCCTTCTGATATCAGCTACAAGTTTATATTTAAATATTTGGTCCATGTGACAGGAGAGAGAAAGAACAAATATTTAAATAGAAATCTGTGGTTGATATTAAAGGGCTGCAAAATGGTGTTAAATAAAGGTGTGCGTGTATAGGGCAAGGATCGGCTACACCTCAATTCTCTTCAATTTCTACCACACATTCCGAATTAAATAATACAGTCTGAATTAAATAATATAGTTAGTGGGAAGTGAGAGAAAATACTATTATTTAATTCGAAATGTGGTGAAAATCAGGTGGGAATTGAGGTGTAGTCAATCCTTGCCCATATATATATATATAGGACAATGCCACCAATGAATTTGGCCTTGGTATTTTTTTTTTAAATATAAGAAAGGGGTGAAAGGGAAGTAGCAGCATGAGAAGGGTGATATTGTGCAGGAAAACAGATTGTATTTTGCTTATTATTTCATTTGTATTTATTTAGGTACTTTTCTCTTATAATAAGTTGTCGCTTTCCTACCAAATTGATTATGAGCTACATTGTTACTTTCAACTATATCTCAAGGATGTTGGCCTTGCCGATGCATGAGATGTCCCTTGATGTGGGCTTAACTTGTAGTTTATTTGTTCAAAATGAGAAAAAAATATTTTCCTTGAATGTTCTCTAGTTTGTTCCTTTGGTCCATTTTCGCAGCACTCTCTAGCTCTAGGACCTGACTTTTATTTCATATTTGAAGTGCTTTTGACTTCTCATGCATAATTTCCTCTCTTTTTTTAGCCAATAATAGTCTTTTGCAATGGGGCATGCATTAAATATGAATATAAGATATCCATAAATACGTGCCACCTACAGATTTGATAAAACACTTTCGAAATATCTATAACTATTATTTTATATGCTAATTAGAATCAACCTATCATGCATAATTTCGACTTTTTTTTATCACTTGCAACCTTCTACAACGGGACATGCATGAAATATGCATGTAATAAATAGGATGTCTATATAGCCAACTACAGATTTATTAAAACACTTTTTGAAGCTCTGCTTGAACATTGAAGCATGAAATTTTCTTCTTCAACCCTTGAATATTGACATATATTCATAAATGACCATAACTATATCTATATTTTGCACCAACCAATTAACTTTTCACATACTCACTAACAACTATTTGATCATAATAGTCAGTAAATATCGACATAAAAAAGTTAACCAAATTGGAGCATGATGAGGGTTGAAGCATGATTTTTTTTTTTTCAATTGGAGCATAAAAAAGCTACCAAATCCAATGATCTCAGTGTCCCTGCAGACTTATCTTGAAAGCTCACAACATTCCTCATTTGACACATCTTACATTAGAAGGACCAATCCAAGCAAGGTGTTGCTGCATGCAAGGGAAAGCTGTGAACTATGGGTAATGTTTTTTAAACTTGTGAGCTGTTTATGGACAATCACTTAATGTTGAGATCTTTAAGGACTTTCCATTCCAGAGTCTGCACATTGCTAGCTTCAGCATACAAATAAAACATCTCAGAACGAAATTGCCCTGTCTTTTATTTTTATTTTTTTAATGGTAGGACGCTTCACTCATTTCGAGCACATTCGAAAAAACATATTTCATAGTTAGACTAACTTGCAAACTATTCACGAAAACAGTCCGTTTTTCTGTCAACGTGGTAAAAAGCAAAATTTGGTGCTGGGGCTGTTTCAAACAGCGCCAGTACGTTTTTTTCATAAACAGTACAATTTTAATACAAAAAGGCCACTTCATGCAAAAACGATATTTTTTTTTGTAAATAGTTTTAATGTGGCTTAAATGGGTAAATTTTCATTATAACATAAAAATGTGATGTGTTTCTTTTTGTTGTACCTTTTCTATAAGCATCTATTAGTTTGTATAGCATACCTTTGAAGGCATTAATTTTATTATCATATATATATATATATATATATATATTGTTTTCTTATTTTTTTGCCAAAAGTATTTGAGTTAGGATGCAGTATTACTATTACATGTAAAATTGCTTTAATCCATTAATATTTGGAAATCCTTTTAGAAGTACATTTCATAATATCTTGTATGCTTATTTATGCTTACTGAAATAAAGGGTTATGTACTTGCATGACACGATGCACGTCTTAGCTCATGTGTGATGCATGTTTCAAAGTGTTGTCTATTTATTTAGTCTCCATTATCACATTCTATTTTTCGTTGTTTGCATAGAGGTTTTATTTATGCAGGACAATGCAATTGGGTGAATTTGTCCTGGAGTATCCTCTTTAATAAATAAGAAAGAGTAGAAAGAGAAGAGCCGGTGTGAGAGGAGATGTTTTTGCAAGAAAACGGTGAGCTTATTGCTTTTTATTTAATTTTTATGTATCATGATCTTTTGTCTTATAATAATTTGTCGCCTTCGTACAATTTTGATTGTGAGCTACGTGGTTACTTCCAACTATATCCAAGGATGTTGATAACTTTAGATGTGTGCTTAGCTTGTAGTTTATTAGTTCAAAATGAGAAATAATATTTATCCTTTAATGTTCTCTAGTAGTGCTCCTTTGGTTCAATTTCTACTTTTAACTTTTCATGCACAATTTTCTCTTTTTTAATTGTGAATAGCCTTTTCCAATGGGACATGCATGAAGATGTCACACTGTGTTGTTAAATACTTTATGTTGTTTTTGTATGTAAACATACTTTATGTTGTTAAATACTTTATGTTGTTTTTGTATGTAAACATACTTTATGTTGTTAAATACTTCATGTTGTTTTTGTATGTAAACATACTTTATGTTGTTAAATACTTCATGTTGTTTGTCCACAAGAGTTTACACTGAATTTATATTGAACTGTGGCCATGTATGTTTCGATTTTTAGAAATGTTACTTTTTGCCATGTAGGCAGAAAGTGATATGTTTTCGTAAATAGTTTTGAAAGTACATTACACCTGTAATATGTTTTAAAATGTCTTGGGTAAAAATTCCTTACGATATAATCAATATCTCCGTTATTTTTTCATTTCTGATAAATATTTCTAAGTTTCTATGACATATTTTTAAGCTATTAATTTTATTATTATAATTTATGTAAGTTTTTTCTTCTTCTTTTTCTGAAAGCGTCTATGCTTGGATGCGCTATTAGTCACAAATTACCTTTGTCCATGATTATTTTAAATGCTTCTTATGACGTACATTTTGTATTATCTTGGATGCTTTTTTATGCTTATCGAAATAAAGGGGACATGTACTTGCATGGCATGGCGGTATGAGAGAAGGAGCGGATTATCAAAGAAAATGGTTAGTCTAATTACTTTTCGTTTACATCTTTTTTTACCTCGATCTTTTCTCTCGTAATAATTTGCCATGCTTCCAACTATCTCCCAAGGTTTTTGAACTCACTGATACATGATATAATCCTCAATCCATGTTCAACTTGTAGTTTATTAGTTCAATATAGGAAAACATTGTTTTTCCTTTAATGTTGTCTAGTTTTACCCCTTTGGTTCGTGACCTTGATCATCACTTTCTCTGGTTCCGGTTCTTAATTATTATTTCATATTGTAATTACTTTCAACCTCTCTTGCATATTTTTTTCCTTCCACTAATAGATTAAAAGAGGTGACAATGTTGTCAAATCAGCAGATCATGAAAAGCTTGTCTTTTGTATATTCATCCAGGCGATGCATTGAGTAATATGTTGATTTCTTCGAACAAAAAAGAAAAAAGGAAAAAAAATAACATGCTTTTCCATACTAGTTAAATTTTCAAAAGCACTACTTGCTAGTTCAGACAATTTTATACAGGTTTATTTATGTGAATGTACCAATGGAAGTTTATTAAATGAGAGAACCCCAGTATAACTACCTTGAACTGTTAATATACGTATATATGGAAACGATGAGTCTGGATGTCACTCGGTGTCATTGTTTGTGGATGGTTTTTAGTATATGCTTTAATTATTTGTGATCTTAAACATGTGTACAACTTCATATGTTGTCAGTTCAGTTAATTTGGCATTTTAGGGCTTGTAATATACTCTTGCCGGCAAACCATTATATTTAATCAAATGGGAGATCTTCTAACTAGTACTAGAAAATGATTAAGCAGAAAATCAAGGTCAAGTTGGGAATTTGCTTTGAAATGTTGGAAATGGCCTTGTGTAAATTGAGTATCATAAAATATAAGATGATTGCAAGTGAATTTTATTGGATAAAAAGAAGGGAAATGCATTTGCATGCCACGATACATGTCTTAATTCATGTGTGCATTACACGTGCCAAAATGGTAGATTTTTTTCTTCATTGCAACCCTAAAAATTAAGAGTGAATAAAAATTGTACTCTATGCCAAGAAGTATGTCTTTTGTCTCCATTATAACTTTCTATTCCAGTTGACCACCCAGAGGTTGTTTAGCATGTAGTGACGACACTACCACTGCAACTTACCTTCTACTATAAAAAGATAAGTAGAAAGAGTAGTAGAAAGAAAGCAGTGAAGAAGTGGAGGAAGGAAACTATACAAGAACATGTTAAGGTTCTTGCTCCTTTTAAAATTTTCATACTACAAACTTCTCTGCTTTCATCTTTCTACTCTTCTATTACAGATAACTTTAAATCTTCTAATTTTTTATTAATAATATTTGTCGTTCTCCTGAGCTAGGGTGACTCGTCCAACAATCTCCCAAGGAGGTTGAACATGCTGATACATGAGAGAATCCTCAATCCATGTTCAACTCATAGTTCACACACTAAGAATGATTTTTTTTTTGCCTTGAATGTTGTTCGAGCTTCTGCCCCTACAGCATTCATGAACCTAATCATCACTATCTCCTGGTGCAGATCTTTTATTATTATTATTCTTTTTTATTATTTTATCATCTTATTTATTAATTTTTGTCTTCCAAAAACAGATTGGACGTTGCAAAGGTGACGAAGTGGTTAAAGTAGCAGACATGGAAAAATTGGTAGACAAACAAATTTATCTCAACAAAATTAATCTAACATGCATCTTTCATATAAATTATATGTTAATTAATTAATACTCACCATAGTTGTCAGAAATCTTAAAATCTTGCAATTAAAATCCCGATTCGGATCAGATTTCTCCCTTAACGATTCGATTTATATTCCGATTCAACTCACACTAACATACTTATATATATAGATTCACAATCTAATTATAATGTTTTCAAAACAAAATAAAAATGGAATAAGAGAGAAAATTGAGTTTTATGTTTAATTGTGGAAGTTCAAACATCAAAATCCATTTCAAACTGTATGCAAACCTTAAAATACAAATCTTTTCACTTTACGATTTACGATTCGAATTCTGTTTTGATTTAAAGTTTGTACTCTACGATTTATAATTTAAATCCCATTTTGAATACGTTGATGCTCACTATATTTGAGATCACGATTTATACATACCATGCACAACAGAGTTATTCAGTGAACAGAGCGTTGGTGCTTTATATGAAGGAAAGAACACAGAGTAAAGCTATGCAAGCTTTTAGCAACTTCTGATTGTGGTCGTGTCCTGGATCAAGAATCCGGGTCCTGCTCACTTGCATGCAGAGTAAGAAGTTGCACAACTATTTTTAATTTCCCGTTTTATGCGAAATAAGAAAGTTGAGCAACATGTGTAATTGGAATTTTAGTACGTTTCTGAGTTTTATGTTAATGTATATTCGACTTTTCATTTGAAATTTTAAGGCTTTAAAATTGCATTTTTAAATAACAAACAGTTTCAACTGTACTTAATGTCACATCAAACCAACATCAGAATACGATAATTTATATTATGATGTTATTTATACACACACATGGGTGCTGAATACATATTGATACTATGGTGGTGGTTGTGCTTTCAGGCTAAGCTTTGTGCAAAATGGGGTGAAAGTATGTGTGTATATGTGATCACCAACAGTTTTCTCAGTTTCCTAGATTTGGTTTGTTCAGACATAATAACAGGAATACTGAATCAGAAGATCCTGAGGTGGAGCTTTGGCGCAACGGTTAGGCCATCCGCATGGTGATCTGGACGTCCAGGTTCGAGTCCGAAAACAGCCACTTCGCAATGCGAGAGCAATGCTGCTTACATTATTCGACCTCTCCAGAGCCCGCTATTGTGCGGGAGCCTCTGGGTTCCACCTACTGAACCAGAATATCCTCTGAAGAAGCGTCATTGCAGGAAAGGTATTCCTGTTCTATCTCCCTGTCAATAAATTAAAGCTGATGCTGTTTCTGTTTCTTTTAACCATGAAAAGAGTGTCTGGTACTTAATAACCTTCTTCTATGTTTCTGTTATTGTTTTGTTAGAACAACTTGTAGCATAAGTTAACCTAACCTAGTCTATTTTTTTATTAGCGGTTGCATTTGTTCTACCATTCGTGTTTGCACATGTTATACTGTTATCAGTGCACCTTACATTTTTGCTCTGTTATATCTCAAACACAGAATTCAGTTTCTTTTGAATGCCATAGTTGAACGAACACACACAATATATACGTATGTATGTATACATATACGTATGCGTGTGTGTGTTTATATGTACGTATGTATGTATATGTATGGCAAAGATAGGCTACACATCAATTTGGCTATACCTCTAATTGTCCAGATTTTCACTACATATTTCAAATTAAATAATACGACTTTCTTTTTCTTCCCCTCAATTTAGCACTATTTCGATATCAGCCACAAGTTTCTATTTAAATATTTGTTCTTTCTCTTTCCTGTGACATGGATCAAATAATTAAATATAAATTTGTGGTCAGGAGGCTTCGAAATGATGCTTGCTAAATAAAGAAGACTATTGATTTTGGTATGTGTGTGTAGATTAGCTATTTAGACACAAAATAAAATGGAACTGGTGACACAAAAGGTCTAGATCGTTGGATCATTTTATCCTTATATGTAAGGTGGAAATCACGGGACAACCAAATGGTGGAAATCTATTGTCTCTACTTTTTGCGTCTCAACACACACATGTATACATACATACGTATATATTTGCCCGTGACATACGTATATATTTGCCCGTGACAGACATATAAAATTCGAAGATATTATATAAATATATATTTAAAGTATATTAAGTTGAATTTAAACTTTAACATTTAAAATTATTTTAGTTTCAAATCTAATTTGATTAGGTAAAAATATTTTAATTTTAAATTTCA
Organism: Allium fistulosum; assembly: GCA_030737815.1. Taxonomy (NCBI): domain Eukaryota; kingdom Viridiplantae; phylum Streptophyta; class Magnoliopsida; order Asparagales; family Amaryllidaceae; genus Allium; species Allium fistulosum. The sequence continues at coordinate 635,101,803 of CM060901.1, forward strand.
AAATTAATATAACTATTTCAAAATATTCTAAAATTCAAAATTATCAAATGTAAACATCTAATATGTTGACTGATTCAAATATATTGATGTTTCTCTATATATATATATTATTATTTTTGACCAATGTTAAAAACTATATATATCTATATATATTACATATAATAAAATAATATATTCATTAATATTAAATTAATCTCAACCTAATTTTTTTTACATGAAAACTGAAGAATAAATTTGTTATTTTATTAAATAGCCAAGAGTATACATATTAGAGTGTGTATAAAATTTGATAATAAAATATGTTTATAAAATAATTTAGCCTTTCATAAAATGACTTATACCATACAGTTTATATATGGCTGGAAATTAATAATGCATGTGTGTGTGTGTGTGAGTGTATAAAATTTGATAATAAAATATGTTTATAAAATAATTTAGCCTTTCATAAAATGATTTATACCATATAGTTTATATATGGCTGGAAATTAATAATGCATGCGTGTGTGTGTATATCTTATTAAGCTACAATTTGAATATACGATATTTTACAAAATCAATTGATATAAATTTTATTTTATTTATAGTTATTAAATAAAATATATACATACATGGCGATATTATATATACTAACGGGACATAACTAGGTGTATAGATTCATAAAATAAAAGTTACCTTAAAAGATCTCGTCGTTTTTTACTAGGGGTGGGCACGGACGGTTAACCGAATCGATCGGTTAACCGTCATTCAGTTAATCGAAAATTGAAGTCGGTTCGGTTAACCGTCATTCGGTTAATGTTCATCTTGGTTAACGACCGAACCGGTTAAATTTAACTGCAATTTAACTGCGGTTAAACTGTTTATTTGAACGGTTAACTGTTTAATTTAATCGGTTAACCATTAATCGGTTAACTGTTTGGCGATATTATATACACTAACGAGACATAACTAGGTGTATACATTCATAAAATAAAAGTTAGCTTAAAAGATCTCGTCGTTCTTTACTAGGGGTGGGTATGGTCGGTTAACCGAATCGATCGGTTAATATTTTCGGTTAATCGAAAATTGAAGTCGGTTCGGTTAACCGTCGTTCGGTTAATGTTCATCTTGGTTAACCGACCAAAACCGTTAAATTTAACTGCGGTTAACTTGTTTATTTGAACGGCTAACCGTTTAATTTAATCGGTTAACCATTAATCGGTTAACCGTTTAAATTAACCGATTAACTGTTCAAATTAACCAGTTAACCAACAAAACTGAAACAAATATCAACCATATTAATTTAGTGTGCACTATCCCATACATAAACACAGCACAGTGCACTAAATATTTATAGTTCATTTGGATGACTAATACATAAATATAAGTCAAGATCAGTACACATATTTTAATTATGAACCATCGACAAGACATAAACAAGCAATATAGTGCCCTAACACGGCACAGTGCACAAAATATACATTAGTGATTCAAAGTTTTAAACTCCAAAGTCTAAAGTCCATACATTAAATACATCAATAAAAAGTCCAAAGTCCATACATTAAATACATCAATATGACTACAAAGTCCGAATAACATAAACATACAATACAATGGGAATGAATGCATTAAGACTAAGTTATAACAGAGTTGTAGACCGCATTCTTCAATGCTCCAAGTCCAAAGAAATTTTATAGATAAGTGGTTCCATTCTCTGGTATTAGTCACAACTGCATATGTAGTTCATAGTATAAATAAAGATTAATACACAAATTTACTCTAAACTGAATTGAATTCGAAAAAAAAAATTCGTAAGCATAACTCAAATAAACTGACCAGCAATATATTTCTGAAGCAATATATTATATGAAGCATAATACATAAACCAGTAATATAATTCACTAACACAACATAATGTAGTTTCAAAGTTATATATAAAGGATCATATAGTGCACTAACAAAGCTATATAATGCACTAACACTGATATAGTTTTAAAGCAATATGACACTAACACAACAGTTACATAAACCAGTAAAAACAGTATAATACATAAACTAGTAAATATGTACATAATTCATTATGTAAGGATTATATAAACTCAGAACATTGAATCGGAACATACTGTAGTTTCAAAGTTATATATAAATTATATCAGTGTATATTGCAACTGAGCATGATGTAGTTTCAAAGTTATATATAATATAAAGTATATGAATGAATTCTGAGAACATATATGTATATATTATATCAGTGTATATATAACTTCATATAGCTTTCATTCATAACTGATCATTGTTAAGTACTGCAAAAATTCAGGTTTTCAAATCATAATGTAGTAGGTCACCTCACCTTGTATACTTGTATATTATAAAAACTCCTGTGCTTGTGGATACCCACTTATTTGAACTTTTAAAGAAAAGCTCTTGAACCAATATGAGATATCATATCAAGAAGAACAGACAGTTAGAAATTTACACTATATTTCTTTGTTAGTGCAATGTAGATATCAAAATAGCACAAAAACACAAGGGTTGGATAGGACATTAACGGGAACCAAAACTTTCTATACTCACGAAGAAAGTAGGTGCATGGGTACATGTTACCATTAAGACTAAATATGATACATGCTCAATGAACTTCACATGCAACGTTGAAGTGACAATAATACTTGGATATTTGATTATGTAACCAAAGAACAAATATTTAGTTCCAAAACTGTGGCATATTTAATAGTCAAGTTAAAAATGAAATGCAATGGTAAAAACTAATATGCGTTTCTAGCAGGCAAATCTGAAATAATATCTCAACAGTTCGAAAATAGCATAACTGAATGATTTTTGATGAAGGCAACAGAATTAGAGTACAAAAAAAAGTAGGAAACTTAGTGGAACTTTATAAATTTAGTGTACGTGTGATTGATATATAAGTTGTTTATATATAAATGATTGTTTATATCTATTCTTCGATGAACAAGTTCTACAACATGCCAAACAGATCGGTTAGGGTAACATAATCAATCAAACAATAAGCCATTCTACTGAGACATTAAAATTTGTAAACTACAGAAACATTATAGTATGAATTAAATTATATAGCCGACTTTAACGATTCAACCATTCAGGTAATATATAGATTATTACATATACCAAAAGCATGAATTACAATATATAGCGGACAATATATCATGAATTATGAAAGATCATACTATGAAATAAGGTTAATAAATTGAACTACTTATTTTCTAACATTATGATTTGCGAACTGAACCACTAAATGTTAACTCACATTCTTTCTCTTCGTAGCATTCACCAAATCATCATAGCTCAACTCGATAAGCTTGCAAAAAAAGCAAGCAAGAGATGGCGCCGTAAGACAACAAACAAGAGGCGGTAGGGCGAAATCGGGTCGAACGATTTGGAGAATTTGAGCTTTAGTTGAATTTGAAATTTATAGATCTAAGGTTTTCTATTAGATTTAGGGTTTTCTCATTTCTACTGCTATGAGGGAAAGCGTAAATGAACGTGATAGAACTAAAACAGATCGATTAATGATATGAGGTATTAACGCAGGGTTTGGGTTAATGGGCTCTCCCATTTTACTTTGGCAGGTCGCGACCTTTAAAAACTGAAACGATCAATTAAATCGGTTAAACGGTTAACCGATTTACACCATACCATTAACCGTTAACCGACTCGACAAAAGTCTGTTAATGTCGGTCAGTCAACCGAATAAGCGGTTAACTGAAAATGTCGGTTAAATCGGTTCGGTTAAGGTCGTTTATGTTGGTTAAATCGGTTAATTCGGTTAAATGCCCATTCCTACTTTACACGTTGATCTGATTCCGTCTCTTGGTTACTTTGGTTCACCACTCGAGCTTGCAACTGAACAAGTGCTACCACCTTTAAGTAGTAGTATTTGAAAGAGGAGGCGACAATGGGGTTCGGCCTATAGGGTAGGCGGCTAGTGCTTGGGCAAAGAGTTCAAACGAAGTGGAGAATAGAAGAGTATTTCTAGAGAGGCTAGATCAAAATATCTAGCCCCCTTTACTTGGTCTCCACGACCAATTGAAAACTCTTTGCTCTCCCCTCTTTGACATAGCATGGCCGACCCTAGATAGGGAATATGGTCAAAATATTTCAACCCTTTTTTTATTTATTTGAAATATACTTAAAACTCCTTTCAAGTACTTATCAATATCATATATTGATATGCGTACATATTGAAAGAACCAGGCTGGATTGCAACGTGTTTAATAGGTGAATTTTTTTTTCCATTTTGAATATTTGTTAGGCCTATGAAGTCTAATTGATTTTACATCAAATCTAAAATTTCTTTTAAATAAAATCTTATTTTATTTGATTAAAGGAGTTTAAATTCAATTTAAATCAAATATATTATAACGAGCGTATCAAATACGCTCATATATATTTGTATAGTGCAAGTACAATATATAAACAGTGTACACGGTTAATGTGTACGTTTATAGGTGCTGGGATATACACCGTAACAGACACATTTGTCTTTTTATATACGTCTGTGTTGTCCATAAATTTTTTTGAAATATAAATTACACATATATTAAAGTTAATTTTGACTATTTTATATGTTTTGAAATCTGAAAATAACAATTTATAATCTAGTATCAACTTAGAAAGGAGTTGAAATTATATTTATGATTTTACTAAAAGGTCACGTTTATAAACTTTGAATTGGAATAACATACATATACGTATGCATATATAAACAATAGCAAACTATATTTTAAAATCAAAGTAGCATATATATATGTAGAATTTATAATTTATATGTTTTGAAAGTTAAAGTTGACAAGTTAACGTAGGAAGGATTCAAACAGGTTCATTATTTTGCACAAAAGTCAACGTATGAATTTTGAATTGAAATAGCTTTAAACATTTGGAAACAATAACTAAATGAATTCACATTCAAAACCAACATATATACAAAACATGCATTCAATTTATCAAAATGATTTCAAGTAATCAACATATGTAGTTCACTTATGTTTGTGTATGTAATATGTTATAAAATTGTATCAACTAATTAAAATTAGTTCCAAATCAAAAATGCTTATTTTATTATTAAACATTAATTTTTGAAACAATAACAAACAATAGATCAAACAATTTAAACATATAAATTCGCTGTATAATATTTGAGATTTAAATTATACAAACAAGATGAACATGTAATCAAAAAAGATGAAGCAAATATGAGATCTAAATTGTATTAACATGATGTATCACTAAATGAAATTAGAAAATTACCTTATGATGTAGTCATAAAATCACATCTTGAATGAAGAATAAAACTCCTAGATTTGATTGAATCGTCTTCAGAAATTGCAACGATTTGAAGCACCACTTATGTATTTATTTTATTTGATTTGTTTTGATTTAGTTTTGGGAATTTTTCTTTCCTAAAGCCATGGAATTTCGGTTAAGAGAGAGAGAGAGAAAGGAGAGAGAGAGAAAATGAATCGTTCTTTTAACATGCATGATCGGTTAAGAAAGGGCTTATAGATGCTTTTAAAATTTCCAAAACCATTTAATAATTAATTGCTTTAATATTTTATTGGTATCATATACCAGTATGCGCATATGCTTTTCATTAAATCTGATGGCATCATGTGAGAAATGGTGTAGTATAAATTATACTAGTTTGAATGAATCTTAAGATTACTTTTACACTAGAGCATGGTGCATAATGTTTTACAACTTATATAGAATTTTTTTGAATAATCTCAAGATTTAAATCAAAACACACACATATTAACACAGTCACAAATATATATATATATATATATATATATATATACACATATACGCAGTAAAAATAAAGTAAAGTAAAAGTAAGAAAGATGGTACCGGGAGTTTTATACTGGTTCAGATTGACCAATACTACATCCATTTCTGTACAGTACTTGTACAGATTTTCTTTCAAACATCTACTTTGATTAGGTAGCAAGCAAACTGGAATACAATTTTGATTTTAAGGCAACAAGCTACACCATTCTGACTTTTCGAGCTCAGGGTAGAAACTTTTGATTTAATCGGGAAATAAGACCATTCACTTTATTTAAACGGGCAACAAACACACCCATTTAATTTAAACGGGTAACAAGCACATCCACACAAAATGGTAGCAGAGAATTGTTGATTCCGAATATAAATAGTTGTAACTTGGATACAGAATATCCTGTAGCCCTTTTATAGCGCTTTGCTCTTTGAATTGATGAGAGAACACTTGCAAAATAGTCGGTAGATTTTAGAGAATGAATGTTGTGAATTGGAGATTGAATTTGAGTGAATTTGAAGAGTTAGAAAGTGGATTTTGAGAAAAATATAATGAGAATTTAGAGTAAGAAGAATGGAGAATGTAATTGAAATTCGTTTTTCAGTCTCTTTTATAGTGTTTGAAAAGACATGTCTATTCGCAAAGAGATTGGGCCAAAAATCACAACTGTTCTAAATTTTAAAAAACTTCAATGGTACATATGTTGACATACTTAGAAAGCGTATGTTGACATACCTTGTATTTTGAGAAAAACGACAACACTTTTAAAGTGTTATAAAATTATGATATGAAAAACCATTTAAAAATAGTTTTTTTAAATACTTTAATATATAAATAAAATTAGAAATATATTTTGAAAATAAAATAAATATTTTGATGAGAGGGTATTCAAAGAAAAGAAAGTTGTTATTCAAGACTTTAACAAATTTATCTAATGTCTCTGAACTATTATCTATAGTCTTGAACTCTTCATGTCTTTGTCTTTAAACTCATGAGTCTTCGATTGCCACGATCATATTTGAATCTTGATTTTTAGTCTTTTTACTGATTAGTCTTCAAACTCGATTATCATGTACTTGTATAAATCTATGTAATTGTAACGACCCGGATTTTTCGATGGTTAACGTTAAATATTTAAATGGTTTAAATATTGAATTTGGAGTTTTAATTGGGTTAATAAGTTTTTAAAACTGGGATTTTCAAGCGATTTCGCAAATTGTTGAAATCGTCGATTTAATCGACGCGTTTAAATAGCGATCCGGGGCACATTCTCAGAATTCGACGAAACTAGTTCCATTGGATCTGTAATAGTGTATTATTATCGAATTTCAAATTTCGTAGTGTTTGGAGTTATCATTTGATCGTACGGGATACAAACGCGTTGAATTTAATATCGAAATTCAATATAATGATTGGGTTCAAAAAGCTATCTTCTTCATACGATCGAATTAGGACTCGAAACTTGTTCCATTGGGTTCGGGATAGCGGTATAACATTAGGAACGCCAGGCAGCATGCCTCGATAGAAGACCGAAATTTTAAGACGCTAAAACGAGATATTTTGGAAAAAATTATAAAATATTATAATTGAAAAGTCAAACCCTATAACCTACCTTCTAAAACACGCCACCTTCTTATCCTCCATCTCGTCGCTCCTTTTAAATCATGTGGCACTTCTCTCCTTTCAAACGAAATCAAATTCATTCTTATAAAAAATATAACGAACGTGACTTCTTCCCCTCATCCAAGGGCTGCCATCGTCTTGGACCACCACGATCGTTATCACACGAAGTCATCAACTAATAAAATGGTCATGGAAGGGAGCTCGACCTAACCAATGGCGGTGATGGACTGCGATGATCGGAGGTGGGGGAAATCCGGTCGCGAAAGGGGAAGGTGGAGGTTTCGGTTTTTGGTTGATTCCATCGTCGACGTCGAGTTTCGGTGGGTGGGCTCTGAAAGGAAGGCGGAGAGGGAGGACGAGGCTACATCGTGGTGGAGTTTGGTGGCCAACGACGATGTGTGGCAGCGACAATCTTGAGGTGAACGGAAAACTTGGTTGCGGGTTTTCTCGGTCGTGGCAGCGTTTCAGGTGGCGAAACTTATGGCATTGAGTTTGCCTCGACGTGGGCGTGCTTCGGAGAGGGTGCAACGATCTTTGGTGGTCTGGGGTGGCCGCCGTGACGTTTTGAAGGGCCGGCCTGATGGGTTATTGATAGAGGGAGATGAGTTTAGCGGTTAATAGAATTTAAAATGGTAATCAATTTTATAAGTATGTCATTAAGGAAATGTTATATTATTTAAATCATGTAATTTTAAAATATGGCAACTTACTCGTTTAGGGTCAGATTCGAACAAAACGAGTTGCCTTAGGATCGTATTGTCGAATACTATGGGATGAAATTGGGTTGGTGGAGATTTAAGCTTGTTGGATTTTACCCTGCATTCGAATGTCATTCGAATTCAAATGGAACGTTTTGGTGACTTCTAAAATAAAGGTGAGAAATTCTCACTCATTTGGATCTCCAATTTAATTTTAAATAGTTAAATTTAATTATTGGATGCTTGATTGAATTGATAAATTATAATTATCTGTTGGATGTTATATATATAGTACTATATATGCTAGTATTTGGAGTGATATTCCCGCACATTATAGCGAATGAGATCTATACGCCCCGCATAATAGCGGATGACCCTATATACCGCGACATCCTCCTCGAAGTGATTGAAATGTGATATATGGATTCCTTAAAAATGTTGGAGGGGTCCAACTAGATTCCTTAAAAATGTTGAATTTAATTTCATATATTGTGATATATGGATTGTGTAGAATAATCTATTATAGATTATTGTAGTGATTGAAATTATTAGATGCTATGTAGCACTGGCCTGAATTTTGATATTTTAAATACCATAAATATATTTTTAAAATGGAAGGAATTAAAGGGAATTTTTGATATAAAAATATTTATATTGGAATTGGGTTTATTTAAAAGAAATTGAGTTAGAAAAATATATTTGATTTTTGGTTACACTTAACCATTGTGAATTATTAAATGGAGATTTTAAAAATGAATTATATAAGAGAATTTCTAAATGATATTCTGGAAATAGAAAAAGGAGTTGAAGTCGATATTAAAAATAGACTGGAAGTTATAAATGGGATCTATAAAAGGAATGGATTTATAAAAATGGAATTTTATAAACGAGATTGGTTTTATAAAGGTGAAACTCAAAGGAGTTATAAAATTATAAACGATGTTTATAAATAGGGAAATCGATATCAGATGATAGATTGGAAATATAAATTTACAGGGAGAATTTATATTAGAATATGGAAATAAGGTGAGAAAATAGTGGATACTATTTTTGAAAAGTGAAAATGGTTAAGGAGATCAGAATGGGAGTGATGTGATGTGATTCGAGTGGAATTTATAAATTAAATTCGTTATTGAGGTTTTAAAAATATATTTTTAATTCTAAGAAGCTAAATTTGTTTTTAAAAAGGAAATTTTTTATTATTTAAATCTATAAAATTTTAAACTAGTTAGGATTGAAATATTGCGGTAAGTAGATTTCCAAATATTAAGTATTTATTTTTAGTAAATTCTAACCTTTAAAATCAGCTTTGAAATCTATTTGTTTATCTAAAATTGAGTTATTGATGTTTATAAAAGTGCTTTCGATATTTAAATAATTACTTGAACATGTTTTAAAAATAAATTATCATTCTTTTAAATACTTATTATATATATATAGAGTTTGAAGTGATTGAATTTTTTTATTTATAAATTCTCTCGAGATTCGTAAACGAGGCTTATAAATGGATATGATTTTGGAGGAGAGGGATTTTATAAGGGATTTAGAGGAAATGGGTTTCAAAATGTATGAATATGGGAATTTTGAAATGAAATCGGAATTTATAAAAGAAGTTATAAATTGCTGAATGGGGTTATACACAAGTATACTGGGTTTTGGAAATTTAAAAAGAGAATTTGTTAGTGATTCCGAAGACTATGAGATAAGTTATGAAATATTATCTTAAGTGTTGGTATTTGAAAAAGATTTTGGAAAATAAGATTTATAATATTTTCCTAAGTATAAAAATGGAAATTTGGATATATTTCTATGTGTTGAGATGGTTCGAAAGGTTTAAGTATTTGAAATTGTTTTCAAACGTTGGAATGTGGAAAGGGATTTGGATATATATATATATATATCTTAGTAAAGATATTTTGAAATAAATGTTGAAGAATTATAAAATAAGGCCTAGTGTCTACTTATGGATGTTTTATTGATAGTTAAATAACCGACTATCAATATTGGCCAACTTCGTTAATCGTTTCGAAGTGACCAAGATCGTATTTAATTATCCGAAAACCACTTCGATCCGGTTTGAACGTAACGAATGAATACCGTAGAGATGATGAAGACGCTGATTCGGTTTGTCCAGACCCAGGACAACTTGTATGGACGAATGCTATCAGAACATCGTCATTGGAGGACGATGAGCATTCAAAGTAGAATTGTTTCTTGAAAGGTAACGCTTAGCCTCAAGCCTCATCAACCGGGAATGACTAAAACATGATAGATGCAGCAGGGCTAAGTGGGTCGCACCCAATTAGGGTATGTTATCACTTTTCTAGATGTCCTCGGAAACCTATATATTATGGATATGGTTGTGCATGAAAGAAGGAGCGCTCGATTGGAAGGGTGGGAACACCCGGGGTGATAACATATTTAGTCTATCCAGGTTAGGGGTAAGCCGGTCTTGTGTAGCAGGGGATCCCGGCGACATCCTCGGTACATTTTTCTAGAGGTGTACTGTGATGGGCGGTACCCTAGTGGCCCAGTCATTGTATGGAATCCATTCTCCAATAAGCGCCGTACGATTTTGATTGTGCCCAACTATTCTTAAACGTGAGATGCAAGCATTTCAGCTATTTTCTATTTACTTTCTATAGGCACTGTTATAATATCAGATGATTTTGATAAAAATCGTTTTGGTTATCGTAAGGTAAAAACCCGTCGTGTTTTTGTGTGACTTGGTCTTATGAGATACCTTTGTTTTTCAAAGGATTTTGAAGAAAACTAATTATTAAAATTGAGTGTGTTTTCTCACACTGGTTTTCCAGACTGACTCGGGTGTTATTTTATTATATTGCTCGGGTCAGATCGAGTATTACAGTTTCAGGTTAGAATGCCATGGAGCTCAGGAGACGAGCTGGAGGAGTTCGGGCGTATTTTCGTACTTGGTTTATAGTTCCGCTGTGTGAGGACAGGTGATTATAACTGTCCAGATTGATGTATTGATTTTTGTACTCTGATGATTGTAAGTATAAACAGTACAGTTCTTGTGTTTAAAATCTGTTATTATATATTATATTTGTTCCGCTGTGATAGTGAGATTTTATGATATTGTTGTTCTATTTTCTTCTACCTCTTTCTTCTTCTTTACCATAGTTATTCGCTCTTTCGTACAATTTGGGTTGAATAAGAGTGAATCATTATCAACTCAAAGAATACGGAACTGTGGGTCGCTACACTTGGTATCAGAGATGAAGGTTAAGCGAGAACCTTGGCTTTGGTGAAAATTACTCATTAAAAATAGGGTCAGTAGTATCCTAGAATAAGTTTGAGTGTATTAATAGATATGAGCGCGTATTTGTTGGTGGATATAAAATGGTTTATATTGTGTTGATTTATTGTCGAGTGGTATATAAATTCTGATCGAATAGTGGGACACCACTTAAATCGATAGGAGTTTCTGAGCACTTGAACGCGATAAACTGACACGGTATGGTTTTGAAGCGGGTAAATGAAATAATTTTACCCAAATTATATTTTTGATATAAAAAGAATAATTTTCTAGAAATTATTATAGTGGATTGATGTGTTTGGTTATTATTATATAACCAAAATAAGATTTTAAAATTTGGAATAGTTATAAAATCAAATTGGATTGTATAAGAATGAATTATACAAGTGAATTAAAAACTAAAAATGGATTCAAACCAAAAATTGGAGGAATTAAATCTCGGAGATTTTTGGAAATGCTTTCCAAAGTATTTTGAAATAATTAATAGTAATATTATTTTAGAGATGTTTTGAAAGAAAATTGTTTTAAATGGATTTTGGAAGTGATATAGCACTGAACTCACTTCAGTCGTTGGAAAATAATTCTGATGATGATGGCCGCATCATCAGTATTCATTTTCGAGTTTTTAAGTGATGGATTACTACCATAGTAAATTGATATGGAGATTTTTTGGTGAAAATAAGTGTTGTTTTGGAAATCCCGAAGGGAAATTGTTTTGGAATGGAACCAAGTGAATTTTGGAAAAAATCCAAAGAAATGGTTTGTTAACCCAAAAAGTTATATATTGGTTTCAAAATGATTTGAAGTGAAACCAGATATTTGGATTCTGGAATCCTTATTAAATGTTCTGGAAAATATCAGAAATAAGTTTTAAAAACTTGCAAGTGGAAGATGATATTGAAGTTGGAATAAAATTTAAAGTGAGAAGGTTAAAATGGAATTCAACTTAAGTTAAGTTGGATAAATTAAATTTTAGAAATTGGATTAATATAGTGTATTAATGAAATGGGAGTTAACTTAAGCAAAGTAATTGAAATATATAATGAAATAGATGGTGATATGAAATTGAATGAATTAAAAAATAAATTTGCTTGGAAGTGAAATTTAATTTAAGTATGAATAAATTCGTGAAATAGCTGTATAATATAAGTAAGGAAGTGGAAAAATATGAATTTGGAATTAAATTCTTACGTGATTAAATTCAAATGAATTGTGTGAAATTAAACTTTAGCTTATGCAAGTTAAATGGAAATTGAATGGAATATATAAACTTGGATTGTAAAGCGATAAGATAACTATTAGTTATAAAATTTTGATTGGGATAAAATTTAAGTGAAAATTTTGGAATTGTGAACAAATAAGTTGAATAGCATACAAAATTGGAATTAGTGGAATTAATATATTTGTAAGCTATAAAGTGAAGTATAATCTTGAGTTAATAATAAAATGTGAATATACTCGAGTATAGAATTGGAGGAAATGTGAGGAATAAGTTGTGTAGCTTTTAAATTGGAAAAGTGGAATAGAAAACCCAAAATAAAAATAGTTTGATATTTTGGGTAATGAAATAAAAATCCAAACTTGAATTATAAAATAAAATTTGAACTCAAGTAACCTAAAAGAAGTGATTTTTGAGATAAAAATCAGATGTGGAATTATAAAATGGCAGTGAACTAATTAGTTAATTGAATACAAAAATGGAACCTAGCTTGGTTGAATTAAATCGGACTGTGGATTTAAAAGTGAATATTGGAATTAGAACTTGAGTTATAAATTAAGTTCGACTTAAAAAGTAAGTGAATTAAATAAAATTGGAAATGTGTCGAATAAAGTGGAAATAGTTTGAAATAGTGATGACTTAAGTTATAAGGTGGAAATAATATAAAATAATGGATTAACTTAAGTTAATATTGTTGAATGAAAGTTAGCTCGAATAAATTGTGAGATGGTCATTTAATAAATAGCATGAAATGGTTCCGAGCTTAATAGAATAGATTTGAATATAATGGAATGTGGATATGAATGAAATGTAAGTGGAATGATTGTGAACAAATCTGAAATAGAATAAAATTAAATATAAATTGATTGGAATCAATTTAAAATAGTTATAAGCTTAAAGAATTATTTTATGAAATGAATATCGCCGAATTTGCATAGAAAAATTGTTGTTCAACGCAAACGAAAGTAAATAAAATTCTATGAATAAATAGAATGTGAATAAATTGATTTTTAAATCAATTTGGAATGGATATGAGTTTGTTTGGTATAAACATAAATTGAATGCATGTAAAGTGAGGTTTAAATCATTTAAATTGAATGAAATGGTATATAGGTTGATTGGAAGTAATTAAATTGGTGTTGGAACCTCATAAGTGCTTATAAATATATGTTTAACATACATTGCTTGTGAAGATTGTGTGTTTTAACTATTTAAATAAATGAAATGTTAGTAAATTTCATGTTTTTGGTACTTGCGTGGTTTAAATTGAGTAAGTACAGGTATATGGAGCTGTTTGCTTGATTTTTTGTCGCGCAAACTGCAAATAAAATAAGCTGCTCACATAAAAATGCTAAAATAAGGTACATTTTCGGATTAAATACCGCAAAATATAAATATTGATATATATATATATATATATATATATTTTCCGACCGTGTGGGTTGATGTATATATATTTATCTCTCTTTTCATATTGCAAAAGGCTCTCCGTACAAAGGAGACTCTGCCAAAAAATTTCGAAAATTTAGGGTGTTAGAAAAATTTTGAAATTTTTTGTTAACGACAATTTGATTTCAAATTGAAATTGAAATAAAGGGTTTTGGAATTAGAATTGAAAACTAATTGTTTTGGTTGGAATAATAAGATTAGAAAAAGTGAATGTCAGGTTTAACTAAGTGGGTTTTGTTAAGTTATGTGTTTGGAGCGTTTTTCTTGTCTCAGCAATTTCGGGGACGAAATTCTTTTAATGGGGGAGGAATGCAACTACCCGGATTTTTCGACGATTAACTTTAAATATTTAAATGGTTTAAATATTGAATTTGGAGTTTTAATTGGGTTAATATGTTTTTAAAACTGGGATTTTCAAGCGATTTCGCAAATTGTTGAAATCGTCGATTTAATCGACGCATTTAAATAGCGATACGGGGCCCAGTCTCGGAATTCGACGAAAGCGGTTCCATTGAATCCATAATAGTGTATTATTATCAGATTTCAAATTTCATAGTGTTTGGAGTTATCGTTTGATTGTACGGGATACAAACGCGTTGAATTTAATATCAAAATTCAATATAATGATTGGGTCCAAAAAGCTATCTTCTTCATAGATCGAATTAGGACTCGAAACTTGTTCCGTTGGGTTCGGGATAGCGGTATAACATTAGGAACGCCAAGCGGCACGCCTCGATAGGAGACCAGAATTTTAAGTTGCTAAAACGAGATATTTTGGAAAAAATTATAAAATATTATAATTGAAAAGTCAAACCCTATAACCTACCTTCTAAAACACGCCACCTTCTTATCCTCCATCCCATCCCTCCTTTTAAATCATGTGGCACTTCTCTCCTTTCAAACAAAACCAAATTCATTCGTATATAAAAAATAAATATAATGAACGCGACTTCTTCCCCTCATCCAAGGGCTGCCATCGTCTTGGACCACCACGATCGTTATCACCCGAAGTTATCAACTAATAAAATGGTCTTGGAAGGGAGCTCGACCTAACCAATGGCGATGATGGGCTGCGATGATCGGAGGTGGGGGAAATTAGGTCGCGAAAGGGGTAGGTGGAGGTTTCGGTTTTTGGTTGATTCCATCGTCGACGTCGAGTTTCAGTGGGTGAGCTCTGAAAGGAAGGCAGAGAGGGAGGACGAGGCTACATCGTGGTGGAGTTTGGTGGCCAACGATGACGTGTGGCAGTGGTAATCTTGAGGTGATCGGAAAACTTGGTTGCAGGTTTTCTCGGTCGTGGCAGCGTTTCAGGTGGCGAAACTTATGACGTTGGGTTTGCCTCGATGTGGGCGTGCTTCAGAGAGGGTGCAGCGATCTCTGGTGGTCTAGGGTGGCCGCGGCGACGTTTTGAAGGGGGCGGCCTGATGGGTTATCGATAGAGGGAGATGAGTTTAGCGGTTAATAGAATTTAAAATGGTAATCAATTTTATAAGTATGTCATTAAGGAAATGTTATATTATTTAAATCATGTAATTATAAAAATATGGGAACTTACTCGTTTAGGGTCAGATTCAAACTAAACAAGTTGCCTTAGGATCGTATTGTCGAATACTATGGGATGGAATTGGGTTGGTGGAGATTTAAGCTTGTTGGATTTTACCCTGCATTCGAATGTCATTCTAATTCAAATGGAACGTTTTGGCGACTTCTAAAATAAAGGTGAGAAATTCTCACTCATTTGGATCTCCAATTTAATTTTAAATAGTTAAATTTAATTATTGGATGCTTGATTGAATTGATAAATTATAATTTTCTGTTGGATGTTATATATATATAGTACTATATATGCTAGTATTTGGAGTGATATTCCCGCACATTATAGCGGACGAGACCTATACGCCCCGCATAATAGCGGATGACCCTATATACCACGATATCCTCCTCGAAGTGGGATTGGTATTTTTATATTGTATTAACATCTGTGGATGCAGGGAAATGTGTTGGAGGGATCCAACTGGATTCCTTAAAAATGTTGAATTTAATTTCATATATTGTGATATATGGATTGTGTAGAATAATCTATTATAGATTATTGTAGTGATTGAAATTATTGGATGATGTTGTAGCACTGGCATGAATTTTGATATTTTAAATACCATCAATATAATTTTAAAATGGAAGTAATGAAAGGGAATTTTTGATATAAAAATATTTATATTGGAATTGGGTTTATTTAAAAGAAACTGAATTAGAAAAATATATTTGATTTTTGCTTACACTTAACTATTGTGAATTATTAAATGAAGATTTTAAAAATGAATTATATAAGAGAATTTATAAATGATATTCTAGAAATATAAAAAGGAGTTGAAGTTGATATTAAAAATAGGTTGGAAGTTATAAATGGGATTTATAAAAGGAATGGATTTATAAAAATGGAATTGTATAAACGAGATTGGTTTTATAAAGGTGAAACTCAAAGGAGTTATAAAATTATAAACGATGTTTATAAATAGGGAAATTGATCAAATGATAGTTTGGAAATATAATTTTTCAGGGAGAATTTATATTAGAATGTGTAAATAAGGTGAGAAAAATAGTGGATACTATTTTTGAAAAGTGAAAATGGTTAAGGAGATCGGAATGGGAGTAATGTGATGTGATTCGAGTGGAATTTATAAATTGAATTGGTTATTGAGGTTTTAAAAATATATTTCTAATTCTAAGAAGTTAAGTTTGTTTTTAAAAGGAATTTTTTATTATATAAATCTATAAAATTTTAAACTAGTTAGGATTGAAATATTCCGGTAAGTAGATTTTCAAATATTAAGTATTTATTTTTAGTAAATTCTAACTTTTAAAATCAGCTTTGAAATCTATTTGTTTATCTAAAAATGAGATATTGACGTTTATAAAAGTGTTTTCTATATTTAAAAAATTAGTTGAACGTGTTTTAAAAATAAATTATTATTCTTTTAAATACTTATTTTATATATATATATATAGAGTTTGAAGTGATTGAAATTTTTTATTTATAAATTCTCTCGAGATTCGTAAACGAGGCTTATAAATGGATATGATTTTGGAGGAGAGGGATTTTATAAGGGATTTGGAGGAAATGGGTTTCAAAATGTATGTATATGGGAATTTTGAAATGAAATCAGAATTTATAAAAGAAGTTATAAATTGCTGAATGGGGTTATACATAAGTATACTAGGTTTTGGAAATTTAAAAAGAGAATTTATTAGTGATTCCGAAGACAATGAGATAAGCTACGAAATATTCTCTCAAGTGTTGGTATTTGAAAAAGATTTTGGAAAATAAGATTTGTAATATTTTCCTAAGTATAAAAAATAGAAATTTGGAAATATTTCTAAGTGTTGAGATGGTTCGAAAACATCCTGTTATGGATTTAAGTATTTGAAATTGTTTTCAAACGTTGGAATGTGGAAAGGGATTTGGATATATATATATATATATATATATATCTTAGTAAAGATATTTTGAAATAAATGTTGAAGAATTATAAAATAAGGCCTAGTGTCTGCTTATAGATGTTTTATTGATAGTTAAATAACCGACTATCAATATTGGCCAACTTCGTTAATCTTTTCGAAGAGACCGGGATCGTATTTAATTATCCGAAAACCACTTCGATCCAATTTGAACGTAACGAATGAATACCATGGAGATGATGAAGACGGTGATTCGGTTTGTCCAGACCCAGGACAACTTGTATGGAAGAATGCTATCAGAACATCGTCATTGGAGGACGATGAGCATTCTAAGTAGAATTATTTCTTGAAAGGTAACGCTTAGCCTCAAGCCTCATCAACCGGAAATGACTAAAATATGGGAGATGCAGCAAGGCTAAGTGGGTTGCACCCAATTAGGGTATGTTATCACTTTTCTAGATGTCCTCCGAAACCTATATATTATGGATATGGTTGTGCATGAAAGAAGGAGCGCTCGATTGGAAGGGTGGGAACACCCGAGGTGATAACATATTCGGTCTATCCAGGTTAGGGGTAAGCCGGTCTTGTGTAGCAGGGGATCCCAGCGATGTCCTCAGTACATTGTTCTAGAGGTGTACTGTGATGAGCGGTACCCCAATGGCCTAGTCATTATGTGGAATCCATTCTCCAATAAGCGCCGTACAGTTTTGATTGTGCCCAACTATGCTGAAATGTGAGATGCAAGCATTTCAGCTAGTTTCTATTTACTTTCTATAGGCACTGTTATAATATCAGATGATTTTGATAAAAATCATTTTGGTTATCGTAAGGTAAAAACCCGTCGTGTTTATGTATGACGTGGTCTTACGAGATACCTTTGTTTTTCAAAGGATTTTGAAGAAAGCTAATTATTCAAATTAAGTGTGTTTTCTCACGCTGGTTTTCCAGAATGATTCGAGTATTATTTTATTATATTGCTTGGGTCGGACCGAGTATTACAGTTTCATGTTAGAATGCTATGGAGCTCAGGAGACGACTGGAGGAGTTCGGGCTTATTTTCGTACTTGGTTTATAGTTCCGCTATATGAGGACAAATGATTATAACTGTCTAGATTGATGTATTGATTTTTGTACTTTGATGATTGTAAGTATAAACAGTACAGTTCTTGTATTTAAAATCTGTTATTATATATTATATTTGTTCCGCTGCGATTCTGAGATTCTGTGATATTGTTGTTCTATTTTCTTCTACCTCTTTCTCCTTCTTTACCCTAGTTATTCACTCTTTCGTACAATTTGGGTTGAACAGGAGCGAATCATTATCAACTCAAAGGGTACGGAACTATGGGTCGCTACAGTAATATCCAGCAAAATATTCTATACAACTTGGGAAAACATTAGTACCTATATTTATATGGTTGTTGACATTAAAATCTGTATCTGTGGTATTAACAATCACCTTCTTTTTGATGATTACAACTATATATATATATATTAGTATAAAATATAATGCAACTCCCCTTAAATTGGTTAACTCCCCCTATATTGAATAATCTCCCCTTAGTATATGCATATATTATATTTTATATTTTTCTCTCCCTTTGTCATCAAGTAAAATGAGTAAAGAATAATAAACTCCCTCTAAATGTGACATATTAAATATTATGAAACGTGATAATTTTGTATATGGAACATCAGTATTAATTGCTAAATAATATTTTTGAGAAATAACTTTATATATACATACATTTATAATTGCACTTATTTAAACCATACGTCACAATTTTTACACTTATACACGATTAATTACATAAAAATTAGTTTCTAATTATACAGACTAAAATGTACATAATAAATACATATTTTGAATACATATTAAAAGCAGATTTTCTTAAGGACTTTGACCCATCCTACGGATCCAAAGATTGGATTGTTGTTGATAACTTTTCAGTCTTCATATTTCACTTTCGCTTTAGTGTTCAAGCATTCTAAGGCATCGCTTTGGACTTTTTTAGCGAAGCAAGAAATCAAACATTGAAGAGAACCAAATTTTTTTCTTGTCCTTTGATCATTTTCATTTAACTCAACTCCAAGTGTCGGTGATTGCAAAGAATGAAGCAAAGAGCATTCTTGAATGATTGAAGAGTTTATTTTGGATTGTCACTTAATTTTTGTTGTGAAAAATTGATGTTTGAATTTATTTTTATAAAAAGAGATGTGTATAGAAAAATAAAATAAGAGGATGGATTGAATTTTTGAGTTTTTTTGGAAGAAAAATGGTTTTATAGTTGTGAAAAGTCAGATTAAAAACTAATTCCTCCCAAAAATAACTAATTTTTTTATTTCAAAATATGAAAATACCAGAGTATGTTGATATATATAGATAGGGTATGTCGGCATACATGTAGTAAATTGCATTTTTTTTCTTTTTGTTTATATTTTATAATATTTTAGTTTATGATTCCAAAGATTAAAAGAGCATGATTGATAACAAAAATAATGTCTCTAAGCAAATTTCATTAATAATATAGTGAGATACATAAACATAATGAAAAAATACATGGAAATGATATAAATAAAACTAGAAAATATAAAGATAGCTAAGTAGATCTAGAATAATGAAGAAGAAGAAGAATCTCCACCAAGCGTTTTCATTATCTCTCAAAGTAGTTGTCAACTTTTTTGAGAGGCTAGTGAATTACTTACTTAATGAACGCTTAAGTATTTTTGATTATTAAGTAGCTTCTCTTGATTCATAAGGATCTCTTTGTTTGAATAACGAGCTGGTTTTTATAGCTTTCAAGAGATGTATCCATTTCCTCCTCTTCTTCTTTTTCTTCCTTCTCTTCTATTTCTATATCATCACTTTCTTCTTCTTGAAGAATCTCTTGCTCTTCTTCTCTTGCCAATCTTTCATCCTTTTCGGTAAGAGCCTCATAGGTTTTAAATTCAAGAGGAATATGCATGAGAGAGATGTTTATTTTGTCAAAAACTTTATGAGGAAAAATGTTTTAATCTTTTAGGTCGATACCAAAGTAGTTGAAAATTCTAGTAAGATACTGACCATGGTAAAGTGTGTTTTCAGGTCTAGAAGTATTCTTTTGAACAAAGTCATCCAAAATCACTTATGGCCGATTAATATCATATTTTCGAAAATAACATAATGTGCTTTGAAAACTTTGCGAGCAAGATTGTTGTAATTACCGGTCTTAATTGTAATACTTTGTTATAAAATAAGACTCATTAAACTCTCTTTTGGCCTTTTTAAAACCATATTCTTCATCATTTGAAAACAAATCATGCATAACTTCTATATTACCATAATCAAATTTTAAAATGGAGAGGCCATTTTCACTACTTTACAATCAAGAATTTGGTCAAAAATTTTATAATCCAAAAAAATAAATGTATCTTTGATACTACTCCAAATTTGATATTTTCCTTGATAAAACTTTCCACTTAAATTAGCATTAAACGTTTTGATCAAATCGTAATAGCAATCAAAATCATTTTGCGATAAATGAATTAAAACTAATAATACCGTTTTCCAAAGCAAGATCTTGTAAACCATAAGAATAGAATTCACTAAAATTAGCAAATCTTTCCGAAAAGACTTTACCATATGTTGCATGCTCAATGTATGTTTCAATGGATTCTTGGTCATTAAAAAGTTTAGTGAATAATTTTTTTGATTTTTGAGATAAAATGTGCCGAAGATGAGATTAGAAAAGTGAATATATAGAGTTTGATTGAACATGTAACATCCAAAAAGGCGTCCTTTCAATTTTTGAATTTAATGCAAAGAAAAGGGTGTTCAAAAGTCCAAATATTGAAAAGATTCTTCAAATTTTGTCTGATATGTCGATATACCTAAGTGGCATATGTGGACATATATCCCGAAATTTCAATGTTCAAAAAATAAAGATACACGCGCAGACTAATTATTATTATTATTATTATTATTATTATATCTGTTCCTATATTAAATAATTTCTTGAAAGGAAAAATAAATTAAAATATGAAATGTAAAAAATATCGATTTTGTTGTTTCCTTTCTTTGACTTGATTAATCTTCCATCACCGTGAAACACATGTTGATAGTTTTGGTGTCTGGTTTGTTATCACTGATTGTTGTATCAGAATCGTCTTAGGTTACGTTGAAAACCCCTTTTCTCCTTTTAAATGAATTAGTGTTTAGTGTATTCTTTGCATTCTTCTGATGCGGATAGTCTCTTCGTAGATGGTTATATTTATCACAATCGCAACACTTAAAAACATTTCCGTTTATTGAATTTTTGTTTTCAGTTTTGCGGAAGTTCATCTTTCTGTATTTTAGAAATTTTTTGAAATTTCAAGTCATAAGGGAAATCTCTCATCATTATCATCGTCATTTGAACCTTGATCGTTAGTTATTGCGTTGAGTGTAATTGATTTCTTTTCGGTCGCCTTACTTTCCCTTCTACCCTACAACTGTGCTTCATAGGATATTAGATTACCAAATAATTCTTTAATTTTTAATATACTAATATCATTGGCTTCCTCTATTGCTAATATCTTTTGATCCCATTCTGAAGAGAGTGAATTAAGGATTTTTCTAACTTGATCCTCTTCTGAGAAATTTTTCCCTAATGATACTAATGAATAAACTATATGTTGAAATGTAGAATGCATGTCAGAAATAGTCTCATTTTGTTTCATTTTGTAACAACCCATATTTTATGCTGCTTTGAGTATTTAAATATTTAATTGGTTTATTTTATCAATAAGCTGGAAAACTCAATTTTTGCAGATGGACTTTTTAGGACTTTGGATTATTTCCATTGGGTCTAGATGGTCCGAGTGAGCCAGAATGAGAATAAGTATCGATATATTTCGACCGTTTGATCCCGAGTTAGAAGGTCGAGTTCAGTTCATAAATCAAACGACTCAAAGAAGTTAGCTTTTGTACTATTGGAATTAGGTCCCGAAAATAGTTCCATTGAGCTCGAAATAGGGGTATTTGGTTAGGAACGCCAGTGAGCACGCCTCGATTGGAGTTCGAAATTTTTTAGGGTGAATAGTGTCGTAGATATTTTCTATATAAGGACCTTGCCCTTCCTTTATTTCCTTTTATTTTCTTCCCCCCAGACGTAGAAACCCTAGCTTCCAGAAAAATAAACCCAAAGGTCATTTTAGGGCACGACCCCAACTAAGGAAATGTGCGGCACGACATGGTGAAGGCGATTGATGGTTGGATCATCGCATGGAGGGGCATGGCGGCCAGAATTCATAGATGAAAATTGTTCAGTTTTCGGGGTTTATCTCGGCGGTGATGGGGACGAGGTCAGGGTCTTTGGGTAGATCTCGACGAGGGGGTGCTTGGATGATGATGTGGCGGCAGGTGGGCCCTATGGCGGCGGTTAGGAGTTAATGAAGGTGACGATTGAGTTGGGTATCGCGATCGCGATTTGGATTAGAATGAGGATTAGCGGCCAGGATTAACTAAAGACCAATTAGGGTTTGATTAGTAATTAATTAAATAATTATATTATTTAATTCTAGAATCTTATAAGTGCTATTACTTGTTCATACAAGGTCCAAATCGCACGAGGTCAGTCGCGTTGGACTCGTAGCATCGAACATTACGTTATAGAATTGGATAGGTGGAATTTGGAACTTGTAAAATTTCAAGCTAAAATCGAACGAGAACTAGAACCAAAACGCTTCGGCGATAAATGGAATTTTAGTGAGTTAAACTCACCTTTTGAGTTAATCAGTAAGATATATAGTCGATAAATTTTACCGTCTGTGTTTGGTTGAAATTATTGGTTGCATGCTTGGATGTTTTAATTGGTTGATTGTTTGGTTTTGATGAATTGTCACTTTTGAAAACGGTCAATATATAAAATCATTTGCAGGGAATTTATCTGACGTACGGGGAATTTGTAGAGGGATCCAACGGGATTCCTCACTATTGTTGATTTGTTTTTAATTATATTCCTGTTGTATGAATTACTGAATATCAAAACTTGATTGTTTGGCCCTATTGGTTATGACATTTTTATGTGTTAAAACTTAACGCTATAGTGATAAAAATTAATAACAGCATTGGTTAAGCACTCAGTGGTTATTGACCTCAATTTAGTATTTTGAAATACTATTAACCGTCGTTTTGGCTTGAAATGGGTTTTTGATTTGGAGATTAATTTCAAATCTAATCTTTAGTTTTCTGGAATATTTTTATTTAAGCAGATTTTGAACTTCTCTATTTTACCCCAACCGTTTTATTCATCTTTTCTAAATCATTTAGAAATGTTTTAAAGTTGTTTAACTATCATTTAATAGTGATTTACAGTATTTAACTATTGTTTAATAATGTTTAAAAGTTGTTTGTTTCTGTTCAATATTGTTTTAAAGTTATTTATTAATATTTTAATATTGTGAAAAGTTATTTATTTAAATAATCGATATTGTTTGAAGATAATAATTATTATTTATTAATAATATTTTGGAAGTTAGTTATTTATTACAATAAGGTTTTTGAAGATTAATAATTAATTATTATATTAATAATGTTTGGAATTATTTATTATTATATTAATAATGTTTTGAAGTTGTTTATTATGATACTAATGATGTTTTGAAGTAACTTAATTATTACTTTATAAATCAATTTATTATTTATAATGGTATTTATAAATAATAAATTGATTTATAAAGGAATTTCATTTAATAAAAGTTTATTAATGAAAGTGGAGTTTTGTATTTATAAAGGATATTTATAAAGGCTTTATAAAGGATTTTTATAAAGTGATTTTAGAAAGGATTTTTATAAAGGATTTTTATAAATGAGTTTTATAAAAGAATAAAGTTTTATAAATAGGTTTATAGATTTATAAAAGGTGTTCTATAAATAGTATTATGGATTTATAAAAGGGCTTTATAATTGTTTTAGAGATTTATAAAAGAGTTTTATAAATTGTTTTAGGGATTTATAAAAGAGTTTTATAAATGATTTTAGAGATTTATAGAAGGAGTTTTATAAATGATTTTAGAGTTGTATAAAAAGGGAATTTTAAAAGAAGTTAAGATTGGTTTTCAAGAATGATTTTTAAATAATTATGGTGGTATAGAAACATGTTTCCATACTCAATACCAAATAGGAAATCTTTCTCAATCTTTGTAAATATACTTATACCATTGAGATAAGTATATAAATACATTTTCTAAGTAGTAGAAGTGTAGTGTTTTTGTGAATATACTTATACCGTTGAGATAAATATATGGATATTCTTCCAAGTGTTGAAAGGAGTAAAAAGGGTTTGTGAGTATACCTTTGTAAATGTACTTTGATACAAGTATTTACAAGGTGATCTTAAGTAATGAAAAGATTAATTAAAGAAGTTAGTTGTTACTTATGTCCTTAACCAATGTTGTTTTCCTATAGAAATAAATCTCCGATTGGATTATTGTTTATTTGATAGTTAAATAACCGACTGTCAAACTCGGCTAATTTTAAACTATCGTTGTCGGTTTGGGGAGACTGGGATATGATATGATATCCGAAAACCACTTAGAACCGGCATAAGCGTTCAAATGGAAGACATCTTGATGATGATGAGCTCGAAGGTGGAGTTCTTTGAAGTGCAATGGCTACTTGCTACTAATCCTAAGGGTGATTCCAAAATGGACGTAGTAGAGGTAATGTCTTCGGTTTCGTTCAGTCCCAGAACTAACTTGTACGGACGAATGCTGGCATTGCATTTCTTCATGGAGGGCAATATTAGCATTCCAAGATAGTTTGATAAGAGAAAAGGTAAAAGCGTAGCTTCAAGCCTCACAATCGGTAAATGACTAAAGTAGGGACTTACGGTAGAGCTATGTGGGTCGCTCCTATTAGGGTATGATCATCCCTTATCTAGAGTCGATATTTATGTATGCTTCGGGGCCCATTATGGTTGTTTATCAACCTAGGGGTGATCATATTCGGCGCTATCCAGTAAGGGGTAGGGCCGGTCCTTTGTAGTTGAGGTGAAACGTGCTATAGCCTTTAGTAAATTTTATCTAAGGTGTGCTGATTCGGTGGGTAGACCCTTATTCTTTCATAATTGGAATCCATTTTCCAATACGAGCCTTCAGACTTGATTGTATACCTACTATGCTGGAATTTAACTAATGTAACAATTTCGACTATGGTTCAATATTTACTTTAAACCCTAGACACTATTATAATATCACGGGATTTTCTATAGAAATGTTTCGGTTATCATAAGGTAAAACCCCGTCCGTGTTTATGTGCGGTGTGGTCTTATGGGATACACTTATTTTGAAAGGTTTTATAACATTAAAATTCATTTGAGGTGTGTTTCTCCCGTTGGTTTACCAGACTGATCTGGGCGTTACTTTACTTATAATGCTAGGGTTAGACCGAGCTTATTTTCAAATTAGATTTGGATGTTTTAGAGCTTCAGGAGATGAGCTGGATGCCTCCAAGATGTTGTAACGACCCGTAAAATTTCAACTGTTTAATAACGTAATTAGTTGAAATTTTGTGAAATTTTAAACGATAAAATTTTGAAATAAAAATTTAATATTTGGAATACGTCTAGTTAAACATAGCAACTGGTCAATTTTCGTCCGAAAATATGAAAGTTTATTTCGCGCGTAAATTCACTTCAATTCAATCAGTTAAAAAGCAGTGAAAATAAAATGTTTTCAAAACCAAAATATTTTTACATAGGAAAATTCTAAACCATCTTCTGAGCAAGATGTCAGTTCGTCATTTTTCCAAATTCGGACACCTATTGCTCCGTCGTTCTTATTTTCTGCAAAATAGCAGTATTCTGGTACCGATATCGATTTTTATCGGATGATCGTACCACTGATTTCTATATACCGTTTTGATCGTCTAGTCGTGCTGATCTCTTCGGTATTTTCACTTTAGTGTTTTGGTGTCCGAAATGTGGAGAAATTCGCGCAACGGATAATGGTATCGGTAGCCGTTCGGTTGCGTCCATTGATTTTCCTACCGACCATTCATTTTTCTACCATGCAAATCCAATAGGCGTAAATTTTAGTATTCCTTGGAATCAATGTTGTGACTTTACATTTTCAATCGTTTCTTTTTATTTTTCTGTTAAGCTTGCCTTTACATTTCCCATTTTTTACCACCGCATTTTCTTCCTTCTGCTCCCATTTTCTATCATGTCGTGCATGTGACCATCTCTCCACCTCACCTTATCAAACCCATCCGCCCCTCTTGCCAAACGCAGCCACCACCAACCGCATCTCCACCTCCATCCGCGCCAACCATTCTCCCACCACCACGCAACCGTGTACAACCAAGGCAACCCGTCCACATCCCATCCACCTTCTTCCCCGTTCATCCTCTCGTGCCCACCCCAACTGCCGCCACCACGCCCATCAACCAAGTGCCTCTCCTCTGCCTAACCACCTAAGAACCGCATCCACCTTCCAACCCGTCCCCGAGCCACTGCCAAGTGTAGTCAGCCCATCCCGAGCGTTGCTCCCACCTCGCCGGACCAAGCACCCAGCCGAGAAGCCCTCCTCCGCCTTGACACGCATCCCCACCGCAAGGCAGTGCCTCCTCCTTCCCCACGCGCGTCAACCTCCATCACCCCACAACCTTCCCGCCCGCAAAGCAATAACCCCGGCTTCAACTGCTAAGACTGATCTTCCTCTCCCATTCTCTTCGCCGAGCATCTCTGCCCCTCTCCACCACGCTCGGCAGTCTCGTCTTCCACCTGCGCGGCCGCAAGCTCACCTCGGCCTCGCCTATGAAGGCTACCCTCCCTGTGCGTGCGTTTACATGTAAGTATATTATGTAGATTTTTTTTCTACTTTAGTATATATATACAATACAGTAGTTATTATATAAAATGCATGTTAAACTCATATATAGGTGTTTTAATGTATATATAAACATATAGAGGTTGTACTGTCATACAATTTCAGCAATATATAAGTTTTACTGTTTGTATGAATGATATTGTTTGGTTTGCACCTTATATCTATATATAAATGAAGATCTGAGATATGTGTTTGGTTTAACCGTATATATATATATATATGTGTTTTGGCTCAAAGCTACCGGTTGTTATATTAATGCATGTAAGTGGTATACCTATTATTTTCAAAGATTTGCAATGGTTGTCGTGATACATATACATAAAAATATTATAGTAATAATGTTTGTTTCGTTTTTAGTTGTATAAGTCTATATATATTACTTTTTATAAATGAGTCCTCTTGCATGTATATTTATTTAACAGCATGTATACACTGTTGCATATATTATATATAGTCTGCATATTTTATATTAGCTGAAATTTTATATTGTGTCTGCATATTCTCTAGTGTGTTAGTATTTGTAGTTATGCAGATATTTGTATATAAAACATTTGTAAGCTATTCATACTAATATTTGAACATGTGTGCATAAAAATATATACATATTACAAGATTTATGGTATATCTGCTATGCATCTGACCTGTGTATTGATTTACATATAAAACATTAATTTTAAATATATAAGTGATTATGTATATTTTAACTCAGCTATTTGTTTCTAAAAATTAACCAAATAAAATGTATGCATTCATACAACAACTTGCATTATAATAGTAGTCTGAATACAATTGCGCGTCTGTTCTTACTTTACTTTATTAGGTGTCAGTTTAGAATGCATAAAATATTAGTTATAATATTTACACGGTAGTTGTATGGTTTTGTGTGCGTGTAATAATGCGTAGTGTATAGTTATATATTGCAGCATTACATACTTTACTTTCAAGATATGTATGATATGGTATTTTACAAATTATATATAGTTACTCATATAGGTAGCCTGTATAGTGGTTTTGTAAGTTTATTCAAGGTCTGTTGTTTTATATGTGTACATAAATTTTAATGGTTTTGGACCAAATTGATTTTATTATTATTAATATGTGTTTTATTTTAACTATATATAGATATATATTTTATTCTAATTTCGGCTTAAATTAAAGTATTGATTTTAATAAAATAACAAATATTTCTGTATATATCTGGCTGGTTCTGATTCATTTATCAATTTTGATTTATCAGCTTGTTCGTCGAACGCATATCCTTCGTACTTTACTCTGAAATTCGTGCTTGGATTCGCGATTCTTCCCATTCTCGTCCATCTCAAACCTCGAAAGGTGAGCAATCACTCACGATTAACGTTCTTTTATTTATTAAATTTGATTGCAATTGAAACGACAATTGAAATATGCTGCTGTTAGATATTTATACTGTTATTACCTGTATCAGTTCATATGTGACATCTGACACCATTATTTGTTATATATGCAATGATAATCCAGTTTGGTTGTTAATTGATTGATTGTTGATGTTTATATTGGACGTTAAATTGTTAATGTTGAAATGATAAATACCCAAATTGAACTTTGACTTAGGATAGAAAATTAAATAAAACCCGATTGGTCAATAATTTGATTTGAAATTAAGCGAAGATTTTATTTGAATAAAGAATATGGTTTTGAAATGAAGTTGAAATTTAAATTTTTATGAAGGGAAAATGTTAATATCTAATAATCTGAAACAAAATATTAACAGTGTAATTGATGAAATAATATTGTTTAATTTGAGAAATGATTGAATTAAATTTTGAAATGATTTACTAATTAAGTTTGAAATTATTAAACTTTGAAATGATTTAAGAATTAAGTTGAAATTATAATTAAGTTTGAAATTATTAAACTTTGAAATTATTTAATAATTAAGTTTTGAATTATTTAATAATTAAATAAGATTGAATTATTTAATGATTAAATTGAATTGAAATTCTTTAATAAGAAAATTGAACTTTTGAATAAGTGAATTTCACTTCGTAAATAATTGAAATTGAGTTCTTTATTAATTAAGTTTTGGAAATTTATTTAAGTAAGTAAATAAGTAAAATTGAATTTCGTTATCAAGAAATAAAATGTGATTTATTGAAATTAATGCAAGGCTTGAAATTTAAAGAATTTGATTTGATGAATTTAATTTAATTCAAAATTGTAAGTTTTGATTTAATGAAGTTGAACTTAAGAATGGATTTAATGAATTGGAAATTTAATGGAAATTGTTTTGAATAACAAATTTACTTAACGAATATTGAATGGAATCGATAAATGAATGTAAATTGATTTGAATGTTAAATTAAATTAATTTAAATGATTTTGAAATGAAACTGATATACGAATTTGGATCAATATTTGAATTGTTTTAAATAGAAATTGAAATTGAATTATAAGATTTTGAAACGGAAAATTGGAAGTTTTGAAACGAAAATTTGGAAATTGTTTTAGAAAGACAAATGAAATGTTGATTTACGAATTCTATTTGAAATTGAAATTGATTTGGTTTTTGAAATATATAAACGACCAATCGGTGTAATAATTACGAAAGTTATTAAAGAGACCGGGATCGGTAATGGATATACTCTCTATCTGAACCGAAACCACTTTAATAACTATACGCGGAGTGTTGATCCAGAATGAAGTGGATGGTTTGGTGAACGCGTTGATTGAAGAAAGAGAACGATTTTGGATGACCCCTGACATGACTAAAACAGGAGCCGCGCCGGGCCATTGAGGTTCGCCACCTCTAGCGGACACACTTCTTCGTTACCATATCTATTACTTTTGTGATTCGATTTGGGTGCACCCCTCGATTTTGGGAGTGTTGTTTCGCGGTGTTGGGGTAGTAGCTGCTATGCCCAACATCAGTCCGGATCACGCAACTACTAGTATCCTAGTTGGTATTGCCTCATGTACCTTGTCATACTGATTATCCTATTCGCGACCACTACGATTTTGATTTGTACCTTTTAGTATATGGATTGCCCTCTGGTGACTTCCGGTTTTGGGGAAACTACGGTCTTGTATATGCTTTTGGGAATAAACAGGTTAAGAGGTGTATGGGCCCTGCTTAACCCTACTTTGATATCTTTATATTACTGATAGACATTATCTACTTAGCGTACATTACTACCTAGTAGATAGTTTAACGGATCCTTAAAGGATGGTTATTCCGAACATCCTTTGAGTTACTTGTATTTCAATTGCTATTTCATTTGAGTTGGATTTATTAATACGAGAATGTTAATCCTGACTCGAGTGTTTTGTGTTTTGCTTTACGCTCGGGTCAGACTGAGTAGTTCAGCTTTCGAGACTCACCTTTGGAGTTGGAGCTTCGCTTGGAGATCCAGCTATCTATCCAGCTTTCGGATATTCGATGATTCCAGTGATGTATTCTGATTTGTATCTGTTACTCTTCCGTTGTATCTGGTTTAACTCTGATGTATCGTATTACTCTTCTGTTGTAAACTCTGATGTATTTTATATATTCATATAGTAGCTTCATGAACTACTATCTCTTTTATTTCCGCTGCACTTATTACTCTGTGTCTGTGATCTGTGATTATTTATTTACTGTATATGTTCAGTTTTGCCAATTTAAATTAACAACGCGGTATTTTGAGCAATTCAACTCCGGCATGAGTGTCTACCTATTCACTTATAATGGACGCGAATGGTCCAAAATTCCGGGTCGTTACAGTTGGTATCAGAGCTTTGGTAGCTCTAGGCAAAACTTAACATATAAGGTAAATGTATTTACAGAATCACTCTCATTCGAGTTCAATCCCTTCCTTTGACTCAATTTCTTCGAATTTTGAAACGTTCCCCTCGGTTTCGAAATTCATTCGTGTCCTTCACTATTCGTCTTCTTTCAATCATGGAGCACCCCACAACTCCATTCTGAATGTTATCTATAATAACTTGGCGATCTCGCCAAACTTCGAATGATTTGAAAAGTGGTGAAACTCCTTTTTAATAGGCATTGATTTACCGGAGATTCCTGTATCCTCGGTTTGCGATGCTATCTATTCCCTGCTATACCTGAATTCCATCTCTTTAGATCGAGTGTTGATTTACCTCGGAATCCAGCATCGATCTTATTCTTGAAGTTACGGACGACCCGGTTAAGGTTGCCCGTGAATTTTATAAGCTTATCCATCTTCTGATTCTGATAATCGAATTACCTTATCTTTCGTTCCAACTTATTCTCAAATCAAAATTTTCTTTGATTGAATTAATCAAATTTGAATCCCTATCCTTGCTTTGAAATCCATTCCTGTATCGTCAAGCAAAGAAGTGTATTTGTAAATTTATATTTAAAATATTTTATTTTATATTGGGTTGTTTGAGTTGTTGATGTTGATTTGGGTTTCCGATCGATTCGTCTGATCAGCGCTATCGATAGGATTTCCAAAACACTTGAACAGAGCAAACTGACACAATATTATTTTCAAGTTTGGTAAATAAAATAAATTTGTTTGATTATATTGTGAAAATATAAGTAAAATTTTCTGGAATTTAATAAGTTAATTAAATTGTTGTTGAAATGATAATATTTGATTATCATTTATTGTTCTAAATAAATTTATAAATACGGTTTATAAATTGATTTGGAATTTGAAATGAATTTAATTCAGAAATTTGAGAATTTACTAGTTTCCAGTGATTTTTGAACTTTGGTTTTTAAAATTTTTAAGTATATATTTTTGAAAGTATTTTCGAATAGAAATCGTTTCCAAAGAATTTTAAAACGTTGAAATCAGTGCTCTTCTCTTTGTCGCTGGAAAATAATTTCGGTGATGGCGGCCGCATCATCGACATTCATTTTCGAGTTTCGAAGTGGAGAAACCATTCTGTAGCTTTGCTACGGTTTTGTTTGAAAAAAATATTTTGATTTGAATTTCTTCAGTATAATTTGATTTATATTTATATATATATATAATATATAGGTATCTTATTTTAAATTTAATTTGATTTGATATAAATATATTATATATATCTCTAAATTGTTTAAAGTTAATCGGAAATCTAATTCTTAAATTTTGATAAAGGATGTTTTCAATTATAAACAAAACCAAAATTTGGAATAAATATTTAAACTTGGATAATTGAATTGGGAAAATTTATTTGTATATTGTTCAACTGCATTCTAATACAACTTACCTAAATCATTCAGAAGTTGAATATGTAATTGGATAATATATAATATAAATTGAATTTATAAATATAATTTGAGTGGTTATAATAAATGTTGTACACTTAAATTTTAATTATAAAATGTTAATAGAGATAAATAGAATAATAAGATAATTGAAAGGTAAATTTTGTTAGGGTTAATTAATAAATTGAAATTAGATCAACTTATGAAATACCTTGAATTTAAAAGAAATTAGTAAATATAAATTAATTTAAATCGAAACTTTTATGGTTTAAATTAATTTATATGGATTAAATATATGTAATAAGATATATTAAGTGAAATAAACTTAACAATAATTTTGGAATAAAGAAGAATTTAAATTGTTGAAAAAAATATGATTATAATAAAAGACTATTCAAATTTATGGTTTAAAAATTGTAAATTGAAGAAAATGGGATAATAAAATAATGAATTTAGAAATAGTTGAGATTGATTTTGGTGAAATCAAATGGATTAAATAAATTATTGAATATTAATTAATTTAAATTTGAATTTATAGGGTTTAAATTAATTGTTATTAGTATTTCAAATCTGTTTTTCTTTCTGGTTGTTTCTATTCTCCTACCTCGTTCCTTTTCGGGGACGAAAAGTTTTGAGTGGGGGAGAATGTAACGACCCGTAAAATTTCAACTGTTTAATAACGTAATTAGTTGAAATTTTGTGAAATTTTAAACGATAAAATTTTGAAATAAAAATTTAATATTTGGAATACGTCTAGTTAAACATAGCAACTGGTCAATTTTCGTCCGAAAATATGAAAGTTTATTTCGCGCGTAAATTCACTTCAATTCAATCAGTTAAAAAGCAGTGAAAATAAAATGTTTTCAAAACCAAAATATTTTTACATAGGAAAATTCTAAATCATCTTCTGAGCAAGATGTCAGTTCGTCATTTTTCCAAATTCGGACACCTATTGCTCCGTCGTTCTTATTTTCTACAAAATAGCAGTATTCTGGTACCGATATCGATTTTTATCGGATGATCGTACCACTGATTTCTATATACCGTTTTGATCGTCTAGTCGTGCTGATCTCTTCGGTATTTTCACTTTAGTGTTTTGGTGTCCGAAATGCGGAGAAATTCGCGTAACGGATAATGGTATCGGTAGCCGTTCGGTTGCGTCCATTGATTTTCCTACCGACCATTCATTTTTCTACCATGCAAATCCAATAGGCGTAAATTTTAGTATTCCTTGGAATCAATGTTGTGACTTTACATTTTCAATCGTTTCTTTTTATTTTTCTGTTAAGCTTGCCTTTACATTTCCCATTTTTTACCACCGCATTTTCTTCCTTCTGCTCCCATTTTCTATCATGTCGTGCATGTGACCATCTCTCCACCTCACCTTATCAAACCCATCCGCCCCTCTTGCCAAACGCAGCCACCACCAACCGCATCTCCACCTCCATCCGCGCCAACCATTCTCCCACCACCACGCAACCGTGTACAACCAAGGCAACCCGTCCACATCCCATCCACCTTCTTCCCCGTTCATCCTCTCGTGCCCACCCCAACTGCCGCCACCACGCCCATCAACCAAGTGCCTCTCCTCTGCCTAACCACCTAAGAACCGCATCCACCTTCCAACCCGTCCCCGAGCCACTGCCAAGTGTAGTCAGCCCATCCCGAGCGTTGCTCCCACCTCGCCGGACCAAGCACCCAGCCGAGAAGCCCTCCTCCGCCTTGACACGCATCCCCACCGCAAGGCAGTGCCTCCTCCTTCCCCACGCGCGTCAACCTCCATCACCCCACAACCTTCCCGCCCGCAAAGCAATAACCCCGGCTTCAACTGCTAAGACTGATCTTCCTCTCCCATTCTCTTCGCCGAGCATCTCTGCCCCTCTCCACCACGCTCGGCAGTCTCGTCTTCCACCTGCGCGGCCGCAAGCTCACCTCGGCCTCGCCTATGAAGGCTACCCTCCCTGTGCGTGCGTTTACATGTAAGTATATTATGTAGATTTTTTTTCTACTTTAGTATATATATACAATACAGTAGTTATTATATAAAATGCATGTTAAACTCATATATAGGTGTTTTAATGTATATATAAACATATAGAGGTTGTACTGTCATACAATTTCAGCAATATATAAGTTTTACTGTTTGTATGAATGATATTGTTTGGTTTGCACCTTATATCTATATATAAATGAAGATCTGAGATATGTGTTTGGTTTAACCGTATATATATATATGTGTTTTGGCTCAAAGCTACCGGTTGTTATATTAATGCATGTAAGTGGTATACCTATTATTTTCAAAGATTTGCAATGGTTGTCGTGATACATATACATAAAAATATTATAGTAATAATGTTTGTTTCGTTTTTAGTTGTATAAGTCTATATATATTACTTTTTATAAATGAGTCCTCTTGCATGTATATTTATTTAACAGCATGTATACACTGTTGCATATATTATATATAGTCTGCATATTTTATATTAGCTGAAATTTTATATTGTGTCTGCATATTCTCTAGTGTGTTAGTATTTGTAGTTATGCAGATATTTGTATATAAAACATTTGTAAGCTATTCATACTAATATTTGAACATGTGTGCATAAAAATATATACATATTACAAGATTTATGGTATATCTGCTATGCATCTGACCTGTGTATTGATTTACATATAAAACATTAATTTTAAATATATAAGTGATTATGTATATTTTAACTCAGCTATTTGTTTCTAAAAATTAACCAAATAAAATGTATGCATTCATACAACAACTTGCATTATAATAGTAGTCTGAATACAATTGCGCGTCTGTTCTTACTTTACTTTATTAGGTGTCAGTTTAGAATGCATAAAATATTAGTTATAATATTTACACGGTAGTTGTATGGTTTTGTGTGCGTGTAATAATGCGTAGTGTATAGTTATATATTGCAGCATTACATACTTTACTTTCAAGATATGTATGATATGGTATTTTACAAATTATATATAGTTACTCATATAGGTAGCCTGTATAGTGGTTTTGTAAGTTTATTCAAGGTCTGTTGTTTTATATGTGTACATAAATTTTAATGGTTTTGGACCAAATTGATTTTATTATTATTAATATGTGTTTTATTTTAACTATATATAGATATATATTTTATTCTAATTTCGGCTTAAATTAAAGTATTGATTTTAATAAAATAACAAATATTTCTGTATATATCTGGCTGGTTCTGATTCATTTATCAATTCTGATTTATCAGCTTGTTCGTCGAACGCATATCCTTCGTACTTTACTCTGAAATTCGTGCTTGGATTCGCGATTCTTCCCATTCTCGTCCATCTCAAACCTCGAAAGGTGAGCAATCACTCACGATTAACGTTCTTTTATTTATTAAATTTGATTGCAATTGAAACGACAATTGAAATATGCTGCTGTTAGATATTTATACTGTTATTACCTGTATCAGTTCATATGTGACATCTGACACCATTATTTGTTATATATGCAATGATAATCCAGTTTGGTTGTTAATTGATTGATTGTTGATGTTTATATTGGACGTTAAATTGTTAATGTTGAAATGATAAATACCCAAATTGAACTTTGACTTAGGATAGAAAATTAAATAAAACCCGATTGGTCAATAATTTGATTTGAAATTAAGCGAAGATTTTATTTGAATAAAGAATATGGTTTTGAAATGAAGTTGAAATTTAAATTTTTATGAAGGGAAAATGTTAATATCTAATAATCTGAAACAAAATATTAACAGTGTAATTGATGAAAGAATATTGTTTAATTTGAGAAATGATTGAATTAAATTTTGAAATGATTTACTAATTAAGTTTGAAATTATTAAACTTTGAAATGATTTAAGAATTAAGTTGAAATTATAATTAAGTTTGAAATTATTAAACTTTGAAATTATTTAATAATTAAGTTTTGAATTATTTAATAATTAAATAAGATTGAATTATTTAATGATTAAATTGAATTGAAATTCTTTAATAAGAAAAATTGAACTTTTGAATAAGTGAATTTCACTTCGTAAATAATTGAAATTGAGTTCTTTATTAATTAAGTTTTGGAAATTTATTTAAGTAAGTAAATAAGTAAAATTGAATTTCGTTATCAAGAAATAAAATGTGATTTATTGAAATTAATGCAAGGCTTGAAATTTAAAGAATTTGATTTGATGAATTTAATTTAATTCAAAATTGTAAGTTTTGATTTAATGAAGTTGAACTTAAGAATGGATTTAATGAATTGGAAATTTAATGGAAATTGTTTTGAATAACAAATTTACTTAACGAATATTGAATGGAATCGATAAATGAATGTAAATTGATTTGAATGTTAAATTAAATTAATTTAAATGATTTTGAAATGAAACTGATATACGAATTTGGATCAATATTTGAATTGTTTTAAATAGAAATTGAAATTGAATTATAAGATTTTGAAACGGAAAATTGGAAGTTTTGAAACGAAAATTTGGAAATTGTTTTAGAAAGACATATGAAATGTTGATTTACGAATTCTATTTGAAATTGAAATTGATTTGATTTTTGAAATATATAAACGACCAATCGGTGTAATAATTACGAAAGTTATTAAAGAGACCGGGATCGGTAATGGATATACTCTCTATCTGAACCGAAACCACTTTAATAACTATACGCGGAGTGTTGATCCAGAATGAAGTGGATGGTTTGGTGAACGCGTTGATTGAAGAAAGAGAACGATTTTGGATGACCCCTGACATGACTAAAACAGGAGCCGCGCCGGGCCATTGAGGTTCGCCACCTCTAGCGGACACACTTCTTCGTTACCATATCTATTACTTTTGTGATTCGATTTGGGTGCACCCCTCGATTTTGGGAGTGTTGTTTCGCGGTGTTGGGGTAGTAGCTGCTATGCCCAACATCAGTCCGGATCACGCAACTACTAGTATCCTAGTTGGTATTGCCTCATGTACCTTGTCATACTGATTATCCTATTCGCGACCACTACGATTTTGATTTGTACCTTTAGTATATGGATTGCCCTCTGGTGACTTCCGGTTTTGGGGAAACTACGGTCTTGTATATGCTTTTGGGAATAAACAGGTTAAGAGGTGTATGGGCCCTGCTTAACCCTACTTTGATATCTTTATATTACTGATAGACATTATCTACTTAGCGTACATTACTACCTAGTAGATAGTTTAACGGATCCTTAAAGGATGGTTATTCCGAACATCCTTTGAGTTACTTGTATTTCAATTGCTATTTCATTTGAGTTCGATTTATTAATACGAGAATGTTAATCCTGACTCGAGTGTTTTGTGTTTTGCTTTACGCTCGGGTCAGACTGAGTAGTTCAGCTTTCGAGACTCACCTTTGGAGTTGGAGCTTCGCTTGGAGATCCAGCTATCTATCCAGCTTTCGGATATTCGATGATTCCAGTGATGTATTCTGATTTGTATCTGTTACTCTTCCGTTGTATCTGGTTTAACTCTGATGTATCGTATTACTCTTCTGTTGTAAACTCTGATGTATTTTATATATTCATATAGTAGCTTCATGAACTACTATCTCTTTTATTTCCGCTGCACTTATTACTCTGTGTCTGTGATCTGTGATTATTTATTTACTGTATATGTTCAGTTTTGCCAATTTAAATTAACAACGCGGTATTTTGAGCAATTCAACTCCGGCATGAGTGTCTACCTATTCACTTATAATGGACGCGAATGGTCCAAAATTCCGGGTCGTTACAGATGTACTCACGTATATTTTATTTCCGCTGCATTGGGCGTTTGTATTTATCAGCATTTGTGAGGACATGTTGTTATAACTGTTTAGGCTAATGATAGTTAGTTGCTCTGATTTGATGTAAGTATATTAGATTTTTTCTTCTATAAAGATTTGTTGTATATTATATGTTACTCATCATGATGTGAGATTCTGTTCTGCCTTTTCTTTCTTTTTCCCCAACAATATGTCTTTCCGGCACTTAAACGTTCGGCCCGTGAATACTGTGGATGTATTAGTGTTGACTTCCGACGATCGAAAAGGCGGATCTTTACAGGTGGTACCAGAGCCTAGGTTGAGCGAACACCTAGGCCTTGGTGGGGAAAACTCATCGTAGACAGGGTTAGTAACACCCTAGAATGAGTGACTCATTAGAAATAGGGTCAGTAGCACCCTACTATGTACTATTTATATATGCACGTATTTGTTCAAAATGTTTTTTATTGTGTTGTTTGATCTGTTAAGTTTGAATTTTGGATTCTGGTTGATACGAGTAGCTAACGTTATTGATAGGGATCTCAAAACATTTGAACAAGGCCAATTGACATAATATTGTTTAATATTGGTAAACGAAATAATTTTACCAAGATTTTATATTTTATATATAAAATGATAATTTTCAAAATTTATATAGTTATTATTGATGTGTTGTTTGTTAGGAAATGATAATACTCAATCATTATCATTTATTATTAGTTAGTCATGCTTAATCAGTTAGGAGCATTGGCTATTGTTTCTTGATTGAGTAGTTGTACCCGATCAGTTTATGGGCATTGACTATTATGGTTTATTAGAAGCAATTCTATCATTTTCACTGCATGTGTTGGGTAGATAGTAATTTATGGGAACATTGAAACGAACACCTCGTGAATTTAGTTTCACAGTTTAACTATAAGGCGTTTGATGATAATGTTGGGTTAAAAATTGAATTTTAATAAAAGTTGTTTATTATAATATAAATTACGATATACATTTGTGGAACAATAAGAAAGTGAAATTATTTAAGTATAATTTATATGTGGTTATAAATAAAAAGAATTTAAGATGAGAATTTGAGAACTGAAGCCCTAGTGTTTTTGAAATTTGGTTTTCAAAGCTTTGAACGAATATAATAATAGTATTATTTGAAAGAACTTTTGAATGGAAATATTTTTAAAGGATTTTGAAGGTGATAGAGAGCACTGAACTCACTTCAACCGTTGAAAAATAATTCCGATGATGACCGCAGCATTATCGGTGTTCATTTTCGAGTTTCTAAGTGGGGAAATGCTACCATGTAAATGTGTTTAGAATTGTTTTGATAACACAAAACCTTGATTTAAAAATCCCAAAAGCATGATTTGAGATTCTAGGAGATATGATATATAATATTATTTCAAAATGTTTTGAAATAAAAGTGAGTGTTTAATTCTGAAGTTCTCAGTTAAGTCATTGGATGGCTGCATGTATCCTATGCATTAGGATAGTTTGGTTAGTGCATCTTATTATGATATGTTGTTTGATAATTTTCCATTTATTTGAAATGAAAATGGAATTTTTTGATGATTCTGGACGGTCAGGACTTCCAAATTTGATATAGAAATTGAAGTGTTGTGAGAAATTATAAGAAAATATGTTTTTATAACTTATAAATTTGAAGTGATAGAAATATAAAATAATTTTTAGATTTGATGAATATTCTAGTTAAGTAAAACAAATTGGATATTGTATATACACTGTTAGGATATAGAAGAGTATTATACAAATATAAACTTAAGTTATGAAATATTGGTACACTTAAGTAACAGTTTTAGGAAATGAAATCAGGTTTAATGAAATTGAAAGTGATTTAAAATGAAAGGCAATTGGTTTAGTTAACAAACCAACTGGAATAAATATTAGGATGCATGTAGATCATTCTATTCGCATGAGAATTTTGATCCAGATTCGAACACATCATTTCGAGATGATTTACATCGGTCCGAACAAGGATTCTTCACTCGATTCTTAAAGGTGAACAGTTGACATAAATTTTTGATTTAATTCTGAAGTTTTCTATCACAGTTGATAGCTATGCAAGGAGAATGATGGTTCTAATTAAGGAATTGGATCGGAGTCTGCACTAAAGATATCGTGTCTGCACTAGTTCAGAGGTGAAATTTGTGTGGTCGAGTAAGTGATCGGATTTTTTTATTGCGTACAGATGACATATGTACATCGTACAAGCCTTAATGTAATGGTATGTTTTTGAAGTGCAAGTTATATGGTTTGATGGTATGTTTGGTTCTGATGATTGTTATTTATGGTTTGGTATGCTTATATTCATGTTATATGTTATTGAGTTTTTGTAATGTTTCAGTATCATGTTTAGCTCTCTTTTGGGTTATAAAGTGAGTTTCAAGTACATGAAAGCAAAGGCTAGCTTGCTGCTTTTGGTTTCATGTGTAGAGTTTGTTGGTCGACAAATAGGTATGTAGTAGATTTAGAGTTTGAGATTTGATTGGTGATTTTATGCCCCTGATATGGAAGGCCACTTTTGGGCTTTGTTTTCTTTTGATTGGTTTGGGCCATATATGGCATGTTGTAGTTTTTCGGATCGAACCGCGCAAAGGAGACACTGTCGAAATTTTTCAAAAATTTAGACATAAATCGATAAGAAGTTAGTGCAAGGATTTTTTTGATATAACCGATAGTCGTAAGAATCGGTGTCAGAGATTATTGGAATAAACCTTGAGTGACTTAGGAATTTCAGTGACAATATGAGAAGTTTTCACTATAGATGCAGTTGTTGTTAATTATTCGTTTTGATTTATAATTGGATTCGGATGAGAGTGCCTTGTTGGTTGACATGTGCATGCGTGGATATGATAATGCCAGGATAGATTAGTGTGAAGCTTGTTGTTTTTGGCATAAGTTGAAGATGATTTTTATATATCATCAAATATGCTTGGATGTTGGGGTTTGTTTCTTAGTCCTTTGGGATTTTAGGGACAAATTCTTTTTTGGGGGAGTGTAACGACCCTGAATTTTGAACAATTTAAATTGAAAATATTTAATTAATTTTAAATATTTGAACGATGATTTGACTTGAATTTCAAATTATCAGAATGAATTGGCGATTAAATTTTTGAATTTAATCTATTGAAAGTTGAATAAAATTTGAATCTTCAATTTTAAGCCGGTTAAAAATAATTTAAAGGCTTAGAAAATTCATATTGATAATACTGAAGGTAATAGAAGCTTCAGAATTGAATTTGAAAGCGATTTGTTCCGTTTTGAAATATTATCGTTTAAGTTGAATTTAAAAATAGCCTTCCAAGGCACAGTCTCGGAATTTGACGAAACCAGTTTCATTGGGTCCGTAATATTGAATTATTACCGGATTTCAATTTTCATATTTATCGGAATTGTTTTATGAACATACGGCGTATAAACGCGTATAAAATTTAATTGAATTCAATTTGCATTTCTGTAACAACTGGGGTTTTGCCCGAATTATAATCATCAGTAAACGATCTATGTTGACAGATAATTTGCTGTTTATTGTTGGAAATTTTATAACGATAAAATCTTCGTCAATTGGCAATGTAAAATGGTTGTTAAATTTTATTTAAACTGTAAATCGATTGGAATTCTCTTATTGAATTTTATTTGTACGAAATGAATAAATACCACCTAGTAAAATTTTAACAACAAGTTTAAACAAAATAAATTAAAGAAATTATCTAGACAAAACAAATTAGATTTTTAAAAGAAAAAAATTACCATACCTTTAGTACAAAATATAATGTTCAGCCCATATCCCTATTTGGTACCATACTATTTTCGTTAAAACCCTTTACCCGTTTTCCCTTTTTCATTCATTCGTAACCCTAAGAAAAAAATCGAAGAGAAATAAAAATGGCGGCCACGAGTTTCTTTCCTTCTTCGATCTGAAAATTAGGGCTTGTTTTCGTTCGCTCTAGTCTCTGGGCTTTGTAATATCGAAGGCATCGACATCAGCATTCGATCGATCCATGGCTTCGTCTTCC
The DNA here is from genome assembly GCA_030737815.1 of Allium fistulosum. NCBI lineage: Eukaryota > Viridiplantae > Streptophyta > Magnoliopsida > Asparagales > Amaryllidaceae > Allium > Allium fistulosum. The sequence goes on from CM060901.1 coordinate 635,144,165, forward strand.
TCTTCGCTCGTCTTCAACTAGGGTTTCCGTTCGATTTCCACAGCTTCAACTCGTGAGCGATTCTAGCGAAGGTGAGTAATTTATGTTACTCACATCTGATTCGAACTGTTCGAATTCGTTTGCTTGTTTGTTTTCGTGGTCTTTGGCTTCGATTTTATTTCTTTGTTTGATGTTGATTTCGTACGTTCTTGTTGACTTTACTGTGATTTATTGCTTTGGTTTACCGGCCCTTGGGAGCTTCGTCTCTGGCCATCTATTTTTGCTTGAGCTTTGCGCATATAGTTGAACTCCATCATATGTTTGGGTTCGAGTCTGATACTTTTTGGAGTTGCCATTTGTTAGCTTGTAGTCCCTGTACCCTCTGCGTCACCGCTTGCTGTTGTATGTTGTCCTGTTGCCTAATTTTTTTTTCGTTTGTTGCCTCAGTTACATTAAGCTGCACATGTTCACTGGCCCATAGGTTTTCATTTATAGCTACCTTGTCCTTTGGATTTTCGGGCATATATATGGGTTATCAACTTATCTGGAGTCACTTGTTCAAGTTGGCACTAGTTCATTTCTAAGTAGTTTCACTGGTGCAATTCCTTTTTGTGGTGCACTGATTTGAGTCTTCGTATACATGATATATGCACTGTGATGCCTCATTTTTACTTGTTGCTTTTGAATCTTGATGGAGCTTGCTTCCTTATGTCTCGGCCTTGAGTTGAGATTCTATGTGCATAACTGGTTCGCATAATTGATATGCAGTAACCTATAGCACTTGACTTCGGCATCCCTTAATTACATTGTAGTTGTTCTTGTGTGTAACTGCAGTTTCATTGAAATTTTGATACTTGTTCGATTACTGTATTGACCTTGGATTTGTTCTAACTTGATACATTTGGATTTGAGCATACTTGAGTCTAGTTGTCACGAGCACACTCATGCCTACACTTCAGTTCACTGTTTAGAACTTCTGGCCAGATTCAGTTTGCAAATAGTTTTGTATATTTTTATAACTTGAACCCTTGCTTGAATTGGTCTCGGCCTTGATTTGAAACTGTTTAGTCGACTTCGATTACTTTGAGTATGTGATATTTTTGATGGCTTCAGCCTTGATTGATACTGCATTTCTTGGTTTCTGACTTCACTCTCTCTGGTTTCATGTTGATGTACTGGAATCAGATACTTTTCAAAGTCGCCCTGTCCAGTTTCATTTGAACATAGTTATATTTGCATTTGGTCATATGTTAGAAACAGATACATTGTATTATCATTTGCATTTGGTTCTGAGGTTATACTTCATTGTGCATTAGTCCACTTGAAGTTGTTGCCCTGCACATCGTTCACTTTTATCTAGTATTGCATGAAAATACTATCACTGTCCCTGTGGTTTCAGACCTGCACATACCTGTGCCATTTCTTTTCTTACCTTTGATTCATTTTGCCATGTGTAGTTGTTATGTACATTTACTTGTGTACATATCTCATATTTACTTTGGTTGCATTCATTCTGTTTTTGAGTCACTTTAACCTGTGCATTCATTGTTTGTTCACTTATGACCAGTTGCATTTTGTAGTGGCCACTGTCTTCACTTGAATTCGTTACCCACTGATATCATGTGAAGTAGTGCTGCATTGTGTTCATCTCTGTAGTCACTGCACAGCTTTGGTTGTTTATGTTTGCATCTGCTTGTGATTTCCAGTCTCTGTAGTTCTTCTTTGTGGGTCTGCATCCATTATGATATCTGAAACTTGGGTAGTCTTGGTGCAGTTGACCATCATGTAGGGCTGTTCTGATTTGGTAGCATTGCATTTGCTTTTGATCATTTCCATATTGGTTCATTTGTGCATATGTAATTATTGGGCTGCTTTGTGTTCCCTTGGCATTAAATGTTGTACTGTCTGTATATTTGGGATTGACCTTGTTCACCTGCATGTTTTATTGACCATTCATTCATGTTCAGATCACTTATCATATAGTCTTCATTGAGTCACTTGAGTCCTTCATATCAGTAGCATTCATGCTGCTCTCTGCATACTTTGATCCATTGATGTTGTAATCTGTTCATTACATTAGTTCTGGACATTTTGTTTCTCGACCTATTGCAGTGAAATCTCATGTATATACATTTTGAAGCTTGCACTGTCCAGTTGTATAGCTAACTTTGTGAACTCTTTGACCTTTGTATGTCATGGCTTAGGTTCTGATAGTCGAGCTTGACTTTGTTGCTACTTGAGCTTGAAACTGCTTCTTTTTCATGTACCTGTGCACTGCAGCCACCCAAACTCGACAGTTTTGAATTGATATTTCTTTGCGTCGTGATGCATTGATCTTTTATGCTGTATTGGCGAGGCCGTACACGCGTGCGTGTACGGCAGCCAATCGAACTTCGATGGTTTTAAAGTGACAATTTCTGTTAAGTGTTATATCGACCATCATCCGATTTCTTTGTTAAAAGGATCGGATAGACGGGAATTATTGTGACTGTCGTCTATTTAAATTATTATTGCCTCTATGCACTAATAAACTGGTTTGAATTAGACTGACCTGTGTATTATTTTCTTTTGAATATAATACTCGGGTCAGACCGAGTATTTTTACAGCTTGAAGATTTTCGAGCAGCGAAGTTAGAGAGAGAGAAAAGAATCACTTTAGTTTTCAAAAGAAAATTGTATTTTAAGATATTCCGCTGTATCAGTATTAAAATTGTATAAACTCTGATGTATATAAAAAGATTTATAGTAATGAAATAAATTCTCATTTGTTTTAATTCAGTGTTATTATTCTGTGTTTCTGTGGCTGATTCTGTTTAAACTTTATAAACTAAATAACAATTCGTCTTTTTGAACGTTTCTAGTTGGTTTAATTACCGACTGGAGACGGTCAAAAGGGGGGAATGTGACAGAGTGGTATCAGAGCTTTGGTTTACACAAAGCTTAGTTTATGATGTTTAATATGAATAGTTACTAGAAACACTTTAAAAAGAGAACGTTTTTTCAAATTTAAAGAAGTATAAAATTGTTTTTGAAAATAAAGTTTTTTTAACTTAAGAAAAGTTAAATTGAATTGAGTTAGTATTAATAAATATATGATTTGAAATTTAACTAAAGAAAGTTAAATAAAATGAATTTGATTTGATAAATTATTGAGATGAAAAGTTAAACTTGAAAGATAAGTGATTATATGATATGAATTGGGAAGTTTAAATTAATAAGTTGTATAACTTATAAAATGAGAAAGTTTAAGTAAAACTAGTTTTTTAAATGGTTAAATTGTTTTGTTAAGTAAACAAAATCTACATTTTGAAATGTGATATGAATTTGACTTTAGTAAAGTTAAATAAAATAGAATTTCAAATAAATTTGAGACGAACTTAAGTTTTATGGTGAAAATAAATGCAAGTAGAGATAAAATGAAACATGGCTTAAGTAATAGTGAATCAAATTGAATTTGATATCAAAATGAATTGATAAAGTGATGTAATGAATATGAATTTGAATTATAGAAAGGAAATTCAACTTTAATTGTAAAAGTGAATTAGTGAATATGGTGAGTATAAGAATTCAATCTGAATTAGAATATAAACCAATGGAAATTAAGTGTGTTAAACCAAATTGAATGTAAGCAAAGTAAATAAATTTGGTTAAGTTGAATGTGCATTGGTTGCTAGTAGATTGTATAGAAATTCATTAAGTGTTAATGAAATTGAATTAATGGAAATTGGAAGCTATGTAAATTGAATTCAAATTGAAGGATAAGTAAATTTAAATAGAATCAAATTTGATTTGAATTGAAAGCAAACCAACTTGAATATAAATTAGTGAAAGTAAACTAATTGAATATGAATGAATGTTAGTAAAATCCAATGTAAATAAATCAAATGAGATTAAAGTGAAAATCAATTCAATGAATGATTTACTAAAGAACTAGTTGATTATCTTGGAAATGGAAAACTGATAAATTTATATAATAGTTTAAATTGGAATTTTTGAATTATTATAAACGGTTTAAATTGAAGATTTGAAAGTGTTAATATAATATTGGAATTGTATAAGTGTTAAAAATGAAATATTAATGGATTTCATAAGTAATGGAATTTAAAAGTTTTATAATGTGAAGTTATAAAATGAATCGAAGTTGCGAAATAAAAGAATTTATAAGTAATTCACTTATAAATTAAAATTCGATATAAAATTGAGTTATAAAGGAATGGTTAATAAAGCAATTTTTATGAATTGAAGTCTTTATGAATAGGAATAGAATTTATAAACGTTGTTTATAAATTCGAAACTGACTTATTTTGATAAGTAAATTCTTATAGCTTGTTAAAGGAAGTATATCCACAATTTTGGACAGTGGATAACCCTTTAAGTAAAATGCGTAGAAATGTTGAAATTGGTTAAGAAGTATATTCACAATTTTGGACCGTGAATATATCATTGGATAAAAAGGACATGTTTTGGGAAAGTGATATTTTAAAACGAAGTTAATTGTTTTAAAAAGATGTTTTCAAAGGCATTGAATATCGAAACCATAGATTTCAACATTCATTGTTGAAATAGACGTTTTCGAATATAAGGAAATGATGGACTATAACACTGTTGTTATAGTAAATGATTTCCGAAAGGAAATGTTTTGTATAGTATCGGGATTTATACATCTATCTAAATTTCGAATCCCTATACTAGTGATTTTGAGTTGTCGTAACGATGTTTTACGTAACATTCGTTTTTGACTCAAATAAATGTGTAAAAGAGAATGATTTCCTTAAAGATGAAATATATACTTAATTTTGATTTAAGTATATCGAATATTTTCAAATGTTGAAAATAAAATGGATTTGTGAATTACTTATTTTTAAATAAGTATGGAAATGTTTTTCCAAAGATGAAATATTGTGAATATATTCCGTAAGGGATAAATGATTTGAAATTCATTTTCGAAGTCGAAGTTGAAAAGTTAAATGAGAAATTTGAACAATTTGTTCAATTTGAAATTTTTCAAAAAGATTGAATCGTTGAGTTAAAATTGAGTTTAATTTCGACATCAAAGACAATATAAGTTGAGCTTTGAATTTCAGATGATGATTTGGATTGTATGTCTAACATTGTGAATTGATGACATAGCAATTGATCTCTATTAAATATATTTCTGTTGGTGGCGGAGAATTTATTCTCTTAGCTTAACAACCTTCTCTGAGACGTACGAGCTCAGAGGTTATATATCGATAGACATCAATTCTGTGTTGAGAATTGACGATGTAAGCGTGAAATCCAAATTGAATGTGAAAGTCGATAATAAATGGAATTATGAATATGAATTAGGTTTGAGATAACCTTAAATTTCCAAATCGACTTAGAGGAAAATTTTGAAATCCTCTATTTTGTTATGAATATGGAATATGTAAGTTTTTAGAACTTATATATATGAATGCGGTAAATTTGAAACCGTTAGTTTAGAAAGTCATTGTTATGGAAATCTTATGTATGTTTACATAGATGTTATATGTACGAAATGTGAAATGAAAGTACTACATATATGATATTATGTTTTCTAAACTGAGGATGTGGAAAAGTACCTTCCATTTATTATTAGAGAAGGTATTGGAACTCGTGAAGAGTGTCCATTTGAAATTCGTAGCTACGTAGAATTTACATTTAGTCAGAGTGACTATTTGAATCGGAAATCCTTCGCGATAGATCATCGCGATGAGATTAGATTTGATTGATGATTAGCGTAATTTGAGGGGCGAGATGCCCACAGTTACAAGCGATTCCACTGGGATAGTGGCGCAACCGCCGGGTAAACTGCAATCTAATGCCAGGCGAAATTTGAGGGGCGTGATGCCTACAGACACGAGCGATTCTACTGGGATAGTAGCGTAACCGCCGTGTGTACTGCAATCTATGGCGACAACCATGGCGAAATTTAAGAGATGTGAAATCTATAGCCACAAGCGACTCTACTGGGATAGTAGCGTAACCGCCGGGTGGAACTGTAATCCATGGGGGAACGTGCTTTCCATATCCATTTTTAAAAGAATTTTTAAAAGTATTTTCACTGGGAATTGAAGCAAGTATATTTAGTACTTGGAGATTTTTAGACCTGCGCCTGGCCAGCGTATGCCTAATGTCTGTGAGAACGAAGATGGACTTGTTAAATTTCGAGTTAGCAAGTATTTTCAAACTGTAAATAGTGAATCAATAATTTGAAATTAGAATTACATAATTCCAACTTAATGAACTAAGGAAGAGGATCTTTGTAATGTTTTGAAAGTCCACAGCTTTGGAAGAGATATATTATATAAATCTCTAACGTGACAGATTTTAAGTTTGAATCTGAGTGTTGTAAATTAAAAATTTAGTAAAAGACTTTTGGGTTTGATTTTTGAAAATCAATGAACAAAGGAGATAATGAACAAAGCTAGTGAGATTAAACAAATGAAATGAATCCTATATTCATTTATTTGTAATAAGTTTTAAGTTTAGTAAAAATTGAGTAGAGTATAAATATCGATGAAAATCTAACAACTTTTCCTTTTCGTGGACGAAAAGTTTTTAAGGAGGGGAGTTTGTAACGACCCTGAATTTTGAACAATTTAAATTGAAAATATTTAATTAATTTTAAATATTTGAACGATGATTTGACTTGAATTTCAAATTATCAGAATGAATTGGCGATTAAATTTTTGAATTTAATCTATTGAAAGTTGAATAAAATTTGAATCTTCAATTTTAAGCCGGTTAAAAATAATTTAAAGGCTTAGAAAATTCATATTGATAATACTGAAGGTAATAGAAGCTTCAGAATTGAATTTGAAAGCGATTTGTTCCGTTTTGAAATATTATCGTTTAAGTTGAATTTATAAATAGCCTTCCGAGTCACAGTCTCGGAATTTGACGAAACCAGTTTCATTGGGTCCGTAATATTGAATTATTACCGGATTTCAATTTTCGTATTTATCGGAATTGTTTTATGAACATACGGCGTATAAACGCGTATAAAATTTAATTTAATTCAATTTGCATTTCTGTAACAACTGGGGTTTTGCCCGAATTATAATCATCAGTAAACGATCTATGTTGACAGATAATTTGCTGTTTATTGTTGGAAATTTTATAACGATAAAATCTTCGTCAATTGGCAATGTAAAATGGTTGTTAAATTTTATTTAAACTGTAAATCGATTGGAATTCTCTTATTGAATTTTATTTGTACGAAATGAATAAATACCACCTAGTAAAATTTTAACAACAAGTTTAAACAAAATAAATTAAAGAAATTATCTAGACAAAACAAATTAGATTTTTAAAAGAAAAAAATTACCATACCTTTAGTACAAAATATAATGTTCAGCCCATATCCCTATTTGGTACCATACTATTTTCGTTAAAACCCTTTACCCGTTTTCCCTTTTTCATTCATTCGTAACCCTAAGAAAAAAATCGAAGAGAAATAAAAATGGCGGCCACGAGTTTCTTTCCTTCTTCGATCTGAAAATTAGGGCTTGTTTTCGTTCGCTCTAGTCTCTGGGCTTTGTAATATCGAAGGCATCGACATCAGCATTCGATCGATCCATGGCTTCGTCTTCCTCTTCGCTCGTCTTCAACTAGGGTTTCCGTTCGATTTCCACGGCTTCAACTCGTGAGCGATTCTAGCGAAGGTGAGTAATTTATGTTACTCACATCTGATTCGAACTGTTCGAATTCATTTGCTTGTTTGTTTTCGTGGTCTTTGGCTTCGATATGATTTCTTTGTTTGATGTTGATTTCGTACGTTCTTGTTGACTTTACTGTGATTTATTGCTTTGGTTTACCGGCCCTTGGGAGCTTCGTCTCTGGCCATCTATTTTTGCTTGAGCATTGCGCATATAGTTGCACTCCATCATATGTTTGGGTTCGAGTCTGATACTTTTTGGAGTTGCCATTTGTTAGCTTGTAGTCCCTGTACCCTCTGCGTCACCGCTTGCTGTTGTATGTTGTCCTGTTGCCTAATTTTTTTTTCGTTTGTTGCCTCAGTTACATTAAGCTGCACATGTTCACTGGCCCATAGGTTTTCATTTATAGCTACCTTGTCCTTTGGATTTTCGGGCATATATATGGGTTATCAACTTATCTGGAGTCACTTGTTCAAGTTGGCACTAGTTCATTTCTAAGTAGTTTCACTGGTGCAATTCCTTTTTGTGGTGCACTGATTTGAGTCTTCGTATACATGATATATGCACTGTGATGCCTCATTTTTACTTGTTGCTTTTGAATCTTGATGGAGCTGGCTTCCTTATGTCTCGGCCTTGAGTTGAGATTCTATGTGCATAACTGGTTTGCATAATTGATATGCAGTAACCTATAGCACTTGACTTCGGCATCCCTTAATTACATTGTAGTTGTTCTTGTGTGTAACTGCAGTTTCATTGAAATTTTGATACTTGTTCGATTACTGTATTGACCTTGGATTTGTTCTAACTTGATACATTTGGATTTGAGCATACTTGAGTCTAGTTGTCACGAGCACACTCATGCCTACACTTCAGTTCACTGTCTAGAACTTCTGGCCAGATTCAGTTTGCAAATAGTTTTGTATATTTTTATAACTTGAACCCTTGCTTGAATTGGTCTCGGCCTTGATTTGAAACTGTTTAGTCGACTTCGATTACTTTGAGTATGTGATATTTTTGATGGCTTCAGCCTTGATTGATACTGCATTTCTTGGTTTCTGACTTCACTCTCTCTGGTTTCATGTTGATGTACTGGAATCAGATACTTTTCAAAGTCGCCCTGTCCAGTTTCATTTGAACATAGTTATATTTGCATTTGGTCATATGTTAGAAACAGATACATTGTATTATCATTTGCATTTGGTTCTGAGGTTATACTTCATTGTGCATTAGTCCACTTGAAGTTGTTGCCCTGCACATCGTTCACTTTTATCTAGTATTGCATGAAAATACTATCACTGTCCCTGTGGTTTCAGACCTGCACATACCTGTGCCATTTCTTTTCTTACCTTTGATTCATTTTGCCATGTGTAGTTGTTATGTACATTTACTTGTGTACATATCTCATATTTACTTTGGTTGCATTCATTCTGTTTTTGAGTCACTTTAACCTGTGCATTCATTGTTTGTTCACTTATGACCAGTTGCATTTTGTAGTGGTCACTGTCTTCACTTGAATTCGTTACCCACTGATATCATGTGAAGTAGTGCTGCATTGTGTTCATCTCTGTAGTCACTGCACAGCTTTGGTTGTTTATGTTTGCATCTGCTTGTGATTTCCAGTCTCTGTAGTTCTTCTTTGTGGGTCTGCATCCATTATGATATCTGAAACTTGGGTAGTCTTGGTGCAGTTGACCATCATGTAGGGCTGTTCTGATTTGGTAGCATTGCATTTGCTTTTGATCATTTCCATATTGGTTCATTTGTGCATATGTAATTATTGGGCTGCTTTGTGTTCCCTTGGCATTAAATGTTGTACTGTCTGTATATTTGGGATTGACCTTGTTCACCTGCATGTTTTATTGACCATTCATTCATGTTCAGATCACTTATCATATAGTCTGCATTGAGTCACTTGAGTCCTTCATATCAGTAGCATTCATGCTGCTCTCTGCATACTTTGATCCATTGATGTTGTAATCTGTTCATTACATTAGTTTTGGACATTTTGTTTCTCGACCTATTGCAGTGAAATCTCATGTATATACATTTTGAAGCTTGCACTGTCCAGTTGTATAGCTAACTTTGTGAACTCTTTGACCTTTGTATGTCATGGCTTAGGTTCTGATAGTCGAGCTTGACTTTGTTGCTACTTGAGCTTGAAACTGCTTCTTTTTCATGTACCTGTGCACTGCAGCCACCCAAACTCGACAGTTTTGAATTGATATTTCTTTGCGTCGTGATGCATTGATCTTTTATGCTGTATTGGCGAGGCCGTACACGCGTGCGTGTACGGCAGCCAATCGAACTTCGATGGTTTTAAAGTGACAATTTCTGTTAAGTGTTATATCGACCATCATCCGATTTCTTTGTTAAAAGGATCGGATAGACGGGAATTATTGTGACTGTCGTCTATTTAAATTATTATTGCCTCTATGCACTAATAAACTGGTTTGAATTAGACTGACCTGTGTATTATTTTCTTTTGAATATAATACTCGGGTCAGACCGAGTATTTTTACAGCTTGAAGATTTTCGAGCAGCGAAGTTAGAGAGAGAGAAAAGAATCACTTTAGTTTTCAAAAGAAAATTGTATTTTAAGATATTCCGCTGTATCAGTATTAAAATTGTATAAACTCTGATGTATATAAAAAGATTTATAGTAATGAAATAAATTCTCATTTGTTTTAATTCAGTGTTATTATTCTGTGTTTCTGTGGCTGATTCTGTTTAAACCTTATAAACTAAATAACAATTCGTCTTTTTGAACGTTTCTAGTTGGTTTAATTACCGACTGGAGACGGTCAAAAGGGGGGAATGTGACAGAGTGGTATCAGAGCTTTGGTTTACACAAAGCTTAGTTTATGATGTTTAATATGAATAGTTACTAGAAACACTTTAAAAAGAGAACGTTTTTTCAAATTTAAAGAAGTATAAAATTGTTTTTGAAAATAAAGTTTTTTTAACTTAAGAAAAGTTAAATTGAATTGAGTTAGTATTAATAAATATATGATTTGAAATTTAACTAAAGAAAGTTAAATAAAATGAATTTGATTTGATAAATTATTGAGATGAAAAGTTAAACTTGAAAGATAAGTATATGGATATTATTCCAAGTATTGAAAGGAGTAAAAAAGGTTTGTGAGTATACCATTGTATAAGTATTTTGATACAAGTACTTACGAGGCGATTTTAATCAAAGAAAAGATTAATTAAAGAGGTTAGCGTTTACTTATGTGCTTAACCAATGTTGTTTTCCCTATGGAAATAAATCCCTGATTGGATTATTGTTTTTGATAGTTAAGTAACCGACTATCAAACTTGGACAATTTTAAACTATCGTTGTCGGTTCGGGGAGACCATGATCGGATATGAAATCCGAAAACCACTTCGAACCGGCATAAGCATTCGAATGGAAGACATCTTGATGATGATGATCTCGAAGGTGGAGTTCTTTGAAGTGCAAGGCCTACTTGCTACTAATTCTGATCGTGATTCCAAAATGGATGTAGTAGAGGTAGTACCTTCGGTTTCGTTCATCCCCAGAATGAACTTGTATGGATGAATGCTGGCATTACATTTCTTCCTAGAGAGCAGTTTTTGCATTCCAAGATGGTATGATAAGAGAAAAGGTAAAAGCATAGCCTCAAGCCTCACAAATGGTAAATGACTAAAGCAGGGACATGCAGCAGAGCAATATGGGTTTCTCCCATTAGGGTATGATAGTCCCTTATATAGAGTCGATATTTATTTATGCTTTGAGGCCCATTATGGTTGTTTATCAACCTAGGGGTGATCATATTCGGCGCTATCCAGTAAGGGTTAGGGCTGGTCCTGAGTAGCTGAGGTGCAACATGTTGTAGCCTCCCGTATATTTTATCTAAAGGTGTACTAATTCGATGGGTAGACCCTTATTTTTTCATGGTTGGAATCCATTTTCCAATACGAGCATATGGACTTGTTTGTATACTTATTATGTTGGAATCTAATTAATGTAACAATTTCAACTATGATTCGATATTTACTTTAAACCCTAGACACTATTATAATATCATGGGATTTTCTATAGAAATGTTTCGGTTATCATAAGGTAAAAACCCGTTCGTGTTTATGTGGGGCGTGGTCTTATGAGATACATTTATTTTAAAAGGTTTTATAACATTAAAATTCATCTGAGATGTGTTTCTCACATTGGTTTACCAGATTGATCCGGGCGTCATATTTCTTATAATGCTCGGGTTAGACCGAGCATATTTTCAAATTAGATTTGGATGCTTTGGAGCTTCGGGAGACGAGCTGGATCCCTCCAAGATGTACTCCTGTATATTTTATTTCCGCTGCATTGGGTGTTTGTATCTATTAGCATTTGCGAGGACAACTTGTTATAACTGTCTAGGATGATGATAGCTAGTTGCCCTGATTTGATGTAAGTATATTATAGTTTTTCTTCTATAAAGATTTGTTGTATATTATATGTTACTCATCATGATATGAGATTCTGTTCTATCTTTTCTTTCTTTTCCCCCAACAATCTTCTTTTAGGCACTTGGATGCTCGACATGTGAATAGCGTGGATGTATTAGTATCGACTTCCAAGGATCGAAAAGGCGGGTCGTTACACATTTTGAAAAGCTGACACTAGTTGGTTAGCATGTAAATCTTAGTTTGTTTTACTTTACTAGTGCCCATATGTGTGACTTGCAAAGTTCTTTAAATTTCATAGGTAGGCTTACAAATATAGACTCAATTAAATTCATTTTATCTTGGGAGAAAAATAAAATATTCATGGCCTTTGTGTTATTGATTGCTTGTGTCTTTCGGTCTACAGTTCATTGTGAATATTCAGTTTGGGGTTCGATGTATTCAGTTTGTGTAATGTAGCAAATATTTAAGCCGTTGGATTGTAAATAAATTTTCATCCTACATGAACAGTAAGCATAATTACTACCATTAAATAGTCGAGGTATAACGGTTAATTGTCCTGCTGTAAAGTGTTAAGAAGTGTATTACCAGTGTTACTAGCCATTTATAATTTTCAAAAATCAAATAACAAGTTTTTGAAAACTTAAGGCTCCCATACCAAATGTGGAAAACAAAAATATTATAATTTATACTAATGTGAATGGATCTTAAGGCTACTCTAACTCTTAGGAGGATGAATAGTGTTTTATAACTTATATAGAACTTTTATGAATAGTTTCAAGATTAAATCAAAATACAAATAATCAACACACACACATATATATTAACAGGTAGTAACACACACACACACACACATATATACATATATATTAACAGGAAGTAACATACATAGGTATATACACACATGCATTTTCAATATATATATATGTAAATGCAACAAAAATAGAGTAAATGTAAGAAAGATGACACTGGGAGTTTTATACGGTTCGGATTGACCAATCCTACATCCAATCCTGTATAATATCTATATAGATTTCCTTTAAAACGCATACTTTAATAAGGTAGCAAGCAAATCAGAACGCAATCTTTATTTCAAGGCAATAAGATACACCCTTTCGATTTTCCAAGCTCAGGGTAGACTCTTTTAATTTTACCGAGAAATAAGATAACCCACTTGATTTGAACAGGAACAAACCCACCCACTTGATTTGAACGGGCAATAAGTGAACCCACACAAAATAATAGTAGAGAGTTGTTGATCCCAAATACAAATAGTTGTAACTTGGATATAGAATATCCTATAGCCCTTTTATAACACTTTGATCTTTGAATTGGCAAGAGAATACTTGCAAAACAGCGAGTAGATTATAGAGAATTAATGCAGTGAAGTAGAGATTGAATTTAAGTGAATTTGAAGAGTATAAAAAGTGGATTTTGAGAAAATATAATAAGAAATTATATTAAGAAGAATGAAGAGAAATTCGTTATTGAAATTCATTTTCCAGTCCATTTTATCTAGTGTTTGAAGTGACAGGTCTATTCGCAAAGAGATAGAACTAAAATTCACAACTTTTTAAAATTTTAGAAAACTTTTCAACGGTACATATGTCGACATGTTTAGGAAGGGTATGTCAATATACCGTTGTATTTTAAGAAAAACAAACACTTTTAAATTGTTATAAAATTATGATATTTTGAAAAATCGTTTAAAAATTAGTTTTTTTAAAATACTTGAATGTATAAAACTTTTATAAAATAATTGTAGAAATATATATTGAAAATAAAATAAATATTTTGGTGAGAGAGTATTCAAAGAAAAGAAAGTTGTTATTCAAGGACTTTAACAAATTTATCCAATGTCCATTAACTATTATCTATAGTTTTGAACTATTTATGTCTTTGTTTTTAAACTCACGAGTCTTTAGTTATCTTGATCATTTCTGAATCTTGATCTTTTGTGTAACACCCCATAAAATTTAATAAAAAATTAACTAATCAAAATAAGGCTAAAAATGAAAATTCTGTAAATGTCAGGATTTGGTCATGAAAGTTACACCATTGCTTCCGTGGCTATTTTCCGATCAATTATAATATATAAAGTTTTGTAATCAGAGTTCAAATGAAAAAGTTATTGTCATTTTAAGTTTTCGAATTTAAATTAATTCAAACGAGTTTAAATCTGAAATTTGTATTTGAAAAGTTAACGTGGGACGCTTAAGGGTTAAGCAGCATTAATGTTAATGGGTAGTTAAGAGTATTAATTAAATAATTAATAAAAATTTGATATACGTAGAAAATATACGATCATAAAAAGGGACCGACCAACCGCCCTTGGCTGTGGTCGATTGGTGAAGGTGTAAAACAATAGTTTTGAATGGCCTGAACGGCTTCGATTTTATTATTTAAATCCGATAAAAAACAGTTTTGAATGGCCTGAATGGCTTCGATTTTATTATTTAAATCTGATGGTTTTTGTTCCTTCCAACCTCTATAATTATAGGCCTAACCCCCTCATTTTATTCATAAAAGTTTGGAAATGCTAGCGAAGCTCTGCCCGATCTCATCTTTAGATTTCAAAATCAATTACGATTTCCAGGTAAGGGGTTTAGATCTTTAATTATTTCAATTCTAATTCTATCCCTCTTTAATTTCTGATTCTAAATCTAATCTAACCTATATACAAGCAGCTTGTTATATATTCCAAAAGGGGAGGACCTAAAAGGGAAAATAGGAGTGACATGAATCAAAATCCAATTTAGAAGCAGGCAATTATCTATGGGTGGAAATTCTGGTTTTTCCCATTTTAGTAATTGCTTAGTATTTGTTTAGATTTGATATTTGTCTTGGGGAATTTTGGTAAACGAAAACATAATGCTACCCCAAGTAAATATAAATCTATGGATATGTTAGAATTTTAATTTTCTTGTATTAATATAATAGAATCAAATCTGTGTTTGAGACTTAAAAAAATTATAATCTATTCCAGTTCATCTCTTGTAGTGCTAAAGGATTCTAAAAATAAATAAAGTTAGAAATAGTGTGGAAACTATGAATTTGACTATTTGTAATTTGCATCACCTATTTCTATAAACTTAATAAGTATGAATCCCCTTTTCACTCCAAGGTGATAATTGAAAAAGTTGAATATAATATAAAAGGTTAAATTAAAAGATTTGTTCCTTGAAACAAAGAGAAATTCTATTATATTAATATGAGATAAGTTTGGTACTATTCCATTTTTTTATATACAAGTCTAATAGTGTTGACTTAGGATATTAGCTATTTCTGTTTGGAGCTTGGGACTTGTATGAGTTTGACATTTTAATTAATTTATTAAGCGCATTTATTTGCATTTGATTAGGAATATTTATTTGAACCTTAGATCTCATGTGTATATGTTATTATTAACGTATTAATAATGGCGTATTGATCGTATTAAATATAATTAGCAGGTTAGTAAATAGTATTAAATACCTTAGGAAGGAAGTTAATCTTAATTATGGAAATTAATCCATAATAAAAGGCGTAATAAGGGGTTTCCATTGTATGGCTAAGTATTGATTGTGGTAAGATAGCATACATACAATTAGTATATATATATAATAGTATGTTAAGGGAAAAGAAGTATGACTAAGTAATAGGGATGTAAGGTCGGTCTAAGGTTCATAAGATTCTACCCAGTTAAATCTGGCTATCAGCAGCGTAACTTTAGGGATTGATGTGAGACATTGCCTATAATAAATAAAATCAGTGGATGCAAGCTTCATCCCGATTCTATAGTGTAAGTCTGCCCAACTAATCTGATTACTAGTACCTACGAATTGTCAGACTATTCTGAGACGTCATAGTTTGGGTTGTGGGTCATAGTCATGTTTTGGATTTGGTAGGTTGGAGATCTTTGGCGGGGTCCACTTTTGGTTTGGGGTATTAAGTGACTATTGTAGGGCCCAGCCTCTTTTTCATATAAGAAGAATTAAGTGACTTATGGGATTTTTTATGATGTCAGCTAGGGAGAACCACAGAAGGACCTGCCTAGGATTAGGTATTAAATGACGGAAACCTACCAATATTATAGGTATTAAATGGTCAGAGTCTGCCTAATTCCCATTAAAAGGTATTAAGTGGTTCAAATGCTTTCTCTTGCATCATTAACGATAGTTACGTTAGAGTTTTGGAATAATATTGGAAAAGTCTTTAGGCTTAGAGTTGAAGTTTTTGGTATGATATTGTTTTAAATATGTAAGACATATTACTTATCTAGGTGATACTGTCCAAATACTGTTATGGCATAGCCTGAGGTTTTCATTCACCAAACATTTGTTGTTCTGACTCTCTCCTCATTACAACACACAGGTTAAAGGAGACCATGCTGATTTAGGCACAAATGTAGGGATAAAAACTTGTGGCTATTATCTATCTATTTATGGTTTTTATATTATTTTGATGTACCCAGTTCATACAATTATGTTATTTTGAAATATTGTACTATGGAGGTTTTATGTAGACATGTTGTGAGATTTGGTGATAATATGTTATGTTTGTGAAATAGTTTTCTTTTATGAAATGGGTACCTGTTTCTAATATTATATTTTATTCCATTCCGCTGTGAGATTCTAAAAGTATAGATAGATAGCTCTGTGTACCGTGTATTGTTTCAACTTAATAAACCTAATAGCTCATTTTGAGATGGGCCTAAGGTTTGATGAGCTTTTATTGGATTGAAAGTTAGGCCTGTTTCAGAGTGGGTTGTTACATTTGGTATCAAATCTTAGGTTAACTGATCAATGGGGATAGGTATACATATGATTGGCGTACTTATTACTTTTGAAAATATTTTTCAAAATCCTACTATATATAAATATGTATATATACTTACTCTATAAATTTTGACTATAGAAGTAGTCACGATGATATTCCGAAAGGTAGGGTGAGATGACTATGGGTTGGAAAAATAAATAGAGTATAAATTATACTTCTACCCCGATTACCCATGGGCAGAGTTCGTATCATAAGGAATGTAGATAGAAAATGTTGTAACTCTAAAATTAATAGGACAATAAATGTGAGATAAATAGAGAGTTACAAAAATTTATTAAGACTGACTAAAAAGACTGCTAGGGTACTTATGGAGAGATATGAAAGTCATAATAGGAAAAGTTGGGATGAATAAATTAACGTCTTTAGAAATTATTCGGTTAGAATATCATTTATTACGGACAATCGACATTTATAGAAATAGTGAATAAACATGTCAAGTATTAATTAAATATTATAAGACGATATTGTTGTAAACATTCGGAAGTAAAGGACGATAGGAGAAAAGCAAGTTCTAGTAAGAAGGTGTACATTAATCATCACAAGAAGATAACCAGATTTTATAAAGATTGAGTAGGAAAGAGGAAGAAAGCTCAATAGAAAGGATAATTAAAGTCAATTCCTAAATCCACTCATATAAAAGAATTTGATGATAAGATTTTTGGAAACTGTCTTGAAATGTTTTGAACGAGTTTTTCAAACGAAGCAAAGATCCCACTTTGGTTAATTTATGGAAAATTTTAATGGTAATCCTTTTTGGAAAGATAACTTTGATAAATTGAAATGTGGAAAGTAATGTTCTAGCTTAGAATTAATAGAAATAAGAAATACACACACACACATATAACTACGCTTAACGTACAAAAATAAAATATATAAATAGCATAATTTATGACTATATACATAGTGGTTAGCAATTAATAGATTAGAATTTATGGACATTAATTATAAATTTAACGGGCAAAAAATTTACTATTATCGGAGAATTGAAAAGGAATCAAATGAGGATTGATTATGGGATTTGTTATGGCATTTATGAGAACTGATTAATGAAAATGATTTGACATTTATGAGGATTTAGAAATTGGTAAATGGATTAAAGGAATTAAATGAGTATTAATTAGAGATAGTCTAAATTTGACATTAATGACCAATTATTAAGGATGGTAGATATTTTATTAGAAACTAAGAAGAAGAATTAAGGAAGGTGGGTGATGATGGAATAACATTCTAGGAATGTCCATCTTAATTTAGTAAGAAGCATTAGAATCCAAACATCATTGACACCAGTTGATGGTTAATGCCAGCTTCCAGCAAAATTTTCTTTTATAGTTTTTTGGTAGTAATCGCTAGTTGTCTCCTTTAGAAAAAGTTTTTGATATGGTATAAGACATGTTCATGTTTTATCACTATGTTGAATTTATGAATGAGATTAGACCGCTAAATAAACATACACCTATTGAGGAACAACGTAAATAAGGAAATTTCATAAGGACACTTAACTAGCGATAAACCATGGGTAAGACTGGAAGTTAATGAGGAAATCAGGATATAATGCTTCAATCCCAAAGGTTGCAGAGTGTCACCATTCACCATGAAAGAAATAAGATGAATAGGGATATGAAGAGAATTTTCTATCGGATAGGGATTATGTAGAAGGTGATAGAATTTGCCACTAGGTATTTGACATGCCAAAAAGAAAAAGGTAGAAGTGATTAGACAGTGAATAAATGCCGCACTTGACCGTCATCAGTCATGTGCAGACAGACGAAGAAAGGAATTGGAGTTTTCAGTTGGGGACATGGTATTCGCCAAGGTTTCCCTTCTTAGGATATCTATGAGGTTTGGTACATCTGGGAAGTTGGCAACAAGGTACGGGCTTTTTTTGATTCTAGAGAAGTTGGGGAAACTTTCTTATAAGGTGGAGCTTTCAGAAAAATTAGCGAGATTCCATGACGCCTTTCATGTTTCACACTTGAGGGTGTACATGACATTGCCACTGTAGTAGAGCTTGATCAGTTAACAAATATTAAGACAGAGACGATAGCCCCTACCATCGCATGCATAGTGGAGCACGATATTAAGAAGTTTCGTAACAAATAAAGTAGGTTGGTTTGAATACAATGGGGAGATAACCCAGCAAAAAGCACATGGGAAATCGTAGAAAAGTTGCAAGTTTCTTGTCCCGATCTTTTCTCTAGCAAACTTTTCTCTTCAAAATTTAATTTTTTGCTGCATCGTGGTTGCCAAATTAGATGGTAGGAGATGGTTGCCACAATTTTTACTGTTATTTTTGCACTCATATATAGAATTTCATGTATATTTAGGATGCTTGCACATATGGCTATATGTCACGATCTTACATTCACGTTAGGATTGAGCTCACATATAGTATGTTGCATACATAATCACACTGCAATTTTGGTTGAGTAGATGTTTGTATAGATAACTTGGTTGTATAACATGATTGTTGAGTGCGTGTTACACTTTTGCCCTTGAGGATTTCCGGGGCAAAATCTATTTTAAGGGGGGGGGGGAGAATGTTACATCCCATAAAATTTAATAAGAAATTAATTAATTAAAATAAGGCTAAAAATAAAAATTATATAAATTTTCGAATTTGGTAACCGGAAGTTGCACCATTGCGTCCATGGCAATTTTCTGATCAAATTTCCAATATAAAGTTTTGTAATCAGAGTTCAAATGGAAAAGTTATTAACGTTTGAAGTTTTCGAATTTAAAATAATTCAAACGAGTTTAAATTTTAAATTTGGATATGAAAAGTTAATGTGGGAAGCTTGAGGGTTAAGCAGGATTAATATTAATGGGTAGTTAAGAGTATTAATTAAATAGGTAATAAAAATTTAATATACATAGAAAATACACGGTCGTAGAAGGGGACCGGTCGATCGCCCTTATGAAGCGGTCGACCGTTGAAGTGTAAAAATAATAGTTTTTGAATGGCCTGAATTTTATTTTTTAAGTCCGACTGTTCTGGTTCCTTCCAATCTCTATAAATAGAGGCCTAACTCTCTCACTTTTATTCTTAAAATTTTAGGAACGCTAGCGACGCTCTGCCAGATTTCTTCTTCCTTAGATTTCAGAATCAGTTAGGATTCCCAAGTAAGGGGTTTAGATGTTCAATTATTTCTATTCTTATTCTTTCCCTCTCTAGTTTTTGATTTTAAATCTAATCTAACCTATATCTGCTTATTGTATATTCCATAAGGAGACGACTTGAAAGGGAAAATTTGAGTGGTGTGAATCAAATCCAATTTAGAAGCAGGCAATTATCTATGAGTGGAAATTTTAGTTTTTCCCATATTAGTAATTGTGTAGTACTTGTTTGGATTTGATATATGCCTTGGGAAATTTTGGTAAACGGAAACATAAAACTAAAACCCCTAAATTTCCCATTAAATGTCAATCTATGAATATGTTGGAATTTCAATTGTCTTGTAATAATATAATAGAATCAGATCTATGTTTGAGACTTAAGTAAATTATAATCTATTCCAATTCATCCCTTGCGATTTCTCTTGTAGTGTTAAAGTATTCTAAAAATAAACAAAGTAAGAAATAGCGTGGAAAGTATGAATTTGACTATTTGTAATTTGCACCGCCTATTTCTGTAAATTTAATAAGTATGAATCCTCTTTTCAATCCAAAGTGATAATTGCAAAAGTTGAATATAATATAAAAGGTTAAATTAAAAGATTTGTTCCTTGAAATAAAGGAGTAAATTCTATTATATTAATATGAGATAAGTTTGGTATTATTCCATTTTTTATATACAAGTCTAGTTGTGTTGGCTCAGGATATTAGCTATTTCTATTTGGAGCTTGGGATTTGTATGAGTTTGTCATTTTAATTAATTTGGTAAGCGAATTTATTTGCATTTGATTAGGAATATTTATTTGAACCTTAGATCTCGTGCGTATACATATTATTATGAACGTATTAATAATGGCATATTGATCATATTGAATATAATTAATAAGTTAGTAAATAGCATTAAATACTTTAGGAAGGAAGTTAATGATAATTATGGAAATTAATCCATAATACAAGGCGCAATATCGGGTTTCCATTATATGGCCTTAAAGTATTGGTTGTGGTAAGATATTGTGTATATGTATACAATTAGTATATATATAATTGCATGTTAAGGGAAAGGAAGCATGACTAAGTTATAGGTATGCCAGTTAAGTCTAAAGTACACAAAACTCTGCCCAGATAAATCTAGCTACCAGTAGTGTAACTTTGGGGACATTGCCTATAATAAATAACATCGGTGGACGTGAGGTAGCCCCAATTCTATAAGGTAAGTCTGCCCAACCAATCTAACTATCAGTACCTACGAACTATCAGACTAATCTGAGATGCCACAGTTTGGGTTAAGGGTCATAACCACGTTTTGGATATGATAGGTTGGAGATCTTTAGAGGGGTCAGCTTCTGGTTTGGCGGTGTTAAGTGATTGTTGTAGGATTTGCCTAATTTTTGTATAAGAAGTATTAAGTGACCTATGGGATTCCTTACAATGTCAACTAGGGAGAACCATAGAGGGACCCACTTGGGTTAGGTATTAAATTAATGGGACCTGCCTATTTTATAAGTATTAAATGGTTAGAGTCCGCCTAATTCCCATTAAAAGGTATTAAGTGGTCCAGTTTCTTTCTTTTGCATTGTTAATGGTAATTGTGTTAGAGTTTTGGAATCAGACTGGAAAAGATTTTGGGTTTACAGTTGAAGTTTTTGGTATGATAAAGTTTTAAATACGTAAGACATATTACTTATCTAAATGATACTGCTAAAATATTATTATGGCAAAGCCTGAGATTTTCATCCACTAAACATTTGTTTTTCTGATTCCCTCCTCATTACAACACACAGGTTAGAGGAGACAATGCCAATTTAGGAGACAAAGGTGAGATGTAGACTTGTGGCAATCATTTATCTTTTTAAATATTTTTAATGTACCTAGTTCAGACAATTATATTATTTTGAAATATTGTACTATGGAGGTTTTATGTAGACATATTATGAGATTTGGTGATAAAATGTTATGTAACTGAAATGGTTTTCTTTTATGAAATGGGTACTTGTTTCTGTTTTCATTCCATTGTGAGATTTTGAAAGTATAGATAGATAGCTTTGTGCATTGTGTATTGTTTCAACTTTATCAACCTAACAGCTCATTTTGAGATCGGCCAAAGTTTCAATAAGCTTTTACTAGATCGAAAGTTATGCCCGTTTCGAAGTGGATTGTTACATCTTGTCTTTTTACCAATCAGTCTTCAAACTCGATTGTCCTATACTTGTATAAACCTATTTAATATTTTATAATTTTTTATAAAAATTGGAAAAACATTAGTACCTATATTTATATGGTCGTCGTCGTCAAAATCAATATCCATGGTATTAACACATCCAAAAATAAAATAAAATATAATAATTAATATTTTATAAATATTAATTAAGTTACAATGATTGTAAATTAATTAACGGCATGGTTTTTCGGAGTATTCATCGTTAGTGTGACTCAAAGGTATCGAACAATTCGAGTATTAACGTTCACACACCACCTTAGCTATGAAATTTTGGATGAATTTATAGCTTACACATCTTTCTGGTAATCCAATTTTACTACCATAAGGGCACCTAGTAGTAAAGTTTATTTACAAAAATTCTCTTTGTCAAAACTATGTCACTTAAGGATTTATATAGTTTGGTTTTGGTCAAAATTACAATATTATCCACATTCAACTTTATTAGTTTAGACATAAAATCCTTTGTTCAATAATTATTATTATTACTGAACGTACTGCTATGGTCAAAGAATTTGAGTTTGCTTTGACCATAGTTGACCGTGATACTAACCCTTATAACCAAGGAGATAAATTCTCTATTGAATAGGTTTCACTTCTAATACTTCAACTCAGACCCAACTATAGTTGCTCAATGGATCACCATGCCATGATTTAACTATAATCAAAACAAAGTGTCTACATTGAAGTTCGGTAGTATTCTTAAGTTGAGGGAATTGTATAACATCATCACTTCAAGATTCTCCATTTGACATTACTTATATCACCCAATAGAAAACCTTCGAGTGAGTCATTCTATAATTATCCGATAACCATCAGTACATAACCCCTTAGTGCCTTCAATAGCCATGAGTAATACACTGCCTAACTTTTGGAGAGCGTTACATACTACAGGATGAATCGGTATCCTTTCTCAACCATCTTAAATAGAAATATTGAAAATAACAGGTTACTTTAATGTGACATATTTCTCAAGATTACCATACATTGTAACTAATATCATATAATATATCATTTAAGGATTTTCTATTTAATATTATTAGGTTAAAACGTGACACAACACCCCAATCGCTCAAAAACGAGAATAGATCTAATGTAAACAAGTGAAAATAGTAAGAACAACCAAATTTTATAGTGGTTTGGCCAAATCAAGTTCCTATGTCCACTTAATATTATTGATTTTGGATTTGTCACAAGTACAAGCACTTTACACGGTTTCTTAGATCTAGAAAATAAAGCTTGCTCGAATTTGATAGCACTTGGTGACAATGGTTGAAGTAGAGATAAGAAGACGAAGAGTATGGGATCAAAGGATCCAAAAGCCCTCTCTATGTTGCTTTATCCTCTCTATTTATAAATGGAACCATTTTCCACAGTCGCTATGTCATGAAAGAAAAGGTATGATTTTAGATCCGGGAAGATGGACGAATAATATGTCATTTCTGAATGGTTACAAACACATATATATTCTCAGGACCTAGCAAAATTTCTTCACTTTATTTCCATTTTCCAGCTTCGACCTTTCCTTCCTTTGTGAATTCTAGCTTTCAACTTCCGTCGCAACTTCTTAAATTTACCTTTTGGCCACCACCGCAACTAACGCCGCCGCCTGCATCACTTTGTCAGATCTCACTACCGTATTTGCCAATTCGGTGCCAAATTCATCTAAACCAACCTCTCTTCTTCTAGATTCAGATCTTCATTAGAAGGTAGATTTTTAGACTTTAGGTCACAATGGCCATCATTGCGACACCTCACGTCGTCGATGTCAAGTGACGGTGCGAGTAAAGGCTGGGATCTTCGATTTGTGGTCGACCACTCGGCAACAATTCACCCCATACAACATGATCAAGACTCAAGGCATCTTAGGGAAAGCCCAGGTCATACTTATATCCAACACCAAGAATTTATGAGTTTCATTGATTTCTCCATTATTCGGTGTTAGCTTCGTGTCATCACCACTCACTCTTCGAGTTAACCTATGATCGGCTTCAGCTTTGCAATAGTATCAAGTTTTCACACATGTAAGAGTTATAGTCAGCTTCATCGAGTCTTGGTTGAACATGAATCATTGGTTAGGCTTTGGTGAGACCGTTCTGAGAAACGATTGCATCGAACGGACTTTAGCGTCCAAATTGGATATTCAAAACGATACTTCAAACTACACACAACGATCCTGTGTTCTTGTAAAGAAAGAACTGTGTTTCTATGGACACCGGTTCTGTTATCATTCACTCTACGATAATGGTTAAGATCTGACACACTTCCTTTGTATGACGAAGCTCGTTTTCCAGCACAAGCAGGGTATCTACATGGAGTATTCACTATATAGACCGATAATTCACACTGCCCCGATCGATGTTCGGAATTCGATTGGTCAACACACATCGACGTCCGTTAGATCCTACACATCTGCTACACAAGTTCTAATTAATATTACAATATACTTAATGGCATTCGCTATAAAGATTTTTGGTTCCGAATGACTAGGTGATCTCCTCGCCTCAAAGCCAACATTGATCCTTCTAATCCTCCTAAGGCCAGTTCTTCTACCGCTTAAGCCTCCATATCCACTCTATCTGGAGTGAGACATTCTATAACAGCCGAACTCCAAATGCAAGTCGTTCTAGTAGCATAGCCCTACGATCAGCCTCCCCAATTAGACAAGCGATGTCCCCTAAGGGTCTCAGACAATCCTTCGAACCAATTTCCATCTTTACTGACTGCAGATTCTCTTCATTCAATTTGCCTCCAACATGAGATTCCAGAGAGCGATATTCTATTATCGACAATCAATCAGTGGACCCACAATCCACCTCAAGGCTACACCGTGTGCAACAAATATATATGCTTAGGAAGAGCCATTCCACCGTTCAATGAATTTCTCAAATTCCTTTTGCAAGAGATTGGGTTCTCTCCAATATAAGTGCATCCCAACGGATACACATTGCTTAACTCTTTGCATATCCTTTTTACAATGTGATTGAATTGTCCTCCAAGGTTCAACGAGCCAACTTATCTCTTAAGTTTCAAGAAGAGAGAAAACTCACCTTCCTTGCATATAGTCAAAGCTTATAGCCACCACAAGATCATTGAAGCGCTTTACAATAAGCGCAGCTACTTCTAAAGCGAATACTTCTTCATTCTTATCCTTATAGCTTCAACTGCCTTTAGTTGAGTGGGCTGGAGTTTCTTTCTCTAATATTCTCTCCATGATCGAATTTTCTTTACCCAAGTGCCTAACTCTATTTCTGTATCCTTCACAGATGTTCCAGCTGAGAAACTAATAACAAATATGCCTACACTCTTGATTCTCTAAATGGTGTTGACTATGGATTACGCACCACTTCTTAACTTCTCACCAATGAGAGGGTTCGTTAATACGATCTTTTACATCTCGATAGAAGGGCCGTTCCCATTGAAATCCCGACCAATAAATCTCAAACTGCTGTCAGTCCCTCTGCCCCCATTCGTGATCCCGATAATGACAATAAAGGGGATGATGAGGACCATGATGTCGAGGAGAATGTAGGTGAGGAAGAAGCGAGGGTAGAAGAGATCGTGGTGGGGGAAGAGACGAAGGAGGAGGAGGTGAAGGAGAAGGAGAAAAAGAAGAAGAAGAGGGAGGTGACGATGACTATGGCTTAATCGACAACGAATCATATGGAGAGACATCCCTTGAAGGCAGCACAGTCCCTGCCCTATCTCGTTTGAGGTGCTTGGTGATTAAGTTCTCCCAACATGCCCCTGGCCTAAATCTAGCACCAATTGGATATGAACACCTTCTACGGGTTCCTCTGAGAACATCTTCGGCTCGTTGAGCGAACTCGACAATCTTTCAGCGTTTGGTATGGGATGCGCTACTTTTAAAGACATTTTGAATGCAAGTTCTGGTGAATTAGCTTCCCTTCTGAGGTTACCCTTACCGAGTATAATGAAACCCATCCTTGCAACTCCTAGAGGAAGGTTCGCATAATACTTAGGGAAATACTAGAACTTTACACCCTTCTAGGATCACTAATGTAACGATCGGGGTTTCGTTCCTCAAAAGTCGACACTAATACATCTATGGTATTTACGTGCCGAGCATCGAAGTGCCAAAAAGACAGATTATTAGGGTGAAAGAAAGAAAAGACAGAATAGAATCTCACATCATGATGAGTAATATATAATATACAAATTATCTTTACAAAATGAAACTTTAATATACATGCATCAATCAGAGTAAATTAACATATCATCAGCCTGGACAGTTGTAACCTCCTATCCACAAATTTTAATAAATACAAAACAACAAATGTAGTGGAAATAAAGATACGCGAATACGTCTTGGAGGCATCCAGCTCATCTCCTGAAGCTCCAAAGCATCCATAACTAAATCTGGAAATATGCTTGGGCAGACCCTAGCATTATAAAAAAATAATGCCTGGATTAGTCTGGTAAACCATCTTGGGAAACACAAATCACATGGATTTTTTATGTTATAAAAGCTTTCAAAATAAAGGTATCTCATAAGACGACGCCGCATATAAACACGGAGGGTTTTTTAACTTACGATAACTAAAACATTTCTATAAGAAATTCTATGATATTATAATAATGTATAGGGTTTAACATAAATATTTAATCATAGCCGAAATCGTTACATTAATTACATTCTAGCATATTAGTTATACCGCTAAGTCCGTAAAGGCACGTAATGGAAAATGTATTCCATCAATGACAGGGCTACTAGGGTACCGCCCATCACAGTACATATCTAGAGAAAATGTACCAAGGTCAAAAACCTTTTGACCCATGCATGGAAAGACCGGCCTACCCCTTTCTGGATAGTATCAGTATGTCATCACTCTGGTTGCCAGCCAACTACTAACGAATCACTAACATACATAAATGGGTCAATATCAATCTAGATCAGGTAATGACCATACCCTAATTGTAGCGAAGCCTCATGGCATATCCGTTGTTTTAGTCATTACTGGTTGTAAGGTTTGAGGCTACGTTTTAACTTTTTAGCAAATCCCACTTGGAATACTAACACTGCCCTCCGGGTAACAACGCAATGCCAACAATTATCCATACGAGTTGTTCAGGATATGAACAAACCATAGGCAATACTTCTACTAAATCATTTTGAAATCACCCTTAGGATTTATAGCAAATAACCCTTGCACTTTAAAGAACTCCATCTTCAATTGCATTACTTTTAAGATTTGAACCGACAATGATAGTTTCAAAACTAGCCAAGTGTAACGACCCAGAATTTTGGATATTTGAAACTGGAATATTTAATTGATTTAAATATTTAAAAGTTAAATTTTTAACTTGAATTTCAAATATAATGATTTATTGGATAATTTAATAATTGGAATTTACATAAATAATTTAATCTTGAGTTATAAGCTTGATAAAAATAATTTATAAAGCTTATTAAATTTATATTTATAAGAGTGAAGATAAATTTTTTTTAAATTGAATTTAAAAGCAATTTTCTCTATTTTAAAAATATCTCGTTTAAATTAACGAGTAAAAATAGCCTTCCAAGGCACAATCTCGGATTTCAATGAAATTAGTTTCATTGGATCCGTAATAGTGTATTATTATTGAATTTCAAATTTCATAGTGTTTGGAGTTATCATTTGATTGTACGGGATATAAACGCATTGAAATTAATATCGAAAATTCAATATAATAATTGGGCCCAAAAAGCTATCTTCTCCATACGATCGAATTAGGACTTGAAACCTTTTCCATTACGTTCGGAATAGGGGTATAACATTATAAACGCCTAGCGGCATGCCTCGATAGGGGTTTGAGATTTTGAGTTGCGAAAATCGAGATATTTTGAAGATTTAATATATATATTGTCAAACCAGTCTTTTCTTCTGCAATCTAGGATTTGACTTAAACTATTCAAGCACGCAAACATGTTTTCTTCCTCCCTTCTTCTTTAAATATAGCACGCAACAGTTACAGTAAAGAGAAAAAAAAATCGAGGCTTTGAGGAATCATATCTCGATTATTTCTCAACTAAAAATCGTGAAAACACCTTCAAAATTCTAGTTTAGTCTAAAGCTTCAATCTAATATACATATTGGAGGGTGAGGCTACATTTTTATGGGATCAACGTGGGACATTCGAAATAGGGTTGGGTTTCATCGACGTTAGGGGAGGTTTTGGGTCTTGGTGAGGCTAGCATTGGACTCGTAGGGTGAAGGCGCATCAGTGGTGAATTTTTGGTGGCGTGCGATCGCTTATAGAGGGAGGTGATATTTTACTATACGTGTAGAGTAGGCTTTGTCGCGATCGTATATGGTTGTGCAAACGAGGGGAAATGTTGACTGGGAGGTGGAGATTTCGATGGCGAGGATGTTGGCATGGTCAGAGTGTCGAGTTGATGGCTGGAACTCGGTGTCAGTGGCGTGCACGACCATGGGTTCGTGCAAAATGTCGTGTACAGGGGTTTGGGGAAGAAACTTTTCTAGCTGGGCCGGGTTTTGAGCGTGTGGGGTATGGGCTTTGTATTTTTTTAAAAAGAAAATATAATAGTTTATATGATTGTTTAAGATAAATAGTTAAAACTTATAAATCAAATATCTTATTCGTTTTAGATTGGAATCCAATGTGGTCGGTTGCGTTGGGTTCGTATGAACGAGATCTTGGCTATGGAATCAGTTTGGTTGAAATTAGAGCTTGCTGAATTTCCAAATAAATTCAAATGCGTTCGAACTTATTCGGAACCAGAACGCGGAAGCGACAATAAAAATCATGTGAGTAAATCTCACTCATTTTTGGACTGCTGGTTTAATTTAAATGCTGAAAAAATTAAATTATTGGTTGATTGGATGATTTGATAATTATTATTATCAGTTGGATGTTATAATATATATAGTACTATATATTAGTAGTTGGATTGATTTTTCCCGCCTATTGGAGCGGATGAGACCCTATGCGCCCCGCATAATAGCGGATGACCCTATATTACCGCGATATCCTGCCTCGAAGCAGGATTGGTATTTTTATGTTGTATTAACATCTGTGGATGCAGGGAAACGAGTTGGAGTGATCCAACTAGATTCCTCAAAAATGTTGAATTTAATTTCATATATAGTGATATATGATATGTTTGAATAATCTGTGATAGATTATAGTGTGATTTGAATTTATTGGATGCTATGGTAGCACTGGTCTAGATTTTGGTATTTTAAAAGTACCATAAATATATATTTTGAATTTGAAAAGAAATTAAAAAGGGATTTTTGAAGTGAAGTATTTATATAGAATGTTGGATTGGTTAAAAGAAATCGAGTTGGATAAAATAAATGGTTTGACGTTAAATTTGTACCTAACTATTTCGCGATATTGTAAATAGAGATTTTGAAATAATATGTATATAAAGGATTTTAAATAATAAAACTTAAGTGATATTTGTTTCAGTGTAAAATGGATTTTTTTTAAATCGAGATTTAAAATGGATTGGGAAAAGTGAAGGAAATCTGGAAATAAATATAAAATTGGTTATACGAGATCTTAAATAATATTTTAAATTATGAAATGGAAGTAGAATCAAGATTTGGTCAATTTTTGGGATATAGTTTGGTTTATTTAAAAAATTTATTTATAAATGGAATTTAAATTAGAAATCAATTTATAATAGATTTAAGTGATGTGAAACCGTTATAAACTGGAATTGAAAACTGTGAGATTTATAAACAATGTTTATAAATAATATAAAGTGATTATCAGTTGATAAATAGAAGATATAAATTCACGGAGAGGATTTATAATGAGATGGGTGAATCGGTTTAAAAAGTAATGGTAGATTTTACTTTGGAGATGTGAAAAATGGATCTATGAAATTTGGAGACGTAAGTCGATTGGTGATAAATCGAGAGAGATTTATAAATATTAAATTGGTTATATTGGAATAAAAAATATATATTGTTATTGAGAAGTTGAGTGTGTTTTAAAAAGAGGATTTTTAATTATTAAACTAGGTAAAAAAAATGTTTTAGCATAAGAATGTTGGCATGGTTTGTGTATATACTTATTTCGGTGAGATAAGTATATACTTTTGAATAAAGAGATTTAAATTAAGGAACCCGGAACTTATAGAATTCGTATAAACGAGTTAAGGAATTTACAATATAAATTGTGAAAGGTTTTCGAGAAAAGAGAAATAAATGGAACTTTCCTAAGTATTGGGAGGTAAGGGGTTTAGAAAATATATTTTTAAATATTTTTCTAAGTGTTGAAATAAGAGATGGTTTGAAATATCCTGATATGGATATAAGTATTTGAGTTGTCTCAAATATTGAAAATTTGGATGGGATTTGAATTTTGTATCTTATAAAGATATTTTGAAAATAAATTTTGGAAAATTATAATATGGGCCTAGTGACTACTTATGGATGTTATATTAATAGTTAAATAACCAACTATCAAGTATTGGCCAATTTCGTTGATCGTTTTGAAGAGACCGAGATCGGATTTACTTATCCGAAAACTACTTCTATCCGATTTGAGCGTTACGAATGGATACCGTGAAGATGATGAAGACAGTGATTCAGTTTGTCCAGACCCAGGACAACTTGTATGGACGAATGCTATCAGAATATCGTCACTGGAGGACAATAAGCATTCTTAGTGAAATTGTTCTTTAAAGGTAATCGTAGCCTCAAGCCTCATCAACCGGAATGACTGAAAATCAGGGGAGATGCAACAAGGCTAAGTGGTTCATTCCCAATTAGGGTATGTTATCACCTTTCTAGGTGCCCTCGGATATATTATATACATGGATACGGTGGTGCATGGAAAAAGAGCTCTCGATAAGGGTAGGAACACCCGGGGTGATAACATATTCGGTTCTATCCAGGTTAGGGATTGGGCCGGTCTTGTGTTGTAGGGGATCCCGGCGAGGTCCTCGGTACATTTTTCTAGATGTGTATCATGATAGGTGGTACCCTATTGCCTAGTCATTGTATGGAATCCATTCTCCAATAAGCGCCGTACGGTTTGATCGTGCCCAACTATGCTGAAACTTGAGATGCAAGCATTTCAACTATTTTCTATTTACTTTGTTTAGACACTATTATAATATCAGATGATTTTGATAAAAATGTTTTGGTTATCGTAAGGGGAAAACCCATCGTGTTTATGTGTGACGCAGTCTTATGAGATACCTTTGTTTTTTTCAAGGGATTTTGATAGCTTTTAATAATTCAAATTGAGTGTGTTTTCTCACGCTGGTTTTCCAAACTGACTCGGGTGTTATTTTATTATAATGCTCGGGTCAGACCGAGTATTACAGGTTCAGGCTAGGATGCTATGGAGCTCGGGAGACGAGCTGGATGACGAAGGCATATTACACATACTCGATTATATTCCACTATGTATTGTAGGCTGTATAGTCAGCACTAATGAGGACAAGTTATTATAACTGTCCAGTATTGAGTTATTGATTCTTGTACTTTGATGATGTAATATATAAATAACAGTTATAGTTCTTTTTGTATAAAGACATGTTAGTATCTATTATATATTGTTCCGCTGTGATGGTGAGATTTTGTGTTGTTGTTTCTATTTTCTTCTACCTATTCCTGTTCTTTTCCCCTAACCATCGGGTTTTCCGGCATTCGATTGCTCGGCATGTAACACAGTGGACGTATTAGTATCGATTTTCGAGGGTTGAAATCCCCGGTCATGACATTTTGGTATTAGAGCTGAAGGTTAAGTGAGAACCTTGGCTTTGATGAGGTAACTCATTAGAGATAGGGTCAGTAGCACCCTAGAATGAGTTTGAGTTTATTAATAGATATGAGCGCGTATTTATTAGTGGATATGAAATGTTTTATATTGTGTTGATTGATATGTTGAGTGCCTTATGGATTCTAGCCAATATGAGTAATTAACATTATTGATAAGGATCTCTAAACACTTGAACAGAGCAACTCGACATGGTATTGTTTTGGATTTGGGTAAATGAAATAATTTTACCTAGATCATATTTTATATATAAAGGAATAATTTTCAATTTTCAGAAATTATTATAGTTGTATACGGTGTGCTTGGTTGTTAGAAAATGATAATATTAAACCATTAACATTTGTCGTTGTGGTGATTGAATAAAAGTTGATATTATAGTCAACAGTTAAGAAGTAATTTCTATAATGAAATGGAATTATGTAAATGTGATTTTGTTAAGGTGATTTATAATTGAAATGAAATGAAATTTCAGAAGTATATTTAAATATGATTTTTTAAAAGGGTTTGAAGGCTGGGAATTTGGGAATTTAATTTCCCGTTGGTTTTGAAATGTTTTTCAAAGTCTTGGAAAATAATAGTGATATTGTTTGAAGAATATTTTGAATTGGAAATATTTAAAAGGAATTTTAAAGGAATAAAAGCACTGAACCCACTTCGGTCGCTGGAAAATAATTTCGATGATGACTGCAGCCTCATCGACATTTATTTTCGAGTTTCAAAGGGAGGAATTGCTACAATTGGAGTTTTTGTTATGGTAAAACTGATTTGATTTTGAAATTCAAAGAAATGATTTGATATACCAAGGGATTTTGGGTATATATGGTTTCAAAAATGATTTGAAATACTTAAAACAAAGTGTTTAACTCTGGGATTTTTATTAAACAAAATGTTTTATGGAATATGAGTAAGTTTGGTAACTTATAAAAATTGGAAAATTGATTTTGGAATGGAATTTAACTTAAGATAAGTTAAATAAAGTAAATTTTGGAGATTTAGCCTAAGTTAGGCTGGATGAAATAATTGTTGAAAATAGAATTTATTAAGATTGGGAACAAATTTGTGAATGAACAAATTAATTTAATTAGTAAATTAAATGGAAATCGGAATTGAATTTGAATGGAGATGGATATAACTAAAAGGATGAAGTGGAAATGAACATAAGAACTTTTGTATTAAATGTTTATAATAGGCTTAAGAAAAATTGACGGTGCTTAATTGAAATTGGTACTAAAGAAATGTGCTAAGTAAATAAGAAAGTCTGAGTAAGCAATGTGACAGAAATTGTAAATAAGTGAGTCTATATGAAATGAATGTGAATAATGGTTTGAGAATGATTGATGGTAAATGGAATGAGTGTGAATAAGAGAAATTGATATAGCTAAGAATCAATGGAAATAAATACGTAAGTTGTACGTATATCATTTATTTCGCATGGCGGTTTGATCCAGATTCGAGCACAGAATTTTGAGATAATTTATATCGATCCGAGTTAGGATTTTTCACTCGATTTTCGACGGCGAACCCTGGATATGGATTTTGATTGATTTTGGGATTCTCTATCATAGTATACGTCTATGCAAGGAGAATGAAGGTTTCTAATCTAGAAACCAGATCTGAGTCCGCACTAGAGAGTCGTGTGAACGATACTAGTTCGGAAGTGAAATTGTATGATCGAGTGAGCGATCGGATTT
Organism: Allium fistulosum; assembly: GCA_030737815.1. Taxonomy (NCBI): domain Eukaryota; kingdom Viridiplantae; phylum Streptophyta; class Magnoliopsida; order Asparagales; family Amaryllidaceae; genus Allium; species Allium fistulosum. Next base: position 635,177,824 of record CM060901.1, read on the forward strand.
GGTATTGCGTACGGATGATATATGTACATCGTACGGGCTTAAGTAAAGCAAATATTAGAAATTGAAATTGCTGAATAAAATGATTTTGAATTATATGATTATATATCATTGGTAGATAAGATGCAGGTATATAAAAGCAAGAACTAAATTGATGTCTTCGATATTAAAAGAGAATTGGATTGCCCGACTAAAAGGCACGTGTTTAAATTGTTGTTGAATTTGATGGTTTTATGATTGAGCCACTTGGCTTTTGTTTTCTTTTGATGGTTTAGGCCCGTAGTGGCGATTTTTAGTTGTTTGGATCTAGCCGCGCAAAGGAGACGCTGGCAAAATTTTTTGAAAAATTAAGGAGTTAGAAAATTTTTAATAACTAAAATTGGATTTGAGTTAGAATCTGAAATGATCGAATGGATAATGTTATCAGAAATCTATGGATGAATTTGGAAATTAGTAAAAGTGATAATGTGGTTTCAATTAATTGATTTCAGCGAGTTGTTTCAGCTAATTGGTTTTGGGGAAAATTAATGGGTTTTTGGACCATTCTTCTTACCTTGGCAATTTCAGGGACGAAACTTTTTTAAGGGGGGAGGAATGTAACATCCCAGAATTTTGGATATTTGAAATTGGAATATTTAATTGAGTATAAATATTTAAAAAGTTAATTTTTTAACTTGAATTTCAAATATAATGACTTATTGGATAATTTAATAATTGGAATTTACTTAAATAATTTAATCTTGAGTTTTAAGCTTAATAAAAATAATTTAAAGGCTTATTAAATTTTTATCTATAAGAGTGAAGATAATAAAATAATTTAAATTGAATTTAAAAGCGATTTTCTCGATTTAAAAAATATCTCGTTTAAATTAACAAGTAAAAATTGCCTTTCGAGGCATAGTCTCGGATTTCGATGAAACCTATTTCATTGGATCCGTAATAGTGTATTATTATCGGATTTCAAATTTCATACTGTTTGGAGTTATCGTTTGGTCGTACGGGATATAAACGCGTTGAAATTAATATCAAAAATTCAATATAATAATTGGGTCCAAAAGGCTACCTTCTCCATACTATCGAATTAGGACTTGAAACCTTTTCCATTGCGTTCAGAATAGGAGTATAACATTATAAACGCCTAGCGACACACCTTGATAGGGGTTCGAGATTTTGAGTTGCGAAAATCGAGATATTTTGAAGATTTAATATATATATATATATATATATATATATATATATATATTCAAACCAGTCTTTTCTTCTGCATCTTAGGATTGACTTAACCTATTCAAGCACACAAACATCTTTTCTTCCTCCCTTCTTTCTTAAATAATGCACGCAACAATTACAGTAAAGAGAAAAAAATCCAAGCTTTGAAAAATCATATCTCGATTATTTGTCAACTAAAAATCATGAAAACACTTTCAAAATTCTAGTTTAGTCTAAAGCTTCAATCTGATATACATGTTGGAGGGTGTGGCTACATTATTTTGGGATCGACGTGGGATAGTCGAACTAGGTTTGGGTTTCATCGACGTTAGGGGAGGTTTTGGGTCTTGGTGAGGCTAGCGTTGGACTCGTGGGATGAAGGCGCATCGGCGGCGAAGTTTTGCTGGCGTGCGATCGCTTATAGAGGGAGGCGACTTTTTACTGTACGTGTGGAGTAGGCTTGGTCGCGATCATATATGGTGGTGCAGACGAGGGGAAATGGTGACTGGGAGGTGGAGATTTCGATGGGGAGGGTGTTGGCATGGTTAGAGTGTCGAGTTGAGGGCTGGAACTCGGTGTCAGTGGCATGCACGGCCATGGGTTCATGCAAAATGTCGTGTATAGGGGTTTGGGGAAGAAACTTTTCTAGCTGGGCTGGGTTTTGAGCGTGTGGGGTATGGGCTTTGTATTTTTTTTAAAAAGAAAATATAATAGTTTATATAATTGTTTAAGATAAAATAGTTAAAACTTATAAATCAAATATCTTATTCGTTTTAGATCGAAATCCAACGCAATCGGTCGCGTTGGGTTCGTATGAACGAGATCTTGGCTATGGAATCAGTTTGGTTGAAATTAGAGCTTGTTGAATTTCTAGATAAATTCAAACGCGTTCGAACTTATTCAGAACCAGAACGCGGAAGCGACAATAAATATCAATGTGAGTAAATCTCACTCATTTTTGGATTGCTGGTTTAATTTAAATGCTGAAAAAAAATTAAATTATTGGATGATTGGATGATTTGATAATTATTATTATCAATTGGATGTTATAATATATATAGTACTATATATTAGTAGTTGGATTGATTTTTCCCGCCTATTGGAGCGGATGAGACCCTATGCGCCCGACATAATAGCGGATGACCCTATATTACCACGATATCCCGCCTCGAAGCGAGATTGGTATTTTAATGTTGTATTACCATCTATGGGTGTAGGGAAACGGGTTGGAGGGATCCAATTGGATTCCTCAAAAATGTTGAATTTAATTACATATACAGTGATATATGATATGTTTGAATAATCTGTGATAGATTATAGTGTGATTTGAATTTATTGGATGCTATGGTAGCACTGGTCTAGATTTTGGTATTTTAAAAGTACCATAAATATATATTTTGAATTTGAAAAGAAATTAAAAAGGGATTTCTGAAGTGAAGTATTTATATAGAATTTTGGATTAGTTAAAAAAAATCGAGTTGGATAAAATAAATGGTTTGGCGTTAAATTTGTACCTAACTATTTTGTGATATTGTAAATAGAGATTTTGGAATAATATGTATATAAAGGATTTTAAATAAAAAAACTTAAGTGATATTTGTTTCGGTGTAAAAAGGATTTTTTTAAAAATTGAGATTTGAAATGGATTGGGAAAAGTGAAGGAAATCTGGAAATAAATATAAAATTGGTTATACGAGATCTTAAATAAGATTTTAAATTACGAAATGGAAGTAGAATCGAGATTTGGTCGGTTTTTGGGATATAGTTTGGTTTATTTAAGAAATTGATTTATAAATGGAATTTAACTTAGAAATCAATTTATAATGGATTTAAGTGATGTGAAACCGTTATAAACTAGAATTGAAAACTGTGAGATTTATAAACAATGTTTATAAATAAAATAAAGTGATTTTCAGTTGATAAATTGAAGATATAAATTCACGGAGAGGATTTATAATGAGATGGGTGAATCGGTTCAAAAAGTAATGGTAGATTTTACTTTGGAGATGTGAAAAAGGGATCTATGAAATTTGGAGACGTAAGTCAATAAATCGAGAGAGATTTATAAATATTAAATTGGTTATATTGGAATTAAAAAAATATTGTTATCGAGAAGTTGAGTGTGTTTTAAAAAGAGGATTTTTAATTATTAAACTAGGTAATTTAAAAATGTTTTAGCATAAGAATATTTTCAGAAAGTTAGTTATTTAAATATTTTTAAATTGTCAAAATGAATTATAAATTTTATAAACAAGTCTTGTAAATCGATTAGAAATTTATTAATAAATCAGAATTAATTATTGTTTCAAAGTTATGTGATTATTTTAATCTTTTAAAAGTATATTTAATTATTAAATAAGTTTTCGGAAAGTAATGGTATACTTTCATGGTGAAATCGGAGGCAGAGATTGCCTACAGTTAAGTTTGGATTTCTCTGGGATAGAGACGTAATCATTGAGCTGTGAATCCATGGTTGATACCGCATGATGTTTTCCATATCTATTTTAAAAAGTTTTCAAATATTTTTGAAGGGAATGGTTTGTGTATATACTTATTTCTGTGAGATAAGTATATACTTTTGAATAAAGAGATTGAAATTAAGGAACCCAGAACTTATAGAATTCGTATAAACGAGTTAAGGAATTTACAATATAAATTGTGAAGGGTTTTTGAGAAAAGAGAAATAAATGGAACTGTCCTAAGTGTTGGGAAGTAAGGGGTTTAAAAAATATATTTTTAAATATTTTTCTAAGTGTTGAAATAGGAGATGGTTTGAAATATCCTGATATGGATATAAGTATTTGAGTTGTCTCAAATATTGAAAATTTGGAAGGGATTTGAATATATATCTTATAAAGATATTTTGAAAATAAATTTTTGAAAATTATAATATGGGCCTAGTGACTGCTTATGGATGTTATTTTGATAGTTAAATAACTAACTATCAAGTATTGGCCAATTTCGTTGGTCGTCTCGAAGAGACCGGGATCAGATTTAATTATCCGAAAACCACTTCGATCCGATTTGAGCGTTACGAATGGATACCATGAAGATGATGAAGACGGTGATTCAGTTTGTCCAGACCAAGGACAACTTGTATGGATGAATGCTATCAGAACATCGTCATTGGAGGATGATGAGCATTCTAAGTGAAATTATTCTTGAAAGGTAATCGTAGCCTCAAGCCTCATCAACCGGAATGACTGAAAATCAGGGGAGATGTAGCAAGGCTAAGTGGGTCATACCCAATTAGGGTATGTTATCACCTTTCTAGATACCCTCGGATATATTATAAATTATGGATACGGTGGTGCATGGAAAAAGAGCTCTCGATAAGGGTTGGAACATCCGGGTGATAACATATTCCTTTCTATCCAGGTTAGGGATAGGGTCGGTCTTGTGTTGTAGGGTATCCCAACGAGGTCCTCGGTACATTTTTCTAGACGTGTACCATGATAGGTGGTACCCCAGTGCCTAGTCACTATATGGAATCCATTCTCCAATAAGCGCCGTATTGTTTTGATTGTGTCCAACTATGCTAAAACGTGAGATGCAAGCATTTCAGCTATTTTCTACTTACTTTGTTTAGACACTATTATAATATCAGACGATTTTGATAAAAAAAATTGGTTATCGTAAGGGGAAACCCCGTCGTGTTTATGTGTGACGCAGTCTTACGAGATACCTTTGTTTTTTTCAAGGGATTTTGATAGCTTTTAATAATTCAAATTGAGTGTGTTTTCTCACGCTGGTTTTCCAGACTGACTCGGTTGTTATTTTATTATAATGCTCGGATCAGATCGAGTATTACAGGTTCAGGTTAGGATGCCATGGAGCTCGGGAGATGAGCTGGATGACATATTACACGTACCCGATTATATTCCACCGTGTATTGTAGGTTGTATAGTCAGCACTAGTGAGGACAAGTTATTATAACTGTCCAGTATTGAGTTATTGATTGTTGTACTCTAATGATGTAATGTATAAATAATAGTTATAGTTCTTTTTGTATAAAGACATGTTAGTATATTATATATTGTTCCGCTGCGATTGTGAGATTCTGTGTTGTTGTTTCTATTTCTTCTACCTCTTCCTTTTCTTTTCCCCTAACCATCGGGTTTTTCGGCATTTGATTGCTCGGCATGTAATACAGTGGACGTATTAGTGTCGATTTTCGATGGTTGAAATTCTCGGTCGTGTCACCTAGATTTGAAAGCTAGTTATTTAACTATCAAATAAACAAACAATTCAACTGGAGATTAAATTCCATATAGAAGCAAATAAGCAATCATTTGGCCTCTATAATTAATCCTTTCATTAATTAAAATCTCCTTTCAAGTATTTATATTAAAATACCTTTTACAAAAGATATATTCACAAATCCTCTCTACTCTTTTCAATACTTGAAATTGTTGATATATTTACCTCAACTGTATAAGCATACTCACAAAACATTTCACTTTCAGTATTTAGAAAACTTTTCCATATAATTATATCAATGGTATAAGTATATTCACAAAACTCTACATTTTATGTACTTAGAAAATGTACCCATATGCTTATCTCAAAGGTATAAGTATATTCATAAGTCTTAAAAAAGATTTCGTGCTTCCAAAATCATATTTAAATAGGCCCAAACAAATATCGTTTAAAAACATTGTTTACTGTAAACCCAAACTCATTTTCTGGTGTAAGTAAATTGATAGTATAGATATTAAACTAAATATATTTACCACCACTTCCCAATTTCAAACTTGTACCATTCCACGATTAACAATGAAGCCATACAAGTTAGCATACTATTCTTGCCTCGACATACATTCTTAATTCTAAGGATATGAATGAGTTACCCTACCTCAGAATTTGGTATTAAGTATGAAATAATACTTTCCATACCACCATAATTTAAAATGGTCATTTTATAGAAATCTAATCTCATTCCTTTCGTAAAAATTCTTTTTATAAACCTCTTTCATATTTATAAAATTCCTTTCATAAATCTCCTTTCTATTTGTTAAACTTCTTTTATAGATCTCCAAATATAATTATGAAACTCCTTTTATGAAACTCCAAATATAATTATAAAACTTTTATAAATCTCCAAATTTAATAAACTTCTTTTATAAATCTCCAAATTTATTTATAAACTTCTTTTATAAATCTATTCCTTTATTTAAAATACCAATTATAAGTCTATTTTTATATACCATACTTTATACAAAATGTTTCATCAATACTTATTCCAAAATATTGCTATCTTCTTTCAAAAACAAATCACTGTATAAAACAAATGAATTTCCCCTTTTATTTTCCTTTAAAATAAACATTCCTTATTTATTAACTTTTCTATAAAACAAATACTTTTCGAAATACTTTTTAAAACAATTCCATATAAATTAGAAAAGATTGACAAAAAAGTTGAAATAAAATAAAGAAGTTCCAAAAACCATTTCCAAATAAAATGCCATAGAAAATTCCCAAAATCAATTTTAAAATCATCATCCGAATCATAACCATTTTCAGATCAAAATAGCAAATAATAGTATTTCAAAATGCTATAATGAGGCCAATACTTACAATAGCACTTAGCCAATGCTTCCACTACCTTTATCACTAAAAAGGTTCAACTTTTAATATGTCAATGTCATATCCAATATGGTTAACTACCAAACTTTTAGCATTCAACAATTTATGCAACAAGTATATAACTGAAATTTAAAATCCCAACGGTGAGGAATCCGGATTCCTCTACAAAATTCCATATATTTTGTTTTATATATCATTCGCTTTTCAAAGTGGAAATTCAACCAAACCAAACCAATAAATAATTCAAGTGCAAAAACAATAATTTACATCCACCATATATCATATGGTACTCATCCAAAGATGAGTAAACATGCCATAATTCCAATTGATGCATACGCATTACTATTTGATCTAAGTTCAATTTTAGATCAAAATCCACTTACTCCAAACTTGATGAAATCAGTTCCAGTGGTGATAACACTCCTACGAGTTCAACGTAAAAAGACCGTGTCTTGATTGGACCTCGTATGAAGAAGTCATTCATTTTTGTAGGTTTTTCGATTTAAAGAATACAATCAAATTAATAATTACTTGATTAAACTAATTACCCTCTCCATAATCCTTCTCCACCTATCTAATAACTTCCCTGTGTATTCATATGTACGTCGGTCAGGACATGCATGCCGTTCACCCTTCCTTCCTGCTCGGACCACGAAACCATGCACCGATCGCGCCATCAAACTCCTCATCGCACGAGACACCTCATCGACCCCATCACTTCAAGCTCGACACCCTCTATAAAGTCAAAACCTATAAGGTTTCAACCGCAAAATTGAAATGTCATACCACCTAAACGACCACCGCACCCCTTCAAAATTTGGACGCCAATTCCCCTTCGCCCGAGAACCCAACTCCATCCCCACTTTCGCCTATCGTTGCCTAGAACGTCGACAAATCCTAACCCTAATCCATGGCTACTGTTCATGATTATGGTTAATCACTGCCGCACCCATCGACACCACTAGTTTGCTCCCCTCAGTGCCACAAGTTCTAGAATTTAGAATTGTAATTTATTGTTGAGAAAATCTGATTTTGATTTTTGATTGAAGAGGCTAGGATTTTATTTTTTGTAAATGGAAGAAGAGAGGGAAAAAAGGAGGGAAAAGTGAAAAAGATGGAGAAAAGTATAGCTATGGAGTTTGGTTTATTTACAAATTTTTGGCACTTCGTTACACATCATTTCATTCGCGTACAGACCGCAAATGACAGAAATTAAAATATGATCGCGTACAACAATGTGATATGATCACAAAACAACAGTAAAATACACTGGATATCTTATTCTAAGAAATTTCAAAAATACCATCGTTTGTCGAAAAATACGTCAAACGATAATTTAAATATTTTTCAAATTAAAAATTATGGAAAAATCGTATAAATAAAAATAATAACATGTAATTAAAAATCAAGTCGTCTTATTAATAATTGATTTTCTTGTTATTTATTATATTTGAATCAAATTCGAATATATAAATGAATTAAATATTCTCATTTGAAAAGTTAAAAATTTTGGGTTGTTACTACGAGTTTCAACACTCTGCACTCGTCCTTAATCCTATGCCTTAGTTCCAATATATCCCATCTTCTTTTCTGGTACTATGGGTAGAGATTGCATGGGCTATCTCTGCTTAGGTGTGAGCCAGTACCACTCGTCGATTCTGGACGTTTACACACAGCGTCCCAACTTGCACCAGGAGTCTGAAGGTGGGATAAGGAGCAGAAAGGAGAAAGAACATCAAGATGAGGAGGAGAAACTGAGGCGTCTAGAAGAAGAAAAAGAGCACTGTGGCATGAAAAAGAAAGAACATCGAGATGAGGAGGAGAAACTGAGGCGTCGAGAAGAAGAAAAAGAGCACCGTAGCATGAAAAAAAAGAGCGCCACCATGAAGAACCATGAGGTCCTCATGACCATTCTGGGCGTGATTTAGGTGCCTTTAAACTACATACCCACTCTCAGAATCCTCATCAACAACCTCTATTGAATCACCCTCTATCACTACCATTTCTACTTCCCATAAATCTAAAGAAGTTTCAACTCATGCAGCTCCACCTCCACCACCGACAAGCTCATCTACAGCTATCCATACTAGGATGCATGAAAATTTACCCGACTATTGCTTGATGAGGGTCATGTTTGATTACAACATTAAAGATATTACTCGCTAAGAGCCAACCAAAAGATCGATGAGGTTAAGGAAATTTCAGACTAGCTTTTATGTAGAAGAAGCTGGTTAAGGGCCTTTCCGGCGTTAATAGAATCAATCAAATGCTAATTAGCTTATTTGACTATGGGAGAGCCAAATACAACAAGATTATGGCAAGATATAAGATAGAATCGACTGATATCACCAAAGAGAGAGGCCGAGCATTGAAATCAGCAAAATATTCTAAGGAGCTAATACAAGAAATGTCATGAGTCCAAACATAAGTCACCAAAGTAATGAAGATCAAATAAAAATTGCCCATCAAGAAAATGCTAAGCTTTCGGGATAGGTTAAGACAAAAAAATGCAAAACTGAATGCCCTTCAGGCTGAGGTTGATAGTCTTAAGGCTAATCTTAAAGCTAAAATGGATTCTAAAGCACAAGCTCAAATTGACCTCACTAAAGCCAGAGAGGAGACTGCAGAACTTAAGATGAAGGCTACTCATGCTAATGATGAAATGAATGCCACTCTCCAGCAGTTTTTCGCCAACGTCATCGAGAAAAAGAATCTGAAGTGGTTGGCGGAGAATTATCCAGTCACACTAGCTGATGCCTTGGAAGAAATACTTTATAGAGCTGCTGTGGCCGGCGAAGGTGTAACCAGAGAGACATTGAAGTCCTGTTTCCTAGACGAGGAGGACATAGTGGCCTTAGAAAAAGGAAAAGCTATTTTGTCTGCACAAGATGCAGTTGCCGGGAAGACATTTGTTGAGGCTCCCGCTAGTTCCAGCTCATTGGATCAAGTAGAATCATCCATTCCCACACTAAAAGAGCCTGCAATAGAGATCACAACTTATGTAGTGGTCACCTCTGAGGCTGCCCTTACTGAACTCCTATTCCGGCTATATCAAGCACCGATGCTCCTTATTCCCCTCCTTCGGTTATCCAACTGACCAAGTCTTCTACCGAGGAGGGTGAAATCATCATGTCTCCAGCTTTTGAAACTCTACCTAGCCAAGGTATTTCTCTTGTCTCTCCGGTCTTCGAGAAACTTCAACTCTCATCAGAGGAGTCGCTAACTTATATTATTCTGTCTGTCAAGTTATAAGTCATTTATCGCAGCCTCCTCCACCACCATCTACTCAATGCCTGGGTCCAAGCACTATTACTAACACTTCAACCTCTATGAGGACAAAACCCATTGTCCAAGCCCCCCTTCCAGCTCTAGCCCTGGTCTAAACTTGTAGAAAATAAGGGCATGGGAAGGATTAGAAGGCGTTAAACAGTCCTATGAGGAAGAGGTCACTATCATGAGCGCAAAAGACCCAAATGATCACATCACAATAGTGGAGATACCAAAACGAGATTTTGATAGAATTAAGAAAATGCTCAAGCCAGGAATTGAAAAGTTTGCCGGCTCTAGAGAACCGAGCCCTACTCCTTAGCTCCCCCTTTGAAAATTGAGCCTCTTAAAGGTAGTGGCTATGGCAACGCTTCAAAATCCTTTGATCCTTCCTCTGAAAAACCTAAAGATCGAACCAACTTAACTACCAAAGAAGAACCCTTACTTTCTAAGGAACGTTCTCCAAAGAAGGGGAAGGTGAAGGCCTCTAAGGAGCACCGTGCTAAGCTTGAGATTAGGAGTAGCAAACAAGGGAAAGGGAAGTAGGCAACTATCATGACTTTTGAAGGATAAGCTCTTTTGGCCCTTTCCATGTATTTTATTTTGTTTCTTTTCTTTCATATATGACAATGTTGTGTGGGAGTGGTCCCCGCAATGCTTGTGCAAAAGGTTGATGTGAATAAAAGACTGTTTTTGCTACATAATCTTTGTTGTATTTACATTTCCCCACTTTTCATTTTACTTGCATATATATCTACCTGCATATATAATATATTCAGTTGTAATTCAATTACATGTATATTATATATGTGTCTCTGTGCGATGTCATTATTTACTATAACTCTATACATATAAATAAATCTCTACAATTTCTTAGTAATATTTCATTATTTAGTTATGTGTATCATCACCAAAGTATATTTTTTGGCTAAACAAAACTATTTTCATTTGACCAACTCCATGGCCAACCCTGTTTATCCTCGATTGTGTTTCATCTGACCATAAACAAGATGGTAGTCATTGAAGAATTCAACTTCATACCATTTCCTGTCTATAGGGAACGACGATTTGGCCATCTACCTATGGAAACTGAATTTTGATCTCTCATATCTTTGGGCATTGACCAAGTACATCCTTTGACCTTCATCACTTATTATTGGCTAAGCATGTCTCGTTGGGCTGAAAGTGTGGTCATACTTGTAAAAGGTTCAATTATACTCCAACTTCTATCTCTGAGGGTCAGTATTTCCGACGCTTGTCTCTAAGCATCCATTTTCGATCTCACTATCTTTGTGCATTAATCAATATCACTCACCGACAATCATCATTTATCTTCAGCCGGAGGTGTCTTAACAAGCTGTAAACGTAATCACTGAAGCTTTGATCGTACATCAGTTCCTATCTCCGAGGACCAGTGTTTCAGGTGCCTAACTTTGGGCATCCCTCGTTAACTCTGCCTATTTCTGGGCATTAGTCAAAGATCAAAGGGATATGGGTGAATTTTCCAAATAACCCCATCATGATTATACTTCCCTAACCTGATCATGAATCAAAGGAGTACATTAGTACCTATTTCTAGGTACCTGATTATGCTACTAATAATACAGTACAAACTTTAACTTATAAGAATGATTCCATTGATTCCAAAAGCTAACTTTATTTATAAACAAAATAAATGACAAGTCTCTCCTTAATACATTTCCCCAGTCAAGTAGGGTGACTTATTTGTAGAAAATAAATAAATCTAATTGAAATAACATCGTAAGTATTCATATGGAATTCCATGTCCATGGAACTTGAATCCCATCAACAGTTAATTACTTGAAAGTTCCATCTCTAAGCTTTTATCCAATTGCATCAAGACATCCTAATTCGTACGAAGTCCCTCTGTACCAAGAAGGACCAATTTCAAAATGTAATGACCCACCTCGAAGGTACGATTCTTGACCTTGGCATTAAAATGCCTTGCTACTTTTTTTTGGTGAGCAGCTATCCTCAGTTCAATCTCTTCGCGCTTTTCATCGAATAAGTCGAGGGACCCAAGCAAGAGTTCCTCGTTCATCTTTGCATCATAGTTTTTTCTTGATGAGAAGGGATTTCCTGTTCTAATGAAATCATGGCCTCGGCTCTGTAAGCCAGAACGAATGGAGGATGTTGAGTCATGGACTTGTGGTTTATTTTATAAGTCTATAATGCAAGTGGTAACTCATCAACCCAATTGATATTGGCTTTCATTAATCATTTCTTTATAATGGATTTGATGATTTTGCTCACTGCCTTCACTTGTCCATTGGCTTATGGGTGTGCTATTGTCGAGAAGCTCTTCTAATCTGGTACCCGTTGTAGAAGTCTTTGAACTCAGCACTCTCAAATTGAGTTTACATTGTCAGTAATGATTTTTGTGGGACGCCAAATCTGCATATGATGTTTTTCACCATAAGGTTGATCGCTTTCTTTATAGTTACCATGGCCAACAGTTCTTCTTCAACCCACTTTATGAAGTAGTCCACAACTACGATTGCATACTTTGATCCATCCTTTGACATCGGCAACATATCAATTATCAATTCCCCAAACCACAAGCTAACCATTTGCATAAATTTGTAGATGGGGCTCTCGGTACTTTTTGCAAACCTTTAGCATCTATGACAACATCTGGTGTAACCATCGGTGCCTCGGTTGATTGTTGGTCAAAAGTACATGTAGCGAAGTATCTTCTTTGCTAAAGTCCGATCTCTGGCGTGATCGTTGCAGCTTCCCTTATGTGCATTCAAAAGGATTTTCTTTGTTTCGTCTTTGGTGACACACTGCATCAATATTGTTAGGAAATATCTCATATACAACACTCCCTATTGCATAATAAATCTTGGTACTTCACAAGGGAGTTTTTTCCATTCATTCCTTCCATTCTGAAGAGTTCCCTTCAGCAAATAGTCTTTAATCAGAGTCATCCACAACTCGTTTTCTTCCTCAGCCTCCAAGATCCAATCGACATCTATCCAGTCAATGCTTGTAGTCAATAAACTTCCACTGGAACAAGTCACATAAGCTACGCATCCCCGTAGCTAGCTAGTTTGGCTAGTGAATCAACTTTTGTATTCTCTTCTTTGGGTATGTGTGTAATTGTATAATTTTCAATATCATTCAATGGTTGTAGTGTCTTCATCAAGTAAGGGGCAAGTATCCCTTCCTTAGTCTGAAATTCCTTCTTGACTTGGCAGACCGTTGTTAGTAGGGCTGTTATGGTAACGGTAAATTTACCGTTACCATACCGTTACCGATAAATTGGTTACCGATTACAAAATAAAATGGTATACCGATCAATTCGGTACGGTAACGGTAATTTTACCGTTACAAGCGGTAAATTATTGGTAATTTTTTTTTGAACCGTCGGTATCGGTAATTTACCGACAAATTGATTTGTTTCGAACTTTTTTATATTTTGGTCCGTTGGATTATGGACTTTCAATATCTAACGCTGCTAAGTGCTAGGGTTTTGTCTGTCTAACAAAGAAAATATAACACAGTTACACAGTCGCTCTTCTTTTAATCTTTTTTTATCTTCTTCGATCTTACTTTTTTTTATTTCTCATTTTCTCGTCTGTCGACTGCCGATTAGGCGAATAGGCGATTATCGACTTATCGTGGCTGTCGCGACTCAGTCCTCTCCTTTCTCCTTGTTTCAATTGCCGACTAGAGGGTTTTGAGCTTTGACGTGCTTTGATTGAACCAGATCAATCGATTTGGTACGTTTTTGAGTTTCTTAGTTGTTTTTGTTTGCTATGTTTGGCCACTGGTACAAGATACGAAGACTGCTAGTATTATTGATGGCAGAGTTCCACATTCGTTGTTGTTGGAAATTTTGACCTGATAATCTACCTGGGTATTTAGTGTACAACTTATTTACCTGTTTGGAGACATAGAATAGGAACCTGAATTTTATTTTGTAAGCAAAAGACATAGAATAGGAACCCAGGCGAAGTGAATCTGTTGAACTATCTGGTTGGTGAAGTTCAATTAATCACTGTCTTCAAAATAATACCAACTGAACTTTAATTTGTTTTTCTTGAAAATTGGATTCAGCTGGGTTCAATGCAATCCAGGGTGGAAAGAACCACTTTCCAACTTTTATTTTTATTTTGTTCAATGCGACTTGGTGAGTTATGACTATTGCTCTTGAAAATATATGCCAGTCTGTTCATTTTTAGCAATGATCAATAAGCTTAAAACATTAAGGTCGTAACTTATCTATTAAGCACTATAGTCATATTGAGTTTAGTTATAACCAAGACACCGTCTAATTTTTTAATATGAGTATACTAGATTTATTTAAATTTCCTTTCATACAAAGCTGGATGGATAGAACTGAGAGGAAAATTTGATGGCGACCAGTGCAAAAGCGGATGACAAAGCCAAAGTCATTTTTTCTTTTTTTTTTCTTTTTGGTTTTGGTTGATGTTTGATTATGAGCTTATGATGATGGTGTGTGACTACGCTTTATATGATGAGAGAATAAGATTAGGAACTTGAAGAATTTGACCATTGATGCTTTCTGTGTCACCAATGCTTGATAACTTACTTGTTATGTTTGTATCTGTTTCACAATTGTTGCCTACAGTTTAAAGAGGAATTCAATTATAGTTAGCAAATATATTAACTGAGAAACTATATACATATCATTACCCTATATAAAATCAAAGAGAATAGGTTAGCTATATATTGTCAAATCTTCCCGATATTTTCACTTGACTGATTATTACGCTGCAGCTGTTGCATGTTTATGCAGCTAGTTCTTTGTTTTTGTTCATTTTATTGTGGGAGTAACTTATGAAGTTGTAGCACATCTGATGTTTCAGTTTGCATGTTTTAGTCTATATTTTACATATTTTGTGTATTGTGTTTTAGATATACACCTGTTTTTTGTCTAGTTTTAAAATTGTGAGTAGAAATCTGTAATTAAAATTGTCTAGTTTTAAGTCAAGCACGTACAAGGGTATTCACCTGTTTTTTGTCGCAACATGTTAATATTCAAATATTATATATTTAAAAACATGTGAGGGTACTTTTATAAAATTAATTTCTATATGTAGTAATACATATCAATTAGCTACAATCAAAGATCTTATAACTTTGAGTACAATCTAAACATGTGCTTCTATAAAAGATGAGATCATAATGCTTCTTGATGCAATTAGCTAGTGTCTGTCAAGTTGTTGGTTTATTTTTTATTTCTTTTTAAGGGAACATATACAATCCACCTATACTTTCAAGCGCATAAGAACTTGTTATGTGTCTGGACTGGAAATTGAATATCAAAGGTTCAAACTTCAAAATGCTCAAGCGCAGAAGACTACATTTTTCTTCTATTTTAGTATTATTTATAAGGTTAGATGCTTCATTTTTTCTTATTGATTGGTCAGTTTTACTATTATATAAAGTATTACTATAATTTCAGCAAACACAGTTTACACTTATCTTGAAGATGATGCAATCTAAAAATGACCAAGGTCGTCTGTGTGCATAATGAATATTAGAAATATTTTAGGAAATAATAAACGAAACTGGAAACCTCATCAATTTCTCTACTATTTTTCTTACGGTTCCGTTGCTTTACATTTGATATTTTCGTCCTGGCAACAGTGGTGTATTTATATGCATGCATGAAGGATGCGTTAATAGGTGTCATCTTTTCTAGCAGGTTATTGTTTGTGAATAATATATACTATAGCCTTTATAGCAACAGATTCATATTTCTACATCTGTGAGACAAGGAACTTCCTCGACCGATTCAAGCAACTTCATTCAAAAACAGATTCAAATTCTTTTCTTCTTCTATACTTTACTTACATGATAAAATGTTTTTCATATTTTTACCTTTACAGGCTTGAATGATAAAGCTCCACCTTCAGATCGACCATCTTCCTCCAATTCACCTAGTTGACTACACTATTGGGAGACACATCATATGATCATACAGCAGATGAAAAAACTGGGACATGCAGCTTATTGGCTTCATTAACTCTATTTAAAACTGGTTTTCTAGTTTTTTTTTGCGCTACTGAAATGATGTGTAATCCTAAATTTATATACCATATATGTGCTTGTTATTTCACTTGAATTGTTGACAACTTGACATACATGATGTTTTCAACCTGTGGAGATTTATTTCCATTTTACATGTGTTTTTATTTCACTTAAACTGTTCATTATTGTTCAAATTGTATGTTTCATTTTGTTGTTTTCTGCCAGTGAGATTTAAAACTGAAATGAAATAGCTAATAGCATGTATGTGATGTATTTACTATTTAACATGTTTATTGATTTATTCTGCATGATTTGGTACATGTTTGGACCTTTGATACATGATCTGGTACAGCTACAGAAGTATAATATTTACTATTTTCAGGGAGTGGTAATTTACCGTTACCGACAAAACGGTTACCGACATATCGGTATACCGACAAAACGGTTACCGACGTATCGGTAATGGTAACGGTAAACGTTTTTTATTTACCGAAGAAAATGGTATGGTAACGTTATTTGTATAACGGTAACGGTAACCGTTACCGTTACAACCCTAGTTGTTAGCACCAAAATTGGTCACTAACCCCCAAATCCAGATGAAAACACCAAATACCAATCACAGCTCAGAGATAGAATGTATGTAGAGAGCAATAATGTGAAGAACAGTTAAAACTGAAATGAAAGCAGTAAAGAACAACAGATTTTATAGTGGTTCGGCTAACTCCGGCCTACGTCCACTCCAGAAGTTTGCTTTTTATTGCTGTAATAATCGATTACAGTTACAAAATGGTAGAGTTGCCTTAGCCTTAGAAAAGAGAAAGTAAGAGAGCAGAAAGAAGATCCCCTTTTACTGTGCTCCTGCCTCTCTATTTATAGACAAAGATGGGTTGGACTTCCCTGGTGGGCCTGGCAGCCGAGTACCTCAGCCCAAATGGAGTGGTCTCCATATGCCGAACCATAGATGTCGAACAAGGCGTGAATGCCGAACGATCTCCTCATGCCGAACGTTGGGAGGTGCAAGGTACCGAGGTATCGAGGTACGGAGGTGCGAGGTACCGAGGTATGGAGGTGCGAGGTATGGAGGTGTGAGGTACCGAGACATGGAGGGGCGAGGTATGGAGGTGCGAGGTATGGAGGTGTGAGGTACCGAGATATGGAGGTGCGAGGTGCAAAGGTATCGAGGTGCGAGGTACCGGGGTATCGAGGTGCGAGGTACCGGGGTATCGAGGTATGGAGGTGCAATGCCGAGCGAGGTGAGGTATGCCGAACGACCCATCCAATGTCGAACGCTCCCTAATGCCGAACGATCCATCCAATGCTGAACGCTCCTTGATGCCGAACGATCCATCCAATGCCGAACGTCTCCAGATGCCGAACGTTGGTTAATGCCGAACGATCCATCCAATGCCGAACGTCTCCAGATGCCGAACGTTGGTTAATGCCGAGCGCTCCATCCAATGCCGAACGATGATCTCTCTATGCCGAACGCTCGTCCAGTGCCGAACATTCCTCTATGCCGAACAATCCTTCTAATGCCGAGCACTCGTTCAGTGCCGAACGATCCCTCTATGTCGAACGACGATCTCTCTATGCCGAACAGCCTCCAACGCCGAACCATCCCAATGCCGAGCGATATCTACCAAACTGCCTAGGCCGAGCCATGTAGTTACTCCACTCCTTTTCCCAACGACATAATCAAGTGAACTTCATCATTTTAAACCGAATCCATCATACTTTAGTCTCGATAGTTTTGAAGTTGTTTAAGTTAAACCCGTCTGTCTGCGACCTTGTCAAAAGGCGGGTTAACACTTGCCCCCCAAAACATGCCTTGCTGTGAAAGGCGTGTTTTGAATAGCCTCAAGTCCAATATCCCAAGTATGTATGTAATCCACATCCATACTTTCCGATTCATAACCCAATCCATTACCAAGCCATCTTATCCGAGTACCACGGCCATATCTTGATCCATTTCCGCGTCTGTTCCGAGTCGATGTCTGATTCTTATCCAGTAACCAAGTCCTTACCCAATTCCACATCCATCTGAACCCGACTACCGAGTTCCAATCCATCCATATCCAATAACCTATAACCATATCCATGACCTCTTCGGGTCGATATCCAAATCCGGGACCGCTCCGGGTCCTTGTCCGAATCCTTAGCTATTCATAGCCAATATCCAAATCCGTAACCTCTCCGGGTTCTTGCCAAGCGCAATCCACACTTGACGACCTACGTTAAGTAATCCCATGGTGTTCATGGTTCAGTGTCCCTGAACGTCGAAGAATGCCGTGGCTTAAGTCCTAAGCCGAATCCTGATCACTCCGGACCCTTGCCGAGCATAGTCCATACCCGATGATCTAAAATAGTAACCGATAATATATGGCCTAAGTCCTAGGCCGAATCCTGGTCTCTTCGGACCCTTGCCGAGCATAGTCCATACTCGACGACCTTTTAGCCAAAATCCAAAGAAAATCCAATCAAAATCCGATTCGAAATCCAAATCCAAATCCAAAATAGAAAACCAGAAACCCATATCGAAAATCCATACCAAAAAACAAACATCCGAACCAGAATCCAAACCAGAAAACGAGCAAAACAGGGAGTTCAAACCAAACTCCAAAACCAAACCAAAAAAAGCAAATGTCCAAGTCAAAGGAAAAAATAGATTTCGCAAACCCGGGCGTCTCGATAAGCCATCATCTCAGAGCATGCCTGAGGGTTATCTCCGACCCCGTACATGAGTAAGTGATTTAACCGTTTGCCCGGAGTTTGTTACTTATTCCAAACCATTAAAATTAGTTGATGACCAATCGGCCACCATTCCTGGGCCTCATGCCCTCGTCGTTCAAGGTAGGCGGTGGCTGCTCCTGTTCCACCGCCGCATTCCGAGTTCCGACATACTGTCGCAACTGACCATTCCTTATATGCTCCTCGATTATATCCTTTAGATGCCGGCAGCTGTTAGTGTCATGCCCGTCCAGGTCGTGAAAAAGACAGTGCCTTCCTGACGCCCTTTCTCGTTCTGAGGGTTCCCTCCTTGCTGGCCTTCGATAAGAAAGGCGATCTCGAGTATCTAAGAAAATCCGTTCCAACGTTGCATTCAATCCTGTGTAAGTGGAGAACTTTGGTTCTCCCCAACGCTTCCTTTTACCTTTATCCTCGCCCCCACCCGAGCTTTTACCGGGTAGTCCTCCATCCTTAGTCGTGTTTACTTCCTTTGGCCTCATGTCCAAACATGCATCTTCTTGTCGAAGAAATCTTTCAGCTTCATGAAAGAATTCCCCAAGATCCAACGGTGGGTCCCGTATCAACGATACTTTGAAATCCGAATTATCTCTGACTCCTGATACCGCAGCCATCAGAACCATTGATGGATCTGGCCGATCCACCGAGGCAACTGCTGCATTAAATTGAGTTAAGAATGTCCTGAGCGATTCATCTGCCCCCTGTTTGACTGACGTTAGCGTCATCACGTTCTTTGGCCTTTTTATGTGAACTTGAAACTGACTTAAGAACTTGTCCACCAGTTCTGTCCATGTTCCAATGGATCCATCCTCCAGCTGTCTAAACCACATAGCAGCAATTTCAGTCAAGTACAGGGGGAAACATCAGGCCATAACCTCCTCCGTTTCCCCCAGCACTTCCATATGCCTAGTGTACCTCATCAAGTGGTCGGTGGGATCCGTCTTCCCGTTGTATACTTCCAGAGTGGGTAGTTTGAAATCAAACGGATTCCTAGTTGTCCTGATGTTCCGGGTAAACGGACTTTTGTTAACTCCCTCTGAATCCCTGTTTGTCAGACCTCCGCGAATAGTCCGCCTGATAATGTCAGCCAATCCAGTGTTTCCAACCAATCCAGACTGCCCCCCAAGTCCCCGAGGAAATTCTGGCACATATTCTTCATCACGTACTCCTGTATTCCTATCGATGCCAGGCCGCGTAGCGTTATCCGGTATCCCTCCATGAACTGGTTCAGCATCACCTGGTGGTGTGCCCCCGAGTCTAGGTCCATCTAGATTGTTAACTGTTTGTTGATTGGGAGCTGCCCCCTGCTGATTCACTCCATCCGTCCGTTGGTTGAGTTGCTCTGGTCCAGCTCCACGATCTTGAGGATCTGCAGTTCCTGGTTGTCCAAATTGCCTAAGAAGAGCCTGCATCATCTCCTCTTGCCGTTCCATCATCTGCTCTTGCATAGAATTCATCATCACTTGCATCTCGTCCCGAGTTATGTAGATGGATGCATGACCCTCCCCAGCTCCAGAAGATGCCGCTTGACTTCCTTCCTGATTGCTCCTTTCCACTGCTTGCTTCCTCGTTGGTGGTCTTGCCATTGCTTTCTAAGATCCAAGTTCCTAACTCCAAAATCCCTGAGTGTTTCAATTCTCAGTGGAAGCACCAAAGTGTTAGCACCAAAATTGGTCACTAACCCCCAAATCCAGATGAAAGCACCAAATACCAATCACAGCTCAGAGATAGAATGTATGTAGAGAGCAATAATGTGAAGAACAGTTAAAACTGAAATGAAAGCAGTAAAGAACAACAGATTTTATAGTGGTTCGGCTAACTCCGGCCTACGTCCACTCCAGAAGTTTGCTTTTTATTGCTGTAATAATCGATTATAGTTACAAAATGGTAGAGTTGCCTTAGCCTTAGAAAAGAGAAAGTAAGAGAGCAGAAAGAAGATCCCCTTTTACTGTGCCCCTGCCTCTCTATTTATAGACAAAGATGGGTTGGACTTCCCTGGTGGGCCTGGCAGCCGAGTACCTCAGCCCAAATGGAGTGGTCTCCATATGCCGAACCATAGATGCCGAACAAGGCGTGAATGCCGAACGATCTCCTCATGCCGAACGTTGGGAGGTGCGAGGTACCGAGGTATCGAGGTACGGAGGTGCGAGGTACCGAGGTATGGAGGTGCGAGGTATGGAGGTGTGAGGTACCGAAACATGGAGGGGCGAGGTATGGAGGTGCGAGGTATGGAGGTGTGAGGTACCGAGACATGGAGGTGCGAGGTGCAGAGGTATCGAGGTGCGAGGTACCGGGGTATCGAGGTGTGAGGTACCGGGGTATCGAGGTATGGAGGTGCAATGCCGAGCGAGGTGAGGTATGCCGAACGACCCATCCAATGTCGAACGCTCCCTAATGCCGAACGATCCATCCAATGCCGAACGCTCCTTGATGTCGAACGATCCATCCAATGCCGAACGTCTCCAGATGTCGAACGTTGGTTAATGCCGAACGATCCATCCAATGCCGAACGTCTCCAGATGCCGAACGTTGGTTAATGCCGAGCGCTCCATCCAATGCCGAACGACGATCTCTCTATGCCGAACGCTCGTCCAGTGCCGAACATTCCTCTATGCCGAACGATCCTTCTAATGCCGAGCACTCGTTCAGTGCCGAACGATCCCTCTATGTCGAACGACGATCTCTCTATGCCGAACAGCCTCCAACGCCGAACCATCCCAATGCCGAGCGATATCTGCCAAACTGCCTAGGCCGAGCCATGTAGTTACTCCACTCCTTTTCCCAACGACATAATCAAGTGAACTTCATCATTTTAAACCGAATCCATCATACTTTAGTCTCGATAGTTTTGAAGTTGTTTAAGTAAAACCCGTCTGTCCGCGGCCTTGCCAAAAGGCGGGTTAACAACCGTCAACTGGGAGTCACTGAATATATGCAGTGTCTTGACCCTCGGTGCTTTCGCTATATTAAGCCCCACCATCAATGGTACATATTTGGTTTTGTTGTTTATTGCTAGGAACTCTAGCTTTAGTGCATAACATATTGTTTGTCCTTTTGAGATCACGAGAACCACTCCTGCCCTGGAACTATGTTCATTGGAAGCTCCGTCTACGTACAACTTCCATTGGAAAACTCAAAGCATATCTTCTTTCTCTTCTCCTTCTCGAACGGCGAATTTAGCAATGAAATTAGCTAATGTTTGTCCTCGTATCACCTTTCTAGGATGGTATGTTATATCGTATTAGCTTAGCTCAACTCAGTATTTCACTTCAATAATCTCCTCGAAGTCTCGGATCGATGTAGTACTTGCGTCAGTGGTTGATCAGTCAGTACCTTTATTCGGTGAGCCGGATATATGGTCGCTACTCCTCGAAGTAATCAAAAAGTAGTGTGCTAGCTTCTCCAACTTTAGGTTGTTCTTTTCTGCTCTAGTAAACTGCTTGCTGATATAGTATATTGGCCTTTTGATCTTAGACTCCTCCATACCAAAATTGCACTAGTACATGCAAAGATACTGCCAAGTAAATGAGTAGATCTTCTCCTTCCAAAGGCTTCAAGAAGATTGCAGTCTCTCCATATGTTCAAACAATTTCTTGAAAGCTTCCTTGCATTTCTTGGTCCAAACAAACTTTCCTCTTTTTATTAAGGGCATCCAAGAACGGTATTCATTTATCTTTTGCTTTTGAAATAAATCGACTCAGTATGACAGCTTTTCCATTCAAGCCCTGCATTTCCCTTCGTTTTTCAAGGAAATAAGATCTTTCAATGCTTGAACTTGCTCTGGATTAGCTTCGATGCCCCTTATGATCATAAAGTAACCTAAAAGTTGCGTGATGCGACTCCAAAAGAATGCTTCAACTGATTAAGCTTCATTTTGTACTTCCAGAGCACATCGAATAGTTTAACGAGGTCATCCACATGATTCATCGATCATTATGACTTCACCAACATATCGTCCATATAAACCTCATTGTCCATCTAATTTGACCTTTGAACATCTTATTTTGTGATTATTGATAGGTAGATCCAACGTTCTTCAAACCAAACGGCATCACTCGATAACAATACATGCCCAGATCAGTGATAAAACTCATATGCTCCTGATCTGGAATATGCAGTGCATTTTGATTATAGCGAGAGTACACATCCATAAAGGATAGTAATTCACATGCGACTGTCGAGTTCATAACTTGGTCAATTTTTGGCAGCGAAAAGCTATCTTTTGGGCATGCTTTGTTCAGATCCGAATAATCAATGCTATAGAATATAAGAGTTTATTGTTTTTTGTTTAATGATAATAAACACATATATATATATATATATATATATATATATTAAATGTAATTGTTATAGTACTATTGAAATACCATGGAATGAAATAACAAATCAAAATTTCAATTAAACAAATATTTTATTTAGAATTTCATTTGAACAAATATTTTGTTTCATTTCAATTTCAATAGTACACATTTACAACACAGATTCCACAATATTTTACATTTTCAAATAAACCACTATTTCACAATCTCACATACAACATTATTTTTCACTCTCTATAACACTCACTCACTTCACTCACTCATTCACTCAAATTTGATTTGCTATCTTCTATCTCCAATAGCCTTTTCTAGTCTTCTACTTTGTCTATCAAACATCACTTTATTCGAGATCATATTCAGAAGAAGATATTAGCATCGAATTCATTCCAACTGATTTTCATCTAGCAGACATTTTTACAAAAGCCCTTCTAGAAAATAGATTCTTAAAACTTCGTTTGGATTTAGGAATTTTTGAAATAACGTAGACCTTTAACTCTTGTTTATTTTAGTAAGACATTTACTCTAGAAAAGACTAATTGCTTGAACCTTTTGAAATTTATCAGAAATTATTAATAGTGATTGAGAAATGATGATTAGTGATTACATTATACTTCATAGCTAGATGAAGTATATGTTAAAAATTTCATAAAATTTAAACAAATTTTATAATATTCTTTCAGTTAGTACATATTCCATGATCATCTCTATCACTATCATTCTTCTTCAAATCCATACACCAAAAATTTAATATAGTGTACATAAATTGACATTTCGAAGAAATAAGAAATTATATTCCAATTTTTAAAGCAAAAATTATATTTTTAATGGAATTTAAAATTATATCCTGAAGTATTCACTCTCATTTAAAAGTCCTCACGGTTATACATGAGTGAACAGCTTTAATCTCTATGTATGTGCTTCCATTCTTATTTAAAAGTTCTCACGGTTATGCATGGATGAGACTGTATACAAGAGAGGGATAAATATTCAAGTAGTTTTTAATCTCATTCAAAAGTTCTTACAGTTATGTATGGTTATAAAATACTCGAAATTCTCTTTTAAGAAATTATTAACCTCATTTAAAAGTCCTAACGGTTATTGTAACGACCCGTAAATTATTAAATTTAATGTGATTATTAGGTAAAAATGGTTAGAAATAAAAAAATATAATGATTTATTTTTTGTAGTTTATTGAATATAATAAAATTTTGAGATAAACAATTCCGAAGATTTTGGCAATAACAAATATTGAAATGAATTCTATGTATTGAATGTGTTTGTTATCAATAGCGGGAATTGAAATATTTGTTGATAACTAAAATTCATTTGAAATTAATGGTTATTAATGTAATTTGTTGAATAATTAAATTGTTTTAATTTAATATTGCAATTATTTAAATAATTGAATTATGAAGTTAACATGACTGAAAATGATATCGGAAGTTGATTTAAATTTTATTGGAATATGAATGAAGGTAGTTAACCTTTAAAATTGGATTTAAAAGTGAATAATTAGAAATGGGAAATTATATATTTTAATTAACAAGTAAAAATATCCATTTGGACCACTATCTCGGATTTTGACGAAACTAGTTTCATCGGATCCGTAATAGTGAATTATTGTAGGATTTCAAGTTTCATGGCGATCAGACTTGTCGTTTGGCCGTGCGAGCTTGAAAACGCGTAGAAATCAATTAATGGAATTTAAATTTATATAGTTTGATTTTGAAAGCTAACTTCTATATACAATGGAATTAGGATTTGAAATTAGTTCCATTGAGTTTAAAAATATCAAAAACATATAATTCGATATATGGGATGACCTACTTTTGTTTTGGAAACGAAACGGGGTTTTTAGGTCGTTGTTATCATTTTAACCCAACTCGATCTGCCCATTCGTTCTTATCTGTCTCTGCCTATATATAGGCTGTTATAATCCCCAGCAGCCTTTTATTTTCTATTGTTTGTACGTACATTTCTTTCTCATCTCCTCCTTCCCAATGGCAGACAAACCAAACCCTAATTTCAATTTCAAAATCAAACTTTAAAATTTCAAAATCTGTGCAGTTGGATTGGCCGATCGATGGTCAGATCATCCCTTAAAATTCAATTAGGTTTTGATAGAGTGGTAGTAGCTGGGATTTTTGGTGGTGATTGGCGGCGTTTGGGGAAGTGTGGGTGGCCGAGAGGCGTTGAGAAGGTGGAGGCGGTTCCGTTGGAAGTGATGGGCTTGGTCGCGACTAGCTGTGGGCAGCACGACAACGAGTTGATTGAAGGCAGCAGTTGGGTGCGTGGTTCTGTGTTTCAATCTTAGGGTTGAGTGGGAAAGTTGATAGAAATTACAATTATGCCCTTCTTTTGTTTTTAATTTAAATTTTGAAAATTAAACTTCTAACATTAGTAACTTTTGCATACGAACTCGGATTTGGACGCGGTTTCTTCCATTGAGATTGTATTGAAAATTTGGACAATATGGAACTAGTTTGGTTAGATTCTGAGACTGTTGGAATTTTGGGCTTTATTTGGATTTTAAATCGACTAGAAATCAAAGGTGAGTGATTTAACCCACTCACGAAATACTAAACCTTCTTATGTTAGTTGAATTAAATTTATGATGTGATAAGAATATTATTGGTTGTTGTTTGGTTGTTTAATTTGAAATTTTAATTGAAATTGAATTTTTTTGAATTAAATTGCCATTTAAATTAATATTGAATTTAAATTGTTAGTTAAATACCTGAAATTGATAACTAGTTAATTATTGTGATTTATTGACTGATTTGGATGTTGATTATGATGGATGTTTATTTATTGACATTTGGATGATTGGATGTTATGTTTATTATATATGTTGTTATCACACTGCATGTTCCCTTAGTTTGTTGTTAGGAAAATCACTACGGGTTGAAATGATACATACCCGAATGATCTTATAGATTAGGAAGTTATGGGTTGAAATGATACATACCCAAGCGATTTTATTGATTTGAAAATTATTGATTCAGGATACAGGTTGAAATGATATATACCCGGGAAATTAACTATTTTGGGTTGAAATGATACATACCCAATACTTGACCATAGGGTAGAAAATTATATACGGACATCGTTGGTCGGTTTTAAACTATTTTCTAAATAGTAAAGTATGTTTGATTTATAAATTTGTTTTTTAAATTTTAATTAATGATTTTATTAAAATTTATATTTGGAAACTTCATGTCCTTCAGCCTAATTTTTTTTCAAAGTTTGTCCTTTTCCCTAATTCTCTCTTTATTTTATATGTTTTAAAAGTTTCAAATTATAGGTTAATATATGGTTTTAAATGTAAATTTAAGATTTTTAACTCATAATTTTATTTAGTTAAAAAAAATATTTTTAAATAGTTTAAAATTTAATAAATTATGTAATATAGTTTTAATATATATATTTTAAATTTAATTTAATTTAATAAATATAGTTTTAATTTAATATAATAAATATAAAATTTATATAATAACTTTAATAAATAAAATTTAAGAAGTTAAGTAGAGAATAATTTGTAATTAAATCCGATTTAAAGAATTTTATAAAGGATTTAAAATGGTTTTATAAAGGAGTTATAAAGGTTTTAAAGGATTTTATAAAGGGTTTTATAAAAGAACTTGTATAAAGGGATTTGGAAGCGTTTAAAGGAATTTGCATAGAAGTTTATGAAAAGGGGAAGATTTGTAAACTGTTTTGGAATTTATAAATAGCTTTATAAATGGTTTTAAAGCATATAAATAGTTTATAAATGGTTTGAAATAAATCTATAAATTATTTTCAAAATTGATTGAAAGAATCTTCCTCGGTATTTATGAATATATTTATACTTTTGGAATAAGTATATGGATATACCGATATGATGGTATAAACTGTTTCTGGATTTATTATTAAAAATGTTTTATAAAATGACCACGTCGTGAAATAAGCGTTTGGTTGTTAAAGAGACCGGGGTCTGATATTGTCATACTCTCTGCCAATACCGAAACCACTTTAACAACTGTGCACGTGGTGGAGAATCCAGAATGAAGTAGGATGGTTTTGGCGAATGCTACTGGAATGAAGTAAGAGAACGACGATGGATAGCCTTGACTTTCGAGTCATAATTAAATTTACTAAAACAGGAGCTATACCGGGCCAAGTGGGGTCGCTCCCTCTATTGAGCATGCTTCTTCGATACCATATCTGTTACTTTGTGATTGATTGGTGGCCACCCTCGATTTGATTATGGGAGTGTGTCTCGAGGTGGGTGATAGTAGCTACTATACGTTACTACCAGTCCGGGAGTGCAAAATGGTAGAATCCTACCATGGGCATTGCCTTGCGTGCCTTGTCATATTTATCCTGATCGAGTCCACTACAACTTTGGTTTGTGTCATACCTATGGAGTGCTCCTTGAGTATCCCACCAGTTTACGGTGGGGCTTAAAGTACTGTATAGACTACGATGCTTATATAAAAATGTGTTAAGGGGAATATGGGTAACGCCTTAACGCTATTTTAATACTTTACTTTACTGATAGACACTACATATATATAGCGTATTTTACTACATATAGATAGTTTAACAGATCCTTGGAGATGAAAAATCCTGAAATATCTCTTAAGTTATTGCACGAACGTTATACACTGAATAGGAGATGTAAAATCCCGTAAACATCTCTGAGGCCATTACACTCATATTTACTTATTGTTGATTTAACTTACATAAGATCTTTTAGTTCTAACTCGAGTGTTTTGCCTTTTCATTATGCTCGGGTCAGCTTGAGTTTTTCAGTGTTAAAGACTTGATTTTAGAGGATGAAGACAGAGATTGGTATAATATTTATTTTATATATATTCCACTGCATCATGTTGTTCCGCTGCATTATCTTATTATACTTGCTATATGTATAACTCTGATTGTATTGTAAAGGTGTAATCAAATGTTGTTTGTAAAACAGCTTCATGAACTGTTTATTTGATTACTATATTTTGTCATTCCGCTGTGAGATTATGTGTTTTGTTTTTCCTTCTTTTCTCTTATTTTCTTATTTACCTCATTGACAATCCTCCCTTTTGAATGGTTTGAGTTGACATGTGTGGTTTATTGTCGATTAAAATCGTCCAAAAAGGAGGGTCGTTACAGTTATGCATGGTTAGAAAGTGCTCAACATTTTTTTAAAGGGAATTATTAAGCATATCATACTACTGTCACTGTATTCTTCTCAAACCATAAACCATTCATCGCTCTAAAGTGGAATTTGTGTCTAATTAGTAAAATATTATGAATTTTGTTTGATTAACTAGAATTTGCAATATATATTTCTCTCTCGATATGCTTTTATGATTTTAATCAATATTCATCACTATTTTAATAATTATTATTATTTTTAATAATAACAAATGGGGGAGAGAGGTTACGATTTTGGTGGTTGAGTAATAACCTTACCGATATTTGAGAGTAGTGTAATGACTCGGAATTTCAACACTTTAATTTGAGAATATTTAATTAATTTTAAATATTGAAATAATAGGTTTTATAATTAAAATAAAACTCTTTAAATAATAAATAATGATGGTAAAATAATTTTCAAAATTTGTTCACAAAAATATTTATTTTAAAGAAAAATCGAAAATGCGACCGAAATTCGTTTTTCGAATTTTCGACTTTTCGTCGAATAAAAGTTGTTAGAATCATTATAAACTTTGGTATAAACATATTTACATAAATTTATAAATGGTTTAGTATGTATAAATTGGTATATACATAAGTATATATATACTTAAGTATATAAGATTAAAATATAAATTTAGTAAAAAGTAAACATCACATCACATGAAACATGTTTAAACATTAGTACATATGTAATTAAATGGATGTTCTCTCATGAAATGGAGGGAGGGGGACCAAATGGTGGCATGAGTACATGGTGGAAGAGGGATAATTGTGATGTGGCAATCATGGATAGGAGGGTATAAGTGGAATTAGCCACTTTGCATGAGGTTATAAATAGCAACTTCATGCTCTCGGTTTCATTTTCTTCCCAAATTTTACCTCCTCTTCTCATGGCCATAACTCCCTCTAAACTACTCCAAATAAAGAAATTATTTTTTCAAATTCAATATAGTCGAGTTGGCTACAATTTTTATTCACACCATTTCTTCTATTTTCAAGTGTTAGTGGGTCAAAAATGTATTTCTTTTAGACTCATTTTCGGACCCAGATTTTCAAGTCCGAAAATACCTTTTCTTCTATTAACCATATCTCCCTAAAAACGATCCAAAATGAGTGATTCCTTTTTGAAAATTGTAAAAAGGAGAATTTCAGAGAATTTTTCCTTTGACAACTTTTTTGAATTCCGTGAGTAACTTGTCCAAAAATCATTTGGTAGATGACCCATTTTCTACTTTGATTTGTGAATTCAATGATAATCCGAAATCCCTCTACCTTTCAAGACTAAATCTAGATAGTCCCATGGCCAAACCCATTTGTGGCATTTTACCACCAAAATCTTGTCTTTCCATAAGCTAAAGCTCGTAGCTAGGTGCTTGATAAGTTGGTGAAATTCTAGAATAGGTTGGATAGCTTAAGGTGAGAAAAATCTTGCTTTTATATAAACTTATAAACTTCAAACTATTGTTGATCTTGGTTATGAAATATGTTGCTTGATTTATTGGATGTTGATGTATATAGGCATATTAATTAGATATCGTATGACTTGAAGTTTTAAACAAAAGTTAGCAAGCTAATGTTAGATGATTTGTAGTTAGAATTCTTGAGTTGTTGTACGTGATGGTGATATATTCATATGTTGTACTCATGAATCTAGGTTTTTAATTTTGCTTAGGATGTTCTAAGCTAAGAAAGCAAGCGGTAAAGTGGTTAGTCGCAACATCAAATCTCTTGGTTTACTAACTTGTTTGCTTATGGATTTTTCAAGAAAATTTGTAATGTTTTAAACTTGAATTCATGTTTTCAAAAGTTGTATGTGAGTTTATAAAAGTAAGTCAAAATGATTAGTATAGGTTTTGGAAAGTGATTTGAATTATGAATCAAGTTTTGAAAATTATAGGTCCTATAGCGAAAGTTGCTATAAACGCAGTTCGTGAAAAACGAACTCTATTTGAATTTAAAATATTTTAAATTAAGTATCATTTTCAAAAGTGTTTTCAAAACTTAGTATAAGTTTTTTAAAAGTAATTATTATTGATTTTAATTAATTTATTATTCAATTAATTAATTAATTAATTAGCACCTAATCATTTGTTAATAAAGGTAAGTAGTACTTAATTATTAATTAAGTAAGTTAATTATAATTAGTTAATTGATTAAAGATTTTTTATTAATTGATAATTTATCTAAGGATTAACTTGTGCTTGATTATTAATAAATGATTAATTAATTGTTTATTAAATAAAGGGTTTAATTAATTACTAATTAAGTTAACATTTAATTAAAAATTAATTAAGATTTAATTATTTTGAATGAAGATTCCATTATTATTTAAGTTTTAATTAAGTATTATTAAATTATTAATTGAGATTAATTAATATATAATGATTTATTATTTCAAATAATATTTAATTATTTAATTATTAATTAAAGGTTTAGTTATTATTAAATAAAGAGTTTAAATGCTATTTAATTATTAAATAGAAGTTTTAAAGTTTAAACCTACTTTATTTCTAAAAGATCGATTTTTTTTGAAAGTAAACTCTTTGTTAAAGAATATTTTATCCAAGGGATTTTCTTTATCGATTACCCTTAAGTAACCCGAATTGAATATGAAACCCAATGACATATGTTTAGTAGCATGAAACACCATTCTGCTAATTAAATTGTAATTGACATCTGTTTAGCAGAATAAAACCCCGTTCTGCTATCATTTGGTTAGATAAAATATAAATGACATCTGTTTAGCAGAATAAAAACCCATTCTGCCATCATTTGGTTAGATAAAATATAATGACATCTGTTTAACAGAATAAATCCTCGTTTTGATATTATATTGTTTGGACATTGAATTTTATGCCAGTAGATTAATATTTGATAAGTGATGTTTTCTATTTGCACATAGTTATTATCTACTTTTGTATACATATCTACTTAAGTTATGTGATGTTTGAATGGAAACGGTATCCCCTTTGAAGTACTTTGTTAAATCTTGTGCGTGGGTTTTACAAAGATAATTAAATATTTAAAAAAATGGTTTAAAGTAAATTAATTCTTTCAATAATAATGTTTTAAAAGCAATTTATTATTTAATAATAAGGATTTAAAATCAATTAATTATTTTAATAATGAGTTTTAAAACTGATCAATCGTTAATAATGATGTTTTAAAGATGACTAATTATTAAAATAATAATGAGATTAGAATTAGTTAACCATTTTAATAATGAGGTTTTAAAGGTTAATTATTTTAAAAATAAAATTTTAAAGTTAATTAATCATATAAACAAGGATGATTAAAGTTAATTAATCTTTTAAAATAGTGTCGTTTTGAAGGAATAAATTGGGATTAAAGCTAATTAATTATTTTAAATAAAGATATATGAAATAGTTAACCATTATTTTAAAAGTTAACTGATCATTTTAAATAATGATATTGAAGTAATAAATTTTGATTTGAAGTTAATCAATCATTTTGATAAAGTTGTTTAAAGTTAATAATTTTAATGTGAAACCCAACACAAGTTTAGTTTTAAATGTAAAATTCATTTTGGTTATGGAAAAGTAGTTCCGTAAACGATATCGGTTATATGGAAACGATTAGTTATATTTTTAACATTAAACATGGAGGCATGGACTTGGTTCTATCTCGAAGGTTAAAAATGTCATCAAGGCAATGCGTAGAAGTAACACTACCTCAACTTGCCAGCTTCATTTTCAACTAAGGGATAACACTTGTTTCGAATCGATGAATAATAGTAAGAATATGAAATCTAATTTCCATGTACAATCATTTTTAATTATCCTCGATAGTTGATTTATCAACTATTGGTTTAGCTTTCTTCATTGTATTTTATCACTGTAAGACGACGTGTTGCTCATTTGAGCATTGTTATCCTTCGTCGGAAATGACTAAACCCAAAGAGCGACTGGGGCTCAAGCTATGTGGGCTATGCTCCCATTCGGGTATTTTCACATCCACTCTATATTGGATTCAGTTTTGCACATTGAGATGTAAAATACTCGGATTCTCGGTAACAGTTGCCAGGGTCTGGTTTAGAGGTTTCCGAGAGCCATCGGAGCTCTCTAGTATATTTCTAGAGATATACTTTCGGCAAGGAGGGTGCATCCTCCTAGTCATTTGTTGGAAAATTGACCTATTCTTTCCTTTGATTCCAAGTTTCTAAATTAACTTCTTTCTTAATTACATCGGGAAGTGTTGAGAGCACTTCATGATGTTTAATTATTCGCATCCATGGTTGAGATTGGATATTGTTATTGTGAAAAGAAACTTGTGCAGCAGTTGGCGGCATGCTCCCACAGATATTATGCGAAAATTCCTTTCCTTATTGTTAATTCAAATCATTGAATTATTTTCTTAATTGCACCGAGAAGTGACTAAGGTTCTTCTCGATGTTTAATTATTTGTGTTCATTCTTTATGTTTGAATTTTTATCTGCCTATGCTCGTTTATTCTAGTTTGGATTGTAGTTCTAATTTGTTTCTCATTTCTTCATCTATGGATGTTGATCTTTTGAGGTAAAAAACCGTTCCGCGTTAGCGGCGTGGTCTCATATAATTATTATATGTTCACCCCATTACTTGAGTTTTCTCACGCTAGTATTACTTGTTATTTCAATTTAACACTCGGGTCAAACCGAGCATATTTTCCAGACTAGCTTCAGATGCTTTGGTGTTTAGGAGACGAGCTGGATGCCCAAAACATGCTTACGTATTTCTTTATTTTTCCGCTATATTGGTTGTTGAATTTATCAGCATTTATAAGGATAGATTGTTGTAACTGTCCGGGCAGATAATAAGATAGTGTACTATGATGATTGTTTATAATAAAGTTCTTTCTTTTGTAAAGACTTGATATATATATATATATATTATATGTTACTCATCACGTTTTTGTGAGATTCTGTTCTGTCTTCTTCTTTCTTTACTCCAAACGACTTGTCTTTCGAACACTTAAGTGATCGGCATATGAATCGAGGATGTAGTAAGTGTCGAGATCGCTATATGTGGTATCAGAGCTTAGGTTAAGTGAACACCCAGGCTTTGGTGGGGTTAACTCATGTGAGATAGGGTAAACAAGACCGTAGAATGAGTTTGAGTGTGTATTTGTTATTTTTATAAAAATGTTTTATTTTGTGTTGATTGGTCCGTTGAATGGCTTATGGATTCGGAAGAAATCTGTAAAACATTTAAACATTGCCAACTGACAGAGTATATTTTTATATTAGGTAAATGATTTTTTTACCTAGATTATATTTTATATATAAAAGAAGATTTTCAGAAAATTATTATAGTTATATAGGATATGTTGTTAGAGAATGATAATGTTTGATCATTATCATTTATTGTTGATTAGTTACGCTTGATAGTTTATGATAAATTATCGTCTTAGTTAAATTAAACACGAACACCTTGTGAATTCAGTTTCACAATTTGACTATAAGGCGTTCGGTGATAGTGTTGAGGTAAAAAATTAAATTTAAATTCGATTGTAATAAGTTATTTATTATAATCTAAACTAAGAATAAACATTGTGAAATGTTTTATAAAAAAATGTATATTATTATTATTTTAAATGATTTTTGAAGAAATAATAAATAATATTACTTAGAAGTTTTTACAAGTATTAATATGTTGGAAAGAGAGTTTTAAGTAAGAAGTATGTATATATTTTTATTTATTTTACAAATTGGATTTTGAATAAAATAAGAATTTTATGTTAAGTAGTTTGAGTGGCCCGAAAATAACTAAAAAATGGCAAAATGATGTATTTGGATGGTAGGCACTTCTCTTAAGTATTACTCTTCTTAGTAAGGGAATATAAAATACAATTTGGTAGTACCCAGTTCCTTGGTATCATTTTGGGGTTACTCGGGCTATATAAATATATTTTTATGGTTAAAATGTATAAGAATCATTTCATGAAGGGTTTTGAAATTAAATTGGGTATTTGGATCTTGAATTTTCTGAAAAGAAATAAATTCAAAATGGAAAAGTTTGAATCAGATAGTGGTACATACTCTTAGAATGTAGTAAAATATTATAAAAGTTAATCTTAATACATAAATAATTTTAGTAGAAATAGAATTAATATTGGTAAGATCAATAAAATAAGTACGTAAGTTGAATGTAGATCATTCCTCTTTTCACACAAATTGGATCCAAGATTCGAGTGCATGACTTTAAGATGTCCCGCACCATTCCATATAAGGATCTATCACTCGGTTTTTGATGGTGAACACTTGATAAGGATTCGTAATATGGAACTAAAGTTTTCTATCATAGTATATAACTGTGTCAGGAGAACGGTGGTTTCTAATTCAGAAGCCTGATCAGAGTCCACATTAGGAAGTCGGGTGAGCGATACTAGTTCAAAAGTAAAGCTATGTATTCGAGTGAGTAATCAAATCAAATTTTGTAGGAATGATCTATGTGCATCATATGGATCGATGAATAGAGTTAAGTATTCTGATTTGGTTTGTTTTCTGGGTTAGGATTATGGTTAAATTTCGAGGTCGAAATTCTTTAAGGGGGGAGAGTGTAACGACTCGAAATTTCACCGCTTTAATTTGGAAATATTTAATTAATTTAAATATTTAAATAATAGGTTTTATAATTAAAATAAAATTATTTTAAATAATAAATAATGATGCTAAAATAGTTTTCAAATTTTGTTTACAAAATTATTTAGTTCGAAGAAAAATAAAAGATGTGACAGGATCGTTTCTGAATTTTTTATTTTCCATCGAATAAAAGTTGACGGAATCGTTGTAAACACTAGTGTAAACATATTTACATAAATTTGTAAATGAGTTAGTATGTATATATTGGTATATACATAAATGTATATACTTAAGTATACAAGATTTAAAATATGAATTTAGTAAAAGTAAACATCACATCACATGAAACATGTTTAAACATTAGTACATATGTAATTAAATGGATGTTTCTCATGAAATGCAGGGAGGGGAACCAATGGTGGCATGAGTACATGGTGGAAGAGGGAGCATTGTGATGTGGCAATCATGGATATGAGGGTATAAGTGGAATTAGCCACTTTGCATGAGATTATAAATAGCAACTTCATGCTCTCATTTTCGTTTCTTCCCAAATTTTACCTCCTCTTCTCATGGCCATAATTCCCTCTAAACTACTCCAAATAAAGAATTTTATTTTCAAATTCAGTATAATCAAGTTGACTACAATTTTCAATTACACCATTCTTCATTCTCCAAGTGTTAGTGGGTTAAAATTGCATTTCTTTCAGACTTATTTTCGGATCCAGGTTTTCAGGTCCGAAAATAGCTCTTCTTCTTTTGACCATATCTCCTTCAAAATAAATCCAAATTGAGTGATTCTTTCCTTAAAATTGTAGAGAAGAGAATTTCCAAGAATTTTTCCTTTGACAACTTTTCCAAATTCTGTGAGTAACTTATCCAAAAATCAATTGGTAGATGACCCATTTTCGGGTTTGATTCTGTGAATTCAACAATAATCCGAAATCCCTCTACCTTTCAAGACTGAACCTAGATAGTCCCATCGTCGAACATATTTGTGGCATTTAGCCACCAAAATCTTATCTTTCAATAAGCTAAAGCTCAGAGCTAGGTGGTCGACAAGTTGGTGAAGTTGAATTGGTTGGATAGTTTAAGGCTAGAAAAATCTTGCTTTTATATAAACTTCTAGACTTTAAACTATTTTGATCTTGGTTATGAAATAGTTGCTTGATTTGTTGGATGTTGATGTATATAGACACATTGCTTGGATATTGTATGACTTGAAGTTTGAAGTAAAGTTAGTAAGCAAAAGTTAGTAAGCGAATGTTAGTATGGTTTGTAGTTAGAATTCTTGACTTGTTGTATGCGATGGTGATATATTCATATGTTGTACTCATGAATCTAGTTTTGTAATTTCTCTTAGGATGTTCTAACCTAAGAAAGTTAGTGGTAAAGTGGTTAGTCACGACATCGAATCTCTTGGTTTACTAACTTGTTTACTTATGGATTTTTCAAGAAAATTTATAAAGTTTTGAACTTGAATTGATGTTTTCAAAAGTTGTATGTAAGTCTATAAAAGTAAGTCAAAATGATTAGTAAAGGTTTTGGAAATGATTTCAATTATGAATCAAGTTTTTAAAATTACCGGTTCAATAGAGATAGTCGCTATAAATGTAGTTCGTGAAAAACGAACTCTTTTTGAATTTAAAATATTTTGACTTAAGTATCTTTTTTAAAAGTTTTTTCAAAACTTAGTATAAGTTTTTTAAAAGTAATTATTATTGATTAATTAATTAATTAATTAATTAAGGTAATTAGCACTAATCATTTGTTAATAAAGGTAATTAGTACTTAATTATTAACTAAGTTAATTATAATTAGTTAATTAATTAAAGATTGTTTATTAATTGATAATTTATTTAAGGATTAATTTGTATTTAATTATTAATCAATGATTAATTAATTATTTATTAAATAAAGGGTTTAATTAATTACTAATTAAGTTAACATTTAATTAAAAATTAATTAAGATTTAATTATTTTGAATGAGGGTTTAATTATTTTGAATGAAGGTTTAATTATTATTTAACTTTCAATTTAGTTTTATTTAATTATTAATTGAGATTATTTAATAGATAATGATTTATTATTTTAAATAATATTTAATTATTATTTGATTATTTAATTATTAATTAAAGGTTTAATTATTATTAAATAAGGAGTTTGAATGTTATTTAATTGTTAAATAAAAATTTTAAAGTTTAAACCTACTTTAGTTCTAAAAGATTGATCTTGTTTTGAAAGCAAACTCTCTTTTAAAGAATGTTTTATCCGAGGTATTTTCTTTGTCAATTACCCTTAAGTAACTCCAATTGAATATGAAACCCAATGACATCTGTTTAACAAAATAAAACACCATTCTGCTAATTAAATTGTGATTGACATTTGTTTAGTAGAATAAAACCCCGTTCTGCTATAATTTGGTTAGATAAAATATAAATGACATCTGTTTTGCAGAATAAATCCTCATTCTGCTATTATATTGTTTGGGCATTAAATTTTATGCCAGTAGATTAATATTTGATAGTGATGTTTTCTATATGCACATAGTTGTTATTTGCTTTTGTATACATATCCCCATACTTAAGTTATGTGATGTTTGAATGGAAACGGTATCCCCTTCGAAGTACTTTGTTAAATCTTGTGTGTGGGTTTTACAAAGATAATTAACTATTTAAATAAAGATGGTTTAAAATAAATTAATTCTTTCAATAATAATGTTTTAAAAGCAATTGATTATTTAATAATAAGGATTTAAAATAAATTAATTATTTTAATAATGAGTTTTAAAACTGATCAATCGTTTTAATAACGATGTTTTAAAGATAATTAATTTTTTAAATAATAATGAGATTAAGATTAATTAACCATTTTAGTAATGAGGTTTTAAGGGTTATTTAATTATTTTAATAATAAAAGTTTAAAGTTAATTAATCATTTAAACAATGATGGTTAAAGTTAATTAATCTTTTTAAATAGTGTTGTTTTGAAGTAATGACTTGGAATTAAAGCTGATTAATTATTTTAAATAAAGCTGTATGAAATAATTAACAATCGTTTTATAAGTTAACCGATCATTTTAAACAATGATATTGAAGTAATAAATTTTGGTTTAAAGTTAATCAATCATTTTGATAAAGTTGTTTAAAGTTAATACTTTTAATGTGAAACCCAGCACAAGTTTGGTTTAAAAGTAAAGTTCGATTCAGTTATGGAAAAGTAGTTCTGTAAATGATATCGCTTATATGGAAATGCTTTAGTCATATTTTTAACATTAAACGTCGAGGCATGGACTTGTTTCTATCTCGAAGGTTAAAAATGTCGTCAAGGCAATGCCTAGGGTAACACTACCTCAACTTGCCCGCTTCATTTTCAACTAATGGATAACACTTGGTTGGAATCAATGAGTAATAATAAGAATATGAAATTTAATTTCCATGCACAATCCTTTTTAATTATCACCGATAGTTGATTTATCAATTACCGATTCAGCTTTCTTCATTGTATTCCATCACTCTAAGACGATGTGTTGCTCATTTGAGCATAGTTATCCTTTGTTGGAGATGACTAAACGCAAAGAGCGAGTGAGGGCCAATCTATGAGGGGTTGCTCCCATTAGTGTATTTTCATATCCCCTCTAGATTAGATTCAGTTTTGCGCATTGAGATGTGAAATACTCGGATTCTCGGTAACAGTTGGCGGGGTCCGGCTTGGAGGTTTCCGAGATCCATCGGAGCTCTCAAGTATATTTCTGGAGGTATACTTTCGGTAAGGGGGGTGCACCCTCCTAGTCATTTGTTGGAAATTTTCCTAATTCTTTCCTTTGATTCCAAGTTTTTAAATTAACTTCTTTCTTAATTACATCGGTAAGTGTTGAGAGCACTTCATGATGTTTAATTATTTGCATCTGTGGTTGAGATTGGATATTGTTATTGTGAAAAGAAATCCGTTCTACAGTTGGCGGCATGGTCCCACATATATTATGGGAAAATTCCTTTCCTTATTGTTAATTTAAATCATTTAAATGTTTTGTTAATTGCATCGAGAAGTGACCAAGGTTCTTCTCGATGTTTAATTATTTGTGTTCATTCTTTAAGTTTGGATTTTTATATGGCTATGCTGATTTATTCTTGTTTGGATTGTAGTTCTGATTTGTCTCCCATTTCTTTATCTACGAATGTTGATTTTTGAGGTAAAAACCCATTCCGCTTTAGCGGCGTGGTCTCACAAAATTATTATGTGCTCACCCCATTACTTGAGTTTTCTCACGCTTGTATACCAGACTGATCTGGGTGTTATTTTATTCTAACACTCGGGTCAAATCGAGCATATTTTCCATATTAGCTTCAGATGCTTTGGAGTTCAGAAGATGAGCTGGATGCCCAAGATGAATCTACATATTTCTTTAATTTTGCGCTGTATTGATTGTTGAATTTATCAACATTTGTAAGGAGAGATTGTTATGACGGTCTTGGCTGATAATAGGATAGTGTACAATGATGATTGTTTATAATAAAGTTCTTTCTTTTGTAAAGACTTGATATATATATATATATATATTATATGTTACTCGTCATGTTTTTGTTAGATTTTGTTCTGTCTTCTTCTTTCCTTACCCCCAAACGACCTATCTTCCGGACACTTAAATGATCAGCACACGGATACCGAGCATGTATTAAGTGTCATCTTTAGGTATAAGAAAGCCATATCGTTACAAGTTGTTTTTATTATTCAAGAGTTGTTTTTACAGTTGTATTAAATTGCATACATCCGTGTAGGGGGAGTCTAGTCGTGGAAAAGAGTATACAAATAGGAAAGCATAATCACAATACAACAAACACAGTTGCTAGGCACAAAATCTTAATATATGTTTGTCATCATCAAAATTGGAAGACTATAAAATATAACAATTTCTAATTTTTGTTTAATGATAATAAACACACACACACACACAGATATATATATATATATATGTGTGTGTGTATTAAATGTGTTTGTTATAGTAATATTGCAATACCACAGAATGAAATAACAAATCAGAATTTCAATTAAACAAATATTTTATTCAAAATTTCATTTGAACAAATATTTTATTTCATTTCAATTTCAATAGCACACATTTGCAACACAACTTCCACAATATTTTACATTTTCAAATACAATACTATTTCACACTCTTACATACAACATTATTTTTCACTCTCTACAACACTCACTCATTTCACTCAGTCATTCACTAAAATTTGATTTGCTATCTTCTAACTCCAATTGTTTTTTACGGACTTCTACTTTGTCTGTCAAAAACAATGTAGTAAAAGCCCAAAAGAAACAACCTGAAAAATAAAAATATAATTAAATATAATGTTGCCTCTATTAATTGGGTTGTATGTTTCATATTTTAAAACAGGAATCGAAAAATGTACACGAGCAGCATATGACATGCGCAATATCATTGTACATGCCATAAGGTTGTGCACACAGAAAACGCATTTGCATCAATAAATTTCAGGGAAAAATGTAAAGGTCAAGCCCAAGTAAGCTCAAGCTCAAAAGGAAATACAAGTGCACATATACAAGAGCAAACCATAATCAAGGCAGCAAAAATCAAGATCAGATTGGGCATAAGTACAACAAGGGCAAGCATGCACACAATAAGAAGGTGCAGCCAGATGGTGCAAATGCATGGCTACAGTTCTAACTCAATCACACACTTAAGCATCTTGACCAAAAAAAAGAAACAAGGAGTACAAGTGCTTACAGTAATGGTTCAGGCCAAACAGAATCACAGAACAACATATACAAGTGCACGCGGTGGAATGGTCGAGCTACACGAAGCATGAACTGAACAATACAGGCCAACATGTGAATGCAGCAAAATATGGAGAAGCAAGTACACAAGTGCACATAGATAAGGTATCCTGTACAGGCTAAAA
Source organism: Allium fistulosum (assembly GCA_030737815.1). Classification (NCBI taxonomy): domain Eukaryota; kingdom Viridiplantae; phylum Streptophyta; class Magnoliopsida; order Asparagales; family Amaryllidaceae; genus Allium; species Allium fistulosum. The sequence continues at coordinate 635,218,659 of CM060901.1, forward strand.
CAGTGTATCAAAGGCAACTCAGAGATGCATACAACAACAATGAAGACACATGCAACACACTCAAGCAACCAGGTCATGCAACAAACCATATCAACCTATTTTACCACATTGACATGTACATATACACAAACATATGTATATATATGTATACATATACATGTGCAATAGTGCATCAAACTCATCAAGCATGGTGTAATCAGAAACTAGACAGCAAGCTTGAGTGCAGAAATAAAAAAGATAGAAATATATTCATGCTATATCGAATATCAGTTTCAAAAAAACAAGGGCAACCGAAATGATTGGAAGAAGTCAGGAACAAAATCAACAAAGTCAACCAAAACAAAATATATTCGAATATATATTAGATTTGAACAAGTCCACCATAGATCAGAAAATCAAACGGCCAAGAAAAATTCAAACTGAAAAATCAAAGCGAAAAATATCCAAAATATACGGAATCAAATTCCTATTTAAACCCAAATCATTATTGGCATTTAGGTTTTAAGTTGAGAATAATAAAATTCAAAAAGGGAAAAAATCATACCGAATAATCTATCTCACATACACTCGAAAGTGAAAGTTATCACAACATCCAATCTTGCTAATTAAAGAACTCAAGCATTAGAGAAGAAGGAGAGCGATTCGAATTAGAATTTCAAAGAAGCGACTTTCAATTTGGAAACCCTAAATCAAAACGAAGATAAAAAGGGAAATCGACTTGAAGAAAAATACGGGCTGAAAGGGAGAATGAATTATTTTTAAATTAATTGAGCCGAGTCCTTTTATTTTTATTTTTATTAGGCTAAATTGTATCAGGATTTCTATTTTGATTTTAATTGTATTTTCTTGTTAGCTTGATAAAACTCTAGTTGTTAACTAGGTATGAATTACGAGGCATAGTTCGAGAATTCACAACTTGGGGCTGAGTTGTGGCAAGGTTTTGAGTGTAGGGTTAGAACGCACAGGTAAGTGAGAGTTGCGAGTTTATAGGTTCTGTAAGGGTCAGATTGTTTAACTCCTAGTAGAATCCTTGGGGATAGCAGCAAGCAGGTTTTGCCGAAGCTGGGTAAACTTATGTGTCGCTTTTTTCCACATTTACTCTATTATTATTTGTGCTATAATTTTTATTATTATGTAAATTTATTATAAACCCTATTCACCCCCCTCTAGGGTTAATTCGATCATAGAAGTGGTATAAGAGCGGGGTTTCTAGCATAAATGACTAACCCTAATTGTAGAACCAGTGAGAGTCAGTCCAGTGTTAGTCCCCTATTTTTGATGGAACATATTTTTAAATTGGAAATCAAAAATGAAATTTTATTTAAAATCTATTAATTTTAAATGTTAGGATATAATTAAAAACGGATGTGATATGGGAGATAAGAAAAATATTTCAATTAACGCTTGTGCTATGAATATTCTCTACTCCCTAATTAATAGAGAACAGTTTAATTATATTTATTTTTGTTCGACTGCACAGGAAATTTGAAACACTCTTGCAATATATGGCAGAAAAGTCAACAACAACTTGTCACTCTCTAAAACTAGTTCAATTGAAAAAAAAATATTTGAAGGCTTTACAAAAGACAAATTGAATGATGACAAAGAGGACGACAACAATGAACCAAACAAGGTATGTTGGCAGGCTAAAGAATAGTAAGAGTAGTTCTTGGATTCAGTTTGTTCGAGACACATGACAGGTGACAAATCAAAGTTCCTTAGCCTAGAAGATTACAAAAGTTGGAGCGTAACAATGGGCAACAACGATAAATGTAGATTATCGAAAAAGATAATGTAGGTAATAACACTTTTATGCTAAGTGATGTTTTATATGTCGATAACTTACACCATAATCTCATCCCTATGAGCCAACTATGCGATAAAGGTATGAATGTTGTGTTTGATGCTAAGTTATGCAAAATAATTGATAAATCTTCAAGTGAAGTTTTGTTCATAAGTAAAAGGAAAGATAATACATATTATTTGTCATTTGATGATCTTATTCTCTCAAGATGTCATGTAGCTAAGGATGAGGAAGCTACTTTATGGCATAGACGAGTAGGACATGCTAGCATGAGCTTACTGAAAAAAATAACAAAAGACTTGATGAGAGGATCACCACAACAAAAATGTTAATCTGGTAGAATGTGTAAAGCATGCACAATAGGAAAATTTATTATATCATATTTCCATGCCAAAAATAAAGTAAGCACCTATAGAGTCCTTGAGCAATCTACATGGATTTATTTGGTCCAAATAATGTTTCTATCTTAGGTGGTAAAAAGCATTGTTATGTAATAGTTGACGACTACTCTAGGTTAGCTTGGGTATATTTTTTAACTAAAAAGTCAGAAACCTTCAATTATTTTTCAAAATTAGCAAAACTTATTCAAAGCGAAAAAGGAGTTTTAATTATTACTTTAAGGAGTGATCACGATGGATAATTTGATAAAATGAGTTTGAAAATTTTTGTGAGGAAAACGGTGTTAAACAAGAATTTTCTGCTCCATGAACTCCTCAACAAAATGGGGTGGTCGAACGAAAGAATTGTACAATACAAGAACTATCTAGATCAATGATAAACGAGTATGAACTTCCTTTGTCCTTTTGGGTAGAAGCAGTAAATACTTCATGCTATGTAATAAACAAAGTTATGATCAGACCAATGCTTAATAAAACATCCTATGAATTATGGTTTGATAAAAAACCAAACATTTCATATTTTCGAGGTTTTGGATGTCCTTGTTATATTCTTAACACAGGTGATCAACTCCGTAAATATGAGCCTAAGGTAGATGAAGGAATCTTCATAGGTTACTCCTCAAGAAGCAAAGCTTACAGGATATACAGCAAAAGGAAAAAAACTATTGCGGAGTTAATTAATGTTAGGTTTGATGAAGTAGACGCAGAAGGAAGCAAAGAAAAAGGCGATGGTGATAAAGAGGAGGTCAATGGAATTGAAGAATCTACAGAAAATGATCTCAAAGAAAATGATCCACATGAACATCTGAAAGAAAGTCTAGAGGCCGAAAGACTAAAATTCAAAGCAGATCATCCTCCAGAATTGATAATAGGTAATCCAACAGCAGGTATCCAAAGTTGATCTTTGGGCTTTGTGCCTTTGTAGTGGCTTTATTTCTGAAATCAATCCCAAAAATGTAGATACTAGACTTTGTGATGAAAGTTGGATTATGGCTATGCAAGAGGAACTGAACCAATTTGAGCGAAATGATATTTGAAAATTAGTTTCTAGACCTAGTGACCATCCGGTCGTAGGAACAAAATGGATTTTCAAAAACAAGTACAATGAAACTGGAAATGTAATTAGAAACAAGGCTAGGTCAGTTGCTAAAGGCTACAATTAAATAAAAGGCATTGATTTTGATGAAACATTTGCACCAGTTTCTAGATTAGAGTCCATTGGAATTTTACTAGCATTTGCATGTTTTAGACTAAAACAAATGGACATAAAAAGTGCAGGACAAATTTGAAATGAGCTTGGTTGGAGAATTGAAATTCTTTCTAGGATTTTAATTGAAACAAAGCGATAAATGAACTTTTATTTCACAGATGAAATATGTGAAGGAGTTACTAAAAAGATTTGGTGCAACAAATGCAAAACCATTTAAAACTCCTATGAGTCCCTCAGTCAGACTCGACAAAGTGAAAAAGGTATTGTAGTTGATTAAAAGAAATATCGAGGTATGATTGGATCTCTCCTTTATCTTACTTCATCTAGACCAAATATTACGTTCTTAGTATCTTTATGTGCTTGATTCCAAGCTAATCCGAAAGAAATATCAAGGCTACGAGACACACCCTCCAGGTTTTCCAAGCTCTGGGTACACGCACTTGATTTGGATGAGATATAAGCATACCCACTTGGATTTCCGGGACACCAAGCACACCCAATTGATTTGAACGGGCTACAATCACACCTATACAAATACAACTAGAGTTTAATGGTTTTTCCAAAGACAATTTCTCGATCTTTGGTTACAATTGATCCTATAGCCTCTTGGACAACACTTTGATCTTTGTTTGAGAGAGAGAGAGGGATGATTGAAATCAGAAAGTAAATATTAGAGAATCAATACAATGAAGATTGAATTGATTTTGGTTTGAATTTGAGACGATATGAATAAATATTCACTTGAAATTTTGGCAGAGTAGGAGGAGATAAGAAAGTAGTTGTAACGACCCAGAATTTTGAACAATTTAAATTGAAAATATTTAATTAATTTTAAATATTTGAATGATGGTTTAACTTGAATTTCAAATTATCAGAATGAATTTGGCGAGTAAATTATTAAATTTAATTATTGAAACTGGGTAAAAATTTGAATCTTCAGTTTTAAGCAGATTAAAAATAATATGAAGGCTTAGAAAATCTATATTGATAATTCTGAAGATAATGGAAGAATTTGAAACTGTTTTGTTCAGCTTTGAATTTGTATCGTTTAACCGATATTTAAAAATAGCGTTCCGGGGCGCAGTCTCGGAATTCGACAAAACTAGTTCCATTGGATCCGTAATATTGTATTATTATCGGATTTCAATTTTCGTGATGTTTGGAGTGATCGTTTGGCCGTACGATAAGCAAACGCGCTGAAATTAAATCGAAAAATTTAATATTATAACTGGTCCAAAAAGCTATCTTCTCCATACGAGCGAATTTGGACTTGGAACCTTTCCCATTACGTTCGGAATAGGCGTATAACATTACGAACGCCTAGCGGCATGCCTCGATAGGAAGTCAAAAAAATTTCGTGTTGTGTTGTCGAGATAATTTGAATTTGAATTTAAATTAAAATATATTTATACCCTAAGCAACACAGTTAAAATTCTTTCCCATTAGCTTTTCGTTTCAGCCAACCTCCTCTGAAATAAGCCACCCTAGTAATCGATTCTGTCCCCTCCTTTCAAAACATCGCAGCCGAAAACAAGGAGCAGAAACAAAGAAAAATAAAACGAAACTAAATAAATGTCGAGCCTCTTCATAAATCAAACTACCATCTTTCTTCGAATCCAATTTCCTCTTCAGTTCGTTTTGAAAAAATGGCAGGCAAATAAAATAAATCGATTAACGGCCGAGCCTTCTTCTTCTATTCAAACGTAGATCAAAACGTTGACAAAAAAAAGGGAGAATCTCGTTCTTCAATCTGAATGAGAATCGACAGCGGTGACGCGCGCTCGAATGGGGGGTCGCGACTGTGACTGGAAGAGACTTTCACGAGGGAGGTCGCGATGTAAATCGCGTGGCAACCAAAGGCGGTGACGGCAGGGGTTCGAGGTGGAAGGTCGTGAATGGTCTGAGGGGCGTGGGTACTCGATGATGGCGGCGACGTGATTGGTGGTTCGCGATGTTCGAACGCGAGAGATTTGTGGGGTTTCGATTGTCGCGAGGCTCGCGACTGGGTTTGGTGGATGGTCGACAAGCGGAAGTTCGTCGATGGTGATACAGGCGAAAGGCAGTCTAGTGGTGGTCGATCGAAGTTCGTACGGCGAGGGCACGGTGTCATCATTCGATTTGGGGGATTCGCGAGCTAGGGCAGTGAGGTATCTGCTAGTAAACCTCTTTTTCTTCAATTTAAAATTTATATGAATGAAAAATATATATGTGTAAATGAAGTTTTAATTTATAGAAAAGTATATAAATACATACAGACAGTTTTTCTTTTACTTTTAAACTTAGTAATATATATATATAAAAACAGCAAAGTTAGAAATAAGAATTTTTCACAATAAAAGTTTGATTAGATTATTTGTTTAAAATAAAATATAAAATATAGATTACTAATTTATTTAACTTATGTAATTATTTTGGTAACTGGAAAATCTTTTGTTAAAGGAGAAATTAGTTTTAAATTTAATTTCTAGTTAAGCAAATTTGTTAAAAGAAATTGGTTTGAAATAAAACCATTGAATAATTAAAATTATCAAATGAAAATTTATTATTCGATTTATTTCGAATATTAATCGATTGTATAAATTATTTATACAAGGTCAAAATTTGGAGAAAACAAACTGGAACAACAATGGATTGCAAAATAAAAGCTAAGGTGAGATCTTCTCACTCAAAATGAAAAGTGGATTTTATTTTTGCAGTTATTGATTTGATTATCTGTTTGGATGTGATATTAGATATAGTAGGATATATCTATATATATAGCAATATATACATATTGGCATATGTATATATTGGATTGATTGATTTCCCGCAATTATATAGCGGATGAGACCCTATTGCGCCGTTAGTAAGCGGATGATATTTTTATAAAACCCATATACCGCGATATTCCACCTCGAAGTGGAATTGGTATTGTGCTAACATCTGTGGATGCAGGGAAACAGGTTGGAGGGATCCAACAGGATTCCTCAAAACATTTGAATTGATTTCATATGTTGTTTAATTGATTATTTATAATCTGTGTATGATTATATCTGTGATTGAATTTGTTGAGAGCTATAATTTAGCCGAATGTGTTTTTGGTATCGTTGGATACCAGAAATAAATGAAATTGGATTTCTGAAATTAAAATTGAATTTTTGATGGTTTGGGAAAATAAAAGAATTTATTTTAAAGGAGATAAATTTATTTGAAATCAAAGTGATAATTGATTGGGTATTTAAAATAAATCTTTGAGGAATCGATATGAAAACTTATTTAATGTTGAATGAAAATTTGATTTTTGTGTTGAAAATAAATTTGGGAATCGATTTGTAAAATGATTTGGTAATTGGGATTAAAAGTTAAAATCAATTTGAAATGTGATTCGGTGTTGAAGTAAATTCAGAAATCAATTTGAAATTCGATTTGGGATTTCAAATAAAATGGAGAAATCAATTTTTAAAGTTGATTCGGGGGTGAAAATAAATATTTGGAAAACAATTTGAAAATCGGGTAAAAGTGGATTTTTAGGAATGTAAATTCCGAATAGAAGTTGTAAAGGAAAGGGAAATTTGTTTTAAAAATAAATATTGATTTATTTTTAAAAGTGTGGAAAATATGGTTTGAAATCGGATTTTCAAAGTGATGAAGTGTGGAAATAAATTTACAAACTTGAAATGTAAATTTGAAATAAATCGATAAGGATTTATCTAATTAGTTTAAATGGACCATAATATGATTTGAAATTGATTTTCAAACGTGAAGTATGAAATATGATTTGAAATTGATTTTCAAACGGGAATGTGAAATATGATTTGAAATTGATTTTCAAATGTGAAGTATGAAATATGATTTGAAATTGATTTTCAAATGTGAAGTATGAAATATGATTTGAAATTGATTTTCAAATGTGAAGTGTGGAAAAATATATATCTTATGAAGATATTTTGAAAATAAATAATTTGGGAAAAATTATTTGAATTGATTGATTGTTGTGAATGTTGTTTGATAGTTAAATAACCGACTATCAATATTTGCCTTTGAAATGACACTTGATTTGTTTTTAAAACAAACGCTCATTATTCGGTTAAGCCGGGAGAGGACCTTTGTGTCATATAACCCATTCCGAATAGTGATACGTCGTGAATGGATTGCATTTGAAGACCGGTGTGAAGACCGGATATTTGTAAAAATGAAAGGACAACCTGTCGAATGTCTCTGCACCGAGTTGCTCCGGTATAGAGATTTATATCACTCTTTTTGTGATGGGAAGTCCGGACATGATTAGTGAATATCCGAATTGCAAGGGCTTCTTTGGAAGTGCCTTCGGTTCTGTTCGATCCCGGAACAGACTTGTATGGATGTGTGTCTGACATTACACTTTGAGATGTAAAGCTGGTTTCTATCAAATACATTTCTGTTGGTGACGGAGAATTTATTCTCTTAGCTTAACACCCTTCTCTGAGACGTACGAGCTCAGAGGTTATGTAGTTGATGGTTACTAGTGATACATTCCCAATTTGGTAATGTGGCACACGAAGTGCTATTGATCATTGGTTGATCAAAGCGTGGCTTTGTGAAAAAGCGTAATGTATGTGGACGAGACTTCATCGAGCCTCACAACCCGGTAATGGTCGAAACAGGAATGTTGCGGCAAAGGTTTGTAGGGGTAGCGCCCCTAGGGTATGCCATTTCCTTCTGGATAAAAGGTGATATCATGGTATGGAGCCCAGATATTTTACCTATGTTGATTATATTTTGTGGCTGTTGCGTTGTGATTGAGGATCCTCGGATAAAGGTTGGTAACGACCGGGGGATGGCATAGCTCGTGTGTTAGTTACCTAGTTACAGCTGTATAGCGTGAGGTAGCGTTAGTGTGTTAGTTACCTAGTTACAGCTGTACAGCGTGAGGTAGCGTCGACCTTTTGTTTGCTGAGATCCGGTTAGGATCCGAGGCGTCTTTCCAGAGGCGTTCTATTTCGGTATAAGTTCCTTTGCCTGACCATTTGTTGGAAATCCAAAGAAACAATACGAACCCTGTACGGTTTTTAATTGTATTACCTGCTATGGAATGTGGCGGTAACCTGCTATTGAACGTAGTAGCTATAGTAGACATACAACAATGGTTGTATGTTGGCTAAGATTGATATTATACTTTCGAAATGTTTTCCACACTAGACATTAATAATAATATCAACTGATTTTGCATAGTAAGCATTTTTGACTATCATAAGGGTAAATCTCCTCCAATTCTGCGATTGCATGGTGTGTGTGGGGGGAGGCCTTATGGTAGTTTCATTTTCCAAAAGCATTGCGAATTTGTTTTATTTCCTTTACGAAAATAACTGTTTTACGATCTCACACCAGTCACCATGACTGACTCGGAGTTTATTGTTCCCTTTCTAAACTCTGGGTGCCCATAATTTTCCGCACGGGCAGCCTAGAGTTATTTTTATCAGGATATTCTGGATATTCTGAAGCCTTGGAGATGAGCTGGATGGCGAAGCGTACTACCGTACTTGTTTATTTATTCCGCTGTGTATTCTGTATGAGGACAAGTTTATATAATTGTCCATTGTTGTAAACTCTGATGATTGATGTATGTATAAACTGATATAGTCTTTTGTTTTAAAGATTATTGATTTATCTATTATATATTGTTCCGCTGCGATATGTGAGATTCTGATATTGTTCATGTTCTGTGTTTTCTGTGTTGTTCTTCTTTCTTTTTCTTTATCTTTTCTTCTACCTCTTCTTTTAACCCTAAAGTTTCACGTTTTCGCCATTTGATTTTTCGACATTTGATACAGTGGACGTATCGGTGTCGAGTTTTCGGAAGACGGATTTGCGGGTCTTTACAAGTGGTATCAGAGCATCCGGTTAAGCGACAACCCTGCTCTGTTGGGTGTTACTCATTAGAAATAGAGTCAGCAGTACTCTAGAATGAGTGTGAGTGTAATAATAGATATGAGCGCGTATTTGTTAGTGAATACAAAATTTGTTTTGTATTGTGTTGACTTATCGGTTGATTGTTTATAGATTCTGGTCGATGCAGGGTGGCCAACTGTAATCGATAGGGGTTTCTAAACTCTTAAACAAGATAAACCGACACAGTATTGTTTTAAATAGGGTAAATGAAATAATTTTGCCCAAAACTATTTTTGTATAGAAAAGAGATGATTTTCTATGAATTATCATAGTATATGGATGCTTGGTTGTTAGGAAGAGATAATATTGAATTATTATCATTGTTATATGGAAACGAATAAGAAATTAAAATAATAACCAAAGATTTGGAGATAAATTCATTTAACAAATGAAATTTATTAATATGAATTAAAAGTATAAGAAATAAATCCATATACGAATGAGATTTGTAAATGTAAATTGTAAATGTGATTGATAAATTGAAATAGAATTCCAAGAGAAATATTTGAAATAAAATTCATTAATGGAATGTAAATAAGTTGATAACTTATAAAATATTTGAAATTTGATTGGAATAAGATTCAAATTGAAAAATGAATGAATTTATGAATGAACAAATGAAACTACATTTGTAAATAAGTGAATTGGAATTGAAAAATGAAATGAGATTGATTTGAATCAAGTGAATAAAAATCCAAACTTGGAGGAATAAAATGAAATGGTTTGAATTTGTATATAAATTCAAGTAAGTAAGAAAGAAAAATAAATTGAAATTTCCTTGTTATTGATAAAATAAATTCGAGACGAATTGAATATGGAAATTTGAAATTTAAATTGGATGAGTGAATATACTAATTAAATTAGTAGATGGAATAAATTTGAATGGTTTTCAATGAGATTTGATTTATGGAATGTCATTTAAAATTGAATGAAATCAATTGGAAATGAAGTACTATACATATATGACATATTATGTTTTCTAAACTAAGGATATGAAAAAGTACCTTCCATTGAAAAATTGTAAAGGTATTGGAACTCAGTATGAGTATCCGTTTGATCGTGATGGGATCATATTGATTGATCACGACGTATGCTAGCGTAATTCGAGGGGTGTGATACCTACAGTTACAAGCGATTCCACTGAGATAGTGGCGCAGCTGCCGTGTAAACTGCGATCTAGATACCATAGCGAAATTCGAGGGGCGAGATGCCTACGGTTACAAGCGATTCCACTGAGATAGTGGTGTAACCGCCGTGTGAACTACGATCTATGGCAACAACCATGGCGAAATTCAAGCGATGTGAAATCTACAGTTACAAGTGATTCTACTGGGATAGTAGCGAAACCGTCGAGTAACTGTGATCCATGGGGGAACGTGCTTTCCATATCCATTTTAAAAATGATTTTTAAGTGTTTTCATTTGGAGTTAGAAAAATTTGGAATTTTCGAAAATTTTCACTTAACGACAAGTGATTTCAAATTGAATTTGAGATAAAGGTAAATGAAGCTCAATATTCAGAATTAGAAGATGAATCGAATTCAAGTAAAATTCGAAATGAAAATCTGAATGAGAATCTGAAGATAAAATGAATTCAATTGGAATGGAAATGCAAAGTTGAATAGAAATGAATATATAACCTTGTTTGTGAAGTGAAAATGAATATAAGTGTGTAGATACTTATATTGAACTTAAGAAATAGAGAATGAAATTCTTAAGAAAGATGTGTATTTGGAATCCAATAAGTAAATTTGGACATTATTGTTCAGTAAAATATACAGGGATTGTAAAGGCGATAGGAAAATGGAATTGGATTTTTGATTTTGAAGATAAAATTGAATTTGCTCGGCAAAGGTATGTATTTAAATTTCATTATGAAATTTGATGAGATTCTGATTTTGCCACTTGGCATTTTGTTTTCTTTTGAGATTTGGGAGTCCGTAGGGACGTTTTGTAGTCGTGCCGTATTAGCCGCGCAAAGGAGACGCTGGCGAAATTTTTCGAAAATTTCGAGTGTTAGAAAATTTTTGAGAAATATTGAAAGTTTAAAATTTGAATTTGAATTTAAATTTGAATTGTGAAGTAAAATAAAAGTTGTTGAAACTATGAAAATGTTTAGAAAGTTAGTTAAAGTAATAACAAATCTTTTGTAATAAAAAGATTGTTTTGAAATTTTGATAAAACTATTTGGATTTGAGAAAATAGTAGACGAGTTAAGGACCATTTTTCTTAACTTGTAATTTCGGGACGAAATTCTTTTAAGGGGGGAAGATTATAACGACCCAGAATTTTGAACAATTTAAATTGAAAATATTTAATTAATTTTAAATATTTGAATGATGGTTTAACTTGAATTTCAAATTATCAGAATGAATTTGGCGAGTAAATTATTAAATTTAATTATTGAAACTGGGTAAAAATTTGAATCTTCAGTTTTAAGCAGATTAAAAATAATATGAAGGCTTAGAAAATCTATATTGATAATTCTGAAGATAATGGAAGAATTTGAAACTGTTTTGTTCAGCTTTGAATTTGTATCGTTTAACCGATATTTAAAAATAGCGTTCCGGGGCGCAGTCTCGGAATTCGACGAAACTAGTTCCATTGGATCCGTAATATTGTATTATTATCGGATTTCAATTTTCGTGATGTTTGGAGTGATCGTTTGGCCGTACGATAAGCAAACGCGCTGAAATTAAATCGAAAAATTTAATATTATAACTGGTCCAAAAAGCTATCTTCTCCATACGAGCGAATTTGGACTTGGAACCTTTCCCATTACGTTCGGAATAGGCGTATAACATTACGAACGCCTAGCGGCATGCCTCGATAGGAAGTCAAAAAAATTTCGTGTTGTGTTGTCGAGATAAATTGAATTTGAATTTAAATTAAAATATATTTATACCCTAAGCAACACAGTTAAAATTCTTTCCCATCAGCTTTTCGTTTCAGCCAACCTCCTCTGAAATAAGCCACCCTAGTAATCGATTCTGTCCCCTCCTTTCAAAACATCGCAGCCGAAAACAAGGAGCAGAAACAAAGAAAAATAAAACGAAACTAAATAAATGTCGAGCCTCTTCATAAATCAAACTACCATCTTTCTTCGAATCCAATTTCCTCTTCAGTTCATTTTGAAAAAATGGCAGGCAAATAAAATAAATCGATTAACGGCCGAGCCTTCTTCTTCTATTCAAACGTAGATCGAAACGTTGACAAAAAAAAGGGAGAATCTCGTTCTTCAATCTGAATGAGAATCGACAGCGGTGACGCGCGCTCGAATGGGGGGTCGCGACTGCGACTGGAAGAGACTTTCGCGAGGGAGGTCGCGATGTAAATCGCGTGGCAACCTAAGGCGGTGACGGCAGGGGTTCGAGGTGGAAGGTCGTGAATGGTCTGAGGGGCGTGGGTACTCGATGATGGCGGCGACGTGATTGGTGGTTCGCGATGTTCGAACGCGAGAGATTTGTGGGGTTTCGATTGTCGCGAGGCTCGCGACTGGGTTTGGTGGATGGTCGACAAGCGGAAGTTCGTCGATGGTGATACAGGCGAAAGGCAGTCTAGTGGTGGTCGATCGAAGTTCGTACGGCGAGGGCACGGTGTCATCATTCGATTTGGGGGATTCGCGAGCTAGGGCAGTGAGGTATCTGCTAGTAAACCTCTTTTTCTTCAATTTAAAATTTATATGAATGAAAAATATATATGTGTAAATGAAGTTTTAATTTATAGAAAAGTATATAAATACATACAGACAGTTTTTCTTTTACTTTTAAACTTAGTAATATATATATATAAAAACAGCAAAGTTAGAAATAGGAATTTTTCACAATAAAAGTTTGATTAGATTATTTGTTTAAAATAAAATATAAAATATAGATTACTAATTTATTTAACTTATGTAATTATTTTGGTAACTGGAAAATATTTTGTTAAAGGAGAAATTAGTTTTAAATTTAATTTCTAGTTAAGCAAATTTGTTAAAAGAAATTGGTTTGAAATAAAACCATTGAATAATTAAAATTATCAAATGAAAATTTATTATTCGATTTATTTCGAATATTAATCGATTGTATAAATTATTTATACAAGGTCAAAATTTGGAGAAAACAAACTGGAACAACAATGGATTGCAAAATAAAAGCTAAGGTGAGATCTTCTCACTCAAAATGAAAAGTGGATTTTATTTTTGCAGTTATTGATTTGATTGTCTGTTTGGATGTGATATTAGATATAGTAGGATATATCTATATATATATAGCAATATATACATATTGGCATATGTATATATTGGATTGATTGATTTCCCGCAATTATATAGCGGATGAGACCCTATTGCGCCGTTAGTAAGCGGATGATATTTTTATAAAACCCATATACCGCGATATTCCACCTCGAAGTGGAATTGGTATTGTGCTAACATCTGTGGATGCAGGGAAACAGGTTGGAGGGATCCAACAGGATTCCTCAAAACATTTGAATTGATTTCATATGTTGTTTAATTGATTATTTATAATCTGTGTATGATTATATCTGTGATTGAATTTGTTGAGAGATATAATTTAGCCGAATGTGTTTTTGGTATCGTTGGATACCAGAAATAAATGAAATTGGATTTCTGAAATTAAAATTGAAATTTTGATGGTTTGGGAAAATAAAAGAATTTATTTTAAAGGAGATAAATTTATTTGAAATCAAAGTGATAATTGATTGGGTATTTAAAATAAATCTTTGAGGAATCGATATGAAAACTTATTTAATGTTGAATGAAAATTTGATTTTTGTGTTGAAAATAAATTTGGGAATCGATTTGTAAAATGATTTGGTAATTGGGATTAAAAGTTAAAATCAATTTGAAATGTGATTCGGTGTTGAAGTAAATTCAGAAATCAATTTGAAATTCGATTTGGGATTTCAAATAAAATGGAGAAATCAATTTTTAAAGTTGATTCGGGGGTGAAAATAAATATTTGGAAAACAATTTGAAAATCGGGTAAAAGTGGATTTTTAGGAATGTAAATTCCGAATAGAAGTTGTAAAGGAAAGGGAAATTTGTTTTAAAAATAAATATTGATTTATTTTTAAAAGTGTGGAAAATATGGTTTGAAATCAGATTTTCAAAGTGATGTAGTGTGGAAATAAATTTACAAACTTGGAATGTAAATTTGAAATAAATCGATAAGGATTTATCTAATTGGTTTAAATGGACCATAATATGATTTGAAATTGATTTTCAAACGTGAAGTATGAAATATGATTTGAAATTGATTTTCAAACGGGAATGTGAAATATGATTTGAAATTGATTTTCAAATGTGAAGTATGAAATATGATTAGAAATTGATTTTCAAATGTGAAGTATGAAATATGATTTGAAATTGATTTTCAAATGTGAAGTGTGGAAAAATATATATCTTATGAAGATATTTTGAAAATAAATAATTTGGGAAAAATTATTTGAATTGATTGATTGTTGTGAATGTTGTTTGATAGTTAAATAACCGACTATCAATATTTGCCTTTGAAATGACACTTGATTTGTTTTTAAAACAAACGCTCATTATTCGGTTAAGCCGAGAGAGGACCTTTGTGTCATATAACCCATTCCGAATAGTGATACGTCGTGAATGGATTGCATTTGAAGACCGGTGTGAAGACCGGATATTTGTAAAAATGAAAGGACAACCTGTCGAATGTCTCTGCACCGAGTTGCTCCGGTATAGAGATTTATATCACTCTTTTTGTGATGGGAAGTCCGGACATGATTAGTGAATATCCGGATTGCAAGGGCTTCTTTGGAAGTGCCTTCGGTTCTGTTCGATCCCGGAATAGACTTGTATGGATGTGTGTCTGACATTACACTTTGAGATGTAAAGCTGGTTTCTATTAAATACATTTCTGTTGGTGGCGGAGAATTTATTCTCTTAGCTTAACACCCTTCTCTGAGACGTACGAGCTCAGAGGTTATGTAGTTGATGGTTACTAGTGATACATTCCCAATTTGGTAATGTGGCACACGAAGTGCTGTTGATCATTGGTTGATCAAAGCGTGGCTTTGTGAAAAAGCGTAATGTATGTGGACGAGACTTCGTCGAGCCTCACAACCCGGTAATGGTCGAAACAGGAATGTTGCGGCAAAGATTTGTAGGGGTAGCGCCCCTAGGGTATGCCATTTCCTTCTGGATAAAAGGTGATATCATGGTATGGAGCCCAGATATTTTACCTATGTTGATTATATTTTGTGGCTGTTGCGTTGTGATTGTGGATCCTCGGATAAAGGTTGGTAACGACCGGGGGATGGCATAGCTCGTGTGTTAGTTACCTAGTTACAGCTGTACAGCGTGAGGTAGCGTCAGTGTGTTAGTTACCTAGTTACAGCTGTACATCGTGAGATAGCGTCGACCTTTTGTTTGCTGAGATCCGGTTAGGATCCGAGGCGTCTTTCCAGAGGCGTTCTATTTCGGTATAAGGAAGTTCCTTTGCCTGACCATTTGTTGGAAATCCAAAGAAACAATACGAACCCTGTACGGTTTTTAATTGTATTACCTGTTATGGAATGTGGCGGTAACCTACTATTGAACGTAGTAGCTATAGTAGACATACAACAATGGTTGTATGTTGGCTAAGATTGATATTATACTTTCGAAATGTTTTCCACACTAGACATTAATAATAATATCAACTGATTTTGCATAGTAAGCATTTTTGACTATCATAAGGGGAAATCTCCTCCAATTCTGCGATTGCGTGGTGTGTGTGGTGGGAGGCCTTATGGTAGTTTCATTTTCCAAAAGCATTGCGAATTTGTTTTATTTCCTTTGCGAAAATAACTGTTTTACGATCTCACACCAGTCACCATGACTGACTCGGAGTTTATTGTTCCCTTTCTAAACTCTAGGTGCCCATAATTTTCCACACGGACAGCCTAGAGTTATTTTTATCAGGATATTCTGGATATTCTGAAGCCTTGGAGATGAGCTGGATGGCGAAGCGTACTACCGTACTTGTTTATTTATTCCGCTGTGTATTCTGTATGAGGACAAGTTTATATAACTGTCCATTGTTGTAAACTCTGATGATTGATGTATGTATAAACTGATATAGTCTTTTGTTTTAAAGATTATTGATTTATCTATTATATATTGTTCCGCTGCGATATGTGAGATTCTGATATTGTTCCTGTTCTGTGTTTTCTGTGTTGTTCTTCTTTCTTTTTCTTCTATCTTTTCTTCTACCTCTTCTTTTAACCCTAAAGTTTCGCGTTTTCGCCATTTGATTTTTCGACATTTGGTACAGTGGACGTATCGGTGTCGAGTTTTCGGAAGACGGATTTGCGGGTCTTTACAGTAGTTAAAAAATCTATTTGAAACCCCCTATATATAGAGAATAAACATACATGTCCATTCGCGAAGAGTTACGACGAATAAATACTTCATTTCAAAATTTGAATTTCAAATTAGCGACATGTATGTCGACATACGCTAGTGTATTTTGAAAACTTGTTTTTTTTAAAATGTTTTGAAAATCTTATTCGTTGTAAAATATTTTGATACTTTGTAAAATAATTTAAACATAGTTTATAAACATTTTGAACTTTAAAAAACTTTTATAAATTTTTTAAATATATTTTAAAAATGTAATTTGTTTTAAAAATAAAGAGTAAGAAAATGAGAAGATAGAGATCAAAGATTGCTACTAGGGACTTCAACAATATTCTGTGACTCTATGCACTATGCCATAGTCTTGAGATCTTCATATATTAACCTTTATAATCATAAGTCTTTATGTCAATTTCTTGAGTCTTTATACTGTACAGTCTTTGAATTACTACTTGTATAATATCTTGCACTATGTTCTTTATAAATTGACAAAAACATTAGTATCCACGTTTTGTATGAATGTATTATCATTACTAAGGTTGTTGTCATCAAAATCAATAACTGGGGTATTAACAATCTTCCCTTTTTGACGACGACAACCATTAATATTTTGTATTATATAAAATGTGATATAACTCTCCCTACGTTAGATAACTCCCCCTTAATATGTGATATAACCCTCATAACCATGCCGCATCTTTCCTGTTTTGACCATTTCCGGGGTGTGAGGTCCGATGAGGTCTCGTCCATAAAGCTACACTTTTCACAAAAGCCATGCTTTGATCAACAAATGATCAGCAACACACAGCAGCACTCAGCATGCCACACTACCAAATTGGGAGTATATCACTGATAACCTTCAACTACATAACCTCTGAGCTCGTACGTCTCAGAGAAGGGTGTTAAGCTAAGAGTAAATTCTCCACCACCAAACAGAAATGTATTTGAAAGAAATCAGCTTTATATCTCAAAGTGTAATGTCAGACATACGGCCATACAAGTCTGTTCCGGGTTCGAACAGAACCGAAGGCACTTCCAAAGAAGCCCTTGCAATCCGGGTATTCACAATCCCGATCGGACTTCCCATCACTTAGGAAATCTCTATACCGTAGCTACTCAGTGCAGAGACAATCGATAGGTTATCCTATCGTTCTCACAAACACCCGGTCTTCAACACCGGTCTTCAAATGCTATCCATTTATGTCGTATCACTATTCGGAATGGGTTATATGATACAAAGTCCTCTCCCGGCTAAACCGAATAATGAGCGTAATATTTAGGAACATATGGATATTGGGATTTCAATTAAGTCACAACTTATTACCCAAAACTTTTCTTCAAATGGTTTAAACAAATTACCATCTTAATCTTTTACACAAAAAGATTCATTTCACAAAGTTCACCCAGTTTCACAAAGATCTACTCATAGATTTTCAAATCGATTTCCATTTCAATTTGGATTAACTCGTCCAATCTTTAAAACAAAGATTTGACTGATAGCTTTCAAAACAATTCCATTTCGGTCTTTTATACAAAAGGTACACCTTTCCAATTTCAAAACAAAGTTCAACAATCTTTCACAAAGATTTATTCATAACTCGGAAAACCATTTTCATTTCAAACTTGAAATTCCTTTGACACAAATTGGAAATTCATTCCTTATATGAAAGCTTCTATTATTTGAAAACAAATAGTTTTCATTTCGGAAAATCTGATTCATTTATACGAGTTAAAGTCCTTGGGTTAAATTCAAATTCTCAAAACCCTACTTTTAAAATGGTTTAAATTCATATAAACACATTTTTAACATTTTTAACCATAATTTCTAAACATGGAATTCAATTCCAAATTTTTGAATTCAAATTCAAATTGAATTATTTAAATTGAAAAACTTTACCAAGTTATTCAAAATAACTTTTATCTTAAAAACTCCTTTTCAAAAGCTTTAACATTTAACCCAAATCCATTTCCAAAATCAATTGAAATTAAAATTTCAATTTCAAAAATATTAAATTTAAATCATCTGTGACTCAACCGATTTCCTCGTGAATCCATATTTGTGTGTGTAAAAGTGTGGTCCAGGGGTTTAACACACTAGTGCAACATCATTCAATCATCACAGATTAAATACAACAATATATTTGATAAGCAGTATAACTATAACACTTATCTTTTATTCGCAGATCACGGATATATATATATATATCACAGATAATAAATTACAGTCATCCCAGATAAATAAATTACATTACAAATCACAACACAAATCAGGATATATCATAAAGCATCACAAACTAGGGATATCAAACAATTCACCCATTCAATAAAATCCAAACATTCACAAGTAAAATTTATTAATCCATTGATTAATTTAAATCAGATGTATTACTTATGAATAATCATTAATCCGGGTTAATTATCATGAGTTAATTACAATTTATGTGAAATAAATTTCCCTTTCATCATTTATTAGTTAACCTTTAATTATTAACTAATCATCCTTAATTAATGAATCAATTAACTTTTAATTATTTAATAAATCTTAATTAATCACATTCATTAATTAATCCTTTGATTACTAACAAATAATTATACTCAAGTTACTAATCATCATTCAATTAATTACATCCAGTAATCATCTATTAATTACTTCTCTAAGTAATTTTACTTTCCAAATCGTCAAGTGATTATTCTAAATTAATTTAAACTTAAGTAATTAACTTGAACTAATCCAATTAAACTCAATTAATTACACTGAATAATTGATTCCTTAATTACTTCCATTAAGTAATTGTTAGCGCCAAAATTGGTCAATAACACCCAAATCCAGATGAAAGCACCAAATGTCAGTCACAGCTCAGAGAAAGTGTTTATGTAGAGAGTAATAATGTGAAGAACAGTAAAAATTAAGAAGAAAGCAGTAAAGAATAATAGATTTTATAGTGGTTCGGCTAACTCCGGCCTACGTCCACTTAGAATTTTTTTATTTATTGCTGTAATAATTGATTACAGTTACAAAAGTAGCAGAGTAGCCTTAGCCTTAGAAAAGAGAAAGTAAGAGAGCAGAAAGAAGAAGAAGACCCCCCATCTGGAGACCCACATGCTGTATTTATAGGCAAAACCAGGTTGTTGGGCCTCCTGAGTAGTTTGGGCCCATCAAGGTCATAGCCGAACCCTACTTCATTATGTCGACTGATCCTGAGCAGTTGGTATGCCGAACGTGGGGAGGTGCGACGTATCGAGGTATGGAGGTATCGAGGTACCGAGGTATGGAGGTGCGAGGTGCAATGCCGAGCGAGGTGAGGTATGCCGAACGACCCATCCAATGTCGAACGCTCCTTGATGCCGAACGATCCATCCAATACCGAACGAGATTTATGCCGAGCACTCCATCCAATGCCAAACGAGATTTATGCCGAGCGCTCCATCCAATGCCAAACGAGATTTATGCCGAGCGCCCCATCCAATGCCGTACGAGATTTATGCCGAGCGCTCCATCCAATGCCGAACGATCCTTAATGCCGAACCTCCATCATGCTGAACCATGTCTGATGCCGAACAGTTTCTAATGCCAAGCGCCCATCATGCCGAACGATCTCTAATGTCGAGCGCCTCTAAGTGCCGAGCGCTCCTGGATGCCGAGCGCTACTGAATGCCGAGTGCTCCTGGAATGCCGAACCACTCATGTATGTCGGACGCTCTATGTATGCCGAGTACTCTTGAATGCTATTCGAACGTGAATGCCAGATGAAGTATTTGTGCCGAATCTCCACCATGCCGAACCATGTTTAATGCCGAACCATGTTTCCTAGACCCAAATTATAGTTGATCCATCTTTATCCAGTCATATTTCCATCTCCCAAGCACGTTGCGTCATCCATCCATCCAGTCGACTGAATCCATCGTACACCAGCCTCGACGAACGTGCAGTCGATTAAGTTAAACTCGCCTGTCCACGGCCTTGTAAAAAGGCGGGTTAACACTTGCCCCCCAAAACATGCCTTGCTATTGGAAGGTGTGTTTTGAATAGCCTCAAATCCGATATCCAAAGTCCATGTTTCATCCATATCCAATAACCAATAACCGACTTTAGGACCTCTCCGGGTCAATATCCAAATCCTTTGCCGTCCATAGCCGATATTCATATCTATAACCTCTCCGGGTTCTTGTCAAGCACAATCCACACCTGACGACTGTACTCCAGTGTCCCTGAACGTTGAGTAATGCATGGCTTAAGTCCTAAGTCGAATCCTGGTTGCTCCGGACCCTTGCCGAGCATTGTCCATATTCGACGACCTGTAATAGTAACCGACAATATGGGGGCCTAAGTCCTAGGCCGAGTCCTGGTCTCTCCGGACCCTTGCCGAGCATAGTCCATACTCGACGACCTGAAATAGTAACCGATAATATGGGGCCTAAGTCCTAGGCTGAATCCTGGTCTCTCCGAACCCTTGCCGAGCATAGTCCATACTCGACGACCTGAATAAGTCGATTTGCCATGCTTGGACAAAGCGACCTACCCCTTGCCAGGTATAATCCATACATGATGACCATTTATCAAAAACCAGATAAAAATTCCAATCGAAATCCAATCCAAAATCCAAACCAAATCAGACTTGCCAAAAATCCACATCCGAAATCAAAACCAATATCCAAAAATGAAAACAATCATTCAAATGAAAATCTAGACCAGAAATTAAACAGAATCAGGAGTTCAAACCAAACTCCAAAACCGAACCAGAAAAAGCAAATGTCCAAACCAAAAGAGAAAGCAGATTTCACAAATCATAGCGTCGCGGTGTATCATCATTCAGAGCATGCCTAGGGGCCATCTCCGTCCCCGTACATGAGTAAATGACTTAGCCATTTTCCAGTAGTTTGCTACTTATTTCATATCATATCGGTCAATTGATAACCAATAGACCATCATTCCTGGGTCTCGCACCATCGTGGTTTGAGGTAGACGGTGGTTGCTCCTGCTCCACCGCCGCATTCCGAGCCCTGACATATTGTTGTAATTGCCCATTCCTCACATGCTCCTCAATAATGTCCTTTAGATGCCTGCAACTGTTGGTATCATGTCCGTCTAAATCGTGAAAGAGACAGTGTTTTACTGATGCCCTTTCACGTTCTGAGGGCTCCTTCCTCGCCGGCCTTTGATATGGAAGGCGATCTCGAGTATCCAAGAATATCCGCTCCAGCGTTGCGTTCAATCTTGTGTAAGTGGAGAACTTTGGTTCTCCCCAACGCTTCCTTTTCCCTTTATCCTTGCCCCCACCCGAGCTTTCGCCGGGTAGTCCTCCATCCTTAATCATGTTTACTTCCTTTGACCTCATGTCCAAACATGCATCCTCTTGTCGAAGAAATCTCTCAGCTTCATGAAAGAATTCCCCAAGATCCAACGGTGGGTCCCGTATCAACGATACTTTGAAATCCGAATTATCTCTGACTCCTGATACCGCAGCCATCAGAACCATTGATGGATCCGGCCGATCCACCGAAGCAACTGCTGCATTAAATCGAGTTAAGAATGTCCTGAGCGATTCATCCGCCCCTTGTTTGACTGACGTTAGTGTCATCACGTTCTTTGGCCTTTTTATGTGAACTCGAAACTGACTTAAGAACTTGTCCACCAGTTCCGTCCATGCTCCAATGGATCCATCCTCCAACTGTCTGAACCACATAGCAGCAATATCAGTCAAGTACAGGGGGAAACATCGGGCCATAACCTCCTCCGTTGCCCCCAGCACTTCCATATGCCTGGTGTACCTCATCAAGTGGTCGGTGGGATCCGTCTTCCCGTTGTATACTTCCAGAGTGGGTAGTTTGAAATTGGGCGGATTTCTAGCTGTCCTAATGTTCCGGGTAAACAGACTTTTGTTAACTCCCTCTGAATCCCTGTTTGTCAGACCTCCGTGAATAGTCCGCCTGATAATGTCAGCCAATCCAGTGTTCCCAACCAAGGGTTGCCCCTACCCATGTTTCCAGACTGCCTCCCAAGCCCCTGAGGAAATTCTGGCACATATTCCTCATCACGTACTCCTGTATTCCTATCGACGTCAGGCCGCGTAGCATCATCCGGTATCCCTCCATGAACTGGTCCAGCATTACCTGGTGGTGTGCCCCCGAGTCTAGGTCCACCTAGATTGTCAGCTGTTTGTTGATTGGGAGTTGTCCCCTGCTGAATCACTCCATCTGTCCGCTGGTTGAGTTCCTCTGGTCCAGTTCCAAGAACTTGGGCACCTGCAGTTCCAGGTTGTCCAAATTGCCTAAGAAGAGCCTGCATCATCTCCTCTTGCCGTTTCATCATCTGCTCCTGCATAGAATTCATCATCACTTGCATCTCGTCCCGAGTTATGTAGATAGATGCATGATCCTCTCCAGCTCCAGAAGAGGCCGCTTGACTTCCTTCCTGATACTTCTTTCCGCTGCTTGCTTCCTTGTTGGTGGTCTAGCCATTGCTTTCTAGGATCCAAGTTCCTAACTCCAAAGTTCCTGAGTTCAGTTCTCAGTGAAAGCACCAAAGTGTTAGTGCCAAAATTGGTCAATAACACCCAAATCCAGATGAAAGCACCAAATGTCAGTCACAGCTCAGAGATAGTGTGTATGTAGAGAGTAATAATGTGAAGAACAGTAAAAATTAAGAAGAAAGCAGTAAAGAACAACAGATTTTATAATGGTTCGGCTAACTCTGGCCTACGTTCACTTAGAAGTTTTCTTTTTATTGCTGTAATAATTGATTACAGTTAGAAAAGTGGCAGAGTAGCCTTAGCCTTAGAAAAGAGAAAGTAAGAGAGCAGAAAGAAGAAGAAGACCCCCCCCATCTGGAGACCCACATGCTGTATTTATAGGCAAAACTAGGTTGTTGGGCCTCCTGAGTAGTTTGGGCCCATCAAGATCATAGCCGAACCCTACTTCATTATGCCGACCGATCCTGAGCAGTTGATATGCCGAACGTGGGGAGGTGCGAGGTATCGAGGTACCGAGGTATGGAGGTGCGAGGTGCAATGCCGAGCGAGGTGAGGTATGCCGAACGACCCATCCAATGTCGAACGCTCCCTGATGCCGAACGATCCATCCAATACCGAACGAGATTTATGCCAAGCGCTCCATCCAATGCCAAACAAGATTTATGCCGAGCGCTCCATCCAATGCCAAACGAGATTTATGCCGAACGCTCCAACCAATGCCGAACGAGATTTATGTCGAGCGCTCCATCCAATGCCAAACGAGATTTATGCCGAGCGCTCCATCCAATGCCGAACGAGATTTATGCCGAGCGCTCCATCCAATGCCGAACGATCCTTAATGCCGAACCTCCATCATGCCGAACCATGTCTGATGCCGAACAGTTTCTAATGCCGAGCGCCCATCATGCCGAACAATCTCTAATGTCGAGCGCCTCTAAGTGCCGAGCGCTCCTGGATGCCGAGCGCTACTGAATGCCGAGTGCTCCTGGAGTGCCGAACCACTCATGTATGTCGGACGCTCTATGTATGCCGAGTACTCTTGAATGCTATTCGAACGTGAATGCCAGATGAACTATTTGTGCCGAACCTCCACCACGCCGAACCATGTTTAATGCCGAACCATGTTTCCTAGACCCAAATTATAGTTGATCCATCTTTATCCAATCATATTTCCATCTCCCAAGCACGTTGCATCATCCATCCATCCAGTCAACTGAATCCATCGTACACCAGCCTCGACGAACGTGCAGTCGATTAAGTTAAACCCGCCTGTCCACGGCCTTGTAAAAAGGCGGGTTAACAGTAATTATACTTAAACAATTCCATAATTAATTAATCTAAATTAATTAATTATGAAAAATTAATCACATCAATAATTATTTAAAAATCTTAGTCAATGACCTTCATTAACAATTTAAATTTCTTTAATTACTTGGCTAAAGAAATTTACTTATATTAATCAGTATTGATTATAGATTGATTCACCATAAGAAATTATTCATTAATGAGTTATAAATCATTAATCTTCATTAATTAAAGTAAACTCATTCATATTTATGATTTGATTTTTATTTACAATATATTTGAAAACATTTATTTCAAATTCCTTTTAAATTTCATTTCAAATTTAAGATTTGAGATAAATCCTTATTTACTTTTAATAAAGTTCAAAACAAATTTCCCTAACATTTTTAAATTTACATGTTAAAGAAACAATTGGTTATAAAGGAAATTCTAAAGAGTTTTTAAAAAATCAATTTTCTCTTTAGATTTAACACATTTAAACTTATTTTAAACACTTAAGTTCTAAAACTTAATTAAATTCAAAATCTTGAAATCAGATTTAAAATGAGATCCAGGTTTAAACTCTTTAATCTCAACTTGTTTAAATTTTTCACTTACAATTTAAATCTATCTTGAATTCAAATTTTTCCAATACATTGAATTATTTTTAAGTTATTTAAATAATTGGAATTCAAAACTTTATTTATTTTCAAACTAAATTTCAATTCAAACTTGATTTATATTTACATTTTGATTTAAGATTCAGTTTAAAACCTTGCTTGAAAATTTTAAATTTAGTTTAAATTTTCCAAAACTAAAAAACAGGCTCAGGTTTGAAAAGCCTGGAACAACATTTTCGACCCGAGGCTCTCCGTTCCTTGCTTCGGGTAAACAACTTGATTTACTCGAGTACTACGCGAGAATCTCCTCTGTTCTTCCCAGGCAAACACCCAGGCTAACATTTTAAGGCTCGTGCACGTGCATATCGTCATTGGCCAGCTCCGGTCATCGCCATGACGCCGAGCATATCGAAAATCACTCCCAGAACACACTCCGATCGTTCAAACCACTCCATCACCTCGAAATTGAAATTCGAGTTCGAGCTTAAAACCTGGAACCACCAAACTATCACAACCCACAACCTGTCAACGCCACGCGCTCCAAGCTCCGACCACTAGACGACTCGAGACTCTGGCCTCGACTTCGTCAACCCCACAGCCACCATTACCTAGAACCTCGAGCAACTCGACGCTCGAACGAGGACGTGAGGCACGAGTTTCCTCTCCACTTCAAAAACTAGGTTTACTAACTTAAACCTCACACCACCGACGCCACAGTCATCATTGCCACCTCCGACCATTTTTCCAGGCATCCCCGTAGGCTCCTCCATCTCTAGCCAAAGCCCTGACCAACACGACTCAACCGATCATCAGTATTTGGTCGAAATCCAATTTGCAAACAAAAATGAACTGCTATCAAACCACACAATTAAAAATCATCAAACTAGGTTTAAAATCATGTCTTCCAGTAAGGATTCAAGTTATATTCTTGAATCAATAATTCGTGAAGTTTGAAATTTCCAGAATTTAAAGTTTTCACTGTAAAAATTTAATCTTTCATTTTATATGCATTTATACTTCACGAAACCATTTTTAGATTATAACTCATACTTAAATACAACTATTTTGTTTTGAAACCAAAGCCTGATATTGATTAGGAAACAAGAAGTTGGATTTTCTTTGGTTGTTCTATGTCCTGGAACTAACAGAGAAGATGCACTGATCAATATATATATATACACATAAAGAAATTCCAAGATATATATACTTAAGTTTAAATAGCTGGATGTTACTCACCTTCCACATTTTGATTCCAGAAGCCTTCAAGTTGAAGTTGAAGTCTTTTTTTAAAATTTGCCAAGTTGAAAATCCTGTTTGAGTTTGCTAACTGGAACTTCCTTCTTGATTCAAGCTTGCATGAGTGGTTTTAATATTTTAATATGAAGTTTAAGTTGATGTTTGGTTTGAATGTAAAGTGATATTATCTCAGTTTTCCCACGGTTAAAAAATGGTGAACGAAATTGGAATGAAGTTGATATATAGAAAGAAGTTTACAGGGTGATAAAATATTTGTTTAAGCTGAGATGAAATTTGTACAACAGTGTTGATATTTTGGTACAAAACTATCAAAGATATTTTTCTTTTGTTGGCTGATAGGTTCAATCCACATTCTAACATAGTCGGGATTCAGTCAATGAGTTAATGTATATGATTGACTCTAGAATTGTGCAATTAATCCTAGGTTTGGGGAGCCTTTCCTTTTGCTCTAAAAAAACAAACTACCTACAAGCCTATATATAAATTTTAGGTTTTAAGGCATATGGATAGTGGCCCGTGATTTCGCAACAACCCTTCCCGGACTCTCTGCTTGCCATTTTTTTTCCTCCAAAATTCTAAAGTTTTAGGATCTAAGCATTCTTTATTTTTAGTTGCTGACCTAAATTCGTAATTCTCTTCCAACTTTAATTACATTTTATCGCTAGTTAAGCATCCTTTTGAGATATCCTTATTTACACTGTTTCCCAACATTTTTATATAGCGGTCAAAGCTCATCCAAACCATCAACATAGTAATAAAATTGGAACATATCTCATATCATATCTTATGCCTTTCCAAAATCCAAGAGGAGAAAACTAGCAATTACAACTCAAAAAACTAAATGAAAATGATAGCTAGAAGCTGCCCTTCATCATCAACTGATGTTAATGATGTTGCGCCCTAACACTCATTACTAAATTAAGATGGACATTTCTACTACGACATTCTACTATTATCTATATGTCTTCACTTACATCCTTGGCTCCATATAAATGAGGTCCATCCATTACTCCAATTATTACACACACTTATGGGATAAATTGTGCATTCCCACACTGCATTGGGTAGAAAATATAACCTATGCACATTTAGAATAACTCATCGGAAAAATTTGCTTGGTGGAATAACTTTCCTACCACCTGTCTCTTTTTTTAAACCTTGAGTCAACCAACATACTCTGTGTGTTTTTGCTATCTCATTACTCTCTTCTCCAATCATACTACTATCTCCTTTCAATCAAAATCTCTTGATAATATTCTCAAACTTTAGTATCTACCTTCCTTACCCTAGAACTTGCATGCGAGTATATTCTGGGGCTTGCAAAATTTCACTTTTACCATTCCTCATTCTTTTGAGGGTTCTACCTGTGGCTTCCACACATTCCTAACAAAATATTTCTATGTTCATACCAATATTCCTTACATTCAATGGGGATTCCTTATTGCTACCCTACGAGCATCCGTAGCTACTTTATTCATAGCCTAAACCTTTATCCCATCTTACATAGCCAATCAACGCTATCTACTCCATATAAAAAAAATTGGTTTGGGTTTAATCACTCTTTATAAAACTAAAATTTCACAATCATAAAGTACCTAACACAAAACCTTTACCTTTGAAAATATAGACATAAACCTTTTTATCAAATTCAAAAAGTGCCTGATTTCCAAAAAGGAGCCATGAAAAATTTCCCTTTTCAAAGTCCTTCTACAATAGAGATTTACTTCTTTAAAACTAGGATTTTAACTTAAAACATTCGAAAACTCAATTATCATACCAAACTATTTTTTCAAAAACATCCTTTACAACTTTAAACAATGAAAGCTAAAGTTGACACGTATAACTTCCATTCTATTATTTTCCTACTACTCGTGTTATTTCCGCTTTCAACTTTAGCAGAGATTCTACTTGAAGGGAAATTCTAAAAGATATGCATAATTGCTACATCTATCTAAGCTTCTATCTAAAATATATGGGCAACTAATACATACCTATGGAATCTATATTATTTCTAGCTAGATTACTGATCCTATTTAAAATATGTAACGCTGTTTCTATCTAAATTTCCCAATATTGGCTCATTGCAGTACGTTCGCCTACTACTTTAGTCATTTAGCTTTTCTTCAATAATATGAAAAGAGATACAATCTATTTTAGCTATTATTCTCCGTATTTTCCTTATATCAGAATATTCCTCCTAATTATCATTATCGAGTGTTCTTACCCTTCTATTCCTTTACTCCATTTTAATCAAGTACCATTTCCATATATCCACCCTTTAGAGAAAGAATTTTAAAAACCTTCAAATTTACAAAACTAGAAAAAAAATCATCGAGCAAAACCAATCTCTATTTTTCATTCGTCTCAAAAACGAAAAACTCTTTTACCAAAAACCTTAAATCAGAAACTTTGACCCAACCAATTTTAAACTAATTTCCTTGCTTTTTCGAAACAACTTCCCAATAAATTTTTTGAAAACCCTTTCAAAACGTTTTAAGGAATTTTCCAAACTATTTTTGTCAAATTCTTCCATATGGGGTTGGATACAGAAGTGGACTTTGATCATCCTTTCTTTTGGAATTTCCTTCTTCCCTACTAAATTTTAACCCGTCTTCATCTAAAATCCGGCTCTCGTCTTATGGTGATTAGTGTACTGCTGGCTGCGGAGACTAGCTTAATCCTTCTTCACACCTTACTTTCGGATGCTTGCAACATATAGGTTCTTGTTTCCTGTTTTTCTGGATGAAATGTACTTCTACAATCAACAATCCATCAAAATCCACAACCATAAGGCAGCCTAGGCCCAACAAGGAGTCAAGTACCATCCAGCTTCAAGGATCCTTCTATATATTGTGCTCATGCTCTTCTTGGTCCACTACTTACAATACGACCTCCGCCCCATGGGGTAATCGGGGTAGAAGTATAAATTTAACTCTATTTATTGACCCAAGTCATAGTTGCCATATCCATCCTTTTGGATTATTGTCGCAATGGAGTTTGGTGTAAATATATATAATTATATACAAATATGTTCTCTTAACGTATCCTAATTTCAATGGTCAACTAACCTAAGATATTATACCAAATGTAATGACCTGCCCCTTAATGGACCTTAATTTCGACTAAATCGAATCCATCTCCGTTATGGCATAGATCGTTAGTTTTGGTAACTTGTAATAAGCATAAGAATATCAGAGTATGATCAATATAAACTCCCGATGGAATAGAAAAATATAATAGAACATAAATACTAACTGAGGCTGCTACCTTGGAATCAATAGTATTCCTCGGATATCTAATTGCCTTATCAACACCAAGCATGAATAAGAAGACTTCTTAATCTGCCATTCCCGTCTTGCATCAGAAGTCCGTCCTTCTAAAACTATCCTACGTGTTGTAATGAGGAGGGGGTCAGATCCAAGTTCTAGTGACTAAAAAATTACGCACTTTACCTATAACATCAATTAATACCGATTGATTTCCATTTAAATGTCATATATATTATTTACGGCTAATCCATTAAAAACTAAGAGCACGTATGATACGCCTAACCTCCTTTGAGGTATAATTATATGTGTCTATACACATATATATCTAAACATATACTACCTAAAAACCCCGACCACTTAATATTTCTTGAATAGGGAGGAGGCAGACCCAACGGTCATTTAATACCTCAATCCCCAAAGTGGGCCCTCCGCAACATAAACGCAAGTCAGTCGATCCTAGCTACAAAGAGCTATGATCCATATATACGGGTTTATAATTTATAATTTAAATGACGTACTACTAACGCATCTTAAAGACTCATCTAAGGGTTAACTAGCCCACCTCCAACAAACAAACGTCTAACTTCGAGGTCTATGCGTATCTTATACGAATTCTACACTAATAGGAAGCGAAATCCATTACGGCACAACCCAAGTCTTTGCTATCGCTCGCTCGGGATTGCTTCTTGTCGTAGCCTATATGCCAGCCCTAATACTAATTACCGATCCAAAAAAATGACATATCCCGTCGACCTTCCTCAGTTAACATCCTGTTTAGACTAACTTAATGTAAGTTAATTAAAATGCCCATTTTAGTTACTTCATACCTCATATTAGAAATGAAGCGGACTCCATTTCCTAATGTACTAGGCCATTTAATACTTTAAATCCCAGGCGAACCGTTGGGATATT
The DNA here is from genome assembly GCA_030737815.1 of Allium fistulosum. Taxonomy (NCBI): domain Eukaryota; kingdom Viridiplantae; phylum Streptophyta; class Magnoliopsida; order Asparagales; family Amaryllidaceae; genus Allium; species Allium fistulosum. The sequence continues at coordinate 635,249,161 of CM060901.1, forward strand.
TTCCCCTATATATCCGCAATGCATAACCCTTCCTTATGGGTCCTATGGATGGAGATGTCTTACATCAGTAGTAAGTATATAAAACTGTTGGTAGACTGTGGGAGAAGGGCAGACTTCTGTTATGTAGGTCTACTGACCTTGGATCCTAACCCACTAAACCAAACTAACCATCCTAGGATTAAATGTTGAGATAGGCCCATTTATTCACACTTGTTCTAATAGTATAATTAAAACTATATAATTTCTAGCTATGAAAATTATACTGCTGCCTAGCATTTAATTCCTAACTCTAACGCTTATTTACTATATTCCATAAATTTTAATTGTATGTAATAAATGGTCATTCTTATTCTAATTGGACAATCTCTAATAATAATTATTTATTATTCCAGTTCAACCTATTACGCTTATTCATTTCTCTATAAATGCCATAATAAATTCTTTAACCGGTCCATTAACATATTTATGTCCCCATTTAATTCCTTTAACTTCTTATTAACTGCACATTTATTGCTCTATTAATTTTGGAGTTACTATCTCTTTTCCATCTATCCTTCTAATCCTATAATTTAATATGCTATTAATAACTAATACGAATATCATTGTAAATTACGCTAAACTTTATTTTAATTGATAAACACGGTTATACGTATATATATTTTCCTATTTCTAGCTATTAATCCCTAAAATAGAACATCCCCTTCCATGTTTTAATTTATCAGAGCTATCCTTCCTAAAAGGATTATCATTATAACCTTCCATAAATTACCCAAAAATGAGACTTTTGCTCTCTTTGAAATTACAAAGAATTATCCATTTTCTTTTATTGAAATAGACAATGCAAACTACAGAGATGAATATCCATATTTTACACATCTCTTTCCTCTTTGGTATATTCCTAATTAATTCAACCGACACACTTTTTATACATATTTTTGGAATTGGATAATTTATGGAAATTACAATGAAATAGATACAATTAAATTATACCCCGCTCCTGCTCCCAATAAACTAAAGCATAGAAATTCACATTCCAAGTCAAATTAGGGAAATCTAAACTAATACTCACATTTTAAAACCTAACTATAAATCTGGAACAAACTTTACAACTTTACCAGCATTCAACTTCAACAAATTAGCCCCCAAAACATATCTTGTGATAGGAAGATGTGTTTTGAATAATGTAAATTCAAAATCCAAAGTCCAAAATCCATAATCTATCGATATATAATCCAAAATCCAATCCATTTCCAGGCCGAATCCATGTCCATCCATATCCAATAACTGAGTCCACATCTGAATCTGTATCCAATAGCTGAATCCATATCCAAATCCGTGGCCTCTCCAGGTCCTTATCGAGCATAGTACATACTCGACGGTCTGAGTAGGTCGATCCATCGCGCTCGGGTGAAGCGACCTACTCTTTGCCAGGCATAGTCCATACCCGACGACCTTGATCTTTCCAGATCCTTACCGAGCATAATCCATACTAGACGACCTGAGTATCCCAATCCATCACATTCAGGCGAAGCGACCTACCCCTTGCAAGGCATAACCCATACCCGATGATCTATTGGGTTTTATTCTCCGGCCTAGATACCTAGTCGAGGACTTAATCCATGATGCACAAGTCTGTTTCATCGTGTTCGCTCGACGAATTGACCCGTACCTTGCGATTATTATCCCATTCCTCCGAACAGGACCACAATCGCGACTTATGTTATCTATTACATTGATCCAAATTTAAGCATTCCTAAGTCCATTTGCCAAAATATAAAATAAGAGTCCATAAAACCAATAAACCAGAGTTCAAATAAAATTAGAAAAAAATAAGAGTTTGAAGCAAACAAGAAAAAAACAAATTTCACAAACCCAAGCACTACGGTTTATCATCATCTCAGTACATGCCTAGGGACAGTCCTTGATTCCATGCATGTGTAAGTGCCTTAGCCATCCTACTGCGGAGTTTTTACTTATTCCATGCCTTCCCAATCAATTAATGACAAGTTGATGATGATGCCTTGATCCGGTGCCATTTTCATTTGAGATGGACGGTGGTTGCTCCTGTTCCACCGCCGCAGCCCGAGTCCTTACTGTTGTAGCTGACCATTCCTTGCGTGTTCCTCAATGATATCCTTCAAATGCCTGCGGTCATTTGTATTGTGCCTATCCAGCTTATGGAATAGACAGCTCCTTCTTGACGTCCATTTGCGTTCAGAGTGTTCCCTCCTTGCCAGCCTTCGATACAGAAGGCATCCTCGAGCATCCAGATATATCGGTTCTAGGGTTTCATTCAATTCCAAGTAAGAAGAGAATTTAGGTTCTCCCCTCTACCGCTTCGATCCATCGAAGCTATTGTCTATGTTCCGTTTACAATTTTCCTTTCTCGAGCTTCCTCGGGCGGTTCTCCATCCCGTACCGTATTAACTTCCGTTGCGTCTCTATTAGCTTTCGCATCTTCTTATCATAGAAACATTTCTGGTTCATGGAAGAATTACCCGAGAACCATCGGTGGATCTCCTATCAGTGATATCTTAAAATAATTATGCGCAACTCCTGACACTACTGCCATCAAAACCATCGATGGATCTATTCGATCGACCGAAACAACTGTTGCATTAAACCTGGTTAAGAAATTCTTGAGTGATTCTCCTGCCCACTACTTTACTGATATCAATGTCATCACATTCTTCGGTCCTGTAATGTGAACCCAAAACTGCTTCATAATTTTTTCGACCAATTCCATCCATGTGCTAATAGAACCGCTTTCCAAATGTTTGAACCATAGCGCAGCTACATCCATTAAGTATAAGGGGAAGCATCGTGCCAAGACTTCTTCCGATGCCCCTAGTACTTCCATGTGCCGTATATACCTCATCATATGCATAGTTGGATCTGAATTTTCATCAAAAACTTACAGTGTTGGTAGTCTGAATTCTAGTGGATTCCTAGCATTCCTAATATTAGGAGCGGCTTCTATTTACATCCTCCATATCACTGTTCACCAATCCTCCACGCATAGCTCTCCTGATCATCTCTGCAAACCTTTCATTATCTTCCAGGGGTAGACTCCTATTATCATGTCCAAGCTGCCCCCAAGTCCGCAAGGGAATTCCGGAATGTATTCCTCCGGATGAGCATCCAAATTTCGATTCGCACCAAGCTGTACGGGATCGACTGCAGGTCCTCCAGCATCACGATCAACCATACTCGGGGGCATGCCCCCTTGCCTTTAGGGATAGGTGATGATCCCTCTAAGATGGCCGGGGACTTCCTCCGGCTGCTTTGTTCCTTTCCTTTGTCCATTAGCTCCATTTCCATGTTCCCGGTTCAAATTTCCAACGATTCCTACCACCTCAACTTCTTGATCCATAGCTTTGTTAGTTCCTATCATTCCAACTCCTTGGTTTTGCATTCCAGCAGCTCCAATAGCTCCAGCCTACCCGATTTGAGTAGATTTTGCATCATCTCCTTCTGTATTTTCAACATCCACTCCTACATAGCGTTCACCATTGTTTCCATCTCCTCCCTAGTGATGTAGGCGAAGGATTGATTAGCTCCAGCTGCTAAGGAAGCCTTGACTCCCTTTACGATGGCTCTTATCCACTACATGTGTTCTTGTAGATTGCTTCGCCATTTCTTTAAATCCAAGCTCCAGATCTTTTCCAAACTCTGAATCTGAATTCCAAATCCACGGGGGCTAACCTGAGTTCAATTCCTAGTGAAAGCACCAAATTATTAGCGTCGAGGCCACCAACACCCAGTTGTATGAAAGTACCAATATCCGGTCACAGATCTTAGATAGTATCTAATGTAGAGAATATAACATGAAGAACAAACAAATTAAAAATGAAAGCAAGTAAAAAGAGACAAGATTTATAGTGGTTCGACTAACTCGGCCTACGTCCACTCCAGAATAATCCTTTTTATTATACTGTAGTTTGTTTATAGTTATAATCTGAAATTCAAGAATAAAATTGGCAGAGTGTAGCCTAGGTTGAAGATAAAGAGAAGCAGGAAGAAGCCATTTTTTCTCACGCTATGCGTGTTGTATTTATAAGGGTAGAATTGCACGGATCGGGCTGAAATTTCGGTAGAAGGTTCGGGAGACCAAGACGAGGCCACCCAAAATTTCCAGGCCCATCGAGGCCAACAATAGGGATCGGTACCGATCCATATTAGTGTTTTCAAATGGTTTGCAATCCCTATGAAGGGTGCCCCATGATATTAGCTACCTGCTCCCTAAATTTCGTGCAATTCCGATGTACGGTTTGTGAGATATTGCATTTTCCAAGAAGTAGTGTTGCTTGAATCCTGATTTCTGCTGATCCCTCCAAAAGGAGTTATGTCGATCCCTCCAACTTTTTCCGATTGGAATAAGATCCCTATAGGGTGCTCCAAATGTTGTAGTAAGCTTGTACCCCAAGTTCATGCTGATAGCATGTGTAGATTTTGAGTTATTGACCGATCATCGCTGCAAAATTGAGTTTAGTTGATCCCTTTGATACTGATCCCTACTATACCGATCCCTATTATACCGATCCATTTTCAAAGCCAATAACTTGAGCATACAGACTCCAAATGACTTGAAATTTGAAATGTAGCCTTATTAGGCCTTTCTTGTCATTCCGTATCGATCTCAACCAGTTCAAGACAAAAACCAAGGATAGATACCCATCCCCTAGGGGAGTGTTGGTTCCATACTTAGCCATTTTTTGAGTGACATCCATTTGAATCCATCTGACTATCGTGCATAGCTTTAAATATAATCGACCTTCAATCCAAACAATCACCTCTTCGGGTGTCCTCTCTTGATGATTACAAAATCCATTGGGTTAAATTCAGCCTTGCCAAAAGGCGAGTTAACACTTTGCCCCCAAAACATATCTTGCGATAGGAAAATGTGTTTTGAATAGTTATAAATTCAAAATCCAAAGTCCAGATTCCATAATCTGCCGATATCTAATCCAAAATCCAATCCATTTATAGGCTGAATCCATGTACATTCATATCCAATAACCGAGTCCACATCCAAATCTTTATCCAATAGCTAAAACCATATCCAAATTAGTGACCTCTTCGGGTCCTTATCGAGCATAGTCCATACTAGACGGCCTGAGTAGGTCGATCCATTACGCTCAGGCGAAGCGACCTACTGCTTGCCAGCCATAGTCCATACTTGACGACCTTGATCTTTCCAGTTCTTTGCCGAGCATAATCCATACTCGACGACCTGAGTAGCTCGATCAATCGCGTTCAGGCGAAGCGACCTATCCTATGCTAGGCATAATCCATACCCGATGACCTGTTGGGTTTTATTCTCTGGCCTTGATACCCAGTTAAGGACTTAATCCATGATGCACAAGTCCGTTTCATCGTGTTCGCTTGATGAAAACACCCATACCTTGCGATTGTTATCCCATCTCTCCGAACAGGACCACAATGACGACCTGTGTTATCTATTACATTGATCCTAATTTAAGCATTCCTAAGTCCATCTACCAAAATATAAATAAAAGTCCATGCAACAAATAAACCAGAGTTCAAATAAAACTAGAAAAACAAGAGTTCAAAGCAAACAAAAAAAACAAATTTCACAAACCCGAGAACTACGGTTTATCATCATCTCAGAACATGCTTAAGGACCGTTCTTGATCCCGTATATGTGTAAGTGACTTAGCCGTCCTACTACGGCGTTAGTTACTTATTTCATGCCATCCCGATCAATTGATGACAAGTTGATGATGATGCCTTGATCCAGTGCCATTTTCATTCGAGGTGGACGGTAGTTGCTCCTGTTCCACCGCCGCAGCCCGAGTCCTTACATATTATTGTAACTGACCATTTCTCGTGTATTCCTCAATGATATCCTTCAAATGCCTACAGTCATTTGTATTGTGCCCATCCGACTCATAGAATAGACAGTGCTTTCTTGATGACCATTCACGTTCAGAGGGCTCCCTCCTTACTGGCCTTCGATACGGAAGGCATCCTCGAGTATCCAGATATATCAGTTCTAGGGTTTCATTCAGTTCCGAGTAAGAAGAGAATTTAAGTTCTCCCCTCTACCGCTTTGATCCATCGAAGCTGTTATCCATGCCCTGTTTACACTTGTCCTCTCCCGAGCTTCCACCGAGCGGTTCTCCATCCCGTACCGTATTAACTTCCGCTGCCTCTCTACCAGCTTTCGCATCTGCTCATTTTTTATTAGAAGCCTGTGATTTAGTTTCTTGCCGTAGAAACCTTTCTACTTCATGGTAGAATTCCCTGAGATCCATGGTGGATCTCGTATCAGTGATATTGTAAAATCTGAATTATGTGCAACTCCTAACGCTGCCGCCATCAAAACCATCGATGGATTTGGTCGATCCACTAAACTACTGCTGCATTAAACCTAGTTAAGAAATTCTTGAGTGATTCTCCTGCCCACTGCTTTACTGATGTCAATGTCATCACATTCTTGGGTCTTGTAATGTGAACCCGAAACTGCTTCATAAATCTTTCGACCAATTCTGTCCATGTGTTAATAGAACCGTTTTCCAACTGTCTGAACCATTGCGCTGCTACATCTGTTAATTACAAGGAGAAGCATCGTGCCAAGACTTCTTCCGATGCCCCTAGTGCTTCCATGTGCCGTATATACCTCATCATATGCATAGTTGGATCTGACTTTCCATCATAAACTTGCAATGTTGGTAGTCTGAATTCTAGTGGATTCCTAACATTCATGATATTAGGAGCGAATGGACTTCTATTTACATCCTCTGGATCCTATTCACCAATCCTCCACGCATAGCTCGTCAGATCATCTCTGCAAACCTGTCATTGTCTTCCAGTGGTGGTCTCCTATTATCATGTCCAAGCTTTCCCCGAGTCCATGAGGGAATTCTTGAGTGTATTCCTCCGAACGAGCATCCATATTCCGATTCGCACCAAGCTCAACGGGATCGACTACAGGTCCTCCAGCATCGTAATCAACCAAAACCGGGAGCATGCCCCTAGCCTTTGGGGATAGGTGTCGATCCCTATAAGATGGCCAAGGTATTTCCCCGGCTTCTCTGTTCCATTCCTTTGTCCATTAGCTCCATTTCCATCTTTTCGGTTCTGATTTCTAGCAATTCCTGCCGCCTCAACTCCTTGATCCATAGCTTCAGTAGTTCCTATCATTCCAACTCCTTGGTTTTGCATTCCAGTAGCTCCATTGGCTCCAGCCAGCCTGATTTTTCGGAGTAGAATCTACATTATCTCCTTCTGTATTTTCAGCATCCGCTTCTACATAGTGTTCACCATTGTTTCCGTCTCATCTCTAGTGATGTAGGCGGAGGTTCGATTAGCTCCAGCTCCTAAGGAAGCTCTAAACTCCCTTCATTATGGCTCCTATCTGCTACTGGTGTTCTTGCAGATTACTTCACCATTGCTTTAAATCCAAGCTCTAGATCTTTTCCAGACTCTGCATCTGAATTCCAAATCCGTAGGGGCAAACTTGAGTTCAATTCCTAGTGAAAGCACCAAAATGTTGGCGTCATGGCCACCAATATCCGGTCACAGATCTTAGATAGTATCTAATGTAGAGAATATAACATGAAGAACAAATAAATTAAAAATGAAAGCAAGTAAAAAGAGACAAGATTTATAGTGGTTCGGCTAATTCTGGCCTACGTCCACTCCAGAATAATCCTTTTTATTATACTGTAGTTTGTTTATAGTTATGATCCAAAATTCAAGAATAAAATTGGCAGAGTGTAGCCTAGGTTGAAGATAAAGAGAAGCAGGAAGAAGCCCTTTTTTCTCATGCCACGCATGTTGTATTTATAAGGGAAGAATTGCATGGATTGGGCTGAAACTTCGACGGAAGGTTCGGGAGACCAAGACGAGGCCACCCAAAATTTCCAAGCCCATTGGGGTCCACAATAGGGATTGGTACCGATCCATATTAGTTTTTAAATGGGCAGCGATCCCTATGAGGGGTGTCCCATGATTTTATCTACTTGATCTCCAAATTTCATGGAATTCTGACGTACGGTCTGTGAGATATCGCATTTTCCATGAAGTAGTGTTGCTTGAATCCTGATTTCTACTAATCCCTCCAAAGGGAGTTATGTCGACCCCCCTCCCAACTTCCTCCGATTGGAATGAGATCCCTAGGAGGTGTTGCAGATGTTGTAATAAGCTTGTACTCCAAGTTTCATATTGATAGCATGTGTAGATTTTGAGTTATTGACCGATCATCGTTGCAAAATTGAATTTAGTTGATCCCTTTTATACCGATCCCTTTTTACAGGTGAGGTAAATTGCCAATAACTTGAACATACGGAATCCAAATGACTTGAAATTTGAAATGTAACCTCATAGGGCCTTCTTTGTCGTTCTATATTGATCTCAACCAGTTCAAGATAAAAACCAGGGATAGGTACCCATCCCCTAGGGGAGTGTTAGTTCCATACTTAGCCATTTTTTTAGTGTCATCCATTCGAATCCATCCGACTATAGTGCATAGCTTTAAATATAATCGACCTTCAATACAAATAAACATCTCTTCGAGTGTCCTGTCTTGACGATTACAAAATCCATTGGGTTAAATCCGGCCTTGCCAAAAGGCGAGTTAACATTTTGCCCCCAAAACATATCTTGTGATAAGAAGATGTGTTTTGAATAGTTGTAAATTCAAAATCCAAAGTCCAGAATCCATAATCTACCGATATCTAATCCAAAATCCAATCCATTTACAGGCTGAATCCATGTCCATCCATATCCAATAACCGAGTCCACATCCGAATCTGTATGCAATAGCTAAATCCATATCCAAATCCGTGACCTCTTCACGTCCTTATCGAGCATAGTCCATACTCGATGGCCTGAGTAGGTCGATCCATTACGCTCGGGTGAAGCAACCTACCGCTTGCCAGCTATAGTCCATACCTAACGACCTTGATCTTTCCAGATCTTTGCAGAGCATAATCCATACTCGACGACCTAAGTAGCTCGATCAATCGCATTCAGGTGAAGCGACCTATCCCATGCTAGGCATAATCCATACTCGACAACCTGTTGGGTTTTATTCTCTGGCATCGATACCCAGTTGAGGACTTAATCCATGATGCACAAGTCCGTTTCATCATGTTCGCTTGATGAAAAGACCCGTACCTTGCGATTATTATCCCATCTCTCTGAACTGGACCACAATGACGACCTGTGTTATCTATTACATTGATCCAAATTTAAGCATTCCTAAGTCCATCTTCCAAAATATAAAATAAGAGTCCATGCAACTAATAAACCAGAGTTCAAATAAAACTAGAAAAACAAGAGTTCGAAGCAAACAAAAAAAACAAATTTCACAAACCCGAGCACTACGATTTATCATCATCTCAGAACTTGCTGAGGGACCATCCTTGATCCTGTATATGTGTAAGTGACTTAGCCGTCCTACTGCGGCGTTAGTTACTTATTCCATGCCATCCCGATCAATTGATGACAAGTTGATGATGATGTCTTGATCCAGTGCCATTTTCAATCCGGATAATCACCTCTTCGGGCGTCCTGTCTAGATGAATACAAAATCCATTAGGTTAAATCCGGTATTGCCAAATGGTGGGTTAACACTTACATTTTCAAAGACACTTAGAATTGAATCAAATACAGATGATAAAAGAACAGGAAAAGCATTTTGATGCTACTCAATGGATGATTTCCTCCCTTACTAAAGTTGAACCGACCAACAATCCGGATTTTGCCTTCAACAAAGACAATGAAGATTGGGATGCTATCAAAGAAAATTCAATTTTCAGTTCCAATGGATGGGTAGAAGTTCCTAGGGAATTTTAAGTTGATTGGTTAGTTTTAATATACATATACATACATACAAACATACATACATACATACATACATACATACATATAAGATTTATATAAGATTTGATTTAAATTGTTTTTTAATATATTACACTAGAATAAGAAGTATGATTTGGTGTTTATGAACTTATTGGTTTGAATTGATTTGTTTGATTTATGATTGGACTGAATTATATTAACTTTGGTTTGGATTGACATTATGTATAGAATTGGGGTGATTAATAAAATTGATTTGTGTTATCACTTAGGATTCTTATATATCACTTATATATATAATGCAATACTTTAGTTAGGGGGAGTTCTGGTTATATTTTTGTTGATGACAAAGGGGGAGAAATATATAAAATATCCAAGCATAGATTAAGGGGGAGTCTGTGATTAAGGGGGTTATATCATACTTTATATACATGGTTGTCATCATCAAAACGGGGGAGATTGTTAGTACCTTAGGTATTAGTTTGATGACAAAAACCATATGAGATCATATAAAATATAGATACTAATGTTTTATTAAGTTATATATAGTATATAATGCAAAATATTAGACAAGTGTTGGTTAGAAAACTGTACAGTATCAAGAGCAGACTCAAGGGACATATAAAGAGGTTGATATAGAGATTCAAGAGTTAGAGATTAAAGACTCTTGAGCTTGAAGATTCAAGATATCAAGATAAGCTATAGAGTCATAGACTATTTTGTTAAAGACCTAGTAGCACTTCTTTGATCTCTCTTCATTTTTTCAAAAATGTTTTTAATCTATTATCTGAATTTAAAGATTCTCAAATATTTTGGTTTTCAAAAATGATTTTTAAGAATCCCTGTTTTCAAAATGAATTTTCAAACATCTTTTCAAAATAGCTTTCAAACGATTCCTGACCTTTTAAATATTTACAAGATTATTATAAGTTTTAATTATTTTATATTTTAATATATACTTTCAATTATTTATACTTTTTGGATTTAATATTTTCTAAATGATTATGACATTCAAAAGTATATTTTAACATTTATTAATACTTTGATTTTAAATATATATTGACTTATACTTTATTTTTAAAAGAAATACATATTTAAAATGTGTATAAACAATGTTTAAATGATTTTACGAAGTACCAAAATATTGTACAAAGCTTAATATTTTCAAAACAATTTTTTTAAGTGTTTTTCAAATTTACAAAGAGTATGCCGACTTACATTGAACCTATATGTCAACATATAGTCCGATATTTTGAAAATTCAAATTTTGAATGGAAGTACCTTTTCATTGTATCTATTCGCGAATGAACATGACTGTTATTTCTTTATAGGGGTTCTCTCAACGAATTTTGGTTAACTACTTTCTCATATTTTCTCTCCTCTTTCATTCTCTTGATTTTTAAAAGAAATTCTACTCAAAATCTTCTCAATTCAACCAGAATCAAATTCAAACTCTATTGATTTAATTCTCTATTGTATACACTCTGATGTCTCTCACTCAAATCAACATCAAAGTGATGTTCAAGAGGTTATATGATTATTTGTACTCAAGGTCAAGAAATTGATTTTGTAAACTCTATCAAATCATATTTAAATACTTTTGGGTATGCTTGGTGTCCCTGAAATCCCAATGAGTGTACTTGTGTCCTATTTAAATCAAGTTGGTGTGCTTGGTGTCCCATTTGAATCCATGTGGTTGTGTTGGTGTGCCGTCCGAATCTAGTGAGTGTACCCAGAGCTCGGAAAATTTGGAAGGTGTGTTTTGTAGCCTTGAAATCGAGATTGTATAAACTTTGATATTTGAAAAGAAATCTGTACAAGAAATTGTACGGGACTAGATGTAAGGTAACTCCGAACCAATATAAAAATCCTAGTATGACCTCTCCAACATTTTACTTTTACTTTTACTGCATTTATATTTGTTTGTATTTGCATCTGTGATTGTCAATTTACAATGTTTAGACTATAATTTTAAAAGAATTCAAAAGGATTCATAAAAGTTATTAATCACTATTTACCCCCTCCTCTAGTGTTAAATTAGTCTTAAGATCCTTACTTCCACAAACTAACACTTTCAAATTTGGCGTTTTGCGATCGGAGTTCAAACGAAGAAGTTATTAGCGTTTGAAGTTTTTGAAACAAAAATTATTAAAAATAGTAAATAGAAAATAATGCAGGGCCCCATCAGTCGACCCCCTCCTTGGACCGGTGAACCGCTAGCGGTCGACTACCTATAGTAGTGTGGTCGACTGGTCCTAAAGGTAGCAGCTAGGGTCGAACCTTGCCGAACGACCCAGATTTAATTATTTAAATCTAACAGAAACGATTGATTGGAGCGCCTATAAATACAAGCCTAACTCTTCATTTTTCTTCTTATATTTTCTAATCAAAGCAGCGAAGCTCTGCATTTTCCCTTCTCCACTATTGCTAGAAATTTTAAATCATTTTATATATATACAAATCAAGAACGGGTGGAAAATAAAAGAGAAGAAGCGAATCAACTTGCGAAAGAAAAAGTTAATTCCTATAATTATAAATCTATATTCCAATTAATACCAAATCTCCTATCAAATATGAAATTCTAACAGTATGTATATATCTTGCTATAAGTATTCTTTTGGATTGAAAAGGAAAAGGAGTTAAACTAAAGGGAGGAATTCAGATTTGGAGATTTGGAAAGCTTGAAAGGTGAGTGGGAAATTATACGATTCATTTATAGCATTGAAATTTATGTCGTTGAATTTTATTTAATTATTATGCCTATATAAGATCTAATGAGTTGTAGACTTAAAACGAACGTATAGAAATATCGCCAACATATTCTTTAAGATAGGTAATTGGAATAGAAATGATATTTTTACTAATATCTAGAAGTTTGGAAATCAGTCCCTAAATTTGTTAAAGTGGAATGTTGATAAGATTGTAAGATTTATTCCAAATCTAGAATAACTAGGTGTAATTTGTCAATATTTAGGTTGCACTAATACGACTTGGAATGTGAATTTCTATTCTTTAATTTATTAGGAGCATTGTGGGTATAATTTAGTTAGATCTATTTCCATGTAATTTTCATAAATTATCTAATTCCACAAATGTATAAAAAGAACATCGTTTGAAATAATAAGAAATATACCAAAAATAAAAGAGATGTGTAAAATACGGATGTTTTTCATTGTAGTTTGTTGTCTATTTCAATAAATAAAAATGATAATTCTTTGTAATATCAAACGAAGCAAAGGTCTCACTTTTTGTTAATTTACGGAAAAATATAACGGTAATTCTTTTTGAAAGGATGGCTCTAGCAAATTAAAATGTGGAAAGGATTGTTCTGGTTTAAAATTTTGATTAGAAATCGGAGTACACACACATAACTACGCATGTGTGTGTGTAACAATATACGTCGATATTCGCATTAGTTATAATTAGCATAGTAAATTATAGGATTAGGAGGTATAGATGGAAAAGCGATAGTAACTCCAAAAATTAATAGGGCAATAAATGTGCAGTTAATAGAGTTACAAGAATTAAATGGGGATATAAATGTATTTAGTGGGACTATTTAAAAGATTTAATATGGCATTTATGGGGAAATGAAATAGGCATAATACATTGAATTAGAATGAATAAATAAATGTTATTAGAGATTGTCCAGCTAGAATAATAATGACCATTTATTACCGACAATTGACATTTATGGAATATGGTAAATAAGCGTATAAGATAGGAATTAAATGCTGGAAGGTAGTATAATTTTCATAGTGGGAAATTATACGGCCTTAATTATACGTTTAAAACGAGCATGGATCAGTGGGACTAACCCAACATTTATAGATTGATTGGTTTGGTTTAATGGGTCGGGATGTGAGGTCAGTAGAGTTACAAAATAGGAGTCTTTCCTTCACTTAGAGGCTACCAGCAGTTATGTATACTTACTACTGATGTGGGACATCTCCAATCGTAGGACCCGTAGAAAAGGGATATGCGGTTGCGTATAGGTAAGGGAAAATATACGAAGGGTTTGCCTCGGATTTGAATATTATATGGCCCAGTACTTTTAGGGAAGTAGGGTTTTACTTCATTTCTAACAAGAGATATTAATTAACTAGGATGGGTATTTTCCTTGACTTACTTAGGTTAGTCTAATCAAGGTTTTGACTTTGGGAGGTCGGCGGCTATGTCAGTATGTTAATGAATCGATATTTAGTAGTGGGGCTGGCATATAGGCTATAGCCACCAACGTTCCCGTGCAGTCATTAGCAAAGACTTGGATTATGCTACGATGGATTTTGCTTTCTATTACTGTAGAATTCATATGAGATACGCAATGAGCTCATTATTTAATTAGCTGTTTGTTTTTTGAAGGTGGGCTAGTTAAACCTTAGATGAGTCTTTGAGTTGCATTAGTACTACGGAAATTAAATTATAAAGTCATTTCTAAGGGTAATCGGTCTTTGTAGCTAGAGCCAACAAACTAGTTATTACGTTACACGGGGCCCGCTTCGGGGTTGAGGTACTAAATGGCCGTTAGGTCTGTCTTCTCCGTATTTAAGAAGTATTAAGTAGCCAGGGTTTTCTTTTAGGTAGTACAATGTTTAGATATATATATTTATGTAGGCATATATATATGTATGTATGTATGTATACAGTTATACCTTAGAGAAGGTTAGGCAAATCGTACGTGCATATGGAATTACATGGAATAGCCGTGAATAATAAACATAACACTTAAAAAGATATCAATCGACATAAATTAGTGTTATGGATAAATTATGAAAATTTTCTATCACGAAAACACTGTTCTGACCCCCTTCCTCATAACAACACACAAAATAAATTCAGAGGGACAGGCTACTGGTGCAAGATGGAAACTACAGATGGTGAAGTCTTTTCATTCATGCTCAGCACTGGCAAGGCAATCAGATACTAAAGGAATAACATTGATTTCAAAGTAGTAGCCTTGATCAGCATATATGTTGTATTATATTTTTCTATTCCGCTGTATGTTTATGTAGATAGCTCTCTAATATACTTATGTTTATTACAGGTTACCAAAACCAACGATCTGTATCTTTATGGACTTGAGTTCCGGTTTAATCGAAATTCGGGCCCATTAAGCTTGGGTTGTTACATTTGGTATCAGAGCTTAGATTAGTCGATCTTAGGAATTAGGATATGCTGAGAGAACATATTCGTGTATATATATATATGTGTGTGTGTGTGTGTGTTTGTGTGTGTGTGTGTGTGTATATATATATATATATTATATGCTAAACTCTATGAACTTCGACTATAGAAGTAGTTGCGACCATATTTTGAAAAGGCGGAGGAGGCAACTATGAATTAGAACAATGAATAGAGTTAAATTCATACATCTACCCCGATTACCCTATGGAGAGTAGGCCATGCCACAAGGTGTGGACCAAGAAGAGCACGAGCATGACATATAGAAGAACCCCAGAAGCTAGATGGTACCTGACTTCTTTTTTTGGCCTAGGCTACCTTATAACTATGGATTCGATAGATTGCCAATTGAATATGTACATTTCATCCAGATAAATGGAAAGTAAGAACCTATATGTTGCAAGCATCCGGAAGCAAGATGTGTAAAGGATTGGGCATGTTCTCGCCGAAGGTGTTAATTAATTACCATAAGGGGATAACTAGATTTTTAGTATTTACTCTTAATAAGAAGAGGTTAAGAGTAAAGGGGAAAAGAAGGAAAGTCCAATAGAAATGACAGTTAAAGTCCATTTCTAAGTTTGAACTCATATGAAAGAATTTGACGAAAAAAAATTTAAATTCCTTGAAACGTTGTGAACTTGTCTTACAAAGGATTTAGTGGGAAGTTCTTGTTTTGAAAAGGCAAAGAAATTTAGAAATTCTCAATTTAAAATTTGTTGGATCAAAAGTTTCCGATCTAAAGGTTATTGGTAAACGGGTTTTCATTTTTTGAAATGAATGGAAAAGAGAGCGTATGTTTTGTTCGACGATATTTCCTGTTTTTGAAGTTCTTTTTTAATTCTTTAAGGGGTGGGTAAATGGAAATGGTACTTGATTGAAATGGGGTAAACAGAGTAGAAGGGTAAGAACGCTCGATAATAAAGATAGGAGCAATATTCCAATATAAAGAAAATATGAAGAAAAATAGCAGAAATAGGTTTATACATTTTCCTTGAAGAAAAGCTCAATGACTAAAGCAGTAGGCGAATGCACTGCAATGAGCCAAAAGGGAAGAAAGTAAAAGAGGAAAAGAGATATGTAAGGAGAAGTCACTTGAAGGCAATTTAGGCAGGAGAAATTTTAGTAGTAGTAGTATTAGGAAATTTGAATAGAAACTGAATTAAGAATTTATGTTAAAATAAGATTATTAATCTAGTCAAAAATAGTATAAGAGGTAAACAATAGAGATATGGTAGGGAAATGGTAGTTCCCATAAATATATGCAGTAATTGTGCATATCTTCTAAAAGTCCTTCTCTTGTGTTATTTGAATCTGTACTAAGGTTGAAAGCGGAAATAACATGAGTAGTAGGAAAATAATAGAATAGAAGTTATCATTGTCGACTCCAATTTTCATTATTTAAAAATGTTTTTGAAAAAAAATGGTTTGCTATGACAATTGGGTTTTGAATGCAAATAAATGTTTTGAGTTAAAAAATCCCAATTTTAAAGAAGTAATTTTTATTATAGAAAGTCTTTAAAAAGAGAAAGTTAGTTAGAATAGAAAATTTTCATGGCTCCTTTTTGAAACTAAGCAATTTTTTAAAAAGGTTTCTAAGTTAATATTTAAAAAGATAAATTTTTTGGATTAAGTATTTCAAATTATGAAGTTATATTTTTTAAAAGAGTTGTGAAAATCCAAAACCAAATTTTGATATGGAGAAGATAGGGATCATTGCATAGGTAGGACGGGGTAAAGGTCAAGGTTATGAATAAAATAGCTACGAATGCTTATAGGGTAGCAACAAGAAATCACCATTGAGTATAAGAAATATTGGTATGAACCTAGGAATGTTTGATTAGGCATGTGAGAAATCCATAAGAAGAACCCTCAAAAGAGTGGAGAATAGTAACAAAGTACACTTTTGCGAGTCCTAGGGTATACTCACATGAAAGGTCAAGGATATTGAAAGGAAATACCAAAGTTTGAGAATACTATCAAGAAATTTTGATTGAAAGAAGATATTTGCATGATTGAAGAAGAGGGTAATAAGATGGCAGACACACACAAAGGATGTTGGTTGATTCCAAGGTTAAAGAAGGCAAGATAGGTGGTTGGAAAGCTATTTCACCAAGCCAATTTTCCACTAAGTTATGTGCATAGATTTTTTATCCGCTACAGTGTGGGAATGCACAAATTATCCCATAATCGAGTGTAATGATTGAAGTAATAGATGGAATTTATTTATTGGGAGCCAATAAGGTAAGTTAAGGTGTGTGGATTATAGTTTAATGGCATACTAGAAATGTTCACCTTAATTGAGTAAGGAGTGATAAGGCCATAACTTATTAACACCAGTTGACGTTGGAGGGCACCTTCCACCAATTGTTTCTTTTAGGTAATTTAGGTTGTAATCGTTTATTGCCTCCCTCCGAGTATCGGGAAAGCGTACAATATGGTATGAGATATGTTGTATTTTATCACTGTGTTGTTTTCTAGATGAGCTTAGATCGCTATATATATATATTTGTATTTATATATATAGTGTAAATAGGAAAATCTCATAAGGACACTTAACTAGTGATAAAATGTAGGTAAGGATGGAATTTTACAAAATAAATTAGGAAATTAAGTTAGCAAATGCTTGAGTATCAAAAACTTTAGGATTTTTGGAAAATTAAATTTTAACAAGCGAAGGATAGAGAAGAGTTGTTGTGAATCACGGGTCACTATCCCTATGTCTCAAATACTAAAATTTATAAATAAGCTTGAATGTGTTTGTTGTTTTGAAGTAAAAGGAAAGGTTTCTCCAAATTTAAGATTAACTGCACAAGGCTATGATCAATCATATGTGTTAACTCATTGGTTGAGTCCCGATTATGTTAAGATATGGCTTGATTGTTTTAAGAATGGAGAGACAAATGTTTTGGAAGGATTGCGTTTAATTTTTTTTGAAAATTGTGTTCAAATGTTTTTAAAGGATTGCGTTCAATTTTTTTTGAAAAGTTGTGTTCAAATGTTTTGAAAGGATTGCGTTCAATTTTTTTTGAAAAGTTGTGTTCAAATGTTTTGAAAGGATTGCGTTCAAATGCTTTTGAAAATTTGTGTTCAAATGCTTTTGAAAAAAATTATGTTTGAATGCTTTTAGGAATTTAGTGCCACATGCTTAGCGTAGGAAGGGTCGATATGTTAGTGAATATGAACTTTACTGTCAGATAAGGGTGACCGTACACATAACATAGGAATAACAAGGGAAAATGTTGTTTTAGCTTTGGAATTTGTATTTCCATACTTTATTGATAGGGAATAAAACTTGCGTATAGGATAATTCCATTTTAACATTCAAAAATAAACCTCCTTATGCGAATTGTACTTGGATAAGTTGGAAAGGATTTGGGGGCAAAAGGGAAGGTTTCAAATTGCAATGGAATAGGTATCCAAAAGAAGAGTGGAATGTAAAATTTTCCATCTAAATTCCTTTTCTGGCATAGAAGTATAGATTTAGGAAAATTAGATTTTCAAAATTTTTGGATGTTAGAAATTGTATGTTAGGTATTGGATGGTAGGGATTGGATGCAAAATTGGTTGAACCATACTCCTACTCATAGGAGTGTGGAAATTATTGTTTGGTTGAACCATACTCCTACTCATAGGAGTGTAAAAATTATTGTGTGAAAAAGAATTTTTAATTTTTGAAAACTTGCATACATATAGAACTACCAGTATATATAGGTTGTTTGCATCATATTTTCAAAATGTTTTTAAAAGAGTGCATTCATATAGGAGACATCGATTTAGAATTATCACCACACCATAACAGACATTTTGCAGCACTTATTTTTTTCAATTACCAACGCTTATTTGTGTTGTAGATCAGTCACAATAATAACTGTTGGTAAGCTATAAATGTATGACCGAAAATACATATTTATAATTTTTTTTATTACCAACACATATTTGCGTTGGAAAATCTGGGTAAAGAGTAATTCAATTAAATTGGTTGGGGCAAAAATGTAATGTGGACTGTTTTCAACCGAAGCCCTAATTCTCAACCTCTCCACGCTTTTTTATCTGCCGCTTAAAAAGAAAAAATGAAACCACGCGATTTCTTTCGCTCTGCAAAACAACTTCAGGATCTCGCCAACACTTCAGGCGATTTGGCGATTTGACTTCAGGTATCTCGACTTCGGTTATAGCTTCAGGCGATTCAGGATCTCGACTATAGGTATTAGATTTCGCCCTGGTGACTTGTTCATTTGCATTTATTTAGGTTTATTGAAGCTTTCTATTGTAGATTGCTTATGTGTTGGCGATTTGAAACATTATTGCTTGTGTGTATGTAGATAAAAGCAATGCAAGAGCATAAATTTGTTTCCTATTGGTGCTGCCTATTGTCTCCTTTCAACTTTAAAAATTATAAAGGCAATAATGTTTATTATCATTTTACTCATATAAGGTTATTGCATATGTAAATACTTTAGCCATGTAGATGACAAAGAAAATATATGGATTTTAGGTACAGAAGGAATATTCGAATTAAATTATGGAGAACGATATCATCCTTGATGTATAGAACTAAGATTTTGCTATTGTTCAACCTAACATTTAATATAAAAGCACGATAACTATATGGAGTTAGAACTGTGGAGGGGGGACAAAAAGCAGATGTGCAAGTGGTATGTCCAGTGCAGCACCATGACTATTTATCATCTTCTTTTCCAGATTCATGAACTAAACAAATATGTGTACATTCGGCGGCACTTATATAGGATAATAAAGCTTTTCTGAGCAGGAATGAAACCTTAGTGGTTATGCTTGGCTGTAAAGTGATACACAACAAATAAGAGATACAAGTCAAATCAGAACCATAATTTGAACAGTATTAAAGCAAATATAAAATAGTGAACTATATTTATACTATTTGGTAGCAGGCACAAGCTGAGCTTTCACCAATTGTGATTAAAAGAGTAACGGTTAATCATGTTTTATGTTTTCTTCTTTCTGTCGAAACATGATATAAAAGAAAAAAGAAAGATGCCGATATCAGCGACCAGTGATCAAATAAACTTCATTTGGTACAGACTATTATGGTAAATACTGCATTATGACTCTAGAACAATATCTTGAGGTTTTCATATTAGGTTTTGGTTTTGTTAAACTGGTATTTACTCTCCCTCCCTCCCTCCTTTTTTTATTTTATTTTATTTTTTCGACAAATGACAATGCCAATTCCAGCTCTGTTGGCATCTGCTAATTGTAGAATGATCATGCTTTTCTGTTATTCTGCACTTGCTTCTCTTAGACTTTTCTATAAATATTCACCGACTGTCAAGTAGCACGGTAGATTTATGTGAGGCTGATTTTGAATAAGAATACGTCGAAGATTGACATATTCTAAGACAGTATATTCTAATGTTCACAAAACCAATCGATAATTGATGACAGGATGTGTGGTCTCTTAATTTTATTTCGTGATAACAAGTGGTTCTCTACTGTAATATAAGGTTTCAAATCTCTGATGTTGATCACCTATAGTTTAAGAATTTTCGCATATAGTATCATATCAGAGAGATAAGTGTATACTGAATGTTCCTCTTGGATTGACATCTATTCTGACTATCCTGAAGTAACCTAGAATTCAAAATTAACATTTAAAAAAAAATCTATTCACGACTATTATAAAAGAATAATAATAATAGTAATAAAGAATGGTAACATACATAATTTGCATCAAGTGATGGTTTTTGCATTAGAAAGAGAAGTCTTTTTAGAGGAACATAGTAGCTTAATTAATTTGTACTAACCGTAGAATTCCTTATCACCTAAACGTTGATTAAAAGAATAATGAAGTCATTTATTGTGACTTAATTGGATAAAAAATAAAAATGGAATAAATTTTAAATAATGATATTCGAGATAGTTTTATTTGGACCATACTAAAAGTAAAATGATTATATAAAAGAAAATACTTTCAAACGGGATATCGGATTGAGTTCACTCCATATTTTGGTTGAGATTTCCGTATCAAGGATTGCATTCCCCTATTCCAACCAAAAACTTAGGCCCCATTTGACTTGTCGTTTTTAGTTTTGTGTTTTCATCAATACAAAAGCGCGTCCATTGTATGTATTGTTGAAAAACAAACAATTTTGAAAAATGAAATTAACATGTAAAATAGAAAACAAGTTTATTTTGTTTTTCGTGTTTCGAGAGAAAACAAAAGCACGGAAATAATCCAACTCCTTCGTTGTCCGTTGGTGGTCGCAATGACTAAGAATTATAAATCTTATTCTCTTATTTCTTGCTATTTCTTAGTGCAAGTTGAAAATACAAAACTCAAAATACAAAATGAAACCAAACAGGCCCTTAGTTCCCAAGCCTGTCAAATTCTACTTGTAGATCTCGTTCCCTAGGGGTGTTCCTTCAGTTTAAGTTTTTTCTTTTTTGTATTTTCTCTTTCCATCACTTTTGTTTCTTTTTCTACCAAACAATTGTAATTGATTTCTTACTTAACAAAATTTTGGATGATTATTTGGTTTGACCAGATGCTGTATAATCATCCCTTTGCTCTTGAATTTATTATTTTCTTCTTATGAGATTCTTGTTTTGTTGTTATTGTTGTTCTCTCAAATGATAATTATTTTTATTTGCTATTTAATTAATTGCATTGTTTGCTTTTTCTTATTCTTCTTCTTCTTCTACTACTAGTTTGCTCTTGAATTTATTTATTTGGTTGAATTTTTGTTGTTTTATTAGTGTAGGGTGCATAAACTAGTTTTGCCACTAAGACCAACAACTTCAAGTTGCTTAATAATTCAGAACATTTGATAAAATCTTTTAAAATCCGTTTAAGTCGAAGTAGGAACTGTGAATATTGTAATTAGAATAGAAACCGAAATAGTTGCAATTATTTGCACCGTGAAACAGAAAGGAGCGAACATTTGGACTAATCTCTTATTTGGAACATTTGGATTGGTGTTTGATTTTTGCCACTAAGTCACAAAATTTATAATCTTTCCAACAAGATCCATTTATCTTATATTTCATTATAATTTTATTGGTGCAAATAATAGCCACTCAAATTAGAAATTGTAAACATTTGCAATTGTCTGCTTTTTCAAATAGTCGATGCACTTATCTTATATATGAAACATTAGGTTTCAATTTCGTTTTTACCATTACATTACAAATTTTATAATCTTTTCAACAAGATACATATGTCATATATTTCGATGACTTTTCTTTTTCTTTTTTTTCTTTCCTTTTATGCAAATATTTGTAATTCAAACTAAAAGTTGTAAATGTTTGCAATTATCATTCTCTATTCACCGGTGCAATTGCAAATATTTACAATGGCGAATGTTATGTGTAAATTCTGATTAATTATTTATATATGACCGATATCGTTTAAGCAAACATATAATTTATGATTTTATGGTGAAAATTAAACTTTGCTACAAAAATATATTTTGTATGTTGTGTATTAGAAATGGTGTGTACATAACATTCATGTTATAGTAATTTTGAAAGCGGCGGCCAAGTTCGTAATACGGTAGGAGAGATGGTTGAACTATTTTGAAAGTTATTAGGTAATTAAGATAAAACCTCCCATGTAAAATTGCAAATTATCTATATAGGATTTTAGAATGTAACTAAAACTGTACATATCTATACTGGAAGTCTAAAAACCCAAATATGTACTACACTGATAATATACATACAAACGTTGTTTTATAAAAGTGTATAGGAATATGCTCTTTACTTCTTAGTGGCAGTCTTATAATATCAAAGGAAAATGATGTGGTGATGATTTGGTAGATATTTAGATTAAGATGAAATATTGACATGCAATATATAATTCTTTTTGGGGTCCTTGTATAATAACGAATGAGCAAAAATTATACTGATCCAATACTTTATTGTTTGTTTGAATAAGATATGTTTCTGGTTACCATAGAAGTTGCCCCCGACACATCTTCAATTTGTCTTTACTGAGTTTATGTAACAAATTTTATATGCCACTCTACTCATTGTAAATTGTTACCATATGGTCTGCTATAATTCAAATATTTGTTGCAAATTGAATACAACAACCACCTAATTGAATACAATAACATTAGCGTGATTCGAACGTTTATTGACATGTGATATGTTGTCCCAGTGACATGTTGTATATAAAGTACCATTTCAAAAAAAACATTAGTGAAACGGAAGATAACCACCATGAACCAGGATTCAGTTAAATATAACCATCCCATTACAGAAGGAATAATGGTCTAATTAGAAAATTTTGTCATATCCTTCAGGATCAATAGATGGCAAATGAATCCAAATTGTCCACATTAATAACATCATGAAACAACAAATTTGCGGTGCTTCTCATCTTGATTCATAGATTATTCTTTGTAAATACTTTAAAGATATCTGATAACTAACAAACCCCATAAACCAAAACTCGAAATCATCCACTGTAACAATTTGAATGTACTTCTGCTTTGGTTTGTTCGCATTCTCACATGGAGCAGCTCTTTTTATCCTACTTGATGGAATCAAAACTTTATAAGGAACTCTTGTTATCTCTCCATTAGGCAAAGTATAAGTTAGAGAGCGATCGCTTCTGAACGCAATATTTTCATTTGATATGAACATAAGCCCGGCTATTGGCCCTAAGGTAGTCCATAAATAACATTGAAAAGCATTCACTAGTTTTTCCCTTCTGCTTACATAGAAGTATCTTCTGAATAGTTTCTCTATCCCTCCTGCTTGTAATATTTTTGTTCCAAAGCTCAGTTTTCCTTTTACCATTTCAGATATTCTTGGGGCTAATGTAACCGCAAAAGTTGAGTATACCTATAAGCTCTTGCATTTTAGTTATATTTGTTATTTATATATTATATACACTTACCATGGTCTCAGATTCCTTGGGCATAGCTATTAGCTTTCTGACTGAACTTGTTCGTCTGGTTGACAGCTGAATCCTTTTATGGTAGATTTATTGTCCAAAACCAAAAACTGTATTTTCTTCCAATTCTGTTCCGGTCACTGTCGAAACTAGACCGGAATGCTCGAAACTCCGCCATGTTGGTTAGAAGTTGAAACCTTGCTTTAAACAACTACAAACCCCGGCTTCTCTAAGAAAAAAACAAAATAAAGAAGTTAAAACTAAAGAAAAAAGAATTGTAAATATACCAAAAATGCAAAAATAACTTGTATCAGCTTTAAGACATTAAATTGTCATACACAGTCATTGTACAATAATGGAAAATGATATATACAATAGAATGCTTTGTTACTACAGAAATAAAGCTTTGTTCACTAACTTCATATGAAAATGAACATCACACCAAACAGTAAATAATAACCCAAGAAAGAATGAGAGGAAAAGAAATTAATAAAAACAAACAACTAATAACATTAGAAGTTCACAATATCAAAATAGACACACTAAGAAAACTAACCTTGAATATAAACCTATGGAAAATAAGAAACCGATGGATTGTTTGATTGACCTTGAAGTTGGTGCATGAGGAAATTGTTTGATTGCTTGGAGGTTGCAGTTATATGGCAGAAGGATACTGCGAAGTTTTCTTTTTGTGGTTGAGATGTTTTTATTGCTAGCTTTGATTTTTTCTTCTTAGGTGGAAGTTAATTTATATCACTTCACTTCAATACACCCCTAACCCAAATATTATTTTAACAAATACAACAACAAATTAAAAGCCTTTAGTTCCAAAAGGCTTTAATTTATTTTAGAAAATACAACAACAATACACCCCTTAGTTGCAAAGTTATGAAAAAAGAGAAGTGAAGTGAAGTGCTGTCGAAATTAGACAGAAGTGTGGTGTAGAAAGTCTTTAGTCCCAAAAGGCTTTAATTTTGTTTCATATTTGTTTATGCTTAAATCTTTTTAATTATGAACAATATTTTTCTTTAATAGGCCAGATGGTAAAACTTTCTTTTTATGTCTAATTTAAGTTCAAGAGAGTGGATTAAAAGTCCACATAGAAATACTGAAGAATATAAACAAGGCATTCGAGACTTCATGAGTTTTGTGAAGAATCACTCATCTCCCGATGCTAAAATATGCACTTGCCATTGTACTAAGTGCAGAAACTCTAAAAAGCTCTCATTGGAAAATGTTGAGAAACACTTGATTATATATGGTATGGTTAAAACGTATAATATGTGGTTTTTCCATGGAGAGATGAACACCAATAACACGGTGGTGAATCATACACAAAATATTATTCCAGAGCCTCATATTCAAGATCATATTCAAACTGACCATTGCGTAGAGGGAGCTCTTAGAAATCTCATAGATGAAGCTTTTGGAGTGCATAATATGCCACAAGCTAATGGTGAAGAGGATGTTCAGCAAACAAATTTAGGTAATTCTTGTTCTTTCCATGGAGAAAAGCACCAATAATACATAAACAAAGCAAATGAGAAACTCTATTCTTCTTGCAAAGACGGGCTTAAACGTTAGGTGTAATTGTTGAGCTTCATAACCTTAAAAAAGAGTTTAATTGGTCGGGAAATAGTATGAACGAGTTGTTGAAGCGATTAAAACGTTGGCTTTCAAAAGAAAATAATTTACCCGACAAGTATCCCAGGATGAAGAAAATGTTAAAGGATTTGGGAATGGAGGTGAAGCACATACATGCATGTGAAAATGATTGCATATTAATTTCGAAAGACAATGTTGATGAAAAAGAATGTCCTCAATGTCATACAACAAGGTATAAAACTAAAAAAACAGTGTTAGGAGAGATCAAATTAACGAAGGAACCAAGAAAAGTTTTAAGATACTTTCCTATAATTCCAAAATTAACTAGATCATACACTATACCATGGATAGCTCGTAAAATGTAATGGCGCAAGAAAGCTACACCCTCGTGGAATTCCATGCGACATCCTATAGATTCAGTTGAATGGAGATCCGTCAAAAGTCGGTGGCCAGAATTTGCTAGTGAAGGACACAATGTTTGGCTTGGTATTGCTACCGATGGGTTTAATCTAAATGGAGTCCTCTTCAATAGTTATAATTGTTGGCCCGTATATTTAATACCTAATAACATGCCCCCTTCATTGCGTATGAAATCAGAATTTCAAATGCTAAGTCTATTAATTCCCGGACCAAGAGCACCAAGTCAAGACATTGATGTATACTTAGAACCTCTTATAGATGAATTGAAGCATCTTTAGGTCGAAGGAGCGTCTATTTTTGATACAGATAAGCAATAAATTTTCAATATGAAAGTAATATTAATATAGGGAATCCATGATTTTCTAGCATTTGGTAATTTATCTGGTTATGTGACGCACGGTTATAAGGCGTGTCCTATTTGTGCTACCGAGACCGAATTAGAGCACATCGGCAACAAGATCGTCCACCCAAACTGTAGAAGGTTTTTAAAGGATGGTCATCCATATAGAGTATTAAAACACGGATGGTATAGGGATGTTGAATGCAAAGAACCTACAACTCGGTTAAGGGGCTCGTCTCTCTTAGAAAAGCTTGAGCGTATCAAATATGTTCCTGGCAAACTACCACAAAGCAAGAAGAGGGTGATTTCTAAAGCTTACGATAATGTAGATTGTTTTGTCGATGAGGATGTAAGACCGACATGGTATAAGAAGTCAATTTTGTTTGACATAAATTATTGGAGCAGTCATAAAGTTCTTCATACTATTGATGTGATGCACACTGAGAATAATGTTGCTGAACACCTCATCAATTTTATGTTTGATAAAGGAAAATAATCTTTTAAATATGCATGGGATAAGATTCACAAGTTATAATGTTGTCAAGTTCTTAAAGAGGCAAAACTGCCATCATGTCTTCCAACAAAATTACACGGCCTTATATGCCTTCAACCACCCAGTTTGCAAATTAAAAAGACATATGATTATCATATTATTATCCAGTATTTGCTCCCTATCATGGTTCAACATGCATATCCAAAGTGTCGTGAGTTAAGACGAGCTCTTTTACAAGTAAGCTTGTACTTCAACATAATATGTTCAAAATTTCTAGTTCGGGAGCATGTGTAAGCTGCTAAAGATATGATTGTTGAAGCATTATGTGTGTTGGCACACTATCTTCCAATGCAATTTATTGATATAAGCATCCATCTGATGGTACATTTAGCCGATCAAGCTCTACTTTGTGGACCATCAAACTATATATGGATGTATCCATTTGAAAGGTAAAATATTGTTTTCGCATTCGAATTATTTCACCTAAGGGCTGTGAAGTAACTGACTATAAATATACATATTAATTTTGTGTACTAGGGCTATGAAGGATTGCAAAAACATACCTAGTAATAAAAGGTATCTAGAGGGATCAATTTTTGAAGCATATCTTGTTTCAGAATCAGTTCGATATGTAAAGGAATATATGCCAAACCCACGTGATGGAAATCATAGCTCTAAACAAGCATCCTTTTTAGATAAGAATGGTGATGATGTATATGAGCGTTCCATCATTGACGGCAAACCGTTAAAGTTATCTAGGGTGCAACGATCACAGATTCGACGATGGATACATTTAGAATTGATAGACCAGAATGAGATGGATACCATAGGTTATACTTTTTTCACCTTTTTCATATACTTGTAGCATATTTAGTCAAGCATATATATATATATATATATTTACCACAAAATTCAATTTGTAGTGCATACCACTTATCTTTAAAGGATGGTGCTCGTGGTAAAAGAAAAATTATCACAAAGGCAGAAGTAATAGTCCAATCTGAATTTATTGATTGTTTATACAAGAAGGTGTGCTACTTATACTCGAAAGTATTACGTTTCTTCTTCAACTGATGTTATTTTTTTAATTTTTTTAATTTGTAACAGTTAGTGGAAGAAAAATGCATGGACAAATGTTGTGGATGTATATCAGTGGTCCAAAGTGGGAAGCCAAAACTTATCTTAAGTATAGAGTGAATGGCTACACATTCTCTCCTCAACGTTATGACGACACAATTTCAACACAAGATAGCGGCGCCTGCATGGATGCGATCACTACATTTGTTTCAAGTTCAAAAGTCCTAAATCCTACGGATGATGACGCTACTTGGTATGGTGTTATTAAAGAGATCATGGAGGTTGATTGCTATAATTATCAACATGTAGTATTCTTTTGCGACTGGGTGAATGTTGGAGATAAGACAAATGGTTGCAAGGTTTGCTCAGATGCCAATGTGTTGATGGTGAACTTGAAGAAGCTCAAGAATATAAATGGAGAATATGATGAACCTGCTATTCTCGCATCTGAAGCAAGTCATGTATTTTACATAAAAAACACGCAAAATCCTGATTGGTCCATTGTTCAACGCTCTCCTAAACGCATGATGGATAATATAGATGATTATGAAATACCAACAACCTTTCAATCTATTTTGAAAGAACAACCAAACTTAGAACCATTATTGAAATGTATTGAATCGAAATCAACTTGTTGATTAGAACCATTTTGCATGTATTTTGCTTATTTTGATCCATGCATTAACTCTTATTGATGTAATGTACGATCGTGTTGTGTTATGAGATATTTTTCTTGTTTTGATTCATGTTTGTTTTAATTCATGCATTAAATTTTTAGATAGTTTGGATGTTATTTAACTTATGATAAAATACGACGCATGATATCCTTTTATTTGATGTCTTCCAAGTGTTATATTACATTATATTATGTTCGCCTCTTTTTGTACAGATTTTCACTAAAATGACAAACAATTCAAACACCAATGCAATTTTAAGTACAACAGAGACTATTGGACCTCACCCACCTAAAGGTAAAAAGCATATAATGGTTGATGTTGAGGGTGCAAAGGGAGATGATGCGGCTAAATGGAGTTCACGTTGTGGTGATTTGATTCGTTGTCATATACTTGTTGGCAACAAAGAATGGAGGAATGTAGATGTCTTCTATAAGGATAAACTATGGGAAGGACTTTTGGTATTTCACACTCTTATTTACATATTTTTTTCAGTTTTAGAAAATGGTCAAGTTTAAATTATGGTATATATTATCGTTTCATGATTTTTTTTCTTCCTTTCTGGTAATAGGAAGAATTTGACATGGATGTAGATCCTACCATAGCTCGACCGTTATTGGAGAAACATTTCCCACCATTTTATAGATCAATGAAGTCATCATTACGAAAAAGTCTTCTTAGGGTTGATGGAACTATGATTCCTAAACGTGTTGGTATTGGTAGATGTCCAAAGGATATAGATAAAGTGTGGTGGGAAAAGTTTCTTGATATTGAGTATACCGATGAAAAGGTGGAGCAATGTAAAAGAAATGCCAAAACAAAGCAAAATGTCTGATCACTCATACTCTAGGAAGAAAACCTTACCATAGAGTGCATGATGAAATGGTATGGAAAATATCCTTTTCAAATAGTCATTGATAATAAATGTTATGCTAATTATGTGTTAACTTTGATCTTTCTTGTAGGTCTTAGCAAACCCAGAAAAATATATTTCAAGAGCGATGGTTTGGAAGGCTGGACATAAAAGAAAATTCGGAGAAGTACTACCATGTGTCGCGGAAGCATATGTAAGTGGTTTGGTTGCAACATTAAAATCTATTTTTATTTTTAAAATTCGCTATTCATCGGTTTGATGCTTGTGCAAAAGTTTTACTCAGGCCGCCATGACCTCCTTTTTACTGAGGCCGCAATGGCCTTAGTTTTACTGAGGCACTGAGGCCACTGGCCTCAGTCCTCAGTTGCAAACCTGAGGCCACTGGCCTCAGTTGCCAAACCTGTAGCCAGTGGCCTTAGTTGCGAAACCTGAGGCGACTGGCCTCAGTTGTTAAACTGAGGCAGTGGCCTCCGTTAAACTGTTTTTACCTGAGGCCACTTGCATCGGTTTAAATGAGGTCAGTGCGGCCTCAGTTCATCGCGGCAGTTTATCGCAGCATAATTGCTTGTTTATTGTTCTTTTATTGTCAATAAGTGCTTGTTTTATTTAATGTCCTTTTATTGTTCAATCATGTGTTATCACCTTGATTACTATTTGTCATTATTTTTAGTATAAATATCATTTTAATATGATATTGAATGCATGTAGGCACTTATAGAAGAAGCAGAATAAAAGAGAAATTTGGATGGTAGTTCTAGTGGGAATGGTGAAGTAGAAGATCTTGAAAATGATCCAATTGCGGAAGTTTTTGGTTCTGATAGAAAGAAAAATTATTGTCGAGCAACTAGTTATGCTTCTTCTATGAAACAAGTAAAAATGACTCAAGCGGTGAAAGCTATAGCTGAGAAAATGTGACTCATGGATTTGCCAATTTGGAAATTGGAGATAGAAAGACAAGTATCTAATCAAGTTAATGATGCCATCAAATCAATTACTTTAACTTTTATGAAATTTATACCTAATTTGCAAGAAAAGCATGTTGCAAGTCCTGTGGTGACTCCACATACGGAAGGTGCTTCTAATTTAGGAGATTCTCATATGAACAATAATCTAGTTGCCACCGTCTCACGTAATGATATTCATTCATCTACAATAGAGAAAAAATATGTAATGTTATTGTCAGAAGACTTAGAGATGGATGTAGCCAAAGTTTATGTTGGAACACAAACAACTTGTCATTTTAGGAAGGTGATACCGAATGTAAAGAAAGTTATTTGGGTGGTTGAAGTTCTTGAACTGGATGCACCTGTTTACGATGGTCCTCAAAATGTAATGTACAAACTATGTGAATTTTTAGATTGAGGCTTCGTTATATGGCCAGAGTTTCGTATTCGGTATTTGTAGACTTTAACTATGAACTACGTCTTATCTTTTGTAATTGCAATTTAATATTAGTGTGGAATTGGCAAACTATGTATCGTAACTTAATTATGTATTGAATTTCTCTTTTGTTTATTGATGCTCTATTTTATTACCATGATTATGAATACTGTTTATTGATATTGATTGGGTATAATTTTCTAAATTAAGATAATATTTCATATTAAATATAATCTACTTTATATCTTTCAACATTCACATTAGCGATAAGTGTCTATTTGTTTGCAATGGTTATAAGCGTTGGTGATATTTTTCTTAACGCATATAAGAGTTGGGAAAAAATATGTTCCAACGCTTATAAGCATTGGGGAAAAATGTAATCCAACGCTTATAAGCATTGGGTGATATTTTTTCGCAATGCCTATAAGCGTTGGGTGATATTGTTTCGCAACGCTTATAAGCGTTGGGTACTATTTTCTATTAGAAATGCGGATTACGGATCTTAAGGCTGGATTAACACTAGAGGGGGTGAATAGTGTTTAATTAATTTTATGGAATTTTGAAATCTTTTCAAATTAAATACATACAGATGAAACACAAACACAGAGACAATCACAGAATCAAACATAGATGCAAATAGTAAATAAAAGCAACAAAGGAAAGAACAGACTGGAATTTTATACTGGTTTGGAGTTACCCTATATCTAGTCCCACATAATTTCTTGTGCATATTTCTTTTCAAATATAATGTCAATCTTACAACCTCGATTTCAAGGCCATGAGATACACCCTCCTCTCTTCGAGTCGATTTAACCAGGCTACAAGATCACCTAATTGATTTACAGGCTACAATCACACCCAATTGATTTACGGGCCATAATCACACCATTTCCAATCACACTTTGATAAAGAGAGACTCGATACACTTCGATGATTACAAATGATCCTATAATTCTGAATAGCACTGAGATCTTTGAGAGAGAGTGGCAGAGGATCAAACTAGAGATGATCGAGTTTGATACATTTAGAATTTCGGCAGAGTTTCATTAAAGCATTTGAAATATAAGAGAATATTTGAGTGGAGAAGAAGGAGTGAAGAAATGAAGAAAAAATAACTTAAAATTCGTTGAAAACAACTGGTATATATATGAGAACAACAATCATGTCCATTCGCAAAAGATTATAACGAATGGACACTTCTTTTGAAAATTTGAAATTTTAATTCTACGGTCACCATGTCGACATGGGAAGATGGGGTATGTCGACATGCCTATGTATATTTTGAAAATTAATTTTGCTTTAAAATGATTTCTATTCTAAAACTTGTCAAAACAATTTCTAATCTTTGTAAACCATTTTGAATATAGTTTAAACTTATAAAAGAGATTTAAAAAGTAATCTTAAAAATATATAATCTATAATATAAAAGTAATAAAAGCTCAATATAAATATTTTCAAATTAAAGCTAAAACCGGGAGATAGTTTAAAAACAAGAAATGATTTTGAAATTAAAAAATAGTTAAGGCTAAAATATTTAAACCTAGAGAGATAACTTTTAAAAAGGTAGTTTTGAAAAAAATCTTAAAAATAAATCAATTTGAAAATTTTGTGGATTCCATTCCACTAGAGAAGGTCGTGGGTTCCATCCCACTAAAGAGGTCGTGGGTTCCATCCCACTATTAAAGCGAGAATGTGGATTCCATTCCACAATTTAAATTCGAATAAAAAATTTAGTGCTATTATGAAGTTTTAACATAAATCTAGTCTATCTAGACCCTATTACTTATCTTGATATCTTGAACTCTCGATACTCGTGAGTCTTCAGTCTTGGTTTCTTCAATCTTGAATTTGTCAGTCTTGAATCTCTATACTCAGTCTTGAATCTTTATACTGTACAGTCTTCATTCTTAGTAAATGCATATATATATATATATCCTGCATATACATATATATAACTAGACAAGAATATTAGAATTTATATTTTATAACAAGTCCTAAGGTTGTTGTCATCAAAACCATCATCTTAGAAACTAACAATGTCCCCATTTTTGATGATGACAACTTTTGTTTATAAAATATACTCCATCAAACTTCTGATTCTTCTCCGACTCCCCCTTATTCCAACAACTCCCCCTTAATCTAAGACTAACTAACCTATTTTATAATTCTCCCCCTTTGTCATCAACAAAAACTAAGCCTAAACTACATAACTCA
Source organism: Allium fistulosum (assembly GCA_030737815.1). NCBI lineage: Eukaryota > Viridiplantae > Streptophyta > Magnoliopsida > Asparagales > Amaryllidaceae > Allium > Allium fistulosum. The sequence goes on from CM060901.1 coordinate 635,282,128, forward strand.
TCTTGTTTAGTTGATTTCTAGTTCTAACAACAGATTCAATATTTCCTAGTATATTTTCTATAAGATGATCTTCTAAAAGCCTGATCCTTTTATTAGGATGAACAGTTTCACAATTTGTTATTTAAAGTAACAAAATCATTTTCATCATTTATTTGAACAAAATCTTTGAAATTTTCATTAAAAGATACATGCATTATTTCTTCAATGGTGTTAGTTTTTAAATCGAAAACTCTGTATGCTTTACTTCTATTAGAATATCCGATAAAGATTCCTTTGTCGGATTTAGGATTGAATTTATCCAAATTGTCCTTTGTATTTAGAATAAAGTATTTACTTCCAAAAACTTTAAAATAAGATACCTTTGGTTTCTTATTGAAAAGAAGTTCATATGGTGTTTTATTGGTTAAAGGTCTAATTAAAATCCTATTCAAAATGTAACAAGCTGTAGCGACTGCTTTAGCCCAAAAATTTCTTGGTAATTTACTATCTGAAAGCATAGTTCTTGCACACTCTTGAAGCATCCTATTTTTACGCTCTACCACTCCGTTTTGTTGTGAAGTTCTTGGAAAGGAAAAATTATGAGTTATTCCTTTTTGATTACAGAAATTCTCAAAATTTTCATTTTCAAATTCTCCACCGTGATCACTTCGAATAGTTTTGATTTTTAAAGAAAGTTGATTTTGAATTCTTTTTGCAGAAGTTTTAAATAAATCAAAAGCATCACTTTATATTTCAGAAAAATTGTCCATGTAAATCTAGAATAATCATCTACCATTACAAAACATATTTACCATGATTATTGACTGAATTTGAGATGGACCAAAAGATCTAAATGAAGTAACTCAAGAGGTTTTGAAGTTGAAATCATATCTTTCAATTTAAATGAACTCTTTCTAAGTTTTCTTATTTGACAAGCATCACATATACTATCTACTTTAAAATCCATTTTAGGAAGACCTCTTACTAAATCAAGTTTTGAAAGTCTAGATAAGAGTTTGAAATTCAAATGCCCAAACCTTTTATGCCAAATCCAAGGGTCACTTGTATTAGCCAAAAGACATAGGTTATCATTTGAGATTTTCATACTAAGAATATATATTTTTCTTCCTAATTCCTTCAAATATAATATTTGATTTATTATCTTCGATGTGACACTTATCCATTTCAAATTTAATTTTGTAGCCCTTATCACATAGTTGACTTATGCTAAGTAAATTGTGTTTTAGATTCCCAACTAACAAAATAATAGTAGGAGTTTTAGAGTTACCGACATTGCCGATGCCAATCACATATCCTTTTGAGTTGTCTCCTAAGTTGAACAGTCCTCCATCTTCATAAATTATGTCATTCAGTATCTCCGGATTGCCAGTCATATGTCTTGAACATCAACTATCAAGTATCCATTTGTTTTTCTTGATTTGCACAATTTTTCCATTGAGCATTGATTCTTCAAAAGCCATGTAACACATATGTTCCTACACAACACACCAATTCAGTAGATAACTTGATTTTCTATAATAACAATACGCAGACTTATGAGACAATGATGATTTGGACAGTTTTGATCTAGTGTTAACAGAATCTCCAAAAATTTCCATTTTAAACTTTTTCAAAATTCAGATTATGATAACTTTGAAAACCAATGCTCCGATACCAAATGTTGGAAATGCAGATTACGGATCTTAAGGCTGGATTAACACTAGAGGGGGGTGAATAGTGTTTAATCGATTTTATGGAATTTTTGCAATCTTTTCAAATTAAACACATACATATGCAATTTCACAAACACAGAGACAATCACAGAACCAGACACAGATGCAAATAGTAAATAAAAGCAGTAAAGAAAAGAACACATCGGAATTTTATACTGGTTCGGAGTTACCCTACATCCAGTCCCACATAATTTCTTGTGCAGATTTCTTTTCAAATATAATGTCAATATTACAACCTCGATTTTAAGGCAACGAGATACACCCTCCTGTCTTCGAGTCTAGGGCAAACTCTCTTGATTTAACCAGGCTACAAGATCACCTAATTGATTTACGGGCTATAATCACACCCAATTGATTTACGGGCCACAATCACACCGTTTCCAATCACACTTTGATAGAGAGAGACTAGATACACTTCGATGATTACAAATGATCCTATAACTCTAAATAGCACTAAGATCTTTTAGAGAGAGTGGCAAAGAATCAAACTAGAAATGATCGATTTTGATTCACTCAGAATTTTGGTAGAGTTTTGTTAAAGCATTTGAAATATAAGAGAATATTTGTGTGGAGAAGGAGTGTGGAAATGAAGAAAAACTAACTTAAAATTCGTTGAAAACAACTGCTATATATAGGAGAACAACAGTCATGTCCATTCACGAAAGGTTATGACGAATAGACACTTCTTTTGAAAATTTGAATTCTATGGTCACCAATGTCGACATGGGGGATGGGGTATGTCGACATGCCTATGTATATTTTGAAAATTAAATTTGCTTTAAAATGATTTCTATTCTAAAACTTGTCAAAACAATTTCTAATCTTTGTAAACCATTTTGAATATAGTTTAAACTTATAAAAGAGATTTAAAAAGTAATCTTAAAAATATATAATCTATAATATAAAAGTAATAAAAGCTCATTATAAATATTTTGAAATTAAAGCTAAAACCATTAAAACTAGGAGATAGTTTAAAAACAAGAAATGATTTTGAAATTAAAAAATAGCTAAGGCTAAAATATTTAAACCTAGAGAGATAACATTTAAAAAGATAGTTTTGAAAAAAATATTAAAATTAAATCATTTTGAAAATTTCGTGGATTCCATTTCACTGGAGAAGGTCGTGGGTTCCATCCCACTAAAGAGGTCGTGGGTTCCTTCACACTATTAAAGCGAGAAGGTGGATTATTTCATTCCACAATTAAAATCCGAATAAATATTTTAGTGCTATTATGAAGTTTTAACATAAATCTAGACTCTATTACTTATCTTGATATCTTGAACTCTTGAAATTTTAAATCTTGATCATGAGTCTTTAGTCTTGGTTTCTTTAATCTTGAATTCATCAGTCTTGAATCTCTATACTCAGTCTTAAATCTTTATATTGTACAGTCTTCATTCTTAGTACCTGCATATATATATATATATCATGCATATACATATATATCTAGACAAGAATATTGGTATTTATATTTTATAACAAGTCCTAAGGTTGTTGTCATCAAAACCATCATCTCAAGAACTAACATTTTACCCCAACGCTTATAACCATTGGAACATATTTTTCCCCAACGCTTATAAGCGTTGGGAAAAAATATCAGCCAACGCTTATAGTGTTGCAAACAAATGCCCACGCCCCTATAGCAACACATATAAGTGTTACTGAATTTTTTGGCAGGGCTTATACTCGTTGGGAATCGTTTGTTTTTGTGTAGTATATTCAACATGCATATCATATATGTTGTGATACACTGTGCACTTGTACACATGTGGTTGCAAAATTGGTTGTACACTAATTGGTTGGATAGTTTAGAATGGTAGTGTGCTATGTTACATGATTCCATCCTTCAGGAATTTCGTGGACGAATTTCTTTAAGGGGAATATGAAGAAAACAAAAGAGCCAAAGGTCCTTTTCCAATAGCCATAGGGTCAGGGAAATTGCCTAACGGAACCAGGAGCCTATGAAATATAAGGTCTAAAACCGTGTCCAACCTTGCAGAAGGAAGTCAGAGGGTCCACAGAGCAACAAAAACCACTCGATGCCGAGTGGTTTCACTCCTCGGTTTTTATAGGGAAAAACTTCCCTTATTTCTTCCACTTGTTCTTCTATCTCCATTGTATTGTGCTCTTAGCACTTTTCCTTTGAGATCGAGTAATTTATGAGAAGTTTTGATACTACTTGTTTTCTTCTAGAAAATCCTTAGAGTTGTTTATCTATTTCTTAATAAAAGCACTTCATAATGATCACTTGAGTTAGAGGTTCACGTAAAGAATTTTGGAGTTCCAATAGACTATAAAAAGGGATTTGTACCGAGTGGTAGGGCTCAGTACCGAGTGGTCCACTTTCATCCTAGGTCTCTAAAACTTCTTGAGTATCTTCCTATTATCCCTCCAAGCATGTTTCCAAGTTCGTGAATTGTTTCGTCTTCATCTTGAGGTTCTAATTCCATTGAAAATCTGTATGGTCAAAAAGTCAAATAATAATAAATAATGAAATATTCCAAAGTAGAAATAAAAAATGCAAAACAAAAGAAAAAATAATTTTTAAAGTGGTTTGACTTAAATTTTGGTCTATATTCACTATTATTTTATTGCATATTCATACTTTAAAATAATTTTTAAAGTGGTTTGACTTAAATTTTGGTCTATATTCACTATTATTTTATTGCATATTCATACTTTATCCTCTATTACAACAACAATTTGACACAACTAGGATAGATGAAAAAGAGGAAAAGTCTTGGCTAAAGTGAGGAATAAGGTTCCTCTATTCTTCATTTGTTCTAATAATTATGGGGATTTAGAATCGAAATTCTAACCAAAATATCCCACCAAAATCAAAATTTGACTCAAATTCTCCTTAAACTTCTCTGCATTCGAACGAGTTTTGTTGAATTTCAGATAAGGGGTCGAATCCAGCCGGGTATAGGGTTAAATAATGATACTTATGCCTTGCCATGAGAGGTACATTTGAGCGCCTTACTTCAACCACTATCAATGCCCCATTTTGACTACTATGCTTTCTCCATTTCAAACACTACAAATGATATTTTAACCATTATTCTTGCGCTCTTGAACTCACCAATTGGGGTCACTTTCAACTAGCTTTCTCATGCATTTTTTAATGCTATCTTTGAGTACTTTTTGCATGAAATTTTGAGTGTTCCTTTCAATTATTATTCGAGCATCTCTTGAATACATCATATATCTTTGATTATTTCAACTTTAATCCTCAAGTGATCTTTTTTTATCCTTAAAAAGAATTCTAATCCAAAGAAATTATATATGGGGTTGAATTATATTTAGCTCTTCTAAAATACACATGAATTTCATAGGGTCATCCTCTGATAAAAATTGCCTTCCTTGCATCGTAAAAATGCAGATATAATACTTTTCTTTCCAGTTTACTTATGGTTTTAGCAAAGCGAACTTTTAAGAACAAGAGACAAGGTCTTTGTCCAATAATACTTAGTAAGATTCTATACCCTTGCATGTAGCTAAACTTCAAATCTTTATTCATCGGCATTTGGTTATACTTCTACTCTTCAAATACATGTAGCATATGATCGAGCTTCTACTCTTGAAATACACCTAGCAAATAGTTTCCCTTCGCCTCTTCTTTCACTAATGTGAGGGCTAGGCTTTAAAAATTCACTAAAATGTACGTCAGACTTCATATATTTAATAGCTTATAGACTAGGATTCATATATTCACTGGCATATAATCTAGTCTTCAGGTATTCATTATCTTTTAGGTAGGCATCGAGTCTTGTTCATGAGTAATGGCTAGTCGATTCACATTTTAAAATCCTATAATTTTCCTAAATAAAAAATTAGTTTCAATTACATTTGACCTGTAAGCTTTATGAACTAAAATTGAGACATTTTGTTAACTCACGAGAAAATGACCTTCTATTTTACATTATTCATTGTGTTCTTACTCATGAGGGCGAACCAATGTCATGACCAAGACCACAACTTTTCTAAGGCATGTCTTTTGGCATCACTAGGAAACCTAACTTTCCTTTGGAATGTATTCACTTAATGAAAAGGATGACTCACGAGTGCTTTCCAGTAAATAAATTACATCTTGGAAAGTGACATAAAGTTTCTTATTCTTACTTCAAATAATAACCCTACAACTTCTCACTTTTAACTCAAGGTGGGATTTTATAATCAAAACCAATAAAGCATCTTTTCACATAAGGTGCTAGCTCAAAGACTTCAAACAGTAACCCTATGACTTGTTGTTTTTAATTCAAGGAAAAATCATATTAATTTTAACCCAGGAATCTTGACTTCATAGGTTAGTAATTTTAACTAATGATTATTTTATTTTGAGACAATTGAGAGAGTTAGGGGTACTCCTGATGGGCAATTATGTAATTTGTATACATATATCCAACTCTATAACCAATCTTCTTCGTAATAAAGGTTTTTAATTTTCTATTATATACTTGTTATATTGTGATATATTAATTAAGTAATTAATTTAAGTATATAACATAGAAAATCCTTAAATGATATGCTATGTGACAACTGGTTGTAATCATGAGAAAATATTCATAATATAAAATAGCATATTATTTTAAATATCCTCGGTCATGATTTTCGAGAAAGGATATCGATACATCCATTGAGACGACTGTGTAACGCTCTCTGAATATTGGATGGTGTATTACTCATAGCTATTAGGGGGCACCAATGGGTTACTAATCATAGTTATTGGGTAATTATAAAATGACTCATCCAAGAGTTTCCTGTTGGTTAATAATAACTAGGTAAAACAAAAAATATTATGGTGACGTGTTACATAGCTCCCTCGAATTGAAAATACTATAGAACTTTAGTGTAAATACTCCACTTATATTATAGTTAAATCATAGCATGGTGATCCATCAAGCACTATAGTTGAATCTGAGTTGAAGCATTGGAAGTGAAAGACCATTCAATTGAGAATTTGGCTCCTCGGTTGTATGAGATTAGTATCACGATCAACTGTACTCAACTCAAAGTCAAAATATTTTTTCATAGTAGTACGGTTGATAAATGTTATTGTTGAACCATGGACTTTGTTTACGGACTAACTAAATTGAATAAGGATGATATTGGAATTTTGACCAAAACCAAATATCATAAATCCTAAAGTGATATATTGTTGATGAAGAGAATGTATGTAAATTCTCATTACTAAAAGGTACCGCTTAAAAAGTATAAAATTGAATTTTACCCAAAAGATTTATATGCGATGAATTCGACCAAATTATCATACCACTAGCTAAGATGACGTGTGAATATTAATATTTGAATTTTTTCAAAATGAATCACTAATTGAATTCGTACCTCTGAGTCTCACAACCATATTTGTGAATTCTCTAAAAAGCCACACAATTTAATTAATCTATAAAATGTTGTTACTTAATTAATTAATTAAAATTTGTAAAATATTGATTATTATTTAATCTATTTGATGTTTTGAAGTTGCTTGGAATTATTTGGTGTATATTTAAAAGTTATATTTTCACACGTCGATATACAATATTAGTGTAACTTTAAAGGGTTTGATAAAAGATAACTGCTTGATGGGATTTTCTGAAACTTTTCACCATAAAGTTGGCATATGTGGTCGACCATACATGCAAAGAGAGAGGGTAGTGTGAAAGAAAATTAAGGGATTAATTAGGGAAGTTTTAATTGATAGAAAGAGGATGGCTTCATTCTCTCAATTAAAACAAATCCGCTAATTTATTTTCTTCAGTCCATTCATTCATTTCATTTTCCTTTCTCCTTCTTTTCTCCCTGCCATGGCCGAATTTTCATCATCCGCTTTTAAAATATAAATAACTCCAAACTAAACTAAAACATCAAATAAAATAAAAACTGCGTAGTTTATCCATCTCTTGCAAAGATTGGGTGTAAATTCAAGGATCCAATGAGGGTTTCCAAATGAAAATGTAATCTATTGGCAAGAACTGAAAGTTATATTGTGTAAATTCAAGGATCCAAGGAGGGTTTCCAAATGAAAATGTAATTTATTGGCAAGAATTGAAAGTTATATTCTAATCTTATTGCTTCCTCAAATGTAATATGCTTACCACAATTTTATATGTACATATTATTGACTCACCTCGATTTAAAATTAGTTATGCAATTTAAATAATTTATTGAATAATTTGATTTTTTTTTAATATAATGAATTAAACAATAGTTAATATATAATCGAAACAGTGTTTTGGGTTTGGATCTATGTTTACTTATATTATTATTCAAAACATGTAATATAATTTAATATTTTAAATGTCTCTGACCTTTAGCTCAAGTGGTTAGAGGTGTGACGCATTAGACAAAGGTTCCAGAGGTCATGGATTCGAGCCCGTGAGACATTATAATGATTGTTTTGTTTAAATAAACTATCACTCTTGCTATCTGTCATGAACGAGATTTTCGATGCTCGAAAATCGACATCAATACGTCCACTGTATTACATGCCGAACAATCGAATGCCGGAAATACTAGATCGTTGGGGAAAGAAGAAAGAGGTAGAAGAAGAAAATAGAAAACAACATCATAATTTCACAATCGTAACGGAACAGTATATAATAGATAGCAACTGATCTTTATACAAAAAGGAACTATTACTGTTTTAATACATTACATCATCAAAGTACAATACATCAATAGCACAATACTGGACAGTTATAGTAACTTGTCCTCACAAAAGCTGACTATACAGCATACAAAGCACAGCAGAAAATACACCAAGTACATTTGATACGTCTCGTCATCCAGCTCATCTCCTGAGCTCCATAGCATCCTATCCTGAATCTGTAATACTCGGTCGGACCCGAGCATTATAATAAAATAACATCCGAGTCAGTCTGAAAACCAGCGTGAGAAAACACACTCAATTGAATTATCAAAGTTTCCGAAATCCTTTGAAAGTCAAAGGTATCTCGTAAGATCACGCCATAAATAAACATGCCGGGTTTTTACCTTACAATAACCAAAACATTTTATATCAAAATCCTCTGATATTAAAATAGTGTCTAAGTACAAATACTTATTCAAATAGCTGAAATGCTTGCATCTCACATTCCATCATAGTTGGGCACAATCAAAACCATACGGCGCTTATGGAGAATGGATTCCAACTGAATGACTAAGCACTGGTGTACCACCTGTCACGGTACCTGTCTAGAAACACCGTACCGAGGACCACTCCGGGATCCCCTACAACACAAGACCAGACAATTCCAAACCCGAATAGACCGAATATGCTATCATCTCGGGTGTTACCACCCTTTATCGAGCTCCTTCCATAAATCGTAGTAATAATAATATCCGTGGGTATCTAGAAAGGTGATAGACATACCCTACTTGGGCGCTACCCACTTAGCCTTGCTGCATTCCCCTTGATTTTCAGTTATTCCCGGTTGATGAGGCTAGAGTCTACAATTACTTTTTTAGAAAGATTCACTTAGAATGCTCATTGTCCTCCAATGACAATGTACTAATAGCATTCATCCATACAAGTCCGTTCCCGGTCCGAACGGAACCGAAGGCACTATTCCTACTACATCCTTTTTGGAATCACCCTCAGGATTAGTAGCGATTAGCCCTTGCACTTCACTGCTCCATCTTCGACTCTAAGCTCTTGTATTCATTTCAAAAACGTACTCGTTGGATCGAAGTGGTTTCAGATCACAAATCTGATCCCGATCTCTTCGAAACAACGTTCGCTCTTTCCGATAAACTCAACCCCGGTTCTCTAGGAAATAAACAGACGAAAATAAGATAGGAGATCACCTCCTAACCATTTGTGGACAGATTTTCTTATAAACGTCCTAGAAAAACAAACGAGTTTATACGTACAGTATAGCACCTCGAACGGTAACTGTACCATATAATTCTCGTACTTCTCCAAGATATTTCCAAAGTTACATTTGGGTCCAGATTTGATAGTCAGTTATTTAACTATCAAATTAAAAAATCAATTCAACCAAATAGACTTTTCCACTGAAAATACTTAAATCTCCTTTAAATTGCATTTCAAATACATAAATCTCTTTGTCCAAAAATATACACTTAAAAATATTTAAAATAAAGCTTCTTAAATCACTTTATTCAAATAATACTTATGAAATTCTATAATAATTTTCCAAGTAAAAAACTTTAGCGAAAAACTACTTTTAAGATAAAAGCTATTTTATAAAATATAAATATTTAATAATTATCCTTTCAAAATCATAGTACTAATTTAACCTTTAAAAATAATTAACTACTATAACTAATTTAATTAATATTTACTTAAAAAATTTAATCCATTAAATAATACATTTTTATAAAATATTCTTTCAAACACCTTTAATTTTTTAATTTATACTTAAAATCTTTCTTTGAAAATATACTTAACTTCTCACAAAATACATTTCCCACTTCAATATAGCCATCTAATCATGTATAAATCCCTCTCGATTTACTTCCAGTTTTACTTTACGTTCCAATCCCGTAAATTTCCTTTTTCCACACTTTTTAAAAATAAAACTACTCTTTATCTTTAAAACTATTTACTCAACTCCTTATAAATTCCCACCGTGAATTTATAAATTCAAATTATCCACTGATAAATATTTCACTTTATTTATAAACCCAGTCTATAAATCCAATAGTCTCATTTTCCCTTATAAATCACTGTCTCACACACTTGATCGATTTTTTCAAATTGATTCCCTGAATTAAATTCCATTTTAGGTTATTTCTTGATTTACCCAAATTTATTCCAACCCCCTAATTTCAGATCTCCTATCTTTTATGATTTAAAATCTTGTTTAAATCCGGAACGTTAATTTCATATTTATTTTCAAAATTCCCCTTTTATTCCTTTCCAAACCATTTAAATCTTAAAGTTAAAAATAAATTCTTTTACACTTAAATAATATTTCTTAAGTCCTTAAAAAACCCTTTTATTTCCATTTTCAAAATCTCTATTTCTGCCATACTCGGAATTTATTTAATAGGACTTTAAAATCAAACTTTTTACCTTTTTCCCAAATTTATTCTTTTAATTTATCCAACTTCACTATAAATATTTTACTTAAAAATTTCCTTTTTATTTTCCTCAAAATCCAATTTTTATATTATTGATATCGTAAAATGCCAAATATATCTAGCAATACCATAGCATTCAATAAATTTAATTTTCCAATATAACCTATCACGGATAAATCAAATAAATCGTATCACTGAATATGTAAGTAATTTCAACATTTTTGAGGAATCCAGTTGGATCCCTCCAATCTGTTTCCCTGCATCCACGATGTTAGCACAATATAAAAATACTAATCCCACTTCGAGGGGGATATCCTGGTATATAGGGTCATCCGCTATTATGCGGGGCACATAAGGTCTCATTCGCTATATAATGATGGAATATCAATCACTCCAATATATATATATATATACACATTATATATAATATCACATTCAACTGATAAATAATTTATCGATTCAATCATTCAGTCAATAATTAATTTAAGCTGTTTAAAATTAATTATGGAAATCCAAAGTTGAGTGAGATTAACTCACCCCCGATTTTTTTTTCTGAATCTGTCAATCGTTCCAATTCCAATCTCTTCCATTGTAGTGTTTTATTCCTACCGCGAGTCCAACATGACTGGTTATGTAAATTTTGGGCCTCGTATGAACATTGTACATTTTTATAAGCATTTTTCTTTAATAAATAAATTATTTTTAAATTAGTTGAGACTATTAGCAACTAAAAGAAATACTAATTGCCTTCCCCTTCTCTGATTAAAATTAAAATCACCTCATCCCAAGCTCACATCCACGCTACTCACGCCCAAAACGTGACTGGAATACCATTATGTCTACCGGAGAGGGTACGTTCGCACACGAATCCCCTACGCCAACCACGAAGACCATCGAATCCCTAACCCGCAAAAATCGCGACCACAGCTTCGACAAAATCAACCGCTACCTTGGACTCACCTGAAATCACCGCATTACATCGCGATCGCCACAGCCATACGACTCCCTACTCTCACGACCCCCTTCGAATGCAACACCCTATCTCGGTCGAACACCACCTCACAACCGCGACCCCAAAACTACGCACCCCCTCGACCTTGAAGCCGCCGCGCCTCACTTCGCCGCGCGCGACTAAGAATCGCGATCGATTGATTCGCGTGATACTTTTTTTTGGTCAACTCCGAGAATCGATTTGAAAACACGATTTGATTTTGGGGGGAAAAGAACAGGGTCTCGCGAGAATGAAATGGCCGAAGCACTTCTCTTCCCTTTTTTTTCTCTGAAATTTGAATGAAAGGCTCGGTTATTTTAAAAAGGTAAAGAGGGAGATTGCGTGCTTTGAATCACCTGCGAGACTGCACAGGCTTGCTATAGTGACTTAGTACGATGATTTGAAGAGAAAGGGAAAAGGTTTGATGTGAATATAAATGTCAATCGGAATAATATATATATATATATATATATATTTATTTATTTAAATTGTAAACCATCTCGATTTCGCAACTTAAAATCTTGACCTCCTATCGAGGCGTGCCGCTAGACATTTTTAATGTTATACCCATATTCCAAACGCAATAAAAAAGGTTTCGAGTCCTAATTCGATCGTATGGAGAAGATAGCTTTTTGGACCCAATTATTATATTTAATTTTCGATATAAATCTCAGCGCGTTTATATACCGTACGGCCAAACGATAACTCCAAATGCTACGAAAATTGAAACCCAATAATAATATACTATTACGGATCCAATGGAATTAGTTTCATCGAATTCCGAGAGTGTGCCTCAGAAGACTATTTTTAAATGTCAATTTAAACGATATATTTTTAAAACTAAACAAATCACTTTTAAATTAAAATTTACAACTTTTATTATCTTCAGTATTATCAATATAAATTTTATAAGCCTTTAAATTATTTTTAACAAACTTGAAACTCAGGATTTCATATTTTACCCAATTTCCAATTATTAAATTCAATAATTAAATCATCCAATAAATAGTGATATTTGAAATTCAAGTTAAAAATTTACTTTTAAATATTTAAAATCGATTAAATATTCCAATTTCAAATGTCCAAAATTTCGGGTCATTACACTATCAAAAAAGTCTTTGTTTAAATGTTTTAAAGATTGTTCGTATCTTGTTTGATCTTTTGTGCGCAGTTTTGGTTTTATAATATTTTGGTTGTTTAATAATAAAGAAATAATTTTTTGGGTTGAAACTTTATTTATATGTATACTTGTATTTTCCCAATTAATTTAAGTATACATATGTTTGCATATACATCAGAAAATTTCAACATAATATGGATGTTTGATTTTGAATCAATTGGAAGGTTCTGGATTAATAATTAACAGACACACACACACACACATATATGAGAGTGTGTGTGTGTTTATGTAAACATTTATATTTATACTTTATTTGTTAAGGCGGGTTTTAGAAATATTTAAAAAAAAACTATTAAACAATTTAAAATTGAGGTAGTAATATTTACATATAAATTGCGAAAATATACATGACAGGTTTAAATCTCAGTATATATATATATATATTAACCATATTATTGGTTTTTTTTGTCAATTTTGTTGTATCATTGAGTCCCATGTATATTAATTAGATGTTGTGTTAATTAAAATTTTCTAAAGAGGAAAGGTGAATCAATCAATAATGCCCCCTTTCTCCTCTTTCAATATAGATCTTGATGTGATTACATTCAGATCTAATTTCCTATTTAGTTCTAGCATTTAACACCTAACAATTACACTTGCCTTATGTTTCACATGTTTACCACATAATTTCAAAATATGAATATATTTGATATATTCAAAACTTTTCAAAGTTAACATTTAATTGCCATGAATTTAATTAATTATGAACAAAACAACATTAATACAAATATACTTTTTATTAAAAATAACTGAATCTAGTGAAACCCGTTAGATTTCATAGGCCCATTATAATCCAAATAGGAATTTTTTTGAAGTCTACAATTTTACCCATTGCAAAATGGACCGGGTTCCTTAAACAATAACCCCATGATTTCTCGCTTCCACATTAGTGTAAATCGATTAATTTGGTCAAATTTTCCTACGAGCTTCTCCTTGTCATTGGTTTTAGTCAATGAAAACTGAGGATATTAAGCCAATGATTTCTTATTCTACTCACTACTTTTATAACCTCATGCATGTTTGTCTTTACTGTTGGTATTAGTCCTGAATTTTTTATGGACAGTAATCCCATGGTTTCTTGTGGACATCTAAAGGTTGATTTTTTACTATAGCCCAAATTACTTCTCCAATAGTTGGATGTAGTCCTTTTTAATTAAAATTTTGTATAAATAATTGGAAATAAAACTAAAGGTGTTATTACTTTATTGTTCCTTATTTAGATAATTCATGTAGCAATCTGACGTTGAGAAGTAGTTAATTAAATTAATAATAAAGGTTTAACCAATTGAATGAGTTTTCAAGAATAAAATGTGAATATTGGGATTTATGATGATTTGGAAATATAAAATTAATTGTAGGATTTAATATGAAGATTGAATTAATTAAAATGGGTTTTAATACTTAAAATATGGATAAATGGAAATAATTAGGAAGTGTATGGGAAATTTTTTATAAAGTAAGAAAATAATTTGTTTGAGCAAACTTTGATTTTTAAAATGAGTTTGGACATTTTTAAGGGTCAAAATGATTTTTAAATTATAATTAAAAAGGATAAATAATTTTTGTAAAGTTATATATTAAAAGTAAAAGCAAAGGAGCTTATTATTAAAGAATGTGAATTTTTATTTCATTTATAAAAGGAGATTATAAATTTATTATTGAAATTGGGTTTTATACAATAAATATGGAAATAATTATTTGATTGGTAAAAATTATAAATAATAATTATGGAAAAAAATGGGTTGGTAGTAAAACAATTATGGAGAATGAATGTGAATTTTATTTGAAGATTTGGGCTAATTTGTCATGCTAGAAAAATAGACAAGTAAAGGAAAAAGAAAGAAAAAGAAGTAAAACATATAAAAAGAGAGCCCATTTGGTCCAACTTAGCACATAGAAATATCTACATCCCTTTGCTTCATCATGAGTAGTCTAGAAATTTCTTCATAGCCTCAATTTCCATCCACTTCATCACTTTTTCCTCCATCTTCACTAAACACAATTATGAAAACCCTGAACTTCTTCAAAAATTAGTATAAAATAAATTACCATAAATTATGAAATTTGAAACCAAGCTTCTTAACGAGGATCTACACCTTTAGGAATCTTTAAGGTTGGCTTTTGAGCAAATTTTTTCTTATTGTATTATTAGAAAGAGGGGAAATTGGGTTTTGGGGATGCTATGAAGGGATATAGGATGTTCGGTGCTTCTCTAAGCTAAGTGAGAAATTTCTATTCACAACCTTTGTCCAAATGCATGAATTTTAGATTTTTTGTTAAAGTGTTGAATTGTGTGATTGTTTTCTCCTTCTGAACCCATTGCATTGTTCTTGATTGAATTGCAGTAATATGATGATGTTTGAATTGCTAGAATGTAGGGTAGGGTGGGGAGTCGTTATAGGATTTAAGAGAAGGAGGGTAAGGTGGCCGGAGCACTAGAAAAATGGCCACACAACCTGGAAACGCCATCGTTCCAGGCTACGATCGGTGCACCTTTAGTGATCACCGGTGCGCCAGTGTGAGGCATGGACGTGGGTTCCAGGCTTGCGCCTTTTGTTTTGGTTTATATTATATATATATAATGAATATATATATAGTAAATATAAACCTTATGCCTTATGATTATGGAATTGTCTTAAAGAAGTAGTTTATTTAAATTTGGTATTAATTATATTACTAAACATATTCATTCATTAAAGAATATTTGAGGGCTTTAAATAATTATTTAAAAGTTCTATAAAATTTTAGAAAAATATGAAACCGTTTCTACTGAATATTAAAAGACTTTTAAAGTGTTTCATGAATTTTAAGCAAAAGCAAAAGTTTTGAAAAATATATTTTATGGATTTGGAATAAATAGATATTGATATAGAGAGTATAAAACTCATTTAAAAATCATATTTAATCACAGAAAATTATGGAATAATTTTTTGTAGTCAATATTTAGTTTTATAAGCCATTTCTAAGATTTTTAGTATTGAAAAGAGTTTATGAAAGTTTGTTGTAAGAACTAAAAACCCTATTGCTGGTTTTGTAAAAGAGGGAAAAATAGTTCTTTAGCTATTTAAAGTTTATGAAGGATTTAAAACATTGAAAAATAATTTTGTTTATAAATATATCTTCCATTCTAAATGAATTGTGTGCTATGGATGAATATATTTCTGTGTGATAAGGATATTAGATCAACGGAGTTATAATACCGTATGGTATGTGACTTTCAGTAATAGTTTTCCGGTTGTTTATTGTACTTGTTGCATAGAATATTATCGTGTGTAGTTTATGAGCATTGAGTAAACTAGTGAGTAACACCAGGTGGTAAGGGATGCCTGGTTGATATTTGTTCGATTACTTCTTCTAAGGAAATGTCACTTTTATTTGTATCATGGGTCAGGAATTTACAATTTCTTCCAGAGGTAGTTCTTTTATAGAGATTAGTAGTCGAGAGTCTCTTACTCTCCAAGGGCTACAAGTTGGAGTTATGTGGAATTTATAGGTTTATCCTCCAAGGACTAAGTAGTCGAGTATTATTATTTACTCTTAGGGCTGGTAGTCGAGGATTTGTTATGTCGAGATACCCCCATTTGGATATATGGAGTCGAGAGTACTTATTATTACTCTCATTAGGACTCATCTAGTCGAGCGTATTCATTGGGAAATATGCATAGGGTTCACGCCATTATGGAGAGCACATGATTAGGACCCGCCAGATAGGCTAGTATCCATCTAGAGGTCCTGATTGCAGGGTCGGGTCTCAGAACCATGATCTCACATTGTTGAGTTTGTAAGCTGGGAGTTATTCCTCTCATTAGAGTCATTGCCCAGATGCCACTTAAGGACATACAATCTGTTACCAAGGGCAGGTAGGAGTCAAGACCAATGCATAACATAGACTTGCAGTGTGTTTATGACATGCGATGGATATGAGTGTCATGATTCTAGGGGCAACTAAGGGACTGCAAGAAACGGGCTGTGATCATTAATGTTTCTTGGAGTAGTGTTGTGGTACCTCAATCTCCCATCTGGACGACTTAGTTAGATCCATTACCTATGTGATATTTGATGATTATCACTTGACGAGAGACGATGATTATTTGACATTAGAGACTGGTTGCATGCTCGTCTATCAGTTGAGATAGCCTAGCCCGAGATAGTTGCATGTTGTCTATCTATGACATGGAGATCTGCTGTGTGCTTATTTGTCATTCTCTCTAAGAGCCTCAGGCTGAGTAACCTAATGTTGTACTACATATATATATATATATATATCTTTGGGCCATTCAGTTGAGAGTATTTTCTCTCATTTGAATAGTTGGTTGAGACAGATCTTTGTGTTTAATTGTGTGTTATGTTATATTTATATGTTATATTACGAGTCTACAAATATATTGTTTTTTATATCTTAGGGCCATGTGGCCAAGAGTTATTGTCTCTTACTAGGGCTGGTGGTTGATATGTACATTATAGATTGTTGTAATTGTTAGATGTTTGATTGTTGCCTGACATTTTGCACAGTTCATTCTTATTCCATTTCATGTGATGATTGATTGTTCATTTCGATGGGTGACATTTTACATGGATGGTTTTGGATGATGTGGATACACTTGAGATGCTTAGGTTATTTGTGATATACTTATGCACATTATGTCGGTTGTTATTATATAATAGCATCTACATTTTAGACATAGTCTAACTCGTGTGTTATTTATATAATATTCGGGCCAGCTCGAGACATTTCAAGTTCAAGGATGAAGTGACCGGCTTATGATTATTGTTCGTCGATGGAAATTCTATCGGATTATAAAACCGTCGAATGAATTTTGAAATAAAAATAACCGCAAGCGCACGGCGTACTATCGTAGTACGTAGTGAGTACGGATCAATCCGCGGGGAATTGTTGATTTTAAATTTCCTATTCAATCAAATTATACCAAAGTCGAGAGTGAATTAAACTAGAAAATGAGAAAACTAACAAACTAGCAAAAGAAAATATATAAAAATATGAGAGTTTAAAAACAATTTAGAGGTAATTTCCACTCTCTAGATCACATAGTTCAACAAATTATAAAATTCTGATCTCTCTTTTTTGGTCATTAGTAAGTTTTATTGATGTGCTTATCATAAGTATGACCTATTTGTGCTATTAATTAGCTCAACATAAGCCATCAAACTATAACACACCCATTAAACTACTTTTTACATCTCGTGAAAAATGATAACAAGTTGAAAATGAAATCTATTTTAAGTATGGCCTATTAACTATCGTTTAGAAATATAGGCCATCAAATTTTAATTTCAACATTCACTTCTTTGCCATAATCATATTTAGATGAAGAGGCAATTTGCGTTTTGTTTATTTAAGCATAGCCTATTTGTTATGAACAACATAAACTATCAAATTCAAAGCTAAACAACATTAAACCACATCAATCAATTCCATTAAGCATAAAAAGAGAGCAATAATTATCAAAATGTTGAAGCTACATAATTAGATAGCTTCATTACCCCTAAATTAAAGGGGTTTAGCCTCTCATATTTTTTATCAATCAACAAATGTAGCTTGCAACATGAACAAAAGAATAGGAAAAAGAGAGCTAATGAAAAAGGAAAACTAATCTAATTGCACAAATGTAAATCTACACTACTAATGTGAAAAGAAAAGAGCATGTAGTAAAAGAGAACATGAATTAAATTGCATAAAAAAATTACATAAGAAGAAAATGGCTAAGTAGCCATGAAAAGAAAAAGAGAGCTTTCTTTTATTTTCCTAAACTAAGAGGCTAAAGAAGAGAGAGCCTAAAAGAAGAGAGAAGGTTACATGATACATAAGGGGTATTTATACAAGTTTAAAACCCTAATTCACTATTTTGAGAACTACCCAAAATACCCTCTTAGGAAGTGTGGTGGCCAAGTTATCATTAACTTTAAATAATCATCCATTAAGTGTGCATGAAGATTTAATGGCCTTTTAGCATGTGCATTAGCTCCTAAGTGTACATTAAGGTAGGTGGGTAAGTGGGGTCCTCCATGATCATCACTTTGAATTATTTTCATCTTCATTCCTTTGTATTCACTCTTGTGCATGCATATCTTCATGAAGCCACTTGTAAAATTCACTAAAATTCCTACAAAACAACATAGAAAATTCAAAGTAAATTTTCACAAATTAATAAATGCACAAAAATGACCATTTTGCCCCTATATGAAGATGAATATGTGACAATTTGAAAATAATTTGAATTTTGGTTTAAACAAGTTAAACCACCCAATATGATCATTTATTTAATTTAAATAGATTAATATGGTGGTAAAAATATGCACATTTATGTGCACATCAATTATGGGGCATAGTTAGAGACTAGTTTATTAGTTGACTAGTGTATCATTATTTACTTATGTAGCCTCATATATGTTGATGACTTGATAGATAGTGGGCATATGACTATTTTGTAGACCTACTTGGACTTGTATATTTATATTCTTTTATCTGTTAAAGCTGTGTTGATGACTTTGTGATCTCTAATATTTAATTTATATTGTGTATTGTTTTATCCGGAAAACGCATGTGTTTATTGCTTTGTGCCGATACCAAGTACGTATGAATGTGTTATATTAGATTTTTAATACATGCCGGTGTTAGCCTAAGGGAACATTCATGTGTTACAGCCCAATATAGCCTCATTCTCTGTATTATCAGATAGTATTACCTAGTAATACTCTTTGGTAGTATGAGTATCGAGGTGGGGTATTACAACTGGTATCATAGTAGGTTTAGAATAATACAGAGTATAAGAGACACAAGTCTTGATCTTATGTGAGACTTAGAGTCCCTATCCCCTTGGGTGTAATGGGTAGTTACCATAGAGTAAGGGATTGTAAGAGTATATGATGATTATTAGGGTAACCATCATGTGACAGATTTGTATTTTCCTGTTATATAATATTTATCTCTTCTATCTTTTGAGAGTTAAAACTCTGTATGAGATGCAGAGTAGTTGATAAGGGTAGAGAAGATAGACGTAGTTGTCCGACCAATTGGGTTGGGCTTTGGTGATGAATATTAGACTTCGATGTGACTTTGAATACAATAGCCTTATTCATTAGGAATCAGAGTGCGCAGCGAAAGCCGATGGATTGCTTTTCGCTGTGCATCTTGATTGTTTAGTTGTTTTGATTGGTCAATTGATGTCTGGATTTTTTTGTGTGAATGCTTTGATTGATCGATCCTTGATGTATCAACCTTGATTGTGGTATTCAGTAGGAGCTATCACTTGAGGTATGTATTTCACATAAGTCTTAATATCTAGAACCTTGTGATGTCATCAATATTAAAGTTACAACGAGGGATATTAGGAAATTGTTTCTCTTATATACCATACTATTTATATATAATTTAATTAAATATGTTGAGATAAAACTTAAATTGAAGAGCTTGCTTGTTTGTATGCATGAATGGTTAATGAGTTATTTAGATTGTTGCATATGAATTGTTATTCGATTTTGTTTATAAAGATTATTTGTAAACATTTTTAATGCAAGCAATCCTATGTTAGGTTAAAAATATTTTTGGTAAAGTATGTGTATATATCCATATGTATGGTATTAGGTGATGTTTTACTATATTTAAATAATTCTTCCTATGAAGAAAATTTATTGGAATATATATGGTTTTGGAAATATGATTGTTTAGAAGCAAGGATTGTTTTTATAAAGATCGATTTGTTTAAATTATATCTACTACTAAATATTTGAAGGAGTTTTTGAAATCAATAACATGTTTATTTGTCCGTTGAGTGCCTTAAGAATTCTGGACAATGCGCCTAATTAATGTTATCGATATAGATTCCTAAACACTAGGAAGAGACATTTGGGCACAAAATATTGAAAAGTGATGTAATTTTTTTGAAAGAAGCAAAGGTATTTTGAGCTATGTTAAAATCAACGTTTTGGAATAATATTTTTGAGAAAGGTGTTTAGAAAAATAATGCTCTAAAGAAACGTCTTAAACTGTATTTTGAAAACATTATAGATGGTAACTTAGAAATGATATAAAATGTTTCGACGAGGAAAATATATATTATTCGAAAAAATGAAGTAGTATTTAAAAGATGTTTTATTAAAAAAGTTTATATGAGAATATAGATGTATTATTTTATAAAGTAAATTGTTCTGAAAATAATAAAGATACTTTCATGAGTTTAAGTATTTGTATGATGATTGCAGTCATAAAGAATTAGTGGACAGTTGAGGTCGATGACGAGGCAATGTTGTTCACATGGTCAACACTTCAACCAGTTGGTAAAGTGAGCTGCTAAGATTGATGGTGAGGCATCGCCATTAAATATGTTAATATTATACAATATGAAATTGCATGGTATGTGATGTTATGATTGTATGTCTACCATGTGTTAACCAGCCTTTGAGCCAAAGTTGATTTCAACTGGACTTAGAAGATTCAAACAAGGACGAAATGAATTGGAAACTTGGAGGCACACTTAAAAGGAATAGAGAATTGAACTCAAGAAATTTGGTTGGAATATTGGCTAAGTCCTTAACTCAACCTTGAGTTAAGGCCTTAGGTCAATCCTGAGTTAAGGATTTGAGTTGGTACCGAGTTAAGGATTTGAGTTGATATCGAGTTATCACTAAAGCATCTTCAACTGGACGTAGAAGATTGAAATGGAATCGGAATGACTTGAAATTTGGGAAGATCACTTAGAAAAGGGAAAAGAAGAACTTGGGAAAATTTCACCATGATTGGGCCAAGCACCTAAACTCGACCCCAAGTTAAGGACCTTAACTCGGCACCGAGTTTAGGATTTGACTCGGATCGGCTTGGGTTTTCTGGCATGACTTTGCGTTATATCCTAGACTTCATTGCATTAGGCCTCTGACTGTATGCTATCCAATTCCTCTATAAACACCAACCTACCTGCTACTAGTAAAGGGGCTTTTTTCTACTGGATCTCCTTCAACACTCTTAGACTTGGAGCTTCCATTACGCTTTCTTCACTTTTATTCTCCTCAAATAACATTCTTAACTCCATTGTAAATCTGGGATCCACTAGATTGCGGCCAAATCTAATCTTAAAAGTTGTAATCCAGAGAGAGATCAACTAACAAAAAAGATTGAAGTGGATGTAGGCCGGAGATTATGCCGGACCACTATAAAAACTTTTGTGTGTTCATGCCTATTTTCTACTCTTTTTTTACTTTCATATGAACTGGTGCTTTCATCTGATATATGGGCGTTTATCCAATTTTTGGGTTAACACCATGTTGTATGATTGATTGTAGCCTGGGTGAATGTTGTGGAAATGTTTGTGTTGTAATGTTTATACATTGTGATATAAAAATTTAGATGTATAAGTCTTTAACTCAAATAAAATTTTGGAACTAATATGGTATTTTAGAGCTTGAGTGAAGGATTGATTGTTTTGAAATTTTCTATGTGAATAATAAGTATTTTGTAGAGAAAAGCTTAAGAGTAATTTTTATAAAGCTAGTAAAGGAATTTTTGAAATAGGAATAAATCTTATATATATTTGAGGAAAAGTATTAATTTTGTAAATTATTTGGTGAATTACTTTGTAAAGTGAAATTATATAATAAATGAAGCAATAAATATTTTAGAAAATATGAAAAGGTGTTTGATAAGCTTATTTGACATAAAGTGAAAAATTGATTTTTAAGGAATTAAATTTTTGATGAAATTTGATGTTTGAATTGTCAACGCTATGTTAAAGCAACTATAACTTTTTATTTGGTGTTCATATTTTCGGATAGTCTTTATTTGGTATAAAAGGTGTTTACCAAAAAGAATGAATTTTGTATTAATCACCTTTCGAGGTTATGAAGTATCATAAACTTTCAAAATAAAATTTTAAGTTGAATTTATTTTTAAAGTGGTTGATTGTAATTTTTAAACCATAATATGCTTTGATGGTTTGTGAATTTGGAGATGTTTTGAGTGTAAGCTACAAATTTTGTTTCAAGTGCCTTATAAATTTTTCAGATTTGTTTCGTGCAATTGAGATTTACGAATAATTAGTAAAAATTATTTGGAAAGGCATTTGTCTAAGATAAAGTGTTTTGGACTTAAAGAAGCATTTTTGAATTTTGTGTTTGAAAGGAAGTCAACTTTTGCATTAAATACTTTTGAGATTGTGAAATTTCGAGTATTAAAAATTTATTTTAAGAAGAAGTATGTACCTGTCCAAATTTTCTAAACAAAAGAGTTGAATTATTAGATTATAACTCTTAAATGAATTTATATTGTGTTTTGACTATTGGGGATTTTTGAAATATACTTCGTACTATAGAGATTGCTCCGAAGTTTTCCGAAAATTCCAACATTTAAAGTGTATTTTTAGTTGTGAAACTTTGGTATCATCCTAATTGAGTTGTTCGGTTCATAGCCCAGGATCATAGATGACGGACAAGGGACGATGATCCATTGACTGAGAAACCATTGAAGGGTCTAGCTAATAATTGTTGTTGTATGTTTATGAGTGGTTTAGATAATTGCATGTTCGTTTTAAGTTATATATGGGTGTAGTAAAGTAAGAAGTATTAGCTCGTTAGTAATTACCTAGATAGGAAACTGCAAGGATGAAATTTTCTTAAGGGAGGAACTCTATAACAACCCAATGTTGAGAAGTCGTCAATTAAATTAATAATAGAGATTTAACTAATTAAACTAATTTTCAAGAATAAAATATGAATATTGAGATTTGCGATGATTTAGAAATATAGAATTTATTCGAGATTTAAAGTAAAGTTTTAATTGATCAATATGGGTTTTAATATTTAAAATGTGGATAAATAGAAATGGTGTATAGGAAAAAAATTTATAAAGTAAGAAAATAATTTATTTGAGCAAACTTTGATTTTTAAAATGAGTTTTTACATATTTTAAGGGTCAAAATGATTTTTAAATTATAATTAATAAGGATAAATAATTTTTCTAAAGTTAAATATTAAAAGTAAAGAAAATAAATAACATATTTTTAAGGAAAGTGAATTTTATTTCACTTATAAAAGGAGATTATAATTTTTTTATTGAAATTGGGCTTTATAAGGTAAATATGGAAATAATTATTTGATTGGTAAAAATTGTAACGACCCATATTTTAACTGTTTTAAATTATTAAATTTAGTGGAATTAATGAATAAAAATGGTTAAAATTAAATTTTTTAATGATTTATTAATATAGTTATTGAATATGAACTTGAATAAATTTTGAGATAAACTAATTTCGAAGATTTGGCGACAACAAGTATTGAAATAAATTCTAAGTATTGACTATGTTTAAAATCAATAATGGAATTGAATAATAAATGTCTAATTCATTAGATGTAAATAAAGTAATTGGTTGATAACTAATATTCATGTGAAAGCTAATATTGAAATTTATTGAATATTGGACAACTAAATTGTTTAAAATTTAATTTTGAAAATTATATAAATAACTGAATCCTAAATTAAACATGAATGAAATGATTTCAAAAGTTGATTTAGATGTTATTTAAATATGGATGAAGATTGTCAACACTTGAAAATTGAATTTAAGTGATTAATTTAAAATTTGAAAATTTTATATTTTAATTGACGAGTAAAAATAGCCTTCCGGGACATAGTCTTGGATTTTGATGAAACCGGTTGTGACGCCCCACCTCTATACCCACGCTAACCAAGAACACTACGATGTAGTGCTGTCAATTAGCGCGGAGAATAAGGCTGTGGAGGAGCGACCATCCATGTAACTTCTTTGTGCGAGCACCGATACGTCAGATAGAATAGAATGCATATCTTTTAAGGAGGAAATCCGACATACCGATACGAACACAAAGCTATCACACGGTGGCTATATATAATCTTCGGAAACAAACATAGAAATAATCATAACATAAATCAGTCACAGACATCCATATCACAAAGGCGGAAG
The DNA here is from genome assembly GCA_030737815.1 of Allium fistulosum. NCBI lineage: Eukaryota > Viridiplantae > Streptophyta > Magnoliopsida > Asparagales > Amaryllidaceae > Allium > Allium fistulosum. The sequence goes on from CM060901.1 coordinate 635,307,005, forward strand.
AAGATATGAATAAATATATAACACATGAAAGTGTACATCAGAGTAGTGGTCAGAAAGATCCACGATAATACAAAAGAATAGCATCACGTGCTATACAAAAGAATAAGTACACAACATAGAGTATATATCTCAAAGGTGTACATCCAAAAACTACTAATCTATGTAGTTAGCCAAAAGTCAGAAATATCCGGAAGAGAAGTCAAGCAGAAGCACCTGTAACATCTCGGTCTGACCCGAGTATTATTTATAAGAAAATAATAAACGGATCAGTCTAACTATAAATATCAGATGATATGGTATAAAGTAAACGACATGACATGAACATGAAATAACTATAACGACATACTACTATAAGTATGTAAATGATAATCAACAAAAGATTAATCAATATCACAAGAATCTTCTCAAAGATAAGGTAGGGTATCATACCCTAAACTTGTATTCATAACAAGTCAATAACACATGAATTCACCAATGCACAAAAACTGATATCATATCAATGAAAATCATGAAAATTGGTGAAGCACAAAGTTCCAGAAATCATCATCAGAAATCCAGAAAACACATAAAAAAGGGGGGAGGCCTAACACATGAATGGGAGCATGAAAACTCACCTACGCGTAAACACATGACGAGAAGCTATCTCATGAAAGCTATCCATTAAATTTTCACACAGGAATGGCCCGAAGACCGTAGGGTGCTACCCTAGAAATGTGATGGCGAAACATCACATAATCGGGGTATAGTCTCCCACGTAGACAAAGAGACATCGCTCAATCGCTAGTCTAAATCACAAAAATGATCGTCATGATCATAAGGAAGTGTCAATCACACCAAGCTAGTAAATACATGAGTTTAGCTTCATGTCCCATAACCACTTGCTTAACTTAAATATTTACGAACAAGCTGTAAATCTTCACTAGGAAATTGTCATAAAAAGGGTTCAATCGAACAAGTCCAAGAGCTAACCGACGAAGTGAACGCAAGCGTTTCATACCACTCGTTTTACTAAGTCGTTTAAGTCGATTTCTCATTCGAGTGAAGTAAAGGCTTGTATATACTAGTAGATTGAAAATCGGTTTGAGAAAACGAACTTTTGATATTTAAAATAGTGTTGAAATCGCTTTGATGAAAGAGTTTTGATATTTACTATTAGTATTGAAACCTTCATATATCTTTAAAGTGACAAGTCATAAAACGATTGTAGAACAAATCAATTCACGTTCGAAGACGTGAGTAAAGTCCAAAGAAGTCAATCCCAAAACCATCAAAGTAGAAATTCTGATAAATGTTTTTCAGAAGAGATTGCCTACGCAGAGTAATACGGGGTTCGACCTAGTGAAGGCAAGCGGTCTCGAGAAGCCAAACGACCTAAGGGAAGAATGCCACGCGACTTAGCAGAAGAACAGGTCGAACGACCTAAGGGAAAACAGGTCAAACGACCAAGTACTAACTCGCGAACGACTTACGACTTAAGCCTTGAACGACTTAGTGGAATGAACGACTTAACGACCTAAGCCTTGAACGACTTAGTGGAACGAACGACTTAACGACCTAAGCCTTGAACGACTTAGTGGAACGAACGACTTAACGACTTAAGCTCCAATTCGAGCTACGAGCTAAGGCTGGAACGACCTAGTGGAGTTAGGTCGGGGACGACCTACGACTTAAGGTCATACGACTTAACAGTTGCGAGCTAGCGGAGTTGGCATGGCCTAGCGACTTAGTAGAAGCAGCGACCTACGACTTAACGATTTAAAAGCCAACGACCTAGGACTTAAGAGCCATACGAGCTACGACTTAAGCTCAAATACGAGCTACGAGCTAAGGTCTATACGACCTAACGACTTATCCCAGTACGACCTAAGCCAGGACGAGGTAGCAGAAGGCAACGACCTAACTCTTAACTCGCGCACGACTTATCACTTAACTCGCGAACAACTTAGCACTTAACTCGCGAACGACCTAGCGAAGGCAGAACACCCAGAACGACTTAACACTTTAACTCGCGCACGACTCAAGCCAGTAACTCGTGAACGACTCATCACTTTAACTCGCGAACGACTCAAGCCAGTAACTCGTGAACGACTCATCACTTTAACTCGCGAACGACTCAACGATGGCCAGAAACGACTTAAGGCCAGAAACTCACCAAAACGCTAAAATTTATAGTTTTTCTCCAATCCAATGCAATCCAAAGGCAGATATTCATACAAATGCAATAGAGGATCATTCCCAACAGTCCAAGATAGATATAGGTAAGATGTGAGATCAAAAATCTCACCTTTTCCACGAAATTGATGAAGATGAAGATTGAGAGCAAGGAGAAGCAACCCAAAGCTTGAATCCACAATCTTCTACTTGAATTTGATGTTGAATCTCGGATTTGTAATAGAATTTGAGTTGGGAGTTTTAATTTCTCTTTCCCACCACCATTTTTGACAAAGCTTGAAGTGTTTTGATAGAGTGAGGAAGATGGTTGGGCTGAACTAAAGGGGTGCAGTCCAAACCAAAGTCAAAGGCGGGAAAAAGTGTTGAAAATTTCACTATCTCCAAACATATCGAAGTTTACACTCAAAAAGATCGCAAACGTCATTTTGAACTCAATGGGGGTGGTCTCGAGTCCTAATTTGACCGTATGCAAAAAGTAGCTTTTCGGACTAACATCCGACTAACGATAAAATATTTAAATATAGAATCGATAGATATGCGGGTTGTTACACCGGTTCCATTGGATCTGTAATAGTGTATTATTATTGGATTTCAAATTTCATAGTGTTTGGAGTTATCGTTTGATCGTATGGGATAAATACGCTTTGAATTTAATATCGAAAATTCAATATAATAATTGGGTCCAAAAAGCTATCTTCTCCATACAATCGAATTGGGACTCGAACTTATTCCATTACATTCAGAATAGGGGTATAACATTATGAACGCCTAGCGGCATGCCTCGATAGGAGTTCGAAATAAATATCTAGATATTTGAATTTAAAATAATAATATATACATTTGATTTGACCATACCTTCACATCAGCCCATTTTTACTGTACCAGCCCACCCTATTCCTGTGCAAGCCACCCTACAGCCACTATCTACATTTCTTTTCTCTTATTTAAACCACTGCATGGCAAAACAGTGAAAATAAAAAAATGGAAAACTTCAAAAATCAAATTTTGGAAATCTACTTGACTTAAAAATGATAAACCGACTCTAAAAATCCAATTTCTTCTAGAGCTTCGATCTGGGAGGTTTTCGTGAGGTGCGGTCATGTTGGGTGATGTTCGATAGTGAAAGTCGAACTGCGGTGTAAGCTAGGTTTGGGATTTTTGAGGCGTTCGATCATCGATTCGAATTTTGGGCTTTGTTTTTGTACTCGGAGCAGCAAATAGAATCTATGGCCGTGTTTTTGTGGAGCTCGGCTGTGTATTGGGTTTCGCTTCACCATGGCATATGAAGGGGAGGAGCATCGTTGTATCATTTTACATGGTGGCTCCGGAGGGATCGGGGATGGTGCCATGGGGTCGAGTTGGAGGAGAGCGGCGCGTAGGCGAGCTTGGTTGCGGCGCTGATGAACTGGAGGGGACGTGCACGTGCACATATCGCGTGTATGGTAGGAGGCTTTACTAGAGCGTGAAGAAGTAAGATTGGGGAAGAAAGTGTTAGCGGGCCGGATCTGTAAGCTTATGGGTATGGGTTTTAATAAGAATAATAGATTAGTGTTTTATTTAATTATATTTTAACCGATGAACTTAAAAATTTAATAACTCTCTCATACGAGGTCAAAATTGGACGAAACAAGCGGCAATGGAATCGTGGCGATGAGTACTACGTTCAAGGACTAATTTGGAGACGGTTGGAGCTAACTGAAAATTTAGGTTAAATTGAATGTCGTTCGATTTGATTTAAAAATTGAAAACTTAAAGTGAGTGTTTTATAACGCTCACAACGTACTAAAACGTTTTTATGCTAGTTAAATTCGAAATTATGAAGTGATATAAATTTGTTGATCGTTGCTTGATAAATTTAATTGTCATTCGAATTAACTGTTAAAAATTAAAATTGATGGTTAAATTTGAAATTTGAATTTAATTGCCAGTAAAATACCTGATATTGATAACTATGGAATTGTTGTGAATTATTAACTGATTTATATGATGATTGTGATGGATGCTATTGATTAATATTTTGGATGATTTGGATGTTTATTTATTTTGATATGTCCTGTATCATCATGTGTATTACTTACACTATATAAACTGTTAATTGAATTATTTCGAATAAATTAAGAAATAGGTTGAAATGATATATACCTATGACACTGTGATTTGGGTTGAAATGATATATATCCATCCCCGAAATTAAATTGAAATAATTGATCACTTGGCCATAGGATAGAAAATTATATACGAACACCGGATTGGTTAAATTAAAAGATTTTAAAATTTTCGATTGGAAATTTATTTAAATTATTTGATTTAAGAAAATGAAAATCAAATTTATGGAAGTCGAACTGTTTTGAAATTAAGCTCGGAATTGAATTATATTTGAGGATTTGGATTTCAAATTGGGTATTGAAAGTAAATTGATTTAAGTGTTTTGAATCGATGTTTTGAAAATTGAACTCGAAATTGATAAAAATCGAAATGGTTCAAAATTTGAAATTTAAATTATTTTGGAACTGTAATTGAAATTAATTTAGAGTTGGAATTGAAATTAATTTGAAATTGACATCGAAATTAATTTTGAATCAAAGTAAAAATTCTACTTGAAATCGAAATTGAATCGATTAAATCGAAATGGAAATTTAAAGGTGTTTTGAATTGGAAAATTTGGAAATTGAATCGGTTTGACTTTGAAACTATTTTCAAATACATTATTTTGACATAAACTATTTAAATCTATCTTTTTAAATATTCAAATTATTTTGGATTTCCCAAACTGTTTTGCTATATAAACCATTTTAATACTCAAACTATTTTATATTAAACTATTTTAACCATTTAAACTATTTTAACTATTTTAACCACTTAAACTATTTTTAACTACTTTAATTATTTAAACTATTTTAAAACTACTCAAAATATTTTTCAAAATCTCAAACTGGTCAAGGGTGGAATGTTTATTTTTAAATCATGGATTTAAATATGAATTGGGTTGAATGAAGTTATAACCCAAATGGAAATTGAAACAATTTTGGAACTGAAACCGAGATATTAAGGCGAAAATGATTTTGAATTGAAATAGTATATTTTGAGTAAATATGATGATTTCGAAATGAATTTGATTTTGAAGCGAACATGATATTTTGATATCAAGTATGAACTATTTTCGAAATGTAAAAGTACCAACCGGTGTGTAAAACGGTGTTTGGTTGTTAAAGAGACCGGGGCCGGATATGGGCATACTCTCTGTCGATACCGGAACCACTTTAACAACTGTGTACATGGAGTGATGATCCAGAATGAAGTGGTTGGATTTGGCGTCGTTTGCTGGATTTGAAGAAAGAGAATGATGATGGATTAGCCTGGCACTTGTGCCAATTTGAAATGACTAAAACAGGAGCCGTACCGGCCAAGTGGGTTAGCTACTCCAAGCAGACGCACTTCTTCGTATTACCATCATTTACATTGTGATAGATTGGTGCGCACCCTCGGATTTTCGGAGCGTTGGACGCGGTGGGCGATCATGCCTATGATGCGTTACCACCAGCCGGGAAGGGTGAACTGGTAGTATCCTACCTTAGGCATTGCCTAACGTGCCTTGTCATACTTTTCTCCTTATTTGAGACCGCTACGGTTTTGGTTTAGTGTTGTCGTATCACGGCGCATCCCTGACTACCGACGTGCTACTGGTGGTGTCAAATGCAAACTGTACGCCAATTCTTAAAAATGCGTTAAGGAGGATTAATGTAAAGCCTTAACGCTAAGAAAAATATTTATTTTATTGATTAGACATTATATATGTAGCGTATTCTACTACATATAAATATTTTGACAGATCCTTAAGAGATGGAAAATCCCGTAACATCTCTTGAGTTATTGCACGCACGTTATACACTGGATAGGAGATGTGAAATCCCATAAACATCTCTGACATTATTACACTCATGTTATATGCAATATTGATTTGACTTACATAAGGATGTTTTAGTCCTGACTCGAGTGTTTTGTCTTTTCATTACGCTCGGGTCAGTCCTGAGTTTTTCAGCTTATCGAAGATTATTCTCTGGAGGACGAAGATGAAGACTTGGTATATTATTACTAGTATTATTCCATTATTGTTTGTTCCGTTGCATTATTTTATTTGTTCTGCTGTATATATAACTCTGATAAATGTTGTATAAATTATAATCAAAAGTATAGTAAACAGCTTCATGAACTGTTTATTTGATTATTATATTTTGTCATTCCGCTGCGAGATTCTGTGTTTGTTTCCTTTCTCTTTTCTTATTTTTCTTAATTAACCCCATTGATTATCTATGTTCCGGATTGTTTGAATTGGATATGTGTGGATTATTGTCGATTTAAACCTTCCGAAATGTGGGTCATCGCAAAAATTATAAATAATAATTATGGAGAAAATGGGATGGTAGTAAAACAACTATGGAGAATGAATGTGAATTTTATCGGGGGATTGGGCTAATTTGTCATGCTAGAAAAATAGGCAAGCGAAGGAAAAGGAAAGAAAATGAAGTAAAATAAATAAAAAAGAGCCCATTTGGCCCAACTTAGCACAAAATACCTGCACTCCTTTGCTTCATCATGAGTAGTCTAGAACTTTCTTCGACGCCTAAAATGTCCATCCCATTCAAAACTTTTTCCTCCATCTTCACTAAACCCAATTATGAAAACCCTAAACCTCTTCTTCAAAAATTAATATAAAATCAAATAAATTACCATAAATTACCAAATTTGAAACCAAGCCTTTCAACAAGGATCTACACCTCTAGGATTCTTCAAGGTTAGATTTTGAGCAAATTGGTATATTGTTGTATTATTAGAAAAGAGGGAAAATTGGGTTTTGGTGATGCTATAAAGAGAAGTGGCATGTTTGATGCTTCTCAAAGTTAAGGTGAGTACTTTCTACTTGCAACCTATGTCTAAATGCATGAATTTTAGATTTATTGTTGAAGTGTTGAATTGTGTGATTGTTTTCTCCTTATAAATCCATTGCATTGTGTTGTTGTTGATTGAATTGGAGTGATATGACGATGTTTGAATTGCTGTAATCTAGTGTAGGGTAGGGAGTCATTATAGGATTCAAAAGAAGGGGAGTAAGGTAGTCGAAGCACCAGAAAAATGGCCATATGACCTGGAAACGCCATCACCCTATGCTACGACTAGTGCACTATTAGTGACCACCGGTGCACCGGTGTGAGGCTTGGACGTGGGTTCTAGGCATGCGCCTTTTTTGGTTTATATTTTATAATAAATAAATAAATATCTATATAATGATAATATATATATGTAGTAAATATAAATCTTATGCTTTATGATTATGGAATTATTTTGAAGAAATAGTTTATTTAAATTTGGAATTAATTATATTATTGAAGATGTTCATTTATTAAAGAATATTTGAGTGGCTTAAAATAATCATTTAAAATTTCTATAAAATTCTAAAAAAAATATAAAATGGTTTCTCATTGATATTATACGATTATTAAACTGTATTTCATAAATTCTGAGTAAAAGCAAGAGTTTTGGAAAAAATATATTTTATTGATTTGGAATAAAAGGAAATTGATTTAGAGATTATAAAACTCATTTAAAAAAAATACTTGATCACGAAAAATTATGAAATAATTTTTTATAGGCAATATTTAGCTTTATAAGTGATTTTTAAGATTTTAAATATAGGAAGAAGTTTTCGGTAGTTATATATAAGAACTAAAATTCTTATTATTAGTTTTATAAAAAAGGTAAAAAAATAGTACTTTAACTGTTTGAAGTTTATGAAGGCTTTTGAAACATTTTAAAAAATATATATATAAATAAAACTTCCATCCAAAATGAATTGTGTGCTATGGATGATTATTTTTCTATGTGATAAAGATATTGGATAAACGGGGTTATAATATCGTCTGATATGAGACTTTTGATAATATTTCTCTGGTTATTTTTTGGACTTGTTGCACAGAATAGTATCATGTGTAGTTTACCAGCATTGAGTAAACAAGCGAGTAACACCAAGTGGTATGGGACGCTTGGATTAATATTGATAGAGTTATGGGTATGCCCTAAGGGCGATTATGTAATTTGTTACATATATGTAACTCGTTGACCAATCTTGTTCGAAATAAAGGTGTTTTCTTTCTATTATGTACTTGATATAATGTGTTATATTTATTAATTAATTTAATCAAAAGTATATTTAATAGAAAACCCATAAATGGTATGTTTTGTGATGGTAGTTACGAAGTGTTGTAACCGTGAGTAATTTGTCACAAAAACGAATATACCAGTTTAAATGTTTCTAGTCAAGATGCATCAAGACTGAATATCAATGTATACTAGAGTACGTAATGCTCTCCAAATATTGGGCAGTGTATTACTTATGACTGTTGAGGGTACCTAGGGGTTACGTACTGATAATTATTGGATAACTATGGAATGGCTCACTACATAGCTTTTTTTGGTTAATATAACTAATGTCAAAAAGAAAATATCAATGTTACTGATTTACATAGTTCTCTCGATATGAGAATATTGGCGATCTTCAATATGAAAGCTCCGCTTATATTATAGTCAAATCATGGTACAACATCCATCAAGTGACTGTAGTTGGGTCGAGTGGGAATATTGGAAGTTAAGCACTATTCAAGAGAGGATACGTTTCCTCAATTATATGGGGTTAGTATCACGGTCGACAAAGTCAACTCCAAGTCAAAGTCTCTGGTCAGAGCATTTCGATTAATAATAATTGTTATTATTGAATCAAGGACTTTTTGTTTGGATTATAGAGTTGAATATAAACGATATTTGAATTTTGACCATTACCATATTTCATAAGTCCAAAGTGATATAAACAAAGAGAATTTGTGTAAATAAATGTCGCAATCGGGTAACGCTTAATAATATAAAATTGGATTTTACCGAAACTAAGTAAGCGGTAAATTTGGCAAAAATGTCACACACACACATATATATACACACAAATACACACACAGACACACACACATATATATTTATATGGTACATACATGGACTATTATATTTAATTAAATATAAATTAACTAAAATTCTATTTATAATTTATGAATTCAAATGAAATAAGAGATTTTATTTAAACTAAATTTAGAAATGTTCTAAATAAATTAGACTTCATATGCCCAATATAGATCTAATAAGGGAATTTTTTAAAATTCACTCATATCTTCCGTTGCAGGCTGGGACAGTTTCAACAATGGTATCGGAGCCAAATAGCATATGCGGCCTAAATTAGTCATGTTAGGGTTAACTATTAAGCTCACGGTCCAAAACATTTCCTTAATAGAAAAAGCCCAATTTGAATCGGGCCCTGGGTTGATTCTTAAAATTGTTTGAAAATTAAAAATATAAGATTTTAAATTTAATAGTTAAATTTAAATAATATATATATTACAAATGTTAAAATATAATAATTTTTTTCAAAATGTTTGAAAATAATATAAATTAATTTCGAAATTTATAAAATTTATTAACAATATTAATAAAATAAATAAATTAATTAAGCTAATTAATTAATAAATGTATACATGTATTATATATTATGATATATGTTATGTTGTTTTAAAATGTTTAAAATAACATAAGTATACATGTATGTATATGAAATGAATTTCAAAATTAATATAATTTAATTAAAATTGTTTAATTAAATAAAATTCATTAAAGGTTAATTAGTTAAATAATATGTACATAGGGGTTTTGGACCAAAGGTCCCTATTCTTAAAGCTCATGCATAAAAAGTCCATGCTCATAAATCCATGTAAATTAGGTCCCTGTTTTGTTATTTTTTACCAAATTGTCCCCTCCTAGAAAATCAGCCCAACAATGAAATCAGGGGCAAAAGTAGAATAAATTATTCAAAAAGTTAAAATAGAGACCAAATTTTCATAACTTTTTCGGAAGGGACTTTTCTTCCATCATCTTTCAATTATAGGGACTTGGCAGTCGTTCCTTGATGTACATATGTATGATATAGGTGTTATACTATAAATGTTATACTAAGTGTAACGACCCGGAATTTTCGATCTCGAAAATTCCAGATAGTTATGGAAAAGAAGAAAGAGATAGAAGAGAAGAAACAGAAATTACAACACAGATTCTCACATTCGCAGCGGATCAAAATATAATATCATATAATACCATTTATACAAAGAAACTGTATCAGTTAAATTACACTTTAATATATCAGAGTTATATCATATACGCAATCACTTTGACATATATAATCAACACGTCCAAATATACAACAATATATCACAGCGGAATACACTCCATACGTCCCTGCCATCCAGCTCGTCTCCTGAGCTCCAGAACGTCCTTACCTGAAAATCTGTAATACTCGGTCTGACCCGAGCATTACATCAAAGTAACACCCGGGTCAGGCTGGAAACCAGCGTGAGTAAACCCATCTAACAAGGAATTCAACAGCATAGAACTACATAAAACTCGGGGTAACTCGCATCAATATACAAATCCTCAATTTGTTATAGACATCACTTATTCCACATATCAATTTCTAAGTACCAAAACTTAGATTAAATGGTCCAATTCACTTAAATCATTCCATTCTAGTTTATTGATTTCATATATCAATCTATAAAGAATCGAAGTGGTTTCGGGTATTAACTAATACCCGACTCCGGTCTCCTCGAATTCAGTTCATCTTAACACATATTATTCAAGTGAGATATAAATTCAAATTTAAAATAAAAGATGTCACCTTTACTCGGAAGTTCATCATTTATACGTAACCACATTATCATTGCCCACCAACACAACATCTCAATTCAGGCATTCAATCATCATATAATCCTATACAAGCAAGATAAAACAATCACACCATCTCGAATAAATCTATTTAGCCCCCAATTGAATTGAACCAACCTTTAAGTCCTGCTTATTAATTACAACCCGATTGATTCACCATCCTATAACCATTCATCGTAGTTAATCCTCTTTGATTAACTATTCTTTAATTACATTAAGATTACCATCATTATTTAATTCCTTTCATTAAGTAATTATATTTAACAAAACTCCATAAATGTTTATTCTTAGTTAATCAATTAAACTTAATTAACTGCATCACTTAATCAACCCCAATTCTCATAAATAGTAATTACCCTTCTGTAATTACTCGCTTAAGAAATTAACCCCTTACTTAATTATTAATCCTTTAGGTTAATTACACCAAGTGATTTACCCTTAATTACTACTACTAGGGAATTGTACTTATTAATCTCATTAAGTATTTATATTTAATTAATCACAAGAGATTACCTTTAATTAATTATCAAACTAATTTAAATCGGGTAATTCATCCCTTAATTACCCTTAAACCTAATTAATAAATCTTAATTGCAGATTAATTATTCTTAACCATTAATACCTTAATTATTGATTTATACAACTTAATTACAATTTAAGTATTCTGTAATTACCAGTTAAATAATCATTAGTCATTAGTAAATTAGATTACTTAATTACCTAACTACTAATCATACGTTAATTACTGTAAGTAGTTAATTACAAATTTTATTTATTGCTTAATATACTACTGCAGATCAAACATACCCGAGAATCCCTTCGTTCAACTCGAGTAATACTTCGAGTTGCTTCAGCTTCCCACCGAGTCACGCTCTCCAACACATGAGCATCCCTTCGAGTCACCCACAATCCATCTTCCCAGACACGAGAAAGCATCGCCGTGCACATGCACGGCCGTTCGCCAAAGCTCCGGCGACCTCCACCCATTCAGACAAGTCGTGAATCACCTCAGTAGTTGATCCAAGCTAACAATTCGACACCCGCAACTCCACGATGAAAAGGAGTATCCAACTCGTTTCTGGCATTCGACCTCACCAGGCAAAATTGCCTCGAACCACTCATGTCGACCACCGGCGATGCTACAGCTCCGGCCACACATTCAAGAACCTTCCACGCTGCCTTCCACCCAGAATCGCGCCGCTCGATCACCTATAAACGACGCAGTGAACCTATACTTCCAGCTCGATCAAAATTAGGTATAAAACCTAAACCCACCTGCCGCAGTCACCACGACCATCAGACAACCCACCATCCATTTTTCCTGAGCACCCCTACACTCCGACCTCCTCCAGTCGAAGCCACGACCACCATAGATGCTCCGGCCACCAGAACTTGACCAAAAACCAAATTTCAGTCATCATAAAAATGTTCACCCAATTCATTATTAAAATTTCTGATTTTCTTTTTAAAATTCAAATTTTCCCAAGACAATTCAATTTATATAATTGATTCATTCCAATTACAATATTAATTTTTCTCATGTTGCTAGAATAGTCACTACATTCCTTGATTTCCAGATGATTTTCAACATAAGATACTTGAATCTATTTCTAGTTCATAGATTATAATTAAACTAAGTCCAACCAGTGATTATATAAAAGCCTTGAGTTTTAATTGTAACTTAGCTCTGAAATAAGGAAGCAGAGAAGAGGGATAAAACCAGACAAGCACCCATTAATACCATCATCTATTTACAGTGGCACTACTTATATAAACATATATATGAAAGCAAAATTACCAGCCTACTTTAAACAAGTTTACAAACAACATATCTAAGTCCAGAATTTAAAGTACTATTTATAATGGTGAAGGAAGTAACAGAGATAACAGTATACATAGCATGCACACTTCATTTTCCAGACTCACGCCAATAACATACATCAAAAATGATGATTTAAATCAAGCAATCCAGGTTTAAGACAAAATATAATCAAGTTTACTCACCTGATATGAAAAAGGCAGAGACTTTTAAAACTTGATTTTCTATGAAAATTTGTATGCTTCTATTGTTATGTTATTCACTTAAGTTTCCAGAACAGAGTGTTTTATTTTATTTTTGAAAACAGGCTTGCACTTTGATGTTATCATCTACTGAACATTCATGCAAAAAAATACCATCATACATATATGCATCAGAATAATATGTTTTAACTCGCTATTAATTAATGTTACTCACCTTTCAGAAGTTTTTGCTCAAATGAAATCAGGATTTGATCATCAATAATTCCATGTATATGCGAACAGAGAACAGACCTAAATCCTGAGTTTGGAACTTGAATCTCTGCTTAGTTTTGAAGCCTGAAGCTAGAACTGTTTGTTTTGTTTTGCTGGTCTATTTCTTTCTCCGGTTTATTTTTTTCTTTCAGTTGATCGAATGAGTGAAAGAAAGAATAGAGTAAGGTATAAAGAGAAGAATGAAGCTTGCAGAAGAAGCTAGGCTGAGGAATTGTACAGGTAATATATTTGTTTTGTACAAACTTGATCAGTGATGTTTTCTTCAATTGGAGGCTGAGTTGATTTTAACAATTTCGAATTTGACCTTACTTATTGCTTGCATTAAATGTGGAGTACTTTATGTCTCCAACTTAGCTTATTTTATGCATAGATATTATATTGCTTTAGCTTTGCATTTTAAAACTTACCTTTGCATCTCTTATACAGGCATATTCATTTGCCTGGCATACTTCACATATAGTTTGACTAAAGTATTGTTAAAGGTTAACTCATGTTACTGCAATACACACAGTAACTATTATACATACAAATTTTGTTTATCACTTTATATTCTTGCCTACTTGTGCTTTGCATTTCTTCTTACCAGTTTTGTTTCTATGTTATATTTCTAACTTAAATACTTATTTTTAACTCCAATACTTAGTGTATTGTATGTCTACATATATATATATATTCATATTTATTTATTTCTATCTATAGAGGTTGTTGTCATCACTTTTAGATATTTACATTTATCACTTTCACTATACATACATGTACACATATACTTATGCAATTTTTTTCCATTACATGTATTTTCACTTCGTATGGACATATATATCTATATATACATCTATACACTTATCAATTATTAATGTCACAAAGCTTATATGTTTTTATCTATATATATTTATGGACACTTAACCTTAATTTAGAGGTGGAGTTTAATATATATACATTTCTAAAATAATTTATCTTGTTCAGGAGCTAAAAATTTAATTTTTCAATAATTAAAATCAATTAATTACACAATTTCAGACGTCCAGAAATTCGGGTCGTCACATTCCTCCCCCCTTAGAACTTTTCGTCCTCGAAAAGGAACGAAGCCAGAATTTATGAAAATGCTTAAAATCAGATAAATATTCTTTGATCATTTTTAAAACACTTTATAAGTTGTTTTTATAAAAATACTTTTATAACTCGATGTTTCGACAAGTCCATCCTTGTTCTCACAGAAATTCGGTCATACGTTGATCAGGCGTAAGACTGAAAATCTATAAGCACTTGGCAGACCCGCTTTCAACACCTAGTGAAAATGCTTGGAAAATAACTCTTACTAAAACAGTTTTGAAATAGAGAAAATAGCTTTAGTGAGAATGCTCTGGAAATCATCACACCCATCCATGGTCGCAGTTAACCCGATGGTTACGTTGCCGTCCCGGCAAAATCCACAGATAACTGTAGGCATCCGCGCCCCTCAATTACGCCATGGAACCCGCTACAGATCGCAGCTACAACTGGGGTTACGTAGCTATCACAGCAAAAACCCATATAACTGTAGGCATCAGCGCCACCGAATTTCGCTGCCAAAAGAATGAAACTCCTCCACTTGACCATAGACCGCAGTCTACCGATGTTGCGTTGCCATCCCGGCAAAATCAAGTGTAGACTGTTGGCACTCATCCTCCACACGATTTTCGCTATGGTCCCCACACAGTAGATCGCAGCGACATCGAGCTACACTGTCGTCACAGCATAACCCAAATGCCCCTGTAGGCATCAACGCCATCGACTTTCGCTACCCAAAAATCCTCAGGAACTAGTTTTGTCCGGACTCCTCACAGGATCAACTTTAGAACCTCCCTCTTAGAGGCTCAAGGCAGTGCCACCCTGTGGCACTCCTGAGAAGTTCATTCCAAGGGAGCGCCTTTTTCCCCAGAGCCAATCTCAAAACACTTTATACTATACTCATATAGTATTTTCAAATCATACACCTAGTATGAATTTCACACAAGGCTCCTTTACACAAATCGATTTTCAAAATCGATAAATTTCAAAATAGGCTTTTCCAAATCTCAGTATTGATTTTTACCCAAAAATCAAAAGCCTTTTTCCAAATCCATAGGTTCTCCAAAACCTTTCCTCAAAATCATTTTCATAAAATCCATTTTATCTATTCATATATATATAAAAATTTTTGGAAAATCCTTGAATCAATTTATACTTGTATAAATCCGCTTTTAAACTTCAAATACTTTCAAAAATCTTTTCTCTTCTAGCAATAGATTTAACAAGGGGAGATTTTTTTTTATATAACAAAGGTATATAACTTTGTTTATTCCAAATCAAATATTCAAATTCGATTATCCTTTTTATAAAATCATTTACCATATCACTTACTTTCCTAAAGTATTTTTTTTTTATAGAAATATCCAATTTCCATTTTACTTCAACATATGTTTCCCAAAATATATCTTTTATTTCAAAAACCATTTCACCTTTCTTATCCACAAATTTCCAATATCAATTTCATTCAAATCCGTACGGTGTACACATATTATCCGTACGCTATACCAATCTGATCGCTCACTCGATCACACAATTTCACTTCCGAACTAGTATTGTCCACCCGACTTCCTAGTGCGGACTCAGATCTGGTTTCTTGATCAGAAACCGTCATTCTCCTTGCATAGTCACAACTATGATAGAGAATACCCAGAATCAATCAAAAATCCATATCCAGGTTCGCCGTCGAAAATCGAGTGAAAAATCCCAACTCGGATCGATAATATTATCTCGAAATTCTGTGCTCGAATCTGGACCAAATCACTATGCGAATAGAATAATATACGTACATCCTACGTATTTATCTTCATTGATTATTAGCCAAATCAATTTCCTTTCTATTCACATTTTCTTATTCACATTTACATTAATCCCCATTTGGATTAGCACTTCAATTCTTATCTCAATTGGGTATCTAATCAATAACAGTTTGAACTCTAACCAGTTATATTTAGAAAATAGGTTTGAAAATTTAAAAATAGATAAATAGTTGAAAATAATTATTAGTTTGCAAAATAGCTGTAAAATAGTTAATTAATTGTAAAATAGTTGAAAAATAGTTAAATAGTTTTCAAAAATTGTACATAATTGCAAAATAGTTGTAAAATAATAATTACTTTGTGACATAGATGAAAAATAGTAATTAGTTTATAAAACAGTTGAAAAATGGTTAAATAGCTCCAATAATAATTGTAGAACAAGTATAAAATAATTTTGGCTTTAAGAAAGAAAGGTTGTATATAGTTAATAGCTTGGAAAAATAAGTTTATATTAAAACCATTTATATTGAAAATAGTCCAGAGTCAAAACTGTTCAATTCCCATTCTTCATTCTCTTCAATTCAATTTAAATTTCCGCTCCATTTAAATTGACCCAATACCAATCTTAAATAACTCCAATTTCCATTGGACTTGATTTATTCCCAATTCAAGTTGAAATAAATCCTCAGTTTCTTTCCACTTCAAATCAAATTCCATATGATTTTTTTTTTTAAAACTTATTCAACTTTAATCACAATTCCCATTAATTCAAATCAAATTCAGTTTGAACTAATTCAATTTAAATTTCCATTTTAAATCATCTCGAATTATATAAATTCGAGTTAAATTTCCAAAAGTTGATTTAACCCCTTAAATTAAATTAATCTTTATTTAAAATTAATAATCCAAATCTTTAAACAATTTAATTCTGAGTCCAATTCTCAAAATTCCATTTTAAGTTATTTTTACTTAACTCATTTCAAAGTTCAAATAAGAGTCCAAACAATTTTACCTTAAAAATTCAATTTATTATCCAATTTCAATTTTGAAACCAGTGCTTAACAATTTAAATTTCCAATTCTTTTTAAATATTTAAACCTTAAGTTCAAAGTGGTTTCATCTTCTTAATTCCAAATTTTAATTTCCCTTTTAGCTAAATGATGGATATATCACCACAATCCATTTCGTCATTTATTTAAACAAATCCAATTCCCAATCTAAAGATTATTAATAACAATAGGATGATATCATCCAAGTTATTCCAAAACATCCATCCAATCCCAATTTCCAGATCTCAAACCCATTTTGAGATCACACAAACTCCCAATTCAAATTAACCATTTAACTTCCCAAGTTAAATCTAAATTTCATCTTGAAATTTCCAATTCAGGTTGTTTGTTAACTTATTTAACTTACCCAAAGTTAAATTCAATTTACTCCAGTCAACTTGACCCAATTTGAATTCCCATTTCAAATTTTAAACTTTACATTAATAATCTTATAAGTTCAAAACTTATCACCTTGGGTATCACATCTCATTCCCAATTTTAAACTCAACGGTTAGAGTTTATTTCAGATTATGTATATTCCTCATATATACATATTTTTTCCTTTACACACTAAGTTATCCTTAAATTCTAAACCACCTTGGGTTTTTAATTCAAACAAATTTCTTTAAATTTTCAAACAACTACTGTTTGAATCAAGCTCTTTCATTCAAATAATATTATTTATTATTTCTTTATCACTTTGAAACAATTTTCAATTTGATTGTATTTACTATTAACTCTTAATTCTCATTATTCTATTTGATTCTAATAAATTTTTAACAACCAATTACTTTAACATTTATTAGTAAGAAATATTGCTTTATATATATCGAAATATATTCTTACTCAAAATCATTTAAAATCTTTATATAGGAAAATAACAAGTACGTTCTCTCATATATATATACACTTAACTCATTCTAGGGTTCTATTGACCCTATCCTTATGAGTATACCCACTAGAGCCAAGGTTTTCGCTTAACCTTCGCTCTGATACCAACTGTAACGACCCGGAATTTTCGATCTCGAAAATTCCAGATAGTTATGGAAAAGAAGAAAGAGATAGAAGAGAAGAAACAGAAATTACAACACAGATTCTCACATTCGCAGCGGATCAAAATATAATATCATATAATACCATTTATACAAAGAAACTGTATCAGTTAAATTACACTTTAATATATCAGAGTTATATCATATACACAATCACTTTGACATATATAATCAACACGTCCAAATATACAACAATATATCACAGCGGAATACACTCCATACGTCCCTGCCATCCAGCTCGTCTCCTGAGCTCCAGAACGTCCTTACCTGAAAATCTGTAATACTCGGTCTGACCCGAGCATTACATCAAAGTAACACCCGGGTCAGGCTGGAAACCAGCGTGAGTAAACCCATCTAACAAGGAATTCAACAGCATAGAACTACATAAAACCCGGGGTAACTCGCATCAATATACAAATCCTCAATTTGTTATAGACATCACTTATTCCACATATCAATTTCTAAGTACCAAAACTTAGATTAAATGGTCCAATTCACTTAAATCATTCCATTCTAGTTTATTGATTTCATATATCAATCTATAAAGAATCGAAGTGGTTTCGGGTATTAACTAATACCCGACTCCGGTCTCCTCGAATTCAGTTCATCTTAACACATATTATTCAAGTGAGATATAAATTCAAATTTAAAATAAAAGATGTCACCTTTACTCGGAAGTTCATCATTTATACGTAACCACATTATCATTGCCCACCAACACAACATCTCAATTCAGGCATTCAATCATCATATAATCCTATACAAGCAAGATAAAACAATCACACCATCTCGAATAAATCTATTTAGCCCCCAATTGAATTGAACCAACCTTTAAGTCCTGCTTATTAATTACAACCCGATTGATTCACCATCCTATAACCATTCATCGTAGTTAATCCTCTTTGATTAACTATTCTTTAATTACATTAAGATTACCATCATTATTTAATTCCTTTCATTAAGTAATTATATTTAACAAAACTCCATAAATGTTTATTCTTAGTTAATCAATTAAACTTAATTAACTGCATCACTTAATCAACCCCAATTCTCATAAATAGTAATTACCCTTCTGTAATTACTCGCTTAAGAAATTAACCCCTTACTTAATTATTAATCCTTTAGGTTAATTACACCAAGTGATTTACCCTTAATTACTACTACTAGGGAATTGTACTTATTAATCTCATTAAGTATTTATATTTAATTAATCACAAGAGATTACCTTTAATTAATTATCAAACTAATTTAAATCGGGTAATTCATCCCTTAATTACCCGTAAACCTAATTAATAAATCTTAATTGCAGATTAATTATTCTTAACCATTAATACCTTAATTATTGATTTATACAACTTAATTACAATTTAAGTATTCTGTAATTACCAGTTAAATAATCATTAGTCATTAGTAAATTAGATTACTTAATTACCTAACTACTAATCATACGTTAATTACTGTAAGTAGTTAATTACAAATTTTATTTATTGCTTAATATACTACTGCAGATCAAACATACCCGAGAATCCCTTCGTTCAACTCGAGTAATACTTCGAGTTGCTTCAGCTTCCCACCGAGTCACGCTCTCCAACACATGAGCATCCCTTCGAGTCACCCACAATCCATCTTCCCAGACACGAGAAAGCATCGTCGTGCACATGCACGGCCGTTCGCCAAAGCTCCGGCGACCTCCACCCATTCAGACAAGTCGCGAATCACCTCAGTAGTTGATCCAAGCTAACAATTCGACACCCGCAACTCCACGATGAAAAGGAGTATCCAACTCGTTTCTGGCATTCGACCTCACCAGGCAAAATTGCCTCGAACCACTCATGCCGACCACCGGCGATGCTACAGCTCCGGCCACACATTCAAGAACCTTCCACGCTGCCTTCCACCCAGAATCGCGCCGCTCGATCACCTATAAACGACGCAGTGAACCTATACTTCCAGCTCGATCAAAATTAGGTATAAAACCTAAACCCACCTGCCGCAGTCACCACGACCATCAGACAACCCACCATCCATTTTTCCTGAGCACCCCTACACTCCGACCTCCTCCAGTCGAAGCCACGACCACCATAGATGCTCCGGCCACCAGAACTTGACCAAAAACCAAATTTCAGTCATCATAAAAATGTTCACCCAATTCATTATTAAAATTTCTGATTTTCTTTTTAAAATTCAAATTTTCCCAAGACAATTCAATTTATATAATTGATTCATTCCAATTACAATATTAATTTTTCTCATGTTGCTAGAATAGTCACTACATTCCTTGATTTCCAGATGATTTTCAACATAAGATACTTGAATCTATTTCTAGTTCATAGATTATAATTAAACTAAGTCCAACCAGTGATTATATAAAAGCCTTGAGTTTTAATTGTAACTTAGCTCTGAAATAAGGAAGCAGAGAAGAGGGATAAAACCAGACAAGCACCCATTAATACCATCATCTATTTACAGTGGCACTACTTATATAAACATATATATGAAAGCAAAATTACCAGCCTACTTTAAACAAGTTTACAAACAACATATCTAAGTCCAGAATTTAAAGTACTATTTATAATGGTGAAGGAAGTAACAGAGATAACAGTATACATAGCATGCACACTTCATTTTCCAGACTCACGCCAATAACATACATCAAAAATGATGATTTAAATCAAGCAATCCAGGTTTAAGACAAAATATAATCAAGTTTACTCACCTGATATGAAAAAGGCAGAGACTTTTAAAACTTGATTTTCTATGAAAATTTGTATGCTTCTATTGTTATGTTATTCACTTAAGTTTCCAGAACAGAGTGTTTTATTTTATTTTTGAAAACAGGCTTGCACTTTGATGTTATCATCTACTGAACATTCATGCAAAAAAATACCATCATACATATATGCATCAGAATAATATGTTTTAACTCGCTATTAATTAATGTTACTCACCTTTCAGAAGTTTTTGCTCAAATGAAATCAGGATTTGATCATCAATAATTCCATGTATATGCGAACAGAGAACAGACCTAAATCCTGAGTTTGGAACTTGAATCTCTGCTTAGTTTTGAAGCCTGAAGCTAGAACTGTTTGTTTTGTTTTGCTGGTCTATTTCTTTCTCCGGTTTATTTTTTTCTTTCAGTTGATCGAATGAGTGAAAGAAAGAATAGAGTAAGGTATAAAGAGAAGAATGAAGCTTGCAGAAGAAGCTAGGCTGAGGAATTGTACAGGTAATATATTTGTTTTGTACAAACTTGATCAGTGATGTTTTCTTCAATTGGAGGCTGAGTTGATTTTAACAATTTCGAATTTGACCTTACTTATTGCTTGCATTAAATGTGGAGTACTTTATGTCTCCAACTTAGCTTATTTTATGCATAGATATTATATTGCTTTAGCTTTGCATTTTAAAACTTACCTTTGCATCTCTTATACAGGCATATTCATTTGCCTGGCATACTTCACATATAGTTTGACTAAAGTATTGTTAAAGGTTAACTCATGTTACTGCAATACACACAGTAACTATTATACATACAAATTTTGTTTATCACTTTATATTCTTGCCTACTTGTGCTTTGCATTTCTTCTTACCAGTTTTGTTTCTATGTTATATTTCTAACTTAAATACTTATTTTTAACTCCAATACTTAGTGTATTGTATGTCTACATATATATATATATATATTCATATTTATTTATTTCTATCTATAGAGGTTGTTGTCATCACTTTTAGATATTTACATTTATCACTTTCACTATACATACATGTACACATATACTTATGCAATTTTTTTCCATTACATGTATTTTCACTTCGTATGGACATATATATCTATATATACATCTATACACTTATCAATTATTAATGTCACAAAGCTTATATGTTTTTATCTATATATATTTATGGACACTTAACCTTAATTTAGAGGTGGAGTTTAATATATATACATTTCTAAAATAATTTATCTTGTTCAGGAGCTAAAAATTTAATTTTTCAATAATTAAAATCAATTAATTACACAATTTCAGACGTCCAGAAATTCGGGTCGTCACACTAAGTTAATATCACTACAAGAAAATGGTCTATTAATAACAAGTGATATTATCATTGAAACATGAACGGCTATTGTTAGATATTTGATAGTCATTTAGACTAAAATATAACTCCCATTCATGCTATTATTAATCAACATGAAAATTTGGCGGTCCAATTTTTACTCTCCACCGCTCCTATTCCTATCCCGCCACGAATCCCTCTTTTCACCCTTCACTTCCTAAACCCTAAATTACAAGCTCTCACCTTCACTTTAAACTTTGCTGAAGCTCCAGTGCCACTTTTCTTCTCTTATCCAACTTTCTCTCTCAACATTGCATGTTCTCTCCATCTTGATCTTTTCTTTCTCTAACCCTAAATTCAATTGTGTCTATGAAGATAGCAATCGCGATCTTCCTAATTTAATAGTCGTCGATTAATTGTACTTTTCAGCTTCAAATTAGGTCCACGCATCGGTTGATAGCTACTACTACCACGAGAGCGCTTTCGATCTTCCACATCCCAACAGCGCCAAATAGAAATCTCCCGCTGTTCATTTTCTACATATAAATGCATAATATGCTGTTCATTTTGATATTTTAAGCATTTGCAATTAGTTTGCATCTTGAATTGAATGAAATAGCCTTGGATTGTCAATCTGATCTATTCCCACTCAGTTAAAATAATATTACCACTGTCTACCTTTTTTTTGCCCCTTAAAATTTTGATATATTACTTCTTATTTACTGTTGGTTGAATGAATTTATTGTCTTCATCAATTACATATTTGAATCAGGCATTTTCAATTAGTTTCCATCTGTATTATAACCTATTGATTCACTAAAATATTCCTTTGTTATAACTTAATAATGCAAATGGTATAAACTACTTAAACTTGTGGTTTTAATAGTAAATAATAGTATATAAGTGTTATTTGTTCTGTTCAACTAGATTTAACTATTGATGGAGTGTTGTAGTGGATTAGATTTCTTCAACCTGAGCTAAATTTCACTAGTTTCATTGATGAACAAATTCCATTGTGCAGTCTGCTAGTCCCTCTCATCTATGCTGAAAATTATTATTCTTAGGTTGCCATTTTCAAATTTCATTGTTCACGTGATTTTGTTACAAATTTTGTACAAAATCAAGGATATATTTGTCCATTTTTAATGGGTCTTGAGTTCCAAAGGAAAAATGGAAAATTAATTTGTTTATTTTCCTGGTATAGGGTGCAAAATATTTCATCAGACTGGGTATTTTGGAGTCCTGTGCAATTTCCAAAATGAAGGCGACTTCATCATATCCAGCAAAGAACCTTGGAGGGACCCAAATATAATGAAGGTATCTACTAATACATAAAATTATACCGTACTACAATATGTTACTTATGTTGCATTTAAGCACAATATTGATTACTCTATGGTACCTTATAATAGAGTACTAAATGAAGTTACATGTTTTATATCACAAGCATTTTGTTAAAAACTTCATAGTTCATAGCTATTAGTTGTGTAGGTCTTTTAGTCTTCAACAAATTTGATACGGTAGTCTCCTGGCACATTGCAAGTAAATAAATCAAGTCAAATTTCACTGAATGAAACATGGTACAATATTTATTAGATACAATATGTTTTCTATTTTAGGAGTAGAGTAAAATAAATCGGTATTGGAGTGCAATCTATTGATATTTTTGCACTTTTTATTTTAGGTTAGACAATTTGTGGATCTGTTACTATAGCATAGTATTTATGGTACAAAATGTCTGGTCAAACAAAAATAGTCTTAAAAAATTATCATTCAATATAACCAATTCTGCATCCTTAGTGAATAAAAGGCTTAGTACTTTTCATTATCTTTTCTTGGTACCGTGTTTGAAATATGAATTATTTCTATCTTTTGAAAGTTCATGGTATATTTATGGAATTTGCAACCCAATAAAATGCATAGGAAACTGTGATGGTTTTAGAAACAGTGGAAGTTGTTCTTTATCTCAACATAATCTAAACATGTACCTTTTGCATTTTGTATATAATATCATCATTGAAGTTTTGTTAGATGATTTTATATGTACAAATTTGTGAAAATATATTCAAGTTTATATGTAATATTTTGTACAACATGAGTCAAAGCACCAAAATCACTGCATCGATGTCCAACCTTGGATTTTAGTAGAGAAATTCAATCGATTGTGTAAAATCATCAAAGGTAAATGTTTGGTTTATGGAAAGATAAGCGGTTTATACACATTGTAGTTCCATTATACACCAACAACCATTTTATACTTATGGTTTACTAGATTTACATACTTCAAACAAAAAATATATTATAATACACTTTGAGGTTCATAGATATAGGACAACCTTTACTTCATGTAAAAATATATTTTATAGGTTTGTGGTAGTGTTGCGATGAACATGTAATTGTTCGATGAATGTTAATTTATTTATATCTTTCATCATAGTCATATGGATCCTGATCTACTACATTATTAAATTTCTAAATATATCATACTAAGATAATTGGAGTTATCAACACATTAATACTTACGTATGTGTATTTATCAAGCTAATTCATTTTTCGAAGTAAACAAACTAACTCATATATAAACATGTAGAACAATATTTTATATATCAATTTTTAACACATTAATTTTCATGCATAAGCGTGCATGATTTTGATTCTTCTAATATAGTAACAACTAATAAACAACGTCCTTTGTTTCTTGATGATTTAAGAATTTGGCATATCCTATGGATATGGCTACAAATATTATTGATGAGCTCCTTCCAAAAATAGATTTTTTAAGTTTATTTCTGGTGTACTTGGTTTTATTAGTATTCATGTTATTTTGCAATCGTATCATGTTATATTTCTGGTGGGGAAAACTTTTCTACCATCTCTTAATATCTCTGTCTTTTATGATTTGTATCTATTATTCTAGAAATTATCAATTCAAATGTAGAAAGTATTAATAATTACTATATAAAGGGTTATGTGTACTACTAACTCACCTTATAATATTTTGCTACTAAACTAATTTTCCTAACATGATATATTTCAAATCTTAGTTTTCACTAATTCAGTTTACACTTTCGGGGATTAGGTATATATATATATATGATCATACTTAACACACATTATTTTTCAACTTTATTTACTAGAACTAAATATATACTTCTTATAATACATTGGTAGTGATGTTATCAATAAAAATAGTAATTCATTTAATGCTAGATTGCCATCTTGCTCTTTAATGGCATGATATTAATTCTCTTACAAAAATATTATCAGTATTCTTGAACTTGAGTTTCTACACTAACCCACTAAGTGATACTAAGGAAACAATTACCAAGATGATTACTAATGCAAATAAGGGGAAATATACAGATTTTTGAAATGAAAAGAGTATCAAGATTGGATTTTATAAACATAGCTTCCAACATGAAGGTTTGCAAGCACGGAGGTAGTCAATATTAGAAGGGGTGTGTTTTTGTTTATAATAAAGTCTGCTTTATTCAGCAAATCAAATGGCTACAGTTTATTCAAATCAATACATTAGTTGGGCATAGGCTTGATTATTTAAATATATTTTTCAGAATAAGTCAAATGTTGTTGTGATATAATATAGTACATCATTGTCACTATTGTTTTAAATGAATCATATATGCTATCAAAACAACAAAATTTTGCTTAATCTAAGCTACTAATTTAGCACATTACAAACATGAAATGTATTTTCATTATAACCAAAAAGAGAAATTCCGTAAGTTAAGCAGCTTTTCAAGCACGTTACAAACATAGTATATTTTCAATTCATTTAACAAGTAGATTCAAAATCCACAAATCAAAAGGGATCTCTTACTTCTCATAATACTTGCATTGATTCAATATTTCTATCCCATCTCTTTGGTTAGCGTCAATTCTATGTAAGGAATCCCTTTTTATATTTTGCTTCATTTCTATATGAGAAAAGCAACTAAACATGTAGCATCAAATTATTATCAAAACTGAATGTTTGTTGTTTCTAACGTCAGATATTTAACTAACTACATACTACCATACTATTGTAAGTAATGAATTCCTCTCGGACTGCCTCTGCAAATTTAAATTGAAAACAAAAATTGTTTGACAGTTTTAATTATTTATATATTATTTGCCTCAAACAATTTAAATTAAATATATGATAGATTTACCACAAAATCCTCGTTGCTCCATCAGGTGGCGAACTCATCAAAGGCAGCTTCACTCATCCAATGAGGCCTCTTTCCTGATGTTTTGATGTTGTTTATTGTTTCGCGATAGTTTTTAGCAATTTTGCTGCTCCAATGGCGCCGGACAACAGAAATATCAGAATCGGCCAAGTCCACTTCCCCCTGCACGTTTGAAAAAATATGAGTTATACAGTTGCTACAAATAGTGCAAACATGAATTGACATAATGTACATGACTACATAATGCAATAATTGATATACCACACATATCAAAAAGTCCTGCCAGATAGCCTCCCGCACCCCCTCTGGTATCGCATTCCACCTCGGCTAACATGAGGTCATACGAGCCATATACGCCCGTCGCGAGATCGTGAGCACTATGTTGGAAGGCTCCAACGTAAACCCACCGCTGTGTAAAACAGGAAAAAACATTTAATATTCCGTTACTACTATATATATTTGATAAAAGATTGTATGGAATAAAATTTAATTATGAAACTTTATACTTACCTGCCATCGGCTTTAGGTTTCAGCCATACCGTAGGCCGAACACCCAGTTGTGAAGGACCAGCATCATCACCTCTCTGTGAGCTGGAAGATCCGGAGTGTGAACGTTTCGCAGCTTGTACAACAGCCGTAAATTCAGATTCTGTGAGGTTGTATTTGGATTTCATCGCAATGTATTCAGCAGTTACTGATAATTGGGTTCCGCTTGTGCAGCCTTCCCAAAGATGTTTTTTCGCGGTATCTAACAAATCATTTTTTTTTGTCCCAATATTTTGTTCTTCTTCAGCATTACCATCGTCATCAGTTAATTGAGGAACATGAAACATTGAACGTGCAGCATCTTCAACCATATGTTCTACAAGATTTGTCATACCAATTTCATTACTCACCACCTCCTCACTTGTATAGGATTAGATGCTAACTGTTCCTAATGACGATCCCAAATCAAATAGTTCGACACGAAACCGTACTGACGCAAATGAACTCTAACCATTTGTGGTATCAAATGCTTTAACAGTTTGCATTTACTACATGGACAACAGATTTCTTTGTAGTTTCCGTTATTACGTAAAGCAAAATCCATAAATACGCTAACACCATTATTAAAATGTTCACTTGTTGAGCCTTCAGTATCGACCCTTCATTTTTTGTACATCCAGCTCCGATCAGTAAAATAATTGTCCATTTACCTACGTATATAATTAAAAAGTACGATATAAATTTGCATTGACATTTTTTATTAAAACAATTTTATAAACATTCTTCTTGTTTTTGTTATATCTGTTAAAATAATACTTAAAGCTTATTTTGAAATGAACATTATATTCTATTTAAACAATTTTATTAGCGAATTTGATATTAATTGATCATTGATACTTTGTTGATGGGTCATCCTACCTCCCATTACAAATACAATAACGTAATTAAATCGCATAAAGCATTTCAATTTAAACGATTCAACAAAATTTCGACAGCACTTCGCTTTAGTTCCCTGAATAGTACACAATTGCATGTACATAGGGAACATAAAGGGAAGCGTTGCCGAAATTTTTTGCGAACCGTTTAAACTGAAATGATTTACGAGATTTAATTACGTTATTGTTTTTGTAACTTGTCCAATACAGGGACAAATCCAACAAATACTGTATACGATGAATATAGATGTTCGTTCTGTTAAAAAAACGAATATCCACACAACGATCATATACAATATTTATCAGACGGGGCCAAAAACACTCTTAGGATTTAAATTTTAAAATTAGCGATACAAAAGTTTAAATTTTATTTTCATAAAATTTAAACTTTTATATCAATAAACAATGTGTTGAATCAACGCATATATAATGATTTTTCCTAAAACAAAAAAAATTCCAGTGTGTGCGCAACGTATAAAATAAACAAACAATGTTATACATATAATCGCATCACAAATCACATCCAGTCATGCACAAAATGTATCACGTATATATCGTATCATAACATGTCAAAAGTGAACAATTTATAGGTCAATATCATCACTTTCTACGTACGATTTTATGCAATTCAATCACCAATATAATAATAAGTGAGGTTCATGCTTAGGTTAGTAACAATTATTAAGTTTGACACTAATTTAATAATAAACCTAATTTAACAAATCATAGTTAAACATGCAATAATTAGTTTAATAACAATAATTAAGGTCCAATACAGTACACTACACAGACAATAGCACAATACATACACAAAAATTACCAATTTAACCTAAAATTAAAAATTTAACAAAATTAGGGTTTTAGCAAATAATACCTGATTTTGGAGGTTGTGAAGCTTGCAAACCAAGATGAGGATGCTAGAACGTGTAGAAGGGGATAAAATGGGGTTGGAAATTTTTTAGGGTGGGAAAATTAGGGTTTTTGGGTTGATTTTCGTGTGTAAGATGAATGAGGAAGAAGAAGATTGATCTACAGGTAAGTCGCGGATTTCCAACGGCGAGCAACGGCCGCCAACGGCATTATTCCAACGGCATGTATTTTTTGTTATTAAAAAATTCCGGGAAAAGCTTGTCATTGCTCGCCGTTGGAAGCCGTTGGTCAAAGGCCGTTGGAGGCCGTTGCCTCCCCCCGTTGCTATAAACAGTAATTCTTGTAGTGTTGGATCGAGCTCAAATGTTGTATTCTATCAATTGTTAGTTGTTGTCCTTAGCCAACTAGACTAGCAAAGTTATGTCTTTGTTGTCCTAACTAAATTATGAACAAATTTTATGGTTGAGCTTTCAGTCTCATCTGGGATTTATTTATAGCCCTTCAACTATTGACTCGGTAGCAATCTTATTAAAAGGTGAAGTCATTCAATGAAAATGGGGATTTGATTATATATTATCTCTATGTTTTCCCTATCCTCTTGTTAGATCGTATTTGAAGAAATGATATCACATGCTAGAGTTAGCCTTTGTGGATGTTTCTTAGTTATTTTGAGTGATTAATTCATAAAGTTTCTATTTGAAACCATGTTATATAGGACATATACGTTTCCACATTTATGGCTAACATATGCATGTATGTGCTTCTTTTTGACAAGTGTTGTATGATGCTTTTGAGGTTGCTACATGATGTCGCACTCTTTCTCCTTTAAATCGGTCATGCTTGCATTAATGTATTGTCTATCGACATTCATACGTCTTTGTTTTTAGTATGTATCGTTTTGGTTAGCTACAGTTATATGTATTGTTACTTTTGGTCACAAACATTTTTATACTTAATACTCTGTGTATGAAATATTATGGATATATACATTTTGTGGTTTGGCTTATGACTCCATTTGATTACGTACATTACAATGTGATAAGTGTGGTGTTTTGAATTGTTATAATATATTAGTTGAAATAAGTTTAGTAGAATTGAAAAATGTTAGCTGAATGTATATGGCAATAAAAAAATGTAATGGAAATTTTTTTATAGCGTTTTAACTATGCTACGAAAAGAAAAATTGTAACAGCTTTCATATATTATAGCATTATGCTAGTGCTCTACAAAATACTCTGTAAGGATTAAATAGTTTTCATAGCAAAAAACAATGCTACAATAGATAGTAATGAATTTTCTATAGCGTTCAGTGCATAATAAAAGATTGACATAATATTTTCACAGCATTTTTAGATGCTATAATAATATGGCATGTCAACATATTATAGCAATTAAATAATGTCGTAATTGTTAGTATCATAAAACACAACCCTGTGTAAAAGTTCTATAGCTAGCTTTAAAACGCTATAGAAAAGTAGTTGTACAGATATGTCTAGTCTAAGATGGTAACAAAAACGATGTTAAAAGTTTGTTTTCAATTGCAATTTTGATATGCTATTGTACCTATCAGACTTATTGCAACTTGCTGATCTATGACGTTTATAGAAACGCTATAGAAGGCTTTAATAGCAGTTTTTAAACGCTATAAAAAGGTATGTTTGTCGTAGTGTATAAAGTTAATTAAATCGTTAATTAATTAAATAAGATTTAATTAATATATTATTATACATAAGACTATTATATAAGTAATATGAAATATAAAAGTTATATAACAATAAAAACTTATATTATATAAATGTATAATAAAAGGTGGAATAGTAAGAAACTCAAAATAAACTTAAGGGATAAAATACATACGTATAGTACGTATATCATGATTTCAGATGTGTCGATACTTGAATCACGAGGGTATTTCATAAGAAATACATTATTCCATAAGTCGATATCACTCTGTATAGTATATATTGAAGATTATGAATCTTCAATATAATGTTGTACTCTGCTATATATATATATTAATAAATTACTTGCATACTCCTTAGTTGTTGAGCAGAGTCAAGCTGGAGATGTTATGTGTTGTATTATTAATATATTGAATAGACAAGGTAAGATAACTTTATGTTTTTGTTAAGCAGACTCAAGATACATTTACTATGCTTAAGCCATCGCAATATGGTAGGTACAAGTGAATAGTTTTATTTCGATTGTTGAGCAGACTCAAGGTTGAAGCAGAATTAGGATAAGGTACCAAAGGATTAGGAGTTGTATATGATACAAACGGTAAGGATTTTTCTGTCATCCGTGGAGCTATGACTTGTTGAGCAGACTCAAAGTCATAATTCCAAGACGGATAAGTCCTAATACATGTTAGTAAAGTCGAAAGACTTCTATGTTTTGACTTAGGGTTTGGTGAAACATAAAAGACTAATGAGAGCCTTATTAGAAAATTGAAATGATAACATTTAACATTTCTAATATTGTAAGAACATATGCTATATAATGTTATAATAAGCTACATTGATAAATTTGTGCATTTAATACAATTGATAAAATGTTTATCAGTTAAGATATACAAATGAATTGAATTAAATATTGACAAATAGAAATATAATATATGTATATATACTTACTATTAAATACTTCTTACATGTTAATGTTTTCCATACCCATGCAAGTACTTAATTTTACAACTACTTAATACGTTCGTAATTTGGTCGCTTATGTGTTTATTTAGTCGAGACCGTGTACTACATTCAATGAGTTTTGAACTCTAAAGGCAATACAAGACTATGGATATTTTACCCATAAACTATCGCATATAAGTGTTATATGGGGAACAACGATAGTTCGTAATATATGTTATTTCGATGAAATTAGTTCATTTAAAATAAGCCAATAAACAGTGGATCGAGTATTCAATTTGATTGACTAGAAATGGATCATATTGTGTTAAATGTAATACAAGACCAAAACTACAATATAGATCTAAGAACTCTATCACTGAAACGTTAATTTGATCAGTTTACGCAAGGTGCAACATATTTTATGTCCTTTAGTGTTAAGGATGATCAAGTGTGCTTTTGTAAAGAGTTCGTTATGATGTTGTAGTAAAGATATTCTTTTGATTAGCTATACCATTTAGAAAGAATAACGAATGTACAAGAGGAGATGTGATTTAAGGTCCAATTGGGATGAAGAGAGTGAACAGTCACTTCTGCTTCATAAAGAAACATCAAAAACAAGAATTGTAAAATAATAATTGATATATAATATTGGAATAAGAAATCATTCCGAAATGTATTTTTATATAGAAAATTGCTTTCTATAAGATTTATTTCTTTGAGTTCAAGATATTTGACCAAAGAACTCTCCAATGTAAATTATTTGTAGTATATGAAATAAATAATTTATATTAAGTGAATGATGGACCTTCAAATTAATATGCTATTGTAGTAATGATGTAAATAGTAGTAGCATGCCATATAGCAATTATTGATTGCATCAAGTTACAAAAATTGTTTTCATGAAATATACCAAACATTATTTATGAAACAATGACTATTTTTCGATGTCGACTGAAAAATAGATAGTTATATTTCAATATGAATATTATGAATATTTGTTATGAAATAAAACTATAACGTGATATTTGTTTTCACTACAAAAGCGATGCATTGGAAATGGTGAAGTATCTAAAATTATTTTGAAATTATAAATTATGCCATAGTTTTCAGAAATAATTTTATTATATGATTATGAATCGTACGGTACTAATTAATTATATCTCAAGCATTAAGGGCAATTCACCATTTAATGGGAGCATCATAGGAGTTGATGAACTCTTTGGATTGATACATATAAGTAATCGAAATACCAAAACGATTCCACATACTTCGTCATATTCACTGATGAGTCATCATAGTCATGGACATGTGTATTTGATACACATGTATAAGTGTAAGATAAGCTCATAGAATATAAAATGGGAGTAAATAATATAACAAGCGATAGAAATAATTCGATTTGATCGAATGGGTGAGTATATTGGAAAGAGTTCTGAACGTACCTAAAAATGAATGAAGATTCAATCTCAAAAGTCACTCCTCCCTATGATACATAATGATGTGCAATAAGGAGTAATCGAACTTTGTTGGATAAAGAATGATTAACGATGAGTGAAGTTGAGCTTCAATTCTTTCTATAAGGTGTGTACTTAAAAGTAATATGCAAGGTTAAATTTAATATCAGCCAAAGAATAGTTTACAAAACCATACGAGATAAGGGTTTATAAGAAAAACCTACATATCCTAAACCAAGGAGTTGGCATGTTGTGCAAGTTGAAAGACTGCACATAATAATTGTACGTAAGTAATCTTGTATAAATCGTCCCAACGGAATTTTAGGAATGATAATCATTAGATGAATATTTATAATATAATCATTAGATGAATATTTATATTATGAACATAAATTGTGAACTAATGCATAGTCAGTTTTATATAAGGTAATTCATTACATATTTATGAATGCCCATTCCGTTGCACTAGGAAACAACTATTGTTTCAAGAAATACCAACTTCGCAGCGAACGAATTTCTTTGAGAAATTGTTGGTAGTAAAATGTGTTTAGATATGATCCCATGATAAAACAGATTACAAATGATGAAATGAAATTGACCAAACCTAAATAAATACATCGTATTAGAGTGTCTAATAAGTATTCTCATACATTGAAGAGCAACTATGATTTTATTATTAATGTCGAAAACATATAATCCTTGCTTATTTATTTAACCATTAAGAGTGTTGACTTTATGATATGATACGATGCGTAAATCCGAAGTAGATTCTAAGTACATTATCAAAATATGATTTTAATAGTTGTATCTAAAAGGGATATAATCCATTGACCGCAAATGTGTCTTTATGAGAAAGACAAATCCAGTTGGAATATAGCGACCCACGTTGATAAGAATAATATTGTGAATTTCAATTGCTGAAATTAACGTATCAGATTCACCATTCGATGTGCTCACGTTGTTTCGGATTTTGCTCACAAAATTATCGCCTACTATGACTTTATGATTTGGTATATATGCGTTGAAACAGAAAGTTCTAAATATAGATTTAGACTCGACTCTTTGCACATAACAATTAAAGTGTCTCGAAGTCAGTGGGAGCGATATTGGGTTTGTGGGTTTTTGGATATGATCTAAGAAATGATAGAATATATCATTTTATAAGCATTGAAATTAAATAAATATTTTGATAGAGATATCAAATAGTTTGATTATCAGTCAGGATGCAGAGGAAGCACGCGCTCATAAGAAAGAAAGTTAGAAAGGTACATAGGTATTTCTAAACCATAAGTAAACAACACACCACTGATTGTTAACGATGTACTTGTATTAAAATCAGTTTTAAGTTGTTTTAATACTCGATGTTTGATTTATAGATGATGTCTTTTATAGTAAGTATAAAAGATTTGGGAATGTCCCAAAACGAGATGCAAGGATAACATATTAAAATGTTTAATATGGAACTTGTAAGATGGATTCCTTATGCATTGACAATAGAAATTATCATGCACGTTATTTTGTCTATGATATCGTGGTTTGTTTATGTATTTGTTACATGAAGAAAGTATCAAATCCAAATTGATATCACTAAATGATAGTTTAGAGTAATTCTTGTGTATTTACGAAATACTAAAGAATTACAAAAATTTCACACTCCTTATGAAGAAGTGTTCGGACTCAAACTTTCATAAGTGATATTGAGTATAATATGTCAATAACAAATTCAAGTTAAGAATCTTTAAGTTGGAAATGTTCTTGATAAAAGGAACCCAATAAAAATGGCTAAGTACGTTGACCTGAATAGCGTCACAATAAAAGCAACGCACATATAATAAATGCACAAATTTATAACCGATTTGAGGGTGATTTTAAATGTTGAGAATCCCATAAAATTGTTATATGATAACAATGTCGCGATATAGTTCGTAACTGAACTTAGAGCTTACTGAAGTCGAGAGACATACTATAAATTGTTTCACACGATAACTATAGTTTATCAGCGTCGGAGAGAGTTGATTAACAGAGTAGATAATTTAAACACAATAGCATGCCCATTCACCGAGGGACTTACTCAATTGGTTTTGAGGAAACCGATTGGAGAAGTGGGAATAAGATTCCATATTGATCCCAAGTGCAAGTGATAGATTGATAGAGTTAGGGATATGTCATATGAGTAATTATGTAATTTGTCACATATATCTAAATCATTAACCAATCTTGTTTGAAATAAATGTGTTTTCGTTCTATTACATACTAGATATAATATGTTATATAAATGAATTACTTTAATTAATAGTATATTTAATAGAAAATCCATAAGTGGTATGTTTTGTGATAGTAGTTGCAAAGTGTTGTAACTGTGAGTAATTTATCATAATAAACACAAATATACCACTTTAAATATTCCTAGTCAAGATGCATCAAGATTGGATATCGATGTATCCGTTGAGACAAGAGTACGTAACGCTCTTCAAATGTTACACAGTGTATTACTCATGACTATTGGGGCCACCTAGGGGTTACGTACTGATAGTTATTGGATAACTATGGAACAGCTCACTTGGTAGTTTTCTGTTGGTTAATATAACTAAGTCAAACAGAAAATATCGATGTGACTGATTTACATAGTTCTCTTGACTTGAGAATACTATTGATCTTCAATATGAAAGCTCCTCTTTGATTATAGTAAAATCATGGCACATCGTCTATTGAGTGACCATAATTGGGTGGAGTGGAAGTATTGGAAGTGAAGCACTATTCAAAAGAGGATTCGTCTCCTCAGTTATACGAGGTTAGTATCACGGTCAAATTAAGTCAACTCAAAGTCAAAGTCTCCGGCCAGAGTATTTCATTTAATAATAATTTTTATTGTTGAACGAAGGACTTTTTGTTTGGACTATAGAGTTGAATATGGATGATATTGGAATTTTGTCCATTATCAAATTCCATAAGTCCAAAGTGATATAGTTTTGATGAAGAGAATTGATGTAAATAAATATCATAATCGGGTAATGCTTAATAATATGAAATTGGATTTTACCGAAACTTAGCGATAAATTTGGTCAAAATGTCACACTACCTGCTAAGTGACGTATGAACATTAAGATTGAAGAGTTCCATGTTAATCACTAATCGAATTTACACTTGAAGAGTCACACAACCGGAATGATGAATTCTCTTTAGACCAAACGATTTAATTAGCTTATAGTTGTTATAAATTAATTAATATTTATGATATATTAATTATAAAATTTAAATATGATTTTACGAATAAATATTATTGTATATATTTATAATAGTTATAAATATATCGATCGATATGCGATATCGACTAGCAATTAAATTAGATTTAATTAATAATGTTTATTTAAGTGTAAATGGGCAATTATCCTATGATGTTAAGATGTTATTTCGGTAGTAATAGGGCTTGTAGAAGGCGGTTAAAAAGGCTAGAGGGTTTTGGAGATGGATGGTTGAGATTTGATGAGAAATGGTGTGAGATGTGATCTGTATTTCTCTTTATTTCTTCCACTATAAAAAGACTCCTAACCCTAATGCACAAAGGAATTTTTTACTTCCATTTCCCTATGATTACTGGCCAACCTCATCAACAAGGAGCTCCAACAAATTCATCTTAAATCAATTCAAAAGGTGACATCTATTGGATAGCTAAAGATCTACGTTTCAAGGATTAGCAATCTACCGAATCGAGAAGATTTCAAAAGTGGGAGAATTCATCACTATATGGTGTGCTATAAGGTATTATTATTAGGTATGTATTTAATATACTATATGATTTACAATTTCTGGATAACATTATATTATTCATATATATATATATATTTGTGTGTGTGTATGTGTGTATGTATAATTGTATATATGTGTGTGTGTGTGTGTGTGTATATATATATATATCAATATTATATTGCTAGTTATGCGAGATTCTAATATGTATCATCAATGTTGTCACATATTAGATTGGTGTGTGTGTATGTGTGTGTGTGTGTGTATCCGAAGTGTACAGCCAAATAAATTTTAATTTGATTATTATCATTTTATTAATTTATATGTGTGTGTGTGTGTGTTCGCTTTAATTGACTACCTAATTTTAATTATATGACTTGTATTTAATTATATCATCATATCATATTGAACCTATGTTTTATAAATGAATATCTACATAGATGGTGGATGTGGATTAATTTTTAATATTTATTTAATATTATTTAAAGCAATATACTAATTAAATAAATCATATAAAATAAAATATGCTTCGAAAATTAAATTTTAATTTTTTTTTAAATTTGATATTATCGTATAAACTCTTGGCCAAAAAATAAGAATTTAAAAATCATTTTTTATATTTTTAAAAATCAATATAATAAATAACCGATATCAATTAATTAATTTAAAATATTATTTTGACTCAGAAAATTCTGAAAAAAAATTTGTATCCTTAAAATATCATGATTGATTTTCTAAAAATTTAAAATTTGAATAATATAACAAAAAATTAATTTTTTTATTATTTTATTGTATTTTGAATAATTAATTAATATTTTTTTAGTGCAATAAAATATAAATAATTTTTTTTGTGTTGTGCATTTGATCTAGAAAGGTTTAAAAATATATATATTTTTAAATACATAATTAATATACATACATATATATATACACACACACATACATACACACACACACATACATATAGTTATTTAGATATTATAAATATACTTATAAATATATTTAAATATAATAATAATAATTTTGTTATTATAATTCATAAATATATATTGTATATGTGTAAAATGACTTTAAAAAATATTTATGTATTATGTATATACATACATACATATAATATTTAATGAAATAGTATGTATATATATATATAAATCATTAATATTGTTACATATAAGATACACACACAGATATATATATATATATAATTTTACATAGTTTTCAATATTTATATAAACAACAAGTTTACATACATATTGTTGGGCAATATTCAATACATATTGTAACGTATCGGGTTTTGCCCGCTCGAAAATCAACATCCGTACTTCACATTGTACTAGAATGCCGCAGATTCGACCGTTCAAATCCGATTCGCCGGAGCTATAACACAATTAAGTAAATAACACATCGGAAGAAAAGAATAATACATTGATATACAATATCTGATACAACAGAGTGATACAATGAATATCAATATACATCAGAGATATGATACAACAAATAGCAGCGGAAAGGAAAATGATAACATCAGCAGCGGAACAATATCAATAGAAATGATAACTCCAAAATGATCTTCAGACAAGAATGAATCCACAACTCCAAGATAAGCAACTCCGATGAATGAACTAGCTCCAGATAATCTACTAAACCTGAATATCTGAAAAGAAACCCAACTCTAGACTGCTCGTGTGGAAAATTATGAGCACCCAGAGTTTAGGAATGGAACAATAAACTCTGGATCAGTCATGGAACTGGTGTGAGCAACAAAAACAGTTCATCTTTAAACAAACACAAAAGGTTTTTAAACGTTGAAATCCGCAATGCTTTTGGAAAATGAAACTACCATAAGACCTCCCGCCACACACACAATGCAAACGCAGAATTGGAGGAGATTTCTTCTTATGATAGTCAAAGATGCTTACTACGCAAAATCAATTGGATATTATTATTAGTGCATAGTGCAGAAAACATTTCGAAAGTATAATATTAATCTTAGCCAGCATAGACATTTCGAACTATGCCTACTATAGCTACCATCTAAACAGTGGGGCGCCACCATAAGTAAATGGCAGGTTCTACAACTAATACCGTACAAGTTCCGTATTGGGAAATGGATTTCCAACAAATGGTCAGGCTAAGGAACTTCCTATGCCACGAAGGAAACGCCTCTGGCGGGACGCTCCGAGAGACAAACTGCTCTCTGCCAACAAGGCCGGGTTACCCCTGTAACAGGTAACTCACGAATATGCCACCTCCCGGTCCTTTGGGACCTTTATCCGAGCTCGGTATCCAACATCACACATCATAAAGAAAGTGTATCCACATGAGTAAGTATCTGGGCTCCATACCATGATACCACCCCTTTCCAGAAGGAAATGACATACCCTAAAGGGCGCGACCCTCATAACCTTGCCGCAACGATCCTGTTTCGACCATTTCCGGGTTGTGAGGCCCTGACGAAGTCTCGTCCACAAAGCTACACTTTGTCACAAAGCCATGCTTTGGGTCAACAGATGATCAACCTATGATCATAAAGATAAATGATCAAACAAATGATCATATCACAAATGATCAAACACTGATCATCAAACAGCAACACTCAGCATGCCACATTACCAAATTGGGATATATCGCTGATAAATTTCAACTACATAACCTCTGAGCTCGTACGTCTCAGAGAAGGGTGTTAAGCTAAGAGAATAAATTCTCCGCCACCAAACAGAAATGTATTTGAAAGAAATCGGCTTTATATCTCAAAATGTAATGTCAGACATACAATCCATACAAGTCTGTTCCGGGATCAAACAGAACCGAAGGCACTTCTCACGAAGCCCTTGCAAATCCGGATAATTTCCAATCACGTCCGGACTTCCCGTCACTAAGGATGATAAAACCTCTATATCGGGGATCAGCCGATGCAGAGTAACTCGACGGTAATCCTTCCGTTTTCAAAAATATCCGGTCTTCAACACCGGTCTTCAAATGCGATCCATATACGACGTATCACATATTCGGAATGGGTTATACGACCCAAAGGTCCTCTCCCGGCTAAACCGAATAGTGAGCATAATATTTAAAAACATATGGATATTGGGATTTCAATTAAGTCACAACTTAAAACCCAAACTTTCCATTTGAATGGTTAAAACAAATTACCATTTACATCTTTTTAAACAAAAAGATTCATTTCAACAACCCTCAACGGTTTAAACAATTTTCACACTTTAATCTTTTAAACAAAAGATTCATTCACAGATTTTCCAAATTAATTTCCATTTCAATTTGATTAACTCGTTAAATCTTTAAATCAAAGATTTAACTTGTAGCTTTCAAAACAATTCCATTTCGAATGGTTTAAACAAAACATCATTCTAAATCTGTTAAAATAAACCGATTTAATTCGTAGCTTTCCAAAACAATTTATTCATAACTTGGAAACCCATTTTTCAATTCAATCTTGAAATTCCTTTAATTAAACTGGAATTTCATTTCTTATCCGAAAGCTTTTATTCTTTTGAAAACAAATAGTTTCATTTCAGAAAATCTGATTCATTCATACGAGTTGAAATCTTTGGGTTAAATCTAAATTCTCAAAATTACCTTTTAAATGGTTTAGATTCAGATAAACACATTTATAACATTTTCAATCTCTAGTTTCAAATCATAGAATTCAATTTCCAACATGAATTCAAATTTAAATCAAATTATTTAAATTTCCAAAACTCGATTAAGTTATTCAAAATAACTTTTATCTTTGAAATTCCATTTCAAAAGCTTTTCACTGTAAACCCAAATTTCCAATTTCAAAATCAATTGAAATTAAAATTTCAATTTCAAAAATATCAAATTTAAATTATCTGTGACTTAACCGATTTCCACGTGAAATCCATATTTGTGTGTGTAAAGGTGTAGTCCAGGGGTTGAACACAATAGTGCAACACAATGAATCATCACAGATTAGAATATAGAAATATAGTTGATAAGCGATATAACTATAACGCTCATCGTTCATTCACAGATCACAGATATATATCACAGATAAGTAAATTACAGATCACAACATAAATCAGGGTATATCACAAAGCATCATATATTAGGGATATCAAACAATCAAGTCATCCAATATAATCTAAGCATCCATAAGTAAGGTCAAGCATTTAATAGTCATTTATAAGTAGGATTCAATAGTCATTTATAAGTAGGATAAATTAATTGTTTAATCTTAATTTATTCAACTTATTTTCAATTAAATTAATTTCTTATGAATTAATTATTCAATCCTGATTTATAAATTACCAATCATTTCATATAGATTAATTTATCAAACACTTTAATTTATTAAATTTTTCTTAATTAATCATATTAATCAAGTTCTACTTTAAACCAATTACATAATTTAATTAACCTTAATAAATCCAAATATCCAAAAATTTATTACAATAAATGATTAATTTCTAATTTCTTTCCTTAAGTAATTACATTTTAAACAATTCATAATTGATTTTCGGAATTAATAAATCAATTAATTATTAACATTAATCACTTAAATCAAATACTTAACAATCCTTAGTTAATTATCTTCATCAACTAATAATATTTCTTTGATTACTTACTTAAGAAATAGTTTATTATTAATCATTTCTAATAATTTAAATTTATTAATTTATAAATAAAAGTAAATCATTCTTTAATCACCTTATAAATCTTTAATTACTTAATTCATTACAAATATAAATTTGTTAATCCTTCTTCATAACTCCTTTTTAAACAGTTAATCAATAATGATCATAAAAATTTGTTTCAAGGGAATATAACTTAAATTCTTTTATTCTGGAGTTTGCAAACAGTTTCGCCCAACATCAACAACCCGAGAATTCCCCCAGATCTACTCGAGTGGCCTCTCGAGTTTCCCACCAAATCTCACGGGTTCTTCTTCTCCCCTCTCATTCGTTACTTCTTCTTTTAATTTCTTTAAAACTTAGTTTAATTTTTAAGTTGAAATCTGGGAATACGACTATCACTCGCGTTCTACTCGTACCCATACCCGAGTTTCCCATGTTTTACTTCGAGAAAACCCCTAAAAAGCATGAGTAACTCCTGAGCCAAACAATAATCTACCCGAGTTCATTTCCTTTCCACCCAAGACAAAAACTGTTACCAGAACACATTCGACCGTACACGTGCACGCCATCAGCCACCACTTCCGGTCATCCACGACCATCTCCACATCTCAACGATCACCTCGACATCCTCTCTCAGGCCTCCGATCATCCACTCAGGCACTCGATTGAAATCGAGTTCGACTTCACACCTGGAACCCAAACCAGAACTTCATCGATCCCTGGAAAGCTCATCGCACTCCCATCTCCGATCACCAGAGACC
Source organism: Allium fistulosum (assembly GCA_030737815.1). NCBI lineage: Eukaryota > Viridiplantae > Streptophyta > Magnoliopsida > Asparagales > Amaryllidaceae > Allium > Allium fistulosum. The sequence continues at coordinate 635,348,918 of CM060901.1, forward strand.
ACCGAACTCCAGCCTTAGCCTCGTCTACCTCCCCTGTATCCAACCCCAGCAGCTCGTAACACTCGATCAATTCGTGGCTTCGAACGAGACAAATCACCATAGCTTTACAAAACTAGGTCTACGAGAATAAATTCAACGCCATCGCCTCCACGTTGGTCTGACCACCAGTCCACCATTTTTCCGAGCTCCACCCATCACTCCTCCACCTCCAGACAAACGCTCGACGTCTCCGGTCATCCCCATCGACCCCGGCATCCCAATATGTTCGAAACAGTGAAATAGTAACTGCTCTTCACTCCTTTGTTTAAAAATTGTAAAATTTGTTTTAAAAACCATGGTTTTGTTTGTAGTTTCGATCTATAATCCTGAATCTTTAAAACCAGAGGTTTGGTTTTAAACATATTTAAAGATGAGATTAGATTTCTTTAGTTATCAGGTGAAATATAGTTTGTTTCGACCTAAATGAAATTTTAATACTTAGATGATAGCTAAACAAACAACTACGGTTCATATCCCAGGTTCAACTAGTTGGTAGATTAAAAGATGGAGGTTGGTTTTCATATATACCAAAAAAAACAGATAACAGAATATCAAAACAGATACAAGTATCACAGAGCAGATACACACAAATTCCAGTCATACACATACAAGATTTAGAGAAAAACATTCCAATAACTTAAGTTATAAGTTTAAAACAAATTTGTTACTCACCTGTCCTATGGAGAACAGAGCACCTTATTGTTGAAGTAGTTTGAATTTAGAAAACTGGAACATGTTTTCCACTTAGATCTTCTGCCAAATCATCTTGCTCTCTGTCTATATTGACTTGTTGGTGATGTTAAATTCTTGTTTTAGGATTAAATAGAGTTTTCATTTTGGTTTTTGTTGAGCTCGAACTGGAATTGAGAGGTAACAGAGGAAAGGTTGTTTTACAAGCTTATGTATATACAAGCTTCAGGGCTTGTACATTTTTCTTTTATGCCAGAGATATTTTGATACAAATGGAGGCTGAAAAGAATTCGTATGGATTGTGTTGGCTGCTAAGAGATTGAGACATTAAATGGTGTTTGTACTTTATGTTTTATTTTATACATATCTCATCATTTTTTTTTCTTTCTTATCTTACCTGGCTTCATTTGCAAGCTATCACATATTACATTTTTTTGCTTTGTGTTTTGAACTTTGTTTCCTTTAAGTTTGCATGCATTCGAACCATCAGTTCCCGTACTTATGCAAGTTTGCTAACATGTTTGCTAAAAAAAATAAAATAATGGATATTATTATTGTAGTATGTTGTTCTACTAGGTTCAATTGGCTATGCAGAGTAATTTAAAGCGGGGAAATCTTCTTTTAAATTGTGATGTAGTATAAACATTGTTCTAGTATGTTGTTTGATTATAAAATGTAATAGATGCCATCCAATATGTTATTTGATTAACTAGTGTATTGGATATTGTTTAGGTGTGTAGAATGTCTGTTTAGATATTTTATAAATTTTACTATTTTATTCAAAAATCCATTTAACTATCAATTTAAATGTAATTAAAATCCGGGGTCGTTACACATATAGTATGAGCTAACATGTCCATTGCGATGTAAATCTCGACATTTATACATGGGCATGTTATACCTTGCACGGATTATTGTGTTACACGTGCATACACATACATATATGTATATGATACATATGTGTACTATTATATTTAATTGAATATAAATTAAATAAAATTCTATTTATAATTTATAAATTTAAATGAAATAAGAGATTTTAATTAATAGACTTCATAGGCCCATTATAGATGCAATAAGGGAATTTTTTTTGAAATTCACTCATATCTTCTGCTGCGGGCTGGTCTAGTTTCAATAGATATTTGCTCGACTACTTCTTTTAAGGAAATATCACTTTTGTTTGTATTATGGGTTAGAAATTAAGATTTTGTCTAGAGGTGACTCTTTTACAGAGATTAGTAGTCAAGAGTCTCTTACTCTCCAAGGGCTACAAGTTTGAGTTATGTTGGAATTTACAGATTTATCCTCCAAGGACTAACTAGTTGAGTATTATTATTTACTCTTAGGGTTGGTAATCGAGGATTTGTTATGTCGAGATACCCCCATTTGGAAGCATGGAGTCGAGAGTACTTATTATTACTCTCATTAGGACCATCTAGTTAAGAGTTTTCGTTGGGAATCTATGTCATAGAGTTCACACCACTATGGAGAGCGTGTGATTAGGACCCGCTAGATAGGTAGTATCCATCCCAATGGTCCTGATTGTAGGGTCGCTCCCCGGATCCGTGATGTCACATTGTTGAGTTTGTAGATTGTGTGTTATTCCTCTCATTAGAGTCATTAACCAGATGTCACTCATGGACAACCGGCTCATTACTAAGGGCAGGTAGGATTCATGACCAATGCACGGTGTAGATTTACATCGTGTTTATAACATGTGATGGATATGAGTGTGACGATTCTTGAAGTAATTAAGGGACTGTAGGAAACGGGTTGCGGTCATTAGCATTTCCTAGAGCAGTGTTGGGTACATTAATCTCCCATCTAGACGATTTAGGTAGATCCATTGCCTATGTGATATTTGATGATTATCACCTTATTAGAGACAATGATTATTTAACATTAGAGACTGGTTGCATGCTTGTTTGTCAGTTGAGATAGCCTAGCCTGAGACAGCTGCGTGTTGCCTATTTATGACATTGGAAATCTGTTGTGTTCTTATCTGTCATTCTCTCTAAGAGCCTCACTCTAGGAGACCTATTATTGTACTACATATATGTGTGTGTGCGCGCGCGCGAGCATGTGTGTGTGTACGTATATTTTTATCTTAGGGCCATTCAGTTGAGAATACTTTCTCTCATTAGAACTGTTGGTCGAGATGGATCTTTGTGTTTAATTGTGCGTTATGCTATTCTATATGTTATATTATGAGTCTGCATATACATATATAGATTGTTGTAGTTATTAGATGTTTAATTATTGGCCGACATCTCTCCCACTTCATTCTTATGCCATTTGAGGTGATGATTAATTATTTGTTTCGGTGGGTGACATTTTATGTGCGTGATTTTGGATGACGTGAACACACTTGAGATACTTATGTTATTTATGATATTCTTATGTACACCATGCCGGTTGTTATTATATATTGACATCTACATTCTAAACATAGTCTGACCAGTGTGTTATTTATATAATACTCGAGTCAGTCTAAGACATTTCAGGTTCAGGGAAAAAGTGACCAGCTTGTGATTATAAGGCATAGTTGGAGACTAGTTTATTAGTTGACTAGTATGTCATTATTTACTTATGTAGTCTATTGTATGTTGATGATAATGAGATGTATGTATTGGATATACATACATTGTATTTATTTGATAGACGGTGGGCATTTGACTATTTTATAGACCTACTTTGACTTGTATATTTATGTTCTATTATATGTTAACACTGCGTTGATGACTTTGCGATCTCTTATATGTAATTAATATTGTGTATTGTTTTATCCTAGAAACATATGTGTTTATTTCTTTTTGCCGATACCGAGTACGTATGGATGTGTTATATGAGATTTTTAATACGTGTCGATGTTTAGCCCAGGAAAATATTCATGTATGATAGTCCAATATCGTCTCATTTTCCGTATTATCAAACGGTATAACCTAGTAATACTTTAGTATGAGTTATATGTAGGGTGTTACAATTCACCAAGGCCTTGTTCCACACATTTCAATTGGCACAAAATAAACTTCACATTTAAAGTGCTGCAAAAAGAAGGATTCATCGATTGTAGTTCTACTGCAGTGCCCGAAATAAAATAAAATAAAATGGAAAAGAATGAAACAATGTTCAATGATAATTCTAATAAGCTAAACAACATAAACTAAATAATCTTATGTGTATTTTTATAAGGGATGATATATCTCATGGAACATTCATATATCAACCACCTTCGCTCCTAAGGAATGAGCTGTTTTATTGGAATTGGCATGTATGTTTAAACTTCTAAGCTCGGAGAGATGCAACATATACCATGGTTAATTTATATGTTCACACACCGACCTTCTTTTCAATTATGTATGGCCTTCCCATTTTATTCCTAAGGCTCCGAAAGGAGTGGATACTCTTTTCAACACAAGAATGTCTACTGTGATCTCTTGGTTTCTAAAATGGTCGTTGTATTGTTGTGCTACTCGGTGTTGTCCAGCGACTACTCTCAAATTTGCCATTTCACGTTTTACTTCTATAAGATATAATTATTCATGTAGTATTTCCTTAGTTCCATTGGAGTCAAAATTAAGTTGCCAATGCAATGCAAGATCTACCTTTATGGGGATCATTGCTTCACAACCGTAAATCAAGGCAAATGGAGTATGTCTAGTGGGTGTTTTGAAAGAAGTTCGATAAGTCCGAGATGCCAAGGTTAATTCTTCTACCAATTCCCTTTATTTTTTTGTAGTCTCTTTTTGATGATTGATTTTTGAACTTTGCTTATTGTCACTAATCGGTTAACATGCAGATGCACTACGGATAAAATGCCATAATAATTGATAAATTATTAGCTTTCACATTGCATCTCATTACCTATTATGATTTTGTGAAGTATGTCACATTTGCATAGTATATTCTTCTTTACAAAGCTAATCATTTTCCCTGAGGTAATAGTTGCAACGAGCTCGGCTTCAACTCATCTATTAAATAATATTAAAGCAGAAGAATTTAAAGCTCTCTTATTAATTTTAGAAAATTCCTCCTCTCTCCTTAATTCTCTCTTCTATCGTTAAAATTTAATGCTAATTTTTGTAATTATTTAGATATTTCTTCCAAGTTTTTTATGTTATTTTACGTTTAAGTCTATATATATTAGATTTAGTTAGGTGATCTTAAATTTAAACTTTTTGAATAAATACAATTAACGAATATTCATTAATTAATTTAATAAAATTTTAAAAATGACAATTCAATATATGTACCGCATTCATATTGACAAAAATGGTAAAACTAATTTTTCATTCAAGTCCAGATAGTTTTAGATTTCCACAATTATATACAAACTATTATAATGTTCTACTAATGTTCTCTCCTACATTTTGCATTTACATGCCAACATTTAATAATTTTTACAATTATTTACGGATTTCTTTTAAGTTTTCTTATATTATTTTACATTCAGGTTCATATATTTGAATTCATTAATTGATCTTGAATTTTTTTTTTAACTAAATCCAATTGAAAAAACATTTATTAATTAATCTAATAAGTCATAAAAAATGATAATTCAATATGTATACCGCATTTGTACTGACATAAATGGTAAAACTATATTTTCATTCAAGTCCATATAATTTAATATTTTCACAATTATATACAAAATTATATTTGATACTCTTACATTTTTCTACATTTAAGTTCATAAAATTACTTTCTTTCTAAAATTAGTTATTTAATACAAAGAAATATATATATAATTTTTTATTTCTAAAATTGGTATTTCATTATAAACAAATATATGCAAAAAATTTGTTTTCAAAATCGGTACATCATTACAAACATATATAACGTTTTTACTTCATAAAATTGGTATGTTAAACAGACTCTTTATCAGTATTAAATTATATTTTGTGAAGAATAACATTACAATTAATGACAAGTGATGAATGTTTGTATCCTGTAATATTGAACAAAGAAAAAATATTTTTAATTAGTATGTTTTTGTACAAAAAGTTACATTTTTATTATTTATATTCATAATATAAGTTAATCGATAGACACAAATTATACCGTATTTTGATTAGAAATATTTTTCTTTCATATTTTATAACCTTTTTTACATAAATGTTAAATATTTTTTGAAAAATTTTATTATAAAATAAAAATAGTAAGGTATGAAACAATAGATTAAAAATCATTTTTTTACATAATTGAAATGACAATGTGATTTGTATATTCATTTAGTATTTATTTTAGTAGTTAAATAAATATTTGTTATCACTCTGATAATATCATATAATTATTTTGATAGATATGTGCTGCAAGAACTATAAATGCATACAAATACATTGAGTCTTTGGTATTACACTTCTGTTTGTAGGTATTTGTCGTCATTCCCTCGAGTAGTATTTGAAATTTAACGTATACATCATTTATCTTTTACTCAAATGTATCAAATCCTAAATGTCAATTTCAAAATACATGTACATAAATATTTATTTATGAAATTTTATAAAAATATTAATTTCAAAATTTCTTAAGAATACTTATTTTCATTTATTTGATTGATAAGTAATGAATCCTAAAAAATAATAAATCAATATATAACTCATTTTTATCAACAAAAATGATAGTTATTTTATTTAAATATAAAAATATATGAATCTCATAACAGAAGTACACAGTTATCAATATAGTAATTTCAATTTATAATTCATTTATTCTAACAAAATTCATCAGATATTGCATAATAAATTATATTTCTTAAAAATAATTATATATTATTTTTCTGCAACATATCGTATGCAACGCACGGATTACACATTGATAGTTCCCCAATCAAACCAATTCTCCACATTGCAAATGGTCAGGGTTTGATTATTTAGCAAGTCTGATTGAGGAGCTATTACAATTTTAGAGAACTTTTGACATTTATCGCATTTTAACAAAAGCTTGTGGATCGTTCTTTAAAGTAGGTCGTAGTACCCTTAACACTTGTGTAGTTATCCCGCTATGCTTAGATGACTTAGTGATTGATGGAAAATTTTCTAACAAACCAAATAGATCTGATAGCAACAATTATGATAGCCAACTGATTATCAATCATCAACCTAATAGCTATAGTCTGACCAAATCACTATTAATCAAATAGATGGTAGAAACTAATGAAAATAAAGATAATATTCGAATCAACCAAATTGATTTATATCCACGAAGCGAACAGCTCAATTTATTACTTTATCAAAACATCAGGAAACATGGCTAAATCCCATCACCAAGCCAAATTGGTCGACCAACTGAGAGAATCCAGCTGTCTACAAAAAACAGAAATTGCTCGACTAGGACAATGTGTTGGTCCAACCAATATTTATGTAGTAGAACTCTTGTCTAATGTCACTGCAGTTGCTTTGAATTGCATCAGAGCCTAATGTCTTAAACTATTTACAAGTATATATTAAAGATGCTTTAGGGACAATTATATTGGAAAAAAAAGGGTATGTCTATATTGTGCATCATGATTGACACAGTGGCTTATAAATTCAGGCAATATCTTTTACATATAGAATTGCATCAGAGCCTAATGTCTTAAACTATTTACAAGTATATATTAAAGATGCTTTAGGGACAATTATATTGGAAAAAAAAGGGTATGTCTATATTGTGCATCATGATTGACACAGTGGCTTATAAATTCAGGCAATATCTTTTACATATAGAAAGGAGAGGAAGAAAACTGTAAAAACTAACCAACCACCGAGAGTGATAGAAATAATAAATCATGAAACCAAATACGAGTTTGGCATTATTAACAATCTAAACTACACAGTTGTTGGGAGTATTCATGCCGTAATATAACTAACATTTACCACTTTAGTCCAATATTTGTTTACTAACAACTTATTACTAAAGTACCAAACTAAAATCATAGCTTCTCATTTTCGTTTCATACTTCTACAAAGCAGACTGGAATATCATCTCAGCAAGTTCCTGCATTGGAAAATGAATTTCATCCCATGTCATTTCCCACACAAATTCTAACTAAAATCACAGTAATTCATGAAAAAAGAAGGATAAATGTATACTACAACGTTTAACAAAAAGATTTAATCACCTGCTTCCCAGATTTAACCGGTGGATCTCCGGATTCCATTGCTACTTTTTCAAGGGTGACAAAATCGGCTTTCCCAGCCTGTTAGCACATACATATACATCCATTTTTTCAGTTTACATAATATATTTTACTGATTATAAGCGTACCAGAAAATGGTTGAAAAATGAATTACCTCGATCATAGCTCCAACCTCTGAGTCAAAGCTCTCATAGCGCTTGCGGACGAGCTCCTCCAATGAACCATCCTGGATAAAAATTTAAATTCCGCACATCATTACAGTACTTATTTAATTCGATATAGTCTAAGTATCATTATAATACTTATTTAATTCGATGTAGAATTCGATATAGTCTAAGTATTGTTCACAGAAAATTGGCCTTGAAATTACTTCGATAAGCTTGGCAGCATTGCGAAGTCCCCTAGCCAATGTGTCCATTCCAGAAATATGTGCAAGGAAAATATCCTCAACATCAGTGCTCTCTCTCCTCCTACAATATGAAACAATATAATAAGAAGCCATTTTCGGCTCTTGATTGTCATAAATAATGACATGCTCAATAATAATAAAAAAAATCCAGCTAGTAAGCATTATTATAAAGAATATTTGATATCAGCATAGCACTAACAATTTGGCATCGAAGTTGAAACCACCAGGGGCGAGCCCACCCTGAAATTAAATGAGTTCAACATCAGTCCATGACAAAACACATACACAATAACAATATACACAAAGCTTTATATAGTTGAAATATATAACATAAATTGAGCAAACTTACGTTCCGGATCACACTTAACATAACTAGAGTGGCCTCACTTATATCGGTAAGGAACTGATCAGTATCCCATCCTACAGATATATAAATCATCATGTAGCAATTACATAAGTTAAGGTGGGGTTGGTTTGAAAATTGAGTTTTGTGTTTTGTGTTTTCAACGTGCACTTTTAAAATACACGGCAGAGCGGAAATGGATGGAAAACGGTCGACTTGAAATATGATTTTAATATATAAAATTAAAATTGACTTTCTCGTGTTTTCTGTCTTTTGTAAAATATCAAATTCTATCTTCTCTCGTCTCTTCTTTCGATTGTTTGATTGACCAGGATATTCCAACTGAGTTCAAATCCCCTATCCCCAAATGTCGTGTGCCCCATGTTCTTATACAATCAGCACCATTCGTTCAATCAAATTAATGGATTGATTTAATTCATTCAATAATGAATGATGGAGATTGGATGGGGACAGGGGGCACATGGCTTTTGAGGACAGAAGAATTGAGCTGGTTCCAACTCCCCTACTCTCACCCACAAACAAATATTGAAAGTGTAAAACACAAAACTTTTCTAACCAAACACTATCTAAAATTTTCAGCTTATTAATCACAAAGCTCAATAAAAGACAGTAGTTTTGGTTATATGAATAATACCAATCTGAGGATCTCCGGTGTTTGCATCAACATTTCCCAGTATTCCATTTATTCTTGAGGTTTCAAGCTCGTGAAAGCAGCTATTAATCATATACATAAAAAACCTCATCAAATACACTAAAGTGAAACTAGTCACCCATAACCAAAGTAAGAACATACCTATGTCCAGCTAGAGTAGCATGGTTACACTCAATGTTGAGTTTGAATTCTCCTACAAAACACATCAATATCCCAAGTGAATTTAATAAATAACTTTGATAATAGCCTTTAGAAAAGCTTGTGGCACACATACATCCAACACAGTCAACATAGTACAGACTCATTTATCTCTTTGCTTATACCATATCAAATTTCAAATATATATTGCAAACAAACCTGAAGTCATAAACTCATCATGACTTAAAAGCAGCTAAAAAAGCTCTAGAGAAAAAACCGTTATTACATCAAATTCTAAAATAAGTCGTGATGGAGACCTATTGGTTTACATGTAAACATGCAAATAATTGTGCACACACAGAAAGACATGTCAATGCCTAGTGACATGGTCAACATGATCACTGCATTGAACATATTGATATGTGCTTTTGTCATCACACCCATTGTTCCAGAAATGAACAATGGATGTTCTGCTTTACAAAAGCAAAAAAGAAACCAAATTTACAAGTGAAAATAGCTTGACACCATCTGTATATACAGTATCAAAGGAATATAAGCAATCTCACTGAAAAAGATGAAGTTTTGGGTGACTAAGTAGAAATATACATATTGATTGTTGTGAACTAGGCTTACCAATATTTTTGGATTAATATCAATATACAACTAAATATTTAAGTTGTTGAATTACGTGTAAAAGATGATGAATTAAATTATGAACATTTCATTTATGAGCTCATCAAGTTTGAGTGAGAAAAAGAAAGATACCATATTATATTTTAGATATATTTTTTTTGCAAACAAGAGTCTCATATATAACTCATAAGCCATCTTCACAAATTCTAGAAAAAAAAACCCTCTAAATTTGCATCAAATTTTGCAATAAGTTATGTTAGAGACCTCGCGGTTTACAAAAAAGCAAATAAATGACATGGTAAACATGATCCCTACATTAAACATATGTTCTTTTGACAATGGACGTTAATCTAGTTTATCATAAAAAATAAAAATAAAACACTTTCACTCTAATATCAGAACACTTACTGCTTCGAGTAATACACATTTCTCTTGCATCTTAAATAATTTTCCCGGCATGACTTTGAAATCTTTGGCCTGGTTTTAATAGTTTCTTTGTTGAAGCAAGAAAACATGTTTAGTAAATCAGAGCTCATTTTATGCATTTTTATGACTAATTTTGTTTTGCTTACATGCAAAAACCAGGTTACACAAACAAAATACTGAGTCAGCAAAAAATAACGTACTTCAAAATTGATAGCCGAAATAGTATGAAAAGAAAATATGATATGTGATGTCTAAAGTGCATTATGAAGAGTAAGCATAGGCAAAATTTATTTCCTAAATGACTGATAATGAAGAAATGGGAGAGACAGACCACAAACATTACCTAACAAGCCATACTTCTGTAAAAAGGAGAACGAAGTTGCAGCATCCCAGTCATACTGGTGCTTTGTAGGCTCCTGTGGTTTTGGTTCGATTAGTAAAGTACCTAAAGAACAAGAATTAATTTATTAACATTATCACCATCCACAAGAACCACAATATTGATGATTAAATTTATTTCAGATCCACATTCTGCAATATGAGATGCAATACCATTGAATCCAATCTTCTTTTTGTATTCAACGGCAGCTTGAAGAAACTTGGCCTAGAATTAAAATTTTATTAATAGGTATCATTGGTACAAACGTAAACACACGCCAAGCCAATGTGCGTACCAAATGGTCAAGTTCTCTTTTCATATCAGTATTCAAAAGAGTTTGGTATCCTTCACGACCACCCCAGAAAACAAAATTCTCTCCTCCAAGATAATGAGTAACCTATCATCATTAAAATATATAACAATAATAATTATTACACACACAAACAATAATCAGAAACTGATAGCTTATATAACATAAAATTCTCATGCACAAACCAACCTCCATTGCTTTCTTGACTTGCGCTGCAGCATAAGCATAAACTCCTACCTCGGAGCTGATAAAGATACCACATGAGTTAATAATATATTATGAGATGAGAATAACCTTAGTAAAGTATTAATACCTAGTAGCTGCACCATGCATGTAACGAGGATGCATAAACAATTGAGCAGTGCCCCACAGTGGTTTAATTTTAGATCCCTAGCAATATTAATTTTTAAAACTTTAAATATAGTCACTAGGAACAGGAACAGGAACATGAATTCCTATGACTGCTGTTTTTTTCCCAAAAGCAAATTTATACCTGAAGTTCCTTTGCAAGTTCAACCACTTCATCCAAATTTGCATTTGACTCCTGCAACATACTATAAATGTTAAGGATTGTAAAAGCAACACACTTTTTCTTGTGTAACTGAATTATTTATAAAATAAAGTTAAATAAATAATAAGGCACCGCTAGTGTTTTCCCGTCAGGAGCAATATCTCTATCATGAAAGCACCATCTATCAACTCCCAACTTGTTTATGAACTCAAAATTTGCTCTCACTACAATAAACAAAACAGCATTTAGATGGCACTCTATCTAGTAAGCCAAGCAATTCACTAACTCCATTCACAACACTAAGCTTACTTCTTCTTTTAGCCATGGCTACTGAATTTGTACCATCTTCCCATGGCCAAGATTTTGTTGGAGCACCAAATGGATCTGCACCAGATCCTCGAAATGTGTGCCAAAAGGCAACACTGAATTTCAACCAATCCTGTTGTCAGAAAAATATTATTATTTTGATCTACTTTGCATATAACATGTGAATAAATTATAGTGGGAAAATCATGATAGATAAGGGGCAACAACAAAATAAAAAAGAAAGAGAAAAAAAAGTGTTCAAGGGGAAAAAAATTTAATTTTAAGGAAAAAGATTAAAATATGATTTTCCTTCAGTAAACATAATTAAGATAACATTTTTATACCATCTTAAAAAAAGTGTCAAAGTTAATTCTTTGAAATTTTCTCACTAAAAAAGATTAAAAAAAGGTTATTATTTTTTATTCTAAAAGGTTTCAGTAAAAAAAAGTAACTCTTTAAAGTTAAAAGTTTTGGAATTTTAAAGTAATTTAAATTGATTTATTTCCCCAAATTCATATTTTTAAAACCTTGTAGAAATTTAATTATTTTCAACTTAATTTTCATAATCCTACATTTTGATTTATTTGTTTGAGTTTTTTTGCTTAAGTAACATAAGGAGAAATGTTCACCAATATTTTGGTTAACGACTAAATAATTACAAATAGTAAAGCTCACAAATTTTCCTTATAAATTAGTTACATTTTATGAAGGGAACTTTTGTAAAACAGCCTTTTTAAGTTTCAAAATACTCGGTCACCCCTCGTTAAAAACAAGTTTTAAAAAACCCATATTTTTTAGTTTCATAATTGTTAGAACTAGACTGATCTACAGCGGGTGAAATGGATAGATGTCAAAAAAAAATTCTATTTGTATCATAGTGGGCCAATAAAGTCTAATGAGTTTTACTAGATCTAGTTTGTAAAACAAAATTAAATTTTATTTTTCTTTACTTTACTAATTAATGTGATATAATTAATTTAATGTATATATATTTTTGAGTATAATGTATACATGAAGTGCATGTGCAACATAGCAATGTTTACATATTTAATGTATACGTATATAGCAATGTTTACATTCGTCATTTATATGTGCATTGATTGTCTCAAAACATTGTGTTATACATACATACATACATACATACATATATAATCATTTATATTAAATAAATAAAAATTAAAATACCTAAATTAATTTTGACCGATTCAATGAGATTTAAAATTTAAAATATGTGACAAAGACTTACTAAATATTTTCAAATTTTAAAACTAGATTTTAATAACTATTACTTAAAATAATAACAATAATATTATATTATATATATATATAATTTATTAGACTATATTTTTATATAGTGTATATATTTTATATTTCAAATATTATGTATAATTTAATGTTTTAAATAAGTGCCTGCAAATATTTACATTTTTCAAAGAAATTCAAAAAAAAAGTTTTGATTATAGAAAAAAATGCGATTAAAGTTCAGATTTAATTTCTTAAAAATAAACAAATTTTTTCTATACCAATATTAAAAATAGGGGTAGATCCTAATTTCCACTTTTATAAATTCCCACTTAGCCTATTTGTTTTTCCTTTTAACAATCATCAACATAATGTATATGAGTTACTTCACAAAACTTAGTATTTACTACAAATATTAACACATATGTCTACACAAATTAACTACCTAATCATCATTTACATAATATACCTACGGAAACAGTAATACAATGAGATTGCTAGTCGTTAAGTTTGCAGGTTATTGCACAACTAACAATAAGCAAAAACGGACCTTCATTTTCTTCCCTAGAATCTCCTCCTCTCCGTTATACCACTTGTAGGAGAGCGGGTTTTTGCTTGAAGGACCCTATAATACATGCAAGAACATACACAAACATCAATAAGAATTAATAAACAAATTTTGAAACCAAACTAGCAAGTTATTTATTAGATATGTAAATACCTCATACTTAATCTTTGGAATTTCAGGAAAAAATTCTCCTTCCCATGAATCCAAACTGTCTTTAGCCTCAAGATTCGATGGGCATGTTTGTGCAGACGTTAAAATCTTAATAACAAATCATTTATAGTAAATCAGCTCATATATCACAACACCAAAATAAATTACCTAAACTCACAAGTTGGACAGAAAAAATAACTTACAAACAATCCAAAATGTAGTAGTGCTAGAATGAGAGCTCCTTTACACCTCATACTGAAAAGCACGTACCTGACCACTGCACATTAACGATTTTTTAAAAAAAATTAAGTCATTATTCTAAACAAATTTAATTTTTTTCGCCAAAAGATGCCACACTTGCGTTTGTTTTGTTGTGCTGAATCTGAATACGGACAAGTTTTTGTTTCAACTACAGTTAGTGCAGCAAAGAAAGTCAATATTATCAAAGAGAATACTAGGCAACAGCCAAATATCAAGCTATTTCAAAGGTATCCAAATTGATCCGTGCAAAACTAAGTCAGAATATCACATATAGAGAATTAAAATCATCATTGCGAATTCACAAGGGTCTCGTTTTATCCTTGGTGTTTTCTGCTACTTTTTTAAAAAAGAAAAAAAACTTATTTCAGAAAAGTAACTGATCTCATCTTCTCCATGCGATCAGAAAGCTAACCCGAAAACAATTCCACGGATAAATTTTTTACCAAATAACAAAAGGAAGATACACAGTAATAATGTTCATACTTCTTCCAGAAAAAACACTAGTTTGGGATTACCAAAAGACGTGGAGCAGATGGTGATGATGTTGATTGAAGCAGATTGAAGAAGGAAGGCTGCTGATAAATTATTTTTGATACCTAAGATTTTATAGAAAGTAATCGCTTAAAAATATCACTGATTTTTAGCTTCTAGACTTGCTGACTGAATCAAAGCAAACGGATAAAAAAAATCTGATCGATTGTTAATATCTCTATTCAGCGATTACTGAATTGAAGCAAACGGACCCAATTCAGTTCTGAATATATAAAAAATCCTTTTTTCTATAAAGTGAAAAAATATAAATCTTGTTCTACAAAGTTTGAGTTCTATCAAGGATTTATGGAATATAAATAAAAACAAGAGACTAAGAAAAGAAAATTACCCGATTAAAAGTAAATGTCAATAATCTAGAGAACAAAACAATGGGGCTGAATTTAAAGAGGCTGTAGGAGAATAGTGCGTTATCCACAGTTCTATAAGACTGAAATAAGATAGATATTTTGAGTATCCTGTTCTTGATCAAGTTTTCAAAAGGATCACGGATCGGTAAATTGTGCGTTTCAATATTTGGGCCCACCGGCTTTGTAAGGACCAGCTAATTTCGATAGGAATAGAAGTACACAATTACATAGGATTTTAAGTAGCATTTTAGCAAATATCAGACATGGTTTAGTTTAAAAACGAATATCGAGTTTCTTTTTTCAAGTATGTAGGTCAAATATGAGAGGAGTGAAGTTAAAACGGAAACAACGGAGGGGATGGAGGGACAACGAAATGATGAATCGTTTCTCGTGCTTCTATCATTTTTTAAAATACGGAAAATAAAATAAAGTTGTTTTTTATTTTGTATGTTAATTTCGTTTTCTAAATAGGTCGTTTTCAACAATATATATACGTTTTGCGTATTTTTGTATGGACGAAAACTCAAAACTAAAAATGGCAAATCAAACACAGCCTTAGTTTTTACGTAGCATTTCAACAAGTATTAATTAATTTATTATATCTTTATTAATAGTTGTAATATCCTTAATGTCACACTTTTTTGGTATCAACGCGGATTACCAGAAATGCCCTTCTATCTTAATATCTCTATAAATCTTACCAAATCTTAATATCACTTAAATATAGGATCTAACAACAAATTTTCCTTCATAAATTCAAAACTCCACTCCATAAATTTTACCAAATCCTAATAGCATTTACAAATAAGGTCTCAAAATGAACTTCTTTTATAAATCTTTATTAATAGTTGTAATATCTTTAATGTCACACTTTTTTGTTATCAACGCGGACTACCAGAAATGCCCCTCTATCTTAATATCTCTGTAAATTTGACCAAATCTTACTGTTATAGGATCTAACAACAAAAATTCCTTTACAAATCCAAAACTCCACTATAAATTTTACCAAATCTCAATAGCTACATATGATTTTAACGAAAAAAATATTTGACATTTGTGCAAATCATTTCTCTTGAATATATTACACATATTTAATCGATATAAAAATAATTCACGCATAAAGCGCGTGTCATAATCACGCGCGAAGTGCGTTCCGTAACGCTCCTCTTTATTAATGTCTTTATTAATAGTTGGAATCGAAACACAATCTTTTGGTCCGACCGTGAAGTTCTAATAATACCTTTATATACAAATAGGAGTTTGGTAGTTCGAATGCACTGTGAACAAAAATTAACATCTAAACAATGATACAAGCTCAAAACATTTTCCAATAAAAAAATTACATTTTTACTGTTTGTATTTTTCAGTTTATTCTTATCGCACTACGTTGAAATTTCAAATTTAATAATTTTATAAAAATCTTTTATATGCATGTCCATTGTACGTGCCAAAAAATCTCGCACCAATAATACCAACTCTTTAATGATCTTTCAAATTTTAGCTAACTTTATGGAGATTATTTGAATAAATTAAAATCTCATGCTAGTTATTAACTGAGGGAATTAGCCAAAAGGACAAAGTTACAAAATTATTCTGTTTTTGAGCCACAACTTTTACAATTTGGCCTGAAGGATCTCCATTACCAAACATACATGTCATGCTAAATATTTTTCTTATTTCTAGGGTTTTGCCGACTTCAACTTCATTGCCGCAAATACCTGATCTTCGTCACCTAATTAATCGATCCAGCTTCATTGGCGGCATCGATTTTTTAGATATGGAAACTCATTCAAAAACCTCTTCATCGACACCGGATCAATCTCCAGTTTCATTGTCTTAAGAAAAAACGAAAGAGCCGCTTCCAAGTTGTCGCTAGCAACAACAATGAAAATGAAAATGAAAAATTTGGAGAAATACAAGCGACAATGGGTAGAATACTAAAGTATTCTATTAATGCTTTTGATTTAGATTTAATAGCTCGGTAAATTTGTAAGAAATGCAAGATGTTCTACCATTATGATTCAATAATACATTAGTGTACATCATTTCCAGAAATGATAATTGATATTATCGTTGTAAGTGCATAGTGGGTAAACAAATTTTAAGCATAGTGTGTAAACAAATTTTACTCTTAAAAATATGCTAGATGATTCGAGCATCATGATTTTGCTATCTGTCTAAATCGTTTGTAAATATATCTGTCTAAGTCATATGTAATGATGTTAAAGACATTAGCATAAATTTGTTTACCCACTATGCACTTACAATGATAATATCAATTATCATTTCTGGAAATGATGTACACTAATGTATTATTAAATCATAATGCTAGATGATTCCAGCATCATGATTTTGCTATCTGTCTAAATCATTTGTAAATATATCTGTCTAAGTCATATGTAATGATGTTAAAGACATTAGCATTTTTTTATTATATAGTGCAATCACATTTAATTTGTAAGAAATGCTAGATAATTCTAGCATTAAGATTTAGTAATATATTTTTATGTACATGATTTCCAGTAATGCTAATTGATATTATCATTGTAAATGCTATGCATAAACATATATTACTCCAAAAACATTGCTAGATGATTCTAGCATCATGGTTTTACTAGTGTGTAACCCGTGTGTTACACACAGTAATATTTCTAAATATAATATTTATAATTTTAGATGTTAAAACTAGAACTTTATTATGTAAAATAAATAAACTATAATTATAAATATATATATATATATATATATATATAATTTATGTTATATAGTTTATGTATTTTTTTATTTGAGTAAAAAATGATTTAATCATTTTTTGGTATGAATATGGTATACATATTAAAACCAATATATTTTAATGATTTATTAAATGAATTAACAAATATTATTTAACTAATTTTTTAAATATGTTAGATTCAAAATTACGCAATTATTTTAATATATAGACTTAAAAGTAAATAGTATGAAAGAATTAAGAATGATTTTTTGTAAATAAAAAGATTTAGAAACCTAAATGCGGATATAGGAAGTTAAAAAAAATTGTATTGCAGTGTAGGACTAAATTTTGAGATTAATGATTATAATTGATTTTAAAATTAACTTTGTTATTATTGTTTATGTACATAATTTAATGTAGCGATATGTGTGTGTGCGTGCATGTGTGTATATGTATGTATGTATGTATGTATTTGTGTATGTGTTAAGATTGAAACTTGTTTTTAGGATTTTTTTAGAAGAATAGAATAACTATCAATTGAGATTATTTAAATAGTTTGGATCGAAGGTTCCGTAAGAAATTAAATACATAGATAAGTATATAAAACATTGGAGAAGAGACGAGAGGTGGTTGTAAATAATCGTAAAAATGTAGGTTTTTAAAGATAAAATAGAATTTTACAATGAAATATATGGTAAATTTATTGAGATAAATGAACAATAACTAATATTATTTCTGTATATTATTTATTATGTGTGATTTATATAACTTTATGTTTGAATGAAAAAAAAATTAACACTTTTGTTGATATGAATATGGTTTACATATTGAAACGGTCATATTTTAAGATCCATTAGATGAATTAACGAATATTTGTTAACTGAATTTATTCAAGCAGTTCAAATTTGAAATTACATAATTAATAAACATATATTGATTTAAACTTACAATATTATGCGATATTAAGTAGCATTTTATATATAGCCGTAGAAATTTCAAAATTTAGGTATTTAGTGTTAAAAAATTTTTCACGATGTAACGCATGATAAATATATATTGATATAAATGGATTATAAATTAAATTCATAATTATTATTTATGTATATATCTATATGATAGATGTATTTATATATCTAAATGAATTGTATCCCATTTTTATTAATACGAACATGCTATAAATATCGATTTTTCATATTTTTACGATTCATTTGTTAAAATCAATGAATAATAGTTTATTAAATTATTTAAATAGTTTTAAGATCATGTGATTAATTCTAATATATGGAGTTAAATGTAAAATATTAGAAGGAAACCGAGGAGGATTTTGTAATTATTATAGGAATTTTAAAATGAAGGTATTTAAATAAAAAAACAAAATTTTGTAATGTACTGTATGATGAATTTATCGAGATGAATGAATTATAAATTGAATATGTTATTCTTGTTTATGCATGCACTTGTATATGATTTATGTAGCTTAATTTAGTAAAAAAAAGTAGTTTTACTATTTTTCTTAATATGAGTATGATATTCGTATTGTAATTTTCATATTTCCATTATTTGTTAGACGAACCGACAAATATCATTTTATTTATTTATCTAATTAGTCTAAATTTAATATCGCATAGTTAATTTAAATATATGGACCGAAACATAAACTATAAATAGAAAAGTGAGGTGAGTTTTGTAAATAATCGTGTGATTTTAAATTTAGATATTTGAAGTTAAAAGTAAAATTTTATAATGCAATATATGATAAATTTATTAAGATAAATGAATTACAAATTAAAATTGTATTATTGTTTTATGTGATTTATGTATCGTACTCGAATAAAAAAATTTAGTTTTACCATTTTGGTTGGTACAATAGCGATATACATATTGAAATTTCCATTTTTTGGTATTTATTAGAAATATTAGTTAATTAAATTTTTATTTATGTAATTAATGTAAATATTAGGACTTGAATGTAAAATGTTAAAAGGTAGTTGGTGAATTATTTTATAAAATTTTAAATACACATACCAAAACATAAAATGATGGGAGAGATTTAGTAAAATAAGTGTATATAGATAAAATAAAAGATTTGAAAATAAAATATCAAGAGAGAAGGAGAAGAGAGAAAAATCTTATAATTAGCGAGAGGGCTATAAATCTTATATATATATATATATAAGTGAATACATAACTTCACTATTTTGTTAATATGATTGTTGTGTATATATATATATAATTGTCATCTTTTTTGAAAGATTTATAAATGGATTGATGAACATTAAATAATTGAATTTATTTGAATAATTTGAATTAATAATCGACATAACTAATTAAATACACGGAGTTAAATGTAAAAAAAAGTTAAAATTGAGAAGAGCTTTGTACAAATTTGTAATTAAGAAGAGCATAGATCTTATGCTTAGCTTATCCGTGTTAGATGTGATACCAATTTCATCGGAGAAGAGAATGCCAAGGTAGAAGTAGGAGTCCTTGAAGCCACAGTGTTGCGGGGAAGCTTGGAGGCCGAACCAGAAGTCTGGTTCAGTGGAGGAAATGCCGGACCAAATCTTTGGTCCGGTGGAGTTTGTTCGGTGAGAAGGTGACCTTGTTCGGTGGAAGACCATACCAGAATTTTGGTCCGGTGGTGGTGCTTCAATCGGCAGTGAAGGCAAGAGGAAGTCTCGTTCGGTGATGGGAGATGTCGGACAGATTTGGTCCGGTGATGATTAGGGGTTGCCACTCCAAATATCTCGTCCGGTGGTGATGGGATGCCGGTCCAGACTTGCCGCTCCAGATATTTCGTTCGGTGCTGAAGCATGACCAAACCAATGATTACCGCTCCAGATTTATGGGCTCGTACCGAACCAGCAGCATTGATGTGGACTGCCGGTCCAAGTGATGCCGAACCAAGTTAAGGCCGAACCAAATATTTGGTTCGGTATTGGACCATTCCGGTCCAGATCTTGAGTGTTGCTTGCCGAACCAAATGCTATTGTGCTGTTTGCCGGATCAGATGTGCCAACCAAACCTCAGGGCGGCTATATAGCAGCTACCCCTCCTCATTTCTTCAATCTATAAATGGTGGAGCTTCTGGACAAAAATGGCAGCCATCCAAGAGAGCTGAAACTCTGCAGAATTTTGTCTGTATTGTTATTTCTTCTTATGTATAGCCTCCAAAAGTGAATCAATCTTGTAACTCTAATCTTTTAGTGATTAATAAAACATCCTCTCCCCAAGTGGACGTACACTGCCTCGCGGTAGTGGAACCACTATAAATACTAGTGTTATTTATCTTCTACATTGCATAGATCTATGACTGTCTGTTCTGGTGTTTATCTCTGTTTATTTCATCTCACTACAATCATGATCCAGTTGTTTTCCGCTGCGTTTGATTTTTTATTCCCTTATACTGATCATCTGAAGGGATTTTCCCCAATAGTCTGGCATCAGAGCTGCAAGGTTGATTGAGGAGTGTTAGACGCTATGGCAGGAGATGAAGCGACTCCAGTTGTTACAAGACCCTATACTAGAGGGATGTATATCGCCTCAGGATCATAGTTGACAATTGAGAAATGGAATGGGGATAAAGACTTCGAGAAGTGGCAATGGAGGATGAAGGCTATTCTAATGAGGAATGAAGTCCATCCAATAGTGTTTGCCCCAAAGGAGTTGACGGCTGACATCTCAATTGCGGAAAGGAAGGAGATGGACAAATGGGCGTTTACTACTTTACAACCAGCTATGGGAGAGAATGTCATCTCAAAGATTAGTAGTGAGACCACTGCTAGGGGCATTTGGACCAAGCTGGAAAATCTCTACTTGAAGAAATCTCTAACAAACTGTCTGATATTGCTGAAGACATTTTCACCATGCGGATGAGAAATGGTACTTCAGTGAAGGAACATCTTAATTTCTTTGATGATCTCGTGATGAAGATAAAGACTGTTGACTTGAAGATGGATGAGGAGCAAATGGCAATGATTATTTTGTGTTCTCTTTCGGAGTGATACACAGGTTTCGCTAACAGCCTTATCTTCGCTAGAGGCACATTAACAGAGGAAGATGTGAAGTCGGGCCTTCTATCTGAGGGCTTGAGAGATCAGATGAAGGAGATAAGTGAAGGAAGTAGAGGTGGAAGTAGTAGTCACGGCCTATTTGTTGAAAGAGGTAGAGAAGATAAGAAGAATTGGCACTTTAGAGGGCGTTCCAAGTCCAGGAGGCCCGGTAATGGAAGGAGAGGAAAGTCTAAGGACGGGAAGTGCTTTATCTGCGAGAAATTTGGTCATTGGAGAAAAAATTATCCAGATTTGAAGAAGAAAGAAGAAGATGGATCTTCATCATTTGCGGTGGAGAAGTCTGTATCTGACGATGTGTTGTCTGCAGCAGTATCGGATGTCTCAGATCATTGGGTGTTAGACTCGGGAACGTCTTTCCAAATGATGCCTAATAAGGATTACTTCAGTTCTTTCGTTGGATGAGAGGGAAGCTCTATTCTTATGGGTAATGATGCTAGCTGTAAAGCAATGGGTGAAGGTACAGTGAGGATCGGGATGTTTGATGGAGTGATACGCACTTTGACAGGTGTTCGGTATGTTCTAGGTCTTCGGAAGTCCTTAATTTCTTTAGGATAATTGGCATCTTTGGGATGCAAGATAACTATCGAGAAGGATAATCTGAAGGTTTCAAGAGGTGCACTAGTTCTTATGAAAGGAGATGTGTTCCGAAATCTGTATTTGCTGAAAGGAATCACAGTTCTTGGAGAGTCGTGTGTTGGAGTAGATAGTTCTCATGCATTGGATGCCATAAACTTTGGCATCTCAGGTTGGGTCATATTTTAGAGAAGGGCTTAGAGTTGCTTTGGATACGGAAGATGATCAAAGGAGGAAGCTTCGACAAGATGGACTTTTGCCAAGAGTGTGTGTTAGGCAAGCAAACTAAAGTATCTTTTGGAGTTGGACTCCATAGATCGAGGAGAGTACTTGACGTGCATACAGATGTCTGGGGACCGATTGCTACTCCTTCTCTTGGAGAAGCAAAGTATTTTATCTCTTTCATTGATGACTTTTCTCGAAAAATATGGGTGTTTGTGATGAAGGCCGAATCAGAGAGTTTTGAGAAGTTCAAAGACTGGAAAGTGCTTGTTGAGAACCAATCTAGTTCTAGGTTAAAGATGCTGAGATCTGATATGGGTGGTGAATTTGTCTCTAGGGAGTTCCTCAACTTTTGTAGACAACATGGCATTCAGAGACATTTCACTACACCCGGTGATCCGCAATCCAATGGGGTTGTAGAAATGATGAATAGGACTCTACTGGAGAAGAATCGTTGCTTGAGATTGACGGCGGGCTTGTCTAGAGGCTTTTGGGCTGAGGCATTATCAACTACGGCGCATATCATAAATCGAATTCCATGCTCATCCATAGATGGGAAGATTCCAGTTGAAGTGGAGAAGTAAAGCAGTGTATCTTGGTTACTTCCGAATTTTTTTTGTCCTGTGTACGTTCACCATACAGGCGATGAGAAGTTCGAGGCTAGAGCATATAAGGGCATACTAATGGGATACACCGATGGTATCAAAGGGTATCAAATTTGGAACCCTGTTGATCGGAAGATTGTTCATTCCAGACATGTTAATTTTGATGAATATGCTATGCTCAATCCGAAGGAGGAGCTACCAACCACCTCAGAAGATTCTGATAGGCCTAAGGAGTTGGAAGTAGTTCCCGTGTTCCAGCCAAATAGTAGAGTTGTTGTTGATGCTGTCGAGGAAAACGCAGTTGATGAAACATCACAGGATAGTCCACAGGTTCCTTCTAGTAGTGCTGGTGATGTGCATGAATCTAGAGGAAGTTCAGTTCAAGGTGGGGCTGAAAGGAGTTTAGGCGAAGCAGTACCTACCCGGGTCAGTCGGAGGACTATTAGGCCGCCCGAAAGGTATGGTGATTGGCAGTTTGCGAACCTTAGCCTTAGTGATCAGTTTAACTATGCCCTACATATGGTTCATGAGGAGCCGCTTGACCTTGATGAAGCTTTGAAGTCACGTGACAGTTTGAAGTGGATGTGTGCTATGGAAGAGGAGTTAGAGTCGTTAAACAAGAACAAGACTTGAGATTTGGTACCACCTCCTTAAGGAAGCCGAGCCAAGGTTGCAAGTGGGTGTTCAAGGTGAAGGATGATGGGAGATACAAGGTTAGACTAGTTGCTAAAGGGTTTTCACAAAGAAAGGGATTGGAGTATGATGATATATTCTCTCCAGTAGTGAGGCATACGTTCATCCGCATTTTGCTCGCTATCGTCGCAGCTCATGACTTGAAGCTGGAGCAACTGGATGTGAAAACCGCTTTCTTGCACAGAGACTTGGATGAGACCATCTACATGAAGCAGCCAGAAGGATATGTTGTATATGGGAAAGAAAATTGGGTTTGCAAATTTAAGAAGTCTTTGTATGGACTTAAGTAGTCGCCTAGACAATGGTACATGAGATTTGACTCTTTTATGCTTTCACTTGGTTTTGATCGTAGCATCAAAGACGCTTGTGTGTACTTCAAGCATTTAAAGAATGGTAGATGGGTGTACCTACTCTTGTACGTGGATGATATGTTGATTGCTTCCAAGGATAAGGCTGAAATCGATTGTTTAAAGTGAAAGCTAAAAGCGGAATTCGAAATGAAAGACCTTGGAGAAGCAAAGAAAATTTTGGATACGGAAATCCAAAGGAATATAAACCTAGGACTTTTGAGCCTCACTCGGTAGGAATACATTCGAAAGGTGCTTGCTCGGTTTAGCATGGAAGGGGCAAAGGCAATCAGCACACCCATGCCTTTGCACATACAGCTTTCAAGTAAAGGCTCTCCGATCTCGGCAAAGGACAAGGCTTATCTGATGAAGGTCCCATATGCAAGTGCAGTTGGCAGCTTGATGTATGCCATGGTCTGCACTAGGCCTGACATTACACAGGCGGTTAGATTGGTGAGTAGGTTCATGGCAGATCCAGGAAAGACGCATTGGGAAGCAGTGAAGTATATCTTCAGATACCTTATAGGAACTCCAGACCATGGACTTGTCTTTGGCGGCAGAGGAAGAGATGTCAGCTTGGTTGGATTTTGTGATTCCGACTATGACGGTGATAGAGATCGAAGGAAGTCAACCTCCGGTTATGTGTTCACCTTTGGTGGGACAGCGATTAGTTGAAGAGCGAGGTCGCAGACGATTGTGGCTTTGTCTACTACAGAGGCAGAGCTCATAGCTGCGGTTGAAGCAGCTAAGGAGGCGCTTTATTTGAGGCGACTGTTGTGTGATTTGGGCTTCGTATATGAAGGCGTGGATGTGTACTGTGACAGTCAGAGTGCAATTCACTTAGCTGATAATCTGGCATTCAGCTCGAGGACGAAGCATATTGAGGTGAGAGTCTTTCCTTGTCTCGATGAGTGACGAGAAGCTAGTTTGTCTTCAGAAAGTTCACAAAAAGGAGAATGCAGCAGATATGTTTACCAAGTCATTGCCTGTTGCTAAGTTCGAGCATTGCTCGGACTTAATGAAGTGCTAGGTGCCACGGGGTGACATGGAGGGACAGTTGAGATGGTTCATGGAGACGTTTGTTTTCATGGTGGAGATTGATAGGTTCTACATGGACTGGGCACTTCGAACACTTTGTTGACGGGCGATGGCCTTGCCAGAGTTCGTTAACAGAGTGTAATGGGTGATGGCATTGCCGAAGCTTATTGGGAAAGTATCCATTGCTTGGAGCCTAGTTGTGTAGATGGAATTGGAAGGCTTGTGTGAAATTTGGTATCAAGGTAGAGATTGTTAGATGTGATACCAATTTCATCGAAGAAGAGAATGCCAAGGTAGAAGTAGGAGTCCTTGAAACCACGGTGTTGCGGAGAAGCTTGGATGCCGAACTAGAAGTCTGGTTCAGTGGAGGAAATGCCGGACCAAAGATTTGGTCTGGTGGAGTTTGTTCGGTAAGAAGGCGACCTCGTTCGGTGGAAGACCGGACCAGAATTTTGGTCCAGTGGTAGTGCTTCGATTGGCAGTGAAGGCAAGAGAAAGTCTCATTCGGTGATGGGAGATGTCAGACCAAAGATTTGGTCCGGTGGTGATTAGGGGTTGCTGCTCCAAATATCTTGTCCGGTGGTGATGGTATGCCGGTCCAGACTTGCCGCTTCAGATATTTTGTTTGGTGCTGAAGCATGACCGAATCAATGATTGCCGCTCTAGATCTATGGGCTTATACCGAACCAGCAGCGTTGATGTGGACTGACGGTCCAAGTGATAACCAAGTTAAGGCCGAACCAAATATTTGGTTCGGTATTGGACCATGCCGGTCCAGATCTTGAGTGTTGCTTGCCGAACCAAATGCTATTGTGCTGTTTGCCGGACCAAATGTGTCGAACCAAACCTCAGGGCTGCTATATAGCAGCTACGCCTCCTCATTTCTTCACTCTATAAATAGTGGAGCTTCTAGACAACAATGGCAACCATCCTAAAGAGCCGAAACTCTATAGAATTTTGTCTGTATTGTTAATTCTTCTTATGTATAGCCTCCAAAAGTGAATCAATCTTGTAACTCTAATCTTTCAGCGATTGATAAAATCTCCTCTCCTCAAGTGGACATACACTGCCTCGTGGTAGTGGAACCACTATAAATACTGGTGTTATTTATTTTCTGCATTGCATAGATCTGTGACTGTCTGTTCTGGTGTTCATCTTTTTGTTTCATCTCACTACAATCATGATCTATTTGTTTTCCGCTGCGTTTGGTTTTTGATCCCCTTAGACTGAACATCTGAAGGGATTTTCCCCAACAATCTACATGTGAACTTTTTTTTCGAATCAGACGTGAACTTTATTCATTTTTAAACAATTTATCCTTGTAGTTAACTAAAGATTTCATGTTTTTGTAGAAGGGTTATACTTACAACTTTGATAGTTGCAAAATAATGTTACATGGTATTTAGTTGAGTTATGAGTTGGATATGGGTTGATAACATGTTTAAAGTGAGAATGTTTTGTGTGATCTAATTTTTATCGGTTTAATCTGTGCGTTCACATCGTAATGTTATAAAATATAAATTTATCTTTTAAAGATTGTTAAAAATGAGATTATGTAATGTATTTTTTTTTAGATGAATGAATTAGAAATTAATAGAGTTATTATTGTTTATGTATCCATTTTATGTTATGTGATTAAAATACCTTTATATATCTGAATAAAGAAGAAATAATTTTATTATTTTTCTCATATACATGAATATTGTATATATTGAAAATTTCTTATTTTTAGGATTTATTAGATGGATTAATAAATATTAGTTAATCATATTTATTTTAATAGTTTAAATTTTAGATTTTACAATTAGTTAAATATATAGATTTGAATATAATATATTAAAAGATAAATGAGAAGGGTTTCTAAGTAATTGTAAAAACTTAAATTTTTAGGTATTTGAAGTTAACAGAATTTTATAGTGCAATGGATAAATTCATTTAGTAAATAAATTATAAAATAAATTTGCTATTGCCATTAATGTATATGATTTATGTTATGTGATTTATATATATTTGCATTTAAATGAATTTTTTTTTACCAATTTATTGGTGTGCCTATAATGTAAATATTGAAAATTTCATCTTTTAGGATTTATTAATAAATATTAGTTGATTGAGTTTGTCAATTAGTTTAAACTTTGGATTATGTAATTAATTTAAATGTATGGACTATAATGTAAAATTTTAGGAAAGAACCATGAAATATTTGTGAATAATTGTAGATTCTTTTAATAGCAGCTATTCAAATGTAAAATAATGTGAAAAGTTTGGTAGAATAGTTGTAAAGTAGTAAATCATAGGATCTGAAAATAAAATATTCACTTGGAAAAAATTAAGGAGAGCACAGATTACTCCTAGAATTAATAGGAGGGCTTCAAATTCTTCTGCTTTACTATTATTTAATAGATTAATGTATGAGTCTAAATCATTGGTAATGATGCTAATTTATCATTTTTCTTACATAGTTTAATCACATTTAACTTGTAAGAAATGCTAATGATTCTAACATTACGATTTAATAATAAACATATGTTATTACACTATTTAGTAACAATGCCAATGTTTGTAGCCTCATTAGATATGACTTGATTAAATTCATTATATAATCTTAATGCTAGAATAAGCTAGCATTTCTTATGAGTTAAGTATGTTTACACAATGAAATTATGATGTTAATATCATTTAGCATTACTAGAAATGATGTAGGCTGATGTATTATTAAATCGTAATGTTAGAATCATTAGCATATCTTACAAGTTAAATGTGATAATACATTAGCGTACATAATTTTTAGTGATGCTAAATAATATTAGCATTATAATTGCATTGTGATGCTAGCTTATTCTAGCATTATATGATGCATTAGAAAAAATTATTTCTGGTAATGACAAAGACGTTAGCATTGTTACTACATAGTGTGTGCGTAATTAATTTATAAAAAAGGCTAGATGACTCTATATTATGCTTTTATAATTCACTAGCCTGCGTCATTTCTAGTAATGTTAAATGACATAGCATTAAGACAGAATAATGTAAGCATATATAACTCACAAAAATTTTATATGACTTTAGCATTAACATGTTGTAATACATTGGCGTATAATGCATCAGCATGGATAATGTGTAATAGTGCCAAATAAAAGTAGCACTTTAACTAGTAAAAATTCCATATCTTTATTTCAAGAGCACTGTATATTTTAGTTTCTGATTATACAGATAACCAATATTATACTCATAATTTCAATGATATACATGTTAATTGTTTAACTAAGACTGAGAATTTTAAGCTTGAAAATAATTAGTTTGCATGCTTAATTACTACCGATTTTTTTTTTTTGAATTTTAGGATACTACCAAATGTTCGATGAAAGAAAAGGAAAATGAACAACGCAAAAGAAAAGGAACATCAAAAAAGGAGCTTGACAAGGGAAATACAATGAAGGTGCAGCTTGATAGCTTAGTTCGAATGATTGAAAAAGTATTGAAAAAAGGAAAATGGTTTGCTGAAAATGAATTATTATTTTTTAAAACAAACCCCAATGACTTTATTAAAACTTTCTTTGAAAGTAATATAGGAAGTAATATTATAAGAAAGTATTCAAAATTTGGATGATTTGATAGGTTGTTGTTGTGTTGAAGAAGAGTGCTTCAACATAGGGGAAAAAGTTAACGATAACAACAAAAGATATTTCTATAATTTTTTGCTTACTGATGCATCTAAAAAACATTTTCCCATTGCCTAAATGTCTATTCAAGCATCCTTGAAAATTGCCAAGAATTATTTTTAAGAAATTTTGGCCAAATTGAACATATTACAAGAGATCATGTTATCGAAAAGATAAAAGTGGAAATCAAAAAAGAATTTCAACAACAAGAAAACGATTTTGCCCAAATTAATTCTTATTCTTTCTTATACAACATATTTTTTTCCGATAATTAAAGATGGTTAAGTTGGGGATATTCTGCATATATAATCGACTTATGAAAAATGAACTAAGCATCATAGCATTAAGTATTCATTATTCCCTAATTAAGTAATTGAATTTTTTTTTCAAGCAAAAACCAAGAAACTGCTGGAACTAACCTGGTATGTAGTGGGTGAAATGGGTAAATTTAAAAAAAATCCTAATTAGATCATAATAGGCATATGGAATCTAATTTAATACTATATCCAATCTAGTTGTTTTTAAATAAAATCATGTTTCATTTGAAAAGTTTGTTTTTGATTAATTAATCTATATTAATTACGTACAATACATGTATATGTATAAGTATATTTTACACATGAAATGATAATATTTGTGTAACTTGATGATATGATAAATAATGACATGGTTGATATATATATTATGTGGACATTGGGATTTATATCTACCCCACACACATATATATGCCATATATATACATACACACACACATATATATATATATTTACATAGTTTGTTTACACACACACACACACATATATATATATATATATATATATATATTTACATAGTTTGTGACTTGTGCGTTGCACGTGCTAATATTTTAAAATATAGTATTTATACTTCTAGTGTTAAAATTAGAACTTTGTTGTGCAACGTATGATAAATTCAGTGAAATAAGTGGATAGTAAATTAAATTATTATTATTTATATATAATTTATGTAGCTTGTATATCTTTATATTTGAGTAAAAAATAATTTTATCGTTTTTGTTAATATAAATATGGTATGTATATTGAAATTGACATACTTCAATGATTCATTAAATGAATTAAAAATGTTATTTAACTGAATTTTTTTAAATAAGTTAAATCAAAAATTATGTAATTAGTTTAGATATTTAAACTTAAAGATAAATAGTAGGAGCAAACTAAGAAGAGCTTTGTAAAAAATTCACTAAAGTTAAAAATATAATTTTATAATGCACTATATGATAAATTTCTAAGACAAATGAATCATAATTGATTTATAAATTATCTTTGTTATTTTTTTGTGTACATAATTTTGTTATGTGATCTATATATCTTTATTAAATGAAAAAAATAATTTACCTTTTTGTTTATATATATATATATATATATGTATATGTATATGTATTTGAAGCTAAAAATAGAATTTTGCAATGTAATGTATGATAAATTTTTTAAGATAAATGAATAATAATTTAACTTTTTTAATTTATGTATATTATTAATGTTATATGATTTATATATCTTTATACTTGAATGAAATTTTTTTTAACCATTTTTGTTGATATGAATATGGTGTATATATTGAAACTGTCATATTTTAAGATTTATGCGGTGAATTAATGAATGATTTTTAATTGAATTTATTTAAATAATCACATTCAAGATTACATAATTAATTAAAACGAGATTTATTGGCACGGGCAGCGCATGTGCATGTAAAAGCCCCTTATTAAGTTATTAAATTTGAAATTTCTATGTAGTTTGATAAAAATAAACTGAAAACCATAAAGAAATAAAATGTAATTTTTTTTGTTGGAAGAGGGTTTGAATTTGTAACCATGTTCATGTTTCCAAATTTTCATGAAGTTAGATGTTAACTTTTGTTCATAGCAGGATTCGAACTCCTGACCTCATATTTGCATATAAGAGTATTTATGAAATTTCACGGTCGGACCAAAAGATCGTGCTTGTATTCCAACTATTAATAAAGATGACCAGGGCCAGCCCTAGCCCAAAGCCACTAAGGACATCACCTAGAGCCTTCGATTTTCAGGGGCCCAAAATTACAAATTTTGTTTATATATATAATTGTATTTGGTTGATGTATATTACATCTCATCCTTTAAATTAACACAAGTGTGTTTTGTGTGATGGTAAGAGGATGTGTTTTATATTCAAGCCACCAGAGTTCAAGTCTGGTGTTGTACATTTATTTTGCTTCATTATAAATTTTCATTTTAGTGCCCGACCATAAATGTTTTGTACACTTTACTTTGGTTCTTTAGGCCTTAGGCCCCTATCAAACTAGGACTGGCCCTACTTAAATGTATAATATTGGTGATATTGAGGAGGTTTTTTTAAATAACTGTAGAAATTTCAAAATATAGGTACTTAACGTTAAAATAATAATTTTACAATGCAATACATGTTAAATATATTGATATAAATGAATTATAAAGTCTGTAATTATTATTTATGTATATAATTTATGTTATGCGATTAATGTACTTACATATTTGGATAAAATTTTTACATATTGTTTTTTGTTATTATGAATATGGTATAAATATAAATTTTCATATTCTTATTATTTATTAGACAAAGCAACAAATAATATTTTATTGAATTTATTTAGATAGTTTTAAGATCACATAATCAATTATAATGTGTCGACTTAGATGTCAAATACTATAGGAGAATTGAGAATTTTTTGTAAATGGTCACAAAAATTTTAAAATAGGTAGGTAAAGTACTAAAATAATAATTTAGTAATGCACTATATGATGAGTTTATTGAGATAAATGGTGTAAATTAAATTTGTTGTTATTGATTATGTGTATATACATCATGTTATGTGACGTGTATTTTTACTTTAATGAAAAGGTAAGTTTACCTTTTTCGTTAATGTAAATATAGGTGTATGCACTGAAATTTTCATATTTTCATAATTTAGTATACGAATCAAAGGATATTGTTTAATTGGATTTATTTAGTTAGTTTAAATCTAAGATTGCATAATTAATTTTAATATATGGAATAACGACCAGCTTTGGAATGACTCTAATGTTCAATAGGCTTTTTCTGGATCGAAAATTAGGCCCGTTTTGAGAAGGGTTGTTACATTTAGTATTAGAGCTGGTTGAAGCATGATAGGGGGTTCTCGCATTGTGAACTGTAGCGAAGCTTTGTCTCTACCCCTACATGACCTAATGTGGGTTGGTCAAGCAGTCGGAGGACTAGCCTAAGCAGTCGAGAGGCTTGCCATAAAACCAGTTGCCTAGGTTACTATTTGTAGCCACCACCATCTAGGGTGACTGTTACATTAGCGTATGAATAACGTATAATTAATAATGTATTAATCGTATGATAAATAGGTTAGAAATTAGCATTAAAACCCTATAGGATGAAAGTTAAGAATGATTATAATTAGTGATGGAATAAAGAATCTTTCTTTATAGCCTTAGTAGAATGTGGTGAGGTATATGCTAGTATGGTCAGGAGAGTGTAAATTATGACTAACTTATCGGGATTCGAGGTAAGTCAAAAGCACATAGAAGTCTGCCCAACTAATCTGGCTACCAATAGTATGACTTTAGGGCTGATTTGAGATATCACTCATAATAAATACCCCCATAGGACACGTGGTTAGTTTCAATTATATAGGGTAAGTATGCCCAGTTAATCTGGCTATTAGAAACTACAAATGGTTGGACAAATATGAGACGTCACACCTAAGTTATAGGTCATAATATGTAGGACTTGCTTCGGGGATTGAGGGTAGTAATTAAGTGGCTGTTGTAGAGTCTGCCTCCTCCCTAATCAGGAAGTATTTATTAAATGGTCGAGGATATCGTTTAGGCACAATAGTTGGCAATCTCAAAAAGGGTCCGCTTTGGGTTTGAGGTATTAAGTGGCTATTGTAGGGTCCGCCTCTTCCAAAAAGAAGTATTAAGTGGACTGATGAGATTCCATGCGATGTCAGGTAGATTGTATTAGAGATGGGTCTGCCTTAGGTTAGATATTAAATGACGGGGACCTGTCTAAGAGATAGGTATTAAATGGTCAGAGTCTGCCTAATTCTCATTGAAAAGGTATTAAGTAGCCTAGGTAATTTCTCTCACATTATTAGGACATGATTGGCGATAGATGTGTGGGACTCGAAATGGCCTTGGGCATGTAGTTGAAAGTAAGTTATAGAGATTGGTTAGTAACGTGTAAGTTATAGGATTGGATTGGGAAAGCCTTTGGGCCTACAGTTGAAGGTATTTATAAGAAATATAGTTAAGACACGTAAACATGTTTTAATCTAAATTATACTGCCCAAGTACTATTATAGAAAGACTCAAGATTTCATTCACCAGACATTGTTGTGTTGACTCCCTCCTCATTACAACTTAGGTTAACGAAGACGATGCAGATCTAGGAAATGAAGATGGAGGCGGAGTCTTGTGGTAGTTATCTATCTACTTATATTTTTATATACACTTTGATGTACCTATTTCAGACATGATATTATTGTATTATGAGATATTGTACTGCGGATATTGAGATGTTATGTTTTGTTATGAAACTTGAATTTTTATAAAATGGGTATTGTTTCTGATATTATATTTTATCCTTTCCATTGTGAGATTTTGATAGCATTAATAGACATCTCTATGTATTGTTTTTACCAACCAACAATCAGCTTTGTAATGGGTCTAATGTTCAATGGGCCTTTTCTGGATCAAAAATTAGGTCTGTTTTAAGGCGGGTTGTTACATTTGGTATCAGAGCTAGTTGAAGAATGATAGGGGTTCTTGCATTGTGAACTATGGTGAAGCTTTGTTTCTTACTTCTACATGTCCCAAGGTGGGTTTTTCAGGCAGTCAGATGACTAACCTTAGCAGTTGAAAGGTTGGTCGTAGAACCGGTTGCGGAGGTTACAATTTGTAGCCACCACCATTTAGGGTGGATGTTACATATGGCATCAGAGCTTAGGTTGCTTGATCAATGGGTATAAGTATACATATGAATGCATACCTATTATTTTTGAAAGTATTTTTCGAAAACGCTATATATATAATATGCCAAACTCTATAAATTTCGATTATAGAAGTAGTTGCAAACATATTCCGAAAAGGATGGACAAAGCAACTATGAGTTGGGCCTATAAATAGAGTTAAATATATTCCCCTACCCTAATTACCCTACGATGTTTAGGATGTACCATAAGGCATTGACCAAGAAGAGAATGAGCGCGACAGATAGAAGAATCCCGGAGGTTGGATGGTACTGGACTCTTTTGTTAGGCCTAGGCTGCCTTATAATTATGGATTTTGATGGACTGCTAATAGTAAATGCACATTTCATCCAGACAAATAGGAAGTAAGAAACCATGTGTTGCAAGCATCCAGAATTAAGGTAAGAAGGAGTGAGGAAAGTTCCCACAAGAAGGTGTGCACTAATAACCACTGGAAGATAGTCGGGTTTTTGATGAAGAAGAGTTAAGAAGGAGTAGGAAGAAGGAAATTCCAAAAAGAAAGGACTATAAGAGTTCATTTTTGAGTATGACCCCTGTGAAAGAATTTAAGAAGGTTTTGGAAGTTTCTTGAAATGTGTTGAATGGGTTTTTTCAAAAATTTATTGGAAAGTTGTTGTTTTGAAAAAAAGAGGAAATTTGGAGTTTCTTAGTTTAAAATTGGTTGAATCAAAAGTTTTAATTTAAAGATTTCTGATACTTCATTTTTGAAATAAATGGATAATAGAACATAAGTTTGGCTTGTTCTTTCCTATTTTTATAAATTTGGAAGTTTCATTTTTTTAAATTCTTTTTAAGGGGTGGATAAATGGAAATGATACTTGATATAGAGAATAGAAGGGTAAGAATGCCCGATGACTAAGATATGAGGAACATTCCCGTATAAGGAAAATACAGAGAATAACAGCTGAAGTAGAAGCCGTTTAGGCAGGAGAAATATAAATAGTTGCAATATTGGAAGATTTGGATAGAAATAACATTAGAAATTTATATAAAATAAGATTAGTAATCTAGTTAGAAAAATATAGGTGAGAAGCAATAGGACTAGGGTAGAAAGAATGGATAAATTCCATAGGAACATAGTAATTGCGCATATATTTTAAATAGACGCTTAGATAGATGCAGCAATTACACATATCTTTTTAAAGTCCCCCTCATTTGCTATTAAAATCTTTGTCAAAGGTGGAAGCGAAGATAACGTGAGTATAAGAAAATAATAGGATAGAAGTTATCATTGTCTACTCCACTTTTCATTGTTTAAAGTTATAGAAATTGTTTTTGAAAAAAAGATGAAAAATTTTCATGGCTCCAATTTGGAGACCAAGCAATTTTTGAATTTGATAAAAAAGTTTCTAAGTTTATATTTTTAAAGATGAAAGTTTTGGTTAGGTACGTCATGATTGTGAAGTTTTAGTTTTAGAAAGAATGGCGAAGCGTAAACCAAGTTTTGATATGGAGTAGATAGGGATGACAACCTAGTTAAGATGAGAGAAAGGTTTAGGCTATGGAAAAAAATAACTATGGATGCTCGTAAGGTAGCAACAAGGAATCCCTGTTGAATATAAGGAATATTGGTCTGAACTTAGGAAGGTTGCTTGTAGATGTGTGAAAGCCATAAGAAAAACCCTCAAAGGAATAAGGAATGGTATCAAAGCAAAATTTTGCGAGTCCTAGGGTATACTTGCATGAAGGACCTAGGATATAGAAGAAGTAAACACCAAAGTTTGAGGATTCTGTCAAGAGATTGTGATTTAAAGAAGATAGTAGTATGATTGTGGAAGTGAGTTATAAGATGGAAAACAAACATAAAGGGTATTGGTTGACTCATGGTTGAAGAAGGTGAGGTAGGTGGTAGGAAAATTATTTCACCGATCAAATTTTCTGGAAAGTTATTCTAAATGTGCATAGTTTATATTTCCTACCCGTACAGTATGGGAATGCAGAATTTATTCCATAGTCCGGTGTGATAATTGAAGTAATGGATGGACCTCATTTATTAGGAGCAAAGGAGGTAAGTTAAGGCATGTAGATTATAGTTAAATGGCATACTAGAATTATCCATCTTAATTTAGTAAGGAGTGTTAGGGCCATACCATCATTAACGCCAGTTGATGATGATTGGCCGCTTCTAGCAAAATTTTCTTTTAGGGTTGTAATCGCTAGTTGTCTCCCTTAGGTTGTTGGAAAAACGTACAATAAGTTATGAGATATGTTCAAGTTTTATTACTGTGTAGATGGTTCGGATGATCATTAACCGCTATATAAAATATTGGAAAATAGTGTAAATAAGAAGATCTCATAAGGACACTTAACTAAAGATAATAGGAGTTCCTCTTAAATTTCAATTTCCAACCTCCAATCGAACCCACTCTAGGCTATTTGGCGATAATGGAGATTAGGCCAGCATTGGCAGACCCATTGGGCTTGATAAAAAGAAGGATGCGGCGATAGTAGACATTTTGGGCAAGTTAAGTAGAGGAGAGCATTTTCCCCATGTTAGTGGATTTGCAATCGACGAAAACGGATGTTTAAGGAAATATGGATGCCTTTATGACCCTATGGTTGAGAATGTTTTAGAATAAGTGTTTGCAGAGTGTCACCATTCTAGGATGACTATTCACCCTGGAGAAGATAAGATGTATAGAAATATGAAGCGAATTTTATATTGGCCAGGGATGAAGAAGAGGGTAGCTAAATTTGTCTCAGAGTGTTTGACATGCTAAAGGATAAAGGCTGAACAGGAAAGCTCGGAGGATTGTTTTTACCATTGGAGGTGCCAACTTGGAAATGAGAACATATATTAATGGATTTAATAGATGAGTTGCTTAGGAGTCAAAAAGGCAATGAAGCTATTTGAGTTATAATAGGTAGGCTCGTTAAAAAGCGCTCATTTTATTCCCGGTAGAAGTAATAAGACCGTAGCATCTTTAATGCAAATTTATATTAAGGAGGTGGTTCAACTTGGTGGAATCCCAGTTAGCATGGTTAGCTATAGGGACCCCTTATTCACTAGAAAATTTTGGAGGAGATTACAGTCAACTTCAGGAACCTCACTGAATCTTAGCACTACTTACCACCCACAAACTGATGGTCAGACTAAACGATTGAATGGGATTTTAGAGGACTTGTTGAGAGCTTGCATCATGGATTTTGAAGGATATTAGGAGCAATTCTTACCTTTAGTAGAATTCGCGTACAATAATAGTAACCAAGCGACGGTTGGCATGGCACCCTATGATGTGTTATACGGGAGGCCATGCAAATCGCCTAAAAACCACTGATAAATTCTATTTGGACCAGATCTGATACGTGAGACCTCAGAAAAGATGGAGTTGATTAGGCATCGAATGAAGACCGCACATGATCGTCGGAAGTCTTATGCAGATAAGCAAAGGAAGGAATTGGAGTTTGAGGTAGGAGACATTATGTTTGTTAAAGTTTCCCTTCTTAGGAAGGTCATGAGATTTGGTAAGTCGGGAAGTTAGCTCCAAGGTTTGTTGAGTCTTTCTCGATCTTGGAAAGAATAGGTGAATTTACACATCGAGAAGAGCTACCAGATAAGTTGGCAAGAGTCCATGACGTATTTCATGGTTTGCATTTGAGGAAATGCCTATATAGCATAGCCATCATGATAGAGCCTGATAAGTTAGTAAACAATGAGAATGAGCCGACAACACCCCATGCCACCACATTCATAGTGGAGCAGGAAAGTAGGAAGCTCTGCAACAAGAAAATTAGGCTGGTTGGAGTATAATGGAGAGATATTTTGGTGGAAAGCACGTGGGAAACTAAAGAGAAGATGAGGACTTCTCATCCTGAGCTTTTCTCTAATAAATTTTCTTTCTCCAAAATTAGGTTTTGGTTGCATCGTGGTACTAGATTGGATGGTAAGAAATGGCTGACACACTTTTTACTATCATTTTTACATTTATGTAGAACTTTTTGCATTTTTAGGATGTTTGCATACGTGCCTATATGTCGCGATTTTGCATTCATGCTAGGACTGAGCTCACATATAGTATGTCTGCATACATAATCACATTGCACTTTTGGTTGAGTAATATGGTTATGTAGATAGCTTGGTTGTATAACATGGATATTTTAATGCACATTACACTGTTTGTCCCTTAGGGATTTTCGGAACGAAATCCTTTTTAGGGGAGAGAATGTAACACTCCGTAAAAATTAATAAGAAATTAATTAATTAATAATAAGGCTAAAAATGGAAATTTTGTAGATGTCGAAATTTGGCCATGAAAGTTGTGTCGTTGCGTTCTGGAGATTTTCCGATCAATTTCCATATATAAAGTTCTGAAATTGAAGCTCAAAATAGAAAGTTTTGACGTTTGAAGTTTTTGAATGTAAAATAATTCAAATGGAATTCAAATTCAAATAATTAATACTAAAATTTGAAATTTAAAAATTAACGGTAATTATAAATTTAGGGGTTAAGTAAACATTGAAAATAAAATGTCAACTTTAAATATTAAACAAGGAATTAAATAATTAATTAAACAACACAAAATACGTTCCCACAATTAGGCAACCGTTCGACCACCAACCGAGGGCCAGTCGACTGCCTAGGTATGAGCGGTCGACCGATATAGTGTTAAAAGCTAGGGCTATTTATGGCAAAGAACGGTCCAGATTATATTATTTTAAACTGACTTAGATCCGACGGTTCTGATGACTTCTAATCACTATAAATAAGAGCTTAGCCCCCTCACTTTTATTCACAAAATATTTGAGAACATAGCGGATGTCTGTCGGTTTCTTTCTTTCACACGATTCAAAAATTTTTTAAGGTCTTCAAGTAAGGGATTTTAGATATTAATATTCAATTTCTAATTCTATTCTCTTCCAATCCCAAAAATTCTGAATCCAATTAATATACAATCCAATTATTGTATATCTCAAAAGGAAGAGATCTGGAAAGAGCTTAAATAGCAGGCATGTTCAAATCCAAAGAGAAAGCTGGGAATTATCTATGAGTTGAAATCTTAGTTTTCTCATTCTAGTAATTGTATAGTATAGGTTGGATTTGATATATGCCTTAGGGAATTCATGTTCATGAAAACTTCAAATCTAAACCTCTAAAATCCCCCCAAAGTGAAATGTCAATTCTTATGTTTTCGAATCTCAATTATTCTATATTAAAATAAAATAATTTGTGTAGTTATTTCAGTTTTAATATTTTACATTCTATTCCACTTCTCACTTTGCTATTTTGATGTTTTAAAAAGGAAATAAATTAGGAAATGGTGTGTAAAGTACAGATTCTCTTATTCGTAGTTTGCACTTCCTATTTCTGTATTAAATATGAATCCCTTTTTCGTTTTATATGTGGAAGTTGAATAGAGTGTAAAAGGATTGAATTGTAAACTATATTGATATTGATTCTACTATTTTAATATAAAATTAGTTCGGTAATTGATTCTATTTTCTTATACAAGTCTATTGTTGGGCTAAGTTAGCTAATTCGTATGTTATGGTATGGAATTAAACTTGAATAAATTGAAAGTTTTGACATTTAACGATTGGTATATGGCACAATCTTTGCACGCTTATGATATTTTAGTTATGTATTTACAAATATATAAGCGTATGAATAACGTATAATTAATAACATAATAATCACATAATAAATATGTTAGTAATTAGCATTAAAACCCCCCTAGGATGAAAGTTAAGAATGGTTATGATTGGTGGCGGAATAAAGAATCTTTCTTTATAGCCTTAGTAGAATGCGGTGAAGTATATGGTAGTATGGTTAGGAGAGTGTAAATTAGGACTAAGTTATAGTGATGCAGGGTCAGTCAAACGCACACGGAAGTCTGCCCACCTAATCTTGTTACTAGCAGCGTGACTTTAAGGCTGATGTGAGATATCACCTATAATAAGTACGCGAGGTTAATCCCGATTCTATAAGGTAAGCCCGTCCAGTTAATCTGGCTACCAGTGTCTACAAATGGTCGGACTAATATGAAACATTACACTGTAGTTACGGATTATAGTACATAGGACCTACTTCGAGGATCAGGGTAGTAAGTGGTTATTGTAGGGTCCACCTCCTCCCTAATTAGGAAGTATTAAATCATTGGGGATAGTGTTTAGGCATGGTAGTTGACAATCTCGAGAAGGGTCCGCTTTGGATTTGAGATATTAAGTGGCTATTGTAGGGTCCGCCTCTTTCAAAAGAAATATTAAGTGGCCTGATGAAATTCCATGCAATATCAGATAGATTGTACCAGAGAGGGGTCTTCCTTGGATTAGGTATTAAATGATTCGGACCTACCTAAGAGATAGGTATTAAATAGTTAAAGTCTGCCTAATTCCCATTGAAAAGGTATTAAGTGGCATGGATACTTTCTCTCACATTTTTAGGACATGATTGACGGTAGATGAGGACTTGATTGATGGTAGATGTGTAGGACTGGGAATGGCCTTGTGCCTATAGTTGAAAGTAAATTATAGAGATTGGTTAGAAAAGTGTAAGTTATAGGATTGGACTGGGAAAGACTTGGGTCCATAGTTGAAGGTATTTATAAGAAATATAGTTAGGACACATAAAACATATTTTTATCTAAATTATACTACCTAAGTACTATTATGAAAAGACTCAAGATTTCATTCACCAAACATTGGTGTGTTGACTCCCTCCTAATTACGACATAGGTTAGCGAAGACGATGTCAATCTAGGAGATGAAGATGAAGGCAGAGTCTTGTGGCGGTTATCTGTCCACTTATGTTTTTATATATGCTTTGATGTACCGATTTTAGACATGATATTATTATCTTATGAGATATTTTATTACAGATATTGAGATGTTATGTTTTATTATGAAACTTGAACTTGTATAAAATGGGTATTGTTTTTGATATTATATTTTATCGTTTTCCCTGTGAGATTCTGATAGCATTAGTAGATAGCTTTGTGTATTGTCTTTACCAACCAACAGCTAGCTTTGGAATGGGTCTAATGTTGGATGGGCCTTTTTTTGGATTGAAAATTAGGTCTTTTTTGAGGTGGGTTGTTACATAACCCTTTGATGCCCTTAGAAGCCATGAGTAATACACTGCCCAACATTTGAAGAACGTTACGTTCTCTGATCTCAATTGATGTATCGATATCCTTTCTCAAAAAATCTTGGCTGGGAGTATTTCATATAATATGTTATTCTATCTTGTGATAATTTTCTCATTATTACAACCATTTATAATTATTATCACGTAACATATTACTTAAGGATTTTCTAGTTAATACATTTTAAATTAATTACTTAATCAATTATATCACAATACAACAAGTATATAAATAGAAATCAAACATCGTTATTATGAATAAATTGATAATAGAGTTAGATAATTTACAATAAATTATATAATTTCCCATACGCATACCCCTAACTCTATCAGTATCCGACTTGGACCTGGGGCCAATTACGGATTTGTAATCTCATTCCTTCGTTCAGTTTACTCAAAACTGATTGAGCTAGTTTCTTCATGAATGGGTCTGCTATGTTGTCCTTACTATCTACTCTTGTAATCGGCATTCTCCGTTGCTGACAAACTCTCTTATCAAGTGGAGCTTTTGTAATATGCGCCTTGATCATTTCTTGTGAGCTCTACTTTCTTTTGCAATCTGCTCGCGACATTGCTATCACATAACGATGTTATAGGATTTTCAATATTTGCGATCACCCCTATCTCACACATATATTTTCCCATCCAGACCGTTTCTTTAGCTACTTCATTAAGTGTAATGTACTCAACCTCATTGTTGAATTAGCTACAACTTCTTGCTTGGAACTTTTCCAGCTTAACGCTCCACTGTTCAATGTAAAAACATAACCCCATACCATTTATTATCGTCAATATCACTCTACAAGCTCGAATATGTATACCCCTTCAGAAGTTCCCATATATTAGGAATAAGCCTTTAGTATTTCTTAAATACTTAAGAATACATTTCACTATTGTTTGTTTTCCCCGGGGTTCGACTGTCATTGGCTTACAGATCCTAATGCATAAGCCACATCTGATCTCGTCTATAACATATTATACATAATGGATCTGATGGCTGATGCATATGGTATCTGCTACTACCATTCATCATTCCAAAGGCGTGGAGTGTCGACAACAAGAATACCAAAATTAAAGGTTCTCGTACCATTACAAGAATGGTCGATGTCAAA
The DNA here is from genome assembly GCA_030737815.1 of Allium fistulosum. Taxonomy (NCBI): domain Eukaryota; kingdom Viridiplantae; phylum Streptophyta; class Magnoliopsida; order Asparagales; family Amaryllidaceae; genus Allium; species Allium fistulosum. Next base: position 635,391,171 of record CM060901.1, read on the forward strand.
CCGATTGCCAACAATGCAATGCCTTAAGGGATATCGTATGTCATCAGTGCGATATGGAATATCAGACATCAAACAATATCGAATACCGTCTTCATGTGGCATCAACCCCACATGTCATCAACAATGAAAAGGAGGATATCATAAGCTTATAACGATGTTGCATATCAATGATGCCACCCTTTATCAACAAAGGCAAATGGATAATATTGTAAGTCAACAGAGTGACTAAGTATATCATATGCCATCGATGTCGCATACCATCTACTTCGCACTTCACCGATGTAATAAAGAATACCACATCTTTTCCATGTCGCATATAACCAGTGAACGATGCTGTATAAAGCCAACGCTATACTTCGTTAAGGCAAGGATTGATGTCAAAGTAATAGTATGTTGTAAGCCATCAATGTGATAGTGGCATGATATATCATCAATATCATACCTCATTGATGCCGCATGTCATTTGTAACCAATGTCGGGTGATAGTAAATTGAAAGATTTTGGGTCTTAAGAAACCTATGTATAAGGTTGCTGCCTACTAACAATGTACAAAAAACATGCCGCAATGCCGCGTCTCTTCAGTGCCGTCTAACACTGATGTCGCACTTCATCAACCAAGCCTTCGGATGATGTCAAAGGCCATTACCTTTTGAGGCGATAATGAGAGATAACAAGATGAAATTTGTTGAATCATGGATTTTGATTCATGACAACGTAAAATAATTAACAAGAAAAAGCAAAGAAGATGCAACTACTAACCGAAGGAGATATGCTAGCACTTTGAAGATCTCAATGCCACATTATAAATGTGTTAGTACATATCTATTATTATTTGTAGAGTAGTTATTTTTGTTAAAATCTATCCTCAAAATCTCTCACAAACATCAACAAAATAGCTATCTTCATTATAATTTTAAATAAATTGGAAAATATGCATATATATGCACAAACAGCTAAAGCAGTCGACTGGTGCATTTCAACCAGTCGACTGGTTCAGCAGTTTGCTGATATATATGCAAACATGCACATAAACGTGCACACATCTTTTTCAACCAGTTGGCTGGTAGTTTTTGACCAGTCGACTACTGTATTCCAACTGTCATTTTTTCCTGAAAATACATCTCCTCTAATGAAGAGTCTCAATCCATATCTCTTCATAAAAGATGCTTCTTTTGATGAGAACTATTCGTGAATGATTATATCTCTTAAATAACTATATAAACACATTAGTTCTACATCAAAAATCACCAATTCTATTTTTGCTTTCTGATCTTACTCTCTAATATTATTTTCTATAAAGCTATCATATTCTTCCTTCAATCCTTATTCACATTCATAAATTTGAGGATTAGATTATAGGAAGTTCTGTACATCATTGACTCATTAGTGTTATTAAGAACACGAGAAGTCAGAAACTGTTTTGTATTTACTATTGATCCGTTCTGCTTCTCGGGTTAAGTGAAGTCCTCTTCGGCTATTGAGGCGAAATCCTGTTCTGTTGCTCAGGTCCTTGTTCGGCTGCTCAAGGGTTGTTTAAACCTATTCCTCCGGGTTAAGTGAGGCTATTGTTAGTTGGTTAATTCCAGAAGAAGTCTGGGACTGGACGTAGGACGGTGCTCCGAACCAGTATAAAATATCTGGTGTTATTTTACTATATTGCTTTTATATTCCGCACTACTTACAGTATTACTGTCTTCACTACTCTATATTATCATATATCCATATTACACGATCCGTACACACTTTCAAAATTGAATGTTGGTTATTAAAGCTTGATGCCGAAGATCATCAACATATACGATGATGCCGGAGCTCTTCAGCCTTGGAAAGATATCATAGATCTTTAGCGAATATCGCAACTTAGCAATATGGCAAAGCATGATGCCGTGTGTTATCAACACTTAAAGGGATGTCGAAAATCTTCAATACAAAGCATAACACCTGGCGCCATCGAGATGTTGATGATGCCGAAAGCCAAGCATGCCGGAGGTGACACGTGGCAGCCATATCGCTCCTCCAAACCTCTATAAATACGAACCTAGGGGCATGGAGGAGGGGGGATTCATTCTTTTCCCATTCTTACATTTTTAAAGTTTGCAATCATAAATCAATTTGGGGATTTTAGTGTTAATTGTAATCTTGCGACCCTTATTGCAAATAAGGGCTTGTACTTTTACAATCGCATTGCATATGAATAAAGATAAATGAATTATTACTTATGATTCTCATGATTTCGACATGACCTTGACTTCGCCATTGTATGTGCATACTACCAACAAGTTGACATAAGATTTCTCAAATCGTGACTTGTTTTCGAATTCTCAAGCACTTGTGATTTCGATCATAACTTGTTTTGAATTCCCAAAACACTCATGACTACGAGACTAACATGGATTCAATATGGAGAATGTGCCTTCCTAGCAAGCTAAACTGGGATTACTAAAGTCTTTATTCAACCAAGTATCACTTTCCTCACAGTTTTTGGGGTTATCGAAGAAATTCGTTCACATTTTGACGCTAGAAGGAGGGCTTAAACCTCCATCTATGCTTAACCCATAAGTGGAACTACCCTTAACCTACATATATAGGGCTTAAAGGTTTTATCTCTACCAAGCATATCCCATTAAGGAATCATTCCAAACCCCATCTAACCTCATTTGAATAATGACTATCTCCAAATAAGGATCTTCGAGCCTCGAGTAACTAGGCCAACCTACTAAATCACTGGTGATCCTCGACTTTATAAGGAGCAAGTGTTAAGGTTCTTAGCACTACAAATTATGGAAGATAAGAGAAGGCAAGTAACTCCTTATGATCCAGATAAATGGAGCCTAAACCCATTTCACATAGGGCCTACACCAATCTTTGTTTTGGAAAAGAAAGGAAAAAAGATAACATCTTCATAGAAATGAGAAAGAGAATTCAACTCCAAGTAAGGTGAACCATCTTTGAAAGAGAAATAACAAAAGACTTTGATCAATTCACCAAAAAGTGGAAAAATGTACTTAATCGTTCCCATAAATTGAACGAGACTCAAAGCTCTTTAAAGAGGAAATTTGCTATGGAGGCTAAAGAGCCTATCACATACAACAAAAGAGCTAAGTGGAAATCAAGGGAATCATCTTCCAAAAGTTCATGGCTTTTTAAGAACTACTCTCTTACTGCTTCTTCTGAGGATATTTACCTTGTAACCAAGAAAATGCTAAATTATTGGCCTTCTCAAAAAAACGACCAAAGAATGAACGAAATCTTGGAGGATAATATTGTCCTCATCATCGCTCAAATAGCCACGACACTAATCAATGTCGAAGCCTGGAAGGGATGATCAACAATTTTCTAAGATAAGGAAAGCTTAAAGAATTTTTAAAGAGATGTTAAACAAATTGACAATAAGGAAAGATTCCTGGAATAAACAAGAATATCTATAGAATCAACCATGAAAAGGAGCAAGAATATCCTAAAATAAAGGAAAAAACTTTTGACCCCGCCAAGATGGCCTGAGCAGTACACCTCCTAAAAGAAGATCAGAGTAAGCCTTTGGTCCCGCCAGAATGGGCCTAGCCAAAGCATCTACAAGCCTTCGATCCCGCCTACGTGACCTGGTCGGAGCAACTCCTAGAGGGAGGACGGAGTAAGTCTTTGGTCCCGCCTAAGATGGCCTGGCCAGAGCACCGACTAGCCTTTAATACTGCCAATAAGGCCTGACTGAAGCACCTCCTAGAGGGATGATGAAATAAGCCTTTAAGCACCTCCTAGAGGGATGATGGAGTAAGCCTTTGGTCTCGCTTAAGACGTCATGCCCAAAGCATCGAACCAGCCTTCATTCCCGCCTACAAGGCCTGTTTGAAGCGCCTCCTAAAGGAAGGTCGGGTAAGACTTTGGTTTTTCTTAAGATAAGCTAATCAAATGCACCGGAAAAAAGGCCTAAATCATCACCTAAGATGGTAATAATGGGTTTGATCCAAGTTAAGATCATCACCTAAGAAGGTGACAAAATAAATCAATCAAAATCCATTACCTATTGTGGTAATTAGAGATTCAATCAAAATCATCACCTATGATGGTGACAAAAAAAATCAATTGAGTCAATTGAATTTCATCCAAAAGAATGGATGCAAGTAATCTTCTAGAGGAAGATCAATCAAAAATGAGCCATTTGAGCTTCAAAGCACAAGTAGTCTTCTAGAGGAAGATCAATCAAAAATGAGCCATTAGTGCTCCAAAGAAAAAATCAAATAATCTTCTAAAGGAAGAGCTATCAAATATGAGCCGTTGGGCTTCAAAGTAAAGAAAGCTGGATTTATCCGTTAGCACAATAGAAATTATTATTACCAGATAATTTTATAGTCTTCCATTCAAAAAAATACCAGATGGTTTTCTGGTCTTCTATTCATATTATTATTGCCAGAATGGATATTTGGTCTGCTATTAAGATTATCATTACCGGATAATTTTCTGGTCTTCTATTCAGATTATTGTTACCAGAATGGATTTCTGGTCTACTATTCAGGAATCTCCGTGATTACGCAAAATATTGGATGTCTATTGATGAAGAAGCCGACTCTAACATCAAGATCAAATTTATGGTCTTCATACCAACTAAGATTATGAATGCTCAATTAGCAAGGCATCCAGTTCACTTAACAAGCAGATTATTGGCATATATGTTAAAGGCTCAAAATGCAGATAGGCAGATTATGCTCAAAATAGCAACTACAAAGCATTAGACTGAAATTGGGAAGCTAATTACAAAACTCAGACAAAGGCAAAGTTGAATTTAAAATATCAACTATTTAGGTATGAGTTTACTTACCATTTAATACATTATGTACAAGAATTACATGAACAAAAGATTAGATAAGAAGTAAGTCCAATTAAGAAGTTTAGAAATAATTCTCTATTGAGAGCTAAAATCTTGGATCAGTCTCCTCAAATCTTCAGCAACTGAATAAGGATCGGTTATATGATGAGTTATTGCATCTAGAAGTTGTTTAAACTTCTTCTCTTTCTTGCGAATAGTATTCGCGTCGTTGATTGAATCGATTTGAATTTTTAGTGCATAATCGAGCGCCTTATTATATCCTTTGAGAAGCCGAATCTTGCTCTTTGTTTTCTCAACCTCCTGCTCGAAAGTGTGTTTTTCATGCTCGAGCCTCTCAACCTTATCCTCGTAGTGTTAAGACGAGTAAAATCCTTATCACTCCACTGCTTGTTCAAAAATTGAACGCATTCAAATCTAACTCTTTGGCACCATCTGGCAATTTTTCCATCACCCAAGCCTGAATGAGGGTTTAATAAAGCAGAAAATTTATCTTGACCAATCAAAGGGTAGGCATAGGAAGGCTGGATTCGCTTGCACTCGCGATAAGTTCTAAAGATTGGCAATTCGGTAGACTTTTTATTAACTCCACCTCAAGGTCCATCACTTTTTGATGTAATCTAGAAATTTGAGCATCGGCCTAAGTACATTGGAATGAAAGCCTAGATTGATAGATAGCATCTATTTTCCTTTTCAATTCTTGATTTCTCCCGTCCCTCTCTTTAATTTTCTTCTCTAAATCGGAAGTCATATCATTTAAACTACTAAATGCATATCTTAATTTTTAGTATTTATCATGCCATTTTTATGCATCCAGATTATTCGAAAATCATAAAGTCGGAGTGCCTTGAGAAGAGAGTTTCTTATCGAGTTCTGCCCTAAGATTATCTTTAATATAATCAAGTCGAGCAAGAATATCTATGCCACTAGGTATAAGGGTCATTTGCTTTTCCTAACAAATAAATAGGGAAGAAATCAATAACATAGAAAATATTTTCTTTATTAAGCGAAAAGGTTTACAACTTAAGAAAATTCAAAATCGCATCAACCTTATGAATTTTATACATCAAATTCTTAAAGTTTTAAGGCAGTAGTATGAGCTTTTTTAAGTGACCCGACCGGCAAGGTAAGGGTAGAGTCAAGAGAAGCTTTAATACCTTCTGGGGTATTAACTGGAAGGAATTGATGATAGTCCTACTTTTCGACTGAAGGGCTGGATTGACCACATAGCAATTTAGCATGATTAGTTCGAATTTCATTAAGCAATTTATCCTTCTCATAACCTAAGAAATCTAAACAAAAGTGAGGAAATCGTGTATAAACTTCTTGTAGATCTCTAAGAAAGCAATGTTTTGCTAATTGAGATGTTTTGAGATTTAAGGACTTTTGTTTAAAATCCCTCTTTAACTTGATAAATTTACTAAAGAGTTCTATAGGAACAGGATTACTTGAGGATTCCTTAATCCATATAATATATGAAAATAAACTAAGAGAAAAAAAACAAAAATGATAAAGTTTATAAACTATTTGAATCATACACTACAATCATACAATATTAAGGTTCATACAATATTGATCCCTTATAAAATTCAGAAATGAATCTCTCCTTGGTATACTTAATTTTCTTAGGAGAAAGAGTATTAGGAGAGAGATGAACACAAGCAACCTTAGGAAGGTTCCAACAAGCCCTAGGATAAGGGTCACTTCCATGATCATCTAAATATCTTTTATAAAGACACCTAATTAAGCCTTCACTTTTTTCCCTAAGAATGAAAAGCCAATGAGAATATTCCTAGAATAAATTTTATAGAGGAACTCTACTAAGGCCACCATATCTTCAATTAGCATCCAAAAAAATGTTATTAATCCTGCATTCTCACATGATTCTATCTAGATGAAGGCGAGCTCTCTTCAAACGCGCGTAGCCTACTTTTTCTTGAAAAACCTTAACAGGTGCAGCACTAGCAGAGAGACACTTATATTTGTCAGACAGTTCATTATATTCATCAATTAATCTATCGACCTCTCTGTTTAACTGAAGCATGTCCCTCTGACTCTTTTTATATTAAGTATCGTAATAATACTTGTTCTTTCTTCTTAACTAAGATAATAAGTTTATTAGCTAAAGACTAGTTAATAACTATAGACAATTAAATAAGGAATTCCATGCTTGAGAGACTTGAACTTGGGAAGTTGGAGTTTGAGTTTTCCCTTTTGACTAATACTTGTGGGAGCACATCCTTTTAAAGGGGTATCCTTCCTTGTATCATCTTCAGAATCGGAAAGGTCAGTACAACCCACATTATGGGCAGATGAGTCTAAGTTAAGACCACCTGATCCATCTCACCAATCTTTTGGTCCAGAAGGACCCTTGTCGTTGCCATCACCTCTATTGTCGTCGTCGTGGCCATCATTATCATCATGGTCATCATCATCATCATCTCCTTCTTCTTTATTAGATTCCGTCACCTTATCGAGTGAGGGGTCACCAAAGGATAACAACTTTCTAGCATCGAACTTTTCCTCGGCAGGAAACTCTTCTTGAAGTGACCCCTGAGCTCTTTCTATCACGAGGCTAAAATTTCTTTTGAAATTTGCATTCTAATCTGGGAGGGAAGGAAAATATATATCTGGACATTTTTAAATGTTGTCGCTATATGCAGTCTCGTAACATTTCTCGGTAATGGTAGTAAGAGCATTATTAAGAAAAAAGGTGACTTTCTTCTTGGCCTCCCTAATAATGTTGTTTGAGTAAGTCAAGATATCACTTTTCCTTCTTAAATTATCCTTTAAAGATTTATTCTCATCAGCTAGCTTGGACTTCTCTTTGTTGGTCTTCTTGAGATCTGCTTTCAATGCTTTTACTTCTTTCTCCAATAATTGTTTAGCTTTATTTTCCTCGTCAAGAGAGGAAGCAAGTTTATCTTTTTCATAAACAGCCTCATCCCTTGCTGTAGTGATACTGATTATGCTGTTGTTAAGCGAAGAGATTTGTTCCTTGATCTCAGCCACTTTATTAGAAGCCCTTGAGAAGCCTCTTGGAGGAAGAAGATATGCTTGGCTGCCTGAAACATGTAGCAAACACAAGTCAGAACATGATACACAGAGCTAAAATCCCAGTTTAACCAAACAGTAGGAAATGCACGCCGATAAGAGTTATTTAATAATAATAATGAAAAGATGATCCTTAGAATAGATCAAAGGATGCGGTGGCCTGAGAGAAACCAAAGAAGGAGATTGGGCAGCCAATGGAAGAAGACCATCAAAACTCGTCACAAGAATCTAAGCTTGAGCCTTCGAAGGAAGAGAATCATTTAGAGAAGGAAATAGTTCGAGCTCAACATATATATGGCGAAGGTCAATTGGAGAATCGAGAAGAGAAATGTTGAGAAGGGGATCCGAAGAGTGAGCCACCTTAGTTGATTTTTGAACTATATGCCCAGGAGAATCCAGATTCAACATCAGGCTTTGAGTCAATAGTCACATGTGCCTCCTCATCCACAACAATAGGGGTATAATCACCTACAAGCTTAGGCTTATTACTCGGGGGAGGAGACAGTGCTTGTTTTCCTTTTAAGCGCCTCCACTGCCTTGGAAAAAGAATCCTCAATAAGAGCATGTTTACTCGATTTGGCTAAGATGAGAGAATCATCTTTGGCCACCTTCTCTTGGGGAGTAACAATGAGGAAGATGAGCCTAAATCAAAGAAAGAGGCTTATAATAAAATAATATAAGAAATTTCGTACAAGTTGTAATGAAATTTTTACCAGAAGGTTCAAGTTGAATTGGAGAGGAAACAAAGAAAGCATTCCGGTTATTGATAACCAATGATCGTTTCCCTTGAGCATTCCCCTTTATCATCGGATGTTCTCTAAGCATTATATGGTTGTCTAAGATCTAGGAGTACTTATGGAGATTCACTTCTATCAAAAGTGTGAGTCTATCATCCATGCTCTTGGATGCCAGAGTCGGGGAATTGACAGTGTCGTCGATAGAGGAGCTTGGTTGTTTAGAAGTAGGATCTAAGAGGAAACAATCACCAAAAGAGAATGATAGATATAACATAAATGATAGAAATTAGAAACTTACTGAAAATAGAGAAAGTTCCCTTGATCTTAGGGGAATAACGTCTAATGTAGAAGAATTGGTTTCCCACTCCTTTGTCTTGTTTATACTACCAGTGATTAAACTCTTAGGGAATGGTCAAATACGATATAGCGGGTTATCCAGCTGCTCACTTAATCTCATAAGGCTAGCTAAGATGCGGAGAATTTCAGCACTCAAAGAGGGAAGTTTAGCTTCCTGAGCAAGAACTTCCAAGCAGCTCAAATGGTGTACTAGTTGGGAGTTAATTTAATTGGAGCAATATTTAGGTGCTCCAGTAAGTGCAAAAGAAAATTGGGAAAAGGTAGGTACCCTAAGTGCCAGATATGGATTGGTGTGAAAGTAAAGAATCCTTTTGGAGGATTATCAATCCCACCAGAAGGATTGACGGTAATGGATTCTATTTTTATAATCCCGAATTGCTTGAGGCTAGTGTCCACTTCTTCTTTAGTGGTAATATATGATTGGTTGAGATGATAGTCCCTTTTCTTGATGAAGAGAGATGGTTTAGAGCTCTTACTGCCTTTCTTGCTTGACTTTCTTGCCTTCCATTTGCCTGCCAGGTGATATTATACCAAATCAAGGAAGTATTAAATATTTTGTGAAATTTAGAACGCTTATGATATATAATAGACAATTATATGCTAAAACAAAACTATAGCAAGTTAATTAGAAATTACCCAAGCACTAATAGAGAAGTATTGAAGTACAAGTTAGTTATTATACTTACAACAAGATTTTGACCATTAAACAATCCATACCGAATTTATGAAGTTCTTAGTCAATCAAAAATATGTACACAATTGTTAGATCCACGGAAGAAAGGTAAATTTATAGTTATACAAAAGAAGTCTGATTGAGTGTCAAAATTATTAAACTGGTGTCGTAATAATGACCCAATGTCAAAATGATAAGTAACCAAAATAAATAAATGATGTCGAAATGGTCTAAAAATATTTTTATGAAAAATATCAAGTATATGAGTAGTTCATGAATTTTCCATATGATAACTACGACACAAATTAGTGATGTTGCATAAAATTTACACCACAATATTGTAAATAGTTATCAGAAAAGAATAATGAAACATAATGTAAGGTTATAGGCTTCATATGACAACCCCTTAAATTAATTTTTCATTCATGAATGATTGTTGCACCTTTGTTTGGTTACTAACATTATAAGGATCTTATATTATAAAATTTTCTAAGTTTCGAATTAGTTGTCGAAAAATAATAAAAAAGGGGAAAAACTATTTGATGACGAACATCACATGGATGTCGTAAGGCAACGTCTTCGGAATCAAATAAGTTAATAATGGGTTCCGGGTTTAAATAAACTATTTATTTCACAATGAAACTAGAAATTCCCAGGTTACTAAATTAATATCGCTTAACTTCAATTGGTCAATTAATCCCCCTACACCATAATAATTCGAAGTTAAATCCATTCATAAACGAAACAAATTAATCAGCTAAGAATTAACAACGAAAATCTAATTGATAAATAGCAAGTATCGATTCGAAATTGAAAAACCCCAATTAATACCCTAACACCAATTCAAATGTAAATTTAGCTGATCGACTTACTCAATGAAAATCATACCTTAATTTAAGCTTTGATGCTGAAATATTGTAAGTGATTAAGTAATTTCGAGGATTTAAAAAATATTTGTTTGAGCTTTGAGTTGCATGTAAAAGAAGAAATGATGAAGAAGCTCGAATATTTACAGGGAAAAGAAGAAGAAGTACAATCACCGTTGCAACGAATTTAAATGAACGGCTAGATCTATAAAAGAATACCAATAAGCAGAAAGCGCCAATATCAAGGCAATGACTTGAAAAGTCAATGTTTCCTTCATACTAGGGGGCAAATGTTACTACCATTCATGATTACGAGGGCATAAAGGAGTGTCGACAACAAGAATGTCGAAATCAAAGGATTTTGTACCAATACAAGAACGGTCGATGTCAAACCTATCGCAAGCAATGTTGTGCCTTAAGGGATATTATATGTCATCAAAGCGATATGGAATATCGGACATCAAACAATATCGAATGCCATAATTACATGCGACATCAATATAACATGTCATCAACAATGAAGAGGAGGATCGAAAACGTATAACGATGTTGCATACCATTGATGCCACCCATTATCAACAAAGGCAAATGATAATATTGTAAGTCATCAGAGTGACTGAGAATATCTTATGCCATCGATGTTGCATACCATCTACTCTGAACTTCACCAATGCAGTAAAGAATATCGCATCTTGTCTATGTCGCATATAGCCAGTGAACGATGTCGTATAAAGCCAGCATTATACTTCGTTAAGGCAAGGATTGATGTCGAAGTAATAACATGTCGTAAGCCATTAATGTGATAAAGGCATGATATATCATAAATACTGCATCTCATTGATGCCTCATGTCATTAGTAACCGATGTCGGGTGATAGTAAATTGAAGGATTTTGGGTCTTAAGAAATATATGTATAAGGTTGCCGCCTACTAACAATGTACAAAAAGCATTCCGCAATGTCGTGTCTCTTCAATGTCGTCTACCACTGATGTCGCACCTTACTGATGTCGCACTTCATCAACCAAGCCTTCAAATGAAGTCAAAGGCCTTTACCTTTTAAGGCAATAGCAAGAAATAACAAGATGGATTTTTATGTTGGGTATTAAAGCCTGATGCCAAAGATCATCAACATATACGATGATGCCGGAGCTCTTCAGCCTTGGAATATAAAGACATGAATTATTACTTATGATTCTCATGATTTCGAAATAACCTTGACTTTGCCATTGTATGTGCATACTACCAACAAGTTGGCATAAGATTTCTCGAATTATGACTTGTTTTTGAACTCTCAAGCACTTGTGATTTCGATCATAACTTGTTTTGAATTCCCAAAACACTCATGACTACATGACTAATATGGATTCAACATGGAGAATGTGCCTTCCTAGCAAGCTAACCTAGGATTACTAAAGTCTATATTCAATCAAGTATCACTTTCCTCACACTTTTTAGGGTTAATGAAGAAATTTGTTAATAATATCCTTTTCATATGCCCCTCCTCATCTGTATGAGGAGCATCCTTCTTAGAATTGACAATTTCGGATCACGTTAGAACAATTCCACGCTTGTAATTCTCCGTACTAATTTTTTTTGTATGATGTCTATATACAAGGATTAGGATAATTCCAATTACCTCTTAGATCTATCTATAGATCCTAATACCAATTATATATATCGATTCTCCCAAATCCTTCATGGATAAGTTCTTGGACAACTATTATTTCACCGATTGCAACAACGAGTCATCACTTCAAATCAGGGGAAAATCATTGACTTAAAGGACAATAAACTTAATAGCACTACCTTATTCCTTTCGGTATATGAACACTTCCTCCATGTTCTAATAAAAATCAAACAATTTGATTACTTTAGCAAAACATTTACTCCAATTTCCAAAGCTTGCTTAAGACCATATACTATCTAAATAACTTACAAGTCTTTCCCTCGTCCCCACTAACCTCAAAACACTCTAGCCATGACATGTAGGCGATCTTTTATAAATTTGTTTTCATGTCTCTACCATATTTAGTAGTCATAAAATACAGTGATGGCAAGTAATATCTGAATCGACATAAGCATGGCTATGGGAGAAAATATTGTATTATAATCAACATCTTGAACTTGATGGAAACCTTTTAGGATAGACTTGCTATGTAAGTCTTTACCTTTCTATTTGCATTTACTTTTTCTTAAAGATCCATCTGCGGCCATTGGATGTTATCCCTTCGAGTACATCATCCAAAGTCCTTACTTTGTTTTCATATATGGAATCCATTTTGAATTTCATAGCTGCAAGCCACGGTGCAAAGTATTACTCTGCAATGCTTGTTAGAATGTGAGGGGAGTTTCATCTTCTAGGAGACGATCTTCTTTCTCGTCATCCACGAGAGAACCATAGTATCTCTCTAGTGTGCAAGATTCCCTATTAGACCTTTTAATAGGTTGCGTGTTTTCATATATTGGTGAATTCGATTCTTCTATTGGTTTGGTTTTTTTGTTAGTTTCTCATATCTCATCTAGTCTACAACTTCACTTTTAATCTCTTTTGACATAAATTCCTTTTCTAAAAACACAGTGCATCAAGAAACAACAACCTTGTGTTCCTCAGTGTTATAGAAAATATATCCCATAGATTCTTTGGGATATCTAATAAACTTGCACAATATTGGTCTTGCCTTAAGTTTATTAGGGCCAACTTTCTTAACATAGGTTGGATAACCCCACACCTTTAAATACTTAAGGTGGGGTTTTTCCCATACAACATCTCATATAGTGTCTTAGGCACAAATTTTATAGGCATCAAATTCAGCATATGCACCGTAGATTCTAACGCATATCCCCAATTGGAAAGAGGCAACTCAGCTCCACTCATCTTAGTTTGAACCATATCTAATAGTGTTTGATTTCTTCTCTTTGAAACACTATTGCATTATGGAGTATAAGGTGGAGTAACCTAATAAATAATCCTATTATCTTTAAGTATTGTTGGAGATCTCGTACAACTGACTCATCTCTGATAGAGTTAGGGGTATGCTTTAGGGACAATTATGTAATTGTTACATGTATCTAACTTAAGAACTAATCTTATTTGAAATAAAAGGTGTTTTCTTTCAATTATTTACTTAATATAACGTATTATATTAATACTTAATTTAATTAAAAGTATATTTAATGGAAAATCCATAAATAGTATGTTTTGTAATAGTAGTTACAATGTGTTGTAATCATGAGTGATTTATCCTAGTAAAACAAAATACTGTTTTAAATATTCCTAGTCAAGATGTATCGAGACTAGATATCGATACGTCCATTGAGATTAGAGTACATGATGCTCTCCAAATGTTAGGCAATATATTACTCATGGCTTCTGGGGGCTCCAAAGGGTTATGTATTGATAGTTATTGGATAACTATGGAATGACTCATTCGATAGTTTTCTGTTGGTTAATATAATTAAGGTCAAACAAAAAATATCGATGTGACAATATTACAAAATTCTCTCGACTTCAAATGAATTATGATATGGAAACTCCACATTGATTATATTTAAGTTGTGACACAGCGTCCATTGAACGACTATGTTTGGGTTGAGTGGAAACATTGAAAGTGAAACACTACTCAAAAGAGGATTCGTCTCCCTAATTATATGAGGTTAGTATCACGGTCGATTGAAGTCAACTCAAAGTTAAAGTCTTTGGCCAGAGCTGTTCGATTAGTAATAATTATTATTATTGAACCAAGGACTTTGTGTTTGGACTATAATGTTGAATATGGACGATATTAGAATTTTGACCATTACCAAATTTCATAAGTCCTAATGTGATATAGTTTTGACGAAGAGAATTGGTGTAAATAACTATCAATATCGAGTAACACTTAAATAAGGCAAATTGGATTTTATTGAAGCTATGTAAGTGATAAATTTAGCCATAATGTCACACCACCTGCTAGGTAACGTGTGAATGTTAATATTCATGTTACCACCCGACTTAAGAGTCACACAACTAAAACATTGAATATTCATGTTACCACTCGATTTAATTAATTATAATTGTTATAAATTAACTAAATCAGTTAAATATTAATTATAAAATTTTATTCAATTTGTGTTGATCAATATTAAATAGTGTGTGTATAATAGTTATAAACATACATATCGATATGTGATATCGATGTGCATTTGAATTAGATTTAATTACACTTTTATTTGATCGAGCTTGAAATGATCAGGAGGCCCAGAAATGGCACATACATGGCCAGCTATAAGAGGCTAGGGAAGGCTTGAATAATGATTCAAATTAAGGTGAATTGACAAGAGAGAAAGGAGGATCCGGATCTCCTTTTTTACTCCTTGGACCTATGCATATATATTCATCTACTGCCGTTACTTTAGCTCTTCTTTTAAGCTCCTCTAGACCAACAATGTCCACCCTTTATTTCCTCTCTCCTCCAAAATTTTAAATCCGTTAAATCTCAAATTAAATACAAGTGAAAGGTCGGTGCTAGCTGCATTCAGATTGGTAATGCTGGATTCTCATCACTATTTCAAAGAGTCTTCGATTTAGCATTTCAAGGTGTTTGATCTAGGCTTTGGACAAGGTAAATCCTTTATTTACATTTTCATAGATATATATAAATGTTCATCATGTTATATGTATGCTTAGATGGGGCATCAATATCACGAATCCACATATGTTTGTGTTGTCTACATATTATGATGATGGATATATGTGTATATTACTTAAAAAAATTTATATGTATATATGGGAGCATGGTTCTCACGGCCATGATAAAAAATTAAAATAAAAAAATATTCTAAAATGATTTTTTAAATAAAAATTAGATTTAAAAATACAAAGAAAATTATACATTATGTATATATTTATTTTGTTAATATATATTTACACACACATAAATATATTTAAGTGTTTGAAAGTTTGAATTTTTATATATATGTTTAATTCAAATTTTTGTGTGTGTGTATATTGTATATAGTTATTTTGATATCATATCTAATTTATATATATATTTATTTATTTATTGAAAAATTATATCTACTTTTATTTCAATAAAATTATGCATAACTGTTTTAGAATAATACAAAAAAGGATTTTGTAAGATTTCCATTTTATAAAAAAATTAAACTAAAACCATAAGCTTTTATTATTATGGTCGAATGTATGCTAGCATATATATAGACACACATGCACACACACTCAAGTTGGAGATGTTATGTGTAATATTATTAATATATTGAACAGACAAGGTAATATAATTATATGTATTTGTTCAGCAAACTCAAGGTAAATATACTATACTTAGGCCATTGCGAAATAGTAAATGCGGGTGAATAATTTTTTCGATTTGTTGAGAAAACTCAAGGTTGAAATGGGATTAGGACGAAGAATCATGGGTTAGGAGCTGTATATGATACAACTGATAAGGGTTATCCATCGTTTGTGGGGCTATGACTTGTTGGGAAAACTTAAGGTCGAAATCCCAAAGCAAGTGAGTCTTAACACCCACTAGAGTAATTAAAATATTTCTATGTTTCTTTTAGGGTTTTTAAGAAACATAAAAGTCTGGTGAGAGCCTTATTCGAAAATGAAATGGTAAAATTTAACCTTTCTAATATTGTAAGAACATCTACTATGTATCAATCTAAATAATCCACATCAAAAATTTATGCATTAAATATAACCGATAAAATGTTTATCAGTTAAAATATATACAAAGGAACTGAATTAATATTGACAGATAGAGATATAAAATATACTTACCAATAAATTTAGCTTGAGACTTTGTGTTGTCTTCAATGAGTTTCGAACTCTAAAAGCAATACATGGATATGAATATTTGATTCATTTTCAATCACGTATAATGATATATGGTGAACGGTCGTAACTCGTAGTGTACGAAACATCGATGAAATTAGTTCATTCGAAATAATCAAGTAAACCATAGTGTAAGATCATGTATTCATTATGATTGATTATAATCATAATCTTGTCATGTTAAACGTAATAATAGACCAAGAGCTACAAGATGGATATAAGAATTCAATCACTGAAATGTCAGTCTGATCAGTTTATGTAAAGTGCAACATATTTGATATCCTTAAATATTAAGGATGGCCAAATGAATTTTTGTAAAGAATTATTTACGATATTGTATTAAGAGCTTCCTTTGAATGGTTTGACAAATTAGAAAGGAAAGCGAATGTGCAATAGTAGTTATAACTTATGGCATGGTTGGGATGAAGAAAGTGAATGGTCACTTCCGCTTTATGAAGAAACATAGGAAACGAGAACTGTAAAATAATAATTGATACTTAATAAGGAATGAGAAATATGATTTCTAGTCTGAAATGTATTTCATATAGAAATTTTTTTTCTACGAGATTTATTTATTTGAGTTCAGGATATTTGATCTGAAAACTCTCCACTATAACTGGTTATGGTAGATGGAATACATAGCCTCTATTAAGTAGTTAAATGGAGCTCCGTATTTCATACGCTATTATAGTAATGACAGAAATAGTGGGAGCATGCCATATAGCACTTAATTATTGCATCTAGTTACGATAACTGTTTTCGTAAAACATATCAACCATTATTTATGAAGTAATAATTGTTTTTCAGTATTGATTGAAAAATAGACATAGTTTTATTTCAATATGAATATTATGAATATTAATTATAAAATAGAACTATAATAGTGGTATTTGTGATGCATTGGAAAACACAGAGGTATCTAAATTTATTTGCAATTATTTTGGAATTATGGACTAAGCAACAGTCTTGGAAAAATAATTCTTTGATTATATGATTATGAATCGTATGGTACCAGTGAGTTATATCTCAAACAATTAAGGACAAAGCACCCATTCCGTGGGAGCATCATAAGAGTTGATGAACTCTTCGAATTGATGCATATAGATGTAAGAAATCATAAATTTATTAATACCAAAATAGTTTCACGTACTACGTTGTATTCACTGATGAGTTATCACAAACATGAACATGTGTATTTGATACACATGTAGTATGTTTATGATAAGCTTATAGAATATAAACAAAAGTAAATAAAATAACGTGCCATAGAAAATAAAATGATTCAATTTAATCGAATGGGTGAGTATATTAGAAAGAGTTCTGAATGTACCTAAAAATGAATCAATATTCATTCTCAAAAGTCACTCCCCCTATGATACATAATGATATATCGATAAGGAGTAGTCGACCTTTGCTGAAAAAAGTACAATTAATGTTGAGTGAGGTTGAGTTAACTTCTTTCTATAAGGTAGTGTACTTAAGAGTAGTATACACTATTAAATCAATTTCATTTAAAGAATAGTTTACAAAATCATATAAGATAAAGGTTAAGGGTTTATAAGAGACCCTGACATATCTTAGGTCAAGGAGTTTGCAGGTTGTGTGAGTTGAAATGCTATATGTAATAATTGTACATGAGGGATATTGCATGGTTCATCCCAAAAGGAGTTTGGGAACGATTGTCAATGGAAGACCAATTTTTGTTTTGAACCTAAGTATCGTAAACTAAAACCAAATCAATTTTATATATAAGGAAATTCATAAAGTGTTTCTGAATACCTATTCCATTGCATTGAGATACATTTATTGTTTTAATAATTACCAACTTTGTAGGGAAGGAATTTCTTTTAAACTTATTGGTAGAAAATGGTTTTGGATATGATCCAAAGATGAAACCGATTATGTGAAACTTACCTAACCTAAATGAAAACAACAAATTAGAGTGTCTAATAAGTATTCTCGCACGTTGAAGATAGACTATGAGTTTCCTATCAATATCGAGAATAGATACTGTAACGACCCCACCGTGATGCCTAGTTTAGCAAATAACATTACAGGTAATGTCATCTACTAATCCTAAGAATACGGCATGTTAAGGGCGATCAAATGTGAATACACCTTTATACTAACACTGATACGTCATTTATATCTTCTCACTTAATATCCGAACTGAAATTTGACGTGTACAATATTAATAAAAAGTAATAGACACACCGATTTCTTAAAATCAGAATAATATATCATATAAATAACAGTCACATATCACAGTGGAATAAATCTCAACTTACACATATACAAATTTTGAGTTTACAAAATGAAATACTAAACTCGATTGTTATACAAGTTTAACAATTCTCCAATCTCAATTATACATTTTATATACGAGGTCCAAATTCCTAAATGGGATAAACTAAAAGTCCAAATGTTTACCTCCATGCTAGCATAACCATTCAAAGGTTAACATGTCCTGTAACCTGAAAAGTCTCGGCCTGACCCGAGTAAAATAACACCCGGGCCAGACTATCTCTAAATATCCAATAGGGTGAGAACAAGATATAACACAAGAACAAACAACATATAAGTAAATACATATGTCCAGTATAACGAGTCACGAGAATTAATTTAACTTAGAGTTCATCACAAGGCACATGGTTATACATTTAAGTCACAAACACATATTAGTCACGAACACATATTAGTCACTAAACACTGAATTCACAGAATAAAACACAATATTTCTAAGCACACAAATATCAACGATTAAATCAGAAAAGGGTTATAAGTTTAAGTCACAAACACAAACTAGTCACTAAACACAAAATAATAGAATTAACTTAACATCCATCACAAGACATAAAAACATATATTTATTTCACGATCACACGACACAAGAATATTTGTTTATTTCACGAACACAAGACACAAGAATATATATTTATTTCACGAACACAGAATAGTCACAGAATCCAAATATCCATAATCCAAGAGATCTTAATCCAAACCGATCGTACTGATCGTACAAAACAATCACAATGATTGTACTCAAAACCCGTGGCAAACAAACAAACAAATTGGTATCACCCGAACCGATCTGATACTAAGGATCGTACTCGAACCGAGAACACAGAATCACAGAATGATCTCAAGGACAGTCCATACCGATCAAGGTGATCATAGAAACCATGACTCGATAAATCTATATTTATTTAATATTATTATATTATTATGTTCGAAAAGAAATCCAGAAATAAACTTCTTAAGGATCTAGCAGCCACTTGTCGCATACTAAAAGAGAGTAAACTCTAAAGTGCCAAATACTATCACCTTCAGTAATCACTAGAATTTAACCAATATGTCCCATATGATATGGTGAAATTCAAGTATTTACTAAAAGCTAGTAAATATCACTTATTACGGATATCACGGGAAAACCTGAACTACATTCTCTTAAGGATCTAGCAACCACTTGTCGCACACCAGAAGAGAATAAACTCTAAAGTGTAACATATTTCATAATAGCAATCACAAGAATTTAACCAAGGCATCCCCTACTACCCGGTGAAATTCGAGTATTCGCTAATGGGTTAGTAAGTTCCACTCAAACATTCTATTCAATGAGCTATACCATATTCGACGAAGTCTTATTCGAAAGCATTTAAATCAATCGATGACACTAAGTCAATTATTAGTACTTCCCAAATTATAGAATTAAGGTTCTCAAAACATTTATTTAATTTGTCAGTTATCAAAATATTCCGTTATTCCAAATTGTTCCAAGAGTATTTATTTTACAAAACAAGATTTTCCATGTTCCAAAATTACATTGATTCTTTGAATTTTATAAGGTTATAATGTTTACACACCATATTTCAAAAACCACCTATAAAAGTGTTCATTTATTTGAGAATCTACAAATCCATTTTCAAAACCAATTTAGTATTCTAATAGTTAGTTAAAACCTCGTACAATTATATTTCCAAAATTTGAAATTTCAAATCCATAAAATCATTTATAAAAGTAATTAGACTACTTTAGAAAACATGTTTGATATTTAGAACTTAAATAAACTCTCTTTGCAAAATTATTTTTATACCAAACAAAGCACTTATATACGTTCGCAAAATAGGTAGATTTAAATTTATAAATTTCCAAAGCTTTTAATCAAAAATGATTCAAAGTCCATAAAGCACAAGAAATTCACTATTACATATCACAAGATTGTAACGACCAATAGTTCCATATGGTTTGATTTTCATATCATCTCTAAACACAATTTATAAATTAACAAACCAATGGAAATATATATATATATATATATCAAAACGATCATGACTGAACATTCAAAGCACATTTAAACAACATCACAAACATAGCAACAAATCATAGGTCACAATAGATTTTTAGTTTTGAAACACCATAGCGACCCATTTTTCCACAGAATTTTCGAAAACATACAACATAAAAGTTGTTCCTTAAAGTCTCAAATTTCCACGTGAAAAGGATTTGCACAATTTGGATTTACGGTTAAAAAGTTATGGCGATTTTAGTTTTATGTTTCAACTTAGAAACTCGACAGAGCAGAGCATGTATATCAGTTTCAAACCTAATTTCGACCCTTTAAATCATAAAATTTTCAAAAACTTACAACATGAAAGTTGTCCTTAATGTCTCAGCTTTCTATAAAAATAAATTATACATAATTTTGATTTAAGGCTAAAAAGTTATGGTCATTTTACTGTCAGCTATCAACTAAGAAAATTGGATATGGCTGTGTTATAACATCAGTTTCAAACTTAATTTAGGCCATTTTAAACAGAATATTTCGTAAAATGATCAAAAAGAAACTTATAGCTTATTTAAATATCTTTCTACCACAAAAATATTGAACCAATTTGGATCATTTCACACCAAGATATCACTGTTTTACAGCAGCGATTTTCACAATTTATTTTCAGCAAACAATAAATAATCATCAAATTCAAGCAACCAATTCACACTCAATTTGAAAGCAATTCAATCAACAAACCATCCAATTCAATTTAAATAGCAACTAACAGTTATTCCCATAGATTAAAGGTAGTAGTGTGAGTGATTAACTCACCTATTATTTTCCTATAGCTTGCTAAATCCTATTTTAAGCCTTGCTAACTTCCTAGCTTCTCCAAAATCACCTAAAAACTCAAGAACAAAATTTCAACAGCAAGCAATTTGATCAAAAACAGGATAAAAATCATTCTTTTAGAGTTTTAAAGGATAAAGATATGGTTTAAAACACTTATTCTTCATTATTGGACAAAATCTCTTTGATTTGAGCCTTGAATTTGGAAATTATGAAATAGGGTTTTTATTTTTGTTTGAGAATTTGGTTTTATGGTTTCTGATAAAAGAAGAATAGAGATGGAGATATACGTATGTTTTATTCTCTACTTACACTAGTTCTATTTGGGCCAAATAGGGTATGGTAAGAATCCAATAAGAAGTGTTGCAAATTGAATTCCTAAATGAAAGTGTTACTAATCCTATTATGTTGTATTACTTCTTTCAACGCTATATTACACTAAACCAAAATAAAAATTGATTTCTCAATTTTTTTATAAACCAAGTCTCAAATTAAAAATCCACATTTTAACAATGAATCACAATATTGATATTTTACTCTAACTACCAAAATTAAATAAATCATTCAGTAATATTTCAAAATTTTAAATTAAAATCCTAATTAAGAAATGAAACTCATTTCTTAATAAATCTAATCAATTATTCTCAATACTAAATTTAATTTTTACAATTAAATTTCATAAATTGCAACTAAAAATTAATTATTCATAATTAAATTTAATTAATCAAATAATTAACAACAGGGTTGTTACAGATACGCTTGTCAATTAAACATTAAGAGTATTGACTCTACCATATGGTATAGTGCACAAATCAGAAAAGATTCCAAGTACGTTATCAAAACATGATTTTGGTAATTGTATCCCAAGATATATGATCCATCGACTGTGAGTGTGTCTTCAAGAGCAAGAATAATGCAGTTATAATATAATGAACAATGTTGATAAGAATAACTTCTTAAATTTCAATTGTTGAAATTAGCATAACTGATTCGTCATACAACTTGCTCAAGTTAATTTGTATTTACTCACAAAATTATCGCCTGTTGTGAGATTTTGTTTTGGTACATATGTGTTGAAATGGAAAATTCAAAACAACGATTTAGAATAGACTATTTGCACTTAACAACCAAAGTGTCTCAAAGTCAGTTGGAGCGATATTGAGTTTGTGGGTTTGTTGAATATGATCCAAGAAATGATACAGAAGTATCATTCTATAAGCATCAGAATTGAATAAGTATTTTAATATAGATATTGAATAGTTTGGTTTTTAGTCAAAATGCAGAGGAAGCGTGTGTCCATAAGAAAGAAATACTAAAAGATACATAGATATTTCTAGACAATAAGTAAACAATTTGGTTGTTTAATACACAATATTGGATTTGTAAATTATATCTATTGGGAATGTCCCAAACGATATGCATAGACACTGTACGAAAATGTGTAATATGGAAACATGTAAGATGGATTTCTTATGTATTGACAATAGGAATTATCATACATCTTGTGTTGTCCTCCATATCATATTTAGCTAATGTATTTGAAAATGAAGAAAATATCAAATCCAAATTAAGATCACTAAATAGTAGTTTAGAGTGCTCTCGAATATTTACGAAATACTAGAGAACTGTTTATAGAAACAGCGGACTCCTTATGAATAAATTTACGGACTCAAACTTCATGAGCAATATTGAGTGTAATATGTCAATATTAAATTCATGTTCAAGCCTTAGCTAAGGAGTTTTAAGTTGGAAATGTTCCAAAAAAGAAGTAGTGGCTAGTTTAATGAAAGGCTAAGTTCATCGCCTTGAATAACGCCACAATAAAAGCAATGTATATAAATATAAACACACAAATTTATAACCGAGTCAAGGGAGATTCCAAGTATTAAGAATACTAAATCATTGTGATATGATAACAATGTAATAATAAGAGCTCACTAGAAGTTGAGAAACACTCTGAATGGTTCCACATAATAAAAGTAGTTTATTAGCATCCGAGAGAGTTAATTGACAGAGTAGATAACTAAAACAACATAACATATCCATTCACGAAGGGTCTAACTTGATCAGTTCTCATCATACTGATCAAAGGGATAGGACTGAGATTCCACAATTGGTCCAAACCGCCAGTGGGAGATTGATAGAGTTAGGGGTATGTCCTAGGGGCAATTACGTAATTGTTACATATATCTAATTCGATAACCAATCTTGTTCGAAATAAAAGGTGTTTTCTTTCTATTATGTACTTGATATAATATGTTATATTAATTAATTTAATTAAAAATATGTTTAGTGGAAAATCCATAAATGGTATGTTTTGTGATAGTAGTTATAACGTATTGTAATCATGAGTGATTTATCACAATAAAATAATCATATTGTTTTAAATATTCCTAGTCAAGATGTATTGAGACTAAATATCAATACATCCGTTAAGACTATAGTATGTAACGCTATCAAAATATTGTTCAATGTATTGCTCATGGCTGTTAGAGGTACCAAGGGGTTACGTACTGATAATTATTGAATAATTATATGATGACTCATTCGATAGTTTTCTGCTGGTTAATATAACAAAGGTCAAATAGAAACTATTGATGTGACAATATTACCCAATTCTCTTGACTTGAGAATATCTTCGAGCTTCGATGTGGAAAATCCGCTTTGATTATAAGTAAATCATGGTGCGACGTCCATCGAACGATTATAATTGGGTCGATTATAGTTAATTCGGTTATATACGATTGGTATCACGATCAACTGAAGTCGACTCAAAGTTAAAGTCTTTGGCCAGAGCAGTTTAGTTAATGATGATTGTTTGCACAAAAAATGGACAAACACCTCAAAGTCGTATGATTCAATAGTTCTTATGATGTTCTTAGTGATTTTGGAGATTTATGCAGATATATGAAAAGCAGGGGCTAAATTGTAAAAAGACACGCAAATTTATAGTGGTTCAGCCAGAATGTGCCTACGTCCACTTTATATGTTATTTCTCTTCTCTTGTTTTGATTACAAGTACAAAGCTTTGATACAAGTAAAAGAATGTTGTTTGAAAGTT
Source organism: Allium fistulosum (assembly GCA_030737815.1). Classification (NCBI taxonomy): domain Eukaryota; kingdom Viridiplantae; phylum Streptophyta; class Magnoliopsida; order Asparagales; family Amaryllidaceae; genus Allium; species Allium fistulosum. Next base: position 635,415,693 of record CM060901.1, read on the forward strand.
CTATCCGTGCTTGAGCTCTCAAAACTTGTCCCCCATTGTTGTACCCCTGCCCCTCTATTTATAGAGTGAGGCTGGGAGCAGGGGTCTTGGAAGTATATAGCTGCTGGTGGGCCTGGGCCGAGGCGATCTGGCCTGGCAAAGTTGGCTCGGCAACACCTTGATTCGGTAGTGCTTTGGTCCGGTGGTGGCTTTGGTCCGGTCGTGGCTTTGGTCCGGTGGTGCCTTTGGTCCGGTGGTGGCTTTGGTCCGGTGGTGGCTTTGGTCCGGCGGTGCCTTTGGTCCGGTCGTGGCTTTGGTCCGGTAGAGCCTTTGGTCCGGTGGTGGCTTTGGTCCGGTTGTAGATGGTTGAATAGTAGGGACGAAGGTTGGATCGGCGGAGCCTGGTTCGGTGGTAGGTGTTGGGAAAGGTACCCAACAATTGCCCCCAAAGCAGGGCATATTCTCGAATATGGCGTGCTTTGTTTCATGTAGCTTTGACATTTTCATTTGGTTCTTGGATGCCGAATCAGATGGTCCGGTCGTGTCCTTTCGTCTATAAGTAGGGACCGTACGCCTTTGCTATTCCCTACCAGCCGAATTAAACTCTTGTCTTTGTCGGACCAAGTCCTTACTTTCGCCGAATCAAACGTGGTAGCCGAATCAAACTCCCTACTTTCACCGAATCAGGTGAGATCCTTTCTATGTTGGACGAATGGGTTTTTTACCGAATGGACTTGGGGGTTCTGAGTACCGAATGGAGTCATATACCCGTATAACCGGATGAAGTTGGGAGTGCTGAATGAATTATAGTAAGGGGATACCGAATGAACTTGTTTCATTGGGAAGGCCGAATGAGCTATAGTATGGGGATACCGAATGAACTTGTTTCATTGGACGGACTTTATATAGACTTGCTTGTTTATATCCTCTGTTTTAACAACATGTTTTTCGATGTTGCAGATAATGTCTCGCAAAGAAGAAACTCGATCAGATAAAAAGAGGTCTCAGGGCGAAGGAGAATCTTCCGCAGTGCCCCCTGCTCAGCCAGGACCGAAACGTCAAGGATCTACCCCAAGATCACTAGTGGACGGGTACGGCCCTCAGGGGCTTCTGAACTCCCCGCCCGATTGCTTTCCCAGCTCCCTTAAGGAAGAGCAGCTTGATGTCATCTCCCGTTCTTTTGGAATCGATAGAGCGCGCATGCTGTTGCCAGGGAGAGAAGTTATGCCATATGACCCTCCCGAAGGGTACTTTGCTTACAGCAGATACCACTGCATGTGTGGTGCCATTCCGCCTCTTAATGCTTAGGTAGCCAGCTTCCTTACATATCTAAAGGTGACCCCATTCCAGCTTCAACCCAACTCCTATGCTATACTGGTGAGCCTCTTCGTCATCTTCCAGAGGAAGTATGGGCGTGCTCCTTCCAACCGGGAGATCCGGTATTATATCTGAAGGGCTATAAGAAGGGGTCCCCATATATCAGCTTGGAATCGGCTGTAATCTTCAAGCCAGTCTTGGATCTGTATTCTAAGTTCAGCATGTTCAAGAAGGAGTGGTTCTTTGTCAGGGACGACTCTGTTTCTATTCGGCGTTACACCTCTGGATGTAAGTCGACGCTTTATTCATAATTTCCATTCTAGTTGCGATGCTTCTTCTCATACGTTTTCATTTTTGCTAGCGACAGGTGGCTTTGCGGTTGCTTGCTGCTGAGGAGGCAGGTGTGCAAGTAGAGGATGACGACCAGGATAGTCAAGAAGCAGGTGCTGGTAAGTCTTCCTTTTTAGTCTCTCCATTAACTTGGTTGCTTATCACTAATGAATCCTTTCTCTGACTGGACAGGTGGTCAACGGGACAAGGATAAAACTCCAATGCAGCCGGCCTCTTGATTAGACCTGGAAAAACTCTTTTTGTGGACTTGACAGGGTTGTATATGTTAGTCTTAAAACAGTAAAGTGACTCTTAGGTTGTAATATTTTGCCACTTGTAATAAATAGCCTTATTTTTGACGTGTAATTCTTTAACTTAAGCTGATTTTGTCGTCTTCTGAATGTTTGTTGCTATTTTGACATGCCGTATGAGAAATATAGCTATGCATATTCTTGTAATCAAATTGTGTTTGTTGTCAGGTTCTTGATTAAAACATGATTTCATGACTTGCAATGTTAGCGCGAGGTGTGAATAAATTATAGTCATGTGTTTATATATGAAAGAAGAAAATACCGCCTTTCATGTTCTAATTGTAGATGGCAGTTTTGAATATCTTGTATGACCGAGCATGGAACGCAGTTGAACGCCCTGTCATCCAATTGTGAGTCCCTACACCCATTGGCGAGTATTTCCTACTCTTTTTCCTGTACTTTAGGGATTGCTATAGTGGATAGGAGGAAAGCTTTTTAAGTAAAATTGAAATATGTAAAAAAAAGTAAAACTTCCAATCACGGAAGGCCTTCGATGTGCTTAAGTTTGTGGCAAACGGGTTTTGTAGTCACTTTCCCTAGCTGTGGGTCTTGGAGACATTTGTCACCCATCTTACGCCTCCGCGGGGAGTTAATTCTTTTTTACCACAGCCGCACCTAAGACACATCGGAGCCGAGATCGCGCACAGTAACTACCCGGGCCATTATGGCCCGTAATCGTGGGTATTATTCGATTTACTATGGCCGGCTAGCGTGGGTGCCGATCGTCAACTGTGAACTGCCTCTGGCTGGCCACACCTTGTGTTGGGGCTTATAGTCGGTTCACAGTTGCCGGCGAGCCTAACGCCGTAATGAGTTGCCTCGGCTATAGTCGGCCTTCTCGGTGGCTTATAATCAGCTCATTACAGTTGGCTTTAAGGGCCGTCGCGAGCAATGAGTTAACCCGCAGCAGAGGGATGCTGGAGCAAAAGTGTCTCATTGGCGAGGGCATAGATTCGCATAGTACCTGTTAGGTTTTGCCCAGGTGAAGTTGCGCCGTGGAGTGCTTTGAGTGGAAATGCTATACGCATAGGATTTTGTTCAATAGAAAAGGATAAAGTTAACAAGTAGCCAAGATATAAAGGAACAAGTTAAGAAAGAGACAAGGTTTTTTAAAGTGGTTCGGCATGAAAAGGCCTACGTCCACTGATTCTCTTTGTTAATTCACTTCATATGGGCAGTACAAGTTAAGAAAAGTATCGACGGAGGTGCTGGATGTTCCATGCCCTCTGGAACACCTCTCCGTCCACTGTTGACAAAATATAAGCTCCATTGTGGAGATCTTTATGAATTACATATGGTCCATCCCAGATTGGGTCTAGTGCTCCGGGGTGAGGGAAGATTCGCTTGAGGACAAGATCCCCTTCTTGTAAGGTACGATGCTTGACTTTGGAGTTGTATTGTGCTGCCACTTTCTGCTTGTGGGCTGCTGCTTTAAGGACTGCATCATTTCTTCTCTCCTCAACTAGATCCAAAGACATGTGGAGGAGTTCTTCATTCTCTTCTGGGTTATAGTGGATCCTACGGTGGGAAGGCACAATGGTTTCAACTGGGAGCATAGCCTCCGATCCGTATGCCAAAGAGAAAGGAGTGTGCCCCGTTGATGTTCTGAAAGATGTGCGGTAGGCCCACAGTGCCGTAGGGAGTTCATCCACCCAAGCGCCCTTGACTTTTCGAGCTTCTTTTTGATCAGAGTTTTCCGAATTTTGTTGACTGCTTCGACTTGTCCGTTTGCCTGGGGATATGCTACGGATGAGAAGCTTTTATGAATTCCGTGCTCTCGGCACCAGTTGGCGAATTCCTCGCTGTCAAACTGAAGTCCATTGTCTGATATGATTTTGAGTGGGACTCCGTACCTGCACAGAACATTTTTGATCAAGAAGTTAATAACTTTGGCTGAAGATACTTTATTCAGAGGTTCCGCTTCCACCCATTTGGTGAAATAGTCGACTGCCACTATAGCATATTTGGCCCCGCCTCGGCCCATTGGTAGCTCGCCGATTAAGTCAATTCCCCATATCGCGAAGGGCCAAGGGCTGGTCATTTGAGTAATCTCAGTTGTTGGTAGCCGCGGAATCTTAGCAAACTTCTGGCATCTGTCACACTTTTTGACGAAATCTAAGGCGTCCTTGCTTAAGGTGGGCCAGAAATATCCATATCGGAGTATCTTTTTTGCTAATGTTTGCCCTCCGGTGTGATCTCCGCAGCTTCCCTGATGGATGTTGGATAAGATTTCCTTGGCTTCCCTCCCAGCGACACACCTTAATAACGGGTTAGAGAATCCGCGCCGATAGAGGATGTCTTCTTGTATTGTGTAGCGGGATGCTTTCCTCAAGATTTTCTTGACTTCGTTACGCCCGTTGGGTAGTGTGCCACTTTGTAGGTAGTCTCGGATGGGAGTCATCCAAGTTGCTTCCTCGGTTGCAGCTATCAGATTCACTTGCTCAAAACTTGGGGCCAGTTGCTTTGAGATGGTTACTGCCCCGAAGATGGTGATGTCTCTCACACTTGCTTGCTTCGCCAATTCGTCGGCCTCTTGGTTCTCTTCCCGAGGGATGTGTTTGACTAAGTAGTGGTCCAATCGGCTGAGAAGTAACTTGGTCTTCTTTAAATATGCTATGAGTCGTTCTTCTCGAGCTTGGAATTCTCCTAGTATTTGATTAACAATAAGTTGAGAATCGCTGTGAAGACACAAAGAATTGGCTCCGATTTCTATGGCAATTTCTAGTCCAGCTATCACTGCTTCATACTCTGCATCGTTGTTGGTGGCAGCGAACTCCAACCTTATAGCATAGTGTTGTTTGTTTCCCCTGGGAGTGATTATTACCACACCTGCCCCCGAGCCTTGTTCGTTCGATGCACCATCCACAAAGAGATTCCACTTGATACCTTCTGCTATTTCCAATTGCTCCTTATCTTCGTTGGTAGTGAATTCTGCAATGAAATCAGCCATGGCTTGTCCCTTGATGGCGGTGCGAGGGTGATAGGTGATATCATACTGACTTAGTTCAATGCACCATTTAAGTAGTCGCCCAGAAGTGTCGGGACGATGGAGTACCTGCCTCAGTGGTTGATCGGTCAGAACTTTGATGGAATGGGACTGGAAGTAGTGACGCAGTTTCCGTGATGTGATTAGTAAACAGTATGCTAGCTTCTCAAGTTTAGGATATCTGACTTCTGCTCCAGTAAACCTTTTGCTGACAAAGTAAACTGGCCGTTGCGTGCGGTTGTCTTCCCTTACCAAGGCAGCGCTTAGGGCGTGAGATGACACAGCAAGGTATAGGTATAATTCTTCGCCTTCGCTTGGAGTCGAGAGTACCGGTGGTTTCTGGAGGTGTTCGATTAGGTTAAGGAAAGTGGTTAAGCATTCGTCAGTCCATTCGAACTTTACTTTGTCTTTCTTTAGAGCTTCGAAAAAGGGGACGCACTTGTCCGTTGCCTTGGAGATGAATCGGCTTAGGGCAGCCACTTTTCCATTTAGGCTTTGCATTTCCTTTCGGGTGGAAGGTATCTTGATATCCCTTAGCGCTCGGACTTGTTCAGGGTTCGCTTCAATCCCCCGGCATGAACGATGAATCCTAAGAACTTTCCTGATGACACTCCGAAGGAGCATTTTAGAGGATTCAACTTCATTCCATACTGGCGGAGTACTTGAAACATTTTGCCTAGGTGGTTTACATGATCTTTGGCTTTCCTTGACTTCACCAGCATGTCATCCACATATACTTCCATAGTCTGTCCTATTAGCCCTGCAAACATCTTGTTGACGAGGCGCTGGTAGGTGGCTCCTGCATTTTTAAGTCCGAAAGGCATTACCTTATAGCAGTATAAACCCCGGTCAGTGATGAAACTAGTGTGGTCTTGGTCGGGAGCATGCATAGGAATTTGGTTATATCCTGAGTATGCATCCATAAAAGATAGGAGCTCGTGCCCGGCTGTGCTGTCTACAAGTTGGTCGATTCTGGGAAGTGGGAAGCAATCCTTTGGGCAGGCGTCGTTTAGGTTGGAAAAGTCAATGCAGGTTCGCCACTTCCCATTAGCCTTCTTTACCAGCACCGGGTTGGCGATCCATTCCAGGTAGATAGCTTCTCGTATGAAGTCATTGGCGAGTAGATTCTTTACTTCTTCATCGAGGGCTGTTGATCGCTCTGCCCCCATACTTCTCTTTCTTTGTTTTACAGGCGCCTTGGTAGGATCAATTTTTAATACGTGGCAGGCTATGTCGGGGGAGATTCCGGTCATGTCAGCGTGTGACCATGCGAATACATCCAAGTTGTGGCGGAGAAAATCGATGAGTTGTTCCTTCAATTCGGCTTTTAGTTGGGACCCAATTTTCAATAGTCTACTTGAGTCGTGCTTGTCTACAGATATAAACTCCATAGCCTCTGCAGGCTCGGTGGTGGCCTCCTCCTCTTTGTCCCTAGGGTCTAATTCATTGAAAGGGTCGCTGGTATATCGAAGAGGAGGGGCTTTCTTTAGTTGCTATGCTTCTAGACTTTTTGTGTAGAGGGCAATCTCTACACCCTTCCCTTTATCCTTCCTGTGGTTGTTGCGAAGTTCAGTCACATAGCAGTCTCGAGCAACGTCCTGGTCTCCTTCCACTTCCCCTACTCCATTGTCTGTTGGAAATTTCATCTTTAGGCACCATGGGGCTAGGACAATTTGGAAGTCAGACAAGGCTGGCCTTCCTAAGAAGGCGTTGTAGGTCGAATGGTTTTCTATTAGCACAAACGTCTGTTTCCGTACAGCGGAGCGGGGATGGCTTCCAATCTCAACAAAGAGGTCCAGTTGCCCGAGGGGCATCTTCGCATCTCCAGTGAAACCGTGTAGTGGTTTATCGCAGGGAGATACATCCTTTATTGACAGCTTCATTTTGTCGAATGCATGTTTGAACAGGATGTTTACTGAGCTTCCAGTGTCTACCAGGATTCGGTAAACTTCGGCGGGACCGAGTCGGGCAGAGATAACCATGGGATCCATGTGAGGGTACTGCCTTCCTTCTAGGTCACGCTTACCGAATGTGATGTCATCACTTTCTTTCCGCTTCGGGTGGCGCTCTTCTATAACCGAATTGACATAGTCTTTATTGTCTCTAAGCGACTTTCCATATCTTTCCATCTCTTTCCAGCTTCTGTCTGCGATGTGCGGTCCTCCTGAGATGGTATGGACCACTATCTTTTCTTGGCTAGAGCTGCTAGCGTTGCGGTTTCCTCTGTCGGTCCCCAGTGAGGGTAGCCTTGGGTTTTCATTGGCAAGAGCTGGAGTCCTGTCCTGACTTTTTACATAACGTTCCAGTTTCTTCCTTCTGATGTGTTCCTCAATCAGATCCCGGAGATGATGGCATTCATTGGTATCATGCCCATGAGATTCGTGGAAGCGGCAGAACTTTCCAGACTTCTGCGCGTTATCTGATTCCTTCTTGTATGGTGGGCGTTTGTATCTAACTTCGCCTTGGGTGGCAAGGAAGATATTTTCGACGGTCTCGTTCAAAGGAGTGTAAGTGTCGAATCTCGGTCCAGGCCGATATAGGCGCTTTTCTCCCTTCTTGCCCCCAGCATTGTCTCTGGAATCATTTCTTCGAACGTCCCTTGCCACAACGGGGGTGTTGCTGTGAGTTGCCTTATTTTGCTGTCCTGACTGCCCCTCAACGGCAGCATCCTCGAGCCTCATATATTTCCCGGCTTCATGGAAGAAATCGGGTAAAGTAGCTGGTTTTTCTTTTGTCAACCGTCTAGCAAATTTAGTGTCCAGATGCACACCGCTACAGAGGGCCATTAGGATAAGCTTCTTGTCGGCATCTTGGACTGCGGCCGCTGCGGCATTGAATCGGGTCGGGTATTGCTGCAGTTTTTCTCCGGGTTTCTGTTTGATGCTGGATAAGGAATAAGCATCCTTAGGTTGTTCCACATGAATGCGGAACTGACTGATAAACCTTTCTTTCAACATTTCCCACGAGCTGATGGATCCCTGGGGTAAATGACAGAACCAGGAGGTAGCAAGATCTGCTAAGAATAGTGGAAAGCATTTGCACAGTACTCCTTCTGTTGCTCCACTCATGAGCATGTGTTGTGTGTATCTTTGTAAGTGTACGATGGGGTCGGAGGTTCCCTTGTAAGGTTCCATTGTTGGCATCTTCCATTCTCGGGGGGTGATAGCAATTTCAATGTTGCGGGCAAAAGGGCTGGTCACCCTAGCGCCTATCCCTCGATCTCTTTGCTCCCGTTGGACGCACTCTCTGAATAAGCGCGCCATCCTTTCATCAGAATTTGGAGCAGATAGAAACGAGTTTGGTTCTGTTCTGTGGGATTGATTCCGTCCAGATGACCTGTAGGGATGGTATCGTCTATCATTCCTCATATTTTCCGACGGCTGCCTTTGATCTTCTGGGAGCATGCTAGGGTCAGCTACAGTTGGCCCTTGCCTTGATCTTCCCCTGCTGGGTTCTGATCTAAGCACTTCCTCGGGTCCAACTTCGGGCTGGACTCTAGCTCGGCCCCGTTCACTGGCGTTTCCATGGTCAGGCAGTATGACAGGCTCAGCTACAGTTGACCTTCGTCCGGTACCTCCCCCGTTGGGTTCGGTACCAAATGTTTCCTCAGGCCTAACTTCGGGCTGTGCTCGGTCTCGGCTCCTACCATGGCTACTTCTGCCGTTAGCCCCTTCGAAGAAGGAAGATCTTTGTTGTCTCTGAGATCCTCCAGACTGGGACTCGCCCCATGATTCAGTGTTGCGGTTGGACTCTTCAGCGTCCCTTAAGCGTGACATGAGATGGTCCACCAAGGCTTCCTGTTGGGACGTGAAGCGGTTAGTTACTTCAACCACAACTCTGTCCAAATCTGCCCTAGTAATTGCTGTAGGCTGTTCTGTGGCAGGAGTGGTTGGGTTAGCCTGTCCCTCACTTGTCACTGCTGCTGGAGGAGGACGATTTACTTGATTCGTGACAGCTGGATCTGGAAGACTGCTGGATGCGATGTTTTTTCCTTTGTTAACATCTTTTTTCTGTTTGGAAGGCATGTTTTTCAAGTGGCGAACGATGTTGTTAGGAAAAATATTAAGTGGATGAAGCTGAAGCTTCGAGCTTCTAGTTCTCAGTGAAAGAACCAAAAATGTTTGCACAAAAAATGGACAAACACCTCAAAGTCGTATGATTCAATAGTTCTTATGTTGTTCTTAGTGATTTTGGAGATTTATGCAGATATATGAAAAGCAGGGGCTAAATTGTAAAAAGACACGCAAATTTATAGTGGTTCAGCCAGAATGTGCCTACGTCCACTTTATATGTTATTTCTCTTCTCTTGTTTTGATTACAAGTACAAAGCTTTGATACAAGTAAAAGAATGTTGTTTGAAAGTTCTATCCGTGCTTGAGCTCTCAAAACTTGTCCCCCATTGTTGTACCCCTGCCCCTCTATTTATAGAGTGAGGCTGGGAGCAGGGGTCTTGGATGTATATAGCTGCTGGTGGGCCTGGGCCGAGGCGATCTGGCCTGGCAAAGTTGGCTCGGCAACACCTTGATTCGGTAGTGCTTTGGTCCGGTGGTGGCTTTGGTCCGGTCGTGGCTTTGGTCCGGTGGTGCCTTTGGTCCGGTGGTGGCTTTGGTCCGGTCGTGGCTTTGGTCCGGTGGTGCCTTTGGTCCGGTCGTGGCTTTGGTCCGGTGGTGCCTTTGGTCCGGTTGTAGATGGTTGAATAGTAGGGACGAAGGTTGGATCGGCGGAGCCTGGTTCGGTGGTAGGTGTTGGGAAAGGTACCCAATAATGATGATTATTATTAAACTAAGGACTTTGTTTTCGGTCTATAATTTTGAATATGGACGATATTGGAATTCTGATCATTACCAAATTCCATAAGTTCTGATGTGATATAGTTTTGACTAAGAGACTTGGTGTAAATAACTGTCACTACCAGGTAACGCATAAATAAGTAAAATTGGATTTTACCGAAGTTATGTAAGCGATAAATTTGGCCATAATGTCACACCACCTGCTAACTGACATATGAATGTTAATATTCGAATTGTTCGATATTACTTATGGAAAAATTTACACCTAAGAGTCACACAACCGAAACGTTGAATACTCCTGTTACCACCAATTTAATTAATTATAATTATTATAAATTAATTAATATTTATGAATATAAAATTTTATTTAATTTCGTGTTGATCGATATTAAATAGTGTGTATATAATAGTTATAAACACACATATCGATATACGATATCGATGTTCATTTGAATTAGATTTAATTACACTTTTATTTGATCGAGCTTGAAATGATTAGGAGGCCCAGAAAGGGCACATACATGGTCGACTATAAGAGGTTAGGAAGGCTTGAATAATGATTCAAAGTAAGGTGAATTGGCAAGAGAGAAAGGAGGATTCGGATCCCTTTTTTACTTCTTGGACCTATGCTATATATATTCATCTTATGCCTCCACTTAAGCTCTTCTTTTGAGCTCCTCTAGACCAGCAAAAGCCGACCCCCTACCGTCTCTCTCCCTAAAAAATGTCAAGCCATCAAATCTCAAATTAAATACAAATCAAAGATCGATTGTAGCGGCATTCAAATTGGTAGCTCTTTCTAAATTTTGGACATTATTTCAAGGAGTTTCAATTCAGTGTTTCATCTTGGTTTTAGACAAGGTAATTTCTTCATTTACATTTTCATATCTATACACAAATGTTCACAATTTTATATATATATATATGCTTAGATAGGGCATTAATATCGTGAATCCACATATGTTTGTGCTGTCTACATATAATGGTAATATATATATATATATATATATATATATATATATGGGTGTGTGTGTGTGTTTTAATTAAAAAGTTATATGTATATATGTGGGCATGCTTCTTACGACCATGAAAAAAATATTTTCGAAAATAAAATAATATTTTAAAATGAATTTTTAAATTAAAATTAGATTTAAAAATACTAACAAAATTATATATTATGTATATATTTAATTTGTTAATACACACACAAATATATTAAAGTGTTCAGAAATAAGTTTTATATATAAATAATTAATTAAATCTGTATATAATATATATATATACATATTATATATAACTATTTTAATATCATATCTAATTTATATAAAGTAAGTATATTTATATACATTGTAAATTATATTTACTATTACTTTAATAAAATTATGTATATGTGTTTTAGAATATTTCAGAAAAAAGGATATTCTAGGATTTCTACATAGAAATCTTTTATAAAAAAAACTAACTAAATCCGTAAGCTTTTAATTATAAATTTTTTTATATATTATTATTACCCAAGGTACGTGCGTGTGTGTGTAATCGTTATCTACTTCAAAACTTATTTATATATATATATATTTATTTATTAAGTACATATATTTTTTCTTCAAAATGCCGATTTAATTAATTTGATTAAAAAAGTTCGAAACATATTTTATAAATATATAGGTATAAGTTTATTTATTTTATATATAGTTTTGAATTTTTAAATATTAGATATTTATGCAGATCTAGATCTGAGATTTAAAATTTAAATTTTAGGTTTGTACTGGTATTTTAAATTATCTACATTAGATATTTATGCTGATCTTGATCTGAGATTTAAAATTTAAAATTTAAATTTGTATTCATATTCAAAATTATCTATATTAATGTTTATTGCTACATTACATTATAATGTTAATTACACACACATACAAATACACACACACACACACACATATAATTATATAAATATTAACATTTTACATATATTATTTTGTATTACATAAAAATATATGCATATTTAAACAACGCATATGTATATATAGGGGCTAATAAGTTTGTTGCGGTGTAAATCCCAACACTTATTAATGGGTATGTTAAACCATGTGCATGATTTATGTTGCACACGCACATGCACATGTATGTGTATATGATACAATATTATAATATATAATATAAATATGTATTGATAATAAAACCTTATTTATAAATAAAATAAAATATTGATTTTATTTAAAATAAATTTGGATAAGATCTAAATAAATTTAAACTTCATAGGCGGTCCAATAAGATCCAAAATGGAATAATTTTTTTGAAACTTACTCATTTATCCTGCTATATGCTGGCCCAGTTCCAACAATCTCCTCAACCGAATCAAATTTTTTTTTATAGTCATTTGATTTTCAACTTTGTTCTTATATTTTCAAATTTCTCACAAACATCAGATTTATTCTTCATAAGATATACATATTCTATACTTGAGAAATCATCACTAAAAGTAACAAAGTAAGTGGATTTGTCCTTAATCACTATTGGAATTGGGTCACACACATACGTACGAGACCCAAGAGCTCATTAACTCTTTCATTGCTCTTTCTGAAGGGTGTTGAAACTGAACCAGCATACAGTGGGTTAAATGACTGAATTTAAAAAAAATACCATTTTAGACCTATAAAGTTTAAATTTATTTAGATTCAATCTAAATAATTTTAAATAAAACCTTTATTTTATTTAGTTAATAAATATAAAGATTTGATTTGTATATATTCATGATATAAAAAGTGTATGTGTGCATCAAATACACACAATGTGTAAGTGCGCGTGCAATATATAAATGCGTACATAGTTTAATATGTCCATATATAAGTATTGAGATTTACTTTACAACGAACGCATTAGCTTAGGGCTATAAGCGAGTACCCAAAAAATCCAAAATCTATCCATATTCGCAACATAAATATGAAAAATTATCCGGTATTCGAAAAATGGATACGGATGCGGATATGGCCACATTTGCATCCGATAATTACCTATCCAATTTTTATCAAGATTTTTTTTGTATTTTAGTTCACAAAATAATTGTCATTTACTATCTAGGTAAAAAAAATTAATATGTGTATAAAAATCGATATTTGCTGCTTAAAATTATTTTTCTTAGTGTTTTCACTCTTTTTTATATTTTTAGTACCGAAATGAATTTATAATGAATCAAAATTTCTATTTATTTATTTAGATTAATAAGTTGTGAATGGGTCGAAGAATATTCGATAAATATCTGATATCTGTCTACATCCATGGATATGGATATCCAAAAATGATTTCGGATGCAGATATGGAACTATCCAAATTTGTAACCGACCATTTACAGGCCTACATTAGCCCCTTTAAATACGTATTTGCTATCTATTATTATTTTAATACTAATATAATATAAAATATACTTATATGTAATACATATATAAAACAATTACTTACAAATTCAAATTTAAATATATATAATCCAATTCAAATATTTAATATTTAAAATAGCTTAGGATAAATACAAATTTGAAAATATATCTTGATTTAAAATAATATTTCATTCAATATTCAAATTTCAGTTTTGCTATATTCAATATTTAAATACGCACATGCGCAGACAAACACACACATATATGTTTGCGTATTAAAATAATTTTTTTTATCCGAAAATACATAAAACCATATTTATGTACATTTTAAAATTCATAAAATTCTAATTTGTAAATATATAAATCATATTATATATTAAATATAAAAATAAGTTTTTTGCAGATATGCTTTTCAAAAAAATTAACTTTTTAAATCCATGCGGTTTAAAAATTATTATTTTTTATTTTATAAATTTCGTATAGATTTCTAATTAACTTTTTTAAACTATAAATTTTGAATGTAATTTATTTTAGAAACATATATATTTATACACACACACACACAAAACTAATACATTATAATTAAAACTTTTAAGATACATAGGTACAGATGTGTGTGTGTGAGTGAGAGAGAGTATGTATATATTAGTGTTTTAATTTGGTTTTATTGTATAAATAAATATACAAAATTAAATTATTTTTTAAACATACATATACCAGTGAAAATATATGTGTACAAATTTATTATCAAAATTATATGTATAGTATGTATGTAACAATAATTTAAAATTCAAATTTGAATTTAAAAATTATTTAAAAATATTTTAGTCTCAATTTTTTTATTTTGAATGGTTGAAAATTAAAACATTAATGTACAAAAAATTATGAATATATACATATGCAGTTTTGACAGCGAATAAATATATAAATTCACGATAATATATAACTCTAGTCTATATATATTAAATGGCATATATGAGCATATAATTGTTTTTTGATCAGATGTTACCTATATTGCAACCTTGGTATTGCACCTTGAATGTCGAATCAGAAAACTCCTCAAATCAGATTTGCTCTCTTCCAGAAAAGTTGTTGACCAAAGAGATCTCCACACCTTTGTATTATATTTGATATAATTTATTTTATGTTAGAAATTAGAGAGGAGGGAGGACAATTCTTATGGCCAAAGCTAGGGAGAATGGAGGCCCATAGTAAACTAGAAATAAAGGGGATGGTGAGTTTATATAAGAAAATAAAGGAGAGAAAATAGGGGATCTAAATCTCCTATTTTTCCTCTTCTTTTCTACTTATTCAAACTTATATTTTAAGTAAAAAGTCACACCCCACTCCCCTAATCATAATCGGCCATAATTGGGGCTTGTGGGACCACATGCTTTCTAAACACGATCAATATTTGCATATTTTAAATCTAATGTAAATGTTTATCGATATCATATATCAATATGTATGTATATAACTTTTATATACGTACTATATTAAATACTGGATCAAAAAAATCAAATAAAATTTTTATAATTAATATTTCACAAATATTAACTAATTTAATTAATCTACAGTAACTATAATTTAATTAAATCATGTGGTATTTCAGAGTATTCAACATTATGGTTGTGTGACTCATAGGTATAAATTCAGTCAGCGGGTAATATCGAACAATTCGAATATTAATGTTCACATGTCACTTTAGCTAGTGGTGTGACAGTTTGGCCTAATTTATCGCTTACACAATTTTGGTAAAATCCAATTTTACTATTGTAAGCGGTTCTTGGTAGTGATGATTAATTACACCAATTCTCTTCGTTAAAACTGCATTACATTAGTTTTGGTAAAACTCTAATATTGACTACATTTAACTTGTATAATCCAAACACAAATTCCTTAGTTCAATAATAACAATTATTATTAACCATACTGCTCTGGCCAGTGACTTTGACTTTGAGTTGATTATAGTTGACCATGATACTAACCTCATATAACCGAGGAGATGAATTCTCTATGGATAAGTGTTTCACTTCCAATGCTTCAACTCAGACCCAACTACAGTTGTTCGATAGATGTCTTGCCACAATATAACTATAACTAAAGTTGAGTGTCCCCGTTGAAGTTCAACAGTATTCTCAAGTCGATAGAACTATGTAATATCATCACTCCGATATAATTTGTTTGACTATAGTTATATTAACCAACAAAAAACTATCGAGTGAGTCATTCCATAAATAACTATCACTATGTTACCCTTTAGTGTCTCCAGCCACCATAAGTAATACACTATCCAATATTTGAAAAGATTTACATACTCTAGTCTCAATGGATGTATCAATATCTAGTCTCGATACATCTTGACTAGGAATATCTGAAATGACATATTTATTTTCATTGTGATAAATTTCGCATGATTACAACACGTTGTAACTACTATCACAAAGCATAACATTTATGGATTTTCGATTAAATACACTTAAAATAAATAATTAATAATTAATATAATAAGTATATAATAAAAAAAAGCACCTTTTATTTCGAACAAGATTTCATTATAGAGTTAATTTACAATATATTACAGAATTTCCCCTTGGTTATACCCTAATTATGAAATCTCAATCCCATTCCTTCGATCAGTTTGCTCAGAATTGACCGAGCCAGGCCTTTTGTGAATGGATTTGTTATGTTGTCCCTTGTGTATACTCTTTGAATCATGACTTCTTTCTTCTCGATAAATTCTTTAATGAGGTGGAACTTTCAAAGAACATGTCTCGATTTCTTGTGTGTTCTAGGTTTCTTTGCAATATGCATCGCCACATTATTGTCACAAAATAATGCCATTGGATTCTTCATGTCGAGAACCACTCCGAGCTCACTCATAAATTCGCACTTCCAGATTGCTTCCTTAGTTACTTCATTGAGGGCGATGTACTTGGCCTTAATCGTGGAATCACCAACTGTTTCTTATCTAGAACTTTTCCAATTAATAGTCCCACCATTTAAAGTGGAGACATATCCTGACGCTAACTTGTTGTTGTCATATTACATGGAAAGCTGGAGTCTATATACCCTTCATAAGGAGGTCTTCATCCTCATATATAAAGAATAAGTCCATAGTATTTCTTAAATACTTAGGTATACAATTTACAGCAATCCAATGTTTTTCTTCAGGATTAGACTGATATTGGCTTACGCATCCTAATGTGCAAGCCACGTTCGGTCTAGCATATAGCATAGTGTATATTGTGGAATTGATTCCCGATGCATATAGTATCCTCTTCATATGCTCTTTCTCTTCATTAGTATGAGGAGCATCCTTTTTAGAAAGGATGATTCCAGATTGCATCGGAACATTTGCGCACTTGGAATTCTCCATACTGAACCTTTTCAATATGGTATCTATGTACAAAGATTGGACCAATCCCAATAGCCTCTTAGATCTATCTCTATAGATCTTTATACCTAGTGTATATGCCGCTTCTCCCGAACCTTTTATGAGGAAGTTCTTGGACAACCAAGCTTTGACTGATTACAACAATGCAATGTCATTGCCAATCAATAATAAATCATTGACGTATAATACTAAGAATATTATAGCACTTCATTGTTCTTTCTGATATATGCACGTTTCCTCTATGTTATGATAAAAACCAAACTATTTGATTACCTTATCAAAATACTTATTCCAACTCCTTAAAGGTTGTTTAAGACCATAAATGGACTGCAACGACCCGGAATTTCGAACATTTCATATTTAAATATTTGAATTATTTAAATATTCAAATATTGGATTTAATGTGATTAAATCAACTTAGTAACCTTATTAACCCACTTTTAAATAATTACCAATGATAAGAAATTTATTTTTGAAATTTGTTTACAAAAATAAATAGTTCGAATAAATATCGATAATGTGATCGAAAATTGTTTCATCGATAAACGACCTCAAAATGCATGAAATTATCATCCCGGGGCACTGTCTCAGATTTTAACAAAACTAGTGCCATCGGGATTAGAATAATAAGATGATGTACACTGACGAGTTTCATGATGATCGAATGTACTGTGTTGTTGTGCAAGCTTGAAACGCATTATGACTTTAATCGAGAATTTAAATATAATATTTATACTATTATAAATAACCCATACCTTCACCTCCTCTCTCTTACTCTCTTCTTTCTCTTTGCTGTAAACATAAGAAAATAGTGGCCATCTAGAAGTAATTGTTTTGAGAGTTACAAACATCAATAGAAGACGACATTGCATCTGTTGGACTCGTGTGAGTGAGGCTTCGAATCCGTATGGTCATTGGTTTGTGCAGTGGTGTTTGGCCATATGCGATGTTTAAAGCCGCCAACTAGGTTTGGGTCGTAGAGGAGTGTAAGGCCACGGTTGGTAGAACGAAGGATACGGTTGTGTAATTGGTTCGAAGGAGAGTAGTTTAGCATTGGTCGGAGGTGCTCGTGTGGGCTAAGGCAAAACGTGACATGGTGAAGTCGAGGGGCGTTCCAGGTGTTGTATTTTTACAAGGCGGGCTAGAGGTTGAATCAAAGGCATGGTTAGACTCGGCTCGCGAAGTGGAGTGTTTTAGCATAAGTTGGACGAGCTTCGGCCGAGCCCATCAAATCGCGACCTGGGCATGGTCAATTTAGGGCAGGGTGTCATTTATTGACAAGGGGGTGTGGACCATGGCAAATGGCATCATCGCGAAGAGCGCGCGAAGTGTGACATGGCCGAGTTGACGGTTCATCGTTTTGTTGTGTGTAGATAGGATAGGAGGAGAAAGGTATGTGCGTGAATGGGTTTGTGCATGTACATGCTTCGTGCACATGGATTTGGAATTGGGGGAGAAGAGGGATTAGTGGAAAAGAAGGTAATTGATTAGTTAATGGTGTGTATGTAATTAATATTATATAATTCAAAATCTTATAAAATAATATCTTTTGCATACGAGGTCCAATCGAGATGTCATCTTCGTCATTGCACTCGTAGTGAGATTATTTACATCTTGGTTTGGATTTGGGCTTTGCTGAATTTACTCACCATCAAATATCCTTCCGAGCGTCGTATATCTCTAGATAAAATATACCTTAGGGATGCCATAGCTGGTCCACGCCCGATCACGTGGCTTTGAGTGTCATCACTCCTATATGCTTATACATAAGCACATAAAGCATGGAGTCGCCTGCACCCTTGGGTTAGTTAAATGTTAACGCTCCCTTATCTATGCCCCCTACTCTAGTTTTAGTCATTTACCATGGTGAACTCACATTCAACATCTCTCATATGAGTCTTCATCACTCGAACAGAACACAAATCCCCAAATGATTTTCAGCATCTCAAACAGATCATGAATATGTGCATGGATTCGAGCATTTCGAACAGTTCACGAATCTCTACCAGGATCCCAACATAAGTCAACCGACAAATGCTAACGCTGACCTCTCCCATGGACTTAACTTAGAATAGATAGTTCAACTCTATAGCATTAGTCTAAAATGTTAACGATGAGCTCTCACTTGACTTAACCTTAGGATAGACGGTTCAACTCAATAACATTTCACTTCACAACTGCTTCCAGAGCATAAATCGCATATATAGTTTTGAAGTGGTTACGGATTTGATTCATCTCATATAAGTACACTCTCCCTCTTTACCAGATGCTCCGAAACCAACCGATAGATTTTCGGTTAACTTAACCTCGATTCTTTTAGGAATAAATAGGCAATGCATAATGGTGGAGATCTTCTCCTATCTGGATGGATTTCCTTATCATTTGTCCTAGAAGAGCAAAAAGAGTTTATACGTACAGTATAGCATCTCTGAAGATAACTACACCATATAGCGCTCATATTTCTTTTAGATATTTCCTAAGTTATTTTGGTCAATTTCGATAGTTTACTAATCAACTATCATGTATAAGATAACCAATCGTAAATGGAAACCAAATCTCGTATACTTATCGCATTTCCAATCTTTTCAACCCACACAACCCCTCGGTCAAGAGTGAAGCCGGTAGGTTAGAGCACTATTGTTTCTAAACCCTACCCTAACATCATTCTTAACTCTCACAGATAGACAAGCCTACTTCGTCGGCTTTTAGTGTTAAGTATATGACTAAATACTTTCCATAAATAAGCAAACAAATAAAGCATGATTAAATCACACAAAGCATGATTAAGTCACACAAAGTATGATTAAGCTACTTAAGCAACTTCTAATCCCTTCTATTTAATTAATCGTTTTATTAATTAAAAACTCCTTTGTAAATGCTTTTGTGTATGTGTATTTAAAATACCTTTACAAAAGATATATACATATATACTACTATTCACTATTCATTTCTACTCTTTTCAATACGTAGAAATGTATTTATATTCTTATCCTAAATGGAATAAGAACATTCACAAATCTTAAACAAGATTTCACGTTTGCAAAAGTATACTTTGATGGGTTAAAAAAATGTAATCAAAACATCGTTCCTACAAACCCAAAACCATTCCATTTATAATTATCTTTAAAACATTCTTTCTAAAGATCTAATTACTCTACTAAGTATATTAAAAAAGGGTTAAAGGCCAATGCTATCAACACATTATCACAACAAGCCCAAAATCAATTTTGTACTTATTATTATCTTTAAAAACATTCACTTAAAGATCTAAATTAATATTTAGTCAAGTTCGATATCTGACTAGTCAACTATCTAGTTCTAAAGACGATTGCTTATGGAAATCAAGGTTAGTATACTTATCACATTTCCGAACTTCTATACTATCCCTCAGTCAAGAGTAAAGTAATGTTTTAGAGAACAGGCTGCATCAAAGCCCTGCTTAGGCACTTCATTCTTAACTCTCACAGATAGACAAGTCTACTTAGTCGGCTTTTGGTGCTAAGTACACGCCTAAATACTTTCCATAAAAGAGCAAGTAAACAACATGATTAACACATTTTCGATATTCTCGACTTAACTATTCCTCAGACAAGAGTGAAGCCGATAGGTTAGAGCAATATTATTTCTGAACCTTATTTGAACATCATTCTCAACTCTCATAGATAGATAAGTCTACTTCATCTTAATGTTAAGCATAGTTAACTACTTTTCCTAACAAGTACGCAAACAAAACACGATTTAGCCATTAAGAAATTCCTAACCCATTTTTAAATCATTTATTTATAATTTTTTTAAAACCTTTCTAAAAGTGATATATATACACTAATTTGTTTATAAACTCAGATATTTACTAAAATAATTTAAAAGATATTATATTGCATAAGATATTTGTACTTTAATAAAATAATTAACTAATTTTCCCAAAACTTTATATACTTAAAATTCATGTTAAAATACTTATAATAGGTATGAAAAAATTCATTCAAAATATTACCTAAAAATAACAAGTTTATACTTTATTTAAAAACTTGGAAAAACCATATTTTCCTTATATTTAAAAATAAACCTTATGCTTTAAAAATTCATAAGTAATTCTTAAAAATACATAAAAATCCCAAACCATATTCAAAATACTCTAATATGAGTTAGAAAACAATTGTAAAAAGAATGAAGCAAAATACTTGAATTTAAAATTATTTCTAAACCTTTAAAGTTCAAAACAAAGGCAAAAACGGGGAAGTTTTGCACAAGTGAAAGTTTGACCACTTTTTGATATGTTACTTAAAGTTTTATCATCCAATCCATTTATAACAACAAGCATACACAATATAAATAACAAATATGGCGAGAAACCTTTAAGGATCTCTCTACAAAGTTCCTTAGAAATTACCGAACACAACGCAATTCCTAAGTGCATCTATAACAACTACCGCTATAGCAGCACTTTCAAATCCAATTCCAATCTAAACCAAAGTATAACTACAACCTTTGTGCTTTGTTTCAAGTCTATGACACAAGTCATTCAAGTCTATTAAAGTCCATACATACGGATTACATATGCTATTTGCTTTTCAAAGCAAGAATCAAAACTAATATCACAACATATAACAATATAACTTCAAGCAACATATACTATAATATAAGCAAGCATTATATACACTTCATGCACATCAAATGGTGAGTTAGCTTACCCTTAACAAATAATCAAGCAAGTACAAGCATCCACTTCCTACCTCAACCTTGCAAACACCTAACTTCCTACCTCTCCTTGCTTTTGCACTTGCCTATGTAATATTTGCCTTCCATATTGCTCACGAGCTAGGTTTTCTTGGGCTTATGTGCTTTAAATACTCAAGATATAAGTTTCTAGGAGGTGTTGTAATGTTGTTCTATGGTCCTTGGCCTAGTTTGAAGAGATTTGGAGTTATTTGGAAATTATTTTGCTTAGGAAAGTTATGAAGAGAGAGGTGAAGAGTATAGCTTTAACTTGTAAATTTGCAAAAGTGATTCAAAGATGTATGCACCTGCTAATATAGGCTTCAAGGGTAAGCTCACCCCCTCCTCCCCACCTGCTTTATACGGCCAAGAAGGCTCACCCCCATGTGATATTCCATGTGCAAATTTACACCTCTAAAGTAAAGTAAAATATCTCCTTAGCCAATTACCATATTACCCCTCTCTCCAAAATATCTTTTATGACCTCATGCATGACATCACCCATATTTTATTTTCCATAAATGGAAAATTAATTTTATTTCTTAGTAATGATTTCCTAAGCCATTTAGTGTATATAAAAAAAATTTGAACAACTTCTATTGAATGAAAAGCTGTTTATCGATAAGACGATTTTCGATCACATTATCGATATTTCTTCAAATATGTATTTTTGTAAAAAAATTCCAAAAACAAGTTTATCATCATTAGTTATTATTAAAAAGGGGTTAAAAAGGTTATTAAATCAATTTAATCATATTAAAACTAAGATTCAAATATTTAAATAATTCAGATATTTAAATACGAAGTGTCCGAAATTTCAGGTCGTTGCAAGTAAACTGTGTAATATCATCACTTCGATATTCTTTGTTTGACCTTAGTTATATTAACCAACAGAAAACTATCGAGTGAGTCCTCTAATAACTATCAGTATGTAACTCCTTGGTGTCTTCATCAACCATGAGCAATACACTATCCAACATTTGAAGAGCATTAAGTACTCTAGTCTCAAAGAATGTATCGATATCCAGTGTCGATACATCTTAACTAGAAATATTTAAAATGATATGTTTATTTTTATTGTGATAAATTTATCATGTTACAACACATTATAACTGCTATCACGAAACATATCATTTATGGATTTTCTATCAAATATACTTATATTAGGTAAATAATTAATATAACATATTATAACAAGTATATAATAGAAAGAAAAACACTATTTATTTCGAAAGAGATTTCATTACAGAGTTAATAATTTACGGTTTGCCCCTAGGGCATACTCCTAACTTTATCAAATGGTGATTGGTCATTTCGAGATACGACTCATGCGTGTCAAATGATTCATAATAAAATGAAAGTAGAAAACCTTTGGCTTTCAATTTGTGCAATCTTTTTTCACTTATATAACCTACCCTATAGTGTCATAAGCATCTATCTTTAACATTAGCAGCAGAGGAATTATTTACAGCACATATATAATTAAAGTTAAGCACATAAATGTCATTATCCAAACACCATTGCAAACATTATTTCCATCAAACACAATTTTCATAACATTATTATTGCAATGAAAACCAAATCCAGTCTCTAACAATCTTGATATAGATACTATTCCATAAATAAAGTTTCTAACATAATAACAATTATTCAAAACTAAATCAAATCCATTTGGCAAAACTAAATGATAACCTCCAACTATAGTTGAATCCACTATAGAGCCATCAAAAATTTAAAGACTCATTTCTTCTTTTGCCACATGCCGTCTACTCCTAAATTTCTATAATGAATTACATATATAAGTTCCAGATCCAATATCAGGCAATTCTAGTTCTAATGCCCCTTCTTATGACAATGGTGACATTCACCCTTGTCATTTACGACAACACCTTTTCCATTCTTATTATCACGCTGACGATTATTTGAACCTTTCGAAGACGATGCCTTTCCCTTTACAGTGAACACCACGCCTTTATCTTTGCACGAACCTTCAGCTAATCTCAACATATCGAATAGCTTGATCAGGCTCACATTCTGCTGATTCATATTTTAATCCAATATGAATGGCTCAAACTGTAGAGTCAGCAAAGCTAAGATCAAATCCACTTATAGTTCATCACTTATTATAACATTTAGTTATGAAAGTATATCAATATAGCCTTCTATCATTATAACATAACCCTTGACACGAATAGCCTTACTTGTCTTCGTAGCAAATAGTTTCTTAGTAACATCGAACCTTGCAGGACGAGATTGCTCCTAAAATAAAGCATTGAGATTTTTAGAAGTTTTTATGGATAGACATGTTATGTCTTTGCAATGGTTTGTCTAAGGTAGACAATGTTGGAACTAGGCCAGCCTGCATGGAGCAATTGGGTAAGTTTCAAAAAAAAATTCCTTTTTGGATTTTTAATAGGCCTATGTAGTCCAATTCATTTAGAACTTTTCTATTAAATAAAATTAAAATTTTATTAAAATTTTACAAACAAATTTTATTTTATATAATTCATATTATATTATATATGTGTACCATGTACACATACATGTGTGAGTGCGCGTGCAACATGATAATGTGTGCATTGTTTATCATGCCCGTGTATAGGTGTTGGCATTTGCACTGCAATAGACATGTTAGTCCCTCTTGGATTCAATTCGTTGTCTAAATGTGTGTGTGCGCACATCAAAATATTATACAAGTAAATATATAATATAAATATAAATGTAAATGTATGTGTGTATATATGTATGTATATTAAATGTTAGTTGTACACAATTTATATACAAAACATTTATAATATATATATATGTATATATATATATGTTTGTGTGTGTGTGTGTAATAATTAAATCACCAAATTAATGAAATATTAGGTTATAAAATCATTTCAACATATATATATATATGTATGTATGTATGTATGTATAGATAATATAATTTGAAAGCCGTAAATAATTTAATAAGATTTTTTATTTTGTTTTAAATTAATTTATATAACACATATAAATATATAATTAGATATATATATATATATTAATATAAATAATAAAATTAAAATTAAAAATTTATAAGAATTATATTTTTGCAATTTTTTTTGACCAAAAATATAATTTTTTAAATTTCTTTTCGATTTTACATATAGAATTATTTTAAATTTAAAATCCGTGTAAAAGATTAAAATGAAATATAAAAATATTATTTTTGAAAGTATTATATGTAATATATGTTATATACAAATTTTTATACAAAATTTATTTTTTGTAATAAACGTATATATATATACAAAAATATGAAATTACATAATCAATTTCAGGTTAATAAGTAATTAAATATATTTATTCGAAATAATTTCTTTAATTTTACCTCAGAATGCAGTTGATATATGAATAAATTTTTCAAAATTTAAAACATATGATGTATAATGTTAATATCTTATGTATGAATTTTAGTTAACTAAAATCATTTAATAATATTATTTAAATATATTTTTTCAGACTGGGAGCATCTAATAAAGCAAAAGTACAATATACAATATATATATATATATAATTATAATTTATATAGATGTAATAATATACACAAATAACCAATTTGGGACTGCGTTTCGATATACAAGCGTCGTAACATAATCTAATATCCTGTTATATGAATAATATAGCATATAAATATGATATAACAAAACATTCACAATAGTCAGAAAATGTGAATAGTAGGGAACTAGGGTTCTAATCATTACCTTCCCCTCATTTCTTTTTTTTCTCCTCACTCTCTTTCGTCAGCCATTCCCTATACTCCTCCCTATATTAATTCATCCACACCTGCCTTCTTTTTCCCTAGTCTCCATTGTTTTTCATTTTCCATTTTCTAGATTCGTTTTTGCCTGCTCCTTCATCCACGTCATGCTTCCTGGTTATAGATCTAGATGTACTCCTCTCTTATAACTTGCATGAAGTTCCAACCAACGTTCAACTGGACAATGTCCTTCCTTCATGTGTGAAAATTTCCAGCGTGGCTGGAATGCCCTAGGTCCGACGTTGTAGCCAAGTAGCCTTCCTTGTATTAGAAATTCCATTTGATGGAACGCTAATAGGTTACTTGTGTGCTGTTATGGAGTTGTTTCATTTTCATTGGGCTAGCACTTCTGAGCCGTGAAGGGACAAATCTCTGATCTCCTTTTGTACTGATGGAGCTATGGTGTTTGATATAGTCTGCTCGGGTTGTTTCGGTGTTGTCCATGGCCGCTTCCACCTTTTTTGCCTTGCGTCTCCTTTACTTCATTCTAACCTGACTTCATAGGGATTGTTTGCAGCGTTTTGGGTCATTTGTTGGTATGGTTAGTCATTTCTTCATGTGCTTTAGTGGTTTGGGGGTTTGAGGACTTCACTTGTCTCAACTTGAGTTTTATGTGATATTTTTATCTATCATATGTGATATGTGCTTTGCTAGTGATTTTGGCTTTGGAAACTGGGTTTGTATGTTATTTTTCTCTACACTGTTGTTGTTTCCTTTTGGTGATAGTTGTTGTAGGTAGAAGTAGTGTGTTATGTTAGAGATTGTGTGAGTTTCTGTGAGATTTCTTTAAGCAACGAGATTAAGTGCAGTGAGTGATTGGAAGATTTATATAAGCATCTTGTTTGTCACACTTAGGCTTATGTGCCAAAGCTGTCGAGTTATTCAACCTCACGCTTGTATTAACTGTTTATTTATAAAAGTGGATATGGGCCACTATAAAAACCAGCTTACCTTGCAAAAAATGATATAACAAAGATAAAACAAAGATTTACCTTTCACTAAAGCCCTTGCATACACATCGAAACGTTGAATTGATCCCCTTGAATCCGTTCACAAATCAGAAGTTGCTAGTTTCCGAACCGGGACCGAATCGAGATGTTTTGATGTAATTTTATACTTGGATTTTTAAGGCATAGAGAAGAGGCTTGCTAGTTGAAAATATCAAAGAGGAAGGAGAGCAAAAGTATAAAAGAAATGGTGTAAATGATGACTTATAAATAGGAAGTCAAGAGAGTGAAATGTGGATCTCATCCTAATACACTCTCTTACTATTTCCAATCTTTTAATCATTCAAATCCTCTCTATTTTCCATCATATAGCCGGCTTAAACCTTCCCTTCAACAGCCAAAATAGCATGCCCATATGGGCCTCAAATTTGATTCAAGTTCGAACAATATTCAATGCAATTTGAAATCTTATTTAAACGTGTACCGATAACACATATATCGATCAATATATTTATAACTATTATAAACACACTGTTTAATATTATTCAAAATACATCAAATAAAATTTTATAATTAATATTTCATAAATATTAATTAATTTATAACATTTTATAAATTAATTAAATCAGGTGGTAAAATGATTTTATTCAATGTTTCAGTTATGAGATTCTTAGGTGTAAATTTGATCAACGATTAATATTAAACAATTCAAATATTGACGTTCATATGTCACTTAGCAGGTGGTGTGACATTATGGCCAAATTTATCTTACTTAGTTCTGATAATATTTATTTTTCTTTTATTAAGCGTTACCCGGTAGTGACAATTATTTATACCGATTCTCTTCATTAAAACTACATCACTTTGGACTTATGGAACTTGGTAACTATCAAAATTTCAATATCATCCATATTCAACTCTATAGTCCAAACACAAAGTCCTTGGTTCAATAATAACAATTATTATTAATTGAACTACTCTGGCCAGAAATTTTGACTTTTAGTTGACTTCGGTTGACCATGATACTAACTCCATATAACCAAGGACATAAATCCTTTCTTAAATAATGTTTCACTTCCAATACTTCCACTCGACCCACCTATAGTCACTCGATGGATGTCCTACCATGATTTTACTATAATCAAAGTGGATCTTTCATATTGAAGATCGACAGTATTCTTAAGTAAAGAGAACTGTGTAAATTAGTCACATCAATATTTTCTATTTGACCTTAGTTATATTAACCAACTAGAAAAATATCGAGTGAGTAATTCCATAGTTATCCAATAACTATCAGTACGTAACACCTTAGGGCCCCCAGCAGTAATGAGTAATACACTGTCTAACATTTAGAGAGTGTTACGTGCTCTAGTCTCAATCGATGCATCGATATCCAGTCTCGATGCATCTTGACTAGGAATGTTTAAAATGATGTGTTTATAATTTTGTGATACAATACTCTTGATTACAACTATTTGTAATTACTATCACAAACATACCATTTATGGATTTTCTGTTAGATATATTTTAATTAATTTGATTATTTATAACACATTAAAACAAATATATAATAGAAAGAAAACACCTTTATTACAAACGAGAATTGATTACAGAGTTAATAATTTACAATAAATTATAGAATTGTCCCTAGGGCATACCCCTACCTCTATCAATCTCCCACTTACACTTGGGGCCGATTATGGAATCTCAATCCCATCGATTTGATTAGCTTCTTGAGGGTCGACCGAGCAGACCCTTAGTGAATGGATCTGCTATGTTGTCCTTGGTATTTACCCTTTGTATCATGACCTCTTTCTTTTCAATGAATTCCCTAATGAGGTGGAACTTCCAAAGTATATGCCATCACTTTTTATGTACTCTGGAATCCTTTGTGATATGTATCCCCGCATTGTTATCACATAATAATGTCATTGGATTCTCAGTATCGGGAATCACTCTGAGCTCACTCAAAACTTAGGCGTTCAAACTGCCTTTTTAACTGATTCATTGAGGATGATGTATTTGGCTGCCATCATCGAATCATCTACTGCCTCTTATTTGGAACTTTTCCAACCGACGGCTCCACCGTTAAGCGTAAAGACATAATCAGACAGTGATTTACAATCATCGATGTCACTTTGAAATCTCAAATCCATATATCCCTTTATATGGAGGTCTCCATTTTCGTAAATGAGGAATAAGTCCCGAGTATTTCTTAAATACTTCAGTATACATTTTACAGCCATCCAAGGTTTTTCTCCAAGATTAGACTGGTATCGACTTACGCATCCAAATGTGTATGCCACATCCAGTCTAGTACATAGCATAGCGTATATTATGGATCATCTGGCTGAGGCATAGGGGATCCTCTTCGTATGCTCTTTCTCCTTGTCAGTATGAAGAGCTTCCTTCTTAGAAAGGACGATTCCAATCTGCATTGGAACATTTCCATGCTTAGAATTTCCCATACTGAACCTCTTCGGCATAGTATCTATGTACAGAGATTGGGACAATCCTAACAACATCTTAGATCTATCTCTATAGATCTTTATACCTAGCATATAGGTTATTTCTCCCAAATCCTTCATGGAGAAGTTCCTGGAAAGTTAAGCTTTAATTGATTGCAATAACGAAATGTCATTGCCAATCAATAGAAGATCATTGGCATATAGCACTAAGAATATGATAGTGTTACCATGTTCCTTTCTGTATACACACGCTTCCTCTGTGTTCTAATAAAACCCAAATCATTTTTTTACTTTATCAAAACACTTGTTCCAACTCCTTGAAGCTTATTTAAGTCTAAAAATGGACTATAACAACTTGCAAACCTTGCCCTCACTCCCACTGGCCACAAAACCCTCAGGCTACGACATATAGACGGTTTCTTCTAAACCACCATTTTAAAATGCTGTATGTACATCCATTTACCATATTTCATAGTCATAGAATGCAGTAATGGCCATCATAATCCGAATGAACTCTAGATAGCTATGGGCGAAAAGGTCTTGTCATAATCAACACCTTGAATTTACGAAATCATTTTGCAACCAGCTTAGCCTTATAAGTCTCTACCTATCCATTTGCATTTAACCTTTTTAAATCCATTTGTGGTTGATGGGTTTTATCCCTTCGGGTACATCTGGCAAAGTCCATACTTTGATTACGTACATAGAATCCATCTTGGATTTCATTGCTCCAAGCCAAAGTGCAGAGTTTTTACTCTGCAGTGGAGGAGTATTGCCATTTAAGACACTCCTTCTCGCCGTCCATGAGAAAACCGTAGTATCTCAATGGTGCATGAGATTCCTTGTGAGATCTTCTAATAGGTTGTGTATTTTCATATATGGGTAAACTCGGTTCTCCCACTCGTTCAACCTCAGTGTTAACTTCTTGGATCTTATCTAAGTCTACAACCTCGCTATTAATTTCATTTGAAAGAAATTCCTTTTTCAAAAAGACAGCATGCCAAGAAAAAATAACCTTTTATTCCTCGATATTGTAGAATATATATCCCATTGAGTTAACTTTAATTGACCGTGATACTAACCCTATATATCCATGGAGACGAATCCTCTCTTGAATAGTGTTTCACTTCTAATCCTTCCACTCGACCCAACTGTAGTCATTCGATGGATGTTGTGCCATGATTTTACTATAATCACAACAAACCTTTCATATTGAAGATCGATAGTATTCTCAAGTCAAAAGAACTGCATAAATTAGTCACATCGATATTTTCTTTTTGAACTTAGTTATATTAACCAACACAAAACTATCGAGTGGGTCATTTCATAGTTATCCAATGACTATCAGTATGTACAGCCTTGGTGCCTCCAACAATTATGAGTAATACACTGTCCAACGTTTGAAGAGCATTATGTACTATAGTTTTAACAGATGCATCGATATTTTGTCTCAATGCAACTTGACTAGGAATGTTTAAAATAACGTGTTCATTATTTTTTGATACAATACTCATGGTTCCAACTATTTGTAATTACTATCATAAACACACCATTTATGGATTTTCTATTAAATATATTTTATTTAAACATTTAATTATTTATAACACATTATAACAAATATATGATAGAAAGAAAACATCTTTATTACGAACAATTACATAGTTAATTATTTACAATAAATTACAGAATTGCCCCTAGGGCATACCCCTAACTCTATCAGACAACACATATGCTTGGGTTATGTCAATCAACTCATGTGTTATAAGCTTTAACTTCTTAGGGAACCGCACAGTCATTTGGTTTTTCTTTTAAAGGTTTAAAAATTGTGAACCATAGTTTGTTCGTAAGTGAGTGCTATTTTTATCGCCCTTAACCAGTCAGTGTAGTTAGGTCCGCTGAGCTTATTATTTTTGAAAAATAATCCTAGGTTGGTATTCTATTGCAAATTTAATTTAAGTAGATTAAAATAGTTACATAGCAAATGTTCTTGTAATATTGGAAAGGTTAGATATATTCATTTCATTTTTCTAATAAGCTCCCACTAGATTTTTATATTCCTCAAAACCCTAAGAGAAATATAGAATTTTTTATTTATCTAGTGAGTTTTAGTACTCGCTTGCCTTGGTACTCTTACCTTGAGTTTGCTCAACAAATCATAAGCCCGCAAACGATTGATAACTCTTTATCGCTTGTATCATATACAATTCATAACCATGGTCTTTGCCCTAATCTCGACCCGACCTTGAGTTTGCTTAACAAATCGAGAGATTATTCACTCTTACCTATCATTTCACGATGGCTTAAGTATAATTCATGTATCTTGAGTTTGCTCAATGAGTACATGCATGTATCTTATCTCATCTAGGCAATATATTGATGGTAATACACATAACAGCTCTAGCTTGAGTTTTTCTCAATAACTAACACGTATGCAAGTAATCTATCAATATATAAATGATAGAGGGAAACTATATATTAAGAATTAATAATCTTTAATGTATATACACATTGAGTGATATCAATTTAAGGAATAATGTATTTCTGATGAAATACCCCGTGATTCAAATGTCGGACACATCAAAAATCATGGTATATGTACCATACGTATGTATATTCCAAAATTTATTTGGGGTTTATTTTAGTTCCACTTATGTTTATACATATATAGTTATATAAGTTTAATTTGTTTATAACAATTATAATCTAATTAACTTATGTGTGTATATATATAAATCTCTATGTGTGTATCTTACTAATTAAATCAAATTTAAATTATTATTTTTTATAACAAGAGTGATACTTGATTTTAGCAGAGCACTCATTTTGGTATCCCGATAGATCAAACCAATGACCTCTATAACACAATCTAAAGATCTTACCACTTGATCTAGTGGTCCTTTACTATATATGTATTCATTTTATTAAATTTCAAAATTTCTATTTTATTCATCCTAAACTATGTAAAATGAATAATTAACTATAACCTTTGTAGTTTGCTTATATATACATATCAATATATATACATATCAATTAATTACTTATTTACAGATTCTTTTATTCCATTAAATATATTATTATTATGAAAATGTTAATCTAATATATCTTAAACAATTTAAGATAAACATACAGTTATAACAATTATAATTACAAACAAATAGCTATATATATGTTTTTAATTAATTAAATTTTAATTAACTATTTGATTTAATTTAATTAATCATATTATTAAATATGGTTAAATTTATTAAAATTAGTTATCTAGTTCTTTAAAATAATTTTAAAAAATTTATATTATATTTTCTAACTTTTATAAGATTTCCTTTTATATTTTAAACTAAACAATTACAAAAAAATATTTCAAATTTAATTTGAAAATTAGCCCAAGATCCAAATAACTTTAGGCCTTACATTTGGGCTAACCTTTTGGACTTACTTCACCCATTGGGTCAGGACGGTAGCTAGGAGGGGAGAATACTTAATTATTCAACCGCAAGCCTAGACACTACTTTTCTAGGCACCCATCGGATAATTGGGTTTAATTAGTTGACTCTAAATGTTGACTAATTGGGCCCCATAGGCCAACCTGGCTTTTGTACCACTGTTGGATGTAAACTGGTACGCAGTAGCTGAAATAGGTAAATATCAATTCCTAATTGGATCATAGTGGGCCTATAAGATACAACTTAATACTAGATTTAATCTAGTTGTTTTTAAATAAAATAAAATTTTACTTGAATAGTTTTTTTTCAATTAATTAATTTCTATTAACTAAATATAATATGTGTATATGTATCAATATATCTCATATACTTTACACATGAAATGATAATATTGGTATAACTTAATGATATGATAAATAATGACATGGTTAATATATACATGAGTAGACATTGGGATTTATATCTACCATGTATATATTTGTTATACATACATACATATATATTAATTTCCTTAAATAAATAACTATATATACACACAAATATATTATTTTGAAATGATTTATACTAATAAAAATAATTAAATTATCTAACATAATTTAACTAAGTCAAAATATTAAAAATTATTATTTAAAGTTAAAAATATCTAAGTTTGATTAGTGGTAGTGTAATGGTAGTGGTGGAATCCAGTGCACGAGGCTCCCGCACAATAGCAGGCTCTGGTGAGGTCGATAATGTATGTAACATTTCCCTTGCATTGTGAAGAGACTATTTTCGGACTCGAACCTGGGCGCCCAGATTACCATGCGGGTGATCTCACCGTTGCACCAAGGCTCCACCTCCTAAGTTTGACTGAGCCAAAAAAATTTAATTCAAAATTTGAAGTTAAAATATCTACATTTAATTTAGTAAAACATATTCAAATCAAATTGATATTTATATCAATTAATTAAAATATCTTTGATTATTATTAACATTATAAAATAATACTTATATTTACAACCGAAACTATGTAATTTTTTTATTTTAAAGCGTGTGTGTATGTATGTATGTATTAAAACCATTTTAAATGTAAATACATTATATGTATGTATTATAATATATATAATCCATTTCGACCAGAAAAATAATTTTATTTTAAATCCGAAAGTAATATTATTGAATAAATTATATAATAATATAAAATGTAAATAGTATATTAAATAATATATACATATTACTAATATATATATACCATCTTTCGGAAAGAAAATATTTTTAAAAGTTGCCAAAAGTAATTTTTAGATAGTTGATATATATATTATTTCAAATGTTGTATTAATGAATTTTGTGTTTTAAAATAATAAATAATTATTTAAAAACAAAAAAATATGTACTATGTTTAGAAAATCATTACATACATATTAAAATGTATATATGGTTGAAATTAATTTTACCTACATATATTTTAATTTCGACGTACTGAATTAATTGAATTAAATCATTTAATTTAATTGTTTAAATGGTATGATTAGTGGTCAAGCGATAAGGTATATATATAAAATTTTGATATGGATAATTAACTAATGTATAAATTATAAACAAAATTTTACCTTAAAGAAGAAGCCTTGGAACATACCGTGATTTGTAAGAACTCCTAGATTCCTTAGAATCATCAATCAATCATGCAACCATCAAATGCACCACATTCTTTTCCTCTGTATCTGATGTTATGAGCTAGGTGAACCCGGCCAAGGCTGAAGGGGAGATATGGTATGTGGCTAAGAAGAGTAATTAAGAAGAAGAAATAAAGGGCATAATTTGGTTTTTATAGGGAGAAAGGGGAGAAAATATCTCACACTTTTTTCTCCTTCCTTTACCAATTCAAATCTAGAACAACGTCTATCAAAAATTCCCTTTACGTATGACCTAAGATGGACCCTATATGGGCCAATAAACCTTGAAACCTGTTCGCTAATTAATCGCATTTAATCCTATTTAAATATATATATATATATATATTGATATGTACATATATAACTTTATATAGTACCCAATTAATTACTAACTGCACTAAAAACATCAAATATATATATATATATAATTAATATTTCATAAATATTAATTAATTTATAAACTAATTAAGACATGTAGTGTTTCGGAGAATTCATAAATAAAGTTGTGCGACTCGTATGTGTAAATTCATCAAAGATTAATATCGAACAATTCAGATATTATGTTCACACATTACCTTATATAGTGGTGTGATAGTTTACCCGAATTCATCGCTTATAGATCATCATCGATAAAATCCAATTTTACATTTTTAGATGGTACCATTTAGTAACGATTATTTACACTTGAG
This sequence comes from Allium fistulosum, assembly GCA_030737815.1. NCBI lineage: Eukaryota > Viridiplantae > Streptophyta > Magnoliopsida > Asparagales > Amaryllidaceae > Allium > Allium fistulosum. The sequence goes on from CM060901.1 coordinate 635,449,876, forward strand.
ATATGGAATTCCAATAAACAAAATCCTTGGTTTAATAGTAACATCTATTATTAACTGTACTGCTCTAGCCAGAGATTTTGAATTTGAGTCGACTACAATTGACCGTGTACTATCCTCATTCAACCAAGGAGATGAATTCTCTATTGAATAATACTTGACTTATTATGCTTCTAGTCAGACTCAACTATAGTCATTTGATGGTCGTTATGCGATGATTTAGCTATAATCAAAGTGGAGTATCCATATAAAAGTTCTATGGTATTCTCAAGACGAGAGAACCGTGTAATATCGTCACGTTGAGATTTCTTGTTTGACCTAATTGTTATTGACTAATAGGAAACTCTCATGTGAGTCATTCCATGGTTATTCAATAATAACGAGGACGTAACCCCTTGGTGCCTCCATTAGCTATGAGTAATAAACTGCCCAACATTTGGAGCGTGTTATGTACTCTAATCTCAATTGATGTCTCAATTTCTTTTTTTGAAACATCTTGACTAAAAATATGTAAAACTATATATTATTCTATATCGTGATAATTTTCTCATTATTGCAACTATTGGTAATTATTATCACATAACATATTATTTAAGGATTTTCTAATTAATATACTTTAAATTAATTACTTAAATAATTATATCATAATATGACAAGTATATAAATAGAAATCAAACACCTTTATTATGAATAAAATTGATAACGGAGTTAGATAATTTACAATATACATAATTTCCCCTAGTTTATAGCCTTAACTCTATTAGAAACTTGTCTGGTTGTTCAATGCTGCCATTGGTAAGCAAATTATATTAGTTTCTAGCATATTGACATAATTTATGATGCCCCACCTCTATGCTCACAGTAACAAAGAGTATTAAAAGAAATACTGTCTATTATTACGAAGAATAAGGCTGGATAGGAGCGGCCATCCGTAGTTGGGCCTTACACTAGTATTGGTTACCTCGATAGGAGTGGTATATATTTTTATTTTTCATCTCTTATTTATTTACTCCCATCGACATACCCAATTCCAGTATAAAACGAACTACGATGGTCCATAATAGTTTAGGACAATATATATAATAATAACACAGATAAGCTAAATGCGGAACACAGATAATAAAAGTCTCATATATATTATATATATATATAACTGATGTCAGTTACAATACATGTGATACAATACATATGATACAACTACAACTGTCGACACTGGAAGTTACATATACAAGTACATTATTGACAATAATATACATGAATACATATCATCCTATACTATGACACGACTACTCCAAAAGATATGAAGTGACTTCATAGCTCAAGCAACAACCCAAAGCAAGATATCAACAACTTGAAATAACTCGGTCTGACCCGAGTATTACATTCAAAAGAAAATAATACACGGGTCAGTCTAATTCAAGCTCAGTTATTAATGCACAGAAGCAATAATAATAAATAATCAAATAGACGACAGTCACAGAAATCTCATCTATCCAATCCTTTAACAAGGAAATCGGATAACGGTAGATATAACACTAAACAGTGTTAAACAACAAATCAGCAAATTCAAATCATCAACAAGGATAAGTAAAAAGATTATCAATGAAGATAATATGAAAACCACAGAATTGCCTAAACAACAATTAACAACAAAATCTAATTATTAAATAAATAATTAGAACTCATAATCTAATTATCAAATAGATAATTAGACAACAACAAAATGATCTAGTCAAACCAAATCAAAATACAATTTCAAATATTGAATTGAACACACGAAACAATTCAAGCAATTGAAATATCAATCAAAACGTCACTTCTGTTTGGCTGCAGTACACGCACGCGTGCACTGCCTTGCCAATACAGCATATGAAATATGCAAAAGATCAAGTTCACAAATGGGCACAAGGTCAAACCCGAAATACCGGATTCAAGTCAAGTGCGATTAGAATAACAAATCCAACTACATCAATGCAATGCAAACCAACAAGGGCAAGACTGCATACAAAATGAAACTGCAGTCACCCCATGGATGCAACAGTTCAAGTTCCAAAATGTCAAGAAAAGATGACAACAGTGGTATAGTGTAGCACCCTAAAACCAAACCAATATGTATATACACTGCAACTAGATAGTACACATAGGAGGGTGAAAGCAAATAGATTAACTGACAATGCAAGCCAGCATCAAAGTCACAACCGAACAAAAATCAGTGCATCAGTGATGTCAACAAGTATGCGACCTATCTCCAATCAAAATCGAAACAGTGGTACAAAGTTGTGACGCCCCACCTCTATGCTCACAATAACAAAGAGTATTAAAAGAAATACTATCTGTTATTTCGAAGAATAAGGCTGGATAGGAGCGGCCATCCGTAGTTGGCCGTACACTAGTATTGGTTACCTCGATAAGAGTGATATATATTTTTATTTTTCATCTCTTATTTGTTTACTCCCATCGACATACCCAATTCCAGTATAAAACGAACTACGATGGTTCATAATAGTTTAGGACAATATATATAATAATAACACAGATACTAAAAATGCGGAACACAGATAACAAAAGTCTCATATATATATATATATAACTGATGTTAGTTACAATACATTTGACACAATACATATGATACAACTACAACTGTCGACTCTGGAAGTTATATATACAAGTACATTATCGACTAATATACATGAATACATATCAACCTAATCAATACACTGACTACTACAAAAAAGACAAAGACCACTTCAAAAGATATGAAAAGACTTCATAGCTCAAGCAGCAACCCAAAGCAGAATATCTACAACCTGTAATAACTCGGTCTGACCCTAGTATTACATTCAAAAGAAAATAATACACGGGTCAGTCTAATTCAAACTCAGTTATTAATGCACAGAAGCAATAATAAATAAATAACAAATAGACGACAGTCACAGAAATCTCGTCTATCCAACCCTTCAATAAGAGAATCGGATAACGGTAGATATAACACTAAACAGTGTTAAACAACAAAACAGTAAATTCAAATCGTCAACAAAGATAAATAAAATGATTATCAATGAAGATAATATGAAAACCACAGAATTGCCTAAACAGCAATTAATAACAACATCTAATTATTAAATAAATAATTAAAACTCATAATCTAATTATCAAATAGATAATTAGAAAATCACAAAATGATTAAATCAAACCAAAACAGAATACCATTTCAAATATTGAATTGAACACAAAACAACTCAACTAATTGAAATATCACATAAGAAGTCACTTCCGCGTGGCTGCAGTACACGCACACGTGCACTGCCTTGCCACTGCAGTTTATAAAATCATCACAACACCAAATGCTAACAGCAAATCGAAACTGCAGAGTCAATATAAATGAACCAAAAACAACTGGCACTAACTCAAATCAAAATGAACGAAGTGCACACGAATGCACAATGAAAACTCCCGATCGAGCACGACGTCAAACTCGAGCATTTAAACTGGGTTCAACTCGGGTGAAAATTCAAATGAAATGGTCAAGACACAAAAATCAAGCCTCGACCGAGACCAGACTGCAATTTCAAATTAAAGAAGCAACTCATCATAATTCAACTGCAACAGACTTCAATATGCACATATCAGACAACAGGAAGCCCAAACATGAATCAGTGAACATGCTACAGACATGAAGGCAGTAAAACGAATGCATACTTCAAGCCGGGTAACATGTACCAGTGAAGACCACAAGTACATATTCAATCTGAATCAAATAACATAAAGTACAAAGACCAAGACCAGAAAACAAGACCAAGTCAAAGTTAATGCAACAATGGACAGTGCAAACTCCAATAGAAATAGTGGACAGTACAAGTGTAGTCTCAGCAAAAATGCAGTAGAACAACACAAGCATAACATCATCAATGGAACCACTAATTCAATTCAAACCCAAGACAGTGCACTTCAAATACAATAAGACAACACATAACTCGAACAATGGTCAACAATATATGCATACACACATACGAATGTATGTATGCATATATATATATATATAGATAAGTCAACCAACAAGTTTGACTACATCAAGACCGAAACCACAGTTAAAATGTCAAAGACATTATCAAATCCGGGCAGAAGTAAATTACAGTTTCAAGTCAATGCCAGAAATTCACGAAATCAAAAATTGTCAAAAATCCCAAAATGGCCGATGTCAACAATTGACAGAGATTCAACTAAATCAGATATAAGGGCTCGAAGCAGTGACATTGACAAATGTGCAAAATGTATACAAAGACTCCAAGCCTTCAAGCAGCATGCAAATGAAACTAGCAATGAATGCATACAAAACTGGTATGACATGGAAGCGGTGAACAAGTTCAAGCTACAGGTCAATACAAAGTATCACAAAATAATTCATAGCCGAGAAACCCAAAATCATAACTAAGGCAAAACTTCATACAAAAATAAAACTGCAGACTTCCCTTGAATACAAGGGCAACTACAACAAGAAACTACAGCCACCACTTGAATACAAGGGAGCCAGTACAAGGTACAACAGTCAAATAGACAGTGCAATTTCAAGTGAAGACTACAAGAATGCACAGTACAGTGATACACGCATGTATGTACGTGTCAGCAATGAATCAAGTGCAACAAAGATGAGCACAAGCTTCAGACTAAAGTGAAGTTTCAATTCGAACCAGTCCGGAAATCTCTCAAGAAACTACAACATCAAGTATACATGGAGCAATGACCAGAAAGTAAAACTCAGCAGTGTGCATATGAAGACCAAAGTGCAAAAGTGATGATCAGTGCACATGAAGATCAATTGCCACAATGAAACTACAGTTGCAAAAAGGTACAAAGACAAAGACAATGCAGAAACTACTCCAGATGAAGATGTACAAACATAAATGCATATATACATGCAAGCAATCAAGTACAGCATCCTCGAGAAGGAGCAGTTATAATCAAATCAAGTCGAAGCAGTGACAAGGCCGAAGTCAATTTTTCTAACAGTAGAGGAAGCAAATATTTTCACAAAATCAACCACGTTCAAATCATGTGGCCGAAGTCAAAGGGAACAAAGGTTGTAACGACCCCGAAATTTAATTTAATTTAAATTAATAATTCATTGAATTTTGAATGAAAATAGTAGAATAAATCGATAAAGTGAAGTGAGTTTCCCCGATTCATCTAGAAAATATATGTATATATATATATATAGTTTTATAAAATATAAGGTAAATAAATAAATCTCAATATCATATTTATAAATCAATACGAATTTGTACAAAATAGAATTTCATTTACATTGCAAAGTAATAAAACAAATACAACTACCTATATACAAAATTATACCAAGTAATTAAACAAACATTAATATATATTCATGTATGAACAAACACAATTTTATAACATTGACTAAAATAACAATACAACATCACCATAAAGTAATAAAGGAAAAATAAAAATAAAATAAAATACATACCAGTAAGTAAATATGTGTGAATGAAAATGAAACAAGTAGTTACTCATGGAAATAAAGTAACAAACAAACAAGGAAAAAAATGCATAAGCTTTTGAAAACAAGATGGCAAACTATCTCCATACTTTTGTACAGCCGAAAGAAAATAATAAGATGAGTGTATTGTACAATGTCAATTAATGCAAGCACACAAAATACATATCATCTCAGCCGAGACAAACAAATAAAATAAGGCAACCCATACCATATCTTTAGTAAAAACACTTCAGCCATACCTTTGTACAAATATATTTTTTCACCTGTACAAAGTAACAATCCCCGTGAACTTCTTTTTCTCTTTATATCAACTCTCTCCCTTCAGCTCATTCCATCACAACTAAGCAAATAAACAAAAGAAATTCAAACTTTAAGATCTGTAAAACAAAGGTCTAAAGGAATTCAACAATCCAGATCGAAGGAAAAGTTTGAGACAACTAAAACAGTGCAAGAAGAACCAAAACCTGTTTCAAATACTTGAGTCCTCTGATTCTTTCTTTTTAAGGTGAGCAACTTTTCTTATTTACCTGTGAGTAAACTTCACCTTCTCTGCTTTGAAATGTCTGTGAGTAACATCACTTTTAAAATGTTTTAAGCAAGTTAATCTGTTGCATGATTCATCTATAAATATGTATGGTAGCATATATATGTATATGTAACATCTTTGAGTACACTTGAAATTGTACAGGCTGATGATCATGTGCTCTGTTCCATGATTTGTAACATAAGTTTTGATCTCAAAAATCATTTCCATTTGATTTACTTAGTGTTTAGGCTTAGTATTAAAACAAATATTGGTTGTTATAGTGTATACTCAAGATTTGGATTTCATTTAAGTTGAATCAACTTAGGATTTTATCTGGGAAGCATGAAATTCGAATACCATTTCAAATAAGTCAAAATTTAAACTTTTTAAATTTCGAATTCAGGACTGCAAACTAAATTCGTATGATATGATATGATTTTTAAAACAAAGATTTTAATTTTTCGATCAAAGTTTTGAGAGTAGTTCATTGTTGAACTGAAAACGAAAAAATGGGTTTTTCTGGTGATCACCGAAATTTTGGACCTCTGGGTTGTGATCAAGGGAGGGTAATGGATCAGGGATCTCGTGAAAAATGTTCTCACATTTTTCTAGGCATCGGTGGCTGCGGCACGATAGGATTTAAGAACTCGTGCAAATCGTCATTGTTATCGCGACAGTTACTTCGACATAGCGGCATCGAGTGGGACCGGACTTCGAGGAAAGACAAGTGGGACGGTGGAGCAGCTGTAGGAGGTGATCGCAAGACCTCCGGTGGCCAGAGGTGGCCACGCGGAGTGGATTTGGACGAACTGGGTTGATTTCCAGTTCGAGGCTGCTAGCTCGTTTTTGTTTTGGTACTAGTTTTGGGTTTTTGTTGGTTGAAAACGAAAGTGGAGATGGTCAGTGACTTGGTGGTGGGTGGCGACTCGACCGGAGGTGGCGGGGGTTCACGTGCACGTGCACGGCAGAGGTGGTGGGCTTCAGTGTCGTGTGCGTGAGTGTGTTTTCTGATACTTAAACTAAAACTTACTAAAAAAAAAGAGAAAAGGCAGAAGAAGCAATTGCGTGCAGGGAGACTCGGGGAGATTGCACGAAATACTCGAAGTACCATTCGAGTTAGTGCAGGGAGGTCTCGGGTTAGTGGGTTTTTCTTTTTCAAACTGCTGTTTTATAAAAAGATAATAAGTGAAAATGTGTTAAACTTTAATACAAGTTAATTATGTAATTAATTCCTTCACAATGTTCCTAACTCTTAATTACTATGATTAATTAAGAAATTAATTTAAATTAGATATAAAGTTAACTAACAATTAAGTTTGTAGTTAATACTATAATTGACTTTCAAAATTTGAAGAGATTTCTAAGTGTTAATTTAGTTGGACGATTAAATCAATTAATTTAAATTATAATTGTAATTGTAGTTTGAGTTAAGTAAGGATTAAGTGATTAATAAATGGTAATTAACTACTTAAGTTAATAAATGAATGATTAATAGTTAATTAATGATTAGATTAAATTTTAATTGGAAATGATTTAATAGTGAATTAATCTAAGATAATTTCTCAAGAGAGTAATTAAAGAAATGTTATTAGTTAATGAAGTAAATCAACTAAAAGTTATTAAGTAATCAAATTTATGTGATAAATTTTGATAAATAATTAGATTAATTAATTGAGATAATCAATTGTAAATTGTTAATTACCTTATAAAAGCAATTAAGTGGCAATTAATTATATAGTTGGTTTAAAAGGTTAATTAATAAATGATTTAAAGATTTGACAAATTAATTAAAATGGTTTATCATTAATTAATGATTAATTAACCAAGATTTGTAGTTTATTCATAAGTAATTAATCTGGTATAAATTAATTTTAATCAGATAATTTATTGATCTTACTTATGGATTGTTGTGTAGAATATCTGATTTGTGATATTTATTTGATGATATTCTGTGATTTTCTGTGATATGCTTTGATATATCGATGATGATTGTGTATGATTTTTCTGTGTATATATTGTTATATGAATATGAAAACCCCAGCACTTGAATTTCGATGCGACAGGGAGTCGGATTCCAGTTGGTTATCCGAAACCCACATCGAATTATAAAAGTGAATCTTTGTGACTGATAAATTTATTTTATCTATGAATCTGTGAATGAAGATAAGCGTTATCGATTATACCGCTTATCGATATATCTGTGATGATTGATGTTGCACTATTGTGTGTAAAACCCCTGGACTACACCTTTACACACACAAATATGGATTTCACGTGGAAATCGGTTAAGTCACAGATATTTAAAATTTGATGATTTTGAAATTGAAATTTTAATTCCAATTGACTTTGAAATTGGAAATTTCGGTTTAAAGTGAAAAGCTTTTGAAATGGAATTTCAAAGATAAAATTTATTTTGAATAACTTGATTAAGTTTTGAAGTTTAAATAATTTGATTTAAACTTAAATTCAAGATTTGAAACTAGGGATAAAAAAATGTTATACCCGTTATATATGGGTTAAACTATTTTAAAAATATTGATTTTGGAATGTGATTCAAGAGCTTTAACCCGTGCAAATAAAATTGGATTTTTCTTAAATGAAAACTGTTTGTTTTCAAATGATAAAAGCTTTCGTATATATAACAAATGAAAATTCCAATTTAAAGGAATTTCAAGTATGAATTGAAAGATGGTTTTCCAAGTTATGAATGAATTCTTTTTGAAAGCTATGAACTGAATCTGTTTATTTTTAACAGATTTAAAATGATGATTGGTTTAATCCAATTGAAATGAAATTGTTTTGAAAGCTATAAGTTAAATCTTGATTTGAAGATTTAACGAGTTAATCCAATTGAAATGGAAATTGTTTTGAAACCTATGAATGTGTCTTTGTGAATGGGGTTAACTTTGTGAAATAAATCTTTTTGTTTAAAGATTTGAAAACGGTAATTTGTTTTAACCATTCGAATGAAACGTTTTGGACTTTAAGCTGTGATTTAACTGAGACCCCAATATCCATATGATTTCTAATAATTGCGCTCACTATTCGGGTTAGCCGGGAAAAGACATTTGTGTCATATAACCCATTCCGAATAATGATACGTCGTATATGGATCGCATTTGAAGACCGGTGGTGAAGACCGGATATTTGCGAAAACGAAAGGACAACTCGTCGAATGTCTCTGCATCGAATGGCCCCGATATAGAGATTTTATCACCCTTTGTGATGGGAAGTCCGGACGGGATCGTGAATACCCGGAATTGCAAGGGCTTCGTAAGAAGTGCCTTCGGTTCTGTTCGAGCCCGGAACAGACTTGTATGGATTGTATGTCTGACATTACACTTTGAGATATAAAGCCGATTTCTTTCAAATACATATCTGTTTGGTGGCGGAGAATTTATTCTCTTAGCTTAACACCCTTCTCTGAGACGTACGAGCTCAGAGGTTATGTAGTTGAAATTTATCAGCGATATATCCCAATTTGGTAATGTGGCATGCTGAGTGTTGCTGTGTGATGATCAGTGTTTGATCATTTGTGATATGATCATTTGTTTGATCATTTATCTTTGTGATCATAGGTTGATCATCTGTTGACCCAAAGCGTGGCTTTTTGAAAAAGCGTAGCTTTGTGGACGAGACTTCGTCGAGCCTCACAACCCGGTAATGGTCGAAACAGGAATGTTGCGGCAAGGTTTTCAGGGGTAGCTCCCCTAGGGTATGACCATTCCTTCTGGAAAAGGGTAGTATCATGGTATGGAGCCCAGATACTTACTCATGTGGACACACTTTATTTATGACGTGTGATGTTGGTTTCGAGGTACCTCGGTTAAAGGTCCCAAAGGACCGGGGGTGGCATATCTGAGGTTTCTTTTATCCCTTGGGAAAAGGGGTTGCCGGCCTTGTTTGGCAGAGAACAGTTGGTTCTCGGAACGTCCCGCCAGAGGCGTTTCTTTCGTGGAATAGGAAGTTCCTTAGCCTGACCATTTGTTGGAAATCCAAACAAAACAATACGAGCCCTGTACGGTTTTAGTTGTATTACCTGCCATGGAATGTGGTGGTAACCTGCTATTGAACATGGTAGCTATAGTAGGCATAAGTGCGAAATGTCTATGCTGGCTGAGATTTATATTCTACTTTCGAAATTTTTTCTACACTATGCACTAATAATAATATCAAAAATGATTTGATTTTGCGTAGTAAGCATCTTTGACTATCACAAGAAGAAATCTCCTCCAATTCTGCGTTTGCATTGTGTGTGTGGTGGGAGGTCTTATGGTAGTTTCATTTTCCAAAAGCATTGTGAATTGACTTTAAAATTCTCTGCTATTTGTTTTTAAAGATAAACTGTTTTTGTTGCTCACACTAGTCCCATGACTGATCCGGAGTTTATTGTTTCTTTCCTAAACTCTGGATGCTCAAAATTTTCTACACGAGCAGTCTAGAGTTTGGTTTTTCAGATATTCAGATTTAGTAGATTATCTGGAGCTAGTTCAGTCTTTGGATCGGACTGCACTTGCTTATCTTTGTGCCTCGTTATTGGGAGTTCGAGCTATTTATGGATTGGCGCTTTGAAGATGGAGATTATCCGCTGCTGATGTTATCATTTTCTTTTCCGCTGCTATTTGTTGTATCATATCTCTGATGTATATAGATATTCATTGTATCATCATTGTATCTGGATATTGTATCAGATATTGTATATCTATATTCTTTTATTTCCGCTGTGTTGTTTACTTAATGTTGTTATAAGCTCCGGCGACTCGGATTTGAACGGTCGAATCTACGGCATTCGAATACGATGTAAAGTATGGATGTTGATTTTCGAGCGGGCAAAATTCGTTATCGTTACATTTGGTATCAGAGCTAAGGTTGAACTTTAGCTCAGGAGTATAACACGTTAAGTAGCTCATTAGAGATAGAGTGAATTAAACTCTAGAATGAGTGATTTCTAAGATATCCGCCTGAATGTCTCAGTAAATTCTCTTACTATCCACTGATAGTGAGTATGAGTACAAGAAGAAGACGAGATAGGGGACAAGGGAATACGACTATAAATGGTCAATACCCTGCAACAGTGGAAACAACTTTCTTTATCAATCTCCTTTGATTCGTTTCAAAATTCTTTTGATTTCTTTGTATCAGCTCCAGAGAAGAAGTTTCGGTGCGATGATGACCCTACGAATCGTTGTAGAAAATCCTTACCTCGTATTTCATCAATTTCTTATCATCTTTTTTATTTAAACCTTAATGAATTTGAATTGGAAATTTTAAATTGAGTTAAATTGATTAATAGAATATGAAGCTAAATTTGAATCAATTGAAACGATTTCGTTTGAAACCAAATTTGAAATTCTATTGTAATTTCTTATGAAGACTGAAGTCCGTAGAGGGACAAATTGGTATATATTTCGAGATATTCCGACTTGAGTTTGGAATTCATATCGTGGGTTTGAGGAATTTTAGGAGATCGAATCTGTCTATCTCTGTCTTTGTTTCGTGCCTGCGAATTTCGAGGACGAAATTCTTTTAAGGGGGGAAGTTTGTAACGACCCCGAAATTTAATTTAATTTAATTTAATAATTCATTGAATTTTGAATGAAAATAGTAGAATAAATCGATAAAGTGAAGTGAGTTTCCCCGATTCATCTAGAAAATATATGTATATATATATATATAGTTTTATAAAATATAAGGTAAATAAATAAATCTCAATATCATATTTATAAATCAATACGAATTTGTACAAAATAGAATTTCATTTACATTGCAAAGTAATAAAACAAATACAACTACCTATATACAAAATTATACCAAGTAATTAAACAAACATTAATATATATTCATGTATGAACAAACACAATTTTATAACATTGACTAAAATAACAATACAACATCACCATAAAGTAATAAAGGAAAAATAAAAATAAAATAAAATACATACCAGTAAGTAAATATGTGTGAATGAAAATGAAACAAGTAGTTACTCATGGAAATAAAGTAACAAACAAACAAGGAAAAAAATGCATAAGCTTTTGAAAACAAGATGGCAAACTATCTCCATACTTTTGTACAGCCGAAAGAAAATAATAAGATGAGTGTATTGTACAATGTCAATTAATGCAAGCACACAAAATACATATCATCCCAGCCGAGACAAACAAATAAAATAAGGCAACCCATACCATATCTTTAGTAAAAACACTTCAGCCATACCTTTGTACAAATATATTTTTTCACCTGTACAAAGTAACAATCCCCGTGAACTTCTTTTTCTCTTTATATCAACTCTCTCCTTTCAGCTCATTCCATCACAACTAAGCAAATAAACAAAAGAAATTCAAACTTTAAGATCTGTAAAACAAAGGTCTAAAGGAATTCAACAATCCAGATCGAAGGAAAAGTTTGAGACAACTAAAATAATGCAAGAAGAACCAAAACCTGTTTCAAATACTTGAGTCCTCTGATTCTTTCTTTTTAAGGTGAGCAACTTTTCTTATTTACCTGTGAGTAAACTTCACCTTCTCTGCTTTGAAATGTCTGTGAGTAACATCACTTTTAAAATGTTTTAAGCAAGTTAATCTGTAGCATGATTCATCTATAAATATGTATGGTAGCATATATATGTATATGTAACATCTTTGAGTACACTTGAAATTGTACAGGCTGATGATCATGTGCTCTGTTCCATGATTTGTAACATAAGTTTTGATCTCAAAAATCATTTCCATTTGATTTACTTAGTGTTTAGGCTTAGTATTAAAACAAATATTGGTTGTTATAGTGTATACTCAAGATTTGGATTTCATTTAAGTTGAATCAACTTAGGATTTTATCTGGGAAGCATGAAATTCGAATACCATTTCAAATAAGTCAAAATTTAAACTTTTTAAATTTCGAATTCAGGACTGCAAACTAAATTCGTATGCTATGATATGATTTTTAAAACAAAGATTTTAATTTTTCGATCAAAGTTTTGAGAGCAGTTCATTGTTGAACTGAAAACGAAAAAATGGGTTTTTCTGGTGATCACCGAAATTTTGGACCTCTGGGTTGTGATCAAGGGAGGGTAATGGATCAGGGATCTCGTGAAAAATGTTCTCACATTTTACTAGGCATCGGTGGCTGCGGCACGATAGGATTTAGGGTTTAAGAACTCGTGCAAATCGTCACTGTTTCCGCTGCGCACTCTGATAACAGAACACAAATTATTCAATCATCAAAACACATTTTCACTTTTATTTTTAAATAAAGATATTTAAAAATTTCATCATAATTTCAAAATTTTAGTTTTGACTCAAAGCACAACTAACAACATCGACAAATAGTTGTAACATATGTTCCATCTAAGTTATGTTTTATATTATGTCCATAAACCCCAAGCTCTGATACCAACTGTGACGCCCCACCTCTATGCTCACAATAACAAAGAGTATTAAAAGAAATACTGTCTGTTGTTACGAAGAATAAGGCTGGATAGGAGCGGCCATCCGTAGTTGGCCTTACACTAGTATTGGTTACCTCGATAGGAGTGATATATATTTTTATTTTTCATCTCTTATTTGTTTACTCCCATCGACATACCCAATTCCAGTATAAAACGAACTACGATGGTTCATAATAGTTTAGGACAATATATATAATAATAACACAGATACTAAAAATGCGGAACACAAATAACAAAAGTCTCATATATATATAACTGATGTCAGTTACAATACATTTGACACAATACATATGATACAACTACAACTATCGACTCTGGAAGTTATATATACAAGTACATTATCGACTAATATACATGAATACATATCAACCTAAATTAATACACTGACTACTAAAAAAAAGACAAACACCACTTCAAAAGATATGAAAAGACTTCATAGCTCAAGCAGCAACCCAAAGCAGAATATCTACAACCTGTAATAACTCGGTCTGACCCGAGTATTACATTCAAAAGAAAATAATACACGGGTCAGTCTAATTCAAACTCAGTTATTAATGCACAGAAGCAATAATAAATAAATAACAAATAGACGACAGTCACAGAAATCTTGTCTTCCAACCCTTGAATAAGAGAATCGGATAACGGTAGATATAACACTAAACAGTGTTAAACAACAAAACAGTAAATTCAAATCGTCAACAAAGATAAATAAAAAGATTATCAATGAAGATAATATGAAAACCACAGAATTGCCTAAACAGCAATTAACAACAAAATCTAATTATTAAATAAATAATTATAAACTCATAATCTAATTATCAAATAGATAATTAGAAAATCACAAAATGATTAAATCAAACCAAAACAGAATACCATTTCAAATATTGAATTGAACACAAAACAACTCAACCAATTGAAATATCACATAAGAAGTCACTTCCGTGTGGCTGCAGTACACGCACGCGTGCACTGCCTCGCCACTGCAGTTTATAAAATCATCACAACACCAAATGCTAACAGCAAATCGAAACTGCAGAGTCAATATAAATGAACCAAAAACAACTGGCACTAACTCAAATCAAAATGAACGAAGTGCACACGAATGCACAATGAAAACTCCCGATCGAGCACGAGGTCAAACTTGAGCATTTAAACTGGGTTCAACTCAGGTGAAAATTCAAATGAAATGGTCAAGACACAAAAATCAAGCCTCGACCAAGACCAGACTGCAATTTCAAAGTAAAGAAGCAACTCATCATAATTCAACTGCAACAGACTTCAATATGCACATATCAGACAACAGGAAGCCCAAACATGAATCAGTGAACATGCTACAGACATGAAGGCAGCAAAACGAATGCATACTTCAAGCCGGGTAACATGTACCAGTGAAGATCACAAGTACATATTCAATCTGAATCAAATAACATAAAGTACAAAGACCAAGACCAGAAAACAAGACCAAGTCAAAGTCAATGCAACAATGGACAGTGCAAACTCCAATAGAAATAGTGGACAGTACAAGTGTAGTCTCAGCAAAAATGCAGCAGAGACAACACAAGCATAAAATCATCAATGGAACCACTAATTCAATTCAAACCCAAGACAGTGCACTTCAAATACAATAAGACAACACATAGCTCGAACAATGGTCAACAATATATGCATACACACATACGAATGTATGTATGCATATATATATAGATAAGTCAACCAACAAGTTTGACTACATCAAGAGCCGAAGCCACAGTTAAAATGTCAAAGACATTATCAAATCCGGGCAGAAGTAAATTTACAGTTTCAAGTCATTGCCAGAAATTCACGAAATCAAAAATTGTCAAAAATCCCAAAATGGCCGATGTCAACAATTGACAGAGATTCAACTAAATCAGATTTCAAAACCCAAGTATAAGGGCTCGAAGCAGTGACATTGACAAATGTGCAAAATGTATACAAAGACTCCAAGCCTTCAAGCAGCATGCAAATGAAACTAGCAATGAATGCATACAAAACTGGTATGACATGGAAGCAGTGAACAAGTTCAAGCTACAGGTCAATACAAAGTATCACAAAATAATTCATAGCCGAGAGACCCAAAATCATAACTAAGACAAAACTTCATACAAAAATAAAACTGCAGACTTCCCTTGAATACAAGGGCAACTGCAACAAGAAACTGCAGCCACCACTTGAATACAAGGGAGCCAGTACAAGGTACAACAATCAAATAGACAGTGCAATTTCAAGTGAAAACTACAAGAATGCACAGTACAGTGATACATGCATGTATGTACGTGTTAGCAGTGAATCAAGTGCAACAAAGATGACCACAAGCTTCAGACTAAAGTGAAGTTTCAATTCGAACCAGTCCGGAAATCTCTCAAGAAACTACAACATCAAGTATACATGGAGCAATGACCAGAAAGTAAAACTCAGCAGTGTGCATATGAAGACCAAAGTGCAAAAGTGATGATCAGTGCACATGAAGATCAATTGCCACAATGAAACTACAGTTGCAAAAAGGTACAAAGACAAAGACAATGCAGAAACTACTCCAAACGAAGATGTACAAACATAAATGCAAATATACATGCAAGCAATCAAGTACAGCATCCTCGAGAAGGAGCAGTTATAATCAAATCAAGTCAAAGCAGTGACAAGGCTGAAGTCAATTTTTCTAACAGTAAAGGAAGCAAATATTTTCACAAAATCAACCACGTTCAAATCATGTGGCCGAAGTCAAAGGGAACAAAGGTAAATCAACATCATCACAGAAAAATCAAAGTCGATGTCAACAGATCAAAGTCAGATAATTTTCAAGCAAATGGCAACCCAAGAATTCAAACACGAAAGTCACGAATTTTAAACAACCCAAAAATCATTTAAGAATTCGAACTAGATGTGAGTGATAGTTCACTCACCTTCTTCGACGAGGCAGCCGCGAGCAACGACACTTGGCGGAGTCGACGCCGTGGCATCACGAAGACGAGCGAATGAAATCGGCAGAATCCCTAATTTTTGGAGACGAACGAGAATAAACAAGGCCGCCATTTCTTTCGTTCGATTGTTTAGGGTTTCGAAAATGAATGGATCGGATAAAAGAACGACAATAATAACCATCTCGGCAACAAAATAAAACATGGGCGAAAATAATTTTAAAGCCCGCCCAACATTTACATAGTTATAAAAGAATTTCAATTCGATTTACATTTCAATAGCAATTAACAAACAATTTAATCGTCATTTTGACGATAATTAAAAATTACAAAATCCCGGGTTGTTACAAAAGTACATGAAGATCTGGCAACAAATGAAACACATGCACCGGCAAATTAGACAACTGCATAACACAACAGAACCAAAGCGAACAAACAGTGGAAAAGGTATATACATCAACAAGGACACATGTACACAATGCTACATTAATGACTGATACGAGTATTATCAGATTAGTGATGCTCAAACCCAAGCCAAACTACAATGAACAAGTGGACAGAACAAATGCAGCCCCTACATGAAGTGGAAGTGAAACAGTGTCAACTAAATGAAACTGGAAAATGCAAATGAAATCAGTGGTCATTACAATGCAAGACCCACTCGTACATATTGCTTAGGCTCGAGGCTAATGAAAATACAATGCCTCGGTACACATGAGTGTTAACTCAGTGCGATACAAACCAACAAAGCAGACCCCAAATCAATACATGCATCCACACATACATATGTATGTACATACATGGATGCACATATGTGACAGCAATGCAAACCATCAGAGGCAAATCAGTAAAAAGAAATGACAAGAGAGGCAAGTGATGCACTTAAAGGATAGTGAGTTATAAACAACAAGACCCAGAGAAGTAAACAAGGAAGTGCAACTGACCACACATCAAACCAGGCCAGTGGAAAGAGTATTCAAACCAAATTAGGACAGAAGTACAGCACTACAACAGACCACCAAGTATGCTAAAACAAAATCAGGTTCAAACCAGTTACAACATCACTAAGACTAGTGAAACAGAAGCTCAAACCAGAACAAATGTCACAGCATATACACATATATATGAACCTGACTCAAGATCTCAATGAACAAGTCGAAGTCTTCAAAAAGCAAATGCAAACTGCCTCGAATGAAGTCTCATAACAACTCGAAGAATATTTACATACAAGAACATATATGTGCAGTGAAAATCAACAGCGAGTGTAGACAAGACAACAACAAAGTGAAATCCAGACCAGACTTCGAGAAAACACTACATATTCAAATGAAAACAGTGTGACACACACATACATCAATAAAACTCGAAGCAACACTCACGTGCAAACTTCAGCTACAAAATGTATGCATATAGTCAAGCAATGTCAAAGACAAAACAACGCAAAACTTCCAGATGAATACAAGCATCATGTAGCAGTTCCAAAATAATGATATACAGCAAGTTCGAACAAATCATGAATCAATAGTTTCATGTCAAAAATATCAAGAGCCGATGCCAACAAAGAAAATATAAGACATGCCAAAGTCATAGTATAAATCAATTCAAAGTCAAGGCCGATGTCAACAGAGAAATGCACGGAGCAAGTTCGAACTCGTCAAAACCGTGATAGCCAAGAAAATGAACAAATCAAACAAGTCGTGGTAGCCAAGAAATTAATCAACACTGTGTTAATCAAGTAAACAAATTATACGACTTTGAACAAGTCAATAATCATCATCAACATCCATACGAAAATCAAGTGGCCGAGATGAATTCAAGCAACGAATTCAATTAATGGATACAAACAAAATTCAAAAGCATCGAATCAAGTCCCAAATCAAGTCAGAAATCATCAACGACGAAACAAAAATCAAGCGGCTGAAGCACTGTACTAGGAATGAATTACAGATGTGAGTGAAAAATCACTCACCTTATTTGAAGAACCCCAAATCCATCAGCCGAAATCAAAGATCGAAAGCCCCAGTTTTCACAAGCCCTAATTTTGAAGACGAACGAGAAGGAAGTCGCGACTTCGAAGAATTGAGCCACCATTTTTATTTCGCTCATTTGATTAGGGTTTTTTTATAAGAATGAATGGGAACGGGTATAAATGATTATCACGGTAACAAAAATGGCAACAAAAAGAAGTGGGCCAAATGAATTTTAAAGCCCGCATAACCGCTAACCAATTTTTCAAAGAATTTCAACTCGATTAAAAATTCCAATAGCAACCAATTTAATCGTCGTTTGACGATAATTAATTGTTACAAAACTCCGGGTTGTTACAGACTCCCCTCCTTATAAAAATTGCATCCCCGCAATTTTCATAATTTAAGTTGTCAATAACAATTATTTTTCTAACATAAACTGGTTAAGCTAGAAAAATAAAGGTCAAAACACAAACGCCAAAGAAGTATTTTAATTTCATAAAAGAAATTCATAAATTCTCAACAAAATCTAATTATCAAATAGATAATCAGAAAACAACAAAACTGGATAAATACCATTATCGGCAATATTTAATTATCAATTAGATAATTAGAACACAGAAATCACAAAACAGCCATATCTAATTATCGATACGATAATTAGAAAATAGCAAAATCTAATTACCAACAAAGACAATTAGAAAACACAAATCACAAATCGCAAAACCACAAATATCTAGTTATCCAACAATTAACTAGAAAACACAAACTTCATAATCAGCAAACTCTAACTATCAACAGAGATAGATAGAAAATAGCAATTCAACATAATCAACATAATCTAGAATCAATCAGAGACTAGAAAATCTCATAACCAACAAAATTAGCAAATATCCAATTATCAAAAATGATAATCAGAAAACACAATTATCTAATTATCAAAACGATAGTCAGAAACAACAAATCAACAAATATCTAATTATCAAAAACGATAATCAGAAACAACAAATCAACAAATATCTAATTATCAAAAACGATAATCAGAAAACACAAATATCTAATTATCAAAAACGATAATCAGAAATCTCAAATCAACAAATATCTAATTATCAAAAACGATAATCAGAAACAACAAATATCCGATTATCAAAAACGATAATCAAAAACAACAAATATCCGATTATCAAAAACGATAATCAGAAACAACAAATATCCGATTATCAAAAACGATAATCAGAAACAACAAATATCCGATTATCAAAAACGATAATCAGAAACAACAAATATCCGATTATCAAAAACGATAATCAGAAACAACAAATAACCGATTATCAAAAACGATAATTAGAAATCTCAAATCAGCAAATATCTAATTATCAAAAATGATAATCAAAAACAACAAATATCCAATTATCAAAAACGATAATCAGAAACAACAAATATCCGATTATCAAAAACGATAATCATAAACAACAAATATCCGATTATCAAAAACGATAATCAGAAATCTCAAATCAGCAAATATCTAATTATCAAAAACGATAATCAGAAACAACAAATATCTAATTATCACAAACGATAATCAGAACTCAAATCAGCAAATATCTAATTATCACAAACGATAACCAGAACTCAAATCAGCAAATATCTAATTATCACAAACGATAATCAGAACTCAAATCAGCAAATATCTAATTATCCAAACGATAATCAGAACCCAAATCAGCAAATATCTAATTACCTACAGATAATTAGAAACAACAAATATCTAGAAATCAATTAAGATACTCTAGAAAATCAACATAAAAGGTTGGATCGATCCCATCAGATGGGAGTTTTAGCTACGCCGCACGTGCATCTCAGATGGCCGAAGCCTACCAAGTACTATAAAATTTTTGGCGCCCATCAGATGACCCGAAGGTCCGTAGAGTGACCCGAAGGTCTAGTACTGGTATTTGACCCGAAAGTCCTCAGAGTGGCCCGAAAGCCTAACAAATGACCCGAAGGTCCAGCAGAGTGGCCCGAAAGCCCAACAAATGACCCGAAGGTCCAGCAGATGACCTGAAGGTCCAACATAGTGGCTCGAAAGCACACAAAATCATCAGAATCATCAAACAGCGGATGTTTCAATTAACAAGTCCGGAATTAACCGAAATAGCAAACGCACATGTCCCATACCACGTGTTTTACTAAATCGTTTGATTCTCTTCATCGTTTCCTTGAAAGTGCAAAATTGTGTATTTTAAATAAATACATTTTACGTTCTCAAATGAACAAGTCCGGAATTAAGCGAATCAGTAAAAGTGAGGGTTCATAGTCCTCAATTTTGCTGAAGTGTTTAAATCGCTTCCTCATTATTTCGAAAGCGCAAACTGTAAAATTTTTGAAAACAATTTTTAATTTAAAAACAATTTTCAAACACGTGATTAAAACAGCAATATCAGTAGCAATTTCGAAAAGGAAATTGTACTTCCCAAAACACCGTAAAATCGGATCTCAAAATTAGCATTGTGGAATAACCGCTTGAAAATCCACTTTAAAATTGACGGTTACTGAAGTCAAAGCGACAGTAATTTTTAAACGTCAAAATCTCATCAAAATATAATACCAGTGAATTTTCATTCATTAAAATGTCAACAAAACACCATGCTTCAAAATATAGCGCCGGTGTAGAAATTCCGTTATAAAAATAACGGCAACAAAATACGTTTAAAACCAAACACCGGTTCAACGTAAAATTAATGCAGTAACGTGCAACTCAAATTTGCACGGGTACTACAAAATGAACAAAGAAATCACTCAAATATATCTTCAATGAATATAATTCAAAACAGCAAAAATCTCAACAAAATAACATAACTGCAATCGGTTCGGATCCTCAAATCGGATTCGAAATTTTCAAAGAAAATAAAATAAACACATCTATGTAACAACACAATGAAATTTATTTCATTTCCATATTTTGATTTTTAAATCAAAAAGGTTATCAGCCGTACACGGCGAAGACAATCACAGTTTTCGCTGCGCATTCGGATAAACAGAACATAAATTACTCAATCATCAAAACACAGTTTCACTTTTATTATTAAATAAAGATATTTAAAATTTTCATCATAATTTCAAAACTTTAGTTTTGACTCAAAGCACAAATAAAAACATCAACAAATAGTTGTAACACATGTTCCATCTAAGTTATGTTTTATATTATGTCCATAAACCCCTCGCTCTGATACCAACTGTGACGCCCCACCTCTATGCTCACAATAACAAAGAGTATTAAAAGAAATACTGTCTGTTATTACGAAGAATAAGGCTGGATAGGAGCGGCCATCCGTAGTTGGGCCTTACACTAGTATTGGTTACCTCGATAGGAGTGGTATATATTTTTATTTTTCATCTCTTATTTGTTTACTCCCATCGACATACCCAATTCCAGTATAAAACGAACTACGATGGTCCATAATAGTTTAGGACAATATATATAATAATAACACAGATAAGCTAAATGCGGAACACAGATAATAAAAGTCTTATATATATATATATAACTGATGTCAGTTACAATACACGTGATACAATACATATGATACAACTACAACTGTCGACACTGGAAGTTACATATACAAGTACATTATTGACAATAATATACATGAATACATATCATCCTATACTATGACACGACTACTCCAAAAGATATGAAGTGACTTCATAGCTCAAGCAGCAACCCAAAGTAAGATATCAACAACCTGAAATAACTCAGTCTGACCCGAGTATTACATTCAAAAGAAAATAATACACGGGTCAGTCTAATTCAAACTCAGTTTTTAATGCACAGAAGCAATAATAATAAATAACCAAATAGACGACAGTCACAGAAATCTCATCTATCCAATCCTTTAACAAGGAAATCAGATAACGGTAGATATAACACTAAACAGTGTTAAACAACAAATCAGCAAATTCAAATCATCAACAAGGATAAGTAAAAAGATTATCAATGAAGATAATATGAAAACCACAGAATTGCCTAAACAGCAATTAACAACAAAATCTAATTATTAAATAAATAATTAGAAACTCATAATCTAATTATCAAATAGATAATTAGACAACAACAAAATGATCCAGTCAAACCAAATCAAAATACAATTTCAAATATTGAATTGAACACACGAAACAATTCAAGCAATTGAAATATCAATCAAAACGTCACTTCTGTTTGGCTGCAGTACACGCACGCGTGCACTGCCTCGCCAATACAGCATATGAAATATGCAAAAGATCAAGTTCACAAACGGGCACAAGGTCAAACCCGAAATACCGGATTCAAGTCAAGTGCGATTAGAAAAACAAATCCAACTGTATCAATGCAATGCAAACCAACAAAGGCAAGACTACATACAAAATGAAACTGCAGTCACCCTATGGATGCAACAGTTCAAGTTCCAAAATGTCAAGAAAAGATGACAACAGTGGTATAGTGTACCACCCTGAAACCAAACCAATATGTATATACACTGCAACTAGACAGTACACATAGGAGGGCGAAAGAAAATAGATTAACTGACAATGCAAGCCAGCATCAAAGTCACAGCCGAACAAAAATCAGTGCATCAGTGATGTCAACAAGTATGCAACCTGTCTCCAATCAAAATCGAAACAGTGGTACAAAGTACATGAAGATCTAGCAACAAATGAAACACATGCACCGGCAAATTAGACAACTGCATAACACAGCAGAACCAAAGCGAACAAATAGTGGAAAAGGTGTATACATCAACAAGGACACATGTACACAATGCTACATCAATGACTGATACGAGTATTATCAGATTAGTGATGCTCAAACCCAAGCCAAACTACAATGAACAACTGGACAGAACAAATGCAGCCCCTACATGAAGTGGAAGTGAAACAGTGTCAACTAAATGAAACTGGAAAATGCAAATGAAATCAGTGGTCATTGCAATGCAAGACCCACTCGTACAATCTGCTTAGGCTCGAGGCTAACGAAAATACAATGCCTCAGTACACATGAGTGTTAACTCAGTGCGATACAAACCAACAAAGCAGACCCCAAATCAATACATGCATCCACACATACATATGTATGTACATACATGGATGCACATATGTGACAGCAGTGCAAACCATCAGAGGCAAATCAGTAAAAAGAAATGACAAGAGAGGCAAGTGCTGCACTTAAAGGATAGTGAGTTATAAACAACAAGACCCAGAGAAGTAAACAAGGAAGTGCAACTGACCACACATCAAACCAGGCCAGTGGAAAGAGTATTCGAACCAAATTAGGACAGAAGTACAGCACTACAACAGACCACCAAGTATGCTAAAACAAAATCAGGTTCAAACCAGTTACAACATCACTAAGACTAGTGAAACAAAAGCTCAAACCAGAACAAATGTCACAGCATATACACATATATATATGAACCAGACTCAAGATCTCAATGAACAGGTCGAAGTCTTCAAAAAGCAAATGCAAACTGCCTCGAATGAAGTCTCATAACAACTCGAAGAATATTTACATACAAGAACATATATGTGCAGTGAAAATCAACAGCGAGTGTAGACAAGACAACAACAGAGTGAAATCCAGACCAGACTTCGAGATAACACTACAGATTCAAATGAAAACAGTGTGACACACACATACATCAATAAAACTCGAACCAACACTCACGTGCAAACTTCAGCTACAAAATGTATGCATATAGTCAAGCAATGTCAAAGAAAAAACAACGCAAAACTTCCAGATGAATACAAGCATCATGTAGCAGTTCCAAAATAATGATATACAGCAAGTTCGAAGAAATCATGAATCAATAGTTTCATCTCAAAAATATCAAGAGCCGATGCCAACAAAGAAAATAACAGACATGCCAAAGTCATAGTATAAATCAATTCAAAGTCAAGGCCGATGTCAACAGAGAAATGCACAGAGCAAGTTCGAACTCGTCAAAACCGTGATAGCCAAGAAAATGAACAAATCAAACAAGTCGTGGTAGCCAAGAAATTAATCAACACTGTGTTAATCAAGTAAACAAATTATACGACTTTGAATAAGTCAGTAATCATCATCAACATCCATACGAAAATCAAGTGGCCGAGATGAATTCAAGCAACGAATTTAATTAATGGATACAAACAAAATTCAAAAGAATCGAATCAAGTCCCAAATCAAGTCAGAAATCATCAACGACAAAACAAAAATCAAGCGGCCGAAGCACTA
This sequence comes from Allium fistulosum, assembly GCA_030737815.1. Taxonomy (NCBI): domain Eukaryota; kingdom Viridiplantae; phylum Streptophyta; class Magnoliopsida; order Asparagales; family Amaryllidaceae; genus Allium; species Allium fistulosum. Next base: position 635,474,508 of record CM060901.1, read on the forward strand.
TACTAGGAATGAATTACAGATGTGAGTGAAAAATCACTCACCTTATTCGAAGAACCCCAAATCCATCAGCCGAAATCAAAGATCGAAAGCCCCAGTTTTCACAAGCCCTAATTTTGAAGACGAACGAGAAGGAAGTCGCGGCTTCGAAGAATTGAGCCACCATTTTTATTTCGTTCATTTGATTAGGGTTTTTTTGATAAGAATGAAGGGGAACGGGTATAAATGATTATCACAGTAACAAAAATGGCAACAAAAAGAAGTGGGCCAAATGAATTTTAAAGCTCGCATAACCGCTAACCAATTTTTCAAAGAATTTCAACTCGATTAAAAATTCCAATAGCAATTAACAACCAATTTAATCGTCGTTTGACGATAATTAATTGTTACAAAACTCCGGGTTGTTACATAAATTATGAAATAATTTTTTCTTATTTGTAATACTTCCTCCGTGAGCATTTGGACATAATGAGGTTAAAGAAAGAATGGTCTAAAAAAATTTCAAAGATGCGCTAAATGGTCTCTTAATGGAATGAAGAATATAGTCTCAAAAGACCATATAAATGTGGAAAGCAAGAAGGTATACATACAAGACTTTATTAGCATTTTGTATTCAATAACTTGTTACATTTACCTTTATATATAATTTAGCAACATAAAATAAATGACATACATAATTGATTCAAATGCTAATTTTATGTAGCATATTTATCCACATGCATACTTGTTGCATTATCCAATGTCTCTACATATCCAGTTATGTAATTGTGTTCGTGGTAGTCGTTTATCGTGTCAACATATTCGGTTTAGTTTGAGCAATCTTCGGTATGCCAATTAATTTGCTTGATATTTTGGTTAGTATATCCACTATTATTATTTATTGGTTGTGTATTCCATAATGGATATCATGCAATAACCTAATCTCCAGTTTGTTTATAGTTGTTACTTAATTACGGTCTCTTTTACAGTAATACTGAATTCTTTGCTTAGGACTTAATGAACATCTACTAGATACATTTAGTATTTTAAAGTGTTCTATGTTTGATTGTTTTTTCACCTTACTCTTTGATGTATCGGTTATTTTTGTACTATCCAAAATTACTGGGTACCTCAATAATCATGGGGTTTTATTATGATTAACTCCCGCACTCAATCTTGTCAGTTTGCACAATGCCTAGAGACAGAGTTTATTTTTTCTCTCCAATAATAATGGTAGCGTATTGGCGTCATAATATAGTAAACATATGTTATTGATTAAAATGTTAAATTAATGTAGCATTATAACATCATATTTTGCTAGAATACACTACGTGTACTTCATAAATATATATGTATACTTTTAAGATATTTTATGGAATAAGCTATAAATGCTAACTTATTTTAGCATTAAATTTTTATAATGCATTAGATTAAATCGTCACCGGTAATGCTCAAGATATTAGCATGGTTTACTACATAACATAATAGCATTTGATTTGTAAGAAATGCTAAATAATTCTAGCATTAGAATTTAATAATACATTTGAAGGAACCGGGTCAGGCTACAACGGGTTAAACAGATGAATTTCAATAAAATTTCCATTTTTTGGGTCATTGTTGGATCTATGTAGTCTAATTGATTTTAAATCTAATCTAAAAAAAATTAAATATTTTTTTAATATATTGATTTAATAAATAATGGATTTATTTTGAATTTAATATGAGTACATCCAAATATACTCATGTGTGTATTGTGCTTGTGCAATATGATATGTTGTGTACATAGTAAATGCGTATGTGTATGGTGCTGGGATTTGCACTACAATGGACGCATTGGGTGTCCAAAACATTATTTAAATATTATATATAAATATAATAATAATTTCATTTTTTAAATTAATTTTTTTTGACTAAGTAAAATTTTCTGAAATTTAAAATCATTTCTGGAGTATCTAATTTTCTTAGTAAAACGGTTGAAAAACAGATCTGGATATGTAATTTAAAATAATATATATATATATACATACATAATAAATTCAAAAAAATACATATAATATTTTAAATAAAGTATAATGTATGAAAATATTTTTATATGTGTATAATTTTGCACTAAATCATTATTAAACTAAATATAATTTAAATATATAAAAAACTTTCAACAAAAATAATTTTTTCCATATGAAATTAAAAAACTTTATTTTTAAATTAATAACACCGATTGTAAATATATATACATGCAAATAAATATATATACAAAAATTATATTAAAACAATATACAGATTATATTTATAAATAAATAAAAGAGAGAATTAGTCTAAAGGAAAAACTTGAGATCAATTTTAGTTTGAACGACACACGCTTTAAATTTTAGTTTGAAGGAAAACAAAATGCTATATTTATATATCATATACACTTTACTGCTTATTGGCAACTGAGGAAATTGTTACCTAACATCCATTTTCTCGGTATTGATATGAAATTCATAGTTTCTCTTTAATGTAGGGAAATTCGTATTAGACATTCCAATGAGTTGTGTCTGTTTTAGGCTTAGTTTCTTTTCATCTTATATAATAGTTTCCACGATAGAGTGTTTGGAGCGTATCCAATACTAACATAAAATTGATTCAATTTTGAATCTACGAAACTTGTGTTCATAATATAAATTTGTCAATCACTGTTGGTCAGTCGCAAACTCCTTTGTGGTGGTTCACATAAGATCACCCACGATCGAATTTTACATGAAGATTCTCGACTCACACAACCTATCAACTCTTTGATATAGGACATATTGGGGTTTCATGTTAATTCATATCTCATATGATTTCATAAACAATTTTTTAGATGAAATTAAACTTGACATATGCACTTACTCTTATGTACATATCATTATAGAAAGAAGTTAATTCAAAATCACTCATCACCAATCGTGTTTTGTCCAACAAGGTCCGATTACTCCTTATCGATACAACGTTATGTATCATAGTAAAGAATGAGTTTGAGATTGAATTTTATTCGTTTTAGGTACTTTTGGAACTCTTTCCAATATACTCACCTATTCGATCAAATCGAATTGTTTTATTTCCTCTACATGTTATGTTTTCTACTTTCGTTTTAAATTCTATGAACTTATCAAAGTTATAATACTTGTGTATCAAATACACATGTCCATGTCTGTGATAATTCATCGATGAATTTAACAAATTAGGTTGATCTGTTTTGATACCAATAGACCTTAGACTACATACATGTATATGTATCAATCCAAAGAGTTCATTAACTCTTTTGTCACTCCTATTGAATGTGTGATTTTTCTTAAATCTTTTGAGATAAAATTTATAAGTACCATATAATTCATTGGGATAGTTTGGCCCACATCCCTAACAAGTTTTAAAATAGATAAAACATCCTTCACAACCAACATTTACGTTTCCGCTCCCTATTTTCAAATTCACGCACGCAAAAATACACAAATACCCTTTATGTTTTAAACTTTTCAAACGTGTATAACTTTATTTACAAAAACCTGATCAACATACCGTTTTCACCAAAAAATCACAAATTTTATGATCTTTAAAATGAGATCCATTGTTGATACCAAAAATTTATATTTGTATTAAAGGTGCAATTATTTCAAATATTTGCAGACAATTCAGCAAATATTTAACAGTTCAATTTTTTTTCAAATTTATAAAAATTGCACAAAATTGCAGATATTTCTGCAACTATATGGTATAGTTGCAGAAATGTCTGCAACTATTGGGTATAGTTGCAGAAATTTATGCAACTATATTGTATAGTTGCAGAAATATCTGCAACTATTGCATATAGTTGCAGACATTTCTGCAACTATTGCTTATAGTTGCAGAAATAACTGCAACTATTGTAAATAGTTGCAGAAATGTCTGCAACTATTGCGTATAGTTGCAGAAATTTCTGCAACTATTGCTTATAGTTGCAGAAATAACTGCAACTATTGCGTATAGTTGCAGACATTTCTGCAACTATTGCAAATAGTTGCAGAAATGCAACTATTGCAAATAATTGCAGAATTATCTACAACTATTTGCAATAGTTGCAGAAATTTCTTCAACTATTGCGTATAGTTGCAGACATTTCTGCAACTATTGCATATAGTTGCACAAATGCAACTATTGCGTATAGTTGTAGAAATGTCTGCAACTATTGCGTATAGTTGCAGAAATTTCTGCAACTATCGTATATATTTGCAGAAATTTATTGCGATTATTTATAACTGCAAATATTAAGAATATCATATTTCATAAAAAAAACTTGATTCGTCTTCAATTTAATTGCAGTTTTTCATTTAAATCGAAAAAGAAGAAGAAGAATTAGAGCTCGCAGTGAAACGCAGGGGTAATTTGGGGAATAAATTAGCGGAAAACAAAAACAGAGACGTAGAATATATATTCTTTATGACAGGGATCCGCTTTGAAATTAAGTTCCGTTTTAAGGATGCGTGACTAATTTTCACTAATTCATTATCATACGATTAAAGAATTATTCCTCAAAAATATGGCTTAATCCATAATTCCAAAGTAATTGTAGAAATTTTCTGATACTTATTTATTTTCTACGGATCACCATGGTTGTGAAAACAAATATCATCATCATTATAGATTTATTTTATATAGATACTTATAATATGCACGTTAAAGTAAAACTACATCTATTTTCAATCAATACTGAAAATAATATTATTTCGTAAATACTATGGTATATATACGAAGGTAATTTTTTGTAATTTGATGCATCCACTAATAAGTGTCATATGGTATCCTCCTACTATTTTTTCCATTACTATAATGGTGAATGAAATGCGTAGCTCCATTCAACCACTTATTATGAGCTATTTATTTCATCTACTGCAACTAGATTACAATAAAGAGTTCCAGATCATATATCTTGAACTTAAAGAAATAACACTGTTAGAAAAAAATTTCTATAAAAATACACTTGGAATATAAATAAGATTTCTCATTCCATATTAAGTATAAACTAGTATTTTATATAGTTTTCGTTTTCGATGCTTCTTCACGTAGTAAAGCAACCATTCGCTCTCTTCATTCGAACTGTGCCTATTTTACATCCATTATCAAATATAGCTTTCCTTTTTAAATGGTCGAACCATTCAAAAGGAAAATTTTACTACAAGACTCCACCGAACTCTTTACAAAAGTTTATTCAGACATCCTCAATATTTTAGGGATACCGAATAGGTTAGACTTAAGTAAACTGATCGTAACTGACATTTCAGTGATCGAATTCATAGGTCTGTCTTTAGTCCTCGACTTTTATTGTTTTTAATGCAATAAGATTCTTATTGTATTCAATCATATTGAACATATTATCTTACACAATAAATTATTTGCTTAATTTGAATTATCCAATTTCATTGAGATTTCGTACATTATGAATGCTACTGCTAACCCTACAACTTTTGCATGTGATCTAATATGGATCAAATATCCATATTCTTGTATTGCTTCAAAGTTAAAAACTCATGGAAGGCAATACAGTCTTGGGCAAATAAATATTTAGGCGACCAAGGTATGAATGTATTTATTATTCATATGATTGGCTCTTGCATGGGTCTTGAAGTGACAACGTGCAAAAAGATTTATTGGTAAGTATGTTTTTTTATGTTTTGTCAATCTTAATTCAATTCATTAGCATATTTCAATTGATAACAATTTTATCAATCAAACTAGTTGCACAAATTTATTTAAGTAGATAGCTTTAAATTTGTAAAACATGTGTTCTTACAATATTAAAAAGGTTAGACATAATTATTTCATTATTCTAATAAGACTTCCACTATATTTTTATATTCCTCAAAACCCTAGAAATACGGAAATCTTTTAATTTCTCAGGCGAGTGTTAGGACTCACTTGCTTTGATATTCCAATCTTGAGTTTGCTCAACAAATCATAGGCATGCATGCGATGGATAACTCATTATTGATTGTATCACACACAACTCCTCACAACAATAAACACAGCATTTTGTGGCATTGAAAAAAATGCACCAAAGCCTACCGTACATTTTTAGTCCTGCTATTAAACAACATTCTATGGTAGCTACTACAACATTTAAACAAAGGCCACCAATAATTATGATTCTATAGCGTTTAATAAACGCTAGTGAATACAAACACTACAAAAATTAACTACATAAAAAAACATTCATAAACTGCTAATAAATGATACTACCTTTTATAGCGTTTATGAAACGCTCTGGTTGACAAACTCTATGGAAAGTTCACTTTTTCACGAAATTTAATAACGTCTACGTAATTTTATAGAAGCGTTTATGAAACGCTGTCATTGCCTCGTATAGGTATTTCTTAATGTTATTGTTAGTTTTTGTATTATTTTGTTGATTTTCCACCTCTATTCCTTCTTCGTTGCATAACATTTTAGATATATTAAATGGAATAAATTCAAACAATAATCAAATAAATTCAAACGATAATAACAAAAACACAATTAAGAATAGAACAATTATCAAATATTTAACATAATCAATATTTCTTCATACATACACAGGATGTAAAATTATATGCTGGACAATATATCTGACAACATTTCTGACATTACTAATAATTCTAAATTTCTACCAATAATTCAAACCATTTAAGTAATCATGTCAAGGTAAAAGACGATCCTTAAATGATGCGAACAATTAGTTGTACCTCCACCCTTTATTACAGTACAGTGGGACCTTTGAAATCCAAATATTATTCAATCTTATGCTCTAGTATACACTATGCCATAGAAATATGTCAGACCAAGTACTATCAAATGGAAAAAATTCTTTTACTGCCAGTGACAATAAAACAGATAACTTGAGATCCTTTAAACCTATGTTAAAAGGAAACATACAAATACAAATGATCATGGAAATGCTTAACGTATTTAGGGTATGCTGAACATCCTCGGTTGAACTTCTATTAAATTTGAATAATTTTTATAAAACTTAATCAAATTTTCATAAAACTTAGTTAGTTTTTATAATAAACCTAACTAATTTTTATAAAACTTAGTTAACTTAGTTAAATTTTAATAAAACTTAATTGAATTTTATAAATTTATTTGATATTTATAAAACTTAGTTAATTTTTATAAATTTATTTAATTTTTATAGAACTTAGTTATATAAAACTTAGTTAATTCTTAAAAATTTAGTTGATTTTTATAAAACTTAAATGTTATAAAGCTCGGTTAACTTTATAATTTTATTTATGTTAACTCAATCTTATAAATTATCTCAATTTCTAAAACTTAAAATGTCATAACTTATATTTTAATTAAGTTAAACCTATAAATTATCTCAAACTTAAACTTTATTAACTTAGTTAATTTTTATAAATTATCACAAATTTATAAACTTTTCATAAAGTTTGTAAATTTTCATAAACTTAGTTAATTTATTATTATTACTACCAGTGTAAACGCACATGTGCATTTGTAGATCAAATATTGCATTTTTTTTAATAAAAAATTAATCGACGGATGTGTAATATAAGCATAAAACTTTGGTGATCACAACACTTTAATTTCAAATAGTTTTGTCGGTTGTGTTGGTTGCAAATTGATAGTAAAATTTCGTTCATCGGTGGTCAGAAATGGAATGGTGGTTGAGCTTGCAAAAGGAAGATGATATCTCATTAATGGATGAAGTGTATTTTTGAAATTTCAAAACGACACCATGGAAACCATATTGATTGAAGTGGAAAATAGGCATAAGGACAAACTTTGAAAAAAAATTAGGCTGAAGGACAACAAGTTTCGTTTTTAGGTTGAAGGACAAACTTTGAAAAAAATTAGATTGAAAGACAATTCTAAATATAGTTAGCATTTTATACAGTGTAAAACTGAATATAATGCTAGTTATAATAGCATTTTCTATACTGTAAAAACTGAATATAATGCTAGTTATAACTAGTATTGTCCTTCGATCTAATTTTCTTTTAAAGTTTTTCTTTCAGTCCAAAAAAGGAACTTGGTGTCCTTCAATCTAAATTTTTTTCAAAGTTTGTCCTTATGCCTAATTCCCTCTTGATTGAATTCTCTTTATTAATTACGAAGATAAACTTATTTTATTTTTATAAAATTATTTAATTTATATAAAACTTAGTTAACTTGGCTAAATTTTATAAACTTCTATTATGTTTATTATTATTATTATTATTATTATTATTATTATAAAACTTAGTTAATTTATTATCATAATTATAAATTTAGCTAGTTGTTTTCAAACCATTGTTTATCATCACCATTACCATTATTATCAATTTGTTAGTTTTTAAAAAACTTAGTTAACTTAGTTTTTTATAGTACTTGGTCAATTTTTATAAACTTATTTAACTTTTATAAAAATTAGTTAATTTATTATTATTATTAATATTAACTTAGTTAATTATTATGAAAACTATAATTTATTATTATTATTATAAACTTAGTTAATTTCTATCAAACTTAGTTTATTTTTATTACTAGCATAAACTTAGTTAATCCTTGTAAAACTTGGTTATTTTTTTCCTAGTAGAACTAATAACAACGACCAATCATGTGCATTTCATACTTATGTGCTTTATACTTTGTGAAATATGAGAATTTAGGAGTTATGTTCGAGAATATGACAAATAGTAATGTTGAGACGGAATGTCAAACATACAGTTTTGAATACAGCATGTTCTAACGACATACTCGTATACATCAAACATTACAAACTCAAAATCATAAACTACGTTAAATAAATCTAAGAAAAATACAAGAAATTATTGCATTTAGCAGATCCAACAAGGAAGACATATCAAAAGAACCAAGAAAGCCAACTAGCATTGTAGGAATCTTTGCTTCACCGGTCCAGCTTTTTTTTCCTGAAGAACTTGATATCATCTATGAACTAACATCATTCAATTTGTTTATAATAATTGTAGGCAAACACTAAACGAGCAAAACAATCATAGCAGATTAGATCTGTAAAACAACAGTTTCGAAACTTAATTAAGCTCGGTTTGGAGACTGAGTTCTAATTTAAAACCGAGTTCGAACTCAGTTTCGAAGCAGGGTTAATAAACCCGGTCTTAGTAAACTATGTTCAAACCGAGTTTATAAACTCGGTTTCAAAACTGACTTTAAAAACTTGCACTATGCCAAAAAGAACATTTTGTGGCGTTCAAAACATTTGGTATTTTTTCAAGTGCAAGAAGCGCTAAAAGGTCTGCACTAAGATTCTAGTAATGAAATGAAAAATGATACCGTCTTTATAACTTTGTCAGCATGTTTTGGAGTCGGAATGTATTTTTTACTCCTAAGATTGTGCTACAGTGCACTGCATGAATAAAATGACATAAAATATCTATTTTATGATAAAGACATGTTTAGTATAGACTAGCAAAATACGAACTAGTTGAACTCAAAACATCAGTGTATGTATTAGAAGTCATTTTATGGTTATGCGATAGTATTTAGCTAGATGTTAGACATGTGATCTAGCAGGCAATGGTGTGTGTATAACAATATTCTATGAGTAACCATTACCTTATTAATATTAACATTATAAGTGATGATAAAGGGAAAGGACTCAAATCTGTAGATTTAACAATGCCTGGCCATCTTTTGCTGGATAATTTGAGGCGATTCACAATGGTCTGCAGTTACTGTGAAGGTAATCTTTTGTATATTTTCCTACAGAAACTGAAAAAATAAATCCAGTTATTATAGTGCTGGAATAAATGTGATGTTAATATAAAAGAAAATTGTGATCACATCAGGTAGAAACCAATGCTCCATATCTGAGGATTATTGAAAATCCAACTGAAGCAGTTATCAAAGAGTAGGAAAATCTACAGGGGTTGCATTGTATACTTCAACTTTATAGTCATGAAATGGAAAACTATCAAAATAAGAGTTAAAAGGTAACAAACTGACAAGTCATGATCATCTAAGTTTTTTAATTCTAATCGCACTACGAGTTAAAAGGTAATAAACTAATTTTTAGATGAGAATAGCTCATCAAATCGTACTACACTAAAAATATAAAATATGATAGCCCAGGTAAACGTGAATTCCTTCATTCGGTTAACACAGGCAACCCATGCTGCAACAAATATTATCCATGAAAACATATGTCAAGCAAACCAATGTTTTAAACTGGAAATGCTATTGGAACAGAAGCAATATCAAGTGGTGCCTCGATGGCTAGCGATGGCCTATTGGTACAGGTTAGTGATGGCTAGCAACGGCTAGCGACACCAAATTGGTTCATTCATTTCATGCCACGTGTCCAATAGGCCGTCCCCAGCCGTCGAAAAATTAACGATGAAGCCGTCGCCTTTTCTTCTTTCAACGACATAAAATGCTACGGCATTTATCGTCGCTTTGCAACGGCCGGCGACGGCCGCCGATGGCCATTTACCGTCGCTAAACACAGTATACCCTTGTAGTGCTCACTGTCTCCTAACATGAAAACATATATTCATTATACCTGAGTCCTTGCCACTCTACCTGCATGAAGCACTTAAGCTACTTAACCTATATACCATTAGCTATAATTTTCCGATTAAGTAACTGTTCATGAATAAAATCAAAGATTTTTAGATTTATATACGCTTCAAATTCCCAGTTTTGCTGAAACTTTAAAATCTTAACCACGCTATTGTCATATGCAACACACTAATGGCAACAAAAGCAAGATATAGAAGGTGTTAAGTGTACGTAACACTTTCAGTTCAAGCTATTGGGAACTTGGCATTCTTGATACCTAAGTAAAGCAATACTTAATAGATGTTAATATGTTATGATACCTTTAAACAACATTTAAGGCACAACAGAAGCATCCCAGACAAGTAAAGGAATCTATTCCATATATTATAAAACTGAAATATGTCTCTTGGTATTCTTTTTCAATAGAATTTTCAGTTCAAGCTATGGGGAACTTGGTATTGTGTGTGATATTTAATATGTAATATCAAGGGACTGGAATAACTATTTGTGTAAAGTAGATTCACTGGCAATTACAAAGAACATGATGGTACATAGAGCTTAATTGTTGAATATATGCTCTTATACATACAGTTTCTGAAATAATAGAATAAAATGCCTAAGCTACCTAGGCTAAAGCAAGTGGTTACACCCAAACTACATAGGCTATTGGCAGTGGTTTTCCATAAAGCATTGAATATCAATATTTCAATCCACTCAGCATAAGAACAGGGCAGATTGAAAATATATCTTTTCGCTGCTTTTAGACTTCTAAAACATAAAGATTTGTCAGCTTTAAGTAAGGTTTCGGTGATAAGATGCACATTATTATTTATGCAAAAGAAGAAGGTAAAGAGGGTGCCATTGTGTTGTTATGGAACTTCAGGTAAATTAAATCCAGTGACTCCAAAAACAATACGGTGTTGAAACTTAACTTAGAAGTTCGTGTTCACTAAACTATACGGTGAATTAGACTTCATATCCACACCTAATGCATTGAATAAGAATCTTTGTACATCATCCCTTAGGTTAAACCCATGCTATTTTCCTTAAACTCAAAATTTTTAGTCGTCAGAAGGAACAAAATCTACATGCAGTTTCTTAAAAATACTAGGAAAATGATATCATGTTAAGTAAGGAGTAATAGAATAACTACTTCCATTTACTTGTGTTCAGATAAAAATATCATCAGTTCGATAACTACAAAATATAAATGCAGTTAACATGTCGATAAAGATATGTAATTCCTATAAGCATTATGTTTAAACTTTAAAGGATATATAAATAGTAACTACAAGAAGAGTGGAAATCAAAATAGAAAAGACAGATTTTCCTTAAATTAAGGATAAATAACAAGTTCAAGACCAAGCTTCATCATTTAAAATAAAAGTTAATACTTGTCAAAAGACTCAAAACTAACAATTAGTAATTAGCTTGGCAAATCATATGTATAAAAATTATTACGGAATAAGCTTTTCCAATTAGATTATAGTCTAATCGATTGGCATTCATGCTCCCACTTCAGAAACTTGGGTTCAAATCTTATTAATGAAATATTTTATTTCTTAGGAAACATTAATTAATCAAAAAACATAAATCAGAAGGACATATTTTAGATAACAACAATCTAAACAAGTCGGAAGCAACAAAAACAAATTGCAAGCATATTAAGTGTAAAATTACTTAAGCTGCATTTTGCTTAAATTCAAAAACCTAAACTGTAAGTAAACTGATATTGAAAAATCATGATACTGTTTACCAGATGTTGAAAATAGTCCTACACCACCTCTAACTAAAATAATTGATATTCTATACATGTTTCATCATGGCAACATCAAATTTTACTTAAGAGTACATAAATGGGTATGAAATTCCTCAGATATAATTTGTACAGTAATACCAAATAATAGATGGGTGATAAAATAGAGCATACAGGGTTGTTGCAGCTAATTCATCAAAAAGCACAAACCACTTCATTTTGCTTGCAATCATACAAAAACTCAAATTCCATCAGTTAGATAATTGTAAAGGCCAAAAAAGGTGTAATTTAATTTTTAACTAAACATGACCCAATTCATGTTTGTTTTTTTAGTAAAGAAGCACATAAACATCCATATGCATTGCACCTTCACATAATTTAGTTATATATGACAGCTAAATATGGCAATCCAATTTTCATTAACAATAAGTAACCAATATGTATTTTGAAATTAATTTCTAGCTACCACAATCACATTAGTTTAAAAGGTTGCTATTGAAACAACAAGTATTTAAAGAATGAGAACTCAACTTGATTTTATCAAACAGCATGCAAGTAATTTTTTTAAGACAGGCATTTATCAGCCAGTGAATAATTTTACTCATAACTTGAGGGAATTCAACTTAAGAGAACTCAAAAGCATAAAAAATCCAACATCTGCAGTTTTGGCCCAAATACAACTAAGAAAATTATCGGAATAAGGGTAAATAATCTAAAGTAAAATAATGTTTGATTAGCGTTAAAATGTTTAATTCATCATTTAATGAAAATAAATGTAAATATACCCAATCGAATGCAGGTGACGAAATGGTGAGGGTTGCGGCAGTTAGTGACGGCCAGATCGGAATTAGGGTTAGCTGCGGCAGTTAGCGAGTGACATAGGTCGGAATAAGGGTTATTTGACAGAGTTTTGATGAATTGGCTAGAGAATTGGTCGGATTAAGGTTCAAGCATACAAAAACTATCTACGGTTTAGGCATTTGATTATGGAGATGGAGATGCGACGGGATTGGGGTTCAGGTTTACGCGATGCGATGGAATTTCATGGAGATAGCGGCATTTTCTTCTCCCTTTTGCTACGTTGGAATGCGGGAAGAAAGAGAATTTGAGAGAGTACGGTGATACGCATGGGATTATTTCACCGACTAAGACATCCCACTTCATTTTCGGTATTTCATTCTGAGTGTATTTAAGGCTATGTTTGGCTTGTCGTTTTTAGTTTTGTATTTTCGTCTATACAAAAGTGCGTCGTTGTATGTATTGTTGAAAAACAAATAATTTTGAAAAATGGAATTAACATGTAAAATAGGAAACAAGTTTATTTTGTTTTTCGTGTTTCGAGATATAACAAAAGCATGAAGAACAATCCGACTCATTCGTTGTCCGTCGGTTGTCGCAATGGCTAAGAATTATAAATCTTCTTCTCTTATTTTTTGCTATTTCTTAGTGCAAGTTGAAAACACAAAACTCAAAATACAAAATGAAACCAAACGGGCCCTCCAATCGTAAGCTTCCACACTGAAAACAGTACAAAGTTCACCTCATGTCATCGGTAAACTAGGCCGAAAGATCAAAACGATCAATCGAATAGGTTGGGGATTAACCGGAAAGGAAATACACATGGTTTCATAAGCCGGAGTTTTTCCCAACCGTTTAATCCCCGACCTATTTGATTGATCGTTTTGGCCTTTCGGCCTAGTTTACCGATGACATGAGGTGAACTTTGTACTGTTTTCAGTGTGGAAGCTTACGATTGGTTAGGAACCGTTTAGTGCTAATATTTTGAAAAATGTATTTGGTTCTAGAGTTTTGAAAAATAGTTTTTAAACTAAAAATCAAAAATGTCATTTTAAAACAAAAATATCAATTTCAGATTTGATTAGAATTTGATTATTAAATATAGAGATGGGATGAGATAATTAATAAGACTAACAAAAAAATATCATGAAACAGAAAAAATCGTAAATTGACACTACTCGTATGTGAACCATATCGAAGTGAGACTAATTCATGTCATACTGTAAATTAATCGTATCTCAAATCAAAATCATTACAAAATAAATAAGGTATATCAATTGTATCACTAAAGAATGAGGAAAAAAAGTTTTGATGTATCCGATAGGCAAGTAGTCTTTGCTTTGTTTAAGTAGCTCTTCTTCCTCATGCTAGGCCTTCTCTTTTCTGACAAATAGAAATATACAAGTATGTCAATATATATATATATATATATATATATATATATATCAGTACCACAAACTTTTTGAATACTTGATTACATCTATTATTTCAGTATGAAGGGTAATACATTGATGGAAATAGTGTTATCAAAGCAAATATTGAAACAAATCATTTACTTAGAAAGTGATAAACATGCAAACATGATAAAGTTTCCACTATTGACTCACAAGTTAGTTATAAATTATACAACCATTACACAAATGTAATCAAATATCATTATTGGAATAAAAAATTACCGAACTCTTCATCACAATAATCCATAAATACAAAATCATCCTCAAAACTAGAGCCATCATCGAATTCATAAGAAATGATACTAGGTCCAGCAGATAGTTACTTTGCATAAAATTTATATTAACCATTTGTTATTTGAACCGTGTTTACTAATAATTTTTCTTACGAATCAGATGGTCCAGGTTTATGCGAAGGTTCAAAAAGAATTATCAGCCTTATACCTGATTTTATTATAAATGGATGAAAAATAAATAAAATAATTTTTAAAATCTTGTGTTAGCAACAGTTATTGAAGGAAAAAACGATGTTTGAGAGTAATAATAGGAATCATGATAGAGGTAGCAATGTATTCACAGTTGGTAGAGGAATTATAAAGGCAGCCAATCCTGCTCATAACCAAACAATGGTTAAGCAGCTACTAAACAGTAATATCTTGCCAGAAGAAAAAAAGCACAAGCAACTTTATTCTGACTCTGTTGGTGAAGTTAAGAAAGTCATTAAAGCCTAAAAAAACATATGATAAATTTACTGCAGTTATAGTTTTGAGTTCATTACTAACTTATATTGATACATGACTTGCTAGTTTAACATAATTTATAGTTGTGCAGCTAGAATATATGGTATATTGTTTGTTAATTGTTGGGAAAAAAAAACCATAACTGCATTACCTTTTAACTGCTAAAGATGATCATCTATTTTGAGGAGCATATACGCAATCATCATCTGAACTAACAATATCTAGCTCAATCATTTTTGCACTATCTGCATGCTCGGTTTTCTTTCCCTTACGCTCTAGTACTTTTCTTTTACCTGTATTTGTGGATGATGGCCTGAAAAGTACAAAAAGGTTTTCATTACATGTATAAGTAATAAATCAACTGATTTGCATTATACACCTACCTTATTCCCAAGCTATTTTCAATGTCACTGGCTTTACAAAAGTCTTGCTCGCTGCTTTAGTCTCCACATTAGCTGATGAAAACATTTTGTTAGTCTCGTTGAAGTGCTTTAGAATAGGTAGTTTTTAGTTTTATTTTATTTTTGTAGATGGCAATGCAAGAAAAGCTTTAAAAATAGCAGGTGATTAATAAAGTGACAGAGAAGAAACAGTAACATACTGGTGACATGAGAAAGAAACCTTAAACCCTGCGACTAGGCATTG
The DNA here is from genome assembly GCA_030737815.1 of Allium fistulosum. Taxonomy (NCBI): domain Eukaryota; kingdom Viridiplantae; phylum Streptophyta; class Magnoliopsida; order Asparagales; family Amaryllidaceae; genus Allium; species Allium fistulosum. The sequence goes on from CM060901.1 coordinate 635,490,386, forward strand.
CTGATTAATAAAGTTCATTACCAACAGCTCAAACATAACCACAATACCTTATGCTAAAAAATGATAGTCAAAAGGTAATGCAGTTTTGATTTTTTTTTTCTCACATTCGAACAAAAAAAAGGCTGAACAGAGCAAGCAAACACATAATAATAGCAATGGGATGAACAGGTATAGTAAAAAGCAGAGCAGTGCAGCAGTCAACTTAATGCATGCAAAAGATCATCATTTATATGGGTTTTTTAGTACTAGTATATTGTATGTGCTTGGTGCCTATGTTTCATTTGAACTGATGTATTATTGATTATATATACCATTATATCATTGTATCGTTATATTACCATTTTCATATAATTAAAAGAGTAGCTAAACTCAAATTAAAAGCACAGTTTGAAGGAAAAAAAAGAGTAGTGACCAATATGATAATTTGGAATGGAATATACTTAAAAGTAGTCTGTTTAAATTGCTTTACCACTATCTCATATTATATCTATATAACTATTCTTTTTCATCCATCGCAAATCATCTCGGCACATGCTTTCAAATATAGAATTAATTCAATTAAATTCTTGACCATTAAACTCCCTTCCACCTTAATTAGGTTCAAAAAATGTGAGCTTCAGCCTCCATAAATTAGTCAAAAAGAGTAGTATTAAGCAGAATTGGATTAATTTGCCAAAAGAATAAATAATTCCTGGAATAATCATAAGCATATATGCTTAATTCAAATAATTAACCAACATGAAAAAGGAAAAAGGAAGGAGGACAACAATGCAACAAATTGCATATTTTTTTCTTCATATTATACAGTATATTTTTCTTCATCGATCATACAAAGATGTTTCACTTACATCCTATACTAAGTAAAATTCATACTCAACAAATTAACCTTATTAAATTCTAAATAAAAACTAAACTAAAAAAAGGAAAAAAAAAGTTCAGCAAAAATAAAACGAAATGGAGAATATTTCCTGATAATGAAACGTTCAGAGAAATTTCCATGAAGCAACAAAGATTGAAGGAGAAAAGAAGAAAAATGGTAGAAAAGAAAATCAATATCTACTGATAAAACGTGTTGCGCTCACAAACACCAATTTAAAGAAGTAAATAAAAGAAATTATGCAGTATTCCTCACTCCCTTGCTTTTACTTGTAAATTAAATTATAGATAATTATGACATGAAAAGCATTTTAGTAGTGAAGCATGAATATGATGAATCATTTTTTTTAATAAAACAGCATTTTATTTATCCATTTATACAGTGAAGACAATCCTCATCAACAAGTTACTAACAACGAATAAACATGATAAACGTTTTCTTCCCTTTGAAGTAAAAAATATAAGATCTAGTAGATTTAATCTGACTAAACAAAAGTAATACTTGTTCAATGCTATTGAAATATTGATACTTATTATACTTCCTCACAAATTATACAGCAACTGTACGACTTTTAGACATACATTAATATTCTTAGATTTTGACATATATTGTCAATGGTATGTATAGACACATGCACTGTTTGAAACTAGTAAAAGTTGACAGGCCTTTGTTACTAGCTCAACAATTCTTTTTTAAACGTAAACTATAGCAAAACAGCTAAAAACACCAGGTTATTGATTTAACATGCAACTAAAAAAAATTCATTAACTGTGCTGTATTTAGTGAATGCACTCTTTGTATGTTGTACTTTGTCATGTATTTGAGCTCACATCATCAATGATGAGTTTAGTTTAGTTTACTAAACCGTATGTTATACTCAACCATCGTACCGCTTTAAATCTTTTTAACAACTTCCTCAAACTACCACCTAAGTGTGTGTAGCTAAAAGGTGAAATCAACAAACAGTTATCACATAAGCTCTACAGTAAGTTCAACTACGCTCTAAGGAAATTCAATGACAATTACTAACGGTATTTGGGTGATATCTTGAAATAACAATGCAAATATCAAGCATTTGAAGCCTCAACTTATGATCATTTTAAGACAACATAGGTATCATTCACTTATAATCAAAAAAAAAACCAAATGGCATGTTTTATTAACAGTAATGTTGCTTGCATTGAGAGTTTTTCTATTCAAACGCACAACATGAAACAAAAATATGCAGTTGATGCACTATTGATGTTATCAATTCTATTCACTAAATTATTTATATTCCAAATAATACAATGTTCCCAAAGTTATTACCGTACTTTCGAAGTTTAAGAATGATGACGATAAGCATATTAAGTTACAGAATAGTGCAATGAAACTACAAATAAATAATGCAGGTGCACTGAATAGTAGATCTGAAGCGGTGCGGAGGGGAGATAGGGATCGCCAGAGTAGACACAAAGGACTGTACAATAATGCATGTTAAAGTAAACTAGTACAACGGTTTATTAAGTTTAAAAAAGAATTGGAAAGGTAGGAGCTCTACATAAATCCAGATAAATATGCCAAAAAACAGTGTTTAAAGTAAAGCTCAATTTAGCTAAGGTCATGCAGCAATATTTGCTCTGCATAAAATCATAGCACAAATAGTATTTCTGCAATTGAATGAAGGTGAAGTTGAAATTTAGCAAAAACCCTAATTGTTTGATTATTAGATAAATAACCAGAGAACAAAATTACATGTTCAATCGGAGCTGATTTACCCGATTCACAAAAACCCAAATTCACAAAAATAAATCAAAGGATAAACAAATCATTCGCGCTTAAGTCTAAGCTTGAGGCAACCGAGAAAACTAAGAAATAAAAATCGAAATTACCTGATCTTGAATGATTTTGGGATAAAATCGCGGAAGAAGAAGGAGATTTCGCTCACGACCTAAATTCATAATTAGCGGCCGTAAATCAGAAGGAAGGTTTAGAACGCGTTTGATATGTGTTTGAGTTTTGGGTTTTCACGGTTTTAATTCTGGGCCGAAAAATCAGAAAACAAATAAAAACAGTTTTCAATTTTCCTTGGTAAGCCCATTTTGAAAAATGGCTATTTTCGAAAATGAATTTTACAAAATGATAAAGCAAACAAGTTTTCATTATTTCGCAAAATTAAAAACTAAAAATACTTTGAAAATGGGTAACCAAACAGGCCCTAACAGCATCTTGTGGGAGGGTTGTTGACAAATCTATTATCTATTATCTATAATAGAAAACAGGAAAACACACATGCTGACTTGGACAGTCTGAAATCACTCCTTCTTACCGTGTTTTCTCATTTACGTACTCTCTTTTCTTTTTTTTTCTTTTTTTTCCTTTACCCCATTAAAATCGCTAACCCATCCCCATGTTATTCCCCCCTTCCTCCCCTTCCGTACAATATATCTGCTCGTCGCCCAATTAACTTCCTGCCCCTATTTCTCCTCCCCTCTCCTAATTTTACTTCCCTCATACACTTAACTTCTGATTATACAACCCTATTTTGAACGATTTTTCCTCCCCACCCTCGTCTTTGCCAACATCGGCCTCCACTCTACCTGCCTCTTCCTCCTCCACTTCTACAGCCGCTCCGCCTTTGACACTGGACCTTGAAACTGCCGTTATCTTCCAAAAAGGTGAGTTTGGTACTCCCCGTCCCCATACCCGTTAACTTACTTTTATCCCATTATTTCCACAATTTGATGCTTAGTAAATGCATATGCATCCTCCATTTTACAGCTGCACCCTAGTTTCTACACAAGTGTTACCACTATGACATGCTTATTTCATGTAACATACAGGAGATGTAGTAAATTTCATATTGACTGTTATTTGTTATAATTGAGTTGAATATGAAATGTTATGTAATATGCAGTCACAATGGACGGGATGAAGGCGTTATTTGAGCTATAAAGGAGCATGAACAGTTTTATTTTACATGATGGACTAAAAGGTAAGGTAATATGGTCTCTAATGCGTTAGGGAAAATTGGTTTTCAATCTAAACTCATGATACCAAACGAATTCATAGGTAGGAGCGGCTCCGATCCACCCAAATTTCGTTCATTTTTGGATAATTAATGCCAGTTATATCAAAGCAGTTGTCTTATATCGCTTTTAAGGTATTAACCTATTTTACCCCATGCTATTTGCAAAATTTTGTCAACGAAATCATGTTCACTTTGTTAACTATTAATCATCTGTGTGTTGTATTATGTGTGATGTCAATTTATAATATAATTCTTCTGATAGATTCAGTTGTTTCATTATTAATTTTATTTACACCAACCGTTGGTACCTTTTTTTATTTCTATGCTGCTTCATGTTGGACATAATAGTGTTTGACATATTGATAATTTAATAGTGCTCAAATCTGGATTGTAACTGACAACCATACCTCACTTTAGCGGCTTTGTGTACCAAACATGATTTTCCACTAATACCACACTTGCTTAAACTGATTTTATCCCATGTTCTGATATAAGTCATGTATGACCTTTGATGAAATTCCTATTGGTGATGCTTAACATGTTTTTTTTGTGTCCGGACCATTCAAATCTTGAAGAATAAGGAGTTTAGTAGGATGAAATCAAAAATACCAGGATACCTTAAAATTTTAGAGCAAGATAGTAATAACTAAATCAATATATTAACTCTTTGATTTATATTGCATTGTTTGTATGCAAGAATTGGGAAAGTAAGATTTAATACATCAAGTAATTATTTCCCCTAATATCTACATTGTTGTTTACTTAATTATCTGCAATGCATGCACATGACATTAACATAACATTTTACGCTGTTTTGTTTTTGTTTATGTTAAAAGGTTTTTGCATGATTGATTTTTATTTAAATCTTGATTTACAGTCATTGAGAGGTTGACGAAACACATGAAGCAGGTTTCAAATTGATAACCTTACAATTTAAAACTTAGTTATATTTTCCCATTACCAATTTATTTGTTGTGTATTTTCACATGACATACTTGATTTTCATCTCATGTTTTCAAATGCTAAAGACTGTACAATAATTAGTTATGGTTGGTGCTTCTAGCTTTAGATTTCCTACTGAATAGTCCATAGGGTCTCTTTGAGGAGATTTTTTAATATAAATTCTGACCATTGGAAGGCACATATTATTCAATGTTTTATGCCTTCGTACCAGGTTTTTAAATTTAAGAGTACCAAGTTTTGTTTGCATTTGTTATTGCTAGCAGCTAATGCAATTCAATATTATATCTCAACTAATTAACAAAGATAAAGCTTGTGTCCTGCTTGGGTGGCCGAAAATAGCTACTGCCGATGCTTTAGCACGACGTTGTTATTGTCTGTATGGATCTGAAATTAATTTAGTAGAAAGTGGGTTCTAAAGAATGATATATACGAAGAATTCTTGATGGTTCTCATTGTAAGTTAATTCTTATATCTATATTCTTGAAGTTGAAGTTACTTCTATTATGTTTGTTTGAATGAATGTATCCCTTAAATTTCACAACTTTGGCCTGCAAATCTAGGCCAAACATATTAGAGACCATAGTTCTGTCACAACTCCTTACGTACGTATTTGTTACACTAATACCAATTTGAAGCAGACTTGAAAAGTTCTTTGTACTCTTCATTTCTATTCCACCTAAGAAAACACGGTATATATGACCAATAAGGAAGGTGAGTCTGAGCAATTTGAATTGTAGATTCAATATTCACATGCTTAATTGCTGGAAAATAAGTGTAAATTTTTAATGCCCGAGCCTAAGATAATACTTTTAGTCTATCAGCTACTTTGATAAATTTAATTTAGAGTGGAAACCGTTGAATTTTTATATATTCAGATTTGCCTACATAATAGACTACTAGCTGAGGTGTATATCAATATATACACAAATAAATGAATTTGATCAAGTTGAAAATGTTATTATTTGAACTTAGAAAGTTATGTCATTGCTTGAAAGTGTTTTTTTCCTTTGGCAATAAATTTGTTTATCAACATAACATTAAGCATTGGTTTTAGTCATCATACGACATAAATTGTGAAAAAATAGAACTTTTAATTGCCGATTAGATAATGGAAGCATAATTGATAAATGATGTCGAACGAGATAAATTTTTATGGTTATTATATGACCAAAGCCCAAACCTTCCATATACCTTTAAGATTTTACACTGTGTTTGGCGGCTTCAGTTGAAGCTGAACATGAGCACCATTCATTTAACACATTTTTTATTGCCAATTCATTTACTGTTTAAAAAAAACAATTTGTTCCTGCCAATAGGCTGCAATATCAAAAAACAGTTGTTGCTTATACTACAACCGCAGACAACATAGCGTCTTATATCACTTTCTCTGTATATGAATTTAGATACCACCACCTCTCTTTCCTGAACGCTGATTCCTACTCTGTAGAAATTTGATTGTTTGCCAAAATCTTAAGTTAGGTTAAATTTATAATAAATTATATACACAACTGTTTTCGCTATGACCAACCATTTTTTTCCACTGTTAATTCTTTCATATTGGTTGTATGTCGGTAGGTTTTATAATTTGGATAATAGTTGTTCTGTCTTTCTGTCCACCAACATGAACGTTATCGATGAAAGGGAGAACGATTTCTGATCTGCACGATCACAACTGTCGTCGATTGGTAATTAAACCTACACCCTTTTGCTGCTTTTCTACAAGAATCTAATACATGTTCCCCTTTTTTTTATAACCAAAAGAAGTTTACTATGTCCAGCCAACCTGTAACGACCCAGAATTTTGAACAATTTAAAATGGAAATATTTAATTAATTTTAAATATTTGAATGATGGTTTGACTTGAATTTCAAATTATCAGAATGAATTTGGCGATTAAAATTTAAAAATTAAATCTATTGTAAGTTGAATAAAAAAAATTTGAATCTTCAATTTTAAGCTGTAGAAAAATATTTCAAAAGCTTTTAACATTCGTAATGATGACACTGAAGATAATTGAAGCTTCAGAATCGAATTTGAAATTGATTTGTTCAGTTTTGAAAATCATATCGTTTGAATCGATATTTAAAAATAGCGTTCCGGGGCACAGTCTCGGAATTCGATGAAACCAGTTCCATTGGGTCCGGAATATTGAATTATTGTCGGATTTCAAATTTCGTATTTCTTGGAGTTATTATGAGAGCATACGATATGTAAACGCGTTGGAAAATTTACATCGAAAATTCAATTTTTTTTAAAAAAAAATTATATTTATAAATTCACGTTCAAAAACTTTTCTTCCCTAAAATTGCGCCTTGAATCACGCCTATAAATCACGAAAGAAATCGTGTAACCCATGCCTCGTTCGATTTTAAGCATCTCGTCCCCCTCTTCCTTTATCTGTTTAAAACAAATTCACAAAATCAATTAATGGCCGCTCTTTGTTCAAAATAAAATCAAAAAAAATTATTTTCGTTCCAAAACAAAATCAAATGGCCGAAGCCCCTCTCAGATTTCAAAACGAATAAATGAAACCGCTCTCGTTCATTTTTAAAACCAAGGGATTGGAACTTCAAAGTTAAAACAAAATCATCCCATCTAGTTTTTGTTCACGAGATCACTTCGCAAATAAAAAAATGGAAGCACGCGAGTTCCTCATTTACGAACGCGAGTGGGATCGCGATTCGTCTCGGCAACAAGGTGACGAAGACTCGAGTTCGAGCATTTGTGGGGTCGAGGGCGATCGATTTGAAAGCCTGGGGGGCGTCGCGACTTGATGAATTGGTCATTTCGATCGCGGCTCAGGTGAAGGATGATGTCGGCAAGAATTTAGAATCAACTTCGAATCGAAATCGAAACTAGGGTTTCATTTTGTTTTCTCGGCTTCAAGCAGCGTTGGGTTGCAATGGCACTCGCGAGTTAGGGCGTGGCCGAGGCCGGAGCTACGATGACGTTATCGGGGAAGGACCTAAGTCTGTAAGGCTGCAGGTATAAGCGTATTTTATTTAATTCAATTTCATTTATGCAGTTTTTCAGTTATAAACAATAAACAGAAATAGTTTTGTATAGAGAGGAAATTCTGAATGAAGTTATATATTGTCTATCATGTTTGAACTGAAAAATAATATATATATACTCCCAAATTTGGTATGTGGGTAGAGAAAATAATAATAGGATTTTTTTAGTGTTTGAAAGGTTAATAAAAAAATGTTGGTTTATAAAATCTATATAGACCATTTTTTTAATATATATGATTTCAAATGAAGAAAAATAGTAACTTGTTAAATTTATCTTAGTTAACAAGAAAATCGTTTAAAAGAAATTAGTTTAAAAGTAAAACCATCGGTTAATTAAATTGATCAAATAAAAAATTGATTATTCGATTTATTTCGAATATTAATGAATTGTATAAATTATTTATACAAGGTTTGAAACCGTGAAGAAATGGTCAAAATGGAAAATGGAATGCAAAATAAAAAGCTAAGGTGAGATCTTCTCACTCAAATGAAAATTTGATTCTGCAGTTATTAATTGATTGCTATTTGGATGTGATACTATATATAGTAGTATATAGCAATATATATATTGGCATATGTATATATTGCAGTTGTTGATATTTCCCGCACTATATAGCGGATGAGACCCTATTGCACCGCATAATAGCGGATGATATTTTATAAATCCTATATACCGCGATATTCCACCTCGAAGTGGAATTGGTATTGTGCTAACATCTGTGGATGCAGGGAAACAGGTTGGAGGGATCCAACTGGATTCCTCAACTGTAATGATTTATTTACAGATATTTGTTGTATATTCTGTTATCATATGATGATATATGATGTTTGTTGTCGTGATTGACTAATTTGTGTGTTGCATCATCGGATCCGTTTTCGAAGTTTAAAAATGACGATGTTGATTTTAAAAGAGATTTTTAAAGTGATTTTTGAAAGTATACGTTTTAATTAAATTTTTGAATTGATTTATTTTAAATAAATAAACGTTCAAATTTTAAAGTTATAAAAATTATGATTTTTGTGAATTATAACCGAAAGGTGATTTTTGAAATAAATAGTTAAGTAATTTATAAAATGGTTTAAATTGGGATTTTTGAATTATTAAAAACGATGTATATAAAAGATGTACAAAATTGATATTTATAAATTTATAAATTTAAAATATTGGGATTATTAAACGAGTTTTATAAGTGTTAAAATGAAGTATAAGTGGATTTCATAAGTGAACGAAATTTTATATTTATAAATTGTGAAGTTACAAAATGAATAGATTTTGTAAAACAAAGAGTTTATAAGTAATTAACTTATAAATCGGATTTTGGCATTTTAATTGAGGTTTCTGAATAAGTATGAATGGTTCATAGATGAGATTTATAAAATTGATATTTATAAATCAAAACAATGGAATTATAAAAGTAGTTCGGTTATTGTTGAAAATAAGGTTATAAATGAAATCTTATAAGTAATAAGATTTAAAATTTGTGAAGTTTTAAAGGAACGATTTTGTAAATAAATGAATTATAAGTATTTAACTTATAATATGGACTTTTGGTATATATATTGAGTTATAAATTGAATTGGTCATTAAAGGAGATTTATAAATCGAAGTTGTTATAAAATAGAAATAGAATTTATAAACGTTGTTTTATAAATCCAAAAATCAATCAAATTGGATGAATTTAATATAGAAGGTTATTAAGGGAATTTTATCTATGATTTTGGAAAATGGATAAATTCTTGAAATAAAATGTGTAGAAAATATTGAAATCTGGTTAGTAAAGTATATTCACGATTTTGGACAGTGAATATATTATTAAATAAAATGGATATGTTTTGGAGAAGTGATATTACGAAATGAAGTAATTGTTTTAAAAGATGTTTTAAAACGTGTTAAGTATCGAAAACATAGATTTCAACATTCATTGTTGAAATAGACGTTTTCGAGGAAGAAGGAAATGGTAGACTATAACACTGTTGTTATAGTGAATGATTTCCGAAAGGAAATTTTTTTTATAGTATAGGGATTTATATACCTATCTTAATTTCGAATCCCTATACTAGTGATTTTGAGTCGTCATAACGATGTTTTACGTAACATTCGTTTTGACTCAAACAGATGTTGTTATAGAATATGATTTCCTTAAAGAATGAAATATATACTTAATATTGATTTAAGTATATTGAATATTTTCAAATGTTGAAAATAAATAGATTTGTGAATTACTTATTATTAAATAAGTATGGAAATGTTTTCCAAAATGAAATGAAACGTTTTGAGATTTTATCTTCTTAAAGATAAATCAAAAGTGAATATTGAAATCGATTTGAAAATCGTATATCAGTAGATATTTTGAAATATAAATTCACTATGGAATTTATAAAGGAAATGGAAATTTGTTTTAAAAATAAACGTTGATTTATTTTTGAAGTGTGGAAATTTATATCTTGTGAGGATATTTTTGGAAAATAAATAATTTGGAAAATAAATAATTTGGAAAATTATTTGGAATCTGATGATGTTGCGCATCTTTATTGATAGTAATAACCGACTATCAATAATTACCTTGAATAGGTATTTGTTGTGATTTGTTGAATTTGAATGCCACACTTATTTTTAAAATAAGCGCTCACTATTCAGGTTAGCCGGGAAAGGACCTTTGGGTCGTATAACCCATTCCGAATATGTGATACGTCGTTATGGATCGCATTTGCTATATTACAGCATGATGGGGGGGGGTTCTCGCTTCGCGGTTTGGTGGCGAACGGGAGACTCTTACCCCTACATGTCCCTGAGTGGGATGGGTTGGTTGTGACAGTCGAGAGGCTGGCCGTAAAAGTAAATGCGAGGTGCCAGTGTAAGCCACGGTGGGTCTGGGATGGTTGCAAAGCCTACCGGTCGCTGCTACCGGAAATGTCCGTGACGTTACAACGTGGTATCAGAGCATATGGTTAAGCGACAACCCTGCTCTGTTGGGTGTTACTCATTAGAGATAGAGCCAGTAGTACTCTAGAATGAGTTGAGTGTAATAATAGATATGAGCGCGTATTTGTTAATGAATATAAAAAAATTGTTTTGTATTGTGTTGACTTATCGGTTGACTGTTTATAGATTCTGGTCGGTGCAGGGTGGCCAACTGTAATCGATAGGGATTTCTAAACTCTTAAACAAGATAAACCGACATAGTATTGTTTTAAAATGGGGTAAACGAAAATAATTTTACCCAAAATTATTTTCGTAGAGAAAAGAAATGATTTTCTATGAATTATCATAGTATATGGATGCTTGGTTGTTAGGAAGTGATAACATTGAAATATTATCATTATTATATGGAATTGAATAAGAAATTAAAATAATAACCAAAGATTTGAAGATAAATCCATTTAACAAATGGAAATTATAAATGTGAATTGAGAATATAAGGAAATAAATTCATATACAAATGGGATTTGTTAATTGTAAATGTGATTTATAAATGAAAATGGAATTCCAGGAAGATATTGGAAAATAAAATTCATTTATGGAAGGGAATTAGTAATATGAATGTATAAATGATTTTATAAATCAAAATGTAAATAAGTTGATAACTTATAAAATATTTGGTAATCTGATTGGAATGAGATTCAAATTGAAAATGAAAGAATTTGTGAATGAATAAATAAATTTGCAATTGCAAGTGCAAGAAAATGAAATTAAATGTTAAAATTCATTTTGAATTTGTAAGTGAATAGAACAGGAATTGAATTTGATTTGTGGAAAACAAAGTGAAGTATTAAACTAAAATTAGTAAGTGAAGCTAATTGAATATTGACCAAATTAATAAGGTTTGAAACGAATTAAATTCAATAGTTATAAAAGAAAGGTAAATTGAATTCGAATTGGAAATCCAGTTTAATATGAGTGGTTATAAACTAAAATAGTGAATTGAAAATAAATTTTAGGAATGAGCAAAAGAATAAAACTGGAATTGAAACTGAATATTGAAAACAAATTTGAATTGTGTGAAATAAAATGAAGTTTTAATATTAGTTTGAAGTGAACTAAAGATAATTGATAAATTCAATATTCGGAAGATAAATAGAATCCAAATAAAGTTGAAATTGTAAATTGGATTCAAATGAAATTTGAAATGTAAAATTGAATGTAAAAGAATATATAACTTCAATAGTGAATTAGAGATGATATAAGAAGTATATATTGAAAATTTTGTAATGGAATTGGCAAAATGGTTTAAATATTGTAATTGGATATTATGGCTAGTAGGATATACAGGTGTTATAATGTAATTGGGATTTTGATTTCAAAGACAAATTTGAATTGCTCGACAAAAAGGTAAGTATTTGAATTTCAATATGAGATTTGATGATTTTCTTGTCTAGCCGCTTGGCCTTTTCTTTTCTTTTTGAAATTTAAGAGTCCGTAGGGACATTTTGTAGTCGTACCAAGTTAGCCACGCAAAGGAGACGCTGGCGAAATTTTTCGAAAATTTAGGGCGTTAGAAATTTTTTGAGAAATTCTTGATAATTTAAAATTTGCATTTAAAATTCAAATTTGAATTGTGAAGTAAAATAAAGTTGTTTGAAAACTATGAAAGTGTTTGGAAAGTTAGTTGAAATGATGATCTTTAATAAAAAGATTTGGGTTGATAATTTGATAAAACTGTTTGGTTTTGGTAAAATGATAAACGGGAGTTGGGTCATTTTTCTTAACTTGTAATTTCGGGACGAAATTCTTTTAAGGGGGGAAGATTGTAACGACCCAGAATTTTGAACAATTTAAAATGGAAATATTTAATTAATTTTAAATATTTGAATGATGGTTTGACTTGAATTTCAAATTATCAAAATGAATTTGACGTTTAAAATTTAAAAATTAAATCTATTGTAAGTTGAATAAAAAAAATTTGAATCTTCAATTTTAAGCTGAAGAAAAATATTTCAAAAGCTTTTAACATTCGTAATGATGACACTGAAGATAATTGAAGCTTCAGAATCGAATTTGAAATTGATTTGTTTAGTTTTGAAAATCATATCGTTTGAATCGATATTTAAAAATAGCGTTCCCGGGCACAGTCTCGGAATTCGACGAAACCAGTTCCATTGGGTCCAGAATATTGAATTATTGTCGGATTTCAAATTTCGTATTTTTCGGAGTTATTATGAGAGCATACGATATGTAAACGCGTTGGAAAATTTACATCGAAAATTCAATTTTTTTTTTAAAATTATATTTATATATTCACGTTCAAAAAATTTTCTTCCCTAAAATTGCGCCTTGAATCACGCCTAAAAATCATGAAAGAAATCGTGTAACCCATGCCTCGTTCGATTTTAAGCATCTCGTCCCCCTCTTCCTTTATCTGTTCAAAACATATTCACGAAATCAATTAATGGCCGCTCTTTGTTCAAAATAAAATAAAATAAAAACTGTTTTCGTTCCAAAACAAAATCAAATGGCCGAAGCCCCTCTGAGATTTCAAAATGAATAAATGAAACCGCTCTCGTTCATTTTAAAACCAAGGGATCGGAACTTCAAAGTTAAAACAAAATCATCCCATCCAGTTTTTGTTCACGAGATCACTTCGCAAATAAAAAAATGGAAGCACGCGAGTTCCTCATTTACGAACGCGAGTGGGATCGCGATTCGTCTCGGCGACAAGGGGATGAAGACTCGAGTTCGAGCATTTGTGGGGTCGAGGGCGATCGATTTGAAAGCCTGGGGGGCGTCGCGACTTGATGAATTGGTTGTTTCGATCGCGGCTCAGGTGAAGGGTGATGTCGGCAAGAATTTAGGATCAACTTCGAATCGAAATTGAAACTAGGGTTTCAATTTGTTTTCTCGGCTTCAAGTAGCGTTGGGTTGCAATGGCACTCACGAGTTAGGGCATGACCAAGGCCGGAGCTAAGATGATGTTATCGAGGAAGGACCTAAGTCTGTAAGGCTACAGGTATAAGCGTATTTTATTTAATTCAATTTCATTTAGGCAGTTTTTCAGTTATAAACAGTAAACAGAAATAGTTTTGTATAGAGAGGAAATTCTGAATGAAGTTATATATTGTTTATCATGTTTGAAGTTTGAACTGAAAAATAATATATATATACTCCCAAATTTGGTATGTGGGCAGAGAAAATAATAATAGGATTTTTTTAGTGTTTGAAAGGTTAATATAGAAATGTTGGTTTATAAAATCTATATAGACCATTTTTTTAAATATATGATTTCAAATGAAGAAAAATAGTAACTTGTTAAATTTATCTTAGTTAACAATAAAATCATTTAAAAGAAATTAGTTTAAAAGTAAAACCATCGGTTAATTAAATTGATCAAATAAAAAATTGATTATTCGATTTATTTCGAATATTAATGAATTGTATAAATTATTTATACAAGGTTTGAAACCGTGAAGAAATGGTCAAAATGGAAAATGGAATGCAAAATAAAAAGCTAAGGTGAGATCTTCTCACTCAAATGAAAATTTGATTCTGCAGTTATTGATTGATTGCTGTTTGGATGTGATACTATATATAGTAGTATATAGCAATATATATATATATATATGTTGGCATATGTATATATTGCAGTTGTTGATATTTCCCGCACTATATAGCGGATGAGACCCTATTGCGCCGCATAATAGCGGATGATATTTTATAAATCCTATATACTGCGATATTCCACCTCGAAGTGGAATTGGTATTGTGCTAACATCTGTGGATGCAGGGAAACAGGTTGGAGGGATCCAACTGGATTCCTCAACTGTAATGATTTATTTATAGATATTTGTTGTATATTCTGTTATCATATGATGATATATGATGTTTGTTGTCGTGATTGACTAATTTGTGTGTTGCATCATCGGATCCGTTTTCGAAGTTTAAAATGACGATGTTGATTTTAAAAGAGATTTTTAAAGTGATTTGAAAGTATACGTTTTAATTAAATTTTTGAATTGATTTATTTTAAATAAATAAACATTCAAATTTTAAAGTTATAAAAATTATGATTTTTGTGAATTATAACCGAAAGGTGATTTTTGAAATAAATAGTTAAGTAATTTATAAAATGGTTTAAATTGGGATTTTTGAATTATTAAAAACGATGTATATAAAAGATGTACAAAATTGATATTTATAAATTTAAAATATTGGGATTATTAAATGAGTTTTATAAGTGTTAAATGAAGTATAAGTGGATTTCATAAGTGAATGAAATTTTATATTTATAAATTGTGAAGTTACAAAATGAATAGATTTTGTAAAACAAAGAGTTTATAAGTAATTAACTTATAAATCGGATTTTGGCATTTTAATTGAGGTTTCTGAATAAGTATGAATGGTTCATAAATGAGATTTATAAAATTGATATTTATAAATCAAAACAATGGAATTATAAAAGTAGTTCGGTTATTGTTGAAAATAAGGTTATAAATGAAATCTTATAAGTAATAAGATTTAAAATTTGTGAAGTTTTAAAGGAACGATTTTGTAAATAAATGAATTATAAGTATTTAACTTATAATATGGACTTTTGGTATATATATTGAGTTATAAATTGAATTGGTCATTAAAGGAGATTTATAAATCGAAGTTGTTATAAAATAGAAATAGAATTTATAAACGTTGTTTTATAAATCCGAAAATCAATCAAATTGGATGAATTTAATATAGAAGGTTATTAAGGGAATTTTATCTATGATTTTGGAAAATGGATAAATTCTTGAAATAAAATGTGTAGAAAATATTGAAATCTGGTTAGTAAAGTATATTCACGATTTTGGACAGTGAATATATTATTAAATAAAATGGATATGTTTTGGAGAAGTGATATTACGAAATGAAGTAATTGTTTTAAAAGATGTTTTAAAACGTGTTAAGTATCGAAAACATAGATTTCAACATTTATTGTTGAAATAGACGTTTTCGAGGAAGAAGGAAATGGTAGACTATAACACTGTTGTTATAGTAAATGATTTCCGAAAGGAAATTTTTTTTATAGTATAGGGATTTATATACCTATCTTAATTTCGAATCCCTATACTAGTGATTTTGAGTCGTCATAACGATGTTTTACGTAACATTCGTTTTGACTCAAACAGATGTTGTTATAGAAAATGATTTCCTTAAAGAATGAAATATATACTTAATATTGATTTAAGTATATTGAATATTTTCAAATGTTGAAAATAAATAGATTTGTGAATTACTTATTATTAAATAAGTATGGAAATGTTTTCCAAAATGAAATGAAACGTTTTGAGATTTTATCTTCTTAAAGATAAATCAAAAGTGAATATTGAAATCGATTTGAAAATCGTATATCAGTAGATATTTTGAAATATAAATTCATTATGGAATTTATATAGGAAATGGAAATTCGTTTTAAAAATAAGCGTTGATTTATTTTTGAAGTGTGGAAATTTATATCTTGTGAGGATATTTTTGGAAAATAAATAATTTGGAAAATTATTTGGAATCTGATGATGTTGCGCATCTTTATTGATAGTTAAATAACCGACTATCAATAATTACCTTGAATAGGTATTTGTTGTGATTTGTTGAATTTGAATTCCACACTTATTTTTAAAATAAGCGCTCACTATTCGGGTTAGCCGGGAAAGGACCTTTGGGTCGTATAACCCATTCCGAATATGTGATACGTCGTTATGAATTGCATTTGATGACTGGTGTTGAAGACCGGATATTTTTGAAAACGGAAGGATTACCGTCGAGTTACTCTGCATCGGCTGATCTCCGATATAGAGATTTTATCACCCTTAGTGATGGGAAGTCCGGACGTGATTAGAAAATTATCCGGATTTGCAAGGGCTTCGTGAGAAGTGCCTTCGGTTCTGTTCGATCCCGGAATAGACTTGTATGGATTGTGTGTTTGACGTTACAAATTGAGATATAAAGCTGATTTCTTTCAAATACATTTCTGTTGGTGGCGGAAAATTTATTCTCTTAGCTTAACACCCTTCTCTGAGACGTACGAGCTCAGAGGTTATGTAGTTGAAGGTTATCAGCGATATACTCCCAATTTGGTAACGTGGCATGCTGAGTGTTGCTGTGAAATGATCATTGTTTGATCATTTGTGATATGATCAATTGTTTGATCATTTATCTTTGTGATCATTTCTTTGATCATTTGTTTGACCCGAAGCATGGCTTTGTGAAAAGCGTAGCTTTGTGGATGAGACTTCGTCGGACCTCACACCCCAGAAATGGTCAAAACAGGAAGGATGCGGCAAGGCTCTAGGGAGTAGCACCCCTTAGTGTATGTCGTTCCTTCTGGATAGAGGTGGTATCATGGTATGGAGCCCAGATACTTAACCTATGTTGTTGCTGCATTATTATTCTTATGTGGTTGTTGGAAATCGAGGATCCTCGGGAAGATCGGTTACGATCGGGGGATGGCATACGCGTGTCAGTAGTTACCTATTTTTGCAGAGGTAACCCGGCCTTGTGTTGGCAGAGATCTAACCGTAATGTTAGATTATTTCTCGGGACGTCTTTCCAAAGGCGTTTCCATGTGGCAATGGGAAGTTCCTTGGCCTGACCATTTGTTGGAAATCCAAAGAAACAATACGAGCCTTGTACGGTTTTAGTTGTAGAACCTGCCATTTAATATGGTAGCTATAGTAGGCATACTATAATGGTACCTATGCTGGCTAAGTTTATATTGTACTTTCGAAATGTTTTCTACACTATGCACTAATAATAATTTCAAAAATGATTTGTTTTGCGTAGTAAGCATCTTTGACTATCATAAGGAGAAATCTCCTCCAAATTCTGCGTTTGCATTGTGTGTGTGGCGGGAGGCCTTATGGTAGTTTCATTTTCCAAAAGCATTGCGAATCTGTTTTATTTTCTTTGTGAAAGATAACTGTTTTACGATCTCACACCAGTCACCATGACTGACTCGGAGTTTGTTATTTCCCTTCTAAACTCTGGGTGCCCATTATTTTCCACATGGGCAGCCTAGAGTTATGTTATCAGGATATTCTGGATATTCTGGAGCTGTGGAAGCAAGCTGGATGGCGAAACGTATCACCTATACTTTGTATTATTCCGCTGTGTATTCTGTATGAGGATAAGTTTATATAACTGTCCATTGTTGTATTGAGTTGTATATTGACTCTGATTGATGTATGTATAAACTGATATAGTTCTTTGTTTTAAATGACTAGTGATTATCTATTATATATTGTTCCGCTGCGATATGTGAGATTCTGAAATTGTTTCTGTTTCTGATGTTGTTCTGTTGTTCTTCTTTTCTTTTTCTTCTATCTTTTCTTCTACCTCTTCTTTTAAACCCTAAGAATTCGGTTTTCCGGCATTCGTTTGCTCGGCAGTTGATACAGTGGACGTATCGATGTCGATATTCGGAAGTCGAAGAATCGGGTCCTTACACAACCCTACTGCTTACTCACTGTCATTACGTTATTATTCTCTTTTGTCTTCTATAACTGATATTTTTGTTTGTTCTGCCTTCACCCATATACTACTCAACCAGTGTACATGATTTACAAGCTTACTGTTATGCAATATCTTCGTTGACTTACAAACAGCAGCACGGATACACTGCTGGTCTATAGTTTTATAAACTTAATATTACTATCTACAGCGTTGTAGACTTTTCCATGCAAAACGAAGGTTGATATTGGGGAAAAAAGAGTCAGACAAAATGCCAGGAGAACCAGATTTGATTGCACTTCCTACTCCTATAATTCTCTTACTATCCACTTATCTAACTGCAAAAACTACCTGTTCGAAATTCACAGAGAAGATTTGGTACACATTTTCTACCTACTAGAGAAACAGAGAATAGCAAGTGAGTATTAGTTTTTTCTTTTCCTCGCTGCCACTTGCTGACTTTGCTGTCCTTTACCGATTGTCTTGGCTATGTAATTATACCCAGATTCAGTAAAACTACCATGTATGCTATCGATTATTTAATCTATGTACCTAATAATTCATTGTTAGCATGGCCTTCTAATCATATATATTTCTCAGTTAAATTTTGGATCAAAAATGTCTACTCTATGCATGGTTGTTTTTGCATCACTGTTATATCCCAAATTTATGACATACTCATACAAAAAAAATGCATAAGTTCTTCACAATGCAATCCCACATATTGTTTTAAAATTATTTACTCTACCAACTTACTAATTTTCCAACATGAGTTTTAACTGTCACGATTATAAAAATCGAATATAATGTGTAATTCCTACTCATTAAAACAATTCATGTTTCTTTCCATTAGTCATCACACTTAATGCATGTAATACCACCAAACAGCTTATACGTGTCCCGATTATTCAAACTAATTGATGCATTGCAATCAGAATTAATACCATATACCTCATAACTTAGCTTTACATTACAATAAAAAAATTACAAAGACAACATGAATAACAATATATATAATACACCACCATTAAAACCTCTATGTACCCGTGTGCGAAGCACGGGTCACAATCTAGTTCAATTACAGATTGGAGGATTGACACTACAGAGGAGCGTTCGTGGACAAATTAGATTAAAGGTTGAATATGATGTTATACCTTCGGCGTATCGGGGATATACATCAAATGAAAAAAACTGCTCCCAGAAAGCTCTTGTCCGATATATCGGACGTAAATATTCTCGGATGCTAATTGTTGTTCCAACTTCTTGTCCGTGAACGCACCCTTTGTGTATACTATTTTAGCATATAGGCTGGAAATGCTAAGAATTGATGCTACAAATAGTTTGTTTTGTTGTAGTTCCTATTGGTGGTCTTTGCACTAATCTCGACCTCGATCTTGAGTTTGCTCAACAAATCAAGAAAGAGTATTCTCTCTTACCTATCATTTCACGACGGCCTAAGTATAATGAACAAACCTTGAGTTTGCTTAACAATACATATATGTATCTTACCTCGTCTAGGCAATATATTAATAATACTAATTGTAACGGCCCTAGCTTGAGTTTGCTTAACAATTAATGCGTATGCAAGTAATCTATTAATATATAGATATTAGAGAGAGACTCTATATATTAAGGAAACATAATCTTTAATACACACACACACATGGAGTGATATTAAGTTAATATTGTGTTTCGTATGAAACACTCTCGTCACTCAAGTGTCACACACATCTGAAATCATGATGCATGTACTTTACGTATGTGCTTAATCCAAATATCTCTTTTGGGTTTATTTCAGTTCCATTTACATTGTTTTATACATTTATAGTTACACAAGTTCAAATTATTTATAACTGTTATAATTTAATAAACTTATATAAAAGATACATATATCTAATTAATTAATAATTTAATCGATTCTAAATTCTTTTATTTAATTAAACAATTTAATTAAATTCTTTTATTAATTAAATAATTTAATCGATTCTATATTTTTAATTTAATTTTATCTTAACAATTTAAGATAAATGTACAACTACAATAATTATTATAGCAACGTTCATATAATAGTATATATGTATGCGTGTTATAATTAACTAACTTCTAATTAATTATTTTATTTAACATGATATCGCAATAACGAACATGTGTATATACATACATATACACATAGACATTGAGATTTATATCTATTGTATATTCATTTATACTATACTTACCTGCGATAAATTCACATACATATCAGGAATATAAATGTCTAAGTATACACATATGTTTTAATACACTATAATATATTTACATGGTTTGAATACACATACTGATAGTAACCCTCTCCCCCACACACACACAGAGTTTATACATACATGTGCAGTTAAAGTGCTTATCGGTTCTATAGCGGTAGATGTGCAAAAAAATTTAGCAGAGATAAAGCAGTGATATAGCGAAAAATAGCGGATGTGCAAAAAGCCTCATTAGACACAAAACCGAATATTTAAAGTTAATTTATTCGCATTCTCACATTATTTAGGTAGGAAAAAGAAATATTTTTAACCTTATATGACAAAACAAAAGAATATCATGATTTATGGAGTCTAGATTTGGTGACTACAATAGATTTCTAATTTATATCGAGCACTTATGTCTTAAAATTAAGTCTTTATCCTAACTTTGATGATTTGTTTTAAAAGAGAAATAGTCAAACCGACCTTTTTTTATTAATGTTGCTAAAGCGGGTGCTAAAAATCCTTGATTTAGCAGATGTAGCAGAAAATAGCGGAGCTTAAAGCGGATCTACTATTTAATAACACTGTATTGAAAAAGCGTAGCAGTGGAAGAGCGTCATGTGCTATAGTGAAGATTTTACAGGGTTTAAGCAAGGCTTTAACTGCCATGTTGTTATGAAATTAACTACGTAAAATATTTAAAAGGAGTTATATAGAGAGACAACCCTCATTAATTGCCTCTTAAATGCCAATTTAAATTTGCAACTCTCTCTTAATGACTCTTTAATGCGAAATCAAAATCTTTTCAATTCCCATTTAGATTTACAACAAGTCTAGTTTATTCGTATTCCATATTTGTGTTACTTATATCAAATCATCTAAAGATATATATGTAATGACCCGTATTTTTAACTATTTTAAATTATTAAATTTAATGCAATTATTGAATAAAAATGATTGAAAATAAAATTTAATGAATTATTTGTGTAGTTATTGAATATGAACTTGAATAAAAATTTGAAATAATAAATTCTGAAGATTTAGGCAATAATAACTATTGAAATGAAAATTCTATTTATTGAATGTGTTTGTAATCGATGTCTGTAACTGAATAATGAATGTTGAATTATTTAGATGATAATAAAATGATTGTTAATAAATGGTGAATTATTTATTAATGGTGATTTATTGAAAATTTAATCGTTGAATTTAATATTGAATTTTTTTCAAATAATTGAATTCTAAATTTAATATGAATGAAAATGATTTTTAAAGGTGATTTAAATTCCATTTAAACTAGAATGATGATAGTAAACTTTTAAAATCGAATATAAGTGATTAAATTTAATTTGTGAAATAGCTCGTTTTAATTAACGAGTAAAAATAGCCAGTTTGGCCACTCTCTCGGATTTCGATGAAACCAGTTTCAACGGATCCATAATAGTGAATTATTATAGGATTTCTCCTTTTATAAACAAGTTATTACCTATAAATAACTTTACAACATAATAGCATAACTTGAAAATCATTTATAAACTTTAAACTCAAAATTGATTAAAGAGTTTAAGTTAATTCAAAACACACTTTACAAATTCAAAAAGAGGCTTAGCAATCCCAATGATACTAGTTTAAGTTACCTTTCAATTCGATTCCCAAGCCACTTAACAATTATTTACATAAGCTACCATATATGTAAATGCAGTTCATATCGAATTCGAGAATAACACGTCAATATAACCAGTTGGCATATACAAATCCAAATAACATAACAATAGGATGGTGATTTATCCTCCTAAATAGATGTCCAAACAATTCAATCAATTTATAGCAGAACGGGAATTTATTCTGCTTAACACATGTCCACACAATCAAATCACTTACACTATAGCAGAATGGTGTTTTGTTCTGCTAACGGATGTCGTTTAATTCTTCTAATCATATGGGTTAAGTAAGGGTCTGGACAAGAGATCATTTGATATGGAATCGATTTACTTTGAAAAAGAAAATTGATTAAAAACACGTTTTGTTTAGTTTAAAATCACCTTTGAAAAGTTAAAAGTATATTTAATTAGCTTAAACCATAACTAAATCTTAATTAATCCAATTTAAATCAAGATTAAATCATAATTAAACTCTAATTAGACTTAATGAACTTGATTAAGTACTAATTAACTTCCTAATGCAACTTGGTTAAGGTTAAACCAAATTGTTTAAGAGTTAAACTCTAATTAATCAAATAACCCATTAATTAAATAAATAAATAAATAACCATCAATCTTAATTAAATAATTATTAATCACTTAATTACTTCTTAACCCTATTAATCACTAATTAAAACTTTATAAATCAATTGATAGTCATTAGCTTAACTTAAGTGATGATTAACCTCTAATTCCTTCTTAATTACCAATTAGGTGCTAATTACCTTTTAATTAACTAACTAGTTAATTAATTAATTAATTATATTACAATTTAATTACTTTTTAATATTACTAATTAAGTTTAAAAAACTTAGTAAACTAATTTCAAAATAAAATAAATTTGAAATAGAAATTCAAACCTTTGCCGAACTGCATCCATAGCGACTATCGCTTATGCAAAGTTCGCTCTAACATATTCTTAGCGAACCACTTCACAAATTGTAATGATTACGATCTTTCGACGCTCGAAAGTCGACATTAATACGTCCATTGTATCAACTGCCGAGCAATTGAATGCCGGAAAACCGAATTTTTATGGTTAAAAAGAAGAGGTAGAAGAAGACAGAAGAAAAGAAAGAACAGAAAAACAGAAACAGAAACAATATCAGAATCTCACATTCGCAGCGGAACAATATATAATAGATAATCACTAGTCTTTTAAACAAAGAACTATATCAGTTTATACATACATCAATCAGAGTCAATATACAACTTAATACAACAATGGACAGTTATATAAACTTGTCCTCACACAGAATACACAGCGGAATAAATAAACAAGTACGAGTGTACGTCTCGCCATCCAGCTCGTCTCCAAAGCTCTAGAATATCCAGAATATCCTGATAACATAACTCTAGGCTACCCGTGTGGAAAATTATGGGCACCCAGAGTTTAGAAAGGGAACAATAAAATCCGAGTCAGTCATGGTGACTGGTGTGAGATCGTAAAACAGTTATTTTCACAAAGAAAATAAAACAAATTCGCAATGCTTTTGGAAAATGAAACTACCATAAGGCCTCCCGCCACACACACAATGCAAACGCAGAATTGGAGGAGATTTCTCCTTATGATAGTCAAAGATGCTTACTACGAAAGATCAGTTGATATTATTATTAATGTCTAGTGTGGAAAAAATTTCGAAAGTATAATATCAATCTTAGCCAGCATAGCCATTTCGCACTTATGCCTACTATAGCTACTATGTTCAATAGCAGGTTACCGCCACATTCCATAGCAGGTAATACAACTAAAATTGTACAGGGCGCGTATTTTTTCTTTGGATTTCCAACAAATGGTCAGGCAAAGGAACTTCCTTACACCGAAATGGAAACGCCTCTGGAAAGACGCCCCGAGAACCTAACCGGATCTCTGCAAACACAAGGCCGACGCTACCTCACGCTGTACAGCTTTAACTAGGTAGCTAACACACAAGCTATGCCTTCCCCCGGTAGTTACCGATCTTTATCCGAGGATCCTCAACCATAAAGCAACAACCACAAAGTATAATAAATTTGCAGCATCAACATAGGTAAAATATCTGGGCTCCATACCATGATATCACCTTTTATCCAGAAGGAAATGACATACTGTAGGGGCGCGAGCCCTAAAAACCTTGCCGCAACATTCCTGTTTCGACCATTACCGGGTTGTGAGGCTCGACGAAGTCTCGTCCATAAAGCTACGCTTTTTCAAAAAGCCATGCTTTGATCAATAAATGATCAACAACACTTCGTGTGCCACATTACCAAATTGGGAATGTATCACTAGTAACCATCAACTACATAACCTATGAGCTCGTACGTCTCAAAGAAGGGTGTTAAGCTAAGAGAATAAATTCTCTGCACCAACAGAAATGGATTTGATAGAAACCAGCTTTACATCTCAAAGTGTAACGTCAGACACACATCCATACAAGTCCGTTCCGGGATCGAACGGAACCGAAGGCACTTCCAAAGAAGCCCTTGCAATCTGGGTATTCACTAATCACGTCCGGACTTCCCATCACAAGAAGAGTGATATAAATCTCTATGCCGGAGCAACTCGGTGCAGAGACATTCGACAGGCTGTCCTTTCATTTTCGAAAATACCCGGTCTTCACACCGGTCTTCAAATGTTATCCATTCACGACGTATCACTATTCGGAATGGGTTATATGACACAAAGTCCTCTCCCGGCTTAACCGAATAATGAGCGTTTGTTTTAAAAACAAATTCAAGTGCCACTTCAAAGGCAAATATTGATAGTCGGTTATTTAACTATCAATAACATTCACAAAAATCAACCAATTTAAATAATTTTTCCCAAATTATTAAATTTCAAAATATCTTTGCAAGATAAATATTTTCCACACTTCATCACTTTGAAAATGAATTTCAAATCATATTTTCCCTCGCGGAATAAAATTCCCTTTCCTTTATAAATTCCCATTGTGAATTTAAATTTCCAAATATTCACTTTCAAACACCAAATCAAATTCCAAATTGATTTCTCCATTTCATTTCAATCCCAAATCAAATTTCAAATTGATTCTAAGTTTAATCCCAAATACCAAATCATTTTACAAATCGATTTCCAAATTTATTCTCAACACAAAAATCAATTTTCATTCAAACACCAAATAAATTTTCATATCGATTTCCCAAAGATTTATTTTCCAATACCAAATCAATTATCAATTTGATTTCAAACAAATTTATCACATTTTAAATAAATCCCTTTATTCTTTTCCAAACCATTTAAAATTCCATTTTTAATAAATTCTTCAACTTTTAAACAATATTATCCAAAATCCATTTATTAATATCTTTTCCCATATTTCGGAAAAAAATTCGATAAGACTACAAAAATCAACTTTTTATACTTTTAAAATTCCTTCTTTTAAATTCACCTAATTCTTAAAGATTAATTTCAAAAAATCCAATTTTATTTATTTCTGGTATCCAACGATACCAAAAATACATTCGGCTAAATTTTAGCCTTCAACCATTTCACTCACAAATATAATCACACACAGATTATAAACAATCACATCACAATATATGAAACAAATTCACATAATTTTGAGGAATCCAGTTGGATCCCTCCAACCTGTTTCCCTACATCCACAGATGTTAGCACAATACCCATTCCACTTCGAGGTGGAATATCGCGGTATATGGGATTTATAAAAATATCATTCGCCATTATGCGGCGCATAGGGTCTCATCCGCTATATAATGCGGGAAATCAACAACTCCAATATACATATTCCAATATATATATATTGCTATATACTACTATATATATACTATCACAATCAGGCAATCAATCAATAACTGAAATTCAATTTTAATTTGAGTGAGAAGATCTCACATTTGCTTTTAATCTTGTAGTCCACTTCAATTTTGACTGTTTTCTCCACAATTTTGACCTTGTAACAACATTATAAGGTTTATTAACACTTTGAACTAATCGAACAATCTATTTCTTTTAAATAGATTTAATTAACTAATTATTAAATTTCCTTTTAATAATTATTTTCAGCAACTAAAACCATTAAATAAATTTTATTAACAAATCTATCTTTATTATATATATATTTATATATATATATTTTTTTTCTTTTAAAACCTTGTCTAAATATATATATATATATATATTTACCAATTCAAAAACTGAATAGATTAATACTTTACTGCATGTTTATTCACGAATAACCTTACTGTAATTCTTTCTAACATATATATATATAAATTTAAATTTAAAAACTGCTAAATAACCTTACTTTATGACTTACTGCTTTTATTAAATTTAATAAAAAGAAGAAAAAACTACCTCATTGACAAAATCGAACACAGAACGAAGCCCTTCAATCCAATCCAGTTTTATCTCGTCGACACTGCCGCCCATCGATCACCATAAATCGCCATCGCCATCACGACCGAACCCACAAGGCATCGACCACCCCAAACTTCGCTTCCACCCAGATGCGCGCATGAGTACGTGATACTCGATCGCGACACCACTACACTGACCTTCCAGATCCACACAATCGCGCACGCCTCCCCTTTGCCTGCGCGCTCGAAGCTAGGGTACGCCACTGCCTCGCTGATGAACTCCAAACGTATGCTCTAATCCTTGCAAATGAAGAAGATGTCGCCCTTGGTTCGATTGAATTCGATCGAAATTGGGAACGAAGCTGTCGGCGATTTCGAATGGGACGTTTCGTTCGATTTAGCCTGGCACCATTTTCTCAGCTTCGTTCGAATGAACTGGAGAAGGGGGAATAGGTATTCGATTTTTTTCTTCGAATTCATGGCGAATGAAAGGGAACGAAGTTCAACAGGAGATAAAAGTTTTTATATTTCTTAGCTCCGCCATTTATTTGATTTGAACGAGTCATTATTTCACTCGGCTATGAAATGAAATAAAGGGGGAAATGATGTTTGCGTGAAGAATATTTCTACGTGTAGCAGATGAGCTACAGTGCCCCCTGAAATGAAATGGAAAAAGTAACGACGTGAAAGAAATACGGTTGAGAGTTGACTAGTATAAATATCCCATTCAAATTCAAATTCAAATCGTCACGAATTTGCAACTCAAAATTTCGATATCCTATCGAGGTGTGCCGCTAGGCGTTTATAATGTTATATGCCTATTCCGAACACAATGGAAAA
Source organism: Allium fistulosum (assembly GCA_030737815.1). Taxonomy (NCBI): domain Eukaryota; kingdom Viridiplantae; phylum Streptophyta; class Magnoliopsida; order Asparagales; family Amaryllidaceae; genus Allium; species Allium fistulosum. The sequence continues at coordinate 635,517,740 of CM060901.1, forward strand.
GGTTTCGACTCCAAATTCGATCGTATGGAGAAGATAGCTTTTTTTTGGACCAGTTATAATATTAAATTTTCGATTTAATTTCAACGCGTTTGCTTATCGTACGGCTAAACGATCACTCCAAACATTACGAAAATTGAAATCCGATAATAATACACTATTACGGATCCAATGAAACTAGTTTCGTCGAATTCCGAGACTGTGCCTCGGAACGCTATTTTCAAATATCGATTTAAACGATAAAAATTCAAAACTGAACAAAATAGTTTCAAATTCAATTCTGAAGCTTCTATTATCTTCAGAATTATCAATATAGATTTTCTAAGCCTTGAAAATATTTTTAACAAGCTTGAAATTCAAATTTCAAAATTTTACTCAAATTTTAACAATTAAATTCACTAATTTAATTACCAAACAAACTCTGATATTTGAAATTCAAATTAAACTAACATTCAAATATTTAAACTCGATTAAATATTCAAATTTCAAATGTCAAAAAGTCAGGGTCGTTACAATCTTCCCCCCTTAAAAGAATTTCGTCCCGAAATTACAAGTTAAGAAGAATGATCTAATCCCCGTTTACTATTTTACCAAAACCAAACAGTTTTATCAACTTATCAACCCAAATCTTTTTATTAAAGATCATCATTTCAACTAACTGTCCAAGTCTTAACCATAGTTTCCAAACAACTTTATTTACTTCACAATTCAAATTTAAACTTAAATTCAAATTTTAAGTTATCCAAAAATTTCTCAAAATTTTTCCAACTCTCTAAATTTTTGAAAAATTTCGCCAGCGACTCCTTTGCGCGGCTAGCTCGGTACAACTACAAAATGTCCCTACGGACTCCCAAATTCCAATAGAAAACAAAATGCTAAGTGGCAAAATCAGAATCCAATCAAATTTCATACTGAAATTTTAAATGCATACCTTATTGTCGAGAAAATTCAAATTTATCTTCGAAATCAAAATCCAATTCCATTTTCCTATAGCCTTTATAATCCCTATATACTTTACTTAACAACAATGTCCAAATTTATTTATTGGATTCCAAATACCCATTTACTTAAGAATTTTCTCCATTCATTTCTTAAGTTCAATATAAGTATTTACATACTTCTTATATTTATTTTCACTGCACTACCAAAGTTATATATTCATTTCCATTCAACTTTGCATTTTCAATTTCATTTGAATTCAATTTACTTCATTTTAGATATTGAATTCTATTTACCTTATCTCAAATTCAATTTGGAATCACTTGTCGTTAAGTGAAAATTTTCAAAAATTTCAAAAATTTTCTAACTCCCAAAATTTTTAGAAAATTTTGACGGAGTCTCCTTTGTACGGAGGAGCTTTTGCAATTTGACAAAAGATATAAATATATATACATCGACCCACTCGGTCGGAAAAGCAAAAACAGTTCATATTTCCTATTTTGTATTGCGTAGGCATACCTTTATTAGCACTTTACGCAAAGCGGCTTATTTATTAGCATTTGCGCGACCAAATGCAGCCAAACGGCTTCCAAAAACCTGTACTAACTCAATTTTAACACGTAAGTGTCATATATAAGAAATCTATTTGCATTTCACTTATTTTCAATAGTAAACACATAATTTTCGTAAGCAATACACTCAAAATCATTCCAATAAGCAATTTATATGGTTTTAATACAAGTTTAGTCGCTAGTGACCAATTCACATATCATTTCTATTCAATTCAAGCGATTTACAATGCATTTCCTTACATTCAATTCATTTTTGAATGAATCTAACTCATATCCATTTCAATTGATTCAAAAATCAATTTTTTATTTACTTTCATTAACTCATAGATTTTTATACAATCTCGTTTGCATCAAACGACAACCATTTCACAATTTTTTTTACACTTAAGTCAAGCCTTTATCCAAATATTGCTTAAGTCATTTCAACTCAAAGCTCAAATTATAGTTTCCTTGTAAACAATTTTCAATTTAAATCTTTGATTTGATTTTTCATTTAATCAAATCCATTCCATATACTAATTTAATTCAATTAGTATATTCACTTATCTTTCTTTTTCAAATTTCCATATTCAATTCATCTCGAATTTATCTTATCAATAACAAGGAAATTTCAATTTATTTCTACTACTTGAATTTATATGCAAATTCAAACCATTTTTATTCAGCTCACAATTCAATTTTTTTTATTTAACTAATTCAACTTCCAATTCATTATTTCATGAATTATAACATTATGAAGTTAGTTTACTAATTTCAATACACTTTATTTTATTTTTCCCAAGTTTGGATTTTTATTCAACTTGATTCAAATCGAATCTCATTCCAATTTTCTCAATTCCAATTCATTTATTTACAAATGTAACCTCATTTGTTCATTCACTTATTCATTCCTTTTCAATTTGAATCTCATTCCAATCAAATTTCAAATATTTTTACAAGTTATCAACTTATTTACATTCCATAACATTTTAAAGAAATTCCAAAGTCTTTTTAAACAATCACTCACATTTCAAAATTATTTCTTGGAATAAATTATATCCTTTGAAATTTTAATCCAAATCCTTTAATACTTATTGCAGAAATTACTTTGGAACTTTATTTCAATTTATAAAACTCATTTATAAATTCACATTACTAATTTCATTTCATTACTGAATTTATTTTCAAATACTTCTCTGGAATTCTATTTCAAATCATAAATCACATTTACAATTTACAATTTACATTTACAAATCTCATTTGTATATGAATTCATTTCCTTATCCTTTCAATTCATATTTATAAATTTCATTTGTTAAATGAATTTATCTCCAAATCTTTGGTTATACCATTATTTCTTATTCAAGTTCCATATAACGATGATAATATTCCAATATTATCACTTCTTAACAACCAAACATCCATATACTATAATAATTCATAGAAAATCATTTTTTCTATACAAAAATAGTTTTGGGCAAAATTATTTCATTTACCCTATTTTAAACCAATACTGTGTCGGTTTATCTTGTTTAAGAGTTTAGAAACCCCTATCGATTACAGTTGGCAGACTGCACCGACCAAAATCTATAAACAATCAACCGATAAGTCAACATAATACAAAACAAATTTTGTATTCACTAACAAATACGCGCTCATATCTATTATTACACTCACACTCATTCTAGAGTACTACTGACTCTATCTCTAATGTGTAACACCCAACAGAGCCAAGGTTGTCGCTTAACCAACAGCTCTGATACCACATGTAACGATTACGATCTTTCGATGCTCGAAAGTCGACATTAATACGTCCACTGTATCAACTGCCGAGCAATCGAATGTCGGAAAACCGAATTGTTATGGTTAAAAAGAAGAGGTAGAAGAAGACAGAAGAAAAGATAGAACAGAAAAACAGAAACAGAAACAATATCAGAATCTCACATTCGCAGCGGAATAATATATAATAGATAATCACTAGTCTTTTAAACAAAGAACTATATCAGTTTATACATACATCAATCAGAGTCAATATACAACTCAATACAACAATGGACAGTTATATAAACTTGTCCTCACACAGAATACACAGTGGAATAAATAAACAAGTACGAGTGTACGTCTCGCCATCCAGCTCGTCTCCAAAGCTCTAGAATATCCAGAATATCCTGATAACATAACTCTAGGCTGCCCGTGTGGAAAATTATGGGCACCCAGAGTTTAGAAAGGGAACAATAAACTCTGAGTCAGTCATGGTGACTGGTGTGAGATCGTAAAACAGTTATTTTCACAAAGAAAATAAAACAAATTCACAATGCTTTTGGAAAATGAAACTACCATAAGGCCTCCCGCCACACACACAATGCAAACGCAGAATTGGAGGAGATTTCTCCTTATGATAGTCAAAGATGCTTACTACGAAAGATCAGTTGATATTATTATTAATGTCTAGTGTGGAAAAAAATTCGAAAGTATAATATCAATCTTAGCCAGCATAGGCATTTCGCACTTATGCCTACTATAGCTACTATGTTCAATAGCAGGTTACCGCCACATTCCATAGTAGGTTATACAACTAAAATCGTACAGGGCGCGTATTGTTTCTTTGGATTTCCAACAAATGGTCAAGCAAAGGAACTTCCTTACACCGAAATGGAAACGCCTCTAGAAAGACGCCCCGAGAACCTAACCGGATCTCTGCAAACACAAGGCCGACGCTACCTCACGCTGTACAGCTGTAACTAGGTAGCTAACACACAAGCTATGCCATCCCGCGGTCGTTACCGACCTTTATCCGAGGATCCTCAACCACAAAGCAACAACCACAAAGTATAATAAATTTGCAGCATCAACATAGGTAAAATATCTGGGCTCCATACCATGATATCACCTTTTATCCAGAAGGAAATGACATACTCTAGGGGCGCGACCCCTAAAAACCTTGCCACAACATTCCTGTTTCGACCATTACCGGGTTGTGAGGCTCGACGAAGTCTCATCCACAAAGCTACGCTTTTTCACAAAGCCATGCTTTGATCAATAAATGATCAACAGCACTTCGTGTGCCACATTACCAAATTGGGAATGTATCACTAGTAACCATCAACTACATAACCTCTGAGCTCATACATCTCAGAGAAGGGTGTTAAGCTAAGAGAATAAATTCTCCACCACCAACAGAAATGTATTTGATAGAAACCAGCTTTACATCTCAAAGTGTAACATCAGACACACATCCAAACAAGTTCGTTCCGGGAACGAACAGAACCGAAGGCACTTCCAAAGAAGCCCTTGCAATCTGGGTATTCACTAATCACGTCCGGACTTCCCATCACAAGAATACCCGGTCTTTACACCGGTCTTCAAATGTTATCCATTCACGACGTATCACTATTCGGAATGGGTTATATGACACAAAGTCCTCTCCTGGCTTAACCGAATAATGAGCGTTTGTTTTAAAAACAAATTCAAGTGCCACTTCAAAAGCAAATATTGATAGTCGGTTATTTACCTATCAATAACATTCACAAAAATCAACCAATTTGAATAATTTTTCCCAAATTATTAAATTTCAAAATATCTTTGCAAGATATATATTTTCCACACTTCATCACTTTGAAAACGAATTTCAAATCATATTTTCCCTCACGGAATAAAATTCCCTTTCCTTTATAAATTCCCATTGTGAATTTAAATTTCCAAATATTCACTTTCAAACACCAAATCAAATTCCAAATTGATTTCTCCATTTCATTTCAATCCCAAATCAAATTTCAAATTGATTCTAAGTTTAATCCCAAATACCAAATCATTTTACAAATCGATTCCCAAATTTATTCTTAACACAAAAATCAATTTTCATTCAAACACCAAATAAATTTTCATATCGATTTCCAAAGATTTATTTTCCAATACCAAATCAATTATCAATTTGATTTCAAACAAATTTATCACTTTTTAAATAAATCCCTTTATTATTTTCCAAACCATTTAAAATTCCATTTTAAATAAATTCTTCAACTTTTAAACAATATTATCCAAAATCCATTTATTAATATCTTTTCCCATATTTCGGAAAAAAATTCGATAAGACTAGAAAAATCAACTTTTTATACTTTTAAAATTCCTTCTTTTAAATTCACCTAATTCTTAAAGATTAATTTCAAAAAATCCAATTTTATTTTCTGGTATCCAACGATACCAAAAATACATGCGGCTAAATTTTAGCCTTCAACCATTTCACTCACAAATATAATCACACACAGATTATAAACAATCACATCACAATATATGAAACAAATTCACATAATTTTGAGGAATCCAGTTGGATCCCTCCAACCTGTTTCCCTGCATCCACAGATGTTAGCACAATACCCATTCCACTTCGAGGTGGAATATCGCGGTATATGGGATTTATAAAAATATCATCCGCTATTATGCGGCGCATAGGGTCTCATCCGTTATATAATGCGGGAAATCAACAACTCCAATATATATATATTCCAATATATATATATTGCTATATACTACTATATATATACTATCACAATCAGGCAATCAATCAATAACTGAAATTCAATTTTAATCTAAGTGAGAAGATCTCACCTTTGCTTTTAATTTTGTAGTCCACTTCAATTTCGACTGTTTTCTCCACAATTTTGACCTTGTAACAACATTATAAGGTTTATTAACACTTTGAACTAATCGAACAATCTATTTCTTTTAAATAGATTTAATTAACTAATTATTAAATTTCCTTTTAATAATTATTTTCAGCAACTAAAACCATTAAATAAATTTTATTAACAAATCTATCTTTATCATATATATATTTCTCTATATATTTTTTTTCTTTTAAAACCTTGTCTAAATATATATATATATATATATACATATATATTTACCAATTCAAAAACTGAATAGATTAATACTTTACTGCATGTTTATTCACGAATAACCTTATTGTAATTCTTTCTAACATATATATATATAAATTTAAATTTAAAAACGGCTAAATAACCTTACTTTATGACTTACTGCTTTTATTAAATTTAATAAAAAGAAGAAAAAACTACCTCACTGACAAAATCGAACACAGAACGAAGCCCTCCAATCCAATCCAGTTTTATCTCATCGACACTACCGCCCATCGATCACCATAAATCGCCATCACCATCACGGCCGAACCCACAAGGCATCGACCATCCCAAACTTCGCTTCCACCCAGATGTGCGCGCATGAGTACGTGATACTTGATCGCGACACCACTACACTGACCTTCCAGATCCACACAATCGTGCACGCCTCCCATTTGCCTGCGCGCTCGAAGCTAGGGTACGCCGTCGCCTCGCTGACGAACTCCAAACGTATGCTCTAATCCTTGCGAACGAAGAAGACGTCGCCCTTGGTTCGATTGAATTCGATCGAAATTGGGAACGAAGCTGTCGGCGATTTCGAATGGGACGTTTCGTTCCATTTAGCCTGGCGCCATTTTCTCAGCTTCGTTCGAATGAACTGGAGAAGGGGGAATAGGTATTCGATTTTTTTCTTCGAATTCGTGGCGAATGAATGGGAACGAATTTCAACAGGAGATAAAAGTTTTTATATTTCTTAGCTCCGCCATTTATTTGATTTGAACGAGTATTTATTTCACTCGGCTATGAAATGAAATAAAGGGGGAAATGATGTTTGCATGGAGAATATTTCTGCGTGTAGCAGATGAGCTACAGTGCCCCTGAATTGAAATGGAAAAGGTAACGACGTGAAAGAAATACGGCTGAGAGTTGACTAGTACAAATATCCCATTCAAATTCAAATTCAAATCGTCACGAATTTGCAACTCAAAATTTCGATATCCTATCGAGGCATGCCGCTAGGCGTTTATAATGTTATACGCCTATTCCGAACACAATGGAAAAGGTTTCGACTCCAAATTCGATCGTATGAAGAAGATAGCTTTTTTTTGGACTAGTTATAATATTAAATTTTCGATTTAATTTCAGCGCGTTTGCTTATCGTACGGCTAAACGATCACTCCAAACATTACGAAAATTGAAATCCGATAATAATACACTATTACGGATCCAATGAAACTGGTTTCGTCGAATTCCGAGACTGTGCCCGGGAGCGCTATTTTCAAATATCGATTTAAACGATAAAAATTCAAAACTGAACAAAACAGTTTCAAATTCAATTCTGAAGCTTCTATTATCTTCACAATTATCAATATAGATTTTCTAAGCCTTGAAAATATTTTTAACAAGCTTGAAATTCAAATTTCAAAATTTTACTCAAATTTTAACAATTAAATTCACTAATTTAATTACCAAACAAACTCTGATATTTGAAATTCAAATTAAACTAACATTCAAATATTTAAACTCGATTAAATATTCAAATTTCAAATGTCAAAAATTCAGGGTCGTTACACAAATCCTTACTTTTTCATGATTTGAAACATACTTTAGAATTCTTTTTAAAAAGAACTTTAAAACTAAAGTTACAAACTTTAATCCATTTCAAAACATTAAATTTCGAAAACAAACTTCGATTCCAACTGGATCTCATAACCGTCGCAATTACACAAAGTAGTTAACTTTTTTTACCAACCTCATGCCGTAGCTCATGTTTTACAATCAACATATTACTAACACCAACCATCTGCTTCATAGATTGCAAGTATACATCCATATATACATGCTTACTAACTTTATAATACAACATCGATTTCCATAACCAAATCAAACTAAAATCAACCATCTAAATCTTAATCAAACCACTTGATTATCATTCAACTTCTACATTATATAATCACCATATATAGTGACATAAATAAACTTACCATTTTCATTAAAAAACGAGTAGTTTACTCACCAAACTTCCGCAAAAGCTACCCGAACTTAAGCTAAACTTGCCAACGACTCCCTGGCTTTGAAGGAGGAAGGCTTTAGGTGCTAGTAACCCTCAAAATGGGCTTGGACCAGGTGTATGTAGGCTCAGCCAGAGGTTTGGGGGTGGATGTGGGATAGTAGCTTAAAGGTAGAGGAACTTCGGGTCATCATCGATTTGTCGAAAATGAACCCAAAATTAGGTCATTTTCCCATTGGTGTTTGGGCCACCAACTCATGGAATTTGGAAAAGTAGTCAATCGTAAAGTTGTAGGAATTTCTTTCCTCTATCATTTCAAAAAAATATTCACTCATTTTTGATTTGTTTTGAAGAAGTTATGATCAAAAGAAGAAGCGTAATTTTCGGACTTGAAATTCTGGGTAAAAAAATTACTTTGTAAAGAATTGATGTTTTGACATAGCTATGATAGAAATTTGAAAAAGTGGTCAACTAGAATGTTGTAGCCATTAAAATTTCATACGGTTTCAAAAAAAAGAAAAACTCCATTTGAGTTGGAAGTGAGGAAGGAAAGGTTGGTGGAAAGAGGAGAAAAAATGGAGAAACATAAGGGCTATTTATAAGCAAGATTTCACACCTCATCATTTTGTCAAGTCACATCACTCTCTTATATATATAATTATTTTGTTTAATCACATCACTCTTTCATATATATATATATATAACTATGTTTAGTCACATCACTTTTTTTATGTATACATAATTATTATGTTTAGTCACATCACTTTCTTATATATATATGATTATTATGTTTAGTCACATCACTTTCTTTTATATATATGTATAATTGTTAATTAAACATAAGATGTGACAAGAGTTAATGATGGTTAATGATTACAATCTAAGATATGACAAGAGATGAATATATATATATATAAGATTATTATTTTTAAATTTATGAATCGTCACATCACTTGCTAAACAAAATTAACATAAGATAATCCATCCTTAAGTATATTATTATTTAGCTAATTAAATCTTATATTTTTGTATATATGGTGCACAAATACGAACAACGTTCCCGACAACTTTCCTGTGTCGAAAGGTCGAAATTTCAGAAAACATTTTTCGGTCACATTTTCTGTTTTTCTACGAACTATTTAATTTTGTAAATAAATTTTGAAAATGATTTTACCATCATTATTAATTAATTAAAATGAGTTTATTTTCATTATAAAACCTATATATTGAATATCTAAAATTAATTAAATATTCACTAATCAAAGCAGTAAAATTTCGGGCCGTTACATGGATTTGGAAATTGCAAACACAAGTATGTAAAGCAATTCTTCCGCTTTCTCCAAACTAGGGTATCTAAAAGAAAATTTGTACAATTCGTCTATGTTTGTAAACAAATCTTTGAATGTTATCTGTTTCACAATAGGAACCAAAAGTCGAACAAATTTTGACGGCCTTTAACATTAGGACAAAAATTAAAATCATTATCCCAACCATTGTTGTTTCAAGAGAACAAGGATCGGCAATACATCATTCTTGCTACACCTCTATTCTCCATGATTTCAATCACACTTTCTGATTTAAATAATACAATGATGTGGCATTATATTATTTAAATCAGAATGTGTGGTTGAAATCAGAGGCAATAGAGGTGTAGCAGAAATGAGGTGTAGCTGATATATATATGCACCTGGTGAGGGAGAAAATAACACTTCAGAATACATGGTTTTATATAACATAAAGTACTGAATAGTATATAGAAAAAAGTAGATAAACTATTTATCTTTTGTGGTGTCCATCTCTCGTCCGACCTTCCCTAACCTATGTCTACCTATCATATACAAATATAGTGGAAATATAGAGGGGTCATATATATGTCTGGTGAGTAAGAAAATATCGCTAAATATATTATACTACCATACCGGTAAAGCATCATTGAAGGCTAATGCTCCTCTTATCATTTCAGAGTTACTTATTTAAATGATTTAGCCTACTTTCATAACATTTCAACTTAACTATTCCATGGCCACACGCTATATATATATATATATATGATAAATACTAAGAAATAGGGAGTATTACATGAGCAATTAACATTCCCTTATCCATTCTTGAGGCAACAACGACATGTCGCATATACCTCCTTATCAATCATCGAGGCAACAACCGTGTGTCGCATACACCTCCCGACCTATAATTAAGGCAACAACCCCATATTGCATATACCATATAATTTACCAATAAGGCAACGACCATGTGTCACATACACCATCCAATTTATCATTAAGGCAACGACCATATGTCGCGCAAACCATCCAATTTTAAGGCAACAATAATATTTCACATACACCATCCAATTTAACACCAACTCATTGTTATCTTACACATATCCATACAAGTGTCCCTAACAATCATTATTTCAAGGTATCATTCCAACTTTATTAAATAGGCATCCTTAAACATCTTTTCATTATTAATTAAATAAAACAAGATAGTGTTGACCATTTATATCGGTCTAATGGTTCCTAGTTCAACCTGTGCTCCTATAGACATTCAGACATCTAGTTAACAAATTCAGATGTCTAGATTTATGTTTAGGCATCCGATCTCCTAATGATATATTTTCTTCAGACATTCTAACGTCTGACTATGGATTCATATATTTGATGTCTGACTATGGATTCACATGTCTGACGTCTGACAATGGATTCACATGTCAGAATCTTTAATTCAGACATCTAAAATCTAGTTTCATGCGCATGAATTAGGTAGATTTTTAACGTGTTCTTTTTAGTTTTGATTTTCTCCATTTTGGACATCTGAGTATTTAATTTGGATGCCTAAATTAATGTTACCTAAATATTTTCATTATTTTCATGTAATTTTCACCTATTACATTGTTTATTTTCATTTCAACCATAGATCTACTTCTAAACATGTTATAAAAAAAGTTAGACTACGTTTTTATGGTCATTTTACTCTTATTCATCCCTTTATAATAACAATTTCATTCTCTATGTAGTTTCTCTTTTTGTTTCATTGTCTTCTCAAATTATCAATTCATTTAATTAAATCTGAACCATTACCTAATCACTTCATTATTATTATCATCATCAATCTACCCATTGTTCATCCATTAGATTGATTATCATTTCATATAATTTGTCTGTAATGTTTTAACCATCTTCTCTTTACCAATAAAGGTCACGATTCAATTTTAATGGCCAATTGTTATTTCTAAGCCTAATTTCACTATCCATATCTTAATTCAACAAATATCTATAGGTTATTCATATCGAACATGACCATTACATATACAATCAATAATGAATTAAAAGTAAGATTAGGATCACATATCAAAGAAAATAAAACCCCACTCAAAAATTAACCAAGTTTAACTCCACTTGACTAGAAATCACATTTATCCCCTACTGTCTGGATCAGCCCTAGGCCCTAAACTTTGTGAATCACAATGATTTTGGTATCTATGAATCACCATCTTCATTCTAATCTCATTAAGCTTTTATTTTGTTTAATTTGATAGAGATTTGAGTTTACTTTTTTGGATTATGATTTTAGATCTAGGTTTCTTTTATTTGTAGTGAGGAAGGAGATGAAGAAATAAATGAATGTATGTTTCTTACTTTAATGAGAAGGGTTATTAGTATACTATTTTGTACTAATGGACTGTTAGAGCTAACAAGTCTGATTCCACTAAATTTATGCTCTTACTTGTGATTCCATACCCTCGTGCCATTTTTTAACATTTTATAATGAAACTTGACCAATGAAATATGCTCTACGCAATTGTGCAAGTTTTGTCATCTAATTCATTCATTTGTAAAAGTTTCTGTTTGTCCTTTTTAGTAAAATTACTATTTTATCCTTTAATAATTATTTATTTTATTGCTAAAATTTACGAGGTATTATAGTTAATGATGATAGTATGAGCCAGATGATTGCACTACTCCAAGTTGTCTATGAAGACAAGTGCAGGACAACTTACTACTGGCCGACCTTCACATTTGCAATTTCTGCCTCCTAAACAATAGTCGTAGAGTGCATTTCGAACCCATAGCTTCTGGCACCCCATAGAGTGCTCCTTAAGATGAGGTTCCTCTTCCAGCTCTAGCTATGTTGGATCAGGTGCATTAGCAACAAGGTAAAAGGGGCGAATTTTAAAGATATTCCTTTTATTAAATTGCACAAGATCTTATTTTGTGTCTGTGTGAATAAAATTAATTTATACTAAATCAAATTTAGTATCTAATTAATAAAAGCATTGAATAATATTTTAATTTATTTCATTTATTTAGTATATTTATTTGTTTGTTACTTTTTATATTAAAATAAGATTTATTAACTATTTAATTTAAAATTAATTTATATATATTTATTTTAATTTGATATTTTAATTTTTGTGATGTTCATATTCAACATACAAACACACACAGATATATATTATCCTAGGGGTATAATGGGAAATTTGACCGTTGTGTCCTACAGTCAATAAAATGTCAATATGGTGAAAAGATGTCAATATAATATCACAAAGGGAATTATATAAGATTTATAATGATAATAATATAAACTAATATATTTTTTCGACCAATAGTAAATTCTATAAATAACCTTTATATTTAATATATGCATGTATTTTTTTGAAAATAGGTAAGAGCTTTATTAAGGCATTTCAGCCCAAGATGAGACCCAAAAACACAGGCCCATATCAAACAAACACACCATATACGTTAAAACCGACAGAACTCACATCCTTTCCTAAAAAAGAAAAGAAAAAGACGCTTCTTCTTCTTCTTCATTCATGGCGGTCGGAGGTGAACAAGATAGCTTGTACTTGGGTTATTTGCCAATGGATAGCTCAGATCCCCTTCTCCATTATGTGCTCCGTCTCGTTTCCGTGAGGTAAGATTCCAGTTTTTGATTCTTCGCTGCACCAGTCGCATGTCATTTAATGCAAGCTTACTGACTTTATTGTAATTTCTTTGTTTATTCTGAAATACTCGGCGATTTCTCTCCTTCCACACATTCCAAATTGTTACAGTGATGGCAATGATACTTTGTTTGGCTTCCATGTCTTCACCATCCCTTTTCTAGATCAGGTAATTTATTACATCTGCTAATAGGTGAGTCTGAACCGATGAATTTATTGCGATTTTACACAGATTCCACACCTCTATCAAAAAATTGCAGGAAAAAAGAGATGTTACTGAGTTTATCCCCCATTTTGAGAGTCTATCCTTTGTGGGTAGTCTATTAAGCACCGCTTTATACGCAGTAAAAGCCATTTTAGGGCTATTGACACGATTCCAGATGATTTTGCTCCATTCTACTTTATTATCCTTATGTCTTACCTCATTCCAAGCTGATTTAGTGGTAAATTCATTTCCAGACTGCTTCCATACCCAGGTATCATTTTCTCGACCATTGAAAATCGGCATATATTGAATTTTTCCTTTAATTTCTTGGCACACTGGTATTACTGAACAGTTCCACCCATTATTGTTAATTGCTACTGTCACTTTTTTATCTGGGCATCCATAATCTGAGAAGGTATTAAGCCCTAGAATATCAATTAAGGATTCTCCTAGGATCCAAGGGTCCTTCCATAAATCAGTCTCCCTGTCTGTAGCAATTTCCCTTGTACAACAAGAAGCAAGTGTTCTTCTTATTTTCATAATAGCTTTCCATGTCGAAGAAGCATTATTATCTATTTGCATGCACCAGAAATTACCTCTGATATATGTTTTCCTCATCTAGTTCCCCCACAAACCCTTTCCTTTAATGATTCTCCAGACTTGCTTCAGAGTGTAGACCAATCTCATGTCTGTAAGTCTTCTAAGACCAACACCTCCTTCCTCCTTAGGTCTGCATAAATTCTCATATTTAATCTTGTGTAGCCCTCCTTTCCCTATAAAGTCTGCACAAACTTTTTCTATTTTCTGTATTGAAGCATCAGGGAGCTGGAATGTTTATAGCCAGAAATTAACTTTGGAATGTATAACTGTGTGCACCAGTTCAATTCTGCCTGCTAGAGATAGGAGTCTTGAATTCCATCCCTGTAGTCCGTCCCTAATATATGCATGTATGTATGTACGTATATTTATAACTTAATATATATAGAGGAGCATTCAATGGCACCCAAAATAGTGCAACACCCCATTAGCCTCTTGTTTTTCACCAAAAGCTCCGAATTAAATAATATGATTTTTTCTCTTCTCCAACTAACCATATTATTTAATTCAGAGCTTTTGGTGGGAATCAGGGAGCTAATGAGATGCTGCACTATTTGAGGTGCCATTGAACTCTCCTCGTATATATATATTATATAAACAATAATTTATTTTGTTGTAAAATATTTGCATTGAATTATGTATATATTAAATTTATTTTTAGTTTTAAATATCAAACATTTTAAAAATTCATTTTCTAAAATATTTGGCCATTTCAAAATTAAAATTTATAATATAATAAGCTTTTCGTTGTTGCAGCAGTCAACAAATATTATATACATTGTTTTATTAAATTTTGGCGGTCAAAGTAAATATCATTTGAATTTTTTTAAAATATGATATAAACTAATTTGAATCTAAAATAAAAAATGTTTTTTTACCGAGATCCAAAGAAAAGAATATACATTTTTTAATTTAGATGTCCATACCGATTTTAACAATGTGTGTATATATATTTTCTAAAACCTAAAACAGTAAGGATTAATTTTTAAAAAAAATGTGAACATAATTTTATAAAATGATTTTGTTTAATACACACACACACACATTATACTTTAAATTTTCATATTTGAAAATATTGTTTTTATAAATTCACCGAAAACAAAATTTAGCAAATATATAGTATGTTATATATACATATATAAGTTAATAGAAAATTAATTATTGAATATATTTATTAATACTAAAATAATTCTTTTATTTAATAAAAGATTTTGGGTAAAGATCTATTTAGGTAAACAAGGTAATTATATATATAATGTATATATAACTAATTTAGAAAAGATATCATTCATCTAACCGAGAGCCTAACACATTATTTGCAAAGATTTTCTCTTGGAGCCTCACGTTCTCCTCCTCGACTTCAGTTTGCAAGGCAAAAGCAAGGCTTTACTAATGCTAGAAACAGAGGCTAGATAGTTAATGGAAAGTCTATTAAAAATGGTTTGGAGGCTATTCTATTTATAACCAAGGGTTAGCACCTCGCCCACCCCTTTTCCTCTAGTCCTTAAAAACTAAAACAAGTCTTCCAATTTGAAATAATTTGGATGGCTTTGGCTTGGAGTAAGAATTTCAAAGCCTCATTGACACCTATTAGAATCGATTTTTAGTTTTTAATTCAAGTTCCATAATCGATCTAACCATAATGTAACTTTCATACATCGTTTTGACCGATTTTAAGCTTCAAATAAATAATTAAGATGCCATAAAATATTAATACAATGTTTGTATTGATTTATTATTAATTTATAATATTTATAAATTAATTTTACTACTAGTTGAATTTGAAAATAGTTAATAATGTGGCTGTATTGACTCCTTGGTGTGAGCTCGGTCCTCAGTCAATATTTCAACAATTTAAGTACTGAAGTCTGTTTGGGCTTTACTGAAGCAAGGTATCAGGCCAAGTTCAATGCTTATAGACCATTTTAGGTAATATACTATTTCTTATCTAAAATAAGCTCACCCAGTAACGACAATTTTGTAAACGTATTCTTTTTGTCGTAACTGTATCACTTAGATATCTAGAATTTTGGTCTAAGGTTAAAAAATCTACTAATACATGTATTTAATTGCATAGACCACTTTAAAGTCCTTTGTTCCATCTGATAACATTTATTGATTAACCGATTTACTATGTCTAGATATTTTAACCTTCAATTGACTACCTATTATGGTGATATTGTCCATCTATAACGAAGGAGACGAATCCTCTCTTGGGTATTGTTTCACTCAAAGTAGTTCAATGTATACCAAACTATGGTCGTAACAAGGATGCTTTGCCAAATAATAAACATAATCAAGTTATGACCTAGCTACTTAGATCGACAGTATCCTCAAATCAGAAGAGTACTAAACGTCGTTACCATGAGATCTTCTATTTTGACTTAGTTATATTAACCTACAAAAGACTCTCCTTGAGTTGTTATGTGATTACTCCAAATAACCATAAGTACGCAATCCCTTGGTGCCTCCCAACGGTCATAAATAAATCAACGTCCATCACATGGAGAGCGTTACATACAATAGTCTCGATAAATGTATTAATATCCTTTTCTTAGTACATTTTGACTTGGAACTTTAAGGAATAAATATTTATTTATGTATCGGTCTATATTTACCGATTTAATACTCATGGTTACAAATACATTCATAGCTGCAATCAATAAACTATATTTTCTAAGGATTTTCTAATTATATATGTTTAATGAAATTGATTTATTATTTATATCGCTATATAACAACATATATAAAGAAAAATAAACCATATGCAAACATCATTTTGAACATGATTCTTTTATAAGAGATAAATTATGTATAAATTACATAATTGCCTATTGGAAACACCCTTAACTCACTTGCACTTTGGGCCGATCATCAGGCTACATGCCCATACCTTCAATCAATCTAACTAGACCTAGAAAGGGCCTTAGTGAATGGATTTGTGACATTATTATTTTGTATCTACTTTTCGATTACACTTTCCTATTAATAACAAACTCATTTATCACATATTCTAGCAATATTCCATTTTCGACTCTAAGATTTAACACAAATCTAAAATGTGTAAACCAAAAAGCCAAAAAGGAAAAGTCGTTAGGCTATGAAAACAAGAATCAAAATACAAAGTTTAGCTATAGAAACTCATAGCAGAAGGAAACCCACACACACAGACAAACACACATACGTTAGTTTATTGATAGAGTTAGGGGTATGCCCTAGGGGTAATTATGTAATTTGTTACATATATCTAACTTGATAACTAACTTTGTTCAAACTAAATTGTGTTTTCTTTCTATTATATACTTGATATATTGTGTTATATTAATTAATTAATTTAATTAAAAGTACATTTAATAGAAAATCCATAAATGGTATGTTTTGTAATAGTAGTTACAAAATGTTGTAACCGTGAGTAATTTATCACAATGAAAACAAATATACCATTTTAAATATTCCTAGTTACGATTTATTGAGACTAGATATCGATACACCCGTTGAGACTAACGTACGTAATGCTTTCCAAATGTTGGATGGTGTATTACTCATGGCTGTTGGAGGCACCAAAGGGTTACGTACTGATAGTTATCAGATAACTATGGAATGACTCACTCGATAGTTTTCTGTTGGTTAATATAACTAAGGTCAAATAGAAAATATCGATGTGACTATTTTATACAGTTATCTTGACTTGTGAATATCATTGATCTTCAATGTGGAAGCTCCACTTTGATTATAGTAAAATCATGGCACGTCATCCATTGAACGACTATAGTTGGGCCAAGTGAAAGCATTGAAAGTGAAACACTATTCAAGAGAGGATTCGTCTTCTTAGTTATATGAGGTTAGTATCACAGTCAACTAATGTCAACTCAAAATCAAAGTCTTTGGCCAGAGTAGTTCGATTAATAACAATTATTATTATTGAACCTAGAACTTTGTGTTTGGACTATAACGTTGAATGTGGACGGTATTGGAATTTTGACCGCTACCAAATTCCATAAGGCCTAATGTGATATATTTTTGACGAAGAGAATTGGTGTAAATAATTGTCACTATCGAGTACCGCTTATAGTAAGTAAATTGGATTTTACCAAAAGATGTGCAAGCGATAAATTCAGCCCAAATGTCATACCACATGCTAAGTGAAATGTGAACGTTAATATTCGAATATTTGATATTAATTGCTGCTTAAATTTACATATTCGAGTCGCACAACCCTAATAATGAATTTGCTGAAAAACCACATGATTTAATTATTTATAAAATGTTGTAAATTGATTAAATTAATTGATATTTGAGAAATATTAATTACTATTTAATTTATAAGATGTTTGGAAGTTGTTTATAATTAGTTTAGTGCATTTATAGAAGTTATATTTGCGTGCATTGATATACGATATCGATGTATAAAAGATAATTGCATGAAATGATTTATGGAAATTTTATGTCATTTGATGGTATGATTTGTGGAAATTTTATGTCATTTGATGATAGTTCTTATGAAAAGAAAGGATTTGAGAGAGAGACAATCAAGGGAACTAATTAAGAAAGTTTTAATTAAAGAATAAGAAATGTTTCATTCTTAAATAAAATATATTCTCTAATTCATTCTGAACGTACAATTCAGTCCTTCTCATTCATTCTTTTTCTTTCTCTTCTCCTAACTTTTCATGGCAGACAACAACAAAAAAAAAATTTGGAAAAATATTTCAACTCTAAATAAAAATATCAAATAAAACAAAACAGAAGTTGTTCATTAACCTTTTGCAAGGATATGATGGGGATCTTAAAGATATAAGGAGATATCATCGTTTAATGTGTAACTTCTAGGCAACATCTTAAGGGAAATTTATTTTCAAGGTGTGGTTTAAGGCTTTGGATAATAACGTATGTTTTTCTTTTATAGATAATGACATTTGATGTAATGTATGATGAAAGAGAAATTCGATTATCATAATTTGTATGTACATATCATTGCCTCATTTAATTTGAAAATTGTTTATGTAGTTTGAATTATTTGTTGAACAAATTGATTGGAGTTTTAATTTAATAAATCAAAACTAAAATTTGTATATGTTTAAATACAATTTTTTCAGAACTGTGTTCTAAACATTCAATTTAAAGTCTAATTTTAAGATCTAAACTTTTGCACATTTAATTTGTCAATTGGGTTCCTATTTTGTTAAATTAAAATTAAAATATGTATATGTTTAAATACAATGTTTTATTATAGATCTATGTTGTAAACATTCAATTCAAAATATAATCCTTTAGATCTAAAATTTGTATGTTTATATTGTTTTAATTGGATCTTACTTTAACGGATTAAGCTGAAATTTGTGTATGAATAGTACAACAATTTTATTGAAGATTCATGTTTTAAATTATACAAAATAATATATGATTTTAGATTTGAAAGTTTACATGTATATATTTTGTGTTTGTATTGTATTAGAAATTAAAAAAGAAAAGATGTTTTGACAATAAATCTAAATTTAAATTGATTGCTATAAATCTCTAATGTATTAATTAGGGAGATTTGATCTTATATACACACAATTAATGTTTTAACAATAAATCTACTTTTTAATTGATTGATGTAAATCAAACATTAAATCTACTTTTAAATTGATTGCTATAAATCTCTAATTTGTATTAATTATAAAGATTTGATTTAATCTTGTATACACATAATTAATTTTATATGTATGTTTGTATATATAAAATTTATTATATGTATTACATATTGTCAAAATATGAATTAGATTTCTTTTCACATAAAACAAATTTAAAATGAGGAATATATATATATATTTATTTATTTATTTATATATAAAGTTATTATTGAATGTTTATATTCTTTGACACCTATCAATTGTCATTTATATGCTGCATTAATTGAGTTTACCAAATAGGAAGTTGAATCAGTCATCCTTTTTACCTTTTACTTATTTCCATTTTCTTATGTGATTAGCTATCTTATTTATTCTATTTATATATCTACACCTTGTCATCAGTTTATATCACCTATCATATATTACACTTACACATCACTATAATATATATATATATATATATATATATATATTTGGTTATACTTACATTTATGCCATGTACATGTTGCCAATTAATAACATTCAAATAATCAATCAATTTAATTAAAGAGAGAGAAATGAACATTTTCTCTCTCCATATAAATAAAGTATCATCTCATTAATTAATTAGTTAAGAGAAGAAAATGAAAGTTTCGTTCTCTAAATTACATAAGTTATGGAGAAAGAACGAAAAGTTTATTTTTCTAAATTTACTCTTATAAGTAATTGTTGAGGGTATTTGATACACTATACATTTAAGTTCAAATTAATTAAAAACTTCTTTTTATCATTTTTTAAATAAAATAAGATTTTAATTAAAAACTTTATTAGATTTGATTTAATATACCTTTAGACTTCATAGGTCCAAAAGATTCAAAATGGTAAACATTTTGAAATTCACCCATTTCTTCCATTGTGGGCTAGCCTAGATCCACCATTTATTACATAACCAAACAAATCCAAAGTATATAAATTTGACTGATACAATCTAGTGCAAATCTAAACACATAATTGACTATTATATGTTTATTTATATATAAATTCATATACATAAGTGATGCCATCGCCATCGCACTTCAAACATCACTTGACAGATAAGACCCAACTCCATTAACCTAACAGTGATGAACACAAAGGAAAAAACCTATAGAGGGGTAAGACTACTGTTTAAGTGAGTACAGTACATCTACTTTACCACATGATGTAATCATCCCCATAAATGATAACTACGGTATAAACAACAGACCATGGTCCTATTTCATCTACAACTAACAAGTTAGTCAAACAGTATAACATATATGGTCGACTATTAAAACAAACCATATTCAAATAAATAATGCAAGAATGATGATATGGTCTAACCCACATGCATGCTAAGCCCCACTCTATTGCAATAACACATGGTTAGTAACAGAATGGATGCAGTTCCATATACCACATACGGACTCATCATCATACATCAACATGCACTACATATATAACTAAGCGATCATGTTACCATTATAACAAATAGAGGGAAAAATAACCAATATACACATCTATCACTAGAAATACTATTGATATGTGAGTATGTGTGTTTGTAGAGCTAGATCAATAGCCCTCTTTATTTAGCACCATTTCGTAGCCTCATGGTATCAGCCATAAGGTTCTACTTAAATATTTGTTCTTTCTCTCTCCTATCACATGAACCAAATATTTAAATATATACTTGCGGCTGATACTATGGGCTTTAAATGGTGCTAAATAAATAGGGCTATTGATCTTTGCGCGCGCGTACGCGCGCACACACACATATTGAATATCGCCTAAGGTTAAACATAACCACCCTATATAATTGCGTCCACTATACGTTGGAAAATGCCATCCCAAAAGTCCTACCAGATCCTAGGAATGAATCAAAGAATGAAACACGAGTCAATTCCCCTTTTTGTATAGGCCTTGCTGGGTCCAGGTTTAACCTATGCGTGGGAGCTTCCAACCAATCGACAAATTCGTGTTTTCTTGGCCGGACATAGAATTTTAATTCATATGTTTATATATTTTTATTTTTTCTTTGTTTTGGTTTGTTTCTTTCTTGAACTGATTTTACTTTTTTTGCATGTTGTTCTTAGTTCATTTCACTACATATTCATCAAGAAATCCATTTACAAATGTAGCTAAATAAATGGGCAGCAAATAGTGCTAAATAAAGTGGGCCATTGATCCTAGCTTATATATATACACATTACATATCTTTACATACATATATACATACATACATACACATACACACAGATATATATATATATAAATATATTTGATATTGCCTAAAGTTAAATATAGCCGCCCTGTACAATTGCATCCATTACACGTTGGCAAATACCATCCCAAAAGTCCTACCGGATCCTAGGAATGAATCAAAAAAATGAAGCACGAGTCAATTCCCCTTTCTGTATAGGCCCTACTAGGTCCAGGTTTAACCTATGCATAGGAGCTTCAAACTGGTCGACCAGTTGGACACCAATTAGTCGACCGGTTCATGTTTCCTTGGTCATACACAGAATTCTAATTCCCGTGTTTATATTTTTCCTTTTTTTTCCTTCTTATTTTGGTTTATTTGTTTCTTGAATTAATTTTAGGTTTTTTGTATGTTGTTCTTACTTCGTTTCACTACATATTCATCCATAAATCCATTTGTAAATCATCACTAAATTTCCTCATTTTCTCATAGTTTGGATATTAAACCTTTTAGATTTTTAAATATAAAATTATATTCTAAAAACTTAAAATTGTAGTTAAAAGTGGAGATAAATTCGAAATTAATCATTTTTAATATATGATGTCTTCATATCCCATTTTTAAATATTTTTCATATGATCTAACACTATATATAATGTATAATTTGAAATATGACCCACTTTTATACATATATTCAATTTTTGTATATTCAATAAATCATATATATTCATTAAAAAAATATATAAATTCATATTTATTTTTTAAAATATACATATTCATTTCATAAATGCACTTCATACAATTATAATCATAACTATATGGTATTTTTCCATATATCATATATATATATATATATATAATTTTTACAAAATACTTCTCTTTCCTTTATCAACAGATATATATATATCACCTGTATTATTATTATTACATTTACTAAATTTGGGATTTTATTCTCTGGTTTACATATATTAACATCACTAATTCAATTCATGTTAATTCGTATGCATATATATGGGTTGTTAGCCACATATGATCAAAATGCATTCTCTTTTCATTGCTTATGTACCCATCCATATATAAACCAATTTCATTGATTTTGTCTCCCAAATCAGTTTAATTCAATTTTATTTCAATTTAATTATTTTCCTTTTTCACTAATTAATCAATATCTAAACTAAATTCTTATCATAGGCTATAAGATCATAATATGATATAGGTTTAGTCAAGTAAGTACTAAATTAGATAAACTCGCTCATAGCGATTCAATTAGCCCCAAATAGAAGATCCAAAGCAATGATGCTCACTGTCCTAAATTGGAATTGCCCTTAAATCTCTGTATTTACTCCAAATATTTATATCAAAAGATTGTCTTCGTCACACTCTTCGATATGACTATTTACTTTACATAATTTGGTGAAGATTTGATGTAGTTTTTGTTTTGAATTTTGATTTAGGAATAAGTTTCCTCAGAGAGAAAGATGAAGAAGAAATATATGTATAGTTTTGAAATTTGAATATGAACGACCCGTATATTTATAACTAAAACCAAATATCTGTTCACCTTAAGTGGGTTAAGCCCGCTTAATTTTGAATTTCAAAACCCGTTTAAGAAAAACATACATATCTACTCACCCTGATCTGGATTTGTACAAACTCATATACTGTGATCTGATCAAAAAAATAACCTAGTCACAATGGTGCAAGTCTTGCCGCCCAATTTAGTTGTTTGTAAAATTATCATTTTGCTCCTATGGTCAAAATTACTGAAATGTCCTTATTTATTTTAGTTATCAAAAAATACATTTTATTACGCTCTTTCTCCTTAAAAAGATTTTTTCCCTTGAAATTACCAACATTCTAGTCTAAGATCAAACAATGATAGGCACTATTGAAAATCAAACATATCGATTCATACATATGAGTGCATGATTATGGCATATAGGCACCAAGCAAATGCAAAATTCAACTGATAGTTAGCTTCCTAAACTAGTCGACCTCCTCAAATGTATGCAATAGATATGACATATAAGCATAATGCAATACAATTCTAGCATAAGCATAGATGACATCTATATGAATGCAACTATCATGAAGGTATGATAAGTCAAAGGGTCGAGTTGCCCTATTAGTCCATTCTAACATAAATCAAATACGAAGCAACTAGTTTTAAGCAACCAAAATCTAAGCATCCAAAGAATAAATCCTAGTGAAATGAATGATATCTAAGGAATGTATCGGTAAAGCGATTAGGATGAGAAGCCTCATTTTCTCCTTAGGCTCCCATGTGCTCTCCATAGGATCATTTCCCCACTGCACTCTTACCATCTTTACCACTTAATTTCTAAGCTTCTTGAACCCATGATCGATAATGCATGCTAGACCATGGGGTGAACTTGGCTCGCGCTCTAACTCCACATCCTCCAACTGACTTGGCTATATTACAATGGTTGAGTCATGCACACATTTTTGAAAATATGATACATAAAGAACATTATGGACTTCGACAATCTTTTCCAGAAGCTCCACTCTGTATGTTATACTTCTAGTCCACTCCAATGCCAAAAAAGGATGAATGAATCATAATGCTAACTTCCCCTAATTTCAAAACCTCATCACTCTCTGCAATGGTGAAATTTTCATAAATACCAGGTCTCTAACCACATAATCCAACTCTATCTGCCTCGCATATGAGTACTATTAATCCAATGTGGCCTTTATTTTCTTCTTTATTATCTCTACTTTCTCTAAAGTATCTCGAATCATCTTCAGTCAAAGAATTATCTTATATGTCGCTATGCAACTAAAGCCCGTAACGGTTCTGTAGCTGCGGAGGTGTAAAAAGTTATAGCAGAGATAAAGCGGGGATATAGCGGAGGTGCAAAAAGCTTCATTATATATAAAATTAAATATTTTGAAGTTAATTTATTTTCATTCTCACATCATTTGTGTAGAAAAATAAAATATTATTTAATTTTATATAATAAAACCGAAGAATATTTTGATTTATGCATACTAGATTGGGTGACTATAATAGATTTCTTACTTATATTATGCACTTATGCCTTAAAATTAGATATTTACCCTAACTTTGTTGATTTGGTTTAAAAGATAACTAGTCAAATCAACCTTTATATTAATTTGCTAAAGCGATGTTAGAAATCCTTTATTTAGCTGGTGTAGTAGAAAATAGTGGGGCTTAAAGCGGATACTATTCAACAGTGCTAAATTGAAATAGCATAGCGGTCAAAAAGCGCTATGAGCTATAGCGGGGCTTTAACTTCACAGATCTGGCGTCCCCTAACACTTAGGTGATTTACATGACCTCCCATACAATGCTTCATATAGTGTCATCCCTATACTAGCCTGGTAGTTGTTATTATAAAAAAAACTCCATCAAAGGTAGATGATCCTCCCAAGCTCCTTCGAAATCGAGTATACACGCTCTTAGTAGATCCTCCAACACCCTATCCACCCTTTCGGTCTGTCCATTCATCTAAGGGTGATATGCCATACTCAAGTTCAGTTCCATTACCAATGCATCCTATAGGCTCCTCTAGAACTCACTCATGAAAAGCGGGTACTGATCACTTACTATACTCACCGAAACTCCATGTTATCAAACTACTTCTTTGATCTACAACATAGCCAAGGTTGTTATTGTCCTTTTACTATTCACCGGATTGAAATTTGCACTTGGCGAGTCGATCCACCAGTACCCAAATACTCTCATTACTACCTCTAATTCGATGTAATCCATCAATAAAGTCTATAGATATATTCTTCTATTTCCACTGTGGAACCTCAAATGGGAGTAATAGTCCGCTCAGCTTCTTCTATGCAGCCTTAACTCTCTAACATGTTAAGCACTGAGCTACATATACTCTGCCACTCGCCTCTTCATTCCTCGCCAATAGAATGTCCGCTTTGTATCCTAATGCATTTTATCTCCACCAAGATGAATGGTCATCCTAGAATGGTGACACTCTCCCAGAACTTCCTATATCAACTCTTTGATCTGTGGTACACACTGCCTACCATATCGTCTCAAGTATCACTTTCGATCTTTGGAGTAATCATCCAAATGGATTGACCATTCATTCTGTTTCAACTGCTCCAAAATTCCAACTAGAGACGCATCTTGTCCTTGACTTAGTCTAATTTATTTCAGTAATGTAGGCCTAACTTTCAATATAGCTGACAAACCTAGTGTATATCCCGACAAAGGTCTGAAATCAGTCTAGAAATGAACCCCAAAATCTTCCATTGCAACAACATGCAATTAATTATAGGGTGTTGTCTGCTCAATGCATTAGCAACTGCATTCCCTTTTCCTAGAGTATAAGCAATCCCAAAATTATATGATGATAGAAACTCCATCCACCATTGCTGTCTAAGATTCATGTCCTTCTGGGAAATTATATACTCGAGGAACTTGTGATCTGTAAACAGCTTAAACCTCTTTCCTAATAGATAGTGCAAATACAATGGCAACTAGCTCAAGGTCATGCATAGGGTAATTCTTCTCATGAATCTTAAGCTGTCGGCTAGCATATACTACCACCTTCCATTCTTGCATTAAGACAACACTAAGACTAGTACCGCATGCATAGGTATAGATGATAAATGGCTTGGTACCATCAGGGATAGTCAAAACTCGTGTGCTCATTAACAACTCATTCAACTTGTCAAATGCTTTCTCGCAATTTGTACTTTAAGCAAAGACCAGATTCCTCTTAACAAGACGAATTAAGGTTGCTGAAATCTCTGTGAAGCTTTGATAAACTTCCTATAAAATTCGGTCAAACCCCAAAAGCTACAAAGCTTCGAAGCATTCTTCAGTGTCTTCCAATCGTTCACTGCTTCAATTTTTCCTGGGTCAATGGAAAATCCTTTAATAGAAACAATATATCAAGGAAAACAGACCTCCTTCTTCCAGAAATGACACTTTGAGAACTTTGCTCTCAACTAGTTCCTCCTTAAGACTTCCAATACTTCCTTCAAATGATACTTGTGCTCCTCTTCACCATAAGAAAATATGAAGATATCATTCACAAATACCACAACAAACTTATTAAGTTTCTCCCAGAAAACTCTACTCATCAAATCCACGAAAATATGCAAGAGCATTATTCAAGTCGAATAACATGTCTACCCACTTAGAAAATCCATCCAAAGTCCGAAATGCAATAAATAATATACAATCCTCTGCTACTCTCAACTAATGGAATCCAGTTGCCAAATAAAGCTGAGAGAAAACCTGAAAAGTTTAACACTCATTCCATTACTATTTGTCTCCCTTTCTCGTCAGTAGATAATACAATGTTACTAGTCGAAACTGCCTCTAATGCATAAGTCTTCATCACTTGACCTTCCTTCTTCTGCTTGACTAGGTAATTGTTGCTGAAATGACCCAGCTGTTGACAACTGTAGCACTTAATTTTTGAGATATCCACTTTACACTGTTTCATCATACGCCCTTTCCAATGACACCTCTTGTAGATGATAGCCTTCCTCTTTCCCTATCCTTTATGGGGCCCACCTTTACACTAGTTCTGTTGTTGGTTCATATCCTTCTTAGGCTCCTCTTCCTTAGCTACTATAGCCAATTTCCCATTAATCGAGTTCAATAGTGGAACTTCAACCAATCCCTCAAATGTTGCTCCATATGGTACCTAGTTCAATGCTAACTCCTTCTCAAACCCTTAGCAAACTTCAGTGCCTTCTTCCATGGTGTATTGATTAGGTCAAATCCAAATTTCACCAACAAGTTAAACTGGTTGACTTATTCTCTAACAAATAGCCCCCTGCTCAAGTAGATAAACTTTTCCAATAGTAGCCCCTTCTCCGCTTCAAAGGAAAAACTTAACTTTGAACCTCCTCTTGAAGTCTACCCAAGTAATAGTCTCCTTGTCAACATTGGAGATAATCACTTCCCCTTGCAGGTACAGGAAGCCAATTGCCTCCTAGTGATATCATTTAGCTCTAAGAAATTAAATATCTTCTCGCAAGTAGCGAGCCATGCCCTCATCATTGAATATGGTTTAGTGTCTACGTAATATTTCCCATCCAGACTTGAGAAATCCTTATAGAGGTTCGGGAAATCCACTACCGGTGGTTGTTGGAAGGGAACCGCATATTAGTTAGTAGGTGAGGATTCGGGTTTGGTGGAGTTAGTAATATTGGCCTGGCTCATTGCCTGTAGATACCTTTTGAACCAAACAAGTATGTTCATTCCAAGAATATCTACAGCCTAGCCACTAATGGTAGTACCGGCTCTAGTCTCCACCCCACTGGTGTTGTTAGTGTTGGTCCGCGTTCTAATTTCAACAAAGTTAATCATTTTAAACTATTTGTAAAATGGGATTCATTAGAAACTTCCTAATATATAAGAAATAAAACTGGAACAGTAAATGGTATGTGCAAATGTACTTGACTCTTATTTATAAATATCTTATATAAAATACAAATACGCTATTAGTTCTTAGATTTAGGGAAAAAATTTCTCTAATATCAAATGTAATAACCCGCCATTTTCAAACACAAGTCCAAAATGTGTAAACCCTAAAATCCGAAAATGAAAACTGATTATGATATGATAACAAGAAATAAAATACCAAGTCAAACTATAGCTTTTAGAAACTCATGGCGGAAGGAAATGAATATATATATATATATATATATAACAATATATCACTTTATTACATAACTAAAAAAATCCAAAGTATATACATATGACAATACATAAGTAATGCCATCATCCTCAGCACCTTCATACGTTACTTGATAGAGAAGACCCAACTCCGTCAACCTAACAGTAATGAACACAAAGATATAAACATAGAGAGGGGCAGACAATAGTCTGCGTGAGTGAACTACGTCACTTTACTACATACTATAATCATCCCCATAAAATACTATGATAACTATGGTATAAATTACATACCCCAGTCCAACTTCATTTATAACCAACAACACTACAAGAAAATGTTCTTTTACTAGCAATAAATGGCAGCATTTCAACTCTAAGTGCAACTATTAGTTTTACAAAGTAAAAAAACTAGGATCAATACGCTATAAATTATCAAAATTTTATTATGCAGGAACTTTAATTATTTTAGCAGGTCCTAAAATTATTTCCCATCTTTTGTTATTATCCAAAATAAACCCTTATCTCCTATCACCTCCTATCTTGACCGTAAACAAATTGATGGAGGTTAAAACTTTCATGAGCCCTTCTCTCTCTTTACTCCAATTTCATGGCCTAGGATGCAACTTCAGCGCCTTTGCTCCAATTCAACGCCTATGCTCCAGTTCCAATTCCTCCAACCATCTCTACTCCTTAGTCATTGCCAAAATGGGTTTTCCATATTGGAGAATTTAGTAAAAGGTAAAAATACCAAATTACCTATTTAACAGTTTATCACAATCTATTTATTTAGGTATACTTTTTTATGATTTCATAAGTTAATAAGGGAATAAGGATACGGTGATGAAGTCTTTGATTTTGTAGGTGCTTATGGTTTTTTGAGTTTAGGTTCGACCGAAGTTTGTGTACGTCCTACTTTAACATCAAAATATTTTAATACACAACTCACAGATATGGTTGTCTATTTGTATCAATAATGACAACCTTGGATCTAGGATTAATCTCTAACATAAAAATATTTTAACATCACCTAATCCTCACCAAGGATATCAAGAAAAAAGAAGGGAAAAACAAATGTAAAAATTAAGTAAATAAGCAGTTGTTGAAAGAGTGTTAAGGAACTTAATTGTATTAGGCATCAACTGTATTAGGTTCCCAAATGTGCTTCTTGTGTATGCTTGTATGAATCATTAGGATCATTCTTTCTATATATCATGTTTCATCCTTCCATATGTTATGCAATGTAATTTGTTCAATATTTATGTAAGCCTTATTATTCTCCAAACAAGAATAAATGAGTGGAGTACATGTAATACTGACTGCTTTGCAGGGACCTTTGGAAGTATTTCAAGGAGTGGAGTGTTTATGGAGATGGTGTTCCACTTGTTCTCAGTGGCAATAATTGTGTTGTTTAGTATTATGTGCAATATTTATCTAGCATCCAGTTGTATGGTAACTTAATTAGGCAGGCTGGTACTTATATTCTTGGTTGCATCTTTTTTAGGCCTACTATTCATATTCTTGATTTGCTATAGTTCTTACCATTTTTTCCTTTGGCAACATCATATTATTCTAGTACTCATTAGTCATATACAGAAATTGTTTTCAACTACCTCTAGTAAGAATGTTAATGACATAACAAGCTAAGCTAACTGGACATCATGTTTCAAACTTATGTGAATCATTTGTTATGAACTTACTGGTATGCCGGCATCAATAACAAGATGCTTGAGCGGTTTTGTTTATAGTAACATTTATCTTTTAGTCGTTTTTATAGTGAAATTCTCAATCCTAGAAAAATGCTCTTAAGCACTAGTTGATATTATTTTTAAGTGTTTTAAAGTTACCGCATGTCATTTTTTGCCGCTATTTTTCTTGTACCAAGTTTAACAACTTAACGCACATAAGTTAGATTCTAAGTTCGATGTAATATTATGGAGTAACTAACTATGATTATCCCAAGTCTTATCAGTCAACATACATGCTAGTTTCCATACTTCGATGTTTTTATACATCTTACATTTATAACAAATGTGTCCCCATCTTCAGTTGCATTTGCAACTTTCAAATGTACTCATCTATTCCTATATTCATCACTAGATTAACATTACAAATGAATAATTAAATGAAAATTCCAAGCACATATCTAGTTAATGATTATAGACAAGTCAATCAATTTGTAGTATTTTTTTTAATGATGTCATGCTACCTTCTAATCTCATAAGATTTTGTGTCAATATTATTTTCTTCTGTTGTTATTGTCTTACATATCAGGTTCACTTCTTCTCTTTTAACATGATGTCTTAATAATTATCATAAAGGATTATTCTTTTTTTAGAACTCATATGTTATTGAGATTTTTCATCTAAGAAACACCCAAGTATTTTTTGAAGTAATCATGATGTTGAACGCTTACGCGATTAGGAATCAGAAAAATTAAGTAATGTTAAGATTTCCTTTAAGGGAAGTAACTATGCACAATAGTGCTTAGACAATTATAAGGGAAAATATCCAAAATTTTATGACAAGTCCTTATCCAATTCGTTAAGCAATATATTCCAACTTTAGCACTAAAAGCAGAAAACATACAGTACTGAAAGCAACAAATGACATAGAGAATTTACATAGTTCAGATGTTAATGGATCCAACATCCATAGGAAAATGTCCTTTTCTTCTTATATTATTCTTAGTAAAACAAAAAATGGCAGAGAGTACAATTTTTTATTTAAGTATTTCTAAAAAGAGTAAAGTCTCAAAATCCTCTCCTTTTCTGCTACAGTTATTTATTTATAGTACATAGAGACTCAAATGGACCGCCAACGTCATTCTTCCGCTCTTTTGATTCCTACTTTTGAATTATGCCACGTGTCAATCATCCACCTTGCTTATTTTTGTACATGTTTTGCCAACATGGTCTTCAATGGGAAATTGTAATTTGAATTGGTGAATTTTGACTTTGGGCGGGAAGCTTGAAATTGAAGTGGGAAATTCCAATTTTGAATAAACCACGACCTGATGGTTTCATGAAGCAATAAGATAATGGACTACGCACATGTGTAGGCGAAATTGCAATGAGAAACTGGCCTATTTCAAGAAAGCTACATAGATTTAAGCATTTTAGGATTTTGCTATTGAACGAGCCATTGATAACTGCACCTCAATGTTTACACTAGGTAACAAAATTATACAGCATCTGAACTACATCTACATTCTTGAAGTCGTACCGCACCGTTTATAAAAAATAGAAACAAAGCAAAATGTTAGGGGTAATTGAGGCTGAGCTATATGGTTCAGAAAATAAAACTGCCCTGTCATTTTGGAGGAAGATCATATCGCCTGAACCCATTCCAAGCCGTCCTGGTAAAAGAGGAGTACACCATCTTCTTTGTCTTTAAGTCGTGTTTTGGGATTTTGAGCATGAAATCATAGCTCTTGGCTTGCTTTTAGGGATCGTACCTTGGCTTATAGTTGCGGTGCAGTTTTCCCCTTAGCCTCGTCTTTTGAGTCTTTATATCTGCGAGTAGTATCTTCTTCGAAATTGCGGTGTGGTTCTGTCACTTCAATGTCAAATCAGGATTAGGCGCATCCTTATTGCTTTTAATGTTAATATAAGATTGCGACACATCTCTATCGCGTATAGTTGCTTTGAGGTTTTGTGTCATAGTTCTATATCATTACAGTTGCTTTTGGGGCCCAGCTCAGTCTCAACATCTTGCCATCACTTAAGGATTATGCCATAGTACCAACTTATTAAGGTCTACATTTTGGAACCACAACACAACTTTCATGTTTCGTAATTGAAGGTTGTATCACAGTTCTTCTTATCGAAGTAATTGTTAGAATTGCAGATCAGTCCTTATATTTTGTGGCTGTCTCAAGTTACTAGAGAAATATTGGAGTGCCGAAGAAATGCTCAACAGAAAGGCGTGGTCCTTATGTTTTGTTACCATTTTAGATTTTGGTGTAGTACTATCCGAATTTTCGCTCTCATTTCCTTTTCCTATTACTACTTCTATTGTGCTAGCAGTTATTTTGTCTTTATGCATGAATTTCCTCTTGATAACGTTCAGAAAGTATGGGTGTAACACTTGTCTCCTAAGTTTTCACCAACTGTAGATTGGTGTGGACTTTTCTCTACATCCACATTTTTCCATAATCCATCATTTCTTATTTTTCTCTTTCTTCATAAAAGAAAAAGTCTTTATTGTCATTTCACATTTATTGCCCGCGTACATATGGCATTCCTCTATTGGTTGGTCTGTTGAAAAGGCTGTAATTTTAGTCTTTACAACTTCTAAGAAAATCTATATGGATCCTAGCGTTAATTTTCCTTGTCATCAATCAATTGGCGTTTCGGAGTTCTTCCATCATTGCAATTGTGTGGTTAAGATTCAAATCGAGGTAAGTATATATTTCCCCTTCTTCTTCCTTTCCATTTCTTTACATGCTTTCAAAAAACTGTAATCGCAATCTTGCCTTCACCAAGAGTCGTTTCTTTTCGGATCAAAAGCAAGGACATTCTTTCTTTTGTAGTTTCTTTTTTCTATACCTTAGTGGTAGCCGATAATCAACCCGATATTTTTGATATGAAATCTAAATCCAACTCTCATTTATCCTTGCTATATAAAATAATTAAAATAGGTGAAATAGACAGTATTTTAGATCATTTTGGGTTCGAGGGTTACATGGGTAGGGTACCGCGATCTCATGAGCAGATTCATACGCCCCAAATGGTTTTATATCTATTACTTTCGAGCATATTCGATATGGACTTTATCTTCCTCTTAACCAAATTATTCATGAATGGCTAGTTGCCATTGGTATTGCTCCTATTTCTTATTCCCTTCTGATTGCCACTTTTATTCTTTATGTGGAAAAGTGCTCTCCTCTTTCCTACGAGGAACTTCACTTCTTATTTGATATTCATAAGAGTCCTTTTGGAGCGATTTTGGGTTTTATTATGCCCAGATAAAGAAGTCGGTTCTTAAATTTATCCACTGTAAGATTCAGAAATGGAATGATTAATTTTTTTCATTTTGAATTTAGATAACTTTCCTTCTTCCTTCTAGCCACATGCTAACTGCCTTATTTTTCTTCGATCAAGCCACTAGTTTGTACATTATCTCGTAGGAAGGATATCCTGGGTTTGGGTGAAGACGGGAGGAAAACAAAATTATTTTTTACCGACTCGTTACTGCGCAAGTATGATTTTTTGCATACCAACCAAAACTTTTCTCGCTCTATCTTTAAATTCTCCTCAATTACGGATGAATCTTGTGCTATAATTTGATAGGTCAGACAGTGAAATTTTACTTCCTGATCCTTCATAAGGATAATTGCTGATCCTAACTCCTTTTTGCATAAGTAAAATGGTTGGTAATCTTTTTGATGCCTTCCTCGACGATTCCCCATCAAAGAGATTGGAGACATTGAAGAAGAAGAAGAGGAGAGAAAAGAGGAGAAAAAATAGTACTAAAGCCTCTAACCAACCTTTCAAGAAACTACATGTAGCTTCTCCTCCTTCTCTTCCATCTTCAGAAGAACAGCCTATCTCACCTCTTTAGTCCGTCCGAGACATTTGCATTCGCTTCTTGCCTTTACTTGAGAGTACTATTATTGATCTTATTGAGAGGTTATGGCATATCACTCTAGACGGCTTATCCTACATTGCCTCTACCCCACAATCTTATCCCATCGCTCTTCCATTTCCAGCACTCTCCTTTCCCGAGTTTGCTACTGAGCGCTAAAGGTCTTTAATCTATGTATCTACCTTATTCTCCTTTTTATACAATGGTGATTTGCTTTACCTATTCTCATCTTATATATCTTTGCTTCGTAACATGTAAGTGCTTTGATTGCTGAGGTTCGGAAGAGGGTAGAAAATACCTAGGTCTCATCCAATGACCGTACTTCTAAGCTTGAGGAAGAACTTAGTAGCTTTCGAGAAAACCAGACTAGAGGAAAAGCTTAATGCTCAATAGGAGAAAGCAGAGAAGGCAAAGGGGGTGGTGAATATAGCAGAGGAGGCCTTGGCATTGAAGAGTCAGGAGTTGGGAGGGAAAGATAAAACATTGAGAAAGATAAACATTGGGGGAGAAGGATAAGCATTGAAGGAGTCTAAGGACAAACTTGAGTGGATCACTTACCGTGCGCTTTACAAGTTGTATGCCACGGTTTAGCATTAATATTTTGTCGACTGCTTAGATGATACTACTGCCGAGGTTGACCTCAGCTTTTTGGAGGACTCCGAAAAAATTGATAATGCCTTTGCTTATTGCAGAGCCGAGTGGGATAAGGAGATGACCGTGGAGAATGCTTCCCTTTCTGCCTCCCAAGACTCCTCTTTACAACAGGATGATGAAAATGCACGATCTAAGGGGACGGAGGCCACCTCTACTTCTCAAGTCCATGTAATTACTTGAACACTTTGTAAATGATTTTGCTACTTCTTTCGTTTTGCAAACTTCTCAGTATGTGATAAAATGAATTTGTTTCCCTATTTTGTTGTGACTAATTCCTTTAATTGTCCTATTGTCTTGTTACTACATAACGAATGACCATGTTTTTCTCATTCCCTTGTTCTTTATCGTCATTTAAGGAAGTAATTTTTACTAACCTCCTAAAGGAAAGCACAATAGACTTCAAACTCAAACCATAGATCGCCTTGGTCTAAGTGTGACAGCGATTTGCAAGCGAGAGAAACAATTAGATGAAGCATCCCACAACTTAGAGAAGAAACCCAAGAGTTACTTTCAAAAATCGACCAACCAGTTAAAGAAAAGAAAGCTCTTAGTAATTTTGTGCTGCATCGTTGGTGCTACACTCTAGAGAGTGGTTCTTTTCCCCCTAATAGCCCTTATTTGGAATGGTTTTGGCTTAGGCTAGGAATCTAGGTAGAGGGTGAACCCTGTATATTATGTATTTTTTACGAATTTGCTGCACTCTTCATATAATACTCGACTTATAATATACATTTTTCCAAATTTTACTTTCCATAATTCAAGTTCCATTGAAGCTGGTTTCGGGGAATATCAATTAGGTCACTTCCCTCTCTTCTTATGGACATTCCTTTAAAGCTAACATAGTCTTCAAATTTAATGCAGCTTCGGCCTTTATTATCTATGGCCTAAATGACTCAAACTTACCCGAATTTGAGGTTGAGGCCACAACATCTAATGCAATCTTAGAGGAAGAGAACCTCCACCTAACACTCACAATTGAAAAACTTGAAAAATATTTAAGGAATGCTCTTTCTGATTTTAAGAAGGCCAAGGATGCACATGAGCTCCGATACCTATATAATGTCACATTGCATATCGAGCTTAGTGCCGCAATTTCAAAGGTGGAAAAACTACAACAAACGTTGAAGGATAGTGAAGCACTTTACGTGATTATTTATGAATACGATATCAAAGTATTGAGAATAACCATAGAAAGCTTATCTTTTCAGGCTACTCAATAGTAGAAGAGAATGGGAATGCCGAAGAAGGATAGGTGGTCTAGGGGATTAGTTTGGATGCGGTCCCCACTCCTTCTGTAGGCATGGGTGCTGTATTGGAGGATGAGTGAAAACAGAACTAAAACTGCACTATCAAAGTAGGTTTTGAGAAATGGAAGATCATTACAAGCAGCATTTGGAGTGGTCATGACCCATGGTGTTCCCTCACATAAAGAGGAAGGGTTGGAAAGTAGATGACCTTAAATATTTTGGTGGTTTTTCTAAGGATTCAAAGAAGACCAGGGCTAAGTTAATAAAGACTTTAGAACAGACATGGGATACCGCCATGCTTAAGATTTATGACCTCGAAGATCAATTGCGAGAAGCTCGGGCTGCCTCTATTGTTGCAGCAGCACCCATTAACGTGTTAGGGAAGGGTCGAATTGCTTATCTCGAAGAGAAGATTAAGAAGGAGAATATCAGATGTAAGATGGGGTAGATTTCTTTGCAACGAGCTATAGATATTTTTAATTAATTTTACCTTGCACTTGATCTTAGCTTTCTTTATAATAAAGTAGGTTTCATAGTGATTGTGGAGGATCCTATAGATTAATGGATAAGTACCAACTACAACCCTAGGAAAAAAATTCATGTCAAAAGGAACCAACTTCTGGAAAGCATTCATTAGACTAGATATTTCATAATCGTGGCAGTACTTTAGGATCTTAAAACGTAGAACGCTTTTGTAAAATTATGTTGTAGAAAGTGTTTACATGGACAATGTATAAATTGAAATTTCTTGTAAATGTGTATAAGTGCCTAATGAGCTTCAGCTTGTTCACACTTTTTTTAGTTTCATTTATTTGGATTTTCTTCATTTTCAGTTTTGCATCGCTAAGCAACGTTTGGAGATAAATGACTTGGAAGAAAAGCTCAAGCCTTCTCTGGTTCGAACCATTAAACTAGAGGGATTTTTGAAAGACACTGAAGGTGTATATAGGGTTTAATATGAAGATAAGACTATGATGTTGAATGGAAAAGTTGAAGAATTGTCTGTACAAGTCGCTAAACAAATTTGTGCAGAAGATGATCCTATTGCATCCTTGGCCCCTAGCGTAGTATCAAGGCCT
Organism: Allium fistulosum; assembly: GCA_030737815.1. Lineage (NCBI taxonomy): Eukaryota > Viridiplantae > Streptophyta > Magnoliopsida > Asparagales > Amaryllidaceae > Allium > Allium fistulosum. The sequence goes on from CM060901.1 coordinate 635,554,870, forward strand.
GATGCTATTCTTGCTCCTCCGTCCCGGGTAGATCCTGATGTTGTCCTCCGATGGAAGGAGGATTTAAAGAACTATCATGAGGCTAAATTTCATGAGTTAAAGAATTACTATAAAAAGGAATCGTAGACCCCTAAGGGTAGCTTTTTGGCTCACATTCTAGGCAACTAAGAGGTCCAAAAATCATCTTTTGGATGAGATTGAATGGGTTAGAAGGGTGGCTGTGGAGCATGTTAATGCCCTTGAAAACAAAATACCTACCTTAGAGTCTCAATACGATTCGCAAACTCCTGGACGAGTTCTTGCTACTATATTGTCTAGGATTTCTACTACTACCTTCGAAAGTCTGGATAAGACTTCCCTGATGGAGCAACTTCATAAAGAGAAGGTCAGGAGGGTCATGGAAAATATTATTACAAAGCATGCAGTCAATGTTTTTACTCACTTCTGGCCTGAACTTGACTTAGCCTTTATATATAATCGTGAGGATTTTGTTTCCAATCCGGAGGACATAGGTAACGTTTGGGCTGTTGCGAACTACGATCTAGAGTCACTTTTAGCGGTGTTGATCCTCGTTGCTCATCATTTATTAATACTGAATTAAATGACCTATCCCTGGCTTTTTAGGCAAGGGGTAGTTCTATTCAACATCCTATGTTGGGTGACCGCAAATCTCATTGTCGTGAAGGAATCATAATCGATGATTCTTTTGAGGGCGAGTTAGAATCATGATGTAGTTTACTCTACTATTGTTAGCACCAAAATTGGTCACTAACCTCGTTGAGAAAGATTGTGTAGAGAGATTAATGAAGAAGATGAATTAGAACTGAAAAATAGTGTAATTCAATGCCAAAAGAACAACAAAAACGAGAACACCAGATTTATAGTGGTTCGGCGTAACTGCCTACGTCCACTTTGAGTTTTGATCTTTATTTCTTTCACAAGTAGTTGAATACAGATACAATCCATATATTAATGACTTGAATACAAGTTTGAACTGAAAATAATCAGTCTTGAAAGTGGTAGAGTCTCCAGATTGTTCTCCCAAAAAAGGTCCCTTTCATTGTGCTACTGCCCTCCTATTTATAGACGAGATGGGTTGGACTTCCCTCATGGGCTTAGGAACAAGGTGCCTCTTCCCATAGTAGGTGAATCTGCGCACCAGGCCAGGCAGGCCGAATGCTCTTGCTTTGTTGTGGGCCTGACAACTTGCTACCACCTCTAGTCTCTTCTTGGTCAGAATCTTGTCTAGTGCTAATTATAATTTCTTCAACTGTCGTTTTGTAACCGGGCCAAGATGCCGGTTAACATTTTCCCCACAAAGTGTGTCGTGTGAAGCAACACAACACGCTTTGAATCAGTAAGTATTCCTTGTCTTTAGAAAGAAATCCACCATGTTTCTTGAATAGTCATTATCCTCCAATTTATCCTCCCAAGGTGTTGTATCCTTCTTTGGTCATCGTGATGCTTGGTCGATTCCCAATATTATAAATCTAGGGTTGTAGTTTATCAGTGGCCATCCGTGTCTGATTCTGCAAAGCTAATAAGCTTTGGCTATCTGATCTAGTCTTCTCTTAATAACCCTTAGTGAGAATTCAATTTCTGTTGATTTCAAGAATTCGAACTTTTTCGGATGTACACATGCACGTTCGGGTACATGTTCTTGCCATTGGCTCTTGGATGCGTTTTATATGCTCATAAGTCGTCGCCAACTCCATCTAGTTTAATTGCAATTGAATCGCGATTCCTTGTTTGTATTTTCTGTGAAATAAGTGTTGCAATCAGCCACTTGAGGAGTTTTCCAAACCTCTCTTCAGTACAGACTCTATGATTTTGTTCACAGCTTCAACCTGTCCATTTGCAGTTATAATAGATCATGGAAGGTCATAAGGACAGATGACGTTACGGATAAAGAAGTTGATTATTTTCTTCATCTTGGTCGTGGTTAAGAGTTCTTCATCTGCCTATTTGGTGACGTAATCAACTACTATGATGGTGTATTTCGCACCACCTTTAGGATCGACAAGAAGATGATTTCAGTGCCCCCAAGTGGCAAACAGCTATGAACTAGCCATTTGAATAATTTCCATCGGAGGGGTTCCCAGATTTTTTGCAAACATCTTGCACTCGTCACATTGTCTAGCATGATCAACCGCTTCTGGGTTGATAGTTGGCAAGTAATACCTGTAGCAGAGTATCTTCTTTATCATGGTCTTCCCCTTGATGTTATTACCGCATTCTTCTTCATAGACTTTGCTCAGGATATCATCATGGGCGATATGCCGAAGCATGGGGATGGATAAACTCCTTTTGACACACGACTTATTCTTAGATGATTTGGCGTGAAGCTTTGAGGAGGATCTGTCATTTTCCATTCCTCCGTTCAGTAAGAATTCCTCTATGTAGATAGTCTTTGATAGGAGTCAACCATGACGCCTTTTCATTTTGTTCGCTGAGTACGTGTGTAATGATGTAATACGTGAAGTCGGTTAGTAGCTCTTGGACTTGGCCGAGATAAGGAGCAAGACAATGCCCCCTAGCAAGATCAACTTCCTTAAATTTGTATACTACCAATCAAGAATCACAAAAGATATGTAAAGTTTTCACTTCAAATCCTCTACAAGTTTGAGGCTGGCAGTCAAGGCTTCATACTAAGCATCGTTGTTTTTTACAGGTAAATCGAGTTTTAGGACGTAGCAGATTGATTGTTCCTCAGGATTCATTATCATGACTCTTATGCCATAACACTGATCATTGGATGCTCCATCTGCATACCTTTTCCATCTTATGGTTGGTTCTCTGCTACTCTTCGAGTAGTCATCTGAGGTAGTGAATTTGGGTGTGAGGTCTGCTAATTTTCGTCCTTGGATAGCCCTTCATGGGAAATAAGTGATATCAAATTAGCTTAGTTTGATATTCTATTTAAGTAGTCTTTCAGACGTCTCAGGTCATTGTATGCCCTGTCGCAACGGCTGGTAGGCATAGACGTTGATGGGGTGAGCCTAAAAGTAAGAGTGGAGCTTTCATGATGAAATCAATAGAGATTGTGCTAGCTTTTGTAGCTTCGGGTTGATATCCAATGCATGGCTCGCGATAGTTAATGAAATCACATATGCATGTCAGAATGGGTCCAAGGGAACATATCATCATTTATTCAGAAAAATCCAACTAATTCTTTTATCATCACTGCACTGAGCTGTGATCCGATATTCAGCACCCGGAAAGGGTCGCCATGGCTGGCTATAATGTCGACCGTCAGCTTAGTAGGTGCCATCCCAGATTCTTTGAGTAAAGATGTAACTATTTTGCATAATATTCAATGTGAAATATGGTTGGGACGACCAATGTTGATGGTTACTCTAGTCGAATCCTAGAGCCTTGTCATGAGTTATTGAGTCTAATAGCGAAGGGCTTTGAATGCTCTAATAGATTATCAGCAAATGGCCAAAAATCAGGCTTAAAAGCGCGTTGAAGGAAATGTCGAGTAGGGGCCAGCCTCGAGTTGCGTGCAACTGCATAGCTGGATCTTGCAATGAGTTTGAATTTGCTTGTATATTCGAGTAACGCATTTTCTATTCAATGCATTCATGATCCTTCACTCACCCTTCGGGTTTGAGTGACAGTCAGTTGCCCACAAGCTTTGGCATTGATTTAATGATTCTATCTCTAGGCATCCTTTCGGTCGTTGCCTTGAGTAGCTGTAAGCACTATATATAAGTTTTAATACTGAGCTATCCTAGCCAGTTTTTGGATGACCGTGCGTCTTCTCCCAGTCTCGGGTTGATAAATGTACTACATGGACGGTTGAGTCTCGTCCTAGCTATGTTTATGTTTTCACCTAAACTCCAAAGACATAGAGGTGATTGGTGAATAGTCGGTTCACATTCATCTTGCTTCTCGCTCGTGCCCCCAGGTCTGGGGCATATACCGATAAGTAGGAAGGCCAGCCACGCCCACTTTAGCTTTACTCTCTTTCCCGTTGAATCGTGGGATCATGTCAGTCGATGGGAGACTAAGTCTCGCCTATCTTGGATTTTATCGTGGTTTTTCATTCCAGGAGGAATACTTCGATGCCACGTAAGTTTCAGGGCGTAATTTGGACAGTGGATGGTCATCCACGTCCACTTTGGTTCATGCTCTGTAATCAGATCTCGGGGTAAAGTTGGCTACAAATGCAGTCGGGTTATGCTCATCTAGTTTCATACTCCTCCTGACGAATCGAACGAGGGTGCTGGAGAATTTTTGACCAAGTATTCGTGGTTTACCCTCCTTTCCATACTCTGAGGGTCATAGTTTTTCAAAAAACATCCGAGTCACATTCGTATGTGCTTGGTGCGGATCGGCATTGACCCTTGGTCTGAGGTATGATATAGTAGGTTGCTCGTAGCTTTGGATGCCGTTTCGATTGGTTCTGTATTGAGGCCTCCCTACAGTCGCTGCCTCAAGTTATAAAGAACGCCACGCTAGAGCTATAGTAAGCTGTCGTATTTGGCTTTTTAGTGTTTTGTACCCCTGCCCCCAGCATTGATTTGGCCAGGTCACTAGTTGGATGGTCGAACCCCATCCTCAGCGGGTTAATAATCCTCCTACCGATTCCAGGCCGAAGTTTACGGAATAGAAAATGGTCGGAATCCACTCGTCTATTTATCGATGTTTATACACCACTCTGCATTCTGGTAACTTAGTGTTATTCTCCCCCCGGTTGACTCGCGCCCAATTTGTGTTCATGCTTCGGTCCACGCTCCGGGGACTTAGAGATTTGTCGCACGGTTTATGCTTTAGTCCACAGTTCGAGACGCAGAGATTTTCGTCAACTCGTTTATACTCTAGTTCACACTCTGGGAACTTAGAGTAATCTGGTCCACTTCTGGGATTTAGGGATTTTTCTGAAGTTGTCTATAATCTAGTCCATGCTCTGGGGACTGAGAGTACTGTAGTTCGCACTCTGGGGACGTAGAGGTTTTTGAGTCATTTATACTCTAGTCCGCACTCAGGGACTTAGAGTACTTTAGTCCGCATTCTGTCTCCCATTCCAGAGGGTGAGACCCCCCGAATGGCTGAGAGTTTGCCTAAACCTGGTAGATAATCCTTCTCTTTAAGATTCTCTTTAAGATTTCGAAAGTCGTTATTCTTTATGTAGGACTATTGCATTCTAATGCTTGTTTTCCATGATTTTGTGCAGGCCGTTCTGACCCCGAGCCCACTCCGAGGAGCGATGTCGCCAAGGAAGTGGGGGAGAAAACAAGTGAAGCCACTCACGCAGGGGAGGCTCCTGGTCCAGAAGCTCAGGTGATCGGAGCGCTTGATGAAGACAAGTCTGAAACCTCCTCTCCTACCGACGGGGGTTATGAAGTAGAAATTACAGGCGCCTCTGAGCACACATCCGAATTGAGCATGGAGGAGCAGCTCGAGAAAGAGAAGGAGGAGATGGTCAAGGTCATAGTAGAGCCCCGAGTTGTGGACTTGGACGATCCTTTGAACAAGCCGTTGAAGGTCATCCTTCCTAGCGGGTCCAAGCCCATGGAAGGCCCACGTATTCCTTCAGTTGCTACCCCTCTATCAAAGAAGAGTACCAAGGGTAAATGCTCTGGAGAGGAGCTGTCTGGAAAGAAGTTGAAGAAGCACAAGAAGTGATTACTATCCTCGTTCAACGAGAGTTAGTTTAAGTCATGTAATTATTTTCATCTATTTCCTTAGTCCTTGTAAATAGAATGTCGACTCCGAACGTTGGAGGGGTTGTAATAGAAACTCATTTTTGAATAAGGTTTAGTTCCTTTTTCTGTCTTACAAAAGGCTCTTATTGTTCAGTTTTCTTTGTGATTGTGATTTTAATCCAAGCAGTTGTGAGTAACATAGACTTCTCAGTCCATCTTCATATAACTCGGAAACTCTTCGGGAGTCGTTGAACTTCCATTCTGTGCTTCGAGCACTTAGAATACTTTCTAGCACGTATGTCAGGGGTTTGACAAATTCAAGTCATTTGTGTCATAGTTCATATTCAGGGAACTTGGAGATCCGATTCACTTATATTCGAGTCTGCACTCTGGGGAGTTAGAGTACTCCAGTCCGCACTCTGGGGACTTGGAGGTTTAAGTCATTTATACTCTAGTCCGCGCTCTGGGGACTTAGAGTACTCTAGTCCGCGCTTTAAGGACTTGGAGGTTTAAGTCGTTTATAGTCTAGTCCGCGCTCTGGAGACTTAGAGTACTCCAGTCCGCACTCTGGGGACTTGGAGGTTTTAGTCATTTATACTCTAGTCCGCGCTCTGGGGACTTAGAGTACTCCAATCCGCACTCTGGGGACTTGGAGGTTTGAGTCGTTTATACTCTAGTCCGCGCTCTGGGGACTTAGAGGTTTAAGTCATTTATACTCTAGTCCGAGCTCTGGGGACTTAGAGTACTCCAGTCCACACTCTGGGGACTTGGAGGTTTAAGTCATTTATACTCTAGTCCGCGCTCTGGGGACTTAGAGTACTCCAGTCCGCAATCTGGAGACTTGGAGGTTTAAGTCGTTTATACTCTAGTCCGCGCTCTGGGGACTTAGAGTACTCGAGTCCGCACTCTGGGGACTTGGAGGTTTAAGTCGTTCATACTCTTGTCCTTGCTTTGGGGACTTAGAGTACTCCAGTCCGCACTCAGAGAACTTGGAGGTTTAAGTCGTTTATACTCTAGTCCGCGCTCTGGGGACTTAGAGTACTCCGGTCCGCACTCTGGGGACTTGGAGGTTTAAGTCGTTTATACTCTAGTCCACGCTCTGGGGACTTAGAGTACTCCAGTCCGTACTCTGGGGACTTGGAGGTTTGAGTCGTTTATACTCTAGTCCGCGCTCTGGGGACTTAGAGGTTTAAGTCATTTATACTCTAGTCCGCGCTCTGGGGACTTGGAGGTTTAAGTCATTTATACTCTAGTCCGCGCTCTGGGGACTTAGAGTACTCCAGTCCGCAATCTGGGGACTTGGAGGTTTAAGTCGTTTATACTCTAGTCCGCGCTCTGGGGACTTAGAGTACTCCAGTCCGCACTCTGGGGACTTGGAGGTTTAAGTCGTTTATACTCTAGTCCACGCTCTGGGGACTTAGAGTACTCCAGTCCGCACTCTGAGGACTTGGAGGTTTAAGTCGTTTATACCCTAGTCCATGCTCTGGGGACTTAGAGTACTCCAGTCCGCACTCTGGGGACTTGGAGGTTTAAGTTGTTTATACTCTAGTCCATGCTCTGTGGACTTAGAGTACTCCAGTCCGCACTCTGAGGACTTGGAGGTTTAAGTTGAGAGAAGTCGTATTTCCACTCTTTAATTTGTATTCATCTACTGTATCGAGGCTAATGTCGTCGAATGAACAATCGAACCACGTTTGCTCACGAAATGGGATTCTGCCCCCCAGGATGAGGGACGGAATTTGAAAAATGGACGATCGATTCTCATCCTCTTGGTGATTATAGCTCTTCCAATCAAGTCAAGGAAGGAGGTATATGACAGATGGTTGGATCACATCCATGTTGGGTTAGATAGCCAAATCTCTTACAATTTGCTCCGTATCTCCTTCTAGAAAATAAGGATAATAGATTGTTGAGTAGACAAAGTAGGTTGCATATGTTCCAAGGTGCAGTCGTGTCCATATATTGAGAGCGATGGTTAATGGGTAGGCAGTCCACCACAACTACTTCAAGTCGGGCTTTCGAACAACCTTTTGTGTTCGAGGTAGGATTTGATGTGTAGATGAACAAATCATGTCCACTCCAGACAGATCTCGGCGTCACTGAGTTTCAGGAGGGGCATTTGTATTTTGTCAAACTTTGTTCTATGACTCGATTTGAGTGGATGATCAGGCCATACCCATTCCAAGCCTTGCTTAGGTCTCCGAATCAAACGTGGAGGTCGATGAATGGATGGTTGGTCATGTTGACTTTGTATTGGGCTCTGATCGTGATGAACTTTTCAATATTTAGTTCATAGCCCCAAATCAAAGGCATATGGTTGATGATGAGCGATTGAATTATGCTTGTCCAAATGTAACTCCACACGTCCGATCATGGTCTGCGTAGATTGGTTGGCAACCAAATCTGAGTACCTGGTCACCTGCATCGTTTTGAAAGTAATTTAGTTCAAGCTAGTCGTAGTTCATAGAACAATTGATATAGAGATGGAAATGGAAATAATTCAAAGAAGATTATGGTAAATCTCATTGATATGTGAAGCAGCATCATGTGCTCGCTATTCGACTCCGCCCCTGGCTCCTTTCAAAGGGATGTCGGCCGTCAACCGTCCAATTGATAATCATAGCCCTTTATTAATAGGCATCGGATATTCGCTGCCCGCCATTCTGCAGGACTTGTACATACTATTGACGCTTTCCTTTCCAGGTCATCTTTTCGATCACACCTCGGAGGTGTTTGTAATCGCCCGTGTTAGGATCAGTGAGCATCTGGGAATATACAACATTCCCTTGATTTTCTTTAGACTTTGGTGTACTCTCTCGAGGTTGGTTTCCAGTACCACTCCGAGTCGGGAGTCTTCAAGTAGAGGTTGTTAATTGAATCTTTCAAAGAGCATATGAGCTAAATTCTGAAGTCTTGTTCCGGCTACTGGGATCTACATCCTTAGCCAACGGGCCTTCATTGTTATTTTTCTTAGTCTGCTCCACTCCTCCTCACTTTAGTTCTGATTGATTTTGTAAAAGAAACGATCCATAGTCGTAGGAGGCTCTTTAGCTAACTAGCTGCCAAAATATATCTGGAGGTTGACTTTCCTCAAACGCGATCAGTATGATACCCTTGTTAGTATTTGAAATAAATTGCTTAGAGCATTGGTTTGCTTGGAGTCACTAAATTCGAAGTGCTAGGTCAGCGAAGAATGGTGCTTGGAGTCATCTTGGCGTTTGCTAGAGTCATATCATCTATGTTCTCCAACCTTTGGGAGTACCGTTTGAATAGCGGTTGCTTGTCCCTTCCCTTGATGTCGTTCATAAGCTGCCACTAGATCCTCTATGCCCTGGTCGATCATGGGATGTCAAGGAAGTGGATAGAATGTTCCTTTATTAAGTTGAGTTTTGAATTCACTATCCAGAGGCACTGCGCTGCGGCTAAGGTTCGTACCCAAAAATATTTTTTTTTGAAAATAGGGGTCGTATAAGGGACCGGTGTAACTTAATTCCAGAGGTGTTTGGCATTCGTTTTCGTTCGGCACAACCGAGTCATTCGGCATACAATACCCTTCGACATTACAGAGGTGCTCGGCATTCATTCTTGTTCGGCACAACCGAGTCGTTCGGCATACAATACCGTTCGGCATTACAGAGGTGTTCGGCATAGAGGTATGGATCGGCCTGGAAGAGCGTTCGGCCTAGAGGTATGGTCGGCCTGGAAGGGCATTCGGCCTAGTGGTATGGTCGGCCTGGAGGTATGGTCGGCCTGGAAGGGCGTTCGGCCTAGAGGTATGTTCAGCCTGGAAGGGCGTTCGGCCTAGAGTTATGGTCGGCGTGGAAGAGCGTTCGGCATACGCCTTTTCTGGGGCGTTCGGCATACGCCTTTTCTGAGGCGTTCGGCATACGCCTTTTTTGGAGCGTTCGGCATACCCCTTTTCTGGGGCGTTCGGCATACGCCTTTTCTGGAGTGTTCGGCATACGCCTTTTCTGGGGCGTTCGGCATAAGCCTTTTCTGGGGCGTTCGGCATACGCCTTTTCTGGGGCATTCGGAATACGCCTTTTCTAGAGCGATCGGCCGAATTGCCTTCAGAGGAGGGTCGGCCTTCATTCAACTTTAGTGCAAACTTCAACGTCCAATCCCCAGATCTTGTGTACATCGGTGAATCCAATCTACGACTATCAGCTTCCTTTAGATTTCTTTCAAATCTGAGTAGAATAGGAAGTTTTCTAGTAAACAACTGGATCAATCTCGCGAATATGGAAATCCACTAGTAGACGATGAGATCCAATCAAGCTGAATTCAATTCTCAGTGAAAGCACCAAAGTGTTAGCACCAAAATTGGTCACTAACCTCGTTGAGAAACATTATGTAGAGAGATTAATGAAGAAGATGAATTAGAACTGAAAAATAGTGTAATTCAATGCCAAAAGAACAACAAAAACGAGAACACCAGATTTATAGTGGTTCGGCGTAACTGCCTACGTCCACTTTGAGTTTTGATCTTTATTTCTTTCACAAGTAGTTGAATACAGATACAATCCATATATTAATGACTTGAATACAAGTTTGAACTGAAAATAATCAGTCTTGAAAGTGGCAGAGTCTCCCCATTGTTCTCCCAAAAAAGTCCCTTTCATTGTGCTACTTCCCTCTTATTTATAGACGAGATGGGTTGGACTTCCCTCATGGGCTTAGGAACAAGGTGCCTCTGCCCATAGTAGGTGAATCTTCGCACCAGGCCAGGCATGCCGAATGCTCTTGCTTTGTTGTGGGCCTGACAACTTGCTACCACCTCCAGTCTCTTCTTGGTCAGAATCTTGTCTAGTGCTAATTATAATTTCTTCAACTGTCGTTTTGTAACCGGGCCAAGATGCCGGTTAACAACTATAATTCGTAGTTTCAAGCTTAATTTTTGATGTAATTTTATGTGATGATCATTTTATTTTCACTTGCGATGTATATATAAATGCGGGAATATGCAGATATGAGTAGATTTTAGTAAATATTAGTAGATCTCAGTTTTTAATGTTTACCTGGAAAGCTTTATGTAGTTTTTGAAACCGTACCTGATTTGTAGGTTGTACTACATCTCATGCATTGTCTTTTCTCACCACTTTTGATTGATTCCTTGCGCAGTTTATGCTTTTTGAACTTTGTCTTTGTCATTCATACTTTATCATGCGTTTGGCACGGTTTGCCCTGCTATTTGGGGGAAGATTATTTTTTGACTCTGAAGTCAGGTCGTGTGTTTGTTACCTTTTTAATTCATGTGCATGGTTTTCTGTACTAGTTCAGACCATCCATGAGTCTTACTCAGCCTGTTGAGGGATAGACGCAGTTAGAGAATGCTCTTGATTTTCATCAATCTCTTGGTTCTGAGCTTCTATGATCATAGCTCGCTATGCCCTAGTGAAGACGAATATTTGGTTGGCCTCCGCGATGCTTGGTTCAACTTGATGCCCTATTAGGATAGCTTTCATTTCTTGTGCTACATTAGTACTGGCAAGTTTAGCTAACGAATCATAGAAGAATTGTTTTCATATGGGATTTCATGTATGTTGAATTGATCAAAATACTCTAGAATTTTTTGGCCTGTTCCACATATTTGGCTAAAGTTGGCTCTTTCCTTTGGCAATTACCTTGCACTTGATTTACAACTAATTGGGAACCAATATGAACTTTAATATGGGTTACCTTCTTACCTGAGCCATCCTTAAGCCTATGAAGAGAGCCTCGTATTCAGCCACATTATTGGTAGCTTTGATTTTGAGCTGCACTGTCCTATATAGTTTCTTCTCATGTGGAGTTATTAGCACATATTTGATCCCTACCCCATATTCATTCGATGCTCCCTCCATAAATAATTGCTAGAACTGTGGAGTGGACGTTTCTTCTTTAGGTTGTGGCTAGTAGGTAGCATGCATTCCATGATGAAATCTGCTAGTGGGTGCCCTTTGATTGCTTTTCATAGACAGTAGAAGATATCATACTGACTGAGCTTCATCGTCCATTTTAGCAAGAGACCCGATGTCGCCGTATTTGCTTCAGCGGTTTGTCTATGAGGAATTTGATGGAATGCGCTTAAACATACGATCACTGTTTCCTAACCGTGGGAAGCAGGTTGTAAGCTAGCTTTTCAACGATTGAATAGTTGAGCCCTACTCCCAACAGGCACTTGCTTGTGAAGTAGATAGGTATCTGGGTCCCTTCATCTTCTCAAACCAATGCAATACTAATAGCTTTGTCAATTACAACTATATACACATACAAGTCCTCACCTGTTACTGGTTTTGATAGGATAAGGGTACTGATCAGATGGTCCTTCAAATTCTAGAAAGTGATTTCGCATTCCTCAATCCATTCGAAATTCCATCCCTTTTTCACTTAGTCGACGAAGGTATACACTTGTCGGTCACTTTGGAAATTAATCTGCTTAGAGCAGCCACTCTACTTTTTAGGCTCATGGTATCTTTCCATTTTTATGGGACTCTCATATTCTTTATAGTCTCAATCTGTTCTGGGTTTGCTTCAATGCCATGGGCGCTAACTGTGTAACCTAGAAACTTTCCTGACTGGATAGAAAAGTACACTTCAAGGGGTTCGGCTTCATGTTATATTGTCTTAAGATTGCAAAGGTCTCTTCCAAGTAATGCACGTGATTCGGTGCTGCTTTCGACTTGACGAGCATGTCATCTACATACACCTCTATATTTTTTCCAATTTGGTCTAAAAAATTATGTTAACTAGCCTTTGGTGATAGATTTAGGGGTATGCCCTAGGGGCAATTATGTAATTTGTTGCATATATCTAACTTGGTAACCAATCTTGTTCGAAATAAAAGATGTTTTTCTTTCTAATATATACTTGATATAATATGTTATATTAATTAATTACTTTAATTAAAAGTATATTTAATAGAAAATCCATATATGGTACATTTTGTTATAGCAGTTACAAAGTGTTGTAACCATGAGTAATTTATCACAATGAAAATAAATATACCATTTTAAATATTCATGATCAAAATGTATCGAAACTGGATATCGACGTATCCATTGAGATTAGAGTACGTAACGCTCTCCAAATGTTGGATAGTTTATTACTCATGGCTGTTGGAGGACTCAAAAGGTTACATACCGATAGTTATTGGATAACTATGGAATGACTCACTCGATAATTTTCTGTTGGTTAATATAACTAAGGTCAAATAGAAAATATCGATGTGATTGATTTACACAGTTCTCTCAACTTGAGAATACCATGGATCTTCAATATGAAAGTTCTGCTTTGATTATAATCAAATCATAGCAAGGTGTTCCATTGAGTGATTATAGTTGGGTCGAGTGGAAGTATTGGAAGAGAAGCACCGTTCAAGAGAGAATTCATCTCCTCGGTTATATGAGATTAGCATCACGGTCAACTCAAGTCAACTCAAAGTCAAAGTCTTTGGGCAGAGCATTTTGGCTAATAATAATTGTTATTATTAAACCAAGGACTTTGTGTTTGGACTATAGAGTAGAATATAGATGATATTGGAATTTTGACCATTATCAAATTCCATAAGTCCAAAGAGATAAAGTTTTGACGAAGAGAATTGGTGTAAATAAATATCACAACCGGGTAATGCTTAATAAAGTGAAATTGGATTTTACCGAAACTAAACAAGCGATAAATTTGACCATAATGTCACACCACCTACTAAGTGACATGTGAATGTTAACATTCGAATAGTTCAATGTTACTCGCTAACCGAATTTGCACCCAAGAGTTACGCAACTGAAATGATGAATTCTCTTTAAACCAAACGATTTAATTAGTTTATAATTATTATAAATTAATTATATTAACTAATATTTATGAAATATTAATTATAGACCTAAGAAATAAATATTTTTGTATATATTTATAATAGTTATAAATACATCGATCGATATAAGATATCGATAACGAAATTAAATTAGATTTAATTAACAAATTTGCTTGGGCGTAAATCGGGAATTAACCCAGAGATTTGGAAGGGAATTTTAAACTGCACTTATATGATAGGGGCGGCCAAAACATAGGGGCAATTAGGGTTTAAGATGGATGGTGGAGATTAGGTAAGAAAAGGCAAGATATGATCCCCTTTTCTCTCTCAACTATTATAAAAGCATCTCTAACCCTAATCTAAATTACTTTTGTTTTCAGCCGCCTCCTTCTTCCTTCTCATGGATGATCTATACATGCGTATACCCCATTAAAATCTCAATTCAAATCCAAATCAATAGTTATTTGATAGCAAAGGTTCTGCGGTTCAAGGACTAGTAATCTGATGAATCGAGGAGGTTTCCAAAGGAAGATGACTCATCATTTCAAGGTGGACTTGAGGGCATCAATTATAGGTAAATTTTTAGTTTCGTATAAGATGTATGATCATTGTATAATAGCTTATTTCTTATATACATCTATATATAATATTACTGCATTGTCAATTAGGTGAGATTCCTAAAGGTAATGATGTTGTCACAATAATGATCGGTTATGTGCATAAGTTTAGTGTGTGTGTATGTGTATATTTATATATATTTAAATTTTATTATGATCTAAAGTTCCATTTTGAATTACTATATTTTATTTTAATATTATACTAATATATATATATATAAATTAATCTATTTATATAATTTATATCAAAGTATATATACATCTATATTATATAAAATTTGATACAATAATTTTCCAATGTATGTTTACATTAGTTATGAATTTTAATAACCAAAAATAATTTCTCTTAAATTATTAGATATTTATTATTATTATTTAATAACTATAAGATTTAATAAATTCATATAAAATAAATCTTGCTTCAAAAATTCATTTTTAAATTTTTTAAAATTAGTTTATCATCATAGAAACTCTCGGTAAAAAATTTAGATATTTTAAACATGTTTTTATATTTTTAAATTGGTCGACTAGTATTTAAATAATAATAAAAAAATTCACTCAAAAAACCTTGAAAATTTTTGCAAGCCTTAAAATACTATTCTTGATATTTTGAAAATTTAAAATTTTATGTTTTTATTATATAATTATATTATATTATTTATTTATGACTGTTTGACTAATTAATTCATAATAAATATATATTAATATAATAAAATTATAATAAATTTAGATCTGTAGTGTATTTGGATCTGGAATGTTAAAACAAAAGGTATGTTATATATATAATTTATTATAATACGGATTTACATTTAATTATTATATTTATATTTATATTTATATAAATATATATACATATTTATATATATACACGCACATAATTATTTTACTTTATTTCATATGTGTGTGTGTATATATATATATATAATATTTCTTTAAACTTATAATTTTATATGTACATATATTTATTTATTTGATATTTATAATATATTATATATATACACATATATACCTATAATAGTATTCATAATGTATATACATACACACAAATGTAATTACTATAATATATATATATATGTATGTATGTATGTATGTATATTAACTATAAGTATATGCACATATTTGGACAACATACAATACATATAGGATGAGCTAATGTGTCCGTTGCGATGTAGACTCCAACATCTATATACGAGCATGTTATACCTTGCATGGAATATCATATTACACATGCAGACACATATATGTATATATATATGGTACATATGTATGCTTATATATAAAGTGAAAATAAATTAAATATATTTCAAACAATGATTTATAAATTTAAATAAAAATATGACTTTTATTTAAATAAATTTAGAAATGTTCTAAATAAATTGGACTTCATAGGCCCAATAAAAATCCAATAGGGTAAAAAAAATTGAAATCAACCCATATCTTCCACCGCAGGCTGGTCTGGTTCTAACAATGATATCAGAGCCCAATAGCCTATGTAGTCTAATTAGTCATGTTAAGGTTAAAAAATTAAAGCCTACCCATATAGTAGGATGATTAGAAAAATAGTGTTTAAGGTTGGGTTTGGGTAATCAAGTATTCTGCCCTACTTGGTGTAACAACCCGCAAATCCGCACAATTCAAGTTGATAATAAATCACACATGTTCAATCCAAATTGAATGGAAAAATAGATAGTTATGGGAAAGAAAGAAGAAAGAAGAAAGAAGAAGAGAAGAGAAGAAGAACTAAAACAACATAGAATCTCACAATGAAGTGGAACAACATATAATATAATATTGATGATCTATACAAAAGAGAAACTGTAATATACATACATTCATCAAAGTAAAACAACACATCACTAATCATCTGCCTGGACATTTATAACCCGTCCTCACAAATGCTGAAAATTTAAACAACTAATGCAGCGGAAATAGACATATACGTGAATACGACCTGAAGACCTCCAACTCGTCTGCTGAAGCTCAAAAGCATCCAAATCTAGATCTATAAATATGCTCGGTCTGACCCGAGCATTGAAAGGGAATAACACCCGGATCAGTCCGGTAAACCAGCGTGAGAAAACACATCTCAATTGAATTTTAAAGTTATCAAAAACTTTCTTTTTCAAAACAAAAGGTATCTCGTATGACCACGCCGCAGATAAACACTGACGAGTTTTTACCTACGATAACCAAAACATTTCAAATCTAATTCTGTTATATTATACTAGCGTCTAATATACAAATAATATTAAAATAGCCGAAATTGTTACCATTATTAAATTCCAGATATGTTAGGCTTTACAAACAAAATGGCAGACATGTATTGGGAAATGGATTCCATACAATGGTAAGGTAAGGGACTACCTTCTGTACGGTACATCTCTAGAGGTATGTACCGAGGATACACAAATAATCCTCCGCATCTAGGAAGACCGATCTATCCCTTTTTGGCATTCAGACATGGCCTGGATTAAAACTGAATATGTCATCACCCCAGTCATAAATGACCTATCCGGGATCCCATAGCATACACTATATTCTCGACATATGGAGAGTAATCTAGAAAGGTGATGACCATACCCTAATGGTTGTGAACCACATAGCCTTACGGCGTACCTTGTTTAAGCCATTACCGGGTGATGAGGCTTAAGGTAACGTTTACATTTCATATAGCACATTCCACTTTGAATGCCACATTACCATTCCATGATCACACAACTAATTTATACAAACATATAACTACTAAGCTCGTACGTCTCAGGAAAGGGTGTTAAGCTAAAAGAAGTTGCCTTTTCCGCCACCAAACAGATGACACGTTTATAGATTTCAATCAATGTCATTAGAAATGCAACATCAGACATTCATCCATACAAGTTGTCTAAGAACAGTTAAAACCAAAGGAACTCTCCTACCACATCCTGTCGGGAATCAACCCAAGGATTAGTAGCTAGAAGTCCTTGCATATTGAAGATTTTCATAACAAAGCACTACCGCCACCATATATATATATAATATGCATCGTAGGTCTAGTGCCAAGTGGCCCTGCATCATAAAGATATCCATATTCAAAAATCATAATCATAAACCTGCACTTTCGAACGCATACGTTGGTCCATAGTGGTTTTTGGATAAATCCAATCCCGGTCTTTCCGGACTAACAACAATAAAGAGGCCCTTAACCTCATACAGAAACCAAGTCTCGTAGACTTATCACATTTCCAACTCTTAACTTACTATCCTTTGGCCAAGAAGAAAGCATAGTAGATTGGAGCACCATAGTCACTCTGCACTACTCGAATCAACATTCTTAACACCAAACGATAACTAAGCCTACTCCGTGGGCTTCGCGCTAAGTGCATGAAATCAGTTCCCACTTCAAGTCAAGGAGCCAAAAATGGCTAAATTTGATAGTCGGTTATTAAACTATCAAAGCAATATATAAAATCTAGCACATAAGCAATCACTAGGCCCATATAATTAATTTCTTATTAATTAAATCAATTTCCAAATATTTGTCTTAAATTATTTTTAAAAATATATATTCTCAAAACCATTTCAACTATTCGATATTTGGAAAACATTTATGTAAACTTATATCAGCAGTACAAGTATATTTAGTAACACTACCATTTTGGTGACATGCTAAATAGATTTCTATAACCGTACAACTCTCGAGTTCATACGCCTCAGAACGGGTGTTAAGTATAAGAAGCGATGCTTCCTATACCACCAAGCCTTTAGTACGATCATAAGAACCAATTCGTAAATTTCACAATGGAAGGTCAAAACACAATTTATTAGGTCAAAACAAATGTTGTGTAAAACATCGTTACAACAACCCAAAACACTAGTATAGAGATTTGATTATATATATATATATAAATCCCATATACTATATAAAACATTTCCTTTCAGAAATCATTTACTATAACAACAATGTTATAGTCCACGCCTTCCTCACTTTTCTGAAAACGTCTATTACAACAATAAATGTTGAAATCAATGTTTTCGTCACTTAACACATTTTAAATCACTTTTAAAACCATTAAATTCCATTTGAAATTATTATTTTCAAAACATTCCTTTAAAACGATTAACTCCATATCTAGATCTCAATATAGATCATTTCTATATTTATAAACTATGTTCATAAATTTCACTTCTATTTTATAAAACTTCTATTTTTATAAAACCTCTTTGTTTATAAAATTCCATTTATAAATCAATTTCTTTATAAACCTCTCTTATTTATAAAATCCATTTATAAATCAATTCATAAAATATTTATAAAAACTCCATTTATAAATCTATTCCTTTATAAATTTAATATATTTATAAAATCCATTTATAAATCCTTTACAAAATATCGATTACAAATCCATTTTATAAATATTTATAAGCTTCGTTTATAAATCCATCTCTTTATTTATAAAATATCACTTTTATAAATTCTTTATATAAACCATTCTAAAATCTCCATTTAAAGTATTTCTCAAAATTATCAATCTTAAAACATCAAAAATCATACATTTTAATTTATTTAAAATAAATTCCTTTCTTTAATAATTCAAAAAATATTAAAACATATATAATTTCCAAAATCACTTTGAAATCCCTTTTAAATCAAAATCATTATTTTATAGTATTGAAATACAAAAATTAAGGCCCAGTGCTACTAAAGCACTAAATAAACAAAATCATATCCATGTCATCAAATATAGCATCCAACAAATCATATATGATAATATATATGAAAAGTAAAATCAACAGTGTGAGGAATCCTATTGGATCCCTCCAACCTATCCCTATGCATCACATACAGTATATAATCATAAAACAAAAATCAACCGCTTCGAGGCGGGATCGTATACAAAGAGTCATCAGCTCATACATGGGAACGTAATAGGATCTCATCCGCTCCATGGGCGGGAATATATCCAAACCAACTAATAAAATAGTAAATCATTCAAACAGTTAACAAACAACCAACAATAAAATTATCCACGCTTATATAAAACTATAAGTGGGCTAGAGAGGCGAGTTTACTCACAGAAATTCCAATAATCGTCAAAGTGCTCCGTTTTGAGTTAAAATCGAACAGGCGTTCAATTTTAATCCTGATTCCTACAACTTCAAACTACTCCATTACGTAGTATTCGTTGTAACATTGATTTTTTAAATTTTGGCTGCTATTTAAAATTAATTTTAAAAATAAAAAAAATTGTTTTTTCTACTTTTTACCGAGAGTTTATTTTGTGTTGATATTATTTTATAAAATATAAAACATAATTTTCTTAACATATTTGAATTAATATAATTGATTTATGTAATAAATTGATTTATGTAATAAATTGATTTAAATAACATATAAATAATAATAAGAAAATTTATTTATCATTGCCAAAAATTATTGTAGCTTTAACACTTTACATATAAAATTATATGACCATATTTGATTAAAGCATGATATTTAATTAATTATAAATTATGTCTCTATTTAAATATTATATATTAATTCAATAAAATAATAAAAAATGTTTTTTAATTGCAGAGTCGTACTAACTTGAGATGTATTTGATAAAAAGACATTTTAGATATATACATACATACAATCAAAACAATTTTGTGAGAATATCATTTACATATCAAAATCATCACCTAACTAACAATATAAAATATACGTATATAATAAATCATTATACTTGAGCATTAATAATTGTATTTTGATCAGAAATATACCTCATTTCTAATGCCTTGAAGTATACCTTGAAATGATGAAGTGTTCTCCTTGAAACAATTTTTGATCCAAAAGAATGCTAGTCCTTAAACCGTTGACTACAGGCTATTGAATAGCAGTTGATTTGACTTGATTTGAGCTTGATAAAATGGAGAGATCAGAGTGGGAATTTTGACCAACAATGCCTAGAGATGGAAGCTCCAAAAGATCATTATCAAATGGAAGAAGGGATGTTTAAATAGAAGAAGGAAAGAAGAGAATTTAGGATTTCATCTTTTACTTAATCTCTTTTAATCTTGGCCATCCATTTAAAGTCACTCTTGCCCATGTTTTGAGCCGCCTATACCCCCTGTTGCAACCGCAAATGACCAGCCCCTATGATGGGCCTTAAACCCATTTAAGCCCAAATAAAATATTAAGCAATTAAATCCAATTTAATGCTTAGATATCATATATCGATTGATATATTTATAACTATTATAAATATATTTAATAATATTTATTCATCAAATTTTATAATTAATATTTCATAAATATTAATTAATTTAATTAATTTATAATAATTATAAATTAATTAAATCGTTTAGTCAAACGAGAATTCATCATTTTAGTTGTATGACTCGTCGAGTGTAAATTTAGTCAGCGATTAATATCTAATTAATTTAGTATTAACGCTCACACGTCACTTAGCAGGTGGTGTGACTTTTTTGCTAAATTTATCGCTTAATTGGTTTCGATAAATTCTAATTTTACTTTATTAAGCGTTACCCGGTTGTGGCTATTGTTTACACCAATTCTCTTCGCCAAAACTATATCAGTTTGGACTTATGGAATTTAGTAATGGTCAAAATTCCAATATCGTCCATAGTCAACTCTATAGTCCAAATATAAAACCTTTGGTTCAATAATAATAATTATTATTAACCGAACTACTGTGGCTAGAAATTTTGACTTTGATCTGACTTGAGTTGACCATGATATCGACCCCATATAACTGAGGAGACGAATCCTCTCTTGAATAGCACTTCACTTCTAATTCTCCACTCGACCTAACTATAGTCACTCGATGGACATTATGCCATGGTTTGACTATAATCAAAGTAGAGCTTTCATATTGAAGATCGACATTATTCTCAAGTTGAGAGAACTGTGTAAATCTGTCTCATCGATATTTTTTATTTGACCTTAGTTATATTAACCAACATAAAACTATCGAGTGAGTTATTCCATAGTTATTTAATAGCTATCGGTACGTAAGCCCAAGGTGTCCTCGGCAGCCATGAGTAATACACTGCCCAACATTTGGAGAGCGTTATGTCTCTTGTCTCAATGAATACATTGATATCCAATCTCGATGCATCTTGACTAGGAACATTTAAAATGATGTGTTTTTATAATATTGTGATATAATACTTATGATTACAACTATTTGTAATTACCATCGCAAACACACCATTTATGGATTATCTGTTAAATATATTTTAATTAACGTTTTAATTATTTATAATACATTATCACAAATATATAACATAAAGAAAAAAAATCCTTTATTAGGAATGAGAATTGACCGCTGAGTTAATTAATTTACAATAAATTACAGAATTGACCATAGGGCATACCCTAACTATAACATTCTTATCAATGCATATCTTACATGAGCTCATAAACTATGCTTTAGATGAACTTAAATTTAATATATAAACTTGCTCTTAAGTACATATCTTAATTGAAAGAAGTATGCTCAACTTCACTCAATATCAATCATACTTTATCCAACAAAGTCTTATTAATCCTTATCGATACATCATTATGTATTATTGGAAGATTAACTTTTGGTATTGAATCTTATTTATTTTAGGTACTTTTGGAATCTCTTTCCAATATACTCACCTATTCGATCAAATCAAATTATTTAATTTTCTTTGCACGTTATGTTTTCTACTTTAATTTTATATTTTATGAATCTTATCATATACAAAATAATTATACACAAATTCATTTATATGATTATTTATTGGTGAATTTAACAGAGTAAGTGGATCTGTTTTTGTGTCATTAGACGTTGGATTAAATACATGATTAAATACATCTATATGTATCAATCTGAAAAGTTCATCAACTCTTTTATCACTCGCACTAAACGTGTGTTTTGCCCTTAATCGCTTAAGATACAATTCATTAATGTCATTTGATTCATAATCATATGAACAAAGAATTATTTCTCAAAGACTTGGCCTGGTCTATAATTCCAAAACAATCGTTAAAATTTAGATACTTTTGTATTTTCTATCGCTAACGCATCACTAATATTATGAAAAAAATATCATTATAGATTTATTTTATAATGAATATTCATAACAATATAAAACTATATTTATATTAGTCAATACTATAAAACAGTTATTAGATCATAAATAATATTTGGTATACATACGAAAATGATCTTTTGTATCCAGATGCATTCACTAATATGCTTTGTATGGTACACTCCCATTATTTCCTCCGTTATTATAACAACACATAAAATATTAGGAAGCTCCATTTAATCATTTTTTATGAGCTATTTATTTCTTCTACTGTAGCTATTTATTAACATATCGATCTTAAAGAAAATAATTTTATACAAAATGATTTTCTATAAAAAAAATACACATGGAATATAAATCAGATTTCTCATTCCTATCAAGTATCTACTAGAATTTTATATAATTCTCATATCTGATGTATCTTCATGAAGTAGAGGTGATCATTCACTCTCTTCAACATAATTTTACCTAAGTTACATCTATTCTCATATATTCGCTTTCCTTTTTGAATGGTCAATCCATTCAAAAAACCCTACTATATGACTGCACCGAACTCTTTACAAAAGTGAATTCGGACATCCTTAACATTTAAGGATATTGTATAAGTTGCACTAAAGAAAACAAATCAAAATGACATTTTGGTGATCAAGTTCCCAGGTTTGTCTAATAGTTCTTGGTTTGTGTCACTAACACAACAAAATCCTCATTGTATTCAACGTGCAATCTTGCATTATGGTTTACTTGCTCATTCCGAATGAACCAATTTGACTGAGATTTTGTTTATAATGTATGTAACTGCTCACCATACAACCTTTGTACGTGATCTAATATAGATCAAATGTTCTTATTCATGTATTGCTTTTGAGTTCAAAACACAAAGAAGATGTTAACCCATCTTTTGGCAAGGCAGTACGCATGCAGATTTAACCCAATAGACTTCACGATTGTCAAGACTGGGATATCATTGATTTGGCTCAAATGGATGGATGAAAAATCAATTACAGTTAAAGTTGTGGGCGATAGTTGAATGGATTTGGATGAAGCAAGCATCTGTATGGACTAAGGACGATCCATGAAACAACTCAAGTCATTAGAGCATCAATAAAATAGAGAGGGGAGCTTACACAAACGATCACGCACCAAAAAGTGGAGGTTTTGGGATTGTTGATCGTTCCCATCGATCACTCTGGAACGACATTCATAATATGCATCAACATAGATTGGATTAGCATAGTATGGCACGGCATAGGAAAGGATCGGCATAGTTTAGAGCGGTATAGTAAGGATCTGCATGGGAAGGATCGCCATAGCATGGATTGGCAACGTTTGGATTGGTATAACATTTAGGATATGGGGGGTTTGGTATATGTCTCTGGCACTAGGATCGGCATGTCAAGTTAAGGGCTACATACGAACGAGTAGGGATTGGATGGGAAGGTTCGGCACAATAAGGATCGGCGCACTATGGATCGACATAACATCCTAAGCAAGATGGGTCGATTTGTACCTATAAAGCTAGAGGGATCGGTGTACATTCCAGGCAACATCAGGAAGGATCGGCGTATCCTTATAAAGGAGGAGGATCGACATGCTTTATGGAGGAGGAATCAGTATATGATATTGGAATGAGATGGATCGGCATAGCAACATGGAAAGGGAGGGATCGGCATGAAGGACTCTTCAAAGACGCTCGGCTTTGAATTTGATGAAGGAAAAAGGATCGTTACTATGTTAGCCGATCGATACTCATGGACAATCATGCATGCCGATCATTACAGTGGGCCCATGTTGGTGAGAAGGCCTTGTCGCCGAAGTTTCACCTATAAATACAGCAGGTATGGCTTTAGAAAGGGGATCTTCATTCTGCCTCTCTTCATCTTCTACCTAGGCCATACTTGGCCGTTTTTATTCTTGAATTTCACGGATTTGTAACTGCAATCAATAGTATAATCTAATAAAAGGAATATCTTTGGAGTGTACGTAGGCCAGAGTTAGCCGAACCAATATAAATCTGTGTTTCTATTTACTTACTTTCTGAATGCTTTAATTTTGTTCTTCATTTATTTCTCTTCATATTTCTGTGATTAGATTGGATATTGGTGCTTTCACATAATTGGGTGTTGGTGGTCAATTTTGACGCCAACATTTTTGTGCTTTCACTGAGAGGACTTGCATTCGCGGATTTAGAAGCTAAGATCTCAGATTTAGAGGCTTGGATACTTAGATCTAGGAAGCAATGGCTAGGCAATCAACAAGGAGACAAAGAACATATAGGAGCCATCATGAAGGAAGTCAGGAGGCTTCCCCGGGAGCTAATCAAACCTCAATATTCATTACTAAAGATGAGATGGAAACAATGATGGATGCTATGCAGGAAAGGATGCTAAAGAGACAGGAGGAAATGATGCAGAACCTACTTTGACAGATTGGACAAGCTGGAGTGCAAAACCAAGGAAATTGAGTAGTAGGGAATACTGGAAATATGGATCACGGAGTTGGAGCAGCAGGACCTGAGGAAATCCAGAATTAGAACCAAAAAAACGAAGCAAACAGGATGCAGGATGGAGTGGAACCGCCGGGAGCAACCGCTGACCGACCAGGAACGATCGGCGAAATTATAACCGATCATATAGAACGATCGGTGCCGATCGTTCCACACTCGGGGGCATGACCCCGGGTCATGGTGGCTCAATTTCAGGCAGGATACAAGGCGATGCTGTGCAGTTTGGGACTGATCGGAATATGGATGTTCATCCTGAAGAGCAGATTTCAGGATTCCCTTATGGACTTGAGGGGCAGGTCGGAGACAATGAGTGAAGACTAACACTTGATGACAACGACAGGTTAGTGGAAGTAATCAGACGGTCTATGAAAGGAGGATTGGTAAATAGAGATCTGGAAGATGTGAACAGGAGCCCCTACGCTCCTAGGATCAAGCAAGCTAGGAATCCACCATAATTTAAACTACCAACACTCGAGATGTATGATGGGAAAACAAATCCCGCTGTTCGCTTGACAAGATACATGAGACATATGGAAGTACTGGGGGCATCAGAGGAAGTCATGGCACGGTGCTTCCCTTTGTATTTGATGGATATAACTGCACTATGGTTTAGACAGTTGGAAAGCAGCTCTATCAGCACATGGACAGAATTGATCGAAGGGGATGAGGCAGTTTAGGGTTCACATCTCGAGACCTAAAAATGTGATGTGTTTGGCAACACTGAAATAGAGGACCACAGAGTCCCTGAGGAGTTTTCTAACACGGTTTAATGCTACGGCGGCATCGGTAGATCGTCCGGATCCATCCATGGTTTTGATGGTGGCTGTATCTGGAATTGCTGATAGCACGAAGTTCAAGGATTCACTTGCATGGAATCCACCTATGGATCTAGGAGAGTTTTACCACGAAGCAGAAAGGTTCCTGAGACAGGGAGATGCACGAGCAAACAAACCGGAGGTGAACTCTGTGCAAAGTGGAGGATAATCAGGGGATGTAAACAAGAATGATAAAGGCAAATGGAAAATGAGTGATGGAACTAATATGTCGAAAAGGCAATGGGGAGACCGAAATTCTCTTCTTACATGGATTTGACTGAACCTTTGGAAAGGATTTATTTGGATACTCGAGGATGAATTCAGTATCGAAGGCCGACAATAAGGGAAACCTCCGAATACGAGTGGGCATCAGGAAAGCATTGCCTATTCCATGAGATGGATGGGCACAATACAAATGACCACAGGCATTTGAAGGATATCATCGAGTAACATGTGAGGAATGGTCAGTTACAACAATATATAAGGACTCGGGCTACGGCAGTGGAACAGGAGTAGCCTTCGTCCACCTCGAATGAAGATGGCACTGGATCAAGGCATCATCGTCAAATTATCATTAATTAACTGGATTTATGGCATGGAATAAGTAATAAACCCTGCAGTAAAATGACTAAGTCACTTATACATGTACGGGATCGAGGACGGTCCCTAGGCATGCTCTGAGTTGACAATGAACCGTAGTGCTCGGGTTTGTGAAATTTTGTTTTTTCCCGTTTGCTACGAACTCTGGTTTTTCTAATACTATTGCTATTCAATTTTTTGGTTGTATGGACTTTTATTTTATATTTTACCGAGTGGACTTTGGAATGATTAAATCTGGATTAATGTAGTAAATAACAGAGGTTACGGTTATGGCCCCGACCGAAGAGATGGGGCAATAACCGCGAGTTACGAGTCCCTTCGCTGGAAAGCGACATGATGGACTCGAACATGGATAAGTCCTCGACCGGAGGGTCGAGGCCAGAGTAGGATCCCCACGGCTTAAGCCCTCGACCGGAGAGTCGAGGCTGGAGAACGGAGTACAACAGATCATCGGGTACAGACAACCTGGCAAGGGGTAGGCCGCTTCGCCGGAGAGCGATAGGATTGGCCTACTCAGATTGTTGAGTATGGATTGTTCTCGGCAAGGACCCTGAGAGGTCTAAGGATTTGAATATAGACCCATAGCAGTCTCAGATTTGGATAAAACGACCCGGAGAGGTCTAAAGATTTGGATATGGACCCAGAGGATAAAACGACTTGGAGAGGTATAAAGATTTGGATATGGACCCGGAGCGATCCTAGATTTGGATAAAATAACCCAGAGAGGTCTAAGGATTTGGATTTGGACCCGGAGCGATCCCGGATTTAGATAAAACGATCTGGAGAGATCGTGGATTTGATTAATGGATTTGGGATGGAATCAGAATTGGATATCTACTCAAATTTGTCATGGATTCCGCTAATGATCCGAAGAGATCAAGGAATTAGATTGATAATGGATTGGAAAATATGGCAATCAATGTTTTGGGGGGCAAAGTGTTAACCTGCCTTTTGGCAAGGTAGTACGCAGGCGGATTGAACCTAGTAGACTTCACGATTGTCAAGGCTGGGATATCATTGATTTTTCTCAAATGGATGGATGAAAAACCAATTACAGTTAAAGTTGTGGACGATAGTTGAATGGATTCAGATGAAGCAAGGATCTATATGGACCAAGGACGATCTATGAAACAGCTCAAGTCATTAGAGCATCAATAAAATAGAGAGGGGAGCTTACACAAACGATCACGCACCAAAAATTGGAGGTCTTGGGATGGCCGATCGTTCCTATCGATCGCTCTGGAACGACCATTATAATATGGATCGGCAAAGATTAGATTAGCATAGTATGGATCGGCATAGGAAAGGATCGGCATAGTTTGGAGTGGCATAGTAAGGATCGACATGGAAAGGATCGACATAGCATGGATTGGCAAACTGTGGATCGGTATAGCATTTAGGCTATGGGGGATTCGACATATGTCTCTAGTGCTAAAGGGATTGACATGTCAAGTTAAGGGCGGTGTACGAACGAGTATGGATTGGATGGGAAGGTTCGGCATAATATGGATCGGTGCACTATGGATAGGCATAACACCCTAAGAAAGATGGGTCGGTATGCACCTACAAAACTAGAGGGATCGGTGTACATTCCAGGCGACATCAGGAAGGATCGGCCTATCCTCATGAAGGAGGAGGATCGACATGATTTGTGGAGGAGGGATCGGTATAGGATATTGGAAGGAGATGGATCGGTGTAGCAACATGGAAAGGGAGGGATCGGCATGAAGGACTCTTTAAAGATGCTCGGCTTTGAATTGGATGAAGGAAAAAGGATCAGTAGTATGTTAGCCGATCGATACTGATGGATGAATCATGCATGTCAATCATTATAGTGCGCCCATGTAGGTGAGAAGGCCTTGTAGCCGAAGTTTCACCTATAAATACAATAGGCTTGGCTTCAGAAAGGGGATCTTCATTATGCTTCTCTTCATCTTCCACTTATAGGATACTCTACCATTTTTATTCTGGAATTTGGGATTGTAACTGTAATCAAACTTCAGTATAATAAAAAGGATTGATTTGGAGTGGATGTAGGCCGGAGTTAGCCGAACCACTATAAATTTGCGTGTTTCTTTACTTTTTCTGCTATTGATTATGTGATCTGCATGTTTGTCTTTCTGTTTGGATATTGTTTTGTGAATTTGGTGCTTTCACGTACAACTGGGTGTTGGTGGTCAATTTTGACACCAAAGAAGACAATTATTTTCTTAGGAAATGAACACTTAAACGACCAAGATGTGAATGTATTTAGTTGTTGTATTATTTGGCTCTTTCATGGGCCTTGAAGTGACAACATGCCAAAGAATTTAATGA
Source organism: Allium fistulosum (assembly GCA_030737815.1). Lineage (NCBI taxonomy): Eukaryota > Viridiplantae > Streptophyta > Magnoliopsida > Asparagales > Amaryllidaceae > Allium > Allium fistulosum. The sequence continues at coordinate 635,583,207 of CM060901.1, forward strand.
TAAGTATATTTTATATTTCTATGTCAATCCTTACTTAGTTCACTTGTATATTTTTAACTGATAAACATTTTATCAATTATATTACTTGCATAAATTATAGAAGTAGATAATTTTAACTTTGTATAATATAACGTTCTTACAATATTGAAATGGTTAAATGATAATATTTACGTTGGAACTGGGCTAGCCTACAGCGGAAGGGCTAGTCTATAGTGGAAGAAATGGGTAAATTTTAATTTATTTCACCATTTGGATCTTTATGGGGCATATGAAGTCTAATTCATTTAGAACATTTCTAAATTTCTTTTAAATAAAATCATTATTTTATTTCAATTTATAATATAGTTTTTTATTATGTAATTAATATTGTATTATATATATACATGTCCTTATTACACACACACACGTGTGTGTAACATAGCAATCCATTTAAGGTTTGACATGCCCATGTATAAGTGTTGGGATTTACACCGCAACGGACATGTTAGCCCCCATTGTATACAAGTATATCATCCAAATGTATGGTCATATGCATCAACTCTTATGTATGAAATATATTATTTATATACAAATATATGTATGTAACCTCAAATAATTTATATATAAAGAATTTTATAAATTTAAAAATTATATGTAAATATATATACATATATACGTATAATCTTATAAAATATATATATGCAATTAATTTAAATTAATAGTTTATAAGATAATTTTATTCTATTATAAATAACTGTAAAATTCGGCAGTTCTATTTAGATATATATATATAAGTTAATAATTGTGTATATATATGTATTTAATAATGATAATGCTCTCGGCCAGAGAATATATACAATTTATTTGAATATATACATAAATATATATTTATATCTGTAAAATTGTATATACATAAGGAATATATATATACATATATATATATATATTAATGTTTTCGGCTCACGAAATATAATCTTTATTATTATTATGAAATTATTTAAATAACTAAATCCATGTTTAAAATAAATAAAAAATTTAAAAAATTATTTTCAAAAACAAAATTTATATTTTAATGTTTTAAAAAAAATTATACATGTCATAATATATTAAGCCATACATACTTATATCTTATCTAAAATCCATTTTAAATTAAATTTAATAATATATATATATTATATAAATATATAATTAGTTTTTTTATTATTGTCGAAAGCTTCTTTGGCATAAATAATATTATTCATCATTAAAAACATAAACTGTATGATGTTATAATTTAATTATAGATTTATAAAATTAAAATCATTTAAATAATAAATTATTTTAATTTAGAAAATAAAAATAGTATTATTTTATAGCCATGAGCATTATGATAATAGTGTATGAACAAAAAAAATTATTTTTATTTTTAATATATGCATACAACCAAACAACCATCGATCATGTGATGATATACTTATATACAAGATTTGTCACCTATCTATCTAAACGGCATATGATGTAGAAATTAATTAGACATAAATCATTATTATAGATTATAGAGTTACCTTATCATCAAAGCCAATTAGTACAAGTTGAAATGAAGAGATTATCTCCATGAACAAGTGTAACAACCCTCTTTGGAACGGGCTTTATTTTCGACTCAATAAAAGTCCATCGAATCTTAGGTCCATTCCAAAGTTGGCTGTTGGTTGGTAAATTTAACACAATGGACAATATACGGAGCTATCTATCTATGCTTTCAGAATCTCACAGCAGAAGGGATAAAATATAATAACAGAAATAAGTACACATTTTATTACTACTATTAATGCCTTTCTTAAACGTTAAGTTTCTGTTAACGTCAAAATATCTACTAATGTTTTTAATTTCAAACGTTAACGTTATTAAAAATTTTGAATTTAAATTCATTTGGATTATTTTAAATTCAAAAACTTCAAACGTTAATAGCTTTTCCATTGAACTCCGATCGCAAAACTTTATATATGAAAATTGTTCAGAAAATCGCCACGAACACAATGGTGTAACTTTCATGATCAAGTTTAGATGTTTGCGAAATTCTCGTCTTTAGCTTTATTATTAATTAATCAATCTCTTACTAATTTTTATGGGGTGTTACATTCTCTCCTTCCCCTTTTAAAAAGGATTTCGACCTCCGAAATTCCTAAGGGACAAAGATTGTAATGCGCACTCTACAACCATGTTATACAACCAAGTTATATACACAACCATCTACTCAACCAAAGGTACAATGTGATTATGTATGCAACATACTATAGGTGAGCTCAATCTTAGCATGAATATAAGATCATGATATGTAGGCATGTATGCAAGCATACTAAATATGTATAAGATTATATATGAGTGCAAAAATAATAGTAAAAAGTGCGGCAACCATCCCCTACCATCCAATCTAGTAACCACGATGCAAAACAAAACCTACACAATACTAAATTTTAGAGTTAGAAAGTTAGGATGAGAAGCCTTTATCTTCTCTTTGGTTTACCATGTGCTTTCCGCTAATTTACCATGCAGACATTTCCTTAAATACGATACATGGAATACATCATGGACTCCCGCTAACTTATCCAGATGCTCTACTCGATATGCAAGTTTTCCCACCATTTCTAAAAATGGCGAAGGCCTAACAAATCTCAACGCAAATTTCCTCGATGTTACAAACCTCATAGCCTTACTAAGAAAGGAAATCTTAACAAATACCATGTCTCCAGTAAAAAAAACTCCAACTCTTTCCTTCGCCCATCAGCATAGGACTTCTGTCGGTCCTGTGTGGCCTTCATTCATCACCTAATCATCTCTACCCTTTTCAAGGTTTAATGAATCAAATCTAGTCCAAGTAGAATTTTTTCGGTAGTTTCCCACCAATAATTCTATGACTTGCATGTCCTCATGTATAAGGCTTCAAAGGGTGCCATGCCAATCATTTGTTGGTAACTATTGTTGTATACGAACTCTACAAATGGTACATGCTACTCCCTATGTACTCCATAATCCATGGTACAAGCTCTCGACAGATCTTCCAAAACCGTGTTCGCCCTTTCTATCCGACCATCGGTCTGTAAGTGGTAAGAGTTTCTAAGATTTAACATCATTCGTAAAGCTGACTGCAAACTCCCTATCACTAATAATGCTGACCGGAACTCCATGCAGTCGTACCACTTCTTTGATATAGATTTGCGCTAGGGACTTTACAGTCCTATTACTCCTTATGGAAATAAAGTGAGCACTTTTAGTGAGCCTATCCACTATAACACAAATGACCTCATTGCCTCTTTGACTCTAAGGCAACCCATCTATAAAATCCATTGATATATGCTCCCACTGCCAAGTTGGCATGTAACAACCTATATTTTACATATTGGAGGATCGTAAAATATAAATTTTAAATTCATATGAGGTCATATGACTTTATAACTTTGGGAAATACCTCCTAGTGACTTTTCCCATATTTAGAATTTGTCGGACAATTTTACCCTTTAATACTTGTAATGGTAGTAACTTTTGATGGAAGCCGAATCAGCTTCAAAGACCATTCTATTGGAAAGATATGATGGTTTCTCTTTTCCTAGAGTGGTCATAATAGCGATTTGGATTTTCTATCTAGAAGATATTGCTGTTTAAAGATTGGCAGCTTTTGGAGCAGCTTAATGGGTAATTAGTGAATTAGGGGGCAAGCCCAATATCCCATTTCAGGTTTGGAGGTTATAATAGGCTGAACTGTCATCCTCAAATCATTTTTACTACTTCCTAAATAGATCTAAGCCTCCATCAACCCATTCTCCACCCAAAACCTTTTCTTTTCTCCTCCAAATCAAGTCTAAATCATAGATTGGGGGTGGGTTAGCAAGGGGATTCTTTAAAGATCTTCAAATTTACAGTTTTAGGGAAGAAAACTTGGGGCTTGGCTGTTGATTTTTGGATTTGCATGCAAATCTCCACTTTTTGTTTGTTTGGTGAGTGATTTATGATCTCTTACCTTACTATATATATCTATAGGTTTTTACATATTTTAAACCCATTTTAAAGTAAAAATTAAGTTTAAACGCTGTTTTAAAGTGAAACTGGAGTAAAAACAAATTTAAAATGTTATATAGTGTTCTAATCATGTTTATTTGATGTGTGGTTGCCTTGATGTGTATTGGGCTAGGTTAGATACATATTATAGGATGATTTTCCATGAATTGTTGTATGTTTGCATGTTTGAATGTTGTTTGGTGCATGTGTGGTGTTTGCATATATGCTTGTACGGTTGAAAATGCTTATCGGAGCGACTTAGAGTTAGGAACCGTGAAACTGAGCTTAGATGGATTTACTCAAGATTGTCGAGAGTTGTATCATTGCATAAGGAAGGCGTTCAGATCATAGAATGGAGCATAGCGGCAAAGTCGATGTGAAAATGGAAGTTGGAGTCACTGTAGAAGTTTGGTTTGGTAGTAGGCTTGCTCGGTGATTAGTTGGCTCGGCTTGGATTCAGGCTTGGAAGGAGTTGGCTCGAGGTGAGGTTAGTTTGGCATTTTCTTTCCAATGGTGTCATGGGAGACCGGACAACATTTGCTGTGTAGTGATGACGTGGAGGACCGGATTGCATTTGATGTCCGGTATTAGCAAGGAAAACCGGACAACCTTTGCTGTATGGTGGTATCATTGGGTACCGGACAATATTTGTTGTTCGGTGACTCTATAGGAGACCAGACATAATTTTCTGTCCAGTGGAGTTATATCCAAGTACCAAACAAGGAAGGGTACTTGCGTTTGCATCGTGGCATGTCAAGGCTTCGGGGCAGGACTTAGGGCACTTGTTGGTCTTCAGAAGTAGATTTGGGGTAAGGAAAGATGACCCTGGGATAGCTTTGGGACTTCGGCGATGGCAACTCGATGGTGAGTGAAGTTAGGCATCGATGATAGCGGCTTGATGTTGAAAGTAGTCATGAGAACGGCTATCCACAAAGGACAGGTTCTAGAAAGGGTGACCCATGGATAGAATGTTGAATGGTTCTATCATGGAATAAACAAATGTAGAATGGTTCCTTAAAGATAATGGAAACTAGATGGGGCAAGGAAAGGGCTTGGATATTCGTGCTAAGGGATCGTTGATACTCGAAGTATTTTCTAATGTACTTGAGAGTAGGGTTATTGTGGGGACGTTCATGGGTACTTAGTTTGGCTACACTGGATCTGTTGTTTGGAATCGTATACCTCGGACCTGGGGAAAGGGTCTGGTATCAGTTTTGGTCAAAAGATGAGTACACTGAAAATCGGGATTTCCATTAGTCCCTGGCATGGGAAATGCCATATGAGTTATCATATATCTAGAGCACATTGAGTGATAGTAAGGATTGTTTGATGGATATTATGGTTGCTTTGGTTGCCTTCTTCCGTAGTCTATCACTCTAGGAATGTCACTGGAGATAGGTATTGGGGACAGGCATACTTGTACTCCCGCTATCATACTTAGTTTGCAGTATACGTTCATGATATTTGTAGAGTGGCACATTGTATTCATTATGTGCTCACTCTTTGGTTGCAGGGACATGTTAGGTATGGTTCTTCATACTTTATGCCCCTATTTACTATATATGGTTTTTTTATAGTATTTTGAGATGATGTATCTCTCACATGAGACTGTTGTCTGACCCGTGGTTTTAAGCTTTTCATATTATTATCCCGGGTACTCTTAGATGAGTATATTAGGGATAATAGGTCTTGATAGCGCATGGAACTGTATGGAGTATGAGTAGGAGGCTATGCTTTCATATATCTATACTTTAGAGCTTACTACAGCTTATATTCCACTGTGCGGTACTATGAAGGTACGTTAGCACTTGTATTTTGCGAGACGGTTTAGAGTTTATTTTGGAGATTTGGGATGTATAAACTCTTTATTTTAGTTTTTATGTAGTTTGTGAACCTGAAGCACTTTGATGTTCTTGTTTATGTTTCATTTGATTTTATCACTATCTCGCCTATTTTATATCTATATTGTTATTATCCGTGTGCTGTGAGATGTTCTACAAGTTTTGTACTTGGATTTTTATTACTTTGCACCCTCGGCTACCATCCCGCATCCTCGACTATCGTCCTGCATCGACCGGGTACCTCTATGGTGTATTTTACAGGTATATTGGGTACTAAAGATGCAGGGCGGCCATCACATTTGGTATCAGAGCCAGGTTGTGTAGGCAACGTAAGTTGATACCTGGAAGGCTGGAACCATTAGAGATTAAGAATGAGCTATCACCTTAGAATGGATCGAGCAATATATGAGAGAGCGTACTTATTATATTTTGGTCTTCAGAACTATGTAGTAGTGTGTGTTTGTGTATGTATGTATATAGTACATAAGTCGCATGCGCACGAGTACCATTGATATATTTTTATTATATAAGAGACTGATCATTCTTATTACTGATCAAGAATGAGCCAGCATACAAGAAAAACTATAAGGAACTCCATCTCTTGAGTTGAGGAAAGAGCGGGTTTAGGGGCTGCTAACCTTGACTTATAGGCAATGTTCAACGCAATAATGGCGAACATGCTGCAAAATGCCTAAGGAGCTGCTTCGAATGTTGCTGTCGGCGGTGGTGCTCATGTGCAAGCGCTGAGAGCTAACATTGCCAGGCTATATAAGGATTACTCCACCGTAGGAGGCAAACCATTTCTTGAAATAGAGTTGGCCATCAAAGTGTTGGATTGATTGGACACCTGCGACCATAATTCTTTGGTAACATGGAAGTAGAAGATGCCATGAAAAGGAAGTTGGCCTTCAGATAGCTTTAGAGATGGGTCATGAACTGGTAGAATGCCATTACTATTGCTACATCCGAGGATCAGTTCACTTGGGACCAGTTCAAGGCTAGGCTTGAGGAGAAGTTCATTTCAGCTTCCCAGAAGTCAGTGTTATTTAGGATATTTGGCGATTTAAAGCAAGGGGATATGTCCGTCTTTGAGTATATTGCTGAGTTCGATGCTTTGTCGAAGTATGGGATGTATTTCATCAACACTTCACTAAGAAAGAATAAGAAGTTTCCGATGGGTTTGGAGAACTATTTGGGGGAATTGTTGGTGAGTCATATCGATGAGCCATTTGAGAGACTTGTCGAGAAAGCTCTACACTAGAAGAGTTTATACCCCAGGTCCAAATCCATTGTTGTCTCTAAGGAAGAGCCAAAACCATAACATTACAGTGGAGGCAAGAAGAAATGGAATGGAAAGAGGAAGAAGTTTCTAGGAAAGAATGCTTAGAAGAAGGCTAAATGGGAATCCATCTGTTATGGTTATGGAGACAAGGGTCACTTGATCATAGACTGCAAGGGTGATGGAAAGAAGAAGTGTTACAACTAAGGCAAGTTCATACATATGCAGAAAAGATGTACTGAACCAGCACAGTAGAAACAGGTTATGAAGGCATATGTTTTGGACGTTGTTCCGACTTCGTCGAGTGCTTCTTTGCGGAAAGAGAAAGGGAAAAGCGTTGTTATTCAAGGTATGCTTTCTATTTATGGTGTTCCCATACGTGTTTTATTCAATATCAAGGCTTCACATTCCTTTATATTTAGAGATTTGGTAGATGGACTGGGATTGAAACCCGAAATAGTTGACCGACCTTTGATTGTGACGAACCGTATTAGAGGCTCCACTAGCCTGTGTATGGTTTGTCGTGGTTTGGTCTTATCGAGTCATGGATGATCCTTTGTTTGTGATTGCTTTATTTTGAATTTCATTAGGTTCGAGATTATCTTGATGATGGACTGGTTGAGGAATTATGTGTAGTAGTGGATTATGAGAGAATGTTGGTGATGACTAGGGCTGTGGAGGGGTGGAGAGTAGTGATTGTTGCCTGCCTGAGGATGGGGTTATGGTTAGTTTTCTATATTCGCTCGAAGTTCCATAGGATGGGTTGTTATCTGTGCGTATCGTTAGAGAATATCCAGACGTGTTTTAGGAGGTGACCGGATTACCATCGCACCGAGAGATCGAGTTTCGTATATACTTAACAAAGGATGTTATACCGATAATTATGCCTTTAAGGCGTATGGTACCCAGAGAGCAAAAGGAGTTTAAGGTGCGAGTAAATGACCTGTTGAAGAGAGAGTTAATTCATAGGAGCTTATTTAAGTGGGGCACACCTGTAGTATTCACCACTAAGGCGGATGGCTCTTTGAGATTGTGAGTAGATTACCATGAGTCAAATAAGGTAATGAAGAAGAACAAATATCCACTCCCACGTATTGATGAATTGTTTGATCGGCTCCATGGTGCGAAGGTGTTATCCCAATTGGTTTTGGCAATGAGATTTCACCAGTTAAGAGTAGAGAAGGAGAGTGTGCCAATTACTTCATTTCATATGCCATAAGAGTGGTTGGTTATGCCGTTCGAGCTAACCAATGGTCCAACATACTTTGTTGATCTCATGAACCGCATCTTCATGGATCAACTAAACAAGTTCATAATTGCGTTCGTGGAAGATATCTTTGTTTATTCAAGGATGGAGGAAGAACACATGGAGCATTTAAGGAGTGTGCTTAAGGTGTTGAGGAAGCACCAATTGAAGGCAAAGTTTTCAAAGTGTCACTTTTGGAGCAGGGAAGTTCATTTTTTGGGTCACATTGTTTCTGAGCATGGTATTGTTTTTGATCCTACAAAGATGGAAGTAGTATAAGATTGGGATCGACCCAAAACTACTACAGACGTGAGAAGTTTCCTTGGACTGGCGGGATATTATAGACGTTTTATCCAAGACTTCTCTAAGGTAGCAGTGAAATTAACCAACTTGATGAAAAAGAACAAGATTTTTATTTGGGACGCGAGATTTGAGCATGCGTTCATGAGTCTGAAGGAGAGGTTGACGAGTGCACCGATGGTAGTCTTTTCGAGCAGGAACGAGGAGCTAATAGTATACACAGATGCCTGTGATACTGGGTTAGATGTGCGGTGTTGATGCAGAGGGGAAAGGTTGTCGCCTACGCTAGTCGGCAACTGAAACCGCACGAAAAGAAGTATTCGAATCACCATTTGGAGTTGGCGGTGATAGTATTCTCTTTGAAGATATGAAGGCATTATTTGCTTGGGAAGAGTTTCGAATTGTATACGGATAACAAATCCTTGAAGTACCTTTTCCTTAGAAGGATCTCAACCTTCACCAACAACGATGGTTGGAATTCTGGGCCTCCTATGACTTTGACATTTCTTATATGCATAGTATGGGAATTGTGGTCGCTAATGCTTTGAGTATGAGACATGCTAGCTTGGGAGCATTTTTCCTGGAGTGGAAGTAGTTGGAGTTTATCGTTGGTTATGATTTTGGATCTCGATGTGAGCTAGAGCCGGAAGTGTTGGCTAGCCTGACGATTTGACCTACCTTGATTGAGCAGATTGGTACTAGTCAGAGGAAAGATGCTAGACTAGTGGGGATCATGGTGAAAATAGAGGAAGGGGTAGAGTCTGAGGAGATGAAACAGTACAGGATCGACCATGATGGTTGGCTCCGTAAGGAAGGGAAGCCATGCATTCTTGATGTCGATGGGTTGAGGGTTGAGGGTTGAGGTGATATGAGAATGCCATCATTCGAGATTAACTATACATACCAATGGCTATAAAATGTAACGCAATATGAGGCAGACATTTTATTGGGAAGGGATGAAGAAGGACGTTGGGGCATTCATCTCGAAGTGTATAAAATGTCAGTAAGGCAGAGCTGAAGGAGCTGAGTGGTTGCTGCAACCTCTCGAGATTCCCGAGTGGAAATAGGAACAATTTCGATGGACTTCATCAATGGATTACCAAGAACCGGAGGAGGGTACGATAGCACCTGGGTCATAGTCAATAGACTGACGAAGAGTGTTAAATTTATAACCCAAAAGTCTAGTAGAACTTCATCCAAATCGGCCGAGTTATATGTGAAATGGTTTGTGCGATTCCACGATGTGCTGAAGTGCATTAAGTGGTCGAGACCCTTTATTTACTAGTGGGTTTTGGAAGAGCTTACAAGAGGCGTTGGGGACAGAGCTGCATCTCAGTACAGCTTATCACCCACCAACTGATGGATAGACCAAGAGAGCGAATCGTATCTTGGAAGATCTCTTGCAAGCTTGCATTCTCGATTTCGATGGCTCGTGAGATGATCATTTGCACTTAGTAGAGTTCGCATACAACAACAATTATCAGTCTAGCATCGGTATTGCACCATTTGTGGCGTTATATGGCTGACCGTGCAATGCTCCTTCCTGTTGGTAGGAAACAAGCGAGAAACTGGTACTTGGGCCAAATATGACTAGAAAGACTTCGAAGAAGATCGAGATCATTCGACAAAAAATGAAAGCTGCTCAGGATAGGTGTCAATGCCAAAAGTGGCATAACACCAAATATGGATTGTTGTAGGATTAGATCTAGTAGAAATAGCAAAAAAATGTAGAAAAGTAAAGAGACACAAGAATTTATAGTGGTTCAACAATCTCTGGGCTACATCCACTTTATATTTTTATTGATTATGGAGTTGATGGAGATTTAAAGAAAGATTAGAGTAACTAGTACAAAGGGTTGACAGGTTCTAAAGCCTAGAACTACCAAAAGTGTCTGCCTAAGTGACTATTGTGTAAGGAGATAAAAGATGAAGAAGATACAGAGTCTGAAACTTAGAGTAGATCCCTATTTGGTTGCTATAGGATTGATATTTATAGAGAAACTGCTATGTAGGTCTATAGGGTCGAGTTGCACAAAGTCCAGATGCAAACCCACAGGTGGAGGAGAGAGCATGCCGGCCCATTTCCCAATATGGACCTCTCTGTGTCGAGAGGTTCCTCTCAGTGCCGAGAGTTTTATATTGGTGAAAACTTCTCCTTCTTACTTACTTTGCTCTCCTATCTCTGATTCGATGCATTCCAAACACTTTTCCATTAAGGTTGAGTCGCTCTTGATGTTTTCCTTGATAAAGCTTGTATTATCCTGCTCTCTTTGCTTTCTTCTCATTAATCCTTGGTATTGCTCATCTATTCCTTGAGAAATTGTTGGAAGCAGTACTCAAAGTACAAGAATTGGTAGGATCCAAAAAGTTGCAAAAATCTCTCGGTACCGAGAGGACCTCTTGGTACCTAGAGGTTTCCTTTGCTCCATTGGACTTGCTACCTTTTGAGTTCCCTCTTCTAACTCTTCCAGGTGTGCTTCCAAGTTCGTGAGTCGTTTAATCTTCGTTTTAGCCTTCTACTTTCAGTTGAAAAATGCTTGGTTAAAAATCCGGTTAACACTTGCCACCAGAGTATACTTTCATTGAGAGCAAAGCGTGCTCTGGATCAAAACAAGTTTTGATTTGCCGTCTCTTGGCTTCGGTTGGTCATTCAGGAATTAATTAGAATTTCCTTTATCCGGTAGGTATTCCCTCAACTACTTTGCATATCTTAAAAACTATGTTCTTCATGCTATAAACAAGACCTATGCTCTGAGGATCATGCCATGCCTTAGTCTAGCACGCTCTTTCTCTTGCCGGGATTTATGCCTACTTTTGGCTCCAAAATTCCTCTCGGTACCGAGAGATACCTCTTGGTACCGAATGCTTTCATTCACTCCGAGTATATAAGCAACATTTATTGAATTTTCTACTTTAACTTTCCACCTGTCTTTTGTCTGATCATTTCTCCTTCCACCAAGAGTTTTGAACTTCATTCTCCCAAGTCCAAAACACTCTCCACCGATCAATTGAAGTGTCGCCTACTTCCCCGACGTCGCCACCACTCTAAGAGTTTACCACCGCTTTTTTCACTACCGATCATCGCTACCCTTGCAAAGAAGATTCTGCCCTGAATCCTTTTCAAGCATTTGTGCCATGTGTTTTTCCTTAGCATCCTCCATATTTCAATATTCCAAGCAAAAATCTCTAGGTGGGTGTGATCGACGATTCTCATCATTGATGGCGATGTTGATTGAGATAGATTGGAGCAAATTCATGGTTCCCCGAAGTCTATTCTCGGTGTCGACTTGACATGATCTTGACTAGATCCATTTGGTCGAGTTTCTCGGCTTGCAAATTTCCTTGATTTGTTCCAATCAATACTTGATCAACTATCAACTGCTGTTCGAATGCCAACATGGCAGTTACTTTTTAATGAATGGTCCTATTGGCCAATTCCATCGCCATACTTTTTCTATTGCTGCACTTCCAACATCCCTGTAAAGAAAAACTTCAGCATCACTCCGGACGGCGGTTCTGGTATTGATTATTCATCAATAACGGGTAAGATCTGATGTATAGTTCCATCATATGACATACCTTGATTTTCTAGCATGAGAGGCTACTATAAAGGATGGTCCGCTCATCGTATGCAGGACACATGACTCATACTGCATAGGTTAACACTTTCACTTACCCTTATCAACGATCGAAATCTGATTGGCCAACACAAATAAACATCCTTTGGATTCCGATTATTTGTCATAACGGTTCCTTATTTAAAATAAACATACCTGACCATGTAGAACGCCAAGTTTTATTGTTTAGTTTGACTCGTCAATCGCCTCGCTTCAAGTTTAGTGATGGTACATTTACTCCTCTTGAAGCTGGGTCTTCGGCTTCCCCTTCTATCCCTATTAGTCCTAGACGTTCGATTTTGACCGAGTTACGGGGCGTAGTTATACTAGTGGACCCACTGCCAAATCAACCTCCACCTTTGAATGAATATACCAGTCTAAGGGTCTTGAATGATCTGCTTGATCAAATTCTGATTGTCCTTTCTATGAAAATGCTTCAGAATATATGCGGACATCACATAATTCCTAAGGATGACGTCATCTTCCTACTAAGGGTGAACGAGCACATCTCCCTCCATAAGGATTCATAACTTGCAACAGATATATGTATCTCAACGGTGTTGTGCCGCCCTTCAATCCATTTCTTTGCATGGCTTTACAAGAGCTTGGGTTGGCTCGGGCTCAAGTCCATTCGAACGGTTATGCTCTCTTAAGCTCTTTATATGTGCTCTTCATAAACCGCTTCAATCAGCTTCCACTTTCCAAGAGCATTGTTACCTCCTGCACTTCAAGCAAAGGTGAGAGTCTCCTTGCTATATGATCATTGAGGTTTGCTATAGATGTAAAGTCATCGAAGATCTTCATAATAAATGCTTGTACTTCAAAAATGAGTACTTCTTCGTTTGGTGCCCATATGGTTTCGACTGATGTTGGTTATTTGGAAGTGAATTCCTTCCCTTCTGTTTGTTCTATGATTGGGCTTTCTCCATCCAAGCGCTTAACCTGCTTTCTATTTGTTCCCAAGCATTCCTGCTCGAGACGCTTGTGCCGAGCATGTCAATACTTTGGATGGTTTAAGGGAAGTTAGCTTCCAGCACCGCACCACTACTTATCTCCTAACAAATGAAAATATTAGGCGGTGTAAAGTGCTGCTCCTGGATAGATATGATATTACTGAATCACCCAAGCCCAGCGGTTCTAGAGTGCCTACCTAATCTTCTATCCTCACTCACAGCTCCGACGAGAATCTTTGAGGGAAAGTCAAAGGTCCATCGGCCATGGCGCATACCGAAGAGCCTGTTGAAAGGAGAGCCGAAGAACTAGATGTGATGATGTCCCGAGAGAAGGGGATGAAGGAGTCGGGATGCAACCAATCCTCAAAGAAAGTGATGCAGCTAGAAGGAGAGAGGGGAAAGCACCATTGGGTAAAGAGGAAGAAAAGAGCGCTGACGTGACGATAGCGATTATCATGCTAGTGCGGAAGGAGATGAGTTGTTCAGTGAAATATCCCCTGAAGCACCCGAGCTCCTCTCTTTACCTCCTCTAGAGCAAATCGTCATTGAAACTTCCGAAAAACCCGGGGAACCAACCACATTGCCTTTAGGTGAAATAACTCTTCGAGATCGTGTTCTAGGTGATGTCGTAATGACCTGTATTTTTAATGATTGGATATTTTAAATATTGATTTAACTATTGAATCGTTAATTAATTGACAGTCCAAAAATATGATCTTTTGCATACAATCGAATTAAGACTCGAGAACTACTTTCGTTGAGCTCATATCAATGTTGTGACTTAAAATGAGTATAAGGATAACTATATCTGAACATTAGACGATCCAATGGTCGAAACGATCTTGAAATGTGTGAAATTGAGGTAATGTATGCAAACAAGTTTCATTGCGATCGGACGCGTCCTGTGATCGTGCGAGCTTGAAAAGTACGACCGTTTATTTGGGAATTTAAATAAACAAATATAATTTATTTATATAATCAAAACCCTTCTCTCTCCCTCTTTGTACTATTCCATTGCCCGGAACATGAAAAATGGCTGCCTCCTTTCCAATTATTTCAAAAATTAAAATCCTGCAATCCACGCCATGAAAAAATATGAAACCACCTCCGTTGAAATCCCATCGAAGAGAGATTCACACCCATATTGATTTTATAGGGTATGCAATTGCTTGGCTCAGATCCACTCTTCCTTGCCGAACTGGGGTTCCATTTGCTATCGATTTAAGGTGAGATGGGCCACGACATTTGTGGTATCGGTTTTATTTTCGCGATGAGCATATTCTCACCAAATCTTGTTAACGCCGGTGCACCGAGTCAAAACTAGTCATACATGGCCATAGAGGAATGCCATCAGGTCACGCTCCAATATAGGCAGTCGAGCTTCACACTGGTAGGTCCAAAGTGGAGAGCTTGCATAGCGCAGCGCGTTGGCGAAGAAGGTGTAGCATTTCATCGAGAAACGAGTGAGAAATCGTGGAGGAAAGTTTCACATTTTGGGCGTGCATATCTCTGGTGCACGTACCGGCAATTTCATATTGGGGAAGAGAGTTTAGTAAAGGTAATTAACTAAATTAATTGTTTAGTTAAGTAATTTAATAATTATTTAATCCAAAATCTTATATAATTCATATCTTTTGCATACGAGCTCCGTTTTGACGCCGTTTCTTGCGTTGTGCTCATGATGGAGAGCTCTACGACTTGGCGATGGTTTGGATAGATTTGGTTAAGGTCAGTGATATTGTCTCTCACCATATTATGATTGTTAGTATAGTATTAAAGTAGTGTTTCGAGATGACTTATAACTTTTATATGTGATTTCTAAAATACTTAAACCTATTTCTTATTTTATAAAAAGAATTTAAAAGTGTTTTGAAATGGTTTTAAATTAAATATGGAAGTTTTCCCATTATCGCACTATTTTGACGACATTGTTAGACTTAGGCTTTTTTTACATTATTCCCACATTGGTTGCTTGGATGTATTATTTGTGTGTTATTATAGATGTAATTATGTTATTATAGATGTTGGTATACTTGTTAGTTGCATGTATGCTTTTTGGTTGAAAACGTCGATCAAAGGCGATATATTATTAGAAAATATCCTATAGGATAGGATTTCATGCATAGAGTTTCGTGCACGTCAATTGATCTAAAGACGAAGGATGGACTTGGGGACGCGCTTTGAATTTCGGGATGGATGCCAGACATTTTCTTTCGGTTTGTACTTAATAACTTTTTGTTAAGTATACAACCAAATTTGTTGTTATCGACTACTCTGGAGAGGTAGATATCTACAACCATTAATGATGGCCGATTTAGCCAATTTGACGTGGATGATGGAGAAGCTTTGAAGGACATGATGTGATAGTTCATTCAACATTTGATTTGATGCTATGGCTC
Source organism: Allium fistulosum (assembly GCA_030737815.1). Taxonomy (NCBI): domain Eukaryota; kingdom Viridiplantae; phylum Streptophyta; class Magnoliopsida; order Asparagales; family Amaryllidaceae; genus Allium; species Allium fistulosum. The sequence continues at coordinate 635,598,853 of CM060901.1, forward strand.
TTGATTGAGCGATTTTGGCGCTGAAGCGAGGATGGTACTTCGACGCGTTGACTTCATCAATCGACGATGATGATTCCATGATGGGAAGTGATGCCTTCGATGATGGACAACTATACTTGAGATGCAGATTAGCCGGATTGAAGGAACTGTTGGAGGAAGGCTACGAGACAAATGATGATATTCTACAACTAACAATGGTTGTCTAGAATAGTTCCCAACCACGACGACTTCAGACGGGAGTTGTATCGTAAGGATAGTTCCAGGATGAACTCTGCTATGAATAACGTGTGCAAAGGGATCATTAATACTTGTAGGTTTCGATGTATATTCGTGATGAAAGGATATGTGTGACGAGATCCATTTACCCTAGACTGTTACGGAGTATGCAGTCATGTTCCTCACTTACAGAGTGGCATGGATTCGAGTACTGAGAAATCGAGACGTTGAGAATTCTTTTACGAGGTCATACGAGTATCATATATCCAATGCATTGAGTGGGTAAATGTGAGGATGGATGATGGATGCTATGTTTGCTAGATTGTTAATCACCTTACCGATGTCACAAGATGTAGATATATTTGATGCAGATATCTAGAATTCCTTAGCACTTTGATGTATAGTACACCCATGGAGACTATGATATAGAGTAGCATGTATCCTATGTTATGTGATAACTCAGTGGATGCAGGGACATGTGAGGTAAGATTCTTCATACCCTCTGTTCCATATACTATACCGACTTTTATAGTTGAGATTATGTATCGCTTACACTAGACTATTGTCTAACCTCGGCTTTTATGCTTTGCTTCTTATTATCTCGGGTACTCTTGAATGAGTAGACTAGATAGCAGGTATAAACAACACTTGGAGCTATGCAGATGGACTAGTAGTAGGTGATGCTTTCTCATATTTATATTTTATAGACTTATTATTGTTTATTCCACTGTGTGATATTATGGAGCCTTGACAGTGTTAACTTACTATTATTAGAGAAGGTTTATCAGTTGAGTTTATTTATCAGTTGTATAAACTCTATTACTATTTTGGATAACTGTATGAGCCTACGTAATATGATTCTTTGGTTCATGTAGTTATTACTGTCTCACCTGTTTTATATTTGTGACGACTGTTATATTTTATTTGATGCACTGTGGGACATACGACGGGTTCTATGATTGTTTAATGTTTTTATTTCTTTCTCTTCTCTTCTATTCCCTTCTCTTCTTTTCTATTCCTCTTCCCTATTTCTATTTCTTTCCCTTGGCAATCATCCTACATCAACCGGGTGCTCCAGCAGCATACTATTCGGTTATATAAGCATTGTGGTGTATGGCAATCATCACATCTGGTATCAAAGCTTAGGTTACATGGTCAACCCGAGTCGTGATCAAGTAGATATAGGGTAGGAGCTATCACCTTTGATTGGATCGAGGGTATACCTATATACAAGAGAGTGTGTATTTGTTATATATTTTGGTTTTCAAAACAATATATTGTTATATATAGTATATAAGTTGTATTGCACACACGGGCACTGTTGATGCAGTTTTCTTTATGAGGGACTGATTATTCTTATTATGTATTACGAGTGATCTGGCATATGAAAAATGCTGTTATTGACTCCATCTCCGGAGTTGAGGAGTGGGCAGGATTGGGGACTACTAACCTCGATTTACAGAATATGTTCGCTGAGATGGTGCAAAACATCATTTTGGGATGCCTAAGTTGCTCCAAATGATTATGGTGCTCAACTATAAACGCTTGGAGTCGATTGTGCCAAGTTGTATAAGGACTACGTGAGTCTAGGAGGTAGACCGTTCCTTGAAATAGAGTCAAATATTAAGGTGCAAGATGGGATGGATATTTGCAAAAGGATCTTCAATGACTTGGAGTTAGATGATGCAATATGGTAGAAATTGACCTTTAAATGACACAGCCAGAGACGAACAATGAACTGGTGGAGTTCCCTATAGCTTCAATTCTCGAGGATTATTTACTTAGGATTAGTTCATAGTTCGCTTTTGATAAATTTATCTAGACTTCTTGGGAGTAGACGTTGTTTAGGAAGTTTTCCGATTTGAAGTAAGGTGATATTTCTATGATGGAGTATTTGGTCGAATTCGATGTGCTATTAAAGTATGGTCTATCTTTTAATGATACTCCACTCCGAAAGAATGAAGAATTTATCATTAGGTTGAGCGATCATTTTGGGAAGCAATGTATTGGTCATACTTGCAAGAGCTTCAAGAAGCTTATTGAGAAGGCTTTATGATATGAGAGCCTGTACCTAATGTCGGAGGATTTCCCGAACAAGTGGAGTAGAGACAGATAATGGAAGCATTTACGTGGAATGCTGTTTCGATTTCGTCGAGTGCTCCATCGACAAAAGAGAAGGGAAATGGCATCACTACTTGAGGTATGTTTTCCATTTATGGCATTTTCATATGTATTTTATGATGTCGAGGCTTCACATTCCTTCATATCTGTGATTTGTATATAGATTGGGGTTGAGAGCCGAAATTATTGACCAACCTTTTTTTAATTGTGATGAACCTTGTTGGGGGCTCAGCAGACCTATACATGGTTTGTCAAAACTTTGCCTTATTGAGTCATGGATGTTTATTTATTTGTTATTGATTCGTTTTGGGTTCGGTATTATAGTCTGGGAATGGACTGGGTGAAGGGGTATGGAATAGTGGTCGAATGATTCTTTGAGATGGATTCGGAGCCTTGTTCAGCAATACGAGGTGTTTGATCGACTACTTCATGTATGAAGTGTGGGATGGGACTAGAGTAGTCCGAGGAAGCATGTTCGACAAGGTAAAGCGATGCAGTGGAGCATGAGATGCCTTGGATCAAGTCAGATGCAAAAGGGATTATTGATAACTCTGGATATAATGGTTGTTCCTGGGGGAAGAGGTATGTAAGCATGCTCACCTGTGTACCTTGGACCGTGAGACTGTCTAGCTTGTCATGAGAGGACAATATCAATAAGATAGGTATTCGAAAGAACACCAAATCTAGTTGTGGCATGAGACGCCGCCGACTTAAGAGGTTGTTTAGTGAGTTATCATGTATCTAAGCGAGACTTTGAGAAAGTCACAGCAGGGTGAGACTCTGGGAATGATCATGATGGGGTGAGATTTCGGAAATAGTCTTACTGAAGTGAGACTTCGGGGGGGGGGGGGGGGGGGTTGGGGGGGTTTGCCTTGAGAAGGCCAAAATGAAGAGGGACCGTGGGATAGCCATAGCTGGGTGAGACTCTAGGAATGATCATGATGGGGTGAGACTTCGGAAATGGTCATATCAAAGTGGGACTTTGGAGGTGCCTTGTGAAGGCCAAGATGAAGAGATGCTTGGAGAAAGTCATAGTAGAGTGAGGCTTCGAGGATGATCGAGTGGAGCAGGACCTTGGTGGTCGTCGAGATAAAGAAGCATTTTGGTGAAAATGTAATACCTTAGTGATGGTAAGGGCGAAGTGAAACATCTGTTTATCGCATTTATTTTCACATTTGGTATCATATATGGTAGTTTAGTATCCTGCATGCTAGGATAGGCATGGGTTTTTTTTATGGTTGATCTTATACATGCCTATTAATGTTTGGTTGACTGCATTTGATACGATTACTTTTGCTTATATGGTTGTTAGGCATGCAGGATAGTTATGGTTTGATATAACATGCTAATTTAAGACGATTTATATATATACGATTTAGTATACTTATTTACATGACGATGATATTATTGTGCTTAATCCTCTTTATTGAGTACTTGATTGGGTACATGGAAACAAGTGTTGACTATTTGGATGCTTACTCGTTTTTTTTGCATCTAAATGGTATGTTCTTGCTATAAAAGAGGTCTGCAATGTTATATTGTAGAATTGGTTATATATGCTTGGTTGTCCTTAAAAACGAGATGTCTTAGATATGAGATGCCTTAGATATGAGATGTATATATATCAATGTTGTATTGGGATTTTTACCGGACCTAGCCGCGCAAAGGAGGTGCTTTCAAAATTATTCCTGACATAAGCCAAAATTGAGAGAAAAGTCAATGTATATGATATTAGATGTTGTCGATAGTTTAGAGAGTCGGTAATGTATGATATTTAGCTGACTTGCCTTCCGATTAGTGAGTTGACGCTTTGTTTTCCATTGTCCGTTTTTGTGGAAATAAGTGTGTAACTTAGACGTTTGGTTTAGCCACGTTGATTTCGGATTTGATAGCGATTGTGCTTAGGGACAAGGATGATGGTTTTAGCTGATTCTGAGTCTATTCCCTTCATTGCGATTGCTTTTAGTGATTATTATCGTGAGTTGATAAGTGACAATTTTCCTTGTATCATTGCTTATGTGAGGGCGTTAGGTTGGGTTATATTGCTTCGTCCTTAGGATTTCGAGGACGAAATCCTTTTAAGAAGAGGAGAATGTAACGATCCATATTTTCAACGATTTGGATATCTAAATAATTGATATGAATATTGAATCATTAATTAATTAACAATACCAAAAATATGATTTTTTGCATACAATCGAATTAGGACTCATGACCAATCCCATTGAGTTCGTATTGACATTACAAATTAAAACAAGTGTAAGGATTGCTATATTCGAAGATAGGATGATCTGATGGATGAAACAATCTTGAAAGGCGTGAAATTATCATTTTGGAGCACTGTCTCGGATAGCGACGAAATTTATACCATCAGGACTGGAAAAATGAGGTGATGTACGCAAACGAGTTTCATTGCGATCGGATGCATTATGTGATCGTGCGAGCTCGAAATGTACGGCCGTTTATTTAGGAATTTAAATAAACAAATAATATTTTAGTAGTATAATCAAAAACCCTTCTCTCTCCCTTATTGTACTGTTCCATTGCCTGGAACGTGAAATATGGCCCTCCTTCCTAATTATTTCAAAAATTAAAATTTGGCAATCCGCTCCACAAAAAAATATGAAACCACCTCCGTTGAACTCCATTCGAAGAGAGCTTCACACCTATATCAATTTTATAGGGTACAACATTGCTTGGTCGAGATCCACTCTTCCTTGCCAAACTAGGGTTCCACTTTGCTATTGATTTATGGTGAAATAGGCTACGACATTTGTGACATCACATTTCTCTTCTAGACGAGCACCATTTCACCAAATCTTGTCGACACCAGTGCATCGAGTTAAAACGTGTCATACATAGCCACCAAGGAGCAACCATCATGTCACGCTTAAATATAGGCAGTCGACCTTCACATTTATAGGTCTGGGGTAGAGAGCATGCGTAGTGCGTCACGTTAGCGAAGACGGTGCAACATCTCATTGAGAAACGAGCAAGAAATTGAGGAGGAAAGTTTCATTTTTTGGGTATGCATATCTTTGGTGCATATATAGGCAATTTCAAATTGGGGAAGAGAGATTAGTAAAGGTAATTAGCTAAATTAATTGTTTAGTTAAGTAATATAATAAAATTTTAATCCAAAATCTTATGTAATTCATATCTTTGACATACGAAGTCCGTTTTAGACGCCGTTTCTTGCATGGTGCTCGTGATGGAGAGCTCTACGAGTTGATGATGATTTGGTTGAGGTGAGTGATATTGTCTCTCATCATACTATGATTGTTAGTATAGGATTAAAGCGACGTTGTGAGATGATTTCTAACTTTTAAATGTGATTCCTAAAATACTTAAACTTATGTCTTATTTTATAAAAGAACTTAGAAGTGTTTTGAAATGGTTTTAAATTAAGTATCACATTTTTTCCATTATCGCACTATTTTGACGATATTGCTAGACTTAGGCTATTTTTGACATTATTCCCACATTGGTTGCTTGGATGTATTGTTTGTGTGTTATTATAGACGTAAGTAGGTTATTATAGATGTTAGTATGCTTATTAGTTGCATGTATGAGTGTTTGCTAGTTTGTTTGAAAACGCTGATCGAAGGTGATATATTATTAGAAAATATCCTATAGGATAGGATTTCGTGCATAGAGTTTCGTGCACGTCAATTGATCTGAAGACGAAGGATAGACTTGGGGACGTGCTTTGGATTTTGGGATGGATGCCAGACGTTTTCATTCGGTTTGTACTTAACCATTTTTGGTTAAGTACACGATCAAAGTGGTCATTATCGACTACTCTAGAGTGGTCGATATCTACCACTATTGATAGCGTCCGATTTGGCCAATTTGAGGTGGATGATGGAGAGGCTTCGAAGGGCCCTGATGTGATGGTTCATTCGTTCTATTGATATTTGATTTGATGCTATGGCTCTTCGTCGAGCGGTTTTGGCGCTGAAGCGAGGATAATGCTTCGACGCAATGACTTCGTGAGTCGACGACGATGATTTGATGATGGGAAGTGACGGCTTCGATGATGGACAACTATGCTTTAGATGTAGATTAGCCGAGTTGAAGGAACTATTGGAGGAAGGCTATGGGATGAATGATGATATTCTACGACTAATTATGGTTGTCTAGAATAGTTTCCAACCGCGACGACTTCAGACGGGAGTCGTAAGGATAGTTCTAGGATGAACTCTACTATGAATAACGTATGCAAAGATATCATTATTACTTGTAGGTTTTGATGTGTACTTGTGAAGAAAAGATATGCATGATGAGATCCATTTACCTTAGACTGTTATGGAGTATGCAGTCTTGTTCTTGGCCTATTGAGTGGCATGGATTCGAATACTGAGAAACCAAGATGTTGAGTAGTCTCTGAAAAGACCATACGAGTATCATATTTCCAATGCACTGAGTGAGGTGAATTGAGGATGTATGATGGATGCTATGTTTTCTTGATTGTTTATCACCTTAGAGATGTCACACGATGTAGATAAATTCAATGCAGATATCTAGACAGCCTTAGTACTTTGATGTATAGTACACCCTTAATGACTATGATTAGAGTAGCATATATCCCATGTTATGTGCTAACTCTGTGGATGCAGGGACGGGTCAGTTATGATTCTTCGTACCCTTTGTTTCATATACTATATCAACTTTTATAGTGTTTTATGATTATTTATCGCTTATACTAGACTGTTTTCTGACCTGGGGTTTTATACTTTGCTTCTTATTATATCGAGTACTCTTAAATGAGTAGACTAGATAGCAGGTGTAAATATCACTTGGAGTTGTGCAGATGGAGTGGCAGAAGGTGACACTTTCTCATATTTATATTTTGGACTTATTATTGTTTATTCCAATGTGTGACACTGTGGAGCCTTAACAGTGTTAACTTACTATTACTAGAGATAGTTTATCAGTTGTATAAACACTATTACTATTTTGTATAACTGCATGAGCCTATGTACTCTGATTTTGTGGTTCATGTAGTTATTATTGTCTTTCTTGTTTTATATCTGCGATGACTATTATATTTTATATGCTGCACTGTGAGACATACGACAGGTTCTGTGATTGTTTGATGTTTTTATTTCTTTCTCTTATCTTCTATCCTCTTCTTTTCTATTCCTCTTCTCTATTTCGATTTCTTTCTTTTGACAATCGTCCTACATCAGCTGGATGCTCCAACAACGCACTATTCGGTTATATGAGTGTCGGTGGTGTAGGGCAGTCATCATAGATATATTCGCTGGTTTAAGTGAATTTGATATTTCAATTACTGATCTTCTTCCCAAAGGCTCTCCTGATTTCAACTTCTCTCCTAGAGTAAATATAAATAAAGGTAGCAAGATTCTTTCTTTACGCTCATGCGAACATGATTTGTACAGTAACTAGGGGGTCATCGGCAACACAAACATCACTAGGATCATGGGCATGCATCCTTGCATTTATTCATGTTCTGAAATTCCAACACTTATACTATTTTTCTTCTTATTTCAGGTCCCATGTCGTGATAGGTACAAGAATATTTCCCCCAATGTTGGCGATTTTAGAAGCTAAACTCATGATCTGCCTCGCTCTAGTTACCAAAGTCATCACGAGACCGAGGAGGAAAGGCAAAGGAGAAAAGATCGTGAAGCAGAGGAAATCTGCAGACCCGACAAGGAAGTGAGAGAGAAATAAAAAGGGAGAGGAGGAAAAGGAACATCAAAGAGGGCTTGTAGCGTGATCCTTCCAAATGACTATCTGATCGCCATGGCATTTCTTTTGGAGCTATTTCACCGCACACTAAACCACAAATCTCTTTTCAACGGCAAGTTCATGCTTTCTAATCCTTGACTTCCATAGCTCTTCCTCATTCTAAAGGGAACTCTTCCTTGGCTCCTCTTCCTTTCGGCCCGCCATGCCTGTAGGTTGCGTTTTCCGACCTCTTCCTACACGGTGCTAAGTTTGATCAGAACATTAAATATGTCCCTAAGGAGGTAGCGGATAGAGTTGCTTAGAATGTTCAGAGGCACATTGACAGAGGATACAATTGGAAGCGATTGTTCTATGCTCTCTCCCGAGTTAAAGGGATTAATGATACCAACATCAAGTCCTTCGATTTTGAGAAGGAGACATTCGAACAGATCATCGCAGAATGGGAGGAGGACTATGTGAAGGTTATGAAAGAGAGAGAGAGAGACACAACCCTTAAAAGCTCAAGCCCACTCTAACAGTTTGAGGGAGGAAATGAAGTTGTCGCATGAATATGCTGAGATTGTGACACGAAATAATCTTAAGATTGCACACGAAGAAGGAGTTGAGCTGAAAAAGCAGGTTACCAAGAATGACCTAGCCCTTGCCGAGAAGGATAAGACCATCAATGAGAAGGTTGTCGAACTTAAAAGGCCCTGAGAAGTGAACCACAAGCTTACTGTCGGCTTGGAGTAGCTAATGACGGGGAAGCTTAGCTTTGATATTGAACTTGTTGTCGCTCAAGGAGAAGTTAAGGATCTCCAGGAGGAGAAGATTCGGGAGAGAGAAGAGCAGAACATAAACCTCCAATACTTTTACACCAGCGTTGTCATATACAAAAATATAAAGTAGATGGGAGATGCTTATCCCGAGACTCTCACCGATGCTTGGAAAGAGGTGTTATGATGATTTGCGGCATCCAAGGACAACCGTTCTAAAGAAGAGTTAATAGCCGAGTACTTTGATGCCGAGGATATACAAAAGCTTGCATAGGGAAAGGTCATTCTTACTGCTGAGGATGCCGCCAATGCCGCTGCCTAGGCCCTCATTGGCCCAAACTCATCGGGTCAGCATGAATCATTTACTCTAAAATCATAGGAGCCTGTGGTGACTGTTCCTGCATCCGTGGGGGTTAGCTATGATACCATCCATCTTATTCCGGCCTCTACAATGACAACTCTCGTCAAAGCTTACATTCCCTCTTCCATAAGCCAATTAGAAGTGCATTTGATCGAAGAGGAGGAATTCATCAAGTCCCTAAAGAACAAATTCCAAGTCCAGGTATATCGCCTATTTCATCGGTCTTCGAGAAGGTTCGGTTCTCACATGAATCCATCACTGACCTTACTATTTTGTTTGTCAACTTGTAGGTCAATCGCATCTTCCACCTCCACCGCCAGCTACTCAGAGTTTGGGACCTGCAACAATCTTTACCGTGTCTACTTCCATCACTACAGGACTCATCACTCCGGTTTCACCCTCTAGTTCCGGACCCGATCCTGACTCTCAGAAGATCGGGCTTTAAAAGGGAAGAAGGACATTTCTCAATCCCAAGAAGAAGTTGTCGCGATTACTAGCAACGTGGGCCCAACCAATCCTATCACAATGGTGGAGCCGTTGAAGATTGACCTTTCTAATTTTAAAATCAAAAAGAAGCATGGCATTGAAAAACCTGTTAGCTCAACTCTTACAAACCCTACTTCCAAACACCCCACGATCAAAGTCTAGCCGCCCAAGCTCACGATCAAGTCCTCGAAGACTTCTACCGGGAAGATTGATGAACATCATATTGCTACCAAGGAAGAATTTACCGAATTCGAGGGTGAAACTCCCAAAGGAAAGGTGATTAAAGAAGGAAAGAAGCATAATAGTCGACCCAGCGGTTCCCTCAGCAGAGGCGGGAAGAAAGGAAGGAGGAAGTAGAGTGTACTTAGAGCTTGCTTATATTTGGTTCGTTTGTTTTGTACATAAAGGATGAAGTAATAAAAAGATTTCTTTTTATCTTGTAATCTCTGTTCCATTCACTTTTTCATAGCTTTATGCATTGTTCCTGTCTCCATATAACTGCTTATGTATACAATATAACTACCTGTTCTGCAATTATATATATATATATATATATATGTATGTATGTATGTATGTATGTTTCCATGCAATATGCTTACTTACTACAACTCTATGCATATAAATAACATTCCTGCAATTACATAGGTTGTAATCCAAGGTTGGCTCTGTTCACAGCTGCCAAACTATTCCATTTTGCCAAAAAAGAACCATTACTTAACCAGATTATGGTTATTCTTGGTCGAGTTCCTTTTGACAAGTCGGTGATGGTGAATAACCTCAGTTCCGTGCTACTCCTAACTATCATGGAGTAGCAGTTAGGATATTCGTTTTCTTTTTCATTTGATGTTGCTGTGTGCTTATCCTTGTTCACGGGATTTATCTCTCCGAATGCCAGATTTCGAGCATTGACGGGATAGAGACATTATGGGGCAAATTATCTGATTGCCCCCAGTCCAAGTGTTCTTTTCTTGTCCGAATTTTGGACTGGGAAAGCCTAATAACGCTTGTTTTCAAGGCTTTACGACTATCCTCGCTTATCCTCGAGCGAGATTGTCCCGTTCGGTTGCAAGCACTGTCATTGAAATCCAGTTGGGCCTTAGTTTCAATCTTCGAAAACTAGCGCATGATTTCTCTGATTTCGTATATCCTTTTTTGAAGGTACCTCTTTCTAAGTAATAACCAGATTCATGATAATTATGGTCGAAAATCTGGCCAGGGACCAGTTTCTATCTTCGAAAGCTATCACATTAGTGATTCAATCCCGAAAGTTTCTCCTTGATATTGCCTGTCTCTAGGCAGCGACTTGTTCCTATAGGTCAGGATCGATTTATCTGATTGATCTCGAAAGGTTAGGTCGAATTGTCTGATCGACCGGAAGCAGCTATCATTCCTGATGTTACCAATCTCTAGGCAATAACAGATTCCTAAAAGTTATAGATTTCCTTCCTTGCATCGCCTATCTTCGGGCGATACCAGATTCCTAAAGGATAGAGTTTGACCTTTCTAACGTTGCCAATCTCCAAGCAATGCCAGATTCCCGACGGTTAAATTTCTCCTTCCTAGCTTCAGCTATTTTTGGGCAATGCCGGATTCCTGGAGGGGGAATTTTACCTTCCTGGCTTCGCCTATCTCAGGGCAATGCTAGATTCTTGAAGGTTAGAGGTTTTCTTCCTGGCATAGCCTATCTTTGGGCAATGCTAGATTCTTGAGGGAAAGGGGTTCACATTCCTGGCATCGCCTATCTCCAAGCAATGCCAGATTCTTGAAGGGGGAGTTTTACCTTTCTAGTGTCGCTTATTTCTGGGCAATACCAGATTTTTGAAGGTTAGAGTTTTTCTTCCTGGCATCGCCTATCTTCAGGCAATGCCAGATTCCTAAAGAAAAGGTTTTCACCTTCCTGGTGTCACCTATCTCCGGGAACCGCTAGATTCCTAATGGTTAGAGTGTCAAACCTTCTCGTCATTGCCAATCTCTGGGCAATAAAGAATTCTTGAAGGTCGGGGCCGAATTATCCGATCAACCCCTAAATGGGTTCTCTTGGGTATGCTCCTCGGCTATGCTCTGAGGCCCGAGGAGCATGCCCTTTGTTGGGAATTTTGCTTGCAAGAACATGGTTTCATTGGTTCAAGAATCTGACTTTATATGCGAATGAGAGAATTGGCAAGTCCTGCCATATTACATTGCCACTAGTGTCTTTGGGTGGATTATTTGTGAAAAACATGGAGAAAAACTAAATGTAGTAGTGCTGCAGCAGATCACTGTTCCATGTATACGGGATAGGGATTTCGTCAACAGTTGTCAGCATGAATGTCCCGTCTCTAAGCTTTCAATCGATCGTGTATGGTCCTTCCTAGTTTGGGCTAAGCGCTCCTTACCCGAGAGAACTCATTTCAGAATGAGATCCTTACCTCAAAGATACGGTTGCGAATCTTGGCGCTGAAATGCTATGCTACCCTTGTTTAGTGCGCATCTACCCTCAATTCTACTTCTTCCCTTTTCACATCAACCAAATCAAGAGACTTAAGCAAGAGTTCTTTGTTCGCCTTTGGACCAAAATGCCTTTTACGATGAGAAGGGACTTCCAGTTCTATTGGGAACATCGCTTCCAATCCGTAAGCCAAAGGGAACAACGAGTGTCTAGTTGTCAACTTACATGTTGGCCTATAAGCCCACAGTGCTAGTGGAATCTCATCAAACCAGTTTCCTTTAGCTTTAGTCAACCACTCCTTTAAGGTGGATTTAATGAATTTGTTCACTGCTTCCACTTGTCTGTTCATCTGCGATGTGCCACTGCAGGGAAGCTCTTCTCAATTATGCATGAGTTGTAGAAATTTTTGAATTCAAACCTCTCGAACCGAGTTCCATTGTCTGATGATTTTCTGAGGTACTCCGAACATACAAATAATATTGTTTGTCACAAAATTGATTGCCTATTTTGTTGTGATCGTGGCAAGCGGTTACTCTTCAGCCCATTTCTTAAAGTAATCCCTTGCAACGATAACAAGTTTAGTTCCTCTCTTCGCTATCGGTAGCACACTGATGATGTCGATTCCCCAAATTACAAACGGCAATGGACTAGCTATTAGCGTAAGTTTCATCGATGAGGCTCTTGGAATCTTCATAAATCTCTAGCACCAGTAACAACATTTGGTGTAGTCAGCAGCATCTCGGTTCATTGTGAGCTAGAAATATCCGTATCGAAGTACCTTTTGCCAAAGTCTCCCCCTTGGTGTGATCGCCTCAGATGCCCTTATGGATTTCCATGAGGATCTTCCTAGCCTCATCCTTGGTTACACGGTGAAGCAGGGGCATAGAGAATCCTCTCCTATTCAGTACTTCGTCTTTCATCATGAATTGCGGCGCTTTCTGAAGGAGTTTATTCCATTTATTCCTGTCTCTCGGGAGAGTTCAGCTGATCAGATAGTCTTTGATTGGGGCCGTCCATGACTTCGCCCCCTCTACGGTCTCCAGAATCCAGTTGATATCCATCTAATCAGTACTAAGAGTTATCAGAACTTCCACTTGAACCAATCCCATTAGCAGCACTTCACTAAAGCAGGTTAATTTAACTAATGAATCAGCCTTCATGTTCTCCTTTCTAAGGATGTGTGTTATCATATAATTCTCTATGTACTTGAGCAGTTCCAGCGCTTTTGACTGGTAAGGGGCCAGTCTCGCACCCTTGGCCTGATACTCCTTCCTGATTTGGCAAACCACCAGCCGGGAATTGCTAAATATGTACAACATCTTTATCCCCAGTTCCTTTGCTATCCTCAATCTTGCTATTAATGCCTTGTACTCCGTTTCGTTATTAGTTGTAGGAAATTCTAGCTTTAATGCATAACAGATTGACCATGCTTCTGGCATTTCAAATACTACTCTTGCCCCCCGAGTTGTATTCGTTTGAAGCTCCATCGACAAATAGCTTCCAATGAGGGATTGCTGCCGCAGCATTCTCTTCTTCTTTGCCATCACGTACGGTAAACTCGACAATGAAGTCTACCAAGGCCTAACCGTTTATCGCTCCCATCGGAGGGTGGATAATATCATACTAGCTAAATGTAACATCCTCTAACTTGAGGCCTGAAGCTAAGCGCTACAGATGCTGCAGTCATCTATAGTATTAACTTCCGATGACAAAATACAATAATATTAATGGTATCCGTAAGCACATGAATATGAAATAAAATCAACACAGATTTCAAAACTAACTTTTCTGATTACATTTCAAATCCTATTTCATATTTAGTTACATAATCCCAAAACGATTCTCACGTTTTGATCAAATATAATTATTACAAATTACGCCAAGAGCGACATATGAAGATGCCCCCTTGGGTGATCAGAGTACTAAATAGACATATCAGTCATAAATACATCACAACGGAAATAATACTAAATAACTCTTACATAGCTAGCTTTGCCTCATGCACGTCTTTGGAAGCTTATTCGTCTAACCTACTAAACCTAAAAAGTCCTTAACTCTCAATCTACTCAAATTTAATTTTGAGCACCCAGGAGTTTAAGGGGGAAAACATAAACTTCGAGTCAAACGCAAAGCCTGGTATGAATAATACTATTACATCTCGTTTACTGATATTAAGTGAGACCACACCGCTTAGCGGAACGGGTTTCCCCTCACTAATATCCTTTTTAAAAACATATCTTTTGCAAATCAAAATCCTGCAATCAATCTGATTATAACAACAATAGCAAATATAAATATGCATAATAATCAGGAAATAAATAGACTATCCGTCCACACTATAGTTTTTATCTGGCTAACTATTAACCATTGGCTGACTCGGGCCTACCAGACATAGTCAATAATCTAGCATCTATTAGACACAATACTAGGCTATCTGCCCTTAACTATCTTCTTCTAGGGTCAACTGATCCTAATGGTTTTGCGGGCTCACCAATAACCTATCTTTACTCTATATTCCCTTCGTTGTGTAACATTATTTTAGTCCCATCTATGACAAAACCATCCACAATGGAATTTTGGACTTATATTAGCTAGGGGCAATTAGCTAAAGTATAGGGCGCGACCCTACACTAGTCCCGTCTGGTCTTCTAATATCCGAGTCATAAACTTAGGGTTAACTACCCTATTCAAATTTCATTTCATGCCATCTACTTAGGGTTAACTACCCTGTTCAAATTTCATTTCCTTGTAAACAATCTTTGCGAAATGATTTACCCCTGAAATCATATCTTTATAAAACAAGGAAATCATACCTTTTTGCTTTACCCAAAACATTTATGCCATGATATATGTTTTACACAAAAAATGTTGATGAAATCAATCAATGAGATTATCTTCCCTTCAAAATAAGTTAAAACCTCTTTTTAACTTAGAAAACTCTAGGCTATAAGGCCAAAACAATACTTCCGAAACCTTTGTTTAAAATCTTAAACAATCTCATTCGAATTCATTGAAAGTACCCCTTTCAAAATAAGTTAACTACTTTAACCTGGGAAACACTAGGCTGAAAGGCCAAAACATACCTTTCGAATGTATTGTAAATAGACCTTTCTAAATCGTTACTTAAAACCTTAGACATACCCTTTCAAAATCATTTAAACCCGTCTTTCGAAAGCATTGGAAACCTTCTATTCAAACACTTAAATATATCTTTTGAAAACATTGGGGACCTCCCTTTCGAAAACATTTGGATTCAAGTAAGGGTTTGTGGAAACATTGCTTCGAAACCATTTAAAATCATTCCTTTCAAAACCATTGGGTTTAACTTTTGATATAACTAAAGGGTCATAAAGAATTGGGACGAAAGCATTACTTTTGAAAACATTAATTCCAATTAAAAGAAAGAGGATAGTTTCAAAACCCGCCCTTTCGAAAACATTGCCTCCAAATCCATTTTGAAAGCGGTTATACGACCCTTTCGAAAGCATTGAGAAGACGGCTTCAAAGTAAAAAAGGCAAAAGCACCCATTCGAATACGTTGTTTTGTGGCTATAAAGAAAAGCAGCCTTAACTAGTTCTAAAGGTATGAATGCGGCAGCTAGGTATCGAATAGGTTCAAAAGCGGCTATCCATTCGAAAGCTTCTTATAAAATAAAAGTAAGCGGCAACTCTTTTGAAATCTCTTTTCTAAAAACAGAGGCAAGTTGATTGATTTGAAAGCTAATAAAGTTGGCTTCAACCCCTTCGAAAGCATCTTTTATAAACAGAAGTAAGTAGTGGATTCAAAAGCTTATAAGAATAACTTCTACCCCTTCGAAAGCATTGTTTCAACACGGTCCCTTCCGCCTTTCTCCAATGCGCTATGTATTAATTGCTTGATACCATGTGCATTGGTTTCAAATGGGTTCTTTAGCGGAGGTATGGTGACGAAAGCTAATAGACGGAAGTGGCGAAGTGGTAAATTAAAACAAAACTGATTTTATGCCTTTCAAAGTAATTTCTTTTCACCTAACTTGCCTAATTTGTCAAGATGTAATTGGTTGTCATTTATTTATCAAAATCCTTTTCTAAAAGACTGTCGAATTCAAAAAATTTAATTAAAACATTTTAACAAATAGGCCTTTTTCCTTGATAAAATATATAAAACATTTAAGTCCCTTAACATAAACAATTTTATAACCATAGTACAATACTTAGGAAAATTCCTCAAAAATCACCATAATTCACTTTTAATATGTTTTCTAACATATTTAAATTTCAGACTCGAAATCAGCATATAATTGCCTTAAATAATTTAAACCCAATATTAACTATTTTCTCTCATAGAAAATTCATATTAAATCCACAATAGCTTATAAAATTATGAAACTCGAAACCCACTTCTAATATAATATTTCTCACCATATATCAAAAATGAAAATCTTTTGGATGCCATTTAATAGGTTTTCCAATCTAAACTTAGCATAAAATCAATATGAAACAATATAAATCATCAACAAGCATATATATCTATTTAAACAAACATAACATGGCATATTATTTGCAAAATAATTCGGATCCAACCTTTAAATCGAAATCACTAACAAAAGTGAGATGTAAATCAAATTATTCACCTTAGCTTGATGTTAAGAAGGTTGAGATTTGCTCTTGGATTGAATTGCTTAAGCTTTCTACTTGAATACTAGCTTTTCTTCTCCTTGATTCTCTTTAATGGTGGCCGACCGAGCTTATAAGTGTTTTGGGTTTTGTTTGTACATGTTGAAATAAAGGATAGAAGGGTTTAGGGTATAAGAACAAAGATTATTCCTATTTTGCCCTTACATATTCCTCCTACTTACTTATCTTTAATTCTCTTTTTCTTATACATTCATTAAGGCACGACCCCTTATTCATTTACAAATCTCAATCCCTTAACCATCTACATTATTTCATTTAATTTATCTATTTGAATGTCCTAAATAATGTTAGTCAAAATTAGGGTCATTATGCCGAACTCAATATTCCGTTTCAACAACCTTCCCAAGGTCTCGGGTCGGTACAATACCTGTTTCAAAGGCTGATTCGCTAGTACTTTGATTAGATGAGCTTGAAAGTATGGACATAATTTCCATAACGCAATCAACAAGCAGTACGCGAGTTTTTCCAACTTTATGGGTAGTTCATTTTAGCACCTAGGAACCACTTGCTGATATAATAGATTGGCCTTTGAATTCTCGCCTCCACACACACTGCTAAGTAGACAAATAAGTCCTCTCCATCCAGCGGATTGGAAAAGACCGGTGGTGTCTCCATGTGCCTCAACAATTGTTCGAAGGCATTATGGCAATCTTGATTCCATTCAAAGATTTTCTACCCCTTCTTAAGAACTTAAAAATGGGTATACACTTATCAGTGGCCTTCGAGATGAACAAACTCAAAGCAACGATCTTCCTATTCAAACTTTGTAGCTCCTTCCTCATAGTTGGGGCGGTAGGGTTCCTTAAGGCATCAACCTGCTCCGGATTAGCCTCGATGGCCTGTGCATTCATGACAAAACCCGAAAACTTTCCCGATGCTACTCCAAAAGAACATTTCAGCGAATTTAGCTTCATTCTGTATTTTCGTAAAACTTCAAGCATCTATGAAAGGTCATCCAGAAGGTTCTGAGACACTCATAATTTCACAAGCATGTTTTCTACATCTACTTCCATTGTCCGCCTGATTTGATTCTTGAACATAGAATTTACCAATCTCTGGTATGTGGCTCCAACATGCTTCAAACGGAATGACATTACTCCATTGCAGTATAATCCCAAATTTGTTATAAAGCTAGTATTCTCCTAATCTAGTATATGTATTGGAATCTGATTATATCCTGAATAATCATCCATAAATAAAAGCAACTCATATCCTACAGTCCCGTCCACAAGTTGGTCAATCATGGGCAAAGGAAAACTGTCCTTCGGGCATGCCTTATTCAAATCTGAGCAGTCAATACACATTCATCATTTCCCATTTAACTTTTTGACCAACACAGGGTTGGATATCTAATCGAGGTACAAAGCATCATGGAAAAAGCGATTTTCCATTAGGTTATCCACTTCTTCCTTCAATGTAGTGGATCGCTCTGTACCCAGACTACACCTTTCTAGTTTTACATGTGTAAACTTTGGGTCAATATTCAGTGCATCACACGCTATCTCCGGCAAAAATCCCACACATATTTGAATATGTCCATGTGAATACATCTAAGTTTCCTTAGAGGAAATTTACCAACTCCTTTCTTAAGTTAGCAATGATCTGAGATCCAACCTTCAGGACACGAGTAGGATCATCCATGCTGATTGGAACATTCACCGTCATCTTAGCCATGCTGGTCGCCCTTTCCCTGACCATTTCTTAGGACCTATAGCCTTACTAAAACAACTATGGTTCATGAACCAAGGCCTAAGCCTTGGTTGCTATGCTTGCAAATTCTGAATGCAGAGAGTTCTCTCCACATTATTACCTTTCCTATGTCACTTCACTTCTCTTAGTTTTACGATGTAACATTCTTTCCCAGCGCTTTAGTTACCTTTACAACTCTGACCCCATTTTTCGTGGGGAATTTCATCACTAAACTGCAAGGTGCTAGTGCTATTCTAAAGTCAGCGAGGGCCAAATGTCCTAAGAAGGCGTTATATATCAAGTGCTTGTCACAATAACGAACTCCTAAATTTGGACTATTATGCGATCTCCTTCGCCTAGTTCCATAGGCAAATTGATCATTCTGATCGGCTATTTTCCTTCGCTCGTAAAACCTTGAACCTTGGTTTTACAAGCTATGACCTCCTTTATGTTGATCTTCAGTTGATCGAATGTTCCCTTGAATAGTATGTTCATTGAGTTCTTGATGCCTACCGGGACTCGAATTGCAGTTGCTAGTTTTATTCCAGCAGTTATCACCATGGGGTCGATGGTTAGTGCTTCGAATTCGTCAGCATCTCTATTCCTGAATATTATATCATTGATTATCATCCTCTACTGCTTGGTCAGAGCATCATCTTTTACAACAAAGTAGCCTTCCTGCGGTACATGCTTCAGTGAGCTTGTGTATCGTTCCATCTCCCTCTAGCTTTTCCTAACTGGATGGAGTCCCTGATTATGGTGTTAATGACTAACTTCTCATCATTTCGCCTGGGATCTTCCTCGCTTGGTTCAGATTGATTCCGTTAGGCAGGTGGCCCCAAAAGCCTTGGGACTTAAGCACCTTTCTACAGTTCTTTGACGTACTATTAGAGCTTTTTAATGAGGTCTCTCAAATGTTGGTACTCGTTCATGTTGTGTCCATGAGTTTCATGGAAACGGCAGAACTTTCTGGAGCGCCTTTCCTACTCAGTTGCCTCCTTTCTTAGTGGTTTCTTATATTGTTTCATTCATTGAGTAGCTAGGTATATGTTTTCCAATGTATCATTCAGAAGTGTGCACTCTTGTTGTTTCAAGTTCCTCGGGATCTTATTATTGTCGTTACGCCTACCGTTGGGGCCTTGATTCTGTTTCTTTTGGTTTCTAGAGTCTTCATCATTAGTTGCCACATTGCCAGCATAATCTCTAGACTGTTTAACCGCCATGTTGCTCAAGGTAACCTTCTGTGTGTAACAACCCACATCCAAATGGGCTGGAATTTCTGCTAAATCGAAAATCCGAGTCCACCAAAGTATGGATCTTTGGTTTAGTATCCTGCAAATAAATAAATAAATAAATGCATATCATAGTACTATCAATATAACTCACAGGGAAATAGTAAAGTATAATAAATTATAAGTTAGTGACCAAGCTTGACACATCCAATATCTAGTGTCTTTGTTAGTATCGAGCATGCATAAGGAAACCCGTCCTTCCACTATTCCCACCTTGCAATAGTACATGTCCCTCTAATGCTATCCCTAATGTAGAGGGGATCAAAACAGCGTTCTGGTGATAGTAAATTATACGTTTTATACATAACACTATTTCATATTGATTGCCTTCCATCACATGTTATGTCGTTTTATTTTACATAGTCATCTCGACTCTAGTACGCATACGATATGCCCCGTCTACCTAAAGTAAACCATAACTACAAACTACATACATACATACGTACATATATATACGTATGTATATGTATATATATAAGTACCACGGTTCCCCTTGGGAGCAAGATGCTATCCCCGCTAGTATCTGTAACCCAGCACCTCGTCAGGATCCATCACCAACGCAATATCACGTCCTCGTTGTCATGCGTACCAAGAAACTCCTCATAGTGCCTAATAACGACATCACAATAGTTTAGCCCTATTCTATCTCACATATGAGATTTACTACTTGTCTGCTTGCCATTGTGGACTCAGCTCCATGAAATATAGAGGACTTAGATCCTTGGACTACCTTATTTGTTTTGAAAGACCTCTCTTAAGGGTTATCCAGCATTGCCCCTAACTAATAAACTAGCAAACAATTGTGGCGTTGCATGACCTAAACATGACCTACATCGTAGGAGGTGTAGCCTATTTAGGTGTAACCCTCATCTTTCCAATGCCCGCTTAGGAGACTCTACTGTGGTATATCTTCACTTATATGTAAGCATATAAAATTACACGGGTCCTACAGTTGGATATGTCCCACATTAGTATAATGTATACACAACTGTTGGTAGCCCCTTACGGTAGGCCGACTTTTGTTGTGTAACACTACTGATCTCGCATTCCAACCCATTCTAATGGCAAGGTCATTCTTATCAATCTAAGTTATTTACAAACTTTACTAATTCACACCCATCATAAATGCATACTTGTGGCTACGCTTTCTTACTTGTTTGATTATTTCGCTTCCAATATTCAATTGTTAATAATAATTCTTTACTTTTTTATGCGTTTACTTCTTATTCCATTTAAGGTCATTTACCACTTTCTTTTTTTAAAGATCTAAATATCTTTTCCTGTTTACTTCCTTTTTCTCACCTTTTAATTTTTATTTGTATTCCCTTTTCAAACTTTATTTCTCTCTCTTGTTTAGTGGATTTTCCATACCCTTTTATTTTAAATTATTACTTGCCTAACTTTTCATCATTATTATTCTATTTCTGTCTAGCTTATATTCATTTTTACTACTTTCCTACTTTCTTATCGTTTACTATTTTGTTTTCATCTTGTCACTATTGCATGTATTTATATATTGATTTTATAATTTAACCGTTATTATTATCACAACTTCAATTCTTTAATTCATACTTAGGGATTCCTACATTTAAATGCATTGGAATCACATCTTCCCCAAAAGGAAAGTTTAACACTTTAAATCTTTATATCTTATCTATAAAGGTAATTTGTGTTATGTTTGGAATTACATATAATTATATTTTGTAGTTATTGAAATAGATGGTATAGAATACGATAAAATATCCTTATTTTATACATCTCTTTCTTTTAGGCTTATTCCTAGTTATTTCAAATGATGCACTTTTAGTTGCAAAACTGAACTTAATAATCTATAGAAATTTACATTGCAACACCCTATATTCTAGGGAATTAAAATACTACTTAAATCCCAATAATTTATTTGATAACTTCTAATTCACATTTACTTGCATAAATCAATTAATTAACAATTCTGTAATTACAATATAATTTATCAAATTCAAGGACTATACTACCCAATACTTTCTAGATTTACATATATGCAATATACATAATTCAAGTTATCAATCACAGAATATATAGGCAGGATTTATATATTCATTACACGTATATAATTTTAGCAAAAAACTCCAATTTACATTTTAGGCATACATGAATAGATTTACAACGATATAAATCCAATATTATATAAAGCTATATAATTTCCCACTTACCTTTTTAGCTATCCAAATCTCCAAATCCTAATCCATGTTATTCCAGTTTGACTCCCTTTTCTCCTTGTTTTGATATGTACACTGCAAGCGTGCATAGATTTATCAGAAATCTAGTTTAGAAAAGATATTTGGATTTAATTCACATTTTAGATCCGGATTTATAATTTACCTTGACTTTGACGATTTGATTCGACCCAATTCTTCTTCTCAACTATCCTCTACTATTCTCCACTTGTATCTATGTATATAGACTATAGATTTACTTAGGTTTAAGAATTTATGGAGAAAATGGCAGAGCTTCGCCATTGCTTCAGAAAATATAAGAAGAAAGCTGAGGGGTTAGGTCCGTATTTATAGGGGTTCGAAGTAATGCCAGTTGTTAGATCTTTTATTTTAAATCTGGGTCGTTTAGCCATATCAAAATTCTCCAATTGATAGCTCGATTGGTCGATAGTCGCCCCTTACCGGAAGACCGCAAGAGGTTGACTGGTCGATATTGGGGGCCGACCGTTGCTATGTATTTGGTTAGTTAATTAACGACGTTATATTTTGTTTATTTGATTCATGTTTTAAACCATCGGAGATAATTTATTTCTGCCTTTTATTAATGTTAACTCACTTAACCATTAAGTAACCGTTAGATTTAACTAACGTTAATTTATTTCACCAGTTATACTTATTTTCTTATACATTTATAATTATTACGATCCAAAATACTCAAACATTAATAACTTTTTCGTTTGAACTCCGATTGAAAAATCCTATATATGAAAATTGATCAGAAAATCGCCACTAACCTAACGATGCAAGTTTCATAGCCAAATTTTGACGTATGTAAAAATTCTATCTTTCGACATTACTTTTTATTAATTAATTTCATTTTAATAAATTATCGTTAAAAGTACGGGGTGGTACATTCTCCCCTTTAAAAGAATTTCATCTCCGAAACTACTCAAGGGATGAACCATGTAATATAACACACAACCATTCTAAACTAACTAACAATTTTTGCAACCAATCGTGTACAAGTGCACAGTGTATCATAGTACATATGATATGTATGTAGAATAATTCTAATCGGTGCATCCTAAATGAATGCATTGTTTTAAAACAATTTTGAAAATATGGTGCAAGCAACCTAAATATATTGGCAGTTCTATATGTATGTAAATTTTGAAAACAAATTTTTTTGTTTTTGCATCCAAATTTTTCCACACTTCCATGAATAGAAGTATACAATCCTAGCACACCATTGTTAACATCCAAATTTGAGAAATATCTAGTTTTCTAAACCTATATTCTTATGCTGGAAAAGGGTTTAGATGGAGAATTTCATATTTCCATCCTTCACTTGTGTACCCTTTTCACTGTACCTTGGTACCTTCTCCTTTGCCCCAAATCCTTTTTCCAACTTTTCCAAGTACAGTCCGCATAAGTAAATCATATTTAAAATCATTAAAATTTTAAAGCATAATTATTTTAAACAACTTTCCGTTCATCTACCGACAAGGTTTGGAGAAATAGATTCCATATCCAAGAAACTTTCCCTTGTCATAAACTATATCTCATTTTACTCGCACTTCTGCTGCACAGTAAAATTCCTACTTCCTAACCTATCGACTTCTTACCTTACTAAGCATGTGGGATTTCAGAAGTAAAAAATTATGCTCTTTTTCCACTCAACAATCTTTTTATATTAGACTTTTAAATATTCAGGAAAAAATTAAGAATTAAAATTCCATCACCTTTTTTTCCAAAATATTCAAAAACTTTTTTAGCATAAAATAACAACTAACGCACAAGCTCATTTGTAAATTTCATCTTTTAAGGCACATGGACACTGACCTGTGGCTTTACAACAGACTTTCTCTGTCCTTTGCTCACCAAAATTTATCTTTCCAAAACTTTAAGGCTTTTGGGACTTAACATTACTTTACATTTAGTAGCTAATAAATTTTCTAATTTATTTTATAAACTTCCGGTCTTACTTGTATTAGTTAAGTGTCTATATGAAATTTCCTTACTTTTACAGTTTTCAAATTAATATAGCAGACCTTCCAGAAAGTCAATTTTAAAGGAATATTTCTTATCATATCATACTTATTTTACAGAAACAAATAATGCTAATAACCCAAACCTCAAAGAAACAGTTGCTGGAAGCTGTCCTCAACGTCAACTGACGATAACGATGTTGTGGCCCTATCACTTCTTACTTAAATTAAATGGACATTTTCTGCAAATCATTTTACTGTAACCCACATATCTTAATCCACATTTTCAACTTCTAGTAAATAAGGTATACTCATTACTTTTAGCTACTACCACCAATTATGGATAAAATGTGCACCCTTACACTGTAGTGGGTAAGAAATATTAACTATGTACATTTAAATAACTCATTGGCAACTTGACTCGGCGGAATAACTTTTCCACCCTCTATCTTGCCTTCCTTAACCTTGAGTTTACGAATGTTCTCTATGTGTGTTTTCCACCTTATTACCCTCTGTTACTATCTTCTCTTAACTGAAATATGTTGGTACTCTCAAATCTTGGTATTTACTTTCCTTGATCTTTCCTACGAGCATACTCTAGAACTTGTAGAAGTGTATTTTGATACCATTCATCATTCCTTTATAGGTTCTTATTATGGCTTGCACACATGACTAAAAAAATACTCCTTGGTTCTCATTAATATTCCTTACACCCTATGGAGATTCGTTTTTACTACTCTATGAGCAAGCATCGCTATTTTCTTCATAGCCTTATCTTTTACCCCATCTTACCTAAGCAATTATCCTTATCTACTTCACATTAAAATTTTGGTTTGGGTTTCGCCACTTTTTTTCACAAATTAAAACTTCAGAATTTTAGAGCACTCAAGCCCTAAACTTTTATCTTTAAAAGTACAAACTTAGAAACTTTTTATTAAACTCCAAAATTACCTTGGTGTCTTAACTTTTAAAAACACAATTAAAATTATTTTTTAAAATTATTTTCCTTTTTCTTTTAAAGTCCTTTTACGACAACAAGGATTTCTACTTCTTTAAATTAGGATTTTTAACTCAAACTATTTATTAAGTTTTGCTTTTAAAAACTCAAGTCTTATACCAAACCATTTCTTTAAAAATACACTTTACAATACAAATTTAAACAATAAAACTGGAGCAGACAAGAACACTTCCATCCTATATTTTTCTATTACTCATTCTATCTCCACTTCCAATCCTTGGCGGAGTCTTTAATATCTTGTGAGGGGATCTTTTTAAAAGATACTCGCTCAACAATGGAATAATATCTATTTTCCTTTGTTTTGCCTTTAATTTCCTGTATTGCTTCTAATTAGATTACTAGGTTTATTTTTAACATAATCTCCTAACGTTATTTCTAATTACTAATATTATTTTATAAACTTTTTAATATTGTTCCTGTTTATATTTCATAATATTACTACTATTTAACTTTCTCTACCTAAACTGCTCTTATTTAAGTTGCTCCTCTTTATACAACTTTCCCTCTTAATTGGTCGTCTTCTTACAGAACCATTGCAGTGCATTCTCCTACTGCTTTCATTTTCAGAATCTAATCTTCTTTCCCATTTTATCTGGACCTAATATACATCGACAATCAGCAGTCTTACGGGGATCTACAACCATAGAGCAATTTGTGCTCTACAAGGGAGTTAAGTACTATCCAGCTTCAAGGACCCTTCCATATGTCGCATTTATGCGCCCTTAGGTCAACTCCTTTCCATACGATCTATTTTCCATGGCGTAATCGGGGTAGGTATATATCTTCAACTTCATCTATTGTCCCGACTCATAGCCGACTTGTCCATCTTTTTAGGGTATGGTTGCAACTAATCTATAGTCAGAATTTATAAGATTTGACACATAATATATTTATAATTATAGAAAAAATATAAATATGCTCTCTCAGTGTTTCCTAATTCTTAAGATCGAGTAACCTGAGCTCTGATACCAAATGTAATAACCTGTATCCCAGTGGACCTGAATTTTCGCTAAATTGAAACCCAAGTCTATCAAAGTATGGATCATTGGTTTGGTATCTTGCAAATAAATAAATTTATGCATATCAGAGCACTATCGATATAACTCACAATAGAGTAGTAAAGTATAATAAATCATATAATTACTGACCAAGGTTGACACTTCCAATATCTAATGTCCTTATCAGTGCCGAGCATACATACAGAAACCTATTCTTCCACTATTCCCACATTGCACCAGTACATGTCCCTCTAAAACTATCATGTGGATTGTAATGAGGAGGGGGTCAGAACAACGTTCTGGTAAAGGGCAAATTATACACTTTATACATAACACTAGTTTATACTGATTGCCTTCCATTACATTTTATCTCATTTTATTTTACTTAGTCATCTTGACTCCACGTACATGTACGATACACTCCATCTACCCAAAGTAGACCATAACTACATATGTGTGTATGTCTATATAAATACCACAATACCCCCTTTGGACCAAGATACTGTCTTCGCTAGTATTTGTAACCCAACACCATATAAGGATCCATCATCAATGCAGTATCACATCCTCATCATCGTAGATACTAAGGAACTCCTCATAGTGCCTAATAACAGCGTCATAATAGTTTAGCTATATTCTATCTCGGATTGGGGATTTACTACTTGTCTACTTCCTATTTTGGACTCAGCTCCACGAATTATAAAGGTCTCATCTCCTTAGACTACCCCATTTGTTTTGAAAGACCTCTCTTAAGGGTTATCTAGCCTTATCCCTAATAAATAAAGTAGTAAACGACTATAGCGGTACATGACCTAAATGTGACCTACAATAGTAGGAGGTGTAGCCCGTTTAGGTGTAATTGTCGTCTTTTCGCTGACCGCTCATGACAGATGACACTCTTTACCCATGTACAACTCTTACTCCCTAATATAGTACCAACACACTAACATAGCGCCGATCCTTGTTCACCACCCCATTTAGCTTGCCTAATGCAATCAAGGTAATACCCTTCCTAAAAGATTAAAGCAGACCCTACTAGGATATTCCTTTACCTATATGCAAGCGTATATAATTCCACGGGTCCTATAGTTGGATATGTCCAACATCAATATAATGTATACACAACTACCGGTACCCCTTGTAGTGGGCAGAATTCTTGTGTAACACTATGACCTTGCATTCCTACTCATTCTAATGACTATTTCATTCTTATCCATCTAAGTTACTAACTTTAATAATTCACACTCGTCATAATCACATACTTGAGGCTATGTGTGTATATATTTGTATATGTGTGTGTGTATGTATGTTTATATATATATATATATATTATTCACTCTTACTTGTTTGATTATTACGCCTTAAATGTTCAACTGTTAATAACATTTCTTTACCTCTTTATGCGTTTACTTCATATTCTATTTAAGGTCATTTACCACTTTTTTTTAAAATCTAAATATCTTTTCCCATTTACCTCCCTTTTCTCACCATTTAATTTTTATCTCTATTCCCTTTTTAAACTTTATTTCACTCCCTTGTTCAGTGGACTTTCCATACCCTTTTATTTTAAAATATTACTTGCCTACCTTTTCATCGTGATCATTTTATTTCCGTCTTGCTTTTATTCATTTTATTACTTACCTACCTTGTTATCGTTTACTATTTGGGTTCCACCTTGCCTCTATTGCATATATTTATATATATTTATTTTACAATTTAACCGTTATTATTATCACAACTTCAATTCTTTAATTCATACTTAGGGATTCCTAAATTTTAATGCATTGGAATCACATCTTCTCTAAAAGGAAAAGTTAGCACTGTAAATCTTTATATCTTATCTAAAAAGGGAATTTGTACTATGTTTGGAATTACTAGAAATTATATTTGTAGTTATTGAAATAGATAATACAAAATATGATAAAATATCCCTATTTTATACATCTCTTTGTTTTAGGCGTATTCCTTGTTATTTCAAATGACACACTTTTAATTACAAAACCGAACTTGTTAATCTATAGAAATTTACGTTGCAACACCCTATATTCTAATTAATTAAAATACTACTTAAATCCAAACAATTTATTTTGATAAATTCTAATTTACATTTACTTGCATAAATCAATTAATTAACAGTTCTGGAATTACGATATAATTTATCAAATTCAGCGACAACTACTACCCAATACTTCCCAGATTCACATACATGCAATATATATAATTCAAGTTAACAATCACAGAATATGTAGGCAGGGTTTATAAATTCATTACACGTATACAATTTTAGCCTACAACTCCAAACTATATTTTAAGCATACATGAATAGATTTATAACAGTATAAATCCAATATTATATAAAAAAATATAATTTCCCGCTCACCTTTTTATCTTTTCTAATCTCCAAATCTAATCCCTATTATTCCAGTTTGACTCCCTTTTCTCCCAATTTGGATATATACACTACAAGCATGCATATATTTATCAGAAATCTAGATTAGAAAAGAGATTTGGATTTAATTTACATTTTAGATCCGGATCTATAATTTACCTTAGCTTTGATGATTTGATTCAACCCTATTCTTCTTCTCAGTTATCATCTACTATTCTCCACTTTTATCTATGAATATAGACTATAGATTTATTTAGGTTTAAGAATTTATGGAGGAGAGAAAATGGCAAGTTTCATCGTTGCTTTGGAATATATGAGAAGAAGTAAGGGGTTAGGTCCATATTTATAGGAGTTCGAACCAATGTCAGTTGTTAGATCCTTTTAATTTAAATCTGGGCCGTTTAACCACATCCCCATACTGGTCGATATTAAGGGTCGATCATTGTTGTGTATTTGGTTAATTAATTAACGACGTCATATTTTTTTTATTTGATTCCTGTTTTGAACCGTTCGAGATAATTTATTTCTGAAAGTGTGTATGCTTGTGCACACTAATTATGGATCGTGTAATATGGACTAACAATATATGCAGAATGTTATTTACAATTGCTATACAAGTAAATATTCAATAAACTAACTATATAGCAATTCACAGATATAGAATAGTAAATGCAGTAAACTATAAAAATCACACCAGGGATTTTTATACTGGTTCGGACCTCCCGTCCTACGTCCAGTCCCAGACTTCTATCTGGATTTTCACAACCAACTACCTCGCTTCACCCGGAGGAATAGATTTACAACACCCGAACAGCCGAACGGGATTTCGTGCCTCTTACAACACCGAGGACTTCAACAAAAACAAATACAATTGTCGTTGACAAATTGTGCTCTTGATAATACTGATTTGTCACTTGTAGTACACCCTTCCTATAATCTTATCCTCAAAGTATGTGAATGATGTTTGTGAAGATTGAAGGAAGTATATTACTTAATTGAATAAAAAGATATGAAATAATTTCAATGATTCAATAAGCAATTGAAATGTTTGAGAGTTCAAGACAGAGATCAATATAATAGAGATTAGAATAATAGAATTGGTTATGTGGAATAATGATTTCATGATGTTTATATAAGAAATAAACAGTTGTAACCCTTTGTGAAAAGATACAAACAAAGGTCATGATCATTGGTGAAGAGAAAGAGAAGCAACCGTTGAAGAAAAGGAAGTGTCTATACGAAAGGTTGCTCTCTGTTTGAAAACGGTCGACAGGTCAAAATGGACCAGTAGACAGGAATTTGAATATATATACGTTATGTACACTTGTGCACGTTATCTGTGCATTCTGGGTAGAAACGGTCGACCGCCTTGTTTTAAACCGGTCGACCGGTTTAGCCCAGACTGCACAGTTAATGTGCACTCATACATATATACATTTATATTCAAAGATTGAAGGTATGAGATTATTTGAGGATAGATTTTAACATAAATAACACTACTAACATACCAAATAATCAACCTCTAATGTATGGAGCTCTTTGTGTCTCTTTAAAACAATGAATAACTTCTTTTTGTCGATCGCCTTTATTTCTTTGTCAGAAATCAAAACTTCATGGACTATGTGACTCAACATTCTCCCCCTTTTTGATTGATGACAACATATATCTAAAGTTCTGAATCTCCCCCTGAATATGTGATCTCCCTGAGATTTTGTCATGTGATCTCCCTAAGATTTTGTCTGTATTCTTTATATATATATATATTCCTGCAAATAATTGTTAGCTCTTTCTCCCCCTTTGTCATCGACAAAAAGGAGTAATAGATAATGGAATAATATAAGAATGTATCAACCAGAATATCCATTTTCCTCTTTTCTTAAGTGGGACCTGCAAAAAATAAAATTAAGTCCATGGTACCCACTTTTTATGGGGTCCTAAGAGTTAGGTCTTAGGAGTCCAAACCCATACGGGTCCGGTATCCCCTTTATATATATAATTAGTATTAAGATGTACAGTATTCATGAAATTCTGAATATATTTATTCCTAATCAAATTGTTATTTGTTTTAGGAACCCATATTTTGATAGTCTTGACATTTTTCTTCTGAAATTTCACAACTGGTTTTGGTTTGGAATATAATAAACTAAGATTTTTCTTAGCTCCAGTCTTTTGTACTTTCTTTTTCCTTTCACTACCAAG
Organism: Allium fistulosum; assembly: GCA_030737815.1. NCBI lineage: Eukaryota > Viridiplantae > Streptophyta > Magnoliopsida > Asparagales > Amaryllidaceae > Allium > Allium fistulosum. The sequence goes on from CM060901.1 coordinate 635,629,383, forward strand.
ATGTTTCTTGGTTTCTTGTTTCCTATATCCCAAACCTTGTTTATTTGAAACAGATTGTGAACTTTCAATGATTTTTGTCAAATTTTCTCGACCTTTGTTAAAGTTAGAAACATTTTGAGTTATGTCATCTAACTTAGTTTGTAAGCTCGCCTTTTCTAGGTCCAGATTTTTGACTTTTGCCTTAAGCTCATGATTTTCAATAGTGAGAGCATCATTTTTCTCTTTTTGAGTTTCAATTTCTTGACTCAAAAGAGATAATTGAGAGTCAACATTAGATGATGATTCTTGAAGTTTTTCAAGTTCTTCTTCTAATATTTTCTTCTCGTCTTTTAACATATCTCGTTCAAACTCTGCTCTACTCAAATCTGCTTTAGCTACTTTTAATTGATGTTTTATGTCTTTATATTTGACTATCAATTCAGAATTTATATCAAATAATTCATCAAATGTAGGAATTTGTACCTCATTTTCTGTTGCCATAAAACAAACATTAGCTTGTTCATTCTCCGGATCACTTTCACTTTCAGATGAGGATGAGTCTGAATCATCCCATGTTACTGAGAAGGCTCGTTTCTTTGACTTGTCCTTCTTATGTTTGAATTTATCATTTTCTGACTTCTTCTTCTGTTCTGGACAATCCTTCTGCATGTGCCCCTTTTTGTGACAGTTGAAACATTCTATAGTTGATGAAGTTGGTTTGTTTGATCCAGGTTTCCTTTTGTTGTAACGACTGGCTTTTCGATATTTTAGGAATTTTTTGAATCCTTTTGCAATGAATGCCAAATCTTCATCTTCAGAATCTGATTCATTTTCATCTTTCTCAGCATGAAATGCTACAATTTTCTTTTCTTCTTTCTGTTCTTTTCTAGCCTGCAAATTTGCTTCATAGGACATTAAATTTCCTATCAATTCATCTGGCTTCATGATGGAAAGGTCATTAGCTTCTTCAATTGCTAATACTTTTCCTTCCCATTCACTAGTCAGAGAATGTAGGACTGTTGAAACAACATCAAAATCTGAATATTTTTGTCCTAGTCTGATAAGTGCATGATGAATAGTTTGAAACCTTGAATACATATCATTGATTGTCTCATTCGGTTTCATTTTGAAATTTTGAAACTGACTTTTCAGCATGGCTATTTTGGCTTGTTTAACCTTGTTAGTACCTTCATGAGTGGTTTTCAACGTTTGCCAAATTTGATATGCAGTAGTGCAGTTACTAACACGGTTATATTCATTTTGGTCTAATGCACAAAACAACATATTTATTGCTTTTGCATTTACGGCTGCTGCCGTTTTCTCAGCCGTTGTCCATTCTGAATATTCAATTGTTGGATTCACTATTTCTTTTTGAGTAGCATTCCAAGCATCATAGCTATTTGATTGCATAAAAAATGACATACGTGTAGCCCAATAGCTATAGTTGAGACCATTAAAGAATGGAGGTCTTTGTGTTGATTGACCTTCCGTGTAAGTGTTAGTGCTAGTGCTTGCGTTATTTGCCATATTACAAGAATATATCAAATAACGGTGTTACGGTTATATGATGACCGTGCTCTGATACCAAATGAAAGTGTGTATGCTTGTGCACACTAATTGTGGATCGTGTAATATGGACTAACAATATATGCAGAATGTTATTTACAATTGCTATACAAGTAAATATTCAATAAACTAGCTATATAGCAATTCACAGATATAGAATAGTAAATGCAGTAAACTGTAAAAATCACACCAGGGATTTTTATACTGGTTCGGACCTCCCGTCCTACGTCCAGTCCCAGACTTCTATCTGGATTTTCACAACCAACTACCTCGCTTCACCCGGAGGAATAGGTTTACAACACCCGAACAGCCGAACGGGATTTCGTGCCTCTTACAACACCGAGGACTTCAACAAAAACAAATACAATTGTCGTTGACAACTTGTGCTCTTGATAACACTGATTTGTCACTTGTAGTACACCCTTCCTATAATCTTATCCTCAAAGTATGTGAATGATGTTTGTGAAGATTGAAGGAAGTATATTACTTAATTGAATCAAAAGATATGAAATAATTTCAATGATTCAATAAGCAATTGAAATGTTTGAGAGTTCAAGACAGAGATCAATAGAATAGAGATTAGAATAATAGAATTGGTTATGTGGAATAATGATTTCATGATGTTTATATAAGAAATAAACAGTTGTAACCCTTTGTGAAAAGATACAAACAAAGGTCATGATCATTGGTGAAGAGAAAGAGAAGCAACCGTTGAAGAAAAGGAAGTGTCTATACGAAAGGTTGCTCTCTGTTTGAAAACGGTCGACAGGTCAAAATGGACCAGTAGACAGGAATTTGAATATATATACGTTATGTACACTTGTGCACGTTATCTGTGCATTCTGGGTAGAAACGGTCGACCGCCTTGTTTTAAACCGGTCGACCGGTTTAGCCCAGACTGCACAGTTAATGTGCACTCATACATATATACATTTATATTCAAAGATTGAAGGTATGAGATTATTTGAGGATAGATTTTAACATAAATAACACTACTAACATACCAAATAATCAACCTCTAATGTATGGAGCTCTTTGTGTCTCTTTAAAACAATGAATAACTTCTTTTTGTCGATCGCCTTTATTTCTTTGTCAGAAATCAAAACTTCATGGACTATGTGACTCAACAATTTCTACCTTTTATTAACGTTAACTTACTTGACCAATAAGTAACTGTTAAAGTTAACCAATTTTAACCAACGTTAATTTATTTCACTAATTATAGTTTATTTCCTTAATTACATACATTATTATTTACAATCCAAAATAAATGTTAATAACTTTTTCGTTTGAACTCTAATCATAAATCTTATATATGAAAATTGATCAGAAAATCACCACGAAACCTGCCACGAACCCAACAGTGCAAGTTTCATAGCAAAATTATGACGCCTATAAAAATTCTATTTTTAGTGTTACTACTAATTAATTTCTTTTTAATTAACTATCGTTAAAATTATGGGGTGTTACACTTTGACTGTCTGCCCTCGGTATTCCCTGAAGCTAAACTTGCCTCCTCCCAATGCATAAACTAATTACTTTTCCGATGAAACTCCTCCATGGTTGTAGGTTGCATCATCTTTAGCCATCTACCGAAATCCATATCTATATTAATGCCTTGGACTAGTGCCATGAATACCAAATCTTCCTTTGGATTACTTCAGTAACAACAACATAAAACCAGTTCAAGAAACCCTTCAGCAACTCCTCAGGCCCCTTAGATAAGCTCGATAAGGACATCACATCCTTGGGTCGTGCAACATCCAATTGGAAATGCTTCATGAATTTCCTAGCCAACTCATCAATGGTTGATATGGATCTCGGCGCGAGTCTATTGAACCACATAGACGTGACTCCTTCCAAGAATATGGAAAAATTTCTACACCAAACCGCATCCATTTCCCTAGAACCATCCTTGTGTAATTTGTATTTAAGTAAACGTTGTATAGGATTGGTAGTTTCATTGTACGATAGCATAGTCGGCATCGTAAACTTCTTAGTATATTCTTCTCTCAGAATATTCTCCATGAACAGAGTCCTGCTTGATGCAGAACACCCCAATCCTCATTCTTTCTACCTTTTCTTTCTTCAATCAACTACTTAACAATGTCTGCTATGTATTCCTCACTGGCACGGTATTCTATCGGATGACCATCAGGGGCTGCACCAGGTGTTTTCCTCCACAAACAATCTCGGCTTGCCTATTGACGTCTAATTTCTCTGGTCTCTGGAAGAACCACTCTTTTGATATTCCATTGGCATCCCGCTAGGTCTGCTGTAGCCGTTTGAACTCTAGATCCATTAGCTTCAACCCCTAGCTCGCGACCATCACCATCACGTTGCATGTCATCTTGAGAATCAGATAAATCCATGGCATCTACTTCCTATCCCCTTCCTCTCTAAAATTCCTCCCGGTATCGAGGGAAATCCTCTCGATATTGAGTTGTTTTCTTACAGGGGAAGCAATTCTGCTTCCTCTTGCAGCTCTTTCCGCAACCCTAGCGACTACTTCCTACTGTTTTCCCTTTTCCTTTCGCCTGTTCTGACCAGAAACGACAAATATTCTTCTTCATATCTGAAGGGAGAAACTTCTCTCCTATTCCTCCTAGTCCTTTGCGGTTGTTGGGTAAGTAGAGCATCCATCTTGTCCATTAAAGCTTTTTGATTATCCACCATCTTCTGGCTTAATTCCTACAACATCTTATCAAACTCACCTCTGGTAACCACTTTCTGTTGTAGATGATCCTGGTATAGCGTGTTGATTACTAAATTCCACTTGGTGAGGATTTCCTTCATCACTACAAATTATTACTCCCAAGGATATATTAGATCTTCTAGGTGCCATTGAGATTCTTTTAGCAAGCTACCAAATTCCTTGAGCAAAACTTTTGGATCTAACCACTAGACTTCTCCAAATCCAAAATAGAAAGCTAGATCTAATCCTAATTTTGATTTTCTCAGTGAAAGCACTAAAATGTTGATGCAAAAAGTGGAACAACGCATAAATATGGCCTATTGTAAGATCAAATCCGGTAGAAATAGCAAAAATGCGTAGAAAAGTAGAGAGACACAAGACTTTTATAATGATTCGACAATCTCTGACCTACGTCCACTTTATATTTTTATTAGTTATGGATTTAATAGAGATTTAGAGAGAGATTAGAGTCACTATTATTAAGGGTTGATAGGTTCCTAGTCTAGAAAGTATCTGCCTAGTTGATTATTGTATAGAGAGATAGGAGATGAAGAAGATCCAGGGTCTGAATCTCGAGAAGATCCCTATTTGGTTGCTATAGGATTGGCATTTATAGGAAAACTGCTCTATAAGTCTATAGGATTGAGTTGCACAAGGTCCAGATGCATGCCCACAGGCGGTGGAGATAGCATGCCCGCGCATTTCCCAATATGGACCTCTTGGTACCAAGAGGTTCCTTTCAATGCTGAGAGGTTTGTATTGGCAAAAACTTCTCCTTCTTACTTACTTTTCTCTTCTATCTCTGATTTGATGCATTCCAAACTCTTTTCCATTGAGGTAGAGTCGCTCTCGACGATTTCCTTGATAAAGCTTGTATTATCATGCTTTCTTCTCGTCAATCCTTGGTATTGGTTGTCTATTCTCTGAGAAAAGTACTTGTCAATTATTGCTGGAAGTAGTACTCGAAGTACAAGAGGCCGGTGGGGCCTAAAAACTTGCAAAAAGCTCTTGGTACCAAGAGGTTTCCTTTGCTCCATTGGACTTTCTACCTTTTGAGTTCCCTATTCTAGCTCTTCTAAGGGCATTTCCAAGTTCATGAATCATTTTATCTTTGTATTAGCCTTCTACTTTCAGTTGAAATCTTCTTGATTAAAAACTCGGTTAACAATAGGTAGAAGAGTTACGTTGATAGGAGAAGTCGTGATTTAAAGTTCTCCGTCGGCGATATGGTGTTTGTCAAGATCTCTCCGCTGAAGAATGTTGTCGATTCAGCACTAGGGGAAATAAGCATCAAGATTCATCGGTCCTTTTTCGAAACTTGAGAGGATAGGGAATCTAGCATATAGAGATGATTTACCACAAAAGAAGGCAGGGTGCACAACATGTTCCACGTCTCTCGCTTCCAAAAGTTTGTGCACGATTCAAGCATGATAGTTCAAACGAATCAGCTTGATAATATCGAGATTGAACCAGAAGTTTTGAGACCTCATAGGCCTATCCGTATCATCGAAATTGATACGAAGCAACTTAGAAAGAAGACAATAAAGCTGGTGAAGGTTTCATGGAGTGAGAGCGAAGGCGATTGTACTTGGGAGACCGATGAGAGCATGAGGACTACTCATTTAAAGCTCTTTACTTAGTGAGACATCTGTTTATTGCATTTACTTTTACTTTCGATATCATATATAGTAGTTTAGTATCCTGCATTCTTGGATAAGAGTAGATATTATTACCTACTTTTGTGTGCATGTTTGATGATTGATATGGTTGATCGTGGATGTTAGGCATGTCGGGTAGCCATGTTTGATTTTAGCTTGGTTGTGTTGGGGATTTCGAGGGTGAAATTCCTAAAGAGGGAGACTGTAACGACCCATATTTCACGTATCGAAGGGTTGTAAAATATAATTTTTAAATTCATATGAGGTTGTATGACTCTATGACTTTGGGAAATACCTACTAGTGATATTTTTCTATATTAAGAATTTTTCCAGATGCTTTTATCCCTTAAAAATTGTAAGGATTATAACTTTTGATAGAAACCGAATTAGTATCTGAGACCACTTCCATTAGAAAGATGTGATAACTTCCCTTTCCATAGAGTGGTCGTATTAGCGATTTGGAATTTCTGGCTAGAAGATATAATTATTTGAAGATTGACGGTTTTTGGAGCAGCTTAATGGGCAGGGTAATTAGTGAATTTGGGGGCAAGCCCAGTAACCCATTTCAGATTTGGAGGCTATGATAGGCTAAATCATCATCCTCGGATCGTTTTACCACTTCCAAAATAGATCTAAGCCTCCATTAACTTATTCTCCACCCAAAACTTTCTCATTTCTCCTCCAAATCAAGTCTAAATCATAGATTAGAGATAGGTTGGCAAGGAAATTCATTAGAGATTTTCAAACATACATTTTTTGGGGAAGAAAACTTAGGGCTTGGATATTGATTTTCGGATTTGCCTCGATTTATGTGTAAATCTCCACTTTTTGGGTGTTTGGTGAGTGATTTATCATCTCTCACCTTACCATATATGTAGCTATAGATTTTGACATGTTTTAAACCCATTTTAAAAGTTAAAATTTTGTTTTAATGTTGTTTTAAAGTGAAACTTGGATGATTTGCTAGGAATTATTGTATGTTTGCATGTTTGAATGTTATTTGGTGCATGTGTGGTGTTTGGGTGGATGCATGTATGGTTGAAAACACTTAGTGGAGTGACTTAGAGTTAGGAATCGTGAAACCAGACATCGATGGATTTACTTGAGATTGTTGAGAGTTGTATTGTTGCATACGGAAGGCATTCAGATCGAAGAACGGAGCATAGCGGGGAAATCAATGCAAAAATAGAAGTTGGAGTCGCTGTACAAGTTTGGTCCGGTGCTCGCTTGTTTGGTGGTTGGCTTGCTCGATGATTGGTTGGCTCGGCTTGGACTTCGAGCTTGGAGGAGTTGGCTCGGGGTGAGGTTGGTCCGACATTGGGGAAAGACCAGACAACATTTATTGTCTGATGGTGTCATGGGAGATCGAACATCGTTTGCTGTCAGGTGATGATGTGGAGGATTGAACAACATATGATATCCAGGATTGAACAACATATGATATCCAGTAGTAAGGAATACCAAACAACATTTGGTGTTCAGTGTATCATGTTGTTCGACGATTCCATAGGAGACCGAATAGACTTTTATGTCTGGTGGAGTTATACCCAAGTACTGAACAAGGAAGGGTACTTGGGGTTGCATCGTGGCATGTCGAGGCTTCGGGGCATGAGTTGGGCCGCTTGGTGATCTTTGAGCGTAGGCTTGGAGTAAGGACAGATGACCTCGGGATAGCTTCAGGACTTCGATGATGGCAACTCGGTGGTAAATGGAGTTAGGTCCCGATGATGGCGGCTTGATGTTGAAGGGAGTTGTGAAAACAGCAATCCACAAAGGACGGGTTCTAAGAAAGGTGACCCGTGGATAGAATGTTGAATGGTTCTATTGTGGAATAAAGGAATATGGAATGGTTCCTTGAAGATAATGGAACTATATGTAGCAAGTAAAGGGCTTGGATACACGTGCTAAGGGATCGTTGATACTTAGAGTGTTTTCTAATATACTCAAGAGCAGGGGTACTGTGGGGATGCTTATGGGTACTTTGTTTGGCTAACCTGGATCAGCTGTCTAGATCTGTATATCCTGGATCATGGCAAAGTGTCTAATATTAGTTTTGGGCTAAAGATGGGTACACTGAAAACCGGGATTTCCATTAGTACCTGGCATAAGAAAGGCCATATGAGTTATCATATATCTGGAGCACATTGAGTGATAGTAAGAATTGTTTGATGGATACTATGGTTATTTTGATTGTCTTCTTCAATAGTCTATCACTCTAGGGATGTCACTGGAGATAGGTATTGGGGATAGGGAGACTTGGACACCCGTCATCATACTTAGTTTGTATTTTACCTTTATTGTATTCGTAGAGCAGCATATTATGTTTGTTATGTGCGAACTCTTTGGTTGTAGGGACATGTCAGGTATGGTTCTTCATACCTTATGCCCTTATGTAGTATTTACGGTTTTTTATAATATTTTGAGATGATGTATCGTTCACACTAAACTGTTGTTTGACCCAAGGTTTTATGCTTTTCTTTTTATTATCTTACTCTTAAATGAGTAGATTAGGGATAGCAAGTCTGGATAGCGCAAGGAGTTGTACGGAGTACGCGCGAGAGGCTATGCTTTCATATATCTATACTTTAGAGCTTACTATCGCTTATATTTCACTATGCAGTACTATGGAGCTATATTAGTACTTGTATTTTGAGAGATAGTTTCAGAGTTTATTTTGGATTCTTTGGATGTATAAACTCTTTATTTGAGTTTTTGTATAGTCTGTGAACATAATGCACTCTAATATTCTTATTTTATGTTTCATTTGATTTTATTACCGTCTTGCCTTTTTTACATCTATGTTGTTATATTATATTTTGCGAGATGTTCTACAGGTTCTGTGCTTGGATTTTATAAATTTACACCCTTGGCTACCATCCTACGTCGGACGAGTACCTCTTTAGCACATTATACAGGTAGATTGGGTACCGGAGGTGTAGGGCGGTTGTCACATTTGGTACCAGAGCCAGGTTGCATAAACGACCTAAGTTTATACTTGGATCTATTAGAGATAAGGAAGGAGATATCACCATAGTATGGATCAAGCGACATATGAGAAAGCATACTTGTTATATTTTGGTTTTCAAAACTATATACTAGTGTGTGTGTGTGTGTGTGTGTGTAGTATATAAGTCGCATGCACACGCATACCATTGACACAGTTCTTTATATGAGAGACTGATGATTCTTGTTATAAATCAAGAATGAGCCGGTATACAAGAAACACTATGAGGAACTTCATCTTAGGAATTGAGGAAGTAGCAGGTTCGAGGTCTGCTAACCCGACTTGCAGGCAATGTTCAACGCAATGATGACGAACATGCGGCAAAATGCCCAAGCAACCGCTCTGAATGTTACTGTTGGTGATGGTTCTCGGATGCAAGCGCCGAGGGTTGACTTTTCTATGCTTTGTAAGGATTACTCCACCTTAAGAGGCAAACCATTTCTTTGAACGGAGTAGATCATCGAAGTGTAGGATTGGTTGGACACCTACGAGCGTATCTTTGGTGACCTGGAAGTAGAAGATGCCATAAAATGGAAGCTAGCCTTTAGATAGATTCAAGGGTGGGCCATGAACTGGTGGAATACCATTACTATAGCTACACCCGAGTATCATTTCATTTGGGACCAGTTCAAGGCTATGTTTGAGGAGAAGTTGGTGAGTCATATCGATGAGCTATTTGAGAGACTTGTCGAAGAAGCTCTACGCCAGGAGAGTTTATACCCCAAATCTAAATCAGCTGTTGTCACTAAGGAAGAGCCAAAACTATTGAGTCAAGATTTTTATAGAGTTTTGATTTCTGACAAAGGGATAAGCCGTGATCGACAAAAAGAAGTTATTCATTGTTTTAAAGAGACACAAAGAGCTCCATACATTAGAGGTTGATTATTTGGTATGTTAGTAGTGTTATTTATGTTAAAATCTATCCTCAAATAATCTCATAACTTCAATCTTTGAATATAAATGTATATATGTATGAGTGCACATTAACTGTGCAGTCTGGGCTAAACCGGTCGACCGGTTTAAAACAAGGCGGTCGACCGTTTCTGCCCAGAATGCACAGATAACGTGCACAAGTGTACATAACGTATATATATTCAAATTCCCGTCTACTGGTCCATTTTGACCTGTCGACCGTTTTCAAACAGAAAGCAACCTTTCGTACAGACACTTCCTTTTCTTCAACGGTTGCTTCTCTTTCTCTTCACCAATGATCATGACCTTTGTTTGTATCTTTTCACAAAGGGTTACAACTGTTTATTTCTTATATAAACATCATGAAATCATTATTCCAGATAACCTATTCTATTATTCTAATCTCTATTCTATTGATCTCTGTCTTGAACTCTCAAACATTTCAATTGCTTATTGAATCATTGAAATTATTTCATATCTTTTGATTCAATTAAGTAATATACTTCCTTCAATCTTCACAAACATCATTCACATACTTTGAGGATAAGATTATAGGAAGGGTGTACTACAAGTGACAAATCAGTGTTATCAAGAGCACAAGTTGTCAACGGCAATTGTATTTGTTTTTGTTGAAGTCCTCGGTGTTGTAAGAGGCACGAAATCCCGTTCGGCTGTTCGGGTGTTGTAAACCTGTTCCTCCGGGTGAAGCGAGGTAGTTGGTTGTGAAAATCCAGATAGGAGTCTGGGACTGGACGTAGGACGGGAGGTACGAACCAGTATAAAAATCCCTAGTGTGATTTTTACAGTTTACTGCATTTACTATTCTATATCTGTGAATTGCTATATAGCTAGTTTATTGAATATTTACTTGTATAGCAATTGTAAATAACATTCCGCATATATTGTTAGTCCATATTACACGATCCACAATTAGTGTGCACAAGCATACACACTTTCATTTGGTATCAGAGCACGGTCATCATATAACCGTAACACCGTTATTTGATATATTCTTGTAATATGGCAAATAACGCAAGCACTAGCACTAACACTTACACGGAAGGTCAATCAACACAAAGACCTCCATTCTTTAATGGTCTCAACTATAGCTATTGGGCTACACGTATGTCATTTTTTATGCAATCAAATAGCTATGATGCTTGGAATGCTACTCAAAAAGAAATAGTGAATCCAACAACTGAATATTCAGAATGGACAACGGCTGAGAAAACGGCAGCAGCCGTAAATGCAAAAGCAATAAATATGTTGTTTTGTGCATTAGACCAAAATGAATATAACCGTGTTAGTAACTGCACTACTGCATATCAAATTTGGCAAACGTTGAAAACCACTCATGAAGGTACTAACAAGGTTAAACAAGCCAAAATAGCCATGCTGAAAAGTCAGTTTCAAAATTTCAAAATGAAACCGAATGAGACAATCAATGATATGTATTCAAGGTTTCAAACTATTCATCATGCACTTATCAGACTAGGACAAAAATATTCAGATTTTGATGTTGTTTCAACAGTCCTACATTCTCTGACTAGTGAATGGGAAGGAAAAGTATTAGCAATTGAAGAAGCTAATGACCTTTCCATCATGAAGCCAGATGAATTGATAGGAAATTTAATGTCCTATGAAGCAAATTTGCAGGCTAGAAAAGAACAGAAAGAAGAAAAGAAAATTGTAGCATTTCATGCTGAGAAAGATGAAAATGAATCAGATTCTGAAGATGAAGATTTGGCATTCATTGCAAAAGGATTCAAAAAATTCCTAAAATATCGAAAAGCCAGTCGTTACAACAAAAGGAAACCTGGATCAAACAAACCAACTTCATCAACTATAGAATGTTTCAACTGTCACAAAAAGGGGCACATGCAGAAGGATTGTCCAGAACAGAAGAAGAAGTCAGAAAATGATAAATTCAAATATAAGAAGGACAAGTCAAAGAAACGAGCCTTCTCAGTTACATGGGATGATTCAGACTCATCTTCATCTGAAAGTGAAAGTGATCCGGAGAATGAACAAGCTAATGTTTGTTTTATGGCAACAGAAGATGAGGTACAAATTCCTACATTTGATGAATTACTTGATATTAATTCTGAATTGATAGTCAAATATAAAGACATAAAACGTCAATTAAAAGTAGCCAAAGCAGATTTGAGTAGAGCAGAGTTTGAACGAGATATGTTAAAAGATGAGAAGAAAATATTAGAAGAATAATTTGAAAAAATTCAAGAATCATCATCTAATATTGACTCTCAACTATCTCTTTTGAGTCAAGAAATAGAAGCTCAAAAAGAGAAAAATAATGCTCTCACTACTGAAAATCATGAGCTTAAGGAAAAAGTCAAAATTCTAGACCTAGAAAAAGCTAGTTTACAAACAAAGTTTGATAACATTACTCAAAATGTTTCTAACTTTAACAAAGGTCGAGAAAATTTGACAAAAATCATTGAAAGTTCACAATCTACATCAAATAAACAAGGTTTGGGATATAAGAAACAAGAAATCAAGAAACATCTTGATAATAAAAGAAAGAAGACTGAAGTTAAGAAAAATCTTAGTTTATTATATTCCAAACCAAAGCCAGTTGTGAAATTTCAAAAGAAAAATACAAAGACTATCAAAATATGGGTTCCTAAAACAAATAACAATTTGATTAGGAACAAATATATTCAGAATTTCATGAATACTGTGCATTATAATTCTAATTATGTATATAAAGGGGATACCGGACCCGTATGGGTTTGGATTCCTAAGATCTAACTCTTAGGACCCTATAAAAAGTGGGTACCATGGTCTTAATTATATTTTTTGCAGGTACCACTTAAGAAAAGAGGAAAATGGATATTCTGGTTGATACGTTCCTATATTATTCCATTATCTATTACTCCTTTTTGTCGATGACAAAGGGGGAGAAAGAGCTAACAATTATTTGCAGGAATATATATATATATATATATAAATAAATAATACAGACAAAATCTCAGGGGGAGATCACATATTCAGGGGGAGATTCAGAGTTTCAGATATATGTTGTCATCAATCAAAAAGGGGGAGAATGTTGAGTCAAGATTTTTATAGAGTTTTGATTTCTGACAAAGGGATAAGCCGTGATCGACAAAAAGAAGTTATTCATTGTTTTAAAGAGACACAAAGAGCTCCATACATTAGAGGTTGATTATTTGGTATGTTAGTAGTGTTATTTATGTTAAAATCTATCCTCAAATAATCTCATAACTTCAATCTTTGAATATAAATGTATATATGTATGAGTGCACATTAACTGTGTAGTCTGGGCTAAACCGGTCGACCGGTTTAAAACAAGGCGGTCGACCGTTTCTGCCCAGAATGCACAGATAACGTGCACAAGTGTACATAACGTATATATATTCAAATTCCTGTCTACTGGTCCATTTTGACCTGTCGACCGTTTTCAAACAGAAAGCAACCTTTCGTACAGACACTTCCTTTTCTTCAACGGTTGCTTCTCTTTCTCTTCACCAATGATCATGACCTTTGTTTGTATCTTTTCACAAAGGGTTACAACTGTTTATTTCTTATATAAACATCATGAAATCATTATTCCAGATAACCTATTCTATTATTCTAATCTCTATTCTATTGATCTCTGTCTTGAACTCTCAAACATTTCAATTGCTTATTGAATCATTGAAATTATTTCATATCTTTTGATTCAATTAAGTAATATACTTCCTTCAATCTTCACAAACATCATTCACATACTTTGAGGATAAGATTATAGGAAGGGTGTACTACAAGTGACAAATCAGTGTTATCAAGAGCACAAGTTGTCAACGGCAATTGTATTTGTTTTTGTTGAAGTCCTCGGTGTTGTAAGAGGCACGAAATCCCGTTCGGCTGTTCGGGTGTTGTAAACCTGTTCCTCCGGGTGAAGCGAGGTAGTTGGTTGTGAAAATCCAGATAGGAGTCTGGGACTGGACGTAGGACGGGAGGTCCGAACCAGTATAAAAATCCCTAGTGTGATTTTTACAGTTTACTGCATTTACTATTCTATATCTGTGAATTGCTATATAGCTAGTTTATTGAATATTTACTTGTATAGCAATTGTAAATAACATTCCGCATATATTGTTAGTCCATATTACACGATCCACAATTAGTGTGCACAAGCATACACACTTTCAAAAACCACAACAACATGGTGGAGGAAAGAAGAAATAAAATAGAAAGAGGAAGCAGTTTCAGGGAAGGAGTGCTTAGAAGAAGGCTAAATGGGAACTCATCTGTTATGGTTGTGGAAAAAAGGGTCACCTAATCAGAGACTGCAAGGCTGACGAAAATAAGAAGTGTTACAACTGTGGCAAGTTCAGACATATGTAGAAAAGTTGCCCCAAACCATTACAACATAAACATGTTGTGAAGGCATATGCTTCGGACATTGTTCCGACTTCGTCGAGTGCTCCCTCGATGAAAGAGAAAAGGAAAAGCGTTGTTATTCAAGGCGTGCTTTCCATTTATGGTATTCCTATATGTGTTTTATTCGATATCGTGGCTTCACATTCTTCCCTATCTGGTTATTTGGTAGATAGACTGGGAATGAAACCCGAAATAGTTGACCGACCTTTGATTATGACAAACCCTGCTATAGGCGCCACTAGCATGTGTATGGTTTGTTGTGGTTTGGTCTTATCGAGTCATGCATGCACTTTTGTTTGTGATTGCTTTGTTTTGAATTCTTTTGGTTTCAGGATTATCTTGGTGATGGACTGGATGAGGAAGTATGCGGTAGTAGTGGATTGCGAGAGGCTGTTGGGGATAATTGGAGCTATGGAGGGGCAGACAATATGGTTGGTTGCCTGCCAAAGTATGGGTTTATGGTTAGGTTTCCATATTCGATCGAGGTTCCACAAGATGAATTGTCATCTGTGCCCATCGTTAAACATATTTGAGAAAGTGGTCGGATTACCGCCATACAGAGAGATTAAGTTTCGTGTAGAATTAGTAAAGGATGCCAGATCGATAATTATGCCTTTGAGGCATATGGCACACAGAGAGCAAAAGGAGTTGGAGGTGCAAGTAAATGACCAGTTGAAGAGAGAGTTCATTCCTAGAAGCATATCTGAGTGAGGTACATTTGTAATATTCTCCATTAAAGTAGATGGCTCTCCGAAGTAGTGTGTTGATTACCGTGAGCTGAATAAGATGACGAAGAACAAGTATCCACTCCCATGTATTGATGACTTGTTCGATCGGCTCCATGGTGCGAAGGTGTTTCCCAATTGGATTTGGCAATGGGATTTCACCAGTTGAGAGCAGTGTGCCGATTACCCCGTTACTTACACCATCTAGTTTCTATAAGTGGTTGGCTATGTCATTCGAGCTAACTAATGCTCTGGCATAATTTGTTGACCTTATGAACCATGTCTTCAGGGATTAACTAAATAAGTTCATACTTGTGTTTATGGATGATATCCTTGTTTATTCGAGGATGAAGGAAGAACAAAAGGAGCATTTAAAGAGTATGCTCAAGGTGTTGAGGAAGCACCGATTGAAGACGAAGTTTTTGAAGTGTCACTTCTAGGGGAGAGAAGTGGAATTTTTGGGTCACATTGTATCTGAGCAGGGTATTGCGTAGATCCTACGAAGGTAGCAGCAGTACAGGATTGGGAGATCAACTTAAGTCCGTTGCATACATGAGAATTTTCCATGGACTGGCAGGATACTATAAATGTTTTATCCAGAACTTCTCCATGGTAGCAGCGCTATCAACCAACTTGATGAAAAAGAATCAGACTTTTATTTAGGAAGCAAGGTGTGAGCATGCGTTCGTGAGTTTGAAAGGGAAGTTGATGAGCGAACCGGTGTTAGTCATTCCGAGTAGGAATGAGGAGCTGACAGTATATACAAATGCCTGTGGTACTGGGTTAGGTGCAGTGTAGATGTAGAGGGGAAATGTTGTCGCCTACGCTAGTTGGCAGTTGAATCCACATGAAACAAAGTATCTAACACACGATTTGGAGTTGACAATGATAGTATTCACTTTGAAGATATGGGGCATTATTTGCATTGGGAGAGGTTCAAGTTATATACGAACCATAAGTCATTGATGTACCTTTTCTCCCAAAAAAGTCTTGACCTTCATCAGTAGCAATATTTGGAATTCATGGCCTCCTACGACTTTGACATTTCCTATATGCTAGTAACAGAAATGTGATCGTTGATGCTTTGGGTAGTAGACATGCTAGCCTAGGAGAAATGTTCTCGGAGTGGAAGTAGTTTGAGTCTATCGCTGGCTATGATTTTAGACCTCGATGTGAGCTAGAACCATAAGTGTTGGCTAGCCTGACGATTAGAACTACCTTGATTGAGCAGATCAGTACTAGTCAGAGACGAGATGCTAGACTAGCAGGGATGTAATGTTCCACCATTATACCCATATTACCCAAGAATATTATAAGTAATATTATCGAGTGATACGGAGAATAAGGCTGGATAGGAGCGACCATCAGTGTCTATTCCCTTGGGCTAACACTATCACGTCAACTTTAGCTCATAACACGATATAAGGACGTGAATAGTCTTGGCATAAAGCAATAAAACGTTGGCTAATATAGAGTAGAACAATATATCACATAGTATACAACACAGAATCACAGATCTCAAGGGGAAAATATGATACAGCTCATATCATGTAACATAAAGTGAGTCAACAAGAAGTGTAATGGACTCACATAAATACATATACATAGACTAAGATAGGAATCCAAAATTCTTCAACAATGAGCTTACGTCTCATAATAATGCAACAATATACACATAAGACTAGCATCCCAAAATATAACAATGTTACATAGATAACATGACGTAGATCTACTCGAGCTAGTCCACATCCAAAGTCACCGAGTTCATGTACCTGTCAAGTCTCGGTCTGACCCATGTATTATAAAAATAATAAACGGGTCATACTCTCTCTAAATATCGTCAAATGTGAGACTAGATAATGAGCATGCATAAACATCAAAGATATATAAATATCCATATTGTGTACTACACTACAAATAATAAGGTATGATTATAAGGTCACCATGTCATAAAGTTAAGCTATGCCCATCATCAGCAACTATCAAAATCATAATAACAACCACATCAAAATCATATCAATTAATTAGCATGGAAATGAGTCATAGTGAGCACAACACAAGTCGACAACTAAAGACGAGCACATCGCAAGTCAGCAACAAAGACGAGCACATCGCAGGTCACTACAGTAGACAAACACATCATAAGTCACTATAATTGACAAACACATCACAAGTCAACAACTAAAGATGAACACATTGCAAGTCAACATAATAGACAAGCACATCGCAAGTCACTACAACAAACGAGCGCATCCCAGGTCACCAACTAAAGACGAGCACATCGCAAGTCAACCATAATTGACCAATACCGATCAAAAGTGTTATATACTCCCTAATAATAATCACTCAAGTAATGCCCGTGTGTCCCATACCACTCAGTGTTGCATGGGTATTTACTACAGGTTAGTAAATTCTACTCACTCAAATATTCTACACAACGAGTTGTACAATTAACCGAAGAAGTGATATCGAATGTCCCATACTACTTAGTATTACTAAATCATTTAATTATATTTCTTGTCCTATAGAAGTAATAGTTTGTAAGAAAACATTATTTCAAAGGTCATATAGAAATCCCAAAAAGGTACGACTAACTATAACATAAATAAAATACCAACGGAGGAATTATTGTTCATAAGCAATAGTTTGCCTTTCAACACATATGGAATGGTTTTCAAAATACTATATATACACATACACACTTTTAAATTTCTTTTAAAGTTCATAAACCCATTTATTGCTCAACTATATGTGTGTGTGTATTGATATAATAAATAATATTTCATAAATCTATTTTGATAGCAAGGTGTATAAATATGTATATATATATGGCTGTTCAAACTCCATGAAAGTTTATAGGTTTATAAAATGTATTACTAAGTGTGTGTGTGTCACATTTAATAAGTCGTGAGTTGAAAATTCCATAATGATATGATGCAGTAAGCCCTCCAAAAACATTGTCAACAGTTAACAAAAAGTGAAGCAAAGAAATTGACAAGCGAGGGTGCTTTGCTCGGAGCCAAAATTGGCTCCAGGTAGTTGCCACCGATCCATCGGTGTAGCACCACCGGTCGACCGGTGGTCACTTTTCCTGGAGCTACCCGGCTCTAGGAAATCACTCCAATAAGTGCTCTATCGATCTATGACGATGGAATTTCGTTTCTAGGTCATCTGAAGGTGTTCTCAAGCATGCATGCATCCATAACAATCCAAACAATGCATCACAATATCAATTTGAACACCAAGTTTTCTAATTATATAAAGGTGAAACTTTTAGCAGATAATATTTCATACTGCCATGATTGATTCAATTTTACATCTAAAATCATTAGTTGAATCTATCTATACAAACATACAAAATGATTCAGAGAGAATGGTGAGGGTTACTCACCTTAATTCCTTAAAGAAGCTTGCTAAAACCCTCAAAATCGACCTAGCTTTAAGTTTCAACCCAACCCTATAATTAGCTCAACCAAAAGAGGAATAAAAGGTATTCAGCCACTGTAAAATCTGAGATTAAAAGCTTCCTGAAAAGAATTTAAGGCTTGAGAGTATTGCCCGATTCTTATTTTAATTTCCTAGAATTTTCTTGAATTTAATTAGTTGGATTTGCTTATAGGGTTTTTCAAAAAAGTAGTTTCTAACTTGTTTTCAGAATGCTTGAACATACAGTAAGAACCATAAGGAGGGTTTTCTTCCTTATGTAACTATTGGGCTTTGGTTTGTTTACTAACCATTCAAATAAAAATTGTATTTCATTGTTTTGTTTTATAATTTTAGTTCTTTTCCCTCTCAAATCTGTACATGGTGAAATAAATTTTATAATTAACATCACTAATGACTTTCCCAATTCATCCATTTTGATCTTTTTAATACAAGGTAATAGAATAAAAATAAGAATATATAGAAAATGCTCGTTTATAAAATACACTTCCTATACCATTTTATAAATAATTAAAAGCTTTGACAAACAAAATCTCCACCTTTCATGAAAATAGATTTATTTGAAAATTGCATAGATATTAATTTCATATCTTAAATTTCCAATATCATTTAATTACAATATCATTTCTTTAATGAATTTAAACCATTCCGTTCAACTTTAAAACTCCAACATCTAAATTTCCCATTAGTATATAATTGGTTTTATAAAAATATTATATATATATATATATATATTTATTTCTCCCATTAAATTCTCTCATTGATTCTATTGTCTTAGAAATATCTGCATTGTCTAATTTATTCAAAAATCCAATACTTGGAAAGATACCAAACTTATTCACAAATTCCCATTTAAATATTTTAACCCTTATTTTATGTGGCTCTCAAAACAAGGTTGTTACAGGGGATCATGGCGAAGATAGAAGAACAGGTAGAGTCTGAGGAGATGAAGTAGTACGTGATCGACCATGATGATTGGCTCTCATAAGGATGGGAGATTGTTTATTCAGGATGTTGATGGATTGAGGGATGAGGTGCTATAAGAACGCCATCATTTGTGTTATACATCCCGACGGCAATAAAATGTACCAAGATATGAAGCGGACATTTTATTAACAGGGGATGAAGAAAGACATTAGGGCATTCGTCTTGAAGTTTATGAACTGTCAGTTGCTAAAGGCAGAGCAGAATAAGATGGAGTGGTTTGTTGCAATCACTCGAGATTCTTGAGAGGAAATGGGAATAGGTTTTGATGGACTTTATCGATGGATTTCCGAGGCTAGAAGAGAGTACGATAACGTTTAGGTCATAGTCGATAGATTGAAGAAGAATGCTAGATTTTTGCCTATAAAGTCTAGTAGAATGACATCCAAATTAGCTGAGTTGTATGTGAAATGGGTTCTGCGATTCCACAGTGTGCCAAAGAGCATTATGAGCGACCGAGACCCTTTATTTGCTAATGGGTTTTGGAAGAGCTTACAAGAGGCGTTGGGGATGGAGCTACATCTCAATATAGCTTATCATCCACAAACCGATAGGCAGACCGAGCGAGTGAATCATATCTTAGAGGATTTCTTGCGAGATTGCATTCTCAATTTCGGTGGCTCGTGGGACGATAATTTGCACTTAGTAGAGTTTGAATACAACAACAATTATCGGTCCAGCATCGGTATGACACCATTGAGGCATTATATGGCTGACCATGCAATGCTCCTTCATATTGGTGGAAAACAAGCGACAAACTGATACTCGGGCCAGATATGATTAGACTTTGAAGAAGATCGAGATCATCCGGTAATGATTGAAAGCTGCTCATGATAGGCAGAAGGGCTACGCTGATAGAAGAAGACGTGATTTAGAGTTCTCCATCAACGATATGGTATTTGTCCAATCTCTCCATTGAAGCGTGTTGTTTGATTCAGTATTAAGGAAAAATTGACATCGAGATTCATTGGTTCTTTTTCGATACTTGAGAGGCATGCACAACGTGTTCCACGTCCCTCACTTGCAGAAGATTATCTCTTCTTTTTTCGAGGTCCATGGATCAAATCTGGTCCAAATAGAATTTTGTCGGTAGTTTTCCATCAACAATTTGGTGACTTGCATGTCCTCCCATATAAGGCTTCAAAGGGTTCCATGCCAATCATCGCTTGGTAACTATTGTTGTACGCAAACTCTACTAACGGTAAATATTGCTCCCAATGTACTCCAAAATCCATGATATAAGCTCTCAACAGATCTCCCGAAATCCTGTTCACCCTTTCGGTCTGGTCGTCAGTCTACGGGTGGTAAGAGGTGCTAAGATTCAACATTGTTCCTAAAGCTAATTGCAAACTCCTCTAAAATTTACAAATGAATAAGGGATCTCTATCACTAACAATGCTGACGGAAACTCCATGTGGTCGTACCATTTCTTTGATACATATTTTTGCCAGAGATACGGTATTCCTATTACTCCTGATGGGAATAAAGTGGGAACTTTTAGTGAGCCTATCCACAATAACCAAATGGCCTTATTGCCTCTTTGACTCCTAGGCAACCCATCTATAAAGTCCATCAATATATGCTCCTACTTCCAAGTTGGCACCTCTAACAGCAATAACAATCCTCCAGGCTTCCCTTGTTTCACCTTTACCTTTTGGCATGTCAAACACCTAGAGACATACTTCACTGTCCTTTTCTCCATCCTCGGCCAACATAAAATTTACTTCATATCATTGTACATCTTATCTTCACATGGTGAATAGTCATCTGATAATGGTGACACTCAGCTAATACTTCCTCCAATACGTCCTCCACTATTGGAACACATAGGCATCCATCTCTCCTCAGCTATCCCCTTTTGTCTAATGTATACCTGCTGACATAGGGAAAACGTTTTCCTCTACTTAGCTTGCCCACAATATTTACTATTACCGCATTTTTTTTGCCTTTCTTACCCGATGCGGTCAATCAATGCTGGCCTTACTTCCATAGCCGCAAGATGACCTGGAGTGAATTCTGATGGTAGTTAGAAATTTTAATTCGAGAGGAAATCCAAATGCCTCTACTCATATATAGCACCAAGAGTAACGTGCCTCCGGCTAAGGGCATTGGCAATAATATTCCCTGTTCCGGAGGTGTACTATATCTCAAAGTCATATGATGCTATAAATTCCATCCACCTCCACTGCCTAAGATTTAAATCTTTTTGGGAAAACATGTATTTAAGGTATTTATGGTTGGTGAATAACTCAAACCTTTCTCCTAAAAGATAGTGTCTCCGCATCTTCAAAGTGAAAACAATAGCCGCTAACTCTAAGTCTGGTACCTTTTCTCAAGGTCCTTCAACTGCCTACTTGTATTTTTCCTTCTTACATTGGAATAGCTCCTAGCCCTGTACCACATGTGTTAGTGTAAACAATGAAAGGTTTCATCCCATTTGGAATAGTAAGTATGGATGCACTAGTCGACAACTCCTTCAACTTCTCAAATGCTTCCTTGCATTTTTCATCCCATGCAAAAACTAATTCTTTTTTGTTAAGCGAGTCTGTGGGATTGTTATCTTTGCGAAGTCCTTGATGAATTTCCTATAATAACCCGCCAACCCAAGAAAACTCTTAACTTCCGTGGCGCTCTTTGGAACCGTCTAGTCTTAAATAGCTTCCACCTTTATTGGATCAACTGAAAATCCCTTCTTCGAACAATATGACTGAGAAATCTCACCTCCTTCTTTCAAGTATGATACTTTGAGAATTTGGCTTTTAATTAGTGCCTTCTCAAAGTCCCTTGCACCTCTCTTAAATGATTTTGAAGCTCATCTTCACTTTTAGAGAATGCAATACCATCCAAGAACACTACGCTAAACTTATTTAGCTATCCTCTAAAAACTCTACTCATCAAATCTACAAAGTACGAAGGGGCATTTGTTAATTTAGAAGGCATTACTTCCCATTCATATAGTTCATCTAGAGTGTGAAAAAAGGTCTTTTGTTTGTTATTCTTAGCTATACTTAGTTGGTAGAATCCAGTGGCTAAGCCCAATTGAAAAAATATTTTGGCTTCAATAAGCTGGCCAAATAACATCTATTCTAGGTAAGGGATCTCTATTTTTCCTGGTCAGCTTATTAAGCTCTCGATAAAAATGCATGACCTTAAATATCCATTCGCCTTAGCAGCAAACACAACAGCTGCTCCCCATTCTGAAGTACTATGGTGAATAAATCCTTTCTGCAATAGGTTCGAAATCTAGTTTCCAACTCTCGCCTTTCTTTGGAGGCCATATGTATTCGTGGCAACATTAAAAGTCAAGCATCTTTCTCCAAATCAATCCTAAACTCGATCTTCCTTTAAAGTAGAAGATCAGAGGCTTTTTCAAACAAGTCCGGAAAGTCTCAGACTATGGGCATGGATGAGAGCCCATCTTTTGATAGGCTAAGAGAATATAAGTAGCTTAACTCAATTGAGCTTTGGGATGCACAATGAACATCAATATCTCACCCCTTACCACACCTTAACCAAACGATCCTCCGATCACAATCTAAGATAGCTCTACAATATGATAACCAATCCATCCCTAGGTTAAGTCCATACCCCTCAAAACCTAGAACATATGCATTACATGTAAAATTAACGTTACATATATCCACTACTATGTATTACAAATTAAAGAAAGATTTATCGATCCCCTAATAGGATTTGACACGATTTGGTGTTGGTGACAATTTGGGGTTTTAGACATAAGGAGTTGATTATATTTCCAGCTATAAATGAATGTGATGCTCCCGAGTCAAATATGGCACAAATAGTATTTCCAAAGATAATAGTTATCCTTCCATTGCAGCTTTCCTTTGTCTTTGGGAGGAGGTCTACTGAGACAGGTACAACTTTGATGGAATAAGCTTGCCTATTTTGTCCCTCCTTTTCTAGCTTTGAGCACCAATTCTTATCATCACAAAACCCCCTTTTCTTTGCTCCACCTTGATTTTGTGCCCATCCTACCTTCTCTTTCTCCTCAATACCAATAGTATGAAGTAGGGCCATTTAAACTATCATCTCATAAGTGGCACTTGTGGGTACTTAGGTCAAAAGCAGCTCCCTAAGCGGAGAATTCAGGCCTTTAACAAACCACATAGCCTTGTTTGCAGGGGTGTCAGCAAATTCAACCCAAACTTAGCTAATTATGTGAACTTATTGATATACTCCTTCAACGTGGAGTCTCCTTGCCTCGGTTGTCTAAAATTCTCCAATTGCAAACTTACTACAGCTTTGGACATGAATCGCAACTCGAACTAGGCCCTAAATTCAGCCCAAGTAATTCCTTCCTCAACATACTCCTCAATTACTATGGTTCACCAATCCAGCGTCTCCCCCTTTAAATGTTATGCAGCCATCCTCCTCTTGATCCGGTCTTCCCATCCCAGCTCCTAGAATATATGTTCACAGTCGTTAATCTAAGACTTTGTTTCAACAAAATCTTCAACTTCCATATACGCTCATCCTCCCATGTTCTAAAAGTCTTTAAAAATTTTAGGAAGTCTAGTGGGCGGGATGCTTCTTCAGTAGGCAGAGTAACTAATGCTAACGGTGCGGCTTGTTAAGGAATGGGAACTTGACCCACGTTCCTTAGCTATAGCTTAAACCATTTTGGCATACCCTGTACAGTGGGTATTTCCTGGGTGGTGGGTTCCCAGCCTCTGAGCAGTTGTTTTTCGCCATAACCACTTATCTGTAGGTTTGAAGTTAACTTCTTCCTAAGATAGTATTATTTGTTAAAATAAAAATTTTCCTAGTGTGTTTGATTACGTTCATAAAAGTGTGTGTGTGTGTGTGTATAGTAGGGTATTGAAAAATATTTTCAAAAATAACAAATACCCACTCTTACATATAACTATTCCCGTTAATCAGGTAACCTAAGCTTTGATACCAAATGTGACAACCCCATCCGAAACGGGCCTAATTATTGACCCAATAAAAGCCCATCGAACCTTAGGTCCATTCTAAAGCTGGCTATTGGTTGGTAAAATTGATATAACGAACAATATACGGACCTATCTATCTCTGCTTTTAGAATCTCCCGACGGATATAATAACAAAAATAAGTACCCATTTTATTACTAAGGTTAATGCCTTTCTTAAATGTTAAGTTTCCGTTAGTGTTAAAATATTTATTAAGATTTTTGATTTGAAACATTAACGTTATTAATAAATTTGAATTTAAATTCTTTTGAATTATTTTAAAACTTCAAATGTCAATAACTTTTTTATTTGAGCTTTGATCGCAAAACTTTATATATAAAAGTTGATAAGAAAATCGCCACGTATGCAATGTTGTAACTTTCGTGATTAAATTCGATGTTTGTGAAATTCTCAATTTTAGCCTTATTATTAACCAACTAATCTCTTATTAATTTTTATGGGGTGTTACAATAAGATTCCAATTCAGAAACGTGCTGGCTCCTGAACTGATCACCACCGACAATCAAAATGAAGTGGAATTTAATGTGAATTTGTTTTTGAATTTTTGAGGTTGGGATGGGAAGTTGCTGGTCGAAAATATGCAAAAAGGGAAGTGCAAAAAAGTATTGATAAGTTATGGATAAGATATAAATAAAAAGAAGAGACTAAAGAGTGAAAAGAGGATCATGATCCTTATTTCTCTCTCGCTCTTTTTTTTCCTTTCTAAAATCAAGCCCGCCTTTCATTCCATTACAAGGCCAATATGGCCGGCCACTACATGTCCTATTCTGGGCCTCAAAACACTTCAAACCCAAACAATGTTCATTCCATTTAGATTCAAATTTAAATGCATACTGATATCTTATATCGATCAACATATTTATAACTATTATAAATACATTGTTTAACATTGTTCTACACATCAAATAAATTTCATAATTAATATTTCAAAAATAGTAATTAACTTAATTAATTTATGACAGTTATAAATTAATTAAATCAGATGGTAAAAGGAGTATACAACATTTTAGTCGTGTGACTCTTTAGGTGTAAATCAGATCAGCAATTAATATCGAACAATTCGAATATTAATGTTCACGCATCACTTAGTAGATGGTGTGACATTTTGGCCAAATTTGTTGCTTACTTAGTTTCGGGAAAATCCAATTTTATATTATTAAGTGTTACTAGTATTGATGATTATTACACCAATTCTCTTCGTCAAAACTATATCACTTTGGACTTATGGAATTTGGTAATGGTTAAAATTCAAGTATTGTCCATATTCAACTCTATAATCCAAATCTAACGTCCTTGGTTTAATAATAACAATAATGATTAACAAAACTACTCTGGCTAAAGATTTGACTTTGTGTTGACTTTAGTTGACCATGATACCAACCTCATATAACTGAGTAGACAAATACTCTCTTAAATAGTGTTTCACTTCCAATACTTCCACTCGACCCAACTATAATCATTCGATGGATGTCATTCCACAATTTAACTATAATCAAGGCAGAGCTTTCATACTGAAGATCAACGGTATTCTTAAGTCAAAATAACTATATAAAATAGTCACATCGATATTTTTTGTTTAACCTTAGTTATATTAACCAACAGAATACTATCGGGTGAGTCATTCTATAGTTATCTAATATATATCAGTATGTAACCCCTTGGTGCCCCCAGTAGTCATAAGTAATACGCTGCCCAACTTTTGGAGAGCGTTACGTACTCTAGTCTCGACGGATGTATCGATATTTAATCTCGATACATTTAGACTAAGAATATTTAAAATGATGTGTTTATTATATATGTTGGGATATATTACTCATGGTTACAACTATTTGTAATTACTATCACAAAAACATCATTTATGGATTTTCTGTTAAATATAATTTAATTAAACATTTATATAACATAATATAAAAAATACATAATAGAAAGAAAACACATTTTATTTGGAACGAGAATTGATTATAGAGTTAATAATTTAAAATAAATTATAGAATTACCCCTAGTGCATACCCCTAACGCTATCAATCTCCCACCTGCACTTAGGCCCAATTATGGAATCTTTATCCCGTCCCTTCCATCAGTTTCTCCATAACTGACCGAGTTGGGTCCTTAGTGAATGGATCTGCTATGTTGTCCTTGGTATATACTCTTTATGTCATGACCTCTTTCTTCTCAATGAATTCCTTGATGAGGTGGAATTTGCAAAGAATGTATCATGATTTCTTATATGCTTTGAGCTCCTTGGCAATCTGTATTGTAGATCTCACTTAAAAACTTGCCTATCCAGACCGCCTCTTTAGCTACTTCATTGAGTGCAATGTACTCGGCCTCCATCATTGAATCAACAACTGTCTCTTACTTGGAACTTTTGCAACTATCGACCCTACCATTAAGCGTAAATGCATAACTAGATACTGATTTACTATCATCTATATCACTTTGAAAGCTGGAGTCCATATACCCCTTTATAAGGAGGTCTCCAATCCCAAAAAAGAGGAACAAGTCCCAAGGATTTCTTAGATACTTCAGTATACATTTTTCGGTCGTCAAATGCTTTTCTCCGGGGTTAGACTAGTATTAACTCATGTATCCTAAAGTATATGCCACATCCGGTCTTGTACATAGCATAGCATACAATATGGATCCTATGAATGAATCATATGGAATTCTCTTCATATTCTCTTTCCCCTCATCAGTATGAGGAGCGTCCTTCTTAGAAAGGATGATTCCAGACTGCGTTGGAATGTTTTCACGTTTGGAATTCTCCATACTAAACCTCTTCAGTACGGTATATATATATAAAAAAAGGATTGGGACAATCTCAAAAGCTGCTTAGATCTTTCTCTATAGATATTTATACCTATTATATATGATGCTTCTCCCAAATCCTTCATGGAGAAGTTCTTGAAAAACTAAGTTTTCACCGATTGCAACAACAAAATGTTATTTCCAATCAACGGAAGATCTTTGATGTTACCCAAAATTTAGGGTAAATAAAAAGTTCCTGGAGAAGCTCCCAATGTCAGCCCGTCTATGGAATCCTCGCTCAGCCAGCTGGTTACCCTCATTAGCGGGTGACCAATCTGTCATCTTCAGTGGCCAACCATGCTTACTTTGCATCCGAAGACACCATGGATGGAAGCTCAGCCCATAGGTGACCCGCCTTCCTCAACGAGGTACCGAGCGCTCCCAACATTCTGATGATCCTCTGAAGCCAGTCAGCCAATCTCTCTCAGAAGCATAAGCCCAAGGCTGCGCCCCCGGCCTTCCTTGGCATCCCTTCCCTTACCAGCCAGAGCCGCCCTTGGCCTCTTTGGCACCTGGTCAATCCGATCCTTCATCCCGATCCTTGTGCCAAGCACCACAACTTCAATGCAATGCTATTCCTTAGAGACCTTCCTCCCTCTCTAAGGTCTGGGTTTTCCCTCGGCATGATCCTAGTATCAAAAGTAGCTCTGCTCTCATGTGATCGTCCGTCGACTTCGCTCTCCACATAGCTGCAATCGGGCCCTACATGTCCGCCCCCCACCGGATTCCCCAGCCCTTCAGAGCTGACATAGGACTGGCTATCTCGTATAGCCTAACTACTCCTACACAAGGATCCACCCGACCGCGTTGGACCAACCACCTTATGTCCTTAGCAATCCTAAACCTACCAGTTAGGACCGCCCGCTTAACCCAAAACAGCTTGCCGTGAAGTGCCCTAACCATTCCCTGTCCAACTACTCTGAAGTACACACCATTGGAGAAAAGTACTATTCCTCTGCCAGCAATACTCCATGTGCAGCCATTTCCTCTCCTCCACCTTTCCAATAGCCAACCAGAATGCCCGCACCCCTACATACTAAAGCCTTCCACCTTTCCCAGGTCTGCCATAGACCCTTCTTTCCAGTTGGTAAGCAATTCGAGTCGTAGGCTCAAATCTACTTTCCAACTGGCTCCCATCTAACGTCTGCTCCAATCCACGGCCTAGAGCTTCTCCTGGATTGTTTTTCTACAATCTCGACCATCCATTCATACCTAACATCCTCTACATATACCCGATGCCATACCATATGATAAAGGGATGGAAACAAAAAAGGCAGGTAGAGGGATAGACGGAGAGAACGATTTCTCCAACCCATCTCCCTCACCAACACTCTCCTCCTCCTATACCTCTCTAATGGAGATTTTGCTCGACTTCCATTAGAGAACCTCCATCAATCTCTACCACTCAACCTACCATGCTCCACCCACCAAGCTCTACCACTATCATGGCCTCCAACAACAAGCTTATCACTGCATCTAGTGGCACCTCCTTCTACGCCTACCTTCCGACCACTACTGGAAACCCCTCCTTCAAGATCTCTTCCATCTCTGAGACTCCTCAGGGGATGGCCCTCCCAGAGGATGTAACATCCCGCTTTTGGAGGCCCAAAACTAACTGTTACGGATGTTGTAGTCATCCATAGGTGTTATTTTTGAGTGACCGAAATCGTAAACCTGAAACTATTGGCAACACAGAGGCACAAGAATATGAAAATTTTAAACTTCAACAAAACAGAATTTCTCATTTTTTATGAATAATATTCAGATTTAATTACATAATCCCAGACGTTAATCATGTTCAGATCACATATACATGTACAAAATATGATAAGAGCGACATATGAAGATGTCCCCTTATGATGATCAGAGAACTAATAAATATGAACTTTACAGTTCTTAGTACATCATAGCGGAAAACACAAAATAGCTCCTATATATTTAACACTGCCTCCTGCACATCTCCGGAAGCTTATTCATCAAAAAACCTAAAAGTCTCCCACTCTCAGACTACTCATATTAATTTTGAGTACCCAAGAGTGGGAGACTTTCAGGTTTTGGATGAATAAGCTTCCGGAGACGTGCAGGAGGCAGTGTTAGCTATATAGGAGCTATTTTTTGTTTTCCGCTATGATGTACTAAGAACTGTAAAGTTCATATTTATTAGTTCTCTGATCATCATAAGGTGACATCTTCATATGTCGCTCTTATCGTATTTTATACATGTATATGTGAGCTGAACGTGGTTAACGTCTGGGATTATGTAATTAAATCTGAATATTATTCATAAGAAATGAGATTTTGTTTTATTGAAGTTTAAAATTTTCATATTCTTGTGCCTCTGTGTTGCCAATAGTTTTAGGATTCCGATTTCAATGACTCGGAAATAACACCTATGGATGACTGCAACATCTGTAGCAATTCGTTTTGGGCCTCCGGAAGCAGGATGTTACAAGTTGCTATCAGAGCATGGTTTATGTACTTAAACGGAATTTATACCTTAGAAGATTAATTTAAAACATAATCTAATGAATCTAAAATATAATTGGGTTTGGGTAAGCGTTATAGTAACGTATGTGTACTTTGCTATAAATACCTAAGTATGTATTCCCCACTCTCCTTAGACCGTTCTTCTATATCTTACCAAGATTGGATTTTAGGTAGTAGGAAAGTAAGATATGGAGGCAAGAAACAGAAGAGTGAATCAAGGTGGAAGACGCACCGCAATAAGTGGAAATGTTCGACCCAATACTAGAAGCAACCAGGGTCGACAGGGAAATGCAAACCCAGATGCAAATGCCAATGTTGGTGCTGAGATTCCACCGGTTGATATGGGGATAATGTATCAATTCTTCGTGAATATGATGCAAGTTGGAGCAGCCGCGGGAGTGGCTGTAGGGAATGCTGGAGGAGCTAATCCAGTGGCCCAGTTGGCAATAATTATGCCAAGTTGAGCAAGGATTACACTAGTCTTGGAGGGAAGCCTTTTTTGGGAACCGAGCATGCAGTAGGGGTGGAAACTGGCTATTGCATTGTGAGAGGATATTTGCAGATCTCGGCTTGACAGATATGCATAAGAGAAGACTTGCTTCAAGGAAATTGCAGGGAGCAGCATTGTTTTGGTGGAATGGAGTTACTGTAGGAGCGCCAGAGGAAGACCTGACTTGGGCTGAATTTCGAAGGAGGTTCGAAGAAAGATTTCTATATGAGGTTGCTAAGTCAGCATTGCTAAGGAAGTTTTCAGATTTAGTCCAGGAGGATAAATCGGTGATTGAGTATGCTACGGAATTTGATGAGCTGTCCCGTTACAGATATGCTACCGTGGATATAGTCATTCGGAGGAATGATAAATTTATCAGGGGGTTGAATCATGAGATCGCCAGAGAAACCATGCCAAACCTCCGGTATCTGCGTCATATTGTTGTAGAGATAGCTATTCAGAATGAAGAGATGCTTTCTACTTTTGGAAAGGGGAAACCGGCTGAGGTTTAGAATTTTCAAGGTAAGAAGCGGAAGTTCTTCAAGAAGAAAGGTGCCCAGTCGGGGATAACAGCTAAGAAGAGCAAGGCTGATATTGTCTGTTACAAGTGTGATAAGAAGGGGCACTATGCTAATGAGTGTCACTCGGGTGATGGAAGAGCAGTTGCAGTGAGGCCGAATGTGAAGTGCTACAACTGTGGCCAGATAGGGCATTACAACGACAAGTGTCCCGAGGCTGCTAAGGTTGGAAAGGGAAAGGTCTTTACGTTGGAACCATCATCCTCTAGACCAACGACTGCTGAGAAAAGAAAAGCTATGATGGAAGGTATGCTTATGATTCATAGTACTCCGGTTAGGGTACTATTTGATACCAGTGCAGCGCACTCATTTATTTCTCAGTATTTGGTAGCTTGCTTATGTCTGGAACCTTTATACCTTATTACTCCTTTAAGGGTTGCAAATCCTATAGAAGGGTATGCAACTCTGGGAATGAGATATGACCAGTTAGAACTTGATTTGTTCGGTCATATGTTTGCATGCGGTTTACATGTTTTTGATTTCGTGGGTTTCGGGATCATATTGGGTATGGATTGGTTAGATAGATATGATGCTAGGATATTTTGCCAGGAGGAGGAAATATCATTGAAGCACCCTAATAGCTGTAACCGAGTTATTTACTCAGTAAGGAGTTCGGACGGAAATGTTTATGAGTTATTGGGTGCCATGGGAGCGAAAGCAGAGTTGAAGCAGGTTTATGTTGCAAGAGAGTTTGCGGATGTGTTTGAACCAGTTTCGGGCTTGCCGCCGAAGAGAGCAATCGAGTTTCGGATAGATCTCATACCGGGTGCTGAACCCGTAAGTAGACCACCTAGCAGGATATCACCAACCGAGATGAAGGAATTGAAGGTGTAGCTAGTGGAGTTGGAAGGAAAGAATTTCATCCGGCCAAGTAGTTCACCTTGGGAAACGGCCGCGGTATTCGTGAAGAAGCCAAATGGGTCGTTAAGGATGTGTATCGACTATCATATGCTGAACGAGAGGATGATCAAGAATAGGTATCCTTTGCCGAGAATCGACGACTTATTCAATCAGTTGAGTGGAGCCAGAGTGTTTTCCCAGTTGGATTTGGTGACAGGTTTCCATCAGCTAAGAGTGGCAGAGGACAATATTACTTTGACGGCGTTTAGGACTAGATATGGGTCTTACGAATGGTTGGTGATGCCATTCGGGCTTACTAATGCGCCAGCTTTCTTCATGGATTTGATGAACCGGGTTTTCCGAGAGCACTTGTATAGGTTCATGTTGGTTTTTATTGATGACATTTTGGTATATTCTAAGAATGAGAAGGATCATGCGGATCATCTTAGAATAGTGCTGGAGATGCTAAGGCAACATCAGCTGAAAGCGAAGTTCTCAAAGTGTCATTTCTAGAAGAAGGAAGTGAAGTTCCTTGGTCATGTAGTTTCCGAGGAAGGTTTAGCAGTTGATCCGGATAAGATCGAAGCTGTTAACAATTGGACAAGACCAAAGACGGTAAGTGAGATTAGAAACTTTCTTGGACTTACAGGTTACTACCGAAGGTTCTTAAGGATTTCTCACGGATAGCGGCATCCTTAACTATGCAAACAAGGAAGAACGTGAAGTTTGTTTGGCCTGAAATATGCGAGGAGGCATTCCTTAAGTTGAAACATTTGATAACCAATGCGCCCATGTTAGTAGTTCCTGATAGAAATCAGGCGTTGGTAGTTTACACTGATGCATGTGGTACTGGGTTAGGTGCTGTGCTAATGTAGAATGGAAAGGTTATTGCCTATGCTTCTAGATAGCTTAGGCCGCATGAAGTGAGATACCCAACTGATGATTTGGAGTTGGTAGCGGTAATCTTCGCATTGAATGTGTGGAGACATTATCTTTTGGGAGAAAGGTTTAAGCTATTTACGGATCATAAGTCTCTACGGTATTTATTCTGTCAGAAGGAGCTGAACATGAGACAGCAGAGATGGCTGGAGTTTGTTGCAGCTTATGATTTTAGCATCGAGTATACACTGGGAAAAGAAAATAAGGTGGCGGATGTGCTTAGCAAGAAACATCAGAATGTGGTGTTAGCTATGTTGGCGGAATGGAAAGACTTGGAAGCACTGGCTGCTTGTAGTGTGCAGTTGAGGTTGACTGCTGGATCAAGTCGGAATATCGCCATGATGTTTTGTTTGGAAGTTCAACCAGTTTTGATCGAATGAATTGCTTCTAGGCAAAAAGAGGATCGAGTGTTAGCCGAGAGGATTAGAAGGTTAGAAGCTGGAACCGAGATTGATGACTTAAAGGATTTTATTCTTGACCGCAGGGGTTGGTTGAGGAAGAAGGAACGGTTATGTGTTCCGGATGTTGGGAACCTTAGGAAGGAAGTCATGAGGGAATGTCATCGGTCAAAGTTTATGATTCATCCTTGGGGAATCAAGATGTATCAGGATATAAAGAGAAGTTTTTTTTGGGAAGGAATGAAGAGGGATGTCGGCTTATGGGTAAAATAGTGTTTGAACTTTCAGCAAGTAAAAGCCGAACATCAGAAGCCAAGTGGTTTGCTTCAGCCTTTGGATGTTCCAGTTTGGAAGTGAGACTCGATATCCATGGATTTTATTGATGGATTGCCAAGGTCAAACTGGGGTAATGAAAGTGTATGGGTCATAGTGGACAGATTGACCAAGAGTGCCCATTTCATTCCAGTTAGGTCAACCAGGACGACACCTGTTTTGGCTAAGTTGTTCATGAAGAACATCGTTAGACTGCATGCAATTCCTAGTAGTATCGTCAGTGGTAGAGATGCTTTGTTTACTAGTGAGTTCTGGAAGAGCCTGCAGAGTGTGTTAGGCACTAAGCTAAAGATGAGTACCGCTTATCATACTCAGACGGATGGGCAGACAGAGAGAGTCAACAAGGTGCTGGAAGATCCGTTGAGGGCTTGTCTGCTGGATTTTAGTGGCTCTTGGGAAGATCACTTGCACTTAGTAGAATTTTCCTATAATAATAATTATCAGACTACTATAGGAATGGCGCCTTTTAAAGCTTTGTATGGAAGGCCATGCAAATCACTAGCATGTTGGTTAGAGACCGGAGAAAGATTGGTCCTTGGTCCAGATTTGGTGAGAGAGGCGATGGAAAAGATCGAGTTGATACGAGAAAGAATGAAGGAAACTCAGTCTAGGCAGAAGAGTTACGCAGACAAGAGGCGTAAGGACCTAGAGTTCTCAGTTGGAGATAAATTTTTCATCATGGTACCGCCGATGAAAGGTGTGGTTTGGTTCGGGAAGACCGGGAAGCTAGCACCGAGATATGTTGGACCATTTCTTATATCAGAGAGAATAGGGAGACTCGCGTACCGAGTAGATTTACCGAACAGTTTGGTCGGGGTCCACAATGTGTTTAATGTTTCTCATCTTAGGAAGTATGTTTATGATCCAGAAACTACTATCGCTCAAACGTCACTGGAGGACTTAGTGGAGGAACCGGATATGACTTTTGTGAGGCAACCAGTTCGTGTTGTGGCAAAAGATGAGAAAAGGCTAAGGAACAAGACAGTCAGGTTGGTGAAAGTTCAGTGGAGCGACAACGTGAAGGACTGTACTTAGGAGACAGAAGACAAGATTATGGCTACTTTTCCTAACCTATTTTAGATGGTATGTTCTATATAGGGTTTATATAGAATTTGGCTGGTAGGTTATACTAGCTTTGCTTGCATGGGCTACATGCTTGTTGTTGTGTCCTTACTGAAATTTCGAGGACGAAATTCTTTTAGGGGGGAGTCTGTAATGCCCCTGAATTTTAATTAACATTATTCGGGATATTTAATTGGATAAATTAAAAAGAATAATGTGAATGATTAGGGAGATGAGATTAATAAATCCAATGGTCGTGTCTTAATGAATGAACTAAAATAAGACTTAACTAAATTAAAAAGAAGGAACTTCCTAAGGGGCAAACTTGGAAATAGGGCTACATTTCTTAGTATAAATCTCTTCCTCCACCTTAAAGAAATTTTACTTTCTCATTCATAACTCCTCACCTATATTTCGATTGGCCATTAAAAGCTCCAGGAAGAGCAATAAACTGAAGATAAAGCTAAGGAATTAAAGCTAGGAAATTATCTCATTCTCCAATTAACTAATCAAGGTGAATAATCATGTTTATCATCTCATTTTTCTCTATTTGGATCGGCTATGGGTTATACCGGATTCATGTTTGTGTTTTGGTTAGGATATAACCATTTAAAACCTTTGTTGGGATAAGACATAGGTGTTTTTAAACATTAATGGGCTAATTAACATGTTTTATTCGGTTTTGGTTAAATTCCGAATTGTTTTGATCTTCATATGCTTTGAAATTTTAATATGTTGAAGAGAACATATTAATTGATTTTCTGGAATTTTTCCAGAATTTTTCATGATGCTTTAATAGTTATATAAATTTATTTAAGGAATGAGACTTAAATGTTTTGTATAATTATGAAGGAGAAAAGGGTTTTTTCAAATTTATTCAAATTTCCGACTAAGGAAAGTCGGCAGCATTTTTTGAATATAAAATTCTAGAACCAATCAGATTTAGACAAACAAGGCAGATAGGGCACAAAAGAACTATTTAAAGTACAATTTTCACTATTTCAACTTTTTTGGCAAGAGCTTTTGCCTCCATTCCAAACCTTTCGACAAGGTCGAAAGGTATCAAACCTTCTGACTAGGTCGAAAGGTATCAAACCTTCTGACCAGGTCAAAAATCAATGCATATGGTATCAGGTGACCGGTACGCAGTGAATTTAAAGGGGTCGAATGGTTTAGGGACGAAAGGTTAGATCTTTCGAAGGAGATGAAACTTTGTTTTGGTTTTAAAGAAAATACGCCTGCTAGCTTTCGACATTGTCAAATGGTTTAAAAGAAAAAGGTTTCGATTGGTTTGCTTTCTTGTTTTAAATGAAACCTTTCGACAAAGTCGAAAGGTTTGCTTTGAACAGGGTCAGAAGCATAGTTGCCGCTTCCAAACCTTTTGACACAGATGGAGTCAAAGGTTATCTTTTGTTTTATAAAACTTGCCGCCTCTCTCCATTGATTTTGAAGGGTTGGTTCCAACACCAACACTTCGCTATTTTTCAATGATTTCAAAAGGTTTGATTTCGAAAGGTTTCGAAGGGTTACCTTCAATGATTTCGAAAGGTTTTGGGTTTCAATGATTTCGAAAGGTTTTGAGTTTCAATGGTTTCGAAAGGTTTTGAGTTTCATTGCTTTTGAAAAGTTTATAAATGGTTTTATAGGGAGATAACCCAGGCTTTCGACAAAGTCGAAAGGTGGAACCTTTCAACTAGGTTGAAAAGAAACACTTCCAACAAGGCCGAAAGACAGGACCTTTCGACAAGGTCGAAAGGTATGATTTTGTGATGCTTTCAAAAGGAAGGCTTCCGAAGGGGATAACTTTGGATGTTTATTTGCTTTCGAATGGGGCTTCATTCGAAGGGGTTTAAAGGGCTATTTTAGCCATTTTTCCTTAAGTAAAATTTTGCTAATTTGAAGGGGTTACTTCGAAGGGTTATATAATAAAATACTTATCTTTGTTCGAATATGTAAGAGGGATCCTTATATAAATTGGATGTTAATAAACCTTGGGGTCACCGAGGCGGGTTTAATGTTTTCGATACATAGTTTGGGGTTACAAACAGAAATATGCTTTTGACAATATACATTGGGGATATCAATGTGTTTTTATTTTATTTAATCTAATTGGGGCTACCGATGGGAATAGGTTAAATTGGTGGTATACCTGGGGAAAATAAGTAATCATGTGGATCATGAATTTTAATAAATAATCATGGGGATCATAATATTTTAAATTGGCCAAGTGATGGGTTCTTAGTTAACCTCGGAAAACCATGGAATGTGAGGTGGATAGCCCACATCAGATTTCTAAAGAAAATAATGTTTTGCCAGAGGTGGTTAGCCTTGGGATTTGGCACCCAAGGGTTCATAGTCATCCTAGGAAAACTATAGAGTGTGCGGTGGATAGCCCACAACAACTTTTATGAATTAATGTACGCTGGATAATCTGCATTTATTTTAAATGGATTTGGGACGGATAGTCCTATTAAATTATGACGGATAGTCATTTTAAAGGTTTTAGAGGGGAACTCTAATAAATTGAATTTAGATGGGAAATATAATAAATTGATTTTAGATGGGAAATCTAACAAATTGCTTTTAGATGGGATATCTAATGAATGGGTGGATGGGATATCCAATATATATGATTTATGGCTTTATTTCATATTATGTTAAGACTAATCATTTTGGGTGTAGGTGCATAGTAAATGATTTGCATGTTTTGTTTTGGATACAAGTGAGGGGACAACCCGTTCCGCTAAGCGGCATGGTCTCACTAGATATCTATTTATGATAAGAGATGATAGGGGATTATTCGTACCAGACTTATTGTCTGACTTGAAGTTTGTGTATCTCTACAAACTCTCAGGTACTCAAAATTAATTTGAGTAGTCTGAGAGTGGGAGACCTTCAGGTTTTTGGACGAATAAGCTTCAGGAGACGTGCAGGAGGCAGTGTTAGCTATATAGGAGCTATTTTGTGTTTTCGCTATGATGTACTAAGAACTGTAAAGTTCATATTTATTAGTTCTCTGATCATCATAAGGGGACATCTTCATATGTCGCTCTTATCGTATTTTGTACATGTATATATGATCTGAACGTGGTTATCGTCTGGGATTATGTAATTAAATCTAAATATTATTCATAAGAAATGAGAAATTATGTTTTGTTGAAGTTTAAAATTTTCATATTCTTGTGCCTCCATGTTGCCAATAGTTTCAGGATTCCAATTTCGGTCACTCAAAAATAACACCTATGGATGACTGCAGCATCCGTAGCAGTTAGTTTTGGGCCTCCGGAAGCGGGATGTTACAGAGGATCTTCCTTCAGGTCTCCTCCCCACGAGACCCTTAGACTAGGGTACTATACTCTTGTAATATTTAGTCTAGTCTCCTTTATTATTCTCTTGTAACAGTTTGTAAATTGTAAGAGGACGATATAGTAAGGAAACATCACTGTGGACGTTGGCCGCACTGCGCCGAACCACTATATATCATTGTGTATTTACCTTTTGTACTTAGTTCTTCATAGGATCATTCTCTGTCGTCTCCCGCCATGGGCAAATCTCCCTGTCCGCTCCAGCCCACCATACTCCCTATCGTAGGCAAGTGCCTTCACCCACTCTTGACCATCTCTATCCACATTCCCCCCAAGCAATGACCCAACAGCAAGGGGCCCATCTGGCCACCCTTCGCTTGGGGGTGGTCCACCCGCAACCAACCTTGTGGCTCAAATGGGGTCGCACCCTCCACTAACGGCGAGCCTTCCTTCCGGGATCAACTCGTCCACAAAGTAAGCCCAATGTCAGGGTAGCAGTATCCTCATTGGTGTGATCGCGTTTCAAGTTTCGGTTGGCTTTTCCGAACTCATGACGAAAAATTAGGTCAACATTCCAACACCCACAGTGGGGTCCGATCCTACGACTACAAGGTTGAAAGCCTTACAGCAGCGACGTCGTCGCGCATCAGCCCACATCCCAGCTTCAGTTGCAAAAGTCTCCTGGTTCTCTTCCGCCCTCCAACCAAGAAAAAGTAAGACCGGCCAAAAAAGAGAGGAATTTAGTTTCCTGTTCTACAGACCCATGTTCCCTTGAGAGAAGCAGCAACAGTCTCGTGTTCCCCCAAGATATGGTCCTATCCGCATCCTTCCGCCCTCCTACATCCCCATAATGTGCTCTACGGACCTCCAGGTACAGCACTGGCCGATAGAGCTCCCCTGCTCTCCTTCCTTCTCCCTTGTAGTACTGGAACGTGACTCGAGGGCGGTATGGACATGGAGTTTGAAGCTAAGGAGCTTCTTCCTTGCACCACCAACAACAATTTAGAATTCCAACCTTTGGCCTCCTCTCGAGACCATTGGTAGCGGATTCGAGCATCAAAGGGAAACCCCGGAAAAACTCCCAGGTTTGCAAGCATCTCCTCCTCAGTCTCACGTAGCACTCCCCAAGAGCAGCATGGCAACCAACAGCTTCTTCGCTCTCTCTGACGCGCCGCCACAGCCTCCCTCCAAAGCTGGCCTACATGCCCTACAACATTCTGGCGTCCGTAGCCGCACATCCTACTTCAGTCAGAGCTAGAGTCCTGAAGTAGAGTCACCTCTTCCGCCATTTCATCTAAGCAACTCGAGCAGCACCAACATTCTTGTACCCTATGTCAACATCCTCCTCTGGACCAGGGGGCATCCACCACCGCCTAGGAGAGTCCGGTGAAAGCAAGCCACGACACATCCAGGGTCTCATGAGGACCGCCCGAGATTATGGAATGCATCCAATCACGCCCATCCTATTTACCCAGAATAGTAAGCGGGCCACAACGCTCCAGTTCGGCATGGGTTCGATCCGGGCTCAGGATCGTATCTCCATTCAATCGACAGTGCGTCCCCATCGCAGACTTCGTAGGTGGCCACGCACTTCAACTCACACCAGGAAGTTTCGAACTAGTGATGCGCCTGCAACGCGCATTGCGACTGCAACCCGATGTTCGGTTGAGTTGCCACGACATGTGTCCCCTTAGATAAGTCCTCCTCCAGCACTCCTTTAGCTGTCTCCATTTACGACCGTCCTTCGTCGGCTCTCCAAATGCCATAGCACTGGGACACCCAAAACTACCTGGAGCAACCGGAGACTTTAATGGGCTGCATTGTTCACTCTCGTCGAATCAAGCAATACTCCAATCGCTCTAGGCCTGGCAAGGGATGTCCTTTTGGTGTCCGCCCCCACTCTACAGTTAACAACAAGGTGAATGCACTAGCTAGCCTCTCATTCAGTATGCCCATGGCTCGGGGGCATCTCGTCTTCGAAATCCAGAAAACTACAAAGAAATCCCCCCTAAGTCCGCCCTCCTGTTCTCAGCCCCTCACTTCATCAAAAAGCCATGGCCATTCTTCCTCATCATCCCAGAATCTAGCCAAAAGTAGCCAGCATCGCCACCAATAACCTTCTCCCAATTGCGGGGGACAGCGCCTTCTTTTGCATGAGCTCTCGCCAACGCCTTTTCTAGGGACGGCTCTCCATTGAGTCTTGGCTCTCCCGTTGGTCTTCCCTTGGATTCGAATCAACCCGAAGCATTCAAGTCTGCCCTTGCAAGCAAGGACAGACTTTAGGGGCAAAATGTTACCCAAAATATTCGGTAAATAAAATCCTTTTGAAGAAGCTCCCAAAGTCAGTCCGTCCCCCGGATCCTCGCTCAGCCAGCTAGATGCCCATGTCAGCGGGCGATCAATCCATCGTCTTCAATGTCCAACCGTTCCTACTTCACATCTGGAGACACCATGGATGGAAGCTCCATAGTCGATCCGCCTTCCTTAATGAGGTACCGAGCAATCCCAACATTCTGACGATCCTCTGAAGCCGGTCAGCCAATCTCTCCCAGAAGCATAAGCCCAAGGTTGCACCCCCGGGCCTTCTTTGGCATCCCTTCCCTTAGCAGCCAGAGCTACCCCTAGCCTCTTCGGTACCTACCAGATCTGGTCCTTTATCCAAATCCATCTGCCAAGAACCACACCTTCAATGCAACACCATTCCTTAGCAGCCTTCATCTCCCTCTAAGGCATGGATCCGCCCTCGGCATGATCCTAGTATCAGAAGTAGCTCCACTCTTACGTGACCGTCCGTCGACTTTGCTCTGCACATGGCTGCAACCGGGCCCTGTATGTCTGCCCTCCGTTGGACACTCGAGCTGTTTAGAGCCGACACCAGACAGCTATCTCGTGTGGCCCAACTACTCCTACATAGGGATCCGCCTAACCGCGATGGACCGATCGCCTGATGTCCTTAACAATCCTAAGCCTACCAGCTAGGACTGCCCGCTTAACTCAAAATAGCTTGCCACGAAGTGCCCTAACCATTCCCAATCCACTCTAAAGTACACGCCATCAGAGAAAAGTATCGTTCCTCTACCAATAGTACTCCACGCCCAGCCCTTTCTCTCCTCCACCTTTCCAATAACCAATCAGAATGCCTGCACCCCTACCTACTAAAGCCTGCTGCCTTTCCTAGGTCTGCCATAGACACTTCTTTCCAACTGGTAAGTAATCCGACTGTGGGCTCGAATCTACTTTCTAGCTGGTCCTATCCTACGTCCTCTCCAATCCATGGCCCAGAGCCTCTCCTGCACCGTTGTTCTACAATCTCGACCATCCATTCACACCCCCACATTATCTATATATACCTGATGCCATATCATATAGCAAAGGGACGGACATAAAAAAGACAAATAGAGGGATGGACGGAGAGAACGATTTCTCCAACCCATCTCACTTACCAACCCTCTCCACCTCCAAAACCTCTCAAATGGCGGCTTCAACCAACTTCAGTTAGAGAACCTCCATCAAACTCTACCACTCAACCCACCATGCTCCACCTACCATGTTCCACCACCATCATCACCTCCAACAGCAAGCTTATCACTCCAGCTAGCGGCACCTCCTACTAGTTCCTACCTTCCAACCACTGCCAGTAACCCTTCCTTCAAGATCTCTTATGTGTCTGGGACTCCTCCTCAAGGGACGACCCTCCCGAAGGGTCTTCCCTCAGGTCTCCTCCCCGCGAGACCCTTAGACTAGGATATTATATTCTTGTAATATTTTGTCTAGTCTCCTTTATTATTCTCTTATAACAGTCTGTAAATTGTAAGAGGTCGATATAGTAAGGGAACATCACAGTGGACGTAGTCCACATTGGGCCGAACCACTATATATCATTGTGTATTTACTTTCTACACTTAGTTCTTCCTAGGATCATCCTCTACCATCTCCCACCATGGGAAACTCTCCTCGTCCGCTCCAGCATGCCATACTCCCTACCGTGGGCAAGTGCCTCCACCCGCTCCTACCTATCTCAGTATGCATTCTCCCCAAGCAACGACCCAATAGCAAAGGGCCCCCCCGACCACCCTCTGCCTGGGGGTGGTCGACCCGCAACCAACCTTGCGGCACAAATGGGTTCGCGCCCTCCACCAACGACGAGCCTTACCTCTGAGGTTGACTCGTCCACAATGTAAGCCCAGCATCGGCGCGGCGGTATCCTCATTGATGCATTCATATTGCGAGGTTCGGCCAGGTTTTCCATACTCATAACGAAAAATTAGGCCAACGTTTTACATTTAGCAATAAGAATACGATAGCTTTGCCATGTTCCTTTATGTATACACATGCTTCCTCTATATTCTGATAAAAACCAAACTGTTTGATTACCATTTCAAAACACTTAATCCAACTCCTTGAAGTTTGTTTAAGTCCATATATGGACTTTAACAAATTGCAAGCCTTGCCTTCACTCCCGCTGACCATAAAACCCTCGGGTTGTGACACATGTACGATCTCTTCTAAATCACCATTTAGAAGTACCGTCTTAATGTCCATTTTCCATATTTCATGGTCATAGAATGCTACAATAGCCAGCATAATCCGAATGGACTTAAACATGGCTACGTACGAAAATGTTTCATCATAATTGACACCTTAAATTTGATGAAATCCTTTTGCAACTAGCCTCTCTTTGTAAGTCTTTACTTCTCCATCTACATTTAGCTTTTTCTTAAAATAAATTTGCAGCCGATGGGTTTTATTCCTTTGGCAAGTTAGACAAAGTCCATACTTTATTATCGTATATGGAATCCATCTCTAATTTCATTGCTCTAAGCCATAGTGCAAAGTGTTTACTCTGCAGTGCTTGTTAGTATGATAGAGGAGTGTCATCATCTAAGACACAGCCCTCCTTTTCGCCACCCATGAGGAAACCGTATTATATATTTGGTGCACGAGATTCCCTACTAGACCTTCTAATAGGTTGCATGTAATCGTATGCTGCTCGAGGCACCCACTATTTCTGCCTTAGTGTTAGTCTCTCCGATCCCATTTAAGTCTATAACTCTGCTGTTAATTTCCTTTGATAGAAATTCCTTTTCCAAAAAGACAGCAAGTGTGGAAATAATCACTTTTTGTTCCTCTGTATTATAGAAAATATAACCTTTAGAGTTCTTGGGATATCTTATAAACTTGCAAAAAGCCAATCTCGCCTCAAGCTTA
Source organism: Allium fistulosum (assembly GCA_030737815.1). Lineage (NCBI taxonomy): Eukaryota > Viridiplantae > Streptophyta > Magnoliopsida > Asparagales > Amaryllidaceae > Allium > Allium fistulosum. The sequence goes on from CM060901.1 coordinate 635,672,179, forward strand.
TTAGGGCCATCATTCCTCACGTAGGTCGGACAACCGCACACCTTCAAATAATTGAAGTGGGGTTTCTTCCTATGCCATATCTCATATGGTATCTTAGGCGCAAATTTACTAGGTACTAAGTACATCTTATGCGTTGTAGTTTCTAACTCATATCCTCAATAGGATAAAGGCAAATCAGCCTTACTCATCATGGAACAAACCATATCTGATGGGGTTCCATTCCTTCGCTCCAACATACCATTGTATTGCAGAGTATAAGGTGGAGTAACCTAAGAGATAATCCCATTATCTTTAAAGTACTATTGGAGCTCTTGTCCAGCGTACTTGCCTTCTCGATTAGATCGAAGAATTTTAATCTTTTGGTTCGTCTGAATTTCAACTACATTGTTATACTCCTTAAATTTCTCACCACATCGGATTTGTTCTTCATAAGATACACATACTAGTCTCAAGAAATCATCTATAATGGTAACGAAGTAAGAACTATTATCTTTGGTTATTACAAGCATCGGCCCACATACATCCTATGTACTAGCCCTAATAGTTCATCAACTATTTTATATACCCAATCGAAGAGGTGTTGTAATACTCTGCAAAAATTAACTGAAAATCTAATTAAAAAATTAAATAAAATATAATAAGGGTAAAAATGAAAATTTCACAAATGTCCAAGTTTGGCTACGAAACTTTCCCCGTTGCATTTGTAGTGATTGGACAATTTTCAAATATAATGTTTTGTAATCGAAGCTCGTATTAAAAAGTGGTTAAAGTTTGAAAATTTGGAATAAAAAATAATTAAATATATAATTAAGGAAACAAATCTTTTTAAATAGGAAAGCTCCACCAGTCGACACCTCGGATTGGACCGGTCGACCCCCAGCGGTCGAGCACCCAAGACCAAGTAGTCGATTGGTCGAGAGTTCCAGGCCAGGGTTCTCTTAGGCCAAACGACCTAGATTTTATAATTTTTGATCTAACGGCTGATGTTGATTTGTACCCCTATAAATAGAACCCTAACCTAATACGAAGAACCCTAATTTAATACCGATCGTACCAAAACTCTATCAGCCCCAAAACTTAACTCTCTATTCTCTCCAAATCAACTTTCTTCAAATAAAAGCTTGCAAATTAATTTCAAAGATTAGAGAAGGAGGAGATAATCAAATAAAGAGAGATCGATGAACCACGCGGGGGCTATTTCAAGTGAATAAGGGAGGGAATAGCTTACTAGAGGTGAGTGGCTTCATTGTTAAATATGATTATTAATATGTAATTGAGTTTGTTTATACCCTATTAGATCTAGAATTTGGTTAATTTAAATTAGAGATACTATTCATCTACAATTTGTGATTAATTGGGAATTTGTTAGAAATCTAAATTATATGCATACGATCCCTTTTTGTTCACCTCGATATTGAATCTAGAATTTGATATACATATATAACTTTACCCTTTTGACATTAATCCTACCCTGAATAAACTTGAAATACGGTTATACCAAAATCAATATAGAAATGGTTGAAATTGTAGTTAACAATAGGAGTTATTGCTAAAATTATACAAGGAGAAGAAAATGATCAATATAATAATTAATTAACAAAACGAGTGGTTTAAAATTAAAAATTAACAATAACTAAAGTTGACCTGTCAATAGGTTTACTTGAGCCGGTTGACCGCTCCAGTAAAAGGAGGTCGACCGGTTAATGACTTTTAGCCGCAAATTGAACCTCGGTCTAAGGCCCAAGTTCTAAAATTATGTGTGTGTGTCTATTATATAATAGTAGATTAGTGGGGAAATTAGTTCCCAAATTTCAAACCATGGATGTTATAGAAATAGGTGGATGTTTACGTGGGTAATATGGCCTAGACATTATCTGTTCAATGAATCTGACATGCAATAAAAGGTGATTCGATCGCCGAGGTGCATTAAGAATAAGGCACTAACAGGAGGTTCCTCGGTGTATGCACCACATTATTGGTGGGTGCCTGGAACGGTGCAGTCCCGCACTAACGGGAGGTTCTTCGGTGGATACGTGGCATTGTTGGTAGATACCCAATGCGATGTGATAAGTGGCACTGTTACCATTGAGCTTGGCTATGGATGTAACGGTCCCTAAGATGACTTCAACGTGAGTCAGTATTGAGGGTTCCTCTCAATGCATAAGTATGATATGTGTAGTCGTAAATTTGGGAACGTAGCCCTAAGGATGATATTGTATGCGATCGTATATTAGGAATGCTTCTAGAGGTTATTAGCCGATCCGTAGTTTTTTTGATGTTCGATTAGTTGTTCGACTTTATACCCCATAAAAATTAATAAGAAATAAATAAATTGGATAAATTAATCAAATAAGAAAAGACTAAAAATGAAGATTTTGCAAAAGCCAGAATTTGACCAGGGATGTTACGTTGTTGCATTCGTGGCAAAACTCTAATCAATTTTAATACTTAATATTATGAAAACGGAGCTCAAATGAAAAAGTTATGGATGTTTGAAGTTTTCAAATTTAAAATAATTTAAGTAGAATTCAAATTCAAATAATTAAATAATTCTTAAATCTAAAATTTAAAAGTTAACAGCGATTAGACTTAGGGGTTAAGTAAACGTTAAAAATAACGTTAATGGTAAGTGATAATTAAAGAAGAAAATAAATAAAAAAAACAACGACATAAAAATCTTCCTAAAACAAATGTCACAGTCGACCGCTCCCTAGGACTGGTCGACAGTTAATGGTCGACCAGTATGGTAGGGCGGTCGACGTTGACTGTGAAGTTGAGGCTATGGTTTCACATGTTGAACGTCCGAATTTTTAGTATTTTCAATCGTCCTTCATCCAACGGTTATGGTGCGTTCCAACAACTACAAATAAGACCTTAGACCCCTTACTTTTATTCACAAATTATTTTGGGAACATTAGCAAAGTTCTGTTAGTTTTTCTCTTCATAGATTCGGAAAAACTCCATTAGGGTTTCAATTAAGAAATCCTATATGCCTATTTTGTTTCCTATTTATTTTTCCAACCAATTCTTCTCCAATTTTCTGAATCTAACGTATATATATATATATATATAATTCATAACTCTATGTGTGTGTGTGTATATCAAAAAGAAGAGATCAGGTAGAGATTGTTAAAGGAATATCAAATCCAAAAGAGGCAGAGCTAAGGATATATTGTGAGTAGAAATCTTAGCTTTTCTATTTTAGTAATTGATTAGTATAGTTTGGGTTTGAATATGCCTTGGGGATTTTTGGTTTGCAAAAACATCATATTATAAACTTCCAAAACTCCTTCAATGCAAAATGTCAATTCTATGTTGGAATCTCAATTGTCTATGTCAAATTCATGAAAATAGATATATTTGCATTTTCGATAATTTTACCTTCTATTCTACTCTTTATTTTTTTCTTTGAATTTGGTTAAAGGATTTTGATTAAGAATAGTGTGTAAGGTATGAATTTTATTCGTAGTTTGCACTGGTTATTCCCATGAATTAAATAGGAATTCCTTTGTTTATTTTTATGGGAAAAGAGAGTTGAATAGAGCGTAAGAACTGGAATTGCAAGTTTTTAATACCAATATATTCCATTATTTTGATATAACGAGTCTGGTTTAAATTTTAATTGTATGTAAGTTTGTTGATTGGAACGTTTGATATGAATATTGGAATTTTGGGTATTGTTGGTAATATGGAATGAGACTTGTATAATTGTTTAAGGAGTTGACAATTAAACGCTAGTTTAGGGCGTAAATTTCGCATGCTTAGAAATTACTATGCACGTATGTATGTATGTATGTATGTATGTATGTATGTATGTATGTATGTATATGCATAATTAACATATAATTGCATAGTAAAATAGGCTATTAATTTTATTAAATACCCATAGGAAGGTAATTAATTTTAAAGGTCAAATAAGAAAGATTTCTTATTAGGCCATGATTAACTTTATTAAATCCCTCTTAGGAAGGTAATTAATGTTAAAGATGAAATAAGAAAGATTTCTTATAAGGCATTGATTATGGAAATGGTGAGATGTGTAATAATATATGTAGAGTGTGATATATATTATGACTAAGTTATAGGGATGCGAGGTCGGTCAAAAGCACACGAAAGTCTGCCCAGTTAATCTGGCTACCAGTAGTTTGACTTTGGGGCTGATGTAAGGCATCGCCTATAATAAGTATGACGATGCGAGGTTAGACTCAAATTCTATAGGATAAATCTGCCCAACTAATCTGACTGCTAGTAGTGTGACTATGGGGCTGATGTGAGACATCGCCTATAATAAGTAACTACGATGATGCGAGATTAGTCCTGAATTCTGTAGGGTAAATCTGCCCAGCTAATCTGGCTACCAGTACCTACGAATTGTCAAGCTAATGTGAGACGTCACCTGGGGTACGGGTCATAATATGAAGCACTTGCTTTAGAGATTGAAAGTACTAAGTTGTTGTGTGGGGGCCTGCCTCCTCTCTATGTAGGAAGTAGTAAATGGTCGGGGTTATGGGTTAGGCATGTAGAGGATATCTCGGGAAAGGGCATGCTTCAATAGGAAGTATTAAGTGCCTAAATAGATTCTATGCATTGTCAACTAGATAGTTACTTGTGAGGAGTCTGCCTTGGGATTATAGGTAGTAAATGACGTGAACCTGCCTTTAGTAAGGTATTAAATAGTTGGAGTCTGTCTAATTCCTGTTAAAAGATATTAAGTGACTTAAGTACTATCTCTTACACTAACAGGACATTATGGATGATAGATATTAGTAATTGGGCTGATAGCAAGTTGGCTATGGGCTTATATTTGAAAAGACTTATGATGTAGGTAGAATACGTAAGACATATTCCTATTTAGAATATACTGCCTAAGTACTAATATAGTAAGGCTCGAGATTTTTATTCACTGGACATATGTTATTCTGACTTCCTCCTCATTACAACACAGGTTAGGAAGGGTGATGCTAAAGTGGAGACGTTGATGAGACTTGTGGCGGTAGTCTATTTATTTTCCTGTTATTTTCTGTAGTTTTTGATGTATCCATGAAATAAAAATGATGTTGTAATTTTGGACTATTGTACCATGGATATGTAACAGTAATTATGAAATTATTTTTATGGTTTTAAATGACATTTTGAATTTATGATAAAATGGGTACTGTTGTTATTATCATATTTTATCCTTCCGCCGTGAGATTCTGAATGTGTAGATAAATAGCTCTTTATTGTTCTATTTACCAACCAACAACCAGCTTTGAGATTCTAAGTTTCGATGGGCATTTTCTGGGTCGGGATTTAGGCCAATTTCAGAGCGGGTTTCTGCATTTGGTATTAGAGCTGGTTAAAGCATGATAGGGGTTCTCGCATTATAGACCGTGGCAAAGCTTTGTCTCTTACCCCTACATGTCCCAAAGTGGGTTGGTCAGGCAGTCAATGGACTGGCCAAGGAGTTAAGAGGTTGGCCATAAAAACAATTATCGAGGTTACCATTTATAGCCACCACCATTTATGATGACTGTTATATTTGGTATTAGAGCTTAGATTACCCGATCAACGGGGATAAGTAAACATATGAGAAGCAGTACAATTATAGAAATAGCAAATAAACATGATAGATAGTAATTAAATATTATAAGGTAGTATAATTGTCATTAGGGTAAATTATATAGCCTTAATTATACAGATGAAGGTTAGTGGGCCAAGCCCAATACATAAAAATAGATGGAAGGTAAGAACCTATGTGTTGTAAACAAATGGAAGTAAGGAATGAAGCAACATGTGAAGGAGTGGAGCAAGTACCCACAAGAAGGTGTACATTAATCACCACAAGGAGATAATCAGATTTTTATAAAGATTGAGTAGGGAAGAAAGAAGTTCAAAAGAAAGGAAAATTAAAGTCAATTTCTAAATCCAACCCCCTGTGAAAGAATTTGATAAAAAGATTATTTGAAAATTCCTTGGAATGTCTTGAATAATTTTTCAAAGGATTTTTTGGGAAGTTGTTTTGAAAAAGTAAGAAAATTTGGAAACTCGTAATTTAAATTTTGTTGAGTCAAAATTCTCCGATTAAAAGGTTTTTCTAAGTAAAAAGGATTTTTGATTTTTGAATTCTAGTTTAAAATTGGTTGAGTCAAAAAGTTTCCGATTTTTGGAGAAAGGGATTCTTTGTTTTTAAAATAAATGTAAAATATAGCGTAGGATGGACTTGATGATTTTTCTTATATTTCATAAATTCGAAAGTTCTTTTATTTTAATTCTTTCAAAAAGGGGAATAAATGGAAATGGAACATAATTAAATTAAGGAATAAAGAATAGAAGGATAAGAATAACTAGGATGAGAGGAACATTTTCGTACAAGCAAAACACGGAGAATAACAGTTGAAGTAAAAGCCAATTAGTTAAGAGAAAAACAAATAGAGGCAATATTAGGAGATTTGAATAGATATAGCATTAGGAATTTATATAAAATAGGATCGGTAATCTAGTTAGATAATAATAGGATAGAAGTTATCCCTGTCTACTCCACTTTTCATTGTTTAAGTTTATTAAAGATGTTTTTGCAAAAAAATTTACAATTGGATAGAATTAAAAGATGATAATTAATAAACGAGTTGGGAATTTTGTGAATGTTATAAGGAAAAGTATTTATATGAGGACGAGAATTTTATATTTTCATTTTTCTATTTATTATTTGTTTATAAAAGGGTAATGAAAGAGAAATAAATTAGGATTGACAAAGGATTTTTGTAACGACCCGTATTTTTACGGATCGACAAGTTCGTCAAAATCTGGAATTTTAGCATTTTTAAGTCATTTCAGATTTTAGGCAGAATTTCGCTAAGTCTTAGGTCGTAAACGACCTAAGTGATAGGTCGTGACCGACTTAAGAAGATAGTGGGTTGGTCGTATGTTGGTTTAGGTCGTAGACGACCTGGGAAGGTGGAGCGACCTAAGAGTTAGGTTGTAGGTTAGCTTAGGTCGTGTTGAAAGTTATGTCGTGTGCGACCTAAGGATGAGGTGGTTAGGTCGTGTGGCAGTTTAGGTCGGTTGAGCGACCTAGGAGTTGATAACTTATAGAGTCTAGACGACTTATGGGGTAGGCGACCCAAGTTTTGAGCGACCTAAGAGATAGGTTGGTAGCGACCTAAGTAAACCAGTAGTTAGCGACCTATAGTAGTTCGCGACCTAAGGGTTAGCGAGTGAACAACCCAGTATTTAGCGACCTAGTGGATAGCTTGTTAGCGTAGTTAGGTTGTTAGGCGACCTAAGGTGTTAGGTCGCATAAGTTGTTAGGTCGCATAGGTTGGTAGGTCGCGTGAGAGTTAGGTCGCGTGTTTGCTAAGTCGTAGGTCGAGTGAGTTGTTAGGTCGCTGGGTTTTGGCTTAGTATTAGGTCGCGCATAGTTAAGTCGCGCATTGCTTTAAGTCGTTGGTTTGTTAGGTCGCGTAAGCGCTTAAGCGTTAGGTCGCCGATGTGTTTAAGTGTTAAGTCGTAGCACTGTTAGGTCGCACCTTTGGTTAAGTCGCTAAGTCATAGGTCGTAACCTCGTTAGGTCGTAAGATGTAGAGCTTTGGTAGGTCGCTGGGTGCTTGGATGCGCAGAAGGGTTAGGTCGTTAGGCCATTACCTAGTTAGATCGTAGCCTACCTGTTAAGTCGTAGGTTGCGGAGTTCTGTTAAGTCGAAGTCTTTAGGTCGGTAAGGGGTTATAGGTCGAGGTCGTGGCTCCATAGGTCGTGTACGACCTAACTCCGAGCGACCTAGGGGTGATTTCAGCTATAAATAGAGGGGGTTGGCTTCATTTTTGGAATCCGGATTTCGAAGCGACGAAGTGCTGCCATTTTGAGAGCTCGACTTCTTCACTTCTTTTCTCCACTCTAATCTAGTGCTTCCATCCATCCAAGTTGAAGATCAAATTGAAGATTCAAGAGCTTAGATTGAAGATCTTCATCCTTTGAAGTGAGATTTCATCGTTTGAAGCGGATTCGTGATAGATCAAGCTTGATCCTTTGCTGTCCAGATCTGAAGCGTGTTGATTTGGGGTTGTTTAGGTGATTTGGTGAGTGGTGATTATCTCTCACACGGATCCAAAGGAGTAGATCGGATTGTTGGCTTGATTTGGTGTTAAAATAGTGATTTCTATGCATTTTTGTAAATCTAAGTATAGATCCATGTAGATCCATTGTTCATGATGATTTGACAACCATTTTTGTATATGATTAACCTATGCAAGTTCATTCATCAAGTTGTAGAGATAATTCCCATGTTTCATGCTTGTTAGACTTTCAACTCTTTAATTACGAAATTGCCATTATTATTATAATTGTCCATTTTGCTTATATTTGAATGCTTAATTACTTGGATTGATGTTTGACATGATTGACTGCTGTGATTTGATAATTGTTGATTGGTTTTAGACAAGATGGTCGAAGGTGATTCGAAAGCTAAGGGGAAGGCTCTTGAATTGGAAAAGCTGCTCGTAGCATATGTAGCGGATGATGAAGCTCTTATGCATAGATTCGATGATGATGATGATGAGATGAGACTTTGCGAGGATGTGATGAAGCGAAGTATGATATGAGATAGTCTTGGTCTAATCCAGACGGGATCATTCCAAGCATGTTGGTAACTCGGTGATATGATTCGAGTTAAGGATAATGGATGCTCGAGAGGCGCTTGAGCTAGTATGGAAATAGTCGTCGAGGAGGATGACTAGGAGGTTGAGATCTCATCGTTGTTGAAGGTTCTAGCATGCTCTAAGCAAGAGTACATGGGGACGCCCGAAAGACTAAGTTGATGGTCAAGTACTCTAGGCAGATTCGATAGTCCTAGGCACGGGTCACGATGACGTGCGGGAGTTATGTCTAGAACCGGGGTTACCATTAGCCCTTGACGGACGGCTGAAAGAATGTACCGGTCATTCAATTAACGGTGATATCGCAGCAATGATAACAGTGATAGCCAGAGTCATCAGTCATGGATGTTTGGTTGTATCGTCATTCGGTTTTAAGAGCGGTATTTCCTGGGTGCTTATCTGACCTTGGTATAGACCTTGGAGTTGGTACTTGGAAAACATCGCCCTTAACTCGAATGATTAGTACTTTACTTTAAATTGTATGCTCTGCTATGTTGCTTCTGCTTAGTGTGTGTCTGGGGGCTATCACTGTAGAAAGAGGTGGAGTGGGAGGGTTGTATTCCTATTCCTTTTCCTTTATGCTCTTTTGGTATGTTGATTAGTTAATTTACTGCTCACTAAGATTGTTGTCTGACTCGAGGCTTTATGTTTTAATTCTTATTGCCTTGGGCTGTTCGTCCATTTTGGGACGGGCAGACTAGGTAGCAGGTGACAGGTGCTGTTCTCTTCTCACGATGCTGATATCGAAGACGAGCTAGAGGGTTGCATATTATCTTCTTATATGTACTGGATGTTCCGCTGTTTTGTATAATCTCTGAGTGATATGTAGTGAGGCTTGATGTATTGACTATTTGGATGTTTGTATTCAACTATTATGGAGTTTTATATGATGGCATTTTGTTCTATAAAGCTTCACTATACATATGTTCTATTGTATTTTGTCCATGCGCTGTGAGTAATACGATAGATTCTGTTGTTTTAATTTACCTTGACAATCGTCCATGGTCGCCTGGCACAATTTACAGCGCACTTTCTCTAGATTCGGTGCAGGGGTCATGGGCGGTCGTCACATTTGGTATCAGAGCTTTGGTTAATCGATTTTACCCAACGCTCGCTGACATAACTACGTATGAGAGACGTAATTGTATTTTGATGGATGATTACTATATATAATATAGTAGCTTAGTAGAGTTTGAGTCCTTTATGCAGTTGTTTCTCTCGGTATGCTAATCATTCCTTTTTGTAGATATTAAGAATGAGTCGAAGAGGGAGACCAGCTGCTAGGGAAGGCCGTGCTACTGAAGGGGCTACTGATTATGTTGCTATGTTCGAAACCATGATGACTTCGATCATGAGAAGGATGTCAGCCCCGGGGCCATCAGTAGATGTTGGAGATCAAGTTCAGGCTCCAAGACTGATGGATCATTTGGACGATTCATTTAGGAAGCTTGTGGAGGAAGCTCTCAGACACGAGAATCTGTTTCCTAAGGAAGGATCTGTTGTTACTGTGACCAGGGAAGAGTCTAAACCCCAGCAGGGTGGAAACAAGAAGAGGAAGCAGCAGCAACAGAAGGGTAAGGATGGACAGAAGAAGCCGAAAGGCGAGGCGATTTGCTACAACTGTCAGCAGAAGGGCCATTTCTTTAAGGATTGTAAGAATCCGAAGGCACCGATGAAGTGTCACAACTGTGACAAGCCAGGGCACATCAGGAAGAATTGTCCAGAACCGAGGAAGGACAAGCAGATTGTGCAAGCTTATGCTTTGGGAGCTGTTCCTTCGTCTTCAAAAGCTCCTACCGCTGAAGAGAAGGGAAAGAGTGTGGTGGTTCAAGGTACTCTTTTCCTATGTGGTGTTCCAGTTAGAGTTCTGTTTGATACTGGAGCGTCGCATTCGTTTGTTTGTAGTGAACTCGTAGGCCGGTTAGGTTTGGAACCGGATATTGTTGATAGGCCATTGGTTGTGACTAATCCAGTTGGGGGTTCGTCTTGTTTGTGTATGTTATGCCGTGGTCTGATTGTGTCGAGTCATGGTTGCTCTTTGTTTGTGATTGTTTTGTTCTGAACTTTGCGGGGTTCAGAATTATTTTGGGTATGGACTGGCTTAGGAAGTATGCGGCTAAGGTTGATTGCGAAAGGTTGGAAGTGACAGTCGAGAATGTGGAGGGGCGAAAGATTGTGATACGATGTAAGCATGAAGAAGGCGTCTTCATGAGCTTCATGTATTCGCTAGTTGTTCCATGGGATGGACTGTCATCAGTGCCGATCGCTAATGGATTCGAGGATGTCTTTGACGAAGTCAAAGGGTTGCCGCCGCGTAGAGAGATCGAATTTCGTATAGATCTAGTTGAAGGAGCCAGACCTGTTGTGATGCCTCTTAGGCGGATGGCGCCTAGGGAACAGCAAGAGTTGAGGGTACAAGTTGATGATCTTTTGCAGAAAGGATTCATTCGGCGTAGTGTGTCCGAGTGGGGTGCACCAGTTGTGTTTGCAACCAAGGCAGATGGGTCGTTGAGATTGTGCGTCGATTATCGTGAGCTGAATAAGGTGACTAAGAAGAACAAGTATCCATTGCCGAGAATAGATGACTTGTTTGATCAGCTTCACGAAGCTAAGGTGTTTTCTCAGATGGATTTGGCATCGGGATTTCACCAGTTGAGAGTGGCTAAGGATAGTGTGCCGAAGACTGCTTTTCGAACACCATCCGGTTTCTTTGAGTGGCTGGTAATTCCGTTTGGATTGACTAACGCACCAGCATATTTTGTGGATCTTATGAATAGAGTGTTCAGAGATCAGGTGAACAAGTTCGTACTTGTGTTCGTGGATGATATTCTGATTTATTCCAGAACAGAAGAAGAGCACAAGATGCACTTGCGTATTGTTTTGGAAATCTTGCGGAAACATCAGCTGAAGGCTAAGTTTTCGAAGTGTCACTTCTAGAAGAGTGAAGTGAGGTTCTTAGGCCATGTTATCTCTGGAAATGGAATAGCGGTTGATCCCGCGAAGGTGGCAGCAATCCAGGATTGGGTTAGACCTAAGAATGCATCTGATGTGAGAAGTTTTCTTGGATTAGCAGGATATTATTGACGGTTTATCAAAGACTTCTCCAAGATAGCTGCACCGTTAACAGGATTGACGAAGAAGAACCAAGTGTTCAGTTGGGAGGCTAAGTGTGAGCAAGCTTTCGGAATCCTGAAAGAGAGATTGACGAGTGCTCCTATTTTGACTTTTCCAAGTGGGAATGATGAGATGGTGGTTTACACCGACGCATGTGGTACTGGACTTGGAGCAGTGCTGATGCAGAGGGATAAAGTTGTTGCGTATGCCAGTCGACAACTGAAGCCGCACGAAAGGAATTACCCGACTCATGATTTAGAGTTAGCGGCGATTGTTTTTGCTCTGAAGATGTGGAGACATTATCTATTGGGAGTTCGATTCGAGTTGTTTACGGATCACAAGTCATTGAAGTATCTTTTCTCCCAAAAGGATTTGAATCTTCGGCAGTAGCGATAGCTAGAGTTTTTGGCATCGTATGATTTTGGTATAGCTTATACTCCGGGAAAAGGTAACGCGGTGGTAGATGCGTTAAGTCGAAGACATGCAGAATTGGGAGCCATGTTTTCAGAATGGAAGAATCTCGAGTATTTAGCTGGATTTGACTTCAGGCCTAGATGCGAATTGGAACCTGAGATGTTGGCAAACTTATCGATAAGACCTTCTCTTGTGGAAAGGATCGGCGAGAGCCAAAAGCGAGATGATAAGCTTGTCAGTATTATCCGTGATTTGGAATCTGGATTGGATCCAGAAAAGGATAAAGGATTCGAGGTCGATCGAGAGCGTTGGCTTCGGAAGCAAGGACGACTAGTTGTTCCCGATATAGATGAATTGAGGAGTGAAGTTCTGAAGGAAAGTCATCACTCGAAGCTGACAATTCATCCAGGTGGAAATAAGATGTATCGGGATATGAAGAGAACCTACTACTTGGAAGGTATGAAGAAGGATGTTGGAAATTTTATTTCCAAGTGTATGAACTGCCAATTGATAAAAGCCGAACAGAAGAAGCCAAGTGGATTGCTTCAGCCATTGGAAGTTCCTACATGGAAGTGGGAACAAGTGTCGATGGATTGCCTAGAACCAGAACGGGAAATGAAGGGATTTGGGTCATTGTGGATCGTCTGACCAAGAGTGCGAGATTCATTCCTGTTCGATCGACTAGGACTGCATCAAAGTTGGCTGAATTGTATGTTAAGTGGATAGTTCGATTCCATGGTATTCCGAAGAGTATAGTGAGCGATCGAGATCCATTGTTCACCAGTGGATTTTGGAAGAGCTTCCAGGAAGTTTTGGGAACCGAGTTGTGTTTCAGTACAGCTTATCACCCTCAAACAGATGGTCAGACCGAGAGAGTCAACCGAGTTTTGGAAGATCTTCTTAGAGCTTGTGTTTTGGACTTCGGAGGATCATGGGAAGATCACCTTCATTTGGTAGAGTTTGCATACAACAACAGTTACCAGTCAAGTATTGGTATGGCACCGTATGAGGCATTGTACGGAAGACCGTGTAATTCTCCGACATGTTGGATAGAAGCAGGAGAAAAGCTGATGCTTGGGCCAGAGATGATTCGACAGACTTCAGACTGTATAGAGATCATTCGGCAACGAATGAAGGCAGCCCAAGATCGTCAGAAGAGTTATGCCGATAAGCGTCGAAAGGATTTGGAATTCGACGTAGGAGATATGGTTTTTGTGAAGATTTCTCCGCTGAGGAATGTTATCCGATTCGGGAAGAAAGGAAAATTGACTCCGAGATTTGTTGGACCATTCCCGATTATCGAGCGAATTGGAAAGCTCGCCTATAGATTGGAGTTACCGGAGAAGATGTCGGGTGTGCACAATGTTTTTCATGTATCATATCTACGGAAGTATGTGCACAACTCGAATACTGTGGTTTCAGTTGATAGCTGTGAAGATTTCGAAGTTGATCCAGTCGATAGAAGACCTCGTAAGCCGCTTCGTGTTGTGGAAACCGACACGAAATAGCTTAGGAGGAAGGTAGTTAAGTTGCTCAAGATACAATGGAGTGACGATGATAACGACTGTACGTGGGAGGTGGAAGAGAGGATGAAAGCAGCTCATCCCGAACTCTTCAAGGTATGGCCCTAAGGTGTCGTATCATCTAAACAACATTGTAACTTGTTCTAAGTTTTAGAATTCTGCATGCTAAGCTAGAATTGGATGCATGGTTGGCTGATTGCTATGGATGGTAGGCATGCAGAATAGTCTTTGATTGCTTTGATTGTTTGGAATTTCGGGGGAGAAATTCCTAAGGGGGAGAGAATGTAACGACCCGTATTTTTACGGATCGACAAGTTCGTCAAAATTTGGAATTTTAGCATTTTTAAGTCATTTCAGATTTTAGGCAGAATTTCGCTAAGTCTTAGGTCGTAAACGACCTAAGTGATAGGTCGTGACCGACTTAAGAAGATAGTGGGTTGGTCGTATGTTGGTTTAGGTCGTAGACGACCTGGGAAGGTGGAGCGACCTAAGAGTTCGGTTGTAGGTTAGCTTAGGTCGTGTTGAAAGTTATGTCGTGTGCGACCTAAGGATGAGGTGGTTAGGTCGTGTGGCAGTTTAGGTCGGTTGAGCGACCTAGGAGTTGATAACTTATAGAGTCTAGACGACTTATGGGGTAGGCGACCCAAGTTTTGAGCGACCTAAGAGATAGGTTGGTAGCGACCTAAGTAAACCAGTAGTTAGCGACCTATAGTAGTTCACGACCTAAGGGTTAGCGAGTTAACAACCCAGTATTTAGCGACCTAGTGGATAGCTTGTTAGCGTAGTTAGGTTGTTAGGTGACCTAAGGTGTTAGGTCGCATAAGTTGTTAGGTCGCATAGGTTGGTAGGTCGCGTGAGAGTTAGGTCGCGTGTTTGCTAAGTCGTAGGTCGAGTGAGTTGTTAGGTCGCTGGGTTTTGGCTTAGTATTAGGTCGCGCATAGTTAAGTCGCGCATTGCTTTAAGTCATTGGTTTGTTAGGTCGCGTAAGCGCTTAAGCGTTAGGTCGCCGATGTGTTTAAGTGTTAAGTCGTAGCACTGTTAGGTCGCACCTTTGGTTAAGTCGCTAAGTCATAGGTCGTAACCTCGTTAGGTCGTAAGATGTAGAGCTTTGGTAGGTCGCTGGGTGCTTGGATGCGCAGAAGGGTTAGGTCGTTAGGCCATTACCTAGTTAGATCGTAGCCTACCTGTTAAGTCGTAGGTTGCGGAGTTCTATTAAGTCGAAGTCTTTAGGTCGGTAAGGTGTTATAGGTCGTAGGTCGTGGCTCCATAGGTCGTGTACGACCTAACTCCGAGCGACCTAGGGGTGATTTCAGCTATAAATAGAGGGGGTTGGCTTCATTTTTGGAATCCGGATTTCGAAGCGACGAAGTGCTGCCATTTTGAGAGCTCGACTTCTTCACTTCTTTTCTCCACTCTAATCTAGTGCTTCCATCCATCCAAGTTGAAGATCAAATTGAAGATTCAAGAGCTTAGATTGAAGATCTTCATCCTTTGAAGTGAGATTTCATCGTTTGAAGCGGATTCGTGATAGATCAAGCTTGATCCTTTGCTGTCTAGATCTGAAGCGTGTTGATTTGGGGTTGTTTAGGTGATTTGGTGAGTGGTGATTATCTCTCACACGGATCCAAAGGAGTAGATCGGATTGTTGGCTTGATTTGGTGTTAAAATAGTGATTTCTATGCATTTTTGTAAATCTAAGTATAGATCCATGTAGATCCATTGTTCATGATGATTTGACAACCATTTTTGTATATGATTAACCTATGCAAGTTCATTCATCAAGTTGTAGAGATAATTCCCATGTTTCATGCTTGTTAGACTTTCAACTCTTTAATTACGAAATTGCCATTATTATTATAATTGTCCATTTTGCTTATATTTGAATGCTTAATTACTTGGATTGATGTTTGACATGATTGATTGCTGTGATTTGATAATCGTTGATTGGTTTTAGACAAGATGGTCGAAGGTGATTCGAAAGCTAAGGGGAAGGCTCTTGAATTGGAAAAGCTGCTCGTAGCATATGTAGCGGATGATGAAGCTCTTATGCATAGATTCGATGATGATGATGATGAGATGAGACTTTGCGAGGATGTGATGAAGCGAAGTATGATATGAGATAGTCTTGGTCTAATCCAGACGGGATCATTCCAAGCATGTTGGTAACTCGGTGATATGATTCGAGTTAAGGATAATGGATGCTCGAGAGGCGCTTGAGCTAGTATGGAAATAGTCGTCGAGGAGGATGACTAGGAGGTTGAGATCTCATCGTTGTTGAAGGTTCTAGCATGCTCTAAGCAAGAGTACATGGGGACGCCCAAAAGACTAAGTTGATGGTCAAGTACTCTGGGCAGATTCGATAGTCCTAGGCATGGGTCACGATGACGTGCGGGAGTTATGTCTAGAACCGGGGTTACCATTAGCCCTTGACGGACGGCTGAAAGAATGTACCGGTCATTCAATTAACGGTGATATCGCAGCAATGATAACAGTGATAGCCAGAGTCATGGATGTTTGGTTGTATCGTCATTCGGTTTTAAGAGCGGTATTTCCTGGGTGCTTATCTGACCTTGGTATAGACCTTGGAGTTGGTACTTGGAAAACATCGCCCTTAACTCGAATGATTAGTACTTTACTTTAAATTGTATGCTCTGCTATGTTGCTTCTGCTTAGTGTGTGTCTGGGGGCTATCACTGTAGAAAGAGGTGGAGTGGGAGGGTTGTATTCCTATTCCTTTTCCTTTATGCTCTTTTGGTATGTTGATTAGTTAATTTACTGCTCACTAAGACTGTTGTCTGACTCGAGGCTTTATGTTTTAATTCTTATTGCCTTGGGCTGTTCGTCCATTTTAGGACGGGCAGACTAGGTAGCAGGTGACAGGTGCTGTTCTCTTCTCACGATGCTGATATCGAAGACGAGCTAGAGGGTTGCATATTATCTTCTTATATGTACTGGATGTTCCGCTGTTTTGTATAATCTCTGAGTGATATGTAGTGAGGCTTGATGTATTGACTATTTGGATGTTTGTATTCAACTATTATGGAGTTTTATATGATGGCATTTTGTTCTGTAAAGCTTCACTATACATATGTTCTATTGTATTTTGTCCATGCGCTGTGAGTAATACGATAGATTCTGTTGTTTTAATTTACCTTGACAATCGTCCATGGTCGCCTGGCACACTTTACAGCGCACTTTCTCTAGATTCGGTGCAGGGGTCATGGGCGGTCGTCACAATTTTGAAAGATTATAGGAGTTTAAATAAGACTTAAACAAAGTTATAAAAAGTATTTATTTAAGTGATAATATTTTTTGAGTAATAAAGTAATAGATGTTAACGTAGATTTTAGGCATAATATAACAACTTGAAATCAGAAATTTAGCATGCATGTGGTCTATTAAAATAATTGTCTCGTAACTAAAAACATCTTTGAGATAATAAATGTCTAATAAAGAAACACTTATTATTTTGAAATGCTATTGAAGTTATAATCTTTGTAATAGAATTGGAAGGAGTTTAAATTGGAAAATAATAATAATTATAATAATAATATATCCTTAAAATGTTAGGCAGTGAACTTTTCATAAGTATATACCATAATTTCATGGAGTAATAAATGATGATTTCGAATGTAATGTAATAAGTTTATTTGTATGAAAATAATTTATTGAAATTTGTTTTGTATGTTGTAGAAGGTTTTTGAGAAGGGAAATTATTTTTCTCTTTATGGAATTTTTGAATTCTTCGTTTAATAATAGTTTGGTTTAATAATTAAGTTTTAAATGTTTTCAATTAAGAGTGTAACTTTTAAAGAATTAAGTCTCTATTGTAGAAAGTCTTTAAAAAGGAAAAGTTGGCTAGAAAAAGGAAAATTTTCACGACTCATTTTGGGGACTATGCAATTTTTGAAATTGACAAAAAAAGGTTTTCAAGTTTTATATCTGTAAAGGTAAAGGTTTCAGATAAGGTACTTTATAATTTTGAAATTTTAGCATTAAGAATGGTGAGAACTAAGTAAAAAGTTCTATGGAGTAGATAGGGACCACTACCTAGGTAAGGCAGTGTAAAGGTTTTAAGATATGAATAAAATAGGAAGTAAGTACAACCTGATCTGGAAATCAATCCCAGATATTTAATTATAGAATATTGATAAAGTTGTGAGGATATTCCATATTTATAATTGGGTTGTAAGTTAGGTTGCTCTAGTTGACTTGGAATACGAATTTATATGTTTTGATTTAATTGGAGCGAGTTCCATGTAAATTCCATAAAATATCTAACTCCAAAATATATATAAAAGCGTGTAGTTTGAATTAACAAGGGATACACCAAAAAGGAAAGAGCGTGCAAGATGTGGATATTCTTTTCCATAGTTTACACAGTCTATTTCATTAAAAAGAAAAAATAATTCCTTGTAGTTTCAAATGTAGCATGATCTCACTTTGGTTAATTCGTGGAAAAATTATAACGATAATCCTTTTAGAAGGATGACTCCGGTAAATTAAAATGTGGAAGGAATATTCTAGTTTAGAAACTAATATAGAGACAGACATATAACTGCGCTTAATGTACAAAATTAGAAATATATAAATAGCATGATTTATGACTATATTCATATTAGTTTGTAATTAACAAATTATGATTTATGGACATTAATTACAAATTTAATGAGCAATAAAATTTTAATTAATGGGAGTTAAAAAGAATTATACGGGGACTGATTGAAAATTTTAATAGGTCATTAATGGAGGATTTGAAGCGGCATAATAAATGAATGTTGAAAAAGATCAAATGGATTTAAATAAGGATCGATTAGAGATGGTCCAACTTTAATATTAATGATCAGTTAATAAGTTTATATTAACTAAAGTAACGAATAGACCACATTTATTAGAAATCAAGAAGGAAAATTAAGGAAGGTAGGTGATAGTGGAATGACATATCAGAATTCTCCATCTTAGTTGAGTAAGGAGTGTTAGGACCATAAAATTATTTTCACCGGTTGATGATAAATGACAACTTCTAGCAAAATTTTCTTTTAGAGTTTATGAGATTGTTATCGATAGTTGTCTCCCTTAGGTTATTGGAAAAGCATATGATATTGTATATGATATGTTCATGTTTTATCGTTGTGTTGACTTTATTAATGGGACTAGACAACATGATAAATATTTACATATTGAAAAATAGCGTAAATAAGGAAATTTCATAAGGACACTTGACTAGTGATAAACTGTAGGTAAGACTAGAAGTTAATGAGGAAATTAAGTTAGTAACTAGGAATAAAGGATGCTTTAGTCCTAAAAAATTTAGGAACTTGGGGAAAAATAAAATTTAGCATGCGAAGTGACACCATTGAAGGATGACCTTTCACCCCTGATGAATAGGGGTATGGAGAGAATTTTGTATTGGACGGGGGTGAAGAAGAAGGTATTAGAATTGGTCACTAGATGTTTGATGTGCCAAAATGAAAAGGATAGAATCGATTAGGCAACGAATGAAGGCCGCACAAGGTCGCCAGAAATCCTATGCGGACAAGCGAAGAAAAGAGCTAGAGTTTAAAGTAGGAAATATGGTGTTTATCAAAGTTTCCCCTCTTAGAAAGACCGTGTGATTTGGAAAGCCGTAAGAGTTGGCTCCAAAGATTTTTTGGACTTTCCCAATTTTGTAAAAGATAGGAAAACTTGCTTACCACATGGAGCTACTGGATAAGTTAGCAGGAGCCCGTGATGTTTTTAACGTTTCACACTTGAGGAAATGCCTTCATAGCATATCCACTGTGGTAGAGCCTAATCAGTTGGGGGGTATTAAGATGGAACTAATAGCATTCCGTGCCACCGCAAGTAGTGTGGAGAACATAAATAGGAAACTTCGCAACAAAGAAATAAGGATGGTTCGAGTGCAATGAGGGGAGAATCTAACAGAAAGCATGAGGACTTCTCATCCTAAGCTTTTTACTGGTAAACTTTTCTATCCAAAATTAGGTTTTGGTTACATCATGTTTGCCAGATTAGATGGTAATAGATGGTTACTACACTTTTACAAATCACTTTTGTACTTATATAGAACACTTTTTGTATGTTTAGGATGTTTGCATACATGCCTTTATGTCACGACACTTGCATTCACGCTAGGATTGAGCTCACCTATAGTATGTCTGCATACATAATCTTATTGTAGTTTTGGTTAAGTAGATGGTTGTGTAGATAACTTGGTTGTATAACATAGATGTTTATTACACGTTACGTTGTTCGCTCCTTAGAAAGATATTGGGGAAGAAAACCTTTTTAGAGGGGAGAATGTAACATCCCATAAAAATTAATAAGAAATAAATAAAATAGATAAATTAATTAAATAAGGTAAGCTAAAAATGAATCTTTTTGCAAAAGTCAAAATTTGACCACGAAAGTTATGCCGTTGCGTTCGTGGCAAAATTTTGATTCAAATTCATATATAATGTTCTTAAAACAGATCTCAAATGAAAAGGTTTGAATGGTTGAAGTTTTCAAATTTAAAATAATTTAATTAGAATTCGAATTCAAATAATTAAATAATTCTTAAATTTGAAATTTGAAAGTTAACAGTGGTTCGACTTAGGGGTTAACTAAACGTTAAAAATAACGTTAATGTTAAATGATAATTAAGGAAGAAAATAAATAAAAAACATTGGAACAAAAATTTTCCTAAAATAAATGTCATAGTTGACCGCTTTCTAGGATCGGTCGACCGATATGGTAAGGGGTCGACCATTGACTGTGAAGTTGCAGCTGGGGTTTTGCACTTTGAACATTCAAATTTTTATTATTTCTAACCAACTTTCACCCAATGGTTCTAGTGCATTCCAATCATTATAAATAAGACCTTAGACCCCTCACATTTTTACACAAATTATTCTAGGAACATTAGAAAAGCTCTGCTAGTTCGTCACCTTATAGATTTAGAAATACTCCATTAAGATTTCATTGAAATCGTATATATCCATTTTGTTTTCTATTTATTTTCCCAACCAATTCTTCTCTAATTTTCTGAATCTAAGGTATATATATAAATCCCTTGCGTATGTGTGTGTATCAAAATGAAGAGATATGATAGAGATTGTTAAAGACGTGTCAAATCCAAAGGAGGCAAAGCTAAGGTTATGCTGTGAGTGGAAACCTTAGCTTTTCTATTTTATTAATTGACTAATATAGTTTGGGTTTGAATATGCCTTGGGGTGTTTTAGTTTGCGACATATTATAAACCCTCAAAACTCCTTCAATGTGAAATGTCAATTCTATGTTGGAATTTCAATTGTTTATATTAAAATAATGGAAATTATTTAGATCTGCAGTTTTGACAATTTTATCTTCTATCCACTCCTTATTCTTTTTCTTTGAATCTGGTTAAAGGATTTCGATTAAGGAATAGTGTATAAGGTATGAATTTTATTCGTAGTTAGCACTGCTTATTCTATGAATTATATAGGAATTCCTTTGTTTATTCTTATGGGAAAAAGGAGTTGAATAGAGCGTAAAATTGGAATTGCAAGTTTCTAGAATCAATATATTCCATTATTTTGATGTAATGAGTTGGGTTTAAATTTTAATTGTATACAACTCTATTGATTGGAACTTTTGATATGAATATTGGAATTTTGGATATTGTTGGTAATATGGAATGAGACTTGTATAATTATTTAAGGAGTTAACATTTAAACGCTAGTTTAGGGCATAAATTCCGCATGCTTAGAAATTACTTGACGCACGCACGTGTGTGTGTGTTGGCGTAATTAACATATAATTATAATGTATAATTGCATAGTTAAATAGGTTATTAATTTTATTAAATCCCCCTTAGGAAGGTAATTTATGTTAAAGGCGAACTAAGAAGATTTCTTATAAGACCTTGATTATGGAAACGGCGAGTTGCATAATAATATACGTAAAGTGTGATATAAATTATGATTAAGTTATAGGGATATGAGGTCGGTCAAAAGTACGGGGAAGTCTGCCCAACTAATCTGGCTTACAATACATATGAATAATCAGGCTAATGTGAGACGTCACCGTGGGGTACCGGTCATAATACGAAGGACCTACTTCAGATATCAAAGGTATTAAGTGGTTTTGTGAGGGGGCCCGCCTCTTCTCTATGTAGGAAGTAGTAAATCATCGGGGTTATGGGCTAAGCACGTTAAATGATATCTTAGGAAAGAGCCCACTTGAAGAGGAAGTATTAAGTGGATGAAGAGATTCCATGCAATGTCAGTCATATAGTTACTAGTAAGGAGTCCGTCTAGGGATTATATGTAGTAAATGACGTGGACCTGCTTTTAATAAGGTATTAAATGATCAAAGTCTGCCTAATTCCCATTAAAAGGTATTAAGCGAGTTGCGTACTATCTCTTACATTGATAGGACATTATGGACGATATGTATGGGTTATTGAGTTGATAGAAAATTGGCTATGGGCTTATATTCGAAAAGACTTATAAGATAGAATACATAAGACATATTCCTACTTAAATTATACTGCCTAAGTACTAATATAGTAAGGCTCGAGATTTTTATTAACCAAGTATATGTTGTTCTGACTCCTTCCTCATTACAACATAGGTTAGGAAGGGCGATGCTCAAGGCGAGACGTTAATGAGACTTATGGTAGTAGTCTATTTATTTACTTGTTATTTTCTGTAGTTTTTGATGTACCCATGAAATAAAATGATGTTGTAAGTTTGGAATATTGTACCACAGATATGAAATAGTGATTATGGATATTTTGTTTTAGTTTTAAATAAAATGGGTACTTTTGGTATTATTATACTTTATCTTTCTGCTATGAGATTCTGAATGTGTAGATAAATAGCTCTGTATTATTCTTTTTACCAACCAATAGCCAGCGTTGAGATGGTTCTAAGGTTTTGATGGGCCTTTTCTGGATTTGGATTTAGACACATTTCATAGCGAGTTTTTACAGACCTTAAGTGTAGACCTTCACAAGGTGTTTGCTGTAGGTATATTGTAACATCCCCCATTTTGAGACCCAAAACTAAGTGCTACGAAAGTTGCAGTCATCCATTTAGTTATTAATTTGCGATGACAAAATGCGGCTATGTTAGACACATTGATAATACCAGAAGCACAGGAATATGAAAATTTTCAAACATAATATAAAAACAAATTTCACATTTCATTTCATGATATCATTTCAAATTCATTACATAATTCCACACGTAAACCACATTCGGAGAAAATATAATTATTACAACATACTGCAAGAGAGATATATGAAGATGTCCCCTTGGATTTAATACAACTTGTCATTACAACACAAAAGCAGAATCAAAACACCACGGAAAATAGATATATAGCTCCTACTAGCTAGACTGCCTCCAACATGTCTCCGAAAGCTTATTCGTCTAAAGAGAACCTATAAAACGCCTACTCTCGATATACTCAAATGAACACAAGAGAGTTTAAGGGGAAAGACAAAAACTTGGGGTCAGAGAAAAAAGTCTGGTGTGAATAATAGCCTACCATCTCGGAGCAACTAGATATCTAGTGAGACACTGCCGCTGAGCGGAACGGGTTTTCTTCTCACTAGTATGCTAACCATAATTATAATAACCATATGTGGTGCACCTGCATCCACAATGGTTAAAACATAACATAATATGATGATATTCGAAACTGCAATATGCCCTAGATTTCCCATCCCAATTAATCTAACTACCTATCTCAGTTTATAGTTCCTAGGGTTACTATTAACCTATTAGTTTTTACGGGCTGAATAATAACTTGTTCCAATCTTATAGACTATCTGTTTGATTTCATAGTTTTCATGGGATCACTATGAACCAATTGGTTACTATCAATAACTTTAACAATCATAGTTTTCATGGGATCACTATGAATTTATTGGATTCTTCAATAACTTTATACAATCATAGTTTTTATGGGATCACTATGTACCTATTGGATACTCCAATAACATCTCTCAAATCATAGTTTTCATAGGGTAACTACGAACCTATTGATCTCTGTCAATAATGTATTCTGGATGCAGTTTTCACGGGATCACTAAGAATCTATTAGCCACTGCCAATAACATATCTCATAATATAGTTTTCATGGGCTAACTAAGAACCTGTCTAACTCAATAATCTTTTGATCAATTCTGGGCATCCTATTTTCTGGTTTACCTGACCTCCTGGATGCAATTCTACTCACAAAGGAGTTAAGTAAATTTATATTCACTATTAGGTCAACCTAGCTGGTTGTTCTGCCCTTAATACCCCAAAATACAGTTAAGGGTCAACAAAGATGTGAATATGATAATAATAGCATTTATAATGACTGATTAAATGCACAAAATAATATAAACATCCATAGTTTAATTCCTTGTAACCATTTTTTTAATGAAATATGGTTAATACCTTTAACCCATAATTTTAACAAGGAAATCATCTCTTTGTATTTTCAAAGTCTAATGCCATTAGCAAACCCTTTTTATATTGCCATGTACATGATTGAAAATGATATAAGGTTTATTGCTCTCAAAACATCATAGTTTGGTCAACATTGTCATCATATCATGTTGATGTAGAAGCATAAGGCTCTCCGCCTATTAAAATTCGAAGACTAAACATGTGGCATCATGCCTTGTTGACAATGAAGTCATCGATCCTCATGAAACATAGGTTATCCACCTATTTAAAACCTCGAAGACTAGTTAAATGCATTGACAAAGCTCGATAACAATATTAAAGCGGCATAGGGTAAACTCGACGACAAGTTAAAAAGTGGCCTAGCTAGGCTCGAAAACAAGTTAAAAGCAGCATAGGCTCAATCACAATTTAAAGCATTAGGCTAGATGACCATTGGGTCGACGAGGCTGAAACTCGAAATCATTTAACAGAACAGACTGATATCGAGGTTATAAAAATCGACGATCCACTAGAACATAAGTGGCTATATGCCTCTTTGTATAAAATGCGGCATGTATAAGCATCGACATGCCCATGTATAAGCATTATTTTGTGCCTCGTCGATGACACTGGAATGCAGTAGGATGTGGCTCGATATAGCCATTATCGACATGGTAAAGTTGTAATTAACTTAAAAACTGGAATATTACTATAAAAATTTGTTTCTTTTCACCAAACCTCTATAATTTTTCAAAATTTTATTGGCTAGCAAAACCTTATCAATTTTTTTGCAGGAAAACTGCCGCACTTAATACTTATCACTACAAAACATTTTTGCAATTTAACGCATTTTATAAACAATTTAATTAAAAAATAAATCCTTTAGACTTAAGCAATTTATTTATTATTCCTAAACTCTTAGGAATAATCACCAAGAATCATAATAATTCAATTTATCTATACCCTTCGGCATAAAATTTCCAGGGCCAAAAACTTATTTTAATTATTTTTAATAATTAAAACCCAAAATTCACCAATTTATTCACTTAGAAAATTCATATAAAATTCATACTTGCTTGGAAAATTATGAAATTAAAAACACATCTCTAAAATAATGTTTTAAACAACATAGTCAAAAATCATAACATTTGGAAATCATTTACTATGATTTTACTCTTAAAACTGTGTTAATTCGCTATGTAAAATTATCATATCTCATCATTTAAATAAAAACTTGGCAACTATTAGTTATAGCATATCAACATCATTCATACATTCAGTTTTAATCTTAAACCCAAATTTAAATCAATCAAAATAAATCAATATGAGATGGTATAGATCATTATTCACCTTGGTTTGATAATGGATTGAGATTCGAATCTTGCTTTTAAATCTTCCTAGCTTTCCTCCTCGAATCTCTACTTGAATTCGTGACGTAGGTTGTGATTAATGGCCGGCCTTGCTTGAGCTCTCTAATTGTTTTGATTTATGAAACATAAATAGAATGGAATAAGGGTTTAGGAGTTATAATATCTATCTATTCCTATTTTACCCTTTCCCTATTCAGATATGTGTTTAAGATATAAAACAAGCTTATAGATTTATTTGGTTAAGGCACGACCTTAATTATATTCAAATCTCAATTCCCTTGTCACTCTAATCATCACATTATTCTATTTAATTTATCTAATTAAATCTCTTGAATAATGTTAATTAATATTAGGTGTGTTATAGACTCCATTCCTTAAAGAATTTCATCCTCGAAATTTAGTAAGGACTAAATACTAAGCATATCAACCATGCAAACATCTGCAACATTACCTAATAACAATACTAGTTTGTCTGACTAGCAAACAATATATATATATATATATATTAAATATAGAACACACCACATAACTTATCAGGATAAGTATCCCTAATCCTGTCCTCTTTCTCTCAAGTATAGTCTTTCTCGTTGTTGCTCCACTGAACTTTCATGAACTTGAGTGTCTTGTTCCTTAACTTCTTCTCATCTCTCACTACAACTTGAACTGCTTGCCTAAAAAAAGTTAAAATCCGGTTCTGTTACTAAACCTTCCAGTGCAGTCGGAGTGATAGTAGTCTTTGGATCATGCACATACTTTCGAAGATCAGAAACATGAAAAACATTATGGACACCTGCCAAACTGCTCGGTAACTCTACTCGATATGCTAGCTTTCTGATCCTCTCTATAATTAGGAACGGTCCAACATATCTCGGTGCCAGTTTCCTTGACTTTCCAAAATGTACCATACCCTTCATTGGTGATACTTTGATAAAAACCTTATCTACAACTGAGAACTCTAGATCCTTACGCCTTCTGCCTGCATAACTTTTTTGTCTAGACCGAGCTTCTCTCATCCTATCTCGGATTAACTCAATTTCTTTGCTGCTTCTCTCACTAGATCTGGACCTAAGACTAACCTGTCATTGGTTTTCAACCAACATGCTGGTGACTTGCATGGCCTTCCATACAAAGCTTCGAAAGGCGCCATTCTTATACTAGTCTGATAACTATTATTATAGGAAATCTCAACCAAGTATAGGTGTTCTTCCCATGATCCACCAAAATCTATTACACAAGCCCTCAACAAATCCTCGATTACCTTATTGACTCTTTCTGTCTGCCCACCTATCTGAGGGTGATAAGCGGTAAGCTTAGTACCTAACACTTCCTGTAGACCCTTACAGTACTCATTAGTAAATAATGTATCTCTGTCGGTGACTATAATACTGGGAATCCCATGCATTCTAACTATGTTCTTCATAAATAACTTAGCCAAAACAGGTGCCATCCTGGTTGATTTAACGGGAATGAAGTGGGTGCACTTATTCAATTCATCCACTATGACCGATTTTACCTTGGCAACCCATCAATAAAGTCCATGGATATCGAATCTCATTTCCAAACCGGTTTATCTAAAGGCTAAAGCAACCCACTTGGCTTCTGATGTTCAGCTTTTACTTGCTGGCAATTCAAACATTGCTTTACCCATAAGCCAACATCCCTCTTCATACCTTTCCAGAACAAACTTATCCTCATATCCTGATACATCTTGGCTTCTTCAGGATGAATCGTGAACTTCGATCAAAGACATTCCCTAAGAACTTCTTTCCTTAGGTCTCCAATATTCGGAACATACGACCGTCCCTTCTTTCTCAACCAACCCTTCTCGTCAAGACTAAAATCTTTCAAATCTTCAATCTCGGTTCCAATCTCTAGCCTTCTAATCTTCTCGGCCCACAATGGACCATCTCTCTGTTTAGAAGCAATCAATTCGATCAAAACTGGTCGAACTTCCAAATAGGATATCATGGAAGTACTTTGACTAGAACTAGCAGTCGATCTCAACTACACACTATAAGTAGTCAATGCCTCTAGATCCTTCCATTCCGCCAATATAGCTAATGCCACATTCTGATGGTTTCTGTTAAGAGCATCCACTACTTTATTACCTTTCCTCAGTGTATACTCTCTACTGAAATCATAAGCTGCTAAAAACTCCAGCTACCTCTGTTGTCTCATATTCAACTTCTTCTAAGAGAATAAATACCTTAAAGACTTATGATCCGTGTACAACTCAAATCTTTCTCCCAAAATATAATGTTTATACACTATCAATGCGAAGATCACTGCTGCTAACTCTAAATCATGGGCCGGATATCTTACTTCATGTGGTCTGAGCTGCTGAGAAGCGTAGGCAATTACCTTACCATTCTACATCAACACCGCTCCTAATCCAATCCCACATGCATCTATATACACTACCAACTCTTGATTACCGTCTGGCACAACTAATACGGACACATTGGTCAATAAATGCTTTAAATTTCAGAATGCTTCCTCGCATCTGCTGGACCAAACAAACTTAATGTCCTTTGTGGTTAGCTTAGTCAGAGGAGATATTATACATGAAAAATCCTTGATAAATCTCCGGTAATATCTGACCAATCCAAGAAAACTTCTTATCTCGGTCACTGTCTCGGTCCTCTTCCAACTATTAACCGCTTCAATCTTAGCAGGATCAACTTATAACCCTTCTCCTGAGACTACATGGCCAAGAAACTTTACTTCTTTCATCCAGAAATGACACTTTGAAAACTTCGCTTTCAGCTGATGCCATCTTAGTGTCAATAACACTATTCTAAGATGAACCTCATGCTCTCTTTGAACAACAACATGAACCTATCCAAGTACTCTTGGAAAATCCAATTCATCAAATCTACGAAGAAAAGTGGGGCATTAATTAGTCTGAATGGAATCACTTACCACTCGTTAACCATATCTTGTTCGAAACGCTATCAACGGAATACTGTCCTCTTCCACTTTTAGCTGATGGAACCCAATAGCCAAATCCAATTGGGAAAACACTTTAGCTCCACTCAACTGGTCGAATAAGTCGTCGATTCTCAGAAAATGATACATATTCTTTATAGTCTTCTCATTCAACTTACCATATCAATACACTTCCTCAACGACCTTCTGGTTTCTTCACGAACACCGCAGTCGCTCCCTAAGGCAAACTGCTTCATCTAATAAAGTTCTTTCCTTCTAAGCCTACTAGCTGCACCTTTAACTCCTTCATCTCAGTAGGTGTCATCCTGCTAAGTGGTCTACTTATGGGTTCTACTCCTGGCACAAGATCTATTCGAAACTTGATAGCTCGTTTCGGTTGTAGTCTTGTGACCGTCTCTAAAACATCTGCAAACTCTCTTGCTACCAAACCCGATTCAACTCTTCTTTTGCTTCCATAGCATTCAGCAAAGCACAAATTCCTAGACTCGAATTCTTGACTGAGTATGTTATTCAGTCACTACTACCAAGATATCTCAATGATATTTCTCCATCCTGGCAAAATATCCTAGCATCATATCTATCTAGCCAATCCATACCCAATATGATCCTAAAGCCTACAAAATCAAAGACATACAAATTGCATGCAAACTTATGACCTAATAAATCAAGTTTTAACTAGTCACATCTCATCCCCAAAGTAGCATATCCTTCTGTTGGATTAACAACCCTTAAGGAAGTAACAAGGTATGAAGGTTCTAAGCGTAACTTATCTACCAAACACTGAGATATAAATGAATGCGATGTACATGTATCAAATAGTATCCTAACCGGTATACTATGGATCCAAAGCATACCTTCCATCACAAAATTCCCTTCTCATATGCTGTTGGTCTAGAGGATGATGGTTCAAAAGCAAAAACTTTTCTCTTGTCCGCTCTGACTGGTTCTAAACCCTAATACTTGTAGTGCCCCATCTATTCATGGTTGAAGCATTTCACTCCTTTCTTATCAACAACTTTCTTCCCTTTGCCATCCCAACCCTCATGAGCAAAATGTCCCTTCTTATCACACTTGTCGCAAACTAGATCAGCCTTCCCTTTCTTGGCAGCTCATCTTTTTGAGCTCCTTTCTTCTTAAAGAACTTTCTCTTCTTATCCTGAAAACCTTGAGTTTCACCATGCTTCTCTTTTCCAAAATTAGAAAGCATCTATTCATTCCGGATTTCCATCTCCACTACAACATTGCTCGGGTCTCGGAGATGTGGCATGGTTTCCCAAGCGATTTCCAACTTTAATCCTCGAATAAACTTTTCATTCCTCTTAATGACAGTGTTAATGTAGCATATCCATATCTGGATAGCTCGTCAAACTTAGTAGCATACTCAATCATCGATATTGCTCCTTGCTCAAGTCCATAAATTTCCTGAGCAAAGTAAACTTAGCTACCTCGGACAAAAATCTCTCTTCGAATCTCCTTTGGAAATCTTCCCAAGTTAACTGTTCCTCTGGCATACCCATGGTAACTCCATTCCATCAGAATAATGTTGCACCTTGCAATTGTCTTGAAGCCTATCTTCTCTTCTGCTCATTGTCCAAACCAAGATTAATAAAGATTCTCTCATAATGCAAAAGCCAATTTTCCATTTCTACAGCGTCTTCAGTCCCCAAAAAGGCTTCCCAACCAAACTGGTATAATCTCGACTCAGCTTAGCATAATTATTGCCAACCGGTGTCACGAGATT
Source organism: Allium fistulosum (assembly GCA_030737815.1). Lineage (NCBI taxonomy): Eukaryota > Viridiplantae > Streptophyta > Magnoliopsida > Asparagales > Amaryllidaceae > Allium > Allium fistulosum. The sequence continues at coordinate 635,702,326 of CM060901.1, forward strand.
TGCTCTTCCCGCAATCACCGCATTTCCTCCAACTACTTTTGCAACTTCTCCAACTTGCATCAAGTTAACAAATAACTGATACATCACCCCCATATCTATTGGTGGGGTTCCAGCACCTACGTTGACATTTGCATTTTGATTAGCATTTTCCTGTCGACCATGATTTCTTCTGGTATTAGGTAGAGCATTTCCAATAGTTGTGGTACTTCCTCCATCTAGATTCACTCTTCCATTTCCTGCTTCCATACCTTTCTTTCTCGTAAATCTACATACGAGCCTTAGTAAGATACAGAAGAGCAGTCTAGAGAGAGGGGAATACATACCTATATATAGTAAAATACAAGTACATTATTATTGCATCATCCCAACCCCAATCTTATTCTCTGATTCATTGGATTATATTTTCAAAATCTTTTAGGTTTAAATTCCTTTTAATTTCACATAAACCTATGCTTTGACACTAAACTATAACATCCCCCATTTTGAGGCCTGAAACTAGTGCTACGGATGCTGCAGTCATCCATAGTTATTAATTTCCAATGATAAAATGCGCCTATGTTAGACACATTGATAATACCAGAAGCACATGAATATGAAAATTTTCAAACATAATTTAAAAACAAATTTCAAATTTCATTTCATGATAGCATTTCAGATTCATTACATAATCCCACATATAAACCACATTCGGAGAAAATATAATTATTACAACATATTCTAAGACGATATATGAAGATGCCCAACTGGATGATCAGAGTCAAATATTTGGGGCCTTTTCTGGATTTGGATTTAGACACATTTCATAGCGAGTTGTTACAGACCTTAAGTGTAGACCTACACAAGGTGTTTGCTGTAGGTATATTGTAACATCCCCCATTTTAAGACCCAAAACTAAGTGCTACGAAAGTTGCAGTCATCCATTTAGTTATTAATTTGCGATGACAAAATGCGGCTATGTTAGACACATTGATAATACCAGAAGCACAGGAATATGAAAATTTTCAAACATAATATAAAAACAAATTTCACATTTCATTTCATGATATCATTTCAAATTCATTACATAATTCCACACGTAAACCACATTCGGAGAAAATATAATTATTACAACATACTACAGGAGAGATATATGAAGATGTCCCCTTGGATTTAATACAACTTGTCATTACAACACAAAAGCAGAATCAAAACACCACGGAAAATAGATATATAGCTCCTACTAGCTAGAATGCCTCCAACATGTCTCCGGAAGCTTATTCGTCTAAAGAGAACCTATAAAACGCCTACTCTCGATCTACTCAAATGAACACAAGAGAGTTTAAAGGGAAAGACAAAAACTTGGGGTCAGACAAAAAAGTCTGGTGTGAATAATAGCCTACCATCTCGGAGCAACTAGATATCTAGTGAGACACTGCCGTTGAGCGGAACGGGTTTTCTTCTCACTAGTATGCTAACCATAATTATAATAACCATATGTGGTGCACCTGCATCCACAATGGTTAAAACATAACATAATATGATGATATTCGAAACTGTAATATGCCCTAGATTTCCCATCCCAATTAATCTGACTACCTATCTCAGTTTATAGTTCCTAGGGCTACTATTAACCTATTAGTTTTTACGGGCTGAATAATAACTTGTTCCAATCTTATAGACTATCTGTTTGATTTCATAGTTTTCATGGGATCACTATGAACCTATTGGTTACTATCAATAACTTTATCAATCATAGTTTTCATGGGATCATTATGAATTTATTGGATTCTTCAATAACTTTATACAATCATAGTTTTTATGGGATCACTATGTACCTATTGGATACTCCAATAACATCTCTCAAATCATAGTTTTCATAGGGTAACTACGAACCTATTGATCTCTATCAATAATGTATTCTGGATGCAGTTTTCACGGGATCACTAAGAATCTATCAGCCACTGCCAATAACATATCTCATAATATAGTTTTCATAGGCTAACTAAGAACCTGTCTAACTCAATAATCTTTTGATCAATTCTGGGCATCCTATTTTCTGGTTTACCTGACCTCCTGGATGCAATTCTACTCACAAAGGAGTTAAGTAAATTTATACTCACTATTAGGTCAACCTAGCTGGTTGTTCTGCCCTTAATACCCCAAAATACAGTTAAGGGTCAACAAAGATGTGAATATGATAATAATAGCATTTATAATGACTGATTAAATGCACAAAATAATATAAACATCCATAGTTTAATTCCTTGTAACCATTTTTTTAATGAAATATGGTTAATACCTTTAACCCATAATTTTAACAAGGAAATCATATCTTTGTATTTTCAAAGTCTAATGCCATTAGCAAACACTTTTTATATTGCCATGTACATGATTGAAAATGATATAAGGTTTATTGCTCTCAAAACATCATAGTTTGGTCAACATTGTCATCATATCATGTTGATGTAGAAGCATAAGGCTCTCCGCCTATTAAAACTCGAAGACTAAACATGTGGCATCATGCCTTGTTGACAATGAAGTCATCGATCCTCATGAAACATAGGTTATCCACCTATTTAAAACCTCGAAGACTAGTTAAATGCATTGAAAAAGCTCGATAACAATATTAAAGCGGCATAGGGTAAACTCGACGACAAGTTAAAAAGTGGCCTAGCTAGGCTCGAAAACAAGTTAAAAGCAGCATAGGCTCAATCACAATTTAAAGCATTAGGCTAGATGACCATTGGGTCGACGAGGCTGAAACTCGAAATCATTTAACAGAACAGACTGATATCGAGGTTATAAAAATCGACGATCCACTAGAACATAAGTGGCTATATGCCTCTTTGTATAAAATGCGACATGTATAAGCATCGACATGCCCATGTATAAGCATTATTTGTGCCTCGTCGATGACACTGGAATGCAGTAGGATGTGGCTCGATATAGCCATTATCGACATGGTAAAGTTGTAATTAACTTAAAAACTGGAATATTACTATAAAAATTTGTTTCTTTTCACCAAACCTCTATAATTTTTCAAATCTTATTGGCTAGAAAAACCTTATCAATTTCTTTTGCAGGAAAACTGCCGCACTTAATGCTTATCACTACAAAACATTTTTGCAATTTAACGCATTTTATAAACAATTTAATTAAACAAATAAATCCTTTAGACTTAAGCAATTTATTTATTATTCCTAAACTCTTAGGAATAATCACCAAGAATCATAATAATTCAATTTATCTATACTCTTCGGCATAAAATTTTCAGGGCCAAAAACTTATATTAATTATTTTTAATAATTAAAACCCAAAATTCACCAATTTATTCACTTAGAAAATTCATATAAAATTCATACTTGCTTGGAAAATTATGAAATTAAAAACACATCTCCAAAATAATGTTTTAAACAACATAGTCAAAAATCATAACATTTGGAAATCATTTACTATGATTTTACTCTTAAAACTGTGTTAATTCGCTATGTAAAATTATCATATCTCATCATTTAAATAAAAACTTGGCAACTATTAGTTATAGCACATCAACATCATTCATACATTCAATTTTAATCTTAAACCCAAATTTAAATCAATCAAAATAAATCAATATGAGATGGTATAGATCATTATTCACCTTGGTTTGATAATGGATTGAGATTCGAATCTTGCTTTTAAATCTTCCTAGCTTTCCTCCTCGAATCTCTACTTGAATTCGTGACGTAGGTTGTGATTAATGGCCGGCCTTGCTTGAGCTCTCTAATTGTTTTGATTTATGAAACATAAATAGAATGGAATAAGGGTTTAGGAGTTATAATATCTATCTATTCCTATTTTACCCTTTCCCTATTCAGATATGTGTTTAAGATATAAAACAAGCTTATAGATTTATTTGGTTAAGGCACGACCTTAATTATATTCAAATCTCAATTCCCTTGTCACTCTAATCATCACATTATTCTATTTAATTTATCTAATTAAATCTCTTGAATAATGTTAATTAATATTAGGTGTGTTATAGACTGCATTCCTTAAAGAATTTCATCCTCGAAATTTAGTAAGGACTAAATACTAAGCATATCAACCATGCAAACATCTGCAACATTACCTAATAACAATACTAGTCTGTCTGACTAGCAAACAATATATATATATATATATCAAATATAGAACACACCTCATAACTTATCAGGATAAGTATCCCTAATCCTGTCCTCTTTCTCTCAGGTATAGTCTTTCTCGTTGTTGCTCCACTGAACTTTCATGAACTTGAGTGTCTTGTTCCTTAACTTCTTCTCATCTCTCGCTACAACTTGAACTGCTTGCCTAAAAAATTTAAAATCCGGTTCTGTTACTAAACCTTCCAGTGCAGTCGGAGTGATAGTAGTCTTTGGATCATGCACATACTTTCGAAGATCAGAAACATGAAAAACATTATGGACACCTGCCAAACTGCTCGGTAACTCTACTCGATATGCTAGCTTTCTGATCCTCTCTATAATTAGGAACGGTCCAACATATCTCGGTGCCAGTTTCCTTGACTTTCCAAAATGTACCATACCCTTCATTGGTGATACTTTGATAAAAACCTTATCTCCAACTGAGAACTCTAGATCCTTACGCCTTCTGCCTGCATAACTTTTTTGTCTAGACCGAGCTTCTCTCATCCTATCTCGGATTAACTCAATTTCTTTGCTGCTTCTCTCACTAGATCTGGACCTAAGACTAACCTGTCATTGGTTTTCAACCAACATGCTGGTGACTTGCATGGCCTTCCATACAAAGCTTCGAAAGGCGCCATTCTTATACTAGTCTGATAACTATTATTATAGGAAAACTCAACCAAGTACAGGTGGTCTTCCCATGATCCACCAAAATCTATTACACAAGCCCTCAACAAATCCTCGATTACCTTATTGACTCTTTCTGTCTGCCCACCTATCTGAGGGTGATAAGCGGTAAGCTTAGTACCTAACACTTCCTGTAGACCCTTACAGTACTCATTAGTAAATAATGTATCTCTGTCGGTGACTATAATACTGGGAATCCTATGCATTCTAACTATGTTCTTCATAAATAACATAGCCAAAACAGGTGCCATCCTGGTTGATTTAACGTGAATGAAGTGGGTGCACTTATTCAATTCGTCCACTATGACCGATTTTACCTTGGCAACCCATCAATAAAGTCCATGGATATCGAATCTCATTTCCAAACCGGTTTATCTAAAGGCTAAAGCAACCCACTTGGCTTCTGATGTTCAGCTTTTACTTGCTGGCAATTCAAACATTGCTTTACCCATAAGCCAACATCCCTCTTCATACCTTTCCAGAACAAACTTATCCTCATATCCTGATACATCTTGGCTTCTTCAGGATGAATCATGAACTTCGATCGATGACATTCCCTAAGAACTTCTTTCCTTAGGTCTCCAATATTCGGAACACACGACCGTCCCTTCTTTCTCAACCAACCCTTCTCGTCAAGACTAAAATCTTTCAAATCATCAATCTCGGTTCCAATCTCTAGCCTTCTAATCTTCTCGGCCCACAATGGACCATCTCTCTGTTTAGAAGCAATCCATTCGATCAAAACTGGTCGAACTTCCAAATAGGATATCATGGAAGTACTTTGACTAGAACTAGCAGTCGATCTCAACTACACACTATAAGTAGTCAATGCCTCTAGATCCTTCCATTCCGCCAATATAGCTAATGCCACATTCTGATGGTTTCTGTTAAGAGCATCCACTACTTTATTACCTTTCCTTGGTGTATACTCTCTACTGAAATCATAAGCTGCTAAAAACTCCAGCTACCTCTGTTGTCTCATATTCAACTTCTTCTAAGAGAATAAATACCTTAAAGACTTATGATCTGTGTACAACTCAAATCTTTCTCCCAAAATATAATGTCTATACACTATCAATGCGAAGATCACTGCTGCTAACTCTAAATCATGGGCCGGATATCTTACTTCATGTGGTCTGAGCTGCTGAGAAGCGTAGGCAATTACCTTACCCTTCTGCATCAACACCGCTCCTAATCCAATCCCACATGCATCTATATACATTACCAACTCTTGATTACCGTCTGGCACAACTAATACGGACACATTGGTCAATAAATGCTTTAAATTTCAGAATGCTTCCTCGCATCTGCTGGACCAAACAAACTTAATGTCCTTTGTGGTTAGCTTAGTCAAAGGAGCTATTATACATGAAAAATCCTTGATAAATCTCCGGTAATATCCGGCCAATCCAAGAAAACTTCTTATCTCGGTCACTGTCTCGGTCCTCTTCCAACTATTAACCGCTTCAATCTTAGCAGGATCAACTTATAACCCTTCTCCTGAGACTACATGGCCAAGAAACTTTACTTCTTTCATCCAGAAATGACACTTTGAAAACTTCGCTTTCAGCTGATGTCATCTTAGTGTCAATAACACTATTCTAAGATGAACCTCATGCTCTCTTTGAACAACAACATGAACCTATCTAAGTACTCTTGGAAAATCCAGTTCATCAAATCTACGAAGAAAAGTGGGGCATTAATTAGTCTGAATGGCATCACTTACCACTCGTTAACCATATCTTGTTCGAAACGCTATCAACGGAATACTGTCCTCTTCCACTTTTAGCTGATGGAACCCAATAGCCAAATCCAATTGGGAAAACACTTTAGCTCCACTCAACTGATCGAATAAGTCGTCGATTATCAGAAAATGATACATATTCTTTATAGTCTTCTCATTCAACTTACCATATCAATACACTTCCTCAACGACCTTCCGGTTTCTTCACGAACACCGCAGCCGCTCCCTAAGGCAAACTGCTTCATCTAATAAAGTTCTTTCCTTCTAAGCCTACTAGCTGCACCTTTAACTCCTTCATCTCAGTAGGTGTCATCCTGCTAGGTGGTCTACTTATGGGTTCTACTCCTGGCACAAGATCTATTCGAAACTTGATAGCTCGTTTCGGTTGTAGTCTTGTGACCGGCTCTAAAACATCTGCAAACTCTCTTGCTACCAAACCCGATTCAACTCTTCTTTTGCTTCCATAGCATTCAGCAAAGCACAAATTCCTAGACTCGAATTCTTGACTGAGTATGTTATTCAGTCACTACTACCAAGATGTCTCAATGATATTTCTCCATCCTGGCAAAATATCCTAGCATCATATCTATCTAGCCAATCCATACCCAATATGATCCCAAAGCCTACAAAATCAAAGACATACAAATTGCATGCAAACTTATGACCTAATAAATCAAGTTCTAACTAGTCACATCTCATCCCCAAAGTAGCATATCCTTCTGTTGGATTAACAACCCTTAAGGAAGTAACAAGGTATGAAGGTTCTAAGCGTAACTTATCTACCAAACACTGAGATATAAATGAATGCGATGCACATGTATCAAATAGTATCCTAACCGGTATACTATGGATCAAAAGCATACCTTCCATCACAAAATTCCCTTCTCATATGCTGTTGGTCTAGAGGATGATGGTTCAAAAGCAAAAACTTTTCTCTTGTCCGCTCTGACTGGTTCTAAACCCTAATACTTGTAGTGCCCCATCTATTCATGGTTGAAGCATTTCACTCCTTTCTTATCAACAACTTTCTTCCCTTTGCCAGACCGACACTCATGAGCAAAATGTCCCTTCTTATCACACTTGTCGCAAACTAGATCAGCCTTCCCTTTCTTGGCAGCTCATCTTTTTGAGCTCCTTTCTTCTTAAAGAACTTTCTCTTCTTATGCTGAAAACCTTGAGTTTCACCATGCTTCTCTTTTCCAAAATTAGAAAGCATCTATTCATTCCGGATTTCCATCTCCACTACAACATTGCTCGGGTCTCGGAGATGTGGCATGGTTTCCCAAGCGATTTCCAGCTTTAATCCTCGAATAAACTTTTCATTCCTCTTAATGACAGTGTTAATGTAGCATATCCATATCTGGATAGCTCGTCAAACTTAGTAGCATACTCAATCATCGATATTGCTCCTTGCTCAAGTCCATAAATTTCCTGAGCAAAGTAAACTTAGCTACCTCGGACAAAAATCTCTCTTCGAATCTCCTTTGGAAATCTTCCCAAGTTAACTGTTCCTCTGGCATACCCATGGTAACTCCATTCCATCAGAATAATGCTGCACCTTGCAATTGTCTCGAAGCCAATCTTCTCTTCTGCTCATTGTCCAAACCAAGATTAGTAAAGATTCTCTCATAATGAAAAAGCCAATTTTCCATTTCTACAGCGTCTTCAGTCCCCGAAAAGGCTTCCCAACCAAACTGGTATAATCTCGACTCAGCTTAGCATAATTATTGCCAACCGGTGTCACGAGATTTGCTCTTCCCGCAATCACCGCATTTCCTCCAGCTACTTTTGCAACTTCTCCAACTTGCACCAAGTTAACAAATAACTGATACATCACCCCCATATCTATTGGTGGGGTTCCAGCGCCTACGTTGACATTTGCATTTTGATTAGCATTTTCCTGTCGACCATGATTTCTTCTGGTATTAGGTAGAGCATTTCCAATAGTTGTGGTACTTCCTCCATCTAGATTCACTCTTCCATTTCCTGCTACCATACCTTTCTTTCTCGTAAATCTACATACGAGCCTTAGTAAGATACAGAAGAGCAGTCTAGAGAGAGGGGAATACATACCTATATATAGCAAAATACAAGTACATTATTATTGCATCATCCCAACCCCAATCTTATTCTCTGATTCATTGGATTATATTTTCAAAATCTTTTAGGTTTAAATTCCTTTTAATTTCACATAAACCTATGCTTTGACACTAAACTATAACATCCCCCATTTTGAGGCCTGAAACTAGTGCTACGGATGCTGCAGTCATCCATAGTTATTAATTTCCGATGATAAAATGCGCCTATGTTAGACACATTGATAATACCAGAAGCACATGAATATGAAAATTTTCAAACATAATTTAAAAACAAATTTCAAATTTCATTTCATGATAGCATTTCAGATTCATTACATAATCCCACATATAAACCACATTCGGAGAAAATATAATTATTACAACATATTCTAAGACGATATATGAAGATGCCCAACTGGATGATCAAAGTCAAATATTTGGCATTTAATACAACTTTCCATTACAACACAAAATCATAATAAAAAACACAACGAAAATAGATATATAGCTCCTACTAGCTAGATTGCCTCCTGCACGTCTCCGGAATCTTATTCGTCTAAAGAGAACCTGAAAACCCGTAATCTCGATCTACTCAGATGAGTACCGAAGAGTTTAAGGGTAAAGACAAAAACTTTGGTCCAGACAAAAAATTCTGGTGTGAATAATAACCTACCATCTCGGACCAACTAGATATCTAGTGAAACTACGCCGTTGTGCAGAACGGTTATTCTTCTCACTAGTATCCTAACCATAACTATAATAACAATATGTTGTGCACGTGCATCCACAATGGTTAAAACATGATATAATATGATGATATTCAAAAGTGCAATATGCCCTAGATTTCCCATCCCAATTTATCTGACTACTTGTCTCTGTTTATAGTTTCTAGGGTTGCTATTAACCTATTAGTTTTTATGGGCTGACTAATAACATGTTCCAATCTTGCAGACTATCTGTTCGATTTCATAGTTTTCATGGGACCAATAAGAACCTATTGGTTTCTACCAATAACTTTATCCAATCATAGTTTTCATGGGTTTACTATGAATTTATTGAATTCACCAATAACTTTATCCAATCATAATTCTCATGGGATCACCATGAACCTATTGAATACTCCAATAACATCTCTTAAATCATAGTTTTCATGTGCTAAATATGAACCTGTTGATCTCTATCAATAACATATTCGAACATAGTTTTCATGGGATCACTAAGAACCTATTGGCCCCTACTAATAACATATCTCATAATATAGTTTTCATGGGCTAATTAAGAACATGTCTAACTCAATAATCTTTTGATCAGTTTTGGGCATCCTATTTTTTGGTCTACTTGACCTCTTAGATGCAATTCTACTCACGCAGGAGTTAAGTAAATTTATATTCACTATTGGGTCAACCTAGCTGGTTATTCTACCCTTAATACCCCAAAATATAATTATTGGTCAACAATAATGTGAATATGATAACAATAGCATTTATAATGACTGATCAAATGCATACAATAATTTGAACACTACAGTTTAATTCCTTGTGATCATTTTCTTAATGAAATTTGGTTAATACTCTTATTTTGATCAACATCGACATCATATCATGCTGATGTAGAAGCATAAGGCTTTCCTCTTATTAAAACTCGAAGACTAAACATGCGGCATCATGCCTCGATGACAATGAACTCATCGATCCTCATGATACATAATTTATCCACCTATTTAAAAACTCGAAGACTATTTAAAAGTATTAACAAAGCTCGATAACAATATTAAAACGGCATAGGTTAAACTCGACGACAAGTTAAAAAGCGGCTTAGCTAGGCTCAAGAACTAGTTAAAAGCAGCATAAGCTCGATGACAATTTAAGGCATTAGGCTCTGTAGCCATTGGGTCGATGAGGCTGAAACTAGAAACCATTTAACAGAACAGATCGATATCGAGGTTATAAAATTTGGCGATCTAGTAGAACATAAGTGTCTATATGCCTCTATGTATAAAATGCGGCATGTATAAGCTTCGACATGCCCATGTCGAGTCCTTTCTCTTACCTTTATTACCTCGGCCTTAACGAGGCTCAAATCCAATCCACTTCACGCCAAGCTCATTGACATCATGCAGCATTATTTTGTGCCGCGTCGATGACACTAGGATGTAGTAGGATGTCGCTCGACATGGCCAGTATTGATATGGTAAAGTTGTAATTAACTTTAAAACTGCAATATTACTGTAAACAGTTAGTTCTTTTCACTAAACCTCTCTAATTTGTCAAAATCTTATTGGCTAGCAAAACTTTATCAATTTCTTTTGCAGAAAAACTACCGCATCTAATACTTATCATTACAAAACATTTTTGCAATTTAACCCATTATAGAAACATATAAATTAAACAAATAAACCCTTTAGACTTAAGCAATTTATTTATTATTCCTAAACTCTTAGCTAAGAATCATGATAAATCAATTTATCTGTACTCTTTGACATAAAAATTTCAGGGCCAAAAACTTATTTTAATTATTTTTAATAATTAAAACCTGAAACCTACCAATTTATTCCCTTAGAAAATTCATATAAAAATCATACTTGCTTGGAAAATTATGAAATTAAAAACCATCTCCAAAATAATGTTTTAAACAACATAGTTGAAAATCATAGCGTTTGGAAATCATTTTCGATGATTTTACTCTTGAAACCGTGTTAATTTGCTATGTAAAATTCTCATAACTCATTATTTAAATAAAGACATGGCAAACATTAATCATGGCATATGATCATCATTCATACATTCGGTTTTAGTCTTAAACTTGAATTTAAATCAACCAAAATAAAACAATATGAGATGGTATAGATCATTATTCTCCTTGGTTTGATAATGGATTGAGATTTGAATCTTGCTTTTAAATCTTCCAAGCTTTCCTCCTTGAATCTCTACTTGAATTCGTGACTTAGGTTGTGATTAATGGATGGCCTTGCTTGAGCTCTTTAATTATTTTGATTTATGAAAACATAAATAAAATAGAATAAGGGATTAGTGGTGGTAAGATCTATCTATTCCTATTTTATTCTTTCCATATTCAAATATGTGTATAAGTTATAAAACAAGCTTACAGATTTATTTGGTTAAGGCACGACCTTAAATATATATTCAAATCTCAATTCCCTTATCACTCTAATCATCACATTATTTTATTTAGTTTGTCTAATTAAATCTCCTGAATAATGTTAATTAAAATTAGGGGTGTTACATGTATTTAGAACTGTATTCCTTAGACTAATGGAATCGATCTTAGTAAGTAGTTCACAGACACATGTAAGACACCTTAGGTCACGTAGATTATAAATAAAGTCAATTGCATGTGATCACTATATATTAATGATTTAACTCATTCAGTGGACTTTTGCTTAACCCACTCCTTTCATTTTTCCCCATCACAAGAGAACTAGGCTACAAGCGATTGGCCAAATACAGAACATGGAGAGGCGAGCTTGGCATTGGCATTTCTTATTACTTTTTATCATTCTTCAAGTAACGATTTATCGTACTTAGTATTTATCAGACTATATGCTATATTTCTATAAACTCTGGATTATGACTACGTATGTTTTGAGACTATGTTTTCTTGAATATTTTCTAAATTGATTATTTTATGTATTTTTGTTTTACTGCCTTTCGTTGTGAGATCTGAAAGTATAGAATGTCTTAGATTTCATCTTTATATTCTCAGTTTCTGTAATGTTTAAAAAAACACAATAGCTCGTACTTCTTGGCATGACATGATTTCGAAAGTGACCATAGGCTTTGGATCGGTCTGTCGGGGTGTGTGAGTTGTCACATTTGATACCAGTGCATGGCTTTAAAATTCATTAAGAGCCAAGTACATATTGAGAGAACGTACTTGAATACTTTGAAAAGAAAAAGGGCTTTCCAAAAGGTTTTCAAAAAGTCTTTCAAAATGGGTTACTAAAAGTATATGTATGTATATATAAAATGTTTTTCAAAGGCTTTATATGCAAGAATAATACGAAAAAACACTATAATTTATTCTTTCCCAAACCATCAGTGGAAAAGTTGCTAATAAATTCCTAATCACAAATATAGAGAATGAGCAATCCTGCTGGTTGTGGCTCAGGTGATACAGCGGAGATTCCGGGCATGAACGTCCCGATATGGTTCCATCGGTATCTGCAAGTGAGAGGACAGATCAAGCTTAACCCTAATATGCGACCCACAAACCTGGTGTCAGGTGTAGTTCCTGCCTACCCACCTGCCGTTGATTTTTCCAAGCTATGTAAGAAATTTGCGACTCTAGGAAGGAAGCCATAAATGGGGACCGAATCTTATATGGACTCAAAAGCATGGATTCAGACTTCTGATAGGATTTTCGTATTGATGGGTCTTGGAGACGATGTTAGGAGACAGCTTTTTACCTGGCATTTACATTAGGAGGCTCTGTATTGGTGGGATGTGGTAGTGGCAGAGGCCAATGAGGAAGAGATTACATAAGGAGAGTATAGGAGGCATTCCGAGATGATATTTCTTTCCATGACAAAGCAAGTAGTTTATAACGACCCACTATTTTGGACCATTCAAATCGACAATAAATCCACACATGTCGGACTTGAATAATTTAAAACAATATATTGTTAATTTAAATTGGCAAAACTCAGCATATACAGTAAATAAAGTAATCACAGAATCACAAACACAGAGTAATACAACAATAATGCAGCGGAAACAAAGAATAGTAGTTCATGAAGCTACTATATATATAACAGAGTTAAGCAAGATACAACAGAAGTCTCGAATACAATAGTCAAATACAAGATCAAAATACATCACTGGAATCAACTGAATATCTGAAAGCTGGATAGATAGCTGGATCTCCAAGCGAAGCTCCAACTCTAATGGCGAGTCTCGAATACTGGTACACTCAGTCTGACCCGAGCGTAAAGCAAAACACAAAACACTCGAGTCAGGATTAACATTCTTATATCAATAAATCCAACTCAAGTGAAATAACAACAGAAATACAAGTAACTCAAAGGATGTTTGGGATAACCATCCTCTAAGGATCCGTTAAACTATCTAATATGTAGTAGTGTACGCTAAGTAGATAATGTCTAATCAGTAAAGTACGATATCAAAATAGCGTTAAGTCATGGCCCATTCCACCCTTAACACATTTTTACCATGTCATAGTCTATACAGCACCGTAAGCCCCACCGTAAACTAGTGGTTATCAGAGGGTACCCCATAGGTATAACACAAAACAAATCGTAGTGGTCGCGAATAGGATAATCAGTATGAAAAGGTACATGAGGCGATACCAACTAGGATACTAGTAGTTGCGTGATCCGGACTGATGTTGAGCATAGCAGCTACTACCACAACACCGCGAAACAACACTCCCAAATCAAAGGGTGCACCCAAATCGAATCACATAAGTAATAGATATGGTATCGAAGAAGTGTGTCCGCTAGAGGTGGCGAACCTCAATGGCCTGGTGCGGCTCCTGTTTTAGTCATGTCAGGGGTCATCCAAAATCGTTCTCTTTCTGCAGTCAACGCGTTCACCAAGCCATCCACTTCATTCTGGATCAACACTCCGCGTATATTAGTTATTAAAGTGGTTTTCGGTATCGACAGAGAGTATGTCCATATCCGATCCCGATCTCTTTAATAACTACGTATTAATTACACCGATGGTCATTTAGTAAACTTTCAAAATAGTTTATATTTCAAATCGAAATATCATTGCCATTTCAAAACCATATCCATACGATATCAATTTCACTTTAAATAAATCCATTTCCAAAATCATATCACTTTCCAAAGTTATATCGCTTTCGAAATCGTAGTCTTTAAAAATCAAAACACTTTGGAAATCAAAACCTTGAAATTCATAACACTTTGAAACTATAGTTTGAAATCATAACATTTTGGAATTCGTAACACTTTCCTCGTAAACAGTTTAGATATTAAAATTAGTGTATATAATAAAATAGTTTATAAAATAAAAATAGTTTATATACAATAGTTATAAGTTAAAATAGTTTATAATAAAATAATATATATTGAAAATGATTTATAGAAAATAGTTTATATTAAAATAATTTATAAAGTAAAATATAAATAGTTGTAGATATAGTTTTAAAATACTTTATAAAATAAATAGCTTCCACAAATTCACAAATCGATTCAAATTAACTCGACTTCCAAATTCAAACTTAATCAAATCTCAAATCATCAATTTCTACTCAATTCAATTTCTCAATAAATCATTTCAAATTATAACGATTTCAAATACAGATTTTAAACGCAAAATAAACCACTAAATTTCAATATATTTCAAAGCTTTAATTATTCCATATTTCAAAACTAAATTTGATAATTCCATTTATATCTCAATTTAATTTAATTTCATTTAGTTTCTGAGATATTTATTTAATCATTTCAATACATCTAAATACAACTTCAATTTACAAATTTATATAAACAAAATATCCCATTTAAATTTATATAAGTTTGAAATATTCATTTAAGCCACTTTTAATCAAATTCAAGTTATAAAACATATCTTAACACTTCAAATTTAATAGATTTCAAATCAAACTTATTTCAGTATAATTCTTAAATAATTAAAAATTCCAAATCAAAAATCAAATTTATCTTTCAACCTAAAACATTGTAAACTCTATATTTGAAATTATAAATTTTACATAAATACTTAAACATATTTTATATTGATTCAAATCAACTTTATAAATCAACTTTAATAAATCTTTAAAATCAATATTTATTAAAACCATATATTTCTTTTCAAAACCATAGAAATCAATTTCAAAATATTTATATATATAAACCAACGGTGTCTGTATAAAAAAATTTCTACCCTATGGTCAAGTGATACGGATATTTATCATTTCAATCCGTAATTTAAATTATATACGGGTATTTATCTTTTCAATCCATAATCCCAAATTTAATTCAATGAAAATCGCTTGGGTTTATCATTTCAACCCATAACGATTTTCTCCTATTCTACAGATCGTTCGGGTATGTATCATTTCAACCCATAGTGAATTCTATACTAACAGGGAACTTGTAGAGTGATAACAGATATGATAATAATATAACAGACATATATCATCAATATAAATAACAGATAATGGTGTTAGGTGTCACAGATGAACAGATACAGATAATGGCATATATAAAGCAATATAAATAGCAGATAATGGTGTCAGATGTCACAGGTGAACAGATACAGATAATGGCATATATATAGCAATATAAATAACTAGCAGCAACATATTTCAATTGTCGTTTCAATTGAAATCAAATTTAATAAATATAAGAACATTAATCGTGAGTGATTGCTCACCTTTCGAGGCTAGAGAGTATAGTCAAAGTAATTGAGTTACGAAATGCAAGCACGGCTTCCAAAACAAGCTAGATTGGCACAAATTGACGAACAAAGCTGACAAATCAGAATTGACAAGATCAAATTAGAACTGGACCGATGAGAACAAATTGAATCAATTTTGATATAAATCGAAAAATATATACATTATTATATTTTCCTAAAATCAATATTTTAATTTAAAATAAAAATACATATACATTTTTAAATCAAATCTTATATTTTAGACATATATATTGAAATCAAAATCCTTATATATATATATAGAATCGATATTTAAACCAACAATAAAATCTTTATATACAACTCAAAATCACCATAACGAATACATTTTTATATTATACAACAATTACACTTTATTATATACTTTAAAACTACCATATTATATTATACTGTACATAGTAGATTTATAAATGTAAACCAATATATTTATATATAAACACACATTAAGTGTATCAGTATAGACGCAGGCCGAGTTCATAATATACTAAAGTGTAATATGATATAATAAAATACTATATATTTATTATATTTAAACAGTATATATAAAAAAAATCAATACACAGAGCTTATGAATTTTTTAGTAACTCAGACCCGATATATATAGCTATACCCATAAACAACCCAGAATGTAAATATTATATCAAATCAATATAACTTATAAATAACAGCATACGCGTATAAATATACATAGATATAGCGTCAGAGCTGATATAACACAACAACTTTGAAGCAATAAAATTGTAACATATTATATACCATATAACTATATATATATATATAAGCCGCATATATTAGTATATGAGTACAAAAGAAAATAAACAGCTCATAAAACTTTAACTATAACCAACAACTATGCAAACTGACACACATATGCGTGCGAATGCTACAAATGAAATGTAAAATAAAATCAACAAGTTTAGTCAATATACATCTAAATCTTATACCAGTTAGCCTAACATGTATTATACTACATCTCTACAACTAATATATCTAGACATATATTATAGAATATGTATACTTTGCACGCAACAGCAAACCTATTTATAATATTTTGGAAACCAAGTTATGCTAATATATATATACTGGCATATTATACTTTATAAATCTAACCTTAACAAACTTGAACATTTTATACTTATAAACATATAACAAATATATAACCTACGTATTATATAAAATATATGTAAGTATTATATATAAAATAGTAATATAACCAGATATAAATAACGAAGCAACCAATGCATATAAACAGGGAGGGACTCACGGCGGTGATGGGAGGCACGACTTGCAATGAGTGGTTGAGCAAGTGATGCGGTGGAGGGAAGTGAGGCCGATCTCGCCGTTGCTTAAAGGTGTAGCGGAGCAAGGCGTGAGGCCATATTGAAGATCTGGGTATGTTTCGCGGAGGAGAGTGGGTGGAAGTGGATGGGGACGAAAGTTGTAGTGGTCGAGGCATGGGAAAGAGCTGCTCACGGAGGCTGGACGAAAGGCAAATGGGAGAGAGAGAGAGATGAGGGGAAAGACGTGCTGATGGAAATGAAGAGTTTGCTTGAAGATCTGGAGGAAGACCAACAGTAAAACATTATACCTCTCCAAAGAACAGACGCAACGAAATAAATGAACCATATAAAATATTTGAATAAATTTAGTAATATCAAAGGCAATGGTCACCGTCAAATTTTGAGAATTGAAAAGGCTAACAGCTATTGAAAATTAAACGGTGGAATATGAAAGAGATGTTGGAAATCAAAAGTTAGAATTTTGGTTCCGGTACGATTAACCGTTCCACAGATTTCATAGCGCATCGGATTTCAAAACATAGAATTGAAAATACCGTAGAGATCAGCCCGACGAGACAATCAAAACGGTATACAAATATCGGAGATACGACCATCCGATCAAAAGTCGATATTCATTACCGAAAATGCTACTAAAGTGCTGGAGTTAAGATAAACGGAGTAATAGCAGTCAAAATTTGGAGAAACGAAAGATGACGTCTCACTCAGAAGAGGATTTACAAATTTACTGTATAAAAATATTCCAATTTGGAAAACATTTTATTATCATCTAATATTAACTGATTTGAATTTGAATTATACAATAAAAAAATAAACTTCAATATTATTTGATGAAAATTTTCCATCTGCTATGTTTAAGAAGACGTATTCCAAATATAAAGTTTTTATTTCCAAATTTTATTACTAAAATTTCACCAAAAATTCAATAAATTAAATAAATAAAATCATCAAAATTTACGGGTCGTTACACTCTCCCCCACTCAAATCTTTTCGTCCCCGAAAAGGAAGGAGGTAGGAGAATAGGACAACCAGAAATAAAATAGATTGGAAAAACAAATAAAACAATTAATTTAAACCATATAATTTCAAATTTAAATTAATTTTATATTCAACAATTGATTTAATCTATTTGATTTTCTTAAGTTAATTTCACTAACTATTCCTAACTTCATATTTATTCATTATCTTATTATTTAGTTTATCTCAATTATCAATTTCTAAAGTCATAAGTCAAATTTAAACATTTATTATAATCATATTTAATTCAACCAATTAAAAAATTTCCTTTATTCCAATATTTTTTAGGTTTATTTAAGTATATCTGTCCTTATTATAACTACTCCAATTTATAATTTCCTTTAACCCCATTTAACTATAGATTATTCAATTAACTTTTTATTCTATTTACTTCTATTAATCTTTTTATATTGTATATTATCCAATTACATATTCAACTTCTGAATAATTTTGGTAAGTTATATTGAAATGAAATTGAGTATTATACAAGTAAAAAATTTTCCAATTCAATTATTCAAGTTTAAATATTTATTCAAAATTTTGATTTCATTTTATAATTGAAATTATCCACAACAAAATTTAAGAATTAAATTTCCGATTCACTTCAAACCATATAGAAATAATATATATATATACTATAGATATCAAATCAAATTTAAAATCATGTGTCAAAGATGATCAAATTATAAATCAAGTCATATATTAGAAATCCAAATCGATTAAATTTCCAAAGCAAAACTGTAGCAAAGCTTCAGAATGGTCTCTCCACTTTGAAACTCGAAAATGAACATCGATGATGCGACCGCCATCACCGAAATTATTTTCCAGCGACAAAGAGAAGAGCACTGATTTAAACGTTTTAAAATTCTTTGGTAACGATTTCAAATTCGAGAACACTTTCAATGATATACATTTTAAAACTTTTAAAACCCAAAGTTTGAAATCACCGGAAATTAAATTCTTAGTTTCTTGATTTAAATTCATTTAAATTTCCAAACAAATTATAAACCATATTTATAATTTGCATTTATTTATTAATATTGCAACAGTTAATGGTTTACAAAAATAATAAATGATAATCAAATATTATCATTTCTACAACTAATCCAATTAACTATCAAAAATTCAGAAAATTATACTTATATATAATATAGTTATACAAAAATTTATTTCATTTACTAAATTTGAAAATCATATTGTGCCGGTTTGCTCTGTTCAAGTGTTTTGGAAATCCTATCGATAGCGTTGATCAGACGGATCGATCGGAAACCCAAATCAACATCAACAACTCAAACAACACAATATATAAATCATTTTTAAATATTAATTTACAAATACACTTCCTCGTTCGACGATCCATGAATGAATTTTCAAAGTAAGATAGAGATTCAAATTTGATGGACTCAAATCAAAGAGAATTCTGATTCGAAGATAAATTCGAAACAAAAGATAAAATGATTGAATAACGGAATAAGAGAAATGGATACGCTTATATAAATCACGGGCAACCTTAACCGGGTCAACCGTGTCTTCAAGAATTAGATCGATGTGAAATTCCGAGGCAAATCTACATTCGATCTCAAGAGATAGAATTCGGGATAACAAGAGATACTAGCATCTAAACCTAGGATATACATAAATCTCCAGTGAATCAATGCCTATTGTAAAGGAGTTCCACCCCTATACAAGTCAATTTGAGATTGGCGAGACCGCCGACTCATTAGAAAGATCATTCGAAGTGGAGTTATGGGATACTCCAGAATCAAATGAAGACAAATAGTGAGAGACAAGAATGAATTTTGGAACTGCATGAACATTCCAAAAGTCAAAGGAAAACCGAATCAAAAGGAAAGATTTCAAGCTCGAATGAAAGTAATTCTGTAATCAAATTTACTACATATGCTGAGTTTTGCCTAAAACCAAAGCTCTGATACCAACTGTAACGACCCACTATTTTGGACCATTCAAATCGACAATAAATCCACACATGTCGGACTTGAATAATTCAAAACAATAGATTGTTAATTTAAATTGGCAAAACTCAGCATATACAGTAAATAAAGTAATCACAGAATCACAGACACAGAGTAATACAACAATAATGCAGCGGAAACAAAGAATAGTAGTTCATGAAGCTACTATATATATATAACAGAGTTAAACAAGATACAACAGAAGTCTCGAATACAATAGTCAAATACAAGATCAAAATACATCATTGGAATCAACTGAATATCTGAAAGCTGGATAGATAGCTGGATCTCCAAGCGAAGCTCCAACTCCAATGGCGAGTCTCGAATACTGGTACACTCAGTCTGACCCGAGCGTAAAGCAAAACACAAAACACTCGAGTCAGGATTAACATTCTTATATCAATAAATCCAACTCAAGTGAAATAACAACAGAAATACAAGTAACTCAAAGGATGTTTGGGATAACCATCCTCTAAGGATCCGTTAAACTATCTACTATGTAGTAGTGTACACTAAGTAGATAATGTCTAATTAGTAAAGTACGATATCAAAATAGCGTTAAGTCATGACCCATTCCACCCTTAACACATTTTTACCATGTCATAGTCTATACAGCACCGTAAGCCCCACCGTAAACTAGTGGTTATCAGAGGGTACCCCATAGGTATAACACAAAACAAATCGTAGTGGTCGCGAATAGGATAATCAGTATGACAAGGTACATGAGGCGATACCAACTAGGATACTAGTAGTTGCGTGATCCGGACTGATGTTGAGCATAGCAGCTACTACCTCAACACCGCAAAACAACACTCCCAAATCAAAGGGTGCACCCAAATCGAATCACATAAATAATAGATATGGTATCGAAGAAGTGTGTCCGCTAGAGGTGGCGAACCTCAAAGGCCCGACGCGGCTCCTGTTTTAGTCATGTCAGGGGTCATCCAATATCGTTCTCTTTCTTCAGTCAACGCGTTCACCAAACCATCCACTTCATTTTGGATCAACACTCCGCGTATATTAGTTATTAAAGTGGTTTTTGGTATCGACAGAGAGTATGTCCATATCCGATCCAGGTCCCTTTAATAACAACGTATTAATTACACCGATGGTCATTTAGTAAACTTTCAAAATAGTTTATATTTCAAATCGAAATATCATTGCCATTTCAAAACCATATCCATACGATATCAATTTCACTATAAATAAATCCATTTCGAAAATCATATCACTTTCCAAAGTTATATCGCTTTCAAAATCGTAGTCTTTAAAAATCAAAACACTTTGGAAATCAAAACCTTGAAATTCATAACACTTTGAAACTATAGTTTGAAATCATAACATTTTGGAATTCATAACACTTTCCTCTTAAACAATTTAGATATTAAAATTAGTGTATATAATAAAATAGTTTATAAAATAAAAATAGTTTATATACAATAGTTATAAGTTAAAATAGTTTATAATAAAATAATATATATTGAAAATGATTTATATAAAATAGTTTATATTAAAATAATTTATAAAGTAAAATATAAATAGTTGTAGATATAGTTTAAAAATACTTTATAAAATAAATAGCTTCCACAAATTCACAAATCGATTCAAATTAACTCGACTTCCAAATTCAAACTTAATCAAATCTCAAATCATCAATTTCAACTCAATTCAATTTCTCAATAAATCATTTCGAATTATAACGATTTCAAATACAGATTTTAAACGCAAAATAAACCATTAAATTTCAATATATTTCAAAGCTTTAATTATTCCACATTTCAAAACTAAATTTGATAATTCCATTTATATCTCAATTTAATTTCATTTCATTTAGTTTCTGAGATATTTATTTAATCATTTCAATACATCTAAATACAACTTCAATTTACAAATTTATATAAACAAAATATCCCATTTAAATTTATATAAGTTTGAAATATTCATTTAAGCCACTTTTAATCAAATTCAAGTTATAAAACATATCTTAACACTTCAAATTTAATAGATTGCAAATCAAACTTATTTAAGTATAATTCTTAAATAATTAAAAATTCCAAATCAAAAATCAAATTTATCTTTCAACCTGGAACATTATAAACTCTATATTTGAAATTATAAATTTTATATAAATACTTAAACATATTTTATATTGATTCAAATCAACTTTAATAAATATTTAAAATCAATATTTATTAAAACCATATATTTCTTTTCAAAACCATAGAAATCAATTTCAAAATATTTATATATATAGACCAACGATGTCTGTATAAAAAAATTTCTACCCTATGGTCAAGTGATACGGATATTTATCATTTCAATCCATAATTTAAATTATATACGGGTATATATCTTTTCAACCCGTAATCCCAAATTTAATTCAATGAAAATCGCTTAGGTTTATCATTTCAACCCATAACGATTTTCTCCTATTCTACAGATCGTTCGGGTATGTATCATTTCAACCCATAGTGAATTCTATACTAATAGGGAACTTGTAGAGTGATAACAGATATGATATTAATATAACAGACATATATCATCAATATAAATAACAGATAATGGTGTTAGGTGTCACAGGTGAACAGATACAGATAATGACATATATATAGCAATATAAATAACAGATAATGGTGTCAGATGTCACAGGTGAACAGATACAGATAATGGCATATATATAGCAATATAAATAACTAGCAGCAGCATATTTCAATTGTCATGTTTTTGTTCATTCCTATCACAGCAAGATGGACTTTACCTTCAATTGAAATCAAATTTAATATATATAAGAACATTAATCATGAGTGATTGCTCACCTTTCGAGGCTAGAGAGTATAGTCAAAGTAATTGAGTTACATAATGCAAGCATGGCTTCCAAAACAAGCTAGATTGGCACAAATTGACGAACAAAGCTGACAAATCAGAATTGACAAGATCAAATTAGAACTGGACTGATGAGAACAAATTGAATCAGTTTTGATATAAACCAAAAAATATATACATTATTATATTTTCCTAAAATCAATATTTTAATTTAAAATAAAAATACATATACATTTTTAAATCAAATCTTAAATTTTAGACATATACACTACAACAAAACAGCTATATTACAACTTTTTATTTACAACTGGCATAAGCAAACAGTTGTAATATGCATTTTGTAACAACTGTGTATTTTTGGCAGTTGTAATATACATCTGGAACAACTGCCCTTTCGGTACCAGTTGTTATATTTGTTTGTAACCACTGTGATCCGAAGTTGTTGAATAGTTGTAACAAGTCCGTGCAAAAGAAAAAACGAGTGTCACGTGAAAATCAACGTTCCCTCCAACATTTCTTTCCTTCCTGTTGAACTTTCTAATTAACTTTTATTCCCCTGCAAAAGAATTCACTCCCAACATTTGGAAAACCTAATCCAATCCCGCTCAACACTCGCCGCTCGCCAACGAAAGGTAAACCCCGCAGCGCCCTCGCCGTCGTCGCCATCGTCACATCTGAACCCCGTTGTGCCCGCTGCTGTCACCATCGACGAAGCTAGATCGTGCTCGCCTCCGTTGCCGATTGCAAACCCTAATCGTAATCGCCGTCGCCTCCATTGCCGCTTATATAGGTATTTTCGTTTATTTCTAATTTTTAAACTGCAAACAATTAATTATATTATTTTGATTTGATTTGGATTTTGATCGGTTTTCTTAGATCTTTGATTGAACCATATGTTTGAATTTTGACTCTGGCCTACATTGCATGGATTTGTAAATGAACTTTCACTTGGAATTAATGGTGGAATTATATGTTCATCTATCGATTTGCTTCTAGCTTCTGTTATTTCGATTTCAGATAATGGTTTATGTGTATTAGGATCAATTCCATTTTGCCTCAGCTTTTTCTTAATGCTAGAATTCCATAAATTCTTTATCTCATTGTCTGTTCTCCCTGGCAACTGTGCTGCTATTTGAGACCACCTAAACACGTATAGTTTCATATAAGATTATTCTATCATATCTTCAGTTAAATTTACATATCATCTGGTTTATTTATACCTGTTGCCTAGAACTGAATGGAGGTCAATTATCAGATTTTCTTCCTCTTTTGAAAATGCTCCTCTTTTCAAATCAGGCCTTAGGTAATTTATCCATCTTAGCCTGCAGCTTTACCACATCTCTGAAGGCCTATTGTCATAGTAAGCAAAATAACCATATTAGTACAATTATCCTCAAATTTTGGTTTGAAATACTATAGCAATAGATGCATTATATGCTTAGCATGTAATATAAACCATAAAATTATACATGCTTGTTTAGGAACAGAGCTCCAGCAGCCAAGGCCATACTTGGTAATATGATTAAAAAGCTTCTCATCTTCCTCAGGAGACCATAGCCCTTTCTTGAGCTTTTGTTTGTAGCAGCAAGAATGCTTACTACTCATTCTTTGCTGACTTGTAAACGAATATACGACTTTCAACACACAAAATTTCTGAATTATCTGAGAAAAGCAATGTGTGGAAAAGGATGTAGATGAATGAATTAATAAGAGAAGAATGGATGACTTAAACAGAAATGAAATGTCACTATCATGTTAACTTAATTGATGTATTTATATAATGTTTTTCCTTTCATCCATTTACTATTTTCTAATGAGGATATAATCACATGTTAATGGAAGGCTATGATTCACCCTCTCTATAAACGGGCTGTTTTGATTAGTTGCATTTTTATGTAACTTTATGATCATCTACCCTCAACATGTAGATATACGTCTATCAATGGGCTCAATTCTATTTGGGTAGCTTAAAACCTCGAACCGAGCCCATTTACCGAAATCATAACCCCAGCCCGATCCAAGTCCGCTGAGTTAAAATCATGTAATAACTTTGAAATTTAGATCATAACCATCAATTTAATTTGTAATTTTTTTAGAAGTGCTACACAAACAAAGTTTACAAGTAATTTGTATTGTGATAAAATCGAGTTTCCAAAGAAAGTGCGAAAAATACCACACTAGACGATGTAATAACAATTAGATCGGGGCTTGGATCCGGACCTTGCCAACCAAAATTGAATTCGTGCCCGTATTAACAGGGTGGCTTCGGACCAAAACCCGTACCATTGCCAAACCGATGTATATATATACGTTCTTTAACTTGTAGTATTTTTTTTTGAAGAAATCCAAAATTTACATCTTCCTGCTACTAATATCATGTAATCTAATAGTATAAACTATCATTTTTTATTAAAAGGCAGGTGAAGCAGCAATCAAAGCAGCAGATGATATGTGCTGTATAGCTAACTAAAAGAGTAAGTTGATGTAATAGTCCTTTTATATATACACTATACCGTATTTGTAGCAATAGCAAAAATGAGAAAGCGGATAGATACTGAAAGCATAAGCATTTATATGTCCTGAGTTGGCATTTTTGTCAAGATCTCTATAACTAGGCTTGTTTTTGGAAAAGGGAGGATCATGCCATATATTTCAGCATCTTTCCTCATTGCAAAAATGGAAGGGATTTTAATTGTTTCTAAGTGCATTATAGTTTTGATTTTAGTCGTACTTCTCTTGGAGAATTTTCTCCACTGTTTTATGAGTATATTAAATGGTTTCCTAACTATTACTACTGAATATATTAAAATGACTGAATAGTTAAAAATTTGATATAGTATGTTAAAGCAGTATATGTCCCTCTCCTTATTATTATGCAAGTTTATTTGTCACAGTTTACATTCACCAATGATTAGATGCATATAATAAAATGAGTGCATCCATGTTCTCCAAGAAATTCTTAATTAAAAATAAATAAGATGACTTTGAAAGCTATGAAAATATAAGATTCTCTAACCATCTATTTTATGTGACTTATGTTAAAACTGAGTCCAGTTGAAAGCAGCACTTCTTTTAGTACTTGAAATCCATGCTGTTTCCAGCTTATAATTGGGGTCCATTTAATTTTTTTGTCTAAGTTTTTGACAAAATGCAGCACTTTATATCAAAATTCTTGAACAGTTCTATAATATAATCATCAAATTTGTAAAAGAACACAAGATAATAGATATTATGATTATGATAATCCATAATTAGCTGTCCTGGCATGTCTCCAAAAGTCTGTATAAACAGCATATACTTGTACATTTTAAATTCTTCTATCCTTGAATATTTTATTCTACATATATATAATTCTTCTATAGACATTAATTAATCAATTAGTTAGTCGATATTCCTTTTCTGTGTGCATTCGACTCTCTGTTACAGACTTAAAGGTTCTTATCGATATTCCTTTTCTGTGTGCATTCAACTCTCTGTTACTTGTACATTTTGCAAACCTCTGTTTTGTGTATAAGCTTGTTATCTACTGTTGCCTTTAGTCTTTATGCTTCTTGTTTAATTTCTGGAGCAAAACATATTTTTGTTGATGTTATACAGAGGTTTGTGCTATTCAGTCCACATTTTTAGTTGATGTTATACATATACCATAAATAGTCTAATGTATTCGTAAATTATTTTTGTGTAGCCACACCGTGAGAGCAATACTCTGTCTGTTGAAGAACGGCCTAAACGGGATGCAAGGCATGCTGGAATTGAGGTCGGAAAATGTAAAATATTGAGTTGGCAAAAGCAAGTTGTTGCAGAAGGAACGGTAGTATCCACTGATCCTGATTGTTTGGTGCATTTTAAAAAACTAGGACCAGATGGTTGTAAAGTTTGGGTTGATGTGGCGGTGGATCCGGAAGCTTTCTTGTGGAGGTCGAGTTCCGAGATGTGTACTATTGGAGAAGCAGTTGGATCGACCGTGGCTTGGTATAAAGATTTCGTTGACTTCGACTAGTGTATTTCCTTAGGGTATGTGTTTTACGATACAAAACTTTATCTTTCTTATGTATTTTGTGTTGTATCCTATTTTGGAATGGTTATGTGAGAATGTTGTTTTGGTACTGTTTTAGTTGGTGATGTGAACGAATACTTTAGATTGTTTTATTTGGTATGTATTGTGTTTTGTTAGAATTATATAAATATTAATATTTATGAATGAATTTGATTCAGTTATGTATATTTATAGTTTTGGTAAATTATTAATTAGTTGTCATACCTGCTACAGCACGAAATGTTACATATCTACAAGAGTTACCAATAGTTGTAAAATGGTTATTTGCAAGGGTAAGAAACAGTTGTAATATACAATATCACAACGGTTATATGCAACTAAAGAACACAGTTGTAAAAAATTGATAGTCTTTTACAACTTCTTAAAATACGACTGTGGTTCCACCGTTGTAATATATCTTTTACAACTGTGTTCCACCGTTGTAATATGCCTCTTTTGTTGTAGTGATATATTGAAATCAAAATCCATATATATATATATATATATATATATAGAATCGATATTTAAACCAACAATAAAATCTTTATATACAACTCAAAATCACCATAACGAATACATTTTTATATTATACAACAATTACACTTTATTATATACTTTAAAACTACCATATTATATTATACTGTACATAGTAGATTTATAAATGTAAACCAATATATTTATATATATAAACACGTTAAGTGTACCAGTATAGACGCAGGCCGAGTTCACAATATACTAAAGTGTAATATGATATAATAAAATACTATATATTTATTATATTTAAACAGTATATATAAAAAAAATCAATACACAGAGCTTATGAATTTTTTTGTAACTCAGACCCGATATATATAGCTATACCCATAAACAACCCAGAATGTAAATATTATATCAAATCAATATAACTTATAAATAATAGCATACGCGTATAAATATACATAGATATAGCGTCAGAGCTGATATAACACAACACTTTGAAGCAATAAAATTGTAACATATTATATACCATATAACTATATATATATATATATGTAAGCCGCATATATTAGTATATGAGTACAAAAGAAAATAAACAGCTCATAAAACTTTAACTATAACCAACAACTATGCAAACTGACACACATATGCGTGCGAATGCTACAAATGAAATGTAAA
The DNA here is from genome assembly GCA_030737815.1 of Allium fistulosum. Lineage (NCBI taxonomy): Eukaryota > Viridiplantae > Streptophyta > Magnoliopsida > Asparagales > Amaryllidaceae > Allium > Allium fistulosum. The sequence continues at coordinate 635,730,706 of CM060901.1, forward strand.
ATAAAATCAACAAGTTTAGTCAATATACATCTAAATCTTATATCAGTTAGCCTAACATGTATTATACTACATCTCTACAACTAATATATCTAGACATATATTATAGAATATGTATACTTTGCACGCAACAGCAAACCTATATATAATATTTTGGAAACCAAGTTATGCTAATATATATATACTGGCATATTATACTTTATAAATCTAACCTTTACAAACTTGAACATTTTATACTTATAAACATATAACAAATATATAACCTACGTATTATATAAAATATATGTAAGTATTATATATAAAATAGTAATATAACCAGATATAAATAACGAAGCAACCAATGCATATAAACAGAGAGGGACTCACGGCAGTGATGGGAGGCACGACTTGCAATGAGTGGCTGAGCAAGTGATGCGGTGGAGGAAGTGAGGCCGATCTCGCCGTTGCTTAAAGGTGTAGCGGAGCAAGGCGTGAGGCCATATTGAAGATCTGGGTATGTTTCGCGGAGGAGAGTGGGTGGAAGTGGATGTGGACGAAAGTTGTAGTGGTCGAGGCATGGGAAAGAGCTGCTCACGGAGGCTGGACGAAAGGCAAATGGGAGAGAGAGAGATGAGGGGAAAGACGTGCTGATGGAAATGAAGAGTTTGCTTGAAGATCTGGAGGAAGACCAAGAGTAAAACATTATACCTCTCCAAAGAACAGACGCAACGAAATAAATGAACCATATAAAATATTTGAATAAATTTAGGAATATCAAAGGCAATGGTCACCGTCAAATTTTGAGAATTGAAAAGGCTAACAGCTATTGAAAATTAAACGGTGGAATATGAAAGAGATGTTGGAAATCAAAAGTTAGAATTTTGGTTCCGGTACGATTAACCGTTCCACAGATTTCATCGCGCATCGGATTTCAAAACACAGAATTGAAAATACCGTGGAGATCAACCCGACGAGATGATCAAAACGGTATACAAATATCGGAGATACAACCATCCGGTCAAAAGTCGATATTCATTACCGAAAATGCTACTAAAGTGCCGGAATTAAGATAAATGGAGTAATAAGCGTCAAAATTTGGAGAAACGAAAGATGACGTCTCACTCAGAAGAGGATTTACAAATTTACTGTATAAAAATATTCCAATTTGGAAAACATTTTTTTATCATCTAATATTAACTGATTTAAATTTGAATTATAAAATAAAAAAATAAACTTCAATATTATTTGATGAAAATTTTCCATCTGCTATGTTTAAGAAGACGTATTCCAAATATAAAATTTTTATTTCCAAATTTTATTATTAAAATTTCACCAAAAATTCAATAAATTAAATAAATAAAATCATTAAAATTTACGGGTCGTTACATAGTTGGAGAAGTTCATACATTTGCAATAAGTAGAAATATTGGTGAAGGAGTATGTAAATCAGTTCAATGAGTTGACTAGGTTTGGTCTGGAGTTGATAAATACCCCTCACAATAAAGCTTTGAAGTTTGTAAACGGGCTGAACCAACCTCTTCAAGATTTTGCCCACAGTCACATTCCCATAGGTGCGACTTTCAAGGATTTAGTGGAGATAGCTTTTCTAAATACGGTTTCTAAGGAAGAGGTGGGGAGTGAGTCCAAGAAGTCATGGGGAAAGACACCCTAGCAGAATCAGTGCAAGAGCGGAATGGGGGCCTAAGGGAAGATTATGAAGCAGGAGTTCAAATGCAAGAAATGTACTACGAAGGGGCATTTTTCGAAGGAGTGCAGGATGAACATCTCAAAGATCAAATATTTCAACTACAATAACTTTGGGCATATGAGGAGAGATGGTCCAGTATCACTGAAGGCCTCTACCTAAGTGGTTTTAGCTTACATACTAGATGTGGTTCCCAGCTTAAATGTGCCTTCAATAGTGGACAATGGGAAGAAGGTTGTAATTGAAGGTGTGTTTACTCTATCTGATTTATCCGTTCATACCTTTTTTGACATTAGGGCATCACACTCTTTTATTTCTAGTATACTTGTATACGAGTTGCACTTAGACACTGGCATATTTACAGACTCGATAGTTGTATCAAACCCTGTTGGAGGATTGGCTTATTCAAATATGATTTGTAGGAGTTCGAAATTGTTTATTTTGGGGGTCGAGTTTGATTGTAATTAGGACTTTCTAGGTTTGGTTTGATTTATGGTATGGACTAGATAACCATGTATGGGGCGATCTTAGATGTGATAGGAAGGTTGTTTGTTTGGGTACTTATAGTGGACATAGTTTAGAGGTTTATCACGATTCTACAGGTTCAGTTATGTTGAGTTACCTATATTCTTTAGACCTATCACACGATGAGTTAGATTAAGTGCCAATAGTTCGAGACTATGCATATGTTTTTCCGAAGTTACCGATCTCCCACACTAAAGATAGATCGAGTTTCAGATTTGTCTTATGGAGAATGCCAGACCTGTTGCCTTACCTTTAAGGCATATGGCTCCTAAAGAAAGACACGAACTGAATAAGCAAGTTAATAAGCTATTGGAGAAAGGCTTCATTAGGAGGAGTGTTTTACAGTGGGGAGCATCAACTGTCTTTACCACCAAGGAAGATGGTTCTAATAGATTGCGTCGATTATCGTGAGCTGAAAAAGCTAACAAAGAAGAATCACTACTTATTACCCCCACATAGATTATCTCTTTGATTAATTAGTTGGGGCGAAGGTGTTCTCTCAGCATAACTTGGCTATTGGGTTCCATCAGCGGTGAGTAGCCAATGATAGTATTCAGAAGACTACTTTTTGTACACTCGATGAACTTTATGAGTGGTCAGTCATGTCCTTTAGACTAACCAATGCACCCGCCTACTTTGTTAATCTAATGAGCTGAGTTTTTAAAGGGTTGCTTAATAAGTTCATGGTGGTGTTTGTCGATGATGTATTAGTCTATTCGAAGAGTGAGGAGGAGCACATGATGCATCTAGAAGAAGTGCTCAATACTCTCTGTGGGTATAAGTTGAAGGCGAAGTTTTTCAAATGTCACTTTTGGCGCAAGGAAATACGCTTTTGGGACACGTTGGCTCTGAGTGTGGGCTGGTGGTCAATCCTAGTAAATTTGCTATAATACTGGATTGACGAAAGCCTGACAGAGCAATGTCGCGTGGAGGTAGAAGGCCCACGGGTCATGAACTTCTTTTCCCAGAGAAGAAGCAATGACGGTATCTAAGGAATAAGCATCGGCTAACTCTATGCCAGCAACCGCGGTAAGACAGAGGATGCAAGCGTTATCTGGAATGATTGGGCGTAAAGCGTCTGTAGGTGGCTTTTCAAGTCCGTTGTCAAATCATAGGGCTTAACCTTGGATAGGCGGTGAAACTATTTTTCATTATTAAGAAAAGGTAACAAAGAGAAAATACGAGCTTGTTTTATAGCAATAGTAATTAATCATTGTTGTTTCAAGGTCAATCTACATGTGCCGAAGAATGCCACTGAAATGAAGAGTATCCTTGGTTTGGCAGACTACTATAAGAAGTTCATTAAGGACTTTGCTAAAATTTATGCCCCTCTGATTTGCCTTACCGAGAAGAATTTGGTTTTCTCATGGGATTCGAAGTGCAAGGATGCTTTTATCAAACTGAAGGAGTCGTTGACTAGTGCACATATTCTAGTATTACCCGATGGTGGCGAGCTATGCTAGTCGATAGTTGAAGGTCCACGAGAGAAACTATCATACCCATAATCTTGAGTTGGCAGCCATTGTCTTTGCACTCAAGTCATGGAGACACTATCTATTGGGGAGTAGTTTGAACTGTATACGAATCATAAGTCTTTGAAGTATTTATTCTCCCAAAAGGATTTGAATTTAAGGCAGCAGAGGTGGATGGAGTTCTTGGCATCGTATGATTTCGATATCTCCTATACTCCAGGCAACAGCAATGTTAAAGCAAATGCCTTGAGTAGGAAGCATGCGATGTCAAGTCCTATGTTTTTAGAGTGAAAGCACTTGGATATTATCTCTATGTTTAAGTTTTGACCATCGTCTAACATCATTCCGGGATTTTTAGCAGCATTGGATGTGCAGCCTACACTTATGGACTGCATTGGGTCAAGTAAGAAGCGTGATAAGGAGCTATTTGATTTTTTTTGGTAGAGGAAATCATTCGAGTCATTTGAGGCACTATACCATTGACTCGAAGGGGTGGTTACGAAGAGATGGTAGACTATGTGTTCCTCTCATTATGGATTTGATAGACAAGGTACTAACAGAGTCTCATCGTTCTAGGATGACCATTCATCATGGTGGAGAAAATATATCGTGATATAAAGAGAGTCTTTTATTAGCCTAGTACAAAGAGGCATGTGGCAGAGTATGTGGCCCAATGTATGACTTTCCAAGGGTAAAGACGGAGTAGAAGAAGCTAGGAGGATTATTGTAGCCATTAGATATACCATAGTGGAAGTGAGAGAATGTTTCTATGGATTTCATTGATGGACTACCTAGGTGCAGAAGAGGGAATGAGGTATCTGGGTCATAGTCGACCGACTAACCAATGCGCTCATTTTGTTCTGGTTAGGAGTATGAGGACTGCTGCATTGGCAACACTATACACGAGGGATATAATTATGTTACATGAGGTTCCTTCTAGCATCGTTAGCGATCGATATCCACTTTTCACCAACGAGTTTTGAAGGCGTCTTCGGGAGGCTTTAGGCACTGAGTTGAGTTTGAGTACCACTTATCACCCACAAATGGATGGACATACAGAGAGGGTGCATTGGCTGTAGGAGGATTTACTTTGGAATGTGTATCTTAGATTTGGGAGGCTCTTAGGAGCAATACTTTCCACTAATGGAGTTTACTTATAATAACAACTATCAGGAAAGTATTAGGATGATACCCTTTGGGATATTTTATGGGAGGCCTTGTAATTCACCGTCTTGTTGATGGGACAATACAGATAGGATTATTCTTGGACCAGATACGGTGAGGGAGACATTATAGAAGGTAGATTAGATCCATATATGGATTGAAACTGCCCAAGATAGGCAAAAATCGTATGCTGACAGGAGACACACAAAGTTGGAGTTCATAGTGGGCGTATGGTTTTTGTGAAGGACACACCGTTTGCATGTCATGAGATTCGATAGTTTGGGAAAGTTAGAACCAAGGTTTATAGGGCATTTCTAATCACAGGTAGAGAAGGGAAGTTAGTTTATAGGGTGAAGCTTCTTGAAAAGTTAGCGGGAGTACACGACATTTTCCACGTATCGCACTTGTAGAAGTTTCTACACGGTACAACAGTTGTCGTCGAGCCGAGTCAACCAGAGGAGGTGGAAGTAGAAAGGGAGTCACTTGTTTTTCGTGCACCCACCCGTATTCTTGAGCATAGTACAAAGTGACTCTGCAATAAAGTTATTAAGCTCGTTAAGGTCCATTAGGAAGACAACCCAATGGAGGGTACATGGGAGCCTGAGGAGAAGATCCGAGCTACCCATCCAGAACTCTTTTTTGATACATTTCTATTTTAGTTAAATAAGTATAAACTACTTTTTTATTTAGATTCTAGCTTAATATACCCCATAGTTAGGGACAATTGGATGCTAGGGATGGTTGTGAACGTGTCGATATGACATGTTTTGGATGATGGTTGCTAATGGATGTATTTATTAGATTGATCTTTGCACACTTAGGTAAATATATACTTGAGTCAGCATACACATACGCAATCAGTTGTTTTATTTTACTGAGTTATATGCATATGGATTGAATGGATGCGCGTACATATAGAATTGCTAGTACATTTACATAGGATGTTGCATACATTTGGATACATGGTATAAGCACTTGTATTTCAGCAGATCCACTAGATCTGGAGGCCACCTAATTTTTGCATTAGTATAGGTTCATATGTATTCCATGCCTACAAGTACATACCGTATTAGAAATTTGAAATAAGGACAATGGTTGCCTATGGCTGATGGATGAGTAGATGGTTGTAAGTGTTAATTTTCGTACATACAAGTTGTACTTTTCCATCCTTGGAGATTTCGGGGATGAAATCCTTTTAAGGGTGGAAGAATGTAACAACCTGCAAAAATTAACAGAAAATTTAATAAAAGAAATTAAATCAAATATAATAAAGATAAAACTAGAATATTCACAAACGTTTGAATTTGGCTATGAAACTTGCACCGTTGCATTCGTGGCCATTTTCTGGACAATTTTCATATATAATGTTTTGTAATTGGAGCTCGCACGAAAAGGTTACTAAAGTTTGAAAATTAAAAAAACGAAAATAATTAGATATATAAATAAGGAAACAAATAGTTTAAAATAGGAAAGCTCCACCGGTCGACGCCCCGAATTGGACTGGTCGAACCCTAGCGGTCGACCGCCCTAGACCAAGCAATCGATCGGTCGAGTGTTCTAGGTTAGGGTTCACTAAGGTCGAATGAAATGAATTTTATAATTTTTTACCTAACAGCTGATGTTAATTCGTACCTCTATAAACAGAACCCTAACCTAATATCGAGAACCCTAATTTAATACTTATCGTACCAAAACTATGTCACTTCCAAAACTCAAATCTTTGTTCTCTTCAAATCAACTTTCTTTAAATAAAAGTTTGCAAATTATATTCAAATATTAGAGAAGGAGGAGATAATCAAATCAAGGAGAGATTGATCGATGAACCTAGTGGAGGCGATTTCGGGTGAATAAGGGAGGAAATAACTTACTAAAGGTGAGTGCATTCATTGTTAAATATGATGATTAATATGTAATTGAGATTGTATATATCTTATTTGATCTAGAATTATGTTAATTTAAATTAGAGATACCGTTCATCTGGAATTTGCGATTAATTGAGAATTTGTTGGAAATCTAAATTATATGCATATAATCCCTTTTTTTACCCCGAATATTGAATTTGGAATTTGATATACGTATATAACTTTACCCTGTTGACACTAATCCTATTCTGAATAAACTTGAAATACAGTTATACTAAAATAATTATAGAAATTGTAGTTTAAATAAAAAAAGGGTTTACCGTTGAAATTGTACAGGGAGAAGAAAAAGAGCAATACAACAATTAATTAACAAAAAGAAAGGGTTAAAATTAAAATTTTACAATAACTAAAGTCGACCGGTTAATAGGTTTACTAGAGCCGATCGACAGCAAGCGGTCGATGCTCCAGTAACAGTTGGTCGACCGATTAACGGTTTTCAGACCAAGGTTATAAAATTGTGCGTGTGTGTGCATAATAGTAGAGTGGGGAAATTAGTTTCCTAATTTCCACCCTTTGGATGTTGAGGAAATAGGTAGATGTGTACATGGGCAATTGGGCCTAGACAGTATTCGTTCAGTGAATTTGACATGCGATATAAGGCGATTCGATCATGAAGGTGCATTAAGCATAAGGCACTAACAGGAGGTTCCTTGATGTGCGCACGACATTGTTGGTGCATGCCTAGCATGAGGCAGTCCAGCACTAATGGGAGGTTCCTCGGTGGATTCGTGAAATTGTTGGTGGATGCCTAACGCGATGCGATAAGTGGCAGCACTACCATTGAGCCTGGATACAGATGCAGCGGACCCTAAGACATCGTCAGCATGATTTGGCATCGTGGGCTCCTCTTAATGCATAAGTACAATACGTGTAGCCGTAAATTTGGAAATGCAGTCCCGAGGATAATACTGTATGCGATCCTATATTAGGAATATCTCCAGAGGTTATTAACCGATCCGTAGTTATTTTGAGGTTCGATTAGTAGTTCAACCCTAAATGGAGACATCCATATGTTGTTTGGTGTAGGTGTGTTTAGAACTATATTCCTTAGACTAATGAAACAAGTATTAATAAGTAGTTCATAGACACAAGTGGGACACCCTACGTCACACATATTATAAATGAAGTCAATTGCATGTGATCACCATATATTAGTGATGTAATTCATTCACCAGACTTTTGTCTGACCCACTCTCCTTTTTCCCTACCATAGGAGCATAAGGCAGCATGTGATTGGCCTAGATCTAGTACATGGAGAGGCGAGCTTGGAGTTGGCATTTCTTATTACTTTTCATCACTCTCCATGTAACTATTTATCGTACTTAGTACTTATCAGACTATATGTTGTATTTCTATGAACTCTAGTCTATCACTACGTATGTTTCAAGACTTTGTTTTCTGGGATATTTTTTGAGATGATTATTTTCTATATTTATATTCTACTGCCTTCTGTTGTGAGATCTGAAAGTGTAGAATGTCTTAAATTTTATCCTTGTATTCTAAGTCTCTATAATGTTTACAAAAATCTGATAGCTTGTACTTCTTGGAACGATATGAGTCCGATAGTCAACCTAGGCTTTGGATTGGTGTGTCGAGGGGTGCAGGTTGTCACGGGTGCTTGGTTATTTTTCCTTTGGGATATGACTCATACGTGTCAAATGATTCAGAATCAAATGACGAGATAAAATCTTCGGTTTGGAGTTTGTGTAGTCGTTTTTTACTAATATGAGCTAGCTACAATGCCAAGATAACTATCATTTATATTGAAGAACTATTCACATAACACGCATAATTCATGTTGATCACAAAAATGTCATTTTCAAGAACACCATTGCGGACTTTAATTTCATAAAAACTAATGTTTATAACATTATTTGCACAGTGAAATATATATTTGGCCTCAGACGATCTAGAAATAGAAATAATTCCACAAATAAAGTCTTTCACAAAATAGTAATTATTTAATACCAATACAAAACTACTAGCAAACATAAATGTAAATATCCCAATGTCGTTGCATCTACGATATACCCATCAGCAACCTAGAGTCTCATTTCACCCTTTTCCATGCGGCGTAAGTTCCTAAGTCTCTGTAACAAGTTAAAAATGTGAGTTCCAGATCATGTATCTAAAATCCATGGCATTTTATTGATTATAAAACTATTTTTAATCATAAATGTACCTAATGGAGCTATAGAACTGTTCTATTTCTTTTCTTTCACAATCTTAAGATACTCGGGACAGTTTATCTTCTAGTGTCCCTTCTTATGACAGTGGTGACACTCACCCTTGTCATCGACAGCTTTCTTTCCTTTCTTACTTTCCTTTCTAACCTTTATTCTTACCATATCTCTCTCACGTCTTTGAACTGTTTGAAGATGATGCCCCACCTTTAACCGCAGGCACGACCGATTGATCCTTAGATTATGACTCAGCCGACCTCAACATATTAAGGAGCTCCATGAGATTCACATTTAGATTGTTCATATTATATTTCAGCATGAATGGTTCATACCGAGGGGTCAATGAACCAAGGATCACGTTGACCTGTAACTCACTACTTATAGTCACATCCAATGATGCAAGCTTATCTGATGCAGCCCAGAAAGAAGAAGTCATAGGTCGTGTGCGACCTAACATGTTGATAGGTCGAGTCCGACCTAAAGCGGAAGCTAACGAGTTAACATTTTGTGAAGCATTGTGGGAAGTTGAAGTTTTAGGTCGTAAGCGACCTAACGGGTTTGAGAATGGCGAGCTAAAGCAAAGGCCTATGTCGCTGGAATGACCTAACAGGGTGCAACGAGCTAACGGGTTGAAGGGAAAGGTGCTACGACCTAAAAAGAAACGACCTATGTTAGGTCGCAGGAAAATGGAACGACCTAAGTTAGGTCGCGAGAAGATGTGGAAAGACTTAGGTCGTGAAGACTTAGGTCGTGAAGACTTAGGTCGAGAAGACTTAGGTCGTGAAGACTTAGGTCGCGCAGTCTTTCTAAAGCCGCTTCTTTTAGGTCGCAAACGACCTAACTCTGCTGCATCTTAGGTCGCATGAAGAGATCCGGAGCCATATTCTTAAGTCGCTGCTGCCGCGTGCTCTTAGGTCGCTCATTGGTTAAGTTGTTCAATGTTAGGTCGTTGAGTAATTTCTTGAGTCGCGTCTGTTGTGTAGGTCGTTGCCGACCTATGTGTTGTAAAGTGTTGAGTTGTATTTGCTTATGTTGTACTATCTTTAGGTCGTGATGTTTGTTAGGTCGTGGACGACCTAAGTGTTTGAAATTTTGTTCTGTTTTGGCGTGTTGAGTTGTAGCCTATAAATAGGCATGTTTGGTCATTTGTAATAGTTTAGTTGATTTGAAATAAAAAATTTGTTTTGTTAGCTTTGTGCTTTCACCAAATTGGTAGTTGAGTGTAATCTCCTATCTCCACTCTCGGATAATCGAGTGCGCTCGATTCAACGACAGCTGAAGCCGATTCACGGAATCTAGTGCGCTAGATCAACGTGTGAAGAATCGCAGATCTTTGAACCCGGTATCGTGCGCGATCAACGTGTTCGGGATAGCTAGAATTTGGTATCTTCGGATCAACGAATTTGGGCATTTCAGTATTCATCAATCCACCGATTGCTACTTTCATCGTTCTACCTTGTTTTTGTATAATCTGCTGTGTCAGTTTGGTATCAGAACTTGTTTTAGCCAATCATAGCTAAATCGAGTCTTGGAGCCAATTCTTTGAAGAAGTTTGAAGAGTTGAAGTGTTAGCCGAGCTTGAAGTGTAGAGCCCAGCTAAGTAGAAGTGTGGAGATCGAAGTTTGCATTATTTTTAGAAGTTGTGTTCGTCGTGTTCATCATACTTTTGCAACAAAGTGGGAGTTTCCGATCCATTTCATTTTGGATCAAAGTTCGAGAGTTGTTTGAATTTGGCCGTGGTTGTTTGCGCGCCAAAAGAGAAGTTTGAAGTTGAAGATCGTACATCATTTGGTAGCTTTTGATTTGTCCAAGCCGAGAATTGAAGAGTTGTGAAGTATTCAATCATGCCGCTAAGGAGAGCTAATCGACATCAAAACGTTGAAGCATTGTATCGAAGAGAAGAAGCTGATGAGATGGAGCAAAGAATTAATGAAAACTTTAGTGAAAAGCTTAACGAAGGGATTGAACGATTAGAGAAGATGATGTTAGAGATGAATCAAAATCGGAGAAGGGTTTCACCTGAATCTAACCATGGGGGAAGTCGAGTCTCACCACATTCCAATCAAGAAAGAAGTGTTGATGATGATCAAAGACGTGGGAGGAATGTGAATGATCGAGAACGGAGGAATGTAGATAGAAGGGATGATGGTGGAAGACGTTATGGCAGTAGAGATGTTGATGGTCAGGATCGACATCGATATACATCTGATTTTGAAGAGGAGTATGATGGTGGAAGTGTTCATGGACAAGGACGTGGACAAGGAAGAAATCAATCGGAGTATGATCACAAGTGGGAATCTGGGATGAAGACTGAAATTCCAGAGTTCAAGGGTGGTATGCAAGCTGAAGAGTTTTTGGACTGGTTGTCTAATGTGGAGGAGATTTTTGACTTCAAGGAAGTTCCAGAACATCGTAGAGTGAAGTTGGTTGCTACAAGGTTGAGAGGTAGAGCTTTGGCATGGCGGCAACAAACCAAACTTACACGTGAACGGATGGGGAAGTCAAAGGTTGAATCATGGGAAAAGATGAGGAAAATGATGAAAGCCACATTCTTACCTTATAACTATCAGTCGCTTATGTATCAGAGGTTGCAAAACTTGAGACAAGGGACGAAATCTGTGAATGACTATGCTGACGAATTTTATCAACTGATTGCAAGGAATGATATTATGGAGACAGAGGAACAATTGACAGCTAGATTTGTTGGGGGGTTGCGAATGCAGATTCAGGATATGGTTAACATGTTTGATCCCAGATCTATAGCGGAAGCACACCAGAAAGCGTTGGCTTGGGAGAGACAGGGACGACGAGGTGGTGGTGTGTTTACAAATTCCAACAATCCAATGAAGGGTGTTAGTGGAAGTTCTAATGTTTCAAAAGCTGTTGCAAAACCAGTTGTGAGTGAGGTTGGGAAGATGAAAGTCAGTAATGGTTTCAAGTGTTATAATTGCCAAGAAATGGGCCATAAAAGTAATGAATGTCCAAAGCCAAAGAAGAGAGCTATGATAGCAGAGGTTGAGGATGAGGATGAAGAAGCTGAATGTTCCAATTCACCACCTGATGAGGAGGAAGAAGAAGTGTCGGGAGACGAAGGTTGTAATCTGATGATGAGGAGGTCTTGTTTAACACCAAAGCTAGAGGAGGATTGTAGTTGGTTGAGGAGCAATATATTTCAGTCGACATGTACTATTCTGAGGAAAGTTTGTAAATTTGTTATTGATGCTGGAAGCTGTGATAATATAATTTCTTCAGAGGCTGTGAGGAAGTTGGCATTGAAGACCGAGAAACATCCGAAACCGTACAAGTTGGCTTGGTTGAGGAAAGGCGGGGAGGTGAAGGTTGGACGAAGGGCTTGTGTGAATTTTTCAATTGGAAAGAAATACAAGGATGAAATCTGGTGCGATGTGGTAGATATGGATGTCTGTCATTTGTTGCTGGGAGAACGTGGCAGTATGATAGGGCGGTGCAACATGATGGGCGTACCAACAGTTACAGTTTCATGTTTGAAGGCACGAAGATTACTTTAGTTCCAAAGAAGCGACCACAAGAAGAAAACAAATTGGAGGAGATTGAAGAGCTGAAAACTTTATTATCCCTGAAGGAGTTTGTTAAAGAAGTCGAAGAGGAGCCGAAAGTATTCTTGTTAATTGGGCGTGAGAGCAGTGAAGAGGTTGAAATTCCAGAGGAAGTGAAACCAGTATTGAAAGAATTTGAGGATGTATTTCCAGAGGAGTTACCAAAGGAGTTACCGCCACTGAGAGACATTCAACATCAAATAGATCTTGTTCCGGGTGCTGTATTGCCACATAAACCACACTATAGAATGAGTCCGAAAGAACATGAAGAGTTGCGTAGGCAGGTAGAGGAATTGCTTGAACAGGGACGTATACAGGAGAGTTTGAGTCCGTGTGCTGTACCAGCATTACTCGTACCGAAGAAGGATGGCTCATGGAGAATGTGCACAGATAGTAGAGCATTGAACAAGATAACGGTCAGATACAGATTTCCGATGCCGAGGCTTGATGATCTGTTAGAAAATCAGTGGGTCAGTAATCTTTTCTAAGATTGACTTGAAGAGCGGTTATCATCAGATTCGCATTAGACCAGGGGACGAATGGAAGACAGCATTCAAGACGAGGGAAGGATTGTATGAATGGTTGGTAATGCCGTTTTGTCTATCGAATGCACCGAGTACATTCATGAGGGTGATGAATCAAATTTTCAGGCCGTACATTGGGAAATTTGTGGTGGTTTACTTTGATGATATTCTGATCTACAGTGCTAGTACAGAAGAGCATGTTCAGCATTTGAAGAAAGTGTTAATTATCCTTCGTGAAGAACAATTATACGCTGCTACGAAGAAGTGTGTTTTTATGGCGAGGAGTGTTTTATTTCTGGGATATGTTGTATATGAAGGAGGAATACAGGTTGACCAGAGTAAAGTCGAAGCAATTAGAGATTGGCCACAACCCAAGACGATAACGGAAGTTCGAAGTTTTCATGGGTTGGCTTCATTTTATCGGAGGTTTATTCCACACTTTAGTAGTGTGATGGCGCCTGTGACTGATTGTATGAAAGGTAAACAGTTTGCATGGACGAAGGAAGCAGGGGTTGCTTTTGAGCGAATCAAAGAACTTTTGACATCAGCACCAATTCTAGTATTACCAGATTTTCAGTTGGTATTTGAACTACATACTGATGCATCCAAGGTTGGGATTGGAGGAGTGTTGAGTCAGAGAGGACGTCCTATTGCATATTTTAGTGAGAAGCTATCGGGAGCGAAGATGAGATATAGTACATATGATGTGGAATTTTATGCTGTTGTGCAAGCTATTAAACACTGGAGACACTATCTATTTCAGAAAGAGTTTGTTTTGTACACTGATCATGAGGCGTTGAAGCATTTACAAGGGCAAGACAAGATTTCAGCAAGACATGCATCATGGACCGCCTATTTACAACAGTTTATGTTTGTGGTGAAGCATAAATCTGGAGTGACGAATCGTGTTGCGGATGCGTTGAGCAGAAGGAACCATTTGTTAACTACAATGAAGGTCGAAGTGATAGGGTTTGATGTGCTACCAGAAGTAATTGTTGAAGATCCTTACTTTATGAAGCTTGTAGATAAAGTCAAGAATGGGGAGACGGATGAGTTTATGATGGTAGATGGTTTTCTGTTCAAAGGAAATCGATTGTGCATACCTGATTGTAGTTTGAGAATGAAAATTGTGAAGGAGCTACATGAAGAAGGCCACGTGGGTAGAGACCGTACACTACAGCTGATTTCTCAATCTTATTTTTGGCCATCGATGAGAAAAGAGGTTGAGCGATTTGTGGAACGATGTCATATCTGTCAGGTTTCGAAAGGAACTGCGACCAACGCTGGATTATATTTGCCGTTACCTGTACCAACTAAGCCTTGGGTTGATGTGAGTATGGACTTTGTGTTGGGATTGCCGAGAACGCAGCGTGGTAATGATTCCATTTATGTGGTGGTTGACCGATTTTCAAAAATGGCACATTTTATTGCTTGTAAGAAGACGGCAATTGCTGTTCATGTTGCTCAGTTATTTTTCAAAGAGGTATATCGACTTCATGGATTGCCAGAATCTATTGTGTTAGATAGAGATACTCGTTTTCTGAGTCATTTTTGGCTAAGTTTGTGGAAGATGGTGGGAACGAAATTGAAGTTTAGTAGCGCTTACCATCCACAACTGATGGGCAAATGGAGGTGGTTAACAGATCGCTGGGGAATTTATTGCGATGTCTGGTGAAAGATAATCTGAAGGGTTGGGATATGAAGTTATGTCAAGCTGAGTTTACACATAATCATGCAGTCAATCGAAGTACTGGGTTCAGTCCATTCCAGATTGTTTATTCAAGCTTACCAAAAGGGCCATTGGATTTGACGATAGTACCACAACCAAAGGGAACTGTTAAACGAGCTGTCGATTTTGTTGAGGGGTTAACTGAATGTCATAAAATCGTTCAGGAACGATTGGAAAAGGCAAATGAGAAGTATAAACGATCTGCAGATTTGAAGCGAAGAAATGTGGAGTTTAATGAAGGAGATATGGTATATGCTGTGTTAACAAAAGATCGTTTTCCAGTGGGCGCTTATAACAAGTTGAAAGCCAGAAAAATTGGTCCTGTAACAATTGTGAAACGGATCAATGAAAATGCTTATAAGTTGAAGCTGCCGGAGGATGTTTACACTTCTGACGTGTTTAACGTTAAACATCTTATACTGTATCATGGAGATGAGTTCGTTGTGGGGAAAGAGGACGCAAATTCAAGGACGAATTTTTTTCAATCCGGAGAGGATGATGCAGCCCAGAAAGAAGAAGTCATAGGTCGTGTGCGACCTAACATGTTGATAGGTCGAGTCCGACCTAAAGGGGAAGCTAACGAGTTAACATTTTCTGAAGCATTGTGGGAAGTTGAAGTTTTAGGTCGTAAGCGACCTAACGGGTTTGAGAATGGCGAGCTAAAGCAAAGGCCTAGGTCGCTGGAACGACCTAACAGGGTGCAACGAGCTAACGGGTTGAAGGGAAAGGTGCTACGACCTAAAAAGAAACGACCTATGTTAGGTCATAGGAAAATGGAACGACCTAAGTTAGGTCGCGAGAAGATGTGGAAAGACTTAGGTCGTGAAAACTTAGGTCGAGAAGACTTAGGTCGTGAAGACTTAGGTCGCGCAGTCTTTCTAAAGCCGCTTCTTTTAGGTCGCAAACGACCTAACTCTGCTGCATCTTAGGTCGCATGAAGAGATCCGGAGCCATATTCTTAGGTCGCTGCTGCCGCGTGCTCTTAGGTCGCTCATTGGTTAAGTCGTTCAATGTTAGGTCGTTGAGTAATTTCTTGAGTCGCGTCTGTTGTGTAGGTCGTTGCCGACCTATGTGTTGTAAAGTGTTGAGTTGTATTTGCTTATGTTGTACTATCTTTAGGTCGTGATGTTTGTTAGGTCGTGGACGACCTAAGTGTTTGAAATTTTGTTCTGTTTTGGCGTGTTGAGTTGTAGCCTATAAATAGGCATGTTTGGTCATTTGTAATATTTTAGTTGATTTGAAATAAAAACTTTGTTTTGTTAGCTTTGTGCTTTCACCAAATTGGTAGTTGAGTGTAATCTCCTATCTCCACTCTCGGATAATCGAGTGCGCTCGATTCAACGACAGCTGAAGCCGATTCACGGAATCTAGTGCGCTAGATCAACGTGTGAAGAATCGCAGATCTTTGAACCCGGTATCGTGCGCGATCAACGTGTTCGGGATAGCTAGAATTCGGTATCTTCGGATCAACGAATTTGGGCATTTCAGTATTCATCAATCCACCGATTTCTACTTTCATCGTTCTACCTTGTTTTTGTATAATCCGCTGTGTCACTATCAATATAGCCCTTCACCATCAACACCTAATCTTCCACCTTCTATTTGTTTTGCATTTTAGCATTAAACAGTTTCCTAGTAGACTCATATCTTGCAGAATGAGACTGCTCACCAAATAGTACCTTGAGACTATCAAAAACCTCATGGACAGATAGTGATTCGTGCTACCTTTCCAATTGTTTGACTAAAGTAGACGACACAAATACTAGAGCGATTTCGAGGCCAGTGGCCCACTTACTATAAGAAAAAATAATGTCTTGGGATTTTGACCTTGAGAAAAGCTCAACAAATCATACCCATATGATAGATAACTCTTATCGGTTGTATCACATACAACTCCTAACCCGTGGTACTTTGTCCTAATCCCGCCTTAACCTTGAGGAAAGCTCAATAAATAAAGTATGATTATTCACTCGAACCTACCATTTCAAAATGGCCTAAGTATAATGCAGATAAGTTGAAGAAAGCTCAACAAATATTCCATTGTCTTACCTTGTCTATTCAATATATTAATAGTACTAAACATAACATCCCTAGCTTGAGGAAATCTCAACAACAAAAGAGTATGCACTAATCTATTAATATATAAATGTTAGAGGAAACCATTATAGTAAATATGCATAATCTTTAATATATAATATCGAGTGATACTAACTTAGGGAATAATGTAATTCTTATTAAATACTCTTATAATTCAAGTGTCGAACACATTAGAACTCACGGTACGTAAGTATTTATTCTCTAAGTCATTTTGGGTTTCTTTAATGTTCCATCTGTAGTTTACACAATCATATTATATAAGTTTTATTGTTATATAACTTTTATATTTTAATTAACTTATATAATAGTCTTATGTAGAACTTTTTATTAATTAAATCTTATTTAAGTAATTAACTCTTTAATTAATTTTATATAGAATATTTATTATATATTATAACCTTTATAGTATAACACATATATCTTATATATGTGGGTATCATTTAATTAATTAACCTTTAATTAATTTATTTAATTAAATAATTTTTATTAAATTATATTAATTTATGAATTCAATTTATATACATACATGTACGCTTATGTTATTTTAAACATTTTAAAAACAACATAACATATATCATAATATATTTGTCAAAATATAAAATTTATTAATTATTAACTCATTTAATTAATATATTTTATTAATCTTACTAATAAATTTTAAATTTCAAAATTAACTAATATTAATTTTCAAACATTTTGAAATTTTTTTATTATATAATAAATTATATAATATATATATATATCTTATTTTAAATTTAACTTTTAAATTTAAAATACTATATTTTAAAATTTTCAAACAATTTTGAAAATTAGCCCAGTGCCCAATTCACTTTTCTATAGGGACAACTTTTGGGCTCACATATCTTTTCGAGTTAGGCCAGTAGCTAGGTAGGGAAGAGTACTTGATTACCCAAACCCAACCCTTTGATATTACATTTCTAGACACCCTACCATCTGAGCTGTGAGCTTAATTAGTTAACCCTAATATTACTAATTTAGACCATATATGTCATTGGACTCTGATACCATTGTTGGAACTAGGCCGCCCACAGCGAAAGAAATGGGTGAACTATAATTTTTTTACCATTTGGATCTCTGTTGGGCCTATGAAGTCTAATTTGTTTAGAACATTATTTTATTTAAGTTCATAATATAGTTTTATATTATGTAATTAATATTGTATTATGTATATACATGTATTATATACAAAAGTATATGTGTGCATGTGTAACATAGCAATCTATGCAAGGTTTCACATGCCCGTGTATAAGTGCTGGGATTTACAACACGACGGACATGTTAGCCCCACTTGTATATAGGTGTATCATCCAAATGTATGGTCATATGCATTAAGTCTTATGTATGAAGTACATATTTATATACATATATATGTATGTATGTAACCTTAAATAATTTATATGTAAAGAATTTTATGAATTACAAAATCATATGTAAATATACATACACACATACATACTATAATATATATATATATATAATTATTATAATTAATAGTTATAAAATAATTTTAATTTTAATCTATTATAAAATACTATAAATACGAAATTATTTTTTGGATATATATATATAAGTTAATAATTGTATATATATATATATATATTTAATAATGATAATGCTTTTGGCCTAGAGAATATATATATATATATAATTTGAAGATAGACATAAATATATATGTGTGTGTGTGTGTAAAATTATATATACATATGTAAATAACTAATTAATATCTATACTATAAAGCAAAACCCTGGTCAAAGCGGTCAAAGTGAAGCCTTTTTGGCATTTCCCACAATGTCCGACTGGGTAAACATAAACAAAATTTCGCATTAGGGAAAAATTGTAACTACGTTCTAACCACGTTTCATTAACCGCCTACTTCCCCCATGTTTTCATCATTTAGCCGACATTTTCTTTTCCATTTCCTCAAATCTTCAGTACGAGGCATGGCTACTAAAGATTGTTGCCTGAAATCACCAAATCGCAATATTGGAATCAAATAAAAGCCTCAAATCTCTAAACTAGACAAAACCCTCATCCCCATGCAGCATACGATGTGTATCCCTCAACTGCTGACATTTAGGGTTTCCTACTTTCTACCTATACTCAGTTATGAAAATCGCTGCTGTGAGAAGTGAACTGATCCATGAGAGGCTTCTCCTCCCCATGGTTCAATCACCTGTGGTCGAGTATGCTGTGTTTACTGTCAATTCCCTGGATTTTGTTTGCAAAATGGTAAAACTACCTTTTTTATGCCCTTTTTTCTCATTTTTTACATGTTATATGGATCTCCCTTGATTTCATTAGTTTCATCACTCTAGGGCTACCTCATATTCACTTTCCTACAACTATCAACATTAAGAAATGCATCAATTAATGCTCGAATTTGGTTTCTCAATGAAATTTCCTCTTGCTTTACTTGAGATCCATGTCAAAAAAGGTGATACGGTTTGTTCTGAAATTAGGAGGAAGTTTCATCATGTATACTTGAGATCCATGTTGAAGAAGGATATTTGCTTTGTCGAAGAGGCTTGGCTACAAGGTGCAGAGGAGTGGAAGCTAGGGGTTGTGTCGGCGCTTGGTTTGAAGGCTGACGAGCATATGAGGTTTGGGTACAATGTGCGGAGGAAGGAAAGTAGGCAGTCATGTCGGCGCTTGGCTTCAAGGTGGACGACCATAACAGGTTTGGCTTTATATTTGCTAAAAGATCAGAGGATGAAAGCTGATCATGACAATTTGTAAGATGGAAAAGAAGGTAAACTTTTTTGCTCTTAACATGAAAAAATTCAAATTTCGAAAGTATTAAATTGCAAATCCATGTAGGTGCCAAATGTAAATATGCATACATAAATTTGAAACCTCGAGTACATTTAATTTTGAAAATGTGTATAAACATTTCTATGTATACAGTTCTATATATGCGAGTTTCAAGAGTTTGCAGTTTCTAGAAAGGTAAAAATTTCGGATATATATACGGTAGCATATATGGTTTTGACCATATGACGGTTTCATATATGTACTCAACTTTAAAGCAATATATTTCAAATATCTACATACACTTTGCATTTAAAAGCTCTTAAGTGGTTTTGTACAATCAAATTTCTTAAAGATTGTGAAGTTCACAAATAGAAGTTTGAAGTTTAAAAGTTCCAAACAGATGTTGTTTTAAACACATACATGGTGTTGTAAAAACATAATTTCCTTTATATGGTTTGTGAACACTGAATTTTGTATACACTTGGGTTGCAAATATAAAGTGACTAATGAATGATTTCAAAAATGTAAGGAGTTTCATGAAACCACAGTTAAAAATATATCATGTACAATTTTAAATGTTTCAAAAATTTAAAGTCTCAAAGCTTTGGTATATGTATCAGCTTTATATATTTTGGATTTTCAAGTATACTTAGTTTTGTATGTAAAAAGGTTTCGGGCATTTTATTCTTGAATTTTTAAATGAATAATAACGAATTTTAGATGAATATATAGGCTTCATAAATATATCAGTTTACATTATATTGATTTTCAGTTAAACAAAGCTTCACATATTTAGTTCCTATATGCTTCATACAATACCTTCACTGTACCGCTGCTTATAAGTCATGTATACATGTAATACTTTCATCTAAATTCTTTTGGTTTCAATAAGCTAATATTTTGGTAAGAGCTAGAAATGAGGGACTTCTACCAAAATAACTCTGTCCAACAACCCTCTGTTGCCTGTTAGAACTTTTATGAATTGGAGTACAAGATTTTCCATATAAAAAGCGTATGTTTTGAAAGCATATTTGCATTTACTGTAGCGTTTGTAAGCTGTAACCATACAGTATTTAAATGTAACTTTCTGTCGGGATACTTTAGTAGAATCCATGGACAATTCTTCAACCGCATGTGGCGAGTTCTTAACCAGCTCAAATGTCATAAGGAACATATCTATTTTAGAACATTCAATATCATCTTTTATTTCTTAATTAAGCATTTGAGGTAATTATATCATAATGTTATTTGTCATAATTTTCTGAAGTGGTACTGTCATTCTCAAGTTGATTTCTCCCTGAGAAAAATGGAAGATCAGAATGAAGAAACACGGCTGTGACAAGACAAAGAAGAAGAAAAATAGAAGGAGTGAAGGCTCAGATTCTTGAAAATTGATTCAAATAACAAATATTTCAGCTTTAGGCATGTTTCACCTGAGTGGATCAATTGGTTGAGTAGGACAACAAGTTATTTACAGCAGATGAAGACTAGCATGCATGTACCAAGTGAAGAGGATGGTGCCACAGAAGACCCAGAAATGGTTAGAAGATAAAGTATGTCATGTACTTTGACTATTACGATGATATATTTCAATGGACATTTTTATTTATGTTTTTTTAAATACTTTAGTCTATTTTAATTATTGCAGTTTGATTGACATTGCAGTACTATGCTTATATGATTGTGTCTATTTTTTGTTCTATTGCTGAGCGGTACTAATGAAGTTGGTTAAAATTAACATGCGGTAGTATTACTGATTCTTTTTTCAGTGTTATGATATTCGAATATGTTAAATTTGAAAAATAAAGATAGAATAAAAAACATTATATTTAAATCTTACTTCTTCAATTTAGTAGGAACGAATTCTCAGTATATTCTTGGAAACGTTAAGTAGCACATCTTTGGTGCATCTAAAATCTTCTTGAGTCCATTACATTCTATTTGTAATTTAGCTGATGAAATTCCTATTTATACTTGAATATTTGTGAAATAAATAAAACTAAATGCTTTCAAATTTTGTTCCTTTTATCTTAAAAAATAGTTGACTACAACTTAAAATTTTAAAAGTTAAAAACTACAAGATTTGAAACCTACAGCCCATTTTGGATATGAAGCAGAACAAAGGGAAGAGAAAGAGTTAAGATTAAGTTCATTTTGACTACCAATCCTCCTGCATCATCCTACGTCCTAGCTTTCAGGAATTATAGCACTTATCTAAAATAAATCAATAAATAACTATGTAAGCACATAAGTGAGCATTAAAGTACAAATTATGCAGTTTAACAGTCATCGGATAGGATGGTATTTGACTGTTAAAGGTTGAAAAATATAGTTGATTTGGGTACCAATTTAGCTATACCCACTTGAGTAATAGTTGATTACTTTCTTTACATATTTAATCATTTTCTAAAATAACGTAGTCTCATTCACGTTTTGATAAACGGTTGATATGTGCATGTACATGCATAAAAATGCAACATTACTTACACGTCAAAGTCATTTTGTAAGATCCAAAAAATCGTACAAACGGTATTTTTATTATCAGTCCCTCTGGCGCACGTGCATCGCACGTGCCAAATTACTCGTATATATATATATATATATTAATGATTTTGACTCAAGAATTTTTTTAATTATGAATTTATTTAAATAATTAAATCCATGTTTAAAATAAAGAAAAAAAATATATATATAATTATTTTCAAAAACAAAATTTATATTTTAATGTTTTCAATTGATACTATTTATAATATGTTAAGCTATACATTCTTATATCTTATCTAAAATTAATTTTAAATTAAAATTAACAATATCGATATATATATATATATATATATAATTAAATTTTTTAATATTGCTGAAAGCGTCTTTGGCATAAATAAAATTATTCATCAGTTAAAACACAGATTGTATTATCTGCGACCATAGCTCAGTTGGTCAGTGCTGCTTAGCGACCATGGAACGAAGTTCTTTGAGGTCACGGTTCGAGTCTTGGCAAACCAAGCTGTGTTTCCTTAAGGTTTACAGTGTTTATTCCCTGTCAAAAACTAAATAAAAAAGGTAGGGGAATTGAAACTCTAGGTTGAGCTAGCTAAAATGGGGGACCGGTGTGGCGGGTAACCGAGTTCCTTGGCTCTACTCTCTGGTGTAGAGTTTTTAGATAAATACCGAATAAAACATAGATTGTATGATGTTAAAATTTAATTATAGATTTATAAAAATAAAATCATTAAATAATATGTTATTTTAATTTAGAAAATATATTTTTTATAGCCTTGAGCATTATGTCAAGGTATATAAAAAAATTAATTTAATTTTTAATATATGCATATAACCAAACAACCATCAATCATATGACGATATGCTAATATGTTAGATTTATCGTCTATCTATTTAAATAGTATATAATATAGAAATTAATTAGACATTAATTCATTATTATAGATCAGAGAATTACCTTATCACCAAAGCCAATTAGTACACACTGAAATGAGGAGATTATCTCCTTGAACGAGATTCCAATTCAGAAAGGTGTTGGCTCATGAACTGATCGCCACCAAAAGTCGAAATGAAGTAGAATTTGATGTGAATTTGTATTTGAATTTTTGAGGTTGGGATGGTGAGTTGTTGGCCGAAAATATGCACCAAAGGGAAGTGCAAAAAAGTAGTGATAATTGAGGAATAAGATCTAAATAAAAAAAGAGACTAACGAGTGAAAAGAGTATCAACCTCCCTTCATGCCATCAAATAGCCGACCACTACAAGGCCAATCAAGGCTGGCTACCCGATAAAGAGATATCCAACTACAGTCACTCGATGGACGTCATATCACGATTTAACTTTAATCAAAGCAAAGCGTTCATATTGAAGATCAATAGTATTCTCAAATCAAGAGAACTGTATAAAATAGTCACATCAATATTTTCTTTTTGACCTTTGTTATATTAACTTACAGAAAAAAATCGAGTCAGTTATTCCATAGTTATCCAATAACTATCAGTATGTAACCCCCGGTGCCCTCAATAATCATGAGTAATACATTGTCCAACTCTTGGAGAGTGTTACATACTCTAGTCTCAACGGCTGTATCGATATTCAGTCTCGATACATCTTGACTAGGAATATTTAAAATGATGTGTTTATTATATATATATATATATATCATAATACGATACTCATGATTACAACTATTTGTAATTACTATCAAAAATACACCATTTATGGATTTTCTGTTAAATATATTTTAATTAAACATTCAACTATTCATAAGATATTATAATAAATGTATAACAGAAAGAAAACATATTTTATTACAACTGAGAATTAATTACAAAGTTAATAATTTATAATAATTATAGAATTACACATAAGGCATACCCCTAACTCTATCAATTTAATTCTTTTAATAAGGCTCCCACTAGATTTTTATATTTCTCATAACCCTAAAAGAAATATATAAATATTTGATTTCTCTAGTGAGTGTTAGGACTCACTTGTTTTGGGATTCCGACCTTGAGTTTTCTCAACAAATATAGGCCTATAAGTGATGGATATCTCTTTATCGGTTGTATCATATACATCCCCTTACTGTGGTCTTTGCTCTAATCTCGACTTTGGCCTTGAGTTTGCTCAATGAACTAAGATTGATTATTCACTCATACCTATCATTTCACGATAGCCTACATATAATGCATATACTTTGAGTTTGCTTAATAAATACATGGATGTATTTTACCTTGTCTAGGCAATATATTAATATACTACACATAACATCCCTATCTTGAGTTCACTCAACATCTAGTGAATATGCAAGTAATATCAATATATAAATGATAGAGGATAAATGTATATATTTGAGATTCATAACCTTTAATATATACATTAGAGTGGTATCGATTTAATGAATAATTTATTCTTACGAAATACCTTTGTGATTCAAGTGTCGGACACATTTGAAATCACAGTACATGTACATATGTAGGCACTTGTAATAAAACATGTTTTGGATTTATTTCAGTTCCACTTAAATTTTGTTTATACACACACACATATACATACATACATATATATATATATGTATGTATGTATGTATGTATGTATGCATGTAATTATATAAGTTTTATTTATTTTGTTATAATTTAATTTAACTTACATAATGTTTATATATATCTTGTTAATTAAATCATATTTGATTAATTTTAATAAATATTAATTAAATCATGGTTAATTAATTTCAATTCTTATTAACTAAATCATGCTTAATTAATTTTAATCCTATTAATTAAATCATATTTAATTAATTTTGGTTCTTATTAATTAATCATGTTTAATTAACTTTCAATTCTAATTAACCGAATCATATTTAACTAATTTTTAATTCTTAATTTAATTAGATTTTATTGTATTTATAATTTCATAAATTTTATATTATTCATCGTAAACCATTTAGGATGAATAACTAACTATAATATTTATAATGTTATTTATAGACACACACATCAATATATATTATTTAATTAACCATCAATTATTTAGTTAATAAATCCTTTTATTTAATTAAACAATTTAATTAAACACTTTAATTAATTCAATTTTCTTAATTTATTTATCTTAAACAATTTTTAGATTACTATACAACTATAAGAATTATAGTTACATGCATATATTAATGTATACATGTTTTAACTAATTAACTCTTATTTATTTATTTAATTCAATTTAATTAATCTTATTAATTAAATATATTAAAATTTTGAAATAAATATTTAACTTCTCAAAATAATTTGAGAAATTTAAATTTGTTTCATAACTTCTATAAATTCCTTTTATATTTTAAACTTAACTTTTACATTTGAAATGTAATTTTAAATTTTCAAATTTTAATTTGAAAATTAGCCCAAAGCCCAAACAACTCTAGGCCTTACATCTAGGCTAACCTTTTGGACTCACTCTACCTATTAGGTGAGGATAGTAGCTAGGGAGGGGAGAATACTTTTTATTCAATCCTAAACCTAGACACTACTATTCTAGACATCCATCGGATGAAAAAGTACATTAGTTGACCCCGAATACTGGCTAATCAGACTACACAGACCATATGGGCTCTGATGTCATTTAGAAACCAAATCCATTTCACAACGATTGAAAATGATAAATTTAAAAAAAAACCACATTTGGATCCTAATTGTCATATAAAGTCTATTAATTAGTAGCAGATTTAATCTATTTATTGAATAAAATCATATTTATTTTAAATTATTTTGTATTTATTAATTAATTTGATTAGATGTTAATTCAAATATATAATGTATATATTCAACAACATGACAAAATAGTACAATGAAGTACAAACACGTATAACTATATATACTACAACAACTTAACTTTTAGAGGTAATTAATAATAAATATTTAATTAAGAATGAAATTTAATAGTTTGAAAATGAATATTCATTTATGAATTGTGAGATAAATTAATTAGAAAATTGTTTAATATTGGATTTAAAATGAGAATAATAAATGTTTAAATTTCAATGAATAAATTTTAGAAAATTTTATTATGTTAAGTGAACAATTGAGTATTAAGAATGTAAAATTTTGTTTCGAATTTTATGGTAATTTGTTTCATATAGAAAAATAGTTTTATAAAGAAGAAAGAAAAACAAATGTATATATATACTCACTTATTTTATCATACCCCAAGCCCAATTATTCTTTCCCCAAACATATCTCCAGACCTTTCTCTTTCTCGTTTTGTTTTCTTATTTTATTAGTACAAATCATCCCATTCCTTTTAGGGAAAAAGAAGGAATTCAAATTCTAAGGCTAGACCCCAAATTCCAAAATAAAATTCCGCATACATATTCGAAGCTCGGCTTCATTTCGAAGAGAGAGAGAGAGAGGGTGAAAGTTACGATGGGGGAGAAACTAATCTCAACCTTTAAACCATCGCATTTTATTATTCTCGACATTTAGTTCTACAACTGAAATTACCCACTGTTACTTTCTTCATCTTAAATATCCAAAGTTGTTTAACTGAAGTTTATTAATTTAGTCGTTTGTAATATTGTATTCGGTAACGATCATTCGCTGGGAAGCAATATAATATGGTGCGTACATAGCTACTGGTTGTTAGTAAAAAGGAAGCGATGAGGGTTTTTGTCGATGCAATGCAATCTGGACGTGTGCAATTTAAGGAAGAAGTAAGATGGTACGTGGTGAAAAGTCGTGCATTCGAGAGGAAGTGGAAGAGTAGTTTCAGTTAAGTATCTATCCCTCATACATTTATGTTTTCATCAATAGTTCTTAATATTAAAATTGTTTGAATTGATGGGTAAGTTGTATTCATGTTGCTGGGTTGTATAGGATGTGCATGTGTTTGTACAGGTGAGAATATGCTGTATAAACTAGAGTGTATATGTATGTGTCTGAGGGGCGCAGTTGCTGTGATTTTGTGAATATAAATGGGAGCTACTGTGAGTTGGCGCTATGTTGTGTGTATAAGTTTGCATGGGTTAATTGGATGGCTGTATATATGTGTAAACGGCAGTCTGTGTGGGTGTATGCGTACAGCGGTGCAAGTGTTTGTGTGTAATGAGAGTGTATTAAAATGTGATGTGTCAATGGGTGCGGGTATATATATTTATAAATGTGAGTTAATGGCTGTGTTTTTGGAGTGCTCTATTGCATGTGTTATCTGTGAATTTATTCGTGTGTGTCCATGCTACTTTGGAGTGCTTCAGTGTCTGCATGTTCATGTATATGTATTTGTGCGGAGTGTGTGGATGTGTGTGAGAATTGGAGTGTATGTGCATATACATCATTATTTATCATGACTTGCTGTCTCTGCCTTGTATTCACTGTGTGCATGGAGTAATGAGTGTGGCTGTGTGAGAGTGTGTGTGTATTCACGTGTGGGCTATGTTTTGTTTATGAAATGCTAGGTGTTTACATATCAGAGTGTGGTTTGTGTGTGAATAATTTGTATGTATGGATGTGTATGTGGGTATGACAAGATCCTGAGTTTTGTGTGTGTGTATCGTATACATGTATATGTGTGGGGTGTTTGTATTTGTGAGAGAGTGTTTTCTTATCCAAGCACCTTGATTTGTTGCTATTCCTATGATAAGTATTTGACGATGCAATGCTCTGTGTTACCATATTTGGCCTTATTAGTTTAATTGTTTTGTCGAAGAGAACTGCTATTATTTTGTACATTGTCCTACTGTTATATCAATAAGGAAGCATGTTTACAAGCTAAATTATTTGAAAATGAATTGGGTTCCATCTTGTGGGGAAGCATAATCCTATTTTTGGGCAAACTTTAGTAATTAATAATTAGAATATATTTTTACCTTTGAATTTAATAAGCAAAATATATTTTTGAATTTTAATATAATCATTAGATACTATATGTGTGTGTATATGTGAATGTAAATATAACAAATTAAAAAAGTAATTTTAATTTTACTGTTTAAATAGTTGTTATCTAGCCTATCTACCAGGCGGTATCTAGACTGACTTGACGAACAGAACTTGAAAACTATTGAGGTAGATGGCTCGGAGAGATAGCTGTAAAGTCCAAAAACCAAGTATAATCAAGACTGTAAGACAATGATAAAGGCACTCTAAAAGAATCAAAGCCCGATCCATCAAAGCGATTGATCAATACCGATCCATAGCTATGGATCGGTACCGACCCATAGAATCTTCCAAGATTTGTTCCATTTTCCTCCTATAACCAACTATTGATGTTAGAAGCCTATTCCTAACTCCAGGGATCGTTCACATGACATTTGATATTAAATAGCTGAAGCATAAGGAATTAACAACTTTACTCCTCTACCGATCCATCTCATTGACCAAGAAACATGCTCATGACTATACAAACAAGTCAAGAAAAATGAAGCTAACGATGTATCACTTTGATCCAAGGTGGCTAGAACCATCCATAAGATGATCTTATGGATTAGTAACGATCCATGCCTATGGACAAGGCCGTGTCTTCTCGAGTATAACTGCTGCTACATCATGGAGAACGTGGAGGAAAACATGTTAGAGCTTTTACCGGCGACCTACAACTATAAGTAGGCATGTAGGGGCATCATTATAGGGATCTTTTTAGCTCTCTAGCAGTTTTACATATATTTTTGGTAATTGGCTACGAGTGGTAACGAATGATAAGAATAGCAGTTGTAAAACAAAGATACCATCAGTCAAATCTCAAGTGGACGTAGGCAACGATTAACCGAACCACTATAAACGTGTATTGTTCTATTTTCACTTATTTTCATTTACTTTTCATCACTTTTTATTCTCTACATAATCTATTAAGTATTTATGCCATTTCTGGTACAAACATTTTGGTGCGTTCATTGAGAACTGATTCTCTGGCCTATTTGGATAAATCATCTACTATTGGATTGTTTAAATCCGAGAGACGGATCCAGTTTCCTTTATTTTTTGAATTTCTAACTACTTAGGTTTTCAAGAATCTGCATGAGAGCTTTCTATAGGGGCCCCTAAAAGAGACAGTTCCACCACTTCGCATGCTGTCGAAGATGTTGAGGAGATCGATCCTTAGCAAGTCGATGAGGTTGCGCAGCCAACCGCTGCGGATGTTCAGAACCCAGCTGATGTGGTCAGTAGAGTTGAGATGGACCACATGATGAAGTAGATGGAAGACAAGCTCTAGGAAAGCTACAACTATTTAATGCGCAGATGAAGTAGAGCTTGGACTTGTTGAATCAATTAACCAGCAGTCACATAAGGAGCAGGAGGGACAGAGCACCTTTTGATTCAGAATCTAATAGTTCCTCATCATCCGACAAAGGCAGATGGATAGAAAGCAAAAGATGATAATGAAGGAAGTCGGGAAGTCGAGATAGAAGGCAGGACCAAGCCACAGCCAAGGCTTAAGGATCGGTACCGATCCATTAAGAGGGATCAGTACCAAACCATCAAACGTCGGTCCGGATGCTCGACACTCAGGTGATATTGCTGGTTTGGCTTCTAGGCATACCGTTTTACGGTCAGAATGTTGGAATATAGGTAGGTGACGCAAATCTACCATGGAGAGACTATGTGTAAGGAACTACTGAATGAATGGTTCCTCTAGAGTTAGAGGAACCCAGGTATCATCAGGCCAACAGAATGCATTTGCCTAGGCAAACACTTGGGGCAGATTATGTTCACCGCCGTTCGGTACACCCACCTGAACCAAATTTGACTGAAATAGGCAGGAGATTGATAAGTGAGAATCAACACCGGACGGATGATGAGTGGGGTTCCTCCCCGAGCTGGAATCCTTTCACAGAAGATATCTTGAGCAAGGAATACCCACGGACGTTTGTAATGCCGATGATGCCATCATATAATGGAAAGGCGGACCCGAGGTAACATTTGATGAAGTATGACTGGCACATGGATTCTGCCAGGGCTACTAATGCCGTTAGATTTCGTTGTTTCCCGATACTCCTGGAGGGAGTAGCGACGATATGGTTCACCCGGCTACTGCTGAGATTATATCGTCCTTTGATCAACTGGCACGAAAGTTCATAAAGCAATTACATATGCACATGACACGTTCGAAAGACGTAATGTCACTTTCTAACCTCTTTCAGGGAGTAGGAGAGTCTTTAAAGGATTTTTTGCAAAAATTTCGTACTACAATAGTGGAAGTAAGCAATGCTCAGGAGGACATCGTATTGATGGCGCTGATTAAGGGAATTCATCCCAATACTGATTTCAGAAGATGATTAGAAATGAAACCCCCATTGACGATCGATATCTTTTACAGGAAGGCCAATCGGTTCTTACACCTGGAAGAGGCATGTATTAATCCCTAAAGGGATGATGTTGAGCATTTAGCTAAAGTGATACGGAGTAATATTGCAGTAAAATAGTCCGAAGGGAGTTTCGGGAATGTAGATATAAATATTGGCAACAAGAAGGATGGTAAGAAGCGTAGTGATAATGGGGCCAGGAAGCAAAAGCCATATAATAGGAATCATCCCACGATTCCTAAGTATGATAGCTATACTGAGTTATAACTCAATAGAGAATATCTACTTGGCAACTCAAGGAACTAAGCAGAACAAGAAGCTGGCTCCTAAGGAGTCGACTTAGAAGGAGAAAAAATCTGGTAAGTTTTGCAGGTTCCATGAGACACATGGTCACAAGACCAATGAATGCAGACATTTACGTGATATGATCGAGGAATTGATCCGTAAAAAGAAGTTGCAGCAGTTGGTGAAAGCCCCGTAGAATGGCGAGCAAGTAAACTCTGACCCCTATGTGTCGACATCCCAGTGGGGGCAAGCCGGGCCCAATGCTGATGAACTTAAGCGACTTAAGAAACATCTTGTGACAAATACTATAATCAATGTACCACATCCAACTGAGAAGAGTTGGAACGAGATAGAGCGATGTGTTGGTGCTTTAAAAGATGCAGTGAATGAGAGCTATTTTGCTGTCGAAGGTGATGCTTCGATAAAGCAACTTAGAAGGATGACAGATGATATCACTTTCCGTAATAGATATGCTGATGGGGTAGAGGCCTTAATGATTGCTCTACTAGTTATTTCGGGCATGACCGGACTAGCTATAGTGAGGAAGGTTTTGGTTGACTGTGGGGTTCGGTCAACATTCTACTTAAAAGAGCCTATGACTAGATGCTTCTAGAGGTAAAGGACTTAAAGCCATATAAATCTCGGATCTAGGGATTTACCGGGACGACTACTGAGCCAATGGGATGCATGTATCTACCAGTGGATCTTGGAGAGGGCTACCGTAAGACAGTGCGGTCTTGCCTTTTAATGTGTTGGATAGTTACTCTACCTATAATGCATTTTTTGGCCGACCGGTCCTTGCTGAATTTAGAGCGGCCATCGCTCCTTGGTGTTTAACGATGAAATTCCCGATCGAGAACAGTATGGGGATAGTTCAAAAGGATCAGAGGCTTGGCCGCGAGTGCTATGTTGTTGAAATGAAAGAGGTGGGGTGAAGAGAAAAAGGAAAG
Organism: Allium fistulosum; assembly: GCA_030737815.1. NCBI lineage: Eukaryota > Viridiplantae > Streptophyta > Magnoliopsida > Asparagales > Amaryllidaceae > Allium > Allium fistulosum. The sequence continues at coordinate 635,762,368 of CM060901.1, forward strand.
GGTATAGAGAGGACTATCTGTATCAAGGCTCTGCACACATAGCAACCATCGCCTAAGCTCTGGCTTAGGCAACACAGTTGGTTCCATAAGGATATGGATCCGAGGAAAGGTCCGTTGGACGGAAGGGCGGCCCCAGTTGAGTTAACGATCAATTTCCCGGTCAGCAACGATGATCCTATGCGGGTCTTGAAAGTCGGATCACAGATTGGCATGAGGATGATGAAAGAATTAATCACTTTTCTCCAGGAAAACCTAGATTTGTTCGCCTAGACTCACTCGGACATGTGTGGAATATCGCCGGAGATAGGGAGCCATGCATTGAATATTGATCCGAAGTGCGTTCTTGTGAAACATAAATGCCGCAGCCTGGGTCTGGAGAGATCTGCTGCATTTAAAGAAGAAGTGGAGAAATTGGAGGATAATGGCTTCGTCCGCGATGCTCTATACCCGGAATGGGTATTGAATCCAGTTCCGATGAAAACATCAAATGGGAAGTGGAGGACATGCATCAACTATTTTAACTTGAATAACGCATGCCCGAAGGATAGCTTCCCACTCCCGAGAATAGATCAGCTAGTGGATTCAACAACTGGACACGAGTTGCTGTCGTTCATGGATGCATACTTTGGATACAATCAGATCCTGACGCATGCACTAGACCAGGAACACATCAGCTTCATAACCGATCTAGGACTATACTGCTACCTTGTTATGCCGTTTGGATTAAAAAAACGTTGGAGCAACCTACCAGAGGCTAGTGAACATGATGTTTAAAGTCCAGGTCGGACGCTCGAGAGAGGTATACGTAGATGACATACACGTGAAGTCACGGCGATCGGGGAACCACATTGATGACTTGGCTGAGATGTTCAGTGTACTTTAAAAATACGGGATGAAGCTCAACCTCTTGAAATACTTATTTGGCATTGCATCAGGAAAATTCATAGGCTTCATCATGAACTCCCATGGGATCAAAGATAATCTAGAGAAGATCGAAGCACTGAGGAACAGCTAAGCCCCGGAGACGATCTATGACGTCCAAAGCTTGGATGGGAAGGTCGTCTCCTCGAGTTGACTCGTCTTCAGAACCACTGATAAATGCATTCCTTTCTTCGATATGATTAAGAAAGGGAAAAGGAACTTCGCTTGGATGCAAGAATGTATAGACGCATTATAGGCTTTGGTGGATTGCTTAGAGAGACCTCCCATTCTATCGAAACCACTGGATGACGATGACTTGTTTATCCATCTGGCAGTGTCAGTGCACACTTTAAGCGTTGCACTCATGCGTGAAGAGTCTAGAATCTAGCGGCTAGTGTACTACATCAATAAGCAGTTGGCAGAAGCAGAAAGAAACTATCTAGAGCTAGAAAAGCTTGCATATTAACTATTGATTGCTTCAAGTAAGCTCCGCCCTTATTTTCAGGCTCATCAGATTAGGTTCAAACCGACCATCCTTTGAGACAGGTCTTGCAACAACCTAAGACCTTTGGAAGACTATTGAAATAGAACATTAAATTGAGCCAATACGACATTACCTATCACCCTCGAAGAGCTATCCAGGGTCAAGTTTTGGCGGACTTCACTGCTGAATACACTGCGCGAGATGACACTCCGGAGAGTGGTGGAGACCAGGTGGAAGATGTACACGGATGGTGCATCTAATGAACGTTGTTCCAATGCTGGAGTTGTGCTAGTGTCTCCTGAAGAACACCGATTTGTTACGCCCTGAAACTTGACTTTCCCACAACGAATAAGGAACCAGAATACGAGGCCTTGATTATAGGACTCAAGATTGCCAAGGAACTGGGAGTTAAATTTTTGTATATCTTCTGTGATTCCCGGCTGGTGGTATGTCTAGTGCGGAAGGAGTTTCAAACGAAAGGAGCAAGGCTTGCTCCTTATCTAAACCAATCCCTTGAGCTTCTTAGTAATATTGAATATTACATGATGATGCATATTCCTTGAGAAGAAAATGCAAAGGTTGACTCATTAGCTAAGGTAGCCAATTCTGGAGATGCGCAGCTCATAGGCCTAGTTCTACTGGAAGTACTGTCAGGTTTGAGCATCGACTAGATAGGTGTCGATTGGATCTTGGAGGCTGAACTTGAGAAGGAGTCATGGATGACTCCGATAAATAATTATCTACAAAGAGGAATCCTTTTGGACAGGAAGAACGAATGATATCAACTCCTTCATAAAGCTATAAGATTTATCATGCGAGAAGGGTACTTTAAAGGAAAGGATTCTCTATCCCTATGCTTCGGTGCATCACCAATAATAAGGCCAAGAAAGTCCTAAAGGAAGTTCATGAAGGGGCCTGTGGTGACCATACCGGAGGGCAAACCCTAGCGTAGAATATCCTTTGGTACGGGTATTCCTGGCCAACTGTCAACTAAGACGCAGTTGTTTACACCAGAAAGTGTGACAATGCCAGAGATTCGCCAAAATATAGAGAACCCCACCAATGAAGATTACTCAAATGGTCAGCCCATGGCCATTTGCAGTTTGGGGAATTGTTATAATTGGCGTATTGCTGATATCTAAAGGTGACGCAAAGTGCGCCATCGTTGCAGTTGATTACTTCACCAAATGGGCTAAGGAGGAGCCGTTAGCCACAACCACTACAAGAAAACTAATCAACTTCATGGTCTAAAACATCATCTGTCATTTTGGGGTTCCATAAACGATCATCTCTGATAATGGGACCTAATTCGACAGTGCCGAATTCAAAGACTTCTAAGGCGGACATACTATCGAAAAGAGATTTGCCATAGAGGCACACCCCCAAATGAATGGACATGTTGAAGCAGTGAACAAAATCATGAAGTCCATTCTAAAAAAGCAGCTAGATAAGGCTAAGGACAAGTAGGTCGATGAATTACCATTAGCACTCCGAGCCTATCGAACGACCCACAAGTCAGCAACTGGCCATCTCCATTCGCCCTAGCATATGGATTAGAGGTTATGATCCCAGTTGAACTTAAAGTACCTTCTCATCGAGTGACTCACTATAATCCACGAACGAATGAGGAACTCTTGCTGGAGTCTCTCGATATGACCGATGAGAAGTATGATGAAGCCGACTTGAGAGTGGTCACATATCGAAACCGAGTTGCCCGATACTATAACACCAAAATCAGAACTTGAACCTTTGAGATTGGCAATCTCGTTCTCAAACAAATCTATGCTGGGCCTAGGAATTTGAACCCAACTTGAGAAGGCCCGCTCAATTGAACAGAAGCTTGGAGATGGCACATTCAAGTTAGTAACAATAGATGGGATCTTACTCCTGCAGGCGTGGAATAGCGAACACTTGTAATGCTATTTCACTTGAATGTAAATTTGTACATGCTTAATCAAAGCTGTGTAACCAGACATAATCTATCATTTCTGACATTTTATAAAGGGAATGGCTTATTTTACATTGTGAATGGTGTTATTGTTTAACGATGGAAAATTCTACCAATTAGATTACCATTGAAGATGTAATAATAATCGCAAGCGCACATCGTACAATCATAGTACTTATGCGAGTACGGGTCGATCCATGAAGAAAGCACCTTTTCAGCTGTTTTCGTTGGACCGAAATGACCACCACCAGCTTGGTCATGACAAAATGAAAGAACACTCTTAATTTCGCATTCTGGGATACAACATTGAATGATTTGGTCGGAACAATACTTAAACAAGTATGGATCATCCAAATAGAAGTACTGAACTTGGGAAAGCAATTTATATTTATCTTGTTTTGACCAAAATGAAGGAGTTTCTTTAGTGACTAAATAGTTTACTATATCGGCATACCATGGATCGATGGAAACGAGAAGGAGTTTTTATCAGGAAAGTTCTCGTTGATCAGTAAAGAAGATGGTACATTTGGAAGACGCGATAGATGATTAGCAATGACATTGTAGGATCCTTTTTTTGTCTTTGATCGTAAGGTCAAATTGTTGGAGTAAAAAGATCCAACGGATCAAATGAGACTTAGCATCTTTTTTAGCAAAAATGTACCTAAGAGTGGAGTGGTCAGTGTAAATTGTAATGTGTGAGCCAATCAAATAAGGTCGGAACTTTTCAAGCGCAAAGACTACCACTAGAAGCTCTTTTTCGGTGGTTGTGTAATTGAGTTGAGCATCGTTTAGAGCATACTAGCGTAGTAGATGACACGAAAATTTTTGTTGATGCGTTGTCCTAAGATAGCACCGACAGCAAAGTTAGAAGCCTCACACATTATTTCGAAAGGAAGATCCCAATTGGGTGAACAAATGATGGGAGTGGAAATGTGTTCATTTTTGAGACGTTCGAAAGCAGAAACACAATTAGAATTAAAGTCAAATGATACGTCTTTTCCAAGCAGAGTCGTCAGAGGTCGAGCACTTTTACTAAAGTCTTTCACAAAGCGTCGATAAAAACCAACATGTCCTAGAAATGAACGAATGTCCTTGATAGATTTGGGAATGGGTAAATTTGCATTTACGTCAACTTTCGTTTTATCTACCTCAATGCCTTTGTTTGAAATGACATGCCCAAGGATAGTGCCATGTTTGACTAGAAAATGGCATTTTTCCTAGTTTAACGTTAAGTGTTTGTCCTTGCATCGATTCAGAACCATCTTGACACGGTGTAAGCATTCGAAAAAAGAATTTCCAAAGATGGAAAAATTGTACATAAATACTTCTAATAAATGTTCGATCATGTCAGAGAAGATGCTAACCATGCATCTTTGGAAAGTAGCAGGAGCGTTGCAAATGCCAAATGGCATACGTCGATACGCAAAGGTGCCAAAGGGACACGTGAAAGTCGTTTTCTCTTGATCTTCGGGAGCGATTGGAATTTGGTTATAACTGGAATAACCATCAAGAAAGCAATAGAATTCATGGCCGGCTAAACATTCGAGCATTTGGTCAATGAAAGGAAGAAGAAAGTGATCTTTACATGTTGTAGCATTAAATTTTCGATAATCAATGCAAACACGCCAACCTGTTTGAGTACGAGTTGGAATGAGCTCATTAACATCGTTTGTGATAACGGTAAGTCCAGACTTTTTAGGCACGACATGAATTAGGCTAACCCACGAACTATCAGAGATGGGATATATGATTCCATTATCGAGTAGCTTAAGAATTTCATCTCGAACTGCATCCTTCATTTGAGGTTAAGCCTTCGTTGCGTGTCACGAACAGGCTTGGCTTCGTCAACTAAGTGGATGCGATGTTGAACAAGAGCAGGACTAATTCCTTTAATATCGGTAATCGACCATCCAATTGCCTCTTTGTTTTTCGATAGAATTGAAAGAAAGGAGGCTTCTTAATCAACAGAAAGATTTGAAGAGATTATGAAAGGAAACATTTCGTTGTCACCTAAGTATGCATACTTAAGGTGATTAGGAAGAGGTTTGAGTTCCAACCTAGGAGGTTGCTTTGTCAAAGAATTTGGTTAAAGGTCTCACTCAACCATGAGGGGTTCAAACGAAAGTGCATTGTCAATCTTGTTTGGCTCGTCTTGAAACAGTTGTTCGTATTTGGTCTGGCGTTCGTTGCTAAGGTCACCTATTTCGTGGTAAAAAATTCTTGAATAGGGCTAGCTTTCAATGTTTGGTCAAGTGGTTCGTTCGATTGATTTTCGAGATTGAAGATGTTAAGATCCAAAGTCATGTTACAAAAATAAATTTTCATCGAACCATTTCGACAATTGATTAGGGCATTCGAAGTGGTTAAGAAAGGTCGTCCTAGAATATGTGTAATTTGACTCATTGGATTATTCATAGGTTGTGTCTCTAGGACGATGAAATCGACGGGGAGTATGAACTGGTCGATTTTTATGAGTACATCCTCGATTTCTCTCATAGGTTTCATTATCAAACGATCGGCAAATTGAAGATTTACTTTCTTCGGTTTTAGTTCACCAAAGCCAATTTGCTGGTAAACTGAATAAGTAATTAAATTGACACTTCCACCTAAGTTTAATAAGCATTTATTAGTTGCCTTGTCTCCTATCGTGCACGAGATCGTCGAACATGCCGGATCTTTGTATTTTACGGGAATTGATTTAGACAAGACTACGCTAAGACCAACAGCTAAGAAAACTTTCTTGGGTACATGAGCATGTCGTTTTTGAGTATTCCTTTATAAACTTAGCGTAAGTTGAGACTTGTTGAACGATATTAAGGAGAGGGATGTTCACTTTGACTTGTTTGAAAATTTCCAACATCTATTCCATTTGATCGGAATGTTTCTTAGGTCGAAGTCAATGTGGAAATGGAATTCGATACTCAGTAGGTCAGTCTACTTGAGTAGAAGAGGAATTTTGGATTGGAATTTGATTCGATATTTGACTCGATGTTATGTTCAGAGTCGCTTGTAGTTTTCGAAGTATCAGGAGGAGATTTCGGTAAATTGTTTGGATTGACAACTTGGTTATCAATTAGTTTACCAAAACGTAAAGTCATGATAACATTCATTTGGTTCACATTACTATCTTGAACGACATGAGCTTGATTCAAGTTTGTGTTTTGATTTCTAGGGTTCGGAACTGGTTGACTTGGGAGCGTGCCTCGTTTACGTTCACTCGTAGAAGTGGCTAACTGACTCATTTGCATTTCGAGTTTAGCAATTGATTGACTCGTATTTTGCATGTATGAGGTTAACAAAATTTTGCAAATTGCTATTTGATTGGAGGTTTTGAGTGCTCGATTTAGCCAAAGTTTCAAGACTTTTCTCAAGTGAAGTCATTCATTTATCACCTTGGGGAGCGAAAAAATGTTGCGGTTGATTTTGAGATGGAGGCGCAAGATTTTGTTGAAAGTGGTTGGGCTGAAAGGGAGGATTTGAAGCATTGTTCGGAAATGCTTGAAAATTGGGCCGAACCAAATTCGTGTTAGAATTATTTTGGTTCCATGAAAAGTTAGGACGATTTCTCCAACCATGATTGTACGTTGGAGAAAATGGGTCATTCTTAACCTTATTAAAAGCATTGAGTTGTTCTAACAAATGAGGACATTGATCGGGGATGTGATTCGGATGTTACATTTATAACACAATGGTTGAGAAGCTTGGTTCATTTGATTAGATGAGAAAACGTTGTCGAATTTATTGATCATTACATCTATTTTAGCTTCCAAAGCCATTAATGATCCTATCGAGTGTGGCTCGATCGTGAATAAATGGATTTCTTGTTAGAACGTTCCCATTGGGATGATTTTTCAGCCAAGTTCTCAAGGAATTTCCAAGCATCGTTGTGATGTTGGATGAGAAAATTGCCTTGGCACATCGATTCAAGCATGGTTCATAAACTATTTTCAAGTCCATCATATGAGATTTAGCCCAGAGTCCATTTTTTAAAATTAAGGTGTGGACATTTGATCAAAAGTTCTTTAAATCTTTCAAAGTATTTCCCGAAAGGTTCACCCTTGAATTGATGAAAATTCATAATTTTGTTTCATATTTTGTTTGTTTTTTCCAAGGAGTAGAATTTTTTAAAAACTTTAACGAATTCGTCCCAAGTTTTGATCGAGTTCAAAGGTAAGCTGTACAACCATTTTTCAGCATAATTGGTAAGAGCGAATGGAATTAACTGATGTTTGATTCCATCATCACATAATTGTTGAAGTTTAATGGTTGCACAGACTTGTTCGAATATTATTAATGTATGGGTCATCGTGTTCAAAATTGCCAAATTTCAGGAGCATGGCAATATGATTTGAATGAATTTTGAAGTGATTACCCGTTAGGGCGGGTAAGGTGATACAAAAAGGAATAGAAACTCTATCGGGAAAGATTCTATCCATGAGATTTCAGGGAGGGTTTTCATTAGCCATCGTTGGAGGATCGTTCTTTCGAGTTAAACGAATTGTCGTTGTGGCACGAGTGCAGGTACTCATGCATAAGTGAAAAGATCAAGGAGACAAAGACATGAAAATCAAGGTTTAGAGAATGAAATGAAGTGAAAATTCTTTTCTTTTGTTTTTGGTTTTTTTTAAAAGAAAAATATTTATCAAAAAGAAATTATTTTCAAAAGGAAGATCTATTTTTGTTTTCTTTTTTTGGATTTTAAATTTTTTTTTCTTTTTAAAATGTTTTTGCTATTGTTTTTTTAGGTTTTGTTTTTGAAAAGGTTTTTTTTTATTTTTGTTTTGAAACTAAGTTAAGGAAATGTGAATTTTTTTACTTCTGGATTTTTTTGTTTATTTTTTGTTTTTTATATATGCATGAACTATATAACTAAATGAATGCAAGGACTTAACTATAACTTTTCTGTCCTTAGTAGCTCCTAGCCCAAAATAGTATAATCATACTTTGACTTAATTCAACAAAATAGTTCTTAGCCAGGTAACAGACAGGAGTTAAGGGTGCACCACGAATCACCGTAGCAATGCAGCCGAAGGTTTAAGTACCTTCAGAGAAAAAATCACTATAATATTTACGAATCACCGTAATATTTATAAATGATTATTGCTCTGCCATAGCCTAGACATCAAGAAATAAATTGTCAAAAGAAATCAACTTGTCAGGATACAGTTTTGCCCTAGATGACCTCGTGACTCCCTTAAGTCCAACGTCTAACTGTTATTATTAGTCAAATTCTAATATGATATGCAATTTGTGGGCCAAGGAAGGGGTGATGAAATCCCTCACCTTATGTGAAGTTGGGTATTGCCCTTAGAAAAGAAAATAAGATGAAATGAATCCAAAATAGAAATTAAACGTGTATTAACAACGCAACTACAAATGAAAATTTATTTTGTTTTTGTTTTTTTAATAAATGCAAGCAACCAAAAATGCAATTAAAATAAAAACAAGAGTCAAGAATACGATACCAAAGCGTGCAGAGTTATTAGCCAATTTATTTAAAAGCAGCAAATTTATTTTAGCGCATTTTCTTTTTTTGCGCAAGTAAAGCAGAACAATTTTTAGCAAGAAATTTTTCTCCTTTTGATTTCCTACAATTTGCAACCTGTAAAAGTGTACAAATGAATTTTTTTATATAAGAATGAAATGAAAATAATTTTTTTAAACTTAAAAACTCTATAAAAAAACCTAATCTAAAAAGAAAAAAAATCCACATACACGAGCATTAAAAAAATTTCACAAGGACACGGCCCAATTACGCACCCTAACGCAACTCCTCTAACACCCTAATCCCATTTTGTTCACTTCTCAAATACAACAACTAAAACTCAATAGATTGAAAATGCGATATAATCGAAAAAATTAGCGGTGTATTGTGAGAATGGATTGCCTGTTTACATTTTTGGTGGAGCGGGGGGCGGAGTTGGTGTTCGACTTTACTGTGTTTGGTTCGGGTGAGATTGCAATTTGATTGCTGTTTCCGGTTTTGGATAGAAGGTTGGATAAGGTTGCGATTTGGGGTCGAGGCTGGAAATTTTGGTAATTGTGATTTGGTGTTCAGACGGTGACAGAGGTATTCAATGGTGCAGCGATTAAGGGATTGCTGTTTGATTTGAAGCAGGTAGAAGCGTATAATGCAGTACGGGGTCGGTGGATTGTTGGAGTTTGTGGTTTGGAGGAAGTGGTGAAGTCGTTCTAGTAGTTTGGTATTGGAGGAGTCCAGGTTCAATGTGCAGAAATGGTGATAGAAACCAGAGCTTGGTTGGAGTTGAGTGTCACGAATGGTTTTCAGGTAGTGGATTTTGGTTGGAATGGTGAAGGAGATAGGCTTTTTGAGGAGAATGTGGTTGTGACGACCGCCCATGACCCCTACACTGAACATAGAAATAGTGCGCTGTAAAGTGTGCCAGGCAACCATGGACGATTGCCAAGGTTAAGTTAAAATAGCAGAATCTATCGTATAACTCATAGCGCATGGATAAAAATACAATAGAAAGTATATATAGTGAAGCTTTACAGAACATAATCTCTATTAAACCTCATAATAGTTTGGTACAACATCTGGATAGCCAATACATCAAGCCTCACTACATATCACTCAGAGAATATACAAGCATCGGAACATCCTGTACATATAGTAAGAAACTAATACGCAAGCCTCCAGCTCGTCTTCGTCATCAGCATCGTCGGTCACTAAGAACAGCACCTGTCACCTGCTACCTAGTCTGCCCATCCCAAAATGGATGAACAACCCAAGGTAATAAGAGTGGAACATAAAACCTTGAGTCAGACAACAGTCTTAGTGAGCGGTAAATTAACTAACAACATACCAAAAGAGCATAAAGGAAAAAGGAATAGGAATCCAACCCTCCCACTCCACCTCTTTCTACAGTGATAGCCCTTAGACACACTAAGCAGAAATAAACATAGCAAAGCAGACATTTAAAGTAAAGCAATTATCACTCGAGTCAAGGTCGGTGTTTTCCAAGTACAAACCCCCAAGGCCTAAACCAAGATCAGATAAGCACCCAGAAAACATCGCTCTTGAGACCGAATGACGATACAACCAAACATCTATGACTCTGGCTATCACTGTTATCATTGCTTCGATACCACCGTTAGTTGAATGACCGTCACATTCTTTCATCCGTCCATCAAGGGTTAATGGCAACCCCGGTTCTAGACAGAACTCCGCACGTCGTCGCAGCCCGTGCCTAGGACTATCGAATCTGCCCAGAGTACTCGACTACAATCATAGTCTTTAGGGACTATCGAATCTACCCAACGTACTCTTGCTTTGAGCCTGCTAGAACCTTCAACAATGATGAAATCTCAGCCTCCTAGTCATCCTCCTCGACGACTATTTCCATACTAGCTCAAGCGCCTCTCGAGCAAACCATTATCCTCAACTCGAACCATTTCACCGAGTTATCAACATGCTTGGAATGATCCCGTCTGGATTAAACCAAGGCTATCTCATACCATGCCTTGCTTCATCTCATCATAGCAAAGCCTCATCTCAACATCAACATCATCAAATCTATCCATATGAGCTTCATCATCCGCCACGAGCAGCTTTTCCAATTCAAGAGCCTTTCCCTTAGCTTTTGAATCATCTTCGACTAACTTGTCCAAATCAAATCATCAATCAACTAATTTACAACAATCAATCAAGTCAAACATTAATCCAAGTAATCAAGCATTCAAACATGATCAAATAAACAATTATAACAATAATGGCAATCTTGTAAATAAAGAGTCTAAATCTAACAAGCATGAATCATGAGCAATATCTCTACAACTTGATGAATGAACTTGCATAGGTTAACATGTAGTAAAATGGATGTCAAATCATCATGAACAATAGATCTACACTTAAGTTTATGAAAATGCATGGGAATCACTATTTTAACACCAAATCAAGCCATCAATCCGATATACTCCTTTGGATCCGTGTGAGAGATAATCACCACTCACCAAATCACCTAAACACTTCAAAAGCAACACACTTCAGATCTGGACAGCGAAGGATCTAACTCGATCTATCACAATCCCGCTTCAAACGATGAAATCTCTCTTTGATGGATGAAGATCTTCAACTTTAGCTCTTGGATCTTCGATCTTGGATGGAAGGAAGTACTAAATCAAAGTGAAGAAAAGAAGTGAAGAAGTATAGAACTCGAGCTCTCAAAATAGCAGCACTTCGTCGCTTCAAAATCCGGATCCCAAAAAGTGAGAAAAACCCATGTATTTATAGGCAGAAATTCCTTAGGTCGTCCGCCCGCTTAAGTCGTCCACGACCTAACTCTTGCCGACCTACCCATCCACACGACCTACGACCTAACGCATATGCGCTTCCACTACCTAACGACCTACCGCATATGCGCATCCATGGTCTAAAAAAATGTCACGACCTAAGACTCAACACTACTGCGCGACCTACGACCTAACTATCCTCACGTGCGCGACCTAATAACCCAACGACCTAGGCCTCAACACTAATGCACGACCTACGACTTAACTGAGACGCGACTTAACAGAAGTACTGACCTATCACACACACGACTCACCACACGACCTAACGACTTAACACCTTAGGTCGTCTAACGACCTAACTACACGCAGGGTCTTCCGACCTAACTCCTAAGTCGTCTGGACGACCTAACTACTCATAACTGCTAAACTTAGGTTGCTCACGACCTAACTAAGCACAACACTCCATAGGTCGCTCATGATCTAACTACGACAACTCCTTAAGTCGTTAACCCGCTTATCTCCTAGGTCGTTAACTCGCTAATACTAACTTCCATAGGACGCTGTCTTTCCTTAAGTCGCCCCAATACTTAAGTCGCTAACTCTTAAGTCATTCACTCGACCTAAGCCACCACACGACCTAACTTCTACACGACTTATCCCATAATCCTTAGGTCGCCAACTTCCTTAGGTCGCCAACTCCCTTAAGTCGCTCCACCGACCTAACTACTATACGACCTAAGCTCCGAACGACCTAACTCTGGACGCTCTAGCAACAGTTTTACTATGTTTCGATCCGTAAAAATACGGGTCGTTATATTCTCTCCCCCTTAGGAATTTCGCCCCCGAAATTCCAAACAAACAAGAGCAATCAAAAACTATTCTGCATGCCTACCATCCATAGCAATCAACAAACCATGCATCCAATTACTAGCCTAGCATGCAGAATTCTAAAACTAGAACAAGTTACAATGTCGTGAGATGACACGACACCTTATGGCCATACCTCGAAGAGTTCAGGATGAGCTGCCTTCATCCTCTCTTCCACCTCCTATGTACAGTCGTTATCATCATCACTCCATTGTATCTTGAGCAACCTAACTACCTTCCTCCTAAGCTGTTTCGTGTCATTTTCCACAACACGAAGCGGCTTACGAGGTCTCTTCTCGACTGGATAAATCTCAAAATCTTCACAGCTATCTGCAGAAACCACTATATTCGAGTCGTGCACATATTTCCGTAGATACGATACATGAAAAACATTGTGCACACTCGACATCTTTTCTGGTAACTCCAATTTATAGGCGAGCTTTCCAATTCGCTCGATGATCGGGAATGGTCCAACAAATCTCGGAGTCAATTTTCCTTTCTTCCCGAATCGAATAACATTCTTTAGTGGAGAAATCTTCACAAAAACCATATCACCCACGTCGAATTCCAAATCCTTACGACGCTTATCGGCATAACTTTTCTGACGGTCTTGGGCTGCCTTCATTCGTTGCCGAATGATCTCTATGCAATCTGAAGTCTGTCGAATCATTTCTGGCCCAAGTATCAACTTTTCCCCTATTTCCAACCAACATGTCGGATAGTTACACGGTCCCATACAATGCCTCATATGGTGCCATACCAATGCTGGACTGGTAACTGTTATTATACGAAAATTCTACCAAATGAAGGTGATCTTCCCATGACCCTCCGAAATCCAAAACACATGCCCTGAGGAGATCTTCCAAAACTCGGTTGACTCTTTCGGTCTGACCATCTGTTTGGGGATGATAAGCTGTACTCAAACACAACTCAGTTCCCAAAACTTCCTGGAAGCTCTTCCAAAATCCACTAGTGAACAATGGGTCTCGATCGCTCACTATACTCTTCGGAATACCATGGAATCGAACTATCCACTTAACATACAACTCGGCCAACTTTGATGCAGTCCTACTTGATCGAACAGGAATGAATCTTGCACTCTTAGTCAAACGATCTACGATGACCCAAATCCCTTCATTTCCCGCTCTGGTTCTACGTCGATAAAATCCATTGATATTTGCTCCCACTTCCATGTAGGAACTTCTAATGGCTGAAGCAATCCACTTGGCTTCTTTTGCTCAGCTTTTACCAACTGGCAGTTCATGCACTTGGAAATAAAATTTCCAACATCCTTCTTCATACCTTCCCAGTAATAGGATCTCTTCATATCCCGATACATCTTATTTCCACCTGGATGAATTGTCAACTTCGAGTGATGACTTTCCCTCAGAACTTCATTTCTCAATTCATCTATATCGGGAACAACTAGTCGTCCTTGCTTCCGAAGCCAACCCTCTCGATCGACCTCGAATCCTTTATCCTTTTCTGGGTCCAATCCAGATTCCAAATCACGGATAATCTTGACAAGCTTATCGTCTCGCTTTTGGCTCTCGCCAATCCTTTCCACAAGAGTCGGTCTTATCGATAAGTTTGCCAACATCTCAGGTTCCAATTCACATCTAGGCCTGAAGTCAAATCCAGCCAAATACTCGAGACTCTTCCATTCTGAAAACATGGCTCCCAATCCTGCATGTCTTCGACTTAACGCATCTGCCACTGCATTACCCTTTCCCGGAGTATAGGCTATACCAAAATCATATGATGCCAAAAACTCTAGCCATCGTTGCTGCCGAAGATTCAAATCCTTTTGGGAGAAAAGATACTTCAACGACTTATGATCTGTAAACAACTTGAATCGAACTCCCAATAGATAATGTCTCCACATCTTCAGAGCAAAAACAATCGCCGCTAACTCCAAATCATGAGTCAGATAATTCCTTTCATGCGGCTTCAGTTGTCGACTTGCATACGCAACAACTCTATTCTTCTGCATCAGCACTGCTCCAAGTCCAGTACCACATGCGTCGGTGTAAACCACCATCTCTTCATTTCCACTTGGAATAATCAAAACAGGAGCACTTGTCAGTCGCTCTTTCAGGATTCCGAAAGCTTGCTCACACTTAGTATCCCATCTGAATACTTGATTCTTTTTCGTCAATCCTGTTAATGGTGCAGCTACCTTGGAAAAGTCCTTGATAAATCGACGATAGTATCCTGCTAATCGAAGAAAACTTCTCACATCAGATGCATTCTTAGGTCTAACCCAATCCTGGATTGCTGCCACCTTAGCGGGATCAACCGCTATTCCGCTTCCAGAGATAATATGGCCTATGAACCTCACTTCGCTCTTCCAAAAGTGACACTTCGAAAACTTAGCCTTCAGCTGATGTTTCCGTAAGATTTTCAAAACAATACGCAAGTGCGTCTTGTGCTCTTCTTCAGTTCTGGAGTAAATCAAAATATCGTCCACGAACACTAGTACGAACTTGTTCAACTGATCTCTGAACACTCTATTCATAAGATCCACAAAATATGCTGGTGCATTGGTCAATCCAAACGGCATTACCAGCCACTCAAAGAAACCGGATGGTGTCCTAAAAGCAGTCTTCGGCACACTATCCTTAGCCACTCTTAACTGGTGAAATCCCGTTGCCAAATCCATCTGAGAAAACACCTTAGCTTCGTGAAGCTGATCAAACAAGTCATCTATTCTCGGCAATGGATACTTGTTCTTCTTAGTCACTTTATTCAGCTCACGATAATCCACACACAACCTCAACGACCCATCCGCTTTAGTTACAAACACAACTGGTGCACCCCATTCGGACACACTACGCCGAATGAATCCTTTCTGTAAAAGATCATCAACCTGCACCCTCAACTCTTGCTGTTCCCTAGGCGCCATCCGCCTAAGAGGCATCACAACAGGTCTGGCTCCTTCAACTAAATCGATACGAAACTCGATCTCTTTATGCGGCGGTAACCCTTTGACCTCATCAAAGACATCCTTAAATCCATTAGCGATTGGCACCGATGACAGTCCATCCCGTGGAACAACCAGCGAATACATGAAGCTCATGAAGATGCCTTCCTCATGCTTACATCGTATCACAACCTTTCATCCTTCCACATTCTCGACTGTCACCTCCAACCTTTCACAATCAACCTTTGCCGCATACTTCCTAAGCCAGTCCATACCCAAAATAATTCCGAACCCCGCAAAGTTCAGAACAAAACAATTACAAACAAAAGAGCAATCATGACTCGATACAATCAGACCACGGCATAGCATACACAGACAAGACGAACCCCCAACTGGATTAGTCATAACCAATGGTCTATCAACAATATCCGGTTCTAAACCCAACCGGCCTACAAGTTCATTACAAACAAAAGAATGCGATGCCCCAGTATCAAATAACACTCTAACTGGAACACCACAAATGGAAAGAGTACCCTGAACTACCACACTCTTTCCTTTCTCTTCAGCGGTAGGAGCTTTCGAAGATGATGGAACAGCCCCCAAAGCATAAGCTTGCACAATCTGCTTGTCCTTTCGCGGTTCTGGACAATTCTTCCTGATATGCCCTGGCTTGTCACAGTTGTGGCACTTCATCGGCACCTTCGGATTCTTGCAATCTCTAGAGAAATGGCCCTTCTGCTGACAATTATAGCAGGTCACTTCGCCCTTCGGCCTCTTCTGGCCATCCTTACCCTTCTGCTGCTGCTGCTTCCTCTTCTTGTTTCCACCCTACTGTGGTTTAGACTCTTCCTTGGTTACAGCAACAACAGATCCTTCTTTAGGAAACAGATTCTCATGTCTGAGAGCTTTCTCCACAAGCTTCTCAAATGGATCGTCCAAATGATCCACCAACTGCCTCCCAAGATAACTGTCCAAGCCTATCACAAACTTCTCGTTCTTTTGATAAGGAGATTCAATATACGACCGGGCATACTTGGACAAAGCTTCAAACTCAGAAACATACTCTAGAACTGGTCTTCCACCTTGCTTGAGCTCCACAAACTTCTTGAACAGAACAGATTTCTGAGCCGTAGAAATGAACTTAGCTTCAAATCTGGCTTGGAATTGCTCCCAAGTAATTTCTTCCTCTGGAGTATCAATGGTGATAGAGTTCCACCAATCAGAAGCTCTTCCTTGAAGCTGTCTTGATGCTAGCTTCCTTTTGGTTGCATCATCGATTCCCAAATCACCAAAGATCCTTCTACAAGCATCTATCCACCTCTGAACTTCAATGGTTGACTCTGTTCCCAAGAAAATCTTTCCTCCAAGAGCAGTATAATCTTTACACAGCTTAGCAAAATCCACCGGTCTTGGAGTTTGAACTTGAACTCCAACATCTACTGATGGCCCCGGAGCTGGCATCCTTCTCATGATCGAAGTCATCATAGCTTCAAACATAGCAGCATAACCAACAGCTCCCTCAGCAGCACGGCCTTCCCTAGCAGCTGGTCTCCCTCTTCGACTCATCCTTAATATCTATAAAAAGGAATAATTAATACACCTTGAGAACAACCGCAAAAAGAACTCAAATCCTTCTAAGCTACTATATTATATATAGTAATCATCCATCAAAATACAATTACGTCTCTCATACGTAGTTACGTCAGCGAGCGTTGGGTAAAATCGATTAACCAAAGCTCTGATACCAAATGTGACGGCCGCCCATGACCCCTGCACTGAACATAGAAATAGTGCGCCAGGCAGCCATGGACGATTGCCAAGGTTAAGTTAAAACAGCAGAATCTATCGTATAACTCACAGCGCATGGATAAAAATACAATAGAAAGTATATATAGTGAAGCTTTACAGAACAGAATCTCTATTAAACCTCATAATAGTTTGGTACAACATCTGGATAGCCAATACATCAAGCCTCACTTCATATCACTCAGAGAATATACAAGCAGCGGAACATCCAGTACATATAGTAAGAAACTAATACGCAAGCCTCCAGCTCGTCTTCGTCATCAGCATCGTCGGTCACTAAGAACAACACCTGTCACCTGCTACCTAGTCTGCCCATCCCAAAATGGATGAACAGCCCAAGGTAATAAGAGTGGAACATAAAACCTTGAGTCAGACAACAGTCTTAGTGAGCGGTAAATTAACTAACAACATACCAAAAGAGCATAAAGGAAAAAGGAATAGGAATCCAACCCTCCCACTCCACCTCTTTCTACAGTGATAGCCCTCAGACACACTAAGCAGAAATAAACATAGCAAAGCAGACATTTAAAGTAAAGCAATTATCACTCGAGTCAAGGTCGGTGTTTTCCAAGTACAAACCCCCAAGGCCTAAACCAAGATCAGATAAGCACCAAGAAAACATCGCTCTTGAGACCGAATGACGATACAACCAAACATCCATGACTCTGGCTATCACTGTTATCATTGCTTCGATACCACTGTTAGTTGAATGACCGGCATATTCTTTCAGCCGTCCGTCAAGGGTTAATGGCAACCCCGGTTCTAGACAGAACTCCGCACGTCGTCGCAGCCCGTGCCTAGGACTATCGAATCTGCCCAGAGTACTCGACTACAATCATAGTCTTTAGGGACTATCGAATCTGCCCAACGTACTCTTGCTTTGAGCCTGCTAGAACCTTCAACAACGATGAAATATCAGCCTCTTAGTCATCCTCCTCGACGACTATTTCCATACTAGCTCAAGCGCCTCTCGAGCAAACCATTATCCTCAACTCGAACCATTTCACCGAGTTATCAACATGCTTGGAATGATCCCGTCTGGATTAAACCAAGGCTATCTCATACCATGCCTCGCTTCATCTCATCATAGCAAAGCCTCATCTCAACATCAACATCATCAAATCTATCCATATGAGCTTCATCATCCGCCACGAGCAGCTTTTCCAATTCAAGAGCCTTTCCCTTAGCTTTTGAATCATCTTCGACTAACTTGTCCAAATCAAATCATCAATCAACTAATTTACAACAATCAATCAAGTCAAACATTAATCCAAGTAATCAAGCATTCAAACATGATCAAATAAACAATTATAACAATAATGGCAATCTTGTAAATAAAGAGTCTAAATCTAACAAGCATGAATCATGAGCAATATCTCTACAACTTGATGAATGAACTTGCATAGGTTAACATGTAGTAAAATGGATGTCAAATCATCATGAACAATAGATCTACACTTAAGTTTATGAAAATGCATGGGAATCACTATTTTAACACCAAATCAAGCCATCAATCCGATATACTCCTTTGGATCCGTGTGAGAGATAATCACCACTCACCAAATCACCTAAACACTTCAAAAGCAACACACTTCAGATCTGGATAGCGAAGGATCTAACTCGATCTATCACAATCCTGCTTCAAACGATGAAATCTCTCTTCGATGGATGAAGATCTTCAACTTTAGCTCTTGGATCTTCGATCTTGGATGGAAGGAAGTACTAAATCAAAGTGGAGAAAAGAAGTGAAGAAGTATAGAACTCGAGCTCTCAAAATAGCAGCACTTCATCGCTTCAAAATCCGGATCCCAAAAAGTGAGAAAAACCCGTGTATTTATAGGCAGAAATTCCTTAGGTCGTCCACCCCCTTAAGTCGTCCACGACCTAACTCTTGCCGACCTACCCATCCACACGACCTACGACCTAATGCATATGCGCTTCCACGACCTAACGACCTACCGCATATGCGCATCCACGGTCTAAAAAAAATGTCACGACCTAAGACTCAACACTACCGCGCGACCTACGACCTAACTATCCTCACGTGCGCGACCTAATAACCCAACGACCTAGGCCTCAACACTAATGCGCGACCTACGACTTAACTGAGACGCGACTTAACGGAAGTACTAACCTATCACACACACGGCTCACCACACGACCTAACGACTTAACACCTTAGGTCGTCTAACGACCTAACTACACGCAGGGTCTTCCGACCTAACTCCTAAGTCGTCTGGACGACCTAACTACTCATAACTGCTAAACTTAGGTCGCTCACGACCTAACTAAGCACAACACCCCATAGGTCGCTCACGACCTAACTACGACAACTCCTTAAGTCGTTAACCCGCTTATCTCCTAGGTCGTTAACTTGCTAATACTAACTTCCATAGGTCGCTGTCTTTCCTTAAGTCGCCCCAATACTTAAGTCGCTAACTCTTAAGTCATTCACTCGACCTAAGCCACCACACGACCTAACTTCTACACGACTTATCCCATAATCCTTAGGTCGCCAACTCCCTTAAGTCGCTCCACCGACCTAACTACTATTTGACCTAAGCTCTGAACGACCTAACTCTGGACGCTCTAGCAACAGTTTTACTATGTTTCGATCCGTAAAAATACGGGTCGTTACAGTGGTGGTGGTTTTGTGGTTTCAAGTGGTAGATGTGATGTGGAGAGTTATTGTTGAGTTGTTTGGTGTTGGATTTTGCTGAAATGAAGAGAATGGTGGTGAGAATGGTGCTAGTCATGGTAGTTTTTTTATGGCAGTGTTGTGATTGCTGATGTATTAGAGAGTGGGTGGAGTCGCAGTTTTGTGCACAAATGGAATACAAAGCGAATGGTGTAGCAGGGAGGAAGTGTGCAAGGTGATGGAGATTTTGGTCTGGAAGTTGTAGCAGAAGTGTGGTAATGTGTTTGTACAGGTAGGTTTGTGGATTGATGTGGTTGCGTGGTGTTTTGCTCATGGTGATTTTGGTTTGAAGGAGAATTGCAGGAGAGTGTGTTGGTTGATGGAGTAGGTGATTGGGTGGTTGGTTGGATGGTCGCGGTGAGTTTGAAAAGATGAAAGGAATAATGAGTGGTTGGTGGTCGATTGGGTTTGCAGAGTGTATTAGTTGGTTGTAGAGTTGGATGCAGGAGATGGGTGGTGGGTTTTGCAATGATGTAGTTGAGGTAAGGATTCAAGTAGGTGATGTTGGTGGTAGGTTGAGCAGAGGGGATAAAAGGTTATGGGTTGCTCTGGTAATGGATAGAGGTTGTAATGGTGATTGGAAGGGTGGAGATTTATGGGATGGTGATGTTGAATTATGGCAGTTTGGGTGACACAATGTAAACAAATGAAATGTAACAGAGACAAATGAAAGCAAATGTAATGTTTGAACAATTGTAATGAAAACAAATGCACTTTTGAACTTGAAAGGAGTTCGGATACGCAATGTTTGAAAATGAGTTTCAACACTCACAAAAACAAAAACAAATACAAAAACAAAACAAAAATTGCAAGTCGTAGTAAATAACAAACGGTGGAAATGCAATGACAGAGAGCAGAAGGGGATAAATAGAGAACATAGAAAAACAAATGAGTTTGAAAACAAAATGCAAAGCACGGTGAAAATTCAAAATTTTTGTGTTGTTTCTTTTAATTGAAAACTAACATTAAATAAAATTAAAAAACTACAAAAATAATTCGAAGGGTAAAATAAAAATTAAATTGATTTTTCTCAGCAACGGTGTCAAAAACTTGTTTAACGATGGAAAATTCTATTAATTTGAATACCATCGAAAATGTAATAATAACTGCAAGAGCACGGCATACAGTCGTAGTACGTATGCGAGTACGGGTCAATCTACGGAGAAAGAAAAAATTCTAATATTACTCAATCAAATTGGCCCAAGGTTTTGAAATTGTTTAAACTAAGAAAATTATAGAAAACAAACTAAAGGAAAAGTGAATAAAACTATGAGATTAAGGAGCAATTTAGAGGTAAATTCACTTTCAGTCATTCATATAAATCAAACACAAAATGTATCCATAGCCTCTTATTTATATTTTAAGTAGAAATTAATTATGTGTTTATTATAAGCATGGCTTATTTGTGTTATTAATTAGCACAACTTAAACCATCAAACTCTAACACGCTATTCAAACCCACTTCTAAAATCTCATGAAAATGATCATGAAATTAAAAATAAAATCTATTATAAGCATGATCTATTTACTATGAACTAGTAACATCGATCATCAAATTTTGATTCTTGTTTGACTTTCATTATCAAAATCACTTAGGTAAATGATCAAATAATTTATGTTTATATTGGATTAAGCATAGCATATTTGAGTTGTCAACATAGGCTATCAAATTCACTAAAAAAGAAACATAAACTACCATTATTCTTAATTTCCACTAAGCACAAAACAAGAGACTAAAAATTTAACCATTTTATGTTGATTTAGTATGATTCATGAGAGCTTCATTACCCCTAAATTGAAGGGGTTTAGCTTCTCATTATTGAATTCATGTCAACACAAAATGATTTAACATAAAAAGCAAGGAAAATGAGAGCTAATCAAAAGGAAAGAGAGTTAACTACTTGCATGAAATAAAACTAAACTAATTGGATAAATTAAAACTAACTACTAACATGAAATAAAAAAGCATAAAGTAAATAAAAGAGCATGAAATAAAATAGCAACAAAAGGAAGCATGAAATGAAAGTGCATGAAAGTAAAGAACAAGGCTAAGAAGCCATTAACAAGATATTTTATTTAACATTGATTTTGTTCTACAATTTTGCATAAAAGAGAAGATATCATTACATGAAACATAGGGGGTATTTATGCATGCCTAAAACCCTAATTCCATTTTTAGGGAGCCACCTAAAATATCCTTGAGTTTGTTTAACCTCCATGTAATCATTAGGGAATTAATTAATCTCCACTAACATGTGTTTTTGCCTTTAAATCTCCATTAACATGTGGATGTGCTTTTAATTATGGTCCATTAGTTAGTGGTAGGTGGGCTCCTCCATGTTGCATGAATTCTTTTATTTTCTTCATTCTTTTGCTTTCAACATATGTGCTTGCATACATCTATGAAGACTCTTCATAATTGCACTTCATTTCCTACAAATTAATATTAAAATGTGTAAGTAAATATTCACAAAATTAATTCATACATAAAATTACCATTTTGCCCCTAAATGAAGATGAATGATGTTTTGAAAACATTTTAGATTTTGGTTAAAACATGTAAAATACCCTAACATGCTCATTTATTTAATAAAAGAAGATTAAATATGAGAGTATAAATATACACTATTATATGCACATCAGTTATGTTTAATTAAACTTGCATATGCAAAATGCAGGTGTGCAGGTGCCCGAAGATAGGTTCCAACTAAACTTCTGCAGTCCATTATCGGACCATGAAGTTCAACCACATTTGATGTATGGAGATAGACGCTAAATAACTCTTTAACCCAAGACTTGGGGCAGGAGTATAAATTCTCAATGGCTAAACGAGGCAGTTCATATTTACTACTCATGCCTAGAGTTAGGCAGAGCATCCATGTTATGCTAATATTAACTTCAAAGATATGCAATATAGGGCACGAATATGACATTGCCTTTTATGTTGGAGAACTGCTCTTTGATCATGTCATCTATCATCATTATTCTCGAAGACAAGTGATCAGCGATACACTTGTAATGCCAATAATCAACATCGGGGATATGAAGGTGGATTAGCGTCGAAAGGAGACGATACTGTGCTTCTTCGAAGTAGAAACATATATAATGCTGCAAGTAACTAAAAGAGCAACATTGGTGTTATCATGACATGGTGTTGCTCTTTTAGTTACTTGCAACATCGGTATTGCAACATTTTTATCACACTTCATTGGTGTCACGTCCCATCTATGCGGTTTGAAGACAATACCGCCTATCATCTGTACCGACCATTATTAATAAAGCTGAGGATTGACACCGCACTTACTTAATATTGTCCGAATTCAAAGTCACTGCTCTTCGACATCGTCATTCAAGTAACATCCCGTATCAGCAAAGCGAAGGTCGATAACACATTTAATCAACGTTGCCACTAATCAGAGTCGCTCCTTATTAATACCACTATCATATGCTACTATCCAACCATATCTATTGTTGTTGCACTTCATCAGCCACTGAATATTGATGCGAGAATAATTGGTGCCGACGTTATACTACATCAAGTTATTCTTTCTCAACATTCATGTCACTCCTTATTAACGTTTAATGTCGTTTCCAAATAATGCCGCTAAGCAACTACAGCACCATCCATTATTGACGTTGCAAATGGTCATCATCGCACTTCATCTTTCATGCAGGGCATTTCATCAACATTTGGGGACGTCGCGCATCTATGTAAGCAATGTTGATGGTGGACTCCGTCAATGTCCTCAAAACTACCAATGTCTCCTTTTGTTGGAATTACTTCATACTTGCATTAACTCAAATTGGTATTAAAACCTACTCATAAAGGACGTCGACTATCATGACAGAAACCATCAATGTCACAAATCAATGAGGTCGTGTGACTTTACTAATGAAACGACAACCATGCGACAACGAAGCTAATGCCATTGTTGATGTCTTCAAAGTGAATCATGTCGAGGACAATAAAGGTAGGTTAGAGCTTAATGTCAAAGCCACTCTACCCCTATAAATATAAACCTAGGAGCTTACAAAGAGGGGCAAATGATTCTTGTCCTACTTCCTTCATTTTTCACTTTGTAACCCTAAATTAATTTGGAGATTTTTGCCGGTTGTAACACTTGAACTTTGTACACATAAGGAATTGAATATCAAACAATTTCATAGCATATTTGGCGAGTTGACTCTTGGATTTTGACTTGCATATTGACTTGTATAGTGACTAGCATACTAACTTGATTCTATCTTGTGACTTTCATATCGACTTGTATAGTGACTAGCATACTAATTTGATTTGATCTCATGACTTGCGTATCAATTTGACTTGACTATACGAAAAGTTGTTATGGACGCATGCTTCATCTTGATGACCTCGACTAGCCTCGACAAAGCCTCTTCTTGTGTAACTTTACTTTATACACACTTTTAGGGTTAATGAATTTATTTGTTAACATTTTGGCCCTAGAAAGAGGGCTCGAACCTCCGATTTCATTAAAACCTTAAGGAGACCTACACTAGCCTGCATATTTAGGGCTTAAAGGACTTGCCCAACCAAGCATATTCCATTCTAAACCAACCTACCTTTGATTGCATCAACCAAGTTTTACTTAGTCATGCTAATTAACCGTGTTAAGATGTCTAAACAAGAATCCTCCAAGCCTCAAACAAGTAGGCTCACTTACCTAGTCACTAATGATCCCCGGCTTCATGAAGAACAAGTATTAAGAGTCAAAGCACTGCAAATCATGGAAAGTAAAAGAAGATAAGTAGCATCTTATACCCCAGACAAACAAGGCTTGAATCCGTTCCATCTAGGGCCATTACCGATCTTTACCCTAGGAAAACAGTGCAAGAGGGATAATGTCTTCTTGGAAATAAGAAATGATGTTCAACTCGAAGCCAAGGGGACAATTTTCGAAAGAGAAATAATGAAGGATTTCGATTGGTTCACTAGGAGGGGGGAATATTTTTAACCACTCTCATGTACTAAATGAGACTCGGGACTCTTTAAAAAGAAAGCTTGTTATGGATGTTAAGGAACCTATTTTGCATAAGAAAGCCAAAGGAATTCCAAATGATTAACTTTCAAAAGACTGCGACTTTCTAAGAACTGCTCTCTTACCACATCTTATGAGAATATATATCTCTTGACTAAAGACAAGCTCAACTATTGTAAAAGAAGCGACAAAAGAATGAAAGGAATCTCAAAGGACTATATTTTCGTTACATCGCTCTAACAGCCATGACACCAATCACTACCGAAGCTTGGAGGGAATAATCAACAATCTCAAAGAAGTTAAGTCAATCATCAATAAAGTCAAATCTTCTAAGTGTATCTACATGGTTGAGGAGTAAAACTCTCCTAAAAATAATGGAAAGCCTGAACAACTGCCTAAGATGGTAGTAAGGGGCTAAAGCCTTTGTACCCTGCAAAGATGGTTGAGACAAAGCACCTCCTAGAGGGAGGACGAGCCTTTAGTTTCATCATTAAAGGAAAGCACTGAACAAACCTTAAGTGTCGTCATCAAAGGCCTCACTGAAGCGCCTCCTAGAGGGAGGATGGAGTAAGTCCATAGTGCTTCATCAAAGGCCTCACTAAAGCACCGAACCAACCTTCAGTGCCGTCATCAAAGGCCTTACTGAAGCACCTCCTAAAGGGAGGACGGATAAGCCTTTCGCCTGTCCAAGGCATCGAGCCAGCCTTTGGTGCCATAATCAAAGGCCTCACTAAAGCACCTCAATGAGGGAGATCAGGTAAGTCATTGGTCCTGCTCAAGATAGCTAACCAAACGCACCGAACAACAGACCTAAATCGTCACCTAAGACGGTGGTAAGGGACCCGAGCCAAGTAATGCTCCGAATCAATCAATCTTCTAGAGAAAGATCTATCAAAATTCGAGCCAAGTAGTGCTCCAAATCAGTCAATCTTCTAGAGGAAGATCTATCAAAATCCGAGCTAGGTAGCGCCCCAAATCAGTCAATCTTCTAGAGGATATCTATCAAAATATAAGTAGTGCTTCGAATCAATCGAATCTTCTAGAGGAAGATCCATCAAATATGAGTTATTTATTGTTTACCCACTTTTTGACCAAAGCAGCTAACTTAAAACGAGCCTAGAGAACTCATACAGAGTCAGATTGACTTGAAATTCTGGGAGAACACTTAGACGACATGAAAGATGGCTTTAGAAAAAATGGGATCATTTGGAGGTTGTTTGATGGATCGCTTGCGACCTAACTAGATAGGTCGCTAACGATCCATGTAAGTTGGGCCCCTCAACCTGAAATTTATAGGGTAGGTACCATACATGCTATTGAGAGTATCCATAAAGTTTTGTCTAGTTTTGTTAAGTTTTGAGTGAGTGGATGATTCTTCTCCAAATTGGGCTTGTTTGATCCATCAGGTCCAACCCATGAGGAGTAGGCCCCATGACCTATGATCCATAGGGGAGGCTCTCCTACTCATCTACATTGCATTTGTGAAGTTTCGTGTGATTTGGTTAAGTATTAAGTGAGTTATGGACAATTCTTCTGGACCAGATAACCCATGAAGACGGATGACCAAACGAATTCCAAATGACTTGATATTTGGACAAGGCACTTAAATAGAAAATAGGAAGATAACCAAACTAAGATCACTCAAAAATATGCTAAGTGGATGGATAGCTAGCGATCCATCCCTTATGGACAGCTAGCGATCCATCCCTTATGGATAGCTAGCGATCCATCAAGATAGGTCGGATCGCCCTCGAACTTTCCAAGCTCCTTCGTAGCACTAATTAAAGGCTTATAGTAGAAAAATATGCTAAGTTGATGGATAGCTAGCGATAAATCCCCTATGGATAGAAAGCAATCCATAGAAATGACTCTGATTGATTTGAGATTTTCGGTGATGACTTGACATAACAACTGGACTCTTCTGCACTTGGACTTCTGGCCTAATACTCGCTGGATTCCCCTATAAATACTCATCTACCTGCAACTAGAGACGGATTTTTTCTAGGGAGATAGCTACCATTGCTCTACTGGAATTCCTTTACTTCTTCAACTTTCTTATCCCTCACAACAGTCGTCAAGGGGGTTACTATGATTCTCCAGTCAACCCTTGTATTTGTGAGTTATTTTAACTCATTGTAACTTAGATCTAAGGACTAACTATTTAAAATCTAGAGAGATTCAACTAGTATAATGATAATAAAGATTGATTAAAGTAGACGTAGGCCAGAGTCAGCCGAACCACTATAAAAATTCAGTGCCTCTTTCCTTACTTCTGCTTTTTATTTGTGGTTTATCTGAGATTTGTCCTGCTGATTATCTACATTAGTGTTTTCACACTCGATCCAGGATGCTGATCCATTTTTTAGGTTAACATTTTAGTGCTTTCACTGAGAAAACTGAACTTAGGGCTAGATCTGAAGACTTAAACTTTGAATCTAAGACTTGGAGAAGATGAGCAGGCCTAATACCAGATTTAGAGCCGGAGAAAATCAACCATAGCCTAAGGGCAGCCAGGATGTGTCCTTAAATTCTCATCAACCCAACTACTTGATTAGAGAGGAGATGGAAAGGATTATGAAAGAGATGCAGGATTGATCTTAGCTAGTCAACAGGAGATGAAGGACGGCTTCTTCTAGAAGATGGAGCAGCAAGGGATGGCTAGATCTGCAGGGAATAGTAATCAAACTCTAGGGAACAACGCAGGAGCTGTCGGAGTTGGATTGGAACAAGATAGATTCTTGCCCCACGCGTAGAGCAACCGATACTTAGGGGCAATGCTAGAATCAACATGGGAATCAATCCCAATGCTGGGGTAACTGTTGAAACACCAGGAACTATTGGTATGGGAGCTAATCCAAATACTAGGATGCAACCGACAGAAGAATATGAACCAGAACTTCCTCGACGGAACGCAGGTCTGAATGAAGCTAGAGTTATGAATCAGAACACAGGCGTATGGCTAGAAGAGTACATCTCAGGATACCTCCACTAGAACAGGAGGCAAAATATTGCTTTAGAAGGGAGCCCACTGATCGAGAGAAAAGATTAGGGAAAGTTTTGTGTCTTCCATGAGCTGAATGGACATGAAACGAATGAGTGCCGACACCTTCATGATCTGATAGAAGAACTGGTTTGGAACAACCAGCTGCCACAGTACATGAGGAACAAAACTATGGTAGAATTGCAAGAACAGCCACCATCCGTGGAAAATGCATCAAGAAACGCCCAGGGATTTGAGCCAAGACAAATTATCCCATGATCGGGGTAGATGGGAGTAGGACCCGGCTCCCATGCTTTGCTTTTTCGTTTCTTTTTCTGAACTTTTCTTTTGGTATTTAGACAATAATAACCTCAAGCCACTTACACGTGTACGGGATCCCGAACGGTCCCTAGGCACACTTTGAATCAGATGCTTGAGATGACTATTTAGACAATAAAAACCTCAGGTCGCTTACACGTGTACGGGATCCCGAACGGTCCCCAAGCATGCTCCGAGTCAGATGCTTGAGATGACTATCTAGGATAATAATAACCTCGGACCACTTACACGTGTACAAGACCCAGATTGGTCTCTAGGCACGCTCTGAGTCGGATCTCCGAGGTGAACATTTAGGATTTCTGCTTGTTTTGATTCCTGCTTGTTTGATTTCTGCTTGTTTCTTTTGATTTGAATTTTTAAAAATCCACTTTGGTTGTAATGACTAATATTGAACGCTTTAGAGTCCCGACATGGGACCAGAGTGCAAGGTGTAAGTCCTTTTGCCAGAAAAGCGAGTGGATGGACTTGTATGATATTTACCGACTTAGAGTCCCGACATAGGACCGGAGTGCAAGGTGCAAGTCCCTTTGGATGGACTTGTACGATATTATCTCCTTAGAATCCTGATCAGAGAAACGGGATTGGAGTGCAAGAAGTAAGTGTGAGAAATGCGGATTAAGGATCTTAAGGCTAGAATTAACACTAGAGAGGGGGTGAATAGTGTTTTAAGAAATTTGTTAATCTTTTTGAGTTTTAACTTAATTTGTTAACAATGTATACACTAATCAGACACAGATATGAACACAGAATCAAACACAGATGCAAATATAAATTAAAAGCAGTAAAGGAAAGAACACACCGGATTTTATACTGGTTCGGAGTTACCCTACATCCAGTCCCGCAACACAAGTACAGATTTCCTTTCAACAACAATTCAACAATTACAACCAAGGTTTTAAATATCGGATTTCGGTCACGTTTCGTCTCGGAATTTCCACACAAGTTATCTCGTATCGGGGGAGATCTCGGACGAGATGAGTACATATCGGGTGTACATCTCGGATTGACATCTCGGGTCTTATAATGCATTTCGGGAATATCTCGGATGTACTTATGTGTCTAAAATTGATGTGTCAAAAATTTATTTAACGGTTATAACTTTCTTAGTAAAAATAAAAATGCTAATATACTTGATTTACATGGAAAAAAGAATATTTTTAGAAGAGTAGTAGCTTGATTAACTTAATTGATTTGGTAATGATTGAATAATATCCTTTTATTTGAACATAATAAGGAAGTGAACCTTTCGCTATGACTCATTAGGATAAAAAGTAAAGAATATGTTCAAGAAGTTGGTAAATTATAATTGGATTGAGTAGTTTCTTTTGAATCAATGTGAAAATAAAAATATTATGCAAAATAAGAAAAATGCATAATTTCGGGTGAGATCTCGGATTGAGATTTTGATCCATATTTCGGGTGAGATTTGAATATCTCGGACGAGATGAGTGTCAAGGGAGATATGAGGGAGATTTGATGTCTCGTCTCGTTTAAGTGTGAAAATGAGATCTCGGAGGAGATCTCGGGCGATATATAGGAGATTTAAAACCATGATTACAACCCTCGGTTTTAAGGCTACGAGGTACACCCCCCAAAATGACAATCCTCTGGGTAGAGATACTTGATTTTCGGGGCAACAAGTTCACCCAATTGATTTCCAAGGCTACAATCACACCTTTTCTCGCTTAATTGATTTCCAAGGCTACAATCACACCTTTTCTCACTTATATATTACAAAGAAGTCTATAACTCTGAATAGCACTGAGAACCTTGTAGAGATAGTGATGGAGAATCAAACTAGAAGTAATCGAGTATGATTCGATGTTGATTTTGGCAGAGTAATGGTATGATTTTGTATTAAGAAATGTGGAAGAAGAAGAGAAGTGAAAACTAGAAAAAAGTGATTAAAAATTCGTTGAAACTGACCCCTATTTATAGAACATCAACAGCCATGACCATTCATGAAGAGTTATGGCGAATAGACACTTCTTTTGAAATTTGAATTTTGAAGCCAACTGACACTATGTCGACATGGGGTATATGGGCATGTCGACATCCCAAAGGGATTTTTGGTGTTTTGATTTTCTTTGAAAATAACCTCTATTTTATATTAAAATTATTTTAAACTTTATAAATATACTTAACTATAGTTAAAATACATAAGTAAATATAAAGAACAATATATACATAATTTAACTATAATTTTATATTTAAATCTAAGTATAAATATTAAAAGTTAAATATATTATTTGAAAAGATAGTTTAAAATCAGGAGTAATTTGACTCTGAAAATAAAGATGTTTTTTAGGCTAAAATTATTTAAAATCAGGATAAAGAGTTTTGAATCTTTTAAAAGGAAAGTTTTGAAATCATTTTGAAAACAAGATAATTTTGTAAAATCATTTGAATTAAAATTAGTGGATGCAAAACAATGTCCCACTAGATTTTCGTAGGTTCCATCCTACTTAGGGTTCCATCCCTTTAACGGGCTCGAAGTGGATTCCATTCCACGAATAAATTGGATATTAAGATGTCAGTGCTTTTCTTCGAGTTTTAACAAATATTCCTAATAAAACAAACATAACCTTGAACTCTTGAACTCTTGATAATCTTGATACTCATGAGTCTTCTATCTCTATATCTTGAATCTCTATACTATACAATCTTCAATCTTGATACCTGCATGGTTAGATCCTGCATATACATATATATCTAAACTTGTAATGTTAGTATTTATATTTTATAATCTATTCTAAGGTTGTTGTCATCAAAACCAACTCCTCAGGGACTAACAATCTCCCCCTTTTTGATGATGACAACCTTTGTTTATAAAATATTCCTTCTATCCTAATAACTCCCCCTAAAACTAACAACTCCCCCTTAATCAATGCCTAACTACCCTATTTTATATTTCTCCCCCTTTGTCATCAACAAAAAATTTACTCCCCCTTACTCTTGTACTTTAGTACCTGCATTGATAAACTATACAACGGAATATATAATATATAGATTAAGAAATAATGATACTTATGAGCATAATAACTTAATTAAAGACTATATTCATTTCAGTGTATATATATGTTTTACACACCAATCTTCAAACCAAATAAAATCAATCCACACAAAGTATCAATTCAAACTAAATTAAATCAAACAAATTAATTCAGACAAATCAAACAAAGAAAGAAAATTAAACGTTACGAGGAACATCAACCCATCCTTCTTCTCCAAAGATAGGGTCTTGTTTGATGGCATCCCAATTCTCATTATCAACAGATAGAGAAACGGGAGGATGTGCTTCATTATCATCCTTGTGCAGGGAGGAGATCATCCAACGAATTGCATTGAAGTGTCTCTCTTGTTCCTTGATCATCTGCATTTGACTCAGTTCTAAGTGACGTTGATTACGGAGGATGATAGAGAGAATATTCTTGAATGAATTGAGTGTTTCTTCAAGATTTTCAGATAGATTGTGAATAGGATTGGCCATAATTGAATTAGAGAAAGAAATGAAGGATATAGAGAATGAAAAATAAATTTCAGTGAAGATTTCTGGAAGAAAAAGGTATATATAGGTGTAGAAATTCGTTTGAAATGAATAGACATTTGGTAGTTATTCCAATTTCAAATTCAAAATCAATAATCACTTCTGACCAGTACATGTCGACATGGTCAAGGGGGGTATGTCGACATACTATAGTGAATTTTGATGATAATTTTATTTTGTGAATAATGATGTATATATATTTCTATAATATACTAACATTTATTCAAGATATAAAATAAGCTAGATGACAGGAAGGAAATTCAATTTCATTGCATAATAGGATAATACAATGATTAAACATAAAGAACTACACGATCATTCGAAATAAAACAAACTAAGACAAATACAATAAGATACTAAAAGATAAAACTAGTTAGAGGATGAAGATGATGAGATAATCCAAGTTTCTTGCTGACTTTTGAAAAGAACTTGTTCATCATTGAAGACATGTTATCCAACTTCTTACTAACGGATCGTTTTAAAATCCGTTGATTCTCCACAATTATATTTTGGTTTTTGATAAGGGTTTTGTTGGATGGATTGGAAGGATATTCAATACTTTCTAAGGATGTTTCACCTTCTTCTATTTCCATTTCATCCCTTTCTTCTTCTTCCTCTTCCATTTCTTCATGAGCCAAACGCTCTTCCTTTTCGGTAAAAGTCTCATAAGGTTGAAAAACATATGGGATTTTCATGAGAGAAATGTTTGAAATATTAAAAACTTTTCTAGAGACAAATTCTTCACCTTTGAAATCCACTCCAAAATAGTTGAAAATCCGAGTAAGGTAAATTCCATGATATAAAGTGTTTTCTCCCATTTCAAAATTTTTAGGACGAAGTTCATCCAAAATAACTTGCGCCCAATTGATATCATAATTTCCGAAA
Source organism: Allium fistulosum (assembly GCA_030737815.1). Taxonomy (NCBI): domain Eukaryota; kingdom Viridiplantae; phylum Streptophyta; class Magnoliopsida; order Asparagales; family Amaryllidaceae; genus Allium; species Allium fistulosum. Next base: position 635,795,016 of record CM060901.1, read on the forward strand.
ATAGCAAAAAGTGCTTTGCACACTTTTGAGGTAGGATTGTTAAAATTTCCCGATCTTGGGGTCAAAGTATGTTGTAAGAGAAGATTGACAATTCTTGCTTTAGGACGAAAGTTTCGGTTTTTAAATTCAAAGTTTTCATCTTCTTCAAAAATATGATGAAATGTTTCACGATCATGTTCATCGAATTTAAAACTAGAAAGATCCATTCCCGTGCTTTTGTAATTAAGAATGGTACCCAAAAGATCACAATTCAAAACAATTTGAGTGCCTTTGACACTACTCCAAATTTCATTCTCATTTCCATTATAAAAACCACGGTTTAAATTAGCATAGAAGATTTTGACAAGATTAGGATAGCAAACAAAATCATTTTGAGAAGAGTCAATAAGATTTAAAACACCATTGTTTGCAAAAAGCGAATCAATTTCATAAGAAGAAAAATCTTGAAAAATAGCAAATTTTCTGGGATGGACTTTGGCATAATTAGCATAATTGATGTACGCTTTAATTGCCTCCGGATCATTGAATAATTGCTCTTTGATTTTTCTGGAAATTCTCATGGTTGAGGGGTTGCTTGAAGAAGCCATTAGAGTAAAGAGTAGAGAGCTTGAAGATATGAAGAGAGAGTTTGAATTTGAAAATAAAAGTGAAAAGATATGATAAAAGATAGTGAATAAATAGACTTTCAAAGGACATATTCTCTGGTCAAAAGGTATCTTTTCAGAGAAATAAATGAAGTGAAAAGGTGGAGGGAAATTCAAACATTTGAATTCAAAATTTGAAATTCAAATTCAGGTAGGTATGTCGACATCGTGGTAGGGGCCATGTCGACATGTGCCTTTGAATTTTCATGACATGTTTTTTCCTAAGTTATCTAATACATATATATATATATAAATATTATTATTAATGTCTATATTTCTGAAATATTATTGTACTTATAATATATTTTAGAATGTGTCAAAAAATAATAAAAATAATAAAATAATAGTAAAAATAGAAAATAAATTTTAAAATTCAAACAACATATCAATTCAAAATTAATCAATCAAAAAATCAAGCAACTAATTCTATGCAAGCAATTTCAACCAATTGTATTGTAAACGTGTACCTTTTTCTGAATCCATTTCTTTGAATTCGTCGGAGTCGTGAACTGCAGTGAAACACAAATTCGAATTATCCGTCTTCTGATCATCATCACTTGAGGACGAGTCTGAGTCATTTAGAGTAGCAGTAAATGCATGCTTCCGTTTCTTTGCTGGTTCATTGTTCATAGGAGGATTCTGCCTATCTGGATACGGACAGTCTCTTTTGATATGACCTGGTTCGTCACAATTGAAGCATTTGATAAAGTTTGGTACTGTAGTCTGATTACCGGAATTCTTAAAGTTGTTTCTCTTGGAACTATTCAATTTTCTATACTTCAGGAATTTCCTAAAATTCCTGGTCATAAATGCTATCTCTTCATCATTATCACTATTTGAGTCTGATCCATCGGTCAATGCATTGAATGCCATTGATTTCTTTTCAGATGCTTTGCTTTCTCTTCTCCCGATCATTTGAACTTCAAACGACATTAGATTTCCAATCAATTCTTCTATCTTTAAAGTACTGATGTCATTTGCCTCATCAATTGCAAGTGTCTTTTGATCCCATTCTGGAGTGAGAGAATTTAAAATTTTTCTGACTTGATCTTCTTCCGAAAATTTCTTTCCCAAAGATATTAAAGAATGCACAATATCTTGAAATCGACTATACATATCTGAAATAGACTCATTAGTATTCATTTTAAATAACTGAAACTGATTTGTGAGCATGGAAATTTTGGTCTGTTTAACTTTGCTTGTTCCTTCGTGAGTTACTTGCAAAGTTTTCCAGATTTCATATGCAGACTTACAAACTGACCCTCTATTAAATTCTTTTCTTTCAAGTGAACAAAACAGAATATTCATTGCTTTAGAATTATTTTGTGCAACAGTCTTTGCTCAGTGGTCCACTATGCAAAATTAGTTGTGGGTTCAGAATATTCAGTTTGTGTGATATTCCAAGTATCCAATCCTACAGATTGTAAATATATTTTCATCCTACATGCCCAATATGCATAGTTACTGCCATTAAAAAGTGGTGGTCTGGCAGTAGACTGACCTTCTACAAATGAACTAGTGTTGGTGGTAATAGCAGTACTAGTGTTAGTAGCCATTTTGAAATTTTTCAAAATTCAGATAATGAAACTTTTGAAAAAAAAGCTCTGATACCAAATGTGAGAAATGCGGATTAAGGATCTTAAGGCTAGAATTAACACTAGAGGGGGGGGTGAATAGTGTTTTAAGAAATTTGTTAACCTTTTTGAGTTTTAACTTAATTTGTTAACAATGTATACACTAATCAGACACAGATATGAACACAGAATCAAACACAGATGCAAATATAAAGTAAAAGCAGTAAAGGAAAGAACACACCGGATTTTACACTGGTTCTGAGTTACCCTACATCCAGTCCCGCAACACAAGTACAGATTTCCTTTCAACAACAATTCAACAATTACAACCCTCGGTTTCAAGGCTATGAGGTACACCCTCCAGAATGACAATCCTCTGGGTAGAGATACTTGATTTCCGGGGCAACAAGTTCACCCAATTGATTTCCAAGGCTACAATCACACCTTTTCTCGCTTAATTGATTTCCAAGGCTACAATCACACCTTTTCTCGCTTATATTTTACAAAGAAGTCTATAACTCTGAATAGCACTGAGAACCTTGTAGAGATAGTGATGGAGAATCAAACTAGAAGTAATCGAGTATGATTCGATGTTGATTTTGGCAGAGTAATGGTATGATTTTGTATTAAGAAATGTGGAAGAAGAAGAGGAGTGAAAACCAGAAAAAAGTGATTAAAAATTCATTGAAACTGACCCCTATTTATAGAATATCAACAACCATGACCATTCATGAAGAGTTATGGCGAATAGACACTTCTTTTGAAATTTGAAATTTGAATTTTGAAGCCAACTGACACTATGTCGACATAGGGTATATGGGCATGTCGACATCCCAAAGGGATTTTTGGTGTTTCGATTTTCTTTGAAAATAACCTCTATTTTATATTAAAATTATTTTAAACTTTATAAATATACTTAACTATAGTTAAAATACATAAGTAAATATAAAGAACAATATATACATAATTTAACTATAATTTTATATTTAAATCTAAGTATAAATATTAAAAGTTAAATATATTATTTGAAAAGATAGTTTAAAATCAGGAGTAATTTGACTCTGAAAATAAAGATGTTTTTGAGGCTAAAATTATTTAAAATCAGGATAAAGAGTTTTGAATCTTTTAAAAGGAAAGTTTTGAAATCATTTTGAAAACAAGATAGTTTTGTAAAATCATTTGAATTAAAATTAGTGGATACAAAATAATGTCCCACTAGATTTTCGTAGGTTCCATCCTACTTAGGGTTCCATCCCTTTAACGGGCTCGAAGTGGATTCCATTCCACGAATAAATTGGATATTAAGATGCAAGTGCTTTTCTTCGAGTTTTAAAAAATATTCCTAATAAAATAAACATAACCTTGAACTCTTGAACTCTTGATAATCTTGATACTCATGAGTCTTCTATCTCTATATCTTGAATCTCTATACTGTACAATCTTCAATCTTGATACCTGCATGGTTAGATCCTGCATATACATATATATCTAAACTTGTAATGTTAGTATTTATATTTTATAATCTATTCTAAGGTTGTTGTCATCAAAACCAACTCCTCAGGGACTAACAGTAAGTCCCTACACCGGAAAGTGAGCGGATGGGCCTACTTAATCCCTTTTAACTTAACAAAAAACGATCCGGAGAGATCATCCCCCTTAACTTAAACATTAAACTAAACATTAAACGATCCAGAGAGATCGAACCATTTGAATTAGTAAAAGGATTTTGAATGCCTTATAAATAGAATAAAACTGATGAATCCTAGATGAATACAGGATGATTTCGATATATGATATGATTCTGATACATGATGTGATTTTGATATATAATGTGATTTTGATATATGATGTGACAACTCTGAATGAGAAGCAAAATGATAATGATGTAAATCCCGAATGAACATGGGAAAATTAGAGATATGTGATGTAATTGGAGATATATGATGTAAATGGAGATATAAGATGTAATTGGAAACATATGATTTAATTAGAGATATGTGATGTAATAACTCTGAATGAAATCGGAATGATTCTGATGTATAGATTACACTTGGGCAGAGTCTAGAGCCTTAGGTTGCAATAGGTTTCGAACGATTTGTGATTGGCAAGAAAATCCAAAAGGAACTAGATGATTCACTAAGGTTAAAGCAGCTGGAAAGATAAACTATCGAAGACTAGAGATAGAAACTTGTTCTTAAACAAAGCACGCCTTTCATTCAAAAGGCGTACTTTGAGGGGCAAATGTTTACCCGCTTTTTTACCAAAGCAGCTAACTTAAAACAGATCTAGAGGACTCATACAAAGTTGGATTGACTTGAAATTTTAGGAGAACACTTAGAAGACATAAAAGAAGGCTTATAGAAAAAATGAGTCATTTGGAGGTTGTTTGATGGATCGCTAGTGACCTAACTAGATGGATTACTAACGATCCATGTACATTGGGCCCCACGACCTAAAATTCATAGGGTAGGTCCTACACTCCCTAGAGAGAGTAGCTGCAAAGTTTCATCTGGTTTCGTTAAGTTTTAAGATGATTCTTCTCTGAATTTGGCCATTTTGATCCATCAGGTTTGACCCATGAGGAGTGGGCCCCATGACCTATGATCCATAGGGGAGGTTCTCCCACTTATCTACATTGCATGTGCAAAGTTTCGTGTGATTTGGTTAAGTATCGAGTGAGTTATGGATGATTCTTCTCGACCAGATGACCCATGAAGACGGATGATAAAACGAACTCCAAACGACTTGATATTTGGACAAGACACTTAAATAGAAGATAGGAAGACAACCAAACTAAGATTACTCAAAAGTATGCTAAGTGGATGGATAGCTAGCGATCCATCCCCTATGGATAGCTAGCGATCTTTTAAGATAGGTCAGATCGCCCTCAAACTTTCCGAGCTCCTTTATAGCACCAAGTAAAGACTTCTAGTAGAAAATAACGCTAAGTTGATGGATAGCTAGTGATCCATCCCCTATGGATAGCTAGTGATCCATCCCCTATGGATAGCTAGCTATCCATAGAAATAACTCAGATTGATTTGAGATTTTCGGTGATGACTTGGCTTAACAACTAGACTCTTCTGTACTTGGACCTTTGGCCCAATACTCACTGAACTCCCCTACAAATACTCACCTACTTGCAACTAGAGAGGGATATTTTTCGAGGAGATAGCCGCCATTACTCTACTGGAATTCCTTTACTTCTTCAACTTTCTTATCCCTCATAATAGTCATCAGGGGGTTGCTGTGATTTTTTAGTCAACCATTGTACTTGTGACTTATTCTAACTCATTGTAACTTATATCTAAGGACTAACTAGTTGATATCCAGAGAGATTCAACTAGTATAATGATAATAAAGATTGATTAAAGTGGACATAGGCCAGAGTCATCCGAACCACTAAAAAAATTTTGTGCCGCTTTTCTTACTTCTGCTTTTTATTCGTTGTTTATCTGAGATTTATGCTGCTGATTATCTGCATTGTTGCTTTCACACTCGATCTAGGGGTCGATCCATTTTTTGGGTTAACATTTATGCTCCCCAACAAACGCAATTTTAACCTACCAAAAAAGGATTTCTGGTCTTCTATTATCGCCAGATATGGATTTCTAGTCTTCTTCTATTATTGCCAGATATGGATTTTTGATCTTCTATTATTATCGTCAGATAAATATTTCTGGTCTTCTTCTATTATTGCCAGATATGGATTTCTGGTCTTCTCTTATTATTGCAAAATATAGATTTCTAGTCTTCTATTATTATTTCTAGATATAGATTTCCGATCTTCTATTATTATTGCCAGATATGGATTTCTGTCCTTCTATTGTCAAATAAGGAATTTCTGGTCTTCTTTCATTATCGCCAAATATGGATTTCTATTCTTCTTAATACTAGATATGGATTTTTGGTCTTCTATAATTATTGTCAGATAATAATTTGTGGTCTTCTTCTATTATTTCCAGATATGGATTTATGATCTTTTATTATTATTGCTAGATATGGATTTCTGATCTCTATTATTATTGCCAGATATGGATTTCTGGTCTTCTTCTATTGTCATATAAGAATTTCTGGTCTTCTTCTATTGTCATATAAGGAATTTCTGGTCTTCTTCTATTATCGCCAAATATGGATTTCTTATCTTCCTCCATTATTGCCAAATATGGACTTTTAGTCTTATACTATTATTATTATCAGATATGGATTTCTAGTCTTCTATTATTATTATTATATATGAATTCATGGTCTTCTTCTATTGCCAGATAAGGAATTTCTAGTCTTCTTCTATTACCGCCAGATATGGATTTCTGGTCTTCTATTATTAATGCCAAATATGAATTTCTGGTCTTTTATTATTATTACCAGATATGGATTTTCGGTCTTCTTCTATTGTCAGATAAGAAATTTTTGGTCTTTTTTTATTATTACCAGATAAGGTTTTTTGGTCTTTATTTACTGCCGGACAGGTGTTCTGGTCTTTTGTTACTATGTGAGCAGAGTGGCACTCTGAACTTCTACTCAAATTATTGGTAGAATGATTTCTAGTGGTAGGGCATCGCTAAATCAATCCACGATTCAGAGTTAAATTCAATTAACAGGAACCTCTGTTAGTAAACAAACTATTGAATATCTACTAATGGAGACACATATTTCTATATATCAAGTTATACATCAATAGCTCAAAGCATAAAAAAAGCGAGACATTGATCATCAAGTGATTTCAAGTAGGAATCAATATCCGATTTGAAACTACAATGGAGGTAATAGTCATTTAAATACAAATTTATTTACAATCTAATACATCGTATACAAAGTTATAGGTACATAAATCAGATATAAGAAAAATTCATTTAAAGCAAATCGTTGCTCATGCTCAAGGCTGTGTGCTATTTTCTCTAAATCCTTGGCAAGTAAAGGATCAGTAATGTGGCAAATTGCCACATCCAAAAGTTCTTTGATTTTCTTTTCCTTCCTCTAAACAATGTTTGCATCATCAACTGAATCAATTTGGATATTCAATACCTGATAGAGAGTCTTGTTGGCTCCTCTCAAAGTTTGAACCATGCTCTTTAAGTCTTTAATCTCTTGTTTGAGAACATACTTCTTGCACTCAAGCTTTTCAACTTTGCCTTCATAATCATTAAGATGCAGATATACTTTTTCATTCCACTTCATGTTGAAGTATTATATGCATTCAAATTTAACTCGACTACTCCAGTTAGAGATTGTTTCATTTTTCAAACCTGGAGGTGGGTATAACAAAGTAGGAAATTCTTCGCAAGTAAGAGATTTAGATCTTATCCTTCATCCTGGAGTAGGAGTGGGAAGGATAGATCATCTCCACTCGCAATAAGTTCAATAGATTGACAAGATACTTGACTTTTCATTAATTCCAGTTCAAGATCATTTATTCGTTGATATAATTTGGCCATTTCGGCATCAATCTCAATTGAGGGTTTAGAAAATAAAGCCGTGTCTACCTTTTCTCTCAATGCTTAAGATTCTTTGATCTTCTCATCAATCTAATACTTTAGGCTCGAGGTTACTTCATTTTTCTTTCTAAATGTCAACCTTAATTGATAATATTTCCCATGCCACTCCTATGCCTCTGGATTATTTGGAAATCGCAAAGCTGAAGCATATTGAAGAGACTTTCGCTTTTCAACATCAGCTAGTAATCTATCTCTAATTTCAATTACTTGTGAGAAAACGTCTTAGGGGTCAGATGTATGCACTAACTGAGTTTCCTATTAAAAACAAGCGAAACAGGAATTAATACACATGAAATAATATGTGAAAAGCAAGTTTTTTTATTTAGTAACAATAAAAGTTTACGGACAATAAGGAAGTTTGAATTACATCACAATTCCGTTTTCAAACATTTAATTGGCTTTTAAAGCTTCGAAACAGCAGTTTTGGCTTATTCAAATGACCTAGCCGATAAGGTAAGGGTAGAATCAAAAGAAGCTTTAATTCCTTTCGGAGTATAAACTGGAGGAAATCGATGACAGTTCCATTCCCTTATTAGAGAGCTAGTGCGACCACATATTATTTGAGCATGATAAGTTCGAATTTTGCTCAATAATCTATTCTTTTCATCACCCAAAAAATCAAAGTGAAAGTGAGGAACCTCATGTATACCTCTTGAAGGTCTCTAAGAAAGCAGTGCCTCGCTAGCTGCGATATCTTAAGAATTAAGGATTTCTCTTTAAAATCCTTCTTTAATTTGACAAACTTATTCAACAGTTCCATTGAAACACGACTACTCAATTTTTCCTTAATTTGTCCAAAACATGAAAATTAGACTAAACAAACGAAAAACAAGAGGAGAGAAGTTTATAAGCTGCTTGAATTACACATAGCAATTATTCAGGTTCATATAAGATTGATTTCTTATACATTTCATAAATAAATCTTTTCCTATTATACTTCAGTTTTCGAGGAAAAGAGAGCGAGAAGAAAGAGGAATGGAAGTGGTTATGGGAAGATTCCAACATACCTCGGGATGAGGATCAGACCCATGCTTTATCCAGGTATCTATGATGGAAACGTCTAAGCAAACCCTCGCAGTTGTCACCAAGGTAGGAGCTAGAAGTTAACAAATATACCCCTACAGTAAGCCTTATAGAAAAACTCCTCCAATGCACTTCTATCATCAATCAACATCCAGAAGAGGGTCATTAATTCTGCATTTTCCGCTAAGAGTTTGTCGCGGTAAAGGTGTGCTCTCTTCATCCAAGGAGCAACTTCCCTTTCTTTAAAATATCTTAGTTTCGATGCGTAGGTTGCAAGGTTATTATATTTTTCGGGCAATTCATTATATTCTTTAAAGTGTCTATCCAATTCTCTGTTCAACCAGTCTATTTCAATTTGCTTCTTTTCAAGCATAACGTCACAATGATATTTTGGTTTTCTCTTTAGCTAAAGTAATTAATATATTAACTAAGAGTTACTTGATAACATAAAGTGTTTGAATAAAGAGATCCATACTTGCGAAAGTGGAATTGAAGACGAGGAAATCTTTTCCATTTTTATGGATTTTTGGCCTTGAGAAGCACTGCCTTTCTTAGAAGAATCATTCTTTGGAGGATTATATATGTTGGCAGTTTCTGTATCCTAGACATTTGAATCTAAGCTAGCATCATGAGACCCATCCTTATCGTTTGGTTGTCCAGAAGGACCTACTCCATTACCTCTAACATTGCCATCATTGTCATCGTCACGATCATCACCCTGGTTATCATCACGATCATCACTGTTATGACGATCATTATTGTTGTCATCAGCATCGTCATCGGTGTCGTCGTCGTCTTCTTCTCCATCGGATTTTGTTCCTTCATCTATTAGAGCATTGTCAAAGACTAGCCATTTTTCAGCATCAACTTCCTCTTCAACAAGAAATTCTTCTTCCAGAGTCTTCCTGTCCTTTTTCATCCTAAGATTAAACTTCCTCTTGAACATCTCATTCATGGCTAGTAGAGATAGAAATTCCAAACCTGGGAGTTTTCGAATATTGTTAGCGTACGCCACGTAAAAATCATCTTTGTAACATTTTTTGGTGATTTTAGGAAGAGCGACATCTAGAAAGGAAGAAACTTTTTTCTTAGCCTTAATGATAATGTTAGTAGAGTAATCAAGATACTAGAATTACTTTGCAGCTGGTCTTCTAGCAATTTGTTCTTCTTAGCTAACTCGGAATTTTCTCAAGATCTACTTTGAATTTATTAGCTAGCTCAAGTTTAGCTTTCAAGTTCTTTGTCTTCTCTTCCAACAACTGTCTAGCTTTCTTTTCCTCACCAAGAGAGGAAGCAAGTTTGTCCTTCTCAAGAATAGCATCATCTCTCGCTATAAGAATGTCAATAATACTATTATTAAGCAAATAGATCATTCCTTTAAGCACATCCATATCATTGGAAGGCCCTTGAGAGGCGTCTCGAAGAAGAAACATATGTTTTCCTACCTAGAGTACATAACCTGTCTAAGTCAGAATGGAATCTATAATGTTAAGATTAACCAAATGAATAGAAAACATATCGATAAAAGTTATTTAAGAATGAGGAAAAGGTGATCATCAGAATAAGCTGGAAGTTGCGATGATCTAAGAGAAGTGATGGAGGGAGATTGAATGGCCAATCGAGCAAGTTCCTCAAAATTCATCGTTGAGGACCGAGTTTGAGCCTTCTAAGGAAGAGGACCGGTTGAAGAAAGAAGCAAACCTAGATCAGCACCTATGCGGCTGATGGATGTTAGGGAAGTAGAAGAAGTAATATTTAGGAAAGGATTGGGAGTCTGAGCCTCCTTGGTCTTCTCTGGAGCACTATCTAAATTTACTGCCTCAGGACTTGGATCGATATTTACATGCCCCTCCTCATCCATAAAAATGGAGGTGAACTCACCCACAAGTTTGGACCTTTTACCTTGGAGGGAAGAAGGAGTTTCAGCATTACCCGTCTCTTCTTCATCACACTCTTCGATGGCCTTAGGAATTGAGTCTATAAAAGAAACAGGTTTGATTGACTAAGGTAGAGCCAAAGCTTCATCTTTCCTCTTCCTCTTTTTAGAAACACTACTTTTAACCCTTGTTTCCTCGGGAGAAACGAGGAAGGTAGATGGGTCTAGATAGGAAAGAAAACTTAGTAAACCAATAGCATTAGGAATTCCATTTCTAGCTATATTAAAACTGACTAGCATAATCAGGCTGAACTAGGGAGTTAGAAGTGAAGAATTTTGATTTTCCCATCACCAATGAGCTCTTTCCATGAGAATTTTATTTGACCATTGGTGGTTCTCCTAAGATCTTGTGGTGATATAAGATGATAGAATACTAGAGGAGCTTCGATGGAGTTAGAAGTATGAGCCTATTTCTTCTATCCTCAGCTATTTGGATCAGGGAGTCCACAATCTTTTGGTCGTAAGGTTTAGATTTTTGGAAGCATGATCTGAAAGAGAACACCTATCAGTAAAGGATAATAAACTAACAAGGGTAATCAAGGATGAGAAACTTACTAGCGATAGAAAATGTTCCTATGATCTTGGAGTAGCACTTGAAGAAGAATTGCGTCTCCCACCCTCCCGTCTTATTAACAGTCTCAAAGATCAAACTTTTCGGATGGGGATGAATTCGGTATAGATGATGAACTTGTTGTTCATTGATTTTGGAATGGCTAGCTATTGAGTGAAGGATTTCAACAGTAAGAGAAGGAAGTCTAGCTTCCCTAGCCAAGACTTCCAAGCAAGTCAGGTACGTATAAGAATTTGGTGAAAACTGAATAGGAGTAATGTCCATATGTTCGAGATATCCCAAGAAAAAACCGAGAAAAGGAAGATATCTTATATGCCAAATGTGTATCGTTGTAAAAGGAAAATATCCTTCTAGCAGGTTGAAAATGTTATCTGTAGGACCAGCAAGAACAACCTCGATCCCAATAATTCTGAACTGCTCAAGAATGGATTTCACTTCTTCCTGGTTCATTATATACGAAGGATTCGAAAGATTATCTCCTTTCTTGCTAATTGAGGGAGAAGGTTTAAGCCCCTTGTTGAACTTTTTGTTGGACTTCTTACTAATTTGTTAACCTTCCATCTTCCTACCAAGTGATATTATTCCAAATTTAGGAAAATAATAATGCTCATATTATCTAAAAGATTTACCACATAACAAGTTAAAAATTATTATCCAAGTAATCTATTTGCTGCCTAAGTAACAAAATTTATGCTACTCGCAAGATAACAACTATTAAATGACGTTAATTTCGATTCCAATAAGAAAGTTCGTTGAAGAAGTTATATCAAAACTAAATAAAAATGGTCACGCGACGTTAATAAACATAAGTCATTAGCTATGACAATGATGAATGTCATATAGCCTTGATGAACACCACCACTATAACCAATGTTGAAGTAAGGAAGATTGTCGGCGTCAATAAATAAAAAGGAGTGAGTCGATAATATGCTAGTCAGAACACCATTGATATCGAAATGAAGCTTAACTTATAGTATTAAAGATAACTACAATGATAGAAAACAATAAGACTATTGGTATTAAGTTGAATGTCGATGACAAAAGTAGATAATATCGTTTATAATTGAGTAAGGTCATATTTAACAGTAAAAGGTTAACGTATCTCATCCCAATCTCTTACAATATGGGAGTTTTGCATTATTAAGGTGCTAGATTATCGACACCAAATATCACATCGCTTCTCTCATAAAGTATTTATAAATATTTCTGTTGTGGCTAATGCTAAAGCGATGAGAGTCATCGACATCAGTGAATAACGACGACGTGGGTCGATATGCATCAATTAAACAACTTGTAACATGTATAATAACAATACTATAAGCAATAATATCAAAATAGTTGTGACAAACAATAAGAATATCGGTATCAAATTGAAGCTTTATAAACTAACAATGAAAGCAAACAGTGTCATTTATGATTGGACGATGTCGCATCTAATTGATATACACTTTCATTTGACAATGAAAGGTTAATGAATCTCATTTAATCGTTAACAACATAAGGGTGTTGAGTTGTCTAGCTAATGGGTTAATAAAGGGCTTTATTGACGCCGTGGGTCATGCTAGTATCACGACATCGACTTAAATTAATACCAAGATTATTGATTTCGCATTTAATTGATTTAGACGTCTTAATAATAACGACATTTGTAACTCTGGGTGGATCACCGTGTTTCACTCTCTCTATTTGCAATATAAAAGCTTCGTATTAAAAATGTTAGCTAGTGAAATAATAATATAATATGACATTTTCGAGTATTATAGCAACGTCGAAGACCATCAATGTCGATCACCATAACAGCATCGTGAGTGTTGACCTAGTTAATCAGTAATGGGTTTTGGGTCTAATAGATTAACTTCTTCGTCAATTAACCTAGAACATATCAGAGATAATACTAACTTCGATTGACATCAAAACCCATACCTGGAGAATAAATCTATTGCTAATTTAATCTAGATCGATTATCACCCTGATTAATAAACATCAAAACATTGTGGTTAAACTCTAATGCCAATTTAAAATTGGGAAAACCCAAATCGAACCCTAATAGCAACCTTAATACTAACTCAGTTGAATCAACTTGTTAATTTGATCGGTGTGAAAATCATACCTGAACAAGAAGTCGGTTGGTCGAAAATTAAGAAGTTATAGTTCCTTGGAATGTTTGATTTCTTGCTTGAAGTTTTTTATTGCAGGTAAGAAAATAGAAAGGGAGAAACTTAGCTATTTATAGAAGAAAGGAATGTGAATGAGCACCGTTGATTCACTTTAAATAAATGGCTAAGATTAACATAGAAGACCAATAGGTAGGAAGATGATGTCGACAAAATTGACTTGGAAAGTCAATGACTCCTCTATACTAGGGGAAAATGGTATTGCCAATATTGACTTCGAAGATATGCAATATTGGGTACGAATATAACATCACCTTTTATGTTGGAGAACTGCTCTTTGATCATGCCACATGTCACTGTTACTCTCGAAGACAAGTGACCAGCGATACACTTGTAATGCTAATAATCAACATTGGGGATATGAAGGTTGATTAGAGTTAAAAGGAGATGATACTGCGCTTCATCGAAATATAAACATATATAATTCTGCAAGTAACTAAAAGAGCAACACCGTGAGCAAAGTTACTTTGCACTTCATCGGGGTCGCATCCCATCAATGCCGCTTGAAGACAATACCGCCTATCATATGAGCGATCATCATTAATATAGCTGAGGATTAACAATGCACTTACTCAATATCGCCCCTATTCAAAGTCAGTGTTGTTCGAGGTCGCCACTCAAGTAACATCTCGTATCGGCAAAGCTAAGGTCGATAACACATTTAATCAACGTTGCTACTAATCATAGTCGCTCTTTATTAATACCACTTTCATATGCTACCACTCATCCATATCTATTGTTGTCACACTTTATCAACCATTGAATATTGACATCGAGAATCATTGGTGTCGATATTATACTAAAACAAGTTATTCTTTCTTAACATTCACACGCTCCTCATTGACGTTTAATGCCACTTCCAAATAATGCCACTAAGCAACGATAGCACCATCCATTATTGACGTTGCCAATGGTCAACATCGCACTTCGTCTTTCATGCAGCACATTTCATCAACATTTAGGAGATGTCATGCATCTATGCAAGCGATGTTAATGGTGAATGCTATCAATATCCTCAAAATTACCAATGCCTCCTTTTATTACAATTGCTTCATGCTTACATGAACTCAAATTGGTATCAACACCTACTCATAAAGGATGTCGACTATCATGACAGAAACCATTAATGCCGCAAATCATTAAGGTCATATAACTTTACTAATGAAAGAACAACCATGCGACAACAAAGCTAATGCCATTGTTGATGCCATCGAAGTCAAGAATATCGAAGCCAATAAAGGCAGGACAAAGTTGAATGCTGAAGTTGCTCTACCCCTATAAATATGAACCTAGGAGCGAATGATTCTTATCCTACTTCTTACATTTTTCACTTTACAACCCTAAATCAATTTGGGGATTTTAACCGACTATAACACTTGAACTTTGTACACATAAGGAATTGAATATTAAACAATTGCATAGCATATTTGGTGAGTTGATTCTTGGATTGTGACATGCATATTAACTTGTATAGTGACTAGCATACTAACTTGATTCGACCTTGTGACTTGCATATCAATCTGACTTGAAGTTCTGACTTGTACTTTGATGTGAATATTTACTTGGACTATATATAATGTTTGACATGACTATATGAAAAGTTGTCATGGTCGCATACTTCATCTTGATGACCTCGACTAGCCTCGTCAAAGCCCCTTCTTGATTAACTTTACTTTCTACACACTTTCGGGGTTAACGAATTTATTCATCAACAATCCACACCTTACTTGGAGTAGGCAAGACAAAGGCATGCGCCGGAAGATAGACCGGATCTTATTCACGAGCTTCGATCAACGCCCGAAGTTAGGGATGATCGAAGGTAAACATCCTAGATAAGGATGTTTAAACTGCAATGCTAAGTGGTTATTTCCGACCGACGTCCATAGTTTAGCATGGTCAGTACATGCTCTTTGAAGAAAGATGTCCGGAGAACCATCTGAAGATGAATTACTATAATTGACGAAGATAGACGCGATCACACTCGAAACATCCTTAAAAGGATGTTGAGTTAAAATTTAAAGCTTCGAAATTTGACTAAGTTTTGAAGTTGAACATGGTCATATGCAGATAGATTTCCGGAGATCATTCTTAACCCTCAAGCAATGAAATAGACTAAAGACTTAGTCCAATGAAGACAATGAGGAGTGGATCGCAAACACATTGAATATAGAGTGCACTTCTCAAACACTTGGGCAAATTCATGCAAGACTTGAACAAAACAAAAAGTCTTTTTTATTCACATCCAAAACAAGTACAAGTGTTATTAACATCCAAGCTAAAAAGTAAAAGTAGGGGCCGAATCCGCACAAGACTGGTCGAAAAACAAAAAACCAAAAGTGCATATGTACTTCTATGCAACAAAAAAACATAAAGGAGGCGACTTGTGCTTTTTTCCTTTATTCCCATCATCGAAAGACTGTCCACCCGAGCCCTCATTCTTTCTCTTACCTCCTCGCCCTACTTCCTCGCCCCTTCACCAGAGCGCTTTGTGATGAAGTGATGGGCGCGCTTTGAGTGCTCCTGGCCATAGTTAGCATGGCCGAGATGAAAATGGGATCGCTAGGTATAGCGATTGCTAATGGTAGAGGGATGAAGTCCGTCGGTTCCTACTTAATTTTGATGGCATCCAGGACTTGTTCATCGTGGATCTCCTACATAGTGGGCTTTATAACAGGCCCTAAAGTCATCATCATTAAAACATCCTTGTTGATTTGAATCTCTTGAAACTCACCGGTCCCTTCTTTATCTAGAGCTTTGATCTTTTGTGCACCGAAACGGGGAGTATCGCTAACTGAAATGCTTGAAGTTGTTCTGGAGATAGTCATAACCGTTGAATCGGTCATTGTTGCTGTTGGCCTTTGCTGGGAGCTCCTTTTGGGAAGAGTTGGAGTCATAGTTTGACCTGTAATTTGAGATAGATGAAAGGAGAGAGTAGCGACATCGATCGGTGTCACGTGTGACTTCTCAAATACGGGTGAGATTAACGATATACCACTACCCGATAGAGACTCTGTGTGGGCAGGTGTACCATTCGAGTTTCCCTTCAGGATTGGAGATAACATGCTAGGCTTGAGAAGTTGTGGCACATCCGGATCATACCCAAGGTTTGATTAACTAACAGAAGCAGCTGGAGACCTAGAAGTTGAATGTGACTATGTTATAGGATCGAGTAATATGGAATATAATAAATAACTAGTGCGGAAAATAATAATAGCAGTAACGTAAAATGACACCGGGAATTTTTATACTGGTTCAAACTCCCGTTCTACGTCCAGTCCCAAACTCCTTCTGGAATTAAAGCTAGCAGCCCTCACTTAACCCGGAGGAATATGTATTACACTACCTGAGCAACTGAACAGGACTTGACCGCCTGAGCAACCGAATTGGACTTTATTACAAACTAGATTGTCTTGACTTTGTGTGTTCTGGATAACACGGATTTGTCACTTATAGTACACCCTTCCTATAATCTTTTCGTCAAGAGTAATGTATGTGAATGTATGTGTATAAAGAATAAGAAGATCGGAATTGCTTAATGAATATGGAAGTGAAATTGTAAGCAATGATTGTATAAAGTTTTGTAATCAATAGAATCAAGAATGCTATTCACATTAGATCAAAAGAGATGAGAGAATTAGGTGATTTGATCATTGAAACTTGAGTGCATTTATAGTGTATCAAGAGTTACAACCTCTGGTAATAGTTCTCTGTGAAAAGCTAATTGATGCAACACTTGGGAAAGGAGATAACCATTGAGAAATAGAAGTGTTTATTCATAATTTTGACTGTTACAGGATTCAGTCGATTGAAAGTGCTTGGTCGGTCGACTGAATTCAAAAAGTGCACAGGTCACATGCATAGACTCAATCGACTGACCATGGGTATTCAGTCGACTGGTCTGTGTTATATATAAAAATATATATACTAATTCAGTCGACTGATAGCACATGGTCAGTCGACTGAATAGTGCAATTCAGTTAAGAATGAGTGCATTTGAAATCGAAAGATGTTTAAATTTGAATTCAAGTTTATATATGAATATGAATGAATTAGGATGATGATTCTTGAGAAAATATTCTAACAAAGCGACTAGACTAGACTCTATATACACATTTCATGACTTTTTGTTAAAATATATAATTATACGAACCATACTTTGAGTCGTTGAGTCCGGATGTTGTAGTAGTCGTAGATTCGTGAATTATTAAGTCATGTCAACAATCAAAACCTAAGATCTAACAGAAGTAAGATCTATCGTGATATCCTTAGGAGTGGTGCCGGAGCCTTCAGTTTGATCTCACCGAAATGTATCGGCCAACTCTGGATGCAAGATAAGTTCACTTGCTCTGAGCGCCTCAATCTCCTCTGCACTTCAAATTTCTTTCTCCAGCTTCACCAAGTCTATTTCAGCTCCTTTTAAATGTTCGCGCTCATCGCTCACTATCTTCTCCAACTCCATCGCCTAGTTGTGAGGATAAGCTTTACCGAGCCACGCCAAATCTCATAACTTAAGAACTTGGCATTGTAGTTTATGATAAGTGGATCGAGGCTATCCTAATCTGTCTCTCTATAGATGTCACTAACTCATCCACTCTTTTCACCATGTCAAGTGCATCATATCTTTCCTTACATGCATCATATCCCTCCTTGCGCACATCGAGCAGTTCTTCATAGTAATTATGAGCAGTCTGAAGAGCCCCATCTTTCTTTTCTTCTTCGAGTTGTTACTTTAATGCTTTTAATTCTTTGGTCAAATCATGATTTCTGTAGTGAATAGACACCACTTCGATTATATGATTCTTTCTTTCTTGCCCAATTGTATGTGTTAAATCTTTAAGTTTTTGATTGGCATCCTCTAAGGCCTTCTTTAACTCAGCAACATCTTTGTCAAGATAGGCGACGGTCTCGTCATTCTGTTTCATAGTGAGCTTCATTCCTGCAATCTCAACCTTTAGATTCTTGGAATATTATGAGATTATCTCAGCCAGCCTCCTCCAAGTAAAATACTGATAATATACATCACCGACATATGCAACTATTTCATTCTTGATGTACGAAGGAATATCTTTCAAGTTTGGAACAAACTTGAGGTCTTTGAAATTGATCTTCAAAAAGTGACATTGTAATTCGGAAATTTGAGGATTTGAAGCGGTCGATTGTTCTCTTTCAGTGACAGGTTGTTCAACTGGCTTCTCAATAAGCGCCTTATCAGATCTGCATCATGAGAAATCAGAACTAGTGGATTTCAATGGATGATGAGACCACTAAGAGGTATGAGACAACGTTGGTTGCTTGGTAGAGAGGGAAGCACGAGAAGGGTCATCATGAAGGACGTTGCTGTAGCAACTAGACTATTTTTCCAAGCCTCTAGATGGGGGAGACCTGGATCTAGATCTATGCCTAGAATATGAATAATATGGCGTTTATTCTTTCTCTCTGCCTCCACGATCGTGGCTTAAACGCCGGCTAGAATCAAAATCGTGATTAGGCTTACGAGGTCGTGCAGTTGGTTTATGCCTCGGTTGATATCCCATTTGATCCTGGAAATCCTCGTATAATCCACATTGTTCCATGGAACCTACTAGTAAAGCGAAGATAAATCAGCTTTGACTAGATAAGAGCACTACATGAGTTGTGAAGAGGCAATGCATGTGTTTGTGTGCAAGTGCCCTAGTGTCCCCCTGACAGACCATGGGTTTGAATTTTACTGACAGGGGTAATCTCCCCTGCTTTAGTAGAAGGCACATCCTCTTAGAAACGAATGGGGGACCCAACATCCCCAATACTCATATTGTTGGTGCCAAAGGAGTGGCTACATTCGGGTTTAGCTCAAGACCAGCGAAAGGATCCTTCGAAGTCTATACAAGAGTCTCAAATATAGATGTAGCTAGCGGAGGCGAAGTCCTCTTTTGTAAAGTTTAATCTTAAGACTCTTCCTCTGAAGAGGTTGTTGATCATCATTACCTTCACCCTCTTCACCATGTTTAGTTGCTCCTTCACCTTTATCCCTGATTTCAACCTCTTCAGTGTGCTCTTGTACATAGCCAGTCTTGATTAACATACTTTGAACTAGGGGCATCGGTGAGTGATCTCCATCATCTTTAGATGAAGAATCGTCCTCCCCGCCGTCACTATTCTCCGAAGTAGCACCAATACTGTGATCGAATTCCAACAAGTTATAAGAACATAGATTTTCATCACTGAGCAAATCTTAGCCTCTTTCTCTTACCTCAGGATTAGATGAAGTTGTTTGAAAGTCTCTTCAAAGTTGCAAGGCCTATACAGTACATCTGTAAAGAACGAAAAAGACGTTCCGAAGTGAAAAAGTTATGGATGTGGAACCACATGATAAAGGCTAGAGTGGAGCTTACGTAGAGGTATCCATCGCTGAGTGAACTCGGGCGGACAGTGAATGAAGAATAATTCCTCTTTGAAATAGCTCAATTTATTCCAAGTATCGACTATGATCCGACAACCTTTTGAAGACTCTAGAAAGAGAAGGGAAGGACTTCCCTTGCGATGCTTAAAGCTGAACAAATATCGGATCTCTTGGTTGCTAGGAACTTAGTCAAAGTTGGGAGCAAATATAATAAGCAGGCTACAAAGGAAAGCATAAATGTTTAGATGAAGCTGGGTCGGAGCCAGTCACATAAAATGTAGAACTTGTTGTATGTACTGATTAAATGGCGGGATGCATCCTGCTAAGCACATATACCTATTACATGTTGTATATCCATTTGTTGGATGGTGTGCTCTCTAATGGTGTGTCAGGACTAATACATCCTCAAATAGAATTCTGTGCTTTTCACAGATTCTCCTAAGTGATCCCTTTTCGATTTTGGAAGCGAAAAAATCGACGGGATCATCTAGTATGACTGCATCATCAAGAGTATCTGGGGTAGGATTAACTTTTGGACCCTTTACGGGCTCCATTATGACTTCTAGAACATGTTGTTCTACTTGCGGATTTTCCAGTTGAGGTGCAGGCTGTAACAGAGTTTGCTGTGCAGAATGAGCCATGATTGATCTTAACTTGGTATTTGACTCGGTAAATATGACAGTTGATCGAGCTGCAGCTTGACCAGAGAGACACTTGGAATGTCTATGAGCCATAGCTATCAAAACTCAACATATAATTGGTATCAGATTGATTAAAGGTCATGCCACATGCCAATGTGAAAATCAGGTGCAGTGTCGTGCGGTGCTTTTGGATATTGTGCAATAGTTCATTTAGAAATCTAAAGAATATCCGAAGTGGTCGTCATCGCTATCCATCCCATCAGGCTTCGAGTCATCATCCATGCATTCAACATATCACGAATTCAAGAAATTTCATATCAGGGTTTGGTTCCAAGTGGATATGCTTGGATTTCTCAAAATAGACCAAGGTAGAAAATCCCAAGGGTAGGTTCGTTACCGAACCATAGCCATTGAGGAAATTCCAGCCTTGGCAACTTGGAGCCCTACCTCTAAGCATGGTCGTTTGTCCTCAAAAGCATTCCATCCTCACCATCATTCATCTCCATCATTACCATGTATGCTTAGATTTCGATCTAATAGCCTTGTTCAAGTTTTAAGGCTTGAGTCCAAGGATCGAGGCAAGCATAGTTAGGATCGGGCATGAACGTGATGTTTGTTCGAGTAGCGATTCAATTCGAGTCGAGGTGGTAGCATTGGTTTGTTAAGGCGGAGAGCGGCAGAGTTTCACTTGATCTCGAGGTCGAAGCTTTTCAATGGTAGACGAAGCTTGGAGGCAATAGAAAATAAAAGTGAAAGAATGAAAATGGGACGAACAAATTATATAAAGCCTGAACCATGAAAATAGGCATCAGACGTGTCTAACTCTAAGGCTATGGATCAATACAGATTGATCGACGTTTAAAACTAGAATACATATACATATGTGCATATACATATTTATCTCGTGCTTCACAAGAGCCAATATGTACATATAACTAGGGCGTGATGGATAATCAATGCACTTATGTGTGTGCAGACTCAACATTCAATAATTGAAAACCAATTAAAGGCAAATTCAAACTTGGAAAATCCAAAAAATGAATCGTCAAAATTATCAAGCTCGAAATGACGGATCATAAGAGCGCGCTCCAGTTTTATAGTCTTAGATGCTTGCGAAGCATCATAATGAATGACCATCGACACAACATTTCATCGAAAAGATCCGAAGAAAGGATAACAACTATTCGAAGCATAGATAGGAGTCTGATATGATAATCCCAACTTGTCATGATTCAAAGCATCTCGTGTTTGCAACAAGATGCACTTTATAGGGCAAATGTTATCCAGCCTTTTAACTAGGCGGTATCTAGACTAACTTGATGAATAGAACTTGAAAGATACCGAGGTAGATGGCCCTAAGAGATAGCCGTAAAGTCCAGGAACCAAGTATAATTAAGACTATAAGGCAAAGACAAAGCCATCCAAAAGAATTAAAGCCTGATCCATCAAAGTGATGGATCGATATCAATCCTAGCTATGGATCGGTACTAATCCATAGAATCTTCCCAAATTCATTTTATTTTACTCCTACAACCAAGTGTTTGATGTTTGAAGCCCATTCCTAACTCCATGGATCGTTCACATTCCATTTAATATCAAATAGCTTAAGCATAAGGAATTAACCACTTAACTCCACCGATCCATCCCAATGACCAAAAAACATGCTCATCACCATACAAACAAGTCAAGAAACTTGTAGCTAACGATGTATCACTTTGATCCAAGGTGGTTAGAACCATCCATAAGTTGATCTTATGGATCAGTACCGATCCATAAATGTTTGCTGACAAGGCCATGTCTTCTCGACTACAACTCTGCTACATCATGAAGAATGCGAAGGAAGACATGCTAGAGCTTTTTCCGATGACCTACATTTATAAATAGGCATTGAGGGGCATCATTTCGGGGATCTTTTTTAGCTCACTAGCAATTTTACATATATTTCTAGTAGTTAGCTACCGAGTGGTACCGAACGATAAGGACAGCAGTTGTAAAATAGAGATATGATCAATAAAATCTTAAGTGGACGTGGGCAACGATTAGCCGAACCACTATAAAAGTGTGTTGTTCTATTTTATCTCATTTTCATTTACTTTTCATCACCTTTTATTCTCTACATAATCTATTCATTGTTTATGCCATTTCTGATATTAGCAATAGTTTTAATTGTCTTATTGTAAAAGTGAGAAACTTAATATATAAATAGATATAAATAAAGTTTTGGAAATAAGTTTATTTGATTATGAATAAATTTAATTTAATTTGAATATCTTATAATTATTTGACGTAGCATTATTTGTAATCCCATTTTAAGTATTAGTTTTATTATATAAAATAATATGTTGTGAATGGTTTATCATTAAGTATTGTTTTGTTTATTTATATTTATTCATATTACCGTTATTTCTTTCTTATTTATTTAATAATAATTATATAAACGATTCAACATTAATTTGGATTTGACTAATGTTTTAATATGATAAGGTGATGACATCTTTTGTATTTGATACATGAGATTCATTTCTGTGTGACGAGAAATTTGAATAAATGGTTTAGTGATACCATTTGGTATGGGACTTTCGATAATACTTTTTCAATTATTCATTTAACTTGTCATATAGAGATATCTAATATGGATTGATTGCAGTTTATGATCTTTGAATAATTATTCAAATAACATATGGTGGTATAGGGCATCATTATATTATTTGTTTGATTACTCATTATAATTAAATGTCACTCAAAGGGGATACGCTCATGTGTACATAGTGATACTCGCTGCGGTGGGCATATTTTAGTCATGTGTTGGCTTATGGTTGGAACCGTGTGTCGCTCTGTGGTTAGAGCTCTAGTATGCCTTAGTCATGTGTCAACTTATACAGAGCCATGGGTCGGCTTATGTTCAGAGCTATGAGTAGATATAGATTAGGAGCACTATATGTCGTCCACATTGGGTTTGGCTCCCTTTATGTTTCGGGAGTGAACCAGATTGGTCAGTATCCACCCTGGCAGCCCGATAGAGGGGTCGTGCCCCCAATTCGTGACACCTTGTTTATGACTATGTTTAGCCTTGTGCTAGTGTTATATGTGTGGTACCCCTGTGTCATATAGGCCAGCAATTAGTTACCCTTGGGGTACAAATTTTCGTAGTCGTGACTGTAGAGGCCATAATTTGTCTAGCCTATGGTGGATCAGTGTCATGATACCGAGAGGGGAGAGGTAAGGGTTACCGATGACTGTAGGATTCGTGTCATATAGACTACTTATGGCTTCTAGAGCAAGTAGACGTGATATCAGTCTCCCATCTGGTTCCGATATATATATGTATGTGGTAGTGGATTAACATATATGTCCCTATCCTATCATGAGTTGACTATTCTAGAGACTAGGTGAGTCTAAAGTGTAGCCCGTATATCCATACTATTCTGATTTATTCATATATGAGGAGATGAGATTATATATGCATATGTGTCCAGAGTATGGTGGATCCTCGTATCTTTTATTATGTATTGACAGGCATCCTATCATATTTTGATATGTTGATGATGATACTTTTATTATTGAGACTGAGAAATATGTTTGGGAATCGTTATGAGTTAACCCAACTATACTTGATGATATCTCCTTATCGATTGATTTCTTGATTTTAACGATGATAATTTCTGGATTTGGATGACTCACCCATTTATAGTTGATTTCATGATTTTTGGTTTGATTTACCCTGAGGTAGGTGATGACATCGATATGTATGAATTGTGACAATTAGAATTATATAATATATTTGACATTATTTATGATATTATGATTAAATAATCTATATATAGTATCCTTTATTTATTAACATTATTGGTATTATCATATTAATATACATTGGTATAATGAATCATAAGGATATTAACCCTTGATTTAGACATAGTCTGACCAGTGTGTTATTTATAATACTCAGGTCAGTCCGAGACATTTCAGGAGCAGGGATGATATGACCAGCTTGTGTTTTATTAGGCTTAGATGAGGCATATATATTAGGATGTTGTATGTTGTTCATATTCCATTGATTCATTGTATACAGTTGATACTGAGTTGTATATTCATAACATTATACTATGATGTTTTGTATTTATACAGACCTTTATGTTATATATTATATGTTATCGCTGTGATTGACTTTGCATTTTCTATTATTTACTATATATTATGTATTGTTCTGTTCTATAGGCACACTTGTTTATTACTTAATGTCGATACTGTGTATGTATATGTGAATTATTTATTTGAAGTTTTAATACGTACCAGTGTTAGCCCAAGAGAATATTCATAAGTGCATTCCATATAGCATCATTCTCTGTATTATCTGATAGTATTACTTTGCAATACACTTGGACAGTATAGGTATAGAGGTGGGGTGTCACAGAATGGTATCGGAGCAGGTTCAGAACAATATATTATAAGAGATACAAGTCATTAGCCTAGAAGAGACTTAAATTCTCTATCCCTTAGGTTGGATAGTTTTCTTATAATAAGGATAGTAGGAATCTGTAAATAGGATAATTACTGGTATAATTATCTAGGGAACGTATTTATTATATATATATATATATATATAAAGATATTAGATTCCATTTTGAGTATTAAAATATAAAATGATTAACTTGTGTGGTATAATATTGAGTTACTAGGTGTTGATTTGATCAGAGTGCGTAGCGGTGAATTTATTTATCTATTTTCCGGTGAGTGCTTAAGTCATTACTATTTATACTTGTTTGGTTATTGATAATTGTTTGTGTTAAATTAATTTTCTATTTGAAAATACATATGTATTATTTAAGATTTTAAAATAGATTTAATATTGATCTTTGTTTTCTACTACTAATGTGTAAGGTGTTTCTTTGATATTATATAATGCATACTAAAAAGAGTTATTGTTTGTATGGTATATTGGTTATTAAAGTGGTATTTCAATGTTTGAAGCGGGTTGAAAATGTTTGGACATTATTTAGTATTAGATAAAAATGAAGATTATTGTTATAAATGAATTAGATATGGTTTTATGGTTATTAAATCACGATCATAATAATGGAGAAAGAATATATTTATGAATTTGAAGTTATAATTTAATAGTTTATAACTTATTAATATTTGGAATTAATTATAGGATTTTAGGATATTATAATTTATATGATCACAAATTATTTGGATATTTTATTTTAAGTGAATAAGGTAACTTTTTGGAAATGAATCATCAGTAAAATCAAGTTTGTGAGGTTTTAATTTCAAAATGAAAACTCAAGTTGGAAGTATTTTTTATGAAATTCGCATGAAGTATTTATAAATAGAGTTAGTGTTAATCTAAGAGAAGTATTTTGTAAAAGAAAAAGCGTTTTAGAATTAATATTTTGAAATTTAGTGTGAAGTGAAGTTGTTTGATGAAAACGATTTTGTGATTGAAGTTTAAGTAGGGATAGAATATTGAGATTTGTTTTAATGATTATTTTATTTGTATTTAATATAATCGAGAATAAAGTTATTAGTTATGTTTTAGATTCCTACTAAGTAAATTGCGAGAATGCAATTTTGTTAAGGAGGGTGGTCTGTAACAACCCGGTTTTTAGAAATAATTAATAATAAATATTTAATTAAGAATGAAATTAAATAGTTTTGAAAATGAATATTCGTTTAAGAATTGAGAAATAAATTAATTAGAAAATTGTTTAATATTAGATTTAAAATAAGAATAATAAATGTTTGCATTTAAAATATAGGAAAATAAATTTTTGAAAATTTTATTGTGTTGAGTGAACAATTGATTATTGTGAATGTAAAATTTTGTTTGGAATTTTATGGTAATTTGTTTCATATAGAAAAATAATTTTATAAAGAAGAAAGAAAAACAAATCTGTATATATACTCATTATTATCACTTATTTTATCATGGCCTAAGCCCAATTATCCTTAACCCAAACATATTTCCAGACCTTTCTCTTTCTTGACTTTTCTTCTCATTCTATTAATACCAATCATCCCACTCCTTTTAGGGAAAAAGAAGGAATGCAAATTCTAAAGCTAGACCACAATTCCAAAATAAAATCCTGCGTACCTATTCGAAGTTCGGCTTCATCGGGGAGAGAGAGTTGAAGTTGCAATGGGGGAGAAACTAATCTCAACCTTTAAACCCATTGCTTTTTATTATTCTCGACATTTAATTCTACAACTAAAATTACTCACTGCTACTTTCTTCGTCTTAAAAATCTGAAGTTGTTTAACTGGAGCTCATTGGTTTAGTCGTTTGCAATGTTGTATTCAATAAACATTAACCCACAATGATTCGTTAGGAAGCAATATAATATAGTGCGTACACAACTACTGGATGTCAATAGAAAGGAAGGGATCAGGGTTTTTGTTGATGCAATGTAAGTCTGGGTGCAATTTAAGGAAGGAGTAGGATGGTACGCAGTGAAAGTCATGCATTCGAGAGGAAGGAGGAAGAGCAGTTTCAAGTAAGTATTTATCCCTTATACATTTGTGTTTTCATCAATAATTCTTGATAATAATATTGTTTGAACTGATGGGTAAGTTGTATTCATGTTGCTGGGTTGTATAGGAGTGCGTGTGTTTGTACTGGTGTAAATGTGCTGTATAAATTATAGTGTACATGTATGTGTTTGAGGGTAGGTAGTTGCTGTGATTTTATGAATATATATGGTAGCAACTGCGAGTTGGCGCTATGTTATGTATATAAGTTTGTATAGATTTGGATGGCTGTATATATGTGTGAATGGCAGTCTGTGTACAACAATGCAAGTGTTTTTGTGTGATAAGTGAGTATTAAAATGTGATGTGCGGGTATATATATTTATAAATGTGAGTTAGTGGCTATGTTTTTGGAGTGCTCTGTTGCATGTGTTATCTGTGAATTTATACGTGTGTGTGCGCATGCTGCTTTGGAGTGCTTGAGTGTGTGCGTGTTCATGTATATGTGTTTGTGTGGAGTGTGTGGATATGTGCGAGCATTTGATCGAGTGTATTAGCCTATACATCATTATTTATCATGACTAGTTGTCTCTGCCTTGTATTTGCTACGTGCATGGAGTAAAGTGTGTGGTTGTGTGAGTGTGTGTGTATGTATTCACGTGTAGGCCGTGTTTGGTTATGAAATGCTGGGTGCTTGCATATCCATGTGTGCTATGTGCATGAACAATTTGTGTATGGATTTCTATGTGGGTATGACAGGATTCTGAGTTTTGTGTGTATGTATCAGTATTTATGTATATGTATGGTGTGTGTATTTGTGAGAGAATGTTTTCATATCCTAGTGCCATGATTGGTTGTTGTTCCGATGATAAGTATTTGACAATGTAATGCTCTATGTTACCATATTTTGCCCTTATTAGTTTAATTGTTTTGTCAAAGAGAACTGCTATTATTATGTACATTGTCCTACTATTATATCATTAAGGAAGCATGTTTATAAGCTAAATTATTTGAATGAATTGGGTTCCATCTTATGGGGAAGCGCAATCCTATATTTGGGCAAACTTTAGTAATTAATGATTAGAATATATTTTTACCTTCGAATTTAATAAGCGAAATCTATTCTTGAACTTAAATATAATCATTGGATACTATAAATACACACACATATGAATATAAATATAAATATAATAAGTTAACAAAGTAATTTTAATGGTATTGTTCAGATAGTTTTAATTGTCTATCATAAAGGTGAGAAATCTTAATTTATAAATAGATATAAATCAAGTTTTGGTAATAAATTTATTTTGATTATGAATAAGTTTAATTTAATTTGAATGTCTTATAATTGTTTGATGTAGTATTATTTGTTATCACATTTTAAACATTAATTTTGTTATATAAAATAATATGTTGCGAATGATTTATTATTAATTAAGTATTGTTTTGTTTATTTATATTTATTTCATATTACTATTTTGTTATTTCTTTCTTGTTTATTTAATAATAATTATATGAATGATTCATAGTTGATTTGGATTTGTCTGATGTTTTAATACGATACGGTGATGACATTCTTTATATTTGATACGTGAGATTCATTTCGGTGTGAGGAGAAATTTGAATAAACGGTTTCATGATACCGTTTGATATGAGAATTCGGTAACACTTTTTTAGTTATTCAGTGGACTTATCATATAGAGATATCTAGTGTGGATCGAGTGTAGTTTATGAGCTTTGAATTATTATCCGAATAACATACGGTGGTATGAGACGTTGTCATGTTATTTATTTGATTATTCATTGTAAGTAAATATTACTCAAACGGGGATACGCTTATGTGTATGCGGTGATACTCACTGCGGTGGGTATATTTTAGTCATGTGTTGGCTTACAATTGGAGTCGTGTGTCGGTCAGTGGTTAGAG
This sequence comes from Allium fistulosum, assembly GCA_030737815.1. NCBI lineage: Eukaryota > Viridiplantae > Streptophyta > Magnoliopsida > Asparagales > Amaryllidaceae > Allium > Allium fistulosum. The sequence goes on from CM060901.1 coordinate 635,823,848, forward strand.
CTCTAGTATGCCTTAGTCATGTGTTAACTTATACAGAGCCATGTGTCGGCTTTTGTCTAGAGCTATGGGTAGATATAGGTTAGGAGTACTATATGTCATCCACTTTGGGTCTGGCCCCCTTTATGTTTCGGGAGTGAACCGGATTAGCCAGTATCCACCTTGGCGGCCTGATTGAGGGTTGTCCCCCTAATCTGTGACACCTTGTTTATGATTATGTTTAGCCTTGTGCTAGTGTTATGTGTTTGTGCCCCCGTGTCACATACACCAGCACTCAGTTGCCCTTGAGACACAAGTGCCAGTAATCGTGACTGTAGAGGTTATGCGTTGTCTAACCTATGGTGGATCATTGCCATGATACCGAGAGGGGAGAGGTAAGGGTAACCGATGACTATAGGAGTTGTGTCATATGGACCAAGTGTGGTTCCTGAAGCAAGCAGATGTACTGTCAGTCTCTCGTCTGGTTTCGGTATATATGTGTGTGGTAGTGGATTGCCATATATGTCCAAATCCTACCATGAGTTGACTATTCTAGAGACTGGGTGAGTCTAAAGTGTCATTAATCCCTATATATCCATATTATTCTGATTTATTCGTATATGAAGAGATAAGTGTCCAGAGTACAATGGATTCTCGTATCGTTTATTATGTATTGATAGGCAGCTTATCCTATTTTGATATGTTGATGAGGATACTTTTATTATTGAGATGGAGAAATATGTTTAGGAATTGTTGTGAGTTAACCCAACTATACTTGATGGTATCTCCTTATCGATTGTTTCTTGATTTTGATGGTGATAATTTCTAGATTTGGTTGATTCGCTCATTTGTAGTTGATTTCATGATTTTTGATTTGATTTACTCTAAGATGGGTGATGATATCGATATGTACGATTTCTAACAATTAGAATTATATAAGTGGAAATTAGGGAGGCATCCCTATCATACTTTCATATTGTAAAGCGGGTCCCTATCAAAGTTTCATTGTAAAGCGGGTCCCTGTTTTCTGGAAACGAAGAAAAATTATTGCTGAAATGTCAGCAACTTTTATAAATAAGTGCTGATATTTCAGCAACTATCCGTGTCAAAGTTTTATTGTAAAAACAAAGAAAAATTATTGCTGAAATGTCAACAACTTTTATAAATAAGTGCTGATATTTCAGCAACTTTCATAAACTGTGTTCACAGTGTACATAAATGTTGCTGAAATATCAGCAACTTTCATAAATAACTGTTGATATTTCAGCAACTTTCATACACTATGTTCAGAGTGTACAGAAATGTTGCGGAAATGTCAGCAACTTTTATGAAATGTTGCATCATGCTCTGCAATAATCGTGAATAAAAAACAGGGACCTAATTTACACTGAAATTTAGTGAAGGACTTTTCGTGAATTTTGAAACTTAATAAGGACCTGTGCCAAAAGTACCCATTATATAATACATATGGGATTATTTATGATGTTATGATTAAATACTCAATATATATATATATATATCCTATATTTATTAGCGTTATGTGTATTATCATATTAGTATACACTGGTATATCAAATCATAAGGATATTAACCCTTGATTTAGACATAGTCTGACCCCTGTGTTATAAATAACCCACGGGTCAGTCCAGAACAACTAAAATAGCTCAAAACCCAACTTTTGATCAACATGCAAATTCTCTTGATTTACAAGTCTAAAAATCATGACTTTACTTTTTAAAAACTTAGATTTCGAAAACAAATTTGATTATATACTTGAATCCAGAAATTATTTAAGTCGAATATTTGATAGAATTTAAAATCCTACAGTTCTTCTTTCCTTTTATTAAGACTGGCTTCAGATTTAGCTTGAAATCATCTTTAAAATTTATATCATGTTATAACAACAATTTTTTTTGTTTATACATCATGCCCTACAGAAGATCAGGAAAGGAGAACATGGCTTTTTTCTCAGATTTAAAACTCGAACAACAAAAACAGAGTAACATCTTGTAAACAGACATGCACACCCATTCAATTCATAGATATACCCATATGATTATATAAAACAATCATGAAATCACTTATCACTAATTTACTTCAAGATCACTGCATGCAACAAGACTTAAAACAGATTAAAAGCTTGTTTACTCACTTGTTTCAGAGCTACAGACTTTAACTTTGAACTTGATTTTGAATTTGTATGAATCTCTGATTTGCTTAATTGTTCATATTGAGTTGATCTTTGCTCTGGAATCAAGTTTATAATCAAATTTGTTTTCGAAATCTAAGTTTTTAAAAAGTAAAGTCATGATTTTTAGACTTGTAAATCAAGAGAATTTGCATGTTGATCAAAAGTTGGGTTTTGAGCTATTTTTGGTATCAGAGCCCAAAAATCCAGGTTATCACATTCCTCCCCTCTAACTCTAGTATGAACCCCGACCACTGGAACCTCTCTGATTACCACTCGGGTCAGACCGAGTATTACAAATTTTCAGGTAAGGACGTTCTGGAGCTCAGGAGTCGAGCTGGATGGCAGGAACGTATGGAGTGTTTCTGCTGTGTTATATTATTGTATATCTGAGACTTGATAATTGTGTATATCCAGTGTCTGTATAAATGTGTAACTCTGATGTATTAAAATGTAATCGACGGATATAATATTGTTTTGTAAACTGTTATTATTTATTATTATATTTTATCCGTTGCGAATGTGAGATGTTGATGTTTCTTCTTCTTCTTCTTCTTCTATCTCTTTCTTCTTTTTCATAATTATCTAGAATTTTCGGGTTCGAAAATTCCGAGTCGTTACAGTTTTCATTAATAAATAAAAGTAATTAGTGGTTAATTAATGTAAGTAATTATTAATTAATTAATGAGAGTAATTAAAGGTTAATTACTGTAAATGGTTAAGGATAATTAATTTGTGTAATTAATTAAGGGTTAATTACTTAATGTAATTAAAGTATAATTAGTCAAAGATGATTAATTAAAATGAAAAATTTTGGATGATGAATTAATTGGTTTGTAAACTTAACATTTTAAATCTAAAAACCTCGCTCTGATACCAAATGTAACGACCCGGAGCTTTCAAAATAGTGGACTATTTTCAAAATAAATTGTTTTAATATGAATCTATTTTTCCAAACTATTTACTACACAACTTTTCCTTTTAAACCCCAAACTATCTTATACTTATTTTACAATTATTTTGGAACTATTTAACTATTTTGAAAGCTCCGGGTCGTTACATTTGATTTATAAATCAGTATTTTTAAAACCATTTTAAAACCTACATAATAACCAAAATCTTTAAAACATTTAATTCTGAATCCAAATTCCAAAATTCCATTTTAAAATCTTTATATAAGAAAATAACAAGTACGCTCTCATATATATATATATATATACACTCAACTCATTCTAGGGTACCATTGACCCTATCCTTAATGAGTAATCCCACCAGCTCTGATACCAACTGTAATGGGACGAGCCAGTGGCGAAGTAGGGTTTAAGACCCTGTTAAGGTCGTCATAATTCTCGAAGTAAGTTCGGCGTCGCCATTGCATCGGGCTTGACCGGAGTAAGGGGAAAAGAAGCGTGGATGTGCGGTGAAGGTGTGGACGGAGGTCTATGGTCTCTGGTGGGTATACTCATTAAGGATAGGGTCAATGGTACCCTAAAATGAGTTGAGTGTATATATATTTGAGAGCTTATTGTTAGTGTTCTGGGACAGGTGGATAACTGTCTAGTCTATTTGTAAATGGTTGTAACTCTGATGTATTGAATGTAAATTAACAAATACAGTTTTCTTTGTATAACTGATATTATTATTTGATATTGTATTTTGATCCGCTGCGAATGTGAGAATCTGTGTCTTGTTCTATTTCTTTCTTCTATCTCTTTTCTTTTTCTTCTAACTATCTGGAATTTTCGGGTTCGAAAACTCCGGGTCATTACAGTTGGCTTTAATATATTTAATAATTAGAAAAATTATTTCTATATATATCAATCGTGGATGATGAACGGTGGCGAAGTAGGGTTTAAGACCCTGTTAAGGTCGTCATAATTCTCGAAGTAAGTTCGGCGTCGCCATTGCATCGGGCTTGACCGGAGTAAGGGGAAAAGAAGCGTGGATGTGCGGTGAAGGTGTGGACGGAGGTCTATGGTCTCTGGTGGGTATACTCATTAAGGATAGGGTCAATGGTACCCTAAAATGAGTTGAGTGTATATATATTTGAGAGCTTATTGTTAGTAGTCTGGGACAGGTGGATAACTGTCTAGTCTATTTGTAAATGGTTGTAACTCTGATGTATTGAATGTAAATTAACAAATACAGTTTTCTTTGTATAACTGATATTATTATTTGATATTGTATTTTGATCCGCTGCGAATGTGAGAATCTGTGTCTTGTTCTATTTCTTTCTTCTATCTCTTTTCTTTTTCTCCTAACTATCTGGAATTTTCGGGTTCGAAAACTTCGGGTCGTTACAGTTGGTATCAGAGCTTATTTAAAACCCGGGGTAACTCGTACTTACTACACGTAAACAACTTATATAGTCATCACTTACTTTCACAAAACAATATCTAAGTATCCAACTTAGTTTAAATGGTCCATATTATCCAAATCCAGCCCATTGATTTCACATATCGATCTATAAAAGAATCTGAAGATTAAATTGTTTTTGAATTCTTATTTGAACTTTGTAATAAGTTAAGTAAAGATAATTTTCAAAAAAACTATAATCTGAGAATCTAAACTAAAGCCCAAGCAAATTCAAAGATCTAAGCATTTCAGTTTCAAGTTACAATTCAAATCAAACAAGATGCAACTAAATCAAAGCTTCAGCATTTCCAGATTCAATAATTTCAACATTTTCATGTTGCTGTTGCAGTTTTCAAATACATACTGTTTTCAAAACTTCTCTGCTAATCAAATGAGGTGAGTAAACACACTTTACTTAAAGATTTAAGTAAATCATAATCTGTTGTAAGTAAAATTTCTAGATTGTATTATGCTTGCATGTCTATATATAAATGATTCCAGTTTCAAAAATAAGAACATCTCTGTCTGTCAACATCTTATTATCCAGAAAACAAAACCACAAAAATTTACAAGTTTAAACCATTTTGTGATGATCTGATGCATAATAAAAATTCTTGAATCTATGATGAATATGCATGCATGTTGTTTAAGTATGAATTGTATGTATATATGTTGATATATTTTTTGTATGCATGTCTGATATCAACCATGTGTAGTTACAGAGCTTAAAATCTATTCAAATCCCAATATCTCATTTTCAAATCTCTGATAGGCTTAGGAATTCAAAAGAGATTTGTTTGTTAAACATGAATGAAGTTTAAAAAAATATAATTAAGTGATATAGGTTTGGAATTTATCTGGAATATAAGAAATACAGTAAAAACTTTGAAAACTATTAAATTCAAATATCATAATTGTTAGATTCACTGATATAATTGGGATGCCCATCACAAATCATGATTTTTAAAGGTAAAATCACAATTTTTAATCAAGTGATTGGTGAGATATCTCGGGATGAACAGAATATGGGTTTCTGTTGATTTCTGGTGATCGCGAGGAGAATGAAGGTCGTGGTTAAGGCTGGAGGATGGTGGATGGTCAGGCATCATTGGAAAAATGATAAGGCATTTTTCAATTAACCGTGGTGGTCGAGGAACGGTGGAGTAGGGTTTTCTGTCAATCTGGGAAGTTGGTAGTTACAAAGAGAGTTCGTCGCGGTGGGAAGGCTGGAGCTGATCGCGATGGGGGGAAACGAAGCATGGATCGTCGACGGAGAACTGATCGTGATGGTGAGGCTTCAGGTGGTCTTGATCGATGAGGCGAGTCGAATTCGTGATCATAGTTCTGTTCTAGGTGGTGATCATTTTGCTCAAATTCGATTTTTGGAGTTGTTCGAGGCTCTGGTGGTCGGGATCGTGAGTGGTGGTCGTGGTCGATATGCCAGCGTTGGCATCGATGGTCGAAGGCGATCGAGTCGCCTGTGCACGTGCACATGGTATCAGTTTGGTTTTTGTTTGAGTTTAAGGAAGAAGCAGTTGTACTCGAGCAAGTTGAGAAATTGGCTCGAAGTCATACTCGAGAAATTAAGGTTCTGGCTCGGGTTCGTTGCAGAGGAACTCGCGTGGGGTTTAAACAGTTTTTAAAAAATTTTATTTAACAAAGTTTTAAATCAAATTTTAAAAGTATGGATTCAAATTTAATTTGTATCCTAGTTTGAAATAAATAAGTTTATAAAATTTATAATGTTTTAACAAATTTAAGATATTTAAAGTATAATTTAAAAAGGGTTTGAATTTAAATAAATTGGTTTAAAAATCTTTTAAATGTTAAGTGTTTCTTTAACATTTGGTTTTAAAAAGGTTTTGTAAATTTTATTTAAAATTGGTTAAAGTTAAATTTGTAATTCAAATTTAAATCTTTAATTTAAAATGAATTAAAAGAAAGATTTAGAAGTAAATGTTTTAAAGTCTTTTGTTAATAATAATTAAAGTTGTTAAAGGCTAATATTTTAATTTAGAGATTAATTAAGGTTTAATGATTTAGGATTCATTAAATTAATAAGGAAATTAAAGAATAATTTAATTAATTAATGATTTGGTGTTAATTAATTAAATAATTAAGAATTATAAGTAAATTAATTAAGGGTTAATTAATTTGGAATTAAGTATCATTAATTAGATAAGTATAGATTTTTAATAAATGATTAGGAATTAATTAATCAATTGATTAAAGATTAATTAAGCAATTAATTAAGTAATTAGAGATTAATTAATTGGTAATTAAGAATTAATAAATTTGTAATTAATAATGGTTGATTTAAGTTTAATTACTTAAATAAAGAATTGTTAATAATTAATGAGAGATCATTAATTAGAGATTATTAAATAATTAATTAATGTGATTAATTTTGATAATTAATTAAATTAATTAATTAATATGAAATTGGTTAAGTATAATTACTTAAATGTAATTAATGAAGTGTAATTACTTAGGAAGTAATTAAAAGTAATTACTAGATGTAATTAATTAAAGGAGGTTTAATAATGAAAGTAATTTGAGTTTAATTACTTTGTATAATTAATCAAGGGATTAATTAAAAGATAATTAATTAAGGAATAATTAATTTATTTAAAGAAGTAATTAAGGGAAGTTAATTACTAAATGAGATTAATCAAAGGTGATTAATAAATGTGATTAATTAAAGATTAATTATTAAATGTAATTAATTTAAATAGGATAATTAAATAAGAGTAATTAGGATCATTAATTAATATAATTAATAATGTAATTAAGAGTTGATTAATTTAAACTAATCAATCAATAATAAGTGATTAAAGTAATTAATTAATTGTAATTAATTAAGGATTAATGTAATTAAGTATAGTTAATTAATTAATGAAGTAATTAAAGATTAATTACTGTAATGGTTTAAGATAATTAATTTATGAAATTAATTAAGGATTAATTACTTAAAGTAATTAAAGGATAATTAATCAGGAATGATTAATTTAGATGGATACTTAAAGTAATTAATTAATTGGTTTAATTAATGATTAAGTAAGCAGGATTTATAGAATGAAGTAATTAAGTTAATTCACTTTAAATTAATTAGAGATGATATAAATCATTACTTAGGAATGAATGAATGATATTGAATGCTTTGCATTGTTTGATATCTCTGATGAGATATGTGCTGATCTATGATATGGATGTTTGGTTGAATTGTAATGATAATGTGAATTATCTGTTTGTGATGATAATATGGATTATCTATTGTGAATTATCTATCTCTGTGTATATAGATAATGAATTGAATTGTTTTAACTTTAAAACAACTTGGCCTTAAAAGATACGTTTTGGATTTCGATGAGACCGGGATCGGGTTTCCAGATTTGGATATCCGAATACCACATCGATCCAAATTAACGTTAGGTCGTGAATCTCAAGTGAAGATGAAGATTCAGAGTGCAAGGGTTATTGTCGTTAACTCTGAGGGTGATTCCAAAACGAGTGTAATGAGATAATGCCTTCGGTTTCGTTCGAACCTGGAACGAACTTGTATGGATTGAATGCTTTCAGAACATCGTTAGGTGGACGATGAGCATTCTAAGTGATGTATTCTGATTTAAAGGTAATCGTAGCCTCAAGCCTCATCAACCGGGAATGGCTAAAACAGGGGAGGTGCAGCAAGGCTTCGTGGGTAGCACCCACTGAGAGTAAGGTCATCCCTGTCTAGAGAGTTCCTTTATTTCGGCTTAGTGGTGCAGTTGGCGACGGCCATCTGTGGGGTGATTTTATTCGGAATTATCCAGTAAGGGATGGTTCCGGCTTTGTGTTGCAGGGGATTGGGAGTGATCCTCGGTACGGTGATCTAAGCCCCGTACTGTGATGGGCGGTACCCCGGTAGCCCTGCCATTGTATGGAATCCAATCTCCAATAAGTGTCGTACATATTAGTTGTGCCCAACTATGTTGGAACGTGAGATGTAAGCATTCCAGTTATTTCTGTATTTTACTTGAAAACCCTAGACCCTATTATAATATAACTGGATTTCCTATCAAATGTTTTGGTTAGCGTAAGGTAAAAACTTACCCATGTTTATTTGTGGGGAGTCTTACGTGATACTTTTTCTTTCAAAAGATTTTCAAAGTTAAGAAATTTTAACTTGTTACTCACACCAGACCCATGTCTGACCCAAGTGTTTATTTTCTGTTTTATAAACTCTTGGGTACTCAAATTTTTACGAGTAGCCAAGGGATTCAAGTTTAGCCTTGACGAATTGTGGAGGAGCAATGGAGCAGGAGGCTTCAGCGTTCGTAGATATATAGTGTTCCGCTGTGTTGATCTGTGATAGTGTCTTGTATTGTATTGAGTTGTAGTGTCTAAACAGATGTTTATAACTGTCTAGTATGTGATGTATATGCTGTGTAACTCTAATAAGTGTTGTATACTATGTAATAGTTTATGTTATTAATATAATTTATTCGTTCCGCTGTTGAGATTCTGATGTTGTTTCTTTCTCTCTTCTCTTCTTTTCTCTTTTCTATCCCTTTCTTTCTTATTAATGATGCGTCACTCTGTGGACAGAATGGCGGGTCGTTACAAGAACATTTCAGGAACATGGATGACATGGCCAGCTTGTGTTTTATTGGGCTTAGATGAGACCTATATATTAGGATATTGTATGTTCTTTATATGCCATTGATTCATTGTATACAGTTAATACTGAGTTGCCTATTCATAACATTATATTGAGATGTTTTGTATTTATACAGACCTTTGTGTTATATATTATATATGATATCCTACAATTAACTCTGCATTTTCAGTTATTTATTACTTAGTATCGATACTATATAAATATAGGTGAATTATTTATTTGATGTCTTAATACGTACTAGTGAAGTGAATATTCACGTGTGTACATATAGCCTCATTCTTTATATTATCTGACAGTGTTACTCTATAATACTCTTGCATAGTATAGGTATAGAGGTAGGGTGTCACATATACACTATAGATATTGGGATTTATATCTATTGTATATGCATATATATTATACTTACATATGCATATGACAATTTTATAGGAATATCGGGAATATATATATGCCTAAGAGAGTGTGTGTGTGTTTGAAAATATTATAATATGTGCATATTATTTGTATACAAATATTTATGGTGTCATATATAGTAGTTTAGAGATATACATACATGTGATATATATATATATATGAAAACAAATGAATAAGATAAAATAGATATTGTTTTAACCAAAAATGGCACAAACACCCAAATGAATATAGTAGAGAAAAGTGTGAAGAAACTAAACAAAAACACATAGAAATAAGACACCAAAGTTTTATATGGTTCGCTTAATTATTGTCTACATCCACTTAACTTTATTGATGGTTTATAGTGTTGTTTACACTTCTGTTCTTACATATCGGTATGGAACCGTGGAAGTATAAGAAAATTATAGAGAAGTTGTAGAAAGGTGAAAAAGACCCAAAAAATGAGCCCCCGTCCTCCTATTTATAGCTGGAGGTTGCCTGAAACTCGCCCCCACGATCTCCACATTGTTTTCCACGCCCAAACTAGTTCTCCTGAGTACACACCTCATTAATATTCAGATCGATACTGATCCATGGGGTTGGACCGGTATCGATCCATAAAATCTCCATATGGATCACTCTGAATGCTTTGTCCTAGGTCGATTCATAGTTAGCTTCATGATTTCCAACTTATTTGCATTATTATTAGCTTGTTTCTGAGTCCAAATCATGGATTGGTGGAAGAATGGAGTTGCAAACTTCAAGTTCTCATGGAGATTGATAGAGAATTGCATAGGATCGACGAAATGGAACTTGAAATAGGCTTTTGGCATCATCACTTACAAGTAGGATGAGTTGGGGCTGGATCGGATGAAAAGTTGTGGATCGGTATCGATTAGGTGGTTCTATCAGTACCAATCCACCACTTAGGTTGATTTTGAATCCTTATCTTTTGGAGTGGTTTGGTCTTTACCTCATGGTTTTGTTCGTACATGGTTTCTGGACTCTGGGGATATCTCTTTGGGCTTCCTGCCTTGATAGCTTTCAAGTTTGACTCATCAAATTAGTTCGTATACTACCTATTCAAAAGGCTAGATAACACTTGCCTTCCAAAGCACGCCTTGCGAATAGAAGGTGTTCTTTGCTCAAAAACAAATGTGTAAGTTAATGGATTATCAGTAATTGAATCTTATGGTTAACAACTGATTAAGATGTTGCAAATCATCTCGTTCCTTTGGATTCATCTGTAAATCAAAGGTCATTCCAGACTATGATAGTTATGGATTCCGGTCCTTGCTTGAGTGTCAGTCATAGACAATGATCCTGTGTTCTCCCGGAATTGGGAAGCTGTGGGATGTATCACTAATCAGGATCATCCCATGTTTATCTAAGGGCTAGTAGTCACGCGTCGAGATTAGTGACTCGATTCGGTAATTGATAATGAATTGTTCCAAGGTCGAATGGAGTTCGCAGTAGAATATAAATCCTGATTTCCCCTGGTCATGCATTTGATGACCATTTCAATTCCTGATCGCTCCAGATCGTTAATCTAAAGCTCAATCTCTCTGGATTGTTAAATGAGTGCGTGGCATTCAGAGTCTATGGTTATGTCCATGATCTTCCCGGATCGTTAATTGAATCAGTTGCCATTCAGAACTGATAATAAAATCCATGGTATTTCCAAGTCGTTAATCAAATCCATGGCCATTCAGGGCCGATAATCAAATCCATGGTCTTTCTGGACCATTAATCAAATCCATGGTCATTCGGGGCTGATAATTAAATCCATGGTCTCTTTGGAACGTTAACCAAATACGTGGTCGATCGGTGACAATAATCAAATCCATGGTCTCTTCGGACCGTTAATCAAATACATGGATGTTTGGGACTAATAATCAAATCCATGATCTTTTCAGACCCTTGCCGAATCCAATTCGCTCACTCTTCGCGTGGGGACTCAACGACAAGCAAGCTCATCCGTTCATACTTCGATGAGGTAACTTACTTCTTGCACTCCGGTCCCTGATCAATATTGTACAAGTCCATTCACTTGCTTTTCGAAAAGGGAACTTGTACCTTGTGGTCATCGCCCTGTCTCTCTAGTAAGGACTACCACAATCAATATTGGTCACCACATTCATGTAGATTTCAATAATCAAGCATTCATCTAATGGAATCAAATTCAAACACTAAAAAAACATAAAGCCAAAAATCATGATAGCCGCCTCATCGGGAATTACAGCCTAACGTCCAACATAGAGCATGCCTAGAGACCGATCGAGATCCCATAAAAAAGTGAGTGGCTCGACTATAGTATTGCCTAGATTATTGAAAGCGAAGATAGAATGTGTGAATCAAACCTGATTCCCTGCTATCCAAATCAAGAGATGATTATCCTCGACCTTGATCCAAGGTCATTTCCATTCACTATGGATGATGGCTGCTCATGTTCCATCACCACAGCTCGACTTTTCACATACTGTTGTAATTGGTTGTTTTTGACATATTCCTTGATTAGGTCGCATAAGTGCCTGCAATCATTTGTGTTATGCCCATCCAGCTCATGAAATAGGCAATACTTTCCAGACGTCCTTTCATGGCTCTTTCCTTGCTGGTTTCGAATAAGGGATCTGTCCCTTGGTCTCAAGGTAAATCCGCCCCTGGGTTTCATTTGAATCCATGTAAGAAGATAATTTTGATTTCCTTCATTGTCGCTTTAATCCCTCATAGTCAACATCCATCATTATTTTTCCTTTACCCTTACCAGATCCTGCTACAAATGGTCCTCTACCATCTACAACATTAATTTCTTCTGTACGGCTTCAGCGTCCTCCTGACACGGGTATCTGAAAGTCTATGCAGATTGAGTAATATGATTATATCTACTAAATAAAAACTTATATCAAACTGGCAGTATAAAAATTTCAATAAGTAAAGTGCACCAGAGGTTTTTATACTGGTTCGAACTTCCCATTTTGCGTCCAGTCCCAGACTCCTTCTGGATTTACGACTGTACCCTCACTTAACCCAGAAGAATAGATTTTACAAACCGCCTGAGCTGCCGAATAGGACTTCTATATTACAAACCGCCTAAGCTGCCAAATAGGACTTCGTGCATGAAAAACTCCAATAGGACTTCGACTACGAATGGTAGTATGTTTCTTGACTAATTGTGTTCTAGATAACACGGATAAGCCTATTAAGTACACACTTCATATAATCTCCTTGAAATAATGATTTGAACGTGTAATTGTAGGAAGTAAATAGTTGAGAATATTTGTTAATCATAAGTAAGTATAGATTAGAAAGATAGAAATAATTGGTTCTTGGTTAGAATAAAAGTGAAATATCAACTTTATTTTTATAGATTTGAAAAGTTCTAATTGAATAGTAGTAACCGTTGGAGAGAACTATTCAAAGCAGGAGATACAACTGTTGAAGAAGAGGGATATGTCTTCTTAGAAATTCAAATGAAAAACCCAGCTACAGGCATCTAGATTTGAACTAAAATGTTCTATTTTTTATTTAAATGTACACAGACGTCTTTAACAAAAATGCCAGACATCTGAAGTTGAACTGTCTTTTTCATTGACTTTGAAATATTATATTTTGACTATTTTCTTTGAATAAATGTGTATTATAAAATAGTTATATTGTAAACATTTTTTCAAAGTATATTTGTGTGTGTGTGCAATCATCAAATTGGAGATTGTACATAAAATGTAGACAGACAAAAATTAAGATATAAAACCTATTTGTTTTCTTCAATTTCAGTTCGATTTTGATGTCGATCGTCATATCTCCTTTTATATACTTTTACCCTCTTTTATACTGTGTATCTTCATGTTAAACTTATTTGTTTGCCTCATTTTGATACTTATGTACCTGCAAGTAAGCTTAGAGGTTATTTGGCATAATTCTATAGTTGTTGCCATTAAAATCCAACAAGAAAGATTGTAACATTCTCCCCCTTTTGATGATGACAACTATACAAATTTTGAAAAATATTTATTATATATAAAATGATATTATAATATGATTAAAGCTCCCCCTAAGTATGATATCTCCCCTTATCAATATGCATATGAATTTCTCCCTTTTGGTCATTATAAAAAAGGACTAAAAGCATATGCATATTATATTTTAATAACTCCCACTAAATATAATACTTATCTTAAGAAATAAATCTATGTACTTTTATTATATATGTAAACCCCTTTTTTATATAAAAAAGAGATAAGTATCATAGATAAGTGACTAAAACAATTTAACATTAATGCAATTTAATGAGTATCTAATAGATATGTCAAATGTAAGCACAATATTACTCATTTTACAAAATAAATATGGGGTTTATGACTTAGGAAACCATTTACAGTTGAATGTGGTTGATCCCTTAAAATCATAATTTTCATTATTAATCACAATGTCGTAATAATTGCTACTATATAACTGTCTATAATGATTGGTTAGATTAGCAAGAACCCATATATTAACATTAATTGTCATTGATTTAGTATTCAAAGAATGTTCTCTATTTCTAAGTAAAATACTATCATGACATGAAGTGGTTTTTGAACCATCTCTAATTTTAGTACTAGTATTAACGTGTATACATGAATGCATATCTAGTACTAGCTTTATGTTTACCGCACTTATAGCCTAAACCACTTTTATTATTGTGAACTTTAGTATTTTTCATTAAGGAAGATAAATCATTTTTTTCCTTTCTTAAATTTTGTAACTTTCTCAATTAATTTGTCAAAATTCACTTTAGAGTCATAAAATTTCTTTTGCAAAATAACATTATTTTCTTTTAAAAGCTTGCATTCTTTAATTAAATCTAAATTTTTAGCATTCAAAGCACTATTCTTGTAATGACCCAAAAACTCGGTCTTCGAAAATCGGCATCCGTACTTCACTTGTACTCCAAATGCCGTAGATTCAAACGCCGAATCTGGTTCACCGGAGCTTATAACACAATTAAGTAAACAACACAGCGGAAGGAAAAAGAATATAGATATACAACATCTAATACAATATCCAGATACAATGATGATACCATGAATATCTATATACATCAGAGATATGATACAACAAATAGCAGCGGAAAAGAAAACAATAACACCAGCGGCGGATAGAATATCTCCAATAGAATGCTCTGATCCATAGCTAGCGGAAAGCAAGGTCAGTCGTCCAAGGACTGACTAGCTCTAGATAATCCACTCAACCTGAATATCTGAAAAACCCAACTCTAGACTGCCCGTGTGGAAAATGGTGGGCACCCAGAGTTTAGGAAGGGAACAATAAACTCCGGATCAGTCATGGGACTGGTGTGAGCAACAAAAACAGTTTATCTTTAAAACAAAGTAAGATTGAATTTCGCAATGCTTTTGAAAAATGAAACTACCATAAGGCCTCCTGCACACACACACAATGCAAACGCAGAATCGGAGGAGATTTCTCCTTATGATAGTCAAAGATGCTTACTACGCAAAACAAATCATTGAATATTATTACTAGTGCATAGTGAAGAAAACATTTCGAAAGTATAATATTAATCTTAGCCAGCATAGGCATTCCGCACTTATGCCTACTATAGCTACTATGTTCAATAGCAGGTTACCGCCACATTCCATAGCAGGTTATACAACTAAAACCGTACAAGGTTCGTATTGTTTCTTTGGATTTTCCAACAAATGGTCAGGCTAAGGAACTTCCTTTCCTACTACCGAATGGGATCGCCTCTGGCTGGACGTCCTAAGAGACAAACTGCTCTCTGCCAACAAGGCCGGATTACCCCTATAACAGGTAACTCACGAATATGCCACCTCCCGGTCCTTTGGGACCTTTATCCGAGGCCTCGGTAACCAACATCACACATAATTAATAAAGTGTGTCCACATGAGTAAGTATCTGGGCTCCATACCATGATACCACCCTTTTCCAGAAGGAAATGACATACCCTAAAGGGCGCGACCCTCATAACCTTGCTGCATATTCCTGTTTCAACCATTTCCGGATTGTGAGGTCTGACAAAGTCTCGTCCACAAAGCTACGCTTTGTCACAAAGCCATGCTTTGGGTCAACAGATGATCAAAGAAATGATCACAAAGATATAAGATCAAACAAATGATCATATCACAAATGATCAAACGATGATCATCACGCAGCAACACTCAGCATGTCACATTACCAAATTGGGAATATATCGCTGATAACTTCAACTACATAACCTCTGAGCTCGTACGTCTTAGAGAAGGGTGTTAAGCTAAGAGAATAAATTCTCCGCCACCAACAGAAATGTATTTGAAAGAAATCAGCTTTATATCTCAAAGTGTAATGTCAGACATGTAACCATACAAGTCTGTTCCGGGTTCGAACAGAACCAAAGGCACTTCTTACGAAGCCCTTGCAATTCCGAGTATTCACAATCCCGTCTGGACTTCCCATCACAAAGTGTGATAAAATCTCTATATCGGGGCCATTCGATGTAGAGACATTCGACGAGTTGTCCTTTTTTTTTCACAAATATCCGGTCTTCACCACCGGTCTTCAAATGCTATCCATATACGACATATCACTATTCGGAATGGGTTATATGACACAAATGTCTTTTCCCGGCTAACCCGAATAGTGAGCGCAATGATTAGAAATCATATGGATATTGGGGTCTCAGTTAAATCACAGCTTAAAACCCAAAACTCTTTATTCGAATGGTTAAAACAAATTACCATTTTCAAATCTTTAAACAAAAAGATTTATTTCACAAAGTTGACCCCATTCACAAAGATAAATTCATGGATTTCAAAACAAATTCATTTCGAATGGTTTAAATAAATCATCATTTTAAATCTGTTAAAAATAAAAAAATTATTACATAGCTTTCAAAAAGAATTCATTCATAACTTGGAAAACCATTTTTCAATTCAATCTTGAAATTCCTTTAATTAAACTGGAATTTCATTTCTTATCTGAAAGCTTTTATCATTTGAAAACAAACAGTTTTCATTTTGGAAATCTGATTCATTTATACGAGTTGAAATCCTTGGGTTAAATTCAAATTCTCAAAATTTTACTTTTTAAATGGTTTAACTTCATATAAACACATTTATATCATCTTTAATCCCTAGTTTCAAATCATAGAATTCAATTTCAAACTCGAATTCAAATTTAAATCAAATTATTTAAATTTTCAAAACTCGATTAAGTTATTCAAATTAACTTTTATATTTGAAATTCCATTTCAAAAGCTTTTCACTTTAAACCCAAATTTCCAATTTCAAAATCAATTGAAATTAAAATTTCAATTTCAAAAAAACATCAAATTTAAATTATCTGTGACTTAACCGATTTCCACGTGAAATCCATATTTGTGTGTGTATGGTGTAGTCCAGGGGTTTAACACAATAGTGCAACACGATGAATCATCACAGATCAAAATACTGGATATAGTTGATAAGCGATATAAACTATAACGCTTATCGTTCATGCACAGACCACAGATATATAAATATCACAGATAATAAATTATATCACAGATAATTTATCACAGATCACAACATAAATCAGGGTGTATCACAAAGCATCATATATCAGGGATATCAAACAATCAAGTCATCCAATAGAATTCAAACATTCATAAGTAAGGTCAAGCATTTAATAATCATGTATAAGCAGGATTAATTAATTGTTCAATCCCTAATTAAACCAATTAAATTTCTAATAAATTTCTTATGAATAAATTTCCCAATCCTGATTAATTACGGATCATTTGATATAAATTTATGAAATTAATTAATCAATCCTTAATTATCCATCTTAATTAATTACCCTTAATAAATTAATTAATTAATTAATTGTCCTTTAATTAATCACATAATTAAATTAACCTTAAGTTAATTTAAAAATTAACTAACTCTTAATTTCATTAAGTAATTATATTTTCATCATAGATTAATTCACTTTTAATCATTAATTAATTCACCTTTAATTTATTAAATAAACTTTTAATAAATCATATTCATTTATTCAATCACATAATTTTATTACCCTTTAATTAATTACCTTAATCAATTCCAACATTAAAACCTTTGAAAACATTTCAAACTTTTTTGATAAATTCTTATTCTTAAAAGCCTAATTATTATATTTTTAAAACTTATCCACTTTAAAGATATTAAAAAGAAACTTCGTTAGACCTTTATCTAAAAAAACTAATCATTTCTATAACTTTAAACCTGTTTTAACTTTGCTTTAAACTTGAAATATTTGTAACTCAAATTTCTTTGTTTTGGAACACTTCAAAAATAACTCGACCCCAAAATTTCCAAATCCCGAGCAAAATCCTAAAAATCCCGAGACAACAACGAATTATCCCCGAGCTACCTCACTTCTCTATTTTTCTTCGAGTTACCACGCAAAATTCTCGAGATCAACTCGAGACAACTCCCAGGATTCACGAGCTAAACTTCATCTTCCCATTCTTCAACCCACAGCACAAACAACACCTACCCAACGTGCACGTGCACATGTACACCTGACCGGGGTGCTTCCGACCATCGCCGACACCTTCGGCAAGTCGCCGATGTCCCACCAAAGCCCTCCGATCCACCCAGTCCGACCAAAACGACCGGAAACAAAATCGAGCTGTTCGTCACCCTCCTGGAACTAACCCAGCCACAAGAAACCCCTCGTTCTTCCTCCTCCGTCCATCAGACAACGCGTCGCCTCGCCTAGAGTTGCACCCCAGTCCCCTCCTTCATTTCCCCAGTCACGATTCCCTCCTATCCATCATCGATGATGGAATCGACTCGTTTTCTACACCGAACAGAACTGGGTTGCAAACCCTATTTCGATCTCGTTCACCATTTACAATGAATTATAAAATCATTGGGTATTTTTCAGATGATCACTAACATCTAAGCATGCTTCGACTTCGATCTCGATAATTAATAACGCTTTGATCACCAGAATTTCGAGAAAATAACAATCCCATTCATTCCCCATTTTCTCAGTGAACACTTGATAAAAAAATTCAATTTTACTTTTAAAAATCATGAATGTCAGTATTGATTCAGATTATAAACTTGAATTATTATTTTTCAACAATCAAATTTATCAAAATATAAGTTGGCTACCTGTAAACAAGGTTACAGTGGGGATAATTCACTACATATTAAATTAAGCTTTGAAAAAATCTTGTTTTAAGAATTAAACATCTTGATTTGTTTGAAAAATCAAAGCTTTACAATGATTAACAGCAAATGGTTCAAAAGAAAAAGATTTTTTGATTTAAATCTTGAACTAAAAATAAGTGGAAATTAGGGAGGCATCCCTATCATACTTTCATATTGTAAAGCAGGTCCCTGTCAAAGTTTCATTGTAAAGCGGGTCCCTGTTTTCTGAAAACGAAGAAAAATTATTGCTGAAATGTCAGCAACTTTTATAAATAAGTGCTGATATTTCAGCAACTATCTGTGTCAAAGTTTTATTGTAAAAACAAAGAAAAATTATTGCTGAAATGTCAGCAACTTTTATAAATAAGTGCTGATATTTCAGCAACTTTCATAAACTGTGTTCACAGTGTACATAAATGTTGCTGAAATATCAGCAACTTTTATAAATAAGTGTTGATATTTCAGCAACTTTCATACACTATGTTCACAGTGTACAGAAATGTTGCGGAAATGTCAGCAACTTTTATGAAATGTTGCATCATGATCTGCAATAATCGTGAATAAAAAACAGGGATCTAATTTACACTAAAATTTAGTGAAGGACTTTTCGTGAATTTTGAAACTTAATAAGGACCTGTGCCAAAAGTACCCTAAAAATAAACTGTTAACAGAGATGATACAGGAGATATACATATACCCATATTCACACATCCATCTATATTCATACCAACACATGCATTTCCAAAACTTAACATACATCCAAAAACAATTTAAAGCATTTTAAAATGTGATGTTACTCACTTTTGCTTTTGAGAAGAACAGAGCTTTGATTTTTCTTTGAAACAGGCTTTGCATTTGCTTTGCTTTTCCAGGCTGAAGACATTGCCTTGTTTCCAGTTTTTAAATGAAGTTTTTATCTTAGTTTTTATCTTGCTCGAATGGAAATGAAAGATGATAGGGGAAAAATAGCTTACAGGTTGAAGTATAAAACAAGCTGCAGGGTATAACATATTTTATACAAAATAGTGTACAAGTTGTACAATTTTCAGAGATAATTTCATGGTTTGGTGGCCGAGATTACATGCTCATGTACTAGAAAAGATATTTGTCTTAGCAAGCATTAAATGACCTTGTCCTTATGAATGTTTATTTACTTCCAGCCTACATATTAGTTTACAACTTGAATATCTTTTACTGTCTTCATGCTTTTGTTTTGGTTTCTTATACTTGAGTATATTTATATACTTTCTTTTCTACTTTGGTAGGTGGCTTACTTTCTTTTAATCAGATTAATTTTCTTTTTTTTTGTTGACCAAACAATACTTGTTCGGCTGATTTGATCTTTGTACATGCTGAGAAGATGGCATTACATGCTTGTCTATTTGGTTTACAACCTATGCTATTTGTTAATATGTATGTACAGTTTCTTGTTTTTCTTCTTTACTTTAGTCATATTGTTTTGCTTTGGCCTTATCACTTTATAAAATAAGGTGAACTTCTATTTAACAAGTTGTTTGAATTTTTAGCTAATATATTCACTTTATATTCTACAAAATAGCTTTGTTGTTAGATTTAGTCAAGTGTTGCTTTTATTTTTATAGTTCATCTTTTATTTATTTATTTTACTTTAATATTTATTGTCTTATATTTATTTTATAAATAAATTTCTATTTTAAATTTGTTATCCAAATTTTTTTATTTCTAACATATATTTTTATTATACTTACTTTTATACTTGTGTCAAATGTTTTATATTTAAAAATTATTTTTAAACCATTTACTTGAGATTACTCAAATTCAATATATACACATATATACAAATTTTCAAATCCTAATGACTTTATATATTTTTCGAGTTGAATCGAGGAAACTCGCTTCCATTTATAATCAATTTTACAATTTTTATTCAAAAATTAATTTAATTATCAATTTAAATAAATTAAAAATCTAGGGTCGTTACAATTCTCTTTTTGAAGAAACAAAAGTTTAAAATTTAATTCATTTAAAGAATTTTCTGAAAATATAATTTTATTTTGAATAGATTTATTTTTCTTTAAAAGATTAGCATTATTATTAATCAAAAGCTAATTTTCTTTTAAAGGAAATTATTTTGAGAAACAAGTTCTTCAATGGTAGTTTCAAAAATTCTACTTTGTTTTATTAAGAAACCATTATCTTCCTTTAATTTATCATATTTAAGTTCACAATCCTTTAATTTCTGTAAAGCAACATTATTAATCTTTTGTAACAATTTAAAATTTTTAAATAAACTATTGTAACGACCCGATTTTTAACTATTTTAAATTATTAAATTTAATATAATTATTGAATAAAAATGGTTAGAAATAAAAATTTAATGCATTAAAAGTGTAGTGATTGAATTTGAACTTGAATAAAATTTTGAAATAACAATTTTGAAGATTTAGGCACTAACAAGCATTGAAAATGAAATTCTATGTATTAAATCTGTATAATCAATAGCTAGAATTGAATAATGAATATTGAGTTATTATAAAATGGAAGTAGTCGTTTTATTATTTGAATTCGTTTAAAAGTTAAATTTTATAAGTTAAATAACTTATATTTCAATTATAGTGTTTTATTTGATAATGGAACTATTTAAATTTAATATTGGAAATTGTTTAAATAATTGAATTTAATGTTAATGAAAATGATGTCGGAAGTTCATTTAAATTTTATTGAAATGAAAATGAAGATTGTTAAATTTAAAATTGAATTTAAAGTGATTAAATTAAATTTTGGAAATTTCTGGTTTTAATCAATGTGAGAAAATAGCCGTTTTGACCACTGTCTCGGATTTCAACGAAATCAGTTTCATTGAATCCGTAATAGTGAATTATTGTAGGATTTCAAGTTTCGTAGCGATCAGACTAATCGTTTGGCCGTGCGAACTTGAAACGCGTAGAAATTAATTAAATGAATTTAATTAAAATAATTTGATTTAGAAATGCTATCTTCTGCCTACGATCGAATTAGGCCTCGAGACTAGTTTCATTGCGTTCGGAATAGGGGTATAACATATGGAACGCTAGGCGGCATGCTTCGTTTGGAGTTTGGAATTTCGCGGGTTGATCGGGCGAGATATTTTCTAATTAAATAATATATATATATATTCCATATCTCAACAATTCGTACTCTCCGCCCCTTTTTTTGTCTCCCCGTACTTCCGTCCTCTCCCTCTCTTCAAATCGCGCCTATCAGAGAGACGAAGACAAAAGAAAAATACAAACAAGGGTCGCGCGCTCATACGCGCGCGGCACGCGAGGGAGGCGGCGCGGCAGGGGGGCCGGAGCAGAGGCGCAACGGCGGTCGCGGCCTGGGGGCGGCGTTGGAGCAGTTAGGGTTTGGGTTTTGGGGGCTCTAATTCGCACACTGGCGAGGGCAAGGCGAGGCGTAAGGGGGTGCGCGGCTATGAAGGAGGTCGACGGTAGTGATGTCCGGCAATCGTTAATTGTCGCATAAAAAAAGGGAAAGAAGATGCTGCAGTTGCAAACGAAGAAGGAGATGGCGGCCTGGTAGCAGTTGCGCACGAGATGAGTTAGGTTTTGTTATTTTAATTATTAATTTATTTGTTAATTATGCTTTAATTATTCGTTTCGCTAATTATCGTATATCTTTTGCATACGAGGTCCGTTTCAAGTCAAACGAGTCGCGATGCGACCGTATCGACGTCGTCTACAGCATGGAGCCAAATTGGAATTTATTTGAAGCTAAAATATTTCCAGTTTCAAATAAAGGGGAGTGTTTTTAAACGCTCACACAGACAAAAATATTTTTATGTTAGTTAAATTGATATCATGAAGTAGTTTAATTCTATTGACTGTTGTATGGTAATTTAAATCGACTTCTAAATTGACATTTGAACTGATTGTAAAAAAAATTGATAGTTAAATTGAAATTGAAATTAAATTACCAGTTAAAAATCTGATATTTAATAACTAGTTAACTGTCATGATTTGTTGGCTGATTTGAATGTTGATTGTGATAGATGACTATTGGTTGATATTCTGGATGATTTGGATGTTTATTTATTTTATATATACATGTTATCACCCTGTATAATATTGACGGTATATAAACTATTATTTGAATTATTTCAGATAAATTAAGAAATAGATTGAAATGATATATACCTATGACACTTATTTTGGATTGAAATGATATATATCCATCCATGAAATTAAAAATTGAAATAACTGATCATTTGGTGATAGGATAGAAAATTATATACGGACACCGGATTGGTTAAATTAAATAATTTTAAAACTCTTAATTTTGAAATTATTTAAGTGACTTTGATTTAAAGAAATAAAAATTGAATTTATAAAGATTGAACTAATTTCGAGTTCGAGTTTGAAATGTTGAATATAAAATTGCTAAAAGAATTTGTTTTAAAGAATTTAATTTGGAAACTGGAGTTATAATTGAAATATAACTTGAATTATAGAAATTGAATTGTTTTAAAAGGTTTGAACTTTGAAGTTATTTAAGTAAAAGTGATATAAATCGATATTTCAAATTTGGACTCAAGAATGGAATTAATTTTAACATTTTGAATCTAAATTCGAAAATTGAAGTTTAATTTGAATTAAGTGATTTAAATCGACATTTTGAAATTGAACTTGAAATCAACATAAACTGAGATGGGTTAAATTTGGGAATGGAATTGAAATTTAAGCTTTTGAATCGAATAAATGAAAAATCGAAATCGAAATTAATTCGAATTGAAAATTGAAATTGAAGTTGATTTGAATTTGGAACTGGAATCGAAGTTAATTCAAATTGAAATCGAAATTGAGTCGATTTGAATGGAATTGAAATTGAATATGATTTGAATTGAAAGATTTGGAATTGAATCAGTTTGAATTTGAAACTATTTTTAAATAAATTATTTTAATATAAACTGTTTAAAATCTATCTTTTTAAATATTCAAATTATTTTGATTTTCCAAGCTATTTTACTATATAAACCATTTTCAATACTCAACTATTTTAATTTTTTAAATTATTTTAAACTATTCAAATTATTTTCTAAAAATTCAAAGTTGTCAAAGTGGGAACTATTTATATTTAAATCATGGATTTAAATGTGAATTGGGTTACAATGAAGTTATAACCTAAGTTGAAATTCAAAATGATTATTGAAGTAAAAGTACGATTTTTGAAGTGAATATGTTAATTTTGAAATATTATTAATTTTGAAGCGACTATGATATTTTAATATCAAGCATGAATGGTTTTCGAAATGTAAAAAAACTAACTGGTGTGTAAAACGACGTTTGGTTGTTAAAGAGACCGGGGCCTCTTATTGGCAAACTCTTTGTCAATACTGGAACCACTTTAACAACTGTGTGCGTGGAGGAGACTTTAGAATGAAGTGGTTGGATTTGGCGTCATTTGCTAGATTTGAAGAAAGAGAACGATGATGGATAGACCTCAGCACTTGTGCCAATTTGAAATGACTAAAACAGGGCTGCTTAACAGGACCAAGCGGGCTAGATACCCCTAGCGGACATCTATTCTTTGATTTTCTTTGGACTCGGTCCATACTATATTTCTTGTTATTGGTTTTGATTAGTGCACCTTGTGTAATGACTTGGCATTTCGAACCATTCAAATCAACAATCATCCACACATGTTGGACTTGAATTGCCCAAAGCAACAGATTGTTAATTTATATTTGGCAATACTTAGCATATACAGTAAATAAATCAATCACAGAATCACAGACACAGAGTAATATAACAATAAGCAACGGAATAGATAAATAGTAGTTCATGAAGCTACTACATAAACATCAGAGTCTGAAATAAAATACAACAGAAATCCTGAATACATAGAAGTCTCAATACATAATCAAATGTCAAGTCTGAACATAAAACTGGAAATAACTGAAAGCTGAATATATATAAGACAGATCTTCAAGCAAAGCACCAAGCTCCAAAGGTTAGTCTCAAATGTTGTGACACTCAATCTGACCCGAGCATAAAGCAAAACACAAAACACTCGAATCAGGATTAACATTCTTATACCAGTAAATCAACTCAAGTGAAATGTCAACTAAAATACAAAATAACTTAAAGGATATTTGGGATTTCCATCCTCTAAGGATCCGTTAAACTATCTACATACATAGTAAAATACGCTACATAGATAATGTCTATAGTAAAGTAAACTATTAAAATAGCGTTATGGCGTTACCCATATCCCCCTTAACACATTTTTATATATTCCTGTAGTCTATATAGTATCGTAATTCCTCCGTAAACTGGAGGGCTATCAGAGGGCGCTCCATAGATATAGTACAAACCAAACTCATAGGAGGCGCGATAAGGCATGTGACAAGGCACGCGAGGTAATGTCTAGGGTAGGATTCTACCGCTTTGCGGATCCGGACTAGTGGTAATGCATAGCAGCTACTATCATCCACCTCGAGATACACTCCCAAATCAAAGGTGCACCCAATCAAATCACAAAGTAATAGAATGGTATCGAAGAAATATGCCTGATTGAAGGAGCGACCTCACTTGGCCCTGCATGACTCATGTTTCAATCACATCAAGCTGACTCGCGGGAGTCAGGGCTGCGTTAATACCTCATACGGGATCGTCGCCAAACCATCCTACTTCGTTCTGGAATCTCCACCACGTACACAGTTGTTAAATTGGTTTTCAGTATTGGCAGAGAGTATGACAATATCCGATCCTGGTCTCTTTAACAACCAAACGCTTATTTCACACCGTTGTCATTTTATAAAATCAATTTCACACTTCATATCAAAATATCATACTTATTTCAAAAATCATATCATTTTCGAAACCATTATTCACTTTTGAAATCATATCACTTTCGAAATCATATTCACAAAATAGTTTAAACCATCATGTCAAAATATTAGTATTTAATCCATCAAAGCTAAATCATAACAGTTCCAACTTAAATAGTTTAAATATTGAAAATAGCTTATATATATACTGAAATAGTTATAAATTTAAAAATAATTTATATATTTAGAAATAGGTTATAGATTAAAATAGTTTATATATAAAAATAGTGTATGTATATATATTAAAAAGAGTTTATATTGAAAATAGTTTCAACTAGAATTGTTTCTTCCAATTTCACAAATCAATTCAAATCATCTTTAGTTCCAAAAATTCAATTTAAATCAATATAAGTTCACCAATTTCAATAAAAAAGGTTAAAGGTTAAATTCCAATTCTCAATTAAACCATTTTAATTTATATCGATTTCAATTCAGGTTTGAACTACAAATTTAAACCACTTCCAATTCAACAAGTTTCAAAGTTTAAATATTCAAACAATTTACGATGATTTGATTTGATAAATTTCATTATATTTCAAAAATTCAGCTTTAGTTTATTTAAATTTGAAAATATTCACTTAATCATTTTAACAACATTTAAATGAAATCTCAAATTACAAATTTAAATAAAATCAATAATTAACTTCAATTATATTTAATTCTAAAATATTCACCTAATCACTTTTTATAAGCATTTAAATAAAATCTCAAATTACAAATTTAAATCAATAAATCTCAAATCACCTAATCATACCTTTCAAAAACTCAAAATCAATCAATTTCAAAACAATCTTTATTTAAATACAATTCTTAAACAAATAAAATTTCAAATAAATTTTAATTTATCTTTCCAACTTTAATTTATTAAAGTTATTACAAAATCTACTTTTAAAAATTTTAATATAAATTTTTAAATAAATATTTCAAATATATTATATATTAGTTAAATTAACTTTTATTAAATTAAATCTTTTTATTAAATTAAATCTATTTTAAATCCTATTTTATATATTTTAAAAATAATAAAGTTATAAGTAAAATTTTATAATTTACATTTTAAAACTTAACTTATAATTTTTAAAATTTCCAAAACATATAATTTTTAAAATCTAAATTTTACAAATATATTAAAATTAAAATATCTTTATATTATATTTAAAATAAATATTTATTAAACCACATATATTTTCCTTTCAAAATTATGGAAATCATTTAAAAATAGACCAACGGTGTCCGTATATAATTTTCTATCCTATGGTCAAGTGATACGGATATTTATCATTTTAATCTGCAATAATTTGAAATTTACGGGTATATATCATTTTAACCCGCAATCCCAAAATTTCAATAAAATCGCTTGGGTTTATCATTTCAACCCATAACGATTTTCCTCTAATCTATAAAATCGTTCGGGTATGTATCACTTCAACCCATAGGGAATTTCTAAACTAACAGGGAAGTTGCAGAGTGAGAACAAATATGGTAATAATATAACATATCAACAACAAGCATATATCATCCGTCACAAATTTAAATATAATATATACAACAGGTTATGGTGTCATATGCCATATGTAAACAATTGCATATAATGACATATCATATTTAACAATAAAATAACTTAACAATTCAAATTTAACAGCATATTGCAATCGTCATTTCATGTGAATTAAATTTACTAAATATAAGAATGTTAATCGTGAGTGATTGCTCACCTTTCGAGGCTAGAGATATTTGACAATGAAACAAGCTACGAATTCAAGCCCAAATTCCAAAGCACAACATGATGAACATGGATTCGACGAACAAAGCAAAGTTGATAGCTTGGAATTGATGGAAACAAATCAAAACTAGCTTGATATAAAAGGAGACAAAATATATATTATTATATATTTTTTCTTAAAATCAATATTCAATTTTAAAAACATATTTAAAATAAAAATCTTCATATATAATTTAAAATCATTATTTATTAAAACACCTATATTAAGATCAAAATATCTATATAATATTTTTTTAAATATATATATATATATATATTAAAATCAATATATATATATATATATATTTAAACACATATTTTCAACAATTTTTCATAAAATCAGTAACATAAACATATATATCTTACATAGAATCGGTACACAAAATAGATCTTTAATATATATATATAATACCCCATATATATATATACATTTCTTTATAATAAAATACATACTATGCATTGCGTACATGAAAAAAAACTGCCAGGTAGGCTTGAGACTGGAGAGCGGGCTGTGGTTCAGGCAGCTCGGCACAAGGATGTGCTGGTGGGTGGATGCGGTGCTAGGCAGCGGGAGTTGGACGTGAGCAAGGGGTGAGCAGGGGTCGGAGGTGAGGGTGCTTTGGGTCGGAGGGGAGATGGCGAGGCAACGGAAATGGAGAAGGCGAGTAACCGCTCGGGGCAGGCAGTGGGAATCTCGAGCAACAAGGGAGACGAGGCCGGTCTGGGAAAGTTGCTCACGGTGCAAGGGGAGGCCGAGTTTTGGTTCGGCAATGGACAGCCTAAGGTCTGGGATTGGTGCAGGCGAAGGGGAAAGGTGCTACGATGTGGCCTTGGCACGACAGAGGGGCAGGGAAGGTGGGGTGTGTGGCGTTCGGATCAGTGACGTGGCTGCTTGGAGGAGCGCTTGGCAATGGTGGTGGTGAGTGTAGTTTGGTGGTCAGTGGGATGGACGGTCATGGGTTGCTACTGGTCGGCAAAAGAAAAGAGGGGCGGTGCTGTGCACGGTTCTCGGGTCTGGTGGGTTATAGGGTTAGATGTTGGTGGAGATAGGCGGGTGGATGAAGCAAGTTTGGTGGTT
The DNA here is from genome assembly GCA_030737815.1 of Allium fistulosum. Classification (NCBI taxonomy): domain Eukaryota; kingdom Viridiplantae; phylum Streptophyta; class Magnoliopsida; order Asparagales; family Amaryllidaceae; genus Allium; species Allium fistulosum. The sequence continues at coordinate 635,852,286 of CM060901.1, forward strand.
GTTCGTATGGATGGTGGTGAGGGCGGATGAAGTCACATGCAGTTTGGGTTGAGGCTTGAGCACGAAGAAGACGATCAGATTCAACGTAGTGAGTTCATAAATATAAGATAATTTCTCAAAGCAAAAGAAAGGAACGTAACTTTTATAATAATTTTTTTTTTCCAGAGCTAAGAAGAACATAAACGAAGAAATGGAAAGACAACCGAGAATAAAAGCAATCTATGGGAATAGAAAAAATCACGACTTAAATTTTCGTAATTATCAAAGGTAGTAGCCATTCAACTTGACGGTGGATTATGAAAGGGCACAGAACACCAAAAGACTCCAAACGTATACCGATACGGCTAACCATTTCAGAGGTTTCGCTGTGTACTGGACACCGAAATGCACAAATGAATATACTATGGAGTTCAGCACGACGAGACGAACAGAATGGTACACAAATATGAGCGATATGATCATCCTATCAAAAGTCGATATTCAAACTGCTGTTATTTCGCCGAAAATAAGATAAACGGGCTATAGCAGTCCAAATTTAGCGAAATGAAATACAACGCCTCACTCAAAAAATGATTTACATTTTTATTATATAAAAATATTCAGATTTCGAAAACATTTTACTTTCATTAATTAATCGATTTAAATTGAAACAGAAAATTACACAATAGAACTAATTTTCATATTTCCCAACAAAAATCTGCTATTTGCTATGTTTGCATAGACGCATACCAAATATCAAATTTTCATTGCTAAATTTTATTGTTATATTTCAAGAAAACTTCAGTTAATTACATTATAAAAATCGTTTAAATTTCTAGGTCGTTACACCTTGATTTTGGGATAACCTCCCTTTGACTCGTTATGGGGTGGATGTACGCGATGGGCGATCGTGGCTACGATGCGTTACCACCAACCCTGCGACCGGAATTGTTAGTATCATACCTTAGGCATTGCCTCACATGCCTTGTCATACTTTTATTCCCTATACAAGACCACCGCGATTTTTGTTTAGTGTTGTCGTATCACGTCGCATCCCTATCCCCCGACGTGCTACTGGGGCGTTATATGAAAACTGTACGACAATGCTTAAAAACGCGTTAAGGGGGGTTAATGTAAAGCCTTAACGCTGATAAAAATATTTATTTTACTGATTAGACATTATATATATAGCGTATTCTACTATATATAGATAATTTGACGGATCCTTAAGAGATGGAAAATCCTGTAACATCACTTGAGTTATTGCACGCACATTATACACTGGATAGGAGATGTGAAACCCCGAAAACATCTCTAACGCCATTACACTCATGTTATACATGATTATTGATTTGACTCACATAAGGATATTTTAGTCCTGACTCGAGTGTTTTGTCTTTTCATTACGCTCGGATCAGCCCTTAGTTTTCAGCATATTGAAGATCATTATTCTAGAGGACGAAGACGAAGATTTGATATATATTATTTTCCATCACATTGTTGTTCTGCTGCATTATTTTATTTGTCCCTGTTGTATATATAACCCTGGTAAATGTTGTACAAATAATCGTATGTATAGTATAAACAGCTTCATGAAACTGTTTATTTGATTATTATATTTTGTCATTCCACTGCGAGATTCTATATTTGTTTTCTGCTTCTTTTCTTATTTTTCTTTATTAACCCCATTGATTATCTATGTTCCGGATTGTTTGAGTTGGAAATGTGTGGATTATTGTCAATTTAAACCTTCCGAAATGTGGATCCTCACAACTATCATGTGATGCTAAAAGATCATTATAAATAGAATCATTATGTCTCGATTTTGATCTAGGTGTAGCCAAATTGCACATGTATCGAGTATCAAATTTTCAGTTGCTTGCTTTTAGAAATTTTATTTTTCTCAAGTGTCTTTGAGCTCTGACTATATCTTCTGTTTCTGGTTATTGTTCTAGGTTGTTGTTATGATCAGTAGAACGCCAGGCTCAGATACCAAATGAAAGTATGCAGATCAAGTAATATGGTTATATCTACTAAATTAAAACTTAAAGCAAACTGGCAGTTTAAAATTGCAATAAGTAAAGTGCACTAGAGATTTTTATACTGGTCCAAACTTCCTGTTCTACGTTCATCCCAGACTCCTTCTGGATTTATGACTATACCTTCATTTAACCCAAAGGAAAAGGATTTACAAACTGCCTGAGCTGTCGAGCAGGACTTCTATATTACAACCACCTAAGCTGCCAAATAGGACTTTGTGCCTGAAAAACTCCAACAGGACTTTGACTATGAATGGTAGTAAGTTTCTTGACTAGTTATGTTCTAGATAACACGGATAAGTCTATTAAGTACATCCTTCCTATAATCTCGTTGAAATGATGATTTGAACCTATAATTCTAGGAAGTAAATAGTTGAGAATATTTGTAAATCATAGGTAAGTATATATTAGAAAGATAGAAAGAATTGGCCCTTGTTAGAATAGAGTGAATTCTCAACTCTATTTATAGAGTCAAAAAGTTCTAATTGATTAGTAGTAACCATTTGAGAGAACTATTCAAAGTAGGGGATGCAACTGTGTGGGGACATGTCTTTTCAGAAATTCGGATGAAAAACCCGACTATAGGCATTCAGACGTTTAGATATTTTATAATAAAAGTCTATAGACGTCTATTATGGAAAATCCAGACCTCTAGATTTGAACTAAAAGGTTCTTTTTTTATTTCAATGTACATAGACATCTTAGACAAAAAAGCTAGACGTCTGAAGTTGAACTGTTTGTCATTTACTTTGGAATGTAATATTTTGACTATTTTCTTCGAACGAATATGTATTATAAAATAGTTATATTGCAAAGATAATTTTTCAAAATATATTTGTGTGTGCGTACAATTATCAAATTGGAGATTGTACGTGAAATCTAGACTAACAAATATTAGATATAAAACCTATTTGTTTTCTTCAATTTCAGCCCAGTTTTGATGTCGATCATCGTATCTCCTTATATATACTTTTATCCTTTTTTGTACTGTGTATCTTCATGTTGAACTTATTTGTTTGTCTCTTTTTGATACTTATGTACCTGCAAGTAAGCTTGGAGGTTCTTTGACAACATTGTATAGTTGTTGTCATTAAAATCCAACAAGAGAAGTTCTAAAAGTATCTTTCGAACTCATGATAAAATTCGGCGAGGTCCATCGGTGGATCCCGCTCCAAGGTGACTTTGAAATCCCTCTTATCCACTACTCCTAAATCTGCCGCCATCGAAATCGCTGATGGATCTAGCCTACCAATCGCGGCAGCAGCTGCGTTAAATCTTGTCAAAAAACACTTAAGGGTCTCTCCGGCCCTGTGCTTCTTGCTGGATAGCATCATAACATTCTTGGGTTGTGAAATATGGACCTGAAACTACTTTATAAATCTGTTCACTAACTTGGCCCATGTACTAATGGAACCGTTCTCTAGCTGTCTAAACCATAATGCCACCAAATCTATTAGATATAAAGAGAAACACCGTCCCATGATCTCTTTAGACGCACTCAACAACTCCATGTACCAGATGTACCTCATCAAATGAATTGTTGGATCCATCTTCCCATCATATGTCTCCAATGTAGGTAGCTTAAAATTAGGTTGTGACGACCCACCTTTCTAACCCCTAGGAATGACACATAATACGTCCATGATATTCATGTGTCATTGCCCAAGCGTCCGAAAGGCAAGTTGTCTTGGGTAAAATAAAGAACAGAATAAGACAGAAAAGATAAACCTCGCAACGGAATGGTTAAATATAATACAAAATGACTTAGGACAAAAGGTTACTCCTTATATGGAGTTATCAGAGTTATACAAAAGTACTACGTCTAACAGATTTGCAGTTATACATTTTGACTTGTCATTTTTAGATACAAAATACACCTACATGATCATACCATGGAAATAAATAACTAGATAACTAAGGAGCCGCCTGCTCAAACATCATCTTCAAAGAGCTCCAAAGAGAAACCTGCTATTCTTGGACTACTCAAATATAATTGAGTACCCAAGAGTTCAGGGAAAATAAAAAACCCGGATCAGACAAAATGTCAAGTATGAGCAAAACTATGAAACAAATGGGGTGTATTTAAACAATATCATGTGGGACCATGCCGCTAACGTGGAACGGGTTTTCCCCCACATAAACAATAACCAACATAACAAAAATGGAAATTAACAATAAGGAACAAATCCAAACATAGATGATAAGCATAATTAATATACATCTAGACTTGAAAGAATGGAAACAGTCTGAATAGAAATCCAAACTGGACAGAATGGATAAAATAAGATATCAGTCCAAACACGATAGAATGGACTAAACAGGGTAACAATCCAAACTCGATAGAATGGACTAAATCAATAATTAACACCACAAAGAGTGGTTGACTCTTCCCGTTGCAATTAAAAAAATAGATTTAAAGGTTCGGATCAAATAAGGAAAGGAAAATCTTTAACAATGACTAGGGGGTGCACCCCTCTTACCGAAATGTACCTCTAGAAATATACTTGAGAACTTCGATGGCTCTCGGACACGTCCAAGCCGGACCCTGCCAACGGTTACCGAGTATCTAGGTCTTTCACATCTCAATGCACAACACCGAATCCAATCTTGAGTGGATCTGAAAATACCTTAATGAGAGCAACCCCGCATAGCTTGGCTTCCACTCGCTCTTTGGGTTTAGTCATTTCCGATAAAGGATAACAAAGCTCAAATTAGCTACACATCGTCTTAGAGTGACGATAATAAAGAAGCTAAAGTAACCGATAGTTAAGAAACCAACTATCGAGGATATAAAACGATCGTATATGGAAATTAAGTCATGTATCTTATCACCACTCATCGAATTCCAACTAGTACTATTTCTTGGTTAAAAATAATATCGGACATGTCAAGGTAGTGTTACCTTAAAGTCATGTCTCACGATCATTCTTAACTTTTGAAATAGCGACAAGCCCACTTCTTCGATGTTTAGTGCTAAGTATACAAAAAAATCGTTCCTATATAAGTGAATCTCTTTATGGAAATTAATACATTTCCAGAAACGAATCAAACTTTTCTTTTAAATACCCGAATTCGTGCTTGGTCTCACATTACAAGTATTAGCTTTTAAACACTTTGTTAAAAAAGTTTACTAACTTCAAAACCTCAATTTAAAAAGGATTTAATATCTTAAAAAATCCTTATTCCATCGATTAATTAACTTTAAACTTCATCACACAATTTGATTTTTGAACTACGAATGCCTTAAAATAATAAAAAGGGTAAACCACTTTCAAATCTTATTAATTCAATTAATAAGTAAAATATAATTAATTAAATTAATAAATAAATAATTATCATTATTTAAAATGAATAACAAAGTCAAAAAATCCCTATTACTTTGATAATTCACTTTGAAACTTCATATATTAAGTTAATTAATTAACTCCAATAACCTTTAATTAAAAAGGGTAAATCACCTTTAAAAAATCACTAATTCAATTAATTAAGAAACGTAAATATAATTAATTAAATTAAATAAATAATTAAATATCATTACTTTAAAATGATTAATACATTTAAACCACCATTAAGGAAAGATTAATTAAAGTTAAAACAAGTCGATTTCCTTTTAAAGTCATTAATAAAAAAGATTAATTAATTTTAAAAACATCATTAGTTAATATATTAATTAACTTTAATCCATCATTATCAAAAGACTAATTAGCCTTAAACATCATTAAATAAAATGATTATCAAATTTAAATCATCATTAACTTAGTAAATAGTTAAATTTAAAACACGTCATTAATAAGTTAATTAGTTGACCTTATTCCTTATTAATTAAATAATTAATTAAATTAAATAATCATTATTAAAATAATTAATTATTTTTGAAAACATCATTAATCAAAATCCTGCTTAACTTGTAAAACAATTCCAAGCATGAAGATGAAACCAAACGGTTTCGATAAGAAGTGATTTTCCAAAAGCCCCGATATAGCGACTATCGCTATACGGGCAGCAGCAAACAATTTTATAATATTATCAACACAACCAAACATCACATAGCAATGGGTTAAGCTTACATACAACAAGCATTCATAGGCAATAAATATGAACATGAATATAGTTTTAAAGCTTTGGTTTTTGAGGGTAAAATTTTACTTACTAATTAGTTTGCTAACTAACCTTTACTTAACATGTTTGCATCCATCAAAACATATACATTTCCAAACCAAACATGAGCAAATTCACAACATATCCAAACCAGGCAAGCAATATATATCACAATATAACTTAAGAAAAATATTTCCAAAAAAATTAAGAGTTTTACCCAACGAAAAGCTATCCAAACTCTTACTAAATTAGGGTACAACCTAGCACTTCCATTCCTATAAAAAATATAGAGTTTTGGACCCTTAATGCAATAGGTAGGCTCGGCCTTGAAAGAAGAAGGATGTGAAAGTTGTTTTGGTAAGGTGGAGTGTCTTTAGATAATCATCGAACTCTTAAAAAAGAATATGAAAATAGATCATTTTCCAACTGGTTTTTGGACTATTTACTCTCGGATTTTGAAATAGTGAAAAAAGAAAAGTTTTAGAAAATTTTTTCTCTATCATTTCAAAAAATGAATCACTCAAATTGGATTGATTTTGAAGAAGATATGGTCAGAAGAAGAAGGACCATTTTCGGACTTTAAATTATGGGTCCGAAAACACTCTGTAAGAATTGATATTTTGACATAGCTAAGCTCAAAATTTGAGGAATTGGTACAAAAGAAAGTTGTAGCCACTTGAATTCTCTATTGTTTTAATAAAAGAATAATTTGATTTCAAGTGTTATGGAGGATGTTATAGCCGTAAGAAAATGAGGTAAAATGGAGAAGATATTGTGAATTTTTAAACATGTTTTTAAGGATTTGGAAGCCATGGATTTTTCTTTTCCAAGCTTAGGAAGTTCAAAATGAAGATAAGAATGAGAAGTGAAAAAAGAATTAGGAAGAATTAGTTTTATAAGAATACAAGGCTTCCAAAAGAAGTTTCTATATTTAATTTATTTTGGTAGCTTATATAGGAAGCTTCATTATTTTAATTTAATTCGTTAGCTTACATAGGAAGTTTCTTTATTTAATTATATTTGCTTAGCTTACATGGAAACCTTCTTTATTTAAGTATATTTGCTTAGATTACATGGAAGCTTCTTTATTAAATTCATTTTGTTGGCTTATGTTGAAGTTTCCTTATTATATATATTTTCTAAAGCATATATACATATATTCACATGCATTCAGACATGCCTAAGTAACTTACAAATATGTGTTGGTGCATACAAAAGAGTTATGACATTTATGATAACCTTTAGCCGATGAAAGCTCAAAAATTCGGAAAATGAATTCTGGTCACATTTTCAATTTTACATCGAACTAAATATTTTTGTAAACTAAATTAGAAACTATTTCACCATCATTCTTTATTATTTAAAAGAGTTTTACTTTACTTATAAACCTATTATTTGAATATTTAAAATTTATTAAATATTCACAAATTCAAGTAGTGAAATTCCGGGTCGTTATATTCTCGCCCCTTAAAAGAATTTCGTCCTCGAAATTCCCCACAATCTTATCCCAACAAACAAACTATCCTAGAAATACCTAACATTAATCAGATCTATCTTATCCAACAAAACTAGTATGATATAAATATATATGCAACCAAAAATAATATAGCAACCATATGCAACCAAATTTGGAGAATATGCTGAAATGGAATACTGCGCATCCAATCATATCAAAAGGTAAATTTAGAACTAAGTACTCGGGTACTTATATTCAAAATTTTATTTCTAATTTCTTTCAAAAAGAAATGTATTAAAACCAAAACCAAAAATGACTAGGAGGGGATCCTCCTAACAAAACACGTAAATCTCTAGAATTAAATCAACATGGAGCATCGAGTGGTATCCTCCAAATACAACAACTAGAGCAAACAATTATTATTTCTTTCCAAAATTTCAAAATCACTTTTTTTAAAAAGCACCAGGATTAAAGTTCTAATAAACAACAATTCAAAAATCCATTGTTTATAAATTTAAATTTATAAACTATGGTATATATATATAATCACACAATCAATCAAACCATATCAAAATAAATTCCATAAGGGAATAAACTACACTCAATATTATTTAGAATGCTAAATGACTAACACTCAAATCTAACTTAGTTTCAAAACTTTCTTGATTGTCCAAAAATATAGATAATTATCTAAGCGTACAATTCTTTGCTCATTAGCCTTTGGTTATTGCTTAGAAGATTATCCAAACTAACTTGCACAAAATTGAAAGTTATACTCCACTATTATTGGTTTCTTAATTATACCGATATTTCTAAATCACTTAAATTTGTTTTAGTACTTTATTCAATACCAAAATCATGTATGAATTATTTCATAAATTTTCACCTATGTTTAAAAAAATATTTTATAAAGTCATTTCTTTATAAAACATCAAATAATAACTTATTCCACCTTATTTACTTATATAATACTCTTCTATATCCTAAGAGTACATACAAGTCCAGATTTTGTTTTACTTTTCCCAATTTGGTGAAGATCTAATCAGAATTTGGGTCTTTTAAAACAGAATCAACCTCTCGACCTTTTTATCTTAGAGTGTTAAAATGGATGATGTTTATGGACTGGACCAATTGGTAGAGTTAGGGGTATACCCTAGGGGCAATTATGTAATTTGTTAAATATATCTAACTCGTTGACCAATCTTGTTCGAAATTAAAGGTATTTTCTTCCTATTATATACTTGATATAATGTGATTATATTAATTAATTAACTTAATTAAAAGTATATTTAATAGAAAAATCCATAAATGGTATATTTTGTGATAGTAGTTACAAAGTGTTGTAATAGTGAGTAATTTATCACAACGAAACAAATATACCATTTTAAATATTACTAGTCAAGATGCATCGAGACTGGATATCCATGTATCCATTGAGACTGGAGTATGTAACGCTCTCCAAATGTTGAGCAGTGTATTATTCATGACTGTTGGGGGCACCTAGGGGTTACGTACTAATAGTTATTGGATAACTATGGAACGACTCGCTCGATAGTTTTTTGTTGGTTAATGTAACTAAGGTCAAACAGAAAATATCGATGTGACTGAGTTCTCTCGACTTGAGAATACTATGGATCTTCAATATGAAAGCTCCACTTTGATTATAGCCAAATCATGGCATGACGTCCATCAAGTGACTATAGTTGAGTCGAGTGGAAGTATTGGAAGTGAAGCATAATTCAAGAGAGGATTCGTCTCCTCGGTTATATGCGGTTAGTATCACAGTCAACTCAAGTCAACTCAAAGTCAAAATCTCTGGAAAGAGCATTTCGGTTAATAATAATTGTTATTATTGAACCAAGGACTTTGTATTTGGACTATAAAGCTGAATGTGGATGATGTTGGAATTTCGACCATTACCAAATTCCATAAGTCCAAAGTGATATAGTTTTGACGAAGAGAATTGGTGTAAACAAATGTCACAACCAGGTAACGCTTATTAAACTAAAATTGGACTTTATCGAAAATGAGTAAGCAACAAATTTGGCCATAATGTCACACCACCTGCTATGTGACGTGTGAACGTTAACATTAGAATAGTTCTATGTTAGACCAAATTTACACCCAAAAGTTACACGACCAAAGTAATGAATTCCCTTAAGACCGAACGATTTAATTAGTTTATAATTATTATACATTAATTAAATTAATTAATATTTATGAAATATTAATTATAAAATTTGAATATGATTTGAGAAATAAATAATGTTATATATATATATTTATAACAGTTATAAATATATCGATCGATATACAATATCGACAAGCGATTAAATTAGATTTAATTGCATAGTATTTTGGCTTGGGCTTAGATGGGTTTAAGGCCCATCATCAAGGTTGCAAAATTTCGGTTTTGGGAAGGTCTAGGGGTGGCTAAAACATAGGGAATTGGCTTGGAGATAATGGGTTGAGATCAAGTGAGAATGGGTAAAAAGGTTTTCCTCGTTTCTCTCTAAGGCAACCCTATATATATATATATATATATATATATATATATATCTAACCTTTTTGGCTGCCATTATCTTCTACATTGCTAGTTAAAACATAACTCTCAATCCACACAAAAATTCTCAAATATATTTCAAATTAAAATAATACTATTCGATAGTTAGAGGTTGATGATTCCGGACTTGCAATCTAACGAACCAAGAACGGTAAAAGGAAGGGAAGTCATTGCTTCAACGTGGATTCAAAGGCATCATTAAATTGGTAATTTTAATTCATATTACAGGAATTAAATTATATTCTATGATCCTATAATGAGCAATTTCATATCTGTTTAAATATATTGCTACTATATATTTACTTAGGTGAGATTTTGTAAGTAGATGTAGTTGTCACAACTCAGTTTAGTTATGTGCATAATTTGTTTATTATACTATTTGATTTATGTATAGACAAATGTTGTTTACTATACAAAATCAATTTTTGTCATTAATAATTGTTTTATATATATTTAGTAATAAATTCATATATATATATATACTAGTGTATATTTCTCTCTCATAATAGCATATATGCATATATAAGATATATATATATATATATGATTTAAAAAATTTAATACACTTATTTATATATAATATGAATTTATAAATTCGAAAATCAATTATCATACATATATTCATATTTTTAAATTAACACTTATTGAATTTTTGAATTGTTTATTATATATAAAATAATTATTACATAAAAGTTCAATTTTATAATTTAAAAAAATATTATATCATTTCAGGAACATATAGAAAAAATTTACGAATTTTTAATAAAGTTTATTGTTTTTAAAAATTAATATTATCTTGGAAAAAATGTTTATAATTTATTAAAAATAATTATATAATTGAAAAATTCTTCAAAATTTTCCATAACCTTTCATTCATGATCCTAGAATTTCTAAAATTTTGAATTTTGAATTTTTAATAATATATTATTTTATATTAAATAATAATTGGTGAAATCAATGTATTTGTTTTTAAAAATAATATTTCAACTTTGAAAAATCTCCAGATTTTTTCTTAGCTCTATTATATGATCCTAGATTTTTGAAAATTGTAAAATTTGTATTTTCATCAATAGATTATTTTATATTAATTATTTATCAATGAAAACATTATTTTATTCATAATATATACAAATTAAAATACTAAAATTATTATGTTTGCAAAAATAAGTTAATTTTGAATTATAAATAATTTTTAATAATTGTTCTCTCTCTTTATATTTATATATATATCTATATATAAATGTTTTTATGTTCATATATTAAATATAATATATTTATACATACATGTGTGTGCGTGTGTATTGTAACTCATATACATGCACATATTTGGACAACATACATAACATACAAAATGAGCTAATATGTTTGTTGCGATGTAAATCTCAACATCTACATATGGACATATTATACCTTTCATGGATTATTATGTTACACATGCACTCACACATATATGTATATGATACATTTATGTATAAACTAAATCAAGTAAAATTAATTTCATATCTTAATATATTTGAATTTAAATAAAATAAATGATTTTATTTAAATGAAATTTAGAAATGTTCTAATTCAGTTAGACTTCATAGGCCCAATAAAGATCCAATAAGGTAAAATTTGTGAAATTCACCAATAACTTCCGCTGTGGGCTGGTCCAGTTCCAACACCAATAACACCAATTAGTTTACACTGCTTAGACGCATAAATAATATATATGGTTTTTATAAGACAATATTATCAAAACCTTCCTATCTAGTCTAACCCATTTAAATCAGTGTTAACTTATCCATTATCTTATTTAAGGGTAAAAATCATTTATCTAAAACAATCTTTTACAAAAAAAACTTTTTTTTAATTTTTATTTTTGTAAATAAATTCCCTATTAAGGGAACTTAAAGATTAAATATCCAGTTATAAATTTCAAAACTTATCGTTGAAAGCATACTACATAATATTTTTTATGAAATAACTTCAAACAATTTTTTTATTAAAACTCACTTTGGGTTCGTTTGGATTTGAATTCATTTCGATCGCACAATGATAAGGAGAATAATTTACTAAGTACTCCACAACATTCGCCTAAGCAACATCTGATCATCACTTAGAAGATTATTCAGATTACCACAAAACTAACCGAAATGTTTTCCACCAAATTATCCCAAAGAAAATGCATTCCATTTAAAATTTATTTTCCAAAATATTTATTATTTAGAAATATTTCCAAATAATACCACTATTGCTTTCTCAAAAATCTTTTGAAATCATTTCAAATAATTCCAGGATTTAGACTCAAAAATCCTTTTTAAAACACACTTTTAGAAATACTCTTTGAAATGTTTTTTTAAAAGACAAATTTACAATACTAAGCGTATCAAAACAAGGGTCAAAAACCAAAACATCATTTTAAACCATAAATCCAAAACAATTTACACTAAGCTTTATTTTTAAACAATTCCTTTTAAAGGATTTTCTCATTTATAAACATCATTTATAATCAGTATTAATTGTCCCAGGGGATGATTTATAAAATTCTTTTATTAAAACTCTTATAACCATATAAATTTTATCTAAGAAAATAAATCAAATTTAAAATCTCTTATTAGACTTAAAATAACAATGATTATCCTGAAAGATGATGAATCACATTTATAATATCTTTTATAAATCTAAAACAATATTAATTATTCCAAAAGATAATTAATCAAATTTACAAAATGATTAATTATATTTCAAATATCATTAATTAAAATGATTAACTAAATTTCCAAAACACTATCAGTTAAAATAATTAATTAAATTTAACCATTTATTAATTAAAATGATTAATTAAAATTCAATATCAATAATTAAATTGATCTAATTAAACTCAAATCTCATTAATCAAAAAGAACAATTAACTTTAAACATCTACTCGAGTTCATAACACACACCCAAGGGTTTAGGGGTGATGTTCAATAAATGACGCTATAGCGGAAATTGCTATAACGGCAATTAAACAATTTAAATGGAATATCCAGATTAATTTCTATTAATCAATCAAACAAATCTAACCAATACCCAAGAAATCAACAACAGTTTATAGCATCATAGATATGATATATCAAATTTGGATGTGAGTCGAACTTACATTTAAATAATTCTCTAAAATTTTATTTATTTATTTAGTTTTTCTACCATTTAGATTATATTAAACAACTTTTTATTTAAAGTTTACTTTAAGCTTAACACTATTAAAAGATGACTTTTAACTTAACCCTTTCACCGAACACCTTATAGTCAAACTGTGAAACTTAATTCACAAGGGGTTCATTCCAAGGTTCCCTAATTCCCATCTACCAGACATATACCTTACTAAGGAAAATTTTCTTATGAACTATTCAATAATAGTTAATGCTTAAACTGGATGACATAACTAATAAAATACTAAATGATAACAATAAGATATTATCGTTTCCTAATAATCCACTCATCAATACAACCATATAATTTTTAGAACCCTTCTTATATATATAGAATATGTTCTTAGGTAAAATTATTTTCATTTACCAATTTCAAAACAATACTATGTCAATTAAACTTGTTCAAGTGTTTAGGAAATCCCTATCGATAACATTGGACAGACGCATCGACCATAATTCTTAAGCCACTTAACAGCTCAAACAATACAATATAAAATATATTTTTTATATTACTGACAAATACGCGCTCATACACACACACACAAACACTCTTCGACTTAGCCTAGGACATTACTAATCCTATCTTTAGAGAGTTTACCCCCACCAGGGCTTAAGGGTTCGCTAAACCTAAGCTCTGATACCAACTGTGACGAACCACCTTTCTAACCCCTACAAACAACACTTAATATGTCCACGATATTCATGTGTCGTTGCCTAAGCGTATGAAAGGCAAGTTGTCTTGCGTAAAATAAAGAACAGAACAAGACAGAATAGATAAACCTCACAACGGAATGGTTACATATAATACAAAATGACTTAGTACAAAATGTTACTCCTTGTATGGAGTTATCAGAGTTATACAAAAGTACTACATCTAACAGATTTGCAGTTATACATTCTGACTTGTCAGTTTTAGATACAAAATACACCTACATGATCATACCACAGAAATAAATAACTAGATAACTAAGGAGCCGTCTGCTCAAACATCATCTTCAAAGAGCTCCAAAGAGAAACCTGCTATTCTTGGACTACTCAAATATAATTGAGTACCCGAGAGTTCAGGGAAAATAAAAAACCCGGGTCAGACAAAATGTCAGGTATGAGCAAAACTATGAAACAAATGGGGTGTATTTAAACAATATCATGTGGGACTATGCCGCTAACGTGGAACGGGTTTTCCCCACATAAACAATAACCAACATAACAAAAATGGAAATTAACAATAAGGAACAAATCTAAACATAGATGATAGGCATAATTAATATACATCTAGACTTGAAAGAATGGAAATAGTCTGAATAGAAATCCAAACTGGACAGAATGGATAAAATAAGATATCAGTCCAAACACGATAGAATGGACTAAACAGGATAACAATCCAAACTCGATAGAATGGACTAAATCAATAATTAACACCACAAAGAGTGGTTGACTCTTCCCGTTGCAATTAAAAAAATAGATTTAAAGGTTCGAATCAAATAAGGAGAGGAAAATCTTTAACAATGACTAGGGGGTGCACCCCTCTTACCGAAGTGTACCTCTAGAAATATACTTGAGAACTTCGATGGCTCTCGGACACGTCCAAGTCGGACCCCGCCAACGGTTACCGAGTATCTAGGTCTTTCACATCTCAATGCACAACACCGAATCCAATCTTGAGTGGATCTGAAAATACCTTAATGAAAGCAACCCCGCATAGCTTGGCTTCCACTCGCTCTATGGGTTTAGTCATTTCCAACAAAGGATAACAAAGCTCAAATGAGCTACACATCGTCTTAGAGTGATGATAAGAAAGAAGCTAAAGTAACCGATAGTTGAGAAACCAACTATCGAGGATATAAAACGATCGTATATGGAAATTAAGTCCTGTATCTTATCACCACTCATCGAATTCCAACTAGTACTATTTCTTGGTTAACAATAATATCGGACAAGTCAAGGTAGTGTTACATCAAAGTCATATGTCTCACGATTATTCTTAACTTTCGAAATAGCGATAAGACAACTTCTTCGACGTTTAGTGCTAAGTATACAAATAAACCGTTCCCATATAAGTGAACCACTTTATGGAAATTAATTCATTTCCATAAACGAATCAAACTTTTTCTTTTAAAAACCCGAATTGATGCTTGGCCTCACATTACAGGTATTAGCTTTTAAACACTTTGTTAAAAGAGTTTACTAACTTCTTTTTGAGAAAAATGTGTGATCCTCTATGAATAGGGGAGAGCACACATGAAAAATATATATATCACAGATATAAGGTGCTGCCAACATGCCTGGCAGGTAACAAGAACTAAATACATATATCCTATCTCAGATACTCCTATGATGAGTTCCGGCAAGGCCACCATCCATCACACCCCGATTTCGAGCTCCAGCAAGGCCACCGCCCGATATTAAGGTGTTAGAAGTACCTAAAAAGCTAAAGAAAAACCAATACTACTGAATGTCGTCACATAAGGAAGCTCCATGCATCTGGATCAGTAGCAATGGATAAGCATCTACTCTAAAGTGGATCTTCTGAATAGAAAATCCGCTCTAAAGACTCAGTACAAAAGGAAGGAGTATCAAGCAAAAGAATAGATCCTCCTGAGAATAGTACTCCTCGATGAAGATGAAGTATCCAATATCTGTGGTGAAACTGCTAGCAATCTTGAGTGGAAAGAACTCTACTCTGATGACCTCTCTACTATCTGATATCCTGCAATCTGAAGACCTGAGTACCTGCAAAATGGACCTGATATCCTATCACCCATACCTGTGTCTGAAGAATGACTAGGGAAAAAAGTTAGATTGATACATATATATATGTATATTTATATGAATTATATACATATATATGTATTCATAAGGTAGGGAATAAAAACAAAATAAGACTATCTGGACAAATACAAAAGCATTTAATTACCTGAAAACTAATATCCTATAGTAACTAGTATAAAAATTAAGATAGATCTATCTTATGAACCTTTAATCATAAGTAAGTTATGATTAATAGTGAAATCATCATATAAATTTGAAAAAAATATTAATAATACTATTATTAATGTTAAATATATTATTGTTTTGTTTAAATAAGTTAATATTATCACTAACCTTGTTAAGATACCCTTTGAAAAGGATATTTTTAGTTAATTTGTATTTGGGGTTGGAAATCCAATTAAAACAAAATGAAGAAATTATGAAAATCAATTTGTTAAAATGACTAATATTATTATTAAAAATTCTTTGATTTCTTTCAAACCAAATATACCAACTAATAATAATGAATAAAGTGTCTAGTAAAAATCTAATATTCTTATTGAACCTAAATCTAAAATTATTCCAGTATAAATCACAATCCAAAATTTTAGTAATTATATTAAAGTTAAAAAATTTGAGAGTATTAATTAGGATGTAATAAGAATCCATACAATCATAGTATATATATTTAATGTCTTTAAGATTCTGATTACAAAAATAACAATTATTATCATTTTGAATGTTTTTCCTCTTTAAAAATTCTATTGTATTAAGCTTTCCATGAAGTATTAACCACATGTTAATTTTAGATTTAGGAGGAGCATTAGATTTCCAAATATATTTGAAATAGTTATTTGTTGTACCCGAAAAATTAATAAATCTGTAAAAATAATTGGAAGTATATTTCTTACTCTTATCCCATTCCCAACTAATAATATCATTATCATTATCCATATTATAAAGATTTAATCTAGCATAAAGCAACGAAATTTGCCTAAGGGTTGAATCTACTAAAATTCTGTTAAAACTAAAATTCCAAGGAGAATTTTTTTCAGGAGAATAAACTTCATTAATTAAAGCAAACTTAAAGTTACAGATATCATAGAGCTCTTTAAAATCTAACTTTAGAGGCAAGACCAAAATCCAACGGTCATGCCAGAAAAGTACAATTTCCAGAATGAACAATCGTGTTAATACCTAAATTAAAAATCTCATGACATTTTAAAATGTTTTTCCAAAAATTAGATAAATTTTGAGTGACAGGAGAAGTAATTTGATATAAATTGATATTTCCATTATAGTAATATTTGGAAATGATCTCTTTCCAAATAGCATTATCATTTATATCCTTAAACTTCCATACCCATTTACCAAATAAAGATAAATTCATATTACGCAAATTAATAACTCCTAAACCACCTTCCTTTTTAGCTTTACACACTGTTTCCCAATTTACTAAACATTTTATACTATTATTAGGATTTTCCCCACTCCATAATAAATCCCTTCTGATTTTATCGATTTTATCAATAACCCAACCTGGAAACAGATGCATGGACATCCAATAAATTGGAAGGGGTGATAAAACCGAATTTATTAACACTAGTCTACCTGCTCTAGAAAGAAATCTCCCATTCCAATTAGTTATCTTATTTTTAATTTTATCAATGATAATAAGCCAATCATCATGTTTGAGTTTGGTAGGTCTAATCACAAAACCTAGATATTCAAAAGGAAAGTTCATAGTTTTGCAATTTAGAGTATTAGCAACTAGGTTTTCAACTTTTTCAAAATCATTTAAAACTAAAACTGAACTTTTGTCAAAATTTATTTTTAACCTGATAAAAGTTCAAAACTATATAAAATGAACTTAAGGGTAATAATGTGTCTAGGTAAGTGAGAAGAAAAAAGTAAGGTTTCATCAGCAAATTGAAGAACCGATATACCATTACGCAATATGTCATTACCTACAAATCCTAGAGACCCATTATTCACTGCTCTTTTAATAATCTTAGCAAATACATCAGCAGCTAAATTAAATAATAAAGGCGATAAGGGATCCCCTTGCCTTAAACCTCTCTTAGATTGAATTTTATTACCTAAAATACCGTTAACCATAATACTAGAGTTACCAGTTCTAAGCAAGTTCATAATCCAACTGATCCATCTATGACCAAAACCTCTAGTATGAAAGATATCTACAAGAAAATCCCAATCTACCGAATCAAAAGCTTTGGCAAAATCAAGTTTTAAAATCGCACAAGTTATGTTATTCTTACAACAGTAATTAATATATTCTTGAACAACTACCACCCCATCAATGATATTTCTCCCTTTAATAAAAGTCGATTGTGAACAATCAATTAAATCATTCATTCTTTTACTAAGTCTATTAACTAGAACTTTAGAAATGATTTTAACTGAACAGTTAATTAAAGATATAGGTCTAAAATCTTTTAAGTTTTTGGCTCCTACTTTTTTTGTAATAAAATAACATTTGCATAATTAAATCTTCCTAATTGCAATTTACAATTATAAAAATCATTAAACAAATTAACTAAGTCAAGTTTTAAAACATCCTAAAAAGTTTTATAAAATAAAATTGGAAACCCATCAGGTCCCGGGGATTTATCACTTGGTAAATCATCAATAGCTTTTCTAATTTCTTCTTCGGAAAATGGATTATCTAACTCTGATAAATCAACTACAGAATCAGATGGATACAGATCTTTCCAACTAACATTGATTCTATGTTTGATTTTAGTACCAAAAATATCCTTATAATAGTCTGTAAATGCCTTGTTAAGATCTCTTTGATCAACTAGCACTTCATTATTAACAATAATAGAATTAATTGTATTACTACATTTTCTACCATTAGCAATGTTATGAAAAAATTTAGTGTTATTGTCTCCTTCATTGATCCATTGAATTCTGAATCTCTGCTTCCACATAACCTCCTCCTTTTCTAAAATAGAATTTAGTTCATCTTTTAAATTAGCAAGAACATTACGTTCACCTATATTTAATTGTCTAGATTTTTCTATCTTAAAAATAGTTCACTAACTTCAAAACCTCAATTTAAAAAGGATTTAATATCTTAAAATATCCTTATTACATTGATTAATTAACTTTAAACTTCATCGCATAATTTGATTATTGAACTGCGAATGTCTTTAAATAATAAAAAGAGTAAACCGCTTTTAAATCATATTAATTCAATTAATTAGTAAAATATAATTAATTAAATTAATAATTAATTAATTATCATTATTTAAAATGAATAACTATGTCATAACATCCCTATTACTTTGATAAATTCACTTTGAAACTTCATAAATTAAGTTGATCAATTAACTCCAATAATCTTTAATTAAAAGGGGTAAATCACCTTTAAAACATCCTTAATTCAATTAATTAAGAAATTTTAATATAATCAATTAAATTAAATAAATAATTAAATATCATTATTTTAAAATGATTAATCAATTTAAACCATCGTTAAGGAAAGATTAACTAAAGTTAAAACAAGTCGATTTCCTTTTAAAGTCATCAATAAAAGAGATTAATTAATTTTAAAAACATCATTGGTTAATTGATTAATTAAATTTAATCCATCATTATCAAAAGATTAATTAGCCTTAAACACCATTAAATAAAATGATTATCTAATTTAAATCATCATTAACTAAGTAATTAGTTAAATTTAAAACACATCATTAATAAGTTAATTAGTTAACCTTAATCCTTATTAATTAAATAATTAATTAAATTAAATAATCATTATTAAAATAATTAATTATTTTTGAAAACATCATTAATCAAAATCTTTCTTAACTTATAAAATAATTCCAAGCATGAAGACGAAACCAAGCGATTTCGATAAGAAGTGATTTTTCGAAAGTCCCGATATAGCGACTATCGCTATACGGGCAATTCAACAAACAAGTTTATAATATTATCAACACAACAAAACATCACATAGTAATGGGTTAATCATACATACAAAAAGCATTCATTGGCAATAAATATGAACATGAATATGGTTTTAAAGCTTTGGTTTTTTAGGGTAAAATTTTACTTACTAATTAGTTTGCTAACTAACCTTTACTTAACATGTTTGCGTCCATCACAACATACATTTTCAAACCAATCATGAGAAAATTCACAACATATCCAAACCAAGCAAGTAATATATATCACAATATAACATAAGAAAAATATTTCCAAAAAAATTAAGATTTTTACTCACCGAAAAGCTATCCAAACTCTTACTAAATTAGGGTACAACCTAACACTTCCATTCCTAAGAAAAAGATGGGGTTTTGGACACTTAATGCAATAGGTAGGCTCGGCCTTGAAAGAAGAAGGATGTGAAACTTCTTTTGGTAAGGTGGAGTGACTTTAGATAATCATCGAATTCTCAAAAATGAACCCGAAAGTTGATCATTTTCCAACTGGTTTTTGGACTGTTTACTCTCAGATTTTGAAATAGTGATAAAAAGAAAAGTTTTAGATAATTCTTTTCTCTATCATTTCAAAAAGATAATCACTCAAATTGGATTATTTTTGAAGAAGATATGGTCGAAAGAAGAAGGACCATTTTCGGACTTGAAATTCTGGGTCCGAAAACACTTTGTAAAGAATTGATATTTTGACATAGCTATGCTCAAAATTTGAGGAATTGGTACAAAATAAAGTTGTAGCCACTGAAATTCTATACTATTTTAAAAAATAGAATAACTTGATTTGAAGTGTTATGGAGGATGTTATGGCCGTAAGAAAATGAGGTAAAATGGAGAAGATATTGTGAATTTTTAAACAAGTTTATAAGGATTTGGAAGCCATGGATTTTTCTTTTCCAAGCTTAGGAAGTTCAAAATGAAGATAAGAATGAGAAGTGAAAAAAGAATTAGGAAGAATTAGTTTTATAATAATACAAGGCTTCCAAAAGAAGTTTCTTTATTTAATTTATTTTGGTAGCTTATATAGGAAGCTTCATTATTTTAATTTAATTCGGTAGCTTACATGATAAGCTTCTTTATTTAATTATATTTTCTTAGCTTACATGGGAAGCTTCTTTATTTGATTATATTTGCTTAGATTACATGGGAATCTTCTTTATTAAATTCATTTTGGTGGCATATGTTGGAAGCTTCCTTATTATATATATATATATATATATATATATCCTTAAGCATATATACATATATTCACATGCATTCAAACATGCCTAAGTAACTTATAAATATGTGTTGGTGCATACAAAAGAGTTATGACATTTCTGATAACCTTTAGTCGATGAAAGCTCGAAAATTTGAAAAATGAATTCCGGTCACATTTTCAATCTTACATCGAACTAAATATTTTTGTAAACTAAATTAGAAACTATTTCACCATCATTATTTATTATTTAAAAGAGTTTTACTTTAGTTATAAACCTATTATTTGAATATTTAAAATTTATTAAATATTCACAAATTTAAGCAGTGAAATTATGGGCTGTTACATAGGTGGATTCCTAGCGTACCGAATATTCAAAGTGAATGGACTCATGTTTACATCCTTCAGGCTTTGTTAGGCAATCTACCTCCCATTGCTCATCTCACCATCTCAGCAAATCTATCATTGTCATCTAAAGGAATTCTTTGGTCTGCATTTTCAGCTTGCCCCCCATTTCCATGAGCGAATTCCAGCATGTACTCCTCCGGTTGTGCTTTTGCATTCAGATTCACATTCAAACGCTCTGCATTATCTCCTGGACGTGCATCATTTCCACCCCAGTCAACATTGGCCATGCCCTGTGTTCTTATGGATTAGTACTGATCTGTATGACTTGTTCGGGGTTCGTTCTGATTTGATTGACTCGACTCCCAGGTGCATTTGCTCCAGCTTCGGACCTTTGGTTCTAGTTTGCAGCGACTTCGGCTATTCCTATTTGTCTCATTCTCTTGAAGAAACTCTCCATCATCTCTTCATGGTATGCTATCATCCTTTATTACATTCCATTCATCACAGTTTCCATCTCATCCCTGGTTATGTAAATAGATGGAGGGTTAGCTCATAAGGATGTCTCTTGGCTGCCTCCTTGTTGATTTTCTCCACTAGTGGTCTTCCTAGTAGATTGTCTTGTCTTTTTGAATTTTTTTCAAATCTTAAATCAGCGAATTCAAGTGGCTCTCAATGAAAGAACCACAATTTTTAAACCAAAAATGGCACAAACACCCAAATGAGTATAGTAGAGAAAAGAGTGATGAAACTAAATAAAAATACATAGAAACAGGACAACATAGTTTTATAATGGTTCGGCTAATCGTTGTCTATATCCACTTAACTTTATTGATGGTTATAGTGATGTTTACACTTCTGTTCTTACAAATCGGTATGGATCTGTAGGAGTACAAGAGAATTATAGAAAAGTTGTAGAGAAGTGAAAAAGATCCTCAAAAATGAGCCCCTACCTCCTATTTATTATTGGAGGTTTCCTAAAAACTTGCCCCCACAATCTCTACATTATTTTCCACGCTTAAACTAGTTCTCCCTAGAAAAATGGTGGACACTAGATCAATATTCGTGGATCGGTACCGATCCATGGGCATGGATCGGTACCAATCTATATGGATTACTCTGAATGCTTTGTCCTGGCACGATTCATGGTTAGCTTCGTGATTTCCATCTTGTTTGCATCCTTATTAGCTTATTTCTAAGTCCAAATGATGGATTGATGGAAGAATGGAGTTGCCGACTTTAAGTGCTCATGGAGATCGATAAAGAATTGCATAGGATCGATAAAATGGAACTTGAAATGGACTTTTGGCATCATCACTTACAAGTGGGAGGAGTTAGATCAAATGAAAAGTTATGGATCAATACTGATCCACCACTTGGGTAGATTTTGAATCCTTGTCTCTTGCAGTGTTTTGGTCTTTACCTCATGGTTATGTTCGTATATGGTTTTTGGACTTTGGGGATATCTCTCTGGGCTTCCTACCTTGATAGCTTTCAAGTTCGACTCGTCAAGTTCGTCCGTATACTGCCTGGTCAAAAGGCTGGATAATAGATATCTTAAAATAAATGAATTCTTAGTGTTTAAGAGAAGATGGGATAAATATATATTAGATCTAGATTTAATCGAATCTAGATCTAAAAAGGAAAGAGAAAACAACATTTTAATTTATTCCACCTTCCTCTTTTTCAAAACCCAATTAATACTATTGTTAGTACCAAAATGTGGTGCAAACACCCCCAAGAAATTAGTAGGGAATGAAATTTGAATAAAAGTAAATGAAAATGAGTAAGAAACGAGACACCAAACGTTAATAGTGATCTGACTAAGTTGTTGCCTACATCCACTTGAAATTTCTATTGATTATCTTCTTGTTTACAAGTATAGTTCTTATGGTTCTGTATCACTCCACAAGAATTTACAAGTAAATATGTAAAAATTGCAAGGGAGAAAAACGATCCTTTAAATGAGCCCCTAGTCCCTATTTATAGCTGTAGGTTGGCGGGAAATGCTCCACCACATTTCCCTCCATGATCTCCACTATCCAGTAGTAGTTGCTCTTGAGAAAATGTGGTTATGTCAGCAAGCAGCTATGGATTGGTACCGATCCATAAGATCTTCTCATGAATCCTTCTTGCCACTTTAGGATGAAGTGATATGTCGTTAGCTTTGTGATTTTCAACTTGCTTTTATTGCTATAAGCTTGTTTCTGAGTCCAAATGATGGATCGATGGAGGGATAGAGTTGGTGGTTTCAATTGCTTGTGGTGTTCGATAGCAAACGATGCGCGATCGATCTACGGAGCTTGAAATTGGTTACTATGATCAACACTTGAGCATAGAAGGAAGTTAGTGTTTTTTGAGAGAAGATTTATGGATCGGTACCGATCCATGGTGATGGATTGATATCGATCCATCATATAGTTGGATTCGACTTCGAGGTTTTATGAGATGGTCTTGTTTTCATCTCGTGGTCTTAGTTGTGCTTGGTTTCTGGACTTTACGGCTATCTCTCCGAACCTCTTGCCTCGATAGCTTTCAAGTTAGACTCATCAAGTTTGCATATATACTACCTGGTCAAAAGGCTGGACAACACTTGCCCCCCAAAGTACATCTTATTTTAAACACGATGTGCTTTGAATCAAGACAAGTCGGGGTTGCCATATTGGACTCCAATCCGTGCTTTGAATACTTGCTAGCCTTTCTCCGGACCCTTTCGATAAAGTGCTATGTCTATAGCCATTCGTTACGATGCTCCGCTAGCATCTGGGACTACAAAACTGGAGCATGCTCTCATGATTTGCCATTCCAAGCTTGGTAATTTTGAACTGGTTCCTTTTTGGATTTTTCAGGTTTGCATATGTTTTCGCTCGATTTCAGTTATTGAATGTTGAGTATGTGTACGCACATATGCTCTAATCATTCATCACGTTTTGATCCCAAGCACACACATACTCTTTTGAAACACCAGATGCATATGCATACACATATGCTATATGTATATTTATATTGTTTTTAATATATATTGACCGTTCGGTACCGATCCATGGGAATGGATCGGTACCAATCCAAGCCTTAGAAGTAGGTGATTTCTTTGCTTATTCTTTTGGTTCGTGCGTTATATACCCGAACTATTTCACTTCATCCTCACTTTATCTCTTGCCATCAAATTCAAGCTCTCGTCTGCCATTAACATTAAGCATTGCACCACCGCCTCTCGTCATTCAAACTGCCGATGCCGTCACCGCAACCCTCAAGTTCCAATCGCCGCCCAACTTCACTGTGCCACGATCAGTCTTGAATCATTGTTTCATGATTGACCTAACACTCAAACTTGAACAGAAAAAGAACCGGTCACCTATTGATCATTAGTGCTTCTAGGCAGGCGATGGAAACGGAGATGAATGCCTATTGAACCTTACGTTGATGGCTATACCTTGGATCGAATGAATGAAGTGGAAAAGGAACGAAGGTCCACTAAAGGTATGGATCGGTACCGATCCAACCCTTGTTGAATTTTTGCTTTCAAACTCTCTTGTGAAATTTGCATTGTCAATTAACATTCATTTTTGCCAAATACTACCTCCCAAATTCTAAAGCATTTCCAAAGTGTAGTCGATGATGTGAACCCCGTCGG
Source organism: Allium fistulosum (assembly GCA_030737815.1). Classification (NCBI taxonomy): domain Eukaryota; kingdom Viridiplantae; phylum Streptophyta; class Magnoliopsida; order Asparagales; family Amaryllidaceae; genus Allium; species Allium fistulosum. The sequence goes on from CM060901.1 coordinate 635,877,487, forward strand.
GACGGTCAACGATAACGGTCACTTTGAACAAACTCTAGATTTTTTAAATGAATTGTTACTTAATATCGAAAATCAGCATCGCAAAACACTACACCAGATTTTCACCTTAGCATGGGATACAACTTTTGATCAATCTGATACCAATTATGTGTTGAGTTTTGATAGCTATGGGTCATAGACGTTCAAAGCATCTCTTCGCTCAAACTATAGGCCCATCAGCTTCCAGATACACTGAAGCAGACACTGAGTCAAGCTCAACTCTAGCCCCATCTGCTCGAAAAACTCCAGTACAACCTATACCTTAACCGAAAAATCTTCAAGTAGAACAACTTGTTTTGGAAGTTCCAGTAGAGCCTACAGAAGGCTTGGAAGTTGAAGCCGCTCCTGACACTCTTGATGATGCTGTCATATTAGATGATCCAGTCAATTCTGACGCTTCAAAGATCGAGGAAGAATCACTTAGGAGAATTTGTGAGAAGCACAGAATCCTATTTGAGGATGTGTTGGTTCCAATGTTCCATCAGAGAACACCATTCGTCGGATGGGATACAATATGAAATAAGTATATATGCTTGGCAGGATGCGTCCCACCATTTAATCAATTTATCCAACAAATTCTGCAATTTATGAAACTGACTCCAGCTCAGCTCCATCCGAATAGCTACGCATTTCTTCACAGCTTATTTATAATCTTCGCTCACTATTTCGATCAAGTCCCCAGCAATCAAGAGATCTGATATCTATTCGTATTCGTTCACTGTCCTCCTGGATTTGCACATCGATGGTTATCTCCCGGTAAGTTCTATTCTTGACCTTTTCATACAATCCCAGTTTTATAATTATGCTTATCATTGAACTTCCTTTTTGTTATTTGCAAATATACCACGCAGGCCGGATAATGCAACTCTAGCAGAAACCCTCCGATAACTTCATCAAATCCCAAAGGAGAGAGAGGCTGAGTGTAACATCCCTGATTTTTGTTTAACATTATTCAGGATATTTAATTGGATATGTTAAATAGAATAATGTAAATAGTTAGGGAAAATGAGATTTGGTCATTAATAAGATCGTGCCTTAATAAATTAACTAATGAGATTATTTTGGAAAATTTAAAATATAAGAGAATATATGAGAAGGGCAATTTAGGTATAGACCTATCTTATATCCCTTTAACCCTCTCTCCTTTATATCATTCTCATTTTTCATAAACATAAACAATCAAAAGAAAAACCTAAAGAGGCCGACCATAACCTAGGAGGAAGAAGCACGAAATCAAAGGAGATTCAAGCAAAATTTAGAGGAAGCTAAACCCAAATCAGATCTCAACTTCAACAATTAATTCTAGGGTGGATAATAAATGTTTCACCTCAATTTTCTTGTTTGAATTCGGCTATGGGTAAATTAGTTTGATTATTTTTTCCAGGATATGGTTGTAGAATTATTGCTTGGATAGAATAATGATTTATGAGAATTTTTATAATTTTTTTATAAAAACCTAAGTTTTTAATCTTTAATAGTTTTGATTTTCTGATATGTTGAGTGAAACATTATTTTGGAGATGAGTTTTTAATTTCATAATTTTTCAAATTAAGTTAAATATTTTATGAATTTCCTAAGAAGGAAATAGCCTAATTTCAGGTTTTAATTATTTAAAATAATTAAATATGATTTTTGGACTTGAAATTTTTATATGGTAAAGACAAGGATATTCTTGAATTTCTATGAATTTATGGGATTTTTCCTAAGTGAATATGATTTATTATGAATTTAATATGTTAGATAAGATTTAAATTAATAATTAACTAAGGTTATTAACTAGTTAAAGTTAATAAATATTTTGGAGCTTGAAAATAGTATGCGACAGTATTTCTGTAAAGGAATGGTTAAAAGATGTTTTTATCCAACAGAAATTGGACAAAAGTTTGAGTTTGGTGAAATGTATATGCTTTTATTGGAAATAAATTAGTTTTCATATAAATTACGATAATGCCATGTCGCAACTACCGTCTCGGAGCCTAATACATGGCCGCGTCCATAGGTGTCGACGTCAATGAGGTGAGAAGTGCATGATAACTACTTAGGTAATTATGGAGTGATTCCAACTGGATCGATGTGAACATCAGCGACAATCTAGATTTGGTGGCATTGCAGCGTCGTGATTCATCTCTCTTTTCCTAGGTTTTGACTTCGCACATATACACCAGGCGGCATAATAGCCAAATTATTTAAGTCTGTTATAAAGAGACACCGCATATCACTACTTTGAATGCTTTTGAAGTCGACCCTAAAAAATTGGCGGTATAATAGCCGAAATGAGTTAAGTAAACTATTTTATAATGTTGTCGATGGTCTTGATGCCACTATTCATCAAGGTCAGCGAGGTTTTTTTCATTGGTTTGGCTACAATGTCATGCAGCATCGCTGCGATGAATATTATCATCGACTTTGTTTTAAATAAGGCGGATAACCTATAGTGTATGTAAGTCGGCAACATTATTTTTGATAAAAGTTTTGTACTTAAAGGAAATTTAAGTTTTCTCTTTTAACCTTGGGTAAAAGGTTCGACGAGATATAGTGCGGCAAGATTATCGCTTATCTTTTTATTAAGGGCGAAGAGCCTTTAGCTTTCTTCTTCGACGTTGTAATTGGGGATACCAACACATTATAAAGTATAAATTTCGACATTGAACTATATTAACCAAATTAAGGGTGGCGAGGCAACTGTTTATGACTTCGATTTTAAACATTGGGGATACTAATGCTATTTTGGTCGTAGATGTTGACACAATCATTTAGGACACCAAAGTAGATTAGTTTCGACAAACTAAATATTTTATAAATGAGACTTTATCATTGAGGATACCAATGCATTTTCTTAAATGAGTTCGATATTGGTCATTTGGGGATACTAAGTATGTCACTTTGAAATATTATAACTTTAAGGAAAGATAACCTAATTGGGGACATTAATAGACATAGTTAAACACGTGGGTAATATGAATCAAATTGTTAAATGATGGGTTCATAGTCATCCTAGGAAAACTATGGGATGTGAAACGGAGAGTCCACATTATACCAAAGATGGATGGTCTCTATAAGATTAGTGAAGGGTTCATAGTCATCCTAGAAAAAATATGGGATGTGTGATAAATAGTCCACATCATTATAAATTAAATGGAATGTGTGTGATGGGTAGTCCAGATAATTTAGACAATGGAACCGTATGTGATGGGTAGTCAATATAGTAGGAGATGGGTAATCTAAGTAATAATTATATGTGAGATGAGTAGTCTACATAACTTTGAAAATGTTTATATGTGAGATGGATTGTCCATATAATTATAAGATGGGTAGTCACTTTAAAATAATACGGATAGTCGGTTTAAATTGGGATGGGTAGTCATTTTAAATTAAGATTGGTAATCTAATAAATTGAGATGGGTAATCCAGTATATGTGCATAATTATAAATTCTAATTTGTTCTAACCATTAGTGTTGCAGAAGTATAGTAGATGTTAATTAGTTTGGTTAAGATACTAGTGAGGGGAAAACCCGTTCCGCTCAGCGGCGTGGTCTTACTAGATATCTACTTGGTTTAAGATGGTAGGTTATTATTTACACTAGAGTGTTGTCTAAGCTGAAGCTTTTCTTTTTCCTCTTAAACTCTAGGGTACTCATTTCGGTAGGTCAGAAGTAAGAGATTTTAGGTTTCCAGTTAAACGAATAAGCTTCTAGAGATGTGCAGGAGGCCATCTAGCTAATATGAGGTTTATTTATTTCCGTTGCGTAGTTTAGTTTTGTTTATTTGGATGTAATGACAAAGTTTTGTTTATTTGGATTATTTTTTAATAATTATAATTTCTCTGAATGTGGGTTTGCAAATGAAATTATGTAATGGATATGAAATATCATTTGTCAAATGAAATGTGAAGATTTGCGAAGAAAAATTGTGTTTAATATTTTTCATATTCACGTGCTTCTGATTATTGATATGATTAACATAGTTGTATTTTATTGTCGGGAATTAATAAATATGGATGACTATAGCATCTGTAGTAATTAGTTTTGGATCTCAAAATAGGAGATGTTACAAGTTGGTATCAGAGCATAGGTTCATGATAAAACTTAAAAGATTAAAAGAGGTTTTGAAAACATAATCCAATGAATCAGAGAATAATATTAGGGTATGGGATAACGTTATAGTAATGTACTTGTATTTGCTATATATAAGTATGTATTTTATCTCTATTCTCCTCTCTCTTTTAGACCGTTCTTCTGTATCTTACTAAGGCTCGTATGTAGATTTATGAGAAAGAAAGATATGGAAGCAGGAAACAGAAGAGTGAATCTAGGTGGTGGAAGCACCAAACCAATGGAAATTCTTGACCCAACACCAGGAGGAACCAGGGTCGATAGGAAAATGCTAATCAAAATGCAAATACCAACGTAGGTGTTGTGACTCCACCAGTGGATATGGGGACTATGTATCAGTTTTTGTCAATTTGATGCAAGCTGGAGTAGCTGCAGGTGTAGCTGGAGGAAATGATGCTAATGCGGGAGGAGTCAATCCAATAGCGCCAGTTGGTAATAACTATGCTAAGTTGATTCAAGATTACATCAGTCTGGATGGAAAGCCTTTTCTGGGGACCGAGGAAGCAATAGAAGTGGAGAACTGGCTGTTACATTGTGAAAGGATTTTTGCTGATTTGGGTCTGAACGACGATCAGAAAAGGAGGTTGGCTTCAAGGCAGTTGCAAGGAGCTACTTTATCCTGGTGGAACGGGGTGACCGTAAGGGTACTAGAGGAGGAGTTGACTTGGGCAGGACTTCGAAGGAGATTCGAGGAAAGATTGTCGGAGGTAGCAAAATCATCCTTGCTCGGGAAGTTTATGGAAGTGGAGCAGGGGGAAATGTCAGCGTTGGAGTACTCTACTAAAGTTAATGAGTTATCCAGGTATGGATATGCCACTATTGACACTTTTATCAAGAGGAAAGAGAAGTTTATCCGGGGGTTGAGGCCGGAGATTACTAGGGCAACTATGCCATATCTCATAGATCCATGGAATGTAGTGGTGGAGATGGCTATCAGGAATAAAAAAATGCTTTTGAAATTTGGGAAAGAAAAGTCGGTGGAGAACCATAATTCTCAGAATAAGAGAGGAAATTCTTTAAGGAGAAGGGAGCTCAGAAAGGTGGGGATACCAAAAAGAGGAGAGCTGATATAGTTTGTTGCAAGTGGGACAAGAATGGGGACTACGCTAACGAATGTTGATCTGGTGATGGCCAGATGGTTGTAGGGAAGCAAAATGTGAAGTGCTTTAATTGCGATCAAGTGAGGCATTATAAGAACAAATGACCGGAAGCAGCCAAGGCTAACAAAGGAAATGTGTTTGCTTTGGAGCCATCTACATCAAGACCAACAACAGCTGAGAAGGGAAAGTCTATGATGGAAGGTACACTTTTGATTCATAGCATACCAGTTAGGGTACTGTTTGATACCAGTGCATCACATTCATTTATATCTCAGTGTTTGCAGATAAGTTATGTTTAGAACTATCATACCTTGTTACTTCCTTAAGGATGGATAATCCAATAGGAGGGTACGTAACTCTAGAGATGAGATGTGACCATCTAGAATTTGAGTTGCTAGGTTATACTTTTGCCTATAGTCTATATGTGTTTGATCTTACGGGTTTTAGTGTTATTTTGAATATGGATTGGTTGAGCAAATATGATGCTAGGATATTTTTCCGAGATAGGAAAATATCAGTTAGACGTCTTGATGAGTGTGGATATTTGTACGTTGTTGGGAGCAATGGAAGTAGAATACGAAGTGAATTGGGTTTGGTTGCAAGAGAATTTGCATATGTTTTTGAGCTGGTTATAGGACCATTGTCGTAATAAGCTATTGTGTTTCAAATAGATCATGTACCTAGAGCTGAACCTGCAAGTAGACCACCTAGTAGGATGACACATACCGAGATAAAGGAGTTAAAGGTGCAGCTAGTGGACTTAGAAGGAAAGAATTTTATTAGACCTGTTGAAACTTCGTGTTTACGGTATTTCGTAAATACGATATTTTGACTATGACAACTATACAATCATGTATATACTAACTTGTTTTTGCAGGGATTATCTATGACGAGATTCGACTAAGTATAAATTTATATAAGATTGCTTCGAGTCCTTGTCTAGAAGTTAAAATTTGTTAAAATCTCTCCTATATGATATATGCTACATCTCATTATCAGTGCATTGGCATACATTTTGTTTTAAGACAAAATCTGATTTTCATGTTACATTCAGACGTCTGAATGATCCAATTCAGACGTTTGAATCTGGAAATTTGAATGTTGTAAAATACAATATTCAGACGTCTGAATTGGATAGTTCAGACGTCTGAATCTGGCAATTTTTGGCCTATTTTCTTTCTGGTCTAAATCCGTTGCGTTTCAGAAGTCTGAAATTTTAAATTCAGAAGTCTGAATGTTTACGACGGCTAGTTTTTTGAAAAGGCACTTTCATTCGTGAAGAGTTGCAAACTTTAATCCAACAGATATGATCATAACTCTTGATGATAACTCTTCACGAACAATTGCAACTATTTGTTATCTATATAAACACATTAGAATCAAGTTTTCAATAACAATTCAATTGATTATTTATTCTACTCTCTGAATTCTTGATTCTAATACACTTGTGCTTTCAACATCATTCAAATTCTCTTTCTTACTTCCTTATTCTTCACGCATTCACATATATATCATAAAGGAGAAGGTTATAGGAAGGGTGTACTATAATTGACAAATTCGTGTTACTCAAGAACACATAGTGTCAAGAAATATTGTTCTGTATAAGTCCCGTTCTGCTGCTCGAGCAAAGTGAAGTCCTCTTCGGCTGTTGAGGTGAAATCCTGTTCTGTTGCTCAGGTCCCTGTTCGACTGCTCAGGGTTGTATAGACCTGTTCCTCCGGGTTAAGTGATGGTAGTTGTTAGTTGAAATTCCAGAAGGTGTCTGGGACTGGACGTAGAACGGGAAGTTCGAACCAGTATAAAAATTCCTGGTGTGCTCGTTTATTATTTACTATTATCTGCTAATAGTTCTATTATTCCGCACTGCTTTTATACTATTCCATATTACTCGATCCTATAGTCACTTTCATTTGGTATTAGAGCAAGGCATCTTATAACCGTTACAAAGTTATCTGATACTTTGCTAATATGGAAAATAATACCAGTACTAGCACTGTCACTAACACTAGTTTTGTAGAAGGTCAATCTACTGGACGACCACCACTATTCAATGGCATGAATTACAACTATTGGGCTACACGAATGCGTATTTATATGCAAGCAAATAGTTTTGATTCATGGAATGTTACACAAACAAAATACACTACACCCACTACTACTTATGCAGAATAGACTACTGCTCAAAAGACAAAAGCCACTGCTAATGCTAAAGCCATGAATATGCTATTTTGTGCCTTAGATAGAAATGAATTTTATAGAATTAGTATGTGCAAAACTGCTTATGAAATCTGGAGAACTCTTAAAGTCACACATGAAGGTACTAACAAAGTCAAGCAAAGTAAAATATCCATGCTCAAAAGTCAATTTCAAAATTTCAGAATGAAGCAGGATGAGTCCATAAATGATATGTACTCTAGATTTCAAGATATCTATCATTCATTACTAGGACTAGGACAAACATTTACGGATTTTGATATTATCTCAAAACTATTAAACTCTTTAACTGATGATTAGGAAAGAAAGGTCTTAGCTATTGAAGAAGCCAATGATCTTTCCACCATGAAACCAGAAGAGTTAATAGGAAATTTAATGTCCTATGAAGTTAATATGCAGGCTAAAAGAGTACAGGCTCAAGACAAAAAAATGTGGCTTTCCATGCTGAAAAGGAAGAAGAATCAGATTCGGATGAAGAAGACTTAGCTTTTATAGCCAAAAACTTCAAAAAGTTTTTGAAATACAGAAAAGGGAACAAAAATAATAACAAACGGTTTTTTAACAAACCGTCAACTTCTGTATTAGAATGCTATAACTGCCATAAGAAAGGTCATTTTCAGAAAGATTGTCCAGATCAGAAAAAATCATTCAATAACAAAAATAAGAAGGACAAATTCAAGAAAAGGGCATTCTCAGTTACATGGGATGATTCAGATTCTTCATCCTCTGATAATAGCAGTGACAGCGAAAATGAGCAAGCAAATGTTTGCTTTATGGCAAAGGAGAATGAGGTTAGTGATCTAACTTTTGATGATATGATTGAAATTAATTCTGAACTTCTTGACACTTTAAAAAATCTCAAAAGAAAATATAAAGAAGCTTTAGAAAACCAAAATAGAGCAGAATTTGAAAGAGATATGTTAAAAGATGAAAAGAAAATATTAGAAGAAGAACTTGAGAAAATTCAAGAATCATCTTCTGATAATTCTCATTTAGCACTATTAAGTCAAGAAATAGAAACTCAGAAAGTTAATAATGATACTCTAGCCTCTGAAAATCACGAGCTTAAAACAAAAATCAAAATGATAGAGTTAGAAAACACCGGTATTAGAACTAAGCTAGACAATATCACCAAGAATGTTTCAAATTTCAATAAAGGTAGAGAAAACTTGTCTAGAATTATTGAAAGTTCTCAACCGGCATCTAATAAAAATGGATTAGGTTATGTTAAGAAATCACAAGCTCCATCTACAAAAGAAAATAAAAGGAGAAATGTTTCTAAAACTATACCTTATATGGAACATTCAAAGAGGAAAACCAACATAAAAAACATAAAAATATGGATTCCTAAAACAAACAATATTTTGATTACGAAGAGACATATAAATTCCTTCATTGAATCTGTGCATAAAAATAAAAACTATATTTATAAAGGGAATACCGAATCCTCTTGGGTTTGGTTTCCTAAGACCTAACTCTTAGGACCCTAATGAAAAGGTGGGTACCAATGTCTTCACTTATATTTTTTGCAGGTACCACAAAATAAAAGAGGAAAATGGATACTAGACAGTGGGTGCTCAAAACATATGACAGGAAACAAGGAAATGCTAACAAATATCGTCTACTCAAATGGAGGTTCTGTCACCTTTGGAGATAATTCAAAGGGATACATCATCGGCAAAGGCGATGTGAGCAATGTCAGTACATCTAATTTACCTCTTATCTATAATGTTTTATTAGTTAAGAATTTAAAACATAATCTATTAAGTATTAGTCAATTGTATGACAAGGGATTTAAAATCAATTTTTCTGAAGATAAATGTAGCATTTCTGATCACAATAACAATCTTATTTTTGAAGGTTTTAGAGATAAAAATATTTATGTTTTAAACATGAATATAAATTATAATTCAAATATGTGCTTACTAGCCAAAGAAAATGATCCTTGGTTATGGCACAACAGATTTTGTCATATAAATTTTAGAGCCATATCTAAATTATCTAAAAATAATCTAGTAAGGGGTTTACCAAAAATGAATTTCAAAGTAGATAATCTTTGTGATGCTTGTCAACTTGGGAAATTATCAAAATCATCTTTTAAATCTAAGAAAATTATTTCTACAATACAACCATTGGAGTTATTACACTTAGATCTATTTGGTCCAACTCAGGTTCAATCTATTAATCACAATAGATATGTGTTTGTAATTGTAGATGATTTTTCAAGATATACATGGACTATATTTTTGAAAAATAAAAATGATACTTTTGAAAATTTCAAAAAATTTTCAAAAAGAATTCAAAATCTTAAGGATTTAAAAATTAAAGCTATTAGAAGTGATCACGGAGGTGAGTTCGAAAATAAAGCTTTTGAACATTATTGTGATAAAAAGGGTATTTATCATAATTTTTCTTTCCCTAGACCACAACAAAATGGTGTTGTAGAAAGAAAGAATAGAACATTACAAGAATGTGCAAGAACTTTATTAAATGGTAGCACATTATCAAAACAGTTTTGGGCAGAAGCTGTAGCAACTGCTTGTTATGTTTTGAATCGTGTTTCCATCCGACCACTAACAAAGCACACCTCATATGAACTTCTAAATGGTAGAAAACCAAATATTTCTTATTTTAGAACATTTGGCTCAAAATGTTTTATTTTAAATACTAAAGACCAGCTTGGCAAATTTGATTCCAAATCCGACGAAGGAATATTCTTAGGATACTCGGAACGAAGCAAAGCTTATCGAATTTTCAATAAAAGATCAAAAATTATTGAAGAAACTCTTCATGTATCTTTTGATGAAAATATTATATCTAAATATTCTTTTGATGATGATGAGATAATCACAAAAACAAGCATCAAATCTCTTTCTGATGATGATGAAAACATTGTTCATGACATAAATCAAGTTGATAATTTGATTCAACATGATAACATTGTTCATAATGAAATAAGATCTCCACCAAGAGTTTTGAGGGATCATCCTGTTCAAAACATTATTGGAGAAATTAATTCAAATGTTAGAACAAGAGGTCAAATTAATCAAATGGGTCATGTAGCTTTTCTCTCTTCAATAGAACCTAAAAATATTAAGGAAGCATCAACTGATGATTATTGGATCATTGCTATGCAAGAAGAATTAAATCAATTCGAACGAAATGATGTTTGGGATTTAGTTCCAAGGCCTAGTGACCAATCAGTCATCGGTACTTTCAAAAATAAAGCTGATGAACAAGGAAATATTACTAGAAATAAAGCTAGATTAGTAGTACAAGGATACAATCAAGAAGAGGGAATTGACTATGAAGAAACGTTTGCACCGGTCGCTAGACTAGAAGCAATACGAATCTTAATGGCCTTTGAATGTTTTCATAACATCAAACTATATCACATGGATGTTAAAAGTGCTTTTCTAAATGGTTATATAAAAGAAAATGTTTATGTTGAACAACCTCCTCTATTTGCTCATGAAAAATTTCCAGACCATGTCTACAAACTCAAGAAAGCTTTATACGGTTTAAAACAAGCACCCCGTGCTTGGTATGATCATCTTAAAAGATATCTTATAGGCTCTGGTTTTGACATTGGAAAGGTTGATCAAACTCTTTTTATTAAAAGAACTAAACAAGATATTTTAGTCATTCAAATATATGTTGATGATATTATTTTTGGATCTACTACTGAAAATTTATGTAAAGAATTTTCAGATATTATGACAAAAGAATTTGAAATGTCATATATGGGCGAACTATCATACTTTCTTGGTTTACAAATTAAACAATTATCAAATGGTATATTTATTAATCAAGAAAAATATTGTAATAATTTAATCAAACGCTTCGGAATGGAAAATACCTCTGCCAAACCAACTCCTATGAGTACAACTACCCATCTTGATAGAGATGAAAATGGCAAGAGTATTGACCAAAAATTATACCAAAGTATGATTGGATCATTATTATATTTAACAGCTAGTCGTCCAGATATTATGATGAGAGTCTGTTTATGTGCTCGATTTCAAGCTAATCCAAAAGAATCTCACTTAAGAGCAGTCAAACGTATATTACGTTATCTTAGTAATACCAAAGACTTTGGTTTATTCTATCCAAAAGAGTGTCCTTTCGAATTAGTATCATTTAGTGATGCTGATTTTGGTGGATCTCGAACAGATAGAAAAAGTACTAGCGGTACGTGCCATTTTATTGGAAAATCGTTAGTATCTTGGTTTAGTAAGAAACAGAACTGTGTTTCACTCTCTACTTGTGAAGCAGAATATATCTCTGCTGCATTAGCTTGTGCTCAAGTAATTTACATGCAACAGACACTTAGAGATTTCGATATAAACCTTTCAAATTCAACAATATATTGTGATAATTCAAGTGCCATTAATTTATCAAAAAATCCTGTCAATCATTCACGAACTCAACATATTGATATACGTCATCATTTTCTTCGTGATTGTATTGAAAAAGGTTTTATAAATTTAGATTTTGTCTCATCTGAAAATCAGTTGGCTGATATCTTCACTAAACCACTTCTTGAAAATGTGTTTATCAAATTAAGACGAGAACTTGGAATCGTCTCGTTTAAAGATTTATAGTTTTTTTATCTGGATACCTATATTCATTTTTTTTTCGATATATTATATATTTTTTTGTTTTGTTGTCTGTTATTTTTTAAAAAGTAGTCTGTTGTTTGTTCATTCTCTTGGTGACTATTTTTAGCTTTGAATTTTTCTCTGAAACCTATCTTTTCGAAAGCTACTACCACCAATCTAAGCTTCTTTCTTGTTTAGCCTCAAAATTTAGTACTATTTTTATCTCTTAATTCTTATATATTTTCCACTTCTCAGTTGTTTTGTCTCACTCATTCTAGCCTAAATTTTTTTTACTATGGATTTTGTGCACTTATTTGCAATATTCTTCTATACCATGACTTCAAACGGTTACTCTTCTGAGGAACCTTCTGAATATTCCTCTGAAGATTTTTCTACACCTTCCTCTGCATATTCTTCGAACTTACCATCTCCAACCCCTACTCGTCAACCGGCCCGGCATGTTTCTCCAAACAATCATACCGGTCACACTCCAGAAAAGAAAAAGGCTAGACATTTCTTGTTTTTCGGTTCACCTCGAACTAAACAAAAAATAGATGAAATTCATCATTATCAACAAGAATCGATGGGAATTCAACGAGAAATGTATTACGAATCGAAAGTTAACTCGCAACGGCTTAGCTTTCTGGAGAATCTGGGTTTTAAATTTTGTGGTTTGTCTCGTTCAAATGTTCATCAACCAACTTCATATTGTACACCACCACGTCCTCCTGTTTCACCTAACTCATGGGAGCGTGGTAGTATCCGACCTTCTTTAGAAGCATCTAAAGGGAAGGGAAAACTGAAGATTGAACCAGACGAGTTTAAAACTCCCAAAAAATCGCCTTCTTCATCAAATTAATTTATTGTTGTATATCTCTATATTATGTTTTTTTTGTTTTGTTTCATTTGTGTTTGATATAAACATCTTGTTCTTAAAAAAATTTAAGTACTGTAGTTGTTTTTACAAACTATGCATTTTTAATCAAATTCAGCCATCTGAAATAATGAGTTCAGACGTCTGAATATTGTCAAGATTATTTTTCACATTTCAGATTCAGACGTCTGAACTCACTATTTCAGACGTCTGAAATACCCTTAAAATGCACTATTTTTCTTCTGTATTAAAATTTGCAATTTCAGACGTCTGAAATCGAAAAACCAGACGTCTGAATCGTACTGACAATTCAAAATTCAAGGGTTATTTCTAATTTTTCCACCCACCAACCATATTAAAATCCTTCATCTTCCTCTTCAACCTACTTCTTCATCCGAACCAGTTTTATCAAAAACCCCATTTTTATCAAAAAGAAACTTCATACTCTTCATTTTTATCACAAAAACTCTCAAATGGCTCCAAGATCAAAACATCCAAGGGCTTCAACCTCTTCATCTACACCAAATGTAGATCAATGGCTATGGAATGATGAAGCTAAGAAAAGATTTGCTCAAATGGATAGATCTAGTTTCTTCCCGGGAGCTTTTGTCAAATTTGATGAATTTGGACCCTATAGAATTCAACAAATTGCTCGCTCAAGTGGGTTAGAAACTCTATTATCTTTCTCTACAAATAATGTTAAGATAAATCATCTTTTATTCAAACTATTCTTTGCTAACATGAATTTGGACCATCATCATCCTCATAATAGAGAGGATTGTGTTTGGACTTGGGTATGTGGTGTCAAAATCTATCTTCCATTAGTTCGTCTTGGAGATATCTTACAATGTCCTTCATTCGGAACAGATTTGGATAATATTGAAGCTTCACTCTCTTTGGATCAAAGAGATGAAGTCTCTCATAGATTTCTTTCCGATGATATCACTAGGCTTACTTCCGTCCAACTACGGCCACAAGCTCGTATTCTTCATCGAGCTCTAATTCGCTCCGTTTTACCGAGAACCGGAAGTTATGAAGTTGTAAATAAACGCAACTTCCAAGCTCTTTATGCCATCTATTCCGGACAATCAATAGATTGGGGTCGTGTTATTCTTGAGGAATTTATGGATGTTAATCGTCGCCACCGTTATAAAACTTTTCATTATGGTGCCTATATAATGAAAATTCTTAGAAATTATGGAGTAACCTTTTCGGATTCGGAATTTTCACCTATAAAGGAGCTAGGATCCAAAACTTTAGGTCTTATGAACTTGCCTAAGCATCCACAAAACCTTGACTTTATCTCTTTTCAAGAATGGATCACAAACCGAGATCAAAATAGACCTCAACCCCACCAACCTCAACGACACATTGCTCCACAAGTTCCCGAGCATGACAATGATGACATAGAAGTTCTTTCTCTCGAATCCACACCGAAACAAGCCTTGGTTACAATATCTAAAAATCAAGCTAAGCTAAAAACCAAGATTGATCGATTCGAAAAGCAAACCAATCGGAAATTTAACTCCATTCGTGGTTTCCTCAATAAAATCTGGGAACGTATTGGTTGCTCCACTTCTACTTCTACCGAGGCTTTTGACCCCGCACCCTTTCAATGGTCTTCAAGCTCCGGTACTGATAATAATGAAGATAATGATGACGATAGTAATGAAGGTGAACCTAGTGCATCTTTTTAATTGGTGGTGGTATGGATCTTTTATTTCATAACTATTTTTTTGGTTTGAATCATGATTTTCTATTCTAATGATTTGCTATGAACTTTTTTTTTAGTACTCCAATTATTTGCTTTTGGTATGTAACTAAACTATATGCTGCTACCTATTTGTTATATGTACCTTATGATGATTCTGTTGGTTATTTTCTCTCCTACTCTTGTCTGAGTTATGTAACATCTATGATATGCATAATTTTTTACCTTTATTTTTGTCGATGTCAAAGGGGGAGAAATATTTCCTATCGACAGGGGGAGTTTATATTCAGGGGGAGTATTTGTATTTCCTGCTTCTTTATGATCATATTGTATACTATAATTTTATATAGTTGTCATCGTCAAAAAGGGGGAGAATGTTGAAACTTCGTATTTACGGTATTTTGTAAATACGATATTTTGACTATGACAACTATACAATCATGTATATACTAACTTGTTTTTGCAGGGATTATCTATGACGAGATTCGACTAAGTATAAATTTATATAAGATTGCTTCGAGTCCTTGTCTAGAAGTTAAAATTTGTTAAAATCTCTCCTATATGATATATGCTACATCTCATTATCAGTGCATTGGCATACATTTTGTTTTAAGACAAAATCTGATTTTCATGTTACATTTAGACGTCTGAATGATCCAATTCAGACGTCTGAATCTGGAAATTTGAATGTTGTAAAATACAATATTCAGACGTCTGAATTGGATTGTTCAGACGTCTGAATCTGGTAATTTTTTGCCTATTTTCTTTCTGGTCTAAATCCGTTGCGTTTCAGAAGTCTGAAATTTTAAATTCAGAAGTCTGAATGTTTACAACGGCTAGTTTTTTGAAAAGGCACTTTCATTCGTGAAGAGTTGCAAACTTTAATCCAACAGATATGATCATAACTCTTGATGATAACTCTTCACGAACAATTGCAACTATTTGTAATCTATATAAACACATTAGAATCAATTTTTCAATAACAATTCAATTGATTATTTATTCTACTCTCTGAATTCTTGATTCTAATACACTTGTGCTTTCAACATCATTCAAATTCTCTTTCTTACTTCCTTATTCTTCACGCATTCACATATATATCATAAAGGAGAAGATTATAGGAAGGGTGTACTATAATTGACAAATTCGTGTTAATCAAGAACACATAGTGTCAAGAAATATTGTTCTGTATAAGTCTCGTTCTGCTGCTCGGGCAAAGTGAAGTCCTCTTCGGCTGTTGAGGCGAAATCCTGTTCTGTTGCTCAGGTCCCTGTTCGGCTGCTCAGGGTTGTATAGACCTGTTCCTCCGGGTTAAGTGAGGTTTGTTGTTAGTTGAAATTCCAGAAGGTGTCTGGGACTAGACGTAGAATGGGAAGTTCGAACCAGTATAAAAATTCCTGGTGTGCTCATTTATTATTTACTATTATCTGCTAATAGTTCTATTATTCCGCATTGCTTTTATACTATTCCATATTACTCGATCCTATAGTCACTTTCAAGACCGAGTAGTTCGCCTTAAGGAGTGGTCACGGTATTTTTGAAGAAACCGGACAGGTCGTTAAGATTGTGCATCGGTTATCGTAAGTTGAATGAGAAGACGATAAAGAATCGATATTCTTTGCCGAGAATTATGATTTATTTGATCAGTTGAGTGGAGCCAAAATATTTTCCCAGTTGGATTTGGCGACAGGGTTCCATCAATTGAGAATGGCGGAGGACAATATTCCTTTGATGGTGTTTCGAACGAGATGCGGTTCGTACGAGTGGTTAGTAATGTTGTTCGGGTTGACTAATGTGCCTGCTTTCTTTGTGGACTTGATGAAATGAATATTCCAAAAGCACTTAGATAGCTTCGTGTTGGTGTTCATAAACGACGTTTTGATATATTCCAAGGATGAAAGAGATTATGATATTCATCTTAGAATAGTGCTTGAAACGTTGAGGCAACATCAACTGAAAGCGAAGTATTCGAAATGTTATTTCTGGAAGAAGGAAGTGAAGTTTCATGGCCATGTAGTCTTAGAAGAAGGATTATCAGTTGATCCAGCTAAGATAGAAGTGGTTAATAGTTGGAAGAGACCCAAGACGATGACCGAGATAAGAAGTTTTCTTGAATTGGCTGGCTATTACCGAAGATTTATCAAGAATTTCTCACGGATAGCAGTACCCTTGACTAAACTAACCAGGAAGGACATAAAGTTTACTTCGTTCGATAAATGCGAGGAAGCACTCCTTAAGTTGAAGCAATCGTTGACCAATGCGCCCGTGTTAGTAGTTCCAAATGGGAATCAAGATTTTGGGTGCATGTGGAAGAGGATTAGGAGCCGTATTGATGTAGAGGGGTAAAGTAAGTGCCTATGCTCCTCGGCATCTCAAACCACATGAAGTTAGATATCCAACTCATGATTTGGAGTTGGCAGCGGTGATTTTCACATTGAAAGTATGGAACACTACCACTTAGGAGAATGATTCGAGTTGTATATAGATCATAAGTCTTTAAGGTACTTATTCTCTTAGAAAGAGTTGAATATGAAACATCAGAGGTGGTTGGAGTTTTTAGTAGCTTATGATTTTGGTATTGAGTATACACTAGGGGAAAAAAATAAAGTTGCAGATGCACTTAGCAGGAGACATCAGAATGTGGTGTTAGCTATGTTGGCAGAATGGAAAGATCTGGAGGCATTGACTACTTATATTGTTCAGTTAAGATTGACTGCTATTCTAGCCATAGTATATCCATGTTATCTTGCTTGAAATTTTGACCATTGTTGATCGAAAGGATTGCTTCTAAACAGAGAGATGATCCATTGCTAACCGAAAGGATTAGAAGATTGGAAAGTGGAACTGAGATCGATGAACTAAAAGATTTTAGTATTGATCAGAAGGGTTGTTAAGAAAGAAGAGACGATTGTGTGTACTAGATGTTGGTGACCTAAGGAAGGAAGTTCTTAGGGAGTTTCATCGATCGAAGTATATGATTCATCCTGGGGAACCAAGATGTATCAAGATATGAAAAGGAGTTTCTTCTGGGAAAGTATGAAGAGGGATGTTGGTTTATGCGTGAAGCAATGTGCGAGTTGCCAACAAGTAAAAGCCAAACATCAGAAACCAAGTGGATTGCTTCAGCCTTTAGTTATACCAGATTGGAAATGAGATTCTATATCCATGGATTTAATTGACGGACTGCCAAGGTCAAATAGGGAAAATAGAAGTATTTGGGTCATAGTGGATAGACTGACCAAGAGTGCACATTTCATCCCCGTTAGGTCAACCAGGATAGCACCTGCATTAGCTAAGTTATTCATCAAGAATATTTTTAGACTGCATGGGATTCCTAGTAGTATAGCCAGTGATAGAGATTCCTTGTCCACTATCGAATTCTGGAAGAGTCTACAGGAAGTATTATATACCAAGCTTCAAATGAGTACCGCTTATCACCCTTAGATAGATAAGCAAACAGATAGAGTCAACAAGGTACTCGATGATTTGTTGAGAGCTTGTGTACAAATTTTGGTGGATTGTGGGAGGACCATTTACACCTAGTTGAGTTTTCCTATAATAATAGTTATCAGACTAGCATAGGAATGGCACTTTCGAAGCTTTGTATGGAAGGCCGTGTAAATCACCAGCCTGTTGGTTGGGGACTGGAAAAAAATTGGTCCTTAGTCTGGATATGGTTGAGTTAATCCAAGATAGGATGAGAGAAGCTCAGTCTAGGCAGAAAAGTTACACATATAAAAGGCATAAAGATTTAGAGTTCTCGGTTGGAGATTGTGTTTTCACTAAGGTACCACCGATGAAGGGTGTGGTACGATTTGGAAAGCCAAGGAAACTGGCATCGAGATTTGTTGGACCGTTCCTTATTGTAGAGAGGATAGGAACACTCGCATACCGAACAGAGTTACCAAGTAGTTTGGCAAGTGTCCTAATGTGTTTCATGTTTCTCATCTTAGGAAGTATGTGCATGGTCCAAAGACTACTATTGCTCCAACTGCACTATAAGATTTAGTAGTAGAACTGGATCTGACTTTTGTAAAACAACCAGTTCAAGTTGTAGCGAGAGAAAGAAGAGATTAAGGAACAAGATACTCAAGTTAGTGAAAGTCCAATGGAGTGACAACGAGAAAGACTGTACTTGGAAGACAAAGAAAAGAATTAGGGACACTTATCATGAGCTGTTATGATGGTATGTTCTATATTTGTTATAAATAGACTTAATAGCTAGTAGGATATACTGGCATTGTTTGCATGTTTGATGTTCTTGTTTTATAGTCCTTACTGAATTTCGAGGATGAAATTCATTGAGGATGGGAGCATGTAACACCCCTAATTTTTGTTTAACATTATTCTAGACATTTATTTAGATAGATTAAAAAACATTATTTAAATAGTTAAGAAAATTGAGATTTGGTCATTAATAAGGTCGTGCCTTAATAAATTAACTAATGAAATTGTTTTGAAAAACTTAAATTATAGAAGGATATATGGGAAGTACAATTTAGGTATAAACCTATCTTATATCCCTTATACCCTCTTTTCCTCATATCATTCTCATTTTTTATAAACAAAAACAATCAAAAGAAAACCTAAAGAAGTCGGCAATAACCTAGGAGGAAGAAGCACGAAATCAAAGGGAGGTTCAAGCAAAGTTTAGACGAAGCTAAACCTAAATCAAATCTCAACTCCAACAATTAATTATAACGTGAATAATAAATGTTCCATCTCAATTTCTTGTTTTTAATTCGGCTATGGGTAGGATCCAAATTTGTTTGATTACTTTTGCCAAGATATGGTTGTAGAATTATTGTTTGAATAGAATAATGATTTATAAATATTTTTATGAAATTTTGGAAGGGTTTTAAGGGTAAAACCTAAGTTATTAATCTCCAATAACTTTGATTATCTAGTTGGTTGAGTGGAACATTATTTTGGAGATGGGTTTTTAATTTCATAATTTTCCAAATTAAACTGAATATTTTATGAATTTTCTAAGGAGGAAATAGCCTAATTTCGGGTTTTAGTTATTCAAAATAATTAAATGTGGCTTTTGACCTTGAAATTTTTATATGGTAAAGAGAAGGATATTCTCGAATTTCTATGAATTTTTGAGATTTTTCCCAAGTGGATATGATTTATTATGAATTTAATATGCTAGATAAGCATTTAAATTAATAATTAACTATGGTTACTAATTAATTAAAGTTGATAAATGTTTTGAAACTTGAAAATGGTATGCGGCAGTATTTCTGTAAAGGAAAGGTTAAAAGATGTTTTTACCCAATAGAAATTGGACAAAAGTTTGGTTTTGGTGAAAAGTATATGCTTTTATTGAAAATAAATCAGTTTTCATATAAATTACGATAATGTCATGCCGCATCCATTGGTATCGACATCGATGAGGTGGGAAGCACATGACAACTACTTAGGTAGTTATGAAGTGATTCCAACTAGATTGATGTTAACATCAACGACAATCCAGATTTGGATGCATTATAGCGTCGTGATTCATCTCTTTTCGCCTATGTTTTGACTTCGCACATATACACTGGGCAGCATAGTAACAAAGTATTTAAGTATGTTTTAAAGAGACGCCACATATCACTACTTTGAATGCTTTCGAAGTCGACCCTATACAATTGGCGGCATAATAGCTGAAGTGAGTTAAGTAAACTATTTTATAATGTCGTCGATGGTGTTGATGTCGTTATTCATCAAGGTTGGCGAGGTCTTTTTCATTGTTTTGGCTACGATGTCATGCGGCACCGTTGCCATGAATATTGTTGTCGAGTTTATTTTAAATAAGACGGATAATATATAGTGTATGTAAGTCGACAACATCATTGTCGATAAGAGTTTTATACTTAAAGGAAATTTAAGTTTTGTTTTTAACCTTGGGTAAAGATTCGACGAGATATACTGCATCAAGGTTGGCGCCTATATTTTTATTAAGGGCGGAGATCCTTTAGCATTCTTCTTCGACATTGTAATTGGTAATACCAATACATTGTAAAGTATAAATTTGGACATTGATCTATATTAACCAAATTAAGGGTGGCGAGCCTATTGTTTATGACTTCGATTTTAAATATTGGGGACACTGATGTTAGTTTGATTGTAGATGTTGACACAATCATTGACACCAATTCTATTTTGATTGCAGATGTTGACGCAATAATTGGGGACACCAAAGTAGATTAATTTTGACAAACTAAATATTTTATAAATGAGACTTTATCATTGGGAATACCAATGCATTTTCTTAAATGAGTTTGACATTGATCATTTGAGGATACCAATGTATGTCACTTAGAAATGTTATAACTTTAAGGGGAGATAATCTAATTGGGTACACCAGTAGACATAGTTAACCATGTGGGTAACATGAATCAAATTGTTAAATAATGGGTTCATAATCATCCTAGGAAAACTATGGGATGTGAGATGGATAATCCACATCATACCGGAAATGGATAGTCTGTATGTGGTTAATGAAGAGTTTATAGTCATCCTAGGAAAACTATGGGATGTGTGATGGATAGTCCACGTCATTGTAAATTAAATGGAATGTGTGTGATAAATAGTCCACATAATATAGACAGTGAAAATGTATGTGATGGGTAGTCAATATGGTAGGGGATGGGTAATCCAAGTAATAATTACATGTGAGATGGATAACCCATATAACTTTGAAAATGTCTATACGTGAGATGGGTAGTCCGCATAATTATAAGACCGGTGGTTGGATTAAAATAAGAAGGATAGTCAGTTTAAATTATGACAAGTAGTCATTTGAATTAAGATGGGTAATCTAATAAATTGGGATGGGTAATCCAGTATATGTGCATAATTATAAATGTTATTTTGTTCTAACCATTGTGGTTATAGGAACATGGTATATTGTTAATTGGTTTGGTTAAGATACTAGAGTGAGGGGAAAACTCGTTCTGCTCAGTGGCATGGTCTTACTAGATATCTACTTAGTTCGAGATGGTAGGTTATTATTCACACTAAACTGCTGTCTGGCCCGAAGTTTTTGTTTTTCCCCTTAAACTCTTGGGTACTCATTTGAGTAGGTCGGGAGTAAGGGATTTCAGGTTTCCAATTAGATGAATAAGCTTCCGGAGATATGCAAAAGGCAATCTAGCTAATAGGAGCTTTATCTATTTTCACTGTGTAGTTTGATTTTGTCTATTTGGATGTAGTGGCAAAGTTGTATAATTACCAAGTATTTGACTCTGATCAACCAAGGGAGCATCTTCATATGTCGCTCTTGAAGTATTTTGTAATAATTATAATTTCTCTCAACGTGGGTTTGCAAATGGTATTATTTAATGAATATGAAATATCATTTGTGAAATGAAATGTGAAGATTTGCTAAGAAAAATTGTGTTTAATATTTTTCATATTCGTGTGCTTCTGATTATTGATATGATTAACATAGTCGTATTTTATCATCGAGAATTAATAATTATAGATGACTGCAGCATCCATAGCGGTTAGTTTGGGGATGTTACACTAAAATGTTGCTTAGCGATGAGAATCTATGAGCATATAACTTGTTGGACCTGGATCGTAGCATCGGTCTTGCTCCAAAAGCTACTAATAGTGATAAGGATGATTCCTCGTCCGGAAATAACGGAGACCCTCACCGGTGCCCCAGTCCAAAGTACAGTAGTTGAGACTGACGATATACAAGAGCACACAAAAGAAGGTGAAATCAAAGGTAGGGGTGAGGGAGAAGAAGTAGGTCATGCTAGTATTGACGTAGGTTGTGATCAATCTACGGATAAAGGTGAGGATGACGACCGGCAACCTCTCCAAAGAAGTAGTTTTAAGATTAAAATCACCAAAAGGTGTATTTCGACTCTGCCTCCGTCAAAGTTGGTCACAACTACGTTTAAAACTTTCGTTCAGACTTCGAAAGATCCTTATGTGGGCCTTGGGCCGATTCCAGATAATATCCCTTTATACGGTCTTGGCGATATAAGCATTGGGGATGTTGGGCACCCCATTCGCTTCCAAGAAGATATGCCTTCGACTAAAGCATGAGAGATTACCCCTGTCAGCAAAATTCAAACCCACAGTCTGTCGGGGAGACACTAGGACACTTGCACGCACACGCATGCACCGCACTTTGCTCAGCTTACGTTGTATTCCTATCTTGTCAAAGATGGTTTGTTTTCGTTTTATTCATAGGTTCATGGAACGACGTGGATTGTATAAGGATCTTCAGGATCAGATGGGATACCAACTGAGGTGTCAACCGAGCGCACTCCCCTACAAGTCCAGCCATGATTCTGGTTCTAGTCGGCGTTCAAGCCGTGATAGAGGAATTAGATAGAAAGACTATAGGCCGTATGATTCATCGTCTATGCGTCGATCTAGATCCAGGTCACCCCCATCTAGGGGTTCAGAAAAATACTCTAGTTGCCACAATGACGTTCTTTGCGATGACCCTTCTCGTGCTTCCCTCTCTACCAAACAAACAACATCATCTCATGCTTCTCAGCACTCTCACCGTCCGTCGAAATCCGCTGCCTCCGACTCGACATAGGGCTCATAAAGTGCCTATCAAGCAGCCTATCGAATAGCCTGTTATTGAAACAAAGCAGCCAATCACTTCAAATCTGCAAATAGCTGAATTGGAATGTCGTTTCCTGAAGGTCAGTTTTAAAGGCATTGATTTTGTTCCAAATCTGAAAGATATTTCTTCGTATATTAAGGAACAAACGGTAGCATATGTTGGTGACGTGTACGATCGGTACTTTATTTCGAGAAGGTTGGCTGAGTAGATCTCGGAATATGCCTAGAGTTTAGAGACTAAGATCATCGGACTTCAACTGACAATAGGTCAAAATGATGAGACTATTGCTTACCTTGATGCAGAATTCGTCGGGCTGAAGAAGGCACAGAAGGTCGTCGATCAGAAAGTTAAGGACTTAAATGCAACGATTGAGCAAGAAAAAAAATCATTTAAGTCAAGTTGAGTCCGTTTAGCACAGAAATCATGAATTGGCTGGAGAAGTTAAGGAGCTGAAGGCACGGCTCGAAAAAGAAAAGAAGGATAAAGACGAGGCCCTCCAAGTTGCTTAAGAGTACTGTGAAGAAACCATCGAAACTCGTAAGCAGAGAGACAATGCGTTGGAGAAGGCCAAGAAAGTGGATGAGTTGGTGGTCGCTGTAGAGAAGAGGGTTAAGGATAGTTTTGATCTACTCATCACTAACTACAATGCCAACGTACTTAAGTTTAGAGATTTGGCATGGTTTGGCAAATGTTATCCCCGTGCTCTAGTGATGGCCTGGGAGAAGATTGTTTGGGAAGAGCAACGAAATTCAAAAGGAGATGAAGTGGATCTGATAGAGGTGGAGAGTAAGATTCTAAGTCCAGAGGAGATCGAGGCGCTTAGAGCAGGTGAGCTTATTTTACACTGAAGTTGGCTGCTGCAGTTCAGAAAGACCAAGTCGAAGACTTCGACACTACTCCTCAGGATATCACTACAGGCCTCACTTCCAAGCCTCCGGCTGCATCCATCACTCCGCCTATTCCTCCATATAATCCGGATGTGCCACAACTGCCGAAGACGAGCATGTTATCCCCCATCCAAGAGGGGAATTCGGATGGTATGCCCGCCCACACGGAGCCTCAATCTGGCGCATGTATTTCATTGACCTCACCTATATTTGAGAAGGCGCAGATGACACTGGTCGATGTCGCTAATCTCTCCTTTCATCTTTCTCAAATTTCAAGTCAGCCTACGATTTCTAGTCTCCCGAAGGAGGGCTCCCAACTAGGACAACAAGCGACAATGACCAATTCAACGGTCGTGACAATTTCCGGGACAATTCCGAGCATTCTAGTTGGTAACACTCCGGGCCCTGGCATTCAATGATTCGGGCTTTGCAAGAAGAGGGGCTAGGTGACCTCCAGGGTGCGCAAGCTGATGATCATGTTCAGATTACCGGGTCGATTGATCTTGCTCAAGGGCTTTCAATGAGCGAGCTTTTTGAACAACGGCTCAAATCCGCTACAGAGATTAAGCAAAAGCAGTTCGATTTTTTCCTCCTCCTATATCAATAGCTTTGCCCGACGAGACCACTTTTGCTTTGGTCAAGCTACCTATACTGCTGCCTCGTTTCTTAGCTCGCCTTCGAAGGGCAAAGGAAGTGAAAGAAGAATAAGGAAAAAGCAAGAGAGCTCCGGTGCGCTATCTTCTGTGGAGGAGAAGAGGAAATCCACGAAGTAATCATCTATCTCCTTCATGTTTTTGGTTTTATAGTCGTAGGACCTGTTTTGCTTTTGTCTTCAGGTCGGCTTTCTGTTGGTTCGGCCTTCGCTTTTCTTTCCAGTTTAGGTGTCACTAACACATGTACTTTCCTTCCACGACTTATTTCAACTGTGAATAATATAGACTTTTTGTTTCACTCGAGTCTTGTGTGAATTCGACTAAGTGTTTGAGAAATGCACCTTATATTCAACATATTTGCGATCCTCTCATCATCGTTATCGGACTAAGTTATTAGTCCATTTCATTGTTTAGGTAGGTAAGGGACAATTATTAGAGCGTCTATCTACACATGCCACCACATGACCATGACCAACTCTGGAACTTGGCTGAACTCTAATAGCCTAGAGTAATAACTTAAACATTCCTTTTGGGGATGCTTCGAGTGCGATCGCATCTAATTCCGGGTGTCAATCAAAATGGTTCATTTTTGAATAGCAATTTGGGCATCCTATTTCGGGATGCGTGCTTCAACCACGCCAAACTCCGGGCATCAGTTGAGAGTTAGTCACTTAAGACAATTGTTTGGAAATCCCAATCCAAGATGTTCACTTGCAATTGTGCCTAACTCCAGGCAATCGATCACTACACCAAAATGAAGAATTAGAAACACGTAAAGTTCAAAATTCGAAACATTCGCAACATTAAGGTTTATAGATCTAGTTTCAAAAATATATCAATCCCATTTTGTAAGTTCAATTTTCACTTAATTGACAAGCAATAAAGATTCTGTTATTTATTATCAATGTTTATATAATCAATGAGTAGAAATTTGAAAACCATGACTTAAAACCAACAATCTTCTTTCCTGTAAGAGATATGTAATTAGCTGAATATTATTATATGCCAACCGGATCTTCAAGTATTAGCTAGTACTGGATAGGGTTTGTGAGCATTTTAATGTATGCCAGTTATTGTTTGTGGACTCTGTGTTTCATATAGTAAATGATATAGCCGGTTGCTTAATATTGTGTAAGCGTTAATATTTATTTTTATTTTTATTTTTTCATATAACCTTGATGCATTTGACTTTGTTATTGCATATATTTATGTACATGTCCTTATCTTAAATTTCTTTGGTAGTTCTTACATGTATTAGCTGGCTAACTGAGATGCTACCACAGTTGATAGTTTGTGATGTTTTGGACAGATATTTGGCATAAGTGAGCAATAGAAAAGCAATGGAAGTGACATGCTGCATGTTACTGCCTCCAGGCTTATAAATTAGAGCCTCAGGTGTGTATTGTAAATGTGATGAAGTTGATTATGGTATCAGTGTGCACATAAAGTTATATGCCATTTCTTTATATGACCGTAGCGACATTTCTTGTCCATCAAGATGTTCCTGGTAATAGATTCAATGATGAGAAATTTAACTAAATATTCGGAATGATTAATGGTATAAAGTGAACTGTATATTTACCGTGGAGACTAGGACATTTAAACCAGCATGCTTATTGTCCTAGCCAAATTCATTACTGTTGTCTTTAGCTCTAAGTGTTTTACCATTGTTTTGTATGTAGCTTAAGAATGAACTGTTTCATGAAGCTCTCCTTAACAATGCTGCTCCCCAAAGCAGCTCATCCTGTACAAAACCGTGTATTTACAGTGAGTTTCTAGTAGTTTTTGGTTGAAAAATAATAATTGTTTGTTGTTAAGATGATAATGAAATAACGCAAATGCCTGTTAAGACCAAGTCTCACATATCAATTTTCTCCAAGGGGGTAATTTTGTAAATGTACATTAGCCAGCTGTATACAGATCGACCCTTCACTTGTATCATATAAATAATGCGAATATTATGTATCGTGTATCAGTTTTGAAGAAATAAAAATAATATACACTTTACTTTCATTCTCTACTGCTTCAATCTATATCATTCAAAGAATCAAGTTTATTCAAAAACTAAACTTAGTATCAGAGCACAGAAATAGCCTAACGGCGCCTCAGATCAAGTGCCCTACCAAACTTCATCAGAAATTAGTCATCATTTGAAGGTGGCTGCACAAGTTCTCCCCTCGGAGAAACCTCATCATCAGGGAGAATACTACTCTTTTCAAACCATCTTTACTCATCAAGAACTCAGTTCTTGAAAGAAGTGCCTTGCCAAGAAAGTGTATCAGAACCATATCATCATCTTCACCTCTGGCTGGACCATCTCTGGTCATCAGACTCATCATCAGACATTCATTACTCATCTTCTTTTGAGAGAAATGCCCTGCCAAGAAGACAAATTAGAATAAATTCATCATCTTTGCCTCCGGCTACACTACTCTCAGTGATCAGTTACCCATTTTTGAATTCAATTATTTTTTCTTGATCAATGGCAATAGGTGATGATGGTAATTCTTCAAACACCTCTCCATCTCAGCAAAGAACCAATCCAACTCAATCAAATCCACTGGAAGACCCACTAAAGTCTCTCATCAACCCCCAAAGTCAGTTAATTACTGTCCAACTCGATGAAGGAAATTTCTTGCTCTAGAAGTTCCAAGTTCAAAAAACCATCTGAGGCTATGGATTGGAAGACTTCATTCTTGAAACGACCACCATTCCAGAGAAGTACAGTGCAGACAGTGAAGGAAAACTGATCAAAAGCAAAGAATATATCACATATATGAGACAAGATAGTATGTTAAGTGTCTGGCTGTTATCATCAATAAATGTCAGTCTTCTATCTCAACTAGTGGGGTGTAAAACCGCAAGGAAAATTTGGTCCACTATTGAATAAATTTTTAGTTCGTAATCATCTGCCAAAGTGACGCATTACAAAAGGCTAATGCAAAATCAAAGAAAAGACAACCTATCCATGAGAGAACATCTTACAAAAATGAAGACATATTGTGATCTACTTGAGGCTGCTGGTCACAAAGTCTCTGACACATAGCACATCTTAAGCATCATGAATAGTTTGAGCGAAGAATACGAAGCTGTTGTTGCAGTCATCTCTTCAAGAGAGACTACACCAACATTACAATATGTTCATGCCACCCTTCTTGCTCATGAAGGTAGAATAGAGTAGAAAAGATCATAAGAAACAGACATATCAATGAATTATGCAGCAAACTCAAGAAACAAAAACCAAGAATGGAACTTCAACAACAAGGGTGAAGCTAGAGTACAAAATTCGACAAGAAACCAGTCAGGCAGATTCAGAGGAAGGGGTGGAAGGTGGAACAACAGTCGACCCAAATGTCAAATATGTGAGAAATTAGAGCACACTGCCAACAAATGTTATTTCGGGTTCAACTCAAACTATAACACTTCTCAAGGTACCAGTAATCAAGGGAGTCAAAACATGAATGCAAATCTAGCAAGCATACAAGAAGAGTCTAGAAATGGAACTAATGAATCAAAGATACACAACATCTACCTGTTGGACACAGCAAGAATGGAAGACTTGCAAAATGAAAACTGGTACCCAGACTCGGTGCTACACAACATGTCACAAACAACTAGCAAAAAAAGAGTATCAAGATACGCATTCAATTAGTATAGGTAATGGCACATGCATTAACATCACACACAGAGGACAAGCACAGATTAAAGGTCAAAGAATTTTACATCTTAATAATCGATTAAGAGTCCCCAAAATTAAAAAATCTAATTAGCGTATCATAGTTTGCACAAGACAATGATGTATTCTTTTTTGTTTTATCCTAATCATTGTTTAGTTAGGGATATTCAGACAAAACAAATCTTATTGTAGGGTGATAAATACAAGGGACTATATAGATTCAGTCTATCACATGTTAAACAAACAAGGAATTCAAGAAGGCAGTGCAGCATAGCTGAATCAAGATCATCTGAATCAACCAGTAATCTTTTTGATGTATGGCGTTAAAAATTATGTCATCCCAATATGAATGTTGTAAAAAAATACCGAGTGATAATAAAAATTCTATTGAGAATATACATGCACAATATACTTGTACTTTTTGCCAAATGGGAAAAAAAATCACAAAACCCCATTCACAAATTCACAAACTGAGTATTCCAAGCCACTGCAACTTGTTGCAACTAACTTGTGGGGACCAGCACCCATCAGCTCAAACTATGGGTTCAAATATTACATTTCATTTGGAGATGCTCACTCTAGATATACATGGATATATTTTCTGAAATCAAAATCAGAAACTTATAATGTAATTATTCATTTATCAAACAAGCAGAAAGACTAATGAATCAACAGGTAAAGGCCATCCAAACTGATGGAGGCACTGAATTTAGGCCACTCAAATCATTCCTTCAAGAAAAAGGAATCCTACACAGAGTAACATGTCCATACACCTATGAACGAAATGGCCTAGTTGAAAGAAAACATAGGCATATTGTAGAAACTGGTCTTACACTACTTGCACAAGCCTCACTACCACTGAAATTTTGGCCAGATGCCTTTGCAACTAGTATATATCTAATCAACAGACTACCGACTAAGGTGTTGCAAAGCAAATGTCCAATAGAAGTACTATATGGTGTAAGACCAAACTATGAAAGTTTAAAAACATTTGGGTGTCTATGTTTTCCTCATCTAAGGCCCTATAACTCACATAAACTGAATTTCAGGTCAACTCCATGCACCTTCCTAGGATATGCCACAAATCAGAAAGGTTACAAGTGTTTAGACAGCAATGGAAAGTTGTTCGTCTCAAGGCACGTGGTGTTCAATGAGAACATCTTTCCATTTGCAAGTTCAAATATGAAGACCTCAAAAAAGTTTATGATCCAAACTTTTCAAATCCATCCATACCGGTTATTATCAATAGTGAGAATCAGATGAGAATACATCAAATTGGCTCAGAAGGTCAAAACACTATGCACCATTCTAGGCCAGGTCAACACAACTCTGAACCACTTCAGTATTCAGAAGGTCAACTCCCAATGCATCACATCAGGCCAAGTCAATACAATTCTAAATCACTTCAGCACTCTCCATAAGTCTCATACCCTACACAAGCTACAACCAAGCGTAAGCAAATCTCAAACAAGTAATGAAGTAGATAATCAAGGTGAAAGTACAGATGAAGCGACTGATACACATTAACAATCAACCAAGGGGCATCGTACGATAACCAGGTCCAAAAGTGGAATATTTAAACCAAAGGTATACACAACAGATACAAATATTGAAGTGCCAGAGACTTTTGAATAGGCAATCAGCAACAAAAACTAGAAGAAAGCAATGAATGAAGAATACAATGCCTTAGTGAGAAATAAAACATGGATTTTAGCCTCACCACCCAAAGATAAGAATATAATTGGATGCAAGTGTACATACAAAGTCAAAAGAAATTCAGATGGCACAATTGAAAAATACAAGGCAAAGCTGGTTGCTAAAGGCTACACCCAACAACACGGTTTTGATTTCAAATAAACTTTATCTCTAGTGGTTAAGCCAACAACGATAAGAGTCATTCTAACTATTTCTTTACATAAGGGTTGGGACATTAGACAACTGGACGTGAACAATGCATTTCTGAATGTTGAACTTCAGGAAGAGGTATACATGGAAAAACCACAGGGATTCAAATAATCAGGCAAAGGTAATACTGTCTGCACACTACATAAAGCAATATACAGTCTAAAGCAAGCACCCATAGTATGGTTCGACAAACTGAAGTCAACTCTCATCAGTTTGGGTTATCAATCAGCAACATCAGACACTTCACTATTTACCAAGTTCAACAAAAATATTATAACTTATTTTTTAATATATGTGGATGACTTCATAATAACAGGAAGTAGTGAATAATATATCAATCATGTGGTGAAACAATTAGACAAGAAATTTTCAATAAAAGATCTAGGTACACTCAAGTATTTCCTAGGAATAGAAGTCAACAGAGTGTCAAAGTCAGAACTACATCTTTGTCAGAAAAAGTACATCAGAGATCTACTTTTCAAGGCAAAGATGCATCAAGCCAAATCCCTACCGACTCCTATGACTAGCAATCTACACTTATACAAACATAAAGGTGAAGCTATACAAAATGAAAAGGAATACAGAAGTATTGTAGGAGCACTTCAGTATGCAACCATAACCAGACTAGAGATAGCCTTCAATGTGAATAAAATTTGCCAGTTCATACATCAACCACTAAGTGAGCATTGGAGGGCAGGTAAAATGATATTAAGATATTTAAATGGAATAATAAACTATGGTCTCATATTAATGGCAAGCAAAAATCTTACCATCATAGGATTCACTAATGCTGATTGGGCCTCAGATCTAGACGATTGAAAATCAACTATAAAATCAACTATAGGGTACTGCATATTTCTAGGCGAATGTCCGGTATCGTGGTGTTCAAGAAAACAACACACAATCTCCAGATTTAGTATCCAATCGGAGTATAGGAGCCTCACAAGTACAACAACAGAAGTGATGTGGTTATAATCACTTTTAGGAGAACTGAAAATCGACATTTGTAAATCAACTATCTGGTGCGACAATCTAAGCATGGTATCACTAACAACTAATCCAATATTGTACTCAAGGACAAAGCATATGGAGCTTGATCTGTATTTCGTACGAGAATAAGTAAATATAGGAAAGCTTAACATAAACCATGTTCCATCTTTCTATCAAAAGGCAGACATATTCACCAAACCATTATCTTCCAAGAATTTTAGTCGATTAAGAGCAGATTTAAAAGTCGGAAGCTTTGGAGGATAATTTAGGGAGAATAACGAAACCCTAGCTGAGATTGAAGGAGAGAAATAACGCAAATGTCTATTAAGACCAAGTCTCACATGTCAATTATCTCAAAGGGGGTAATTTTGTAAATGTACATTAGCCAGCTATATACATATCGTCCTACCACTTGTATCATATAAATGAATGCAGATATTGTGTATCATGTATTAGTTTTGAAGAAATAAAAACAATATACACTTTGCTTTCATTCTCTACTGCTTCAATCTGTATCATTCAAAGAATCAAGTTTATTCGAAAACTTAACCTAATGAAATCATGCACATAATGAAGTACAAAACAACTTATTTTAATGCTCTCATTCAATGTTACCAAAGTCATCAAATTGAGCGTGACTTTATTTTTTTCAGTGCTCTCATCTAATCTTTCAAATCAACTTAATCATGTATTATAACATGTATAGGTTTCACAAGCTGCTAAGCATAGAGGAGCACCCATGATTATTGGAGTAGATGATAATCCCGACAAACACGAGAGAGTTTTAAAAGAGAGTTTATACTCTATTTACATTTTATTTTATTTATTCTTATGTCCGATCATTTGATAGGAAATATAATTTTGTTGTATAAGAGAGGCTTTTGGTATAATTGAAGTTATATCAAGATGAATGTCATTAACCTATTTACCAGGTATTTTGTTTTCATTGCATTGGCACCACTTTAATGTATTGCACACTGGAATTTTAGAGTCGTTAAGTTTGAAGCAAGAGGTCATTGCTCCAGATTCTTTGGAGCACTCACATCAAATAATTTTAAAACTGAAATCTTATCATATGAAAACATTTTAGAAGGATTTGTATGAGTTTGGGTACAAATATTTGTAAATTTGAGGGTTTTATTGTCCAATAGTGTTATTCAAGTTATTTAAATAATATGGTGGATGTGCAGATTGTGAAGGAGATGACAAATGGTGGGGCAGATTACTCTTTCAAATGCATTGGTGACACAAGGGCTGTATCAATTGCACTGCAATCATGCTATGATGTAAGTTTCATCCTCTTCTTTCTTTGCTTGCTATCTGTTAATCTAGTAGTCTATTCTTTCCAATATTTATTTGTAGGGATGGGGAGTAACTATAACTTTAGGTGTTCCAAGTCAACCCTGAAGTTTCCACTCATTATGCATTACTTCTTTCAGGAAGAATGTTAAAAGGATCTTTATTTGGAGGGTAAAAGCCCAAATCTGATCTTCCATCGTTAGTGGACAAATATATGAACAAGGTAATCTTCAAGTTATAGTACACCAACTTCAACCATATCATATGCTTATATTAATTTGCAATTTGACTATGCTAGCAATTAGGGCCAGGACTACAAATCAATAGAATCATCTTCATTCTCATTTCGTACCTAGTATCGAAACACTGTTTCAAGTAGTGGATATTTAAATGTGCTATGAAATATTATTTAATTTATTTTCCATGTAGGAAATACAAGTTGATGAGCCGATGACACATGACTTGCCATTTAGTAGTATCAATGAAGAATTCAATCTAATAAGGCAAGGAAAGTGTTTGTGATGTGTCATTCATATGAACAATGGATCAAATTAACATAAAAAAGAAGGTAGATTACTTTTGTTATCATGAATAATTATATTCAAGCTTACGTATTCTGTATTATAAAGGTAAAAAATGTTATGGATGATGATTAAGCATTAACTTCAAATGAGTTTGTTGGATATGAAGAAACGAGTAGATCGTTGTTCCTATACATATCAGTATAGTAGCAATAATTTTGTACTATTTATCCAACAAACAAATGAATGGCTAGTTGCAACTCATGGAGCTTATAGCTACAGTGCAGTCAACATAGGTGATTTTGGTGCTTTTACTGAAGCAAGGAAAATCTTGGTTAATTAATGCGAATTTTCCACAAGAACTGATCGCTTTAAACCTACTAGTATAATAACACAATAATGAAAAAGCAATCATTCAGTTGTTTAGATTCAAAAAAATCATATTAGTGTTGAAATATTAAGCTTGATTTGTTATGGTTAATTTCTAGAAGCTTCTTGTTATTATAGTTTCTAGAATCTTCTTGCATTTACTGTAGTTTGTTGAGAGCTCTTGAATTTTCTAGTAGAAATAAGAATTAAGTATGGAGTCATGTTTCTAGAATTGTTTAGAGGGTCATTTTTCTAGAATAGTCTATGGAGTCCTATAAATAGAAGAGCTCTCTCATCATTTTGTATCAAGCAATCAAGTAAGAAATCTACCATCAATAAAAGAAAAGTTTTCAACAACAAAAAACCTCTATCTTATATTCTATCCCTTTTTCTTATAAAAAATATTCAACAAAGTGGTATCAGAGCTTTAAGATTCTTTCAGAAAAAAAGATAGATGGCGAATAACAGCGTTCCCTTACAAGTTCCAATGCTCACCAAGAACAATTATGACAATTGGAGCTTAAGGCTGATGGCTCTCCATGGAGCACATGACATATGGGAAATAGTGGAGAAAGGCTATACTAAACAAGAAATGAAGGTAGCTTATCTCAAACTCAAAGGGATAGTTTGAGAAACTCAAGGATGAGAGACAAGAAGGCTCTCTATCTAATCTACCAAGCATTAGATGATGATACTTTTGAGAAGGTTTCGGGATCAAAGTCAGTGAAAGAAGCATGGGAGATGCTTCGAACATCTTACAAGCGAGCTGATCAAGTTAAAAGGGTACGTCTTCAAACTTTAAGAGGAGAGTTTAAAACTTTGCATATGAAAGAAGGTGAGCTTGTTTCTGATTACTTCTTAAGAGTTTTAGTGGTTAGTAATAAGCTAAAAAGAAATGGTGAGAAGTTAGATGATGTAAGAATTATGGAGAAGATTCTTAGATCATTAGATCCAAAGTTCGAACATATTGTCGCCATCATTGAAGAAACAAAAAACTTGGAGACCATGACAATAGAGGAACTTCTAGGCTCATTGCAAGCTTATGAAGGAAAGAAAAAGAAGAAGGAAGAGACCGTGGAGCAAGTTCTTAAGATACAGATTGATTCAAAAAAGGAAGAAAATAATCGAAGCTAACAAAGATGGGGTTGTGGCCAAGAAAGAGGAAGAGGTCGTGGATATAGAAATGGACGAGGTTGGAGGCCCAAAAATGAAAACAACAACAGCAACAACAATAAAAGAGGGGAAATCTCAACAAGTGGTCGTGGGAGAGGAAATTCAAGTTATGACAAGTCACGCGTTAAATGCTACAATTGTTAGAAATTTGGACATTATGCTTCCGAATGTAGAGCTCCAAGAAACAATAAAGTTGAAGAGAATACCAGTTACGTTGAAGAAAAAAATCAAGAGGATGGTACATTACTACTGGCTCACAAAGAAAATGAAAAAGGTGAGGAAAATCAATGATATCTAGATAGTGGTGCAAGCAACCATATGTGTGGAAGAAAAAACATATTTGTAGAGCTTGATGAATCGGTGAAGGGCAACATCGCATTTGGAGATGAATCAAAGATAGCAGTGAGAGGTAAAGGAAAGTTTCTTATCCGATTGAAGAATGGAGAGCATCAATTCATTTCTAATGTTTGTTATGTGCCAAACATGAAGAGCAACATCTTGAGCCTAGGACAACTCTTAGAGAAAGGTTATGATATTCGATTAAAAGATAATAACCTTTCTATAAGAGACGGTGCAAGTAAATTCATTGTTAAGGTACCAATGTCAAGAAATAGAATGTTTATGCTCAACATTCAAAATGATGTCGCACAATGCCTTAAGGTATGTTACAAAGACGCCTATTGGCTTTGGCATCTTCGTTTTGGACATCTTAACTTCAGAGAACTAGAATTGCTCTCCAAGAAGGAAATGGTAAGAGGATTACCATGCATAAGCCATCATAATCAGGTGTGCGAAGGATGTTTACTTAGAAAGCAATTCAAAATGGGATATCCAAAGGAGTCATACTCAAGAGCTAAAAAACCGTTGGAACTCATACATAAAAATGTGTGTGGTTCGATTAAGCTAAGTTCACTTGGTAAGAGTAACTATTTCCTTCTTTTCATCGATGATTTTTCAAGAAAAACATGGGTGTGTTTTTTGAAGGAGAAATCAGAGGATTTTGAGAACTTCAAGAAGTTCAAGGCCCTAGTTGAGAAGGAAAATGGCCTTGTGATTAAAGCATGAGATCTGACCGTGGAGTAGAGTTCACATCAAAAGAATTCCAAAAGTATTGTGAAAATAATGGAATCAAACGACAGCTGACAGTGCCTAGATCCCACCAACAAAATGGAGTAGCAAAGAGGAAGAATAAGACAATTCTTGAGATAGCAAGGAGCATGCTTAAAAGTAAAAGGCTGCCAAAGGAATTTTGGGCGGAAGCTGTGGCATGTGCGGTTTATCTATCAAACCGATCTCCAATAAGAAGTGTGTAGGGAAAGACACCACAAGAAGCATGGAGCGGAAGGAAGCCTGGTATTTCTCATCTAAGAGTCTTTGGAAGCATAGCTCATGTACATATACCGGACGAGAAGCGAAGGAAATTGGATGACAAAAGTAAGAAGTATATTTTCATTGGTTACGACACCAACTCCAAAGGCTATAAGCTTTACAATCCCGATACGAGGAAGATAACAATTAGTCGAGATATTGTGTTCGATGAAGAAGGAGAATGGGAATGGAGATCACATAACGACAATTACAACTTCTTTCCATACCTTGAAGGAGATGAAATGCAACAACCAAGTACCGAACAACCAAGCGAGGAGCCCACTTCCCCACTAGCTTCACAAACGACAAGTTGTCAAGAAGATGAGAGCTCAAGTGAAAGGGCTCCATGCTTTAAAAGCCTTCAAGAAATTTATGAGGTAACATAAAATCAAAACAATTTTACTCTCTTTTGTCTATTTTCGGATTGTGAGCCTATAAACTTCCAAGAAGCTTTGCAAAAAAAGAATTGGAAAAATGCTATAGATGAAGAAATTAAGGCCATCAAGAAGAATGACACATGGGAGTTAGCTTCACTTCTAAAAGAACATAAGGCAATTGGTGTGAAGTGGGTGTACAAAGTAAGGAAAACGCCAAAGGAGAAGTCGAAAGATATAAGACGAGATTGGTGGTAAAAAGCTATAGTCAAAGAGCTGGCATTGACTATGATGAGGTATTCACTCCAGTCGCTCGACTAGAAAATGTTAGAATGATAATTTCTTTAGCAGCTCAAAACAATTGGAAGATACATCAAATGGATGTGAAATCTGCCTTCCTAAATGGAGTTCTTGAAGAAGAAATTTATATCGAGCAACCACAAGGCTACGAAGTCAAGGGAGAAGAAGACAATGTCTTGAAGCTAAAGAAGGCACTTTATGGGTTGAAACAAGCTCCAAGAGCTTGGAATGCTCGAATTGATAAGTACCTCCAAGAAAGAAACTTCATCAAATGTCCATGTGAGCATGCACTCTATATTAAAGTCCAAAATGGTGATACATTAATTGTATGCTTGTATGTAGATGACTTGATTTCACAGGTAGCAATCAAAGCATGTTTAAAGAGTTTAAGAAAGAGACAACGAAAGAGTTTGAGTTGACTGATATTGAGCTCATGCCTTTTTACCTTAGCATTGAAGTAAAATAAGAAGATAAAGGCATCCTAATCACTCAAGAAGGTTATGCTAAGGAAGTATTGAGGAAGTTCAAGATGGATGACTCTAACCCAGTTTGCACGCCGATTGAATGTGGAATCAAGTTATCAAGGCATGAGGAAGGAGAAAAAGTGGACTCGACACTATTCAAGAGCTTGGTTGGAAGCTTGCGATATTTAACGTGCACAAGACCCGACATTCTATATGTGGTAGGAGTTGTGAGTCGATACATGGAGAATCCAACAATAACTCATTTGAAGGCAACAAAGAGGATTCTTCGCTATGTTAAAGGCACAACAAACTTTGGCTTGTACTACTCTGTTTCTGATAATTACGAGCTTGTTGGATATAGCGATAGCGATTGGAATGGAGATATGGATTATTGAAAAAACACAAGTGGCTTCATATTCTACATGGGAGACACAGCCTTCACTTGGATGTCGAAAAAACAGTCGATTGTTACTCTTTCCACATGTGAAGCAAAATATGTAGCTGGTACTTCATGTGTTTTCCATGCAATTTGGTTACGAAATCTGCTAAGGAGTTGAAATTACCACAAGAGGAGCCGACCAAGATTTTCGTGGACAACAAGTCAGCAATTGCTTTGGCAAAGAATCCAGTCTTTAATGATCGAAGCAAGCATATTAATACACGCTATCACTATATTAGAGAGTGTGTCTCCAAAAAGGATGTGCAACTAGAGTACGTGAAGATGCATGGTGAAGTAGCTGATATCTTCACCAAGCCTCTTAAGCATGAGAATTTTGTCAGGATTCTGCTTGGAGTCGCAAATCAAGTTTAAAGGGGGGTATTGAAATATTAAACTTGATTTG
This sequence comes from Allium fistulosum, assembly GCA_030737815.1. Lineage (NCBI taxonomy): Eukaryota > Viridiplantae > Streptophyta > Magnoliopsida > Asparagales > Amaryllidaceae > Allium > Allium fistulosum. The sequence continues at coordinate 635,915,544 of CM060901.1, forward strand.
TTATGGTTAATTTCTAGAAGCTTCTTGTTATTATAATTTCTAGAGTCTTCTTGCATTTACTATAGTTTGTTGAGAGCTCTTGAATTTTCTAGTAGAAATAAGAATTATGCATGGAGTCATGTTTCTAGAATTGTTTAGAGAGTCATGTTTCTAGAATAGTCTATGGAGTCCTAAAATTGAAGATCTCTCTCATCATTTTGTATCAAGCAATCAAGCAAGAAATCTACCATCAATAAAAGAAAAGTTTTCAACAACAAAAAAGCCTCTTTCTTATATTCTCTCCCTCTTTCTCATAAAAAAATATTCAACAATTAGTGTGTTCAATTTTCGAATCATATGATTACACACACACCTAGAACAAACATGATATTCATAATCATGTTTCATTGAATATGTAAAATTCCATTTAATATAAGAGGTGAGAACAAATATGTCCACGCAAGCCTCAAAAATCATGTCCTCTGCTTAGTTAGTGTAGACATTGTCATAATATATAACTTCGAATGGTCAGCTTAGAAGACATTTTTAAATCTTTGAATCTCCATTTTTGTTGATTGATTTTGGTTTCGTTTATCTGATTTTGTTGTGGTGAGTAGAACTCTCGATGAATATATATCTCCTGCTGAGAAGATCAATGCATTAGCTTGTTGATCCCAACTAGTATACATAGATGAATCCGGTAATGTATTTATGCTCTATGTCCTCTATTTTTCCTTCACATCTAAAGTTTATTTTCTTCCTAAAAAGTGGTACATACATTGATTGCAGCAACTTAGAAACATTTTACATCAGCACATTTTTATTTTCCATGGCTATTTGTAAGTAGATGCTCTTAATATTTTAAAATGCCTAAATCGTAAATATGAAAGTTATTTGTAGTCAGATGCTCTTAATATTTTAAATTATGCAACAACTTTGGCTTACTTGGTTGTGCCTATTTTATTTGTTTATTTATTTATTTAAATTGTTTCCTTTTGCGGTTAGGAAGTGCAAGGCGAACTATAGGTTACTGAATCAAATATTGTTTAAACATGTAAGGCAGTAAGTTTTATTCTTAAATTTATATTTCACATGTCTTTCTTGATAAGGTCATCAAAATTTGAATGATAATGAGTATTTGATGATATGTTGGAAATCACGTAAAGAACCATAGATTATATATGGTAATATTACCAAAATGCTTTTATTTTTGTTACTATGCAGTGTTTGGTTCTTTTACAATTGGGTGCAACCTTCCATGTCAAATGAGGTTTGGAAAGGAAAAGAAAGCCTATAGAGGCACTACACCAATTTGAGGAACTAGAAACACACAATATGTTTAGTTTGAAACCCGTGGGTAGTGTTTCTAGACTTGCTATGGTTTTACAATGTTTCCATTTCATGAAAATCATTCCTTGATTTATTAATTTAGATTATTAATTAAAAATTAAATGCAACCAACTTCTAATGCATCCATACTTTTCAAACCCTTTTTTCTCAAACTCTCGGGCCGCTTATTCGCTCCCACCTTTTCGCCGTCCTCATCCACTCTACTTCGTGGTTCCAAAAGGAGGAATATAGCCGAGGTACAAACTTCTACTATGATCAATTTGAGCATCATCAGATTATAGGCCAAGCTACCTTCTCCTTAATGACCTAGGTAATTTCGTCCTTATCAACCTAAAATGTTAAGGTAGACCATCACTAAATTTTTCAATGGTTAAAGAGTCAAGGAGAGACCACACTTCTGGTTTTAGCTGGATTTATGCTAATTCTTTGAAACAATGTCCAGTTTCCATGTTACAAATGCACTAATGTGATTCTTAAGAATTTAATAATTGTTTGTTTGGGTCCTAAAATGGCAGTGTTCATATATATCGACCCTTCAACTCCATCTGTGTTTGAATATTATTGAACTGTCATAATATTTTGTGGGTTTGTCTTTACCACTGCAATAGCAGTGCAGCTTTTAAACACATTATAGTTAAAATGTTTGGCGTATTTTTCCCTGATTCCTCAACATGGTTATTCTTACACTTCTGCAGCCCGGTTCAGCAAGCACAAGTTTAGTCCGGAGAAGAATAGTTCAGATGATGCTAGACATGTGATTTATTTTATTGGAATTTGATGAATTACGGTTTGAAAAGAAAATGTGATTTTGTATTTTATTTGCTAATGATACAGTGTACATACATAATGTATTTATATAGATACACAGCAGTGAAAAATAAAGAATAAACTTAAGTGGGCTTTGGGCTTATATTACAACCCGCACCACACCTTACAATACACTTGATATTACTGATATCATATTCTCATATTCCTTAACTCGCCCCCTCAAAAACACTTAGGGTTTTTGCCCTAATGGTGGCTTCACCTCTGTCTCGTGCGATCACTCCTTTTTATTCAAAAAAATAGATTGAATTTGAGAGAAAAGTGGTTCCATATCATTCGTATGCCACTATTACTTCAACAATACAAAGAGATTGCAGAGATTTGAGTAGATCCTTAATCTCACAGTTAGCGACTTTGGGAAATCAACTGATTTTAGCGAAAAATATCTCATATCTTCTCATATGTGTGTAGATTTATTGTTATTAAGTTGGATTTGTGTTCGCCTTTGAAGAGATGCCTCTTCATGTATAGATCTGTTGCTGTTGAGTCAGATCTACACTTGATTTAGCCTGGAAATCTCTTGTCTATGCTTGGATTGGCTTGCAGACATGCCTCTTCACATGTAGATTTGTCACCGTTGACCTATTACAGTTAAGTCAGATTTGTGCTTAATCTGGATTGTAGATGTGCCTCTTCAGTGTAGATATGTCACTGTTGCATCAGATCTATGCTTGATTTGGCCTAAAGCTTCTTATCTTTCACCTACCCTGAGTTCAGTCTTTAGTCTGGTAAAGTTTCTTACCGACAATGATTTTGTGAAAATATCTGCAATTTGATAGGTTGAAGGTATGTGATTCACTTGCAATTTTCCTTTCATTACCTGCTCACGAACAAAGTATAAGTCTATTTCCATGTGTTTTGTTCTGGAATGCAATACTGGATTGGCAGACAATGAAATTGCACTTAAATTGTCACTTCATAGCACTGGTTTTGTATTTATGTTCACTTCCAGTTCACTTAATAATGACTGTATCCACATAATCTCTGTTGTTGCATATGTTATGCTTCTATACACTGCTCCAGTGCTTGATCTAGATATAGTTTTTTGCTTTTTAGAATACCATGAAACTAGATTATATCCATTATATATAGTGTCCTGTGGTGGGTCTTCTATCATCGGGATCTGTAGCCCAATCTGCATCTGCATACCCAATTATATTTAGATGTTTGCATGCTTTAAGCTTTAGACCATGATTGACTGTCCCCTTTAGATATCTAAGTATCATCTTCACAGCTTTCCAGTGTTCATCTTTTGGATCCTGCATAAATTGACACACTTTGTTAACACTGTATGATATTTCTGGTCTTGTAATGGTTGCATATTGCAATGCACCAACAATACTTCTGTACTATTTACTGTTAAATATGGGTTCTTCCCTGTGTTTTGTCAGTTGATGATTTGTCACCATTGGTGTTGGTAAAGAATTTGCTGCTTCCATTTTTGCTTTGGTTAAGATTTCCATGACATACTTTCTTTTACATAGAAAAATTTCTGATTCTGACACTCATGTAACTTCAATTCCCAAAAAATAGCTTAATGCTCCAAGGTCTTTGACTGAAAATTATTTATCTAAAAGTTGAATAAGATTGTTGATCTCTGACTCATCACTACCTACAATAATCAAATCATCAACATATATCAGTATGTATATAATTGAAGCATTATTGATTCTTGTAAAAAGTGAATTAACTGATTTGGCAGGCTAAAGTTCCAGATTTGTCAATGTGGATTTCAGTTTGTCAAACCAGACTCTAGGAGCCTGTTTAAGACCATAAATGGCTTTATTCAATTTGCAGACTAATCATTTATCATGTCTATGTCCTTGTAGCTGCTCCATGTAGACTTCTTCCTTTAAATTTCCATTTAGGAAAGCATTGTTTACATCAAATTGTCTAATTTTCCAGTTTTGTGCAATGCTATGGTGAGAACTACCCTGATTGTAGTTGGTTTAACAACTGAAGAAAATGTTTGATCAAAGTCAAATCTATGTTGTTGAGTATACCCCTTTGCCATAAGCCTTGCTTGTATCTTGCAATAGTTCCATTAGGGTTTTTCTTTAATCTTAAAGTCCATTTGCATCCCACTACATTTTTGTTTTCAGGTGGATAAACCAAATTCCACGTTTTGTTCCTCATAAGTGCATAATATTCTTCATCCATAGCCTTTTTCCAATTTTTGTTGCTTACTGCTTGATCAAAGTTATTTGGTTCATCTGATGTAATTATTGCAATGAATATCTTTGGTTTAAATATCCCACTCTTTGACCTGGTAATCATAGGATGTCCAGTTTGAGCTAGTTGTAATATATGTGCTTGTTCACTTGTATTGTCTTGATGTACACTTTGATGCTTAAATTCTCCTTCTTGACTTGTACTGTGCGATTGATTATTTGTAGGAGTGTGATTGAGTTGATCAGATCGCTTTGCTTGTTCATGACCCAGTTCATTGAGCACAGTGAGTTGTGGATTAAAGTGATTTGAGCCTTCTTCAATCCATTCCTTGCTATCCTCAGTTGATATAAAGGTATATCCGGTATTGAAACTTTTGGATTGTATACTTTCTGTGTTGTCACCATACTTGTGCTAGAAAATGGAAAAATATTTTCATTAAAAACAACATGTCTGCTTATAAATATTTTACCATTACTGTCCAAGCATTTGTATCCTTTCTAGTTGCTTGCATAGCCTAAAAATGTACAAGCAATTGATTTGAAATTTAATTTGTTTGCATTGTAAGGTCTTAGATAAGGGAAACACAGATATCCAAATGTTCTTAGTCTATGTTAATCTGGTCTTATATTGAACAGAGTATCTAATGGACACTTATTTTTCAAGACTTTTGTTGGTAACCTATTTATTAAATAAACTGCAGTGCCGAATGCATTTGGCCAAAATTTCATAGATAATGACCCTTGAGCTAACAAAGTAAGACCACACTCTACAATGTGTATGTGTTTCCTTTCAACTAGACCATTTTGCTCAAAAATATATAGACACATGATTCTATGAATGATTCCTTTTCTTTGAAAGAACTCATTGAGTAGTTTAAACTCTGCACCACCATCTGTTTGCAAGTCTTTTAGTTTGCGACCTGTCTGTCTTTCTGCCCGTGTCACAAAATGTACAACTGCCTTGTAAGTCTTTGATTTGGTCTTAAGAAAATATATCCATGTGTATCTAGTGTGTGCATCAACAAAAGATATGTAGTAATTAAAACCATAATCTGAATTGACTGGTGCTGGACCCCACAGGTCAGCAGCAACCAATTCAAGTGGTTTTACATACTTTATCTGTGAGTCAGTAGATGATAGTTTATGACTTTTTCCCATTTGAAAAAAAGCACACATATGGTAATGTAATATTTTCAAAAGGAATTTTATTATTCATTAAAACTTGCTTTACAACATTGACATTTTGATGCCCTAACTTGTTATGCCAAGCATCAAACACACTATTTTTTCCTTCTGTAATCACAACAGGTTATAGGATTTTTTACATCTCCTTGACTTTCTTGAGTTAACAAGATTAAACTTGTACAGTCCTTTGTTAACATTAACCTGCAAAAGAATTTCTTTAGTGGCTATATCTTTGACTAAGCAGTAATTAGGATAAAATTTGAAATAAACATTGTTGTCACTTGAAAATTGTGACACACTCATGAGATTTTTCTTATTTGTGGTACTCTCGATAAATTATTGAGATATAACTATCTTTAACCTTTTATGCAAGCAAGTCCAGTGTGTAATTTTAATACTCTTACCATTGCCTATATGTATGGATTGTTTACCTCTATACTCCTTTTGTCCCAAATTCAGATTGTCTAAGTTGTTTGTAATGTGATTGGTAGCCCCTGAGTCAGGATACCAACTTTCATCTACCACATCATCTGACTTTGTGGTTGAGTTTTGTTGATAGTTTCTTGAAGCATCTGACTGATTGTTTGAATCAACTTATGCCATATTAACATTTTGATTTGCTTTTCTCTGATTGCTTTGACTCTGACCAGCTATATAATTTGCATTAAATCTGAAATAACATTTAACTGCAGTATGACCAAGTTTCTCACATATCTGACACTTTGGCCTGTTATTGTTATTCCATCTACCTCTACCTCTTGATCTGTTTGAATAACCATCTCTTTGATATGTCTGATCTTTTTTATTACTATTTTGTCATTTTCCTTTATAGTTGACTACATAGTTGATTGACATATCTGCATCTAGTGGCTTTTTGTGATCAATTCTTCCTTCATGAGCAAGAAGTGTTGAGTGAACATATTCTATAGATGGTATAGTTTTCTTTGATGAGATTACTGCTATAACAGATTCATATTCTTCACCGAGACCATTTAAAATGGTTAAAACTTGCTTTGTGTTTGATACTCTATGGCATGTTGCCTCTAACATGTCACATGTTACTTTGATCTTTGACAAGTAATCTTTCATAGGTAAATTGTCCTTTCTGATATTTTGCAGCAGTCTTTTGTAGTGCATAACCTTTGCTGCAGATTGTGTATTGAATATTCTTTCAACAGTGGCCCATATCTCGTTTGATGTTTTGCATCCAAGAACATTTGATAACAAGTTGGTACTAACAGATGATAATAACCACGAACTTATAAGTCTATCTTGTCTATGATACCTTGTGTATTCCTTATTACTAATCATCTTGTTTTCTTGATTAGTTATAAATTTGGGAGGAACAGAAATGGTACCAAGAATGAATCCTTCAAGGCCAGAACCTTGAAGTGTAGTTTCTGTTTGAAGTTTCCACATCAAATAGTTGTCCTCCTTAAGATGAACAGTTATTAACTGGCTTTGAGGGCTGATCACTATTTTGATGAGACTCTTTATTGCTGTGTTGAGTTGCTGGGTGTTGGTAGAGTTTTCTGATGTTGTTGTATTTTTGTTATCTCCAGACATGATGATGAATCTTTCTAAAGAATTGACTGACTTGAAGAGTTTTGAAGATGAGCAGATGCAAGAATTTCTTCAATAATTAAGGAACAGGTTTGATGCAGCCAGACTTAGATGATGAGATTACTCTGATAAGTTCTTGGCACGACACTTACTTTTCTTATGAGTTTTTGATTGAATTCTTGATTTCTGCTTTGATTTTCTTTTCTTCTGGATCTCTTATTGTCTTTGAGTTTGCCAGTAATTCAAGTTGTAGCCGAAATTCTTGTATTTCTAGGCATGACACTGAATTTTGGAGAATTCTTGATACAACCTAGATGATGAGATTAAGCTCTAAGGGGTAACTGATTATCAAATGATGATGATTAATCTGATGATAATCAGCTTTAATATTGTATCACCAAATTCGATTAAATGCTGTTAAGCTTTGAAATCTGCTTTGATACCATATTGGAATTTGATGAATTGCGGTTTGAAAAGAAAATGTGATTTTGTATTCTATTTGATAATGGTACAATGTACATACATATTGTATTTATAAAGATACACAGCTGTTATCCCGCCTTTTGGCAAGGCCGTAACACTAAGGAATTGATTAGTAAAACAATGACGGTCCATCCCAGAGATCGGTTATACACATGCTCACTATGGATATCGATGAATTTTGTCCAAGTCCGGATCGAGCTAAAACTGGTTTGACACGACAAGCTGAGCTATGAGAGCCAACGTTCCAAATTTCAAGTCAATCCAAGTTCGTATGCTCAAGTTACGACCGATACAAAATTGGGTGAAAACCAACTACACTTCGACTCGCTCAGTTCGAATTCATCTGGGGAGCCTACTTCAACTCGCTCCGCTTCAAGCCACAGTTCGACTCCATCTAGTTTGACTCCTTCATAGAGCCACTATTCGACTCGCTCCACATCCTTCACAGAGCCACTATTCGACTCGTTCCACATTCTTCAGAAGACAACAGTTCGACTCCATCGATACAAAGCTACAGTTCGTATCGATCACCTTCGACTTCGTCTCCTATGCAATTCGTACCCATCAGGGATCTTCTGGTCGAATCCATCGAGTTCCCATATTCGAATCAATCGACCGAAGTTAAGTTTCTATCGATACGAACGAGGCGAGGTCCAAGAATGACTCGATCAAATCGGCATCAAAGGAGGAGTGATCTAAAGGTTCAAATGCCACGTCATCAAGTCAAGCAGTGACTCGAACAAGACCGAGTCGAACAACGATGCGAACGAGAGCGAGTCGAATAAGAGCGAGTCGAACGAAACAGCCAACCGAGAATCCTGTTTCGTATCGATCATATCTCCTAATCTACAAGTCCAAATGCTATGAAATTTTCACAGAAGCCTACGAGCATGCTAAAGAATGTCCACACCAAATTTTGACTCCATTGGGCGAAATCTTGATCGATACGAAATCCATTCGTATCTATCACAGATCGGACCGAAACTTCAAAGGCTTGGGCGCGCGGGCCTGGTCACGTGCCAAAGAGGGTCTCCCGAGATCTGGGCAAAATACCAACCTCCTACAACTATAAATAGACCCCCAAAGCTAACAGAAAAGGGGTTCTTCTTCTTTTTTGAGATCTCCAACGCCCAGACTTTGCCGGATCCAAATCTGAACTCCATTGCTGCTGCTACCAACGAATTTCACTGCTGCAAATCATAATTACCTGCTGTAATTCATTGAATTCACTTGTAATCGTCAAAGATAGATCAATAAATAAAACTACTTCATAGTGGACGTAGGCTATACGCCGAACCACTCTAAATTCTTGTGTCTTCTTACATGTTAATTATTTCCATATCAGAAATTTGGAGTTTTTGTTAGATAATTCCTCTTTTTCCATTTAATTTCTTCACTTCATCTCTTCAAAAACTTCCAAAGAGTGTTGTGCCCAATTTTGGTACAAAGACTTTGGTGCTTTCACTGAGAAAAACCCAATTTTTCTCATTCACTTTGGATCTCCTATCTATATCGGATTGCATAAATCCAAGAAGAAGATCCAGATCTAGAACTTTGAAGCCCTTCCATTCTATTCAGATTTGTATCAGCTCTAGGAAAGGACTTTCATCAATTCACCATGGTAAGTACACGGACTACCTCTACAGCTGCTGATCAGGGAGGACGGGATAGGCAGAATCCCACGAAATTGCCTCCATCAAACCAAAATGCTGCAGGACCTTCAGATCCATCAGGTCCGGTCACCAGACAAGAATTCCAGACGTTGCTTCAAGAGTTGACCCAGAGTCGACAACAGCTAACTGAACAACTACGCGACAACACAGAGTAGTCCAACCAGCTAAATCGCCAAAGACGCAGAAGATCCAGAAGAGACCAAGGTTCTTATTCTTTCACAGAGAGTTCGGCCTCATCTGACGGTCATCACCGATCCACGCGCCCACGGTTGGACGTAAGCTACACCCAGGCCACAGGGCACCAACCTGCTTCGAATCTTGGACAACCCAGAACTGGACCATCCACTAGCCATCATACAGGACCTTCATCCAGAGGAGGTGGTGCTCCTTATCATGTCACAGGCAACATTGCGACCACCACCACTACTGAACAAGGAGGTGATGCTAGAAACCGAGCTGATCCTCAGCGTAACCAACGAGAACAGACTCCAGAACCTTATGTCCCAGAAAATGTTGAACCAAGGAGGCGAGCTACGGACCGTCGACCACGTCCGGTCCAGACTCGCGTTGTGGAACCCGACCACACCTTGGCACAACATGCTCCAAATATTCGAATGCCGGATATATCGACGATGATTCGTCAAATGATTCGTGAAAGTCAGGGTCTCAGTAATGACGACTGGGGAATCTCCCGGAGTCATAACCCTTTCACCGATGACGTATTATATGCTGAACCACCTCGGCGCTTCAGGATGCCAGCTTTGCCAGTCTATGAAGGGAGTTCTGATCCCAATCAACATATCCTGAAATATGAATGGCTGATGAACGCTGCAAGAGCTGATGATGTAGTAAAATGTCGTAGTTTCCTCATTTCCCTGGGGGGCATTGCAACCATGTGGTTTACTCGTTTGCCACCACGATCCATTTCTAATTTCGACCAGATGGCCATAAAGTTTGTTGAACAGTTCTGTATGCACGTAGCGAGGCCTAAAGATGTTAACACTCTGTCTAGTGTTACACAAGCTCCCGGAGAAACACTTAGACGTTACTTGGAGCGATTCCACGCTGCATGTGCAGAAATAAGCAATCCCAATGATAACTCTATCCTGATGGCATTGACTAAGGGGATTGATGTTGATTCCAAATTCGGAAATTGGTTAGCTGGAAAACCACCTGCGTCATTGGACCATTTCTATTCCAAGGCGGCTCAATTCTTGAGAAGGGAGGATGCGAAACAGTCTAGGAAGCAGGATGACGCAGGGCCCAACATCGAAGGAATCCAAAGTAACATCGCTGTTAAACAGTCTGGAGAGAGTTCTGGAAAAGTTCAGTTGAACGTACAAAGTAAACAGAATCAGCAGAGGGACAATGGAAATCAAAACAAGAAACGCGATCAGAATCGCGGTCCATGGCGTAGAGCTTCCATGTACGATAATTACACTCCATTGAACACGTCATTGGAAAATGTGTATTTGCAGACCTGCAATACCATGCAATACAAAAAACCTGCCCCGAAACCACCAACGGAGAGACAAATCCAAACAGGAAAGTTTTGCAGATTCCACGAAAGCTACGGCCACAACACCAATGAGTGTCGTCACTTACAGGACCTCATTGAAAAACTGATACGTGAAAGGAAGCTGGATCAGTATGTGCGGGTGCCGCAATCTGGTGGTGCGGGACCATCAAATCAGAATCGTGCGCCGAATCAGGAAAGACAGGAGGAACCCGCTCGTACAGGCGGGAGGTTGGTTATCAATACAATAAGTGGTGGTCCTCACCCAGCAGATCGAAGCTGGAAGGAAATGGAGTTGTATGCCAGTTCTATCAGGCATACGGACTTCGAGTGTTATAGTAGTTTTGATGAAGGGGCTCCGGCCAAGCAACAGAAGACAATGACAGATGACATCGTGTTCAGGAACAGAGACGCTGATAAAGTCGAAGCCCCCACTATCGATCCACTAGTCATCTCAGCTCAAGTAGGTCCCGCTTGGATGAAGAGAATCTTAGTCGACAGTGGAAGCTCTGCGAATATTTTGTTTAAGCGAGCTTATGATCAAATGAGAATGGAAGCCACGGACTTGAAACCGTGTCAATCCCGAGTCCATGGTTTCAACGGAAGTGCTACTATACCCACCGGGATGGTGGAACTGCTAGTAGAGTTGGGAGTTGGAGAACGTCGGAGAGTACGGATGTTGCAGTTCATTGTTTTGGACATAGACTCCCCATATAATGCTTTCTTGGGCCGACCGGCCCTCGCTGAATTCAGGGCAGCCATTGCCCCATGTTGTTTGACTTTAAAATTCCCCACTGATCATGGAGTGGGGATCATTCAAGGAGATCAGGCTGCTGCCAGAGCCTGTTATGTTGCTGAGCTGTGGGAGGCGCAGCGAAAGGAGAAGGGAAAGGGCATAGAGGAATCTCTCTACGTCTGTTTTGCCGATAATTGACAATTAACGCATAGGCCTAGGCCCGGGCACCCCAGCCAATTCCTCAAGGATCTCGACCCAAGAGAAACTGAAGACGAAGGAGAATCTAAAGAAAGTCAAGCATCCCCGGCCGAACTGACGATTGATGTCCCAATTGACGATGAAAATGATTCGAAAATGATAAAGATTGGGTCTCAGCTAAGCCAGCAAACTCAAGAGGAATTGGTTGAATTTCTACAGGTAAATCTTGACGTATTTGCCTGGACACATTCTGATATGTGTGGGATCTCGCCGGACATCGCGAGCCATACTCTGAAAATTGATCCGCGGCATGTCCCGGTCAAGCAGAAAAGGCATGGTATGGATCCAAAGAGATCTGCCGCCCTTAAAGAAGAAGTAGAAAAGCTTAAAGCGAACGGGTTTATTCGAGATGCACTATATCCTGAATGGGTGTCGAATCCCGTGCTCGTCCGAAAGCCGAACAGAAAGTGGAGAACATGTGTCGATTATTCCGATCTGAATAAAGCATGTCCCAAAGGCAGTTTCCCGCTTCCCAGAATTGATCAGCTAGTAGATTCGACAGCTGGGCATGAACTCTTATCCTTCATGGACGCGTATTCTAGCTACAACCAGATACCGATGCATTTACCCGATCAAGAACATACCAGCTTCGTAACCAATCTGGGACTTTACTGTTACAAAGTTATGCCATTCGGACTCAAGAATGCTGGGGCTACTTATCAACGATTGGTCAATCGGATGTTTGCCAATCAAATCGGGAAAACAATGGAAGTATATATAGACGACATGCTTGTGAAGTCACGACTCTCCACCGACCATGTTAAAGACCTGAAAATTATGTTCGACATACTTCGAGAATACAAAATGAAGCTTAACCCACTGAAATGTCACTTTGGAGTTGCATCCAGAAAATTCCTTGGGTTCATCGTCAATGCTCGAGGGATCGAAGCTAATCCTGAAAAAATCTGGGCTATCCGAAATCTTGAGACTCCGAAAACCTTAAAGCAAGTCCAGAGTCTTAATGGAAAAGTAGCAGCATTGAGTAGGTTCATTTCAAAGTCCACTGACAAATGCATTCCCTTCTTCGATCTGATCCGAAAAGGAAAACAAAACTTTGAATGGACCACGGAGTGTGAAGGCGCTTTCCAAGCGCTAGTTCAACATCTATCCACACCACCTATCATGTCGAAGCCTATCGATCATGAGAAGTTGTTCGTATATTTGGCGATATCAGAAAACGCTATCAGCGCTGCATTAATTCGAGAAGAAGACAAGATACAGAAGCCAGTATACTACGTCAGCAAGCGCTTGACCGGAGCTGAAAGAAATTATCCGAAGCTAGAAAAGTTGGCTTATTGCCTTGTTATCGCATAAAGAAAGCTCCGACCATATTTCCAGGCACATCCCATTATTATTTACACCGACCAGCCGTTACGACAGGTCCTTTCGCGGCCTGAAACGTCTGGTAGGTTACTCAAGTGGAACATCGAGTTGAGTCAGTTTGATATTACTTACACTCCAAGACGAGCGATCCAAGGACAAGTCCTAGCCGATTTCATAGCTGAATTTACCGTTCCAGAGGACTTGCCCGAAACCAGTAAATCCCCCGAATACGTCTGGAAGCTTTATACCGACGGTGCATCTAATGATCGGTGTTCGGGCGCTGGTGTTGTACTTGAAACTCCCGAAGGCCGATCCATATGCTATGCTTTAAAGTTTGAATTTCATGCGACTAATAATGAAGCTGAATATGAAGCCCTCTTAGCTGGCTTGAAACTTGCTAGAGATTTGAGAATTATCGCAGTGGATGTTTATTGCGATTCACAACTAGTTGTGTGTCAAGTACGGGGAGAGTATCAAGCAAGAGATCGAAGGTTGGCTTCTTACATAGCTCGAGTTCAAGAAGTACTGAATCAGTTTGATTATTACGCCATCTATTGTATACCTCGGGAACACAACCAAAAGGCTGATTCATTAGCAAAGCTAGCCAGCACAGGTGAAGCTCAACAAATGGGACTCGTTCCCGTAGAGACGTTATCTTCTCCAAGCATTGACGGGGCAGAAGTAGACTGGGTATGCGAAACCGTTCCCGAAAAGGATTCATGGATGACTCCACTCAGGAATTACATTGAGCACGGAACCCTGCCGGAGCGCAGGAGTGAAAAGAGACAAAGTTCTTCGAAAGGCCTCACGATTCACCGTTCAGAATGGAGTCATGTATAGAAGAGGGTACTCTGTTCCTTTACTTCGGTGTATCGCTCACGATGAAATTAAACGAGTATTGCACGAGGTGCACGAGGGAGAATGTGGCGATCAAACCAGGGGGCAAGCACTTGCCAAGAAAATACTTCGGTACCGATATTACTGGCCTACCGTGAATCGTGACGCATCGGATTACGCAAAGAAATGTGATAGGTGTCAGAAGCATGCTCGAATTCCTAGAGCCCCGCCTACCGAGATAACACAAACGGTCAGCCCATGGCCGTTTGCAATGTGGGGCATCAACATCATTGGTGCTTTACCTCTGGCAAAAGGTGGTGCGAAATACGCCATCGTCGCAGTCGATTACTTTACAAAGTGGGCTGAAGCCAAAGCTCTTGCTACAATAACGACGAAGAAAGTAATCAACTTTGTAGTCCGCAACATCATCTGTCGATTCGGTATCCCACACACTAGAACCCAATTCGACAGTGCTGAATTTAAAGATTTCTATGAACGATTTCACATCCAAAAGAAATTCTCCGCAGTTGCACACCCTCAGGCAAACGGACAGGTCGAAGCAGTTAATAAAGTTATAAAGTCTATTCTGAAAAAATGACTGGAAAAGGTCGGTGACAAGTGGGTCGATGAACTTCCTATGGCTTTATGGGCTTACCGAACAACCCACAAGACTACGACCGGGCACACTCCATTCTCCCTCTCTTACGGTTCAAAAGACGTTATTCCAGTCGAGCTAGAAGTACCTCCTCATCGTGTGACCTACTATGATCCGAAGACAAATGCTATATTACTTGCTGAATCTCTCGATCTACTAGATGAGAAGTGTGAAGAAGCTGATTTGAGGGCAGCCGCGCATCGAAGTCGAGTCACCCGATTGTATAACGCCAAGGTCCATCTGCGAACCTTCGAACTAGGCGATCTCGTCTTGAAAAGAATCTATCTGGTTCCTTCGCATATGAAGCCGACATGGGAAGGACCGTATGTTATTGCATGAAGGCTCGGAGATGGCACATTCAAATTATCGACCGTCGACGGTCTTACTCTGCCAAGAGCCTGGAATAGCGAGAGCCTTCGCCGCTATTACACATGACAGGCTATCTTTATCCATTTAGATTACTTTCCATTTTGCAATTTTTTTCTGCATTTCGAAATTAGAATTTGTAATAAGGCAACTGACTTTGCCATATTTTCTTATTTTAGCAATAAAATGCAATCTCTTCGAGCCAGAGCTGTGATTTACCTGAAATGCCACAGATGATCATCACTATGCACGGAGAGCTAAGTTTCACTATACGGTGGAATTTATTCAAATAGGGAGTGATTGCGATGCAACCAATCACTCGCTAAGTGAAACCCAAGCTCGGGGACCAGCCATCACATTAAAGTCAAAAAAGGATTGATACACGACAATCCTTCATTCAACTCCGTATTCCCAGAGTGCGAAGCGGAGTATAAACCTCAACTTCGTATTCCCAGAGTGTGAAGCGGAGTATAAACCTCAACTCCGAGTTCCTAGAGTGCGAAACGGAGTATAAACATCATCTTCGAGTTCCCAGAGTGCGAACCGGAGTATAAACATCAACTCCATATTCCCAGAGTACGAAGCGGAGTATAAACCTCAACTCCGTATTCCCAGAGTGCGAAGCGGAGTATAAACCTCAACTCCGTATTCCCAGAGTGTGAAACGGAGTATAAGCATCAACTCCGAACTCCCAGAGTGCGAGTCGGAGTATAAACATCAACTCCGGATTCTCAGAGTGCGAAACGGAGTATAAACATCAACTCCAAACTCCCAGAGTGCGAGTCGGAGTATAAACATCAACTCCGAGTTCCCAAAGTGCGAAGCGGAGTATAAACATCAACTCCGAGTTCCCAGAGTGCGAAGCGGAGTATAAACATCAACTCCAAATTCCCAGAGCGCGAATTGGAGTATAAACATCAACTCCGAACTCCCAGAGTGCGAGTCGGAGTGTAAACATCAACTCCGAGTTCCCAGAGTGCGAAGCGGAGTATAAACATCGATTCCAAATTCCTAGAGCGTGAATTGGAGTACAAACATCAACTCCGAGTTCCCAGAGCGCGAAGCGGAGTATAAACATCAACTCCAAATTCCCAGAGCGCGAATTGGAGTGTAAACGATAACTCCGAACTCCCAGAGTGCAAGTCGGAGTATGAACATCGATTCCGGATTCCCAGAGTGCGAAACAGAGCGTAAACACCAACTTTAAGTTCCCGAAACATGAATCAAAATATGAATATCAACTCCAAACTCCCAGAGCGCGAGTCGGAGTATAAACATCAATTCCAAGTCCCCAGATCGCGGACATATGATTGAAACTTAAGCCGGCATGACCAACCGCCGATAAACAAATGGGACTCCATGGAGTGCGGATATGATCATCGACAATCAAACAAGCATGGATGCATTACTCAATCTCTGCTTGCCTCAGACATCCGTTCGGTGGCACTAGACTCAACATGTTATAAGTGAGAAGCGATCGTCGACTGATGGTCTACAACTCACCCCCAAGACTGGGGGGCAGGACTTAAGCATTGACCATTGACTGAAGCGATGCGACGTAAAAATTCAACTCGCTCCCCGGTCGCAAACCATGTCCACAGTACCCAAACTTGGTGAACAAAAACAAACTTTATTCGGAAGCTGAAACTTCACAAGTGCACATCAGATATTGAAACACTTAGGCAAATACACAATGACAGAAAAGAAGTCAAAAAAGAGAAGTTTCATTTCTATTATTTATAAAAGAAGTTCGTGTACAAGTTTCCAAAAAATTCTTACTAGCAGGGGCCAAACCCGCATCTATACACGGCCAACAAAATGCAAGTCAAAATAAACCGGGGAGCATGTCTAATCTTTCTTCTTCCTTGGCTTCCTTCTCGGTGTAGACCCGCTGGAGCCACCGCTAATCTTCCTCTTCGAGCCTTTGCTTTTCGGCGGTTGATCTCCAGGCGAGGGCATTATATCAACATCCTCCTCCGAACTCGAGTGGATAGGAATGCTCCCTGCGGGCGGAGTCGGAGGAACAGGATCAAGTACAGGAGATGGAATGGGCACGCTGGTGATGAAGACAGTACCACCAGGAGATATCATTCTGAGCGGAGCTGGTCCTGGTGCTGCCATCCCACCTCCAAAACTGCCACCGTGAGCCACTACTGCCATTTCAGCGTCGATTTGAGCAAACATCTCCTCTTTGGTTACTACATGAGCCCCGTTGGGGGCATCAGTAGTCGGCATTGAAGAACTTGTAGCAGGATCACTTTCGCCCATGATAGATGATAAGTCAGTAAGAGGATCGCCGTGACGGCGAAAGAGTTCATCCATCAGCTGCTCATCAAACACGATCGTACTCCCCTGCATATCGTCAAGCGGGGCAGTTGTAGTCATGGTGATCGCTTCGGTAGTGATGGCCTCCAATGTCTGATGTGATTCTTGAGTAATAGGAGGCCCGACATGTGCAGCATCGATCACTGGACAAAGAATAAGAGAACTGTTAGAACTTAACTCGATCGAAGATTTCGACTTAAGAAAGATATGTGGAATGTCCAGAATACCTTCCTCAGTTTGACTCGTAGGCGGCAGAGCGGCATCAGTGACTTGCGCTGCAGCCGGAGACATTTGCGGCTGATCTGGATTGTAAGCAGGAACAGCATGGGGATCAACCGCAGACGAGGATTCGGGCTGGGTTGACGTGGGAACTTCAAGACTTGCTTCATGGTGGTCAACTCCTGAACTCTCTCCTACTTCAAAGTGCTGGGCGCCAAGTCTTTCCTTCTCATGCAGAATCAATGACTCGTGAAGAATCTTCTTTTCATCTTCAGTCAGAATGCGATTCTCGAGTTCAAATTCATCCACAGACTCGCCCTGATGCGCCT
Source organism: Allium fistulosum (assembly GCA_030737815.1). NCBI lineage: Eukaryota > Viridiplantae > Streptophyta > Magnoliopsida > Asparagales > Amaryllidaceae > Allium > Allium fistulosum. The sequence continues at coordinate 635,933,337 of CM060901.1, forward strand.
CCTTCTCTTCCTCAACCAGTCGGCCCCAAGCGTTATATAGATGCGTTGGATAATCATCGAGCCAGGCTAGACCCCTGTGCCTCAGCACATTAGCGTTGTAAACAATGAGAAGGTCTTCGATGTTAACCTCTAGCCTGGACTCGGCCGACTTTACTTTCTCCTCAACCTCAGCCTCAACCTTGCTAACTTTAGCCACAGCCGCATCCCGTTCACCCCTAAGCAGAACAGTTTGTTCGCATGCCTCATGGGCTGCGTTGTTTGCATCATCCCTTTCCTTGGCCAGGTCGGACAATTTAGCCTTAAGCTCGTTAAGTTCCTTGACCGCCGCATCCCGCTCGGCGGTAACTTTAGTGTTTCGATGGCCCATCTCCTCCACCAGGGCAACATGTGTCTGCCCCAACCTCTCCATAGCCGCCTTCGCTTCGTCAGCTTTTTTGGTGGCCTCGATTTCCGATTTCCGAGAAGACTCGGCCTCAACAGTGAGCACTTGAATGATTTGATCCCTCTGAGCGAGCTCAGTCTCCATCTTCTCAAGCGCTTTGGCTCGCTCAAAGGCCACCTTAGAAGCTTTCTCTACAGCCTTAACCCACTCTCTATACTAGGTGTAGATGTCATGGACATAATCATGCATCGTGCCTTCTACCCCTGATGGAATTCTCTTTAAGTGAGGTGGGAAAACATAGTCATCGAAGCAAATATTCAGAAAATCCTTCTTCATCTGGGCCAATTTAAGGGCCCCTTCTCATGTGGGCTCAGCAGGGACCTGCTCTGCAATTATGGAAGTTGTGGTCTCAACTCTCTGAAGATGAGTCTCGGATCTAGAAGTATGAGAAGATGGCCTGTGACGAGAAGGCTCTGGCGGATGTGGAACAAAAACAGGGGGTGGAGACGGAAGTCTAAGAGGAGGAAAGCGTGATCAAAATCGATGTCTATATTCTTTGTCACGCCCATACCTATCCTGGTTAGAGTATTCGCGATCGCGATCTCTATCTAAATCCCTCTTGCGGGAATTGTAATAACTAGAAGCTTTTCGGGCCGAGCGAAGATTCCCAAGCATCGATTCTTTTCCAGGCATAGTAGCTGGAAATGAGAAACGAAGAAAGAGTTAGTGGTTTCCTAAGTTGGACAATTTACAGTTGTGAATCATGTAGTGTAGTAAAGTGTATGCATGTGCAACCCCGCGACCAACCGGAAATGTCGGCCGCACTCATAGCAAGCGACCCGCTCAGTTCAAGAGCATTATCAAGCTCCTCCATCCCGGCGTCGTGTTAAGACGACATAAAATCCGGAATTGGAATATCAGCAAGCCATGCAAAAGCACTCTCTACTTGCGGGGGAGGAGCCTCTGAAATTCTAATCCCCGGGATGGGCAAGGACACAACCACGGATTTAAATCTCTCGGATTTAGAACGCTTGTGAGCAACAGCCTTTCCTTTTCTCTTTCCTTCTGAATCCTGGACATCAGAAGAAGGCCCAGCTGGGAGCTCGGTATCGGTAGGCGTCCTCTCCGGATCAACTTCCTCGGTTATCACGACTGCGGGCGCTTTGCGCTTCACCCGTTTCTTCGAGACCACTCTAAGTGTCCCTTCCAGCCGTATGCTCTGCCTTCGTTCTATCAACCCGACAGTCCTCAAATTTCTGTCAGTCAGAACCAAGTCGATATGCCTCTCTTCGCCCAGAAACGCTTAGAGGATCCGAACTAGCTCTCTGAAGTATGCACCATCAGGTCGAGAGATTGCAGCTATAAAAGAGGAGAAGCATATCAGTTTTGAAGTCAATTACTACTATCTCGATGATTCAAGAGAAAAATGGTAACACTTACGTCTATCCAACCATCGCCTAGCATATCCAGGGGGGCACCGAACATAGAACCATTCGGTTTTAAAGTAAATTAGCCTTCCCAGGAGCCCATTACAACATGGCAGTTTCTGACCGCTTCCAGGAAGGTGAAAGAAGGGCTATCTCCACGACTCTTAACGTTAAATAAATATCTGATCTCGATCGGTTTTGGTGGTCGAAAGAGAATCTCCATAAACAGAATAAAGGTGCTGTTCAACAAAGTATACCCGTTGGGGTGCAGCTGGGACGAAGCTATCCCAAGGAATGATAATATCTCCCTTATATATTGGTTGAAAGGAGGAAGCGTTCCCGCCGTACAGGCATGACGGTTAAAGGCAGTAAACCCCTCCAGGGGATCATGAGGCCTATCATTTGGCCCAAGAAGTAGCACGTCATTGAGCGACAAGCCGTGCCTTAAACAAATCTGTCCCAGCATATCTTCGGAAATACCGGACGGCATAGAATCTTGTGGACGACAAATGAACCGGGCACCTGGACGCTCGTCCGGAGCTGGGTCTATAACTTCGGCTTCAATAACCGGTATCTCTATGGTTGGAGGAATAGAACTCGGGAGTTCCGGCTGTTGAGAACTTGAAGGTTCCATGACTAGCTGCTTATAAAAAATCATTGTTAAACAAACAATAACGCTCGTGCATCCCCCAGTGTAAAGTGTGTGAGTGTGTTGTGCAGTGCAGTACTGTATATCATTTGAGAAGATCTACAGGATTGAAGAAAGCATGTAAACGACGAGACTTCGGAATTCCATCGGAAGGACCGTCATCGCTGACCGTCACAACCGTGCCATCCAGCTATTAACTATCATTCCAAGTTAAAGTTTTTTATCATTTTGATAAGTTCCAGTTTCATCGACGAGCTTCGATAGGCAATCAGATATGCGGTAAAACGATTAAGTCCAGTTATGCAAGTTTGAAGCTCGTTGGAGTTAATTGTTCAAATGTGCAAGGAGTTCCAAATTTTTTAATGTTCAATTCGTATCGCTCACAAGAGCCGTGTTCGCATCGATAAATCATGGTCATCTACGTACGAGTTAGACTCGGTCAGAAGGTTGGCGTGCAAGTTCGACTCGATCAAGAGGCTGGGGATTTCGAATCGATCGGAGCACAACACTTTGAATCGATTAAAAGCCTCCAGTTAGAGTCAATCCGAGGGCTGCGCACTTCGACTCGTTCCAAGGCCTCCACTTTGACTTGTTCCAAGGCCTCCACTTCGAATCGTTCCAAGGCCACCGCTTCGACTCGATAAAAAGCCATCCTTTTCGACTCGATCCAAGGCCATCATTTCGAATCGATCAGACGCAACCCCTTCGTATCAATCCACATCTACGAAGCATTCGATTCGATGCAAAGCTCAGCCATCGATCGATACGAAGGCCTCCGTCTCATCATCTTGAAGCCCATACTCCAGATCGACGCGAAGCTGAGGCCAAGGAATCTTCGATAGATCACGACTCTGGTTGATTTGGTGTTAAGGATCGAGTCTCATCGTTTACGCGTTGGATTTGCTTAATGGATTACCTAAATCTGGCAGTTAGTTCGAGTAATTGAGGATCTGAATCGGTTTGAAGGAAAGAACAGTCCTTATTTTCCCAAGTCTCAGAGCGATACGAAAGCGAGAGTGCAAGAGTAGAAAAGTAAAAAGTGGAAAAATGGCTAAGTACAGAGTATTTATATGAACTCGAGTGCAGAGGTAAAAAACGATTCGCCTTCCCGGTGAGTTCAACTGGCTACGAAATGTCGCAACAAGACCGAGTCAAACAAGCAGTTCAAATCCATTATCAAGTCGAACATGCGCTTCGCGTCCATCACCGAGTCGAACAAGCGCTTCGTGTCCATCACCGAGTCGAACAAGCGCTTCGTGTCCATCATCGAGTCGAACAAGCACTTCGTATCCATCGAACCCTGCGTCCATCGATGCAAAATCCTTGTTTGTATCAATAGTTTCCAACTCCTTCCCAGAGCATCGATACGAACAGTCAGTTCGAATCCATCGAATCACTGCTTCCAGAGGCCAGCTCCATCGATTCGAAATGCTCATTTCGCATCCATAAATTCAATGAAAATCGTCTTTAATGTTTCAACCATTCACATCGATTCAGGAGAGGATCGTTACGACAGAACATTCAAAAACAACCATCGAGCGTTGTTACAACGAATTTCACGTCGGTTCAGGAGAGGATCGATACAGAATTCAATATAAAATAAACTGACAACGACTCGTGAACGTACAAACATCAACGAGAGTCAGATTGACTTATATGCATGTATGTCGGACTAATATTCAATATTCCAGATTTCCAGGAATTGAAAACTCGTTTGGTAATGATTACAATAACAAACAGCTAATCACTAGCATACAGCAGTCAGTTACAACAATACAGGGTACAGCAGTTGACAGTCAACAGTTCACATTGTCAAGAAAAATAGTCGAAGATTACAGCTTTTATCGAAAAGACAATAACTATTCAGAATAAAGATTGCAGCATTTCAAAGCACATCACGTTTCCACAAGACGTACTTTGGGGGGCAAATGTTATCCCGCCTTTTGGCAAGGCCGTAACACTAAGGAATTGATTAGTAAAACAATGACGGTCCATCCTAGAGATCGGTTATACACAGGCTCACTATGGATATCGATGAATTTTGTCCAAGTCCGGATCAAGCTAAAACTGGTTTGACACGACAAGCTAAGCTATGAGAGCCAACGCTCCAAATTTCAAGTCAATCCGAGTTGGTATGCTCAAGTTACGACCGATACAAAATTGGATGAAAACCAACTACACTTCGACTCGCTCAGTTCGAATCCATCTGGGGAGCCTACTTCGACTCGCTCCTCTTCAAGCCACAGTTCGACTCCATCTAGTTCGACTCCTTCACAGAGCCACTATTCGACTCGCTCCACATCCTTCACAGAGCCACTGTTCGACTCGCTCCACATTCTTCAGAAGACAACATTTCGACTCCATCGATACGAAGCTACAGTTCATATCGATCACCTTCGACTCCGTCTCCTATGCAATTCGTACCCATCAGGGATCTTCTGGTCGAATCCATCGAGTTGCCATATTCGAATCAATCGACCGAAGTTAAGTTTCTATCGATACGAACGAGGCGAGGTCTAAGAACGACTCGATCAAAGCGGCATCAAAGGCGGAGTGATCCAAAGTTTCAAACGCCAAATCATCAAGTCAAGCAGCGACTCGAACAAGACCAAGTCGAACAACGATGCGAACGAGAGCGAGTCGAACAAGAGCGAGTCGAATAAGAGCGAGTCGAATGAAACAGCCAACCGAGAATCCCGTTTCGTATCGATCATATCTCCTAATCTACAAGTCCAAATGCTATGAAATTTTCACAGAAGCCTACAAGCATGCTAAAGAATGTCCATGCCAAATTTCAACTCCATTGGGCGAAATCTTGATCGATACGAAATCCGTTCGTATCGATCACGGATCGGACCGAAACTTCACGGGCTTGGGCGCGCGGGCCTGGTCACGTGCCAGAGAGGGTCTCCCGAGATCTGGGCGAAATACCAGCCTCCTACACCTATAAATAGACCCCCAAAGCCAACAGAAAAGGGGTTCTTCTCCTTTTTTGAGATCTCCAAAGCCCAGACTCTGCCGGATCCAGATCTGAACTCCATTGCTGCTGCTACCAACGAATTTCACTACTGCAAATCATAATTACATGCTATAATTCATTGAATTCACTTGTAATCGTCAAAGATAGATCAATAAAGCAAACTACTTCATAGTGGACGTAGGCTATACGCCGAACCACTCTAAATTCTTGTGTCTTCTTGCATGTTAATTATTTTCATATCAGAAATTTGGAGTTTTTGTTAGATAATTCCTCTTTTTCCATTTAATTTCTTCACTTCATCTCTTCAAAAACTTCCGAAGAGTGTTGTGCCCAATTTTGGTACAAACAACAGCAGTGAAAAATAGAGAATAAACTTAAGTGGGCTTTGGACTTATATTACAACCCGCACCATACCTTACAATGCACTTGATATTACTAATATCGTATTCTCATATTCTTTAACTTATGTTATTATTTTAATTCCATTTTTTTAAAATATGTAATCGTTCATTATTCTCTCTTTTTCATCTTTCATGTAAACATACATACACTGAAGAGTTTTTCCTAGTTAAATACACTAGATCGTGCTCTACTTGGATTTGTACAATTTTCAACTAAGTCCTACCCAGTCATTTAGACAAATTCTGTTTCTAATCTATTATTCATATTATGTCAGTGGAATATAATTTTAGAATGCAAGTATATTTGATGACAATAAATTATTGCAATGCTCACATTATAAAAGGATATATAAGAACCCCTAATAATTGTCCCAATGAAGCTATTCCAGGACTCAATCAGGGAAGCGATTTTTCTTTCTGTGTCGGCAAAATTCTAGTAAAACTGTATTAACATTGATATAAAATAAGTACACAAAATAGTGAAAGCTGGAATTTTTTTGAAGTTTATGAATAACTTTCGATTTATATATGGGATATGTCAACGAAATATAGAAAATTATTGGTTACTGATATATTACTATATATCATTCAGTTTCTTGCAATTCAATAGTACATATACATAAAATACTGCATCAAAAGTTCAAATTATACATGGCTTATAGATAAAAAATTAGTTCGATCAATTTTATAGATAATAATGGATGTCAGTGAAGAAAATACGGGCAAAAGGTATCAAAGGGAAATCCATGTCTTTGAGCTTACTATGGATACGCAGTTGCACCAAATTGTCCAGTAAGAAAGCAGGTAATAATCTTTACACAAATCATAAGTTCAAATCCTTTTTGAAAGCATGTTTCTTAACATTTATGATATGACACTTTTATAGGTGCAAAGATGAAAAGTGGACATGTCTGTACTGATAACTACTTGAGAGGGCGCACACAACCATGCACTTCCAGTCTCAGCCATGCCCATGACTGTCACCACAACTACTACTGCTTCAATGTTGTCTTCTGCTTCCATTGCCTCAGGGAAAAATGCTGCATTTTACTTAGCATCTGAACTTGCTTCGACGAGTAGTGGTTTTCAAAACTTGGGTCAGAATAAGTTTTACGTACAAAATCAGCTAATTTCTTCATCTTCCTTGCATCCAACAGTCACTTTGGACCTCACCAATCCAAGGTATTTTAACAATTAGTCCATGTTTACTTGTATTTTAGGATCTTTTTATCGGTTGTAGGAGTTACATATGTCACATGTAAGGCCGAAGTTATTACCTCTACTCTGCCCTCTCTAATTTTATATTTAACACACAAATTTTAATATTTATATACTATGTCAAAAGCCACATGTGTAGTGTTAAGTCTTTTTTCACATGTGCTGCTAGCAACAAACTAGTTATCAAAGACTTTAATTGTTTAGAAGCATATATGTGCTAGTGGCATATAATGGAGAAGGATGCATATGCAACAAAGTTAGCTATTTCTTCTATTATCTAAAAAATTGAACGTTGCACCATGTGAGTATAGTACTATGTAGCGTTGTCCTATGATTTTACACTTGTTTGGTGTGCTAATCCAACTAACTACTCTTGTATCTTTTGGTGTCCTATGATACCATATACTGTATAGTGTTGTCATGTGATTTGGATAAATTTAATACAAAACTTCAACTGGAAGCCCAAACCCATCTCTAACTCAAAAGAAAACGAAAATGATAGGAGCAAAGAAAACCACGTAAGAAGGTGGACGTAGAGTTACTGGTGGTTCAGATGACCAATTTGACGACAACGACGATGAATTATGGAGTGGCGGAATGTTTACCGATAAGGAAGAAGTGAGATCAAAGAGGAATTACTTTTTATGATAATTTTATGATAGTATCGTTTTATATGTTTAATCATTTAATATTTTCTTTGCTTTATTGAAATGATTAACAAAATAAACTATCGTAAATCATTTAATATTGCTCTTTGTTGTTTATACTGATATATTATATTGATGTGTTGTTTTTATACAGTTCTCGTATAGATCATATATTGTTTATATATTTTTTTAATTTGAAAAGAACAATATGCTTTGTTTTAACATAACTCTCAATTACTGCTGCAGATTGCCAATTTGAAACATCCAGTGAGTGTCATAGCATAGATTATCAACTTGAAGCATGTACGAAGTGTTGTTGATTGTCAATTTGAAACACTCAAAAAGTGTTGTTGATTGTCAATTTGAAACACCCATTACGTGTTACAGATTTCCAATTTGAAACACTCCATAGGTGCTTTAATTTTTTAATTTGCAACATGTACTAAATGTTTCAATTTAATAATTTGGAACATAATGTAAGCGTTTCGAATTGGCAAATTGAAACAAATCGGTGCTTCAAAAATCTACAACGTACTAATTTGCAACACTTGTAAAGTGTTATTAAAAAATTTAGCAACATTTTATTACCATTTCGTCTTTTTGGTGTAGTGGATCGAAGTTTGTAGGAGATCTCGCATGACTACGGGTGCAGACCTTTCGTCTTGCCTACTCTGGGTAAGGTATGGATGCTCTACCAAACTCTTGGCATGGGTCGTAAAGGCGAACTATTCGTCCAACCTCTAAATGTTTATACTCCTGCCCTTGAGTCATGGGTTAAAGGAGCTGCTGGGTATCCACCTCCGGATACCAAGTGTGGCCGAGCTTCGTATGTCCAATCATGGACCGCGGAAACTTAGTTGGCACCTATCTATGGGTACCTGCACATCTGCATTTTGCACATGCAAGTTCATTTAAATACAACACCGTTCACAGTGTAAAATCGGGTATAAATAAATTCGAGAGCTCCGGAAGTCACTTCTTTTATAAACATTAGAAATGACAAATTCTGTCTGCTTACACAGCTTTGATTAAATATTTATAAATTTACATTCAGGTAAAATAGCATTGTAATTGATCGTTATTCCATAACCGTGGGAGTAAGATCTCATCCATTGTTGCTAGCTTAAACGTGTCATCTCCAAGCTTTTTCTCAATCTCATACGGACTTACCCAACTCGGAACCAAGTTCTCAGGGCCTAGGAAGATTCGTTTGAGAACAAGGTCGCCAATTTCAAAGGTTCGAGCCCTGACCTTGGTGTTATAGTATCGGGCAGCTCGGCTTCGATGTGCAGCTGCCCTCAAGTCAGCTTCATCACGCTTCTCATTGATCATATCGAGAGACTCGAGCAAGAGCTCCTAATTTGTCCATAGATTATAATGAGTCACTCGACGAGAAGGCACTTCAAGTTCAATTGGGATCATAGTTTCTGATCCGTTAGCCATGGCGAATGGAGAATGATCAGTCGCGGACTTGTGGGTCATTCTATAAGCTCTTAGTGCTAATGGAAGTTCATCAACCTACTCGTCCTATGCCTTCTCCAGCCGCTTCTTAAGAATGGACTTGATAATTTTGTTCACTACTTCAACTTATCCATTCGCCTGAGAGTGTGCCACAGCCACAAATCTCTACTCAATGCGGTGTTTGTGACAGAAATCCTTGAACTCGGTGCTATCAAATTAGGTCTTGTTATCGGAATTAATCATTTATGGAACCCTAAAACGACAGATGATGTTTCTAGCCACGAAGTTGATTACTTTCTTTGTGGTAATTATGGCTAACGGCTCTGCCTCAACCCATCTGGTGAAGTAATCAACCACGACGATGGCATGCTTCGCGTCACCTTTAGATATTGACAACACGCCATTATATCGATTCCCCAGACTTCAAACGGCCAGGGACTAACCATTTGAGTGATCTCCGTTGGCAGGGCTCTTGGAATCTTAGAAAATCTTTGGCACTTGTCACACTTTTTGGTATAATCACATGCGTCTCAATTGACAGTTGGTCAAAAATACACGTAACGAAAGATCTTCTTCACTAGGGTTCACCCCTCCGGTGTCGTCGCCTCAGGCCCCTTCATGTACTTCCCTTAGGACTCGCTTGGCCTCATTGTTAGCAACACACCGAAGCATAGGAATTGAGAATTACTTCCTGTAAAGTACTCCCCCTCGCATGATGAATCTTGAAGCTTTACGTAGGAGTTGATGTCACTTTTTCTGTCAAGAAGGACTCCTCTCTACAGATAATTCTTTATCGGAGTCATCCATGGCTCCTTCTCACATTCGGCCTCCAAGATCCAATCGACATCCATTTGGTCGATGCTCGGAGCCGATAACACTGCCACCGGGACCAGGCTCGTGAGCTGCTCATCTCCAGAGCTGGCTAACTTAGCCAGCGAATCGGCCTTCACATTTTCCTATCTGGGAATATGCATTATGGTGTAATATTCAATATCACTAAGTAGCTCAAGGGATCGGTTGAGATAAGGAGCTAGCCTCAATCCCTTCACTTGAAACTCTTTCCTCGCTTGACATACCACTAGCTGCTAATCATAGAAGATATGCAAAGTTCTAATTCCCAGTTCCTTGGTGATCTTGAGTCCTGCGATCAAGGCCTCATACTTCGCTTCGTTGTTTGTTGTGGGAAAGTCGAGTTTTAGGGTGTAAAAAATAAAAAGTTCCTCATGAGTCACCAGCACAACTCCAGCACCAGAGCAACGTTCATTAGATGCACCATTCGTGTACGTCTTCCATCTGGCATTCTACTCTTCAGTGCTCTTTGGAGTGCCATCTCAAGCAGTGCATTTAGCAATGAAATATGCCAAAGATTTACCCTGGATCGCTCTTCGGGGATAATAGGTTATGTCATATCGGCTAAATTCAATGTTCTATTTCAATAGCCTTCTAGAGGTCTCAAAAGGCTGGTCAGCCGGAATTTTGATGAATGAGTCTGAAAGTAGGGCGGAGTTTCCTTGAAGAGATTAACAGGCAGTATGCGAGCTTTTCCAGCTTTGGGTAATTTCTTTCTACACCTGTCAACAGTTACTGATATAGTACACCGGTCTTTGGATTCACGACTCCTCACGTACAAGTGCAACGCTCAAAGCGTGGATCGACACTGCCAGATAAATAAACAAGACCTCATGTTCTAGTGGCTTTGACGAAATGGGGGGCCTCTCCAAGTGATTCATTAGAGCCTGGAATGCGTCTATACATTCTTGCGTCTATGCGAAATTCCTCTTCCCTTTCTTGATCACATCAAAGAAAGGGATGCATTTGGCAGTGGCTTTGAAGATGAATCGACTCAGGGCGACAACCTTTCAATTCAAGCTTTAAATGTCTTTGGTCATGTTTGGTACTTTGATGTCCTCGGTGCTTCGATCTCCTTCGAATTGGCTTCGATTCCATGGGATTTAACGATGAAGCCTAAGAATTTTCCTAACGCAATGACGAATGAGCATTTCAAAGGGTTGAGCTTCATCCTAAACTTCCGGAGAAGGCTGAACATCTATGTTAAATCATCAACGTGGTTCTTCGATTGTTGTGACTTCACAAGCATATCATCCACTTAGAACTCCATTGAGCACCTGATTTGATCTTTAAACATCTTATTCACTAACCTTTGGTAAGTCTTTTTGGCGTTCTTCAATCAAATATGCATGACAAGATAACAATACAGCACTAGATCGGTTATAAAACTAGTGTGTTCCTGGTCTGGGACGAGCATTAGAATCTGATTATATCCAGATTAAGCATCCATGAACGAGAGCAACTCATGTATGGAAGTCGTGTTTACCAGCTGATCTATCCTCGGGAGCAGAAAGCTGTCCTTCGAGCATGCTTTATTCAGGTCAAAATAGTCGACGCATGTCCTCCACTTCCCGTTTGACTTTTTCACCAAGACTGGATTTGATACCCACTCCAGGTACATGGCATCGCGGATGAAGCCATTATCTTTTAGCTTCTCCACTTCTTCTTTGACTGCGGCAGGTCTCTTCAGACCTAGGCAGCGATGTTTCTATTTCACAAGAATGCACTTGTGATTTATATTCAATGCATGGATCGCTATCTCCGGTGATATTCCACACATGTCTGAGTGAGTCTAGGCGAACACGTCCAGGTTCGCCTAGAGAAAACCAACTAAATCTTTCATCATTTACATGCCAAGCTGCGATCCAACCTACATGACCCGTATAGGATCATCCTGGCTGATCGGGATGTTGATTGTCAACTCGGTTGGAGCTGCCCTTCCATCCTTTGGCTCTTTCCACGAATCCATACCCTTATGGAACCAACTGTGCTACCCGAGCCAGGGCTCGGGCAATGATTGCTGTGCGTCCAAAGCTTTGATGCAGAGAGTCCTCTCTACGCCCTTTCTTTTCTCTCTTCGCCTCACCTCTTTCACCATGGCAACATAACATTCGTGGCTAAGCCCCTGGTCTCCTTGAAAAATTCCAACACCATTCTCAGTCGGGAACTTAATCGTTAAGCTCCACAGAGCGATGGTCACTCTAAATTCAGCAAGGTCGGTTGGCCCAAAAAGCATTGTAAGTAGAGTAAATGTCCAACACAACAAAAGGCATAAATCGCGCTCTCTTGCAGTCGCCCTCTCCAAGTACCACCGGTAAATCCACACATCCTACATGCTCAGTAGCAATCCCGCTAAATCCCTGGATCCGAGATTTGCACGGCTTTAAGTCCTTTCTATCCAGAAACATCTGGTCATAGGCTTTCCTAAATAGAATGTTGACTGAACTCCCACAATTAACCAACACTTTCCTCACAATAGCAGGGCCAATCATGGTCGATATCATAAGTGGATCAATCATGAACTCCCACAGCTCTCATTCACTACATGTTTTAACGCTCCCACATACCGTTCCATTTTGTTGTAGCTTTTCTCAAACAAATGCGGTCCACCTATAGTAGTATTGATCACAAGATGTTTCTCAAGCCACCTAGGCTCATCCACACTAGGCCCAGCGTGCCCTACTGGGGGTTAGAAGTTCCCTACCCGCCATCTGTTGGGCTTGCACAAACTGCTGTAATTTCTTCTTACGAATCAATCCTTCAATTACATCACGCAAATGTCTACATTCGTTGGTGTTGTGATCACGTGTCTCATGAAATCTGCAAAACTTACCACATTTCTTTTCCTTCTTAGTCGACTCCCTATGAGCCGGCTTCCTATACCGCTCTTTACCCTTGGTAGCCAAATATATATTCTCAATCAAGTTGTTCAATGGAGTATAGCTGTCAAACTTCGGGATTCTGGAATGTCTTCTTGAATCCGACTTCTTGTCTTTAGCCCATCATAGTTTTGCTTTGTCCGCTACTTTGATTCTCCATATTAACATTAACATTGCCGGAATTCTCTCCGGATTGTTTCACATCAACATTACTTTGTATTACCTTTGCCGACTGTCCAGCATTGGTCATTCCGACGTTAGTACTTGCCTCCTCCAAGCACAATTAATTCGTGTTTTAATAGAACATGTCCCTTATTGGTGGGGGTTTCATCTTCAACCACCTCTTGAAATTAGTCTCGGGATGAATTCCCCGAATCAGCACCATCAACACAATATCCTCCTGAGCATTGCTCACTTTAGTCACCGTGGTGTTAAACCTATGTAAGAAATCCTTCAAAGATTCTCCCGCTCCTTGGAAGATGTTGGAAAGTGACATGACGTCCTTTAGGCAGGTCGTATGCATACGGAATTGCTCAATGAACTTCTGCTCCAATTTCTCAAAAGATGATATGGATCTCGACGGTAGTCGGGTGAACCACATCGTCGCCATTCCTTTTAAGAAAATGGGAAACAATGACATCGTATAGCATCAGTAGCCCTGGTAGAATCCATATGCCAGTCGTACTTCATCAAGTGTTGCCTCGAATCCATCTTCCCGTTATATGATAGCATCGATGGCATCACAAACCTCCTTGGGTATTCCTCACGTAGGATGTTTTCCATGAACAAATTCCAGCTTGGGGAGGAACCCCACTCATCATTAGTCTGATGTTGGCTCTCATTTATAAGTCTCCTGACCATTTCAGTTAAATTCGGATCAAGTGGATCTACTAAACGGTGGTAATCATGATTTTCCCCAAGTGTTTGGCCCAGCAAATGCTCTTGGTTTGTTTCACGATATTTGGGTTCCCCATACTTCGGGAGAACCGTTTGTTTAGTAGTCAGATGACTTCTACGAGGCGGATCCACAGCTGCCACTGATTCCAGTATTCTGGCCATCTGAAGCACAACCGAAGCCAAGTCAACACCGTTAAAAAACGAGCACCAGAAACATAATTGAATGGTTTGGTACCGATCCTTCTCGATGGATTGGTACTGATCCATAGTCCTTTACCGCGGTTTGGTCCAGGCCTTTGCTTCGATGCTCTAGTCTCCTTTTGAGCCAACTTTTGTTTCATATTCCTCCGTCTTTGTTTCGATGACGAGGAACTGTCAAGTTTTAAACCAGATGATGTCATGTCCCTCCTGCTTCTCCCACGGCTGTTTGTCAATTGATTCAACAAATCCAAACACCGCTTCATTTGCTGATTCAGTTCATTGCAGCTTTCCTGGAGTCTGTCTTCCATTTGCTTCATCATACAATCCATCTCAACCCTAGTAATCACATATGTTGGGTTCTGGCATTCGGTAGTGGTTGGTTTGCAACCTTCTCTACATGTTGAGAAACAACATTCTTAGTGGCACGTAATATAGTGGATCGATCTCTTCTAGGAGCAATGGTAGAAAGCACTTATGTAGATTTTCTGAAAATCTAAGTAGTTTAAAATTCCAAAAACGAAGAAAATTGGATCTATCTCTCGGATTTACTACACCAAAAGGTATTTTGGTGGCGCCCAAAAAACGCTACCATAACTTACGGTAGTGTTTTAAGAACGCCGCTAAAAAACACACAACTAAAACTTAGGACTTTCCACATAAAGGCTAAAAAAACATCTTTCTGCAGCGTTTTAAAAATGCAACCAAATTTTTTATTGTAGCGATGTATAAACGCCACTAAAACGTATTGTTGACGCTACAATAAAATATTATAGTAGCTTTTTTGTATGCCGTCGTATATATTTTAGTAGTGTTTAATAAACGCTGCTAATAATTGTTGATTTTTTATGTATTTTTCCCTTTTTTGGTAGCTCGTTCGGTTTTCACTTCATTTTGTTCATAATATATACTATGTAGTAATAATTAATATATTTCGGTATGAAACTAACAATCACACATAAAATTATCACATTCAAACAATCGAAAACAACATTAATCACATAATAAAATACGTTATACAAACAATTCAATACAAAATATTTTAAACAAAATAACCACATTTATATGAAATTCATGACCGTACATAGAGAAGTTTGTACAACTAATGCTAACAAAATGTTAATGCTCCAAGTGTTGTGCATGTTGATTGAATTATCTCCACTAATCATCTATGGGCAGCCTACACATCAGTCCTAACTCATGCTCATCCTGTACATCCTCAATCATGTAGAGTCGCCTTATTATGCTCATCCCATTCCCTATAAAGCTCAGGCTCTAGACCCTGATGTTCCTAAGCTAAAGATCCCAGTGGAGTGTTGCAGCATGCCAATAATCTGCTTGAACCATAGGTCGCTACTATTTTAAATAATGTAATGCTTACTATGTTATGTTTCCTCATGTTGCTTATGCTCCTCTAATAAATGCTCATGCTTGTCTTGATTCATCTGCTAATGATGTGAAAACATTTTCTGATGCTACTCATAAGGGCTAAGACCCAGTACTTGCGCTATCTGCACATTCGCATGGTGCTCTAAGTGTCTGCAATCAATGAAGTTGACCACTCAATTCAGGTGCGAGCCAGCTGCAACCGCTCCTAATACTCAGGCTTCTATGTATTTTTGTGGAAATATGCTTAAATTTATATGCAAAGCAAAACATAGGTGTAGAGTATTATGTTGTATACATATGTTTCAGTTTTATTTTCTTTATTTGGTTATACTGTTTTTGGGCCATTGTTAAAATAAAGCCCATTCAAACTTTCTGTAAATAAGCTTTGTGACTCGAGAGAGATAATGTAATTTTGGTTGTTCTACTTTTCTTCTCATGGTATCGGAGCGAAGGACGATTCAGATCTAGGGTTTTTCTCTATAATTTTTCTTCTTCTTCTCTTTTGATGGCGAACGATCAATCGGATTCGCTTCAGTCTGGTGTTCTTCCTCAAGCAAATCAGCCGATTAACTTCCATGATCCCTATTATCTTTCTAATTCAGATCATCCAGGTATGCAACTTGGAAACCACATATTATCTGGATCGAATTATCTTAATTGGTGTAGAACTGTTAGGATGGCGTTAATTGCTAGAAATAAGTTGCAATTCGTCAATGGAGAACTTCCTATGCCAGCAATTGATTCGGCTGATTATCAAAAATGGGTCAGAAATGACTATATGGTGATGTCCTGGATTTTGAATTCTATGGATAAAGTTCTCTCAGAGAGTTTTATGTTTGTCGATTCATCAGCGCAATTATGGAGAGAATTAGCAGAAAGGTTTGGGCAAACTACTGCTCCAGGATTGTTTGAATTGCACCAGAAGCTAACATCAACGTATCAGAATGAAATGAGTATTGCTGAGTATTATGGAAGTCTGAAAACTATTTGGGATCAGTTACAAATGCTTGAAGGGTTTCCGGAGTGTACTTGTGGTGTTCTAAAAAATTGTTCATGTGGAATTCTAAAGAAAATTCTTGAAAATGATCAACGTAACAAGTTAATGCAATTGTTATCTAGACTCACGAAGGAGTATGATCAAGTGAAGACAAATATTTTAAGTTCGGATCCTTTGCCTACAGTCCATAAGGCATACTATATCTTGCAGCAAGTTGAACATAGGGATGGCAATGGGGCGGGTCTAGGGTCCAAACCCGGTCGACCAGCCCCTGTTTTGGTCCGTCCAGACCCGCCCCATTGGGTCATTGGGGCGGGTAGACCCATGACCCGTTCTTGATTGCTCCGGGTCTAGGGTCGGGTCGGGGCTCGGCTGACCCGCCCCAACCCGATCCGCACTACTAACATCTCATTAAACTGCTTTATTACTATAATGATTTATTAATCTTCTTAGATATAAGTGATTCTAGCATGGATATTAAAATGTTCCAATCAATAATCTATAGAAAAAATTTAAGTATTAAGTTGCGTCATTGATAATTATACAATAACATATGTATATATTTTCTGAATTGTTATTGTAGACATCATTTTTATTAACTTCCTTAGACACATTGTTATTTATATTTCATGTATTATTTGGTGATAATGAGTATAAACAAATAAATATATGTACGTTGGTACACCGTACGCAATTTTGAATCAATACATAGAGACTCATCGGGTCTTGGGGCGGGTCGGGTCTACCCTGACCCGTACGGGTCCCGGGTACGGGGCAAAATTCCAGACCCGCACCGGGTCTACGGGCGGGTCTGGGGCAAGGTCTAAAAAATCCGGGACGGGTATGGGGCACTAAAAACCCGCCCCAACCCGCCCTATTGCCATTCCTAGTTGAACATCAGAACAAGTTAGGAGATAAGAATGCAAATCAATCAGAGATGAGTGCTTTCAATGTCATGAAGACATCAACTAAGTCAAATTTTCAGAACAATAAAAGAGAGTAAAAGGCAGAAGAGTGAAATTCATTGTGATCATTGCAAAAAGAAAGGACACTCGATTGAACAATGTTTCAAATTAATTGGATATCCAGATTGGTGGATTAAGGATGGGTTTGGAAAAACAAAGCCAAATCAAAAGAATGCTAATGTTGCTGAGACCTCTTCTGATCAAGGAATTCTTGGATCTCGTCCTCCATCAGGAAATATTTCAAGTGCTGTGGTGAATACTGTTGTTTCTGAAGCTGAACAATTTGATCCAGTTCTTGTTTCTGCATTGTATAATCAGGTTATGAAGATGGTTCAAGATTCAAGTTCTACTTCACATATTCAGGATAATCCGCTGGGTACTTCGATCAATTATGCAGGTAGTTGTTTTTCAAAGGTTCAAAATAATACTGCTAGTTTATATGATCAAAATTCTTGGATAATTGATACTGGAGCAACAGACCACATGACTTCTAACATAACACTTTTTGCTTCACTTAGAAAAATTAAAATTCCTATAAAAGTAACACTGCCTGATGGTTCTACAATTTTTGTCAATCATATCGGAACTGTAATTTTAAATTCGAAATTGCAGTTACAAAATGTGTTATATATTCCTATTTTTAAAAACAACTTGTTGTCTATAGGAAAATTTCTTGACCAGAACAATATTGTTGCAAAATTCACTCGTTCTTATTGTTATTTTCAGGACCTTGAGTCAAATCAAGTTCGAGCTCTTGGATCAAAGATTTCTGGTCTTTATAGACTTTCTTTTTCATCTGTTTTACATAATTCTTCAGACTTATGTTCTGTTTCTAGCAGTAATTGCTTTGTTGCTTCTTTTAATAATACTGTTACATCTTGTAACAAGCCTAGCATTGATGTTTTACATGCTAGGTTAGGTCATCCATCTGTTAACAAAATGAAACACTTTCAAAACTCTGTATCAGGCAGTTTGCTTAATAAAAAAATTTCTTGTGAAGCATGTGTGTTAGGAAAGCATCATAAATTGTCATTTCCTCATTCTGATTCATATGCAAAGTCTTTTTTTGATCTGGTTCATATTGATTTATGGGGAAAATATCATAGGCCAGCACTTTGTGGTGAGACTTATTTTTTAACAATTCTCGATGACCACACTAGAAATACTTGGACATATTTACTTCATTCAAAGGTTCAAGTAGTTTCAGTTGTTACTGCTTTTATTGAATATATGCTAACTCAATTCGAGAAAAAGGTTAAAGTCATCAGGTCTGACAATGGAACTGAAATTATTCAAGAGTCATGTAGACAACTTTTTGAATCAAAAGGAATAGTTCATCAAAGATCCATACCAGGCAATCCTCAGCAAAATGGACGTGTTGAAAGAAAGCATAGACATTTACTAGAGACAGCAAGAACGATCAGAATCTATGCTGGTATGCCTTTTAAATTTTGGGGTGATTGTATTCTTGTGGCTACACATCTTATTAATTTAATGCCAAGCTCAGTTTTAAACTGGAAGACACCATACGAGTTGTTGATGAACAAGACTCCTCATTATGAACATCTTCGAGTCATAGGATGTTTGTGTTTTTCTTTCCAAAAATTACGTGACAAATTTGCTAAAAGGGCAAGAAAGTGTGTTCTAATTGGGTATCCATTTGGACAAAAGGGCTATAAGCTATATGATTTAGAAACTCATAAAGTTGTGTTTAGCAGGGATGTTCATTTTATTGAAAATATTTTTCCTTTTAAATCCAAACAAGTAATTCCTCCAAATGTTGTTTCCTCATCACAAAATTCAAACTTTGTTAATCCAGCTTTGGATCAAAGTATCATTCCTTCCTCTTCAAATTCATATTCTAACTCTGACACAAATCAGTTTTTACCTGTTTTGTCCACTGAAAATGTTTCTTCTACCAGTTCCCAATCAAATACTGAAAATATTCATTTTGCTCATGATCAATCTAATTCTTTGAGTCATGATTCAGTATCAACATGTCCAACAATTTTACCCAATAGAACTTCTTCAAGAGTTTGTCATGTGCCTAAAAAATATGATGATTATGTAGTTGGAAAATTTCCTTCGAGAAAATCTAATAATATACAGCAAGATGATTCTATGTCTTTTAATGTTTTTACTGAACCTTCTCTTGCTTTTTTGGGAGATAATGAGTTACATAGCCTTGCAAATGTTTTATCTTCATTCGAGCCATCCTCTTATAATCGAGCTAAAGAGCATCCAGAATGGATTCAAGCCATGGAATCAGAATTGAAGGCTTTAGAAAATAATGATACTTGGGAGTTAGTTTATCCTCCTAGTGACAAGAAACCCATAGCCTGTAAATGGGTTTTCAAGACAAAATTCAAACCTAATGGTGATGTTGATAGATATAAAGCTAGGTTGGTGGCAAGGGGAGATAAGCAAGTTTCAGGAAAAGATTATAAATACACTTTTAGTCCAGTTGCCAAATTAACAACAGTTCGAGTTGTATTTGCACTAGCTGGTGTTAAAGGCTGGAATATTCAACAATTGGATATCAATAATGCTTTCTTACATGGAGATTTGGAAGAGGAAGTGTACATGTCTCCTCCTGCTGGGTATACAAAAGCATTGCCAGGACAAGCATGCAAACTGAAAAAATCTATCTACGGATTGAAACAAGCTTCAAGATGTTGGAACCAAAAATTAAGCAGTTTTTTAATTCAGTGGGGATTTCTTCAATCTAAACAGGATTATTCCATGTTCACTTTTAAACGAGACACTGATTTTATTATAATTGTGGCATATGTTGACGATCTATTGATCACTGGTAATAATATTTCACTTGTTTCTACTTTGAAGGCAGACCTGCATACAGCCTTTACTATCAAGGATCTTGGTGATATTAAATATTTTTTGGGTATTGAAGTTTTAAGGTCACGATCTAGTATTTTCCTTAATCAAAGAAAGTATGTTTTAGATCTTCTGAGAGACTATAACTTGAAGGACTGCAGATCAGTTGCTTTTCCTTTGGCAAAAGGCTTGAAGCTTAGCAAATTTGAAGGTGATGAATTATTGGATCCAGAAGTTTATCGCAGATTGATAGGTAAACTTTTGTACTTAAATTTGACTAGGCCTGATATATCTTATGCTGTTCAACAGCTAAGCCAGTTCCTTCAAACACCTAGAACTCCTCATTTTAATGCTGCTTTACATGTGTTGCGGTATTTGAAGGGTACTATAAATTTGGGTTTAAGTTTTCCATCAAAATCAGACCTTACTCTTTCTGCTTATTGTGACGCTGATTGGGGAATGTGTGTTGACACTGGTAAATCATTAACTGGTTACTGCATATTTCTTGGAAATGCTTTAATTTCGTGGAAAACTAAGAAGCAAAAGGTTGTATCTAAAAGCAGCACTGAAGCGGAGTATCGGAGTATGAGTTATACAACGAGTGAAATAGTTTGGATTGAACGTTTACTAGCTGATTTGGGTGTTTCAGTTGCAACTCCAATCATTCTTCACTGTGACAATACTTCAGCAATGCACATTGCCAACGACCCATGTTTTCACGAGAAAACCAAACATATGAGGACTAAACATCAGAAGCTTGATGTTCATTATGTACGAGAGCATGTTCAGTCCAATTTTCTGATTCCAAAATACGTTAAATCTTCATTGCAGTTAGCGGATTTGATGACTAAACCTCTTGGAGCCGATCAACACAAGATTTTAGTGTACAAGCTTGGTATGATTTGTCATATATCTTCTCAAGATTGGCCTTCTTTCACTGAAGTCAATCTTGAAGGGAGGGTGTAGAGTATTATGTTGTATACATATGTTTCAGTTTTATTTTCTTTATTTGGTTATACTGTTTTTGGGCCATTGTTAAAATAAAGCCCATTCAAACTTTCTGTAAATAAGCTTTGTGACTCGAGAGAGATAATGTAATACTCAGGCTTCTATGTATTTTTGTGGAAATATGCTTAAATTTATATGCAAAGCAAAACATAGGAAAAAAAATTACCTGAGACTGTGACTGCCATATGAAACATTGTTATCACGAGACAACAAACAACAGCTTATCTAGCTAAGTACAATAAAAATAACCTACAAATATTCTCTCAATACATAACCTACAAATATTCCCCCAATACATTTGTATGTTACCCAATCTAAACACCATTGCAGCCCAATCCTATCAACAATTTCATCAAACCCACTTAAGCATTTCAAACACATATCCAGACCTAACCTTCAACTATAATGCTCGATACTTAGCTAAACCTAGCCCATCCCACTTTTATTTTATCTTAGCATCCCTCTTATCCCATACTCATTGGGCCTATAACAACCAGCCCTCTTCTCCCCACTCTAATTTCCATCACCAGAATCAATCAGGATTCAAACAAATCCAAACACCAAGAAAACAATTATTCTACAAGTAAAAGACTTACCAATGATAGTGCATGCCTAGTATGGAGAATTTTCTTTGATTACGTCATAAGGCTCAAGCCCTCGAATTGGAGTTACTTAGCGCGATAACGAGGAATGCCTTCTACAAACCTGACTCCTCCTTGGATATATCAAAGTAAACTTTCTTGTCTACCGAAACTTATACCCCATCTATTTAAGCCAAAGCCAAACTGTGGAATAAACATTTTTGTATAGCCTTACACAGGCACGACATAATCAATGGTAAATAAAGATGCCAATGTGACATAAAATTAATATTAAGAATATTTGATGTTGTTACATTAACAGTTACTAATAATATATATTCAATAGACATGATTAAAGTGTAAACGATATACTATTTTTTGAGGTATGATTAAACCTAGCTCATATACATATAACACCTGGATATCCAAGAAGTAGGATAAATCCTCTAATTGCATCTGGAAGCCAAGATAAGTCTTCTTTTCTTTAGTTTTTCCACAAGCTTTCATGCTTCTCCCATTTAGCCTGTAACCCATCTAGAGTATATCTGCCAATGAAGAGATATGAATCATATATCATAATTATTTGTTGTTGTTAACTTTATTATAAACAAACTAAAATCTTTTGTTTAGCATGCAGTAATCTAAATAAAAAAATATGGAACAAATCACAACAAAGAAGGTTAACCAGTAGCACACAGACCTTCACTGGTATCACATATGCAGTGAAGGAACACTACAATTAATGAAAGATAATCAAATTAAAAAATTGAAATGTGTATAAAACTATAAATAACTGTAATTTCTATTAAATTTGTTATTGGTTTGACTTTAGATAATATGTTGTATTCATTAAACCAACCATTGTATACCTTTTGCACCTTGGTGTTCATGATATAAAACAAGGATATACAAAATTTCACATGATTTTGAAATCTTACCCTTATGTTCATTCATTACTAATTCACGGTTTTTAGACCTCTGGAGTAATGGCAACTGGGTATTCAAATACAATATAATAGAAGTTTTATTCTGATATTTTAGATCATAAGAAGACGAAATAGAAACGCAATATTTGAGCATATCTTTAAACAATAGTACAATAGAAACAAATTTCTAGGTTCCTCAATAACTCTAAGCATTTCTAGATCTCTCCTTAATTATGTATAATTATTCTACAGTGAAGTCCATAAAGTTAATAATTTCTACAATTACAAGGTTCCTTTTCTCCTTTACCACATTAAATTTTAGTACTTGTAATTTATAATGTCTACAATTAATTACAAGAATCTATAGTAATCTACTATACAAAATATCTGAATCTGTTGTTATAGTGATCATGTATTGTTATAAATCTTCAAGTTAAACTTTATGTGATGGAAATAATTTCATTAAAGTTGAATTAATAGATAGACCAAAATGATTTTGTTGTGAATGAATCAAGGTGCACGGGGTAGACTCTGTCCATACAATTGATTAATGTAAGGTCGGCTACAATTCAAAATTAGCAGATAAAGACGAAGACACTTATATTAATCACCTTCAATTTTTTTTGACTTGGTTCACAATTCCACAATACAAAAATACAAATAATAATGTAACTATAAAGTGCGTGAGAAGATGATAATACTGATGAATACAACTTTTTCCATATAACTGTATGCATACTGAAAGAAACAAACCTAATATTATTCATATTTAGAAATTATGAGGTGGTTCTTGTTTTGTTGTTTGGCTGTAGATAATTAAATTATTAATTGCAAGTAAAAATAGATTAGATAATCAAGATTAAATATGTGGCAAAAGCAACCTAGTTAAGTTTCGGTCAGGTCCACGTCCTTTCGCTGGACACATTTCAGATTCAACAAGCCTCTCTTTCCCAATTTCTATTTCAGTTTCCACACCTGATACATGTCTTAGTTTCAAATGCATAGGCCATTATATCTCTAGTCACTGTTGCAACCTGGATCCTCCAACGCGGTCTGTTGCGGTTTTTTGTTCAGTCATAAGTCACAAATGTTCCTGTTCAGCCTGGATGTCTCATTTCCCGATTCTCTGTTGCATTTCTTTAGCAGTCTCAACAGGACTCCATCATGCAACAGTTCTCCACCTTTCAGCGTCCTCCCTTCATAACACTCCATCATTCAGTAGCCTTTCTACAAGTTATTGCATATGAAGCATAATTAGTACGACATCCGAATATTTATTCATGCAAACTTCATTCCCAAATATCAATAGAATCCCACATACCGTGTTTAAGTCATGTACAACTTTATTTTTGGCTAGTCAAACTAATGTAATTATCAAGAAAGCGGAACTTAAACCCATTAAAGTTTCAAGTTCTAGAAATACCTTGTCATTGATGATGACAAGATTCGGTAGACTTTCTTAGTAATGATGATAGGGAGTTCACTGTTTCAAAATCACACGATGCCAATGCAACTAACAAAAAATATTTTGATATCAAATGCCAAAATAAATTTGATGTTTTATCACTGTTAGCAGATGAAAGCATTGTTGGTAGGAACAGTGATTCAGATCTGGATTTGGGAATTTCTAATGATACGAGTTTAGTGGCTGATGATTATAGCAAGCCAATGCATTATATGGTTGCTGTTATCCCTACAGTAATGAATGAAAATTTGTTCTATGTAAAAATAATAAAGAATCTTGATTTGACTGCACACACTAATACATATGATTTGCAATCCAGATTGATATGTGATAAGATAAATGTAAAGGAGAAAACATGGAGTTATAATATTTGTAGTTTCAGGAGATTGCTCCATCGATGTTTTTGAAATGGCTGAAGCTGGACAAAGTAGTGAAATAGTTGAAGATGATTTTAAAATGGAATATGAAGGTGAAACGGATACAATTCAAGATTACATTGCTCACTACATAATTCGATTCAATTCTGTTATCTACATGTTGCCACCACGCCCTTGCGATTCTCTTAGTTAGAAAGCAGGCATTGAATACAATTCTCAGAAAATAACATAAAAATAACTTCATGTAGGAAGCAACATAACTCTTCTAAAAGTATTGTTGTAAGTTTCAAAAATAAATTAACATATACAAAAAATTTACCCGACTTGTTTCTCCAAAAGTTTGTAATCGTTCTTCATACAATCAATTCAAAATTCAACTAATGTATCTACATCACCATTCACCATCCAAAATCATATGAGCGACGATTGGGCATTGTGAGCAATCAAGATGCGAGTGGCGATGAGATAAGCCGATTTTGGGGTTTTCTAGCTTTGAAAATGATGTCAAGGATCGATTGAGAGGAAGAGTTAATGAGATGGAAGTGGGTCGACGAGAGAGAGGTTGAGGAATGGACGAGATTGGAGGGATTAGGTAGGGAAGCGTGGAGATGATAGTGGCAGTTGAATTCTAAGAATAGGTTTTTTTGAAATAAAAGTTGGAAATGGTTTTGTTACGTTGAAAAGAGAGATATGAGCGGGGCGAAAAAAAGTTTCACCAAAATTTTTGGCGGGAGCATCGGTAGCGATTGTTTATTTATTTCTATTCTTATAAATATTTAGTAGCAGTACATAGTTTTGAAACGCGGCTAATTAGTACACCTAACTAGTATAACCGCACAACAGTGGAGAAACCGACCGTTGTGGTATTTGATATCAAAGAAAAACGTTTTTGTTTAAATTTTTTCTTTATTGTTAATTTGATAAAAAATAAACTGCATTTTAAAAAAAATAAAAATAATTGAAACTGTGTAAATTCAATTATATCAATGATTGAAAATGTAGGTCAACTTGATACTAAGGATGTGCTATTAATGTATTGATATGAACTACTCACAGACACACGGACATGTATGTATGAAGAAGGTTCAATATACACTTAATTTTGAGCTTATTTGTAGCTCTAATGTATTAATGAATTTGGAAAAAAAATCAAAAAAATGTCACCGTAATATACATCATCATATTTTTCAATACCTAATTAAAGAAGACTACTAATGCAAAAATTGATTTAATAAATAAATCTCATATTATTGAACTACAATGTTTAAATAAATTACCTAAAAATATCATTATTATATGAAAAACTAACACTGCTGAAGTAAAAACAAGAAATAAACTAAAATTACTGAAACAAAAAAAAAACTAAACTTTGGATTCTGCCATTGTTGATATTTCTTCTAACAAGAAACTTGATTCCGCCACATAATCAATAACTGATTGAGACATAACATTGATTTTTTGTTTTTTTCATTCATGTACTCAATTTGGGCAACACCAACTCTGGAAAGACGAGGGATCCATAACAACTCCTTTAGTTTTTGTTCGTATACATCTTCACCTTCATCATTCTTAATCTTATAAAGGTAATCAGCACTACAACCTATGATTTCCTCTACTGGTTCATTAAAAGCAGTAATCCAAGCTTCAGCGGTTGGATCATTAATTTTCATTACCATAATATATCTGCATCAAACAAACATATTATTACATATATTACTGATTACTATAAATAATTAACTCAACTTTGGTGTCATGGGTCACAAGTTCGAAACTTGCGTAGCGTGATTCGAACATTTATTAACATGTGATATATTATCTCAATGATATATTGTATATAAAGTATCATTTCAAATAATAATAATAATAATTAGCTCTTAAATTTTTACCTCAAAATACAAGAGCTTTCATTCTGTTGGCATGCTTCACACCAATAGCCCGATCCTGCAGAATCAGTTACCTTTTTTTTTGCAACTCTTACAGGCTTGATACCACAATTTCTGACTCTTAATATAAGTTATGTAAGCAAACACGCTGAAGCATGCAGACTATGAATGGAATAAAAATAAACAATTAATATGAAATTATTAATGTACAATATAGTTCGAAAAGATATGGACAAACTTTGTCATGACCCAATGTTGGATCATTTATTATATGAGAAAGTTTCAACGTTTACAAAGAATTGTAGAATCAATTCAAAAAAACACAATGGTAATAAGAATGAGTTGATATACTGTTCTTCTGCAAAGACTTTATATGATACATAGAAAATATTTTATCACAAAGCATCACTTCTTCCAGGGATACACAGAGAGGACAATAACAGCAACAATTACGAGCAAAATAATAATTGCAATACACATCCATTTGTGTGAGTTCTTTTGCAGCGATTTTGCTTTTTGAAGAGCTACATTTCTAGTTTGAACGTGATCAACTGCACTTGTAACCAGTACAACAAAAGCTTGAAGGGAATATAAAGTTTACATTAACCTTTATATAAGTGATGATAGAAATATGTCAAGTTATTTATTACCTGACTTTCGATGTTATCAAGCATGTCATCCTGAGCATCAATCAGCTCCGCCATATCCACAAAAATTTACAGTAGCATACAAAATTGTCTAGTAATTTAAGTCTAATGGGGGAAAATCACAAACCCAACATTCAATTTACTTTTTAGAAAAATCAATGTGTAAAAAATTATTTTGTTAGTAGTGGAATGCTAATTAATTCAACTACAAGATGGAAAATATAGCGTGGGATTATTTTATGAAAGTTAAATTTACTTTTCTGTATACAAACCTACGTTACATCATTCTATCGTCTTAAAGTGCTTAAGAAAATATGTACCTGCTGCAATTCAAGAAGCCTCCTTTCTAGTTCTTTCACAGTATCATGTCGCTCCTGGATTTCAGCAAGAGTATCCATAAGCTAAAACAAATATATAAATTAGATATTGCGACTTTTAAGAACAAAAAATAAAATAAAAAGAGATGTTTATATAATCAGGATAACCTGGCCACGGCCCTGAATTGCAGTTTGAAATATTTGTTCACTTTGTGTAGTCTCGATCAAGTTATCAATGGTCTGTAAACCACAAAACATAAACCTTAAGATGTAGGTATACAAATTATACAGAATGTCCAAAACATCAATGCACAACCCTATAAATAACATTCGACAAACACATTCTTGATATTGATTTTTTTTAGAAATAATAATAAATAGTAGTGATCTTTTCTATGTATAATTTACCAACCTTGACCACCGCCTCTTGTCTGTACAATGGTTGATGCGATTGCGAAAGGAACACTATATAGAATCTGCAACATTCGACTTGGAAGTTCAGAATACAAGAGTTGACAATAATAAAAAATAAAAAAATAAAATGGACCATAAATATAATAGGAAGAGTACTTACAGACTGAGGCAATCCAAGAAAGGCAAAGATAATCAAAACTACAATTTTAACATCGGCATTGGCTGTAATATAGCCATGAATTCCTCCCTTATAACCTTTTACTGACCACGTGCTTACGATTGCAATGGCTGTCATAACAGGAAACCATGATAACTGATTACAACAAATATTAAAAGAAATGTTAGACCATCAGGTGCATTTTAGTGTATTCACTATTTAGAAGGCTGAAAAAATACAACTGATTTCAATATTCCTAATTTTAGTAGCATTGAATATTTTTGAATTTTTTATCACTGAATTACTGATGGCTGCTGTACTTATAGGGTAGAAACAAAGCTTCAAGATTTCAAAGTAAACCATGAAAACAACATGGCAGAGCCCAGTGGTAAAAAGGTTCAATTTTTTAACATTGATTAGCTGTTCTATCATCGATCCTCATTTGCAATTTATCAAATAACCATTTATTATCACAAAACAAATTAATAGTGTGAACTGTGGTATTTTATATCTTAAACCAAATTTGTAGGCATTTATTGACTGTCGCCAAACAAATATGCTTGTTAAGCCTGAAACAAGAAATGCACCTAAGTTTGATATCATATTAGAAAGCTACACAACATCACAAAACAAATTAGAAATGTTGAAAATATATCATGTATGTAAGCATGTATTATTATTTACATAATATAAATTCCCAGTTGTACGGCTACTCTCACGATAATTCAACATAAAATGCAAATTAATCATCCAACAAACTGTACAAAGTCAACTGCAAATGATAAAGTAGGATTTCCTGTCAGAATACAAGTTCCACATAAGCTGTTAGGACAAGATCTTCTAACAAAAAATCATTTTTTTATTAAAATAACAATAATCTAAGTGGATTTCAATCATCACTATTAATCTAATTTAATTACTTGTTAACTGTAATACAATTCTCAGTAGGATTTTGAGCCACAGTTCATGAACACTCATTTATAATATTATCTGATTTTGACACATTGTTTCCTATATCCATAACAGTATTAATTAATTTTAACAAATATGCAACATTTATGCATGCTAGATTACAAACTATCAAAATGATTATGAACTTCTTTGTTTCTTTCTTCCACGCCAAGTATTAAGTGGGAAGATCATGTGTGATGTATGCTAGTTCAAATACCCAATTATAGATCAGACGACTCATATACAAGACATTTGTGGTATGTATGTAAGAAATTCAAGTTAAAAAAGTTGAGATAATTATCTAATCATATCAGTTTCTTTGTATGAGAAAAGGGCAAAGCCGAAATTTAGTCTTCCCACTTAAACAGCATCCATACAAAAAAAAGGAAAAAAATTCTAATTTGGCTAAGAAACCATTGATTCAAAGATAATAATAGAGTATATATTTGCAATTTATAAAATAACCATTGATTAGTTGTTCTCTCATCGATCCTCATTTGCAATTTATCAAATAACCATTTATTATCACAAAACAAATTAACAAATATGTAATTATATTTCATACAGGTACCTAAAACTCTACAGTCTACATACATGACAGTTTTGATCATTAAACAATATGTCATTATATTTTTTGGAGGACGGTACTTTATTAACAAATAAATTGAGAAGCATGCAAGAGATAGTGAAACCATAAATAAGAACACAAATTCATTGGAACAAAGCAAAAAACCTATCTCATACAGGTACCTAAAACTGTGTACAAGCAAAAAACTATAGTCTTTACATTCAATTTTATATGCACGCGCAAAACTCCTAGTTAATTTTAATTGATTTATAGCCTTGTTTTTCACATTTTATAGCAGAACTTCAAATTTGAGCCAAGTCTATCAAAATTTTGCCTAACGTATTCAGTTCTCAAACATTACTTAATTTTAATCTTAACCTTAATTCTAATCAGGAGTTCTAATTGAATTAAATCACAATAGTTTAGCATAAAAATCAGCTTATAGAACCGTGTACAAGCACATCCAAAAGTTAGACATCAGCTTATAGAACTGTGATAATCGCAATAACAAATTCAATTGGCAATAAAAAAAATAAACTTTAAGAACCTGGTGATGTGACGAGAAGCATGGTCGAACAACCAGGGGATGGTCGAGAGGAGGAGCGTTCGAGAAGAGGAGCATGTGGAACAATATCTCGTACTGGGTTAGGGTTTTATTTGGTTTAGGGAGAAATAAAGAGGAGACGGAAGGGGAAGATTGACCGGAGAAAACGGAGGTGAAATTTTCAAAGGGAGAATACGCGGTGATGAAGAGAAAATTTGGGGGAGAAGTATACGGGAACAAAAACGAAACAGCGACCCCTTTATTTTGGCTTCAGAGAAATTGATTTTGGCTAGTGACAGTAAGCAAACCTCCCTAACGGTCGGTTTGATAATAAGTTTTCTTGTAGTGATTTAGGCAATCCAATAGCAGATGATGGATCCAAACAGACTGAGAACCGCTCTCAGTGAAAGCACTAAAATGTTAGTACCAAAATGCGGTGCAAATACCCAAGAAATTAGTAGAGAATGAAATTGAATAAAAATAAATAAAAATGAGTAAGAAACAAGACACCAAACATTTATAGTGGTTCGGCTAAGTTGTTGCCTACGTCCACTTGAAATTTCTATTGATTATCTTGTTGTTTACAATGTTCTTATGGTTCAGCATAGGAAATTAGAAGAAAATGTGTAAAAATTACAAGGGAGCAAAAAGATCCTAAAAAATGAGCACCTAGCCCCTTATTTATAGCTGTAGGTTGGCGGGAAATGCTCCACCGCGTCTCCCTTCATAATCTCCACTATCCAGCAACAGTTGCTCTTAAGAAAACGCAGCCATATCAACAGGCAGTTATGGATCAGTATTAATCCATAGGCAAGGATCAGTATTGATCCATAAGATCTTCTTCTAGATCCTTCTTTCCACTTTGGGATGAAGCGATATGCCGTTAGCTTTGCGATTCCCAACTTGTTTGCATTGCTATGAGCTTATTTTTGAATCCAAATGATGGACCAGTGGAGGGATGAAGTTTCTAATTTCAAGTGCTTGTGGTGTTCGATAGCAAATGATGCGCGATCGACCTATGGAGCTTGAAATGGGTTTCTATGAACAACACTTGAGAATAAGAGGAAGTTAAAGTTTCGGGAGAAGATTTACGGATCGGTACCAATCTATGGAGATGGATCGGTACTGATCCATCAGATAAATGGATTTGACTTCAGGGTTTTGTGAGATGGTCTTGTTTTCATCTCGTGATCTTGGTTGTACTTGGTTTTTGGACTTTACGACTATTTCTTCGGGCCTCTTGCCTCGATAGCTTTCAACTTCGACTCGTCAAGTTTATTTAGATACTGCTTGGTCAAAAGGCTGGATAACAACTAATCCAGTCTTTTAAAATGATTCTATACTCATCCATTATTAAAATTATCTTAAAATCAATATTTCAAATTCGAAAAACACAAAAACATATATGAACCAATATTATTACAAAACACTGTCATAATTAATATATAACTCCTATAACATAATTAAATTAATTAAAACATTCCATATATATATATATTGTAATTTAAAATTTAAAATTTAAAATTCAAATACATATTTGACTAAATAATAAAATATTGAATATATTAGTTTGAAAATAAATTTAACTTAACCAAAAGATTTAACTTAATATTGTTTTACTGATTGAATAATAGAGATGAATATATATATATATATAAACACACATACAATCCAACTATTTGAATACCAAATCAATAATTATAAGTTAACCACCACTAGCTCAACTGATTAGTTAGTGGTATGATGCTATAGACATAGGTTCCAGATGTCATAGGTTCAAATTACCAAGATATCAAAATGAGTGCTCTACTTGAATAATTACCACTCTTACTAAAAAAAGCAAAAAAATGGAAAATTATAAATAAATTAAATTGTGAAAACATATGTGAACTTTATTATAACAAAATTAAATTCACATTAACAAATATTTTTAGATCCAACGAACACTAATAATACACAAATTTAAAATCAAATACAAAATTGGTTTTATGTTTAAATGACAATACACGGTAAGTTTCAAATTAAATCCAATAAGTGGCAATACAATATACATATATGTGAATCTGGGTCGGGGTCAAATGTTATTAATGAAAATACAAAAATGGAATTGAACTCAAGAGAATCTTGCCCTTTGCAACATCTTGATTTGGGAATTAACTCCAAGATTGCTTGAATCTCCATCTGATCTTGCTGAATCGAATAAACAACCTTGTTTTATTTTAGGGAAAATGTACAAAAAATTGGCTATGATAGAGAGAGGGGTGGTAGCCTTGAAGAGAGAAAGTGGAAAAGAAAATTAAATGAAGAAAGGGATGAGAGGGTTTTTTTTAATGAGAGAATAAAAACCTTTCATGTTCTCTCTTTAAAACTTTTTCTTTTAATTTCCAATCAATTTTCAATCATGTTAATCCCATCTCTCTCCCCTATATATGGTTGGCTGTGACATAGCCTTGCATGGATTAATTTTTTCTTGAAGCTGGCTAAGTAACCATTTGTATTTAAAACCCATTTAAATAAATACAATATCGTATATCAATAGTGTATATATAACTTTATATACACACCAAATAATTACTAACAACACCCAAAATATCAAACAAAATAATAATTAATATATTTAAATATTAGTTAATTTAATTAATTTGTAACACTTTTAAACCATAAATCGTGCGACTTTTGGAGAATTCACACATGTGGCTACGTGACTCAGAGGTGTGAATTTGGTGAATGATTAACATCAAACAATTCAAATATTAATGTTCACACGTCATATTAGCCAGTGGTGTGACAATTGGTCAAATTCATCACTTACAGACCTTTTCTGTAAAATCTAATTTCACGTTTCTTAAGCGGTACCTTTTAGTAATGATAATTTACACACGTTCTCTTCGTCAAACTATATTACTTTAGAATATGGAATTTGGTATTGGTCAAAATTCCAATATTGTCTACATTCAACTTGGTTAGTCCATAAGCAATGTTTTAGCTCAATAATAACATTTATTGTTAACCATACCACTTTGTCTAGAGATTTTGACTTTAATTTGACTATAATTGACCGTGATACTAACCTAAATAATCGAGGAGACGAATTCTCTGTTGAATAGTGCTTCGCTTTCAAATCTTTAACTCAAACCCAGCTATAGCCGCTCGATGGATCGACGTACCATGATTTAACTATAAACAAAGTGGAGTATTCACATTGAAGTTCCATTGTATTCTCAAGTCGAAGGAACTCAAAAACATCGTCATCCTAAGATTTTGTGTTTGACCTAGTTGTTATTAACCAACAAGAAACTCTCGGACGAGTCATTCTATAGTTATCCAATAACTACAAGTTCAAAAGTAATACATCGTCCAACATTTAAAGAGCGTTATGCACGCCGGTCTCAACAAATATATCGATATCCTTTCTCGAAACATCTTGACTAAGAATATTTAAAACAAAATGTTATTTTATTTGGTGTTTACTTACTCACAATTGCAGCTATTTGCAGCTACAATTACATAACATTTTATTTAAGAAATTTCTTAATTATATATCTTAAATTAATTACTTAACTATTTATATCACAATATAACAAAGTATATAAAAGGAAACAAACACCGTTACTACGAACAAGATTGAATACAGAGTTAGATATATGTAACAAATTACATAACTGCCCCTAGGGCATACCACTAACTCTTTCATCCCCACATTCAGCGGTTTCCAATCACAAAAAATTATCGCTTATTCTATCTTACGATTACTTATTTCTAGGTATGCCCTCGTAGTTTATCCATTATTACATTCATTTTCATCTTGTAGTATCTCGTCACCATACCTCTCTTTTCTCCTTAACATCAAAAAAACCCGTGTCCCTTAAAATCTCTCCTTTCCTAGAGTTTTTCCTCACCGTCGTGGCCACATCTTTCGAATTCCGGAGAAACCTCGCCCTGCCATGGAACACTTTGGTTGCTATCTCCTTTTTTAGCAGCCACTATGGCAGTCTATGTAGTCATTGATAGATCGTTAGCGAGACATCGAGACCGACTTTAGAAATTCCTCCTTCACGTGTTACCCTTGTCCTTCTTTTAATGTTGTCTTTAATACATTTGATAAAATTTTCGAGTGAATAATACATGTGATAATTACATTGTTTGTTATTATATTGCATTATTTAGAATGATATGAAAGTGTTTTGATGAATTTGAGTGTGCCTGGATACTTTATTAACCTTGATGTACGTATATACTGTTAGTACCTTTGGTGTTGGTTTTGATGATAACGACTATAGGACATTATATAAAATATAGATATTAATGTTTTATCAAGTTATATATAGTATATAGTGCAGGATATTAGACAGGTGTTGATTAAGAAGACTGTACAGTATCAATAGTTGATTCAAGATGCTGATATAGAGTTTCAAGAGTTGGAGAATGAAGACCCATGAGTATTAAAGAGTTTAGGATTTCAAGATATTCCAAATAAGTAATAGAGTCGTAACTTTTTTGTTAAAACTCTTATAGCACTTTCTTGATATCTCTCTCTCTTGATTTCAAATAAGTTTTAAATATTTTTCAAATATCCCGGTTTTCTTAATAATCTTTTCAAAAATCTATTCAAAATATTTCTCAAAATAATTTCTTAACCTTTTATATTTACACAGATATTATATTAAGTTTTTAAGTATTTTTTAGTCTACTATATTTTTTGTTATTTTAGTTTATATCTTCCTTATATTTATTTTTGATATTTATATTTTGATTTTAGATATTTACTTATAATTTATAACTATGTTGATTTTATATATATTATTTACATTATATTGAAAACTCTTATTAAATCTTTCAAAATTATTTTATAAAGTTTTATTAAGTTTTAATATGATTAAAATATGTACAAATGTTTGTACAAAGTTTCAAAATATTTTATAAAACTTAATATTTTTAAAACAATTTTTATTAAGAGATTTTTCAAAATACAAAGGGATATGTCGACATATCCTCTCCATGTATGTGAATATAGGTCGGGAATTTCAAAATTCAAATTTGAATGGAAGTGTATTTTCGTCGTATCTCTTCGCGAATGGACATGATTGTCGTTCCTCTATAAATACTAGACTTCAAACAAATTTTTAATTATCATTTTCTCATTCATCTCTCCTCCTTTCACTCTCTCATTTTCTAAATCAAAATATACCCAAACTCTGTTGAAATTCAACCAGAATAAAATTCAATCATCACTAGTTTGATTCTCCTTCATCTACTCTATGATTTCTCTCATATCTCTCACTTAAACCAAGATCAAAGTATTAATCAAAAGTTATATAATCAATTGTAATCAAGATCGAAGATCTGAGTCTGTAAAACTCTATCAAATCATACTACTATACTTATAGGTGTTATTGTAATCCGTAAAATCAATTAGGTGTGATTGTAGCTCGTAAATAAATTGAGTGTGCTTAGGAGCCCGTAAATCTAGTGGATGTGCTTGTAGCTTGAAAATCAAGTGACTCTACCCAGATGTCGGGATTCTGGAGGGTGTGTCTCGTAACCTTAAAATCGAGATTGTATTCACATTTACTAGTTGAAAAGAAACCCGTACAAGAAATTGTGCTGGATTGGATGTAGGGTAACTCTGAAGCAGTATAAAATCCTGCTGTGTTCTTTCCTTTTTACTTTTACTGCATTTACTTTTATCTGCACTTTGATTATGTGATTGTTTCTATGATTTTTAATTACATCATTCCTAGTAGAATCTTAAAGAATTTGAAAAATATTCATATAATCAATTAAACACTATTCATCCCCTCTAGTGTTAATTTAACCTTAAGATCTCTATTCCGTTGACTCACATTTGATATTAGAGCTTTGGTTTTCAAAGAATTCATAATCTAATTTTTGAAAAAGTTTTAATGGCAATTTTTGATAATATTTTTAACACTATTTTCGAAAAGAAAAATTGCAAAATCATCATAATATTGTTTCATAAATTTACATCTATTCATTATAAAAAATCACGTGATCTTTTGAATAGGTATGAATTGAAGTAAAAGATGTGTTACATGACTTTCGATGGAAAGACACCTGATGATCAAACTCTGTAGATCAAAAAGGACAATGGATATTGGATAGTGGATGCTCAAGACACATGACTGGAAATCCAAAGATTTTAAAAGATATAGTGTACAAAAATGGTGGATCAGTAAATTTTTGAGACAACTTTAAAGGTTATGTGATTGGCATCGGCAATGTCGATAATTCTAAAACTCCTACTATTTCTAACGTTTTGCTAGTTAAGAATCTAAAACATAACCTGCTTAGTATTAGTCAAATATAAAATTTTAAAATTAATTTTGAAAAAGGTAATTGCCACATCAAAGATAATGAGTCAAACATTATCTTTGAAGGTATTAGAAAACATAACTTTTATATACTACTTCAAGTAGAAAGAAATTTTAGTTATTCTTCTATGTTCCAAATAACCAAAATAGTTTTCAAATTGAAAAGACACTTTAATTTTTGAAATGCCTTATGATTTTATCTATAGAATATCCTAAATTATTTATCTATTAAAAAAATTATATTTTTATTATAATTAATATTATGTATTAAAAGGTTAGAAAATTATTTCAAAGAAAAATACTAATTTTTAGATTTTGTAAAACTTTTACAAAATTAACTATATACTTTGAAAACGGGGCAGAAAATACATAATATAATAGTATGTTTTTAATCTTAGAGATTATAAATTAATAATGAAATTTGTTATATAAATATAAAATAAATATACTTGATTCTATAAAAAAATTGGAGCCAAATTCGAATTATAACTATTTTATTATTTTTGAATGAATAGACACTTAGTAAGTTACAACTGCTATATATTTTTGAAGCCAAAATTTGAATTTTTATGACTTTAAATTAAATAATTTTTCAATAATAAAAATATATTCTAGATAAGTATTAGCATATATAACTACATAAAAAATAAAATAAAATAAAATTATGATTAATTTAAATTAATGAAATGTATTCTTTTGTTTTAACAAAATTCACTAGACACTTCAACTGCCAAGTTGTGCTTTTAATTTTTAAATTAAAAAAAAAACGATCATGCCTCTTCGTGTTTGGTTATATCTTTTTCCTAATGACTTTTATAAAGTGTTTCCTTTCTAGTGACATCTCACTAGTCATTTATCATGAATACAATAAATAGAAAATAATACCTTCATCCGTGATTTCAACTTTTCTAAATGTCGATTTTACTTCTTTCACTTTTATTTCTTACTAACTTTATGATGAGATATTAACTTTATGGCTTCATGAAATTAATTGAATGAATTTAGAACATGTGAATAAGGCTCTATTTATAGGTTCCTTCTATCAATAAGAACGTACCACATCTGTGACGCCCCACCTCTATACCCACGCTAGCCAAGAACACTACGGTGTAGTGCTGTCAACTAGCACGGAGAATAAGGATGTTGAGGAGCGACCATCTATGTAATTGCCTTGTGCGAGCACCGATATGTCAGATAATAAAACATTGCATTACATTTTTAGAGGAAACCCGACATACCGATACAAACTCAAAGCTACTACACAGTGGCTATAATAGTTTAGGACAATAGATATAAAAATAACACAGATAACATAAATGCGGAATAAAGATGGAACGAAAAGTCTCATATATATAATAACTGATATCAGTTACAATACATTTGACACAATACAAATGATACAACTACAATTGTCAACTCAAGAAGTTATATATACAAGTACATTATCGACTAATATACATGAATACATTATCATCTTAAAACAGACACACTGACTACTACAACAAGACGAAGACCACTTCAAATGATATAAAAAGTCTTCATAGCTCTAGCAGCAACCCAAAGCTAAAAATCTACAACCTGTAAATACTCGGTCTGACCCGAGTATTACATTCAAAAGAAAATAATACCCGGATCAGTCTAATTCAAACTCAGTTATTAATGCACGGAAGCAATAATAATCAAATATCAAATGGACGACAGTCACAGAAATCTCGTATACCCAACTTCTCGATAAGAGAACCGGATAACGACAGATATAACACTAAACAGTGTTAATCCACAAAACAGAAATCCAAAGCAGTTTAAACAATTGAAATGTCAATTTAAAATCATCAATGCTAATTGGCTGCAGTACACGCTAACGTGTACTGCCTCGCCAATACAGCCTACGAATTACGCAACAGGTCGATGAATCAAGAACAAAAGAAATATCGATTAAAATCTGTCAATTCAGTGTGGCTGCAGTGCACGCACGCGTGCACCGCCTCGCCACAACAGAATATAAAGTCACCACAAGGGACAAGGGTAAAACTGCTACAAAAATGCAGCCACCACTTGTATTTAAGGGCAAGGCTGCATCAGTGAAATGAAACAGTGTATCCAGTGAAAGAGACAACAAGTGAAACAAGTTCAACATGTCGCAAAGCAAGGCACAGGGAAATAGCAAACTGAAGGCGAGAGCACCAAAGATATGGCACTACAACACCCAACAGAAAAGACGCAGATCAACCTCATTAGAAAATAAGGTCATCGGTGAAGCAAAATGACAAAAATGCAAATGATACAAGGCATCAATGCAATGTATCAGATTCGAGAACAAGGCAGTGCAGCAGCATAAAGCTTCAACTAAGAGAATACGAAATATGAACACATGAACAATATGTGTCCAGGCTCAACAATTCAGAGAAGGTATGCAAAGGTCGGGACAACATGGTATGTTGAAGAATAAATGAAAACTGCAACCATGATCAAGCGCAAGTGCAGTTTGTAAATGGTCAAGACATAAAACTAAGTCTCGATCATAGTTCAAATCAACTAACAGAAAACAGAGACAGCAACATCTTTGACCAAACTATAAAATTTA
Source organism: Allium fistulosum (assembly GCA_030737815.1). Lineage (NCBI taxonomy): Eukaryota > Viridiplantae > Streptophyta > Magnoliopsida > Asparagales > Amaryllidaceae > Allium > Allium fistulosum. The sequence goes on from CM060901.1 coordinate 635,972,265, forward strand.
ATATCCAGTCAAATGCAAGCATGGATATAAATACAACATAGTAATGTACAGACTTCGAGATGGCACCTCGCGAATACAAGGCAAGACTGCAACAAGATTGCAGCCGACACATGAAGTATACAAGTTATAGTAACAAAAGCAAATTGGACAGCAGCTACTACACAATTGCTACTGCAAAACAGGTACAACATCATGAAGGAACCAGACCTCAAAGAAAATCAAAGAGGTCAGGCACTTCAAATCCAAAGCAATGCTCAGTGCATAAGAACAGTGGACAATGCAGGAAGATTGGAAAACGATATCAATTGCACCAGTATACTACACATACAACATAGCAATGAGGGAGTGCATGTATAAGTTCAGTGAAATGGTTAGGAGCAACAAAGACAGTGATGAGGAAGTACAACTACAAGTACATGAATGAAACTGCAGCTAGGCTAGCAGGTGAATGTACAACAAAACACAGTGCAACAGGTGATACTACAAGAGTGAACGCAGCTACAACATCAAGTGCACCAGCAACAAAGTGCAACAGTGAAGAATACTATCAAGTCGAATGCAACAGTATGCAGACGCTCTCAGGTCAAAGCCAGGTGAGAAATCACAGATTTAAGTAACTGAAGTAGCAAGATGTACCAAACAACTACAGGGATGAATACGATGTCAAAGATCAAAGACCAAGTCAGGAGGGGCAACTATAAAATGTGAAGGCAATGCACGTGTCAGCATGATAAGTGAATGCGTACATATGCTATAGTGAACACTAAATGAAACTGGACAGTGTCATCAATACGCATGAACAATGCATACCATATGTCAAGGCAGTAAGCATCAGAAATTCATGTCATCAGAAAACAATGAATTCACAAAACAAAACTCATAGTCAAGTTCGAATCACAACGACAATTCGACTGCCGAGCATAGTACTGAACGGTGGATAAACAAATTCGAAGACAACATTCTCAGAAGCCAACTAAGTCGGAAGTCAAAACCCAAGCATCAAATAGAAACATACGTTCAAGAGAATAAACTGCCCATTCCAACAAATATATGCGACGAAGATAAAGGGATTCAAATCCTAATAAAACAACTTAAAACCCAAATCACGAAACTGAGCAGTTGAATTAGATGTGAGCGGTAGCACTCACCTTTGATTCGACGAGCAAGCAACAAGGATCATCTCGAAATCGATCGAACCAGGCAACATCAGGAACATCCAACAACCGATCGAAACAATCACGTGCTTCGACATACAAAGCCCACAAATCAGAGCGCAAGAGGAACGAAAGCCCTAGCAAGCATCGAAAGAACGAACGAGGCCAAGCCCTAATCTGATCGAGAAAACGAAGAGGAAATCGTCGCCATTTTTATTCGAATGATTTTTGGGGCTTAGGGTTGAACGAATGAAAAGGTAAAGGAAACGGTGATTTTTATTTATCACGGCAAAAGGATAAAGCATGGGCCGAAACAAGTTTCAAAGCCCAAACTATTTTAACAAAATTTTCAAAAGAACTTCAAATTGATTTTTAAATTTCAATCGAAATTATAAACGTCTAATATCTAAAATCGATTGATGCAAAATACTGGGTTGTTACAACATCATATGACACTTGTCATATAAATAAATAGTAACAGACATGCAAAATGGCATATGTCATCACACTTGTCATTTAGGAAGATCATTGTATACATGCATGATGCCAAATTTCTTTACACATGTAATTCATTAATACACTTAGAATTTAAAACAATGAATGTGACAGAATGCATTATGTCGCATTATATTACATATAATAGTACCATAAATGAATTTTAGAACTTTACTTGTGTTTCAAAATAAAAGGTTTAGTAAAGTGTCTCATTTCTTTTAATTATTATGTTATTCATTATTTTTCTTCATGGTTTTTAAGTAATGTAAATATACTAACTACTTTAGAAAAATGGAATCAAAAATCAATTGTTTAACTGTCAAAAACTAGTCACAAAATTGGTGCAAAATCATGTTAAAAACAGACCCAGAACTTTAATAGCATTTCTGAAATGTTGTCTCTGCTTCTGTAACACTTCTGCCTATTGTGAATGGTTTAGATAGCATTTCTGTGCTTTGAAACATTGTAAGATGTTTCAGAGATGATTTGCAAAAGGAAGAAGAGTACATCTGATGCTGAGCAATTTTCGCCATATCCAACTCGTATTTTGAGAAACTTTCATAGTCCAGAAGTTCTCAGTCTTAATACGATAATTCCAAACCCAATTCACCCAGAGGCTATCCTTCTTATTCAACAGAGCATCCACATTGGCACTGACCGCTGCCTTGTTCCAGATAGATAAATTGATTATGCCAAGACCACCATTGATAAGTGGCTTTTCTAAACTACTTAGTCACAAAATTGGTGCAAAATCATGTTAAAAATAGACCCAGAACTTTACATAGCATTTCTGAAATGCTGTCTCTGCTTCTGTAACACTTATGCCTATTGCCAATGGTTTAGATAGCATTTCTGTGCTTTGAAACATTGTAAGGTGTTTCAGAGATGTTTTGCAGCACTTGATAAATGCTGTTGTTCCTGGTTTAACGTTTTAAATACATTTTGCAACAGAAACTTTTTACAGCATTCCGGAAATTCTGCCTTTTCTGTTTGAAACTTTAAATTGTGTACAAATGATATTTAATTAAGAATTTTCCTCTAATCTTTTTAGAGTTATTTTCTAACTTATATTAGAATGTTTTAACATTTATTTCATGTTTAAATACATTTTAGTTAATTAATTATAAAATTTTAAAGTAAAAAGGCTTTTAAAACAAAATATGTTTATTTTTAGTTTTTCAATCTTTTTTTTACTATTCTATTGTGGCAAGTTTTTAAGTAAGTTAAAAGTGTTTTAACATATTTATAAGTAATTTTTCAAAAAAAGAGTAATTTAATATATATATATATATATTTATATATATAGGTTTTAATTAGTAAGTTAAATTTAATAAACGTAGTAATGGAAGTTTGGATTTTTAACACTTAAGTTAAGATGAATTATTTTAAAGAAACTAAATAAAGAGGTTAATAATGTTTGTACCAAAATTGGGCACAACACTCTTCGGATGTGTTTGAAGAGATAAAATGAAGAAAGTAAATGTAAAATGAGGCAGCTTTAACAAACACACCAATCAACAGATAAGAAAAAATGCATAAACACACAAATTTAGAGTGGTTCGACGTATTTTCTACGTCCACTATGAAATGATTGATGTTTATTGAATTTGACTTGCTGATTACAGGAGATTACAACAGTACAGCTGAAGTATAATAGTGATTTCGGCAGAGTATCAGCATAGAGAAGCCAAAAGTCCCTTTTCTGGAGGCATATGGCTGTTATTTATAGGCGTAGGTTGAAAATATCTGGCTCAGATCTTGGAAAACTCCTTCTCTTACGTGGGTGGGCCCACCAGATCGATCCATGGCCATTTGGGATCGATCCATGATCGATGCGTATACCATTCGTATCGATCAAAATGACGTCTTTTTGGGCTGAGATCGATCATGGACATTCTTGAGATGGTATGCAAGCTCCTATGAAAATTTGGTAGCATTTGGACTTGTAGATTTTTAGCTATGATCGATCTAAGTTTGACCTTGCAATAGGCTGAACTGTGTATTGATCGGTTCGTATCGATAGCATTTCGCATCGATGCTATTGGTAAAGTAATCAACTGTGTATTGAAAATTTGGTAGCATTTGGACTTGTAGATTTTTAGCTATGATTGATCTAAGTTTGACCTTGCAATAGGCTGAACTGTGTATTGCTCGGCTTCTGCCCATTTGGTAAAGTAATCAACTACAACGATGGTGTACTTCGCGCCACCTTTAGCTAGAGGTAGAGACCCAATAATGTTGATGCCCCATATTGCGAACGTCCATGGACTGACCATCTGAGTTATTTCGGTAGGTGGGCTCTTGCAATCCGAGCATGTTTCTGACATCTGTCACATTTCCTGGCATAATCTGATGCGTCGCGATTTACAGTCGGGCAATAATAACCGTATCGAAGTACTTTCTCAGCAAGAGCTTTCCCCCGGTGTGATCGCCATACTCTCCTTCGTGCACATCATGTAATACTCATTTGATTTCATCGTGGGCGATACAACGTAGTAAAGGAACTGAATACCCTCTTCTATACATGACTCTATTCTGAATAGTGAACCGCGAAGCCTTTCAAAGAACTTGTCTTTTCTCACTCCTGTGCTCTGGTAGGGTCCCGTGCTCGAGATAGTTTCAGAACGGAGTTATCCATGATTCCTTATCGGGTACGGCTTCAAGTACCCAATCGGTCTTCATTTGATCAATACTCGAGGAAGATAGTGTATCAACGGGAATGAGTCCCATTTGTTGTGCCTCACCGGTGCTGGCTAACTTTGCCAAGGAATCGGCTTTCTGATTGTGTTCTCGGGGTATGCAGTAGATGGCATAATAATCGAACTGATTCAATATTTCTTGGACCCGAGCAAGATAAGTAGCCAGTCTTTGGTCTTTGGCCTGGTATTCCCCCCCCCCCGAACTTGGCGCACGATCAATTGTGAATCGCAGTAAATCTTCACAACAATAATTCTTAAATCTATGGCAAGCCTTAGTCCGGTGAGTAGGGCTTCGTATTCAGCCTTATTGTTGGTCACACGGAAATCGAACTTCAAAGCATACCATATAGATCGGCCTTCAGGAGTTTCGAGCACAACCCCAGCGCATGAGCAGCGGTCATTTGATGCACCGTCAGTATGTAGCTTCCAGACATAGTTGGGAGATTCACTGGTTTCGGGCAAGTCCTCCAGGATAGTGAAATCAGTGATGAAGTCGGCTAGGACTTGTCCTTGAATAGTTCGCCTCGGTGTGTAAGTGACGTCGAACTGACTCAGCTCGATATTCCACTTGAGTAACCTTCCAGACGTCTCAGGCAGCGTAATGACCTGTCGTAACGGTTGGTTGGTGTAGATAGTGATAGGATGAGCCTGAAAATACGGGCAGAGCTTCCTCGAGGCAATGACAAGTAAGCTAACTTCTCCAACTTCGGATAATTTCTCTCCGCTCCGGTCATTCGTTTGTTGACGTAATAGACTAACCATTGCATCCGATCCTCCTCCCGAATCAAAGCAGCACTGATTGTGTTTTCTGACACCGCCAAGTAGATATACAGTCTCTCATGATCAACAGGCTTTGACAGAATAGGTGGTGTGGATAAGTGTTGAACCAATGCTCGGAATGCGCCTTCACATTCTGTAGTCCATTTAAAGTTCTGTTTTCCTTTTTTGATTAGATCGAAGAAGGGAATGCACTTGTCGGTGGATTTTGAGATGAACCTGCTCAGCGCGGCTACCTTCCCATTGAGGCTCTGAACTTGCTTTATGGTTCTTGGAGTCTCAAGATTCCTAATTGCCCAGATATTCTTGGGGTTGGCTTCGATTCCCTGAGCATTGACGATGAATCCAAGGAACTTTCCGGACGTGACCCCAAAGTGACACTTCAATAGTTTAAGCTTCATTCTATACTCTCGAAGGATCTCAAACATCGTTTCCAGGTCTTTGATATGACTGGTGGAGAATTGTGACTTTACAAGCATGTCGTCCACATATACCTCCATAGACTTTCTAATCTGGTTAGCAAACATTCGATTAACTAGCCGTTGGTAAGTTGCTCCGGTATTTTTGAGTCCAAACGGCATGACTTTGTAGCAGTAAAATCCCAGATTGGTGATGAAGCTGGTGTGCTCCTGATCGGGTAGGTGCATGGGAATCCGATTGTAGCCGGAATATGCATACATGAAAGACAATAGCTCATGTCCGACCGTTGAGTCTACAAGCTGATCATTCCGGGGAAGTGGAAAACTGTCTTTAGGGCAAGCTTTATTCAAGTCTGAGTAGTTAACACAAGTTCTCCATTTCCCGTTAGGTTTCCTGACAAGTACAGGGTTGGACACCCATTTTGGATATAGCGCATCTTGGATAAACCCATTCGACTTGAGTTTATCTACCTCTTCCTTTAGGGCTGCAGATCTCTCTGGATCCATACCACGCCTTTTTTGCTTGACCGGGACATGCCGCGGGTCAATATTCAGGGTGTGGCTCGCGATGTCCAGCGAGATCCCACACATGTCAGAGTGCATCTAGGTAAACACGTCGAGGTTTGCCCAGAGAAATTCAACCAATTCCTCTTTCATCTGTAGGCTTAGCTGAGATCTAATCTTTATCATTCTAGAATCATAATTATTATCAATCGGAACATCGATCGTCAGCTCTGCTGGAGAAGCCGGACGGTCTTTGACTTCGTCCTCGCTTTCAGTATCTCTTGGGTCAAGATCGCTCGGGAATTGGTTGTCGTGCCCGGGCCTACACTACTAGAAAAGCCCTGAATTCCGACAGCGAGGACCCGACGGCTTCCGATGGCTTATTTCCGACGGCTTTCGACGGGCCGTCGGCGGCCGTCGGAAGCCGTCGAAAAACTGGGATTATAGGGCTCGAGCCCTCTTCTTCTTCCTCATTTCATACGAAAATTATATCAAAAAATCCCCAAATTCGTTCTCCAAGCTTCCAATCCCTAATTTCGAGCTTCCGGATCCTCCACGGCTGCCTAATCAACCTCCATTACTCTTAATCTCAGGTATAATCTCTTATTTTTGTAAAAAATTTAGTTTTTATCATAATTTTAGATTTGCATAAATTGATAAATTAGGGCGAATTAGGGATTGCAATTGTTTCCAATAGCGTAATAACGGTTTATAGCATCACATGGTATACGTATTTCATCTTTTATCGTGAAATTTTGAAAAACATGTATAATTTGTGGTTGTTCATGTATATGTAAATTGTTGTGTATGCCTTTATTGTACGATTGTATACGTTAGTTGGAATAAGATAAAATGAATGAATGAACTCGGAGTATTATATTGTGCACGTATTTACTTATGAAACAAAAAAAATGCATTACTCTAAATTATAATTGTGTGTATTAAAAAATGACAAAAATGTTAAACCAGCCTTAAGTTGATGTAATACGTCGAATAAATGTGTTAAATTAATTAATATATATTTTTGTAAATGTGAACAGTGAGTAAAACTGTATTTTTTCGTCAAATGCACGCATGTAATTGATGAATGTCCCTTAGAGAGTTTTTGGGCCCGTCTGACGAGTGTTGTACATGATCGTTGTATAAATAGTCGTTTTTTCCGAAAAACGACCATTTATATTCATCTGGTACAATGTTTGTCGTATTTGTCCCTGTATTGGACAAGTTATGAACACAGTAAGCATTTACATTTTGTATACTACTTCGTCTCAAGCGGTTCATAAAATTTCGGCCTAACTTTTCTTTTTTGTTTCCTGCGTACACGCATTTCTGTACAATGCAGGGAACAAAAGGGAAATGTTGCCGAAATTTTATAGAATCGTTTGAGACGAAGTAATATACGAAATATAAATGCTTACCGTGTTTGTAATGGGAAGTAGGATGCCTGACCAATGAAAAAAAAAATTATACAATTTTTTATATCGATACGTTAAAAAATAAAATGTGCCATATTTGAAAATATTTTTAAATTTGTGAAGTTGTTCTTTAAATTCAAATATTATACGACCATGAAAATAATCTTTTTCGAATTTGTATTCTTCAAAATAAGTATTAAATTTTGAACTTCTCATTTTGTCAAATAGAAAAAATGATTGATTATTTTGTTGATCGGAGGAGATGGATGTATCAAAGAAAAGAACTGAGGGGCTCAATAAAAGAAGATTTTTATAATGGTATAAACGTGTTTGTTGAATTCGCTTTAAGTAATAACGGAAACGATTTAGAAATTCGTTGTCCGTGTAGTAGGTGTAGACATTTGAAGTATTTGTTACCAGATATTGTGAAAGTTCATTTGTGCTAACACGGTTTCACACCCGAGTATTATGTTTGGGATAGGCATGGAGAAGTTGTAGCAAATACTTCTGTACAGTCTGAAAGTGTCGTTAACGAAATAGTTTCGACGACCCGTATAGAAAATATGGTCGAAGATGCAGCACGATCAATGTTTCCTATGGTTGAAGTTGATGAAGATGATGGAAATGTTGAAGAACCAAATATTAAAGCAAATTTTTTTTATGATTTACTAGATGCTGCTAAGAAACCTATTTGGGATGGTTGTAAAAGCGGCACTCAGCTGTCAGTAATCGCAGAATACATTGCGATGAAGTCAAAATATAACATCACTGAAGCTGGGTTTACGGCTGTTGTACAAGCTGCAAAAAGACATATGCCGCCCGATAATCTAATGTGTGAAAATCACTACGAAGTTAAAAAACTTATGTCGGATTTTGGTTTACCTTATCGGAAAATAGATACATGTTTAAAAGGCTGCATGTTGTTTTGGACATAAGAAGCAAACCTTAGAAATTGTAAGTTTGTAACCGAAAGAGATACAAACCAAGAAAAAAGAAGGGGAAGGAAGTTCCGTACAAGCATATGCATTACTTACCCATAACTCCAAGACTTCAAAGATTATATGCATCTTCTGTAACTGCATCTAATATGAGATGGCATAGCGTGAGAACGGAGGAAGAGGGTACATTGACACATTCGGCCGATGGAGAAGCATGGAAGCATTTCGATAAAACGTATCCAAATTTTGCAGCGGACAGTCAAAATGTTAGATTAGGATTATGTACGGACAGTTTTTCTCCATTTTCTCAGTTTGGTTCTAAATATTCATCCTGGCCCATTATCGTCACACCGTATAATTTACCTTCATGGATGTGTATGAAAACACAATATATGTTTCTTACTATTGTCATTCCTGGCCCCGACGATCCGACACAAGGAATTGATGTATATTTACAACCGTTGATTGAGGAGTTTAACATGTCCATATTGCATGGATGAAACTCGAGCGTTTTCTTTACCTCATGGTAAGAAAATTTCATGGTTTGATAGCTTTTTCCGACGGCTTCCGACGGCTGCCGACGGTTTTTGGCCGTCGGAAATCGCGTTTCCCCTTGTAGTGCTAGGCCCAGGCATTAACTATCAATTATTTGCAAAGCGGACGCAGAGAGATTCCTCTACGCCCTTTCCCTTCTCTTTTCGCTGCGCCTCCCATAGCTCAGCAACATAACAGGCCCGTCCAGTAGCCCGGTCTCCCTGAACAACTCCGACTCCATTGTTGGTAGGGAATTTCAAAGTCAGACGCCAAGGGGCGATAGCAACCCTGAACTCAGCTAGGGCCGGTCGGCCTAAGAAAGCGTTGTATGGTGAATCAATATCCAATACAATAAACTGCAACATCCAGACTCTCCGGTGTTCTCCAACTCCCAACTCCACTAGTAGCTCCACCATCCCGGTGGGTATAGTCGCACTTCCATCGAAGCCATGAATACGAAACTGACAAGGCTTCAAATCTTTCGCTTCCATCTTCATTTGATCGTAAGCTCATTTAAAGAGTATATTCACCGAACTTTCGCTGTCCACTAAGATCCTCTTCATCCAAGCAGGACCTATCTGAGCTGAAATGACTAGTGGATCAATGGTAGGGGCTTCAATTCTGTCAGCATCCTTGTCTCGAAAAATGATGTCGTCTGTCATCGTCTTCTATTGTTTGGCCGGAGCCCCGTCTTCCAAGTTACTGCAACATTCGAAGCTCGCGTGCCTAATGGAGCTGACATACGACTCCATTTCCCTTCAGCTTTGATCCACTGGATGAGGACCACCACTAATAGTGTTAATCACTAACATCCCGCCAGTATGCGCGGGTTCCTCCGGTCTAACCTGATTCGGTACTTGATTTTGATTCGACGGGTCTGCACCTCTAGCCTGTGACACCTGAACGAACTGCTCCAACTTTCTCTCCCGGATCAACTTCTCGATAATATCCTGTAGATGACAACACTCATTTGTGTTGTGGCTATAACTATCGTGAAATCTACAAAACTTCCCAGTTTGAATCCGTCTCTCTGACGATTGCTTCGGAGCAGGTTTCTTATACTGGATAGTATTACAAGTTTGCAAGTACACATTCTCCAGGGATGTATTTAAAGGAGTATAAGTGTCAAACATGGGAGCTCTACGTTGCAGTCCGCGATTCTGATCCCGCTTCTTACCCTGATTTCCATCGCTTTTTGGCCAATTCTGCTTATTCTGTATATTTAACTGCACCTTTCCGAAACTCTTCCCGGTTTGTTTCACAGCGACATTACTTTGGATTCCTTCCACACTAGGCCCTGCGTCATCCTTTTTCCTAGACTGTTTCACATCCTCTCTTCTCAAGAACTGAGCTGCCTTGGAATAGAAACAGTCCAATGACGCAGGGGGTTTTCCGGCCAACCAGTTGCCAAATTCGGATTCGGGATCGATTCCTTTAGTCAGTGCCATCAGAATGGAATTGTCATTAGGGTTACTAATCTCTACGCAAGCAGCATGGAACCTTTCCAGGTAATGTCTGAGTGTCTCTCCGGGAGCTTGAGTGACACTGGACAAGGTATTAACATCTTTGGGCCTTGTGACATGCATGTGAAACTGCTCGACAAATTTCGTAGCCAACTGGTCGAAACATGAAATAGATCGGGGTGGCAGGCGAGTAAACCACATAGTCGCGATGCCCCTAGGGAGATTGGGAAACTTTGGCATTTGACCGCATCATCAGCTCGTGCGGCATTCATCAACCATTCATACATTAAATATGACGGTTAGGGTCAGAGCTCCCTTCATAAGCAGGTAGAGTTGGCATTCTGAATCGCCGAGGCGGTTCAGCATGAAGGATGTCATCGGTGAAAGGGGTATGACTCCGTGAGATTCCCCAATCGTCATTGGTTAGGCCTTCGCTCTCACGGATCATCTGGCGGATCATTGTCAGGACGACTGGCATCTGGACATTCTGGGCATGCTGGGCCAAGGTGTGCTCGGGTTCCACAATGCGAGGATAGGCTGGGCATGGTCGATAGGCTGGGCACGGTCGACGGTCCATACCTTGCCTCCTTGGCTCTAGGTCTTCAAGAACATAAGACTCGGGAGTATAATCATGTTGGCGATGGTTCGAATCCATTCGGTTCCGAGTTCCAGCTTCCAACTCGATGACGACATAAGCAGTGCGGTTGTTAGTAGTGTGATAAGGAACTGTTCCCCCTCGGGAGGAGGGTCCGGTCTGGTGGCTGGTTGACGGACCAACTCTCGCTTGCCCAAGATTCAAAGTGCACTGATGTCTGGTAGCCTATGTATAGCTTCCATCCAGTCGCGGGCGCGTGGATCTGTGATTGTAATCAGAAGAAGCCGAACTTTCAATAGATGAGTAGGAAGCCCGATCCCTTCTGGACCTCCTTCGTCTTTCATGGTTCAGCCGATTGGCTAACTCCGTGTTGGCACGGAGCTACTGGGTAAGCTGCTGGCGGCTTTGAGTCAGCTCTTGCATCAGCAGTTGGAACTCCTCCCTGGTGACATGGCCTTATGGATTTGAAGGTCCAGCGGCGTTCTGGTCTGCAAAGAGGGGTTGTGCGGGGTTCTGCCTATCCCGTGCTTCTAGATCTGCAATGGTTGAGGTAGTCCTAGTAGCGACCATGGTGAATATCGAAGTTCTCTCCTAGACTTGGCGCGAATCTGAATAGGATGGAAGAACTTCTAGGCTTGAGATCTGGATCTTCTCCTTAGATTCTTGCAATCCAATATCGGTAGTAGATCCAATGAGAAGGAGAAAAGCTGGGTTTTGTCAGTGAAAGCACCAAAGTGTTTGTACCAAAATTAGGCACAACACTCTTCGGATGTGTTTGAAGAGATAAAATGAAGAAAGTAAATGTAAAATGAGGCAGATCTAACAAACACACCAATCAATAGATAAGAAAAAATGCAGAAACACACAAATTTAGAGTGGTTCGGCGTATTGCCTACGTCCACTATGAAATATTGATGTTTATTGAATTTGACTTGCCGATTACAGGAGATTACAACAATACAACTGAAGTATAATAATGATTTCGGCAGAGTATCAGCATAGAGAAGCCAAAGGTCCCTTTTCTGGAGGCATATGGCTGCTATTTATAGGCGTAGGATGAAAATATCTGGCTCAGATCTCGGAAGACTCCTTCTCTTACGTGGGTGGGCCCACCAAATCGATCCATGGCCATTTGGGATTGATCCATGATCGATACGTGTACCATTCGCATCGATCAAAATGAGGTCTTTTGGGCTGAGATCGATCATGGACATTCTTGAGATAGTATGCAAGCTCCTGTGAAAATTTGGTAGCATTTGGACTTGTAGATTTTTAGCTATGATCGATCCAAGTTTGACCTTGCAATAGACTGAACTATGTGTATCGATCAGTTCGTATCGATAGCATTTCGCATCGATGCTATGCGCATAGATCAGATCGTTCAATGGTGACGTGGAGCGATGGTTCAGGAGAGATCCACATTTCATGCCGCATGACCGTTTCCTTCACTTGACTGTGCCTTGTTCGTATCGATCTAGAGTAACTTCTTTCGTATCGATGATTTATAGGCTGCCTTCGTATCGATGCTTCATGTTGCTTTCTTCGTATCGATCGATGGTTACTGCTCTTCGTATCGATGGAAGGAGATCAATACGAAATGGATGGAGGGAGATTGATACGAAATGGACCTTTGCCGATGGATGATGGATACGAAGGGGACAGAGTCTAATGGATACGAAGAGGGGTGGCATTTGATGGATACGAACAGAAGTACCTTGTTGGATGGATACGAGCTGATGCCTGCGAGTTGATGGATACGATAAAGCTATTGCAAGGTGATGGATATGAACTGAGGCCTTCTCCCTTGATTTTGATCGATCCATATCTTGAGAGTACGAACTACGATTGGCCTGAAATTTGGAACATTGGCTTTCATAGCTTTACTTGTCGTGTCATATTAATTGTAGCTTGATCCGGACTCGAATCAAATTTGCTAGTATCCACAGTACACCTTTGTGATCTCTAGGACGGATTGTCTTTAGTTTCTAGTTAATTTCTTAGTGTCACGACCTTGCCAAAAGGCGGGATAACAGATAAATTTATAAAATCATATTTTATCATATACATGGTTACACTTATCAAAGTATGGTTAGGCTACGATTAAATTTCGTAATTAATATGGTTTGTTATGTAAATATATGAATTTATATAATAAATCTAATATATGAATTTCTTTGTAAAATTTGGATGCTTAGGTTTATGCAATAATAACATTTATATTAAACCATCTTCCATACTGTCATAATTGAATTTTGATTATGTATGTGTGTGTATACACATCATCTATTTTATATTATTTTAAATACATTAGGTAATGATTTTGATGTATTTATCATCTTACTTAGGAGTTTATTTCCAGTATTTTTTATAATGATTATAATATCCCACTTTCATATTTAATAGTAATTAAATAAATAGTTTAAGTTATGTTTGGTTTGTTTTATTTAATGACTTTAATATCTATTATTAATCATCGTTTACATATATAGTTAAATCCACGTTACTTAGCATTCTAATATAGTTTATATTATCATATTAATGTGTGCTCTCCTCTGTTAGAGGATCACACGTTTCTCTCAAAAAAAAGTTTATATTATCATATTTATCATTATTTATTTTAATATATGTCATGATATATCACTTATATCTTATATTAATTATCATTTATATCACATATTAATAATCATTCATATCATATATTAATCATCATTTAAATGTCATAATTTCTCATAATATATCACATATTATGCAACGACCTGCAAATTTATCATTTTGATAAATTATATTTATTTTTAAAAATATTCAAATAAAAGGTTTATAATACAAATAATATTGTTTTGAGTGATAATAAATAATAATAATAATAATTCAAATAATAGTTTTAAAATGATAATGATTCATTTTAATTAGTTTTAAAGTGATAATGAATCATTTATAACAGTTTTATAAGTATATATCATTAATTTGAAAATATAAGGAAAATCGATATCGGTTTATCGATATAATAACGCTTTTTGAAAATAACTGTTCAATATTGATTTATATGGTTTTACAATTCAAATGGGATCGCTTTAATTAATTAATAATGATAAGAAATTAGTTTTCAAACTTTATTAACAAATATATATATATAATAACCAAGAATAAAAATGTGATCGGAAATCGAAATCAGAATTCGTAAAGATTCAACGTATAGAAGTTGTGCAACATTATGGATTAAATGTAACATACATATGCACATATACCATGGTTTTAAATCTCCTATATATCGCCCGAGATCTCCTCCGAGATCTCATTATTACACTTAAACGAGACGAGACATCAAATCTCCTCCATATCTCCCTTGACACTCATCTCGTCCGAGATATTCAAATCTCACCCGAAATATGGATCAAAATCTCAATCCAAGATCTCACCCGAAATTATACATTTTTCTTATTTTGCATAATATTTTTTATTTTTGTATTGATTCAAAAGAAACTACTCAATCCAATTATAATTTACCAACTTCTTGAACATATTCTTTATTTTTTATCTTAATGAGTCATAGCGAAAGGTTTCACTTCTTTATTATGTTCAAATAAAATGATATTATTCAATCATTACCAAATCAATTAAGCTAATCAAGCTACCACTCTTCTAAAAATATTCCTTTTTCCATGTAAATCAAGTATGTTACCATTTTTATTTTTACTAAGAAAGTTATAACCGTTAAATAAATTTTGACACATCAATTTTAGACACATAAGTACATCCGAGATATTCCCGAGATGCATTATAAGATCTAAGATGTCAATCCGAGATGTACACCCGATATGTACTCATCTCGTCCGAGATCTCCACCGATACGAGATAACTTGTGTAAAAATTCCGAGACGAAACATGACCGAAATCCGATATTTAAAACCTTGACATATACATGTACACATCAATGGACATGTACACATGCACATGAACACACGTATATACATATATACTAATTATATACGAAATCAAAAATATATATAAGAGATAATTTAATAACTCCTTAACACTTGAGCAACCTTAAGTCAACACTACACATTAAAGTACAACCATCATCACATGCACATGGAAGGGGGTCATGTCAGCCGTGCCAAGGTAGTGGTGGAGGGGAGTTGGCCGTGCTAAGCGATGATGAAGGAAGAGGTGGCACATAGGGGTAATGATGATGGAGAGAGAAAACACTTAAAATATCTAAGGTAATTATCACCATTTGTCACACCAAATGTCACATCCAAGGGGGCACATGGCCTTTCCATTGCTTCAGGTGACTTCTAGCCATCCTAAGATGGTGTAGGATGGAGGTGGTAGGCGGTGGAGGTGATGGTGAGGTGATAGCTTATGATGATGTTTGTGGATATTTTGATAAACTTGCATATAAATACCCACCTCCTTAGCTCAGTTTCCATCTTTCGTAACTTCTCCAAACTAGAACCAAATGGAGAAATTCCTTTTTAAAACCATATAAAATTTCAGTGGCTAAAAATTTCTTGTTTATCACTTCTTCCCATTTCGAGCTTAGCTATGTCAAAAACTCACTTCTTTCTAGTGCATTATCGGACTCATATTTTAAGGCCGAGAATACATCTTTTTCTTTTGATCATAATTTCATCAAAACAGATCCAAATGAAGAAATTCCAGTGGCTACAACTTTAATATTGACCACTTTTTGCTATTTTGACCTTAGCTATGTCAAAAACCCACTTCTTTCCAGTGCATTGTCGGGTTTGATTTTTGTGAATCCGAGAATACCTCTTCTTCTTTTGACCATATCTCCTTCAAAACTACTCGGAATTAAGTAATTCCTTTTTTAAGTAGTAGATAAAATAATTTTCAACAACTTTATTGTTGAAAACTTTTCTAAATTTTGAGTGCAACATAGTCAAAAAGCCGAGAGAAGATGACTCATTTTTGGGTCCAAATATTGTGAACTAAAGATCTCTTCTTTTTCAATGGTTGAGCTCTTTGACCCTAGACCCTTGTATCGTGAGCTATGGTAGTGGAGGAATGATGAACGAGAGCAAGGAGGGTGGTAGAGTTGTTTTAGTGATGATTTAGTGAAGTGTTGATTCGTTTGAATGTTGGTAGGAAGAATTGGACTTGGAAATGGGTGAGATAACTCCATTTATACTATTATATATATGTGTGTGTGCGCGCGCGCGCGCATATTGGATAATATAATATTGTTCGCCATGCTTGGTTGTGACGATTATTAATCATGTTTGGCAGTTTAATATGATTTTTTGATTTCATTAACAAGTCACGTTAAATACACGTCGAAAATCACAAAGAAAATCATTTTCCTTTTATTAATGAAATGTTATATATGAAATGATAAATATCCTGAAAATGGTTTAAAATGATTTAATAATGTTTTGTAAACACTAGAAACAAATTTGGTGAAGTTTGAATAAGAAATGAAAAACAAATCAAAACTAGGAGCGTCGCGTAACGGTATTTCGCAATTTCACGCCGAAAAATTTAAATGAGTATATAAAGTGGAATATAGCTTGGAATTCTTTGTGATAAAAATTTTCCAAACTATTATATCCATTTCAAACAAAAGAAAATGATCCAGATTTCAATAAGTAGATTTTGAAATATAAGTAAAACAAGTTTTCAAAATAATCGCGGTTTTGCAGTTCGAAATTCAAAAAGGGATTTCTTTAAATTTAACATTTTTGAATGTTTTAAAAATATCAAAAAATCTTTATAAATCCTTTAAAAATTTTAAAAGAGATTTGGGTTATATAAATAAATTTTCAAATAATATAAAATTCGTTTTGATCAATATAACTTTAAAAACACTATTCGCGGCACTATTTGCAGCGGTTTTCAATAACAATTAATATATGGCTTTAAACTTAACAATTCTTTTTCAAACTTTTATAAATATTTTTAAATAAATAATTAAGTGCTTTAAAGATGATTTGAAAATTTTATAATTTATTTAAAAGAATTTAAATAAATGAATTGAAGAAAAGCTGTTATAAGCAAATGTTTTAATCTTGGCTCTAATAAGCCAACGAGTACACCTGATTTTCTTATTCATGAGACCTAGGTGAGATGCTAAAACCAAGGAGATGTTCAGAAGCAACCAATGCCTTGGCTCACCTGGCCTCCCCTAGGCGAGGGATAGATAAGGTCGAAATGTCGAAAACGAGTTAAGTATAAAAGATTAAATTTTTTGGATTTACCATCTTAGATAACATGTTTTCAACTTATTAAAAAGTTATGTTTTGAAAATAAGAAATATTTGTTAAGATTTAAATAAATGATTTGGATATATTTTCCTAAATAATTTTTTTTTGAAATTATTCCAAGTTTTAAAAAAGAGTTTAATTAAACCAAAGAATTTAATAAGAGAGGTTTAATAATTCCGCATATACCAACACGAATGTTTTAAAGATATATATATATATATCTCTGGAAGATATTTTTCGATAAAAAGAAATGAATAAATGAAATGATAATCACCTACATATAAAATATCTTTTTATCGATAATTATTTTGAAGGAACCAAAGTCGGATTTGGGTAATTCATATCCAAAAACCACTTCGAACCAATTTACGTATTCGAAAGTAAAGAAAATATATTAAAGACCTTGGTTTTGAAGGCGAGGATCTTCATAACAGAAGGATGCTTGTTGATAATTTCAGATTGGCCCCTCTGAAATAAATAAATAGCAGTGGTCTCTTCATTTTGAAATCTTCGTATACAAGGACTAACCCGCTACTAATCCTAGAGGTAATGCCCGACAGGATGTGGTAGGAGAGTGTCTTCGGTTTGTCTTGTTCCTGGACAACTTGTATGGATGAATGTCTAATGTTGCATTTGTAGATCATATTGATTGATCTCTATGAACGTATCAACTGTTTGGTGGTGGAGAAGGCAACTTCTCTTAGGTTAACACCTTTTCCTGAGACGTAAGAGCTCAGGAGTTATACGTTTGTAGAAATCAGTTATGTGATTGGGGAATGACAAAGTGACATTCCAAGTCGAGTATGTGTTATATGAAAGGTACTTGTTACCTCAAAGCCTCACACCTGGGAATAGTAAAACAGGGGATGCTTTAAGGCTAAGGGGCTCGCTGCCATTAGGGTATGAAATCATCTTTTTAGATAAAAAAATTTCTGCCCACTATAACATCGGGCTTAAATTATGCGGTGTATGCTCGGGATCCCAGATAGGTCGGTAACAGCCGGGTGATGTAATACTCGGTGCTATTCGTATATTATAATTTCGGATAGGCTGGTCTTAATTCACATGAGGACCAACATAGGGGACTCGAGTGCATTCCTCTATAAATGCATTGTACGGGAGGTAGTCCCTTACCTCGTTGTTCGGTTGGAAATCCAGTATCCAATAAGTGTCGTACGGACTTATTTGTGCAAATACTGAAATGTGAGATGCAAGCATTTCAGCTAAGATTTATAGGTTTATTTGCAAATGTTTTCAAAGAATGTCATTAAAAATAATATTAAATGATTTTATATATAAAGTGTTTTAAGTTATCATAAGGTAAAAACCCGTCCGTGTTTATGTGCGGCGTGTTCTTACGAGATACTTTTCTTTTCAAAGAGCTTTTGAATAAAATGAAGCAAATTAGATTTGAAGAATCTAAACATGAAGATTAAGCATAAGTATGTAATTAGGGAACTGCATATTTGTTTGTTGCATCATAGGCTCCATGAGTCCTACTTGTGATAGGAGAACTACGTTGCTTGATCCTATATCTAATTGGGTACCCAATTAGATAAAGGTACATAGGAAGTCACAAGTGGTAGTGATACAACCTCAAAAATAATATAACCCCTTTCTGTTTATCCGCTATGGGTTGTTATTTGTCTGATATTCATGTATTTTCCCGCTTATCATTTTATTCCGCATTGACGTGTTTATTGAGTTTGCAGGTAAGAATATTACTGCCTCTCTCATCAGAATGTGCAACGATAGATTTATAGACATTGGTATTTGGTATGTATTAAACACACCTTGTAGAATTAATAAATTCCTCTGTTGAGTTGTATAAACTGAATTTATTTCCTATACATTTAGCAAGGTTAAATATTTATCAAACGATACTAGGTATTAAATCGATAGTTTTCATTTGTAGTTTAAATCGGACGGGTTTTCGACGATTTTGACAAGTTCGGAAATCCGAGTTGTCACATATTACATCTTTACAGTATCATATTCAATGTATCATTTATGATTCATTGGCATAACATTTAAATCTTATTTATTGAATTTAACCGTGTAGTTTATAAGTATTTTATTTAGGGGGAGTTAGAGTAAGAGTTAGTGTTAGAGTTATTGTTTTAGGTGGTTATTTTTATTAATGACAAAGGGGGAGAAATATATAAAATCTAGACATAGATTAGGGGGGTTGTAACCCAGCGGGAGTTATATTATATTTTATATACAGAGTTGTCATCATAAAAAGGGGGAGATTGTTAGTACCTTAAGTATTGGTTTTGATGATAACAACTATAAGACATTATATAAAATATACATACTAATGTTTTATCGAGTTATATATAGTATATAGTGTAAGATATTAGACATGTGTTGGTTAAGAAGACCATACAGTATTAGGAATAGATTCAAGATGCTGATATAGAGTTTCAAAGGTCGGAGAATGAAGACTCACGAGTATTGGAGAGTTCAAGATTTTAAGATATTCCAGATAAGTAATAGACTCATAGAATTTTTGTTAAAACTTTGATAGCACTTTCTTGATCTCTCTCTATTTCAAGTAAGTTTTAAATATTTTTCAAATATCCTGGTTTTCTTAATAATCTTTCCAAACATCTATTCAAAATATTTCTCAAAATAATTTATTAACCTTTTAAATTTACACAGATATTATATTATGTTTTAAAGTATTTTTTAATCTATTATATTTTTAGTTATTTAAGTTTATATCATCCTTGTATTTATTTTTTATATTTATACTTTGATTTTAGATATTTACTTATAATTTATAACAATTGATTATATATATATATTACAGAAAAATGGGCAAAGGGAAGAAGTTGCTAAAAAATTTAGTCTCAGAGACAGCAAGTTTGTTTTTAGTCTGAAGGACATTTTTCGGTGTAAACAGAAAATGATAGTTACAACTATCATTCTGTGATTTGCACTAGAAAGTGTCCTTCAGCCTAAAAAGCAAACTTATTGTCCTTAAGACTAAAGTTTTTTTCAATTTTTTCCTTGAGCCTAAAAACCCTCATATATTATTTACATTATATTGAATACTCTTATTAAAGGGGCATTTCATTAGAAGGACAAACATTGCAGTCCAATTAGTTTTTAGGACACACATCCACATAAATTAATTTCAAGGCCAAAGTCAGCAGAATAATTACTTTCAAGGACATAATTTCATAGGTTTTTAGACCTTAGAAACTAATTATTTTGCATTTTGTCCTTAAAAGTAATTATTTCAGTTGTGTGTCCTAGAAACTAATTGCACTTGCTAAAAAGGCCCTTGTGGCTAATTTCCACCTTATTAAATCTCTCAAAAATATTTTATAAAGTTTTATTAAGTTTTAATATGGCTAAAATATGTATAAACCATTTTTAAATGTTTGTACAAAGTTTCAAAATATTTTACAAAAAATAATATTTTCAAACAATTTTTATTGAGTGATTTTTCAAAATACAAAGGGATATGTCGACATATCTACTCCAAGTATGCCGACACATAAGTCGGGAATTTCAAAATTCAAATTTGAATGGAATTGTCTTTTCGTTGTATCTCTTTGCGAATTGACATGACTGTTGTTTCTCTATAAATATCAGACTTCCAAATGAATTTTTAATTATCATTTTCTCATTTATCTCTCCTCCTTTCACTCTCTCGTTTTATAAATCAAAATATACCCAAAATCTACTGAAATTCAACCAAAATCAAATTCAATCATCACTAGTTTGATTCTTCTTCATCTACTCTCTGATTTCTTTCATCTCTCTCACTCAAACCAAGATCAAAGTGTTATTCGAGAGTTATAGGATCAATTGCAATCAAGATCGAAGATTCGAGTCTATAAAACCCTATCAAATCATGCTGCTATACTTGTGAGTGTGATTGTAGCACGTAAAATAAACTGGGTGTGATCGTAGCCAGTAAATCAATTGGGTGTGCTTAGCAGCCCGTAAATCTAGTGGGCGTGCTTGTAGCTTGGAAATCAAGTGCCTCTACCCATAGGTCGGGATTCTAGAGGGTGTGTCTCATAGCCTTGAAATCGAGATTGTATTTGCATTTACTAGTTGAAAAGAAATACGTACAAGGAATTGTGCGGGACTGGATGTAGGGTAACTCTGAAGCAGTATAAAATCCTGGTGTGTTCTTTCCTTTTTACTTTTATTGCATTTACTTTTATCTGCACTTTGATTCTGTGATTGTTTCGGTGGTTGTTAATTACATCATTCCAAGTAGAACTTCAAGAATTTGAAAAAATATTCATATAATCAATTAACCACTATTCACCCCCTCCCCTTTTAGTGTTAATCTAGCCTTAAGATCCCTGTTCCGCTAACTCACACATACGTGGATATAGAATTATGAGTTTTGAGAAATTTATGAGCTATAATATTATTACCGTTTGTAGTTTCTTATAGTTCAGTGTTAGACTATCTTTTTTAGCTTTTGTAAAGTTAGTAGTAATTAACAAATTAACATATGTTTTATTAGATTATTTGGTGTGATACATAAGATATTTGCTTAGAATAATAAATTATATGAACACTAGAGGGTTATAGTCAAAATGATTATATATTTTAGGACAAATTTTCGATTAGGGCTTGTTTAAAAATCCATTTTGCAAAATAGACTATTTTGAAACTTATTATCAAAACATGTCAATTTCACCTCAGTCAACAGCCAATTCAACATTTTTTAACTGTCTCATGCTAACACGACTATGAGTTGCGCAATTAGAAGAAATTTTAACGTGCGAGTATAAGTTGCGCGTATACAAAGATGAGTTTTTTTTTAAATATAATATGTTGTAGCGCAACTCAAAGTCCTCCTAGAATATTTTTTCAAAAGTGCAACTCATAATTGTGCAATTTCCAAACAGTTACAAAATATGCTGACTTGGCTGATGACTAGGCTGAAACCGACCTATTTTGATAATAAGTTTCAAAAACAGTCCGTTTTGCAAAATTGATTTCCAGACTAACCCTAATCGAAATTTTGTTTTATATTTTAACAAAGGCAAATTCTATTCATACACCAAAAAATCACTTGCATACACCATTATTTTACTAAGAAAATCCATTACTAAATTACTCTTCTTCTCAATTGCATTTTTAGTCCTTTTCTTTTAACCCATTAAAACATTAAAATTAATTATATTTGATCAAAGCTATACGTTTTGATGAAGAAGTTAATGAACTTGTATCATGATACCTAAAATATCTGTTAAAATAGCTTTCACAACTAACTATTTTAATTTGACAGTATTTAACTTTTTTTATTTTGAAATTAGAGTTGATATTTTTGAAATTAGTATAAATTATTAATATTTTTTTACATAAGCTACACGATTAGTGCCAAAAACTAATTTTTTCTTAATTTAGTGCTAGTTATGTTTAGTTTTGTATAAATGAATTTTAGGTTTTAAAGAGGAAGGATAACGATGATGAAAACAAAGGTAAATTTACAAATAAACATGTAGGAATAGAATCAGTATTTAAAAATTGGGTACTTTTGGCACAGGTCCTTATTAAGGTTCAAAATACACGAAAAGTCCTTCACTAAATTTCAGTGTAAATTAGATCTCTGTTTTTTTATTCACGATTATTGCAGAGCATGATGCAACTTTTCTGTACACTGTGAACCAAGTGTATGAAAGTTGTTGAAATATCAGCACTTATTTATAAAAGTTGATGACATTTCAGCAACATTTATGTACACCGTGAACACAGTGTATGAAACTTGCTGAAATATCAGCACGTATTTATAAAAGTTGCTGACATTTCAGCAATAATTTTTCTTTGTTTCTAGAAAATAGGGACCAGATTTATAATGAAACTTTGACAGGGAAAGTTGCAGAAATATCAGCACTTATTTATAAAAGTTGCTGACATTTCAGCAATAATTTTTCTTTGTTTCTAAAAAATAGAGACCGGATTTCCAATGAAACTTTGAAAGTATGACAGAGATGCGTGAACATGACGTTGGTTATGCTGTTGTGCTGAGTGACACTTCATTTTCTTGGAAAGCCTAACCACCCAAAGTTAACAAGGCTAGAGCAAAGAAATATACTTTACTCATCCCCCCCTCTCTCTCTCCTTTCCAACATTTCCCAATTCAATATTCTCTAATAGATCTGATTGAACCGTAACCAACAGATCCTATAATCCAGGTAGGTTTGATCACACTTTTCTACATTCCACCTCATGCATCAGTATGCTGCTGATATTAACAAAATTCTGCGTATTTTGCTCTTCTTATCAAACTAGGTTTTGGATCTGGTGGAGATGCCCTCGTTATCGACGAAGAGGAACAGGATCAGCGGCGGCAGCGGAGGGTGCATTCGTCCTGTGATTTTAATTATCTTTTTCTCTATTTTAATCGCTCCTTTGTTTTTCTTAGCTGCGCATGGTGGCATTCATGGTACCCTTATCAATCATCTCTATACCTTACGTTTTGTACTTTCGTAACATTGTTTGGTTCATTTTCTATTTAAAGTCTCTGATGATCTAGTTTGGGTTACATTTTTAGTTTATTATTGATTTATCATTAGTTGGTCCAGTGTCAGTTATATGCTAAACGAGCTGTTTGATGACATTTGGTCAGTAACAAAATTTATGGATTACCAGATTTCGTCTTCACTTCCTCTTGATTCAACATGTTAATGGGGGGGGGGGGGGGTTTCCTATATACATCCCAAACCCTAAAGCACCCTCGGTAAATGTCATTTTAGAAAAATCAATCAAAATACACACTTCAAATACCCGTCCAAATCACCTTATTTTATAAAATTTAGTGAAATAATTGATTGATCGGTGTTATGCAGAGTGTAACTTTAAAATCTCATTTGATTTTTAGTGTATCCTGATAGGTTATATTACCGAATCTATTAAATAAAACTAAAGAAGAAGAATTTCTAGCTCTCTTATTAATCATACAAGTTTTCTTTACTCTTCTTAATTCTCTTCGGATATTTTTTTTTAAAATTTTATAATTTACCACTTTATAATTATTTTACCAAGTTTCTTAAACCAAATACCTACTTTTCAAAAAAATTACAATTATTTACATAATTCTTCTCTATTCTCTTCCAATATTTTACATTGCAACCCATAAATTTAAATTAATTATATAATTCAAAATTTAGACCATTTGATAAACATAGTTAATTAATATTTAATTCATTAAGTAAATCCTAAAAGATGACAATTTCAATTTGTATACCAGGGTCGAATCAATAAATTGGTAAAATTAAATTTTCATTTAGATACAAAGATATAAGATATGTGGATCACATAACATAAATTATATATATTAACAATAATAATAAATTTATTTTATAATTTGATTATCTCAATGATTATATCATGCATTGCATCGGAAAATTCTATTTTCAACTTCAAATATTTACATTTTAAAATTTCTACAATTACTTACAAACTCTTCTCAGTTCTCTCATATTTTATGTTAAAGCCAATATATTTGATTAATTATGTAATCTTAAATTTAAACTACTTAAATAAATTCAGTTAACTAATATTCATTAATTCATTTAATAAATCGTAAAAATAAAATAATTTAAATATGTACACAACACTTGTATATATATGAGCAAAAATGATAAAATTACTTTTTATTCGGATATAAAGATTTGTAAATCACATAATATATATATATATATATATAATAATTTAAAAAAAATAGGTTATATAAAATTCTCATTTTCAACATGACATTAAACCTTACCCAACCCATGACTCAACTAAATGTTATATAACATTATTTTGCAATTATCAAAGTTGTAAACATGATCCTCTTACAACATGCAATCCATGGTTAACTGCAAAGTTAAAAATGATTTAATAATTGAAATCTCAAATAATAGATGAAGATTCACATGTAGATAAGCTAACCGTAAGATGCTTTTCTCAACACTCATGTACAAAGTTCTTAATTTTCTTCTACTTTTTTACATTCAACTCATAAATTATTTAAATAAATTCTAGATAATATTCATTAGTTCATTTATAATTCCATTAAAAAACAATTCAATATATATGCAACATTCATATTAACAGAACATGAGTGGTAAATTTACCTTTTCGCTAATATAAAAAACATGCATATCACATATCATCAACTATTTACATATACAACAATAACAATTTAATTTATATACATGTATGCATATGTGTGTGTATATACATACAGGCACATACATATATATATGTGTGTGTGCGCGCGCGCGTGCGTGCGCACGATGCGCGTGTGTGTGCGCACGATGCGCGCATGTGTGTTAGGGCATTACTTCCCACATAGATATGTTTTTAGTAAGGATTAAACAGAGTTGCATGTCATTTTAATCTCGCTAAATTGATCAGCATGACATAATAAAATACACTTTTTAACAATAATTAAAATATAAATATTTTTTTTATAACATTACCGTGTGTAACATACTAACACACGATTAACACACTAGTTTTTATTACATCCGAAACAACTAATTATTTTGTATTGGGGTGTAAGGAGAATATATCAAAAATTTGCTGAGGGTTTTGAAGAGTGTGGTTCATGACAAGTGTTTGGAGTGTATAATTAGTATTCTTTTTGCATTTGTTATAGATCAATATGAACTTGGCATTAACCTTTGTCAAGTAACTTAATATATTCTTAGTTTAATTTTTTGCATCGTAAAAAAGGAATTTTGGAGCCCTACTTTTCTTATCACTTAACTTAGCAAATAACGATTATTCAATTTTTTTTACCTTTGCACATTTCGTTTGGCAATCAATGCCAACCATTTTAGTATTGTTTAAGTTAATTTTTAGTAACCTATGTCATATGAGAAATTATGTTGGAACATAAAATAGTGACACAATTGGTGATACAATGGATCTTAACATCGGATTGCTTTCTGTTTTCAATCCCAAATGTGAATACAATGAGATCCAACAGTCAAGATCTATTGTCACATTTTGTGTTTTATTTTGTGTCCAAATAGCCGCCTCAGTGTCATATTTTTCATAGATAATTTTTTTTATCGAAAATCACGGTAACAAGTTGTGGAGGGATACTGGAAATCGATGGCATTTTTTACATATGTGTAAAATATATTGTAAAATTTGTTGAATATTGCTCGGTGTATTATGGTTTGAACATCTGCAATCTTATTGAGAGTATCGAGGATGAATTTTGTTGTTTATTCTTTGTAAGAAAAGAGGAAAATATGGATATATTGCTAAGTGCCATACAAGAGATGATGTTTAAACTTATATGCAAGCTGTATCATCATCTTGAAAAACATCGTTCACCAAACATGACTTTTTTTTATGTAGATCTAAAGCAGACATACCTTGAGAAGTCAAGTCTCTCAGTTTTGAAAATGGGATATAATTTTTAGTTAATCGATAGGTAGAGGTTTAACATTTGGTTATCTAGATTATGCACAAGATGATTTTTGTCCCTCTGTAGTGTATATGTATCCTACAACATGAGTGCTAACGTTAATGTGTCCCTCGAATAATAACGCTGATCTCTGAATAATAATTATCTTTTAATTCATGCTACATATAACCTAGTAATCAAAACATCATATCATATTTTGTAATATGGCACTACCTCTAAATTTCATGTCGTTTATAGGTTTAAGTAAACAATTTCACATAAAACTAGATATTTTGAATCTATTGTTTTACAGTTAAAGTACTAAATACCTACAACTTACATTTGATATTATACTAAACAGGACATTTTTGGTCTCATATTTTTTTATATATGCTATCCTGCATGATAGTTGTATTCTTGTCATGCTTGAGCTATGGCCCTTTCAGAGGTTATACATATGGTTAATATAGTTACTAGCTATGTTAGTTAAAATGTGCCGGTTAAGGAAGAATCATATGTTAGATGGTTCACATGTCATATATTCAGTTAAGCTAGGTTAAATGATGCTTGATAGTGCTTCGTTTTTTAAAGCTGCAAATCAAATGATTTAAGTGATAAATCCATTGTTAATTTGGAACATTCATCCAAAAATCCGGGAACAATTTTAGAAGGGAGAAGACATCCGAATGCGTGTTTCGTTTCATTCAATCTAGAAACTATACTCCTGTCCAATTTTACTATTATAACATGTTCTTCTTTTTCTTAAAATTTGAATTTTGGATTATAAAAAACATGGAGTATGACGTATGTTCATGTCATAGGATTGTTTATACTAAATTATGTTAAATGAATTCATGGGATTATGTTATCACACATGCAAGCAATTACTCCCAAAACCATCGAGTTATGGCCCTTTTGTTCAGAAATCATTCCTTTACTTGATTTAGCTACTGGTTTCAGTTTATTTGGCTTGTCATAGTAACACATCTCTAAATAATTACAGGGAGGAGGGACATAAACTCTTCAGGCAAAAAGGTGCTTCTTCTTTCTTACGAAAATTCAATTTTATTTCTACTTGTACCGTTGTATGGAAAATATATCCAGGCATATAATATCTTCTCGCTATATGCTTTACGATTGAACTTAATACTGGCAGACTGTAGAGTGGAGAGAAAACTTGGTTGTGCAACAACTTAAATCTGTGCTGACAAAAGAGGTTGGTAGTTAATATTGGAATCATCAATCATGATTCTTTTATTCCCTCTTGTTTTACAGTTTAATTTCTCTCAATATTTTCAGAATCAGGTTACTGCATCCTCCTGACTTGACTTGAATTTGGAATTTTCATATAGTTGATTTGATAAATATGAGTTTTGAACTAATTGCTTGTAACTATAGATAGAGTCTTATTATGCTCTGTTTTTTTGCAATATGGTTGTTTTTCTCTCTTCTTCTTAGTTTGTGCAGCTGATAGTGTACTGATTAATTTAATATATTATGTCAAATACATGCACAACTCACCTTTGCTGTTCTACGTTTATCTATTACTTTACTATTAAAGTGTCCCGTCATAGTAGCTAAACTGAGTATGCATACTGGTAAGCTACCCCAATGGGGGTAGTTTTGGTGTATGACTAACCCAAAATTTAGTATTGAGTAACAAGAAGATTCTACTTGGTGATGACGATTTACCCGCTGTTCAGAACATCGGGTAAGTTTTAGATTGCAATTTACATATTGTTATTCTTATATTTTCTGTTATTCTTATATTTTTAATCATATTGCAACTATTTATTTATGCTTATATACATTTATTTTTATTTAAATATAGATTTTTGTATATTTATTTTATTTTCATTTTTTATATTATTTATCCGTATATTAATTATTTGTTTTCATATTTTTTCTTCTTCATATTTACGTTTGTTTTTTATTTTCGTTGCATTTAAAAATAAAATTACGAAAATTTAATTAGAGAAAATTAGAGCATATAATGATATAACATTAACATTGAAAATGCAGAAAACAAAAATAAACAATATGTTTAAAAAGGTGACATAAAAATTAGTTAAAACTATAAATCCTTGCTACTTCTTTTTGCAACTCTTCCGACCATAATGTCATGTCTAGTGAACATATTTCTAGGTTTTGCAGCAAGTATTCTATAGAATCATAGCCCTTTCTTTAAGGCATATATGTTTTGTGTTGAGTTTCAATTTTCGTGTTTTCATTTTCCATTTTCCATTTTTGAATTAAAACTATATATATTTGGATATGGGAGACTTCAGGTTGGTGTTAGAGCAAACAATATATTTGAGAAAAAAAGATGAAAAGTGAATCGGGAAGAAAGGGTTTGGTGAGTCAATATGTGAGGACTTACCCAATGTTTTAGGCATCTCGCAAGTCCCTATACGAAATATATCGGTTTTAGTGTTGAAGTAGGAAGGACTTATAGGTAGCGGATGCTCTTATATATCAATTGTGTAAAGCTTCTTGTTATCTTGCATTGCATGGGGATTAGAGGGTAGAGATTCGAACACGCATTGAAAGTTGACCAACAAGATTGTTGGAAACTTGGGAGAGTGTTTACTGAATGGGGATATATGGCCTAATATTTTTTTTTATATATAGTGCACTATTTTTCAATTTAACGGTACTATAAAACCTAAAATTTGGGTAAGCATTTTCTGATTTATCCATTTCAAATTTTTATTATGTATGATTATTGACCAGGCAATTTATGCAAGTCAAACTTTATAATTGTATCAGTACATGCAAGCTGTGATGGGCAGCACTATGCTGAAGAAATAGCCTAGCATTTCACAACTGATGCAAATATTACTATAGCTACTGCTCGTATAGTCTTTGTTTCATTTGCTTTCCAGTTTTTATGCACAATGCTTTTATCTCATGCATCTTTCTCAAAATCTATAAACCTCTTCCCCACGCCCCACACACCCCTCCACAACCCCACCCCCTGTCACCGCCCCCCCACCCCCTTGGGTATATTTTGTTTCCTTTTTTCTCGTTATTTCTGTTTCCAGTTGTAAACGATCTTGCATTTAAATGTTAATGCTTAAGGACGGTTAATTTACTGCACTATTGATTTATGTATTTTAAATATCGTTCCTCCTGTATATGTGCATTTAGAACCAATCCTACAGCCATACCAAGTTTTAATCATAACCACAAGGAACAACTAGTCTGATTTGGGCTTGCACCAGATCTATTAAGTTTTATTTATGGTACAAAACATTCCCTTTTTTTATTGATTTGTTTTCCTTAATGATAAAGTAGATAGTTGTTTTGTTATCTTACAAGCTATAACCATATCTTTTAGTATGACTTGTGTGAAAATGATGTGACACCTGTGTTTGCAACTGTTATAGATGTCCAAATCGTACTGAAGCTATAAGTTGAAAGTATATACGGGGTTTATTTTCTTCAGGTAATTGATTCCATTTCTACTGCACGCAAGGATTTGGAGCCATGGAGTCTTGATTTATTCAGGAAACACCATGTCTCTTCATCATGGCAAGTCGATGGAAGAAACAACGATGATCAAGATAACTCCACGGTAATAAATGTAACCTTCCCCCATCTTTATCCTCTTTTTGCTGTAGTCTAGCGTCTGGAAGGGAAAATTGGAATAATGTGCATGTTAATGCTGATATATTTGCAGAGAGACATCAAATCGGAATTTGGTGCCAAATCCAGTGACTCACAGTCAATATCTAAGGGGCAGAAAGATGATTCTGGTAGCACTGGCTAATCTTAATTTTTTCTACTTGATGCAATTGTCTTTCTTGTAATTTATTTGATTCATTTCTTTAATGCAGCTCAGCATCAATTTCTTGATACTCCAGCAAAATTAGTCCGAAGGGTAAATCAGCAGTTTTTATATACTTTGACACACATGCCTATGTACTCCGTTCTTTTTGAGACTTACATATCTAAACTATATAGTTTGAATCTCCCGTCGATTATAAAAACAGATATCTAGAGCTGAACTTTGAACAGTAATAGAGTTATTCTGACCAGAAAGTATTAGTCATTCACTACTGTATCATATGATATTCAAACCTTCTTCATATAACTGCAGAAATTGAGAGAAGAAAGACGAGAAAAAAGGGCAATGGAGTTAGTTCAGCAGGACGAGGAAGCATTAGTCAAACTTGAAAATGCTGCCATTGAGCGCTCGAAAGCCGTCGACTCTGCAGTGCTTGGAAAATATAGCATATGGAGAAAGGAGAATGAGAATGAAAATTCTGATTCAAATGTTCGACTAATTCGTGACCAAATCATCATGGCTAGGGTCTATTCATTCATTGCTAAGTCAAAGAACAGGCTTGACCTAAATCAAGAACTACTTACACGACTTAAAGAAAGTCAACGTGCATTGGGAGAAGCCACTTCTGATTCTGACCTCCATCATAGGTTGCATACATATTCTTTTATAGGTCTTGCTCATCAATTCCATAAATTTATACTTATTTTTGAACTCCAATACAGTGCACCAGAAAAGATAAAATTGATGGGCCAGGTTCTGTCAAAAGCTAGATCTGAATTGTATGATTGCAAGACAGTTACACAGAGACTGAGGGCTATGCTACAATCTGCTGATGAACAAGTAAGGAGTTTAAAGAAACAAAGCACATTTCTAAGCCAATTGGCCGCAAAGACAATTCCTAATGGAATTCATTGCTTATCTATGCGTTTGACCATTGCATACTATCTCCTTCCTCCCGAAGAGAGAAAATTCCCCCAAAGCGAGAATTTAGAAAATCCAGATCTTTACCATTATGCTCTCTTCTCTGACAATGTATTAGCTGCATCTGTTGTTGTTAACTCAACCATAATGAATGCAAAGGTGACCTACATTTTATCTTCTTTTGATTACTGTTACAGTAACAAATAGCAACAACTTACATGATTAAATGCAGGAACCTGAGAAACATGTGTTTCATTTGGTCACTGATAAATTAAATTTTGGAGCCATGAATATGTGGTTCCTATTGAATCCACCTGGCAAAGCAACAATTCATGTTGAAAATGTGGACGACTTTAAATGGCTGAACTCTTCCTATTGTCCAGTTCTACAGCAGCTTGAATCTGCTGCCATGAAAGAATATTATTTCAAGGCTGATCATCCTACAACCCTCTCAGCTGGTTCATCTAATTTGAAATACCGAAATCCAAAGTACCTGTCTATGCTTAACCACTTAAGATTTTATCTCCCTCAAGTTTACCCAAAATTGAACAAAATATTGTTTCTTGATGATGATATAGTCGTTCAGAAAGATTTGACAGGATTATGGGATGTTGATTTAAAAGGAAATGTGAATGGAGCTGTGATGACTTGTGGTGAGAGTTTCCATAGGTTTGATAAGTATCTTAATTTCTCAAACCCCAATATTGCGAATAACTTCGATCCAAATGCTTGTGGTTGGGCATATGGAATGAATATGTTTGATCTTAAAGAGTGGAAGAAAAAAGATATTACTGGCATATATCATAAGTGGCAAAGAATGGTGAGTGTTTAATGATTACGATTTATCATTTATTACCTCCCTTTATAACTATGTATATGTTTCAGACATCTTAGTACTGGCACATGTATGTGTTTTAAACTTTGAATCCAAATTTC
This sequence comes from Allium fistulosum, assembly GCA_030737815.1. Lineage (NCBI taxonomy): Eukaryota > Viridiplantae > Streptophyta > Magnoliopsida > Asparagales > Amaryllidaceae > Allium > Allium fistulosum. The sequence continues at coordinate 636,004,520 of CM060901.1, forward strand.
TTCATTAACATCAGCCTTGCCTTGTGCCCAAATGATTGGGGCCGACCACATGAATTCTCAATTTCCACAGTTTTCTACCCTAAATCATATTTTTATTTGAATTCAACTTTTTGATATTATTTTTTATACTCTCTTCCTATTTTAATTAAACCCTTTCTTTTTGTTTTTTCATGCGATGTAAATATCATCTTCCAACTATTGCATTATCTTGTCTTCTTTGTATGTGTCCATACCATCTAAATCTACTTTACGTAATTTTCTCATTTATAAGTCACTTCTAATTTCTCTCATCCTTTTCTTTCTAACTCTATTTTTCCTTGTAATTCTAATCATTTCTCTTAGCATTCTCATTTCCCCAATATTTAACATATTTTTCTTGTTTTTAAATAGGCTAACATTTTACTCCGTCGTCGTTCGATAAAAGGCATTATTTTGTCCCCATTTTATCCATCATGTGCTAATTTGATTCATTATATTGCTTTCTATCTCTCCATCCTGTATTGTTGAATCTAAATAGTTAAACATATATTTTTGTTAATTATTTGATCATGTATTTCTATGGCATCAAGTTTTCTAGTTTTTTTACTAATATTAAATGACATACACTCTGTTTTGGTCCCACTAAACTTAAGTTGTTTTGATTCTTATGTATTTCTCTATTTTTTCTGATTTATGTGCCACCTTTTCTTCCGAGGAATCTATCAACACAATGTCATTGGAAAACATGATATATCATGGTATCTCGTCTTGAATTTCCTTTGTTATTTCATTCAAGACCAGCACAAATAAACATGGATTTATCCTGATGTATTCCTACCTTTATTGGGAATTGACTGGTTTCTGCATATGTAAATCGTACTTTTGTCTCGGAGTTTTCATACCCATCTTCAATTAGTTTGATCACACGTGTTGAAATTTATATTTTTACTTAGCGCCCACCAAATTACGTCTATTCTGGCTCTATCATATGCTTTTAGATTTATGAACATGATAGACAACTCCTACAACTCCTTTTGTTTACCCGTAAACTTCTTTAATCCACAACCATCATGTTTCTTCAGTTGTATTTTTATCATGTTTGTATTGAACATAATGGTTTTACTTCTTCTGCAGAATGCGGATAGAGTACTGTGGAAACTGGGTACTCTACCACCTGGGTTGCTAACATTCTACAAATTGACATATCCTCTTGACAAATCATGGCATGTACTAGGCTTAGGGTACAATCCAAGCATTGATCGTTCAGAGATCGATAATGCTGCAGTCGTGCATTATAATGGGAATATGAAACCATGGCTGGAGCTGGCAATGACCAAGTACAGGCCTTACTGGACCAAGTACATTAACTATGACCATCCGTATGTTAAAACTTGCAATTTGAAGGAGTTATAGAAGTTCCCAAACTCTAGACTTTAACAGTCATATTTCATGAAGCTGCGCCCAAAGTTGAGAGAGAACCATTGCTCCATTGATTTTTTTTTTATAAAATCCTTATCTTGTTGATCTATCTCTTGTCCAAGTACCTATTTATTTATTTGTTTTAGCTGTTTTTAGTATATATGGTTACGTGTATAAGTTTTATTTACTGTAACTTGCAAAATTGTAGTCTGAAGAAGGGAAACAGAACTTGCGTTTTGTATTCACGTTCTTGTACATGAAGATAAATATTTTTATTATCTAATTTGACTTGATATTTGAAGGTAGAAAATAAACACTGATATGTATGAACTGGGAACTTGTATTCATATTATTACTATTTATCAGTTGGTTTATGGATTTGCATAAACTTGCATTTGACATATCTGAAACTGAATTTATGTTGCTTGTATCTGCGAAAATCTTGTGTAAGAGATATATCTGACTTTAGATGTAACAAGTTTTATTTGTCAGTGGTTATATCGAGTCTGGATATTTGCTTTTGAGTAACCAACAGCTATACACGAAGTTGCAGATGTCTCTCTGGTTTGGTGGTATATTAATAACAACTTGAGCAATGCCGTCCTTTCAAATATTCTCATTATATTTTAAATAAAGTTGGTGCTTAGTCTATTTGATTGCGATGTTAATTAAAGTACTTCTGCTATCTTAATTTAAACACGCGTAATATTGTAAACAATTGAAATTTTCTTTTGCATCTTAGATGTGTCATCTAAAACATTTTTGTTCAACTTTTCTTCGCATTCATTCACGTGGAAATGTTTGAAAATGATCACATATATCATTTTGCCAAGGGATATTTAAACCCAAATAATAAACCTGATTTGGATACGTTTCGATGGTTGGAGTTCTTAAGTTCTAGTATTTTTTTTCCTCCTCCCCTCCTTTCTTGCGTGGAGGGAGTAGTTGGTTTGGAACCATCTATTTGGAAAAAATAACTTGACCGTGTGGTTGTGAATTGTAAATGAGATTTTCAGTTTTTTCAAAGCAATAATAATTTTATAATAATTCTAAGATATGGTGGACTAGACTTTTTTATCTCCTCTTAAGCTTCAGCAAAACAATGTAAGCTTATACTTAGACGTATATTATTCAAAATGTTGATGAAATTAATGTTATGAATTCTTTCTCGGAATAAGACTTTAGAAAGTAATAAGAATGTCATGTTGGATTGAATGTACTCATGAACTGGTACCTATGTGTGAAAGACAAATAATTAATAATAATAATAAATATAATAATAATAATAAAATTATACTTTACAATACAATTAGTTGTGATAAATTATTTGAAGTTATACTTCAAATAATGGCACAACAAACATTTTAACTATTACATGATAAATGCATTTTTCATCTGAAAATTTATGCAGAATTGTATTGTAAAAAACATGAATGTTGCAACAACGTCCGCATTTTTATAAAAAACCAATTTCACTATAAATATCCACAGTGCAAATGTTTGCACTTTACAACGAACCACAACAGAACTCCACGATTTTCCGATTCAACGTCTCTAGTGCTGAAGAAGATTGTTGATAGATTCGACTCTTAGTGTAGAATCTATTAGTGGTATGTATATTCTATGACAACACTCTTGGGTGGCAATTTCGACCAAAGATAGATCAAAACATTGTCATTCAGAAACAACCGAAGAAACTCATGTATGTACCTGTTGGTGTAGATTTTTGACGAAAAATAGGTAAAGATTAAAACGGTTGTAGACGACCTTAAATCCAAGAAAGTTGAAAGACGATGAACAATTGTCTAGAAAAAAAGACATGAAACGAGAACAATAATTATAGCTATTGTTTAGAAAAACGCGTAGAAACTACTATATACATCGATATGTTCATAGAACCCTGGGAGAGGAATTATGAACTATTGGTTAACCCAATAGTATAAAAGGTTCAAGATTTTTACAAATCAATATATATATATAAATGAGCATTGATTTTCTTTTTTCCTTTTCCTTTTTCCCTTTATTCATATTCATGTGCCAAGTGTTATACTGGATCTTATTGATTGATTTGATAAACAAAATTTGTCTTATCGTAAACAAAATTGGTGATGTACAAGTTTAATGATTAAAAATATACAAAGTCATCAAAACAAGGAAAAACTGTTGGATAGAAGATTGGATCTACAGCTTGTGCATGTTTATTATGCAATTGCTCCGAAGTACAATTCTTGGAGCATCATTTAATATTTATTTTTTTCCCCTCTGTTTCCCCTTTTTTTGAAATGACAGAAAAACATTTTCTGTTAGGGTTTATAATCGATATGGACTAGAGGCCCCATATATGATTTTAAATTGAAAAACCAATCAGATCGGCTCAAAAATCTCTCAGAACGGCATTTATACACTAAAACTATTCCGGGGAAAAAAAAGCATATATAAAACCGCGTAAATAAAACCTTCCTAGAATATCACTTGCATTGACAAAATCAACAGTCTAGATAACAAAAAATCAGACACCAACGGATAGGATTAAATGTTTCACATAAACGTTCCTAAAACCAGAAAAATTACCCAATATTACACGTTACCAAATCAGAACAAAAAGGAAACAAAACAGAACGAAAAGGATTTATTGCATAGAATAAGGATTTGTTTGGGTTTTTCATCGTCCGCCATCTAAATCGATTTCATTTTTACCGTCAAAGTTGAAAATTCACCAATCGATACGGAAAAGATAATTCTATGGAAGAAGAAAGAAGCAATGAAAAAACCACTGAATCAGTGATTATAAATGGAAGGGAAGAGGAAGAAATTGTCTACAAAACGAAAGTGATTCAGTTTCTCGGTCGCAAAACTCCCATCATACTTCAGAATGATAATGGCCCTTGCCCTCTTCTTGCTATTTGTAAGGATTTTTATTTTTATTTTTTATTTTTTATTTTGTACGTTTGTTCGATATTTCGATGTTTTTTGACCTAATTGTTTGATTAAATGTGTATCTTGACGCACATTTTTATGTGTAAAATACACAGGTAATATTCTGCTTTTACGGAATAGTCTGAATCTTGGAGTTGATGCGCCAGAAGTGTCTTTACAGAAGCTTTTGGCTTTGGTTGCTGAAAAGTTGATTGATTCTAATAGCAATATTCAGGTTACTGTAGTTTACTTCAGGTTACTTTCTGTTGTTTTTCCCAAATAATAACTGTGAATTTGGATTTGCTTAACAGAATAAGGATGATGAATATGTAACTAATCAGCAGCAGAACATCGCGGATGCAATTGATTTGTTGCCACGCCTTGCTACAGGGATTGATGTCAACGTGCAATTTAGAAAGTAACTGAATAAATGATGTCCCTTTATTATAATTCCATTTTGATTTTGTTTTGTTTGTTCTCTAACAAGTTCTCGTGGTTAATTTTTTGCAGGATTAATGATTTTGAATTTACACGGGAATGTGCTATATTTGATCTCTTTGATATTGGACTTTATCATGGTTGGATTGTTGATCCTCAGGTAAACTAAAATGTTTCTGCTTCAGTTTGAACTTGGAATCTCAATAATCAGTATATTTAAATTGGTAAGAGTACAGATACATATAATGCTCTGAAGTGCGTTGCCATTTTTCCTTTATATAATTTTAATGGCGTTGTAATTTTACCCCATTGCTACTATTAGAGCATCTCCAGCGGTTCGAATTCAACCTTGAATATTACGAAATGTTTCCCCCAATCGTCAGTTCAGGCTTGAATATTAAGTTTAATATTCAGAAAATTGAATTGGGCTTGGGCGTCCATTAAATGGGCGCCAGGGCCACCCCTCCCACAGTAAAAACTGTAAAAAGGGAGGGGGCTGGCGCCCATTTAATGGGCGCCTAATGTTCAGGCGCCCATTAAATGGGTGTCTGATGCCAGGCGCCCATTTAATGGGCGCCTGAGGCCAGACATCCATTAAATGGACGCCAGACCATTGGATATCCCAGCCCTGTTACGGGCTGAATATTCAGTGCCCTGAATATTCAGCCCGTAACCGACTGGAGATGCCCTTAGTTATATATAGTTCTGAATATCATAATCTCTCTTTATATTATGTTGAAACGAACTTACATTTATTATTTTTCTTATAGGATAATAGAAATTAATAGTAAAATTTGGGATGCATTTTTAAAGTGATGTAGAATAAACTCATTTTTAGGTGCATCTATTTCTTCTTCCAACAGTTTCAATTATGACTATTGGTTTACATGGTTTGTTGATTTGCCTAGTATTTGGTCTGCTAGAGTTGATATGTGTGATGAACGTCATTATATACTTAGGACGCCCAAGACATAGTTTACTCTTCAGTGAAATTGTTCTTTTCTTCCTTCTTTAGGAGCGTTCACCTGAGGTTGGGAAACAAAATTGTGTGATCATACTACTACATGTCTCACTAATGTGGAATATGCACCTACAAATATTCGATTCTAATCAATGACAAGAGGACTAATTTACATTTTAGAACATTGAATAGAAAATAGTGATGGAAGCTGCAGTACTTTATGGAGTGTTCACTTGAGGTTGAGAAACAAAATTGTGTGATCTTACCATAATGATACTACCACTACATGTCTCACTAATGTGTAATATGCATCTACAAGTATTCGAGTCTAATCAATGACAAGAGGACCAATATACATTTTAGAACATTAATAGAAAATAGTGATGGAAGCTGTAGTACTTTTATGGTATTTGCACTTTCGTAGTAATTGTTCAGACACTTTAGTCGACAAGATAAATGAAAAGGGAGGGAGAATGAAGTATTTTGTCATTTATCCTGAGGGTAGCTTGTGGTGTTCTTAGGTGCTTGTAGATGTTTATAACACTAGTCACACTGACAGTTTATTTCATTTTGCTTGAGTATCTTCCTATAGGGTTTAGTGATGATTTACAAGTGTGATACATTTATGTGATATATAATCTTAATGGATAATCAATTGACATCCTCTGTAAAGTTGTATTAAGGGGTGGTCTGCAGTTTTTTTCTTTAATGATTTTTTTACACATTGATGAACCCAATCGTGTATACTAAGAGTGTCGATTAAGAATTTAAGTTCAGTCGACAAACGTGAAATATTATTAACACTTATACTGTCAATGTTTTAGAAGCGTGCCTCAAGGCGAGCCGGGGATAAAATGCATTGAGGCTTGCTTACAACGATGTTTTATTCCTACGACGTACCCCTTTTCAGCTTGAGGCATGTGAGGTGTACGAATGTACGCCTCACGTCTTATTACATTTTTTTTTAATCTTCAGCTATAATAAGTACTGGATCTAACAAAAGTTACAAACCTCTAATCATTTCATAGGAAACAAAGAACAGGACTAAGAAAACAAACAACGATTATTTTTCCGTAAAAATAAATTCGAATTCAATTTTGAAATGGATTGAAGTATTCGATTTCAAAATTGATTCCAAAATCATTTCCACATAGGGTTCACTTTCGAAATCAATTTCTAAGTTGAAACCGGTTTCTGATTTCGAATGTTGTTATTGTTATTTTAAAAAAGAGAAAATTAGAGAGAGAAGGAAAATATATTAAAGAATAACTTATATATTTCTTTGTTGCTTGTAATAGTGTATTTAGGTTTTTTATTATATTTTATTTAATTGAATGTTGTTTGTAAATCATAATGGTTCATGTTTATACTTGAAACGGATCATGCTTTTAATTTGAACCATGTCTTGTTTATTTTATTTTATATTAAAGTAAATCGACGTTGTGTTTATGCATACACTAATAAATGAATTATAATTAATAAAGTTTTTAAATGAAATGTTTTATATGCAATTGATTTTATTTTGTTTGAATTACTTTGAATATTTGATGCTCTATATTTCAATCTTCAGAGTCAGTTATTCTATATTTGATTATTGATATGTATGTGTATAATATTTATTCGGAAAACTTACGTCTCAATGCCTCGAGGCTTACATCTTGCCTTGGAAGCACAAAAAGACGTGGTGTGCACCTTTGCATTTTAAACTTTTGTATAATATTATTAATTACTTTTGTTTGGGCAATATGGTATATCAACATAGTAACTACCTGCTATCCTTCTCATATTTGCATGCTCGAGCTATTAGTACTAATTTACATTTTAGAACATTGAATAGAAAATAGTGATGGAAGCTGCAGTACTTTATGGAGTGTTCACTTGAGGTTGAGAAACAAAATTGTGTGATCATACCATAATGATACTACCACTACATGTCTCACTAATGTGTAATATGCATCTACAAGTATTCGAGTCTAATCAATGACAAGAGGACCAATATACATTTTAGAACATTAATAGAAAATAGTGATGGAAGCTGTAGTACTTTTATGGTATTTGCACTTTCGTAGTAATTGTTCAGACACTTTAGTCGACAAGATAAATGAAAAGGGAGGGAGAATGAAGTATTTTGTCATTTATCCTGAGGGTAGCTTGTGGTGTTCTTAGGTGCTTGTAGATGTTTATAACACTAGTCACACTGACAGTTTATTTCATTTTGCTTGAGTATCTTCCTATAGGGTTTAGTGATGATTTACAAGTGTGATACATTTATGTGATATATAATCTTAATGGATAATCAATTGACATCCTCTGTAAAGTTGTATTAAGGGGTGGTCTGCAGTTTTTTTCTTTAATGATTTTTTTACACATTGATGAACCCAATCGTGTATACTAAGAGTGTCGATTAAGAATTTAAGTTCAGTCGACAAACGTGAAATATTATTAACACTTATACTGTCAATGTTTTAGAAGCGTGCCTCAAGGCGAGCCGGGGATAAAATGCATTGAGGCTTGCTTACAACGATGTTTTATTCCTACGATGTACCCCTTTTCAGCTTGAGGCATGTGAGGTGTACGAATGTACGCCTCACGTCTTATTACAATTTTTTTTTAATCTTCAGCTATAATAAGTACTGGATCTAACAAAAGTTACAAACTTCTAATCATTTCATAGGAAACAAAGAACAGGACTAAGAAAACAAACAATGATTATTTTTCCGTAAAAATAAATTCGAATTCAATTTTGAAATGGATTGAAGTATTCGATTTCAAAATTGATTCCAAAATCATTTCCACATAGGGTTCACTTTCGAAATCAATTTCTAAGTTGAAACCGGTTTCTGATTTCGAATGTTGTTATTGTTATTTTAAAAAAGAGAAAATTAGAGAGAGAAGGAAAATATATTAAAGAATAACTTATATATTTCTTTGTTGCTTGTAATAGTGTATTTAGGTTTTTTATTATATTTTATTTAATTGAATGTTGTTTGTAAATCATAATGGTTCATGTTTATACTTGAAACGGATCATGCTTTTAATTTGAACCATGTCTAGTTTATTTTATTTTATATTAAAGTAAATCGACGTTGTGTTTATGCATACACTAATAAATGAATTATAATTAATAAAGTTTTTAAATGAAATGTTTTATATGCAATTGATTTTATTTTGTTTGAATTACTTTGAATATTTGATGCTCTATATTTCAATCTTCAGAGTCAGTTATTCTATATTTGATTATTGATATGTATGTGTATAATATTTATTCGGAAAACTTACGTCTCAATGCCTCGAGGCTTACATCTTGCCTTGGAAGCACAAAAAGACGTGGTGTGCACCTTTGCATTTTAAACTTTTGTATAATATTATTAATTACTTTTGTTTGGGCAATATGGTATATCAACATAGTAACTACCTGCTATCCTTCTCATATTTGCATGCTCGAGCTATTAGCAAACGACACATGATTGTTTTGTTAGCAAATTTAGTATGCAAGGGAAATGAGGATGAGGATGTGCTAATTATTCAAGTGGAATGTTGTTCAAAATTGGTCGATATTATTTAGTAATTATTATTAGTTAGCAGTTACCCCTTTTTACCAAAATAATGTCTCAAGTATATCGTTAGCTACAATCCATAGGGCGGTAGGCAAAACATGTGACAACCTCAAATTCGATCACCTTTATGATGTTTACCTGTTGAATTCATTTTTTCTGGCTGTAGTTGATCAGTTATATGTTTATTCATTTCAACTTCGTAAGTACTATTGTATCACTGTACATAATTTATTACATGACTCAACTTGCTGAAGTTGGATGGTTCCTCTGAAATTATAATAGTATACACATAAAGAAAGCTAACTTTGCCATTACCTTGTGTTCTAGTGGATAAAGGAGGAGAGTTGTGATAGGCTTGGCGAGTCAACGTAAAACCACAACCTCTTTTATGGAAATGAAACCTAATTATATTTCGTTGAGACGTAACCCTCTTAGCGACGCGCCATATCGAGACTCGGGTATGGTGAAAAGTGAGCCAGGGCTGTATTGCCACTCCTTTAGTGGCGTGCCATATCGAGGCTCGGGTAAGGTGATAAATATGCAAAGGATGGGTCGTCACTCCCTTAGTGGCGCGCTGCATCGACGCCCCGATGTAGTGATAAATGAGCAAGGGTCTTCGCACTTTACTCGGCGGGTGCGAGGGGCAAGGAAGCTAATCGATGAAAGTAGGATTCAGTTAGGTAGTTGGAATGTAGGATCATTAACAGGAAAGCTAAGAGAGATAGTTGACACTATGACTAGGAGACGTGTAAATATCTTATGCGTTCAGGAGACCAAATGGACGGGCCAGAAGGCGAAGGAGGTGGAGAACACAAGCTTCAAGTTGTGGTACACAGGAAAAGAACGTAACAAGAACGGGGTATGCATCTTAATTGACAAGAACCTTAGAAACGGAGTTGTCGATGTTAGGAGACAAGGGGACATGATCTTCCTAGTCAAGCTGGTAGTGGACGATATGATTCTGAACGTTATTAGTATCTATGCCCCACAAGTAGGTCTAAGTGAAGCCGTCAAGATGAATTTTTGAGAAGAGCTAGATATTATGGATAGAGATGTGCCTAGTAGCGCAAAACTTTTCATAGGAGGAGATTTTAACGGGCATGTTGGTATAACTAGTGGTGGGTTTGAGAGAGTGCATGGTGGTTTTGGATATAGGGATAGGAACCAAGAAAGAGAAGAAATACTGAATTTCACTATTGCTTATGACCTCATGATAGCTAATACCTTCTTAAAGAAAGAGACAGTCACACTTAGTTACTTTTAGTAGTGGTCAACACTTCAGCCAGATTGACTTTGTTCTTACTAGAAGAGATGACAAACGAGTTTATGTAGATTGCAAAGTCATACCTGGAGAATGCGTCGTCTCACAACATCAGCTTCTGATATCCGAGTTTCGTTTTCGAATACGTGTTCGACAGGATAAAGGAGCCAAAATTAGTTGGACGAAATGGTGGAAGCTCAAAGAAGACGCTTCACGGGTGTTTAAGGATAGAGTGATGAGAGAAGGGGCATGAAATTTGGAAGGAGGAGCAAATCACATGTGGGATGAGATGACAACGCGCATCCGGAAAGTGGTTACTGATGTGTTTGGGGTAACGAAAGGAAATAATCGTGAACCTAAAAATTCATGGTGGTGGAACAGTGATGTGCAAAAGGCTATCAAAGAGAAGGAATGCTATAAATACTTGCATCATCACAGAAGCAAGGACAACATGCAAAAGTACAAAGTGATAAAGAAGAACACAAAGAGAGCGGTGAGTGAAGCGAGGGGTCGGGCGTATGAAGACCTGTATCATAAGCTAGGTACGAAGGAGGGTGAAAAAGACGTCTATAGGATAGCTAAGCTCTGTGAGAGAAAGACAAGAGACTTCAACCAAGTTAAATGCATCAAAGATGACAATAATAGACTTTTGGTGAAAGACGATAAGATAAAAAATAGATGGAGAGATTACTTCGATAAGCTATTTAATGAAGAAGGTGATAACACTATGATCGAGATAGACGACTCTTTTGATGACACCAGTAGGCACATTTTGTTCGGAGAATTCAAGAATCCGAGGTAAAGAAGGCGCTAAAACAGATGAAAGCAGGCAAAACATTGGGGCCTGATGGCATCACCATTGAGGTGTGGAGATGCAGGGATAGCCTGGCTAGCTAAGTTGTTCAATAATATTTTCAAATCAAACAAGATGCCGGATGAGTGGAGGAGAAGCATATTAGTTCCAATTTTTAAGAATAAAGGAGATATCCAAAGTTGCACAAACTACAGAGGAATTAAGCTTATGAGTCATACGATGAAGCTTTGAGAGAGAGTCATTGAACATCGATTAAGAAGAATGACAAGCGTTTCAAAAAACCAATTTGGCTTCATGCCTGGGAGGTCGACCACATAGGCGATTTTCTTGATAAGACAACTTATAGAGAGGTTTAAGAAGCAAAAGAAGGATCTTCACATGGTATTTATCGATTTGGAGAAAGCTTATGACAAAGTACCGTGAAAGGTGATGTGGTGGGCTTTGGAAAAGAAGAGAGTCCCAACAAAGTACATTGCTCTTATCAAGAATATGTACGATGATGTTGTGACTAGTGTCAGAGCATGCGATGGTGTACCAGTGACTTTTCCATTAACATAGGATTACATCAAGGGTCAGCTTTGAGCCCCTACATTTTTGCCCTAGTGATGGATGAGGTTACGAAGGGTATACAAGAGGAAATTCCTTGGTGCATGCTATTTGCGGATGATGTTGTGCTAATTGATGAAAGTAGGATTAAGGTTGATAAACAACTTGAGCCGTGGAGACAGACTTTAGAATCAAAGAGATTTAGGCTTAGCAGAACTAAAACAAAGTATCTGAAGTGCGAGTTTAGTGGTGTCAGGTCAGAGGATGGAGATGCCACTCTAGCCGGACAAATAGTTCCAAAAAAGGAGTCCTTTCGATATTTAGGATCAATGTTGCAGTGTAATGGTGAGATTGATAAAGATGTTAGTTTTAGAATTCAAGCGGGATGGATGAAATGGCGACAAGCATCTGACATTCTCTGTGACAGGAAAGTCTCACAGAAGCTTAAAGGAAAGTTTTACAGAATGGCAATCAAGCATGCGATGTTGTATGGTGTAGAATGTTGGCCCACTAAAAACCAACACGTTCAGAAGATAAGCGTAGCAGAGATGCGTATGCTGCGATGAAGTTGCGGTCATACAAGAGACCGAATTAGAAATGATGATATACATGAAAAACTTGGAGTAGCACCAATTGATGAGAAGCTAATTCAACATCGCTTAAGATGGTTTGGACATCTCCAACGAAGGCCGTCCAAGGCACCTATGCGCGCCGGAATGGTAGGCCGCGTCATATGTACAAAGAGAGGTAGATGTCGACCAAGGTTGACATGGGAGGAAGTAGTAAAAAAAGACTTGAAGGATTGAAATATATCCGAAGAGCAGGTAACGGATAGGAGCGTGTGGAAGTTAGCGATCCACGTATCAGAACCATGAGCTATGAGTTTTATAAGTTTTAGATTATAGGACTAGGAAAAATGAACCTAAGACATAGCGCATGGAAGTTAGCGATTCACGTACCAGCATCATCATTACAATTTATACTATTATCATCATTTGGTTTTGTTTTTTTTCTTTTTCATATATATGTATTTTTACTTTACTTAGTTACTATTATTATTAATTTACTTACTTGACTTTATTTTATTATTGCTATTGTTATTGTTATAACATTTAAATTAGCTTTGTCATTTAGTTTTGGGTCCATCTCTAGCCGAGGAATAATGGCTTTGTTGTTGTTGTTGTTGAAAGTGGAAGAAGTTAACTGGGATGAGTTTTTATCCAGATAGAACAAGTAAAATCACTATGCTCTCTTGATGTTTAAATTAAAATCAACATTAAAGCAGTAGTTATTGGACAATAAAACTGAATTTTGAAGTCACTCAAAACAATTCATAGAAATTTGGATGCATTATACTGTCATCATGAAATAGTTTTTGAAGTGAAGGAATAGAAGAGGTGGTTAAAGAGAATGGTGAAATCTTACAGAGCAACAACCGACAATTGTTTACAACAACATCAACAACAACAAAAAAAGCAAAAAATAAAAAATAAAAACAAAAAATAAACAGAAACATAAGAAAAGGAATTATATGTGTCAACATAAATTTGTATCAAACGATTAAGGTCGCTTTCATCATCCATGAACAAACATCTAACTGTTATTGTCTGCAAAATATAAGTGGTTGAAAGTCAAATTAATGAAGTGAGGCACTTAATTTCATAGATCCCACTGAAATTGTAATATGTGCGCTAGTTGTGGCTCCATTTCTGCCTTATAGTTAAGAGAAGATTTTATCTGAAGTCAAAATAGCTTCCAATAGTTTCTACAAGTTATGCAGTGCAAACAGATTATATGAGTTATTCAGTGTATTTAGAAGTTACATGCTGCTCCTAGAAAACATTTATAAAGGTGGTGAAAACATGTTTACTTTAGTTAGCACAGGGAATGTCGAAATATCTTTTTTCTTCTTCTCATTGTTATTTAATATTTAGGGAACTTTTGGCTCACATCCCTCTCTTTTAAATAAATTAGTTCAACATCCCTCCATACTTTAAAATACAAATCACATCCCTGTTTTTGCGCCCAGGCAAATATTCGCTATCATAAACAAGTTAACTTGCAGTATTAAAAATGTGATATCTTTTAGTTGATTTGTCGGATTTCAATTTCGATTTCTCCATAAATCACAAATTTTATTATCTTTCTATTAAACATATCACATTTTTAATACTGCAAGTTAACCTCTCATTATAGCAGATATTTACCGGGGGGGGGGGGTTATAAATTATAGGGACTAAATTTTTATTGTTGAATTAGGAGGGGGGAAACTTACATTAAGTTTAAAAATAGGGACATGTCCCTAATTTCCACTAATATATATGTCGGATACCTGATACCTTTACTGCTTTTATTTGCATGCAAGTGATTCAAAATAGCAATGTTCGATTTTATTTCAATCGTTGTTGGCTGAATTTGTGCTACTTATACGCCGAATTCACTTGCTTAAGGACTTATTAGGTCTGTAAAATCATAAGCAGGATGCCAGTGCTTTTTTTTACATGGATAGCTCATAAATATTTTGTGCAAAATATTTGCAAGCTTATGAATTTTGAATTCATTATTCATTAGGACACTGAGACTGCTGAAGCAATCGGGTCAAAATCCTACAATACCCTTGTTGGAGAGCTTGTTGCATTTGAAGCTAGCAAATCATGCATGCACGATAGTAAGATTGTAGAAGAAGAAGATACTGTTGATTTTGTTGCTGCAACAACTGCAGCTTTAGGTGTTCCCTCACCTTCCCTTTCAAGAAATATATCATTTGAGCAAAAAGGGAGTGAGAAATGTGATAATATTGACACGACAGAAGAGTTAATGAGGGCTTTGGATCTTTCAAAAATTGACATGTCCATTTCATCTGATGCCAATTCTTCTCATGTTTTAGGGGCAGATAATAGTGATGTAAATCATCATAAATCTTCAAGGAAACAAAGTGGGGTGGTTGAATATAATGAATGCCAACATTCTGACTTAATTATGCCACCAGAAGTTGAAAATTCGTCCATTGATATTAAGGATGATGGACTGACATCAAATATTTCCCTGGCAAACAATGATGTAATGATATCTTCAAGTAGTATTGTTGCAAACCAGAAGGATCTCACAGTTCCTGAAGTTTCATCCATCGGTTCAGAGGATGATGGATTGACTTCAAAGGCTTTTTCGTCAGAGAATGATATATCACTATCCTCCACCGCTAACATTGCAAGGGAAAAGGATCTCATAGATTCTGAAGACTTCACAATTTCCAATAATTCAACTGAAGAGTTATCCAATTCACAAAGCTGTAGTGAAAATATGTTTGCATATCAAATTACAAACATCAACGTTGATAATCCAGTACACTACGATGAATCAGAAGTATGTACTGCTCAGCCTGCAGTACTGAATGAAAATAACCATCCTTTAGATGGAAGACGAGAACTTTTAGGTGTTTCTGAAGCTGGTTCATCATGCTTTGACAATAATGAGCCTATTTATGAAGGTGAAGAATGCGTGCTTGATTTTGGAGTCCAGAAATATGAAGATAGAGAGCCAGTGTATGAAGGTGAGATGGTTCTTGCTCAGCAAGGTGAAAAAATAGAAGAGGATGCTGCATGTGTTAGTTCTACCGTAAAAAATGGTTCACAACAATGTAAGGATAATGTTATTCTGACACGGGTCCTTTCGGACTCTGTTACGATGTTCATTTTGTGGGATTACATAAAATGACGTCCTGATGAATACTGAATTAGATATATATTTTCCATAGGTCAATTGATCAGAAACTTTCTGGAAATGAGTGCTAGCCAGTTAACCATATATGGGTACCTTGTTGCTCGTGTTATTAATTGTATTAATTATCTACAAGCTTTGAAGAGAGTTTCTTTTTTTTTTCTTTATCTTTTTTGATATTTAATACCTGTCATTATTGGCAGCCTGTTTTGCTTGCAAGAAGGTCTGAAGGAAAGAGAGTTATGTGTTTTCTTCCGCAATAACCATTTCAATACTATGTTTAAGGTATTTATAGGATGTTAGGCTTTGAAAATCACCGATGGCACTCGTATTCAACTCATGTTTGAAAAGAAAAAAAATAGTCGGTAAATTTAGATCATTATTTTTAATATTTATCTTACATATTTGCAGTTTAATGGCGAACTCTATCTTTTAGCAACTGATCAGGGTTATATAAACCAGCCTGATCTAGTGTGGGAAAAACTAAACGAGGTATGATTGTTTCTCTCTCCATGTTTTCTGTGTTCTCTTTCTCTTGTTTCTTGTCCTTTTTTTTCCTGAAAAATTGCTAATTGGGTTTTTCACCAGTGCATACAATTCTACATATCCATATTTTCTCAAGTTATTCTACATGTTATATTATATGCATACATATATTCTCACTTTTTTCTCTACACTATTCACTAGGTCAATGGAGACACCGTGTTCATGACAGGGAACTTCACAGAGTTTAAAGTTGATAATCAAGTCAGTGAGTCATGGAATGAACAAAATGCCATGACAAGTACTGCAGTATGTTACTCCTGCATTTCTGCTTATTAATTTCAGATCCACTTTCTTTTGATTTGGATCACCCCCATACCTTTTTTTGTAGGATTTTCTGGCAAATTTTGAGGCTTCAGCCGCAGCAAATTCATCTGCTAAGTATGTTTCCATACTCCCTAAAGTATTGAAATATATGATCTAACACACTGACAAACACATACAAGATGCTTTCTTCAATGGAAGTTTGGAACTAATGACATGATGGTTCTTGTTGGAAATAGCATAGTATTATGGCATGCATGCACACACACATATGCACATGATAAACAGTGGATTCTCCAAAAATTTATTATGCTCTGAACTGTCCTTGATTTAGATTAAAGTGCAGAGAGACAGAGAGAGAAGTTGTCCATGGAAAATGATTTGTTTAAAATGTTAATGGGGAAGTTAGTTATTTTTGCTGTGGTCTTTGTTGGGTGGGCTATCAATTGTTGGTGAAATTGAGGTCCTTTTAATCTTTCCCTACAGTTTTAGCCCCAGAGACACTTTTCACCATAGCAAAACAAGGACCCCCCCCCCCCCCCCCCCCGATTGATAGATCAAGTTTAAAAGTTTTATCTGAGCATTGCTTAAAAAATCAGTTGATATCCTGACAGATTATCTGATATAGTGGGGGAGAGAAAAAAAAATTCAATCTGCCGTCTAACTTTCTTTAGAAACACATAATTTGGATATGTCATTTGACCTGAAAAAAAGAAAAGAAAAGAACTTACCGGGACGACATACTAACGAATTTAGCTGGATTAAAGTTTGTGGGTGATTTATTTTTATATTTTGAAACCAGCTTACAAACATTTACACCCAAATTCCAAGTTTCCATGCCGACCTTTTGTAAGCTGCAGTTTGACAAGTTTTGTTCATGTATCCACAACTCTACTGCATGAGTAATAATAGGTCGTGCACACACAATTACACACTTAAAACGACCAACCACAATAGCATATGAAACCCTTTCTATATAGGTCATCACCACACACATAACTAATTTTGATTGGTCCATATTTTTGTTTGGGTTGATAAATTACTCTTTTCGTTCAATATTCTTGTGAATTTTGATGCTACAAGCCCTCTAACGCGACATATTATATCCGAGACATTCTTCAGTATGTGGAATAGGACTTGTGTAATGTCAATCCTATCTCGTTTGTTCTGTTTCTAGCATTTTAAGCTTCCCCCAAGTTGTACAAGAAAAAAAGATTTGTAGCTTAAGGTAGTTTGGTGCATAGATGGTTAGTAACTATGTTATTGAAATGAATTGGTGGTTATTTGTTGAGGCTTATGTGATTTGCACATCTTGTTTACAAGTATATATGGGATAAATACACTGCAAATCTTTGGCAAATCGAATATTGTGGATTTTTGTCTTGTTTTTACAATTTAATAACGAGCTCACAAATTTCTTTTTCCAAAGCAGTTCTGATCTTCAACTGGCTATTGCGCTTCAACAACAAGAATTCGAACAGCAGCCCCAACAGCAGCAGCGTCAACAGCAGCAACGTCAACAGAGGCAACAACCTCAACAGCATTCAGCAGCAAGTGGCCACTCCAGGCTTGTTACAGGTCCCCAGGTAAGAAGAAACGTGATTTAAAAGTTATATGTCCTGGGCTCCGTTGGTTATTCCTTTATTTGCTATATTTTGCTAGCTAATTTACCATTCAGTCAGTTATTCATTTATTTGCAGTATATTTTTAAAGAAATAATCTAATTCACCATTCTGTAATCGTCAAATAGTTTTGGTGAAAGTGTCAATATATGTCAATTGTCGTTCTGGTCCCTTATGTTAGTCAAATAGCCACCATTTTCATGTTTGATTTGTATTTAGAAATTCAATATTCCAAGCATCATTGTTTATCATCATATATTGCTTTGCTAGATGGAATTGGTTTAAATTTTACTCTTATTGTGCCCAGTCTAGCAAGTATCATTGAAAATAATAGTGACATGGAAATGTGGCTAAGTGCATTATGACCAGCGCAGCTTATAGAACAAGCTTCTTGTTGTTCGCACGTAGCTGATTTTAGTTCTCTTTTAACTTTGTTTAGCGGTCCCCATATTTGGTCAAAACAAAATAGAAATATATGCATGTAAGAAATTATTTTGTTGAAAAACTATAGGGTTCAACAAGCATGGATAATATTTCCACCTACATTGAAGCTATTTGAGTGATTTCAGTTTAGTATTATTAATAGTTTATTGAACAAGTGTAGACTTGGAAACTAAAATTAATCTCTCATGTTGTAATTTCAGTCAGAGAAACTTAACCTAAAAAAGTTTCAAAATTATTAATCTCTCATGTTGTAATTTCAGTCAGAGAAACTTAACCTAAAAAAGTTTCAAAATTATTAATCTCTCATGTTGTAATTTCAGTCAGAGAAACTTAACCTAAAAAAGTTTCAAAATTATTAATCTCTCATGTTGTAATTTGATGTAGGATTTGTAATAGCAGTTGTGAATATCATAGGATTGCAATAATCCAACCGTCTCCTTTAAGATTATCAATTATGAGGGCTTTAACCTAAAAAAGTTGCTTTTGTTTTCTGTTGCTGCTATCACTTTTTGATACAAATGTTGCAGAACATTGGAGTTGCGGTTATCTATGAGTAACAAGTTGGTTTAATGCCTAATTGTGACTGCTGCAGGTTTCGAGGACCTCCCAACATGCTTCGCAAAAGAATGAGACAAAGAAAGAGAAGTGCAGCATAATGTAGAAACTGTTGAGAACTTTGAGATGTTTTCTTGTATTGCTCTAAATGATAATATTATCTGATGTTGTATAGTTTAGCTGTAAATAAAATAATCATCGCCTTACAAACATTTCAAGCAGCGGTATGTTTTTCTTCTAGTATATGATTCACCAGTTTATTTAATACTCCTCTTGCATCAATTCTTTTTAACTTTTACTAGTATACACCGTGCGAACGGGCATATAATAGTTTTACTAGTATACACCGTACGTACGGGCATATAATAGATAGAAGCATTTATATTTTATTCAATAAAAAAAAATGAGTGGACGAAAATGTGTTGGAAATGCAAATGTTTCGGTACTTGTTGATATCTCTTTCTCAGTTCCTTCTTCCATAACCCAAGCTCGGAGAAGAAAGAGATAAGAGGGTTTTAGTGAATGGTTCCTCAATTTTTATCGGAAATTAAAATTTTATTTCCTTGAATGGAAAAAGAAAATTAATATATGACTGATTTATGACTAATCTTATTATTATTATTTTTTACAAGATTTTTTTATTTAAGTTATTTTGTTAGTGGTGTCAGTGATAAATTGATGGTAAAATTTTTGTTGGAAAGAAGAGGTGATGGAAGTTGCAAATCGGTGGTGTGATTCTGTTAATAGATGGAGGTATTTTTGGAATTTTAAATGGACACCGTAAAAATTCTATTCGTTGAATTCTATTTATTAATAGTAGAGATAGAGATGGACTATCATTATATATACGAAAAATTCTATTTGAGCACAATTTATAGACACAAACGGTGATAAGAGATTTGAACCATTAGATCTCTTTATGATTTCCATCTTTCATATAAGAACAAAATAAAACACAATTGAGTACACAGTAGATCTGAATCATTGGATCTTTTTATTCTTATATGGAAGGTGAAAATCAAACGGCAATCAAATGATTGAGATCCATTGTGTTACCAATTTTGCTACCAACTTGTGTCCTAATAGAATTTCATACACACACCTTGAAGTCTCCCTTTGTCTTTTGTGTAATAAGTTTACAAAGCAAAGTGAATTTTTTTAGATATGTTATGTTTTTCAGTAAGATCATCTATGCAAAATTTGAAATTATTTTGGGGTATCTAACCATTCAAAATGTCATTTTAAATTGACGATTAAAATAAATATTTTCAATGGTTTATATTGATTTGCAATTTTGATGAAGCTAAGGTAATGTTTGGTTTGAAAACGAATTTTGTGTTTTCAACATACTCTTCAAAATACACAGACGAGCAGGATGAAATACGGTTGATTTGGAAAATTGTTTTAACATATAAAATTGATAATGATTTTTCTTATTTTAAGACTTTTTGGAAATATCAAAAATTATTTCGCACTTCACATTCTTCTCCTTTTTGTTTGTACTTGAAGTCAGTTCATAGTTAATTAGTTAGTATTATATACATATACAACAGAAAATTTAATACATGGAATACAAATTTATACATTTGAAGAACTAAGTTAATATGCAATTATTATGTAATTGATATGCAAATTAAATTCATCGAACCAACATATCAATATATAATTATAAATAATAAATATAATACATTGAATATGATTTTTGTGGAATTTTTTTCATA
The DNA here is from genome assembly GCA_030737815.1 of Allium fistulosum. Taxonomy (NCBI): domain Eukaryota; kingdom Viridiplantae; phylum Streptophyta; class Magnoliopsida; order Asparagales; family Amaryllidaceae; genus Allium; species Allium fistulosum. The sequence goes on from CM060901.1 coordinate 636,025,277, forward strand.
ATACGCAAGTAAAATATCTTTAGAAGATGCTCAAATAATTATTTTTTGTTTGCCATAATTTCTCATTATGAAAATGCATAGTCGGTTGGATTATTATGAATGAAACTGACCGTTATTTAAGGAAAACAAAATAAAAAGCTAACTTAAGTTAATATATAGGTAAGTGTGACTGAATCCGATGGCTACTTAATTAAGGAATGTTATTAAGAACGTAAAACCTCCATTTTACCCAACACTGGGCTAATCGGTCGGCCTAGTTCATACGTATGTCCTTATCTGAAAAGCACACATAGAAATGCTTTAGATTAAGTCTACCATTTTGTGCTATATTATTTTCGAGAATTATAAAATCGAATTTGAGTTTAATTGTACAAGGACTAGGGTTTAAAAATAAATTGTAAAGGTTAAAATTTAAATTTAAATTCAAACTATTAAAGTTATAATTCGATAAAATTAGAAATCATTAAAAAAATTGATTGTTACAATTATTAAGAAATTTAAAAGTGGTTAATTATACATGCACACACATATACAAGACTACGTATAAATATATTAAAAGTATCAAGATTTTAAAAGCTAAAATCATAAAGAATTAAATCCATATAGATGTACAAAAACGTACATGTTATACAAACATGTTATGTGATGACATTCGACGTCATTGATTACTTAACTTGTTATCGCCATAACATTGCTCTTTATCGTTTACGTTCGAAAGCAGGTACTAAATCAATTGTATGGTTGTCGAGAACATTCAAGCCATATGACATGATTTGGTGGTGCTTTGAATGTCATTAAAGTGGCGAAAGACGATTTTTTAACTTTTCTAAACGCAATCAATAAATGCAAAATTTGTAATCATGTGATGAAGAAATAACAAGAAGAGAGCGACTAATGTATTTTATGACTCTATGGTTTGTTGAGCACACTCAGGGTCATTAAAATGATAAGAATCAATTTACAAGCATGTTAGGAGTTGTATAAGACATAACCAGTAAATGAGTCATTCACCATTTATGGAGACAAAAAATTGTTAATCACACTCAAGGTTGAGGTAACATGATAAACGAGTCCTAACACCTACTAAAGGTGTTGCTTAATTTTCATATTTCTTTGAGGTTTTAAAAGATATGTTAAAATATAGTGGGATACCTATCAAAAAATAATCCACTGTTATAATAAATATAAAAACATATGTAATACTATTCTAATGGATTTATGTAAACTATGAGAATAAAATGACATTAATGAAATTGTTTCATGAGAAAAACATACTAAATGGAACGAGTTATGAAGGTCGGCTAAGTAATGTTAAAACTGCATTCACCTACAAAATGTTTTGACTTGTTGCTGCTTCAAGGCCCATGCAAAAGCAGAGTGATACTACTACCATTAATGAGACATAGTCTTCCAAAACCTAGTCATTCGAGCCCAAGCTAACCAAATGCTACATGTTGTTCACTATGAGCACCAATGTCAAGAGGAAACATAAGTAGGGATGTCCATTCCATATTCCATCACCAACAAATGTTGTATGGCGACCAATCCTTTTTTGTAAGGTATATGATTTCGAAATATCCATTTCATTCAAAAATGGGTAATAGAATTAAAATGCATGATCATTTACTCAATATGACTAAGTATATTCAAAATTTTGCTAAGTTAGGAACCATGCTTACAAAGAGATACATATAGACCTGATTCTTGGATCATTAACTTCGTAGTTTGATCTATTCATATTGAATTACAATATGAATTCGCTTGAATTCAATGTGGTCAAAGCCCTTAATAGTTAAGGAAGATCAAGAGCACTTCTATGAAGGAAATCGATCCAGTCCAGTTAGTGAAGGATTTCTCTTCTAATAGGGGCAAGACCTTCGATTAGACGAAGTAAGAAGCTAAGGGTAGTGGTAATAACGACAATAATGGAAAGGAAGAGAATGTTGATCGTTACCATTGCTCTAAGATGGACAATGAAAACAGAATTACCTGAACTACTTGAAGAATCTTAAAGAGAAGAAGGAAACAAATTTATCCCACAAAGGCATATTCTTTGTAGAATATTGTTGTGATGACCCACCTCCTCGACCCTCGAAAATCGACAATAATACATTCTTGATATTCACGTGTCTCAAATCTAAGTGCCGGAGAGGGAGATTATCATGGAGTAAAAGAAAATAAAGATAGAACAGAATCTTATACGAATGGAACAACATATATTATTTCAATATATATATATATATATATCTTTAAAGCGGAAAAATTTAAATACATTTACCTAAGTCTACCCTATTAATAAGCCTGGACAGTTATAAATCTCTGCCCATATAGATGCTGAATAGAGTTAGTGAACTAATGCATTGGAAAGGGAAATGGAGAACTATCTACAAGAAAATCTTTCGCTCTAGGCTTCAAGCTCCACCATAATGCTCTAAGTTAAACCTGACTACTTGGCTGTCCAGAAAAATAGGGCATCCAGAGTTTAAGGGAAAAGAAAATAAACTCCAAGTCAGTCATGAGACAGGTGTGAGAAACTCAAAATACGGATATTTGAAAACAAAGAGTATCTCATAAGACCACGCTGCACATAAACACGGAACATGTTTTTACCTTATGATAACCAAAATCTTTACTACGCAAAATCTAGTAATATTATTTTTAATGACATCCTTTTGAAAACACTTTTCAAATAAACTTATATAATCTTAGCCGAAATTTTTACATTGATTAAATTCTTGCATAATAGGTTCTACAACCAAGTCCCAATGCACTTATTAGAGAACGGATTTCCATATAATGGCAGGTAAGGAACTACCTTCCGTACAGTACATCTCTAGAGGGATGTACCGAGGATCAACACCTTTGAAACCTCTGCACCTGACAAGACCAGCCTACCCGCAGACCCATCTGGTGGTGGATAGAACCGAATATGACATCACCCTAGTCGTTTCTGACCTATCCGAGAGCTCTCTTAGCATACACAACATACCCGATATATAAAAGGTAATCTAGAAAGGTGATGACAATACCCTAATGGTTGCGAATCACATAGCCTTACATCATGCTTGTTTAAGCCATTTCCGGGTGATGACGCCTGAGGTAATGGTTACCTTTCACATAGCACATTCCACTTTGAATGCCACATTGCCAATTCCATCACACACTATTGATTTCCACAAATATACAACCTCTGAGCTCGTACTTCTCAAACAAAGATGTTCAGTATAGGAGAGTTACCTCCTACACCACCAAATAGATGTACTTTGTAAAAACAATGTACGTGCATTTTAGAAATGCAATGTCAAACAATCGTCCGTACAAGTTATCCAAGAACATGAGGAACCAAACGAACTATCATACTACATCCTATTGGGAATCATCCCAAGGATTAGTAGCAAGCAACCCTTGCATCAAAGATCAAATGAAGATACTATTGCCACCTATATATGATATGGAAAATTTCCCCCGAGGGTCAATGACAAACAATCCTTCATTCTATGTCTTCACTTCAAATACAGAAATTGGTTCGAAGTGCTTTTCGGATAAGAATCACTCAATTCCGATCCCGGTTCCTTCGAACCAACTATCGATAAAAGATGTTAAGCTTGAGGGTGATTATCATTTCATTTATTAATATCTTTTATCAAATAAAATATCTCTTTTAGCGATATAATCTTTATATCATATTATTTTTCAGTATATACAGAATCATTAAACCTCTCTTAGCTTTGGAAATACCAAATCAAAATCATTTCTCATAACCCACCATGCAAAACCTTATTGGGTAAAAAGGGGTCAATAGAAATTATACTAATTCTACTCAACATCAAATTCCGTATTCAATCTCTATTATCCATCGAATAACGGTGAAATCTCCTTTTAAATCCACATGGACACGATTTCCTCCTTGGAATTTAATACCAAGTGTAAGAAGATTATTTCTATACAATTCAAATTGTTTAAATTTGAAAATAGTAAATCTTTTATACTTGCCTCGTTTTCGACATTTCAACCTTATCTATTCCTCGCCCAGGAAAGAGGCCAGGTGAGCCAGGGCATTGGTTGCTCATGAAAATCTCCTTAGTTTAAGCACATCACACCGAATCTCACGAATAGAAAAATCCAGTCTACTCATCGGCTTTTAGAGCAAAGATCAAATCACTTGATTATAACATCTTTTCTTTAAATCATTTATTTAAACTCGTTAAAATAAATTATAAAACCTTCAAATTATAATACTTAATTATTGATTTTAAATATTTATGAAAGATTAGAGAAAGAATACTTAAGTTTTAAGCTATATTTCAAAAGTTATTAAAAGTCCTGCAAAAAAGTGTTACGAATAGTGCTTTTAGGGCTTATTTGCTCAAAACAACTTTTCGATCATTTAGAAATTCATTTTTTTAATTAAAATGCTTTTAAAACATTTTAATATATTTATAGAATTTATTTATTATTTTTAAACATTTAAAAATATCCATTTAAAGAATTTATCGCTTTGGTTTCGGAACTGCCAAAGCGCGACTATTTTAAAAATTTGTTTTGCTCATATTTCAAAATCTACTGAACGAAATCTTGATTACTTTCTTTTGTTTATAAATTATGACTATAAGAGTTTGAAAAATTATTATTCCAAAGAATCCCGACTCCGAATTTACGTATAAATGGATTTAACTTTTACGGCGAGAAATCGCGAACTGTCGTTATGCGACGCGTCTACGTTTGACTAAATTTTCATAACTTGTCAAAACTTCACCAAACCAGGTTTTAATGTTTATAAAACATTTATAAACTATTTTAAATCATTTCTAAAGGGGTTTATTATTCCATATCACTTTTATAACTTGATTCAGAAAATGATTTCCTTGTGTAATATTGATGTGTATTTAAGTTGACTTGTTTACACAATTAAACACTATTTTAAAACAACCAATACTTGATGATCAAAGCATAGTAAACATCTATAGCAATCATATCACATCATCATCATTATATACGTATATATTTTTGAAAATATCATTATATATATAAATAGAGTTTCTCACCTTAATTGGTTTCTAACTTTATGAAAATTCGCTGTAGCTTCGCTACGATTGAATCAAAGCCTACCGAAACGAGCCTTGGACCTTTGAATGGGCTCGGGCTAGCTTGGAAGGAGGTGGAGTGCTCAGCCTTGGTGGTTGGAGGTGGTCGTTGATGGTTATGAGAGAGGAAAGGAGTGGATTTGAGCTTATTTTTAAGTTAATTACAAATACACACACACACACTTATATAAATTCATTTTCTTTTTGCTAATTTTTCTTTATAATTTTCCTAGGGTAGGAAGCCATTAACAAGTTTAGGAACAAGGAAGAAGATGAAGTAGAATAGTGTGTAAAATTATGAAGAGAATGATGGGTATTTATAGGAAAAGCTTTGGAAATAAATATCCAAATGTGTAATTACTCTTTTGCCTCTTGCCCCCACCCCTCCTCTTCATCAAGGAACACGACTCCCCCATGTTATCCTCCATGTGTGTTGTGATGATGGTGTGTAAGTGAGTTGATGTTTGCTTTTGACTTTGGCAAACTATCATAGATATTTTGTGTGTGTGTGTGTGTGTATACGTGTATATGTATATTTGTATGTATATATATGTTTATGTATAAGTTAAGTTATGCATGTGTATGTTATATATGTGCACAAGATATATAAACAAGGTTGCAACAACTTTGAACAACTTCCGTTCGTTAAACCGTTGAGAATCGGGAAGCCGATTCCCTGTCACATTTTTATTTGTATATTAATTTACATATAAATGTAAACAAAATTTGAAACCTAATTTCTTATAATTTTTAACTAATTAAAATGATCATATTTGATTTATAAAACCATATAAATTAATATTAAATAATTGTTTACAAAAAGTGTTGTTATATCGATAAAGCCATACGAATTTTCTTATATTTTCAAATCAAGTATATATCTTTATAAAATTATTATAAATTATTTATTATCACTTAATAATTATTTAGAATGAATTATTATCATTAAAAAACAATTATTTGAATAGTTATAATAATTGTTGAATCATTAAATCTCAATTTAAATCCATAAATCAATTATTAAATATGATGTCATTATTGATGATGTCATAAATACATTTTACTTTCCAAAAATAAAATAAATAATTTTATTTCATATTCTTGTTTAATCAGATAAATAAGTATATGTATCCAACTCCATGTGTGACTATGATAATTACAGAGCCGTTTATCGAAAAAATAGTTTTTGGTCATTTTATTGATATTTTTCCAAAGTATATATTTTTATAAATACTTATTCAAAATAAGATTTTCATCATTCTTGTTCAAAATATCACAATCTATGTTTTAAAAAGCTTATATTTGAATATTTAAAAATAAATTTAATTTATCAAGTTGATAAATTTGTGGGTCGTTACATACTCTCCCCTTAAAAGAATTTCATCCTCGAAATTAAAACGCAAAACCCAAAGGTGTTTGCCCAAAATATTTATTTTTTTAAACTTACACTTGTATAATGTATATGTTAACTGGGTTTTTAACCCATCAAAATTTAATAAGAGTTAGAACATTCAGACTATGCCAGAATAACTCAAGAATCAACCAAAAGGAGCAGAAAAAGAAGAAGAGAAAGACCTAAAAGAAAAGATGCCAAAATAAGCTAAGGTGATGGATCGCTAGCGATCCATAAGGATTGCTCATGGACCCTCCAAACCTCTTGTATCATAATTTATTACCATTTCTAAGCACACTTGTTAAGTTTCATAGCATGCCAAACAATCTAGCTCAAGAAGTGAAGACTCGTCCGGTTCAAGCTGTTTGGCTAGAATTAGCTAACTTAAAATGGACCTACAGAACTCATACGAAGTCGGAATGACTTGAAATTTTCAAAGAACATTTAGAAAACATAGGAGAAGGCTCACCAAGTAAATTGAAATCATTTGGAGTTGATTTGATGGGTGGCTAGTGATCCATCTAGATGGATGGTGGGCCCCTAACACCCCTTAGAGTGTTTCTGCAAAGCTTTGTTCGATTTCGTTAAGATTTGAGTGAGTTATGGATGATTCTTCTGGACCAGATGACCCATGAAGATGGATGATCAAACTAACTCCAAACGACTTGATATTTGGACAAGGCACTTAAATAGAAGATAGAAGGACAACCAAACAAAGATTACTTAAAAATATGCTACGTGGATGGATAGCTAGCGATCCATCAAGATATGTCGGATCGCCCTCAAACTTTCCGAGCTCCTTCATGGCACTAAGTAAAGGCTTCTGGTAAAAAAATATGCTAAGTTGATGGATAGCCAGCGATCCATCCCCTATGGATAGCTAACGATCCATCCCCTATGGATAGCTAGCGATCCATAGAAATGACTCAGATTGATTTGAGATTTTTGGCGATTACTTTGTGTAACAACTAGACTCTTCTGCACCTGGACTTCTGGCCCAATACCTACTGAACTTCCCTATAAATACTCACCTACTTGAAACTAGAGATGGATCTTTCCCAAAGAGAGAGCTGCCATTACTCTACTGGAATTCCTTCACTTCTTCAACTTTCTTCTCCCTCACAACAGTCATCAAGGGGGTTACTGTGATTCTCTTGTCAACCCTTGAACTTGTGACTTATTCTAACTCATTATAATTTAGATCTAAGGACTAACTAGTTGATATCCAGAGAGATTCAACTAGTATAATCATAATAAAGATTGATTAAAGTGGACGTAGGCCAGAGTCAGCCGAACCACTATAAAAATTCCGTGTCTCTTTTCTTACTTCTGCTCTTTATTTTTGTTGTTCATCTAAGATTTGTGCTGCTGATTATCTACACCGGTGCTTTCACACTTGATCTAGGATGTTAATCCATTTTTTGGGTTAATATTTTGGTGCTTTCACTAAGAACAAAGGTAGATCTGGAAACTTGAAGTTTGAATCTATAGTTGGGGGAAAATGAAGAGGCTTAAGACTAGATCTAAAATTGGAACAAGTTAACCACAACCTGGGTGCAGCTAGGAAGTATTCTCAAGTTCTCAATACAACTATGTAGTTATAGAAGAAATAAAAAGAATAACGAAGGAGATGCAAGATGGGATCTTGTCTAGGCAACTAGAGATGATGGATAGCTTCTTCCAGATGATGGAGCAGCAAGGGATGGCTAGATCTATAGGGAATTGGAATCAAACTCCAGAGAATGACACAGGAGCTGCCGGAGTTGGATTGGAACAAGATGAAATTTTGCCTCCATGCCCAGAGCAACTGATACTTGGGGGCAATGCTGGAATCAACAATTGAACCTAATGCACGATCATCTAGATTTAGAGTAAAAATAAAATAATGCCCACATGACTTGGCGGCACGATTGATTTGGATCTAGGATAAGTTATAACGTCTGGAACGGGTGATGTTGGTGCTAGGGTAGCAAATCAAAGTACGAATACATGACTTCATGAGCTGAAACCAGAATCCCACAGTTGGAATAGGGGGCAGGTTCGTCCCTTACTCTCTGTATTATGCTTTTTCTACCTTTAATAACCTCAGGCCTCTTACACGTGTACGGAATCTCGAACGGTCCCTAGACATGCTCTGAGTCGGATGCCTGAGATGAATATTTAGGACAATATTAGCCCCAGATCGCTTAGACGTGTGCTAAACCTAGATTGGTTCCTAGTCGCTCTCTGAGTCTGATATCTGGGATAATTGCTTAGGGTAATAATCTCAGACCGCTTGGACGTGCACAAAACCTAGATTGGTCCCTTGCCACACTCTGAGTCGGATGTCCAGGATAGACATTCAACTGATTTTGAATGCCATAGAGTCCTGACCGGAGAGACGAGACCAGAGTGAAAGGTGCAAGTCCCCTTGCCGGAGAGCGAGTGGATGGACTTGTACGATATTGAAGCCATAGAGTCCCGACCGAAGAGACGAGACCGAAGCGCAAGAAGTAAGTCCCCTCACCGGAGAGTGAGCGGATGGGCTTACCTAATCCCCCTTAACTTAATGAGCAAATGATCCGAAGAGATCATCCCTCTTAACAAACAAATGATCTGGAGAGATCGTCCCCTTAACTTAAAACAATAAACGATCTGGAGAGATAGCACATTAAACTAAACATTAAACGATATGGAGAGATCGCGCATTAAACTAAACATTAAACGATCTAGAGAGATCACGCATTAAACTAAACATTAAACGATCTGGAGAGACCGAACCTTAAAACATATTTGATTTTGCAAAAAGGTTTTGAAGGCCTTATAAATAAAATAAAACGAATAAATCCTGGATGAACACAAGATGACTTTGATATATGATGTATAATGTGATATGATGTGATTTTGATATATGATGTGATTTTGATATATGATATCATAACTATGAATTAAATTTGTGCAATAATGATGTAAATCCCGAATGAACATGAGACAATTAGATATATGTTATGTAAATGGAGATATGTTATGTAATTGGAAATATGTGATGTAATTGGAAGCATGTGATTTAATTATAGATATGTGATATAATAACTTTGAATGAAATCAGAATGATTGTGATGTATAGATTACACTTGGGTAGAGTCTAGAGTCTTAGGATGTAGATGGTTTGGAATGACTTGTGATTGGTAAGAGAATCCGAAGGAACTGGACGATTCACCAAGGCTAAAACAGCTAAAAAGCTCAATTATCGAAGACTGGAGACAGGAACTTGTTATTAAACAAAGCATGCCTTTCATTCGAAAGGTATATTTGGGGGCAAGTGTTAACTGGGTTTTTAACCCATCAAAATTCAATAAGAGTTAGAACATTCAGACTACGCCAAAATAACTCAAAAATCAACCAAAAGGACTAGAAAAAGAAGAAAAGAAAGATCCAAGAGAAAAGATGCCAAAATAAGCTAAGGGGATGGATCACTAGCGATCCATCACCTACAGATCGCTAGCGATCCATAAGGCTTGCTCATGGACCCTCCAAACCTCTTGCATCATGATTCATTACCATTTCTAAGCACACTTGCCATGTTTCATAGCATGCCAAACAATCTAACTCAAGAAGTGAAGACTCGTCTGATTCAAGCTGTTTGGCCAGAATTAGCTAACTTAAAATGGACCTACAGAACTCATACGAAGTCGGAATGACCTGAAATTTTCGGAGAATATTTAAAAAAGATAGGAGAAGGCTAAAAGAAAATTGAAGTCATTTGGAGTTGATTTGATGGGTCACTAGCGATCCATCTAGACGGATTGCTAGCGACCAATATAGAGTGGGCCCTACCATCTCAAATTTTTATGGTGGGTCCCTAACACCCCCTAGAGTGTTCTTGCAAAGTTTCGTTCGATTTCATTAAGATTTGAGCGAGTTATGGATGATTATTCTGGACCAGATGACCCATGAAGACAGACGATCAAACTAACTCCAAACGACTTGATATTTGGACAAGGCACTTAAATAGAAGATAAGAGGACAATTAAACAAAGATCACTTAAAAATATGCTAAGTGGATGGATAGCTAGCGATCCATCAAGATAGGTCGGATCGCCCTCAAACTTTCCAAGCTCCTTCATGGAACTAAGTAAAGGCTTCTGGTAGAAAAATATGCTAATTTGATGGATAACTAGCAATCCATCCCCTATGGATAGCTAGCGATCCATCTCTTATGGATAGCTAGAGATCCATAGAAATGACTCAGATTGATTTGAGATTTTTGGTGATGACTTTGTGTAACAACTGGACTCTTCTGCACCTGGACATCTAGCCCAATACCCACTTAACTTCCTTATAAATACTCACCTACCTGCAACTAGAGATGGATCTTTCCCAAAGAGAGAGAGCTACCATTACTCTATTGGAATTCCTTCACTTCTTCAACTTTCTTCTCCCTCACAACAGTCATCAAGGGGGTTACTGTGATTCTCCAGTCAACCCTTAAACTTGTGACTTATTCTAACTCATTGTAATTTAGATCTAAGGACTAACTAGTTGATATCCAGAGAGATTCAACTAGTATAATCATAATAAAGATTGATTAAAGTGGATGTAGGCCAGAGTCAGCTGAACCACTATAAAAATTATGTGTCTCTTTTCTTACTTCTACTCTTTATTTTTGTTGTTTATCTAAGATTTGTGCTGCTGATTATCTACACCGGTGTTTTCACACTTGATCCAGGGTGTTGATCCATTTTTTGGATTAACAGTATACAGATTATACGTATGCAATATCTGATTCGATCTACTATTTGAATATACAAATTTACTTTCGAACTAGTATTGATCCACCAATCCTCTAGTGCGGACTCCGATCAGCCTCAGAAACTTCAATTTTCCTTGCATAGCTCTCAACTATGATAGAAAATGCAAGGATCCGGCTACAAATTCTCATCAATTTTTGCCCTAAAGCATCGAGTGATAAATCCTTTCCGAATATCAAAATCCCATATTCAAATCTTTAAGCCAAATTTGTGTTGTGAAATAATTCATGTAAAATGCATATCCCAAATATTTAGAAAATCTTGGTTTAAGTTTTCCTAAACATTTCATAAAGATATAGTTATATTCTTATGAAATTTTCTTAAGGGGTTTGTGTATTTACATTCGAACAAAGTCATAAACAAAGGAAAATAATATTATACATGCTTAATTTTACACTCATCCTTATCTTACACACATCATTTCTCCTTACATAATCAAACCTGTAACGACCCAGAATTTCTGTCATTTGAAATTCGTATATTTAATTGATTTTAAATATTAATGAGTGAGATTTGTAAGTCAAATAAATTTAAATTCGAATATAAGGATTTAATTGGACAATTAAATCGATAATTTAATATTTGAATTTTCAGAAATAATTGGAAATTGGATCAAATGTGTATAAAAATGATTTATAAAGTTATATTAAATCATATTGGAGTTAGAATGATGTTTGTGAACTTTTAAAATTGAATTAAAGGTTAAATTGTGAAAATTGAATATTTTAATATTTAAATTGACTAGTGAAATTTGCCATTTTTCAAACAGTCTCGGATTTCGACGAAACTAGTTTCATCGGATCCGTAATGTGAAATTATTGTAAGATTTCAAATTTCGTGTCAATCGGATGTACGGTTTGTCCGGGGCAAGCCAAAACGCATCGAAATCGGTTTAAATCGATTTGATTTAAATTTGATCGTTTATTTCCGTAACTCGCACATATGACCGAATTAGCTCCCGAAACACGTTCCATCGTGTTCGGAATGCGGGTAAAACTTTATAAACGCCAGGCGGCACATGTGATTTGGAGTTCGTTTGGAAAAGTCGTTTTAAAATGAATTTAATATTAATTATATACGTATATATATACGTTAACCAGAGCCGAAATCCCATTTTCTTCACGTAGCCGCCAGCATACAATTAATGGCCGAAAATCTCTATCGTTCATCCCTCAAGATCTCTCAATCTGTCAATTTTCAGACGAAGTCTTCAACTGAGAAAACGACGAGCTCGTCGAGAGCTCCAAATCCAACAGTGGATCTTGCTTGAAATCGTCGTTTGGAGCCAGAATTTCCCTGCGTTTGTCTCGAGTTCGAGTGCGTTTCTTGTGTGGAATGGGGGACCGAGCCTGGCTATGCTCTGGCCGAGGGTAGAGGCGAGTGCGTGCATTTGAATGGTGGTTCTTGATCGTCTTCAAAGTCGACGAAGTGGTCGCGACATCTAGGGCTTGATGGCGGCTGGGATGGGTTAGTGCGTTCGTATAAAACCGGAGGAAGAAGAGAACGTGCATGTGGCCCTGATCTCATGATGGATGGTGAACGACATATGTTGATAAGGGTTTGTAAATAAAAATTAAAATTGTAAATGATTATATATTTAAATCGTATAATGTTTAAAATAGTGTAAAAATTACGAAACAAATTGCATTGGGTCCGTTTTGACGAGCTCTTCGCAATGGAACTAGATTGGAATTGATTGGAGATAGTGAAAATTTTGAGTAAAATTAAACGTGCGTTTAATTTTATTCGAAATAAAATACTACAACCATTATTGAAAGCAAGGTGAGAACTCCTCACTCAATCGAATATTGTATTTCGATTTAAATTTTAAATGGTTAGATTTAAAATTTGTTGATAGTGTTGATTGTGTGAATTTAATGATGGTTGCTATTTATTTTGTTAAATAGACCCTATACGCCGTATATTAAGCGGAGGTTATTTATTAAAAACATATACCGCGATAATTACACCGTGAAGTGGAATTGGTATTATATATGTATTTGGAGTTGATTTCCCGCGTTATATAGCGGATGAGACCCTATTGCGCCGCATACTAGCGGATAGTATTTTATAAATCCCATATACCGCGATATTCCACTTCGAAGTGGAATTGGTATTGTGCTAACATCTGTGGATGCAGGAAAACAGGTTGGAGGGATCCAACTGGATTCCTCAAATTATATGAATTATTTCATATGTTGTATGAATTTGTTTCATATGCTGTGTGATGATTTATTTATAATCCATGAATGATTATATTGTGATTGAATTTGTTGAAGGCTAAAATTTAGCCGAATATATTTTTGGTATCGTTGGATACCAGAAATAAATAAATTGGATTTTTGAAATTAAAGTTGGAAATTTTAAGTAAATTTCTTTGAAAGAATTGGTTGAATTTAAAAGAAAAATTGATTTTTTTTGTAATCTTATCGAATTATTTTCAAAATATGGGAAAAGATCTTTATAAATGGATTTTGAATAGTATTATTCGAAAGTTGGAAAATTTATTGAAAATGGAATTTTAAATGGTTTGGAAAAGATTAAGGAATTTATTTTAAAAAGTGATAAATTTGTTTGAAATCCAATTTGTAATTGATTTGGTATTTGAAAATAAATCTTTGGGAAGTCGATATGAAAAATTTATTTGGTGTTGGATTAAAATGGATTTTGTGTTGAAATAAATTGGAAATCGATTTGTAAAATGATTTGGGATTTGAAATAAACTTAGAAATCAATTTGTAATTGATTTGGGGTTGAAATAAATTTGAAATTGATTTGGTGTTTGAAAGTGAATATTTGGGAATGTAAATTCAGAATAGAATTTATAAAGGAAAGGGAAATTTATTTTAAAAATAAACATTGATTTATTTTTAAGTGTGGAAATAAATTTACAGATTTGGAACGTAAATTTGAAATAAATCGATAAGGATTTATTTAATTGGTTTAAATGGACCATTTTGAAATGGAAGTGTATTTTCTTTGAAAAGCCGAGTATATTTTGTAACGACCCGTAAATTTCAACTGTTTTCATTGACGTAATTAGTTGAAATTTTGTGAAATTTTAAACGGTAAAATTTTGAAATATAAATTTGATTTTGGAATGCGTTTAGTTAAACATAGCAACTGGTAAATTTTCGTCCGAAAATATGAAAGTTTATTTCGCGCGTAAATTTACATCAATTTAATCAGTTAAAAAGCAATGAAAATAAAATGTTTCCGAAACCTAAATATTTTTACATAGAAAAATTCTAAACCATCTTCTGAGCAAGATGTCAGTTTGTCGTTTTTCCAAATTCGGACATCTTTGGCTCCGTCGATCTTATTTTTCAGCGTTTTTCTTGCATTTTCCACAGTAGAAAAATTCAAATTTTTATAATTCAATCATACTGCTAATATCTACATATCGTTTTGATCGTCTCGTCGTGCTGATCTCTGCGGTATATTCACTTTTGTGTTTGAAGTTTCGGTACGTGACGAAACCGCGGAATGGATGCCCGTATCGGTTATGAAATTTCAACTCTCTGCTTCATTTGCCTTTTCTAATCATCTACCGTGAAAAAGAAAACCAATAGCCTTTACTTTTAAAGTTCCAAGTCATTGCCTCATGACTCTTGCTATCCTTCTTTGTTCAAGTATGGTCACGTATGGTCATTGCATTTATTTGCCTTGGAAACAATAGTATATTTTGATAAGGTATTCACTATGTTAGACTATTGTTTACAGCAATACACCTATTCGTATATCTGTATAAAACATATGTTTTATGTGGTCTACTGGTTGTATATATGTAACTTATACAAGTTTAGTTGGATTTGTTAAGTGGATACAATAACAAAGCAAATTCACATTGTTTAAAATAATATTGTTATATATTTGCTAGTTTACAGTATGATGTGCATAACTTCAGAGGATGAATACCATATGCGTATAGGTTATGTAAGTTGTATATCAACTAGTATTTTTATATGTATATTTCGGTAGTGTATATATTTATACAAATCAAGTTTTTTTTTTACATCCTGGTATGTTATGTTTATATCTATTATATATTAATTCCAGAATTGTCACTTCATCTTCGCTTCTTCGTTGCCTTATATTTATTGCAGTACGTTTTCTTTTCTCGGTCTATTCACCTTCACTGTTTCTGTTCATTTTTTTTTGAGAATATGTAAATATCAAATATAATGAATAAAAAGCTTATCACTTCTCAGATGTACATCTCCATTTTTAAATTTCCTGCTCCAAATTTCTAACCCACGCCATTTCCCATCATAGAAACTGCCGCACCTCCCCTCCGCCTCGACAACCATCGCCGGCCTGCACACTTCTTTACCACGCCAATTACCATTGCTCCACCACCATCACCCACTACTGCAGCAAGCTCGATCGGAACAGTTCCTTCATTCCGTGCAGCCTTCCACATCCGCCGTCCCCTCGCATGATCCTTGCCTGCAAAACCGTCCCTTTCCCCAACGTAACCCCGCATCTCCACCCACTGATCTCCCTTCCTCCACCCACGCCAAACAGCTCAGCCATCCCTCATCTTGCCGTGACTTTTTGCTTCCTCCTGTGTTGCCATAGCCGAGCATATGCATGCATCTAGCCGAGCCCAGCTTTCTTTCCTCACAGGCAACCTCTGTTCTTCTTTTATTTTATTCTGTTAATACCCTTGCTTACATATATAAGATGTTATATGTATATGTATATTAATATTCAGTACCCTTAGCTTATAAACCTGTTAGATGTATATGTGTTAGTTATGTATATAAGGGTATATATAAAGTTACAAATCTATTTTAAAAGGTTGCATTTAAAAGTTTGGTTACATATGAAGGCTTAAACACATATGTCTGCATATATTATGCTTATTGAGTTTTTCACATAATATACTTATAAATATTATAAAGTTTGTCAAGTTTTTCTTTGTTCCGCATGTAAATATATTTTCTTATAGTATATCTAACACGATATAAAGTTTATTTGAGTTAAGATATGATGGTTGATATAATACAGTAATTATGTGCTTAATATATATTATAATTTATATAGGTATTTTGAAATATATCTAGTTTCAAATAAAATGGACACACAGATAGCTTGATTCTAACATTTATATAGCTTAGTATAGAGTGGATCCTATATGTTTTACTGTATGAGTTACGAATTGTATATTAACCTGTAGACACATATATTTTAGCCTGAAGCTGTTTTGTTCTTTATTTTACATTTTTCTGTCATATACACTAGTTATGTAAGTTTTGCATGTTAGAGATATGTGTGTAAATCTAAACCTGAGTGCGTGCATGTATCGGGATTTTATATTGATGGTTTTAGTAAATAGATATTGACCCATATATATAAGTTTAATGAAGGTTGATAGCTGAAAAATGAATATAACACTGTTTTAAGTAAATAAGTTATAGATAAGTCGTTTCATTTTTATTTATTTATTTATTGGATTTGAAAGTACATGTATGTTAGTACTTTGTTATATGTGTTTTAAAGGTAAACAATGACTTTATTTATATATATAAATATTTTATTTTAATATCCGTCTTAAATTTAATATTGATTTCATGAGAAAAAATATATTATTCCGTCTCTATCAAACTGATTCTGATTCGGTCCATCAATTGTTAATTACAGCCTTGTTCGTCCAATTCGTGTCAATCTAGCTTTGATTTGGAAGTCGTGCCTGGATTCGTAACTCGTCTCATTCTCGTTCATCTCTAACCTCGAAAGGTGAGCACTCACTCACGATTAACGTTCTTTTATTTATTAAATCTGATTTCAATTGAAATGACAATTGAAATATGCTGCTGTTAGATATTTACACTGTTATTACCTATATCAGTTAACCTATGACATCTGACACCATTATCTGTTATATATGCAATGATAATCCAGTTTGGTTGTTAAATGGTTGATTGTTTGATGTTTATATTGGACGTTAAATTGTTAATGATGTAAGTGATAAATAATTTGAAATTTAAATTGACGTAGGATAGTTAGATTTGATATATGTGTTAAATTTGATTAAATGACATTTGTATAATATGACCCCTTTAACTGTTAAATTTATTGACACGTAGGATTTGTTTAATTACACTTTGAACCACTGAATGTATGTTGTTAAATTGATGATGTATGAAATTGTAAATAAATGACAAGTGAAACCGTAATGTAATAATCTTTAATCTACATGAAATGATAGTGTAGATTCTAGAGATAATTATATTAATTCGGGCCAATAACAATGCGAATTAATACGGTTATTTCAGGATTATTTGAATTGATTTTTGGATTGATATTGATTGATGTTATTGCTTGTTTATTTACTTTGACACCATCCCAGTTATCACACTGCAAGTTCCCTTTGCTATGCTTTGATTTTTAATTGAATTGGAATCGGGTTGAAATGATAAATACCCAAATTAAACTTTGACCTAGGAAAGAAAATTAAATAAAACCCGATTGGTCAATAATTTGATTTAAAAATAAAATGAAGATTTTATTTGAATAAATATATGGTTTTGAAATGAAGTTAAAATTTGAATTTTTAATGAAAGGAAAATGTTAATATTTAATAATCTGAAACAAAATATTAACAATGTAATTTATGAAAGAATGTTGTTTAATTTGAGAAATGATTGAATTAAGTTTGAGATTATAATTAAGTTTGGAATTATAATTGAGTTTGAAATTATTAAACTTTGAAATTATTTAATAATTAAGTTTTGAATTATTTAATACTTAAATAAGATTAAATTATTTAATGATTAAATTGAATTGAATTCCTGAATAAGTAAAATTGAACTTTTGAATAAGTGAAATTTTACTCCGTAAATAATTGAAATTGAGTTTTCTTTATTAAGTAAGTTTTGGAAAATTATTTAAGTAAGTAAATAAGTGAAATTGAATTTCTTTAACAAGAAATGAAAATGTGATATTTTGGAATTAATGTAAGACTTGTAATTTAAAGAATTTGGTTTGACGAATTTAATTTAATTCAAAATGGTAAGTTTGATTTAATGAAGTTGAACTTAAGAAATTGATTTAATGAATTGGAAATTTAATAGAAATTGTTTTGAATGACAAATTGCTTAACGAATATTAAATGGAATCGATAAATGAATTTAAATTGATTTGAATGTTAAATTAAATTAATTTAAATGATTTCGGAATGAAATTTATATACGAACTTGAATCAATATTTGGATTGTTTTAAATAGAAATTGAATTTGAATTATAAGATTTTGAAATGGTAATTTGGAAGTTTTGAAACGTAAATTATTGGAAATTGGTTTTGAAAGACAAATGAAATGTTGATTTACGAATTCTATTTGAAATTGAAATTGATTTGGTTTTGAAATAAACAAACGACCAATCGGTGTAATAATTACGAAAGTTATTAAAGAGACTGGAATTCGGTTATGGATATACTCTCTATCTAAACCGAAAACCACTTTAATAACTATACGCGGAGTGATGATCCAGAATGAAGTGGTTGGAATGATGTACGTGATGACTGAAGAAAGAGAACGATGATGGATAGCCTTGACACTTGTGTCAAATTGGAAATGACTAAAACAGGAGCCGTGCCGGGCCAATGGAGGATTAGCTACCTCAAGTGGACACACTTCTTCGAACTACTTATACTTGTTGTCGATTGGTGCATCCTTGATTTTGGGAGTGTTGTTTCACGGTGTTGCGGGCGCTGCGGCGTTGCGTTCTCACCAGTCCGGATCAGGCGAACGGTAGTATCACTACCTTGGGTATTGCCTCATGTGCCTTGTCATACTTGTATTCCATTTATGCGCGACCACTACGAATTTGTTTTGTACCTTTAGTATATGGATTGCCCTCTGGTGACTTCCGGTTTTGGGAAAACTACAGTCTTGTATATGCTTTTGGGAATAAAAATGTGTTAAGGGTGGAATGGGCCATGACTTAACACTATTTTGATATCTTTATATTACTGATAGACATTATCTACTTATCGTACACTATTACATAGTAGATAGTTTAACGGATCCTTAAAGGATGGTTATTCCAAACATCCTTTGAGTTACTTGTATTTCAATTGCTATTTCACTTGAGTTGGATTTATTAATATAAGAATGTTAATCCTGACTCGAGTGTCTTGTGTTTTTGCTTTACGCTCGGGTCAGACTGAGTGTACCAGTATTCGAGACTCACCTTTGGAGTTGGAGCTTCGCTTGGAGATCCAGCTATCTATCCAGCTTTCAGATATTCGATGATTCCAGTGATGTATTCTGATTTGTATCTGATGTATCGTGTTACTCTTCCGTTGTATCTGGTTTAACTCTGATGTATCGTATTATTCTTCTGTTGTAAACTCTGATGTATTTTATATATTCATATAGTAGCTTCATGAACTACTATCTCTTTTTATTTCCGCTGCACTTATTACTCTGTGATCTGTGATATTTATTTACTGTATATGTTCAGTTTTGCCAAATTTAAATTAACAACGCGGTATTTTGAGCAATTCAACTCCGGCATGAGTGTCTACCTATACACTTATAATGGACGCGAATGGTCCAAAATTCCGGGTCGTTACAGTTGGTATCAGAGCTTTGGTAGCTCTAGGCAAAACTTAACATATAGGGTAAATGTATTTACAGAATCACCCTCATTCGAGTTTCAATCTCTTCCCTTGACTCAATTCCTTTAAATTTTGGAACGTTCCCCTCGGTTCCGAAATTCATTCGTGTCCTTCACTATTCGTCTTCTTTCAATTCTGGAGCACCCCATAACTCCATTTTGAATGATATCCATAATAGATCGGCGGTCTCGTCAATCTTCGAATAATTCGAAAAGGAGCAAAACTCCTTTACAATAGGCATCGATTTACCGGAGATTTCTGTATCCTCGGTTTACGATGCTATCTATTCCCTGCTATACCTGAATTCCATCTCTTGAGATCGAGTGTTGATTTACCTCGGAATTCAGCATCGATCTTATTCTTGAAGTTACGGACGACCCAGTTAAGGTTGCCCGTGAATTAAATAAACTCATCCATGCCCCGATTGTGGTAATTGAATTATCTTATCTTCTGTTTCAAACCTATCTTCGAATCAAATTTCTCTTTGATTAAAGTCCATCAAATTTGAATCCCTATCCTTATTTTGAAAATCCATTCCCGTATCGTCGAGCAAAGAAATGTATTTCTAAATTTATATTAAAAATGTTGTTTTCAAATTTGATAAACAAAATAGTTTTGAATGATTATATTATATATAAATATAAGTTTTCTGAAATTAAATTGTTAATGAATTTGTTGTCTGAAATAATAATATTTGATTTTCATTCATTGTTTTGTAAACCATTGACTATTGCATAATAAATAAATGAATTTATAAACTTAGCTATAATTTGATTTGGAATTTGAAATGAATCTAAATCAGAAATTAGAGTATTTGATTTCCTAAAATTTCAAGCTTTGTTTTTTTAATTTTTTTTTAAAATGAATATTATTGAAGGTATTTTCAAATAGAAACCGCTTTCAAAGAATTTTAAAATGTTGAAATCAATGCTCTTCTCTTTATCGCTGGAAAATAATTTCGGTGATGGCGGCCGCATCATCGATATTCATTTTCGAGTTTCGAAGTGGAGATACTATTCTGTAGATTTGCTACGGTTTTGTTTTGAAAAATATTTTGATTTGAATTTCTTTAGTATAATCCGATTTATATGTATATATATATAGGTATCTTATTTTAAAATTTAATTTGATCTGATATAAATATATTATATATATCTCTAAATTATTTAAAGTTAATCGGAAATCTAATTCTTAAATTTTGTTAAAGGATGATTTTAATTATAAATAAAAACCAAAATTTGGATAAATATTTAACTTGAATAATTGAATTGGGAAAATTTTATTTGTATATTGTTCAACTGCATTCTAATACAACTTACCTAAATCATTCAGAAGTTGAATATGTAAATTGGATAATATATAAGATAAATTGAATTTATAAATAAAATTTGAGTGTTTATAATAAATGTTATACACTAAATTTTGATTATAAAGATGTTAGTAGAGTTAGATAGGATAATAAGTAAACTCAGTTAATAATGAAAAAATTGGTTTGAAAGAATTAATAAATTTGTTTTGAAAAATTTAATAAATTGAAATTTGATCAACTTATGAAAATACCTTGAATTTGAAAGCGATTAGTAAATATAAATTAATTTAAATCGAAACTTTTATGGTTTAAATTAATTTATATGAGTTAAATATATGTGATAAGATATATTAAGTAGAATAAATTTAACAATAATTTGGAATAAAGAAGAATTTAAATTGTTGAAAAATATGATTATAATAAAAGACTATTCAAATTTATGGTTTTAAAAATTGTAAATTGAAGAAATGGGATAATAAGATAATGAATTTAGAAATAGTTGAGATTGATTTTAGTGAAATCAAATGGATTAAATCAATTATTGAATATCAATTAATTTAAATTTGAATTTATATGGTTTAAATTTATTGATTATTTTGTATTTCAAATCTGTTTTTCTTTCTGGTTGTTTCTATTCTCCTACCTCGTTCCTTTTCGGGGACGAAAAGTTTTGAGTGAGGGAGAGTGTAACGACCCGTAAATTTCAACTGTTTTCATTGACGTAATTAGTTGAAATTTTTTGAAATTTTAAACGGTAAAATTTTAAAATATAAATTTGATTTTTGGAATGCGTTTAGTTAAACATAGCAACTGGTAAATTTTCGTCCGAAAATATGAAAGTTTATTTCGCGCGTAAATTTACATCAATTTAATCAGTTAAAAAGCAATGAAAATAAAATGTTTCCGAAACCTAAATATTTTTACATAGAAAAATTCTAAACCATCTTTTGAGCAAGATGTCAGTTTGTCGTTTTTCCAAATTCGGACATATTTGGCTCCGTCGATCTTATTTTTCAACATTTTTCTTGCATTTTCCGCAGTAGAAAAATTCAAATTTTTATAATTCAATCATACTGCTAATATCTACATATCGTTTTGATCGTCTCGTCGTGCTGATCTCTGCGGTATATTCACTTCTGTGTTTGAAGTTTCGGTACGTGACGAAACCGCGGAATGGATGCCCGTATCGGTTATGAAATTTCAACTCTCTGCTTCATTTGCCTTTTCTAATCATCTACCGTGAAAAAGAAAACCAATAGCCTTTACTTTTAAAGTTCCAAGTCATTGCCTCATGATTCTTGCTATCCTTCTTTGTTCAAGTATGGTCACGTATGGTCATTGCATTTATTTGCCTTGGAAACAATAGTATATTTTGATAAGGTATTCACTATGTTAGACTATTGTTTACAGCAATACACCTATTCGTATATCTGTATAAAACATATGTTTTATGTGGTCTACTGGTTGTATATATGTAACTTATACAAGTTTAGTTGGATTTGTTAAGTGGATACAATAACAAAGCAAATTCACATTGTTTAAAATAATATTGTTATATATTTGCTAGTTTACAGTATGATGTGCATAACTTCAGAGGATGAATACCATATGCGTATAGGTTATGTAAGTTGTATATCAACTAGTATTTTTATATGTATATTTCGGTAGTGTATATATTTATACAAATCAAGTTTTTTTTTTTACATCCTGGTATGTTATGTTTATATCTATTATATATTAATTCCAGAATTGTCACTTCATCTTCGCTTCTTCGTTGCCTTATATTTATTGCAGTACGTTTTCTTTTCTCGGTCTATTCACCTTCACTGTTCCTGTTCATTTTTTTTTTGAGAATATGTAAATATCAAATATAATGAATAAAAAGCTTATCACTTCTCAGATGTACATCTCCATTTTTAAATTTCCTGCTCCAAATTTCTAACCCACGCCATTTCCCATCATAGAAACTGCCGCACCTCCCCTCCGCCTCGACAACCATCGCCGGCCTGCACACTTCTTTACCACGCCAATTACCATTGCTCCACCACCATCACCCACTACTGCAGCAAGCTCGATCGGAACAGTTCCTTCATTCCGTGCAGCCTTCCACATCCGCCGTCCCCTCGCATGATCCTTGCCTGCAAAACCGTCCCTTTCCCCAACGTAACCCCGCATCTCCACCCACTGATCTCCCTTCCTCCACCCACGCCAAACAGCTCAGCCATCCCTCATCTTGCCGTGACTTTTTGCTTCCTCCTGTGTTGCCATAGCCGAGCATATGCATGCATCTAGCCGAGCCCAGCTTTCTTTCCTCACAGGCAACCTCTGTTCTTCTTTTATTTTATTCTGTTAATACCCTTGCTTACATATATAAGATGTTATATGTATATGTATATTAATATTCAGTACCCTTAGCTTATAAACCTGTTAGATGTATATGTGTTAGTTATGTATATAAGGGTATATATAAAGTTACAAATCTATTTTAAACGGTTGCATTTAAAAGTTTGGTTACATATGAAGGCTTAAACACATATGTCTGCATATATTATGCTTATTGAGTTTTTCACATAATATACTTATAAATATTATAAAGTTTGTCAAGTTTTTCTTTGTTCCGCATGTAAATATATTTTCTTATAGTATATCTAACACGATATAAAGTTTATTTGAGTTAAGATATGATGGTTGATATAATACAGTAATTATGTGCTTAATATATATTATAATTTATACAGGTATTTTGAAATATATCTAGTTTCAAATAAAATGGACACACAGATAGCTTGATTCTAACATTTATATAGCTTAGTATAGAGTGGATCCTATATGTTTTACTGTATGAGTTACGAATTGTATATTAACCTGTAGACACATATATTTTAGCCTGAAGCTGTTTTGTTCTTTATTTTACATTTTTCTGTCATATACACTAGTTATGTAAGTTTTGCATGTTAGAGATATGTGTGTAAATCTAAACCTGAGTGCGTGCATGTATCGGGATTTTATATTGATGGTTTTAGTAAATAGATATTGACCCATATATATAAGTTTAATGAAGGTTGATAGCTGAAAAATGAATATAACACTGTTTTAAGTAAATAAGTTATAGATAAGTCGTTTCATTTTTATTTATTTATTTATTGGATTTGAAAGTACATGTATGTTAGTACTTTGTTATATGTGTTTTAAAGGTAAACAATGACTTTATTTATATATATAAATATTTTATTTTAATATCCGTCTTAAATTTAATATTGATTTCATGAGAAAATATATATTATTCCGTCTCTATCAAACTGATTCTGATTCGGTCCATCAATTGTTAATTACAGCCTTGTTCGTCCAATTCGTGTCAATCTAGCTTTGATTTGGAAGTCGTGCCTGGATTCGTAACTCGTCTCATTCTCGTTCATCTCTAACCTCGAAAGGTGAGCACTCACTCACGATTAACGTTCTTTTATTTATTAAATCTGATTTCAATTGAAATGACAATTGAAATATGCTGCTGTTAGATATTTACACTGTTATTACCTATATCAGTTAACCTATGACATCTGACACCATTATCTGTTATATATGCAATGATAATCCAGTTTGGTTGTTAAATGATTGATTGTTTGATGTTTATATTGGACGTTAAATTGTTAATGATGTAAGTGATAAATAATTTGAAATTTAAATTGACGTAGGATAGTTAGATTTGATATATGTGTTAAATTTGATTAAATGACATTTGTATAATATGACCCCTTTAACTGTTAAATTTATTGACACGTAGGATTTGTTTAATTACACTTTGAACCACTGAATGTATGTTGTTAAATTGATGATGTATGAAATTGTAAATAAATGACAAGTGAAACCGTAATGTAATAATCTTTAATCTACATGAAATGATAGTGTAGATTCTAGAGATAATTATATTAATTCGGGCCAATAACAATGCGAATTAATACGGTTATTTCAGGATTATTTGAATTGATTTTTGGATTGATATTGATTGATGTTATTGCTTGTTTATTTACTTTGACACCATCCCAGTTATCACACTACAAGTTCCCTTTGCTATGCTTTGATTTTTAATTGAATTGGAATCGGGTTGAAATGATAAATACCCAAATTAAACTTTGACCTAGGAAAGAAAATTAAATAAAACCCGATTGGTCAATAATTTGATTTAAAAATAAAATGAAGATTTTATTTGAATAAATATATGGTTTTGAAATGAAGTTAAAATTTGAATTTTTAATGAAAGGAAAATGTTAATATTTAATAATCTGAAACAAAATATTAACAATGTAATTTATGAAAGAATGTTGTTTAATTTGAGAAATGATTGAATTAAGTTTGAGATTATAATTAAGTTTGGAATTATAATTGAGTTTGAAATTATTAAACTTTGAAATTATTTAATAATTAAGTTTTGAATTATTTAATACTTAAATAAGATTAAATTATTTAATGATTAAATTGAATTGAATTCCTGAATAAGTAAAATTGAACTTTTGAATAAGTGAAATTTTACTCCGTAAATAATTGAAATTGAGTTTTCTTTATTAAGTAAGTTTTGGAAAATTATTTAAGTAAGTAAATAAGTGAAATTGAATTTCTTTAACAAGAAATGAAAATGTGATATTTTGGAATTAATGTAAGACTTGTAATTTAAAGAATTAGGTTTGACGAATTTAATTTAATTCAAAATGGTAAGTTTGATTTAATGAAGTTGAACTTAAGAAATTGATTTAATGAATTGGAAATTTAATAGAAATTGTTTTGAATGACAAATTGCTTAACGAATATTAAATGGAATCGATAAATGAATTTAAATTGATTTGAATGTTAAATTAAATTAATTTAAATGATTTCGGAATGAAATTTATATACGAACTTGAATCAATATTTGGATTGTTTTAAATAGAAATTGAATTTGAATTATAAGATTTTGAAATGGTAATTTGGAAGTTTTGAAACGTAAATTATTGGAAATTGGTTTTGAAAGACAAATGAAATGTTGATTTACGAATTCTATTTGAAATTGAAATTGATTTGGTTTTGAAATAAACAAACGACCAATCGGTGTAATAATTACGAAAGTTATTAAAGAGACTGGAATTCGGTTATGGATATACTCTCTATCTAAACCGAAAACCACTTTAATAACTATACGCGGAGTGATGATCCAGAATGAAGTGGTTGGAATGATGTACGTGATGACTGAAGAAAGAGAACGATGATGGATAGCCTTGACACTTGTGTCAAATTGGAAATGACTAAAACAGGAGCCGTGCCGGGCCAATGGAGGATTAGCTACCTCAAGTGGACACACTTCTTCGAACTACTTATACTTGTTGTCGATTGGTGCATCCTTGATTTTGGGAGTGTTGTTTCACGGTGTTGCGGGCGCTGCGGCGTTGCGTTCTCACCAGTCCGGATCAGGCGAACGGTAGTATCACTACCTTGGGTATTGCCTCATGTGCCTTGTCATACTTGTATTCCATTTATGCGCGACCACTACGAATTTGTTTTGTACCTTTAGTATATGGATTGCCCTCTGGTGACTTCCGGTTTTGGGGAAACTACGGTCTTGTATATGCTTTTGGGAATAAAAATGTGTTAAGGGTGGAATGGGCCATGACTTAACACTATTTTGATATCTTTATATTACTGATAGACATTATCTACTTATCGTACACTATTACATAGTAGATAGTTTAACGGATCCTTAAAGGATGGTTATTCCAAACATCCTTTGAGTTACTTGTATTTCAATTGCTATTTCACTTGAGTTGGATTTATTAATATAAGAATGTTAATCCTGACTCGAGTGTCTTGTGTTTTTGCTTTACGCTCGGGTCAGACTGAGTGTACCAGTATTCGAGACTCACCTTTGGAGTTGGAGCTTCGCTTGGAGATCCAGCTATCTATCCAGCTTTCAGATATTCGATGATTCCAGTGATGTATTCTGATTTGTATCTGATGTATCGTGTTACTCTTCCGTTGTATCTGGTTTAACTCTGATGTATCGTATTATTCTTCTGTTGTAAACTCTGATGTATTTTATATATTCATATAGTAGCTTCATGAACTACTATCTCTTTTTATTTCCGCTGCACTTATTACTCTGTGATTTGTGATATTTATTTACTGTATATGTTCAGTTTTGCCAAATTTAAATTAACAACGCGGTATTTTGAGCAATTCAACTCCGGCATGAGTGTCTACCTATACACTTATAATGGACGCGAATGGTCCAAAATTCCGGGTCGTTACATATTTCCAAAGTAGTTTTAAATTATAAATGAAGAAATTCTGAAATTGGATTTTAAGGAATATTTTGGAAATAAAGTATTTGAACTCGGTAAATTTCCAGTGGAAATGAATAAATATTTGGAAATATATCCCGTGTAGGGAAATTGATTTGAAATTGGTTTTCAAACGTTGAAGTGTGGAAAAATATATATCTTGTGAAGATATTTTGAAATTAAATAATTTGGGAAAAATTATTTAAATATGTTGATTGTTGTGAATGTTGTTGATAGTTAAATAACCGACTATCAATATTTGCCTTTGAAATGACACTTGAATTTGTTTAAAACAAGCGCTCACTGTTCGGGTTAGCCGGGAAAAGACCTTTGTGTCATATAACCCATTCCGAATTAGTGATACGACGATATGGATCGTATTTGAAGACCGGTGTGAAGACCGGGTATTTTCGAAAATGAAAGGACAACCTGTCGAATGTCTCTGCACCGAGTTGCTCCGGTATAGAGATTTATATCACTCGTCTTGTGATGGGAAGTCCGGACGTGATTAGTGAATATCCGGATTGCAAGGGCTTCTTTGGAAGTGCCTTCGGTTCCGTTCGATCCTGGAACGGACTTGTATGGATGTGTGTCTGACATTACATTTTGAGATGTAAAGCTGGTTTCTATCAAATAAATTTCTGTTGGTGGCGGAGAATTTATTCTCTTAGCTTAACACCCTTCTCTGAGACGTACGAGCTCAGAGGTTATGTAGTTGATGGTTACTAGTGATACATTCCCAATTTGGTAATGTGGCATACGAAGTGCTGTTGATCATTTGTTGATCAAAGCATGGCTTTGTGAAAAAGCGTGGCTTTGTGAAAAAGCGTGGCTTTGTGAAAAAGCTTGGCTTTGTGAAAAAGCGTAGCTTTGTGGATGAGACTTCGTCGAGCCTCACAACCCGGTAATGGTCGAAACAGGAATGTTGTGGAAAAGGTTTTTAGGGGTAGCGCCCCTAGGGTATGTCATTCCCTTCTGGATAAAAGGTGATATCATGGTATGGATCCCAGATATTTTACCTATGTTGATGCTGAAAATTTATTATACTTTGTGGTTGTTGCTTTATGGTTGAGGATCCTCGGATAAAGGTCGGTGACGACCGGGGGATGGCATAGCTCGTGTGTTAGATACCTAGTTACAGCTTGGTTAAAGCGTAAGGTAGCGTCGGTCTTGTGTTTGCAGAGATCCGGTTAGGTTCTCGGGGCATCTTTCCAGAGGCGTTTCCATTTCGGTGTAAGGAAGTTCCTTTGCCTGACCATTTGTTGGAAATCCAAAGAAACAATACGAACCTTGTACGGTTTTAGTTGTATTACCTGCTATGGAATGTAGTGGTAACCTGCTATTGAACATGGTAGCTATAGTAGGCATACAATAATGGTTGTATGCTGGCTAAGATTAATATTATATTTTCGAAATGGTTTTCGACACTATGCACTAATGATAATAATATCGAATGATTTTTGCGTAGTAAGCATTTTTGACTATCATAAGAAGAAATCTCCTCCAATTTTGCGTTTGCATTGTGTGTGTGGCGGGAGGTCTTATGGTAGTTTCATTTTCCAAAAGCATTGCGAAATTGTTTTATTTTCTTTGTGAAGATAAACTGTTTTAAGTTCTCACACCAGTCACCATGACTGACCTGGAGTTTATTGTTTCCTTCCTAAACTTTGGGTGCCCACCAATTTCCACATGGGCGGTCTAGAGTCAGGTTATCAGGTCATTCTGGATTCAGGAGATGCTGTGGAGCTCAGTGGCGAGCTGGATGGCGAGACATAGCATTTGTATATGATATTATTTATTCCGCTGTGTATTCTGCATGAGGACAAGTTTATATAACTGTCCAGTGTTGTGTTGTATATTGTTGTGTAAACTCTGATGATGATGTAATGTATAAACTGATATAATTCTTTGATTTAAAGATTATTCATTTATCTATTATATGTTGTTCCGCTGCGGATGTGAGATTCTGATATTGATTCCATTTCTGTGTTTTTCTGTTCTCTTTCTTTCTGTCTTCTTCTACCTCTTCTTTTTCTCCATAACAATTCGGTTTTCCGGCATTCGATTGCTCGGCAGTTGATACAGTGGACGTATTAATGTCGACTTTCGAGCGTCGAAAAATCGAGTTCGTTACATGTGGTATCAGAGCATATGGTTAAGTGACAACCTTGGCTCTGTTGGGTGTTACTCATTAGAGATAGAGTCAGTAGTACTCTAGAATGAGTGTGAGTGTAATAATAGATACGAGTGCGTATTTGTTAGTGAATATGAAATTGTTTTATATTGTGTTTACTTATCCGTGAGCTGTTTATGAATTCTGGTCGGTATGTGGGACGCCATATTATCGATAGGGGTTTCTCAACACTTGAACGAGGCAAGTCGACATAGCATCATTTTAAATTGGGTAAATGAAATAATTTTACCTCGATTATATTTTGTATATAAAGGAAATTATTATTCAGAAATTATTGAAGTGTATATAAATTGATTGTTTGGTTGTTGAAAATGTAAAGATATATATGAGTTAAGAAAGGTTGTTTGAATAATCTAAATAAAAACAAAAATTGTAAAAGAATGAAGTATATAAGCAAATTAATTATTAAGTATGGAATTATAATTAATATGATTTGCAGTTGTGAAATAATCTTGTATAAGTAAAGTAGAATAGTTAAATTATATGAGAAAAGGATTTATAAATGTGATTTATAAATAAAAAGGGAAATTTGAAAAGAATTTAAAGCACTGAATTCACTACTGTTGCTGGGAAATAATAAGGGTGATGACTGTGGCATCATCAGTATCATTTTCGAGTTTCTGTGTGATGGATTTGCTACCATAGTAAATTGAAAATTGAAGTTTTGTTGGGATAAAAAATTGAAATTAAAATCCAAGTTGTAATTGATAATTATAAGTGAAATGAGTTTTATACTTATAATGTGATTTGGAAGTTAAATAAATAAGTTGTGTAACTTATAAAATGAAAAGATGTAAGTGAAACCAAATGATAAATGGTTAAACGAATTTTGTTAAGCAAAATGAGATATGAATTTGAACAATTGATGAAATTTGACTTTGGTAAAAGTTAAATAGAATTTACTTTAGAATTGGAATCTGAATTGGATTTATAAGTGGAAATTTAAGTTAAGTTAAACAAATGATGTTTAATTGGAATATGACTTAAGTAATGTTGTATGAAATTGACTTTGGTATCAAAATGAATTAATGAATGAAATCATTAAATGAATATGAACTTGAGTTATGTAATGAAATTCAAATTTATTTGTAAAATGAATTAGCAATTGAATTAATAAATGGATTGAATGTTAATCAATCGAATGAAAGTAAATTGATATGGAATAATGGATGTAAGTATTAATTCATTAAAGCTAATAAATTGGAAATTGAATGGAAGTCAATTTAATATTAAACCAATTGGAATTAAAAATGTTGAACCAAATTGAATGTGAAGTAAAGTAAATTTATTTGGTTGTGTTGAATGACATTGGATGTTATATGATTGTTAGTTGATTGTATATAGTATAATTCATTAAGAGTTAATGGAATTGAATTAGTGACATTGAAAGCTATGTAATTGGATTTAAATTGAAAGTGAACCAACTTGAATGTAAATTAGTGAATGTGAACTAATTGAAAATGAATTCATATTGTATGGTTTGAAAATTTTGTTGAAAGCATTCGAATTCGTTTTGAAACCATATAAATTGCTTATGGGAATTATTTGATTGCATGGCTTATGGAAACTTTGTGTTTATTATTGAAAATTAATGAAATGTAAATGAATTTCCTATATATGTCACTTACATGTTTAAACTGAGTAAGTACAGGTGCCGTGGCTGCCGTTTGACTGATTGGGTTGCGCTAAAATGCTAAATTAATAACTGCTTTGCTTAAAAAAATGCTAAAAAGGTACGCATACGCAAAAAAAAGGAAATATGAACTGTTTTTCTAGTTTTCCGACCGGGTGGGTCGATGTATATATATTTATGTCTATTGTGATCCTACTACGATTGAACCGCGCAAAGGAGACGCTGGCGAATTTTTCGGAAAATTTAAGGCGTTAGAAAATTTTTGAAAATTTTGGAAAATTTTTGTTAATGAAAAGTCAATTTCCAAATTGAAATGAAAACGTAGGAATTGAACTAGAAAATGGAAACCATTGTTTTGGTTGAAGTTAAAGGTTTTGGAAAAAAGGTGAATATAAAAATTTTCACTAAGTGGATTTTTGAAAAGTTAATGGATTTTGTGACTTTTTCTCACTTTGCAATTTCGAGGACGAAATTTTTTTAAGGGGGGAAGTTTGTAACGACCCAGAATTTTTGTCATTTGAAATTCATATATTTAATTGATTTTAAATATTAACGAGTGAGATTTGTAAGTCAAATAAATTTAAATTCGAATATAAGGATTTAATTGGATAATTAAATCGATAATTTAATATTTGAATTTTCAGAAATAATTGGAAATTGGATCAAATGTGTATAAAAATGATTTATAAAGTTATATTAAATCATATTTGAGTTAGAATGATGTTTGTGAACTTTTAAAATTGAATTAAAGGTTAAATTGTGAAAATTGAATATTTTAATATTTAAATTGACTAGTGAAATTAGCCATTTTTCAAATAGTCTTAGATTTCGACGAAACTAGTTTCATCGGATCCGTAATGTGAAATTATTATAAGATTTCAAATTTCATGTCAATCGGATGTACGGTTTGTCCGGGGCAAGCTAAAACGCATCGAAATCGGTTTAAATCGATTTGATTTAAATTTGATCGTTTATTTCCGTAACTCGCACATATGACCGAATTAGCTCCCGAAACACGTTCCATCGTGTTCGGAATGCGGGTAAAACTTTCTAAATGCCAGGCGGCACGTGTGATTTGGAGTTCGTTTGGAAAAGTCGTTTTAAAATGAATTTAATATTAATTATATACATATACATATATATATATATACGTTAACCAGAGCCGAAACCCTATTTTCTTCACGTAGCCGCCAACATACAATTAATGGCCGAAAATCTCTATCGTTCATCCCTCAAGATCTCTCAATCTGTCAACTTTCAGACGAAGTCTTCAACTGAGAAAACGACGAGCTCGTCGAGAGCTCCCGATCCAACGGTGGATCTTGTTTGAAATCGTCGTTTGGAGCCAGAATTTCCCTGTGTTCGTCTCGCGTTTGAGAGCGTTTCTCGTGTGGAATGGGGGACCGAGCCTGGCTGTGCTCTGGCCGAGGGTAGAGGCGAGTGCGTGCGTTTGAATGGTGGTTCTTGATCGTCTTCAAAGTCGACGAAGTGGTCGCGGCATCTAGGGCTTGATGGCGGCTGGGATGGGTTAGTGCGTTCGTATAAAACCGGAGGAAGAAGAGAACGTGCGTGTGGCCCTGATCTCGTGATGGATGGTGAACGGAAGATGTTGATAAGGGTTTGTAAATAAAAATTAAAATTGTAAATGATTATATATTTAAATCGTATAATGTTTAAAATAGTGTAACTTCTTCATACGAGTTCGTAAAATTACGAAACAAATTGCGTTGGGTCCGTTTTGATGAGTTCTTCATAATGGAACTGGATTGGAATTGATTAGAGATAGTGAAAATTTTGAGTAAAATTAAACGTGCGTTTAATTTTATTCGAAATAAAATACTGCAACCATTATTGAAAGCAAGGTGAGAACTCCTCACTCAATCAAATATTGTGTTTCGATTTAAATTTTAAATGGTTAGATTTAAAATTTGTTGATAGTGTTGATTGTGTGAATTGAATGATGGTTGCTATTTATTTTGTTGAATAGACCCTATACGCCGTATATTAAGCGGAGGTTATTTATTAAAAACATATACCGCGATAATTCCACCGTGAAGTGGAATTGGTATTATATATGTATTTGGAGTTGATTTCCCGCATTATATAGTGGATGAGACCCTATTGCGCTGCATAATAGCGGATAGTATTTTATAAATCCCTTATACCACGATATTCCACTTCGAAGTGGAATTGGTATTGTGCTAACATCTGTGGATGCAGGAAAACAGGTTGGAGGGATCCAACTGGATTCCTCAAATTATATGAATTGTTTCATATGTTGTATGAATTTGTTTCATATGGTGTGTGATGATTTATTTATAATCTGTGAATGATTATATTGTGATTGAATTTGTTGAAGGCTAAAATTTAGCCGAATATATTTTTGGTATCGTTGGATACCAGAAATAAATAAATTGGATTTTTGAAATTAAAGTTGGAAATTTTAAGTAAATTTATTTTGAATGAATTGGTTGAATTTAAAAGAAAGAATTTAAAAGAAAAATTGATTTTTTTTTGTAATCTTATCGAATTATTTCCAAAATATGGGAAAAGATCTTTATAAATGGATTTTGAATAGTATTATTCGAAAGTTGGAAAATTTATTGAAAATGGAATTTTAAATGGTTTGAAAAAGATTAAGGAATTTATTTTAAAAAGTGATAAATTTGTTTGAAATCCAATTTGTAATTGATTTGGTATTTGAAAATAAATCTTTAGGAAGTCGATATGAAAAATTTATTTGGTGTTGGATTAAAATGGATTTTGTGTTGAAATAAATTGGAAATCGATTTGTAAAATGATTTGGGATTTGAAATAAACTTAGAAATCAATTTGTAATTGATTTGGGGTTGAAATAAATTTGAAATTGATTTGGTGTTTGAAAGTGAATATTTGGGAATGTAAATTCAGAATAGAATTTATAAAGGAAAGGGAAATTTGTTTTAAAAATAAACATTGATTTATTTTTAAGTGTGGAAATAAATTTACAGATTTGGAACGTAAATTTGAAATAAATCGATAAGGATTTATTTAATTGGTTTAAATGGACCATTTTGAAATGGAAGTGTATTTTCTTTGAAAAGCTGAGTATATTTCCAAAGTAGTTTTAAATTATAAATGAAGAAATTCTGAAATTGGATTTTAAGGAATATTTTGGAAATAAAGTATTTGAACTCGTTAAATTTCCGGTGGAAATGAATAAATATTTGGAAATATATCCCGTGTAGGGAAATTGATTTGAAATTGGTTTTCAAACGTTGAAGTGTGGAAAAATATATATCTTGTGAAGATATTTTGAAATTAAATAATTTGGGAAAAATTATTTAAATCTGTTGATTGTTGTGAATGTTGTTGATAGTTAAATAACCGACTATCAATATTTGCCTTTGAAATGGTACTTGAATTTGTTTAAAAACAAGCGCTCACTATTCGGGTTAGCCGGGAAAAGACCTTTGTGTCATATAACCCATTCCGAATTAGTGATACGACGATATGGATCGTATTTGAAGACCGGGGTGAAGACCGGGTATTTTCAAAAATGAAAGAACAACCTATCGAATGTCTCTGCACCGAGTTGCTCCGGTATAGAGATTTATATCACTCGTCTTGTGATGGGAAGTACAGACGTGATTAGTGAATATCCGGATTGCAAGGGCTTCTTTGGAAGTGCCTTCGGTTCCGTTCGATCCCGGAACGGACTTGTATGGATGTGTGTCTGACATTACACTTTGAGATGTAAAGTTGTTTCTATCAAATACATTTCTGTTGGTGGCGGAGAATTTATTCTCTTAGCTTAACACCCTTCAA
Organism: Allium fistulosum; assembly: GCA_030737815.1. NCBI lineage: Eukaryota > Viridiplantae > Streptophyta > Magnoliopsida > Asparagales > Amaryllidaceae > Allium > Allium fistulosum. The sequence goes on from CM060901.1 coordinate 636,060,421, forward strand.
TGAGACATACGAGCTCAGAGGTTATGTAGTTGATGGTTACTAGTGATACATTCCCAATTTGGTAATGTGGCATACGAAGTGCTGTTGATCAAAGCGTGGCTTTGTGAAAAAGCATGGCTTTGTGAAAAAGCGTGGCTTTGTGAAAAAGCGTAGCTTTGTGGACGAGACTTCGTCGAGCATCACAACCCGGTAATGGTCGAAACAGGAATGTTGTGGCAAAGATTTTTAGGGGTAGCGCCCCTAGGGTATGTCATTCCCTTCTGGATAAAAGGTGATATCATGGTATGGAGCCCAGATATTTTACCTATGTTGATGCTGCAAATTTATTATACTTTGTGGTTGAGGATCCTCGGATAAAGGTCGGTGACTACTGGGGGATGCCATAGCACGTGTGTTAGTTACCTAGTTACAGCTTGGTTAAAGCATAAGGTAGCGTCGGTCTTGTGTTTGCAGAGATCCGGTTAGGTTCTCGGGGCGTCTTTCCAGAGGCGTTTCCATTTCGGTGTAAGGAAGTTCCTTTGCCTGACCATTTGTTGGAAATCCAAAGAAACAATACGAACCTTGTACGGTTTTAGTTGTATTACCTATTATGGAATGTGGCGGTAACCTGCTATTGAACATGGTAGCTATAGTAGGCATACAATAATGGTTGTATGCTGGCTAAGATTAATATTATATTTTCGAAATGGTTTTTGACACTATGCACTAATGATAATAATATCGAATTATTTTTGCGTAGTAAGCATTTTTGACTATCATAAGAAGAAATCTCCTCCAATTCTGCGTTTGCATTGTGTGTGTGGCGGGAGGTCTTATGGTAGTTTCATTTTCCAAAAGCATTGCGAAATTGTTTTATTTTCTTTGTGAAGATAAACTGTTTTAAGTTCTCACACCAGTCACCATGACTGACTTGGAGTTTATTGTTTCCTTCCTAAACTCTGGGTGCCCACCAATTTCCACACGGGCAGTCTAGAGTCAGGCTATCAGGTCATTCTGGATTCAGGAGATGCTATGGAGCTCAGTGGCGAGCTGGATGGCGAGACGTAGCATTTGTATATGATATTATTTATTCCGCTGTGTATTCTATATGAGGACAAGTTTACATAACTGTCCAGTATTGTGTTGTATATTGTTGTGTAAACTCTGATGATGATGTAATGTATAAACTGATATAATTCTTTGATTTAAAGATTATTCATTTATCTATTATATGTTGTTCCGCTGCGAATGTGAGATTCTGATATTGATTCCGTTTCTGTGTTTTTCTGTTCTCTTTCTTTCTGTCTTCTTCTATCTCTTCTTTTTCTCCATAACAATTCGGTTTTCCGACATTCGATTGCTCGACAGTTGATACAGTGGACGTATTAATGTCGACTTTCGAGCGTCGAAAAATCGCGTTCGTTACATGTGGTATCAGAGCATATGGTTAAGCGACAACCTTGGCTCTGTTGGGTGTTACTCATTAGAGATAGAGTCAGTAGTACTCTAGAACGAGTGTGAGTGTAATAATAGATATGAGTGCGTATTTGTTAGTGAATATGAAATTGTTTTATATTGTGTTTACTTATCCGTTGAGCTGTTTATGAATTCTGGTCGGTATGTGGGACGCCATATTATCGATAGGGGTTTCTAAACACTTAAACGAGGCAAGTCGACATAGCATCATTTTAAATTGGGTAAATGAAATAATTTTACCTCGATTATATTTTGTATATAAAGGAAATAATTTTTCAGAAATTGTTAAAGTGTATATAAATTGATTGTTTGGTTGTCGAAAATGTAAAGATATATATGAGTTAATAAAGGTTGTTTGAATAATCTAAATAAAAACAACAATTGTAAAAGAATGAAGTATATAAGCAAATGAATTATTAAGTATGGAATTATAATTAATATGATTTACAGTTGTGAAATAATCTTGTATAAGTAAAGTGGAATAGTTAAATTATATGAGAAAAGGATTTATAAATGAGATTTATAAATGTGATTTATAAATAAAAAGGGAAATTTGAAAAGAATTTAAAGCACTGAATTCACTACTGTTGCTGGGAAATAATAAGGGTGATGACTGTGGCATCATCAGTATCATTTTCGAGTTTCTGTGTGATGGATTTGCTACCATAGTAAATTGAAAATTGAAGTTTTGTTGTGATAAACAAAAATTGAAATTAAAATCCAAGTTGTAATTGATAATTATAAGTGAAATGAGTTTTATACTTATAGTGTGATTTGGAAGTTAAATAAATAAGTTGTGTAACTTATAAAATGAAAAGATGTAAGTGAAACCAAATGATAAATGGTTAAACGAATTTTGTTAAGCAAAATGAGATATGAATTTGAACAATTGATGAAATTTGACTTTGGTAAAAGTTAAATAGAATTTACTTTAGAATTGGAATCTGAATTGGGTTTATAAGTGGAAATTTAAGTTAAGTTAAACAAATGATGTTTAATTGGAATATGACTTAAGTAATTTTGTATGAAATTGACTTTGGCATCAAATGAATTAATGAATGAAATCATTAAATGAATATGAACTTGAGTTATGTAATGAAATTCAAATTTATTTGTAAAATGAATTAGCAACTGAATTAATAAATGGATTGAATGTTAATCAATCGAATGTAAGTAAATTGATACGGAATAATGGATGTAAGTATTAATTCATTAAAGCTAATAAATTGGAAATTGAATGGAAGTCAATTTAATATTAAACCAATTGGAATTAAAAATGTTGAACCAAATTGAATGTGAAGTAAAGTAAATTTATTTGGTTGTGTTGAATGACATTGGATGTTATATGATTGTATATAGTATAATTCATTAAGAGTTAATGGAATTGAATTAGTGACATTGAAAGCTATGTAATTGGATTTAAATTGAAAGTGAACCAACTTGAATGTAAATTAGTGAATGTGAACTAATTGAAAATGAATTCATATTGTATGGTTTGAAAATTTTGTTGAAAGCATTCGAATTCGTTTTGAAACCATATAAATTGCTTATGGGAATTATTTGATTGCATTGCTTATGGAAACTTTGTGTTTGTTATTGAAAATTAATGAAATGTAAATGAATTTCCTATATATGTCACTTACATGTTTAAACTGAGTAAGTACAGGTGTCGTGGCTGCCGTTCGGCTGATAGGGTTGCGCTAAAATGCTAAATTAATAACTGCTTTGCTTAAAAAATGCTAAAAAGGTACGCCTACGCAATAAAATTAGGAAATAGGAACTGTTTTATGCTTTTCCGACCGGGTGGGTCGATGTATATATATTTATGTCTATTGTGATCCTACTACGATTGAACCGCGCAAAGGAGACGTTGGCGAATTTTTCGGAAAATTTAAGGCGTTAGAAATTTTTTGAAAATTTTGGAAAATTTTTGTTAATGAAAAGTCAATTTCCAAATTGAAATGAAAACGTAGGAATTGAACTAGAAAATGGAAACCTTTTGGTTGAAGTTAAAGGTTTTGGAAAAAAGGTGAATATAAAATTTTTCACTAAGTGGATTTTTGAAAAGTTAATGGATTTTGTGACTTTTTCTCACTTTGCAATTTCGAGGACGAAATTTTTTTTAAGGGGGGAAGTTTGTAACGACCCAGAATTTTTGTCATTTGAAATTCGTATATTTAATTGATTTTAAATATTAACGAGTGAGATTTGTAAGTCAAATAAATTTAAATTCGAATATAACGATTTAATTGGATAATTAAATCGATAATTTAATATTTGAATTTTCAGAAATAATTGGAAATTGGATCAAATGTGTATTAAAATGATTTATAAAGTTATATTAAATCATATTTGAGTTAGAATGATGTTTGTGAACTTTTAAAATTGAATTAAAGGTTAAATTGTGAAAATTGAATATTTTAATATTTAAATTGACTAGTGAAATTAGCCATTTTTCAAACAGTCTCAGATTTCGACGAAACTAGTTTCATCGGATCCGTAATGTGAAATTATTGTATGATTTCAAATTTCGTGTCAATCGGATGTACGGTTTGTTCGGGGCAAGCCAAAACGCATCGAAATCGGTTTAAATCGATTTGATTTAAATTTGATCGTTTATTTTCGTAACTCGCACATATGACCGAATTAGCTCCCGAAACACGTTCCATCGTGTTCGGAATGCGGGTAAAACTTTATAAACGCCAGGCGGCACGTGTGATTTGGAGTTCGTTTGGAAAAGTCGTTTTAAAATGAATTTAATACTAATTATATACATATATATATATATATATATATACACACACACACACACACACACACACGTTAACCAGAGCCGAAACCCTATTTTCTTCACGTAACCGCCAATATACAATTAATGGCCGAAAATCTCTATCGTTCATCCCTCAAGATCTCTCAATCTGTCAACTTTTAGATGAAGTCTTCAACTGAGAAAACGACGAGCTCGTCGAGAGCTCCAGATCCAACGGTGGATCTTGCTTGAAATCATCGTTTGGAGCCAGAATTTCCCTGCGTTTGTCTCGCATTCGAGTGCGTTTCTCATGTGGAATGGGGGACCGAGCCTGGCTGTGCTCTGGCCGAGGGTAGAGGCGAGTGCGTACGTTTGAATGGTGGTTCTTGATCGTCTTCAAAGTCGACGAAGTGGTCACGGCATCTAGGGCTTGATGGCGGCTGGGATGGGTTAGTGCCTTCGAATAAAACCGGAGGAAGAAGAGAACGTGCGTGTGGCCCTGATCTCGTGATGGATGGTGAACGGAAGATGTTGATAAGGGTTTGTAAATAAAAATTAAAATTGTAAATGATTATATATTTAAATCGTATAATGTTTAAAATAGTGTAACTTCTTCATACGAGGTCGAAAAATTACGAAACAAATTGCGTTGGGTTCGTTTTGACGAGCTCTTCGCAATGGAACTGGATTGGAATTGATTGGAGATAGTGAAAATTTTGAGTAAAATTAAACGTGCGTTTAATTTTATTCTAAATAAAATACTGCAACCATTATTAAAAGCAAGGTGAGAACTCCTCACTCAATCAAATATTGTGTTTTGATTTAAATTTTAAATGGTTAGATTTAAAATTTGTTGATAGTGTTGATTGTGTGAATTGAATGATGGTTGCTATTTATTTTGTTGAATAGACCCTATACGCCGTATATTAAGCGGAGGTTATTTATTAAAAACATATACCGCGATAATTCCACCGTGAAGTGGAATTGGTATTATATATGTATTTGGAGTTGATTTCCCACATTATATAGCGGATGAGACCCTATTGCGCCGCATAATAGCGGATAGTATTTTATAAATCCCATATACCACGATATTCCACTTCGAAGTGGAATTGGTATTGTGCTAACATCTGTGGATGCAGGGAAACAGGTTGGAGGTATCCAACTGGATTCCTCAAATTATATGAATTGTTTCATATGTTGTATGAATTTGTTTCATATGTTGTGTGATGATTTATTTATAATCTGTGAATGATAATATTGTGATTGAATTTGTTGAAGGCTAAAATTTAGCCGAATAGTTTTTTGGTATCGTTGGATACCGGAAGTAAATAAATTGGATTTTTGAAATTAAAGTTGGAAATTTTAAGTAAATTTATTTTGAAAGAATTGGTTGAATTTAAAAGAAAGAATTTAAAAGAAAAATTGATTTTTTTTGTAACCTTATCGAATTATTTCCAAAATATGGGAAAAGATCTTTATAAATGGATTTTGAATAGTATTATTCGAAAGTTGGAAAATTTATTGAAAATGGAATTTTAAATGGTTTGGAAATGATTAAGGAATTTATTTTAAAAAGGGATAAATTTGTTTGAAATCCAATTTGTAATTGATTTGGTATTTGAAAATAAATCTTTGGGAAGTCGATATGAAAAATTTATTTGGTGTTGGATTAAAATGGATTTTGTGTTGAAATAAATTGGAAATCGATTTGTAAAATGATTTGGGATTTGAAATAAACTTAGAAATCAATTTGTAATTGATTTGGGGTTGAAATAAATTTGAAATTGATTTGGTGTTTGAAAGTGAATATTTGGGAATGTAAATTCAGAATAGAATTTATAAAGGAAAGGGAAATTTGTTTTAAAAATAAACATTGATTTATTTTTAAGTGTGGAAATAAATTTACAGATTTGGAACGTAAATTTGAAATAAATCGATAAGGATTTATTTAATTGGTTTAAATGGACCATTTTGAAATGGAAGTGTATTTTCTTTGAAAAGCCGAGTATATTTCCAAAGTAGTTTTAAATTATAAATGAAGAAATTCTGAAATTGGATTTTAAGGAATATTTTGGAAATAAAGTATTTGAACTCGGTAAATTTCCAGTGGAAATGAATAAATATTTGGAAATATATCCCATGTAGGGAAATTGATTTGAAATTGGTTTTCAAACGTTGAAGTGTGGAAAAATATATATCTTGTGAAGATATTTTGAAATTAAATAATTTGGGAAAAATTATTTAAATCTGTTGATTGTTGTGAATGTTGTTGATAGTTAAATAACCGACTATCAATATTTGCCTTTGAAATGGCACTTGAATTTGTTTTAAAACAAGCGCTCACTATTCGGGTTAGCCGGGAAAAGACATTTGTGTCATATAACCCATTCCGAATTAGTGATACGACGATATGGATCATATTTGAAGACCGGTGTGAAGACCGGGTATTTTCGAAAATGAAAGGACAACCTGTCGAATGTCTCTACACCGAGTTGCTCCGATATAGAGATTTATATCACTCGTCTTGTGATGGGAAGTCCGGACGTGATTAGTGAATATCCGAATTGCAAGGGCTTCTTTGGATGTGCCTTCGGTTCCGTTCGATCCCGGAACGGACTTGTATGGATGTGTGTCTGACATTACACTTTGAGATGTAAAGCTGGTTTCTATCAAATACATTTCTGTTGGTGGCGGAGAATTTATTCTCTTAGCTTAACACCCTTCTCTGAGATGTACGAGCTCAAAGGTTATGTAGTTGATGGTTACTAGTAATACATTCCCAATTTGGTAATGTGGCATACGAAGTGCTTTTGATCATTTGTTGATCAAAGCGTGGCTTTGTGAAAAAGCGTGGCTTTGTGAAAAAGCGTGGCTTTGTGAAAAAGCGTAGCTTTGTGGACGAGACTTCGTCGAGCCTCACAACCCGGTAATGGTCGAAACAGGAATGTTGCGGCAAAGGTTTTTAGGGGTAGCGCCCCTAGGGTATGTCATTCCCTTCTGGATAAAAGGTGATATCATGGTATGGAGCCCAGATATTTTACCTATGTTGATGCTGCAAATTTATTATACTTTGTGGTTGTTGCTTTGTGGTTGAGGATCTTCGGATAAAGGTCGGTGACGACCGGGGGATGGCATAGCTCGTGTGTTAGTTACCTAGTTACAGCTTGGTTAAAGCGTGAGGTAGCGTCGGCCTTGTGTTTGCAGAGATCCGGTTAGGTTCTCGGAGCGTCTTTCCAGAGGCGTTTCCATTTCGGTGTAAGGAAGTTCCTTTGCCTGACCATTTGTTGGAAATCCAAAGAAACAATACGAACCTTGTACGGTTTTAGTTGTATTACCTGCTATGGAATGTGGCGGTAACCTGCTATTGAACATGGTAGCTATAGTAGGCATACAATAATGGTTGTATGCTGGCTAAGATTAATATTATATTTTCGAAATGGTTTTTGACACTATGCACTAATGATAATAATATCAAATGATTTTTGCGTAGTAAGCATTTTTGACTATCATAAGAAGAAATCTCCTCCAATTCTGCGTTTGCATTGTGTGTGTGGCGGGAGGTCTTATGGTAGTTTCATTTTCCAAAAGCATTGCGAAATTGTTTTATTTTCTTTGTGAAGATAAACTGTTTTAAGTTCTCACACCGGTCACCATGACTGACCTGGAGTTTATTGTTTCCTTCCTAAACTCTGGGTGCCCACCAATTTCCACACGGGCAGTCTAGAGTCAGGCTATCAGGTCATTCTGGATTCAGGAGATGCTGTGGAGCTCAGTGGCGAGCTGGATGGCGAGACGTAGCATTTGTATATGATATTATTTATTCCGCTATGTATTCTGTATGAGGACAAGTTTACATAACTGTCCAGTGTTGTGTTGTATATTGTTGTGTAAACTCTGATGATGATGTAATGTATAAACTGATATAATTCTTTGATTTAAAGATTATTCATTTATCTATTATATGTTGTTCCGCTGCGAATGTGAGATTCTGATATTGATTCCGTTTCTGTGTTTTTCTGTTCTCTTTCTTTCTGTCTTCTTCTACCTCTTCTTTTTCTCCATAACAATTCGGTTTTCCGGCATTCGATTGCTCGACAGTTGATACAGTGGACGTATTAATGTCGACTTTCGAGCGTCGAAAAATCGCGTTCGTTACATGTGGTATCAGAGCATATGGTTAAGCGACAACCTTGGCTCTGTTGGGTGTTACTCATTAGAGATAGAGTCAGTAGTACTCTAGAATGAGTGTGAGTGTAATAATAGATACGAGTGCGTATTTGTTAGTGAATATGAAATTGTTTTATATTGTGTTTACTTATCCGTTGAGCTGATTATGAATTCTGGTCGGTATGTGGGACGCCATATTATCGATAGGGGTTTCTAAACACTTAAACGAGGCAAGTCGACATAGCATCATTTTAAATTGGGTAAATGAAATAATTTTACCTCGATTATATTTTGTATATAAAGGAAATAATTTTTCAGAAATTGTTAAAGTGTATATAAATCGATTGTTTGGTTGTTGAAAATGTAAAGATATATATGAGTTAATAAAGGTTGTTTGAATAATCTAAATAAAAACAACAATTGTAAAAGAATGAAGTATATAAGCAAATGAATTATTAAGTATGGAATTATAATTAATATGATTTGCAGTTGTGAAATAATCTTGTATAAGTAAAGTGGAATAGTTAAATTATATGAGAAAAGGATTTATAAATGAGATTTATAAATGTGATTTATAAATAAAAAGGGAAATTTGAAAATAATTTAAAGCACTGAATTCACTACTGTTGCTGGGAAATAATAAGGGTGATGACTGCGGCATCATCAGTATCATTTTCGAGTTTCTGTGTGATGGATTTGCTACCATAGTAAATTGAAAATTGAAGTTTTGTTGTGATAAACAAAAATTGAAATTAAAATCCAAGTTGTAATTGATAATTATAAGTGAAATGAGTTTTATACTTATAATGTGATTTGGAAGTTAAATAAATAAGTTGTGTAACTTATAAAATGAAAAGTTGTAAGTGAAACCAAATGATAAATGGTTAAACGAATTTTGTTAAGCAAAATGAGATATGAATTTGAACAATTGATGAAATTTGACTTTGGTAAAAGTTAAATAGAATTTACTTTAGAATTGGAATCTGAATTGGATTTATAAGTGGAAATTTAAGTTAAGTTAAACAAATGATGTTTAATTGGAATATGACTTAAGTAATGTTGCATGAAATTGACTTTGGTATCAAATGAATTAATGAATGAAATCATTAAATGAATATGAACTTGAGTTATGTAATGAAATTCAAATTTATTTGTAAAATGAATTAGCAATTGAATTAATAAATGGATTGAATGTTAATTAATCGAATGTAAGTAAATTGATATGGAATAATGGATGTAAGTATTAATTCATTAAAGCTAATAAATTGGAAATTGAATGGAAGTCAATTTAATATTAAACCAATTGGAATTAAAAATGTTGAACCAAATTGAATGTGAAGTAAAGTAAATTTATTTGGTTGTGTTGAATGACATTGGATGTTATATGATTGTATATAGTATAATTCATTAAGAGTTAATGGAATTGAATTAGTGACATTGAAAGCTATGTAATTGGATTTAAATTGAAAGTGAACCAACTTGAATGTAAATTAGTGAATGTGAACTAATTGAAAATGAATTCATATTGTACGGTTTGAAAATTTTGTTGAAAGCATTCGAATTCGTTTTGAAACCATATAAATTGCTTATGGGAATTATTTGATTGCATTGCTTATGGAAACTTTGTGTTTGTTATTGAAAATTAATGAAATGTAAATGAATTTCCTATATATGTCACTTACATGTTTAAACTGAGCAAGTACAGGTGCCGTGGCTGCCGTTCGGCTGATTGGGTTGCGCTAAAATGCTAAATTAATAACTGCTTTGCTTAAAAAAATGCTAAAAAGGTACGCCTACGCAAAAAAAGGAAATATGAACTGTTTTTCTAGTTTTCCGACCGGGTGAGTCGATGTATACATATTTATGTCTATTGTGATCCTACTGCGATTGAACCGCGCAAAGGAGACGTTGGCGAATTTTTTGGAAAATTTAAGGCGTTAGAAAAATTTTGAAAATTTTGGAAAATTTTTGTTAATGAAAAGTCAATTTCCAAATTGAAATGAAAACGTAGGAATTGAACTAGAAAATGGAAACCATTGTTTTGGTTGAAGTTAAAGGTTTTGGAAAAAAGGTGAATATAAAAATTTTCACCAAGTGGATTTTTGAAAAGTTAATGGATTTTGTGACTTTTTCTCACTTTGCAATTTCGAGGACGAAATTTTTTTTAAGGGGGGAAGTTTGTAACGACCCAGAATTTTTGTCATTTGAAATTCGTATATTTAATTGATTTTAAATATTAACGAGTGAGATTTGTAAGTCAAATAAATTTAAATTCGAATATAAGGATTTAATTGGATAATTAAATCGATAATTTAATATTTGAATTTTCAGAAATAATTGGAAATTGGATCAAATGTGTATAAAAATGATTTATAAAGTTATATTAAATCATATTTGAGTTAGAATGATGTTTGTGAACTTTTAAAATTGAATTAAAGGTTAAATTGTGAAAATTGAATATTTTAATATTTAAATTGACTAGTGAAATTAGCCATTTTACAAACAGTCTTGGATTTCAACGAAAGTAGTTTCATTGGATCCGTAATGTGAAATTATTGTAAGATTTCAAATTTCGTGTCAATCGGATGTACGGTTGGTCCGAGGCAAGCCAAAACGCATCGAAATCGGTTTAAATCGATTTGATTTAAATTTGATCGTTTATTTCCGTAACTCGCACATATGACCGAATTAGCTCCCGAAACACGTTCCATCGTGTTCGGAATGCGGGCAAAACTTTATAAATGCCAGGCGGAACGTGTGATTTGGAGTTCGTTTGGAAAAGTCGTTTTAAAATGAATTTAATATTAATTATATACATATATATATATATATATATATATATATATATATATATACACACACACACACACATTAACCAGAGCCGAAACCCTATTTTCTTCACGTAGCCGCCAACATACAATTAATGGCCGAAAATCTCTATCGTTCATCCCTCAAGATCTCTCAATCTGTCAACTTTCAGACGAAGTCTTCAACTGAGAAAACGACGAGCTCGTCGAGAGCTCCAGATCCAACGGTGGATCTTGCTTGAAATCGTCGTTTAGAGCCAGAATTTCCCTGCGTTTGTCTCGCATTTGAGTGCGTTTCTTGTGTGGAATGGGGGACCGAGCCTGGCTGTGCTCTGGCCGAGGGTAGAGGCGAGTGCGTGCGTTTGAATGGTGGTTCTTGATCGTCTTCAAAGTCGACGAAGTGGTCGCGGCATCTAGGGCTAGATGGCTGTTGGGATGGGTTAGTGCGTTCGTATAAAACCGAAGGAAGAAGAGAACGTGCGTGTGAACCTGATCTCGTGATGGATGGTGAACGGCAGATGTTGATAAGGGTTTGTAAATAAAAATTAAAATTGTAAATGATTATATATTTAAATCGTATAATGTTTAAAATAGTGTAACTTCTTCATACGAGGTTGAAAAATTACGAAACAAATTGCGTTGGGTCCGTTTTGACGAGCTCTTCGCAATGGAACTGGATTGGAATTGATTGGAGATAGTGAAAATTTTGAGTAAAATTAAACGTGCGCTTAATTTTATTCGAAATAAAATACTGCAACCATTATTGAAAGCAAGGTGAGAACTCCTCACTCAATCAAATATTGTGTTTCGATTTAAATTTTAAATTGTTAGATTTAAAATTTGTTGATAGTGTTGATTGTGTGAATTGAATGATGGTTGCTATTTATTTTGTTGAATAGACCCTATACGCCGTATATTAAGCGGAGGTTATTTATTAAAAACATATACCGCGATAATTCCACCGTGAAGTGGAATTGGTATTATATATGTATTTGGAGTTGATTTCCCGCATTATATAGTGGATGAGACCCTATTGCGCCGCATAATAGCGGATAGTATTTTATAAATCCCATATACCACGATATTCCACTTCGAAGTGGAATTGGTATTGTGCTAACATCTGTGGATACAGGGAAACAGGTTGGAGGGATCCAACTGGATTCCTCAAATTATATGAATTGTTTCATATGTTGTATGAATTTGTTTCATATGGTGTGTGATGATTTATTTATAATCTGTGAATGATTATATTGTGATTGAATTTGTTGAAGGCTAAAATTTAGCCGAATATATTTTTGGTATCGTTGGATACCAGAAATAAATAAATTGGATATTTGAAATTAAAGTTGGAAATTTTAAGTAAATTTATTTTGAAAGAATTGGTTGAATTTAAAAGAAAGAATTTAAAAGAAAAATTATTTTTTTTTGTAATCTTATCGAATTATTTCCAAAATATGGGAAAAGTTCTTTATAAATGGATTTTGAATAGTATTATTCGAAAGTTGGAAAAATTATTGAAAATGGAATTTTAAATGGTTTGGAAAAGATTAAGGAATTTATTTTAAAAAGAGATAAATTTGTTTGAAATCCAATTTGTAATTGATTTGGTATTTGAAAATAAATCTTTGGAAGTCGATATGAAAAATTTATTTGGTGTTGGATTAAAATGGATTTTGTGTTGAAATAAATTGGAAATCGATTTGTAAAATGATTTGGGATTTGAAATAAACTTAGAAATCAATTTGTAATTGATTTGGGGTTGAAATAAATTTGAAATTGATTTGGTGTTTGAAAGTGAATATTTGGGAATGTAAATTCAGAATAGAATTTATAAAGGAAAGGGAAATTTGTTTTAAAAATAAACATTGATTTATTTTTAAGTGTGGAAATAAATTTACAGATTTGGAACGTAAATTTGAAATAAATCGATAAGGATTTATTTAATTGGTATAAATGGACCATTTTGAAATGCAAGTGTATTTTCTTTGAAAAGCCGAGTATATTTCCAAAGTAGTTTTAAATTATAAATGAAGAAATTCTGAAATTGGATTTTAAGGAATATTTTGGAAATAAAGTATTTGAACTCGGTAAATTTCCAGTGGAAATGAATAAATATTTGGAAATATATCCCGTGTAGGGAAATTGATTTGAAATTGGTTTTCAAACGTTGAAGTGTGGAAAAATATATATCTTGTGAAGATATTTTGAAATTAAATAATTTGGGAAAAATTATTTAAATCTGTTGATTGTTGTGAATGTTGTTGATAGTTAAAGAACCGACTATCAATATTTGCCTTTGAAATGGCATTTGAATTTGTTTTAAAACAAGCGCTCACTATTCGGGTTAGCCGGGAAAAGACCTTTGTGTCATATAACCCATTCCGAATTAGTGATACAACGATATGGATCGTATTTGAAGACCGGTGTGAAGACCGGGTATTTTCGAAAATGAAAGGACAACCTGTTGAATGTCTCTGCACCGAGTTGCTCCGGTATAGAGATTTATATCACTCGTCTTGTGATGGGAAGTCCGGACTTGATTAGTGAATATCCGGATTGCAAGGGCTTCTTTGGAAGTGCCTTCGGTTCCGTTCGATCCCGGAACGGACTTGTATGGATGTGTGTCTGACATTACACTTTGAGATGTAAATCTGGTTTCTATCAAATACATTTCTGTTGGTGGCGGAGAATTTATTCTCTTAGCTTAACACCCTTCTTTGAGACGTACGAGCTCAGAGGTTATGTAGTTGATGGTTACTAGTGATACATTCCCAATTTGGTAATATGGCATACGAAGTGCTGTTGATTATTTGTTGATCAAAGCATGGCTTTGTGAAAAAGCATGGCTTTGTGAAAAAGCATGGCTTTGTGAAAAAGCCATGCTTTGTGAAAAAGCGTGGCTTTGTGAAAAAGCATGGCTTTGTGAAAAAGCGTAGCTTTGTGGACGAGACTTCGTCGAGCCTTACAACCCGGTAATGGTCGAAACAGGAATGTTGTGGCAAAGGTTTTTAGGGGTAGCACCCCTAGGGTATGTCATTCCCTTCTAGATAAAAGGTGATATCATGGTATGGAGCCCAGATATTTTACCTATGTTGATGCTGCAAATTTATTATACTTTGTGGTTGTTGCTTTGGGGTTGAGGATCCTCGGATAAAGGTCGGTGACGACCGAGGGATGGCATAGCTCGTGTGTTAGTTACCTAGTTACAGCTTGGTTAAAGCGTGAGGTAGCGTCGGCCTTGTGTTTGCAGAGATCCGGTTAGGTTCTCGGAGCGTCTTTCCAGAGGCATTTCCATTTCGGTTTAAGGAAGTTCCTTTGCCTGACCATTTGTTGGAAATCCAAAGAAACAATACGAACCTTGTACGGTTTTAGTTGTATTACCTGCTATGGAATGTGGCGGTAACCTGCTATTGAACATGGTAGCTATAGTAGGCATACAATAATGGTTGTATGCTGGCTAAGATTAATATTATATTTTCGAAATGGTTTTTGACACTATGCACTAATGATAATAATATCGAATGATTTTTGCGTAGTAAGCATTTTTGACTATCATAAGAAGAAATCTCCTCCAATTCTGTGTTTGCATTGTGTGTGTGGCGGGAGGTCTTATGGTAGTTTCATTTTCCAAAAGCATTGCGAAATTGTTTTATTTTCTTTGTGAAGATAAACTGTTTTAAGTTCTCACACCGGTCACCATGACTGACCTGGAGTTTATTGTTTCCTTCCTAAACTCTGGGTGCCCACCAATTTCCACACGGGCAGTCTAGAGTCAGGCTATCAGGTCATTCTGGATTCAGGAGATGCTGTGGAGCTCAGTGGCGAGCTGGATGGCGAGACGTAGCATTTGTATATGATATTATTTATTCCGCTATGTATTCTGTATGAGGACAAGTTTACATAACTGTCCAGTGTTGTGTTGTATATTGTTGTGTAAACTCTGATGATGATGTAATGTATAAACTGATATAATTCTTTGATTTAAAGATTATTCATTTATCTATTATATGTTGTTCCGCTGCGAATGTGAGATTCTGATATTGATTCCGTTTCTGTGTTTTTCTGTTCTCTTTCTTTCTGTCTTCTTCTACCTCTTCTTTTTCTCCATAACAATTCGGTTTTCCGGCATTCGATTGCTCGACAGTTGATACAGTGGACGTATTAATGTCGACTTTCGAGCGTCGAAAAATCGCGTTCGTTACATGTGGTATCAGAGCATATGGTTAAGCGACAACCTTGGCTCTGTTGGGTGTTACTCATTAGAGATAGAGTCAGTAGTACTCTAGAATGAGTGTGAGTGTAATAATAGATACGAGTGCGTATTTGTTAGTGAATATGAAATTGTTTTATATTGTGTTTACTTATCCGTTGAGCTGTTTATGAATTCTGGTCGGTATGTGGGACGCCATATTATCGATAGGGGTTTCTAAACACTTAAACGAGGCAAGTCGACATAGCATCATTTTAAATTGGGTAAATGAAATAATTTTACCTCGATTATATTTTGTATATAAAGGAAATAATTTTTCAGAAATTGTTAAAGTGTATATAAATTGATTGTTTGGTTGTTGAAAATGTAAAGATATATATGAGTTAATAAAGGTTGTTTGAATAATCTAAATAAAAACAACAATTGTAAAAGAATGAAGTATATAAGTAAATGAATTATTAAGTATGGAATTATAATTAATATGATTTGCAGTTGTGAAATAATCTTGTATAAGTAAAGTGGAATAGTTAAATTATATGAGAAAAGGATTTATAAATGAGATTTATAAATGTGATTTATAAATAAAAAGGGAAATTTGAAAAGAATTTAAAGCACTGAATTCACTACTGTTGCTGGGAAATAATAAGGGTGATGACTGCGGCATCATCAGTATCATTTTCGAGTTTCTGTGTGATGGATTTGCTACCATAGTAAATTGAAAATTGAAGTTTTGTTGTGATAAACAAAAATTGAAATTAAAATCCAAGTTGTAATTGATAATTATAAGTGAAATGAGTTTTATACTTATAATGTGATTTGGAAGTTAAATAAATAAGTTGTGTAACTTATAAAATGAAAAGATGTAAGTGAAACCAAATGATAAATGGTTAAACGAATTTTGTTAAGCAAAATGAGATATGAATTTGAACAATTGATGAAATTTGACTTTGGTAAAAGTTAAATAGAATTTACTTTAGAATTGGAATCTGAATTGGATTTATAAGTGGAAATTTAAGTTAAGTTAAACAAATGATGTTTAATTGGAATATGACTTAAGTAATGTTGCATGAAATTGACTTTGGTATCAAATGAATTAATGAATGAAATCATTAAATGAATATGAACTTGAGTTATGTAATGAAATTCAAATTTATTTGTAAAATGAATTAGCAATTGAATTAATAAATGGATTGAATGTTAATCAATCGAATGTAAGTAAATTGATATGGAATAATGGATGTAAGTATTAATTCATTAAAGCTAATAAATTGGAAATTGAATGGAAGTCAATTTAATATTAAACCAATTGGAATTAAAAATGTTGAACCAAATTGAATGTGAAGTAAAGTAAATTTATTTGGTTGTGTTGAATGACATTGGATGTTATATGATTGTATATAGTATAATTCATTAAGAGTTAATGGAATTGAA
The DNA here is from genome assembly GCA_030737815.1 of Allium fistulosum. Lineage (NCBI taxonomy): Eukaryota > Viridiplantae > Streptophyta > Magnoliopsida > Asparagales > Amaryllidaceae > Allium > Allium fistulosum. The sequence goes on from CM060901.1 coordinate 636,077,243, forward strand.
TTAGTGACATTGAAAGCTATGTAATTGGATTTAAATTGAAAGTGAACCAACTTGAATGTAAATTAGTGAATGTGAACTAATTGAAAATGAATTCATATTGTACGGTTTGAAAATTTTGTTGAAAGCATTCGAATTCGTTTTGAAACCATATAAATTGCTTATGGGAATTATTTGATTGCATTGCTTATGGAAACTTTGTGTTTGTTATTGAAAATTAATGAAATGTAAATGAATTTCCTATATATGTCACTTACATGTTTAAACTGAGTAAGTACAGGTGCCGTGGCTGCCGTTCGGCTGATTGGGTTGCGCTAAAATGCTAAATTAATAACTGCTTTGCTTAAAAAAATGCTAAAAAGGTACGCCTACGCAAAAAAAGGAAATATGAACTGTTTTTCTAGTTTTCCGACCGGGTGAGTCGATGTATACATATTTATGTCTATTGTGATCCTACTACGATTGAACCGCGCAAAGGAGACGTTGGTGAATTTTTCGGAAAATTTAAGGCGTTAGAAAAATTTTGAAAATTTTGGAAAATTTTTGTTAATGAAAAGTCAATTTCCAAATTGAAATGAAAACGTAGGAATTGAACTAGAAAATGGAAACCATTGTTTTGGTTGAAGTTAAAGGTTTTGGAAAAAAGGTGAATATAAAAATTTTCACCAAGTGGATTTTTGAAAAGTTAATGGATTTTGTGACTTTTTCTCACTTTGCAATTTCGAGGACGAAATTTTTTTAAGGGGGGAAGTTTGTAACGACCCAGAATTTTTGTCATTTGAAATTCGTATATTTAATTGATTTTAAATATTAACGAGTGAGATTTGTAAGTCAAATAAATTTAAATTCGAATATAAGGATTTAATTGGATAATTAAATCGATAATTTAATATTTGAATTTTCAGAAATAATTGGAAATTGGATCAAATGTGTATAAAAATGATTTATAAAGTTATATTAAATCATATTTGAGTTAGAATGATGTTTGTGAACTTTTGAAATTGAATTAAAGGTTAAATTGTGAAAATTGAATATTTTAATATTTAAATTGACTAGTGAAATTAGCCATTTTACAAACAGTCTTGGATTTCAACGAAAGTAGTTTCATTGGATCCGTAATGTGAAATTATTGTAAGACTTCAAATTTCGTGTCAATCGGTTGTACGGTTGGTCCGGGGCAAGCCAAAACGCATCGAAATCGGTTTAAATCGATTTGATTTAAATTTGATCGTTTATTTCCGTAACTCGCACATATGACCGAATTAGCTCCCGAAACACGTTCCATCGTGTTCGGAATGCGGGCAAAACTTTATAAACGCTAGGCGGAACGTGTGATTTGGAGTTCGTTTGGAAAAGTCGTTTTAAAATGAATTTAATATTAATTATATACACATATATATATATATACACACACACACACACACACACATTAACCAGAGCCAAAACCCTATTTTCTTCACGTAGCCGCCAACATACAATTAATGGCCGAAAATCTCTATCGTTCATCCCTCAAGATCTCTCAATCTGTCAACTTTCAGACGAAGTCTTCAATTGAGAAAACGACGAGCTCGTCGAGAGCTCCAGATCCAACGGTGGATCTTGCTTGAAATCGTCGTTTAGAGCCAGAATTTCCCTGCGTTTGTCTCACGTTCGAGTGCGTTTCTCGTGTGGAATGGGGGACCGAGCCTGGCTGTGCTCTGGCCGAGGGTAGAGGCGAGTGCGTGCGTTTGAATGGTGGTTCTTGATCGTCTTCAAAGTCGACGAAGTGGTCGCGGCATCTAGGGCTTGATGGCGGCTGGGATGGGTTAGTGCGTTCGTATAAAACCGAAGGAAGAAGAGAACGTGCGTGTGAACCTGATCTCGTGATGGATGGTGAACGGCAGATGTTGATAAGGGTTTGTAAATAAAAATTAAAATTGTAAATGATTATATATTTAAATCGTATAATGTTTAAAATAGTGTAACTTTTTCATACGAGGTTGAAAAATTACGAAACAAATTGCGTTGGGTCCGTTTTGACGAGCTCTTCGCAATGGAATGGGATTGGAATTAATTGGAGATAGTGAAAATTTTGAGTAAAATTAAACGTGCGTTTAATTTTATTCGAAATAAAATACTACAACCATTATTGAAAGCAAGGTGAGAACTCCTCACTCAATCAAATATTGTGTTTCGATTTAAATTTTAAATGGTTAGATTTAAAATTTGTTGATAGTGTTGATTGTGTGAATTGAATGATGGTTGCTATTTATTTTGTTGAATCGACCCTATACGCCGTATATTAAGCGGAGGTTATTTATTAAAAACATATACCACGATAATTCCACCGTGAAGTGGAATTGGTATTATATATGTATTTGGAGTTGATTTCCCGCATTATGTAGCGGATGAGACCCTATTGCGCCGCATAATAGCGGATAGTATTTTATAAATCCCATAAACCACGATATTCCACTTCGAAGTGGAATTAGTATTGTGCTAACATCTGTGGATGCAGGGAAACGGGTTGGAGGGATCCAACTGGATTCCTCAAATTATATGAATTGTTTCATATGTTGTATGAATTTGTTTCATATGCTGTGTGATGATTTATTTATAATCTGTGAATGATTATATTGTGATTGAATTTGTTGAAGGCTAAAATTTAGCTGAATATATTTTTGATATCGTTGGATACCAGAAATAAATAAATTGGATTTTTGAAATTAAAGTTGGAAATTTTAAGTAAATTTATTTTGACAGAATTGGTTGAATTTAAAAGAAAGAATTTAAAAGAAAAATTGATTTTTTTGTAATCTTATCGAATTATTTCCAAAATATAGGAAAAGATCTTTATAAATGGATTTTGAATAGTATTATTCGAAAGTTGGAAAATTTATTGAAAATGGAATTTTAAATGGTTTGGAAAAGATTAAGGAATTTATTTTAAAAAGTGATAAATTTGTTTGAAATCCAATTTGTAATTGATTTGGTATTTGAAAATAAATCTTTAGGAAGTCGATATGAAAAATTTATTTGGTGTTGGATTAAAATGGATTTTGTGTTGAAATAAATTGGAAATCGATTTGTAAAATGATTTGGGATTTGAAATAAACTTAGAAATCAATTTGTAATTGATTTGGGGTTGAAATAAATTTGAAATTGATTTGGTGTTTGAAAGTGAATATTTGGGAATGTAAATTCAGAATAGAATTTATAAAGGAAAGGGAATTTTTTTTTAAAAATAAACATTGATTTATTTTTAAGTGTGGAAATAAATTTACAGATTTGGAACGTAAATTTAAATAAATCGATAAGGATTTATTTAATTGGTTTAAATGGACCATTTTGAAATGGAAGTGTATTTTCTTTGAAAAGCCGAGTATATTTCCAAAGTAGTTTTAAATTATAAATGAAGAAATTCAGAAATTGGATTTTAAGGAATATTTTGGAAATAAAGTATTTGAACTCGGTAAATTTCCAGTGGAAATGAATAAATATTTGGAAATATATCCCGTGTAGGGAAATTGATTTGAAATTGGTTTTCTAACGTTGAAGTGTGGAAAAATATATATCTTGTGAAGATATTTTGAAATTAAATAATTTGGGAAAAATTATTTAAATCTGTTGATTGTTGTGAATGTGTTGATAGTTAAATAACCGACTATCAATATTTGCCTTTGAAATGGCACTTGAATATGTTTTAAAACAAGCGCTCACTATTCGGGTTAGTCGGGAAAAGACCTTTGTGTCATATAACCCATTCCGAATTAGTGATACGACGATATGGATCGTATTTGAAGACCGGTGTGAAGACCGGGTATTTTTGAAAATGAAAGGACAACCTGTCGAATGTCTCTGCACCGAGTTGCTCCGGTATAGAGATTTATATCACTCGTCTTGTGATGGGAAGTCCGGACGTGATTAGTGAATATCCGGATTGCAAGGGCTTCATTGGAAGTGCCTTCGGTTCCGTTCGATCCCGGAACGGACTTGTATGGATGTGTGTCTGACATTACACTTTGAGATGTAAAGCTGGTTTCTATCAAATACATATTTGTTGGTGGCAGAGAATTTATTCTCTTAGCTTAACACCCTTCTCTGAGATGTACGAGCTCAAAGGTTATGTAGTTGATGGTTACTAGTAATACATTCCCAATTTGGTAATGTGGCATACGAAGTGCTTTTGATCATTTGTTGATCAAAGCGTGGCTTTGTGAAAAAGCGTGGCTTTGTGAAAAAGCGTGGCTTTGTGAAAAAGCGTGGCTTTGTGAAAAAGCGTGGCTTTGTGAAAAAGCGTAGCTTTGTGGACGAGACTTCGTCGAGCCTCACAACCCGGTAATGGTCAAAACAGGAATGTTGCGGCAAAGGTTTTAAGGGGTAGCGCCCCTAGGGTATGTCATTCCCTTCTGGATAAAAGGTGATATCATGGTATGGAGCCCAGATATTTTACCTATGTTGGTGCTGCAAATTTATTATAATTTGTGTTGTTGCTTTGTGGTTGAGGATCCTCAGATAAAGGTCGGTGACGACCGGGAGATGGCATAGCTCGTGTGTTAGTTACCTAGTTACAGCTTGGTTAAAGCGTAAGGTAGCGTCGGCCTTGTGTTTCCAGAGATCCGGTTAGGTTCTCGGGGCATCTTTCCAGAGGCGTTTCCATTTCTTTGTAAGGAAGTTCCTTTGCCTGACCATTTGTTGGAAATCCAAAGAAACAATACGAACCTTGTACGGTTTTAGTTGTATTACCTGCTATGGAATGTGGCGGTAACCTGCTATTGAACATGGTAGCTATAGTAGGCATACAATAATGGTTGTATGCTGGCTAAGATTAATATTATATTTTCGAAATGGTTTTTGACACTATGCACTAATGATAATAATATCGAATGATTTTTGCGTAGTAAGCATTTTTGACTATCATAAGAAGAAATCTCCTCCAATTCTGCGTTTGCATTGTGTGTGTGGCGGGAGGTCTTATGGTAGTTTCATTTTCCAAAAGCATTGCGAAATTGTTTTATTTTCTTTGTGAAGATAAACTGTTTTAAGTTCTCACACCAGTCACCATGACTGACCTGGAGTTTATTGTTTCCTTCCTAAACTCTGGGTGCCTACCAATTTCCACACGGGCAGTCTAGAGTCAGGTTATCAGGTCATTCTGGATTCAGGAGATGCTGTGGAGCTCAGTGGCGAGCTGGATGGCGAGACGTAGCATTTGTACATGATATTATTTATTCCACTGTGTATTCTGTATGAGGACAAGTTTATATAACTGTCCAGTGTTGTGTTGTATATTGTTGTGTAAACTCTGATGATGATGTAATGTATAAACTGATATAATTCTTTGATTTAAAGATTATTCATTTATCTATTATATGTTGTTCCGTTACGAATGTGAGATTCTGATATGGATTCCGTTTCTGTTTTTTTCTGTTCTCTTTCTTTCTGTCTTCTTCTACCTCTTCATTTTCTCCATAACAATTCGGTTTTCCGGCATTCGATTGCTCGACAGTTGATATAGTGGACGTATTAATGTCGACTTTTGAGTGTCGAAAATCCTGATCGTTACAAAACCATTCTTAAGTCCTTCTAAACCTACTTGGGTTTTCATAATACTGATAAAAACATAACCACCTTACAAGCCATACATATATATTCTACAACATAATATTAATACTAAATAGGTGTTTCCAAATCTTCCAATCTCACATCATAATCCCCACTTTGAGTCCGATGATGATGGTCCATTTCCATATCCAAAATCAAACAAGACTTCTCCATCGTCATCACTATCATCTTGTTTGTCATTAGCTTCGTTTCTGTCCTCAATCCGTGGTATCACATCCACTTCATATGGCAGCTATGGCTGGTTCCATGGCACATGCCCAAGTCTGGCCGGCACTTCTTTTATAACTTCTCCTTCTTCTAGTTCTTCTATGTAACGATCCCGAATTTTATATATATTTAAATTAATAATTGATTGTATTTTTGAATGAAAATTTGTAAAATTAATTGATAAAGTGATGCGAGTTTCCCGGAATTAAAATAAATTTGGTATAAATCATTTAAACTTTAAATATTGTATATATATGTATATATGTGAATGTGTATATATTTGGGTATATATGAGTCAATTTGAAATTATAAATATATATATTTGATTTGAATTTAAATTGTAAGTAAATGGTTTAAGAAATGAAAATATATAAGATATAAAAATATAAAGTAAATACATTGGATAAGATCTAATGACAAATTAGAATCTAGAAATTCACTTATATTACCAAATGAATTTTAAAAACAATTAGTATTAAATCCAGAAATAAATAATGGAGATAGAAATAAATATAAGAAATATACATAAGATAAATTTTAGAAAATATATATAGTAAAACAAATTAGTTAAATTTAAACAATATATTCATTTATATTACAAGATTATGAATTATAAAAAAATAAAAAATACCATAAATAAATTTTAACCACAACAAAACAAAAGAAAATACAAGACAAATTCAAAAGAAATACAAATATATATTTGTACAAGCCTAATTGATATCTCTAGTACACTACCTTATATCCATCAGCCGAAATGAAGGAAAGAAAATATATATTTGTTTGTACAACATCATTAAGGCAAGCCATCACAAGATTTCTATCAGCCACAAAACAAAAGAAAAGAAACAAAAGTATACAAGTGTGCTTGCAAATGAAAATATAAAGTACACAATATAATACATCTCAGCCCATAATGCAAGCATCTTCGGCCATGCCTATTGTATAAAATATATTACACCTGTACAAATCATTTTTTTATATATCAACTTCTCTTATCATCAGTTCATTCAAAAGCTGAGAAAAAAATTAAAGTAAATATCATCTAAAAACTTAAACAAGGATTCAAATTTAAATTTGCTATTCAGATCAATTCAAATCAAAGACTAAGCAAAGCAATCAAGCAACAAATTAAAGATCACTGTCCAGTTTCAAACTCAAGCTTTGCCCTCGGTTCTTTGGTTCCCTGTTTACATATCTCAGGTGAGTAACATTTTGTTTTAAAACTTAAAAATATGATTTGTGAGCAAACTCCCCTCTGATTCTGTTTATATATATTGATATCAGTGATTGATATTTGGGTATGTTGAGAATTATGTCGTATAAGCGTAAATATATCTGTACATTTATATATACAGGTAGAGATTGTTGTGTGCATGGATATATTCATCTCTCTGTTAAGTATAGGATTAAGGCCACTAAAACAAAAATTTAAACTGCTCTTTATATAATCAATATTAAAGCCAGATCATTGAAGATAAAATAATGGTATGAATGTGAACTTATTTTTAAAAATAATTTCAAGTAAAAATATTATATAAATATTGTAAAAATGGAAATTTATAGTAAAATCATTATATATCAGAAAAAAAACGAACCTTTAAATTTTGCAATCTGATTACATAATTAAATTCGTATCATGAAATAATGATTTTTGATAAAGATCTCGTGATTTTTAAGCAAGTAGATGTTGAGAATTTCTAAGATGAACGGAAAAGGAAGTTTGGTCAAATACTGGTTAGTGACAGGTTTTCAAATTCAAGAAAAAGTTTCATATCTTCTTATTTTAACTCATTCAAGTTAGGATTCCTGAAAAGAAAATGTTTGTTTTTACATAAACTGAATATTAAAAATATATTTAAGCATGATAAAATGAAAACTATCTGGAAATTTAGAAAGAACAGTGGAAATGACAAACTTATTAAATCTTCAACTTAAACAATTCTTGATTCCAGGTTTATAATCTTTTTCGTTACCTAAATTCATGATTTTTAAAAGTAAAATCAAAATTTTTAAGCAATTATTCACTGAGCATTTGGGAATTGAACAATTTTGGGTTGATCGGCAAATTCTGATGATCAGAGTGGAAGTGGGTCACAGGGTCTTGGCCATAGCTAGCTCAGAAGTCAAGGGTCATCAGAAAAATGCAATGGAAAGTATTAGTAGCAGAGTGGTTGAACGTTGATAAGATAGGGTTTAAGCTCGTGTATTTGTATGGATCGGAAATCGAACTGTTGAGGCATCCCTGATGGATCGAGTGTCACCGGTGCAGGGAGGATTGAAGCTAGGGTTCATGGCGCAACTTTGGTCACGAGGGCGAAGTTTCTAATGGTCAGTAATGGTGTCGGCGAGGCATTTTTGTCGATTGGTTTTGATTGCCTGTATGATCGAAATGCCTGAATTCGAACCACGGTGATATCGAGTGTTCTGGGTGGTCGGCTAGTTTGAGATGGTCGTTGTCGACTTGCTGATGGTGGCGAGATTGGTCGGAAGTGGTTCAGGCAACTGTGCACGTGCATGGTGTACCTTGGATATCTGGCGATATTAAGGGGTTGGGGAAGAAACGTTTGCCTCGGGTTCAATCTCGAGAAAAGCATGGGTTCGACTCGAAGCAGGAAATGGAGGGGTGGAACCCGAAGTTGAGCTCGGGTAAGTGAGTGATTGGCTCGGGTCATTGATAATGCAGCAGGGTTTTTAAATTTTTAAGTAAATATTGTACCAAGGTTTAAAACTAAAAATATGAACAAGTTTCAAATGAAAAAGGTTAAGGTTAAATATTTTTAAATTGTTTTGAAAATAAATTGATTTTGAAATAATTTATATGATGATAATGAATATATTTCTAAGTATTCTTAATGGAATTTGATAATGCTTGAATTAAGCAAGTGTTGGAAATAAGTATATTAGAAACCTTAATTAAGAAATGATTTTTAATTTAAATATTATTTTATTTAAAGGTTGATTGATTTATAAATTGAGATTTGTGTATTAAGTTTTAATCAAAAGGTATTAAGAAATTTCTTAATGTAATTAATTTAAAAGATTATGATAATTGATTAATGTGATTATTTAAAAGATAATTTGAATTTAAATATTATTTTATTTAAATGGTAATTAATTAAAGGTTAATTATTTAGTGATTAAAGTTTGATTAATCAATTAATTAAAGGTTAATTAATTAATGATTAAAAGTTAATTAATTTATAATTAAAAGATAAATACTTAATGAAAGTAATTAAGGATAATTAATCAATTGATTTGTAATTAATTAATATTAATTAACCAAGATTAGTAAATTATTCATAAGATTTATCTGATTTAAATCAGATGATTAAATTAATCTCACTTATGGATGTTTGGATTCTATTGGATGTTGAATTGTTTAATATCCCTGATGTGTGATGCTTTGTGATATGAATGTAATCTATTTATCTGTGATGAATGTAATCTATTTATCTATGATAAATTTATATTGTTTATCTATGAATCTGTGAATAAAGACAAGCGTTATAGGATTATACCGCTTATCGATATTGCTGTGTTTGGATTGTGATGATTGATGATGTTGAACTACTGTGTAAAACCCCTGGACCACACTCTTACACACACAAATATGGATTTCACGTGGAAATCGGTTAAGTCACAGATTTTTAAAATGGTTTTGAATTTGAATTTTAAATCCAAATAGTTTTGGAAATGGGTTGGGTTTAAAGTGAAAAGCTTTTGAAAAGGTATTTTAAAAATGAAAGTTATTTTGAATAACTTAATAAAGATTTGAAATTTGAATAATTTGATTCAAATTGGGATTCAATATCTGAAATTAAATTCTATATTCGGTATTTATGATTTAAAAAGGATTATACAAGTTTATATCGATTTTAAGCCATTTTTAAAGTGTTGTTTTGGGAATTTGAATTAACCCAAAGATTTTAACTTGTATAAATGAAATCGAATCTTCCGAAATAAAACTGTTGTTTCCAAATGATAAAGCTCTTATATAAGAAATGAATTTCCAATTTGAATTAAAGGAATTTCAAGTTTGAATTAAAGATGGTTTTCCAAATTACGAATAAATCTTTGAAACGTGTTTTAAAATATAAATTAAATCTTTGTTTTAAGGATTTAACTAGTTAATCCAATTGAAATGGAATTGTTTTGAAAGCTAAGGATTAAATCTTTGTTTTAAAGATTTAATGAGTTAATCCAATTGAAATGGAAATTAATTTGGAAAATCTGTGAATGAATCTTTTGTTTAAAAGATTAAAGTGTGGAAATTGTTTAAACCGTTGAAGGTTGTTAAAATGAATCTTTATGTTTAAAGATTTGAAAATGGTAATTTGTTAAACCATTTGAAAAGGGAATTTTGGATAATAAGTTATGACTTAATTGAAATCCCATTATCCATATGTTTTTAAATATCGCGCTCATTATTCGGTTTAGCCGGGAGAGGACCTTTGTGTCACATAACCCATTCCGAATAATGATACGTCGTATATGGATCGCATTTGAAGACCGGTGGTGAAGACTGGGTATTTGCGAGAACGATAGGATGACATATCGATTGTCTCTGCACTGAGTCGCGCCGGTATAGAGATTTCCTAAGTGATGGGAAATCCGATTGGGATTGTGAATACCCGGATTGCAAGGGCTTCTTCGGAAGTGCCTTCGGTTCTGTTCGAACCCGGAACAGACTTGTATGGTTACATGTATGACATTACATTTTGAGATATAAAGCTGATTTCTTTCAAATACATTTCTGTTGGTGGCGGAGAATTTATTCTCTTAGCTTAACACCCTTCTTTGAGACGTACGAGCTCAGAGGTTATGTAGTTGAAGGTTATCAGCGATATACTCCTAATTTGGTAATGTGGCATGCTGAGTGTTGCTGTGTGATGATCATTTATTGATCATTTGTGATCAAAGCGTGGCTTTGTGAAAAAGCGTAGCTTTGTGGACGAGAACTCGTCGAACCTCACAGACCGGAAATGGTCAAAACAGGAATGATGCGGCAAGGTTATGAGGGTCACGCCCTTTAGGGTATGTCATTTCCTTTTGGAAAAGGGTGGTATCATGGTATGGAGCCCAGATACTTACTCATGTGGACAAACTTTATTTATTATGTGTGATGTTGGTTACCAAGGCCTCGGATAAAGGTCCCAAAGGACCGGGAGGTGGCATACTCGAGTAGTAGTTACCTAGTTACAGAGGTAACCCGGCCTTGTGTTGGTAGAGAGCCGGGTAGGTTCTCGGGGCGTCCCGCCAGAGGCGTTCCCATATGGCAGTAGGAAGTTCCTTAGCCTGACCATTTGTTGGAAATCCAAAGAAACAATACGAACCTTGTACGGTTTTAGTTGTATAACCTACTATGGAATGTGGCGGTAACCTGCTATTGAACATAGTAGCTATAGTAGGCATAACGTGAAATGCCTATGCTGGCTAAGATTAATATTATACTTTCGAAATTTTTTCCACTATGCACTAATAATAATATCAAAATGGTTTGTTTTGCGTAGTAAGCATCTTTTACTATCATAAGAAGAAATCTCCTCCAATTCTGCGTTTGCATTGTGTGTGTGGCGGGAGGTCTTATGGTAGTTTCATTTTCCAAGAGCATTGCGGATTTCAATGTTTAAAATTCCTTTGTTGTTGTTGTTTAAAGATAAACTGATTTTGTTACTCACACCAGTCCCGCGACTGACTCGGAGTTTATTGTTCCCTTCCTAAACTCTGGGTGCCCACCATTTTCCACACAGGCAGTCTAGAGTTGGGGTTTTCAGATATTCAGGTTTAGTAGACTAGTTGGAGCTAGTTTAGTTCTTGGAGTTCATGGACTGACGTTGCTTATCTTGGAGCATTGTGTTGGTGTTTCAAGCTTGATATTGGAGTTGGTGACTCATACTCTTTTTCAGATCATTTGGAGTTATCACTTCTATTTTCCACTGTATCATTATTTATCTCTGATATTGTTGTATCATATTGATATCATTGTTGTATATCATTCTGGATATTGTATTCATTGGAGTTGTATATGATATCATCTATTTCTTTATTCCGCTATGTTGTTATACTTAATGTTGTTATAAGCTCCGGAGAGCCAGATTCGGCGTTTGAATCTGCGGCATTTTGAGTACAAGTGAAGTACGGGTGCCGATTTTCGAAGGCCGAGTTTTTGGATCTTCACATTCTAAATCTTGCACTTCTTCTTCCTCGGGATCCACAAATTCTTCCTCTTCATCCTCCATGTTGTCCCAATGAATGAGGGAATCTGGCGACGCCTCGCGCCAAATAATATTATCGCCGTTCATCTCTCATATGACGTTATTGTCTCCACTGATGTTGTTTGATTCATGGGATATCATAGTGTTCGGGTCCTCTTCAGGTTCAGATTATTCTTTCATCAGCTTATCCTCAGGAATTTCTTCTTTCGGTTCGAGTTCTAAACCTACTGGGTCAGTGGTCCACATTCCTTCTGAGGCCTGAGGGGTCTCTTCGTTGCTAGATATTATAATAAGTTGAGATATAAGTATTTCGACCATAGGGTAACCATGTTTATCAAGTCAGGTATTTGGATCTAATTCTCCTTTAATAATGGGCATAGTATTGCTAAATGGCCATTTCCTGGGTGCTTCCTCATCACTTGAAAGAATGATTAGATCATTCTTCTCACCCCAGTTGGTGATTGAGGTCTCTCCCTTCCAATACTTTCTCCCGTAGCTTGAGGGTTTCTACAATTATCAATGACAAACACTTAGATACTAAGCATTTTAGTTGTATTAACTAAATCTAATGTTAAGTTATAAATCTAAGTTTGTATCCCAGCATAAATCCATTTTAACTGTAAAATGTTAAGGGTGATAGTTTGCTAAACACATGATATTATTTCTCCCAAACCAATACTTAGAATATTTCAAATAAAATCCTTTGAAAATTATTTTTCCAAAAACCCCTTTTAGATAAAAAAATCCATTATCCAAATCCTTTCCAAAGTATTACCCTTAATTTGTAAGTGTTATTATTAAACATCTTATAGTGAAATTGTGAAATTGTAATCACAAGATGTTTATACGTAGATTTTACTAATCTTGATATCATACTATCATTCAAGTTATAACATATCTGACTTTTTTTTTCAATATATATTCTTTATATTCAAAATATGACCTTAAGTGAAATTATTTCATTTACCATATTTTCAAAACAAATCATTCTTTATACATCATAACAAATACGTGCTCTAATATAATATACTCAAACTCATTCTAGGGTGTTACTAACCCTATCTCTAATGAGTTACTCATCCTAGGGTATTACTAACCCTATCTCTAAGGAGACTTTACCCCTATCAGGCTCAAGTGTTCGCTCAACCCAAGCTCTGATACCAAATGTGATGACCCACCTCCTCGACCCTCGTACTAATACATCCTCGGTATTCACAGCCGCATATCCAAGTGCCAAGAGGCAGATTGTCATGGAGTAATAGAAAATAAAGACAGAACAAAATATTACACAAATGGAATAACGTATATTATTTCAATATATATATATCTTTACAATGGAAAATTTTAAATTCATTTATCAGAGTCTATCCTATAAATCAGTCTAGACAGTTATAAATATCTGTCCTTATAAATGTTGAATACAATCAGTAAACTTATGTAGTGGAAATAGAAATGGAGAACTATCAACAAGGACATCTTTAGCTCCAGACTTTAAGCTCCATCACAATGCTCTAAGTTAAACCTGACTATTTGGCTGCCCAAAAAAATAGGGCACTCAAAGTTTAAGCGAAAAGAAAATAAACTCTGGGTCAGTCATGGGACTGGTGTGAGAAACTCAAAATACGAATATTTAGAAACAAAGGATGTCTCATAAGACCACGCCGCATATAAACATGGAATGAGTTTTAACCTTATGATAACCAAAATCTTTACTATGCAAAATCTAGTACTATTATTTTTAATGACATCCTTTTAAAAACACTTTTCAAGTAAACTTGTACAATCTTACCCGAAATTGTTACATTGATTAAATTCCAGCATAATGGGTTCTACAATCAAGTCCTAAGGCACTTATTGGAAAATGGATTTCCATACAATGGTAGGTAAGGAACTACCTTCCATACATTATATCTCTAGAGGGATGTATCGAGGATCAACACCTTTAAAACCTCTACATCTGGCAAGGCCGGCCAACCCGCAGACCCATTTGGTGGTGGATAGAATAGAATAGACATAACCCCAGTCGTTCCCCACCTATCCGAGAGCTCTCTTAGCATACACAACATACCCGATATATAGAGATTAATCTAGAAAGGTGATGACCATACCCTAATGGTTGCGAACCACATAACCTTACGGCATGCGTTGTTTAAGCCATTTTCGGGTGATGAGACCTGAGGCAACAATTACTTTTCACATAGCACATTCCACCGAATGCCACATTGCCAATTCCATCACACACTATTGATTTCCATAAATTTCCAACCTCTAAGCTCGTACGTCTCAGAGAATGGTGTTAAGTATAGGAAAGTTACCTCCTACACCACCAAACATATGTATGTTTGTAAAATAGAATGACGTGCATTTTAGAAATGCAATGTCAGACATTCGTCCATACAAGTTGTCCAAGAATAGGACAAACCGAAGGAACTCTCCTAGTACATCCTGTCAGGAATCATCCCTAAGGTTAGTAGCAAGCAAAAATTGCACCGAAGATCAAATGAAGATAATAGTGCCACATATATATGATATGGAAAATTTCCCCCGAGGGTCAGTGACAAGCAACCCTTCATTCCATTTATTATCATTCCATGTCTTCACTTCGAATACGTAAATTAGTTCGAAGTGGTTTTCGGATAAGAATCACTCAAATACGATCCCGGTTCCTTCGAACCAACTATCGATAAAAGATGTTAAGTTTGAGGGTGATTATCATTTCATTTATTAATATCTTTTTCAAATAAAATTTCTCCTTTTGAGATATAAATATTTAAATCATATTATTTTCCAATATATACATAATCATTAAACCTCTCTTTAGCTTTGGAAATACCAAATCAGAATTATTTCTCATAAATCACCTTGCCAAACCTTATTGAGTAAAAAATGGTCGATATAAATTATACTAATTCTACTCAACATCAAATTCCATATTCAACCTTTACTATCTATCGAATAACGGTGAAATCACCTTTTAAATTCATAGGGATAGTACGATTTCCCTTCTAGAAATTTAATACCAAGTATAATAAGACTATTTTTATACGATCCAAATTGTTTAAATTTGGAAAAATTAAATCTTTTATACTTGCATCGTTTCCGACATTTCGACCTTATCTATTCCTTGCCCAGGAAGAGGCTAGGTGTGCCAGGGCACTGGTTGCTCCTAAAAATCTCCTTAGTCTAAGCACCTCACATCCAGATCTCACGAATAGAAAAATCCAGTCTGCTCTTCGGCATTTAGAGCAAAGATTAAATCACTTGATTATAATAGCTTTTCTTTAAATCATTTATTTAAACTCTTTAAAATAAATTATAAAACCTCCACATTATCTTTAAAATACTTAATTATTTATTTGAAAATATTTATGAAAGATTTGGGAAAGAATACTTAAGTTTAAAGCCATATTTCAAAAGTTATTAAAAGTGCTGCAAAAAGTGCAGCGAATAGTGCTTTTTAGACTTATTTGCTCAAAACAACTTTTTGATCATTTAGAAATTCATTTTTATAATTTAAATCTCTTTTAAAACATTTTAATATATTTATAGAATTTATTTCAAAATTTTAAATATTTGAAAATATCTATTTAAAGAATCTATCGCTTTGGTTTTTGAACTGCCAAAGTGCAACTATTTTGATTATTTTGCTCATATTTCAAAATCTACTAAACGAAATCTCGATCTTTTTTTTCAAACCTATGATTATAAGAGTTTGGAAAATTCTTTTTCCAAATAATTCCAACTCTGAATCCGTCGTATAAATGGATTTAAATTTTACGGCGCGAATTCACGAACTGTTGTTATGCGACGCTCCTACTTTTGACTAAGTTTTCACAACTTATCAAACTTCACCAAGTTGGGTTTTAGTGTTTATAAAACATTTATAAACAATTTTAAACCATTTTTAAAAGGGTTTAATGATTCCATATCACTTTTATAATGTGATTCGAAACGTGATTTCCTTGTGTAATATCGACGAGTATTTAACGTGACTTGTTTACACAATTAAACATTGTATTAAAACAACTAATACTTGATGATTAAAGCATAGTAAATATCCATAGAAATCATATTACATCATAATTATATATATGTATATAAATAGAGTTTCCCACCTTCATTGGTTTCTAACTTTACGAAAATTCGCTATAGCTTCGCTACGATAAAATCAAAGCCTACGAAATCGAGCCTTGGGCCTTTGAATGGGCTCGGCCTAGTTTAGGAGGAGATGGAGTGCTCGGCCTTGGTGGTAGTAGGTGGTGGTTGTGGGTTATAAGAGAGGAAAGAAGTGGATTTGAGCTTGTTTCTAAGTGGATTGCAAATGCATATATACTTATATAAATTTACTTTTTTTGCTAATTTTTCTTCATAATCTTCTTAAGGTAGGAAGCCATTAAAAAGCTTGAGAATGAGGAAGAAGACGAAGTAAAATAGTGTGTAAAATTATAAAGAGAATGGTGGGTATTTATAGGAAAAACTTTGAAAATAAATATCTGAATGTGTTCTTTGGCCCCTTGCCCACACCCCTCCTTTTCCATCAAGGCGCACGGCTCCTCCCATGTCATCCTCCATGTGTAGGGTGATGATGGTGTGTAAATGAGTTGATGTTTGCTTTTGACTTTGGTAAAATATCTTAGTTACTTTTTTTTGTGTATAAGTGTATATGTATGTTTGTATGTATATATTTATCCATGTACACATGCATGTTATATATATATATATGCAAAAGACATATAAATAAGGTTTCAATAACTTTGAACAACTTCTGCTAGTTAAACCGTTGAAAATCGGGAAACATATTCAAGGCCACATTTTTAATTGTAAATTGATTTACATATAGATGTAAGAAAATTGAAAACTAATTTTTTTATCACCTTTAACTAATTAAAATTGTCACATTTGATTTATAAAACCATATAAATTAATACTAAACAATTGTTTATAAAAAGTGCTGTTATATCGATAAAGCGATACAAATTTTCTTATATTTTCAAATCAAATATATATCTTTATAAAACTATTATAAATGATTTATTATCATTATATAACTATTTAAAATGAATTATTATCATTTTGAAACAATTATTTGAATAATCACTAAATCATTAAATCTCAATTTAAATTCATAAATCAATTATTAAATATGATGCCATTATTGATGATGTCATAAATACATTTTATTTCCCAAAAATAAAATAAATAATTTTTCATATTCTTGTTTAATCGGATAAATAAGTGTATGTATCCAGCTCCGTGCGCGACTTCTGATAATTATAGAGCCGTTTATCGAAAAAACTGGTTTTCGGTCATTTTATCGATATTTTTCCAAAGTATATATTTTTGTAAATACCTGTTCAAAATAAGAGTTCCATCATTCTTGTTTAAAACATTATAATCCATGTTTTAAAAAGCTTATATTTGAATATTTAAAAATAAATATAATTTATCAAATTAATAAATTGCGGATCGTTACAGTTGTCTACTTATAAATTCCATTTCTTAGGTTCTATACGAGACTTGAAAATAAAATTCATAATTATTTACAAGGGCTTAGAAGTCGATGCATAGAGAAAAAGGTATGATATAGCTTTGCATTGCATATAATGCTATTGTAGCAGCCGAAGTAGAGAGTGACATTATAAAACGTTTACTAATGGACATATGTTAGCTTTGAGCAACTGCTATTATATACCAAACTTTATTTGTGATATAATATATGTTTCATGTTTGACCAGAAATGAATACACTTTTATTTTGAATAATGATATTCTGAATATATGTTATTATAATGATTTGATACTCTTAACAGTTAACAACGTCATTTATGTTCATCGCAATAGAACCGTGTTAGCTATAGAAATACTAGTAAACAAAAAGCATCAGAAGTTAATGATAATTATGTTTGGCAATGTCGAGTAGGCCACATTGGTTACAGGTGATTGCATAAGTTGAGAAATGAAGGATATCTTCTTCATTTTATTTAGAAATATTTGGAGCTTGCGAATCATGTCTTAAAGTAAAATGATTAAGTATCCATTAATTGAGAGTAATAAAGTAGTCATTGACCTCTCAGGATTGATATATATAGATACTAGGTTTGATGTACACTACCACCATAGATGGTGTTGTCTACTTTGTTAAATTCACCAGTGATTATCTCTATACAAGTATCTGTGCCGTTTTAGAAATAAATACGATGTAGATGATAATTTCATAGAACTAGCATGAACCTGTGCTACGTAAACGGATTGTAGTAGACCTCATTTCTTTAGTGTAGAAAAAACAAATCTTTGTTAGACTATTTTAAGGCTGCATCAACTTGTGACCTTTTCTATCCTCGTTAGTTTTTTAAAGGCTTCATCAACTTGTGAACTTTTTTGAAAAGAAATTGCCAATGGTTGTTTTGATCAAATGCTTATTCTTATTTTACTGGGAACACTACCAAGAACAATAGAAAAATTTATGGAATTTATAGTTTCTTTTTCTTGTAGAGCACACGGTTTTGAGGAATCTATAAAAATTAAGATGACATTGTAAGCTTAAATTATCGAAGAAAATGACTCATACAAAACAAGCAAACCAGATATTCTCGACTGATAATGGATGCGGTCGATCACGCCTTATATTGGGCCAAGCCCATTTATCATATTTACATATAATTGCTCGGTTCTTGGATCTGTTTGAAACTGTATAAATACAGAGTTTTGTACAACATTCTGTATTATCAAATCAATACTGTAATTTTCTATTCTCTTCAATAAAATTCAAATGTTTCATTTCTTTAACATGGTATCAGAGCAATTATATGCTTAACAGCAAGTGCTTTACCATTGTTAGATCAAAGATCATTTTTCTCATCAGAAAATTTTCATTATATGAGATTTAACTGCACAGTTTAACAACTGCGTATAGTTTCATAAAGAAATCTCATGATCCGATACAGTGTTGTGCCAAGAAAGAAGCAGATCAGAAAATTCTCAACATTTTTACAAATTTCTGGCTGCAATAGTATCATCAGAGATATCAAGACACAGTTTATCTCACCTAAAGTGTCGTGCCAAGAAACCTCTGTCAGCGAATACTCATCATCCAGTAAGTTTTTGGCTGCATCTCCTCGCTTTCTGATAATCTTTATCATTTCTTATTGTGATTTCTTCAAACTAGGGCTGAAGAGAATGATAATACTGCTGGTTCACCCACTTCTGTATCTAAATCCACACAAACTCAAACCAATGCCACACAAGAACTCGTCAAAGCCATCATCAAGCCACAAAGCCATATCATAACCACCCCACTTGATGAAACAAACTATCTACTCTGGAAATTCCAAGTAGAAACTGCAATCAGGGCATATGGCCTTCAGGAATATGTTTTTGGAACCCTCAATACTCCACCAAGATTCACTGCAGACGCACAAGGAAAGTTAGTTGATAATCAAGAATATATCATGCATGAAAGGCAAGACAGTTTAGTCAGTTCTTGGCTGCTATCCTCAATCAGTGCTAGCCTTTTGCCTCAATTAATTGGCTATAAGACTGCCTATGAAATATGGCATACAATATAATAAGTTTTTAGTTCTTAATCTGCTGCAAGAATTATGCAGTATAAAAGGCAACTACATAATTTGAAGAAAGATAATCTATCCATGAGGGAATACTTGTCTAAGGCCAAAACTTTATGTGATCAGTTAGCCTCTACAGGGCACAGTATAAGCGACACAGAGCAAATATTGTCTGTACTAAGTGGGTTAGATGAAGAGTATGAATCAGTGGTTGCTGTGATATCATCTACAGAAAAGCTACCAACTTTACAGTATGTACATTCCATATTACTTGCACATGAAGGAAGATTAGAGCAAAAAAGATCAACAAATTTGGAATACTCTGCAAACTACATTGCTAATAACAGAGGAAAGAATCAAGAAAGATATCATAATAACATAAATCAGCCTAACAACAATTAAAGAGGTGGCTAGGGTTATAAAACCAGAGGAAGAGGTGGCAGGTGGAGCAATACAAACAACAACAACAGACCAAGATGCCAGATCTGTGAAAAATATGGTCACACAGCAAATAAATGTTACTTTAGATTTGATGCTAACTACACACCATCTCAACAAAACACTAGCAACTCAAGGATGCATAATGCTAGTGCAAACATAGTGAATACTCAACAAGAATGCAAGGATCAATCAAAAAGTTCAACCAGTGGGTTAGCAAGGGCAGAGGATATTCAAGATGAATGTTGGTATCCAGATTCTGGTGCAACTAATCATGTTACAAACAACCTCAACAACTTGAATCTTGGAAACAGGGAATACAAAGGTAAACATTTATTATATATGGTTAATGGAAAATCAACTCACATCACACACACTGAAAATGCAAGTATTAAAGGTGCCAGACAACTTTATCTTAATAATATTTTGAGAGTTCCAGTTATCAGAAAAAATCTAACGAGTGTCTCACAATTCTCAAAAGATAATAATGTATATTTTGAATTTCATTCAAAGTATTGCTTAGTAAAAGATGTACTAACAGATGAAATTCTTTTGTAGGGTAGAGAATGTAGGGGATTATACAAATTTAATGTTGCAAAATCAAAAAAATCTGAGAGTATAATAAACTGGTGTAACATGTCTGAAACAAAATATGTTGAAAGCTGTAATGACTTTGATGTTTGGCATGCTAAACTGGGACAACCCAGTATGAAAATTGTAAGACATGTTTTGAGTAATGATAATAAGATTCACATTAAAAATATCCCTTCATTTTATAACTGCACCTATTGCCCAATGGGCAAGAGTCATAAGCTTGCATTTCCAGATTCTAAAACCGAGTATAATAAGCCATTAGAAGTTATTGCTATAGATCTGTGGGGACCAGCCCCAGTATCTACAGATTATGGCTATAAGTATTACATTTCATTTATTGATGCATTTTCTAGATATGAATGGATTTATTTTTTAAAATCAAAATCTGAGACTTGTAATGCAGTCATACAATTTATATCAAATGCTGAAAAGAAAACAAATTGTCAAGTAAAAATTATGCAAACTGATGGTGGCAAAGAATTTCTACCACTCAAAGAGTTCTTTCAAAAGAAAGGAATAAGTCATAGGACAACTTGTTCACAAACCTCTAAACAAAATGGTCTCATTGAGAGGAAGCATAGACATATTGTAGAGACAGGCCTAACACTTCTTGCATAGGCATCTCTACCCCTGAAATTCTGGCCTGATGCTTTCTCAACAGCTGTATATC
The DNA here is from genome assembly GCA_030737815.1 of Allium fistulosum. Taxonomy (NCBI): domain Eukaryota; kingdom Viridiplantae; phylum Streptophyta; class Magnoliopsida; order Asparagales; family Amaryllidaceae; genus Allium; species Allium fistulosum. Next base: position 636,098,532 of record CM060901.1, read on the forward strand.
TTATCAATAGACTGCCAACTAAGGTGTTACAACTTAAAAGTCCAATTGAAGTACTGACCAAGGTCAAACCAGATTATCAGGGGCTGAAAGTTTTTGGATGTCTGTGCTTCCCCCATTTATGACCTTACTGGACACACAAGTTAGAATTTAGGTCAGTTCCATGTACATTTTTGGGCTATTCAGCTAATCAAAAAGGATATAAATGTCTTGACTATAAGGGTAAAGTATATATATCAAGACATGTAACTTTTAACGAGTTTGAATTTCCTTTTAGCAAATCTGAATATAATACTACCAAGAAGCTGTATAATCCAAAGGATTCCATACCTCCTATACCTGAAGTGATCATACCAGTTGAAAGGCAGATGCTTCAGATAAGAGCAATACTGAAGTGCCTCAAATAACCAGAAGTGTTTCCATCTATGAGCAAAATGAATCATTTGAAGGTCCATGTTTGTCTCCACAACAAGGCAGTACCAGTCATGCAGATCACTACCAAGTATTGGTTGACTCTCAATCATCAAATACTCAGCAGGAAATCACTGTGGAGAATAGAACTCAACAGATTGCTCCTGCAAACAGTGGTCATCATATGATAACAAGATCAAAAGGTGGTATATTCAAACCAAAAGTATACAATGCCGAAGTAACTACTGAGAAACCCAGTACTTATTACCAAGCTATACAGAATGAAAATTGGAAGACTGCCATGAAGGAAGAATATGATGTACTTACAAGGAATAAAACCTGGGACCTTGTTCAAATACCTGATCACAAAAATGTTATAGGGTGTAAATGGACTTATAGACTAAAGAAAAATCCTGATGGCACAATTCTAAAGTACAAGGCTAGATTGGTGGCAAAAGGGTATTCACAACAAAGTGAGTTTGATTTTAATGAGACCTTCTCACCAGTTGTGAAACCATCCACCATTAGAATAATACTGACTATAGCCTTGTATAAGAATTGGACCATTAAACAACTAGATATAAATAATGCCTTTCTAAATGGTGTATTGCAGGAGGAGGTGTACATGGAGCAGCCACTTGGATTCAAACAACAAGGATGTGAAAGACTGGTGTGCAAGCTAAATAAATCAATCTATGGGCTCAAGCAAACACCAAGAGTGTGGTTTGACTAATTAAAAATAACACTAGCCAGTCTTAGATATACCTCTACAAAATCTGACAATTCTCTCTTTATTAAATTATCTAATACAACTATTACTTACATATTAATTTATGTTGATGATTTTATAATTACAGGTAGCAGTGAAACTAAAATCAGAAGGGTCACACAACACTTAGACAGAGAATTCTCAATCAAAGGCTTGGGAGAATTAAGCTACTTTCTTGGTATAGAAGTCAAAAGAACATCTAACAATGGACTACACTTATGTCAAAGGAAATACATTTCAGAGATACTAATAAAGGCAAAAATGGACAAGGCAAATCCTCTTCCAACTCCAATGACAAGTAGTCTACACTTATCAAAAAACAAAGGGGAGCCAATTGAAAATGAAAAACTATACTGGAGCGTTGTTGGAGCATTACAATATGCAACAATAACAAGGCCAGACATATCATTTAGTGTAAACAAAGTCAGTTAATTTATGCAAAAACCACTAGATGAGCATTGGAAGGCAGTTAAAAGAATACCGAGGTACCTCAAAGGCACTATCACTCAAGGTTTTGTTCTACATGCAAGCAAGTCACTAAATATCAATGGATACTCAGATGTAGACTGGGTAACTAACAGTGATGATAGAAAATCAACAATGGACTATTGTATCTTTTTAGGAAAAAATCCAATATCATGGTATGCTAAGAAACAACCAATAATATCTAGATCTAGCACAGAAGCAGAATACAGAAGTGTGGCCAGTGCAACTGCGGAAATCATGTGGGTGGAATCATTATTAAGTGAATTACAGATCAAAACTAATACTACTGCTACTATATGGTGTGATAATCTCAGCACAATCTCACTCACAGCAAACCCGGTGCTGCACTCCAGAACGAAGCATATGGAATTAGACTTGTACTTCGTTCGAGAGCAAGTGTTAAAAGGAAGATTAAGGGTTAATTACATACCATTGACTTACCAAAAGACAGATGTCCTTACTAAAGCATTATCAAGGAATAATTTTACCAGATTCAAGAATGAACTGAATGTTGACGAGTTGAACTCAGATTCAAGATGCAGAGCCTCGAATTATTTGCCAGCAACGGAGAAATCTGAGAATCACTCGTCGTTGTGAAGTCGAGGGAGACTTCATCAAATTTGTTGACTTTATTAACGTCAATTCCAGTCTAATTTGCTTCCAATGTATGGACAAGCTTCTCAAATCTGATAAACCTTAGCCAGAGCAAAGATTTACCAGATTAAAAGGTAATTTTTTGAAGGTTCAAGAGAAATTTTCCATGGCGGCCATTTTTGAGAAACCATAATCCTCGAATTGGTTTGAGGGGGGTATCAAAGAAAATGACTCATACAAAACAAGCAAACCATATATTGTCGACTGATAATGGATGCGGTCGGTCACTCCTTATATTGGGTCAAGCCCATTTATCATATTTACATATAATTGCTCTGTTCCTGGATCTGTTTGAAAATGTATAAATATAGAGTTTTGTACAACATTCTGTATTATCAAATCAATACTGTAATTTTCGATTCTCTTCAATAAAATTCAAATGTTCCATTTCTTCAACATAAATTAATCCGCTAGAAGTAGATTTTTCTGTATAAAGGCCACAATTAGATTTGCTACTTCATTTTATCACCTTTGGCCACACCATGTGGTAGAGCTTGCATAAATATGACTACATAAAAAAATCTCAATCTACTTTTGAAGTGAAATTTATAAAGAGATAGGACCATAATTTGGGAAACATGTGCAATAGCACTTAAAATCATTATTTACCATTGCAGATATAATGAAATGAAATGTCAGATACTAATAAAAATGATGTTAACTTGGGAATCAATTTTGATTTACCTTAAATTTATCTACTGCTAAAACTGAATCAGGCATGGTTCTCATTGTCAATAACCAAGTTTCATTTCTTGGAGTACAAAGATGCAAGTGCTCTGCGGTAGAAATTTAGCATGCAAGTTTGGAACAATTGTAAAACTACTAAAAATAAACTAAGTACACATACCGATCGAGCAGGTAGATTAGCAAGCAATTTCTATCATTGAGCTTATACACTTAAATTTATTTTACAAATAATTATTTGCTAACTGCCAAAATAAATGAAATTATACAATAGTTGTAGTATTACCACATATCAGTGTATCAATTAACCAATCCTAACATACAACAATGCCGCTAAACTTCATCTTGGTCACAACATCTAGCATGTAAAATTTGTATCTTGTAGTTCATTTGAGCTAGTAGCTAACATCAGTGGATTTTCCAAACCAAATGTAAATTTAGGTTCATTTGGAAGAGGATGGTTGTTAAATCTATCGTTTATTGCATAAATACGGTTGCTGCTTAACATATTTTTATATGGATGTAAGGCTTCAAACTTCTGCAAAGTAATATTTTTAGACCACATGATTTACATAGACAGTACAATTTAGGATGAAAATGATGATTTTACACTTAGGTGGGTTATAGAAATATACTTGATATCAGAGCTAAAGAGTTCCATAATCAAGCCAAATAACATATTAGTATACATATTGGTGGAATCCCATACTCACATGTGGGGACAGCTGCAGATGGGTTCCTTTTAATAGACCTAAATAAAATGAATTGTGAATTGTTATCAATATATATTAAGATATATATATATATATATATATATATATATAATACACCATAGAAGATTATTAATGAATATTATATATATATATATATATATATATATATATATATATATGTGTGTGTGTGTGTGTGTGTGTGTGCACGCGCGCTAGTACATAATCTAGTAAGCTTGTTTATTGAAATCTTGTTCTGATAGATGTTTAAAAAATAAGAAGGCAGTCCATCTCTTCAAACTTGTATAGTTTGAAATCTGCTCCTAAGTGGAAGTTGCATCCCATTCATAGTGGCTTCGTTTTTCAACCATCCTTGCATTCAAGATATCAACAACACAACTATATAAAGTTGTCTAAAACCGGACATTGTTAAATAATGGCAGTGATCATTCATTACATCATTAGGCCGGTTATGAATTTGATGTAGCCCAGCCTAAAGAAGTCTTAGGTCGCGAGCGACCTAACGAGCTGTTAAGTCGCGTGCGACCTAACGGGGTGAAGAATGATGCGAGTTATGCGAGAAAGAGTAGTTCAGCAACCTATGATAAGTCGCCAAGCGAGCTAACGAGCAATGACCTAAACGAGTTACGACCTATCAAATTAGCACCAGCAAGTATGAAGCGAAGCAACAATGAAACGCAACGACCTAAAAAGTTAATCCTTAGGTCGCGTGAAGAGTTAGGTCGCTCAAACGAAACCCAACGACCTAACAATGAACGAGCTAACAAGATAGGTCGCTCCAATATGCCACTGGACTTAGGTCGCGAGCGACCTTCCATCCTTAGGTCGCGAACGACCTTACGTAGGTTGCCTGAAGTACTTGAGTCGCTTGAAGATAAAGCTCTTAGGTCGAGGAAGCTCTTATTCTTTAAGTCGCAAGAAGTTATGCCATTTATTCTTGAGACGTTCAAGTGGTTATGTCGCAAGTTCATGAAGCTGTTCTGTTTAGGTCGCGAGCCCTTAGGTCGCTCATGAATAGGTCGCGAGACCTTAAGTCGCTGGAGGAGATTGCCTTAAGTCGCTGATCATATGCCGCAAGATTACGAAATCTATGCTATCTTTTAAGTCGCTCCTGGAGGGGGTTCTTAGGTCGCTCAATGATTAAGTCGCTCACTGCCGCATTTCCTTAAGTCGCTCAAATGTTAGGTCGCGTGAAGAAGATCCAGTGCTGAGAAGTCTTAGGTCGTATGTCGCTACTTGTTTTAGGTCGTGAAGGCTTTGTGATGTATGTTGTGTTGTAATGTTTTTTTTAGGTCGCAGGTGTTAGGTCGTTCACGACCTATGTGTTGTAATGTGTTGAGTCGTGTAAGTGTGTTGTTGTAACCCTATAAATAGGGATGGTGGTGTCATTTGTAATAGTTAGTTGATTTTGAATAAACTTTTGTTTGAGTGCTTTGTGCCTCTTTTGAAATTGGTAGTTGAGTGTGATCTCCTATCTCCACCTTCGGAATTTGAGTGCGCTCAAATCAACGATTGTTAAAGCCGATTCACGGAATCAAGTGCGCTTGATCAACGTCGAAGAATCGTAGATCTTTAAACACGGTATCATGCGCAATCAACGTGTTTGGTATAGCTGTTTGTGTGATTTTTTGTTTGATGATAACAAACATATATCAATATATCAATGTGTTTGCAGATTGTATTATACACATATAGGAATAAATATTCATATTGAATAATAATACTATTGCACAGAATTTATATAATTCAATCAGTATTTTTATTCAAATAAATATTTTATTTCAACACTTAAACAATACAAAGTTTTCAGCTTTCTCTATATACATGCACTAGTTTTCATACATTTCACATTCACATTTTTCCTCACTACAACACTCAACACTCAGTTCTTCACTCCGTCTGCACATCTGAATTTATCTGCATTGTCCAGCTCCAGTTCTTGTCCTGTCTTCTGTGTACCTGTATAATTAACAACTACATCAGTAATATGAAAATAAACAAATTTAAATTTGCAAAAATGTAAATTTGTTTTTTATTGGTGCCTCAGATATATGGGTTGTTGTCATCATTTTTGATTGTGTAATATCTGTGCATATCAGTATTCTTATCAGGGACAGGTAATCGTGAGTGGCTGCAATACACACGTGTATATTTATACACGTGTGCACTGCCTTGCCAACTCGTGTGCACAGTCAACAAAAGCAATTGCAACAATGTCAACTATAAAATCAGACTTGATACAAATACAACATGATACTGCAAAAGACAGTGCCAACAGTCTCGACCAAAACTAACTAAGGTGATCGAACAACTTAACCAAGCAACATATGTGATCCAGATCATCAAGTAAACAAGTTCAAATGTCAATGTGAAGCCAGTGCACAACAAATAAGCAAACTGCCTCAAATGGTACAAGTTAAAGACTGCAACTATGACACACATGTATGGTGATACAAAAAGGCAGCCCACACATGCACATCAAGTACAACAAGACCAGTTCAGGTATGAAGAATAGCAACTGCAACAATGAAAATGAGGATGAACACAAATAATACAACAGCAGACCAGAAGTACAAAATGGCCAAGCAAGTGCACCATTAAGAACAACAATACAGCAATGAACTCGATCAGTTCAAACATGTATCAAAAAGCATGTACAAGAGGCAACAGAACTCAAACTAGCATATGCAACTCACAAACCAAAATGTACTCCAGACAGGTTATATCATATCAAAGCCTCAAGTAAGCATGCGCAGTGATATGTATGCAGGCTTAACACACATGTCGAACAAGACAAGGTCAGACCAACCAAAGAACAACATCAGACAACATGCAGTGACAACACAAGCATAGCATCATCAATGGAACCAAACTAATGTACACTCGAATGCTTCACAGTGCGACAATACTACAAGACCAAGTCGAAGTCAATGCCAAACAATTCTTAATAGTTCAAAGCAACTGACTGGAGTTAAAAAGAAAGATGAACAAAAGAATTCAACAGCAAATGTCAACCAGTATAGGAAGCAGACCTCACGAAATCGAACACAGGTGGCCAAAGTCAACATTGTCAAATAATATCAAGTCAAGTCACAATGCATATAAAAATATCTACGTCAAGCCGAAGTCAAGAAATATCAATGCAGATATGATTGAGTCAAATTCTAATGAAATCAATGCCGTGGAAACCAAGATAATCGAAGAATATGATGAACAGGTCAGAGATGTGGTGTACGTTTCAAACTCAACATCGTGATTATCACGTAATAGAAAAAAACGAAATATACGCATATGACAAAGTCAGATTAAATCACAAGCAATCAAAGTGAATCGAAGCAGCCAAGTAAAAGTATTGACGAATTCAAATTAATTCGTACGAACGAAAACTCAGGGTTTCGAACCCTATAAAATCACCCACTCATCACTGGCATAAAAATCATCGAGTTCAATCAAGCAATAACCAGCAAAGCAAAAGGAAATCACATACGAGTATCGTAGACGAACTCGAGTGGAGGAGCCGCAAGCATCAACAATAAATTCGACAGAGCGGCGCCTTTAATTTTTCGCAAGCTCTAATTTTCAGTAGGAAGAAACAATCGATCGACAAAAGCAACGAAGTTCAAAATCATTCGGTCATAATAAAGTCGGCATTTCAATCAAGCCCTAATTTTGGAAGAGCCGAAGCCCTAATTTCAGTTGCAAGGAGGAACGACAAGCTGCCATTATTTTTCACGAGATTGAAAAAGAGACGGGCCGACATTGAACAAAGAAAAAGGGTCGCATTTCTTTTCTCTTGAGTGATAATAGTTTGGGCTGTTTTTGTTTATTATTAATTAATAAGGCTTGGTTATTTTTTAATTAGGGTTGTTTTTTAATTTGTTTTTACTTTCTATTTTTAAAGTCTAAACTTTGGTAAATCACCACCTAGAGGTTAGGTAGTGTCAGATTGTCTAGTTAGGATTAGTTCAGTAAGCAGGGTTTGCGAGTTTGCAAAACTCTATAGGCGATAGCAGGGTTTGCGAGTCTGTTAGAGTGTTTGTAAGCGGGAGACTGTTTAATTCTAATAGTAACCTGAGAATGCAGCAGTAGGCAAGGGTTTGCCGAAGCTGGGTAAATTTTATGTGTGATTTACTTTACAGCATAGTTATTTTTCTGCAGTTTGTTTAAATACAAGAAAATTTGCTATAACCCTATTCACCCCCCCTCTAGGGTTAATCTAGATCCTACAATAGCTAGAATCCGGTATCTTTGGATCAACGGATTTGGGCATTTTGGTATTCTTCAATTCACCGATTGCTACTTTCATCGTTACATCCATTTCAATTATCCGCTGCTGCATCATTTGGTATCGGAGCTAGACTTAGCCAATCATAGCTAAGCCGAGTCTTGGAGCCAATTTCTATTGAAGAGTTCAAGCCGAGCCAATTGAGTTGAAGCCGAGCTAGTTGAAGTACGAGAAGTGTTTGAGCCGTGCATTATTTGTTCATTTGTAAGTCAAGGATGAGAGTTAGAGTTTGTGAAGATTCAATCATGCCGCCGAGAAGAGCTAATCGCCATCAGAATGTTGAAGCGTTATATAGAAGAGAAGAAGCCGAGCAAATGGAACAACACATCAATGAAAAGTTTGATGAAGGCATTGGGAAGTTAGAGAAACTGATGAATGATATGAATCAAGGACAAAGGAGAAGGTCGCCAGTCTCGAACCATGGAGGAAACAGAGTTTCGTCATCGGTTACGGAAGCGAGGAGGGTGTCGCCACAATCTTATCGAGAAAGAAGAGAATCTTTAGTTTCATTGAGAAGAGAACATCATGAGTATAGAGATGAAGAGAGATGAACTCCACGTGAGTTTGAACATGAGCCATACCGTGATGATGAAAGACAAAGTAGAAGAGATATGCGTGATCATAGAGATGTGGGTGGTCGAGATCGTTATCGAAGTACATCTGTGTTTGATGAAGATGGTGATAGATGTAGTGCTCATTATCGAGATCGAGACCAAGTACGAAATGCATATCGGGATGTAGAGGATGATCGACGGTGGGAGTCGGGGATGAAAACTGAAATTCCAAAATTCAAGGGTGGAATGGTAGCGGAGGAATTTTTGGATTGGGTTTCAAATGTTGAGGAAATTTTTGACTTCAAAGAAGTTCCCGAGCATCGTAGAGTAAAGTTGGTTGCTACACGATTGAAAGGAAGAGCTATGGCATGGTGGCAGCAAACTAAACTAACACGGGAGAGGATGGAAAAGTCAAAGATTGAGTCATGGGAGAAGATGAAGAAGTTGATGAAAGCTACTTTCTTACCTTACAATTATCAGTCTCTTATGTATCAACGTTTGTAGAACTGGAGGCAGGGGACGAAGACTGTTAATGATTATGCTGATGAATTTTATCAATTGATTGCGAGGAATGATATCATGGAGACGGAGGAACAGTTGACAGCTAGATTTGTTGGAGGGTTGAGAATGCAGATTCAAGATATGGTGAATATGTTTGATCCCAGATCTGTTGCTGAAGCACATCAAAAAGCTCTAGCTTGGGAGAAGCAAGCAGGAGAGGTGGTGGTGTGTTTACGAATTCCAACAACCAGAACAAAGATGTTAGTAGCAGTGTAGATGTTTCCAAAGTCGTCAGTAAACCGATTGTGAATGAAGCCAACAAAGCAAAGGTCAATAGTAGTCTTAAATGCTTTAATTGTCAAGAGTGGGGTCATAAAAGCAATGAATGTACAAAGCCAAAGAAGCGAGCAATGATTGCGGAGATTGAGAATGAAGATGCAGAGGTAGAGTGTGTCAATTCAATACCAGTTAAAGAAGAAGAATTACTGACAGGAGATGAGGGTTGTAGTTTGTTGATGAGAAGATCTTGTTTAACACCAAAGCAAGAAGATGATTCTAGTTGGTTGAGGAGCAATATTTTCCAGTCAACATGCACTATTCTGGGGAAGGTTTGTAAATTTGTCATCGATGCAGGAAGCTGTGATAATATTATTTCTTCAGAAGCTGTAAAGAAATTGTCACTGAAAACAGAGAAGCATCCAAACCCCTACAAATTATCTTGGTTGAGAAAAGGAGGGGAAGTGAAGGTTAATCGAAGAGCTTGTGTTAATTTTTCCATTGGGAAGAAATACAAAGACGAAATTTGGTGTGATGTGGTTGATATGGATGTATGCCATCTGTTGTTGGGAAGACCATGGCAATATGATAGAGCTGTGCAGCATGATGGTCGCACCAACAGCTACAGATTTATGTTCGAGGATACACGAATCATTTTGGTTCCTAAAAGGCGTCAACAGAGTGAAAACAAATTGGAGGAGATTGAAGAACTTAAAACTTCGCTATCTTTAAAGGAATTTGTTGATGAGGAAGATGAAGTCGATTGTTTTCAATCACCAAAATTTGATGAAGTTGATGATTTTCAACCAACGAAATCTGATGAACATGAGGTTGAAAATTCACACTCAGCAAAGTTGGATGAGGGTGAAGGAAGTAAGTCAGGAGATGAAGAGGGTAATTTGTTGATGAAGGAGGTGGATTCGACTAGTCTACAATCTACAAGAGAGTTTGTTAAAGAAGTGGAGGATAATGCAGAAGTATTCCTGTTGAATGAAAATGAAACCAGTGAAAGTGTTGAAATTCTCAAAGAGGTTAAACCAGTAGTGAGTGAATGTGAAGATGTCGTTCCTGCAGAGTTGTCCAAGGAATTACTACCACTGAGGGACGTATGACATCATGTTGACCAAGTTTCAGGTGCTATTGTACCGCATATGCCACGTAATCATATATGTCCGACAGAGCAAGTAGAGTTGAGAAGATTGGTTGATGGGTTTCTGTTCAAAGGAAGGCAATTGTATACTCCTGATTACAGTTGGCGAATAAGAGTTATCAAAGACTTACATGTAGAAAGACATGAGGACTGTGATCGTACCATGCAGTTGATTGCAACGACTTGTTTTGGGCCGTTAATAAGGAAAGGGGTTGAAAGGTTTGTTCAGAAGAGTCAGAGTTATCAAATTTCAAAAGAGACCGCGACGAAGTCAGGATTATGTATGTCATTACCTATCCATACTAGATCATGGGTGGATGTAAGTATGGACTCTGTATTGGATTTGATGAAGACGCAAAGTGGCAACGAATCTATCTACTTGATGGTTGAACGATTTCTTGTTGGTACGTACAACAAGCTAGATGCCGGAGGAATGGGTCGTTTGGGAATTGTGAAGGAAATTTGTGAGAATGATTGTAATTTGAGTTTGCCGGATCATCTTCCTATTGCTAATGTTGACAATATCAAACACTTGGTTCTGTTTCACAAGGACGAGAATGTCGAAGACGAAGAATTTTTAAATTCGAGGACGAATTTTTCTCAACCGGGGGAGGATGATGCAGCCCAGCCTAAAGAAGTCTTAGGTCGCGAGCGACCTAACGAGCTGTTAAGTCGCGTGCGACCTAACGGGGTGAAGAATGATGCGAGTTATGCGAGAAAGAGTAGTTCAGCAACCTATGATAAGTCGCCAAGCGAGCTAACGAGTAACAACCTAAATGAGTTACGACCTATCAAATTAGCACCAGCAAGTATGAAGCGAAGCAACAATGAAACACAACGACCTAACAAGTTAATCCTTAGGTCGCGTGAAGAGTTAGGTCGCTCAAACGAAACCCAACAACCTAACAATGAACGAGCTAACAAGATAGGTCGCTCCAATATGCCACTGGACTTAGGTCTCGAACGACCTTCCATCCTTAGGTCGCGAACGACCTTACGTAGGTTGCCTGAAGTTCTTGAGTCGCTTGAAGATAAAGCTCTTAGGTCGAGGAAGCTCTTATTCTTTAGGTCGCAAGAAGTTATGCCGTTTATTCTTGAGACGTTCAAGTGGTTATGTCGCAAGTTTATGAAGCTGTTCTGTTTAGGTCGCGAGCCCTTAGGTTGCTCATGAATAGGTCGCGAGACCTTAAGTCACTGGAGGAGATTGCCTTAAGTCGCTGATCATATGCCGCAAGATTACGAAAGCTATGCTATCTTTTAAGTCGCTCCTGGAGGGGTTTCTTAGGTCGCTCAATGATTAAGTCGCTCACTGCCGCATTTCCTTAAGTCGCTCAAATGTTAGGTCGCGTGAAGAAGATCCAGTGTTGAGAAGTCTTAGGTCGTATGTCGCTACTTGTTTTAGGTCGTGAAGGCTTTGTGATGTATGTTGTGTTGTAATGTTTTTTTTAGGTCGCAGGTGTTAGGTCGTTCACGACCTATGTGTTGTAATGTGTTGAGTCGTGTAAGTGTGTTGTTGTAACCCTATAAATAGGGATGGTGGTGTCATTTGTAATAGTTAGTTGATTTTGAATAAACTTTTGTTTGAGTGCTTTGTGCCACTTTTGAAATTGGTAGTTGAGTGTGATCTCCTATCTCCACCTTCGGAATTCGAGTGCGTTCGAATCAACGATTGTTGAAGCCGATTCAGGGAATCATGTGCGCTTGATCAACGTCGAAGAATCGTAGATCTTTAAACACGGTATCGTGCGCGATCAACGTGTTTGGGATAGCTAGAATCCGGTATCTTTGGATCAACGGATTTGGGCATTTTGGTATTCTTCAATTCACCGATTGCTACTTTCATCGTTACATCCATTTCAGTTATCCGCTGCTGCATCAGAATTGCTAAAGTCGCGAGTTTTAATTTTGTAATTAAATGTTCATAGTTACTAAAATAAATCTACTATTATAGTCTACTTGGGAATTCTTAAGCATTTTTTTCTATCGAGAGTTAGTAAATATAGCGACACCTTAGCCATTCTTCATTGATATCATTATTCTTCATATTGGTTGAAAATAATTTAACTACTTCTTCCAGAAGTGCAACTTTTCATGGGATTAAATTTGCACTTCCTTGTTGGGTTCAAGATCATCAACCATTATGTATCAAATGATCGACAGATTTATTAAAGCATCATATTAACTATAGACAATATTGAATACATAAATCGTTAGTGGTGTTAGGTATATTCACTTGGAATAACAAAGTGTTCCCTAGCACCAAATTTCCGTACTTTGGAAAATTTAATAATTATTGGTGGTACATTTTCTAGCATTTTGTAAATGTAGCAGATGTATATAAGATGACTGCTTAACCCCACAAAAATAACATATTATCTACTTTATAATATATCTAGATGATGATATGTATGTAACTACTAATTACTCAGTATGTCCATGAAAAGAGAGAATAAAAAAAATATTGGTGAATAATTAACCAAGCTTAAGAAGAAATAAAATCACAATTTCCATGCCTTTGTAGTTATAACAAAGCAGAAAAGCTAATATAATCAAGTCATTGACCATAATTATATAAAAACTAAAATCATCCATCAGTTAATTATTTAATAACAGATCACCTTTTATCACATAATGAATGAACAAGCAAAGTCGTTAGACATGTACCATGTTGATTTATGAATCAGGTTATGGTTTACCCAATAATCCAATAATATAACTCCTATAAAGAATTATTGTAATAAATACATAAATAAGTAAATAAAAAAAAGGACAAATGCCTTATTTCCTGGCTTTCCGTGGTAGACCTTTCAGGGGACCCATGGGCTCCCGCTCTGGGAGGCTAGTAGGTCTTCTATCTATTTCGTGTGTCCTGTCTGCTGCTAGACTAGGAGTTGGTTGAATCCTGTTGGTGGGGCGATGGCTTTCACCCCTCGCTTCCCATCCCCCCTCCTTCCTTCTTATGTGGTTGCTAGTTTGTCAGGTCCAGGTGTCTGTGGATTCTTCAATGGTCCGGGGCCCTCTTTGCTTGGCTCTGATTGGTTTCTTTGGAGTTGCTTGGGTTGTGGTCGTCCTGTTCTGTAGGCTTTTCCAGTGCTCTTCTCTGGTTGTTTGGTATTGGAGCTGCTCGAGCGGTATTGGTACTTGCTTGTCTACTTGGGTTGCTGATCCTGGTTGCTAGCTTCTGGTCCGGTTGGCGATCCTTGCCATTTCCCTCTGTTTGGTTAGCGATGGAGTTGCTTGGGATTTGGTTCCCCTTTGTGTAGCTGGTCTTCTCGGTGGTCCTCTTCTTCAGACATTGTGGGCCCTTGTTTCATCTCATCTTTTGGTGCTCTTTTCGAGGTTCTTCAGACACCATCATCGGACGGTGGCCTTGCCGGAGCTCGATGGTGATGTCAGTTGGGCGGTGGTTCCCTGTTCTGCCTCGTCCTCAAGGGGTCTGCTTTACCTGCTATATCTGCCTCTTTTTGGTTTGGTTCTCTTAGCTTGTGGTTGTTTTAGCGTGGTCGCTTTGCTGCTCGGCCTGGGTTTTGATTTCTTTTATCGGTTCCTTGGTTCTGTATGGGATGGTAGCTACTTTGGTGGACTGGCCTATACCTATTCCGTGTGGCGGGATTTGTGGTTGTGCTGGTGGTGTTTCTTTTGCTATACTTATGCTTGTTACTCCTGGCTTCTGTCAGTCAGTGAAGTTTTCATTTTTGGTTTTTCTTCCCTTCATTCGGGTATTGTTCTGTAGTCAGTGTTTTGAGAGGCATATGTTCTCTACATGCCTCGCCTGCTTTTGTGAGCCACCGGAGAAAGGCTTTTTTTCTCCTTTGTTCTATATAATTATATTTTTATTAAAAAAAAAACTGATACAAAGTAGCAGTTTCTCCCCCTACAATAAGCACTTTATAACTTATTACTATTTTCATTTGCTCTCATCTTGTTTTGTAAATGAGAATCAAAAAAGGATTGCATAATAACAAAGATCACATAAAGTGTCTTTAAAGAGAACTTTATTATGTGTTTTAATCGTGGGAAAAACGGGTTGCATGTAAAAGAAATGCACTATAGCAAAGAAGTACACACACAAGCACACATGCCTAGACATATTTTAGAGCATGTTGCAATTGTTTCTGAAGGATTTTGTTCAAGAACATTGTAAAAGAACATAACAAAGCATTAGTCACACGAGTTTCCTGAATATCAAAATAAAAACATTAATATTTACAAACAAATAACAGAATAACCCCAAATGTATTTTCTACACATTTGAAGATATCTTGAATGGAAGGTGGAAAAACAGATCCTAACAATGAAGAAATAGCATAGAATTCAGATATATTAAAATAGGTCAATTAAAACACTTGTCACTAACAACAAACTTGATGTAACAACTTCAAGTTTCATCAAACAAAACTTTACATTCAACAATATATTTTATGCTCACTTACTGGCAATAAAATTATTTCATAAGTCGACAATAATACATGATTATTTACTTTGTTTACCAAATAATGGATTGTGCATTAAATATTAGAAACAAATAGAAAATAGTTTTAAATTATTTCTGGTGTTTCTTGCTCATTTATGATTACTAAGTGACATAAAAAATATATACTGACATCGGACAATATTTCATCAAGTTGGGTTTTAAACTCACGGAGAAGTAATATAATAACGTCTGAGATGATTAGATATGACCAACTAAATTTTTTTTCTTATTTAGAAACGTAAAATAATTTATTAAGTGCAACCTCATTCTAATTTGGTTTAAATGACAAAGTAAAAAGTGGAATAAGCTACTTTTCATGTAGTTGTCAAGGTATTTCCTGAAGCTAATAGCACAAAATTTTATACTTCTGTACATACTACAAAAGTTTTGCTATATAAAATGCAATATACTATGAATATGATATTGTATTGGTAGTTAACGAAGAAGAAGCTGTAAACTTTGGATTTCTGTTCACCATCAAATTGGAAACCGAGAAATTAAAAAAAGAAAAAAAATACAATAGTACTTGAAACTAATCCAAAAATTATTTTACAAGTCCATTTAAGATAAATTTTCTCCAGATTAAACTTTGGTCGAGTCATCAAGGTTTGCTACTATAGAGCAAATATAAATATCAGAAAATGACATAATAATGAACGTTTCATGTGAACATATTATTCAGCTCACTCCTCTTTTTGAAGCGACCTAAAACATCAGCGACCTAACGACCTAAAGGAGTTAACAACCTAAGAGTACCAACGACCTAGAGCGACTTAGCGACCTAAAGCTCTAGCGACCTAACTCCAGAAAAAGGATAAAGCGACCTAGCGACCTAAAGCTCTAGCGACCTAACATCACAGAGAATCTTAACGACCTAATGGACTTAGCGACCTAATAACTTAGCGATCTAAAGCTGGAATAGTCAAAGCGACTTAGCGACCTAAAGGATGGAGCGACTTAGCGACCTAAAAGATGGAGCAATCCAGCGATCTAACAACTCAGCAAGCTTCGAAGATAACCCACATGCACATCACCTCTTCCTTTAGATCGCACGCGACCTACGACCTACCTTAGGTCGCTCACGACCTACAACTTCTTCATTCAGGCAGATCAAGTGCATCCTGTTAAGCCGCAAAACATGCCCACTAGGTCGTACACGACCTACGACCTACCTTAAGCCATTCACGACCTATGACTTGTCACTATGTTCAAATGATCCAGTGCAAAACTACTAAGTCGTTGACCGTGCCTACTAGGTCGCCCACGACCTACGACCTACCCCTAGGTCGTTCACGACCTACGACCTAACTCCGAACTCTCCCTATAAATACCCCACCTACTCCAACTTGAAAGGGACTTTTGGATCATTTCTGGAGCGCCTATACTCTGTTGTTCTCTCGACTCATCCAACACTTCAAGCACTTCAAACACCGAAGACGCTTCAACGAACTTCAAGATAAGATCTAACACATCCGACATGGATTCAAAGAGCTATCTTACATCAAAGTTCTAGCTACTCGTCTAAAGTGTGTTTTAATCAAAGTTTATTGTAAAGAGTTGTAACCGAATCATTAATAAAGAATATAAAGTGGACGTAGGCTTAATTCCGAGCCGAACCACTATAAAACTACTGTCTCTTTACTTTTCTGCTATTTTCTACTTATTTCTAGTTCCCGTATCAACGGGTGGTGCTTTCACATTACTAATACTCACACCGGGGAGTTAGCGTCGATTTTTACGTTAACATTTTTGGTGCTTTCACTGAGAATTGAACTCAGGAAGATCCCACCATTGCTTCGCAAAGATTTGTTGAAAAAATCTCTCTAAAGACCAGAAGTCTATCTGAAATCATGGCTCCGGGAAGAAAGAGTAGATCTACCAGATCCGGAAATGCTCATGAGGGGACCTCTGCTTCCCCAACAGCAAACCAGGCAACTCCTACCGTTGGAGTCACAAGGGCTGAACTAGACGATGTAGTTTCTGGATTATACCAACAAATTGAAGCTCAAAACGCTTTGATGATGGACAGATTAAACGCTCTGCTTGGGGCAAATCAACGACCAGAAAATAATGAAACAACCTTTGCCGAAGATGCTCATAATTCCCAAGAGAAGAGTATTCCTCAAAGAGCAAATGGCACCGCCGAAGCGCCACCTTTCCAAGCTGAAGGTTCAAGGCCGCAGCCAACTTTTCGCGAACATTTGCCCGGGCAAACTTCCGAAAGAATAGCTGACGTCTGCCCGGCGATGCCTCTGAACAATGAGGAATATCTATCAGGGATGGTTCGTCGAATCATGAAAGAGAGCATGCAGAGGGAAGAAAATGAGAACGACTGGGGATTTGCTCCAAGCAAAACTCCATTTACTGAAAGGATCCTGAAAGCAGAATTTCCAAGGAAATTTGTACCTCCTACTATCCCGGCCTACAGGGGGACAAGTGACCCTAATCATTTCCTATATAAGTACGACTGGCATATGACCGGTGCAAGGGCATCAGATGAGATTAAATGCCGATACTTTCCAGTGTACTTGGAAGGAGTAGCTCTACTTTGGTTTACAAAACTTCCGGCCCGATCTGTGGATCGATTTTCTGACTTAACTCGTAAATTCAAGGACCAGTTCAGGTTGTATGCTACGAAGGCCGAAGACATAATGTCACTCTCCAACCTCGAACAAAATCCTGGAGAGTCTATTAGATCTTTTTTGAACCGCTTCAACGTAGCCTTAGCCGAAGTTGACAACGCAGAGTCGCGGATGATTTTGACTTACTTGATGCGGGCTATCAATAAATCGAGTGAATTTGGAAAATGGTTAAAAATGAAAGAGCTAAACTCACTTGAGAAATTCTATAAGAAGGCCGACGAGTTTATGCGCTTGGAAAACCTTCCGGTACCGGTAAAAGCAGAAGTGGCCAAGATTCAGAATAACAATGTTGCTTCTAATAAAAGAGAATCTGGAGGACATAAGAGGGAAAATGATGATGGGAAAAAGCAGGAAAATGTGAAGAAAACTCGCCACTTTGGACTTTCGAATTTCACTCCCTTGACTGATACTCCAGAAAATATTTTCTTTGCAACTAAGGACACTGTTGAATATCCTAAACCACATAAGTTGAGACTTGGGAGAAATGCCACACAGAGTGGAAGATTCTGTAAGTTCCACAACCAGCCTGGCCATGACACTAATGAGTGCCGCCACTTGAAGGATCTGATTGAGGAGCTGTTGAAAGAGAATAAACTTCAACAATATGTCAAGAAAAACAGGATTGACCCATCCTCATCCACTCAGGGGAAACAACTTTCTACTCATCAATCCGGCTCAGATAACAAAACTGCAGCGCAAGAATCCGAAAGGCTTGTCATTAATGTTGTCACAGGAGGTCCTCACCCAGCGTCTGACCACACTCCATTCTGATTGGCATAGGGATTAGAAACAATGATTCCAGCGGAAATGGAAATTCAATCCCGAGATTCTGGAACAACAATCACTTGCATCCAATTTTTACTTAACAACATTGCTTAAATTTGTAAAATGACGATGGATGTATAACTCTTGTATTGCAAACCACTGAGAAATCAGTGTGAATCAATAATAAAGAACTATAAATCTTGTGTTCTCTAATACTATAAAATGCCTGTCTCATTTCGATATGCAAGTATCTTTAAAATATTGCTAAAATGTCGATTTAATATTGCAGGCTATCAAAGCAAAGCTTACCTATTCAACACATCACAAGGCTCAGCGATTCCTACAAATCACTCAACAAACAAATGTCAAGTCACAAAAGTTCCAAAAATTCAACTCTTACAAAAAGAAGTGCTATTCACAAACAGTTGATGATTCCACCAAAGTGGGCACCTTCCTGACGAGAAGGTTCCAAACCCTTGCTAACTAATCGCGATCGTTCATGCAAACGAACATCCGGTAAAGTAGCTTGCGTCTGCCCCGTGGATTCACTCAACGATAAAGTACACTTCTGTGGAAAAAAGCAAACAACTTGCAAAAGAATGGGACATGTACTTGAAGTGATAACAAGGAATCGCTAAGAAGCAGATGGTGGAAGGACACAAGCAACAAAATGCTTCTCTTCGGAGACCAAAATGCTTCTCTTCGGAGACTAAAAAGACCTCTTCGGAGGCACATTTCACCGGAGTTGAAGTGCAAAAATCTCTCTTCGGAGGCCCAATTCATCAGAGCTGAAACGCCAAAAAGACCTCTTCGGAGGCACATTTTACCGGAGTTGAAGTGCAAAAATCTCTCTTCGGAGGCCCACTTCACCAGAGCTGAAATGCCAAAAAGACCTCTTCGGAGGCACATTTCACCGGAGTTGAAGTGCAAAAATCTCTCTTCGGAGGCCCACTTCACCAGAGCTGAAATGCCAAAAAGACCTCTTCGGAGGCACATTTCACCGGAGTTGAAGTGCAAAAATCTCTCTTCGGAGGCCCACTTCACCAGAGCTGAAATGCCAAACAAAAGCCCTCTTCGGAGGCATACTTCACCAAGCTTGAAGTGCCAAACCAAAGCCCTCTAACGAGGCACAAGCCCTCTCCTGAGGCACGACAAAAAAGTCCTTCCCAAAGGCATATCAAACAAGCCCTCTTCAGAGGCACACTTTTACTCTTAACAGTGAAGTGCTAAACAAAGCCCTCTAACGAGGCACGTCCAACAGATCAAAGCATTCTTCAGAAGCCCGCTTCACTGCATAGGGGAATCCACTTTTCAACAAGTAAAAGTGATCATCCCCGAAAGTAGAAGTGTTCTTTAAAAAGAGAGAGAAAGAAAAACTTCTCCGATACAAAGCGTATTCTATTAAAAGCAGAATAATATTCCCTCAAAACGGAAGAATTATTCTCTAAAATAAGAGTACAAGTCTTTTCAGAATATTGCAGTAAGCCGTGGTATGGGGGCATATAGCTATATTAATAAAAACAACACTCAAACATCATACCACAAGCTCACTGCAGTATCATATAAAGTAAATAAAGAAACTTGTGCAAAAACAAGGAATAGATGCATTCACACATATACTGACAAGAAATTGTACAAGTAAAAAAAATCATTTTATTCCATACTATGAAATTTTTGTACATGTGCAGGTTTCAACAAGCGGGGCCGGTACCCACACAGTCTCCGGTCAATACATGCAAAAAGCAAAAAGCAAAAAAGCAAAATAATAAGCCTAAAGTCCAGCTCATCACTCCTTCCCGCCACCTTTAGAGCTCTTGCCCGGCTTGATGATTAATTTCTGAATCCGGCGTGGACGGGTCAGGGAAGAAGGAGAAGAAGGTGTAGCCGGATCTTCTTCCATTTTTTCTTCACCAGCAGAAGCGCTTTTCTTCTTCTTCTTCGTAATTGCGCGCTTCCCCTTCTTCTTTGAAGAAGACTCACTGCCCGGAGTAATTAGCTCAGATAGCTTCGTGTCATCATCATGAGTTTGCTCCGAAGTCTTTTCACCTTCTCCAAGTTCCTCAGCCTTCTTCTCTTGCGAAGCAGGTGGATCATCCAGGCCCCGAAGGGCTTCTATTTGCTCTTCCTGCGACCCTGGCTGAGAAGCAGGAGTGATTTGATGGGATGGAGGAGGAACAGCTGGAAGGGGAGAAGTTTGTGCAGCATTCAGTGTTTCCGCTACAGAAGAAAAGAAGTTAAAATCAGTATTCTCCGAAAAAAGAGAAGATATTGGCTCATCAGGACTTAAGTAATAAGTGAGAAATTCATCAAGATCAGGTGAAGCAAACAAGTAATCTGCTTGACCTGGTTCAACGTTGAAGTTACCTGGAGAAGTTGGCTTTATGATGTCCATCTCATAGGCTTGTGCTTCAGCGTGTTCTTCGCCTTCGTCTCCGCCCTGCGCAATTAAGTTATCGGTTTTGACTTTAGCAGGAGGCGGGGAATGGGAACTGGAACCTATGATATCAACTTCAGCTGACACCGAAGTATGGACAGGGGCAGTTGGAGGTACTTCCTGTCCCGGATGCTCTTCTCCCGCCGCTTCAGCTCGTGCTTTAGCAAGTTGCTCTTTTCCTTTGGCAAGAGCTGCACGGGCCTCGTCATCTAAATAACATGCTTCAAGGTCCACTTCAGCATAACCGACACCTCCTAGCATGTCAATTACCGCTTCCCATACTTCGGCCAAAGTGATTTCGTATGTCGGTCCCAAAAATGAGAGGCTCCCGCGCCCCAAGATGCTATGGATGTAAAAATCAAATAAAGTAGAGCTAATTTTGGCCTTCGTCGCCTCGTGCGATTGCTCAGCCGCTTCTTTTCCGGCGATGGCTGCAACTTGGCCGGCAACTGCCTCATCCCGCTCTTTTTCAAATTTAAGAAGTCAAGCTTTTAACCTTTCAATCTCCATGTCTTGGGAGCTAGTTTTTTCTCGCAACCGAGCAACATCAGTGCGATAACTCTCAACAATTTTCTCCTGTGCCTCATATCTAGCCTCAACGTCTCGTTGACTAGCATGAGCATCCCGTACTTGCTTTTGAAGTACCTCTTCCTTTTGAGTAAAAGAGGTAGAAGAGGTGGCAAGATCTTCCTTGAGTTTCTTAACTTCAGACACAAGTCTCGCGTTATCATCAGCGATGCTCGTCATTTCTGCATCATGTTGCTTAAGAATTTTCTTCCACTCCGAATGACCGTTCTCCATAATTAACATGGTTTCGAGATTCATATGATTAACCCTTTGAAGCTCGTCAACCAGCTTTTTCCATCCAAACATTCTCTCGATGTCAAGCTTAACAACATCGAGATTCCTTAGCATGACCTGCTTATCAATGGGAACCAAATCCAAGTCAAAGCGCACTCCTTTTAAACACCAATTTGGGAATCGGCTTTGAAGTGTAGGTGGAGCATCCTTAACTTGATACTGAGGCCTGTTAATAATTGTCTGAATGTCAGTTTTCCCAAGAGAAGGAGAACCGGAGGGGATGTCAAGAGAGGTAGGAGCAGCGGTCTTTTCAAAAATTGCAGACGCTGGTTTTTCACTAAGTTTGGCCCGTTTGCTCGGATCTTCAGCAATATGACCTTTCCCTTTAACATCATAAGATTTTCTTTTATGGGAGTCATCATCCCTTCTTCTTTGTCACTCCTCATAAGTTTGTCTTTCATGAGCTTTTCTAGCAGCTCTTTCTTCATCAGTTTCCCTCGGGGCAGGGAGATAGCGCCTATAATCATAAGTGTCACGGCTTCCATGGCGCTGGAAATTTTCATAGTACGATCCACTTCGCCCCATCGGAGAATCTGAAAGTGAAAAAAAAGACAAGTCTTAAATTTTTTTCAGAGTAAAGAAACCAAGTGCATATAATCGCCAAAAATTCTAAGTGTGTGTGGCGTGTAAACTATGCGCGTCGAGCTACAAGCCACTCTTTGGTTGGGGAGTGATAACAGATTGTGAAGCGGGAGTCAACTTTTGAGCTGATGAAATTTGCTGCAAGGCAGATGTCACTTCAGCTGCTGGAGATGTAACTTTAGTTATATCGTCTTTGAAGAGCACCTGTGAAGTAATCATTAGATCGCTCAATCCCTCAAAAGTGTCGTCACCGTCGTGTTTTGTGGGACTCTTTCTCTCAACTCCTTTATCATCAGCTTTCCCGGAGTATTGAGTAGGTTCCTCTTCTTCGATTACTAGGGAGAGTGTAAATTTGCTAGATGATCCCGCAATATCAACGGAAGTGGAACACTTCAATAGCGAAGCCCCTGCATCAAGTTCCTTCGATACAGCTTCCTCGGTAGAAACTGGGGCAGTTGATATTTCAGTCTCGGAACTAGAAACTTCATGAATCTGAGTAGAACGAGAGGGGTGTAAAAGTCCGAACTGGTGCAAAAGCTCATCTTTCAGCAAAAATTTGACGCTTCTTTCTTCAGCCTCCATTGCACTCAACTTCTCAAAGGTTGGCTTATGGCTAGGATCCCTAAGCGGAGGAGGAAGTGCTACAGAAGTAAAGAATGAAGTTCAGTACTTGACAATTCAAGTTTCAAGAAATTCAGAAAAATGAAGTGAGCGGAAATAAGCAATCTTACTTCCGATTCTCCAGACGGCATAGAACCCCGGGGGGCAGCGAACGAAGAAAAATTGGCCTAAAAACCCGTGTGCACTCTCGGGCAAGTCTAGAATCAATTTACGGTTTCTTGCACCTCTCACAAGTATAGTAGAGGGATGGTCTTTATTCTTTGCGAATGTGCACAAGTAGCAGATCTCTTCAAAACTTGGAAGACGATCGAGCGTCCTCCTGAACAGCACACACAACCCCATCAAGATGGCATAACCATTGGGGTGTAGCTGGAATGGAGAGATAGTCAATCGAAGAAGAAGTTGTCGAAGAAAATCATTAAAGGGAGGAATAGCTCCACTTAAGCACATCTGACGATTAACTGCGACAAAACCAAGAGGTGGCCTGTCAGCAGTATCGTTTACTCCAGGAAGCAGAGCGTCCGCTTCAGCAATACCAAACTGAATGCACAATTGACTGAAAACTCTATGGTTCAAGGTGGTTGGAGTTCTTTCCGGAGGACCAATCAACGGATTAGCAATTGGAAAGACTTCTCCAGCTGGTCCTGTTTCTTCTTGTTGAGAAGTCATTCTACACAAGGAACTAGATATTCAAATATGAAGGTGCACGTTTCCTAAAAGTGTGAAGTGTTGTGCAAAACTAGTAAAATGACAAGCAAATATAGCTGAAATCAAATTAGTTGACATGTGTCAATTATAGAGTTTCAGGGCTTGTTATATTAAGTCCAAGTGCAGTGTTGATGCAAACAAATCAGCTTTAGTTAATTATTTTAGCTTTGCTTTCATACTTCATTTGAACTTGTTAATTCACAGCATTTCATTCACACAGTTCATTTAAGTTGATTATTCTTTATCGACTAATCTGTCATTCGATATGGGCAGTCAATGGCAGTATATTCGCCCTAGTTTTCTGCAAATGTTGTGTTTAGCAGGTTGTTAACTTAAAAGTCAATACAATCTGTGAAAAAGTGCAACAAATTACAAAGTTCAAACAGTTCAAAGTTCAAGCAGTTCAATTAAGTTCTTTCAGAATTTTACAAGTCCTAGGTCGTCCAGACTATTTTCAAGCGACCTAACATAGGTCGGAGCTTTCTTAGGTCGCACTGTGCAAATCGAAGAGTTCATAGGCATCAGGTTAAAATTTGTCCAAGTCCTAACTCGGCCGCGACCTAAAGCCTATGCCGCCAAAAGTTAGGTCGTTAGTTTGTTAAGTCGTTCTGCTTGGAATTCGTGTGCAAATTTGTTAAGTCCTAGGTCGTTTGAATCCCAGCGCGACCTAAAAGTTAAGTCGCAGATTCGAAGGATCCTTAGGTCGCGAGAATATGTTAGGTCGGTTGGATTGTTAGGTCGGCCAGGTTTCTTAGGTCGCGAAGGTTTTTAAGTCGCTCACATCTACTAAATCGCTAACTTCCTCTCCATGCAATGGCTCACTATCTCGTTAACTGTTAACTCGATAACCCGTTATCACTTGAGCAACAAAATCAACCATCTTCTCAGCTAGACCATTGATCTATCCGCACCATCAAATCACCCAAAACAAATTCGAACCATCTTATATCCATCATAGATCCAGCGCGCTGCTATGATTTCGTGAATCACAATGTCAAATCCGACTGCAACATGACTCAAAAAATGAAGCACGGCATACAAAATTGGTCTGGGGTTTGAAGATTGGAATTCGTGGTTCGATGGTGATCGTGGGATGGATAAAGATCGAGTTTACTTACGTAATATGATAGCAAGGATGAATCGTCGACTGATTAACTCAAAATCGCCTTTGAAATCACAAAGTTCTGTTAATGGCAGAGCGGGAAATCGAAGCAGTTAAGTAAGGAAGAAGAAGCGAGGTAACAGTTTATATGGGGCAAAGGAAGAAGGCGAATAGGCATACGAGTTAGCACATGTCATAGGTCGCTCATGACCTAGCAGATTTAGATCGAAGCACACGACCTATGACATAGGCCTGTACTTCGAGGGGCAAGTGTTAACTCCTCTTTTTGAAGCGACCTAAAACATCAGCGACCTAACGACCTAAAGGAGCTAAAAACCTAAGAGTACCAACGACCTAGAGCGACTTAGCGACCTAAAGCTCTAGCGACCTAACTCCAGAAAAAGGATAAAGCGACCTAGCGACCTAACATCACAGAGAATCTTAACGACCTAATGGACTTAGCGACCTAACGACCTAATAACTTAGCGACCTAAAGCTGGAATAGTCAAAGCAACTTAGCGACCTAAAGGATGGAGCGACTTAGCGACCTAAAAGATGGAGCAATCCAGCGATCTAACAACTCAGCAAGCTTCGAAGATAACCCGCATGCACATGACCTCTTCCTTTAGGTCGCACGCGACCTACGACCTACCTTAGGTCGCTCACGACCTACAACTTCTTCATTCAGGCAGATCAAGTGCATCCTGTTAAGCCACAAAACATGCCTACTAGGTCGTACGCGACCTACGACCTACCTTAAGCCGTTCACGACCTATGACTTGTCACTATGTTCAAATGATCCAGTGCAAAACTACTAAGTCGTAGACCGTGCCTACTAGGTCGCCCACGACCTACGACCTACCCCTAGGTCATTCACGACCTACGACCTAACTCTGAACTCTCCCTATAAATACCCCACCTACTCCAACTTGAAAGGGACTTTTGGATCATTTCTGGAGCGCCTATACTTTGCTTTTCTCTCGACTCATCCAACACTTCAAGCACCGAAGATGCTTCAACGAACTTCAAGAGAAGATCTAACACATCCGACATGGATTCAAAGAGCTCTCTTACATCAAAGTTCTAGCTACTCGTCTAAAGTGTGTTGTAATCAAAGTGTACTGTAAAGAGTTGTAACCGAATCATTAATAAAGAAGATAAAGTGGACGTAGGCTTAATTCCGAGCCGAACCACTATAAAACTGCTGTCTCTTTACTTTTCTGCTATTTTCTGCTTATTTCTAGTTCCCGTACCAGCGGGTGGTGCTTTCACATTACTAATACTCACACCGGGGTGTTAGCGTCGATTTTTACGTTAACATCAGCAGTTAATTATTGTTTCTTAAAAATATAGTGAGACCTAGAAACTAAAACTTTATTTAGACCTAATCTTGATTGTTCCAATCTGGAGCAACATAGCATCATCATTAAGAAGTGTATGTACGTGTGTAATTATAAACAAAAAAGGGGAGAATGGAATCGGACGATAAGCAAAATAGGGGTTGACCCACTATCCTAATTTCAAGACAATGGCGTATTTCAAGAAATATTAAACACCAGTAAGAAATTACATGTTAGATCTAAATATTTCAATAATAAGTACCGCCCTACTTTGAATTCCTTTTTTATGTGCCATGGAATAGGACACATCCTAGTACATATCAAATGGAATGTTGTTTTAATATGTTTATCCTACATGATCGATTATTATATACAACATAAATTTGCGTATTGCATTATGAGCACTGCAAGAGAGCACTTCTTATTCATAGAGATGGAATTGCAAACAAATTTAACCTTTTCGCTATTCTTAAGGAATGATAAATTTTTATAGAAATTTTTATTTGCGTTTTCCCTACTATCATAAATGGAATAGATTATGCCAAAAACATTTATGTATCTACAATGGTTATTTGAAGTATAAGATACTAAAAATGAACATGCTTCAATTTGAATATTATATTTTCTTATGTGGAAGAAAGAGTATAATGTATAAATTAAATCAACCTAATTTTTAGGTTAAATAAAGCTACATATTGATTGAAAATACAACTAATAATTGATTTTTCTTTTTATCTTTTCATAGGTGTGACATCACACAGAAGTATTTAACCATATTTTTGCATTGAAATCATTTTTGTTAGTTTAAATTTTATTTCTAAGTTGCAACATCAATTTTTTTAAGTTTGAATTTTTATTTACATTATTAATTAATAATTTATTTGTTAGATCCCATTTTTAAGTGATATTCAAATTTGATAATATCTTTATACGGATGTTTTAAATTTGTAAAAGAATTTAATTTGTTAGATCCTATTTTTAGGTGATATTAAAATTAAATAACATTTGTAAACGGACGTATTTATTAGGGGCATTTTCGGTAGTTCACGCTGACACCAAAAAAATGTGACACCAAAGATATTACAACTATTATTAATTAAAGATATCAATATTAGTTTTTCTTACATTGTGTAGTTTTTGATATACCATGACGAAGTCATGCAATGGTAAACAAGATAATAAATAAAAGCCAAGTAAACAAAAGACAAATGTGAAGAATGTAAGCAAACAACTTGAAAGATATGTTTCGAGTTGTAACAAGTCGGATTTTTCGCGTTCGAAAATCGACATACATACTTTACATCGTACTCGAATGCCGTAGATTTGACCGTTCAAATCCGAGTCGCCATAGCTTATAACACAGTAAGTATAACAACACAGCGGAATAAAGAAAACAGATGATATCATATACAACTCCAATGAATACAATATCCAGAATGATATACAACAATGATATCAATATGATACAACAATATTAGAGATAAATAATGATACAGCGGAAATAACAGAAGTGACAACTCCAAATCATCTTCAAAAGAGAATGAGCAATAACTCCAACATCAAGCTCGAACCAAAAAGAGAAGCAAGTGCAGTCCTGAACTCCAAGAACTGAACCAGCTCCAGATAATCTACTAAACCTGAATATCTGAAAACCCCAACTCTAGACTTCCCGTGTGGAAAATGGTGGGCACCCAGAGTTTAGGAAGGGAACAATAAACTCCGAGTCAGTCGTGGGACTGGTGTGAGCAACAAAAACAGTTTATTTTTAAAACAAAGTAAAATTGAATTTCGCAATGCTTTTGGAAAATGAAACTACCATAAGGCCTCCCGCATACACACAATGCAAACGCAGAATCGGAGGAGATTTGTCCTTATGATAGTCAAAGATGCTTACTACGCAAAACAAATCATTGAATATTATTACTAGTGCATAGTGAAGAAAACATTTCGAAAGTATAATATTAATCTTAGCCAACATACGACCAGTATTGTATGCCTACTATAGCTACCATCTAAACAGTGGTGACCACCATAGGTAAATGGCAGGTTCTACAACTAATACCGTACAAGATTCGTATTGGATAATGGATTTCCAACAAATGGTCAGGCAAAGGAACTTCCTTTCCTACTGCCGAATGGGATCGCCTCTGGCTGGACGTCTCGAGATACAAACTGCTCTCTGCCAACACAAGGCCGGGTTACCCCTATAACAGGTAACTCACGAATATGCCACCCCCCGGTCCTTTGGGACCTTTATCCGAGGCGCCTCGATAAACACACAATCACAATAAATGAGATCGGAGTATCCACATAGGTTAAATACCAGGGCTCCATACCTGATACCACCCTTTTCCAGAAGGAAATGACATACCCTAAAGGGCGCGACCCTTATAACCTTGCCGCATATTCCTGTTTCGACCATTTCCGGGTTATGAGGTCCGAAGAGGTCTCGTCCACAAAGCTACGCTTTGGGTCAACATATGATCAAAGTAATGATCACAAAGATAAAAAATCAAACAAATGATCATATCACAAATGATCAAACAATGATCATCACACAGCAACACTCAGCATGTCACATTACCAAATTGGGAATATATCGCTGATAACCTTCAACTACATAACCTCTGAGCTCGTACGTCTCAGAGAAGGGTGTTAAGCTAAGAGAATAAATTCTCCGCCACCAACAGAAATGTATTTGAAAGAAATCTGCTTTATATCTCAAATTGTAATGTCAGACATGTAACCATACAAGTCTGTTCCGGGTTCGAACAGAACCGAAGGCACTTCCAAAGAAGCCCTTGCAATCCGGGTATTCACAATCCCGATCGGATTTCCCATCACTTAGGAGATCTCTATACTGGCGCGACTCAGTGCAGAGACAATCGATAGGTCATCCTATCGTTCTCGCAAATACCCGGTCTTCAACACCGGTCTTCAAATGCCATCCATATACGACGTATCATCATTCGGAATGGGTTATGTGACACAAAGGTCCTCTCCCGGCTAAACCGAATAATGAGCGCGATATTTAAAAACATATGGATATTGGGATTTCAATTATGTCACAACTTATTACCCAAACTTTCTTTTCAAATGGTTTAACAAATTACCATTTTCAAATCTTTAAACAAAAAGATTCATTTTAACAACCTTCAACGGTTTAAACAATTTCCACATTTGAATCTTTTAAACAAAAGATTCATTCACAGATTTTCCAAATTAATTTCCATTTCAATTGCATTAACTCATTAAATCTTTAAAACAAAGATTTAACTTATAGCTTTCAAAACAATTCCCTTTCAAATGGTTTAAACAAATCATCATTTTAAATCTGTTAAAAATAAACAGATTTAATTCATAGCTTTCAAAAAGAATTCATTCATAGCCTTTCAAAACATTTCAATTTCATTTTAAATTTGAAACCTTTCAACACAAATTGGAAGTTCACTTCTTATATGAAAGCTGTTATTATTTGAAAACAAATAGTTTTCGTTTAAGAAAAATCCAATTTTATTTGCACAAGTTAAAGCCCTTGAATTATATTCACATTCCAAAATCAATACTTTTAAAATACTTTA
The DNA here is from genome assembly GCA_030737815.1 of Allium fistulosum. NCBI lineage: Eukaryota > Viridiplantae > Streptophyta > Magnoliopsida > Asparagales > Amaryllidaceae > Allium > Allium fistulosum. Next base: position 636,128,140 of record CM060901.1, read on the forward strand.
ACCCTTATATGTAACGACCCGGAAATTTCGATCCCGAAATTTCCAGATAGTTAGAGAAAAGAAGAAGAGATAGAAGAAAAAGATGAAGCAGAAGCATCAAAACACAGAAACCTCACATTCGCAGCGGATCAAAATATAATATCAAATAAATAATAGTTATATAAAGGAACACTGTACTTGTCAAATTACACTTTAATATATCAGAGTTACAACATAATTACAAACACAAGACAGATAAACAATCTGTTTCAGATACTATCATATATCACAGTAGAAACTCTTCATACGTTCCTGCTCTCCAACTCGCCTCCTGAGCTCCAGAACGTCCTTACCTGAAATTTGTAATACTCGGTCTGACCCGAGCATTACAACAAAGTAACACCCGGGTCAGGCTGGAAACCAGCGTGAGTAAACCCATATAACATGAAATACTAAGTTATAAAACTTATTTACAAACCAGGGTAACTCGTACTTGTTACGAGTTTACAACTTATTAAAGTCAATCACTTATTCCAACAATATCTAAGAATCACTACTCAGTTTAAATATTCATGATTCTCATTCCATTCCAGCCTATTTATCGCACGTATTAATCTATAAAGAGTTATAGAAGATTACAAATCGAAGTGGGTTTGGGTATTTACTGATACCCAACCCCGGTCTCTTTGAATCCAATATCATCTAAATTTCAGTTTAAAAGGATACAAATCAACTATAATACAAGGTATCATGGTCACAAAGCAAATCAATTATCGATAGACAACTCACAATATCATAGTTCAACCCATCATAGCATATCACAATGCATCACAGCTCAATGTAGAGATATCACATAATCCAAGTCACCCAATAACATTCAATCATCCATAAGCAAGATTTATTAATTTATTATCAATTTAATTAATTTCCAATTAGATTAATTACCAACTTAAATCACTTGGTTTACCTTAATCTTGCTTACTTAACATTAATTAGTTTCAACCCAATTAATTAATCATCCTATAATCATCCATCTTAATTAATTATCCTTTAATCATCCAATGAAACAATTTGTAATTACTTATCTTAATTAATTACTATCTTATATTAATCTTTGATTAATTAATCTTTAACTACTTGATTAAGAAATTATTAATCAATTAATTAATAAATAAACCTTAATTAATTACTTTATTAATTAATTACCATTTTAATTAATTACCCTTAGTAATTATCCTTAAATTAATCACATTCCTTAATTAATTAATCACTTTAATTACTTAACTAAAATAATTAAGTAATTAACTTTTAATTACTGACATAAGTAATTATCTTCTAATTACTTCCATTAATAATCTTGATTACTTTCTTAATTAATTACTTAACAAATAAGTAATTCCATTACTAAATAATCCTTAATTCATTAATTAATTAACTACTCCAAAATTAATTAATCTCAACAATTATATTAATCAATTCCTTAGATTAATAACATCAAGTGATTACCCTATTATCACTTTAACTAATTACCCCATGAGTAATTATCCTATTAATTACTTCCATAAGTAATTTCATTCAATAATTAACCAATAATTACTTTATTAAGTAATTACACTTAATTAATCCATAATTAAGTGATTTTTTAAAATTAAATAAATAATTAACTAATTATTTAAAATTAATTAAACAATTAATTAATTAACATTTTATATTTAAAAATCCTTAATTAAAATAAGAAAACCATTTATTTTAATTAATCTCTACTTATTAACAAATCATATTTAAATTAAGTATTCTTAAATTCATATCAATACTAATTTAACCTTATCATCCTTATAAATAAATTATTTGAATTTTTAAATCTTATTATTCAAAACAAATTATTTACAAATCATAATAATAACCTTACTTAGAGATAAAGCATTTAAATTATTTCCAAATTTACCAAATACTTGAAAACTTGTTTATTCTTTAAATTTTAAAACCCAAATAAAATTTTCTTTTTTTTAAAAAACTCAAACCCAGGTTACAATAAAACAACCCGAGTAAACCCACTAAAAACACGAGTCTTCCTTCGAGTCTTTCTCATTCTTGTTTTCTTCGAGTCGCACGCGATGAAACACGAACCCAGACTCGAGTTCAATTCGTCTTCCTCAACTTCCATTCACCTGTGCACACGAACGTGCACTATGCACCTACCCAAACATCTCCGGCCAACCAAGGTCGTCGCGACCATCGACGACGATCCTAAGAACCCACGCGAGCACGAATTTGAACCCAGATCAAACGAAAATACATTAAAACAAAATCGAGCTAAATCTCGATCAACTGGAAAACACCATAGCCGTAAAAACCTCTTCTTCCATCGCCTCCGACCTCGAGATCAACTTCCGATCCACCCAAAGCCATACTACATTCCCACGAACCTTTTCCTCCCTTGCGATCAACTCCGATGATCCACAGTTGTTGAACGAAGCTCGCCATCCCTTACGACAAAATCTGATCACTAAACCCTATCTCATCAAATTCCCATCGCCTCGGTGAATAATAAATTCACCCATGATTTTTCTGACAACCACCATTCTTCAAACTCTATTCGAAAACAAGCTCAACCCTCAGTTCGTCATTGATCATCAGGAATTGACGAAAAGACCAAAACAAATCATCCCGCAAATGCACGTGACTTCCGAACTTAGAAATCTAAAAACTTATATCAAAATTCATCATTTTCAAACACTAATCTGATTCTATAATCAAATTCTGAAATTACGAAGATTGATTCTTGGCTAAATTTTAGATCATCACTGGTATTCATCTTTCAGAAATAATTGCCAGATATAAATTCTAGAAACCATTTTTAAAATTGAATTTATATTGTAACAATCCTCTTTTATTCACAAATCAATATCTAATATCGATTTTACAAAGAGGATTTGAATTTTAGAACTTGATTTTCCAATCTGAACTATAAACAGAGCCTATTTTCCTATATACCTACATATACATTCAGATATTTGCATATATACAGACATGCAAGCAAGTACACACCATCATTCAACCATATATACATGCATTCATATCAGATCAATTTAATCTATCACTGACATCAAATAAAATCATCAGGTTAAACTGTTTTTAAAAATAAATTTACTCACCTATTATAAGATAACAGAGCAAAGTTTGAATTCCTGAAACTGCTTATTTGTTTTGCTTGAATTTGGTTGAGTTGATCCTGAATCTTGCCTTGCTAATTAATTTACTTGATCGATCTCAGGTTGAAACAGTTTGAAATACTTGTTGCAGTTTGAAATAATTGTTGATGTTGGCATTGATTTTTGGTTTCCAGTTTTCTTCTTTTAGTTTAGAGAAGATGAAAGTAAGGATTTTTAGGAAAAATAGCCTGATCTTCTTTCTTATACATGTTATTTATATTTTTAAATTTTTAAGAGAACAAATTTGCCACATGTTACTTCATGCTATATTAATCTAACACTTGTATTTTTTGCATGTGTTTATATTTTACAAATGTCATAAACCATATTTCCTATATTAACATATGTATTTATTTTATATTATAAATTATGTATTAGGTTTTTAAATTTATATATATTTATCTATTTTAAATGATGTTCTTTAAATATACAAACTATCTATTACAAGAAATATTTTCAATATTTTTATTTGAATTTTAAATTCCAAATTTCAAATCACAATACAAATTCTACTTATCTTTGAATTTCAATTCTCAAATTCAAATTTAATTTTAATTGACTCATATATGTATTTAAATAACACACCTTAAATTTGTTTGTAAATAATAATTTTGCCAATTTTAAATAATTATAAAGGAGATTATCAAATACATATCTATCTCATATTTAAAATCCAGCATTATTATAATTCAGATTCATATATATATATATATTCAAATATATCTCAGGATTTCATTTGTTCAATTTACAAATAAATACTTTATTAAATTTAATTCTGTTAATTTCCAATTAACAGATGCCCAAAAATTCGGGTTATCACATTCCACCCCCCTTAGAATCTTTTCGTCCTCGAAAAGGAACGAAGCCAAAATTTACTTATTTACTTATTATCAGATAAATTTCTTGTTGAACAATTTAAACTATAAACTCCTTTTATATTAAATTTTTAAAATACTTTAAAATCTATATAATATTACAAAAATAGTCTTTATAAAAATACTTTTATAACTCGATGTTTCAACCAGTCTATCCTTGTTCCCATAGAAATTCGGTCATACGTTGATCAGGCGTAAGACTGAAAATCTATCAGTACTTGGTAAACCCGTTTTCAACACCTAGTGAAAATACTTGGAAAATAATTTTATTGAAAATATGGAAAACATTTTTGAAAACGAGGAAATATCTTTGGTGAGAATGCTCTGGAAATCATCACCCCCATCCATGGTCACAGTTACATCACGGGTTACGTTGCCATCGCAGCAAAAGTCCATGTAACTGATGACAGCATGGAACCCACAACAAATCGCAGTTACATTCCAGGGTTACGTTGCCGTCGCAGCAAAAGTCCATGTAACTGTTGGCTCTCAGCGGCACACACGATTTCGCTGTCAAAATGAAACTTCTCCCACATAGGTCGCAGTCTACCGATATAAAATCAAACGCAGACTGTTGGCTCTCAGCGGCACAAACGACTTTCGCTATGTTACCATAGTGTCACAGTCTACCGATATAAAATCAAACGTAGACAGTTGGCTCTCAGCGGCACACATGACTTTCGCTATGGTCTGCAGTAGATCGCAGTGACATTGAGTTAAATTGTTGTCACAGCATAACTCAAATGCCTCTGTGGGCACCAGCCCCTCGACTTTCGCTACACAAATAATCCTCAGGAACTAGTTTTGTCCGGACTCCTCACAGGATCAACTTTAGAATCCCCCCTTGGGGTTCAAGGCAGTACCACCCTGTGGCACTCCTGAGAAGTTCATTTCAAGGGAGCGCCTTTTTCCCCAGAGCTATACTCAAAACATTTTATACTATATACTTATAGTATCTTCAAATCACACCCTTTATGATTTATCAAAATCTCCTTTACACAAAATCGATTACCAAAATCGATAATTCTCAAACTAGGCTTTTCAAAATCCAAAATTGATTTTCCCAAAAATCAAAAGCCTTTCCCAAATTCATAGGTTCCCAAAACCTTTTCCAAAATCATTCTCATAAGATCCTTTATATATATATATAGATATAGATATATATAACTTTTAAAATCTTTGGATCATTTCAACTTTGTATAAAACCTCTTTTATACTTCAAATATTTCAAAACCCTTTTCTTTTAGCAATAGATTCAACAAGGGAAGATTTACCTTATACAACAAGGATATATAACTTTATTTTATTCCAAATCAAATATTCACATTTGATAAATCTTTTATAAAGTTATTAACCATATTTCTTTTCAAAAACCATTTTACAGTTCTTATCCACAAATCTTCAATATCAATTTCATTCAAATCCGTACGATGTACACATATCATCCGTACACAATATCAATCTGATCGCTCAATCGATCACACAATTTCACTTCCGAACTAGTATCGTCCACCCGACTTCCTAGTGCGGAATCAGATCTGGTTTCTTGATTAGAAACCGTCATTCTCCTTGCATAGTCACAACTATGATAGAGAATATCCAGGACCAATCAAAAATCCATATCCAGGTTCGCCGTCGAAAATCGAGCGAAAAATCCCAACTCGGATCGATAATACTATCTCGAAATTCTGTGTTCGAATCTGGATCAAATCACTATGCGAATAGAATAATATACGTATATCCTACGTATTTATCTTTGTTGGTTATTATCCAAATCAATTCTCTTTTCTATTCACATTTCCTTTAATTCCATTCACTTATTCTCAATTGCTTCCATTTCCAATTGAGTTATTACTTCAATTACAAACAGTTTGAACTCTGACCAATTTAAATTTAAAAATAGCTTGAAAAAGTTAAAATACATAAGTAGTTGAAAAATAGTTATTAGTTTGTAAAATAGTTAAGTAGGTATAAAATAGTTAGATAATTGCAAAATAGTTTTTAAAATAGCGATTAGATATAAGTAACTGAAAAATAGTAATTAGTTTATAAGACAGTTTCAAAATAGTTAAATAGTTTCAAAATAATTAAATAGTTTCAAAATAATTGTAAAATAAGTATAAGATAGTTTGGGGTTTAAGAAGAAAGATTGTATAGTAAATAGTTTGGAAAAATATACTTGTATTAAAACAATTTGAAAATAATCCAGAGCCAAACTGTTTAAATTTCCCAATCTCCATTTCCCATTAATGTTCCATCAATTCAATTTAAATTTCCATTTCCATTTAAATTGACTCAATACTTCAATTTCCATTGAATTTTATTCAATCCCAATTCAAGTTGAATTAATCTTAATTCCTTTCCAAATTTCAAATCAAATTCCATTTAATTTTAAACATCTTCACTTAAATTACAATTTCAAATTATTCAAACTAATTTCAAATTGAATTTACTTAAATTTCAAATCATTTCAATTTCTATATGAATTAATCCCAATTCCCATTTGAATTTTTGAACTCATACAATCTTCAATTTTTATTTTAAATTAATTCAATTCAAATTTTCCATTTGAATTTTAAACTTATTCATCTTAAATCACAATTCCCATTTATTCAAATCTAATTCAGTTTGAACTAATTCAATTTAAATCTCAATTTTAAACTATCTCGAATTATATAAATTCGAGTTAAAATTTTTAAATATCGATTTAATTCCTTAAATCACAATTCCTTCACTTTTAAATTAATTTAACCTTTATTTTTTTAATTTTAACAAATTAAATCTTTAAACCTTTTAATTCTGAATTCAAATTTCAAATTTTCATTTAAAAATTATCTTTACTTAACTTATTTCAAAGTTCAAATAAAAATTTAAAAACAATTTAATCTTCAGATTTTTAATTTATTATCCATTTTCAATTTCCAGATCTCAAACCCATTTTGAGATCACTCATAACACCCATTTAAATTAACCATTTAAATTTAAATTTCATCTTGAAATTTCCAATTCAAGTTATTTATTCAAGCTTATTTAACTTCCTTCAAGTTAAATTTACTTAATCCGGTCAACTCTTCACAATTTGAATTCCTATTCAAATTTTAAACTTCAGATTAACTTTCCCTTTTTAAGTTTAAAAACTTACTTTACTTTGGGTTTTACATCACATTCCAATTTAAAACTCAACACTAAGTGTTTATTTCAATCATCTTTGACTTTATGTATAATTTCATTTATACATATTTATTTCCTTTGCCCACTAAGTTATACCTTAAATTTTTTTTTTAAACCACCTTTGGTTTTAATTCAAAACAAATTTCTTTAAAACAATTTCAAGTTTTCTGGATTTAGATTTGAAATTTCACAATTTCAAATTATCTTCAATTCCAATTTATAAGTCATATTCACCTAAAAGTTTACTTCCCTATAACATTTCATTTTACTTAATTATTTACAACATTTCATTATTAAATACAACAACCATTTATGATAATAACCAAGATTATCATATCTGGAAACCAATTCATTTTTATCTTTATTCCTACAAATTCAAGATTTTAATTTCAGTTTGGATTTATTTCAAACTTATCTTCATTCAATTTTATTTTGGTTGTATTTCTATTACCACTTAATTTAATTCCAATATTTTAACAACCAATTACCTTAATATTTATTAGAAAGAAATATCATTTTATATATCAAAATATATTCTTATATAAAATCATTTAAAATCCTTATATAAGAAAATAACAATTACGCTCTCATATATATATATATATACACTCAACTCGTCTTAGGGTACCATTGACCCTATCCTTAACGAGTAATCCCAACAGAGCCAAGGTTCTCGCTTAACCTTCAGCTCTGATACCAAATGTAACGACCCGGAAATTTCGATCCCGAAATTTCCAGATAGTTAGAGAAAAGAAGAAGAGATAGAAGAAAAAGATGAAGCAGAAGCATCAAAACACAGAAACCTCACATTCGCAGCGGATCAAAATATAATATCAAATAAATAATAGTTATATAAAGGAACACTGTACTTGTCAAATTACACTTTAATATATCAGAGTTACAACATAATTACAAACACAAGACAGATAAACAATCTGTTTCAGATACTATCATATATCACAGTAGAAACTCTCCATACGTTCCTGCTCTCCAGCTCGCCTCCTGAGCTCCAGAACGTCCTTACTTGAAATTTGTAATACTCGGTCTGACCCGAGCATTACAACAAAGTAACACCCGGGTCAGGCTGGAAACCAGCGTGAGTAAACCCATATAACATGAAATACTAAGTTATAAAACTTATTTACAAACCAGGGTAACTCGTACTTGTTACGAGTTTACAACTTATTAAAGTCAATCACTTATTCCAACAATATCTAAGAATCACTACTCAGTTTAAATATTCATGATTCTCATTCCATTCCAGCCTATTTATCGCACGTATTAATCTATAAAGAGTTATAGAAGATTACAAATCGAAGTGGGTTTGGGTATTTACTGATACCCAACCCCGGTCTCTTCGAATCCAATATCATCTAAATTTCAGTTTAAAAGGATACAAATCAACTATAATACAAGGTATCATGGTCACAGAGCAAATCAATTATCGATAGACAACTCACAATATCATAGTTCAACCCATCATAGCATATCATAATGCATCACAGCTCAATGTAGAGATATCACATAATCCAAGTCACCCAATAACATTCAATCATCCATAAGCAAGATTTATTAATTTATTATCAATTTAATTAATTTCCAATTAGATTAATTACCAACTTAAATCACTTGGTTTACCTTAATCTTGCTTACTTAACATTAATTAGTTTCAACCCAATTAATTAATCATCCTATAATCATCCATCTTAATTAATTATCCTTTAATCATCCAATGAAACAATTTGTAATTACTTATCTTAATTAATTACTATCTTATATTAATCTTTGATTAATTAATCTTTAACTACTTGATTAAGAAATTATTAATCAATTAATTAATAAATAAACCTTAATTAATTACTTTATTAATTAATTACCATTTTAATTAATTACCCTTAGTAATTATCCTTAAATTAATCACATTCCTTAATTAATTAATCACTTTAATTACTTAACTAAAATAATTAAGTAATTAACTTTTAATTACTGACATAAGTAATTATCTTCTAATTACTTCCATTAATAATCTTGATTACTTTCTTAATTAATTACTTAACAAATAAGTAATTCCATTACTAAATAATCCTTAATTCATTAATTAATTAACTACTCCAAAATTAATTAATCTCAACAATTATATTAATCAATTCCTTAGATTAATAACATCAAGTGATTACCCTATTATCACTTTAACTAATTACCCCATGAGTAATTATCCTATTAATTACTTCCATAAGTAATTTCATTCAATAATTAACCAATAATTACTTTATTAAGTAATTACACTTAATTAATCCATAATTAAGTGATTTTTTAAAATTAAATAAATAATTAACTAATTATTTAAAATTAATTAAACAATTAATTAATTAACATTTTATATTTAAAAATCCTTAATTAAAATAAGAAAACCATTTATTTTAATTAATCTCTACTTATTAACAAATCATATTTAAATTAAGTATTCTTAAATTCATATCAATACTAATTTAACCTTATCATCCTTATAAATAAATTATTTGAATTTTTAAATCTTATTATTCAAAACAAATTATTTACAAATCATAATAATAACCTTACTTAGAGATAAAGCATTTAAATTATTTCTAAATTTACCAAATACTTGAAAACTTGTTTATTCTTTAAATTTTAAAACCCAAATAAAATTTTCTTTTTTTTTTAAAAACTCAAACCCAGGTTACAATAAAACAACCCGAGTAAACCCACTAAAAACACGAGTCTTCCTTCGAGTCTTTCTCATTCTTGTTTTCTTCGAGTCGCACGCGATGAAACACGAACCCAGACTCGAGTTCAATTCGTCTTCCTCAACTTCCATTCACCTGTGCACATGAACGTGCACTGTGCACCTACCCAAACATCTCCGGCCAACCAAGGTCGTCGCGACCATCGACGACGATCCCAAGAACCCACGCGAGCACGAATTTGAACCCAGATCAAACGAAAATACATTAAAACAAAATCGAGCTAAATCTCGATCAACTGGAAAACACCATAGCCGTAAAAACCTCTTCTTCCATCGCCTCCGACCTCGAGATCAACTTCCGATCCACCCAAAGCCATACTACATTCCCACGAACCTTTTCCTCCCTTGCGATCAACTCCGATGATCCACAGTTGTTGAACGAAGCTCGCCATCCCTTACGACAAAATCTGATCACTAAACCCTATCTCATCAAATTCCCATCGCCTCGGTGAATAATAAATTCACCCATGATTTTTCTGACAACCACCATTCTTCAAACTCTATTCGAAAACAAGCTCAACCCTCAGTTCGTCATTGATCATCAGGAATTGACGAAAAGACCAAAACAAATCATCCCGCAAATGCACGTGACTTCCGAACTTAGAAATCTAAAAACTTATATCAAAATTCATCATTTTCAAACACTAATCTGATTCTATAATCAAATTCTGAAATTACGAAGATTGATTCTTGGCTAAATTTTAGATCATCACTGGTATTCATCTTTCAGAAATAATTGCCAGATATAAATTCTAGAAACCATTTTTAAAATTGAATTTATATTGTAACAATCCTCTTTTATTCACAAATCAATATCTAATATCGATTTTACAAAGAGGATTTGAATTTTAGAACTTGATTTTCCAATCTGAACTATAAACAGAGCCTATTTTCCTATATACCTACATATACATTCAGATATTTGCATATATACAGACATGCAAGCAAGTACACACCATCATTCAACCATATATACATGCATTCATATCAGATCAATTTAATCTATCACTGACATCAAATAAAATCATCAGGTTAAACTGTTTTTAAAAATAAATTTACTCACCTATTATAAGATAACAGAGCAAAGTTTGAATTCCTGAAACTGCTTATTTGTTTTGCTTGAATTTGGTTGAGTTGATCCTGAATCTTGCCTTGCTAATTAATTTACTTGATCGATCTCAGGTTGAAACAGTTTGAAATACTTGTTGCAGTTTGAAATAATTGTTGATGTTGGCATTGATTTTTGGTTTCCAGTTTTCTTCTTTTAGTTTAGAGAAGATGAAAGTAAGGATTTTTAGGAAAAATAGCCTGATCTTCTTTCTTATACATGTTATTTATATTTTTAAATTTTTAAGAGAACAAATTTGCCACATGTTACTTCATGCTATATTAATCTAACACTTGTATTTTTTGCATGTGTTTATATTTTACAAATGTCATAAACCATATTTCCTATATTAACATATGTATTTATTTTATATTATAAATTATGTATTAGGTTTTTAAATTTATATATATTTATCTATTTTAAATGATGTTCTTTAAATATACAAACTATCTATTACAAGAAATATTTTCAATATTTTTATTTGAATTTTAAATTCCAAATTTCAAATCACAATACAAATTCTACTTATCTTTGAATTTCAATTCTCAAATTCAAATTTAATTTTAATTGACTCATATATGTATTTAAATAACACACCTTAAATTTGTTTGTAAATAATAATTTTGCCAATTTTAAATAATTATAAAGGAGATTATCAAATACATATCTATCTCATATTTAAAATCCAGCATTATTATAATTCAGATTCATATATATATATATATATTTTCAAATATATCTCAAGATTTCATTTGTTCAATTTACAAATAAATACTTTATTAAATTTAATTCTGTTAATTTCCAATTAACAGATGCCCAAAAATTCGGGTTATCACATTATATAACTAGTATAACATCTTTATCCCTAGTTTCAAATCATAGGATTCAATTTCAAATCTTGAATTTAAGTTTAAATCAAATTATTTAAACTTCAAAACTTTATCAAATTATTCAAAAACAAGTTTCATCTTTGAAAATCCATTTCAAAAGCTTTTCACTTTAAACCCAAATTTCCAATTTCAAAATCAATTGAAATTAAAATTTCAATTTCAAAAACATCAAATTTAAATCATCTGTGACTTAACTGATTTCCACGTGAAATCCATATTTGTGTGTGTATGGTGTAGTCCAGGGGTTTTACACAGTAGTGCAACATCATCAATCATCACAGATTAAGATACAGAAATATAGTTGATAAGCGGTATTAACTATCACGCTTATCGTTCATTCACAGATCACAGATATATATCACAGATAAGTAAATTATAGATCACACCATAAATCAGGATATATCACAAAGCATCACAAATCAGGGATATCAAACAATTCACATTCAATAGAATCCAAACATTTATAAGTAAGGTCAGTTAATTGTCTGATTAATTCAAATCAGATTAATTTCTTATGAATTACTAATCCTGATTAATTAACATTAATAAATTCCATTTCATTTTGATAAATTATTCTTTAATCATTTATAAATTAACCATTAATAATAAATTGATTAACCTTTAGTTATAATTCATCAACCTTTAATTATTAAATAATTAATCTTTAATTATTTAATACACCATTTAATTAATTATCTTTAATTAATTACTCCTCAATTAATTTTCATTCCTAAATCACCTTCATTAATTAATTAACTTTTAATTAATTATTCTTAAATTAATTACCTTAATTAATTAATCACATTAATTAATTATTCTTCACTACAACAAAAAGACCATATTACAACTGTATTTTTACAACTGTCACAATTTGTCAGTTGTAATAGTAGTTTGTAACAACTGTTCATTTTTAACAGTTGTAGAAAAGATATTTTTAACAACTCTATTTGTATAGCAGTTGTAATATGCCTTTTTAACAACTGCTTATCTACGCCAGTTGTAAAAAACTATTTATAACAACTGTTTTTGTCAGTTGTCCTCCAATATTACTTTCCTACCCTCCAACAATTACAACTTCCCTCCCCCCATTTTCATTGGCCGCTCAATTCATTAATTAGGGTAAAAGTTCCCAAAACTAAACTCATTGCCGATTCAATTCGCAAATCCCTAACTTCCCAAAAAAACCTAATCTGCTCCTCTAAACCGCCGTTGATATCGTACGATATTTCCATCTTCTTCCTCACGTTAACGTGCTCGTTTCTCAAAACCGCTGCTGATGTCGTATGCATAAGGTATATTCATTTCATAGGTTTTGCAGTTTCGTGATTTGGGTTTTGGGTTTTGCGGTTTTTGACTGTTTCTGTGTTTCTAAATTACCAAAGGTGGATTTGTTCTGTGGATTTACTTTACCAGATGCTTCAGCTTATAAACAAGTTTATGGATGGCAATTGACTGGGCAGGCATGTTTCTATCTAATTCTTTAATTTTCCTACTAAGAATCATCGATTCATTTTTTCATATATTTATAACCAATGGTGAATTTTGGTTGTTATTTTCATTTATTTTAAGATAACGATGCCATTAATTTGCATACATCTCACAAGATTCTATATTCTTTCAACCACATGATACTTGGATCGTAAAACAATCTTTGGATGTTATATAAGGTCTGGTGGAGCCACATTCACCTTGTAGGATAATCTAACTTTCTCAAATTTTGTTTGTATACTAGTCTGTTGTTGTGTCTAGCTAAATTGTGCTTTTCTGAAACCATACAATGTTTGCTAAAATTTGGTCTCATTTGGTGGCTTCACTTTTTTGTTGGAATTAAATTCTACAAAAAATCAGTCAAGTCTCGATATTTCAATAAACTGGACATCACATGGTAAACTAGAAACTGCAATCTACATCATCCTACCATCTTACAGTCAAATTATCAACAAAATGTCTGTCCTACTTAAGATAGTAAACTCAAAACTGTTTTTGTTCCGTATAATATGACTGCATACTTAACCTTCATAATAAAGCGAGTTGGACATCCAAAAATTTCAAATGACTAATTGTAAATGAAGATATCATCAAAATTTGACTTTTTATTTAAAATTTATATCCTTCTTGTTCCAGAAAGAAGAAGTTGGATCTGAAAACTCCGAACATCAAAAAGTACCAATGCCACCAGTGCCGCTACCAGAAACCGTACACACATCAATTGAATTTGTTGTACTGCTTTCATTAATTATTGCAGGCATGACTGACTTATTCAGTGTCATATGCAGCTACTACCGTTGGAAGAGCTAAGAGAGAGACGCCTCACTGATCCCCGCATTCCATATCGTATTTTTCTTTTGAATTATTACTATAGCATTTTTTCCATGCTTTACATTATCACATCAGAAATGAGTTTTATATCAGTAACTATAATCTGTTTTAAAATATTTTAATGTTAGTGGATAACATTATTAATGTTATCTTGCTATTTGAAGGTACTACAGAAACACAGGTGCGACAAAAGATTTGTTCCATGGCCCCAAGAGATAAAGCTATGTGATTTCAGTACCTCATATACAGCTCCACCATGGTATATTTGATTTGTTTCAGTTTCTCCTGAAGAATATGATTATTACTGTTTTTCATTTCTCTTCAGTTATTTCATTTGATAATTGTTTGAAGTGCAGTTCTTTCAGCCTGAACTATTCGTTTAAAGTAAGAGGAAAGCTTTCAGATTATCCAGCTTTACATAGGTAAAGATTAAATGAAATTTGTTACTGCATTGGGGTGATTTGTTAATCTCCATATCTTCTAGCACTTAAAGAGATTTGTCCTCATGTCCACATTTATACAGTTTTCCTGTAGGTCAAAAGATTCAAAATCATAGGTAAAAAAATGTCATATAACCTGTGAAACTCTATTACTATGATTACTACAATTCCCTATGTTTATCTCGATGAACTTGTTTCAATTGTTCCTAACATATCCTATTGCTTGATTTTTGGATGGTGAACTTGATTTGCAATCTTCTTCAGTTTCCGTTAAATCATTTGGCCAAATTAGTTTGTCCATTGTCTCAGTCGATATATGGCCCAAGTTAGCTTCTGAATTCATATATTGACTGCTTGATGGTCTATGATATTGCATGATATCATGTAGATGTGTTGTCGCATATGCTTCAGATCTTATATTCGGTGAGGTAATCATGGATCAATCTCACAAAAAGAATCAGACAATGTTGACCCTCGAACACTCGTAAGTTGCAAGTCCACAGCTGTGATTCTGTTGTTGGTTTAGTTTTTACATTGTTGATTTAATATACTTTTATTTGTGTGATGTTATAGCTGGTGGATTTGCGTGATTTAATATACTCGTAATTTGCGTGATGTTATTCCTCACTGAGATGTTATTACCATCCTTTTATTTATGTTTATTGGGCCCACCACCAAGACTTGCCTTCTTTGGTTACTGATAGTAAGTACTTGCTGACCGTAGATTAGAGAAGGTAGAATGCTAGAAATTGACCAATGCTAAATCCAAGAATACAGGATGTGTTGTCATTTAATGCGGAAAGAATTAACCAATGATTATTTTGAGGTATATCTTGAAATTTGTTAGCTATACTTAATGTATGTTCATTATGATTTATTGACGAATGATTCCTTGTGCAGGGTTGTAGAGCTATATTAATAGAAAGAGACATAAATCCTAAGGTAACTTTTATATTCTGAACCCTTGTATTGTTGCTAATAACAAAAATATATTTAAACAAAAATATTATTACGTTTTGCTGTATTAAACAATTGTCAACAATTGGCATGTTAGAACCAGTGTAACAATAAAATTCGAGCACTGGTTTTATTGTGTTAAACAAACGTGGACAATATTTTGAGTAATAGCTGGTGGAAAGTTGGGCATCAGAGTTTACACTGAAAAGTATGAGAATGATAGAAAAAGTTGCATAAAATCCTGAAGCAGAAGCCATTAGTATTGAATAATGGAGGGTGTTTGCAATGTGATAGCTATCTCTTGGATCATATATTTATAGCACTTTTTGGTGAGTGGTTATTTCCAGGCAAATTGTGATGACCTAATCCATGTTGACTTGGTTGTGCATGAGTGATAGTTTATACTTTACCACGTCACTTTACAATTATTGGTATCAATAAATTGGAAGATGAGATTATTAATATATTGGTTAGCAAACTTCTGAACCTTAGTAATATATTACAGTTTGAGAAGGTTTAATCCTGAGTTACAAGTGCAGTGTTGACAATTCTATTATATGAAGTAGCACTTACAGTTATACCAATTGGTTCTAACATGTCATGGTATTAAGATCAAAATCCATTTCAAGTGAATCAGTTTGATCACAATGATTCTCATCAGTCAATAGTGATGTCAAGGAACTACTATAGTCATATCCCACAAGCAGCTTTTAACTTATCATCCCTCGTTATTTTACAGACGCAGTGCTTGCAGTCAATCATGCATATTCATGCTACTAACCACCATATACAAATATAATTGTATCTGCAGATAAATGATACCGAGTTATTGACACATCGTAGTCAATAGAAACAGGTGTCTCTCAAAATAATATCTATCCTCGGAAACAATCAGATCTTTTGTCATGTTTGCTTTGTTAATTTTAAATCGCTGTGCTTTTGTGCTAGTGTTTTCTACTGAAAGTGATCTTTGTTATATTATTATGCAGGTAGATCGTTATATTTATCTTTATGATGGTACATTAGCAAAAATCAGTACATTATTATGTAGGTAGCTTCGAGAAACAAAGCATTTGGTCCGTCATCATTGATTAATTAGGATAATGTGGAGCGATGAGAGCATTGGAAAAACATGGTTGGGCTTCATCAGACAAACCATTGCATTATCTCAAATACAATTGTTGCTGATGTGAAAAGTGATATACCATATATTTATGAAGAATCGATTATATTTTGTAATAATAAAATTATGAATTCAAAAATGTGTAAAATTGAATTGTTTTAGCTTTTATTAAATGTGAATGGTTCATGTTGTTTCAAGTAATGTTAACAATTGTAGTTATTATTAGTGAAATATCAGTTTTAATTATAATGTTGTGAAATTTATGGTTAATGGCAGTTGTCGGAAGATGAATTGCAATTATTGGTAGTAGTTGTAAAAAGATTTATTGCAACTGTAAAAAACAATTGTAAATGAATCTATTACAACTACCAAAAGCAGTTGCCAAAGTTATTGTTGCAATTGCTATTAGCAGTTGCAAAAGAGACCTATTACAACTGTCAATGCAACAGTTACGATAGACTTTACCACAACTTTCAAAAGCAGTTGTATAAAGCTTTTTTACAACTGCTCCTGCAATTGTCGGCAACAGTTGTAAAAATATTCAACTCTATTACAACTCCGGATATTAAGACTGGCGGCCGCCTGTTGTAAAAGTCCTATTACAACTGTTTTTGGCAGTTGCGAAAAGGTATTTTTGTTGTAGTGCTTTAAATTAATTAACCTTTAAACACTTGGATTAATCAATCTTTAATCATAAATTATCCATCCTTAATTACTTCCATTAAGTAATTATTTTCAAGTAATTAATTCCCATTAACAAATAAATTTAACTTAGATTTTTAAAAGTTAATTAACAATCAAAACATTCTTTATATTAATTAACTAACCTTCAATATTATTAAGTTTATTTTAAAATAAACTTTTCAAGATAAAAGTTATATTTATTTTAAACCAATTTAAAACTTTAGACGACAACTAACATTGAACGAAAATTGGTTTAATGAAATTTATTTTCAATAAATTGATTTTTATTTTAAAGTTTGCAACTGTTTTTATATAAAATCTCAGACTCGAGCCACTTCTCAATTTACCTGAACGCAGCTTCGAGTTCCCACCTTCATCAATTTCTTCAAGTCAAACACTCATTTCCCCGTGCTCGAACCCGAGCAAACTGCTTCTTCCCCAAATCTATCTCAACCCAGATACATACATAGGCATGTACACATGCACAAATGGCCAGAGCCTCTCCGACCATCACCGCTAGTCCCCATAGGTCGACAATGGCCACGTCGTTCAACTTGACAACCCATTTCGATCAATCCTTCACAAAATCAAAATTTAACTGTTCGATCGACATTCTGGAAACACCCCTGTTAACCTAATCGCCTTGCCTCCGCCACCAAAGACCACCAGAGGTCACGAATTCTCGTCAGAAGCTTCGCCTTAACCACACGCTGATATCCCCACCATCTTATGCAACTCGGTTCATCAGAGATGCCATGGCGACGAGATAACTGACCTTGATTAAACTAAGGAATAAAACCCTAAATCGTTCTTGTCCCCAAAATTCTTGCAATAGATAATTTTTTTTACATTTTTCCTGGGATCCATGAGGATCAAGCAAGCTTCAAACAAAATTTTAACATCTAAAAATTCTTTGGTTACCAGAAATCGATAAAAATGTATTTCCAGTTCATTTATAAATTGCCGATGATACACTCAATGAAAAATCGCGAATTTTGTTTTAAAAATCATGTTTTCGAATAAGAATTCCCAATATATACCTGAATCAATGATTCATCATATTCGAAATTAACATATGTTTGAGTATTCCCTGTAAAACAAAATTTATAAATACTGTGTGTCACCATATAGCTTGAAACTATTTTTAAAGCTTAGTTTAGTTTCTAACAACAATCTTTGTTTTAAATACTTAAGCCTAAAGAAGATTAGAGTGTGAAGTATTTTTAAAGTTAACTCTAAGTTTAAATCTTTGGAATTTAAAACAGAGGTGATCACTGTAATTTATCTGGACATACTCACATGTTTCCAGAGTTTAAAACCATCATCCAAACACATTTTCAAGCATACATCACAAGTTACTTCAACCATAAGTCACATGCATCAAAACAAAAAGGGTCTCATGTTTACAGTTTTAAAGTCAGAGACTTGAACTAAGATCCGAGATGATTAAAAACAACAGATATGCACACTTACATGAGTTCACAAAGGCTAGCACAAACACATACACATAAAACAAATCATTAACACAAAAATTCACAGGTTACTTAAGTTTTTAGTTTAAAAGTTTACTCACAGATAAGTATTCAGCAGATTCAAACTTTTAAGTTTTAAAAACAAAAGTTACTCACAGATTTCCAGAGAAAGAACAGAGTTTCCTCTATGTTGAAACAGGCTTGAATTTGAAAGCTAGAAACTTGCCTCCTTGCTCTCTGGTTTGATTTGTTTTTAAGTTGATGCTTTGTTTCAGATTTAAATGGTATTTTACTTTCAGTTTTCATAGCTAAGAATGGAACAAAACTGAGATGAAGTTGATTATAACATATAGAAAAGAGAGTGACAGGGTATACAATATTTTGTACAGGTTGGTATATTTTTATTTGTTTTGGTCAGAGATTTTTCTTAGGCTGATATAAATCTTCCTTTGTATATTGCGAAGTGACTTTGGTTTGTGCTAAAGTACTGGTTACATTAAATGCATGTTCCCCTCCATGCCTACATACTTATCCCATTTTTTTTCTTAAGTACATAGGTTATACTATTATCTTCATTTCCTTCTTGCCTTGCATACTACCTTACTTATATATTCATACTTTGCCTGGTTTGTTTTGGTGGCAAATGTGCTGTTGTTATTTCGGCTGAAATATATTGTATTGTGTACTAAAGATAGTGGCATTAATTGCTTAGTACATGTTTATATTTTACTTTGTCTTGTTTTATAAGCTTGTGCTTATCTTCTTTTATTTGTTTATACCTAGATATTTATATGTTTCTTCATTTTGCAAGTGTACAAACTTATCTGGTTTGCTTTATTTACATGTTGTTAGAATTTTATCTAATATGTTTACTTCCTATTTTACAAACTATATAAGTTATGTTATATATATATTTCAATTTCCTTTTGAAGTTTAACTATCCAACATTTAATTTACTTATCTATTATTATTATTTATTATTAAACCATTTATTTACAATTTAAATTCAAATCAAATGTATATACATATATATTATTTATAATTTCAAATTTACTCATATATGCTCAAATACATATATATTCACATATATACAATATTTACAATATTTTTACATTTCAAATGATTTATACAGAATATATTTGAGTTCGGGGAAACTCGCATCACTTTAATCAATTTATTTCACAAATTGTCTTCAAAAATTCAATTAATTATCAATTTAAATATTTATAAAATCCTGGTCGTTACACGAGTTGACGAGACAGATTAAGCATGAATGCTTCAATGATAAAAATACAAGAAATTTTATGTAATTCCGTTGAGTTTTAGAATTTTCGTTAAAGATTCAATAGCAATATTTTTTGAAATTCTTTCATTTAACTTAATTTCATTTTCAAATCATTTTCATATAAACATACATTTTGAGGTATAAAGCCTAATTTTCCATTCGAATTTTACAGAAAGATATTATGAATGTCTACCAACTATATCCGCATAGTAACAGATATACGTTTTTTAGATTCAAACTAAAGGATTCTAGCCTCAACTTCTCACCGATAGGCATATTCTTTCATCTTCTATTTTGGGATGTCTAGAAAACAAAATTTTGTCATTAATTTCCCAACTCTCTATTACGCTTATATTCTTATGCTTCTATGAGGAAAATTCTACATTATGCCACTATTTTAAAATTCATAGTCTTCAAAAATTTGCAAATCATAAAAATCAGAAAGTTTGTATTTGAATTCCTAACCATCCACTGTGGTTTCATCACATTCCTCATCAATTTCAAAGATATATCACCATTGGAGGTCTATAGAATCATTGTACCGAAACTACAACATTCTGTATTAAAGATACAAACTTTACAATTGTAAAGAAAATATGTCCTTGTCATCCTGTAGAGTGCGAGGAAATATGCATCTTAAGACCATGAATTATAAGATTATAATTGTGTTTTTGCCACTTGTGGAAAATAAGGAGTGCTAGTGAAATTCTGTACAAAAAGCACAAAACTGGATAACCGAAGTAGTATAAAAATTTCTAGTGGCTTTAAGATCCATTCCGCTTAAGTGTTTGGGTATATTTCATAACCCAAATTTGGTAACAGAGAACGCAGTTTTCAAATATTCATAATTTGAATTATTTTTATAACAAGAGTGATAATTTAAGTAGAGCCCTCATTTTGATGTCATGGAGAATCATGATCTCTAAAACAGAAATTTTAAAATCTTACCGTTTGATGTAGTGGTCCTGGACTCATAACTTGAATTTTGGTAAATGACCAGTATTACCGGTGAACACTTTAATAAATGGTCAACCTACTTCTAGACCACCATTTTTTAACGGTAGTAACTATGTTTATTGATCTTGTAGAATGGAAATATATTTACATTCACATGGGTTTGATATCTGAAATATAATACAACCCGAATACATTGAGCGCCAAACAGATTACAAAAGAAAAGACACAAGCACAATGAACCACAGAAGAAAAAAACACAAGGGCTCGACAATTTAAAAGGTATGAGTATTTTATTTTGTGCCTTGGATAATAATAAATTCAGGAGAGCCGTTCTATAAAAATTCAGATGAAATTTCGAGGACCCTACAAGTTATACATGAATGAATTAGTAAAGTTAAACATACCAAAATATCAATGTTGACTAATCAGTTTTAAAATTTTAAAATAAAATAAAATAAGTAGATATCCGATATGCATGCTAGATTTTAGGATATCTTACATGCACTAGTATCTTAAAATTTTTTTTCTAAAGAGGATCAAGTCAGAAATATCTTAAATTCACTTTCTAACGAATGAGATCAAAAGACCTTGACCATAGAAGAAGCAAATGATATTGGCGATAGAGTTAGGGGTATGTCCAAGTGGCAATTATGTAATTTGTTATATATATCTAACTCGTTAGCCAATCTTGTTCGAAATAAAAGGTATTTTCTTCCTATTATATACTTGATATAATGTGATTATATTAATTAATTAACTTAATTAAAAGTATATTTAATAGAAAAATCCATAAATGATATATTTTGTGATAGTAGTTAAAAAGTATTGTAACCGTGAGTAATGTATCACAACGAAACAAATATACCATTTTAAATGTTCCTAGTCAAGATGCATCGAGACTGGATATCGATGTATCCATTGAGACTGGAGTAAGTAATGCTCTCCAAATGTTGGGCAGTGTATTACTCATGATTGTTGGGGGCACCTAGCGGTTACGTACAAATAGTTATTGGATAACTATGGAATGAATCACTCGATAGTTTTCTGTTGGTTAATATAACCGAGGTCAAACAAAAAATATCAATGCGACTGATTTACACAGTTCTCTCGATTTGGGAATACTGTGGATCTTCAATATGAAAGCTCCGCTTTGATTATAGCCAAATCATGGCATGACATCCATTGAGTGACTATAGCTGAGTCGAGTGGAAGTATTGCAAGTGAAGCACTATTCAAGAGAGGATTCGTCTCCTTAGTTATATGCGGTTGGTATCACAATCAACTCAAGTCAACTCAAAGTCTCTGGCTAGAGCATTTCAGTTAATAATAATAGTTATTATTGAACCAAGGACTTTGTATTTAGACTATAAAGTTGAATGTGGATGAGGTTGGAATTTTGACCATTACCAAATTTCATAAATCCAAAGTGATATAGTTTTGACGAAGAGAATTGGTGTAAACAAATGTCACAACCGGGTAACTCTTATTAAACTAAAATTGGATTTTACCGAAAATGAGTAAGCGATAAATTTGGCCATAATGTCACACCACCTGCTAAGTGATGTGTGAACGTTAACATTAGGATAGTTCGATGTTAATCGCTGACCAAATTTACACCCAAGAGTTACATAGCCGAAATGATGAATTCCCTTAAGATCGAACGATTTAATTTGTTATAATTGTTATAAATTAATTAAATTAATATTTATGAAATATTAATTATAAAATTTGAATATGATTTGAGAAATATATAATGTTATATATATTTATAACAATTATAAATATATCGATTGATATATAATATGGACAAGCGATTAAATTAGATTTAATTGCATAGTATTTTGGCTTGGGCTTAGATGGGTTTGAGGCCCATCATTAGGGCTACAAAATTTTGGTTTTGGGAAGGTCTAGGGGTGGCTAAAACATAAGGAATTGACTTGGAGATAATGGGTTGAGATAAAGTGAGAATGGGTAAAAAGGTTTTCCTCGTTCCTCTCTAATACAACCATATATATATATATATATATATATATATATATATATATATATATATATATATATATATATAACAACTACTAACCGTTCTGGCCGCCATTACCTTCTACATTGCTGGTTAAAACATAGCTCTCAATCCACCCCAAAATTCTCAAATATATTTCAAATTAAAATAATAATCTTCGATAGTTAGAGATTGGTGATTCCGGACTTGCAATCTGACGAATCAAGAACAGTAAAAGGAAGAGAAGTCATTGCTTCAACGTGAATTCAAAGGCATCATTAAATTTGTAATTTTAATTCATATTACAATAATTAAATTATATTCTATGATCCTATAATGAGCAATTTCATATCTATTTAAATATATTGCTACTATATGTTTAGTTATGTGAGATTTTGTAAGTAAATGTGGTTGTTACAAATCAGTTTGGTTATGTGCATAATTTGTTTATTATACTATTTGATTTATGTGTAGACAAATTTTGTTTACTGTACAAAATCAATTTTTGTCACTAATAATTGTTTTAAATATATTTATTAATAAATTTATATATATATATATATGTTAGTGTATATTTCTCTCTCATAATAGCATATATGCATATATAAGATATATATATGATTTAAAAAAAATTAATACACTTATTTATATATAATATTAATTTACAAATTCGAAAATTAATCATCATACATATATTCATATTTTTAAATTAACATTTATTGAATTGTTTATTATATATAAAATAATTATTACATTAAAAATTCAATTTTATATTTTTTTAAAATATTATATCATTTCAGAAACATATATAAATTGTTTTGGAATTTTTCAATAAAGTTTATTATTTTTAATAATTAATATTTTTTTGTAAAAACTGTTTATAATTTATTAAAAATAATAATTTAATTGAAAAATTCTTCAAAATTTTTTGTAACCTTTCATTCATGATCCTAGAAATTCTGAAATTTTAAAATTTGAATTTTTAATAATATATTATTTTATATTAAATAGTTATTGCCAAAAGCAATGTACTTGTTTTTAAAAATAATATTTCAACTTTGAAAAATCTTCAAATTTTTTCTAAGCTCTATTTTATAATCCTAGATTTTCGAAAATTGAAAATTTTGAATTTTCATCAATAGGTTATTTTATGTTAATTATTTATGGATGAAAAAATTATTTTATTCTTAATATATACAAATTAAAATACTTAGATTATTATTTTTACAAACCTAAGTTAATTTTGAATTATAAATAATTTTTAATAATTGTTCTCTCTCTTTTTATATATATATTTATCTATATATAAATGTTTTATGTTCATATATTATATATAATATATTTATACATACATGTGTGTATGTGTGTATTTTGTAACACATATACATGAACATATTTGGCCAACAAACATGACATACAAAATGATATGGTTTGAAATAGATATGATATTTTGGTTTTGAAAGTATATACTGTTTTGAAAATAAATATCCGTGGGTTATAATAACGATTAGTTGTTAAAGAGATCGGGATCGGATATGGACATACTCTCCGTCGATACCGAAAACAACTTTAACAACTGTGTACGCGGTGGAGTTTCCAGAATGAAGTAGGATGGTGGCGACGATCCTAAAGGTATATGCGTGGACCCAACTCCCGTGAGTTGGCATAAGGTGGCTAAAACATGAGCGATCTCGGGCCAATGAGGTAGCATCTATGATCGGATGCACTTCTTCTGTAACGACCCAGAATTTTCGATCCCGAAAATTCCAGATAGTTAGGAAAAGAAGAAAGAGATAGAAGAAGAAACAGAAACAAAACACAGAATCTCACATTCACAGCGGATCAAAATATAATATCAAATAATAACAGTTATACAAAGGCAATCTGTACTTGTCAAATTACACTTTAATACATCAGAGTTACAACATATACACAAACACTGGACAGATACAATCAACATGTCCCAGACAAACTACAATATATCACAGCGGAATACACTCCATACGTTCCTGCCATCCAGCTTGCCTCCTGAACTCCAGAACGTCCTTACTTGGAAATCTGTAATACTCGGTCTGACCCGAGCATTACATCAAAGTTACACCCGGGTCAGGCTGGAAACCAGCGTGAGTAAACCCATCTAACATGGAATACAAGAGCATACAACTTATATAAAACCTGGGGTAACTCGTATTACAAATTCACAATTTGTTATAGACATCACTTATTCCACACATCAATTTTTAAGTACCCAAAATTTAGATTAAATGGTCCAATTCACTTAAATCATTCCATTCCATTCTATTGATTTCACATATCAGTCTATAAGAATCGAAGTGGTTTCGGGTATTTACTAACACCCGACTCCGGTCTCTTCGAATTCAATGTCATCTTAACCCAAGTTATTCAAGTGGTTAAATTTTTAAATACAGGATGTCACTTTTACACAACAATTCATCATAGATAACCATATTATCTCTTTTCAACCCAACATATCAAATTACAAAAATGTTTCCTTTCACAAAGCATCGCAATCACATATCAGGGATAACAAATAATCCAAGGCATTCAGATATCACTCCATAATTCATAAGCAAGAAGGATCATCCAAAATTAATTTCTTTATCACTAATTAAATTAATTGCTAATCTTTTAATCACTTAGATTTCCTTTACTTAATCATTTATTTAATTACAAATCAATTAATTAATCATCCTTAATTATCCATCTTAATTAATCATCCTTGAGTAATTATCTTCAATAAAGTAATTATTCTTTAATTAATTGCCCAAATTAATTATTCTTAACTATTTACGGTAATTAATCTTTAATTACCATCATTAATTACATTAATTAATTACATTAATTAATGGTACTTAATTAATTACATTCATCAGTCAGCCTTAATCAATCATAAACAGTAATTAACCCTTCTGTGATTTCTGACCTCCATTAATTTCTAGGGCTGTTACGGTTGAATCGCTCAACCGTTCAACCGTACCAACCGTTCATGCGGTTACCATCTATAACGGCAACGGTTGAAAATTTTGAAAACCGCGGTTAACCATACCAACCGTACATGATTGTTCTGTGTAATATTTAACATTAAAGTATAAAAATTAGTAATTTAAGTTAAAGAAATAGCATGTACATTAATAATATGTGTCTTAATGAACTAATAACATGTGCATACATTTATAAACAAATAAATAAATTTGCAAAAAACAGTTAGAGCTATATCAATTTATCATCACAATGCATATAATTGAAAATATATGTACGACATGCTTCAAAATTGAAAATACGACGGTTAACCGTCATAGGCGGTTGCGGTAACGGTTATAAGAATTTATAACCGTCAACAACGGTTACGGTTACGGTTGATGATAATAACGACGGTTACCGCAACCGTAACACCCCTATTAATTTCCCATTGATTAATTATATTAATCTTTAATTGATTACACCAGTTATTAATTCTTAATTACTTCTCCTAAGTAATTAACCTTTAATTTATCCCCTTAAGTAATTAACTTTCCTTTAATTTATTTAATTAATTATTCCTAATTAATCACAACCTTAATCAATTACTTTGAATTAATTACATTATTAACTTTATTTGGAAAAAACATTAGGAATTTATTACATAATTAACCTAATATAATTACCTTTAAACAAACTTTGTTCAATAATTTGCTTTGAAACTTGCATTTTCCTTGCTTTAAAACTTGTTAACTACATTTACTTTAATTTAAAAAAAAAACTGTTACCATTACAAACAACCAAAGCAAACCTTCGAAATTCTCGAGCCAACCACTCATCGTCACGCGCGCTACCCCGAACAACACTCGAGCAATCCCTACGACTACCCACGCATGAACCCGAGAAACCCATCTTCTTCTTTTTCTTTTTCTTTTTCTTTTTCTTTTTCTTTTTCTTTTTCTTTTTCTTTTAACTTTGTTTAATTTAAAACTATTATACCAAGCTAAACCCACACGAACACATACTCGAGTCAAAAACCAAATTTACCGAGAGCAAACTCGAGCAATTTCTCTTCTTCCCCAACTTCACAAACAACCCAGACAAACATGGACGCGTGCACATGCACCGATGATCGCCATCATTCCGATCATCATCGCCAATGCCAACAAGTCGCTTACGACCCCAGAAACGATCACGATCACCTAGAACAACCAACGACGTCGTAAATAAAAAAAAAAGTTGTTCGACACAATGCAGGAAACATAACCTGATCAATAGATCTCCTTCGCGCCGACGCCACCGTCCACTGGTGAACTCGCCGTTCCACCAGAACCTCCGCTTGAGCTTCATGCTTCGATTCCCCCACCACTGGTTCAACCCGATGCGACCACGACGACGCCAACACCCAGAAAACAACTCCGACTAAAACACTGCATAAAACCCTAAAACCCATCGCTTCATCATCAACGACGCCCAGAAAAATAAAATTCCATTTTTCCTACGATCCCCGGCCTACAACCTTGCCCCAGCCAAAACCCCGACCCTCCGCCTTACGCCGATCGCCAGAAATCGAGCAAATACTCGATTCTGTTCAACCCAAAAATTCTCACGATTTACACACCTAAAAAATCTGATTTTACTTTTAAAAAATCCTAATTTTCAATTACAAATCAGATAATATAAGCAAGAATCCAGATTTAAACAACTAATTTTCTGACATTGTTTGATCTTCTCTGCTCTTCTCATTTCCAGTGTTATCCTTGCTATTTATACTTTTTATAATATTTTTAAAAGTTGAATTAGATAAAAACAAACAAATTTCATTTAAAGATCAGAACTTGAAACTGTTTAAATAGTGAGATATGAATTTCCTTTGAGTGTTGTTGAGCCTGTGATACAAACAGAAATATGTACATACATATCCTCAACATGCACATATATTCCATTTTGTTTTTATACACGCAGCAAATCATTCATTCATGAAATTATTTCTACAATCTTTACTTCAAGCATGCTTCAAAATATAGTACTGATAAATTTTAGAAAAGAAGTTTACTCACAGTGAAACCTTGAACATGGAGACAAAGTTTTGAAACCTGGAACTTCACTTGAAAACTGCATGTTTAAATTGATTTTGATCTGCTTTTGTTTAGCTTAGTTGAGTTGTGAATTTAAGCCTCAGAGGCAAGATTATATTTTCTCTGGTATGCTAAGTTTTTAAAATGAACGACAATAGAATAAGAAGATATATAAAGAAAAAGTTGTACAGGGGTATGAATTGGCTGGTACAAAACATTTCTTTGATCAGAGATTCTTTTCTTCCCTATCTTTCCAGACAAGATTTAAAAAAAAACTAAAATGATTTTGAACATTTCGAAATGACTCTCTTATGGGCTTTGAACTGATAGCATTAATTGCATGTGTACTTACATGTTTGCATGTTTATCCCCTAGCAGTAGTATGTACATAGATATATTATTTCTTGCCTTGCATATATGTATTCCTACAGTTTATATATTTCTAGAATTACCTAATGTATTTACATGCATAGCCCATGATGATGTACCCTTACACACTTACATGTACATTCATTTATGTAGATATATATATATATATATGTATTCTTATATGCATTTGTCATCATATTTATATATTTACACCTATTTATACACATGCTTATTTACATATTCCTATTTAATATGAACACACACATATACTTGTACCTAATTTCAAACTTTCACACATTTATTTACTTGCATACGTTTTCTATTCATATACATTGCTTATGTATGTTTTGATATTACATATACATTTATTCATGTTTATATTCAAACTTTCTCATATTTTACTTCATCTGGGTATACACACATATATATGCATTTACACATTTATATATACATTAAACATCATAAAGTTTGTATATATTTGTATATACATCACTGAATATTCGATCTAAAGTTTAAATGGTGAAATTTATATTCACACTTCTATAATATTTATTACAGTTTTAAATCAATTTATATATATCCCGATATTTTAATTATCAGCAATTTATTCGTTTGACTAATTAATCTTAATATTTCAATAATAAAATCAGTTAATTTTCCGACTAACAGACGTCCAAAAATCCGGGTCGTCACACTCCTTCCCCCTTAGAACTTTTCATCCTCGAAAAGGAACGAAGCGAGAATTTTAATTTACTGTTTATCTTAGTTAAATTATTCCTTAAACATCTTTAACTCTTTTACCCCCTTTATATTAAAATTTTAAAACACTTCAAAATCTACATAATATTATGGAAATAGTTTAATACAAAAATACTTTTTATAACTCGATGTCTCAACAAGTCCATCCTTGTTCTCATAGAAATTCGGTCATACGTTGATCAGGCGTAGGACTGAAAATCTATAAGTACTTGGTAAACTCGTTTCCAACACCCAGTGAAAATACTTTGGAAAATAATTTTATTGAAAATATAGAAAACGGTTTCGAAAATTGAGGAAATATCTTTGGTAAAAATGCTCTGGAAATCATCACCCCCATCCATGGTCGCAGTTAACCCGATGGTTACGTTGCCGTCCCGGCAAAATCCATAGATAACTGTAGGTCTCCGCGCTCCTCGATTACGCCATGGAACCCACTACAGATCGCAGTTATAACCGGGCCTTACGTTGCTATCACAGCACAAACCCATATAACTGTAGGCATCAGCGCCACCGAATTTCGTTGTCAAAAGAATGAAACTCCTCCACCTGACCATAGATCGCAGTCTACCGATGTTGCGTTGCCATCCCGGCAAAATCAAGTGTAGACTATTGGCACTCATCCTCCACACGATTTTCGCTATGGTCCCCATAGTAGATCGCAGCGACATCGAGTTACACTGTCGTCACAACATAACCCAAATGCCACTGTAGGAAATAGCGCCATCGACTTTCGCTACCAAATAATCCTCAGGAACTAGTTTGTCCGGACTCCTCACAGGATCAACTTTAGAACCTCCCCTTTAGAGGCTCAAGGCAGTACCACTCAGTGGCACTCCTGAGAAGTTCATTCAAGGGAGCGCCTTTTTCCCCAGAGGCACTTTCAAAACACTTTATACTATACACATATAGTATTTTCAAAATCATACACCAAGTATGAATCTCATATAAAGCTCCTTTCTCAAAATCGATTCCCAAAATCGATTCCCAAAATCGATGATTCTCAAATTAGGCTTTCCAAATTCCAATATTGATTTTTTTCCCAAAAATCAAAAGCCTGTCCAAAATTCAAAGGTTCCAAAAACCTTTCCTCAAATCATTTTCACAAATCCTTTTTATAAATACATATATATAATAATCTTGGAAAATCTTTGGTTCAATTCATATTTGTATAAATTCATTTTTATACTTTAAATACTTCCAAAACCCTTTTCTTCTGGCAAAAGATTCAATAAGGGGAGTTTTTATTATTATATATATAACAAAGATATATAACTTTGTTTATTCCAAACCAATATTCAAATTTGATTACTCTTTACTTTTCTTCATAATCATAGAAATTTTCAGTTTCATTTTACCTCATCATATATTTTCACAAAATATACTTTCAATTTCAAAAATCATTTACAGTTCTTATCCACAAATTTTCAATATAAATTTTATTCAAACCCGTACGATGTCCACATATCATTCGTACGCAATATCAATCTGATCGCTCACTCGATCACACAATTTCACTTTCGAACTAGTATTGTCCACCTGACTTCCTAGTGCGAACTCAGATTTGGTTTCTTGATCAGAAACCATCATTCTCCTTGCATAGACACAACTATGATAGAGAATATCAAGAATCAATCAAAAATCCATATCCAGGTTCGCCGTCGAAAATCGAGCGAAAAATCCCAACTCGGATCGATAATACTATCTCGAAATTCTATGCTCGAATCTGGATCAAATCATTATGCGAATAGAATAATATACGTACATCCTACGTATTTACCTTCATTGATTATTAGTTAAATCAATTTCCTTTCTATTCATCCTCACTTTGATTTTATTCACTTATTCACATTTGCCTTAATCCCCATTTGGATTATCACTTCAATTCTTATCTCAGTTGGGTATTTAATCAATAACAGTTTGAACTCTGACCAGTTTATATTTAGAAAATAGCTTGAAATTTTTTAAAAATAGATAAGTAGTTGAAAAATAATTATTAACTTGTAAAAAGCTGTAAAATAGTTAAGTAATTGTAAAATAATTGTGAAACAGTAATCCGTTATAAAATAGTAGAAAAATAGTAATTAGTTTATAAAACAGTTGTAAAATGGTTAAATAGTTCCAAAAGTAATTGTAAAATAAGTTTAAGATAGTTTTTGGTTTTAAAAGAAAAGTTGTGTAGTAAATAGTTTGGAAAAATATATTTATATTAAAACAATTTATTTTGAAAATAGTCCAAAGTCAAACTGTTCAATTCCCCATCAATTCAATTTAAATTTCCACACCCATTTAAATTGACTCACTTCTAATTTGATTAACTTCAATTTCCCTTGAACTTGATTTATCCCCAATTCAAGTTGAAATAACCTCAACTTCTTTCCAAATTCAAATCAAATTCCATTTGATTTTAAACATATTCACTTTAATTACAATTTCAAATTATTCAAATTAATCCCATTCAAATTTTCCATTTTAATTTTAAACTTATCCATCTTAAATCACAATTCCCATTAATTCAAATAAAATTTAGTTTGAACTAATTCAATTTAAATCTCAATTTTAAACCATCCCAAATTATATAAATTCGAGTTAAATTATTAAATCTTGATTGAATACCTTAAATCAAATTAATACTTATTTAAAATCGACAATTCCCAATCTTTAAACAATTTAATTCTAAGTCCCAATTTCATTTAAATTACCTTTTACTTAACTTATTTCAAGGTTTAAATAAGAGTTCAAATCAAATTTAATTTACAAATTCAAATTTTCAGTTTAAAGTAATTCATATCCTAAATTCCAAATTAAAGTTTAATCTCCCTTTTATCACAATAATGGATATATTACCACACTTCATTCCTCATTCATTTAAACAAATCCAATTCACACTTAAAGATTTTTATTAACAATAGGATAATATTATCCAAATCATTTTAAAACATCCATTTTCAATTCCCAGATCTCAAACCCATTTTGAGATCACACAAACTCGCAATTCAAATTAACCATTTAACTTTCCAAGTTAAATCCCAATTTCATCTTGAAATTTCCAATTCAGGTTGCTTGTTAACTTATTTAACTTTCCCAAGGTTAAATTCAATCTACTTAACCCAGCCAACCTTACCCAATTTGAATTCCTATTTCAAATTTTAAATTTTCACATTAATAATCTTACAAGTTCAAAAACTTATCACCTTGGATATCACATCTCATTTCCCAAATTTATAACTCAACAATTAGAGTTTATTTCAAACCATCTTTGATATTATGTATATTCCTCATATATAAATATTATTTCCTTTACACGCTAAGTTACCCTTAAATTTCAAACCACTTTTGGTTTTAGTTCAAACAGTTTCCTTTAATGTTTTCAAACAACTCTTATTTTAAAATAAGATCACATTCAAAATATTCCGAATAATACTCTTTATTAATTCTATTAACATTCGAAACTATTTCAAAGCTTTTCAATTTATATCCTTTCTAATTTACAAGTTATTCACATCTAATGGTTACTTCCTTAAAACATTTATTTGTTTATTGGAAAACAATCATCCTATTTAAACTCAATAACCCTTCTATTTCTGGTTGGGAACCATTTTAATTCATCTTATTTGTATAGTTCATTTTATCCAATCCTTATTTGGATATGTATATATATGTTTTCCTTAATTTCTTATTTTATAACCAATTATTTCTATATATATAATATAAGCTTTTATAAAAATCTTTCATTAAAACCACTTTTGAAAACCTTTATATAAGAAAATAACAAGTACGCTCTCTCATATATATATATACACACTCAACTCATCCTAGTGTAGTACTAACCCTATCCCTGATGAGTAAACCCACCAGAGCCAAGGTTCTCGCTTAACCTTCGCTCTGATACCAAGTGTAACGACTCGGAATTTTCGATCCCGAAAATTCCAGATAGTTAGGAAAAGAAGAAAGAGATAGAAGAAGAAACAGAAACAAAACACAGAATCTCACATTCACAGCGGATCAAAATATAATATCAAATAATAACAGTTATACAAAGGCAATATGTACTTGTCAAATTACACTTTAATACATCAGAGTTACAACATATACACAAACACTGGACAGATACAATCAACATGTCCCAGACAAACTACAATATATCACAGTGGAATACACTCCATACGTTCCTGCCATCCAGCTCGCCTCCTGAACTCCAGAACGTCCTTACCTGGAAATATGTAATACTCGATCTGACCCGAGCATTACATCAAAGTAACACCCGGGTCAGGCTGGAAACCAGCGTGAGTAAACCCATCTAACATGGAATACAAGAGCATACAACTTATATAAAACCCAGGGTAACTCGTACCAATTTACAAATTCACAATTTGTTATAGACATCACTTATTCCACACATCAATTTTTAAGTACCCAAAATTTAGATTAAATGGTCCAATTCACTTAAATCATTCCATTCCAGTCTATTGATTTAACATATCAGTCTATAAGAATCGAAGTGGTTTCGGGTATTTACTAACACCCGACTCCGGTCTCTTCGAATTCAATGTCATCTTAATCCAAGTTATTCAAGTGGTTAAATTTTTAAATACAGGATGTCACTTTTACACAGCAATTCATCATAGATAACCACATTATCTCTGTTCAACCCAACATATCAAATTACAAAATATTTCCTTTCACAAAGCATCGCAATTACATATCAGGGATAACAAATAATCCAAGGCATTCAGATATCACTCCATAATTCATAAGCAAGAAGGATCATCCAAAATTAATTTCTTTATCACTAATTAAATTAATTGCTAATCTTTTAATCACTTAGATTTCCTTTACTTAATCATTTATTTAATTACAAATCAATTAATTAATCATCCTTAATTATCCATCTTAATTAATCATCCTTGAGTAATTATCTTCAATAAAGTAATTATTCTTTAATTAATTGCCCAAATTAATTATTCTTAACTATTTACGGTAATTAATCTTTAATTACCATCATTAATTACATTAACTAATTACATTGATTAATGGTACTTAATTAATTACATTCATTAGTCAGCCTTAATCAATCATAAACAGTAATTAACCCTTCTGTGATTTCTGACCTCCATTAATTTCCCATTGATTAATTATATTAATCTTTAATTGATTACACCAGTTATTAATTCTTAATTACTTCTCCTAAGTAATTAACCTTTAATTTATCCCCTTAAGTAATTAACTATCCTTTAATTAATTTAATTAATTATTCCTAATTAATCACAACCTTAATCAATTACTTTGAATTAATTACATTATTAACTTTATTTGGAAAAAACATTAGGAATTTATTACATAATTAACCTAATATAATTACCTTTAAACAAACTTTGTTCAATAATTTGCTTTGAAACTTGCATTTTCCTTGCTTTAAAACTTGTTAACTACATTTACTTTAATTTTAAAAAAACTGTTACCATTACAAACAATCCAAGCAAACCTTCGAAATTCCCGAGCCAACCACTCATCTTCACGCGCGCTACCCTGAACAACACTTGAACAATCCCTACGACTACCCGCGCATGAACCCGAGAAACCCATCTTCTTTGTTTTCTTTTTCTTTAACTTTGTTTAATTTAAAACTATTATACCAGGCTAAACCCACACGAACACATACTCGAGTCAAAAACCAAATTTACCGAGAGCAAACTCGAGCAATTTCTCTTCTTCCCCAACTTCACAAACAACCCAGACCAACGTGGACGCGTGCACATGCACCAATGATCGCCATCATTCCGATCATCATCGCCAATGCCAACAAGTCGCTTACGACCCCAGAAACGATCCCGATCACCCAGAACAACCAACGACGTCGTAAATCAAAAATAAAAAAGTTGTTCGACACAATCCAGGAAACACAACCTGATCAACAGATCTCCTCCGCGCCGACAGCACCGTCCACCGGTGAACTCGCCGTTCCACCAGAACCTCCGCCTAAGCTTCATACTTCGATTCCCCCACCACCGGTTCAACCCGATGCGACCACGACGACGCCAACACCCAGAAAACAACTCCGACTAAAACACTGCATAAAACCCTAAAACCCATCGCTTCATCATCAACGACGCCCAGAAAAATATAATTCCATTTTTCCTACAATCCCCGGCCTACAACCTTGCCCCAGCCAAAACCCCGACCCTCCGCCTTACGCCGATCGCCAGAAATCGAGCAAATACTCGATTTTGTTCAACCCAAAAATTCTCATGATTTACACACCTAAAAAATCAGATTTTACTTTTAAAAAATCCTAATTTTCAATTACGAATCAGATAATATAAGCAAGAATCCAAATTTAAACAACTAATTTTCTGACATTGTTTGATCTTCTCTGCTCTTCTCATTTCCAGTGTTATTCTTGCTATTTATACTTTTTATAATATTTTTAAAAGTTGAATTAGATAAAAACAAACAAATTTCATTTAAAGATCAGAACTTGAAACTGTTTAAATAGTGAGATATGAATTTCCTTTGAGTGTTATTGAGCCTATGATACAAACATAAATATGTACATACATATCCTCAACATGCACATATATTCCATTTTGTTTTTATACACGCAGCAAATCATTCATTCATGAAATTATTTCTACAATCTTTACTTCAAGAATGCTTCAAAATACAGTACTGATAAATTTTAGAAAAGAAGTTTACTCACAGTGAAACCTTAAACAGGGAGACAGAGTTTTGAAACCTGGAACTTCACTTGAAAACTGCATGTTTAAATTGATTTTGATCTGCTTTTGTTTAGCTTAGTTGAGTTGTGAATTTAAGCTTCAGAGGCAAGATTATATTTTCTCTGGTATGCTAAGTTTTTAAAATGAACGACAATAGAATAAGAAGATATATAAAGAAAAAGTTGTACAGGGTTATGAATTGGCTGGTACAAAACATTTCTTTAATCAGAGATTTTTTTTCTTCCCTATCTTTCCAGACAAGATTTAAAAAAAAAACCGAAATGATTTTGAACATTTCAAAATGACTCTCTTGTGGGCTTTGAACTGATAGCATTAATTGCATGTGTACTTACATGTTTGCATGTTTATCCCCTAGCTGTAGTATGTACATAGATATATTATTTTTTGCCTTGCATACATGTATTCCTACAGTTTATATATTTCTAGAATTACCTAATGTATTTACATGCATAGCCCATGATGATGTACCCTTACACACTTACATGTACATTCATTTATGTAGATATATATATGTATTCTTATATGCATTTGTCATCATATTTATATATTTACACCTATTTATACACATGCTTATTTACATATTCCTATTTAATATGAACACACATATATACTTGTACCTAATTTCAAACTTTCACACATTTATTTACTTGCATACGTTTTCTATTCATATACATTGCTTATGTATGTTTTGATATTACATATATATTTATTTATGTTTATATTCAAACTTTCTCATATTTTACTTCATCTGGGTATATACACATATAAATGCATTTACACATTTATATATACATTAAACATCATAAAGCAGTTTGTATATATTTGTATATACATCACTGAATATTCGATCTAAAGTTTAAATGGTGAAATTTATATTCACACTTCTATAATATTTATTATAGTTTTAAATCAATTTATATATATCCCGATATTTTAATTATCAGCAATTTATTCGTTTGACTAATTAATCTTAATATTTCAATAATAAAATCAGTTAATTTCCCGACTAACAGACGTCCAAAAATCTGGGTCGTCACATCTTCGATACCATTCTATTACTTTGTGATTGTTTGGGTGCACCCCTTGATTTGGAGTGTTGTCCGAGGTGGAGCGGTAGTGGCTGCTATGCGTTTCCATCAGTCCGTGTGCGTAATTGGTATATCTACCCTGGCATTGCCTTGTGTGCCGTGTCACCTACCATATCGAGCTTTACTACGAGTTTCTATTTGTGTCGTACCTATAGAGTATCTTCTTGTAGCCTCTCGGGGTATGCAGGTACTGTATAGACTATTGGCACTATTTTGTGTTAAGGGCTATATGGGTAACCCCTTAACGCTATTTAAAAGTAAGCTTTTTTATGATTAGACATTATTATAATAGTGAATATTACTACATAGTAGATAGTTTAACGGATCCTTAAAGAATGGGCGATCCCAAGCATTTTTTAAGTTACTGTACCTTTTATTACAGTTCACTTGAGTTGGTTTACATTGTATAAGCATGTATGTCCTGACTCGAGTGTTTTGTGTTTTGCTTTACGCTCGGGTCGGACTGAGTGATACATCATTTGAGACTCACAATTGGAGCTGGAGTTTTGCTTTGAAGATCCAGATATCTATTCATTTTGTTATTCAGTTGATTCCAGTTGTATTTTGAGTTGTACCTGATTATCAAACTGTTACTCCAGTTGTATCTTGGTATTCCTATTGTACCTTACTTAACTCTGATGTATTTATATAGTAGCTTCATGAACTACTATTTCTCTGTTTCCGCTGCATTACATTACTCTATGTCTGTGATATGTGATTATTTATTTACTGTATACGATGAGTTTGCCAAAATTTTATTAACAACGCGGTATTTTGAGCAATTCAAGTTCGACATGTGCGGATGCGAATGGTTGAAAATAGCGGGTCGTTACAATTCACCACCCAATCTTGGTAGAATCAAATGAATCGCCTTGTTTTGTTTTATTTGGTTTAATTTTGGGTTAAATGAAAAAAAATCGACTATGACAGAGAGTGGGGTAGCGGCTATGGATGAAGTGAGAAAGAGAAAAACAAAATTTTAAAGAAAGAAATGAACGAGAGGATTTGTTTTAAGGAGAGAATTTTCACGTTCTCTCTTTAAAACATCCTCTTTTAATTTCTAATAAATTTTCAACCAATTCAATCCCGTGTGTCTCCTATGTATTGCTTACCAAGTCATAACCTTACATGGATTAATTTTTTTTCTTCAAAATTCCCTGATGTAATTATTTGTAATCAAAACCCATTTAAATAAATATCGATATCCTTTATCCATATGTGCATTTATAAATTTTATATAGACATCCAAATATCTACCAATAACACTCAAAACATCAAATAAATTAGTAATGAATTAATTTAATTAATTTATAACATTCTGTAAACTAACTAGATCTGTATTTTCTTGCAGAATTCATAAATACGGTTATGTGACTTAGATGTGTGAATTCA
The DNA here is from genome assembly GCA_030737815.1 of Allium fistulosum. Lineage (NCBI taxonomy): Eukaryota > Viridiplantae > Streptophyta > Magnoliopsida > Asparagales > Amaryllidaceae > Allium > Allium fistulosum. Next base: position 636,166,777 of record CM060901.1, read on the forward strand.
ATCAGGGATTAATATCGAATAATTCAAATATTAACGTTCACATATCCTCTTAACTATCGGTGTGATGGTTTGGTTGAACTCATCAATTATAGATTTTTTTGGTAAATTCAAATTTTATGTTATTTTAAGCGGTACCAATAATGACAATAATTTACACATGCTCTCCTCGCCTACAATATATCATATCAGACTGTATGTGAAAGTCTAGTAAGCCGTATATATATGTGGCTAAGTTATTGAAGTACATGTGTAAATATAATAATAAGCCAACTGTAAAAAATAAACTAAAGTAAAAGAACTTTCACACCAAGGTTTTATACCGGTTCAGACTATCGTTCTACATCCAATTCCAAAATCTCTATTATAACTTTTTACTCACCAGCACCTTCACTTCACCTAAAGGAATAGGTCCATAAAATGCTTAAGCCGTTGAACAGGTCTTTCTACAAACATAATACGGAAGTAGTTGATCATGTAGTATTTGAATGCAAAGGAGTTTTATTATGTTTAAATCAAAGAGTTGGTATCATAATTGAACTTTTGTTGATTTGAAAGCTTTTGGTAAACTAGGGTTTAGAAATCAAAGTATAGAATCAGAAAGCAAAGTTTAAATTCTCTTTGAAATCATAGCCTATTTATAAAATTAAAGAGCTACGATGAAGAATTATAACGTTTACCATTGAAGTTTGAAAGTAGAGTCGTAACTAAAAAAGTAAGAAGAAGCACGACTATTCAAGAAGAAGGGTTTTTCACGGGATTTGTGATGACCCGTCTTTCAATCCTTGAAAATCAACATTAATACATCTATGGTATTTACATCCGCAAATTCAAGTACCAGAGAGGCGGATGATCAAGATAAAGATTGAAGATAGAAAACACAATTCTCACATCACATTGAACAACATACAAAATTTACATATAGATAGTACATACAATCACTCTCAAAATGATGTATCAGGGTTATGGCAAGTACTAACCCAACTAGGGACAGTTATTACTACTTAGGTGCTGGTATAAACTTATACATAATACAACGAAAATAGAAATGGATAACTATCTACAGAGGAATCTTCTACTCCATGATCTAAGCTCCTCCAAAATGCTCCAAACAAAACCTAACTACTTGGCCGCCCAAAAAAATAGGGTATCCAGAGTTTAAGGAAAAAGAAAATAAACTCCGGATCAGTCATTGAATTAGTGTGAGAAAACTCAAAAGAAAGGATACTGTTGAAATCAAAGGGTATCTCATAAGACCATGTCGCACACAAACACGGAAGAATTTTACACTATGATAACCAAAACATTTGCCACGTAAAATCAAGGATATTACTTTTAGTGACATTCTTCAGAAACTCTTTCAAATAACATATTAATCATAACCGAAATTGTTGCATTAATTAAATTCTAGCATACTAGGTTCAATCAAAACCATAAAGGCGCGTATTGGAAAATAGATTTCCAACAATGACAAGGTAGGGGACTACCTTCTGACAGTACATCTCTAGAGGAATGTACCGAGGCACAGTCCCGCTGCCCTCTACCACCATAGAACTGGCCTACGTCTTCCATAGATAATACTGAATATCCCATCACCTCGGTCATTCCTGACCTATACATGGGATCCCAAAGCATACATAACAAACCCCGATATATAGAGGGTAATCAAGAAAGATGATGATCTTATCCTAATGGGTGCGACCCACTTAGCCCTGTTGCATATACCCTGGTTTTTCCATTATCGATGTGTGATGCTTGAGGTAACGTTTTACCTTTCACCTGACAAATCCCACTTTGAATGCCACATTGCCATTTCCGATGACACACTAATTGGTTTCCACAAAAGTACAACCCCTAGTTCATACGCCTTAGAGGGGTTACGTCTTACACCACTAAATAGATGTACGTTTGTAAAAACCAATGTACGTGGTCTTAGAAATGTAATGTCAGACATTCGTCCATACAAGTTGTCCAGAAATAGGACAAACCGAAGGTACTCCTACATCCTGTTTGGGAATCACCTCTATGATTAGTAGTGAGCAGTCCTTGCATTGAAGATTTCAAAATCATTATCTTCAGCATGTCTTCACTTTGGAACATGTATATTGGTTCGAAGTGGTTTTCAGATAGAAATCACCCAAATTCGATCTCGGTCTCTCCGATCCAGTTATCGGTAGAAAAGATGTTAAGTATGTAGGTGATTGGTTATCATCATTCAATCAATTAATATCTTTATATCTGATAAAATATATTTAGAGATATATTTTGAACTATTTCTTCTTGGTATATATAGATTTATTAAACCTTATTTTAACTTTGGAAATTCCAAATCATTTCCTTTAAATTACTTAGGAAAATTATTTTCTTCTTCCTAATGGAGGTTACTTATTTCCAATATCTTTTAATGGGTTAAAAACAATGTTATTGTTGAATGTATACCCAAACCAATTAGTACTGAGTAAGAAGGATTCATAGGTTTTAGACTAATTATAGTCCATATTAAATTTCCTTATTCAACCCATATTATTCGTCGAATATGATGAAATCACCATTTGAATTCGCACGGATAGTATGGGTTCCCTCCTTGGAATTTATTATAGAGTTTAACTAAAACGCTCTTTACCATCAATATCTTATTTGAAATCTCGTTTAACTTTGTGGAGAATTCCAAGCCTCTTTTCTTTTATCTTAAGAAAATACAATCCAAGTAAATCAGATTAACTGTCCCTACATCAAACCAGTTCGGATAGCTAGGAGGACAAGGCAGTTGGTTTCCCAACTCTAGTCTAGAGACCACCTCTCTGTCACCCATAAGGTAGTCAAGTCATTTGATCGGCTCTAAAACTTTTAAAATTTCTTATTTGAAAAACATTTATAAAGGATTCAGGAAGAAAACCCAAGTTTAAATCTTATTTCCAAATTTTCCAAATTCCTTTGATAAATTGCCAGTGAATAGTGCTTTTAATGGTTTCGTAGCACAATTCCCATTTTAAACATTTTATATGTCCAAATTTTCCATTTAAAACTCTTTTAAAATATCTTTATAATTTATTCCATATTTTTAAAGATTAAAAATATCCATTTAAAATGAATTTGAAACTTTGATTTTCGAACTGTCGAAAAGGGATTATTTTGAAAATTTGATTTAGACATATCTAAATCTTTACTAAATAAAATCTTGATTTTTCTTCTTTATTTGAAAATTATAGTCATAAGAGTCTGGAAAATTCTTATTCTAAATAATTCCAAGCTATTTCCATTCTACATATTGATTTAACTTTTATGGCGCGAAATTGCGAACTGTTGTTATGCGACACACTCAATTTTGACTCATTTTGCAAACCTTTTAAAACTGTATAGAAACACTTGTAAATGTTTATAAAACCATTATGAAACATTTTCAACCATTTATGATAATATTTCTTATGTTTAGAGAGGTTTACAAAGCTATATACACCTTTATAATTTATATAAAGAAAGTGATTTCTTCGTGTAAATTCGACATGTATTTTCCATGAATTATCTCAACAACCAAGCAAACATATTATCGCATCCAAAACATGATGATCAAGCATATGAAAAAATCATGGCAAAACAACTCATATCATCATATAGTTTAATTAAATAAACTAGTGGAGTAATTATCACTTATATGCTTTCTCGATCTAACTTTTAGTGCTACGAAATCGACTATAGCTCTGCTATTTCCATACCGAAGCTTATGAATCCTACCTTAGGACCCCAGGGTGTGCTCGGCTTTGAACTTAGGAGGGTGGAGGTGCCTAGATGAGCTTGGCCAAGCAAGAAGAGAAGAAGAGAAGATCACTTGCTTTAATTTAAAACTAAGGTGGTATATCTCTATATATATCATGACTTATTTCGGTAGAACTTCGACTCGACTTTAGAGAGGTCATGGAAACCATAAATGTACTCATGAAGAAGATGAAGAAAGCTTAAGAATTTGTGAAGGAAAGTGTGAATAAATGAGAGGTTATGCCTATCCTTTTATAGGAAAAATTGTGTAAAATATCACAAACATCATCATTACACATTTCTCATCACCATGTACTACTCCACCCTCCACTTCTTTCGGCTAAACCACCTCCCTTCCCCATGTGCCGCCCCATATGCTTATCCTTATATGAGTGATGGTGAATTTGCTTTTTACAAGTTGTATTTGTTTATACATACGGAGTTTATATGTATATATGTTTAGATATTTCTTTTGGCTTTGATTTGACTAATTGTGATACACATTTATATGTATATGTGCATGTATATGCATGTGTGTGTAAGTTCAAATACGGTTGCTACAACTTAAAACCATTTCAAGTTGTCAAACCGTTGTAAATATGGAATTCTAATTCCGGTCATATTTTCAGTTTTTAATCAAACTATTTATTATGTAAAAAAAAATGAAAACAAATTTCTTATCATCTTTTAATAATTAAAACAAGATTATTTAAGTTGTAAAACCATATTAAATAATATTAAAATCCATTTATAAAAATACGATGTCAATTTGCCAAAATGCGATAAAGTTTGTATATCTTTACATATATATTTATAATATTATAGATCACTTATTACCATTATAAAAAAATTAAAATGGATTATTTTTCATTTAAAATAATCAATTAAATATTTAAAATTAATTTATTATTCCTATTTAAAATGATAAAATTGTGGGCCGTTGCATTCTTCCCCCCTTAAAAGAATTTAGTGCCCGAAATTTAAGATAAGAGGAAGATAACTCAAAAAGGAATATATTTGATACGATGAAATATATACAGAGATATAGTAAGTGACTTTATCATAGGCGTGACACTACATCGATGCTATATATATATATATATATATATATATATATATATATACAGACTATCCATCCATCCTAAACTCAGGATATGCCTTTCTCATTCTATCCTCAGTTTCCCAAATGCAGTCTTCAGCATCACTACTCCACTGAACTTTAACTAATCGCACAACCTTTCTTCGCAACCGCTTCTCATCATGATCAACGATTCGAATTGGTCGTCTGATAATTGCCAAGTATGGCTCTACTTCTATATCTTCTTGGGTAGCTATCTCTATAATTAGTTCCTAGTCATGCACATATTTTCGTAAATGGGGCACATATAAAACATTTTGCACATTAGACAGCTTTTCTGTAATTCCACTCGATAGGCTAATTGGACAATCCGTTCAAGTATGGGAAAATGTCCAATATATCGAGATGCTAACTTTCCAGCTCTCTCAAATCTTACTACTTCCCTCATCAGAGAGATTTTAAAAATACGAAATCTCCAACCGAGAATTCTAAATTTCTATGCCTCTGATCGGCGTGACTTTTCTATCTGCTTTGAGCTTCCTTTAGCTCCTTCCTGATCATATCTACTTCACCGAGGCTTCTCGAATTATGTCAGGACCAAGTACTAACCAATCTCCAGTTTCAATCCAACATGTTGGTGATCTACATAGACGACCATATAAGGCTTCATATGGTGCCATGCCAATACTCGCCTGATAGCTGTTATTATAAGAGAATTCCACAAGATGAAGATGATCCTACCATGAACCTTTAAAGTCAAAAATGCAAGCTCTTAGAAGATCTTCTAATACTCCATTTACTCTCTCAGTTTGCCCATCAGTCTGGGGATGATATGCAGTGCTTAAACTCAGCTTCATCAAAGCTATCAATAATGCTTCCAGAAATTACTAGTAAAAATTGGATCCTGATCACTTACTATGCTTCTCGGAACTCCATGCAAATGAACAATCTCCTTCATGTATATATCTGCAAGGCTTGAGGCAGTCCTTGCTGCTTTACTAGAATAAAGTGTGCGCTTTGGTCATTCGATCCATGATAACACAAATGCCTTCGTTTCTTTTTCTCGTTCGAGGTAAGCCGTCAGTGAAATCTATTGATATCTGATCCCACTTATAAGTTGGAATCTCAAGAGGTTGAAGTAGTCCCGCAGTCTTTTGCTGGTCACTTTTGATCTACTAGCAATTGGCACATCTGCTAACATGAATGGAAATGTCTCTCTCATACCCTTACACTAAAATGCCTGCTTTATGTCTTTTTACATCTTGTGGAATCCAGGGTGAATATTAAGCTTGGATTAATGGCATTCAGTTAACATTTCTTGTCTTAAGCTGTCAACATTGGGAACATAAATTCTCCCATTTAACCATAATACCCCATGGTTATCTATTTTCAAGCTTAAATCCCGCTCTTTGCTTATATCCTCAATTATCTTCTTTAGATGCCTATCTTCTCTTTTCTTGCTGGCAATTCTTTCTAGAAGAGTCGAAGTCACTACTAGTTAAGCTATAATGGCATGCCTTCTGCTTAGCGCATCTGCTACTACGTTGGCTTTCCTAGGTGCATATAAAATGTCAAGATCATATGACGTGAGGAATTCTAACCAACGTCACTACCTCATATTTAAATCCTTCTAAGTGAAAGATATTTTAAAGATTTGTGATCTACGAAGAGATCAAACTTTCACCCTATAAATAATACCTTCATAACTTTAGTGCGAACACAACAGCTAATAGTTTTAAGTCTGCATTGCATAATTTCACTTATGAGGCTTTAGTTGCCTGCTTAAATAAGCGATAACCCTTGCATGTTGCATTAATATTGCACCTACTCCTTCTCCACAAGCATCTATGTATACAGTCAAACTGCCGCTTCCGTCAGCAATAGCTAGGACTAGAGCGCGGATTATCCTTTTCTTCATCTCATTAAAAGCTTCCTCATAGTTCAGTGCCCAGTCAAATTTACCATTCTTCTTAGTTTACTTTGTTAGATGGGAGGAAATTTTGGAGAAATCTTGAATAAACCTTCGATAATATCCTGCCAATCCCAAGAAACTACGGATATCCATGGGAGTATGTGATTGCTTCCAATCTTGTATAACTAAAATCTTCCCTGGATACATCGAAACTCAGTCCCCTGACACTACATGTCCAAGGAACCTTACCTCTTTCTCCTAGAAATGGAATTTGTCAAATTTGGTTTTAAGCACATTTCTCCTTAATATCCTCAATACAATCTCCAGATGTATTTCGTGTTCCTCCTTGGTCTTTGAATAGATAAGAATATTTTCGATAAAAACCAACACGAATTTGTTAAGAACATCTCTAAACATTCTATTCGTGAGGTCCACAAAATAGGCGGTTGCATTGGTCAGCCCAAAAGGCATAACCAACCATTCGTAAAAACAATCCGGACCTCTAAATGTAGTTAATAGAATGCAATCTTCTGCTATCCTTAGTTAATGGAATTCAGATTGCAATTCCATTAGTGAGAATACTCGAGAACCATGGAGTTGATTAAACAAGTCATCTATATGGGGTAGAGGATACTTGTTCTTAATCGTTTGCTTGTTTAGGTCTCGATAATCTACACAAAGCCTTAAGGAGCCATCAGATTTTGCAATGAAAACTACTACTGAGCCCCACATTAAATGACTAGGTCTAATCAACCCTTTCATTAACAACCCATTGGTTTGATTCCTCAACCCATCTTTCTCTTTCGAAGCCATCCTTTGAATGAGTGTATAACATGCCTTGCACCAGGAATCAAGTCAATATAGAACTCAATTTCCCGATGTGGGGGCAAACTTTTCACTTCTTTGAAAACATTCTAAAACTCCTTAACAATCGGTATCATCTCTAATCCTTTTTTGGATGAATCTAGTGCACACATGAAACTATCCCTTACCGGACTAAGTTCTTTACATAATTATTGAAATAATCTTCCCTAACCTTGTTTCCAGCAGTACCGTCCCCTTAACACAATCAAGAATAGCTTTATTCTTAGATAACCAATCCATACTGAGTACAACTTTGAATCCAATAAAGTCAAGGATAAGTAGGTCGCATGAAAAATTATGGAAAAGGTGGGTAACTCGGTCGTTTTCACAAATCATACAAAGATTATTTGTACCACATATGGGATTAGACACACAAATTGTGGTATCTACTATTTTTGTGATCAGTTTTGATCTATCAGCCAATCCTTTAACAATAAAACTATGGGAAGCCTCAGTATCAAACAATACTTTAACTAAATTCTCATTAACATAGATATTACCTACTAGAACTCCCTTGCCTTTTACATCTTTAGAGGCTGAAGGCTCATCTTTGATATCATAAACCTTAACCTGCTCTCCTTTCTTTATTCGTGGGCAAACATTTTTCCAGTGTTCAGGCTAATGGAAGTTGTGGCAGAGACTTTTCTGAACTATAGGAAGATGGGACCCTGTTGCTGTTTCTGAAATTTGGGACTCCTACAGAACCTTGAAAGATGGCCCTTCTTCCCACAGTTAAAACACTCAACATGTTTAAATCGATTTCCTAGAGATCGTCCACAAGTCTTGCCTAGCCAGGGCTTATTCCTTTATTATTGTTGTTGCCTTGAATTGCTATTGGATTCTTTTTTTCCAAAACTTCACATCGAAAACCGATATCCACCAGATTTATAAGGTTCCTTTCACATGAGCGGTCATACTATCTTGATACTGCTCCTTTATTCCAGTAATAAACATCTCATTTTTCTTTAGGGGAGTATCTACCAGTCCAGGCCCAAAGAGAGATAATTCATTGAATTTGCCCAAATACTCTTCCACTGACATTTCTTCTTGCTTCAAATCCATAAAACTTCTATAGAGGCGAGACTTTCTAGCAGCGTGTATGCATTATTCTTCAAACACTTCTTTAAACCTTGCTCAAGAGAAATTATCTTCTGCTTCATTAAGAGTAATAGACTCCCACCAAGCTAGAGCCCCATCCTTCAATTGTCAGGAGACTAAGAACCTTTTTTGATCATCATCGATGTTTAATCCTTCAAAGATTTTCTCAAATGATCGGAGCTAAGCTTGAATTTCGATAATAGATTGTGCCCTTAATTGGCTTTCCTCCTAAGCTGGTATAATATTTGCATAGTGTGTCAAAGTTAACCTGAGGTTGCATAGGAACTACAACTTCAATTACCGCATCATTTGGAGTTTGACCATTGGTGGCTGTTATGCTGTTATTTCCCCCTCCATGTCCTTTTCGATTACTCATTTCCTACTATGTGAATATAGTAAGATATCAGTTTAGAAACATAGACAAAATTATCTTAGGGGATGGGTACAAAATAACTCGAATGTATTTATTTGGATAAAAATTTCAAATATGTACTCCCAACGACTAAACTCATTCTAGAGCATTACTTACCCTATTTCTAATGTGTCGACCCCATCAAGGCTTAGGTGTTCGCTCAACCTAAGCTCTGATACCAATTGTGATGACCTGCCTTTTCAACCCTCGAAAATCAACACTAATACATTTATGGTATCCACATGCCGCAAATTCAAGTGCTGGAGAGGCGGATGATCAAGGGTAAAAGAAAATAAAGATAAAAGATAGAAAACATCGATTCTCACATCGCATTGAAGAACTTAAATTTTTTACATATAGATAGTATATATAATCATTCTCAAAATGATGTATTAGAGTTACATCAAGTACTAACCCAGTTAGGGTTAGTTATAATTGCCTATCCCTATATAGATGCTGGTATAAACTTATACATAATACAACGGAAATAGAAATGTATAACTATATACAGAGGAATTTTCTGCTCCATGCTCCAAGCTCCTCCAAAATGCTCCAAGCTAAACCTAACTACTTGGCTGCTTGAAAAATAAGGCATCCAGAGTTTAAGGGAAAAGAAAATAGACTCTGAGTCAGTCATGGGATTGGTGTGAGAAAACTCAAAAGAACAGGTACTTTTGAAATCAGAGATTTTCTCATAAGACCATGTCGCATAGAAATACAAACGGGTTTTTTACCTTATGATAACTAAAGCATTTGCTATGTAAAATCAAGGATATTATTTTTAATGATATTATTTGAAAACCCTTTCAAATAACATATTAATCATAGCCGAAATTGTTATATTAATTAAATTCTAACATACTAGGTTCTACAATCAAAACCGTAAAGGTAAGTATTTGAGAATGATTTCCAACAATGACACAGTAAGGGACTACCTTCCAATGGTACATCTTTAGAGGATGTACCAAGGCACAGCCCCGCTACCCTTTACCAACATAGAACCAGCCTACCTCTACCATAGATAGTACCAAATATCCCATCACCATGGTCGTTCCCAACCTATCCGTAGGACCCCAAAGCATACACAACAAACTCGATATATAAAGGGTAATCTAAAAAAGTAATGATTATATCCTAATGGGTGCGACCCACTTAGCCTACTGCATCTACCCAGTTTTTTCCTTTACAGATATGTGAGGCTTGAGGTAATGTTTTACCTTTCACATGACAAACCCCACTTTGAATGCCACATTTTCATTTTCGATGACACATTAATTGGTTTCCATAAAAGTATAACCCCTGAGTTTATATGCCTCAGGGAAAGGTGTTAAGTATAAGAGGGGTTACCCCTTACACCACCAAATAAATGTATGTTTGTAAAAACCAATGTACGTGGTCTTAAAAATGAAATGTCAGACATTCTTCCATGCAAAGTTGTCCAGGAACAGGACAAATCGATGGTATTCCTACTACATCTTGTTTAGGAATTACCCCTAGGATTAGTAGCGAGTAGTCTTATCATTGAAGATTTCAAAATCATTGTCTTCAACATGTCTTCACTTTCGAATGCATATGTTGGTTCGTAGTGGTTTTTGGATAGGAATAACCAAAATTCGATCTCAGTCTCTCCAAACCAATTGTTGATAGAAAAGATGTTAAGTATATGGATGATTAGTGATCATCATTCAATCAATTAATATCTTTATATCCGATAAAATATATTTAGAGATATATTTTAAACCATTTCTTCTTGGGAAATACAAATTTATTAAATCACTTTTTAACTTTTGAAATACCAAATCATTTCCTTTAAATTACTTAGGAATATTATTTCCATCTTCCTAATGGAGGTTACTTATTTCCAAAACATATCTTTTAACGGGTTAAAAACAATGTTATCGTTTAATATATACCTAAACTAGTTAGTACTGAGTAAAAAGGATTCATAGATTTTAGATTAATTATACTCAATATTAATTTCCATATTCAACCCGTACTATTTGTTGAATAATGGTGAAATCACCTTTTAAATTCACACGGATAGTATGGGTACCCTCCTTGGAATTTAATATAGAGTTTAACTAGGACATTCTCTTTACCATCAAAATCTTATTTGAAATCTAGTTTAACTTTATGGAGAATTCTAAACCCCTTTTCTTTTATCTTAAGAAAATATGATCTGAGTAAATCAAATTAACTATCCCCTCTATTGGGCCAATCCGGATAACTAGGGGAAGTAGGCAACTGTTTTCCTAAACTCCAGTCTAGAGACTACCTCTCTGTCACCCATAAGGCAGTTAAGTTATTTGACCGATTCTAAACCTTTTAAAAATACTTGATTTATTATTTGAAAATCATTTATAAAGGATTTGGGAAGAAAAAACCTAGTTTAAATCTTATTTTTGAAATTTCCAAATTCCTTTGATAAATTGCTAGTGAATCGTGCTTTTAAGGGCTTCTTAGCACAAATCCCATTGTAAACCTTTTATATGTCCAATTTTTCCATTTAAAACCCTTATTAAATATTTTAACCTAATTTTAGAATTTATTCCATATTTTTAAAGATTAAAAATATCCACTTAAAAAGAATTTGATGGTTTTCAAACTACCGGAAATGAATTATTTTAAAAATTTGATTTGTACATATCTAAATCTTTAATAAATGAAATCTTGGTTTTTCTTCTTAATTTGAAAACTACAGTTATATGAGTCCGTAAAATTCATATTGCAAATAATTCCGAGCTATATTCCATTCTACATATTGATTTAACTTCTACAGCACGAAATCGCGAACTACCGTTATGCGACACACTCAATTTTGGCTCATTTTCCAAAATTTTTAGAACTTTGTTGGAACACTTGTAAATGTTTATAAAACCATTATGAATTGTTTTCAAATCATTTATGATAATATTTTTTTATGTTTAGAGAGGTTAACAAGGCTATATACACCTTTATAATTTATATAAAGAAAGTAATTTCTTCATATAAATTCGATGTGTATTTTCCGTGAATTATTTCTACAACCTAGCAAAATTATCATTGCATCTAAAACACGATGATAAAGCATATGAAACAAGCATGGAAAAACAAATCATATCATCATATAATTTATTAAAATAAACTAGTGGAGTAACTCTCACTTATATGCTTTCCCGATCTAACTTCTAGTGCTACGAAATCTACTATAGCTCCGCTATTTTCATACTGAAGCTTATGAATCCTACCCTAGGACACTAATGTGCACTCGGCTTTGATCATGGGAGGGTGGAGGAGCCTAGATGAGCTCGCCCAAGTAAGAAGAGAAGAAGATCACTTGCTTTAGTTTCAAACTTAGGTGGTATATCTCTCTATATATTATGACTTATTTAAGCAGAACTTCGACTTGATTTTGGAATATTTTTAAGAGGTCATGGAAACCATTAATGGACTCATGAAAAAGATAAAGAAAGCTCAAGAATTTGTGAGGGAAAGTGTGAATAAATGAGAGGGTATGCCTTTCCTTCTATAGGAAAAATTGTGTAAAATATCACAAACATCATCATAACACATTTCCCATCACCATGTGCTACTCCACCCTCCCATTCTTTTGGCAACCACCCCCTTACCCATATGCCACCCTATGAGTGGTGGTGAGTTTGCTTTTTCCAAGTTATATTTGTTTATACATAAGGAGTTTATATGTATATATGTAGATATTTCTTTTGGCTTTGATTTGACTAATTATGATACACATTTATATATATATGTGCATGTGTGTTTATGTTCAAATAAGGTTGCTACAACTTAAAACCATGTCCATTTGTCAAAACGTTGTAAATCCGGAATCCGATTTCGGGTCATATTTTATTTTTTTATTCAAACTATTTATTTATGTAAATAACTTTCGAAAAATTACTAAAAAATGATTTTAAGACCCTTAAAGCTTTGGGATATTAGGACGTGATTTCTGTGAGTTTTGACAAAATATTTGTCACGTACCGAAATTTTCGACTTTCGAAAATTCGACATCGATACTCCCTTTATCGACTGCCGAGAAATCGAGTGCCGGAAACTCCAATAGTGAGGGTTTAAGAAAGAAGAAAAGGCAGAAGAAGAAGAAAACAGAAGAAGAAGGAAGAAGAAAATAGAGAAGAACAACAGAACAACATCAGAAGCAGAAACAATATCAGAATCTCACATATCGCAGCGGAACAACATATAATAGATAAATGAATAATCTTTAAAACAAAGAACTATATCATTTTATACATACATCAATCAGAGTCAATAAACAACAATGGACAGTTATATAAACTTGTCCTCATACATAATACACATGTAACGATCCGTAAATTTCAACCGTTTTAATAACGTAATTAGTTGAAATTTTGTGAAATTTTAATCGATAAAATTTTGAAATGAAAATTTAATATTTGGAATACGTCTAGTTTAACATAGCAGTTGGTAAATTTTCGTCCGAAAATACGAAAGTTTATTTCGCGCGTAAATTCACTTCAATTTAATCAGTTAAAAAGCGTTGTAAATAAAAAGTTTTCAAAACCAAAATATTTTTACATAGAAAAATTCTAAACCATCTTCTGAGCAAGATGTCAGTTCGTCGTTTTTCCAAATTCGGACATCTATTGCTCCGTCGTTCTTATTTTCTGCAAAATGCAGCATTCTGGTACCGATATCGATTTTTTATCGGATGATCGTACCACTGATATTTGTATACCGTTTTGATCGTCTCGTCTTGCTGATCGCTGCAGTATATAAGTTTGTTTATTTCGGCATCCGGTTCACGACGTTATCTGCGAGACGACTAATCGTATCGGTACCCAATTCTAACTTTTGGTTTCCTAATTCTTTTCATTTTCCTCTGTAAACCCAATAGCCTACTGCTTTTATTATTTCCTTGAAGTCGTGCCAGCTCTTGCTATTCCCTAGGTGATTTATTTCTTGAATTCAAGCTTTAGCCTTTATTATTTAACCGGTCCAATTTATTTTGATGGTTCGTTTCCTTTTGCATTCGGTTGGTTTGAGAATATAATAACTTCTCTTGATTTTGCCTGCTCACTTTTACTTTGGAATCTACGCATCTTCATTCCCACTTTCTTATGTTCATTTATCATGCCTAATATAAAATATGTATAACCAATAGTCATCTTCCCACCTTTTCTTTTCCTTCAGCCGTGAAACCATCACCACCGTTCCCAAGCAACTAAGCCCGACCAAGCCTCCACCCAGGCCATCACGTCCGAGACCCGAGCCTCATCTCGTCCACCTTCCCCTCCACCCCACGCGTCTCCACTCTCCTTCACCAGTAGCCGATACAGCCACCCATGAACCCGAGCCACACCACCTCTTCCTCAGCCTAGACCTACCGTGCCACCACTTATGCCCTCTGCCCATGCCGAAGTCCTTCCCTTCAGACGCATTGAAGCCCACGCGGCCCACCCCGAGCAAAGCCACCTCCACTTCACGCCAGCGAGGCCACCCACCACCGGCCATCGCCTCCACCTCTGCCTCAGACCTCTTCCACACGTCAGCACACCACGTGGACCGCACCTCCAACCGCCTTGAACATCCTACGTGCCGCACTGCCCATCACCACCGCACCCATGTCCTCCGCCACCGAAAATCGTTCGCCTTCGACTGCTCCTCCTTCTCTTCCTGTTTCCATCTACCTGCAGCCTTACTCCACACCACCAAGCAGCAAACACAGCCACCCACCCTTCCCTTCCACCTTTCTCTACAAATTGCCAGCATTCCACACACATAAGTAACCATCGGCCAACCCTCAAACAGCGCGCGAAAGAAAAAAAACACTAACGGTAGACGCGCGCACCATCCCTTCGAGTTCCCTCCTTGGCCTTTTCCTCTCCGCCTATGTCTCACTACCGAACTTCCACCTCCACCTCGCGACAGATCTGCAACACCTCCTTCATGCTCACCCTTGGCCGAACTTGAATCCATCTACTGCATATATATATGCCATGTATATATGTATGCGATTGGTTAGTACTGTTTTTCTCTTTCGTATATAGAGATATTGAATTCATATATAATTTGTTTTGTTTATATATTAGTATATACTGATGTATACATAGTTAGTTCTCTTATTATGTTTTATATATATATATAGACTGTTTTGGGGCTTAAATTTGTATACGTCAGTTATGTATATATATGTGTTTAGGCCTATTCGTATATATATGTTTTTAAAATGGGAGTCTTAGCTTTTACATTATAATATATTTAAGTATATGGTTATTTATAAGTGATAAAATATGTTATCTGTATATAGATTTTATAACCTATGATTTGAGAGTGTGGGTATATATATTGTATATTAGTTTAGTCTATATAAATATTAATTATATAAGTATATGTTTGTTTCGTACAGACCTTAGTATATAAGTATAGTTGAAAGCTATTTATATCTAAGTATACATTTTATATAAGCACTATGTGCTGTTATTTGTTATTGGTATAGTTTACATTTACATTCTAGTTTATATGTTTTCGCATGGGGACTGTTTCGCAAATTCTATAGTAAAGTATGTTCTTATATTTAAGTTCGCTTGAGTTATAAAAGATAAAGTATATGATATGTTATTTGCAGTTTTCACATAAGTATAAGATTTATAACTTTGTATATTTGTTTATAAATATTAGTCTATATAGCTTACATATATATTTATTTATGCATATGACCTACGTAGGTTGTCTAGTGGTATAATGTTATTATGACTTTGCAGTGAACAAAAGATAGGTTACGTATGTTAAGGTTTATATTTTGAAAAAGGAGTATATGTTAAATTTGACAATGATCTTGGAATATATATAGATTTGGATTTTTGATGTATAAGTTTTGTATAAATTTCACTTAATAATATAAGGATTTTATTTTTAATATATGTGTTTAATTGAAAACAATGATTTTATTTTATATATTATTTTAATATTTCTCTTAGATTAAATATTGATTTCAAAGAAATGATAATAATTTTTTTAGTTTACATCAAAACTGGTTCTAATTTGTTTCTCATCGATCCCTATTTTCAGCTTTGCTCATCAAATTCGTGCCGATTTTTGCTTTGCTTGGATTCGTAACTCAAATTCTATGTCCGTATCAGTGTTCGTATCTGTGTCATCGCCTGTTCTCTCTAGCCTCGAAAGGTGAGCACTCACTCACGATTAACGTTCTTTTATTTATTAAATCTGATTTCAATTGAAACGACAACTGAAATATGCTGCTGTTAGTTAATTTCACTGTTATATGCTATTACCTGTATCAGTTCATCTGTGACATCTGACACCATTATCTGTTAATTATTTATGTGATGATAATACAGTTTGGCTGATAATTGATTGATTGTTGATGTTTATATTGAACGTTAAATTGTTAGTGTTAAATGATAAATAGTATGCAGAATTGAAATTGATATAGGATAGTTAACAATTTTAAACTGATTTATATGATAAATTTGATTAGTGAATATGACCCCTTTTAATTGTTAAATTAATTGACATGTAGAATAGTGATATTACACTTTGAACCATCGACGTATATTGGATTAATTGTTGTAGTATAAATTGAAATTGAATGACAAGTGAAAAACCGCAATGTAATAATCTTTAATCTACATGAAATGATAGTGTAGATTCTAGAAATAATTATATTAATTCGTACAAATAACAATGCGAATTAATATGGTTATTTCGGGATTATTTGAATTGATTATTGGATTGATATTGATTGTTGTTATTGCTTGTTTATTTACTTTGACACCATCCCAGTTATCACACTGCAAGTTCCCTCTGTTATGCTTTGATTTTTAATTGAATTGGAATCGGGTTGAAATGATAAATACCCAAAATTGAACTTTGACCTAGGATAGAAAATTAAATAAACCCGATTGGTCAATAACTTGATTTTGAAATAAGATAAGGATTTTATTTGAATAAATAATATGGTTTTGAAATGAAGTTGAAATTTGAATTTAAGTGAAAGGAAATGTTAATGTTTAATAATCTGAAACAAATTATTAAAAATGTAATTGATGAAAGAATGTTGTTTAAGTTGAGAAACTATTGAGTTAAGTTGGAAATTATAATTAAGTTTGAAATTATTAAACTTTGAAATTATTTAATAATTAAGTTTTGAATTATTTAATAATTAAATAAGATTGAATTATTTAATGATTAAATTAAATTGAATTTTGAATAAGTGAATTTTACTTCGTAATACTTGAAATTGAGTTTCTTTATTAATAAAGTTTGGAAAATCATTTAAGTAAGTAAATAGGTGAAATTGAATTTCTTTAACAAGAAATAAAATGTGATATTTTGGAATTAATGTAAGACTTGAAATTTAAAGAATTTGATTTGATGAATTTAATTTAATTCAAAATTGTAAGTTTTGATTTAATGAAGTTGAACTTAAGAATGGATTTAATGAATTGGAAATTTAATGGAAATTGTTTTGAATAACAAATTTACTTAACGAATATTGAATGGAATCGATAAATGAATGTAAATTGATTTGAATGTTAAATTAAATTAATTTAAATGATTTTGAAATGAAACTGATATACGAATTTGGATCAATATTTGAATTGTTTTTAAATAGAAATTGGAATTGAATTATAAGATTTTGAAAGTGTAATTTGGAAGTTTTGAAATGTAAATTTATGGAAATGGTTTGAAAGACAAATGAAATGCTGGTTTACGAATTGAAATTGAAATTGAAATTGATTTGGTTTTTGAATTATATAAACGACCAATCGGTGTAATAATTACGAAAGTTATTAAAGAGACCGGGATCGGTAATGGATATACTCTCTATCTGAACCGAAACCACTTTAATAACTATACGCGGAGTGTTGATCCAGAACGAAGTGGATGGTTTTGGTGAACGCGTTGACTGAAGAAAGAGGACGATTTTGGATGACCCCTGACATGACTAAAACAGGAGCCGCGCCGGGCCATTGAGGTTCGCCACCTCTAGCGGACACACTTCTTCGATACCATATCTATTACTTTTGTGATTCGATTTGGGTGCACCCCTCGATTATGGGAGTGTTGTTTCGCGGTGTTGGGGTAGTAGCTGCTAGGCCCAACATCAGTCCGGATCACGCAACTACTAGTATCCTAGTTGGTATCGCCTCATGTACCTTGTCATACTGATTATCCTATTCGCGACCACTACGATTTTGATTTGTACCTTTAGTATATGGATTGCCCTCTGGTGACTTCCGGTTTTGGGGAAACTACGGTCTTGTATATGCTTTTGGGAATAAACAGGTTAAGAGGTGTATGGGCCCTGCTTAACCCTACTTTGATATCTTTATATTACTGATAGACATTATCTACTTAGCGTACATTACTACCTAGTAGATAGTTTAACGGATCCTTAAAGGATGGTTATTCCAAACATCCTTTGAGTTACTTGTATTTCAATTGCTATTTCACTTGAGTTGGATTTATTAATATAAGAATGTTAATCCTGACTCGAGTGTCTTGTGTTTTGCTTTACGCTCGGGTCAGACTGAGTGTATCAGTATTCGAGACTCACCTTTGGAGTTGGAGCTTTGCTTGAAGATCCAGCCATCTATTCTGCTTTCAGTATTCGATGATTCCAGTGATGTATTCTGATTTGTATCTGATGTATCGTATTACTCTTCTGTTGTAAACTCTGATGTATTTTATATATTCATATAGTAGCTTCATGAACTACTATCTCTTTTATTTCCGCTGCATTTATTACTCTGTGTCTGTGATATGTGATTATATCTATTTACTGTATATGTTCAGTTTTGCCAATTTAAATTAACAACGCGGTATTTTGAGCAATTCAACTCCGGCATGAGTGTCTACCTATACACTTATAATGGACGCGAATGGTCCAAAATGGCGGGTCGTTACAGTTGGTATCAGAGCTTTGGTAAGCTCTAGGCAAAACTTAACATATAGGGTAAATGTATTTACAGAATCACTCTCATTCGAGTTTCAATCTCTTCCTTTGACTCAATTCCTTTGAATTTTGGAACGTTCCCCTCGGTTCCGAAATTTCATTCGTGTCCCTCACTATTCGTCTTCTTTCTATTCTGGAGCATCACATAACTCCACTTCAAATGATATCTATAATAGATCGGCGGTCTCGCCAATCTTCGAATGATTCGTAAAGGAGCAAAACTCCTTTATAATAGGCATTGATTCACCGGAGATTTCTGTATCCTCGGTTTACGATGCTATCTATTCCCTGCTATACCTGAATTCCATCTCTTGAGATCGAGTGTTGATTTACCTCGGAATTCAGCAATCGATCTTACTCTTGAAGTTACAGACGACCTGGTTAAGGTTGCCCGTGAATTAAATAAACTTATCCATCTTCCTATTTCGTTATTTAATCATCTTATCCTTGTTTCGAACCTATCTTCGAATCAAAATTCTCTTTGATTTGAGTCATCAAATTTGAATCTATACCCTTGCTTTGAAATCCATTCTTGTATCATCAAGCGAGGAAGTGTATTTGTAAATCTCTATAAAAATGTTTTATATATTGTGTTGTTTGAGTTGCTGATGTTGATTTGGGTTTTCGATCGATTCGTCTGATCAACGCTATCGATAGAATTTCCAAAACACTTGAGCAGAGCAAACGAACACAATATTGTTTTCAAATTTGTTTGATTATATTGTAAAAACATAAGTAAAAATTTTCTGGAATTTAATAGGTAAATTAAATTGTTTGTAATGATAATATTTGATTATCATTTATTGTTCTAAATAAATTTATAAATACGGTTTATAAATGGATTGGAATTTGAAATGAATTTAATTCAGAAATTTGAGAATTTAGTTTCCGGTGATTTCGAACTTTGGTTTCAAAATTTTAAAGTATATATTATTGGAAGTATTTTCGAATATAAATGATTTTCAAAGAATTTTAAAATGTTGAAATCAGTGCTCTTCTCTTTGTCGCTGGAAAATAATTTCGGTGATGGCGGCCGCATCATCGACATCCATTTTCGAGTTTCGAAGTGGAAAGACTATTCTGTAGCTTTGCTACGGTTTTGTTTTGAAAAAAATATTTGATTTGAATTTCTTCCGTATAATTTGATTTATATATATATATATATAAGTATCTTATTTTAAAAATTAATTTGATTTGATATAAATATATTATATATATCTATAAATTGTTTAAGGTTAATCGGAAATTAATTCTTAAATTTTGTTAAAGAATGATTTTAATTATAAATAAAAAACCAAAAATTTGGTAAATTTTATTTGTATATTGTTCAACTGCATTCTAATACAACTTACCTACATCATTCAGAAGTTGAATATGTAATTGGATAATGTATAAGGTAAATTGAATTTATAAATAAAATTTGAGTGTTTATAATAAATGTTATACACCAAATTTTGATTATAAAGATGTTAACAGAGTTGGATAGGATAGTAAGTAAAACTCAGTTAATAATGAAATAAATTTGTTTTGAGAGAATTAATAAGTTTGTTTTGAAAGAATTAATAGATTGAAATTTTATCAACATATGCAAATACCTTGAATTTAAAAAGAAATTAATAGATGTAAATTAATTTAAATCAAAACTTTTATGGTTTGAATTAATTTATATGGGTTAAATATATGTAATAAGAGATATTAAGTGGAACAAATCTAATAATAATTTGGAATAAAGAAGAATTAGATTTGTTGAAGAAAATATGATTATAATAAAAGGCTATTCAAAATTTATGGTTTTAGAAATTGTAAATCGAAGAGAATTGGATAATAAGATAATGAATTTAGAAATAGTTGAGATTGATTGTAGTGAAATCAAATAGATTTAATCAATTATTAAATATCAATTAATTTAAATTTGAATTTATATGGTTTAAATTAAGTGTTATTTTATATTTCAAATCTGTTTTTCTTTCTGGTTGTTTCTATTCTCCTACCTCGTTCCTTTTCGGGGACGAAAAGTTTTGAGTGGGGGAGAATGTAACGACCCGTAAATTTCAACCGTTTTAATAACGTAATTAGTTGAAATTTTGTGAAATTTTAATCGATAAAATTTTGAAATGAAAATTTAATATTTGGAATACGTCTAGTTTAACATAGCAGTTGGTAAATTTTCGTCCGAAAATACGAAAGTTTATTTCGCGCGTAAATTCACTTCAATTTAATCAGTTAAAAAGCGTTGTAAATAAAAAGTTTTCAAAACCAAAATATTTTTACATAGAAAAATTCTAAACCATCTTCTGAGCAAGATGTCAGTTCGTCGTTTTTCCAAATTCGGACATCTATTGCTCCGTCGTTCTTATTTTCTGCAAAATGCAGCATTCTGGTACCGATATCGATTTTTTATCGGATGATCGTACCACTGATATTTGTATACCGTTTTGATCGTCTCGTCTTGCTGATCGCTGCAGTATATAAGTTTGTTTATTTCGGCATCCGGTTCACGACGTTATCTGCGAGACGACTAATCGTATCGGTACCCAATTCTAACTTTTGGTTTCCTAATTCTTTTCATTTTCCTCTGTAAACCCAATAGCCTACTGCTTTTATTATTTCCTTGAAGTCGTGCCAGCTCTTGCTATTCCCTAGGTGATTTATTTCTTGAATTCAAGCTTTAGCCTTTATTATTTAACCGGTCCAATTTATTTTGATGGTTCGTTTCCTTTTGCATTCGGTTGGTTTGAGAATATAATAACTTCTCTTGATTTTGCCTGCTCACTTTTACTTTGGAATCTACGCATCTTCATTCCCACTTTCTTATGTTCATTTATCATGCCTAATATAAAATATGTATAACCAATAGTCATCTTCCCACCTTTTCTTTTCCTTCAGCCGTGAAACCATCACCACCGTTCCCAAGCAACTAAGCCCGACCAAGCCTCCACCCAGGCCATCACGTCCGAGACCCGAGCCTCATCTCGTCCACCTTCCCCTCCACCCCACGCGTCTCCACTCTCCTTCACCAGTAGCCGATACAGCCACCCATGAACCCGAGCCACACCACCTCTTCCTCAGCCTAGACCTACCGTGCCACCACTTATGCCCTCTGCCCATGCCGAAGTCCTTCCCTTCAGACGCATTGAAGCCCACGCGGCCCACCCCGAGCAAAGCCACCTCCACTTCACGCCAGCGAGGCCACCCACCACCGGCCATCGCCTCCACCTCTGCCTCAGACCTCTTCCACACGTCAGCACACCACGTGGACCGCACCTCCAACCGCCTTGAACATCCTACGTGCCGCACTGCCCATCACCACCGCACCCATGTCCTCCGCCACCGAAAATCGTTCGCCTTCGACTGCTCCTCCTTCTCTTCCTGTTTCCATCTACCTGCAGCCTTACTCCACACCACCAAGCAGCAAACACGGCCACCCACCCTTCCCTTCCACCTTTCTCTACAAATTGCCAGCATTCCACACACATAAGTAACCATCGGCCAACCCTCAAACAGCGCGCGAAAGAAAAAAAAAACACTAACGGTAGACGCGCGCACCATCCCTTCGAGTTCCCTCCTTGGCCTTTTCCTCTCCGCCTATGTCTCACTACCGAACTTCCACCTCCACCTCACGACAGATCTGCAACACCTCCTTCATGCTCACCCTTGGCCGAACTTGAATCCATCTACTGCATATATATATGCCATGTATATATGTATGCGATTGGTTAGTACTGTTTTTCTCTTTCGTATATAGAGATATTGAATTCATATATAATTTGTTTTGTTTATATATTAGTATATACTGATGTATACATAGTTAGTTCTCTTATTATGTTTTATATATATATATATAGACTGTTTTGGGGCTTAAATTTGTATACGTCAGTTATGTATATATATTTGTTTAGGCCTATTCGTATATATATGTTTTTAAAATGGGAGTCTTAGCTTTTACATTATAATATATTTAAGTATATGGTTATTTATAAGTGATAAAATATGTTATCTGTATATAGATTTTATAACCTATGATTTGAGAGTGTGGGTATATATATTGTATATTAGTTTAGTCTATATAAATATTAATTATATAAGTATATGTTTGTTTCGTACAGACCTTAGTATATAAGTATAGTTGAAAGCTATTTATATCTAAGTATACATTTTATATAAGCACTATGTGCTGTTATTTGTTATTGGTATAGTTTACATTTACATTCTAGTTTATATGTTTTCGCATGGGGACTGTTTCGCAAATTCTATAGTAAAGTATGTTCTTATATTTAAGTTCGCTTGAGTTATAAAAGATAAAGTATATGATATGTTATTTGCAGTTTTCACATAAGTATAAGATTTATAACTTTGTATATTTGTTTATAAATATTAGTCTATATAGCTTACATATATATTTATTTATGCATATGACCTACGTAGGTTGTCTAGTGGTATAATGTTATTATGACTTTGCAGTGAACAAAAGATAGGTTACGTATGTTAAGGTTTATATTTTGAAAAAGGAGTATATGTTAAATTTGACAATGATCTTGGAATATATATAGATTTGGATTTTTGATGTATAAGTTTTGTATAAATTTCACTTAATAATATAAGGATTTTATTTTTAATATATGTGTTTAATTGAAAACAATGATTTTATTTTATATATTATTTTAATATTTCTCTTAGATTAAATATTGATTTCAAAGAAATGATAATAATTTTTTTAGTTTACATCAAAACTGGTTCTAATTTGTTTCTCATCGATCCCTATTTTCAGCTTTGCTCATCAAATTCGTGCCGATTTTTGCTTTGCTTGGATTCGTAACTCAAATTCTATGTCCGTATCAGTGTTCGTATCTGTGTCATCGCCTGTTCTCTCTAGCCTCGAAAGGTGAGCACTCACTCACGATTAACGTTCTTTTATTTATTAAATCTGATTTCAATTGAAACGACAACTGAAATATGCTGCTGTTAGTTAATTTCACTGTTATATGCTATTACCTGTATCAGTTCATCTGTGACATCTGACACCATTATCTGTTAATTATTTATGTGATGATAATACAGTTTGGCTGATAATTGATTGATTGTTGATGTTTATATTGAACGTTAAATTGTTAGTGTTAAATGATAAATAGTATGCAGAATTGAAATTGATATAGGATAGTTAACAATTTTAAACTGATTTATATGATAAATTTGATTAGTGAATATGACCCCTTTTAATTGTTAAATTAATTGACATGTAGAATAGTGATATTACACTTTGAACCATCGACGTATATTGGATTAATTGTTGTAGTATAAATTGAAATTGAATGACAAGTGAAAAACCGCAATGTAATAATCTTTAATCTACATGAAATGATAGTGTAGATTCTAGAAATAATTATATTAATTCGTACAAATAACAATGCGAATTAATATGGTTATTTCGGGATTATTTGAATTGATTATTGGATTGATATTGATTGTTGTTATTGCTTGTTTATTTACTTTGACACCATCCCAGTTATCACACTGCAAGTTCCCTCTGTTATGCTTTGATTTTTAATTGAATTGGAATCGGGTTGAAATGATAAATACCCAAAATTGAACTTTGACCTAGGATAGAAAATTAAATAAACCCGATTGGTCAATAACTTGATTTTGAAATAAGATAAGGATTTTATTTGAATAAATAATATGGTTTTGAAATGAAGTTGAAATTTGAATTTAAGTGAAAGGAAATGTTAATGTTTAATAATCTGAAACAAATTATTAAAAATGTAATTGATGAAAGAATGTTGTTTAAGTTGAGAAACTATTGAGTTAAGTTGGAAATTATAATTAAGTTTGAAATTATTAAACTTTGAAATTATTTAATAATTAAGTTTTGAATTATTTAATAATTAAATAAGATTGAATTATTTAATGATTAAATTAAATTGAATTTTGAATAAGTGAATTTTACTTCGTAATACTTGAAATTGAGTTTCTTTATTAATAAAGTTTGGAAAATCATTTAAGTAAGTAAATAGGTGAAATTGAATTTCTTTAACAAGAAATAAAATGTGATATTTTGGAATTAATGTAAGACTTGAAATTTAAAGAATTTGATTTGATGAATTTAATTTAATTCAAAATTGTAAGTTTTGATTTAATGAAGTTGAACTTAAGAATGGATTTAATGAATTGGAAATTTAATGGAAATTGTTTTGAATAACAAATTTACTTAACGAATATTGAATGGAATCGATAAATGAATGTAAATTGATTTGAATGTTAAATTAAATTAATTTAAATGATTTTGAAATGAAACTGATATACGAATTTGGATCAATATTTGAATTGTTTTTAAATAGAAATTGGAATTGAATTATAAGATTTTGAAAGTGTAATTTGGAAGTTTTGAAATGTAAATTTATGGAAATGGTTTGAAAGACAAATGAAATGCTGGTTTACGAATTGAAATTGAAATTGAAATTGATTTGGTTTTTGAATTATATAAACGACCAATCGGTGTAATAATTACGAAAGTTATTAAAGAGACCGGGATCGGTAATGGATATACTCTCTATCTGAACCGAAACCACTTTAATAACTATACGCGGAGTGTTGATCCAGAACGAAGTGGATGGTTTTGGTGAACGCGTTGACTGAAGAAAGAGAACGATTTTGGATGACCCCTGACATGACTAAAACAGGAGCCGCGCCGGGCCATTGAGGTTCGCCACCTCTAGCGGACACACTTCTTCGATACCATATCTATTACTTTTGTGATTCGATTTGGGTGCACCCCTCGATTATGGGAGTGTTGTTTCGCGGTGTTGGGGTAGTAGCTGCTAGGCCCAACATCAGTCCGGATCACGCAACTACTAGTATCCTAGTTGGTATCGCCTCATGTACCTTGTCATACTGATTATCCTATTCGCGACCACTACGATTTTGATTTGTACCTTTAGTATATGGATTGCCCTTTGGTGACTTCCGGTTTTGGGGAAACTACGGTCTTGTATATGCTTTTGGGAATAAACAGGTTAAGAGGTGTATGGGCCCTGCTTAACCCTACTTTGATATCTTTATATTACTGATAGACATTATCTACTTAGCGTACATTACTACCTAGTAGATAGTTTAACGGATCCTTAAAGGATGGTTATTCCAAACATCCTTTGAGTTACTTGTATTTCAATTGCTATTTCACTTGAGTTGGATTTATTAATATAAGAATGTTAATCCTGACTCGAGTGTCTTGTGTTTTGCTTTACGCTCGGGTCAGACTGAGTGTATCAGTATTCGAGACTCACCTTTGGAGTTGGAGCTTTGCTTGAAGATCCAGCCATCTATTCTGCTTTCAGTATTCGATGATTCCAGTGATGTATTCTGATTTGTATCTGATGTATCGTATTACTCTTCTGTTGTAAACTCTGATGTATTTTATATATTCATATAGTAGCTTCATGAACTACTATCTCTTTTATTTCCGCTGCATTTATTACTCTGTGTCTGTGATCTGTGATTATATCTATTTACTGTATATGTTCAGTTTTGCTAATTTAAATTAACAACGCGGTATTTTGAGCAATTCAACTCCGGCATGAGTGTCTACCTATACACTTATAATGGACGCGAATGGTCCAAAATGGCGGGTCGTTACAACACAGCGGAATAAATACTATCAGATACAAATACTACGTCTCGCCATCCAGCTTATCTCCAAAGCTTCAGAATATCCAGAATATCCTGATAACATAACTCTAGGCTGCCCGTGTGGAAATTGGTGGGCACCCAGAGTTTAGAAGGGAACAATAAACTCCGAGTCAGTCATGGTGACTGGTGCGAGATCGTAAAACAGTTATTTTTCACAAGGAAAATAAAACAAATTCGCAATGCTTTTGGAAAATGAAACTACCATAAGACCTCCCACCACACACACAATGCAAACGCAGAATTGGAGGAGATTTCTTCTTATGATAGTCAAAGATGCTTACTACGCAAAATCAAATCATTTTTGATATTATTATTAGTGCATAGTGTAGAAAACAGTTCGAAAGTATAATATTAATCTTAGCCAACATACGACCAGTATCGTATGCCTACTATAGCTACCATCTAAACAGTGGTGACCACCGTACGTAAATGGCAGGTTCTACAACTAATACCGTACAAGGTTCGTATTGGAGTTTGGATTTCCAACAAATGGTCAGGCTAAGGAACTTCCTATCCACGATGGGTACGTCCCTGGAATAGACGACCCGAGAAATAACCTAACATTACGGTTAGATCTCTGCCAACACAAGGCCGGGTTACCTCTGCAAAAGTAGGTAACTACTGACACGCGTATGCCATCCCCCGATCGTAACCGATCTTCCCGAGGATCCCCGATTTCCAACAAACCACATAGTAAAAATGCAGCAACCACATAGGTTAAGTATCTGGGCTCCATACCATGATACCACCTCTATCCAGAAGGAATGACATACACTAAGGGGCGCTACTCCCTAGAACCTTGCTGCATCCTTCCTGTTTTGACCATTTCCGGGGTGTGAGGCTCGACGAAGTCTCGTCCACAAAGCTACGCTTTCTACAAAGCCATGCTTCGGGTCAAACAAATGATCAACCTATGATCACAAAGATATGAGATCAAACAAATGATCATATCGCAAATGATCAAACACTGATCATTTCACAGCAACACTCAGTATGCCACGTTACCAAATTGGGAATATATCGCTGATAAATTTCAACTACATAACCTCTGAGCTCGTACGTCTCAGAGAAGGGTGTTAAGCTAAGAGAATAAATTCTCCGCCACCAACAGATATGTATTTGAAAGAAATCAGCTTTATATCTCAAATTGTAACGTCAGACATACAATCCATACAAGTCTGTTCCGGGATCGAACAGAACCGAAGGCACTTCTCACGAAGCCCTTGCATATCCGGATAAATTTCTAATCACGTCCGGACTTCCCATCACTAAGGGTGATAAAACCTCTAAACCGGAGATCAGCCGATGTAGAGTAACTCGACGGTAATCCTTCCGTTTTCAAAAATATCCGGTCTTCAACACCGGTCTTCAAATGCAATTCATAACGACGTATCACATATTCGGAATGGGTTATACGACCCCATGGTCCTTTCCCGGCTAACCCGAATAGTGAGCGATTATTCAAAAATAAGTGTGGCATTCAAATTCATCCAAATCACAACAAATACCTATCTAAAGGTAATTATTGATAGTCGGTTATTTAACTATCAATAAAGATGCGCGACATCATCAAATTCCAAATAATTTTCCAAATTATTTCATCTTCAAAAATATCTTTACTAGATATAAAATTTACACACTTCAAAAATAAATCAATATTTATTTTTAAACGAATTCCCATTTCTTTTTATAAATTCCATCTTGAATTTACATTTTTCGAATATCTACTAATATTCGATTTTCAATGATTTCAAAATATTCAATTTCAATTTATCTTTAAGAAGATAAATTCTCAAAAACATTTCATTCATTTTGGAAAAACATTCCCATACTTATCTAATAATAAGTATTTCACAAATCTATTTATTTTCAACACTTGGAAAATATTCGATATACTTAAATCAATATTAAGTATATATTTCATTCTTTAAGGAAATCATTTGAGTCAAAACGAATGTTACGTAAAACATCGTTACGACGACTCAAAATCACTAGTATAGGGATTCGAATTTTTAAGATAGATATGTAAATCCCAATACTACATAAAAACATTTCCTTTTGGAAATCATTTACTATAACAACGGTGTTATAGTCCACCATTTCCTTATATTTTTCGAAAACGTCTATTTCAACAATAAATGTTGAAATCTATGATTTCGATATTCAATATATTTTAAAACATCGTTTAAAACAATTAACTTCATTTTCAATGTCACTTTCCCAAAACGATATCCATTTTACTTAAAAATACATTCACTGTCCAAAATCGTGAATATACTTCACTAACCAAATTTCAATAATCTCTACACATTTTATTTCCAGAATTATCCACTATCCAAAATCGTGGATAAAATTCCCTTAATAACCTTCTATATTAAATTCATCAAATTTGATTGATTTTCGAATTTATAAAACAACGTTTATAAATTCACCTTTTTATATTTCATAACAACTTTTGATTTAATAAATTTCTCCTTTTATTAACTTCTAAAATTACTTATCAAAATAAGTGATTTCGGATTTATAAAACACTGTTTATAAATCACTTTTATACTTCATAACAATTTCAATTTATGAAATCATTTCATTTAGCAATTTCTATTTATATCCCATATAAGTGCAAAAATCTAATTTATAAGTAAATTACTTATAAATCTTTTATTCTACAACATCTATTCACTTTATAACTTCACGTTATAAATTTATTAATTTCATTCACTTATGAAATCCTTTTTATACTTCTTTTTAACACTTATAAAAATTCGTTTTATAAGTCCAATATTTTGATTTATAAAATATCAATTTTTACAAATCTTTTTATACAAATCGTTTATTGTTATTTAAAAATCCCGACTTAAACCCTTTTTTAAATAAATCAACTATTTATTTCAAAAATCACACTTTGGTTAAATTTCACCAAAAATCTTAACTTTTATAACTTTAAAATTTTAGACGTTTATTTATTTGAAATAAATCAATTCAAAATTCAATAAAACGTTTACTTTCAAAAAAATCACTTTAAAATCCTTTTAAATTAAAAGTCGTTATTTTTAACACTTTAAAATTTTGAATCCAATGATGCAACGCACCAATTAGTCAATCACAACAACAAACATCATATATCAATATGATAACAGAATATACATCAATATCTGTAAATAAATAAATACTGGTGAGGAATCCAGTTGGATCCCTCCAACCTGTTTCCCTGCATCCAAAGACGTTAGCACAATACCAATTCCACTTCAAGGTGGAATATCGCGGTATATAGGTTTTATAAAATATCCGCTTACTAACGGCGCAATAGGGTCTCATCCGCTATACGAGGCGGGAAATCAATCAATCCAATATATACATATGCCAATATGTATATATTGCTATATATATATATAGATATATCCTATTATATCTAATATCACATCCAAACATCAATCAATTCAGTCAATAATAACTGCAAATTCCACTTTCATTTTGAGTGAGAAAAAAATCTCACCTTAGCTTTTATTTTGCCATCCCAATTTCCATTCTGACCATTTCTCCATTTTTAACCTTGTATAAATAATTATACAGTTCGTTAATATTCGAAATAAATCGAACAACCGATTACCGTTTCATAGTTTTGATTAGCCGATAATTTTATTTAAACCAATTTTCTCCTTAAAAAATTTATTTAACAAAACATTAAATTAAAAAAAAAACTACATCTCCTTTAATAAATTTAATTTTCTAACCATTTGACAAATTTAATTTACTAACCATTTAAATTTAAACAAATGTTTTCTTTTCAAACTAATTTCTTTTAAATAAATTTATTTGACTAACATTTCAATTTGTACTAACTTTCCTATTTCTTTAACTAAAGTCTCATTTACATATATCTTTCACATTTAACTTACAATCAATTTCTTCTCTTAAAATTTTATTTCCACAATCTAAATTTTAAAACTAAATTTTCCTTTAAAAATAAATTTTATTGAAACTACATATACATATTAACTAAAATTCTGACTTCTTACTGGAAACATCATTTCCTAATATATATTTACATTTAAAAACTTCTTTTCTGAATTCCTGTAAGTACATATATTTATAAGATATCCTGTTTAACTGTATAAATTCATATACAGATACATAGAGCTACATTTTGCAAATCGAAACTAGACAGTCTAAATTTTTCTGAAAATTTAAACTCTTATTTATATTTATCGATTCGTTTATTTTTAGTAACCAATATATCAAATTAACAGATTTAATTAAAATACCTCACAGAACCAAACGAACCCAAGCTCGATTTCGCCTGCCGCCGTTTGAATTCGTCACCAGTGACCTCAGTCGTGAAACCCTACTTCACGCGGCTGCCCTCCGCCATTGCGACCCTGACCTGTCGACCATCTCGCGATGCACGCGCGCATCCCCCTCTGAATCGCGACCCAATCGTGGTGTCGCGTTCGAACTACTCGCAGCCCCCAGAGACAAAGCGTCGCCTGCCCCTCGTCGCCAAGGCGAAACGCGACCCATTCGCCGATGCCTGTCGCTGCTTCCCCCAAATTGTCGACCCCCCTAAACCCACGCGATGCTTGGATTCTTCGTGACCTCGTCACTTCCAGGCATGGCACGCTCGAACAAATTGATTCGAATTCATTAATCGAATTCGTATTAATATTAAAATTTGCTTGAATGCGAGCTGCCAATTTTTTTTCTTTTCCCTTGATTCAAACGATAAGGCTCGGCCATTTATTTAGAAGGAGATATTTGAAAATCTAATGAAGTATGGGTTTGCACGATTTTTTTTCTGTTCGTGATTCTATCGTGATTTTAGGCAGAGACAAGGGCGTGATTTAAGGCGCTACAGGGTTTTGATTTTGACCAGTTTAAAATTATAAATTTTTAAATTGAATTCGTTCCAAAATTTCAATGCGTTTACTCACCGTGTACTCACGTATCGACACCGAAAAATACGAAATTGGAAATCCAGTAATAATCCAATATTACGGACCCAATGGAACTGGTTTCGTCGAAATCCGAGACTGTGTGAAAATTGACTATTTTTAAATTCGATTTGAACGATATAATTTCAAAACTGGTCAAAACAGTTTAAATTTCAATTTTGAAGGTTCGATTATCTTTAGTATTATAAATACGAATTTTAAAAGCTTTCGAAATATTTTTCTTCAACTTAAAATTGAAGATTCGAATTTTTATTCAACGCTATATAGATTAAATTCTGTAATTTAACCGCCAATTTTCAAAGTTATATCGGGAATTCAAATTAAATCATCGTTCAAATATTTAAAATAAATTAAATATTCTCAATTAAATTTGGTCAAAATTCTGGGTCGTTACAATATTTCTAAAACAAACTTACTTGCATAGTTAAGGACTTCAAGTGTTTCTCCATTGACAATACTCTGGAAAGGTAGCACATAAGCTTTAATTCATTTTAGGCACTGTTGATATCATATTTCTTATTTTCTTACTATTACTAGTGTATGAAACTGTTATCATCAAAATACGGGAAATCTTGCTCTAAAAATATGGAATTTGATATTGGTCAAAACTCCAATATTATCTATATCCAACTTGAATAGTCCATAAAAAAGTCCTTTGTTCAATATTAAATTTATTATCAACCGTTTTACTTAGGCCAAAGATTTTTACTTCGAGTTGACCATGATACTAACCTCATACAATAAAGGAGGCAAATTCTCTATTAATAATGCTTGACTTTTAATGCTTCAACCTAGACCCAACTATCGTCGCTCATTGGATCGCCAAGTCATGATTTAACTATAATCAAAGTGGAGAATCCACATTGAAGTTCCCCGATATTCTTAAATTAAGGAACTATGTAATATCGTCAAACTAAAGTTTCCTATTTTACCTAGTTGTCATCAACCAATACGACACTCTTAGACTAGTTATTCCATAGTTATCTAATAACTACGAGTATATAACCCCATGATGCCCCTAACAGCCATGAGTAATACACTGCTCAATATTTGAAAAACATTATGCATTATGGTATCAATGGTGTATTAATATCCCTTCTCAAAACTTATTGATTAGGAAGATTTAAAACATAATGTTATTTCATTTTGTAATTAGTTACTCATGGTTTCACCTGTTTGCAACTGCAATTACATAACATTTTATTTATGGATTTTCTTATTAACATACTTTAAATCAATTATGTAATATCACAATATAATAAAGCATTTTATAGAAATCAAACACCTTTATTACGAATAAGATTGACTATAGAGTTAAATATACGTAACAATAAAATAATTACTCCTCAGGCATATCGCTAACTCTTTTAATCTCCCACTTGCACTTGAATTCAATTATGGATTCTCAATTCCATTCCTCCAATAAGTTTAGAACGGATCGAGTTAGTCCTTCAGTGAATGGATTTGCTCTAACATTTTACTTTCCGCTCTATCAGCCAACATCTATTTATTGTTGATAAACTACATTTATTATGTGGAACTTTTGAAGTTTGTTTTAGACATCTTGTGAGCCCTAGGTTCTTTCATGAACTGTATCGTGGCACTACTTTCATAAAAATTTTCATAAGATTCTCACCATTTGGAATAACTCTAACTCGGTAATTTATGCATTTATTTATATAGCTTTTATTGCGTGTTATTCAAGCATTGTACTTGGACTTTGGTTGAATCAACCACCACCCATTGTTTTGATTATTTCAAACTCAACGGTCCTTTAATATTGAATATGAATTTAGGATTGATATTGTGATGCCCCACCCCAAGGCCAACATTAACAAAGAGTATTACTGAGTAATACTGTTGGCTAATGCAGAGAATATGGCCAGTTAGGAGCGACCATCCATAGCTTTGTCTTAAACATGTATTGAATACGTCGATTGGGTGCTCTAATTTTTTTTCTTTCTCAAGTGGATCGACATACTCAATATAAGCTTAATACAAAATTACAGTAGTTAATGGATCTATCAAAACAAAATATAGCAATGAACACAAAAGATCAACGAACAACAGTCAAACATATATATACATATACATAGATACATCATAGTACACTACATAGTAATACAAAAGTGGTGGTACAAGGACCATAATATATACATCAAATCAAAACGAATAGATACATATCAGAGTTTACAAAACACTACAAAGCTACTCAAAAGGCGACAAGCAGAAAGTCTAAAGCGGAAGCATCATAGCAGATATCTACAACATGTGTCTAGCCTGAAACAACTCGGTCTGACCTGAGTATATAAAAATACATGGGTCACTCTAGCTTAAATAACTGATTAGTATGTGAAAGATGAAGTATAAGGGTAAAGGATAACGATTCTTCTCGAATGAGAATAAGTAACACTAATGTATGTTAACACTTCATGTGAGATAATATCACAACAATATATCAACTACTAAGTATCATAAGAGGACATTTCGAAAGAGGCCAGATAACAACGATTCCAATTAAACTCAATTAATTGCCTCATATCATCGGCATATAAAATAGTCAATATAATAGTTTTCATAAATCATAACTCCTAAATAGGAGATCACAAGACTCAAAATTCGCCAAAGAATGACAATCACGAATAATTCCCATAATAGGAAATCCTAAATCTCCAAAATACGCCAAAAGATGGCAATCACAAATAGCTCCTTGAAAGGAGATTATAAATCTCAAAATAAATGCCAAAAGATGGCAATCACAAATCATAATATGTAGAACTCTATTAAGAGTTCAAACTCCAAAAATGTAATTGCCACATAATAATGTCTCAAACGGCTCAAAAGACCAAATAATCTCGATATGCCGATACATTTAGAAAATCACAAATAAATTATAAAAACATCACAAAAGATAGTACATGCTAAATAAAAATGGCCGAAGCTTGCCAAGTACTATATCTCAAAATAAGGCGCTAAATAAGTCTCGAAGGACAAACATCCCGAAGAACAACATCCCGAAGGACAAAACATCCCAAAGGACAAACATCTCGAAGGACAAAACATCCCAAAGGACAAATGACCCGAAGGTCCAGTACTGGCAATCAACCCGAAGGTCCATAAAAATAGATTCAAACGAACCAGTCCGGAATTAACCGAAAAGGTAAACGCATGTGTCCCATACCACATGTTTTACCAAATTGTTTAATTCACTTTCTCATACGCTCGAAGAGTGTGCAAAATTAGCTTCAAACGAATGAGTCCGGAATTAACCGAAAAATAAACACTTGTGTCCCATACCACATGTTTTACCAAATCGTTTAATTCACTTTCTCATACGCACGAAGAGTGCAAAAATGTGTCTTTATATAGAAAATAATTGGTTTTGAGAAAACTTGTTTTAAAACAATATTTGAAATCATTTGAAAACTAACTTTTGAAATTTCTCTTTATTATAGAGAATATATAAATTTTTAATAGCTTTAAAATAATTTATAAATATTATAAAATATTTATTTCAAAAGCCATTTTATTCTAAAAATCATTTCGAAATTGTTTTAGAAAACCCGTGCTCGAAAGCAACAGAAATCATCGAAAACGCCATAAATTAGCATAAGAAACCATCTCAAAAATCGTCAATCCGAAATACAAATCCTCTAAAATGCTGGCTTGCCTATTGATAGGCTTTGGTGCCCTTCAAAAATGTTCTAAAGTATCGCAAAACAAGTTGCAAAAGTGAGTTGAATAAGCAATAAAACAAAACAGTACACAAGAGAGCAAGGAAATCGGCTTGGGCAATTTACACTTGCCCAGGTCGACCCATAGGTCGACCTATGGATGCTAGGGTCAACCCTAGGGTCGACCTGTAGGTCGCAACCCCTACAGGCTTTGTTCTGCCTTGTTCGAACTGATTTTTGCACAAAATTTTCAAGCAGTTCCCAAACGATTTTGACAATGAAATTTGACATGCTGAAACTACAACACCTAAACTACAATCCGGAAAAATTCTGGCATGATTTCAAGACCAAAATTGAGAGATATGAACACAAAAAGGGAACAACCCAAAATAGTATTTGCTGACAATTATCAAACTACATAAAATTGTTTACAGTAAGCGATTTTTGAGCAGTTTCCACTTGCAAACTTTTGTTTTAGCTAGAATTCATGAGTTTGCAACTCACCTTAGCAAATTGTAGATCAAACTTGAGCAAACTTGTATAAATTGGAGGAAGATAGGAGCTTTGGCCAAGTTTCAGTTGAAGGAACCTGAAAAACAACAATATACAGACATGCAACAAAGAAAATGATTGTTACAGGCAATTCACATTTTCAAAATCAGAAATTGATGAAATTATCTTTGATGTTGGATTGATTACCTGAGTTTAATGTCTTTAATTTGATTAAATAGCAAACAAATTGAGTAATTTGAAGACTTAGGTTTAAGTTGAAGAGGAAAGTTAGTTTCTGGTTTCTTTCTTTTGTTTATAGTCTAAAAAATAAATTGTACGTACTAACTTTTGAGAAGAAGAAACTTTCTCTTCTCAGTTTAAACTGTAATTGGGCTTAGCGCAATTAAGAAAACAAATAGATTAATTCTCTAATTACCACTTAAACACTTATATTTACATAACTACAACACATATTCTCATGTTTCACGCTTAATAAAATCAAACAAACATATTTTAATGTTTACCAAAATATATTATCAACAAATAAAAGATAATTTAGCCATAAAAATTATATTCCATTACTAAAACTCTTATTTTTATTTAAATGCACAATTTACACAATAATTTACATAAAACACTATTTTAACAACCAAAATTTACACAAAAATTATTTTCTTGGATAATTAAATACAACAAACCATATTAACATCATTTTTACATCCAAATATTGTTTTAAAACAAAATTCCACCTTTTTATTTATAATATACAACATATTAAATTCAAATACTTCATTTAAATTAATAAAAATCGCATTTGGCAATAATTTGCAAAATTATTGCATTTTATTAAATTAAAATCATACAATGTTCATTTTTTCTTTCAAACTAACATGATAAAGTTTCTAAAACCTTATTCCAACATTTAAAACCCAATATTTATTTAAAATAAACAATTTTAACAAATTACATCTCCAATTTAGTTTATTTCTCTATTATTAAATTATAACCACCATTAATTTAATTTCACGGGTAATCACCAAAACTAGGGTTATTACAGATATGCCTTATTCTATACATTTATGAAGTTCAAGTGGGAGTACTCCTCCATAAGGAGTTCATTGTTTCCATAAATATTTCTTTAGCATTTCACAAATACCTGAAAATAACCATAATTACCATTTACTGATCTGAATTCCAATTTGATATTCTCTCAATGCATCGGTTACATAAACGAATAGCGATATAGTAGTTAGCATAGCATGTACGATAATTTCTATTTTCGATGCGTAAGGAATCTGTAACGACCCGGAATTTTACCGTCTTGATTTACAAATATTTAACCGCCTTGATTTACAAATATTTAACAAATTTTAAATATTAAAATATTTTTTTAATAATAATAATAAAATATATACAACTCTTTTAGATAATAACAAATAATGGTAAAATAGATTGATAACGACCCAGGATTTTGCCACTTCGAAATAGGCCATTTAAAAATATATTTTATATAATAAATAAATCGATTTTTATTAGCAAATGTACCTATTTTAACTATTTAATAATGATGATAAAATAATTTTTAAAATTTGTTTACCAATATAGGTAGTTCAAATAAAAATATAAAATGTGACCGAAGGACGTTTTTTCGACACCCGAAAGTCGTCGGAAACGTTGTGCACACTTGGTGCAACATGCACACACTTATTAAAGCTAGGGTTGATCACATTTACAAATAAAAATACGTTCACATACATGTACACATAGTAAATACTTAGGGTATATATACACATACATGCATGATTTGACCTTTTATGTACAAATATATATATTAAAACCTAAGCAAATCCCTTAATTTAAGCACGTAAGTACAAGGCATGGTGCTAGCATGATTTAAGGGAGGGGGAGGCCATAACCAATGTTTGGAACAAGAGGAAAAGGTGGAGATGGTCATAATTTATGATAACATATATTATATTTTATTTAGAAGGATAGTTTGGTAATTTACTCCTCATTTCCTATAAATACCCATCCCCTTCTCACTTTCCATTCTTTACTTCATTTTCTTCATTTCAAAATTTTCCTTCTTCTTCAAAGCTCCATGACTCTTTAATGGCTTCTTTATAGTTTCTAAATTTTAAAAATCCTAACTTTTTCCTCCTTAAAAGCTTGTTTAAAACACTCCTTTTCACTTCAACACCTCTTCTCCACAAAACAAGCACCTACACATCTAAAACAACCTAGTCCGAGCCCCATAGACCCAAGTCTATGCCCATTTGACCCCTAAAGCACACAAAAGTTCCATATTTCCAAGGCAAGGTGATGTGTTAGGTTGCATTAGAGTTCGGGTAGGAGATTAGTTTAGTTTCATAACTTTCGGTGAGTAAAGCTTAACTATTTTGATCATAAAAATATTGCTCATAATAGTATATAATTGTTGGTGATTATGATGCTTGGATATGTAATATTGAAATTGGGTTGATTATATGTGATTGTACTTGGAAATGTATATGTTTTGGTTGAATCTTGTTATGCTTAGTTGGTCGGCATATAACTTAAATATGGTAGTTAATATATCATAATTATTGCAAGCTAGAATCTTAATGTATATGCCTTCACCATATGTTTCTTATGATATAGTTGGGATGCTGGTGATGACAGTAGAATGGGTATGTTGTTCATGCTATAAAAGTAGTGATTCGCTAACTTAAAGCGACCTTTGAAATCCCTTTTTTCGAAGTTTTGAAATTGGTTTTAAAATGGTTAGATTCCAAAGTTAAATCTTTGTTCTTGGTTTTTAAAAGTTCAATTTTATGTTTAAAATGATAAGAGTTCAAAGTTGAATTTTTAAAAGTTAGAAAGTAAAGTTTCAAGTTTGAAAATTTCGGGTCCGTATAGCGATAGTCGTTATAAGCGCAGTTCAGAAAATCTAACTATTTTTCTAATCTAAACTTGTTTTCACTTAGAAATATTTTTGGAAATGTTTTCTAACTTTAATTTAGCAATTATAGAATAATTATTTAATTATTTAATGATTATTTAATCGATTAATCAGATAATAAAGGTAATTAGTACTTAATCATTTGTTAATAATGATTTTTAAACTTAAGTGTTAATCAACTAAGTTAATCATGATTTGTTATTTAATTAAAGTTAATTATTATTTAATTTTTAATTAAGGATTAATTTTTTTTTTTGAAGAAGGGGTTCAAACTTTTCTATTAAGAAATAAAAACAAGGTCCAACAAGATACAAAATACAAAGCAAAGCCTATAACCGGAACAAAACAAAAACCAAAAACAATACAAAAACTAAACTCGTTGGGCTATAAAAACAAATACAACCCAAACCCAGTTTCAGGCCCAAAGAAAAGAAGCCTCCCGAAGACTCAGAAACTTCTCGATACCTCCCAAGAACAGCAAAACGACTTTTCATTCTCTTCCTAACTCCAAACTTACCAAAAGAAAACTCGCGAGAAACAGAAATGGCTGCTGCCATTAAACTTCTGATCTCCTCCTTTACTCGGAAACTCCATCTCTCCAGACTTACTTGAGTAAGTATACTATCTAAAACTACTGCTTAGTTCCTTAAAGCCTTCGAACTAACGAGGATTTTTAAATCCATGTCAGGGAAGCTGCAAAAACTTTAGATCTGAGATTCATCTCCGATCTGAAACGTTAAGCTGCTCTAAACAAGATAAGTTTTGATATAGCTTCTGTGTTCATCAGTAATTCTGCTTCCTTTGAATCTTCAAGTATATCCATATAAATATTGCTTCTTATTGTCCAGGTCTCCACAGACTAAATGCTCCACCCAATAACAGGCTCAAAAGATTAGAAGCCTCCCGAAAGATAGATCTTAGATTCATCTGAGATCTGAAAGACTTGCTAAAACCATAGGGAAACTCAGCTGTTTCTCAAGACGACTCTAAACAAGATAAGTTTTTGAAAGTTCTGTTTTCCTTAGAGCAGCTTCTTCCTTAGATGCTTCTAAAATACCCATAATAAATCAGTGTCTTGCTATCCAGGGATCCACAGACAAATTGCTCCACCTGCAGATCAATAAACTTAAAAACTACTGTTTAGTAAGAGATGTAAAACAAATATAATGTAATTTAGAGAGGGAGAGTATCAATGTAAGATAAAACAGGTACTTGAGATCTGAAGCCGGAAGACATAGGAACAATAAAGTAGCAAAAGAGACAGGAATTATGATAATGTCCCCAATTCAGCGTTGGGAGGTAAGACCCCATTTCAAAGCAATTTCCAAGTTCATGCCAGTGCTGTTCTGATAATATTTTGATTTTGCCATTCTGATGTTCATAGTTTGGAAAATTTTTAAACAAACTTTCGACCCTTCTGTAAAACGATTTTGAAAAATCCTTTCATTTCTTTCTTTCCAAATGTGCCAAACACAAACTGAGAGTGAGAGTTGGAATAAATCAGACTTAAAATTTCGAGCATTGGATATAGAAACAATTTTCGTTAAATCCTCCTTCAAGATAAAAGAAAAAGTACTTCTAGGATTGACGAAAAATTTTTTACAACTCCAAAACCAGATCTTTTCTGTAAAGTCACATTGAAAAAATAGATGATCTATATTTTCAATGTGACTATTACAAAACACACAATTCTGATCGACCACAATCTGCTTCTGAATTAATCTTTCTTTTGTCAAAAGAAAATCATTTATAGCCTTGAAGAGGCAGACTGCCATTTTAGGGACATGAATTTTGCTCCAAACCATAGTCGCCCAAAATTTAGTATCAAACCTAGTTCTAACCGAGTTCCAAACTTTTTTAAACTGATATCGCCCATCCGAAGTACCCTTCCAAGACCAGAAATCCCTCTCTTTGTCATTGTGAATCTTTACATCTTCAATTTCACTCTGTATTTGAAATAGAAAGCTATACAAGTCCCATTTCCATTCACCATTTCTTAAAATCCTGCTAAGCATTATATTATATGTCCCAGTTCTAAAAGCAGTGTCTCTACCAATGCGTTCCATAATAGAACTCCCATTTAACCAAGGATCATACCATAACGACGTAGATTTACCATCTACAATGTTAAGGGAAAAACATTTCAAGGATTCATGTCTATTTTTTAGAATACACTTCCACACCCCAGAATCATCCGAACGCTGGTTAATATCCCAGAAACTTTTAAACCCTATATATTTTCCATGCATAAAAACCGCCCAGCTGCCTTCTAAGTTAATGATTTTCCAAATCAATTTGATATAAAGCGTTTTGTTCATCTCTTCTAAGTTTCTCAGACCCATACCTCCTTCTTCTTTTTGTCTACTTAGAACCTCCCACGGGATCTTACTACTGCGACTTTTCCAAAGAAAATTTAGTATCATATGTTTAATCTTCTGAACAGTAGCAATAGGGAGGTAGAAACATTGCATCCAAAACTGAATTATAGGGTACAAAGTTGATTTTATAAGTTCCAGTCTCCCTGCTAAGCTCAACATTTTAGTTTCCCATCTTCCAATTCTAACTTTGATCTTCTCTATCAACGGAGAACAATCCTTATCCCTCAAGTTAACGCTTGACAGAGGAATACCCAAATACCTTATGGGAAGGGTAGCTTGTTGAATGTTGAGAATAGAACAGATGTCTGTACAGCCATCTACCCCTTT
This sequence comes from Allium fistulosum, assembly GCA_030737815.1. Classification (NCBI taxonomy): domain Eukaryota; kingdom Viridiplantae; phylum Streptophyta; class Magnoliopsida; order Asparagales; family Amaryllidaceae; genus Allium; species Allium fistulosum. The sequence goes on from CM060901.1 coordinate 636,208,296, forward strand.
CCCAAAAAAGATGTTAGATTTCTCCGCACTTAACTCCAATCCTGTGACCCTTTTCAAGGTTTTAAAAACTTCATTAATAGCATACGCAGTTTGCACATTAGCTTTAGTAAAAAGAATGATATCGTCTGCGTAAATCAAGTGAGTCAATTTGTTACCAAAGTCCGTAACAGGAGAGATCAGACCATCCCTTACTTTTTCTTCCATAAGTAGCGTAAAATATTCCATTACTAGGGTAAAAAGGATGGGAGACAGTGGGTCTCCTTGTCTAAGACCATTAGAGCCTTTAAAGTAACCGTGCGCTTCTCCATTAATAATGATTGAAAAAACAGGGGTCTTAATAAGATTTCCAATAATTTTTATCCATTTATCCGTAAAGCCCAAGCTTCTTAACATGTGGATAACAAAATCTCTATTAATCGAATCATATGCTTTCTTTAAATCAACTTTTATACACATGTATTTATTATCCTTTCTTCCAAGGCCTCTAATTAATTCATGAGCTAACAAAATACCATCCCCTATAGATCTACCATTTATAAAAGCCGTCTGGTTATGAGATACCAACTTATCCAAAAAAGGACCCAATCTGTTACATAGTATTTTAGAAAGAACCTTGTATAAAGTGTTACAGCATGCAATTGGTCTGAAGTCTTGAATACAGGAGGAATGGTCCTTTTTAGGTATCAAATGAATAAAAGTGTGGTTCCATTCACTAATGATTAGACCCTTTTGAAAAACATCATTTAAAGCTTTATAAATAATATCTTTCGAAAGATTCCAATGCTTCTTGAAAAACAACGAATTGAAACCATCCGGTCCTGGCGAAACAGTGTCTTTGATATCCCACAAAGCAAATTTGATCTCTTCTAAAGAGAAAATCTTATTTAAAAAATTAGCCCCAAACTCAGAAATAACCGTTTTGCAAATCACTTCAGGAAAATGATCACATAAAGGTTGATTATAAGTTTGCTTAAAAAAATCAATAGCCTCTTCAGCAAATTTATTGTCCGATAACACCTTACCGTCTACATTAAGGTTAGTCAAACGGTTTCTACTCCTTCTGTTAGACATTTTGGCGTAGAAAAAAGCAGATCCCTCATCCCCCATCATTAGCCAGTCACATTTAGCCTTTTGTTTTGCCGCCAAGAATTCTTTCTTTAATGCAAGATCCAAGTTAGTCTTGGCATTTTGAAATTCCAAGGCTAAGTTATGGTCATTAGAATTTTCCAAAAGCTTTTGAAGCCTAGAACATTTATCTCTCATTACATTCACCTCTTGTCTGATGTTACGAGAATTAACACTCCATCTCTTGAGATCCCTCTTAATGTTTTTAAGAATGTTAATAACTTGGAACAGTGGTCTGTCGATTTGGTTGGTAACCCAAAGTTTTTCCACCAAAGGAAAATATTGGTCGCATAAAGACCAATGATTCATGTATCTAAACGGACTATTCTTAACCCTAGAGATTGAGGTAAACGAGACAAGAATAGCATTGTGATCGCTCACCGTAGGCGGTAAGAATTCAACTGATAATTCAGGGAATAAGTTAATCCAGTCTAGGTTAGCAAACACCCTATCAATTTTAGAGAAAATATTTCTACCCGGGCCCGACCACCAAGAAAATTCAAATCCTTTAATATTTATCTCATTAAGACCAGTAAATAAAGCCATGTCATCTAATTCAAACAAATTATAAAAAGTTGCTGGATTACCTCCCTGTCTTTCTGAGGGTCTACGGATGCAATTAAAATCCCCAAGAACCATCCAAGGCCTAAAAATATTTATAGCATCCTCCTGCAGATTCTTCCATAATCTTTTCCTAAGTTCAACAAAATTTTGGGCATAGACAAACGTTAAATTACATCTAAAATTCGAGGAATTGATCAGTTCAATAGTAATGTGTTGATCACTCATACTAATAAAGTTGAAATCCCAAATTTTTGTATCAATAAGAACCATAATCCTACATTTAAAATAGCAAGATATATTACTAATTATTCTCCATCCATCATCCAACGTTTTTTCCAACTTCAAAATCTCTGGAAACATCAATTTATTTTCCAAAATACCAAAACAGCTAATTTTAAATTTGCCTATAGCTTTCCTCACTTCACCCATTCTGTTAGGGTTATGAAACCCTCTTACGTTCCAACAGGCCACAGACATTATAAAACCTTATTATTTCGGGTCCTCTGATGTCTACTGCTCGAGGACTCCCCTTTGTCTTCCGAAGGAATACCTAACATCTGCACCCACTTAGGGTTCTTTCGGACCAGCTTATCTTTCTGAATATTATCAAGTTCTATATCTTGGGGCTTCGGAAGAAGCTGTTCTTCCATTTCCTCCTGAACTGAGTCTACATTATCATAATTATTTTGTTCCTCTGCCACTTTAGTCGTTCCTATGTCCTGATCCAGATTCTCTTGTACCTGTAAAACAATACTATGATCAGTCCCTCTCCTATAATTAACATTATTATATGTTTCATCATCGAAAACTAAATCATTAGAAGTTAAGGATATTGGAATAGAATTGTGATCCGATGATGACAATGGGCGTTTAAGAATAGAAACGTGAGCCGATGGTGATTTTGGAGGAAATGATCTCAGATCATTGGCTCTCGAGATGGTTGGAGAAACAGGAATGAAAGGCTCCCTGGTTCCTTGATCAGGAGGACCTTCCGGCCTGGCCAGAGGAGCATTGGAGCAATCTTCACTGACTCCTATTTCGGTAGAAGTTACATGATCTGACTCTGTACCTTCGGAAATTGCCCCCTCACACCGCTCAACTGAGGATACACCCTTCCCCAAGTTCTGTTCCTGAATTGAATTAACAATTACATTAGAATCGTTTTCCCTATCTTCTGTGTCTTCCGCCACTACATTATTGTAAGAGACAACCCCTTCATCATTCTTGGATCCAGTTTCAGTAGCATTTATCTCCTTTTCAGGAATATTTAATAACTCAATACCACAATCAACTATACCAGGCTTATCAGAGCTAACAGCTTGAGTCTCTTTAGGGACCCAGGACTTGGTCATAGGACATTCATCAATTAAATGTCCGAAGCAAACACACTTGACACAGATGGGAGGAGGGTTTTCATATTCTACTTCTTGAACGAAACTCCTCCCTTTTTCGTCTCTACCTTCAATGGATTTAGGCATACCAAATTTAACATTTACCTCCACCAAAACTCTGGCGAAGGCTAGTCTAGATTTATTTTTAGTGGCCTCATCCATCTTAATAGGAACACCTATAGTACTAGTTAGAGCGCTAATGGCCTTATTGCCCCATAATTTAAAACTTAAACCAGGAAGTCTAACCCACATGGGCAGAGAAGTAAGGAGATCTCTATCAGTTCTCATATCTGGGGATAATCTCTTCATAATAATCAAGTTCCGGTCCATAAACCAAGGACCTGATTTTAAAATCTTATTGCAGTCCTCCTCCAATCCAAATCTCACTACGAAAAATCCATTATTCCTAGAATGAACAGAAAATGGCTTCTTAGTTTCCCAAACCCTTTTAGCATAACCTTCAAAAGTACGGAGCCAAGGTTTGTACCCAACCACATACAGCAAAATGCATAAATCCCAACCTCCCTCTGCTTCTTTGATCGCTTCATCAGATAGGGAACCTATCCTTTTACCATCTGCTACAGTAGGCTCTATAAACTCCAGATCCAGGTTACCCAAATCCCCCACTGCTCCTTCTTTTACTGCCTCACTGTATGAAAATTTCTTTGCGTTTTCTGAAACAGTGAAAATGATTTTGGAATTACCTCCAGACATCGCACTTTTCTGCTTAGAAAATTTTGTTTTGCCTGTCCGCCCCGTCTGAACCGGAAACACCCCCCTACCTTCAGATCTACCTGTTCTGTTCGAGCTTTGCCCTCCCAAAGAGAGCCTCTGATCCGGGCCAGAAGGAATAGGTGCCTTACCCCTTTTCCTTCTCACCTCCTCCCAACCTTCCGCATCCCGCAGACCCATAATGAGGAGAATGAATTGAAGAACGAAAACAAGAGAATAACGGAGAAAGATTAAGAAAACTAGGAAAAAGGAAAGGAAAAAAGAGAAAAGGGAAAACCCTAATCTCCAGATCTAGATCTGGGAGCCGCCATGGATTGTATTAGATGTTGAATTAATTAAAAAAAAAAATGTAATAATTTAATTAAGGATTAATTAGTTGTTATATAATTATTTATTTAAGATAATTATTAATTAATTATTATTTTAAAAAGGGATTTTATTTAATTAACCTTGGTTAAAGTTAATTATGTTTCAATAAGATTTAATTAAGGTTTAATAACCTTTAATTAGAGTTTAATTACTATTTAACAAGGATTTGATTCTCATTTACAAGGGTTTTAATTTATTTTAAAATTAAGATGAGTTTAAAGTAAACAGTTTTGTTTTAAACTGTTTCTTTTCAATTTTTTTTAAGTCAAGAGATTTCTATATTGCTTACCCTTAAGTAACCCCACATGATTAGGAAAAACTAAATGACATCTATTAGTAGAACAAAACAACATTTTGCTATTACTATTAGCTTGGACAATTACTTAAGTTGATTGATTGTTATAAGTTGATCCCTTATATACCAGTTATTATGTGATGCCATGTTAAATTTAATAAGTAAAACCAAATTAAAAGCACCATTGTGGTCGGTAAGCCTCCATTTGTTTTTGTAAGGATAAATATTTCATTTTCGTTTTGAAACGATTTCAAAGTTATTGTATTTTGAATAAGATATATAATGGATGGGTTGGAAAACGGTTTTATTAAACATGTTTTAACTAATGGAAATGGTTTCAATGCTATAAAAAGAAATTTACAAAGAGTTTTCTAAGGGATTTGTATGTTTATAAAAAGAAATTTTCATAAAGAGTTTACAAAGGAATTTGGGAGTTTATAAAGGAATTTGGAATTTATAAGGTGTTTTGGGCAAATGGATTTGAGTTTTTAAGCAAAGAAGATTCATAAAATGGATTTGCTTATTAAAGGAAGCTAATTTAATTTAGGGTTATTTAAAAAATTGTTTTAAACAGGAAAGGCTATAAAGAAGTTTTATAAATGGTTTTGGTGTATTTATAAGAAGTTTTAGAAAATTATTTGGATATTTATAAAGGGAGTTTGTAAAAATGTTTAGATATTTATAAGAAAATTTATACAAAAATTTGGATATTTATAAAAGCACTTTATATAAATGATTTTGAATATCTAGAAAAGGGTTTTATAAATGAATTTGGAAGTTTGGAAAATATTTCATAATGGATTTGGATTTCAAGTAAAATAGATTTCATGAATGAAATAAATTTGATTAAAAAGGATTTATGAAAGAAGTATGAAATGAATTTGAGATATGGGTTTCTCTAAACTGACCTTTTAAAAATGGTGGTATGGAACATTTGTTCCACGCTTAACACCGAGGGAATAGTGTTTAGGGTAGTCCTTACCTCCAATTTAAACAACATTTTTCTAATCCTTTTTTTACATAATTTGGAAGTTAGAAGTTATTTACAAATGTTTTGTGAATATATTTATGTCAAAGGGATAAGTATATAAATTTTTTAGACAAACGTTTTTGAAAGAGATTTATTAAACAAAGATTTTCTTTTAAGGCTTAGTGGTTGCTATGGATAAATAAATTTGTTGTTTTGTTTATTTGATAGTTAAATAACCGACTATCAAATCTGGACCTATTTTGACTCATGAGGTATGTCGGGTATATTCAAGTTCCTCGGTGAGGACTCGATTGCTTAGTGCATACTTCCAAAGAACCGAAATCGAGTTAGCTAGAAACTATCACTTAGTTTTGGAGACACTGGTTCCCGTATTTATCTGAACCACTCCGAACTAATAACGAATGATGTTAAATCATATTGAAGTATGCCGTGGAGTTATACTATTCTTCTTGAGGGTGATTCCAAAATGGAATATAGTAATGTGAATGTTTTTTCAATCCTAGAACAACTTGCATGGACAAATGTTGGCATTGTATCTCTGCTTGGAGGGCAATGTTAGCATTACAAGATGGTCTACTAGGAGGAAGAAGGTAAAAACGCGACCTCGCGAGCCTCACAAACGGGGAAATGGCTAAAATAAGGTATGCATCAGAGCTATGTGGTCAGCCACCATTAGGAGCCTCCATCCCATTCTGGATTGTCCATATTCGAATTGTTTTGCGTGCAAACACCGTGGTAGTATATGGCCTCTGTGTCAAAAAGGGATAAGGTAATCCAGCTTGTCATGTTAAAGGGGCAACCGGCTCTGTGTAGCAGGGGTACAAGAAGTTCTTATCAGACTCTGGTGCATTTTCTAGGGGTGTACCATCGGAAGGTAGTCCCTTACCTTGCCATAGTATGGAATCCAATCTCCAATACATGCCTTTACGGTTTTGATTATAGAGCCTATCATGCTGGAATTTAATCTGGTAACAATTTCAGCAATTTTGATATTATTTGAAACCATAGACATTATTATAATATCATTGGATTTTTATATACAAATGTTTTGGTTATCGTAAGGTAAAAACCCATCCGTGTTTATTTGCGGTGTGGTCTTACGAGATGCCTTTGATTTAAAGGTTTTATAAAGTTAAAGACTTATGCTTTACTCAATCCAGACCCATGTCTGACCCAGAGTTTATTTTCCCTTTTTCTAAACTCTTGGGTGCTCAAATTTGAATGGGCAGCCAAGTAGTTTGGGTTTTTCCGTAGATTTACCTTAGAGGAGCTTGGAGCAGGTGCTTCATCAATAACTAGTTATTACCTTGTTTTCCACTGTATTATATGTATATTGTATCTATTGGGCAGGGATAGCCTGTTAAAATTGTAAAAGGGTAGAATTTGTATTAGTATAATTCTAATGTAACATTTTGAAATGACTTTGTAATATATTATGTTGAGTAATATATATTATTCCATTGCATTGTGAGATTCTGTGTTGTTTAGTTTTCTTCTCTTCTGTTTTTTCTTTCCTATTCTTTTACCCTTAATGGCTCGTCTTTCGCAGTAAGAAAGGCGGATCGTTACAGAATATATCTCATATGCTACATATTAAACATTTTGATATGGTGTCTATGTAAGGGACAATCCTAACATCCTTACTTATAGTTTTAAAATTATTTTAGTACCTCTTTATATTCTTTCTTATAGACACACTCTTCCTCTGCATTTTGATTGATAATCAAATTATTCGATTTCTCTATCAAAATATTTGCTTAATTCTGATGCTTGTCGAATGATACTGTCACATTAGTTCTTGGATCATATCCAACACTTACAAACTCAATTATCGCTCCCATTGACGTTGTGACATTTTTGTTATCATGTGCAAATAGACTATTCTAAATCATTATCTAGAATTTTTGTTCCAACATTAATGTCCCAAACTCAAAGTCATACTGGGCGATAATTTTATGAGTAGAACCCGAATTATTTCAAGCATGTTGATCAATGAATGCATTGTGCCAATTTCGGCAACTGAAATTTACAAAGTTATTCCCGTCAATGTAGCTTAATACATTCCAACTGCGTTGGACTTCTTCTTGAAGACACATCTGCGATCGATAGATCATATCCCTTCGGGTGCAACTATCAAAATTATATTTCAATAATGTACTTGGAATCTCTTCTGGAATTTATGGATTATTGAAAATTGAGGAAATTGTTGTTACTAATAAATTTTTTCTTGACATCGACAAGACACTCATAGTTTCTCTTTAATGTGTGACAATTTTTATTAGATATTTTGATGAGTTGTATCCGTTTTAGGCTTAGTTAATTCCATTTCATCTTATATAATCATTTTCTATGTTAGAGTCTTTGGATAGTATCTAATAAAACTGATTCAATCTTGAGTTCATGAGACTATGTTATAACATATATTGGTCAACCATTGTTAGTCAGTCCCAAACTCCTTTGGGGTGATACACATGGGATCCCTTATGAACAAATTTTATGTCCAGCCGTTCGACTCACACAATCTGCTAACTCCTTGACCTAGGACTTGTATGGCTTTCTTATCAACTTTTATATGATTTTGTAAACTATGCCTTAGATGAAATTAATTTTAACATATGTACTTACTCTTAAGTACATACCCTTATAGAAAAAAGTAATCTCACCTTCACTCATCGTCGATTGTACTTTGTTTAACAAAGTTTGATTACTCCTTATCGATACATCATTATGTATTATTAGAAGGAGTGACTTGAAATTGACTCTTATTCATTTTAGGTACTCCTTGAACCCTTTCCAATAAATCACATATTCGATCTGATCGAATTGTTTTATTTCCTTTAGAAATTATGTTTTCTACTTTCATTTTATATTCAACGAACTTATCATAGATATACCACATATATATCAAATACACATGTTCACATTTATGATAATTAATCTATGAACTTAAATAAGTAAGTGGATCTGTTTTGGTATCGTTAAACCTTAGATTGGATATATCTATACATATCAATCTAAAAAGTTCGCTAACTCTTTTGTCACTCCCACTGAATGGGTGACTTTCCCTTAATTGTTTTAGATACAAATCACCCTAGTATTATTTGATTACTGATTATGCATTTAAATAACTATTTCTCAAAGATATGGTTTAGTCCATAATTCCAAAATAATTGTAGAAAATTTTAGATACTTTCGTATATTGTAGCCAATGCGTCATTGTTGTTAAGGAAACAAATACATTTATTATAATAGATTTATTTTGTAATGAATATTCACAATATTCATATTAAAGCAAAGCTATATCTGTTTTTTAATTAATACAAAAAACAGTTAGTATTTCAGAAATAATATTTAGTATGTATATGAAAACAATCTTTCATAACTCGATGCATGCGTTAATAAGTGTCATATGATATCCATCCACTATTTGTACCAGTACTGTAATGGTCCATGAAATTTGAAGCTCTATTCAACCACTTATATTGGGCCATTTATTTCATCCATTGCAACTAGTTTACAGTCTAGAGTTTTAGATCAAATACCTTAATCTCAAAGAAATAAATCTCATAGAAAACAATTTTCTTTATAAAAATACATTTGGAATAAAAATCACATTTTTCATTCCATCTTAAGTATCTACTAGTATTTTATACAATTATCGTTTCCGATGTCCCTTCATAAAGCATAAATGACCATTCACTCTCTTCATTCCAACTATGCATATGTTACATTCGCTCTTGTACATCCTCTTCCCTTTTCAAATGGTCAAACCATTGAAAAGAAAATCCTTACTACAAGACTGCAAAAAATCTTTAAAAAAAATGCATTCATACATCCTTGACATTTTAAGGGTATCATATGGGTTGCACTTAAGTAAACTAATCAACAACGACGTTTCAATGATCAAATCTCTAGGTCTGTCTTTAGTTCTTAGTCTATTGTTATTTTTAACACAACAAGATTTTAATTGCATTCAATTGTATTGAACACAAGATCTTGCATTATGGTATAATTGCACATTTCGAATGAACCAACTTCATCGAGATTTCATTCATTATGAACAAGGCTGTTCATTATACAATTTTTATATGTGATTGAATGTGGATCAAGTATCCATATTCTTCTATTACTTTAGAATTCAAAATTCAAAAGCTAATATACATCTTGCGAATAAAGGCACTTATTTGACCAAGGTACAAATGGTTTAGTAGTATTATTATTCGACTCTTGCATGGGTCTTGAAGCGACAACATGCTAAAAGATTTTTTGGTAAGCATATATTATATTTCTTTGTCAATCTTAATTCAATTCATTAGTTTATTTTTAATAGACAAACAATTTTATTAATTAGATCAATTGCACAAATTCATTTAAGTCGATAATTTTAGTTTTGTATAGCATGTGTTCTTACATTATTAAAAAGGTTAAATATAACCATTTCATTTTTCTAATAAGGATCTAACTAGATTTTTATATTCCACAAAACCCTAAAATTTAGATACCTTTAGATTCCTCTAGTGAGTGTTAGGACTTGCTCGCCTTGGGCTTCTGACCTTGATTTTGCTCAACAAATCATAATCCACAAGTGATGGATAACACTTAAGATGTTGTATTATATAAAATTCCTAATCGTAGTCTTTTCTCTATTCTTGACCTTAACCTTGAGTTTGCTCAAAAAATCAAGAGAGATTATTCACTCTTAACTATCATTTCTCGATGACCTAAGTATAATACATATACCTTGATTTTAGTCAATAAATGTATGCATATATGTTGCCTCATCTAGGCAATATATTAATAGTACTACACATAATGGCTCTAGCTTGAGTTTTCTCAACAACTAGTGCATATGCAAGCAATCTATCAATATATAAATGATAAACGATAACTATACTAAAGATTCATAATCTTTAGTATACTTGAGTGATACCGACTTAAGGAATAATCCATTTCTTATCAAATACCCTTGTGATTCAAACGTTGGACACATTTGGAATCCTGGTATAGGTACCATACATATGTAATTATTTTGTAAATGTATTTTGAGTTTATTCTAGTTCCACTTATATTTTAATTATACATATTATTATATAAGTTCAATCTATATATAACTATTATAATTTAATTTACTTATATAATATTTATATCTATCTTATTAGGCAAATGATATTTAATTAATTTCAGTTATTAATTTAATTAAATAATATAATTATATAAATTAATTAAATTTTATTCAAAAATGTAAAAAAAATATTTTAGTCATCTTAAACTATTTAAGAAGAATATTTAACTATAAACTTTATGGTTTATATATATATATATATATATCTCAAATATATACATATTAATTAGTTAACTATTTAATTAATAAATACTCAATTAAACAATTTAATAAAATATTTAATAAATTTCAAAAATTTATTTAGTTTAATTTCTCTGAATAATATTGAGAAAATCAAAATATTTTAAATTATGAAACTATAACCTTTATAGTTTTATATATATGTATCGATATATATATATATATTAATCAATTATTTATCAAACAAACCATTTATGTGACGACCCAGGTTTTCGGACCAGTCAAAATCGCCGAAAGACCCGTCCGTTCTAAAACTACCAACTTTATACACAATATTTGATTAATATTCAACACTACTAAATGTATAGGATACACCTTTCAATTTTACAAGTTATCAAAGTAATCAATTTAATCTGCTAGTGTGCTTTAATACAAACCCAAAATCAAATACTACAAACAAACTGTAAATCTACCGCAGTGCAACTCTAATGAGAAACATCAATATCATTACCTGCAAACTCAATAGACAATGTAAATGCAGAATAAAATAGTAAGCAGGAAAGATACAACAATACATGATATATGACAAACAACAAACAGAAAAATGTTATGTTATTATTGGGGCTACATCACTACCACTTGTGACGGCCTACGTACCCTTATCTAATTGGGTACCCAATTAGATATAGGATCAAGCCAACGTAGTTCTCCTACTGCAAATAGGACTCATGGAGCCTACGATGCAACAAGCAATATGCAATTCCGAAAACTACCCACTTAGGCTTAATCTTCAATTTTAGATTTTCAAATTTAGTTACCTTTACGGAAATTATCTCTTTGGTCTTTATTCTCGAATCCTTATTTCAAAACTTTTGAAATATATATATCTTTTATATTCAAATTATACTTTACTTCGGGATCTTAAATCAAATCTCTTTGGAAAGCTTATTTGGAAATCCCAAATACTATAATAAAAACATATCAAACCATATGCAACTAGATCGGGAGGTTTCTCCCAATAACAAGGCAACTGGGTCCCAGCCTTCATACAATCGATAAATAAGTACATCCCTCTATTCCAAGAGTGGACTGTACCAAAAACACATGCCCACTTTTTAGTTACGGGTTACCCAAATCATAGGTAACATAACAAATCACTTTATACCCCGAAGTGGCAAAATCATTTACACTAATAATGAAATGTACTGCAAATCTATAATAATTTCCATTTTCAAACCCACTCGAATATCATCTTAAAACCATCGGGTTTAGTCCTCGAAATTCTTTCCATTTTATAAAACACTTTTAAAAAATCATTCTTTATATAACTCACTTTTATATAAAATAACTTCAAAATATTCATTTCCAAATATTTCTATTTCTTTAAACATTTCATAAACTTTTATTTATGAAAACCAACTTTGAAAACAATTCCATTGACGTCAAATTATTATAACTAATTATAACAATTAAATGAACCAATATTATAAATAAACACCTTTTAGTCAAATCGTGAAACAAATCACAAGGTGTTAGCCTACGATTGTTTTCTACTCAACCCATGCATATGGATGAATAAATTGCTCATAAACTGGTCGAGCAATGTCAATAATCAATAAATAGTCAGTGCTCATAAACTAGTCGAGCGCAATCCAAACAACCAAACAATCAATTAACAAAATAAACACAACAATAAATGATAAATCAACTCTTCAATCTATCAAATATTTATAACAATTTTTATTTTATCTTGGGTTAAAAAGATTTGATATTTACTTTGGAGCATCCGGGCTTTCCCTTCGACATGTTCCGTCCCTCGTCCAAGTGTCCTTGGATCTCACAGACGAAACACGTGTACTAGTCGTTTCCGCATACCCCATTAAGTATTTAACTTCTAAATTTTAAAATAATTAATTAACCATCCAAATAGTCAAACAAGGAAATAAAACCATTTTTTAGCAAACAAAGTAAACAAGCATTCAACAAAGGTTTTCAAACAACACTTAACACTTAAAGTTCCTTTAGCAATGATTTTAACAAACTTAAAGGAAGAAATAACTCACTAAACTATGAAAACAGGGAATATACTCACTAAACTATGAAAACAAGGAATATACTCACATCCTATTTGCTTTGATGGAGACTTGGAATACTTCACCTTTGATAATGAATTTTAGTTCTTTTCTTTAGTTTGTGAATCCCTTAAAATGAGATATGGACTTGGCTATTTATAGGTGAAGAGAAGGGTTCTTTAGTCATTTCCTATAGCCTAACCAGATTCGACCAGATTTTGGTCCAACAGAAACCAGCCTTATGGCCTAATTTTATTCGACCATATTTTTGTCCAATAGAAAACATCTTGATGGCCTAATTTGATTCGACCATATTTTGGTCCAATAGAAAACATCTTAATGGCCTAATTTGATTCGACCATATTTTGGTCCAATAGAAAACATCTTAATGGCCTAATTTGATTCGACCAGATTTTGGTCCAATTGGAATCCTCCTTATCAACTATGGCATAACATGATTCGACCAGATTTTGGTCCAATTGCAACCATCCGCATGGCAGAACCTGATTCGACCAGGTTTTGGTCCAATGGCAACCATCCACATGGAATATAATAATCATTATGCTATTTTGTTTTATTAGGCAAGTAATTATACTGTTCTGTTTTTATTAGGCAAGTAATTATACTATTCTGTTTTATTAGGCAAGGTTAATAATTCTCTCTTGTTTTATTAGGAAAGTAATTATACTATTCTGTTTTATTAGGCAGGGTTAATAATTCTAGATATAAAATCCATTATTTAATCATTTAAAAACATATTAACTATTCATGTTCAAAGTGATTAAATTATGGGTCGTTACATTTTAAATATTCGAATTTGATGACCCAAAAATATGGGTCGTTACATTCTTCCCCTCTTAAAAGAATTTCGTCCCCGAAATTTGAAGGACGAAAAGATATAACGAAAACCAAACAATTAACAAAAGCTAAGCACACTAAAAATATTATCGCCCATAACCCCGGTCGGAGGTACGGTGCCTTATCCTATCCATTTTTATTTATCAATTTAAGGTAGTTTCATTTAAAAATTTTTAGGCTAATTTACTAACCTAGACAAATTTTACTTAGGCACCTAACCTAAACTCTGATACCAACTGTGACGACCCGGGTTTTCGGACCAGTCAAAATCACCGAAAGACCCGTCCGTTCTAAAACTACCAACTTAATACACAATATTTGATTAATATTCAACACTACTAAATGTATAGGATACAACTTTCAATTTTACAAGTTATCAAAATAATCAATTTAATCTGCTAATGTGCTTTAATACAAACCCAAAATCAAATACTACAAACAAACTGTAAATCTACCGCTGTGCAACTCTAATGAGAAACAACAATATCATTACCTGCAAACTCAATAGACAATGTAAATGCGGAATAAAATAGTAAGCAGGAAAGATACAACAATACATGATATATGACAAACAACAAACAGAAAAATGTTATGTTATTATTGAGGCTGCATCACTACCACTTGTGACTGCCTACGTACCCTTATCTAATTGGGTACCCAATTAGATACAGGATCAAGCCAACGTAGTTCTCCTACTGCAAATAGGACTCATGGAGCCTACGATGCAACAAACAATATGCAATTCCGAAAACTACCCACTTAGGCTTAATCTTCAATTTTAGATTTTCAAATCTAATTACCTTTACGGAAATAATCTCTTTGGTCTTTATTCTTGAATCCTTATTTCAAAAATTTTGAAATATATATCTTTTATATTCAAATTATACTTTACTTCGGGATCTTAAATCAAATCTCGTTTGCAAAGTTTATTTGGAAATCCCAAATACTGTAATAAAAACATATCAAACCATATGCAACCAGATCGGGAGGTTTCTCCCAATAACAAGGCAACTGGGTCCCAGCCTTCATACAATCGATAAATAAGTACATCCCTCTATTCCAAGAGTGGACTGTACCAAAAACACATGCCCACTTTTTAGTTACGGGTTACCCAAATCATAGGTAACATAACAAATCACTTTATATCCCGAAGTGGCAAAATCATTTACACTAATAATGAAAAGTACTGCAAATCTATAATAATTTCCATTTTCAAACCCACTCGAATATCATCTTAAAACCATCGGGTTTAGTCCTCGAAATTCTTTCCGTTTTATAAAACACTTTTAAAAAATCATTCTTTATATAACTCACTTTTATATAAAATAACTTCAAAATATTCATTTCCAAATATTTCTATTTCTTTAAACATTTCATAAACTTTTATTTATGAAAACCAACTTTGAAAACAATTCCATTGACGTCAAATTATTATAACTAATTATAACAATTAAATGAACCAATATTATAAATAAACACCTTTTAGTCAAATCGTGAAACAAATCACATGGTGTTAGCCTACGATTGTTTTCTACTCAACCTATGCATATGGATGAATAAATTGCTCATAAACTGGTCGAGCAATGTCAATAATCAATAAATAGTCAGTGCTCATAAACTGGTCGAGCGCAATCCAAACAACCAAACAATCAATTAACAAAATAAACACAACAATAAATGATAAATCAACTCTTCAATCTATCAAATATTTATAACAATTTTTATTTTATCTTGGGTTAAAAAGATTTGATATTTACTTTGGAGCATCCGGGCTTTCCCTTCGACATGTTCCGTCCCTCATCCAAGTGTCCTTGGATCTCACAAACGAAACACGTGTACTAGTCATTTCCGCATACCCCATTAAGTATTTAACTTATAAATTTTAAAATAATTAATTGACCATCCAAATAGTCAAACAAGGAAATAAAACCATTTTTTAGCAAACAAAGTAAACAAGCATTCAATAAAGGTTTTCAAACAACACTTAACACTTAAAGTTCCTTTAGCAATGATTTTAACAAACTTAAAGGAAGAAATAACTCACTAAACTATGAAAACAAGGAATATACTCACTAAACTATGAAAACAAGAAATATACTCACATCCTATTTGCTTTGATGGAGACTTGGAATACTTCACCTTTGATAATGAATTTTAGTTCTTTTCTTTAGTTTGTGAATCCCTTAAAATGAGATATGGACTTGGCTATTTATAGGTGAAGAGAAGGGTACTTTAGTCATTTCCTATAGCCTAGCCAGATTCGACCAGATTTTGGTCCAACAGAAACCAGCCTTATGGCCTAATTTTATTCGACCATATTTTGGTCCAATAGAAAACATCTTGATGGCCTAATTTGATTCGACCATATTTTGGTCCAATAGAAAACATCTTAATGGCCTAATTTGATTCGACCACATTTTGGTCCAATTGGAATCCTCCTTATCAACTATGGCATAACATGATTCGACCAGATTTTGGTCCAATTGCAACCATCCGCATGGCAGAACCTGATTCGACCAGGTTTTGGTCCAATGGCAACCATCCACATGGAATATAATAATCATTATGCTATTTTGTTTTATTAGGCAAGTAATTATACTGTTCTATTTTTATTAGGCAAGTAATTATACTATTCTGTTTTATTAGGCAAGGTTAATAATTCTCTCTTGTTTTATTAGGCAAGTAATTATACTATTCTGTTTTATTAGGCAGGGTTAATAATTCTAGATATAAAATCCATTATTTAATCATTTAAAAACATATTAACTATTCATGTTCAAAGTGATTAAATTATGGGTCGTTACATTTTAAATATTCGAATTTGATGACCCAAAAATATGGGTCGTTACAATTTATATAATTAAACATTTTAATTAAATAATTTAATAAATTTCAAAAAAATTGTTTAATTTATGTTAAACAATTTAAGATAAAATCTCAACTATAACCTTTATAGTCACATATACATATATCACTATGTCTATTACATTGTATAAAAGCTAAGATTAAAATTTCGTGTTCTTTTATTTTAAGTTTTCTCAAAAATCTCCTATGATGTCACGCGTCCCGATAGTTTACTTCTCTCAAAATTTTTACTATATGCACCTTTGTTATCTATTTATTCTTATATAATATGAAAGCGAGCAATGACTTTTCACTTCTCAAATTATTTATTTACTATATTACTAATTTCTTTATCTATAATATATAATTTATTACTTTATATATTATACATAGACACACACTCATTTCCATTCCATCTATTATCTATTATCTGTTTTATCTATCTATTCTACTATATATAAAGCTCAATTACCCTTAAATATTTATTTGTTTCTACATTTTATGTCAACATGAGTACTTCATTCTCCTTAACTTAAGGATTAACTTTACTTTTAACCCTCTCAAAATGTTATTTTTCCAAAGTGAATATCAACATTAATGTTATTGGGATTTATTACATGAAATAATAAAAATGTTAAAAGAATGGTGAGTTCAAATTTGTGAATGCCTTTGTTTCAAGTTTTCATAAAAATCTCTAATGTTGCATATATGTGATAATTTAATTCTTCCAAAGCTTTTTCTATACGAACCTTTATTATCTATTATATAATAGGACAGTGAGTGATGTCTTTCGCTTCCAAGGTTCATTATTTACTATATTACTAATTTCTTTGTCAATAATTTATAATCTATTGTACTACAATATATATATATATATCCATTCTATATGTCTATATATTTTATCTATCTATTCTATATATAAAAAAGAAAATAACTAATCATTTGTATTCTCATTTCTTGTTCATTCGCAACTCATATACTCAATTTTCATTTAGCCTAAGCTAAATTTGATATGTAGACCCTCCTATCTTTTCAGTATATTTATTTTCTCATTTTTTTTCGTTAATAAATGCAAGTTAATGCTGTTTATACTTGGTATTCCCCGAAATCTCCTTAGTTTTCTTTTCCACTTCCAACTTACTTACTATTGTAAATTTTAGTGGTAAAACACAACAAGAAAGCAAAGCATGGTATAATCTTGGACAAGGTTTTCAATTTTTTCTTTTTATTTAATAATTGGCTTAAACTTGGTATTCCTCTAAAAACTCTTAATTTTACTTTTCCACCTCTATATTACTTACTTCTAGAGGTTTCGATGACAAAAATACCAAAAAAATTCAAAGCGTGATATACCCTTCGGTTAGGTTTTCTCAAACCATTTTAGAGAATGGCGACAATGATAGGTTTTTCTTATTTATTATTCTCCTCAAATCCTCAATTATGACAATCTGTTCAGGTTATTCTTTTGTTTTTAACCATTTTAATAGTGTGTAGAGAAAGGTAAAAAATAATGAATCCTTATCCTTCTTAAATTTAAATTACTCTAATAAATTATAAATTACTATTTAAAAATTTTAATTGCCTTTTCAATTAAACAATGGATGCATGCTTTATAGGTTCAACTATCTGAATGTATATATAACTTTTGTTACAAATAATTTTCTGATCATGGATGTAATATAACATTATGGTGGGTTCATTTCGCTTGTGCTTAGATTTAGAAGTTTACAAACTCTAGTTGAAGAAAAGTTCAACACCTATGTTGTTGCATCTTTATTAGGTCGTTATATTAAATTTCCATGTAGTTAAAGATTTGTTATGCAACTATTTTGTCATTTTTCCCTTCTATTTGTGAAAAGTAATGCCTTTAGTTCTAATGAATTACATTTTTCATAACTTAGTTTACTATGTGTTTTCCAAGATCAGTACTGATATTTGGGAATCAAAGCACTAGAGAGTATGTAGAGTATCAAATTATTTTAGTTTGCTTTTTATGCTTGCTTTAGGTTGATATTTAGTTTGTTTTTGGATTTGTATAATTAATTTACTTACCTTTTGAACCTAGTTCAAGAAATAGAAATATCAACTTGGCCTACACTGGGCAGTAGATTTAGGTGTTTTCAAACTCAAGTTGAACAAGAGTTTAGCATCTATGTTGGTCCATCTTTATTAGGTCACTATATAAAAATTCCATGCAGTTAAAGATATGTTATGCAATTATTATTCCTTTTTCTCCTTTATGCTTTGGAAGAATAATGTTGATTTTAGAAAATTTGCCAGAGTTGTGAAATTGACTTAGATCGGGAAATGGACTACAAAATGATGAAGGAACGAGTCAAGAAGTTTAGAAGTCGTTAAGGTTGAAGAAATTAAACGTTTGTCTAAGTTTTGGAAATGCATGATTTTGTTGATACCAACATGGTTGGTATCGACATGATTTAGTTGGTATCGACATGATTTGGAAACCATCAAGAATGACAAAATGGAGAAGTGCAAGAGAACCGACCAATATCTAACCAAGAAAAACAGTTCGGTATCGACCATAATTTTCCATCTTCGAATGCATAGAAGATGAGGTGGGGACCCACCAAGGAGTAAACTTAGAGATTTAGCTCAGAAAAATAAGTCGGCACTAAACATATTATGGTTATGGTCGGTACCGAGTTGTATGACTTTTTCAAAATTTGTGGGAAATGACCTATTCTTCGTGATGGAACTTTGAATTTGGAGAAAAAGATCGTTTAAGTTTGGAATCACAAGAATTGTGCTGGAATTAGTCTATAAATAGCTAGGAACCTTTAATCAAAAATGGTATTGGACTTGTTGGGCTTTTCTTCTCTTTCCTTAGAAATCTTCTAGGCAAATCTAAGATCCACAAGATTGTGATTGGAAATTGATTATAAATTGTTGTATCCGAAGAAAATTCATCAATAAAAGAGATTAGATGGACGTAAGCCAGAGAATTTGCCGAACCACTATTAAAAATTTATGTTTTGTTCTCTTTACTTCATTTTCATCATTTTAATATTTTTTTGATTGATACTCTATTGATATCCGAGTGTTGTGTCAATTTCCAATGCAATATTTTTGGTGCTTTCACTAAGAAAGACTAGAGATTTGATTTGGAGAAGATGAAGAGGCCTACTATAAGACTTATTGTTAGACGAAAACAAATAGAGTATAGATGTAGCTAGGAGGCGTCTTTAAGTTCTAATCTGCCTTTTATCTATGTTACCCAAGAGGAGATAAAAGGGATGAAGGCAAGGATGCAAGAGAGATTGATTGCTCGGCAAGAGGAGACGATGAATGAATTTTTCTAGAGAAAGAGTAACAAAGGCCAACTAAAGTTGTTGGAAATTAGAATCAGAGGCCGGAAGGCAATGCAGGTGCACCTGGAGATAGAGTAGAGTAAGTTGGACTAAACCACCTAGAAACACAACAAGTCGGCACCGACTTGTTCAGACAAGTCGTTACCATACACAATGGTTAGGAGTGGCACGGTCAACTTGGGTTTTGAGCGAGCTGGGATCCTGGAAAAGGGAAATTCTAATGTTAGAGATGGAGATCAAAATGCAAACATACTTTAGCAAGGATCAGGACTAGAAATTCCACATAAGAACATCGGGAAAGATGTAGATTTGAATCAATGGCGCATGGAGCCCCAGAGATTTCAACTGAATGATAATGATAAAACCACTAACATGATAAGGCAAATCTTCAAAGTGAAGCTCCAAATTGGAGTTTAGAGGATGTAAATAGAAATGAATTTATCCCAAACATCTGATACACTAGGAATCTGCTTGATTTTAAGCTTGCTACGAACTTTAGAGCCGTATGATGGAAGAATGGATCCAACATTGCATTTGATGAGATATCTCCGATACATGGGAGTGTTGAGTCTTTCGAAGGGAGTGATGGGATGGTGTTTCCCACTGTACTCAATGGAGTTAACATCGATGTTGTTTTGCCAACTAGATAATAGCCCTTCAACATGTGGATCAAGTTTGTGGAGAAGTTTTATGAGCCAGTTCAGAGTTCATATCATTAGACCAAGGAATGTGATGATGCTTTTGAGCGTGAAACAGAGGGAAGGTGAATCTATGTAGAGTTATCTGACCAGATTTAACGTAGTAGCCGCTGTAGTATAGAAATTAGCCCGTCAATACAACCTAATGGCGATGGTTTTTGGAGTTGCTTATAATAATAAATTTAAGAGGGCTTTGGAAATGGATCTATTAATGGATCTTGTAGATTTTTACTATCAAGTTGGGAGATATTTAAGCTAGGAGGATTCAAAGGCCAAAAATGTTAAAGTGAACATTATGGAGGATGGTGGACCATCCAAGGCCGGATATGGAAAGGATAAAGGAAAGAAAAGATGATGATGACTTCGAAGGACCAAAGCGACAAAAGAGGAAACCGAAGTTTTCCTCCTACACGATTTAGCAGAGACCCCGGAGAAGATTTATTTGATACTAGGGGTGGATTTCCTATAGGAAACTGGCTAAGAGAGAACCTACGGAATGAGAAAGGAAATCTGAAAAGTACCGCCTATTCCATGAGTTGGATTGAGATGACCCACTTTCTTTTACCTAAAATTCAGAATTTTTTTTTTACAATTAATTCCAGTGGTCACCTAGTCAAGAGAATATCATTCTCTGGTTCTCCTTCTAACCAGGATCTTAAAACCAATATAAAAATATTGTTGTGTTCAAATTATCTTAAACCTTCATATATGAAAATATATATATATATAATACTTTCTGTTTTTTTTATGTCAGAGTATAGAGGTTTGGAAGCAGAGAATCTATTTGGGGATTTTCAAGTGATTCTCCACATAGCAAAAGTATTTTTCAAATTTTCCAGTCATGTCTATTTCTTCATAACTATTGATTTCATGACTTATAGATTTAACACTATGTATGTATTTCCCATAATTGTATTACTGTATGAACTGGGCTTTTGCCCGTGCATGTGTGCATGTTCCTATGCTCTTACATGTGCCTAATTTCTTTCTTTTCTTGTTAGTAAAAAGGTCTGAGTCTACCTTGTATTTGGGTTGTAACATCATAACTGAAAGTTTAGTTTAGAAAACCTTTAGTGCTGGCTTAACCCAGGCTCAAGAAAATGGTTATGTTAGCCATATTCACTTTGAACTGTTTCCTCTCAAAATACATGTTATTTTGTTCTATCTTATCAAGGCAACTCAAAATCTTTCTGCCAGATTTTTCTTTAACTTAAACATGAATTTCTCATGTCAAGTATCTAATTGTTCTTTTAGTTTATAAATCCTCACAATCTCAGGTTTCCTATCATCATAAATTAATTAATCAAAGAGCCTAAAAACTTCATTACTTAGTAAAACATTTTCAAAATAAAATCCATAAGTTTCAGATGAAACACCTATTTAAGTCCAATGCTTACAAAACAGTAAATAACAATACATTGGTTTTTTCCAAGCAACTAAAACAACAAAGCTTAACATAAATTTGGCATAAACATCTATTTAACTTCAGTAAATTTGTAACTATTGCATCCAATTCCTTAAGCAGCCAACCCATCCAAAGCTTGATCAAAGAAATGCCTATTTACCTGCATAATCACTATGGACTGCCTCATTAAATATGAGACAGCCAATAGTGCATCAACACACATGGGTCAGACTTGGTCTGGTATGAGTAATCTAATTGGAAACATAATTTTCATATAGTTCTTTTTTTCCATATTCCAATAACTTTAAGATGGACAAAGGAATGCAATATTACTCTTATACCCAATTTCTGTGCAACCTGGGCATGCACAACAAAATGATACATAACTCAATGATTTATTGCAGAGAAAACAAACATAGAATTCATCCATAGAAGATCCTAAAACAATCAACACAATCATCAATTAAATCATCATTCCTCATCCATAGATTTTTCTGGCCTTCAGGGATTTTTCCCAAGCCTTCATATGAACCTATTTCTAATGTTCAATATCAAATATGTTATGGTCTTTAGCTACTTTCTCTTTTTAAACACACACTGTCTGGGACCTTTCTCTGTTAACCCAGCACACTCAGGCCCCTGGGTATAAACATACCATGTGTGAGCTTGCAATGTTCACCTTGCCAAGCTATATCTTGTAGCCCTAAGATCCCAAAATCCTTAGTTAACTTACTAAGTGTCACTACCCTTTAGTGTTAATTTCCTCTCTGCATCACATGTTTCAACAGTGGATAATACATTTAGTCACAGGCATACATCCAAAGATTAACAAGACATATTCTCATGAACAAGCAATTCATCATAACAATAGAGGTGGTCTCTTAAACATATTATTTTTCTATGGACTTCAATAGATCCCAATACAAATGTATGGTCATAGATAATTTTCTGTTTGTTTTTCTTTTCTTTTTCTACCTCTGATTCAGTCAGATCCATGTAGATCTTCAAATCTGACTAAATCACGAGTATAAGATTTACTGGATGGTTCATAAATGTAGAGGCTCAACACATGTATACATTGCACCTCTATATTTTTCCTTTTTATAAATTTTTTTTCCTGTTAATATGAGACCTAAGCAAACACACAATGTTGCAGCCCCATATCCTTTCTCATTTTTAGACCATATATCCATATTAAGCATCCTGGGTTTTAAACTAATAAATGCATAAAGAAAACCCATATTAACTGCTTCATCTCAAAGTTGAATTATAACACAGAAAAACTTATTTAAACATTAGATCCATGACTCTTTCATACCGAGTGAATCAATATAAAGAGATTTCCATTAAAACAGATCATAAAACAAGTCAAAGTTACTAAATCATAAAAATGAATCTAGCTTGCAAACAAATGAAATATGAATTTTAGTTAGGCTGCCTCAATATTCAGGACTTATTGCCAATATTTCCAGTGAGATTACTCACCTTAATCCCCTTTTCTTTTTCCTAAGCTTTTCTTCCTTTGATCTTCTGCCTTCTTCCTACTCTAATGACTGGTGTTCCACATTTTCTTTTCTAACTTCTGTTATATATATATATTTATATATTTTTCTTTTATGAGGCAGAGCAATAATAAAAACCTTACTATACCAGGTCTTCTTATATAAACTCTGGCTGCTACTAGGGTTTAAGGAAATTACTCAATGTCAATTTTACCCCACCAACTATGATCTACCTCTCATTCTACTTCTAGAGAAAATAGGTAAGTAATCCTGGCATTTTATTATATTTTTTTTCAGAAAATATACCTCATTACCCTGGTCATGTCATTTGCATGATTTCTGTTTTCTAAAGCAAAAGGAATTGCTAAAAATGGACAAAGTGTTTGTTCAAAAGCTCATACCATTTTCATGTAATGTTAATTTTTATTTCAGCAAGCATTTGTTTTGTGCACATGTATAATACATGTATGCCTATCCTGACCTAAGTCTTTCTCTCTTTTTTTCCAGACTTGATCATTTCTGCCTACATATATATATATATTTGTAATTTATCTATCCTATCATTTTTATTAACTGTTGCCTATTTTATCACACAGAAAGCTGTGTGCATGTTTGTGCACTGTCTTGTGCACATGTACATGTTTTTAAACTATGCATCTGCAAATCAGTTTTCTATCTCTATCTTTTCGATGCAATTTCAAACAAATACAAACTAAATTAAATCATGAAATTACTTCACAAAAATAAGGGTTATCACATATACCCCTCCATTTAGGAATTGTGCCCCACAATTCTTTCATACTTAGCTTAAGTATCATTACTTCAGAAAATCAATTTCTGAACTCAAATCATTCTCAAATCAATCATTTGATTAAACTCTAGGTATATCAAAACAAAAAAAAAATCACAATGCAATTCAGTCAAAACGTTCATCAGTATGTATATAAATTTACCTTTCATTCAATCAAATAGTTGTGGATAATCAATTCTGATTTTTTCTTCCACCTCCCATGTGCAATCATTTGGATCAAGACTCCATTGCACTTTTACTAATTTTATTTCTTTGCTCCTCAATTTCTTGATCTCTCTGGCAACTATTCCCACTGGCTCCTTTTCATACACCAATCTAGAATCAATCTGTACATCCTTAGGAGATTTTAGAATTGTTTCCTTGTCATGAACCCATCTTCTTAACTGTGATACATGAAAAACATCATGCATTGCTCTCATTTCCTCTGGCAATTCTAACCTGTAGGCCATAGTTCCTATTCTTTCTAAAACTTTATATGGCCCTATATATCTAGGAATCAACTTTCCTTGTTTCCCAAACCTTAGAACCTTTTTCATGGGTGATATTTTAATAAATATAAAATCCCCAACATCATAATGTACTTCCTTTCTCTTTTGATCTGCATATTTCTTTTGCCTATCTTGGGCAGAAGCAATTCTTTTTCTAATCAAAGCTATCTTTTCAGAAGTTTCTTTTATATTTTCTGGTCCTAAGACCACCTTTTCTCCAAATTCATGCCAACTTGAGGGTGATAAATATGGCCTTCCATAAAGAGCTTCAAAGGGGGCCATGCCTATGCTACTGTGATGGGTGTTATTGTATGCAAATTCAGCTAGATATATATAATCCTCCCAGCTTCCTCCCCAATTTAATACACATGCTCTCAACATGTCTTCAAGCAATTTATTTACAATTTCTGTTTGGCCATCTGATTGAGGGTGATATGCTGTGCTCAAGCATAAATCAGTCCCCATTGCCTTGTGAAAACTTTGCCAAAATTTTGAAGTGAAGATGGTGTCTCTATCACTTACTATAGTCTTTGGTATTCCATGTAGTCTGATTATTTCCTTAATAAATAACTGAGCTAATGTGCATGCATTTCTTTCTGACTTCACAGGTATAAAATGGGTTGATTTGGTTAACCTATCAACTACAACCCAAATACTATCATTTCCCCTCCTAGTTCTAGGCAAACCATCAATGAAATCCATTGATATGTCTTCCCATTTCAACTGTGGTATTGGTAAAGGTTGAAGCATTCCGGAGGGTTTTTGATATTCAGCCTTTATTGTTGACAAACCATGCACTTAGACACAAAAGATGCCACTGCACTATACATACCACTCCACCAATAATCTCTTTTAAGGTTGTGATACATTCTTGTGCTTCCTGGGTATATGGTATATTTGTTTTTGTGATAAGCATCTAAGATTTCTTGCTTCAACTCATCAATAGCAGGGACGCATATTCCTTTTCTTTTCTCCAAGTGGCCTTGTTTATTCAACAGAAAGCCTTCCACTGCTTCTCCATTTTATATTTGAGTTTTCTTCTCAAATAAAAATGAATCTTGATCTTGTAATTTTACAACTTTATTCTTTAATTCTGACCCCAAAGTAACAAAACTTAACTTTCCCATTTCTACATTCTCATTGCATATACTCATATTTTCTACACTTTCACTTTCTACCTCTGAGTTAATCAATAGTGATAATGTGTTAAACTCTTCTATCATTAACCTAGTTACATTAGCATGCCGTCTACTTAAAGCATCTGCTACTTTATTAGCTTTGCCAGGGGTGTACAATATTTCAAAATCATATGAGGCTAGGAGTTCAATCCACCTTTGCTGCCTCATGTTTAATTCTTTTTGTGAAAACAAATATTTAAGTGACTTATGGTCAGTGTAAACTTCAAACCTTGCCCCCAACAAATAGCGTCTCCATAATTTAAGAGCATACACTACAGCAGCCAATTCGAGTTCATGTGTAGCATACCTTACCTCACTAGGTTTCAACTGTCTAGAGGCATAAGCTATCACTTGGTGTTGTTACATCAATACTGCCCCAAGCCCTTGTCCACTTGCATCAGTATATATCACTAAATTTTCATTCCCCTCAGGTACTTTCAGTATTGGAGCTTGTATCAGTGCTTCTTTTAACCTCCCAAAAGCTTTCTCACATTCCTCAGTCCAAGCAAATACCTGATTCTTCCTAGTCAATCTGGTTAATGGGATTGAAATCTTTGAAAAATCTTTTATAAACCTTCTGTAGTACCCAACCATTCCCATAAATGACCTAACCTCTATGACATTAGTAGGCCTTTTCCAAGCTTGAACTGCAATTACTTTATTGGGATCTACAGATATACCTTCTTCAGATACCACATGTCCTAAAAAAATTACTTCCTTTTGCCAAAAAGTGCATTTTGAAAATTTTGCCTTCAAATTTTCTTGCCTCAGTTTATGAAGTACTATATGCAAATGATTCTCATGCTCCTCAACTGACTTAGAATAAATTAGTATATCATCAATAAATATCAATACAAATTTATCCAGGTATTTTCTAAAAATTCTATTCATCAAATCAACAAAGTAAGAGGGAGCATTTGTCAAACCAAATGGCATTACTAAAAATTCATAAAGTCCATATCTAGTGTTGAAAGTTGTGTATTTAATGCTTTCCTCTTCTACTTTCATTTGATGGAATCCTGAAGCTAAATCAAGTCTAGAGAATATTTTTGCGCCACTCAATTGATCAAAGAGATCATCAATTCTTGGTAAGGGGTATTTGTTTTTAACTGTGATTTTATTTAACTCCCTATAATCAATACATAATCTGAGAGATCCATCTTGTTTCTTAACAAAAACCACTGGTGCTCCCCATGATGTGCTACTGGGTCTGATGAAGCCTTTTTCTTCTAGTTCAACCAGTTGCTTTTTCAGCTCTATCAATTCCTTAGGCCCCATTCTTGTTGGCCTCTTAACTACTGGGCTAGCCTCTAGAATCAGTTTAATTGAAAACTCTACTAGCCTATGGTTTGGAACTCCTCTAACCTCACCAAACACATCAGTATATTGATTTACTATAGAGATTTCTTCTAATGTGGGCATGGGCTTCTCACTAGACAAAGTAACAAGAGTAGCTATATTTCTGCTCTTGTTTGCCTCACACGGAATAACTATCCTTTTTCCATCAGAAATTCTTAGTGATATGGTAGATGTTTCCATATTTATAATAGCCCTATATTTCCTCAACCAATCAACTCCTAGAATAACTCCTATGCCCGAGTATTGCAACACATATAGGTCTGCTCTAAACACACATCCCCTTATATTTAATCCCAGTTGCATACACATCATACCCAAAACACAGGAACTACCTAAAGGACTTCTAATAAGTAATGGCTTATCAACAATCATGCAATTCAATTTTAGTTGTTGTACAATATCATGGGAAATCAAGGAGTGTGTAGCCCCCGTATCATACACTACTACAAAAGGTATTGAGTGAATGAGAAAAGTACCTTCAACTTGGCCATGGTTCTCAACATTTGGTCCCTCAGTTGCTTTACCTTTCCCTTCTAAGGTTCCTACTTTTCCTTGCTTAAAATCTGGACAGTTCCTCCTTATGTGACCCTCCTTTCCACACTGGTGACACTTGAAGGATGCTGGTCTAGGATTGGTGCACCTATTCTTCATATTCCCCTCTTTGCCACAGTTGTAACAAGTGATCTTCTTCTTAACTTCAGTAGTCTTGGCTTCTTCTGGTTTCTTGGTGGAAGCTACATCTGTTTTCTTTTTATCATAAGGATGAAACTTACCCTTCCCTTTCTTATTTTGATTATTCTTGAATGCTCTATCATGCTGTTCAAAGCTCAGAGTCAGATCCAAAACTTGATCAAATGTCTTGTCCTTATATGGCAGCATAGCTCTACTAAGGCTGGCATTCAGTCCTTGAATGTATCTGCCATTTTTAGCTTCTTGAGTTGTGATAAGTACTGTACCATACTTGGCTAGTGATTCAAACTTCTGTGTATACTCAGTAACACTCATAGCCCCTTGTCTTAATTTAATAAATTCTTCTAGCAAAGATTCCTTGGCTGATGCTGGGACAAATCTACCTTCTAGCATTGCCTTAAATTGATCCCATGTCACTTCTCCTTCAGGTCTTCCAGCTATGATAACCTCCCACCAGTCCAAAGCTGCTCCTCTCAATTGTCTGGATGCTATTTGCCTTTTCTTTTGGTCTTCAACTTGCATATCTGTAAAAATCCTGTCCAAAATTCTGAGCCAATTTTGAACTCCCATGATCCCTTCTGTTCCATCAAAAGTTTTGCCTCCAAGATTGGTAAAGGTCTTGAGTAGTTTGGAAAGCTCCTCATGTGGATTTTCTTGCCTATTGCCTACCCCTTCCCTTATAGCTCTCATGAAATCTTGCATATTCACCATTGGTGGTTCACTTGACCCTACCTCTTGTTGTCTGGGTCTTACCATGATTCTATGGATATGACACTTGGGTTAGTCCATTTTTGTTTATTTTCTATAAATTAACTCATTTAATTTATCTCTATCCAATCCTAGTAATCATTATTAATATAAGTATCAATCAAAACAAGGCATCCAAAGCAGTCAACACACCATACATCCAATGCAAACAAGTTCATACAACATTTTGCTATGTTATTTAACAACATAGCTCTGATACCAAATGAGATGACCCACTTTCTTTTACCTAAAATTCAGAAATTTTTTTTTTACAATTAATTCCAGTGGTCACCTAGTCAAGAGAATATCATTCTCTGGTTCACCTTCTAACCAGGATCTTAAAACCAATATAAAAATATTGTTGTGTTCAAATTATCTTAAACCTTCATATATGAAAATATATATATATATATATATATATAATACTTTCTGTTTTTTTTATGTCAGAGTATAGAGGTTTGGAAGCAGAAAATCTATTTGGGGATTTTCAAGTGATTCTCCACATAGCAAAAGTATTTTTCAAATTTTCCAGTCATGTCTATTTCTTCATAACTATTGATTTCATGACTTATAGATTTAACACTATGTATGTATTTCCCATAATTGTATTACTGTATGAACTGGGCTTTTGCCCGTGCATGTGTGCATGTTCCTGTGCTCTTACATGTGCCTAATTTCTTTCTTTTCTTGTTAGTAAAAAGGTCTGAGTCTACCTTGTATTTGGGTTGTAACATCATAACTGAAAGTTTAGTTTAGAAAACCTTTAGTGCTGGCTTAACCCAGGCTCAAGAAAATGGTTATGTTAGCCATATTCACTTTGAACTGTTTCCACTCAAAATACATGTTATTTTGTTCTATCTTATCAAGGCAACTCAAAATCTTTCTGCCAGATTTTTCTTTAACTTAAACATGAATTTCTCATGTCAAGTATCTAGTTGTTCTTTTAGTTTATAAATCCTCACAATCTCAGGTTTCCTATCATCATAAATTAATTAATCAAAGAGCCTAAATACTTCATTACTTAGTAAAACATTTTCAAAATAAAATCCATAAGTTTCAGATGAAACACAGATTTAAGTCCAATGCTTACAAAACAGTAAATAACAATACATTGGTTTTTTCCAAGCAACTTAAACAACAAAGCTTAACATAAATTTGGCATAAACATCTATTTAACTTCAGTAAATTTGTAACTATTGCATCCAATTCCTTAAGCAGCCAACCCATCCAAAGCTTGATCAAAGAAATGCCTATTTACCTGCATAATCACTATGGACTGCCTCATTAAATATGAGACAGCCAATAGTGCATCAACACACATGGGTCAGACTTGGTCTGGTATGAGTAATCTAATTGAAAACATAATTTTCATATAGTTCTTTTTTTTCCATATTCCAATAACTTTAAGATGGACAAAGGAATGCAATATTACTCTTATACCCAATTTCTGTGCAACCTGGACATGCACAACAAAATGATACATAACTCAATGATTTATTGCAGAGAAAACAAACATAGAATTCATCCATAGAAGATCCTAAAACAGTCAACACAATCATCAATTAAATCATCATTCCTCATCCATAGATTTTTCTGGCCTTCAGGGATTTTTCCCAAGCCTTCATATGAGCCTATTTCTAATGTTCAATATCAAATATGTTATGGTCTTTAGCTACTTTCTCTTTTTAAACACACACTGCCTGGGACCTTTCTCTGTTAACCCAGCACACTCAGGCCCCTGGGTATAAACATACCATGTGTGAGCTTGCAATGTTCACCTTGCCAAGCTATATCTTGTAGCCCTAAGATCCCAAAATCCTTAGTTAACTTACTAAGTGTCACTACCCTTTAGTGTTAATTTCCTCTCTGCATCACATGTTTCAACAGTGGATAATACATTTAGTCACAGGCATACATCCAAAGATTAACAAGACATATTCTCATGAACAAGCAATTCATCATAACAATAGAGGTGGTCTCTTAAACATATTATTTTTCTATGGACTTCAATAGATCCCAATACAAATGTATGGTCATAGATAATTTTCTGTTTGTTTTTCTTTTCTTTTTCTACCTCTGATTCAGTCAGATCCATGTAGATCTTCAAATCTGACTAAATCACGAGTATAAGATTTACTGGATGGTTCATAAATGTAGAGGCTCAGCACATGTATACATTGCACCTCTATATTTTTCCTTTTTATAAATTTTTTTTTCTGTTAATATGAGACCTAAGCAAACACACAATGTTGCAGCCCCATATCCTTTCTCATTTTTAGACCATATATCCATATTAAGCATCCTGGGTTTTAAACTAATAAATGCATAAAGAAAACCCATATTAACTGCTTCATCTCAAAGTTGAATTATAACACAGAAAAACTTATTTAAACATTAAATCCATGACTCTTTGATACCGAGTGAATCAATATAAAGAGGTTTCCATTAAAACAGATCATAAAACAAGTCAAAGTTACTAAATCATAAAAATGAATCTAGCTTGCAAACAAATGAAATATGAATTTTAGTTAGGCTGCCTCAATATTCAGGACTTATTGCCAATATTTCCAGTGAGATTACTCACCTTAATCCCCTTTTCTTTTTCCTAAGCTTTTCTTCCTTTGATCTTCTGCCTTCTTCCTACTCTAATGACTGGTGTTCCACATTTTCTTTTCTAACTTCTGTTATATATATATATATATTTATATATTTTTCTTTTATGAGGAAGAGCAATAATAAAAACCATACTATACCAGGTCTTCTTATATAAACTCTGGCTGCTACTAGGGTTTAAGGAAATTACCCAATGTCAATTTTACCCCACCAACTATGATCTACCTCTCATTCTACTTCTAGAGAAAATAGGTAAGTAATCCTGGCATTTTATTATATTTTTTTTTCAGAAAATATACCTCATTACCCCGGTCATGTCATTTGCATGATTTCTGTTTTCTAAAGCAAAAGGAATTGCTAAAAATGGATAAAGTGTTTGTTCAAAAGCTCATACCATTTTCATGTAATGTTAATTTTTATTTCAGTAAGCATTTGTTTTGTGCACATGTATAATACATGTATGCCTATCCTGGCCTAAGTCTTTCTTTTTTTTCCAGACTTGATCATTTCTGCCTACATATATATATTTGTAATTTATCTATCCTATCATTTTTATTAACTGTTGCCTATTTTATCACATAGAAAGCTATGTGCATGTTTGTGCACTGTCTTGTGCACATGTACATGTTTTTAAACTATGCATCTGCAAATCAGTTTTCTATCTCTATCTTTTCAATGCAATTTCAAACAAATACAAACTAAATTAAATCATGAAATTACTTCACAAAAATCAGGGTTATCACATGGATGGGCATGATACAAGTGAATGTAGACATCTGCGAGCTCTGATTGAAGAGTAGGTTCAAAGCAACCATTTGCAGCAATATGTTAGGAATTGGATTGTAGAGGCACAAACCACAATGGTGCCACATGAGCTGCCACCATTTATGGTGGTAATGTCTGGTTGTGACCTAAGCAGTTAATATCGGTATCGGGTACATATTGGTCAAGTAGGGATATGAGATATTTTAAAATATCATGCTAATTTTGGATAATATCGATAAAATATCGGATATGTGGAAAATATGTTATGAATGATATTGTACTATGTTATAATGTTATATTGATGTTAATGTTTCAAACATTTGGAAATGCCAAATTACTATCAAAGACTAATTGCATATAGTTTATAGATTACAATCCATTTACTTAGATATTCTATTAAATACAAATCATAATATAGGCTCATAAAAACCGAGAAATGTGTATATTGTACATCTTTATTATTTTCTTTACTTTTACACTATATTCATTGTTCATTCAGTCATCTAATCATCTATATTACTTTTCTGAATTTTCCATATTTATAGTTTCATCGTTTTCATTTTCACTAAATTTATTGAAAAATAATGTTGATTTGATACCAATTATTACTCTAGCTTATTCCTTATCGATATGTCAAATATATAACTTTACTGCTCTTCAACTTATAGTTCTTAGTTCATGATAATAACTAATAAAATAAATTTTCATAAGCTAACTTACCTATTAGAAATGGTGAATAATAAAACAACTAAAAAGAGAAGTAGCTCTTCCATGATATTGTTTTAAGTGGTAAAGTATTCACGAAAATAAAACATATAAAGTAATGGAATAAGTTGCATATTCTTTATTGAAAGACAGATGATGAAGACTAAAACTGGATGGTTAAAACAAAAAATTACTTTATTAGGATTTCTAATATGGTTTAGATATTGTCATTCATAATATACAAAAAAAATATTGAGAATGTGAGATATGTATTTGAATACATTTTATCAAATGATACAATAATGAACGATTCTTAGAAAATATTGGTATTTTACCCTAAATATCGGAGTGATATATCGACAAATATTGGATGGTATATCGATATTGATATTTTAAGAAATATTTTGAAAATGTATCAGCTTAGGAGTGATATGAGATATATCAACGATATATCAACGATATTATCCAATACTAACTACATAGGTCATAACCGAGATTCTAGATCAGGTATAGTATCCCATAATTGGGATAAATCAGAGTCAGCTTTACTTCTTGCACTTTACTTTTGCTTTAAATAAACTACGAAAGATCATTGTCGGGCTACTTACACAAGTATGGGATCCTGAATGATCCCATAGGCGTGCTCTGAGTTAAAGTTCAAGAGCTATCCTTGATTTGATTAGACATTTTAGATTTTGCTTACTATATTTTGATTATAATAGTAATATATGAACAATTTTATAGTGGATGTTAAATGATATTTGATGATGTTATTGATGAGTACTATCAGAACATTGTTATCCTTTGTGTTTGATAGATAAATAGTTAGATAATAGTTTCCCCGATTTGAAAGCTGATGGACTCACTTTGGATATTGGGTCCCCTCGCCGAACAAGCAGATGGGATCAATTTGGATTTCTGATTACACGATTTAGAGAGATCAAAATCTAAACTTCAAGATTTGAATGCCTTTTTATTTGAAATAATTTGATAATAAATACTGGATAAGAGATGAAAGACATTGCCTTGATTCTGTTGGACTTGCTTATGACGTGATACTAGATGATTTCATGAGTAATGTTCCAACCGATGGCAATGCACTAATATGATTAATAATGCATGATAGCATAACATATAATTTACCTATGATAACTTAATCATGAGGGAAGCGAGGATGATATTGAGTTATGATATGCTAAATCCTAAGAATACATGGGATAACCATGATTAATGATTAACATTTAGGTAAGGACTTGGGTCCTTAGCTATGATGAGTCTAGAATGACCTTTGATTTACACGTGAATCTAAAGGAACCAGATGATTCACCATTTAGATTCACTATGATTGAACCAATAGATAGCCAAAGTGTTCAACTAATGATAATTTGTCAATCTAGATACATATTTTTTAGCAAAGCATGTTTTGTTTCCATAAAAGCATACTTTGGGGCAAGTGTTTCTGGCAAATTTACCACTGTCTTGGAATTGACTTAGATTGTTGAAAATGGATCACAAAATGATGAAGGAGTGATCATACACCTGGGAGATGTTAAGATTGAAGAAATCAAGGATTTGGCTAAGTTTAAAAATGCATAATTTGGTTGGTACAACATGATTTGGTTGGTTTTAACATGATTTGGCTGGCACCAACATGATTTGGTTAATACTAACATAAGTTAGAGACCATCACAAATAACTAAATGGAGAAGAGCAGAAGAATTGTCCAAGATCTGACAAGAAAAATCAGTCGATATTGACCGTATTTTGCCATCTTAGAATGCGCACAAGATGAGATGGGGACCCATCATAGAGAAAACTAAGAGATATAACTTACAAAAATAAATTGGTATCAACCATATTATGGTTAGTACCAAGTTGTTTGACTTTTTTGGGATTTGTGCGTGATGACCCTTCTTCATGCTGGAACTTCGGATTCAGAGAAAAAGGTGCATTTAACCTCGAAATCACAAGATTTGTGCTAGGATTCTTTTATAAATAGTAAGGAACCTTCCACCGAAAAGAAGATTGGACTTTTTTAGCCTTTTCTTCTCTTTCACTTAGAAATCTTCTAGGAAAATCCGAGACCACAAGATTGTGGTCGAAAATTGGTTGTAAGTTGTTGTATTTCAGAGAGAATTCATCAATAAAAAAGGTTAAGTGAACATATGCTAGTGAATTTGCAAAACCACAATAACAACTTTGAGTTTTGTTCTCTTTTACTTCATTTTCATCATTTTAATATTTGTTTGATTCGGATTCTATAGATACTGAGGTGTTGTGTCAATTCTTTGACATAACATTTTCGGTGCTTTCACGGAGAAAGACCTGAGATTTTATTTAGAGAAAATAAGGATGCCTACTTCAAGAGCTTTTGCTAAAGGAAATCAACCAGAGCATGGGGGCAGCCAGAAGGTGTCTTCAAACTCTAATCTGCCTTCTATTTATGTTACCTAAGAGGAGATGGAAAGGATGCAAGAGAGATTGATAAATGGGTCAGAGGAGATGATGAATGGTTTTTTTAATAGATTATCAAAGTACAACCAGAATTGCTGGAAATTAGAAACGTTTGCCAAAAGGCAATATAGGTGCACCTGGAGATGAGGCAGCGCAAGTTGGACCAAACCATTCGAAAACACAAGTCCATATTGACTTGTACATTCAAACAAGTCAGTATCGAATGTAATAGTCAGAGAAGTATGGTCAACTTGGGCTTTGAGTGAGCGAAGATACAAAGAACATGAAATGTTGAAGTTAGAGATGGAGAATAGAATGCAAACTTATAACATAAAGGATTGGGACCAGAAAATCTCTATAGGAATGAGGGGCAGGATGAAGATTTAAATCAAGGATGCATAGATCCCTAGAGATTTCAACTGAATGATATGACATAATAACTAGTATGATAAGAAAAGTGCTTCGAGGTAGAGCTCTAGATCGGAGTTTAGATGATGTAAATAGAAACCTATTTACCCCGAGCATCTAATATGCTAAGAACCTGCTTGATTTTAAGCTACAACTTTGTAGTTTTATGATGGAAGGACGGATCCAACGCTGCATTTGGTGGGACATATCCAGCACATAAGTGTGTTGGGTTCTTCTTAGGAGGTGATGAGGCACTGTTTTCCATTGTACTTGATGGATTTAGCATCAATGTGACTTCGC
The DNA here is from genome assembly GCA_030737815.1 of Allium fistulosum. Taxonomy (NCBI): domain Eukaryota; kingdom Viridiplantae; phylum Streptophyta; class Magnoliopsida; order Asparagales; family Amaryllidaceae; genus Allium; species Allium fistulosum. The sequence continues at coordinate 636,244,291 of CM060901.1, forward strand.
CGGCTAGATAATAGGTCTATCAGCACATTGTCTAAGTTAGTGGAGAAGTTTATGAGCTAGTTTAGAGTTCATATCATTAGACCAAGGGATGTGACGATGCTTTTGAGCATGAAGCAGAGGGAAGGTGAATCTTTGTGGAGTTAGCTGATCGGATTTAACATAGTATCCGTTGTAGTGTACAAACCAAGCATGTCAATAGTTCTAATGGTGGTGGTTTTCAAAGTTGCTCACAATGCTGAATTTAAAGAGGCTTTGGATAAGGATCCGCCAATGGATCTTGCATATTTTTACTATCAAGCCTAGAGATATTTACACTAGAAGGATGAGAAGGCCAAAAATGCTGGAGTAATGCTATGGAGGACGTAGGACCATCCAAGGAAGGATATGGAAAGGATAAAGAAAGAGAAAATATTATGATGGCTTCAATGGACCGAAGCGACAAAAGAGGAAACCAAAGTTTCCCTCCTACACCGATTTGACTGAGATCTAGGAGAAGATTTATTTTGATACTATGAGGCAGATTCCCTATAGGAAACTGATTATGAGAGAACCCACTGAATGGGAAAGGAAATCTGGAAAGTATTGCCAATTCCACGAGCTAGATGGGCATGAGACAAAGGAATGCAGACATCCGCAAGATTTGATTGAAGAGCGGGTTTGGAGCAACCTTAACAACAATATGTTAGGAGTCAGATTGTAGTGGCACAAACCATAGTAGTGCCATATGAGCGACCACCATTTGTGGTGGGAATGCCTGGTCATAGCCAAGGATCCGGATCGGGTATAGTAAACCCATGATCGGGATGGATTGGTGTTAGGTTTATTTCCTGCATACCACTTTTGCTTCAAATAAAATATGAAGGATCACTATCAGGCTACTTACACTTGTACGAGATCCCCAACGGTCCTAAGCATGATTCGAGTTAAAGCTCGAGAGCAATTGTTGATTAGATTAGACATTTTAGATTTTTTTCTTGATGCATTTTGATTTGAATAGGGATATGTGGACGATTTGATAGTTGATGTTAAATAATATTTGATTTTGACATTATTGGTGGGTACTATCAGAATGTTCTTATCCATTGTATTTAATAGATAAACAGCTAGATAATAGTTTCCTTGACCAGTAAGATGAGGAGTAATGAGAAATGTGAGTCCCCTACTTTTCCTCGACCGGTAAGATGAGGAGATATAATAGGAAATGTAAGTCCCTCCAACGAAAAGCGAGCAGACAAATACAAGATAGAAAGTCCCTTTGTTAAGAGCGAGTAGATAGACTTGTATATGATAGCAAGTCCCTATAGTTGAGAGAGAGCAGATGGACTTACTTTGGATATTGGGTCCCCACGTCGGAGAGCAAGCGGATGGACTTAATCTAGATTTATGATTATACGATCCGAAGAGATCAAAAACTATACTTTACAATTTGAATGCCTTTTCATTTGAAATAATTCGATAATAAATATTGGATGATTAGTAAAAGAGATTGCCTCGATCCGGCTGGACTTGCTTGTGATGGAATACTAGGAGATACTAGACGATTCATGATTAATGTTCCAACCATTGACAAATTTCCTATGATAACATAGAACTAGGGGTGATATTGAGATATGATGTGCTAAACCCTAAGAGAACATGAGATGACAATGATTTATGATTAACATTTAGGCATGTAACGACCCGTAAATTAATCACTTTGAAATATGGATATTCAATACAATTTTAAATACTTAACTAATAGATTTTATAACTCAAATAAAACTCTTTAAAATAATAATTAGTAATGGTGAAATAGTTTTCAAAATTTGTTTACAAAAATAATTAGTTCAAAAAAAAATAAAAAATGTGGCCGGAAACTGTTTTTCGAATTTTCAACTTTTTATCGTCTAAAAGTTGTCTGAAATGTTGTGAACACTTTGGTATACATATAAATAATCATTTATAAAAAAATTGGATTTAGAAATGATAGTACATATTTATATATTTACTTAAGAAATATAATAGGATATGATGTGACATTTTATGAAAATTTTAAATCAAAATAAAAATGTAAAAGATAAAGTGACATAATATGCGATTTCTTTAGAAACACTATGTTAACTAGTAGGAAACCCGTGCGTTGCACGGGTGTGAAGTTTTATAGTGTATAACTTATCACATAAATAATATAACAAAATATATATCATCTTATGTACATGTATCTTTACGGTTGTGTATGGATGCATATATATATATATATAAAAGATATTTGTATATATATATAAAAGATATTTGTATACTTACTGATGGTAAACAGTTACTGATTTGATGATTACTAACATTTAAATATTTTGTATTCATGAATGGTACTTGGATGTTTTATGTGGCATGTTAATAACGAATAAAGGATATAATATGTAGTTAAATATGTCCATTGTTCATTAAAGCATCCGAATAACGAATAGTTGACAAATAGTACAAAGCTGATGTTTTATTTGTAAATATTTTTATGTGTTTATTCTATATATCAGTGATGAATGATGAGAACAAACACGTGTGTGTGTATATGTGCTATCCAAAAAATAACATGTCTACATAAGCCGAGTGATAATTACATAGTTAGATATGGTTATTTGTCCAAGTTGTTGAACTGTTATGCATATACACAAACAATCATGTATGGATCACTTAGTTAAGATTTTCCTTTAAGATGAAACTAAATTGTTTAATATTATATAATGAATTATACAGTATATGTGATACACTGAAATTATCAATCAAAACAATTCACTAATCTAATATTGAACATTATACATGTTCTCAAGGCAACCAAAAACTGATAAGCTCACTCCATATAGAGTCAATACGACGGCTTAAAAATCATCAAAACATGTTCCAATCCATAAAAACGTTAATTCTTCTAGTACATATACACCTAACATGGTACTAATATTATCGGAAATAACCAATGCACCCTCATAAAGACAATTGAATTCAACAATTCCAACCTTCGCATATTACAACACATTTACACATTCTATGTTCCACTGCTGCTCATTTTCACATACCAACTATTTATACATAACAAAAGTTGATCACAATTACTCAGTTCGGTAATCATCTAACCAACCACTAAGGTCAAACCAAATGTATTGAAATGCCCAACCATAGCCTCAACAACACTTTCTCCATATCTTTAGACTGCTTTGCCTAACATATACATTAGTTATATTTTACATTTAAACAATCAAAAAAGCAACACTACCCAAAAATTGAATAAATATTAGTAATTAGTAGCATCGAATAATTTGTTCGCTAAACTTCCACATGCGAAAATTGTTTAACATTTCTATCATCTTTCTCGTTCCCTCCTATACGTTATTCCAACAATTGAATTAAAAGCTTGTGTCAAAAAGAGATGTAAATATTACCTAAGATTAGATTGTCTTTCCTAAAAAACATTGGTAGTCAAGCATTTTATCCGTTTGGACAAAATAACAGACTACACATTATTAATCTGGGCATGCTTTAATATACTTCATCATAGTTACCATGTAACAACCCGCATATTTTACGATTGTATATTTAAATGTTTTATTTAAATATAGCATTGTTAATCGGATTAAAGTCCAAAAAGCTACTTTTTGTAAACAGTCGAATTGGGACTCAAGACCACTTCCATTGAGTCCAAAATGACGTTTACAACTTTTTTGAGTATAAACATCGATATGTTTGGAGTTGAGTAGAATTTTGACATTTTCACTTAGGGCTTTGGGCTTGGGTTTGGGTTTCAGCCCACTAACCCAACTCACCTTATATCCTAACTCCACCCCCTCTCCTCTTCATTCATTCTATTATTTTCCTAACACTTCAAGCTTTAGAAAAATGGGGAAAGATAAGAGGAATTAGAAATTTCTAAGCCCTAGATTCATTTGCAAACTCAAGTTCTAGCTCCAAAATCTAAGAGAAGCTTAGGTAAGCATCCTCTTCATCTTCTCCATCTCATTTCCTCTTCAATTTCAGAAATTTCCTAAACCCTAACTTAGGAAATGTTTTTCTTTTGAGCTTAGATTGAAGCTTCTTGGGTTAAAATTGAAGAGTGATTGTTCTTGCCTTGCTCTATAGCTTCTCTCTTGTGTTTTTGGGTTTAAAGGTGAGTTTTTGAACTCACATCTACTTCTATAGATATCATTGTTGTTAGGTATGAATTCCTAACACTTATTTATGTTCATTTGCTTTTGATTTTAATTGAATTGGTGAATATTCCAATTTTTGGTGTTATGAGGTCAAATCTTTAAAAATCCAATCTTTGATGTTTGAACACGTTAGTGGGGTGTTTCGGAGAGCCATACAAGGCTGGGTTGTCGCTTGACATAAATCCTTAGTCGTTGTTGCTCGCTCGTTCGCTTCCGTTCCGTGTTATTGGTTTTTCCCCAAAGGGGGCTAGGCTGAAACTGCTGATGAAGCAGGTTCGAGCGACTGAACCAGGGTCAGAAAACTTTCTGTCTCCGTAACAGTCGACTGACCTTATGGTCCAGTCGACTGACCTTATGGTCCAGTCGACTGACTTGGAAACCCGAAAGTTTCCAAGCTCTGGGTCAGTCGACTGACAAAGTGGTTCAGTCGACTGATTTGCTTGCTTCAGCCCAATTTGCCTATTATGCTTGAGATTCCAATTTTTATCGATTCATGATTATCTGATTGTTGTTATCATTTATTATCGACCTTGATGACTTCTTTTTCGGGATTTTTGAGGAATATCCATTTTTGATGGATTCGGTATCGATTTTTATGGTTTCATTCACGTCTTCGAATGTGGATTTTGATGATTGATTTCTTCTACAATCATTTCTGTGATTTGTCAGTTTAAAATATAAAGGTTTTCTATACTAGTAGTAAATATTCAAACCCTTTCACAAAGATGATTTCAACTCTATTTTCAATACAAAGCTCGTTTATAAAACCGTTTTCCAATCTATTAGTATATACAAACCTTTACCTCATTCGTGCGAGAAATCCAATTAAACGACTTAGAAAAACAAGTGGTATGAAACGCTTGTGTTTACTTTGTCGGTTAATTCTTAGACTTGTTCGATTGAACTCCTGTGATAATTTTCGAGTGGAAATCTATAATCTGTTCGTAAATATTTAAGTTAAGCCAGTGGTTATGGGACATGAAGCTAAACTCATCTATTTACCAGCTTAGTGTAATTGACACTTCTTATTGATCAATGGTGATCATTTTATGGTTTAGACTAGCGATGTGCGATGTCTCTTTGTCCGCGTGGGGGACTATACCCCGTTCTGTTGAGCTTCGTCTCATTTTTATAGGCTAGCGACCTATGGTTTATTGGAGTTCGGTTCATCGGGCGTAATGCTGTACTATGTCATTGTTCCGGTTTATTGGAGTTCGGTACATCGGGCGTTCGCTGTACTACGTCGTTGTTCCGTATTATTTGAGTTTGGTTCATCCGGCGTAACACTGTACTACGTCAATGTTCTGGATTATTTGAGTTTGGTTCCTCGGGCGTTCGCTGTACTATGTTGTGGCACCGACTCTATGGTTAGCGACCATTGGTTAGCGACCCGTTTTTGATACACGTGGTTGTGAGTTTTCATGCTCCCGTTTGTGATAGGCCTTCCACCTTTGTAATTTCTGGATTTCTGGTTGTGATTTCTAGAATTTGTGTTTCACCAATTTTCGTGGTTTGCATTGATAAGCTCTATCAATATTTGTGTTTTGGTGAATAATTTAAAGTATGTGATTCTTTTTGGTGTTTTGAGATGATTTGAGATATAGTATGATTTTCGTTGTTAATTGATGAATACTTGACAAAGTATGGCATTTTTGTTATCATACGTTTTTGGTCATATCTCTTATCCTATATCATTTTATCTGATATTTATAGCTAGACTGATCCGTTTATTATTTTCTTCTTAAATAATACTCGGGTCAGACCGAGATATTTCAGGTGCTCCTACTTGACTCCTTATCTGGGATCACCTTCTGACTTTTGTCTAACTACATTAGATTGGTAGTTTTTGTTAGTATACATTTGAGATAGAGACTCCTTGTTGTATACTTATTCTTTTGTCTAGCACTTGTACTTATTCTTTTGTGTTGTAGTGGATCTAGTTTGACCAATATTTTGATGTACACTTTTATGTGTTATATTCATATCTGTTTCTGCCTTTGTGATATGAATATCTGTGACTGATTTATGTTATGTTTATTTCTATATTTATTTCCGAAGTCCACATAGCCACTGTGTGGTAGCTTTGAGTTTGTATTTGATATGTCAGATTTCCTCTTGAAATGAAATGTAAGTTATATTATCTGACATATCGGTACTCGTACAAAGCAATTACACAGATGGTCGCTCCTCAACAACCTTATTCTTCGTGCTAGTCGACGGCATTACCCAATAGTGTCCTTGGCTAGCGTGAGTATAGAGGTGGGGCGTCACAGCTTGGTATCAGAGCCAAACTTCGGAACAATGTAGAATAATCTAGCAAGGATCATTGTCCTAAGTCTTTCTTAGGAATCGCGCCATAGGATTTAATTCGAGTCTTCGTACCGTTCTATCCTATTTTCTTTTGTGATGCCTTGTTTTATCAATCAAGTTTGTTTAATATTCATTCTGAGAATAACCTTTTTCTTCTTTCTTTCTTTCTTAGAGAAGAGAAATTGTTAGACCAGGCCATCCCAGCGCCGGTCAATCCAGTGCTACTCCTCAGGAGGGAGTATTTATGTCAGCTCAACAACTTTTAAATCTTGTGAACAATCCCCAAGCTACCGGACCCATTCCAGCGCCTACTCACCCTAAATCCAGGTTTGCACGCTTGTGCAGAGACTATACCGCTTTGGGTGGAAGGCCATTCAAGGGATCCGAAAGTGTTATAGAAATCCAAGCTTGGCTTAAATCATGCGATCGCATCTTTTCCCGCATGGATCTTATTGATTCACTTCGAGTCCAAGTGGCTTCTAGCATGCTCCAAGAAAGAGCATTAGGTTGGTATGAGCTTTTAGTTTCTGAGATTATCGAAGCGGATCTTACTTGGGAGCAATTCCGGGAAAGATTCAAATTGAAGTTTGTGACGGAGGCTGAAAAAGTAACTTTAGCCCGACGCTTTATTGACCTTATTCAAGGTGAATCTTCTGTGGCAGATTATGTCGCATCTTTTGAATCTCTCTCTAAATATGGAGTCGAATATATTAATACCCCATTTAAGAAAAATCATAGATTTGTCTATGGGTTGAATAAGAACCTCAAAAAGCCTTTACTTCTGAAACTAGAAGTTTCTTTCGATCAGCTTGTAGATATCGCTCTTCGACTTGAAGAGACCGATAGAGAAAGTGATGTTGAAGTTGTGCATGCCAAACAGAACTTCAACAATAACATGAAGAGGCCTATTAATTTCAAAGGCCCCAATCCCAACAAGAAAGGGAAGCAAGAAACTTCGGTAGCAAAGACTCCTACCACTAGTCGTGGACGATGCTACAATTGTGGTTCTACGGACCACTATGCAAAAGAGTGCCCAAAACCATTTTTTTGTCGTTATTGCAAAAGTTCGGGCCATCTTATATCTACATGTCCCATACTCCAAAGTAGGAGAGAGGGAGAGTTGAATGTCGTGCAGGCTCCTAATGACACTTCTGTTGGTCAAGGTATTTTCTATCCTTGATGGCACTATTTTATTTCATGATCTTCCTATTTGATTTCTTTTGATACGGGTGCATCCCACTCTTTTATATTAAAAGAACTTGTTGATTCTTTTACTATTATGGGTTTGATGACTTCACTGAGAATTGCGAATCCGGTTCGTGGATCCGCAACACTCAGTTTACTTTATGAAGATGTCGAGATTTATTTTATGTGATTATTCTTTCCGAGCCGATTTGCATGTTATGCGTTACTTAGGCTTCGGAATTGATTTTTTTAGAAAGGATTGGCTTAATCATTATGAAGCCCATATCCTATGTCCCGAGCGGACTATCTATCTTCGACATACTCAATCTGTTAAGCAGATTTCTATTTTTCTTATTGATTTCGATTCCTAATTTGGTGACATCATTTTATTCTTTATACCCACTTGATGAGGAAAGTGTTATTTCTCTCACTCAAATATGTTGTGAATTTTCCGGTATTTTTGAGTTTGTCTTAGGATTATCACCTAAGCAATCAATTGTGTGGTGCTAAGGTCTTTTCAGCTTGACCTTGCCACCGGTTTTCATCGGCTACGAGTTGCGGAGGGTAGCATTCCACTTACCGTATTCCGCACTCGTTATGATTCCTGTGAGTGGTTCGTTATGTCATTCGGTTTGACGAACCTTCTGCCTTATTTCATCCATCTTGTGAATCGAGTATTCTACGAATATCTCGATGAGTTTATCCTTGTATTTATTGGATATGGATGAAAAAAATGATTTAAAATTTGCAAATCTTTTTAATAAGATATTTATAAGCATAATTGGATTCTATTCTTAAATCGAGCAAAGAATATTTGTAAAAAATTTTAGAGACATGTTTATCATATAGAAGATGATTTTGTGTTGTTTTGCCCATTGAGTACTTTAAGAATTCTGGTCGATCCGCTTGATCAACGTTATCGATAGGAATCTCCTAAACGCTATGATGAGACCCTCAAACATAGTAAATTCTTGTAATAAGTAAAAAATTTCTAAAACGATGATTACATTTAAGTTAATGATAATTTTGAATGTCTTAGCTTTTCGGGAAAGAGGATCATTTGAAAGAACTCCTTTCCGATGCTTCTATTCTTGTGATTCCCGAAGGGAACCAAGACTTCACTATTTGTACCGATGCTTGTCGTATTGGTTTGGGTGCCATTCTCTTGTAAAGGGAATGTGTTATCACATATGCTTCTTGACAATTAAAGGTTGTCGAAACTAGATATGCCATTCATGATCTGGTGCTCTCGGCTATTGTTTTCGCTCTTAGAATTTGGCATCGTTATCTTTTGGGAGAGAAATTTGTTCTCTACACCGATCATAAATCTTTGAAATATTTATTTTCTCAAAAGGAACTTAATTTGTGTCAACAACGTTGGCTTGAGTTCCTTACATCTTATGATCTCGATATTCTTTGTACTTCGGAAAAGGGTAATCGTGCTGCCGATGCCCTTAGCCGAAAGCAACAAGCAGTTGTTTCAATGATGATATCTGAATGGAATGATCTCGAGACTTTATCCACTTGTGAGATTCGAGATCGTGAATCCAATTTATGTTCATCTCTTGTTTTGTGTAGCCTTGAGGCTCGTCCTTCTCTTTTGGACTGTTCCTCTTTTGGCTAAACTCTATGTCAAAGAAATTGTTAAATTGCATAGAGTTCCTACTTCTATTATTAGCAATCGTGATCCATTATTTTACTAGTGGATTTTGGTAAGGTCTTCAAAAGCTTTGGGAACGAAGCTTAATTTTAGCACCGCTTATCGTCCTCAATCCGATGGACCAACCGAGCGTGTGAATCAAACTCTTGAAGATCTTCTTTGTGCATGTGTTCTTGATTTTTTATGGAAGATGGGAAGATCATACTCTTGTTGAGTTTTCTTCCAATAATAGCTTCCAATCTTGTATTGGTATGGTACCTTTCGAGGCACTCTTCGGAAGGCCGTGCCGATCTCCTTTGTGTTAGCTTGAAGCCAGTTTTAGGTCCAGATTTTTATTTGTGTTTCAACTATGATGGGTGTTGTGAGTTTCAGTTGATCGAGAAAATTAGCACCTCGATATATGGGTTCATTTCCCATCACCGAACGCATTGGTTCCGTGGCTTATCGTCTTTTATTACCGGCTCAATTTTCTGTTATTCATGACGTTTTCCATGTCTCTCAACTACGGGAATACCTTAGGGATTCCGATTCTATTCTTGAGCCCGGTGTAATTGAAGAAATTGAAGTTTCACCAAATTTGACTTATGAGCAACATTCTATTCGTATCATTGCTTCGGAGGTTAAATGCCTTCGAAACAAAGATGTTTTCTTGTGAAAGTTCAATGGTCCTCAAATCCTAAGGATTTCTCTTGGGAATCTTGAGAATTCATCGAGCAAACACATCCGGACTTACTCTTTCGTGCTCTTTATGGTGAACTTCTTATTTCAAATTTTCTTTTGTGTTGATATGCTTTTATGGTTGTTACTCTTTATTTTCCTCTTAATTATTGCGTGAACGCAATTTCTTTAAGAAGAGGAGTTTGTAACAACCCGCATATTTTACGATTGTATATTTAAATGTTTTATTTAAATATAGCATCGTTAATCGGATTAAAGTCCGAAAAGCTACTTTTTGTAAAAAGTAGAATTGGGTCTCGAGACCACTTCCATTGAGTCCAAAATGGCGTTTACAACTTTTTTGAGTATAAACATCGATATATTTGGAGTTGAGTAGAATTTTGACATTTTCACTTAGGGCTTTGTGCTTGGGTTTGGGTTTCAACCCACTAACCCAACTCACCTTATATCCTAACTCCACCCCTCTCCTCTTCATTCATTCTATTATTTTCCTAACACTTCATGCTTTAGAAAAATGGGGGAAGAGAAGAGGAATTAGAAATTCCTAAGCCCTAGATTCATTTGCAAACTCAAGTTCTAGCTCCAAAATCTAAGAGAAGCTTAGGTAAGCATCCTCTTCATCTTCTCCATCTCATTTCCTCTTCAATTTCAAAAATTTCCTAAACCTAACTTAGGAAATGTTTTTCTTTTGAGCTTAGATTGAAGCTTCTTGGGTTAAAATTGAAGAGTGATTATTCTTGCCTTGCTCTATAGCTTCTCTCTTGTGTTTTGGGTTTAAAGGTGAGTTTTTGAACTCACATCTACTTCTATAGATATCATCGTTGTTAGGTATGAAATCCTAACACTTATTTATGTTCATTTGCTTTTGATTTGAATTAAATTGGTGAATATTCCAATTTTTGGTGTTATGAGGTCAAATCTTTAAAAATCAAATCTTTGATGTTTGAACACGTTAGTGGGTTGTTTCAGAGAGCCATACAAGGCTGGGTTATCGCTTGGCGTAAATCCCTAGTCGTTGTTGCTCGCTCGTTCGCTTCTGTTCCGTGTTATTGGTTTTGCCCCAAAGGGGGCTAGGCTGAAACTGCTGATGAAGCAGGTTCAGTCGACTGAACCAGGAGGTCAGTCGACTGAACCAGGGGCGGAAAACTTTCTGTCTCCGTATTAGTCGACTGCCCTTATGGTCCAGTCGACTGACTTGGAAACCCGAAAGTTTCTAGGCTCTGGGTCAGTCGACTGACCACCTGGTTCAGTCAACTGATCTGCTTGCTTCAGCCCAATTTGCCTATTATGCTTGAGATTCCAATTTTTATCCATTCGTGATTATCCGATTGTTGTTATCATTTATTATCGACCTTGATGACTTCATTTTCGGGATTTTTGGGGAATATCCATTTTTGATGGATTCGGTATCGATTTTTATGGTTTCAATTCACGTCTTCGAATGTGGATTTTGATGATTGATTGCTTCTACAATCATTTCTGTGATTTGTCACTTTAAAATATAAAGGTTTTCTATACTAGTAGTAGATATTCAAACCCTTTTACAAAGATGATTTCAACTCTATTTTCAATACAAAGCTCGTTTATAAAACCGTTTTCCAATCTATTAGTATATACAAACCTTTACCTCATTCGTGCGAGAAATCCAATTAAATGACTTAGCAAAACAAGTGGTATGAAATGCTTACGTTTACTTTGTCGGTTAATTCTTAGACTTGTTCGATTGAACTCCTGTGACAATTTTCGAGTGGTAATCTACAATCTGTTCGAAAATATTTAAGTTAAGCCAGTGGTTATGGGACATGAAGCTAAACTCATCTATTTACTAGCTTAGTGTAATTGACACTTCTTATTGATCAATGGTGGTCATTTTATGGTTTAGACTAGCGATGTGCGATGTCTCTTTGTCCGCGTGGGGGACTATACCCCGTTCTGTTGAGCTTCATCTCATTTTTATAGGCTAGCGACCTATGGTTTATTGGAGTTCGGTTCATCGGGCGTAATGTTGTACTACGTCATTGTTCCGGTTTATTGGAGTTCGGTACATCGGGCGTTCGCTGTACTACGTCGTTGTTCCGTATTATTTGAGTTTGGTTCATCGGGCGTAACGATGTACTACGTCGATGTTCTGGATTATTTGAGTTTGTTTCCTCGGGCGTTCCCTATACTACGTCGTGGCACCGGCTCTATGGTTAGCGACCATGGGTTAGCGACCCGTTTGTGATAAACGTGTTGGTGAGTTTTCATGCTCCCGTTTGTGATAGGCCTTCCCCCCTTTGTGATTTCTGGATTTCTGGTTGTGATTTCTAGAATTTGCGTTTCACCAATTTTCATGGTTTGCATTGATAAGCTCTATCAATATTTGTGTTTTGGTGAATAATTTAAAGTATGTGATTCTTTTTGGTGTTTTGAGATGATTTGAGATATTGTATGATTTTCGTTGTTAATTGATGAATACTTGACAAAGTATGGCATTTTTGTTATCATATGTTTTTGGTCATATCTCTTATCCTATATCATTTTATCTGATATTTATAGCTAGACTGGTCCGTTTATTATTTTCTTCTTAAATAATACTCGGGTCAGACCGAGATATTTCAGGTGCTCCTGCTTGACTCCTTATATGGAATCACCTTTTGACTTTTGTCTAACTACATTAGATTGGTAGTTTTTGTTAGTATACATTTGAGATAGAGACTCCTTGTTGTATACTTATTCTTTTGTCTAGCACTTGTACTTATTCTTTTGTGTTGTAGTGGATCTAGTTTGACTGCTATTTTGATGTACACTTTTATGTGTTATATTCATATCTGTTTTCGCCTTTGTGATATGAATATCTGTGACTGATTTGTGTTATGTTTATTTCTATATTTGTTTCCGAAGTCCACATAGCCACTGTGTGGTAGCTTTGAGTTTGTATTTGATATGTCAGATTTCCTCTTGAAATGAAATGTAAGTTATATTATCTGACATATCGGTACTCGTACAAAGCAATTACACAGATGGTCGCTCCTCAACGGCCTTATTCTTCATGCTAGTCGACGGCATTACCCAGTAGTGTCCTTGGCTAGTGTGAGTATGGAGGTGGGGCGTCACATACCATGTGTAAAGGCCTTTGCCAGATAAGCACACAGTGATAAATAGGTTGGCAAAATGGCATCAAATCCAAACATGCAATCTTCCTGTCACATTGAAATACCAAAAGATAAATAGAGATTTGAAAATATAGACATAAACCTATTTTAAGACAATGAAGTACTCAAATTTTTTAATAGTATGTAATTTCTTGAAAACACTTTAATCTAACATGAAGCCGAAGTAGGATATACACAAATATTTTTAACTCACCCAAATCAAAACAATGTACAATAAATATCTGTGAAAACTACTAATTCAAATATATGAATATATTTTTTGTTACTGGACATTTTTCCTTTGATGTTTACAGATATTGCTTCAGGGTATACAGTGCATGTCATAGATACAGTTGTATCTAAACTTTGTTTTATATGCATATGTTTCTTAATACAAAATGAGAGTTAGTTACCTCTATATGCAGACATACAAATAGTAATATGTTGTGACTGCCTTTTCTTTCATCCTTTGCTTAAACGTGCAATTCAATAATGACTTACTTCATATATTTTTAAAGCTCGTTGACACATTTTATTCATAGCTGAAAAAAAATTATACATAATGCAACAAATAGTGAGCTTATGAAGGATTCCCTGTTAGTTATTTATACTTATTTTGGTTGCTGGTCAAGATTCATTTGACCATTGAACGTTTCTTTTTTCAGCTAAGTTTTTTTATAAATTCATCACAACATTAGGCTTTAAGCTAATACTCCCTTCATATATTAAAATCAGACCATTTATCGTATGGAATATAAAGCACAATTCATTCTACCTTAATGAGTCACATGCTTAGGGTAACACAAAATGGTGAAACTTCTCAAACCTTTGATAAGAAATTTCTCATAATATTATATAAAATTATGATAAGAAATTTCTCTCAGTGATCAACATTTAAATTTGCAAAATGGTGAAAAACACAATGCTTGGACATAATAAATTGCTAAAGAATATCAGTATATAATGGTTCTCAACTTAAATATAAAATGGTACATTCAAATTTGTCTTCAATGCTAAGACAATGCAAGTTCTTGCTAATGCTCATGATAGGGTGCTGGTTCTAAACAATTGTAAGGAAACTTCTTAGTTTATTGTAGTTGGAGATTAGCTCTTCAAGTGCCTTATGTCAAATTAAGAATTTATTTACTACTCAATTTTGTTGATATCAATATTTGGATTATGTATCCAGAATTTTGAAATCAAATCATAATAGATCAAATGTGCTAGGGTCGAGCATGCATGACAAAGTTTATTATAAATAGCAGGTAGTTTATAATTATAATTATAAGTTTCAAAGTTTAATATAGCTTTGGAGCAACCTTACAGCCCGATATGGGTTGACCATTTATTAATACCGGAGACCCAATTTAGCATAGATAATAGTATATGATTCATTTATCATTAAAATATGAAAACATAATAATAGTAATGGCTATTGATATCAGTGTGCCAAAAGGTAATCATCTACTTTAACCTATTGTTTATAGACTAAAAGGTGAGTGATCAAATTATCACATTGCACTAAAACGTAGCATTATCAAAAATCAGTTAAAGCATCAAAAATCAATTCAAATTAAACAAAAAAGAAAATAAGAAAAATATCGTCACACTGATTGTTCAGAAATCAATTCTAGACCACAATTTCAGATCGCAATTCCAGATCGTAATTCCAGACTAAAAAAAGGAAGAAAGATATGTGTACCATTATTAGCTTAGGTAGGGGAGGCGTTGATAGCAATCTATTCAACGGTGTAGAGTAGGGGTTTTAATTTTCGGTGAAGGTAATGGATCAGTGATGTTGGAGAATTGCTCAGGTGGAAGATTAGCTCGATAGTGGAATATTTCGATGATGACAACGATGATTTTTTTTAATCTGGTTAGGGTTTCTCCATTGGGGCAGAATGAGACGAAACATATGAAGCAGAAGAAAAGAAATGGAAGGCACGTGAAAGGGTATTATTGGAATTTCAAAAAGACACAGTTGAAATTAGTTCATTGAATTACTATTATTAATAGTAGAGATAAGCCATAAATGCATGTTGGCTCAACAAATAAAGGGAGGAGGCAAGGGTTGTGATCTGGCAAACATGTAGTGGAGGTTATGTACTTTTAGGTCAATTTGGTAATTTAATTTATCCATTTGTATATAACCAAATTTCCTAATTCTTTTTTTCATTTTCTCATTTCTATTTTCATTTACAAAACCTTCATTCAAGTTTTACTTGAATTTTCATGGCTTCCTAAGTTTCAAAGTTGATTTATATCCAGTCTTTTACACTTCTTCCTCAAATAAAAACCACTAAAATTCATTTCTTTTTCAACGACACCTCCTTACCAAAGCAAGGCCCATATTCGCCTAAACCCTCCATGGCCGAGCCCACTTCATGCCATGGCTGAATCATATAGGACCGTTAGTCCCTGAGGAGTTGGTTTTGATGACAACAACCTTACTTAGAATTAGATTATAAAATATATAATACTAACATTATTGTGTAGATATATATAGATATGTTTGCAGGTACTAAAGAATGAAGAAATGTACAGTATAAAGATTCAAGATCAAAGATTGAAGATATCAAGATTCAAGACTCATGAGTATCAAGAATTTCAAGAGTTCAAGTTTCCAAGATAAGTTATATAGTTAGGAATATTGTTAAAACTCATAGAAAGGCACTGACATCTTAAAATCTATTTTATTCGTGGAATGGAATCCACTTCGTGCTCGTTAAAGGGATGGAACCCTAAGTAGGATGGAACCTACGAAAAATCTAGTGGAACATCTTTTTGTATCCACTTACTTTATTTTCAAAATGATTTTCAAAATATATATAGCTTGTTTTTCAAAATGATTTTAAATATTCCTGTTTAAAAACCAAAATCATCTGTCCTGGTTTTTCAATATATTTTAGCCTAAAAAATATCCTTAGTTTTAAATATCCTTAATTTTAAATATCTTTGATTTTAAATTATTATCCTAAGTTTTTAAACTACAATTTTGATATTAATATATTTAACTGTTTTATATATTTATACTTAAGATTTAAATATAAAAGTATAGAAAATTATTATATATATTTTAATATTGTTCTCTATAGTTATTTATGTATTATAACTATATATAAGTATATTTTAAAGTTTAAATATAAGTATAATATAATATAGAAATTATTTTCAAAGAAAAACAAATCACCAAAAAATACAAGGGCATGTCGACTTGGTCACATGTACCCCTGTCGACATGGTGACGGTTAAATTGTTTTTTAAAAGAAGTGTCTATTCGCCACATCCCTTCACCAATGGACATGGCTATTGAACTACTATAAATAAAGGGTGTTTTCAACGAATTTTAATCACTTTTTTCTCTGATTTAACTTCTCTTCTTCTTCTCCACTTTCTTATTTACAAATTACACCATTACTCTGCCGAAATCAATATTGAATCTAACTAGATAATTTCTGGTTTTGATTCTCTCCACTATCTCTACAAGATCCAAGTGCTAATCTGAGTTATAGACTTTTTGTAATCAATTGAGCGAGAGAAGGTGTGATTGTAGCCGTAGAAATCAATTGGGTGAACTTGTTGCACGGTAAATCAAGTATCTCTACCCAGAGGATTGTGATTCTGGAGGGTGTACCTCGTAGCCTTGAAACCGAGGGTTGTATTTGTAAGAATTGTTTTTGAAAGGAAATCCGTACTTGTGTTGCGGGACTGGATGTAGGGTAACTCCGAACCAGTATAAAATCCGGTGTGTTCTTTCCTTTACTGCATTTACTTTATTTTTGTATCTGTGTTTGTTTCTGTGATTATATCTGTGTCTGAATATTGCATACATTTATGTTCAAATTAACATAAACTCAAGAAGATTTAGTAATTTCTTAAAAACACTATTCATCCCCCCTCTAGCGTTATTCCTAGCCTTAAGATCCGTAATCCGCATTCCTCACATTTGGTATCAGAGCAAGGTTTTCAAAAGTTTCATAATCTGATTTTTGAAAAATTTTCAAAATGGCTACCAACACTGGTACTGTTATTAACACTAGTATCCCTGTCACTGGTTCATTTGTAGAAGGTCAGTCTACTGCCAGACCACCACTTTTTAATGGCAGTAACTATGCATATTGGGCATGTAGGATGAAAATATATTTACAATCTGTAGGATTAGATACTTGGAATATCACACAAACTGAATATTCTGAACCCACAACTAATTTTGCACAGTGGACCACTGAGCAAAAGACTGTTGCACAAAATAATTCTAAAGCAATGAATATTCTGTTTTGTTCACTTGAAAGAAATGAATTTAATAGAGTGTTAGTTTGTAAGTCTGCATATGAAATCTGGAAAACTTTGCAAGTAACTCACGAAGGAACAAGCAAAGTTAAACAGACCAAAATTTCCATGCTCACAAATCAGTTTCAGTTATTTAAAATGAATACTAATGAGTCTATTTCAGATATGTATAGTCGATTTCAAGATATTGTGCATTCTTTAATATCTTTAGGAAAGGAATTTTCGGGAAGATCAAGTCAGAAAATTTTTAAATTCTCTCACTCCAGAATGGGATCAAAAGACACTTGTAATTGAAGAGGCAAATGACATCAGTACTTTAAAGATAGAAGAATTGATTGGAAATCTAATGTCGTTTGAAGTTCAAATGATCGGGAGAAGAGAAAGCAAAGCATCTAAAAAGAAATCAATGGCATTCAATGCATTAATCGACGGATCACACTCAAACAATGATAATGATGAAGAGATAGCATTTATGACTAGGAATTTTCGGAAATTCCTGAAGTATAGAAAATTGAATAGTTCCAAGAGAAACAACTTTAAGAATTCTGGTAAT
The DNA here is from genome assembly GCA_030737815.1 of Allium fistulosum. Taxonomy (NCBI): domain Eukaryota; kingdom Viridiplantae; phylum Streptophyta; class Magnoliopsida; order Asparagales; family Amaryllidaceae; genus Allium; species Allium fistulosum. Next base: position 636,262,276 of record CM060901.1, read on the forward strand.
CAGACTACAGTACCAAACTTTATCAAATGCTTTAATTGTGGCGAACCAGGTCATATCAAAAGAGACTGTCCGCATCCAGATAAGCAAAACCCTCCTACAAACAATGATTCTGCAAAGAAACGGAAACGTGCATTCACTACTACTCTAGATCACTCTGACTCATCCTCCAGCGACAATGAACAGAAGAAAGATAATTCAAATCCGTGTTTCACAGCAATTCTCGATTTAGTCGATACCAAAGACACGGACTTTGAAAAAGGTACATGTTTACAATACATTGGCTGAAATTGCATGCTTGAATTGATTGATTGGTTGTTTTTGAATTGATGTGTCATTTGAATTTTAAATTTTTTTATTATTTTTATTTTTAATAATATTATATATTTTATGAGTCTTAGTAATATTCCAGATATTATATAGACATTAAAATAATATATATATATATATAAATATTACATTATATAAAAGTATCTAGTCATCAAAATTTACGGATATCTGTCGACATGGGTCCATTCCTACCTATCGACATGGTATAGAAAAATTGAAATTCAAATTTTGAATTCAAATGCTTGTATTTTACTTCACTCTTTCACGCCATTCGAGACTCTGAAAGGACACTTTTTGACCAGAAAAACTGTCCATTTAATTTCTATTTATTTATTATCACTTATCTCATCTTTTCACTTAACTTTTCAAATTCAAACTCTTTTTTCATAACTCAAGCTCTCTTCTCTCTACATCAATGGCCTCCTCAAGTACTCCATCAACCATGAGACTTTCCAAAACCTTAAAAGAACACCTCTTTTATGATCCGGAAGCAATCAAAGCCTATATTGGCTATGCTAATTATGGAAAAGTTCATCCCGGAAAGTTTGCAATTTTTCGCGATTTCGCTTCTTATGAAATCGATTCTCTTTGTGTTAGCAACAACATTTTAAGTCTTGTTGACGATTCTCAAAATGATTTTGTATGCTACCCAAATCTTGTGAAAATGTTTTATGCAAATCTTAATCGTGGCTTTTATCAAGGAAACGATGATGAAATTTGGAGTAGTGTAAAAGGCACTCAAATTGTTTTAAATTGTGATGTTTTTGGGAGCGATTCTAAATTGTAAGTGTACGTGTATGGATCTTTCAAATTTCAATTTTAATGAAAGTGATCGTGAAACTTTCCACCATATTTTTGAAAGTGACGAAAACTTTGATTTTATAAACCGCAATTTTCGTCCAAAAGAAAAAATTGTGAGCCTTCTTTTGCTACACACTTTGACCCCGAGATCGGGAAGTTTTAATAATCCTACTTCAAAAGTTTGTAAAGCACTTTTCGCTCTTTTTGGAAACTATGATATTAATTGGGCTCAAGTTATTTTGGATGAATTTCGGCCTAAAAACTTGGAAATGGGAGAAAAGATTTTATATCATGGAATTTACCTTACTAGAATTTTCAACTATTTTGGAGTGAATTTTAAAGGAGAGGAATTCATTTCTAGAAAAGTTTTCAATCATTCCAATATCTCACTTATGAAAATTCCATACATCTTTCAACCTTATGAATCCCTTGTGGAAAAGGAAGAGCGTTTAGCTCACGAAGAAATGGAAGAAGGAGAGGAAGAAGAAGAAGAAGGGGATGAAATGGATATTCAAGAAGAAGAAGAGGAAGGTGAAGCATTTCTTGAAAGTATTGATTACACCTCCAAACCAACCAACAAGATGATTATCCAAAACCAAAAGATAATTGTGGAAAATCAACGGACACTTAAGAGATCCGTTAGTAAAAAGTTGGATAAAATGTCTTCTAAGATGAACAAGTTCTTCTCAAAAGACAGCAAGAATTTTAACCTTTCATCATCCTCATCATCCTCCAATTAGATCTATCTTTTCATACCCTGTCGTAGTTGTTTAAGTTTGTTTTAAGTTTGAATGTTATTATATTTCATGTTGTTTAATCCATGTATCATTCCAGTTTGAATTAATGTTGAAGTTCTTTCTGTTATCTAGCTTATTTCATCTCTAGAATAACTTTTAATATGATATATATAAATATATATATATATATACACACATTTATTCAAAATCAAAAACAAGTCTTCAAAACACAGATGACCCTGTCGACAACCCCCAAAGGCACCCTGTCGACATGCTTAAAATCTGAAGTGTCTTTTCATTTTAATTTTTGAATTTTAAATAACTAACTTGTATCTATTCATTTCAAACGAAATTTACACCTATAAATACCTGTTCTCTTCCAGAAATCTTTACTCAAAATCATTACTTATCTATTCTATCTATATTTCTTCTCTTTTTCACAAAAATGGCCGATCTTATTCACAATTTATCTGAAAATCTTGAAGAAACTCTTAAATCCTTCAAGAATATTCTCTCTATCATTCTCTGTAATCAGCGTCACTTAGAATTGAGTCAAATGCAGATGATCAAGGAGCAAGAAAGGCATTTCGAAGCAATTCGATGGATGATTTCCTCCCTGCACAAGGATGATAATGAAGCACATCCTCCCGTTTCTCTCTCTGTTGATAATGAGAATTGGGATGCCATCAAACAAGACCCTATCTTTGGAGAAGAAGGATGGGTTGATGTTCCTTGTAATATTTGATTAGCTTTGTTTAATTTTTATTTATTTGCTTGCTTAATTAGGATTTGGTTTGATTTGCTTGAATTTGACTTAGTATGGATTGATATTATGTGTGTAAAATATAACATACATACGAATAGTATTAATAATATATGATCTTTTAAGTTATCATGATTATCAGTTTAATTATCTATTTTTATATTAAAAAAATGACAATTTTTTGATCAAAGCCTTGCAGAAAAACTAAATATCAAAATAAGCATCTTCAAAAACTAATTAGCAAAATAGGCCTGGTTTACTTTTGTACTTGCGCAAAAATGGAATGCGCAAGTATTTTTTTTATACGAAGCTTGCGCATTCCATTTTTGTGCAAGCTATATTTTTAAGCTTGCGCAAATATGGAATGCGCAAGCTTATTTTCGGGCATCAAAAGGACATAGAGCTGAATCTGGAGTCATTATCCTACCTATCCCCTTTCTTCCCAAAACCCTCACCATTTCCAACTTCAAACCCATTTCAAATCCAAATATCTTAAGTCAAAATCATTTTTCCTCATCTATTTCTTCAAACAAACACTCTATTGCCCATAAAATGGAAGCTAGCTCTTCATCTACGTTGATTAGAGGTAATTATAATTCCTTTTTTTGAAAATTAAGATGTAATTTAGTAATGATTGTTGTTGTTTGCGGAAGAGGTAGTGTTGATGATTTGATGTGAATGTACTCACATTGTTGGTTTCTTTGATGACAATGCAAAAGGATTTGAAGTAGTAATATAGCAAAAACCCTAACTTTGTACATATTTTTTGTATTGATAAACGGTTGTTGTTGTTTGTAGAATTGTCTCCTGGTCCCGAAGATAGAAGTGTTCTTTATCTTCAAGAACACCATAGGAGCCAAAACGACACATTAATGGAGGTAAATGTTCGATATTGGTAAACCGGGGAAGTCAAATATGAAGTCTTAATTATAATTTGTTTATATATTACAGGGTGTTGAAACTGTGAAGATATGCGATCATTCGAGCAAGCTCAAGGAGATCGATTTTAAAGATCCAAGATTGGAGCCGAATCTACGAATCTCCAGATTTTGGAAAGCTATGCAAATCGACTACATTCGGCTCGATCATCACCTTCTTACCGCTTTATGCGATAGATGGAGGCCGGAAACAAATACATTTCATATGAGAGTCGGGGAGATGACAGTGACTCTAGTGGATGTGCATTTTCTTTTTGGTCTTAAAGGAGACGGTCGTCCGGTATGTGTGTAAAATTTAGATATCGATTACATCGAATTGGCTCATGACTTGCTTGGTATTTTTCCGCCAAGAGAGTCGGTTAAGTCTAAAAGTGATTTGTCAATGATTTGGTTTAAAAGAGAATTTTCTGAACCACTACCCGAAGGGGTGACCGATTTAGATATACTTCGCCGCACTCGTGCCGTGATATTGTATTTTTTGAGTTGCCGATTATTTCCCGATCATTCAAAAGGGAGATTAAGTTTGAAATTTTTACCATTTTTGGATGATTTGGCTGACTGTGGTTATCATTCTTGGGGTAGTGCTGTTCTATGCTATTTGTATAGTGAGTTATCGAACGTTGCCTTGCAACGTCGAAAATTTTTAGGGGGTTCTGCAACGTTGTTGCAACTATGGTCGTGGTCGCATATTGCCATTGGACGGCCGTCTATTAGAATTCCTACCGACTTAGATCCGTATCTTCCATTCGGGGCTAGGTGGAACTGTGCTAGGAGTTGGCGTGAGACGCCAAGAAATGTACAGTTTTACCGTAATGAGTTGGATTTGATGGCGGATGATGCGGTTACATGGGAACCATATTCATTAGTGTATAAATTTGGACATCCGAATATTGAGTATTTGTTCGCCGGTTGGATTGCTAAGAGCCGACTGATTCTATTTCTGGACTTTGAGTTGTATGCACCCGATCGGGTGATGAGACAGTTTTCCTTTGATTATCAGCACATTCCCGATCCTGTCGTCCCCCTTGACCCAGAACCCACTAGCTGGATGGCATTTTTGCAAGAAAGTATTGCTATTTGGGAATCAAGAATTGATCGTGCCGAATGAGCACGCGACCCTCCGACACCTTTGAGCGAGTACGAGTATTGGTATTGGCGAATTACTCGTCGTTATATCCTTAAAAAGTCGGCAAGGAAGTTAGTTGCGTACACTCCCCGTGCTCCTCTAGAACGTGATGTGGTAAGTGTTGTATTTTCAAATTTTGTATAGTTCAATTTTTATGTCATATTGATGCACTGTTATGATTTATGGTTTAGGTAAGCGGAATATACAGCGCTTTGGATGTGGTGGGCGAAATAGAAGAAAGTCATATGGAGCCGGACATGGTCAAAAGCAAGTGCATTGACCTACGACGAATACTTGACACGATTCTGGGTCGGAACAAGCTAAGAAGGCCGGCCAAGCCGCTGCGCATTGTAGAAGAGCCACCGCGTTGTACAGAGGAGACACATACCACACTAGCGGGTGGACAAGGCCAATGAGAGGAGGCACATGCAGAGGGGGAGGCTTCACAACATCCCGGAGGCGAAACTATAGCTGGATGGCCTGCTTGGCCCGAGGTAGAGCATCAATACACCGGTGGAGAAACTCACGCTGAATGGCCGGTTTGGCACGAAGGAGAACAACAATTCGGCTATGTTGGACAGTCGACATACGAGCATATGCAAGAGCCGTCGCAGTGGGAAATTCAACAAGAAGGACTCTTTTTTGGGCCAAGTCAACAACAAGAAATTCCGCTGCCTACACCCGCTCCAACATTCGAAGAAGGCCAAGGATCGGCTCCTATCGTGTACAAACGGAAGAAGAAGAAAAGAGACACCCCACTCGAGCTAAGAAGGATTCGTGATTGACGGTGTTGGTCATATTGCTGTTGTTTCTTTTGGTTGGGTTAGGTTAGGGGTTGTTGCCTTGTATGTGTCTATGTTATTGTACGACCTGTTATTTGGATGAATTTAAATTGTCAGTTAGTTCGTGTTAATTATTTTGTTTTTGATGGTATTGTTAATGAAATGACGTGTTATTTGTTTTGCCTTGTTGTGTGGAAACAGCTCTCTGTTTGGAACTGACCCATATTATAGCTTGCGCATATGTGGAATGCGCAAGCTATATTGATAATATAGCTTGCGCATTCCACAAATGCGCAAGCTATATTACTGGTCAGTTCAAAACAGAGAGTTGCTCTGCCAAATATAGCTTGCGCATATGTGGAATGCGCAAGCTATATTTACAATATAGCTTGCATTCCACATATGCGTAAGCTATATTTTTGGTGGAACTGGGTAATTTGCAGCGTTCCTCCTATGCTACAAAATATCAAATGTAGCATTTGCGGGCTGCTGCAAATAACCAAAAATATAGCTTGCGCATATGTGGATTGCGCAAGCTAAAGGAAATAACCCTTGATTTGCATCCACTCCAGTTGCTACTAGTAACGTACCCAGATACTTCCCGTATAAATGAGTGCCATCAATAGACAATATGGGTCGAAAGTGGTCGAAGCCTTGAATAGAAGGTCCGAAAGCCCAAAAAGCACCATCAAAAACACCATGACTATGAATAACATCATATACGGTTCCGGGGTTGGTATGTTGTACGGCTCTAAGATATTTCGGCAATTCCGCGTACGACGATTCCCAATCACCATAAATCATTGCAACAGCTTTTTGCAGTCCGTGCCAGGCTCGATAATAACTCACTTTAATATGAAACATGTTGGACATTGTGTAACGACCCTAGATTTTTATTTAATTTAAGTTAATAATTAAATAAATTTTTGGATAAAGATAGTAAAATAAATCGATAAAATGGAGCGAGTTTCCCCGAATTCAAGTATATTCTGTATGAATCATTTCAATTTAAAATATTGTAAATATATAGATATATATTTTGACTTGAATTTAAAGTGTAAGTAAATGGTTTTAAAAATAAATAAAAGAGTTTAGAATTTAGAAATGATGATGATTTGAATTTAAATAACATTAATGGAAATAAGATGATTTTTATTAGAGTTAAATTATAACGAATGGAATAAATGAAACAAAAATAATGATAGAAGTAAAATAAAATTCAAATAGAAGTTACTTGTATTTCAAAAATATAAAACTAGTACCATATTTATTCATAAAGCATGAATAGGTAAGTAGAAACAAACAATAACTAGTTAACTATAAGGACTTGTCTATATTACAAAGATAACACTAAAACAAGGTAAGTTAAATCAAATGAAACACTTTGACAGTTCTGGAAATAGTTGTAGATGTAAGGCTGTAAGTAATCATGCTAGGCAAGAAAATAAACTAGATATACATGTTGCAGGCATAACAAAGCAAAGTAATGATATGAAATATCTTTGTATACGAATGGTTCAGAGAAACATAAGTATAAAAAGGAAAGTATATCCAAACATAAGTACATACGAAATAAATTAGGGGATATGTATGTGTAGACATAAGGACATAGGCATTTAATGTTAAGTCATCTTTAGTACACCAGCATATTTCATTTCAGCCTCCAAGAGATAAAAATCTCTGACCCAATTTAATAAATTTTGTACCAGTGAAGTAATAAGCCTATAAACATTTTCCTCTATCAATTTATCTCCTCTCGTGTACAAGGAGACTTAACCTTTCCTCTGTTACCTCTCAATTCCAGTTCGAGCTCAACAAAAACCAAAATGAAAACTCTATTTAATCCTAAAACAAGAATTTAACATCACCAACAAGTCAATATAGACAGAGAGCAAGATGATTTGGCAGAAGATCTAAGTGGAAAACATGTTCCAGTTTTCTAAATTCAAACTACTTCAACAATAAGGTGCTCTGTTCTCCATAGGACAAGTGAGTAACAATTGTTTCCGTTAAATATAAGTACATGGTTGAATTACATGATCATCTCCAGATATAAATATGCATGTGAATATGTTTTGTTTCTGTGAACATATTATGTAATACTTTGAGTATGGTATGGATGTTTACTGGTTTCAGATTCTAAACCTATGCATAAATCAAACACTCAAGGTTTAATCTTCATTGGTGACTGAGTTTAGAGTAATATAGGATGTTATATCTTGGAATACAAACTGGTTTAAGTTAAACAATTTGAGTTGCATCTGGAAAATAAGAAAATACAGAGCACCACTTAAAACAAGTCAAAATCCAAGTGTTTAAAATCCTTATATTCAGTTATATAAATCGATTTCTTATACAAAAATAGGATTTTTAACATAAAAATCTAAATTTTTAGTGATTGAATTCGAGAGCAGTTTGGGTTCGATCAGAAAAGGGTTGCGGAGGAATTTCTGGTGATCTAAGAGGTAATGGTGGTCGGGGTTGGGCCTATCGAGGGAGGAGTGAACGTAGCCTTTGAGAAAAATACTGAATGGTGATGAAGTCCATCAGGGAAGGTGCGGTAATCAGTTTCTTTCTGGAAACCTAGTTTTACTGGGTTGAGGAAATTTGATCGCCACGATCGGCGTGGTTGATCGAGTGCGACGAAAAGCTGAGGAAAGGTGGTGGGGAAGTTCGTCGAGGTGTGGACAAGTTTTCGAGTCGTCTGATGGTGGGGGTCACCTGGACGAGGAGGTTTGGTCAGAGTTGCTTTATTAGGTGGAGTTCGAGAACACTCAAATTCGAATGAGGGTTCGTGGCGCAGTTTCGTGGGCCGGGTTCATTCTGGTGGTGGTTCTCTGAGGTGTCTGGAGGGTCGCCGAAGGTAGCGGCGGCGTGGAGGAACTGTGCACGTGCACGGTGGTGAGTCTGGTATCAGTTCGTATGAATGGGGAAGAAGAAGGAGTTCGTCGAAGCGAATCTCGTGGAAACTGGGTTATGGCTCGAGTGAATATCGGGTTCATATGCAAGTAAAACATTTCCAGATTTTAAGCAAAGCAAGTTTTAAAAAGGAAAAGAGAAGGGAGAAAGAACAGGGAAGTGATGCGAGTTTCCCGGGTGATGTCGTGATTTACTCGAAGCAACGTGAGGTTTTACTCGGGGAAAATGAGGATGGTCTCGAGTCATGTGTTCCAGCTAAAAACAGCGACTGTTTTACAGTTTTTAAGCACTAAGTTAATTTTGTGATTAATGTAAAACTGAGTTTAGTTCATGTATTTAAATCCAGATTTTAGAAATAAAAGAAAAGTTTAAAAATTTAATTTTGTGATCATCATCTATAAATTAATTCTTAAAGAATAATGTGATTAAAAAGTTAATTAAAATGGAATGTTGTTTTAATTAATCTTAACTTTGGAACTAACTTATGTGTTAATTATGATTAATTATGAAGCTTATAAATCTAAGGTTTTAATGATAATCGAGTGATTTAATTAAGATAAATTATTTATCCTTTAAAGTATTTACGTGATTAAAGAATGACTTAAAGTTAATTAAATCTTTGATTAAAGCTTAATTAAATTAGTAATTGATGGTTAATAAATCGGTAGAAGTAATTAAGGGATGATTTTTAATTAAGGATTAATTAATTAAGATAATTAATTAAGGAATTATAAGTTAACGAAGGTGATTAAGGAAAGATAATAAATCAAGGGCTAATTAATCAAAGTGATTAATTAAGGATAATTAATTTAAGGATAATTTATTAATGGTTAGTTAATAAATGATTTAAAGGATAGTTAACCAAAATGATTTGTAATTAATTAATATTAATTAACCAAGATTTGTAGTTTATTCATAAGTAATTAATCTGGTATAGATTAATTTTAATCAGATATTAATTGATCTTACTTATGGACGTTTGGATTCTATTGGATGATTTGATTGTTTGATATCCTTGATATATGATGCTTTGTGATACATCTTGATTTATGTTGTGATCTGTAGTTTACTCATCTGTATATTATCTGTGATCTGTGAATGAACGATAAGCGTTGTTCTTATACCGCTTATCAACTATATCCTATATTTTGATCTGTGATGATTCATCATGTTGCACTATTGTGTGTTAAACCCTGGACTACACTTTTACACACACAAATATGGATTTCACATGGAAATCGGTTAAGTCACAGATAATTTAAATTTGATGTTTTTATAATTGAAATGTTAATTTCAATTGATTTTGAAATTAGAAATTTGGGTTTAAAGTGAAAAGCTTTTGAAATGGAATTTCAAAGATAAAAGTTATTTTGAATAACTTAATCGAGTTTTGAAATTTAAATAATTTGATTTAAATTTGAATTCAAGTTGGAAGTTGAATCCTAGGATTTGAAACTAGAGATTGAAAATGTTATAAATGTGTTTATCTGAATTTAAACCATTTAAAAGTAAAATTTTGAGAATTTGGATTTAACCCAAAGACTTTAACTCGTATGAATGAATCAGATTTTCCAAAATGAAACTGTTGTTTTAAAAGAATAAAAGCTTTCAGATAAGAAATGAAATTCCAGTTTAATTAAAGGAATTTCAAGACTGAATTGAAAAAATGGTTTTCCAAGTTATGAATGAATTCTTTTTGAAAGCTATGAATTAAATCTGTTTATTTTTAACAGATGTAAAATGATGAATTGTTTAACCATTTGAAATGAAATTGTTTCGAAAGCTATGAGTTAAATCTTTGATTTAAAGATTTAACGAGTTAATCAAATTGAAATGGGAATTAATTTGGAAAATCTGTGATTAAATCTTTTATTTAAAAGATTAAAGTGTGGAAATTGTTTAAACCATTTAAGGTTGTTAAAATGAATCTTTTTGTTTAAAAGATTAAGAATGGTAATTTCTTAAACCATTTGAAAAGAAAGTTTGGGTAATAAGTTGTGACTTAATTGAAATCCCAATATCCATATATTGTTAAATATTGCGCTCACTATTCGGTTTAGCCGGGAGAGGACCTTTGTGTCGTATAACCCATTCCGAATAGTGATACGTCGTATATGGATGGCATTTGAAGACCGGTGTTGAAGACCGGATATTTTTTGAAAATGAAAGGACAACCTGTCGAATGTCTCTGCACCGAGTTGCTCCGGTATAGAGATTTATATCACTCTTTTGTGATGGGAAGTCCGGACGTGATTGGAAATTATCCGGATGTGCAAGGGCTTCGTGAGAAGTGCCTTCGGTTCTGTTCGATCCCGGAACAGACTTGTATGGTTACATGTCTGACATTACACTTTGAGATATAAAGCTGATTTCTTTCAAATACATTTCTGTTGGTGGCGGAGAATTTATTCTCTTAGCTTAACACCCTTCTCTGAGACGTACGAGCTCAGAGGTTATGTAGTTGAAATTTATCAGCGATATATCCCAATTTGGTAATGTGACATGCTGAGTGTTGCTGTGTGATGATCAGTGTTTGATCATTTGTGATATGATCATTTGTTTGATCATTTATCTTTGTGATCATAGGTTGATCATCTGTTGACCCAAAGCATGGCTTTGTGACAAAGCGTAGCATTGTGGACGAGACTTCGTCAGGACCTCACTACCCGGAAATGGTCGAAACAGGATCGTTGCGGCAAGGTTATGAGGGTCGCGCCCTTTAGGGTATGTCATTTCCTTCTGGAAAGGGGTGGTATCATGGTATGGAGCCCAGATACTTACTCATGTGGATACACTTTCTTTATGATGTGTGATGTTGGATACCGAGCTCGGATAAAGGTCCCAAAGGACCGGGAGGTGGCATATTCGTGAGTTACCTGTTACAGGGGTAACCCGGCTTTGTTGGCAGAGAGCAGTTTGTCTCTCGGGGCGTCCCGCCAGAGGCGTTCCCATGCGGCGGAAGGAAGTTCCTTAGCCTGACCATTTGTTGGAAATCCATTTCTCCAATACGGAACTTGTACGGTTTTAGTTGTAGAACCTACCATCTAATATGGTAGCTATAGTAGGCATAGTATAATGGTACCTATGCTGGCTAAGATTAATATTATATTTTCGAAATGTTTTTCTACACTATGCACTAATGATAATATCCAATGATTTGCGTAGTAAGCATGTTTGACTATCATAAGAAGAAATCTCCTCCAAGTCTGCGTTTGCATTGTGTGTGTGGCGGGAGGTCTTATGGTAGTTTCATTTTCCAAAAGCATTGCGGGTTTCAATGTTTTAAAACTTTTTGTTGATTGTTTAAAGATAAACTGTTTTTGTTGCTCACACCAGTCCCATGACTGATCCGGAGTTTATTGTTCCCTTCCTAAACTCTGGGTGCCCATCATTTTCCACACGGGCAGTCTAGAGTTGGGTTTTTCAGATATTCAGGTTTAGTAGATTATCTGGAGCTAGTTCATTCATCGCAGTTGCTTATCTTGGAGTTGTGGATTCATTCTTGTCTGAAGATCATTTTGGAGTTATCACTTCTATTGATATTGTTCCGCTGCTGTTGTTATCTTTTCTTTTCCGCTGATATTTCTTATATCATATCTCTGATGTATATTGATATTCATTGTATCACTCTGTTGTATCAGATATTGTATATCAATGTATTATTCTTTTCTTCCGCTGTGTTATTTACTTAATTGTGTTATAGCTCCGGCGAATCGGATTTGAACGGTCGAATCTGCGGCATTCTAGTACAATGCGAAGTACGGATGTTGATTTTCGAACGGGCAAAACCCGATACGTTACATGTGGTATCAGAGCTAAGGTTGAACTTTAGCTCAGGAGTATAACACGTTAAGTAACTCATTAGAGATAGAGTGAAGTAAACTCTAGAATGAGTAATTCTCAGATATCCGTCCGTACGCCTCAGTAAATTCTCTTACTATCCACTGATAGTGAGTATGAGTGCAAGAAGAGGACGAGATAGAGGACAGGGAAATATGACTATAATCGGTCAATACTCTGTAACAATAGTGGAAACAAATTTTCTCTATCGATCTCTTTTGTTCAACATCTTTTCTCAATTCTTCCATGATTTCTGGTAGATCCAGAAATAAATTCGATATATTAATATGGGACGTAAACTCCAGATAGGCCAAAATTGTTTGTTTGGGTGTATTGGTTGCTTTGTTGCTATGGTTGATAGGTATAATTTAGTTTCTAAACTGAGAGTTTTGAAATTGTATTCATATATCCGTCTATTCTTTGGGTCCCAGTATATTCTACGAATGGTTAGTTATCCTTTTGAACTAACCGATGCCACTCCATACTTCATAGATCTGGATAACCCAAGTATCTTGTGAAATGCTAAACAGATTCGTTCTTGTATCTGTTATTGATATTCTGATTGGGTAAACCAAATGCAGAATAAATATTCAGTTTAATTAGACGAAACATTCTTCATCTGTCTTTGTTTTCGTGCCTGCGAATTTCGAGGACGAAATTCTTTTAAGGGGGGAAGTTTGTAACGACCCTAGATTTTTATTTAATTTAAGTTAATAATTAAATAAATTTTTGGATAAAGATAGTAAAATAAATCGATAAAATGGAGCGAGTTTCCCCGAATTCAAGTATATTCTGTATGAATCATTTCAATTTAAAATATTGTAAATATATAGATATATATTTTGACTTGAATTTAAAGTGTAAGTAAATGGTTTTAAAAATAAATAAAAGAGTTTAGAATTTAGAAATGATGATGATTTGAATTTAAATAACATTAATGGAAATAAGATGATTTTTATTAGAGTTAAATTATAACGAATGGAATAAATGAAACAAAATTAATGATAGAAGTAAAATAAAATTCAAATAGAAGTTACTTGTATTTCAAAAATATAAAACTAGTACCATATTTATTCATAAAGCATGAATAGGTAAGTAGAAACAAACAATAACTAGTTAACTATAAGGACTTGTCTATATTACAAAGATAACACTAAAACAAGGTAAGTTAAATCAAATGAAACACTTTGACAGTTCTGGAAATAGTTGTAGATGTAAGGCTGTAAGTAATCATGCTAGGCAAGAAAATAAACTAGATATACATGTTGCAGGCATAACAAAGCAAAGTAATGATATGAAATATCTTTGTATACGAATGGTTCAGAGAAACATAAGTATAAAAAGGAAAGTATATCCAAACATAAGTACATACGAAATAAATTAGGGGATATGTATGTGTAGACATAAGGACATAGGCATTTAATGTTAAGTCATCTTTAGTACACCAGCATATTTCATTTCAGCCTCCAAGAGATAAAAATCTCTGACCCAATTTAATAAATTTTGTACCAGTGAAGTAATAAGCCTATAAACATTTTCCTATATCAATTTATCTCCTCTCGTGTACAAGGAGACTTAACCTTTCCTCTGTTACCTCTCAATTCCAGTTCGAGCTCAACAAAAACCAAAATGAAAACTCTATTTAATCCTAAAACAAGAATTTAACATCACCAACAAGTCAATATAGACAGAGAGCAAGATGATTTGGCAGAAGATCTAAGTGGAAAACATGTTCCAGTTTTCTAAATTCAAACTACTTCAACAATAAGGTGCTCTGTTCTCCATAGGACAAGTGAGTAACAATTGTTTCCGTTAAATATAAGTACATGGTTGAATTACATGATCATCTCCAGATATAAATATGCATGTGAATATGTTTTGTTTCTGTGAACATATTATGTAATACTTTGAGTATGGTATGGATGTTTACTGGTTTCAGATTCTAAACCTATGCATAAATCAAACACTCAAGGTTTAATCTTCATTGGTGACTGAGTTTAGAGTAATATAGGATGTTATATCTTGGAATACAAACTGGTTTAAGTTAAACAATTTGAGTTGCATCTGGAAAATAAGAAAATACAGAGCACCACTTAAAACAAGTCAAAATCCAAGTGTTTAAAATCCTTATATTCAGTTATATAAATCGATTTCTTATACAAAAATAGGATTTTTAACATAAAAATCTAAATTTTTAGTGATTGAATTCGAGAGCAGTTTGGGTTCGATCAGAAAAGGGTTGCGGAGGAATTTCTGGTGATCTAAGAGGTAATGGTGGTCGGGGTTGGGCCTATCGAGGGAGGAGTGAACGTAGCCTTTGAGAAAAATACTGAATGGTGATGAAGTCCATCAGGGAAGGTGCGGTAATCAGTTTCTTTCTGGAAACCTAGTTTTACTGGGTTGAGGAAATTTGATCGCCACGATCGGCGTGGTTGATCGAGTGCGACGAAAAGCTGAGGAAAGGTGGTGGGGAAGTTCATCGAGGTGTGGACAAGTTTTCGAGTCGTCTGATGGTGGGGGTCACCTGGACGAGGAGGTTTGGTCAGAGTTGCTTTATTAGGTGGAGTTCGAGAACGCTCGAATTCGAATGAGGGTTCGTGGCGCAGTTTCGTGGGTCGGGTTCATTCTGGTGGTGGTTCACTGAGGTGTCTGGAGGGTCGCCGAAGGTAGCGGCGGCGTGGAGGAACTGTGCACGTGCACGGTGGTGAGTCTGGTATCAGTTCGTATGAATGGGGAAGAAGAAGGAGTTCGTCGAAGCGAATCTCGTGGAAACTGGGTTATGGCTCGAGTGAATATCGGGTTCGTATGCAAGTAAAACATTTCCAGATTTTAAGCAAAGCAAGTTTTAAAAAGGAAAAGAGAAGGGAGAAAGAACAGGGAAGTGACGCGAGTTTCCCGGGTGATGTCGTGATTTACTCGAAGCAACGTGAGGTTTTACTCGGGGAAAATGAGGATGGTCTCGAGTCATGTGTTCCAGCTAAAAACAGCGACTGTTTTACAGTTTTTAAGCACTAAGTTAATTTTGTGATTAACGTAAAACTGAGTTTAGTTCATGTATTTAAATCCAGATTTTAGAAATAAAAGAAAAGTTTAAAATTTTAATTTTGTGATCATCATCTATAAATTAATTCTTAAAGAATAATGTGATTAAAAAGTTAATTAAAATGGAATGTTGTTTTAATTAATCTTAACTTTGGAACTAACTTATGTGTTAATTATGATTAATTATGAAGCTTATAAATCTAAGGTTTTAATGATAATCGAGTGATTTAATTAAGATAAATTATTTATCCTTTAAAGTATTTACGTGATTAAAGAATGACTTAAAGTTAATTAAATCTTTGATTAAAGCTTAATTAAATTAGTAATTGATGGTTAATAAATCGGTAGAAGTAATTAAGGGATGATTTTTAATTAAGGATTAATTAATTAAGATAATTAATTAAGGAATTATAAGTTAACGAAGGTGATTAAGGAAAGATAATAAATCAAGGGCTAATTAATCAAAGTGATTAATTAAGGATAATTAATTTAAGGATAATTTATTAATGGTTAGTTAATAAATGATTTAAAGGATAGTTAACCAAAATGATTTGTAATTAATTAATATTAATTAACCAAGATTTGTAGTTTATTCATAAGTAATTAATCTGGTATAGATTAATTTTAATCAGATATTAATTGATCTTACTTATGGACGTTTGGATTCTATTGGATGATTTGATTGTTTGATATCCTTGATATATGATGCTTTGTGATACATCTTGATTTATGTTGTGATCTGTAGTTTACTCATCTGTATATTATCTGTGATCTGTGAATGAACGATAAGCGTTGTTCTTATACCGCTTATCAACTATATCCTATATTTTGATCTGTGATGATTCATCATGTTGCACTATTGTGTGTTAAACCCTGGACTACACTTTTACACACACAAATATGGATTTCACGTGGAAATCGGTTAAGTCACAGATAATTTAAATTTGATGTTTTTATAATTGAAATGTTAATTTCAATTGATTTTGAAATTAGAAATTTGGGTTTAAAGTGAAAAGCTTTTGAAATGGAATTTCAAAGATAAAAGTTATTTTGAATAACTTAATCGAGTTTTGAAATTTAAATAATTTGATTTAAATTTGAATTCAAGTTGGAAGTTGAATCCTAGGATTTGAAACTAGAGATTGAAAATGTTATAAATGTGTTTATCTGAATTTAAACCATTTAAAAGTAAAATTTTGAGAATTTGGATTTAACCCAAAGACTTTAACTCGTATGAATGAATCAGATTTTCCAAAATGAAACTATTGTTTTAAAAGAATAAAAGCTTTCAGATAAGAAATGAAATTCCAGTTTAATTAAAGGAATTTCAAGACTGAATTGAAAAAATGGTTTTCCAAGTTATGAATGAATTCTTTTTGAAAGCTATGAATTAAATCTGTTTATTTTTAACAGATGTAAAATGATGAATTGTTTAACCATTTGAAATGAAATTGTTTCGAAAGCTATGAGTTAAATCTTTGATTTAAAGATTTAACGAGTTAATCAAATTGAAATGGGAATTAATTTGGAAAATCTGTGATTAAATCTTTTATTTAAAAGATTAAAGTGTGGAAATTGTTTAAACCATTTAAGGTTGTTAAAATGAATCTTTTTGTTTAAAAGATTAAGAATGGTAATTTCTTAAACCATTTGAAAAGAAAGTTTGGGTAATAAGTTGTGACTTAATTGAAATCCCAATATCCATATATTGTTAAATATTGCGCTCACTATTCGGTTTAGCCGGGAGAGGACCTTTGTGTCGTATAACCCATTCCGAATAGTGATACGTCGTATATGGATGGCATTTGAAGACCAGTGTTGAAGACCGGATATTTTTCGAAAATGAAAGGACAACCTGTCGAATGTCTCTGCACCGAGTTGCTCCAGTATAGAGATTTATATCACTCTTTTGTGATGGGAAGTCCGGACGTGATTGGAAATTATCCGGATGTGCAAGGGCTTCGTGAGAAGTGCCTTCGGTTCTGTTCGATCCCGGAACAGACTTGTATGGTTACATGTCTGACATTACACTTTGAGATATAAAGCTGATTTCTTTCAAATACATTTCTGTTGGTGGCGGAGAATTTATTCTCTTAGCTTAACACCCTTCTCTGAGACGTACGAGCTCAGAGGTTATGTAGTTGAAATTTATCAGCGATATATCCCAATTTGGTAATGTGACATGCTGAGTGTTGCTGTGTGATGATCAGTGTTTGATCATTTGTGATATGATCATTTGTTTGATCATTTATCTTTGTGATCATAGGTTGATCATCTGTTGACCCAAAGCATGGCTTTGTGACAAAGCGTAGCTTTGTGGACGAGACTTCGTCAGGACCTCACTACCCGGAAATGGTCGAAACAGGATCGTTGCGGCAAGGTTATGAGGGTCGCGCCCTTTAGGGTATGTCATTTCCTTCTGGAAAGGGGTGGTATCATGGTATGGAGCCCAGATACTTACTCATGTGGATACACTTTCTTTATGATGTGTGATGTTGGATACCGAGCTCGGATAAAGGTCCCAAAGGACCGGGAGGTGGCATATTCGTGAGTTACCTGTTACAGGGGTAACCCGGCTTTGTTGGCAGAGAGCAGTTTGTCTCTCGGGGCGTCCCGCCAGAGGCGTTCCCATGCGGCGGAAGGAAGTTCCTTAGCCTGACCATTTGTTGGAAATCCATTTCTCCAATACGGAACTTGTACGGTTTTAGTTGTAGAACCTACCATCTAATATGGTAGCTATAGTAGGCATAGTATAATGGTACCTATGCTGGCTAAGATTAATATTATATTTTCGAAATGTTTTTCTACACTATGCACTAATGATAATATCCAATGATTTGCGTAGTAAGCATGTTTGACTATCATAAGAAGAAATCTCCTCCAAGTCTGCGTTTGCATTGTGTGTGTGGCGGGAGGTCTTATGGTAGTTTCATTTTCCAAAAGCATTGCGGGTTTCAATGTTTTAAAACTTTTTGTTGATTGTTTAAAGATAAACTGTTTTTGTTGCTCACACCAGTCCCATGACTGATCCGGAGTTTATTGTTCCCTTCCTAAACTCTGGGTGCCCATCATTTTCCACACGGGCAGTCTAGAGTTGGGTTTTTCAGATATTCAGGTTTAGTAGATTATCTGGAGCTAGTTCATTCATCGCAGTTGCTTATCTTGGAGTTGTGGATTCATTCTTGTCTGAAGATCATTTTGGAGTTATCACTTCTATTGATATTGTTCCGCTGCTGTTGTTATCTTTTCTTTTCCACTGATATTTCTTATATCATATCTCTGATGTATATTGATATTCATTGTATCACTCTGTTGTATCAGATATTGTATATCAATGTATTATTCTTTTCTTCCGCTGTGTTATTTACTTAATTGTGTTATAGCTCCGGCGAATCGGATTTGAACGGTCGAATCTGCGGCATTCTAGTACAATGCGAAGTACGGATGTTGATTTTCGAACGGGCAAAACCCGATACGTTACATGTGGTATCAGAGCTAAGGTTGAACTTTAGCTTAGGAGTATAACACGTTAAGTAACTCATTAGAGATAGAGTGAAGTAAACTCTAGAATGAGTAATTCTCAGATATCCGTCCGTACGCCTGTCATGTTTGTTTCATCTTTAATCAACGGAAGTATTTTGCTGCATATAAACTTAGCAGTTGCCTGTCGATGGTTTCAGTTGATGGTTGCATTTAAACAAGTGTGATCGCCGCCATATGTGGTTATCTTCCACCAATTTGAATTTTTTCTTATCGAAAGGCTTGCATGAACTCGCCAAGGGCATGTTTGTTCCACAGCACAATATACCGTGTATTGATTTGCACACGATTTCAGAACTTGGAACGAAACTGAACATTTAATCGACCAATCACTTAACTGTTCAACAAGCTTCTGCTTACTTTCAAAAATTAACCCAACTCGTGGACCGTTCTCCACACATTCTCTTCCAAAAACTTCCACGTCTTGATGACAATTTTGCATTATTGATTTCGCCATCATTGATGCCGTGCATAAATCATCGGCTAGAGCCTCTTTATATGTGATTTGTTCTTCTTCCGCATTTACATCATCAGCCTCCTCAATGTCTGCATATATGATTGCATCATTGTTAACTTGCATTTGATGGATCCAAGTTCTATCCTCATCATCCGCACAAGCTACTTCCATGCTATCCAATTGTCCACAAATCTCGTGTGGAGTAAGAACATGATTATCGACACCATCGTCGTCACAACCAGTAAATTCATCTTCTACACTAGGAATACAAAAAACAAAGGTCATATATTTAGCATTAACGTAAGTCAAAATACAAGTGCAAACGTATAATAGTACTCACTTTTCAAACGCCTGCGACTGATTTGGATTTATAGCGTTCGGAATCATATGTTGTTCCTGACTAGAAGAGACTCCAACCACTCTGCTGTACCTTTGAAGTAAATTTGTAAATTCTCCACCTTGATGGCTTGAAAAATACGATGGATACGCCGAACATTGTGTTTCATGTAACTGTGTAGTGTGCATATACTCAACCCCAGAGATTACTGCCGCTTGTGTTTCAACCACATTTTCATGTTCCACTCTCACAACGTATATTTCTATCACTCTCATTCCAACTGAAAAAGTGGAGTTCAAATCGTCGTCGTCTTCCAAATCAATAGCGGATGCACCATCATCTAGAACCCATTTCACCGCTAATTTTAAATCATATATCATAGGATTTGCTTTTGTCACTTCAAATGCCCTTTGTTTAAGCTCTTCGAAACTACAATGATTTTTTATTGTCGATCCTTTTCGCCTCCCGCCCACATATCTAGGTTTACCTTCATCATCAACCAACAATTCGCCATCAAAGTAAAATATAGTCGGAACCTTTAACATTATCTGCAAAATAAGTTCCAATACTACATTTATAGTTTTTGTTCACTGACATAAGTATAAACATCAATTTGATGAATTATTACCTATTTTTTCAAAGTAGATTTTGCTTCCGCATGCAATCTTCAACCAAAAGCAGTCAACTCAATCTTTAAAAAAACCAAAACAAGCAAATCAATATAATAATACAACCAATATATGTTGTCATTGAAGTCAACACTATCAAATGAATTTCAAAAACAAAATAAACTTTCCACCATGCTCACAATACGGGTTACAACAAATACAAACATTTTCGCAACAACTCAATACAAATCCAACGGTACAACATAAAATCCAAATATTACAACTTAACCAAGCCACAAACATCTACCACATTCTAGGCCTTCCAATGTTCGTCCTTATATCTTCATTCACAATTTTCAAACGACTTATTTCGGCTTGCAATTCGTGGGCATACTCAAGTCCCCTTTCGCACAGGGGTTGATCAATCCATTTAAAATAATTGCAACAATCATATTCACGAGGATTCAATCTATGTTCGTTGTACGAACTACACCCGAAAAACCTTCGTCCAGCATTCTTTTCCTTTCTGCAAACAACCACTACACACATAACTCCGCAATAACAAGTTGGATATGATCGTTGTCCCCTTAGCAAGGATGGACCAACAGGATGTATAGGCATCAGCAAATTTCCACCAACTCTATGTTGACGGCCGGGCATTTTTGCAGAAACAACTTCACATAAACGACTGTGTAAGGTTGATGATCCTGAATGAAATTTACGCAGTACTGGTTCAAACAGTGTTTCCGGAACATGATCGACATCAAAGTCAATATGACTTGAACTTGCAACTCCGATTTTCTCTTCAACCTCATCAAAATGTTTCATCAATGTTTCGTCGTCTATCTCCCAATCATTACTGTCTACCTTCATAATAAACAATAAACAATTAAGGTGTAAATTAGGGTTTTTAATTTACTACTATTTAAATACGGTTTCCCAATTCATCAAACACTAACAACTAATTCAACAACAACACCATTGTCTAATAATTAACACCACCTCCACCAATAACTCTTCATTTTCAACAACAACAATCATTTCTAAATTACATCTTAATTTTCAAAAAAAGGAATTATAATTACCTCTAATCAACGTAGATGAAGAGCTAGCTTCCATTTTATGGGCAATAGAGTGTTTGTTTGAAGAAATAGATGAGGAAAAATGATTTTGACTTAAGATATTTGGATTTGAAATGGGTTTGAAGTTGGAAATGGTGAGGGTTTTGGGAAGAAAGGGGATAGGTATGATAATGACTCCAGATTCAGCTCTCTGTCCTTTTGATGCCCGAAAATAAGCTTGCGCATTCCATATTTGCGCAAGCTTAAAAATATAGCTTGCGCAAATATGGAATGCGCAAGCTTTAAGTATAAAAAAATATACTTGCACATTCCATTTTTGCGCAAGTACAAACGTAAACAAGGCCTACTTTGCCAATTAGTTTTTGAAGGTGCTTATTTTGATATTTAGTTTTTCTACAAGGCATTGATCAAAATATTGTCCTTAAAAAAACTCCATTATGAATAAATAAATTGTGTTCTCTTATTCGTATATTCTCTTATCTTTTGAATAAATAGTTTAGTAGTTAGGAAAAGTAGTTATTAAGAGTTTAGTTTAAAATGAAGTATTGATTATGTATGATAACACTATCATTATAATCACAAGTAATGTAGTCTTAGTTTCAGGGGGAGTTATATAAAGTTATATAGAGTTATATAGAGTTATATAGTATTATAATTATGGAGTTATATGGTTTTTGTTGATGACAAATGGGGAGAAGTATAAAATAGGATAGTTAGGCATAGATTAAGGGGGAGTTATTAGAAGTATTAGGATAGAAGTGATATTTTATAAACAAAGGTTGTCATCATAAAAAAGGGGGAGATTGTTAGTCCCCGAGGAGTTGGTTTTGATGACAACAACCTTACTTAGAATTAGATTATAAAATATATAATACTAACATTATTGTGTAGATATATATAGATATGTTTGCAGGTACTAAAGAATGAAGAACTGTACAGTATAAAGATTCAAGATCAAAGATTGAAGATATCAAGATTCAAGACTCATGAGTATCAAGAATTTCAAGAGTTCAAGTTTCCAAGATAAGTTATATAGTTAGGAATATTGTTAAAACTCATAGAAAGGCACTGACATCTTAAAATCTATTTTATTCGTGGAATGGAATCCACTTCGTGCTCGTTAAAGGGATGGATCCCTAAGTAGGATGGAACCTACGAAAAATCTAGTGGAACATCTTTTTGTATTCACTTACATTATTTTCAAAATGATTTTCAAAATATATATAGCTTGTTTTTCAAAATGATTTTAAACATTCCTGTTTAAAAACCAAAATCATCTGTCCTGGTTTTTCAATATATTTTAGCCTAAAAAATATCCTTAGTTTTAAATATCCTTAATTTTAAATATCTTTGATTTTAAATTATTATCCTAAGTTTTTAAACTACAATTTTGATATTAATATATTTAACTGTTTTATATATTTATACTTAAGATTTAAATATAAAAGTATAGAAAATTATTATATATATTTTAATATTGTTCTCTATAGTTATTTATGTATTATAACTATATATAAGTATATTTTAAAGTTTAAATATAAGTATAATATAATATAGAAATTATTTTCAAAGAAAAACAAATCACCAAAAAATACAAGGGCATGTCAACATGGTCACATGTACCCCTGTCGACATGGTGACAGTTAAATTGTTTTTTAAAAGAAGTGTCTATTCGCCACATCCCTTCAGCAATGGACATGGCTATTGATCTACTATAAATAAAGGGTGTTTTCAACGAATTTTAATCACTTTTTTCTCTGATTTAACTTCTCTTCTTCTTCTCCACTTTCTTATTTACAAATTACACCATTACTCTGCCGAAATCAATATCGAATCTAACTAGATAATTTCTGGTTTTGATTCTCTCCACTATCTCTACAAGGTCCAAGTGCTAATCTGAGTTATAGACTTTTTGTAATCAATTGAGCGAGAGAAGGTGTGATTGTAGCCCTGGAAATCAATTGGGTGAACTTGTTGCCCGGTAAATCAAGTATCTCTACCCAGAGGATTGTGATTCTGGAGGGTGTACCTCGTAGCCTTGAAACCGAGGGTTGTATTTGTAAGAATTGTTTTTGAAAGGAAATCCGTACTTGTGTTGCGGGACTGGATGTAGGGTAACTCCGAACCAGTATAAAATCCGATGTGTTCTTTCCTTTACTGCATTTACTTTATTTCTGTATCTGTGTTTGTTTCTGTGATTATATCTATGTCTGAATATTGCATATATTTGTGTTCAAATTAACATAAACTCAAGAAGATTTAGTAATTTTTTAAAAACACTATTCACCCCCCCTCTAGTGTTATTCCTAGCCTTAAGATCCGTAATCCGCATTTCTCACATCACTTAGGTCCTAAAACCAATTTTTACAAAAAGAGACTCCGTCCATGTGACAATTTCAAGTTCGGTTCAAATTTATGTTCATTTCGGGAGTTAAGATCGCCTTTTAAACTAAAGTTTTAAACTTTATTTTCTTTATATTGTTGTCACTATTTTAGTTGCTTGGGTTGTAATGTTTGGGTGTAATGTTGTTGACTTGATTGTGATTTAAAAGACGACACCTTTAGTAGTTAACAAGCATTTAAAATTAGTTGTAAAATTCGAAGTAAAATTGTATAAGTGATGCCTTTTTTATATTCATGAATATCGTTTGCTTTATGTATATGTCGTACTTATGTTATGTGATGTGATACTTGGATGAAAATCAATATGACATGAAAGTAGTTATAGAAGTGTTTGTATAGCGACTATCGCTATATCGACACTTTTGAAAAATACCATCGCTTCGAAACCTTTTGGTTTATTCTTGTGCTTGGGTTTTACTTTACAAAGTTAGTTAAGTTTTTGAATAATGTTGGATACAAAATTAATTAACTATTTTAATAATGATTTTTAAATTTAATTAATCATTTTAATTAACGAGGATTAAGGTTAATTATTAACTTAATAATGATGTATTTAGAATTAATAAATTACTTTGTTAATGATACTTAAACTTGATTAATCATTTTATCTCATGATGTTTATGGTTAATTCATTTTCTAATGATGGATTAAACTTAATTAATGATTTTAATTAATGGTGTTTAAAATTAATTGACCCTTTGTAATTAGTGCTTTTAAAGTTAATTAATTAATTTAAATTTAATTAATCTTTTTCTTTAATAATGTTTTAAATTAATTAATCATCTTTAATTAAAGATGTTTAAATTTTATTAATTAATTTAATTAATGATATTTAAAATTTATTAATTAATTTAATTTTTTTTAAAAGTGATTAACCCTTTTACCTAATGGAATTTAAAGTTAATTAACCAAATCAATTAACGAAATTTAAAGATAAATAAATCACTCTTATTAATGATAATTAAAGCTGATTAATCAATTTAATAATGATGTTTTATTTTATTAAATCCTTTTATAATGGTGTTTTAAAATTAATATACCACTTTAACAAAGTTGTTTAAAGTTAATACTTGTAATGTGATGCCCAAGCATGAATTCGGTTTGAAAAGTAAAAGTTTGATTCATTCATGGAAATGAATTAATTTTCATAAAGCGATATCACCTATACGAAAAGCATTTAGTTGTACACTTAAACCCAAACGTAAAAGAGGAAGACTCACCTCTATCCTAAAAGTTAAGAATGTACGCCAAGACATGACTTTGAGGTAACACTACCTTAACTTGTCCGGAATCATTGTTACCCAAGGGATAGTACAAGTTTGAAATCAATGAGTGGTGATGGATATACAAGATTTAATTTCCATATACGACCATTTTGTTATCCTCGATAGTTGGTTTTTCAACCATCGATTACCTCAGATATTTTTCATCATTCTAAGACGATGTGTTGTACATTTGAGCTTTGTTCTTCTTTATCAGAAATGATTAAACCTAAAGAGCGAGTGGAAGCCAAGATATGTGGGATTGCTCCCATTAGGGCGTTATCACATCTACTCTAGATTTAGTCTGGCTAATTATGCACCAAGATGTGAATTACTCGGATACTCGTTAACATTTGGCATGACCCGGCTTGGATGTGTCCGAGAACCATCGTAGTTCTCAAGCATATATTCTAGAGGTATATTTTCGGTATGGGGGTGCACCCTCCTAATCATCGTTGGAATATTCCCTTTTTCCTTAATTGCATTGGGAAGAGTCTAACACTCTTCATGATGTATTATTATTTGTATCCATTATTTATGTTTGGATGTTGTTCTTGTGAGAGGAACCCATTCCACGTTTGGCGGCATGGTCTCACATATTGTTGTTTAGTTACACTTATTGTTTTAGAGTTTCGTACTAGACACATTGTGTGACCCGAGTTATTTATTTGCCTAAACTCTTGGGTACTCATTTTATTTGAGTAGTCTGAGAGTAGTAGGTCTTTTATGGGCTCATTTAAAGGCGGTGCCCAAGCAAGAGGCCTTTATCTATTTAGTTGTCTATTTTGTTTCAGAATGTGTAAAGGCAGGTTATGTAACTGCCTAAGTTGATAGTAGTACTTTTGTGTAAATATGATAACTCCATGTTTGGGGGTAACCTTATGTACTATTTTATGCTATTTTCTATTTAACAGTTCTGTTGTGAGATTTTTTGTTCTTTATTTTACCCCACGATAATTCATCTTTCAGATGCTTAGGTAACAGCATACGAATACCGTGGATGTATTTAGGGGTCAAAAAGGTGGGTTGTCATAAGGCAAGGACTTGAGTCCTTATCCATGATGTTTCTAGAATAACCATTGATTTGTAGGTGAATCCGAAGGAATCATATGATTTTCCATGATTGGACAAACAGAAAGCCAGAGAGTTCAATTGATGATAATTTTTCATTCTTGATATGTGTTCTTGAGCAAAGCACGCTTTATTTCCACAAAAGCGTACTTTTGGGGCAAGTTTTTTCAGCAAATTTACCACGGTCTTGGAATTGACTTAGATGCGGGAAAGTGGACTACAAAATGATGAACGAATGAGAAATGAAGCTTGGTGATTTTAAGGTTGAAGAAATCAAAGATCTGTCTAAGTTTTGAAAAGGCATGATTTGGTTGGTACCGAGTTGCCTTGGTTGGTATTGATATTATTTGGTTGGTACCGACATGATTTGATTGGTATCGACATGATATGGAAATCATCAAAAATAACAAAATGGAGAAGAGCAAGAGAATTGACTAAGATCTAGCTAAAAAACAGCTTGGTACCACATTATGTTTGGTACCGACCATATTTTTCCATCTTGGAATGCACTCAAGATGATGTGGGGACCCGTCGAGGAGAAAATTTAGAGATTTAACTAACAAATATGGTCGGTACCAATTTTTTTTGCCTTTTTTGGGATTTCTACGTGATGACTCGTTCTTCATGTTGGAACTTTGGATCTTGAGAAAGAGACGGGTTCAAGCCTGATATCATAAGATTTGTGCTAGGATTCATCTATAAACAATAAGGAACCTTCAACTAAAAAGGGGATTGGATGTTTTGGGCTTCTTTTCTCTTTCTCTTAGAAACCTTCTAGGCAAATCCATGATCTACAAGATTGTGGTCGAAAATTGGTTGTAAATAGTTCTTTTTTGGAGAGAATTCATCAATAAAAAAGATTATGTGGATGTAAGCCGAAGAATTTGCTGAACCACTATAAAAACTTTGTATTTTGTTCTCTTTTACTCATTTTCATTATTTTAATATTTGTTTTATTTGGATTCTACTAGTATTGGGGTGACATGTCAATTTTTGACGCAACAAATGTGTTTAGGCTCTAATGAATTATATTTTTCATTATTTAGCTTTTTATTTGTTTTCCAGGATTAATACTGACACTTTGGAAATCAAAGCACTAGAGTGTGTGTAGAGTATTAAATTCATTTCAGTTTTCTTTTTTTATACTTACTTTTGATTGATATTTTTTTCCTTGATTGGATTAATTAATTTACTTACCTTTTAAACCCAGTTAAAAAATAGAAATATCAACTTAGCATACTCAGGGCATTAGATATAGGAGAAAGTAAGAACTAGAAATATCAAATTTTAAAAGAGACCAAAAATTCAAATACTCATAGAATTGGATGATGGTTTCATTTAATGGATAAGATTTAATTTACTTTGGTTGACGAAGATATCAGAAGATGCAAATTTTACCTAAAAGTTCTACTTAATATTGCGTTTTGAATATTAAAGTTTATAATTTTTTAAAATTGTGTTAGCATGTTATATCCGGATTTATTATATTATATAATAAAAAATTCAATGACCATAACATAATTTTATTCTCATTTTATCTCAACTTGAGTAGTGCATTCTCCTTAATTCGAGGTACATTTTTACATTTAGCCCCTATAAAAATTTCATTATTCCACAAAGCATGCAAGTGCTAATTTGGAAATTAAAGGTACTTAATTCCAATTATGTAACAGGCAAGATCTCAATGTCTACTTTTATACACATATTTCTTTTTTGGTAAGCTTCTAATTATTATCCCTTTATATTTTGACACTAGTTCTCTTCCTCTTCTCCATATTTGCAATAAAATTATTTTATTTTCATGGTAATTTCTTATATTTATTATAGGAAAATAGGTAGAAGGACGAACTTAGAAAAAAAAATTAGACTGATGGACAACAAGTTTTTTTTACCTGAAGGATAATGCTAATTATAACTAGCATTTCGTATAGTGTAAAACTGAATATATAATGCTAATTAATAACTAGCATTTTGTATCATATAAAAGTTGAATATAATGCTAATTATAACTAGCATTTATCCTTCAATCTAAAAATAAAACTTTATGTCTTTTAACCTAATTTTTTTTAAAGTTCGTCATTTCTCCTAATTTCCCCTAATTTGGACTACTAGAATTTAATTGAATTCATCAGCAGTTCTTCACTTTCTGTTCAACTTAAACTTTTTTCTATTCATGTTTTGTAGAGATTGTGTTTCTACCTATTGCTTTCAATGTTATTATTTTCATGATTTGTCCAAAAGCCTCTAAAAAATTTCGGCTTACTAGATAGATCAATCACGATTTTAATGTTTGATTTTTCTTTTATTATTTGTGTTTTCATCTGGTTTAATATATTTCTTATATTATAAATTTATGATTTCATATCTTTATTTCAAGTTGTGTCTAAAATTATATTTGTTTCTTATTTTCCTTCCAGATTGTATTATTGTGAATTTGATTTTCTTTGTATTTTGTAGAGGACCACTAGATTTATTGATATATGGATACCCCGGATTTTCAATTGTTTGTGAAATCTATGATTAGTATAGTTGAACTATTTTATTAGTTTGAACTTTTGTACTCACGTCAATATTCATTTGATTTTTTTCATTTAATACGACTATGAATTTCATTTCCTTCATTCATTTTTTAAAGCATAATTGGTTTATAGAAACGTAAATACCAAAGAGTCTTCAGTTTTGTATAATCTACTAGAGGTAAAGTTGATATTTTTTCCATTTTGAAATATATATATATATATATATATATATATATATATATATATATATATAAGTATATAAGAAAATCAAGTCGAGGAAAATATCATCTTTTTTCTCATTTTTGTTTCAATCTGTATGATAATGAATTTCGTTTCAATCATATTTTGTAGGAGGTTATTGATTTATTAGCGCTTGGATATCATCAGATCTTTTAGTTGTTTTATAAAATCTATGATACGTAGGGCCAAATTATTTTATGTTCTCAAGTTCAATATTTACATTGACATCCATTTGATTTCCTTTTGTTTAGTATAGTTATGAATCACATTTTCTTTATTCATTTGCTATGACAGAATTAGTATACTAACACAAAAATACCAAACATTATACAATTTTGCATAATCTACTGGAACTAAAGTCAATAATTTTTTTTCATTTTTGTAACGACCTGCAAATTCATCACTTCAAAAAAATCTTAAAATATTCAAATATAGGTTTTTTTAAACATAAATGATATTGTTTTGAACAATAAAAATATTTTGAATAATTATTTACAAAAATATATAATTTGGAAGATGTATCAATAAAATGACCGAAAACCGTTTTCTTAATAAACCGCTCTTAAACCATCCAACATCGTGCACGAAACTGAATATATATACTCATTTATGTATATGAGTAAGATTATGTAATAAAATTATTTATTTTATTTTTGAAAATAAAATCTCTTTATGACATCACCAATGATATCGCTATTTTGGAATAAATGATTTTTGAATTTAAATTGAGTTTAAATGATTACTAATTACTTTATTATTCAATAAGCCCTTTTAATTATTATATAATGATAGAAATATTATTATTAAACTTTGTATACAAATATATATATATATATATATATATATTAAATAAGAAATGAAAATATGATTGGAAATCGAAATCGGAATCTATAATAATTCAACGTAGAAAAGTTGTGCAAAGTTGTGAATCATTTGAGATATACATATGCACACATACATGTACATATACATGAACACATTCACATGCACATGAACATATATATATATATACACTCACACACAAATATACTTATACAATTATATATATACATATATATATATATGAAAATATCTAAGATATTTTCCTAAAACTTAACCATTAAGTAAACCAAATTCAACATCTTACACCGTAAGTACAAGCACATGGCCACACACATTAGGGGGCATGCTCGGTCGAGAATTATAAGGGGAGAGGGGGGAGTGGTGGTGATGAAATGGCAAACAAATATCCTGATATTTCCATCCTTACATTTGCCGATAAGTAGCATCCACCTCTCTTCACTTCGTTCACACTTCTTCTTCATACAATTCCTAAGCTCTTCATCCTCTTCTTCTTACATCAATGGCTTCCTTTGCCTAAGAAAGAAAATATTAAAAAATCAAAATAAAGTTATGGAACAATCAATCAAAATCTATGCCGCTTCAAACCAAAGTTCATGCTAGTTATCTCTTTCTTCTCCTCCACCAAGGCCGTGTGTAGCCAAGCCCTCCATCACCATTTTCCAAGCAAGGACGAACCTTTCCAAGCCTCCAAGACCAAGGATGAACCTCCTAGGAGTAATTGTGTTAGTAATCGTGAGCTCCGATTTCAAGATAGTGGAGCTATAACCGTTTTAAAGTTAGTCTGATCGAAAATCAAGTGAGAAACTCTATATATATGACGTGATATGGTTTCTTTGGATGTTTACAATGCTTTGATCATCAAGTTTGGTTATTTACTATAGTTGTTTAATTGTGTAAACAAGTCACGTCATATATACGTCGATATTACACAAGGAAATCACTTTCCGAA
Source organism: Allium fistulosum (assembly GCA_030737815.1). Taxonomy (NCBI): domain Eukaryota; kingdom Viridiplantae; phylum Streptophyta; class Magnoliopsida; order Asparagales; family Amaryllidaceae; genus Allium; species Allium fistulosum. The sequence continues at coordinate 636,292,862 of CM060901.1, forward strand.
TCAAGTTATAAAAGTAATATGGAATCATTTAAACTCCTTTGAAATGATTTAAAATGTTTTATAAATGTTTTATAAACACTAAAACCCATTTTAGTGAAGTTTGGACAAGTTATGAAAGTTGAGTCAAAAATAGAACCGTCGCGTAACAGTAGTTCGCGATTTCACACCATAGAAAGTTAAATCCATTTTACGACGGGTTAAGAGTCAGAATTCTTTGTAAAAAGAATTTTATGAACTCTTATAATCATAGTTTTCAAACAAAAGAAAGTGATCAAGATTTTGTTTAATATATTTTGAAATATGAGTAAATCATGTTTTCAAAATAATCGGGGTTTGGCAGTTTGGAAACCAAAGCGACAAATTATTTAAAATTGATATTTTTAATTCTTTAAAAATATGGAATAAATTTTATAAATATTTTAAATTTTTTTAAAAGAGATTTGAGTTATAAAATGGATTTCTTAAAGATCGAAAAGTTGTTATGATCAAATAAGCCGTGAAAGCACTATTCGTAGTACATTTTCCAACACTTTTAACAACTTTTGAAATATAACTTTAAACATAAGTATTCTTCCCAAACCTTTTATAAATGTATTCAAATAAATGATTAAGTATTTTTAAGATTATTTGGAGGTTTCATAATTATTTTAAAAGAGTTTAAACGAATGATTTTAAGAAAAGCTATTATAATCAAGTGATTAATCCTAATTCTAAAAGCCGATGAGTAGAACATATTTTTTCTATTCATGAGATTTGGATGGGAGATGCTTAAACTAAGGAGATGTTCAGGAGGAACTAATGCCCTGACTCACCTAGCCTCTTTCCTGGACGAGGAATAGATAAGGTTAAAATGTCGAAAACGAGGCAAGTATAGAAGATGTAATTTTTTCAAATTTAATACAACTTGGACTGTATAGAAATAATCTTCTTATACTTGGTATTAAATTTTAAGGAAAGAACCCATACTATTTGTGTGAATTTAAAAGGTGATTTCACCGTTATTCGAGGGATAGTAAAGGTTGAACACGGAAATTGATGTTGAGTAGGATTAGTATAATTTCTATCGACCCTTTTTACTCAAAAAGGTTTTGCAATGTGATTTATGAGAAATGATTTTGATTTGGTATTTCCAAAGTTAAAAAGAGGTTTAATGATTCTGTATATACCAGAAAGAAATGTTTTAAAAATATATATCTCTAGAAGGTATTTTTGATAAAGATAAAAGTAATTAATCAAATGATAGGCACCTATTTACTTAACATCTTTTTATCGATGATTGGTTCGAGGGAACCAAGATCAGATTTAGGGTAATTCCTTTTCAAAAATCACTTCAAACCAATTTAAGAGTTCGAAAGTGAAGACATGTTAAAGATAATGAAGTTGAAGGTGGGGATCTTTATAATGAAAGGACTGCTTGTTGATAATTTCGAAGTAGCTCCCGAGATAAATAAATAGCAGTGGTCCCTTCGTTTTGGGACCTTCGTATGCAAGGACCACTTGCTACTAATCCTAGGGGTAATGCCTCGTAGGATGTGGTAGGAGAGGGCCTTCGGTTTGTCCTGTTACTGGACAACTTATATTGATGAATGTCTGACATTGAATTTCGAAGAGCATGGTACATTGACCTCTACAAACATACATCTGTTTGGTGGTCTAGAAAGTAACCCCTCCAATGCTTAACATCCTTCTCTGAGTTGCACAAGCTCAAAGGTTGTACTTTTTTAGAAATCAACCCCCGAAGGTTGTACGAGCCCAGAGGTTGTACATTTTAAGTGAAAACGTTCTAATAATGGTAAACATTACCTCAAGCCTTACACCCGGGGAATTGTGAGACATGGATTGCTTTAAGGCTAAGTAGATCACAACCATTAGGGTATGATATCACCTTCTAGATCTATTTATTTCTACCCGATGTGACATCGGGTTTAAATTATGTTGTGTATGCTATAGGATCCCAGATAGGTCGGTAACGGCCGGGGTGATATCTTATTCGGTGCTATCCGTACCATATGTTGGTTTCAGGTAGGCTGGTATTAATTCATAGAGGTTTTGAAGATGTTGATCCTCGGTACAGTCCTCTAGAAATGTACTGTACGGGAGGTAGTCCCTTACTTCTCTATTCATTGGCAATCCAAATCACCAATAAGTACCTTTGGTCTTAGTAGTAAACCTATTATGCCGCCAAATTTAACCAATGCAACAATTTCGACTATTTAAATATGTTTATTTGAAAGGTTTTCAAAGAATGTCATTAAAAGTAATATCATTGGATTTTACATAGAAATGATTTGGTTATCATAAGGTAAAAACTCGTTCCGTGTTTATGTGCAGTATGGAATTATGAGATACCATTTTTTTTCTTCCAAATACTCATATTTTAAGTTACTCACACCAGTTCCATGACTGACCTGGAGTTTACTTTCCTTTTCCTTTAAACTCTATGTGCCCTATTTTTTGGGCAGCTAAGCAGTCAGGTAGCTTGGAGCGTTTTGGAAGGAGCACGGTGCATGGAGCACGAAGACTGGAGGGTCCTTTTATCAATAGTGATCTATTTCAAATTTTCACTGTATCATGTAGTATGTATTTTGTATCTACCAGCCTCTGTAAGGATAGGCAGTTATAACTGTCCCTGGCTGGGTTAGTACTTAAAGTAACTTTGATGAATCACTTGGAGTGATTGTATGTACTTTCCAAATGTATAATTAATGTGAAAGTGAGATTCTATTGTTATTCTATTTTCTATCTTTTTTCTTTTACAAACCCTTGATTATCTGCCTCTTCGGCACTTAAATTTGTGGCACGTGAATACCGAGGATGTATTAGTGTCGATCTTCGAGAGTCAAAAAAGCGTGTCATCACAGTTGGTATCAGAGCTTAGGCTGAGTGAACACCTAAGACTTGATGGGTCAACTCATTAGAGATAGGGTTAGTAATACCCTAGAATGAGTTTAGTCAATGAGAGAGCATAATTATAATTTTATCCAAATAAATCCATCCATGTCATTTATGCTCAATACCCATTCCTTAAGATATGTAAAGATGTTTCCTTACTATATGCAGATAGTAGGAGATCAGCAATAGAAGAGGATGAAAGGGAGGTAGCAACACTGCGGCCACCAACGGTTGATCAATTGCTACAGTAATTAAGGAAATGGTAATTCCTGTGCAACCTCAAATTAACTTTACAACTCTTTGCAAGAATTATACTAGCTTGGGAGGGAAACCATTCTAAGACGAGTCTTTTGTTGAAGTGCAAGCATGGCTATGCTCGTGTGAAAGAATATTCAAAGGATCGAATATAGAGGATGATTAAAAAAGGTTCTTTGCTTCTTGGCAATTGTAGGAATGAGTTCTAGCATGGTGGGAATCCATCACTTTGAATGATTCTGAAGACAATTTCTCATGGACCAGATTTAAAGAAGTATTCAAAGAGCAGTATATACCTGCAACCGGAAAATCCTATCTTTATAGAAATTTTATGGACTTGAAACAAGAAGATATGTCTGTGGAGTAATAATCAAATAAGTTTACTGAGTTACCTCATTTTGGGCCAGGACTAATAGACATGCCTTTAAAAAAGAATAAGATGTTTATTGCGGGAGTGAAAGAGTAATATCAGGACCGAATGACTGCACACTTGAAGGGAACTTTTATGAACTGTTATCCCGCCTTTTGGCAAGGCCGAGATACCAAGGAATTGAACAAAAAACCTAGAGTCGCTCGTTACGGACATCTAGTGCACATAGGTCTACCCTGGATATCGATGAATTTTGTCCGGGACCAGATTGAGCTATAATTGATAAGACATGACTAGAAAAGCTATGAGAGCCAACATTCCAAGTTTCAAGTCAATCCGAGTTCATATGCTCAAGTTATGATGGATGCAAGTTGAAGGGAAATGCCATGTTTTCGTATCCATCAGTTGAGCCCAATTTCGTATCCATCCAGTGGCCTTGTTTCGAATCCATCCAGTGGCCTTGCTTCGAATCCATCCAGAGGCTTTGCTTCGAATCCATCAGTATGCTTGCTTCGAATCCATCCTAAGGCCTTGCTTCGAATCCATCCAGAGGCCTTGCTTCGAATCCATCCTAAGGCCTTGCTTCGAATCCATCCAGAGGCTTTGCTTCGAATCCATCAGTATGCTTGCTTCGAATCCATCCTAAGGCCTTGCTTCGAATCCATCCAGAGGCCTTGCTTCGAATCCATCCTAAGGCCTTGCTTCGAATCCATCCTAAGGCTTTGCTTCGAATCCATCAGTATGCTTGCTTCGAATCCATCCTAAGGCCTTGCTTCGAATCCATCCTAAGGCTTTGCTTCGAATCCATCAGTATGCTTGCTTCGAATCCATCCTAAGGCCTTGCTTTGAATCCATCCAGAGGCCTTGCTTCGAATCCATCCTAAGGCCTTGCTTCGAATCCATCCAGAGGCCTTGCTTCGAATCCATCCTAATGCCTTGCTTCGAATCCATCAGTATGCCTTGCTTCGAATCCATAGGATGAAGAACGTCATCTTGAATCGATCATAACTCGAGATCTACAAGTCCAAATGCTATGAAATTTTCACAGAAGCTTAAACACATGATGAAGAATGTTCACACCAAATTTCAGCTCGATTGGATGATTTCTTGATCGATTCGAACCAAGGGTCGAATCGATCCCAAAGTGGGCCCGGATCTCCAGATTTCGGCCATGTGGGTCCCCTCACGTGCCAGAAGCGGTCTCCCCAAATTTTAGGCGAAATATCAGCCTCCTACACCTATAAATAGAGCCCCTGGTCATTCAGAAAAGAGGTCGGACAATTTGGAGAGCTAAAGAGCGCCCAGATTCTGCTAGATTTACTCCAGATCACCATTAATGCCTTAGATTCAGATTATAATCATAAGATCTGTTGTACTACGCTATAAGAAATTGTAATCTTCAAGCATCGAGCAATAAAATCATCAAACTTCATAGTGGACATAGGCGAAATGCCGAACCACTCTAAATCGCTTGTCTTTGCACTTTACATTTCTGTTATTTGGAGTTTTTGTTAAATAATCCTCAGTTTAATTTTCATTCTTCACTATTATCTCTTCAAAAACTTCCGAAGAGTGTTGTGCCCATTTTTGGTACAAACACTTTGGTGCTTTCACTGAGAAAAAACGCAGTTTTTTCTCCTGCTCTATGGATCTACTACCATCGTTGGATTGCAAAAATCTAAGGAGAAGATCCAGATCTGTTCATAAGTGGTTCCTTCTATTCTATTCAGATTGCTCCAGATCTAAGAGGAACTACATTCATCATGAATTCCATACCCATATTTTCGAATCCAGAAAAAAATGCAATTTTTCGTATCCATGAAAATATGGTGATTTTCGTATCCATGTCTTCGAATCCATGAAAATATGGTGATTTTCGTATCCATGTCTTCGAATCCCTGAAAATATGGTGATTTTCGTATCCATGTCTTCGAATCCATGAAAATATGGTGATTTTCGTATCCATGTCTTCGAATCCATGAAAATATGGTGATTTTCGTATCCATGTATTTGTTTTCAGAAAGTATGGTGATTTTCGTATCCATCTTTTCGAATCCAGAAAATATGCTGTTTTTCGTATCCATAATCTTCGTATCCATGAGATGGATGCCATACTTCGTATCCATGAGATGAATGCTGTACTTCGTATCCATGAGATGGATGCTCTACTTCGTATCCATGAGATGGAAGCTGTACTTCGTATCCATCAGGAAGCAATACTTTGTATCCATCCATCTGCCTCCAATTCGTATCGATACTCACAGGTACTTCGTATCCATCCATCTGCCTCCAATTCGTATCGATACTCACAGGTACTTCGTATCCATCCATCTGCCTCCAATTTGTATCGATACTCACAGGTACTTCGTATCCATCCATCTGCCTCCAATTCGTATCGATACTCACAGGTACTTCGTATCCATCCATCTGCCTCCAATTCGTATCGATACTCATAGGTACTTCGTATCCATCCATCTGCCTCCAATTCGAATCGATACACACAGGTACTTCGTATCCATCCATCTGCCTCCAATTCGTATCGATACTCACAGGTACTTCGTATCCATCCATCTGCCTCTAATTCGAATCGATACACACAGGTACTTCGTATCCATCCATCTGCCTCCAATTCGTATCGATACTCACAGGTACTTCGTATCCATCCATCTGCATCTACTTCGTATCGATCGACAGATACCACTTTCGTATCGATCTAGCCATGCGCACTTCATATCGATACGAAGACGAGCACATATGATGGATTCGAACAAGAATGATACGAAGAAGGACTTTTTCAGGTTGCTTGATGGATACGAAATTTAAAAAAAAAAATTCGGGTACGACCCAAATTTCCTAAAAAGAACATTAGCCGCAGCGCAGGGCACTCGCATAGTGAATTCAATCACCAATTTAGTGAAGGAACATTCCATCCGTGCTTCTAACTGCTCCATGACTGAACAAGACATAGGAGATCACAACAACAAATGTTGAGTTGCAATAAAGGAATGGGTAAAGAAATACTACTCAACCGTACTCCCAGAGGCTGGAGAACCTAGCTAATATGCCAAGAACTGGGGTTGATTAATATATCAAGCTTTTAAGGTGGAATGCAACTCCCTCCAACTAACCAGCTTTTAAACTCCTGAATTGACAGCTATGGTACGATGGTTAATATGACAACTCTCCGACATTGTCTACTCTGCCAACCCAAAACATAGCTGGTCACCGCTGAACCATCTTCAAATGCCCGCATCTTAATCATTCCATGTCCACATGACTAAAAGCATGACATACAACCTCAAGAGGACTTCCTTAGTACCCTATATAGGTCTCCTATCTAGATGAAAGTTTGGGATGAACACCAATCTATTAGCCCATTTTAACCAACTCGCCGTCCAATCGGCATTACCAACCACTCAAACGTTGGGCAATCATGCATACATCATTCACTAGGGTTACAAGGCCCCTTGGCAATAAAATGGACTTGATCATAATGTCGATTGGAGAATCTTTTCCAGTCGAGACCTATTCGTTGAAACCATCCTACATGAAGAACTTCCAATGAAAGTTCAACATGCTGACTACGTCAGTGCACGTTGGAAATATACAACCCCCCGCACTACCTCATGAAGTGAGAATTGCGCATGGCTTACACCAAGAGTGACGAGTGCCATCAAACGCAGATGTCTTCCCTCATTCCTTAGAGAAGACCGTCGATCACGACTTTAATAAGAGAACTGGTGGATCGCCGCCGACAATTACACTAACATGTCTAGGCCATTTTTGAGTTGATGAATCAGATGAAGGATCAACATAGCAAGATAAGGATGGGACCTGCTCCATACTCTAGACCGGAAAACTCCTCTTCTCTGAATGGCTACCGTGAACGCCAACGCCATAAGGCTGCTCCGGAAAGGATAGCTCCAACAATATGTGCAAGCCCTATAAAACGAAGGACCGTGAACATCCGACTCCTATCAATCAAATACTTTGATCAAATTGAACCATTTGCGTTAGACTTCCAACTGAGAAGGGCTGGAATGATGTGCAATAGCGAGCATACGACGCTGCCTCACTTATCAATGAGATTTGATCTGATCTCTTTTGAATTATTTCTAATTCAATTTCATTTACGTTGCGAAATATGACCTACTTGAATTAAACTACTTGCAAATGATGCAGGTAACCAAGTACTTAAGATTGGGTGCAAAACGACCTCCGCGGACCATGATCAAATCATTGAGATATCATCGTGATGAGCATGATTCGACCACTCATCGACTACATCTCCATCAAATACGGCTTCGAGGAGGGTAGGTTCATCTACCTAACGACTTCGACCGTATCTCCATTCAATGCAGCTTCGAGGAGGGTGGACCCGTCCACCTAACGACTTCGACTGCATCTCCATCAAATATGGCTTCGAGGACGGTAGATACATCTACCTAACGACTTCGACCGTATCTCCATTCAATACGGCTTCGAGGAGTGTAGATACATCTACCTAACGACTTCGACCGTATCTCCATTCAATACGGCTTCGAGGAGGGTAGATACATCTACCTAACGACTTCGACCGTATCTCCATTCAATACGGCTTCGAGGAGGGTAGATACATCTACCTAACGACTTCGACCGTATCTCCATTCAATGCAGCTTCGAGGAGGGTAGACCCGTCCACCTAACGACTTCGACTGCATCCCCATCAAATACGGCTTCGAGGAGGGTAGATACATCTACCTAACGACTTCGACCGTATCTCCATTCAATGCAGCTTCAAGGAGGGTGGACCCATCCACCTAACGACTTCGACTGCATCTCCATCAAGTACGGCCTCGAGGAGGGTGGACCCGTCCACCTAACAACTTCGACCGTATCTCCATTTAATGCAGCTTCGAGGAGGGTGGACCCATCCACCTAACGACTTCGACTGCATCTCCATCAAGTACGGCCTCAAGGAGGGTGGACCCGTCCACCTAACAAATTCGACCGTATCTCCATTCAATGCAGCTTCGAGGAGGGTGGACCCATCCACCTAACGACTTCGACTGCATCTCCATCAAGTACGACCTTGAGGAGGGTGGACCCGTCCACCTAACAACTTCAACTGCATCTCAACCAAGTTACATCACTCATTCCCCGAGCATAGGCGCAGACTCAACACATGAAAATGAGTGATCAACAGCTGTCATAAAGATGCAAGTCCCCAGAGTGTGGACAGGGGTATAAACATCAAATAGGTGCGATGAATGGCCCTTCAACTGACTCTGATCCCCAAAGTGTGGCTACAAGAATAGACAAACGAACGAATGAGATTCGACCATTCATTCACCAACTCTGACCTGAACTCAACGTGAGGAGTGTAAACTCACTACAGGTGCAATTAGACCATCCACGAACTAACTCTGCTAACCCAAGACTGGGGGCAGAAGTGCAAATCACCGAAAGAAGAGAAAGGTGACTCGCTACATCTCCAGCTTAGCGTCCTTTACAACTTAAGGAAATGACTACAAGGAGACCTTTATGCTAACTAATCAGAATGATGCCCGAAGTTCTGGGCAACCAATTATATCGTACCGCCGGATTGACGGGCAATATCGATCTGCACCTTTCATATCATACCATTGGATCGATAGGAAATGAGGTCCGAGCATTCTACATCGTGTCGTTGAATCGACGGTCAATATCGGGACCGGAACGTCCATCGAATACCTATGACCAATAGAGCACGGATAGAAGAATAAACCACGAATGAGTGTGACTTGACCATTCGTCCTCTGTCGCCTTCCTTCGATCCGTCAGGAAGAGCATGAGACCAAATGAGCATGACATGACTGCATTTGAGCTGACTTTATCCCTAGATCTGACGGGAGAACGTAAATCGAAATGGACATGGTTGATCACCCAACTCCAAATGAATGCAACGCGACCATTCATTCATTGACTCTTACCATGATCCAACTAAAAGAGCAATTCAAAACAAGTGCAACCTAAACATCGGCACACTGATTCTTACCCTGGATTCAACAAGGGAAGCATCAATCCTGCATTAGATCTGATTGGACGATTCACTCTTCATTTTTTGCCCAAAGTACGACGACATAAGCAGTGAAGTGAATGTCATTGACTGTCCATAATCTAGCTTATGTCCGAATGTTGGCAAAGTAACAATGTATTCCCCTAAGAAAAAAGAACTAGAACATAATACAGGATAGGCACGACTCAGCCTTCCATTGATTAACTCGATCCCATGGTTCAATGGGATAGAATACAAAATTGAAGCGGACATTATCTACCCTACCACTTATCGAGATATTCCCCAGACTTAGGGGCACGAACAAGAAGATAAGGTTGCGACCGAAAGGATGCCTAGAGATAGAGTCATCGGATCAATACTAGGACTTATGGGTGAATGATCATCATTCTGACCTTTCCAATGAGCAATGGATCGTAGGTACATTGAATGAAAAGCGCATCATTCAGAAACATAAGTCAATTCAATCTCAAAGCTGGAGCCAGCTATGTAGCAGCGTGCAATACAAGGCTAAGTTCTACTAATCCTTTGATTCGACATCCTTCTAAGCCTGATCATTTACCATTGCAAATAAACACATGAGGCGCCTAAAACCCATCACGAGTACTGTAGATCAGATCACAACTCTGCGCAATGATGAAGAAAGAGTCAACTGTTTAACTTCAGGTAAATCTTGATGTGTTCGTCTGGACTCGATCTCATATATATATATATATGGACTCTCGCCAGCCATGAAGAACCCTACACTAAATGTCGACCCGAGGCATGTCTCGGTAAACAAAAGCGATGCGACATGGATCCGGAGAGATCTGTTGCACTTAAAGAGGAGGCGAATCTGCTCAAAACCAGTGGGTTTATTCGTTATTCCCTCCAACCAAAACGAGTATCCAATCCTTTACTTATAAGAAAAACAAACAGGGAGTGGAGGACATACGTCAACTACTCAGATTTGCATGGGGTATGACAAAGCACAGTTTTCCACTTCCAATGATCAACCAACTGATGGACCCGACCATCAGACATGAATTACTCACATCCATGGAATGCAAACTCCGGATACAATCAGATACTGAAGCATGTCCCAAACCAGGAATACAACTGTTTCGCTACTAACCTGGGCCTATAGTGCTATGCTGCAATCTATAGTTTCAAACTTAAGGACACTTGTGCTACTTACAAAAAGACGATTAACAGATCATTCAAAAATTAGATCGACCGATCGAAAAAGGTAGATGTGGTTAATATGCTCGTGAGATCATGACTATCAAACAACCACATCGATGACTTGGCCGAGATATTCAGTGCTCTCCAGAAAATGCAGGATCAAACTCAACCCTTCGAAATGATCTTTCATCATTACATCAGAAAGATTCTTTGTTTTCATCATCAATTCTCATGGAATCAAGACTAATTTCTAGAAAATTCCGACAATTAGAGACACCCATGTACCGAGGAAAACCAAGCAGCTCTAATAGATCGCTTAAAGAGACCTCCCATTTTACCTAAGCTTTTGGATCGTGAAGATTTATACATCAATTGGGCCATGTCAACACACGCCATAAGCGTCGCGATGCTATGTGAAAAGAAATGAATCCAAAGACCCGTATATGGTGAAGGCTGGTTACTGGCAAGCTCACCCCATTAACATCCATATCGACCAACTGTTAAGATAGGTCCAATAGAAACCTTAGATGTATACTTATCTCCCTTGGAGAGCTCTCCATGGTTAAACATTAGCATTCTTCATATCTGAATCCACCACATCAGACAATTATCCGAAGAACAGTGGAGAACCGTCCAACCGATGGAGAACGTACACCGATGGAACTTCCAATAATCAGCTTTCTAACATTGAAGTTGCGTTAACGACTCCTGAGGAACGAACGATCTGCTACGCCCTGAAACTCAACTTCCCTACAACAAATAACGAAGCTAAGTATGACGCCTTGGCACTCAAACTTGCAAGAAAACTACGAGTGGAAACTTTACATGTTTTATGTGATTATTGGTTAATAGTACGCCAAGTCAGGGAAGATTATCTGATTAGGGGGCATCGTCTTGCTCCTTATCTCAACCGGGACCAAAAGCTACTAGCCGGCTTCGACTATTACACCACTACACAAATCCTTAGAGAACTAAACGAAAAGGCCGAATCAATCGCCAAGCTAGCCAGTTCTGGGGATGCACGACAAATAGACTTTGTCCCAGTTGAAATACTTATTATTCTAGGCATTGACATATGAAGATCAACTATATCTTGGAAACGGATCTAGAAAAAGAGTCATGGATGATTCCTATCAAAGATTATCCACAATCGGGGATTCTTTTTGAATGAAGGAATGAGAAATGGAATATTCTCTGTGAAGCCTCACTGCATGATTATGTCAAGATCGTTCGACTCCGTCGATACAAAGCATTACTCATGTATCCGCCAATCCGAGACCCATTATGACGTATCCGTCGATACGAAACATACATTCCAACATCTTAGATCGATCCAGGAGAGGATCGATACAAAGGAAGGACTCAAAACAACCATCGAATGTTGTTACAACTTGAATTTCACTTCGATCCAGGAGAGGATCGATACGAAACTCAATCGAAACAAAAACTAAAGAACTTGACAACGACTCGTGAACGTGCAAACGTTAACAGGAGCCAGGTTAACATACGTACATGTATGACGGACTAACATTCAATTTTCAAAATTTACAGGAATTGAATGCTCACCTGATGACAATTACAACAGCGAATAACAAATCGCTAGCACTCGACACTCAGTTACAACATTGCACTACATAATCACTAACAGTGGTTCAATAAACATTAATATTACTGGAAATCAATCGAGGGTTACATCTTTTGACGAAAAGATAGCAACTACTCAACGAATTAGATAGAACTTTTTCAGAATAAAGGATGCAGCATTTCAAAGCACGTCATGTTCACACAAGACATACTTTGGGGGGCAAATGTTATCCCGCCTTTTGGCAAGGCCGTGACACCAAGAACTTGACTACAAACCAATGACAGTTCGTCTTGGAGATCGGTTATACGCAGGCTCACTATGGATATCGACAAATTTTTTCCGAGTCCGGATCGGGCTACAATTGATATGACATGACAAGCAAAGCTATGGGAGCCAACATTCGGAATTTCAAGTCAATCGGAGTTCATATGCTCCAGATATTGATGGATCACGGCTGAGAAATCCGAACTTGCATCGATCATATCTCGAGATCTACAAGTCCAAATGCCACCAAATTTGGACAGTAGCTTACTGGCAACATAAGGAATGTCCACGCCAAATTTCAGCTCGATCGGAGCAATTCTTGATCGATTCGAACCAAAGGTCGAAACGATATGGACCAACTTGCATCGATCATATCTCGAGATCTACAAGTCCAAATGCCACCAAATTTGGACAGTAGCTTACTGGCAACCTAGGGAATGTCCACGCCAAATTTCAGCTCGATCGGAGCAATTCTTGATCAATTCAAACCAAGGGTCGAATTGATATGGACCAACTTGAATCGATCATAACTCGAGATCTAAAAGTCCAAATGCCACCAAATTTGGACAGTAGCTTACTGGCAACCTAAGGAATGTCCATGCCAAATTTCAGCTAAATCGGAGCAAATCTTGATCGATTCGAAGCAAGGGTCGAATCGATATGGGCCAACTTGCATCAATCATATCTCGAGATCTACAAGTCCAAATGCTATGAAATTTGGACAGGAGCTAACTGGCAACCTAAGGAATGTTCATGCCAAATTTCAGCTCAATCGGAGCAAATCTTGATCGATTTGAAGCAAGGGTCGAATCGATCCCAAAGTGGGCCCGGATTTCCAAAGAGCGGGCATGTGGGCCCACTCACGCGCCAGAACTGGTCTCCCCTCAATTTAGGCGAAATATGAGCCTCCTACACCTATAAATAGAGCCCCTGGTCATTCAGAAAAGGGGTCGGAGAATTCTAAGTACTGAAGAGCGCCTAGATTCTGCCAGATTTACTCCAGAACACCGCCGCTGCTTTAGATTGAGACTTAGCATATAAAATCAGTTGTATTACAGTATAAGAAATTGTAATCTTCAAGTATCGAGCAATAAAATCATCAAACTTCATAGTGGACGTAGGCGAAATGCCGAACCACTCTAAATCGCTGTCTTCTGTGCAATTTACTTTCTGTTATTTGGAGTTTTTGTTAGATAATCCTTAGTCTTAATTTTCCTTCTTCACTTTTATCTCTTCAAAAACTTCCGAAGAGTGTTGTGCCCATTTTTGGTACAAACACGAACCTATTAGATGTGGGTTTTCGGTATGAAGTATTGGATAAAAGGAATCTAGTGGTAGCTTAAGGAAATAGCAACAATCAGAACAAGAGAAAGAAGCCATGGTAGGGAAAGAATGGTGGAGGATCTCAAAAGAACCGTTACAAGGATGTTGTTTGTTATAATTGCCAAAAGAAAGGCCACCTTGCAACACACTATAGGAGTCCCAAAGTGCAGAAGCAACAACAATGAACCGTCTGTCCTATGGTTCTGAAGAGTATATGTTACAATTGCCATCAGTCGGGACACTGTAAAAACAAGTGCCCATTAATGAAGAAGGGAGAACAGATCAAGGTTTATTCTATAAAGAATAAGACTTTCAACCTCTAAAGATGTGAAGGGCAAGGGAGTCCTAGAATGTAATTTATGATTTAATGATATTTCAGTTAGAGTATTATTTGATACCGGGGCTAGCCATAGTTTTATTGCTAAGAAATTGGTTGATATTTAAACCTTACCCCAAAAATAGAGAAACCCCTATCCACGTATATAATCCCATAGGCGGTACAACCAATCTTATATGATATGTGTAAATGTACAAGTTACCTACCAAACCCATCAATTCTTATGCGACCTATTTGTCCTTGATTTCATTGGGTTTGATATTTTACTCGAAATGGATTGGCTATCCAAGTATAGAGTTATTCTAGACAATAATAATCGAATGATTATATTGAAATCCACGACCAGAAGTGTGTTAGACGAATAATATGTGAAGGACCTAATCCAGTAAGAGACAGCTTCATGTATGCATTAGATTTACCTTAAATGAATTTGGAAAGAATATCAATTTTTAAAGAATTTCAAGATGTTTTCGAGGAAGTTAAAAGTTTTACCCCGCATTGGGAAATTGAATTTTGTATTGACTTAATCCCTGATGCCAGACCCGTTATTCACCCTATTCCTAGGATGGCTCCAAAGGAAAAGATTGAGTTGGCAAAACAAGCCGATGAATTATTAAAAAATGGACTAATTAGACAAAGTCGCTCAAGTTGGGGCCCAGCTGTGGTTTTTGTGGCAAAGTTTGATGGCTCCCTAAGACTGTGTGCAGACTACCGAGACCAAAATAAGCAAACAATTAAAAACAAGTATCCTCCACCCTACATAGATGACTTGTTTGATCAATTACATGGTGCTCGGGTGTTCTTAAAAATGGATTTAGCTACTAGATTTCATCGGTTGAGAATAGCATAATATTGCATCCCCTCGACTGCATTCCAAGGGTTAGATAGTTTCTATGAATGGTTGGTTATGCCATTTGGGCTAACCAATGCACCCGCTTATTATGTGGATCTTATGAGTAGAATATTGAGAGACGTACTCAACAAATTCATGTTGGCCTTTATGGATGATATTCCCATATGAAGATTGAAGAAGAGCATGAAAGGCATTTGGAGATTGTGTTAGAGATATTGAAAAGGAATGTGCTGAAAATAAAAATTTTAAAATGCCATTTCTGGGAAAAGGAGGTGAGATTCTTGGGACATATTGTGTCAGAGGATGGAGTTTCGGTGGACCTAGGAAAAATCTCAGCTATACAAGATTGGGGATAACCACAGACTTCGAAGGGCCTTCGTAGCTTCTTGGGATTAGTCGGATATTATAGGATATTTATTCAAGACTTCTCCAAAATTTCCTCTCACTTAACAAAGCTGACAATGAAGGATGCTAAGTTTGAGTGGACGTAGAAATGTAAAGAAGCATTTCAAGAACTCATGAAGAGATTAACTACTACTTCCATATTAGCTATTACTGGTGAAAGCGGTAGTTTAACCATGCACACTGATGCTTGTGGGGAAGGAATAGGTTCAGTTCTGATGCAACATGGAAAGGTCATTGCATATGCAAGCAGACAACTGAAGATCCATGAAAGGAATTATGCGACACACAACTTAGAGCTATTAGCCATAGTGTTTGCATTAAAAATGTGGAGACATTATTTGCTAGGTGAAAAGTTTGATCTCTTCATGAATCATAAATCTTTGAAATATATTTTCACTCAAAAGGCTTGAATGTGAGGTAGCAACGTTGGCTAGAATTCCTCGCGTCGTGTGACATGGATATTCTATATATATCGAGAAAAGCCAATGTTATGGCAGATGAGCCAAGCAGAAAGCATGCCATTATAGCTCATTTAGTGGTGCGTCTAGAATTGATTTGTTGTATAAAGGAGAATCAACTCAAGGATTCAATTATTGCAAGGATAGCCAAGGAAGTGGAGAAGAATGTGATACCAATAAAATGGATAGGATTCAAAGTAGATAAGCAAGGAATTCTAAGAATAAATAGAAGGATATGTGTTCCCAATATTGATGGGATTAGATAGGAAACTTTAGCCGAATGTCATAATTCTTCACTCGTAATACATCCCGGAGTTACCAAGATGTATAGAGATATGGAATAGGCTTTCTGGTGGGGTGTTATAAAGAGAGACATTTCCATCCATGTGAGTAGGTGCACAAATTGTTAGCAGATCAAGAGTGTTCAACAAAAGGTTGTCGGACTACTCCAACCACTCAAGATTCCAAAGTGGAAATGGGACTAAATATCCATTGATTTCATCGACGGCTGCCTCGGTCAAGGAAAGGGAATGAAGGCGTATGGTTTATCATTGATAGATTGACTAAAAGTGCACACTTAATCCCAGTAAAGCCCATAAGAATAGCCTCAAGATTAGCAGAGATATATATAAGGGAAATTGTTTGACTACATGGAGTTCCAACTAGCATCATAAGCAACCGAGATCCAATCTTTACCAGTCAGTTCTAGGAAGCCTTACAGATAGCTTTGGGATTAAAGCTGGATATAAGCACCGCATATCATCCCCATATTGATGGGAAAAATGAAAGAGTAGACAAAGTACTGGAGGATCTTCTGAGAGCATGTGTGCTAGACTTTGGGGGTTTAAGGGAAGCCACCTTCATTTGGTAGAGTTCTCTCATAATAACAGCTATCAAGCCAGTTTTGATATGGCATCTTATGAAGCCTTGTATGGTCGCCTGTGTAGATCCCCAGCATGTTGGATCGAAACTGGAGATCGATTAGTACTTTGTCCTGATATGATCCGAGAAGCTTCAGAGAAAGCGGACATCATCAGAAAGAAACTAAAATAAGCACAAAGCGGATCGAAGAATTATGTCGATCAAAGGCATAGAAATTTAGAATTCTCGGTTGGAGACAACGTATTTCTAAAGATCTCTCCGATGACGAGAGTAGTGAGATTTGGAAGAATTGGCAAGCTAGCCCCTAGATATATTGGATATTTTCACATTCTAGAGCGGATTGGCCCATCGAGTAGAAATACCAGAGAGGTTGTCTGGTGTGCACAATGTATTTCACGTGTCTTATTTACATAAGTATATGTATGATCCAGAACAAATCATAGAGACAGCTGTTGAATATGCTAGTATATGATTTTTGTTTGATGATAATAAACATATATATATATATTCATTTAAATGTATTTGTTAATGTACTATTTTATTTATCACATAATTAAATAAATATTTGCTGAATAAAATAAATAACACAGAATTTAAATATATATTAATTTAAACGGATATTTTATTCAAACAAATATTTATTACAATTTTGAATAGTATAAATTTAAGCTCTCACTATATATACACAATTTCGATTACAATACAAATTTGATTACATCACAATTTTCAATTTACATTTGCACCTCACTACATATCACTCACACTCGTATTAGATCTACAACTCTATTCCAGATTGAATCCAGCATCTGAGCAATCTGCAAAATAAACACTAGCGCAGTAAAATTGAAAAGAAAATATTTTACAGTGAAAAATAAAGTGTATATTTTGAAAATATTATTTGCCTCAGTTATTTGGGTTATTCGTCATCATTTAATTTTGAATTCATCATACACAAACAGCTTGTGACATGCACAGTGTATCACTGTACATGCCACAAGGCCGTGCACACCGATATACACTTGATAAAGTTACAGGGCCCGGTGAGCACAAGGTCAAACCCAATCAAAAGCCGGGTTCAACTCAAGTGCAATACAAATAAAGTCACGACACGAGCACAAGGTCAAACCCGAGCTATAAGCTGGATTCAACACAGGTGCAAGTTCAAGAAACTGGTCAAGACAACTAAAACAAGCCTCGACCAAAAAGTTCAGTGATGTACACATGAAGGCGGAAACATCAGATGTCCAGACTAAATACAATGCCACAAAGAAAAATAACCAAGGAATGATACAGTATGCAAATAAAAAAGTCTGACAACAAAGATACCATGAAACAGTTCTAAATGCATACGAACTCAAATATCAGTAGACAAGCTACATGAAGACTACATGAAGTAAATGCATGCACACTTGTATACATATATACAAACAACTGAAGTGCAGACCAACAATTCAACATGACTCAAGTGAATCAGTTCATTCAATCCAATAAATACACATGATGAAACATTCAGACTTCAAGATGGCACAAGACATGATGACTAATACAATGATACAGCAAGCACATGAATGCACAATACAGACTCAATGAAACAACACTACAACACTGTAGATGCAAGCATACTCGAGTCACAGTGCAGCTAGAATCAACAACAAGTGATGCATCAGTGAAATAGTGGATAGAGCTCAATGCAACTCATCACATAATCAATTAGCTGAATTCAACTTGCAGATGAATACGATGAATTGGTTCAAACCAACATATATACAAATGTACTACAACTACCAGAAAAACAAAACAACCAGACACAAGAACTACCAGAGTCCATCACTGCAACCTGAACCAGACACCAAAATGTACACAATTCAACATGCTTAGTTCACATGAAATGCAACACTTAAATCAAAATTCAGTGGGAACTACAACCCAGTCCAGTTCGAATGTACAACATGGCACACTGCACTAGACCAGAGCATTAACCAAACAATGAAAACTGCAAATACAAAGTGAAGCCACCAATGGAACCTGATTCGAAGCAATGCAATAGCGACTATGATCAATATACATATATAGGCAGTGCAAACAGGCTCAGTGAAACCAGAGACAATAGCGTCAGGTTGAAAATACTACAGAGCATGTAACAGTTATTAACAAAGTCAAGTAGCAGCTTCAAACAAAGTAAATGAATCAAAATTGAGATTATCAAGATAAGTACAAGTTCAAAATCAAGTATCAGTTTTGAACAAAGACAGAGAAGCCGAAGTCAACAAGCACAAAGAACGGAACCAGGTCGAGTTTAATTGCCAGCAAATTCGAAACCGCGGTGAGCAAGGAAAACAGTGTCAAAGCGAATCAAAACCGTGATAACCAAGCAATCAATAATATACGAATTGAACCAGTCAGTAAACATCAACAACATTCAATCATAATCAAGTGGCCGAGATAAATCAATTGACAAATTCAAACAAATACATACGAACGAAATTATAGGGGATTAAACCCTATATAAAGCCAAACATCATTGGTGTTAAAAATCAATCGAGTTTAAGCAAAACTAATAAATAAAGCAAAAGGGATAAATTACATAACGAAGTCAAAAATCGAACTCAATCGAAGCAGCCATGTGCGAATTGAAGAACCATCGATTGCTGAAGCAAATCAGAGGAATAGTCATTGAAATCGACAAACAAAGAATCGGCTTCTTCAATTACAAAAGCCCTAATTTCAGAACGAACGAAAGAAAGGGGAAGCATACATTATTCACAAAGAAGTTGGGTCGAAGGAATTATAGGAAAAGGGAAAAAGTTTATCAATTTATTTACTTTGGGCCGAAATTTTCTTTGGGCTTAATATTGATGCAGCAGCGGATTACAAAATTGGATGAATCGGTGAAAGTAGCAATCGATGGAATATAAGCTACCGAATGGCCCAAATCCGTTGATCCAAAGATGCCGGATTCTAGCTATGTCAAACACGTTGATCGCGCACGATACCGTGTTTAAAGATCTACGATTCTACGTACGTTGATCTAGCGCACTAGATTCCGTGAATCGGCTTCAGCAGTCATTGATTCGAGCGCACTCGAATACCGAATGTGGAGATAGGAGATCACACTCAACTACCAATTGGAGAAGTGGCACAAAGCACACAAACAAGTTTTATTCAAAATCAACTAAACTATTACAAATGACACCACCATCCCTATTTATAGGGTTACAAACATACATGGCTCAAAACTTGACAACACTTAGGTCGTGAACGACCTATCATAGACAAACGACCTACGACCTAAAACAATGCGACCTAAAAACAAACAAGTTTACAACACATGCTTACATCACAAAACATCCAACCTAAAACAGGCCTGCGACCTACGACCTAACATAGGTCGTTAACGACCTAAAACATTACAACACAACAAAGTACAACATCACACAAGGTCGAACGACCTAAAAATTACACGGCAGCGATCCATCTTGAGCGACCTAAAGAAGCGGCTTCAGGAAACTTCGAGCGACTTAAAGTTGAGCGACCTAATAGTTGAGCGACTTAAGTTAGGTCGTTCGCGACCTAAAGAAAAATGCGGTAGGTCATTCGCGACCTAGAGAAAAATGCGGCATGCTGAGTAAGCTAAGTCGTTAGGTCGCTCGCGACTTATCATAGGTAGTTAGCTTGCTTTGAGCGACCTAAGGAACCCGAGTGATACAAGATTCGCTTTAGCTCGTTAGGTCGTTCCAGCGACTTATCCCACTGGTTTAGTTCGTTAAGTCATTCCAACGACTTATCCCATAATTTTAGCATGTTAGGTTGCTCGCGACCTAAGAGTTTATCAGACTGGGCTGCATCATCCTTTCCTGGTTGGGAAAAATTCGTCCTCGAATTTGCGCCCTCCTCTTCCTCAACAAGCTCATCCCCATGATACGGTATAAGATGTTTAACATTAAACACGTTAGAAGTGTATACATCCTCCAGCAACTTCAACCTATAAGCGTTTTCATTGATCCGTTTCACAATCATTACAGGACCAATCTTTCGAGCTTTAAGTTTATTGTATGCTCCCACTGGAAAACGATCTTTCGTTAGTACAACATATACTAAATCTCCTTCATTAAATTCAACGCTTCTTCGCTTCAAATCCGCAGATCGTTTATACTTTTCATTCGCTTTCTCCAATCATTCCTGAACGATTTTATGGCATTCTGCCAATCCATCAACAAAATCAATAGCCCGTTTAACTGTGCCCTTCGGTTGTGGTACTATCGTCAAATCCAACGGCCTCTTTGGTAAGCTTGAATATACAATCTGAAATGGACTGAAACCCGTACTACGGTTGATAGCATGATTATGAGCAAACTCTGCTTGACATAACTTCACATCCCAACTCCTCAGATTATCCTTCACTAGACACCGCAACAAATTTCCCAGGGATCTGTTAACAACTTCAGTCTGTCCATCGGACTGCGGATGGTAAGCACTACTGTAATTTAGCTTTGTTCCCACCATCTTCCAGAAACTCAGCCAAAAATGACTTAGAAATCTAGTATCCCGATCAGAAACAATGGATTCTGGTAAACCATGTAAGCGATAGATCTCTCTAATGAACAACTGTGCCACATGGACTGCGTCCGCCGTCTTCTTACAAGAAATAAAATGTACCATCTTCGAGAAACGTTCCACTACAACATATATAGAATCATTTCCCCGTTGAGTCCTTGGCAAGCCCAACACGAAATCCATGCTTACATCTATCCACGGTTTTGTAGGAACAGGTAAAGGCATATACAATCCCACATTTGTAGTTGTTCCTTTCGAAACTTGACAAACATGGCATCTTCGCACAAACTTTTCAACTTCCCGCTTCATCGAGGGCCAATAGTAAGACTGAGAAATCAACTGTAACGTGCGATCTCTACCCATATGACCTTCCTCATGCAACTCCTTCACAATCTTCATTCGTAAGCTGCACTCGGGTATACATAATCTGTTTCCCTTGAATAGAAAACCATCCACCAACACAAACTCATCAGTCTTTTCCTCCTTGACTTCATCTACAAACTTTGCAAAGTAAGGATCATCAACCAATAATTCTGGCAACATGTCAAACCCGGTCACTTCAACTTTCATTGTAGTTAGCACATGATTCCTTTGACTCAATGCATCTGCCACTCGATTTGTAACTCCCGATTTATGCTTCACCACAATGTAAATTGTTGTAAGTATGCAATCCACGAAGCATGCCTAGCTGCAATCTTGTCCTGTCCCTGCATATGCTTCAACGCCTCATGATCAGTATATAAAACAAATTCTTTATGAAACAAATAATGTCTCCAATGTTTCACAGCTTGCACAATAGCATAAAATTCCACATCATAAGTATTATATCTCATCTTTGCTCCCGATAACTTCTCACTGAAATATGCAATAGGTCGTCCTTTTTGACTCAACACCCCTCCAATCCCAACTTTAGATGCATCAGTATGTAATTCAAACAATAATTGAAAATCCAGCAAAACTAGAATTGGTGCTGACGTCAAAAGTTCCTTGATTCGCTCAAAAGCAAACCCTGCTTCCTCTGTCCATAAAAATTGTTTCCCCTTCATACAATCAGTAACTGGTGCCATCACGCTACTGAAGTGTGGAATAAACCTTCGATGGAATGATGCTAAACCATGAAAACTTCTAACTTCTGTTATCGTCTTGGGTTGTGGCCAAATTCTGATTGCTTCAACTTTATTCTGATCCACCTGTATACCTCCTTCCGATATAACATACCCCAAAAATAAAACACTATGCGTCATGAACACGCATTTCTTTGTCGCAGCATAAAATTGTTCCTGTCGCAGTATCATCAACACTTCTCTCAGATGTTGCAAGTGTTCCTCTGTGCTTCCACTGTATATTAGTATATCATCAAAATACACCACCACAAACTTCCCAATGAATGGTCTAAAAATCTGATTCATCACCCGCATAAATGTACTAGGTGCATTCGATAGACCAAATGGCATAACCAGCCATTCGTACAACCCCTCACGTGTCTTGAACGTTGTTTTCCATTCATCCCCTGGTCTAATTCGAATTTGATGATAACCACTCTTCAAATTGATCTTCGAAAATATAGTAGCTCCACTAAGTTGATCCAATAAGTCATCCAATCTAGGCATAGGAAATCTGTATCTCACTGTAATCTTGTTCAATGCCCGACTATCAGTACACATCCTCCACGTCCCACCCTTCTTCGGCACTAACAATGCTGGAACTGCACATGGACTTAAACTTTCCTGTACGCGCCCCTGTTCAAGTAATTCTTCCACTTGCCTTCTCAACTCCTCGTGTTCCTTTGGACTCATTCTGTAATGCGGTCTATGAGGTAACACGGCTCTTGGAACAAGATCAATTTGATGTTGAATGTCTCTCAACGGCGGTAACTCCGTTGGTAGCTCCTCAGGAAATACATCGTCAAATTCACCCAGCACTGGTTTTACTTCTTCAGGAATCTCAACCACTTCATTACTCTCACATCCAATCAACAAAAATACTTCAGGCTCCTCTTCGACTTCCTTAACAAACTCCTTCAATGATAACAAAGTTTTCAGCTCTTCAATCTCCTTCAACTTGCTTTCTTCTTGTTGTCGCTTCTTGGGAATTAAAGTGATTTTAGTACATTCAAACATGAAACTATAACTGTTAGTACGACCATCATGTTGCACTGCTCTATCATACTGCCACGGTCTCCTCAGCAACAGATGACATACGTCCATGTCCACAACATCACACCAAATTTCATCTTTGTATTTCTTCCCAATTGAAAAATTAACACAAGCCCTTCGTCCAACTTTCACCTCCCCACCTTTTCTCAACCAAGCTAACTTGTACGGTTTCGGATGCTTCTCAGTCTTCAACGCTAACTTCTTCACAGCTTCTGAAGATAATATTGTCACAACTTCCTGCATCAATAACAAACTTGCAAACCCTTCCCAAGATAGTGCACGTTGACTGAAAGATGTTACTCCTCAACCAACTTGAATCATCCTCTTGCTTTGGTGTCAAACACGACCTCTTCATCATCAATGAATACCCTTCATCTCCCGACACATTTTCTTCCTCCTCATCATGTAGTGAATTATAACATTCAGCTTCTACCTCCTCATCCTCTGCCTCAGCAACCATCACTCGCTTCTTTGGCTTTGGACATTCATTGCTCTTATGACCAATCTCCTGATAATTGAAACATTTGATACCACTATTGATTCTGGTCTTAGCAACTTCATTAACAACCGGTTTTGCAACAGCCTTCGAAACATTCGCATTACTACTATCCCCTTTCAATGGATTGTTAGAATTTGTAAACACACCACCACCTCATCTACCTTGCTTCTCCCAAGTTAGAGCCTTTTGATGTGCTTCAGCCACAGATCTGGGATCAAACATATTCACCATATCTTGTATCTGCATTCTCAACCCTCCAACAAATCTAGCTGTCAACTGCTCCTCCATCTCCATGATGTCATTCCTTGCAATTAGCTGATAGAACTCATCCGCATAATCGTTCACAGACTTTGTTCCCTATCTCAGATTCTACAATCGTTGATACATAAGAGACTGATAATTATACGGCAAGAATGTAGCTTTCATCAACTTCTTCATCTTATCCCAAGATTCAATCTTTGACTTTCCCATCCTTTCCCGCGTAAGTTTAGTTTGCTGCCACCATGCCATGACTCTCCCTTTCAAACGAGTAGCAACCAACTTCACTCTTCGATGCTCAGGAACCTCCTTAAAGTCAAAAATTTCTTCCACATTAGACAACCAATCCAAAAATTCCTCAGCCACCATTCCACCCTTGAATTCTGGAATTTCAGTTTTCATCCCCGACTCCCATCGTCGATCATCTTCAACATCCCGATATGCATTTCGAACTTGGTCTCGATCTCGAGAATGAACACTACATCTACCACCATCTTCATCAAAAACAGATGTACTTCAATAACGATCTCGACCACCCTCATTTCTATGATCTCGCATATCTCTTCTACTTTGTCTGTCATCATCACGGTATGGTTCATGTTCAAACTCACGTGGAGTTCTTCTCTCTTCATCTCCATACTCGTGATGTTCTCTTCTCAATGAAACTGAAGATTCTCTTCTTCCTCGATAAGATTGTGGCGATACCCTCCTCGCTTCCGTAACCGATGGCGAAACTCTGTTTCCTCCATGGTTCGAGATTGGTGATCTTCTCCTTTGTCCTTGATTCATATCATTCATCAGTTTCTCTAACTTCCCAATGCCTTCATCAAACTTTTCATTGATGTGTTGTTCCATTTGCTCGGCTTCTTCTCTTCTATACAACGCTTCAACATTCTGATGGCGATTAGCTCTTCTCGGCGGCATGATTGAATCATCACAAATTTCAACACTAAACTTTCGGCCATGAATTAGAAATGAACAACTATGCACGGCTCAAACACTTCTCTTAGCTCGGCTTCGCTTGATGTAGCTCGGCTTCACTAACTGTAATGACCCGATATTTTGGACCATTCAAATCGACAATAATCCACACATGTCTGACTTGAATAATTCAAAATATCAGATTGTTAATTTAAATTTGGCAAAACTCAGCATATGCAGTAAATAAATCAATCACAGAATCACAGACACAGAGTAATACAATAATACGCAGCGGAATAGATAAAATAGTAGTTCATGAAGCTACTATATAAACATCAGAGTTAAAATAAAATACAACAGAATATCTCAAATACAGTGAAGTCTTCAGTACAAATAGATGGACTCCTTGATCTAAATCAACTAGAAGAGTTGGAAGTTGAGGCGATAGTTGGATCTCCAAAGGAAGCTCCAAACTCCAAGGGTGAGTCTCAAATGCTGTATCACTCGGTCTGACCCGAGCGTAAAGCAAAACACAAAACACTCGAGTCAGGATTAACATTCTTATATCAATAAATCCAACTCAAGTGAAATATCAGCTGAAATACAAGTAACTTAAAGGATGTTTGGGATAACCATCCTCTAAGGATCTGCGGAACTATCTACAAGGTGGAAATATACACTATAACACCGTGGTCATTCCAAATTAATTTATACTTCAAACCCAAAGTATCATTTCATTTCAAATATATCTATTTTCCAAAATAGTATATATATATATATAGGTTAAATAATTTATAAAGTAGTATTTATAATTTCCTCAAGTCTCACAAATCGATTCAAATTAACTCAAATTCCAAATTCAAATTTATTCAAAGCTCAATTCATCAATTCAATTCAGTTCTAAATATACCATTTAAATTTCAATACATTTCAAAACTTTAATATTCAACATTTTCAAAGTTAAGTTTAACCGTTTCATATAACACTTGATTTAACTTTATTATTATTTAATCAGGGAATATTCACTTCAATATCGTTTAACTAGCCTTAAATTTTGTTTTATTTTCTAAATATTTCCTTAAATTTATTTTAACAAGAAATATTCATTAAATTATTTAAATCAAACTCAGGTTATAAATCATATCTTAAGTCCCAATTTCAATAAGTTTTATATTGGTTTAAAAAAAATTCTTTACTAAATTCAAATTATCTTCCCAACCTTAACTTTTTCAAATTTTTTTACCAAAAATCTATTTGGAACATAAATTTAAATACTGAACCATATTATATGTATTTAATCAATCTTAATTAAATTAAATATCATTATTAAATCTATATAAATCATTTCCATTTATATATACTAATTTAAGGCTCAACATTTAATAAACCATATATTTCTTTCCAAAACCATAGAATTTTATTTCAAAATATTTATATATATGAACCAACGGTGTTTGTATATATATTGATCATATGGTTAAGTGATACGGGTAGATATCATTTCCACCCGTAATCCCAATTTCAATTCAAATGAAAATCGCTTGGGTTTATCATTTCAACCCATAACGAAATTCTCCTATTCTAAAGTCCGTTCGGGTATGTATCATTTCAACCCATAGTGAATTCTATACTAACAGGGAACTTGCAGAGTGATAACAGATAATATAAAATATAACAACAAGCATATATCATCAATACAAATAACAGATACTGGTGTCAGATGTCACAGGTGAACATATACAGATAATAGTAATAACAGGCATATAAATACTAGATACTGGTGTCAGATGTCACAGGTGAACAGTTATAGATAATAGCATATATAACAATGTAATTAACTAACAGCAGCATATTTCAACTGTCGTTTCAATTGAAATCAGATTTAATAAATAAAAGAACGTTAATCGTGAGTGATTGCTCACCTTTCGAGGCTAGAGCGGTAGACAATGAAATTAAATTACGAAATCCAAGCACGAAATCACAAGACAAGGCAAGATTGAATCGGCGAACGAAGCTGATGAATAGGAAGAGACGAATTCAAATCAAAACAGGATCGATGAAAATAATTAATATAAGTGAACTTATATATATAACTATATATAACTATCATATTCTAAATTCAAACACATATTAAATTAAATATATATATTTCAAAATCCATTGTTTCAAATTAAAACACACATATAAAATCAAACATATATATACCTTATATTTTGAGATAAATATATATATATATATACTTATAAAGTGCAAAACGCTTACATATCTATTATATCTTTAACATTAATATTTAAAATAAAATACATATGAAAACCAGAACATATGAGCTATATAACTGTCAAAGTATGCTTATACATTATTTTATATTCGAACAGTAAAAGTTTAGTAAACAACTAGTTTATATAACATATATAAATATATCTATTTATTTAAAATAAACTCTATACAGGTATTAAATTTTTGAAGCACCTTAAGTCAACATCATTGTATGTGTGTTCATTTTTAAAGTTATACAAAGATTAGTGCATATATACTACACAAATTGCAAACTATGTGAATACAAATGAAATCCATTTTCAATGCTAATGCGTTATATGTATACTAATATAACCTCATGCAACAGATTATATAAGAATACTAATATACATATTATATGTGCAGACCCACTATAGTTAAATAAATGTATATTATATACATCCAACTATAAACAACATGCAGTCGTATACATGTAAAATACAACTTAACATATGTGTCTCTATATATACCCAGGCAAATATGCAGACCATTGTTTATAAGATATCCCACAACATATATATATACACTGACTGTTTTATATTCATATAACTATCATGTTAAAAATTTATACAAACATATTGCATAAAACTAATATAAGTTTTGTAGTCATAACAATAGACCTATATATTTATATACTCTAGAATAGCAAACTCTGCATATACATAAAAAAAAAATCAATATAACTAACATAATAAAATATACTTTAAACATATACATACTCTTTATATAGAGATAACAAGGACGGCCGAATAAGGGAAATGCTTGGGTGGCGGATCGAGATGCTCGCGGTGTGGTGAGAGGCTGGGCTTGGCATTCGGCAATTGGTGAAAGAGAGGGGTAGGGGAGGCGGCTGCTTTGGGGTTTGGAAAAAGAAAAGGACGCGGGTGGTGAACTGCTGCTGACCGTGCCAGGGTATCGGTTGTGGGAGGCTGGGCTTGCGGTGGTGGCCAAGGCACTAGTTGATGGCGGAGGGAGGGGAAGGGTATGGCGGTTGGCAGGGATGATTGGTGCGGAGGAGTTCGTGGCGAAGTGGAGATTTGCGTGAGAGGTTTCATGAAGGCGGGCCCGGTTGAGCTAGAGAGGGCGGAAGTCACGATTGCTTGGAGGAAAATAATGTTGCGTGGAATTTGGGATTGCAAAGGAGAAGGAAACAAATGGATCTGAACAAATATGTACATGTGGGCTTCAGGTTAAAACAAAGAGGGCAGGTTAGAAGAAAAGAGAAGGGGATGAGTCGTTCAAAAAGAAAAAGAATGTATAACGTACAACGAATATAAAATTTATATATTTATTTCAAACGGTGGAACGAAAAATCAGGGAGAATTTGAAAGGGACAAACGTGAAAATACGCGAAAGTTAATGCAAAGGCAAAGGATCGGGGAAATAATTTAAAGCAATTTATTAGTGTGCAAAACATTTCAATATTTGAAACCGAATGAGAATTAACGGTCATAATTAAAGGTACCGTTACACTGAACAGTTCATTGTCTCCGTCACGTACCGGACCTCAAAATACAGAAATAAATATACCGCAGAGATCAGCACGACGAGACGATCAAAACGGTATACAGATATCAGTGGTACGGTCATCCGATCAAAAATCGATAATCGGTACCAGAAATGCTGCTATTTTGCCAGAATTAAGATAAACAGAGAAATAGAAGTCCAAATTTGGAAAAACGAATTTCGCAGTCTGATTCAGAATGATCTAAATAAATTTTCTCCTGTTGACATATTTTGGTTTCGGAAAACTTTTAAATTCACTTTTATTAACCGGTTTGATTTGAAATAGAATTTCACAGGAAAATAAACTTCAATATTATCAGATGAAAATTTACCAGTTGCTATATTAACATAGACGTATTCCAAATAATAAATTTTTATTTTCAAATTTTATTGTTTAAAATTTCACAAAATTTCAATTAATTTAACAAATAAAATCACTAAAAGTTTAGGGTCGTTACACTCTCCCCCACTCAAAACTTTTCGTCCCCGAAAAGAAAGGAGGTAGAAGAATAGCAACAACCAAGAAGAAAAATAGATTGAAAGTTAAGATTAAACAATTAATTTAAAACTATATAAATTTTACTAGAAATATTCATTTGAAAACTTCGTTTGCAAATCAATTATTTTTAATACTTTAATACTCATTTGCAAATTTCTTGCTTCATTTATAAATATATGAAGACTATTTGAAAACAATTATTCACATTATTACTTATATTTACAAAGAAGCTATTTGAAAACATTAAATCCATAATTCCTAAATTTATTAATTCTATCAAAAATACTTTTCAAATATTATTAATAAGTCAATAATCATTTCTTTAAATATGTTTTATTTAATTAATAACTTCTAAAATATTTATAACACTAAAATTTCTATTAAACCATGTTTAAAAGGATATAGTCAACAAGGAAAAGAAGGAGGACTTGGAAAACAGAATATAGGTGAATAAATAAAGCTGAGCAGATAAGGTAGATTCAAAAGAATAGTATCGGGCATGAATAATTAATTCAAACCATTAGAATTTCAATTCCAAATATTGATACAAAATTTCTTTGTTAGAAATACTTTTATAATAAAATATTTTTTTTTTATAGTCGAAACAAATTTCCTTTCGAAAATACTTTTATAACTCGGTGTCTTAACAAGTTTATCCTCGTTCCTGTAGACTCTGGCAGTGCGTTGATCAGGCGCAAAGCTAGAATTCTCCAGGTACTTAGTAGACTTGTTTCAACACCCAGTGAAAATACTGGAAAACTTTTAAAAACAGATATGGAAAGTACAATCCAATCAAAAACGAACAAAACCAAAACCTGTCTAACCATGGTTCGCAGATACACAATGGTTACGCCAGGATCCCCCAGGAAACAATCCATATCCGTAAGCTTTCTCAGCCCTGCGAGTTACGCCATGATGACTAGTAGAATGCAGGATACACAATGGTTACGCCTGGATCCCCCAGGAAACAATCCGTACCCCCAGGCAAGACTCAGCCAAGCATTTGCGCTACTATTCGCGACCTACACAGATTGCAGGATACACAATGGTTACGCCTGGATCCCCCAGGAAACAATCCGTACCCCTAGGCAAGACTCAGCCAGGAAGTTGCGCTATGCAGTCACGAGAGAAAAATAAGACCATGGGTAACGCCATGGAATTCGAAGGACACTCGAGTATCATATCCGGAAAACCAACAATCAGAGAGAATAATATCGATAGAATGAATCCAAGATGTGGCCACAAATCGGATATCAAGCAGAAGGCACTTTCCATATCTTTACTTCGAAAATATGTATCATATAGTACCTTTTCAAATCACTTTCAAATATCATACTTATATAAAATCCATTATATATAAGATTTAATTTTCGAATCAATTACTTTTCCAAAATCAAAAGTATATCAAATCACACTTATATAGACTTTAATTATATAAGATTTCACGTTTCAAATTGAGTACCCTTTTTCAAATCCATAGTTTTCGAATCAATTTCATACTCATACAAATCAAGTTTATATAAGTTGGACAACTCCCAAATCAAGTTTTTAGTAACATAAGGTTCTCAAATTTCAATTTGTTTCAATATCAGTTCAATTTCAAAATCATATACAATTTCACCAAATTATTTCTTTTCAAATTAAATATCTTTAGTTCCAAAGTTTCCAAAATAATAGATTTAGAAAATAAAACCAAATTTCCAAATCAATATAATTTTAGTCAACCAATTCGTTTCCAAAATCAAATGTTTCCAAAATTATCTTATACTTACGTAAGGTCCATCTTATATAAGGATCAAATTTTTCAAAATAAATTTCGCTGTATGAAGAGCCATATGGGATTGAATATCTTTGCTTTTATGGGTTATATATCTTTGTAATTTAAATTGGAATTTTTCTTTTAGTGAGCAAAGATATTCTAACATGACAGCTTTCAATTTCAGCGTCAAAATATATCAATGATATTAGAATATAAGATGTACATACGTCATCATTTCGCAGAATCATATTTGATCGCTCGCTCGATCACAAAAGTTCGCTTTCGAACTAGTATTGTTCATTCGACTTCTCTAATGCGGATTTCGATATGGTTTCTCGACTAGAAGCCATCGGTCTCCTTGCATAGCCATATACTACGATAGAGAATTCAAGAATCAAGCCCAAAATCCATATCAAATATTCGCCATCAAGAATCAAATGAAAAATCCTAACACGAAATGGTGTAATCCACCTCGAACTTGTGTACTCAAACTTGGATCAAATTAATTATGCGAATAAAACAGCATACGTACAACTTATATATTTATTTCAACTTGTTAAATATATAGTTTCATAAAGATGTTACTAAGTTAAAACATTTAAACTAAATTTTATTCCAAATATTTTGAAGACCAAATTCTTTTCAAAGCATTTCAAATCTAAATTTCATATTTAGAAAAATTTAAACTTGCCTTATTCATTTACTTAACAAAACAGTTTCCACTTATTTAAATCATATTACTACATACTTTAACATACATACCAAACTTATATACTTTATCAAATAATTCATACTTTTCAAAATTACTTGGCTTGAAAAATTAAACCTTGATTTGGAAGTACTCGAACTTCAAAATAGTCGAAGAAATCATTTTCAAATTCAAGAGTTGGAAATCAGCAACAAATCAGTAAATCAATTTTAATAGATGGGGTTATATCAAATCCGAAACTCAAGGACTGAACACCAGCTTACTTCAAATCATTTCAAATATATATACATATATACTTTGAATATCAAATCTTACTTCGGAATTTGAAATCAAAATTGGTTTCGCAAAATCACTCGCGTAGCGATGCTGCTAAAGTGGCCTATCCCCCACTCTGAAACTCGAAAATTAATGTCGATGATGCGTGCACTCATCACCGAAATTATTTTCCAGCGACATAAGTGAGTTCTGGACTTCTATTTTCTCAAAACTTCTTTTGAAATTTCTTCGAAATCATTCGAAACTCATTAAAATCATTTGAAACATTTCTTATTCGGAAAATACTTTTAAATCATACTATTATTATATATTTCAAAATCTTAAAACCAATTTCAAAATACCGGAGTTCAATTCTCGAATTTCAAATTTCAAACCCTTTAGTTATAAATCATTTTTTTATATAAATCAATTTCTTATATAACTTCCAAATTCAAATCCTTTCAAAAATTCAAATTCTTATCTTTTTAAAAGGTATATATAATCCTTATCGAAAACATTTCTCTTTTATATATAGAATATAATCATACTTATCAAAATAATAATTTCGGTTTAGGAAACAATTTCTAAAATATAAACAAACCCGATTTTTCAAAGGATGGTTCAAGAATGGATTTCAAAACAAAGATAGAAATTCAAATTAGAGGAACTCTAATCAAATAGGATTCTGATTCGAAGATAAGTTCGAACGGAATGAGATAATTAATTACAAAACAGTAGATGGATACACTTATATAAATCGCAAGCGACCTTAACCGGGTCAACCATAACTTCAAGAATATAATCGATGCAGAAATCTAAGGCAAATCGACATTCGATCGCCAGAGATAGAATTCGGCATATCAAGAGATAGCAGCATCCAAACCTAGTGATATATAAATCTTCGGTGAATCAATGCCAATTGTAAAGGATTTTCACCCCTTTACAAAACATTCAAAGATCGGCGGGATCGCCTATTCTTATAGAGATCATTCGAAGTGGAGTTATGGGATACTCCAGAATCAAAAGAATACCAATAGAGATAGACAAGAATGAGTTTTGGAACCGTAGAGAACGTTCCAAAGTTCAAAGGAAATCGAGTCAAAAGGAAGAGATTAAACTCGAACGAAAGTGATTCTGTAAATAAATTTACAATATATGCTAAGTTTCGCCTAGAGCCAAAGCTCTGATACCAACTGTAACGACCCGATATTTTGGACCATTCAAATCGACAATAATCCACACATGTCTGACTTGAATAATTCAAAATATCAGATTGTTAATTTAAATTTGGCAAAACTCAGCATATGCAGTAAATAAATCAATCACAGAATCACAGACACAGAGTAATACAATAATACGCAGCGGAATAGATAAAATAGTAGTTCATGAAGCTACTATATAAACATCAGAGTTAAAATAAAATACAACAGAATATCTCAAATACAGTGAAGTCTTCAGTACAAATAGATGGACTCCTTGATCTAAATCAACTAGAAGAGTTGGAAGTTGAGGCGATAGTTGGATCTCCAAAGGAAGCTCCAAACTCCAAGGGTGAGTCTCAAATGCTGTATCACTCGGTCTGACCCGAGCGTAAAGCAAAACACAAAACACTCGAGTCAGGATTAACATTCTTATATCAATAAATCCAACTCAAGTGAAATATCAGCTGAAATACAAGTAACTTAAAGGATGTTTGGGATAACCATCCTCTAAGGATCTGCGGAACTATCTACAAGGTGGAAATATACACTATAACACCGTGGTCATTCCAAATTAATTTATACTTCAAACCCAAAGTATCATTTCATTTCAAATATATCTATTTTCCAAAATAGTATATATATATATAGGTTAAATAATTTATAAAGTAGTATTTATAATTTCCTCAAGTCTCACAAATCGATTCAAATTAACTCAAATTCCAAATTCAAATTTATTCAAAGCTCAATTCATCAATTCAATTCAGTTCTAAATATACCATTTAAATTTCAATACATTTCAAAACTTTAATATTCAACATTTTCAAAGTTAAGTTTAACCGTTTCATATAACACTTGATTTAACTTTATTATTATTTAATCAGGGAATATTCACTTCAATATCGTTTAACTAGCCTTAAATTTTGTTTTATTTTCTAAATATTTCCTTAAATTTATTTTAACAAGAAATATTCATTAAATTATTTAAATCAAACTCAGGTTATAAATCATATCTTAAGTCCCAATTTCAATAAGTTTTATATTGGTTTAAAAAAAAATTCTTTACTAAATTCAAATTATCTTCCCAACCTTAACTTTTTCAAATTTTTTTACCAAAAATCTATTTGGAACATAAATTTAAATACTCAACCATATTATATGTATTTAATCAATCTTAATTAAATTAAATATCATTATTAAATCTATATAAATCATTTCCATTTATATATACTAATTTAAGGCTCAACATTTAATAAACCATATATTTCTTTCCAAAACCATAGAATTTTATTTCAAAATATTTATATATATGAACCAACGGTGTTTGTATATATATTGATCATATGGTTAAGTGATACGGGTAGATATCATTTCCACCCGTAATCCCAATTTCAATTCAAATGAAAATCGCTTGGGTTTATCATTTCAACCCATAACGAAATTCTCCTATTCTAAAGTCCGTTCGGGTATGTATCATTTCAACCCATAGTGAATTCTATACTAACAGGGAACTTGCAGAGTGATAACAGATAATATAAAATATAACAACAAGCATATATCATCAATACAAATAACAGATACTGGTGTCAGATGTCACAGGTGAACATATACAGATAATAGTAATAACAGGCATATAAATACTAGATACTGGTGTCAGATGTCACAGGTGAACAGTTATAGATAATAGCATATATAACAATGTAATTAACTAACAGCAGCATATTTCAACTGTCGTTTCAATTGAAATCAGATTTAATAAATAAAAGAACGTTAATCGTGAGTGATTGCTCACCTTTCGAGGCTAGAGCGGTAGACAATGAAATTAAATTACGAAATCCAAGCACGAAATCACAAGACAAGGCAAGATTGAATCGGCGAACGAAGCTGATGAATAGGAAGAGACGAATTCAAATCAAAACAGGATCGATGAAAATAATTAATATAAGTGAACTTATATATATAACTATATATAACTATCATATTCTAAATTCAAACACATATTAAATTAAATATATATATTTCAAAATCCATTGTTTCAAATTAAAACACACATATAAAATCAAACATATATATACCTTATATTTTGAGATAAATATATATATATATACTTATAAAGTGCAAAACGCTTACATATCTATTATATCTTTAACATTAATATTTAAAATAAAATACATATGAAAACCAGAACATATGAGCTATATAACTGTCAAAGTATGCTTATACATTATTTTATATTCGAACAGTAAAAGTTTAGTAAACAACTAGTTTATATAACATATATAAATATATCTATTTATTTAAAATAAACTCTATACAGGTATTAAATTTTTGAAGCACCTTAAGTCAACATCATTGTATGTGTGTTCATTTTTAAAGTTATACAAAGATTAGTGCATATATACTACACAAATTGCAAACTATGTGAATACAAATGAAATCCATTTTCAATGCTAATGCGTTATATGTATACTAATATAACCTCATGCAACAGATTATATAAGAATACTAATATACATATTATATGTGCAGACCCACTATAGTTAAATAAATGTATATTATATACATCCAACTATAAACAACATGCAGTCGTATACATGTAAAATACAACTTAACATATGTGTCTCTATATATACCCAGGCAAATATGCAGACCATTGTTTATAAGATATCCCACAACATATATATATACACTGACTGTTTTATATTCATATAACTATCATGTTAAAAATTTATACAAACATATTGCATAAAACTAATATAAGTTTTGTAGTCATAACAATAGACCTATATATTTATATAGACTAGAATAGCAAACTCTGCATATACATAAAAAAAAATCAATATAACTAACATAATAAAATATACTTTAAACATATACATACTCTTTATATAGAGATAACAAGGACGGCCGAATAAGGGAAATGCTTGGGTGGCGGATCGAGATGCTCGCGGTGTGGTGAGAGGCTGGGCTTGGCATTCGGCAATTGGTGAAAGAGAGGGGTAGGGGAGGCGGCTGCTTTGGGGTTTGGAAAAAGAAAAGGACGCGGGTGGTGAACTGCTGCTGACCGTGTCAGGGTATCGGTTGTGGGAGGCTGGGCTTGCGGTGGTGGCCAAGGCACTAGTTGATGGCGGAGGGAGGGGAAGGGTATGGCGGTTGGCAGGGATGATTGGTGCGGAGGAGTTCGTGGCGAAGTGGAGATTTGCGTGAGAGGTTTCATGAAGGCGGGCCCGGTTGAGCTAGAGAGGGCGGAAGTCACGATTGCTTGGAGGAAAATAATGTTGCGTGGAATTTGGGATTGCAAAGGAGAAGGAAACAAATGGATCTGAACAAATATATACATGTGGGCTTCAGGTTAAAACAAAGAGGGCAGGTTAGAAGAAAAGAGAAGGGAATGAGTCGTTCAAAAAGAAAAAGAATGTATAACGTACAACGAATATAAAATTTATATATTTATTTCAAACGGTGGAACGAAAAATCAGGGAGAATTTGAAAGGGACAAACGTGAAAATACGCGAAAGTTAATGCAAAGGCAAAGGATCGGGGAAATAATTTAAAGCAATTTATTAGTGTGCAAAACATTTCAATATTTGAAACCGAATGAGAATTAACGGTCATAATTAAAGGTACCGTTACACTGAACAGTTCATTGTCTCCGTCACGTACCGGACCTCAAAATACAGAAATAAATATACCGCAGAGATCAGCACGACGAGACGATCAAAACGGTATACAGATATCAGTGGTACGGTCATCCGATCAAAAATCGATAATCGGTACCAGAAATGCTGCTATTTTGCCAGAATTAAGATAAACAGAGAAATAGAAGTCCAAATTTGGAAAAACGAATTTCGCAGTCTGATTCAGAATGATCTAAATAAATTTTCTCCTGTTGACATATTTTGGTTTCGGAAAACTTTTAAATTCACTGTTATTAACCGGTTTGATTTGAAATAGAATTTCATAGGAAAATAAACTTCAATATTATCAGATGAAAATTTACCAGTTGCTATATTAACATAGATGTATTCCAAATGATAAATTTTTATTTTCAATTTTTATTGTTTAAAATTTCACAAAATTTCAATTAATTTAACAAATAAAATCACTAAAAGTTTAGGGTCGTTACACTAACTCCTCAAACTCTTCTATAAGAATTGGCTCCAAGACTCGGCTTAGCTATGATTGGCTAAGTCTAGCTCTGATACCAAATGATGCAGCAGCGGTTTACAAAATTGGATGAATCGGTGAAAGTAGCAATCGATGGAATAGAAGATACCGAATGGCCCAAATCCGTTGATCCAAAGATGTCGGATTCTAGCTATCTCAAACACGTTGATCGCGCACGATACCGTGTTTAAAGATCTACGATTCTTCGTACGTTGATCTAGCACACTAGATTCCGTGAATCGGCTTCAGCAGTCGTTGATTCGAGCGCACTCGAATACCGAATGTGGAGGTAGGTGATCACACTCAACTACCAATTGGAGAAGTGGCACAAAGCACACAAACAAGTTTTATTCAAAATCAACTAAACTATTACAAATGACACCACCATCCCTATTTATAGGGTTACAAACATACACGGCTCAAAACTTGACAACACTTAGGTCGTGAACGACCTATCATAGACAAACGACCTACGACCTAAAACAATGCGACCTAAAAACAAACAAGTTTACAACACACGCTTACATCACAAAACATCCGACCTAAAACAGGCCTGCAACCTACGACCTAACATAGGTCGTTAACGACCTAAAACACTACAACACAACAAAGTACAACATCACACAAGGTCGAACGACCTAAAAATTACACGGCAGCGATCCACCTTGAGCGACCTAAAGAAGCGGCTTCAGGAAACTTCGAGCGACTTAAAGTTGAGCGACCTAATAGTTGAGCGACTTAAGTTAGGTCGTTCGCGACCTAAAGAAAAATGCGGTAGGTCGTTCGCGACCTAGAGAAAAATGCGGCATGTTGAGTAAGCTAAGTCATTAGGTCGCTCGCGACTTGTCATAGGTCGTTAGCTTGCTTTGAGCGACTTAAGGAACCCGAGTGATACAAGATTCGCATTAGCTCGTTAGGTCATTCCAACGACTTATCCCACTGGTTTAGTTCGTTAAGTCGTTCCAACGACTTATCCCACAAATTTAGCATGTTAGGTCGCTCGCGACCTAAGAGTTTATCAGACTGGGCTGCATCAATATTTTAAAATTAGGGTTCTTTGTCTTTAAATTTGTATTTTTATTTTTAACCGTTGTATTTTCCAGTCGTGTGACTAGGGTATGAACTACAGTGGTGTAGTTCGAGAATTTGCAACTCAGTGGATGAGTTGTGGCAGGGTTTTGAGCGTAGAGTTAGGTTAGTCAATAGCGGGTGTCGCTAGTTTACGTGTGTAAGCGTCTGACTACTTAATTTCTAGTAGAAACCTTGGGGGCGGCACGTAGGCAGGGTTTTGCCGAAGCTGGGTAAATCTGTGTGTTCTATTTTCTGCATTTACTATTCTGCTATTATCTGTGCTGCTATTATTCTGCTGTGATCTGTGTTGAAATTATTTTATATACTTCCGCAATAATTTTTATAATTAATAGTATCACCCTATTCACCCCCCCCTCTAGGGTGAAATCGATCCTACAAGTGGTATCAGAGCTAGGAACAGAAGTCAATTTTTGATTCAAAACTTTTATTTTTCAAAATCCAATTTTTGTTTTAAAAATTTGAATTTTTAAAATGGCTTCTTTTAATAATGCTTTAGATGAGGGTCAGTCCATAGTTAGACCACCAATGTTCAATGGTGAATATGCTTACTGGAAAAATAAAATGATTTTTTTTCCAAAAACCATTGATGCTTGGAATATTGTTGAGACAGGTTATAGAGCCAACGATAGTTGTAGATAATCAGGAAATAGAAAAAACGATGGATCAATGGATAGATCTAGAAAATAAACTACAGAATACTAATGCTAAAGCTATGAATTCTATTATCTGTTCATTGGATCAAATTGAATTTAATCATGTCTTACATTGTCTAACTGCGCAGGAAATATAGCACACACTCAAAGTGACTCACGAAGGAACATCTCAAGTCAAAGAATCTTGCCTTGCCATGCTGAGTAGCGAATACTAGAACTTCACAATGACCACGGATTAAAATGTCAAAGCGATGTATGGACGACTTTCCAATATCGTATACAAATCAAAAGCTCTTGGGAAATCATACACAGAATTGGAAATAGTCCGAAAAATCCTCAGAGTCCTTCCACGGAGTTTTGAAGCAAAAGTCACAGCTATTCAAGAATTGAAAGATTTGAAACAAATCAAAGTTGAAGAACTCATCGAAAATCTCACCACTTATGAGCTAGAGATGAAATTCAAGGAAGGACGAGAAGGAGGTGATACTCGAAAGAAATCAATAGCTCTTAAAGGAACAACGGAAAGTGATGATGATGATGATGATGGAGCAGCTGAGCTGGCACTATTAATGAAGAAATTCAAAAGGTGGAATCACAAATACGGAAATCCAGCTCTAAATCAACAATTGAAAAGCAGAATAATCAAAGCACTAGACAACCCAGAAGAGCGGGAGATCATCTTTCACAAGTGCAACAAACCTGGCCACATCAAGCCCAATTGTCCCCGAAATAGACTCGGCCAAGAAAAGAAATCAAAAAGGAGAAGTTTTGCAGCCATGTGGAATACAAGTGATGAAGATGATAAAAGCACTAGCAGTGAGAGTGAGAAAGGAGATCTGTGCCTACGAGGTGATATAACCGATAGTGATGATGACGAGCCAAGTGAGGTATCAAAACTCACTGACTCGGAATTACTTATATATTTCCACGAAGTAAATGGCTGTTTTGAACGACTTAGGGAAAGATACGCTAAAATTGAATCACAAAGAGATACTTTGATAGATTTAAATAAACAACTTGGTCAATTAGTTAAAAACTATCAAAGCAAAAGCCCTAAGTGTGATAAGTGTCCAAAATTCGAAGAAGATATTAGAAAATCAGAAATTAAAATAAAATCACTTGAAAATGAAATTATGATTTTAAAGGAAAGTGAAAATACAAGGAGAGAAAATTCTATTAAAAAGTGTACACAATTATTAAATGAAAATGAATCCCTCAAAACACAAGTCCAACAACTGTCTATGACTTTAGGAAAATTTTCAAAGAGTGAAAGATCGTTAAATATGCTATTAGGGAAACAAACTGTTAATACAGATAGACAAGGACTTGGATATAATCAATCTGAACTTGATAGAAGCAAAATTAATCAAGTCAAATCCATGTGCACAATTTGTAGAAAATCTAAACACAATCAAAACAATTGCTGGTATAGACCCAAACACGTGAAAACTATTCCAATTTGGGTTCCAAAAGGCACAAATATAAAATCCCTCAAAGTTAAACAAATCTGGGTGCCGTAATGAACATATATAAATAGTTTTGGGTCTCCACAAACTTACTTTTCAAAATCATTTGCCACTAACAACCATGGACCTATAAAAACAAATAGGTCACAAAAATATTCTCTCGTGTAGGTGTTGTGGCAGGCTAAGGAACAACAACAGTGTTATTTAGATTCTGGCTATTCCGGACACACAACAGACGACAAATCAAAGTTCCTTAGCCTAGTATAAAGGTGGCAGAATCACAATGGGCAACAACGAAATATTATTGGTTAAGGTAAAGCAGGTAATGGTATATTATCTTGAATGATATATTAAATGTGATAATCTGCACCATAATCCGAATTTTAATCAGCCGGTTATGTTATAAAGAGATGAATGATGATTTTGATTCTGACTTATTCAAAATGTTGACCAATCATCTTTGAACTATTTCACATAGAATTGCTTGGACTAATTGTGATAACCTGAATTTTTGGACATCTGATAATTGAATAATTAACCGATTTCTACTATTGAGATACTGTTTTTTTAGTTGAACAAATAACTTAAGGTTAAAGTGAATATAAATAAATAAGTTTTATATTGTTTCTTTGAATTATATACATATAAAAAGAAAGTGTAAAAATAAAGATATATAATATAAATAAATATAAAAACATAAGAAAAGATTTAAATAAAGAATTAATACTCTTTCTTTTAAATTACACATGAATAAGAATAATTTAAAATATGTATAGATTTAAAAACATACATATATAAATATTAAATTAAATGGAAATATGATATAAATATATATATAAAAACATAGGTTCTTACCACTTAACAAATGTAAGGCAATTATAACATGCAAATTACAAATGGCAAGATAATTATAACAAGTGTCATTAATCATTTTCTTCATTTTTAAAATATAAACAAAATGGAGATAAGTTATATATAACTATCTCTCTACTCCTATCTTTCATTTTGCCTTCATTTAAAATTTTATTCAAAATCCAACACCTGAGAAACTACAAGCAAATATATACAAAGCAACTCTTTCAATCCAAAAATCTGAATCAAGCAAAAACAAAATCAAAAAAATTAAACCTGAAGCAAAATAGACAAGCAGATCATCTCAAATATCAAGCTTCAGTCTAGATTCTTTTCAAAACAAAGTAGATTCAACTCAAATTATAACAGCAAGCAATCTCCAGTTTTCAAAGTAAAAGATCAACTAAGTTTCCGGTTTTAAATCAAAAACCAGGCTTCTCTGTTCAAAGCAGGTGAGTAAACTAATCTTGTTTCCTCTGTTTTTTTTTAAAATGCCTGTGAGTAAACTTCTTTCTCGAAAAATTAATCAGTGATATATTTGGATGCATGCTTGAAGTAAAGTTGTAAAATGATTGCATGTATAAATTTATATGTTGCATGTATATAAATGTGAAGAATGATCCGTGCATGTCAGTGTAAAGAGATGTACCTGTCTTTGTTGATTTCAACAGGCTAATCAGATTCAAAAATCATTTCCTTTCTTTCTAATCAATTATAGGCTATGA
Source organism: Allium fistulosum (assembly GCA_030737815.1). NCBI lineage: Eukaryota > Viridiplantae > Streptophyta > Magnoliopsida > Asparagales > Amaryllidaceae > Allium > Allium fistulosum. Next base: position 636,335,249 of record CM060901.1, read on the forward strand.
TTATTAAAGAGAAAATGTTTGTATGGAAGTAATATCATTTTTAAAAATATTATCAAGTGAATATATTGAGTAATTATTTAGAAAACGAGGAATTACTGTAAAAATCAAAACCAAGTCAGAAAATAAATGGTTTTAATCTCATGTTTTGTTTATATAAACTGAATTGTCTTGTTAAATAACGATTTTTGGTAAAAATCACATGATTTTTAAGCTTGGGATTTGTGAGAAGTTGCAAGTTGATCGGAAATTGGATATTCATAATTTCCGACGATCGGCAAGTTTATATTCGTCGTGATCAAGGTGGAAGGTGGCTTGTGTGTCGTAGATCAATGGAAAAATAGAGGGGGATTTTTCAGATGGTCGGAGCTACCGGGGAACGTCGAAGTAGGGTTTCGCAACCAGATTTGGTCATCAATGTTTCTGAGGGAATCACGAAGTCGTAGCTGAATCAGAATCGATCGCGAGGAGATGATTCGATGCGTCGTGACGTGGCGAAGCTTTGGGCTTAGTAGCTCGTGTTCAGATGGTCGGAGGTTGCGTGGCGATCGGGTTTTGTCGTTGGTGCTGGGTTCCAGGAAGATGCTCGATAGCTCATTATCGATTCCAAGGCGAATGGATGAATTCTGGGTGGTTGTGGTGATCGGCGTGGTCCTCGGCGTCGTGTTGAAGGTCGCGATGTTGATCGGAAGTCGTCAGGGCATCGGTGCACGTGCACGAGCGTTTGATTGTGTCTGTGGGTTTTGTTTTAAGGAAGAAGAAGATTAGGCTCGAAGATGAACTCGGGAAGATAGCGGGTTTGGCTCGGGGATTTTGATGGTTTGGTTCAGGTTTCCATTTACAAGCTAATAAGTTTTAAAAAGAAAATGTGAACCAGGTTTTAAAAAGCAAAGGTAACTTTAATTAATCAAGTTTTCAAAATGTATTAACTAAGTTTTTAAGCAAAGTAAATGTTAAACAAAGTTTGTTTAAAGGTAATTATATTAGGTTAATTAATTCCTAAATGTTTTTCAAATGAAGTTAATAATGTAATTAACTAAAGTAATTAATTAAGGTTGTGATTAATTAGGAATTATTAATTAAATTAATTAAAGGATAAGTACTTAATGAAGGTAATTAAAGGATAGTTAATGAATGTAATTAATTTAAAGGAATAATTAATTAATGTAATTGATTTAAGATAATTAATTGGTTTAATAAATTAAGGATAATCACTTAATGAAATCGATTAAGAATAATTACTTAATGTAATTAATAAAGTATGGTTACTTAGTGTAAGTAATTTATGGATAATTTCTGAATGTAATTAATTATAGTATAATTAATTAATGAGGGTGATTAAAGGTTAATTAATGTGAATGGTTAAAGGATAATTAATTTATTAAAGGCTAATTACTTAATGTAATTAAGGAATAATTAATTAAGGATGATTAATTAAGATGGATAATTAAAGGATGATTAATTAATTGGGTTGTAATTAATTAATGTTAAGTAAGAAGGATTTAAAAGTAATTAAAGTAATTAATTTAATTTATTTGGAGATTAAGTTAAATTAATTAGGAATTGTACATCTAATTAATCTTGCTTATGGATGATTGAATAATGTTGAATGCCTTGGATTATTTGATATATCTGATATGTAATTGTGATGCTCTGTGATATGAGATGCTTTGGATGAATTGTGATAATGTAAGTTATCTATCTGTGATAGAATTGCTATGTGAATATGATATCCTGAATATAAATTGAATTGTTTAGACTTAAAACAACTTAGCTTAAAAGATGACATTTGATTCGAAGAGACCGGGATCGGATATCAGCGATATCCGGAACCACTTTGATTAGAAATCTATAATTCTTTATAGATTTGATTGTAAATCAAATAGGCTGGAATGGAATAAATTAAGTAAACTAGACCATTGAAACTAAGTAACGGTACTTAGACATTATTTTGTGAAATAAGTATTTGGCTACGGAATGATTAAAACTCATAGTGATGAACGAGTTACCATGGGTTTTCAAGGAATACAACCTTAGTATTGCATTTTAAATGAGTTTACTCACGCTGGTTTCCAGCCTGACTCGGGTGTTACTTTATTGTAATGCTCAGGTCAGACCGAGTATTACAGATTTTCAGGTTAGGACGTTCTAAAGGTTAGGTGGCGAGCTGGATGGAAGAACGTATGGAGTATATTCCGCTCTGTATATTGGGATTGTATTGATAGTAGTCAGGGACAAGTTGTTATAACTGTCTAGTTTATATGTGATTGATTGTAACTCTGATGTATTGTATGTAAATTGACAAGTACAACTTTTCTTGTATAAATGCTATTATTTGATATTATATTTGATCCGCTGCAAATGTGAGAATCTGTGTTTTGTTTCTGTTTCTTATTCTACCTCTTTTCTTCTTTTCCTAACTATCTGGAATTTTCGGGATCGAAAATTTCGAGTCGTTACACTAATGATTGTGTTTTATTGACTGATGATTACTCAAGATATATTTGGTCATTATGTTCACTGATTTGTTTATTTGCACGGCTTCAATTCAATTTCATTTAAAAGCTGTTAAAAATGATTTTGAGATATTTTGTTGCAACATAACGGTCTGGTCTACAACATTCAACAAATGATAAATTTGAGTCAACAAGAAATTTAGATGCAGATTACACTGGTATTCTAGTTGATAGAAAAATTTCTAGTGGAACATGATTTAACATTCAGTAATTGCATCATTTTTCAAAGAAAATATCTACATATTTTCATTTCAAATAATTTCAAATAGCAAACATTTTTCTAATAAAACCCCTTCTAGAAAATCATTGTTGGTGACCTTGTTTCAGATTAGTCATTTTGGAAAATTTGATTTTATAATTATTTTTGAATTTGATTTTAAATGACTACATTAACTAATCTGACTTCCTACTAATTATCAAAAAGATAAATAGTGATTGAAAAAGTGACGAGTGTTGATATTAATTATATATTATAACTTGAGATAGTATAATTAGTAAATTTCTTTAGAAATTTAAACAAGAGTTATAAAAATTTCTGTTGGTAAAAATTCCATGACCATTTCTATTTCTATCATATTTCTATCAACCATCACTCATTAAAATCCAATATAGTATGTCAATATGTGGTATTTTAAACGGAAAATTATTCGTTCTTCATTTTATTATATTTTTAGAAATAAAAACATCCAAAGTATTCACTCTTGTTTAAAAGTCCTCACGGTTATGCATGGGTGAATTACTTGGAATTTTTGATTATGTGCTTCCATGCTCATTTAAAAGTCCTTATGGTTATGCATGTATGGAACGCATATCAAAATTGATTGATTAAATAGACAAGTTGATTCTAATCCCATTTAAAAGTCCTCATGGTTATGCGTGGCTAGAAGATACTTAAATTCATTTTTCTAATAAAAATTTGGAATACTACTAATTTCATTTAAAAGTCCTAACGGTTATGCATGGTTAGTAGATGTTCAAATTCCTGAAATAAATATACCACAAATAGACACAACTGTATGGTTTTCTATGATGACATCATCCCTATCACTCTAAAGTGGAATATGCGTCAAACAGAGTATTTATGATTTTGGTTTGATTTTTTATTGAAATTTAATATTTATACCTGATTGAGTATTAAAGTTGTATTAATGTCTATCACTTTGTCTCTATTTTTCTAACACTATTACCTTTTGCTGATAACAAATGGAGGAGAGAAAAGTTAACATATAAAAACGCGTCCGTTGTATGTATAGTTGAAAAACAAATAATTTTGAAAAATGAAATTAACATATAAAAAAGAAAACAAGTTTATTTTATTTTTCGTGTTTCGAGAGATAACAAAGGCACGGAAAACAATCAATTCTTTCGTTGTCCGTTGGTCGTCCCAACGGCTAAGAATTATAAATCTTCTTCTCTTATTTCTTGCTATTTCTTAGTGCAAATTGAAAACACAAAACTGAAAATACAAAATGAAACCAAACGGGCCCTAAGATTTTGATAAATAAAGGTCAAATATTTTATTTTGTATTTTCTATTTACATCTAGGCTCATTTGCATATTTTATTTATTTTCATGCATATATGAAGGGGGGCTTTGTGTAGAGAGGAAGCATTCAAATAGGGGAGCAAATTGAATAATCAAATACATTTACTAAATTTAAAATCTTAAATATATGTTTGTTATCATCAAAAGGGGGAGATTGTTGAATATGCTAGTATATGATTTTTGTTTGATGATAATAAACATATATATATATATATATTCATTTAAATGTATTTGTTAATGTACTATTTTATTTTTCACATAATTAAATAAATATTTGCTGAATAAAATAAATAACACAGAATTTAAATATATATTCATTTAAACGGATATTTTATTCAAACAAATATTTATTACAATTTTGAATAGTACAAATTTGAGCTCTCACTATATATACACAATTTCGATTACAATACAAATTTGATTACATCACAATTTTCAATTTACTTCTGCACCTCACTACATATCACTCACACTCGGATTTGATCTACAATTCTATTCCAGATTGAATCCAGCATCTGAGCAATCTGCAAAATAAACACTAACGCAGTAAAATTGAAAAGAAAATATTTTGCAGTGAAAAATAAAGTGTATATTTTGAAAATATTATTTTCCTTAGTTATTTGGGTTGTTCGTCATCATTTAATTTTGAATTCATCATACACGAACAGCTTGTGACATGCACAATGTATCACTGTACATGCCACAAGGCCGTGCACACCGATATACATTTGATAAAGTTACAGAGCCAGGTGAGCACAAGGTCAAACCCAATCAAAAGCCGGATTCAACTCAAGTGCAATACAAATAAAGTCATGACACGAGCACAAGGTCAAACCCGAGCTATAAGCTAGATTCAACACAGGTGCAAGTTCAAGAAAATGGTCAAGACAACTAAAATAAGCCTCGACCAAAAAGTTCAGTGATGTATGTTATCCCACCTTTTGGTCAAGGCTGGAATGTCAACAAGTTGGCAAGGAACGATGGATGTCAGAATCGGTCGTCAAGATTCGACCAGGCTTCGATCGGGACGGAATCAATTGGAGATGATGATCAATGCTAGGAGAGGCCACATTCCAAATGTCAGGTTAATTGGAGTTCGTAGGGACAAGATATGATCGATTCAAATTAGAGAAAGTATGCCGTTCGTATCCATCAAAGAGTCGAGAAGATGTTCTATTCGAATCCATCGGATTCGTATCCATCAATCTTTGTTTTGTTCGAATCCATCAGGTTCTACATATTTCGAATCGATCAGGTTCGAACCGATCAAATAGACATCGCCTCACTCTGTTCGAATCCATCGGATTCGTATCCATCAGGAAATCGTGGCATTGGCTTGTTCGAGTCGAGTGGTTTCGTATCCACCAGCATGGCGCCGCCTTTATGCAATTCGTATCCATCTCGTTCGTATCGTGCCGACGCATCGATATTGTTTGCACCCTTCTGAACCACGCATTTCGTATCGATCCCCAAACAGCCATTTCGTATCGATCGATCGATGGTCGAATCGATGCGAAACATAACTACAGTTGCTCGATGCGAATAAGATAACGAACGATGCAAATGCTATCGATGCAGAGTAAACGCAAACAAGATGCAATATGACTTAAACTTCAATCTTGGAGCGAACGAAGCACAAGCAACCTAGTCAACACGCCACAGAGATCGGATCGCTCCAGGAAATTAGCGCCACATCACTGCGCGCGCGTGCTTCTGACCAATGCGACAGGAATGGATACGAAAATCATGGTTTCGAACTCGGTAACATACGAAAATGGCAATCTCGTATCGATCATATCTCACGAACCATTGATCCAAATGCAACGAAATTTTTACAGTAGCTTCCATGCAAGGTAAAGGACAATCCTACCAAGTTTCAACTCGATTGGATCATTTCTTGATGGATACAAAATTGCTTCGTATCGATCGCAGATCAAGTCGAAACTTGGTGGGGTCGGTCACGTCGGCCCCCTCACATGCCAGAAGATGTCTCCCGAAGTTTGAGCGCAATCTCAGCCTCCTACGCCTATAAATAGCCCCCTGAAGCCTGTAGAAAGGGGATCTTTTTGGCCATTCAACGTCCAGACTCTGCCGGATTCAATTCTACTTCTTTCCATTGCTGTTATACTCGAATTCATTCATTGTATCTGCTGTAATCATTTGTAATCAGCAAAGAACATCAATAAAAGATAAAAACATTGAAGTGGATGTAGGCCGGAGATAGCCGAACCACTATAAATCGTGTGTCACTATTCATTATATCTGGATTGCTGTCTGTTGCTTGCTTAGATCTGAGATTTGTGTTTGAATATTGCTGATTTGTATTCATACACTGGTGCTTTCGCGATATTTGGGGTTTGTGACCATTTTTGGTACAAACACTTTGGTGCTTTCACTGAGAGGGACTAGCACCCGCTACATCGGATTGAAGTTCAGATTTGGAAAGCGTGAAGAGTTGAGATTTGAAAGACAATGACTCGACAAACAAGACAGAGAGCTGAGCGAAGTCAACAAGGAGGAAGTCAAGAGGCGTCCTCCGGAGCTGGAGAAGGACAAGCTTCGATTTACATTACCAGAGATGAAATGGAAGCTATAAAATTCATTGCATGAGAGATTGTTGAAAAGTCAACAGGATATGATGCAAACTTTCTTTGAACAGATGAGAGCTGCAGGGATGCAGAACTTAGGACCAGCCACAGCGGCTGTTAATGTGGAACAAGGAGCTAGGGTTATGGAACCCAATGGAGGACAGATTACAGAACCGGAAGGCAATCAACAAGGGCTTGGGGGCAGGCCCGTAGGATCCAACACAGGAGGACCTTTGGAAGGAGTTCAACAGGCTAGGGCCAACGTTGCTGCTAATGAGCCACATGAAGAATATGTGTCGGAGTTCCCTCGGGAGCATGGGGGGCAACCCCTGATAGACAACGCTGGATTGGTTGAGATTATTAGAAGAACTATGCGTGGAGGTTTGACCGGTAGAGATTTGGAAGGAGTGAACAGAAGTCCGTTTACTCAGGAAATCAGGACAGCTCGGAATCCACCCAAGTTCAAGCTACCTAGCGTGGAGGTATATAATGGCAAGGCTGATCCAACTGATCATTTGATGAGATACACCAGACACATGGAAGTGCTGGGGGCATCAGAGGAAGTAATGGCTCGATGTTTCCCTTTATACTTGACGGACCTAGCTTCGATGTGGGTCAGGCAGCTGGGAGAAGGATCTATCAGGACTTGGTGGACAGGTTTTTGAGACAGTTTCGGGTTCATATCAAGAGACCAAAGAACGTAATGACGCTGACATCGGTAAAGCAAAGGACGGATGAATCACTTAGGGCTTTTCTAACTCGGTTCAATGCGGCGGTTGCTTCGGTGGATCGGCCGGATCCATCAATGGTTTTGATGGCAGCAGTATCGGGAGTCAGAGAGGATTCGGATTTCAAGGTATCTTTGATACGAGACCCACCACTTGATCTCGAGGAATTCTTTCACGAAGCCGAAAGATTCCTTCGGCAAGAGGATGCATGTATGGATTTAAAGTTAAAGGAGGTGAATGCGACTGAGGGTGGAGGACCATCCAATGGAAACCCGGATAAAGACAAAGGAAAGAGGAAGCTGGATGACGATTCAGGAAAATCCAGGAAGCGGTGGAAGGATCCAAAGTTTTCCACATACACGGGATTAAACGAGACACTAGAGCGGATATACATGGAAACCCGGAATCGCCTTCCTTACCGAAGGCCGGCTAGGAGAGAACCATCCGAGCGGGAGAGGGCATCAGGAAGGCATTGTCTCTTCCACGATTTGGACGGGCATGATACCAATAGCTGTAGGCACTTAAAGGATATAGTTGAGGAGCATATGAGGAACTTTGGTGCTTTCACTGAGAAGGACTAGCACCCGCTACATCGAATTGAAGTTCAGATTTGGAAAGTGTGAAGAGTTGAGATTTGAAAGACAATGACTCAACAAACAAGATAGAGAGCTGAGCGAAGTCAACAAGGAGGAAGTCAAGAGGCGTCCTCCGGAGCTGGAGAAGGACAAGCTTCGATTTACATTACCAGAGACGAAATGGAAGCTATGGCAAATTCATTGCATGAGAGATTGCTGAAAAGTCAACAGGATATGATGCAAACTTTCTTCGAACAGATGAGAGCTGCAGGGATGCAGAACTTAGGACCAGCCACAGCGGCTGTTAATGTGGAACAAGGAGCTAGGGTTATGGAACCCAATGGAGGACAGAATACAGAACCAGAAGGCAATCAACAAGGGCTTGGGGGAAGGCCCATAGGATCCAACACAGGAGGACCTTTGGAAGGAGTTCAACAGGCTAGGGCCAACGTTGCTGCTAATGAGCCACATGAAGAATATGTGCCGGAGTTCCCTCGGGAGCATGGGGGGGCAACCCCTGACAGACAACGCTGGATTAGTTGAGATTATTAGAAGAACTATGCGTGGAGGTTTGACAAGTAGAGATTTGGAAGGAGTGAACAGAAGTCCGTTTACTCAGGAAATCAGGACAGCTCAGAATCCACCCAAGTTCAAGCTACCTAGCGTGGAGGTATATAATGGCAAGGCTAATCCAACTGATCATTTGATGAGATACACCAGACACATGGAAGTGCTGGGGGCATCAGAGGAAGTAATGGCTCGATGTTTCCCTTTATACTTGATAGACCTAGCTGCGATGTGGTTCAGGCAGCTGGGAGAAGGATCTATCAGGACCTGGAGGGAGTTGGTGGACAGGTTTTTGAGACAGTTTCGGGTTCATATCAAGAGACCAAAGAACGTAATGACGCTGACATCGGTAAAGCAAAGGACAAATGAATCACTTAGGGCTTTTCTAACTCGGTTCAATGCGGCGGTTGCTTCGGTGGATCGGCCGGATCCATCAATGGTTTTGATGGCAACAGTATCGGGAGTCAGAGAGGATTCGGATTTCAAGGTATCTTTGATACGAGACCCACCACTGGATCTCGGGGAATTCTTTCACGAAGCTGAAAGATTCCTTCGGCAAGAGGATGCATGTATGGATTTAAAGTTAAAGGAGGTGAATGCGACTGAGGGTGGAGGACCATCCAATGGAAACCCGGATAAAGACAAAGGAAAGAGGAAGCTGGATGACGATTCAGGAAAAGCCAGGAAGCGGTGGAAGGATCCAAAGTTTTCCACATACATGGGATTAAACGAGACACTAGAGCGGATATACATGAAAACCCGGAATCGCCTTCCTTACCGAAGGCCGGCTAGGAGAGAACCATCCGAGTGGTAGAGGGCATCAAGAAGGCATTGTCTCTTCCACGATTTGGACGGGCATGATACCAATAGTTACAGGCACTTAAAGGATATAGTTGAGGAGCATGTGAGAAATGGACAATTGAGGCAGTATGTTAGGACTCGGAATGCAGCGGTGGAGCAGGAGCAACCACCGCCTACCTCAAGCCATGAGGACGTGAGGCCTAGGAATAATGGTCGATTGGTCATCAATTGACCAGGGTAATATGAAATAAGTAGCAAACCATTGGCGAGCAACCAAGTCATTTACACATGTATGGGGACGGAGATAGCCCCTAGGCATGCTCTGAATGGTGATAAACCGCGAAGCCATGGTTTGCGAAATCTGTCTTTTGTTTTTGGATTGGACACTCGTTTTTCTGGTTTGGTTTTGGAGTTTGGTTTGAGCTCCTGGTTTTGTTTGCTTTCTGGTTTGGATTTTCTTTTGGATGTTGGTTTGGATTTCTGATTTTTTGGTTTGATTTGGATTTTGGATTGGATTTTAATTGGATTTTTATCTGGTTTTTGATAAAAGGTCGTCGGGTATAGAATATGCCTGGCAAGGGATGAGTCACTTTGCCCGAACGTGGTAAACTGACTCATTCAGGTCGTTGAGTATGGACTATGCTCGACAAGGGTCCGGAGAGACCAGGATTCGGCCTAGGACTTAGGCCATGTGTTATCAATTATCATTTTCAGGTCGTTGAGTATGGGCTATGCTCAACAAGGGTCCAGAGCGACCAGGATTCGGCTTAGGACTTAAGCCATGGCATTATATAACGTCCAGGGACACTAGACCAAGGTCGTCAAGTGTGGATTGCGCTTGGCAAGAACCCGGAGAGGTTAGCTCAACGTCCAGGGACACTGGACCATGGTCGTCAGGTGTGGATTGCGCTTGGCAAGAGCCCAGGGAAGTTATGGATTTGGATACCGACCCGGAGAAGTCCCGGATTCGGCTATTGGATAAGAATGGGTCAAAGGCTCGGTCTTCGAGTTCGGATGGACATGGAATTGGCTATGGACTTTGGATATCAGATACGGAATTATTTAAAACACGCCTTCTTACCACAAGGCATGTTTTGGGGGGAAAATGTTATCCCACCTTTTGGTCAAGGCTGGAATGTCAACAAGTTAGCAAGGAACGATGGATGTTAGAATCGGTCGTCAAGATTCGCCCAGGCTCCGATCAGGACAGAATCAATTGGAGATGATGATCAATGCTAGGAGAGGCCACATTCCAAATCTCAGGTTAATTGGAGTTCATAGGGACAAGATATGATCGATTCAAATTAGAGAAAGTATGTCGTTCGTATCCATCAAAGAGTCGAGAAGATGTTCTATTCGAACCCATCGGATTCGTATCCATCAATCTTTGTTCTGTTCGAATCCATCAGGTTCTACATATTTCGAATCGATCAGGTTCGAACCGATCAAATAGACTTTGCCTCACTCTATTCGAATCCATCGGATTCGTATCCATCAGGAAATCGTGGCATTGGCTTGTTCGAGTCGAGTGGTTTCGTATCCACCAGAATGGCGCCGCCTTCATGCAATTCGTATCCATCTCGTTCGTATCGTGCTGACGCATCGATATTGTTTGCACCCTTCTGAACCACGCATTTCGTATCGATCCCCAAACAGCCATTTCGTATCGATCGATCGATGGTCGAATCGATGCGAAACATAACTACAGTTGCTCGATGCGAATAAGATAACGAACGATGCAAATGCTATCGATGCAGAGTCAACGCGAACAAGATGCAATATGACTTAAACTTCAATCTTGGAGCGAACGAAGCGCAAGTAACCCAGTCAACATGCCACAGAGATCGGATCGCTCCAGGAAATTAGCGCCACATCACTGCGCGCGCGTGCTTCTGACCAATGCGACAGGAATGGATACGAAAATCATGGTTTCGAATTCGGTAACATACGAAAATGGCAATCTCGTATCGATCCTATCTCACGAACCATTGATCCAAATGTAACAAAATTTTTACAGTAGCTTCCATGTAAGGTAAAGGACAATCCTACCAAGTTTCAACTCGATTGGATCATTTCTTGATGGATACGAAATTGCTTCGTATCGATCGCAGATCAAGTCGAAACTTGGTGGGGTCGGTCGCGTGGGCCCCCTCATGTGCCAGAAGAAGTCTCCCGAAGTTTGAGCGCAATCTCAGCCTCCTACGCCTATAAATAGCCCCCTGAAGCCTGTAGAAAGGGGATCTTTTTGGCCATTCAACGTCCAGACTCTGCCGGATTCAATTCTACTTCTTTCCATTGCTGTTATACTCGAATTCATTCATTGTGTCTGCAGTAATCATTTGTAATCAGCAAAGAACATCAATAAAAGATAAAAACCTTGAAGTGGATGTAGGTCGGAGATAGCTGAACCACTATAAATCGTGTGTCACTGTTCATTATATCTGGATTGCTGTCTGTTGCTTGCTTAGATCTGAGATTTGTGTTTGAATATTGCTGATTTGTATTCATACACTGGTGCTTTCGCGATATTTGGGGTTTGTAACCATTTTTGGCACAAACAATGTACACATGAAGGCAGCAACATCAGATGTCCAGACTAAATACAATGCCACAAAGAAAAATAACCAAGGAATGAAACAGTATGCAAATAAACAAGTCTGGCAACAAAGATATCATGAACCAGTTCTAAATGCATATGAACTCAAATATCAGTAGACAAGCTACATGAAGACTACATGAAGTAAATGCATGCACACTTGTATACATATATACAAACAACTGAAGTGCAGACTAACAGTTCAACATGACTCAAGTGAATCAGTTCATTCAATCCAATAAATACAGAGGATGAAACATTCAGACTTCAAGATGGCACAAGACATGATGACTAATACAATGAGACAGCAAGCACATGAATGCACAATACAGACTCAATGAAACAACATTGCAACACTGCAGATGCAAGCATACTCGAGTCACAGTGCAGCTAGAATCAACAACAATTGATGCATCAGTGAAATAGTGGATAGAGCTCAATGCAACTCATCACATAATCAATTGTCCAAATTCAACTTGCAGATGAATACGATGAACTGGTTCAAACCAACATATATACAAATGTACTACAACTACCAGAAAAACAAAACAACCAGACACAAGAACTACCAGAGTCCATCACTGCAACCTGAACCAGACACCAAAATGTACACAATTCAACACGCTTAGTTCACATGAAATGCAACACTTAAATCAAAATTCAGTGGGAACTACAACCCAGTCCAGTTCGAATGTACAGCATGACACACTGCACTAGACCAGAGCATTAACCAAACAATGAAAACTGCAAATACAAAGTGAAGCCACCAATGGAACCTGATTCGAAGCAATGCAATAGCGACTATGATCAATATACATATATAGGCAGTACAAACAGGCTCAGTGAAACCAGAGACAATAGCATCAGGTTGAAAATACTTCAGAGCATGTAACAGTTATTAACAAAGTCAAGTAGCAGCTTCAAACAAAGTCAATGAATCAAAATTGTGATGATCAAGATAAGTACAAGTTCAAAATCAAGTAGCAGTATTGAACAAAGACAAAGAAGCCGAAGTCAACAAGCACAAAGAACGGAACCAAGTCGAGTTTAAATGCCAGCAAATTCGAAACCGTGGTGAGCAAGGAAAACAGTGTCAAAGCGAATCAAAGCCGTGATAACCAAGCAATCAATAATATACGAATTGAACAAGTCAGTAAACATCAACAACATTCAATCATAATCAAGTGGCCGAGATAAATCAATTGACAAATTCAAACAAATACATATGAACGAAATTATAAGGGATTAAACCCTATATAAACCCAATCATCATCGGCGTTAAAAATCAATCGAGTTTAAGCAAAACTAACAAGTAAAGCAAAAGGGATAAATTACATACCGAAGTGAAAAATCGAACTCGATCGAAGCAGCCGTGTGCGAACTGAAGAACCGTCGATTGCCGAAGGAAATCAAAGGAATAGTCGTTGAAATCGACAAACAAAGAATCGGCTTCTTCAATTACAAAAGCCCTAATTTCAGAACGAACGAAAGAAAGGGGAAGCAGACATTATTCACAAAGAAGTCGGGCCGAAGGAATTAAAGGAAAAAGGAAAATGTTTATCAATTTATTTACTTTGGGCCGAAATATTCTTTGGGCTTAATATTTTAAAATTAGGGTTCTTTGTTTTTAAATTTGTATTTTTATTTTTAACCGTTGTATTTTCCAGTCGTGTGACTGGGTACGAACTACGGTGGTGTAGTTCGAGAATTTGCAACTCAGTGGCTGAGTTGTGGTAGGGTTTTGAGCGTAGAGTTAGGTTAGTCGATAGCGAGTGTCGCCAGTTTACGTGTGTAAGCGTCTGACTACTTAATTTCTAGTAGAAACCTTAGGGGCAGCACGTAGGCAGGGTTTTGCCGAAGCTGGGTAAATATGTGTGTTCTATTTTCTGCATTTACTATTCTGCTATTATCTGTGCTGCTATTATTCTGCTGTGATCTGTGTTGAAATTATTATATATACTTTTGCAATAATTTTTATAATTAATAGTATCACCCCATTCACCCCCCCCCTCTAGGGTGAAATCGATCCTACAAGTGGTATCAGAGCTAGGAACAGAAGTCAATTTTTGATTCAAAATTTTGATTTTTTAAAAACCAATTTTTGTTTTAAAAATTTGAATTTTTAAAATGGCTTCTTTTAATAATGCTTTTGCTGAGGGTCAGTCCATAGTTAGACCACCAATGTTCAATTGTGAATATGCTTACTGGAAAAATAGAATGAAATTTTTTCTAAAAACCATTGATGCTTGGAATATTATTGAGACAGGTTATAGAGTGCCAACGATAGTTCTAGATAATCAGGAAATAGAAAAACCGATGGATCAATGGACAGATCTATAAAATAAACTACATAATACTAATGCTAAATGTAACGACCCCAAATTTTAATTAATTTTAAATTGATAATTAATTTCATTTTTGAATAAAAATTGTGAAATTCATAGATAAATTGATTCGAGTTTCCTTGAATCCAAATAAAAATTTGTTAAATCATTTAAAATTTAAGAATTGTATATATATGTGAATAGATATGTATTTGGGCATATATGAGTGGATTTGAAATTATATATATATATATATATATATATATATTTGATTTGAATTTAAATCTTTGACAAATGGTTTAAAAATAAATATAAAAATATGGAAATTTGACCCAAGTATAAAAATAAATAATTTTGAATTTATAATTGATAAAAGTAGAAATAAAAACAAATATATATATCTTAATCTAATGTTAATAAATCAATACAAGATAATACAAATAGAGTAGACTATAAAAGTAATAAAAGCAAAATTAGAATAGAAGTTATTTATATTATAAAGTAATAAACAAACAAAGTATGAAAACAAAATTCATTCAGATCTGGGAACAAATAAAATATATACATAAGTATGAACACTTGTAAAAGAAACAAGTAAATGTATATATGAATAAGCTTGTAAAAGAAAGAAAAACAAGACAAAGTGATTAATGCTAGCCAAACCATATCTCACCAGCAAAACGAATCTGCATAGTCAAACAAGACTTGAAAACAAATAAGCAAAAGAAGATACTAGTATTATATATAAATTTGTACAAAGATAATTAATGTTGTACACAACAATATCATTTCAGCCACTTGAACAAAACAAAAAAAGAAAATATCATCAGCCGAGTCAAACAAGCAAATATATATATTTGTTTGTACAACCTCATTAATGCAAGCATCTTCGGCCATGCCTTTTGTACAAAAATATCAAAACCCTGTAACTCATTTTTTTTCTTCTTTATATCATCTTTGTATCTCATTTCGTCCATCTTCAAAACTGAGCAAATCTGGAGTGATGACCATTTTAAAATTTAAACAAAACTTTAATACTTCAACTCAAACACAGACAAGAAGAAATCAAAGGGAGCTTCAAAAAACAAATTTCAAAGCTGTGCCAACATGAGGCTCTGTTCATTTTGAAAACAACTGTGAGTAACATTTTTTCTAAAAGTTTAAGTATATAAATCTGTTTGCATGTTCATATCTGGAATTAGTATGTTTGTATGTATATATATATATATATATATATATATATATATATATATATATTGGTGCATTTCTGGGTGTATATGTAAATATGTGTGTAAATTGGTTGTGTATGTCTAAAGAGCAGACATATGCATCTCTGTCCCAGGTTAACAAGCATCAGGCCTATTCAAAAATCAATCCTCATTCCTCTAATTCATTTCAAGCTATAAGATCTAACCAAAGATTGTTTATTTAAACTTGTTTCAAGTTTTAAAAATAGATTTTAGCAAAAATCAATATAAAGCTTTTCTGGAAACTGTAAATTGCAGGCAAAGTCAAAACGTATTGGAATTTCAAACATCTTAATTCATCAATCCAGACACATAAACAAAATCCTTATCTAAAAACATGATTTTTAAAAGTGGAATTACAATTTTTAGTTTGGAATACTGTGAGAAATTCTTGGTTAACCAGAAAATGGTTTTTCGATGATTTCTAGTGATCTAAGTATCTGGGAAGGCTGGAGTTTCTCGAGGAGGTGGAGGAGCCTACGGGGTGTCGGAGAAAAATAGTGGGATGGTGGTTAGGTGATCATGGAGGCGTCGGCGATCGTACGAAGTTCGTAACCTTAGTTTTAAATAGGCTTAGTATTTTGATCATCTCGGCACCCCTGGTTGATCGCGTTCAACTAAACTCGAGAGGGTGGAAGCATAGGCGTTGGCGATCGTGTGGTCGAAGTTTCGTGACCTCTGGTGGCTTGTAGCGGCGGAACGAGATGGATTTTGGCGATCGAGTTTGATGCTTGATGTGCTTGACTTGCTCGAATTCGATTTTCGAATTTTGCTCGAAATTCTGTATGGCCGTTGGGTCAAGATAGTCGACGATGACTTGATGGTGGCTAGAGCGATGATCGGAGAAGCTGGAACTCGATGTACACGTGCACGCTGATGTCAGTTGTGATGAGTTGGGGAAGAGAGGGAAGTAGCTCGAAGCACTGCTCGGGGAATTGAGCAGAAAACTCGAAGTCGAACTCGAGTTGTTTTAGTATGATATCGGGTAGGTTTTGAGACTTGAACAAAATTTTGAAAAAAATCCTAACACGGGTTGGTTTGGGAAGAAACTCGAAGTAAACAGGCTTTTGTCTCGGGGAACATTCAGGGAGGACTCGGGTTTGTGATAAACCTGTTTTCAAAGTTTTAAGTTAATTCAAATTTAAACAGGTAAAAAATTGTCTTTTGAGAAAGTATTTTGTTTTAAACATGGGATTAGTTTTGAAGTTCAAAAATAAATTATTTTAAAAAGTAATTAAGTTTAATTAAATTATTTTTGTGACATTATTTATTAGTTAATTCTTAATTTAAATTAAATAAATAATGTAATTAATTAAAATGGAATGTTGTTTTAATTAACCTTAATCTTTTGAATAAATTATGTGTTAATGATGATTAATTATGAATTTTATTAATTAAAGATTTTAATGATAATAAAGTGAGTAATTAAGATAAATGATCTATCTTTGAATTAATTAAGTAATTAAAAGAAATCAAAGGGTAATCAATCACTTAAAGATAATTACTTAATTAAAAGTAATTAATTTATGATTTAAGTTTGATTAACCAAGTAATTAAGGAATAATTAATTAAAATATAATTAATTATGTGATTAACTAATTAAGGAAATAAATTTGAGGATGATTAATTAATTGAAGGTTAATTAACGAAGGTGATTAAGGAATGATAATTAATTGAGGAATAATTAATTAAAGTAATTAATTAAAGATAATCAATTAAATGGTGAATTAAATAATTAAAGGTTAATTATTTAATAATTAAAAGTTGATGAACTATAATTAAAGATTAATCAATTTATTATTAATGGTTAATTAATAAATGATCAAAGAATAATTAATCAAACTGATTTGTAATTTATTGATGTTGATTAACCAGGATTAGTAATTTATTCATAAGTAATTAATCTGATTAAATTAATTAGATAATTAACTGATCTTACTTATGAATGTTTGGATTTTATTGAATGGGTGAATTGTTTGATATATCCCTGTTCTGTGATGCTTTGTGATACATCCTGATTTGTGTGTGACTTGCACTGTAGTTCTTTATCTGGGATGAATGTAATTTTTATTATCTGCAATATATATATATATATCTGTGATCTATGAATAAAAGATAAGCGTTATAGTTATACCGCTTATCAACTATATTTCTGCATTCTGATCTGTGATGATTTGATGATGTTGCACTACTTTGTAAAACCCCTGGACTACACCATACACACACAAATACGGATTTCACGTGGAAATCGGTTAAGTCACAGATGATTTAAAATTAATATTTTTGAAATTGAAATTTTTATTTCAATTGATTTTGGAAATGAATTTGGGTTAAATGTTAAGCTTTTGAAAAGGAGTTTAAGAATAAAGTTATTTTGAATAACTTGGTAAGTTTTCTAATTTAAATAATTTAATTTGAATTTTGAATTCAAAATTTGGAATTGAATTCCATGATTGGAAATTACGGTTAAAGAAATTATAAATGTGTTTATATGAATTTAAACCATTTTAAAAGTATAATTTTGGGAATTTGAATTTAACCCCAAGGATTCCAACTCGTATGAATGAATCAGATTTTCTGAAATGAAACTGTTTGTTTTCAATGGAATAAAAGCTTTCAGATAAGAAATGAAATTCCAGTTTAATTAAAGGAATTTCAAGATTGAATTGAAAAAATGGTTTTTCCAAGTTATGAATGAATTCTTTTTGAAAGCTATGAATTAAATCTGTTTATTTTTAACAGATTTAAAATGATGATTTGTTTAAACCATTTGAAATGGAATTGTTTTGAAAGCTATAAGTTAAATCTTTGTATTAAAGATTTAATGAGTTAATCCAATTGAAACGGAAATTAATTTGGAAAATCTGTGAATGAATCTTTTGTTTAAAAGATTAAAGTGTGGAAGTTATTTAAACCGTGAAGTTGTTAAAATGAATCTTTTTGTTTAAAGATTTGAAATTGGTAATTTGTTAAACCATTTGAAAAGAAAGTTTGGGTTTAAGTTGTGACTTAATTGAAATCCTAATATCCGTATGTTTTTAAATATTACGCTCATTATTCGGTTTAGCCGCAAAAGGACCTTGGTGTCATATAACCCATTCCGAATAATGATACGTCGTATATGGATAGCATTTGAAGACCGGTGGTGAAGACCGGATATTTTCGAAAACGAAAGGACAACTCGTCGAATGTCTCTGCATCGACTGGTCCCCGGTATAGAGATTCTAGCACCCTTTGTGATGGGAAGTCCGGACGTGGTCCGAAAATTATCCAGATTTGCAAGGGCTTCTTTGGAAGTGCCTTCGGTCCTGATCGAACCTGGAACAGACTTGTATGGTTACATGTCTGACATTACATTTTGAGATATAAAGCAGATTTCTTTCAAATACATTTCTGTTGGTGGAGGAGAATTTATTCTCTTAGCTTAACACCCTTCTCTGAGACGTACAAGCTCAGAGGTTATGTAGTTGAAGGTTATCAGCGATATACTCCCTATTTGGTAATGTGGCATGTTGAGTGTTGTTGTGTGTTGATCATTTATTGATCATTTGTGATCAAAGCATGGCTTTGTGGAAAAGCGTAGCTTTGTGGACGAGACCTCATCGAACTTCACAGACCGGAAATGGTCGAAACAGGAAAGATGCGGCAAGGTTATGAGGGTCGCGCCCTTTAGGGTATGTCATTTCCTTTTGGAAAAGGGTGGTATCATGGTATGGAACCCAGATACTTACTCATGTGGACACACTTTATTATTATGTGTGATGTTGGTTACCGAGGCCTCGGATAAAGGTCCCAAAGGACCGGGGGATGGCATATTCGTGAGTTACCTGTTACAAGGGTAACCCGGCCTTGTGTTGGTAGAGATCTAGTTAGTTCTCGAGACGTCCAGCCAGAGGCGATCCCATGTGGCGGTAGGAAGTTCCTTAGCCTGACCATTTGTTGGAAATCCAATTTCCAATACGAACCTTGTACGGTATTAGTTGTAGAACCTTCTATTTAACATAGCAGTTATAGTAGGCATAATATAATGGTACCTATGCTGGCTAAGATTAATATTGTATTTTGAAAGAATTTTCTGCACTAGTAATAATATCAAAAGAGTTTGTTTACGTAGTAAGCATGTTTGACTATCATAAGAAGAAATCTCCTCTAATTCTGCGTTTGCATTGTGTGTGTGGCGGGAGGTCTTATGGTAGTTTCATTTTCCAAAAGCATTGCGGATTTCAATGTTTAAAACCTTTTGTGTTGTTTTAAAGATAAACTGTCTTTGTTGCTCACACCAGTCCCACGACTGACCTGGAGTTTATTGTTCTTTTCCTAAACTCTGGGTGCCCACCATTTTCCACACGGGCAGTCTAAAGTTGGGTTTTTTCAGATATTCAGGGTTAGTAGATTATCTGGAGCTAGTTTAGTTTTTGGAGATCGGTCGACTGCACTTGTTTATCTTTGTGTATCGTGATGATGGTTCAAGCTGATGTGGAGTTGTTGGAGTCATTCTCTTTTGTAGATCATTTGGAGTGATCTCTTCCATTATTGTTATTTCCGCTGTAGCATTGTATCATAGTCTGATATTGTTGTATCATATTGATATCATTGTTGTATATCATTTTGGATATTGTATTCGTTGGAGTTGTATATGATATCATTTATTTCTTTCTTCCGTTGTGTTGTTACACTTAATGGTGTTATAAGCTCCGGCAAGCCGAATTCGGCGTTTGAATCTACGGCATTTGAGTACAAGTGAAGTACGGGTGCTGATTTTCGAAGGTCGAGTTTCAGGACTGTTACATTTGGTATCAGAGCTGAGGGTTAAACTTTAGCTCAGGAGTATAACACATTAAGTAGCTCATTAGAGATAGAGTGGAGTATACCCTAGAATGAGTAATCTCTAAGATATCTGTCTGTACGCCTCAGTAAATTCTCTTGCTATCCACTGATAGTGAGTATGAGTGCAAGAAGAGGATGAGATAGGGAACAGGGAAGTACCACTATAATGGTCAATGCTCTGTAACAACAAGGAAACCATCTTTTTCTCTATTAATCTCTTTGGTTCGACATCTCTTCTCAATTCTTTGATAGTTCCTGGTAGATCCAGGAAGGAGATTCGATATATGAATATGGGACATAAACTCCGGATGGACCAAAATTGTTTGCTTGGATGTATTGGTTGCTTTGGTTGCTATGGTTGGTGGGTATACTTTAGTTCTAAACTAAAAGTTTTGAAATTGTATCCATATATCTATTTATTTTTGGGTCCGGATATATTCTACGAATGGTTAGTTATCCTTTCGAACTGACCGATGCCCTTGCATATTTCGTAGATCTGGATAACCCGAGTATCTTGTGAAGTGTTGGAAGAATTCGTTCTTGTATCTATTGTTGATATTCTGATTTGGTAAGCCAAATGCAGAATAGATGTTCAATTTGATTTGATGGAACATTCTTCATCTATCTTTGTGTCTCCTTGGCAATTGCGAGGATGAAATTCTTTTAAGGGGGGAAGTCTATAACGACCCCAAATTTTAATTAATTTTAAATTGATAATTAATTTCATTTTTGAATAAAAATTGTGAAATTCATAGATAAATTGATTTGAGTTTCCCCGAATCCAAATAAAAATATGTTAAATCATTTAAAATTTAAGAATTGTATATATATGTGAATAGATATGTATTTGGGCATATATGAGTGGATTTGAAATTATATATATATATATAGATATAGATATATATTTGATTTGAATTTAAATCTTTGACAAATGGTTTAAAAATAAATATAAAAATATGGAAATTTGACCCAAGTATAAAAATAAATAATTTTGAATTTATAATTGATAAAAGTAGAAATAAAAACAAATATATATCTTAATCTCATGTTAATAAATCAATACAAGATAATACAAATAGAGTAGACTACAAAAGTAATAAAAGCAAAATTAGAATAGAAGTTATTAATATTATAAAGTAATAAACAAACAAAGTATGAAAACAAAATTCATTCAGATCTGGGAACAAATAAAATATATACATAAGTATGAACACTTGTAAAAGAAACAAGTAAATGTATATATGAATAAGCTTGTAAAAGAAAGAAAAACAAGACAAAGTGATTAATGCTAGCCAAACCATATCTCACCAGCAAAACGAATCTGCATAGTCAAACAAGACTTGAAAACAAATAAGAAAAAGAAGATACTAGTATTATATATAAATTTGTACAAAGATAATTAATGTTGTAAACAACAATATCATTTCAGCCACTTGAACAAAACAAGAAAAGAAAATATCATCAGCCGAGTCAAACAAGCAAATATATATATTTGTTTGTACAACCTCATTAATGCAAGCATCTTCGGCCATGCCTTTTGTACAAAAATATCAAAACCCTGTAACTCTTTTTTTTTCTTCTTTATATCATCTTTGTATCTCATTTCGTCCATCTTCAAAACTGAGCAAATCTGGAGTGATGACCATTTTAAAATTTAAACAAAACTTTAATACTTTTACTCAAACACAAACAAGAAGAAATCAAAGGGAGCTTCAGCAAACAAATTTCAAAGCTGTGCCAACATGAGGCTCTGTTCATTTTGAAAACAACTGTGAGTAACATTTTTTCTAAAAGTTTAAGTATATAAATCTGTCTGCATGTTCATATCTGGAATTAGTATGTTTGTATGTATATATATATTGGTGCATTTCTGCGTGTATATGTAAATATGTGTGTAAATTGGTTGTGTATGTCTAAAGAGCAGACATATGCATCTCTGTCCCAGGTTAACAGGCATCAGGCCTGTTCAAAAATCAATCATCATTCCTCTAATTCATTTCAAGCTATAAGATCTAAACAAAGATTGTTTATTTAAACTTGTTTCAAGTTTTAAAAATAGATTTGAGCAAAAATCAATGTAAAGCTTTTCTGGAAATTGGAAACTATAGGCAAAGTCAAAACGTATTGGAATTTCAAACATCTTAATTCATCAATCCAGACACATAAACAAAATCCTTATCTAAAAACATGATTTTTAAAAGTGGAATTACAATTTTTAGTTTGGAATACTATGAGAAATTCTTGGTTAACCAGAAAATGGTTTTTCGACGATTTCTGGTGATCTAAGTATCTAGGAAGGCTGGAGTTTCTCAAGGAGGTGGAGGAGCCTACAGGGTGTCGGAGAAAAATAGTGGGATGGTGGTTAGGTGATCATGGAGGCGTCGGCGATCGTACGAAGTTCGTAACCCTAGTTTTAAATAGGCTTAGTATTTTGATCATCTCGGCACCCCTGGTTGATCGAGTTCAACTAAACTCGAGGGGGTGGAAGCATAGGCGTTGGCGATCGTGTGGTCGAAGTTTCGTGACCTCTGGTGGCTTGTAGCGGCAGAACGAGATGGATTTTGGCGATCGAGTTTGATGCTTGATGTGCTTGACTTGCTCGAATTCGATTTTCGAATTTTGCTTGAAATTCTGTATGGCCGTTGGGTCGTGATAGTCGATGATGACTTGATGGTGGCCAGAGTGATGATCGGAGAAGCTGGAACTCGGTGTACACGTGCACGTTGATGTCAGTTGTGATGAGTTGGGGAAGAGAGGGAAGTAGCTCGAAGCACTGCTCGGGGACTTGAGCAGAAAACTCGAAGTCGAACTCGAGTTGTTTTAGTATGATATCGGGTAGGTTTTGAGACTTGAACAAAATTTTGAAAAAAATCCTAACACGGGTTGGTTTGGGAAGAAACTCGAAGTAAACAGGCTTTTGTCTCGGGGAACATTCAGGGAGGACTCGGGTTTGTGATAAACCGGTTTTCAAAGTTTTAAGTTAATTCAAATTTAAACAGGTAAAAAATTGTCTTTTGAGAAAGTATTTTGTTTTAAACATGGGATTAGTTTTGAAGTTCAAAAATAAATTATTTTAAAAAGTAATTAAGTTTAATTAAATTATTTTTGTGACATTATTTATTAATTAATTCTTAATTTAAATTAATTAAATAATGTAATTAATTAAAATGGAATGTTGTTTAATTAACCTTAATCTTTTGAATAAATTATGTGTTAATGATGATTAATTATGAATTTTATTAATTAAAGATTTTAATGATAATAAAGTGAGTAATTAAGATAAATGATCTATCTTTGAATTAATTAAGTAATTAAAAGAAATCAAAGGGTAATCAATCACTTAAAGATAATTACTTAATTAAAAGTAATTAATTTATGATTTAAGTTTGATTAACCAAGTAATTAAGGAATAATTAATTAAAAGATAATTAATTATGTGATTAACTAATTAAAGAAATAAATTTGAGGATGATTAATTAATTGAAGGTTAATTAACGAAGGTGATTAAGGAATGATAATTAATTGAGGAATAATTAATTAAAGTAATTAATTAAAGATAATCAATTAAATGGTGAATTAAATAATTAAAGGTTAATTATTTAATAATTAAAAGTTGATGAATTATAATTAAAGGTTAATCAATTTATTATTAATGGTTAATTAATAAATGATTAAAGAATAATTAATCAAAATGATTTGTAATTTATTGATGTTGATTAACCAAGATTAGTAATTTATTCATAAGTAATTAATCTGATTAAATTAATCAGACAATTAACTGATCTTACTTATGAATGTTTGGATTTTATTGAATGGGTGAATTATTTGATATATCCCTGTTCTGTGATGCTTTGTGATACATCCTGATTTGTGTGTGACTTGCACCGTAGTTCTTTATCTGGGATGAATGTAATTTTTATTATCTGCAATATATATATATATCTGTGATCTGTGAATAAAAGATAAGCGTTATAGTTATACCGCTTATCAACTATATTTCTGCATTCTGATCTGTGATGATTTGATGATGTTGCACTACTGTGTAAAACCCCTAGACTACACCATACACACACAAATACGGATTTCACGTGGAAATTGGTTAAGTCACAGATGATTTAAAATTAATATTTTTGAAATTGAAATTTTTATTTCAATTGATTTTGGAAATGAATTTGGGTTAAATGTTAAGCTTTTGAAAAGGAGTTTAAGAATAAAGTTATTTTGAATAACTTGGTAAGTTTTCTAATTTAAATAATTTAATTTGAATTTTGAATTCAAAATTTGGAATTGAATTCCATGATTGGAAATTACGGTTAAAGAAATTATAAATGTGTTTATATGAATTTAAACCATTTTAAAAGTATAATTTTGGGAATTTGAATTTAACCCAAGGATTCCAACTCGTATGAATAAATCAGATTTTCTGAAATGAAACTGTTTGTTTTCAATGGAATAAAAGCTTTCAGATAAGAAATGAAATTCCAGTTTAATTAAAGGAATTTCAAGATTGAATTGAAAAAATGGTTTTTCCAAGTTATGAATGAATTCTTTTTGAAAGCTATGAATTAAATCTGTTTATTTTTAACAGATTTAAAATGATGATTTGTTTAAACCATTTGAAATGGAATTGTTTTGAAAGCTATAAGTTAAATCTTTGTTTTAAAGATTTAATGAGTTAATCCCTTTGAAATGGAAATTAATTTGGAAAATCTGTGAATGAATCTTTTGTTTAAAAGATTAAAGTGTGGAAGTTATTTAAACCGTCAAGTTGTTAAAATGAATCCTTTTGTTTAAAGATTTGAAAATGGTAATTTGTTAAACCATTTGAAAAGAAAGTTTGGGTTTTAGTTGCGACTTAATTGAAATCCCAATATCCATATATTTTTAAATATTACGCTCATTATTCGGTTTAGCCGGGAAAGGACCTTTGTGTCATATAACTCATTCTGAATAATGATACGTCGTATATGGATAGCATTTGAAGAACGGTGGCGAAGACCGGATATTTTCGAAAAAGAAAGGACAACTCGTCGAATGTCTCTACATCGACTGGTCCCCGGTATAGAGATTCTAGCACCCTTTGTGATGGGAAGTCCGGACGTGGTCAGAAAATTATCCGGATTTGCAAGGGCTTCTTTGGAAGTGCCTTCGGTTCTGTTTGAACCCGGAAAAGACTTGTATGGTTACATGTCTGACATTACATTTTGAGATATAAAGCAGATTTCTTTCAAATACATTTCTATTGGTGGCGGAGAATTTATTCTCTTAGCTTAACACCCTTCTCTGAGACGTACAAGCTCAGAGGTTATGTAGTTGAAGGTTATCAGCGATATACTCCCAATTTGGTAATGTGGCATGCTGAGTGTTGCTGTGTGTTGATCATTTATTGATCATTTGTGATCAAAGCATGGCTTTGTGGAAAAGCATAGCTTTGTGGACGAGACCTCATCGAACCTCACAGACCGGAAATGGTCGAAACAGGAAAGATGCGGCAAGGTTACGAGGGTAGCACCCTTTAGGGTATGTCATTTCCTTCTGGAAAAGGGTGGTATCATGGTACGGAACCCAGATACTTACTCATGTGGACACACTTTATTATTATGTGTGATGTTGGTTACCGAGGCCTCGGATAAAGGTCCCAAAGGACCGGGGGATGGCATATTCATGAGTTACCTGTTACAGGGGTAACTCGACCTTGTGTTGGCATAGAGCTAGTTAGTTCTCGGGACGTCCAGCCAGAGGCGATCCCATGTGGCGGTAGGAAGTTCCTTAGCCTGACCTTTTGTTGGAAATCCAATTTCCAATACGAACCTTGTACGGTATTAGTTGTAGTACCTGCTATTTAACATAGCAGCTATAGTAGGCATAATATAATGGTACCTATGCTGGCTAAGAATAATATTGTATTTTGAAATAATTTTCTGCACTATGCACTAGTAATAATATCAAAAGAGTTTTTTTATGTAGTAAGCATGTTTGACTATCATAAGAAGAAATCTCCTCCAATTCTGCGTTTGCATTGTGTGTGTGGCAGGAGGTCTTATGGTAGTTTCATTTTCCAAAAGCATTGCTTATTTCAATGTTTAAAACCTTTTGTGTTGTTTTAAAGATAAACTATTTTTGTTGCTCACACCAGTCCCACGACTGACCTAAAGTTTATTGTTCCTTTCCTAAACTCTGGGTGCCCACCATTTTCCACACGGGCAGTCTAGAGTTGGGTTTTTTCAGATATTCAGGGTTAGTAGATTATCTGGAGCTAGTTCAGTTTTTGGAGATCGGTCGACTGCACTTGTTTATCTTTGTGTATCTTGATGATGTTTCGAGCTGATGTGGAGTTGTTAGAGTCATTCTCTTTTGTAGATCATTTGGAGTGATCTCTTCCATTATTGTTATTTCCGCTGTAGCATTGTATCATACTCTGATATTGTTGTATCATATTGATATCATTGTTGTATATCATTCTGGATATTGTATTCATTGGAGTTGTATATGATATCATTTATTTCTTTCTTCCACTGTGTTGTTATACTTAATGGTGTTATAAGCTCCGGCAAGTCGGATTCGGCGTTTGAATCTACGGCATTTGAGTACAAGTGAAGTACGGGTGCCGATTTTCGAAGGCCGAGTTTCAGGACTGTTACACTAAAGCTATGAATTCTATTGTATGTTCATTGGATCAAATTGAATTTAATCGTGTCTCACATTGTCTAACTGCGCAGGAAATATGGCACACACTCGAAGTGACTCGCGAAGGAACATCTCAAGTCAAAGAATCTCGCCTTGCCATGCTTAGTAGCGAATACGAGAACTTTACAATGGCCAAGGATGAAAATGTCAAAGAGATGTATGGACGACTTTCCAATATCGTATACAAATCAAAAGCTCTCGGGAAATCATACACAGAATTGGAAATAGTCCGAAAAATCCTTAGAGTCCTTCCACGGAGTTTTGAAGCAAAAGTCACAGCTATTCAAGAATCGAAAGATTTGAAACAAATCAAAGATTAAGAGCTGATCGGAAATCTCACCACTTATGAGCTAGAGATGAAATTCAAGGAAGAACGAGAAGGAGGTGATACTCGAAAGAAATCAATAGCTCTTAAAGGAATAATGGAAAGTGATGATGATGATGGAGCAGCTGAGCAGGCACTATTAATGAAGAAATTCAAAAGGTGGAATCACAAATACGGAAATCCAACTCTAAATCAACAAATGAAAAGCAGAATAATCAAAGCACTAGACAACCCAGAAGTGCGGGAGATCATTTGTCACAAGTGCAACAAACCTGACCACATCAAGCCCAATTGTCCCCGAAATCAACTCGGCCAAGAAAAGAAATCGAAAAGGAGAAGTTTTGTAGCCACGTGGAATACTAGTGATGAAGATGATAAAAGCACTAGCAGTGAGAGTGAGAAAGGAGATCTGTGCCTTCGAGGTGATATAACTGATAGTGATGATGACGAGCTAAGCGAGGTATCAAAACTCACTCACTCAGAATTACTTATATATTTCCACGAAGTAAATGGCTATTTTTAACGACTTAGGGAAAGATACGCTAAAATTGAATCACAAAGAGATACTTTGATAGATTTAAATAAACAGCTTGATCAATTAGTTAAAAACTATCAAAGCAAAAGCCCTAAGTGTGATAAGTATCCAAAATTCGAAGAAGAGATTAGAAAATTAGAAATTAAAATAAAATCACTTGAAAATGAAATTCTGATTTTACAGGAAAGTGAAAATACGAGAGAGAAAATTCTATTAAAAAGCGCACACAATTATTAAATGAAATCGAATCCCTCAAAACACAAGTCTAACAACTGTCTACGACTTTAGGAAAATTTTCAAAGAGTGAAAGATCGTTTAATATGCTATTAGGGAAACAAACTGTTAATACAGATAGACAAGGACTTGGATATAATCAATCTGAACTTGATAGAAGCAAAATTAATCAAGTCAAATCCATGTGCACAATTTGTAGAAAATTTGGACACAATCAAAACCATTGCTGGTATAGACCCAAACACGTGAAAACTATTCCAATTTGGGTTCCAAAAGGCACAAATATAAAATCCCTCAAAGTTGAACAAATCTAGGTGCCAAAAGGAACATATATTAATAGTTTTGGGTCTCCACAAACTTACTTTTCAAAATCATTTGCCACTAACAACAATGGACCTATAAAAACAAATAGGTCACAAAAATATTCTCTCGTGTAGGTGTGGTGGCAGGCCAAGGAACAACAACAGTGTTATCTAGATTCTGGCTGTTCCAGACACACAACGGACGACAAATCAAAGTTCCTTAGCCTAGTATAAAGGTGGCAGAATCACAATGGGCAACAACGAAATATTATTGGTTAAGGTAAAACAGGTAATGGTATATTATCTTGAATGATATATTAAATGTGATAATCTGCACCATAATCTGAATTTAAATCAACCGGTTATGTTATAAAGAGATGAATGATGATTTTGATTCTGACTTATTCAAAATGTTGACCAATCATCTTTGATCTATTTCATATAGAATTGCTTGGACTAATGATGGTGTTTTATTGACTGATGATTACTCAAGATATATTTGGTCATTATGTTCACTGATTTGTTTATTTGCACGGCTTCAATTCAATTTCTTTTAAAAGCTATTAAAAATGATTTTAAGATATTTTGTTTCAACATAACGGTCTGGTCTATAACATTCAACAAGAAATTCAGATGCAGATTACACTAGTAATCTAGTTGATAGAAAAGTTTCTAGTGGAACGTGATTTAACATTCAGTAATTGCATCGTTTTTCAAAGAAAATATCTGCATATTTTCATTTCAAATAATTTTCAGATAGCAGACATTTTTCTTATAAAACCCCTTCTAGAAAATCATTTTTTGTGACCTTGTTTCAGATTAGTCATTTTGGAAATTTTGATTTTATAATTATTTTTGAATTTGATTTTAAATGACTACATTAACTAATCTGACTCCCTACCGATTATCAAAAAGATAAATAGTGATTGGAAAATTGATGAGTGTTGATATTAATTATATATTATAACTTGAGACAGTATAATTAGTAAATTTCTTTATAAATTTAAACAAGAGTTATAAAATTTCTATTGGTAAAAATTCCATGACCATTTCTATTTCTAGCATATTTCTATCAACCATCACTCATCAAAATCCAATATAGTATGTCAATATGTGGTATTTTAAACAGGAAATTATTCGTTCTTCATTTTATTATATTTTTAGCAATAAAAACATCCAAAGTATTCACTCTCATTTAAAAGTCCTCACGGTTATGCATGGGTGAATTACTTATAATTTTTGATTATGTGCTTCCACGCTCATTTAAAAGTCCTCACGGTTATGCATGTATGGAACACATATCAAAATTGATTGATTAAATGGACAAGTTGATTCCAATCCCATTTAAAAGTCCTCACGGTTATGCGTGGCTAGAAGTTACTTGAATTCATTTTTTTAATAAAAATTTGGAATACTACTAATCTCATTTAAAAGTCCGAACGGTTATGCATGGTTAGTAGATTTTCAAATTCCTAAAATAAGTATACCACAAATAGACACAAGTGTATGGTTTTATATGATGACATCATCCCTATCACTCTAAAGTGGAATATGCATCAAAAAGAGTATTTATGATTTTTGTTTGATTTTTTATTGAAATTTAATATTTATACCTGATTGAGTATTAAAGTTGTATTAATGTCTATCACTTTATCTCTATTTTTCTAAACTATTACTCTTTTGCTGATAACAAAAGAGGGAGAGAAAAGTTAAGATTTTGATAAATAAAGGTCAAATATTTTATTTTGTATTTTCTATTTACATCTAGGCTCATTTGCATATTTTTATTTATTTTCATGCATATATGAAGGTGGACCTTTGTGTAGAGAGGAAGCATTCAAATATGGGAGCAAATTGAATAATCAAATACATTTACTAAATTCAAAATCTTAAATATATGTTTGTTATCATCAAAAGGGGTAGATTGTTGAATGTGCTAGTATATGATTTTTATTTGATGATAATAAACATATATATATATATTCATTTAAATGTATTTGTTAATGTACTATTTTATTTTTCACATAATTAAATAAATATTTGCTGAATAAAATAAATAACACAGAATTTAAATATATATTCATTTAAACAGATATTTTATTCAAATAAATAATTATTAAAATTTTGAATAGTACAAATTTGAGCTCTCACTATATATACACAATCTCGATTACAATAATAATTTGATTACATCACAATTTTCAATTTACATCTGCACCTCACTACATATCACTCACACTCGTATTTGATCTACAACTCTATTCCAGATTGAATCCAGCATCTAAGCAATCTGCAAAATAAACACTAACGCGGTAAAATTGAAAAGAAAATATTTTGCAGTGAAAAATAAAGTGTATATTTTGACAATATTATTTGCCTCAGTTATTTGGGTTGTTCATCATAATTTAATTTTGAATTCATCATACACGAACAGCTTGTGACATGCACAGTGTATCACTGTATATGCTACAAGGCCGTGCATACCGATATACACTTGGAAAAGTTACAGGGCCAGGTGAGCACAAGGTCAAACCCAATCAAAAGCCGGGTTCAACTCAAGTGCAATACAAATAAAGTCACGACACGAGCACAAGGTCAAACCCGAGCTATAAGCCGGATTCAACATTGGTGCAAGTTCAAGAAAATGGTCAAGACAACTAAAACAAGCCTCGACCAAAAAGTTCAGTGATGTACACATAAAGGCAGCAACATCAGATGTCCAGACTAAATACAATGCCACAAAGAAAAATAACCAAGGAATGATACAGTATGCAAATAAACAAGTCTGGCAACAAAGATATCATGAACCAGTTCTAAATGCATATGAACTCAAATATCAGTAGACAAGCTACACGAAGACTACTTGAAGTAAATGCATGCACACTTGTATACATATATACAAACAAATGAAGTGCAGACCAACAGTTCAACATTAATCAAGTGAATCAGTTCATTCAATCCAATAAATACACAGGATGAAACATTCAGACTTCAAGATGGCACAAGACATGATGACTAATACAATGAGACATCAAGCACATGAATGCACAATAGAGACTCAATGAAACAACACTGCAACACTGCAGATGCAAGCATACTCGAGTCACAGTGCAGCTAGAATCAACAACAAGTGATGCATCAGTGAAATAGTGGATAGAGCTCAATGCAACTCATCACATAATCAATTGGCCGAATTCAACTTGCAGATGAATACGATGAACTGGTTCAAACCAACATATATACAAATGTACTACAACTACCAGAAAAACAAAACAACCAGACACAAGAACTACCCGAGTCCATCTCTGCAACCTGAACCAGACACCAAAATGTACACAATTCAACATGCTTAGTTCACATGAAATGCAACACTTAAATCAAAATTCAGTGGGAACTACAACCCAGTCCAGTTCAAATGTACAGCATGACACACTGCACTAGACCAGAGCATAAACCAAACAATGAAAACTGCAAATACCAAAGTGAAGCCACCAATGGAACCTGATTCGAAGCAATGCAACAGCGACTATGATCAATATACATATATAGGCAGTGCAAACAGGCTCAGTGAAACCGAAGACAATAGCATCAGGTTAAAAATACTATAGAGCATGTAACAGTCATTAACAAAGTCAAGTAGCAGCTTCAAACAAAGTAAATGAATCAAAATTGTGATGATCAAGATAATTACAAGTTCAAAATCAAGTAGCAGTTTTGAACAAAGACAGAGAAGCCGAAGTCAACAAGCACAAAGAACGGAACCAGGTCGAGTTTAAATGCCAGCAAATTCGAAACCGTGGTGAGCAAGGAAAACAGTGTCAAAGCGAATCAAAGCCGTGATAACGAAACAATCAATAATATACGAATTGAACAAGTCAGTAAACATCAACAGCATTCAATCATAATCAAGTGGCCGAGATAAATCAGTTGACAAATTCAAACAAATACATACGAACGAAATTATAAGGGATTAAACCCTATATAAACCCAATCATCATCGGCGTTAAAAATCAATCGAGTTTAAGCAAAACTAACAAGTAAATCAAAAGGGATAAATTACATACCGAAGTCAAAAATTGAACTCGATCGAAGCAGCCGTGTGCGAACTGAAGGACCGTCGATTGCCGAAGCAAATAAGAGGAATAGTCATTGAAATCGACAAACAAAGAATCGGCTTCTTCAATTACAAAGGCCCTAATTTCAGAACGAACGAAAGAAAGGGGAAGCAGACATTATTCACAAAGAAGTCGGGCCGAAGGAATTAAAGGAAAAGGGAAAAAGTTTATCAATTTATTTAATTTAGGCCGAAATTTTCTTTGGGCTAAATATTTTAAAATTAGGGTTCTTTGTTTTTAAATTTGTATTTTTATTTTTAACCGTTGTATTTTCCAGTCGTGTGACTAGGGTATGAACCATGGTGGTGTAGTTCGAGAATTCGCAACTCAGTGGCTGAGTTATGGCAGGGTTTTGAGCGTAGAGTTAGGTTAGTCGATAGCGGGTGTCGCCAGTTTATGTGTGTAAGCGTCTGACTACTTAATTTCTAGTAGAAACCTTGGAAGCAGTACGTAGGCAGGGTTTTGCCGAAGCTGGGTAAATCTGTGTGTTCTATTTTCTGCATTTACTATTCTGCTATTATCTGTGCTGCTATTATTCTATTGTGATCTGTGTTGTAATTATTTTATATACTTCCGCAATAATTTTTATAATTAATAGTATCACCCTATTCACCCCCCCTCCCCTCTAGGGTGAAATTGATCCTACAAGTGGTATCAAAGCTAGGAACAGAAGTCAATTTTTGATTCAAAAATTTGATTTTTCAAAAACCAATTTTTTTTTAAAAAATTTGAATTTTTAAAATGGCTTCTTTTAATAATGCTTTTGCTGAGGGTCAGTCCATAATTAGACCACCAATGTTCAATGGTGAATATGCTTATTGGAAAAATAGAATGAATTTTTTTCTAAAAACCATTGATGCTTGGAATATTGTTGAGACAGGTTATAGAGCGCCAACGATAGTTGTAGATAATTAGGAAAATGAAAAACCGATGGATCAATGGACAGATCTAGAAAATAAACTACAGAATACTAATGCTAAAGCTAAGAATTCTATTATCTATTCATTGGATCAAATTGAATTTAATCGTGTCTCACATTGTCTAACTGCTCAGGAAATATGGCACACACTCGAAGTGACTCACGAATGAACATCTCAAGTCAAAGAATCTCGCCTTGCCATGCTTAGTAGAGAATACGAGAACTTCACAATGGCCAAGAATAAAAATGTCAAAGAGATGTATGGACGACTTTCCAATATCGTATACAAATCAAAAGCTCTCGGGAAATCATACACAGAATTGGAAATAGTCCGAAAAATCCTCAGAGTCCTTCCACGGAGTTTTGAAGCAAAAGTCACAGCTATTCAAGAATCGAAAGATTTGAAACAAATCAAAGTTGAAGAACTCATCGGAAATCTCACCACTTATGAGCTAGAGATGAAATTCAAGGAAGAACGAGAAGGATGTGATGCTCGAAAGAAATCAATAGCTCTTAAAGGAATAGCGAAAAGTGATGATGATGATGGAGCAGCTGAGCTGGCACTATTAATGAAGAAATTCAAAAGGTGGAATCACAAATGCGAAAATCCAGCTCTAAATCAACAATTGAAAAGCAGAATAATCATAGCACTAGACAACCCAGAAGAGTGGGAGATCATATGTAACAAGTGCAACAAACATGGCCACATCAAGCCCAATTGTCCCCGAAATTGACTCGGCCAAGAAAAGAAATCGAAAAGGAGAAGTTTTGCAGCCACGTGGAATACAAGTGATGAAGATGATAAAAGCACTAGCAGTGAGAGTGAGAAAGGAGATCTGTGCCTTCGAGGTGATATAACTGATAGTGATGATGATGAGCCAAGCGAGGTATCAAAACTCACTCACTCAAAATTACTTATATATTTCCATGAAGTAAATGGCTGTTTTGAACGACTTAGGGAAAGATATGCTATAATTGAATCGCAAAGAGATACTTTGATAGATTTAAATAAACAGCTTGATCAATTAGTTAAAAACTATCAAAGCAAAAGCCCTAAGTGTGATAAGTGTCCAAAATTCGAAGAAGAGATTAGAAAATCAGAAATAAAAATAAAATCACTTGAAAATGAAATTCTGATTTTAAAGGAAAGTGAAAATACGAGGAGAGAAAATTCTATTAAAAAGTGCACACAATTATTAAATGAAACTGAATCCCTCAAAACACAAGTCCAACAACTGTCTACGACTTTAGGAAAATTTTCAAAGAGTGAAAGATCGTTAAATATGCTATTAGGGAAACAAACTGTTAATACAAATAGACAAGGACTTGGATATAATCAATCTGAACTTGATAGAAGCAAAATTAATCAAGTCAAATCCATGTGCACAATTTGTAGAAAATTTGGACACAATCAAAATAATTGCTGGTATAGACCCAAACATATGAAAACTATTCCAATTTGGGTTCCAAAAGGCACAAATATAAAATCTCTCAAAGTTAAACAAATCTGGGTGCCGAAAGGAACATATATAAATAGTTTTGGGTCTCCACAAACTTACTTTTCAAAATCATTTGTCACTAACAACCATGGACCTATAAAAATAAATAGGTCACAAAAATATTCTCTCGTGTAGGTGTGGTGGCAGGCTATGGAACAACAACAGTGTTATCTGGATTCTGCCTGTTCCAGACACACAACGGACGACAAATAAAAGTTCCTTAGCCTAGTATAAAGGTGGCAGAATCACAATGGGCAACAAAGAAATATTATTGGTTAAGGTAAAACATTTAATGGTATATTATCTTGAATGATATATTAAATGTGATAATCTGCACCATAATCTGAATTTAAATCAGCCAGTTATGTTATAAAGAGATGAATGATGATTTTGATTCTGACTTATTCAAAATGTTGACCATTCATCTTTGAACTATTTCATATAGAATTGCTTGGACTAATGATGGTGTTTTATTGACTGATGATTACCCAAGATATATTTGGTCATTATGTTCACTGATTTGTTTATTTGTACGGCTTCAATTCAATTTCATTTAAAAGCTGTTAAAAATGATTTTGAGATATTTTGTTGCAACATAACGGTCTGGTCTATAACATTCAACAAATGATAAATTTGAGTCAACAAGAAATTTAGATGCAGATTACACTGGTATTCTAGTTGATAGAAAAATTTCAAGTGGAACATGATTTAACATTCAGTAATTGCATCATTTTTCAAAGAAAATATATACATATTTTCATTTCAAATAATTTCAAATAGCAAACATTTTTCTAATAAAACCCCTTCTAGAAAATCATTGTTGGTGACCTTGTTTCAGATTAGTCATTTTGGAAAATTTGATTTTATAATTATTTTTGAATTTGATTTTAAATGACTACATTAACTAATCTGACTTCCTACTAATTATCAAAAAGATAAATAGTGATTGAAAAAGTGATGAGTGTTGATATTAATTATATATTATAACTTGAGATAGTATAATTAGTAAATTTCTTTAGAAATTTAAACAAGAGTTATAAAAATTTCTGTTGGTAAAAATTCCATGACCATTTCTATTTCTATCATATTTCTATCAACCATCACTCATCAAAATCCAATATAGTATGTCAATATGTGGTATTTTAAACGGGAAATTATTCGTTCTTCATTTTATTATATTTTTAGCAATAAAAACATCCAAAGTATTCACTCTCATTTAAAAGTCCTCACGGTTATGCATGGGTGAATTAATTGGAATTTTTGATTATGTGCTTCCATGCTCATTTAAAAGTCCTCACGGTTATGCATGTATGGAATGCATATCAAAATTAATTGATTAAATAGACAAGTTTATTCTAATCCCATTTAAAAGTCCTCACGTTTATGCGTGGCTGGAAGATACTTGAATTCATTTTTTATTAAAAATTTGGAATACTACTAATCTCATTTAAAAGTCCTAATGGTTATGCATAGTTAGTAGATATTCAAATTCCTGAAATAAATATACCACAAATAGACACAACTGTATGGTTTTATATGATGACATCATCCCTATCACTCTAAAGTGGAATATGCATCAAATAGAGTATTTATGATTTTTGTTTGATTTTTTATTGAAATTTAATATTTATACCTGATTGAGTATTAAAGTTGTATTAATGTCTATCACTTTATCTCTATTTTTCTAACACTATTACTCTTTTGCTGATAACAAAGGGGGAAAGAAAAGTTAAGATTTTGATAAATAAAGGTCAAATATTTTATTTTGTATTTTCTATTTACATTTAGGCTCATTTGCATATTTTTATTTATTTTCATGCATATATGAAGGGGGAGCTTTGTGTAGAGAGGAAGCATTCAAATAGGGGGAGCAAATTGAATAATCAAATACATTTACTAAATTCAAAATCTTAAATATATGTTTGTTATCATCAAAAGGGGGAGATTGTTGAATCTACTAGTATATGATTTTTGTTTGATGATAATAAGCATATATGTATATTCATTTAAATGTATTTGTTAATGTACTATTTTATTTTTCACATAATTAAATAAATATTTGCTGAATAAAATAAATAACAAAGAATTTAAATATATATTCATTTAAACGGATATTTTATTCAAACAAATATTTATTACAATTTTGAATAGTACAAATTTGAGCTCTCACTATATATACACAATTTCAATTACAATACAAATTTGATTACATCACAATTTTCAATTTACATCTGCACCTCACTACATATCGCTCACACTCGTATTTGATCTACAACTCTATTCCAGATTGAATCCAGCATCTGAGCAATCTTCAAAATAAACACTAACGCGGTAAAATTGAAAAGAAAATATTTTGTAGTGAAAAATAAAGTGTATATTTTGAAAATATTATTTGCCTCGGTTATTTGGGTTGTTCGTCATCATTTAATTTTGAATTCATCATACACGAATAGCTTGTGACATGCACAGTGTATCACTGTACATGCCACAAGGCCGTGCACACCGATAGACACTTGATAAAGTTACAGGGCCAGGTGATCACAAGGTCAAACCCAATCAAAAGCCGGGTTCAACTCAAGTGCAATACAAATAAAGTCACGACACGAGCACAAGGTCAAACCCGAGCTATAAGATGCATTCAACACAGGTGCAAGTTCAAGAAAATGGTCAAGACAACTAAAACAAGCCTCGACCAAAAAGTTCAGTGATGTACACATGAAGGCAGCAACATCAGATGTCCAGACTAAATACAATGCCACAAAGAAAAATAACCAAGGAATGATACAGTATGCAAATAAACAAGTCTCGCAACAAAGATATCATGAACCAGCTCTAAATGCATATTAACTCAAATATCAGTAGACAAGCTACATGAAGACTACATGAAGTAAATGCATGCACACTTGTATACATATATACAAACAACTGAAGTGCAAACCAACAGTTCAACATGACTCAAGTGAATCAATTCATTCAATCCAATAAATACACAGGATGAAACATTCAGACTTCAAGATGTCACAAAACATGATGACTAATACAATGAGATAGCAAACACATGAATGCACAATAGAGACTCAATGAAACAACACTGCAACACTGTAGATGCAAGCATACTCGAGTCACAGTGCAGCTAGAATCAACAACAAGTGATGCATCAGTGAAATAGTGGATAGAGCTCAATGCAACTCATCACATAATCAATTAGCTGAATTCAACTTGCAGATGAATACGATGAATTGGTTCAAACCAACATATATACAAATGTACTACAACTACCAGAAAAACAAAACAACCAGACACAAGAACTACCAGAGTCCATCACTGCAACCTGAACCAGACACCAAAATGTACACAATTCAACATGCTTAGTTCACATGAAATGCAACACTTAAATCAAAATTCAGTGGGAACTACAACCCAGTCCAGTTCGAATGTACAGCATGACACACTGCACTAGACCAGAGCATTAACCAAACAATGAAAACTGCAAATACAAAGTGAAGCCACCAATGGAACCTGATTCGAAGCAATGCAATAGCGACTATGATCAATATACATATATAGGCAGTGCAAACAGGCTCAGTGAAACCAGAGACAATAGCATCAGGTTGAAAATACTACAGAGCATGTAACAGTTATTAACAAAGTCAAGTAGCAGCTTCAAACAAAGTAAATGAATCAAAATTGTGATGATCAAGATAAGTACAAGTTCAAAATCAAGTAGCAGTTTTGAACAAAGACAGAGAAGCCAAAGTCAACAAGCACAAAGAACGGAACCAGGTCGAGTTTAAATGCCAGCAAATTCGAAACCGTGGTGAGCAAGGAAAACAGTGTCAAAGCGAATCAAAGCCGTGATAACCAAGCAATCAATAATATACGAATTGAACAAGTTAGTAAACATCTACAGCATTCAATCATAATCAAGTGGTCGAGATAAATCAATTTACAAATTCAAACAAATACATACGAACGAAATTATAGGGGATTAAACCCTATATAAAGCCAATCATCATCGGTGTTAAAAATCAATCGAGTTTAAACAAAACTAACAAGTAAAGCAAAAGGGATAAATTACATACCGAAGTCAAAAATCAAACTCGATCGAAGCAGCTGTGTGCGAACTGAAGAACCGTCGATTGCCGAAGCAAATCAGAGGAATAGTCATTGAAATCGACAAACAAGGAATCGGCTTCTTCAATTACAAAAGCCTTAATTTCAGAACGAACGAAAGGGGAAGTAGACATTATTCACAAAGAAGTCAGGCCGAAGGTATTAAAGGAAAAGGGAAAATGTTTATCAATTTATTTACTTTGGGCCGAAATTTTCTTTGGGCTTAATACTTTAAAATTAGGGTTCTTTGTTTTTAAATTGTTTTGAAATTTGTATTTGTATTTTTAACCATTGTATTTTCCAGTCGTGTGACTAGGGTACGAACTACGATGATGTAGTTCGAGAATTCGCAACTCGGTAGCTGAGTTGTAGCAGGGTTTTGAGCATAGAGTTAGGTTAGTCGATAGCGGGTGTCACTAGTTTACATGTGTAAGCGTCTGATTACTTAATTTATAGTAGAAACCTTGGAGGCAGCACGTAGGCAGGGTTTTGTCGAAGCTGGGTAAATCTGTGTGTTCTAATTTCTGCATTTACTATTCTGCTATTATCTGTGCTGCTATTATTCTGCTATGATCTGTGTTGAAATTATTTTATATACTTTCGCAATAATTTTTATAATTAATAGTATCACCCTATTCACCCTCCCCCCTCTAGGGTGAAATCGATCCTACAACAGCTGTCCAGGACGATTTAGAAGTAGAGCTCAATTTAAATGTTATCAGACAACCTAATAGGATCGTGGATCGTGATGAGAGGCAATTAAGGTGAAAGGTTTTGCAACTAGTTAAAGTTTAATGGAGTGGTGATGCTAATGACGACTGTACATGGGAAACAGAGGATAGGATATAGAAGGCATATCCAGACTTTAGGATGGATGTATAATTTGCATATATTGTATAAAGATAGTGTACTCACCGCCTGTGGTGTAGTCACTTATCATAGCTTTATATATATTTTATCATATACGATATATTCCTTTTGAGTTATCTTCTTCTCATCTTTAATTTCGAGAACGAAATTCTTTTAAGGAGGGAAGTGTGTAATAACCCGCAAATTCACATTTCAATTTTTTTTAATATATTCAAATATAGGTTTTTTTATCATAAATGATAACGTTTTAAATAATAAATAATATTGGTAATCTTATTTTCAATAAATATTTACAAAATTATATACTTTGGAAGATATATCGATAAAATGACTGAAAACCGTTTCATCAATAAATAGCTCTTAAACCATCTGACATCGTGCACGGAGCTGGATACATACACTCATTTATTTATATGAGTAAAAATATGTAATAAAATTATTTATTTTATTTTTGAAAATAAAATCTCTTTATGACATCATCAATGATATTGCTATTTGAAATAAATGATTTTTGAATATAAATTGAGTTTAAATGATTTAATAATTATTCTAATATTAAATAAGCCCTTTTAATTATTATATAATGATAGGAATATTATAATTAAACTTTGTTTACAAATATATATATATATATTGAATAAGAAGTAAAAAATATGATCAGAAATCAAAATCGAAGTCCGTAATGATTCAACATAGAAAAGTTGTGCAACGATGTGAATCATTTGAGATAATACAATGCACACTATACGTACATATACATAAACACATTCACATGCACATGAACACATATACACATACAAATATACTAATATATATATATATATATATATTAGAAAATATCTGAGATATTTTCCTAAAACTTAACCCTTAAGTAAAACCAAAGTCAACATCTTACACCGTAAGTACAACCACATGGCCACACATATGGGGGGAGGCATGGTCAGCCGAGAATGATGAGGGGAGGGGGGAGTGGTGGTGATGAAATGGCAAACAAATATCATGATATTTCCATCCTTACATTTGCCTATAAATAACAAAAACCTCTCTTCACTTCATTCACACTTCTTCTTCATAAAATTCCTAAGCTCTTTATCCTCTTCTTCTCAATACCAATGGCTTCCATAGCCTAAAAAAGAAAATATTATAAAATCAAAATAAAGTTGTGCCAAAATCAATCGAAATCTATACCATTTCAAACCAAAGTTCAAACTAGTGATCTCCTACTTCTCCTCCACCAAGGCCTTGTGCAACCAAGCCCTCCACCACCATTTTCTAAGAAAGGCTGAACCTTTCCAAGCCTCCTAGAATAAGGCCGAACCCTATAGGAGCTATTGTGCTAGTAGTCGTGAGCTCCAATTTTGAGATAGCGGAGCTATAGCCATTTTAAAGTTAGTTCGATCGAAAATCAATTGAGAAACTCTAATTATATATATATGACGTGATATGATTGCTATGAATGTTTACTATGCTTTGATCATCAAGTTTGGTTGTTTACAATAGTTGTCTAATTATATAAACAAGTCACGTTAAATACACGTCGATATTACACAAGGAAATCACTTTTCGAATCAAGGAATAAAAGTAATATGAAATCATTTAAACCTCTTTGAAAATATTTAAAATGGTTTATAAATGTTATATAAACACTAAAATCCATTTTGGTAAAGTTTGGACAAGTGATGAAAGTTGAGTCAAAAATAGGCACGTCGCGTAACTATAGTTCGCGATTTCGCGCCGTAGAAAGTTAAACCGTTTATACGATGGATTCAAAGTCAGAATTCTTTGTAATAAGAATTTTACAAAATCTTATAATCATAGTTTTCAAACAAAAGAAAATGATCAAGATTTAATTTGGTACATTTTGAAATATGAGTAAATCAAGTTTTTAAAATAATCACGGTTTGACAGTTCGAAAACCGAAGGGACAAATCATTTAAAAATGGTATTTTTAATTCTTTAAAAACATGGAATGAATTCTATGAATATTTTAATATGTTTCAAAAGAGATTCAAGTTATAAAAAGGGATTTTTTTAATGATCGAAAAGTTGTTTTGGTCAAATAAGCGTTAAAAGCACAATTCACAGCACTTTTTGCAGCACTTCTAATAAATTTCGAAATATAACTTTAAACTAAGTATTCTTACCCAAATCTTTTACAAAAAATTTCAAATAAATAATTAAATATTTTAAAGATGACTTGGATGTTTCATAATTATTTTAAAAGAGTTTAAATAAATGATTTAAAGAAAAGCTATTATAATCAAGTGATTTGATCTTGGCTCAAAAAGCGAATGGGTAAGATGGATTTTTTCTATTCGTGATATCCGGATAGGAGGTGCTTAAACTAAGGAATTGTTCAGGAGCAACCAATGCCCTAGCTCACCTGGCCTCTTTCTTGGGTAAGGAATAAATAAGGTCGAAATGTCGGAAACGAGGCAAGTATAAAAGATTTAATTTTCCAAATTTAATACAAATTGGATGTATAAAAATAATCTTCTTATACTTGTTATTAATTTCCGAGGAGGGAACCTGTACTATCTGTGTGAATTTAAAAGGTGATTTCACTGTTATTCGAGGGATAATAATGGTTGAATATGAAAATTGATGTTGAGCAGAATTAGTAAAATTTCTATCAACCCTTTTTACTCAAAAATGTTTTGCAATG
Source organism: Allium fistulosum (assembly GCA_030737815.1). Taxonomy (NCBI): domain Eukaryota; kingdom Viridiplantae; phylum Streptophyta; class Magnoliopsida; order Asparagales; family Amaryllidaceae; genus Allium; species Allium fistulosum. The sequence goes on from CM060901.1 coordinate 636,377,824, forward strand.
TGATTTATGAGAAATGATCTTAATTTGGTATTTTCGAAGTTAAAAAGAGGTTTATTGATTTCGTATATACGTGAAATAAATGTTTTAAAGATATATATCTCTAGAAGGTATTTCTGATAAAGAGATAAGTAATTAATCAAATGATAAGCACATATTAACTTAACATCTTTTTATCGATGATTGGTTCGAAGGAACCAAGATCGGGTTTGGGGTAATTCCTATTCGAAAACCACTTCGAACCTATTTACAAGTTCGAAAGTGAAGACATGTTAAAGACAATGAAGTTGAAGGCGGGGATCTTCATAACGGAAGGACTACTTGTTGATAATTTCGGAGTAGCTCCCAAGATAAATAAATACCATTGGTCCCTTCATTCTTGGATCTTCGTATGCAAGGACTACTTGCTACTAATCCTAGGGGTAATGCCCGATAGGATGTGGTAGGAGAGGGCCATCGGCTTGTCATGTTCCTGGACAACTTATATTGATGAATGTCTGACCTTGCATTTCTAAGAACATATTACATTGATCTCTACAAACGTACATCTGTTTGGTGGTGTAGGAGGTAACCCCTCTTATGTTTAACACCCTTCTCTAAGACGTACAAGCTCAGAGTTGTACTTTTGTTGAAATCAATAATGTGTTGTTGGAAATGGCAATGTGGCATTTTAAGTGAAAATGTTCTGAGAAAGGTAAACGTTATGTAACGACCCTGAATTTTCAACAATTTAAAACGAAGATATTTAATTAATTTTAAATATTTGGATGATGATTTGAATTGAATTTCAAATTTTCAGAATAATTTGGCGATTAAACTTTAAAATTTAATCTATTGAATGCCGAATAAAAATTTGAGTCTTCAATTTTAAGATGAAGAAAAATATTTCGAAAGCTTTTAAAATTCGTATTGATATTACTAAAGATAACAGAAGCTTCAGAATCGAATTTGGGAGTGAATTGTTCAGTTTGAAATTATATTGTTCGAATCGATATTTAAAAATAGTCAATTTTCAAACAGTCTCGGAATTCGACGAAACCAGTTCCATTGGGTCCGGAATGTTATATTATTGCCGGATTCCAATTTTCGTAATTTTCGCGGTTGTTGTGTGACCATACGATAGTTAAACGCGTTAGAATTTAAATGGAATTCAATTTAAATTTAAATTTGTAAACATCACACGTTCGTTCCTTCAACCACGCAGGGAATCACGGGGAGAAAATCGTGCATCCCATGTCTTCTGTCTTCCTCCCTTCTTTTAAAATCATTTCCCCTCTCTCAGATTAAAATCAAAACGAAGAAAACAAGCAAATGGCCTCGAGAAAAATAAAAATAAATGCTGAGTAAAATCCCTCCCTCTCTCGTTCTAACCAAAATCAATCGCCATAGGGAAAATAAGATAATCGAACGCGATTCGTTCGAGTAAGCTAGAGGAGGGGCGGCATTCGCGACGCCGTGGGGGCTCGCGTACGATGGCAATGGATAAGGCAGCGCGACTGGAAGGTGGCTTCGTCATCGAACGAACGAGCGGCAACAGGGAGCTCGAGTAACTGGGTCAAGCAGGGCGGCGACCAGGGTTTCGCGGTGGAGCTCGCGGCGAGGTGGAATCGCGTAGGGGGGTATCACGTGAACTTCAATCAAGGGCAATTGGGGGCAGCACGACAGTACGATGACGAGGAGGATGGAGGCGAATTCGTGAGGGTACGGCGTGGCTCCTGGTTTTGCCGAGGTGATTATTTTTTTTTGGTTTCTGTATACCTGTTCAAAGAGAAAATTTTGGTTAAAAATCGAATCACCAGTTTAAGAGAATTTTTATCACTGTTTGGTTTAATTATTGGTTTAGGAAAAGATAAAATCTATAAAAGAAAACGGGTTTAAAATTTTATTTTGGTTTAAATTGAACTTTTGGGTTAATTAAATATAGCGAATGGAAATCTATTTATGCGACTGGTCCAAATATTATATAAAATAAAAATTGGAATTTATAAAGAATATTGGTTTAAAATAAAATCACTTGTTAATTTAAATTATCAAATGGAAATTTAATTTGATAGATATGTAGTTTAACTCAAAAGGAAATGAACTTGTTTAGAGATATATATATGATTTTAAAATGTTATAGAATTTCAAAGGGGAATTAAAGAGATTTGTACAATTTAATTATCAGTTGATTTGTTATTTAATGGTAATGAATTGTTTGATTAGTTAAAAATATTTATAAAACCTTATAACGTTGTCACAAAGGATATTTAAATGAGAAATTGGTTTAAATGAAACTATTAGTTAATTAAACAATCAAAAACGGAAATGGGTTATTTGATTGGTTCGAATGTTAATTAATTTATATAATGTGTATACAAGGTTAAAAATGGAAGAAAACAAATAGAAATGGGATGGACTGCAAAATAAAAAGGCTAAGGTGAGATCTTCTCACTCAAAATATATTTGGAATTTACAGTTATTGATTGATGATTTGATTGCTATTTGATGTGATATTAGATATAATAGGATATATCTATATATATAGCAATATATACATATTGGCATATGTATATATTGGATTGATGATTTCCCGCCTCGTATAGCGGATGAGACCCTATTGCGCCGTTAGTAAGCGGATTTTTATAAAACCCATATACCGCGATAATTCCGTACTGGAGCGGAATTGGTATTGTGCTAACGTCTTTGGATGTAGGGAAACAGGTTGGAGGGATCCAACTGGATTCCTCAACTTTATTTATTTATTTACAGATGTTGATATATACATTCTGTTATCATATATTGATATATGATGTCTGATGTTGTGATGGACAAATTGATGCGTTGCATCATTGGATTCAAAATTTTGAAGTTTAAAAATAACGATCTTTAACTTTAAAAGAGATTTTTAAAAGTGATTATTTGAAAGTATACGTTTTATTTGAATTTTTGAATTGATTTACTTTAAATAAATAAATGTTATAAATTTAAAGTTATGGAAATTATAATGTTTTGTAAATTATAACCGAAAGATAAAATTTCTTTTGAAATAAATGGTTAAGTCATAAATAAAAAGATTTGAATTGAGATTTTTAAATTATTAAAACGATGTATATAAAAGATGTATAAAATTTGATTTTTATAAATATAAAATATTGGGATTATAAAACGAGTTTTAATAAGTGTTAAAATGAAGAATAAAGGGATGGTATAAGTGAACGAAATTTTATATTTATAAATTATGAAGTTACAAAATAAATAGATTTTTGTAAAACAAAAGACTTATAAGTGATTTACTTATAAATCGGGTTTCGACATTTTAATTAAGAGTTGTGAGTAAGTATGAATGGTTTATAGACGAGATTTATAAAATATATATTTTATAAATCCAAACAATGGGATTTTAAACGTAGTTCGGTTGTTGTTAAAAATAAGATTTTTAAATGAAATCTTATAAGGAATAAGATTTAAAATTTGTGAAGCCTTAAAGGAACGAATGTTATAAATCCATGAAGTATAAGTACTTAACCTCTAATATGGACTTTTGGTATATAAAGTTGAGTTATAAAATGAATTGAATTATAAAGAAGATTTATAAATCAAAGTTGTTAGAAAATAGAAATAGAATTTGTAAACGTTGTTTTATAAATTCGAAGATCAATTGAATTTGATAAATTAAATATAGGAGATTATAAAAGAAGATATATTCGCGTTTTGGATAGCGAATTTTTATTGAAATAAAATGTGTAGAAAAGATTGAAATTTGGTTAGTGAAATATATTCACGGTTTTGGACAGTGAATATATTATTAAGTAAAATGGATATGTTTTGGGAAAGTGACATTAAAAATGAAGTTAATTGTTTTAACGATGTTTTAAAATGTATTGAATATCGAAATCATAGATTTCAACATTCATTGTTGAAATAGACGTTTTCGAGAAGTAGAAGGAAATGGTGGACTATAACACTGTTGTTATAGTAAATGATTTCCGAAAGGAAATGTTTTTATATAGTATTGGGATTTACATATCTATCTTAAATTCCGAATCCCTATACTAGTGATTTTGAGTCGTCGTAACGATGTTTTACGTAACATTCGTTTTGACTCAAAAAAAAATGTGTTATAGAAATAGATTTCCTTAAAGAATGAAATATATACTTAATATTGTTTTTTAAGTATATCGAATATTTTCAAATGTTGAAAATAAATAGATTTGTGAATTACTTATTATTAAATAAGTATGGAATTGTTTTTCCAAAAAAATGAAATGAAATGTTTTTTTGACAATTTATCTTCTTAAAGATAAATTGAAATTGAATATTGAAAACGATTTGAAAATCGTATATCAGTAAATATTGGAAAATATAAATTCAATATGGAATTTATAAAAAGAAATGGGAATCCGTTTAAAAATAAATATTGATTTATTTTTGAAGTGTGGAAATTATATATCTAGTAAAGATATTTTTGGAGATAAAATAATTTGGAAAATTATTTGGAATCTGATGATGTTGCGCATCTTTATTGATAGTTAAAATAACCGACTATCAATAATTACCTTGAGTAGGTATTTGTTGTGAATTGGATGAATTTGAATGCCACACTTATTTTTGAATAAGCGCTCACTATTCGGGTTAGCTGGGAAACGACCATGGGGTCGTATAACCCATTCCGAATATGTGATACGTCGTTATGAATTGCATTTGAAGACCGGTGTTGAAGACCGGATATTTTTGAAAATGGAAGGATTACCGTCGAGTTACTCTACATCGGCTGATCTCCGGTTTAGAGGTTTTTTATCACCCTTAGTGACGGGAAGTCCTGACGTGATTGAAAATTATCCGGAATTGCAAGGGCTTCGTGAGAAGTGCCTTCGGTTCTGTTCGATCCCGGAACAGACTTGTATGGATTGTGTGTCTGACGTTACAATTTGAGATATAAAGCTGATTTCTTTCAAATACATTTCTGTTGGTGGCGGAGAATTTATTCTCTTAGCTTAACACCCTTCTCTGAGACGTACGAGCTCAGAGGTTATGTAGTTGAAATTTATCAGCGATATATCCCAACTTGGTAACGTGGCATACTGAGTGTTGTTGTGAAATGATCAGTGTTTGATCATTTGTGATATGATCATTTGTTTGATCTTATATCTTGGTGATCATAGGTTGATCATTTTGTTTGACCCGAAGCAGGGCTTTGTAGAAAGCGTAGCTTTGTGGACGAGACTTCGTCGAGCCTCACACCCCGGAAATGGTCGAAACAGGAAGAATGCGGCAAGGTTCTAGGGAGTAGCGCCCCTTAGTGTATGTCATTCCTTCTGGATAGAGGTGGTATCATGGTATGGAGCCCAGATACTTAACCTATGTGGTTGCTGCATTATTTTCTATGTGGTTTGTTGGAAATCGGGGATCCTCGGGAAGATCGGTTACGATCGGGGGATGGCATACGCGTGTCAGTAGTTACCTATTTTTGCAGAGGTAACCCGGCCTTGTGTTGGCAGAGATCCGGTTAGGTTCTCGGGTCGTCTATTCCAGGGACGTACCCATCGTGGAAAAGGAAGTTCCTTAGCCTGACCATTTGTTGGAAATCCAAAAAAAACAATACGAGCCTTGTACGGTTTTAGTTGTATTACCTGCTATGGAATGTGGCGGTAACCTGCTATTGAACATAGTAGCTATAGTAGGCATAAGTGCGGAATGCCTATGCTGGCTAAGATTAATATTATACTTTCGAAATGTTTTCTACACTATGCACTAATAATAATATCAAAAATGATTTGATTTTGCGTAGTAAGCATCTTTGACTATCATAAGAAGAAATCTCCTCCAAGTCTGCGTTTGCATTGTGTGTGTGGCGGGAGGTCTTATGGTAGTTTCATTTTCCAAAAGCATTTCGAATTGACTTTAAAATTATTTTGTTGTTATAAAGAATAACTGTTTTACGATCTCACACCAGTCACCATGACTGACTCGGAGTTTATTGTTTCCCTTCTAAACTCTGGGTGCGCACCAATTTCCACACGGGCAGTCTAGAGTTAGATTATCAGGATATTCTGGATATTCTAGAGCTTGGAGATAAGCTGGATGACGAGACGTAGTATTTGTATCTGATATATTTATTCCGCTGTGTATTCTGTATGAGGACAAGTTATATAACTGTCCATTGTTGTATATTGACTCTGATGATTGATGTATGTATAAAATGATATAGTTCTTTGTTTTAAAAGACTAGTGTTTATCTATTATATATTGTTCCGCTGCGAATGTGAGATTCTGATATTGTTTTTCTGTTCTGCTCTTGTTCTCTGTTGTTTCTTCTTTCTCTTTTCTTCTTTTCTTCTTCTTCTACCTATTTTCTTTTTTTTAAAACCCTCACTATTGGAGTTTCCGGCACTCGATTGCTCGGCAGTCGATAAAGTGAGTATCGATGTCGAATTTTCGAAAGTCGAAAATCCAGTACGTGACACGTTACCTCAAGCCTCACACCCTATTATGCCGTCAAATTTAACCAATGTAACAATTTCGGATATTTGAATATGTTTATTTGAAAGGTTTTCAAAGAATGTCATTACAAGTAATTTCACTGGATTTTACGTTGAAATGATTTGGTTATCATAAGGTAAAAACATGTTCCGTGTTTATGTGCAGCGTGGTCTTTTGAGATGCCCTTTTGTTTTTCAAATACTCATATTTTGAGTTTCTCACACCAGTCCCATAACTGACCCGGAGTTTATTTTCCTTTTCCCTTAAACACGGGTGCCCTATTTTTTGGGCAGCCAAGTAGTCAAGTAGCTTGGAGCATTTTGGAAGTAGCATGGAGCATGAAGACTGGAGAGTCCTTTTGACAATAGTGATCTATTTCAAATTTCCGATGTATCATGTAGTATGTATTTAGTATCCAGCAGCCTCTGTAAGGATAGGCAGTTATAACTGTCCCTGGTTGGGTTAGTACTTATCGTTACTCTAATGAATCACTTGGAGTGATTATATGTACTTTCCTTATGTATAATTAATGCGAATGTGAGATTCTATTGTTATTCTATCTTCTACCTTTATTTCTTTTAAAAACCTCCGATTATTTGCCTCTCCGGCACTTGAATTTTTGGCACATGAATACCAAGGATGTATTAGTGTCGATCTTCAATGGTCAAAAAGGTGGGTCGTTGCAATTTTGGAATATAAATATATAGGAAAATCAAGTGGGTAAAATAAACCATATAATGTAAATGAATAGTCAAATAATAAATTCCATACCATATTTTAGAAGAAAAATAAGTATAAATGTGTATATTGCACTTTCGTTCGGGCTATCACATATAACTTTATGTTGAAAGTTTTATTTTAAATATGTGTTTCGTAAACTTAATTTTAGTTGAATGTTTTATTTTATTTTACTCAACTATAATATTAGATGTTATCTATCTTAATCAACCTGTGGCATAATATATATTTATGTAACAATTATTTTATAAACCATAAAATGTTCATAAGCAACAAACAATTTTTCATTCAATATATGGGTAACACCAAATTCTTGGGAATCATGAAACACTATAGCAATTGTTATTTCTTTTGTCCAAAATATGTTTACCTTTACAAGTAAACTAATTTCAAATGGAAAGTATAATGTTTAAAAGGAATTCATTAATACTATTGTAATTTCAATTGAATTCAAAGTAATTAAAGAATTATAACAACAAATTCTTTTATTGAAATTCAACTTATTGAGAGAATCAGTTACATAATAAATTTTTTAATGTTAATTAATTAGTGTCTAATTTTAGTTCAATAAAACATTCATTTCTAATGATTAATATTGATTTTTAGTACTACATATTTTCAAAATATACCTTTATTAAATCGTGTTGTGCAGCTCTGATTCAAAATTGGAACTATCAAAACTGGAATTTGCATAGTTGATTAGTCAGCTTTCTTTAGGAAGACAAATATAGTTTACAAGGAATGACTGTTAACTCCCCAGAATCGAAAGAGGATGGAAGAAAAGTCCATCCCGAAAAAGTTACGAAAATTAGGTCCCTATTTTTAGTTTTTGGCTAATTTATACCACTTTTGCCCCTCCCGAAAATTAGGTCCCTCTCGAAAATTAAGTGATGTAATAGGTACTATACATACATAATTATTAGTTTAAAATTTATTACATGATCGGTAAATCAAAATAATACTCTAGATGTAAAAGTTAGAAGGTAAGTGGCTAAACTATTAATTATTATTAATGCTATCAATTTCTGAATCAATGTTAGATTTAATTATTTTTATGTTTTTATCTTTAAACTAAAATGCTTTTTTCAAAATAATATTTTTTTAGAATTCTATACAGAGTATGTGTGGTTTAGTTAATTTGAAAATTTGATAACATATATGTTTTATAGTTTAATTTTCGACAACATATTGTGGCAAATTAATTTATTTAATCGACATTTAAGAGAATTAATACATAAAACTTTCTCTAATTTGAAAATTGGAATTCGATCAAAGAGAAATAAGTTAATGGAATTAATTCTCTATTTATGCGATACAAATTAAAAGTAGTAAATATATTAATATATTTCCAAGTTTAGCTGCATATTACAATAAATATATATTTATTCTCAGGTTAACCTTAATTTTACATTTTTTTCATGTAAAATTTTTATATCAATAATTGTCTATAAATTGAAATCAATTTTATGCCATTATTTCTTTCCTTTAATTATAATGGTTCAGATTATATTTGCTATATGATCTATAAACTTAAATTGTACACTAGCTTCAAAAGGAGGAAAGTGTATTGGTGAAATCATCAACTGTCTATACATTTTGTTTTAGGGTTAGCTTTATGTTGAATCTTTTAACATGTCAAGTTTCTAAAATTTTACTTTTTTACTTTTGCCTCATTATATAAATATCAAAGGGGATTAATATGTAGTACAATATGAAAATTAGAATCAAATCAAAGAGAAATAATTGAAATTAAAGGAAATGATTCTCTATTTATATTGAATTCAAATTAAATATAGTAAATAAATTAATTTACTTTCACTTTTAGTTGCACAAAATAATAAGTATATAGTCATTCTTAAGTTGTCCCTAATTTTATATCTATTAGTATGAGAAATTTATATACCAATAATTATCTACAAATAGAATTAAATTTTTTTTCATTATTTATTCCTTTTATTATACTAGTTCATGTTGAATTTGTTATGTAATTTATATATTTAAATTGTACGTAAACTTCGAAAAAATATCAATTGGTGAAATCAAAAGTTATATATACTTCATGTTTTACGAATAACATTATTTTCGGTTCTTTTAATGCATCAAGTTTCTAAAATTATTACTTTCTACTTTTAGAATAAAACTATTATAGAATAAATTTAGCTTTTTAAAATATTTGAAAATTTATTACAAAATACGTTTCATTAAATTTGAAACATTGTTCTGGAAAGTAAACGAGGTTAAGTGGCTCCTATCGGATTGTATATAATTAGCATAGTTAAATACTACAAGTTAAAACTATAAGGCCTAAGCAATTATAGGTTAATTTAAAACTTTACATGTTTGTTTTTAGTTGATTGTTGATATCAACGATGACTTCAGGCTAAGGTTCAACAAGAACTGAGTATTATTCCATCTTTAAAATTCAATTAAGAATTCTCCAATTAATTAATTCATATAAATAACATTAAAGAGAATTGGTACAAGAATTAATTGGTAGTCATTACTCTAATTTAACATGGAATAAAATAAAAAATTAAGTTCATACCATAAATAATTCTCTAATTAGTTTGTATTCGATCCAAATTAGCAGTTATCCTTATCTTACATTACTTTCATTCTCTCAAGTTCATATGAAGTTAAATATGAAATCATTATCATGATATTTGTTCTTATATTTATATAATTGGAATCATGTAGATATTGAAAGATTTCCAAACAATTAAGTCATTATTAGTTTTAATATTTGTTTATTATGCTAAATATGCTTCATTTTCAAAATGTACCAATGTCAACTATGCTAAATATGCTTCATTTTCAAAATGCACCAATGTCAACTATGACGCTCCTTCATATTTTTAAATCACTAGAAGATATTCTTAGTTTAAAAAAATTGTAAATTTGTTAGAGAATATGCATAAAACTAATATAAATTTCATCTAAATATTTTAATAAGTAACATTTAATACAAATTTAAACTAAGTAAGGTATTAACAATAATTAATTCTCTTTGATTGAAATTACATTTAATAAATAAAATATGTTACATATTAATCCTCTTTAATGCTTGTCACTAAGAGAGCTGATTTGTAATCAATCAATTCATCTTGATTAATTCATTTGGATAACATTTCAAAAGCTTTTAGGTTCCAGCTACATGAGTGAACACATTGTGAATTGTCTTACAACTTTAACAAATAATTTTTTACTATTAGAAATAATAATGCAAAAACATTTCATCCATTCTTTACAAACTTATTTCTTTCCTTTCACATAAGGAAAAATAATGAATAAATGAGAAAAAAATATTTAGAGATAATCATTTTCAATAAACGAAAAAAAATATTATTAGGGTTATTTTTTTTATTTTTTTCATAGCAACATTATATTTTACGCATTTTCGTTTGCTTAATATAAAATGTCACATACTCGATATATAACAAGACATGTTTAAGGTTATCTTACAAGTATAATATACGAAACAGGTAAAAATATATCGGGCCAATGTTTGGTTGTATGAAAGAAATATTACGAGCATTCATACCAATGTTGAGTTAATGCTCCTAACAAAAGTCACATCCAATATCTAGCTGGATCCCCGAAGAAAAATCACGATCAATTTTGGACCTTGATACCATCTAATGAATAAAAATGAATAAAAGCTAATTGCTTGAAAAAAGAAAAGGTGATGAATTATTAAATAACAGTCAAATTTAAATGAAAATTATATTTGAATGTAGAGTTAGGTATTAAACAATGTAAGTTTGTTGAAGGAGGTTTACATCTGTTTCCATTCAACTAATTATTTGGAAGATTTTATAGGAAAATAATAAAGATTCGCAATTTACATAATTGATGTTGAAGTTTTAACCTTTCTATTGATTGAAAACAACATTGTAACATCCCACCTTTTTGTATGCTTAAGCAGATACACGTGCCAACTTAAACCATACAGAAGGGCGGATTGTTATGGGGTAAATAAGAAAAGGTGGAGAAATAAAAGAAACAAAATAGAATCTTGCAGTGGAACGATAAAATATAATAATCAAATAATAGTTCATGAAGCTGTTTTACAAAACATTTGATTATACTTATACAATACATATCAGAGTTACACATACCAAAGAATGATAATAAATGCAGCGGAATACAATGGTGTAGTGTAATATAATAAATAGTAGTAATAAAATCTTCGTCTTCGTCCTCCAGAAATAGGCTCGGGAGAAAATATAATATTAAATATAACAAAATATCACATATAATACTCAAAATATTATATCCCAACAAGGGAAAATATATAAAATAGCGCTATAAATCGAAATCTGAAAACGTACATATTTGTTGGGCAATTTACGCTTATTTTATGGAACCAAAGCACTAGCAATTGCTTCCATAACCTGCATTTCACTTATATAATCCAAAGGGTTAACAATTATATAAGATGAAATATTTAGGTGGTTTCAAACACTAACCACAAATCAATACAACAACCATAAATTTCAACAACAGTACACAACAAATACAAATCAACCATTTAAGCACACAAAACAAATAGTTGTTCGGGTTCAAAACTTTAAATTGTACAGAATGAAAAATAAACTATCAAGTGTATCATTTACTCAACAGTCTTAGATGTAACAAAATAGATAATTTATTCATTCTAACAATTTCAAATTTCCTTACCCAACCAACCATAAACCAAACAATAACAATTCCAACCAACAAATCAAAAAAAAAATTCTTTTCATACATTTGTTGTTTGATTTCCTTTTTACTTACACGATGATTTATCTTTTAGTTTACATTTATTTCTAACAAACTTTTAATTTCATTTACTCATTAAATGTTTGTTTCATTTATTTTCACCTATTACTTATAATTATTCATTTTCATTAATTCAGGTCATGTAAGTTCTTTTTATTGCATTACATTTATGCACTTTTCAATTTCAATCATTTATTTAATGCTTACATTTCTATTATATTTAATTATAGTAACCCTTTAAATTAGACTTAAATTCTTAACCTTATAACATCAATTCTTATAAGTAAAGGATTTCATTAATTCATTTCCTAAGGTTTGCAATCATTTATTTATATTACTTACTTTTCTATTATATTAAACTAGTAGCATTTAAATTATACTTAAGTTTATAACCCTACACATCAATTCTTATTTATTAAAGAATTCCATTAATTATTTTCATTATCTCAAGTTAATTACTTGTATAATATCTATTACATTTTCTTATAACATTTTCAACTTTTATATATTTTGGTAAGTTATATATATGCCTTTAAGAATGTAATTGAAAGTTATACTAGTTTCCTCAATTATTTTAATTAATTAATGGTTCAATAATTTCATCTATGTTCTATAAGTTACAATTTCAAATTACCTTTAATTTCATTCGTTTATTTAATGCTTACCTTCTATTATATTTAATTATAGTAACATTTTAATTACACTTAAATTTATAACTTTATACATCAATTCTTATAAATAAAGAATTTCATTTACAAAGGTTTAAAATCATTTATTTATATTACTTAACTTCCTATTATAATTTTTTTTTATTAAAGGTTCCAATTATTAATTAGTCATATTCCAATTTACTACACTTAATTGAACTATTAATTAACTGGAACTTAAGAACCAAATACCGGGTTTAATTTTTAAATCATGTAAGATAATAGATAGATGTATATACTTAAAATACATATATATCCAATTATAATTAAAACGATAAATTTTTCTCAAACAAATCTGCAGTAAACTACTACAGTGGCCTTCCCACTTTAAAACTCGAAAATGAATGTCGATGATGCGTGCACTCATCACCGAAATTATTTTCCAACTACAGAGAGGGGAGTACAACTTTATCTTTCCAAATTTTCTTTTAAAAAAAATATTTCTTTCAAATTCTATCAAAATGTTCATATCAAAAATTACTTCTAATAATATTATTATTCCAAAATCAATTGAAAGAATTTCCAAAACCCCGGGACTTAAGTTCTATATTTCCAATTTTTATTTATTTATTTTAAATCTTATTTCGACTATTAATTATAAATTTTATTACCTAACAATCAATATAATACAATCAAATATAGATTTTATGAAAAGTTTATTATATATATATATATAGAAAATATAATAGGCAAAATTATTTCATTCACCTATATTAAAACAAATATTATGTCGGTCTGTCCTATTAAGTGTTTAGAAATCCCTATTGATGTCACAGCGTCCCATGCACCAACCAGAATTTATAAATACAAAACGGAACAGATTAACGCAATATTAAAACCTTTTTTTTATAACACTAACAAATACGCTCTCTCATATACATACGCTCAACGACTCCCATAGGGTATTACTACCCTATTAGTAAAGAGTCAAACCCCACAAGCTAAGGTTTATCGCTAAACCTGGCTCTAATACCAGATGTAACATCCCACCTTTTTGTACGCTTAAGCAGACACACGTGCCAACTTAAACCATACAGAAGGGCGGATTGTTATGGGGTAAATAATAAAAAGTGGAGAAATAAAAGAAACAAAATAGAATCTTGTAGTGGAACGATAAAATATAATAATCAAATAACAGTTCATGAAGCTGTTTTACAAAACATTTGATTATACTTATACAATACATATCAGAGTTACACATACCAGAGAATGATAATAAATGCAGCGGAATACAATGGTGTAGTGTAATATAATAAATAGTAGTAATAAAATCTTCGTCTTCGTCCTCCAGAAATAGGGCCATCAAATCCTGAAATGCTCAGGCTGACCCGAGCGAATTGAAAAGACAAAACACTCGAGTCAGAACTAAAAGATCTTATGTAAGTTAAATCAATGAAATAAATATGAGTGTAAACGGCGTCAGAGATGTTTACGGGGTTTGACATCTCCTATCCAGTGTCTAACGTGAGTGCAGTAACTTAAGAAATGTTCGGGATTCACACCTCTTAAGGTTCCGTTAAACTATCTACTATGTAGTAATATTCGCTATTATAATAATGTCTAATCAGTAAAGTATAATCATATAGAAAATAGCATTAAAGGGATGGTGAACCTTAACGCGGTCGGATCTTTAAACCAAAATCGTAGTGGGTTCGATATGGTAGGTGACACGGCACACAAGGCAATGCCAGGGTAGATATACCAATTACGCATCCGGACTGGTGGTGATGCATAACAGCCACTACCGCCCACCTCGAACAACACTCCCAAATCAAGGGTGGCCACCAAATCAATCACAAGTAATAGAATGGTATCGAAGAAGTTCGTCCGATAAGAGGTGCTACCTCACTGGTCCGTCAATCGCTCCTGTTTTAGCCACCTTATGCCAACTCACGGGAGTTGGGTCCACGTTTATACCTCAGGATCGTCGCCACCATCCTACTTCATTCTGGAAACTCCACCGCGTACACAGTTGTCAAAGTGGTTTTCGGTATCGATAGAGAGTATGTCCATATCCGATCCTGGTCTCTTTAACAACCAAACGTTGTTATAACATCGTGGTCATTTTAAAAATATATATACTTTTAAAAACACAATCATTGCCTTTTCAAAACATATTCTTTATTTCAAAATAGTATATACATCAAAAACCAAAATCTTATTGCCATTTCAACCCATATCCTTTACTTCAAAATAGTATATACTTTAAAACCAAAATATTATTGCTATTTCAAAACATATCATTTACTTCAAAATAGTATATACTTTAAAACCAAATTCAATAATATATCATTTAAATAAAATCCAAATTTTCAATCACTATTCTTACTTTTAAATTAAAAAACTTGAAATATTCTTTAAAACCATCTTAAACCCAAATCACATAATGCCGTCATATTCTTAATCTCAAAATTTCAATCGGTTTCAAATCAATATATTTAAAGATAATTCTTAAATAAATTCTATTTCAAATAAATTCATTTTCAAACCATATTACTTTCAAAGTTATAACAATTTCGAAAACCAATACTTTGAAAACACTAATACCTTAATTTCAATAAAACATTTCAATTTTGATATATTTCAAGTCTTTAAATATTCCAAAATTCCCACCCAAATATGATAATCTTATATATACCTTAATTCAATTTACTATTATTTAGTTTAGAAATATTTATTTAATAAATTCAATATCACTTAAATAAAGCTCAAACTTGAAATATTCGTAAATCAAACTTAAAACATCATCAAGTTATACATAGCTTAAATTTTAGAATATAACCATATATAAAATAATATTTATATAATATCAAAATTTAATATTTATTAAACCGTATATTTCTTTCCAAACCATAGAAAATCCCTTAAAATATTTTATATATAGACCATGGTGCATGTATATAATTTTCTATCCTATGGTCAAGTGATACAGATATTTATCATTTCAATCTGTAATTTAAAAATAAAAGTTTACGGTTATATATATCATTTCAAACCGCAATCCCAAATGAAATGAAAATGCATAATAACTTGCAGTTTATACAATATAAAATATAGCATCCATTCATCCAAATATCAATAAACAACCATTCATTACAATCATCATCCAATTTAAACAAAACATTAATATAAAGCATATAAAATATAACAGGCATCAACGAATAGTTTATATTCAATAAAAATTAATAACTATTCAACTGACAGTTTATATGCAATAATAAATAAATTTAACTGTCAAATTATATGCAAAAATAAAATTACATAACAATTTAATTTAAATAAATGCTATCTAACTAAGATGATGATTAAATATATGCCCAAACAATCATAAATAAATTTTAAATCACATCAAAATTTAATTTAACAAACATAAGAAATCTTAGAAGTTGTGAGTGGGTTAAAACACTCACCTTTTGAATTTAAATTGAATTCAAATCCAATTTAAACCCAAAAATTTGACCGTCTCATAATTTGTCCAAACTAGCGTCATCAAGTCCGGAATTTTATTACGATCCTAACAAAAAAAACCGTGCGTGAAACGGAGTTCGTATGCGAGAGTTATAGCGAAAATTATGATTGAAATTAAATTTGAATAGAAACAAAAGAGAACACATTTACCGCCACGTCGCTAGATCACACGTCACTGCCTTCTTCTTTTCATTCTCTACAACAACGCACGCAATTATCTCTAGGCAAATTGACACGCACGAGACAACACCATTGAATTACGCTCGTCGAGAGCTTCAACATATAAAATTTTGAGATGTTTTTGAGGACTTTGACATTTTGACTTTGATTTTGAAATGGATCTGGATCTGAGATTTTTGTCTGCCATTGAGAAGGAGAAGGAGCTGATGAAATTTTACGCGCAGACAAATGAGAATAGGCGGAGGCTAGGGTTTAGCGGGGTAGTTATAGATGAAGTTGGAATAGACAGATGGATCCGAATTTTAATGAATTCACAATTTGTCAATTTATATTCCAATAATCCATTTATTTGATTTCTAGATCTTATTATGAATAAATGGTCAACTTACCATTGCTATCATTTCTGATTGCAATTAGCTTCAAATTTATTAACCAAACCTCCATATCAAATAAGGATTTATTGCAAAAAATTTAGTGTTTACCTTTAATTAAAGTAAATTCAATAAATTAAAAAATCTTATTTCAATGAAATTTTATACCATTCGTATTCAATTCTCTTTATTAAATCAATCATCCTCTTATGTATATATATTTAACATTAGTATATATCCAATTACCCAAATTGATTTACAGCCTAACATAACATTTGAATTTTATTCCCAATTCATAAATTACTACCTTAACTAAAATTTAACGTTTCCCCTTTAATTTACATTTTCACCTTACGTTACTACACTAATTATCCTTAAAGTAACGTTTATTATTAATAACAATATTATAATAACTTACATTTTAAATGAACTTTATTTACAATAAATTCATTGACCAATTAATTAGGTAATTTATATAGTTGTTATCCTATCCTTAAATTTATTTCATAAATTAATCCATTTCATCTAAATTCTTATCTATGTAATATTTCAACATTTAGTTTCATCAAATGTAATTGTTTTCCAATACGTTAATAACTTTATTTCCAAGTCATATATTACAACAAACTATCCAATACGAAAGTCTTAATATTTTTACAAATACTACTTTAATTAACATTAACGCAATACTCAATTTAAATTATTGTAACTGATTTCAAAATTGTAAATTAACAAGCTACCAAAATAGGCAACATACAATAAACATACTCTAACCTTTAGTCACATTAATAGCTTTTATTTCTCAAAAATCAAAGTTCCCATTTAACTAAATCTCCATAAATGAATTTGACATTATTTTCAAAAATTACTTTATATTAACATTAACGTAAAAATATATTTATATCTATTGCAATCGATTTACCAGTTATACTTTAATATACTAAAAAAAATGGTTAACCAAAAATTTTTACCATTTAGCATTCACTTCCACTTACAAGCTACTATTAACACAAATGTTGTCATTGACTTAGCTCTAATTAAGTAAATTAGATGAATGGGCAAATTTTAACAATTATCACTAAATGCCAAATTCTACTCACATTCATAATTAAATATCAACTACAATTTATTAAAATTACTTACCTATCCTTATTAAATCAAATTTCAATCTATTTAGTACTATCTTCTCAATTAACATAACATTTAGATGTTAGATTTCATTTAATTCCAATTTATTGACCCACTTAAATTTTATTCTTTTCATTCGATATCAATTGTCCATTCTATAAGTAAAATTAACATAAGATTCATACTCACATAATAGCTTCAAATTCATCTAATAAATATTTACAAAATCTTTAAATACTAAAACCATTTAATTGCAATTAATCCCTTTGATTACAAATTAACTTAACAACCTAATAAAATAAGTAACGTACAATCAATATTGTCATTAACTCCTAATTACACTTTTAGAGGTTCACTATTTACACCCCCAATATTGTAATTACTTACATAACACTGGTTTTACTCAATTAACATTTATTACAAACTATTCCAAAATTTATTCAATATTTATTAGTTTTCTTATATTATATTTATAACCAAGTGTAACTTTTAACTTGAATTGGTTGGATTTCCTTTCAAGTTATTAATAATTAACTTATACTAACATATTCCTTAATTTATTCCAATTACCGTTACAATGTTTTTATTACATAATCAATTAATTACTTTCCTTTCTCGTATTAAATTATACACCTGTATAATCCTTTCCACTATTCATTCATTAGCATTCTATGTAAATTTCAATCTCTTGTAATAACTCATTTATTATACTTTTGCATATCAATAAACAAGGTTTCAAATAAATGGGATTTATTAAATTCAATCTTTATACTTAAGTCTATTACAACCAATGTAATATTTTCATAGGTTAATTATTAACATTTATTTCATTACCACATTATAACCATTATATTTCTTTATAATTAAATTCCCAAAATCTTATAAATAGGCCAATTTAATTTACGAAATTTACGGGTCGTTACAAACATAATTTATCTCTGAGTAACCTATAAATTCCATAGATTTTCGCTCATAATAAAATAAAATAAAATTAACTACCAACACTTCTTGCATTTTATAAATCATTATTTTACTATATGAAATTCTTACTTTCATTCCAGTATTTTTTTTTTGCTTCTACACTTATGTGGGTGTCTTTTTCATATATATAAATGATAATTTATTTTCATTACTTTGCTTCATTGACTATGTTTCTTTACACCATTTGATCCAAATTTTATCTTAAATGAAATGTCATCTAAAGTATTTTTATGTATCCACAAGTATTTTGTTCAATAGTGATATTAATGTACTTTGAATTTGCATATTATCATATTATATTAGTTATTATATTTGCATAAATATTTGAAGTAAAAGGGAAAATCATCAGGCTATACCAAATATTTGATTACATAGTGTATATATTATATATAATTGTCATGTCCTATTACATTATCCACATTAAAAATATAATATTTCAAATCTACAATTATATTTTCTCTAATTTAATTATTACTATGTAATGTTAAAAAGTGTAACAATGCAAATATTGGAATGTGGTTTCTTGAACCTAATTTTAATATTATTTCACTTTTAACACAATTTCTCCATTCCAAGTTTAGAAGACCAACATCAAACCAAATTGTGTGTATATTCAAATTTATATTTTGAACATATGATAAAATTTGTTGAATTATATCGCTTACATTTGAAAATTAATATATAAGCATGCTTAATAATGTAATATTTACCAAGTAAGGAACAACTGATAGTTGATGCTATCATTTGTTGCATAAAGGCACTGTGCTCTAAGATATTAACTATACTTCATATGCTTCGGTTTTAGTAAAGAAAATTTATGAAAAAACATTTGTCGGTTGAAGAAAAAGATAATCAAAAGAATTACAATCCATAAACATGTGCTTCCTTCTTCATATAACTTAAAGTTCCAAAAATTAGACTGTCAAAACTATATCGTGAAACCCATGAGCATAGCACGGGTTCACATTATTATATATAAATTTTAATTAATTGCTTATTTAATAATTAACTAAATACTTATAAAAAAATATTAAATTAATTTCTTAAATAATTTTGAAATCTTTAAATTTATTTTATAACATTTATATAATGTTCTTTTATATCTAAATTTAACATTTAAATTTTAAATATATTTTAAATTTTTAAATCCTAATTTGAAAATTAGCGCAAGGCCTAAATAACCTAGGTCTAACATTTAGGCCAACCATTTGGACTTACTCTGCCCATTGGGCTAAGTAAGTAGCCAAGGAGAGAAGAATATTTTTTATTCAAACACAGGCCTAGACACTACTATTCTAGACATCCATCAGATAGAAAAGTTAATTAGTTGGACCCTAATGCCTAGCTATTTAGGCTGCATAGACTATACGAGCTCTGATACCATTATTGGGTTTGTGTAATATCCCCTATTTGAAACTCAAAGATAGAAATCCAACGTGTTGTAGTTACCTCGGAATTATCTTTTAGCGACAAGATGAGTTCAACATATATCATAATAGTTTTTAAGTAAATAGAGCAACTACAAATTTTCATTACACGTAATACTCTTAAGAGTCTTTGCATTTTTAATACATCCCAAAACATGCACACATAGCGATCAAATATAATAGAACATAAATAGAGAATCATGGTTGACATATGAGGATGTCAGCATAGACACCTAAGCAGTGGAAATCAAAGCAACTATTATTTGCAAGCAAGCCTCCTGATTTCATCTTCAGTTTGCTATATTTGTCCTTTCCAAAGATTCATGCCTATGTCTATAAACTCAGCCCACTAAATTGAGTACCCGTGAATTTATGGGGAAAGCAATAATAAAAACACAAGTCAGATACAAAGCCTAATACGTTATCCTAAACACATCATATGGTGAGACCACGATGCTAAAGCACGGAACGGGTTTTCCCCTCACTATTCAATAATCATAGCCACAAACTGCCTTATGCAAGTAATAATTCATGTCTAGCTTATTCCTGAAACCCACCCTATGGTTCTACGAATGACAAACTAACTACCAAAATCAATCTCCTCTTTCAGGTCCGGTTCTCTTAGCCCTCGGTTTCTTTCACAACTTACATCTCCTTTACTCTTGGTCACCTTTGGCTC
Organism: Allium fistulosum; assembly: GCA_030737815.1. Taxonomy (NCBI): domain Eukaryota; kingdom Viridiplantae; phylum Streptophyta; class Magnoliopsida; order Asparagales; family Amaryllidaceae; genus Allium; species Allium fistulosum. Next base: position 636,398,723 of record CM060901.1, read on the forward strand.
ATTGTGTAATACATTCCTACGCGGTTTGGTTCTTACACATTGTTTTTACCCATAGTGCATCCCACTTGGTTTTGGCTTATTCTTTCATGTTATCTAGTGTTATCCCGCCTTTTGGCAAGGCCGTGACACCAAGAAACTGACTAGAAATCAATGACAATCCGTCCCGAAAATTAGTTACATCACATGAACACTATGGATATCAATGAATTTTGTTCGAGTCCGGATATGGCTACAATTGGTAAGAGATAACAAGCAAAGCCAGGGAAGCCAACGTTCCAAGTTTCAAGTCAATCCGAGTTCGTATGCTCAAGATATCATTGATACAAGTTGGAGGAAACGGCCCTAAGTTCGACTCCATCAAGATTGACTCCATTCACTTCGTATCCACCGGAGAGCACTTTGTTCGAATCCATCGATTCAACTCCACATGGTTCGCATCCACCAGACAAACATTCACTCGAATCGATCCAGATGAGTTGCTTCGAAACCATAAAGCTACAGACCGGTGTCCTTCGACTCCATCGAAATAAATTCCCTCGAATCCACAAAGGCTAATCACTTCGTATCCATCCGGTGCCATTACTTCGAATCCACAAAGGCTAATCACTTCGTATCCATCCGATGCCATTACTTCGAATCCACCCTATTGAGACAATTTCGTATCGATCAACTATTGTATACCCTGATCGATACGAGCGAACATCTTTTCAGATCCACTCCCTCGAATCCATTATGTCAAAGCAGCTAGAAACATGGATTCGACCCAGTCAACTCGAAGATAAAGTTGGATCAATACGAAGGAGGCGCACCACGTCATCACGAAGGCACGTTGAAACATCGATTCGACCCTATCGAGTCGATGAGAATCGATTCGAAGCGATCGACTCGAGTGAATCGGTTCGAAGGGAATCGATTCGAAGGAGCTTTTCAAACAATAACATGATCTTGAATCGATCATATCTCGAGATCTACAAGTCCAAATGCTATGAAATTTTCACAGTAGCTTACTGGCAACCAAAGGAATGTTCATGCCAAAATTTCATCTCGATCAGAGCAAATCTTGATCGATTCGAAGTTGAGTTCGAATCGATCCCGAAGTGGGCCCGGATTTCCTGAAAGCGGGCATGTGGGCCCCCTCACGTGCCAGAACTGGTCTCCCTTCAATTTAGGCGAAATATCAGCCTCCTACACCTATAAATAGAGCCCCTGGTCATTCAGAAAGGGGGTCAGACAATTTTAGGAGCTAAAGAGCTCCCAGACTCAGCCAGATTTACTCAGAATCACCACTGCTTCCTTAGATTCATATTATAATCATAAAATCAGTTGTACTACATCAGAAGAAATTGTATTCATCAAGTGAACATCAATAAAATCATCAACTTCAGAGTGGACGTAGGCCGGAGACAGCCGAACCACTATAAATCTCGTGTTTCTATTCGCTATTTTTGAATTGTGATATTTTGTTTGCTTAGATTTGAGATTTGTGTTTGAATACTTATTTATTTGTATTCATACACTGGTGCTTTCATGACATTCGGGGTTTGTAACCAATTTTGGCACAAACACTTTGGTGCTCTCACCGAGAATTGAACTAGAACCCACTACACAAGATTTGAAGTTCAAATCTGAAAGCTTGGAGATTTGAAAGACAATGACCCGACAAACAAGTAGAAGGCAAAGAGCTGAGAGAAGTCAGCACGAAGGAAGTCAAGAGGCTTCCTCAGGAGCAAACCAAGCATCGATCTTCATCACCAGGGATGAGATGGAGACAATGATGAAGAGGCAGGAGGAAATGATCCAGAATTTGCTTCAACAGATTAGACAACTTGGAGCGCAAAATCAAGGAGCAACCGGAGTGCAAAACGGAGCAGGACCATCTGGCGCAGTGCCGGAGCTGGGGGGCACACACTTAGAGCATGTTGATCCGAACCCGGGAAGAGAGACAAGGACATCCGAGCGACCTGGCAGCAATAGAGGGATGAACGCTCAGCCAGGGGGGTAGACACCCGAAAGCTCACACGGACTCGGGGGGCAGATCAAAGGTAGTGAACGAGGACTACAGCTTGGAGACAACGATAGATTGGTAGAGATGGTCAGGCGAGCCATGAGAGGCGGATTAGTAAACAGAGATCTTGAAGATGTGAACAGGAGTCCCTTTTCTCCTGCGATTAGGTTGGCTAGGAACCCACCAGAATTCAAACTGCCAACAGTGGAAAGGTATGATGGGAGGACGGATCCTGCGGTCCATCTAACTAGGTATATAAGGCACATGGAAGTGCTAGGGGCATCACAGGAAGTCATGGCCCGGTGCTTTCCATTGTATTTGACAGACATAGCAGCTTTATGGTTCAGACAGCTAGAGAGCGGCTCCATTGGGACATGGACCGATTTGATTGAAAAATTTATGAGGCAATTCAGGGTTCACATTTCAAGATCCAAGAATGTGATGAGTTTGGCAACGCTAAAGCAGAAAGCTAGGGAATCTTTGAGGAATTTCCTGACGCGATTCAATGCGGCAGCGGCATCGGTGGATCGGCCAGATCCATCCATGGTTATGATGGCAGCTGTGTCCGGAGTAGCTGACGGCACAGAATTCAAAAATTCACTAACTAAGGATCCGCCTATGGACCTAGGAGAATTCTATCACGAGGCAGAAAAGTTTTTGCGATTGGAAGACGCTAATGCTGAAAGAGAAGAAGGAGAGGGAATAGAAGTTTATGCAATTAAAGACAAAAAGCCTCTCGAAAAGGACCCAGGCAAGGATAAAGGAAAACGAAAGGCTGAGGATAGTGGTGACGGGCCAAAGCGACTGCGGAGAGAGCCACGATTCACCACCTACTCAGAGCTGAATGAGAGTTTGGAGCGAATCTACCGAGATACACGAGAGCAAGTTCCCTACCGTAGGCCAATACGAAGGGACCCTACTGTTGACGAGAAAAAATCAGACAGATATTGCTTGTTCCATGAACTGAACGGTCATAACACTAACGACTATAGACATCTGAAGGATGAGGTGGAAGGGCACATCAGGAACGGTATGTTGTTTCAGTATGTGAGAAGGCAAGCTCCAGCAGTGGAGCCAGAGCGACCACCGTCTACATCAGCTAGGAGTGACCCTGAGCCGGGACACCGTATGGTTATCAATTAATTGAAATAATGATGAACAAGTCGTAAACCTCTCACCAACACGGGTAAGTCATTTACACATGTGCGAGATCACGAGCGGTCCATAGGCATGCTCTGAATGACTATTAACCCTATCGTTATGGGAGTTTACACTTTGACATCCTTGCTTTGCTTTTGTTTCATCTTGATTTGAACATTTGAACTTGATTTTGTTTAACATTTCTGCTAAAAACTTATTCTCAATGAAAAATGCTACTTGTGATTTCATAACGGCTAAGCCACTTACACATGTACGAGATCGCGAACGGTCCCTAGGCATGCTCTGAGATGGCGATAAACCGTTGCAATGAACAATCCTGGAATTCACCCGAACGTGAAACCTGGTATCGATGATGCTAAGTCCCCCCCGGGCACATACAATTCGCCCCGAACGGCACCCGACCTCGAACGGTCACAATTTGCCTCGTACGGCACCCGACCTCGAACGGTCACCATTCGCCTCGAACGGCACCCGATCGCGAACGATCACAGTTAGCCTCGAACGGCACTCGACCACGAACGGTCACAACTCGCCTCGAATGGCACCCCTCACCTCAAATGACTTGATCGCGAACGGTCGTCATTTGAGGTCATATAAAAATGCTTGATCGCGAACGGTCGCATTCCACCTCAAATGGCTTGATCGCGAACGGTCGTCATTTGAGGTCATACAAAAAATGCTAGATCGCGGACGATCGCATTCTACCTCAAATGGCTTGATCGCGAACGGTCGTCATTTGGGGCCATATAGAAATGCTAGATCGCGAACGATCGCATTCCACCTCAAATGGCTAGATCGCGAACAATCGTCATTTAAGGTCATATAAAACTGTCAAACTCTTCGCAGGTTGTACCACATGTCATCAACAGGATATGAACATCCATCTTATGGCATTACAAAACACACCTTCCTATCGCAAGGCATGTTTTGGGGGGCAAATGTTATCCCGCCTTTTGGCAAGGCCGTGACACCAAGAAACTGACTAGAAATCAATGACAATCCGTCCCGAAAATTAGTTACATCACAAGAACACTGTGGATATCAATGAATTTTGTTCGAGTCCGGATATGGCTACAATTGGTAAGACATAACAAGCAAAGCCAGGGAAGCCAACGTTCCAAGTTTCAAGTCAATCCGAGTTCGTATGCTCAAGATATCATTGATACAAGTTGGAGGAAACGGCCCTTAGTTCGACTCCATCAAGATTGACTCCATTCACTTCGTATCCACCGGAGAGCACTTTGTTCGAATCCATCGATTCGACTCCACATGGTTCGCATCCACTAGACAAACATTCACTCGAATCGATCCAGATGAGTTGCTTCGAAACCATAAAGCTACAGACCGGTGTCCTTCGACTCCATCGAAATAAATTCCCTCGAATCCACAAAGGCTAATCACTTCGTATCCATCCGGTGCCATTACTTCGAATCCACAAAGGCTAATCACTTCGTATCCATCCGGTGCCATTACTTCGAATCCACCCTATTGAGACAATTTCGTATCGATCAACTATTGTATACCCTAATCGATACGAGCGAACATCTTTTTAGGTCCACTCCCTCGAATCCATTATGTCAAAGCAGCTAGAAACATGGATTCGACCCAGTCAACTTGGAGATAAAGTTGGATCAATACGAAGGAGGCGCACCACGTCATCATGAAGGCACGTTGAAACATCGATTCGACCCTATCGAGTCGATGAGAATCGATTCGAAGCGATCGACTCGAGTGAATCGGTTCGAAGGGAATCGATTCGAAGGAGCTTTTCAACCAATAACATGATCTTGAATCGATCATATCTCGAGATCTACAAGTCCAAATGCTATGAAATTTTCACAGTAGCTTACTAGCAACCAAAGGAATGTTCATGCCAAATTTCATCTCAATCAGAGCAAATCTTGATCGATTCGAAGTTGAGTTTGAATCGATCCCGAAGTGGGTCCGGATTTCCTGAAAGCGGGCATGTGGGCCCCTTCACGTGCCAGAACTGGTCTCCCTTCAATTTAGGTGAAATATCAGCCTCCTGCACCTATAAATAGAGCCCCTGGTCATTCAGAAAGGGGGTCAGACAATTTTATGAGCTAAAGAGCGCCCAGACTCTGCCAGATTTACTCAGAATCACCACTGCTTCCTTAGATTCATATTATAATCATAAAATCAGTTGTACTACATCAGAAGAAATTGTAATCATCAAGTGAACATCAATAAAATCATCAACTTCAGAGTGGACGTAGGCCGGAGATAGCCGAACCACTATAAATCTCGTGTTTCTATTCGCTATTTTTGAATTGTGATATTTTGTTTGCTTAGATTTGAGATTTGTGTTTGAATACTTATTTATTTGTATTCATACACTGGTGCTTTCACGACATTCGGGGTTTGTGACCAATTTTGGCGCAAACATCTAGTACATACCCGCGTAGTTCGGTTCTATGATTTTATACTGCAAAGTATCATCCTAACCGGTTTGATTATCTTTTTTTATATTGCAAAGTATAACCATAAACAGTTTTGATTCTCTTTAGTTTATACAGCAAAGTACAACCCTATGCAGTTTCTTACCTTTTTCTTAAGTTCGAACCTATAAGAGAGTTATATCCACTCTCGCAAAAGCTTACAACCCGCCCAAACATCCCTCGTCCCTTCGGAAGTTAAATGTCTCGCTAACTTCACAAGGCAGTCCATTTGAGTGAACATCCTCACTCTATATCAATAGCTCTTCCAAACTTGCATTCTTTTATAGGTTCTTACTTCTTTTTCTTAGTTTGTTTAGCTCCCTAAGCTTTACCTAATTATATATATATTGGGCTTCAGTTTATATATTCATTTCAGTGAAGTATAACCCTTTCAACTCGTATTGCGACGTAATATGTCTCTTTCAATTTCGATGCAGTACCTCCATGCCTGTATTGGTATTGCAGTGCGGGACATCCTTACTATCTTCTAGATTTATTATAGTGGATGTAGCTATCCATTTAGCTTTTTGCTATATCATTATAATGTCTTCGGCTCAGCCTCTTCATGTACCTTTTGATTTTCAACCTTTTGCACCATTACATCCCTTGATGTGGTACATCCCCATGCCTATTTGGCTTTCAATGTAGTTCCATCCTATACCATTCAGCTTTTGGATTTCACCAACATCTCATCTTTTAGTGCAATACTTCTCTACACGGTATTGACTCTCCTAGAAAGTCAATAGGCTTATATATGCAATGCACTACCTTCGACCTTGGTTACTTAGTTTATTTTCTTAACGTTCGGTTGCTACCTTATCTCTACAAAATACAAAGTCTGACAAGATTGTTACCAACCTTTACACTTGTCGTCATCCAACATGTTCAGACTCCTCTTTTAGTGAGTGATAGTGTCCATAATTATCTTTTCAACATTTATATTGGATCTTTTCCTTAATCATTTAACACTAACTTTATCATGTTTATGTGCATAATAGCTTTCGGTCCTTATATAATTGTTATAATGACCGGCAAATTTATCACTTTAATAAATTATATTTATATTTGAAATATTCAAATACAAGATTTTATAACATAAATTATAATGTTATAAACCATAAATAATGATGGTAAACTAGTTTTAATGGTATATTAACAAATATGAATAATTGGGGTTTTTCATAAAAAAACGATGGAAATCAATTTTTGGCAAAATTAGGATTTTCTCAATATTAGCATGCGTGGCATACACTTATTTATCCATTTAAGCAAGAATATGAAATAAAAATTATTTATTTTATTTTTGGAAATAAAATGTATTTATGACATCATCAGGGATGTCATCAATTTTATATATTTTTTGAAATTTTAAATTAAGTTTAAATAATCAAATAACTGTTTTTTTTAGCAGAACGGATGTGTAGCGTGGAGCTACACAGCCGATTAGTGATAAATACTAAATATTAATATTACGATCAACATGCCAGATCGTTAGCCAGAAAGAGTGTTTTAACATACATCAGCAGCAGCAGCAAAAAAGAGTTATAGATACCATAACAACCCTAGACCAATATATACATAATAATCAGTCGGATAAATATACAGATGAAGAGATACTGTCACGGATGGAAATCATGACCATAAGAATGATGGTCAACCGGCGCGACGGAAGATGCGCTGCACACCGACTTAGCTGGTGGTGATTCGGGAGACGGAAGACGGAGCCGGAGTGGAGCTGAGAAGCTGGAGCCTGAACAAGAAGCAAAGATATTAATAATCCTATTGCATATAAGCACTCTCGAACTAGCGGGTTTGTTGAAGACACGGGCGTTTCTTTCCTTCCATATAATCCAGCATAAAATGGCAAGTAAAGAATCAAGAAGACAATCCGGAGCGTTGTACTGTCAATGTTCGAAGAAATTTGATATGAAAGGGATGTAACCAAGTAGATGAGCACAAGAAGAGACCCAAACGAAATGAGCAAAGTCGCATTCGAAGAACAGGTGATTAATGGATTCGGCTTCCATGTTGCAGAGGGCACAGGTCTGATCAGATAAGATATTGAGACGAAAGAGATGGTCTTTGGTATTAATGCGACCATGGATCAGACACCATTGAAAGAAAAGGATTCGAGGAGGAAGGTGGCATTTCCAAATGCGAGCGAAAGAGAAAAGTCTGCCAGGGTGGTTCAGGAAGGAATAACATTGGGATACTGAGAAGCCTTTGGAGGGGGATAGGGACCATGAGAATTGATCTGAGGTGGAGGGAGACAGGTTAACGGAAAGAAGCAGATTAGAGGCGGCATGGAATTCGCGGAGCAGGCTATCACCAAAAAGGGAAGCAGGACATAACGAAAGAGGACCGATGGAAACAGCATCAGCTACTATGAGAAATTGAAGTGGTGCGGAGGAAAAAAGAGTAGGGAAATTGCGGTATAGTGAAGAGTGGTGGAACCAAGAGTCTTGCCAGAAGAGACATTTAGAACCATCACCAAGAATCACATGAAAGAGCGGCTTGATATGGGTTAGGGAAGCAAGGATGCCAGACCAGAAGGGGGAGGGCTTGAAGAGAGGAGCAAGATGAAGGACACGAAATGGGTTATCTTGATAATGAACAGAGAGGATCCAATCTTTCCAAATGAAGTGACCAGGTGTAAGAAGACTCCATAACCATTTGGCCAAGAGAGCAAGGTTGACAATACCAAGGCCACCATGATCATGGTGTAAACAGGCAATCCTCCAGTTGACAAGGCAATTGGCTTTTCCCCCGTTCCAGAGGAAGGATCTTCTAGTGGAATCGATTCTCTTGGAAACCCAGGTAGGTAGTTTGTGGAATGAGAGCCAGTAAGTGGGTAAGGAAGAAAGCACCGATTTAATAAGTACCAGTCTACCTACGGCTGAAAGAGCATCAGCTTTCCAGCCCGAAAGTCTGTCTTCAATCTTGGAGACAAGGGGAACCCAATCGGCACGATGGAGTTTGGTGGGACGCAAGGGGATACCAAGGTAGGAGATAGGGAAGTGGGCAATATTGCAGTTGAGGATAGATGAGATGGAGGGAGCGAGATTATCAGCATTGCCAAGCATAATGATGGAGCTTTTGTGAAAATTGATGGAAAGGCCAGAAATGAGTTCCAAGGTGTATAAGAGGACCTTGAGACAGTGGATATGATCAGGCGTGGGTAAGGCAAAGAGAATAGTATCATCAGCGAATTGGAGGTTGGAAACCATCAAATTAGAATTGGGAGGGCCAATACCGGCTAAACAGTTGTTCGAATAGCCAGCTTGGTCATGCGATTAAAGATGTCCGCCACCAACACAAATAAAAGCGGCGAGAGAGGGTCTCCCTGTCTGAGACCTCAGGCAGATTTGATAAGACCACCTGATGAGCCGTTGATCTGAATGGAAGAGAGACTGGAGGTCAGGATACATTTTATCCATTCACACCATTTCATTGGGAAGCCTCTGTGAGATAGGAGCTCTAGAATGAAGTTCCAATTAACTGAATCAAAAGCTTTGGAGAAGTCGAGTTTAAGGAGGACACCTGGTATGTTGTTGGAATGGCAATAGGAGATAACTTCCTGTGTAGCCGCCACACAGTCTAAAATGTTGCGATCCTGGATGAATGCGGATTGCTCCGGTCCTATCAACTGATTCATGAGAAGCTAAAGGCGGTTGGCGAGGATTTTGGTGATGAGCTTGAAGGTGGTGTTGAGGAGACTAATGGGGCGGAAGGCTGCTAGGGAATTGGCACCTTCAGATTTCAGGAGGAGGATGATATTAGCGTAGTTGAGCCGAGATATGGATGCAGAGTTGGAATAAAATTCCGAGCACAAGTCAAGGATATTTGTCCTGATAACTTCCCAAAAGTGTTTGAAGAAAAAAGGGCCAAAGCCGTCAGGACCCGGCGATTTATTGTCATCCATATTCTTGAGGGCGGACAGGATTTCATCTTCAGTGAAAGGAGCATCAATTGGGATGGTGGGGGGATTGGGGTAGAGAAGGTTCCAATCTATGGGGGGGAGGGTGATGGTTTGCCAAGGACGGAGCGGTAGTATAGAGTAAATAGGTGCAGAATTTCCGACTGATCAGTGACAGGCGAATCGTTGTGGATAATTTTAGGGATGAACAAGGATCTGCGGCGGCCATTCGCCAATCTGTGGAAGTAAGCCGTATTTTTGTCGCCATCTGCTAACCACTTGGCTTTAGAGCGCTGTTTCCAACCAATCTCCTCCTGTTTCATTAGTCTTTCGAGTTCAGCTTCCAGAGATCTAAGTTTGAGAGTGTCGGAATCGTCGAGGGGGTGCGACTCCTCGAGAATATTTAGCTTGAGGATTTCATCTTGCGTAGAGGAGATACAGTTTCTGAGCGAGCTCCAAATGGATTTGGCCCAAGGTTTAAGAAGTCTTCTCAGCGATCTAAGTTTGCCTACTACCCGAGCCGAAGCAGAATTGGACCTAATGGGCTGGGCCCATGCGAATTTAATAAAATCCTCGAAAGATGGTTCAAGTATCCAGAGCCTTTCAAATCTGAATGGTCGAATTTGATTAGAAAGAGCGCCCGATTCCAGAACGAGGGGACAATGGTCCGAGAGGACAGTTGCCAGGCCAAGACATGTAGATAGAGGGTGGATATCGTCCCATACCGAGTTGAAAAGAAAACGATCTAGTTTAGCCAAGGTGGGAACCTGACGCCTATTAGACCAGGTAAAGAGGCGGTTGCTGATAGGGGGTTCAATCAAAGAGCAGGAGTTGATGAAAGCATTGAAGGCATCTGAGTCGGCCGAGAAATTACCCGAGTTTCTTTCGTCTGAGTATCTTCTTGTATTGAAATCTCCACCAAGCACCCATGGACCATATATGTGTGTTGCGAAATTCCTGCAACTTCTCCAGAGATCTGCCCGGTCTTGAACTGTTTGGGGGCCATATATGTTTGAAAAGAAGAATGTAGTGTTGGATTGCAAATGTCTAAGAGCTATATGCAAAACAAAAGGCTGATGAATGATTTGACCAAGAGACCATACAGATTCATCCCACATAGTGATTAGACCCCCCCTGGAGCCAATGGCGTTTGAGTGAGCCCACCCAGAAAGCTGTGGGCCACCAATTTGACGAATAAGTGCGGGAGATGGATCGGAAAGTTTAGATTCTTGGAGCAGGAGGATATCTATGTGCAGAGGGGACAAGGACAGGTAAACTGAATGCCTTTTAGAGGGGTCCCCTAGCCCTCGAATATTCCAGGAGACAAATTTCATTGGGAAAGGGAGAGACGCTCTTGTTCTAGGGTTTGCATGGTAGAATAATGTTCATCTAGAATATTAACTCCCATGCAACGTGCTAATTTCTTATTTAATCTACTATTAGTAGAGGAGAAAACTACAGATTTGTAGAAGCTACCTGTAGCTCCAGGCAAGGAGGAGGCTTGGGCGGTCCTCGAGCTTCTTCTGACTACCAATGGGGAGAGACCTTGCAAGGCGGGGAGGACCGGAGCCCTAGGAGGGGGAGAGGCTGGAAGATTATCGGGAGCTGGAGCTGGGGCGGGAAACGGGGCTTGAAGGAAATAGGGCACAGAGAGGTCGAAGTCAAGTATGGGATCCCACCGGGGTGAAGCTGGATCAGTGTTCTGGGCCATCATGGGGTTAACGTCCTCTAAAAGGTTCCGAGGAGGGGAAAACGATGTAGATTCTAGGATCATAGCATCAAAGCGCTCATCGGAATCCAGATCGTTGGGATCAAGCGGTCCCTCAAAACACCTGAACTCCTTCTCAATATCTATACCGAGGGGATATGTCTCTGGTCTAAATCTAGGATGTGAATGATCCCATCGAGAAACCGTAATGAGGTAATATGCATTGTTGAGACGGACCTTGTATGAGGATGAAGCAGGTATTCCCATCAGAAATTGCATCTTGACATAAATCTGTCGGCGATCTAACTCTGACCATTCGCATCTATCGAATTCAGTGAATCCTCCTATTGGGTTTAGAGCAGTCTGAACGGCATCCTGATTGTTTCTAAGAAGTTCTGGGAAACCTTTGATGGTTGCCCAGCTGGGCGGTTCTAACTCAATGGAGGGCGGCGGCTCGTAGTCTGGCCAAGCCTCAAGGTAAATCGACCCTCCAGCTTTGGTGAGGATCTTGGTGGTGAGTACAGTGGTTTTCAAATACTCGGTGGGGCAACAGATCAAGAATCGATTGTTTTCCAGAAGCCAGATCGCCCAATCCCTATGGTTAAAGGAGGAGGTCAGGACCGCTTCGAGAGTCTCCACAGTCCAAATGCCATCTATAATAGTTGCGGTGATATAGAGTGAGAAATCTACCATGCGAAAATTAGATGGAGGAAGGGTGGGCTGGTAAGGAGAAGAAGGTGATTTGAATTGAAGCAGAGGGAGGGGATTGGAATGATTGGGTGAGTTGGATATAGTGGGGTTAAGAACAGGGTCAGCTGGCTGATTTGACTGTACCACACGTGTGTGTTTAGCATTGGAAGCACCTGAAGCAAGTTTTGGGGTTCGAGGATTTTGCGCAGGGAAATGATTACTAAGAGAAGGTGAAAAGTTTTTTGAAAAGTTTTTTGAGGGGCCCAATGTAGAAGGTTTATAGGGACAATGGGCATAATGATGGCCATAATAGCCACAGCGAAAGCATAGCCTAGGGTCTCTACAAGAGGACGCCACGTGGCCCAATCCCGCGCATTTGAAACATCTTTTTTTCGATTTCAAAAAATCGATGGTTTGGCGGTAGGATTCAAAAAACGGAATTGGGCGCCGACGGTTGAAATTGGGTGGGGATGGGAGAAGAGGCTGGAGAGATGAAGGAGAAGTGGAACGAGGGGTTGCGGCAACCTGAGCGAATGATCTCCCATTGACGAAATGGGCCTGAGGAGAGCAGTTTAGGGTGGGGAAAGGGGGAGAAGGATCGGTGTCAGGGGAGCGTTGGGAGGGACAAGCCTTGGAGTGGGATTGGGGACCAGAGGAAGAAAAGGGTTGGGGATGGGGGAGATCCTAAAAATATTTGGGGGGGACGAAAGAGATTCCAGCGAAAGAAAGAGAGGGCGAAAACGAAGAGGAAGGACGGGACGCCATGAAAGTTTTGGAAGGCTCTTGGGTGCAGGGATTTGAAAAGAAATTTGTACAATCAAATAACTGTTTTAAAATGATAATAATTCATTTTAATTATTTATATAGTGATAACAAATCATTTATAAAAAATTTATACAAATATATACTTGATTTGAAGATATAAGAAAGTTGGTAACGCTTTGTCGATACGACAACACTTTTTGTAAATACTTGTTTAATATTGATTTATATGGTTTTATAATTCAAATGAGCATGTTTTAATTATTATAAAATGATAAGGAATATGTTTTCTAGATTTGTTTATAAATATATGTAGTTTAACAGAGAAGTAAAAATATGACCGAAAATTGGACCCCGGATTTGCAATGGTTTGACGAACGGAAGTTGTAATCGAACGTTGTACTATGTTTTGTCAATAAGACACATATGTGCATATATACATGTACATACATATAGGAAGTTACCATGTGTATTTACATATTACATAAGGTAAGAAATTAGAAAATATCATGATATTTTCACAGTAAAGTCAAAGCACATGCATGATGTGATGGGAGTGATTTAAGGAAGTATGGTGTGTAAGAGGTAAGGTTCGCATAAGGGTATGGTGTGCATGGTAGAAGAAAAGATTTTTGTAAACTTTTCTACTAAATTCCTAAGGCTATAAATAAGAGGGCAAAGCCTCTTCATTTCATCACCAATTCTTAAACTTAAATCTATGTCTTCACTTTCTTATCTCCTCTCTAACTTTCTAGAAAACTATGCAAATAATATACAATCTCCTACAAACTTTTCCAAAGTTCTTATATCATGTAGGAAACGTTATTTAGCTTCTAAAAAGTCAAATAATGACGGAGTTATGGGGAGAACCTCCCTTGGGCCATGAGCTATGGTGGAAGGGGAGGCTAGGTCATAAGCAAGGATATGGGAGGAGGTGATGGCCATGAGTAAAGGAATTGATACTGGGAGTGTTTGATTAATTGAATGTTGATAGCGAAGCTATAGTTAATTTTTATCTTGAAACCAATGAAGGTGAGAAACTCTACTTGTTTATATTATAAATTATATAATGATACGATGTGTTTGATATGGATATTTTCTATGTTTAATCATCATGTTTTGGATGTTGATGAATATGTTTGTTTGATGTGAAAATGATTCACCGTATAATATAGGTCGAATTTACACCAAGGAATCACTTTCCTTCATAAAATGAAATGGTAATTATGACATTGTTAAACCTCTTTTAAATAGTTTAAAATGATTTATAAATGGTTTACAAATATTAAAACTCATTTCAAAAAAGTCTGAAAAAGTTTGGAAAATTGAGTAAAAATAAGTCGTCGCGTTTCGGCACTTCCAGACTTCGCAAACTGAAAAGTTAAACGGACATGTAGAATGGAATATGAGTCGAAATTCTTTGCAATAAGAATTTTTCGAACCATAATGAATATAGTTTTCAAACAAAAGAAGAAAATCAAGATTTCATTTAGTAAAATTTGAGATATGTCCAAATCAAGTTTTCAAAAAAGCCGCATTTTGGCACTTCGGAAACCAAAGTGGTAAAATCTTGAAAATAGATATTCTTAAATCTTTAAAAATATGAAATAAATTCCATAAATATATTAAAATATTTAAAATGGATTTGAGTTATTAAAATTGAGGTATGTGGAATGAAATTAGCATTTTGATCAAAGGATCTTTATAACACTATTCGCAGCACTTTTTGCAGCACTTCTGAAATTAAGATTTAAACTTGGGATTTTCTTCCCAAATATTTTTAGTAATCTTTTCAAATGAATAATTAAGTATTTTGAAGATGATTTGGAAGTTCTGTAATTATTTTAAAGGAGCTTTAAATAAACGGTTAAAGGAAAATTATTTTAAACAATATTTAAGTAAATGAAAATTATCTCTAAAAGATCATATAAAAGAGTTTAGAGTTGATCAAATAACTTGACCGTCTTATGGATGACAGAGAGATAGTCTATAGACCCGAGCTTGGACAACTAGTGTTTGGGTTCCGCTTAAGCTATCCAGACTGGTCCGATGGAGGGGATGGTAAATTTGATTTACTCGGACCGCATTTTCCTAAGATAAAAAGAGATTTGAAGATTTTCAAAAGTTAAACAAGATATCAAAAAATAAGATTTTAGTGATATATGAAACATATTAGTTAAACTTTGTAATAAATTCCGAGGAGGGAACTCATACTTTCGTATGAATTTAAAAGGTGATTTCGTCGTTATTCGACGAATAGTATAGGTTGAATGTGGAAATTAGTATTGGGTATAATTATTCTAAAATTTATGGATCTATTTTTTTCAACACTAACTAGTTTGGGTTTATAGTAAGCGATGTCTTAAATAACATTGTTTTTGACCCATTAAATATATGTTTTGGAAATGTGAAATCTTCATTAAGATTTGAACTATACTTTTCCTATGTAATTAAAGATGAAATGTTTTGGTATTTCCAAAGTTAAAAAGGGTTTTAATTTACCAATGGGTTTGATAAAAGAGGTTTAATTATCCAGTATATGTTGAAATAGAATATGATTCAAAAATGTATATCTCTAAAGAGATATTTTACTTGGATAAAAGATATTGGTTAATTGAAAAATAATTACCTATATACTATACATCTTTTATCGATAATTGGTTCAGTGAAACCGGGGTCAGATTTGGGCGACTCCTATCCAAAAACCACTCCGAACAAATATACGTTCGAAAGTGAAAACATGTTCAAGACAATGATTTTAAAGACAGAGATCTTCATAATGCAGGGCTGCTTGCCACTGGCCCCACAATTTCATATTATATATATGGTGGAAGTAGTGCTTCATTCTGAAAATCTTCTATGCAAAGACTGCTCGCTACTGACCCTATGGTTGATTCCTGACAGGATGTAGTAGGAGAGTTACTTCAGTTTGTCCTGTTCTTGGAAAACTTGTATAGACAAGTGTCTGACATTGCATTTCTAATACCACGTACATTGTTTTTTACAAACGTACATTTGTTTGGTGGTGTACGAGCTAACCCCTTTTACACTTAACACCCTCTCCAATACGTACGAGCTCAGAGGTTGTACTTTTATGGAAATCAATTAGTGTGTTGTTGGAAATGGAAATGTAGCATTCAAAGTAGTATTATTTCTATGAAAGGCAAAACGTTACCTTAAGCCTCACACATCGGGAATGACAAAAACATGGTAGATGCAGCAGGGCTAAGTGGGTCGCTCATATTAGGATATGTTGATCACCTTTCTAGATTACCCTACATATTTCAAGTTTGTTGTGTATGCTATGGCCACAGATAGGTCGGGAACAACCGAGGTGATGACATATTCGGTATTATCTTTGGAAAAGGTAGGTTGGTCATGTGTTGGTAGAGGGCAGCAGGGTTGTGCCTTGGTACATTCTTCTAGAGATGTACTATTGGAAAGTAGTCCCTTACCTTGTCATTGTATGGAATCCATTCTCCAATACGAACCTTTACAATTTTAGTTGTAGAACCCAGTATGCTGGAATTTAATCAATCTATCAATTTCCGCTAAGATTATATATATTTATTTGAAAGAGTTTTCAAAGAATGTCATTAAAAATAATATCTTTGATGTTGTGTAGCAAATGGTTTGCTTATCATAAGGTAAAAACCCATCCGTGTTTATGTGCAGCATGGTCTTATGAGAAACCCTTTATCTTCAAAAACCCTTGTTCTGAGTTTTCTCACACTAGTCCCATGACTGACCTAGATTTTATTTTTTTTCCCTTAAACTCTGGGTGCCCTATTTTTTCAAGCAGCCAAGTAGTTCAGGTCTAGCTTGGAACATTTTGAGGAGCTTGGAGTAGGAGCTGGAGTTTCATCTATAGATGGTTATCCATTTCCATTTTCGCTGCATTTGTTACGGTTTGTATTAAGCACTAGTAAGGATAGATATTTATAGCTGTCCAGGCTGAGATTAGGATAGACTCTAATGTATGTACTTAAAATTTCTGTTGTAAAGATTATATATATTGAAATAATATATTTTATTCCATTCGTGTAAGATTCTGTTCTGTCTTTATTTTTCATTTTACCCTTGATCAATCGGTTTTTCCAGCGTGCAATACAGTGGATGTATTAGTGTCGATTTTTTAGGGTCGAAAACCCCGTTCGTCATAATTGCCTTCAATTTGCGCGGTTTAAACATCGACGACGATGAATTTTGACCAGAAAATACTTTATAAATTTCCAGGAAAATTTTGAATACTTAGTTTTATGCATTTTACTCATGTTCTCATTTTTTAAGCCATTTTTACTTATTTATTCACTAGATATTTTCATTCAAAAATTCATAACTAATTATATTCTCGTGGAAAAATTCTTAAATTTAAAACACATTTCTAAAGTTATGATTACAACATCATATAAAATTTCCATAGCTTTTCAAAATCGTTAGAGTAGGGAAACATATCTAAACATCCTATGCTGCTATTTTTACCAAAAATTAAAACATCATTTATCTCATTTAAACAGTTACCTATATGAACTCTATCATATTAATTCAAAGCCGAATTCAAACACAATGAAACAGTATAAGGGTTTAGTATTACTCACCTAGATCCTTAAATAATCTTGTTTTAATCTTAATTCCTTTTAGCTTACATTTCCTTTTCTTCTTCTAGTTTGTTTTTTAAGGCCCCTGTAATAACTCGAAATTTTAACAAAATATTTTTAATTGAATTTATTTGAAACTTTGATTTTAAATCATTTAAAAATTGAAAATTTGAAGTTTTATAATGTAATTTTGGGATTTGTTTATAATTATTTTCCAAATATAATAAAATAAAGATTTTTCTGAAATTTTATATTTTGGTCAACTTTGGTCAAACTTTGACTTCCAGTTGAAATTTTTAAATATGAATTTTAAATTTCCAATCTTTTTCTTTTAAGCTGAATTTGATTCTGATATTTGTTTTGCTTTTCGTTTTGTCAAATTCTGTTTTGTACTTTTTAAATCTGATAAAATTCAGTATTTTACACGCAATTATTTTTAGTATTCTATTCTCTATTTTCTATTTTATTTTTGGTTTGGGATTTGATTTTTTATTGGGTTGTTAAGCTTGTTTTGATTTGGGCTTTGCAATTGGGCCTTGTTTTTCCTAATAGACATGTCCCTACCTATTCATTGTGAAATGGTGCCTTTTCCTTATGCATAGCCGTTCAAAACATTTCATTCTTCCTCTCTTTCTCATTTCACCTCCTGAGCAAAAATATTTTACAGTAAGTCATGTCTTCCTCTTTTTCTTTTTCTTTCTTTTTTTTGTTTGCAAGCTATGTTCGGCCATCCTTGCTCCCTATAACCGACCATCTCCTCCTCCACACCATCACCTATGGCTGGCCATCACCTCATCTCCATCATCCC
Organism: Allium fistulosum; assembly: GCA_030737815.1. Taxonomy (NCBI): domain Eukaryota; kingdom Viridiplantae; phylum Streptophyta; class Magnoliopsida; order Asparagales; family Amaryllidaceae; genus Allium; species Allium fistulosum. The sequence goes on from CM060901.1 coordinate 636,416,830, forward strand.
CTACCTATTGCCGTGACCTCCTAGATCAAAACTCCATCACCAAATTGCCATAAAAACCCTAGCCGAGCCTTCCATATTCAACCCTTCCTCTTTGCTAGCCTCGGCCACCACCTATTCCACCACCCTCCATCTCCTTGTCGTGACCAGATCTGACCCATAGCCATGACCAGATGATGACCTGACCACTTGACCAAGGTCAAACACCATAGGCCGAGCCATATTAGCTATAGGGCCGAACCAAATGATGCACATGACCTTTCATTTTGCCTTGACTCTTTGACTTCCACATGCCTTTTGCTATGCCATCCTTTCACCTACCTTAGCCGTGCACTTCACCTTGCCATGGCCGTGCATGCTTGCTTCAAAACCAAAGTGGCCGAGCCAATTTTGATGATGGTCAAGCCTATTTTGAAAGTGGCCGAGCCCACTTGACTTGGTTAAGCCATCTTCACTTCATTTTGTTCATATTTTGCTTTGTTTTGTTTAATTCTTTTGCATAAATATCTACTTACATATGTTTTGTATTTGTTTGTTTACAAGACTTGGATCTTGGCTCTTCATCTACTCAAATCTAGTTCGTGCTTTTTGGAGTTTGGTTGTGTGTCTTGAATTTGTCGTCTCTAGCTTTAGAAGGTGAGTTTATCACTCTCGACTTCGTACTTGTAAACTAGTGAATCAATGACTTGTGAATTGTAATAGTGATATGCCATGTTGATAGTAGTTTCATATATGCATGTGATATGATATTATATGATGTTATAACCTGATGCTATACCTGTTTCATCACCTGATATGATATGATATGCTATACATGTTTATCACCTGACATGCTATGCTATGATGTTTATTTTATATTTCTGTTTCTCATACTGCAAGTTCCCTCACTATGGGTTGAAATGATACATACCCGAACGGACTTTAGAATAGGGAAAAGTCGTTATGAGCTGAAATGATAGGTTCGAGCGATTTTTATTTGACTTGGGATTGCGGGTTTGAAATGATCAAACCCGGGATTTTATATTTCAGATTGAAATGATATATATCCGTATCACTTGACTTAGGTTAGAAAATATTATAAGACCCATGGTTAAAATTTTAATATATATATTTTCTAAAAATTTTAAGTATTTTGAATTTTGAATTATGAAATTTTAACTTAAAATTTGATTTAAATAATTTAAAAATATATATTGATTTTCTATAAGTTAAAATTTTTATAAGTTAATAAATGGTTTAAAATGTATTTTTAACCTAATATGAGAAAATACAGTTTTTAATTGAATATTTTAGTGATAAATTTTATTTAACTAAAATCATAGTTTAATTAATATCTAAATAAATAAGTTTGAAAAGTAAAATAGATCTTATATAATAACTATGGTAAAAATATAAGATTGATGTTTTAAATATGTTATAGTAGATAATATAATAGAATTTGTAGCATTTCTAAAGTGCTATGGTTTTAAGGTTATGTTTTAAAAATGCTACTATTTCTAAAATGGTAACAATTTCAAAATGCTACTATATAATATCACATTTTTAAAGTGTTACGGTTTTCTAAAATATCACATTTGAAAAGTGTTATGGTTTCTAAACATTACATTTTGAAGTGTTGTTATTAATTGAATAAATTTGGAAGTGTCACAACTTTGGAAATAAATAATATTTTTTGAAAGACTATTGACATAGGTTTTAAATTAAATATGTTTTGATTTGAAATATAAATCATTTGAAATAAATAACCATGAGTTATAATAACGATTGGTTGTTAAAGAGACCGGGATCGGATATGGACATACTATCTGTCGATACCGAAAACCACTTTAACAACTGTGTACGTGGTGGAGATTCCAGAATGAAGTAGGATGGTGGTGACGATCCTAAGGTATATTTACGTGGACCCAACTCCCGTGAGTTGGCATAAGGTGGCTAAAACAGGAGCGATTCCGGGCCAATGAGGTTGCATCTCTTATCGGACACATTCCATCGTATACCATTCTATTACTTTGTGATTGATTGGGTGCACCCCTTGATTCAGGAGTGTGGATCGAGTTGAGCGATTGCTGCGGCTTTGCGTTACCAACAGTCCGGATGCGTAATTGGTATATCTACCCTGACATTCCTAATTGTGCCGTGTCACCTACCCTAGCGTGCTTTACTATGAGTTTGTTTTTTACCATACCTATGGAGTGCCCTCTGACGACGCCCATTACGGGAGAGATTACGGTACTGTATAGACTATGGGAATATATAAAATGTGTTAACGGGGATATAGGTAACGCCTTAACGCTATTTTGATAGTTTACTTTACTTTAGACATTATTATAATAGTGTATATTACTACATAGTAGATAGTTTAACGGATCCTTAAAGGATGGGCGATCCCAAGCATCCTTTAAGTTATTGATGCATTTCTATTACAGTACACTTGAGTTGATTTACATTTTATAAGTATGTATGTCCTGACTTGAGTGTTTGTGTTTTGCTTTATGCTCGGGTCAGCCTGAGTATCACGGCTTTGGATTCATCTTTGGAGCTAGAGATTTGCTAGAGACTTATCTATCTATCTAGTTGTCTATCTATTTCTATTTCAGTTATTTCTTATTCAGCTTTGCTTATGTATTAGTTGACTTATGTATTCAGACTTCTGTTTTTCAGACTCTGGTATTATGTATTTGTTTTGAGACTATGTATTGTAGTAGCTTCATGAACTACTATGTATTTTTATTTCCGCTGCGAGATATTCTGATATTCTATGTCTGTGATTCTGTGATTGATTTTATTTGCTCCATATTTATTTACAATCTATTGTTTTGAATTATTCAAGTCTGACATGTGTGGTTTTATTGTCGATTTGAATGGTCCAAAATAGTGGGTCGTTACAGCCCCCACCATTAATGTTCTTATTAAGCTTTCATTTTATTTTTCAGTAGAATGAAATGAAAAAATATGGAAGGATTTATGTTTATTGTCCTACAATAGTTTTGATCATCGTCCTCATAACCTTATTCCCCTATTGATTTAATGCCTTTTTCTTATTTAGTTTACCGTATATGATCGGCCTCATATGGTAAGCAAGTTAAAGGAACCAGGCCAACCAAAAGAATATTAAATAGGTGAATTTAAAAAAAAATCCATTTTGATCTTAGTTAAGTCATTGAAGCCTAAATGGATTTTAGATCAAATCTAAAATATTTTAAATAAAACTTTTATTTTTTTTAATATGTTTGAATGGTATAATTTCTTTTTTTGGTTTATAAGTATATCAAATATACTTGTATGTGCGAAGTGCAAACGCTACAGATTAGAAGTGTACATAATAAATCAGACCGTATGTAGGTGTTGGGATTTACATCGTTATGAACTTATGCGTAGTTATTGGTCTCTTGTCAGCTTAGCCCCATCGAATCGATGCTTGTTGCCTAGGAAAACATCAGGGAGAATCAGAATCTTACAATAGATTCATTCATCTCTCACATCAAAGACTCGAGCTGCAACAAACATTACTTTGTTTGAAGGGGGCACAGATGAAGCTATGCTCAAGCTCAATGGCGAGCAATTACTTCTAAATAAGAGAGAAAGCATTTACTAAATTGTAGATGAAAGCATCCACCAAATTAAGATAAGAACACAAATTTGGAGACCCTGCATTCGTATTTGAGTACTTCTCTCTATAAGGTCTCCGTGGAGAGAAGTACTCAAAACAGGGAGATCTTATTGAAGAGAAGTACTGAAAACACGGAGACCTTATTTCAATAAGATCTACATGTTTTTAGTACTTCTCTCTTTGCCCTTTATATATGCCTTTGTTGCCTATAATATTGATTTAAAAATATATATGTGTGTGTATAACAGAAATACACACACATAAACACACACACACACACACACACACAGAGAGATATGTATGTATGTTTTAAAATTACGTTAGATAATTTTCTGTGATTTGAAATCAAAAATTAATCTCCATGAATTTGATTTCAATTAAAGAAAGGTTTGACATAAAATGTTACATTATTACATAGGATCTATTCTATACATTTGAATTAAAATACTATACGTAAATTTCTGCATAAAAAGTTACAATTTAACATTTTAGATTTAGCACAACATACATTTGTGAATATTGTAATTTATGATATACACATGCACACGTGCGCGCGCGAACACACTAACACACACATACACACACACACATATATATATATATATGTATGTATGTATGTATGTATGTATGTATGTATGCATGTATGTATGTGTGTGTGTATGTGTGTGTGCATGTAAATAAGTTGGACTTAAAAGTTAAAAATCTAGGTAAACATTTAATTCGAAAATGAAACTAGGTTTTACATTATTATTATTAAACTATAAACTTAGAAGAGGATACAATTAATTTATAACTTGCACATAATTCTAGTCAGAAAGTTTAGACCAAAAAGCACTTTCATTCTTAAATAAACAATATTCAAATGGTTTGTGTCCAAAATTTAACCATATCCAAAGATTGTTTCATCCTTTTACTTCTCCTTTGCCTCTTAATTTCAAAATTTAAAAACTTTTCCTCTCCCCCTATTTGGCTGGCCATACCAAGGTGGGAATGATTATAAAAAATATTCAAACTCATTTAGTATTTAATCCACTTAAATCTAATTTAAATATTCTATCAATATCGTATATCAATATGCGCGTTTGTAACTTTTATTTATGCGCTTTATCAAATACTAGTGATATTCAAACAAATCAAATAAAATTTTAGTATTTAATATTTCAAAAATATTAATTAATTTTAAAACACATTTAGTATTTACTATATTTAAATCCAATTTAAATATTCTACGACCTTCGTATATCGATATGCACATTTATAACTTTATATATACACTTTATTAAATATTGATGGTATTGTTTGTACCAAAAATGGGCACAACACTCTTCGGGAGTTGTTTGAAGAGATAAAATGAAGATTATAAATGTAAAACAGAGATTATCTAACAAAAACTCCAACAAATATGAATGCAAAGTGAACAGACAAGCAGTTTAGAGTGGTTCGGCGTATAGCCTACGTCCACTATGAAGTTTTGATGATTTTATTGATTCTCTTTCAATGATTACAAGCGTTTACAGCGATGAACAGCGGATTACAGTTTAGAATTCGAAATTGACAGCAAAAGTATGATGCAAATCTCAATTCGGCAGAGTCTGGGCGCTTCAGAGAAAAAAGATCCTTTTTTCCGTTGATTCTGGGGCTCTATTTATAGGCGTAGGAAGCTTGGATTTCGCTCAAACCCCGGGAGACTTGGCCTGACACGTGAGGGGGCCCATTCGACCACTTCCAGAGAGTTTCAAGCCAATCTGTGATCGATACGAAATCATTTCGTATCGATCAGGATTACTTCCAATTGAGCTCAAAATTGGTGGAGACATTCCTTGTTATGTGTGCAGCCTTCAGTTAAAATCTCATGGTGTTTGGATCAGTGGATTGAGAGATATCGTCGATACGAGATGGATTTTAACGCTGGCTGTTCTGCTCGTCTCCATTGCTTCGACTCCATCCTTTCGTCTCGATGGTTGCACGCGCTCTCAAGGTGATGTGGTGCGCGCGCCTCGCTTCGATCCGCCCTTCACTCCGAGTCGACCGCGTCGACTCCATATATCTCGGCGCATTCGCATCGAGGGATGCCGTGGTGTGCGCTCTTCATCTCGATCCGGTATTTGCTCCGTGTTGACCGCTTCGACTCCATGTATCTTGCCCCATTTCCTTCGAGAGGTGACACGTTATCCAAGCTGGTTGACCTGATGGTTTCGAGTAGGACTTCATCCATGGATACGAAGCAAACACTGGCTGATGGATACGAAGCAAATGTTGGCTGATGGATACGAAGCAAACACTGGCTGATGGATACGAAGCAAGTGTTGGCTGATGGATACGAAGCAAACACTGACTGATGGATATGAAGCAAGTGTTGGCTGAAGGATACGAAGTCCTTCAATTGCTGGTACGTGTGAAGTCCATCGATACGAAATCGATGGATACGAAGAAAATCGAGTCGAACCTGGGTACCTCGATGGGTCCGGAGCTGATCGATACGAAGCATGATGGATTCGAACTGGGGCTTCGGTGATGGATACGAAATCACCCAGAGTGATGGATACGAAATCTGGGCTCTTTCCCTCCAATTTGACTCGATCATAACTTGAGTGTATGAGTCCGGATCGACTTGAAATTTGAGGTGCTGATCTCTATGGCCTTTCTTGTCGTGTCCTATCAATTGTAGCTCACTCTGGGCTCGGACAAAATTCAGTGATATCCATGGCGTGCTATCCTTGTTCTCTAGTCGGCTTCTTGATGTCCTGGCCTTGCCAAAAGGCGGGATAACATTTGCCCCCCAAAGTACGTCTTGTGAAAACATGACGTGCTTTGAAAAGCTACAGGCCTTCTTCGAATAGCTTTGGAAGTCGTACCCCTTATCCATTCTCTCGTATCGGTCTGCTTACGAGTCGATGCTCAAAGTCAAAAAGCCTTCTTTTGTATCGATATGGGTTGATTTGATGGATACGAAGACAATCGTTCGTATCGATGGTCACAAATGGAGGTGAATTCTGGTTCAAATTGATGATATCTGGTGGATACGAAATGGATGTTCGCATCGATAGATACTGATGGATACGAAATTGACGCTCGTATCAACAGATCTGCTCTGTTTCGAATCGATGGCTCAAAACCTGGACGCTTCGAAACGATGGTGTCTGGTGAACATTTCGCCTCGATGAATGCACAGCTTGATGGATGCGAGGAAAGCGCGTGCACCTACCCATCGTATTCACGTGGCCTCCCTGTGCGCTTCGAAACGATAAAGGTTAGTGGGTTCGTTACGAATGCTTGCATCGATGCGCTGCTTGACTGGTTGCGACCGGTCAAATTGACTGGGAGTCGAATCGACTCGGTTCCGTCCTAGGCCTCGTATAAATATCTGGGACTTTGCCATTTCTCACTTTTTTACCTTTTACTTTTACTGTTGTCTTCTGCCTTCTCGTATCGATCCACAGACAAGCAGGAGAGAAGAATTATTCCAATCTTCGAATCGATCAAACATCATCTTATAATTTCCCCAAACTCCAATTCGATTCAGGTAAATGAGCAATCACGGCTACACTTGAGCGACGAAGTTCAGATCTCAGATCCATCGTGCTTTTGCCGATTATCGATTTTGGTGGTGCCAAGGCCAGATCTGGACCAGAGCTTGGTCGAGGATGGCCATGGCCATGCTCGCTTCAATCGGAGAAGAAAGAGTTCTGGAGTGATTGTTTCACCACTAGTTCGTGTCGATCCGGGATAGGAGGATTCGATTCGATCCAGATTTCGTGATTTCGCATCGACTGATGGGTTAAAGGGGATGCAGAGGTTCGCATCGATCTAAGGTGGTTGGGGATTGTGTTGAACTGAGATGATCGATGGAAGTGCTTGGCCAGCGTGATCGATGCGAAAACCTATCTCTCTTGATCGATACGAAGACCAAGAGATCTCATCGGTCCCATATCGATAACCACAGATCGATGCGAAGTTATTGCATTTGGTTGTCTCACAGCCGTTACCCTTGGTCGATGCGAAGTAGACTTACCTGATCGATACGAAATCTCCTCCTCCGGTCGATACGAACTGACATCGATACGAAAGGTATCGAGTCGACTTGATCGATACGAAAGTATCGATTCGAACTGGATCGATACAAAAGACATCATGCCTCCGAATGAATTTGAACTTGAACTACGATCGATTCCATGCTGAAATTTGACGAACTTAGCGAACTTTTGTATGTTCTTACATTTGATTCCGACGAGCTTCTGCCTTGCATAATTGGACTTGACTACAGGATTGCATATTTGACTGACTTTCGAAGCTCGTCGATGGAACTGCCTTTTAACAGAAAAGTACAACGAACTCTTCAATCTTGAATCGATCGTTATCATCTGGATGGCGCAGTCATGACGGTCAGCGATGACGGTCATGTTTGTCTGTCTTCCAGAATCTCGTCGCTTGCACGTTTTCTTTAATTCTGCAGAATTTGTTCAAGTCACGCACAGCACTCGCACTACACAACACATTCACGCACTTTACACTGGGGAATGCACGGGCTTTTTGTCACCTAATGATGGTTTCTCGTGAGTTAGCTAGTGATGGAACCGTCAAGTTCGCAGCAGCAAGAAACTCAGAACCCTATCCTTCCCAGAATTGAGATTCCGGTCATCGAGACCGAAGCTATTGGCCCAGCTCCGGACGAGTTGCCCAACGCGTCCTTCATTAACAGTCCACCTGATTCCGTCTCATCCCATATCTCCGAAGACATGCTGGGGAGGATATGCTTAAGGCATGGTTTATCTTTGGATGAGGTATTGTTGCCTGGACCGGATGATCGGCCACATAATCCCCCGGAGGGGTATACTGCTTTTAATCGGCACGCGTGTGCAGCCGGCACACTTCCTCCATTCAACGACTATATAAGAGAAGTGTTGGCTTATCTGGACATCGCTCCGTCTCAATTGCATCCAAACGGATATGCCTCACTCAACAGCTTGTTCGTTGTATTCATGGAGTACCTCCATCGTCCTCCCCGTATGATCGACATAAGATACTTGTTTAACTTCAAGAGTCGGACTGACAGCCCATCTTATACGTTCTTGGAGTCTGTAAGGAACTGTCAAGTCGTCGTGGGGTCGTGGACTAGGCTAAGCTATTTTAAGTCGGAGTGGTTTTATGTCCGATGTCCCCCGGGATTTGCCAGAAGATGGCTATTCAGACGTGAGTATCGTCTCTTTTCCCAAATAATTGACAGGGCAATTTTCGGAGTGAAATTAAACTTACGTCTTCTCCTCTTTTTCTTTCAGCTATCATCCAGCGGCCTGAGGGTGGCTATTACAAAGAGATAGTTCGGGTCCTCCAAGAGATTCCTAGCGAAGAAAGGAATATTGAACTGTTATTGACAGATCGGAATCTCAGAGTCCTTGGGCTGATTGGTCGGAGACAGAGCATAAGACTCGACGGCGCATTAAAGACCGTCTCCAGGAAAAAGGTCAAGCAGATGAAGCCCAGGGTCGTGATAATCGAGGAACCCGACTCCGAGAAAACCCACACTGACGAAGAACCGTTGGCCGGACCTGCTAATGCAACCCCAGAGTCCGATGCTAAGAGGAAAGGCAAAGCTGTGGCTTCGAAACAGCCTAAGTCCGGGAGGCGGAAGTCTGTGGTTTTGCACCGCCCTTCGTCAGGAGTTAAGATTACGGAGGCGTCCTCCCCGCAAGCTGGAGATCAATTTGAAGGGCCTTCCGATCCTCCAGTCCTCGACATCGAGCCGGAGCAACACGATGTTGGGTCGGGTGGACCGCGACATATCGCCGATGTTAGCGAGTCTGAGTTTGCCGATGCGACTGACACTTCTGGTTGGTCCGGGGGGTTACACATTCACACACTCCTCACGGCACAACACATTTTCCTAACCACAATCAACACATCGCAAACGGTTACTGATTCTTTGTTGTTTCCTTTTCAGGTACGATGTCTGGGAAAGGTTCCTTGCTTGGTAGTTTGCGTAAGCGCCGTTATCATGAGCCACGCAGGAGAGAGGGCGAGAGGGATTATGACGCTGGACACTCCGGTCAGGAGAAATCTGACAGAGATAGGGGACATGTTCACCGATCCCGATCTCGTTCTCCTCCCCCCAGGAACTCTGCACCTCCTGTGGTCGCCGTTACTCGTCCTCCCGAAACTTCACGGTCTAGGCCGCCTTCTCAAGCTTTGAGGTCCGACCCCCCGCGCAGGACCGAAATAGCCACCTCTTCGGCTACTGTGTCGGTCTCGGCCGAGGCGTCTAGTGAGGGAGCGCTCAAATTGGCACAGATGAGGAAGGAATTTCCTGACATCTGTTTTGATGGATATGTCTTTCCCCCGCACCTGAAGAGAATCCCGCCAACCGCGGAAACCACTATCCACGATTATGTCGCGGACATCTTTTTCCAGTATAGGGAGTGGGGACGGGCCGCGAGGAAGGCATCTAAAGTGGCGTTTGAGCGGGGCGTCACCATCGAGAAACTTGAGAAGGAGCTGGGTCGCAACGACCAAATCATAAAAGCGCTTAACTCTGAAGCCGAGTCTTCTCGTAAGTCCGAAATGGAGGCTTTAAAGAAAGTTGACGAGGTGACCGCTGCCATGGCCAGGATGAAGCAAGAACATTATACCGCGATTGAGGACATGGGTCACAGGAACACTTCCATCACTGCCGAGAGGGATGCCGCTCTCAAGGAGCTTAATGAGCTGAAGTCAAAGTTCTCAGAGATGGCTAAGGAAAAAGACGCAGCTAACGTCTCTGCGCAGGAAGCCTGTGATCAGGCAGTGACACTCCAAAGGGAGAAGGAAGCGGCTGTACAACAAGCCCGTGAGGCTGAGGCTGGAGTTGAGGAGAAAATACGGCAGGCGGAGGCCAGGATTGAGGCCGAGGTGGAGGAGCTACTCGTCACTTACAACGCCAATGTGCTAAGGCACCGAGACCTGACATGGCTTGACGATTACCCCACACATCTCTATAACGCCTGGAACCTACTGGTGGATGAGGAGAGATCTGGGCACCCTGATGAAGCCCCTGATGAGTTCGAGCTGGAGAACCGCATCCTTAATGATGACGAAAAGAAGGTTCTCCATGACTCCATGATTTCCCATGACAAGGTGAGGCTTGGTGCTCAGGTCCCGGAAGTCGGAGAGAGCTCTGGTGTGGAACACCATGTTACAAGTTCTGAGATTGTCGTGTCATCTCAGTCTGAGCCAACTTCAATGATCTACTCCCAGCCTATCCCAGCGTACGACCCAGATCAACCGCACTTATCTCCTATTAAGGAACATCCTTCTGAAGCGGTTCAGACGACCTCGAGCCAAACCGAGGAAGGTACTTTGAACTAACTTCCAGTATATTTGGATTGAAGATCCCGTGTTGAAATGTTGCTAATGACATGTCTTTTCCTTTGATCAGTGACAGGAGTTGCACCAGCCGCGCCTCTTATCACCCAAGTATTAGGTCACGCGCCAGGAGCCATCGTTTCTGAAGCGACCTCCGTCGCAGCAATGGCACCGGTTGGAGTGACGGAGGGGAGCTCACTTTCTTTCGACGAGCAGATGATAAACGAGCTTCTCGGCCGTCAAAGTGATCCTTTTGCGGACTTGCCATTTGGCTTGGGTGGATTCACGGCTACATCTGACACCTTGTCCCAAACTACTACGGCTCCTAGCGAGGCCAGGGCACGGCGGGAAGCGGCGATGTTAGCTGAGATCGATGCCGAGATGGCGGCTGCGGCGCACGGCGGCGGTGTTGATGACGGAGCGGCAGCTCAGTGCCCCATTCCTCTTATGACTATGTCTCCTGAGGGCACACTTACTGACACTAATGTACCAGCCCCTCCTCCGGCTGCGGAGTCTGTTCCTCCCACTCCTCCCGCGGGAAGCATCCCTATAGAGTCCAGCTCAGACGAGGATGTTGACATTATGCCTTCACCCGGGGGGAGCTTGCCTAGGGAGAAAGGCTCCAAGCGAAAGGGTACTGGCGGCTCCAGTAGTTCCTCAAAGAAGAAGAAGAAGAAGCTGGGGAAGCAGAAGGATTAGACATCCTTTTCATAGATAGTTAGGGCCTTTTGTTATTTTCTCTGTCTTTTCCCTTTTGTAGGCCGTGTTTAGATGCGGGTTCGGCCCCTGCTAGTAGGAACATTTTAGGAAAGATCTCATGTATGAAGCATTTTTTTTGAGTTTAGTTGGAATAAAATTTTGTCTTTTAGCTTCAGCTTGTGTTCCTTTCTATGCTTGAATATTGCAGTGTTCGGACTTTGGTCCAGTGTATTTGCATTTTTTGATTGCTTCAAGAATAGCTCATTTTTACTTGTTAAGTATGGAACTTTCGGACTCGAGTTGTGATAGGGAATCGCATCGGAGCCGAACATCGTATAGTTTCAGGCAATGACTAACATTTGCTTCTGCCCCCAGCTTCGGGGTCAAGGTGTGATGATCAGCTTGCGAAGGTACCGAGCGAGGACCGAGTGGTCGAACTACGCTCGTTCTCTCATGAATCGTTCCATCCATACTCCGGGGATATGCGTCATCTCGTAAGCGGTTGTTCGCACTTTGGGAACATGGAGTTGACTGTTTATACTCCGCTTCGCACTCTGGGAATGCGGAGCTGAATGTCTATACCCCATTTCGCACTCCGGGAATATGGAGTTAAATGTTTTATACCCCGCTTCGCACTCTGGGAATACGGAGTCGAATGTTTATACTCCATTTCGCACTCTAGGAATATGGAGTTAAGTGTTTATACTCCGTTTCGCACTCTGGGAATACGGAGTCGGATGTTTATACTCCATTTCGCACTCTGGGAATATGGAGTTAGATGTTTATACTCCGTTTCGCACTCTGGGAATACGGAGTCGGATGTTTATACTCCATTTCGCACTCTGGGAATACGGAGTTAGATGTTTATACTCCGTTTCGCACTCTGGGAATACGGAGTCGGATGTTTATACTCCATTTCGCACTTTGGGAATATGGAGTTAGATGTTTATACTCCGTTTCGCACTCTGGGAATACGGAGTCGGATGTTTATACTCCATTTCGCACTCTGGGAATATGGAGTTAGATGTTTATACTCCGTTTCGCACTCTGGGAATACGGAGTCGGATGTTTATACTCCATTTCGCACTCTGGGAATATGGAGTTAGATGTTTATACTCCGTTTCGCACTCTGGGAATACGGAGTTAGATGTTTATACTCCGTTTCGCACTCTGGGAATACGGAGTCGGATGTTTATACTCCATTTCGCACTCTGGGAATATGGAGTTAGATGTTTATACTCCGTTTCGCACTCTGGGAATACGGAGTCGGATGTTTATACTCCATTTCGCACTCTGGGAATATGGAGTTAGATGTTTATACTCCGTTTCGCACTCTGGGAATACGGAGTCGGATGTAGGATTGTCGTGTGTCAATCCTATCAATATCGGTGTCATGGCTTGCCCCCGAGCTCGGGTTTCGCCTAGTGAGTGGCCGGTCGTATCACAGCCACTCTCCATTTGAATAAGTCCCATTGTGTGATGGGATTTAGCTCTTCGTGCATCGTGATGTTGTATATCGTACATAATGAATCACAGCTCTGGCTCGAAGAAGTGGCATTTTATTGCTGAAATAAGAAAATGCGGCAAAGTCAGTTGCCTTATTACAAAATTCAAATTTCGAAATGCAGAAACAAATTGCTAAATAGAATGAAATAAATAAAGCCTGTCATATGTAGTAGCGGCGGAGACTTTCGCTGTTCCAAGCCCTCGGTAAATCGAGACCGTCAACAGTCGACAGCTTGAATGTACCATCTCCGAGCTTTCGTGTAATTACATACGGCCCTCCCCAGTTTGGTTTCATGTGTGAAGGAACTGGGTAAATTCTCTTGAGCACGAGGTCGCCGAGTTCAAAGGTTCGAGGTCGAACTCTGGTGTTGTACAATCGGGCGACCCGACTTCGATGTGCGGCTGCTCTCAAATCAGCCTCCTCCCGTTTTTCATCCAATAGATCCAAAGACTCGGCTAGGAGTATAGCGTTTGTTTTTGGATCATAATAAGTCACGCGATGAGAGTGCACTTCTGTTTCGACCGGAATAACGGCCTCTGAGCCATAAGACAGGGAAAACGGAGTGTGTCCGGTCGCGGTTTTATGGGTCGTTCGATAGGCCCATAATGCCATAGGAAGTTCATCGACCCACTTGCCCCCAGCCTTCTCTAGTCGTTTCTTCAGGATCGATTTTATAACTTTGTTGACAGCCTCAACCTGCCCATTCGCTTGGGGGTGTGCGACAGCCGAGAACTTTTTGCGGATATGAAACCGTTGACAGAAATCCTTGAATTCTGCGCTCTCGAATTGGGTCCCATTATCAGTGATGATAGTATGCGGGAGTCCAAATCGACAGATGATGTTGCGAACCACGAAATTTATCACCTTCTTTGTCGTAATGGTTGCTAGGGCTTCGGCCTCGGCCCATTTTGTAAAGTAATCGACTGCGACAATGGCGTATTTCGCACCGCCTTTTGCTAAAGGTAAAGCGCCGATGATGTCAATGCCCCACATTGCGAATGGCCAGGGACTGACCATTTGGGTTATCTCAGTTGGCGGAGCTCTCGGAATTCGGGCATGTATCTGGCATTTATCGCATTTCCGGGCATAGTTTGCTGCATCTCGGTTCACCGTCGGCCAGTAGTACCCATATCGGAGTATCTTTTTAGCGAGAGCTTGCCCGCCGGTATGATCACCGCACTCTCCTTCGTGCACGTCATGTAGCACTCGCTTGACTTCCTCGTGGGCGATACATCTGAGGAGAGGAACGGAATAACCTCTCCTGTACATGACTCCGTTTTGGATGATGAACCGTGAGGCTTTTCGCTGAATCTGTCTCTTCTCATTTCTAGGTTCAGGTAGCACCCCATTCTCAATGTAATTCCGATACGGAGTCATCCAGGACTCTCTATTGGGAGCGATTTCAAATACAGAGTCCATTTCCATCCGATCGATGCTTGGAGTGGCCAAAGTTTCAACGGGGACAAGTCCCATTTGTTGCGCTTCGCCTGTGCTGGCTAACTTCGCCAGTGAATCGGCTTTCTGATTGCGTTCCCGAGGCACATAATAGATGGCATAATAATCAAACTGGTTTAGGATTTCCTGAACTCGCGTCAAGTAAGCGGCCAGTCTTCGGTCTCTTGCCTGGTATTCTCCTCGCACCTGGCATACCACTAACTGCGAATCGCAATAAATTTCTACAGCGACAATTCTCAAATCTCTGGCAAGTCTTAGGCCGATCAGGAGGGCTTCATATTCGGCTTCATTATTAGTTGCACGAAAGTCGAATTTAAGAGCATAACATATGGATCGGCCCTCGGGAGTCTCAAGTACAACCCCCGCACCCGAACACCGGTCATTTGATGCACCATCAGTATACAGCTTCCAGATGTATTCGGGAGATTCACTGGTTTCGGGTAAGTCTTCCGGGACGGTGAATTCGGCTATGAAATCAGCCAGGACTTGTCCTTGAATGAACCTCCGCGGAGCGTATGCGATATCAAATTGGCTTAGCTCAATGTTCCACTTGAGTAACCTACCGGACGTCTCAGGCCGCGTAAGGACCTGTCGTAACGGCTGGTCGGTGTACACAGTAAGCGGATGAGCCTGGAAGTAGGGACGGAGCTTCCTCGAGGCAATGACCAAACAATAAGCCAGTTTCTCCAGCCTTGGATAATTTCTTTCAGCTCCTGTCAGTCGCTTACTAACATAGTAGACCGGGTTTTGCACTTTGTCTTCTTCCCGGACTAGAGCAGCACTGATCGCATGTTCAGATACTGCCAGGTAGAGATATAATTGCTCGTGGTCAACCGGTTTTGACAAGATCGGAGGTGTGGAGAGATGTTGAACTAGTGATCGGAACGCGCCTTCACACTCCGTGGTCCATTCAAAGTTTCGTTTGCCCTTCCGAATCAGGTCGAAGAAAGGAATGCATTTGTCGGTGGACTTTGAAATGAACCTGCTCAATGCTGCGACCTTCCCGTTAAGACTCTGGACTTGCTTTATAGTTTTAGGGGTTTGCAAATTTCTAATAGCCCAGATCTTCTCAGGATTCGCCTCTATTCCTCGAGCGTTGACAATGAACCCAAGGAATTTTCCGGACGCAACGCCAAAGTGACATTTGAGTGGGTTGAGCTTCATCCCGTACTCTCGGAGGATGCTGAACATTGAATCCAAATCTCTGACGTGATCGGTGGAGAATCGGGACTTCACCAGCATGTCATCCACGTAAACCTCCATAGTTTTCCCAATCTGATCAGCGAACATTCGGTTGACTAAGCGTTGGTATGTTGCTCCAGCGTTCTTTAGACCAAACGGCATGACTTTGTAACAGTAGAGTCCCAGGTCGGTCACGAAGCTGGTATGTTCCTGATCAGGCAGATGCATGGGTATCTGATTGTAGCCGGAATATGCGTCCATAAATGATAGTAGTTCATGCCCGGCCGTCGAATCTACGAGCTGATCGATTCGTGGAAGTGGGAAGCTATCTTTTGGACAAGCCTTGTTTAGGTCAGAGTAATCAACACAAGTTCTCCACTTCCCGTTTGGTTTCCGAACTAGTACAGGGTTGGACACCCATTCTGGATACAAGGCATCTCGAATGAACCCATTCGATTGCAGTTTATCAACTTCCTCTTTAAGGGCGGCAGATCTCTCTGGATCCATACCGCGCCTTTTCTGTTTCACCGGGACATGTCGTGGATCTATATTCAGGGAGTGACTTGCAATGCTCGGCGAGATCCCGCACATGTCAGAGTGTGTCCAGGCGAAGACGTCGAGATTCGCCCGAAGAAATTCGACCAACTCCTGCTGTGTCTGCTTGTTTTGTTGGGACCCAACTTTCAGCATTTTTGAATCATCATCCTCACTGATTGGGACGTCCACAGTCAGTTCGGCTGGAGAGGCTTGACTCTCCGTTGATTCGTCTCTATCCTCGTTGTCTCTGGGGTCCAGGTCTTTCAGGAATTGGTCGTGGTGCCCGGGCCGAGGCCCAGGCACCAATTGTCAATTGTCGATAGAACGGACGCAGAGAGATCCCTCTACGCCCTTACCCTTCTCTTTACGTTGCGCCCCGCGCAGCTCAGCAACATAACAGGCCCTTCCCGAGGCCTGATCTCCTTGAACAACTCCAATCCCATGATCAGTGGGAAATTTCAGAGTCAGACACCATGGGGCGATCGCCGCCCTGAACTCGGCCAAAGCTGGTCGTCCCAGAAACGCATTGTATGGCGAATCTATCTCTAACACAACAAATTGTAACATGCGGACCCTCCGGCGCTCTCCAACGCCTAACTCGACTGGGAGTTCAGTTATTCCGATGGGTATCGTGGCACTTCCATTGAAACCATGGATTCTGGATAAACAGGGTTTCAAATCCTTTGTCTCCATCTTCATCAGATCGTAAGCCCGTTTGAGCAAGATGTTTACAGAGCTCCCACTGTCAACCAGGATCCTCTTCATCCAAGCAGGACCTACCTGGGCGGATATGACTAGTGGGTCGATAGTAGGGGCTTCAACTTTATCGGCGTCTCGGCTCCTGAACACGATATCATCGGACATTATCTTTTGTTGCTTTGTCGGGGTCCCATCCTCGCAATTACTATAACATTCGAAGTCCGCATGCCTGATAGAACTGGCATACGACTCCATTTCCCCCCAGCTTCTGTCTGCCGGATGGGGACCACCACTTATTGTGTTGATTACTAATCTCCCGCCCGCACGAGCGGGTTCATCCTCTCTTTCCTGATTCTGTGAACGATTTTGATTTGAGGGGCCCGCTCCGCCAGGCTGCGGCGCCCGTACAAACTGATCTAGCTTCCTCTCTCTAATCAGCTTCTCGATGAGGTCCTGTAAGTGTCGACACTCATTGGTATTATGTCCATAGCTCTCATGGAACCTACAGAATTTTCCTGTCTGAATCTGTCTCTCCGATGAGGGCTTCGGAGCAGGCTTCTTATACTGTACGGTGTTGCAAGTCTGTAAGTATACGTTTTCCAATGACGTGTTCAGCGGTGTATAACTGTCAAACATCTGAGCTCTACGTCGTGGACCTCGGTTCTCATCTCCCTTCTTGTTCTGGCCATTGTTTCCTCTCTGCTGGGTTTGCTTGTTTTGTATGTTGAGCTGAACTTTCCCGGAACTCTCGCCGGACTGTTTAACTGCCACATTGCTCTGTATCCCTTCAATGCTGGGCCTCGCATCGTCCTGCTTCCTAGACTGTTTTGCATCCTCCTGCCGCAGGAATTGAGCGGCCTTGGAGTAAAAACGGTCCAACGACGCGGGCGGTTTTCCAGCCAGCCAGTTTCCGAATTCAGAATCAGGATCAATCCCCTTGGTCAGAGCCATTAAGATTGAATTATCGTTGGGATTGGTGATCTCGACACATGCTGCGTGGAACCTCTCCAAGTAACGCCTGAGTGTTTCTCCAGGAGCTTGAGTGACGCTGGACAAGGTGTTGACGTCCTTCGGCCTAGCAACATGCATCCGGAATTGCTCCACAAACCTCTTGGCCAATTGATCGAACGAAGAAATTGATCTAGGTGGTAGGCGGGTAAACCACATTGTCGCGATTCCTCCCAGAGAAATGGGGAAACTCCGACACTTCACTGCGTCGTCGGCCCTTGCGGCGCTCATCGACCATTCATACTTCAGAATATGCTGGTTGGGGTCACTATTCCCTTCGTACATCGGGAGAGTCGGCATTCTGAATCGCCTAGGGGGTTCGGCATGTAACACTTCGTCTGTGAAAGGAGTATGACTACGGGAAATTCCCCAGTCATCATTAGTGAGCCCCTGACTCTCGCGGATCATTTGACGTATCATGGTTGATATATCCGAAACAGGCGGATTCGGAGCGTGATGAGCTAAGGCGTGGTCGGGTTCCACGGCGCGAGTAGGGATCGGGCGTTGTCGACGACCCGTATCTCGCCTCCTTGGCTCAACGTCTTCTGGGACATAAGGTTCAGGAGTATGTCCTCGCTGTTGATTGATCGGCTCAGATTGATTTCGGGTACCAGCCCTTGTCTCTGCTGCGGCAGTTGTGGCGCGGTTATCGGTGGTGTACTGTGGGGCAGTACCTCCTCGTGTTGAGGGACCGGTTTGGAAACTAGTCGACGGTCCTACCCTCAGTTGCCCAACAGTTAAGGCAGGCTGATATTCAGCAGCTTGAGCGCGATTCCCCTCTAGTCGAGGACGGGTAGTCTGGCGGTGGTAATCAGATGAAGCTGAGCTTTCGGTAGACGCTCTGGAGACATCATCTCTCCTGGACCTTCTGTGCCCCCGGCGGTTTAGCTGGTTGGTCAGCTCGATATTGGCGCGTAACTGTTCTGCCAACTGCTGACGGCTTTGGGTCAGCTCCTGGAGCAATACCTGAAACTCCTGTCGGGTAACTAGCCCCGTTGAGTCTGACTGAGTGGCATTGTCTTGATTGGAAGAAGGCGGCTGTGTTGGATTTTGCCTGTCTCGGCCTTCTTGCTCTGTAGCGGTGGCGCCAGTTCTTGTGCTGACCATTGTCGGTGGTGGAGTCCTTGCCTAGATTTTGAACAAATCTGAATAGAGTGGAAGGATTCCGGGCTGGATATCTGGATCTTCCTCTTGGATTTGTGCAATCCGGTATCGACGGCAGATCCAACGAGTAGGAGAAAAAGCTGGTTTTCTCGGTGAAAGCACCAAAGTGTTTGTACCAAAAATGGGCACAACACTCTTCGGGAGTTGTTTGAAGAGATAAAATGAAGATTATAAATGTAAAACAGAGATTATCTAACAAAAACTCCAACAAATATGAATGCAAAGTGAACAGACAAGCAGTTTAGAGTGGTTCGGCGTATAGCCTACGTCCACTATGAAGTTTTGATGATTTTATTGATTCTCTTTCAATGATTACAAGCGTTTACAGCGATGAACAGCGGATTACAGTTTAGAATTCGAAATTGACAGCAAAAGTATGATGCAAATCTCAATTCGGCAGAGTCTGGGCGCTTCAGAGAAAAAAGATCCTTTTTTCCGTTGATTCTGGGGCTCTATTTATAGGCGTAGGAAGCTTGGATTTCGCTCAAACCCCGGGAGACTTGGCCTGACACGTGAGGGGGCCCATTCGACCACTTCCAGAGAGTTTCAAGCCAATCTGTGATCGATACGAAATCATTTCGTATCGATCAGGATTACTTCCAATTGAGCTCAAAATTGGTGGAGACATTCCTTGTTATGTGTGCAACCTTCAGTTAAAATCTCATGGTGTTTGGATCAGTGGATTGAGAGATATCGTCGATACGAGATGGATTTTAACGCTGGCTGTTCTGCTCGTCTCCATTGCTTCGACTCCATCCTTTCGTCTCGATGGTTGCACGCGCTCTCAAGGTGATGTGGTGCGCGCGCCTCGCTTCGATCCGCCCTTCACTCCGAGTCGACCGCGTCGACTCCATATATCTCGGCGCATTCGCATCGAGGGATGCCGTGGTGTGCGCTCTTCATCTCGATCCGGTATTTGCTCCGTGTTGACCGCTTCGACTCCATGTATCTTGCCCCATTTCCTTCGAGAGGTGACACGTTATCCAAGCTGGTTGACCTGATGGTTTCGAGTAGGACTTCATCCATGGATACGAAGCAAACACTGGCTGATGGATACGAAGCAAATGTTGGCTGATGGATACGAAGCAAACACTGGCTGATGGATACGAAGCAAGTGTTGGCTGATGGATACGAAGCAAACACTGACTGATGGATATGAAGCAAGTGTTGGCTGAAGGATACGAAGTCCTTCAATTGCTGGTACGTGTGAAGTCCATCGATACGAAATCGATGGATACGAAGAAAATCGAGTCGAACCTGGGTACCTCGATGGGTCCGGAGCTGATCGATACGAAGCATGATGGATTCGAACTGGGGCTTCGGTGATGGATACGAAATCACCCAGAGTGATGGATACGAAATCTGGGCTCTTTCCCTCCAATTTGACTCGATCATAACTTGAGTGTATGAGTCCGGATCGACTTGAAATTTGAGGTGCTGATCTCTATGGCCTTTCTTGTCGTGTCCTATCAATTGTAGCTCACTCTGGGCTCGGACAAAATTCAGTGATATCCATGGCGTGCTATCCTTGTTCTCTAGTCGGCTTCTTGATGTCCTGGCCTTGCCAAAAGGCGGGATAACAGGTATCTAAATAAATAAAATAAAATTTAATAATTAATATTTCATAAATATGAATTAATTTAATTAATGTATAAATATTAAAAATTAATTAAATTATGTGGTCCATTTGGAGTATTCATCATTTGGTTGCGCGACTCAGAGGTGTAAATTCAGTTAGTGATTAATATCGAACAAATCTAATATTAATGTTCACATGTCACCTTAGCAAGCAGTGTGACATTTTGGCCGAATTTATTGCTTACACATCTTTTGGTTAAATCCAATCTTTTTTGTTATAAGTGATACCTGGTAGTAACGATTATTTACATCGATTCTCTTCGTCAACACAATATTGCATTAGGACTTATAGAATTTGGTTTTGGTCAAAATTACAGTATCATCAATATTCATCTTTGTTAGTCCATAAACAAAACCCTTGGTTCAATAATAACATTTATTATTAATTATACTACTCTGGCAAAAGATTTTGACTTTGAGTTGACTATATTTGACAATGGTATTAACCTGTAGATTAATGTTTCATTTCCAATGCTTCAATTCAAACCTAACTATTGTCGTTCAATGGACGTCATGCCATAATTTAACTATAATCAAAATGGAGTGTTCACATTCAAGTTCCACATCATTCTCAAGTCAAGGGAACCGTGTAGCATCGTCATTTTGAGATTCTCTGTTTGATCTTAGTTATATTAATAAACAAAAAACTCTTGAGTGAGTCATTCCATAGTTATCCAATAGCTATCGGTACATAACCCCTTGGTGCCCCCATTGATCATGAGTAATACACTGCCTAACATCTAGATAGTGTAACGCACTCTAGTTTTAATGGATGTATCGATATCCCATCTCAAAAAATCTTTACTAGGAATATTTAAATTAATATGTTATTTTTAATATGATAATTTTCTAATATTACAATACATTGTAATTACTATCAAATAACAATCATTTAAGGATTTTTTATTTAATATACTTTAAACTAATTACTTAATTAATTATATTACAATACAAAAAGTATATAATAGAAATAAAACGCTTTTTACTTTGATAAAGATTGGTTATCGAGTTAGATATATGTAACCTTACATAATTGCTTCTAGAGGCATATCCGTAGCTCTATCAATCTCTAACTTGCACTTGAGTCAATTATGGAATCTTAATCCTACTTCTTCAATTGGTTTTTTCAAAAACAAACTGGGTCAATCCTTTAGTGAATGGGTATGCCATATTGTTTTAATTATCTACTTTGTCAACTAACTCTCTTCGATGTTGATAAAATGGCTTTATCTTATAAAACTATTTGGAGTGTGTCTCTAGACTTCTAGTGAGCTCTAGATTCTTTTACGAACTATTTCATAGCATTGTTATCATATAACAGTGTCATGGAATTCTCAACATTTGGATTCACCTCTAGCTCGGTTATAGATTTTTGTATTTATTTATACTTCTTTTATTGTAGGCCATATTCAAGGCGATGTACATAGCCTTTGGTTGAATTGGCCACTACTTATTTTTTGGAATATTTTCAACTTAAAGCTCTTAACTTAAGATTGAACATGAATTTAGGATTGGCATACTCTATTTAATGTCACTTATGAAGTTTGAATCTGTACACTCCTTCTTAAGGACTTCATTATATCTATAAACAATTCTCTAGTATTTCATAAATACTCAGGGACACTCAATTTTCATATAGTGATCTTAGTTCGGATTTAATACTTGTTTTAAGTATCAAATACATAAGCAAAGTCTGATATTGTAGACAATATAACATGTATGATAATTCCTATTTCCAAGGCATAAGTAACCCATCTTACGTGCTCCATATTAAACCATTTAATATGACTTCTGTGTGTATCATCTTGAGACATTCGCATTATCCTTTTATATTGATTATAAAGGATGTCTTTTCAAATCTAACATTGAGAATTGAACAACCAAAATAAAATTATTTTAACTTGAGTGCACCATTAATAATCATAAGTTTGTCGTTTACTTGTGGTTTTTGAAATATTTTAGCATCTACTAATATTCTTTTTTACAAATACACATTTCCTCTACATTTTAACTAAAAATAAAAGTATTTGATTCCTTTGTCGAAATACTTGCTTAACTCTAATGCTTATTGAATAATACTTTTGTATAATTTCTTGGATCATATACAATACTCTCAAACTTGGTTATCGCTCCCGCTGACTGCGAGATGTTTTGGTTGTTATGTGCAAACAATCTATCCTAAGTCATTATAGAATTTATGGTTCAACGTATATGTATCAATTTATGTTTCAGCATATATGTACCAAAATTCAAAGTCACATCGAGTGATAAATTTGTGAGTAAAATCTAAATTAACTGAAGCACGTTGAATGATGAATCTATTATGTTAGTTTCAAAAGTTGAAATTTACAATATTATTTTTATCAATGTAAAGATTTCGATCTTTCGATGCTCGAAAGTCGACATTAATACGTCCACTGTATCAAATGCCGCGCAATCGAATGTCGGAAAACCGAATCATTAGGGTTAAAAAGAAGAGGTAGAAGAAGACAGAAGAAAATGAAACAGAAACAACAACAGAATCTCACATTCGCAATGGAACAATATATAATAAATAATCACTAGTCTTTTAAACAAAGAACTATATCAGTTCATACAATACAACAATGAGAGTCAATATACAACTCAATACAACAATGGACAGTTATATAAACTTGTCCCCATACAGAATACACAGCAGAATAAATAAATAAGTACGAGTGTACGTCTCGCCATCCAGCTCGTCTCCAAAGCTCCAGAATATCCAAATTATCCTGATAACATAACTCTAGGCTGCCCGTGTAGAAAATTATGGGCACCCAGAGTTTAGAAAGGGAACAATAAACTCCAGGTCAGTCATGGTGACTGGTGTGAGATCGTAAAACAGTTATTTTCACAAAGAAAATAAAATTAATTCGCAATGCTTTTGGAAAATGAAACTACCATAAGGCCTCCCGCCACACACACAATGCAAATGCAGAATTGGAGGAGATTTCTCCTTATGATAGTCAAATATGCTTACTACGAAAAATCACTTGATATTATTATTAATGTCTAGTGTGGAAAACATTTCGAAAGTATAATATTAATCTTAGCCAGCATAGGCATTCCACACTTATGCCTACTATAGCTACTATGTTCAATAGCAGGTTACCGCCACATTCCATAGCAGGTTATACAACTAAAACCGTACAAGGTTCGTATTGTTTCTTTGGATTTTCCAACAAATGGTCAGGCTAAGGAACTTCCTACTGCCACATGGGTACGACTCTGGCGGGACGTCCTGAGAACTAACTAGCTCGCTGCCAACACAAGGCCGGGTTACCCCTTACACTAGGTAACTACTACACGAATATGCCACCCCCCCGTCCTTTGGGACCTTTATCCGAGGCGCCTCGATCACACAGCAACAATCACACAGTAAATGAGATTGGAGCAACCACACAGGTAAATATCTGGGCGCCATACCATAATATCACCTTTTTCCAAAAGGAGATGACATACCCCAAAGGGCGCGACCCTCATAACCTTGCCGCATCTTTCCTGTTTCGACCATTTCTAGGGTGTGAGGTCCTGATGCAGTCTCGTCCACAAATCTACGCTTTTTCACAAAGCCATGCTTTGATCACAAATGATCAACAAATGATCACCAACACACATCAACACTTAGCATGCCACACTACCAAATTGGGAGTATATCACTAATAACCTTCAACTACATAACCTCTGAGCTCGTACGTCTCAGAGAAGGGTGTTAAGCTAAGAGAATAAATTCTCCGCCACCAACAGAAATGTATTTGAAAGAAATCAGCTTTATATCTCAAAGTGTAATGTTAGACATACAACCATACAAGTCTGTTCCGGGTTCGAACAGAACCGAAGGCACTTCCAAAGAAGCCCTTGCAAATCCGAGTATTCGCAATCCCGATCGGACTTCCCATCACATAGGGAATCTCTATACCTTAGCTACTCGGTGCAGAGACAATCAATAGGTTATCCTATCGTTCTTGCAAAACACCCGGTCTTCAACACCGGTCTTCAAATGCGATCCATTTCGTCGTATCATTATTCAGAATGGGTTATATGACACAAAGTCCTCTCCCGGCTAAACCGAATAACGAGCGCTTGTTTAAAAAAACAATTTCAAGTGCCATTTCAAAGGCAAACATTGATAGTCGGTGATTTAACTATCAAACAACATTCACAACAATCATCAAATTTAAATAATTTTTCCCAAATTAATTATTTTCAAAATATCTTCATAAGATATATATTTTTCCACACTTCAACATTTTGAAAACAAATTTCAAATCACTTCTCATACTTCTGACTTTGAAAACCAATTTCAAATCACACTTCTCACTCGCGGAATAAAATTCTCGATATTATTTATTTTCATTTCAAAATGATCCATTTAAATCTATTAATAAATCCTTCTTGATTTATTTCAATTTACATTCCAAATCCATAAATTTCTTTCCACATTTTCAAAATAAACCAACATTCATTTTTAAAAAAATTTCCCTTTCTATATAAATTCCATTATGAATTTAAATTTTCAATTATCCGTTGGTATACGATTTTCAAAATCGATTTTCAAATATTCACTCTCAACACCAAATCAAATTTCAATTGATTTCCAAATTTATTTTTCAAACACTAAATCAATTATCTTATTAATTTCCCAAAGATTTATTTTCCAATGCCAAGTCAATTATCAATTGTATTTCAAACAAATTTATCACCTTTTAAATAAATCCCTTTTTTTCTTTCCAAATTATTCAAAATTCCATTTTTAAATAAATTCTTCAAACTTTAAACAATATTTTTCAAAACCCACTTATTAATATCTTTTCCCATATTTTGGAAATAATTCGATAAAATTTCAAAAATCAACTTTATGCTTTTAAATTCCTTCTTTTAAATTCATCTAATTCTTTCAAAAAGAATTTACTTAAAATTTCCAACTTTAATTTCAAAAATCCAATTTTATTTATATCTAGTATCCAACGATACCAAAAATACATTCGGCTAAATTATAGCCTTCAACAAATTCAATCACAAATGTAATCATACACAGATTATCAATAAATCATCACACAGCATATGAAACAAATTCATATAATTTGAGGAACCTAGTTGGATCCCTCCAACCTGTTTCCCTGCATCCATATATGTTAGCACAACAATTAAATACCCATTCCACTTTGAGGTGGAATATCGCGGTATATGGGATTTATAAAATATCAATCCGCTATTATGCGGCGCATAGGGTCTCATCTGCTAAATAATGCGGGAAATCAATCACCAAATATATATAGATATATCCTACTATATCTAATATCACAACTAAACAGTAATCAATAACTGCAAAATCAAATTTTCATTTAAGTGAGAAGATCTCACCTTTGCTTTTTAATTTTTCAATCCATTTTCATTCTCGGCTTGATTCCTTTTCAGTATTAACCTTGTATAACAATTACAATGTTTTATCAATATTCGAACTTGTCAAACCATTCATTTCCATTTAGTAAAATTTTATTTTATCTAATCAATTTAATTTCAAACAAATTTCCTTTTAATAAAATATTTGAACTAATTAAACAATCACTTACCATTAATAATCAAATTAACTATTACTTTTAATTTTTAAACCAATTCTTTTTTTAACAGTTAAAACATCTATTTTCACAATCCTATCCATATGTAATTAATTTCTGTTTATTTTAAAAATAGTATGCATATATGTATTTTCAAACTGCACATATATTCAAATTAAATTAAGGAAAAAGATTTATTACCTAAATCACATCGGAAAAGAAAATCGAACAGAACCCACTGCTATTCCCTGACATCCTCTTCGTCGATGAACTACTTCATCATCTCGCGATCTGGACCTCCAAGTTATCGCGCCTCGCCGAGCTCAAAACCCTAGCTCAAATCAAGACTCCCAGCAATCACTCCTCGTCGCTTGCGATGCCACCATTTGTCGAGTACAAGCCCTCTTCTCGATGTTCTTTCGCAACCCAACCATGAATCAAACATGTGCTCAACTCGAGCTCCTCCGATTCCATCTCTGATTCGCTCGAACCCACCCCGCGTGCCTCACCCAATCGCGACGACGTTGCCTTACTTGCCGTGGAACCCCATGCGTACGCGCGATCGAGGTTTGGTTCGCGAGTTCCTCTACATTCCCATTTCAATTTAGCTCGGCACTCCATTTTTTTTGTTCGTTTGTAAATACTGAAGAGGGGGAATGGGAAAACTCACAAATTTGATTTTGATTTCGAATGAAGAGAGGAGTGAGTCTGAGATTTTATTTTGAGAAGATTGTTCTCGGCCATTATTTTTTTTATCTCCCTTTTTGAACGAAATGATTTCGAACTGAACAGAAAAGAAAGGAGGGACATCTATTTGAACGAAAGGAAAAATTAGGTCGGCTATGTTCAGGAATAGAGGATGGCTGAGATGAAAGAAATTTGACCGGTGAAATGATATAAGATATTTAAATTAAATCGATAAATTATTGTCTAGGCGTTTTTATCTCGTACGATCACACAACAACTCCAATCATTACGAAAATTGAAATCCGATAATAATACAATATTACGGACCCAATGGAACTGGTTTCGTCGGATTCCGAGACTGTGCCCCGAAAGGCTATTTTTAAATATCGATTTAAACGATAAAATTCAAAACCGAACAAAACAGTTTCAAATTCAATTCTGAAGCTTTTATTATCTTCAGTATCATAAATATGAATTTTCTAAGCCTTCAAATTATTTTTAGTCAGCTTAAAACTAAAGATACAATATTTTACCCAGTTTCAATAATTAAATTCAATAATTTAAATTGCCAAATTCATTCTAATATTTGAATTTTCAAATTAAACTAACTTCCAGATATTTAAAATAAATTAAATATCCTGATTTCAAATGTCATGGGCCAACTCGAGAACAATTGAATGATGACAAAAATTCAGGGTCGTTACAATCAACGTGGCTTATATTCCAACTACATTTATATTCTTCTTGAATACAGTTTCCAATCAATGGATCATATCCTTTTGGATACCAATAATAAAATTATATTTTGATAACATACTTGGCATCTATTCTTGATTTTCACATCATGCCATATGATAGGGTCGATACTTTTAATGCATTATTTAAAACTAAGGAATTTCTTTCTCTCACCATTAATAAAATTTATAATTTCTCAAAAATGTGCGAGATTTATTATTAAATCCTAAAGTGTCATGTTTGTTTGGTTAATTTCATCCCATCCTTAGTAATCAGTTTTCTCTTTGGATCATATCCAAATCCATTCTACAACCAATAATCTATTAAATAAATTCCTTCGTTAAGAAGTTGGTGTATCTTGAAAATAAATTATTTCTCCATGTAATGGAGTGGATATTCATAAAATTTTTATGAATTATCTATATATGCATAAATATGATTTGGTATTTAGGTTTACAAAACTTATGTTCATAACAAAAATTAATCAACTAATACTAAACGGTCCTAAACTCATTTAGGGTGGTCCGTACAAGACCCCTTATGTACAAATATTGCATGTAGTCTCTCGAGTCACACAACCTACCAACTCCTTAACCTAGGATATCTAGGGGTTTTTTATAAACCTTTGTCTTGTACGATATCATAAACTTTATCTTAGATGAAATTAATTTTAACCTTATGTACTTACTAGTAAGCACATGACCTTATAGAGAGAAGTTAACTCAACTTCATTTATCATCAAAAATACTCTGTCCAACAAATTCAAATTACTCCTCATTGATACATCATTATGTCTCATTGAGAGGAGTGACTTTTGAGATTGAATCATATTCGTTTTTAGGTACTTTCGGAAACTTTCCAATATAGTCACCTATTTGATCAAATCAAATCAAATCATTTTATTACCTTTGCATATTAATATTTCTATCTCCATACTAAATCCTTTGAGCGTAGCATAAATATATTACTTGTGCACCAAGTACATATATTCATTCTATGATAACTCATCGATGAATTTTAATGAAGAATGTGGAACTGTTTTGGTATTAGTAGACTTTGATTTGCACACATCTATATGTAACAATTCGAAGAGTTCACTAACTATTTTGTTCCTCCCACTGAATTGTGCTTCGTCCTTCATCTTATGAGATGTAATTCATTAATACCATATGATTCATAATCATATAATTTAAAGAATTATTCCTCCAAGATATGGCATAGTCCATAATTCCAAAAATAATTGTTAAAATTTTAGATACTTCTATGTTATGTAGCTAATGCAACAAATATCGTTATTCTAATAGATTTATCTCATAATAAATATTCAAAATATTCATAAAAAATAAAGGTATATTCATTTCTAGTAAATATAGATTTTTTTTATTTCATAAATAATATTTGGAATATTTATGAAAACAATTTTTGATATCTTGATACATCCATTGATAAATATCATATGGTATGCTTCCACTATTTCCACCGTTACCATAATAAAGAATAAAATATGAAGTTTCATTCACCTACTTATTATAGGAAATTTATTTCTTTTACTGCAACTAGTTTATAGTCAAGAGTTTTCGATCAAATATCTTAAACTCGTATAATGACCTTTACAGAAAACAATTTTCTATATTATAATACAATTGGATTTGAAATCACATTTCATATCTTATAGCAAATGCCTTTTAGTATTTTATACGATTCTCCTTTTCAATATCCTTTTATAAAGTAGAGGTGATCATTCACTCTCTTCATCCCAACTAATCCTAAGTTACAACCACTCTCATACACTTGCTTTCCTTACAAAATGGTCAAACCATTTAAAAGAGATCCTTATTATAATCAATCATATTGAATACACGACTTCGTCTTAAAGGTTTATTTGTTTAATTCTAATGAACTAATTTCATCGAAGTTTCATACACTATGGACCGTGACCATTCACATATAACATTTATATGTGATTGAATATGGATTAAACATCCATATTCTCGTATTTCTATTCGAGTTCAAAACTCACAAAAGATAATACACGGTCTCAAAAAAATAAGGGCTTAACCGACTAAGTTATGTATGTATAGTAGTGTACAATTAGGCTCTTACATGGGTCTTAAAGCGACAACATGCCAAAATATTTTAAGTAAATATATTTATATTTATTTGTCACTCCTTTACTTAGTTCATTTGCATATCTTAATTGATAAACATTTTATCAATTTTATTAGTTGCACAAAATTATCGATGCATAATATTTTAACTTTTTATAGCAAATGTTTTTACTATATTAGAAAAGTTGAATGTTACCATTTCACTTTCTAATAATCTCCCACTAGATTTTATATTTTTAAATTCCTAAGAGAAAACATAGAAATATTTCTATTTATCTTGCCCACGTTAGGACTCGCTTGCCTTGGAATTCTGACCTTGAAAAAGATCAACAAATCGTAGGCCCACAAGCGCTGGATAAAACTTTATCAATTGTATCATATGCAACTCCTAACCATGGTTTTGTCCTAATATCATCTCGACCTTGAGGAAGATCAACAAATACATACATGTATCTTACCTCATCCAATTAGTATAATGATTCTAGTAGTATTACACATAACATCTCTAGCATAAGGAAGATCAACTATGAAAGAGCGTGCAAGTATCTATTAATATATAAATGGTAGAGAATAACTTATATTAAATATTCATAATTTTTAATATGTATATTGAGTGATATCGATTAGGGACTACTATATTTATTTTGAAATATCCTCGTGATTCAAGTGTTGGACATATCTTAAATTATGGTATACGTATGATACATATGTACTCGTTATTTAAATCTCAACTGGATTTCTTTCTAGTTACACTTAATTTTATACATACATAGTTATATAAGTATTAACTTATTATAACCATTTATAGTTTAATACACTTATATAATATATACATGTATCTTATTAATCAAACCTTGTTTAATTAATTTTAATTATTATTTATTAAATCATGTTTAATTATTTTAATTTATTTTATATTACCCATCTTAAACTATTTAAGATAGTTAATCAATTGTATCATTTATAGTTGGTTTATGTGTACTGTGATAGTCCATACCTTCAAATACACCGATCCAAAGCCTAGGGTGACTTTTGGACTCGCATCATGCAAGAAATGTGAGCTATTGGGTTTTAAAGCATTACAGAGACTAAGATTATAAGAGATAATATATAAGACATTCTACACTTTTAGATCTCATAGTCGTAGGTAGTAGAATATAAATGTAGAAAAATATCATCTAAGAAAATATCCAAGAAAACACAATCTTGGAATATACGTAGTCCAAAAATCTAGAGTTTTACAAAATAACAGCATATAGTCTAAAAAGTACTAAATATGATAATATAATTACATGGAGAGTGACAAAGAGTAATAAACATTGCCAATGCCAAGCTCACTCCTCTATATACTAAATCAGGGTTAATCACCTTCTTCCATGTCCTTATGTGGTGAGGGAAAAAGAAAGGGTTGGGTCAGACAAAAGTCTAGTGAATGAGTTACATTATTAACATATGGTGATCACATGCAATTAACTTTATTTATAATCTATGTGACCTAGGGATCCTACTAGTGCTGTGTATTACTTACGTTCATCATGTTAACCAAAGGGATATAGCTTTAAATATACATGCACCCAACATCTTATGAAGGTTTACACCAAGGGTCGAACTACTAATCGAACCTTAAATCAGTCATGGATCAGACTAATAGCCTCTAGAACTACTTCTAATATAAGGTGTACCGACCCATAATTTTACCACTTTGAAAATGGGATATTTAATTTATTTTAAATATTCAAATATAGGATTACCAAACTTAAATAATCATGTTTCATGTGATAAATAAGAATGTTGAATTTATTTTTAAAATTGAATAGAGATTTTGTAGTTTCATCGTAAAATTGATAAAAGCCGGTTTTGGGTAAATTTGGATTTTAATATTTTTAGATACAGTTTTATACGTCAAATACACTTGTTTTAATTATTTAAAGATGATAATAAATGTATTTTCAAGTTTTGTTTACATAAATAAATAGTTTGATAAAAAACTGAAAATGTGACCGAAGATTGTTTTTTGGATTTTCGACCGTTCGTCGAACGGAATTTGTTTCGAATCGTAGCAACGTTTTTAATATAATTTTAAATACATATTAATACACATTTTGAAAACATAAACATTTAGCACAAAATGACAAAGAGAGTTTACTTTTGAAAACTTATAAAGTAAGCAAAATCTTTTGATTTGATTTTTACTTTTAATAAAGATACTTTTGTAAAGAACATTATTACAAAGTACCAAAGCGACATCTCATCTCATTAAGTTTTAGTACTTAAGAGTCTAATCTTGCATTGAAAAGGAGGAGCTAATGTGTGGTTAGATATGAATTTGAAGATAAGTGTAGTAAGGTTTTTTGTGTGTAAACTTGATGTATAAATACCCACCTCATCTCCACATTCATTCACACATTCTTTTCTCTTTTTCAAAGCTTCTTCAACTTCATCCTCTCCTCTCTAATGGCTTCCAAGCTGTAGAAAAAAAAATTAGAAAGAAATAATGTCAAAATATATACAAAATATACAAAATGAAATCAATATCCATTCGCCTAAAAAACAAGCTCACTATTTTTCATATTTTACCCCTTCTTCTCACGGCCATAACTTCCTCAAAACTAATCCAAATTGAGAAATACTTCTTTTCAGATTTAATAGTATCGAGCGGGCTACAATTTTAATGCACGTAATTTCTTTAATATCTAAGAGTTTCTATGTCAAAATTTCAGTTCTTTCAAAGTCATTTTCGTCCCATATTTTAAGGCCGAAAATACCTCTTTTCATTCAAATATAACTCATCCAAAGCAGCTCCAAATACAGTAATTCTATTTTTCAAATCATGTAGAATTCTAGTGGCTACAACTTTCATGTTTAGCACTTCTTCTAGTTTTGAGTCTAACTATGTCAAAATTCCACTTTTTTAAAGTGCATTTTCAGGCTTCATTTTTACGAATCCGAGAATACCCTCTATTCTTTTGATCATAACTTCCTCAAAATAAATCGAAACCTTGTGTTTCTTTTCTTCAGACCATAGAGAATAGAATTTCCTACAACTTTAATGTTGACTCCATTGACAAATTCATAAAGTAGAATGTCCAAAAACCTGATAGAAAATGACCTATTTTTAGGTCTAGTTTTTTGTTAACTCAATAATAATCCCAAGTACTACACCTCATTCCTCATGCTTAGCCGAGCACCACTTTTGGCATGGAATGGTTGAGCACACTAGGAGGCAAGGTGTTGGAGTTGTGAGCTCATATCATGAGTTAGTGAACCTATAGCCTTTGTTCGATAGAAAATCAATGTGGGAACTCTGACTTTAAATTATAAGTAGTTATAAATGTTAACATAACTATTTGGATGCTAATGATGTTT
Source organism: Allium fistulosum (assembly GCA_030737815.1). Taxonomy (NCBI): domain Eukaryota; kingdom Viridiplantae; phylum Streptophyta; class Magnoliopsida; order Asparagales; family Amaryllidaceae; genus Allium; species Allium fistulosum. The sequence continues at coordinate 636,450,136 of CM060901.1, forward strand.
GGTTGTTTGGTTTTTTGGTTGATGGATGTTTGAAAAAGTAATTAGTGACATAAACTATAAGTGAGAAGCTCTTAGTTATATTATATTCTTGAATGATGGTATGATGTTTGCAATGGATGTTTAATACGCTTTGATTATCAAATTTGGTTGTTGAATATATATGCAAGTCACGGAAATACACCTTTATGAGAACAATGGAAATCACTTTCCTATATTAAATGAGTTGGTGTATATGGATGTTAAACCTCTTTAAAATGGTTTTAAAATGAGTTCGAAATATTTTATAAACATATGGAAGTGTTTTGGTGAAGTTTGAAAAGTAATTGAAAATTTAGTCAAAAAAGGCACGTCACGTAACAGTAGTTCGCAATTTCACACGGTAAAGGTCAAACGAATATATAGGATGGAATATAGCTTGGAATTCTTCAAGATAAGAATTTTACGAACTATTATATCCATAGTTTTCAAACAAAGAAAGAAAATCGAGATTTTGATAAGTAGATTTTGAAATATGAACAAAACAAGTTTTTGGAAAAGTCGTGGTTTTGTAGTTCGGAATCCATAAAGGAATTTCTTTAAAAAAAATTATATTTTAAATTTTAAAAAAAATATGAAATAAATTATAAAAACCTTTTAAAATGTTTTAAAAGTGATTTGAGTTATAAAAACAAATTTCCAAATGATAGAAAAATCATTTTGATCAATATAGCTTAAAAAGCACCATTCGCGTTAGTTTTCTATAACTTTTGAAATATGGTTTTAAACTTAACGATTTTTTTCCAAATATTTTATAAATGTTTCCTAATAAATAATTAAGTGTTTTAATAATGTTTTTAAGGTTTTATAATTTATTTAAAAGAGACTGAATAAATGATTTAAAGGAAAGTTGTTATAAAAATCAAGTGATTTAATCTTGGCTCTATAAGCCGACGAGTAGGCTAGATTTTTCTATTCGTGAAATTCGGGTGAGGTGCTTAAACTAAGGAAATGTTCAGGAGCAACCAGTACCCTAGCTCACCTAGCCTCTCTTGGGCGAGGGATAGATAAGGTCGAAATTTCGAAAATGAGTTAAGTATAAAGATTAAATTTTCCAAATTTAAACAATTTGGATTTTATAGAGATAATCTTCTTATACTTGGAATTAAAGCCCAAAGAGGGAACTTGTATATTTGTGGAATTTAAAAGGTGATTGTGCCATTTCCATCCTTGGTACTTGTTGGATACGGAAATTTATATTGAGTAGAATTAGATGATTTCTATAGATTTCGCTCACTTAATATTTGCTGTTTTTAGATTAACATCCTAGATAACATGGTTTTAACTTAATTAAAGTTTTGGTTTTTGAATTATGAAATCTTGGTTAAGATTTAAATGGAATGATTTGAAAATATTTTCCTAAGTAAAAAATGAAATGATTTAGGATTATTCAAGGATTTAAAAAAGTTTTAAGTAATCAAAGAATTTGATAAGAGAGGTTTAGCGATTCCGTATATACCAAAAAAGAATGTTTTAAAGATATATATCTCCAAAAGATATTTTGAAAAAAAGAAATCAATCGATCAAAGAATAATTCCCTATTCACTTAACATCTTTTATCGATGGTTGGTTGAAGGAACCGAGGTCGGATCTAGGTTATTTCTATCTGAAAACCACTTCGAACCAAATATTTTAGTTACAAAGGTCATTGAAGATGAAGATATTCAAGATGAAGGGCTACTTGCCACTAGACCCTTTGTGAAATTTACCATATCATATATTACGGTGGCAGTAGTGCTCAGTTATGAAAATCCTTGATTTGCAAGGACTAATTGTTACTAATCCTATGGGTGATTCCCAAACGGGATGTAGTAGGAGAAGTGCCTTTTGTTTTGTTCAGTCCCAGAATGAACTTGTATAGATGAATGTTTGATATTACATTTTAAAATCACATTTATTGACCTCTATAAACATATCATTTGTTTGGTGGCGGAGAAGGCAACTTCTCTTCGTTTAATAGCCTTTCCTGAGACATACGAGCTCAGGAGTTATACGTTTGTAGAGATCAGTTGTGTGATTATGGAATGGAAATGTGGCATTCAAAGAGAAAAGATGATGTGCCATGTGAATGGTAATCGTTACCTTGGGCCTTGCACCCGGAAATGACCAAAACATGATAGATGCAACAAGGCTATGTGGTTTGCAACTATTAGGGTATGATCATCCCCTTCCACATATATTTATTCCTGCTATGACGTCAGGTATTAAATTAATGTGGTGTATGCGAAGAGAGCTCTCGGATAGGTTGGTAACGACCGGGGTGATGACATATTCGGTACTATCCAGGAAGAGGTAGGCCGGTCTTGTGTTGGTAGAGGACCATCAGTTGGGCCTCAGTACATTCCTCTGAGATGTACTGCCGGAAGGTAGTCCCTTCACCTAATCATTTGTATGGAAACCCATTCTCCAATAAGTGCCTACCATTTTGTTTGTAGATCCCACTTTGTGGCTAATATGCTGGAATTTAAACAATGTAACAATTTCGGTTAAGATTAATAAGTTTACTTGCAAATGTTTTCAAAGGTAATTCATTAAAAATAATATCAAATGTTTATTTTTGCGTAGCGAATGTTCGGGTAAAAACCCGTTCCGTTCTTATGTGCAGTGTGGTCTTATGAGATAACCTTTTGTTTTCAAAATGTGTATTTTTGAGTTCTCACACCAATCCCATGACAGACTCGGAGTTTACTTTCCTTTTCCTTAAACTCTGGGTGCCCTAATTCTCCCAAGCAGCCTAGTAGTTAGGTTTAGTTTAGACGAATCTTGATGGAGCTCGAAGCATGGAGTTAGAAAAATTTTCTGAACATTGTTATCTATTTCCACCACACTCTTGAGCTATAGTATTCTGCATTTCTAAGGACATAAATTTATAACTGTCCATGTTTAGCTATGACAAATGTATTTAAATTTCTACTATAAGTTTATGTTGAAATAATACATGTTATTCCATTCGTGTGTTATTCCGTTCAGTCTTTATTTTCTTTCTTACCCTTGAGAATCCGACTCTCCGGCACATGGATTTGTGGCACGTGAATATCGAGGACATATTAGTTTCGATTTCCGAGAGTCGAAGAAAAGGGTCCTCACATAAGGTTACATACATTATCACCCTTAGGACTATATTTCCTAAACTACAACTACATGTATTGCACTTACACATTGAGAGGTGCCCATAATGTCGTCTCGTGCTAAAGGCGCTGTTTGCGCCAAAAATGGTCACAAACCCCAAGTGTTGTGAAAGCACCATTGTATGAATACAAATCAGCAATATTCAAACACAAATATCAGATCTAAGCAAGCAACAAACAATAATCCAGAAATAATGAACAGTGACACACGATTTATAGTGGTTCGGCTATCTCCGGCCTACGTCCACTTCAAGGTTTTTATGATTTTATTGCTCGATGCTTGAAGATTACAATTTCTTATTGCGTAGTACAACAGATTTTATGAGCTAAGTCTGAATCCAAGGAAGCAGTGGTGATCTGGAGTAAATTTGGCAGAGTCTGGGCGCTCTTTAGCTCTCAAAATTGTCCGACCACTTTTCTGAATGACCAGGGGCTCTATTTATAGGTGTAGGAGGCTGATATTTTGCCTAAATTGAGGGGAGAGCAGTTCTGGCATGTGAGGGGGCCCGCATGGCCGAAATCTGGAGATCCGGGCCCACTTTGGGATCGATTCGACCCTTGGTTCGAATCGATCAAGAAATTGTCCAATCGAGCTGAAATTTGGTGTGGACATTCTTCAACATGTGCTCAAGCTTCTGTGAAAATTTCATAGCATTTGGATGTGTAGATCTCAAGTTATGATCGATTCAAGATTGCATTTCTGGTAGACTGGCTTGGTTCGAATCGATCTGGTTCGAATCGATTCGATCGAATCGATCCTCTTGCATGCGAAGACAATGGCGTGGTGCGCATGCTTCGGGTCAACCCTCTTTTATCTCCGAGTTTTACTGAGTCGTACCCGGGGTTTTAGCTGTGTGGACTAGGTGGATTCGAGACTATCGATTCGAAGACGCGCTTCCTTCGAATTGATTGAATTCGTGCTCCTTCGTATCGATCGTGGAAGGTCATTACCGATCGATACGAAGCATCCTCTGTCTTTGGGATTCGAAGACAATAGCGGCATGGAGTCGAAGCTGAACTACACCTCCTGGATTCGAAGCAAGGCTACGCCTCCTGGATTCGACTCCTGGATTCAAAGCAAGGCTACACCTCCTGGATTCGAAGCCCCTTCTCTTTATGGATTCAAGGTGTAGAAATTCGTTGGATTCGAACAGGGGCGAACTCGATGGGTACGAAGTCGATGGAGTCGACCTTGATGGATTCGAATGGATTTTACTCTGATGGATTCGAACGACATTCCCACCTCATCGATTCGAACATAGGGTCCTTTTATGGATTCGAGTACAAGGCTGTCTTCTCCATTTTCCGTTGGTGATATCTTGAATGTACGATCTCGGATTGACCCGAAATTTGGAATGTTGTTTTATCTGGCCTTGCTTGACATGTCTTACCAATTGTAGCCCGATCCGGACTCGGAAAAAATTCATCAATATCCACGGTGAACCTGTGATGCACAATCGATGTTCATGACTAATAATCATTGATTTTCAGTTAATCTTTGGGTATCTCGGTTTTGCCAAAAGTTGGGATAACATTTTGCCCCCCAAAACATGCCTTTTGGTAAAAGGCATGTTTTGATCAGTCTCAAGTTGAATGCAGTGAGTTCATGTTTTATTCAGAGTTTATAGCATTTTTAATCAAGTCCATGGCTGTTCGAAGCCGAATTGTTATCAATTTTTTCCAGTGGAAGTTTAAGAATGAAGTTCTTCAGTCTCTTCATACTATCGGTGGTCACTCTGGACCCTTGCCAAGCTCATTCTAGATTTAGCGATTGAATAGAAAGATCCTATTGCACTCCGGCGTTGCTTTCTATCCCTTGCACTCTGGCCCCAGCTAGGGCGTATAGCGATGTCTTGGTCATTCTGGACCGATCGTAGCCTCTCCGGGCTCTTACTGGATCCCATCCTGTCACTCTCCGGTGAAGGGGAAACAACGTTAAGTGAGTCAATCCTGTCGCTCTCCGGCGAAGCGACTCACCTCCTGCACTCTAGTTCAGTGTATCTGAACATTAAGCGATGTCATGACCTGAATCGTCGGTCGATCACAGCCTCTCCGGGCTCATGCTGGATCCCATCCTGTCACTCTCCGGTGAAGGAGAAACAACGTTAAGTGAGTCAATCCTGTCGCTCTCCGGCGAAGCGACTCACCTCCTGCACTCTGGTTCAGTGTATCTGAACATTAAGCGATGTCATGACCTGAATCGTCGGTCGATCACAGCCTCTCCGGGCTCATGCTGGATCCCATCCTGTCACTCTCCGGTGAAGGGGAAACAACGTTAAGTGAGTCAATTCTGTCGCTCTCTGGCGAAGCGACTCACTTCTTGCACTCCGGACCCCGCCTCTCCGGGTAAGGTCATAAAGCGATCATGTTTATATTGATATTTAATGTTCATCCTTTAACTCTCCGGTTAAAAGGTTTATTTTAATAAGTGTTTCTTTATTAAATTCAAATCCTAGATGTTCAATCTCAAACACTAGGAAAAACAAGACAATGCCTCTCCAAGCGGAGCGGTCTATTTCCATCTTAGAGCATGCCTAGGGATCTCTCCGGTTCCCGTACATGAGTAAGTGGGATAGCCGTTTTATTTTGGAAATCAAATCTAAGAAAACTAATTGACCAGAGTCCAAATCTTGAACTTGGCCCTTGCCATCACAATCAATTGATGACGAGTCGTGATCCCGATCCAGGATCATTCCTGTTAGGTTGGGGCGGTAGTTGTTCGGGCCTAACCGCCGTTGTACGTTCTCTGACATACTGTGGCAATCTACCACTCCTGGCATGTTCTTCCACCTCATCCTTCAGGTGGCGGCATTCATCGGTAGTGTGCCCATCCAGCTCATGGAATAGGCAGTATTTTCCGGTTCTACGTTCCCGCTCTGTGGGATCTCTCCTCGGTGGTTTTCGATAGGGGAGTTGCCCCCGAGTTTCGGTGTAAATTCGTTCCAGTCCTGCCACCAAGTCTGTGTATTGCCTGAATCTGGGCTCTCGGAATTTCTTCCGTTTATCAGGACCATCATGTGCGTCATCCGGCTTCCTCTTTCCTTTTTCCGCCCTGGACTATTCCCTGGCGGTTCCTTCGCCTTGTGCAACATTTATTTCCTGCCTCTCGGCTCGTGATTCCTCTAAACGAATGAATTTTTCAGCTTCATGGAAAAACTCTCCAAGATCTTGCGGTGGATCTTTAGTCAAAGAGTCTTTGAATTCGGTGCCTTCTCCAACTCCTGCCACTGCCGCCATCAAAATCATCGATGGGTCCGGGCGATCTACAGAAGCCACCGTTGCATTAAATCGTAACAGAAAATCTTTTATGGACTCTCCGGTCCTTTGCTTTATTGATGCCAAAGTCATCATGCTCTTGGGTCACGTTATGTGAACCCTAAACTGCTTCATGAAACAATCCACAAGCTCGCCCCATGTCCTGATTGATCCTGTCTCTAGCTGTCTAAACCAAAGCGCAGCCAAATCTGATAAGAATAAGGGGAAATATCATGCCATTACTTCCTCGGATGCTCCCAGCACTTCCATGTGTCTGATATATCTGGTGATATGCATGGTCGGGTCTGACTTTCCGTCATAAGGATCCAGCATCGGTATTTTGAACTTTGGAGGGTTCCTTGCATTTCGGATATTTGGAGCGAACGGACTTCGACTAACCTCTTCCAATCCTCCGCCTGACAATCCCCCTCTCATGAGTCGTCTCACTAGGCCAATCATTCTTTCATCTCCATCTAGGGGTTGCCCCTTGTCATGTCTCTGTCTTGCCCTCCGAGTCTTGTAGGGAATTCTGGTACGTACTCTTCGGGTGGCTCGTTAGCATTTGTGTTGGCCCTAGCCGGTTGAGCTCCTTCCAAAGGTCCTTCTGCGTCGGATCTTGCGGGCCTGCCCCCAAGCCCTTGTTGATTGCCTTCTGGTTCTGTATTTTGTCCTCCGTTGGGTTCCATAGCCCTAGCTCCTTGTTCCACATTCACAGCCGCTGTAGCTGGTCCAAGGTTCTGTGTCCCTGCAGCTCTCATCTGCTCGAAGAAATTCTACAGCATCTCTTGTTGGCTTTTCATCATTCTTTCCTGCATTAGGTTATTCATAGCCTCCATCTCATCTCTAGTAATGTAGATCGAAGCTTGTCCTTCTCCAGCGCCAGAGGATGCCTCTTGACTTCCTGCTTGTTGGCTCCTCTCAATTCTTTGTCTAGTTTGTCGAGTCATTGTAGAGTCAGATCTGAATCCTTAAAATTCCAAATCTAAACTTTGAATCTGGTGTAGCGGGTACTAGTTCTTCTCGGTGAAAGCACTAAAGTGTTTGCGCCAAAAATGGTCACAAACCCCAAGTGTTGTGAAAGCACCAGTGTATGAATACAAATCAGCAATATTCAAACACAAATATCAGATCTAAGCAAGCAACAAACAATAATCCAGAAATAATGAACAGTGACACACGATTTATAGTGGTTTGGCTATCTCCGGCCTACATCCACTTCAAGGTTTTTATGATTTTATTGCTCGATGCTTGAAGATTACAATTTCTTATTGCGTAGTACAACAGATTTTATGAGCTAAGTCTGAATCCAAGGAAGCAATGGTGATCTGGAGTAAATCTGGCAGAGTCTGGGCGCTCTTTAGCTCTCAAAATTGTCCGACCATTTTTCTGAATGACTAGGGGCTCTATTTATAGGTGTAGGAGGCTGATATTTCGCCTAAATTGAGGGGAGACCAGTTCTGGCATGTGAGGGGGCCCGCACGACCGAAATCTGGAGATCCGGGCCCACTTTGGGATCGATTCGACCCTTGGTTCGAATCGATCAAGAAATTGTCCAATCGAGCTGAAATTTGGTGTGGACTTTCTTCAGCATGTGCTCAAGCTTCTGTGAAAATTTCATAGCATTTGGATGTGTAGATCTCAAGTTATGATCGATTCAAGATTGCATTTCTGGTTGACTAGCTTGGTTCGAATCGATCTGGTTCGAATCGATTCGTTCGAATCGATCCTCTTGCACGCGAAGACAATGGCATGGTGCGCATGCTTCAGGTCAACCCTCTTTATCTCCGAGTTTTACTGAGTCGTACCCGGGGTTTTAGCTGTGTGGACTAGGTGGATTCGAGACAATCGATTCGAAGACGCGCTTCCTTCGAATCGATTGAATTCGTGCTCCTTCGTATCGATCGTGGAAGGTCATTACCGATCGATACGAAGCATCCTCTGTCTTTGGGATTCGAAGACAATAGCGGCATGGAGTCGAAGCTGAACTACACCACCTGGATTCGAAGCAAGGCTACGCCTTCTGGATTCGACTCCTGGATTCAAAGCAAGGCTACACCTCCTGGATTCGAAGCCCCTTCTCTTTATGGATTCAAGGTGTAGAAATTCGTTGGATTCGAACAGGGGCGAACTCGATGGGTACGAAGTCGATGGAGTCGACCTTGATGGATTCGAATGGATTTTACTCTGATGGATTCGAACGACATTCCCACCTCATCGATTCGAACATAGGGTCCTTTTATGGATTCGAGTACAAGGCTGTCTTCTCCATTTTCCGTTGGTGATATCTTGAATGTACGATCTCGGATTGACCCGAAATTTGGAATGTTGTTTTATCTGGCCTTGCTTGACATGTCTTACCAATTGTAGCCCGATCCGGACTCGGAAAAAATTCATCAATATCCACGGTGAACCTGTGATGCACAATCGATGTTCATGACTAATAATCATTGATTTTCAGTTAATCTTTGGGTATCTCAGTTTTGCCAAAAGTTGGGATAACAGGTGCACTAGGGTCGTTGCATTTATGTCCAAGCTCAATGGTAACATCACACCACTTATCGCACCACGTTGAAAATCCACCAATAGTGTCACATCCTAATTATCGTATGCACTGAGGAACATCCCGTTAGTACTAGGCACACAGACTTCTGTAGGAAATCCACTAATAATGTTGGCACATCCACTAAGGAACCTCCTATGAGTGCTACCGGCGATCGAATCGCCTTTGTCGAATGGATAGTGTCTTAACACAATTGCCTGCATACAATCTAACTAGTCCCGAACGTCCAAAAGTCGAGAAATAAGGAACTAATTTCCCTAATAATATACTAATACATACATACATATGTGCATGCATACATACATACATACATATATATAAACCTAGTCCTTAGGCCGAGGTTCAACTTGCGCCTGATATTCATTGGTTGGTCGACCAGTGGCTGTAGTAGCGGTCGATCGCTCATTGTCGACTGGCTATGGTAAGCTCGTCGACTGATTGAGTTAATTTACGTTAATTTAATTTTTATTCTTTTTTGATCGCTTTCTTTTTGATTGTTTGACCATAAATTTTGTTTTCCAGTAAACCCTATTCATTAATCTACAATTCCTAAAATTCTAAATTTTAGTTTCGGACCATTTCATAATTTCTTAAGTTATTTTACATCAAATCAATTTAAATTAAATTTAGAATCAAAGGGGTGTTGTTATATCAATCTATATTCAATTTAACAAAAAGATTGCGTCTAACCTAAAGCCACTTATATCCAAATAAAATTTATTTTAACTGATTTCAGGTCAGATAGGGATCATATTCATATGGTTTAAATTCTTATCAAATTCCTAATCTATTATAATTATTGGATAAACAACACCTCTGATTAAATTGAATTAATTCTAAATCAAATACGGTATAAACAAACTCAATTACATACAAATCAACATAATTAACAACGAACCCACTTACATCTAATGAGCTATTATCCTCTTAATCTGCCTTAAATTGCCTCTGGTTCACTTCATTGATCCACTACCTATCCATTTCCCCTTGAGATTAATTTTATTTTCTTTGTAATTTTTGATGAACAAATTGATTTGAAGCGGAGTAGAGAGTTTTATTTTGGGAGAGATAGAGTTTTTGTACGTTCAGAATTAGATTAGGGTTTCTTATGTGAGATTAACATTGTAGTTATACATGTAAGAATCGACCTGGACCATTAGATTAATTTTACAAAATCTAGGTCGTTCGGTGTAGGCAAACCCTAGCCTATTACAGTCGACCACTTGGTTTTAGGCAGTCGACCGCTAAGGGTCGATTAGTCCTAACCAGGATGTCGACCGGTTGATGCTTCCAAATTTATAATTTATTTCCATATATTTATATATTGATTACTTTCAATTCCGGATCTTTAAACTTTAATAACTTATTCATATGAGCTTCGATTACAAAATTTTATATATGAAAATCATCTAGAAAATCGCTACGAGCAACAGTGCAAGTTTCGTAGCCAAATTAGGACATTTGTGAAAATTTCATTTTTAACCTTATTATAATTAATTTAATTTATTTTATCAAATATTTGGTAAGATTTTTGCAACGTGTTATATTCTACCTCCCTTAAAAGGGATATCATCGCCAAAATCTCCAAAGACTGAAAAATGCAACTCGTACATACCAAAATTTAATACTTACAACCATCTACTCAACAATCAACCACTTTGAACCATGTCCTTAGTTTCGATTTTCTAATGCCATATGTACATATAGGCGTGTAATGCATATTAACCTATACTAACGCTAGGCGGTCTCCTAATCTAGTCGACCTCCTAAAATGCAAATGCTTATGCCATGTATCCGAAATTATGGAACATCCTATGTAAATATACTAGCAGTTCTACGTGTATGTGCAACTATTCAATCCATATGCAACAACCATATGCATATAACTTGATGTAATAAAATAAGTGATGGTGTAAGTGCATGCTAACATATATATATATATATCTGTGTGTGTATGTGTGTGTCTATGTGTGCAAAGATTAATAAATACATCCACTAGCAACCATCATCCAAAACATATCATAATGACACATTCACATCCATTCCTAACATCCAAACTTCCCTATCTATGGGATATACAAAGCTAAATCCTAAGTGCTTAAGAAGTTGTACACATATTAACTTAAAGGGAAATGTACCAAAAAAGAGTTTTGGATAGGTATCTCGAATCTTCTCTTCAGGCTCCTTTGTACTTTCTGTTGGATCGTCTCCCCACTGAACCTTAACAAGCTTAATAAGAACCTTAACAAGCTTAATAAATTTATTGCAGAGTCACTTTATACCATGCTTAAGAATACGGGTAGGTGCACGACGAACAAGTGACTCACTTTCCATTATCACCTCCTCTAGCTGACTCGGCTTGACTATAGCTGTTGAATCGTGTAGACACATCTGCAAGTGTGATACATGGAAAATGTCGTGTATTCCCGCTAAATTTTTAGGAAGCTTAACTCTATAAGCTAACTTCCAACTTCCCTACTCTACCTATGATCAGAAAAGTTATTTAAACATTGGTGCCAACTTTCCTGAATTATCAAACCTCATGACATGCTTAAGCAGTGAGGCCTTCACAAAAACCAAGTCACCCACTGCGAACATCAAATCTTTGCGCCTCATAGCAACATAAGACTTTTACCTATCTTGCATGGTTTTCATCCTTTTACGGATCAAGTCTGTTTTCACTAATGCATCCCTTACCATATTTGGTCCAAGAATGATTTTATCTATAGTGTCCCACCAACAAGATGGTGATGTACAAGGCCTCCTGTATAACGCCTCAAACGCTGTCATCCCAATACTTACCTAGTAGTTGTTTTATAAGTGAACTTCATTGGTGGCAATTGATCCTTCCAAGAGACTCCAAAATCCAAGATACACATTCGAAGTAAATCTTCTAATACCCAATCCACTCTCTCCATTTATCCCTTCGTCTGTGGGTAATAAGCTGTACTTAAGCTCAATTTAGTGCCTAAAGCCTCCTGAAGACTTCCCCAAAACTCGCTGGTGAAAAGTGGATCTCGATCGCTAACAATGCTAGAAGGAACTCCATGTAGCCTAACTATCTCCCTCATGTATAGAGTTGCCAAAGACACAGTAGTCCTCATACTCCTAATCTGGATAAAATGAGTGCATTTGGTGAGTCGACTATTACCCAAATACTATCATTCCCTTTCCTACTCCTAGGTAGTCCATCAATGAAATCTATAGAAACACTCTCCTACTTCCACTATGGTACATCTAATGGCTACAACAATCCTCCCAGTTTCTTTTGCTCTGTCTTTACCCTTTGGCAAATAATACACTTAGACACATACTTCGCCACATGTTTATTCATACCTAGTTAATAATAGACTCTCTTTATATCTCAATACATTTTGTCTCCACCAGAATGAATGGTCATCCTAGAACGAAGAGACTCAGCTAGTACCATGTCAATCAAATCCATAATGAGAGTAACACATAGTCTACCATCTCTCCATAGCTATCAATTTGAGTCAATAGTGTAGCACCTTAAATGACTCAACTGCTCTCCTCTACCAACCTTCATGAAAATATCCAATATGTCTATATCTTTATTCTCAAAAATATCCAATAACTCCATCAATCTCTGGTGTTTTAAATTCAAATTCTTCTAGGAGAACAAATACTCTAGAAACTTATGATCCGTAAACATCTCAAACTACTCTCTTGATAAATAATTCCTCCATGAATTGAAGGCGAAAACAATGGTTGTCAACTCAAGATCATATGTAGGATAATTTCTCCCATGGACATTTAATTGTTGACTAGCATAGCTCACAGCTCTTCCCTTCTGCATCAAAACTGCACCCAATCACGTACGACAAGCGTCAGTATAAATTATGAATGTCTTCGAACCATCGGGTAATATTACAATAGGTGCACTAGTTAAAAACTCCTTTAGCTTGATAAAAGCATCCTTACATTTTGAGTCCCACGAGAAAACCAAATTCTTCTTAGTAAGTCGGGTCGGAGAAGGGGAAATTTTAGTGAAGTTTTGAATGAACTTCCTATAGTAGCCCTCCAAACCAGCAAAATCCTCTCTTCCGTAGCATTCTTCGACATAATCCAATCATGTACTGCAACAACTTTACTAGGGTCAGTAGGCATCCTATGTTTAGAGAAAACATATCCCAAAAAACGAACCTCGTTGCGCCAAAAGTGACATTTTGAAAACTTCTCCTTCAACTTATGCCCACAGAGAGTATTGAGCGCTTCTTCTAGATGCAATCTGTGCTCCTCCTCGCTTTTCGAATAGACTAATATATCATCAACAAATACCACCATGGACTTATTTACCAACCCTTTAATAACTCGACTTATCAAATCAATGAAGTAGGTGGGTGCATTGGTTAGTTCAAAGGGAAAGACCAACCACTCATAAAGTTCTTCGAGCGTACGAAAAGCAGTCTTCTGAATACTGTCCTTAGCTACCCGCAACTGATGGAACCTAGTAGCCAAGTCAAGCTAAGAGAACGCCTTTGCTCTAACTAATTGATCGAAGGGATTGTCTATGCGGAGAAGTGGGTGACAATTATTTTTCGTCGGTTTATTTAGCTCACGATAATCGACGTAAACCTTAGAGAACCATCTGTCTTGGTAGCATAGATAACTGGTGCTCCCCACTCTAAAATACTCCTCCTAATGAAGCATTTCTCCAACAGCTCATTCACTTGCTTATTCAGCTCGCATTTTTCTTCAGGAGCCTGGTGCCTCTAAGGTAAGTCAACAGTTTTGGCATTTTCCTCAAGAATTATCCAAAACTCAATCTCTCTCTGTGGTGGAAGACTAGTAACTTTGAATAACTTGTCTGGGTAATCTTGAACTACTGACACTAAAGCTAACTCTTCATGTGGCAGGTCCAAAGAATATAGGTAATTCAACATAACTGAATTTTGGGATCATAGTAAATCTATAAACTACGTCCACTGCAAGTACCCAAATGAACGACCTTCCTATCACAATTCCATAGTCATCTAGTCCATAACCAAAATCAGACCAAACCTAGAAAATCCTAAGACAAAAGCATCATAATCGAACTCAACCCCAAAAATGAACAATTTCAAACCCTTACAAATCATAGATAAATAAGCCAATCCTCCAAAAGGGTTTGATACAACTACTGGGTCTGCAATCGTGCTAGTGTCTAAGTGCAAATGATCTACAAATCTACTCAAAATAAAAGAGCGTGATGCCCCGGTGTCAAATAAGGTATGAATAGGTAAATCAGATAAAGTTAACACACCTTCGACTAAAACCTTCTTCCCTTTGTCCACCATTGGAGGTGCAATCAAGTTAGAAACAACATCCAGTGTGTAAGTTGAAACTACTTGGGTAGAGGTCTTTGGTAGTATCGAACACTCCACCTCATATGCCCGAATTGATTGCAATTGAAACATTTGTTCTTTGAGATGTCCGTTCTGCACTCCTTCGCAAAATGCCCCTTCTTTCCGCATCTTATGCACTTGATCTCATTACTCTTAATATTCACTTGGGCCCTATTCCGCTCTTGCGTTGATTCTGCTAAGGTGTCTTTCCTTCTGACTTCTAGGGCTTGCTCTTCACCCCTTCCTTGGAAACAGTATTTAGCAAAGCCATCTCTACCCAACCTTTATAAGTCGCTCCCATGGGAATGTCACTAAGGGTTAAATCTTGAAGAGGTTGATTCAGCCCCTTTACAAACTTCAAAACCTTCTTATGAGGGGTGTTTATTAGATCCATATCAAACCTATAGCCAACTCATTGAACTGATTTACATACTCCTTTACTGACATTTTCCTTGCTATACATGTATGAACTTCTCCAACTGTACTCCCTGCTCTGCCATGGAAAGAAATTTCATCTCAAAGCACCTCCTAAACTCTCCTTAAGTTATCTCTTCCTTATTGACCACCGCCACTACCATGTCCTTCCAGTTCAAAGCCTCTCATTGAAAACACCAGGCGGCAAGCTATCTCCTGACGTCATCTCCTAGGCCCATCAGTTCGAAAATCCTCTTACAAGTACAAATCCATGCTTTTGAGTCCACATACGACTCAGACCCACATATAGCTGCTCTCCTAGACTCACAAAGTCCTTACACAGCTTGGCGAAATTGGAGGCAGGTAGGTGGGCAGGAACTACACATATGTGGGCCCCTATTAGGGTTAAGCTCAGCTTGTCCTCTCACTTGCAGGTACCGATGGAACCATATCGAGACGTTCTTGCCCGGAACCTCAGCTACATCATCTGAGCCGCAATTAGCAGATCGCTCATTCGCTTTATTTGTGATTTAGGAATTATTAGCAACTTTTTCATAGATAGTATAGGCAATAATAAATGGTAGTGTTTTTCATATTATACTTATATAAAACTTTTGAAAAACTTTTTATCTATACATATATACATACATGCATACATACATATATATTTTGAAAATCCATTTCAGAAACTTTTTGAAAGACTTTTTGGTAAACTTTTTTCAAAATATTTCAAGTATGTTCTCTCAATACATGCTTAGCTCCTAAGGAATCAAAACCCTAAGCTTCGATTCCATAAGCGACAACCCATACCTCTTGATACACCGATCCAAAGCCTAGGGCGACTTCGTGCCAATAAATGTGACCTATCAGGTTTTAAAACATCACAAAGACTAAGATTATAAATGATAAAACCTAAGACATTCTACACTTTCAGATCTTACATCAGCAGGAAGTAAAATATAAATACATAAAAATGTCATCTCAGAAAATAACTTAGAAAACACGGTCATAGAATATACGTAGTCCAAAAATCCAAAGTTTTAAAAAGTAACATCATATAATATGAAATGTACTAAATACTATAAAATAGATACAAGGAGAGTGAAAAAGAGAAATAAGCAGTGCCAAGGCCAAGCTCACTCCTCTGTGTACTAGATCTACGCCAATCATATACTGCCATACCTTCCTATGGTGTGGGAAAAAGAAAGAGGTAAGTCGGCTAAACGTCTGGTGAAGGAGCTACATCATTAATATACAGTGATTACAATTACTAGATGAATAATACTTCTGGTTAAACTGAATTACTTCTGTATCAAATAGGGTTTAAAAAAACTTAATTACATATGAATCAACATAATTAACAATAAACCCACTGACCTCTTATAAACTATTATCCTCTTAATCAGCCTTGAATTGCCTTAGCTTTGCTTCATTGATCCACCTCCTTTCCATTTTCCTATGAGATTAACTTTTTCTTCATTGTAAACTTTTATTTTAAAATTTTGAACTTTTATTTTTGATGAACAATTTGATTTGGAGAGGAGAAAAGAGTTTTGTTTTGGAAGAGACAGAATTTTGGTACGTTTAGAATTAGATTAGGATTTCTTATGTGAGATTGACGTTGTACTTATAGAGGTAAGAATCAACCTGGACCGTTAGATTAATTTTAGAAAATCTGGGTCGTTTGGTCTAGGCAAACCCTAACCGATCACAATCGATCGGTCGACCGCTTGGTTTTTGGGCGGTAGATCGCTAGGGGTCGACCAGTCCCAACCGGGGTGTCAACCGATTGATGCTCCCTAATTTAAAATTCATAACCATATATTTAAATATTAGTTATTTTTTATTATGAATCTTTAACTTTAATAACTTTTCCATACATGCTTTGGGTACAAAACTTTATATATAAAAATCGTCTAGAAAATTGCTACGAACGCAACGGTGCAATTTTCGTAGCCAAATTCGGACGTTTATGAAAATTTTATTTTTACCCTTATTATAATTAATTTAATTTACTTTATTAAATTTTTGGTTAGATTTTCGTAGGGTATTACATGTATATACCAATACACACACACACATCTTAATTTATTAACTTTTAATTAATTTTATTTAATTAGAAAATTTATTTAAATACTTTAATTAATTTAAAATTTTAATTTAATTTATCATAAATATTTTTAAGATAAATAAATAACAACAGCAATTATAGTTATACATAAATATCAACATATTTTAATCAATTAACTTTTAACTAATTAATTATTTCATTTTAAATAAGCATATTAATTAAATTTTAGCGTCGATACTATTAAAGGAACCGTGCTAGTCATAAGCGAGTTAAATAGGTGAATTTAAAGAATATTTTTTTATCTTAGTTGAGTTTATGAAGCCTAAATGGATTTTAGATCCAATCTAAATATTTAAAAAAAATCTTCATTTTATTTAATATGTTTAAAAATTATATTTTTTTGGTTTATAAGTATATCAAATATACTTGTTTATGAGAAGTGCATATGCTATAGATTAGAAATGTACATGATTAATGAGATCATATGTAGATACTGAAATTTACATTGCAACAGACATATTTCCCTTTTATATATGCCTTTGTTAGCAATAATATTGATTTAAAAATATATGTGTGTATATAATAGAAATATATATGTACTAAAATTACATTAGATAATTTTATGTGATTTGAAATCCAAAATTAATGTCAATGAATTTGATTTCAATTAAAGAAGGTTTAACATTAAATGCTACATTGTTGCACAAGACCTATTCTATAAATTTAAACTGAAACAATTCAAGTAAATTTCCATGTATAAAAAAATTACAACTTAAAATTTTAGATTTATAACAACATATTATTGTGAACATAGAAATTTTTGATCCATACATACATATATATATATATAAGTTGGATTAAAAAGTTAACAATTATGGTTAACCTTTAATTTAGAAATAAAAGTAGAGTTTAGGATTTTATTTTATATAAAAACATAAATTTAAAAGAGGAGACAAATAATTTAAAGTCTGTACATAAGTCCATTCCTAAAGTTCAGACCAAAATTTTTTCATTCATAAATAAACGTTATTCAAAATGTTTGTATCCAAAACTTAACCATATAAATATAGAAACCAATTTTTATGGAGTAATGTATAATTAACATATATAATTATGTGTGTAAATTTTATAAAAGTATAAAATAGTGCTAAGTTAAATTTAGCTTCCAATTTTTTAAATAGAATTATCAAAACAAAATGAAAAAATTAGACAAATTGGGCATATTTAGATTCATGATAAGAACAAAATGATCTAAACAATTAATAGAATAATAAAAATTTAGCAAAGGTGATAAAGATTTAAAACCTATCAATTTGAGTGAACATATATTATAAAGGGATATGCAGATATGAATTAAAACAATATAATAGTCTTATATTCAATTAAGATGGAAGGGGGTTTTGATTTACATATACAAGTTGATCAATTAAACACATTATGAATCTGACAAAATCAAAGCAAATGAATGATAAAACATCTAAATGGATTAATTTGAGAACTACCTTGAATGTTTCCTATAAATTACACCCTGAAATGATAAATCAAAAGCTCCTAGATTCAGTGAATCGAACTCCAGATCTAGTAGGGATCAAGAGATAAAACTACGTATTGTTTTGATTATTACGTATCTGATTTGTGGAATTGTTTATCCTATTCCCCCATGAAATTTTGGCCATGATAAGAGAGGAAAAGGAGAGTAGAAGTCTGAATGAATGGCACAAAGGAGGAAATAAAGATCATTTAAGATAGTAGCTTGTTTTCTTCCTTTTATTTCTCCTTTGCCTCTTCATTTCAAAAATTAAAAACTCCACCTCTCCCTTATTTTGCCAGCCATATCAAGGAGGGAATGGGCCTAAAAAAATTTCCAAATCCTTTTAGTATTTAATCCATTTAAATCTAACTTAAATATTCTAACGATATCATATATCGATATGTGCGTTTATAACTATTATTTACGCATATTATCAAATAGTAATGGTATTCAAAAAACTAAAATAAAATATTAATTAAATTAATTAATTTAAAAATACAATTAGTATTTATTTTATTTAAATCAAAGTTAAATATTCTACCGATATTTAATATCAATATGAAAATTTATAGCTTTTTATGTGCAATTTATTAAATTAAATACTAATGATATAAACAAATAAAATTTAATAATTGATATGTCTAAAATATTAATTAATTTACAATGATTATAAATTAATTAAATCGTGTGGTTCATTCGAAGTATTCATTATTTTGTTTGTGTGACTCAAAGGTGTAAATTAAGTTAACGATTAATATTGAACAATTCGAATATTAACGTTCACTCATCACCTTAACTAGTGTGTGAGTTTTGACTAAATTAATCACTTACACACCTTTCAGAAAAATCTAAGTTTATAAGTGGTACATGGTAGTAACAATTATTTACCCCCATTATGTTTGTCAATACAATATCACAATAGAACTTATGAAATTTGGTTTTGGTCAAAATTCGAATATCATCCACATTCGACTTGGTTATTCCATAAACAAAGTCGTTGGTTCAATAATAGCACTTATTATGAACCGTACTACTATGACCAGAAATTATAACTTTGAGTTGACTGCAGCTTATCATGAATTTAACTACATATAATCGAGGAGACGAATTCTTTATTGAATATCATTTCACTTCTAATGCTTCTACTCAGAACCAACTATATTTGTTCAATGAATGTTATGCCACGATTCAACTATAATTAAAGTGGTGTGTTTACATTGAACTTCCATTGTATTCTCAAGTTGAGGGAATTGTGTGACATCGTCACTTCTAGATTTTCTGTTTGACCTTAGTTATATTAACCAATGGAAAACTATCGAGTGAGTCATTCTATAGTTATCTAATTACTATCGATACGTAATCCATTGGTACCCCAAGTAGCCATGAGTAATAACTGCTCAACATTCGGAGAGCACTATGCACTAGAGTCTTAATGGATGTATTGATATCCCATCTACAAAAATCTTTACTAAGAATATTTAAAATAATATGTTATTTTAACATGATAATTATCATGATTATATCACATTGTAATTACTATCACATAACATATCATTTAAGGATTTTCTATATACTTTAAATTAATTACTTAACTAATTACATCACAATATAACAAGTATATAATAAGAAGAAAATGCCTTTTACTTTGAATAAGATTGGTCATCGAGTTGGATACATGTAATAATTTACATAATTGGCCCTAGTACATATCCCTAACTCTATTATTGGACACCTAAATATGCACCATATTTCTGAATTATTCTACAACTTAATCCATTCAATTCCTTGTTTCCATATTTAATTATTTAACTAAATAATTATTAATTACAAGGAGTGATAGGCTCCTCCATTAAAGAAATTTCGCCCTCGAAATTCAATTAAGGTACGATAGTGATTGCCAATTTATCCCATGCCTACCCTAGCATACTCACATGAGTTCCCTATCCATATGTCATAAAAAGATGTACTAGTGCATCTACTAATACATAAAATATCATCTATAATACTCAAATATTATATAGTCTACAATAACACATAGCTAATGTACTAAGTGGAAACAATCAACTTCGCGTAAGTCCTCTTTGCCTCATCCTTCATTTCCTATGTATAATCCTCTTGATCCTCACTCCATTGGACATGTACTTGCCTCACCACTTTATCTGAAGCACCTTCACATCCTAGTCTATTATTCGAATTGGTTTCTTCACATAAGTCATGTTCGGTTCTATGACCAAGTCATCCGTAGCTCTCAGACATACTATTGCTTCAGGATCCCTAATACATTTCCTTACATGTGATATATGAAATAAATTATGGATCCTTATAATAGCTCTTGGCATCTCCACTCGATGTGCTACCTTTTCAACTTTCTCTATAAACGAAAATAGTCCTACGTATCAGGACGCTAACTTCTCAGCCTTCCTAAAACATACCATACCTCACATTGGTGAAACCTTTACGAATGCATGATTACCTACTGCAAACTCTAGTTCTTTTCCCCTCATGTAGACATAAATTTTTTGCATAGATTACGCTACCTTTATTCTTATTCGTATCGGCTTTACTTTCTCAGTAGTGTCCTTTACAACATTAAACACTAACACAAGCCTATCCCTTATCTCCATCTAACGTATGAGTGACTTACACAGTCTTTCATATAATGCCTCGAATGGTGCTATCCTAATACTGCTCTGGTAGTTGTTGTTATATGTAAGCTCTACCGTATGTAAGTAATCTTCTAAGGATCCCCCAAAATCTAAAATGTGGGCTCTTGTTAAGTCTTTAAGGACATTGTTGACCCTCTCGACCTACCCATCAGTCTGTAGGCAGTACGTGGTACTCATGCGCGACACCGAACCAAAAGTTTTCAGCAAACTGTGCCAAAACTCACTAGTGAATAATGGATCTCGGTCACTGATAGTAGTGCTTGGCACTCCATGTAGTCTCACTACTGCCTTAATATATATCTTGGCTAACTTTGGCGCCATTCTTTTGGCCTCAATCAGAATGAAATGAGAACACTTAGTTAGTTTAACAACTATAACCAGTATACTTTCATTCTCAGTTCTAACCATGGTATTCCATCAATGAAATCCATAGACACTGAATCTCATTTCCAAATCAGAACCCTCAAAGGCTGCAAGAGGCTACTCAGTTTCTAATGATTTGCCTTCACTTATTGGCATGTAAGACATCTCCTCACATATTTTCTGACATCCTTCTTCATTCATTTTTAGGAGAAAGTCCTCTTCATACCTTGGTACATCTTAGTACCATTGGGTGGATGGTGAACTTTGAATGATGACATTTGTCAAACACTTCCTTTCGAAGGTCTTCTACATTTAGAACATAAACCTTCCATTCTTATACAATATGCCTTCTCCATCAACCCAAACCCCTTCGGCTTGATTTCCTTGGTTTTTAACCTTAGGCTTCTCGCTCTTTTAGTGCAGATCTGATCTTATTTCTAAAATCCAACAATTTTCTCTACCAGCACAGGCCAAAATTCAAGCATGATAGGCATTTCAAAAGTACTACCTAGACATGAACTAGACTTAAAGCGCACAATACATAAACATAATGTCTCTAAGATATTCCATTCTTCAATGATAGCCAAAACACAACTTTGTTGCTTTTAGCTAAAGGAATCAATTACCTTATTATCCTTCCTTGGGGAATACTCTATCCCAAAATAATAAGATACCAAAAACTCTAACCATATATGTTCCCTCTTGTTTAATTCCTTTTGAGAGAACGAATATCTCAAGGATTTATGGTCAGTAAATAGTCTTGAACCTTTCTCTAAAGAGATAATGCCTCCAAATCTTTAATGCAATGACAACATCCGCCAACTCTATGTCCTGAGAAGGGTAACAAACTTCATGTTGTAGCAACTGCCCTGGTGCATGCACTATTACTTTGCCCCTCTGAATCAACACTACTACTAACCTCGAACCAGTAGTATTTGTATACACAATTATATCATCACCCCTTCGGGTATCACTAACACGGGATCATTCGTCAACCAAAGCTTTAACTCTTGAACTGACTCTCACACTCCTTTCAAACATAATTGTCATCCGTCCATGTAAGTACCATCATTGGCGCTGCTATATGGGAGAAGTCCTTAATGAATCTCTGAGAGTAGCCGCTAAACCTAAGAAATTGCACACCTCGATTACAATTTCAGGTCTCTTCCACCCATTTATATGTCAACCTTCGAAGGGTTTACTATCAAACCCTTTCTTGAAACCACGTGGCCTAGGAACTTCCCTTCTTCAAAAATGACACTTAGAAAATTTCTCCTTTAACTTATATTGTCTTAGTGTCTATAACAAAAGCCTTAGGTGAACCGCATGCTCCTTCTCGTCTCTTGAGTATATTAAGATTTTAACTATAAATGCCAACACATTTCTATCCAGTTGGTCTAAGAAAATTATAATAATCAAGTCCTCAAAGAATGCAGGTCCATTGGTTAGTCCAAAAGGCATTACTAAACATTCAAGTGAACCAACCTCATCTTGAACACAGTCAATAGGAAACTTTCCTCCTCAACCATAAGCTGATGGAACCCCAAAGCCAAATCTTGTAGCAAAGATGCCTTAGCTCGATTTAGCTGATCAGATAAGTCATCAATTCTCGGTGATATACTTTACCGTAATTTCATTTAGCTTTCGATAATCAATGCATAGACTTAAAGACCCATCAGATTTTTTCATAAATACTACTGTAGCTCCTCATGGCGAGCTACTTGATCTTATGAAGATCTTGCTTCTATCAGTTGTTTCTTCAATTTCTCCATCTCTTTTAGTGGCATTCTACTAGAGGGTCGTCTAAATGGCTCGGCTCCCAATATCAACTCTATATGAAACTCTACAACTTTCATCGTGGCAACCCCAAGACTAGTTCAAATACAAAAGGAAATTCACTTACCACACGTATTGCACCAAGATCTTCCTCCTTCGAAGATAAACCAAACAAAATACCTCTACATCTATTTTTAAGCTGTTCCATAACTACACATACTCTTTCTTTTCGGCTCCGGTGACTTAAGATTATTATCATTTCTACATAGTATATTCTAGCATGGTAATGCTCCAACTAATACATCCCTATAACAACTCTGAAGCCTATGATGTCAAACATCTAGGGATCACAGAAAAACTTAAACTCAACTAACTCAATTTCCAAGTTAGCATTGTTAGATCTGGGCCAGCACACAGTGGGTTAAATGGGTAAATTTTAAAAGAAATTGTCATTTTGGATCTTATTGGGCCTAAGTCTAAATTTATTTTAGATTAGATCTGAATTAATTTGATATAAAATTATTATTTTATTTTATTTGTAAATAAAGTCTTATTTTGATATTGAATTTAAATATTATAATTTAATCATGAGTATCATATACATATGCATGTATGTGCATGAGGAACATAATGGTGTACATAGTTTAACATACCTGTATTTAAGTGTTGGCATTTACACCGCAACGTACAGGATAGCCCCTCCATATACATCTGTTGTTTAATCTATGTATAAATATATAGTTCAATGCGATAAAAAAATATTTATAATATTATAAATCTTAATATATATATAATAATGTAAAATAATTATATTTTGTAAATGCAAATAACAATAATATAAGTTTCAAATTTCAAATTCTAGATCTGAATATAGATTTTAAAATATTACCTAATTTCAAATTTAAATCAACAATTAATATTTTAATAAAATAAAATAACTGTATATAAGTAGGCAGTTTTTCACAATGCATGTATATATATAAATTAATATTTAAATTTTGAAAATAACATTATATATTTAAAATATAAATGAATAATATATATTGTTAACCCGCCTTTCGTCAAGGCAGTATACAGGCGGATTTAACCCAATAGACTTCACGGTTATCATGACTGATGAGTGCAGAGCGACAATTGTAGGACCTAAAGGTAAAGTGTATATAGTTACATGAAGTCAGAATTGGACGGAGTTGGAAGATAGACGATGCAAGATGTTAAAAATATGGAAATGGCTTGGATAGGCAAAGGGATCGACATGTTTAGTTAAATGGAGGGATCGACATTGATGATGGGAGGGATCGGCATGGATGGTCACCGGAAGGGTTGGTATGTTCTGATAGCCTAACAAGATGAAGGATCGGCATAAGATGAAGTGGCAAGCAATAACATCAAGGGATCGGCAGGTTTGAGTTGAATGGCATGGTTTGGTTTACCTTATTGGAAAAAGAAAGGATCGGCGTGGTCGAGGCATAGGAGGGCTCGGCATAGATGGAGGAAGATGGATTGGCATGATTCGGTATGGAGGGATTAGTAATACTTTAATAACTTAGGAGAGAGGAGGGGTCGACACATTTGAACCCACCAAGGCAGGGATTGGTATATGCTAGGGTTCAAGTACACACTTACATTCAACAATCAATAACTCGAGCTCCTTTGATCCAAATGACACAAAACTTAGAGGATAAGCACAATACAACATAGAGAGTCCCGTAGAGGGAGCGCACATAATTTGGGCACCAAAATAGGGATCTAACCGATCCCTGTTATGGGCCGCAATGGGCTTGGAAATTTCTGGGTGACTTCGTCTTGGTCTCTTGAATCTTTTGTCAAAGTTTTAGCCCGATCCATGTACGTCTTCCCCTATAAATACAGCAGGCATGGCTTCAGAAAAGGGGGTTGGATTCTGCTTCTCTTCATCTTCTACCTAGACTATACTCTGCCATTTCTATTCTTGGATTTTCGATTGTAACTGTAATCAAATTTTAGTATAATAAAGAGGGTTATTCTGGAGTGGACTTAGGCAGAGTTAGCCAAACCACTATAAATCTTGTCTCCTTTACTTGCTTTCATTTCAATTTGATTACTCTTCATATTATATTCTCTACATCATATACTATCTGTGATCTGTGAGTGGATCTTGGTGTTTTCACGTATAATTGGGTGTTGGTAGTCAATTTTGACACCAACATTTTGGTGCTTTCACTAAGAAGACTTGCACCCACGGATTTGGAAGCTAGGATCTAAGATTTAGAAGCTTGGTTATTTGGATCTAGGAAGCAATGGCTAGGCCATCAATAAGGAGACAGAGAATAGATAGGAGCCATCATGAAGGGAGTCAGGAGGCTTCCTCAGGAGCTAATCAAACCTCAATCTTCATTACCAGAGACAAGATGGAAACAATGATGGATGCTATGCAAGAAAGGATGCTGAAGAGATAGGAGGAAATGATGCAAAACCTACTCCGACAGATTGGACAAACTGGAATGCAAAACCAAGGAAATGGAGTAGCAGGGAATACTGGAAATATGGATCATGGAGTTGGAACAGTAGGAGCTGAGGAAATCCAGAATTAGAACAATGGAAACGGAGCTAATAGACAGAGGAGTGGATTACAATAGCCAGGGGCAACCCCCTGCCAACCTAGAGGGATCGACACCAATCCCTCTAGAGGGATCGATATAGATCCCCAAAGGCCAAGGGCATGCCCTCGGGTTTGGTTAGTCGTAATGCTGGAGGACTTGCTATTCGTCCCATGGAGCTTGGTGTGAATCGGAATTTGGATGATCAACCTAAGGAGTACGTCCCAGAATTTCCTCACCGACTCGGGGGGCAGCTTGGGCATGATGATAGGAGACTACCATTGGAAGACAATGTTAGGTTTGCAGAGATGATAAGGCGAGCTATGCTTGGAGGATTAGTAAATAGGGATCTCGAGGATGTAAATAAAAGTCCATTCGCTCCAAATATCAGGCAAGCTAGGAATCCACTAGAGTTCAAACTACCAACGCTTGAGATATATTATGGAAAAATTGATCTCACTGTTCATTTGACGAGATACATGAGACACACGGAAGTACTGGGGGCATCGGAGGAAGTCATGGCACGGTGCTTCCTCTTGTATTTAATGGACATAGTTGCACTATGGTTCAAACAATTGGAAAGCGGCTCTATTAGCATATGGACGAAACTGATCGAGAGGTTTATGAGGCAGTTTAGGGTTCACATCTCAAGGCCCAAGAATGTTATGAGTTTGGCAACACTGAAACAGGCGATCGGAGAGTCCCTGAGAAGTTTCTTAACACGGTTTAATGTCGCGACGGCACCGATGGATCGTCCAGATCCATCCATGGTTTTGATGGCAGCTATATTTAGAATTGCTAATGGCATGGAGTTCAAGGAATCATTGGCCCGGGATCCACCTATGGATCTCGGGGAATTTTATCATAAAGCAGAAAGGTTTTTGAGGCAGGAAGACACACGAGCAAACAAACCGAAGGTGAATGTTGTGCAAAGTGGAGGATCATCAGGAGATGTAAACAAGAATGATAAAGGAAAATGGAAAGAAGAGGATGGCTTTGATGGATCGAAGCATCCAAGAAGGGAACTGAGACTCACCTCTTACACGGAATTGACTGAAACATTGGAATGGATATATCTAGATACTAGGGGCAGATCCCCTATCGGAGGCCAATGAGGAGAGACCCTACAAACGATGAAAAGAAATCAGATAAATACTTTCTGTTTCATGAGCTTAACGGGCATAGTACAAACGACTGCAGGCACTTAAAGGATGAGATTGAATAATATGTCCAGAATGGCAGGCTGTCACAATACGTGAGAACTCGAGCAGCGGTAGTGGAACAAGAGCAACCATCATTCGCATCGAACATGAACTGCCCAGGAACGAGGCGTCAACCTGTCATCAGTTGACCAAAATGGCAAAGAATAAGTAATAAACTCCACAATAAAATGGCTAAGTCATTACACATGTACGGGATCGAGAACGACCCCTTGGCATGCTCTAAGATGACAATTAATCGTCACACCCAGAGATGCATGCATTGTAGCGTTTAGTTTTTGTTTTATTTCTCTTTTGGTACTTGGTCATAAAACTCACTCGAACTTGAACTCTGACGTTGATAATTCTGAATCTCATTTCGCCTCGAACGGCACTCGACCTCGAACGATCACATTTCTCCTTGAATGGCACTCGATATCGAACGATCACATTTTGCCTCGAATGGCACAGGATCTCAAACGATCACCTTTCGCCTCGAACAGCACAAGATCTCGAACGATCACCTTTCACCTCGAATGGCACATGATCTTGAACTGTCACCTTTCGCCTTGAACGGCGCACGATCTCAAACGGTCACATTTCACCTCGAACGGCACACGATCTCAAATGATCACATTTCGCCTCGAATAGTGCCCAATCTCGAATGATCGCATTTTGCCTTGAATGGCACACGATCTCGAACGATCGCATTTTGCCTTGAATAGACACTTGATCTTGTGCGATCATCATTAGCCTAGGATGCTACGAATATGATTAGCGGTCCCGAATGGTCGTTACTAACAATCAT
This sequence comes from Allium fistulosum, assembly GCA_030737815.1. Classification (NCBI taxonomy): domain Eukaryota; kingdom Viridiplantae; phylum Streptophyta; class Magnoliopsida; order Asparagales; family Amaryllidaceae; genus Allium; species Allium fistulosum. The sequence goes on from CM060901.1 coordinate 636,477,867, forward strand.
GTAAGATCACTGATTTGTTCACATTGGACTTAAGGCAATTCAAAACACGCCTTCCTATCGCAAGGCATGTTTTGGGGGGGGAGTGTTAACCCACCTTTCATCAAGGCGGTATACAGGCAGGTTTAACCCAACAGACTTCATGGCTATCATGACTAATGAGTGTAGAGCGACGATTGTAAGACCCGAAGGTAAAGTGCAGGAAGTTATATGAAGTCAGAATTGGATGGAGTTGGAAGATAGACGATGCGATATGTTAAAAATATGGAAATGGCTTGGATAGGCAAAGGGATCGGCATGGTTAGTTAAATGGAGGGATCTGCATTGATGATAGAAGGGATCGGCATGGATGGTCACCGGAAGGATCGATATGTTCTGATAGCCTAGCAATATGAAGGATCGACACAAGATGAAGTGGCATATAATAACATCAAGGGATCGGTAGGTTTCAGTTGAATGGCATGGTTCGGTTTACCTTATTAAAAAAGAAGGGATCCGCGTAGTCGAGGCATAGGAGGGCTCGGCATAGATGGAGGAAGATGGATTGGCATGCTTCAGTGTGGAAGGATCGGTAATACTTTAATAACTTAGGAGAGAGGAGGGGTCGACACATTTGAATCCACCAAGGCAAGGATCGGTATATGCCAGGGTTCAAGTACACACTTGCATTCAACAGTCAATAACTCGAGCTCCTTTGCTCCAAATGACACGAAACTTGGAGGATAAGCACAATACAACATATATTTACATTTATACATTAAAAAAATCAAATTTTGTTTTAAAAGCCCCTTTTAAATTTATTATTTAAATTGGATTTTTTTTAATTATTTCTTTGTTGACCTAGAGCTATATATGCACACATATATATAATTTAATCACATTACATACATACATATATATGTGTATGTATGTATGCATGTATGTATATGTATATATGTGTGTGTATGTATTCATATCCAATATTGACAGCATAGATATATACAGAATTATGAATCTAATCTAAGAATATATAATTCAATAAAATTATCAAATAAATATATAAATTTTAAATAGATTACTTACCTTAACTATAGCCTAATTAGTAAACGTTGAATGTTGAATCGATCAACTTCGATTGAATCTAAATTCAAATCCTTCCAAAGGGAGCTATGATTGAAAATACCATGCATTGATATCCAGTTTTAATTGAATTTATGTTATTTGATGCTTGATTTAATGGAGAAGGAGGGAAGGTGTATTCAGTTTGATATAGATGAGGGAGATGCAAAATAAAGCTGCACAAATGAGAGGTTAAGGGTGTTTAAACAATTCAGAAAGAGTGGAGCAAAAAGTGGATCTAGAACCACATATCTCTCTACCATTTCAAACTCCATCTTAAACAAATCCAACCCTATTTCACACCATCTATGGTTAGCTACACCTTCCTCACGTATGGGACTCCTAATTACTTCAAGCATGATCAAATAAAACATGTTTAAATATAATTTAGTAGTACATTGGTATCGTATATCGATACGTGTGTATACATCTTTTATATATGCACTATTTCCAACACAAATCAAATAAAAAATTATTTATGAAATATTAACTGATTTAATTAATTTATAACAATTATAGTTGATTAAATCAGGTGATAGTCGGAATATTCAATATTTCGATTGTGTGACTCTTAGGTGTAAATTTGATCTGCGATTAATATCGAACAGTTCGAATGTTAACGTTTACACATCACCTTAGCAAGTGGTTTGAAATTATGGCCAAATTTATCACTTGAATGGCTTTGGTAAAATCTGGCTCTACTTATTTTAAGTGCAAATCGATAGTGATAATTATTTACACAAATTCTCTTCGTCAAAACTATATTATGTTAGGACTTGTGGAATTTGGTAATAGTCAAAATTCCAATAACATCCATATTCAACTTTATAGCCCAAACACAAAATCTTTGATTTAATAATAACAATTATTGTTAACTAAATTGCTCTGGCTAGAGACTTTGACTTTGATTTAATTTCAGTTGACTGTGATACTAACCTCATATAACCGAGAAGATGAATTTTGTATTGAATACAGTTTCACTTTCAGTGCTTTCACTCGACCCAACTATAGTCGTTCGATGGATGGTGTGCCATGATTTAACCATAATCAAAGTGGAGTCTCCACATTAAAGCTCAATAATAATCTCAAGTGAAGAGAATTGTGTAATTTGTCGACATTTTTTGTTTAACCATAGTTATAATAACCTATAGAAAACTATCGAGTGGGTCATTCCAAACTTGTCTAATTACTATCAGTACATAAATCTTCATGTCTTCAACAGCCATGAGTAATATACTACCCAACATTTGAAGAGCGTTAATATACTCCAGTCTCAACGAATGTATTGATATCCAGTCTCGATGCATCTTGACTAGGAATATTTACAATGATTTATTTATTATATTGTAATAAATTGCTCTTGATTACACCAACTTGTAATTACTATCACAAAACACACCATTTATAAATTTTCTATTAAATATATTTAAATTAAATAAATAAATATAACACATTATAGAAAGTATGTAACAGAAAGAAAAAACATTTTATTTCGAACGAGATTTTATTATAGAGTTAATAATTTACAATAAACTATAGAATTACCCTTAGGGCATACCACTAATTCTATCAATCCCTCACTTACATCTAGAGCAATTATGGAATCTCAATCATAATCCTTAGATCATCTTGATAAGAACCGATTGACTAGTCCCTTTATGAAATGATCTGTTTTGTTGTCCTTGGTATCTAACCTCTGTATCACGACCTCTTTCTTCTCAAAGAATTCTCTAATTAGGTGGAACTTTCAAAGAATATGTCATGGTTTTTTATGCACTTTAGGCTCTTTTGCGATCTACATTGCCACATTATTGTCACTAAACAGTGCCATTGGATTATCCCTGTCAGGAATCACTCCTAGCTCATTAAAAATTTGCACATCCAGACCGCTTCTTTAGCTGCTTCATGAGAGGTGATGTACATGACCTCCATCTAGAATCAACTATTGTTTCTTTTCTTATTTTTAGCTTTTCCAACTGATAGCCCCATTGTTAATAGTAAAGACGTAACTTGACACTGACTTACTATCGTCAATATCACTTTGAAAGCTAGGGTCGGTTTACCCTTTCATAAGGAGGTCTCTATTCCCATACATCAGGAATAAATCCCTAGTATTTTTTAAATACTTTAGTATACACTTTGCAGCTATCCAATGCTTTTCTCGAGGATTAGAGTATTGGCTTATGTATCCTATTATGTATGCTACATCCGGTCTGGTACGTGGTATAACACACATTATGGAATCGATTGTCGAAACATATGGTATCCTCTTTATACGCTCTTTCTCCTCATCGGTATAAGAAGCGTCCATATAATGAACTATTCCAGATTGTGTTGGAACATTTTCACTCTTGGAATTCTCCATACTAGACCTTTTCGGCATAGTATCTATGTACAAGAATTGGGACAATCCCGATAGCCTCTTGGATCTATCTCTATAGATCTTTGTACCTAGTATATATGCTGCTTATTCCAAATCCTTCATGGAGAAAGTCTTGGAAATCTAAGATTTCATTGATTGTAATAACAAAACGTCATTGCCAATCAATAGAAGTTCATCAACTTAAACTAACATAACTCAATTTCCAGGTTAGCATCGCTGGATCTAGGCCAGCACGTAGCATGTTAAATGGGTAAATTTCAATTTTTTGCTATGTTGGATCTTATTGGGCCTATGAAGTCTTAATTTATTTTAAATAAAATCATTAGTTTATTTTAGAGGGAATTATGCACAAGGACAAACTTTGGAAAAAATTTAGGTTGAAGAACACCAAGTTTTTATTTTGGGCTGAAGGACAAACTTTGAAAGAGAATTAGTCTGAAGGATAATGCTAGTTATAACTAGCATTATATTCAGTTTTTATAGTATAGAAAATGCTATTATAACTAGCATTATATTCAGTTTTACACTATACAAAATGCTAACTATATTTAGCATTGTCCTTCAACCTAATTTTTTTCAAAGTTTGTTCTTCAACCTAAAAACGAAACTTGTTGTCTTTCAGACTAATTTTTTTTCAAAGTTTGTCCTTATGTCTATTTTCCACTTTATTTTATTTGTAAATAAATTTTTATTGAAATTAAATTTATATATTATAATAATCATGTATATCATATACACATGTATGTGTACGTGCAATACATACAATGTACATGGTTTAACACACTCGTATATAAGTGCTAGGATTTATGCCATAACAGAAATGATAGCCCCTCCATATACATATGCGTTGTGTAATATATGTATATATATAATATAGTTTAATGTGATTTAAAATATATTTATAATAGTATAAATATTATTTTTTTGAAAATTGGTTAATTTTACGACTGATTTGTTTTCAGCCCCAAAGCCCAAAGTACAACCAATATTCGGCAATTACAAATGAAAATACAGCCTAGCCCATCTCGATTACAACAAAAAGTAGGTATCAAATAATAATTCAAAATATTCCTATTTTTTCACGCCTTTATTACTTCTGCAGGTTCAACCTCTTTTTTCATCTTTACTAACTTTTTCTACCTCTTCATTCCCATTTGCAAAATTACGGCGGTCGATACTCAAAAAGACCCCAGGCTTCCTGAACTTATTGCTCCTTCTCAACATCATTGGCACATAGCTTCTTTATTATGCATTTGTAAATAATTTCGATATCTGCTTCTATCAGTCTACAGATCTATTCTAGTTTCCTTTCTTTCTTTTGAAATACGCATTGATTCCTCTCATTCCAAACATGGTGGATGATAGCTGTTGGTGCTACATGCTTTATCTACTTAACCAGACTCTATCACCCTTGGTTGTCGCTTAAGTATATAAGTTCTTCCACTAGATTTCCGGTTGGCTCCATGTCTTTGTTCTTCTGTTTCAACACTTTTAGCACTTTAACGGAGTATGGGCATTCAAAAAATAAGTGTTGGTAGGATTCATTTTCGAACGGGCATAGTTCACATCTCAATTCTACATTTAAACCCCATTTATCTAATTTGTCAGTAGTTGGCAGTCTTAAATTAACTGCCTTATAAGTAGAAAACGCCATCTTTGGGTTGTTTATTCTCAACCATAACGCAGACGCCCAATTTTTGATTTCATGCCTTGTCCTTATAACTTTGCATGCTGATTTCCTAGAATAGTTACCATCTTTATTTGGGTTGTAGGTCCATATGTCATTATTAGAATTTTGATATATAGGAATACACTGGAAATTTGTGTAAATGTCCTGTAGGCCTTTTCTCTTCGGACACCAACTTCCATTACTTATGGTTAAATCTACTTTGTTGTCATAACTACCCACACGAGTAACTGTGTCCCAACCAAGCTTAGAAATTAAAGTATTTCTATTGAGCCAAGGACCTTTCCACAAACTTATGTATTTTCCATCTGCGAATTTTCTAGAAACGTGCTTTCTAAGTTCATCTCTGCCTTTAAGTATGTTTTTTGTACTGATGCATTATTGTCAACTTTCATTACTCAGAAATAATCATTTGTGTATCCAACTGTTAAGAGATACAAAGTGAACCGTTACTTTGTTATATTGTAAAGCTCAATCCTCATCACAAAGAATACAAGCCATCAGATCAAATATCATCCAACGGTCTACAATAGCAATCCGCATCTCTCTACCTTATAGGCTACTGGGCTTAGCCCAAACTAGTATAAATACCAGTTTGTACAGTCTGTATTTGATCTTGTGAAAAACTGTAATACAAATCATATATTACAATCATCTTGTACAACTTTGTAAATCAAGAAAAGCATTTTACTTTCAAACTTAAAACTGTTTCAGATTTCTAACATGGTATCAGAGCCATAGCTTCAAAGCATCATTGGCTATCACCTATCCCACCAAATTTTCTTTTTTACTTGTCTCACCCATCAGAAAAATCTCATCATCTGGGTTACAGTAACTTACCCAAGCAAAGAAAAAGGAAGAAAGCTATCACCGCTATCCAAGAAATTCAAATTTCATTCAAGATTGAAGAAATTCAAATTCTGGTGACGGCTCATACCTTTCCTCTCTGAAAAAGAAAAGCCTGTAAGCCACTGTTTGTTCAAATTCCTCAATACTTGCCTCGCCACCAGTTGATTTGGCTGCAAGAAGTGAAGTATCTTCTGTTCTTGAAAGCTTTCTCATTCAAGAACCACTATCTTGGTCATCATCAGTATCATGGCACAAGATCTGAACTCAGCAACCTCAAATATTGGCGATGGGTCACAGGAAACCCAAACCACTGCCGAAAGTCTCATCAGAACTGTGATTAGCCCACATAACCAATTAGTCACAGCCCGTCTCAATACTGACAACTATCTGCTATGGAAATTGCAAGTCAAAACAGCACTGCAAGGGTATGGCCTTGAAGAATACATTCTTGGCACCATTCAAGCACCACCTGCTTTCATCACTAAAGATGACAAAACAATAAGCAACGATGAGTATGCAAAATATTTCAGACAAGATAGGTTAATCTGCTCATGGCTGCTATCATCTATTGATACAAAACTATTATCAGATGTCATCGACTGTCAAAATGCTCATGAAATATGGTTAACTATTGAAAGAGTGTTCAATACTCAATCCTCAGCAAATGTTCTGTTCTACAAGAAGCAATTACACAACATCAAGAAAGATGATCTTAATATGAGGGACTACTTATCAAAAATTAAAAATATATGTGATTTACTGGCCTCTACAAATAACAGAATATCATCATCAGATCATCTCATGATAATACTAAGTGGCCTACCAGCAGAATATGAGTCTGTTGTGGCTGTACTCACCTCAAAAAGGAATCAACCATCCATTGATGAAGTACACTCAATTCTACTAGCACATGAAGCCAGACTGGGAATCAATAAACCTCAAGAAGCAGAACTGAATGTTAACTTTGTTGCAAAAGGAAGAGGAACAAACAGTTATAATAGGAATGAGCAACAAAATCAAAGAGGTGGTGGCAGATCTGGTCGTAGCAGAGGAAGAGGCAGATGGAATAACAACTTCAAACCTAAATGCCAAATATGTGAAAGAACTGGGCACACTGCAGCTAAGTGCTACTTCAGACTGAATCTAAACTATGTTCCAGGTCAGAACAACAACAGTCAAAGAAACCCAAATGCAAACATAGCACAAAGCCAAAATGACACAGATGGGCAAAATTCAGAAAAAAGAGATTTTGAAACATCTGAAGGCATGAATAACGAGGACTGGTATCCTGACTCTGGGGCAACAGATCACATCACAAACAATCTAAGCAACTTAAATCTTGGAAACAAAGAATACAAAGGTATGAACTCTATACATATGGGCAATGGTAAGTCTATAGCAATAACACACACTGGTAAATCATACATCATGGGAAAAAGAAAGCTGTATCTGAATAACTTGCTAAGAGCTCCACAAATAAAAAAGAATTTATTAAGTGTGTCAACATTTGCTAAAGACAATAAAGTATTCTTTGAATTTTACCCTAATCACTGCACTGTTAGAGACATTAACACTAAACAAATGCTTTTGCAGGGTAGATTACATAAAGGGCTATACAAATTCTGTTTGGACAAACCAGGAAACCCTGATATTGAAACATGGTGTAATAATTCTGAATGTAGAAACACTGCTGTACTTGATTTGTGGCATAGTAAACTTGGTCATCCAGATATTAATATAGTCAAGCATGTGTTGAAAAATAATAATGTTTCTTTTACTAATAACACTTTACCATATGTCTGCACACACTGTCAAATGGGAAAGAGTCACAAACAACCCTTTCCCAATTCTGAAACTATGTATCACAGACCACTTGATTTAGTGGCAGCTGACTTGTGGGGTCCTGCACCCATAACAGCTGATTATGGATACAAGTATTATATATCATTCATTGATGCTTACTCTAAACATGTTTGGATATATTTTCTAAAATCAAAGGCTGAAACTGCCAGTGTTGTAAAACAATTTATCACTTTATCAGAAAAACAAACTAGTAACCAGCTTAAGGTTTTTCAAACTGATGGTGGCACTGAATTTTTGCCTTTAAAAGATTTTTTTAAAGAAAAAGGGATTTTTCATAGAATCACTTGTCCCCATACATCTGAACAGAATGGTATAATAGAAAGAAGACATAGGCAAATAGTGGAAACTGGCCTAACTATATTAGCTCAGGCTCATATGTCTCAAAAATTCTGGTCTGAAGCCTTTGCTACTTCTGTGTATCTGATAAACAGATTACCTACCAAAACACTTAATTTAAGATGTCCCTTAGAGGTACTGTTTAATATAAAGCCAGATTACAAATTCTTAAAAACCTTTGGGTGTTTATGTTTCCCATGTCTTAGACCATATAACACACACAAACTCAACTTTAGATCTGCACCCTGTACATTTATTGGGTATGCACCAAACCAAAGGGGCTACAAATGTCTAAATGAACATGGAAAAATTATTATCTCTAGACATGTTGTATTCAATGAAAAGGTTTTTCCTTTTAAAGATAAAACCATAAGAACTACAAATAAGGTATATAATTCAAAAGATTGCATACCTACCATCCCAATCATAGCAGAACAGACTGCTCCAATAAGAAATCAAAACAACAGCAAAAGCCTGGAAAGCAGCCCAGACTCACAACACTTATTGTCCAAAACTGGACCAGAGGTAAGTGAATCCTCTACACCTGTTCAACTATCTCAACCAGAGGTAAGTGAAAATTCAACTCACTTGCAAAATACTAACCAAGGTATAACTGAAACTATCTGTGAAACTTCTGAAAGACCTGGGCATCCCATGGTAACTAGATCAAAGAGTGGTATTTTTAAACCAAAGATTTACAATACCACTCTAGATCTAGAAGAACCAAGTAATTTTCATCAAGCATTAGAAAACAATAACTGGAAGAATGCTATGATAGAGGAATATAATGCCTTGATAAAAAATAAAACTTGGTCACTTGTCAAACCACCAAGAGATAAAAATATAGTGGGATGCAAATGGACCTTTAGACTCAAAAGAAATGCTGATGGTACAGTTTCAAGGTATAAGGCAAGATTGGTTGCAAAGGGTTACTCACAACAGAGTGGGTTTGATTTCAATGAAACCTTTTCACCTGTTGTGAAGCCCACAACTATAAGAACAGTTATAACTATTGCCTTACACAAAAACTGGACCATCAGACAAATTGACATCAATAATGCTTTCTTAAATGGTGTTTTGCAGGAGGAAGTCTACATGGAACAACCTCATGGCTTTCAAAAACAAGGAGAACTTGTGTGCAAGTTAAACAAAGCTATCTATGGTCTAAAGCAAGCCCCAAGAGTGTGGTTTGAAAAATTGAAAACCACTCTCATGAGTCTCAACTACAACTCAACAAAATCTGATATCTCTTTGTTTACTAAATTTCATAACAACTCTATAACATATGTTCTTATATATGTGGATGATTTTATTATTACAGGAAGCAGTAATGAAGAAATCAACAACCTAGTCAAACATCTAGATAATGAATTCTCTGTAAAAGACTTGGGCACACTTAACTACTTCCTGGGCATTGAAGCAAAGAGAACATCAGATAACATCATTCAATTAAATCAGAAAAAATATATTGAGGAAATTCTGCTCAAAGCAAAGATGGACAAAGCCAATCCTATTTCCACACCCATGATCACAAACAACCAGTTATCAAAATATAAGGGTGAAGCTATATCAAATGACACTCAATACAGGAGCATAGTTGGTGCACTACAATATGTGACTATTACTAGACCAGAAATCACCTTCAGTGTCAACAAAGCCAGTCAATTCATGCAACAACCTACTGATGAACACTGGAAATTGGTAAAAAGGATATTAAGATATTTAAAAGGCACATTAAACATGGGGTTAATCATGAAAGCAAGCAATAATCTACAAATAACAGGGTATGCAGACTCAGACTGGGCAAATGACCCTGATGATAGAAGATCAACAAGTGGATACTGTATATTTCTTGGTGACAATCCTGTATCGTGGAGCTCAAAAAAACAAACTACAGTAGCAAGATCCAGTAGTGAAGCTGAGTACAGAAGTGTAGCTAACGCTACTGCAGAAGTCATGTGGATCGAATCCCTACTTAAGGAACTACAAGTAAAGCTCAACAGAAAATCTATCATATGGTGTGATAATCTCAGTACAGTTCATCTCACAGCCAATCCAATACTTCACTCACGCACAAAGCACATGGAATTAGACATGTACTTTGTACGAGAGCAAGTTAACAAGGGAAATCTCAGCGTTCAACACTTACCATCTACTTACCAGATAGCTGATACCCTAACTAAGCCTTTGTCCAAGCCTAACTTCATCAGACTCAGAGAAAAGCTCGGAGTAGGTAGCTGTGAAATCAGATCTGACAAATCTTCCACAAGTTCTGGAGATCTTACTCAAAAACTTGCAAAAGAAGAAGATCAAGAGAAGCATCAAATCTCCCTTGCCGTTTCTCAACCTTCGAAGGGCACAAATCAGCGTTATCACTTGTGCCGCCATTATTTCTCAAACCCTAGAGGAACTAGGGTTTGCGGGGGAGTGTTAAGAGATACAAAGTGAACAGTTACTTTGTTATATTGTAAAGCTCAATCCTCATCACAAAGAATACAAGCCATCAGATCAAATATCATCCAACGGTCTACAATAGCAATCCGCATCTCTCTACCTTATAGGCTACTGGGCTTAGCCCAAACTAGTATAAATACCAGTTTGTACAGTCTGTATTTGATCTTGTGAAAAACTGTAATACAAATCATATATTACAATCATCTTGTACAACTTTGTAAATCAAGAAAAGCATTTTACTTTCAAACTTAAAACTGTTTCAGATTTCTAACACCAACTCTCATCTATTCAGACCGTAGACTCTTGATATGACTATCTTCCAGTCAAGTTTAAAATTATATACCTTTTTAAGTTCCTTGAGATTTGTCATACCTACTCCCCCTTTTGCTTTTGGCCTGCAAAGAACATCATAGCTACTTTCTACGGGCCACCCCTCTAAATAAAGTTAGCACATACTGATTTTGTCTTTTCAATAGAACAGTCAGGAATTTGAAAAGTTTGGACCTGGAACCTCACCTTAGCAGTAATTACAGTATGAACCAGCTCAACTCTTCCTGCAAAAGACAATGACTTTGAACTCCAACCATTTAATTTGTCTCTAATTTTCCCAAAATAATTCACCACATTCTTCATCAATAATAACATTGGATGATAATGGAACTCCTAAAAATTTTACTGGCAAAATTCCTTCCTTTATATCTAATATAACTAAAGTTGTTTGTTTATCCTTATAAAATATATTATATAGCATTTTGATTTCAAGATATTTAGCTGCAGACTTTCATGCACCTTGTTGCCCCTACATTTGTTTTGATCATAACAATTAAGTCACTAATTTATAAAAGATGATGTAGAGCTGGCTGATTTTTATATAAATGTTAAAATAAGCCACGATGACATACTAAATCCATTTGGAGGAAAAAAATACTCCATAGCCATTGCAAAGAGGTAAGGTGACAGAGGATCACCCTGCCTTAGCCCCTTATTGCTGATTATGAATCCTCTAGGTGTTCCATTAAGCATAATAGAGTATGTTGGATTTGATGTGCATTCTTCAATGAGTTTGATTAACATTGTTGGAAAGCCCATACATGATAACGTGTGAATTATAAATTTCCTTTTTATTTTATCGTAAGATTTACGAAGATCCACTTTAATGCAAGCCCTGTCTGCTCCTTTTTGTTTAAATTTTTGACTAACTCATATGCTAGGAGAGAGTTTTCAAAAATGTGTCCGCCCTTTATAAATGTTGATCGACACTCTGAAATCAAGTCCGGTAAAGACTGAATTATTCTGTTGCATAGTACCTTGCTGACTATTTTGTAAAGCATGTTGCAACATGCTATTGGTCTATAGGATTCTATTCTATTAGGCTTATTTATTTTTGGAATAAGAGTAAAGAAGGTGTGGTTGAGCTCTTGTAGAATTTTACCAGTAGTGAATGATTCCTGGGTTGCTTCTAAAACCAACCGTTATAGTAGGTCCTCCCAATGATGTCTAAAGAATTTGGAGTTCTATCCATCTAGACCGGGGCTAGAGTCAACATGGGTGGAGAAAACAACACCTTTGATCTCTTGCTCAAAAATGTTAGCTTGCAGCATGTCAATCCCTTCCTCATTTATCAAGGCCCTGTAATTAATATGAGATAAGGTATAATCATATTGTCCATTATATAGATTTGAAAAGTACATGATTACTTCATATTTAAACTTCTCATTATCAGTAATAAGTTTCTCATTTGCTGCTAGTGTGTTGAGTTGGTTGTTGCTGTTCTGTCTGTAAGACATCTTCATACGGAAATTTTTCGTACATCCATCCCCTTGAGTTAGCCATTTTTCTTTAGCCTTCTGCTTGATTTCTACAACTTGCTGATGCATTTTATTTTTCAGTTGTTTTTAGTCTGGATGGTATCTTGCATTCAATGATTCATTTAAAGGGTCATGGTTTAGCATTATGAGAATTTCCTCACACTCTTTTAGGATATATTTTCTATTGTATCATGTTGTTTTAGTTTAGTCTTATTCTATCTTTTTATTTTTATTTTAGTTTCTTTCAATAATACTACTAAAGTATACCAATCTTTTCCTTCAGTGAGACTCATATTTCTAGTATCCACTATTTCATCATAATCGTCAAACAAACATTAGTAATTAGCATACTTGAAACCTTTACCTTTTAGCTACTAAATTGTGTGATTAAATTGAATATGAAGTGGAGAGTGGTCACTTATAGAACTGGGGAGAACTATCACATTCAAAGTAGGCATTTTATTAATTATTTTAGCATTGACATGAACTCTATTTAACCTACATTTTATTTTTCTTACTTCTCCACTTCTCCATGTGAATCTTAACCCTGCACGGTTCACCTTAATGAGTCCAGCTGTTGTTATACACTTATTGAACTCTTCTGCTTGGGATAGCTTTAGGGTGAGACCTCCTTTTTTCTTTTTTTTAGGTACGGCGTTAAAATCACCGAGTACCATCCACTGTTGTTTAATTTGTTTTGGTAACTGCACAATTTTCTCCCAAAGTTTACTTTTGATAGATGCCCAGTTATGTGCATGCACAAAGTAATCATAATTCTCCCTTTAGACTAATAAAAGTTGTTTAAACTTTATCGATCTACCCTAAAGTTATTTTCAAACATCACAGTAGATTGATCCCCTAATTTATTTTCTATGAAATCCATAAAGGTTGGCTTTAACTTATTTCTAATATTAAAGAGGTCTAATCTTCTAGTATCACTGTTTAGACCTCTTACATTCTAGCATAAAATTGAGTCTTCTCTTGTAGTGGGATGATCTAACAGTCTCTTGCTTTTTCCACCCTTTAGTAAACCGTCTTTTGTATTTTGGGTTCTCTTTTGTGTAACCTGGTTGAATTGTAGAACTATCATCTGAATCATCCTCGTTGTTTATAAGATTAATGTCTATTTTATTAATTTCTATGATTATTGTAGGGATATCCTTCTCTGGCTCTAGATCCAGCTTATTTTCAGGGATTATACTCTTATATATATCCAGAAATGGCGAGTTTAACTCTGATTATGGCTGGACCATCTCACTTTAAGGCACCTTCCCTAACTCCAACAACTCCAACATCTAGTTTTGAGAGTTGGGGGCCTGCAGACTATCTTCCTTAGTAGTTAACTTTATTGATATATCTGTGGTGTAATTATTTTTTTGGGTCGATATAACAATCTATATCTTCACGTTTCTCTAAGATTTCAAGGTTTTTGTTAGTACCCTAATGATGTTTACGATCTGAGAAACTAGTAGGGTTAGGCTTTGTTGTTTCTGTGGCTGCTGTTGGTCTCCGTTATTGTGTATTTGTTGGTTTTGGAATTGGGCATTGCATCCCACTACGTCTAAAGCACTTATAGTCTTTGTATATAGGTAGAATGTACTCATACTCCACCTTATTGACATATGTCCTTCCTTGACTGTCTTTAGCTCTAATACTTTTCCTGAATGTTGTATCTGCCTTAACTTCAACCAATGCTCTAGCATGCTTTAGTCTCTTGACTTGTCTAGTGTTATCATCAATATTAATTGGCTTTCCAATGAGACTTACAAGTTTGCTTATACCACCAGCATTCCATGGTGCCAAATGTGGTTTATTGAGTCGAACCCAGATAGGATATGATTCCAACATATCTCATTCGAATTGGAAATTTGTGTCCTTTCTTTTCATTAAGATAAGTTTGTTGTCCATAAACCAAGATCTCGCATTTAGAACCTTTTCTAAGTCTTCTTGTAATTCAAAGTTGACTAAATAGAACCCATTGTCTCTTGAAAAAACTTCCCATTTTCCATTGAGTTTTCACTCTCTTTTGATATATTCATTGAAATATACATACTATGGCCTTTACCTACCATGTAAATGAACATAGAGTTATTCCACATTTGATTTGATTGTTGGTAATCAATCTCATCAATTTCAGCAAAATCTCCTTCCGGATCTATTTTTAGTTGATGGAATTCAATACTATCTTTGATTTCAATGCTTTTATCTAAAAGTTTAGCCCATGTTTTTGATCCCTGCTCTCTGTTAATTTTGAAAAGGTTGACTCTAGCCTTAGTTTTTGACCAGGCTTATGTTATTCCAGCTTCCCTTTCACCAAACTTTCTGCCACCCCTCTTCTCCTCCACCTCAAGATCAAGTGAAACCGTAGAAGTCGCAGTATCGGTAGTAGATGAGGACGCCATTAATATTACCTTTTAAATTGTAATAGTGTGTGTATGTGTGTGTATAATGTTAAATAACTATATTTATAATACAAATATTAATTGTTCTCCGGCCTTTCAGCTCGGCTTTATTCAGGTTGACTGGACAAAGTTAGACTGAATAATTATCGAGGCAAGCAACCTAGTGAGATGATCCTAGGGTCCAGGAACCTAGTACAGACAAGGCCACGAGATAACAATTAAACAGACTTCGAAGAGCAACATCCCGGAATACACTAAGTACGGATTGGTACTCCATCCTACATAGGGGATCGGTACCGATCCCTAGAGGTACACCCAAAGTGGCCCCCACTCCTATGGCACTCTTCTCTACCTACATAGAGCCTGATTCAAGTGTTGTCCAGAATTCATGTGCGTCATATTGATAATCTCCATATACAGTCTAAAGCAACAATTCAGCCTTTTGTAGATCCATCGCTTGGACCAAAAAACACCTAGGTCACTATACAAAACAATGTTCGAAACTCAAAGCCAATATCAAGAAGAACTACTATGAAGAATCGTTGATCCCCTATCCCCATATATAGGGATTGGTACTGATCCTCCTTATATGGATCAATATGGATCCTCAACCATAGGAGATATGGGGCTAGGATTTTTTTGGAGAACTTCAGCTTTATAAGAGATTCTATGGGAGAAATATCAGCTTGATATTTGGTCTTCTACCCTTATAAATACAGAAGGCATGGTTCATTCTAAGAATCTTTACGTTGTCATTACACTCTTACTCTCCTGTATTCAAGGACCTATTTCGATCCCGTTCTCTTGTAATTACAAAAAATAGTATAAACCCAATAAAATAATTCAAGTGGATGTAGGCTAAGATTGCCAAACCACTATAAATTTGTGTATGCTTGTTCTCTGTCCGATTTCCTCTATTTTTCATTTACTTTCTTCATTTAATCTCTACTAACTTTTTTGGGTGTTTGTATCAATTTTGTTTCAAACATTTTGGTGCTTTCACTAAAAAATGAATTCAAGCATTTGGATCCATCATCTATTTTTGGATTTCCCATATCTAAGAGATAAATCCAATTTCTCTACCTTTTAATTCTACAACTTAGATTTCCAAAGATCTACTTGAAGTTTTCTGCCATGGCCCCATCAAGGAAGCGAATCCAAACATGTACCAT
The DNA here is from genome assembly GCA_030737815.1 of Allium fistulosum. NCBI lineage: Eukaryota > Viridiplantae > Streptophyta > Magnoliopsida > Asparagales > Amaryllidaceae > Allium > Allium fistulosum. The sequence continues at coordinate 636,493,916 of CM060901.1, forward strand.
AATCACCAGAGCTACCACCACTGATGCTAAGAATAAGAATCCCCAACATGGGAATGAAGCTAACCAACCAGAGGAAATAGAGATGCAGACTCTAACTGACTTTGTGACCAGAGTGAAGATGGATAGGATGATGAAGCAAATGTAAGATATATTCTAGGCTATCAGTAGGAGATGAATCAAATAATGCAGTAGAGCTTGACGTTGCTAAATAAATCGACTCAAAATAGCCATAGACGAAGTAGAAGGGATTCTAGCTCAAAGTCATAGCGCTCTTCTTCATCCGAGCAAAAGCATAGGGATGAAGGCGGAAGAGGACCCAAAACATTGTTGAGGCATCATATTAGGGGAGAATGCTGACCTAGGGTGCAAGTTTAGGGATCAGTATCGACTTTCGAAGAGGGATCGGTACCGACTCCCGAGGAGGGATCGGTATTTAGCCCAATTACGGTGGGCCCGGTGCTTAACAATTGGAAGGCGGCGTGGATGTGGCCTTTGGATGTGCTACTAATGTTCAGAATATAGAGTTTCGAACTGTTGCTGACAATACAACTCATGGTAATCAAACTATGAAGATTGCTGGATGAATGAATCCCCTAGAGTTTTGGGAGCCTAGGTACCAAGCACCTTCCCGAGAGCATTCGTCGGGCCGAACACTCGGGACAAGAGCCAATTACCATCGATCAGTCAAACTTGTTGACTCAGACTATTTGGAAGATATGGTTAAGAGATTGGTGAGTGAAAGCAGATTCAGAACCAATGATGAATAGCGTACTAATGCGAGTCGAAACACATTCATGGAGGAAATTATTTGCGTGAGATATCCTCGGAGACTTAATATGCCAATGATGTCATTGTATGAAGGAACGACGGATCTTAGGCAACATTTATTGAGATACGAATGACATAAGGATTCATCCATAGCTTCAAATGCTGTGAAGTGCCATTGTTTCCCGATTTTCTTAGAGGGGTTGCGATGATGTGGTTCGCTCGGCTTCCGCCGAAGTCCATATCGTCTTTTGCTGAGCTATTGTGAAAGTTCATGGAGCAGTTCCGCTTGCACACTTTACATCTGTTAACGGTAAAAAGTGAACGCTAACACCCGGTGTGTGTAATAAGATCGTGAAAGCACCACCCGTGTGACGGGAACAGAAATCAAGCAGGAAAATAGCAGAAATGCAGTAAAAGACAACAATTTATAGTGGTTCGGCTTGAGATTTAGCCTACATCCACTTTGAATCTCTTTATTATTGAATTTGGTTACAAATCGATAAAAATCTCTTCAGGAAACAATACAATTCGATCACAAGAAACAATCTTGACTACTAGCTCAATCTTCGACGGTGAAACTCGATGAATCCATGTTGGATGTAAGGAATTTCTCTCGAAGCTTGTTGTAGTGTCGCGAATGCTTGAAGGATCCTTGATTGCTGAATGAATGGAGAGTTCGACGGAGTAACAGCGCTGTAGAAATGATTTGGCCAAAAGTCCTCTCCATGTTGGAAGTGATGTTCTATTTATAGGAGCTGATTTCTGGGCAGGAAATTTGCCTAAGTCTTAGGTCGCGTACGACCTTAGTTGAGTCGTAGGTCGCGAGCGACCTAAGCTAGGTCGCTGTCCCCTTGTGGCTTCAGAAGTTAGCTGGTAAGACTGTACAGTAGTAGGTCGCACGCGAGTTAAAGAATAGCTGTGGGAGCTCTAGGTCGTAGGTCGCTGAACATGCTTTAACAGTTAGGTCGCTAACCTCTTTAGGTCGTCAAGTCCCTTAGGTCGCTAACTACCTTAGGTTGTTAAGTCCTTTAGGTCGCTAGCTACCTTAGGTCGTTGAGTTCCATAGGTCGCAATCCTTTCTGTTGCAAGGTCGCAAGGTCTTCTGTAGCCTTAGGTCGCAAGCCCTTCTGGATCTTAGGTCGCGAAGCTTTCCTGTAGCCTTAGGTCGCAAACTTCTTATGCTGTTAGGTCGCAATCTTAAGTCCTTAGGTCGCAAACTTCTCCCAAGTCCTTAGGTCGCGAGCTTCTTATGCTGTTAGGTCGCGAGGTCCTCCTGGATCTTAGGTCTCAAGCCTTTCCTTAGGTCGCTGAATTCTCTAGGTCGCGACCTTCTCTTAGGTCACTAAGTTCTAGGCCGCTGAGATAAAAGGATTAACATTTGCCCCTCGAGGCATATGACTATGCCATAGGTCGTATGCTTCGATCTACCCTTGCTAAGTCGCAAACGACCTAGAGCTTTACGCGCCTGTTCGCCTCCCATTCTTAGCTTCATATAAATTGGTTAGGTCGCACCTTCTTCCTCACCTTATTGTTCTGAGCCTCCATCGCCATTAACGATTCTTCGAGCTTCCAAAGACAAATTCGACTCATTCGATTGCCGATTCTTTCTCACCAATCATAATCCGTAAGTGGATCGATATTTATTCATCCATAGTCACTGCTTTGACCACAAATCGTTGTTACTTGTCCTAAGCCTAATTTCGTGCATCATGCTTTCTGTATGGTAGTCTCAGTTGACTTTCGTTTGTCATTTGACGTGTCGGGGTGATTTGCGATCATACGAAAGCTTTTACTACGGATCTGTAGGGTTTGCCATTGATTTGCTTAGTTGATCGGTGGTGCGTTGAGGTAGGATGAAGGGGAAGATGAACTCTTTTTGAACTGGCGGTATTGGGTTATTGGATCCAATATGATGTTGCTTGGAGAGGAAGTCAACAACCTATCAGATTTGAACGACCTAGGAGTTAGAGAAAATTGCCCCACCTTAATCCATTCAGCTGCAATGTGCGACCTACAGAAATCCTGACCCATGATAGGTCGTTGAACGACCTAATACTTCGACAATTTTTTACAGCTCTGAACTTTTTAGCCTGAACAACTTAGCATAGGAACGCTGCAACTTGTGTTAGGTCGTAAGCGACCTAGCACTTAGAATTTTTTGAGCAGGACTTGACTGATTTTCTGAATTTGAATTATTTTGGGCTTTGCACTTCTTCTCAGATTGCCTCAACTTTAATGCTAATAACCTGTTTAGAAGCAACATTCACAGAAAAATGGGACGAATATACTGCTATTGATTGCCCACATCAAACAACAGATTAGTTGACAAAGAATATCAAACTTAAATGAACTTCGTGAATGAAATGCTGTGAACTAACAAATCTAAGTGAAGTATTAAAGCAAAATTGAAGTGATCAACTAAAGCTGATTTATTTGCATCAACACAACACTATTCTTGGACTTAAGATATTAAGCCCTGAAACTTTATAATTGACAAGTATCAATTAGTTTAGTTTCATTTACATTTGCTCGTTATTGTATTAGTTTTGCACAACACTTCACTCTTTTTAGGAAACGTGCACCTTAATATTTGATCGTCCAGTTCCTTGTGTAGAATGGAATCTCAACAGGAAGACTTGGAAATAGCCGGAGAAGCTTTTCCAATTGCTACTCCACTAAACGATCCTCCGAAAAGGACTCCTACTACTCTAAGTCATAAAGTCTTCCGACAACTGTACATCCAATTTGGCATTGCCGAAGCAGATGCTTTACTTCCTGGGTCAAGCGACACTGCTGACAGGCCGCCTCTTGGCTTTGTTGCTGTGAACCGGCAGATGTGTTCGAGTGGAGCCATTCCTCCATTTAACGACTGTCTTCGAGAACTTCTCCTTCGGCTAACTATTTCTCCCTTTCAACTACACCCTAACGGATACTCCATCCTGCTGGGATTGTGCGTGCTTTTCAGGAGAACGTTGAACCGTTTTCCCTCTTTTGATGAAATTCGCTTCTTGTGTACATTTGCAAAGAACAAAGACCATCCCTCTATCATACTTGTGAGGAGCGCCAGGAATCGCAAACTAATTCTGGACTTGCCTGAAAGTGCCCATGGATTCTTGACTCAATTCTTTTATGTTCGCTGTCCTCCGGGATTTTATGCTATTTGGAGAGTCGGAAGTAAGATTACTTTTTACCGATTCATTTTCTAGATTTTTCATAATTCGAACCATCAAATGCTTAATTCCATTCTTTCTTCGTGCAGCACTTCCTTCTCTTCTTCGAGATACCAGCCGTAAGTCGATTTTAGATACTTTGAGTGCTGTTGATGTTGAAGAGAGGAGCGCCAAATTCTTGCTGAAAGATGAATTTTGCACCAGTTTGGCCTTTTACATCCTTCTAGATCGACTCAGATTCATGAAACTTCTAGTTCTGATGCGGAAACGTTAGTTGCTTCGGGTTCTCAAGCTGAGGCCTTGAACGCCCCCTTTTTTGTAGAAGAAATTGCGTCAAAAGCACCCGTTGTAGAGGCTGCTTTGATAAAATGTTCCGCATCCATCGATGTTGTAGGGTCAGCCAGCAAGTCGGCACTTGCCCCAATTATTGAGGAGGAAGAGAATCCTCGAGTTTCTGAGAAATCAATCGATACGGAAGTTGAAAAGGAGAAGTCTGCTGAGTTCCAGGGTGATGACACTTTTGATGGCTTGAGCGATATCATGATAACTTCTCAAGAGCTTTTCGGGGATAATAATCCGAAAGTGACTTCTCCCGCTGTTGAAGCGACTTCCACCCTAAAACAAACCCTGACGCCTACTACGCCAGTCGTCTGTGTTTCCACACTAAAGCGTGGTCTGTAGTTTGACGCATGTAGCTTGCACGCCGCACACACTTAGGATTTTTCAGCACTTATAAGCATTTATCCTCTTTTTCTGGAAATTTCTAAGCTTTACTTCTTTTCCGTTTTTCAGATTCTCCGATGGGACGTTTCGGCTCGTACTACGACAACACTCGGCGCTACGGAGGGCGTGATTCTTACGATTATGGACGTTATCTTCCCTCCCACAAAGAATCTGACGAAGAGCGTGCAGCTAGAAAAGCTCAAGAAAGGCGTGCTTACGAAGAGCAGCAAAGAAGGAGAGACGATGACTCTCATAAAAGAAAATATCACGATGACAAAGGGAAGAAGCATGCCACTGATGACCCAAGTAAACGGGTTAAACTTGATGAGAAGAACGCGTCTGAAATTTCTGAAAAGGCTGACGCTCCTATCCCTTCTGATACTCTGGCCAGCTCTCCTCCTCTAAAGAAGTCTGACATTCAAACAATCATTAACAGGCCACAATATCAAGTTAAAGACGGCCCTCCAATGCTTCAGAGCCGATTTCCAAATTGGTGCCTAAAAGGAGTGCGCTTTGATTTGGATTTGGTTCCGATTGATAAGCAAGACATGCTTAAAGGTCTTGACGCGGTCAGGCTTAATATCGAGAGGATGTCGCAATGGCAGAAACTTGTCGACGAACTCCAAAGGGTTAATCACATGAATCTTGAGGCGATGATGACCATGGAGAATGATAAATCAGAATGGGACAAATGGCGCAAGCAGCATGATGCGGAGATGACGAGTATCGCAGACGACAACGCAAAGCTTGCATCTGAAGTCAAGCAACTTAAGGAAGATCTCGCCTCGTCTTCTGCATCGCATTCCCAACAGGAAGAAGTCTTTCAGAAGCAAGTGCGGGATGCACATGCTGCACAAAGAGATGCCGAAATGAAACTTGCCGCTGAGCAGCACATTACTGAGAAATATCGCACAGAAAATACTGAGCTGCGGGGAACAATTGTGTCCCAAAATGCAGAGATTGAGATGCTGAAAGCTAAGCTTCTTAAAGTTGAGAAGGAGCGTGATGACGCGGTCGCTGGACAAGTTGCGGCCGAAGAGTCTCACGATGCCACTAGAGCTAGCATCGATTCTACTCTATTTGACTTCTATATGCACAGCGTTTTGGGCCGTGGCAGCCTTTCCTTCTTGGGTCCCAAATATGAGATTACACTTGCTGAAGTTTGGGAGACTATACTTGACATATTTTCCAGCTATGCGGAAGCAGACCTTGTAGCGCTTTATCTAGACGATGAAGCACGTGATGCGCTTATTAGAGGCAAAGAGCAACTTGCCGAAGCTAGAGCCGGGGCAGCGGTAGAAGAATATCCAGAAAAGACAACATCACTACCTGCCCCTGTCCATACTTCAACTCTGACTGATGTTGATATCATCGGTTCTAGCTCTCAATCTCCACTTGCTGCAAAAGATGCTGAAGCTAAACTCGATACTTCCGAGATTCCTCTTTCCCAAATTGAAGAGAAGAGCCAGGAAGAAACTGAAGCTGATAAATATGAAATTGAGCTTGCGAAATCAACTCCTCCAGGTAACTTTGGCGAAGTTCCGGGTCTAATGAACCAGTTACTTGATTTAACCGAGTTTGATGACCTTCTTACTTGTTACTTGAATTTTGGTGAACCGATACCTTCTCTATTTTCGGAAGATGTTGATTTTAACTTCTTTTCTTCTACAGCTGCGGCACCAGTCACTGCACAAGCTTCTACTCCTTCAGTTGCCATTCCTTCATCTTTACAGGTTACTCCTCCTTCTGCTTCCCAGCCGGGATCACAGGCAGAGAAAATCGAAGCCCTTCAAGGCCTGGATGATCCGGCAGCTTCGCAGGAGCAGAAGGCGGAGGACCTTGAAGACGTCGAGAAGACCTCGGAGCAGTCCCTTGATGATGACACGAAGCTTTCAACACTGCTTGCTACTCCGGGGAGCGAATCTTCCTCAAAGAGGAAGGGGAAGCGTGGCATAAGGAAGAAGAAGATTAGTGCTTCAACTGGGGAGGAAGCAGAAGTTGATCCAACCGCGCCTTTTTCTCCTTCTGCCCCGGCCCGTCCACAACGGCTCCAAAAACTAATCATTAGGCCGGGGAAAGGCTCCAAAGGTGGCGAGAAGAAGGGATAACAAGCTGGATTTTTTACTCCTTACTTTTGCTTTGTGCATGTATCGACCGGGGATTGTGCGGGTACCGGTCCCTGCTTTTGCTTTTTAAGATATCTGCACATGTAAAGAATTTTCATAGTACTAAATAAAACAATTATTTTACTTGTACAAACTCTTGTGTATGTGAGAATGATCTGTCTTTTATTTTTAGTGTAGAATAAACGATTCTTCTTACTTGTGCAAACTTTTGTCTGCGTTTGAGAATGCATTTATTCCACACCATCTATTTTTCATGATATTGTGATGAACTCGCGGTATGTTGCTTGTATACTACTTTGTTCATGTAACTGAATCGTATAGTACTGCCCCCATACTGCAAGTGCATTGCAATATTCTTAGCTTTTTTAAGACTGATATTCTTATTCCAGAGAATAACTATTCCACTTTTTAAGGGAAGAATCATTCTGCTTTTAATAAAGTATATTTTGTCTTTCGGGAAGTTTTTACTTTCTCTTTCCTTCTGAAGAACACTTCAACTTTGAGGGATGATCACTTTTATTTGTTAAAAGTGAATTTTCCTACGCAGTGAAATGAGCTTCCAAAGAAGGTCTTGATTTTGTGCCCCAGCAAGGGGCTTATTTTTGGTACTTCAAGCAAGGTGAAGCGCGCCTCTGAAGAGGTTCTTGAAGAGAAGCGATTTTGATATTTCAACTCTGGTGAAGTGGGTCTCCGAAGAGAAGCATTTTACACTTCTACACGGGTGAAACGTGCCTCCGAAAAGGGCTTTTGCCTCCGAAGATGGCTTGTGCCTCCGAAGAGGGCTTGTGCCTCCGAAAAGGGCTTGTGCCTCCGAAGAGGGCTTGTGATTTTGTGCTTCAAGCATAGTGAAGCATGCCTCCGAAGATGGCTTGTGCCTCCAAAGAGGGCTTGTGCCTCCGAAGAGGGCTTGTGCCTCCGAAGAGGGCTTTGGATTGCCTGGAAGTTACTTTCTCATGGTCGGATGGGTCCACGGGACAGGCGTAAGTTGCTTGATTGGATGTTTGTTTGTACAAACGATCGCAATCAATTAACAAGGTGCCCCTTTGGTGGTCTCACCGATCTTTTTGATTGAGGAAAGCTTTTCCATTTATTGGCGTGCCTCGCTAGAGGACTTTGGTTGGTTGGTTGGTGTGCCGGGTAGGTTGCGTCTCAGGGGCGAGTGGATCCACGGGACGGACGTAAGCTATCTGATCGGATGCATCACGACCAGTTAGCGAGGGTCCTGTTACTTCCGCTTGGGAAGGCGTCCCTTTAGTGGATCTTCTGGCCTTCCTGTTGAGAGGCATACCTCCCTTTGTCTGCTTCTTTATTTGCTTGACAACTTTCTTTCATCATCTGCCCATTAGCGATCTCTTATTATCATTCCCCAGCACATCTTCTTTTCCTCTTACAAGTAAATTGTTTCATCCGAAGGAGTGGACTTCACTGTTGAATGACTTCACGAGACAAACACAAGTTATCTAGTTGGATGTCTATTCATAACGACAATCTCAACTAGTGAACAAAGGTTTATCACAGTGGAGTTGCCAACTTTTTATGTGAAGTTTTCCTTGCTTGGGATTTGAGTTTGGAAATCTTTTTGTGGCTTGGTTTTTCATGTAATAGCTGATTTATAGAGGTCGCTTAGCTCTGTGACGAGCAAGCATTGTTTTGATGTCCTGCAATTTTGAATCGACATTTTAGCAATACATTTTAAAGTATTTACATATCGAAATAAAACAGGCATTATGAAATAGTAAAGAACACAAGATTTATAGTGGTTCGGCCAAGAATCGGGCCTACATCCACTTTATAGCTTTCATTCATTCACACTGATTTACAATATTTTACAATACAACTGATACATTCATCATTATTTCACAATTTTGAACCAAGCTTTTTCTTTCAAGTAAAATAAGGACGTAAGTGGTTGCTGTTCCAGGCTCTTGGAATTGGATCCCCTTCAACAGTTATGAGTTTGAAAGTGCCATCAAGAAGTTTAGTGCTTATGACATATGGTCCTTCCCAGTTTGGCCCAAACACACCAGTTGCTGTCATAATCCTTTTCAAAACCAAGTCTCCGATCTCAAAGCTGCGTTGGCGAACCTTAGAGTTGAAATGCTTGGCAATTCTCTACTGATGAGCTGAAACTTTGAGCCTAGCTTCTTCTCTCTTCTCATCAAGAAAATCAAGTGCTTCAAATTGCAGTTTCTCATTTTCAGCTTCGTTGAAATGAACTCTTCTATGTGAAGGAACTTCTACTTCCACTGGAATCATTGCCTCTGATCCGTATGCCAGTGAAAATGGAGTGTGCCCAGTCGCAGTTTTGTGAGTAGTTCTGTACGCCCATAGTGCTAATGGAAGTTTATCAACCCAACCACCTTTTGCTTTTTCGAGCTGCTTTTTGATAGTTGACTTGATGATCTTATTAACTGCTTCCACTTGCCCATTTGCCTGCGGATGAGCCACTGCTGAGAAGCTTTTTCGAATTCTGAACCGTTTGCAAAAATCCTGAAATTCTTCACTTTCAAACTGAGTACCGTTGTCTGTGATTATCTTCTGTGGCACACCATATCTGCAAATGATATTCTTCGTTACAAAATTTATCATCTTCTTAGAAGTGATAGTGGCCAAAGGTTCAGCTTCAGCCCATTTGGTGAAATAATCAACGGCAACAATAGCATATTTAATTCCTGATTTAGCGATCGGTAATGGTCCAATTAGGTCTATTCCCCAAATGGCAAATGGCCATGGGCTGACCATTTGTGTGAGTTCGGTGGAAGGTGCTCTTGGGATTTTTGCAAATCTTTGGCATTTGTCACACTTCCTGGAGTAAGCTGCAGCATCTCGATTAATATCCGGCCAGAAATACCCATATCGGAGAATTTTCTTTGCAAGTGTTTGACCACCTGAATGGTCTCCACATTCTCCTCCGTGCACCTCTGCTAAGATTGTCTTGGCTTCTTCTTTAGTTACACATCGGAGTAGTGGGATTGAAAATCCCCGCCTGTATAATCGGCCATCTTGAATTATATACCTTGACGCTTTTCTCAATAATTTTCGACGTTCCTTAGAACTTTCTGGCAGGGAACCACTGAGTAAGTATTCTTTGATTGGAGTCATCCATGATTCATGCTCTTGAGACGTAGTCATAATCCAATCAATATCCATTTCATCAATGCTTGGAGCTGACAGAACTTCTACAGGAACTAATCCCAGCAATTGAGCTTCTCCGGAACTTGAGTACTTTGCTAAAGAATCCGCCTTCATATTTTCCTCTCGGGGTATGTGGCTTATTGAGTAGTGATCTAAATCATTGAGGAGTTCGGAAGTTTTTGTCAAATATGTAGGCAAATTTCCTCCTTTGGCTTGAAATTCTTTCTTCACCTGGCAAACAATAAGCTGAGAATCGCTGAAAATCTGTATCGCTTTGATGTTTAGTTCCTTGACGATTTTTAAACCGGCAATAAGGGCTTCATATTCTGCTTCATTGTTTGTCGAAGGGAATTCTAGTCTCAATGCATAACATAATGATCGCCCTTCGGGAGTTTCAAGCACAACTCCTGCCCCAGAACAATAATCATTTCTTGAGCCATCAACATACAACTTCCACTGTATCGGAATGCAGTCAGTTGTTTCTTCCTTGATGTCACCTTTGTCAGTGGACTCTGCAATGAAATCTGCTAAAGCTTGTCCGTTAATTGCTCTTCGGGGATGGTAAGTGATGTCATATTGGCTGAGTTCTATGTTCCATTTCAAGAGACGACCAAAAGTTTCAGGACGATACAGGACTTGCTTTAGAGGTTGATCAGTCAGGACCTTGATAGGATGAGATTGAAAATAGGGCCTCAACTTCCTGGAAGCGATTAATAAACAAAAAGCAAGCTTTTCTATCTTCGAATAATTCATCTCTGCCCCAGTGAACCGTTTGCTGATGTAGTAGACTGGACGTTGTATTTTCATATCTTCTCGTACAAGTGCTGCACTTAGAGCATGGGATGAAATTGCTAAATAGATGAAGAGGTCTTCGCCATCACTAGGCTTGGAAAGGACCGGAGGAGTTCTCATATGATGGATCAGCTGATCGAAAGCATTCTGACATTCGGGAGTCCATTCAAAATTTTTCTTTCCTTTCCTTAAAGCATCAAAGAAGGGAATGCATTTGTCTGTGGCCTTGGAGATGAAGCGACTAAGAGCGGCAACTTTTCCATTGAGACTTTGCAGTTCTCTCTTTGTTCTAGGGGCTTTAACTTCTCTCAGAGCTGTGATTTGAGCAGGATTGGCCTCAATACCCCTAGCGCTTACGATGTAACCCAGGAATTTCCCAGACTCTACCCCGAATGAACACTTCAATGGGTTGAGCTTCATTCCATATTTTCGAAGAATTGTAAACATCTCCTCCAAGTGTCCCATGTGATCTACAGCTTTCTTTGATTTTACCAACATATCGTCGACATAAACTTCCATGGTTTTACCGATCTGAGGCTTGAACATTGCATTGACGAGTCTTTGGTAGGTTGCCCCAGCATTTTTCAATCCGAAAGGCATAACTTTGTAGCAGTAGAGACCCACATCTGTGATAAAGCTTGTGTCTTCCTGATCTGGTTCATTCATCATAATCTGATTGTATCCGGAGTAGGCATCCATGAAAGACAACAACTCATGTCCAGCCATCCCATCTACCAGTTGATCGATTCTAGGCAACGGGAAGCGGTCTTTGGGGCAGGCTCTGTTTAGATCTGAGAAATCAATGCATACTCTCCACTTTCCATTTGCCTTCTTAACCAGTACTAGATTTGAAACCCAATTTGGATAAGTGGATTCTTTGATGAAATTATTCTCTATGAGACGATCTACTTCTTCCTTTAAAGCTGCTGACCTCTCTGGACCTTGAGTTCTTCGTTTCTGTTTTACTGGCGTGAATTTCGGATCGACATTCAGAGTGTGAACAGCAATTGTTGGAGAGATTCCACACATATCAGCATGACACCAAGCGAACACGTCCAGATTTGCTTTTAGAAATGATATCAGTGTGTTTAGAACTGTTGCACTCAGTTGTGAACCCACATTAAGTACTTTGTTTGGGTCTTTGGAGTCGACAGGTATTGGTACCGTAACTTCCACGGGCACCACTCTATTCTCCTCTGCACTGGATTTTCTGGGGTCCATTTCTCGCCTTGCACCACTATGCTCACCAGTGCAGGGACCACCCTGTATTTGCTACAAGGTTGGGTTTTTGATGCGGAGGGGAGCTGCCGCATCTTTACCCATTTCTCTCTTTCTGGCTTCTCGAAGCTCTATAAGATAACATTCGCGTCCAGCATTTTGATCTCCCTTGATGACACCAACACCATTTTCTGTAGGGAACTTCATAGTTAGGCACCACGGGGCCAAAATGGCCTTGAATGCAGCTAGAGTTGGCCTGCCTAGGAAAGCATTGTAGGCAGAAAATCCATCGACAATTACAAAGGTTTGCTTGCGAACAACTCTTTTCTGCCCTTCCCCAAGTTCCACGAACAACTCGACAGTTCCGATTGGTTGCTGTGGTTCCCCAGTGAAACCAACAATCTTTTGTGACGAAGCTTGAACGTCAGTCATTGGGATCTTCATCTGGTCAAATGTTTTCTTGAAGAGTATATTGCAGGAAGCACCGCAATCAATGAGCACTCGTCTTACTATTGCCGGTCCGATTCCAGCAGAGATAACCAAGGGATCTATGGTGGGAGCTTCAATACCAATAGAATCCCTAGCTTTGAACATAATATCATCGTCCGAAATCCTTTGCTGCTTCAGGGGTGTAGCATTTTCTACAGCAAAAACATCTTCCTCTGCTGGGATGTATTTTAAAGCATGAGCATATCGTTCCATTTCACCCCAGCTTCTGCCCGCTGGGTGTGGGCCCCCCGTAATCACATTGATAATGGGCCTCTCAGATTCTTATGCCGCAGTGCCTTTACCTGAGCCTGATGGCTGAGTAGGGAGTTGCTGCCCCTGAGTTGACGAAGATGGGTCACTTCTGTTCTTCTTGACATACTGTTGCAGCTTGTTTTCCCTCAACAATTCCTCAATTAAGCTCTTTAAGTGACGACAGTCATTGGTATCATGACCGGGTTGGTTGTGAAAACGGCAGAACTTTTCATTTCTCATAGCGCCCTTTCCCGGTTTTATCTCAGCCGGTTTGGGATAATCCACAACATCCTTGGTAGCGAAGAAGATATTTTCCAGAGTGTCGATCAATGGAGTGAAATCTGAGGGTTTGAAGAAGCGAGGTTTCTTTGTATCCTTTTGTTTCTTCCCCTCGTGATTTTCCCTTTTCTGACCTCCGGAATCTTTCTTTTCCGAAGCGGTAGTATTATTTTCCACCTTTGCTGCCACCTTCATCGATGCTGGAAGATTTTCCAAGCGTATGAATTCATCTGCTTTCTTGTAGAATTTCTCAAGAGAATTTGGCTCTTTCATCTTCAGCCATTTTCCAAATTCACTCGATTTGTCGATAGCACGCATCAAATAGGTCAAGATCATTCGTGGCTCTGCGTTATCAACTTCTGCCAGAGCTATATTGAAACGGTTCAGGAATGATTTAATAGGTTCTCCCGGATTCTGTTCAAGACTGGACAATGACATTATGTCCTTTGCCTTTGAAGCGTATAGCCTGAATTGCTCTTTGAACTTTCGGGTCAGATCGGAAAACTGATCAACTGATCGGACAGGAAGCTTGGTAAACCAGAGGAGTGCCACTCCTTCCAAATATACTGGGAAATACCGGCACTTAATTTCATCAGTTGCTCTTGCGCCGGTCATGTGCCAGTCGTATTTATACAAGAACTGATTTGGATCACTTGTTCCCCGATAAGCAGGAATGGTGGGGGGAACAAACTTTCTAGGAAATTCAGCCTTTAGAATCTTCTCGGTAAACGGAGTTCTACTTGGTGCGAATCCCCATTCGCTCTCATCTTCATCCCTCTGCATGCTCTCCTTCATTATTTGCTTGATCATACCAGAAAGATATTCTTCATTGTTCAGAAATTTCGCAGAATAGACCTCAGCCGTCTTTTCGGGGGTTTGTCCAGGTATATGCTCATGAAGAACTGGTGGCGGCCTGGATCCTTCGGCCTAGAGGGGTGCCCCTTCGGCAGCACCTGATCCCCCGTGAGGAATATTTCTTCCCTCGGAATTGGGAGCAGTATTAGCAAAGTTTTCCTCATTACTTACTGGTCTTTGATTCGTACCAAGTAGAGCATTCAGCTTTTCCATCATCAGATTATTTTGAGTTTCAATCTGCTGATACAGTCCGGATACGGCAGCATCTAACTCTTGTCGCGTCACACCGACGCTCGGAGCTGTCTGATTTGGAGAGAGAGAAGTGGCGGTATTATCTTGCACATTTTCAGATCTGACAGCCTTTCGTTTCCTCCCAGGAGCCATTATGTCTGATAAATTTCTGGTTTTGTAGGAAACTTTTTCAACAAACTTGTGTGAAGCAATGGTGAACGGTAACCTGAGTTCAATTCTCAGTGAAAGCACCAAAATGTTAACGGTAAAAAGTGAACGCTAACACCCGGTGTGTGTAATAAGATCGTGAAAGCACCACCCGTGTGACGGGAACAAAAATCAAGCAGGAAAATAGCAGAAATGCAGTAAAAGACAACAATTTATAGTGGTTCGGCTTGAGATTTAGCCTACATCCACTTTGAATCTCTTTATTATTGAATTTGGTTACAAATCGATAAAAATCTCTTCAGGAAACAATACAATTCGATCACAAGAAACAATCTTGACTACTAGCTCAATCTTCGACGGTGAAACTCGATGAATCCATGTTGGATGTAAGGAATTTCTCTCGAAGCTTGTTGTAGTGTCGCGAATGCTTGAAGGATCCTTGATTGCTGAATGAATGGAGAGTTCGACGGAGTAACAGCGCTGTAGAAATGATTTGGCCAAAAGTCCTCTCCATGTTGGAAGTGATGTTCTATTTATAGGAGCTGATTTCTGGGCAGGAAATTTGCCTAAGTCTTAGGTCGCGTACGACCTTAGTTGAGTCGTAGGTCGCGAGCGACCTAAGCTAGGTCGCTGTCCCCTTGTGGCTTCAGAAGTTAGCTGGTAAGACTGTACAGTAGTAGGTCGCACGCGAGTTAAAGAATAGCTGTGGGAGCTCTAGGTCGTAGGTCGCTGAACATGCTTTAACAGTTAGGTCGCTAACCTCTTTAGGTCGTCAAGTCCCTTAGGTCGCTAACTACCTTAGGTTGTTAAGTCCTTTAGGTCGCTAGCTACCTTAGGTCGTTGAGTTCCATAGGTCGCAATCCTTTCTGTTGCAAGGTCGCAAGGTCTTCTGTAGCCTTAGGTCGCAAGCCCTTCTGGATCTTAGGTCGCGAAGCTTTCCTGTAGCCTTAGGTCGCAAACTTCTTATGCTGTTAGGTCGCAATCTTAAGTCCTTAGGTCGCAAACTTCTCCCAAGTCCTTAGGTCGCGAGCTTCTTATGCTGTTAGGTCGCGAGGTCCTCCTGGATCTTAGGTCGCAAGCCTTTCCTTAGGTCGCTGAATTCTCTAGGTCGCGACCTTCTCTTAGGTCGCTAAGTTCTAGACCGCTGAGATAAAAGGATTAACAACATCCGAAGCACATGATGTCACTATCCAACATTTATCAAGCCGATGTAAAATCAATGAGGGAATTTTTGAATTGGTTCCACATGGCTATAACTGAAGTAACGAACCCTAAGGAAGACATGGTACTGATGGCGCTTTGTAGGGGCGTTCACCCTGATTTGGATTTCGAAGATTGGTTGGAAAGGAAGCAACCACGTACAATGGAATCTTTCTTTAGGAAAGCCAATGAATATTTTCGGTGGGAGGATGCATGAAAACATCCACGGAGGACCATTGTTGGAAATTCAGATGAGGTAATACAAAGTAATGTCGCTGCAAAGCAAACTGTAGGAAATTCTGGGGATGTAAATGTGAAGGTTGGACATCAGAATGAAGGTCGAAAACAGAACAATGATGGGGCTAAGAAGCGTAAGCCAAATAATCGGAATTTTCTCCAGAATCCTAATTACGACAATTACACTAAACTGAACAACTCAATAGAGAACATCTATCTGGCTACTCATAATACTGAACCATATAGGAAGCCAGCTCCTAGGGAGTCAATCGAGAAGGAGAGGAAGTCGGACAACTTCTGCAAATTCCATGAGATTCACGGTCATAATACTAATGAGTGCAGACACTTGCACGACATGATTGAAGATTTGATTATAAAAAAGAAATTGCAGCAATATGTAAAAGCCCCGTAGGGTGGTAGGCAAGGAACTTTTAACCACCATGGGTTATCTTTCCAGCAGGGACATTCCCAACTTGATGCTAATTCACCCAGGTAGCCAGAAAGACATTTGGTGATTAATACAGTCATCGATGGGATGCATCCTGCCAATAAAAGCATTGCGGAAGTGGATAGATACATTGGAGCTATAAAACACGCTGAGAATGAAAGTTGTTGTACTATTGAGGTTGGAACTCCAGCAAAACAATCTCAAACCATGGTGAACGATATTATTTTCTGGAATAGAGATGTTGATGGAGTGGAAGCTTCAACGATCGACCCACTCATGATTTCAGCCACGATTGGTTATGTTGTTGTACGGAAGGTGCTTGTAGACTGTGGAAGTTCAGTCAATATCTTATTCAAGAAAGCTTATCATCAAATAATGCTGGAGGTGAAGGATTTGAAGCCTTGTAAGTCTCGAATATAGCAGTTTATATGGATGGCTACTGAAGCCACAAGATTTATTGAATTATCGATGTACTTGGTGAGGGTGACCGCAAGCGAGTGCATTTCATGCCTTTTCTGGTGTTGGATATATATTCTGCTTATAATGCATTTGGGCTGACCAGTCCTAGCTAAATTTAGAGCGACCGTCGCTCCCTAGTGTTTAACTATGAAGTTCCCTACAAACAATGAGTTGGAATTGTGCACGAAGATCAGGTGGCAGGCCACAAATGCTACGTCGCCGAGCTAAAGGAGGCAAGAATGTAGAGGGGGTCCTCTGCATAAAGGCTTTAGATGCATAGCAACTACAGCCTGAGCCCCGGCTCGGGCACACTAGTCAGCTCTATGATGATATGGACCGACGAAAAGAGCCAGAAGGTGGATGAGAAGCTCCTACTAAGTTGACAATCGTTGTTCCAGTCAGCAGGGATGATTCAAGAAAAGTCATGAAGGTTGGATCTCAACTCGACGCTAGTGTGATGAAGGAGTTGGTTAGATTTCTCTGGGCGAACATGGATGTATTTTCCTAGACACATTCGGATGTGCGTAGGATCTCTCCCGGGATAGCGAGCCAGGCATTAAACATTAATCCCAAGTGTGTTCCTATGAATAGAAACTTCGCAGCTAGGTCTAGAGAGATCCGCTGCACTCAAAGAAGAAGTGGATAAGCTTAAGAACAATGGCTTCATCCGTGATGTCTTATACCCGGATTGGGTATCAAACCCTGTCTTGGTGAAAAATACAAATGGGAAGTGGAGGACATGCATCGACTATTCAGACTTGAGTAAGATGTGCTCGAAGGATAGCATCCCACTTCCAAGGATAGATTAACTGGTGGACTCGACCGTTGGACGCGAGTTACTTTTATTTATGGATGCATACTCTGCATATAATCAAATCTCAATACATACTGCAGATATAATCAAATCCCAATGTACATCCTGAATCAGGAACACATCGGCTTCATTACCGACCTCGGACTCTATTGCTATCTGGACATGCCCTTTAGATTAAAGAATGTAGGAGCGACTTACTAGAGACTCATAAACTGGATGTTTAAAAACCAGATTGGACGATTGATGGAAGTTTACCTGGACGGCATCCTTGTGAAGTTTTGGTGTTTGAGAGACCATGCTGCTGATCTGGCAAAGATGTTTGGTGTCCCCCAATAATACGGGACGAAACTCAATCCCTTGAAATGCTCTTTCGGCATTGCATCGGGGAAGTTCTTGGGTTTCATTGTTGATTCCCATTGAATTGAAGCCAATCCAAAAAATATCAAGGCTTTAATGGAGGTCGAAGCCCCAAAGACGATCAAAGAGGTCTAAAGCTTAAATGGGAAGGTCGTCGCCCTGAGTCATTTCATCTCCAGAGCCACTGACAAATGCACCTCCTTCTTCAAAGTGATCAAGAAAGGAAAGAGAAACTTCAAGTGGAATCAAGACTGCAAAGGCGCATTCCAGACCCTAGTGAATCACTTAGAGAGAACTCACATTCTCTCTAAGCCAATGGATGATGAAGATTTGTTCTTATACCTAACAGTGTCGATGCATGCCCTGAGCGCCGCACTTATATGTGAGGAATCCTGCATCCAGCGACCGGTCCACTATATCTACAAGCAGTTGATAGGAGTTGAAAGAAACTATCCGAGAGTGGAAAAGCTCGCTTGCTACTTACTGATTGCTTCTAGAAAACTCTGCCCTTATTTCCAGGCTCATCTAATCAATGCCTTTACCGACCAGCCTTTGCAACAAGTCTTACATTGACCTGAGACTTTTGGAAGGCTGTTGAAATAGAACATTGAATTGAGACAATATGACATGACCTACCACCCTTAGAGAATAATCCAAGGTCAAGCATTGGCAGATTTCATAGTTGAATTCACTGAACAAGATGATCCTCCGAGGAGCAGTGGAGAAAAAGAAGTTGGATGGAAGATGTATATAGATGGTGCATCAAATAATCGATGTCCCAGTGTTGGGGTTGTACTTGTCACTTTTGAAGAACACCATATCACCCTAAAACTCAAAAAAATTCGGTGACGAAAATAAAGCTAAATACGAGGCCCTGATTGCAGGACTCAAAATCACCAAGGAATTGGGAATGATAACTTTGCACATTTTCTATGACTCCGAGCTAGTGGTATGCCAGGTTTGGAAAGAGTATCAAGCAAAGAGAGCAAGGTTAGCTCCTTATTTAAACCAAGTTCTTAAGCTGTTTCGACAACTTTGAATACTATACGATAGCATATATTCCTAGAGAACAAAATGAAAAGGCTGCTTCATTTGCTATACCTGAAGGTTTTGTTATACCTGGTCAAGAGCATAAACTTTTTAAATTAGATAAAACTCTATATGGTCTTAAACATGCATCTAAACAATGGCATGAACATTTTGATAATCCAATTATTTCGCGTGGTTTTAAAGTAAATGAAAGTGATAAGTATATTTATTATAAATCTGAGAATAACATTTTCACTATCATATGTTTATATGTGGATGATATACATATAATTGATTCAAATATTCATGATGTGAATCATGTTAAGTTCATACTATGTGCCAATTTTGATATGAAAGATCTTGGTGGAGCGAGTGCAATTCTTGGTATTAAGATTACTAAGTTTGAAAAGGGAATTTCTTTGAATCAATATCGTTATATTGAGAAGTTATTAAAGAAATATAATTACTTTGAAATAGTATACCATATGATCCAAGTGTAAAACTATTTAAGAACACTGGTGAAGGTGTAAGACAGTTTGAATATGTGAGCATCATTGGCAGCCTTCGGTATACCACTAATTGTACTAGACCTGACAGTGTCTATGTCATGAGATTATTGTGCAGGTTTACTAACAAACCTAGTATAGAGCATTGACACGCTATTGAAAGGGTCATGAGATACCTTAAAAGAACTATGAACCTTGGATTACAATATCAAAAATTTCCCACTATCCTTGAAGGTTATAGCGATGCAGGTCAGATTGTCAGACGATTCCAAAGCCACTAGTGGATATATTTTCAGTATTGCAGGAGGAGATGTTTCTTAGAAATCTAATAAATATACTATTTTGGCTCAATCCACTATGGAGTCAGAAATGATAGCACTACCTTCTAGTGAAGAAGCAGATTACTTAAGAAATCTGCTAGCTGAGATCCTCTTATGAGAAAAACCAATATCAGTTGTGCTGAACCATTGCAATAGTACCACGGCTATTGCAAAAGTTGAAAACCGTTATTATAGCGGTAGGAAATGACAAATTCATCGTAAGTACAGTACTATAAGAGACTATATCTCTTCGGGATCTGTAAGAGTGGATCATGTATGCACTGATAAAAATCTGGCGGATCCTTTAACGAACGGATTAGCCAGAGAGAAAGTCATTTCTACATATAAAAGAATGAGACTATTTCCATAGAATGAGAACTCGGAGAATGTGTAGTCACTCATAATAGTAACCCAACCTAATGACCGGAGATCCCAAGAGCTAGGTTTAATGGCTAATAACAAGTTATGAGGTGACATTGAACATGCTAATTTTGTTAGATAGAAGCATGTAGTCCTGAAACGATGGGAGGATGAGTTAAACTCTTAATGAAATCTATACTCTATGTGGAGTGGAGTACCTAGCTATAGGAGCACTCCTAATAGATTCACCTATGTGAATGTGGAAATATGACAGTTTCCTATCGAATTTCGGACAAAATTGCTAGAGAGTTCACTAAACTAGGATAGATGTGTGTGGCCTTAAAGCACGAGCTAAAGACTGCGTCCTAGAAAGATTGTGTGTGGTTTGATGTCAAAGATAGAGTTCAAGACTATGATCCACTCTAGTATAATTTGGATCTTACTCGCTATGAAAACGTTCAAATCGAAAGATACCTTTGTTTATGCGCAATTTTATAAATTAGAAATTGCTCGAGAAAAATATTTTTTAAAATTTAAGTGGGGGATTGCTGGAAAATTTGTTTTTAAAAGTGAATTATAAACAATATCGAGAAGAGAATAGAATACTCCTCTTAGTGAATAGTCCCACATTGTGGGGAACTATAAAGTGTTCCTATTTAAAAATAGGTTCACAAGAGAAAGGATGGGTCCTTTGGGCATCTAATGTTTTTTCTTGTGTTGAGGAGGGAGACCATACTGACTATCACACGCGCGCGCGCCGACCGACCTACCGACCGACTCGACCCGAGCTTGGCTTGGCTAATGTGATGTAGAACCCTTTATTTTTAGCAGTATATTTTTAAACCGACTTTGACTTGACAGTAAGACCCAGTAAATTCAGATCCGGTATTTTCTCATGACTCAGCCTTGTTTTCTACTCGGATTTTTCCCTATTAAAACCAAACTATTTGATAGAATTTTTATCAGTTTTAATAACTGAAGTCTCTTCTTCTTCTGCCTTAAAACACAACTTTAAGTCCGAGCAATATTTTTGGATGCTATAGAATCAGCAGTCTTTGTGCAAGAGACTATTGACACTGATATTTAGAGCTATTTTACCCCGGAGGCGGCACTGTATTAGAACCGCCTTGCACAATTCCGGCATAACGGTGAAACGTGTTAAAGAGAGTAATCTACTTCACGACTCAACTACAAAGAGATTGCAAACTCAGGTCGAGGTATAACAATAACAAGCTGTGATAATAATATGTATGTATATGTGGTTGGATACCCAAAAGGTTATTTGTCATTTTGCTGGAGCTTTATATATCTTGGTAAGAAATTAGAGTCTTTTTATTTTGTGGACATTAAACACACAACATGTTAAAGATACATTTCTATGGAGTGAATAAACCTAAAGCAATGAGCTGACACTGTCCTTTTCTTTTCAAAAATAAATTTATTATATACATGTAAAACAACATACATTTTCATTGTTTTCATATCATGTTGATCGTATGCTTTAAAAGTAGACAAATCACGGACAATTATTGTATTTATAGATTTGTTGAATAATGAAACTTTTTCTATCTTTCATTTTTAAAAAGTGGATAAAAATGTAACAATATTTATTTTCATATAACATTACTAAGTATAGAAATCAAATTTTTGCTTTACATACTTGTTTGTGGTCAGAACGGTTAGATTCTAGCCCTGTTTACCTCGATCTTATGATAGCTCGTAACCACTTAACTGCAATAGCTTCTAATAGTCTATCACTGGTAGTTTTTCGTTTCTTAATTGTGATTGCTCAGAAAAACTAAAAAATTGTTTTAGTAACTAAGACCAAACCTAAAAGGAAACCACTTCCCAAGGAAGCATACACATTTTCATACTTATTTAATAAGTTCACCAAGCAATTGTTGGTTGATTTTTTAAGAGAACAATTTTATGGATCACTGTCTGTTGACAGTAGAACTATAGAGTCATATACATGATAAAATAACTATTTCCTGATTAAGTTAAAGAAGACAATTTGTAAGCATTAAAGAAGGACACCAAGATCATCAACTTTTTAATAAGCTTCTGTTCACTGGAAATAAAACTTATATTGCGTCATTCTAAATTGAATCTTTCTACATGGTCTTATAAAAGATAGCATACAGAGTGGGAAAAATGCGTGCAGTTTATTATCATTTAGAATAGCAATTATC
This sequence comes from Allium fistulosum, assembly GCA_030737815.1. NCBI lineage: Eukaryota > Viridiplantae > Streptophyta > Magnoliopsida > Asparagales > Amaryllidaceae > Allium > Allium fistulosum. Next base: position 636,516,044 of record CM060901.1, read on the forward strand.
TCAACTCTGTCCAAGTATGCGTAGTTTTATGCTCATTTGATCGTTTTTTAATTCCTATTACATGTTTATCTTTTAGTATCTAATACAAGAAATGAAGAGGATTACTTGAAAACAAAAAAAAAAACCAAAGAATCTGAATTACTCATGGACCCTAATATGCAGAACAAACATATTGAAGACAATAATGTCCAAAACAAAAACAATCCACATGCACTCAAAAACAAATTCAATGCAAATCATAGAAAATTTTCCAGGTACCAATCATCAAATAGAAGATAATCCACATGCACTCGAAGATAATGAAATACGAAGCGAACAAAATTTGAAAGCTATGATGGAAAACGATGGATCTATTCAAGATGTAGATGCAAATCTACTAGGAAAAGAAAACCTAGAGGTCCCACTAAAATGAAGAGACTTACTTCTAATTTCGCAAATCGGACTGAAGTTGAATTTAATGTCGAGGCCGAACCAACAGGTGAAGGATCAATCCATTTAACTTCTTATCTAGGACCGCTTGTATAAGAGCATGTTCTGATTATGTTTACTAATTAGAGAAATCTTGGTGATGACTTGAAAGCTGATTTAAGGGAATTCATTTTCATTCAGGTAATGTAATTCATAAGTGACCTAAAAACCAATATGATTTGGTTTTATTTTATATTTAAATTCATTGATAAGAAATGGTTAAGTCATAACAAATATTAGATTATAAAAATCACCATGTAATCAGTATCAGTTCATGTAAAAATAAAAATTGAAGGCGCATTTAGATCATATAAACAAATTAAATAGTGTAAATCGAAGGCAGTGATAGTGACCGATGTGTCATTTTCCTCATACTGGAGAAAGTTTGAGACTAAATACATTTGACATAAAGTATCATATCACTAATAGTTGCAAAAAGAAAACATGTTAATTTTTGGGCTGATGAGTAGCAAATTGAATTACATGGGAGAATTACCACTTAAGCATCTCAGTTTTCTTTTCCAAATAGTTGTTACTATGTACAATTTAAATTAAATGCTAATTGCCTCATCCATCGGACCCAATTCAATATTCAATATTAACTAGTGGTAAGTATCGTATTGTATTATAGTAATGTAATGCTAAAATTTTAATACACTTCAACTTTCAATATTCAGATTTTATCAATTTTACTGTGATCCCCTTAAACCTGAAACCTTGTTCATTTTATATTATGCGGGAGTAAAAATAAGTAGTTTTAGCTTTATTAAGTATTGAAGCATTGAGATGCCAGGTGATGTTTTCTACCATAATTAACTATTCTGACATAATTAATTTTTCAACATATTCAGCAAAGGAATACTAAATCCTTGTTCTTCATACCCGATAGATTTAAGTTAGATGGAGAATGTGTAACGATCGTATTTTACGTATCGGAGAATCGCAAAATATTTTTATTTTATTTATATATATGAGGTTGTATGATTCTAAAATTTTGGGATATGACTCGGACATTTTACACATCTATGTTTTTTTTCAAATTTCTATGTAACCATTTTGATCCAAAAAATCTTGTTTGACCTATAACTTTTGATTGGAGTCGAATTAGGATCTCAAACTAGTTCCATTACTTAAAGATGATGGTTTCTCATTATGTAGAGTAGTTATAATACAAAAACAGACTTACGATTAGAAATTTATGCTTATATTAAGTTTGGATAGTTGTTGACCAGTATTAGTGTGTAATTAATTAAGCCCATAAGTAGGTCCGTCAGTTTAATTTGAAATAGTTGAAATAGAGGGCTGTAGAAGTCAAATTAAAACTTTTCCCTCCTTCCCAAATTAGATCTAAAGCGCCATTAACCTTAATTTCATCCAAAATCACATAAATTACTCTCTAAACCTACCAATTCACTAATTATAGAGAAGATTATCAAATAGAAGTTAGAGATCATCGTTTTAGTTGATTTTCATTGCTTTCAATTGCTATTCACTTTGGATCTAGGCGAAAATTGGTTGATTTTGATAATTGGTGAGTGGTTTATGCCTTCTCACTATCCTATGCATGTTTATATGGTAGAATTACATGTTTTAACATGATTTTTAGGCTTAAAAACTTTTCTATCTTTAATTACATGTTATCATATGCTTATGACCTAAATGGCAGTACAAATATCAAATACAAGCAGCATGATTGGATCAGAAGTAAAGAATTAGTTGTTGAAGGACAGTTGTACTCTAGTGATCCAAATCAGCTTGTGAATAATATTTCTCTTGGACCATATGTTGTGCTTATTTTGATTGATAAGACAAAAAAGCAAATGCATTCTTGTGGAGACCACCTCCTAGTATAGCACATGTTAGAGAAGTTATTAGTAGCAAAGTAGCATGGCTAGATGCAAATATAGTTGTTGAGGATATTAATGTTACAACATCTACTCATATGATGGATGATATGTTATCTTCAACGGTAATGTGTATAGTTTATGTATGAATATATTAAAACATACATTCAGATAATCTTTTATATTTTTTTAAAATATATTTAAATATTTTCTTTTGTTGAGGGATAGTGTGTGAATTTTAAGTTACCAACTGCAAGTTGATTGGTCTCGATGGAGTGAAAAAGTAATTGCTGAAGCGCGTCTTCAATCGATCCAAAAGTGTTGGTCCATTTTGTTTCACTAGGAGAAAATGAAGTTAAAGTTTTGGGTAGACATGGTAAAAATTCCAAATGCACATTTCTGGAGAGCTACATCAATTTTGAAATTATTGAAGACTCAATTAGTTCTACTACAGCTTGGCCTTTTGCAAATTTTATAACAGATTCAACTTCTAGTAAGCATGGTTTATCTTTTTTTTGAGATATAATTTACTATGCTTATGTCTACACTTAGAAGGATCATATTTCATTTCTTTCTTTCTTACATTTAATTAAAATAAATAATAATAAATAAATGTGCGCATTGTTTTTCTATTAATTGTTGTAATTATTTTTCCTATTGGTAATTAATAAACTTCAACGCAAACCTGGGATGACAGCTTTCCTCTATATTGGTAACTTCGTGATTTTATAATTTTATTAGAAACAATTAGCGTTGGCATATGCATTGTGTCGTATTTGATGTTCTTGTGATGCTTCAACTGTATCTTTTGTTTTGTGCATCCAAAACAATGTACACACTATAAAAATTATTACTTTTAGCAACGAAAAAATTTGTTGCTAAAATTCTGGTTATCTTCACCTTTATGTTTTTGCAATGAAAATATTTCTATAATACTCAAAATAATTACTTCTATAATACTCAGACTTACAGAAAGAGTGAACAACACAAGTTGAGGCGTCATAAATTTGGAAGCCTTGTATTGAGAGTTGAAGCCTAAAGGTAGATACTAAAGATCAATAAACTATAGTGAAGGTGTAAAGATGAACTTTTGACCTCTCAAATCAAGTCGGTCTTTCTAGTTATTTTATTATAATCTGTTATTTTATTTTAGTACAAATCAGCTAAACTTTTGAGTAATCATTGGAGTCTTCATGACTGAAATAAATAATAGTTTAATACCGACATAAAGAAAGTCAATTTAAACCAATAAAAAGATCACATATATCAATTAATAATTTTGTGGAAAGGGTGGTGATTTGACCATTACTTTTCATGTTCCCTGCTTTAAGTTGGATGGTCCCTAACATTATAAATTTTCTATACAAATATAATCATTCATTTATACAATTCCAAGAAATAATACTAACATTGACGTGTTCATTCTCAAACTCCACAATATATGCATATAGAGGACCATTATTAAAGTGTATGCTAAGGGGTTTAAATAGTTGTATTAAATGTTCTGTGTTTAAATTCTTTGGAAATTAATTATCAGTTTTCTCTTGCATATCAATAATAAATTGATCTCATTTGTGTAATATCACAAATATATGTGCATGAGATTAGTATATTAAATCAAGCAAGGCAAACATTTTTCAAAATGCTGAAAATGTCTTTTGCAACGTTTCAAACTGCGGCGATATGGCCAGGTTCTATTGCAACTTATTGCTAGAGAGCGTTGTATGAAACATTGGTAAATGATGTGGCAGCTGTTGGGTGTGTTTCGACCGGGCCAACACCGCCGAACCATCTCCTTCCCAAATCCCTGCCGAACCATCTCCAAAATATCACAACCGAACCAGTCCTTCCTCCACTTACTACCAAATCAACCTCCACCGGATCAACCTCCACCGAACCATCCACTACCGAATCAACCTCCACCGGATCAACCTCCACCGAACCATCCACTACCGAATCAACCTCCACCGGATCAACCTCCACTGAACCATCCACTATCGAATCAACCTCCACCGGATCAACCTCCACCGAACCAACGTACTACCGAACCAACTCTACCAGGCCAAATTGCATCAGCCTAGGCCCACCAGCAGCTATATACATCCAAGATCCCTACCCCCAGCCTCACTCTATAAATAGAGGGGCAAGGGTACAACAATGGGGGACAAGTTTGAGAGCTCAAGCACGGATAGAACTTTCAAACAACTTTTATATTCTTGTATCAAAGCTTTATACTTGTAATCTGCACAAGAAAGGAGCAATAATATATAAAGTGGACGTAGGCACATTCTGGCTGAACCACTATAAATCTGTGTGTCTTTTACAGTTTAGTCCCTGCTTTTTACATATTTTCATAAACCACCCAGATCACTAAAAACGACATAAAATCAACTAAATCATACGACTTGGAGGTGTTTGCCCATTTTTTGTGCAAACATTTTTTGTGCTTTCACTGAGAAAGGAAGCTCGAAGCTTCAGCTTCTCCCACTTAACCTTCTTCCTAACAGCGTCGTTCATTGCTTGGAAAACATGCCTCCCAGGCAGAAAAAAGACGTTAACAAAGGAAAGAACATTGCAACTAGCAGTGTTCCAGATCTAGTGGTCACAGATCAAGTAAATCATCCCATTCCAACAGCAGTACCAAATGAAGGTCAGGCAAATCCGACAACCCCTGCCACGGGACAGCCGGTAGCATTTACTAGGGCAGATCTAGACAGAGTTGTGGCTGAAGTGACTAACCGCTTCACATCCCAGCAGGAAGCCTTGGTGGACCAACTCATGTCATGCTTAAGGGATGCTGAAGAGTCCAACCGCAACACTGAATCATGGGGTGAGTCCCAATCTGGAGGATCTCAGAGACAACAAAGATCTTCCTTCTTCGAAGGAGCTAACGACAGAAGCAGCCATGGTAGGAGCCGAGACCGAGCTCAGCCCGAAGTTGGACCTGAGGAAACGCTTGGAACCGAACCCAACGGGGGAGGTACCGGGCGGAGGTCAACTGTAGCCGAGCCTGTCGTACTGCCTAACCACGGAAACACCATTGAACGGGGCCGAGCTAGAGTCCATCCCGAAGTTGGACCCGAGGAAGTGCTTAGATCAGAACCCAGCAGGGGAAGATCAAGGCAAGGGCCAACTGTAGCTGACCCTAGCATGCTCCCAGAAGACCAAAGACAGCCACTGGAAAATATTAGGAACAATAGACGATACCATCCCTACAGGTCATCTGGACGGAATCAATCCCACAGAGAAGAACCGAACTCATTTTTATCTGCTCCAAATTCTGATGAAAGGATGGCACGCTTGTTCAGAGAGTGCGTCCAACGGGATCAAAGAGACCGAGGGATAAGCGCTAGGGTAACCAGCCCTTTCGCTCGTAATATCGAAATTGCCATCATCCCCCGAGAATGGAAAATGGCAACAATGGAACCTTACAAAGGAACCTCTGACCCCGTTGTACACTTACAGAGATACACACAGCATATGCTCATGAGTGGAGCAACAGAAGGAGTGCTGTGCAAATGCTTTCCGCTATTCTTAGCAGATCTAGCTACCTCCTGGTTCTTCCATCTACCCTAAGGATCCATCAGCTCATGGGAGATGTTGAAAAAAAAATTCATCAGCCAATTCCGCATTCATGTGGAGCAACCCAAGGACGCTTATTCCTTATCCAGTATCAAACAGAAACCTGGAGAGAAAGTGCAGCAATATCTAACCCGATTCAATGCCGCAGCGGCCGCAGTCCAAGATGCCGATGAGAAGCTTATCTTAATGGCCCTCTGTAGTGGTGTGCATCCGGATACCAAATTTGCTAGAAGATTGACCAAGGAAAAACCAGCTACTTTACCCGATTTCTTCCATGAAGCTGGGAAATATATGAGACTTGAAGACGCTGCCACTGAGAGGCAGACAGGGCAACAAAATAAGGCAGCTCACGGCAACACGCCCGCTGTAGCAAAGGACGTTCGAAGAAATGATTCTAGAGACAACACTGGGGGCAAGAAGGGAGAAAAGCGTCTATATCGGCCAGGACCGAGATTTGACGCTTACACCCCGTTGAATGAAACGATCGAAAACATCTTCCTGGCCACTCAAGACGAAGTTAAGTACAAACGCCCCCCGCACAAGAAGGAATCAGATAACGCAATTAAGTCTGGAAAATTCCGCCGCTTCCACGAATCCCACGGGCATGATACCAACGAATGCCATCATCTCCGGGACTTAATTGAAGAACACATCAGAAGAAGAAGACTAGAACGCTATGTAAAGGGCCAGAACAGGACTCCAGTTCCTGCCAATGAGAACCCAAGGCTACCCTCCCCAGAAATAGGCAATGGAAATCTCAACACCAGCGGCTCCAGTCAAGAGAAGATAGTGGTCCATACCATCTCGGGAGGGCCACACATCGCCGACGGAAGCTGGGCAGAGATGGAAAGGTACAGAAAGTCACTTAGAAACAATGAAGAATACGTCAATTCTATTATAGAAGAACGCCACCCGAAGCGGATAGAGAATGGTGACATCACATTCAGTAGGTGTGACCTGGAAGGAAGGTAGTACCCTCACACGGATCCCATGGTTATCTCTGCCCGGCTCGGTCCAGCCGAGGTTTTCCGAATTTTAGTAGACACTGGAAGCTCAGTGAATATCCTATTCAAGCATGCCTTCGACAAAATGAAGCTGTCATTAAAGGATGTTCTTCCCTACAATAAACCACTACACGGTTTCATAGGAAATGCGAAGATGCCCCTCGGGCGACTGGATCTCTTTGTTGAAATTGGAAGTCATCCCCGCTCCGTTGTGCGGAAACAGACATTTGTGCTGATAGAAAACCACTCGGCCTACAACGCCTTCTTAGGAAGGCCAGCCTTGTCTGACTTCCAAATTGTCCTGGCCCCATGGTGCCTGAAGATGAAATTTCCAACGGACAATGGAGTAGGGGAAGTAGAGGGAGACCGGGACATTGCTCGAGATTGCTATGTAACTGAACTTCGCAATAACCACGGGAAGGATAAAGGAAAGAGTGTAGAGATTGCCCTCTGCACAAAAAGTTTGGAAGCATAGCAACTAAAGAAAGCCCCTCCTCTTCGATATACCAGTGACCCTTTCAATGAATTAGACCCCAGGGACAAAGAGGAGGAGGCCACCGCCGAGCCTGCAGAGGCTATGGAATTTGTATCTGTAGACAGACATGACTCGAGTAGACTATTGAAAGTCGGGTCCCAACTAAAAGCAGAGTTGAAGGAACGACTCATTGATTTTCTCCGCCACAACTTGGATGTATTTGCATGGTCACACGCTGACATGACCGGAATCTCCCCCGACATAGCATGCCACGTACTAAACATTGATCCTACCAAGGCACCAGTAAAACAAAAAAAGAGAAGTATAGGGACAGAACGATCAGCAGCCCTCGATGAAGAAGTAAAGAACCTACTTGCCAATGACTTCATACGAAAAGCCATCTACCCAGAGTGGATCGCCAACCCGGTGCTGGTAAAGAAGGCTAATGGGAAGTGGCGAACATGCATTGACTTCTCCAACTTAAATGACGCCTACCCGAAGGATTGCTTCCCACTTCCCCGAATCGATCAGCTTGTGGACAGCACAGCCGGGCACGAACTCTTATCTTTTATGGATGCATACTCGGGATATAACCAAATTCCTATGCATGCTCCCGATCAAGACCACACTAGTTTCATAACTGACCGGGGATTGTACTGCTACAAAGTAATGCCTTTTGGACTTAAGAACGCAAGAGCCACCTATCAACGCCTCGTCAACAAGATGTTTGCAGGGCTAATAGGACAAACTATGGAAGTTTATGTGGATGACATGCTGGTAAAGTCAAGAAAAGCCGACGATCACGTAAGCCACCTGGGCGAGATGTTTCAAGTACTTCGCCAATATGGAATGAAGCTGAATCCTCTAAAGTGCTCCTTCGGAGTATCGTCAGGAAAGTTCCTGGGATTCATCGTCCATGCCAGAGGAATTGAAGCAAACCCGGAACAAGTCCGAGCTCTGAAAGATATCAGGATACCTTCTACCCGAAAAGAAATGCAAAGCCTAAATGGGAAAGTGGCCGCCCTGAGCAGATTCATCTCTAAAGCGACCGACAAATGCATCCCCTTCTTCGAAGCTCTAAAGAAAGAGAAAGGAAAATTCGAATGGACTGACGAATGCGTAACAGCTTTCCTTAACTTAATCGAACACCTCCAGAGACCACCAGTGCTCTAAACTCTGAACAAAGGCAAAGAGCTATACCTATACCTTGCTGTGTCATCTCATGCTCTAAGCGCCGCATTCGTGAGAGAAGACAAACGCACGCAGCGGCCAGTATACTTTGTAAGCAAGAGGTTTACAGGGGCAGAAGCCAGATATCCTAAACTTGAGAAACTAGCATATTGTTTACTAATCACATCACGGAAACTGCGTCACTATTTCCAGTCCCATTCCATCAGAGTTCTGACCGATCAACCACTAAGGCAGGTACTCCATCGTCCCGACACTTCTGGGCGACTACTTAAATGGTGCATTGAGCTAAGTCAATATGATATCACCTACCATCCTCGCACTGCCATCAAGGGACAAGCCATGGCCGATTTCATTGCCGAATTCACTACCAACGAAGGTAAGGAGCAATCGGAAATAGCAGAAGATATCAAGTGGAATCTCTTTGTGGATGGTGCGTCAAACGAACAAGGCTCGGGGGCAGGTGTGGTAATAATCACTCCCAGGGGAAATAAGCTACACTATGCTATACGGTTGGAATTCGCTGCCACCAACAACGATGCAGAGTATGAAGCAGTGATAGCTGGATTAGAACTTGCCTTAGAAATCGGAGCCAATTCTTTGTGTCTTCATAGCGATTCTCAACTTATTGTAAATCAAATACTAGGAGAATTATAGGCTCGAGAAGAACGACTCATAGCATATTTAAAGAAGACCAAGTTGCTTCTAAATCGATTGGATCACTATTTAATCAAACATATCCCTCGGGAAGAGAACCAAGAGGCCGACGAATTGGCGAAGCATGCTAGCATGAGAGACGGCACTATTTCCGGAGCAGTAGCCATCTCAAAGCAACTGACCCCAAGTTTTGAGCAAGTGAATCTGATAGCTGCAACCGAAGAAGCAACTTGGATGACTCCTATTCGAGACTACTTACAAAGTGGCACACTGCCCAACGGGCGTAACGAAGTCAATAAAATCTTGAGGAAAGCTTCCTGCTACACAATACAAGAGGGCACCCTCTATCGGCGCGGCTTCTCTAACCCCTTATTAAGGTGTGTCGCTGGAAGGGAAGCCAAGGAAATCTTATCCAACATTCATCAAGGAAGCTGCGGAGATCACACTGGAGGGCAGACTTTGGCAAAAAAGATACTCCGATATGGATATTTCTGGCCCACCTTAAGCAAGGACGCCTTAGATTTCGTCAGAAAATGTGACAGATGTCAGAAGTTTGCTAAGATTCCGCGGCTACCAACAACTGAGATTACTCAAATGACCAGCCCTTGGCCCTTTGCAGTATGGGGAATTGACTTGATTGGCGAACTGCCAATGGGCCGAGGCGGGGCCAAATATGCTATAGTGGCAGTCGACTATTTCACCAAATGGGTGGAAGCAGAACCCCTAAATAAAGTATCTTCAGCAAAGGTTATTAACTTCTTGATCAAAAATGTTCTATGCAGGTACGGAGTCCCATTCAAAATCATATCGGACAATGGACTTCAGTTTGACAGCGAGGAGTTCGCCAACTAGTGCCAAGAGCACGGAATTCACAAAAGCTTCTCATCCGTAGCTTATCCCCAGGCAAACGGACAAGTCGAAGCCGTCAACAAAATTCTCAAAACTCTAATAAAAAAGAAACTCGAAAAGTCAAAAGGCGCTTGGGTGGATGAACTTCCTACGGCACTGTGGGCCTATCGCACGTCTTTCAGAACATCAATAGGGCATACTCCTTTCTCTTTGGCATACGGATCGGAGGCTATGCTCCCAGTTGAAACTATAGTGCCTTCCCACCGTAGGATCCACTATAACCCAGAAGAAAACGAAGAACTCCTCCACATGTCTTTGGATCTAATTGAAGAGAGAAGAAACGATGCAGCACTCAAAACATCAGCTCGCAAGCAAAAAGTGGCAGCACAATACAACTCCAAAGTCAAGCATCATAGCTTACAAGAGGGAGATCTTGACCTCAAGCGAATCTTCTCGCGCCCCGGAGCACTAGATCCAATCTGGGACGGACCATATGTAATTCATAAAGATCTCCACAATGGAGCTTATATTTTGTCAACAGTGGACGGGGAGGTGTTCCAGAGGGCATGGAACATCCAACACCTTTGTCGATACTTTTCTTAACTTGTACTGCCCATATGAAGTGAATTAACAAAGAGAATCAGTGGACGTAGGCATTTTCGTGCCGAACCACTTTAAAAACCTTGTCTCTTTTTTAACTTGTTCCTTTATATCTTGGCTGCTTGTTAACTTTATCCTTTTCTGTTGAACAAAATCCTGTGCAAATAGCATTTTCATTCAAGGCGCTCCACAGCGCGACTTCTCCTGGACAAGACCTAACAGGTACTATACGAATCTATGCCCTCGCCAATGAGACACTTTTGCTCCAGCATCCCTCTGTTGTGGGTTAACTCATTGCTCGTGACGGCCCTCAAAGCCAACTGTAATGAGCCGATTATAAGCCACCGAGAAGGCCGACTATAGCCAAGGCAGCTCATTACGGCGTTCGGCTCGCCGGCAACTGTGAACCTACTTTAAGCCCCAACATAAGGTGTGGCCAGCCAGGGGTAGTTCACGGTTGACGATCGGCACCCACGCTAGCCGGCCACAGTAAATCGAATAATACCCACGATTACGGGCCATAATGGCCCGGGTAGTTACTGTGCGCGATCTCGGCTCCGATGTGTCTTAAGTGCGGCTGTGGTAAAAAAGATTGACTCCCCGTGGAGGCGTAAGATGGGTGACAAATGTCTCCAAGACCCACAGCTAGGGAAAGTGACTACAAAGCCCGTTCGCCACGAACTTAAGCACATCGAAGGCCTTCCGTGATTGGAAGTTTTACTATTTCTCATATTTCAATTTTATGTGAAAAAACTTTCCTCATATCCTCTATAACGATCCCTAAAGTACAGGACACGGAATAGGAGACATTCGCTAATGGGAGTGGGAACTCACAACGGGACACTAGGCCGCATCCCATACTCAGTCACATAAGACATTCAAAGCTGCCATATACAAGTAAAATATGAAGGGCGGTATTTTCTTCTTTCGTGTATAAATACGTGGCTATAATTTATTCACACATCACACTAACATTGCAAGACATGAAATTATGTTTTAAGCAAGAACTTGACATCAAACACAACTGAATTGCAAGCATATGCATAGCTATATTTCTCATACAACATGTCAAAATAATAAAAGCATTCAAATACGACAGAATCAGCTTAAGTTAAAAAATTACACGCCAAAAATAATGTTGTTTATTACAAGTAACATAATTACAACCTAAAAGTTACGTTACTATTTTGAGACTAACATATACAACAATGTTCAGTAAAGCAAAAGGATATCCAGGTCAAGTCAAGGAGCCGGCTGCATCGGAGCTTTACCCTTGTCCTGTTGACCGCCTGTCCGATCAAGGAAAGAATTCATTAGTGATAAGCAACCAAGTTAACGGAAAGACTAAAGGGGAGGACTTACCAGCATCTGCTCCTTGATCATCTTGATCATCATCTTCTACTTGCACACCTACCTCCTCATCAGCAAGCAGCCGCAAGCCCTCCTTCACCGCCACCTTCTCCTCCTTGGTGAATTGGGCCGTAACCACATCCATTCCGAAGACCTCGCCACCCTCCTTATCCGCATCAGCCTTGGCCTCCTCCAGAGCCCTGAGATAAATCCTGGCCATAACCCGGGGATAATCGTCCATCCAGGATAAGTTACCCTGTTTCCAAGTACGGAAGTACATATCCTGGAGCATCTCATCCATCATCCCCTCGTTCTCCTCGAACTCCCTCATTCGAACCTCAGAAGCCAGTAGCTTTGCAACGGAAGCATCCCTCTCCAATCGGTATCGCGAGCGGTCAGCCTGAAGGAATTTCCTCATCGCATCCATCTCATCCTTTAGCTTGGTTTGAGCCAGCTCTGCAGCTTCAAGCCTCCCGGATAACTCTTCTACCCGCTCGAGATCCGCTTTCCGAACCTCATCCATCGTTGCTATAGCCATGTCAATCCGTTCCTTACAGGCGGCTTCCATTTTCCTCTACTCTGCCCTCCTGACCTCTTCCATAGTCTTCTTTAATTGCCTAGATGCAGCCTCATGCTGAGAAATATGGATGGCTTGATCAGCAAGTTGTTTAACCTGGTCAGAAACCATTAACCGCAGTCGAATATTGGCGCTCCCGATTTCCTCCCCAGCCTTGACCAATCGGGCATGATGTCCCATCAGCTTCTTGGTTTCCTCGACAACCCGGTCAATGTTCGCCTTAGCTTCATCCCCCAGAGTTACAACCCGAGTGGTAAGCAAATCAAGGTCCAGGGACTTAGCCTCGTCAAGCACCCGTACCATAGGATTGTGGGGGAGAAGGTGTTCACCAGTAACCTCGTCGAAGGAGATATCATGAGAGGCCGGGTCCAGATCTGGATGACCCGCAAATGGATTACGAACCACGCCAGGATGATCTATCGGGGTAACAGTAGGATTTTCAGACGGATGCGGAGAAGGTATGAACTCAGCATCCCCCTCCGTGATATCGTAAAGAGGCTGGAGTGGGGGCTGAGGACCAGGTGAAGGTTCAAACAAGGAGCGGCTCCTCTTCTTCTTCTGAATACCCTCTTCAATGACCCTAAGAAGAGGACGGTAGCCGACTACATCCCCGGAGCGGTTGGTCGGAGGCTTCGGTTTAGTAGAAGCTTTGAAGAACTTATATTGATCGAGGCGGTGCCGAACATCTGAGGTCTTGGCTGCTTTGCCCGCTCCTGGAATGAAAACCAAGTGTCACAAGCAAGCATTAAACCGTAATTCAAGAAATATGTCAAGTTAAGAAGAGTAAAAAAAAGGGTCTGCAGGAGTCAAAAATTCACCTTGAATCGCAGAAGTTGCCTCAACGAAAGCACTCCTGGAAGATAAATCGACGCCAGTCCCGGCCTTATCAGCTTTCTGAGGTTCCTCCGCCAAAGCCGGTCCTTCCTCCAACCCTTCGAAGGCTTGGCGGAGAGCGTCATCTGTCCACTCTTGAATCACGCCTGCTTGCCTAGGAGGTAAAGCCCCGGTGCCATCACCGCTCTGTCCTTCGCCACCATCATCGCCATGACGATCACCGTCACCTTCTCTACCACTTCCGCTCTCTGCCTCACCTCCTTCATCCTCATCTCTTTCCTCCTCCACGTTCTCCTTCTCCGAAACATCTGGACATGTGCTGGGGGAGGGTCCATCGGACTTCTTGAGTTTCTTCCCCCCGGCGACTGGATGTATCGAGAAGGGTCTCCTTTTGCTGCTCTTCGCCGTAGCCCCTCCTTTAGCGTTGGCAGCCCTCTCCTCCGCCGTGTCTCTTTGCTTGACCACGGACTGATGTGGTAGAATCAGGTTATGCCCCAGAAGTGTAGCGTTCCTGATCAAGTAAGAAGCCGACCTATCCCTTCCCGAAATGGCTTCTATTTCCACAGCCATCTAAACCAGGCGATCGTTCTCCACGACCGCAAAGCCACCTGTCGCTAGCAAGAAATAAAAGCACATAAGAAGAAGCATTGCAATCAGAACGGAAATCATAAATAAGCTTCAACTTACAACCAGAGGTGAAGCGACGGATGGAAACAAAGCCATCCTTGATGAAAAACCATTCCTTTTTGAACATGCTGAACTTTGAATATAAATCCAGGACTGGCTTGAAGAACACGGCTGACTCCAAGCTAATATACGGAGACCCCTTCTTGTAGCCTCTCATGCTGTATAGATACCGGATTTCCCGGTTGGAAGGAGGACGCCCGTATCTCCTCTAGAAGATAACAAACAGGCTCACCAAGATGGCGTAGGAATTAGGCTGAAGCTGGAATGGAGCCACCTTCAAGTAGGTAATGAAGCTGACTATCCAAGCATTAATCGGGGGAATGGCCCCACACATACAATGGTACCTACTATAAGCGAAATATCCTTCGGGGGGATTATATGGCATCACTCCTTCCCCCGGCAACAACATGTGTGCTCTGTCGATCCCAAAAGAGCGAGAGATGACATCAAGCTTCTCATCTTTGAGGGAGCTGGGAAAACAATCAGGCGGTGAGTTCAGGAGCTCTTGAGGACCATACCCATCCACTAGCGATCTCGGGGTGGGTCCACGTCATTCTGGATTCGGCTGGACTAGGGGCACGACGGGGGACTCTCTTCTGTCCGTGGATTTCTTCTTGTTGGAACGGGTTTCTACTTTATGAGACATTATCTGCAACACGAGAAAGCACATTGTTAGAACGAAGGATGTAGAGATATAAACAAGCAAGTGCGTACAATCTAGAATTTCATTTGTAATTCGAAACATAAAAGGTTCAAGGTTCATTCGACATTCAAACTCCAGATCTCGTTCGGTATTCCCAGTCATAAAAATTCATTCGGCAGTTCAAGGCACAAAGGTTCATTCGGCACTCACACCCCACGGGTTCATTCGGTGGTTCAAAACATAAGAGACATTCGGCAATCACCTGATTCGGTAGTCAAGCGTGGTTCGGCTATTTCAATTGGTAGTGAATAACGAAAGCATAGGGTCCATACTTATAGGCGAATATCAACGACCGGACCAATTGGTTCAGCATTCTTGACTGGATGAGAGTGTCCAGGATGAATAACCTAAAACAAAGCACGCCATATGCATACACATGCCTTACTTTGAGGGGCAAGTGTTGGGTGTGTTTCGACCGGGCCAACACCGCCGAACCATCTCCTTCCCAAATCCCTGCCGAACCATCTCCAAAATATCACAACCGAACCAGTCCTTACTCCACTTACTACCGAATCAACCTCCACTGGATCAACCTCCACCGAACCATCCACTACCGAATCAACCTCCACCGGATCAACCTCCACCGAACCAACGTACTACCGAACCAACTCTACCAGGCCAAATTGCATCAGCCCAGGCCCACCAGCAGCTATATACATCCAAGACCCCTACCCCCAGCCTCACTCTATAAATAGAGGGGCAGGGGTACAACAATAGGGGACAAGTTTGAGAGCTCAAGTACGGATAGAACTTTCAAACAACTTTTATATTCTTGTATCAAAGCTTTGTACTTGTAATCTGAACAAGAAAGGAGCAATAATATATAAAGTGGACGTAGGCACATTCTGGCTGAACCACTATAAATCTATGTGTCTTTTACAGTTTAGTCCCTACTTTTTACATATTTGCATAAACTACCCAGATCACTAAATACGACATAAAATCAACTAAATCATACGACTTGGAGGTGTTTGCCCGTTTTTTGTGCAAACAGCAGCGTTTCTGAAATGATGCTAAATTTATTTCTTATAGCATACTAAAATGCTACAATAAATTGTATTTTAGAGCTTTTCTAAAAATGACCGGTATCTCTTGATCCTATCGTAGCATGTTGTTAGATTGCGTTTTGCAAAAGAGCAAATGTGTATGGCAACATTTTTAAAACGCTGTGAAAGGCTTGTTGTGTGTACTATATACCATCACGAATAGAAGCGTGACGTCAAAGAATCATCCTAGCACGACACTCTTACAACTCGTACGATCTTCAAAACACAGATGGAATTCATAAATAAATTAAATAACAAATGGAGATTTTTATTTAAAACCATCCCCTTTGAAATGATAAAGGGACCAAGCCTCTCTCTTAAGAAAGCCCTAGTTTTCTCTAGGAAATTAGAAGGAGGCAACTAAGGCACCTAGACCAAGCTTGGCGGCGATAGGCGAGCGACATCAATCTTCCTTAACGAAGAAGGACGAAGGGGGTTGCTCGATGGTGATGCGGTGCCGTTTGGGGTTCATAACATTGACCCAAACAAAGAAAACTTGGGTTAGTCATGTTTTACTAAAAGGTGTTAATATGAGTGTCATTCCACTTGTCTTGGTAAGGAGATTCACTTGGAGTTGATCGATGGTGGTCCAGTGGCATATGGAGAGAGTAACGATAGGTGAAAGTTGGTATTGATGGGTTCATGCTGAAGTTAAAATTTAGGGAAGATGATTAAGTAGGTAATTAAGTTTAAATTGATTATTTGTTAGTCAATTAATTAAGTTATATAATTCATATTCTCATAAATTTCTTATCTTTTGCATACAAGATCTAATCGAGATGCATTTTTCATCATTGCGGTCGTATTAAGATTTTCTTTAATACATCATAGCTTTTGTTTAGGTTTGGAATATTGAGAAATGCTGATAAAATGAGTGGGAATAAGTCTTTGCATTTTACAAATGTGTATAAATCCCCATGTTCACTTATATTGTATTACAAGACCAAGATGATACAAAATGATGTATATAATACATATGTATATATGTATGTATATATGTTTGGGTTTGGTATAGATCAGTTCGATACAGGCTAGTTGTTAGAGATCCTAGGTAGATGTTGGATAAATGATTTGGACATATGTTCTTATTCCTCTATTGAAGATTGGTTGAACTATTTCTATGATTGTATGTGTGAATTATTGTTGATATTCGGATGATGGATTCTTTACTTTGGTTGTATTACCTACATGTATGTATATGTGCGTGTTACATGTGTATGGATCAATATAGTTGGAGGTTATTACAGATACACACAAGCACACATGTATACAATATATATATATATATGTATATGTCAACTGAGAAATAGTTGATATGCCGGACTTGGAGCTACCCGAAGGTGCATGGAATATACATATATACATATGTGTGTGTATGTGTGTGTATGTATGTACGTACGTACGTATATTAATTGATATTAAAAAACATTTTTATATAGTTCTGGTATGCCCGACTTAGGTAACAGAAGGTGAACAAACTATTATATATATATGTATATATGTATATATATGTATATATATGTATATATATATTTAATGGTACATAGCTTAAGAATTTTTATATATTTTCGATATGTCTAATTTGAGGTGACTGGAAGGTTCATGGAATAATTTATATATATTTATTAGTACTCGACTTAAGCATTTATATATAGTTTTGGTATGCTCGATTTATTGCTACTAATTGGTGCATGGAATATATTATACAATTATAGATACACGGTTTAGGCTAATTACACATACACACACACACACTAAGGTCCATAACACAATAAGGTGTTGCGACGAGACCTACAAGTCAACATCCTTTGGTGTTGACTCAAGGTCACAGGCTATTTGTGGCTTCAGACTCTTGGTAGCTGATTGACAATTTTGTATAAGATATCAACTAAGGATATTCATATAGCACTAGCATATGGTATTTCTTATATATAATTCTTATGGGGGTTTTGGGTATGGGAATGCTTGGTTATATAACATTGTTATATGGTTGTATTTTATTTACATTTTGGATTAGGCCGCAATGGAGATCTATGACATCATTTTTCACAGAGCGTAGATTACCTTGCACTAGACTATCATGTTATCAACAATATAGCTTGTCATAGTATGTACTATTTTATAATAGAAACACTATCATGTATCATCCTGACTTGTTGGTGTATGTTTAAGGAAAGACGAGGCATGAACAGTATGAACCATAGATCCTTACTCATATCTATTATATGTACATAGGTTACATGTAGATATGGTACTTAGAGATAGTCCCCTCACCAGACTTATGCTTGACCCTTGTTTTCTCTAATTTTCTTTTCTAACAACTTTTAATTATTCTCATGAGTAGGCCTAGAGCCGAGTATTTGGGGACATGTTGGTAAGAAAGCTAGATCTATGAGATCATAGAGACTGTGATCTTCATGACCGTGATATTCGGTTATCATTATATTATTTTATGAACTTCAAACATTATTTGTATATAAGATCGTGTATTTTATTTGATGTGTTATTTAATACACGAGTTGTATTGAGAATGTACTTTGATTATATTGTTGTATCCATACTATGCCTAATATTGAATGTCATCTCGTCTTTTATATGCATATGTTTATCTTAGTACAATGTATATTATCATTTTGCTATGAGATTGTATCAGTATATCTCATGAGATAGTTCTATTATCATTTTCCCAGATGGCTTGCCATTTACGGTATTCAGATCCATATGTAGTTGTTTAGCATTGATTCATAGTATCATAAATGGCGGGTCGTTACACTTTTTGAGAAGCGAGTGCTCCTTGGTCTGAAATGGTAAATCTTAAGTTTGTGCCCTTTTTAATTATTACTGGAAAGAGAAGTGGATTGCTATCTACGAAAGAAACCACTGAAGCGGAAAATGGTTAGAAGAACTATGTTATTTTATCTATAGTTGTACCACGGCCATATTACAATTATATAGACACATGCTTCAAAAGGGTATGAAAATGGAAGAAGAGTTCAGCTTACAATCTAGAGCTAATCGCCTCTTCATAATAAGGTTTAAGAATGAAAGAGATCGTGAAAAAGTAAACAACGAGGGACCATGGTTTTTGAAAAAAATCTTATCATAACAAATGGATTGAGCATAAACATGAAGCTCTACAGAGATTTACTCACAACAATGCCAATTTAGGTTAGATTCTAAGGACTTAGCTTTCGTCTTTGGGAAGCGAACACCATCAAAGCTTAATAAGTTCAATAAGAATTCCAATAAGAATTGATGAGGCAACTTCATAAAAAGATTAGAATTTCATTTCCTAGAGTACTCCTCGACTTAAATACTTATGTTGGTTTACCAAACATTTTAGAAGGAGTAAGTGAAGAACGCAAGGCGAATAGACAAGACACTGTATATGAAAATCTACCTCCTAGATGTGAGAACTTTTTCTGTTTTGGACATGTTAAAAAGTAGTGCTCAATGGCTAAAACCTAGACTCCAGTTCAACTTGATCGCACGTAGCAAAAATAACATCAAAGTAGTGAAGGTGTAGAGAAGTCTTTATCATAATCGCCGGTAAAAAAAGGAGAAAGTGCTATGAAGGATAGATAAGAAGTAAGAAAAAAGTGATAGAGTTAGGGGTATGCCTATGGGGTAATTCTATAATTTATTATAAATTATTAACTCTATAATAAAATCTCGTTTGAAATAAAAGGTGTTTATCTTTCTATTATATACTTGTCATGTTGTGATGTATTAATTAATTATTTGATATAAATATATTAAATAAAAATCCTTAAGTGATACATTATATGATAATAATTACAATGTTTGTAATCGTGAGAAATTTATCGCATTGAAAACAACATATTATTTTGATTATTCTTAGTTAAGATGCTTCGAGACAGGATATTGATACTTCTGTTGAGACTAGAGTATGTAACGCTCTTCATATATTGAGCGGTGTATTACTCCTTACTGGTGGGGGCACCAAGGGATTACATACTGATACTTATTGGATAACTATGGAATGACTCACTCGAGAGTTTTTTGTTGGTTATATAACTAAGATATAATAGAGAATCTGGAGGTAATGATATTACATAAATTACCTCGACTTGAGTACACCATGGAAATTGAATGTGGACAACTGTAACGAGGAATACTCTGACTAAACTACTTAATTTAACAAATTTATAATCATTGTATATTAATTAATATTTATTAAATATTAATTCTTAAATTTTATTTGATGTTTGAATATCATTAGTATATAATGAAATGCGTATATATAAAAAGTTATGTATATGCATATTGATATATGATATCGCTAGAATATTTAAATTGGATTTAAATAGAAGAAATATTAAATAGGTTTGGGAAAATTTGAGGCTCACTTTCTATCATGCTATGGCCGGCCAAAAGGAGGGAATGAAGTGATTTCAATTTGAACTGAAAAGGCTAAAGAATAAGTAAAGTAAAGTGAATCACCTATGGCCTTTAATTATCTTTTATTGCCTCTTTAAAGATTTCAATCTTTTGCTTTTTTCCTTTATCTCTCTAGCTGAAATTCCATGGTCATTTGGGCTTAAAAATTACAAAATCAAAATCAAAATAAAATCCAAAATAAAAGGTAGTTGTTGTTTCTTGATTCCTGTAAAATCTAGAGGTTGATTAAGTTAAATCTAGGAGCTTTGTTCATTATTTAAGGTGCAACTTTTTAACTATGTCCTAAAGTGACTTTCAATTTTATCTATTCATATATTAATTATGTTCATATGGTTTGAATTCTTCACATTATATGTTTGTATATTCATCTTGTAATATAATTTATATGATTATTTGTTCATCTTGTAATATAGTTTATATCCTTCATCTCATATGATTATTTGTTCATATTGTTTGTATAGTTTGATTCTGAATCTCCTATAATTAATTTATATATGCCTAAGTTATCTGATCTATTTTGTTTGTTGTTTTAGAACCATTTTTGATTGAATACTTTCTAGTTATATACATATGGATGTATGTATGTGTGTGTGTGTATTACATGGTTATTTAAGCATTTTGATTGAAATTGTTTTATATTGCAAACAACTTTAATTATTTAGGCTCACTCTTAAAATGAATACATGTGTTACATGGTTGTTGTCTGAATATTGTTTGGTTGTTGTTTACATAAGTGTTAACGTTATTTAAATTTAAAATCTGTAAGTGGATTTTTATGTAAAATATTAAATAATTTGATTCCTTCCTAAGTTGAAAGCTGGATTTAAATTTGCTACCTTTAAGTTTATATATGTAAATATTACATTGCAATCTTTACAATGTAAGTTGTTTTAAATATTAGAACTTAGTATACAAATATGTATATATAGACATTTGTATATGTTATGTTATTTTAATTCAAATTTTATATTGAAATTTTGTATGAAACTATCAAATTCATTTAAAACCTTTTCTTAATTATATATCTATCATTATATATATATAATACCCCAAAAATTTATAAATATTTTAACCAAATATTGATAATAGAATAATGTGAAAATAATGAACTTATTAGCTACATTAAAAATAAAAGTGGCAAATGGTCAATTTTTAGATATTGGAATTTGATGACGAAATCAATGTCATTACAACCACCTCGTTTTTTTGAGTCGTGTAGTATTTTTGTTTGTCTCATTTTATAGTTCGTATGAAGAAGTTATGATTTAAGATAGTGTTAGGTCGAACGGGCGCCAAAGAGTTAGGGCTCGATTTGAATTTGAAAATACGAAGATTGTTTTTCCTCCTTCTGTTAAGAAACTAATCATGTACATTCAGTTGAGAAACTACCCCAATCATTTTCCTTTCTTCTTCCTCCATCTTCCTCACAACCAACCAAGAATCAAAACCTATATCTCTCTCATAACTCCACTAAATTGAACGAGACCAAAAGCATTGCTAAGCTATCGGCTATGTATCAGCAGCAAATTGGAGGTGGAAATCTGAAGTGAGAAGATGCCGTAGGCCGGACAACGAGGATCTGGACAGAAATAGGCATTTCGATGAGTGGCTCGTGTTCTCCTCTTCATATAATGCAATTGTAATCCACTAATGATGATGCGTTGGCCGTATTAGAGTAGTATGACATAAACTAACACTTCAATTCAGAATAACATGGGTTTGGGAGGGAATTTGGTTCAAATAGTGAGTAGAAACTAGTTTTTGTATATATCTTGTGTTTAAATGAATATATCACTCCAATTCATGAATTAAAGTGTATAAATTGACTTAGAAACATAGGGCTAGGGTATAGATACGTTCTCAGATGACCAAAGGCCGAACGGAGGTGGCTGGAGGTGGAAATGATGATGAAACCATAAATTTTTCAAAATCCAAAACTAATAGAAAACATGTACACTGTTCCCCCGTTGGGCTTGGACCAGTGCACCAATGGTTATGTTTAGGCATAGGTTGAACCTGGACCCTGAAGGGCCAACATAAATAAACAACGAGCAATTCTAGTCTGGTTTCTTTTGTGTTCTGAAAGATGATCTATGACTAGTGACGAGGCGATTGATGATGCTACGAAGTAAGTTAAGGTGTGTGATAATTAGATGTTATCTGAAGTGATTATATATGTGGTATGGAAATGTGATATGATAATGGACACATATGTGAATGAGTTTAGGTCACAGGTAGACGACTCAAAGAGTATATGCGGATACGAATGCAGTCCTGTGACATAAGTATGTGGTCCAGACATGACGTTGCTCTCTTGTAGTGCTATCATAGGCCAGAGGAGGAGGTGGATGTAAAGTGACCCTGTAGGCTATGGGCGGACCAGGGTGTGATTCCAATTAGGTAGCACGAGGACAATAGGCTTTGTTATAGGCTATGGGCAGTCTAAGGAGGTGAATTCTATACGCGATTGTATGACAGCAAACAATAGGCGATCCTATAAGGCATGATGACTGACCATGGAGTGAGTCTAAACATATATGATGTAATATGATTGGATGTATATGATAGTTAGGTATGATGTGGGGACGAAACATGTAGTGGTCGAGCGATAGACTCATATCATGTTACAGCGTTAATTTTTTAGTATACATTGAGTAGATTATGGCTCACTCACCAGATTTATGTCTGACCCACTCCTATTTCCCTTTTTTGTACGTATATCCAGGTCAATGGAGTGTAGGGATGAGATGGTATCAGGGATGGAGATTCATTTATGTATTGTATTTATGGTGTATATAGGTGTTTTACTTGGATTTGACTCTGTGTATGGATAGGGTTGTACTTGTATTATTCAAACATATGTACTCGACGTCTTAGACATATTGTGGTGATGCGACTATGGTATTTGTTCATGTATTATATTTTATGTCCTTCCGCTATGAGATTATGAAAGTAGTTATTAGATAGTATTTTCTAGAACTGTATATGATATCTCTTTACGTTTGTTATTTTATCTCAAACCCCAATGACTCATCCTTTTGGTTCTCGGGTTTTCGGCATCTTTATGGCCATTGGACCCGAGGTCGAAAAGGCAGGTTGTTGCATTTGGTATTAGAGCTTAGGTTAGGAACTAGGAAAAGAATTAGGAACATACTGAGAGAGTGTGTTTGTATTTTCTATTAGATATTATATATGTGTGTGTATGTACATTTGTTTGTGTATGAATTAGAAAATTGTATGAAAAACTTTCGTTCTTCTGCAATGGCGACTTTTTGCTATCAACTTCCAATTTTGAAAATGTTCCTATCTCAAATTCATATCCTTTAATCCATTCTTCTACAAGATCTTTAATTGCTTACGTGCTTGCAAATCCACCATTTACTGGTCTTTACCCTAATCATTCATATGCGGATGTTGTTCAAAATTCAAGAACAACGGAACTAAGATGAACAGATGTCCTTCCAAATTAAAGAATAACAAAACTGTTTTTTCGATGAGCAGAATGGATTGATTAAAGAAAAGTGTCTGTTTTCTGTTTTAGATGTGGAGTTCAGGTCATTTGGCCAAGAACTGTAGAGATCCAATTCGATGTTTTAAATGTGGAATTTTATTTTATTTTATGCTAGTGTTCTTGAATCTGAGGGGAATATTTTTAAATAATTTCTTTGGAGACATAAATAAGAGAGAGGAAGGTAACAAAATACGATGGCATTTTGGTCATTATACGGCAGATATGTTTTATTTTGATTCACTGAAAAATGTAAGTAATGAGTTTGCTAGTCTTGGAAGAATAGGGCAGAGAGAAAATGCTATAAATCTTGTTTTTGATAAAGATGTTAAGATTCTCAACAAATCATCTGAAAGTGTGATAGTTGATAGTAATGAGGAGTACAATATAGAGGAATGGTTGTTCAAGATACTTGTTTTAATGATACAATAGTTTCTGATTTGGGTAATGAGGATGATTCTTATGTTATTACCTTGCAAGACTGATTTGTATTACCAAAATAAGTTTGGTGTATCGGGAGATATAAACGAAGATAAAGAAGATGATACGGGTCTATCAAAAAATGTCTGTTCTGGTGCAGTTGACCAGTCACATGATTGCAGTGAGGTTAAATGCAGAAATACAGTGGTACCAAATTATAATCTTCAATTGCTTGATATATACTTGGGTTTGTTTATTTTTATGGGAGGATGGAATTAATAATACATGATGAAAATGATGTGAATATTGTGAACTACGACACAGCAGTTCGCAGGCTTGGAAAAATGCATGACTCTTTTGATTTTTCTAGTTTGAGGCATGATAATGTGTTACATGAAGATGCTTTATCATGTGTGTTAGATATGAGGGGTGAGATGGTACCAGTGTGTGAGAATAAATTATGCATTGCGATTATCACATACTCGAAAATTCATCACATATTGCTATGTTTGGTAATAATGATGACACACAGAACACAATACATGGTGCTTGCAAATTAACTATTGATCATGAGATAAAGAACATGGTACATGGTGCTGAACAAGGAAAAGAAAATTCATTTGTGCTTTTAGAGATCAAATCTATCGAACACATAGAATACGCATGTACATAGGAAGAGATGCCTATTGCTGAAATCGATTTGGTGGAGCCACCCATAAATGATGAGAATATTGTTGATATAGCTGAATATATGCACGATAAGAGTATCTCCAGTAGTGGAAATTACGCCTTAATATTACGTTCCCCCCAGTGGTCCATTCAGCGCCGAATATTACGCGTAATATTCAGTTTGCAATTACGAATTCGTAACTAGGCTTGGGCGCCCAAGCCCACCCCCTAGCTCCCCACCCCCAATATTTATAAAAGGCTAATTTTTTTCCTTCTACCGCTATTTTTTTACTACAATGGCTATAAACGGTCATATTTCGAATTACAACGGTTGTAAACGGTCTTATCTTGAACTATAACAGCTATAAATGATCATATTTCTAATTTCATCTTATATATTGTACTAATTTTGAGAATGTAGAACACACATTTCTTCTACTACTAAAATTATATTCTCAATTCCATCATATTTAAAGTATGTCTCATCCGTTTCAATCATATACCGAAGCAATGAATATGGAAAATTGGAAATTTGATTCGCAACCCGTTCAAAGTGTTCATCCCCAAACTGCTCCCCCTCTATCCTTCCATTCTTCTGGCCCATGGAGTGGAGAAGAAGACAAAGATCTATGTTATATCTAATGTCATTTTTCTAACGACTCGGTCAAGGGAAATGACCAAAGTGGAGAGGAGTTTTTTGGGAAAGTTATGACTGCCTACAATAAAACACATGTTGAAAAGACTAGGTCAATGTCTGCAATTACCGGCCAATTTGGAAAGATTAATCGACAAACGTAGTTCTATGAGTCTCAAATTCACAAAATAAGAACAGCAAATCCAAGTGGAGTGGGTGGCTCAGCTGAATTGGTAAGATTTTCAAAAATATCAATTTGTAATTATATTCATATTTTATTCATTTTTTTGGTTTATTTTCGGAAGAGAATGGCGAATGATCAATTTTTGAAGTTATTTCCAAGAGAAAATGGTGCAAAGAAACCTCATTACTATCAGTTTGAAAATTGTTATGGCTTGCTTGTTAGTCATAAAAAATGGAGCTCGAACAACGCAAAGAACTTAAGAGATGTCCAATCGAAGTCAAAGGGCAAGAAAAAATCTACGAGAACTAATTATAGTTCTAGCCTAGGAGATTCTTCTCGTATGGATTCTAATTTATGCCCAGATAACGAAGCTGAAGAAGTAGAACCCGAATTGGATGAAGATGCTAGACCGATGGGGCAGAGAGCAGCTAAGAAGAAAATTGTTGTTCAATCCCAAATCAA
Source organism: Allium fistulosum (assembly GCA_030737815.1). NCBI lineage: Eukaryota > Viridiplantae > Streptophyta > Magnoliopsida > Asparagales > Amaryllidaceae > Allium > Allium fistulosum. Next base: position 636,542,207 of record CM060901.1, read on the forward strand.
TTCTTGTATAGCTCTAATGCATGAAAAACATGCGAGATAAAATGATGAACGTCAAAGGGGAAGTGCGAAAAAGCTTGCCGTGTTAAAAGAATTGGCCGAGATTGAGAAATAGAGCATCGACGTCAAGAGACCTTAATAATGGAAAAGGATGTCACAGGAATGGATCCACTGGCATTGCAGTATTGGATGGAATACAAATAACGCATTGTTGAAAGTAGATCAGGAACGAAACATATATGGTAGAGTTTAAGAGAAATGTATCTTCAGTTATTGTTTTCAATCATGTACTATTTTTTGGTTTAAAATATTCAATAGTTTATCGTTTTGTTTGATGCATTCTTTATTTAATATAATAGCTCTACTTCACCAAACTAAAAAGCTATTACAAACACCAAAATCATAGCATGCTACACTTCGTTACACAAATAAATAGGCAAACACACAGAATTAAACAAAGATCCTCCATCATGAACTACTGATTTCCATAACAATTCCAAATATGATCCACTAAATCCTTTTGGAGCCTATTATGAATAGATGCATTACGATATACTTCATGATGATCGACGTGAATTGCGTATTGTCCTTCAGTTCGTAACGTGGCAGTGTGGAATAATTCAAGGGGTTGTCTAGCCCCATCATACTCGAAATCTGGATAGTCCATACCTTGTTCATCTTTAATATACATAAAACATAATTGTAGCCATTTTTGATCTCTTCCATAATCTACATGGATTATCACCATTGCAAACCTTGATTGAAGGACCCTAAACGCCCTTTCTACGTCCTTCCTTTGACCTTCCTGCATTGTAGCAATTTTTTTCTATTTTTCCATCATTGGGTTTGCAAAAGTCTTTACAATCGTGCTCCATTTAGGATAAATTCCATCTCATAAATAGTATCATTGATCATATGTGTTATGACCAAGACTAAATGACACATGAGTTGATTTACCTTGCGCTAAATCATTAAACAAATGAGATCGTTCGATAACGTTATGTCATTAAGAGAACTGGGCATTCCAAAGAATGCATGCCAAATCCACAAATCATGAGATGCAACTGCTTCTAAGATGATAGTTGGTTATTTTTCTTTACCGTTATATGCTCCATGAAAAGCTTTAGGACAGTTCTTCCACTCCCAGTGCATACAATCTAGACTTCCAAGCATGCCAGGCCAGCCTCTGCTTTCATGCATCTCACACAATCGCGTTACATCTGCTTCGTTTGGTGAACGAAGATATTCAGTTCCATAAATATCCACAACGGATTGACAAAAGTGATTTAGGTTTTCTAATGCCATACTCTCTGCAATACGATATGCGTCGTCAATGGCATCCACGGATGTACCGTATGCTAACATCCCCAAAGCTGCAGTCAACTTTTGATGTCCACTCAAACCTTGTTTTTTTGCAACGTCCTTCTTGTAAACAAAGTAATTATTATTCTGCTAAATACTTTCAAGAATTCTTAAAAATAATGGACGACTCATTCTACATCGTCGTCGAAACATCTCTAGACCATAAGTTGGATCACGAGCAAAGTAATCTTGCATAAGTGTTTTGTGAAATGCTTCCTGGTTACGGTTGATGTATTTTTGACCCACGACTGAGCCATCGTGTTTCCCAGAAGTTGAACTGTATGCTTCACGGTAGATCTCCATTAGTTCCTCTTCCTCTTGTTGATGTGCTAATTCGTACGCTTCTTCTTCAGAGTCGCTATCGCATAGCAATATAACTTTTAGTAAATTTCCAGACATTGTTCTTCAGCAGAGTTCTTTGATTTGTGAATGGTTTTGTTAGATTGAGTTGTGTAGAAAAAGTATGAGATCCATATGGTTATAAGGGGTAATGTGTTGGAGACATCTTAGCGGTGTGTAGTCAACGCACATACTATACCCACGTTCATTTGCTGGCCAAAACTCATTTCTTTCTTGAGTGGAAACAAGGTGGTTCAGTGTATAGTCTTATCATATACTATAACCACGTTCATTTGTTGGCCACAAACCCTTTTTTTCTTCAATGGAGACAAGGTGGCACGATGGGCAATCAAATCATACACTGTAGCCACGTTCCTCTACTGGCCATAGCTTCTTTCTTTATTGAGTGGAGACAAGGTGGCACAGTGGGCATTCAAATCATACATTGTAGCTAGGGCTGTCAATGGGTCGGGTCGAGTCAGGTTTGGGTCAGGTCAAGTCGGGTTCGGGTTGATTTTGAATGGGTCGGGTCAACCCGTTTATTAAACGGGTCAGAAAAAGCTCATCCCGTACCCGACCCATCTATAAACGGGTTGACCCGATCCGACCCGTGTAACCCGATTATAAACGGGTCGGGTCGGGTCGTAAATGGGTCGGGTCAACCCGTATAAGGTGTAAACGGGTCGTAAACGGGTCGGGTCAACCCGTATAATGTATAATTGGTCGTAAACGGGTCAGAACGGGTCGTAAACGGGTCGGGTTAACCCGTATAACCCCTATAAGGTACAAACGGGTCATAAACGGGTCGGGTCAACCTATATAAGTATAAACGGGTTGTTAACGGGTCAATTTCGGGTTAGCAGGTCAACCCGAAACCCACCCGTTTATAAACAGGTCAAATTCGGGTTGACCCGAAAATGACCCGCCAACTTAAATGGGTTGGGTTAACCTGCTAATTTCCGTGCAAGTTTCGGGTCGTGTAGGAAATTGACAGCCTTAATTGTAGCCATGTTCCTCTACTAGCCACACCTCCTTTCTTTATTGAGTGAATACAAGGTGGCTCAGTGTGTAGTCAAATTATACACTGTAGCCATGTTCCTCTGCTGGACACAGCTCCTTTCTTTATTGAGTGGAGACAAGGTAGCTCAGTGTGCAGTCAAATCATATACTGTAGTTACGTTCCTCTGCTGGCCACAGCTCTTTTCTTTATTGAGTGGAGACAAGGTGGCTCAGTGTGAAGTCAAATCATACACTGTAGCCATGTTCCTCTGCTGGCCACAGCTCCTTTCTTTATTGAGTGTAGAAAAGGTGGCTCGGTGTGTTTAAGAAAATTAAAAACTTAAAATAATTTAGTGGCTCAATGTCCAACTTGACCTTTTCGTCACATGAATTGAAGCTGCTTATGCAGTACTACATACAAACCGATGAGATGTGTGACGATCAGGAGATAATGATAATTCATTTTTGGGACACTCTAGCTCAACTTTACAACAATGACGTGGACTGTCCAGTTAAACATACGGCTGAATAGGTGAGGACTGCGTACGGAAACTTTAGTAGGGCATGCATGCATTACACAAAGGTTATTATGAGGTTATATCAGAAAATGCGTTCGAGCCTACACATTCGACTTTTGAAGGTTGATACAATTTAAAATACCGCACTTTGTTCATTGGCCATGATGCGTACATCATACGTCAAAATTGGCTAGAAAGATTTGGATGGCCTTAACATAACGGTACAGCTGGTTGGTTATGTAACGGTTGGTAATGATTGTTAAGTTGGAGATGTCTCAATTATTAGTTGGTTATGTAATATTGTGTTGTATCAAGTATCTTTTAATGTTAAGAAAGCTTATTGAATTATCATTTCAAATAGTATTGCCTGCTACTGTTGTCATCTCAAACAGTAATGGTATCAGATCAAATAAAGAGACCTGTTTGTGTATATATGCTCCTTCTGAACTCCATCTTCTTCAGTCGAAATCACCTTCTTGTTCACTCACAACAACAACTTCTTCTTCAAATCAATGCCTTCTTGGCCTTCTTCTATCGATTCAGATGCAGGCTACATGCCTACGGAGAGCCCACATACAGACGAGGACTGGTTTATCAATTATCAAGACTAACCTACAAAGATATCCGCAATCAGTTTCTAGATCTTGACCGGCTAAGACTTCGGGAGGTGGTTGAACCACCATACGAACAGCGGGTTGTTCAAAATGCATATGAACAACCTGATGACCAGGTTCAATTTGTTCAACCTCCGTATACACATAACGTTAACCCCGTTCCACTAGTTTAACCTCCCATTAAGCAAGAAGTTGATTCGTACCCAATTTGTTGTCACTGCGGATATGGGGTTGAAGTTGTAGTATGTGTAGATGGAGAAAATATTGGTCGTCGAATCCAGCTATGTCAATTTTGGCTGAACGGTTGCAACTACGCGAAATGGATGGATGACCGTTTATGTCCAAGGGGCATAACATATGCAAACGAGTTAGAACAGGAGATAAGACGTCTTATACTTTCTTTGCAGGAGTTGCAGTTCAATCGTCACTAGTAGTTTCTTTCTGTATGTGTTCTATTATTAATGTGTTGTATTTTTAGGTTCGTTTATCAGTGTACTATGTTTGTATGTCTACAATTGTAATCTATTTATCTATTAATTTGATGAATTAATGGTTTAAACATTATCGTACTAATTATAGGAAAGTGAAATTAGATAAAAAAATAAAATTCACACTACATTCAAACAATAATATAAGTACATAAGCTATAAGTACTACTACATATAATAAACCGTCCATTGTCCATAAAGCAAAAGCAGTACAACTACAAGGATGCAACGTCGTCGCCATCATCATCATCACCCCCATCATCATCGTCCCCATCATCATCATCGTCCCCACCATCACCATCCTCCCCATCGTCCTCATCCACAACATCCTCATCTACATCACCACCAGTGGCAGACCCACTAGGACCAATATCACCTCCGCCTGGTGGTCCAAAAGGCTTATATATGGCTAGTCTAGAAGATAACTGATCAATCTGTGCTTCTAGCATCTATGTATGCTGTATGTACATGTCGTGCATGGTGTGAGTATGTGCAAGCGTCATATCACGAAACACACCGTGTGAAACTCTAGCCTGGTCCAATCTAGATACATACTGCATAAAGATGTAATTTGAAATAGATAAGAAACTAAGTATAATATAAAGAAAAAATGCGAATAAGCAACAAATGTACCTCATACGAAGGGTATAACACGACTGAAGGCACACCCAAGTAGTCGGGGTGCTCTGGAAAGATTAAGGGCTGCTCAATCAGGGTACATGTGACGTCATATGCTCTAAAAGTACAATCAGACTCCAAATGCATCGGAGTGTAGGAGAACTATGACAAAGTCGGATCAAATGAAACCTGTGGTACCTGAACTCTACCGGCCGCAATGTGAGGTCCTATATGATCAGAGTTGACCCCACGAACATAATCTGGTAATATGAATCTACGGGGTGCTACTCTGGCCCAATAAGCATCGTAGTCTCCATCGATGAAGTATTTACTAATATCCACCCACCCAGCCTGACGTAGAGCATGTAGGTACTAATCTCCAATCACCCTATGTCTACCGAACATGTCCTCACATGATAAAGGATGATATGGTATATGACGATCACCCATGATCTGATAAGCACATCTCTCTCCCAAATACCACATAAGCGTAAATGTAGGTGTATGCAAAGCCACCCTGTGTCTGGATAATGAATACGCAACCATCAAGGAATGGTCATCCATCATAAGACCTGCATCTGCAAGGTGAGTCCAATGTAAGTCCTAGGAAATCCATATGATACTACCCCGACTACACATGTCAAGCTATGACCTAGCCTCCATCAAGTCATGTCGTATACCTAAGAGAGCATGCTACACATACTGAGTAGTCTCCCATCATCTCATCCTAGGGAAGTACTGCTCAGCAGCCTGACTAGCCATGTCCCGGATGTGGGGAAGCATGTTTGTCGTGTACTCGTAGTACCATAACGGCAAAATGTACCAAAAAGCATGCATCTGCTTGACATCGCCAAGCGCAAATGAATCTAAAGTGGTATAAAGGGTGCCTAAAATCAGTGTGCCTCAATCAATGGTATGAAGCTGGTCTGACCTGGCAAGAGATGCTAGATTACTCGAACCGTACCTTTTTGGTTCGAGAAAAAGGTCGAACCAAACAAGTGCAACAGAAATGCTCTAGTAACTGCATCCATCACATCAGCTCTATCTATATATGTGGTGATGTAATGCTATAGGTAAGTTAACCTAATAGAACCGCTGGTAACACAACTAACATCTATAAGTGGTAGAAATACAGTAAACAAATTGGGCGACTCGTATAAATCATCAAATGGAAATGGTCTAAGGCCATGTCGTCCGATCTCAATGCCGGTGAACATGTAGAAATCAACTGGGGTAATATCAAGCTCAAAATCTGGAAAGTGGAATGTATGTGTAGTAGGCCACCACCTCTCAACTAATGCCTGAATGAGAGGTCGATCGAAGGACGGAAAAGGCCTAATCGACAAAAACAAACCAAAAGGGCTAGCCCGTAGCCTCTCTATAATAGGACGGGGAAGAGAGCCATAAAACTAGGTAAAGCACTTGCCAAGACAATGAATGTAATGTTCCTATAGATAATTTATGAATCAATAATTTTAGATATACTATCAGTTATTCAATATATTATGTGATGTACATATAAAAAAATCAAATATATTAATGTGTAAATTGTACATATACCGTGGTCAATGCGGTTTTGGCTCTATGCCGATAACCATCTGAAGATCATGTAGTATACGTAGATCATCAGTTGATACTCCTGGTGCTTGAGGAACGTGTAATGGCCTAGCTTATTCCTCTGGATGCCTGTGAACCGTTCTTCTGACAATTTTAGTTGGACGTAGCGGCATTTCACTTCAGTTTTCTATTAAAAAAATTAAAAATAAATTTGCGGAGAAATGGGGGGAAATGGGAGGGGGGTTTTAAAAGGGGGCCAGGCGCCCATTAAATGGGTGCCTGATCACTAAAGGACCCAGCCCGTAATCGACTGGAGATGCCCTAAAGGGGTACAAGTTATGAATGGTGAGATAAGGCCTGCTGTTGTACCAGCTACTATGCTTTATAATAACAATGATGTTCAAAAAGTGGTTGAAATGGTGAATCAAGAAGAGAATGTACCTAGCACAGTATTAAGGAGAGGAGTATCATGTGATGTTTGTACGGAGGTGAGTAGGAGAGATGAGGTAGTTTCTATGCATGGGGATGGTTTGGAATTAGGCGTTGTGGATTATGGAATAGAAGGAAGTGGACATGTGGATGAGTCTTGTTCTGATACGTGTACGATTTATGTATTTGTGCAGGATGAAGGGATAGTAAATAAAGTGTAAAAGGGCGACAAAGGACAAATAGACAATGAACATTGTTGTTCGGGTATTGATCAAGTATCAGCTGCTATTTGTGGTTCCGATTCACCGAGAATACATGGCCAAGTTCTTATTATTGGCTCTAATTCCAGCCTTTCAAATTGGTAAGAAGGAGCGCACGCCTTCTTAGAGTGACCACTAGAGTTTTTAGAAACTCTAGCTTAGGTTTAGATATTTCTTTAGGCGGTACTTATAGTCCATATGATTTGAGCAGTTTATCTACTAGTGATATGTACCATCTAGCTAGGAGATCTGGTTTTATTTTTGATGATGCTCTGTCAAATGTTATGTATATTAGGAGTAGGGAACTAGAGCGGGTTAGAACACTTGGATCATGAGGCACATTAGTTGAAATGTTAGTGGACTACATGATTTACAAAAGTGCAGTAAACTTAGGTCAATTTTTAAAGATAATAATGTTGACATTGCACTATTACAAGAAACAAAAATAGAGGATCTGGATTATTTATTTTGTAGGAGATTAGGTAGTCTATATTTTAATCATTGGGTTCATCTCCCAACTAGGGTACTTCTAGGGGATTAATGGTGGATTGGAAAGAAAATTGTCTTAAAATTTTACAATCTATTGTTAAATCTCATTAAATGCATTTAGTTTTTTATGACCTTAGTGATGGCTCACTTCTAAATGTTACTAATGTTTACGGACCAAATCTATGTTAGATCGTAAGGTTCGGTGGAGTGAGTGTCTAGAGTTTAGATCTCTCACTCCATGTCCTTGGGTTATGGGTGAGAATTCTAACTTCACTAGATTTCTAGAAGAATGAACTCCTAGAGAAGGAGATTTTTCTGTTATAAAAGAATTTTATCGATTCATTATTAATAGTAACTTAATCGAACTACAGTTAAACAATAGAGGGCTCGCTTGGTCGAATAATAGCGATGACCCATTAATGGCTCTTTTAGATATTTTTTTATTAGTGATGAAGTGGAAGATAAACAACCTATTTGTAAGATAGTTGGGCTAATGAGTTTTTACTCGGACCATTGTCCAATTATTTTATCTTATAATAACCAAAATAATAGTAGTAAAATATTTAGATTTGAAAAAAAGTGGTTGTTAGAGAATAATTTTATAGAAGTAATTATAAATAAATGGTTTTCTTTGAGTAAGTATAACTATAAATTTTTAAGAAATATAGCTAAAATATTTGTAAGTAAAATTAGAGATTTAATAAGGTTTTTTAAGAAATGGAGTAAAGATGTCATTAGTAATATTAAAATTAAAAAAGTTACAATACTAAATCAAATTCTAAACTTGAATAAAATAAAAGAATCTAGGAATTTAAATATTTCATAAAAAAACATGCTTTCAAATTTAAAAGAAGAACTAAATAAAATTCTAACACAATAAAAAGTGATATGGAAACAAAGATCTAGGATTTAATGGATGGACGAGGGTGATAAGAATATCAATTTTTTCATGGTAGAAAACGTAGTAACACTATTAACTCTATTTTAATTAATAATGTTGATAACTTTGATAAAAAAGAATTAAACGAGCCATTTACTAACTATCATAAAGGATTTTTTGGAACTAAAATTGAACATAGGATTAGAGCTATTGGGATGAATTATATCCTAATGATACTAAGATTGAGTTAGATGGATTGGATTCCATTTAAGGAAGAGGAAATTTTGAGGGCTTAAAGGATATGCCAAGTGATAAATCACCCGGTCCTAATGGGTTTCCTATTTTATTTTATGAAAAATTATAGTATGTTTTAAAATATGAGATAATTAATATGTTTATTGAATTTTATGACGGTTCATAACAATTAGGAACATTTAATTTTGCTAACGTAATCTTATTACATAAGAAAGTGGGAGCAAATGAGTTAAAAGATTTTAGGCCTGTTTTATTATTAAATTGTTCTTTTAAAATCATTTCTATGGATTTAACTAATATGTTAAATACTAAAATGAATGAGCTAATTGTTATTACTCAAACTACGTTTATCAAAGGTTGAAATATTATGGATTGGGTATCAATAGTTCAAGAATTTATTGATTATTGTTGTAAAAATAACATTATTTGTGTGCTTCTAAAACTTGACTTTGCAAAAGCTTTTGATTCAATTAATTGGGATTTTCTTAAGGATCTACTATTGGCAAAGGGTTACAGTGTTAGATGGGTGGGTTGGATTATGTCTTTACTTAAAACTGTATATTCAAGTATTATGGTTAATGGTATATTATAAAATAAAATTCAACCGAAAGGTGGACTTAGGCAAGGTGATCCATTGTCACCTCTTTTGTTTAGTTTAGCTGTGGACGTTTTTGCTAGGATTTTCAAACTAGCCATTGGTAATGGGATTTTAAATAATGTCGGAAATGAAATTACGAGTAATGGCATTTCCACTCTCTAATTTGCAGATGATACGATGCTCTTTATATCTCACTTACCTAAACATATTATACTACTTAAGTTTATACTATACGGTTTCGAGTCGCTGTTTGGATTAAAAATTAATTTTGATAAGAGTTTCGTGTTGGTTTTTAATGTTATAAATAAGATAGAAAATCAAGTCGCTAGTACACTAAACCGTAAAATTATGAAATTTTCCATTGAATATTTAGGATTTTTAATAAAGCCAACTAAACTCAAACATGATGACTGGTTAATAATAATAGATAAAATTAACATAATATTAAGTAAATGGAATGGTAGATTTTTATCTAGGGCGGGAAGGATAGTTCTTATTAATTCTATTTTATCAGCATTACCCATATAGATGTCGTGTTATCGCTTTTCAGAATGGGTAATTAACAAAATAGATAAAATTAGAAGAGATTTTTTATGGAGTGGTGATAATCTCAATAATAGTTCAAAGTGTTTAGTTAATTGGGAAATAATATGTAAGTCTAAAGAGAAGGGAGGGTTAGGTATTATAAATTTACATAATTTAAACACATCTTTATTAGGAAAATAGATATGAAAATTTACTGATAATAATGAGAATTTATTTGGAAAAAAATAATATCGAATTAATGGTATGGTGGTACATACAATCTGCATTATATTTCTATGAATAATAAAAGCAATATTTCTCGTTTTTGGAAATCGATAATAAAAATTTATGATATTTATGAATTAGGAGTTAATATTGTGGTACACTCGGGGAATAATACCTCATTCTGGCATGATTGTTGGATATCGGTAATTCCCTTAAAGTTGAGTTTAATGAACTTTATGAAATTTGTAAGTTTAAAAAAGTATTAATTTGAAAAATATATAGATCAAACTTAAGTACCATGGGAATTTAGTTTTAATCGTACATTAGCTAGAAATACACTATCTAAGTTTGCATTACTTTGTGTAAAATTAGAATTATATAACATTGATAATGAAAATAATATTAAAATATGGCGTTGGGATAATAATAAAATTTATCCAATGCATTATTTTTATAAATTTCTTAATTTTTCGGGTACATCTATAGCTAAAATACATATGTGGTTAATTATACATGGGAAATTAAATACTATAAAACTTTTAAAAAAGAAAAATATAATTATTGATAATAAATGTTTTTTCTTTAATAAAGGAATGGAAAATATTTCGCACTTATATTTTGAGTGTCACTTCACTAATTATATTCTTATAAATTGTCTTAGTATTTTTTACTTTAATATTAATAATAATGATATTAGTTTTGAATTATTCTGGAATAAGCTTTGGTTTGGTTACACTGGATTTCATAGATTAGTAATTGATAATACCTTTACCATAATATGTTGATATGTATGGTTTGGAAGGAATCAGAGAGTTTTTAGTAATATGAATACTCCAATGGATAATTTAATATACGTTTGAACCAAAAATGACACAAACACCCAATGGATTGAGTAGAGAAATAAAAGTGAAGAGAATAAATTAAAAACGAGTAAGAAATAGAACATATAAGATTTATAGTGGTTCGATGTACTCCGACCTATGTCCACTTTAAGTTTCCTTTTTATTATACTGAGTTTTTTAAGTACAATTCTTACGGATCGGTATAAGGATTCTTAGAAATTAGCCCTACCCTCCTATTTATAGAGGTAGGAGGCCTAAAATCTCGCCCAGAAAATCTCCACGTTGTTTTCGCACCATAGACCATTTCTCTAAAGAAGTAGGGGGACACCTCAGTAGAGTTCGTGGATCGGTACCAATCCAGGGGCTTGAATCGGTACCGATCCGTAAGACGGCCTTGGATGTTGTTTTGAACACTCTGTGTTGGCTCGATTTGTTGTTATCTTCGTAATTCCATACTTGTTTGCATCAATATTTGCTTGTTTTTGTGTCAAAATGATGGATCTGTGGAAGAACAGAGTTGTTGATTCTAGTGTTTGTTGAGATCGATAGAGAATTGCATTGGAACGATAAAATAATACTTGAAATGGGCTTCTAACAACATCATTAGAATGTAATAGGAGTAGGGGCACGATTTGGCCAAGATTTGTGGATCGGTACTGATCCAACACTTGGTTGGACCGGTGTCCCCAAACTCTTGAGTTGGCTTTGCTTTTGTCTCATAGCTCCATTTGTACTTGGTTTTTGGACTTTAGGGCTATCTCTCTGAGCTGCCTGCCTTGATAACTCCAAGTTTGACTTGTCAAGTTCGTCTGTATACTGCCTGTTCAAAAGGCGGGATAACACTTTCCCCCCAAAGCACGCCTTGCGAATGGAAGGTGTGCTTTGCTCAAGAACAAATGTTGAAGTCGATGGAATATTAGTAGTTGATTGTTTATCAGCTGATCAAGCTATTGTGAATCATCCTGTTCCCTTGGATTCTTTTGCCAATCATAGGTCTTTCCAAATCTGTTAAAGCCTAAGACTCTAGACTCTACCTAAGTGTAGTCTATACATTACCATCATTACAGGTTCATTCGGAGTTATTAAATCGTATATCAAAATCGTCATGTGTTCGTCAAGGATTTGTTAATTCTATTCTAATTCCAAGGCGTTCAAATCCTTTCATCAAATCTGTATCTATTCTAAGGTTCAATCTCTTTGGATCATTTTACATTTAGTTTAATGCATGATCTCTCCGAATTGTTTTATATGTAGTTTAATGTGTAATCTCTACAAATCGTTTGATGTTTAGTTTAATGTGTGATCTCTCCGGATCATTAATGTTTCAGTAAGGGGTATGATCCCTCTGAATCGTTAATTGAAGCCATGGCCGTTCGGAGTCGATATTTAAATCCATGCTCTCTCTGGACCTTTAATCAAATCCATGGTCGTTCGGGGTCGATAATCAACTCCATGGCCTCTCCGGACCATTAATAAAATCCATGGTCTCTCTGGATCATTAATCAAATATATGGTCGTTCAGGGCTGATAATCAATTCCATAGTCTCTCCGAACCCTTATTGAGCCCGACTAGCTTGCTGTCCGACGAGAGGACTTAACGACAAGCAAGATCGTTCGCTCACTCTCCGGTGATGGGACTCACTTCTTGCACTGCAATCCCGTCTCTTCGAACGAGGCTTAAAGCGATCAATTTTAATCATCATGTTCAAGTGGATTTCAATAATCAGGGATTCATTTAATGGAATCAAAATTAAAAATTGAAAAACATAAAATCTGTAACGACCCGTAAATTTTAACTGTTTTAATAACGTTATTAATTGAAATTTTGCGAAAATTTAAAATGATAAAATTTTGAAATATAAATTTGATATTTGGAATGCGTCTAGTTAAACATAGCAACTGGTAAATTTTCGTCCGAAAATATGAAAGTTTATTTCGCGCGTAAATTTACTTCAATTTAATCAGTTAAAAAGCGATGAAAATAAAATGTTTTCGAAACCTAAATATTTTTACATAGAAAAATTCTAAACCATCTTCTGAGCAAACGTCATTTTTCATTTTTCCAATTTCGGACTTCTTTGGCTCCGTCGATCTTATTTTTCTACGTTTTTGCTGCATTTTCCGCTAGTAGAAAATTCGAATTTTTATAATTCAATCATACCACTGATATCTTTATGCCGTTTTGATCGTCTCGTCGTGCTGATCTCAGTGATATATTTATTTCTGTATTTGGAGGTCCAGTACACGACGGAAACAATAAACTGTTCGTTGTAACGGTACCATAATTTATGACTCTACGATGTCCTTTGGTTTCAAAATTCGAAATGTGCTGTTCAATCAAGTAATTAACTGCTTTATTTATTTTTCTGAATTGACAAATTGTGACTATTACTATCCCCTATTTTCCTTTTTCATTGGTTCAATTCATTTCACAGTCAGCTTGCTTCTTTTCCGATTCAATATATATTTCCAATGCGTCATTTCCTTTTGTTTCTCTAGCGTCTATTTCAAAAATAAAGTACGGTTACTTTTGCTTTCTCTTCTGTTGCTTTCATTTTTATTTTATTTTATATACTGTGAGACAGCTAGTCTATTTATTTATTTTTTTCTCTGAAACAAAACTTGTCCATCTGATTATCCAACCATCTCCTGCCATTTATATCCTATAACGACCCAGAATTTTGAACAAATTAAATTGGAAATATTTAATTAATTTTAAATATTTGAACGATAATTTAATTTGAATCCCCGATATAACTTTGAAATTTGCGGTTAGACTTTAAAAATTTAATCGATTGAATGCTGAATAAAAATTTGAATCTTCAATTTTAAGTTGAAGAAAAATATTTCAAAAGCTTGTAAAATTTATATTGATAATTCTGAAGGTAATAGAACTTTCAGAATTGAATTTGAAACTGTTCTGTTCAGTTTTGAATTTATATCGTTCGTATCGATATTTGAAAATAGCGTTCCGAGGCGCAGTCTCGGAATTCGACGAAACCAGTTCCATTGGGTCCGGGATGTTGTATTATTGCCGGATTTCAATTTTCGTAATTTCCGGAGTTGATACGTGAGCAAACGGTAAGTAAACGCAGTTAGATTTGATCGAATTCAAATTTAATTTTAAAATTTTAAAATTAGTCAACACATCAGCACATTATCTCCTTTATACACGGTCCGTTGTTTACGCCTAAAATCACGAAGATGATCGTGGGAAGCATGCTGCATTCAATGTTAAATATTCGTTCCCCTTCCTTTTATAAACGAAGTCATTCCCTTTTCTCAATTCAAACGAAATAATGGCCAGAGCAAATCGCGAGTTTTTCTCCCTCCGTTCAAGCATTTTTGAAATCGCGTAAATTTCCCCAAACCAAATACAACTCTTTCCCTCTCCTCAAATAAAATCAAAAAGAATGGTTAGCACTTCGTTCATACGGAGAGAAGACGAAATCAAATCGCGAGCTCGAGGTCGCGTTCAGCTCGCGAGGGCAGGCAACGTGCTCGGCGAATCGAAGTTTTGGGTTTCGCGATATCTGAGCTAGATGACGCGTTCAGGGGAGGAGGCTCGTTGATTTTGTGACTGGGGCGATGCTTGGTTAAACGAGGGTAGGGCAAGAGCCATCGGCGACTCGCGTAGAGGCGGCAACTGGAAGGAGTGTTCGAAGTCGATTTTTGGGATTTTCGATTCAAGGATAGTGATGGTGGCGCAGGCGATGTTCTCGAGCGTGGCAGCGATGATTTAGGGGTCTCGTGATTCGTCGTTTTAAATTAAGGTAACAATCCTTTTCTAATTTAATTAAATTGAATAAACAATGTTTATATATTCACTGGAAAAGAAAAAATGGAGTTTGCAAATGTATATAGGTATATATTTCAATATTAAAATGTGGAAATTTTATATACAGAAAGTTATGCAATATTTGATTTACAGAAATATATTTACTGTTTAGTTTCAATTCGCAAAGTTTAAATTCATATATACGTAGATAAAAAAGATTTTAGTAGTTAGATAAATTTATTAAACGGAATTGGATAATTTAAATTTTTAAAGGAAGATTTGTTTTGAATTTAAATTTTTGTTAAATAAATTTATTTAAGAGAGATTTGTTTAAAATTAAAAGTGCTAATTTAAGTTAAGAAATATTTATTTTTAATTTAAAAAGAAATAAGTATGTATATTAGCAGAAAATTTAGTTTTAGAGTGAATTTTTAGTTTAACAAATTTTATTAAAAGAAATTGATTTAAAGATATTAATTTAAAGTAAAATTGTTAGTTAATGAAATAATTTAATAATTAGTTAACTCAAACCGTTTAAAATGGGAAAAATATTTGTTCGTCTGTTCAAATATTAATGAATTTGTACAATATTTATACAAGGTCAAAAGATCGTGAAAATCAATCTGGAATGGAAAATGGGATTGCTAATAAAAGCTAAGGTGAGATTTTCTCACTCAAATTGAATGTGGAATTTTTGCAGTTATTGATTGATATTGGATGTGATATTAGATATTATAGGATATATCTATATATAGCAATATATACATATTGGCATATGTATATATTGGATTGATGATTTCCCGCCTCGTATAGCGGATGAGACCCTATTGCACCGTTAGTAAGCGGATATTTTTATAAAACCCATATACCGTGATATTCCACCTCGAAGTGGAATTGGTATTGTGCTAACATCTTTGGATGCAGGGAAACAGGTTGGAGGGATCCAACTGGATTCCTCACCAGTATTTATTTATTTACAGATATTGATATATATTCTGTTCTCATATGATGATAAATGATGTTTGATGTGTGATGGACTAATTGGTGCGTTGCATCATTGGATTCAAATTTTGAAGTTTAAAAATAACGATTTTAACTTTAAAAGAGAAATTAGAAGTGATTATTTGAAAGTATACGTTTTATTTGAATTTTGGAATTGATTTACTTTAAATAAATAAATGTTAGAAATTTAAAGTTATGGAAATTATAATGTTTGTGAAATATAACCAAAAGATGATTTTTGAAATAAATAGTTAAGTAATTTATAAAATAGTTTAAATTTGGATTTTTGAATTATTAAAAACGATGTATGTAAAAGATGTACAAAATTGATATTTATCAATTAAAATTATTGGAATTTAAAACAAGTTTTTATAAGTGTTAGATAGAAAATTTATAGAATTATAAATTGTGAAAATATGAAGTTTATAGATTTATAAAGTATGAAGTTATAAAATGAATGAAATTGTATAATAAAATATTATAAGAAATTCACTTAGAAATTGGATTTTTGCCTTTAAATGGAATATTTTATCAAATTGATTTATAAAGGAGATTTATAAATAAAAGTTGTTATAAAAGAGAAATAGAATTTATAAACGTGTTTATAAATTCGGAATCAATTGAATTTGATAAATTAAATGTAGAAGGTTATTAAAGGAAATATATTCGCGATTTTGGATAGCGAATTATCCTTAAATTGAATGTGTAGAAAAGACTGAAATTTGGTTAGTGAAGTATATTCACGATTTTGGGACAGTGAATATATTGTTAAGTAAAATGGACTTATTTTCGAAGAAGGGATATTAAAAATAAAGTTAAACGTTTTAAAAAAAATGTTTTAAAATGTATTATGAATCGAAATCATAGATTTCAACATTCATTGTTGAAATAGACGTTTTCGAGAAGTAGAAGGAAATGATGGACTATAACACTGTTGTTATAGTAAATGATTTTCGAAATAAAATGTTTTGTGTAGTATTGGGATTTATATATACCTATCTTAAAATTCGAATCCCTATACTAGTGATTTCGAGTCGTCGTAACGATGGTTTACGCAACATTCGTTTTTGACTCAAATAGATGTTAAAATTTATGATTTCCTTAAAAGAATGAATATATACTTAATATTGATTTAAGTATATCGAATATTTTCAAATGTTGAAAATAAATATATTTGTGAAATACTTATTATTAAATAAGTATGGAAATGCTTTTCCAATATGAAATGAACTGTTTTGAGATTTTATCTTCAAAGATAAAATGAAATGTGGAAATTAATTTGAAATTGTTTTCAAATGATTAAGTGTGGAAATTTTATATCTAGTAAAAGATATTTTTGAAGATGAAATAATTTGGAAAATTATTTGGAATCTGATGATGTTGCGCATCTTTATTGATAGTTAAATAACCGACTATCAATAATTACCTTTAGATAGGTATTTGTTGTGAATTGGATGAATTTGAATGCCACACTTATTTTTGAATAAGCGCTCACTATTCGGGTTAACCGGGAAAGGACCATGGGGTCGTATAACCCATTCCGAATATGTGATACGTCGTTGTGAATTGCATTCGAAGACCGGTGTTGAAGACCGGATATTTTTGAAAACGGAAGGATTACCGTCGAGTTACTCTACATCGGCTGATCTCCGGTTTAGAGGTTTTATCACCCTTAGTGACGGGAAGTCCGGACGTGATTAGAAATTTATCCGGATGTGCAAGGGCTTCGTGAGAAGTGCCTTCGGTTCTGTTCGATCCCGGAACAGACTTGTATGGATTGTGTGTCTGACGTTACAAATTGAGATATTGAGCTGATTTCTTTCAAATACATTTCTGTTGGTGGCGGAGAATTTATTCTCTTAGCTTAACACCCTTCTCTGAGACGTACGAGCTCAGAGGTTATGTAGTTGAAATTTATCAGCAATATACTCCCAATTTGGTAACGTGGCATACTGAGTGTTGCTGTGAAATGGTCAGTGTTTGATCATTTGCGATATGATCATTTGTTTGATCTTATATCTTTGTGATCATAGGCTGATCATTTGTTTGACCCGAAGCATGGCTTTGTAGAAAGCGTAGCTTTGTGGACGAGACTTCGTCGAGCCTCACACCCCGGAAATGGTCAAAACAGGAAGGATGCGGCAAGGTTCTAGGGAGTAGCGCCCCTTAGTGTATGTCATTCCTTCTGGATAGAGGTGGTATCATGGTATGGAGCCCAGATACTTAACCTATGTGGTTGCTGCATTTTTACTATGTGGTTTGTTGGAAATCGGGGATCCTCGGGAAGATCGGTTACGATCGGGGGATGACATACGCGTGTCAGTAGTTACCTATTTTTGCAGAGGTAACCCGGCCTTGTGTTGGCAGAGATCTAACCGTAATGTTAGGTTATTTCTCGGGTCGTCTATTCCAGGGACGTACCCATCGTGGATAGGAAGTTCCTTAGCCTGACCATTTGTTGGAAATCCAAATTCCAATATGAACCTTGTACGGTATTAGTTGTAGAACCTGCCATTTACGTACGGTGGTCACCACTGTTTAGATGGTAGCTATAGTAGGCATACGATACTGGTCGTATGCTGGCTAAGATTAATATTATACTTTCAAAATGTTTTCTACACTATGCACTAATAATAGTATCAAAAAGAATTTGATTTTGCGTAGTAAGCATCTTTGACTATCATAAGAAGAAATCTCCTCCAATTCTGCGTTTGCATTGTGTGTGTGGTGGGAGGTCTTATGGTAGTTTCATTTTCCAAAAGCATTGCGAATTTGTTTTATTTTCTTTGTGAAAAATAACTGTTTTACGATCTGACACCAGTCACCATGACTGACTCGGAGTTTATTGTTCCCTTCTAAACTCTGGGTGCCCACCAATTTCCACACGGGCAGCCTAGAGTTATGTTATCAGGATATTCTGGAGCTTTGGAGATAAGCTGGATGACGAGACGTAGTATTTGTATCTGATAGTATTTATTCCGCTATGTATTCTGTATGAGGACAAGTTTATATAACTGTCCATTGTTGTGCTGTGTTGTATTGAGTCGTATATTGACTCTGATTGATGTATGTATAAACTGATATAGTTCTTTGTTTTTAAAAGACTAGTGTTTATCTATTATATATTGTTCCGCTGCGATATGTGAGATTCTGATATTGTTTTCTGTTCCGATGTTGTCCTATTGTTCTTCTTTCTTCTTCTTCTTCTATCTTTTCTTCTGTTTTCTTCTTTCTAAAACCCTAAGAATTCGGTTTTCCGGCATTCGTTGCTCGGCAGTCGATACAGTGGACGTATCGATGTCGATTTTCGGAAGTCGAAGAATCGGGTCTTTACAGGTGGTATCAGAGCATATGGTTAAGCGACAACCCTGCTCTGTTGGGTGTTACTCATTAGAGATAGAGTCAGCAGTACTCTAGAATGAGTTTGAGTGTAATAATAGATATGAGCGCGTATTTGTTATTTGAATATGAAATGGTTTTGTATTGTGTTGACTTATCGGTTGATTGTTTATGGATTCTGGTCGGTGCAGTCT
Organism: Allium fistulosum; assembly: GCA_030737815.1. Lineage (NCBI taxonomy): Eukaryota > Viridiplantae > Streptophyta > Magnoliopsida > Asparagales > Amaryllidaceae > Allium > Allium fistulosum. The sequence goes on from CM060901.1 coordinate 636,561,515, forward strand.
AGCTAACTGTAATCGATAGGGGTTTCTAAACTCTTAAACAAGATAAACCGACACAGTATTGATTTTAAATAGGGTAAATGAAATAATTTTACCCAAAACTATTTTTGTATAGGAAAGAAATGATTTTCTGTAAATTATTACAGTATATGGTTGCATGGTTGTTAGGAAAGTGATAATATTGAAATGTTATCATTATTATATGAAATTGAATACGAAATGGAAATTGTAACTCCAAAGTTAAGAAATGAATTCATATATGAATAAAAATTTGTGAATATAAATTGTAAATGAATTTATAAATGAAACGAAATTCCAGAGAGTTTTGGAAATGTTTTGAAAAGAATTTGAAAATTTTGGAGATTTGGAAAGTTTAAATTTCTTTTTGATTTGAAAATGAATTTCGAAGGTTTTGAAAAGTGTTTTGAAGGGATAAAAGCTCTAAACTCTTTTCGGTCGCTGGAAAATAACTTCAGTAATGACTGCAGCATCATCGATGTTCATTTTCGGGTTTCCAAAAGAGGAATTGCTGCCAAATTATTTTTAATGGAAGTTGTTTGGAAAATTTGGGTTTTGTTTTGGAAATTCAAAGGACAATTTGAATTGTTTTCAAGATGATTTTTAAAGGTTGAAAAGACTCTGGAATTCTATTCAAAGTATTTATTGGATTAATAAATGAATTGATAACTTGTATAATTCGAATTTTGATAGAATAAATCTAACTTAAAAGATGGAGTTAAATTAAAGAAAGTATAAGTGAATAAATTTGAATAAATGAAAGTGAAATTGAAAATTGAGATTCATTTTGAAGTTGTAAGCAATCGAATTGAATTGAATAATTATAAATGTGAATCGAAAGATGGATTAAAATTCATATGTTATTTGAAATCCAGTTTAATATAAGTGGTTATAAACCAAAATAGTGAATTGAAAATAAATTTGAAACTGAATGTTGAAAACCAAATTTGAATAAATGAATTAGAATTTGTGATGAATTAGTAACTGGAACTAATTTAAAATAGTATAGTTGTAAAGGAAAGTAAATCGATAAAATTCAATATTCAGAAGTTAAACTGAATCCAAATTAGATTGGAATTGTGAATTGAATTCAAATAGATTTGAAATGCAAAATTGAACGAAATTGAATATGTAACTTCAATAGTAAACTAAAAAAAAATGATATAAGAAGTTTATATTGAAAAAATTTTGTAATGGAATTTGCAAATTGGATTGAATATGTAACTAGATATTATGGCTAGTAGGATATACAAGTTATAAAGGAATTGGAATTTTAGATTTCGAAGATGAATTTGAATTTCTCGACAAAAAGGTATGTATTTTAAATTTCGATATGAGATTTGATGATTTCTTGTCCAGCCGCTTGGCTTTTTCTTTTCTTTTTGAAATCTGAGAGTCCGTAGGGACGTTTTGTAGTCGTGCCGTATTAGCCGCGCAAAGGAGACGCTGGCGAAATTTTTCGAAAATATCGGGTGTTAGAAAATTTTTGAGAAAATTTTGAAAGTTTAAATTTGAATTTGAATTTAAATTTGAAAAGAGAAGTTAAACAATATTGTTTGAAAACTATGAAAGGTTTGGAAAACTAGTTGAAATAAATAACGAATCTTTAGTAGAAAGATTTGTTTTGACAATTTGATAAAACTATTGGATTGTGAAAAATAGTAGACGAGTTAAGGACCACTTTTCCTAACTTATAATTTCGAGGACGAAATTCTTTTAAGGAGGGAAGTCTGTAACGACCCAGAATTTTGAACAAATTAAATTGGAAATATTTAATTAATTTTAAATATTTGAACGATAATTTAATTTGAATCCCCGATATAACTTTGAAATTTGCGGTTAGACTTTAAAAATTTAATCGATTGAATGCTGAATAAAAATTTGAATCTTCAATTTTAAGTTGAAGAAAAATATTTCAAAAGCTTGTAAAATTTATATTGATAATTCTGACGGTAATAGAACTTTCAGAATTGAATTTGAAACTGTTCTGTTCAGTTTTGAATTTATATCATTCGTATCGATATTTGAAAATAGCGTTCCGAGGCGCAGTCTCGGAATTCGACGAAACCAGTTCCATTGGGTCCGGGATGTTGTATTATTGCCGGATTTCAATTTTCGTAATTTCCGGAGTTGATACGTGAGCAAACGGTAAGTAAACGCAGTTAGATTTGATCGAATTCAAATTTAATTTTAAAATTTTAAAATTAGTCAACACATCAGCACATTATCCCCTTTATACACGGTCCGTTGTTTACGCCTAAAATCACGAAGATGATCGTGGGAAGCATGCTGCATTCAATGTTAAATATTCGTTCCCCTTCCTTTTATAAACGAAGTCATTCCCTTTTCTCAATTCAAACGAAATAATGGCCAGAGCAAATCGCGAGTTTTTCTCCCTCCGTTCAAACATTTTTGAAATCGCGTAAATTTCCCCAAACCAAATACAACTCTTTCCCTCTCCTCAAATTAAAATCAAAAAGAATGGTCAGCACTTCGTTCATACGGAGAGAAGACGAAATCAAATCGCGAGCTCGAGGTCGCGTTCAGCTCGCGAGGGCAGGCAACGTGCTCGGCGAATCGAAGTTTTGGGTTTCGCGATATCTGAGCTAGATGACGCGTTCAGGGGAGGAGGCTCGTTGATTTTGTGACTGGGGCGATGCTTGGTTAAACGAGGGTAGGGCAAGAGCCATCGGCGACTCGTGTAGAGGCGGCAACTGGAAGGAGTGTTCGAAGTCGATTTTTGGGATTTTCGATTCAAGGATAGTGATGGTGGCGCAGGCGATGTTCTCGAGCGTGGCAGCGATGATTTAGGGGTCTCGTGATTCGTCGTTTTAAATTAAGGTAACAATCCTTTTCTAATTTAATTAAATTGAATAAACAATGTTTATATATTCACTGGAAAAGAAAAAATGCAGTTTGCAAATGTATATAGGTATATATTTCAATACTAAAATGTGGAAATTTTATATACAGAAAGTTATGCAATATTTGATTTACAGAAATATATTTACTGTTTAGTTTCAATTCGCAAAGTTTAAATTCATATATACGTAGATAAAAAAGATTTTAGTAGTTAGATAAATTTATTAAACGGAATTGGATAATTTAAATTTTTAAAGGAAGATTTGTTTTGAATTTAAATTTTTGTTAAATAAATTTATTTAAGAGAGATTTGTTTAAAATTAAAAGTGCTAATTTAAGTTAAGAAATATTTATTTTTAATTTAAAAAGAAATAAGTATGTATATTAGCAGAAAATTTAGTTTTAGAGTGAATTTTTAGTTTAACAAATTTTATTAAAAGAAATTGATTTAAAGATATTAATTTAAAGTAAAATTGTTAGTTAATGAAATAATTTAATAATTAGTTAACTCAAACCGTTTAAAATGGGAAAAATATTTGTTCGTCTGTTCAAATATTAATGAATTTGTACAATATTTATACAAGGTCAAAAGATCGTGAAAATCAATCTGGAATGGAAAATGGGATTGCTAATAAAAGCTAAGGTGAGATTTTCTCACTCAAATTGAATGTGGAATTTTTGCAGTTATTGATTGATATTGGATGTGATATTAGATATTATAGGATATATCTATATATAGCAATATATACATATTGGCATATGTATATATTGGATTGATGATTTCCCGCCTCGTATAGCGGATGAGACCCTATTGCGCCGTTAGTAAGCGGATATTTTTATAAAACCCATATACCGTGATATTCCACCTTGAAGTGGAATTGGTATTGTGCTAACATCTTTGGATGCAGGGAAACAGGTTGGAGGGATCCAACTGGATTCCTCACCAGTATTTATTTATTTACAAATATTGATATATATTCTGTTCTCATATGATGATATATGATGTTTGATGTGTGATGGACTAATTGGTGCGTTGCATCATTGGATTCAAATTTTGAAGTTTAAAAATAACGATTTTAACTTTAAAAGAGAAATTAGAAGTGATTATTTGAAAGTATACGTTTTATTTGAATTTTGGAATTGATTTACTTTAAATAAATAAATGTTAGAAATTTAAAGTTATGGAAATTATAATGTTTGTGAAATATAACCAAAAGATGATTTTTGAAATAAATAGTTAAGTAATTTATAAAATAGTTTAAATTTGGATTTTTGAATTATTAAAAACGATGTATGTAAAAGATGTACAAAATTGATATTTATCAATTAAAATTATTGGAATTTAAAACAAGTTTTTATAAGTGTTAGATAGAAAATTTATAGAATTATAAATTGTGAAAATATGAAGTTTATAGATTTATAAAGTATGAAGTTATAAAATGAATGAAATTGTATAATAAAATATTATAAGAAATTCACTTAGAAATTGGATTTTTGCCTTTAAATGGAATATTTTATCAAATTGATTTATAAAGGAGATTTATAAATAAAAGTTGTTATAAAAGAGAAATAGAATTTATAAACGTGTTTATAAATTCGGAATCAATTGAATTTGATAAATTAAATGTAGAAGGTTATTAAAGGAAATATATTCGCGATTTTGGATAGCGAATTATCCTTAAATTGAATGTGTAGAAAAGACTGAAATTTGGTTAGTGAAGTATATTCACGATTTTGGGACAGTGAATATATTGTTAAGTAAAATGGACTTATTTTCGAAGAAGGGATATTAAAAATAAAGTTAAACGTTTTTAAAAAAATGTTTTAAAATGTATTATGAATCGAAATCATAGATTTCAACATTCATTGTTGAAATAGACGTTTTCGAGAAGTAGAAGGAAATGATGGACTATAACACCGTTGTTATAGTAAATGATTTTCGAAATAAAATGTTTTGTGTAGTATTGGGATTTATATATACCTATCTTAAAATCCGAATCCCTATACTAGTGATTTCGAGTCGTCGTAACGATGGTTTACGCAACATTCATTTTTGACTCAAATAGATGTTAAAATTTATGATTTCCTTAAAAGAATGAATATATACTTAATATTGATTTAAGTATATCGAATATTTTCAAATGTTGAAAATAAATATATTTGTGAAATACTTATTATTAAATAAGTATGGAAATGCTTTTCCAATATGAAATGAACTGTTTTGAGATTTTATCTTCAAAGATAAAATGAAATGTGGAAATTAATTTGAAATTGTTTTCAAATGATTAAGTGTGGAAATTTTATATCTAGTAAAAGATATTTTTGAAGATGAAATAATTTGGAAAATTATTTGGAATCTGATGATGTTGCGCATCTTTATTGATAGTTAAATAACCGACTATCAATAATTACCTTTAGATAGGTATTTGTTGTGAATTGGATGAATTTGAATGCCACACTTATTTTTGAATAAGCGCTCACTATTCGGGTTAACCGGGAAAGGACCATGGGGTCGTATAACCCATTCCGAATATGTGATACGTCGTTGTGAATTGCATTCGAAGACCGGTGTTGAAGACTGGATATTTTTGAAAACGGAAGGATTACCGTCGAGTTACTCTACATCGGCTGATCTCCGGTTTAGAGGTTTTATCACCCTTAGTGATGGGAAGTCCGGACGTGATTAGAAATTTATCCGGATGTGCAAGGGCTTCGTGAGAAGTGCCTTCGGTTCTGTTCGATCCCGGAACAGACTTGTATGGATTGTGTGTCTGACGTTACAAATTGAGATATTGAGCTGATTTCTTTCAAATACATTTCTGTTGGTGGCGGAGAATTTATTCTCTTAGCTTAACACCCTTCTCTGAGACGTACGAGCTCAGAGGTTATGTAGTTGAAATTTATCGGCAATATACTCCCAATTTGGTAACGTGGCATACTGAGTGTTGCTGTGAAATGGTCAGTGTTTGATCATTTGCGATATGATCATTTGTTTGATCTTATATCTTTGTGATCATAGGTTGATCATTTGTTTGACCCGAAGCATGGCTTTGTAGAAAGCGTAGCTTTGTGGACGAGACTTCGTCGAGCCTCACACCCCGGAAATGGTCAAAACAGGAAGGATGCGGCAAGGTTCTAGGGAGTAGCGCCCCTTAGTGTATGTCATTCCTTCTGGATAGAGGTGGTATCATGGTATGGAGCCCATATACTTAACCTATGTGGTTGCTGCATTTTTACTATGTGGTTTGTTTGAAATCGGGGATCCTCGGGAAGATCGGTTACGATCGGGGGATGACATACGCGTGTCAGTAGTTACCTATTTTTGCAGAGGTAACCCGGCCTTGTGTTGGCAGAGATCTAACCGTAATGTTAGGTTATTTCTCGGGTCGTCTATTCCAGGGACGTACCCATCGTGGATAGGAAGTTCCTTAGCCTGACCATTTGTTGGAAATCCAAATTCCAATACGAACCTTGTACGGTATTAGTTGTAGAACCTGCCATTTACGTACGGTGGTCACCACTGTTTAGATGGTAGCTATAGTAGGCATACGATACTGGTCGTATGCTAGCTAAGATTAATATTATACTTTAAAAATGTTTTCTACACTATGCACTAATAATAGTATCAAAAAGAATTTGATTTTGCGTAGTAAGCATCTTTGACTATCATAAGAAGAAATCTAATCCAATTCTGCGTTTGCATTGTGTGTGTGGTGGGAGGTCTTATGGTAGTTTCATTTTCCAAAAGCATTGCGAATTCGTTTTATTTTCTTTGTGAAAAATAACTATTTTACGATCTGACACCAGTCACCATGACTGACTCGGAGTTTATTGTTCCCTTCTAAACTCTGGGTGCCCACCAATTTCCACACGGGCAGCCTAGAGTTATGTTATCAGGATATTCTGGAGCTTTGGAGATAAGCTGGATGACGAGACGTAGTATTTGTATCTGATAGTATTTATTCCGCTGTGTATTCTGTATGAGGACAAGTTTATATAACTGTCCATTGTTGTGCTGTGTTGTATTGAGTCGTATATTGACTCTGATTGATGTATGTATAAACTGATATAGTTCTTTGTTTTTAAAAGACTAGTGTTTATCTATTATATATTGTTCCGCTGCGATATGTGAGATTCTGATATTGTTTTCTGTTCCGATGTTGTCCTATTGTTCTTCTTTCTTCTTCTTCTTCTATCTTTTCGTCTGTTTTCTTCTTTCTAAAACCCTAAGAATTCGGTTTTCCAGCATTCGTTGCTCGGCAGTCGATACAGTGGACGTATCGATGTCGATTTTCGGAAGTCGAAGAATCGGGTCTTTACATATCCCATCACCTCCGCAAGTCCCCTCCTTCCTTCCTTCTCCCTTCCCAACGGCCTCCGCAAACCGATCACCACCAAGCAACCGAACAACCACCAGCTGTCCTCCTCGCCATCTTCCACCTCTATTCCCGACCGCCCATAGCCCCACCGAACTGCTGTACCCACCAAAAACCGAGCAGCCTCCTCAAACGGTCGCCCTTTGACTCGAACACTACCAGCAGTCCGAACATCTTCTCACGCTCCAACCTACGTGGTCGCAACTCATGCCAGGGCATGCTCTTCCGTGCTCCACCCAGCCCCACGTCGTCAACCTCGCCACACCCAGACCCACCTTCACCACCTCTCCAACTCGAATCCACTCATCACCCAAACTTTGCAGCCTTTGCCGAACACCCTTCCTCTCGCGCACAGCTGAGACGACCTCACAGATCTCGACCGAACCCATGGCCTGCCTCCGTCATTCACTTGCCTTCCCCTACCTCCGCCTTCGCCTGGACTGTCCCTATCTCCACCACCAGATTTCCACAGGCCGAACCACTTCCTCTGGCCATGCCGTGATCACCTTGCATCTCTACCTCCTCATCGTAGCAGCCTCGCCTGAAACCGATCCTTGCAGTCGAAACTCACGCCACTTCGTTAACCATTCTCCTCCTCTTCTTTGTTAAGGTATTATATATATATATAATATTATTACGTTAGTTTATATATATGTTATATAGTATGTATATATAGTTATATATATAGGAGGTACAGTATAGATTTGCTGTTGGAAAGAAGAAAAATATATTTAAGTTACAAATTATATAGCAAGTTAAACTATTTACTATAGTCTTTATATAGTTGATTCTTTTTTTAGGTTGTTTAAAAAGAATGTTATTTGTATATCATATATATAGTACTTTACTATACTTACTATATTATATTTTATAATAGGTTTACCGTATATATATATATATAGCAGGTGTAGATTTTATAATGTTAGTTTATATAAATTTTATAATATGTTGGTTAAATAAGATTTTTATAAATTATATATATTTGAATTTAGTTAAGTTGTATTCTATATATGGTTTGCAAAGGGTACATATAGATTAGCCCAGATGTTAGTTTATGTATTCTGTTTGATACAGATGGATTTATGTAAGTTTATATATGTATTAGTATAAATGCATAGTAGTGTCACATAATACATTTAAAACTTGTTTGAGTATAATCAGTTGTTAAGTTGTATATACCACTACTTTGATCTTAAATAAATACATGGTTCATATATTTGGTTAGCTGGTTACAGCTCGAGTTTATATATTAGTATATATACATATAGTTTTGTTTTGCGTATGAATAATATGTTAGTTTTACACATTTTAAAACTGTTATATGTGTTAAACATGTAAGTTATATATGTATATTGCAGTGTTAGTATATTTGCTTTGTTATTATTTAGTGTTAGCTGTTGATTATGTACATAAACTTTTATATTTTATAGATGTGATAACGATAGTTCTCATATATATAGATTCAAAATATATTTGCATAGTGTCAGTATATATAGTTATATCTCAGATATATAGTATAAGTTTTGTAATCTGCTATTTATATATGCATTATAATCTGTTGTACGTATTATAAAGTCAGGACAGTTTATATTTTTGTTGTTTGTATATATAAATTTATATATATAATTTAATATGTGTTTGAAATTCAAAATAAGATTTTTTTTTTAGAGTTATATATAGTTATGTATATAAGTTCTATTATACCATCTATCTTTATTCATCCGGTTCTGATTCGTTCTATTTATTCCTATCTATCAGCTTGCCATCCAACTTCGTGTCAATCTAGCTTTGTTTGGAATTCATGCTTGGATTTTTCAGTGTCCGAATTAGTATGCGTATTTGTGTCATCGTCTGTTCTCTCTAGCCTCGGAAGGTGAGCAATTACTCACGATTAACGTTCTTTTATTTATTAAATTTGATTTCAATTGAAATGATAAATTGAAATATGTTGCTATTAGTTATTTACACTGTACCTGTATCTGTTCACCTATGACATCTGACACCATTATCTATCATTTATGCGATGATAATACAGCTTGGTTGATAATTGATTGATTGTTGATGTTTATATTGGACGTTAAATTGTTAATGTTAAAGTGATAAATAATATGCAATTGAATTGATATATGATAGTTAACCATTTAAATTGAATCTATATGTTGAATTTGAGTAGTTAAATTTTGTAAAATATGACCCCCTTTAAATGTTAAACTAGTTGACACGTAGAAATTTGGTTAAGTACACCTTGAACCATTTAATGTATGTTGGAAAATTTATGTAGTATGGAAATGAATAATTGATATCAAGTGAAGAACCGTTTAAATATTAATGTAATAATCTTTAATCTACATGAAATGATAGTGTAGATTCTAGAAATAATTATATTAATTTGCACAAACAACAATGTGAATTAATACGATTATTTCAGGATTATTTGAATGTACTATTGGATTGTTGTTGATGTTTGCTATTGCTTGTTTATTTACTTTGACATCATCCTAGTTATCACACTACAAGTTCCCTTTGCTATGTTTTGATTTTTGAATTGAATTGGAATCGGGTTGAAATGATAAATACCCAAATTAAACTTTGACCTAGGATAGAGAATTAAATAAAACTCGATTGGTCAATAATTTGATTTAAAATAAAATAAAGTTTTTATTTGAAAGGATAAGATTTTGATATGAAGCTGGAATTTGAATTTTTAATGAAAGGAAATGTTAATATTTAAAATCTGAAACAAATATTAACATAGTAGTTGTTGAAAGATCGTTATTTTGAAATAAATTATTTGACAATTAAATTTGGAACTTTTCATTGAATTAAGTTTGAAATGATTTAATAATTAAGTTTGAAATTATAATTAAGTTTGAAATTATTAAGCTTTGAAATTATTTAATAATTAAGTTTTGAAATATTTAATAATTAATAAGATTTGATTATTTGATAATTAAAATAAAATTTGAATTCTTTGATAAGAGAAATTGAACCTTTGAATAAGTGAATTTTATTTCATAAATAATTGAAATTGAATTTCTTTATTAATTAAGTTTTGGAAAATTATTTAAGTAAATAAATAAATGAAATTGGATTTCTTTAACAAGAAATAAAAATGGGATTTATTGAAAATAATGTAAGACTTGTAATTTAAAGAATTGATTTGACGAATCTAATTTAATTCAATTTGAAGTTTTGATATAATGAAGTTGAACTTAAGTAATTGATTTAATGAATTGGAAATTTAATATAAATTGTTTGAATGACAAATTTACATAATGAATATTTAATGAAATCGGTCAATGAATTTAAATTGATTTGAATGTTAAATTAAATTAATTAAAATGATTTCGAAATGAAACTTGTATCCGAACTTGAATCAATATTTGAATTGTTTTAAAAAGAAATTGAAATTGAATTATAAGATTTTGAAATGGTAATTTGGATGTTTTGAAATGTAAATTTTGGAAATTGGTTTAGAAAGACAAATGAAATGTTGGTTTACAAATTCTAATTGAGATTGAAATTGATTTGTTTTTGAAATAAATAAGCGACCAATCGGTGTAATAATTACGAAAGTTATTAAAGAGACCGGAATCGGTTAGGGACATACTCTCTGTCTAAACCAAAAACCACTTTAATAACTATACGCGGAGTGTGATCCAGAATGAAGTGGTTGGAATGATGTACGTGATGACTGAAGAAAGAGAACGATAATGGATAGCCTTGACACTTGTGTCAAATTGGAAATGACTAAAACAGGAGCCGTGCCGGGCCAAATGGGGTTAGCTGCCTCGAGCGAACACACTTCTTCGAAAACTACTCATTACTTGTTGTCGATTGGTGCACCCTTGATTTTGGGAGTGTTGTTTCGCGGTGTTGCGATCGCTGCGGCGATGCGTGCTCACCAGTCCGGATCAGGCAAACGGTAGTTTCACTACCTTGGGTATTGCCTTATGTGCCTTGTCATACTTGTATCCCTATATACGCGACCACTACGATTTGTTTTGTGTTATACCTATGGAGTACTCCCTGATATCCCACTAGTTTACGGTGGAGTTTACAGTGTTGTATAGACTATAACGCTTATATAAAATGTGTTAAGGGGGATAATGGTAACGCCTTAACACTATTTTGATACTTTATATTACTAATAGAAATTATCTACTTATCGTACACTACTACATAGTAGATAGTTTAACGGATCCTTAAAGGATGGTTATTCCAAACATCCTTTGAGTTACTTGTATTTCAGTTGCTATTTCACTTGAGTTGGATTATTTTTATAAGAATGTTAAACCTGACTCGAGTGTTTTGTGTTTTTCTTTACGCTTGGGTCAGACTGAGTGTACCAGTATTCGAGACTCACCTTTGGAGTTGGAGCTTCACTTGGAGATCCAGCTATCTATCCAGCTTTCAGATATCCAATTGATTCCAGTGATTGTATTCTGATTATTGTATTTGACTATTGTATTCGAGACTTCTATTGTATCTTATTTTACTCTGATATGTATATAGTAGCTTCATGAACTACTATCTTTTGTTTCCGCTGCAAATTATTACTCCGTGTCTGTGATCTGTGATTATTTATTTACTGTATATGCTCAGTTTTTCCAAATTTAAATTAACAATTCGGTATTTTGAATCACTCAAGTCCGACATGTGCGGATGCGAATAGTCCAAAATAGCGGGTTGTTACAGTTGGTATCAGAGCTTTGGTAGCTCTAGGCAAAACTTAGCATATAGGGTAAATGTATTTACAGAATCACTCTCATTCGAGTTTCAATCTCTTCCTTTGACTCAATTCCTTTGAATTTTGGAACGTTCCCCTCGGTTCCAAAAGTCATTCGTATCCTTCACTATTCGTCTTCTTTCAATTCTGGAGCACCCCATAACTCCATTTTGAATGATATCTATAATAGATCGGCGATCTCGCCAATAATCTTCGAATGATTCGTAAAGGAGCAAAACTCCTTTATAATAGGCATCGATTTACCAGAGATTTTTCTATCCTCGGTTTACGATGCTATCTATTCCCTGCTATACCTAAATTCCATCTCTTGAGATCGAGTGTTGATTTACCTCGGAATTCAGCATCGATCTTATTCTTGAAGTTACGGACGACCCGGTTAAGGTTGCCCGTGAATTAAATAAACTCATCCATCTCCCGATTGTGGTAATTGAATTATCTTATCTTCTGTTTCAAACTTATTTTCGAATCAAAATTCTCTTTGATTTGATTTCCATCAAATTTGAATCGCTATACATCTTTTGAAATCTATTCTTGTATCGTCGAACGAAGAAGTGTAATTGTGAATTAATATTTAAAAATGTTTTATATATTGTGTTGTTTGAGTTGTTGATGTTGATTTGGGTTTTTGATCGATTCATCTGATCAACGCTATCGATAGGATTTCCAAAACACTTGAACAAAGCAAACTGACACAATATTGTTTTCAAATTTGGTAAACAAAATAGTTTTGTACGATTATATTTTATATAAATATAAGTTTTCTGAAATTAAATTGTTAATGAAGTTTGTTGTCAGAAATGATAATAATTTGATTTTCATTTCTTGTTTTGTAAACCATTGATTATTGCATAATATAAATAAATGAATTTATGAAACTTGGTTATAATTTGATTTGGGATTTGAAAGGAATTTAAATAAAGAATTTGAGAATTTAATTTCTGGTGATTTCAAACTTTGATTTGAAAGTTTTAAAGTGTATAGTATTTAAAATATTTTCGAATATAAATCATTTTCAAAGAATTTTAAAATGTTGAAACCAGTGCTCTTCTCTTTGTCGCTAGAAAATAATTTCAGTGATGGCGGCCGCATCATCGACATTCATTTTCGAGTTTCGAAGGGGAGAAACCATTCTGTAGCTTTGCTACGGTTTTGTTTGGGAAATATTTTAATTTGAATTTCTTAAATATAATTTGATTTATATATATATTTGGGTATCTTATTTTAAAATTTAATTTGATTTGATATAAATATATTATATATCTCTAAATTGTTTAAAGTTAATCGGAAATCTAATTCTTAAATTTTATTAAAGGATGATTTTTATTATAAATAAAACCAAAATTTGGAATAAATATTTAAACTTGAATAATTGAATTGGGAAAATTTTATTGGTATATTGTTCAACTGCATTCTAATACAACTTACCTAAATCATTCAGAAGTTGAATATGTAAATTGGATAATATATAATATAAATTGAATTTATAAATAAAATTTGAGTGATTATAATAAATGTTATACACTTAAATTTTAATTATAAAATGTTAATAGAGATAAATAGAATAATAAGATAATTGAAAAATAAATTTTGTTTTGAAAGAATTAATAAATTGAAATTAGATCAACTTATGGAAATACCTTGAATTTAAAATCAATTAATGAATATAAATTAATTTAAATTGAAATTTACATAGTTTAAATTAATTTATATGGTTTAAATATATGTGATAAAATATATTACGTGGAACAAATTTAATACTAATTGGAATAAAAGAATTAAATTTGTTGAATAAAATATGAGTATAATAAATGATATTACAAATTGATGATTTAGAAATTGTTAATTGAAGATGACTAGATAATAAGATAATGAATTTAGAAATAGATAGATTGATTTAACTTAAGTGAACTCGAAGGGATTTAACCAAATTGTTAAATATTAATTTAAATTGAAATTTATATGGTTTAAATTAATTGTTTTACTTGTATTCCAATCTATTTTCTTTCTGATTGTGTCTATTCTCCTACCTCCTTCCTTTTCGGGGACGAAAAGTTTTGAGTGGGGGAGAGTGTAACGACCCGTAAATTTTAACTGTTTTAATAACGTTATTAATTGAAATTTTGCGAAAATTTAAAACGATAAAATTTTGAAATATAAATTTGATATTTGGAATGCGTCTAGTTAAACATAGCAACTGGTAAATTTTCGTCCGAAAATATGAAAGTTTATTTCGCGCGTAAATTTACTTCAATTTAATCAGTAAAAAAGCGATGAAAATAAAATATTTTCGGAACCTAAATATTTTTACATAGAAAAATTCTAAACCATCTTTTGAGCAAACGTCATTTTTCGTTTTTCCAAATTCGGACTTCTTTGGCTCCGTCGATCTTATTTTTCTGCATTTTTGCTGCATTTTCCGCTAGTAGAAAATTCGAATTTTTATAATTCAATCATACCACTGATATCTGTATGCCGTTTTGATCATCTCGTCGTGCTGATCTCAGTGATATATTTATTTCTGTATTTGGAGGTCCGGTACGCGACGGAAACAATAAACTGTTCGTTGTAACGGTACCATAATTTATGACTCTACGATGTCCTTTGGTTTCAAAATTCGAAATGTGCTGTTCAATCAAGTCATTAACTGCTTTATTTTTTTTTTGAATTGACAAATTGTGACTTTTACTATCCCCTATTTTCCTTTTTCATTGGTTCAATTCATTTCACAGTCAGCTTGCTTCTTTTCCGATTCAATATATATTTCCAATGCGTCATTTCCTTTTGTTTCTCTAGCGTCTGTTTCAAAAATAAAGTACGGTTACTTTTGCTTTCTCTTCTGTTGCTTTCATTTTTATTTTATTTTATATACTATGAGACAGCTAGTCTATTTAATATTTTTTTCTCTGAAACAAAACTTGTCCACCTGATTATCCAACCATCTCCTGCCATTTATATCCCATCACCTCCGCAAGTCCCCTCCTTCCTTCCTTCTCCCTTCCCAACGGCCTCCGCAAACCGATCACCACCAAGCAACCGAACAACCACCAGCTGTCCTCCTTGCCATCTTCCACCTCTATTCCCGACCGCCCACAGCCCCACCGAACTGCTGTACCCACCAAAAACCGAGCAGCCTCCTCAAACGGTCGCCCTTCGACTCGAACACTACCAGCAGTCCGAACTTCTTCTCACGCTCCAACCTACATGGCCGCTGTTTGCACAAAAAATGGACAAACACCTCCAAGTCGTATGGTTTAATTGATTTTATGTTGTTCTTAGTGATTTGGTTGATTTATGCAAATATATGAAAAGCAGGGACTAAACTGTAAAAGACATACAGATTTATAGTGGTTCGGCCAGAATGTGCCTACGTCCACTTTATATGTTATTCTCCTTTTCTATTCAAATTACAAGTACAAAGCTTTGATACAAGTATATGAAAGTTGTTTGAAAGTTCTATCCGTGCTTGAGCTCTCAAACTTGTTCCCCATTGCTGTACCCCTACCCCTCTATTTATAGAGTGAGGCTGGGGATAGGAGCCTTGGATGTATATGGCTGTTGGCGGGCCTGGGCCGATGCGATCTGGCCTGGCAGTGTTGATCTGGTACACCTTGGTCCGGTTGTGAGTTGAGTTGAGAATTGGTCCGGTGGTCTCGGTCCGGTGATGAGTGGGCTGGGCTCTGGTCCGGTGATTCTGGTCCGGTGGTGAGTGGGCTGAGCTCTGGTCCGGTGGTTCTGGTCCGGTAGTGAGTGGGCTGAGCTCTGGTCCGGTGGTAGGTGGAGTAGGTTGGTTCGGTAGTGTGGAGCAGAGGTTGGTTCGGTAGGCAGTGGAGCAGAGGTTGGTTCAGTAGGCAGTTGGAGTAGGTTGGTTCGGTAGGCAGTGGAGTAGGTTGGTTCGGCTATGCATAGGAAGAGGTTTGGTTCGGCTATGCATAGGAAGGTAGTTTGGTTCGGCTATGCATTGGAAGGAAGTGGGTCCGGTAGTAGGTGGAAACACTCCCAACATTTGCCCCCCAAAGTGGGGCATATGCTTGCGTATGGCGCGCTTTGTTTATCCGGACGCCCTCATCCGGTTCTAAATGCCGAATTGTCTGGTCCGGCTATTTTGTGCTTGTCTATAAGTATGGGCTTGAGGCTTTCGTTATTCCTTACCTTTTGAAATAGCCGGACCGAATTCTTGACTGCCGAATCGATTATAGTGCCGAACCGGTTTTGATCGCCGAACCAAGTGAGACATTCTTTGGCCGAATGAACTTCGTGCTTGAAATACCGAATGACCATGGGGAGTTTGATTGCCGAATGAGATTGGGAGTTTGAATGCCGAATGAGATTGGGAGTTTGAATGGACATATGACGCTCTCCGCCAAGCCTTCGAAGAGTTGGAGGAAACAGAGAAGTCCAAGAAAGCTGATAAGGTCGGGACCGGCGCCGATTTATCTTCCGGGAGTGCTTCTACTGAGGCAACTTCTGCGATCCAAGGTGAATTTCTCTTTATTCTTTTTAATTCTTGAATGATGGCTCAATGCATGCTGGTGACACTTGGTTTTCATTCCAGGAGCGGGCAAAACGGCACAAGAGTTGCGAAAAATGGAGGCCGCCTGCAAGGAGCGGATTGACATGGCCATTGTGATGGTGGATGAGGTTCGCAAGCGGACCTCGAGTGGGCACAGGAATTTCGGGTAGACTCGAGGCCGCGGAGCTTACTCAGTCCAGGTTGAAGGAGGAGATGGAGGCGATGAGGATATCCCTTCAGGCGGACCGCTCATGATACCGATCGGAGAGGGATGCTGCCGTTGCTAAGCTGCGTGCTTCTGAGGCCCGAATGAGGGAGCTTGAGGAAAACGAGGGGATGATGGATGAGATGCTCCAGGATATGTATTTCCGTACTTGGAAACAGGGTAACTTATCCTGGATGGATGATTACCCCCGAGTTATGGCCAGGATTTATCTCCGGGCTCTGGAGGCGGCTAGGGCTGATGCGGATAAAGAGGGTGGCGCGGTCTTCAGAATGGATGTGGTCACTTCCCAGTTTACCAAGGAGGAGAAGGTGGCGGTGAAGGAGGGTATGCGGCTGCTTGCCGCTGAGGAGGCAGGTGTGCAAGTAGAGGATGATGATCAGGATGGTCAGGAAGCAGGCGCTGGTAAGTCTTCCTTTCTAGTCTTTCCGTTAACTTGGTTGCTTATCACTAATGAATTCTTTCTTTGACCGGACAGGTGGGCAACAGGACAAGGATAAAACTCCGACGCAGCCGGCTCCTTGATTTGACCTGGATACCTTTTTGTGGACTTGACATTGTTGTATATGTTAGTCTCAAAACAGTAACGTAACTTTTAGGTTGTAATTATGCTACTTGTAATAAACAACATTATTCTTGACGTGTAATTTTTTAACTTAAGCTGATTCTGTCATTTTTGAATGTTTTTTGCTATTTTGACATGTTGTATGAGAAATATAACTATGCGTGTGCTTGTAATTCAATTGTGTTTGATGTCAAGTTCTTGCTTAAAACATAATTTCATGTCTTGCAGTGTTAGTGTGATGTGTGAATAAATTATAGCCACGTGTTTATTCATGAAAGAAGAAAATACCGCCCTTCATATTCTACTTGTAGATGACAGCTTTGAATGTCCTGTGTGACCGAGTATGGAATGCGGTCCAGTGTCTTGTTGTGAGTACCCGCTTCCATTAGCAAATGTCTCATATTCTGTGTCCTGTACTTTAGGGATTGTTACAGAGGATAGGAGAAAAGTTTTTTAAATAAAATTGAAATATGAGAAATAGTAAAACTTCCAATCACGGAAGGCCTTCGATGTGTTTAAGTTCGTGGCAAACGGGCTTTGTAGTCACTTTCCCTAGTTGTGGATCTTGGAGACATTTGTCACCCATCTTATGCCTCCGCGGGGAGTTAATCTTTTTTACCACAGCCATACTTAGGACACATCGGAGCCGAGATCGCGCACAGTAACTACCCGGGCCATTATGGCCCGTAATCGTGGGTATTATTTGATTTACTGTGGCCGGCTAGCGTGGGTGCCGATCGTCAACCGTGAACTACCCCTGGCTGACCACACCTTATGTTGGGGCTTAAAGTAGGTTCACAGTTGCCGGCTCATTATAATTGGCTTTAAGGGCCGTCGCGAGCAATGAGTTAACCCGCAGCAGAGGGATGCCGGAGCAAAAGTGTCTCATTGGCGAGGGCAAAGATTCGCATAGTACCTATTAGGTCTTGTCCAGGTGAAGTCGCGCTATGGAGCGCCTTGAATGGAAATGCTATATGCACAGGATTTTGTTCAACAGAAAAGGATAAAGCTAACAAGCAGCCAAGATATAAAGGAACAAGTTAAAAAAGAGACAAGGTTTTTAAAGTGGTTCGGCACGAAAATGCCTACGTCCATTGTTTCTCTTTGTTAATTCACTTCATATGGGCAGTACAAGTTAAGAAAAGTATCGACGGAGGTGTTGGATGTTCCATGCCCTCTGGAACACCTCTCCGTCCACTGTTGACAAAATATAAGCTCCATTGTGGAGATCTTTATGAATTACATATGGTCCATCCCAGATTGGATCTAGTGCTCCGGGGCGAGGGAAGATTCGCTTGAGGACAAGATCACCTTCTTGTAAGGTACGACGCTTGACTTTGGAATTGTATTGTACTGCCACTTTTTGCTTGTGGGCTGCTGCTTTGAGGGCTGCATCATTTCTTCTCTCCTCAATTAGATCCAAAGACATGTGAAGGAGTTCTTCGTTCTCTTCTGGGTTATAGTGGATCCTACGGTGGGAAGGTACGATGGTTTCAACTGGGAGCATAGCCTCCGATCCGTATGCCAAAGAGAAAGGAGTATGCCTCGTTGATGTTCTGAAAGATGTGCGATAGGCCCACAGTGCCGTAGGGAGTTCATCCACCCAAGCGCCCTTTGACTTTTCGAGTTTCTTTTTTATTAGAGTTTTCAGAATTTTGTTGATGGCCTCGACTTGTCCATTTGCTTGGGGATAAGCTACGGACGAGAAGCTTTTGTGAATTCCGTGCTCTTGGAACCAGTTGGCGAACTCCTCGCTGTCAAACTGAAGTCCATTGTCCGATATAATTTTGAATGGGACTCCGTACCTGCATAGAACATTTTTGATCAAGAAGTTAATAACTTTCGCTGAAGATACTTTATTCAGGGGTTCTGCTTCCACCCATTTGGTGAAATAGTCGACTACCACGATAGCATATTTGGCCCCGCCTCGGCCCATTGGCAGTTCGCCGATCAAGTCAATTCCCCATACTGCAAAGGGCCAAGGGCTGGTCATTTGAGTAATCTCAGTTGTTGGTAGCCGCGGAATCTTAGCAAACTTCTGGCATTTGTCACATTTTCTGACGAAATCTAAGGCGTCCTTGCTTAAGGTGAGCCAGAAATATCCATATCGGAGTATCTTTTTTGCCAAAGTCTTCCCTCCAGTGTGATCTCCGCAGCTTCCTTGATGAATGTTGGATAAGATTTCCTTGGCTTCCCTTCCAGCGACACACCTTAATAAGGGGTTAGGGAAGCCGCGCCGATAGAGGGTGTCCTCTTGTATTGTGTAGCGGGAAGCTTTCCTCAAGATTTTCTTGACTTCGTTACGCCCGTTGGGCAGTGTGCCACTTTGTAAGTAGTTTCGGATGGGAGTCATCCAAGTTGCTTCTTCGGTGGCAGCTATCAGATTTACTTGCTCAAAACTTGGGGTCAATTGCTTTGAGATGGCTACTGCTTCGGAAATAACGCCATCTCTCATGCTAGCTTGCTTCGCCAATCCGTCGGCCTCTTGGTTCTCTTCCCGAGGGATGTGTTTGACTAAATAGTGATCCAATCGATTGAGAAGCAACTTGGTCTTCTTTAAATATGCCATGAGTCGTTCTTCTCGAGCCTGGAATTCTCCTAGTATTTGATTTACAATAAGTTGAGAATCGCTATGAAGACACAAAGAATTGGCTCCTATTTCTAAGGCAAGTTCTAATCCAGCTATCACTGCTTCATACTCTGCATCGTTGTTGGTGGCAGCGAACCCCAACCTTATAGCATAGTGCAGCTTATTTCCCCTGGGAGTGATTATTACCACACCTGCCCCCGAGCCTTGTTCGTTTGACGCACCATCCACAAAGAGATTCCACTTGATTTCTTCTACTATTTCTGATTGCTCCTTACCTTCGTTGGTAGTGAATTCTGCAATGAAATCGGCCATGGCTTGTCCCTTGATGGCGGTGCGAGGGTGATAGGTGATATCATATTGACTTAGTTCAATGCACCATTTAAGTAGTCGCCCAGAAGTGTCGGGACGATGGAGTACCCGCCTCAGTGGTTGATCGGTCAGAACTTTGATGGAATGGGACTGGAAGTAGTGACGCAGTTTTCGTGATGTGATTAGCAAACAGTACGCTAGCTTCTCAAGTTTAGGATATCTGACTTCTGCCCCCGTAAACCTCTTACTTACAAAGTATACTGGCCGCTGAGTGCAGTTGTCTTCTCTTACAAAAGCAGCGCTTAGAGCGTGAGATGATACAGCAAGGTATAGGTATAACTCTTCGCCTTCGTTTGGAGTCGAGAGTATCGGCGGTTTCTGGAGGTGTTCAATTAGGTTAAGGAAAGCTGCTAAGCATTCGTCAGTCCATTCGAACTTTCCTTTGTCTTTCTTTAGAGCTTCGAAGAAGGGGACGCACTTGTCCGTTGCTTTGGAGATGAATCGGCTTAGGGCGGCCACTTTCCCATTAAGACTTTGCATTTCCTTTCAAGTGGTAGGTATCTTGATATCTCTCAGAGCTTGGACTTGTTCAGGGTTTGCTTCAATTCCTCTAGCATGGACGATGAATCCTAGGAACTTTCCTGATGATACTCCGAAGGAGCACTTTAGAGGATTCAGCTTCATTCCATACTGGCGAAGTACTTGAAACATTTCGCCTAGGTGGCTTACGTGATTGTCGGCTTCCCTTGACTTTACCAGCATGTCATCCACATAAACTTCCATAGTTTGTCCTATTAGCCCTGCAAACATCTTGTTGATGAGGCGCTGATAGGTGGCTCCTGCGTTTTTAAGTCCGAAAGGCATTACCTTGTAGCAGTACAATCCCCGGTCAGTGATGAAACTAGTGTGGTCTTGATCGGGAGCATGCATAGGAATTTGGTTATATCCTGAGTATGCGTCCATAAAAGATAAGAGTTCGTGCCCGGCTGTGCTGTCTACAAGCTGATCGATTCGGGGAAGTGGGAAGCAATCCTTCGGACAGGCGTCATTTAAGTTGGAGAAGTCAATGCATGTTCGCCACTTCCCATTAGCCTTCTTTACCAGCACCGGGTTGGCGATCCACTCTGGGTAGATGGCTTCTCGTATGAAGTCATTGGCAAGTAGGTTCTTTACTTCTTCATCGAGGGCTGCTGATCGTTCTGCCCCCATACTTCTCTTTCTTTGTTTTACTGGTGCCTTGGCAGGATCAATGTTCAGTACGTGGCATGCTATGTCAGGGGAGATTCCGGTCATGTCAGCGTGTGACCATGCAAATACATCTAAGTTGTGGCGGAGAAAGTCAATGAGTTGTTCCTTCAATTTTGCTTTTAGTTGGGACCCGACTTTCAATAGTCTACTTGAGTCATGTCTGTCTACAGATACAAATTCCATAGTCTCTGCAGGCTCGGCGGTGGCCTCCTCCTCTTTGTCCCTGGGGTCTAATTCATTGAAAGGGTCGCTGGTATATCGAAGAGGAGGGGCTTTCTTTAGTTGCTATGCTTCCAAACTTTTTGTGCAGAGGGCAATCTCTACACTTTTCCCTTTATCCTTCCTGTGGTTGTTGCGAAGTTTAGTTACATAGCAGTCTCGAGCAACGTCCTGGTCTCCCTCTACTTCCCCTACTCCATTGTCCGTTGGAAATTTCAACTTTAGGCACCATGGGGCCAGGACAATTTGGAAGTCAGACAAGGATGGCCTTCCTAAGAAGGCGTTGTAGGCCGAGTGGTTTTCTATTAGCACAAATGTTTGTTTCCGCACAACGGAGCGGGGATGACTTCCAATTTCGACAAAGAGGTCCAGTTGCCCGAGGGGCATCTTCGCATCTCCAGTGAAACCGTGTAGTGGTTTATTGCGGGGAGAAACATCCTTTATTGATAGTTTCATTTTGTCGAATGCTTGCTTGAATAGGATATTTACTGAGCTTCCAGTGTCTACTAGAATTCGGAAAACTTCGGCTGGACCAAGCCGGGCAGAGATAACCATGGGATCCATGTGAGGGTACTGCCTTCCCTCTAGGTCACGCCTACTGAATGTGATGTCATCACCCTCTTTCCGCTTCGGGTGGCGTTTTTCTATAACAGAATTAACACAGTCTTCAATGTTTCTAAGCGACTTTCCATATCTTTCCATCTCTGCCCAGCTTCTGTCGGCGATGTGCAGTCCCCCCGAGATGGTATGGACCACTATCTTCTCTTGTTTGGAGCCGCTAGTGTTGCGATTTCCTCTGCCTATCTCTGGGGAGGGTAGCCTTGGGTTCTCATTGGCAAGAGCTGGAGTCCTGTTCTGACCTTTTACATAGCGTTCCAGTCTCTTCCTTCTGATGTGTTCTTCAATCAAGTCCCGGAGATGATGGCATTCATTGGTATCATGCCCATGAGATTCGTGGAAGCGGCAGAACTTTCCAGATTTTTGTGCATTATCTGATTCCTTCTTGTATGGTGGGCGTTTGTATCTAAATTCGTCTTGGGTGGCAATGAAGATGTTTTCGATGGTTTCATTCAAAGGAGTGTAAGTGTCGAATCTCGGTCCTGGCCGATATAGGCGCTTTTCTCCCTTCTTGCCCCCAGCATTGTCTCTAGAATCATTTCTTCGAACGTCCTTCGCTACAGCGGGCGTGTTGCCGTGAGCTGCCTTATTTTGTTGCCCTGACTGCCCCTCAGTGGCAGCATCTTCAAGCCTCATATATTTCTCGGCTTCATGGAAGAAATCGGGTAAAGTAGCTGGTTTTTCTTTTGTCAATCTTCTAGCAAATTTAGTATCCGGATGCACACCACTACAGAGGGCCATTAAGACAAGCTTTTCATCGGCATCTTGGACTGCGGCCGCTGCGGCATTGAATCGGGTTAAATATTGCTGCAGCTTCTCTCCAAGTTTCTGTTTGATACTGGATAAGGAATAAGCATCCTTGGGTTGTTCCACATGAATGCGGAACTGGCTGATAAACTTTTCATTCAACATCTCCCATGAGCTGATGGATCCTTGGGGTAGATGGCAGAACCAGGAGGTAGTTAGATCTACTAAGAATAGCGGAAAGCATTTGCATAGTACTCCTTCTGTTGCCCCGCTCATGAGCATATGCTGTGTGTATCTCTGCAAGTGTACAACGGGGTCAGAGGTTCCTTTGTAAGGTTCCATTGTTGGCATTTTCCATTCTCGGGGGGTGATAGCAATTTCGATATTGCGGGCGAAAGGGCTGGTTACCCTAGCGCCTATCCCTCGATCTCTTTGATCCCGTTGGACGCACTCTCTGAGCAAGCATGCCATCCTTTCATCAAAATTTGGAGCAGATAGAAATGAGTTCGGTTCTGTTCTATGAGATTGATTCCATCCAGATGACCTGTAGGGATGGTATCGTCTATCATTCCTAATATTTTCCAGTGGCATCCTTTGGTCTTCTGGGAGCATGTTAGGGTCAGCTACAGTTGGCCCTTTCCTTGATCTTCCCCTGCTGGGTTCTGATCTAAGCATTTCCTCGGGTCCAACTTCGGGCTGGACTCTAGCTCGGCCCCGTTCATTGGTGTTTCCGTGGTTAGGCAGTACGACAGGCTCAGCTACAGTTGACCTTTGCTTGGTACCTCCCCCGTTGGGTTCGGTTCCAAGCATTTCCTTAGGCCTAACTTCGGGCTGTGCTCGGTCTCGGCTCCTACCATGGCCGCTTCTATCGTTAGCTCCTTCGAAGAAGGAAGATCTTTGCTGTCTCCGAGATCCTCCAGACTGGGACTCACCCCATGATTCAGTGTTGCGGTTGGACTCTTCAGCATCCCTTAAGCGTGACATGAGATGGTCCACCAAGGCTTCCTGCTGGGATGTGAAGCGATTAGTCACTTCAGCCACAACCCTATCTAGATCTGCCCTAGTAATTGCTGCCGGCTGTTCTGAGGCAGGGGTTGTCGGATTTGCCTGACCTTCATCTGGTACTGTTGCTGGAAGGGGACGATTTACTTGGTCTGTGGCCACTGGATCTGGAAGACCGCTAGTTGCGATGTTTTTTCCTTTGTTAACATCTTTCTTCTGCTTGGGAGGCATGTTTTCCAAGCAATGAACGACGCTGTTAGGAAGAAGGTTAAGTGGAAGAAGCTGAAGCTTCGAGCTTTCAGCTCTCAATGAAAGCACCAAATATGTTTGCACAAAAAATGGACAAACACCTCTAAGTCGTATGGTTTAATTGATTTTATGTTGTTCTTAGTGATTTGGGTGATTTATGCAAATATATGAAAAGCAGGGACTAAACTGTAAAAGACACGCAGATTTATAGTGGTTCGGCCAGAATGTGCCTACGTCCACTTTATATGTTATTCTCCTTTTCTATTCAAATTACAAGTACAAAGCTTTGATATAAGTATATGAAAGTTGTTTGAAAGTTCTATCCGTGCTTGAGCTCTCAAACTTGTTCCCCATTATTGTACCCATACCCCTCTATTTATAGAGTGAGGCTGGGGGTAGAAGCCTTGGATGTATATGGTTGTTGGCGGGCCTGGGCCGATGCGATCTGGCCTGGCAGTGTTGATCCGGTACGCCTTGGACCGGTTGTGAGTTGAGTTGAGAATTGGTCCGGTGGTCTCGGTCCGGTGATGAGTGGGCTGGGCTCTGGTCTGGTGATTCTGGTCCGGTGGTGAGTGGGCTGAGCTCTGGTCCGGTGGTTCTGGTCCGGTGGTGAGTGGGCTGAGCTCTGGTCCGGTGGTAGATGGAGTAGGTTGGTTCGGTAGTGTGGAGCATAGGTTGGTTCGGTAGGCAGTGGAGCAGAGGTTGGTTCGGTAGGCAGTTGGAGTAGGTTGGTTCGGTAGGCAGTGGAGTAGGTTGGTTCGGCTATGAATAGGAAGAGGTTTGGTTCGGCTATGCATAGGAAGGAAGTTTGGTTCGGCTATGCATAGGAAGGAAGTGGGTCCGGTAGTAGGTGGAAACACTCCCAATAGCCGCAACTCATGCCAGGGCATGCTCTTCCGTGCTCCAACCAGCCCCACGTCGTCAACCTCACCACACCCAGACCCGCCTTCACCACCTCTCCAACTCGAATCCACCCATCACCCAAACTTTGCAGCCTTTGCCGAACACCCTTCCTCTCGCGCACAGCTGAGACGACCTCACAGATCTCGACCGAACCCATGGCCTGCCTCCGTCATTCACTTGCCTTCCCCTACCTCCGCCTTCGCCTGGACTGTCCCTATCTCCACCACCATATTTCCAAAGGCCGAACCACTTCCTCTGGCCATGCCGTGATTACCTTGCATCTCCACCTCCTCATCGTAGCAGCCTCGCCTGAAACCGATCCTTGCAGTCGAAATTCACGCCACTTCATTAACCATTCTGCTCCTCTTCTTTGTTAAGGTATTATATATATATATATATATATTTAATATTATTACGTTAGTTTATATATATGTTATATAGTATGTATATATAGTTATATATATAGGCGATACAGTATAGATTTGCTGTTGGAAAGAAGAAAAATATATTTAAGTTACAAATTATATAGCAAGTTAAACTATTTACTATAGTCTTTATATAGTTGATTCTTTTTTTTAGGTTGTTTAAAAAGAATGTTATTCGTATATCATATATATAGTACTTTACTATACTTACTATATTATATTTTATAATAGGTTTACCGTATATATATAGCAGGTGCAGATTTTATAATGTTAGTTTATATAAATTTTATAATATGTTGGTTAAATAAGATTTTTATAAATTATATATATTTGAATTTAGTTAAGTTGTATTCTATATATGGTTTGCAAAGGGTACATATAGATTAGCCCAGATGTTAGTTTATGTATTCTGTTTGATACAGATGGATTTATGTAAGTTTATATATGTATTAGTATATATGCATAGTAGTGTCACATAATACATTTAAAACTTGTTTGAGTATAATTAGTTGTTAAGTTGTATATACCACTACTTTGATCTTAAATAAATACATGGTTCATATATTTAGTTAGCTGGTTACAGCTCGAGTTTATATATTAGTATATATACATATAGTTTTGTTTTGCGTATGAATAATATGTTAGTTTTACACATTTTAAAACTGTTATATGTGTTAAACATGTAAGTTATATATGTATGATGCAGTGTTAGTATATTTGCTTTGTTATTATTTAGTGTTAGTTGTTGATTATGTACATAAACTTTTATATTTTATAGATGTGATAACGATAGTTCTCATATATATAGATTCAAAATATATTTGCATAGTGTCAGTATATATAGTTATATCTCAGATATATAGTATAAGTTTTGTAATCTGCTATTTATATATGCATTATAATCTGTTGTACGTATTATAAAGTCAGGACAGTTTATATTTTTGTTGTTTGTATATATAAATTTATATATATAATTTAATATGTGTTTGAAATTCAAAATATGATTTTTTTTTTAGAGTTATATATAGTTATGTATATAAGTTCTATCATATCATCTATCTTTATTCATTCGGTTCTGATTCGTTCTATTTATTCCTATCTATCAGCTTGCCATCCAACTTCGTGTCAATCTAGCTTTGTTTGGAATTCGTGCTTGGATATTTCAGTGTCCGAATCAGTATGCGTATTTATGTCATCGTCTGTTCTCTCTAGCCTCGGAAGGTGAGCAATCACTCACGATTAACATTCTTTTATTTATTTATTTGATTTCAATTGAAATGATAAATTGAAATATGTTGCTATTAGTTATTTACACTGTACCTGTATCTTTTTCACCTATGACATCTGACACCATTATCTATCATTTATGCGATGATAATACAGCTTGGTTGATAATTGATTGATTGTTGATGTTTATATTGGACGTTAAAGTGTTAATGTTAAAGTGATAAATAATCTGCAATTGAATTGATATATGATAGTTAACCATTTAAATTGAATCTATATGTTGAATTTGAGTAGTTAAATTTTGTAAAATATGACCCCCTTTAAATGTTAAACTAGTTGACACGTAGAAATTTTGTTAAGTACACCTTGAACCATTTAATGTATGTTGGAAAATTTATGTAGTATGGAATTGAATAATTGATATCAAGTGAAGAACCGTTTAAATATTAATGTAATAATCTTTAATCTACATGAAATGATAGTGTAGATTCTAGAAATAATTATATTAATTTGCACAAACAACAATGTGAATTAATACGATTATTTCGGGATTATTTGAATGTACTATTGGATTGTTGTTGATGTTTGCTATTGCTTGTTTATTTACTTTGACATCATCCCAGTTATCACACTGTAAGTTCCCTTTGCTATGTTTTGATTTTTGAATTGAATTGGAATCGGGTTGAAATGATAATACCCAAATTAAACTTTGACCTAGGATAGAGAATTAAATAAATCTCGATTGGTCAATAATTTGATTTAAAATAAAATAAAGTTTTTATTTGAAAGGATAAGATTTTGAAATGAAGCTGGAATTTGAATTTTTAATGAAAGGAAATGTTAATATTTAAAATCTGAAACAAATATTGACATAGTAGTTGTTGAAAGATCATTATTTTGAAATAAATTATTTGACAATTAAATTTGGAACTTTTCATTGAATTAAGTTTGAAATGATTTAATAATTAAGTTTGAAATTATAATTAAGTTTGAAATTATTAAGCTTTGAAATTATATAATAATTAAGTTTTGAAATATTTAATAATTAATAAGATTTGATTATTTGATAATTAAAATAAAATTTGAATTCTTTGATAAGAGAAATTGAACCTTTGAATAAGTGAATTTTATTTCGTAAATAATTGAAATTGAATTTCTTTATTAATTAAGTTTTGGAAAATTATTTAAGTAAATAAATAAATGAAATTGGATTTCTTTAACAAGAAATAAAAATGGGATTTATTGAAAATAATGTAAGACTTGTAATTTAAAGAATTGATTTGACGAATCTAATTTAATTCAATTTGAAGTTTTGATATAATGAAGTTGAACTTAAGTAATTGATTTAATGAATTGGAAATTTAATATAAATTGTTTGAATGACAAATTTACTTAATGAATATTTAATGAAATCGGTAAATGAATTTAAATTGATTTGAATGTTAAATTAAATTAATTAAAATGATTTCGAAATGAAACTTGTATCCAAACTTGAATCAATATTTGAATTGTTTTAAAAGGAAATTGAAATTGAATTATAAGATTTTGAAATGGTAATTTGGATGTTTTGAAATGTAAATTTTGGAAATTGGTTTAGAAAGACAAATGAAATGTTGGTTTACAAATTCTAATTGAGATTGAAATTGATTTGGTTTTGAAATAAATAAGCGACCAATCGGTGTAATAATTACGAAAGTTATTAAAGAGACCGGAATCGGTTAGGGACATACTCTTTGTCTAAACCGAAAACCACTTTAATAACTATACGCGGAGTGTGATCCAGAATGAAGTGGTTGGAATGATGTACGTGATGACTGAAGAAAGAGAACGATAATGGATAGCCTTGACACTTGTGTCAAATTGGAAATGACTAAAACAGGAGCCGTGCCGGGCCAAATGGGGTTAGCTGCCTTGAGCGAACACACTTCTTCGAAAACTACTCATTACTTGTTGTCGATTGGTGCACCCTTGATTTTAGGAGTGTTGTTTCGCGGTGTTGCGATCACTGCGGCGATGCGTTCTCACCAGTCCGGATCAGGCAAACGGTAGTTTCACTACCTTGGGTATTGCCTCATGTGCCTTGTCATACTTATATCCCTATATACGCGACCACTACGATTTGTTTTGTGTTATACCTATGGAGTACTCCCTGATATCCCACTAGTTTACGGTGGAGTTTACAGTGCTGTATAGACTATAACGCTTATATAAAATGTGTTAAGGGGGATAATGGTAACGCCTTAACACTATTTTGATACTTTATATTACTAATAGACATTATCTACTTATCGTACACTACTACATAGTAGATAGTTTAACGGATCCTTAAAGGATGGTTATTCCAAACATCCTTTGAGTTACTTGTATTTCAGTTGCTATTTCACTTGAGTTGGATTATTTATATAAGAATGTTAATCCTGACTCGAGTGTTTTGTGTTTTTCTTTACGCTCGGGTCAGACTGAGTGTACCAGTATTCGAGACTCGCCTTTGGAGTTGGAGCTTCGCTTGGAGATCCAGCTTTCAGATATCCAGTTGATTCCAGTGATTGTATTCTGATTATTGTATTTGACTATTGTATTCGAGACTTCTATTGTATCTTATATTACTCTGATATGTATAGTAGCTTCATGAACTACTATCTTTTGTTTCCGCTGCAAATTGTTACTCCGTGTCTCTGATCTGTGATTATTTATTTACTGTATATGCTCAGTTTTGCCAAATTTAAATTAACAATTCGGTATTTTGAATTACTCAAGTCCGACATGTGCGGATGCGAATAGTCCAAAATAGCGGGTCGTTACAAAATCTAACATCACGATAACTTCCTCATCGGGTACTATAGTCTAGCATCCAGCTTAAAGCGTGCTTAGGAACTGGTCGAGATCCCATACATGAGTAAGTGGCTAAATTGCGGTATTGCATTGTTTATTAAAAAGAGAGATATAGTGTAAATGCCGAACCTAATTCCTTTCAAGAGATGATTATCCTTGATCTTGATCCAAAATCATTTCCATTCGTTGTGGTTGATGGCTGCTCTTGTTCCACCACTGCAGTTCGAGTTCTCGCATATTGTTTTCAAAATCATTTCCATTCGTTGTGGTTGTGGCTAAATAATAAATTATTTGGGTCTAAAATTAATATATGTTAGAGAACATATAAAATTGGATTTTCTGGAATTTTTGTAGAATTTTCCTAAGTATTTTGATGAATATATAAAATTATTCAAGGTATGGGACTTAAATGTTTTATGTATTTATTTAAAGGGAATGGGCATTTGTAAAATAAAAACTATTGTTTATTTCTGAAATATTAGCAGCACTTTTGAAAAAGATATTTAGCAACAAATGAAAATTTGATAAACATAGCAGGTTAGTTGAAAAGTGTTTCTCTTTTAAGTTAAAAACAAAATATACATGATTTTAGCTAGGCACCGGGGGTATCGACTAGGACGTTTCGCCACCTTGCTTTCGAAAACAATGCGCATGGTATCAAGTTGCTTGGTACGTAGCATATTGGATAAAGGTGGAAGGTACGTAGTCGAAACGTCGAGTTTCGAAGGGGTTGGAGTATGCCTTTGATTTAAAATTAAAGTAGTGTCTGCTTTGCTTTCGAAAGGATAGCTTTCGACTTGGTTGGCTTTCGACAGAGTCAAATGTTTTTAAAGAAAAGGTTTCAAATAGGTTGCGCTCTTTTATTTTAAGTAATGCATTCGAAGGGGTCGAAACCCCTAGTTGTCTCCTTTCTACCTTTCGAAGTCAATGGTTTCAAAAGGTATACTTAACTTTTAAAATTAGCCACTTCTCTAATGCTTTCGGAAGGGTGGTTTCGACACCATCACTTCTTTACTTAGGAGTGCTTTTGAAAGGTAGGCTTTCGACTTAAATGATTTTATAGACCTTTTTGTTCTGTTGAAGTATAACCCAATGGTTTCGAAGAAGTTGATTTAATGGTTTCAAAAGGTGCTTTTTCCACATGTTTTAAATTGAACCCAAGCGCTTTCGAAAGGTTTGAGTTTATAAAGTTTTGACGGTTTTGAAAGGTTTTAAAATGGTTTCGAATGGGTAGTTCCCCAAGTGTTTCGAAGGAGTCGAAAGGTAATGGTTTCGAAAGGGTTGAAAGGGAAGGTTTTTTCAAGGGTTTCTAAAGGCAATGTTTTGAAGTGTTTTAAAATATGATGTCTAAGGTTTTAAAGCTTTAGCAAAGAAGGTTTTCAAAGGTTTTAAAAGGGTTTTGAGAATGGTGTCGAAAGGAAGGTTTTGGCATTTAGGCCTAGATAAATGAAAGGTTTTACTTGGTTCCGAAAGAGATGCTTTCAATGGTTTTGAAAGGGGTACCTTCAATAGAGTCGAAAGGGGTACTTTCAAAAGTTTAATTGTTTTCATCAACTAAGTTTTGAGTAAAGTATATATATATAACATGGCAAGGTGATTTTGAATAAAGCATAGAATATATGTAATTTCCTTATGTGAGTTTGATTCAAAGATTTTAAATCCTTTTGAAAAGGTTTTCAAGGAAAATTATGGGAAGGGATCCCTAAGCAAAATGATTCGGATATTAGAATACCAGATGGGACTGATATAGGATCGCGCCCTATACATTAGCTATTAGCCCCAGCTTATTTTGTCCAAAATTCCACTATGTAGGGCTTTGTCATAGGTAAGACTAAAATTATGATTACATACAGAAGGGAATATATATTTGTATACAGATAGGTTATTGGTGAGCCCGCAAAACCATTAAGATCAGGTGACCCTCAGAAATGTTAAGTTAAGGACAAACCATCCAGAAGAGAAGTATTTAACAGATAGTTAGGGACAGATCGTCCAGAAGAGGAGTGTCTAACAGATGTTAGATAAATTTTGTTTGTATTGTCTGGTAGGCCCGAGTGAGCCAAAGGTTAGTAGTGAGCCAAATAAAACTATAGTGTTATAACAGATAGTTTATTTATTACCTGATATGTATGTTTACATAATGATGCTTTACATATTTTAATCAGTTTTGGTTGCAAGAAAAGGTTTACAAAAGAAAGGTATATTTTAAAAGAATGTTAGTGAGGGGAAACCCGTTCCGCAAAGAGGCATGGTCTCACTTTACATTAATAACCGAGATGTATAGTATTATTCACACCAGGCTTTATATCTGACTGAAGTTTATGTCTTTCCTCTTAAACTCTCAGGTGCTCAAAATTGATTTGAGTAGATTGAGGGTTAAGGTATACAGGTTCTTAGTAGGATGAAAAATAAAGCTACCGAAGGCGAGCAGGAGGCTAACAGATAGCTATATGGGAGTAGTGATTCTTGTTTTTGTTGTTTTATTCCGCTGTATGTATTAGGTCAATTATGTCTATATTACTCTGGTTAACCAAGGGGGCATCTTCATATGTCGCTCTTGGCGTATTTTGTAATAAGTATATGTAATGATTGCTTGGGAAACGTTTTGGGATTGTGTAATTTGAATATGGAACATGTGTTTTGAAATGTAATGGAAAAATATTGTTTTGAAATCTGTGATTTGTTTCATAGTCAAGTGCTTCTGATATTATATATACCATTAACATAGTCGTATTTAGTCGACGGAAGTTAATACTATAGATGAATGCAGCATCTGTAGTGCTTAGCTTTGGGCCTCTAGATAGGGGATGTTACAACTTGGTGTCGGAGCATAGGTTTATGAAATACTTTAACTGAAAATAATTTTGAAAACATAATCCTAAGGAATTAGAGTTAGGATCGGGGTATGGGATAACGCTATAGCAACGTACTTGTATTTGCTATATATAACTATACACTATATCTCTATTCTCCTATCTCTCTAAGGATATTCTTCTGTATCTAACGAGGCTTGAATATAGATATGGACGCAAGAAGAGGCAGAGTTAACCTATGAGGAAATAGCACCACCACAAATGGAAATGCCCGACCGAATTCTAGAAGGAATCAAGGTCAGGCTGAGAATATTAGTGCTGGGGTCCCATAAGTGGATATAAGAGCCATGTATCAGTTTTTCATGAACATGATGCAAGCTGGAATTGCAGCTGGAGTTGTTGGAGGGAATGCTGTTGGAGGAGGAGTTCAGGAAGCTCCAATTATTAACCATTATGCTAACTTGAGCAGAGATTACGCTAGGCTTGGAAGAAAGCCGTTTATTAGAACTGAGGATGCTATTGAAGTGGAAAATTGGCTGCTACACTGTGAAAGGATTTTTGCTAACTTAGGGCTCAAAGATGAGCAGAAAAGGAGACTTGCTTTAAGACAGCTTTAAGGAGCCTCTTTGTTTTGGTGGAATACTGTGATAGCTGGTGTTGATGAGGAGACTATGACGTGGGGTTTAAAAGGAGGCTCCAAGAAAGGTTCATGTCGATGATGGCGGAGTCTATTTTGGTTCGAAAGTTCGCTGAACTAGAACAAGGGGAGATGTCTGTTCTGGAGTATGCTGGTAGGTTAAAAGAGCTAACTAGATATGGTTATGCCACTGTAGACACGGTGATGAAAAGGAATGAAAATTTTATTAAAGGCCTGAAGCCAGAGTTGGCGAGGGCTGTCCTACCGCACATTCGAGATCCATGTGATGTGGTAGTGGAAATGGCGTTAAGACATGAAGAGATGCTCACTTTTTTGGAAAAGAAGAAGGAGAAGGAGGTTTGGGTTAGGCAAGGCCAGAAAAGGAAGTTCTTCCACAAGAAGAATGCTTAGAAGGGAGGAGCAGTGAAGAAGAGGAAGTCTGAGGTGGTCTATTTCAAGTGCGACAAGAAAGGACATTATGCTCACAAGTGTCGTACTAGAAAGGGAAAGGGAAAGGAGGTGATCGGAAAGAAGAACACCAAGTGCTTCAATTCCGATCAGATAGACCACTATAAGAATAAGTGCAAGGAGCCCACAAAGGATGGAAAGGGCAAGGTGTATGCTTTGTAACCTGCTACTTCAAAGCATTCAGAGTAGGAGAAGGGGAAGACAGTTCTGGGAGGCACACTACATATTCACGGCATGTTTGTTAGCGTTTTGTTTGATACTGGTGCATTGCATTCTTTTATATCTTGATGTTTGGTAGATAAGCTTAACCTAGAACCCTCATACTTAGTCACTTTCTTAAGGGTTGCAAATTCGATAGGAGGGTATGCGACACTTGGGATGAAGTGTGACCACTTAGAGTTTGATTTGTCAGGTCATACCTTTGTTTGTTGTTTGCATGTGTTTGACTTTGTAGGGTTTGGAATTATATTGGGTATGGATTGGTTAAGTGAGTATGAAGCTAGGATATTTTGCCATGATAGGAAAATATCACTTAGACACCCTGATGTAGTGATCGGATAGTTTATACTGTAGAAAACCCCCAGTTATGAAGTGAATGCTTTATTGGGTGTTGTGGAGCTGGAAGATGAGTTGAATTGGGTTCTTATGATGAGAGAATTCGCAGATGTATTTGAGCTGGTAGTTGGATTGCCACCGAAATGAGCCATTGAGTTTCAAATTGATTTGGTTCCTGGAGCTGAATCATGAGTAGACTTCCAAGCAGGATGACACCTACAGAGATGAAGGAGTTGAAGGTGCAGTTCGTGGATTTGGAAGGCAAGAGTTTTATTAGACCAAGTAGTTCACCTTAGGGAGCAGCTGAAGTATTTGCTAAGAAGCAGGATGGATCATTAAGGCTATGTATCGATTATCATAAGTTGAAGGAGAGGACGATAAAGAATCGATATCCACTGCTGAGAATTGATGATTTGTTCGATCAGTTAAGTGGAGCCAAGGTATTCTATCAGTTGGATTTGGCGATAGGTTTTCATCAGCTTAGAGTAGAAGAGGATAGTATTCCTTTGATGACATTTAGGACAAGATATGGATCGTACGAATGGTTAGTGATGCTGTTTGGACTAACTAATGCACCGGCATTCTTTGTGGACTTGATGAACCGGATTTTCCGAGAGCACTTGGATAGGTTTGTATTGGTTTTCATAGATGATATTCTGATATACTCTAAGGAAGAGAAGGAGCATGAAGTTCATCGTGGAGTGGTGCTTGAGACGCTAAGACAGCATCAGCTGAAGGCAAAGTTTTCGAAGTGTCACTTCTGGAAGAAGGAACCGAAGTTTCTTGGTCATGTAGTCTTAGAAAAAGGGTTGTCTGTAGATTTGGCTAAGATTGAAGTAGTGAATAATTGGAAGAGACCCGAGATAGTAGCTGAGATAAAGAGTTTTCTTGGTTTGGCTGGATATTGTCGGAGTTTATAAAGGATTTTTCATGGATTGTTGCGCCAATGACCAAGCTAATGCAAAAGGATATGAAGTTTGTATGGACCAATAAGTGTGAGGAAGATTTCAGAGCTTGAAACACTTATTGACCCATGCACCTGTATTTGTTGCTCCGGAGGGGAATCAGGATTTGGTAGTTTATACTGATGCGTGTGAAACTGGATTAGGAGCTGTGTTGATGCAGAGAGGTAAAGTGATTACCTATGCTTCTAGACAACTTAGACCGCATGAGGTTAGATATCCAACACATGATTTTGAGTTAGCTATGGTGATATTTGCGTTGAAGGTGTGGAGGCATTACCTTTTGGGAGAAAGGTTCGAGTTATGTACGGATCATAAGTCGTTGAAGTATATGTTCTCTCAGAAGGAGCGGAACATGAGACAGCAGAAGTGGTTAGAGTTTATTACTGCTTATGATTTTGGGATTGAGTACACACCAAGAAAAGGAAATAAGGTAGCAGATGCACTTAGCAGGAAACATCAAAATGCAGTATTGGTGATGATTGCAGAATGAAATAATTTGGAAGCATTGTCAGCTTGTAGAGTGCAGTGTGGATCCAAGGCTGGGTCTAGTGGGGGAAGTGTGCCAGAAGTCCCAAAGAAACGAAACCCGAGTGTTATTCGTATGACCCCACTAGTGAGTCTATTTGCTAGTTTGTCCCTTGGGCCTCCCATAATTTTATGTTCGACGTAGCTAGAAATTACGATCAAAGATAGGGAGTCTATTTGTCAGTTTGTCAGAGCAGATTCATTCTACCTTTACTTGTAAAGAGAGCCAAGGTAGCGAAGCTAAGGTTCAGTATGAACTCCTACAGAAGGTCTTGTTTAGAAGTTTAACCGGCAGTGATTGAAAAGATTGCTTCTAAATAGGAGGAGGATCCAGTTTTGGTAGAACGGATCAAGAATTTAAGGAAAGGAACTGAGAGCAATGACTTAAAAGGATTTCAGAGTTGACCAAAATGGGTGGTTGAGAAAGAAAGGAAGGTTATGTGTTCCGAATGTAGGAGACATAAGGAAGGAATTTTTGGAGGAGTGCCATCATTTGAAGTTTAGTATTCATCCAGGAGAACTAAGATGTATCAGGATATGAAGAGAAGTTTCTTCTGGAAAGGTATGAAACGGGATGTTGGCTTATGGGTAAAACAATACTTGAATTGCCAGCAGGTAAAAGCTGAACATTAGAAGCTAGTGGATTGCTTCAGCCATTGGATATTCCGGTTTGGAAATGGGATTCTATTTCTATGGATTTTATTAATGGGTTGCCAAGATCTTGAAGAGGAAATGAAAGTATATAGCTCATAGTGGATAGATTGACCAAGGGTGCCCATTTCATTCCAGTTAAGTCAACTAGGATAGCACCTATTTTAGCAAAGTTGTTTATGAAGGATGTGGTTAGGCTGCACAGAATTCCTAGAAGTATTGTTATTGATAGAGATTCCTTATTCACTAATGAGTTCTGGAAGAGTTTATAGGATATTTTAGGAACCAAGCTCAAGATGAGTACCGCTTACCATCCACAGGCTGATGGGCAAGTGGAAAGAGTTAACAAAGTCTCTTGGAGGATTTGTTATGAGCTTGTGTATTGGATTTTGGGAATCATGGGAAGACCATCTACACTTAGTCGAATTTTTGTATAACAACGGTTATCAGAATAGTATTGGGATGGCACCATTTGAAGCTTTGTATGGAAGGCCATGAAAATCTCATTTTTGTTGGTTGGAGACCGGGGATAGGTTGGTACTTGGTCCAGATTTAGTAAGAGAAGCCGTAGAGAAGGTTGAGTTGATTCAAGCTAGGATGAAAGAGACTCGGTCTAGACATAAAAGTTATGCAGACAGAAGAAGAAAAGACTTGGAGTTCTCGGTTGGAGATTATGTGTTTATTAAGGTGTCACCGATGAAGGGTGTAATTTGATTCGGAAGGTCTGGGAAGTTGGTACTGAGATTCATTGGACCTTTTCATATTGTTGAAAGGATTGAGAAACTCGCATATAGAGTAGAGTTACCGAGCAGTTTGGCAGAAATCCATGATGTTTTCCATGTTTCTCATCTAAGGAATGTGTTAGAGACCCGGAGACTACTATAACACCGACTGTGTTAGAGGATCTAGTAGTAGAACCGGATTCGACTATAGTTAGAAAGTCGATTCGTATAGTCGTGGGAGATAAGAAGAAGCTTAGAAACAAGAAAGTCGGGCTAGTGAAAGTTCAGTAGAGCGACGATGAGAGAGATTGTATTTGGGAGACCGAGAGCAGGATTAGAGATGTTTATCCTGATTTGTTTGATGGTATGTTTTACCTTGTTGATTGATTGTTGTGTATCTTATCATAATTTCGAGGACTAAATTCTTTAAGGAAGGGAGTCTATAACACCCTATATTTTTAGTAACATTATTTAGGACATTTAATTAGTAAATAAAATAAAATAATGTAAGGTGATTGATGGATTAGGATTCAATTATAATTAAGGGTAGCAGTGCCATGTAAATCAAAACAGGATAGCATGAATAAAATATGTTGGGAAATAAGTAAGGGGTAAAATAGGAAAATAAGCATTTTAATATCCTAAAACCCTTAGCCATGAATTCATTCATTCTCACTTACAAAAATCAAAAAGAAAGAGAGGTCGGCCACCATTTTCTAGAGCAAGAAAATGAAAGATAAAGGGGAAGCTTAATCAACATCAAATTCATTCAAATCTCGCATCTTTAATCACAAAGCTAAGGTGAATAATTACTACATCTCACTTTTCTTTTAGTTTTCAATTTTAAGGATAATCTGAAGTGTTTTTGCATGTTTATGCCATGTTTTGAATGATTAAAAGTTTATATATGCTTGTTGATGATTTATGCATGTTCATATTGATTTTTATGATATGTTTTGATATGAAAACCCAATTAAATGACATCTAAATGCCTTGCAATTTTTGATATAGATCAGAATAAATACTTTAGAGATGGATTTCAATTTTCATAATTTTCTGAATTAATGTGGATTTTATATTAATTTTTGAGTGAAGAAAATGATTATTTGGGTCTTAAATTATTTACGGCTAAATAATAAATTATTTGGGCCTGAAATTAATATATGTTAGAGAACATATAAAACTGGATTTTCTGGAATTTTTGTAGAATTTTCCTAATTATTTTGATGAATATATAAAATTATTTAAGGTATCGGACCTAAATGTTTTATATATTTATTTAAGGAGAAGGGGCATTTTGTAAAATAAAAAGTATTGTTTATTTCTGAAATATTGGCAGTATTTTTGAAAAAGATATTTAGCAACCAATGAAAATTTGGCAAACATAGCAGGTTAGTTGAAAAGTGTTTCTCTTTTAAGTTAAAAACAAAATATACATGATTTTAGAATGTTCCGCCACTTTTGGCACCAGGGGTTCCGACTAGAACGTTTTGCCACCATTCTTTCGAAAACAATGAACATGGTATCAAGTTGCTAGTACATAGCATAATGGATAGAGGCGGAAGGTACATAGTCGAAATGTTGGGTTTCGAAGGGGTTGGAGTATGCCTTTGTTTTAAAATTAAAGTAGCGCCTGCTTTGCTTTCGAAGGGGTTGGAGTATGCCTTTGTTTTAAAATTAAAGTAGCGCCTGCTTTGCTTTCGAAAGGATAGCTTTCAACTTTGTTGGCTTTCGATTGAGTCAAACATTTTTAAAGAAAAGGTTTCGAATGGGTTGCGCTCTTTTATTTTAGTGGAAATTAGGAAGGCATCCCTATCATACTTTCATATTGTAAAGCGGGTCCCTGTCAAAGTTTCATTGTAAAGCGGGTCCCTGTTTTTTGGAAACGAAGAAAAATTATTGCTGAAATGTCAGCAACTTTTATAAATAAGTGCTGATATTTCAGCAACTATCTGTGTCAAAGTTTTATTGTAAAAACAAAGAAAAATTATTGCTGAAATGTCAGCAACTTTTATAAATAAGTGATGATATTTCAGCAACTTTCATAAACTGTATTCACAGTGTACATAAATATTGCTGAAATATCAGCAACTTTTATAAATAAGTGTTGATATTTCAGCAACTTTCATACACTATGTTCACAGTGTACATAAATATTGCGGAAATGTCAGCAACTTTTATGAAATGTTGCATCATGCTCTGCAATAATCATGAATAAAAAACAGGGACCTAATTTACATTGAAATTTAGTGAAGGACTTTTCGTGAATTTTGAAACTTAATAAGGATCTGTGCCAAAAGTACCCTTTATTTTAAGTAATGCATTCAAAGTGGTCAAAACCCCTAGCCGCCGCCTTTCTACCTTTCGAAGTCAATGGTTTCGAATGGTATACTTAACTTTTAAAATTTGCCACTTCTCCAATGCTTTCAGAAGGGTGGTTTTGACACCATCACTTCTTTACTTAGGGATGCTTTCGAAAGGTAGGCTTTCAACTTAAATGATTTTATAGAACCTTTTGTTCTGTTGAAGTATAACCCAATAGTTTCGAAGAAGT
Source organism: Allium fistulosum (assembly GCA_030737815.1). Classification (NCBI taxonomy): domain Eukaryota; kingdom Viridiplantae; phylum Streptophyta; class Magnoliopsida; order Asparagales; family Amaryllidaceae; genus Allium; species Allium fistulosum. The sequence goes on from CM060901.1 coordinate 636,601,075, forward strand.
TGATTTAAGGGTTTTGAAAGGTATTTTTCCACATGTTTTAAATTGAACCCAAGTGCTTTTTCGAAAGGTTTGAGTTTATAAAGTTTTGACATTTTTGAAAGGTTTTAAAATGGTTCGAAGGGGTAGATCCCCAAGGGTTTTGAAGAAGTCGAAAGGTAATGTTTTCTGATGGTTTCGAAAGGGTTGAAAGGGAAGATTTATCCAAGGGTTTCTAAAAGCAACGTTTTGAAGTGTTTTAAGATATGATGTCTAAGGTTTTAAAGCTTTCGAAAGGAAGATTTTTAAAGGTTTCAAAAGGTTTTGAGAATGGTTTTGAAGGGAAGGTTTTGGCCTTTCGGCCTAGATAAATGAAGGTTTTACTTGGTTTCGAAAGAGATGCTATCAATGGTTTTGAAAGGGATACCTTCAATAGAGTCGAAATGTGTACTTTCAAAGGTATAATTGTTTTAATCAACTAAGGTTTGAGTAAAGTGTATATATAACACGGTAAGGTGATTTTGAGTAAAGCATAGAATATATGTAATTTCCTTGTGTGAGTTTGATTTAAAGGTTTTAAATCATTTTGAAAAGGTTTTCAAGGAAAATTATGGGAAGGGATCCCTAAGCAAAATGACTCGGATATTAGAATACCAGATGGAACTGGTATAGGGTTGCGCCTTATACATTAGCTACTGGCCCCAGCTTATTTTTTCCAAAATTCCACTGTGTGGGGCTTTGTCATAGGTAAGACTAAAATTATGATTACATACTGAAGGGAATATATATTTGTATACAAATAGGTTATTGGTGATCCCGCAAAACCATTAGGATCAGGTGACCCTGGGATATGCTAATTTAGGGATAGACCATCCAGAAGAGAAATATTTAATAGATAGTTAGGGATAGATTGTTCAGAAGAGGAGTGTCTAATAGATGTTAGATAAAAAAAATTGTATTGTCTGGTAGGCCCGAGTGAGCCAAAGGTTAATAGTGAGCCAAACAAAACTATAGTGTTAGAACATATAGTTCATTTATTACCTGATATGTATGTTTACATAATGATGATTTACAGATTTTAACCAGTTTTGGTTGTAGAAAAAGGTTTGCAAAAAAGATATATTTTAAAAGAATGTTAGTGAGGGGAAACCCGTTCCACTAAGCGGCTTGGTCTCACTTAACATTAATAGCCGAGATATATAGTATTATTCACACCAGGCTTTATGTCTGACTCGAAATTTATGTTTTTCCCTTCAACTCTCGGGTGCTCAAAATTGATTTGAGTAGACTGAGGGTTGAGGTATACAGGTTTTTGGTAGGATGACGTATAAAGCTACCGGAGGCAAGCAGGAGGCTAACGGATAGCTATTTAGGAGTTGCAGTTCTTGTTTTTGTTATTTTATTCCGCTATGTGTATTAGGTCAATTATGACTATATTACTCTAGTCAACCGAGGAGGCATCTTCATATGTCGCTCTTGGCATATTTTGTAATAAGTATATTTAATCATTGCCTGGGAAATGTTTTGGGATTATGTAATTTGAATATGGAACATGTGTTTTGAAATGTAATGGAAAATTGTTGTTTTGAAATCTGTGATTTGTTTCGTATTCAAGTGCTTCTGATATTATAGATACATTAACATAGCCGTATTTAGTCGCTGGAAGTTAATACTATAGATGACTGCAGCATCCGTAGCACTTGGCTTTGGGCCTCTAGGTAGGGGATATTACATGCATCATGCCCACTGTTTCAAATCTCGTTTGTCTCACTCCATATCTCGCTCGAGATCTCATTTTCAATCTTGAGCGAGACAAGATTTAGCGAAATGAGACATTAAAAATTGTTTATAGCTTATTGACACTTATCTCGTCCAAGATATTAAGATCTCAAGGGAAATTTGCACTAAGATCTCATACGAAGTTATATTTTTTACTTCTTTTGTAGGTTAAAAAGAAAATCCACTCTAATGAATTTTTATTAGTCTTCTAATTATGTTTTTATTTTCTAACGGTAAGAAAAAATAAATGACTTTTTATTTATTATTTACATTTAATATTCAGATGAGTAGAATTCATTCAATCAATACCAAATCTATAATGCTACAATTCTCCTCTAAAAAATTATATTATTGTTTTATATATGATATGTATGCTAAAAAGTTTATATTTAGATAACATTTGTTACGAAAAGCTTTCAAATGTCCATCATATGTACTCGAGTTACTTCAGATAGTCTCGAGATGGACTTTAAAATCTAAGATGTACACTCGAGATACACTCATCTTGTCCGAGATTTCGCCTGGTATGAGTATTGTATGTAAAATTCTCGAGACGAGATGCGATCTATCCGATCATGCCTGATATATCAACTTATGACATTCATATAGGATGCATTAGCTACATTTATGCATTTTAGGAGTAGAAATTGCAAGTTCATGACATTCACACCTGCATACTATTTATATCACTTTATATATGTTGTTTTCATACGTTAGATGTTGCATTTATGACTTGGTTGATATGAGTTTGACAAGCGAACATTATATTATACTTTCCATTCCTTAGGAATTTCGGAGATTTTTTTAAAGGGGATAATGTAATACCATGGAAATTTTATAAATATTTTAATAAAATACTAATAATAGAATAATGTTACATTTTTCAAACATTGGAATTTGTAGATGAAACTAGCGTCATTGCAACTGTTTCATTTTTATGAGTCATGCAGTATTTTTGTTTGCTTTATTTGGAGTTCATATAAAGGATTTATGGTTGAAGATAGTGTTGAGTTGAATGGGCGCCAAAGAGTTTGGGTTCAAATTTGAATTTGAAGACAGGCAGACTGTTTTCCCTCCTTTTTATTAAAAACTTAATCACGTACGTTCAGTTGAGAAACTAACTCGATTATTTTCCTTTCTTCTTCCTCCATCTTGCTCATAACCAACCAAAAATCAAAACCTATTATCTCTCTCAAAACTGCACTAAATCAAATGAGACCAAAAGCATTTTGAAGCTATCAGATAAGGCTACGTACCAGCAATGAGTTGGAGAGAGAAATCTAAAGTGAGAAGATGTGGTAGGATGGACAACGAGGATTTGGACAGAAATAGGTGTTTCGATGAGGGACACATGTTCTCCTCCTCATATAATGGAATTATAATCGTCTAGTAATGATCAGTTGGCCATATTAGAGTATTTTGACATAAATTAACACTTAAACTTGGAATTAATATTGTTTTAGGTGGGACTTTGGTTTAAACAGTGAGTAGAAACTAAGTTCTTTCTATATCTTGTGTTTAAATGAATATACAACTCCAATTCATGAATTAAAGTGTATAAATAGACTTAGAAACATAGGCAAGGGTATAGGTACGTTCTCAGATGACTATAGGCGGCTGGAGGCAGAAAATACGAAGAAACCCACAAATTTTCCGAAATCTAAAACTAACAAAAAACACGTACATCGATCACCCGATGGGCTTGGACCGGTGCACTGATGGTCGTGTTTGGGCACAGGTTGAACCTAGACCCAAAAGGGCCAATATAAATAAACAATGAGCAATTCGAGTCTTGTTTCTTTTGTGTTCTGGAAGATGATCTGAGGCTAGCGATGAGGCGTATGATGATGCTACGAGGTAAGCGAACGTGTGTAATAATTAGTTGTTATCTGAAAGTGATTATATACATAGTTGTGAAATGGGAATGTGATACGACAATGGACGTGGACATGATCGAGTCTAGGGCATAGGTAGATGTGTGTATGGGGATACGAATGCAGTCCTATGACATAAGTATGTGGCCCAGGTATGTCGTTGCATTCCTGTAGCATTATAGTAGGCCAGAGGAGGAGGTAGTTGTTAAGCAACCCTGCAGGGTACGGGCGGATCAGGTGTGAGTCCAATTAGGTAGCACGAGGACAATAGGCTTTCATATAGGCAACAGAGGGTCCAAGGAGGTGAGTTTTATACGCGATTGTGTGATGGTGAATAATAGATGACTCTGTAGGGCATTATGTCAGACCAAGGATCGAGTCTGCACATATATGATGTATATGATTAGATGTATATGATTAGATGTATATGATAGTTAGGTACGACGTGGCAATGGGTGTGTTGGCCGAGCGATATACTCATATCATGTTACAATATTACTTTTTTAGTATATGTCGATTAGAGCATGACTCACTCACCAGCCTTTTGTCTGACCTACTCCTATTTTCCCTTTTTGTACTTATATCCAGGTTGATGGAGTATAGTGATGAGATGGTATCAAAGATGGAGATTCATTTATGTATTATATTTATAGTGTATATAGGTGTTGTAGCTGGATTTGACTCTATGTATGGATTGGGTTGTATTTGTATTATTTAGACATATATATTTGACATCTTAGACATATTATGGTGATGTGACTATGGTATTTGTTCGTGTATTGTATTTTATTTCCTTCCATTGTGAGATTCTAAAAGTAGTTACTAGATAGTGTTAGCTAGAACTATATCTGATATCTACCGGCGTTTGTGTATGCTTATTTTATCTTAAACCCTAACTACTCGTCCTTTCGGTTCTTAGGTTGTCGACGTCGGTTCGGGCCTCAGACCCAGGGTTGAATTGGGGGGTTGTTACAATATGTGTATACACACACACACATATACTTACATACATACACATATGTACATACATACATACATACATGCATCCATGTGCACAAACACATATACATATATATTTATATACAAACATACATAGATATATATATATATATCAAAACCACGAACAATAAAGGCATATATAAAAGGATAAGTGCGTCTTTGCGGTGTAATTCCCAGCACCAACATACGGTCATATTAACCATGTATATTTCATATTTGTAGCACCTTCACTTTACACAAATAGTGTATTTCATACACTTATAAATTAAAACCTAATAAAAAACTTTAACAGATTAAATAAAATAAAAAATTTATTTAAAATATTTTAGATCGAATCTAAAATCCTTTTACACTTCCTAGCCCCAACAAAGATCTAAAATGAATTTATTTTGAAATTCACCAATTTAACCCGCTACGACCTAACCCAGTTACTATTAATAGTATAAGAGCCCAATAGTCTATGCGGCCTAAATTAGCAATGTTTGGACAAACTTATTAAAGCCTACCCATTTAGTATGGTGTCTATAAAGGTACTGTCGAAGGTTGGGGTTAGGTAATCAAGTACTTTGACTTACTTGGCTACTGACCCGGCCCGAAAGATGAAGTAAGCCCAAAGGTTATCCCCAATATAAAATCCTAAATTAATTTTTGGCGTTGGGCTAATTTCTAAACCTTGAATTAAATTACTTATTATAAATGTTTTAAAATTTCAAAAATTTTGTATTTTAAATTTTAAAGTTGAGTTTAAAATATAACATGTTATAAATGGTATAAATTTTTCAAAATTGGCTTTGAAAGTAAATTAATTAATTTTAAAAAATTTATCCTAATTATTTAATTAATTGGATTAAATAAATAATTAGTTAATTAAAATTTAATAAATTGAATTAAAATGTACATAATGATACATGTATATTTATCTTAAACGTTTAAGGTAAATGATGATAAAATTATGAATTTAGTTAATATGTTTTAATTAAAAATTGTTTTTGATTAACTGAATTAATTAAAATTTATTTTTAATTAATTAAAATTTATTTTTAGTTAAATAAATTAATAAATAAATAATATACATGTACTATGATATATGTGAATAATTACTATAAACGTTATAGTCTATATTCATCTTTAGGTTGTTACTGATGAATAATTCAAAATTCAATGTTTGAAATTTATAAATTAATTAAAATGTTTATTAAATAATTAATTAAATCAATTTAATATGATTCAACTAAATAAATTAAAATCAAAATTAAATATAATTTAATTAAATAGAGTGGAATTATAAGAAACCCAAGTTAGGTTTAAGGAATGAACACATACTTATAATACGTGTGCCATAATTTCAGATGTGTTTGACACTTGAATCATAAGGTATTTCAAAATAGATATATTATTTTCTAAATTGACATCTCTCAATATATGTGTGTATATATATATATATTAAAGATTATGAATCTTTAAAATAGGTTATCCTCTACTATTTATAAATTAATAGATTACTTGCATATTCTTTAGTTGTTGAGTTTCCATAAGCTAAAGTTGTTATGTGTAGTATATTAATATATTAACTAGACGAGGCAGGATACATGCATGTATTTGTTGAATTTCCTCAAGATACATGCATTATACTTAGGTCGTCGCTAAATGGTGGGTATGGGTGAATAATCTATTTCGCTTTGTGGAGTTTACCGAGAGATAAGATTAGGACAAAGACAACGGGTTAGGAGTTGTTTCAATAAAGTGTTGAGTTTCCTCAAGGTCAGAATCCTAAGGCATGCGATTTTTTGAAATGCAGGCCTATGATTTGTTGGATTTTCTTAAGGTCGGAGTCCCAAGGCATGCTAGTCCTAACATCCATTAGAGAAATCAGAAGATTTATATGTTTTATCAGTGAGAGCTTATTAGATAAATGAAATGTAACCATTTAACCTATCTAATATTATAAGAACATCTGTTATGTTCAAATTATCCTAATCACTTAAATTAAATTTGCAACAAAATGATGAATCTGTCTATTTTCTGAAAACGACAACCTCACCAGACCAATCTACATTGATTGGCTAAGAGCAATCAAAATAGCACTTACATACAAAAGTTATGTTCGTCGAGAAATAGACCTTTAAGAGAGAAACTCACCAATGGAGTTGACCCTAAGGCAGTAAGTCTTATAATACTTGGGTAGCTGATTGCAAACTCGCTCAAGTTTTCATGTTATTTGCTTTAGATAAGGTGTTCCAAAGGGAGCACGAAAATACGTCTATCCATAAAATCTTAGAAACCCTCAAAGTCTTATTTATGGATTAATCTCGTTCAGTAAGGTACGAGATTACTAAGAAGTTGTTTAATACGAAGATGAGTAAGGGTGGTTGTGTTAAGGATTTCGTCTTAAAAATGAAAGTCGATATTGATAAACTTTCTGAGCTAGACATCAAGTTAAGCAATGTATTGCAAGTGGATTTGATCCTTGTCTTGCTAACTCTACGGTTTGATCCATTAATACTAAGTTGTAATATGAACCAGTTGAGCGTAAACCTCATTGAGCCACTTAATATGTTAAGATCGGTTGTGGATTCATTCAAGGAACAAAACTCGATATTGGCTATAAAGAGAAAGGCATCATCTTCGAAAGGTTCATAGAAAAATAAGTGGGGTTCTAAGAAGAGTAAGAAAGATGCTCTAACTGAAAAAAGGTGAATGTGACCACTCCTACCAGTATGTTTATGATTCAAAATTCTTTTACAATTAATAAATTATCTTAAGTTTTAGACACTGGATCTGGAACTCATATTTCAATTCGTTATAAAGACATATGAGCAAATGACATGTGGCAAAATGCAAAATGAGACTTCAAAATGCTGATGGATGTATTATAGATGCAACTGTAGTTGGAGACTATCATTCACTTTTGCCTAGTGGTTATGATTTAGTCTTGAATAATTTCTATTATGTAAGGAAATTTATTTGCAGTATTGTATCTATTTCAAGATTGTCTAAAGCTGGTTATGGTTTTTCTTGTAGTAATAGCAATATGAATAATGTGTTTTATGGAAATAATATATGTGTTTTTGTTATGGATAATGGAATCTATGTACTTAATCTTAATCGAATTTGTGCTGTTAATAATTTCTCTAATGTTGACATAAATAATAATTATCTATGGCACTATAGGCTAGGTTGTATTAGTGACAACCGACTACACAAATTGAAAACCGAAGGTTTTTTGCCACCATTTGATACTTGTGAGTCATGTCTAAAAGGAAAAATGACCAAGCGCCCCAACAGTGGGAGCAACGATAGAGTTGATGAACTCTTAGGACTCGTGTATACTGATGTATGTGCCCCAATGCTTGTAACATTTACTGATGAATTCTTGAGACTAAGAGATGCATATCTTATGAACTAAAAATCTAATGTCTGTGAGAAATTTAAAGAGTATAAAAATGAGGTAGAAAATCAGGTGAACTAAAAGATTAAAAATACTTCGATATGAATAAGGAGTGAGTATGTTAAACAAGAGCTCCAACAATACTTAAAAGATAATAGAATTATCTCTTAGGTTACTCCACCCTATACTCTGAAACATAGTGGTGTTTCAAAAGAAGGAATCAAACTATATGGGATATGGTTTGTTCCTTGATGAGTATATTGGAGTTACCTCTTTCCTATTTGGTATATGCACTGGAAATTGCAACATATATGTTGTATTTGATGCTTATTAAATCTGTCACTAAGATGCTATATGAGATATGCCATGGGAAGAAACCTCACCTCAATTATTTGAAAGTGTGGGTTGACCAGCATACGTTAAGAAAGTTGGCCTCAATAAATTTGAGGCAAGCTCAAAATTTTGTAAATTTATAGGATATCTCATGAAATACAAGGGATATATTTTCTACAATATTAAAGAACAAAAGGTAATTGTTTCTAATATGCTGTTTTTTGGAAAAGGAATTCCTATAAAAAGAAATTAACAACAAAGTTGTAGACTTAGATGGGATCTGAGAAATTAAAACAGAAGCTGAACCAGTTGGAGAATCAAATTCATCATTATATGAAAACACGCAACCTATTACAAGGCATGGTAGGGAATCTCGCACACCAGAGAGATGCTATGGGTTTTTCATGGATGGTGAGAAAGAGAACTGTATCTTACAAGATAACACCCCTCTCTCATTCCAACAAGCACTACAGAGTCAAGACTCTACATTTTGGCTTAAAGCGATGAAATCCAAGATGGATTCCATGTATGACAGAAAAGTATGGACTTTGGCTAAAATACTCGAATGGATAAAACCCATAGGCTACAAATGGCTTTTTAAGAAAAAGATAAATATATATGGAGATGTATAGACCAGTAAAGCAAAAATAGTTACAAAAGGGTTTTGTCAAATTTGGAGTTAATTGATGAACATTTTCGGCTATATCCATGCTTAAGTCCACTCAGATAATGCATGTTATCGACTGTCCTATGACTACGAAATATGGAAATGGATGTGAAAATGACATTTCCAAATGGTGATTTAGAAGAAGCCGTTCATATGTCGTATAACGACCCGCCTTTTCGACCATTGAAAAGTCGGTACTTAATACATCCACGGTATTCAAATGCCACACATCCAATCGTCGAAAAGGCAAATTGTTATAGTAAAAAGTAAAGAAAAAGAAAAAGGATAGGAGAAACAGATTCTCACAACAGAACGATCACGTATAATATTACAAAGACAGTAAAAGTTGTCACTCTAAAATACATATTATATCAGAGTTAAAAACAAACCTCATCAGCCTGGACAGTTATAACTTCCTGACCTTATAATTACTAATGGGTATATATATAATAATACAACAAAAATAAAATACTATGATAGGTGACATCCAGCACTACTCTATGAGCTCCATATCCCATAAACGACAACCTAAAAAAATACTCGTTCAGACCCAAGCATTATAATAAAATAACACCCGGATCAGTTTGGAAATACCAGTGTGAGAAACTCAAGTAATGTATTGAACATATAAGAATTCTGTAAGACCACGCTGCTAATATGCAGAATGGCTTTTTATCTCACAATAACAACTTCCACACATGAATTAATGGAAGAAAATTAAAACGAGACCTAAATTTGAAAAAATGAGTATAAATAAGGTCATAATCCAAACTCAAAGGATGGATGCAAATAATTAAGCAACGAGAATAATTCCAGTCACTTCTTGGTTAAGAAAACAACTCAAAGATTGAATAACAATATGGAAAGGAATTTCCAACAAACGACTAGGAAGGTGCACCCCCACACCGAAAGTATACCTCTAGAAATATACCTAAAAGCTAGGATGGTTTTCGAAAACCTCCAACCCGGACCCCTCCAACCTTTACCGAGAATCCGAGTATTTCACATCTCTGCATGCATACCACTGAAATCAATCTAAAGTAGATGTGAAAATACCCTATTGAAAGCAACCCCACATAGCTTGGCCCTCACTTGCGCTTTGGTTTTAATCATTTCCGACAAAGGATATCAACGCTCAAATGAGCGACAACCCGTCTAAAACCGATGATATCCCAATAAAGAAAGCTAAACTGTTGGTTGACAAATCAACTATCAAAGATAACTAAAAATGATCGCATATGGAAATTAAATTTCATATATTTACCACTACTCATCGATTCCAAACAAGTGATATCCCTCAGTTGAAGAAAAATTCGGACAAGTTGAGGTAGTGTTACTTTAGCCATTCCCTTGACAACATTTTCGATCTTCGAGATAAACGAGTCCAACCTCAATGTTTAGGGTTAAAAGTAAGAATAAATCCTTTCCATCTAAGCGATATCGTTTACGAAACTACTTTTCCATAATTGAATCGAACTTTACTTTTTAAAACTGAACTTGTGCTTGGTTTTCACATCACAAATTTTTGGAAAATACTTTGAAGATACTGTTTGAAATATATTTTTTAAAAGGGAAAATTATAGTATTAAGTGTATTTAAACAAGGGTTAAAAACAAATGTCATTAAAACATTACTTATTATAAACCCCAATAATTTACACTTAGTTTTATTTTTTAAAAAATCCTTTTAAAAGATTTCCTTATCTATAAACTACCATTTATAAATTCAAAACAAAGTTTATTATCTCAGAAAGTAAAAAATCAATTTAAATTACTTTTATAAATTTTCAATCCAATGTCAATATCATGAAGGATAATTTATAAAATCCTTTTATAACCTTTAAAACCACATTAATTTTTCTACGATAAATTGAATCAAATTTAAAATCTTTTTATAAATTTTAAAACATAAATTATCCCGAAAGATAATTAATCACATTTGTAATCTCTTTTAATAAACCAAATCAATTATCTATAAACACCTTTGTTAAATTAGTTAATTAACTTCAAACATCTTTATTAAATCGGAACATTTTTATTAGATCGATTAATTTTACTTTAAACTTTTTTTATTTAATCAGTTAATTAACTTTTAAAACACAATTAATTAAAATTATTAATTAGATCCAAATATCATTAACTGTGATTAAATAAATTCAAATTAAAATGATTACTAAATTTAAAACATCATTAATTACAATGATTGATTAAACTCAAATATCATTAATCAAAATGATTAATTAGCTTTAAACATCATTAATTAAAATGATTAATTAATTTTAAATATCTATTTTGTGAAAACTCAAGCTCAAGACAACACACACAAAAGTTTTAGGGGATGATATTCAATAAGTCATGGTATAGCGAAAATTACTATATCGACGGTTAAACAATTCAAATAAAATATTATAATTATTTTTAACCAAACAACAATATAAACAACACAAGGATGTAATCAAATTAATATTATCAAGAAATCCTTTAGGGTCTCTCTACAAATGTTCCATGCAAAACAATGGTTACAGACAAAATAATAATTATATATATAGTCATATGGGTTCACTGCAATTCAGTTAATACGTCATCCTTTTTCCAAAAGGAAATCCAACCAAACCATCAATCAAACAACAATCTAAACTAACATCCAAGCATTCAACAATAATTTATAGCATAATAGATATCTTATAATTATTTAAAGGTGAGTAAACTCATCAAAATTCCAGTGGATACTTTCACGTTGCGGTTCGATCTAAAATCGAACGACATTCAATTTTAGCCAAAAATTCCACTTGCTTCAAACTCGACCAAACCAATTCCATCACATAGCTAATGATCCTTCGAGTACAATGCAACTGGCTGCATCCGAATCCAAATTTCAAAATCGTGCATAGTATCACCTACACCCTGAACCCGTGCACATCACCCCCTCTTCCTCGAGCTATGCTCCATGAAACCCAGACCCGACTTCGCCAACATGACAGCCTTTGTGATCTCCACCTCACTGACCAAGCCAATCTTCCCCTGCCCTTGCTATTCAAATCCCGATCTACAGCCCTAATTTGGCTACCCTAAGACCAAACCGCCTCAGCCATCTCTGATTTCTCCCGCTACCACCACGTTGCACCTCTTTGCACCCCAAGCACAATGGCACCCTCGAATCAAGGTCCAAACCTACCTCTACAACCTCGACCTGTCATATCATGTTCACTGCAACAGTTCGAACCCACCAAACCAATGACGAACTTCATAAAATCTATATGCATTCGAAGAAATTGCCAAAACAAACTCAAAGATTACTTTTTCGAGTATGTTGCGTGATTTTGATTTTTAAAGTTTTGGAGCCATTGTTTACATTTAATGGAAGTAACAAGGAAAGAGAGGAGGAGGGAAAGATGGAAAAAAATGAGGCTAAGTGTTGAATTTTTTTTCACATTTTAAAATCAATTCAAACACACTATTTTACCCACTAGATAATCAAAGTTTCTCAAGTTAGACAAAATTTACAAGTAAACTAACATTCCCACTCCAATGTCACCTCTTAAGATTTAACCAATCATTTTAATTTTGATTTTTGATTTAAAATAGTTTTGGAATGAGATATTTGTGGTATCCTGCTGCATAACATTCTGTTCACGCACGAGTCGCGAACGAAAAAATTAAATACGATCGTGCACCAAAAGGTGACACGATCACAAACCAACAATAAATACATAGATTATTTTACTTTGTGAAATTTCAAAAATACCATTGTTTGCCATAAAATACGTTAAACAAAAATTTAAATATTTTTCAAATCAAATATTATGGAAAAATTCAATGAATTAAAAAGACTGCGATAAAAATCAAGTAATTTTATTATAAATTGCTTTTCTTCTTATTTATTCGAACTATTTATTATTACAGTTAAATTTACAAAATGAATTTACCAATATATTTATTAATTAAAAGGAGTTTAATAAGACTTTTAAATCCATTTAATTAATATTTAATTCACTAAACAAATATTTAATTCTCAATTCAAATATTTAAATATTCCCTATATTTGAGTATAAGTTATTAAATTCCAAAAACCAATTATTTAAATATTTAAAATTTATTAAATATTTCAAAATGATCAAATTTCAAGGATGTTGCCTTCTCCACCCTTAAAAGAATTTCGTCCTCGAAATTCCCAAGGAAGAAAATGTCTCCATACCCTAAAGTTAAAAACTATTAATTAAAATAAGTCATTAAACTTATTAGCTAAATTCTAAAATTTTATGGAAAATTTTGGCAGCGTCTCCTTTGTGCGGCTTGATCGAAAAAACTACAAATTGCCTCTACGGGCCTTAAACCCACAAAAGAAAACAAAAGCCAAGTGGCTTTCCATATATGGATCATAAAATCATCAACAAATTCCAATTTCCAAATCTACTATGTACTTTTTTGCGTTAAATTTTTATATTTTTGCAACTAACGTATTATCTTGATGCAATTGCAGGTGCACAAGAATCAAATGGCAATCTCTTGCTCACCTATACTTACATATTCCAAAAGAGAGTCAGGCTAACAAAAGCAATAAACTAGCTACTTTTATCATTAGCTCTAATAGCATAAACAATGTAACAACCATATGCAACAAGATAGTATGATGCAATAACTAATAACGAGGCAACTCCACATGCAAAAACTAGCCTGATATAAATCTGCATGCAACTCTAGTGTGGTATAAAGTCACATGCAACCAAAGAACATAACAAGCATATGTAACCAAATTATAGAAGTAATCCTATAATGAAATAATACGCATCCAATTATTTTCAAAAGATAAATTTAAAACTTATGCCCGGGATTTTATATTCAAAATATATTTTCAAATTTCTCCAAAGAGAAATAAATCAAAATCAAAATCAATTGTGACAAGAAGGGGCCTCTTCTACCGATGCATGGTACAACTCTAGAATCAAACAATATGGAGCATTCAGTTGTATTCCGGTTCCTCCTAAACAACAACTAGAGTAAAGAAATATATCTTGCGAGTCTTCCGAATCGGAAAATCACCCTTTTTATCCAAGTTTAGACATAACCAAAAATATTTGAAAAATCACTTAAATCGATAATTTTGTCCAAATATATTGAAATAATAATACTTTCCCAAAGTTTTCAAAATAATAATATTTTTATTTCTTTCACAAATTATTTTGACATTATTATTTTTCTTTAGAAGCATTGGAATTCAAGTCCTAACAAACAACAATTTTATAAACCGTGGTCTATAAAATTAACACTATCAATCAAATCTCAAATTCCTTAAAGGAATAAACTATCACTATCAACCAGTCAAATTCCATAAGGGAATAATATAACACCTAACATTATTTAAACTGTCAAATGACCAACAAGCAAGATTTAGAATTTTGCTTAGACTCGCACTTTCTTAAGTCACACACCCATTTTATAAATATATTTAAACCCGTATGTTGTACACAAATCATCCGAACGCTATATTTGATTTGATCACTTGCTCGAATACATAGACTTCTACTTCCAAACTAGTATTGCTACTCGACCTCTCAAAGACTGACCCCGATCAAGTTCCTTGATTAGAAACTTCTATGCTCCTTGCATAGCCATTAACTATGATAGAAAACTTCAGTATCACATCGAGAATCCAAATCAAGTGTTCGCTGACAGAATCAAGTGGGAAATCCTTTTACAGACGGGTATGAATCACCCTGAAGCTATGTATTCAAAGCCTAGATCCAGAACCGTGCGAATAAAACGGTCTACGTATAATTTATGTATTTAATTTGATTGGTTTCTTAATTATACCAATCTCTTTCAAGTTCCCTTTCATTCTCATTAATATTTTTTCTTTTAATATTTCATTCAATACTAAAATTATTTATGAAGTATTTCATAAATTTTCACTTAAGTTTACAAACATTTTACAAAGGTACAACTTTATACATAATGTCAATTTTAATTTATTTTCCAAAATTCAACTGGAGCCCTAAACAGAATATGGGTCCTCAAAACTAAGTCAACTCTTTGACCCCTTTATCTTATAGTGTTCTAAGGAAAGATGTTTACAAGTTAGCCCAATATCACAAAATAGATTACAAAACTTAGATATTTAAACAAAACTATGATTTTAATAAAATAAATTTACCAAAACCTTTCTATCCAATTTAACCCATTCAAAACTTGAGTTAAATTATCTCTTTTCTATTCAAGAGTTGGAAAATTTTCATTTATCAAACTATTTTTCAAAATACCTTTTTATTTTAAATCAGTTTCCTTTAAGGAAACTTAAGTACTAAATACGCGGTATTTATTTTAAAACCCTTTTTGAAATCATAATACATATATTTATATATATATATATATATATGTATATGTATGTATATAAAATAACTTTAACAATTTATTTACTAACACTTGCTTTGGTTTGTTCAGATTTGAAATCATTTTGATCGCACAATGATATAAAGAATAATTTACAAAGTACACTACAAAGTTCGCCTAAGCAACCATTCGATCGTCACTTAGAAGATTATTCAAATTACCACAAAATTAATCAAGATGTTTTCCTCAACTATCCAAAGAAAATGTATCTTTATTAAAATTTCCCTTTGGCATATTTATACTTACAAATGTTTCCAAGCAATACTACCATTTCTTTTCTCAAAATCTTCTGAAATCATTTCAAGCAGTACTGGGATGTAAATTTTCAAAAACTTTTTCTTCTTATAAAACACCCTTAATAAATAATATCAATGATTTATATACACCCTTAATAAATAATATCAATCATTTATATATATACTACATTCATATAAAATATACCCTTAAAATCATCTATTATTATAATAACCTCCTTTTTTATAATAAACTCTCATTTTCTAAAACACATTTTATAAAAAAAATCTATATAAGATTGCCTTTATATAAAATCATCTCATTTGATACTAATTCTCCCTTATTATAATAAAATTTCCTTAAATGTTTATCCTCTAAATGTCTTGTCTTTCCATTTAGAATATATAAAATAACTTCTATTAAAAGTTTTGCTTTTACTCAACATTATAAAAAGGTGAATTTTAACTTAACATTTCTCCATACACCTTATAGTCAAATTGTGAAACTTGATTCACAAAGGTTTTCGTTCAAATACACTTACAATTATTAATAAATGCTCATAACTAAACGAGCATAAATTAATAAGCAATAGTCGATGCTCCTGAACTATCTTAGTATGACAAATCAAACAATTATGATAATAAATAAATATTATCATTTTCAAACAAACACACCATGATAACTATATAAATTTTGAAAATTATTCCTTTATATATAAAATATAATCCTAGGCAAAATATTTCATTTGCCAAGTTTTCAAAATCAATATTGTGTCTGTTGCCCTTGTTCAAGTGCTTAGAAATCCCTATCGACACCATGGTGTCTCACATCTTGACCAGAATTCATAAACAACTCAGTAGACCAATTAACACAATACATTTTTATCACACTAACAAATACGCTCTCATATACATAACACACTTAAATTCATTCTAGGGTGTTACTTGCCCTATCTCTAATAAGCCATACCCTACCAAAGCCAAGGTTCCCGCCTAACCTTCAGCTCTGATACCAGATGTAACGACGTTCCTTTTCGATCATTGAAAAGTCAGCACTCAATACATCCACGATATTCAAATGTCGTGCATCCAATCGTCGGAAAGGCAGAATGTTAGGGTAAAAAGCAAAGAAAAAGAAAAAAATAGGAGAAACAAAATCTTACAGCAGAATGATCACATATAATATAACAAGGCAGTAAAAGCTATCACTCTAAAATACGTAGTATATCAGAGTTAAAAACAAACCTCATTAGCTTGGACATTTGTAACTTCCTGACCTTACAATTACTCATTGATATATATAATAATACAACGGAAATAAAATATTACGACAGGACATCTAGCTCTACTCTATGGGCTCCATATCCCACCACGACAACTTGGAAAAATACTCGGTCCGACATGAGCATTATAATAAAATAACACCCGGATCAGTCTGGAAATACCAGTGTGAGAAATTCAAGTAATGTGATGAACATATAATAATTGTGTAAGATTACACCGCTAATAGGGAGAATAGACTTTTACCTTACAAAAATAACTTCCACACATGAATGAATGGAAGCAAATTAAAATGAAACCTAAACTTGAAAAGATGCGTATAAACAAGGTCATAATCCAAACTCAAAGGATGGACGCAAATAATTAAACAACGAGAATAACCCCAGTCACTTCTCGATGCAATTAAGAAAACTACTCAAAGATTGAATCAACAATAAGAAAAGGAATTTTTCAACAAATGACTAGGAGGGTGCACCCCCCACCGAAAGTATACCTCTAGAAATATACCTGACAACTACGATGGTTCTCGGAAATCTCCACCCCAGACCCCACCAACCTTTACCAAGAATCCGAGTGTTTCACATCTCCGCGCGCATACCACCAAAACCAATCTAGAGTAGATGTGAAAATACCCTAATGGGAGCAACCCCAATTAGCTTGGCCCTCACTCGTGCTTTGGTTTTAGTCATTTCTGACAAAAGATATCAATGCTCAAATGAGCAACAAATCGTCTAAAACCGACGATATCCAAATGAAGAAAGCTAAGCCGATAGTTGATAAATTATCTATCGGAGATAATTAAAAATGATTATATATGGAAATTAAATTTCATATATTTACCACTACCAATCGATTCCAAACAAGTGCAATCCCTCGGTTGAAGATGAAGCCAGGCAAGTTGAGGTAGTGTTACAATTAGCCATTGCCTTGATGACATTTTTAACCTTTGAGATAGAAACGAGTCTAAGCCTCAACGTTTACCATTAAAAATATGACTAAATCCTTTCCATGTGAGCGATATCATTTACGGATCAACTTTTCCACAACCAAATCGAACTTTAATTTCTAAACTGAAATTGTGCTTGGTTTTCACATCACAAATATTTGGAAGGCACTTTAAAAATACTCTTTGAAATATTCATTTAAAAGGGAAAATTATAATACTAAGTGTATTTAAACAAGGGTCAAAAACAAAAGCCATTAAAACATTAATAATTATAAACCCCAATTATTTACACTTAGTTTTATATTTAAACAATCCTTTTAAAGGATTTTCTCGTTTATAAACTATCGTTTATAAATTAAAAAAAACGTTTATTATCCCAGATGGTAATAAATCAATTTATATTACTTTTATAAATTTTCAATCCAATGTCAATATCCCGAAGGATAATTTATAAAATCCTTATATAACTTTTAAAACCACATTAATTTTCCCAAAGGAAAATAAATTAAATTTAAAATCTTCTTTTAAATTTCAAAACAACATTAATTATCCTAAAAGATAATTAATCATATTTATAATCTCTTTTAGTAAACCAAATCAATTATCTTTAAAACACCTTTGTTAATTAATTAATTAATTTCAAACATCTTTATTAAATCGGTTAATTAACTTTAAAACACTTTTATTAAATTTGTTAATTTTACTTTAAACTTTTTAATTTAATCAGTTAATTAACTTTTAAAACACAATTAGTTAAAATTATTAGTTAAATCCAAATATCATTAATTAAAATGATTAACTATATTCAAATATCAATAATTAAAATGATTACTAAATTTAAAACGTCAATAATTGAAATGATTATTAAACTCAAACATCATTAATCAAAATGATTAAATAGATTTAAACATCATTAATTAAAATGATTAATTAACTTTAAATACCTATTTTATGAAAACTCAAGCTCAAGGCAACGCATATAAAAGTTTTAGGGGATGATATTCAATAAATGACGGTATAGTAAAAATCGTTATATCGACACTTAAACAATTCAAATAAAATATTATAATTATATTTAACCAAACAATAATATAAGCAACAAAAGGATGTAATCAATTTAATATTGGTGAGAAACCCTTTAGGGTCTCTCTACAAATGTTCCTTACAAAACAATGGTTACGGAATACATACATATATAAATATATATATATAGTCATACAGGTTTACTGCAATTCAATTAATATGTCATCCATTTTTCCAATTAGAAATCCAAACAAACCATCAATCAAACAACAATCTAAACTAACATCCATGCATTCAATAATAATATACAGAATCGCAGATATCTTATAATTATTTAGAGGTGAGTAATTTCATCGAAATTCCAATGGACGCTTTTGCGTTTCAGTTTGATCTTCGATTTTAGTCCAAAATTCCACTTACTCCAAACTCAACCAAATCATTCCATCGTGTAGCTAATGATCCTATGAGTACAATGCAACTAACCGCGTCTGAATCCGGTCTCGTATGTGAAAGTTATTCAATTTATAATATTATGGAATTCAAGATATAATTAATTACTTAATCTACAAATTAATTGCCCTTAATTAATTCCTTAATCCATCTTCCTCCTTCGACCCCTCCCCCTGCTAAATTCGTGCACATCGTCCCCTCTTCCTCGAGCTATGCTCCACGAAACCCAAACCTGACTTCGCCAACATGACAGGCTTCGCGATCTCCACCTCGCTGACCAAGCCAATCTTCCTCCGCCCTTGCCGATCAAATCCTTGTCTACAACCCTAATTTGGCCATCCTCAAGATGAAAATTGCCTCAGCCATCTCCGGTTGCTCCCACTACCACCACGCTTCACCTCTTCGCACCCTGAGTGCAACAGTACCCTTGAATCAAGGTCCAAACCAACCTTTCAACCTTGACCTGACATAACACGTTCATTGGAACAGTTCGAACCCACCAACCCAACGATAAACTTCACGAAACCTATATGGATTCGAAGAACTTGCCAAAACAAACTCAAAAACTCTTTACATTTTAACGTCGAGTATATTTTATGATTTTTATTTTTAAAGTTTTGGAGCCATTGTTTACATTTACTAGAAGAGGGAAAAAAAGAGGAAGAAGGAAAGATGGGGAAAAAAATGAGGCTAAGTGTTGAATTTTTTTCATATATTTTAAAATCAATTCAAACACACTATTTTACCATTAGATAACCAAAGTTTCTCAAGTTAGACAAAATTTGCAAGTAAACTAATATTCCCACTCCAATGTCGCCTCTCAAGATTTGACAATCATTTTAATTTTGATTTTTGATTTAAAATAGTTTTAGAAAGAGATATTTGTGGTATCTCGTTGCACAAAATTCCATTCACGTAAGAACCATGAACGACAAAAAAATACGATCATGCGCCAAAAGGTAACACGGTCGCAAACCAACAATAAAATGTATTAATTATTTTATTCTATGAAATTTCAAAAATACCATCATTTGCCGTAAAATACATCAAAAGAAAATTTAAATATTTCAAATCAAAAATTATGGAAAAATCCAATAAATTAAATTAAAAGGCTATGATAAAAATTAAGTCATTTTATTACGAATTGATTTTCTTGTTATTTATTTGAACTGTTTATTATTAAAATTAAATTTATAAAATGAATTTACCAATATTATTTATTAATTAAAAGGAGTTAAATAAGACTATTAAGTCCATTTAATTCATATTTAATTCACCAAACAAATATTTAATTCTCAATTCAAATATTAAAATATCCCTATATTTGAATATAAGTTATTAAATTCCAAATACCAATTATTTAAATATTTAAAATTCATTAAATATTAAAAATCAAAATGATCAAATTTCTAGGATGTTACACTAAAAGCGAAGGTTTTGAAGTCGGTGGGAGTGAGGACAAGGCTTATTAAGATATATTTACGATGTTAAGTAAGCTTTAAGAAGATGAAATAAGTGTTTGATAAGGTAATCAAACAGTTTGGTTTTTATCAAAATATAGAGGAAACATGCATATATTGGAAACTACATGGAAGTGTTATAGTATCCATACTCATGTACTTCGATGACCTACTCCTGATTGGCAATGACATCATGTTGTTACAATCAGTGAAACCATGGTTATCTAAGAACTCCTTCATAAAAGATTTAGGAGAAGCAACCTACATATTAGGTACTAAGATCTATAAAGATAGATCCAAGAGACTGTTGGGATTGTCCCAATCCATACACATAAATATCATAATGAAAAAGTTCAGTATGGAAATTCCAAGAATGGAATTGTTCCGGAACAGTCTAAAATCGTCCT
The DNA here is from genome assembly GCA_030737815.1 of Allium fistulosum. NCBI lineage: Eukaryota > Viridiplantae > Streptophyta > Magnoliopsida > Asparagales > Amaryllidaceae > Allium > Allium fistulosum. The sequence continues at coordinate 636,622,277 of CM060901.1, forward strand.
TTCTAAGAAGGATGCTCCTCGTACTGATGAGGAAAGGGAGCATATGAAAAGGATACTGTATGCAATTGCAATTGGTTCCATCATGTATATTATGCTATTATTAAGCCAGATGTGGCTTATGAATTAGGATGTGTAAATCAATATCTGTCTAATCTGGGAGAAAAACATTGAACAAAAGTGAAATGTATTCTTAAATATTTGAGAAATACTGAAGATTTGTTCCTAATATATGAGAATGGAGACCTCTTTTCGGAAGGGTATACAGATTCGAGCTTTCAAAGTCATATCGGTGGCAGTAACATAGTGTATGATTCTGTATTTACATAGAATGGTGGAGCGGTCAGTTGGAAACTTCTAAGCAAGAGATGGTATCTGACTCAATGATGGATGCCTAATACATCGCCCTAAACGAAGCATGAAAAGATGCGGTCTGGATGTGCAAGTTTATGGATGAGCTAGGAGTGTTTCCAAATGTTGAGAAACCTATGACATTATTATGTGATAACAATGCATCGATGTAGATCACAAAGCAACCTAGGTCTCAGAAGAAGCAAAGAGACATTCGTCGTAAGTTCCACCTCATTAGAGAATTTTTCACTAATGAAAAGATTGTGATTAAAAGAGTAGACACTAAGGACTACATGGCAAATTCATTTAGGAAGGGATTAAATCGATCGGTTCTGAGAAAACCAATTGAAGGGATGGGATTGAAATTCAATAATTGGCCCTAAGTGTAAGTGGGAGATTGATAGAGTTAAGGATATGCCCTAGGTACAACTATGTAATTTATTGTAAGTTATTAACTCTGTAATAAAGTCTCATTCGAAATAAATAGTGTTTGTGTTTCTATTGTATACTTATGATATGTTAATCAATTAAATGATTTAAGTATATTAAACAGAAAATCCTTAAGTGATATATTATGTATAGTAATTACAATTTTTTGAATAGTGACATGTTAAGTGATATGTTAAGTATTTTAAATATTCTTATTCAAGATGTTTCGAGATATTATATCAATACATCCATTGAGACTATAATACATAATGATGTCCAAATGTTGGATAGTGTATTACTCATGGTTGTTGGAGGCACCAAGGTATTACGTACTTATGGTTATTGGATAACCATGGAGTAACTCACTCGAGAGTTTTCTGCTGGTTAATATAACTAAGGTCAAATCAAGAATCTTGAAGTAACGATATTACACTGTTCCCTTAACTTGAGAATACCAGTGAACATTAATGTAGACGTGTAAGCAATAAATTCAATCAAAATGTCACACCACTAGCTAAGGTGACATATGAATGTTAATATATGAATTGTTCGATAGTAATCGAATTGCTAACTGAATTTACACCTTTGATTCGCACAACCATAATGATTAATACTCCAAATAAACCATAATATTTAATCAATTTATAATTGTTGTAAATTAATAAATTAATTAATATTTATGAAATATTAATTTTAAATTTTATTCGATGTTCGAATACTATTAGTGTTTAATGAAATGTGTATATATAAAAAGTTATGTATATGTGTTCGTCGACGGATTTTCTATCGGTTTAGAAAACCGTCGAACGAATTTAGAAATAAAATTTACCGCAAGCGCACGGCGTACACTTTGTAGTACGGGGCGAATACGGGTCGATCCGCATGGAATTGGTGAGATTTTAAAATTTTCAATTCAATCAAATTAGACCAAAGATAGATGAAGGTGTTAACTACCAAAAAGAAGCTAAAGCTAGAATTAAAATGTGATTTAAAAACTATTAAACTAGATGACAATTTAGAGGCAAATCCACTCTCATATTTTTGTAAATCAACAAACAAAGAATTTATGATCTCTGACTTAATATTAAGCGAAATAATCGTTGCATTGATCATAAGTATGGTTTGTTTATGTTATTAATTAACATAACTCAAACCATCAAACTATAATACAACAATTATACCTCTTATAACTCTCATGAAAATGAAGCCAAAGTAAAACTTATTTTAAGTATGATCTATTTACTATTGTAACTAGTAATATAGATCATCAAATTTCATTTTTACTTTCATTTCAAAATCAAAAATGGATTAGCAAATGATGATGCAACTTGTGTTTATGTTGAATAAGAATAGCTCATTTGCAAAAGCAACATAAGCTATCAAACCCACTTGTATAAACTTGCATCAAAATTCACTCTCATGAAGCATAAACAAAAGAGATCATAAATCATAGAAATATTGTAATTACATAATATTTGAGAGCTTCATTACCCCTAAATTGAAAGGGTTTAGCTACTCATTTGTGACATTGAAGCAACACTTGTAAATTTCAACATGAAAGAGCAAATAAATGAAAACTAAGCAAAGGAAGAAAGAGAGATTAACTACTAATTAATTGCATAAAAATTAAAGCTACACTACTTGCATAAATGTAAATCTAAGCTATGAACATTAAAGGAAAGAGAGCATAGAAATAAACATTAACAATAAAACAAAGAAAAGCATGTAGAAAAGAGAGAAGAAAGAGGCTTGGAAGCCATTTTTATTTCATATAACATTGAGCTTACAATTTGGTCTCTTAATTTCCTAAGTAAAATGAAAGAGTAGATGATCTTTACATGTACACAAGTGGGCTATTTAAACATGCATAAAACCCTAATTCTATTTTTAGGGTGCTTCCCAAAATGCCCTTTAGGAAGTGTGGCCACCAAGTAATCATTAGCCACTAATTAATCCATCATTTGTTGTGCATGAAGCTTTAACCTCCACTTAGTTGTCCATTAGCTCATAATTGTACATTTAGGTAAGTGGGTGGGGTCCTCCATGATCTTGAACTTGAATTATTTCTTCTTCATTCCTTTGTATTTCATTTGTGCATGCATGTATCTTCATATAAGCCTCTTTCATATGCATCCAAATTCCTATAAAAATTATCAAAAAATGTCGAAGTAAAAATTCTTAAATCGACACAAGCACAAAAATGACCATTTTGCCCCTGAATGAAGATGAAAATATGATGGTTTGAAAATAATTGAATTTTGGTTTTAAACATGTTAAAATGCCCAAATATGATGTTTATTTCAATAAAAAGAGATAAAATATGGATGTAAATATATGCACATTTACGTGCACATCAAATACCCCCACACTTATCTTTTTATTCATCCTCGAATAAAGGAAAACTAAGATAAATCCGTTTTCGTAGGGAGCACGATTGCATTGAGCGTATGCAACAAGCCGTTAAACCTCTGGGTGTCCCCAGTAGGACGAGTGTTGTCTCGTGAGGGTTTTCAGCGGATACTACCCACAAAATCCAAATGCAAAGTGAAAATATTTACAAAATGCAAGATTTATTTACAATGGGATGAATGCAAGTTTTTGAAAATATTTACAAATGAAGGATTCACTTTCAATTCAACAATCATAAGTTAAATATAGGTTTTGGTCATTGTTTTGAAAATTTTAAGTCATTTACTTGTCAAAATTTCCAACAAAAATCAAGTTATCATAGCAAATAGACAATAGTTTAACACGTTGTTTCGGTTGATAACACAATGTAATTATGAAATGGATCCTTAGTTGATTATCAAAGTTTATTAAAGTGGTATTTTCATTTCTTTTCAACAACAAGTTAAATCAAACAAGTTAAAATGGTGCTTAGATTTCAATTGCTTATTCTCTCTTATTTGAAAATTTTATTGATATTAACAATATTTACATATACCTAACTCAGGTAAACTGAGGCCAAATATATTACCCATGCACTGCGTTTCGGGCTTATGTGAGGGGTATATAGAGCGTGGCGAGTGAACACACGAATGTGAACACCTATCGACTATAGGCATTATTAATAAAAGAATTTATATATACATACACCTAGCTTAGATAAACTGAGGCCAGATATACCGATCCTGCACTGCCTTTCGGGCTTACGTGAGAAAGGTACAGAGCATGGCGAGTGTACATAGAAGTGTGCACACCTGTCGATCGTAGGTGTTAATAGAAAATATTTACATATATACAAATGTTTTTTTTTCTTTTTTTCTTTTTCAGATTTTTTTTTTGGAAAAAGAGAGTTTTTGCAAAATCATCTTAGCACCATTTAACTTAGAAGATAAAAAATGTTATATCCTTTAATTTAAATTTACCACTTTTTTTTAACAAAGATTTTCAATTAGAACATACTTCATAATTAACACATATGAACCTTCCTATATACTAGTTAGACCATTGTTATTTGTAATCAAACTTCATTTTTATTTTTGTTAAGACAAATAAATTTTCAAAAATTTCAATTTATTAACCAAAACTTATACTTATCCCATAGTGTTTCCTCAAAAATAAATCAAAATGCTAAAAAGAAAATGTTTTTGAGATTTTGAAATTTTGAGTTTTAAAAAAAAAATGAAAATTCAAAAATGTAATGAAACTAAAAAAATGAAAATGAGACTCCCCCCACACTTAATTTTGACCATGTCCCCACAGTCAATGCATGATATAATGAGTGTAACGGGGAAAACTATGTACATATTTACAAAAGAGGGTTAACATTCTTACTAGACGTAGCTTGGCTCATGAAGGATCATGAGCTCCTCCTCTTGGTTATTTGGCAATTCCAAGAAAGGTTTCAGACGATGACCGTTGACTTTGAAAACCGATCCATCCCTAGGGTTTTCTATTTCTACGGCACCATGTGGAAAAACAGTCCGTACCACAAACGGTCCGGTCCATCTTGATTTTAGTTTCCCAAGGAATAAATGAAGTCTTGAGTCATATAAAAGAACTTTTTGGTTAGGCAAAAACGTTTTTCTTAGGATTGACTTGTTATGAAAAACTTTGGTTCTTTCTTTGTAAATTTTCTCGTTTTCATACGCGTCGTTCCTAAGTTCTTCTAGTTCGTTAAGTTGTAGTTTTCGGTTTTCGCCAGCTTTCTCAAGATCAAAGTTTATGTTCTTAATTGCCCACAGCGCTTTGTGTTCAATTTCAACGGGTAAATGACAAGCTTTACCGTAAACTAAACGAAATGGGGACATCTCAAGGTTAGTTTTAAAAGCAGTACGGTACGCCCAAAGCGTGTCGGTCAATTTCTGAGACCAATCTTTTCGATTTTTATTGACAGTTTTCTCTAAGATTTGTTTTATTTGTCGATTTGAAACTTCAACTTGGCCACAAGTCTGAGGATGATACGGAGTGGATAACTTGTGGGTTATCGAGTATTTTTTTATTAAAGTTTCAAAAGAACGGTTGCAAAAATGGGTTCCGTTATCACTAATTATTGTGCGAGGTGTGCCGAACCTTGAAAAGATGTTTTCTTTGAGAAATTTCACAACAATTTTATGGTCGTTGGTTTTGCAGGGAACGGCTTTGACCCATTTTGAAACATAATCGACAGCGAGGAGGATATACAAGTTTCCAAAAGAATTGGGAAAAGGTCCCATAAAGTCTATACCCCATACATCAAAGATTTCGATCGTAAGAATGGGGTTTAGAGGCATCATATCTCGTCGAGAAATTCGTCCAAGCATTTGACATCGATCGCAAGACTTACAAAATTCAAACGAGTCTTTGAAAAGAAAAGGCCAATAGAAACCACATTGAAGCACTTTTTCCGCGGTTTTTCGAGGACCGAAATGTCCACCATATGCTTGATCATGGCAAAACGAAAGAACACTCCTTATCTCATTATCCGGAATGCAACGTCGGATGATTTGGTCGGGACAATATTTGAACAAGTATGGATCGTCCCAATAGAAATATTTCACTTGGGACATGAATTTGTATTTATCCTATTTGGACCAAGATGAGGGAGTTTCTTTAGTGACTAAGTAGTTCACTATATCAGCGTACCATGGGTCGGTAGAAATTGAAAGGAGTTGTTCATCGGGGAAGTTTTCATTGATTGGCAAAGAAGATGGTGCATTCGGAAGACGAGACAAGTGATCGGCTATGACGTTATCGGATCCTTTTTTGTCTTTAATTGTAAGGTCAAATTCTTGAAGTAAAAGGATCCAACGAATCAAGCGGGATTTGGCATCCTTTTTAGCGAAGAGATATCGAAGCGCAGAGTGGTCCGTGAACATAGTAATATGTGACCCTATCAAGTATTGTCGGAATTTTTCGAGAGCAAAAACGATAGCTAGAAGCTCTTTTACGGTTGTTGTGTAGTTGAGTTGAGCGTCGTTCAAAGTCATACTCGCATAGTAAATCACGTGAAGGATCTTGTTGATGCGTTGTCCTAAGACAGCACCAACGGCAAAGTTCGAAGCATCACACATTATTTCGAAAGGAAGATCCCAATTGGGCGCACAAATGATTGGAGCAGAAATGAGTTCGTTCTTAAGACGTTCAAAAGAAGAGATACAATCAGAGTTAAAATCGAAAGAAACGTCTTTTCCAAGAAGAGTCGTCAAAGGGCGAGCAATTTTGCTAAAGTCTTTCACAAAGCGTCGGTAAAAGCCAGCGTGTCCAAGAAATGATCGAATGTCCTTAACCGTTTTGGGAATGGGTAGATTTGTAATAACATCGATTTTCGCTTTATCTACCTCAATGCCTTTATTTGAGATGATATGTCCAAGGACTATGCCTTGTTTGACCATAAAGTGGCATTTTTCCCAATTCAATGTCAAATTTTTTTCTTTACATCGATTTAGAACCAACTCGAGATGATGTAAACATTGGGAAAAAGAATCGCCAAAGATTGAGAAATCGTCCATAAAAACTTCTAGAAAGCATTCAATCATGTCGGGAAAGATTCCAACCATGCATCGTTGGAAAGTCGCAGGAGCATTACAAAGTCCGAATGGCATACGTCGATAAGCAAAGGTACCAAATGGACACGTGAAAGTCGTTTTCTCTTGATCTTCGGGAGCGATAGGAATTTGGTTATAGCCGGAATAACCGTCAAGGAAGCAGTAGAATTCATGGCCGGCTAAACGTTCGAGCATTTGGTCAATGAAAGGAAGAGGGAAGTGACCATTTCATGTTGTGGCATTTAGTTTTCGATAGTCAATGCAAACACGCCAACCCGTTTGAGTACGAGTTGGAATAAGTTCGTTTGAATCATTCTTGACAACGGTTAGCCCAGACTTTTTCGGTACAACGTGAATTAGGCTAACCCATGAACTATCGGAGATTGGGTAAATGATTTCGTTGTCGAGAAGTTTAAGAATTTCATCACGTACCGCATCTTTCATTTTTGGGTTAAGCCATTGTTGCGTGTCACGAACAGGCTTGGCATCGTCGATTAAATGAATGCGATGTTGGACAAGAGCGGGACTAATTCCCTTTATATCGGAGATCGACCATCCAATCGCTTCCTTGTTTTTCGAAAGAATAGAGAGAAGAGAAGCTTCTTGATCAAGAGAGAGAGTTGCAGAAATTATGACGGGCAATGATTCATTATCACCTAAGTATGCGTACTTAAGGCGGGAAGTGGTTTGAGGTCCAACTTCGGGAGTTTTTCGATCAAAGAGTTTGATTGAGATTCGGACTCAACTTGAAGCAATTCAAAGGGAAGAGTGTATTCAATCTCGTTGGGAATTTCATGAAATAATTTTTCGTACTCGGCCTCGTGTTCATCATTAAAATCAAGTGTTTCGTTTTCAAAGTTTTCGTGAATGGCACTAACTACCAACGTTTGGTCATGAGGTTCGTTCGATTGGCTTTCAAGATTGAAAATGTTGAGATCCAAAGTCATATTTCCAAAAGAGATTTTCATCGATCTGTTACGACAATTGATTAAGGCATTTGAGGTGGCTAAAAATGGTCGACCTATAATCAATGGAATTTGACTTGCGGGATTTGTCATGGGTTGTGTTTCAAGAACAATAAAATCAACGGGGAATATGAATTGCCCTACTTGAATGAGCACGTCTTCGATTTCTCCCACGGGCTTCTTAATGGAACGATCGGCAAATTGAAGCGTTACTTTTGTGGGTTTGAGCTCACCTAAGCCTAATTGTTCGTACACGGAATATGGAATCAAGTTGACACTCACACCTAAGTCTATCAAACATTTGTTAATCGTCTTGTCACCAATTGTACACGAAATCGTAGGGCATCCAGGATCTTTGTATTTTACGGGCATGGATTGGGACAAGATTTCACTCAAACTAGCGGCTAAGAAGACTTTTTTGGGCACTTGAGTGTGTCGCTTTTGGGTACACAAGTCCTTAAGAAATTTCACGTAAGTGGGGACTTGTTGCACGATGTCAAGAAGCGGAATGTTAACTTTGACTTGTTTAAAAATTTCCAACATCTTTTCCATTTGGTCCGAGTGTTTCTTTGGTCAAAGACAATGTGGAAATGGAACACGATACTCGGTAGGCGGGTCTACTCGAGTAGAAGAAGAAGAATTTAGGTTTGTATTTGATTCAACGTTTGGCTCCACGTTCTATTCAGATTCGTTCGTTGTTTTAGAAGTGTCGAGAGAGGCTTCCGGTAAATCGTTTGGATTAATGACTTTATTATCGATTTGTTTACCGGAACGGAGAGTTATGATAGCATTCAATTGGGTGACGTTGCTATCTTGAACAACATGGGATTGATTTGAATTTGCATTTTGATTTCTGGGATTTGAAATGGGTTGGCTTGGGAATGTTCCTCGTTCACGTTCGCTCACAGACGTGGCTAATTGACTCATTTGCATTTCGAGTTTTGCAATTGATTGGTTCGTGTTTTGCATATATGAAGTCAATAAATTTTGCAAATTGCTGTTTGATTGAAGGCTTTGAGTAGTTGCTTTAGCCAACGTTTCAAGAGTTTTCTCAAGTGAAGTTAAACGTTTATCGTCTTGGGGAAGATGAGCAGAATTCGACTGAAAATTTGATTGTTGCGGTTGATTATGCGACGGACCCGCAAAGTTTGGTTGAAAATTGTTGGGTTGAAAGGAAGGATTTGAAGCATTATTCGGAAATGCTTGCAAATTGGGATGAATCGTATTCGTGTTGGGATTGTTTTGGTTCCACACAAAATTTGGATGGTTTCTCCAACCAGGGTTGTACGTTGGAGAAAATGGGTCATTTTTGGCTTTGTTGAAAGCATTGATTTGTTCGACGGAATTAGGACACTGATCAGCTATATGATTAGGATCGTTGCATTTATAAAACATCGGTTGGGAAGCTTGGTTCATTTGATTTGATGAGAAAACGTTATCGAATTATTTAATCATTGCATCGATCTTAGCTTCCAAAGCAACAGAAGATCCTATCGAGTGTGCACACGATCGTGAGTAGATTGATTTTTCGTTCGAACGTTCCCATTGGGATGATTTTTCGTTCGGGTTTTCAAGAAATTTCCAAGCATCGTCGTGATGTTGGGCAAGAAAGTTGCCTTGGCACATTGATTCGAGCATGGTACGTGAGCTATTTTCGAGTCCATCATATAAAATTTGGCAAATCGTCCATTTTTCGAAATTATGGTGTGGACATTTTATCAAAAGCTCTTTGAATCTTTCAAAATATTTTCCGAATGGTTCTCCCTTGAATTGATGAAAGTTTACAATTTCGTTTCGGATTCTACTCGTTTTTTCCAAAGGGTAGAATTTTTTTAAGAAAGCTTTTACGAATTCTTCCCAAGTTTTAATCGAGTTCGATGGTAAGCTGTACAACCATTTTTCAGCGTAATCCGTAAGAGCGAATGGGATTAATCGAAGTTTGATTTCGTCATCAGAAAGTTGTTGGAGTTTAATGGTTGCACAAACTTGTTCGAATTTAGTCAAGAAGATGTATGGATCATCGTGTTCGAAATTGCCAAATTTTGGAAGAGTGGCAATATGGTTTGAGTGAATTTCGAAATGGTTACCCGTAGGGGCGGGTAACGTGATGCAAGATGGAATAGAAACTCTATCGGGAAAGATTCTATCCATAAGAGTTCGAGGGGCGTTTTCGTTTGCCATTTCGGGAGGATCGTTTGTTCGAGTTAAACGGTTTGTAGAAGGGTCGCGAGTCCAACAATGTGTTGTTGTGTCACGAGTCCAAGTACTCATGCACAAGTGAAAGTCGAGAAGAGAAAGAAGTTAGAATCGAGTTTAGTGAATGAAAGAAGATTCGAAAATCGAAGTGAAATTTATTTTTAGAGGAAGAAAAATATTTACCAAGTGAAATTTATTTTCAAAAGAGAAGTTTGATTTTTGGTTTTTCAAATTTCAAATTTTTTTGTTTTTGTAAAAAAAAAATTTGTTTTTTTTTTGAATTTTCAATTTTTTTTGTTTTTTAAAAAGGTTTTAATTTTTTTTTGTGGAATTAAAAACTAAGTTAAGAAAAATTTACAATTTTTTTTGGATTTTTGATTTTTGATTTTTTTTATATATGCATGAACTAATGCAACTAAATGAATGCAAAGGACTTAATTATAGTTTTCTGTCCTTAGTAGCTCCTAACCCAAAATTGTATAATCACACTTTGTTTTAAATCAACAAAAATATTTCTCAGCCAGGTAACGGGCAGGGGTTATCGGTGCACCACGAATCACCGTAGCAATGCAGCCGAAGGTTTAAGTACCTTCAGAGGAACAACCAGTATAATATTTACGTATTACCGTAATTTTTATAACTGGTTATTACTCTGCCGTAGCCTAGACACCAAGAAATAAAATTGTTCAAAGAAAACAATTGTGAAGATACAATTAAGCCCTAGATGAGCTCGAGACACCCTTAAGTCGAATGTCTAACCTTTATTATTAGTCAAATTCTACGATGAAATGCGTTTGTGGGCTAAGGAAAGGGTGATGAAATCCCTCACCTTATGTGAATTGGGGTATTGCCCTTAGAAAAGAAAATAAGATGAGATGGATGCAAAACAAAAAATTAAACGTGAATTTACAATGCAACTAAAATGAAGTTTGTTTTTGTTTTTGGATTTTGTAAATTTTTTTTTTGTATATATAAATGCAAATGCAAGCAACGAACAATGCACTAGAGATGAAAGCACAATACCAGAGCGTGCAGATTATTAGCAATTTTTTTTAAGCAGCAATTTTTTTTATAAGCAAGCAGCAATTATTTTTTTAGGCAAGCAGTTCTTCCTTTTAATCTACTTTGGCAACCTGAAATGAAAAACAAGATATATTCAACAATTTTTATTTTTATTATTTTTTTAGTATGTTTATCAAAGATGAAAAACAAAATAAGCGAAAAACAAAACAATTGAAAATAAAATAAATGAAAACTAAAACAAATGAAAACAAACGAAAAATGAAGATTAAACAAAGTTGATTTTTTTTTAGAAAGAAAACTTAAAAAATTATTTTTCTTTTTGGTTTGAATGTTTTAACAATAAAATAAAACAAAAGGATGTTTTAACAAAAGAAAACAAAGGATTTGAAATAAACAAAACAAAAATACTTAACTAAACCACAAAACAAATTACAAAATAACAAATGTAAAACCAAACCAGAAAACAAAAGGATTTTAAAAAAAATAAAACAAAATACTCACTAGGCCGACAAAGACGGCCCACTACCCAAAATTATCAAAACAATTTCACGAACTACTCTACTTCCCAGTAAACACAATTACAATCGATATCTCAATTTTACAAAGCAATTCAAATTTAATTCCCCATTTTCCAGGATTTCAAAATTTCCATAAATCAATTCCAACTTTTCAATTTTCGAAATTGAACTATTCATTTTTCTTTTTCCTGATTCAGTTGTTTGGTTTTTGGTTATTCGAAGTTTTGGTTCGAGGATTGGTTACGGTTGTGTGAAGTCGCGGTTAAATTGGGGACGAGAGAAGTGGTTTCTCGAGTTTGTTGATGGTCAGGGACGTAACAGTGTGATTTGTGGAGTTACTGGATGTGCAGGCGATTTGGGAGGTGGCAGTGGAGAGGGTAGTCGCATTTGTTGTTGTCTGGAATTTGTGATTTGCGGAGGTGGTAGGTCTCGGTTGCGTGCGTTTCTAGGAAGAAGGCGAAGTTTGTGGATGGTTGGCAATTGAAGTTCGAAGCTGTGAAGTATGCGGCACTTTGAACGGCAGGAGGTGATGGCGGTTAGATAGAGATGAGCAGAGGTGGATTATGGGGTTGTTCGACAGTTGCAGTTGTACTTGAAGATGGATGTTTGGTGATGTCAGTGGGGAGTTAGTTTTGAAGTGGTGTGGTGATTACAGGGGACAGTGGTGGTTATTGAGGATGCTATGAAGGTTCTGTTTTGTTTTGTTTTTTTTGTTTTTTGTTTTTTTTGGTGAATGCGGATGGTGACCTGATGTGATTGAAGAGTGGTTGTGCACTGGAGGTTGGCTGAGCAGTAGCAATTGGGTGTATGATGTAGTGTTGACTTTGTTGGGCAGTAGAAGTGATTTTCTTGGCAATAATGGTTGTTATGTTTGGTGGCAGAGGTGGTCAGGTGGTTTGGTAATGAATGTGATGGACAGGCTGGTGGAAACGTAGAGGTTGTTTGAAACTGTCAGTAGTGAAGTTCGTGGGGGAGGTGCAGAAATGATGTTTTGGTTTACGATGCAGGTGATGATCGATGAGGTTGGTGGCAGTTCGTGGATTTGCGATTGTTGCTGTGGTCAGGTAGATAAAGGCAGGGTGGAGATAAGTTGTGTGGTTGATGTTGGCTGTTCTGGTGAAGTAGCGGCAGTGTTATGGTCAACAGTTTGGAGGGGTGTTGGTAGTACGGGTAGCAGGCATGTCTATTTGTATGTAGTGAGAAGGCTAATGGTGGTCGCGTGTTTGCTGATGAAGGCGCAGTTGGCGATGTAGTTGTTGTTGCTGATCAGAGGTGTAGGCACTGTCAGTTTGGTAGATAGTTGGTGCAGTGGAATGGTATGTACTTTGGTTTTTCAAGGTTGGACAATGAATAGAAGGCAATGAATGGTTGATTGTATGTGTGGAGATGTTTGCAGCAATGTAGTAGTGTACTGTTTATGTTGTCTGCTGTTGGAATATATATGTTGAGAATGATGTAGAATGTGGTTTTGGCAGTTTCGACAGTGGGATATGTTTGTGAATGGCAGTGCTCGAGTGGGAGGATGGAAATGCAATGGTAGAATGACACTGTAGTGAGAAGTTGAATCAACTAGGCTTGTGATAGAATGGTGAGGTGAAAGCACAGTTTGATGTGGAGGCACAGTGGTGGTGACAGTTTTGGGTTGGTCCTGACTGGGTTGTGAATGGAGTTGGGGCTGAAGTGAAACAGTTTTATGTATGGGTTGTGAATGGAGACAGTAATTGTATGGGTGGCAAAGTGGTTTGGAGCGGCTGCTAGAATGTCTATGTGAATGTATGGGGAGGTTGTGTGTGATTGAAGTTTGTATGAGAGGCACAGTTTTGTGCAATGCACAGAGGTGAACAATGAAAACAGAGAACAGCAGCAGTAATGAAACAAAACAGTGTTGTTGTTTTTTTTAAATTGTAACTAGTAAATGCAACTATGAAATGTAAATTGTAAAATGCAAATTGTAAATGAAATAAAATATTTTGTTTTTGTTTTGAAATTGTGAATGTTTTTTTTTAATAGAAGAGCAAATTCAAGTGCAAACAAACAACAACACACAAATAAAATTGAAAATAGAAATCACACAAACACACACATTAATCTTTTTTTTAATACACTCAACACACAATATAATCAAACGACAACTAATCCGAAGAATAGAAAATAAAATCAAAACAAATCCCCGGCAACGGCGCCAAAAACTTGTTCGTCGACGAATTTTCTATCGGTTTAGAAAACTGTCGAACGAATTTAGAAATAAAATTTACCGCAAGCGCACGGCATACACTTTGTAGTACGGGGCGAATATGGGTCGATCCGCAGGGAATTGGTGAGATTTTAAAATTTTCAATTCAATCAAATTAGACCAAAGATAGATGAAGGTGTTAACTACCAAAAAGAAGCTAAAGCTAGAATTAAAATGTGATTTAAAAACTATTAAACTAGATGACAATTTAGAGGCAAATCCACTCTCATATTTTTGTAAATCAACAAACAAAGAATTTATGATCTCTAACTTGATATTAAGCAAAATAATCGTTGCATTGATCATAAGTACGGTTTGTTTATGTTATTAATTAACATAACTCAAACCATCAAACTATAATACAACAATTATACCTCTTATAACTCTCATGAAAATGAAGCCAAAGTAAAAACTTATTTTAAGTATGATCTATTTACTATTGTAACTAGTAATATAGATCATCAAATTTCATTTTTACTTTCATTTCAAAATCAAAAATGGATTAGCAAATGATGATGCAACTTGTGTTTATGTTGAATAAGAATAGCTCATTTGCAAAAGCAACATAAGCTATCAAACCCACTTGTATAAACTTGCATCAAAATTCACTCTCATGAAGCATAAACAAAAGAGATCATAAATCATAGAAATGTTGAAATTACATAATATTTGAGAGCTTCATTACCCCTAAATTGAAAGGGTTTAGCTACGCATTTGTGGCATTGAAGCAACACTTGTAAATTTCAACATGAAAGAGCAAAGAAATGAAAACTAAGCAAAGGAAGAAAGAGAGATTAACTACTAATTAATTGCATAAAAATTAAAGCTACACTACTTGCATAAATGTAAATCTAAGTTATGAACATTAAAGGAAAGAGAGCATAGAAATAAACATTAACAATAAAACAAAGAAAATCAAGTAGAAAAGAGAGAAGAAAGAGGCTTGGAAGCCATTTTTATTTCATATAACATTGAGCTTACAATTTGGTCTCTTAATTTCCTAAGTAAAATGAAAGAGTAGATGATCTTTACATGTACACAAGTGGGCTATTTAAACATGCATAAAACCCTAATTCTATTTTTAGGGTGCTTCCCAAAATACCATTTAGGAAGTGTGGCCACCAAGTAACCATTAGCCACTAATTAATCCATCATTTGTTATGCATGAAGCTTTAACCTCCACTTAGTTGTCCATTAGCTTATAATTGTACATTTATGTAAGTGTGTGGGGTCCTCCATGATCTTGAACTTAAATTATTTCCTCTTCATTCCTTTGTATTTCATTTGTGCATGCATGTATCTTCATGTAAGCCTCTTCCATATGCATCCAAATTCCTATACAAATTATCAAAAAATGTCCAAGTAAAAATTCTTAAATTGACACAAGCACAAAAATGACCATTTTGCCTCTGAATGAAGATGAAAATATGATGGTTTGAAAATAATTGAATTTTGGTTTTAAACATGTTAAAATGCCCAAATATGATGTTTATTTCAATAAAAAGAGATAAAATATGGATGTAAATATATGCACATTTACGTGAACATCAATATGTCTGTCGAAATACAATATTCATATAACATCTAAAATTGGATTTAAATAGAATAAATACGAAATGAGCTTGGGAAAATTTTAAGGCCCACTTTGTATCATGCTATAGCCGGCCAAGAGAGGGAAGGGGGAGTTTTCAGTTTGAATTGAGAAGGCTAAAGAATAATTAAAGAATGGTGAATCACCTCTAGCCTTTAATTATCTTTTACTGTCTCCTATAAAATTTCATTCAGTCTTTTCCTTTCTTCATCTATCTCCCTGGTCGAAAATTCATTGCCACTAGGGCTTAAAAATTCCAAAATCAAAAATAAAATATAAAATATTAAAGGTTGTTATTGTCTCTTGATTGATGCAAAATCCATAGGTGGATTAAGTTGAATCTAGGAGCTTTGTTCAAAAGGTGCAACTTTTTGGCTACATCCTAAGCCGACTTTCAATTATATTTATTTATATATTAATCTTATTCATATGGTTTAAATCCTTTACATGCTTCGCATCATTTGTTTGTATACACATATTGTAATATAATTCAGATCTCATTTTGCCATGTTTCTACTTAATTAATTATTCATCATGTTAATTTAATTTGGATTCCATTTTGTACCACTCCTCAATTAATTATGATTATTATGATAATATTGTTTATATCCTTCATCTTATATGATTATTTATTCATATTGGCTGTATGGTTTAGTTCTAAATCTTTTATAATGAATTTATATGTGCCTATATTATCCAATCTATTTTTTTATTGTTTTGGAAGCATTTTTTATTGAATACTTTTTAGTTATATATACATATATATCCATGTGTTAGGTGGTTATTTAAACATTTGATTGAAAACAATTTTGATTGAAAATAATTTTTTATTGAAAACTTTAAATGAGCACATGTGTTACATGGTTGTTGTTTGAATATATTTTGTTTGGTTGTTTTTATGTAAGTGTAAAATTTATTTCAATTTAAAATCCATAATTTGACTTTTATGTAAAATCTTAAATCATTTGATTCCTTCCTAAGTTGAAAGTTAGGTTTAAGTTTGTTAACTTAAAATTTATATATAAATGTTAGATTGCAATCTTTACATGCACATGTTTTAAATATTAAAACATATCTTAAAATTATTTATATATGGACATGTGTATATGTATGTAATTTGGATTCAAATCTTATAAATTGGACTTTTGTATGAAACTATAACATTCATTTTAAACCTTTCCTTAATTATATATCTATCATTATGTGTGTGTATGTGTGATCAAAGCTACGGACAACAAAGGCATGCATAAAGAGACAAATGGGTTCGTTGTGGTGTAAATCGCAGCACCTACATACGGTCACATTAACCATGTAAACCTCATATCTGTAGCATATGCATTTTACACAATAGTGTATTCGATACTTATAATTTAAAATCTAATAAAAAAACTTTTAACAAACAAAATAAAATAAACATTTTATTTTATATATTTTAGATTGGATCTAAAATCTGTTTAGACTTAATAGACACAAAAAAGATCTAAAATGGAATTATTTTTTTGAAATTCACTCATTTAACCCGCCGTGATATGGCCCAGTTAATATCAAAAGGGAAGAGCAAGAAAGTAATGTGAAAGGTAATGAATCTCCAAGCAGTAGAGATAAGCGAAGGAAACTGAAGAAACAATATAACAACTTTTAATTGTTAAAGAAGTGCTTAAGGAAGAGATATAAAGGAGAATGGTTAAGAAGGAAGCCAATGAAAGGCGAGAGGATGAATCAAACAGCGAGAAATGAAAGACAATGGGTTCAAAGTTAAATACATAGAAGTGAAAAAAGGAATTTAAATAATGACAAAGCAAGTAAATGAAAGCAAATAGAAGTGTGGAGAAAGACACAGACAAAACAACGTTCTAACATAATGAGACCTTTCAGCATCTAAATAACATAGTAGAAAACATGTTCCATGATCACAGGTTACAAATTAACGAGAACAATTGTAGATTAAATATTTTACATCACCGAACATCAAATATAACCATCAGAAACAAAAATAATTATACAGATTAATGATTAAAGAATGGTATTTGCACAAATACAAGCGTTCGATCAACTTGCATTTCAAGTGCCAGAGAAGAACGTAAATAACCATTGACTAAAGATTGCATGAAGTTCTAAAATAAGCTTGAAGATAAGGCATAATCAGACAAGCCAGAAGTCACTCGTTAAACTTCCACTCCAACTATCAAAACGAGGATCCATGGAGCTTATTCCAAACTGTCTAACCACACCTAAGGCTCTGAAGTTAAAAACAACTAGCTTTGGTTCATCATTAAACATAACCAGTAATGATACATGATCCCTTCCCGCTTTTGTGGCTAATTTTAAATCTTCTAATTAACCATGTCTTGTAAGCATATTAATAAACATATGAATATCAAATACATGCAAGTCCCAAGAATTTCAGGGCCTGAACAAGTCTTAAATAGTGATCCATCAAGTCCAACCAACAAATATGACCAAAACACAAAAGTTAATGAAAATCTTTCACAGCCAAATGATACGTGTTATACCGCCTTTTGACCAGGCAGCATACCAACGTATTTGGCCAAACAGATTTCATGATCATCAAGGCAGGAAGCCCGGAGAGATGATTATCAGGCTCGGAGATTGATTATAAACAAGGTTGTAGACGATGGTCGAGCAAATTCGAACAGATGACACCCTGGAATTGGCTAAGTATGGAATTGGCACTTTCCCTTGGCAAGGGATCGGATCAGATTAATATGGCTATGGATCGCTCGAATTAGCAGCACAACTCAATGATATTCGCTCAATAACTCAACGAATGACGCATCAACCTGCATAACAACTTTGGAAATATGAAGTACGGGAGTAGAAGGACCCATACAAGCGATTTCTAGGCCCCACCATGTGTAGAAGAGGGATTTGCCCCGATCCCTCTTAGGGGTGAGCCATCGGCCTGAATTTTTTTGGGTCGGTTCGTCTTGGCCTGGAGATTCTAGATCCGGATTTTAAGCGAGCTATTTCATTGCTTCTCCTATAAATATATCAGGCATTACATTCATTCAGGAGGCTCTTCTACTGGCTATACTTCTTCACTCTTTCCTCTTCCTTCATTAATATTCTAAGGCAAAAACAACTGTACTTGTAATCTTACAGTATAAATAATAAGATTATTGGAGTGGACGTAGGCTAGAGTTTGCCGAACCACTATAAAATTTGTGTTCATTTACTTTTTCTACAACTAATTCTATGATCTGTGAACTGATTTACTCTGTTCGGATTTGGATATTGGATTATTGGTGCTTTCTCATCACTTGGGTGTTGGTGGCCATTTTTTCCATCAACATTTTGGTGCTTTCACTGAGAGTACTTGCATCTATTGATTTGGAAAAAATTTAGAGCTTGGATTTGGAACAATGGTTAGGCAATATTCAAAGAGAGCGCTAGTAGAAAGGAGTCGCCATGGAGAAATTCAGGAGGCATCCTTAGAGGCTAGAGCTAATCAGACCTCCGCCTACATCACTAAGGAGGAGATGGAAATAATGGTGAATGCTATGCATGAATGGATGATGAAGAGGCAAGAGGAGAAGATGTAGAATTTCCTCGGGCGGGTTGGACAGGCTGGAGCAGTAGGAGCTGCTAGAGTGCAAAACCAAGGATTTGGAGCTAATGGCAATTTGGATCAAGGAGTTGGAGTAGCAAGAGTCATGGAAAATCAAAACTGATATCATGGAAATGGAGTAAATAGGCAGGAGAACAGAGTGGAGAAACCGAGGGTAGTCCTCGACCAACAGGGAGGGATTGGTGACGATCCCTCCAAAAAGGTCGGCACAGATCCTCAAAGGCTTGGGGGCATGCCCCCGGGTTTGGTCGATTAGGATGCTGGTGAGCTTGCGGTCAATCCTATAGAGTTTGGTGCAAATCGAAATTTGGATGCACGTCCGGAGGAGTATGTTTCCATAGAATCAGGGGGCAAGCTGCTAATTTGGATTGGAGGCCACCTATGGATGAGAACGAAAAGATGGTAGTGTTCGTACGACAGATAACGAGAGGCAGACTGCCCAATAGGAGTCTAGAGGATGTAAGTCGGAGCCCATTCACTCCGAATATCAGGCGGGCTAGAAACCCACCAGAATTCAAACTACTTGCACTACAGGTGTATGAAGGGAAGTCAGATCCTATAGTGCACTTGATGAGATATATCCAGTATATGGAAGTGTTAGGGGCATCGGAGGAGGTCATGGCAAGGCGTTTGCCACTTTATTGTATGGAGTTAGTTGCACTCTGGTTTAGGAAGTTGGAGAATTGTTCCATCGAGACATGGAGCGAGTTAGTAGATCAGTTCATGAGGCAGTTTTAGGTCCACATCACGAGACACAAGAATGTTAGGACAATGATAGCACTGAAACAAAGAACATCAGAGTCTCTAAGGAATTTTCTAACAAGGTTTAATGCAATTGTTGCTTCGGTGGATCAGCCGAATGCATTGCATATCTGGAATCACCGATGACATGGATTTCAAGGTTGTACTGGAAAGGGATCCACCAATGGATCTCAGGGAATTTTACTATAAGGCTGAGAGGTTCTTGCGATAGGAGGTTGCACAAACCGATAAATTGGAAGTGCTGTGAGAGGTGAAGGACCATTTGGAGAAGATCTGAGTAAGGATAAGGGTAAACGAAAAATGGATGATGTATATTGTGAGAAATGCGGATTACGGATCTTAAGGCTGGAATAACACTAGAGGGGGGTGAATAGTGTTTTATGGATTTTTTAAAATCTTTTTGAATTTTATTCAATTTAAACACCAACAAATGCAATTCACAAACACAGATATAATCACAGAATCAGACACATATGCAAATACTAAATAAAAGCAGTAAAGGAAAGAACATACCAGGATTTTATACTAGTTCGGAGTTACCCTACATCCAGTCCCGTACAATCGTACGGATTTCTTATCAAAATAATCTCCCAGATTACACCCTCGGTTTCAAGGCTATGAGGTACACCCTCCTGTATTTGAGTCTAAGGCAAACTCTCTTGATTTAACTAGGCTATAAGATCACCTAATTGATTTCCGGGGCTACAATCACACACAATTGATTTCAAGGCTCAACTGTACCTTTTACTCAACAGTTTGATTTACAAAAGATTCTATAACTCTAAATAGCACCGAGATCTTATGGAGAGAGTGGCAGAGAATCAAACAAGAGATAATCAAGTTTGATTCACTTGGTATTTTGGCAGAGTATAGTTTAGGATTCTTCAGAATAAATGTGGAAGATGAAGAGGAGAGAAAATAAATGAAATCTGATAAAAATTCATTTAAAACTTACTGGTATTTATAATAGAGCAACAGCCATATCTATTCGTGAAAGGATACGACGAATAGACACTTCTTTTGAAAAATGAAATTTGAAAATAATGGACACCATGTTGACATGGGGGTTGAGGTATGTCTAGAGAGAAGTAATACTTAAAAGATAGCCACTTCATAATAGCATGCTCAAGGCAAAATTGATGTTTTGATTTTCTTATTAAAATTGGTTTCTATAATTTATCAAAACAATTTCTAAACTTTGTAAATATATTTGAATATAGTTTAAACATATAAAAGAGTTTAGAAAATAATTTTCAATATATATAATCTTAACCTATAAAGTGATTTAAAATCTGAGTATATAAATAATTTAAAGCTAAATATTTAAAACAAGAGATGGTTTAAAAAAAAAGGACAATTTTGAAATCAAAATATTAAAAATGATAAAAATAGTTTTGAGGCTAAAATATTTCAAACAAGAGAGATGTCTTTTCGAAAAGAAAGTTTTGAAAACATTTTTAAAAAACAAGAGATATATTTTTGAAAAACATTTTTATAAAATTAGTGGATATCAAAATAGGACCACTATATGTTCCACTAGATATTGTCGTGGGTTCCATCCCACTAGGGTTCCATCCCTTTAACAGGCTCGAAGTGGTTTCCATTCCACGAATAAATTTCGAATAAAGATGTAAGTGCTTTCAAGAAGTTTTAACATAATTCTAGACTAACTACATTATCTTTACTGTTTGAAATCTTGAACTCTTGATAACTTGATTTCTTGATACTCATGAGTCTTCAATCTTGATATCTTCGATCTTTAAATTCATCAGTCTTGTATCTCTATACGGTACAGTCTTCATTCTTGGTACCTGCATGTTTATATTCTGTATATACATATATATCTAAACCATAATGTTAGTATTTATATTTTATAACAAGTCCTAAGGTTGTTTTCATCAAAACCATCATCTGAAGGACTAACAATCTCCCCCTTTTTGATGATGACAACCTATGTTTATAAAATATTCTTCACCTTCACTATAACTCCCCCTAAAACTAATAACTCCCCCTTAATCTAAGCCTAACTACTCTATTTTATACTTCTCCACCTTTGTCATCAACAAAAACTAATTCTAAACTTATATATAGCTCCCCCTTAATCTAATACTATCCAAACTAAATACTAATAAGGAAGTATAATAAGCGAAACAAAAAATTTATTATATACGACGTTATATTTTCATATATATATATGGAACATAAACACACAAATATATTCAAGTACATAAATTATAGAATAACAATACTAACGAGATTTTTTGACAATTGGAGATTTGTGAATCGAACAATTTGGATAATGAAAACAAAAGTTTCCACGTTGTTCGACCAAATTCCCATCTTTGTCAAAACAGACTTCGCCTACGCAGACCACGTTGTCGTCTTCTTCCATAGGTGCTTCTTCCTCTTCTTCTTCTTCAACTTCTTCTTCTTCTTCCTCTTCGTTGTGCTCTAAGGGGTTATGCACTTGAATGTTGGGAGAATCTTCTTCAATCACAAAAGGATTTGCATGATTATCCATTAGGAATTTTTGTAAATTCTGAAGAATTTTGCCTTGCTTTTCTTATTCTTTTGCCATCCTTATTTGCACAACTTGAAGTTCAGTTAACATTTGCATGGCATCCTTCATAGATTCTTCAATCTTTGTCACACGTGCCAGTGTAGTGCGTTGGAATGGACCAGAACGAGAAGAAGGGAAAGAAACGGTGTCATTTTGGTTTGATTTAGTGGAGGAAGCCATTAATTTTAATTTTCAGAAGTTTATTACAGAGAAAGAGAAGTGAGAAGATAGAAAAATTCAAAATACATAGGTTTATATAACTACCAAACTGATTTTAGAGGGAAAATCAAATTTTAAAATTTTACCATTGTATGTCGACATGGGTGGTAGGGGTATGTCGACTCCCTATGAAAAATTTGGTTTTCTTGTATATCTCTGTTTATTAAAAATATATGTTACTATATCTATATTCTATATCTCAATTATTAAACAAATGCCTAGTTCTCTTCTTAATTTAGTAAATATAGGTTGATTTAAGGGTTTGGCTAAAATATCAGCAATTTGATTCTCGGAGTTGATAAATTCAAGAGAAATAAACTCTTTACTTATATTATCTCTGAGAAAATGATGTTTGATATCAATATGTTCTGCTTCAATTGTTGATAAAGAAATGGTGTTTTGTTTTTTACTAAACCATGAAACCAGAGAATGCCCCAAAATGTGACAAGTTCCACTTGTACTTTTCGGTCAGATTTGCAACCAGCATAGTCAGCGTCACAATAAGAGAAAATCAAATGAATCATTTTTAGGGTAAAATAAACCATAGTCAAAAGTATGTTTGACATATCTTATGATATGTTTCACAGCTTTTAAGTGAGTCTCTTTGGGTTGAGATTGGTATCTTGCACTATGCATGATATCAGGTCTACTCGTAGTGATATAGAGTAGTGATCCAAACATTCCCTTATATAGTTTTTAATTTACATCTTTTGAAAGATCTTCTTTATTTAAAGCTTCATTGGTTGCCATGGGAGTGGGTTTTCCACTCGCAGTAGTCTTACCAAATTTACTAACTAGATCCCTAGCATATTTTTCTTGATTAATAAAAATACCATTATCTAATTGTTTTATTTGTAAACCTAAGAAGAAAGTAAGTTCACCCATATGACTCATCTCAAACTCTTTTGTCATTATTTCATAAAATTCTTAATTCACTTCATGATTAGTTGAACCAAAAATAATATCATATACATAAACTTGTACTAGTTGGATATCATTTTTATTTCTTTTAATGAAAAGAGTATTATCTACTTTACCAATTTCAAAATTTGATTGTAATAAAAAAGATCTTAGTCTGTCATACCATGCTCTAGGAGCTTATTTCAGACCATATAGAGCTTTCTTAAGTTTGAAAACATGGTTTGGAAATTTTTCATCTTCAAAGAGTGGAGGTTGTTCAACATAAACTTCCTCTTTAACAAATCCATTTAGAAAATCACTTTTAACATCCATTTGAAATAATTTGAAATTATTATAGTTTGCGAAAGTAAGTAGAATTCTAATGGCTTCTAATCTTGCTACGAGTGCAAAGGTTTCATCAAAATCTATTCCTTCTTCTTGACAATAACCTTGTGTGACTAATCGAGCTTTATTTCTAATGACCTCACCTAGTTCATTCATTTTATTTTTATAAACCCATTTAGTTCCTATTATAGTTTTATCCTCGGGTCTAGGAACAAGTTCCCAAACATCATTTCTGGTAAATTGATTCGGTTCTTCTTGCATAGCCAGAATCCATGAATCATCAGACGATGCTTCCTTTGGATTTTTAGGTTCAATAGATGATATAAAAGCTACATTACTCATGTTATTTAGATGATTTCTAGTTCTAACAACAGATTCAATATCTCCTAGTATATTTTATGTAGGATGATCTTTTAAAAGCTTAACCTTTTTATTTGGATGAATAAGATCATTATTTGTTTCAATTGATTCATTATTTAGGATAGCAAAATCTTCTTCATCATTAATTTGTTCAACATTTTTGAAATTTTCATTAAACGAAACATGCATTGTTTCTTCAATGGTATTAGTTCTTAAATTGAAAACTCTGTATGCTTTACTTCTATTAGAATATCCAATAAAGATTCCTTTGTCGGATTTAGGATCAAATTTATCCAAATTGTCTTTCGTATTTAGAATAAAACATTTACTTCTAAAGATTCTAAAATAAGATACCTTTGGTTTCATCTTGTAAAGAAGTTCATAAGGTGTTTTATCAGTTAATGGTCTAATTAATATTCTATTCAAAATGTAGCAAGCGGTAGCGACTGCTTCAGCCCAAAAATGTTTTGGTAAATTACTATCTGAAAGCATTGTTCTAGAACACTCTTGAATCGTCCTATTTTTACGTTCTACCACTCCGTTTTGTTGTGGAGTTCTTGGAAAAGAGAAATTATGAGTTATTCCCTTTTTATTGCCGAATCTCTCAAAATTTTCATTTTCAAATTCCCCACCGTGATCACTACGAACGGTTATAATTTTTAAAGAAAGTTGGTTTTGGAGTCTTTTTGTAAAAAAATTAAATGAATCAAAAGTATCACTTTTATGTTTCATAAAAATTGTCCATGTAAACCTAGAATAATCATCTACAATTACAAAGACATATTTATTGTGATTTATTGATTGAATTTGAGATGGACCAAACAAATCTAGATGAAGTAACTCAAGAGGTTTTGAAGTTGAAATCATATCTTTTAATTTGACAGAACTCTTACTAAGTTTTCCTAATTGACAAGCATCACATATACTATCTATTTTAAAATTCATTCTAGGGAGACCTCTTACTAGATCAAGTTTAGAAATTCTAGATAAGAGTTTAAAATTCAAATGCCCAAATCTTTTATGCCAAATCCAAGGGTCACTTGTATTAGCCAAAAGACATAGATTATCATTTGAGATTTTCATACTAAGAATATAAATATTTTTCTTCCTAATTCCTTCAAATATAATATTTGAATTATTATCTTCGATGTGACACTTATCTTTTTCAAAATTAATTTTGTATCCTTTATCGCAAAGTTGACTAATGCTAAGCAGATTGCGTTTCAGATTCTTAACTAATAAAACATTAGAAATAGTACGAGTTTTAGAGTTACCGACATTGCCGATGCCAATCACATATCCTTTTGAGTTGTCTCCAAAATTAACCAATCCTCCATCTTTGTAGATAATATCATTCAGCATATCTGGATTACCAATCATGTGTCTTGAACATCCACTATCAAGTATCCACTTATTCTTCTTGATTTGCATAATTTGTTCATTGAGTGTTGATTCTTCAAAGGCCATATAACATTTTTATTTTTGCACGGAATACAAACTCGGTAAATAACTTGATTTTCTATAATAACTATATGCAGACTTATTAGACAATGATGATTTGAACAGTTTTAAACTAGTGTTAACAAAATCCCCAAAAATAGCCATTTTAAAAACTTTTTCAAAATTCAGATTATGAAAACTTTGAAAACCAACGCTCTGACACCAAATGTGAGAAATGCGGATTACGGGCCTTAAGGCTGGAATAACACTAGAGGGGGTGAATAGTATTTTATGGATTTTTTAAATCTTTTTGAATTTTATTCAATTTAAACACCAACAAATGCAATTCACAAACACAGATATAATCACAGAATCAGACACAGATGCAAATACTAAATAAAAGCAGTAAAGGAAAGAACACACCAGGATTTTATACTGGTTCGGAGTTACCCTACATCCAGTCCCGTACAATCGTACGGATTTCTTATCAAAATAATCCCCCAGATTGCACCCTCGGTTTCAAGGCTACGAGGTACATCCTCATGTATTCGAGTCCAGGGCAAACTCTCTTGATTTAACCAGGCTACAAGATCACCTAATTGATTTCTGGGGCTACAATCACACCTGATTGATTTCAAGGCTCAACCGCACCTTTTACTCAACATTTTGATTTACAAAAGATTTTATAACTCTGAATAGCACTGAGATCTTATGGAGAGAGTGGAAGAGAATCAAACAAGAGATAATCAAGTTTGATTCACTTGGTATTTTGGCAGAGTATAGTTTAGGATTCTTTAGAATAAATGTGGAAGATGAAGAGGGGAGAAAATAAATGAAATCTGATAAAAATTCGTTTAGAACTTACTGGTATTTATAGTAGAGCAACATACATATCTATTCGTGAAAGGATACGACGAATAAACACTTCTTTTGAAAATTGAAATTTGAAAATAACGGACACCATGTCGACATGGGGGTCGAGGTATGTCGACATGCTCAAGGCAAAATTGATGTTTTGATTTTCTTATTAAAATTGGTTTCTATAATTTGTCAAAACAATTTCTAAACTTTGTAAATATATTTGAATATAATTTAAACATATAAAAGAGTTTAGAAAATAATTTTTAATATATATATTCTTAATCTATAAAGTGATTTAAAATCTGAGTATATAAATATTTTAAAGCTAAATATTTAAAACAAGAGATGGTTTAAAAACAAGGACAATTTTGAAATCAAAATATTAAAAATGATAAAAATAGTTTTGAGGCTAAAATATTTCAAACAAGAGAGATGTCTTTTCGAAAAGAAAGTTTTGAAAACATTTTTAGAAAACAAGAGATATATTTTTGAAATTTTTTTTAATAAAATTAGTGGATATCAAAATAGGACCATTATATGTTCCACTAGATATTGTCGTGGGTTCCATCCCACTAGGGTTCCATCCCTTTAACAGGCTCGAAGTGGATTCCATTTCATGAATAAATTTCGAATAAAGATGTAAGTGCTTTTAAGAAGTTTTAACATAATTCTAGACTAACTACATTATCTTGTACTGTTTGAAATCTTGAACTCATGATAACTTGATTTCTTGATACTCATGAGTCTTCAATCTTGATATCTTCGATCTTTAAATTCATCAGTCTTGTATCTTTATACTGTACAGTCTTCATTCTTGGTACTTGCATGTTTATATTCTACATATACGTATATATATAAACCATAACGTTAGTATTTATATTTTATAACAAGTCCTAAGGTTGTTGTCATCAAAACCATCATCTCAAGGACTAACATATATGACAGATCAAAAAGGCAAAGGAAAGAAAGTGAGCTGAAGTTCTCCTTTTATTCGGAATTGATGTAAGGTTTGGAGTGGATTTATTTAGATACAGATGGGCAACTTCCCCTATCGGAAACTGGCTATGAGGGATCCTATAGAGCGGGAACGTAGGTCTAGAAAGTACTGCCTATTCCACGAACTAGGCGGTCATACTACGAATGAGTGCAGGAATTTCTAGGATATGATTGAGGAGCATGTTAGGGATGGCAGGATACCATAATATGTGAGGACTCAGGCTGCGATGGTGGAACAGGAGTAGCCACCGTCTGCATAAAATTGAAATGGCCTTGGATCGAGACGTGAGATCGTCATCTCTTAATTTTGATGGCATGAAATAAATAATAAAACTCCATAATAAAATAGCTAAGTCACTTACACACGTATAGGATCGAGGGCAATCCCTAGGCATGCTCTGTGGTGATGATGAACCGTCTGCCCGAAGAGGTACCTTTTGGTTTTCTTGCATTTTGGACTTTTGATTATATGAACTCTTATTTGTTAATATATTTTTGATCCGCGTTAATGTGATGAATAAAACAGGTCGTGGTTATTATCTCGACTGAAGAGACGGCGTATTAACTACAAGGTTTGAATCCCTTCATCGGAGAATGTCAGGATGGACTCATACATGAATTAAGCCCTCGACCGAAGAGTCAAGGTCGGAGAAAGGAAGTTAGAAAAGAATTGGTCGCTTTATGTCCCTGGCCAGGGAGTCAGGGACCAGAGTGCAAGAAGTGAGTCACTTCACCAGAGAACAACATGATCGACTCACTTATCGCTATTCCCCCTTTCGCCAAAGAGGGACTGGATGGGGTCCAGCAAGAGCTCAGAGAGGCTATAATCAGCCTAGGAAGGCTAGTACATCGCTTAATGTTCTAGGACACTGAACCGGAGTGAAGGAAGTAATGGCGCTTCATCGAAGAGCAACAGGATTGACTTATTTGTCGTTGTTCCCCCTTCACCGGAGAGTGACAAGTTGGGTCCAGCAAGAGCCTGAAGAGGCTATAATTAGTCCAGGAGGATCATGACATCGTTATATGCTCCAAAAGGTCAAAGTACAAGTGGTGAGTTACTTCGCCGAAGAGCGACATAATTAGTCCAGGAGGATCATGACATCGTTATATGCTCCAAAAGGTCAAAGTACAAGTGGTGAGTTACTTCGCCAAAGAGCGACAAGATCGGCTTACTCATCGTTAAGTTTGGATTGAGCATAGCAAACAATCAGTCTGAAGAGACCATGAACTTGGATAACGATCTAGAGAGATCGTGGACAGGCTTACCGACTTCCAGGATTCCAAACAGTTATGGATTTGGATAATGAGCCGACGATTGCGACTTTGAATATTGACCTGGAGAGGTCACAGACTTGGATATCAGCCCTGAGAGGCCACGGGTTTGGCTAACGATCCGGAGAGAGAGGACTTGAGATGATGATTCGGAGAGCTCAAAGTTTTGGACTTGGCAAATGATCCAGCGAGGTCATGGATTTGTTTAATGGCTTTGGATGGATGAAGGTTCGGCTAAGGATTCAAAATGGATTCGGAATTGGCTATCGACTTAGAACAGTCACAGATTTCATTAACGGATTCCCTGGTAGACACGGGATAGCTCACGGTGATTTGGCTTGGCAATAGATCAGATTCTGGATTGGATACTTCGGCTATCGATGGATTATGGACATCAGACTTATGGCAATTCAAAACACGCCTTCCTACCGCAAGGCATGTTTTGAGGGGAAAATGTTATACCACCTTTTGGCTATGCGGTATACCAACGGATTTGGCCAAACATCTTTCATGATCATTAAGGCGGGAACCTAGAGAGATGATTATTAGGATCAGAGATTTGTTATAAACAAAGCCATGTACAGTGGTCGAGCGGATTCAAACGGATGATACCTTAGAATTGGCTAAGTATGGAATTAATATGTAACACCCCAGATTTTTGGTAACATTATTTAGAATATTTAATTAGCTAAATTAAGTTAAATAATGTGTTGATTAGGGATTGATACTTGATTTTAATTAAGGTGTAGCCGTGCCATTTAAACAATGAATTAAAAGAAGAGTTTAACATGAAATAGGGGAGGGGTAAAATAGGAAAGGCCATTCCTATATCTATTCCCTTATGCCATGCATCCATACACGTTCATTTTCATTTAAAAAAATTTATAACCCAAGGCTGGCCACCATTAACAAGGGAAAGAGGAAGAAGATTAAGAAAAGCTAAGGAAGAAGCTAATTCAAATCAAATCCATTCATATCTCAATCTCTCTAATCACAAAAGCTAAGGTGAATAATGTTTTCATCTCTAATATGTTTTGTTTTCGATTTTAAGGAGAAATTCGAAATATTTTGCAATGTTTTTGAATGATGGAATGTTTATATATACTTGTAGATGATTTAAACATGTTCATATTGATTTTATGATATGTGTTAAGGTAGAAACCTTATTAAATGACATCTAAATGCCTTACGAATTTTTATGAAGATCAAAAACAATATTTTGGAGATGGGTTTCATTTTCAGAATTTTTGGAATTTATGTGGATTTAATAAGAATTTTCTAGTAAAGAAAATGATAATTTGGGTTGTAAATTGTTTATGGGTAAATAAAAAGATTTGGGTCTGAAATTTTTATATGTTAGAAAACATATTAAAAGAGATTTTTTGCAATTTTTCTAGATTTTTCCTAAGTGTTTTGATGGGTATATAAAATTATTTAAGGTATGGGACTTAAATGTTTTATATATTTTAAAAGGAGAAAGGGGCTTTTGTAAATAATTTGAAATTATTATTTTTGAGAAGTGGTAGCACTTTTGAAAAAGTAAAATGGCAACCAATCAGATTTAGACAAAAAAGCCAGGTTAGGTACAAAAGAAATAGTTTAAAAGTACAAATAAATATGTTTTTTCACTGTTTCGATGCTTTCGGCACCAGGTTCCGCCTTCATTCCTTCGCCTCCGACACAGTCGAAACCAATGCACATGGTGTCAGGCAACTGGTACGTAGTGAATTAGACATAGGCGAAAGGTACATGGTTGAAACCATGGGTTCCGAAGGGGTTGAGGCTTTACTTTGTTTTTAAATGAAATTGCGCCTGCTTACTTTTGACTAAGATGCTTTCGACCTGGTTGGGCTTCGACCTGGTCAAATGGTTTAAAAGGAAATGGTTTTGATACGGTTGTGCCTTTGTTTTAAATGATTTCTTTTGACTAAGTCGAAACACCTAATTGCCGCTTTTTTACCTTTCGACCCAAAGGGTTTCGAAGGGATTGCTTTGTTTTAAAATCCTGCCCATTTCTACAATGCTTTCGAAGGGATGGTTTCAACACCATCACTTCTTTACTTAGGAAATGCTTTCGAAAGAATGGTCTTTGACTTAAATGGTTTAATGATGTTCAATTGAAGTATAACCCAAATTGGTTTCTAAAGAGATGAGTTAAATGATTTCGAAAGGTGTTTTTTCACATGTTTTAAATTGAACCCAAGTGCTTTCGAAAGGTTTAAATTAATGCTTTCGAAAGGTTTTAAAAATGGTTTCTAAGGGGTGGTTCCCCAATGGTTTTGAAGGAGTCGAAAGGTATAGTTTTCTAATGGTTTCGAATGGTTTTGAAAAGAATGTTTTTCCAAGGGTTTCGAAAGGCAAGGTTTAAAAGGTTTTAAAAGAAAGAAGTCTAAGGTTTTAAAGCTTTCGAAAGGAAATATTTCCAAAGGTTTTGAAAGGGTTTGAGAATGGTTTCGAAAGGAAGGTTTTGGCCTTTCGGCCTAGATAAACGAAAGTGTTTTACTTGGTTTCGAAAGGGGTACTTTCAATGATTTCGAAAGGGGTACTTTCAATGCTTTCGAGAGGGGTACTTTCAATTGTTTCGAAAGGGGTACTTTTAATAAATTTGAAGGAGGGACTTCCAAAGTTTTAAGTGCTTTCATCAACTAAGATTTGTAAATTTTATATATAACATAGCAAGGCGATTTTGAGTAAAGCATGGAGATTATATATTTTCTTTGTTTGAGTTTGATTTAATGGTTTTAATCATTTCGAAAAGGTTTTCAAGGAAAATTTTAGGAAGATATCCCCAGGTAAAAATGACTCGGATATTAGAATACCATATGAGACTGGTATAGGGTCGTGCCCTATACATTAGCTATTAGCCCCGGCTAATTTAGTCCAAAATTCCAATGTGTAGGGCTTTATCACAGGTAAGACTAAAATTATGGATACACACAGAAATGAATATATGTTTGTATTCAAATAGGTTATTGGTGAGCCTGCAAAACCATTAGGATCAGATGATCCTGGAAGATGATAAGTTAAGGACAGACCGTCCAGAAGAGAAGAATTTAATAGATAGTTAAGGACAGAACATCCAAAAGAAGAGGAGTGTCTAATAGATGTTAGATAAGTTTTGATATGTTGTCTGGTAGGCCCGAGTCAGCCGATGGTTAATAGTTAGCCAAACAAAACTAAAGTGCATGAACAGATAGTTCATTTATTACCTGATATATGTGTATGTTTACATAATGATGCTTTACAGATTTTAACCAGTTTTGGTTGCAGGAAAAGATTTGCAAAAAGATATGTTTTAAAGGAATGTTAGTGAGGGGAAACCCGTTCCGCTAAGCGACGTGGTCTCACTTAACATAAATAACAGAGATGAAAAGTATTATTCACACCAGGCTTTATTTCAGACTCGAAGTTTTTGTTTTCCCTTAAACTCTTGGGTGCTCAAAATTGATTTGAGTAGGCTGAGGGTTAAGGTTTTCAGGTTTTCGTAGTTTTGGCGAATAAAGCTTCCGGAGACGAGCAGGTGGCTGACGGATAATTACAGTACAGATTTTGTTTTGCTTCCGCTATGTATTAAGTCGGATATGACTATATTGCTTTGATCATCCAAGGAGGCATCGTCATATGTCGCTCTTTGCCTATTATTGTAAATTATATTTGATCATTACCTGGGAAAACTTTTGGGGATTTTTGTAACTAGGATATGATATTGTTTTGAAATGTAATTAGCGAAATGTTATTTTTGAAATCTGTGATTTTTTCATATTCAAGTGCTTCTGATATTATGGATACTATTAACATTGCCATATTTTGTCACCAGAAGTTAATACTATAGATGACTGCAACATTTGTAGCGCTTAGCTTTTGGCTCTAGATACGGGATGTTACAGCTTGGTATCAGAGCATGGTTTATGAAAAACTTTAAACTAAAAATGGTTTTTAAGACATAATCCTAAAGAATTAGAGTAAGATTGGGGTATGGGTTAACGTTATAGTAATGTACTTGTATTTGCTATATATAAGTATACACTTTATCTCTACTCCTATCCTTGTTAGCTTATTTTCTATATCTCATGAGGTTTGAATATAGACATGGATGGTAGAAGAGGAAGAGTTAACCCAGGAGGGGAGGGCACCGATGGGAATGCCAGACCTAGTACAAGGGGAACCCAGGGTCAGGCAAAATGTAGGTGCTGGAGTCCCGCAAGTTGGAATGGAAGCTGTGTATTAGTTTTTCAAAAATATTGTACAAGCGGGAGTTGTTACGGGAGTAGTGGAAGGAGGAGTTCTGGAAGTCCCAGTTGTCTATGACTATGATAAGTTTAGTGGATATTATACTAAGCTCGGTGGGAAGCCGTTTGTTGGAACGGAAGATGCCATTGAGGTAGAGAACTGGTTGTTGCACTACGAAAGGATTTTTGCAGACTTGAGGCTCAATGACGAGCAAAAGAGGAGGTTGACATCTAGACAGCTTCAGGGAGCTGCTTTGTTCTGGTGGAATAGTGTGACTATGGCAGTTGATGAGGAGGCTATGACATGGGCGGAGTTCAAGAGGAGGTTTCAGGAGAGTTTCATGTCAGTTATGGTGCAGTCTATTTTGATTAGGAAGTTTACTGATCTAGAACAGTGTGATGCCCCACCTCTATACCCACGCTAGGCAAGAACACTACGGTGTAATGCTGTCGACTAGCACGGAGAATAAGGCTGTTGAGGAGCGACCATCCGTGTAACTTCTTTATGCGAGCACCGATATGTTAGATAGTATAGAATGCATATCATTTAAGGAGGAAATCCGACATACCGATACAAACTCAAAGCTATCACACAGTGGCTATATATAATCTTTAGAAACAAACATATAAATAATCATAACATAAATCAGTCACATACATCCATATCACAAAGGCGGAAAAAGATATGAATATATAACACATGAAAGTGTACATCAGAGTAGTGGTCAGAAAGATCCACGATAATACAAAAGAATAGCAACATGTGCTATACAAAAGAATACATCAATGAGTCGATATCTCAAATGTGTACAACAAAAACTACTAATCTAAGTAGTTAGCCAAAAGTCAGAGTAATAGATCCTTGGAGAGAAGTCAAGCAGAAGCACCTGTAACATCTCGGTCTGACCCGAGTATTATTTCATAAGAAAATAATAAATGGATCAGTCTAGCTATAAATATCAGATGACATGATATAGAATAAGAGATATGGCATAAACATATAATAACCATAAAGGCATACTACTATAAGTATGTAAATGAAAATCAACAAGAGATTAATCAATATCACAAGAATCTTCTCAAAGATAAAATGGGGTATCATACCCTAAACTTGTATTCATAACAAGTCAATGACACACGAATTCACCAATGCACAAAAATTGATAACATATCAATGAAAATCATGAAAATTGGTGAAGCACAAATTCCAGAAATCAACACACGAAATCCAAAAATCACAAAAAAGGGGGGAGGCCTATCACAAGAACGGGAGCATGAAAACTCACCAACACGTGTAACATAAGAACGAGAAGCTATCTCATGGAAGCTATCCATTAAATGTTGACACACGAACGACCCGAAGACCATGGGGCGCTACCCCACATATGTGATGGTGAAACATCACACAAACGGGGTTTAGTCTCCCTCGTAGACAAAGAGACATCGCACAATTGCTAGTCTAAATCACAAAAATGATCATCATGATCATCAAGAAGTGTCAATCACACCAAGCTAGTAAATATATAAGTTTAGCTTCATGTCCCATAACCACTTGCTTAACTTAAATATTTACGAACAAGCTGTGAATCTTCACTAGAAAATTGTCACAAGAGATTCAATCGAACAAGTCCAAGAATTAACCGACGAAGCGAACGCAAGCGTTTCATACCACTCGTTTTACTATGATTTCTCATCCGAGTGAAGTAAAGGCTTGTATATACTAGTAGATTGGAAAACGGTTTGAGGAAAAGAGTTTTGTAATAAAATAGTGTTGAAATCGAGTTGATAAAAGAGTTTTGATATTTACTACTAGTATTGAAACCTTCATATTTTTAAAGTGACAAACCACAAAACGATTGTTGAAACAAATCGAATCACAAAAATTCACATTCGACGACGTGAGTAAAGTCCAAAGAAATCAATTCCAAAACCATCAAAGTAGGAATGCTTGTGAGAACAAACATGGCCGGGCTAAAGTGATGCGCGACCTAACATAGCCGAGCTGAAGACTGCAAGCAGGTTGAGCGACCTAAGGAAGTGAAGCCGAGCGACCTAAGGAGCTAACGGCTAAAGGGGTAGCACACGACCTAAACGGTGCGACCTAACGTGGAACGACCTAAGGCCTTGCGACCTAAGGTGGAATGGCCGAGTGACTTCAGGGGTCATGCGACCTAAAGGAAATGAAGTCATGCGACCTAAAGGTAATAAGGTTTAACGACCTAAAGGGAATAAGGTCCAACGACCTAAAGGGAATAAGGTCTAACGACCTAGTGAAAATAAGGTCTAACGACCTAATGGTGCAAACGACCTAAGGCATGCGAGCAATATGCAGTTATATAGGCCGAGCGACCTAACTGAGGCAAGCGACCTAGAGGAGGCGAGCAACTCAAGTAATGGAACGACCTAGAGGCGAACGACCTAACGAGGTAAGTAAGGCCGAGCGACCTAAGTAACGCGACCTAATGGCGAACGACCTATGGCCAGAACAAATTAAGGCCGGAAACGACCCAAGCTCTGTATGACTTTTCAACAGTGAACGACCTAGCACAGGCAGAACGACCTAAGATGCACGCGACCTATCAATGCGAGCAAGCCGAGCGACCTAAAGGCTAACGACCCAACACGGTGGAACGAGCTACATGCAGGGGCGACTTTTCCTCTGGCCGAACGACCTAAGTGCAGGAAACTGCTAACACTCGAAAATTATGGGTTTTCCACCAATTCAATCCACACCAAATGCAAATGCATACAAAATAGTGATAGGGAATCATTCCCAATAGTCCAATGATAGTTATAGGCAAGAATGTGAGATAAAAATCTCACATTTGCACCAAAAATCAATGAAGATGAAGCTTAAAGCAAAGCAAGAACAGTCCTAAGCTTGAATCAATGTCTTCTTCTTGAATTTGGAGTTGAATGATGGATTGCAAATGAATTTGAGCTTGGAGTTTTAATTTCCCATTCCCTCCTCCATTTTTGATGAAGCTTCTATGTTTAGGAAATGAAGAATGAAGTTGTGAAGAGAATGAGGGGGTTGGGCTGAGTTAGTGAATGGTCAGCCCAAACCAAAGCTCAAAGCAAAAAGTGATGAAAATTTCACTATCTCCAAACATATCGAAGTTTACACTCAAAAAGATCGAAAACGTCATTTTGAACTCAATGGAGGTGGTCTCGAGTCCTAATTTGACCGTATGCAAAAAGTAGCTTTTCGGACTTAAATCCGACTAACGATAAAATATTTAAATAAAATATTTAAATATAAAATCGACAAATATGCGGGTTGTTACAAACAGGGAGAGATGACTGTTTTGGAGTATGCTAGTAGGTTCAAGGAGTTAGCTCGATATGGTTATGCTGTTGTTGATACAGTGATGAAGAGGAACGAGAAGTTCATCAAGGGATTGAAGCCTGAGTTGGCCAGAATACTTTACCACCTATCAGAGATCCCTGTGATGTGGTTGTGGAGATGGCTTTGAGGCATGAGGAGAAGCTTGCTTGTCAGGAGAAGAATAAGGCTAAGGAGGTCCAGGTTGGGCAGGGCCAGACGCGGAAGATTTTCAATAAGAAGGGTGCTCAGAAAGGTGGAGCAGCCAAGAGAGGGAAGTCTGAGGTGGTCTGTTTTAAGTGCAACAATAAGGGGCATTTTGCCAATGAGTGTCGTTCTGGGAAGGCTAAGAAAGTGATCGGGAAGAAGAAGGTCTGGTGTTTCAACTACAATCAGATAGGACATTATAAGAACCAGTGCAAGGAGCTCGCTAAGGATGGAAAGCGCAAGGTGTATGCATTGGAGCCTGCTGCTTCTAAGCCGATAGCTCAGAAGAAGGGAAAGGTAGTTTTAAGAGGTACCCTTCAGATTCATGATGTGTCTGTTAGCGTTCTATTTGATACTGATACATCGCATTCTTTTATATCTAGATGTTTGATAGATAAGCTTATCCTAGAACCCACATATTTAGTTACTTCCTTACGGGTTTCGAATCCAATAAGAGGGTATGCAACTCTAGGGTTGAGATGTGACCAGTTAGAGTTTGACCTGTTAGGTCATACTTTTATTTGCAGTTTGCATGTGTTTGATTTTGTGGGGTTCAAAATTATTTTTGGGATGGATTGGTTAATTGAGTATGATGCTAGGATATTTTGCTAGGATAGAAACATATCTCTTAGACACTCTGATTGTAGCGACAGAATTGCTTATACCGTAGAAGGTTCTAGCAGTGAGATGTATGCTTTGTTGGGTGTCATGGAGTCGGATGATGAGTTGAGCCAAGTTTTCATGGTTAGAGAATTCGTAGATGTTTTTGAGCCTGTAGTTGGATTGCCACCGAAACGAGCCATTGGTTTCGGATAGATTTGGTTCTGGAAGCAGAACCAGTGTGTAGGCCGCCAAGCAGGATGACCCCTTTAGAAATGAGGGAGTTAAAGGTGCAGTTGGTGGATCACGAAGGCAAGAGTTTTGGCAGGCTGAGTAGTTCGCCTTGGGGTGCAGCAGCAGTGTTTGCTAAGAAGCCGGATGGATCGTTGAGGCTATGTATCAATTATCGTAAGTTGAATGAGAGGACGATAAAGAATCGATATCCATTGCCCAGAATTGATGATTTGTTCGACCAGTTGAGTGGAGCCAAGGTATTTTCTCAGTTGGATTTGGCAAGAGGTTTCCATCAGTTCAGAGTAGCAGAGGATAGTATACCTTTGACGGCATGTAGGACCAAATACGGGTCGTACGAATGGTTAGTTATGTCGTTCGGACTGACTAATGCGCCAGCTTTCTTTGTGGATTTGATGAATCGGGTTTTCTGAGAGCACTTGGATAGGTTCGTATTGGTTTTCATAGATGATATCTTGATTTATTCTAAGGATGAAAGAGAGCATGAAGTTCATCTTAGAGTGATTCTTGAGACACTGAGGCAGCATCAGCTGAAGGCGAAATTTTCGAAGTGTCAAATCTAGAAAAAGGAAGTGAAGTTTCTGGGTCATGTAGTCTCAGAGAAAGGGTTGTCAGTAGATCCAACTATGTTGAAGCAGTGAATGGTTAGAAGAGACCAGAGACAGTGACGGAGATAAAGAGTTTTCTTGGGTTGGCTGGTTATTATTGGAGGTTCATTAAGGATTTCTCATGGATAGCAGCACCGATGACCAAGCTAACGAGAAAGGATGTGAAGTTTGTGTGGACCGATAAGTGTGAGGAAGCATTCCAGAGTTTGCAACACTTATTGACCCATGCACATGTGTTAGTTATTCCGGAAGGGAATCAAGATTTGGTGGTTTATATCGATGCGTGTGGACCATGATTAGGAGCTATGCTGATGCAGAGAGGTAAAGTGATTGCCTGTGCTTCTAGACAGCATAGACCACGGGAAGGGAGACTGTAACACCCTAGATTTTTGGTAATATTATTTAGAATATTTAATTAGCTAAATTAAGTAAAATAATGTGTTGATTAGGGGATTGAGATTTGATTGTAATTAAGGTGTAGCCATGCCGTTTAAATAACGAATTAAAAGAAGAGTTTCACATGAAATAGGGAAGGGGTAAAATAGGAAAGGCCATTCCTATATCTATTCCCTTAGGTCGTGCATCCATACGCGTTCATTTAAAAAAAATTATAACCCAAGGTCGGGCACCAATAAAAAGGAAAAAAGGAAGAAGATTAAGAAAAACTAAGAAAGAAGCTAATTCAAATCAAATCCATTTATATCTCTGTCTCTTTAATCACAAAAGCTAAGGTGAATAATGTTTACATCTCTAATATGTTTTGTTTTCGGTTTTAAGGAGAAATCCGAAATATTTTGCAATGTTTTGCCATGTTTTTGAATGATGGAATGTTTATATATACTTGTTGATGATTTAAGCATGTTCATATTGATTTTATGATATGTTTTAAGGTAAAAACCCTATTAAAGGACATCTAAATGCCTTGCGAATTTTTATGAAGATCAAAAATAATATTTTGGAGATGGGATTTAATTTTCAAAATTTTTGGAATTTATGTGGATTTAATATGAATTTTCTAGTGAAGAAAATGATAATTTAGGTTATAATTATTTACAGGTAAATAAAAAAATATTTGGGTCCGAAATTTTTATATGTTAGAAAACATATTAAAAGAGAATTTATAGAATTTTTCTAGATTTTTCCTAAGTGTTTTGATGGGTATATAAAATTATTTAAGGTATGGGACTTAAATGTTTTATATATTTTAAAAGGAGTAAGAGTCTTTTTGTAAATAATTTGAAATTGTAATTTTTGGAAATTGGCTGCACTTTTGAAAAAGTAAAATGACAACCAATCAGATTTAGACAAACAAGGCAGTTTAGGTACAAAAGAAATAGTTTAAAAGTACAAATAAATAGGTTTTTCACTGTTTCGATGCTTTCGGCACCGGGTTCCGCCTCCATTCCTTCGTCTCCGACACAGTCGAAACCAATGCACATGGTATCAGGCAACTGGTACGTAGTGAATTGGACATAGGCGAAAGGTACAGGGTCGAAACCATGGATTCCGAAGGGGTTGAGACTTTACTTTGTTTTTAAATGAAATTGTGCCTACTTGCTTTCGACTAAGATACTTTCGACCTGGTTGGGCTTTGACCAGGTCAAATGGTTTAAAAGGAAATGGTTTGATACGGTTGCGCCTTTGTTTTAAACGATTGCTTTCTATTAAGTCAAAACACTTAGCTACCGCCTCTTTACCTTTCGACCCAAAGGGTTTCGAAGGGATTGCTTTGTTTTAAAATCATGCCCATTTTGTTAACATTAGAATAGTAGACTAAACAATTAAATGGAAAGCAATCATTATAAATTTATGTTCTAGACACTATATAAATTTTCCAGTCATCAAAACAATGTTTTGAACCCCTCCTCATCACAACATGCATGATAAATTTAGTGGAACATGTCATTGGAGTTGGACGTGATGGTTGTTGAAGAAATCTTCTTTTCTCTCATGCTCGATGCTGATGTGGAATCCGATATCTAAGGAATACCATTAATTTCAAGGTAGTGGCCAAAGTCAATATCTACATTCTATTATTGGTTCCGCTGTGAGTCTAGATTTTTATCAATCTCTGATAATGCTCATGCTTATTTGCAAGTACCAAATCCAACTATCTGTGCTTTGATGAACTTGAATTTCGATTCTTGTCGAAATTTAGACTCATTAAAGTGCAGGTTGTTACATTTGGTATCAGAGCCTAGGTTATCGATTAGAGGAATTAGGATAAATTGAAAAAATTATTTGTCCTTTTCTATTGATTATTATTTTTACGCTAGATTCTAATAATCCCAACTATAGATGTAGTTGTAGTTCTACTCTGAAGGAACGGGCAAAGCAAATATGGATTGGAAATATCTTAGAGTTAAGACTTTCACGCCGAGTCCGAATTACCCTATGGAGTGTTGGCGATGCGAAAGATGCTAATGGAGAAGAGAATAAGTATGATATATGGTAGAATCCCAAAGAATGGAGGGTGTTCGATTTGATGGTTGAGACACTAGGTACCTTGTGACTTTTGGGATCTTAATGAAGACATGTGGTTGAAGATACACTATTATTATAAATAAGTAGGAAATAGAATTTTGTATGTCACAAAAGTCCGGAAACTAGTTTGGTAAGGGAATGTCCATCAACCACCTTTAGATAGCAAACTAGATTTTTATTTTAAGAATTAAGGTCAATTCATTAATCTAAACCTATGAGAGAATTTTTGTAAAATATTTTGGAAATGCCTTAGATTTTGGAAGAAGGGTTTTTGAAGGATTTATTTTCCCAAGAATTTGTTTTGGAAATTTTGTTTTAAGAAGTTTTGAAATTTTAATTTTCAAGAAGCACGCACACCACTGAGTTGGTCGTGTTAAGAAATTTTGGTTTATAAAGGAGTAAGTTTGAAATCCTTAAATATTTATATGTATATATATCAATAAAGGTTTGATTTTGATTTTTGGCAAGGAAATAGTTTTTTTGATCTGGAAATGAGTTTCAAAAGGTGAATATTTAGCCAATGATTTTCCTGTTCACAAAAATCAAAGTTTTTAAAGTTCTCTCTTTTAAGGGACGGACAAAATAGGAATGACATTTAATTTTATTGGGTATGTAGTAAGAAGTGTTGTTGTACCCGCCAACTATGGGAAAAAGTATTTCCATACGAAGTATGCAGGGAATAGTAGTTGAAATATTATCGGATTTTTGGAATGTTGATGGTTGAAGCAGTATAAGTCTAAAATACTGCGAAATAGTGGAGGAATGGTTCGTAAGCTAGACGGTAAGCTTGGGCACTGTCATGAAGAGGGAAGTGATTTTTAAGATCGTGTCGAGTAGAAGGAGACAACACAAAATGATTATTGTATTATTATTATTAGTATTATCTATTTAACCCGATCGTATAGGGTCCAGGTTCAACCTGCGTAAAAACACTATAGAGGGTCGATAGGTAGCTGTAGAGCGGTCGACCGGTCAATGGGTTTTTGCCCAACCCAAACTTGGAACGCGACTATAAAGTTGCGTCCAATTTTCTTCCAACCACGTTCGAGCTCCCCTTCTCCTCTAACAGCCAAACCCAAGTCACCACCTTCCTCTCCTTTAAATTAGCTCCCACTTCCTCCATTCCACCTCCGGGTGACGCCATTTCTCCCCATCTTCGATGAGCAATTGCCTCACCTTCCCTTGCATCAATTTTCGTGCATTAGATCTTGCCTCACCTCTACTCTAGATCTAACTCCGTTTCCCTACTTCTCAACCCATGGTACCTCTCCACTCTGTTGATTCCTCCTTGCGCCACCCTGGTGTCACTCCTCAAGAGATTAGGTGGCTAGACCAGAATGACCAGAAAATCTCAGCCATTCACAGCTCTGCCAATTTCATATTCCTTCAAGGGTAACCGGTGAAGTTTGGAGACCTCGCAGCTTTTGGGTTAGAAGAGCTTTTCATGGCAGCAGGACTTGCATCGATCCTTCGCTTCGAGACTTTTGAGCGGGAATCCTACCCTCGCTACATTCGCCTTTTCGATGCTCATTTGGTGTCATATTTTGATGAAGACAAAGTTTCATTCGGTTGGCGGTTAAAGGAGTCAGGATTGAGTCTAATAACGACTTTGGGAACATTCTGTAGATTCCCTCGGATGGCGTGGATTTGGATGATATTGAGATGACCGACCCGGAGATCTTGCAGCAGATCTTTTCTCAAGGTGTCGGTGTTTGAAGGATGGGCAATCTGTGTCTAATTGCACATCTTATTGTGCGCATTATTCAGCATAACATTATCCCAAAGACGGAAAGCTATAATTATATTTATCCTTGAGTGTGAAAGGTCGCTTATGCAGTTATGAGTGGTGTAGCCATCAATTGGGCACGCACTCTTATGATTCATTTTTCCGATCATGGAGTTGGCACCCCACAGAGTTACTTTCTGTATTGTCACTTCACTCTCGTCTTTAGTGTTACAGGGTGAATCTTGGTAGGGAGACTGCCCAAACAAAGGTCCCGTCTGCCATTTGTTGAAGTCTCCCTTAGGAAGATGGGAATTCCTTTTAACCAGCCACAGTAGAGCAGTAGCCGTGGCATAAGGCGGAGCAGGGACAGGGTGCCGAGGGATATCGAGTCCCGATCTGGTCGCCATTCGGTAGGTCCAAACTGAGCTATAAGGGATCTGCACCCATCCGCGAGAGATGAGGACTGAGCTATAGCACCAGAATCATGAGATTGGATGCTCCACCCTTTTCGAGGCCGTGGCAATGGGTCGAGTTCCCTTCGAGGATCGAGACCGTCCCATAGCCTGTAGATAGTGTTTTAGGTTCTGTAGTGTGTGATGTATCTTTCCCTTTCAACATTTGTTCTTTCTATTTTGGGTTGTACTACAGTTGTCTATTTTTAAGACACGCACGATATTATGAGATATAATTATATTTTAGTGTGTTATTATTTTCAAATATGTGAACCGCTCTTATATGCATGTTTAGAAGAAACAGTATAAATATGAAAATCTCATAAGGACAATTAACTAAAACTAAAATGCAATATAAGTCTGAGAGTTTTAAATAGGTAGAAATTTTAGCAAGAGAATGACATATTAAAATTATTTTGGAATCATGAGTCATTGTTCCAATTCCTTAAAAGATATTTTTTTGGATAACTGAGTATGATGACATTTTTTAAAATAAAATATCAAGTTTTATAGGTTAAGGTTAGTTGTAGGATGTTAGAATTGAGCTTATGCATTGAGTGCACAACTGACTTCCGACTACGCTGAAATGTAGCTTGAATTATCAAAATTTTCAAGAAGGAAAATATTTTGAAAACTTTCTCTAAATTTAAAAAGTTTAGCTTGAAAAAAAGTTGGTTTTTTTAAAAATTATTTTTAGCACTCAAATGATTTCTAGAATTTTTGCCCAAATTTTACGTCCAAATATTTTGAAATTTTATTTTTCAAGCAACGTACAAATTAAAAAGGAGAAAAGGATTTTTATGAATTTTTGATTTTGAAGGCCACATGCTAAGCATATAGAAGGAAAATATATTAGAAATGCGAATTCAACAGTGCAATAGGATCAATGATATGATAAAACGCAAGTGATAATAAGGAAAAAACTGTTTTAGCCTTCTAATTTCTATATCCATAACATGTGACGATGCACGCGAGTCAATTTTTGGACTCAATTCCATTTTAGAGCATGGAAACAAACCTCCTTATGCGTCTTATGTGTGCAAAATTTGGAGTAAATCCATGGCAGCGGAGGAAATTTCCACTGTACAATGGGAAATGGACAGCTTATAGAGTGTAAAAATGTAAAATTCTCCATCTAAATTTCTTTTTCCGGCATAAGAGTGACGTTTAGTAAGCGAGATTTCAACGCGTTAGATTTTTGGTTGGTAGGAATTGGATGCAAATTGATTGCACCTTATTTCTATTCATAGGAGTATGGCGATTTTTGTGAAAAGATTTTTCAAAATCTGCATACGTATAGAAATGTCAGTATATATAGGTTGTTTGCACCATATTTTCAAAAAAAAGTTTCCGAAAGAAAAGCATTCATATAGGAGGGTCGATTTAGAATCATTCTGCATACATG
This sequence comes from Allium fistulosum, assembly GCA_030737815.1. Taxonomy (NCBI): domain Eukaryota; kingdom Viridiplantae; phylum Streptophyta; class Magnoliopsida; order Asparagales; family Amaryllidaceae; genus Allium; species Allium fistulosum. The sequence continues at coordinate 636,666,141 of CM060901.1, forward strand.
TTTTCAGTATGGTGATACACTATGCACTTGTGCAAGTTAGTTGCAAAATTGGTTGTACACTAATTGATTGTGTAGTTTAGGATTTGCGAGTTAGAACTATGACTTAGTCACTGGTATAATTTTGGAGATTCTTTTAAGGAGGAAGAATGTAACACCCTGTAAATTTGGCATTTGTTGTTTAATTAGTTAGGCAGCTAATTAGGTTCCAAAAATGGAATTTATGCAAACGATGGAATTTGACTATGAAACTTGCATCATTGCATTCAGACGAAATTCTGAACAACTTTCATATTTGGAGTATTGCGATTGGAGTCCGAATGAAGAAGTTACGGACGAAAAATGAATTCGGAATGAAAATAATTAAATTAGAAAAATTAACATATATTAATATTGTGGGGACCCATAGGTCGACCATCTATTGGATCGGTCGACCTGGGGTGGTCGACCCCTATGATAGGGGCGGCCGATCGCTTTAGGCATAAAAGTTAGTGCTCTGTTTGGCCCAATGGCTTGGATTTTATATATTTTAATCTAACGGTTGTAGTTGATTCAAATGCCTATAAATTCAGACCTAACCCTCTCTTCTTTTCTCATATTCTTATGATTAAAGCAGCGAAGCTCTGCCATCTTCTCTTCTCCACTATTTTCTAAATTATAAAATATAATATTTATATTTATATATATACAAATCTGAGAAGAATGGAAATCAAATAAAAGAAGGAAAGAAGCGAATCAACACTCGATAACGAGGTTATATACATACATACATACATACATACATACATACATATATGTATGTATGTATGTATGTATATATTTGTATTTATACTCCCCTTCAACCATAAATCTCTTCTCAGATGTATAATTTTAATATATGTATATACCATTTTAATATATATTTCTTGGAAGAAGAATGAATTGGAGTTGAATCAAAGGTTTTACTTCGGATCTGGAGATTTGAAACGCTTTTAGAAGGTGAGTGGGAAATTTATATATTGTTTATGATTTTGAATCTATTCCGTTGGCATACGTTTGATTTTTATGCTTAAATGAATAAACATGTGTGAGTTGTAGGCTAAAATTTGAATGTATGCATATTCTCAGGATATCTGATCGGAATTATTATTACACTCTGATTTGGAAATTAGCCCCAAAACTTATAGATATGAATATTGATTAGATATGAAATTTATTCCAGATCTGAAATTGGGTTGTAGATTATTAGTATGATTTTGATTATTACCCTAACTATGTTGAATCGAGAATTTTCCATAGTTTAATTTGTAGGAAGAACGTCCGTTTGATTTTTTATAAATTTGTTTGTGTTTCTAAATTGCATGTAAAATGCAGTGTTTGATTTAGTAAAGACTATATGCATATAAAAAGAAGATAAGTGTAAGTATAGATTTATTTTTCATAATTTACACTATTTATTCCAATAAAAAGGAAATAATCGTTCCTTGTAATTTCAAACAAATCAAATCTTTCCTTTTATTCTTGATCTTTTGTTTTAATCTAATTTATGGAAATTACAACGGAGAATCTTCCTAAGAAATGTGATTTCAGCAAATTTATTATGAAAAAGAAGATTCTAGCAAAGATTTGTGACTAGAATATATATGATAGAAGTAGGTATCTATACGTATTTATATGCGCCAATAAATATGACGATTTATACATAATGCTTGCTTAGGATATTAGTATACATAGTAATAACGTTGATTTGCGAATAGGAGATAGGAGGAAAGTTTGAAAAGGTTGTAACTCTGATTAATGGGTAATAATCATGAAAAGAATTTGGAAGTTGCAAATAATTAATAGGGTAAATGGATTAATGAGACTGATAAATAAAGGAGTTAGTCTTAAAACTATGGAATAGAAAAAAAAGGTTACTAATTTGAAATTAGTAAATATATATATATATGTATGTATGTATGTATGTCTTAGGAAATGTCCGTTAGGATGATATTCTTTTGTCATGGACAGATTGACATTTATGGAAGGAGTAAATAAAGGGAATTTATGAGTAACTGAATATTTAAGGTAAATTGTATAGCCTTAAATAGATAAAAGGAGGTCAGTAAGCTAAGTCCTAATTTAGGATGATAAAGCTTAGTTATAGTATAGCCTATGATATTATGGCTTAAGTTAGTAAAGCCTAGAATAATTAACCGAACTTAGTAGGTTGGAATATGAGGACAGTAGAGTTACACAACAAAAGTATACCCTTCACTTTGATGCTATTGGCAGTTGTATACACTTCCTACCGATGAGAGACATATTTAACCATAGGACCCGTAGAATAATTAATTGGACTTAGAAGATTGGGATGTGAGGTTAGTAAAGTGACACAACGGAAGTCTGCCCTTAACTTAGAGGCTATCAGCAGTTGTATACACTTATTACTGTTGTGGGACATCACCAATCATAAGAGCCATCGAAAACGATTATGGCAATAATAAGATCTGCTTAGGGATTAGAGGTATTAAGTGGTTGTTTGAGGGCCCACCTCTTTCCTAATTGAAAAATATTAAATGGTCCAAATTATCGATTAGGAGAGGTAGTGGATATCTCAGGAAGGGTCCACTTCGGATTTGAGGTATTAAGTGACTAATTTAGGGTCCGCCGCTTTCCTATAAAGAAGTATTAAGTGTCCCAGTGAGATTCCAAGCAATGTCAGCTAGGTAGTACTTTTATGAGTCTGCCTTGGGGTTATGTATTAAATGACAAAGGTCTGCTTAGAATATATATATTAAATGGTCAGGGTCTACCTAGTCCTTATTAAAAAGGTATGAAGTGGCTTGGGTACTACCTCTCACATGGCTAAGACTTTAATGACGATAGATGCATTAGTAGTATGACTATTATGTATTATTAAGGCCAAAAATAGTAGTCAAAGGCCTCTGTAGCTATGACCAATAGACCAACGATGACGATGCTAGGAGCGCGCTTCATATTTGGAAGTATTAAGTGGCTGATGGATTTATGTCAGTATTTTATACCTTGGGAATGGTAGGTAGGTGAATTGTGCAAGGTAGGAATATCGTGTGTGCATTATTAGGTTAATTTGGTTAACCTTAGAATAGTAGACACAACAATTAAATGGAAACCAATCATTATAAATTTATGTTATGGACACTATATAAATTTTCCAGTCACCAAAACATTGTTTTTAACCCCTCCTCATTACAACATGCATGATAGATTTAGCGGAACATGTCACTCGAGCTGGACGTGATGGTTGTTGAAGAAGTCTTCTTTTCTCTCATGCTCCATGCTGATGTGGAATCTGATATCTAAGGAATACCATTAATTTCAAGGTAGTAGCCAAAGTCAGTATCTACATTCTATTATTGTTTCTGCTGTGAATCTAGATTTTTATCAATCTCTAATAATGCTGATGCTTATTTGCAGGTACCAAATCCAACTATTTGTGCTTTGATGAACTTGAATTTCGATTCTTGTTGAAATTTAGACTCGTTAAAAGTACAGGTTGTTACATTTGGTATCAGAGCGTAGGTTATCGATCAGAGAAATTAGGATAAATTGAAAAAATGTATTCGTACTTTTCTCTTAATTATTATTTTTACGCTAGATTCTAAGAATCCCGACTAGTAGATGTAGTTGTAGTTCTACTCTAAAGGAATGGGCAAAGCAACTATGGATTGGAAATTTCCTAGAGTTAAGATTTTCACGCCGAGTCCAAATTACCCCATAGAGTGTTGGCGATGCGGAAGACGCTGATGGAGAAAAGCATAAGTATAATATATGGTAGAATCATAAAGACCGGAGGGTGTTCGATTTGATGGTTGAGACACTACCTACCTTGTGACTTTTGGGATCTCAATGAAGACTTGTAGTTGGAGATACACTATTATTACAAATAAGTGGGAAATAGACTGTATGTCGCAAAAGTCCGAAAACTGTTTTGGTAAGGGAATGTCCATCAACCACCTTTAGATGGCAAACCAGATTTTTATTTTAAGAATTAAGGTCAATTCATTAGTCTAAAACCGTGAGAGAATTTTTGTAAAATATTTTGGAAATGCCTTAGATTTTGGAAGAAGGGTTTTTGAAGGATTTCTTTTCCCAAGAATTTGTTTTGGAAATTTTGTTTTGAGAAGTTTTGAAATTTTAATTTTCAAGAAGCACGCATACCACTGAGTTGGTCGTGTTAAGAAATTTTGGTTTATAAAGGAGTAAGTTTGAAATCCTTAAATATTTATATATGTATATATCAATAAAGGTTTGATTTTGATTTTGAGCAAGGAAATAGTTTTTTCGATCTAAAAATGAGTTTCAAAGGGTGAATATTTAGCCCAAAGATTTTCCTGTTTACAAAAATCAAAGTTTTTAAAGTTCTCTCTTTTAAGGGACGGACAGAATAGGAATGACATTTAATTTTATTGGGTATGTAGTAAGAAGTGTTGTTGTACCCGCCAACTATTGGAAAAAGTATTTCCATACGAAATATGCGGGGAATAGTAGTTGAAATATTATCAGATCTTTGGAATGTTGATGGTTGAAGCAGTATAAGTCTAAAGTAATGTGAAATAGTGGAGGAATGGTTCGAAAGTTAGATGGTAAGCTTGGGCACTGTCATGAAGAGGGCGGTGATTTTTCTGATCATGTCGAGTAGAAGGAGACGACATAAAATGATTATTGCTATTAGTATTATCTATTTAACCCGACCGTATAGGGTCCAGCTTCAACTTGCACAAAAACACCGTAGAGCGGTCGATAGGTAGCTGTAGAGCAGTCGACCGATCAATGATTTTTTGCCCAACCCAAACCTGGAACACGACTATAAAGTTGCGTCCAATTTTCTTCCAGCTGCATTCGAGCTCCCCCTTTCCTCTAACAGCCAAACCCAAGTCACAACCTCCCTCTCCTTTAAATTAGCTCCCACTTCCTCCATTCCACCTCTAGGCGACGCCGTTTCTCCCCCTCTTCGATGAGCAATTGCCTCGCCTCCCCTTGCGTCAATTTTCGTGATTAGATCTTGCCCCACCTTTACTTTAGATCTAACTCTATTTCCCTACTTCTCAACCCATGGCACCACCTTGCTCCACTGATTTCTCTTCGCGCCACCCTGGTGTCACTCCTCAAGAGATCAGGCGGCTAGACCAGAATGACCAGAAAATCTCCACCATTCACAGCTCCACCAATTTCAAATTCCTTCAGGGGCGACCGGTGAAGTTTAGAAACCTCGCAGCTTTTGGGTTAGAAGAGCTTTTCAAGGCGGTAGGACTTGCACTGATCTTGCGCTTCAAGACTTTTGAGCGGGAATCCTACCCATGCTACATTCGCCTTTTCGATGCTCATTTAGCATCGAATTTTGATGGAGACAAAGTTTTATTCGGTTGGAGGTTAAAGAAGTCAGGATTGAGATGTCTAATAACGACTTTGGGGACATTTTGAAGATTCCCTCAGATGGCGTAGATTTGGATGATATTGAGATGACCGACCCAGAGATCTTGCAGTGGATCTTTTCTCAAGGTGTCGGTGTTTGAAGGATGGGCAATCTGTGTCTGATTGCCTGTCTTATTGTGCGCCTTATTCAGCATAACATTATCCCAAAGACGGAAAGTTATGATCATATTTATCCTTGAGTGTGAAAGGTCGCTTATGCAGTTATGAGTGGTGTAGCCATCTATTGGGCACGCACTCTTATGATTCATTTTTCCGATCATGGAATTGGCACCCCACAGAGTTACTTTCTGTATTGTCACTTCACTCTCATCTTCAGGTGTTACAGGGTGAATCTTGGTAGGGAGACTACCCAAACAAAGGTCCCGTCTGCCATTTGTTGAAGTCTCCCTTAGGAAGATGGGAATTCCTTTTAACCAGCCGCAGTAGAGCAGCAGCCGCAACATAAGGCAGAGCGGGGACAGGGCGCCGAGGGATATCGAGTCCCGATCTGGTCGCCATTCGATAGGTCCAAATTGAGCTCAAAGGGATCTGCACCCATCCACGAGAGATGAGGACCGAGCTATAGCACCAGAATCATGAGATTGGATGCTTAGCCGCTATGCTTCACACTTTTCGAGGTCGTGGCAATGGCTCGAGTTCCCTTCGAGGATCGAGACCGTCACATAGCCTATAGATAGTGTTTTAGGTTCTGTAGTGTATTGTTGTATCTTTACCTTCCAACATTTGTTCTTTCTATTTTGGGTTATACTACAGTTGTCTCTTTTTAAGACACACACAATATTATGAGATATATTTATATTTTACTGTGTTATTATTTCCAAATATGTGAACCGCTTTTATATGCATGTTTAGAAGAAACGGTATAAGTATGAAAATCTTATAAGGACAGTTAACTAAAACTAAAATGCAATATAAGACAGAGAGTTTTAAATAGGTAGAAATTTTAGCAAGAGAATGACATATTAAAATTGTTTTGAAATCACAAGTCATTGTTCCTATTCCTTAAAAGCAATTTTTTTTGGATAACTAAGTATGATGACATTTTTTTAAATAAAATGTTAAGTTTTATAGGTTAAGGTTAGTTGAAGGATGTTAGAATTGGGCTTATGCATTGAGTGCATAACTAACTTCCAACTATGCTGAAATGTAGCTTGAATTATCAAAAAATTTAAGAAGGAATATTTTGAAAAGTTTCTCTTAATTTAAAAAGTTTCGCTTGAAAATTTTTGTTTTTTTTAAAATTTGTTTTTGGCGCTCAATTTTTTTTAGAATTTTTGCCCAAATTTTATTTCAAGGGAATATTTGCGTTCAAATATTTTGAAAATTTATTTTCAAGCGATGTACAAATTTAAAAAGAGAAAAGGATTTTTATGAATTTTTGATTTTGAAGGCCACATACTAAGCATATAGAAGGAAAATATATTAGAAATGCGAATTCAACAGTGAAGTAGGATCGACGATATGATAAAATGCAAGCGATAATAAGGAAAAAACCGTTTTAGCCTTGTAATTTATATTTCCATACCTTGTGACGATGCGCGCGAGTTAGTTTTAGGACTCAATTCCATTTTAGAGCATGGAAACAAGCCTCCTTATGTGTTTTGTGCGTGGAAAATTTGAAGTAAATCCATGGTAGCGAGGAAATTTCCACTATACAATGGGAAATGGATAGCTTATAAAGTGTAAGAATGTAAAATTCTCTACCTAATTTCTTTTTCCGGTGTAGGAGTGACGTTTAGAAAGCGAGATTTCAACGCGTTAGATTTTTGGTTGGTAGGAATTGGATGCACCTTATTTCTATTCGTAGAAGTATGTCGATTTTTGTGAAAAGATTTTTCAAAATCTGCATACATATAGAACTGTCAGTATATATATAGGTTGTTTGCACCATATTTTCAAAAAAAAGTTTTCAAAAGAAAAGCATTCATATAGGAGGGTTGATTTAGAATTATTCTGCATACATGTTTTCAATATTTTGATACACTATGCACTTGTGCATGTTAGTTGCAAAATTGGTTGTACACTAATTGGTTGTGTGGTCTAGGATTTGCGAGTTAGAACTATGACTTAGTCACTGGTATAATTTTGGAGATTCTTCTAAGGAGGAAGGATGTAACACCCCATAAATTTGGCGTTTGTTATTTAATTAGTTAGGTAGCTAATTAGGTTCCAAAAATGGGATTTATGCAAACGATGGAATTTGACTATGAAACATGCACCATTGCATTCATGGCGAAATTCTAAGCAACGTTTATATTTGGAGTATTGCGATCGGAGTCCGAATGAAGGAGTTACAGACGAAAAATGAATTCGAAATGAAAATAATTAAATTAGAAAAATTAACATATATATTAATATTGTGGGGACCCATAGGTCGACCATCTATTGGATCAGTCGACCTGGGGTGGTCGACCCCTATGATAGGGGCGGCCGATCGCTTCGGGCATAAAAGTTGGGGCTCCGTTTGGCCCAATGGCTTGGATTTTATATATTTTAATCTAACGGCTGTAGTTGATTCGAATGCCTATAAATTCAGACCTAACTCTCTCTTCTTTTCTCATATTCTTATTATTAAAGCAGCGAAGCTCTGCCATCTTCTCTTCTCCACTATTTTTTAAATAATAAAATATAATATTTATATATATACAAATCTGAGAAGAATGGAAATCAAACAAAAGAAGGAAAGAAGCGAATCAACAGTCGATAACGAGATTATATATATATATATGTGTGTGTGTGTGTGTGTGTGTGTGTATTTGTATTTATACTCCCCTTCAACCCCAAATCTCTTCTCAGATGTATAGTTTTAATATATGTATATACCATTTTAATATATATTTCTTGGAAGAAGAAGGAATTAGAGTTGAATCAATTACTTCGGATCTGGAGATTTGAAACGCTTTTAGAAGGTGAGTGGAAAATTTATATAGTTTATGATTTTGAATCTATTCCGTTGGTATACATTTAATTTTTATGCCTAAATGAATAAACATATGTGAGTTTTAGGCTAAAATTTGAATGTATGCATATTCTCAGGATATCTGATTGGAATTATTGTTACACTCTGATTTGGAAATTAGCCCCAAAACTTATATATATGAATATAGATTAGATATGAAATTTATTCCAGATCTGAAATTGGGTTGTAGATTATTAGTATGATTTTGATTATTGCCCTAACTATGTTGAATCGGGAATTTTCCATAGTTTAATTTGTAGGAAGAACGTCCGTTTGATTTTTTATAAATTTGTTTGTGTTTCTTAATTGCATATAAAATGCAATGTTTGATTTAGTAAAGAATATATGCATATGAAAAAGAAGAGATGTGTAAGTATAGATTTATTCTTCATAATTTACACTATCTATTCCAATAAAAAGGAAATAATCGTTCCTTGTAATTTCAAACAAAACAAATCTTTCCTTTTATTCTTGATCTTTTGTTTTAATCTAATTTATGGAAATCACAACGGAGAATCTTCCTAAGAAATGTAATTTCAACAAATTGATTATGAAAAAGAAGATTCTAGCAAAGATTTGTGACTAGAATATATGTGATAGAAGTAAGTATCTATACGTATTTATATGCACCAATAAATATGACGATTTATACATAACGCTTGCTTAGGATATTAGTATACATTGTAATAACGTTGATTTGCAAATAGGAGATATGAGGAAAGTTTGAAAAGGTTGTAACTCCGATTAATGGGTAATAATTATGAAATAAATTTGGAAGTTACAAATAATTAATAGGGTAAATAGATTAATGAGACTGATAAATAAAAAAGTTAGGCTAAAAATTATGGAATAGAAAGAAAAGGTTACTAATTTAAAATTAGTAAATATATGTATAAATGTCTTAGGAAATGTTCGTTAGGATGATATTCTTTTGTCATTGACAGATTGACATTTATGGAAGGAATAAATAAAGGGAATTTATGAGTAACTGAATATTTAAGGTAAATCGTATAGCCTTAAATAGATAAAAGGAGGTCAGTAAGTTAAGTCCAATATCCAATTTAGGATGATAAAGCTTAGTAATAGTATAGCCTATGATAATATGGCTTAAGTTAGTAAAGCCTAGAATAATTAATCGGACTTAGTAGGTTGGAATGTAAGGTCAGTAGAGTTACACAACAGAAGTATGCCCTTCACTTTGATGCTATTGGCAGCTGTATACACTTCCTACTGATGAGAGACATCTTTAACCATATGATCCATAGAATAATTAATTGGACTTAGAAGATTGGGATGCGAGGTTAGTAAAGTGACACAACGGAAGTCTGCCCTTAACTTAGAGGCTATCAGCAGTTGTGTACACTTATTACTATTGTGGGACATCACCAATCATAGGAGCCGTCGGAAACGATTATGGCAATAATAGGATCTGCTTAGGGATTAGAGGTATTAAGTGGTTATTTGAAGGCCCACCTCTTTCCTAATTGAAAAATATTAAAGGGTCCAAATTATCGATTAGGAGAGGCAATGGATATCTCAGGAAGGGTCCACTTCGGATTTGAGGTATTAAGTGACTAATTTAGGGTCTGTCCCTTTCCTATAAAGAAGTATTAAGTGTCCCAGTGAGATTCCAAGCAATGTCAACTAGATAGTACTAGTGAGTAGTCCGCCTTGGGGTTATGTATTAAATGACAAAGGCATGCTTAGAATATAGACATTAAATGGTCAGGGTCTGCCTAGTCCTTATTAATAAGGTATGAAGTGGCTTGGGTACTATCTCTCACATGGCTAAGACTTTAATGATGATAGATGCGTTAGTAGTATGACTATTATGTATTATTAAGGCCAAAAATAGTGGTCAAAGGTCTCTGTATCTAGGACCAGTAGACCAACGATGATGATGCCAGGAGCGCGCTTCATATTGTGAAGTATTAAGTGGCTAATGGATTTATGTCAGTATTTTATACCTTGGGAATGGTAGGTAGGTGAATTGTGCAATGTAGGAATATCGTGTATGCAATATTAGGTTAATTTGGTTAACCTTAGAATGGTAGATATAACAATTAAATGGTAATCAATCGGTATAAATTTATGTTATGGACACAGTCTCGGAACGTTGTTCTGGCCCCTACTCATTATAACACACATGATAGATTTAGAGGAACATATCACTGGTGCTGGACGTGATTGGTTGTTGGAGAAGTCTTCTTTTCTCTCATGCTCGATGTTGATGCGACAATCTAATATCCATGGAATACCATTATTCCAACGTAGTACCCACAATCAGTATTTATATTCTATTATTGTTTCCGCTGTGAGTTTAGATTTTTATCAATATCTGATAATACCCATGCTTATTTGTAGGTACCAAATCCAACGATATGTACATTGCTGGATTTGGATTTCGATTCTTGTCCAAATTTAAGCTCATTAAAGTGCAGATTGTTTTAGTAGGAATGAGCATTGTTAAAAGGACTATATAAATAGATAAGGAGGGCTTAATGATCTGAAGTATCCTTGTTATTTGATTATAAAAATGCAAAAAAAAGTTTAAAGGAGTTTAAAATATGCCCCCTTACCCATTTCTAGAGTCCCTTTAACAATCCCTATATGAACAATGATTCCAGAACCTGGAAATTTCTATTAAAAATAAAAGAAGCAATAAATTACATAGGAAATCGCATTGCTGATGGTAAAACGATGTCATTATGGTATGATCCATTGATGCAAGGTGGCAAATTAATAAACAAGTTGTGGGTTGATACCGTGATTAGAGCCAGAGGAGAAGAGATGGTGGTAGCAAGCATATTAAGAGTGGGAACTAGAGAACTCAAGTAATCTTTCTCAAATTAGAAGTGAAATGCAAGCCATCGCAATTCAGATGACTATTGGATGTGATTTACTTCAAACAAAAGGAAATATGTATTCAAAGAAGTATGAAATGAAATTCGCAAAAAATACAACACTTATGAGCAAAATTTGTGTGATATAAATGGCGTACTCTTAACATGGCAGTCTACTTGTGCAAATGCACGACAAATTATCATCCAATCAAAGACAAAATGACGTAGAAAAACATTATTATAGGTTCATAATTTGTGTTGTGCAATTAGCAGCACGAAAGCATTGAACATACTTATTTCAAATGCAAATTTAGCTCCTACACATGGAAATGACTCAGAATCAAATTACGCTAAGTCATCACATCTATTAGATAGAGATTTTTTCCACTATCATGTAGCGGCCACATGAAAGAATGAACAAAAAAAAGATGATTGGTGAATTGCCTTTGGCACTGCACTATTATATATAATAGATTTTTTGTTATAAAATAAAGAGAACAGAAACATTAAAGGGAGAAGACATTTTATTATTCACCTCAGATTACTTCATAATACAAATGAGCTCTATATTTATAGACTCCAAATCTAATGGAAATTATAATATTGTCCTTGACCATTTAGCATATTCACCCATATTATTTAAATATATTATAACACTCCCCCTTGAATATGCGTTTGATAATAATAATTGCCTCATTAAAAACTTATGGCATTATGAGGGTTGATGCTTCTGGATCAATATAATGCCTCATTACAACCTTACTAACAAAAACCCAGTGGGAAAAATATTAGTGAAGGAAAAAGAGTACATTATAGCATACTTTTGAATGCTCCCCCTTATTTATAACGCATTATTCAGTTAGTTTGTGAATGCATCCGACGCATACCAATTTTATGCACCATCTTCTGAAACGTTGATTTTGGAAGTGCTTTTGTGAATAGATCAGCCAGATTTTCTTGAGACTGGATTTGTTTAACCTCTATTTTGTTGTCCTTTTGTAGTTCGTGTGTGAAGAAAAACTTAGGAGAAATGTGTTTCGTCCTATCACCTTTGATGTAACTTGCCTGAATCTGAGCTACGCAAGCTGCATTGTCTTCATAAATAATAGTTGATCCTTCTGTAGCTGAAGGGAACTGACATGTATTTCGAATATGCTCAATTAATGATCTTAACCAAATACATTCTCGACTTGCTTCATGTAGTGCTAGTATTTTAGAATGATTGGATGATGTTGCTACCAACGTTTTCTTTGTAGATCGCCATGAAATAGCTGCATTACTGTTACTAAACACATATCCAGTTTGTGATCTTGCTTTATGTGGATCGGAAGATAACCTGCATCAGCATAGCCAACTAAATTTGGGTTATTACCTATGTCAGAATAAAATAAGCCTAAATTTGTCGTTCCACGAAGATATCTCATGATATGTTTTATACCATTCCAGTGTCTTTTTGTTGGTGCTGAACTGTATCTTGCTAGAAGATTTATTGAGAATGCAATATCTGGTCTCGTGCATTGGGCTAAATATAATAATGCACCAATGGCACTGAGATATGGTACTTCTGGACCAAGCACATTTTCACCATCTTCTTTTGGACGGTAAGGGTCCTTTTTAATATCCAAAGATCTGACAACCATAGGCGTACTAAGTGGATATGCTTTATCCATTTTAAAACGCTTCAGAATTTTCTCAATATAGTTTGACTGATGAATCAGTATGCCATTAGTATTATGCTCGATTTGTAGACTGAGAGAATATTTAGTTTTGCCAAGATCTTTCATTTCAAATTCTTTCTTTAAGTAAATTATTGTTTCATCAATCTCTTCTGGGGTTCCAATCAAATTTATATCATCAACATAAACTACTAAAATAGCAAATCCCTTTACCGATTTCTTTATAAAGACACAAGGACAAATGAGATTGTTTTTATATCCAGCTTTTACCAAATATTCACTAAGACGATTATACCACATTCTTCCAGATTGTTTCAAACCATATAGTGATCGTCTCAGTTTTAATGAGTACATTGACTTTAATTTTTCTTCAGGTAACCTATATCCATCTGGGATTTTCATATAAATACTTGTATCTAATTTACCGTAAAGATAAGCAGTCACAACATCGGTTAATCTTATATCAAGTTTTTCAGAAACCACAAGGCTTATCAAGTATCGAAATGTTATGACATCCATAACAGGAGAATATGTTTCTTTAAAATCAAAACTTGGTCTCTGTATAGAAAACCTTGTGCGACAAGTCGTGCTTTGTATCTCAAAACTTCATTTTTATCATTTCGTTTTCTAACGAATACCCATTTATAACCTACCAGTTTAACATTTTCTGGTGTTTTCTCTATTGGTCCATACACACCATGTTTTTGAAGGGAATCTAGCTCAACTTGGATAGCATCTTTCCATTTTGGCCAATCATGTCTTTTTCGACATTCATTTATGCTAGTTGGTTCATTATCATTATTCTCATTATAGTCATGACTTTCATTTATTTCAGTAGCTACTGCGAATGAGAATACATCATCAATTATTATTTTACTTCGATCCCACATTTCTCCATAGTTTGCATAAAATATCGAGATCTCATTATTGTTAGGTACTATTTTATTTTTGGAAGCTTCTATTATTTCTTCTAGGATAATAGTTTCTTTGGCATTCTTAGAAGAATTGGGATTTTCATTTAAGTCATTTTTTAGATCATTTATAACCTCTTCTGAAGGTTTATCAATTGATGATTTTTCGTTAGACTTTCTTTTTCTAGGAGCCAAGTCTTTTGAACCAATTGGTCTTCCACGTTTTTATCTTGCTTTAGATTCATTTGTTGCTTTTGGTTCTTATGGAATTTCAATTCTAGCTGGTGCATTTGCTGTTGGAATGTGAGATTTAGTTATTTTTGTAACATCACTGAATGCATCAGGCATTTGATTTGTGATATTCTGAAGATGCAAAATCCTTTGTACTTCATATTGGCATTGTTTGGTACGCGGATCTAAATGAGACATGGATGGATTATTCCATGATATTTCATGCCGTTCTACTGGAACGGTCTTTCCTCCCCTAACGGCGGAAAGATTGTCTCATCAAATTTACAGTCTGAAAATCTTGCAGTGAAGACATCACTCGTGAGAGGTTCAAGATAACGAATTATCGATGGTGAATCAAATCCCACATAAATTCCCAACCTACGTTGAGGACCCATTTTAGTACGAAGTGGGGGACTAATTGGCACATGCACAGCGCAACCAAACTTTCGTAAATGTGAAATATTTGGTTGGGATCCGGTTAAAAGATGTGATGGTGAAAATTGATGATAAGCCGTTGGTCTAATTTTAATCAATTTTGATGCATGTAGAATTGCATGTCCCCAAGCTGAAACAGGTAGCTTTGATTGCATAAGCAACGGTCTTGCAATAAGTTGCAAACGCTTAATTAATGATTCTGCCAGACCATTTTGAGTATGAACATGAGCTACTGTATGTTCAACTTCAATTCCTAATGATAGACAGTAATCATCAAATACTTGAGAAGTAAACTCTCCTGCATTATCTTGTCGAATTGTTTTAATATGATACTCAAGGAAGTGCGCTCTTAATTTGATTATTTGAGCAAGTAATTTGGTAAATGCTATGTTTCTTGTAGAAAGCAAGCATACATGTGACAAATGAGTTGATGCATCAATTAATACCATAAAATATTTAAATGGTCCACATTCTGAATGGATTGAGCCACATATATCACCTTGAATTCTTTGTAGAAAAGTTGGAGATTCAGAAGTGATTTTACCATATGAAGGTCGAGTGATTAATTTTCCTTGTGCACATGGAGCACATAAGTAATCACTTGGTAAATTCAATTGGTTTGATAAATCATGCCCATTTGAATTTTTAGCGATTTTACGCATCATGGTTGACCCAGGATGACCCAAACGATCATGCCAAAGAATCAATGTTTTTGTATTTGTGAGCTTTTAGCTCATGTTTATAGAATGAGATTCAACTATGCCAATTTTCGTGAAATACAATCTAGTTGAAATTGTTCCAAATTTTTCTAAAATAAGCTTCTGGCTTTCAATTTTAGAAATAATACAAAGATATTCTTTATTGTTTTCATTTATAGTTTCAATATGATAACCATTCATTCTTATATCCTTAAAACTTAGCAGATTTCTTTTAGAATTGCTTGAGTATAATGCATTTTGAATGAAGATATGTGTACCATTTGGTAATACTATATGGGCTCTTCCGGACCCTCCAATTATATTAGCAGATCCATCTATTGTGGAAACTTTAGCTAAAATCTTTTCAGATAATTTAGAGAAAAACTTCTGCTTTTTCAAAATCGTATGAGTAGTTGCACTGTCTAGTAGGCATATATCATCATTCAAGTATTGATGATCCATACCTTAAGAATTAAAGATAATACAGTTAGGTAATTATTGAAATAATTATGAACTTAAATAAATAAACAAAGCAAACTATCAATCAAATCAATATCCACCAGTACACATTATTTCAACTAGTTCTAGAAAAATAAAACGAACAAAAATCAAATTCAAACTAACTAAAATAAAATGAAACAAAAACCAAACAACAAGCTTCGGGCTACTTCTAGTTGATCAGATCGGTCATATCATTAATCATCGCATTGAGATTTCCATCATTTATGAAATTTCCATCATCATCTTCGAAGAAATCATCTAACTTCAAGTTAGTGTTATCAAACAATCCTTCAGTGTTATTTGTTTCAATATTCTTCGAACGTTGGTATTCATCAACTGTTTTCTTTGATGATCTACATGTACGCGACCAATGACTAGAGCGTCCACATCTGTAACAGACGTCCTCATAATGCCTTTTATTTTCTGAAGTAAAATCATTAGTTTTTTCAGGCTCATTTTTCTTTTGTTGCTTTTTAAAGTTGGTAGTTTTGTTGCCTTTAAAACCACCATAACCGCCTCTGCTGGAGTTATATCCACGTCCACGACCACGACCACATCCTCTACCTCAACCTCTGCCTTTACCAAAGTGAGAAAAATTAGCATTAACTTCTGGTAACGCAGTTGAATCAGTTGGTCTTGAGGAGTGATTTTTAATAAGCAATTCATTGTTTTTCTCAGCAATTAATAAACATTCTATGAGTTCAGAATATTTTGTAAAATGACGCTCTCGATATTGCTGCTGCATGAGTATGTTCGAGGCATGAAATGTTGAAAATGTCTTTTCAAGCATTTGTGCATTATCTACCTTTTCTCCACATAATTTCAGTTTAAAAGTAATTCTAAACATAACAGAATTATATTCTCTTACAGATTTGAAGTCTTGAAACCTCAGGTTCAACCATTCTTGCATAGTATTTGGAAGTATGACCGTCTTCTGGTGGTCATAACCCTCCTTCAGGGAGTTCCACAAGTGGAGAGGATCCTTTTCCGTTAAATATTCTGCTTTTAGATCATCGTGGATGTGACGTCTTAAAAATATTAGATCCTTTCTTTGTCCCGCTGTGACATATTATCACCATTTTTAATTGCATTTTCTAAGCATTGAGATTGCAAGTGGATTTCAGCATCAAGTATCCATGACAAATAGTTGTCTCCAGATATGTCCAACGCTTTGAATTCAAGCTTAACAATGTTTGCCATGAATTCTATTTACTGTCAAGAACAATTGACGTGGTAAGTTTAACAACAAGAAAAATAAATGAACCAAAGGGGTTAGAAAATATAAATGACAGAAATTCAAACCAAGAGAGAGTAAGAAAATGTGAACATAAAAAAAACGTGCTTTTTTTTAAAGAAATGTTTTCATATTATGACAAGGATATCACCATACTGTAAAAATGATATTAAATGTTGCGGCTACCCAAAATTGTTTAATACCATATCACTAAAAAAAATATGTATAATTATTTTTTCACGTACTACAATAGTTATACATCAAATCAATTAAAATGGGGAGATTTATGCTGATCTGTTCATAAAATAATTAGGATAAAACAAGGACTATAGTGGTATAAAATATATCAAAATCCATCTAAAACTTTCTGCTAGAACAGATTGAAAGCATATACGCTACATGTCAGGATCCAATTTACCAATAACATGTAATACAAACATAAAGCAATAATCTAAGCATACAAAACAAAAATATATATGTACACAGGACTGAAATGAATCTTATTTTGCTTTGCATCGAATTAATTTACAGTACAGAGTTGCCTTTATATTTGAATGAAATATAAATTTATTGCAAGCTTTAGATAGATTCTAGATCCAAAAACGAAAAAGGAATACTAGTCTGGAGTATTGATAAATTTGTACGAAAATGTTTTCTTCAGTCTACGATTACCTATAACAAAAAAAAAATTGCTAGAAAATCATACCACGTCATAGACGTGGAAGAAAATGAAAAACAAAATAGTACGGCAGACTTGACAACTCAAAAGCATGGTATGATAGTAAGATATAAATAAATAATGATATGAAATACTAATATTAGAATACCTTATTGTTGTAAACGATAGTATCCGGTATTTGTTTAGAGATATAATGACAATAGTACTTTTTGTTGTGAATAAGAAGGAAAGTGCATTTTATATACATATTAGGAGTAAGAGAACCGTCCGGTGAGTTGAAGATATTTTCACTTAATGAATAGGTCTGCATGTGGAGCTAAAGAATAGGTAGAACGAGTAAAAGTAGGCGGGACCAAGAAATATCACACTAAAAAAAATAGAGTAAAAATAGGCATCGATCACACATTCCATGTCAACGGTATAAAGAAAAATGATCTTTTTACTTACATTAAATGCTGCATACGAACGGAAAAAAAAAATGCAAAAAGTAACATAGAACATCGTGCAGATAACGTGTTATAAAATAAAGAGAACAGAAACATTAAAGGAAGAAGACATTTTATTATTCATCTCTGATTATTTTATAATACAAATGAGCGATATATTTATAGACTTCAAATCTAATGAAAATTACAATTTTATCCTTGACCATTTAGCATATTCATCCATATTATTTAAATATATTATAACTTTTTTTTTTTTAATGTTATTATAATTATTATTTTTTCACCTGGATCAAATTATTTCACCGATTTCCCCTTTTTTCCCCGAGAACACTGTTTGATAAGTAAGGCAAAAATAAAGAAAGAGAGGAGAGTACGCAAATTCTTCTCTCAACTTCGGTCGGAACCCTAACCCGAGTTTATTTTTTCATCTCGATTGAGCTTCATCTACATATTTTTTGTTCTTTTATCAGAATAATTCACTTTCTATGTAAAGGAAGTTGAAGTAAATTAAAAAATCGAGTTATTTGTGCTGAATCAAGATCATCGCATATTCGTATAATGGAGACGTACAAGCTTTGGGTTCGAAAAAACAAAGATTTCGTCTACTCGCTTGAATCTCTAGCCAACGTAAGTATTTTTTTTTGGCGCAAAACCATACCTTAAAACAAAAATTCTTAGATTTTAAGTGAAAGGTCTATTCTTATTTTTCCAAATTATGCCATAGGGTGTTACCTGGCTTCTTCCCGAGCGATTTTCCAATTCAGAAGTAGGCCCTGAAGCAGGCAGGTTATGCTATTTTTCGCTATATATTTCCTACATAATATTGATTCATGGATGATGATATTGAAATATTATTGGCCTGGTTTGTATTTATTTCAGTGTATGCGTTTTTGGGTATCCTCAGTTCTGTGAACCAACATATAATTGATACCACCCCACCTAGATTACAGCCTCCTTATTTAAGCAAGGTGGAATCATCTTTTCCGTGGTCTTTATGTGTTTCTACGCTAAAAGATTTGGAGACTGTGGTTGAAGTTGCTGCACAACATTATTTTGGAGAAGATGGTAAATGGAATTTCCTTGCGATCACAGAGGGTATAAAGTAAGAATTTTATCAGCTACAACCGTTTCATCGGTCTATGAATAGTTCATGCTCCATTTTGGAGTCTGTTTTGGCACTAAAAAAGCGCTTAAAACCATTCAGCACTTGTAGCGATGTATAGCTAATAAGTACTAAACTTCGTTTTTAATGTTTGGTCTAATGATTATCATATTAGGTAAGTATAACGTTGGATGGTAAACAACAATGCCTGAAATTAATCAGCTTTCATTTACCTCGCTAGGAAAATGAATGTTCACCACTACAACAACAGCAACTGTCCGAGAAGATTAACAGTATGCACTGGCACAATAAAAGCTTTTACGAAACCCGCATGTTTTATTGTGTATATAAGTGTGGCTCATGTTTGCACACGATACCCCTGGTACATTTCAGATTTTTTTCCCTTCACCATAAATACTTAATCAGCACTAAAATGTGAAATTCTAGATGACCGACTATTGTCTAACTCTAAACTAAGTATTTGTGTACTTCCGTAATTCTATGAATAATATTATAAGCAGTTATATATGTATGCAATATAAATAAATAGAGTTGAGAAGAGCAAACTCAGCAATGTATTAAAAACACACAAAAAATAAAATAAAAAATACTACGTCCAGTCCTCTTTGGAGTTTTCACTGACAACGTCCTTGCTTAGTTCAGAGAAATATGTTTACAACCAACACTTGAGACTCATCACATGTCTTCCTTACAAGTAATATACAAATGTAGACAATAGTGTAACTCAAATACTAATTTATCTATTGCGGTGCTTTGGTATTATAACCCACACAAAATCTCGAACATGAAGTGTGTATGAGTATAAATATGTTTATGGTCAGACTTTGGAATATAGAACTGAATGAGCAATGGTCGGTAGTTAGAGTTTTGAAATTAATTGTTTAAAGTTCAATTAATAGCAGTACGTACAGAGCCGGCCACAAGGCAAGGCTATCACGACTAATGTTTAGGGCAACATATCTCATAGGAGCAACTATGTGATGATATGTACAATAATGGTATAGACTTATAGTATAATCATTTTAAAACAAATTGACAGTTAGATTAAAACCTAAGAAACATATAAAGTTGCATGTTATAATTGTTATGTACTTTCTATGTCTTATAGGGGCAATCTGTAAACAAGTTTTTGATGTACCGTGGTACAATAATTCAACAATAGGTTTGTCGGTATTTAGGTGTCAAAAATTTACATGTTAGATAAAAATAGCTCAATTAAAATTTGGCTAGGGTAACCAAAAACCGTGGGCCAACCCTGAATGTATAAAATAGAACAATTTAATGGTTTATAGAAATCTGCATGGTATATATAGCCATGAGGAATTGCCAAGAGATGTTGAAGTTCTGAAAAGAGAAACGAGGAAGATATATGATATTTTATGATTTTTGAACATTTGCATTCTAAAATCACATTTTAGTCATCCACTGGTCGACTACCCATAGTGTGATCGGTTTGATCGATCGGTATGAAATGTAATTTCAGCCTCTTAACTCAAGCAAAATTGGTTTTAAAAATATATAAAAATCTTTAAAAAATTCCAAATGATATTTGAAATAATTGTGATGATATATGAGTTGTGTGAATTTCACATGAAGTACGACTAGTATATAATATAAATGCTAATTATCGTCACGTTGTTTCTTCGTGTAGCATTGTTTTGCTCAATGTAGTCAAGGCGCACGCCTAGACGCAAAATGCAAGACACACCTATCGAACTTTTTTGAAACTCAAGGCGCAAGTGGTAGTAAAGCGCAAAAAAACACAAAAAAGCTCTAAAGCGCAAAAGAAGCAGAGCAATAAAAAAGTGTGCTTTTCATTTATTTTGAAGGAAATTAAATTTTAAAAATTAATATTATGAAAATTTTGAATTATTTTAGTTTGTGATGTGAATTTATGAAGTTTTATTCTCAAATTGCATATATATGCAATTTTTTATTGTTAAAATTGCATATTTAGGAACAGTTTTAGCTGTAGTTTTGATAGCAGGGTGGCATGAAAAAAATGCATCTAAGGTGCACTTTTTCATCTTGACTACACTGGTTTTGCTATGTGCTATATTTCTATAAATCTTTGCTACCTTGTGAAAGTTCTTGTAAAGCTTGTACAAATATGTTTACATTATCATAATCAAAATATAGTTCTAACAAACAGTATATATATATATATATATTATATAATATGAATTTAACAACGTATAATATACTTCCCCTATCGTAATGCTCTTCCCTTATTTTTTGTTTGTTTTGTTTTTTACGCTCTTCCTTTACAATTTGTCAGATATGATTATATTTCTCCTCCTTTGCCAGTACCAAAAAGAGATAGAAACCGCGTATAAGGAGATGACATAATAATATAATAATAATTTAACACAATTGATTAAAAATAATGATGCATGAATCTCAACAAATAATTCACATACAAAGCAAAACACGGTGAACACATAATGGCAACCACATAAACAAGAATATCCTATAAAAATACATATCACTATGTACCAACATAACCATAGTACGATAACACAATATTTACAAAGTATGAAATAAACAAACTAAAACAGACTATATCATAATGCATGAATATAATAAAAGGCATACCGAACGAAGTTGTTTAATCATCAAAAGGCTCGATGGACGTAGTAAGGCCACAATCTCGTGGAAAGCAACGACGAACCTCAAGTGTAAGATGGTCAAGCTCCTACTACATTAGGCGGATCTGCAATTTTAGACCGGTAGATGTTATAATAATTAGATCTAAAATGTGATCGCTTTGCTCGCCCTCTTCTTTCATGTTAATACCATCACCTCTATCTCTCATCCTTTTAAGGATTTAATGCACTATAACCATACATCCAAATTTACTTGTTATTTTTCCGTTCCTCCCTTGTTGTTTTGTTCATCTAAAAGGTCTTTTTGAGGTTTCATTATTTCTTCTTATTGTATTAAAATATGATCACTAAATGTTCATTATTAGGTGTACGTCATCTTCACCATCTTCTCCTTCACTAATCTTAATATCTTTCGATAGAGCAAAGTTAGCCCTTTATCTAAATTCGGGATATGAAAGGAAGATCTAAATTAATTTCTTACTCACAAATACAGGCTCACCTAAAGTCTTTCAACGATGAAAAAACAACTTGCTCACTCTCCAAGTCAATTCTAAAATGTTTAAATATCGTAGTTGTGAGATTTTATGAAATTATATCATCTTGGTATTCCTAACATATTATCAATTAAATTTTGTAAAATAGTCTTGGCTTAATTTATTCTTACCCTCAAATAATAGCATACGTGCTTTCTTAATATTTGAATTAATTTGAACATAGCTATCAGTTTTATAAAACACGTTCTATTGGTCTAACGAGTTTTATTGATAAATTTTCATTTTTTAGACTTCCATTTTGTGTAAAAATGTTGTACGATATTCGCTTATCATCCATAATCACATCATCTAAATTTGTTTGATAATATTAAACCCAAATTCTTTGGTCAAATCGAATTTCACTGCAATAAATCGAAGTCTTTTTGAAAAATATATGTTTAATATCAACTTTTAAATTAGCGTAAAAGAATCATGCACTTTCGGTACATTTCGTGCTAAAAAATATCATGTAAAGTAATGCTTGCAATTTTAACTTCTTTGAATGTGTCGAAGAGATTAAAAATGTGAACTTTTGAAGCATGACTAATCTCTCTATTAAGTTGTGAAAATTCATGGTTTTATTAAAGGGAAAATTTGTCGAACGGTCTTCAATAAATTTCAAAATACATTTCCTTTTTAGAAAATTGGTTTTAGCGAAACGCCTCTGAAATTATTTTCAAAAATGTTTGCAATTTTTTGGCAAATATTTACAGTTAGCACTGCAAATATTTACGGTTAAAAGCGCAAATATTTGTAGAAAAACAACAAATATTTGCACTAAAAATTGTAAATTTTCATTGGAAATAAGTATAGCGATGTTTCGTGAAACTTGTTTTTGGAAGGGAACGGAGATGAAATATGTTTGGAAATAAGGATATGTCTCAAATTTTCACTTTAAACATATTGATTGTCTTCTTCTCATAATTTAGTCATGCCTTGGTATGTGGAGTTATGAGAGATGCTTGAGATAAATGAGGAACTTGCAGAATAGCTCTCTTTTTAGGTGCCATATGAAATTTTCAAATATACTTTTTAGTGGTCAACCAAACCTACTCTTTAGCGGTTGACCGCTCTATGTTAAAAATGCATAATTAATTGTGCCGATTTCAAACCCACTATAAAATCATTAGCGTATTTTTAACATCGGGTGATCGACCGTTAAAGGGTAGGTCGGTTGATCGATCATGTCAGATCTGCATAGAGCTTTCGATCCATCGATTATGTAATTTTATAAAATTCAAAATCATTTTTTGCCTATATCTTCAAAACTGTACGTCTTCGCCCTTTTTCCTTTTCATACTTAAACCCGGTAATCTCCTAAAAAATAAATCCATCACGTTTCTTAAAATTAAAATAGAAATTCAAATGATATCTAATTGAGAGAGCCATTCGATAAATTCTTCCTTCATTTCAAATATTTTTTATAGCTCCGCAAATCAAGGCAAGACTAATAACGATAAGAAAATAATTGAAATGTTTAAGAAAACTATGAATTTTCACAATTTAGCAAGGATATCAGTTATGCTTCCAGAGTTCATATTGTATAATCTTGGCGAGACATTCAAAGAAGCTAGAATTGCAAGCCTTATTTCATATTATATTTTCAAGGTGTATGGATTTCTTTTACACTAATTTAAAAATTGATATTAACCATAATCTTCTAATAACTACCGCTATTAATGGCACCGAAGTTCCATTAAATGAAAGAACTTTAAGTTGAATATTGTTAATACCGTCCAGTGGAATAGATTTAGATAATGTGGTTATGGATTATAAACAAATATTGCATGTGATTTTTAGACAAAACAGATGAATCTATAATAATAAAAAATTTGAGGAATAAAGCTCGTTTAATTATGCTAATTATTCAACACGGCATTTTTTCTAAAACTGGTAAAACAATCGAATTCTGTCCAAATGTTAAGAAAGTTACCTATGCTATTCTTGGAGGGTTAAGAATTAATTAGGAAATGCTATTTTACAAAGTTTTGTTAATAATAAGTTAGGAATACCAAGAAAATATAATCCATATAGAAATCTCTTGATTATGATGTTTAAACATTTTGGAGTTGGCTTGGAAAAGGAGCAAGTTTATTTCCACTATGGAAAATCTTTTGATGGGTGTATTACAAATATGAAAATATCTTAGCTTTTTCAGTCATATCCTAAATTTAGAGAAGGGGTTACTTTTGTTTCATTGAGAGATATTGAGGTTAGCGAAGAAGAGGATGCTAAAGATTAGCATCACTTAAACAATAAATGTATAGTAATTAAATTATATAATAAAGTAATAAGAAATAATGGAAACTCCAAAAGATCTTTTAGATGAACAAATAGGACGGAGTGAAACAGAATAGGTGAAGTTGAGTATATTAGGAGTAGGATGCATTCAATCCTTAATTGGAGGAGATACAGGGGTAATGGTGTTGACTTGATAGAAGAGAGTGAGTACAACAAGCATTCTCTAATGTCTATCAGCCTACAATTGTGGATCTACCTAATATAGCATAAGTTGGGTCATCTGCACCACCAGAGGTTTATCGTTATTTTCCATCAGGATGTAATCCTACATCTATCAAGCCATCTTATGAATAGACCACTTCATATGGTATGTTTTTTATTATATATTTGCATTGTGAGACAATATGTTTTAATTTTTTTATCACACCCTGTATGCATTGTGTTGACGTTTTATGGCATGTATTTCTACGAGATATTCTTTTTTGTGCGTCGTTGGTATTCTGTGTTAACTATGTATTACTCTATGTATGTGAATTATTTGCTGAGATACATGCATCTTTTTTTTGCACAATGATTAAATGTGTGAAATTATCACTTTTTTATTATGCCTTCTCTTTATACACGATTTCTACGTTGTCTTGTTTCTGACAAAGGGGAAGAAATGCGAGCATGATTGACAAATTGGTGGGGGCATGATGATAGAAGTATATTGTACATTGTTAAGTTTGTATATTAGCTATACACACCCACACATATAGTTATTATCATCAAAATAGGTTTCTAACAAATGCCTTTATATGCATAAGAATGAAAGATGCGGACATGACGTAAGGCATGATATAACTGTCCATTTTCACCTATGGCGTGACGTTCATGAAAAGGCACATCGAATGATGCATAAGGCACACATGATACAGAGTCTTTTTTTTTGTTTAATATTTTGTTGCTTTCCAATTTATTTTTCACAATTTGAAAGTGCATAGAGATGAGTACTTATAATGTGATCATATTTATTACCATCTGTGAGGCCGTGATATCATTGATCCATCATCATTGAAATATATTGATGAATGTAGTGAATGATTGACGTGAAATATGGATGATGCATCTGATGCTAAGGACAAACTTGTATTTGATGATGATAACGATGATTTGACTTGGGGAATGACGGCTAGAGTAGCACGGCGAAGGAGACTAGGTATCCAAGTAGACGAATATAGACATCGAGATAGTTCAACATCCGCTTCGGCTCCTTTACATCCTTACGGAGTAGAAACAAATTTAACGAAACATACGAGGAAGACTCTGAAGCCTATGAATATGATGATGCAAATATTGATTTGGAGAATCTAATTAATAAATTAAATTCATAATTCTAGTTTATTTTGATTTTGGCTTTCAAGAGGATTATTGTACTTGAATTCTACTTATATGACATTATATTTATTAATGTTTTTGCCAAATGACAATAGTATCTTTGCTGGGTATGTTTTAAGTGAGAATTATTAATTATATCGGACTTTTTCAATTAATTGTTGTGTATTAACAATTTTTTTAAAACATGCATGGTAAATCAAGAAGGCATGCATCGTTCGCTACATTGTGCTCCGTTCGCTACGTCGTGCACCAAGACGATAATATAAGAAGGTTTTGCGCCATTGTGCATCGTTAATAACTATGCTTATACAGGATATGGACCATATTAGAGCATCAAAGCTTTAAATAATATTAAAATTCATCATATATGTACCTCTCTATTTCTTTCATGCATCAAATCTCTTGTAGAAGTAATCTAGTATTTCAAAATCTTCATTTGCATGAAGTGAACAAGTAAAAGAGGAGGGGGAGTGGAAGCCAATGCTGAAATACAAGTTAGAGATTGGAGCATGTATTTTTGTATTGCAAAATCTCTGTACAATGATATAGTGAATCCTGTATTGTTGCAGGGCAATGGTTAGATTGGCTTTACTAAAGGATAGTGGGTACAAGATGCTCTTACAAGGAGGGGTGATTCCCAACGTGGGGCAGAAAGAATCAAATCATCATGATGCAGTTGGGCCTTCGGAAAAGCACGGTGGACAGTTTCAGGGATATACCAGGAACGGCTATACCCTAAGCATGGAAGGAAGAGCTAGGTCAGCATTAAGCAAGTTCGGGGAGAATGCAAGGATGGCTTCATTTCCATTGCAAACAAACCATTTCCTTGGAAATCATAATACTACTGGTAATGACAACCGTCTAATATCTATGTTATTTAACATTCCAATATCATAACCTTCTACCCTTGTTTTGTTGTACTAAAGTATGCAAGCCTTTAAAACTTGGATTTCAGATGAAATCTTGGACCGACGTCTCGGTTTATATCTCGGGTTGAGATCTTAAGATCTCGGGGTAGATGGGTGTCAAACAATTAAAAATCATGTTTGAAATATTGTCTCGTCCAAGTGCTAAAAGTGGATCTCGGGGGAGATGAAGGAGATTTAAAACTCTAAAAGGATGATCACATTGTATAAATTTTTTAACCTGCAAACCATTGCCTCAGATAACTTCTCGTTAGGCACAAATATATTGTCAAAATGTTGGAAGCATACACAGATAAACAAAACTGTTGAAAATGCTGAAGCTAAGAGCTTGAAAGCTCAATGGTATAGAAATGTAGAATCTTGGTTACTTTTAGCTAAATATGACCAGTAGTACCGCACAATATTTGTTATAATTTGTTGCTACTAATCAATGAGTTCTTTCTTGCAGCTGAATTGACAGAGAAACCTACACTTGCCACAATATGGTCCAAGAAGCCATTGTTTCTGACAGGGGAGTCATTGTTTATCACGAGGCCTTTAATCTATGTTCTCTTGATTAGAAAATATGGAATTAGGTCATGGACACCCTGGTTATTTTCATTGTTTATGGATCTGACTGGAATGTCTATTATTTCATACATAACAAATCCTAGTCGCACAGTTGGAGACGAGTTTTATCCAGCATCCAATGCTGAGAAAGATGAGGCAAGTGCATTACAAATCTTTTTTTCTTCTAAAGTTTGCTTTACATACATATACACACAGACACACACACGGTTTGGATTGTGCAATTAACATAGTTTGTGTTATATGAATAGAAATGATAATAATATTTTTCAAATAAGAGTGAATGTCAGAAGGAACATAGCATATATTAAATTTGAACGCAACTAACAAAGTTAAATTTGTTATGGGAAAGTATCACCAATAATACAAGTGCTACTAGCACAGCTCAATGGGTATAGATTAGCATGCTATGTAGCAGTTGTGCCAAGCCAATTAATATGATTATTTCTAACTATTAATATATATGAAGCTTATGAAAGCACGGCGGGAATTTTAATCCATCTACTAATGTACATGCTTGGTTAGTTTGTCTGTAAATGTGGTTTGGGGTCGACTTTGATATGTTAGGTATCCCAAGACTGTCGACAACTTGGTATACTTGCAGACACTAAACCTAAGTCTATTAATTGTATATTCTAATCTATTGCTTCCCGGCCCAGTCAACTCATGCATCGGTGAATAAAAAATTAGATATATTTTATTGTTTCTCTCTGTGACCAGCGCTCCATACAGAGGAAAGAACAGGTTTTAGATATAAATATACACATGAAAACATGATTCCTTTTTTTACCTAGTTATATACTATCACCATTAGAATTGTAAAGTAGTTTTCCAATGGAAAGAACGATACTACCGCTAAGGTTCCAAATATCATATTGCGGTCACTTTCGTTTATTGGTTTTTACACATCGGATGAGATCTCGATCGAGACGAGTGTATCTTGGGTGTGCATATCGGAATGACATCTCAAGTCTTAAGTACATGTCATTACTGTCTCAGAGTAAGTTGTGTTTAAATTGGAAATTCCAATGAATTTTTAACAATTGTTATCCGGAAGGTAAAAATAGAATGTTGGGAGAAGAGTGGTAGTTTGATTCATCTGGTAGTGACTAAATGATATCCTTTAATTTGAACATGTCAACATGTCTTTTATTACGTCCTATGCAAATAAAAAAGTATAAATTACGGTCAAGGGGTTAGTAAATTGTAATTGAATCAACCATTTTCTTTTGGACCTAAACGAAGAGTAAAAAGATGTTATTAGTAGAAAAATTGTGGATGCGATATCGATTGAGATTTCAACTTATATTTCAGGTGAGAATATGAGATTCAAACATTTAGGATGAGAGGTGTGTCAAAGAATATATGAAATAAATTTGATGTCTCGTCTAAGTGTGGAAATAAGATTCGAACTACATCTCGGTCGATATAAAGGAAGATTAAGGAAATTTGAAACATGATTGACGCTAATGACATTTCAGTTCCTAAAAACACTTAAGAGTAGCGCCCTACCCCCTCCCCCCCCCCCCCCCTCCCAAAAAAAGAAAAAAGAAAAACACACACATCCCCCCACCCACCCCGTAGACAGAGAGAGGGCTTGATTATTTATATGACCTTATATTATGTTCTTTTAATTGTTTGGTATAACTTGAGTTATCCGAAATTTAAGAGCCATGTTATATGTAGTATATAAAAGGCAAGTAAATGGAATTGGATTGGTCAACATAATGACATGATAAATGGGATTTGTGCTGTAATAATTATTACTAATGATGATCATTTTTTAATCAATTAGTATAAATCATGAATAAACTATGCAGTAATAAAGGCAAAACAATATATAATAACAAATACATTGGAACATATACAACAAGTTCTTAATCTAAATACAGTGCAAATATGATAACACAGAATAAGAAATTCAAAGATATAAATCCAAGAAATTTGCAAAATCCTACAACAATTAGTTCGTTTCTTATGTTATCACTAACCGATGCCATATTATTTCTGACAATTCTTTGAATTTATTCATTCTCTTTCTCACTGGTTGTTTGATTCTTCAAGGTATTCATTCCAAATAAGAATGGGATCAACATCAAATGACATAAAGTTTGAGTACCCACTGTTGTATTTCATTATGAAATTAAGCGATGGACCCTAAATATGTTATAGTAGTGGGGCTTTTTTATATTATGTTAGATTCCGTGATATGTGTATATCATATAGTCAGTCTGAGCATTATATTGGTAGGCCATCAATATTTGTAGAGGTACGTAACCGTAGCCTAAATTTGTACAGGTTGTTTGATAAGTTTTCCTTTTGCAATAACTGGAAGCAAATAAGTAAAAAAAAATTAAGCAAAAAGGTGAGTAGTAAATGTAATTTTCCCTTACCCATACCATGTTATATATATTCTTCCTTTTTTTCTTCTATTAATTATCTGAACAGTAATAATAGTATCTTTATCAATATAAAATGTCTAAATTTAAATTTAAATCATTGAATATAAGATGACTTTCTAGTCAGGAACGTAGAAGATGATAATCTTTATACATCAATTTTGGACTCAAATAAAACATTTGAAGTGTGACTTAAAAAATCAAATGTTTTATCAAAATTTCTCGAACATAACGATTTTCACATAGTTCAATAATTTGGTCATCAACGGTTTCAGATATTCTGACGATTAATAACGACAAAGGAAAAGAATCGACAAAGGAAAAGAAAACGACGATAACCAATAATGATGAATAAATAATGTAAAAGGTTAAACCAGTAATGGTATTTTGGTTCAAAGAAAAATATAAGTTGTATAGGGAAAATCGCTGTTATCCAAGTAACAGGACTGTATTTCTTCTTTATGCCAATATAGCTCCTTATCCAGAATGTTAGTGTAAGCAGTAACTCTTACTTTAATAGAGGTGACTTAAATTCATCTGTATCGGTCAACGTAATGATATGATTACTGTGATTTTCATGAATAACTTGATGTGATTTTAAAATATGCTGATAATTACAATAGATAGGAAGTTGAGGTGGTGGAAAAAATAAAAATAAAAAGGAATATTGTTTAATAAGTTAAAGGCCATGATATGGGTGTATCATAGAGTCAGCATGGTATTGGTAGCCATAACATCGGTATGAGGACATACAGTAACTGTAACATAAATTTGCTAAAGTCATTTGATTGCTAAAACATTCTTGTGCAACTGCTGAAAGCAAATAAGTAGGCTTTCTACAACAAAAAGGAGATCGACAACTTTCAAGTATAATAGACAATCTTCTTGTTTGATCAATGTACTACAAAGGTTTTGGATTAAATAATCAGAACATGTTACTGATACATTGCTGTAGGCTTTTGAAAAGCAGCTATGACCATTTTGATCATGTAAGATCTAAGTATCTAATACATCTTATGGGTTAATTACAGCTAAAGCGGCGGAAGTTGATATGGGCACTTTACATCATGAGAGATCCGTTCTTCACTAAGTATACTAAGTATGCATAATATTACTTCCATGGATTAACCGATCAGTTTGATTCAACATATCCTGGATTAATTTCACTCTTTACTATAATTTCAGGGAACATCTTGAGAAAACAAGTACTTATCTAGGAAAATTTCCATTTGTTGGGATCCTAGCAGGTAAGTTACTTGTTGTGTGCTTTTTTGCCTTTTGTGTTATGTTTTCTTTATTTCTAAAAAAAACGAGTATTGTTATGTTTGTACAGATAAAATTGTAGAACTTGTACTTGGAGCTCAAACACGATATACTTACATATCAGGTTCTTGATTCTTCATACATCATATACTTTTCTGGCTGTGGCCATTATGAGATGATTTTCGGAAATACACAGTAGGCAGTATAACCTTATGTATTTTATCATGCAATAGCGGTTGCAAGCCCTATGTTTATTCAAATAAGTTATTTGTGTGGTAAGGACATGTTGCACTGTGCGAAGTTTTGTTGCACTTTGGATTCTTTTATATCTACTGGTCCCAGTTGGGCAGAAATACAGAATTAATTGCATGTTCAAATTTCACATGTCGTGTTTTTCTTTTAGCTATTTGTTAACTGCATATTTTCTTTGCTATAAACTTGACAACTAATAGATGTAAGTATGCAACCATTGTGATTTTGGATGTTTCTTTAGCTAATATCGTTTAGACACGTTATTATTAATAATGCATTTTACAATGTATATACAGGAGATGTCATATTTTATTATTACTTTTGGCAAAAATCCAAAATTTATAGAGTTGTACTTCATAGTTCAAATTTCAAAATTGACATCAATCATTTACTTTTTAATTGTGGCCTACTCCAGAACAAACGGTTTATATCTTAAAACGTAAAAGGCAAATCTCATTGCATAGAGAACCTTACAACCGGTTTACCAGGGTGAGCAATATTAACAATTGTATTTAAATTCATAACCAAATAATTATATTTCATTTATTTTTCTGTCAATACCACTAGCTCAACAAGTCAATCACATGACGTCTAGATATAGGTTACAAAATGTTTCATTTATTTTTATGCTTTACCACTCCTACCATAAAAAATGTTTGTTAAAGAGATTATTTTTTGATAGAGGCCAAATTTTATGGGATTTCATGCAAAAAAAAAAAAATGTTATCGAGACTCCATTGAATAAAACAATTTATTGTTTTACTCTTCGTGGGAAGCAAAATTTGCAGTGTTTCATTGAAAAATGGAAAAAGAAGAAGAAAAAAAAACCTAGGATGGTTCATTGAAATTTATTTTGGACGAGATATAATCGGAAAGAAAGTCAAAATTCGGGAGAGAGTCACCGGCGTTGCAGAATTTTTTTTTCATCTGTTAAATTGGGGTCAAATTTTTTTATATCCCATAACAGTTTTCAGAAAAACGGCTCTCCCCTCTGTTTAAAATTGGAGTTACTTTGCCAATGGCATATGAAAATCAAAGCTTGTTAGCTTGGTTGGCAGACGCCTTGGACAACCCCAGGCAATAATCACGGAAAAGATGTCAATAATGAATAAAAGTTATACTCGGTTAAGTTTAGTTTTTGTAGACACCAAAATATTTTGCATGTTTTTCTCTTTATATTTGAATTGCTTAGAGCAACCCACTTTGTAGACCTGAGGATGCACAGTGAAACTAACTTGTTACTTTCCATATTGTACACATGATTCTTGTGCCTTTTTTTACATCATTTTCCATGATGTCACTGGAGGATCCAAGATGCCGTGTCAACCCCAAATTAGCAATTATCGTTAATGAATCGACGACCTATCATAGGAATAAAATCGTCTTCTTTGGATAAAGTTATTATTTACTAATAGTCCAGTGTCATTTATGATTCTTGCATAATCATAACTTTTACAAGGAAAATAAATATGTATTTAGAATAATTTTTGTCCATTAGCATATAATTACAATTATTAAAGTGTGTGGTTAATACATAAACGATACCTATTTTACAATTAATTTCTAGTGTGTCATGAAAGAATGTTTTTCTTTCATTAGTTCAGCAATGTAATAATTATCCAAAAGCTGAAAGCACTTATAAAAGCTGTGATGCAATCATCTTTTGGAACGATAATTTTAATCCTATTTTGAAAAGATATTTTATTCAATATTCTGTTGTGTGCCAACCAACCATTCCATATTGTAGGCTAATTATCTCTACTTTTATCATTTTAAAACAAAACTTTCCATTTCGATGGCTAACAAACTCAAAATTAGATTCGGTGCACATAAAATTCTTATTTAGTAGCATAAAAAACACACACAAAAAAGAAGAAAAAGAGGAATTGATCGATATTTAGAGCAGGCAATTCATAGACAGTTTGGGAGTTAATAGTGTAGCGAGTCAGCTAATTTTACTGCAGTCCATTTTCTATTTTCACCGTGTCCTTGCATCCTAAGTCGGTGGAACATGTATTTTGAAGAGCACCAGGGAAAAAGGTCCAAAATCTTCTTCAATAAGACGCTGAATAATAAAAAAAGAAAGGACAGAAAGATACCAGACAATTGGACTAAGTGAATAAAAAATAAACCGATCCGAGTCATATCTACAATCACAAACTGTACTTAAACGCAAGTGGCTCCATTTTGATGACTCATTTCCCATGCTCTTCTTTCATTGACGTAAGATGGCGGTGCCTGCTTGGCCTACACCATCATTTTATTCTTCTTTTTTCAACTTATTAAATTTCTAATCGTGCCCAAAATCCAAATAAATTGTTTCTTTAATTACGCAAATATTAGAATTGAAAATAGCGTGCAGCTTATTTGTTTATTATCTTAAAATTTTCAACCATTTTTTAGCAGATAAAATGCTACCATATGCAAACATATTATATTATCGTTTCCAATTTTCCAAATTATCCTGTGATATAATTCGCCGTAAATCATGAATGAACAACGAGTATGTTTAAAACTAAGAGTTAACGTCACCGGCTCTTAATCATATGCTAGTCTTTTAAATTGTCCTTTAAAAAAAAAAATTAACAGAAGAAGAGAAATTATTATACAGTTTAGAACTATGGCGTGTGATCTTACGTCTGTATCTTGAAGGCATTATTCAGACCTCAAACATTTTATATATTTAACATTCTATAATATTTCCATTTTTAAACTAATATTATAAATAGTCTAAAGCGGAAAAAGTAATTAGGTAAAACACAATATTATGGTTGGGTCAAAACAACCTTCAAAGCACTGAACTAATTACAAAACAACGGCCAGACATTTTTGCACACTAACATCTTTTCAACTTGCATAAATTCAAAATTGAGTTACAAATTAAACTCAAACCCCCCATTTATTTCATATTACTCCTTCAAAAATATTACACATATATATAACCATCTATAAAATTATTATAATACACCAACCTTGCGTGCTACCAAACTATACAACAATCTTCAAACATCCTTGCATCATAATTTACATGACAGAACAAGAATTCGGGTTCTCCTCCGCGCTATGGACGTTGTAATGGGCCGACATAGGCGGGTTATAAGCACCCGTATGCGAATTATGATAAGTGTTCATATAAGGGTAATTATGCGACGCAGTCATCACATAAGGAGTGTTGTAGGGTGGATTGTTCATGTACGGTGGACCGTAACCCTTGTAGTTGTATGCCTTTGCCAGTTCTCTGTAAAATTGCTCTTGTGGATCTGGTTTTTTCTCCGCCACTTCTTCTTTCTTCTTCTCTGGCTCTTCCTTTTTTGCTTCTTCTTCCTTCTTAGGTTCTTCCTTCTTTGCTTCTTCTTCCTTCTTAGGTTCTTCCTTTTTAGCTTCTTCCTTTTTGGGCTCTTCCTTCTTCTCTGGTTCTTTTGCAGGTCCTACCGATAGTATCTCTGCCCGCCACAGTTTTCGTAGTTTGCTTACTATTGTGACAGGGTCCATTGCTCCTACCACTGTTAGCTTTTGTTCTGCCATGTTCATCTCTAACGAGTCGATTCCTGCGCTCATGTTCAAGAAATGCATATTAATCTGATAAATACATATAACAGTAGCGATCAAGAATATAAACACGATCAGATTCTGAGGAATTTACTTAACTGATTAAAATAAAAACAAATTTTTTGTTCTGATGATTTTGTTTATAGCTGCTTGAAGTACATATAGCATTGATGTTCCAGAAAACAAAGAATGGTTATGATGATTATACATATTGCTACATATAATAAAATCTAAGAACCTTTTGTAATTTAGTAAAGTGAAATTACAAACATGTGAGAATAGAATTACCTGGAATAGCAGAAACAGCTCTAAGAGCCTTTTGTTTGGCCTTGTTATCATGCAAATCCAACTTCACTATGACTTTCTGCGATTTAGTCATGAAATTTTTTGTTCAGATAATAAGTTACATGCAGGGATTATGAGAGTAATATATAAATTAAGATTAACATCAAGATCATATCTCTGTAACTGAGCTTTCAGATTTCTTGTGTGAGTAATTGTTACTAAAACTTGGTGAAAATGACTAGACTGGGGCTTTAATTCACAACCGACAGCAAATACATTATCAACAAATAATTCATCCAAGTTCTTTAGAAAGAAGATTCAAAGATCATATGTAAGAATGAACATAAAGAATCTAACATATACCAAAATACGTTAAGTATATTCCATGAATAAGAATCAATGCTTCATGGGATTATGAATATAATAAAATGGACTTCAAAAAGAAAGAACACAAACCTTCATATTACTCTTCAAGATTAAAAAGTATAAGGTGGAAAGCAGAGAAGAGAAGAAAATAATGTGAGGCAGAGGGTGTAAGATCAAAGTTATGGAAGAAATAAAGAGAAGAAAAATTGAATGGAGAGAAGAAAAATTGAATGGAGATATAAAATGAAGAGTGAGAAATAAAAAGTAGAGGTAGATATAGAAGCGATTTAGATTGATTTTGTATGCACTCTATAAAGCAGAGAAGTGCGTTGTAAGAATAAATAAACTTCTTATTATTTTATGTAAATTTTTAAAACTAAATGAAAAGGACGAAGAATTTTGGGCTCGTTATACAACAATTTCATTGTTTTAAAAAATTTAATGTCAGGATCAATCCTACGTGGATACCCTATCGCCTTCTCATTATAGTACTGTTTTGTACATGCAACAATGTGTTTAAATAACGGAAGTGTGTTATAATTTGGATTAGTTGGAACCTAAATAATTTGCACCTAAAATATAGAGTAAGCCAGTTTTTCAAATGATCTAATTTTACTAGCTTCTCCAAGGTAACTACAATATATTTATGGCTGCCTCAATCTTAAATTCTGAATTTTGATGGAAATTGCCAACAGTTAAAAGTCTGTTTAATAGAAGCCTGTTAAATATAAATTTGAGTTAATGACTACTTCTATTTAATAGGCATGTGACATAATTATTAAATAAATTACATTGAATTTTACACTTAATATTAGAATTGAATTATTGAAATGTTGTCATGCAGGCAGTTGAAATTTAGTTCAAACAGAAACAAATAAATGGCAAGAAATTTAGGGTCTGTTTGGTGTCATTTTGTATTTTAAGTTTTGTGTTTTCAACTTGCACTAAGAAATAACAAAAAAATAAAAGAAGAAGATTTATAATTTTAGTCATTGCGACCACCAACAGACAACGAAGTAGTTGAATTGTTTCTGTGCTTTTGTTTTCTCTTCAAACACGAAAAACAAAATAAACTTGTTTTCTATTTTACATGTTAATTTCATTTTTCAAAATTGTTTCTTTTTCAACAATACATACAATGGACGCGCTTTTGTATTGACGAAAACACAAAACTAAAAAAGACAAGCCAAACGGGGCCTTAATTTTGCGGAATGATACTAGCATACCAAATGTATGCATCAGTGTAGCTAAGCGGTTCTATAGCGGTGAAGGTTTAAAAAATTATAGCGGAGATATAGCAAAAAAAAAATAGTGGAAGTGCAAAAAGCTTCATTAGATATAAAATCAAATATTTAATGTTAATTTATTCTCATTTTCAATGATTTGTATAGGAAAATGAAATATTGTTAATCTTAAACCGTAGAATATCTACAATAAATTTCTAACTTATAGTGATTATTTATATTTTAAAATTAGATTTTTATCCTAACTTTTATAATTGGTTTAAAAGAAAAGTAATAAAATCAATCTTTATATATTAACATTGCTAAGTGGACGCTGGGTATAACAAAAAATAATAAAGCTTAAAAAGGACCTACTATTGTGGTGTTAAATTTAAATAGCACATGCGTTATAATAGAGATTTTACGAGGCAGCACTATCATGCATGCCGGAAAGTTTTTTGGTAAATAAGTGATCAGTGTGTATCCATTTTCGTATTGGAACCTGGTGGCTAGTATTATTTTTTGTTAAGTATATTATATATGTGGCTTGAAACTTTCGCTGCTTTTATTTTTCTGTACATACGTTGAACTGTAGCTTTTGCTTTGCGTATGAGATAAAGATTGAAACGGGAATCTTATATGATTGCCTCTCCTTTTTATTTTGCGATCGAGCTGTTCAATATATTAAATTCTTGCATTCTGAACCATATATTATTAGCTTTCCGGGATTCATTATTTACTTATATCTTACATGTTTGTTTTATATTTGCATCCAAGAAAGCTCGACGTATAATTGAACAGAAAAGTGGCATGTGCCTAACTAACATACGTCGCTCACCTACAATATTGAACGTATAATAGAATAACAAAAGTATTTTTGTCATCTCTCTGAGGAATTTATGACAATTTTCATGCCTGCATATAAAATATGATATGACATTAGGAAAGACAGAGAAGCAACGCAACCTAATTTGGTTTAAATAATTAATTTAGGCATATCATGTCAATTGAAACTCTACTTCTCATCTACTTTTGAATCAACAATAATCCAGGTTTGTTCGTACGCACACACGGCCATGCTACTTAAATATAATAATAGAAGCATATTTTCTTTGCATTCAGTATTCAGGGTAGGTGCATACTCCACACATATACGTATGCATGCACATGTATATACATACATGTACGTGCACCGGTGCATGTAGTGAAATTTGTTTTAATTTGAGCGAAAGCGAATTATTTGATCATGATTTAGTATTGTCTATTTAGATACCAATGAAACTTAAAAGAAAAAAAATCAATCATACAGTCTCACAAAAACAATAGCAGAAATAAGAGACACAGAAGATTTAACGTGCTTCGGATATGAATATTCTATGTCCACGGAGATCCAACAACTTCTTTTATTTCACTAAAGAAAAGATTACAAACACTACAAGGGGAAACACGTTTTCCAATGGCCAAAAGCCGTCGGCGGCCGTCGGAAACCGTCGGTCGCCGTCGGAAATAGCCGTCGGAAATGGCTTTGTCGGGAAGCAGTATTTCCGACGGCTTCCGACGGACGCTGTCGTATCCATTTTCGACGGATCCAGACGGGTTCCGACAGGCGTCGGAAACCGTCGAAAAACGCCGGAAAACGTCTGAAACAGGCCGCCGTTATCCGTCGTGAGCCGTCGGAAATTTTGACCAATAAGCTGTCGGAAGCCGTCGGAAATCTGCTGTTTTTTTTTACATTTGCTGCAAATTTAGCCTTCCAACCACATTTCTCTTCCAAACATTAGAATATCAATACTGCACAATCCAATATACAATAGTCCAACAAAATATTCAAACCCAAACCACAAAATACTTAATAAACAAACAAATAAATAAAATTACATCAAAATATAAATAACTATTCCAACATTAACATAATCCTAAAAATAACTGTTCTACCATGTTGTTAATACACAAATTCATCAATATTCTCATACACATTCTTATACTATCATAGAACCAAATGTGTCAAACATAATTATACATAAATCAACAATTACCTACGCCGTCTATCAAATCATTCTAAATTAAAACAAAACATACCTGAACGAACAAGAAAGCAAGTAATGAATCAATCTCCTGCAGATCCAGAGCCAGCCGAGGAAGGAAAGTGACCACCACCCTGCTGCTGCTGCATGTACTCTAACAACTGTGCGGTGTGCATGGCCTGTTGGCGGTTCTGCTCCTCCAATTGGGCAACTCTAGTCCGCAATTCTTCTATATCTGCAAGATCGTTCTGATGTCTACTCCGCCGTCCCCTACTCTGACTACTGGACTGCAATAATTGAATAATAAATAAAATCCAAGTTTATTGTTTTGAAAAAGTGAAAATATCATATTTTAAGTATTTTAAGAAAAAGTAAATTATTTACCGCTAAATTGCCAAATCCGTATCGTCGACCATGCTCTGCTGGATCCATAACGGACTCAAAAATAACGTCTTCCTCATTGGTCGTCAGCTGATCTCGACCCGTGTCAGCAATGAGTTTCTGCCGCTGCTCCATAAACTTCTCCTGCATTAACAAATTAATAATATCATATCTTATGTCATCATAGTTTAACAATTAAAACAATTACTAATGCTGAATAAAATAAAATATGCTTACATGGCTTTTGCTGGATTTATCGTCCTGCCATGTGTACGAAACAGTCCCGTCTAGATTAACATGCTCGACAGCATGCGTACGGGTGAACACGTCCATATAGCTGACAGGACCATGTGACTCGGCTTCCTGAAGTTGATTGTTACATACAATTATTATACATTTAAAATCATATAGTATAAACTATTTACATTTATTATTCAGTAAATTTACCAACTCCTGCCGATACTGCTGAAACGACTTCGATCCTCCGCGATGAGTGACGGGATTCTTATTTCTATTTGCAGAGTTTCTATCCGACTCTGCCTGTACATTTAAAATTTTATACGTTATTTTTCGATCACGTCAAATTAATAATTCAAAAAAAATTAGTATACTTGCCTTCGCCTCGTCCGTCTCCCAGTATCTCAACCAAGCTTGCCACACGCTCTCTCCCATCCACCGTGGTTTCTTACCAGATTTCTTAATCTCAGATATCGTATCCCTGTAGTTCTTGCGCATCTTCTTCATCCAGTATGCTCGTGCCAGCATCATATCATCTGTCTGGATGTCTATCTCAGCCTGTGTTAAAAAAAAGATTACACTTTAAACGATATAAACAGTAAAAAAACGACAAAAACGAATTAAAAATGGAAAACAGAAAAATATGCATACTAGGACATCCTGCCATATGCACTCTATGATGTGAGGAGGGATGTTATCCCACTTCGGCCAGCAGGCACTCATCCTACTGCGATAAGAAGCTCTAGAGACGTCCAACACAACCTTAGAAGGAAGTAGATCGAACCCCCTGTTTTTAAGTACGATATAGATAAGTACGTACGTATATCATAGAAAAAATAAGATGCTGAATAAAATTTAATTCTTACCCATCTACTCTAGGGACTAACGATACAACTGCACGTTGTGGCTCTTGCGATGGGCCGATGCCATCGCCTCCTGACGATCGTGAAGAGCTTCTACCTCTACATGATATATTGATAAACCTGTGACATATACACATCATTATATAAGAGAATAAAAACATGATAATTAATATATTTCATATGAAAATGACATCAACGGTATAAATTGCTTAATTAATAACTGAAATGGAAATAGAAATGGAAGTGTGTTATACCTGATTCATAATGGGTGTACTATTCCAACGATAAGCAGAGTTCATTGCATTTTCAATAAAAATTGCTAAATAAATGACAAATGGAAATAACATAAAACATGCAAACAATAGTAAACGGATTTGGTTTCATAGTTACATCAATTTCATAATACATCAAGAATTCAACATAGTTACATCAATTGCAAAAAACAGATTCAGATTTATATCAGTCATCATCGTCTTCTGATTCAGATTCGGTCTCGTTTTCGACGATATTTTCTTCCGCACCGTCAAACGCTTCTGCCAAAACATTTGTTTCATCGATCAAAGGACCAAAATCTGTATGATCGTCTGTAATTATTATTTCGTTATTTTGCTCAAGATCTGCCTGATAAGCTTGTTCATCCGAAATATTCTTCCCATCAAATGTGAATCTGGCCTTTGTTTTAAAAACTGCAGACCAATCTGCTTTATCTCTTTTTAGAGACGGATAAAGAGCGTAATAAACTTGCAATGCTTGTTTGGCTAGTACAAAAGGATCATACTTGTGATAGTGCGATGTATGCTTTATTTCGATAAGATTATAATCCTTGTGCACATTAATTCCAGAACCTGGAACATTGCTAAACCAATTGCATCTAAATAGAAACACCTCCTCCGCGGATCGTGAGAAATATGTCAGTTGCAAAATTTGTGTCAGAACGCCATAAAAATCATTTAAATGATTTTCTGGATCGTCACTACCTTTAACAAATACACAAGTATTATTTATTAATTTTCCTGCACCGTATTCTTTGGTGTTAAATTTATATCCATTGACGAAATATATTGGATATGTCTTGACCACTCTTTTTGGTCCCATCGCTAGATGTTTCAACCCTTCGTCAACAACACAATTTCTCGGCTCATAAACGTAATTTGAAAACCAACCGGAAAATTCTTTACTGAGATCTCCGTTCAGATGTTCACGTTCATAAACACTGTTTATATAAATAAATTATTACATTAGGTTATACACGCGCATGCATTATAAAAAAGAATAAAACACAAATTATTATTTCAGATTACCTAACAAACGGTGAAACCTCGGCACAATTTAGAAGAATATAAGTGTGTGCTACATGAAGATCTCTATCGTCTAACCATATTTCTACACATTTTCCAAAAGGCCGACCATATTGTCTAAGAATAGATAACATTGTTTGAGAGGACTCTTGTTCGTCGCCTTCGTCATTACGAGGAACACTTTGAAATGAAATATTCACATGGTCACTGAAATAGTGAGAGAAAATGAACGAAGCTTCTTCTTCGATGTAAGATTTACATATCGAACCTTCAACTCGTGCTTTTTGCCTCACTTTTTTCTTCAGATGATTCAAATATCTATGCAAAATTAATTTATATTAACTTAATCTTTCAAATGCAATTAAATTACGTTATAACATATTACATACCTCTCAAATGGATACATCCATCCATATTGGACAGGACCTCGAAGTCGTGCTTCAGATGGGAGATGAACAGATAAATGTTCCATCACATTAAAAAAACCTGGCGGAAATATTTTCTCTAATTTGCAAAGCAATATAGGAATGTCCACTTCAAGTTTACGTAAACGTTGCACTTTTAAAGTAGTCGAACAAAGCTCTTT
This sequence comes from Allium fistulosum, assembly GCA_030737815.1. Classification (NCBI taxonomy): domain Eukaryota; kingdom Viridiplantae; phylum Streptophyta; class Magnoliopsida; order Asparagales; family Amaryllidaceae; genus Allium; species Allium fistulosum. Next base: position 636,708,286 of record CM060901.1, read on the forward strand.
GTAAAACATACTAAGCTCCGTTACTACCTTCCAAACTTTTAACGGCAGTAGTTCTTTGAACATTACGGGAAATAAATTTTCCATCATTATGTGACAGTCGTGACTTTTCATTCCGCTCAATCTACCATTTTTAAAATCAACACATCTACGAAGATTTGATGATATCCCATCAGGAAATCTTAACCCTTCCACCCATTTTAACACAGTTTTAACTTGATTATTATCTAATTCGTAACATGTTTTGGGTTTTTTTACTGTCATTTGGTTTCATATGAAGCTCGGGACGTTTGCATAATTCTTCTATATCACGTCTTGATTTCAAATCATCCTTCGTCTTCCCTTTCACATTCAAAATTGTGTTAAAAACATTATCAAATACATTTTTCTCATTGTGCATCACATCTATGTTATGGCGAAGCAGAAGATGTTTCCAATACGGCAACTCCCAAAAAATAGTTTGTTTGCACCAGTTATGAACAACTGATTTGCCTTGAATTTCTGTTTGCTCGCCCGTTTCATATATCTTTGGATAGTCCTTAACAAGTTCATATATGTCTTCGCTTGACCATATCGTCGGTGGTTGTCTGGTTTCTACTCTATTAGCTAAAAAGTTTTTCTTGTCTCCTCTGAAGGGATGATTTACATGGAGAAAATATCGATGACAGTCAAACCATGAAATTTTCTTACCATGAGGTAAAGAAAACGCTCGTGTTTCATCCATGCAATATGGACATGCTAGACGACCGGCAGTACTCCATCCCGAAAGCATTGCATAGGCAGGAAAATCATTTATAGTCCACAACAAAGAAGCAAACATACGAAAATTTTTCTTCTTCGACACATCGTATGTTTCTACTCCTTCGTTCCACAGTATTTTTAGCTCCTCAATCAACGGTTGTAAATATACATCGATTCCTTGTGTCGGATCGTCGGGGCCATGAACGACAACAGTAAGAAACATATATTGCGTTTTCATACACATCCATGGAGGTAAATTATACGGTGTGACGATAATGGGCCAGGATGAATATTTAGAACCAAATTGAGAAAATGAAGAAAAACCGTCCGTACATAATCCTAATTTAACATTTCGACTCTCCGCTGCAAAATTTGTGTGACGACCCAACTTTCCACTACCGGAAAATCACGCCGTTTTTAAGAAAGAAAGGGGTGAGAAATAGAAAAGATAAAGAAGAAGAAGAAACAACATCAGAATCTCAACAGCGGAACGAATAAAATATAATATATCACATAAGAGAATACATAATATCATATACATCAGAGTCACACAGATAATACATCACATACTAGACAGTTATAAACATCTGTCTAGTTAATACAACTCGATACAACACAATACAGAGATACCAACACAGCGGAACACTATACATATCTATAACGCTGAAGTCTCCTGCTCCATTGCTCCTCCACAATTCGTCAAAGCTAACCTGAATCCCTTGGCTACCCGTAAAAATTTGGGTACCCGAGAGTTTAAGAAAAAAACAGGAAATAAACTCCGGGTCAGACATGGGTCTGGTATGAGTAACAGGTTAAAGTTGCTTAACTTTGAAAATCCTTTGAAAACAAAAGGTATCACGTAAGACATCCCACACATAAACATGGAAATGTTTTTACCTTACGCTAACCAAAACATTTGATAGGAAATTCAGTTATATTATAATAGGTCTAGGGTTTTCAAGTAAATAGAAAATAGCTGAAATTGTTACATGATTAAATTCCAGCATACTAGCCACAACGTGGGTAATACAATCAAAACCGTAGGGTCTCGTAGGGAAAATGGGTTTCCAACAATGGCAGGGCTACTGGGGTACCGCCCGTCACAGTACCTGGCCTAGATCAGCGTACCGAGGAGTACGCCCGCTCCCCTGCAACACAAGGCCGGAACCATTCCTTACTGAACAGTTCCGAACGAAACAACCCCAGCAGTCGGAGCTCTACAACTGCCCACACAGCCGAATAAAAAGGGACATCTAGACAGGGGTATATCTCGCTCTCAAGTGGGTGCTACCCACGAAGCCTTGCTGCACCTCCCCTGTTTTAGCCATTCCCGGTTGATGAGGCTTGAGGTCACGATTACCTTATCAGAATTCATCACTTAGAATGCTCATCGTCCGCCTGACGATGTGTTGAAAGCATTCAATCCATACAAGTTCGTTCCGGGTTCGAACGAAACCGAAGGCATTATCTCGTTACACTCATTTTGGAATCACCCTCAGAGTTAACGACAATAACCCTTGCACTCTGAATCTTCATCTTCACTTGAGATTCACGACCTATCGTTATTTTGGATCGATGTGGTATTCGGGTCTCCAGACCTAGAATCCCGGTATACGGAAACCCGATCCCGGTCTCATCGAAATCCAAACCGTGTCTTTTAAGGCCAAGTTGTTTTAAAGTTAAAACAATTCATTTAATTTATCTATATACACACATATAGATAGTTCACAATATCACAGATAGATAATCTACAATATCACAAATAGATAATCTACAATATCATCATAAATAGACAATCCATATCACACAGCATTAATTATCTCCTATCAGAGAATTCAAACCATTCAAGGAAATCAATATCATCCATCAATACATAAGCAATGATTCATAAACACATCATTTATAATTAATTTAAAATGAATTAAATTAATTACCTTATCTCTAATTAATTTAAAGTAAATTAAATTAATTACTTCATTCTATAAATCCTGCTTACTTAACCATTAATTAACTACAAATCAATTAATTAATCATTCTCTAGATTTCCATCTTAATTAATCATCCTGGATTAATTATCCTTTAATTATATTCAAGTAGTTATCTTCCAATTAATTTCACAAATTAATTATCTTTAACCAAAAACAGTAATTAACCTTTAATTACTCTATTTATTAATTAACCATAATTAATTACATTTATCCTTTATTTAATTACAATTAATTAATTACTCAAAATCACTTATTATTGATTAATTAGTTTTAATGAATCAATTCTTAATTACATCATTAATTATATAAATTAATGATCCCTAATTACATTCTTGAGTTAATTATTCCATTTAAAATTAATTACATTAAGTAATTAATCTTTGCTAAACCACATTTATTAATCAGTCTTGATTAATCCCATTCAGTAATTAACTACTCTTAATTACTTCACTTAATAAATTAATTACTCCTTTAATTAATTATCTCAATTAATCCCTTGATTAATTACACAAATTACTATCATTATTAAATCATCTTCAATTAATTACATACAGTAATTACCATTTATTACTTTACTTCATTAATTACATTAAGTAATTGCTTATCAAATTCCAAAGCGATTAAATTAATTAACTTAATTAATTAACTTCAATATATCACATTAAACCCAATTTATTACATTAAGTAATTAATTTCTTAATTACTTTCATTAAGTAATTTTACTAAATCAATTTTTACAAATGATTATCTTAAATTAATTGTTTAAAAATCTCAAGTTAATAATCCTCATTAACTATCAATAATTCTTTAATTTCTTCCCTTTAAGTAATTAAACTTAGATAAATCATTTTTGATTACAAGTCAATTTATCTTTAATAACCCATTAATTAACCTGTAATTATTAATTTAAGTTCTAAGTGTAACTTAATTAACTTTTAATTACTTGATTAATTAATTCTAATCATTAATTAACATCCAATCTTTATCCATTTAATCATCCTATTAATTTAATTTAAGATAAAACTTTACTCTTACTTATAAATTGAATTATCTTTAACAAAACATTTTTAACTCAATTTTACCTTTAAACCACTCTTTTTAAATTTCATTTTTAAATTCAAATTATTTAAAATGCACTTAACATTTAAAAATTGTTAAAGAATTAAATTTATAACTTAATTCAAATTTAAAACTAGGATACAAAATTCAGTTTTGGATTCCTATTTTTAAATTTAGTTAAACTTGTTTAAACTTACATTCAAAATTTAAAATTGAATTTAAATTTTGAAACTGTCAGGTTATAGAAGCCTGTAAACAAATATTATCCCGAGACAACCCCTGATACACTTCGAGCAAAAACTCAAACCAACCCGAAGCAAGTCTCGAGCAACCCTTCATCCCCAAAACAAACAGCTGATACTCCAATAACCTCGTGCACCTGCACCACCGCCGCCCTCACTTCCGATCACTCGCGATCCTTTGCGCAAATCGGCGATCATCATTCAACCCAAATCCGACCATCCAATTGATAGCAGAAACCAAAAATAAAAATCGAGCACCGAGCTCGAAACTGGGAAAGATGTCGAACTGGAATCTGCCGCAAAACTCTAAATTCCGATCATCAACAAACCTACGCCTCCGGCCATGAACTTTCCCACGCCACTCCATCCATCATCCACTTAAATCTGGAACAATTCGATCAAACATAGGAGTTGCGGTGATTAAATTTCCAGATGAACAACAAAACTAGGGTTATAATCTTTAATTCAAACTTCCCCAAAATGTCAGAGTCGAGAAAAAAAAAACGTGCACGTGCACGTGTACGTCGCCAGTGATCATCTCCAACTGTCCCCACGTCGTCGATCAAGTCAACGTTCCTACCCACATCCATTTCCGATCATCCAACTTCAACAAAATCTCGAAATTCAAAATCGAGCCTACTACCCTAAAAACTGGAACAAAACATCACCTGGAATCGCCTTCGTTCTCGAGCCTCCAATCATCTGAGATCGTATAACTCCGGCGAAGTCTTCATCTTCGTCCCTGCTAGCATCCCATCGAGTTTGGTTGAACTCGATCAACCGAGCAGGCGAAACGATCCAAAGCAACAGACACAACAAAAACTAGGGCTCCAGACTTCCTCGATCAACCAGCGTCGCCACACAGCTCTGATCAACTTCCTACCAATTTTCTAGCGACCCCAGATCACTCCTCTACCAGCAGGAACGACCATGGATCTTCCGATCAACTTGATCGCCAGAGGCGACTCAAAACACCCAAACTGATCAAACTCAAACTACATGTTCGAACCCAATCTAAAATCTATGGTTTTACTTCCAAAAATCTTGATTTTAATTAATGTTTCAGATCACATACCTGAAACAATGATTTAGAATGTTTTAATTTTAACATAATTTAAATTTTTCCTGTTCAATTTAGTTTCCAGATATATTTTGAGTTTATTTTAACTTGAATAAAATTTTAAAACTAAGTCTATGGTTAAACAAACAGTTTTTATTTATAACTTAAATCCTAACCAAGACAAGGTCAAGAGATTAAGGATTTTTAAACAAAACTTGTGTCTGGAAACTCAATCAGAGTGATATCAGATGGAAACAAACATGCACAACATCCAGATATCCATATATATGTACAGAAATATATATACACAAAACATTCTCATTCCAGATCTTTAATCATGCAACTAGATTTATGAATTTAAACTTTTAAAAATGATGTTACTCACCAGTTCTCTGGAATGAAGAACAGAGCACCAGAACCAAGTTTGAAACAGCCTTAAACCTTAAAGCTTGAGTGCTTAACTGGAATATGCTTTGATAACTTCTCGGGTTTGCAAAGAACAGGTTTAAAATGCATGCAGGTTTAAATTGTTTTGATTTGAAAAGAGTGACAGATTTAGGTAAATGGTTTGATTCTAGAATTGAATAACAGGTTGAAGAATTTAGTTTTCTGGTTTGAAGAGAGGTTGATCACTGATTGGAATGAGTTTGTAAAAATGGAAGTGCTCACTTATTTTTTCTTCTGGTTTGCTTATTTTTGATAAACGAAATGAACTGGAAGATATGATATATGGATAAGTGTTTACAAGATTGTTTATTTGTTTGTACAAAATTTTATTAATTATGGTCAGAGATTTTTATTTCTTAAGGAGGCTGATATATACATATTGTGGCTAGCATTTATTACTATTGTACCATCTACATAGTTATCCAACCTATACATATTTTAAAAGTATTTTTACTGTCTTATTTCCCAAGCCTGCATGCTTTCTATATTTATTTGAACATACTTGAACACACTTGTTTTCTTTTGTTCTTTTTTTTTATCTTTGCCAGAGATTTGTAAACACGGCAATGATTTTTAAACATCTCTAGTTGACTTAAGTTTATGCTGAGATGATGTCCTTTCAGTCTTGGTTCCTTATCTTGTTTACAGGCTTGCTACTATTTGATTTTTTCTTTTCAATACTTTTCTTATGTATAGATACATAGATATTCCTTTAAACTTTGTTTATTTTTACCTTGCATACTATGTACAGGTTACATGCATACACATTTTTACTTTGTTAATTCTTGTCTTGCATCCTACCTTACATTCATATCCTTTTGTTTAAGTCATGTTATAAATTTTAAATTAAGTGTTTATCATAGTTTCTTATGTTTATACATTTATACTTATGTTTATAACCATATAATTGATTTATACTTTTATTTCGATATTTTTAAGATTTATTTAGTCTTGTATATTCATATATATATATTTATTTTATTTTATCTATTTTGTAAGTACATTTTTATTTATTAATAGTATTTTTTTTAAAAATAACACATTTATTAATTTGAACCGATTTATAAAAGAAATTATCTGCTTTACTATAAACTACTTATTTTATAAGATATATACTAAAGTATCATTTGACAAATTTGTATTTAAACTTAAATATATTTTAAATCATATTTTTATCAAGCTATATAAAGAAAAATAGAACAAATCTTTTTGTTAATAAATTTAAATCTAAACTAAAGCTAGAATAAGTTTTCAAACTATTAAACTTTTATCTTAAGTATTTAAACCCATATAGTTGTTTATTAAATAGCTTTAAAAGTTAAATATTAAATAAATCCTAATTTCCAAATCACTAAAATGTATATTAGAATTTGAAACATAAATTTATTAGTTAAATTTAAAACGAAGCTCTCCTATCTACAATATATACAAATATATATTCATTATAAATAGAGAACAATTTATTAGCTTTTAAAAGATCAATTCAAAATTTAAATGTTTATTAAAAGAAGAATTATTAAATCAATTCATATTTAATTTACATATATTATCAAATCAATTTAATTTTAAATGTAGATTATTAAATTGATATTGTCAGAAATTCCGGGATGTCACATTTTGGATACGTTTTATCGAAATGCTTCCATGCTTCTCCATCGGCCGGATGTGTCAACATACCCTCTTCCTCTGTTCTCACACTATGCCACCTCATATTAGACGCAGTTACAGAAGATGCATATAATCTTTGAAGTCTTGGAGTTATGGGTAAGTAGTGCATACGCTTGTATGGAACTTCCTTCCCCTTCTTTTTTCTTGGTTTGTATCTCTCCTGGTTACAAACTTTACAATTTCTAAGGTTTGCGTCTTCTTTCCAAAACAACATGCATCCTTTTAAACATGTATCTATTTTTTGATACGGTAAACCAAAAGCCGACATAAGTTTTTTAACTTCGTAGTGATTTTCACACATTTGATTATCGGGCGGCATATGTCTTTTTGCAGCTTGTACAACAGCCGTAAACCCAGCTTCAGTGATGTTGTATTTTGACTTCATCGCAATGTATTCTGCGATTACTGACAGCTGAGTGCCGCTTTTACAACCATCCCAAATAGGTTTCTTAGCTGCATCTAGTAAATCATAAATTTTTTTAGCTTCAATATTTGGTTCTTCAACATTTCCATCATCGTCGTCAACTTCAACTATAGGAAACATTGATCGTGCTACATCTTCGACCATATTTTCTATACGGGTCGTTGAAACTATTTCGTTAATGACACTTTCAGACTCTACAGAAGTATTTGCTACAACTTCTCCATGCCGATCCCAAACATAATATTCGGGTGCGAAACCGTGTTTGCACAAATGAACTTTCACAATATTTGGTAACAAATACTTCAAATGTCTACACCTACTACACGGACAACGAATTTCTGGATCGTTTCCGTTATTACTTAAAGCGAATTCAACAAACACGTTTATACCATTATAAAAATCTTCTTTTATTGAGCCCCTCAGTCCTTTTCTTTGGTACATCCATCTCCTCCGATCAACAAAATAATCAATCATTTTTCCTATTTGACAAAATGAGAAGTTCAAAATTTAATATTTATTTTGAAGAATACAAATTCGAAAAAGATTATTTTCATGGTCGTATAATATTTTGAATTTAAAGAACAGCTTCACAAATTTAAAAATATTTTCAAATAGGGCACATTTTATTTTTTAACGTAACGATTTAAAAATATATATAATTTTTTTTTCATTGGTCAGACATCCTACTTCCCATTACAAACACAGTAAGCATTTACATTTCGTATATTACTTCGTCTCAAACGATTCAACAAAATTTTGGCAGCATTTCCCTTTTGTTTCCTGCATTGTACACAAATGCGTGTACGCAGGAAACAAAAAAGAAAAGTTAGGCCGAAATTTTATGAACCGTTTGAGACGAAGTAGTATACAAAATGTAAATGCTTACTGTGTTCATAACTTGTCCAATACAGGGACAAATCCGACAAACATTGTACCAGATGAATATAAATGGTCGTTTTTCGAAAAGAATGACTATTTATACAACGATCATGTACAACATTCGTCAGACGGGGCCAAAAACTCTCTAGGGACATTTGTCAGTTACATGCGCGCATTTTACAAAAAAATACAGTTTACTCAATGTTCACATTTACAAAAATATATATTAATTTAACACATTTATTCAACGTATTACATCAACTTAAGGCTGTTTTAACATTTTTGTCATTTTTTAATACACACAATATAATTTAGAGTAATGTATTTTTTTTGTTTCATAAGTAAATACGCGCACAATATAATACTCCTACTTCATTCAATCAATTAATCTTATTTCAAATAACGTATACAATCGTCGAGTCAAGGCATACACAACAACTTACATATACATGAACAACCACAAATTATACGTATTTTTCACAATTTCACGATAAAAGATGAAATCGGTATACCATGTGATGCTATAAACTGTTATTACGCTATTGGAAACAATTGCAATCACTAATTCGTCCTAATTTATCAATTTATGCAAATCTAGAATTAGGGTAAAAACTGAATTTTTCACAAAAATAAGAGATTATACCTGAGATTAAGAGTAACGGAGGTTGATTAGGGAGCCTTGGAAGATCCGAAAGCTAGAAATTAGGGATTGGAAGTTTGGAGGTTGAATTTGGGGGTGTTTTGGGGGAATTTTCGTATGAAGAGGAGGGGGAAGAAGGCTCTCGGCTGGAGGTATAATCGCAAATTTCCGACGGCTTCCGACGGCCGTCGACGGCCCGTCGGAAGCCGTCGGAAATTTGCCGTCGGAAGCCGTCGCCCCATGCTGTCGGTTTCAAGCCCTTTTCTAGTAGTGAAAAGAGAGGGAAGAATAATGGTGGATGCTCTTATACACTCACTTGCACTTGCATACATATGAAGATGAACTTCCTTCATTTAAATAGACTTAATGAAGGAGTTACTTAAAGATTTAGAAAATTAATTTACAGATTATGTTTGAAACCTTTCCGAATATTCATGATTTGATTTCTATGTAAATGGATAATGGTAATCTTGGTTTCCATAATTTTTCTTGTTTGAATCAATCTCCATCAGCAATCTTTTCTTTCTATATATAACAAATTCTTTGACTAATTAGTTAATTGACTAATTAATTAGTTTCCTTCAAAATATCCTTCCATATACCAGCCAAATTAATTGATTTGAGTGAATCAATTAATCAATTTCTTTCCTCTTTAACAAATATTTGAATCATCCAAATTTAACACTCCACCTTGATTCAAATATAACAATCTCTCTTCATCACCTTATCATCAAGCAATCAACATAGAAGTTGTTGGGTCTAGCGCCCCATGGTGCTCAAGTAACAGGAATCAAACTGATCAAGTTTGAGCAATGCTCAAACTTGTCCTTTGGAAGTGACTTTGTCATCATATCTGAAGGATTATCCAAAATACTCACCTTCAACAATTTGATTTTGCTTCGTTCTTCCTCAAGCATAAGAAAGAAACCTCTAACATCAATGTGCTTCGTCCGTGAACTATAAGCTTGATTCTCTACAAGATGAATCACACTCTGACTGTCTGAAAATATCTCTACTGTCCGCTGCACCATTGAAAGATCATCCAACAACTGAAGTAAGTATAATCCTTCCTTTGTTGCTTCCACAATCAATATCAACTCTGCTTCGGTAGTCGATAAAGCTACGATAGATTGCAGCTTTGATCTCCATGAAATCAAGCCTATGCCAAGTGTAAAAACATAGCCCGACACTGACTTCCTAGCATCTCTATCCCCAGCATAATCAGAATCACAGTATCCTCTAAGAAACATGTCACCATCCACTCCACCATATAACAAGCCCACCGAAGAAGTGCCTCGAAGATATATAAGAATCCACTTCACAGCTTGCCAATGCTCTTTTTCTGAGTTAGTCATATATCGACTCACAACACCCACTGTATGGGCCAAATCTGGTCTTGTGCATACCATCGCATACATAAGACTACCAACAACACTAGAATAAGGTATATTAGCCATATACCTCTTGTCTTCTTCCGATGAGGGAGACAAGTCTTTTGACAACTTAAAATGAGAGCCTAACGGAGTGCCAACCGGTTTGGCTTTCTCCATTCCAAATCGAGCGAGGACCTTCTCGATATACCGCGCTTGAGTGAACCTTAACTCTCTCCGCTTCCTATCCCTGCTTATCTCCATACCCAATATTCTTTGTGCCTTTCCCAAATCCTTCATGTCAAACTCTCTACTGAGCTCCGCTTTCAACTCCTTAATTCTGACCATACTCTTATACCATAGTCTAGGAGACTGCTTCAGTCCATATAGAGATTTGTTGAGTTTGCAAACATAGTCTGGTCTGCTACTATCAATGAACCCTTCCGGCTGCTTTAAATAAATCTCCTCATCCAGATCACCGTGCAAGAATGCAGTTTTAACATCTAGTTGCTCTAATTCCATATCATAATGAGCAACTAATGCCAAAAGAATACGAATAGAAGTATGCCTAACCACTGGAGCAAAGATATCATGATACTCTACCCCCTTCTTCTAAACATACCCCTTTGCGACTAACCTTGCCTTGTATATATGATTACCATTTTCACCGTCTTTCACTCTATAGATCCACTTGCATCCAATAGCTCTCTTGTCGGTGGGAAGAGGCACCAAATCCCAAGTATGATTTCTCTGCAATGATTCAATCTCCTCCTCCATAGCAACTAACCAGCTGGAACTGTTAACTGATGCGATAGCTTCTCTATAATCACAGGGCTCTTCATGGACAACATTCAAAGCATATGTTGTCATATCATCGAAATTAATGTCTTCGATGCTCAGTCCAACAAACTCATCAAGCCACTTAGGCTTTCTTCTTTGTCTAACAGACCTAGGTTCTGAATGAGCCCCACCTTGAGTTTGATTCTCTGTACCAACATCGATATTATCCTCATCAACCACGGTGTCATCGGAAACACCATCTGAACGTCTATGGAAAGAATCAACAGATGACTTGCTTTGTGTCTGGTATTCTTCACATGTCCTCTCATTGTCATCTGATGAGGAAGGCTCCACCTTCAACATAGCCTTCTCATCAAAAGTCACATGCCTGCTCATAACGATCTTCTTGCTAATAGGACACCACAACCTATATCCCTTCACTCCTCTCCTATAACCTAGAAAAATACACTTGCGAGCTCTAGGTTTCAGCTTCCCTTTACTCTCATGCACATAAGCTGGACAACCAAACACTCTGAGAAATGAATACTAACAGGCTCTCCTTTCCATACTTCTTCAGGGATTTTCATATATGTGGCAGTAGAAGGTGTGCGGTTGATGAGGAAAGCCGCCATAGATAAAGCTTCAGCCCAAAATCCCTTCTTAAATTTAGCAGTCAGTCTGAGGCATCTTGTTCTCTCCAATAATGTCCGATTCATCCTTTCTGCAACTCCATTAGACTGGGGGTCGCCTGGTGTAGTGTAATGTCTCTTAATGCCTTTAGACTCACAATAATCGATGAATTCCTGTGATACAAATTCACCGCCATTATCTGAACGGAGAACTTTCAATTTCTTCCCTGACTGCTTTTCAACCATAAATTTCCACTTCTGAAACTTGGCAAAGGTTTCACTCTTTGACTGAAGAAAGTATACCCATACTTTACGAGAGAAATCATCTATAAATGGAACGAAATACCTGGCTCCACCTAAAGACTGACAAGGGGAGGGACTCCAAACATCTGTATGAACATACTCCAAGACAGCTTTTGCTTTATGCTCTCCTATACCAAAAGAAATCTTCGTCTGCTTTCCAAGAACACACTTTTCACAAAAACCAAGTTTTGAATGATGAACTCCATCAAACAATCCTCGTTTTCTCAACTCATCCAAGCTGCGCTCACCGATGTGACCCATCCGTAAGTGCCATAATCTGGAAGAATCTGAATCAACAGATGTAACAGAAGCTGATTCACCAATTACAGTAATGCCCTTTAATAGATAAAGATTTCCTGCCCTCACACCTCTCATAACAATCATGGAACCCTTCGATATCTTCATTTTCTCTCCTTCCACTATAATCTTCAAGCCAAGTCTACTCAATGCCCCAACAGAAATCAAGCTCCTCCTCAAATCAGGTACATGTCTAACATCGGTGATTGTACGTATAACACCATCAAACATCCTAATCATCACGCTACCAACACCGACCATACACCAAGAAGCATCATTACTCATCAGAACTTCTCCTCCATCAATTTCACGGTAAGTGGAAAAGCAGTTCCTTTCAGGTGTCATATGATAGGATGCGCCAGAATCAATCAGCCATAAGTTGCTCTTCCCAGAAGAGCCAGAAGCTGTAAATACATTGGTGTCACTTTCTGTACCTGATTTCTCTGCTGTAGAAGCTGAAGCTTGCTTTGGATCTTTTCTTCTACCTTCAAGCTTGGGACATTGTGCTATGAAGTGCCATGGTTTCTTACAATAATGACAAGTCAAATTCTTATGCCCCCTAGACTGAGACCGTGAAGAATTCTGTCCTCCACCTTTCTTCGACCTGCTTTGGCCTCTACCTCTCTGAACAGATAAGCCTTCGGTATCACTATCCAAGCTAGTGCTCGCCAATCTACCTCTTAATACTTCATTATGAAGACCAGCCTTTACATCAGACAGGCTAATTTTACTGCGACCATAAATCATGGAATTAACAAAAGCAGTATACTCCTTAGGCAAGGAACATAAGAGGATCACAGCTTGAGCCTCATCGGTAATATCAACTTCCGCTGCCTTCAGGTTCATAATCAAAGTCGTCAAAGCATCTACATGCTCCATGAGATCAGCTCCAGGCTTCATCTTGAACGAATAGAGTTGTTGCTAAAGAATAATCCGATTAGTGAGAGATTTGTCTTGACATGCATCTGATAATGCATCCCATAGTTCCTTCGCCGTCTTCTTCTGAGAGAATTCTCTAAGAACTTCATCTCAAAGACTCAACTGAATTGTTGTGAGAGATTCATCTTCCATCTCTTCCAAATCAGCTGCATCAATACCTTTCAATTTCTCAGGCGTAGAAACAACTTTATAAGTCTTCTCCTTCTTTAATACAGCCTTCGTCTTCATCTTCCAAGTACCAAAATCTCCCTTTCCGTCAAAACGTGTTACTTCATAATTAACACCAGATCTACCAACAGACTTACTAGAAGTAGCCATTAATATCCAAACAGGAACAATAACACCAGCTCTGATACCAAACTGTAGTGAAATTTGTTTTAGTTTTAATTTGAGCGGAAGCGAATTATTTGATCAGGATCTAGTATTGCCTATTTAGATACCAATGGAACTTAAAAGAAAAAAAAATCAATCATGCAGTCTCACAAAAACAATAGCAGAAATAAGAAACACAGAAGATTTTACGTGGTTCGGATATGAATATCCTACGTCCACGGAGACCCAACAACTTCTTTTATTTCACTAAAGAAAAGATTACAAAAGAGAGTGAAGAATAATGATGGATGCTCTCATACACTCACTTGCACTTGCATACATATGAAGATGAACTTCCTTCATTTAAATAGACTTAATGAAGGAGTTACTTAGAGATTAAGAAAATTAATTTACAGATTATGTTTGAAACCTTTCCGAATATCCATGATTTGATTTCTATGTAAATGGATAATGGTAATCTTGGTTTCCATAATTTTCCTTGTTTGAATCAATCTCCATCAGCAATCTTTTCTTTCTTCATATAACAAATTCTTTGACTAATTAATTGGTTGACTAATTAATTAGTTTCCTTCAAAATATCCTTCCATATACCAGCCAAATTAATTGATTTGAGTGAATCAATTAATCAATTTCTTTCCTCTTTAACAAATATTTGAATCATCCAAATTTAACACGTGCATATGAGGAAAAAGACGACGGTAGGGTGGTAGGAGGTTAGAAGGAAGGGCAAATGACCTATTGTTCAACCTACAAATCCGATAAAAATTGGAGTGGAAAAGAAAACTTGGGTTCAAGTGATTGGGGATAAGATGCAAATGGAGAAAGATATTAGCTTTGTGTCACCAGAGAAGGACAAGGCTAAAGAGTTTGTCGCTATGGATGATAACGACTATAATGAAGCAAGAGGTATGTGGAAGAATTCAGTTTACATCTATTTAGCGGAAAAAAGGCCATACTATGTGCACTTTAATGCTTATATCAAAAGAGAATGGACGTCCAATGAGGGACGAGACATTTTTTTTAAGGAAAAATGAGTTTTATCTAGTTAAATTTGACAAGGAGGAAAATTGTCAAAATGTTTTAATCAGGGGTCGTGGTTCATGGACAACATAATTTTATTCATCAAAGAGTGGGAACTGAACTTACGGTTGGAGAGGGACATGCTCGATACTCACTCAATTTGGTTGAGATTTAATAACTTAGATTTGACTATAGAATTAGCAAAGTTGCAAGCATGGTGTGTAAGCCATTGAGAATGGATGAACATTCGAAAAACTTAACCAGAATAAAGTTTGTTCGTGTCCTTCAAATCGGATTCAGAATTTGTAGAATCAAAGACAGAGAAGGTACGTAATGCCTACCTACAGTCAGTTGGATATGAGTTTAAACCGCCTAGATGCCTAGAGTGTAAGTGCTTTGGACATACTGATGCTTAGAGCAATGTAACTGCTAAGGAAATACAAGTATGAAGAGTTAAGCCAAAAAAATACCATACCCATCGAGCGTGTGTCAACAAATCGAGTAGAGCTCAAGTGTTCAGACACAATTAAAGATTGTTTATAAGATCAGTCAGTTGCATTGGTTTAGCTAACAAAAAAAATTATTCGTACCATCTATACAGGTTTGATCTACAACTACTGAGGTGGGGGGAACACATGAGAATGCCACAAAAGGAACACCAACTGGAGGGTCAGACAGAGAAGCTAACAGTGCATCAAGTTCCTGTAGCAGACAGTTTGGGATCGTTGGAGGACAAGGAGCATGTGGATTCTAAACAAGAGGAGGATAAGACATCCCAAGAGGATTTAGAAGGACCTACCATAAACAATGGAGGAAATCCAAAAATTAGACGATTAAATAGAATCTACTAATGAAGAGAAAGACCAACAAAGTGAAGAAGATAAGAAAACTTACACAAAGCTAAACCAAGCATACACAGAAACAGTTAAAAGTGTAAAGAAGAAGTGTAAGGAAGTACAAGTATAGTAGGCTCTCCCTAGAAACTTGAGGAAGGAAAAGAAAGCTCCAAACTCCCATATGACTATAGTAAGATGGAATGTTAAGGGTCTAAATAACGACACTAGGCAATTACCGTTAACTTTAGAATAAAGTATAAACCATCGTTTAGGTGTATTTGAGAACAAGTTAGTAAGTGATAGTGTAGAATTGTTTAAATAAACTCTAATTATGATTGGTAAACTGTGCATAATAATAAATGTAATACTAAAGATAGAATCATGATAGTATGGAACAAAAACATATGGAAAATTGCAGTCGTCAAAATGGAAAAACAAATCACTGTTGAAGCAAGCAATGTTGGTAGGCTTAAACTAATATTAACTTATGTATATGCTAGCAATTTAGCTTCTGTCAGAACTGTGTTATGGAAACATGGGAAAGAATAAGCCAAGAGCATACAACAACAATGGATTATGCTTGAAGATTTTAATGCAGTGCTTAAGACCAATGAGAAGAAAGGCGGGCTTACCATTAAAGTCTCCTAGGTAACTGAATTTAACGAATGCATTGTTGGTGCTGGTCTTACTGAAGCATTACAGATAGGGCTGAAGTACACATGTAGAAGTGGTTAGGTAAAAAAAAATTCTCTAGCAAACTAGATAGAGTTTTAGTTGATGCAGACTTTTTAACATATTTCCTAATCTAAGAGTGACTGCATTACCTAGCTCTAATAGTGATCACTGTCCACTTTTAATTGAACTTAATGAAAATTGTGATAATCTAAAGGTAAACCTTTTAGATATTCTAACTATTGGTGTGATTACAAAGATTATGACAAGGCTACTAATTTTGAAAAGCTGCGAAGTATAGAAGGCAATAACATGTACATTCTAGTAATGACTATCAAAGCAATCAAAACAACCTAAAAGAATGGAATAAACCAGAGATAAACAAAAAGAACAGTGGCAATGCAATCCAAAAAATTGTGAGGAAGGTTAGAAAAGACTAAACACAGACTCAACCGATGAATGTCTATTTCAGAAATACTATGAACTGCAGGCAAGACTTAGAGATGCTATGCATATTCAGACAAAAAAGTTGAAACAAAAATCAAAAGAAAAATGACTAGTCGAAGGGGATACATGCACAAAATCCTTCTACACTAAAATGTCAATAAGAAAGGATCTCAATAATGTTAATAATGACTTTGATGACAAAGATCAAGCAATTAGTAATTTAAATGAACCGGAAGAAAGAGCAATTCAATACTATGAGGAACTGTATAATGGAGAATACACATTAGACTTACCATACATTCATAGCAGATCTATTGTGAATAAAACTAAGGTGGAACTCTTGAGCAACGACATCCAAAGATGTGAAATTAAAGATGCTCTAAAGGGTCCATTCATATAGATTCGAGCCCAGGTCCAAATGGTCTGGGGTCCAATTTCTATAGGCTGCCTTGGGATAAAATATAAAATAAACCTGTTAGTGCATTTCAAGAAGCATTAGATGTTGGTAAGATACTGAAAGAGATTAATCATACTTTTCTATGTCTTATTCCAAAAATGGAAAAGCCTACAAAAATAGAGGACTATTGGTCTATTGTCTATTGTAATGCGGCGTATAAGATCCTTAGTAAAGTCCTTTTCAACAGAATATTGAAATTTTGCCAGATATAATTCCAAACTGTCATAACGTTTTTATTAAGGGGGAAAGCATATTAGAAAATTCCTTATTGGCTCATGAGTTGATTAGAAACTTTAATAAGAAAGGAAGTGATAAATTGTGTCTAAAAGTAGACCTACAAAAAGCATATGATAAAGCAAATAGAAAATTTATTATCCAGATGCTTAGATGCATGGGTTTTCCATCCGAGTTCATCACTTTGATTGAGGAGTGTACCGGCACCCCTACTTTCTCAATTTTGATTAATGAAGTACCTAAAGGCTTTATAACTAGCACAAAGGGGCTAAGGCAAGGAGATTCCGTAATACCTTATTAGTTTGCTGTAACTATGGAGTATTTTACTTTACAAATGAAGTGGGCCAGTCATCAGAATGAGATAGAGACAATCTACAAATTTCAACCTAAGGTAAGTCACCTCCTCTACGTGGCTTATTAATCTGCATCAAATCCACTACTAAACCAACTCAATGCTTGAAAGATATAGGCTGGACTTAAAGTGAATGAGATGAAGATCAAATGTTATTTAAGTAAATATGCAATAGGGAGGAAATAAATATTGTAGATTTTAAATGTGAAAGAGGGTACGCTGCCAGTAAAATACTCAGGGGTGCCATCATCTTTAAACATGATCATTGATAAAGAATGTGGAGAATTGACTAACAAGTTAAGAGAAAATTTGCAGTGTGGAGATCCAAACTCTTATCTTTTACAGGAAGAATAGTACTTGTTCATACAATTATTACTTCTAAAGTTAGATTTTGGATGCAAAATTTTAAAATTCTAGAGGCATCAACTAATAAAATTAATTCTTTCTATGCTAATTTAATTTGGAAGGGAGGTTTATACAAAGTTTGCTATGAATTGTTGTGCAGACTAAAAAGTGAAGGGGGTATGGGGCTTAAAAATCCGAGAGACTTGAACAAAACAGTTGCTCTGAAATCGGCATAGAATGTCATCACTTCAAAAAACATATGGGCTTCACGGATGAGACAAAAGTAATTGAAAGGAGATTTCTAGAACATGAAAATTGACAATAATTCATTAGTGACATGGAAAGCAATTCTGAAATGTAGGGATGAACTTGAAAAGATAGCTTGAAAGGCAATTTGCAACAAGAAATGAAACCAGCTTGTGGTTTGACCCACGGATAGAAGGGAAAAGTTTAGTAAATAGACTAGGCTGAGATACTTTCTCTACCTTTGGTGGATTAGACTAAAAAGTAAGCTCAATCATAGATGGATAGTGTGGAAAATGTGACGCCCCATCCCGAGATCCATATTAACAAAGAGTATTACTGGATAATACTGTCTGCTAATGCGGAGATTAGGGCTGGTTAAGAGCGATCATCTATAGCTGTAACGACCCGATATTTTCAACCATTCGCATCCATTATAAGTGTATAGGTAGACACTCATACCGAAATTGAATTGCTCAAAATACCGCGTTGTAAATAAAATTTGGCAAATCTCAGAATATACAGTAAATAAATATAATCACAGATCACAGACACATAGTAAAATAATGCAGCGGAAGTAAAAGAAATAGTAGTTCATGAAGCTACTATGTAAATATATCAGAGTTACATAAGATACAACATAAGAAATAAAGTACAGCAGAAGTCTCAATACAATAACCAAGTACAGGCTGAATAGAACAACGAAACCGAAGTTGATAGAACAAGACTAGCAGATAATCTCCAGCGATTCAAATCTCCAGAAGGTGGAAATCCAAATCTGTGAATAACTCAGGCTGACCCGAGCGTAAAGCAAAACACAAACACTCGAGTCGGGACAATATATACTTATATAATGTAAACCAACTCAAGTGAACTGTAATAAAGGTACAAGTAACTTAGAAGATGCTTGGGACCGCCCATCCTCTAAGGATCCGTTAAAATATCTACTATGTAGTAATATTCGCTATTATAATAATGTCTAATAAGTAAAGTATAATCATATAGAAAATAGCGTTAAGGGGATGGAGAACCTTAACGCGGTCGGATCTTAAAATCATAATCGTAGTAAAGCTCGATATGGTAGGTGACACGGCACAACTAGGCAATGCCAGGGTAGATATACCAATTACGCACACGGACTGATGGAGCGCATAGCAGCCACTACCGTCCACCTCGAACAACACTCCCAAATCGAAGGGTGGCCACCAAAAATCAAAAAGTAATAGAATGGAATCGAAGAAGTGCGTCCGATAAGAGGTGCTACCTCACTGGTCCGAGATCGCTCCTGTTTTAGCCACCTTATGCCAACTCACGGGAGTTGGGTCAACGTATATACCTTAGGATCGTCGCCACCATCCTACTTCATTCTGGAAACTCCACCGCGTACACAGTTGTCAAAGTGGTTTTCGGTATCGACAGAGAGTATGTCCATATCCATTCCCGGTCTCTTTAACAACCAATCGTTATTATAACCCGTGGTTATAAGTTTAAAAACAGTTTATACTTCAAAATAGAATATCATTTCAAATCCAAATCTTTATCAAAATAAAGATTAAATCAATTCCAAACCATTTCCATATATTTAAAATATCATATCATTTCAAAACTTCATTTCAAATCATTTCAATATATCAAAATATCATATCTTTCCAAAACTTCATTTCAAATCATTTTAATATAATAATATATCCTATCAGTTCAAAACCGAAAATTCAACTTTAAATACCCTTTAAATTCAAAGATATCGTTCATTACTATCATTTCAAATCACATTTAAATAGTTTATATTCCAATCAAAATAATTCATTTAACCCTTTTAAAAGTGTAATTATTATACTTTCAAATCAAGTATTCAATTTCCAAAGTTTCAAACCATTCTGAGTTCGTTTACTAAGTCAAAAACCATAATTATTAAAATTTCAGCATTTCACCGCATTTAAAAACAACTGCTATAAGTTATATTTGAAAACATTTTTAATTCAGCAAAGACAGCACTTAAAACTGCTGTTAAAACTCAGTTTTAGTTGAATTATAGTTCAAAAACAGAAAATACAGCATTTCAGAAGTGCTGCGGTAGTTCAGATTTCAAAACAAGGGTTAAATTTGGTTTCAGCAAAGACTGCAGACCATTATAGCATTTCCAGAGAATGCTATAATAGGCCTGAGTTCAATATTAGCCTATAAGTTCAATTACAGCAACTACAGCATTTCAGAAATGCTGTAATAGCTCTTTTTACAGAATTTTAGTTCAAAACAATCTATAGCATTTCTGAATGCTATTGAAAGTAGATTTCAGGTGTTAGTGTATTTCCAGCAATTAAATAACTTCAATTTAAAACACATAAACATTTTAAAAATCATATTTTAACATTTAAAATATTCATTTTCATATCATTTAACATATATCTTTTTCACAATAAATTTCTTATAATTAAATCCAATTTTCAACAATTTACTTAATAAATTTAAGTGTAAAAGTTTCCAATTCTTCACATTTCAACAAATAACTTAACACTTCAAAATTTAAATTACCATTTCAAAATTTAACTAAATTTCCAATTTTATTTAATTAACTTAAACCTTTAATTAAAACCAAATTTCACATTTCCAAGTCAAGTTATATTTTAAAAGATCACTTTTAAACATTCATTTATTTAACCACTTAAATTCATAGAAAAATCAATAATACTTTAATAAATCACTTAAATTCAAATTTAATCAAATTATCATATTTACCATTTCAAAAAAATAATTTAATATCCATTTTATTTATATAGCTTAAATATCATTTTTAGCCAAAATTCCAAATTTCCAACCTAAGTTATATTTCAAAAATCCAGTTAAACCATTCATTAATTACATTTTTAACACATAGAAAAATCATAATTTCTTTATTTTAAAACATTTCAAAATCTATTTAAATCAGATTTCATAAATTTATATTTTTAAAAATACTTAAAATCATCCAAAACACTTTATAAAATAACCACGGGCCTGTATATAGTTTTCTAACCTAGGTCAAGTGATACAGATATGTATCATTTCAACCCACAGTTTAAAAAAAAGAAAAATCCGGGTTATATCATTTCAAACCCGCAATCCCAAGTTAAATGAATGAATTTGAAAACCGCTCAGGCCTATCATTTCAGCCCATAACGATATTCCCTTATTCTAAAGTTCGTTCGGGCATGTATCATTTCAACCCATAGTGATTCTAGTCTACAGGGAACTTGCAGTGTGATAAACTGATATAAATAAACAGAATAACATAAAACAACAGTAACATATGATATAACAGGTGTAATAACAGGTGTGAACATCATATGATAATAATATAAGCATATATAACATGATAATATACATTACAGATTTAAATGGTGTCGGTTTATCAGTTATATAGGTACATATTGTCTGGTGAGAATAACTCACCTTTTTATGCTGGAGATATCAATTAGAATGACACAACGGATCTAGAAGGAACGACCTTTGATTTGAGTGGAGAGAAATAGCCAAGATATCATCTTGTAAACAACCCCAAAACAAGACAATATACACATGTGAATATTAACCAAAACAATATCGAACAAATTGAAATACAAAGCAATAAAGACAAGACTTTGCCTTTACCATTCAAAAGCTCGAACAAGGGGATCAAGTGCTCAGCCATGATGTGTTTGGGCTCAAGTTAGCATCATATAGGTCAGGTTTAGCACACCTATGCATGGCAACATGAAGTGATGTGAAGGGTAGGAGATGCAACATGAAGAATATCAATGGACAAGGCAAATAGGTGAAGTTTTGGTCACAACAAGGCTCGACTTGGTCATTGCTTGGCTCGGCCATGCATGGTACAGGTCTGACAGTGGAGGGTGATGGTGCAGCAGCAGCCAAAGGTCATGTAGCAAGTGGTGGTGGTGGCTAAGGGGGTGGCCAAAGCAAGATATGGAGGGTAGGTGATGATATGTGTGGTCTAGGCAATGTTTTAAGGAGTTTTGCATTGATTTTGTGGTGATGGCTTCAATTGGATGGCACGGCTTGAGGTGGTGGTCAGAGGTGGAGGTGGTGGTTGCTGTGGCTGGTGATGGTGGAGAGGATGGTGGAGATGAAGGTGGGTTATAGGCTTATAGCTGAGCAAAGCATAAGAGGAGCAAAGACAAAATCAATAAAAGAAGAGGAAGAAAAGTAGAAAAGAGAAGCCATTAGAATTGCAATTTTTTCTCAAATTTGATATAGCCGTGAGTTTTTTTTTTGAGGATGGTGAGATGTTTTCTCACGTGAAATGAGAAGGAAGTCACAGGAATAACAAAAAGATATGGTCGGCTAAGCAACTGAATGCAAGAGTTAGGAAATGAAAAGGCGGAAGAGGAAAAGACTTAGGAGTTTCAATAGTTTAAAACCTTCCATATTTCTTTATTTTAGTTATATAACTTTATATTTCTGGAAATAATAATAATCCTAGATAAAATTTAGAAATTTTATCAAAATATATTAATTTATATAAATATTTATCAATTATATAAAGTTAAATTAAGAAAATAGCTAAAAATAGTAAACTAGTCTAGAAAATTTGAAATTGAATAGAATAAATTTTAGAAAAATTCATATGAGCTTGTAATATATTTCTAAACATAAATAATAACATAACATAAAAATATATTCACAAAATAAATATTTAAAATTTAATTTACATATAATTTTTAATGAAGAAAATAGCGGAAAATAGAGAAACGGCCTTTAAAAATAGGAAATCATCATAGTAAATTTTGGAAAAATTCTATTATTATTTTTTGAAAATATTAGAGATGAAAATATACATAAATTAACATATTGACACATATTAAAATAAAATATAACAAAGAAAAAGTAATTTATACAATTTAAAATAGACAAAATTGTTAAATAAACAGTTTATACTCAAAATTGAAATGTACATAACTTTTACATTTTTACTCCGTTTTCAACGAAACGAAAAACAGTATTCATGTTATTAAATCTATTTTCATAATAAAAGATAAAATTTATAATTTCAAATATTTAAAAATTAAATTTAAAAGTCAAAGTTTGACTATTGACCAAAATTCACATTTTCTAGAAATATTAAATTTAGTCATATTTGGAATTCTAATCCACATCAAAATCAAAGTTTATACTTAAAATAACAAAATTTAATCTTTTTCATAAATAAAGCTTTTGAATCTGGAAAAATCAATTTAAGAATATTTGTAAAATACAGGGTTGTTACACTCTCCCCCACTCAAAACTTTTCGTCTCCGAAAAGGAACGAGGTACGGGAAAGCACAGAAAAAGATAGAATGAAATAGAATTAAGACAAGATGATAAGAAGATTGGAATTACACCTAATAACTATTGTTATAGGTAAGTTTGACAAGATGGAGGTGATCAAATCAAGAATATAAGCACGAAAAAGATCCTCTAGAGTCTGAATCACCCCTTTCACTTGACCGACGGTCTATGAATGGAAAAACAGTGTTCGGATCCAGATGAGTAACTAAGATTATCAAAGATTACAGAAAGATTTCTAAACGGACTGGTATAAGCAATAGCCTTCCCATTCTGTAACAAGATAAAAGAAATAAGGACAACCAAAAGGTAGTTTGAAAAACAAAATAAGATAATAAATTTGAAACCATAATGCTTTGAAATCATAATAATTTAGGGATGTTTATCATTTGGAAATCACACTACTAAAATCATAACACTTTGGAAATGTTATTCTTTAAAAAGAACATAACACTTAGAAAATCAAAACTCCTTTTAAAAATAATAATCTTCATTTAAACCATTTTAATTCAAGGTCAAATAATATTCATTTTAAAGTTGTAACATTTCTAAGTTCATTCAATTATAAAAATTTCCAAAACATTGTCTTTTCAAAATAGCGGCACTTATAAAATGCTACAGTAGATATATTAGTATTTCAAATCAGTTCAATTTCAGAAATATTCATTTGGATATCATTTAACTTATGACTTATTAAAACAAACTTCTATGAATGGAATATTCAAATCAAACTATACCTCATTTATTAAGTTAAAAGTTCACTATTTTAGTTAGCTCTTAATTTAACACATAACCTAACACTTTATTTAAAATACCCATTTCACAAATAGATATTCCTTTAATAAGTTACACTTAAAATTCCATTTGAAAACCAAATTCTCAATTATCAATTTTTAGGGATGTTAAAATACATTTTAACTATTTAAGTTATAATCATTCATTTTTCAAGACATATCTATTTCATAAATAAAATATTTATATAGCAAATATAACAATCAAATTTCTTTACACATTTATTCATTTAGACATCAATTAAACTATGAATTCAAGTTAAATAAACTTTATTACAAAATGTCCAATTCAAATGTATTTTATTTTATCTATTCAAAGATACATTATTTATTATACAACATATTCATTTTAGGAAATAACCTTTATTAAAATTCCTAGGTTAGACTTAAGGTTCCATAGTAAATCAAATTTGATTATTAAGTTATTTAAATAAAATCTCTTTAAATTCCTTTTTCACTATTTTCCTCTATTAATCTTTTATAACTAAAATTTAAGTGTATAACATGTATTATAACCACTCAAATTTTATTTATAAAAATCCTTTTTATATTGTATATTATCCGATTCCATATTCAACTTCTGTGTAATTTAGGTAAGTTATATTGGAATGAAATTGTGTGTTATACAAGTAAAACTTTCCAATTCAATTATCTCAAGTTTGAATCATTTATTCAAATTTTTGATTTTCTTCTTATAACTGAAATTATTCTTTAAAATAAAATTTAAGAATTAAACTTCCGATTCCTTTCAAACTATTTAGAGATAAGTAATTATATATACATAATATGTCAAATCAAATTTAAATCATATATCTATATATATTATAATCTAGTCATATTTTAGAAATTCAAATCAATTAGATTTTCCAAAACAAAGCTGTAGCAAGACTACAGAACGGTCTCTTCACTTCGAAGCTCGAAAATGAACGTCGATGATGCTGCAGTCATCACCGAAATTATTTTCCAGCGACAAAGAGAAGAGCACTAAATTTTTTAAACTTTAAAATCCTTTAGAGACAAATTTTTATTCAAAATACTTTAAATAATATCCTTTTAAAAATTTTAAACACAAGGTTTGAAACCATCGGAAATTAAATTCTTTAAATTTCTTGTTTTAAATTCATTTCAGTTCCCAAATAAATTTATAAACAACTATTTATAAATTCATTTGTAGAACAATAAATGATAAATCAAGTATTATCATTTCAAATTATCAATTTAAATCAATTTATTAAGTTCCATAAAATTATATATCCAAATTTATTTCATTAACCAAATTTTAAAATAATATTGTGTCAGTTTGTTCTGTTAAAGTGTTTTAGAAATCCTATCGATAGCGTTGATCAGACGAATCGATCGGAAACCCAAATCAACATCAACAACCCAAACAACACAACATATAAACAAAACATAGATTTACAAGTACGGTTCAAAATGTTTGGAGATAGTTTAGAAACAAAAGACAAGATGGTTAAACAGAGTAGAGAGATGGGTAAGCTTAGATAAATCGTGGACAACCTTAACCGGGTCAACCGTGACTTAATGGATAAGATCAAATGTGGATTTTCTGGGGTAAATCTACCTTCGATCTCAAGAGATAGAGTTTGGAAAAATAAAAGATATTAGCATCTAAACCAAGGATAAATATAAATCTCCAGTGAATCGATGCTGATTGTAAAGGATTTTCACCCTTTTACAAGAAAATTAGAATATTGGCGAGACCGCCAATTCACTATAAAGATCATTCGAAGTGTAGTTATGTGATACTCCAAAATCAAAAGAAGATGAATAGTGAGGGACAAGAATGAATTTTGGAACCGCAGGGAATGTTCCAAAAATTCAAAGGAAATTCGAATCAAGAGGAAAAGATTCAAACTCGAACGAAAGTGATTCTGTAAATAAATCTACTCCATATGCTGAGTTTTGCCTCAAAGCCAAAGCTCTGATACCAACTGTAACGCCCCGATATTTTCAACCATTCGCATCCATTATAAGTGTATAGGTAGACACTCATGCCGGAATTGAATTGTTCAAAATACCGCATTGTAAATAAAATTTGGCAAATCTCAGAATATACAGTAAATAAATATAATCACAGATCACAGACACAGAGTAAAATAATGTAGCGGAAGTAAAAGAAATAGTAGTTCATGAAGCTACTATGTAAATATATCAGAGTTACATAAGATACAACGTAAGAAATAAAGTACAGCAGAAGTCTCAATACAATAACCAAGTACAGGCTGAATAGAACAACGGAACCGAAGTTGATAGAACAAGACTAGCAGATAATCTCCAGCGATTCAAATCTCCAGAAGGTGGAAATCCAAATATGTGAATAACTCAGGCTGACCCGAGCGTAAAGCAAAACACAAACACTCGAGTCAGGACAATATATACTTATATAATGTAAACCAACTCAAGTGAACTGTAATAAAGGTACAAGTAACTTAGAAGATGCTTGGGACCGCCCATCCTCTAAGGATCTGTTAAAATATCTACTATGTAGTAATATTCGCTATTATAATAATGTCTAATAAGTAAAGTATAATCATATAGAAAATAGCGTTAAGGGGATGGAGAACCTTAACGCGGTCGGATCTTAAAATCATAATCGTAGTAAAGCTCGATATGGTAGGTGACACGGCACAACTAGGCAATGCCAGGGTAGATATACCAATTACGCACACGGACTGATGGAGCGCATAGCAGCCACTATCGTCCACCTCGAACAACACTCCCAAATCGAAGGGTGGCCACCAAAAATCAAAAAGTAATAGAATGGAATCGAAGAAGTGCGTCCGATAAGAGGTGCTACCTCACTGGTCCGAGATCGCTCCTGTTTTAGCCACCTTATGCCAACTCACGGGAGTTGGGTCAATGTATATACTTTAGGATCGTCGCCACCATCCTACTTCATTCTGGAAAGTCCACCGCGTACACAGTTGTCAAAGTGGTTTTCGGTATCGACAGAGAGTATGTCCATATCCGATCCCAGTCTCTTTAACAACCAATCGTTATTATAACCCGTGGTTATAAGTTTAAAAACAGTTTATACTTCAAAATAGAATATCATTTTAAATCCAAATCTTTATCAAAATAAAGATTAAATCAATTCCAAACCATTTCCATATATTTAAAATATCATATCATTTCAAAACTTCATTTCAAATCATTTCAATATATCAAAATATCATATCTTTCCAAAACTTCATTTCAAATCATTTTAATATAATAAAATATCCTATCAGTTCAAAACCGAAAATTCAACTTTAAATACCCTTTAAATTCAAAGATATCGTTCATTTACTATCATTTAAAATCACCTTTAAATAGTTTATATTCCAATCAAAATAATTCATTTAACCCTTTTAAAAGTGTAATTATTATACTTTCAAATCAAGTATTCAATTTCCAAAGTTTCAAACCATTATGAGTTCGTTTACTAAGTCAAAAACCATAATTATTAAAATTTCAGCATTTCACCGCATTTAAAAACAACTGCTATAAGTTATATTTGAAAACATTTTTAATTCAGCAAAGACAACACTTAAAACTGCTGTTAAAACTCAGTTTTAGTTGAATTATAGTTCAAAAACAGAAAATACAGCATTTCAGAAGTGCTGCGGTAGTTCAGATTTCAAAACAAGGGTTAACTTTGGTTTCAGCAAAGACTGCAGACCATTATAGCATTTCCAGAGAATGCTATAATAGGCCTGAGTTCAATATTAGCCTATAAGTTCAATTACAGCAACTACAACATTTCAGAAATGCTGTAATAGCTCTTTTTACACAATTTTAGTTCAAAACAGAATCTATAGCATTTCTGAATGCTATTGAAAGTAGATTTCAGGTGTTAGTGTATTTCCAGCAATTAAATAACTTCAATTTAAAACACATAAACATTTTAAAAATCATATTTTAACATTTAAAATATTCATTTTCATATCATTTAACATATATCTTTTTCACAATAAATTTCTTATAATTAAATCCAATTTTTAACAATTTACTTAATAAATTTAAGTGTAAAAGTTTCCAATTCTTCACATTTCAACAAATAACTTAACACTTCAAAATTTAAATTACCATTTCACAAATTTAACTAAATTTCCAATTTTATTTAATTAACTTAAACCTTTAATTAAAACTAAATTTCACATTTCCAAGTCAAGTTATATTTTAAAAGATCACTTTTAAACATTCATTTATTTAACCACTTAAATTCATAGAAAAATCAATAATACTTTAATAAATCACTTAAATTCAAATTTAATCAAATTATCATATTTACCATTTCAAAAAAATAATTTAATATCCATTTTATTTATATAACTTAAATATCATTTTTAACTAAAATTCCAAATTTCCAACCTAAGTTATATTTCAAAAATCCAGTTAAACCATTCATTAATTACATTTTTAACACATAGAAAAATCATAATTTCTTTATTTTAAAACATTTCAAAATCTATTTAAATCAGATTTCATAAATTTATATTTTTAAAAATACTTAAAATTATCCAATACACTTTATAAAATAACCACGGGCCTGTATATAGTTTTCTAACCTAGGTCAAGTGATACAGATATGTATCATTTCAACCCGCAGTTTAAAAAAAAGAAAAATCCGGGTTATATCATTTCAAACCCGCAATCCCAAGTTAAATGAATGAATTTGAAAACCGCTCAGGCCTATCATTTCAGCCCATAACGATATTGCCTTATTCTAAAGTTCGTTCGGGCATGTATCATTTCAACCCATAGTGATTCTAGTCTACAGGGAACTTGCAGTGTGATAAACTGATATAAATAAACAGAATAACATAAAACAACAGTAACATATGATATAACAGGTGTAATAACAGGTGTGAACATCATATGATAATAATATAAGCATATATAACATGATAATATACATTACAGATTCAAATGGTGTCGGTTTATCAGTTATATAAGTACATATTGTCTGGTGAGAATAACTCACCTTTTTATGCTAGAGATGTAACATTCCCCCTTTTTGACCATCTCCAGTCGGTGATTAAACCAACTAGAAACGTTCAAAAAGACGAATTGTTATTTAGTTTATAAGGTTTAAACAGAATCAGCCACAGAAACACAGAATAATAGCACTGAATTAAAACAAATGAGAATTTATTTCATTACTATAAATCTTTTTATATACATCAGAGTTTTATACAATTTTAATACAGATACAGCGGAATATCTTAAAATACAATTTTCTTCTGAAACTAAAAATGGTTCTTTACTCTCTCTCTAACTTCGCTGCTCGAAAATCTTCAAGCTGTAACAATACTCGGTCTGACCCGAGTATTATATTCAAAAGAAAATAATACACAGGTCAGTCTAATTCAAACCAGTTTATTAGTGCATAGAGGCAGTAATAATTTAAATAGACGACAGTCACAATAATTCTCGTCTATCCGACTCTTTAAACAAAGAAACCGGATAACGAAATTTTTTTTTAACACTAAACAGTGTTAAACAATAAATCAGCAGATTTAAAACATCAACAGAGATAAATAAACAATTTATCAACTCGACTAAATCAATTTAAGATAATTGAAGTTGTCACTTTAAAAACCGTCGAAGTTCAATTGGCTGCCGTACACGCACGCGTGTACGGCCTCGCCAATATGGCATAAAAATCAATGCATCCGACGCAAAGAAACATCAATTCAAACTGTCGATTTCTTGGTGGCTGCAGTGCACACACGCACATACATGTGCACTGCCTCGCCACTATCATACGAAATGCACAAAAGATCAACGGAAATTCACGAAACGCGCATAAGGTCAAACCCAGAGAAAGTCGGGTTCAACTCAAATGCGATTCAAATAAATGGTCGAGACATAAAATTAAATCTCGGCCCAAGTTCAAATCAATCAACAGAAGACAGTGGCTGCACAGAGACAGCAGGGTACAACACGCCTCAAAACATGAATGTACAAGTTGTAACCATGGTAGCAAGTACACACAGAATGGTACAGATGCAAGCATAAACAAGTCTCGAGTGTTAGACATCAAGTCAGTGAACACACTAGGTATGTAGACCAAAGAGTAGAAGTAATCAAGTGTACAACTACACCAGACCCAATGCCATCAAGTAAACTAGACACAGGAATTACTACGTAAGATCAGAAGGCAAAAGTGCAGGCTCTATAACAATGAATGTACAGACTCAATAATACACATGACTTAGGACAGAAGGCTGCAACAAATCTTGATATTAGACTCGAGAAAATCAAGTGAATTTAACACAAAGGTCTCAAGAACAGCCAGGTGACAGAGCAATTCCCATATCCAAACCCACTAGAAACAGTACAAAACTGCAATAGTTTAGAAAACAATGCAAGATACATCATGAACAAATACAGTGACAAGTTACCCAGTTTTGAATGAACTAGAGAATTAAACTAAATTTCTACATGTAAGATGAAACTGTCAATGGTGAAGTGTCAGACTTCAAATGAAACAGTGGTGCATACCAGGAACTGTAATTACAAGAGCAGACTCCACAATACATGCATTGATGTTTTTTTTTTTTACTTCCAGAGGCCATCAAGTTTTAATTTGACTTAATTAAAATTTTAAACTAAAATTTAAGTCAAACCAAACAACATTTGTTTAATAACCAGACCCTAACAACAATTAAATTAAAGGGTCAGGGATTTAACTTTAGGAAAATGAGACTGGGAACAAGCAGAGCACATAACAGCATGCATACATATAAAAATTCACATCAGAAATTTACTTTAAAACACCTGCAGTACTTATTCACTTCAGTACTCAAGCATGCAATCAATTTTTTTTTTTTCTAAGTTTTAAAAAGTTACTCACAATCATATTGATAAACAGAGTTGAAACAGGTTGTTAACAGACATGCAAGCAATATTCGTATACATATATATGTGTTCCCAATCTAAACAAACAGGCAAACCAACTTCTCAACATATTTTCAAGGATTTCTTCAAGCATTCACACAAATAGGCAGATCAGGCTTAAAGATAAGGCTACTCACAAGCATCAGAGAAATAAATCAGAGATTGAAGGGTTTGCTCACTGGGTATTGGAATGGTTGAGCAATGAAAATTATCTCTGTAATTAACTATTTTTAAAGTGAATTACTTAACTTCAAATACTTGAATACATACAGACCTACAGATTTACTCATGTAATCAATCATGCAGATCATTATTCAAGCCAAACTTTTAAAACTTTAAATTAAATATTTGCTTACAGTCCAGCCATACATGAAGTGAAACAAGCAACTTCAAGAATCATCAACAGAGAAATGCACAAGCAAATTCGAACAAATTGTGGATAAACAATTTTCACGATCAAAATAAAGGCCGAAGTCACAATGAAAGCCATTTCAAAATTTAAGAAAATCCTCATCTAAATTTCTTTCCACAAAATCTAGTTGCAGATTTTTATTTTAAACCATAGTCAGCAACATGATGGCCGAAACCAATGTACCAGAAAATCATATAACCAAGGTCAGACCGAAGTCAAGAAAGAAATTCACGAAAAATCAAAAAGGCGAAGTCAAAGGAAATCAACACAGTGATAGCCGAGAATATTGAACAGCTAAAATTCAAAATCAAGAGCATCAAGTATCAGATATGAAGCTGACAGGGCTAAAGAAATCATCAACAACAAAACAAATCGAACTAACTACGCGTGCGTTTGAATCAGATGTGAGTATACTACTCACATTTTCTCGAAGAGGTTGCGAGCGAGACGAAGGAAGACAAGCCGACGCCTTTGATTTAAAACGAAGCCCTAATTTTCCAGATCGAACGAGATCGCCGAGCCCTAGTTCGCAAGCTAGAGCTACAAGAGTCGACGAAGCTGAAGCTTCAATTTTTCCAGTGAAACGAACATGGACAAAGCCCAAATGTTGGAAGCGACGAGGAAACAAACGAAAAAAATTGAGGCCGCCATTATTTTTCTTTCTTCGTTCGATTTTGTTTAGGCACGAATGAATGAGATGGAGAGGGGGGCGTGGGTTTTACAGAAGATAAGGGAAGAAAAACGTGAGGGGTATGGGTTAGGACGTGGTATAGGGTATGGGCTGATATTATTTAAGGGGTATGGGTTTATTTTTTTTTCTTTTTAAAAACTGATTTATTTTGTAAAGATATTTTCTTTAACAAATTTTATTGTTAAATTTTTCTAAACGAATTTCAATTCAAATCAAAACTCCTACAAGCAACTAGCTAGCAGAGAAATCGTTTAACAATGATATCAAATCGATGCAAAAACCCCGGTTATTACAGAAATTCAAATTGAATTCGATTTAATTTTATACGCGTTTATACGCCATATATTCACAAAACAATTCCGATAAATACGAAATTTGAAGTCCAGTAATAATTCAATATTACGGACCCAATAAAACTGATTTCGTCAAATTCCGAGACTGTGCCTCGGAATACTATTTTTAAATTCAATTTAAACGATACATTTTCAAAACTGAACAAATCGCTTTCAAATTCAATTCTGAAGCTTCTATTACCTTCAGTATTACCTATATGAATTTTTCAAGCCTTTAAATTATTTTTAACCGGCTTAAAATCGAAGATTCAAATTTTATTCAACTTTCAATAGATTAAATTCAAAAATTCAATCGCCAATTCCTTCTGATAATTTGAAATTCAAGTCAAATCACCGTTCAAATATTTAAAATTAATTAAATATTTTCAATTTAAATTGTTCAAAATTCAGGGTCGTTACAAACTCCCCTCCTTAAAAACTTTTCGTCCACGAAAAGGAAAAGTTGTTAAAATTTCATCGATATTTATACCTTACTCAATTTTTTCTAAGCTTGAAGCTAATTACAAATAAATGAATATAGGATTCATTCCATTTGTTTAATCTCACTAGTTTTGTTTATCTTCTCTTTTATTCAATGATTTCTACAATCATTGATTTCTAAAATCAAAACGCAAAAGTCTTTTATCAACATTTTCGATTTACAACTCAGTTTCAAACTTAAAATTCTTCACATTAGAGATTTATATAATGTATATCTCTTCCAAAGCTGTGGACTTTCAAAACATTACAAAGATCCTCTTCCTTAGTTCATTAGGTAGGAATTTTGTAATTCTACTTTCAAATCATTGATTTTCTATTTACAGTTTGAAAATACTTGATAACTCGAAATTTAACAAGTCCATCTTCGTTCTCACAGACATTAGACATACGCTGGCCAGGCGCAGGTCTAAAAATCTCCAAGTACTAAACATACTTGCTTCAATTCCCAGTGAAAATACTTTTAAAAATTCTTTTAAAAATGGATATGGAAAGCACGTTCCCCCATGGATTACAGTTCCACCCGGCGGTTACGCTACTATCCCAGTAGAGTCGCTTGTGGCTGTAGATTTCTCATCTCTTAAATTTCGCCATGGTTGTCGCCATAGATTGCAGTACACACGGCGGTTACGCCACTATCCCAGTAGAGTCGCTCGTGTCTGTAGGCATCACGCCCCTCAAATTTCGCCTGGCATTAGATTGCAGTTTACTCGGCGGTTACGCCACTATCCCAGTGGAATCGCTTGTAACTGTGGGCATCTCGCCCCTCAAATTACGCTAACATCATCAATCAAATCTAATCTCATCGCGATGAACTATCGCGAAGGATTTCCGATTCAAATAGTCACTCTGACTAAAATTCTACGTAGCTACGAATTTCAAATGGATACTCTTCACGAGTTCCAATACCTTCTCTAATAATAAATGGAAGGTACTTTTCCACATCCTCAGTTTAGAAAACATAATATCATATATGTAGTACTTTCATTTCCCATTTCGTACATATCATATCCATGTAAACATACATAAGATTTCCATAACAATGTGTTTCCAAACTAACGGTTTCAAATTTACCGCATTCATATATATAAGTTCTAAAACTTACATATCTCATATTCATAACAAAATAGAGGATTTCAAAATTTTCCTCTAAGTCGATTTGGAAATTTTAAGGTTATCTCAATCCTAATTCATATTCATAATTCCATTTTATTATCGACTTTCACATTCGATTTGAATTTCACGCTTACATCGTCAATTCTCAACACAGAATTGATGTCTATCGATATATAACCTCTGAGCTCGTACGTCTCAGAGAAGGGTGTTAAGCTAAGAGAATAAATTCTCCGCCACCAACAGATATATATTTAATAGAGATCAATTGCTATGTCATCAATTCACAATGTTAGACATGCAATCCAAATCATCATCTGAAATTCAAAGCTCAACTTATATTGTCTTTGATGTCGAAGTTAAACTCAATTTTAACTTAACGATTCAATCTTTTTTTGAAAAATTTCAAATTGAACAAATTGTTCAAATTCTCATTTAACTTTTCAACTTCGACTTCAAAAATGAATTTCAAATCATTTATTCCTTACGGAATATATTCACAACATTTCATATTTGGAAAAACATTTCCATACTTATTTAAAAATAAGTAATTCACAAATCCAATTTATTTTCAACATTTGAAAATATTCGATATACTTTAATCAAAATTAAGTACATATTTCATCTTTAAGGAAATCATTCTTTTTCACATATTCATTTGAGTTAAAACGAATGTTACGTAAAACATCGTTACGACAACTCAAAATCACTAGTATAGGGATTCGAAATTTAGATAGATGTATAAATCCCAATACTATACAAAACATTTCCTTTCGGAAATCATTTACTATAACAACAGTGTTATAGTCCACCATTTCCTTATATTCGAAAACGTCTATTTCAACAATGAATGTTGAAATCTATGGTTTCGATATTCAATGCTTTTGAAAACATCTTTTTAAAACAATTACTTCGTTTTAAAATATCACTTTCCCAAAACATGTCCATTTTATTCAATAATATATTCACGGTCCAAAATTTTGAATATACTACTTTTAACAATCTATACAGAATTTTACTTATCAAAATAAGTCAGTTTCGAATTTATAAACAACGTTTATAAATCCTGTTCCTATTTATAAAGACTTCAATTCATAAAAATTTACTTCATTAATCATTTCTTTATAACTCAATTTTATATCAGAATTTTAATTTATAAGTGAATTACTTATAAATTCTTTTATCTCGCCACTTCGATTCATTTTATAACTTCACAATCTTAATTCTGTAATTTTCATTCACTTATGAAATCCATTAAATATTTCACTTTTAACACTTATACAATTCCAATATTTTATTAACACTTTCAAATCTTCAATTTAAGCCGTTTATAATAATTCAAAATTTCCAATTTAAACTATTATATAAATTTATCAGTTTTCCATTTCCAAGATAATCAACTAGTTCTTTAGTAAATCATTCATCGAATTGATTTCCAATTTTAATCACATTTGATTCATTCACATTGGATTTTACTAACATTCATTCATATTAAATTAGTTCACATTCACTAATTCATATTCAAGTTAGTTTGCTTTCAATTCAAATCAAATTTGATTCTATTTAGATTTCTTACCTTTCAATTTGAATTCAATTACATAGCTTTCAATTTCCATCAATTCAATTTCATTAATACTTAGTGAATTTCCATACAATCAACTAGCAACCAATGCACATTCAACTTAACCAAATTTATTTACTTTGCTTACATTCAATTTGGTTCAACACACTTAATTTCAATTGGTTTATATTCCAATTCAGATTGAATTCTAATATTCACAAATTCACTTTTACAATTTAAGTTGAGTTTCCTTTCTATAACTCAAATTCATATTCATTCTTCACTTTATCAATTCATTTTGATATCAAATTCAACCTCATTCAACATTACTTAACTATGTTTCATTTTATCTTCACTTGCATTTATTTTCACCATAAAACTTAAGTTCGCCTCAAATTTATTTGAAATTCTATTTTATTTAACTTTTCTAAAGTCAAATTCATATCACATTTCAAAAATTCAGATTTTGTTTTACTTAACAAAACTGTTTAACCATTTTACCAACTGGTTTTACTTAAATTTTCTCATTTTATAAGTTAAACAACTTATAATTTTAAACTTTCCAATTCATATCATATAATCACTTATCTTTTAAGTTTAACTTTCCATCTCAACAATTTATCAAATCAAGTTCGATTTATTTAACTTCCTTCAGTTAAATTTCAAAGTATATATTTATTGATACTAATTCAATTCAATTTAACTTTTCTTTTAGTTAAATTTCAAATCCATATATTTATTAATGCCAACTCACTTCAATTTAACTTTTCTTAAGTTAAAAATCTTTATTTCAAAAACAATTTTATACTTCTTTGGATTTGAAAAACATTCTCTTTAAAGTGTTTCTAGTAACTATTCATATTAAACATCATAAACTAAGCTTTATGTAAACCAAAGCTCTGATACCACCTGTAACATTCCCCCTTTTTGACCATCTCCAGTCGGTGATTAAACCAACTAGAAACGTTCAAAAAGACGAATTGTTATTTAGTTTATAAGGTTTAAACAGAATCAGCCACAGAAACACAGAATAATAGCACTGAATTAAAACAAATGAGAATTTATTTCATTACTATAAATCTTTTTATATACATCAGAGTTTTATACAATTTTAATACAGATACAACGGAATATCTTAAAATACAATTTTCTTCTGAAACTAAAAATGGTTCTTTACTCTCTCTCTAACTTCGCTGCTCGAAAATCTTCAAGCTGTAACAATACTCGGTCTGACCCGAGTATTATATTCAAAAGAAAATAATACACAGGTCAGTCTAATTCAAACCAGTTTATTAGTGCATAGAGGCAGTAATAATTTAAATAGACGACAGTCACAATAATTCTCGTCTATCCGACTCTTTAAACAAAGAAACCGGATAACGAAAATTTTTTTTAACACTAAACAGTGTTAAACAATAAATCAGCAGATTTAAAACATCAACAGAGATAAATAAACAATTTATCAACTCGACTAAATCAATTTAAGATAATTGAAGTTGTCACTTTAAAAACCGTCGAAGTTCAATTGGCTGCCGTACACGCACGCGTGTACGGCCTCGCCAATATGGCATAAAAATCAATGCATCCGACGCAAAGAAACATCAATTCAAACTGTCGATTTCTTGGTGGCTGCAGTGCACACACGCACATACATGTGCACTGCCTCGCCACTATCATACGAAATGCACAAAAGATCAACGGAAATTCACGAAACGCGCATAAGGTCAAACCCAGAGAAAGTCGGGTTCAACTCAAATGCGATTCAAATAAATGGTCGAGACATAAAATTAAATCTCGGCCCAAGTTCAAATCAATCAACAGAAGACAGTGGCTGCACAGAGACAGCAGGGTACAACACGCCTCAAAACATGAATGTACAAGTTGTAACCATGGTAGCAAGTACACACAGAATGGTACAGATGCAAGCATAAACAAGTCTCGAGTGTTAGACATCAAGTCAGTGAACACACTAGGTATGTAGACCAAAGAGTAGAAGTAATCAAGTGTACAACTACACCAGACCCAATGCCATCAAGTAAACTAGACACAGGAATTACTACGTAAGATCAGAAGGCAAAAGTGCAGGCTCTATAACAATGAATGTACAGACTCAATAATACACATGACTTAGGACAGAAGGCTGCAACAAATCTTGATATTAGACTCGAGAAAATCAAGTGAATTTAACACAAAGGTCTCAAGAACAGCCAGGTGACAGAGCAATTCCCATATCCAAACCCACTAGAAACAGTACAAAACTGCAATAGTTTAGAAAACAATGCAAGATACATCATGAACAAATACAGTGACAAGTTACCCAGTTTTGAATGAACTAGAGAATTAAACTAAATTTCTACATGTAAGATGAAACTGTCAATGGTGAAGTGTCAGACTTCAAATGAAACAGTGGTGCATACCAGGAACTGTAATTACAAGAGCAGACTCCACAATACATGCATTGATGTTTTTTTTTTTTTTTTTTACTTCCAGAGGCCATCAAGTTTTAATTTGACTTAATTAAAATTTTAAACTAAAATTTAAGTCAAACCAAACAACATTTGTTTAATAACCAGACCCTAACAACAATTAAATTAAAGGGTCAGGGATTTAACTTTAGGAAAATGAGACTGGGAACAAGCAGAGCACATAACAGCATGCATACATATAAAAATTCACATCAGAAATTTACTTTAAAACACCTGCAGTACTTATTCACTTCAGTACTCAAGCATGCAATCAATTTTTTTTTTTTTTTCTAAGTTTTAAAAAGTTACTCACAATCATATTGATAAACAGAGTTGAAACAGGTTGTTAACAGACATGCAAGCAATATTCGTATACATATATATGTGTTCCCAATCTAAACAAACAGGCAAACCAACTTCTCAACATATTTTCAAGGATTTCTTCAAGCATTCACACAAATAGGCAGATCAGGCTTAAAGATAAGGCTACTCACAAGCATCAGAGAAATAAATCAGAGATTGAAGGGTTTGCTCACTGGGTATTGGAATGGTTGAGCAATGAAAATTATCTCTGTAATTAACTATTTTTAAAGTGAATTACTTAACTTCAAATACTTGAATACATACAGACCTACAGATTTACTCATGTAATCAATCATGCAGATCATTATTCAAGCCAAACTTTTAAAACTTTAAATTAAATATTTGCTTACAGTCCAGCCATACATGAAGTGAAACAAGCAACTTCAAGAATCATCAACAGAGAAATGCACAAGCAAATTCGAACAAATTGTGGATAAACAATTTTCACGATCAAAATAAAGGCCGAAGTCACAATGAAAGCCATTTCAAAATTTAAGAAAATCCTCATCTAAATTTCTTTCCACAAAATCTAGTTGCAGATTTTTATTTTAAACCATAGTCAGCAACATGATGGCCGAAACCAATGTACCAGAAAATCATATAACCAAGGTCAGACCGAAGTCAAGAAAGAAATTCACGAAAAATAAAAAAGGCGAAGTCAAAGGAAATCAACACAGTGATAGCCGAGAATATTGAACAGCTAAAATTCAAAATCAAGAGCATCAAGTATCAGATATGAAGCTGACAGGGCTAAAGAAATCATCAACAACAAAACAAATCGAACTAACTACGCGTGCGTTTGAATCAGATGTG
This sequence comes from Allium fistulosum, assembly GCA_030737815.1. Taxonomy (NCBI): domain Eukaryota; kingdom Viridiplantae; phylum Streptophyta; class Magnoliopsida; order Asparagales; family Amaryllidaceae; genus Allium; species Allium fistulosum. Next base: position 636,747,934 of record CM060901.1, read on the forward strand.
AGTATACTACTCACATTTTCTCGAAGAGGTTGCGAGCGAGACGAAGGAAGACAAGCCGGCGCCTTTGATTTAAAACGAAGCCCTAATTTTCCAGATCGAATGAGATCGCCGAGCCCTAGTTCGCAAGCTAGAGCTACAAGAGTCGACGAAGCTGAAGCTTCAATTTTTCCAGTGAAACGAACATGGACAAAGCCCAAATGTTGGAAGCGACGAGGAAACAAACGAAAAAAATTGAGGCCGCCATTATTTTTCTTTCTTCGTTCGATTTTGTTTAGGCACGAATGAATGAGATGGAGAGGGGGGCGTGGGTTTTACAGAAGATAAGGGAAGAAAAACGTGAGGGGTATGGGTTAGGACGTGGTATAGGGTATGGGCTGATATTATTTAAGGGGTATGGGTTTATTTTTTTTTCTTTTTAAAAACTGATTTATTTTGTAAAGATATTTTCTTTAACAAATTTTATTGTTAAATTTTTCTAAACGAATTTCAATTCAAATCAAAACTCCTACAAGCAACTAGCTAGCAGAGAAATCGTTTAACAATGATATCAAATCGATGCAAAAACCCCGGTTATTACAGAAATTCAAATTGAATTCGATTTAATTTTATACGCGTTTATACGCCATATATTCACAAAACAATTCCGATAAATACGAAATTTGAAGTCCAGTAATAATTCAATATTACGGACCCAATAAAACTGATTTCGTCAAATTCCGAGACTGTGCCTCGGAATACTATTTTTAAATTCAATTTAAACGATACATTTTCAAAACTGAACAAATCGCTTTCAAATTCAATTCTGAAGCTTCTATTACCTTCAGTATTACCTATATGAATTTTTCAAGCCTTTAAATTATTTTTAACCGGCTTAAAATCGAAGATTCAAATTTTATTCAACTTTCAATAGATTAAATTCAAAAATTCAATTGCCAATTCCTTCTGATAATTTGAAATTCAAGTCAAATCACCGTTCAAATATTTAAAATTAATTAAATATTTTCAATTTAAATTGTTCAAAATTCAGGGTCGTTACAAGAGATATCAATTAGAATGACACAATGGATCCAGAAGGCACGACCTTTGATTTGAGTGGAGAGAAATAGCCAAGATATCATCTTGTAAACAACCCCAAAACAATACAATATACACATGTGAAAATTAACCAAAACAATATCGAACAAATTGAAATACAAAGCAATAAAGACAAGACTTTGCCTTTACCATTCAAAAGCTCGAACAAGGGGATCAAGTGCTCAGCCATGATGTGTTTGGGCTCAGGTTAGCATCATATACGTCAGGTTTAGCACACCTAATCATGGCAACATGAAGTGATGTGAAGGGTAGGAGATGCAACATGAAGAATATCAATGGACAAGGCAAATAGGTGAAGTTTTGGTCACAACAAGGCTCGACTTGGTCATTGCTTGGCTCGGCCATGCATGGTACAGGTCTGACAGTGGAGGGTGATGGTGCAGTAGCAGCCAAAGGTCATGTAGCAAGTGGTGGTGGTGGCTAAGGGGGTGGCCAAAGCAAGATATGGAGGGTAGGTGATGATATGTGTGGTCTAGGCAATGTTTTAAGGAGTTTTGCATTGATTTTGTGGTGATGGCTTCAATTGGATGGCACGGATTGAGGTGGTGGTCAGAGGTGGAGGTGGTGGTTGCTGTGGATGGTGATGGTGGAGAGGATGGTGGAGATGAAGGTGGGTTATAGCTGAGCAAAGCATAAGAGGAGCAAAGACAAAATCAATAAAAGAAGAGGATGAAAAGTAGAAAAGAGAAGCCATTAGAATTACAATTTTTTCTCAAATTTGATATAGCCATGAGTTTTTTTTTGAGGATGGTGAGATGTTTTCTCACGTGAAATGAGAAGGAAGTCACAGAAATAACAAAAAGATATGGTCGGCTAAGCAACCGAATGCAAGAGTTAGGAAATGAAAAGGCGGAAGAGGAAAAGACTTAGGAGTTTCAATAGTTTAAAACCTTCCATATTTCTTTATTTTAGTTATATAACTTTATATTTCTGGAAATAATAATAATCCCAGATAAAATTTCGAAATTTTATCAAAATATAATAATTTATATAAATATTTATCAATTATATAAAGTTAAATTAAGAAAATAGCTAAAAATAGTAAACTAGTCTAGAAAATTTGAAATTGAATAGAATAAATTTTAGAAAAATTCATATGAGCTTGTAATATATTTCTAAACATAAATAATAACATAAAATAAAAATATATTCACAAAATAAATATTTAAAATTTAATTTACATATAATTTTTAATGAAGAAAATAGCGGAAAATAGGGAAATAGCCTTTAAAAATAGGAAATCATCATAGTAAATTTTGGAAAAATTCTATTATTATTTTTTGAAAATATTAGAGATGAAAATATACATAAATTAAAATATTGACACATATTAAAATAAAATATAACAAAGAAAAAGTAATTTATACAATTTAAAATAGACAAAATTGTTAAATAAACAGTTTATACTCAAAATTGAAATGTACATAACTTTTACATTTTTATTCCGTTTTCAACGAAACGAAAAGCAGTATTCATGTTATTAAATCTATTTTCATAATAAAAGATAAAATTTATAATTTCAAATATTTAAAAATTAAATTTAAAAGTCAAAGTTTGACTATTGACCAAAATTCACATTTTCTGGAAATATTAAATTTAGTCATATTTGGAATTCTAATCCACATCAAAATCAAAGTTTATACTTAAAATAACAAAATTTAATCTTTTTCATAAATAAAGCTTTTGAATCTGGAAAAATCAATTTAAGAATATTTGTAAAATACAGGGTTGTTACAATAGCTTTGTCTTAACCATCTACTGAATACGTCGATTGGTGCTCTATATTTTTTTTCTAATTCAAGTGGATCGACATATTCAATAAATGATTAATACAAAACTATAGGTGGCTAACGGATCTATCAGAACAAAATACAACAACTCAATGTATATCCCATCACAGAACAACAAACAGACACACACACACACACGCATATACATATACACTGATATATCCTAATATAATACAAATGACACATCAAAAGTGGTATACAACCACACTATATACAATGAGTCAAATAAATATACAACTCAAAGATAAATCCAAAAAGACTATATCTATAAAAGCTGATAACTGATATCCAAACGGAAGCTTCAAGCAATGATAAGTCCAAAGCAGGTATCAACCTGAAACAACTCGGTCTGACCCGAGTATAAAATACATGGGCCGGTCTAGCTAAAACAATCAGTTAATAAGGATAGTTGATAATATGAAGCATAAGATATAAGGTGATAATTCTTCTCGAATGAGAAGAGGCAAATAGAAGGAACACACACTCATGACTTAAGTGAACTAATGTCACTTAAGGGTACAAAGACCTCAAAAGAAGTAAACTCAATAATAATACTCAAATAATAGAAATAAATGCCTCATATCATCGGCGACATCTCTAAGATAACAATAATGGTTTCGATGAACCATATCTCCTAAATAATAGAATCATCAATAAAAACTCTCGCCGAAATGGCAAACATAAAACGTTATCAAATAGGATAATCCCAAAACTCAAATATGCCTCATCTCATCGGCATAAACAAAATCTCAGAATGCCATGGAATGGCAATATAAATCTCAAATATAAAGAATCTCCAAACTAAATTATACATCATCTCATCGGTATAAATGTATATAAAACTCAAACTCAACTCGCCAAAAAGGTAATACCCAGAATATCCTATAAAATCACGAAATCATCAAACTCATAACTCAAGGAACTCAATAAAAGTTCAAAACATCATAAATGAAATCACCATATATATAACATCTCATATAGCACTAGGCTATTTATGTAATAGAACATCTTAAAATGGTGAAATCATAATAAAACAGAAAACTCAGAAAACCCGGATTGGCCAAATCCCCGATTGCATGCAGAAGCAATGCTACACGTGCTAAACTCTTGTCCACTGCTATTTATAAATTTAGATACCTAACTCATGGACCCGAAGGTCATACTCATGGTGACCGAAGTCACATAACTCATGGCGACCGAAGTCACATAACTCAGATGACCCAAAGGTCTATAGCACTGGCATACTCGTGGATGTGTCACAAACTCTCGAAAAGGGACCCGAAAAGTGTTAACGTGCGTCCTATACCACACATTCGCAATAAACGGTTTACTAACCGCTAGTTAACTCCACATCATAAAAATAAAATCTCAAATCTCAAAAATCTCAGAATATTCGTATATCTTTCCTCGTATCATCGACAAGTGCAAATAAAACTCATAGTGGTTTCTCATAAACCATAATTCCCGAAAAGGGAAATCTCATCTCAAGACTTGCCTCGTCTCATCGACGAGTAAAAAAACATACATAAGGGGTTCTCATCGATTATTACTCCTATAATAGGAGATCTCGAACCTCTCAACTCGCCAAATATTGGCTAACTCAGATAATTCCTATAATAGAAATTATAAATCTCAAATATCAACTCAAAACAATATACTCAAGAGGTTTCGATTGTACAAATCCGAAATTAACCGAAAAAGTAAACCCACGTGTCTCATACTACGTTTTTACTAAATTGTTTAATTCACTTTCTTATTTGTCCAAAAAATGCAAAAACATGTATTTTTATATAGAAAACAAGCTTTTAAAACTATTTTCGAAATCGTTTGGAAAATAATTTTTGAAATTCTCTTATTATAGAAAATGTATAATTTTAACAGCTTTAAATTAATTATATATATTGTAAAATATTTATTTCGAAAGCTAAAAAAATCTTCCGAAAACGGTTAAGAAAGCACGTGCAAAGAAACAAAAAAAATCAACAGCAATTCAATGAAATTATTCATAAAATCGTCATACAAAAATCTCTATAAAAAAAAACTCACCAATCCAAAATATGGATATGGTAATATTTACTCTTCCATCTTAGGATCAAGCCGATCAAAAACAACATCAAAAAAAAATCCATGTGAAATAATTTATAAATTCTCAGCTGGAGCAAAACATTCTCCGATTCAAAGTTCCAAGCAAATTTTCAACTAGTTAAAATGGTTTAAAAGGCTTGAAATTTTATAGGCATAGAGTTCAACAACTCTACTTTAAATAAAAAAATAACGGATACAATCAGACAAGAAACGAGAGAGATATGATCTCTCAAAGTTGGACTCGCAGCCAGATTTCACTGTCAACAGCTGGGGCAAAACATGCTCTAATTCAAAGTTTGACAGCACGTTTCTATAGGCTACAGAGGTCAGAATGACCTGGAATTTAAATACATAAATCCCAACAACTATACTTTAAACTGCAAAAAGAATCACACAATTTAGACAAGGTATGAGAAAGTTATGATGTCTCAAAGTTGAACCCTGGCAGTGATTTCACTGTAAAAATCTAGGCAAAAACATGCTCCGAATCAAAGTTCGGCAGCATATTTCTATAAGCTATATAGGTCGAAATGACCTGAAATATGGCATGCATAAATTTTAACACTCATAATTTTAAATGGAAAAAGAATCAAGCAATTTGAACAAGCTGCGAGAAAGTTATGATGTCTCAAAGTTGAACCCAGGCAGTGTTTTCACTGTAAAAATCTGGGCAAAAACATGCTTCGAATCAAAGTTCGGCAGCATATTTCTATAATTTATATAGGTCGAAATGACCTGAAATTTGATATGCATAAATTATAACACTCGTACTTTAAACTGGAAAAAGAATCACACAATTTGAACAAGCTGCGAGAAAGTTATGATGTCACAAAGTTGAACCCAGGCAGTGTTTTCACTGTAAAAATCTGGGCAAAAACATGCTTCGAATCTAAGGTCGACAGCATATTTCTATAAGCTATATAGGTCGAAATGACCTAAAATTTGGTATGCTTAAACTACAAAACATGTTCTACAAAAAAATAAAATTCGACAGTATTTCGTTGGCGGAATAGAGAGGTATATCTGCACAAAGTTCCAACTCAAGACAGTTTACACAGAAAATCAAAATAGTTCAAAAACGAATTTTTTTCGCAAATTTTTTATTTCAACTTGCGATTTTTGGCATTGCATGAGCTAGCTTTCGTGAGATTGATACTCACCTTACATTAGAGAAGATAAAATCCGGATTTATGCTAAAAGAAGCAAGCTTTGAACATGAAAGGCTTTAAATAACCTGTAGAACTCGATAACTAGACATGCAAACAAGAGATTCCCTGTAATCAGATAATCACTTCTCAAAGATTTAGATTTGATGAAATAATTATAGGTTGGAATTGGTTACCTGTTGTAATACTCTTTAATTAGATAAAAGCAACAATTTTGATTTAAAGAAATGGAGATTTAAGGCTCTAGATTGAAAGAGGGGTAAGTTTCTTTCTTTTTTCTCTTTTCTGTTTATTTACAGAAGAAGAAGAAGAGTAGTGTTTGTACGTACAGGAAAAGAGATAATATTTCTCACTTCAGGTTGCAAATAAATGGGCTTTGGACCCAACAAGAGAAAGAATTAATTAGCTATGATAATAAATTAACACTAAAACAATAATATACACTATGTTATAATAAAACAATGCATTTTCTTTCAAGTTTCTACACAAACAAAATATGTAAACTTACATATATAATAAATAAAATATTTTCCATCATAAAAAAAGAGATTAATTTTTGTTTTTTAAAACAATTTTATTATAAAAATCTCTTATTTTACATAAATACATAATTTTACACAAATACATAATTATACACAAATAAATGCATAAATCCTTATTTTCAACTTCAAAAATTCTATAAAAAAAATATTTTTCTTGTTTAGAAAAATATGACAAACCATCTCAAACTTTAAATTTATAACCAAACTCATTTTAAAACCAAATTCCACCTTTTTATTTAAATAGACAACCTTTAAAAATCACATACTTCCTTTAAAAATCATTAAATGAAGTAATTGGCAATAATTAATAAAATTATTGCATTTTCTCCAAATAAAAACCATTTTCCATTCATTATTAACTCAAATAAACTAAAATAAACTTCCAAACTTTATTTTCTCATTTTATTTCCAAAATTCATTGATTATTCCAAATAAACAATTTAAAATTTTCAATTTTATTTTAATTCACAATATTAAATTATAACTACCGTTATAATTTAATATTTATAGGTAATCTCCAAAACCAGGATTGTTACAGAAAATATAGAACTACTCAGTCACAACTCAATTTAAAAAACAAATACAATACATCCTTATGTTCACAAGGAGGTAGGAGGACATTTGGTCATGGAAATCTACTGGATTTACAGCTAAAACGACATGGGAAGCTTTAAGAGTCAAAAATTCAGTTCTAGATTGGACTAAATTTGTGTTGGATAGGGCATGCATTCCAAAAATGGTTTCACAACCTAGAAAACAGCCATCGGGAGACTAGCTACGAAAGAGAAGCTATACAAATAGGGTGTTAGTGTTGAAGAAAACCGTGTTTTGTGTGCAAAACATGAAGAAGACCACAAGCATTTATTTTTTGATTGTGAATTCAGTAGCTCTATATGGCGAAACTTCAAATTAAAGCTAACTGTTTGCACAAAAAATGGACAAACACCTCAAAGTCGTATGATTTAGTAGATCTTATGTTGTTCTTAGTGATTTGGGTGATTTATGAAAATGTATGAAAAGCAGGGGCTAAACTGTAAATAGACACGCAGATTTATAGTGGTTCAGCCAGAATGTGCCTACGTCCACTTTATATGTTATTTCTCTTCTCTTCTCTTATTTAGATTACAAGTACAAAGCTTTGATACAAGTAAAAGGAAGTTGTTTGAAAGTTCTCTCCGTGCTTGAGCTCTCAAACTTGTCCCCATTGTTGTACCCCTGCTCCTCTATTTATAGAGTGAGGCTGGGGGTAGGGGTCTTGGATGTATACAGCTGCTGATGGGCCTGGGCTGACGCGATCTGGCCTGGTAGTGTTGGTTCGGAATGTCTTGGTCCGGTAGTAGGTGGTCCGGTAGGAGCTTGGTTCGGTGGCAGTGGTAGGAGTAGGTTGGTCCGGTAGTGGTAGGAGTAGGCTGGTACGGTAGTGGTAGGAGTAGGTTGGTCCGGTAGTGGTAGGAGTAGGCTGGTCCGGCAGTGGTAGGAGTAGGTTGGTCCGGCAGTGGTAGGAGTAGGTTGGTCCGGTAGTGGTAGGAGTAGGTTGGTCCGGCAGTGGTAGGAGTAGGCTGGTTCGGTAGTGGTAGGAAACCGAATGGAGCTTAGGCAAGCCTGAACGAATCAAGCTTCTTAGTCTTGAGATTTTCTGGGTGAGAACACGCCCAACATTTGCCCCCCAAAGTGGGGCATATGCCGGCATATGCCGTGCTTTGTTTTAAAACCAACGACATTAGCTTGGATGCTTTTGCCGAATCAGCCGGTCCGGTCGTCTATGCTCGCCTATAAATAAGGGCCTAGGGCTTTCGTTACCTTCTACCGAACGAGACAGCCGAGCCAAATCAGTCACATAGCTGAATCAGATTTTATCCTATTGCCGAACCGCTTTAGCCTGCCGAATCAGGTACTTAACTTCCCTTCGCCGAATGAAACTTGTGTGTCCTACGTACCGAATGAACTTTAGTTGTGAATGCCGAATGAGCCTTTACTGAGAAACGCCGGATGAATTTTTCGAGATGAGAATGCCGAATGGGCTTTCGAGAATGAGAATGCCGAATGGGCTTGTAGTCTGGGTGCCGAATGAACTTGTAGTCTGGGTGCCGAATGAACTTTATACACTTGATTTTTTCACTTTTCATATCGCGAGCGAAATTCCGGGCTACGTGTACTTGCTTGTTTATATCCTCTGTTTTAACAACATGTTTTTCCGATGTTGCAGATAATGTCTCGCAAATCAGAAACTCGATCGGATAAAAGGAAGTCCTAGGGCGAAGGAGAATCTTCCGCGGTGCCCCCTGCTCAGCTAGGACCGGAACGTCGCGGAACTACCCCGAGATCACTGGTGGACGGGTACGGCCCTCAGGAGCTTCTGAACTCCCCGCCCGATTGCTTTCCCAGCTCCCTCAAGGAGGAGCAGCTTGAGGTCATCTCCCGTTCTTTCGGAATCGATAGAGCGCGCATGCTGTTGCCAGGGAGAGAAGTTATGCCATATGACCCTCCTGAAGGGTACTTTGCCTACAGCAGATACCACTGCATGTGTGGTGCCATCCCGCCTCTTAATGCTTGGGTAGTCAGCTTTCTTACATATCTAAAGGTTGCCCCATTCCAGCTTCAACCCAACTCTTATGCCATTCTGGTGAGTCTCTTCGTCATCTTCCAGAGGAGATATGGGCGTCCTCCTTCCAACCGGGAGATCCGGTATTTGTACAACTTGAGAGGCTACAAGAAGGGGTCTCCCTATATCAGCTTGGAATCTGCCGTATCCTTTAAGCCCGTCCTGGACTTATACTCGAAGTTCAGTATGTTCAAGAAAGAATGGTTTTTCATCAGGAGTGACTCTGTTTCCATTCGTCGCTTCACCTCCGGCTGTAAGTGTGAAGCTTTATTTATAATTTTCATTACAACTGCAGTGCTTTATCTTACGTGCTTTTTTTTCTTGCTAGCGACAGGTGGCTTTGCGGTTGTGGAGACTGATCGCCTGTTTCAGATGGCGGCTGAGATAGAAGCTATCCCCGGGAGAGATAGATCGGCTGCTTACCTGATCAGAAATGCGACTCTTCTGGAGTATAATTTGATCCTTCCACAGCAGTCAGTAGTCAAGCAGAGGGAAACGGCGGAGGAGAGGGCAGCTGCTCAAGCTAAGGGAGGTGTCACAGTAGAGAGTGGCAAGAGGAAACCTTTCTCAAAATCTCCAATGGTCGGAGGTAAGAAGCTTAAGAAGTCGGATGGTCCTTCCCCCAGCACTTGTCCACTTACTCCGGGGAAGGAAGATGTGGAGGAGGAGAGAGGTGAGGGTGGAGATGACCGGGAAGGTGGTGATGGTGGCGATGGCATCGGGGCCTTGCTTCCTGGGCAAGCAGGCGAGATTCAGGAGTGGATGGATGATGCATTCCACCAAGCTTTCGAGGGGCTGGATGGAGAAACGGCTTTGGTAGAGAAATCCGGGAAAGCTGACAAGGTCGGGACCGATGCAAGCGAGTCTTCTCAGACTATTCCAGCCAAGGTGGCTCCGACGACTCAAGGTGAACTTTTGACTCCTGCAGGCTCCATTTATGATAGGGACTTAGGAATACTTTATGATCCGCTCCCGTCTTGGAATGAAATCCAGGACTCATTGCAGTATCCTACTCCTCCCCAGGGTTTGTATAACTAATGTGTTTCCTTTCTTCTTTTAACTTTTAATTTACCGCGTTTCTCGAACTATGGATCAATGTAAGCTTGTGACACTTGTTCTTCATATCAGGAGCAGGTAAAACGGCCAAGGCCTCAGATCTTCGGCACCGGCTTGAACAATACAAGCTCTCCAAAGCTTCCGCCAAGCCGAAGCCTTCGACCCACCGTTCCGGGGATGTAGTCGGCTACCGTCCTCTTCTCGGGGTTATTGAAGAGGGTATTCAAAAGAGAAAGAGGAGTCATCCCTTATCCGAACCTTCACATGGTCCTCAGCCCCCAATTCAGCCTCTTCATGATATCACGGAGGAGGATACTGAGTTCGCACTCTCTCCGCACCCATTTGAAAATCCTACCGTTACTCAGATTGATCGTCCTGGCTTGGCTCGTAATCCATTTGCGGGTCATCCTGATCTGGATCCAAGTTCCCATGATATTACCTTTGACGAGGTTACCGGTGAGCACCTTCTTCCCCGCAATCCCATGGTACGGGTGCTTGATGAGGCCAAGTCCTTAGATCTCGATTTACTTACTACTCGGATAGTTACCATGGGAGACGAGGCCAAGGCTAATATTGATCGGGTGGCGGAGGAGACTAGGAAGCTGATGGGGCATCATGCCCGGCTGGTTAAGGCTGGAGAGGAGATTGGGAGTGCCAACATCCGACTACGATTGATGGTTTCGGACCAGGCCAAACAACTTGCTGATCAGGCCATTCAGATTTCTCAGCATGAGGCTGCCTCCGGGCGGTTGAGGAAGACTATGGAGGAGGCTAGTAAGGCGGAATTGCGGAAGATGGAGGCTGCCTGCAAGGAGCAGATAAATATGGCCATCTCGACAGTGAACGAGGTTCGGAGGGCGGATCTTAAGCAGGTAGAGGAGCTGTCGGGGAAGCTTGAAGCTGCAGAGCTTGCTCAGGTCAGGCTAAAGGAGGAGATGGAGGCGATGAGGAGGTCCCTTCAGGCTGACTGCTTGCGATACCGACTGGAGAGGGATGCTGCCATTGCAAGGCTATCGGTTTCTGAGGCTCGTATGAGGGAGTTTGAGGAAAATGAGGGGATGATGGATGATATGCTGCAGGATATGTACTTTCGCATTTGGAAGCAGGGCAGCTTATCTTGGATGGACGACTACCCCCGGGTTATGGCTAGGATTTACCTCAGGGCTTTAGAGGAGGCCAAGGCTGAGGCGGATAAGGAGGGTGGAGCGGCCTTTAGGATGGATGCGGTAACTGCTCAGTTCACCAAGGAGGAGAAGATAGCGGTGAAGGAGGGGATGCGGTTGTTTGCAGCTGAGGAGGCAGGCGTGGAAGTAGGAGATGGCAACCAAGATGATCAAGGGGAAGTTGCTGGTAACCTTTTCTTCTTTAGTTAACTCTGTTTGCTCATCACTAATGATTCCATTCTCTGACCGAACAGGTGGGCAACAGGATAAGGTCAATACTTCGACGCAGCCGGCTCCTTGATTGGACTTGGAAAATTCTTTTTGTGGACTTGACATGGTTGTATATGTTAGTCTTAAAACAGTAGAGTAACTCTTAGGTTGTAATTTTTGCTACTTGTAATAAATAGCTCTATTCTTGATGTGTAATTCTTTAACTTAAGCTGATTTTGTCGTCTTTTGACTGTTTTTGCTATTTTGACATGTCGTATGAGAAATATAGTTATGCATATTCTTGTAATTAAATTGTGTTTGATGTCATAATTTCATGACTTGCAATGTTAGCGTGAGGTGTGAATAAATTATAGTCATATATGAAAGAAGGAAATACCGCCCTTTATATTTTGCTTGTAGATGGCAGCTTTGACTATCCTGTGTGACCGAGTAAGGGACGCGGTCCAGTATCTTGCTGTGAGTATCTGCTTCTACTAGCGAGCGTCTCTTGTTCTGTGTCCTGTACTTTAGGGATTGTTACAGATGATAGGAGAAAAGTTTCTTAAGTAAAATTAAAATATGTGAAATAGTAAAACTTCCAATCACGGAAGGCCTTCGATGTGCTTAAGTTCGTGGCAAACGGGCTTTGTAGTCACTTTCCTTAGCTGTGGGTCTTGGAGACATTTGTCACCCATCTTACGCCTCCGCGGGGAGTTAATTCTTTTTTACCACAGCCGCACTTAAGACACATCGGAGCCGAGATCGCGCACAGTAACTACCCGGGCCATTATGGCCCGTAACCGTGGGTATTATTCGATTTACTGTGGCCGGCTAGCATGGGCGCCGATCGTCAACTGTGAACTGCCCCTGGCTGGCCACACCTTATGTTGGGGCTTATAGTCGGTTCACAGTTGCCGGCGAGCCGAACGCCGTGATGAGCTGCCTCGGCTATAGTCGGCCTTCTCGGTGGCTTATAATCGGCTCATTACAGTTGGCTTTAAGGGCCGTCGCGAGCAATGAGTTAACCCGCAGCAGAGGGATGCTGGAGCAAAAGTGTCTCATTGGCGAGGGCATAGATTCGCATAGTACCTATTAGGTCTTGTCCAGGTGAAGTTGTGCCGTGGAGTGCTCTGAGTGGAATTGCTATACGCGTAGGATTTTGTTCAACAGAAAAGGATAACGTTAACAAGCAGCCAAGATATAAAGGAACAAGTTAAAAAAGAGACAAGATTTTTTAAAGTGGTTCGGCACGAAAAGGCCTACGTCCACTGATTCTCTTTGTTAATTCACTTCATATGGGCAGTACAAGTTAAGAAAAGTATCGACGGAGGTGTTGGATGTTCCATGCCCTCTGGAACACCTCTCCGTCCACTGTTGACAAAATATAAGCTCCATTGTGGAGATCTTTATGAATTACATACGGTCCATCCTAGATTGGGTCTAGTGCTCCGGGGCGAGGGAAGATTCGCTTGAGGACAAGATCCCCTTCTTGTAAGGTACGATGCTTGACTTTGGAGTTGTATTGTGCTGCCACTTTTTGCTTGTGGTCTGCTGCTTTAAGGACTGCATCATTTCTTCTCTCCTCAACTAGATCCAAAGACATGTGAAGGAGCTCTTCGTTCTCTTCTGGGTTATAGTGGATCCTACGGTGGGAAGGCACAATGGTTTCAACTGGGAGCATAGCCTCCGATCCGTATGCCAAAGAGAAAGGAGTATGCCCCGTTGATGTTCTGAAGGATGTGCGATAGGCCCACAGTGCCGTAGGGAGTTCATCCACCCAAGCGCCCTTTGACTTTTCGAGCTTCTTTTTGATTAGAGTTTTCAGAATTTTGTTGACGGCTTCGACTTGTCCGTTTGCCTGGGGATACGCTACGGATGAGAAGCTTTTGTGAATTCCATGCTTTCGGCACCAGTTGGCGAATTCCTCGCTGTCAAACTGGAGTCCATTGTCTGATATGATTTTGAATGGGACTCCGTACCTGCATAGAACATTTTTGATCAAGAAGTTAATAACTTTTGCTGAGGATACTTTATTCAGAGATTCTGCTTCCACCCATTTGGTGAAATAGTCGACTGCCACAATAGCATATTTGGTCCCGCCTCGGCCCATCGGTAGCTCGCCGATTAAGTCAATTCCCCATATTGCGAAGGGCCAAGGGCTGGTCATTTGAGTAATCTCAGTTGTTGGTAACCGCGGAATCTTAGCAAACTTCTGGCATCTGTCGCACTTTTTGACGAAATCTAAGGCGTCCTTACTTAAGGTGGGCCAGAAATATCCATATCGGAGTATCTTTTTTGCTAATGTTTGCCCTCCGGTGTGATCTCCGCAGCTTCCCTGATGGATGTTGGATAAGATTTCCTTGGCTTCCCTCCCAGCGACACACCTTAATAACGGGTTAGAGAATCCACACCGATAGAGGATGTCTTCTTGAATTGTGTAGCGGGAAGCTTTCCTCAAGATTTTCTTGACTTCGTTACGCCCGTTGGGTAGTATGCCACTTTGCAGGTAGTCTCGGATGGGAGTCATCCAAGTTGCTTCTTCGGTTGCAGCTATCAGATTTACTTGCTCAAAACTTGGGGTAAGTTGCTTTGAGATGGTTACTGCTCCGAAGATGGCGATGTCTCTCATACTTGCTTGCTTTGCCAATTCATCGGCCTCTTGGTTCTCTTCCCAAGGGATGTGTTTGACTAAGTAGTGGTCCAATCGGCTGAGAAGTAACTTGGTCTTCTTTAAATATGCTATGAGTCGTTCTTCTCGAGCTTGGAATTCTCCTAGTATTTGATTAACAATAAGTTGAGAATCGCTATGAAGGCACAAAGAATTGGCTCCGATTTCTATGGCAAGTTCTAATCCAGCTATCACTGCTTCATATTCTGCATCGTTGTTGGTGGCAGCGAATTCCAACCTTATAGCATAGTGCAGCTTATTTCCCCTGGGAGTGATTATTACCACACCTGCCCCCGAGCCTTGTTCGTTTGATGCACCATCCACAAAGAGATTCCACTTGATGTCTTCTGCTATTTCCAATTGCTCCTTATCTTCGTTGGTAGTGAATTCGGCAATGAAATCAGCCATGGCTTGTCCCTTGATGGCGGTGCGAGGGTGATAGGTGATATCATACTGACTTAGTTCAATGCACCATTTAAGTAGTCGCCCAGAAGTGTCGGGACGATGGAGCACCTGCCTTAGGGGTTGATCGGTCAGAACTTTGATTGAATGGGACTGGAAGTAGTGACGCAGCTTCCGTGATGTGATTAGTAAACAGTATGCTAGCTTCTCAAGTTTAGGATATCTGACTTCTGCCCCCGTAAACCTTTTACTGACGAAGTAAACTGGCCGCTGCGTGCGGTTGTCTTCCCTTACCAAGGCAGCGCTTAGGGCGTGAGATGACACAGCAAGGTATAGGTATAATTCTTTGCCTTCGCTTGGAGTCGAGAGTACCAGTGGTTTCTGGAGGTGTTCGATTAAGTTAAGGAAAGCGGTCAAGCATTCGTCGGTGCATTCAAACTTTCCTTTGTCTTTCTTTAGAGCTTCGAAAAAGGGGACACACTTGTCCGTTGCCTTGGAGATGAATCGGCTTAGGGCGGCCACTTTTCCATTCAGGCTTTGCATTTCCTTTCGATTGGAAGGTATCTTGATATCCCTTAGCGCTCGGACTTGTTCAGGGTTTGCTTCAATCCCTCTGGCATGGACGATGAATCCTAAGAACTTTCCTGATGACACTCCGAAGGAGCATTTTAGAGGATTCAACTTCATTCCATACTGGCGAAGTACTTGAAACATCTTGCCTAGGTGGCTTACGTGATCGTCGGCTTTCCTTGACTTTACCAGCATGTCATCCACGTATACTTCCATAGTTTGCCCTATTAGCCCTGCAAACATCTTGTTGACGAGGCGCTGGTAGGTGGCTCCTGCATTTTTAAGTCCGAAAGGCATTACCTTATAGCAGTATAAACCCCGGTCGGTGATGAAACTAGTGTGGTCTTGATCGGGAGTATGCATAGGGATTTGGTTATATCCTGAGTATGCGTCCATAAAAGATAAGAGCTCGTGCCCGGCTGTGCTGTCTACAAGTTGGTCGATTCGGGGAAGTGGGAAGCAATCCTTTGGGCAGGCGTCGTTTAGGTTGGAGAAGTCAATGCATGTTCGCCACTTCCCATTAGCCTTCTTCACCAGTACCGGGTTAGCGATCCATTCCGGGTAGATGGCTTCTCGTATGAAGTCATTGGCGAGTAGATTCTTTACTTCTTCATCGAGGGCTGCCGATCGCTCTGCCCCCATACTTCTCTTTCTTTGTTTTACGGGCGCCTTGGTAGGATCAATGTTTAGTACATGGCATGCTACGTCGGGGGAGATTCCGGTCATATCAGCGTGTGACCATGCGAATACATCCAAATTGTGGCGGAGAAAGTCAATGAGTTGCTCCTTCAACTCTACTTTTAGCTGGGACCCAATTTTTAATAGTCTACTTGAGTCGTGCTTGTCTACAGATACAAACTCCATAGTCTCTGCAGGCTCGGCGGTGGCCTCCTCCTCTTTGTCCCTAGGGTCTAATTCATTGAAAGGGTCGCTGGTATATCGACGAGGAGGGGCTTTCTTTAGTTGCTACGCTTCTAGACTTTTCGTGCAGAGGGCAACCTCTACACCCTTCCCTTTATCCTTCCTGTGGTTGTTGCGAAGTTCAGTCACATAGCAGTCTCGAGAAACGTCCTGGTCTCCTTCTACTTCCCCTACTCCATTGTCCGTTGGAAATTTCATCTTTAGGCACCATGGGGCTAGGACAATTTGGAAGTCAGACAAGGCTGGCCTTCCTAAGAAGGCGTTGTAGGCCGAATGGTTTTCTATTAGCACAAATGTCTGTTTCCGTACAACGGAGCGGGGATGGCTTCCAATCTCAACAAAGAGGTCCAGTTGCCCGAGGGGCATCTTTGCATCCCCAGTGAAACCGTGTAGTCGTTTATCGCAGGGAGATACATCCTTCATTGATAGCTTCATTTTGTCGAATGCATGTTTGAACAGGATGTTTACTGAGCTTTCAGTTTCTACTAGGATTCGGTAAACTTCGGCGGGGCCGAGCCGGGCAGAGATAACCATGGGATCCATGTGAGGGTATTGCCTTCCTTCTAGGTCACGCTTACCGAATGTGATGTCATCACTTTCTTTCCACTTCGGGTGGCGCTCTTCTATAACCGAATTGACACAGTCTTTATTGTCTCTAAGCGACTTTCCATATCTTTCAATTTCTTTCCAGCTTCTGTCTGCGATGTGTGGTCCTCCCGAGATGGTATGGACCACTATCTTCTCTTGACTAGAGCTGCTAGTGTTGCGGTTTCCTCTGCCGATCTCCGGTGAGGGTAGCCTTGGGTTCTCATTGGCAGGAGCTGGAGTCCTGTCCTGACCTTTTACATAGCGTTCCAGTTTCTTCCTTCTGATGTGTTCCTCAATCAGATCCCGGAGATGATGGCATTCATTGGTATCATGCCCGTGGGATTCGTGGAAGCGGCAGAACTTTCCAGACTTCTGCGCGTTATCTGATTCCTTCTTGTATGGTGGGCGCTTGTATCTAACTTCGCCTTGGGTGGCAAGGAAGATATTTTCGACGGTCTCGTTCAAAGGAGTGTAAGTGTCGAATCTCGGTCCAGGCCGATATAGGCGCTTTTCTCCCTTCTTGCCCCCAGCATTGTCTCTGGAATCATTTCTTCGAACGTCCCTTGCTACAGCAGGGGCGTTGCTGTAATTTGCCTTATTTTGCTGTCCTGACTGCCCCTCGACGGCAGCATCCTCAAGCCTCATATATTTCCCGACTTCATGGAAGAAATCGGGTAAAGTAGCTGGTTTTTCTTTCGTCAACCTTCTAGAAAATTTAGTGTCCGGATGCACACCACTACAGAGGGCCATTAGGATAAGCTTCTCATCGGCATCTTGGACCGCGGCTGCTGCGGCATTGAATCGGGTTAGATATTGTTGCAGTTTCTCTCCGGGTTTCTGTTTGACGCTGGATAAGGAATAAGCGTCCTTAGGTTGTTCCACATGGATGTGGAACTGACTGATAAACTTTTCATTCAACATTTCCCACGAGCTGATGGATCCCTGGGGTAGATGACAGAACCAGGAGGTAGCGAGATCTGCTAAGAAGAGCGGAAAGCATTTGCACAGTACTCCCTCTGTCGCTCCACTCATGAGCATATGTTGTGTGTACCTCTGTAAGTGTACAACGGGGTCGGAGGTTCCTTTGTAAGGTTCCATTGTTGGCATCTTCCATTCTCGGGGAGTGATAGCAATTTCGATATTGCGGGCGAAAGGGCTGGTTACCCTAGCGCCTATCCCTCAATCTCTTTGCTCCCGTTGGACGCACTCTCTGAATAAGCGTGCCATCCTTTCATCAGAATTTGGAGCAGATAGAAATGAGTTTGGTTCTGTTCTGTGGGATTGATTCTGTCCAGATGACCTGTAGGGATGGTATCGTCTATCATTCCTCATATTTTCTAATGGCTGCCTTTGATCTTCTGGGAGCATGCTAGGGTCAGCTACAGTTGGCCCTTTCCTTGATCTTCCCCTACTGGGCTCTGATCTAAGCACTTCCTCGGGTCCAACTTCGGGCTGGACTCTAGCTCGGCCCCGTTCACTGGCGTTTCCGTGGTTAGACAGTATGACAGGCTCAGCTATAGTTGACCTTCTCCCGGTACCTCCCCCGTTGGGTTCGGTTCCAAGTGTTTCCTTAGGCCTAACTTCGGGCTGTGCTCGATCTCGGCTCCTACCATGGTTACTTCTGCCGTTAGCTCCTTCGAAGAAGGAAGATCTTTGTTGTCTCTGAGATCCTCCAGACTGGGACTCGCCCCATGATTCGGTGTTCCGATTGGACTCTTCAGCATCCCTTAAGCGTGACATGAGATGGTCCACCAAGGCTTCCTGCTGGGACGTGAAGCGGTTAGTTACTTCAACCACAACCCTGTCTAAATCTGCCCTAGTAATTGCTGCGGGCTGTTCTGTGGTAGGAGTGGTCGGATTAGCCTGTCCTTCATTTGTTACTGCTGCTGGAGGAGGACGATTTACTTGATTCGTGACAGCTGGATCTGGAAGACTGCTGGATGCGATGCTTTTTTCCTTTGTTAACATCTTTTCTCTGTTTGGGAGGCATGTTTTCCAAGTGGCGAACGATGCTGTTAGGAAAACTGTTAAGTGGATGAAGCTGAAGCTTCGAGCTTTTAGTTCTCAGTGAAAGCACCAAAAATGTTTGCACAAAAAATGGACAAACACCTCAAAGTCGTATGATTTAGTAGATCTTATGTTGTTCTTAGTGATTTGGGTGATTTATGCAAATATATGAAAAGCAGGGGCTAAACTGTAAAAAGACACGCAGATTTATAGTGGTTTAGCCAGAATGTGCCTACGTCCACTTTATATGTTATTTCTCTTCTCTTCTCTTGTTTAGATTACAAGTACAAAGCTTTGATACAAGTAAAAGGAAGTTGTTTGAAAGTTCTCTCCGTGCTTGAGCTCTCAAACTTGTCCCCATTGTTGTACCCCTGCCCCTCTATTTATAGAGTGAGGCTGGGGGTAGGGGTCTTGGATGTATACAGCTGCTGATGGGTCTGGGCTAACGCGATCTGGCCTGGTAGTGTTGGTTCGGAATGTCTTGGTCCGGTAGTAGGTGGTCCGGTAGGAGCTTGGTTCGGTGGCAGTGGTAGGAGTAGGTTGGTCCGGTAGTGGTAGGAGTAGGCTGGTCCGGCAGTGGTAGGAGTAGGTTGGTCCGGCAGTGGTAGGAGTAGGTTGGTCCGGTAGTGGTAGGAGTAGGCTGGTCCGGTAGTGGTAGGAAACCGAATGGAGCTTAGGCAAGCCTGAACGAATCAAGCTTCTTAGTCTTGAGATCTTCTGGGTGAGAACACGCCCAACACTAACTAATGATGATTCAATTAGAGAGCTAAGAGAAGAGATCTTATACCCGAAGCATCACTGGAATATGTCAGGTTTGATGGCCAAAGTTGCCAATATAGCCATAACGGCTGTCATTTGGCATGTTCAGAATTGACTTTCAAAAAGACAGAAAAAGTGAAAAACTAGTCAATGACCTAGCTAGATTGGACATGCAGTTAAGTCTGAAAAGAATCAAGAGAAACATACTTATCAAAGCCAAGAGAGAAGAGCTGAAGGTACTGACGAGGATTGATCCTAAGTTATTAAGCATGGAAAATCGATTTTTTGAGCTGCCATGAGAGAATTGTATGATCTGTAGAGGGAAGGAGAAGATATAAAGATGGAATAAGTTAGTAGAAAGTGATTTTTGTCAGTGTTAAGGAGTCAACGGTGTAGCCTTACTTTCCTATTTCCTTCTCTTTTCATGTGCTTTGCTATGTATTTGCTTAGGCTGCAAAGACCAAATCAATAAAACCTTGAATCCATTTTCATATATATATATATATATACACACACACATACATACATACATATATACATATATAAACACATATATACATATAAATAAAAAAATGCACACTCTCACACACACATACACTACACACACACAAACACAACACATTAATACCTACCCACGTTGATCTAACTTCAACTAATAATACATAAACAAAGGTTAATATATTATTTTATTTAACAACAATCAATAAATATATTAAATGATCGAGCTGTCAATAAAAGTTATGTAAAGAAGTCTAAGGATGAACTTAACAAACTAATTATCAATCGATATTTTAAATACTTATTTATTTTTACATGATACTCTTTAAAGTATATCGAACGTGACAAAGGTGAATTTTTCATAAAGGTTTATCTTTTATACACACATACTATTTTAACATAAAAATGGAGATTTTGAGAAAATATGGCAAATCGTGGGTTGCAAAATTTCTTGAAAATATATAAAATTTCTCTTATTTTCTCAAGGGGATTATTATCTCATTATCTTTTCTTCCCTATTTGCTCAAAAAAGATAGAATTTTTTTCTTCGCTTTCTAAAATTTGGATAGAATCATAACAAAATTACTAATTTTTTTTTAAATCAAACAAGTGTGGAAACCGGAGACTATTAGAAGTCCAATGTTAGGAAGTAACAAAGACTTGCTACCTATATATACCAGTGCTCAAATCCTCAAGTAAATTGGTACGAGCATTAGAAGAAGGATTATGATGGGCCTCTTAAGAGAATATATAATATATTATTATTAATATCAAAAGATGGGCCTTGGGACTTGGCCCTCTTTCGGTCTCTTGATCAAATTGGTCTTTTGATTCTCAGGCTTTGGTTGAGCGAAAATTATTTTTGTTATTTTGTTCATTTAAAATTCGAATAGATGTGACTGCTCATAACCAACGGCTATGTTTGTTTGATGCATATAAGTATTGCCCTTCATTTTCAGATAGAGGATATAAATACAATCCAATATACTTCTTTTGCCTCAACTATCAAACAAAGAAACATAGATTGAAGTCGAACGTGATTCAAGGCATCTTTCCAAGCCATGGGTTGGGAGTTGTATGCTGGAAGATAAACGTCAACATTATTAATATACAATAGATGTGTAGGGACAAAATTTTAGGATATCGTAGTAGCAAGCCTCGCAATAATTTAGTTTATTTTCTAGTTGCGTTTCTTAATTATCTTCTATTATAATCATTATATAATTATTGTTCTAGTCCATAATTACTTCTGATTATTTAAAAGAAGTTAGTTTATTTGTAAATCATACGATTGATCCTCTATTTTCAATACCAACTAATAATAATCTAATACATAATACTTTTCTGTTTTATATTCTCTTTTAGAATGGATCAATATGTTGCTATTATTATTACATCCATTTTTCAATTAAGTAATTAACGTAGATCCAGGTATATGAAGTCAATAGAACAAAGCAGCGCAGTAAGGAATGAAATTGATCGAAAGCTACATCACATGAGAACTGCGCAAGTTCCAGATACATCATCCAAGGCCTAATAAATTCCAAATTTAACTACATAGACTAAAGGCTTCCCATCATCAACCAACTTATCCCCCTCTCTACGGTGCGATGTTAAAGCTCCACACTAGAATTCTGTAACATCCTCGAAATA
Source organism: Allium fistulosum (assembly GCA_030737815.1). Lineage (NCBI taxonomy): Eukaryota > Viridiplantae > Streptophyta > Magnoliopsida > Asparagales > Amaryllidaceae > Allium > Allium fistulosum. The sequence continues at coordinate 636,769,709 of CM060901.1, forward strand.
CGATATGCCTTCAGGACATTAGCCAGAACTGCTCCAACCACGTAGGCAACACAATATAGTATATTATCATTTGTAATGTCCCACACTCTTAGGCCCGAAACTAAGTGCTATGATGTTGTAGTCATCCATAGTATTAATTTTCAGTGATAAAATGCGGTTATGTTAATCGATTAATCAAAAGCGCATGAATATGAAAATTTTCAAACACAATTTAAATAACAAACTTTTAAATTTCATTTCAAAAATAATATTTTATATTCATTACATAATCCCATTCACAACACATGTTCAGAGAAAGTATATTTATTACAACATACTCTAAGAGCGACATATAAAGATGCCCCTTGGTCGATCGGAGTCTAATACTTGGCAATTTTGAACCTTGCCATTACATATATTCAGACAAAATCAAACAACACAGCAGATTAAATAAGAACTCCTAAGTAGCTAGATTGCCCCCTGCACATTTTCGGAAGCTTATTCGTCTTACTGGTAACCTGGAAACCTTTACCTACTTAAATGAGCACTCGAGAGTTTAAGGGAAAAAACAAAAACTTTAGGTCAAACAAACAGTCCGGTGTGAATAATTACCTACCATCTCGAACCAAATTGATATCCAGTGAGAATACGCCGCTGAGCGAAACGGGTTTTCCCTTCACTAGTATCTTAACCAAAAACATATCAACCATATATTGTACTCCTGCATCCATAATGGTTAAACATAATAGATAAACATTTGCAATCTTGCAACATGTATTGGATTATCCATCCCAATTTATTGACTATCCATCTTAATTTCATCTGACTACATGTCTTAATTTCAAATGACTATACGTCTTAAATTTATGTGGACTACCCATCTCACATGTATTTATTATTTGGATTACCCATCCCCTACCATATAGACTATCCATCACACATGGTTTCATTATCAAAGTTATGTGGACTATCTATCTTACATATTTTATTTAATTAAAATGATGTAGACTATCTATCACACATCTCATAGTTTTCCTAGGATGACTATGAACCCTTCATCAACCATATAGAGAGTATCCATATCCAGCATGATGTGGACTATCCATCACACATCCCATAGTTTTCCTATGATAACTATGAACCCATCACTTATCAATTTAATTCATGTTTAACCCAAATGTTCAACCTATGTCTATTGTTGTCCCTAATTAGGTTGTATACCCCTTAAACTTATAACATCTTAAAATTATATGCATTAGCATCCCCAATGATCTATGTCAAAATTTTAAAATGAAATACATTGGTATCCTTAATGATTAATATCGATTCATAAAACAATGGTGTCAATATGATACACATTGGTATCCCCAATGAACAATGTCAAATTTCTAAAGCATATAATGTCTCGAACTTAATCTACATTGGTATCCCTAATGAATAATGTCAAATAAAACTTATGGCTCACCACCGTTAATACAGAAAATAGTGCGGCATTCATGCCGCACTATACAATGTCGAACTTCTATCCAAGGTTAGAAACAAAAACTTGATTTTATAAATCACATGGCTAATTGCCAAAATCATAAGGTTATCGATCTTCTTAAATATAGGCTATCTCACCTCTTTAAACATACTTTTAGTTAGCATAAAAAAGCCCCAATGGTATTGGAATAAAAAGCAGCAGCATCAATGCCGCTTGGCATTATCACCGAAATTAGTCACTTGTGGCATTAATACTATAACGTCGAAAACATAGTACTTCAGCTCTACGCCGTAAAACATAGTACTTTGGCTCTATGCCGTAAAACATAGGGTGTCGGCATTGACAACCTACGATATAAATTTTCTTTATACGGAAACCTAGTAATAGAGACATCATCACCATAAAATAGTTAACATTGAAAATAATGCTTACGACATAACTGCCTTAAGCCATGACATCGATATAGAAAACATGCGGCATCATCGCCTTAATATAGTTGGTCTCAAAATAGTGGTATGCGGCTTCATTTAAAACTATGGTGAAAACTGGTGGCATTGCCATGCGGTATTGATATACGTCATTAAGACATGTGGCATCATTGATACCGAAGGCATGAATGCCGACCTTACTCATACTTCTCAATTGAACCAAGTAGGTTCATTCCATACCAACTAAGGTTGATATCGTATGCATCCACTATAGCTAATGTCGAAAAGCATAGCTGGGGCATAGATGATTGCGACATCAATGACGACGACGGCGGCGGCAATCCCGTAATTAGTATAAAAACTGTTTTATTTCTATTAAAAGCGTTCTCTTTTCACCAAATCTTATTCTTTATCAAATTTTTACTGGATAACAATATACTTTTGTCCAAACCGTTTTAGAAACTACCACACCTAGTTTTGCTTTTCCAAAACATATATCAACTTTAATTAATTAATATCCTTAATTAATTATTAATTTAAATGATTATCTAGCATGATAAATTCATAATAATTCGTAAACACTTGGAAAAAATCCCCAAAAATCACAGAAATCCAAAATTAACATATTCTTTCATCTATCAAAATTTCGAGACCAAAATAATTATTTAATTATTTTTAATAATTAAAACCCGAAATAAAAGTTATTTCCTCCTTAAGAAATTCATAAAATATTCATCTTAGCTTGAAAAATTATGAATCAAAAACTCATCTCCAAAATAATGTTTTACTCAACATATCCAAAAATCAAACCGAATGGAGATTAAAAACTTAGGTTCTACCTTTAAAACTCATTCAAATAATTTCATAAAAATTTCCATAAATCATTATTCTATCCAAACAATTATCATACATCCGTAAAAAGGCAAAACATTAAAATAAATTCAGGCATTACCCATAGCCGAATTCAACAAAGATAAAAGAGATGGTTCACTTATTACTCACCTTAGATTTGGGTGTTGGAGTTGAGATTTGATGAAGAATGGTTTCCTTAGCTTTTCCTTTTGATTTGCCCTTAGTTTTCCACTTCTAAGCTTGATTAATAGCCGACCTCCTTACGTTTTCCCTTGATTGTTTTTATGTGAATGAGTAAAAATGAGAATGATATGAGGGGAGGGTTTAAGGGATGAAAGGTAGATCTATTCCTACTTACACAATCCATTTGGTGCACAAATAATCCACACCATGCTGACAATCCTTGCTTCCATCATCCTTGTAAAATTTTTCCCGAACCTCACTGTTATGCCAATGTAGCGGACTATTTAACCAGTAACAATGAGGCCAAATTGTCACGACTTCGGGCACTACACCGATGTTAGTCAAAACTTGGATTGATAACTAGCACATCCGGTGTTGAACGTAATAGTCATCATATTTCAATTTAACTCACATAATCCTTGCTTACAGTAAATCCCCCATGGTTACCCTTCTGATCATTTAGGCCTTTAATCCATTTATACATGAGCAAAACATTTAAATGAAAAGTAATAAAATAACAACAAATTTTAACACACAAGCATAACACCTGAAATCATCCAACTAATAGATTATTGATCCGAAAGTATTTTTATTATAAAATACTCTCAATACAAACATATAATATTCTACATGATGAGTCAAAGGTATAATCAAAACGATTTTACCGAATGTCTCATACCGCTCTGTATTTTTCATCCGTTTATTCAAAATTCTCATTATATAGAATCACACACATATATCCAATTTCATCCATTTCTTTTCCGAAGGGGTTTATATTATAAAATCCTTGACTTCCAAAATCCCCATCTTATATTTTAAATATTAACGCTAAATTTAAAGAGGTTTAAATGCTAAAATCTTCATTTTTCCTCAAAATCCCATTTAATGCCACAAGACTATGATTTAAACCTCTTTTACATTTCAAAGTAATCATCATTTTAAATCTTAATTAAATTTTGAAAACTCTGAACTCCTTTTGAAAATAATTCATACTATTGATACCATAAAATACTAAATTATATGTCTTACCATATAAGAACTCTTTTAAACAACAAATTTAAATGATTTTGTTTTTTCTAGAAAGGAATGTCATTCTAAAATATTTCTAAAAGCCATAATATTTAAATTGCAAAACCATTATTTTTAAAACACTTATTTATCTTTCAAACCCTCTTTTATCATTGAAAAATAATTTATTAAACAAAAGTTACCTTCCATCTACAATCTTCCAAATATTTAACATTAAATTATAGATCTATAAAATTTCTTCAGATAACAGAATAACGAATCTTCACTTTCCAAAATAATCCAAATTATACACTTGTAAATATTCCTAATGGTATTTAAATAAATTTCCTTTTATTTAAAAATAATAATAACAATATTAATCAATGATTATATATTTATCACTTCCAAAATCTCACTTAACAAAATATATAATAAATTTCATTAGTAATATTTTTCATACAACAAAAATAAATCAAATTCAAAATTTATTATTTTTTGAAAAGTATTAATTTACAAAAATTCCATTTATCCGAATAATATATGACGAAACAAGGTCATTACCTCGGAAAAATAATTTTAAATCTCTCCTTTTGTAAAATTCCTTCAAGTACTTCTATAATCATAAGTAGATAAACATATCTATCGATAAGTCCCTTTATAAAACCAATTCCCAAATAATTTTATTCAAATACTATAGTTTCGATTTTTAAAACCAATTCCTTTTCAAATTTCTTAAAAATATTCCTTTTAATACACACATACATATACGTATATTCTTTTTTATAAAATTCCTTAATGTAATCAAATTTTGAAATTATTCGTTTCAAAAATAGTATAATTCAAGCTAACTTTCTTTTATAAATACCTTCAAAAGGGTTGAACTCAGAATTTCCCCTTCTAATATATTTCAAGCACAATCTTCGTCCATTTTCAATGCAAAAGGGCACGTATATATCATATATTAAGTTTAACCAATCTAACAGGTTCAACGAACAAAGGATCACTCACATTACCAAAAGAAATAATCATATGTAGCTAAAATCGAATTCTAGCAACATAATTTCACCCAAATTCAATAAATTTCCAACCATATTTATCACACAACAACCTAACAAAAGCAACTAAAAGGAGATATGATCCAAAACATATATGAGTTAAGATAACTCACCAAAATCAAAGCTTTCTTCTTTACTTTTCTATTTTCAACCTGAAACCATTATTCCTATGCTGTCCTTCATCACCAACATCTCCTTCATCGCCTTGAATGCCAAAAGCCTTCTTATGTCGCAAGCTCCTTGATCCCGAATGCACGCACAACCAATCGCCACCAATATGACCTGATATAGGTTCAACTGCACATCTCCTCCTTTGTCGATTCCAATCATGTTAAACCCATGCCCTACCTCCTCCCTACGTCACTCCTGTCATTGCCATATAGCCAAGCCAATAGTTGCACGACTAGCTGCTCCTCGTAATACTGCCTCCACTTACCTTCGTCGCCCGCATCCCTCTTGTTTTTTTAATTTCAATTTTGTGAATTGATTTGGGGATCTAGAGCTGAAGAGGGAGTTGGAAATGGGCTTGGGCTTGTGAGAAATGAATGGGAAAATGGAAGAGAGGAGATGGGTTTGGTTAGCTAAACATGGGCTTGGGCTTTAATTTTAATTCAGTTTAATTTTAATTAATTTCCTTTACGTTTAAATTAAAATCTTAATCCTTATCATTTATTTATAAATATTTTTTCAATTTAAATTTTATTTATTATTTGTTTTACAAAGTATGTTTCAATAATTTATACCAAATATTATAATTCAATAATCGTTTATTTGCATTGATCTATTGATTTTATTAATATCGATCAATACTTCTTTCTAGTTATTTCAATCATTTATAAAAATTATTTACAATATAAAAATATTTTATTTTCATTGTAAATATTTTATTTGAGTTCAATATATTTCCTAAAAAGAATTATTCCTTAATTTAATTTATTAAAACAAAATCCTTTACCAACGAGTTTTAATTCAATAAAAATAGTATTTCAAACTTTTTTTTAACTAAAATTGAATTCGAATATTTTATATTAATTAAGTTTATTTATTATGATGGCATAGAAAGCAAGGTTATTATAGACCTCCCCTTATGAAAATTGTGTCCTCGCAATTTCTTACAAGGAAATGTCATACACAATTCATACCCTTAGCTTTTTTCATATTTTCTTCCACCAAGCATTAACTTACTAAATCCTCTATGTGGCTCTCTTTATCTCTAACTTATCTTATTATATGCTATAGATTCAATGGGCTCATTCAACGATACTTATTTTTCGCATACGATAAATTTTTAAGAAAAGTGTCGGATTTTTTGAAATTTTTTTCCTTGAGTCTCCTATGTACGGAGAGCGTTCCGAAAATCACAATATAATATGATCACAATATATCAATACATCCCAACCAATGCATCCAATATATGAGGAAATAATATAATATCACATATATTTCAATATAGCATTAAAATATACCATTTTATTAGCATTTTAAGCGAGCTATCCTGTTATTATGCAAGCAAAATCAAGCTATTATCATCAGTCCAAATATGCTACATGAGTATCAATTATTAGTTCAAGTTAAACATTAGTCACATATAGTAAAAGGTAGAATAAATATGCATCCATTTAATATATATGCATCATGACATTCCTATTTAGACCACTTTCCAACAAGATTTTTAAGGACAAAAACAAAAAATTAAATGAGGGTTTTAAAAGTAAAGTTGTTGCATATTATATAAGCTTTCCAAAAAAACTTTTGAATTGCAATGTAAAGTACAACTTAAGTTGTGGTGTTTTTCCAAAGGTAGGAAAATCTGGTTTTGTAATATAAGTGCAGGCCCACTTTAGAAATCTAGGTTTTTAGCCTAGAAAATGTCGAAGTTTTGTAAAACATTTAAATCAAAAGTCATTGCGTATGTTTACCTTTCTAAGAAGTATAAGATTATTGAAATCAAATAAACCGTTTAAATGTTATAGTCAAATGAAGTCAAGCTGTTACGTGGAATTTTCATTTTCAAGACAACAATACACTTACTTATTAACTCAACATTTAACCTTTGTATTGTACTCAAAAGAATAATTGTTCTCCAAAGACATAGCTTTCTAATGAATGTAAAGTCATCAAAAATGAATCAGCGGGTCGAGATTTATAGTTAAAATAAATTTGGGCTATAACACTAAATTTTCTATGTTTGTCAAAAATCTTTTATCTACTCAAAGCAACCTTTCACAACAATAAACTTCTAATTTAATTTGTAAAATCTCAAAACTCATAAGTTTTATTTAGTGTTATTACAAATACTTCTTATTAAAGAGAAATATAGATTTCTTTTCCCATTAACGTTTTATTTCCTTCATAATCTGTTTATATACAAATTTTTTGGAAACAATACAATAATTTTCCTATTAACATTTTTTTCAAAAATATTCCACAAAAATTCGAAAAAATTCAAAAATCTTTTATATAGAATTTTCTTTGAATTCCTTCTTTCTTTTCCAAAGTATAAATTCATTCATTTTTTTCCACTTTATATTTCTTTTTCTAAAATATCATACGGATTCAAATTTCTATCCTAAGAGTCAATTATTCCAAACTAATTCAAAAATGACAAAATTTTCATTTCAAATTGTCAAACATTGCCTGAATTTCTCAATTTAAATCATTTAAAACCTCAACTAACATATTAATTCACTTTTAAAATTGAAGTTTTAATTCATCTCCTTTTTTTGATGGTAAAATTAAATTCAATATATCTACAGTATGATAATATGTTATGTGCTTACTCCAAGTATGGGGACAAATCTTATGTGAAAGAGTATAAAAAACATTTGACTTGCAGTAAAATATAAATAACCTCATGCTTAGTTTTCTGAACTTAGCCAAATTATATGCCTTTTTAAACCCAAAATTTTGACTGTAGAAATAAATGAGGTACACACAATTATTACCATCGGTCATTGGTAAATCTAACATGTACTTTTTCAAACATAGTTCTATTATGATTTAATATTGCTCAGATGAAGATGATTATAATTTAGTTGAATTGTGTAAATGTACTGACCCATTTTCAAAATAAAATGGCTATGATATAATCTGAATATTTATTTTTCAAACTTTAAGTTTGTATAAGATTAGTTAATCCAAATTTGCCAAATAAATTTGAACTAAAATTTTGACGAATGAACTAAAATTCATTCATAATCAGATAAAGGTTTATTGCTTTTGAAATACATATGTATTTTTCCAAGACTCATTTTAATATATATATATAATTTTCTTATAATTTTTCGACAAATCTTTATCAATAAATTAGGTAGCATATTTATTATTATTTTATTTTCTCGATGATTTTATTATCTTCAACTCAAAACAAATCTATTATATATCCGCATATATTTCACTAGAAATTCCCTTTTAATTCAAACTTAAACAAATATAAATATTTACATACAATAATCCATAAATTAATTTATATTAAAATATATAACATTTCCTTGCCACAATTTTTAGCAATTTGTTTCACCATTTGGCTGCAACATTGACTGCCTAGGAAAATATATCAACATTGTCTCACAATTGATCTCAACTTCACGTTAACATCCATTGACTGCAAATATTATTCAAAAATAATGAAATCTGGAAAAATAATGTTTTCATTTTTTAAAATAATAACATTATGTTATAAAATAATATACAATTATAAGTTGAATATTTCTTAGCATTCCAAAATATTGTATCGCACTACCTCGTATTTGGGTTTAGGAATCCCTGTTGATAACGCTGATCAGATGTATCAGCCCAAATTTTTAAAGCACTCCATGGAAAAATTAACACCAAAATAAACTATTAAAATATTTTCAATCACTTTATAAAATAATAATCATATTTTATTAAAATCATCGCTTGCTTACATAGAAATATTTACTTATGTTATTTATATATACACGTCCATTTATCAATCATTTACAATCACAGCAATACATCACACCACATTCATCTATTCATAAAAGCAAGCAACCATCCAATCAATTATATTATATTATATTTATTATATATATTTTAATTCTACATTTTAATTGTATACTATACATTATTACTATTAATTTGTTAAAAAAATTTATTATCTCCCAATGGTTCAGGTTTGGAGAAACCGCTGGCTTGAATCAATAATTGGATTTGTCCAGTTTTTCAAGTGGGTTTATAAAATTTTAGTAATAACTCCTACTCACTTCCAACATTCTAGACTAAGCACAAATAAAAACAAGCATTAATACAACCATACATAAACCAATTAAACAAACAAACAACGCTGCAACGATCCGAAATTTTATCATTTTGATTGTAAATATTTAATTAATTTTAAGTGTTTGAATAATAAGAAAATCAATTGTTAATAAAACGACTTGATTTTTAATGACGTATTTTAACTGAATTTATAGGATTTTTTCCATAATTTTTAATTTGAAAAATATTTAAATTTTGATGCATTGTGTGGCAAACGTTGGTATTTTTGAAATTTATTATTGTTATTATTGTTATTTTGTGATCTTATCACGTTGTTGTGCATGATCGTAATTTTATTTATATCATTCGCGGTTTGTACGTGAACGTGATATTGTGTAGTGAAGTATCGAAAATTATAAAATAAACAAACCCTCACTCTTATACTTTTATTCATTTTTCTTTTCCCTCTTTACTTTTCACTTTCCCTCTCTTGTAAATGAAAACCATGCCTACTCTTCCAAAATTAAAACCAAGAGCTAAGGTTCATGAAAAATTATGGAATTAGATTCATTGAACTCGTAAGGAGGAGTTATTTGAATCTATGCAAGATTGGGGGGTGGCAATTTGGTAGGCTCGTCCTCGATGGTGTTGGGTTGGCGGAGAAGCACTCGTGATGGGAAGATCGATGGCGGTGTCCGTTCGTCGATTCATCGACCGTGGCTCCATATCAAGGTGTGCGTGCATAGGTTGGAAGTGGGCGTGCGTGTATAGGCATGGATCAGGAGTGTTCAGGTTTGGGAAATATGATTATGGAGAGGTGATTAGTTTAATTTGTAATTAATTAATTATTTAATCTCAAATATTATAAAATTCATATCTCACTCATACGAGGTCCAATCGAGACGCGGTCTTTTGTGCTGCGCTCGTAGAAGCTTTATGTATGCACTGGTGTTGATTTCATCAAGTTTGGAGCAAGTGGGATTTGCTAAAAAGGAAAATAGTAGTCTCAAGCCTCACACCCGGTAATGATTAAAACATGGGATATGTTTTATGGCCATGGAAATAGTTTGTCAGAGACAATAGAGGTGATGACATATTTGTTACTATCTAGTAAGCGGTAGGCTGGTCCTAATTTGCAAGAGGTCCCTGTGAGGCTCTCAGTACAGTTTCTAGAAGTATACTCTGATAGACGATACCCCAATAGCCTTGTCATTTATGGAATCCATTTTCCAATACGTGCCTTACGGACTTAGTTGTATACCAAATATGTTGGAATGTGAGATGCAAGCATTTCAGCTATGTTATATATTTATTTTAAACTCTAGACATTATTATAATATCACTGGATTTTCTATTAAAAATGGTTTGGTTATCATAAGGTAAAAACCCGTCCGTGTTTATGTGCAGCGTGGTCTTATGAAATACAATTATTTTTGAAAGGTTTTATAACATTAGAAATCCATATGATTTGAGTTTCCCATGCTAGTTTACAAGACTGATCCAGGCGTTATTTTCTTGTAATGCTCGGGTCAACTTGAGAAAATTTCTAGATTTAGTTATGGATGCTTTAGAGCTTCAAGAGAGGAGCTGGATGCCTCTAAGACGTATTCACGTATCTTTAATTTCCGCTGCATTTGTTGTTTTGTATATATCAACATTTGTAAGAACAGGTTGTTATAACAGTCTAGACCAATGATATGTTAATTTACTATGATTAATGTATGTATATTACAGTTTTATTTTGTGAAAATCATGTGTATATTGTATATTACTCGTCACGATGTGAGATCCGTTCCGTCTTTTCTTTCTTTCAACCTAACAATCTGTCTTTCTGGCACTTTGATGCTTGGCACGCGAATACCATGGATGTATTAGTGTCAACTTTTGAGGATCAAAATGGTCAGTCATGACACTTGGTATCGGAGCTTAGGTTGAGCGAACACCTAAGCCTTGGTGGGGTAGACTCATTAAAGATAGGGTCGGTAACACCCTAGAATGAGTTTGAGTGTATGTGTGTGTGTTTGAGTGTGTGTATGAGAGCGCGTATTTGTTAGTGCTATAAAATGTTTTATATTGTGTTGATTGGTCTGCTAAGTGGTTTATGAATTCTGGTCGAGACGTGGGATGCTACAGTGTTGATAGGAATTTCTAAACCGACATAGTATTATTTTTGAAATCGATAAATGAAATAATTTAATCTAGGTTTTATATTATATATATAAAAGAATAATTTTCAAAAATTTATATAGTTATTTATGATATATTTGTTTATTAGGAGATGATAATATTCAATTATCATCATTTACTGTTTGATTAGTCATGCTCGGCCAATTTAGGAGCATTGACTATTATTTTTCGATTTTTGGAATTGTGCTCAACCAGTTTATGAGCAGTTTTACCTTTTCACTACATGGGTTGGGTAGATAGTAATTGTGGAAACATTGAAATAAACACCTTGTGAATTAAGTTTCATAGTTTGACTATAAGGCATTCAGTGATAATGTTGGGTTAAAATTTAATTTCAATAAAAGTTTTTATTATAATCTAAACAAAAATAAACATTTGTGAAATGTTTTTATATAAGAAAGTGAAATTATATAAACACGGTTTATAAATAAAAATGGATTTAAGCTGAGATTTTGAGAACTTATATCCCAGTATTTTTGAAAATTGTTTTTCCAATGTTTTGGAAAAAAAATTATTATTATTATTTGAAAGTATTTATGAGTAGAAATATTTTAAAAAATGGATTTTAAAGGAGATAGAAAGTACTGAACTCACTTCTATCGCTGGAAAATAATTCTGGTGATGACTGCAGCTTCATCAACGTTCATTTTCGAGTTTCTAAGTGGGGATGCTACCATAGTAATTTGCTATTGAGTTGTTCTGGTGAAACAAAGTTTGATAAAATCCCGAAAGTATGATTTGGTATACTATAGTTATAAGTATATATTATTATTCAAATAGAGTTGAAATGAAATCCGGGTGTTTAGTTCTGAAGTTTTCTGTTAAGTTATTATATGGATGCATTTATCCTATGCATTAGGATAGTTTAGTTTGTGCATCTCATTATGATATGTTGTTTGGTAGTTTTCATTCGTTGAAACGAAATGGAATTTTTGGCAATTTTAGACAATCGAAAACTTCCGAATGGATTAAGAAATTTAAAGCTAAGTGTTTCTGTTAAAATAGAAAAGTTAAGATTTTATAACTCTTAAGTATTGAAATGTTTGAAAAATGAAATCATGTTTATTGAATTGTTTATAAATGTAAGTAATGCATTATGAAATGGTTCATAAGTGATTTTAATGTCAAATGAAATACCACAAATGTAGATGAATATGTTTAAATGAAAAGAATTGGTGTAGTTAAGAAACCAATGGAATAAAATACGTAAGTTGTACGTAGATCATTTTATTTGCATAACCATTTTTGGTCTAGATTTGAATACATGGATTTCGAGATGATTTACACTAGTTTGAGTTAGAATTTTTCACTCGATTCTTGACGGCGAATACTGGATACTATAACGGCCCATACTTATTGAGTTTTTAAATTTGAATATTTAATATATTTAATATTCAAATTCGAATTTAAATATAATAAAATCCATTTTTCAAATATCTTCCTAATTTTTAGTGACGTATTTTAAATGAATTTATAGGATTTTTCCATAATTTTTTATTTAGAAAACAGTTAAATCTTCGTTTGACGCATTTTGCGACAAACATCGGTATCTTTGAAACTGCATATAATAAAACAAGCGTTGTATTTTATTGTTATTTTATGATTACAGTGCATTGTTGTGCGGGATCGTATTTTTATTTCTGTCGTTCGCGGCTCATACACGAACGTGATATTGTGTAGCGGGATACCATAAAACTTTTAAAACAAAATTTAAACACACAATCTTTGCACATATCTTTTGCTGTCTTTTCATTTGGACTTTGTGATGCTTTTCCTTGAAGTAATTTGACTTTTGTTTCCTTAGATCTTAAGTAAATTAGTTTATCTACATGCACAAAATACAGCAAGGGCAAACATGAAAAATAAATATGGACACATTTTCCATTTTTCCATCTCTGCATATGAACACAGAAAAACCTTTCCCATTTCATTTCATTCATTCAATAACTCCCCCCACACAAAGAATTAGCCAACAGTGTAAACAACAAAGTTGTAGAAGGGGAGGGTAGCTTCATCTTTTGTTTACATTCCACTTGATATGGAGGCGCCATGGAGGAGATATTCTTCGATGAACTTTCTGGCCATGAGTGTACTTACATGTGGAGAAGTTATTTGTGTGGATTTGTACATGCATGTGTGAGTGAGATTACATGCAAATGTGTATATGTGAGTGGGAGTGCGTGTTGCGTGTGATTCTTGAGTGTGTAGTTGGCAGTGGGTGTGAGCATGAGTATAAGTTCAAGAACTGGAAATGAAGCGGGTTGGTAAGTGTTTTGGCCTTGGCTGATGCTGTTGTTTGAGTGGTTGGGCCTTGGGATTTTGAATGAGTTTGGTGGGGGTGAGGTTTATTTTGATTTAGTTAATTAAATAATTAAACTTTGAAAATGAATAACTCACACATACGAAGTCCGTTTAACCCGCGGTCTTCGACATTAGATTCATATAAACTAGTAGAACACAATGGAATAAATTATAGACACATCTGGTGAATTATAAAAAATTAGGTTATTATCTAACATGATTAAATAATGTGGTAGAAAATATATTATACCTTATTAAGACATCTATTTAGTAGAATAAAACACCGTTCTGTTATTATATAAATTTGGACATTTTTAGATGCTAGTTAATTTTGAGTAATTGTTCATTTTCAATTTGTTGATTATTAATTGTTGATAATAATGTATTGCTATTATTGTTTGTTTGGTTGCTTGAATTGTGCTCGATCGGTTTATAAGCAATTAATTTCCATTTTACACGGGTTGGGTAGAAACAATTTTTGGGCCAACACCTTGTGAATTGTTCCACAATTTTACTATAAGTTGTTTAGCAATAATATTGGTTTATTAAATTATTATAACTAGTTATAATAATTTAATATTTAAATTTTGAACATTAATCTAAATAAGTTGCTTTGAAAAGTGATTTATATCTGTGAAAGTGTTTTCCCTAATTAGAATATTTTTAAAGGCAAATATTTTTGGGAATAAATATTGATTGAAATGTTTTGATAAAAAGATAATTATCAAACTATCTTTTATTTGAACTTAAATCTTGATGGTTTTGAAATCGTTTTTTGAAATGATTTTGGAAAGAAATAATAATAGTATGATTTGAATATCTAAGAAATATTATTATTTCGATAAGAGTTCGGAATTTGTTACAATAAATATTTGCAAAGTGTTTTACAAATATTTTTATTTATTGTGGTGAGTGACTAAAACCAAAGGCAATTAAGAGGTTCCCCAATTTGGGACTCACCAGGTATAATTACTCTATTGTTTTTAGGAGGTACTAGAATACCACTGGAGGCTCCATATTTTTTAGAGTAATACCATGCTCGGAAAGGGGGGTGCACCCTCCTAGTCATTGTTGGGAATAGTTTTGACATATTCCTTTTTGGAAAGAGTTTTGAAAAATATAATTTGAATAGAAAAAAACCTAAATATTTATTTCTACATTATCTTTTGAAAAGAATTGAACAATTAAGTCTAAGTGGGTGGATTTGAAAGCTACATTTGCATGCTATATGCTATGTATTTTGGGAATTGCATATTTGTTTGTGCATCATAGGCTTCTTGAGTCCTATTTGCGGTAGAAGAACTATGTTATCTTGATCCTATATCTAATTAGGTACCCAATTAGATAGGGGTACATAGACAGTCGTAAGTGGTAGTGACGCATCCCCAATAATAATATAACATTTTCCTATTTATTGTTTGGTATCTATCATGTGTTGATATTTCTTTCCTGCTTACCATTTTATTTTGCATTGACATGTTTACCGAGTTTGTAGGAATGACTATTGTTGTCTCTCACATTAGAGTTGTGCAATAGTAGATTTATAGTATTTGAGTTTGGTATATATTAACGCACACCCTGTAGAATAAATGAGTACTCTGATAAGTTGTATTGTTTAAATTGTATCCTATACATTTAGTATTGTTGTATATTTATTAAATGATGTTTTGTATTAAGTTGGTAGTTATTGTTTGCTTGTTTTTAACGGATGGATTTTCAGCGATTTTGACTGGTCCAAAAAACCTGGTCATCACATATCTGGATTCTTGTTGTGATTTTGAAGTTTTCTACCGTAGAATAAGGCTATATAAGGAGAATGGAGGTTTCTAATCAAAGAATCTGGTAAACGTCTGTGCTAGGGAAGTTGAATGAGCGATACTAGTTCGGAAAAGAAGTTTATATAATCGAGTGAGTGATCAGATTTGATATTGCATATGGATGGCGTACATACATCATACGGGCTTTAACATATTGTAAGTTTCTTACACTAGAAAATGCAGTTTATATAGTTTGCTGGCATTTTTATATGAGATGATTGCTATACATGATTTAGCATGCTTGGATTCATGAAATATGATGGATGAGTTGTTATATTGCTTCAATTGTCGTGTTTAACTTTTTTTGGGTTATGTAAGTGAGATTTAGGTATATGGAAGCAAATGCTAGCTTGCTGCTTTTGGTTTCATGAGTAGAGTCTGATTGCTTGATAATGGGTACGTGTTTATGCTTAACGGGTGTGTTTACTACTATAAGCTATATCATAAGTATATATTGCATTGTGTTTTCCCCAGATATGTGAGGTCCCAAATATGGGCTTATATTGATATTGTGATTTTTTCAGACCTAGCCGCGCAAAGGAGGCGCTGTCGAAATTTTTCCATAGCATGTTGGACTTTAAAAACCCAATAATTCATTCTAATTAATTGACTTTATAAGCCTAAGTGTTATAAGGTATTTTCTTCCTTTGAGAATTTCGAGGACGAAATCCTTTTAAGGGGAGAAGGATATAACGACCGGGAATTTTATCATTTTGATTGTGAATATTTAATTAATTTAAATATTTAAATAATAAGAAAATCAATTGTTAATAAAATGACTTGATTTTTAATGATGTATTTTCAAATGAATTTTGTTAACCAACCTTTTGGCAAGGCCGTATTCCGGCGGATTCAACTCAAACGACTGCTCGATTATCGAAGCTGGAATGTCAGGGACTTGGTTCTGACTTGAATGGATGAATGGACGATCAATCACGGATAATAAACATGAATATGTAGCCGGGATTCGGCATAGTCAATGAACAAAAAGCACGAGATACTTGGAATATGTGTTCCGACAAAAGTTGAGTTGCTTCGGGTTGCTTGGAGTTTGCTTCGAGTCACTTCTGGATTTATTTTGGGTCTTCGGGATGGTTACTTCGAGCCATAGGGACACTTGCTTAGAGTCAGCGTTTGAGGCTTTGGGGTCAGGAAAAGAAGGGATCGACACATGGAGATGGGATCGGCATGCTTCGGGTCGGCATTGCAATGACTTCGGGTCGGCATGTACTTGGAGATGGGATCGGCATGGTTGAAACTGCTTTGGGTCGACACCAGTGTGACTTCGGGTTGGCATATTCATTTCTGGGGTCGGCAAAGCTATAGGATCAGCATTGGAAAGGACCCAGGTCGGCATTGGATGGTGCTCGGGTCGGCATTGAGGAGGACTTCGGGTTGGCATTAGGAATATGGGATAAACATTTTATGACACTTCAAGGGATCGACATAATGTAGTGCTTCGGGTTGGCATCTATGGTTCTTCGGGTTGGCGCTTGGGAAATTTGAATCGCCATAGGAATTCTGCTTCGAGTCATCGAACAACTTACTTCGAGTCAGTGTTAGGGTTGCTTCGGGTCAACACCCAGGTTACTTCGGGTCGACATATTCAGAACTCGAGGTCGGCAGTGATGAAGGTTATGGGCTCGATTATGGTTTTGGTAGGCTCGGATCAGTGAGGAAGCCCAGCAAACGGGGTTTTGCCTATAAATACAACATGCAGGGCTTCAGAAAAGGGGAGGCTTATTCTGTTTCCCTTCATCTTCCACTTGAAGGCTACTCTACCATTTTTATTTCAAAAACTCTAGATTGTAACTGTAATCAATTCTCTGATAATAAAAAGGAAATTTCTGGAGTGAACGTAGGCCGGAGTCTGCCGAACCACTATAAATCTCGTCTTTTTTACTGCTTTCTTTTTATTTTTTGTTATTCTTCATATTATATCCACTAATATACTCTATTTGTGATCTGTGACTGGATATTGGTACTTTCACTCGCAATTGGGTGTTTGTGAACATTTTTGGCGCAAATATTTTGGTGCTTTCACCGAGAGAGCTAGCACTCAGGGATTTGGGAGCTTGGATTATTGATTTGGAAAGCAATGGCTAGGCAATCAACGAGGAGACAAAGAGAAAGGACATGATGGAAACAATGATGGATGTTATGCATGAAAGGATGCTAAAGAAGGAGGAGGAAATCCAAGATCAAAACCAGAAAAAAGAAGCAAGCAGGATGTTGGATCGAGCTATGGATTTTGCCATGGATCAAAACTTGGATGCACGCTTGGAAGAGGATGATCCAGAATCCCCTCATGGACTTGGGGCAGGAGGGGAATTATGATCGGAAGTAACCTATGGATGCTAGAGCAGCTGGAAATTGGAACCCAAAACTTAGAGCGGAAATTAGCAGGCTTAGGTATTGATTGGATCAGCCGGAGGCAAACCACGACCAAGGAGAATGGATTAGAACAACTCCCCATGGAACTGGGGGCACAGATTCAAATGGCTTTGCTTGGAAATGGATAGCGGTGATGGAAAAGGAGCAGTCACCATCCACCACAAATCAGAGCTAGCCCCGGCTTAAGGGCACAGGTCGTCGTCTTTTGATGGCATAAACTACATAACTAACAATAAATCCTACACCAAACGGCTAAGTCACTTACACATGTACGGGATCGCGAACTATCCTTAGGTATGCTTTGAGATGGCGATGAACCTCTATGATAAATGATTCAGAAACTCACTTGAACGTGAAATCTGACATCGATAATACTGAAATTCGACCACGAACGGTCACATCTCGCCTCGAACGGCACTCGACCTCGAACGGTCACAATTCGCCTCGAATGGCACTCGACCTCAAACAGTCACAATTTGCCTTGAACGGCACTCGACCTCGAACGGTCATAATTCGCTTCGAACAGCACCCGACCTCGAACGGTCACAATTCGCCTTGAACAACACCCAACCTCAAACATTCACAATTCGCCTTGAACGGCACCCGCCTCGAATGTTCACAATTCAACTCGAACGGCACCCACCTCGAATGGTCACAATTCGCCTCTAAAGGCATCTGACCTCGAACGATCATAATTCACCTCGAACGGTCACATTTTGCCTCAAACGGCACCCTAATCAGAGAGTCAAGGGGCGTATACTGGAAGTCAGTTGGAAATTGATCGCTTAATGTTCAGGGATACTGAACCGGAGTGCAGGGAGTAACGCCGCTTCTCCGGAGAGCGACAGGATCGGCTCGCTCGATGCTGTTTCCCCTTCACCGAAGATTGACAGGATGGGATCCAGCAAGAGCCCGAAGTGGCTATAATCGGTCAAGGAATTAGGCCATGGCATCGCTTAATGTTCAGGGATACTGAACCAGAGTGCAGGGAGTGACGCCACTTCGCCGAAGAGCGATAGGAACGACTCGCTTGACGTTGTTTCCCCTTCACCGGAGAGTGATAGGATAGGATCTAGCTAGAGCCCGGAGAGGCTACGATCGGTCTAAGAGGACCAGGGCATCGCTTAATGTTCAGGGATACTGAACCGGAGTGCAAGGGATAGGTTGCTTCACCGGAGCGTGACAGGATCTGCCTATTCAATCATTAAGTTTGGATCGAGCTTAGAAAGGGTCCGGAAAGGCCGTCAACGATCCGAAGAGATCGTAGGATTCACTTACTGACTTCCAAGATGTGAAATGTATATTTATTTGGCTTTGAACAACTGAGGATTTGGCTAAGGACCCGTAGTGGTCCCGGATTTGGATATGGACCCGGCGAGGTCCCGGGTTCAGATTCGGACCCGAAGAGGTTCCCGGATTTGGACAGGACCCGAAGTGGTCCCAGATTTGTATAAAATGATCCGAAGAGATTGTGGATTCGGTTAATGGATTTGGAATGGATTCGGAATTGGATAACGACTCGGGACAGTCACAGATTTGGCTATTGGACTTGGATGGAATTGCTTGATAATGGATTGGATTATGGAATGGATGATATGACTATGGATGGAATATGGATTTTGGATATCGGATTTAAAGCTATTCAAAACACACCTTCCAATAGCAAGGCATGTTTTGGGGGGCAAATGTTAACCGGCCTTTCGGTAAGGCCGTATATAGGCGGATTCAACTCAAACGACTGCTCGATTATCGAAGTTGGAATGTCAGGGACTTGGTTCTAACTTGAATGGATGAATGGACGATCAATCACGGATAATAAACATGAATAAGTAGCCGGGATTCGGCATAGTCGATGAACAAAAAGCACGGGATACTTGGAATATGGGTTCCGACAAAAGTTGAGTTGCTTCGGGTTGCTTGGAGTTTGCTTCGAGTCACTTCTGGATTTACTTCGGGTCTTTAGGATGGTTACTTCGAGTCAGAAGGACACTTGCTTTGAGTCAGTGTTCGAGGCTTTGGGGTCAGAAAAGAAGGGATCGACACATGGAGATGGGATCGGCATGCTTCGGGTCAGCACAGCTCTAACCCCTGGTCGGCATTGCAATGACTTCGGGTCGGCATGTACTTGGAGATGGGATCGGCATGGTTGAAACTGCTTTGGGTCGACATCAGTGTGACTTCGGGTCGACATATTCATTTCTGGGGTTGGCAAAGCTATAGGATCGGCATTGGAAAGGACTCGAGTCGGCATTAGATGGAGCCCGGGTTGGCATTGAGGAGGACTTTGGGTCGGCATTAGGAATATGGGATCAGCATTTTATGACACTTCAAGGGATCGACATAATGTAGTGCTTCAGGTTAGCATCTATGGTTCTTCGGGTCGGTGCTTGGGAAATTCGGATCGGCCATAGGAATTCTGCTATGAGTCATTGAACAACTTACTTCGAGTCAGTGTTAGGGTTGCTTCGGGTCAATACCCAGGTTACTTCGGGTTAGCATATTCAGAACTCTGGGTCGGCAGTGATGAAGGATATGCGCTCGACTATGGTTTTGGTGGGCCCGGATCAGTGAGGAAGCCCAGCAAATGGGGTTTTGCCTATAAATACAACAGGCGGGGCTTCATAAAAAGGGAGGCTCATTCTGTTTCCCTTCGTCTTCCACTTAAAGGCTACTCTGCCATTTCATTTCAAAAACTCTGGATTGTAACTGTAATCAATTCTCCGATAATAAAAAGGAAATTTTTGGAGTAGACGTAGGCCGGAGTCAGCTGAACCACAACAACTTGTCTTTTTTACTGCTTTCTTTTTATTTTCTGCTATTCTTCATATTATATCTACTACATATACTCTATCTGTGATCTGTGACAGGATATTGGTGCTTTCACTCGCAATTGGGTGTTTGTGACCATTTTTGGCGCAAATTAATTTATAGGATTTTTCCATAAATTTTAATTTAGAAAATATTTAAATATTCATTTGATGCATTTTACGCCAAACGCTGTTATTTTTGAAATTTCATACAATAAGATAACCAGTGCATATTATTGTAATTTATGATCGTGTCGCGTTGTTGTGCAAGATCGTATTCCTGTTTCGATCATTTGCAGTTCGTACGCGAACTCGATATTATATAACAAAGTACAAGAAATTATAAAATAAAAAAAACCCCGCTCTTATACTTTTCTCCATTTTCCTTTTCCCTCTTTACTTTTCACTTTCCCTCTCCCGTGAAATGAAAAATCATGCCTCCTCTTCAAAAATTAAAATCAAGAGCTAGGGTTCATGAAAAATTATGAAATTAGATTCATTGAACTCATAAGGAGGAGGGCTTTGAATATATGCAAGATTGGGGCGGTGGAAATTAGGTGGCGTCGACCTCGAGGGTGTTGGATCGACAGAGAAGCACCTGCGAAGGGAAGATCGATGGCGAAGTTCGTTCGTCGATTCGTCAACCGTAGCTCCGTATCAAGACGTGCATGCATAGGTTGGAAGTGGGTATGCGTGTATAGGCATGGAGCTGGAGTGTTTGAATTTAGGGAAGAAGATTTGTGAGAAGTGGTTAGTTTAATTTGTAATTAATTAATTATTCAATCTCGAATCTTATAAAATTCATATCTCACTAATACAAGCTCCAATTGAGGCGCTGTCCTTTTCGTTGTGCTCGTAGGAGCTTTATTTACGCACTAGAGTTAATTTTGTCAAGTTTGAAGCAAGTGAGATTTCTTAAAAAGCAAAACATAGCCTCAAACCTCATACCCATTAATGACTAAAACATAAGATATGCTTTAGGGTGTGTGGTTTGCTACCATTAAGGTATGGTCATTACCTATATCTAGATCGATATTATCGTATTATATATGCTTATGGCCATGGAAATAGGTTGTCAGAGACAACTGGGGTGATGACATTCTCGGTACTATCCAGTAAGGGTTAGGCTGGTCTTGATTCGCAAGGGGTCTCGACAAGGCCCTTGTATATTTTTCTGGACGTGTACTATGACAGGCGGGTACCCAAGAAACCTTGTCATTGATGGAATCCATTTTCCAATACATGTCTTACGAACTTAGTTGTATACCAATTGTTAACCCGCCTTTTGGCAAGGCCGCAGACAGGCGGATTTAACTAAGTCGACTTCTCAGTTATCGAGGATGGAATGCGATAGGTTTGAGTCGATTGGGTGGATAGGTAATGCATCACGTTTGGAAGGTGGGTTGGCATAATGGTGTGGTTCGGCGTTGGTGATGTGGCTCGGTCTTGGTGGGGTCGTCCAGCCTTGATGATGTGGTTCGGCCTTGGAGGCATGGATCGGTCGAGGAGTGGAGAGGAAGTCATTGTCGGTTGGCATCGGTCTCTCAGTCTGGAAGTCATGGGTCGTTCGGCATAGGTCGTTCGGTCTGGAAGTCATGGGTCGCTCGGCATTGCGGTTCGGTTAGGGCGGTTTGGTCGGGATGGAAGGAACTGGCTCGCTATGGAATGGGGCTCGGCTTCTTCGAGTCCTAAGGTCCTTTGCTTCGGGTTGTCACTCGGTAGCTCAGTGGGATATAAGGTGGGTCGGCATAGGACACCGCTTGGCATAGGACATCGCTCGGCATAGGACACCGCTCGGCATAGGACACCGCTCGGCATAGGACACCGCTCGGCATAGGACACCGCTCGGCATAGGACATCGCTCGGCAGCCTCGTGTCCAGGTAGTTGTTGCTTCAGGTCAACTTCGTAGGATGTCGCTCGGCGTAGTTGGAATGTGGGTCGGCGAGGCCTTGCTTCGAGTCTGAAGCATCTCTACTTCGAGTCGCACGCAAGTTTACTCCGAGTCTTGGATAGGACTGCTTCGAGTCGTTGCCAGGGGAACTTCCATTCGGCATGTCAACTGCTTGGGCTCGGTCATAATGGTGGAATCTGGTTCGGCTATGGGCTTGATGGGCTCGGATTACTTAGGAAGCCCAGTAACTCAGGATTTGCCTATAAATACAACATGCAGGACTTCAGAATGGGGGATCTCCATTCTGTCTCTCTTCATCTTCTATACCAAGGCTGCTCTGCCATTGTTGTTTTAAAAACTCTGGATTGTAACTGTAATTGATTCTAACATCAATAAAAAGGAAATTTCTGGAGTAGACGTAGGCCGGAGTCAGCCGAACCACTATAAATCCCCTGTGTTTACTGCTTTCTTTTAATTTTTACTGTTCTTCGTATTTATATTCTCTACACACATTCTGTCTGTGATCTGTGATCGTTGTTTGGCGCTAACATTTTGGTGCTTTCACTGAGAAGGCTAGCACTTGGGGATTCAGAAGCTTGCAATTTGGATTTAAAGGCTTAGGAACTTGGATTCTGGAGACTATGGCAAAGCAATCAACCAGGAGACAGAGGACGGAAAGAAGTCAGCAAGAGGGAAGTCAGGAGGCTTCCTTCGGAGCTAATCAAGCCTTCATCTACATCACGAGGGACGAGATGGAGATGATGATGGGAGCTATGCAGGAAGAATTGCTGAAAAGACAGGAGGAGGTAATGCATAATCTACTTTGACAAGCTGGACAAGTTGGAGCACAAAATCAAGGAAATGGACCGACTGCGGCTATTGACAATGCAGAACAAGGAATCAGAGCTGTAGAAGTTTCTGGCGGTCAAAACCAGAACCAGACTGGAGGGATTGAAGGAAATAAGAAAAGGCCTGGGGGCAGACCCCCAGGAGTGGATACTGGAATAGCTATGAATGAAGCTCGGAGGGCAGGGACCGACGTGAACGTAAACGGCCAACATGAAGAGTATTACCCAGAGTACCCTCCAGAACATGAGGGGCAAGGTGGAGATGTGAACGGGGGACTACCCCCAGATGGAGACGAGTGGATGGCTAAATTAATAAGAAGTATTATGAGAGGAGGACTACCGAGTAGAGGCTTGGAGGAAGTCAGTCGAAGTCCGTTTACTTTGGATATCAGGAATGCAAGGAACCCTCCAGAATTCAAACTGCCAACGCTGGAGGCCTCTGATGGAAAATCAGATCCAACGATGCATGTAACAAGATACATCACATATATGGAAGTGCTGGGGGCATCTGAGGAGGTGATGGCAAGGTGTTTCCCTCTATATTTGATGGATTTGGCTGCACTCTAGTTTAGGCAGCTAGAGACCGGATCGATCAAGACATGGGGAGAGCTAGTGGAACGGTTCATGAGATAGTTCAGGGTCCACGTGACGCGACCCAAGAATGTGATGACATTGGCATCAATGAAGCAGAGGACCGGAGAGTCCGTGAGGGGATTTTTAATGCGATTTAATGCAGGTGTGGCTTCAATAGATCGCCCAGATCCATCAATGATTTTGATGGCGGCGGTAGCAGGGATTGCTGAGGGAACTGAATTCAAGGACTCACTGGCACGGAACCCACCACAGGATCTTAGGGAATTCTATCATGAGGCAGAGAGATTCATTCGGTTAGAGGACTCACGTGTCGAAAGGCAGGAGATAAACGCCGTGCAAGGTGAAGGAACGTCTGACGAAGGACGAGGAATGGATAAAGGAAAGCGAAAGCTGGATGATGGACCTGGTGATTCAGACAAACGAAGGAGAGGCCGGGAACCCAAATTCGCGACGTACGCGGACTTGACAAATAATTTGGAATGGATCTATTTGGACACTCGGGGGCAGCTCCCCTATCAGAAACCACCCAGGAGGGATCCCACTGAACGGGAATGCAGGAGCGGGAAGTACTCCATATTCCATGAGCTGGAAGGGCAATCCACAGATGAACGTCGCCACCTGAAGGATGTGGTGGAGGAACATGTTAGAAGTGGCAGGTTGCCACAGTACGTGAGGAATCGGACTGGAGCAGTAGAACACGAGCAGCTACCGCTTGGATCAAACAGGAACAACCCTGGAATAGGGTCACTACTCGTCATCCGCTGATCGTGATGGCAAGGATCGAGTTCAGGATTTGGACTCTGGTCATCGAATAATCTTTTCTGATTTTGTTTTAAAAAATAAACAGCAACTATGCCACTTACACATGCAAGGGAACCAAAGTGATCCCCAGGCATTCTCTAAGATGGTAATAGGTTGCTCTGCCCGGAGAGGCAGCATGTAGTTTTTTCCGTTTTTCTTGTTGGACATTTAGAACTTGGATCAAATGAATGAATTCCGATTTAATTAAACAAATCCTTAACCGGAGAGTTATGGGACGGATATTGGAAGTCAGTTGGAAATTGATCGCTTAATGTTTAGGGACACTGAACCGGAGTGTAGGGAGCGACGCCGCTTCGCCGGAGAGCGATAGGATCGACTCGCTCGTCGTTGTTTCCCCTTCACCGGAGAGTGATAGGATGGGATCCAACAAGAGCCTGAAGAGGCTACAATCGGTCTAGGTCTTAGACCATGACATCACATAATGTTCAGGGATACTAAACCGGAGTGCAGGGAGTGATGCTGCTTCGCCGGAGAGCAACAGGATCGGCTCACTCAACGTTGTTTCCCCTTCACCAGAGAGTGGTAGGATGTGATCCAGTAAGAGCCCGGAGAGGCTAATATTGGTCCAGGAGGATCAGGGCATCGCTTAATGTTCAGGGACGCTAAACCGGAGTGCAAGGGATAGGTTGCTTTGCCAGAGCGCAACAGGTTCTGCCTATTCAATCGTTAAGTTTGGATTGAGCTTAGCAAGGGTCCGAAGAGGCCATCAACGATCCTGAGAGATCGTATGATTTGATTACTGACTTCTAAGGTGTGAAATGGATTTGGATAGTGGCTTCGAACAGCTACAAATATGGATTTTAGGACCCGAAGAGGTCCCAACTTAGGATTTGGACCCGGAGCGGTCCCGGATACGGAGATTAGGACCCGGAGAGGTCCCAGACTCGGATAAAATCCGGAGAGATCATGTGTTTGATTAATTAATTTCGGATGGATATGGAATTGGATGAAGATTTGGTTTTTGGATTCGGAATCGGACATCGACTCGGAACAGTTGCGGAAATGGATCAGGATATGGCAATGGCACTCGGATAGGATGGCTTGGTAATGGTTTGGATTATGAATCAGAAAGTATGGATGTGAATGACATACAAAATTTGGATATCGGATTTGAGGATATTCAAAACACACCTTCCAATAGCAAGGCATGTTTTGGGGGGCAAATGTTAACCCGCCTTTTGGCAAGGCCGCAGATAGGCGGATTTAACTAAGTCGACTTCTCAGTTATCGAGGATGGAATGCGATAGGTTTGAGTCGACTGGGTGGATAGGTAATGCACGTTTGGAAGGTGGGTTGGCATAATGGTGTGGTTCAGCGTTGGTGATGTGGCTCGGTCTTGGTGGGGTCGTCCGGCCTTGATGATGTGGTTCGGCCTTGGAGGCATGGATCGGTCGAGGAGTGGAGAGGAAGTCATATGTCGGTTGGCATCGACCGCTCGGTCTGGAAGTCATGGGTCGTTTGGCATAGGTCGTTCGGTCTGGAAGTCATGGGTCGCTCGGCATTGCGGTTCGGTTAGAGTGGCTTGGTCGGGATGGAAGGAACTGGCTTGGTATTGAATGGGGCTCGGCTGCTTCGAGTCCTAAGGTTCTTTGCTTCGGGTTGTCACTCGGTAGCTCAGTGGGATATAAGGTGGGTCGGCATAGGACATCGCTCGGCATAGGACACCACTCGGCATAGGACATTGCTCGGCATAGGACACCGCTCGGCATAGGACATCGCTCGGCAGCCTCGTGTCCAGGTAGTTGTTGCTTCGGGTCAACTACGTAGGATGTGTCTTGGCGTAGTTGGAATGTGGGACGGCGAGGCCTTGCTTCGAGTCTGAAGCATCTCTACTTCGAGTTGCAGGCAAGTTTCCTTCGAGTCTTGGATAGGACTGCTTTGAGTCGTCACCAGGGGAACTTCCATTCGACATGTCAACTGCTTAGGGTCGGTCATAATGGTGGAGTCTGGTTCGGCTATGGGCTTGATGGGCCCGGATTACTTAGGAAGCCCAGTAACTCAGGATTTGCCTATAAATACAGCATGTAGGACTTCAGAAAGGGGGATCTCCATTCTGTCTCTCTTCATCTTCTACACTAAGGCTGCTCTGCCATTGTTGTTTTAAAAACTCTGGATTGTAACTGTAATTGATTCTAACATCAATAAAAAGGAAATTTCTGGAGTGGACGTAGGCCGGAGTCAACCGAACCACTATAAATCCCCTGTTTTTACTGCTTTCTTTTAATTTTTACTATTCTTCATATTTATATTCTCTACACACATTCTGTCTGTGATCTGTGATCGTTGTTTGGTGCTTTCAACCGAATTTGGGTGTTAGTGACCAATTTTGGCGCCAACACCGATTATGTTGGAATATGAAATGCAAGCATTTCAGCTATGTTATATATTTATTTTAAACCCTAAACATTATTATAATATCACTGGATTTTCTAATAAAAATGGTTTGGTTATTATAAGGTAAAAACCCGGTCGTGTGTTTATGTGCGGCAAGACCTTACGAGGTACCTTTATTTTTGAAAGATTTTATAACATTAAAAGTCCATATGATTTGAGTTTCTCATGCTGGTTACCAAACTGATCCAAGCGTTATTTTCTTATAATGCTCGGGTCAGCTCGAGAATATTTCCGGATTTAGTTATGGATGCTTTGGAGCTTCAACAGACGAGTTGGATGCCTCCAAGTCGTATTCACATATCATTAATTTCTGCTGCATTTGTTGTTTTTATATTTATCAGCATTTGTGAGGACAGGTTGTTTTAACTGTCCAAGCCGATGGTAGGTCAGTTTACTTTGATTGGTGTATGTATATTACAGTTTTCATCTATATATTATATATTACTCATCACGATGTGAGATTCTGTTTTGTCTTTTCTTTCTTTCACCCCAATAATCTGTCTTTCTGTCAGTTGGATGCTTGGCACGTGAATACCGTAGATGTATTAGTGTCGACTTTTGAGGGTCAAAAAGGCCGGTAGTCCTAAATGCCTTCAGCTGAAAACTATATTTTAGCTTCCGCTGCCCACTGTGATCACTACAGATCCTTCTACCAAAACTCACCTCATAACTGTTTAAAGTTATGAAGTTTTCAATGCGAGATTCCAATTAGGGTCTTTTACAGCTTCCCTAATCAAGCTACTTCATTCACATTCAAGGTACATAGAGGTTTACTCAGCATTAACACTACCGACACTACTGGCCTGGCTAATAACTCCATTCTTCACTACCTCCATCGACAATTCTCATTTCACATGGAGACAAATTCAAAGAAGAGTTAAGGATAGCGATAATATATAATAGGAAAAATAACAAGCACATCCCTAAATGATTACCCCAGCAATCATCATATACTCATGCTATCCCTTTAATATACGGTAACTACCACACACCCTAGGGGAACATGGACAAGTCTCTCTAAGGCCAAGACTTGTGTCATATATATTCTATATTATTCCGAACTAGCTCCAATACTACACTGTAATGCCCCACCTCTATACCTATACCACCAAAGAGTATTGCTCTTAATATTGTCTAGTAATATGGCGAATGAGGCTTGTTAGGAGTGATTACACATGAATATTCTCTTAGACTAACACCGATACGTATTCTTTCATTATATAATACAAAAGAAAACATACTCGATATCGGCACAAAGCAATAAACAGATGGGTTTACTAGAACAAAGCAATACATAATATAATAAGAGAAGTACATAATCATATTTCGAAATGGAAATTTTAGTTTCATAACAAATACAAAACATAGTAGGTTTACAAAAATGAAGTACCTCGCCCGCTATAAAATATACATTAATATGAGACAAGTACAATATACATCCTAAATATCATTATACACACACATGGAGTCAACAAAAGAATACACATACATACCATAGACTCCAAATTATATAACAAAGATCTAAAAACTGTCTCCTCAAATAGCCAAATACCCAAAGAAAGGCTAATGTCCCTGTACCAGAAAAGTCTCGGATTGACCCGAGTATTATATAAATAATAAACGAGTCAGACTATGTCTAGATTCAAAGTTGAGTACGTAAACGATATAACATGTGAGAACAAGTACAAATTATGGTAAGAATATCCAAACAGGTGGAAAAGTTGAAGTAATGTACTTATACAATAGTGGGTGTTGGGTATAATAAAATAATATGCTTTCTCTTTCAAAAGGTCACGCAACATAGAAAGTACCCTTTGCCTCATCACCCTCACACAATGTTTAACATCCGTGTAATGTCTTTAATTTCACAGTGACACACCTTCGCTATAATAATTGTTAACCCGTCTTTTTGCAAGGCCGTGGACAGGCGGATTTAACCAAATCGACTGCTCATTTGTCAAGATTGGAATACAATTGGTTGGAGCCAGATAGATGGTTAGGCGGTCAGTCAGGGATGGTTCAATATGCATGGCATGACCTAGGTGGGTCGGCAGATGCCGCTCGGTCAAAGGGCGAAGGACATGGATGGTTCGGCTTGATGATGTCGCTCGGTTTGGAAGTTAGGGGTCGGTTGGCCTTGATGATGTCGTTCGGTCTGGAAGTCAAGGGTCGGTTCGCATTGCGGTTTGATCTGGAAGTCAGGGGTCGATTGGCATTGCGGTTCGGTCTGGAAGTCATGAGCCGCTCGGCATAGGTCGTTCGGTCTGGAAGTCATGGGTCGCTCGGCATCGTGGTTCGGCCTGAGTAGTTTGGCATTGATGGTGGTTCGGCACTTGGAGGTGGCTCGGCAAAGCAGCTCGGTGTAGTGATGTGGTTCGGCCTCGGTGGTATGGTTCGGTTACTTCGAGTCCTGAGGCATGTGACTTCGGGACATCACTTGGGTAGCTCGGTGGAGGATCAGGTGGATCGGCGAGGTTGCTTGGGGTGCCGCTCGGTGAAGGTTGGAAGTTCGTACGTGGCTCGGTCATTGGTGGAGTGGATCGGCATAGGTCGGTCGGCACGACAGTGTGGGTCGGTCATAATGAAGGATATTGGCTCGGCTATGGACCTGATGGGCCCGGACTACTCAGCAAGCCCAGTAACTCGGGATTTGCCTATAAATACAGCATGTGCGGGTTTAGAAAAGGGATCTTCCTGGGGGATCTCTTGCTTTCTATTTCCTAAGGCTAAGGTTACTCTACCATTTTGTAACTGTAATCGATTATTACAGCAATAAAAAGGAAACTTCTGAAGTGGACGTAGGCCGGAGTTAGCCGAACCACTATAAAATCTGTTGTTCTTTACTGCTTTCATTTTAATCTTGTCTGTTCTTCACATTATTACTCTCTACGTATATTCTATCTGTGAGCTGTGACTGTGATTTGGTGCTTTCGCTTGGATTTGGGTGTTAGTGACCAATTTTGGCGCTAACAGTAATCAACTGAGTTCACTCATGTTCCTTAATAATTAATTACACATTTATTAATGCATACTGTTAGTTTTAATTATCAATCAATTTAGTTGCTACATTCACCCTAGGTTACATGTTAACCAATTACTAGAAGCCGAGTTCCTCGCTTAAGGCATTCACCACCTCTACTTAAAAATGTGAGCTTCCTCACACAGTCCATTTGATTTACAAATAATTCATACCTCACTAGCAATCTTCGCTTCCATCATCGTCGTAAAATTTTGCCTGATCCTCGCTTTTCTAACTATGTAGTGGACTATTTGACCAGTGATAATGAGGCCAAATTTTCACGACATAAGGCACTACCCCGACGTCGGTTGGCTAAGATGGATAACCAGCACATTTATTTTTTAACGTAATAGTCATCATATTTTAATTTTACTCACATTATCCTCGCTCATGGTAAACCTCTCATGGTTACCATTCTCATCTCTATCATGATTTAGGTTTTTAATCTATTTATATAGGAGCAAAACATTTAAACGAAATGGTAAAATAACATACCAAATTTTCACACACAACATAACATCCAAAATCATCCAACTAATCGATTATTGATTCGAAAGGGATTTTATTATAGAATACTCTCAATGAAAACATATAATATTTATATGATGGTTCAAAGGAATAATCAGAAATGTATTACCGAACATCCCATATTGTTTGGTATTATTTATACATTTTTCAATATCTCATTATATAGAAATACATACATGTATCCAATTTCACCCATTTCTGATCCAAAGGGTTTATATTATAAAATTCTTGATTTCCAAAGTCTCCATCTAATATCTCAAATATTAACGTTAAATTTAAAGAGGTTTAAATGCTAAAATCTTCATTTTTCTCAAAATCCCATTTAATGCCACAAGTCTATAATTTAACTTCTTTCTTTATTTTAAAGAAATCATCATTTTAAATGTTAGTCAAATTTCAAAATCACTAAATTCCTTTTGAAAATAATTCATACTATTGAAATTTCATTTTATTACGATAAAACACTGAATTATGCATTTTACTGTCAAAATTCTCTTTTAAACAACAAATTTAAATGATTTTATTTTTTTACAAAAAATAATCTCATTCTAAAATATTTCTTAAAGCTATAATATTTAAGTTGCAAAGCCAATATTATTAAAACACTTATTTATCTTCCAAACCCTCCACTATCATTGAAGAAACAACATCTACCATCTTCCAAATATTTTACATTAAATTATAGATCTATAAACTTTCTATAACATCCTGGAATTTTACCATTTTGATCTATAAACTTTCTGTAACACTTATTTATTGATTTTAAATATTTTACTGTTTTGGCTTATCGGGAGTTTTTATCAACGATTCGTGGATCAGAGTGTGCCACTATTTTTCTCGTGTCGTAGTGCACCTCCTCGCCTACTTTTGCCACCTCCAATGATGAATTGCAGATTGCATCACTTAGAGCTTCACTAGGTCGATGTCTAGTCATGTTTGGGAGAGGGCTTCGGGCTTGAAGTGGTGTTGCTAGGGAGGTTCAGCGCATGGAGTAGATTTTGTTGGAATTTATTTCAGGCATTTTCATGGAGTATTGGTCGAGAGAGGGTGGAGAGAAGAAGCGGCGTGTATGGGTTTGGTGTCTTTGGTATCAACATGTACACTTTTGAATTAGGGAAGATGTGTTATATTGGGTAACCAGTGATTAATTAAGTGATTAAATAAATTAATGATTTTTAATTAATACAATATCTTGCTCGTATGAGGTCGGATTTGGATGTCAGCTGCATTGGGCTCGTAGGAATGTTTCTTGGTTTTGGAATTGGATTTATCGAGTTTGGAGCAAGTTAAATTTTGGGCTAAAATCAAATGTCATTCGATTTTAGACCAAACTGAAATGCGAAAGCGTTTGTTGGAATTTCTGTGAGTTTACTCACCTTTAAATAAACTATATAATATCTGTATTACTATAGATTATTATTGAATGCTTGGTTGATAATTTATATTGTTGCTTGACTGTTCGTTTGGATTTAAATACCCACTCGAAAAAGTGGATGGCATAAATATCTATTTTATTCAGGGAACAAAAATAGAAGGAAAGTTGGAGTGTACATAGCAAATAGTTTGTTATGGAACACTTCGAAATACACATTCACATGTGTAATTTACAAGGAACTTTTGTATAGAGACCCTAAGGGGTTTCTTGCCAATATTTATTTATTTACTTATATTCTTATGCTGCTTATATCGTTGTTTGGTGAATAATTATGACATACTGTGTGGTTTGATTAAGCATCATTATAGCAATTTTTGCTATATCATTACTTATGAAATATCATCCCCTTAAATCTTTCTATGTGTGGAACATGAGCTTATATTTTGGAAAAATAAATATTTGGTCGTGTGTTGCAATTTGAAAGTTGTTTAAACTATATTTTCAAATATTTTAAGAATTCTGAAAATAAAGAATAAGCGTTGATTAAAATTTATAAAAGGAGTTATAAATTTAATTAATTATCTTTTTGGGATAATTAACATTTTTTATAATTTATAAAGAGATTATAAATTTGATTTATTATCTTTTGAAATAATTAATGTGGTTTAAATTTATAAAAGGTTATAAATTGGATTTAACTATCTTTCAAGATAAATAAAGTTATTTTAAATTTATAAAGGTTATTCACCTTGAAAATTTTGTAAATTCTTTTCAACGGGTGTGTAAGGATTGTTTAAGTTTAGAAAGGAATTTGAGGGTTTACTTATATTCTAATTATTATTCAATTATAATAAAATTAATTAATAAAGTTATTGATGATGTTTAAAAGTTAATTAACTAGTTTAATAAAAGTGATTAAAGTTAATTAACCGATTTAATAAAGGAGTTTAAAGTTAATTAGTCGTTTTAATAATGATGTTTAAGATTAATTAATCATTTTAATAAATAATGTTTAAATTTAGTTAATTGGATTAAATAAAAGCGTTTAAAATTAATTATTTGATTTAATGAAGGTGTTTAAAGATAATTGATTTGTTTATTAAAGGAGTTATAAAGTTGATTAATTCTCTTTTCGGGATAATTAATGCGGTTTTTAATTTATAAAAATTATTTAAATTGATTTATCGTCTTCTAGGATAATAAATGTTGTTTGAAATTTATAAATGATAGTTTATAAATGAGAAAATCTTTAAAATGAAATATTTTCAAAAAGTATTTTAAAAGTGTTTTATGAATATTAGTGACGTGAAAACCAAGCACGGGTTCGGTTTTAAAAGTTTGATTCGGTCATGAAAAGGATACAAAATTTAATTTTCTATAATCTGATATCGCTTATATGGAAGGGATTTAGTCATACACTTAAGCATTAAACGTCAAGGTGTGTAAACTCGCCCTATCTCAGAAGTAGAAAACGTCGTCAAAGCAATGTCTAAAGTAACACTACCTTCACTTGCATGACTTCATTTTTAACCAAGAAATAGTACAAGTTTGAAATCAACGAGTAATAGTAAGGTTATGGGATTTAATTTCCATATACTATCATTTTGTTTATTCTCGATAGTTGATTTATTGACTATCGATTCAGCTTTCCACTTTGTGTGTCGTCAATTTAAGATAGTTTGTTGCTCATTTCAACGTTGATATCTTTTGTCGGAAATGACTAAAACTAAAGCACGAGTGGGGGCCAAGCTATGAGGTTGCTCCCATTAGGGTATTTTCACATCTACTCAAGGCTTGGTTTCGGTGGTATGAGCGCGATGATGTGAAATACTCAGATTCTTGGTAAGGTTGGCAGGGTCCGTTTTGGAGTTCCTAGGAGGTGTCATAGAGTATATAACCCTCTCAAGTATATTTCCAGAGGAATACTTTCGGTAAGGAGGCACATCCTTCTAGTCATTGTTGGAAAATTTCTTTTCCATGTTTTTGATTCAAATCTTTGAATTATTTTTAATTGCATCGAGAAATGACTGAAGTTCTTGATGTTTAATTATTTTTGTCCATTCTTTAAGTTTTGATTTGACCTTGTTTATAACCATTCTTTCAAGTTTGGATTTTGTTTACTTGTGTTCTCATTCTTTCGTGCATGGATTTTGTTCTTGTGTGGTAAAAACCTATTCCAGATTAGCGAGATGGTCTCACAAAATTATTATATGTTCATCATATTACTTGAGTTTTCTCATGCTGATATTTCTAGACTGATCCGGATTTTATTTTCTTATAATGCTTGGTTCAGACCAAGTAGTTTTCCAGGTTGTCGTTGGTGTGACATGCAGCACATGGACTAGAGTTGAATGTTCATATACCTTAGTATTTTATTTTCCACTGTATTATTATATATACCCATCAACAATTGTACGGTCAGGAAGTTATAACTGTTCAGGCTGATGATGTTTGTTTTTAACTCTGATATACCATGTATTTTAGAGTGATAGCTTTGCTATCTTTATTATATTATATTTTATCGTTCCACTGTGAGATTCTGTTTCTCCCGTTCCTTTTCTTTTTCTTTTTACCCTAAAAATCTGCCTTTTCGGCGATTAGATGTTCGACATTGAAATACAGTGGATGCATTTGGTGCCGACTTTCGATGGTCGAAAAGGCAGGTCGCTACATTTGGTATCAGAGCTAAAGGTTAAGCGAGAACCATAGCTTTGGTGGGGTAAACTGATTAGAGATAGCGTAAGTGACACCCTAAAATGAGTTGAGAGTATTATATATATGAGAGCGTATTTGTTGTTGTTATAAAAAGGTATTGTGTTAATTGGTCTATCAAGTAGTTTATGAATTCTTGTTGAGACGTATGACGCCATGGTATGGATAGGGATGTCTAAATACTTAATCAAGGCGAATGAATATGATATTGATTTTTGAAAATTTGGTAAATGAAATATTTTACTTAGGAATATATTCAATATATATAAAGGAATAATTTTCAAAATTATATGGTTATTTATATTGTGTTTGTTGGTTTGAAGATGATAATATTTATTTATTATCATTTTTGTTTGATTTGTCATGCTCAGAATGTATAGGAGCATTGACTATTGTTTATTGATTGTTAATCTATGCTCAACCAGTTTATGGGCATTTATTATTTCGATAATTATGAGTACATTCAAATGAACCCCTTGTGAATTAAGTTTCACAATTTGATTATAAAGTGTTCGGTGAAAATGTTAAGTTAAAAGTCATCTTTTAATAAATTGGTATAATATAATCTAAATGGTAAAATAGACATTTAGAGGACAAACATTGGAGAAACTTTTTGTTACAATAAGGTGAGCTATTATAGTATAAGATGATGTAAAGGTACATTTTATATGAGTATGGTATATATAAAATGATTTATATGGTTTATAAATGGCGTCTTAAGTGAAATTTTTATTTTTGGAATTTAAATCCCGGTATTGTCTGAAAAAATTTCACAAGAATTTGAGTAAGTAATGGTAATATTACTTGGAAATATTTATGGGAATAAATATTTCAAAGTGAAATTATATAAGTATAATTTACAAATATAGTTTATAAATTAAAAAAATGGATTTAAGTAGAGAATTTGAGAACTTAAATCACGGTGTTTTCGAAAATTGTTTTCAAAGTTTTGGAGGAAATAATAATAGTATTATTTAAAAGTATTTGTGTATAGAAATATTTCAAAAGGATTTTAAAAGAGATAACAAAGCACTAAACTCACTTCTGTTGCTGAAAAATAATTCCGACGATGACTGCAGCATCATCGACGTTCATTTTCGAGTTTTTGAATGAGGGAATGCTACCATAGTAATTTGCTTTAGAGTTGTTTTGGTAAAATGAATTTTGTTTTAAACTCCAAAAGTACGATTTGATATACAAAAAGGAGATATGTATATTATTATTATTATTTCAAAAATGATTTGAAATAAAAACTAGTTATTTAGTTCTTAAGTTTCCTTTAAAGGGAATTGATTTAAAATAAAAGGTAATTTGATAAATGAAAAATTATTAACTCTTGAATAGAAAAGGAATAATTTAACTAAAGTTTTAAATGTGTTAAATTAGATAGGAAGATTTTATTAAGCGTTGTTTTACTAAAAACCACTGTTTTTGTTTAAACATCTAAGTCATATAAACTATTTGAGGTTATAGAGCCGACTAGTAAACACCTTACCTTAGGACACTCTAAGGTAAAAAAGTCGAAGTAGTCGACTTGGCTTTTAAGACCCACATTTTATTTAGGCCTCCACTTAAATTTTGAAAAAAATAAAAATAGAAATAAATAAAATAAAATTGATGTTTTGTATATACTTTTAGGATGTAGAAGAGTATTATACAAGTAAATAAGAGTGGAATAAGTTTTTAATCTAATGTTTTATAAAGATATGACTTTATAAAATATTTATAAACTTAAGTGAAAATTTATGAGGTAATGCATAATAATTTAAGTATTGAATGAAATACTATAAATGGAAATGAACGTAATTTAGAAAGAGGTTAGTGTAATGAAGAAACCAATCAAATTTAGTACGTAAGCTATACATGGATCATCTTATTCAAACGGGTTTTGGTCTATGATTCGAATTCATAACTTTGGGGTGATTCACATCAGTCCAAAAAAGGATTTCTCACTTGATTCTTGTCAGCGAATAATTGATCCAGATTCTTGATATGATCCTAAGGTTTTCTATCATAGTATATGACTATGCAAGGAGAACAGAGATTCCTAATCAAGGAACCTGATCGAAGTCTGCACTAGGGAGCTAGAGTGAGCGATACAAGTTCGGAAGTGAAGCTTATGTATTCGACCAAGTGGTCGGATCAGATATTGCGTACGGATGATTTTCTTACATCGTACGAGCTTAAATGTATTTGTATAAATTGTTGTGTGACTTAGAAAATTAACTATATCCTTTGACAATCGAGAAAGTTGTGAACTTAAGAAAATTTTCTAAAACTTGCCGTTAGTCATTTAACATTTTAAATAATGTTAAGTGTTAGTTTATTCCTTTATGGAATTTGATGTGATTGATAGTGTGACTTTAAAGACAATGGTTTATAAAGCTATGGACTATTAGGACTTATATCCCGTTGCTTTTGAAAAAAATTGATTTCAAAAGAATTTGTAAAAGAAATAATAAAATTATTATTTTGAAATTTCGGTGAAATATTATTATTTCAGGATATTTGAAAAAGTTTTTGTGAAGTGATTTTTCGAATATTTTTTGTTATGACTAAAGTTGGGCGATTGGGAGTTTTAAACTTTGGAAGAATCGCCATGAATATTTGTTTACTCTAGTTGTTGTTTAGGAGGAACCGAAATACCATTGGATGCTGTAACGACCCCACCTCGATGCCCATATTAGCAAAGAACATTACAAGTAATGTCGTCTGCTAATCTGGAGAATACGGCTTGTTAAGGGCAATCGAATGTGAATATATCTTTATACTAACATTGACACGTCATTTATACCTTTTTACTTAATATCTGAACTGAAATTTGACGTGTACAGTATTAATACAAAGTAATAGACACACCGATTTCTCAAAATCAGAACAATATATCATATAAGCATCAGTCACAGATCACAATGGAATAATAATCTCATATACATATACAAATTGTGAGTCTACAAAATAAAACACTAAACTCACATAATATACAAGTTTTACAATTCTCTAATCACAATTATACATTTTATATACATGGTCCAAATTCCTAAATGGGATAAACTAAAAGTCCAAATGTTTATCTCCTTGCTAGCATAACCATTCAAAGGTCAACCTATCCTGACCTGAAAAGTCTCAGCCTGACCCGAGCAAAATAACACCCGGGTCAGACTATCTCTGTGATATCCCGGATTTTTGACATATGTTAATTAGATAATTAACTGTTTTAATCAATCGAACAGATAAAATTTTGATATCTGGATATGTTGAATTATAAAAATCTGGATAAATATTTAATTAATTAATTATTTGACCATATCTTAATTTAATTAATTTAAAATTTGGCAAAATTGTTATTTTCAAAATATTAATGCGTTTGTTTAATTTTATATATATCTGAATTGATTTTAAATTAGATTTTTAAATTGCATTTGAATTTGGATTTAAAACTTGAATTCAAAGGATATAAATATCTTAAAAATATTTTGGAAATAAAATATATGGATAAAGTTTTTATTTAAAATAAGATTTTGTTTTATATTATTTTTCCTTAAAAGAATTTTATTTATATAAATTTGGGAAGTATTTATTTAATAGTAAATAAATACAAAGGTTTAATATTATCATTTAAAAATAGATTACATATACTATATATGATATTATTAAAATCTAATTGGTTTATTTTATTTTCTTTAAAAAGGTTTCCATTTATATAAATTAGAATGAGTATTTAGTTATTAGGAAATTAATTAATAAAAGCTTTATTTATATTTATAAATTTATTTAAAATACTTAGGACATGTGTTAATATCTTAACATATGGTAATAACATGTGGAAGCTTTGTATAATTCAATTTAACAAGTGGCAAAACAATCTTTAATCTAAAAACTAAATTATACTAAATAACTATGTTTAGAGAAACCTGGCCGTTCAATATCAAAACCTCTCTATTCTTTCTTTCTTCTTCTAAAAATCTGAAATGAAATTTAAAAGTAAATCAAACAACTTCATCAGTTTTTCAAAGCTTCAGCATGTTCAAAATTTCAACTGAACTTCAGCATCTATTTCATCTTCCACCTGAATCAAAGCATGCAGTAGGATCAACTCAACATTACAACTGAAATCAAGTAATTCAAAATCGTAGGAAGCTCCAGACTAATTGAAACTGCAATGAAGAAAAACTGTTCTCTGTTATCATTTGTGAGTACCCTACTATTATAAAAACTTGAATCTGGGTTAAATCTTGATGCATGTGATAAATGATAGATAAAATGTTGTGAGCAATGCCTGTATGTATGTGTATACATGTAAAAGATGCGTGCATGTTTGGGTACAAGGGTATTTACTCTGTTCTTATTCTACAGGTTGTAAAACTTGTTCAAAAATAAAAATCTCATCCTCTAATCCTTTTTAGGCCTTAAGGTTTAAATAAAATGTGTTTAAATTTACAGGATCTTACTTTTAAAAATACTTTCAAGTATGATTATCAAGTGGTTTTGCTAGAAACAAGAAAATACAGTGAAAACTCTAAACTATGTCAATTTCGAATATCATGATTACTTGTTTTAATTATATCATCTTGTTCGTTTTAGAAAACGATGATTTTTAAAAGTGGAATCATGATTTTTAAGTTTGTATTCGTGGAGAAATTGCGAGTTGAACGGAAAAGGAGTTTTTAGCATTTTCTGGCAATCGAGAGACGTTGGGTTCTCGGGGCTCTGGTCGAAGTTTGATTGTCGACCAGGAATGTCAAGAAAAATGTTTGATGATTTTATCATACATCGTGGCGTTGGGAATCAGTCGAACTAGGGTTTAACATTTGTTTTGGTCGTGGTGGGAAATAGGATGACTGGGTCATCTATGGTGGATCGAGTGTCTCCGGAGTGATGGGGATGGATGCGTGGATGGCATGGGGAGTTATGGCCGGAGTTTCAGATGGAACGTTGGTCGGAGACGTGATGGCGAGACGTTTCGTTCCAGGTGATGTCGAGTTCTGTTTCAAGTGAAAGTCTCGATTTTGTTTTAGGCTAGATATTTTCGATTGGAGGTTCGAAGTCGAGAGTCATGGTGATTTACGACTTGCCGGAGATGGTCGAGTTCGTCGGAGATGGCTGGAATCGCCGTGCACGTGCACAACGGTGAGGTGCGTGTCAGGAATGATGGTCGTGGCGACTCGAAGGGG
The DNA here is from genome assembly GCA_030737815.1 of Allium fistulosum. NCBI lineage: Eukaryota > Viridiplantae > Streptophyta > Magnoliopsida > Asparagales > Amaryllidaceae > Allium > Allium fistulosum. The sequence goes on from CM060901.1 coordinate 636,809,782, forward strand.
CTCTCGGGATTTTAGGTGCCAGACTCGATGTTACTCTCGTGTTTGAGTAGGGTAGGAATTACAGTTTAGTTGATAAAAGAAACTAGGAAGAAGAAGAAGCTGCAAAAGGGAAACTCGTGACGATCTCGAGTAGGAACGTGGGAAACTCGAAGCAGGGATCGAAGAGAGGAAAAGTGTTAAGCACGTTTTTAAAAAAAATATAAGTTTGGAATTTAAAAATGATTCTATGTTTAAACTTTTCTAGACTTCTTTTTAAATGTTCTTAAACTCTATTTTAATGGTATGTTTGTTAAATTTAAGTTTGTTAAAAACTTAAATAAAATAAAATAAAAACTTAACCAATTTATAAATATAATTAAATGTTAATTTAAGGTTAAGTTTAATAATGTGATTAAGTAATTAACAAAGGTAAATGATTTGTTAAGGATAATTAAGATTTTGATAATTTAAATAAGAATAATTAATTGTTTTAATTATTAATTAAGTAATAATAAATAAAATAGTTAAAGATTATAATTAATTAATTAAGAGTTTAATTAATTTGTAATTAAGAATTATTAATTAGATAATTAAAGTTAATTAATTAATAATTAGTAGTAATTAATTAAGTAATTAATTGGTAATTAGTAATTAATTAATTGATAATTAAGGGTTAATTAACCAAGTATTAAGAATTAATTAAATTTTAATTAATGATTAAGGATAAATTAATCTCTGATTAAGGTTAATTAATTGACTTATAAAAGTAATTAAGGTATGATTAATTAATTAAATGATTGTAATTAATTAATAAATTGATTAAGCAGGATTAAGTAATTAGTTCTTAAGTAATTAATTTAATTTAAGATAATTAAATTAATTATAATATGGATTAATAAATTCTGTTTGGATGATTGTTAGAGTAAAATGTCTGAATTGATTGATATCTATTGGGTGATATTCTGTGATACTCTGTGATATGCTTTGGATATATCTGTGATGAATGTATAGATTATCTATGATAAATGCTATGTGAATTCAAAGTGTTAAATTGAATTGTTTAACTTTTAAATAACTTGACCTTTAAGATGACATTGGTTTCGAAGAGACCGGGGTCGGGTATTAGTAAATATCCGAAACCACTTCGATTTGAAATCATCTAAAATACTTTATAGATTGATATGTGAAACCAATAGGCTGGTTGGGATAAAATGGACCATTTAAACTAAGTTGGATACTTAGATATTGTTTTGTGAAAATAAGTGTTGACTATATAAGTTGTTTACTTGTAATAATGTACGAGTTACCCCGGGTTTTAAATAAGTTCTATAGATTGGAATTTCTTGTTAGATGGGTTTACTCACGCTGGTTTCCAGCCTGACCCAGGTGTTACTTTGATGTAATGCTCGGGTCAGACCGAGTATTACAGATTTCCAGGTAAGGACGTTTTGGAGCTCAGGAGGCGAGCTGGATGGCAGGAACGTATGGAGTATATTCCGCTGTGATATATTATAGTTGTCCGAGACATGTTAATTCTAACTGTCTAGTACATTTGTGAATGTTGTAACTCTGATGTATTAAAATGTAATTAACAAATACAGTTTTCCTTATATAACTGATATTATTATTTGTTATTATATTTAATCCGCTGCGAATGTGAGATGTTGTGTTCTCTGTTCTTCTTTCTTCTTTCTGTTTCTTCCTTCTATCTCTTTCTTTTTCTTCTAACTATCTGGAATTTTCGGGTTCGAAAATTCCGGGTCGTTACAATCTCCAAATATCCAATAGGGTGAGAACAAGATATAACATAAGAACAAACAACATATAAGTAAATACAGATGTCCATGAAATAACGAGTCACGGGAATTAATTTAACTTAGAGTTCATCACAAGGCACATGGTTATCATTTAAGCCACAAACACATATTAGTCACTAAACACAGAATAACAGAATTAACTTAACATCCATCACAAGAAACAAGAACATATATTTATTTCACTAACACAAGACACAAGAATATATTTATTTATTTCACTAACCTAAGACACAAGAATATATATTTATTTCACGAACACAGAATAGTCACAGAATCCAAATATCCAAAATCCAAGAGATCTTAATCCAAACCGATCGTAATGATCGTCTAAAACAATCGCAATGATTGTACTCAAAACCCGTGGCAAACAGATAAACAAATTGGTATCATTTGAGTCGATCCGATAACAAGGATCGTACTCAGACCGGGAATACAGAATCACAGAATGATCTCAAGGATAGTCCATATCGATCAAGGTGATCGTAGAAACCATGACTCGATAAATTTACATTTATTTAATATTATTATATTATTATGTTCGAAAAGAAATCCAGGAATAAACTTCTTAAGGATCTAGCAGCCACATACTGCACACCAAAAAGGAGTAAACTCTAAAGTGCCAAATACTATCACCTTCAATAATCACTAAAACTTAACCAATACGTCTCATACCGTATGGTAAAATTCAAGTATTTACTAAAAGCTAGTAAATATCACTTATTACGGATACCACAGGAAAACCTGAACTATATTCTCTTAAGGATCTAGCAACTACTTGTCACACACCAGAAGAGAATACAACTCTAAAGTGTAAAATACTTCCTAATAGCAATCACACGAATTTAACCAAGGCAACCCATACTATCCGGTGAAATTCGAGTATTTGCTAATGGGCTAGTAAGTTCCACTCAACCATTCTATTCAATGAGTTATACATATTCAACGAAGTCTTATTCGAAAGCATTTAAACCAATGGATAACACTAAGTCGACTATTAGTACTCCTCAAATTATAGAATTAAGGTTCTCAAAACATTTTTCTCTTTTGAGTTTAATATTTAAAACACTTATTATAATTTCCATAAATCCGTTCATTATTTAACTTTATAAAAATATTCACTGATTTGTTAAAATATTCCTTAACGCCGAATTGTTCCAAGATTTTACTTATACACACCAAGTTGTCTCAAATTTCCATATGGTTGTATTATTCACAAACCTATACTTTTAAACCATATTTAATTACTCTTCCAAATCCATACTAAAATATAACCATTTTATTTAAAAATAAATTAAGTTTATACTTTTCAAAACCCCATTTCCAAATTTCATGAATCCTATATTACTTATTTAATAAATCGTAATACTTATATTCCAAATCTATAATCACTTTTATGTAAAAATAGATTAGATTTGTATTTCCAAAGTCATATTTTCAGATTGATAAATATTTTACTAAACATGGTTAATATATAAAATAACTTGTAAAAAAATCATTTTTAATATTTATTAACTTAGTTTAGAAATAATTCTAAGATTTATAAATTAAAAATAGTTCTCTTTCATAAAGTTACTTGTATACGAAGCTTGTCTATTTATTTCGTTTAACTCAAATTTATGATTTAAAGATATGCAGTTTCGACCACCTAAATCTCATAATATTACAAAAATTAAAGCATGAAATTTGTAGACAAAAGTAATACTTTTAAACAAGAAAAAGATCATCTAATTTGGATTTACGGTTTAATAGTTATGACCGAATTAATTTTCAGATTTAAATTTATTAACTCTGTCTTTCATTGACAGGGCAGCGAAAAAGAAATGAAATGTTGACCATTTAAACTTCAAAATTATGGAAAACTCAAAACACAAAAGTTATAGCACAAAGTCTATGCTTTCCACAACTTTAAAAAAATATCCAATTCCGATAAGTAACGAAAAAGTTATGCCTAAAACAATTTCTGTGTTTCAATGCTCAGATTAAACAGAGGACAGAGAGGTTGCCTCTTCTTCAAACCCACATCACTCTTAGTAAACTATGATTTACAAAAAATAATAAACATAAATGTTGTTCGTTATAAAAATACCTTTCAACTGAATTTTTTTTAATCAATTTCGATCTATTAATAAAAAGTTATGATAATTTTAATATCAGGTTTCAACTTAAAGAAATTGCACTGGGTATAACTACACCATCAGTTTCAAACTCAATTTCGACCGTCTAAACTACAGAATTTCGACAAGAAATTAATTGTGAACTTGTAGTTAACTGAAAGAACTTTCTACCACAAAAAGTTTGAGTCAATTTGAAGCTATTTACACTAAGATATCACTATTTTACTGCAGCGATTTTCACAATTTATTTTCAGCAAGCAATCAAATAATCACCCAAATTCAAGCAATCAATTCACAATCAAATTGAAAGCAATTCAATCAAAAAAACCATCTAATTCAATCCAAACAGCAACTAATCGATTACACATATGAATTAGAGATAGTAGAGTTAGTATTCAACTCACCTTTCACTAGAAATTGCAAGCTATCTTCTCAAATATACTAAGCTAATCACATCCTTCTCCAAAACATCTAATTCTCCAAAAGACCTAATTTCCTCTCCTAGCCAATAATTTCAGAAATTAAACCCTAACAAAAACCTCAAATTGATTGTATGATTAGGTAGAGAAGAGGCTATAGAACCCATACCTTATTTTCTTATAATTTGTAGAATTTTCTTTGATTTTCTAAGATCAAAATTAGGGCTGAAATTGAGTTTGCTTGCTACTTTCATGTTTTACTGGAGAAGATACGATAATAGAATGAATAGGTGTTGAATTGGAGATGGATTGAGTAATTAGGGTATTTGGTTAAGTAATTGGTTGATGGGCTTGGATTACTAAAGTCCAAAATTCTAAAAGTGTTGTTACATTTGTTTAGTATATTTTATACATTTAACTAATCTTTTTAATAAAAGATTCCTAACAAATTACAACAGAATTAATTTCTTTTTAGCTTAAACACACTTAACAAAGGATTCTACTCCAATGAAAAAATAATTTTCATCCATTAATTTATTTCATTATTAAATCGATTTATTTACAAAAATTTAGAATTCTTTTTATTCCAAATAAGAAATCTCAAATCTTATTTATCCAAATTTCCAAATTATATTTTATTTTTCCATAAATTAAATCAATTATTAAAACTAAATTAAATTTCAAAAATCCCAGATTTAAATTAATTAGGTCATTAACTGAAATTAATTATCCCAGATTTTAGAGTTATACCATGCTTCGGTAGGAGGAGCCCCTTCTTGTTATAATTGATTTTGGTTTTGATTTATTTCTCTTTGGAGAAATTTGAAAATACATTTTGAATATTAATTCCCTGGCATTTAGTTTTAAATTTACCTTTTGAAAAGGTTGGGTGCTTAGTATATTCTTACAGAGTATTCTCTATACTTTTGTTGCTTATGGTTGTTATATTATTTATGTTGCTATTGATTATGGTAGAAATAGCTTGTATATTGCTTTTGTCAGCATAATTCTCTTTTGAATTATGTAAGTATAGGGAAGCAAGAGATTACTATTTGATTTGTTGCGCATACGCATTCGCATTGAGATAATAAGTTGCTTGTAAAAATCAAACGCAAAAGAGGTACATGGTAGAATTAGAAATTGGAAATTGATAGGTGATTTTATGCCCCAGATATGGGAGGTCACTTGGCTTTTATTTTCTTTTGCTTGATTTAGGGCTAGTTGTGGCGAGCTGTAGTTTTTTCGAATCAACTGCACAAAAGAAATACTGTCAAAATCTTCTATAAAATACAAAGGACTTTAAAGGTTTAATAACTCATTTTAATTAATAGTTTTTAAACTTAAGGATTTGGAGACATTTTATTCCTTTGTGAATTTCTGGGATGAAATTCTTTTAAAGGGGGAAATGTAATATCCCTAAATTTTACCGTTTTAATTTTTAAATATTAATTAATTTTAAATATTAAAAAAGAACCAGCGTTTAAAAATATAGATAACTTATATTCAAATATAGAGATTATTTAAAATATTGAAAATGTGAATTAAATGTTTGAATGCTGAATTAAATATTAATTAAACGGATATAATAGCCTCATTTATACTCCTTTTAATTAATAAAAAATAATGGAGAACTCATTTTGTAAATTTGTTTATAATAATAAATAGTTCGAATAAATAACTAGGAAATCGGTTATTAATAAAACAAATTAGTTTTATTGACGTAATCTTTAGTGAATTTATAGGATTTTTCCATAATTTTTAATTTGGAAAATATTTAAATTGTCGTTTAATGGTTTTTCGGCAAATGATGGTATTTCTGAAATTTCACAGAATAAAATAATCTGTGTATTTTATTGTTGATATATGGTCGTGTCACATTTTAGTATTTTTATTTCTGTCGTTCGTGGTTCGTAGGGAAACGAGATATTGGGTAGTGGAGTACCACAACATTCTATTTTCAAAACATTTTTAAAACAAATCAAAATCCAAAAATTTTGACGACGATGTGAACGATGGCTTGAAAAATTGGGTCTGCTTGGGATATTTGGTTTACTTGTAAATTTTGTTCAACTTGGTTTTGAAGTAAAGTGAATGGGTTGCTTATAAAATGAAAATAACTTAGCACTTTTCAAAATTCTCACTTTTCCTTTTCTCCCTTATTTTTTGTTTTTACTTACAGTAAACAAAACTTTGGCCTCAAACTTCTAAAATCAAAATCAAATCAATTTCTCCAAAAAAAAAATCTAAAAACCAAGCTCCTTATGACCATATCGAGAAGATCTTCAAATTCATATAGAGGAGGGGGCAACGTCGATTTGTATTGCTTGAATTTTTGACAGTCGACTTAGAGATTAGGTTATCCTGAGTTTTAGTCGATGATTCATGGATCAGAGTGTACCAACATTTTTCTCATGTCGTAGTGCACCTCCTTGCCTAATTTCACCACCTTTGATCATGAATAGCAGATCATGTCACTTGGAGCTTCACTGGGTCGATGTCCGGTCACGTTTTGAGAGAGACCTTCGGGACTTAAGTGGTGGTGCTATGGAGGTTCAGCGCGTGAAGTAAATTTCTTTGGAATTGGTTTCGGGCATTTTCTTTGTGTATTGGTCAAGAGAGGGTGGAGAGAAGAAGCGATGTGTATGGGTTTGGTGTCTCTAGTATTAGAATGTATGCTTTTGAATTGGGGAAGATGTGTTATATTAGGTAACCAATAATTAATTGAGTAATTAAAGAAATCAACGATTGTTAATTAATATAATATTTTATAAAATGAATATCTTGTTCGTACGAGATCAGATTTGGACGTGGTTAGTTGCGTTGAACTTGTAGGAATTTTATCTTGGGTTTGGTATTGGATTCGTCGAGTTTGGAGCTAGTTAAATTTTAGGCTAAAATTGAACGTCCCAAACTGGAATGCGAAAGCGTCTATAATAACCCAGAATTTGATCACTTTAATTGGAGATATTTAATTTATTTTAAATATTCAAATATGGATTATTTTCAACAAATAATCAAGTTTTGTGAAATGAATGATAATAATGAACCTATTTTAGAGAAATATTCACACAAATATATAGTTTGGAAAGATATATATGTAAAATGGCCGAAAACCGTTTTATCGATAAATAGCTCTATAATCGTAAAACAGCATGCACGGAGCTAGATACATGCAATTTTTTTTATAATTGAACAAAAATATGAAATAAAATTAATTATTTAATTTTTGGGAAATAAATGTGTTTATGGCATCATTAGTGATGCTCTTATATTTAAATATTGACTTATGAATTTAAATTAAGATTTAATGATTTAATAATTATTATAATTATTCAAATAATTATTTTAAATGATGATAATTCATTTTAAATAGTTATAAAGTGATAATAAATCATTTGTAATAATTTTATGATGATATATACTTGATTTTAAAATATAAGAAAAATTTGTATCGCTTTATCGATATAATAGCGATTTTTGTAAATATTTGTTAGTATTAATTTATATGGTTTTATAAATAAAATGCGATCATTTTAATTAATTAATAATGATTAGAAATTTATTTTCAAATTTTGTTTACAAATATATGTATATAAATTAATAAGTAAAAATATGATCGGTAATCGGTTTCTCGATTTTCAACGGTTTAACGAATGGAAGTCATTCAAAGGTTATTGCAACCTTATTTACATGTCATGCACACATATAAAAAATATATATAAATACTTTAAATTAAACATAAACATGTATATATACACACATATATATTTATAAAAGAAATATCTATGATATTTCTTAACTGCTTAAGCCTTAAGCAAGCTCAAAGTTAACCAAGGGCACACAAGTAGACATCTATGGACAAGCACATGGATGCACCCATATGGAAGTCATTTTTCCCAAACCTAGGGAAGAGAGGAAGGGGGTGGGCAAGGGGAAAAAGGGTAATTTCCCTTTAGGATATTTGTTCCAAAGTTTTTCCTATAAATACCTACCCAATCCTTCATAATTTTCTACCCTCTTCTTCATCTTCTTCCTCCTTCTTCAAGCTATTCTAAGGGCTTCAATACTCAGCAAAATAATGGCATAATATTTGGCAAAAGAAGATTAAAATTATGTAACACACACACACACATGAGTAAACCCACCTCAAAACTATCACCAAACTCCTCCCCTACCTCTCTAATACCCACGTCCACCACTCCCAAAGCCAAGGCCGAGCCCACCTCTAAGCAAACCCAAGGCCGTGAGCACCCTAGGCCAAGGCTGAACCACTTCAATGCATAGGAGCTTGGTTTTGTAAAGTTTAAAACGATCGCAGCGAAGCTATAGTGAATTTTCCTAAGGTTAATATCCAATGAAGGTGAGAAAGCTCCTAAACTATTGTTATATATATTACTGGAAGGTATATAATTTTGAATATGATTATTAACGATGGTTGTTTATCATGTTTGAATATGATAATATGGATGTTTAATATGGTTGTTGAATATATAAAAAGTCACGTTAATACACATCGATAAGCTCAAAGGAAATCACTTTCCTTTATTAAATGAAATGGTGTATATGGAATGTTTAAACCAATTAAAAATGGTTTAATATGGTTAAGAAATGTTTTATAAACATTTACAAGTGTTTTGGCAAAGTTTAACCAAATATTGAAAATTTAGTCAAAAATAGGCGCGTCGCGTAACGGTAGTTCGCGATTTCGCGTCTTAGAAGTTAAATCCATTTATAGGATGGAGTCGGAGTCAGATTGCCTTGAAATAAGACTTTTCCGAACCCTTGTAATCATAGTTTTCAAGAAAAGAAAGAAAATTGAGATTTCGTTTAGTAGATATTAAAATATGAGCAAATCAAGTTTTAAATAAAATCGCGCTTTGGCAGTTCGGAGGCCAAAGTAGTAAATGTTTTAAAATGGGTATTTTTAATTCTTAAAAAAAAATATGAAATAAATTCTATAAATCTTTTAAAATGTTTTATAAGAGATTTGATTCATGAAAATGGATTTTTAAGTGATTGAAAAGTTATTTTTATCAAATAAGCTTCTAAAACAATATTTGCAGCACTTTTTAATAACCTTTGCAAACAATGGTTTTAACTTAATTAATCTTTCCTGAATATTTTGTGAACCTTTTCAAATAAATAATTTAAAGATGACTAAGAGATTTAAAAATGATTATGTGGAAACGACTAGTACGTTTGTTCCATTTGTGAGTGTCACAGAAAATCCGCTCGAGGAATGAAATAGATCGAAGGGAAAGCCCAGATGCTCTAAATTAATTAAAATTTAATTATGTATGCTAAATGATTTAGGATCAATCAAATAACTTGACCGCCTTAAGGGTGACAAAGAGGTAGTCTTTAGGCTTGGGTTTGGGAAACCAGTTGCCTGACCTTCCTAGCTACCCGGACTAGCCCGACGGAGGGGATAGTAAATTTGATTTACTCGGATCAGGATTTCCCAAAGTATAAAAATATAATTTTCCAAATTCAAACAACTTGGATTGCACAGAAATGATCTTCTTATACTTGGTATTAAATTCCAAGGAGGGAACCCATACTATCCGTGTGAATTTAGAAGGTGATTTCACCATTTTTCGATGGATAGTAAAGGTTAAATACAGAAATTGATGTTGAGTAGAATTAGTATAATTTATATTAACCATTTTTAACTCAATACCATTTTTCAATATGACTTATGAAAATGATTTGGAATTCATTTAATTCCTATACTTAAAATTAATTGGTTTGGGTTTATAGTAAAAGATGTCTTAAATAACATTATTTTTTACCTTATTTGAAAGTTATGATTTGAAAATCTTTGTTAAGAGTTAAATGGAATGATTTGGAAATATTTTCCTAAGTGAAAAATGAAATGATTTAGAATTATCCCAAGATTAAAAAAAAGGTTTTAAGTAATCAAAGGATTTGATAAGAGAGGTTTAATGATTCCGTATATACTAGAAGGAAATGTTTTAAAGATATATCTCCAGAAAATATTTTGGTAAAAAAAGAAATTAATCAATCAAAGAATAATTCCCTATTTGACTAAAATATTTTTATTGATGATGGTTTGAAGGAACCAGGGGTCAGATTTGAGTAATTCTTATCCGGAAACCACTTTGAACCAATTTACGTATTTGAAGTGAAGACATGGAAATGATTTGGAAGATGCAATGTAGGGCTGTAACAACCCACCTTTTTGGACGGTTCAAATCAACAATAAACCACACATGTCAACTCAAACCATTCAAAAGAGAGGATTGTTAATGGGGTAAATAAGAATATAAGAGAAAAGAAGGAAAAACAAACATAGAATCTCACAACGGAATGACAAAATATAATAATCAAATAAACAGTTCATGAAGCCATTTTATAATATATAATTGACTACACAATTATTATAATAATCAGAGTTATACATACAACAGGTATAATAGGATAATGCAGTGGAACAACATGACGCAGTGGAAAAATTACTAATAATATAGTATATTAAACTACGTCTTCGTCTTCCAGAAATAGAGTCTTCAACACTGAAAAGCTCGGGCTGACTCGAGCATAATGAAAAGACAAAACACTCAAGTCAGATTTAAAAGATCTTACGTAAGTTAAATCAACAGTAAATAAATATAAGTGTAATGGATTCAGAGATGTTTACGGGATTTTACATCTCCAATCCAGTGTATAACGTGCGTGCAATAACTTAAGAGATGTTCGGGATTTCAATCTCCTAAGGATCCGTTAAACTATTTATATGTAGTAATATACGCTATATATGCAATGTCTATCAGTAAAGTAAAGTAGTAAATAGCATTAAGGCGTTACCCATATCCCCCTTAACACATTTTTATAAATGCCGTAGTCTATACAGTACTGTAAACTCCATCAAACCGGTGGGCTATCAGGGAGCACTCCATAGGTACGACACAAAACAAAATCGTAGTGGGCTCGATAAGGGACATGACAAGGCACGCGAAGTAATTCCCAGGGTAGGATTCTACCATTTTGCACTCCCGGACTAGTGGTAACGCGTAGCAGCTACTACCACCCACCTCGGAACACACTCCCATAATCCAATCAATCAAATTCTTTTATTTCGATTTACACTCTTATTATTGAATCAACTATTACCTTATGAATATAATTAACATTAGTTTACATTTTATTACATTCATATTTTACAGTTATCATCCTTTACCATATTAATTATAATATTTAATTATATTAAATTTCATTAATTTCCAAATTAATTCCAACGGATTAAATAATAAGGTATTAATTATAACAATTGTTCTTACCTTAATAATTCATGCCTATTAACTTATTATTTACAACCAAGGGTTATAAATTGTTTACCAAAACCGATTTCATATTCTATAATAAACCTATTTCAATTAATAGAAGATAATTTCAACATTGAATCCAACATTTAATTTATTCCTTATTTACAATTATAACTAAATTAACTTTACAATTATTTCAATTGATTGAAATTAAATTAAAATAATTGTCAATAACATTCAAACAACATTATTAAATTATATTCTAATTATTTTTCTTATATATAAATCATAAATTTTAATTTCTCACAATATTAAATTTCAAAATCTTATTTAAATTAATTTTTTTAATTATCGAAAAATACGGGTCGTTACACTCTCCCCCACTCAAAACTTTTTGTCCTCGAAAAGGAACAAGAAGGAATTATGAAACTTGATATAATTTTATTTAAAATAATTAATTTATAAAAAATTAATTTACATAATTTAGTTTAATAAGAGTTTGAAAATTACTCAACTTTCACAAAAAATTTCTAAGCTCTAAATTCATGAAAAATTTCGATAGAGTTTCCTTTGCGCGGTTAGGTCCGGAAAAATAATAATATCAATAATTACGATATATATTATATGTCAAAAATAAAACATCCCAAACCACGGGAAAACAATAAAATATTGTTCCAAAAACCGTAATCCGAAAACGTACCTATTTGTCGGGCAAACAACTTTATTTATGAAACCAAAAGCAGTAGCTATTACTTCCATAAACTTGTATTCCACTTATATAATCCAAAATAGTGAGAATTTTGTAAAAGAGAAATATTTAGTTGTTTCAATTAGTAATAAAAGCAAATCAACACAAAACATATGCAAACAAAACAGCACGACCATCATATGCAACAAAAGAATCAATCATGCATCCATAGCAACCAAAACTAATGGTTTGTTCAGGTTCAGAAACTTTTAATCGTACAAGGATGATAAATAAACTATCAAGTGTACCCTATGCTCAACAGCCTAAGATAATTACTTAATAGATTATTCATATAACCTTAAATAATTTGAAGTATCCTTTCCCAAACTTCCCATTAGCCCAATAATACATAATTTAAATGTTATTTAAGTTTGTTCTATTGGTTTCCTTTTTACTCTTTTATTTATTTTCATTCATTCATACAACGTCATTTTCCCATTAATTTACATTCATTTACTTTCATATGTTATTTTCCATTCAATTATTTAGATCATCAATAAATCAATTCTTAAAATATTATATAAGTTTATTTGCAAATTCGATTCACAATTATTATTTACTTATAAAACTTGATTTCCATTTAATATTAATATTCATTAGTGAATAAATTCATACTTAAGTTTCTTAACTTTTAAATTTATATTCATTCCTTTATATATAATATCATTTAATATTAAATATATTTATGAATCATTTCATCAATTTCTTAAGTTTATAATCATTTACTTAAGTGATATTCACTTTTACTATTCAATTTAGTTATTAAGCATTTTAAAACTTAACTCATGTTTACAACATTACTTGTACATCTTGATTTTTCATTTATAACATACGTTCATTTTGTAGCATTTTTTATTAAGCTTTTACTTGTATAATATTCTATTACATATCCATATCAACATTTCAACTTTTAAATATTTCAGGTAAGTTTTATATATGTTTTTAGAATGTAATTGAATGTTATACAAATTTATCTTATTCATTTAGTTAACAAAAATGTTAAATAGTTTACATCTTCTTAATTTTCATTATCTTTTAAATTACAAGTTACAAATCTCCAATTTCTTTACAGTTTCATTAATCACTTAGCTTCTAATTCCTTATTTTCCATTTTAGAAGTTTCCAACTATTAAAACAGTCAAGATTTCATTTCCTTACAATAATTAAAATCATTGATTAAAGAAATTTAAGAACTAAATACCGGATTTCATTTCAAATCATCTTGAAATAATATATAATTATATCTTTTAATATATCAAATCGTGCATAGGAAATTTAAAATAAAATTTTGTTTATCAAAACAAATGTGTAGTAAAACTACTACAACGGTCTTCCCACTTTGAAACTCGAAAATGAATGTCGATGATGCGGCCGTCAGCACCCAAATTATTTTCCAACGATAGAATAGGAGAGTAAAGAACTTATTTCCTTTTAAAATTCTTTTAAAATATTTCTTTCAAATCTCATTTAAAAATATTATATCCGAAAATACTTCCAAATAATACTAATATTATATTCCAAAAATCTTTGAAAACCAATTTCTAAACTCCGGAACTTAAGTTCTCAAATTTCCAATTCATATTCACTTTATTTGTAAATTCTATTTTGCAACCAATATTTATAAAATTTCACTTCCAAACAAACAAACCTATCACATACAACTATATCCATTTATAAAAATTATTCCTTTATATACAAAATATAATACTGGGTAAAATTATTTCATTTACCTATATTTCAAAAACAATATTGTGTCGGTATGCCCTATTAAGTGTTTAGAAGTCCCTATCGATGCCATAGCGTCCTATGTACTGACCAGAATTCATAAATACTAAACAGAACAAATTAACACAATATAAAAACATTTTTATAACACTAACAAATATGATCTCTTGTATATATACTCTCAAACTCATTCTAGGGTATTAATAACCCTATCTCTAATGAGTTAATCCCGAACAGGCTAAGGTTATCGCTAAACCAAAGCTCTGATACGAACAGTAACGACCCACCTTTTTGGACGGTTTAAATCGACAATAAACCACACATGTCAACTCAAACCATTCAAAATGGAGGATTGTTAATGGAGTAAATAAGAAAATAAGAGAAAAGAAGGAAAAACAAAACACAGAATCTCACAGCGGAATGACAAAATATAATAATCAAATAAACAGTTCATGAAGCTGTTTTATAATATACATTTGATTACACAATTATTACAACAATCAGAGTTATATATACAATAGGTATAATAGGATAATGCAGTGGAACAACATGATGTAGTGGAAAAATTACTAATAATATAATATATTAAACTCTGTCTTCGTCCTCCAGAAATAGAGTCTTTAATACTGAAAAGCTCAGGCTGACCTGAGTGTAATGAAAAGACAAAATGCTCTAGTCAGAACTAAAAGATCTTATGTAAGTTAAATCAACAGTAAATAAATATGAGTGTAACGGCTTCAGAGATGTTTACGGGATTTTACATCTTCTATCCAGTGTATAACGTGCATGCAATAACTTAGGAGATGTTTGGGATTTCCATCTCCTAAGGATCCGTTATAATATTTATATGTAGTAATATACGATATATATGTAATGTTTATTAGTAAAGTAAAGTGTTAAAATAGCGTTAAGACGTTACCCATATCCCCCTTAACACATTTTTATAAATGACGGAGTCTATACAGTACTGTAAACTCCACCAAACCGGTGGGCTATCTGGGAGCACTCCATAGGTACGACAAAAAAAAATCATATTAGGCTCGATAAGGCATATGACAAGGCACGCGAGGCAATGCGCAGGGTAGGATTCTACCGTTTTGCACTTCCGGACTGGTGGTAACGCGTAGCAGCTACTACCCTACCTCAGAACATACTCCCATAATCAAATCGAAGGTGGCCACCAAATCAATCACAAAGTAACAGATATGGTATCGAAGAAACGTGCCCGATCGAAGGAGCGACCTCACTTGGCCCGGTATAGCTCTTGTTTTAGTCATATCAAGCTGACCCGACGGGGGTCAAGGCTGCGTTCTTACCTCATACCAGTAGCGTTCGCCAAACCATTCTACTTTGTTCTAGATTCTCCACCACGTGCACAGTTGTTAAATTGGTTTCGGAATTGGCAGAGAGTATGACAATATCTGACCCCGGTCTCTTTAACAACCAAACGCTTATTTCACACCATGGTCATTTTATAAAACATTTTTAATAATAAATCCAAAAAATAGTTTATACCTTCATATCAAGATATCCATATACTTATTCCAAAAGTATAAATATATTCACAAATACCGAGGAAGATTTCTTTTAATCAATTTCGAAAATAATTTATAAATCTCTCTCAAACCATTTATAAACTATTTATAAGCTTTAGAACCATTTATAAAGCTATTTATAAAATTCAAATAAGTTTACAAATCTTCCCTTTTTCCATAAACTTCTACGAAAAAATTTCCTTTAAAATGCATCCAAATCCTTTATACAAGTTATTTTATAAAACCCATTTTTATATCCTTTAAAACCTTTTATAAATCCCTTTTAAAAAATCCATTATAAAATCCTTTATAAAATCTTTTATAAAATCCATTATAAAATCTCTTACAAAACCCTTTTATAAAATCCTTAGAAAACCATTTACAAAATTCTAAAATATTTTACAAAATCTTTTATCTATTAAAGTTATTTATAAAAGTCTATATTTATTATCTTACATCAAAATTATATTAATTATATTAAATTAAATTTAAAAAATATATATTAAAACTATATTAAATATTTTATTAAATTAAATTTTAAACTATTTAAAATATATATTTAAAACTAAATAAAACTATAAGTTAAAAGCTTAAATTTACATTTAAAACCATATATTAACATATAATTTGAAGCTTTAAAACATTTAAAATAAATTATTTTTCAAATATAAATTTTTAAATAAAATCATTAGATAAAATTTAAAATAAAATTTAAAATAAAATTTATATATCAAACATACTTTACTATTTAGAAAATAATTTAAAACCCACCAACGGTGTCCGTATATAATTTTCTACCCTATGGTCAAGTGATAGGGTATGTATCATTTCAACCCCAATTAGTTAAATTTCCCTAGTACATATCATTTCAACTCGTATCCATATCAACAATTTCCAAATCAATAAAATCGCTTGGGTTTATCATTTCAACCCATAACGTTTTTCCATAATCTATAAGATTATTCGAGTATGTATCATTTCAACCCATAGTGATAACAGAGATATAAACATCCAATCATCCAAAAATGTCAACAAATAAACATCCACCACAATCAACACCCAAATCAATCAATAGACCACAACAATTAACTGGTTATCATTATCAGGTATTTAACTAGCAATTTATATTCAATATTAATTTAAATGGCAATTCAATTGAAAAAAAAATTTCAATTTCAATTAAAATGTCAAATTAAACTACCAAACAACAACCAATATTATTCTTATCACATCTTAAATTTAATTTAACTAACATAGGATGGTTTAGTATTTGTGAGTGGGTTAAATCACTCACCTTTGATTTACAGTCGATTTAAAAATCCAAATAAAGCCCAAAATTTGAACAGTCTCAGAATGCAGCCAATCTAGTTCCATGTCGTCCGGAATTTTGATACGATCCAAATGGAAGAAACCAAGTCCAAATCCGAGTTTGTATGTAAAAGTTATGGATATTAGAGCGTTTGAAATTTAAATTTTAAATTAAAATAAAGTAGAGGGCAAAAATGTAAATAGTTTCACCTTCTCAAACCCTCGTGCGCTAAGTACATATGCAAACCCAACACGCCGCCACAGACTCTGACCAAACGCCGCCTCCACGACACGCCATAGCCATGCCATCCACCTCCAAACGGGCCGCCTCCACCTGCTCCATGCTCCACGACCACCCATGAACCCCCAAACGCCTCCGATTGCCGCTAGAAATCGAGCAGCCACCGCCCTAATTTAAACCCTAATTGGAATTTTGCCGCTGATCTGATCGTTGATTTGCCAATTGAACTACCTAGATGAGCTTCCTATGGCAATCTCCACATGGTAGCACCCTTGGGTTAAGGCATCACTGCCGTTCATCGACCACCAAAATAGACGGTCGAGAATGTTTCATCAATTTCTGGCTGAACCGAACCTCCAATCGAAAAACAAATTTCAAATGTAGATTGCACTCGTCGAGAGCTTTCCGGCAGTATATAATTCGATAGGGTTTGATGAGTTTGAATTTTCGATTTGATTTTGAATTTTGGAGTTAGGGTTTTGATATTGACAGCCATTGAGAAGGAATAGAAAATTGAATAGACAAATAGAATTGTACGTACAAGAATATGAAAAAAGAAATCTGTTATGGTTTATAACAACCTATATATAGGCAGAGATAGATAAGAACGAATGGACATATCGAATTGGGTCGAAACGATAACAACGGCCCAAAAAGCCCGTTTCGTTCCCGAAACGAAAGTAGGTCATCCCATATATATATATATATATATATATATATATATCAAAATATAGGTTTTTGATATTTTTAAACTCAATGGAACTAGTTTCAAATCCTAATTCCATCGTATATAGAAGTTAGCTTTCAAAATCAAATTATATTCATTTAAATTCCATCAATTGATTTCTACGTGTTTCGAGCTCGTACGATCAAACAATAAGTTTGATCACTAAGAAACTTGAAATCCTATAATAATTCACTGTTACGGATCCGACGAGACAGTAGCCAAAATGGCTAATTTTCACGTTAATTAAATAAATTATTATTAAATTGATTAAATCATCTTTAAATTTAAATTTAAAAGTTAACAATTTTATCATTCTTGGTTACATAGAAATTTATAATCTTTTTTAAAATAAATTTTCCATGTTAATCCAATATTTAAATATAACACCAATTTCAGCGTCCAATTACAAATGTAATAAAACCCTAGTTAATTATATTTTATTTTCAATCAAATTCTTTTATTTCGATTTACACTCTTATTGTTGAATCAACTATTACCTTATGAATATAATTAACATTAGTTTATATTTTGTTACACTCATATTTTATAGTTATCATCCTTTACCATATTAATTATAATATTTAATTATATTAAATTTCATTGATTTCCAAATTAATTCCAACGGATTAAATAATAAGGTATTAATTATAACAATTGTTTTTACCTTAATAATTCATGTCTATTAACTTACTGTTTACAACCAAGGGTTATAAATTGTTTACCAAAACTGATTTCATATTCTATAATAAACCTATTTCAATTAATAGCAGATAATTTCAACATTGAATCCAACATTTAATTTATTCCTTATTTACAATTATAACCAAATTAACTTTATAATTATTTCAATTGATTGAAATTAAATTAAAATAATTGTCAATAACATTCAAACAACATTATTAAACCATATTCTAATTATATTTTCTCATAAATAAATCATAAAATATAATTTCTCACAATATTAAATTTCAAAATCTTATTTAAATTAATATTTTTAATTATCGAAAAATACGGTTCGTTACAAGGGCTGCTTGTCATTGACCCTCGGGGGAAATTTCCCATATCATATTATGTGGCAGTAGTTCTTCATTAGAGATCTTCGATGCAAGGACTTCTCGCTACTAATCCTAGGGGTAATCCCCGACATGATGTGGTAGGAGAGTGCCTTTCGTTTGTCCTATTCCCGGACAACTTGTATGGATGAATGTCTGACGTTGCATTTCTAATCACGTTGATTGATCTCTATGAGCGTTCATTTGTTTGGTGGTGGAGAACACAACATCTCTTAGCTTAACACCCTTTCCTAAGATGCACAAGCTTAGTAGTTATACGTTTGTAAAAATCAGTTGTTGAAAGTGATTATGCTATAGGATCGAGTAATATGGAATATAATAAATAAATAATGCGGAAAATAATAGCAGTAAAGTAAAATGACTCCAGGAATTTTTATACTGGTTCGTACTCCCGTTCTACGGCCAGTCCCAGACTCCTTCTAGAACTAAAGCTAGCAACCCTCACTTAACCCGGTGGAACATGTATTACACCGCCTGAGTAACCGAACATGACTTGACCGCCTGAGCAATAGAACAGGACTTGACCGCCTGAGCTACTGAACAGGTTTTGACCACCTGAGCAACCGAACATGACTTTCTTACAAACTGGATTAACTTGACTTTGTGTGTTCTGAATAAAACAGATTTGTCACTTGTAGTACACCCTTCCTATAATCTTTTCCTCAAGAATGATGTGTATAATTTTGTGTGTATGAAGAATAGGAAGATTAGAATTGCTTATAGAATATGGAAGTGGAATTGTAAGCAATGATTGTATAGAATTTTGTAAGCAATGGAATCAAGAAAGCTATGCAGATCAAGAAGGATAAGAAAATTCGGTGATTTGATTAATGAAACTTGAGTGCTTTTGTAGTGTATGAGAAGTTACAACTTCTGGTAAAAGTTCTATATGGAAAGCAAAAGGATGCAACACTTCAGAAGGAAGATAACCTTTGGGATATGGAAGTGTCTTTTCAAATTTTTGAATGTTGCTGGATTCAAACGACTGAAAGTGCAAGGTCAGTCGACTGAATTCAAAAGTGCACAAGTTTTATGCACTGACTCAGTCGACTGACTAGGTGTGTTCAGTCGACTGGTCTGTGTTATATATAAAAATATAACTACTGATTCAGTCGACTGAATATACCTGGTCAGTCGACTGAATAGTGTCGTTCAATGCATTAAAGAAAATGTGTGTGTATTTTGAATTCGATTAAAATATGCATGCAAGTTTATTTGAAAGTGAATGATGATTCTTGATGAAAGATTTTATCAAAGCACTAAACTAGACTCTATATATACATTTGATGACTCTTGTTAAAATATATAACTATACAAACCATACATTGAGTCGTTGAGTCCGGATGTTGTCGTAGTCGTAGATTCGTGAAATGTTGTTTCATGTCAGCAATCAAAACCTGTGATCCAACATTCTCCCCCTTTTTGATGATGACAACTCCATTTGCTACGGACGAATCTTCGACAAGCTTTGTTGACTTATCTCTCCCCTTGAATATATTCGTGCAATTGTGCTATAGTTTTCTCCCCCTGAATCTATGCTATATATTCCTATAAATAATTAATCTTTTCTCCCCCTTTGTCATCGACAAAAAAGAGAGTTCTCAAAATAGATAATATAGCTTATAACAATATCAATGATAAACCACTTTCCAATATCCATTTTTCTCTCTTTCTAAGTGGTAGCTGCAAAAAATATTGAATGAACATTGGTACCCACCTATTGTTACGATCCTAAGGGTTAGGTCTTTGGAAACCAAACCTAAGAGGGTTCATAATTTCTTTTGAAAATAAAATCTTTGTTTTTACGAACATTTTTTATAAAAGTTTTTTATACTTATCTCTAATCAAAGAATTAATTGTTTTAGGAACCAAAATTTTAATTGATTTAGAAAAATTTGAAACTTTTGAACTAGGTTTTCCAACTTTATTATTATTCCTTTTATATGAAAAAATTATTTTTCTTTGGAATAACTTTAGAAGATTGCTTATATTCTAATCCTCTTTTATATGAAATAGTTTGAGAATTTTCTATAATTTTAGATTTTCCCTACCTTTGTTAAAATTAGAGACATTTTTAGTAATATCATCTAACTTTGTTTTAAGACTAGAGATATCTAATACTAAAAACTTGACATTAGCTTTAAGATCATGATTTTCAATTAATAGAGCATCATTCTTTTCTTTCTGAGTTTTTATCTATTGACTTAACATTGAGAGTTGAGATATCGTATTAGAACAAGATTCTTGAGTAACTTCAAGTTCTTCTTCTAAGATTTGTTTCTCATCTCTTAACATATCTACTTCAATTTCAGTTCTATTCAGTTTTTCAAGAGATTCTTTGTATTTTCTTTTGATGTCTTTTAGTTTATCAAGTAATTCTGAGTTTATTTCCAATAAATCATCAAAAGTTAGATCACTCACCTCGCCTTTTATGGCCATAAAACATACGTTGGCTTGTTCTGTATCACTGTCTGAGTCACTATTTGATGATGAAGTTGATTCTGAATCGTCCCAAGTGACAGAGAAAGCTTTCTTCTTGAATCTGTCTTTCTTGTGCTCATGTTTGTCTTTCTTTTTCTCAGGACAACCTTTCTTGATGTGGCCTTTCTTGTGACATTCATAACATTCTAGAGCAGACGATGATGCTTTGTGTAACGACCCGATATTTTGGACCATTCGCATCTGCACATGTCGGACTTGAGTAATTCAAAATACCGAATTGTTAATTTAAAATTTGGCAAAACTGAGCATATACAGTAAATAAATAGAACACAGATCACATACACAGAGTAATAAATGCAGCGGAAGCAAAAGATAGTAGTTCATGAAGCTACTATATACATATCAGAGTTAAATAAGGTACAACAGATGTCTCGAATACAATAATCAAATACAATATCAGAATACATCACTAGAATCAACTGAATATCTGAAAGCTGGATAGATAGCTGGATCTCCAAGCGTAGCTCCAACTCCAAAGGTGAGTCTCGAATACTGGTACACTCAGTCTGACCCGAGCGTAAAGAAAACACAAAACACTCGAGTCAGGATTAACATTCTTATATCAATAAATCCAACTCAAGTGAAATAGCAATTGAAATAGAAGTAACTCAAAGGATGTTTGGAATAACCATCCTTTAAGGATCCGTTAAACTATCTACTATGTAGTAGTGTACGATAAGTAGATAATGCCTATCAGTAATATAAAATATCAAAATAGTGTTAAGGCGTTACCATTATCCCCCTTAACACATTTTATATAAGCGTTATAGTCTATACAGCACTGTAAACTCCACCATAAACTAGTGGGATATCAGGGAGTACTCCATAGGTATAACACAAAACAAATCGTAGTGGTCGCGTATATAGGGATACAAGTATGACAAGGCACATGAGGCAATACCCAAGGTAGTGAAACTACCGTTTGCCTGATCCGGACTGGTGAGAACGCATCGCCGCAACGATCGCAACACCGCGAAACAACACTCCCAAAATCAAGGGTGCACCAATCGACAACAAGTAATGAGTAGTTTTCGAAGAAGTGTGTTCGCTCAAGGTAGCTAACCCCCATTTGGCTCGGCACGGCTCCTGTTTTAGTCATTTCCAATTTGACACAAGTGTCAAGGCTATCCATTATCGTTCTCTTTCTTCACTCATCACATACATCATTCCAACCACTTCATTCTGGATCACACTCCGCGTATAGTTATTAAAGTGGTTTTCGGTTTAGACAGTGAGTATGTCCCTAACCGATTCCGGTCTCTTTAATAACTTTCGTAATTATTACACCGATTGGTCGTTTAATATATTTCAAAACCAAATCAAATTCAATTTCAAATAGAATTTGTAAATCAACATTCCATTTGTCTTTCTAAATCAATTTCCATAATTTACGTTTCAAAACTTCCAAATTACCATTTCAAAAGCTTATAATTCAATTTCAAATTTTATTTAAAACAATTCAAATATTGATTCAAGTTCGTATATAAGTTTCATTTCGAAAACATTTAAATTAATTTAATTTAACATTCAAAACAATTTAAAATCATTGATCGACTTCATTCAATATTCGTTAAGTTAATTTATCATTCAAAACAACTCTTTTTAACTTCCAATTCATTAAATCAATTACTTAAGTTCAACTTTATTATATCAAAACTTCAAATTGAATTAAATTTAAATTTGTCAAATCGAATTCTTTAATTTACAAGTCTTATATTTATTTCAACACATAAATCACATTTTTATTTCTTGTTAAAGAAATTCAATTTCACTAATTTATTTACTTAGTTACAAATCTCAAAAATCAATTTATAAAGAAACTTGATTTCATTTATTAAAGAAGTTCAATTTCACTTATCAAAGAAGTTCAATTTCACTTATTAAAGAATTCAATTTTATTTCATTATTAAATAATTCAACTTATTAGATTATTAAATAATTTCAAACTTAATTCAATCATTTCTCAAATTTAACAACGTTCTTTCATCAATTACATTGTTAATATTTTGTTTCAGATTATTAAATATTAACATTTTCCTTTCATTGAAAATTCAAATTTCAACTTCATTTAAAACCTTATTATTTATTCAAATAAAAATTTTATTTTTATTTTTAAATCAAATTATTGACCAATCGGGTTTAATTTAATTCTCTATCCTAGGTTAAAGTTTAATTTGGGTATTTATCATTTCAACCCGATTCCAAATCAATTAAAAATCCAAGCATAGCAAAGGGAACTTGCAGTGTGATAACTGGGATGGTGTCAAAGTAAATAAACAATCAATAACAACAATCCAATAATCAATTCAATAATCCCGAAATAATCGTATTAATTCACATTGTTGTTTGTGCGAATTAATATAATTATTTCTAGAATCTACACTATCATTTCATGTAGACTAAAAATTTTACACTGATTATTTATACGGTTCTTCACTTGTCTTTCATTATTCAATTTTATACTACATAAATTATTCAACATACATTCAATGGTTCAAAGTGTAGTTAACACTATTCTACGTGTCAATTTATTTAACATTTAAAAGGGTCATATTTAACTAATCAAATTCAACATATAAATCCATTTTAATTGTTAACTGTCTTATAACAAATTCAATTGCATACTATTTATCACTTTAACATTTTCAATTAACGTCCAATTTCAACAACATACAACAATCATTTATCAACCAAACTTGTATAATCATCGCATAAGTAACAGATAATGGTGTCAGATGTCACAGGTGAACTGATACAGGTAATAGCATATATAACAGTGTAAATAACTAATAGCAGCATATTTCAATTTGTTATTTCAATTGAAATCAAATTTAATAAATAAAAGAACATTAATCGTGAGTGATTACTCACCTTTCGAGGCTAGAGAATACAGAATATGACATGGACACGCACACTGATACTGGAATTGGAACGACAAATCGAAGCAAAGCAAAATCAACACGAATTTGACGATCAAAGCTGATAATAAGAATAGATGGAAGAAAAAAAAATCAGAACGGGTCGATGAAGATTGGATATATAAAGTAAATTGATACAGATATAACATATAAAATTTTATATATACTAAATCATATCCAAATTTCAACACATAAAAAAATCTTTAAAATATATAAAAATATATATAACAAACACAATATCTATTGAAAAATCAATATTTAAGGTTATATACTTTAAATAAACTCACATAGATACTTAAATCAGATCATATTTATATCTATATATTAAATAATATGTTAACTGCTGTAAACTGTGTATGGTTTGAACATTTATATAAACCGTATAACTTTATTAACTGTACAAGTAATGTCTAAACCTTATAAGATACATACTTTTAAACATATAGTTATTGTAACATACACACACCCATATACCTAATAGATTAAAATATACAAAATCACCCACTTTATATTGAAACACGTGTATATAAAAATTAAGTCAAGATAAAACTTTGAAGCTAACAGACTTTATATTGTGAACACTAAAAGTATACATAGTAACCCATATATCATCTTCAATGAACATATGTATGTTTTTACCTATATAATATGCATGAAATAAAATATTATAAACTATATAAGTAGGCATGAAACTGGGCAAAGAGACATGCACGCCACCTACAATATGTAATACCACAAAGCATACTTAAAATTTCTTATATGCTGCATATTTGTTTATATATAAAAAAACATTGTTTAAATCTAAACGCGTAAATAAAACTAACATATCCACCTAATGCAATTTTGCAAGGAATATATATATACTATAATAACATCATCTAAACTAAAATTTAAACAATATATATTAATATTACAAAATCCGTTTACATACAAAGCAGGTTACAAATTTTTATCAAACTATACATATATTTTAAGATATAAATCATGCTGACTGTAAAAATATATAGGCGAATGAACATATGGGTATTGTAGTTAAAGCACAACAGATATAACTCTATATACAACAGACAAAAATATACAAATGTGATAATAAGGAGAAAGCTGCTCATGGTACAGGTGGATGGAAGAAGTGGATGGCGAGCTCAGGTGGATTCAGATGGGCGCAAGGTTGTGGTTGCCGAACGGAGGCAGGAAGAGGAGGGTGAGCTTCCCGATTCTGGTTGGGCGAAACAAGGAGCAGGGCGGTTTGCTAGGCGTTTCTGGTGGAGGTGAAATGTCGGGGACGGTGGGGATTGAGGACGGGACGGAGCGGCCATAACTGAGGTCGGCGCATGGGGAGAAGGAAGGAACGGTTCGAGGAGGGTGATGGTCGGAGATCGAGGCGGAGCTCGGTGGTATCTTGGCTTTGGGCAGGCCGATGATGAAGTGGAAAGTGGAGATGGCTGAAGCGGAGAGTGGTGAGTTTCGGTGGAGAAGACGTGGTGAAGAGGAGTTAAAGTAAGGGAAGATGAAATGGACATGGGCTGAAGTGGTGCATGTCAGGTTATAAATGCCAGGTTGGGTGGCGTGTCTTTTAACATGCATAGGTTACAAAAGAAAAAAAAGTATTCCAAGGCACTGCCCAATTTATAACGGATAACCACAAGTCAAGAGTAATATTTAGAGAATATCAAAGGGACTAGGCTATTCGTTTCTCTTGTTGGGTAAACGATGGGCACAGGAAACCGAAAAGCTAATGTTTAAATACCGATATGGTTACCGTTTTTGCGGATTCTGCTACGTATCGGACTTCAAAACACGGAGTTGAATATACCATGGTGATCAGCACGATGAGACGATCAAAATGGTATACAGATATCAGTGGTATGATTGAATTATAAAAATTTCGAATTTTCTACTACGGAAAATGCAAGAAAAACGCAGAAAAATAAGATCGACGGAGCTAAAGAAGTCCGAATTTCGAAAAACGAAAAATGACGTCTTGCTTAGAAGAAGGTTTAGAATTTTTCTATATAAAAATATTTAGGTTTCGAAAATATTTTATTTTCATCAATTACTAACTGATTAAATTGAAATAAAATTACATACGAAAATAACTTTCATATTTTCGGACGAAAATTTTCCAGTTGCTATGTTTAACTAGACGCATTCCAAATAATAAATTTTTATTTCAAAATTTTATCGTTAAAAATTTCACAAAATTTAATTAATTAGATAAATAAAACGACTAAAATTTACGGGTCGTTACAGTTTGTTGGTGTTGTTATTATTGCTGGAGCTATTCTTGTTATTTCTAAATTTGTTGCTCTTTCTAAATTTCAAATTTTTTTTGAAATTTTTAGCAATGAATGTCATATCTTCTTCATCTGAATCTGATTCACCTTTTGTTGCCTGAAATGCTATATTCTTCTTAGCTTGAGCCCGTACTCGTTTTGCCTGGAGATTAACTTCATAAGACATTAGATTTCCTATCAACTCCTCTGGTTTAATGGTTGAAATGTCATTAGCTTCTTCATTTGCTAAGACTTTTCGTTCCCACTCATCCGTTAGAGAGTTGAAGATTTTTGAAATAATATCAAATTATGTCTAAGTTTCTCCTAATGCTATCAAAGAATGATATATATCTTGAAATCTAGAGTACGTTTCATTTATAGTTTCAACTTGATTCATTTTGAAATTATGGAACTGATTTTTGAGCATAGAAATTTTACTCTACTTTACTTTGTTAGTACCTTCTTGTGTAACTTTAAGTGTACGCTAAATTTCATGAGCAGTTTTACACATGCTTATTTTATTAAACTCATTTTTGTCTAATGCACAATATAACATATTCATAGCTTTAGCATTTGTAGCAGCATCCAATTTTTGTGTGTTAGACCATGCTGAATATTCAGTGGTAGGTATAGTATATTCAGATTGCATAATGTTCCAGGTTTCATAACTACTTGCTTGTATATAAATTCTCATTCTAGTAGCCCAATAGTTATAGTTCATTCCATTAAATAGAGGTGGTCGTGCAGTAGATTGACCTTTAAGAAAGGTAGTGTTACTTGCAGTGCTGGTGTTATTTTCCATATTAAAAAAATCAAATAACTGTGTTACGGTTATAAGATGACCTTGCTCCAATACCAAATGAAAGTGACTGTGCTAAAGGATCGAGTAATATGGAATATAATAAATAACTAATGCGGAAAATAATAGCAGTAAAGTAAAATGACACCAGGAATTTTTATACTGGTTCGAACTCCCGTTCTACGGCCAGTCCCAGACTCCTTTTGGAACTAAAGCTAGCAACCCTCACTTAACCCGGAGGAACAGGTATTACACCGCCTAAGCAACCGAACAGGACTTGACCGCCTGAGCAATAGAATAGGACTTGACCGCCTGAGCAATCGAACAGGTTTTGACCGCCTGAGCAACCGAACAGGACTTTCTTACAAACTGGATTAACTTGATTTTGTGCGTTCTGAATAACACGGATTTGTCACTTGTAGTACACTATTCCTATAATCTTTTCCTCAAGAATGATGTGTATAATTGTGTGTGTATGAAGAATAGGAAGATTAGTATTGCTTTTAGAATATGGAAGTGGAATTGTAAGCAATAATTGTATAGAATTTTGTAAGCTATAGAATCAAGAAAGCTATGCACTATAGATCAAGAAGGATAAGAAAATTCGGTGATTTGATTAATGAAACTTGAGTGCTCTTATAGTGTATTAGAAGTTACAACTTCTGGTAAAATTTCTCTATGGAAAGAAAAAGGATTTAACACTTCAGAAGGAAGATAACCTTTGGGATAGGGAAGTGTCTTTTCAAATTTTTGAATGTTGTAGGATTCAGTCGACTAAAAGTGCAAGGTCAGTCGACTGAATTCAAAAAGTGCACAAGTTTCATGCACAGACTCAGTCGACTGACCAGGTGTGTTCAGTCGAATGGTCTATGTTATATACAAAAATATAACTACAGATATTCATTCAGTCGAATGTATATACCTGGCCAGTCGACTGAATAGTGCAGTTCAATACATTAAAGAAAATGTGTGTATTTTGAATTCGATTAAAATATGCATGCAAGTTTATTTGAATGTGAATGATGATTCTTGAGGAAAGATTTTATCAAAGCACTAAACTAGACTCTATATACACATTTGATGACTCTTGTTAAAATATATAACTATACGAACCATACTTTGAGTCGTTGAATCCGGATGTTGTCGTAGTCATAGATTCGTGAAATGTTATTTCATGTCAGCAATCAAAACCTATGATCTAACATTCTCCCCCTTTTTGATGATGACAACTCCATTTGCTATGGACGAATCTTCGACAAGCTTTGTTGGCTTATCTCTCCCCCTGAATATATTCCTGCAATTGTGCTTAGTTTTCTCCCCCTGAATCTATGCTATATATTCCTGTAGATAATTAATCTTTTCTCCCCCTTTGTCATCGACAAAAAGGAGAGTTCTCAAAACAGATATTATAGCTTATAACAATATCAATGATAAACCACTATCCAATATCCATTTTTCTCTCTTTTTAAGTGGTACCTGCAAAAAATATAGAATGAACATTGGTACCCACCTTTTGTTAGGGTCCTAAGAGTTAGGTCATTGGAAACCAAACCCAAGAGGGTTCATAATTCCTTTTGAAAATAAAATCTTTGTTTTTATGAACATTTTTTATAAAAGATTTTATATACTTATCTCTAATCAAAGAATTATTTGTTTTAGGAACCCAAATTTTAATTGATCTAGAAAAATTTGAAACTTTTGAACAAGGTTTTTCAACTTTATTATTATTCCTTTTATACGAAAAGTTGTTTTTCTTTGGAATAACTTTAGAAGATTGCTTATATCCTAGGCCTCTTTTATTTGAAATAGTTTGAGAATTTTCTATAATTTTAGAAAGATTTTCCCTGCCTTTGTTAAAATTAGAGACATTTTTAGTAATATCATCTAACTTAGTTTTAAGACTAGAGATATCTAATTCTAAAAACATGACATTAGCTTTAAGATCATGATTTTCAATTAATAGAGCATCATTCTTTTCTTTCTGAGTTTCTATCTCTTGACTTAACATTGAGAGTTGAGATGTCATATTAGAACAAGATTCTTGAGTAACTTCAAGTTCTTATTCTAAGATTTATTTCTCATCTCTTAACATATCTACTTCAATTTCAGTTCTATTCAGTTTTTCAAGAGATTCTTTGTACTTTCTTTTGATGTCTTTTACTTTATCAAGTAATTCTGAGTTTATTGCCAAAAAATCATCATAAGTTAGATCACTCACCTCGTCTTTTATGGCCATAAAACATACGTTGGCTTGTTCTGTATCACTGTCTAAGTCACTATCTGATGATAAAGATGATTCTGAATCGTCCCAGGTGACAGAGAAAGCTTTCTTCTTGAATCTGTCTTTCTTGTGCTCATGTTTGTCTTTCTTTTTCTCAGGACAGTCTTTCTTAATGTGGCCTTTCTTGTGACATTCATAACATTCTAGAGCAGACGATGATGGTTTGTTGGTGTTGTTATTGTTGCTGGAGCTGTTCTTGTTATTTTTAAATTTGTTGCTCTTTCTAAATTTCAAATTTTTTTTGAAATTTTTAGCAATGAATGTCATATATGCACCCACCTTTATCTTATTCAGTTCGTGCTATAAAGAATCAACCCCATGAAATTTTATTCCATTTTGTTTAATTTATTCCACAAAGGTTCGGCCATATGTGATTCTTCTTTATTTTAATTTATACAGCAAAGAGATAGCCATATGCAGTTCATACTACTTTAATTGGCACTGTAAAGAAATAGCCATATGTAGTTCCATGTTTGGACATCTCATGTCCTTTGAAAGTTGAATGTTTCTCCTCATCTTTCTAAGGTGTGCATTCGAGTGAGTGTCCTCACTCGATGTCAATAGTCCTTCATGACTCAAACATCGACGTAGGATCTTTCCCTACTTAGTTAATTCAGAATCCTCAAGCTCTTCCTAATTATCACATTAGGTTTGGTTTCATTCTGTCTTGGAGTAGTACAATCTTGCTCTTATACAACAGTGTAGTATTTCTTTGCGGTGTAGTATAGCTGCTTACTTAGTCCCCTTAGATCCTCAAGCTAAATTTGTCTATTATATATTAGGTTTCCACTTACTCATGTTGTGGCACAATACTTCCCTACTTTCCTTCAGCTTTAGCGCATCATACATTTTTATACTTTTAGTTTACACAACCTTACTTCCCTAACGCAGTTATCGTTTACACCATCCAGCCTTAGGACTTTTCGTATGTTACGTCTTTTAACATAGCACTCCTTAGTATAGTACTGACCTTCCCCCGAAGGGCTACAAGTTCTTTTCCCAATTCACTACCCTAACCTTAAATACTATATTATCTTCTCAACTCTCATGCGGTTCTCACTCTACTTCTGACAAAGCCTGACACAACTGCCCTCGCCTTTACATATGTCACGATCTGATATGTTAAGACTCCACTTTTAGTTATTAACTATGTTTTTTCTTCTAGTAAGATGTGTTTTCTGATGAGAAACCTTATATAATTTCTAGAAAATTTGTGTATAATTCCTTTAGCATATTTTACCCTTTTAATTCTACTTTTTGGTTATTTCTTCTATATATTTTCTAGTTATTTTCCTCCAAAAAATCATATCAATTTAATTGGATGTTGAAATTCTTCAAATTAAAAACCATTTCAAATTCATGATTTAAAAATCATAATAAATATTTATAATGTTTCGAAAGTATTAGAGTGAGGAAATACATATAAACATCCCATGTTCATATATATATTTCCCCATAATATTCATTATAACATTATTTGCCTCTTTTAAATGCTATCCCATATGAACTCCATCACAATAAGTCAAAACCAAAATCAATGAAATCAAACATATAGAAATTGGTAAAAAGAGGTTTAGTATTACTCACCTAGATCTCTGAAATATTTTGTTTATTCTTTAGCTTTCATTTTCCTCCTCTTCTTCTTATTTGCTCTTTTTAGGCCATTAATATTAATGTTCCTCCCAAGCTTTTATTTTATTTTTAATAGAATTGAATGAAGGAATAGACAAGATTCATGCTTATTGTCTCACAATAATCTGGGCTTTGGCCCTCGGACCCTTTTTCATTAGTTCATTACCTACTTCCTGTTTAATTTGTCCTTTATAACATTTTCCAATTCATCTTAACTCTTTAACTAATTAAATATTTATTGTAGGGTGTTATAACTTTCCGTTTCTTTCATTTATAAATAAAGTTGGCTTTTGGAATCATTGAAACCATAATCCTGAAAGTTTACCTTTATATTGCGTAATTAGTGACAAAATCAAGTATCTAAAGATAGGTACCGTGGAACTCCTTTGATCTATGATCGAATCAAAGGAGTATAATCATGCCAGGGTCGATCGAACAATTAGCCCTTACTGATCTGATCTTTAAACAATGCTCGAAGATAGGTAAAGACGAAGATAGGCACCCGGTGATGGGCAACTGAAACATTGATTTCCGAAGATAGGAACTGGTGCATAGTTGATGCTTTTACGACTACGCTTACGGTAGGGCGATACAAACTCGATCGAAGATAAGTGATGATGGTGATGAATGATTTCGATCAACACCTAAAGGTAGGCAAAGTCAAAGATGGATGCTTAGAGATAAGAAACTTGGACACTGATCTCTTAAGATATAAGTCGATGTATAATTTAACATTGCCCAGGTATAACTACGCTTTGACCCGATGAGACACGCCCGACCGAAGATAAGTGATAATGGTCAATGAACATGTTCGATTTACGCCAATCAATAGGCAAGATCGAAGTTGGGTCTTCAAAGATAAATGCTTAAATGTCGTTTCCCAGAGACATTAAACGCTGTAGAGCAAGAATCTGCTATGACAACAACCTTGTTTATGATTGAACAAAACCTGATTAAAGATAAATAAGGTTGGCCACGGAGTTGGCCAAACGATTATAGTTTTGTTTTGCTTGGAAAGAAGTACATTAGCAATGATAAACATAACTAAGTAATGAAATGATATTGGCAATTACAAAAATTTATTTATATGTATAAAGTTATAGTGAATAAGGGCATTGCACAGACACAGACATATATAATATAAAGGTAATTGAATTGCATATGATTATATTATATATGCAGGAAATTATATAGGTAAATAAAAAAAGATGTAGAAATGTAAGTACATAAGAGATTGAACAAAAAGTCTTTTATTTGTATAAATCATTTGTACGAGGATTGCGGGGGTTGCTCATAATAATGACAGCCTATATAAAGGAAATACAAAAAACAAACAAATTACAAGAATGAAAAAAAAGAAATTATCTTCCAAAAGTAGAGGTAATCGCCTACTCCCCTCTCACACACTTGCGCCTTCTAAAAGCTAAGTTGGCATGTCACTTCCTAGGAGTCTTCATCTCCTTCACTTCCTCCTTTCTATGGAGCTCTCCTTATAAGAAGAGACTTCTCCTTCAGTTGTCCTATATAATGGATCCTCGGGCTTTTTGAAGGAAGGGTCAGAGGGCTCAGATCCACTAACACCACAACCTTTAGTACATTTGATTTCAGTAGAGGTACTTTAGGAGTAGGTAATGGTTTTTTGCAGCCAACTGAGGGATTTGTGTTCCTAGCTCTTGTTTGACCTTGATTTTGTTGAAGTTATGCTTCAACCCTCCTCTATTGTGATAGAATCACCAGGGTCCTTCGTGCTTATGATCGTCATCTCCTCTGCTTAAGATTGATCTACATCCTCTAACCTTCTAGCTCCCTTATTATTTGCAAGTTTATTCCAGGGCCAGAGCTAGAAGGAGGAATTAGAGCGATCGACATTGTGATGACAGAGATTGACATGGTCGTAATAGCACTTGGGCCAAGGCCTTGAGTGGCTGATGGTGGAGGAGGCAGCAATGGATGACCATTAACTTAATAGATAAAAGAGTATAAATTAGTGATGTCCTTTGGCCAGAACTAAAGTTTCTCGAAGACCGGTGAGACCAAGATATTTGTTAGCAAAATGGTGTCATTGGTTAGGGATTTAATGACTTCCCCCTCCTCGATGGAAGATTTAGGTGATTGAATGGCCAAAGGAGTAAGATGTGGAACTTCAACTCTTGATGTAGTATGGACAAGAGTTCCGATAAGAGCAACCTCAAAGGTAGCTACAATAGAAATGACAATGTCTGCTGCAGGCTCTTTCGAATTGGGAGTGGATATTTCCGCCTGACCCAATGCATTGGGGCCTGCAGAAGCCTCAATAGCTGCCTTCCCTATAGCTACATCTTATGCTACCAAGATTGTCTTCCTCTTTTCTAGGACCATGAGATCCTTCTCATCTAGGAAGATTGACTTCAAATAGCCTTTAGTGATGCCATGGCCAGCTTGATCGGCCCTTTGGATGAATTCTTCCCAAGCATCGACTGGTGTGATCGGATAGCTCTCTCCAAGCCACTTCAGATTCTTATTTTCAATAGCATTGAAAAAGAATTGTTGGAGGGTAATAATTGGTTTTAGGCTTGTCTACTTTAGCATAATGCACTAGTTTGGCCACACAATCCTACCTAGTACCGAAAAACTCAATTTGGACTTGAACATTAGATTCTAACTCAGCCTTCAAATTGGTTTTAAGCTTGTCTACTTTAGCGTAAAACACTACAAGTTTCTCATCCTTGGCTTTGATCTATTCTTCTTTGGATATGAGCTTATCCTTAAGCTTGGCGTTTCCATCATGAGCGGACTGTATCTAGTCTTTCATGGTTGTCGTGACTTACGTATGGTCTTTTGATAACTTGGTTATTAAATACTTAGAATCCTTGGCTGACTTTAATGCTTTATCTCTTTCCTTAGTAATGTCATCCAATTCTTGTTTATATCCTTCTATTATCTTGTCGTGGTTGGCTCTCTATAAGTCAAAAGAGTGAATTAGCAATCGATTGATCTGGTTTACATCAGAGAGTCCCTTGGTAAGCCTTTCCCATTCAAAGAGCTGATCCATGACTTCCTTGACCTTGTCGATGTCTTTATTTACTTCTTGACGAGTGATGTCCCTAACATTGCAATCAAACATTACCTCCTCTAGGCAATAATTTGGCAGAGCCGCCTACATCTTTGTAGGATAATTGAGGATTGGCCTACGAGGAGTAGAGGTGGAGCAACGTGATTAGAAGTTCCTTTGGATTTGTAGGAGACAAAAACAATAATGGTAGGAGGTTGGGAATGTTGATGTTTCTGTTGAGAAGGTTAGGAGTGAGAGCGTGGCTGTTAGTGTCAGAATCATACCTAGAGTGATCGTGTGGACTCTTCTATTCATCAGATGAAGTTACTATGCTCTTACTCTTCATGGCACCTCTATCCGTCCTCTTCATCTCGACGCTTTTTTTCTTCCTTTTTCTTTTGGATTTAGACATCTGATGTGAGCTAGAGTGTTGGATGTATGCCTCCGGAGTTAAGAAGCAATATCTTTTTATGCTTGAATGGAGATTGCCGAAATGATCTCTGCCCATTGTACCTAAAAATAAGAGGGGATATCAGAACTAAAATACTAGATTAAGAACATATGCTTAGTACTTGTGTTCACAATCCTAGAAATGTGTGTAGTGCTGGTGTTTCCTTAATTAATCTACGAACCATGTTCGAGGGGCCCTAGAGATGGATATTCATCACCCTCGGTAAGAATATCCACAGTAGAGAGGTTGAATTCATGGGGTCTGGTATTGAAGATATCTCTTAAGCTTATTCCTCTAGAGCCAAAAGCATGCGATTTCGTAAGATCGCCCAGGGAATCAAAGAGGTTCTCATAAGAGCCCGCAGGAGGAGTAGTTCTTCAACTAGTTTGAGGCTTGAGCCAAGCATGAACTGTGAAGACTTTATAATTAACCTCTTCGGTTGGGGTATATACTATGACAATGGTGCTAATCCTCCTCCTTTACCTCTATCCTCGATGGCATTCTCTTCTTCTCTTCTTTCCTCTATACCTATATTTTCATCGCCATCTTGACTCTCTACATCCTCTTGATCTTCATCATCAAAATCACAAGTTGGAACAGAGGAACCGATGATGGCTTGAGATTTCTTAGTGGGAGTATATTTAGAACAGAGCTCCTGCTATTATAGAGAAGATGATATTAGAAATGGTGGAAGTTCGTCAGAAGTCAAAAGTTATGTGGCATTTTACCCAGCTTCCATCAAAAACTATGAAGTACAGGTGTGCTCACCGTTAACTTCTCATTCAGGGAGACCTGTTAAGGATACATAAAGGAAGTTAGATGCTTGGGTGAAAAAATCCAAGTATGGAAAGGATGTTAAATAACAAGACTTATGGCTAGACAACCAAAAGAGGTTGAAGCCTTGGGGGCAGCAAACAAAGAAATACTAGCTCTTAAATTAACTTAGCTTATTGTGAAGCGCTTCGATGACCTTCTAATGGTTGAAGGCCTCAACTATCAACAAAGAAGGTGAATCTTTCCTCTTCTTGAAGCTTAGAAGGAAAGAGAGCTCTCGAGAAGTTGGAGGATGATTTAACTGCATCATGAAGAGGATATATAGAGAATTGATTAAGGCCTATCCATCGAGGTGCACTTATGTAGGAGCCATCCCAATTTCTTGAAGAAAAAATTTGATGATATCATTGAATAGTGGCACGGTTCTAGATAGGCATATATATTTATTTCATGTTGTATAGCCCGAAGGTGGGAGATGAGCCAGTTGGTCGAGTGTTGGAAGGAGAACCTCATCACCAGGAATCCCGTGATTGAGACGGATTGAATATAGTGACTCTGCTGTCAACGTAGATGGTTTCTAGTCCCAAGGATTACATAACACCATTAGAATAGGTCATTCATCTATTTGAAGAGTTGGCAATAAGGCCGTGATATTAGAAGGGGCTATTATTGAAGTTCCTAAGTTAAAAAATGCTGGCTCAAGAGAGAGTAGATGTAGAAGCCTAAGTTGTATAAGAGTTTGCCTCTAGAGAAGTGGAAGGGGCAAAACTGACGTTGAAATGGGAATATCATCTAGTTAATCTAAACTATAAATCTTGATAGTGAATGAGGTCTGTTTTGTTTTACTTTAATGAAATATTTTTATCAAAACCCGTGTAGCCGATGTAAAGAATCCAAGGGATGTCAATATTGTTGACCAATCAAATTCTGCATATCGACTAGAGCGTTATGAAGTGTTATTCTATGCAGTGTGTGTCTTACTTTCAAAGCACGACGTATGTGAATACTATGCATAGATAGCCCGCTCATGTCAGCAAACGAGCTCCATCGCATGGTAGAACTCCATGTCAGGTCTTACCCGTTATCGTAGAGTATACCATAACGGAATCATTGTTCCAAGCGAGATGGAGTCTTCTTTGCAGGAACATACGATTATGAAGTTTAACTTGAAATGTTGACATATATGTTCTGTTCGGATGTCGGAGTACATTCGATGCGATCGTTCCTCAAAACTGTCTCAACAAAAGCAAGTCATCGATTCCCTTTTGACTAGTGTTCGACAAAATTGATCGCATCTATATCATTTTGAAAGTTCATTACTCGGGTGAATTCAAGATTCAACCTTATAAAAAAATCTTCTGATGGCCTTGGAGAAATCCTGGCTAACTCTAAGCAAGGTGGAATTAAAAAAATTAGGTGCACGCCCAAGGGTGCTTCGTGCCAATCCCTTAAAGTACAAATCGTTCCCAATTCGGCTAACCATAGTGGAGCAATGAAATGAAATTGACTTTGGATGAATGACGATGGCTGGATAGCAGTGGCATTAGAGCCCATGGCATCGAAAATAAAGTCAAAAACCCATTTATTCAAGATCTAATAAGGGGATGTCGGGTTAAATGAAGATGGTGCTGACTTGAAATTGATGGCAATAAAGCCATTAATGGCTATGTCAAGGCCGAGGTGACGCTTGATACAGTAGTGGCATAAATGTCGAGGGTGAAGAAGACTTGGCGGTAATTGGAAATTGAATTCAGGTTTATAAAGAAAACAAGGATGCATGGTACATGAGTTCAGATGGAAAATATATGCTAAGTGTTTGGGTACTTATACTACTGTTCTGAAATCATGTCAGCGCCGACATGCTTTGGTCAGTTTCGACATGTTTTATTCATTACATATATATAAGGAGAGAAGAGAAAAAGGAAAGAAAAATAAAGAGAGCTTAATTTATCGAGACACGATGTAGCTCCTAAAAGCTTAAGAGCTCTAACCCTACCGTAAAAAATGAATGGTCACCAACAATTTGAAGTGATGAATGGATGTTCTTGGATATATACGATGCTTCAAAAATGATGATTGGCTGACCAATGACCCTTGTGCAACTAGGGTTATATTGTGTTAGGAAATTAATTCTATGGTTTCGATGATAACAACTATACAATAGAAATCGAATGTACATATATATATTTCTATTCACAGGCAATTGTTAGAGTAACATCATCAAAGAGACAAGAACAAGGCTCAAAGAAAGTATCAAGAAGCTACAAGTCAATAGAATCAAAAGAGCAATGACACAGACACAAGAAAAGCAACATGCACAAGTTCAGACGTCTGGGTGCACTAGCCAGACGTCTGATTGAATTCTTTGGTTCGCAAATCAGACAGAATTAGACGTTTGGTTAATGTGCTCAGACGTCTGAAAAGCAACCATATACAAAAATATATATGAGAGTCAGACGTCTGAAACACTTTCCAGACGTCTGATTTTGAACTCGGCTGCTAAAATTCAAAGAACAACTGTCACAATTGAAAAGACACCTTCGCTCCTCTTCGCTGCAACTCTTCATCACCATCAGGAGCGACCATATAACACTTGCTAATGGATGCAACTACTCAAGGAATCTCTCTACCACTATAAATAACATCAAGGATCCAAGAGAAGATCTTACCTGACTTACTTGCGCTCTTTACTCTTATACTTTGATATATTCTTGATCTCTAGCAATCTATACTTGTATTCTACTCTTCTAAATATACAGTTCCTCATAGACAATACTCTCTAGATATATATTGGAAGCATTTGTACTATATAGTCAAAATCTGTGTAATAGAGAACACATAGTTGACAAAGAAACTTTGCTATTATAAACCTGTTCCTCCGGGTGAAGTGAGGGTTATTCGGTGAAAGGAAATTTCGAAGAGGAGCTTCAGGACTGGACGTAGAACGGAAGGTTCGAACCAGTATAAAATCCCTGGTGTGATTATTCTAATTTACATACTTTAATATTGTTACAATATAGTTTAAATTAGCCATATACTTGTCATTTGTATAATCGATCCACCATACTATAAACTATCATTTGGTATCAGAGCAAGGTTTGATCAAAGTACAGTAACACATTTTTGAATCATTTTAATATGGCAAGTATTTTTC
Source organism: Allium fistulosum (assembly GCA_030737815.1). Lineage (NCBI taxonomy): Eukaryota > Viridiplantae > Streptophyta > Magnoliopsida > Asparagales > Amaryllidaceae > Allium > Allium fistulosum. The sequence continues at coordinate 636,848,569 of CM060901.1, forward strand.
AAGAAGGACAATCCACAGCACGACCCCCACTTTTTAATGGCTCTAACTATGCATATTGGTCAACCCTTATGAGAATTTTTATGGAAGCTAATGGTCTAAAAATTTGGTCAGCTACTCAAGATAAATATGAAGCACCTACTACTGCTATGAATACATGGACCGATGCACAAAAGACCTTAGCATCAAACAATGATAAAGCTATGAACATTTTATTTTGTTCTCTAGATAAAAATGAATTTTCACGTGTCATGTTATATACAACCGCATTTGACATTTGGCGTACCTTACAAATTACACACGAAGGTACAACAAAGGTCAAACAAACTAAGATTTCAATTTTGCAAAACCAATTCTCATCATTTAAAATGAAGCAAAATGAAACTATTGTTGACATGTATTCTAGATTTCAAACTATCCAACATGATCTTATGGCATTAGGAGTTAAGTTTACTGATTTTGATTTAGTTTCTCGAATACTCAACTCTTTAACATCAGATTGGGAAAGGAAGGTATTAGCTATTGAAGAAGCTAATGATCTCTCTACTCTCAAAACTGAAGAGTTGATAGGAAATTTAATGTCCTATGAAGCTAATTTGCAGGCACGAAAAGAACTAAATTCAGAAAAGAAGAACATAGCCTTTCCAACAACAAAAAATGATGATTCTGATTTAGATGAAGAAGAGATAGTTTTCATTGCCAAGAATTATAACAGATTCAAGAAATTTAGAAAAATGACCAAATTCCAAAAGGAAGGGAAGTCCAACACAACAAACCTGTCTCAAATCAAGTGCTATGAATGTGATCAATACGGACATATGAAGAAGGACTGCCCTAAACTTAATAATGATAAAAAGAAGAACAAATTTGAAAAACTCAAAAAGAAGAAGGCTTTCAAAGTTACATGAGATGACTCAGATTCTTCATCATCTGAAAGTGATAGTGATAGTGACGGAGAACAAGCTAATGTGTGTTTTATGGCACATACCGATGAGGTATGTCGGAACTTAGTTATGACGAATTATTAGAACTTAGCATGGAATTAGATGATAAATTTAGACAAATTAAAAAATTGAACAAAGAATATATAGCCAAAATAAATAGAATAGAACTTGAAGTAGGAATGTTAAAAGATGAAAAAACTATCTTAGAAGAAGAACTAGAATTATCTTAAGAAAAAAACAAAAATAATTTGATAGAAAGTGTAACGCCCCACTCTGAGACCCACTGTAACAAAGAGTATTAGGGGAGTAATACCGTCTGTTAAAGCGGAGAATAGAGTATAGTGGAAGCGACCATTTGTAATCAAGCTATAACTATCTACTGAATACGTCGAAAGGGTGGTATCTATTTTTTTTCAAGTGGTTCGACATATTCAATAAATATTTATAACGAAATTACAATGGCTAAAGATCTATCAGAATAAGCATAGTAATCAAATGATAAAACATCACAGAACAGAATCACATAACAGATATAAAATCCCAGGGCAATACATCGTCAATACAGATCCAAATACTATAAGTGGGTACAAAGCCACTGCCCACACATGTGAGTCAAATATATGTACATATCAAAGTCTGAATAATAACAAAGTAGCAGAATAGTGGACAAATAAAAGCGCTATCTATCAGCATAGCAGATAATGTCCAAAGCGGAAGCACAGAAGCTAAGTCCAGAGACCTAACCTGAAACAACTCGGTCTGACCCGAGCGAAAACACTCGGGTCAGGCTAGCTAAAAAATCAGTAATAACTGAGATATATAATAATGCAGTACAAAAATAAAACAGTACTTTTCCTAAGAGAAGAGTATTTTGGACCACATGAATATAATGACGGTCACTAATCATCAATCAACAGAAAAAAACTCCAAAGAGAATCTCAGCACCAAAGTGTTGAATAAATAAAATCGCCTCATATCATCGGCGTAGCCAAAGCTATATAAAGTTGCCCATAGGAAATAATCCCAAGAATGACCAGAGTCTGTAATCAATGCCCAAGCAAAGATCGATGCTCCAAAGAGCAGTGGGGATATACTGAAAAGTCAATGAAATCAAACACTGAAAAGCAGTGCCCAGAGACACTGTGAATCCACAAGGTAATCGCACTTACATCGTATGGTTCCATAGAACCAACACCGAATGGCGGTACTCGAATGGATATAAAAATCATTAGATAATACAAGTATAGCATGTGCACCGACCGGAGTCGTTATTGCCAAGTACTCTAGAGTTGTGATCGATCACTCGCACAGATGCGGAACGCGCGAGACGGCGAGATCCTTCCCAGAAGGATAAAGGCCCAGAGGCACATGCCGAAAAAGAAACTACTCCATAGAACAGGTGTCTAGAGACGGTTGCCCAGAGGCGTGGTGACCCAGAGGTCCAGTACTGGCTGCCCAGAGGCTAATGTGTCACAAACTTCTTGGAGAGGAACCCGTAAAGTGTTAACAATGAGTCCCATACCCCACGTTCGCACTAAACGGTTTACTAACCAATAGCAAGCTCACACTCCAAACAATAAAAAGTCCACCTCGTATCATCGGTAAACTAGACCCAAAGGTCAAAACGATCAATCGAATAGGTCGGGGATTAACCGGAAAGAAAATACACACGGTTCCATAGGCCGGAGATTTCCTAACCGTTAAAGCACCTTTCCACTTCGCTCGACGTGCTAAAAAGTGAGTGTGAGATTTTTATTATAGAAAATAATGGTGCGAAACGGTTTTAAAATTGATTTTGAGAACACTTTAAAACGGCTTTTGAAAACTCTCCTATTATGGAGTAAATAGTTTACTAATTAAAAATAATATTATATAATAATTTCGAAAGCCATTTCGGAGCGAAAAATCCTTTTAAAACCTTTTTATAAGGCCCGTGTACAAAATCCAGAGACAAATCTCAAAGAAATCGATAAAACCAGAAAATCACTGAAAATATTCTAAGTGTTGGAAAATAGTCCAAAACTGACGCGAACCCATGTTCGGAAAATTATTCGGACCAGTAGACTGAATCCGAATGGCATGAAAATTGGTAGGAACATAGTCCGAAATTCCTACTTCAGAACGCAAAAAGAATTACTCGATTCCGACTTGAAACGAAGGCGTAGCGACGTTCCAAAGTCGGACACAGAAACATGAAATGCACTGTTTTGCACAGCGATCTGGGTTCAACTTTGATAGGAAATTCGAAGGGTCTAATGAACTCAGATGATGACCAAACTTTTCAGATATGGAGTTCATAACTCCATCTTTCCAACGAGACCAAAATCACCAAATTCCGACTAGCGGCTCAAAAGTTATGACCAAAATAGTTTCAGTTTCATCCACAGAGCTAATATGTGTATCGCTCTCGGGAAGATAGTAGAAAAATCAATTTTTGACCTAGTTAGACTCAAAATTACAGAAAACGCACTGAACAAAAATTGTAGCATATGTTTTAAGCTTTCCGAGACATCAAAAATTATCTAATTCGGATCAAAAACGAGAGAGATACATGCAAAACAATATCAGATTGAAACTCAAGATAACTTGTTAAAGACAGAATTGGTCTTCTGTCTTTGAACGCATTTCAGGTCATCTAAATGGCAAAAATACAGAAAACTTACTGAGCAAAAATTGTAACATATGTTTTAAGGTTTCCGGAACATCCTAAATTATCTAATTCGGATCAAAAACGAGAGAGATACATGCAAAACAATATCAGATTGAAACTCAAGATAACTTGTTAAAGACAGAATTGGTCTTCTGTCTTTGAACGAATTTCAGGTCATCTAAATGGCAAAATTATAGAAAACTCACTGAACAAAAATTGTATCATATGTTTTAAGCTTTCCGGAACATCCAAAATTATCTAATTCGGATAAAAAACGAGAGAGATACATGCAAAACAATATCAGATTGAAACTCAAGATAACTTGTTAAAGACAGAATTGGTCTTCTGTCTTTGAACGCATTTCAGGTCATCTAAATTGCAAAATTACAGAAAACTCACTGAACAAAAATTGTAGAATATGTTTTAAGCTTTCTGGAACATCCAAATATATCTAATTTGGATAAAAAACGAGAGAGATACATGCAAAACAATATCAGATTGAAACTCAAGATAACTTGTTAAAGACAGAATTGGTCTTCTGTCTTTGAACGCATTTCAGGTCATCTAAATGGCAAAATTACAGAAAACTCACTGAAAAAAAAGTGTTCCTTATTGAATCTAGTTTGCAGCAAAAAAAACCTGACCAAAAACGGATGAGAAATGAAGAAGTTATGACTGATTTCGTTTCAGCTACAATTCCAAAACGAAAATTATAGAAGCATCAAGTAAGAAAGGATTTAGCTAGCAATTTTACCTCAACCAATATAGCAAGCAACTTGTGTGCACACCCAAAATGAAAGCAAAGAGGATCAAAGAGTTATGATTCACATGTTACTTAATAAAACATATGTTACTAAATGATTACTGAAATCAAAAGATGATTAAACACATATTAGAAGAGGTTTTTAGCAATATACCTCTCTAGAAAGCGACAAAGACTACTATAGCATCAACCCAAGTTAGCAAAAGATGATTAGGAGGCTATAAGATCAAAAAAACACATAAAACATGTGTTACCAAATAAATTTCAAAAATGAGAAAGATATAAAAATGGATTTGAGGTGGGTATTTGCATTATCTTTGCATAGAATGACTTGCATAAGCAAAAACTAGAAGGAGATGAAGATAGAGGCCATTTTTGTTATGAAAGCTTTAGGAAATGATTAGGGTTTTGATTAGGGATGAATGAATGAGGTTAGAAGAGTTTAAGATAATTTATAGAGGAGGTTTAGGGTGGGTTATTGGGCTAGGTTTAGTAACCCAATAAGAAGAGAGTTATTTACATGTTTTTTTCCAAAAATTAGTCTAAGTGTTCATATATGTTTATAAAACTCATTTTTTTCTCTTACCCAAACCCGTTTTAAAACTTCTCTTAAAATATTTAACTTTCCAAAAATAACATTTTATCCTCATTTTAAAATCCTATATTTCCCATTTAATTAAAATAGCTTTTTTCAAGTGAATTTTGTTATTCCAAATCCTTTTATGGTTCATTAAAAATCCCAACTTTTATTTATTAATTGGTAATGCAAATCCCGGGTTGTTACAGACTCCTCTCCTTAAGAAAATTGCGTCCCCGCAATTCCTTAAGATAGATATCGTCTATAACGTCAAATCCACAAAAGAAGTGATAGAGATAAAATAGAGAATTCTCACCGGCAGAAGATGGGAGAAAGCCAGGATAAGAGCGCTCGATAGATTCTCTGGTCTCCCAAGTGCAGTCCTTAGGATTCGGTGACCATTGAATCTTCACGAGTGGAGCCTCTTTGTTGCGAAGGCGTCTAACCTCCGAATCAATCACACGAAGAGGTTGCTGCTCCAAAGATAAATCAGGTAAGATCTCTAAATCAGGCACAACATGCGGCTCAATGATAGAATCAGGATCGCGGACACATATGCGAAGCTGGGAAACATGGAACACGTCGTGTATTCCAGAGAAGTGAGTAGGTAGAGCCACACGATAAGCAACGGGGCCGATGCGTTCCGTAATAGGAAATGGTCCAACATAGTGAGGAGCCAACTTCCCTGTAGAGCTGAAACGCACAACCCCTTTCATAGGAGATATCCGAATAAGGACATGATCACCAATGGAGAACTCAAGAGGCTTCCTACGGTTGTCCGTGTAGGATTTCTGATGGTTCTACGCCTCTTTCATTCTCTGACGAATAAGAATAATTTTCTCAGAAGATTCTCGAACTGAATCTGGACCAAGAAGGAGCTTCTCGCCAGATTCTAACCAACACGAAGGAGAGCGACATGGCCTTCCATAAAGAGCCTCGAAAGGAGCCATGCCAATACTAGACTGAAAACTGTTGTTGTAGAACTCTACAAGCAGTAAGTGATCCTCCCAACTACCTCCGAAATTCAGAATACAACAGCGCAAAAGATCCTCTAAAACACGATTCACCCTCTCCGTCTGACCGTCGGTCTGAGGATGATAAGCAGTCGAGAGATTCAGCTTTGAGCCCAAAGCTGACTGTAGGCACTTCCAGAAGTGACTAGTAAAGATAGTGTCTCGATCACAGACGATAGAGCTAGGAATGCCATGAAGTCGAACGACTTCCTTCACATATAGCTTGGCAAGCTGAGGAGCAGTCCGAGTGGACTTAATAGGAATGAAATGAGCTGATTTGGTCAAGCGATCGACTATGACCCAAATAGAAGTATGGCCTGACCTCGATCGAGGCAGACCGTCAATAAAATCCATGGATATCTGATCCCATTTCCACAATGGAATCTCTAGCGGCTGAAGAAGACCAGATGGACGCTGATGCTCAGCTTTAATCTGTTGACAAGTCATGCAACGGCTTACATAACTTGCAACATCACTCTTCATGCCCTCCCAATAAAATAGGCGACACATGTCGGCATACATCTTACTCGACTCGGGATGTATAGTGTACTTAGTGCGATGACACTCGTCCAGAATGTCATGCCTAAGTGATAAATCAGATGGTACCAAAATACGGTTCTTCCTACGAAGACACCGATGAGAATCAATAGAATAATCCAACAATGTCTCATCACTGGATCCCGACTCAAGGAGATGAATATATCGCAACAAGTCTGGATCCTACCGCTGAGTATAGGCAATGCGATCTAATAGAATAGGTCAAGCTTCCAAGCTGAATAGCAAGATCTGAGGATCAGAAGACGGAGCTCGATTTCGAATATCACACATAAAGAGAGTCTCAAGAATATCCCACTCGGCTATCATCATAGAAACTACTGCCGAGTGTTTGCGACTGAGTGCATCAGCCACATGATTACCCTTGCCAGGGGTATACTGAATGTCTAAGTCATATGAGGCGAGAAACTCAAGCCATCGCTGCTGCCTCATATTGAGATCCTTCTGACTGAATAAATATTTCAGCGACTTGTGATCGGTGTAAAGAGTGAAGCGTTCGCCTAATAGAAAGTCCACATCTTCAAAGCAAAGACGATAGCTGCCAACTCAAGATCATGAGTCGGATAGCGAACCTCATTCGGACGTAGCTGCCTAGAAGCATAAGCAACTACCCGATCCTTCTGCATAAGCACAACACCGAACCCACTACCACAAGCATCGGTGTAAACAACAAGATCATGGTTACTCTCTGGAACCACTAGAATAGGAGCGTGAGTGAGAAGTTCCTGCAGTCGCTGAAAGGAAGCTTCACACTTATCAGACCAAATAAAGCGAACACCCTTACGAGTCAGAGTCGTGAGGGGAAGTGCAACACGAGAGAAATCCTTGATAAATCAACGGTAATAACCCGCCAGACCAAGGAAGCTGCGAATATCATGAACGTTCTCGGGCTGCTTCCAATTCTGAATAGCTTCGATCTTTGCAGGATCGACAGAAATACCCTCAAATGATACAATATGGCCCAAGAACTTGACCTTGCTCTCCCAAAAATGGCACTTGGAGAGCTTGGCCTTAAGCTGATGCTGACGAAGAGTATCCAAGACGATCCGCAAATGATGAGCATGCTCTGCCTCGGATCTAGAATAAACAAGAATATCGTCGATGAAAACCAGAACGAATCTATCGATGTATTCCCGGAATACTCGATTCATGAGATTGACGAAGAAAGCCGGAGCGTTCGTCAAGCCGAACGGCATGACCAACCACTCAAAAGAACCATAACGAGTGCGAAATGCTGTAAGAGGAATGCTGTCTTCTATGACTCGTAGCTGATGGAATCCGGTGGCAAGGTCAAGCTGAGAGAAGACCTTCACACCGCTCAACTGATCAAACATATCGTCTATCCGTGGCAATGGATAACGATTTCTGATGGTCAACTCATTAAGCTTGCGATAGTCAATGCAAAGCCTAATAGAGCCATCAGCCTTCTTAACGAAGACCACAACAGCACCCCATGGCGAAGAACTGGAACGAATGAACTGCTTCGCTTCAAGCTCAACTAACTGCTTCCTGAGTTCCTCATTCTCCTTAGTAGACATTCTCGTAGGAGGACGCCCAACTGGATGAGAGCCTGGAATGAGATCGATGCGGAACTCAATAGCTCGCTTTGGCGGCAGTCCGGATACTGGCTCGAATACGTCGGGGAAATCCCGATCAACAGGAATATGAGATAAGTTCAAATCCTCATCTCGTGAATCGAGAGAAAATAAAGTAACATCAGAAAGCCCAACATCTTGAAGGACAATAGCTAACGGAGAGGACGAGTCAGGGTGATGAATGAATAATATCCGCTCCGAACAAATAATTTTGGCGTCGTGCTGAACGAGCCAATCCATGCCAAGAATCATGTCAAAGCCCAAATACTCCATAACGTGGAGATTTGCACGGAAAGAAAAGCCACAAAGATCAATATCTATATCCTCACAGAGCAAGCTAAGGGTCATGGATCCACCAATGGGATTCACAATCCTTAGTGAAGAAACCAGACAAGTAACATCCAAAGATAAAGTATCAACTAGTTCCTTTGATACGAATGAGTGAGAGGCACCCGTATCAAAGAGAACTCTACAAGATCTACCATGAAATAAAATAGAGCCTTCAAGAATGGAAGGATGTGTACCTTTAGGCCGAGCAGAAGTGGTAGGAGCCTTGGCAGCATTAAGCCTGCTAGGCTTGGCACTAGCTGGAGCAATAGGACAAGCGGAGATCCTGTGTCCCTCCTTCTTGCAGAAGGTGCAATAGAGAGGTTTGGGACACTCTCGAACATATGATCGGTAGATTTAGTTAAGCACGATTCAAAGATAGATAATTCATTAAGGAATATTACGAAATATAATAGATTCCTACACATATTCCTAACTTATTTATCTAAAGGTGGATATGTTCAATTTGGATCGTATTATAACGTATTATACTACGTGTCTGTTCTGTGTTTGTTATGCTTAATTCTAAACCTTGGCTCCGATACCAAACTGTAACGCCCCACTCTGAGACCCACTGTAACAAAGAGTATTATGGGAGTAATACCGTCTGTTAAAGCGGAGAATAGAGTATAGTGGAAGCGACCATTTGTAATCAAGCTATAACTATCTACTGAATACGTCGAAAGGGTGGTATCTATTTTTTTTCAAGTGGTTCGACATATTCAATAAATATTTAAAACGAAATTACAATGGCTAAAGATCTATCAGAATAAGCATAGTAATCAAATGATAAAACATCACAGAACAGAATCACATATCAGATATAAAATCCCAGGACAATACATCGTCAATACAGATCCAAATACTATAAGTGGGTACAAAGCCACTGCCCACACATGTGAGTCAAGTATATGTACATTTCAAAGTCTGAATAATAACAGAGTAGAGGAATAGTGGACAAATAAAAGCGCTATCTATCAGCATAGCAGATAATGTCCAAAGCGGAAGCACAGAAGCTAAGTCCAGAGACCTAACCTGAAACAACTCGGTCTGACCCGAGCGAAAACACTCGGGTCGGGCTAGCTAAACAATCAGTAATAACTGAGATATATAATAATGCGGTACATAAATAAAACAATACTTTTCCTAAGAGAAGAGTATTTTGGACCACATGAATATAATGACGGTCACTAATCATCAATCAACAGAAAAAAAACTCCAAAGAGAATCTCAGCACTAAAGTGTTGAATAAATAAAATCGCCTCATATCATCGGCGTAGCCAAAGCTATATAAAGTTGCCCATAGGCAATAATCCCAAGAATGACCAGAGTCTATAATCAATGCCCAAGCAAAGATCGATGCTCCAAAGAGCAGTGGGGATATACTGAAAAGTCAATGAAATCAAACACTAAAAAGCAGTGCCCAGAGACACTGTGAATCCACAAGGTAATCGCACTTACATCGTATGGTTCCATAGAACCAACACCGAATGGCGGTACTCGAATGGATATAAAAATCATCAGATAATACAAGTATAGCACGGGCACCGACCGGAGTCGTTATTGCCAAGTACTCTAGAGTTGTGATCGATCACTCGCACAGATGCGGAACGCGCGAGACGGCGAGATCCTTCCCAGAAGGATAAAGGCCCAGAGGCACATGCCGAAAAAGAAACTGCTCCATAGAACAGGTGTCCAGAGACGGTTGCCCAGAGGCGTGGTGACCCAAAGGTCCAGTACTGGCTGCCCAGAGGCTAATGTGTCACAAACTTCTTGGAGAGGAACCCGTAAAGTGTTAACAATGAGTCCCATACCCCACGTTCGCACTAAACGGTTTACTAACCAATAGCAAGCTCACACTCCAAACAATAAAAAGTCCACCTCGTATCATCGGTAAACTAGACCCAAAGGTCAAAACGATCAATCGAATAGGTCGGGGATTAACCGGAAAGAAAATACACACGGTTCCATAGGCCGGAGATTTCCTAACCGTTAAAGCACCTTTCCACTTCGCTCGACGTGCTAAAAAGTGAGTGTGAGATTTTTATTATAGAAAATAATGGTGCGAAACGGTTTTAAAATTGATTTTGAGAACACTTTAAAACGGCTTTTGAAAACTCTCCTATTATGGAGTAAATAGTTTACTAATTAAAAATAATATTATATAATAATTTCGAAAGCCATTTCGGAGCGAAAAATCCTTTTAAAACCTTTTTATAAGGCCCGTGTACAAAATCCAGAGACAAATCTCAAAGAAATCGATAAAACCAGAAAATCACTGAAAATATTCTAAGTGTTGGAAAATAGTCCAAAACTGACGCGAACCCATGTTCGGAAAATTATTCGGACCAGCAGACTGAATCCGAATGGCATGAAAATTGGTAGGAACATAGTCCGAAATTCCTACTTCAGAACGCAAAAAGAATTACTCGATTCCGACTTGAAACGAAGGCGTAGCGACGTTCCAAAGTCGGACACAGAAACATGAAATGCACTGTTTTGCACAGCGATCTGGGTTCAACTTTGATAGGAAATTCGAAGGGTCTAATGAACTCAGATGATGACCAAACTTTTCAGATATGGAGTTCATAACTCCATCTTTCCAACAAGACCAAAATCACCAAATTCCGACTAGCGGCTCAAAAGTTATGACCAAAATAGTTTCAGTTTCATCCACAGAGCTAATATGTGTATCGCTCTCGGGAAGATAGTAGAAAAATCAATTTTTGACCTAGTTAGACTCAAAATTACAGAAAACTTACTGAACAAAAATTGTAGAATATGTTTTAAGCTTTCCGGGACATCCAAAATTATCTAATTCGGATCAAAAACGAGAGAGATACATGCAAAACAATATCAGATTGAAACTCAAGATAACTTGTTAAAGACAGAATTGGTCTTCTGTCTTTGAACGCATTTCAGGTCATCTAGATGGCAAAATTACAGAAAACTCACTGAACAAAAATTGTAGCATATGTTTTAAGCTTTCCTGAACATCCAACATTATCTAATTCGGATCAAAAACGAGAAAGATACATGCAAAACAATATCAGATTGAAACTCAAGATAACTTGTTAAAGACAGAATTGGTCTTCTGTCTTTGAACGCATTTCAGGTCATCTAAATGGCAAAATTATAGAAAACTCACTGAACAAAAATTGTAGCATATGTTTTAAACTTTCCGGAACATCCAAAATTATCTAATTTGGATGAAAAACGAGAGAGATACATGCAAAACAATATCAGATTGAAACTCAAGATAACTTGTTAAAGACAAAATTGGTCTTCTATCTTTGAACGCATTTCAGGTCATCTAAATTGCAAAATTATAGAAAACGCACTGAACAAAAATTGTAGCATATGTTTTAAGCTTTCTGGAACATCCAAAATTATCTAATTTGGATAAAAAATGAGAGAGATATATGCAAAACAATATCAGATTGAAACTCAAGATAACTTGTTAAAGACAGAATTGGTCTTCTGTCTTTGAACGCATTTCAGGTCATCTAAATGGCAAAATTACAGAAAACTCACTGAACAAAAAGTGTTCCTTATTGAATCTAGTTTGCAGCAAAAAATACCTGACCAAAAACGGATGAGAAATGAAGAAGTTATGACTGATTTCGTTTTAGCTACAATTCCAAAACGAAAATTATAGAAGCATCAAGTAAGAAAGGATTTAGCTAGCAATTTTACCTCAACCAATATAGCAAGCAACTTGTGTGCACACACAAAATGAAAGCAAAGATGATCAAAGAGTTATGATTCACATGTTACATAATAAAACATGTGTTACTAAATGATTACTGAAATCAAAAGATGATTAAACACATATTAGAAGAGGTTTTTAGCAATATACCTCTCTAGAAAGCAACAAAGACTACTATAGCATCAACCCAAGTTAGCAAAAGATGATTAGGAGGCTATAAGATCAAAAAAACACATAAAACATGTGTTACCAAATAAATTTCAGAAATGAGAAAGATATAAAAATGGATTTGAGGTGGGTATTTGCATTATCTTTGCATAGAATGACTTACATAAGCAAAAACTAGAAGGAGATGAAGATAGAGGCCATTTTTGTTATGAAAGCTTTAGGAAATGATTAGGGTTTTGATTAGGGATGAATGAATGAGGTTAGGAGAGTTTGAGATAATTTATAGAGGAGGTTTAGGGTGGGTTATTGGGCTAGGTTTAGTAACCCAATAAGAAGAGAGTTATTTACATGTTTTTCCAAAAATTAGTCTAAGTGTTCATATATGTTTATAAAACTCATTTTTTTCTCTTACCCAAACCCGTTTTAAAACTTCTCTTAAAATATTTAACTTTCCAAAAATAACATTTTATCCTCATTTTAAAATCTCATATTTCCCATTTAATTAAAATAGCCTTTTTCAAGTGAATTTTGTTATTCCAAATCCTTTTATGGTTCATTAAAAATCCCAACTTTTATTTATTAATTGGTAATGCAAATCCCGGGTTGTTACAGAAAGTAAGGCTATTACTATTGATTTTGAAAACACCAAAATAGTGAAGGATAATTTGCTAAAATAAAATGTCAACTTGAAAAGTAATATTGAAATATTGAAAATTGAAAATTTAGAATTAAAAGAAAAGTTAGATAAAATTACAAATAATGTGTCAAAATTCAATAAAGGAAAAACAAGATTTGGAAAATCTTATCAAAACTTCAAAACCATCAGGCAATAGAAATGGAATAGGATTTAAAAATACTTCTAAACAAAAAGGAAATGATGCAAAAAAATTTAGGAATAAAAAAACTAAAAGTTTACCTACGTCTAATATGAATACCAAAACTATGAAAATTTGGATTCCTAAGACAAATAATAATTTGATTAAACAAAAACATATTAATAATTTCTTAGAGAATGTAGTCTATAATAAAAATTATATTTATAAAGGTACCAAACCATCTTGGGTATGGTTACCTTTTCCTAACAATTAGGACCCTAACAAAAGTATATGGGTACCAATTAAAACATCTTTTATTTTGCAGGTACCCAAAATAAAACATAAGGAGAAATGGATACTAGATAGCGGATGCTCCAAGCATATGACCGGAAATTCAAAAATGTTATCAAATATAACATACATCGATGGTGGAACGGTAACCTTTAGAGATAATTCAAAAGGATACGTCGTGGGCATTGGAGAAGTCATCAACTATGGTATTTCTAATTCTCCTATTACTACAAATGTTTTATTAGTAGAAAATCTAAAACATAATCTACTAAATATTAGTCAATCATGCGACAAAGGTTTTCAAATAAATTTCGAAAAAGATAGATGTAATATTTTAGATAATAACAAACAACTTATATTTGAAGGTTTTAGAAACAAAAATATATATGTATTAAACATGAATATAAATAAAAATTCAAATTTATGGTTAACCGCCAAACATAGTGATCCATGGTTATGGCATAAACGTTTTTGTCATATTAATTTGAAAAATATTAATAAGTTGGCAAAATATGAGTCAGTTAGAGGTTTACCTAAAATAAATTACAAAGTAGAAAATTTATGTGACGACTGTCAAATTGGAAAACTAAAGAAAACCTCTTTTAAATCTAAAAATAATATTTCTACAAAACAACCATTAGAATTATTACATTTAGATTTATTTGGTCCAACACAAATACGATCTATAAATCACAACAAATATGTTTTCGTGATAGTTGATGATTTTTCGAGGAATACATGGACCTTGTTTTTAAAAAATAAATGCGATACTTTTGGATTGTTTAAAATATTTGCTAGAAGAATTAGAACACAAATGGACTTGAAAATTAAAATTATTCGAAGTGAACACGGAGGAGAATTCGAAAACGATCTTTTTACTAATTTTTGCAATAAGAAAGGAATAAGTCATAATTTTTCTTTTCCTCGCACACCTCAACAAAATGGCGTAGTAGAAAGAAAAATCGTACGTTATAAGAATGCGCACGAACACTACTAAATAGTAGTAGTTTACCAAAATACTTTTGGGCAGAAGCTATTGCCACAGCTTGCTACGTATTAAATCGAGTAACCATACGTCCTATGACTAAACAAACTTGTTTTGAAATATTTTTTGGAAGAAAACCTAAAGTATCATACTTTAAAACTTTCGGTTCAAAATGTTTTATATTAAATACCAAAGATAACAGGAAAATTTGACCCGAAGGCCGATGAAGGTATCTTTGTTGGATATTCGGATTGTAGCAAAGCATATAGAATTTTTAATAAACGAAATAATACTATTTGTTATCCCAACTTTTGGCAAAGCCGAGATACCCAAAGATTAACTGAAAATCAATGATTATTAGTCATGAACATCGATTGTGCATCGCAGGTTCACCATGGATATCAATGAATTTTGTCCGAGTCCGGATCGGGCTGCAATTGATAAGACATGTCAAGCAAGGCCAGATGAAACCGCCCCTCCACATTCTCGACTGTCACTTCCAACCTTTCGCAATCAACCTTAGCCGCATACTTCCTAAGCCAGTCCATACCCAAAATAATTCCAAACCCCGCAAAGTTCAGAACAAAACAATCACAAACAAAAGAGCAACCATGACTCGACACAATTAGACCACGGCATAACATACACAAACAAGACGAACCCCCAACTGGATTAGTCACAACCAATGGCCTATCAACAATATCCGGTACCAAACCTAACCGGCCTACGAGTTCATTACAAACAAACGAATGCGATGCTCCAGTATCAAACAAAACTCTAACTGGAATACCACATAGGAAAAGAGTACCTTGAACAACTACACTCTTTCCCTTCTCTTCAGCAGTAGGAGCTTTCGAAGACGACGGAACAGCTCCCAAAGCATAAGCTTGCACAATCTGCCTATCTCTTCTCGGTTCTGGACAATTCTTCCTGAAATGTCCCGGCTTGTCACAGTTGTGACACTTCATCGGCACCTTAGGATTCTTACAATCCTTCGAGAAATGGCCCTTCTGCTGACAGTTGTAGCAAATCACCTCGCCTTTCGGCTTCTTCTGGCCATCCTTACCCTTCTGCTGCTGCTGCTTCCTCTTCTTGTTTCCACCCTGCTGGGGTTTAGACTCTTCCCTAGTCACAGCAACAACCGATCCATCCTTAGGAAACAGACTCTCATGCCTGAGAGCTTTCTCCACAAGCTTCTCAAATGAATCGTCCAAATGATCCACCAACTGCCTCCCAAGATAACTATCCAAGCCGGTCACAAACTTCTCATTCTTCTGATAAGCAGACTCAATATATGACCGGGCATATTTGGACAAAGCTTCAAACTCAGAAACATACTCAAGAACAGATCTTCCACCCTGCTTGAGCTCTACAAACTTCTTGAACAGAACAGACTTCTGAGCTGTAGAAATGAACTTAGCTTCAAATCTGACTTGGAATTGCTCCCAAGTAATCTCTTCTTCCGGAGTAGTGATGGTAATAGAGTTCCACCAATCAGAAGCTCTCCCTTGAAGCTGCCTCGATGCCAACTTCCTCTTGGTTGCATCATCAATTCCCAAATCACCAAAGATCCTTCTACAAGCATCTATCCACCTCTGGACCTCAATGGTAGATTCTGTTCCCAAGAAAACCTTCCCTCCAAGAGCAGTATAATCCTTGCACAGCTTAGCAAAATCCACTGCTTTCGGAGTTTGGACTTGAACTCCAACATCAACTGCTGCCCCCGGAACTGGTATCCTTCTCATGATCGAAGTCATCATAGCTTCGAACATGGCTGCATAATCAGCAGTCTCTTCAGTAGCACGGCCTTCCCTAGCAGCTGGTCTCCCTCTTCGACTCATTCTCAATATCTATAAAAAGGAATGATTAGAACATCTAGAGAAACAACTGCATAAAGGACTCAACTCTACTAAACTACTATATTATATATAGTATTCATCCATCAAAATACAATTACGTCTCTCATACGTAGTTACGACGGCGAGCGTTGGGTAAAATCGATTAACCAATGCTCTGATACCAAATGAGACGACCGCCCATGACCCCTGCACCGAATCTTAGAGATAGAGCGCTGTAAAGTGTGCCAGGCGACCATGGACGATTGTCAAGGTAAGATTTAAAACAACAGGATCTATCGTATTACTCACAGCGCATGGACAAAATACAATAGAACATATGTATAGTGAAGCTTTACAGAACAAAATGACATCATATAAAACTCCATAATAGTTGAATACAAGCATCCACATAGTCAATACATCCAGCCTCACTACATATCTCTCAGAGAATACAAAACAGCGGAATATCCAGTACATATAAGAAGATAATATGCAACCCTCTAGCTCGTCTTCGATATCAGCATCATGAGAAGAGAACAGCACCTGTCACCTGCTACCTAGTCTGCCCGTCCCAAAATGGACGAACAGCCCAAGGCAATAAGAATTAAAACATAAAGCCTTGAGTCAGACAACAGTCTTAGTGAGAAGTAAATTAACTAACAACATACCAAAAGAGCATACAGGAAAAGGAATAGGAATACAACCCTCCCACTCCAACCTCATTCTACAGTGATAACCCCCAGACACACACTAAGCAGAAGCAAACATGGCAGAGCATATAATTTAAAGTAAAACTACTATCACTCGAGTCAAGGGCGATGTTTTCCAAGTACCAAGGCCTAAATCAGATAAGTGCCCAGAAAATACCGCTCTTGAGTCCGAATGACGATACAACCAAACATCCATGACTCTGGCTATCACTGTTATCATTGCTTCGACATCACCGTTAATTGAATGACCGGCACATTCTTTTAGCCGTCCGTCAAGGGCTAATGGAAACCCCGGTTCTAGACATAACTCCCGCACGTCGTCGCAGCCCGTGCCTAGGACTATCGAATCTGCCCAGAGTACTCGACCATCAACAGTTGGCCGTTGGGACTATCGAATCTGCCCAAACGTACTCTTGCTTAGAGCATGCTAGAACCTTCAACAACGATGCTATCCAAGCCTTCTAGTCATCCTCCTCGACGACTGTTCTCATATCCATTCATTATCCTCAACTCGAATCATATCACCGAGGTATCAACTTGCTTGGAATGATCCCGTCTGGATTAGACCAAGTCTTCATCACATGATTGCCTCGCTTCATTACATCCTCGCAAAGCCTCATCCCATCATCACATCATCAAATCTATGCATAAGAGCTTCATCATCCCGCTACATATGCCACGAGCAGCTTTTCCAATTCAAGAGCCTTTCCCTTAGCTTTTGAATCACCTTTGATCTAAATCTAATCATCAATCATCTAGTTCATAACAATCAATCAAATCAAACATCAATCCAAGCAATCAAGCATTCAAAAATGATCTAAGTAGACAATTATAACAATAATGGCATTTTCGTAATTAAAGAGTTGAAAGTCCAATAAGCATAAAAAACATGGATTATATCTCTACAAACTTGATGAATGAACTTGCATAGGTTAACATATGATAAAATGGATGTAACATCATCATGAACAGTGGATCTATATGGGTCTACACTTAGGATGAAGAAAATGCATGGAAATCACTATTTTAACACCAAATCAAGCCAACAATCCGATATACTCCTTTGGATCCGTGTGAGAGATAATCACCACTCACCAAATCACCTAAACAACCCCAAATCAACACGCTTCAGATCTGGACAGCAAAGGATCAAGCTTGATCTATCACAAATCCGCTTCAAATGAAGAAATCTCTCTTGAAAAGATGAAGATCTTCAATCTAAGCTCTTGAATCTTCAATCTTGATCTTCGATTTGGATGGATGGAAGCACTAGATTAGAGTGGAGAAAAGAAGTGAAGAAGTGTAGAAGTCGAGCTCTCAAAATGGCAGCACTTCGTCGCTTCAAAATCCGGATCCCAAAAATGAAGAGAAGCTCTCCTATTTATAGCAGAAAATACCCTAAGTCGTAACTCGGCTATCTTCTTAAGTCGCTGCCGACTTAACACTATGCCGACCTATGACCTAAAAACCCCCACGACTTAACAGAGCCTCCGACCTATCAGAGCCTCCGACCTAAAATTCTCGACCTATCCAAACCTTACGACCTACGACCTAACTGATAAGCCCTCACGCGACTTAACGCACCAGGTCTCAACGAGATACAACTTAACTCCTAGGTCGCTCGCGACTTAACACACAGGCTACGACCTAACACCAAGCCAGAACCCAGCGACCTACGACTTAACAGGTTACGACCTAATTCCTTAAGCTTCCACGCGACCTAACATAAGTCGCGAACAACTGGGATGCGACCTAACTCTACCCAGACTTACGACTTAACTCCTTAAGTCGCTAACTACTACTTAGGTCGTTGCCGACCTAACTACACTAACTCGCTAACCCTCTTAAGTCGCTCAACCCTATAGGTCGCTAACTCCTATAGGTCGCTAACTCCTATAGGTCGTCCCAACCGACCTAACAACTTAATTACTAAGTCGCTAACCCGGAACCACTAGGTCGCGAACTTTCCCAGCCGACCTAACACTTAACAAAACTTAGGTTGCATAATTCTATAGGTCGCTCCAACTAACCCACGACCTAAACCACCATACGACTTAAGACAATACGACCTATTTCTTAACTCGGTCAAAACCTTAAGTCGTTCCAACCTGCCAACCGACTCAACCCACTCCCCCCCTTCCTTAGGTCGCCGCCGACTTACCCCTTAAGTCATTAACTCGCCCAGACTCATCACTAACTCGTCCAGAACTCCTATCTCCTAAGTCGTATATGACTCACGACTTATGCTAAGTCGTGAACGACTTAGGACTTAGGCAAAATTTGCCTAAAATCTGAAATGGCCCAAAACGCTAAAACTCCAGATTTGACGAACTTTTCGATCCGTGAAAATACGGGTCGTTACACAACGTTCCAAGTTTCGAGTCAATCCGAGTTCGTATGCTCAAGATATCGCCAACAGAAGATGGATAAGGTGGTATAAGTTCGAATCCATCGAGGTACTCCTGTCCTCGAATCCCCTAGGTAAAATCCATTCGAATCCATCAAAGTCGACTTCATCGACTTCGTACCCATCGAGTTCGCTCTTGTTCGAATCGATGGCACTCCTGTCCTCGAATCCATAAAGAGAAGGAGCTTCGAATCCAGGAGGCGTAGCCTTGCTTCGAATCCAGGAAGTGTAGCTCATTTTCGAATCCATCCAGCAGGAATAACTTCGAATCGAATGAATACAGCATAGCAAACTCGATTCGAACGAACGTACCTAGATCGATTCAAATAAGACCTTCGCTCATTCGATTCGAAGAGGGATGTCTTCGAATCTACTACCACGAATCTACCCAGTCAAAGCGGCGAAGAACAAGGAGTCGACCCAGTCAGTCCGGAGAGAGAAGCAGATCGATACGAGGCATGCGCACCACGCCATTGTCTTCGCGTGCAGGAGGATCGATTCGAACCAGGCTAGTCAACCAGAAATGCAACCTTGAATCGATCATAACTTGAGATCTACACATCCAA
This sequence comes from Allium fistulosum, assembly GCA_030737815.1. Taxonomy (NCBI): domain Eukaryota; kingdom Viridiplantae; phylum Streptophyta; class Magnoliopsida; order Asparagales; family Amaryllidaceae; genus Allium; species Allium fistulosum. The sequence continues at coordinate 636,868,479 of CM060901.1, forward strand.
ATGCTATGAAATTTTCACAAAAGCTTGAGCATATGTTGAAGAATGTCCACACCAAATTTCAGCTTGATTGGACAATTTCTTGATCGATTCGAACCTAGGGTCGAATCGATCCCGGTGTGGGCCCGGATTTCCATAAAGCGGGCATGTGGGCCCCCTGACGTACCAGAACTAGTCTCCCTTCATTTTAGGAGAAATATCAGCCTCCTACACCTATAAATAGAGCCCCTGGTCATTCAGAAAAGGGGTCGGACAATTTCAAGAGCTAAAGAGCGCCCAGACTCTGCCAGATTTACTCCAGATCACCATTGCTGCCTTAGATTCAGACTTAGCTCAGCAAATTAATTGTAATACAACACACGAAATTGTAATCTTCAAGCATCGAGCAATAAAAAGATAAAAACTTTGAAGTGGACGTAGGCCGGAGATAGCCGAACCACTATACATTGCGTGTCACTGTTCATTATTTCTGGATTGTTGCTTGTTGTTTGCTTAGATCTGTGATTTGTGTGTGAATACTGTTGATTTGAATTCATACGCTGGTGCTTTCACTACACTTGGGGTTTGTGACCATTTTTGGCGCAAACACTATAGAAGAAGGTTTACATGTTTCGTTCGACGAAAATCTATTTAACCATCATACTAATGATGAAGAAGAGATTATTACAATAGCAAATTCAACAAATTCTATTAATAATGAAACAAATGTGCAAAATAACACTTTAATATCATCCCCTAGAATTCTTAAGAATCATCCAAAAGATAATATCATTGGAGATCTCAATTCTAGAGTAACTAGAAATCAACTTAATCAAATAAGCCATGTAGCATTTGTGTCAAATTTTGAACCAAAAAATTATAAAGAAGCTTCAAATGATAACTTTTGGATAATGACTATGCAAGAAGAATTGAATCAATTTGAACGTAATAATGTTTGGGAACTAGTACGAAGACCTGAAGACCAATCGATTATAGGAACAAAATGGGTATTTAAAAACAAAGCAGACGAGAATGGAAATATTGTTAGAAATAAAGCACGTTTAGTTGCTCAAGGTTATAATCAAGAAGAAGGTATCGACTACGACGAAACTTTTGCACCAGTAGTAAGACTCGAGGCCATACGAACATTACTCGCTTTTGCAAATCATCACAATTTTAAACTATTTCAAATGGATGTCAAAAGTGCCTTCTTAAATGGTTTTATCAAAGAAAACGTATATGTTGAACAACCTACATTATTTACTCACGAAAAATATCCCGATCATGTTTTTAAATTACAAAAAGCTTTATATGGTTTAAAACAAGCTCCCCGAGCTTGGTACGAATGACTTAAAAATCACTTAATTACATCTGGTTGTCAAATAGGTAAAATCGATACAACTTTATTTATTAAACGAGAAAATAAAGATATTTTAGTTGTGCAAATTTATGTAGTCGATATTATTATTGGTTCAACTAATGAAAATCTTTGTAATCATTTCTCAAATATTATGACCAATGAATTTGAAATGTATCACATGGAAGAATTAAATTTCTTCTTGGGTTTACAAATAAAACAACTTAAAAATGGTATTTTTATTCATCTAGAAAAATATTGTAACGACCTATTACGACGCTTTGGAATGGATAAAATTTCAAGCAAACCAACACTAATGAGTACTACTGTTCACTTAGAAAAGGATGATAACGGAAAAGATTTTGATGAAAAATTATATCGTAACATGATTGATTCTTTACTTTATTTGACGGCTAGTCGACCCGATATTATGATGAGTGTATGTCTTTGTGCTCGATTTCAAGCAAAACCAAAAGAATCTCATCTAAGAGCTGTTAAGCGTATTTTACGTTATCTATCTAGTACTAGAGAATATGGTTTGTTTTACCCTAAAGGATCATCGTTTGAAATAGTTTCATATAGTGATGCAGATTTCGGTGGATGTAGAACATATCGTAAGAGTACTAGTGGAACATGTCACTTTATCGGACAATCATTAGTTTCATGGTTTAGCAAAAAGCAAAATTGTGTTTCTTTATCTACTTGCGAAGCCGAATTGTAACGACCCGTAAATTTTAACTGTTTTAATAACGTAATTAGTTGAAATTTTATGAAATTTTAAACGATAAAATTTTGAAATAAAAATTTGATATTTGGAATGCGTCTAATTAATCAGAGCAACTGGTAAATTTTCATCAGATAATTTGGAAGTTTATTTTCTAGTGTAATTTTATTCCAATTTTTATCAGTTAAAATTGATGATAATAAAATGTTTTCAAAACCTGAATATTTTTACATAGAAAAATTCTAAATCATCTTCTGAGTGAGACGTCAACTTCCATTTCGTCAAATTTGGACTGTTATTGCTCCATCGATCTTATTTTCGACAGATTTGCAGCATTTTGGTACCGATTATCGACTTTTGATCGGATGATCGTATCACTGGTATCTGTATACCATTTTGATCGTCTCGTTGTGCTGGTCTCCGCGATATATTCATTTGTGTGTAAAACAGTTTGCTGTATCGGTCTCTTATTTAACCTTTTGTTTTTCTGTCTTTTCACTTACCAACCATATATTATCAACAACCTTTCACTTTTAAAATTCCTGAATTCACGTTAGTGACTTTTGTCATTCCCTAGATATGCTATTTGTTGGTTGTGTCTGTCCATTTTCTTTTCGGTTTGTTTACTCAGCTTTTGAAAAATAAAGGAAATAAAATAATACGCGACTATGTGGAGAAAGCCTGTTGCCTAGTTCCTCAAATTGAAACTGTTTCTCTCCACCTCTTCCCCTTCGCATGAAACACCTTTGAGCCACCGCCACCTTCTTCTTTCACCAATCCCACCGAGCCACACCCTGCCATAAATGACAACCTTCCAACGCGTCTTCCTCCACGCGGCCAAATCCACCTCGCCGAGCCTAGTCTCCACGCCACCATTCACTAACCCAACATCTGACCTCCCACCACCACGTCACCCACCTTGCTCCGCTCCTACTCGCCTCGTGCAGGCAGCGCCTCCAACCAAGCTGAGCTTCTGGCCTGTCGAGATTCCCCAACTGACTGTGCCTTCCTTCTCCTCCAAGCATCTCTGTTATGTATGTAAGGTATATAGATATGTAAACTTATTTGTTTATCTATAACAGATCTATTTACCGTGTACAAATATATATATTTTCTGAACATTTCTTGCTACCAAGTTTTGATTTTTGTATAATATATTATGCTAGTTTTACACGTATCAGTTATATAATCATATATGAGTCATATATTGGTATACGTGTTCTATATTTCATATTATATGCGAAATAGAAAATATAAGTTACATATTATATATATATATATGTTGTACGTCGACTCAAGTTATGTAAATTTGTTGTTTATATTTTATATATCTAAAAGTTGTTGTATATATATAGTGTATATAAGTTTATTGATTTTAATCTGTACGTGTATATATAAGTTGTATATGAGGTTGTTTTGGAAATAACTTCAATATATATAATATATCTATGATAATATGTATGTCTGTATATTGTTTTATAAAGATATTATGTATATAAATTTCAAATTATAGGTTTGATAGGTTAATAAGATCTGTTTAAGTAGAGATATGTATGTGTACAAGTTTTAAATTTGGAATTTGCTGTTTATTTATATGTGTATCGATGTATGTTTAAAAATATTTATATATTAGTTTCAGATTTTGGAATTTATCAGTAAAGTAGATATGTATACTAGTTATATTAGTTTGCGCAGATCTGGTTATGTGTAGTTTATATATATATTAGTATATATGATTTGCGTTTATGATTGTTATATATATAGATATAAATATGTTTCACTTTAGACCATACGTATATACAATATATTATTTATCCAAACTATGATGATATATTTCCCCCAGATTTTGTAATAATGTTAGATATGGGTTTGAAAAGATATTCATGTATATTTACGTTTTATATTAATGTACATGATCTTAACAGTTCACATATATGAATGCTCGCATATATGTGTTTGTATAGGTTAGCTTTTATATATATATATACAGTATGGTATATATGCTTATTTCCCCTGCATTTTATGGGGCAACTGTGTGTCAATTTGTTCGTTTATATATATTTATAGTATTTATATATAATATGATTTCAGATAATTTAAAGTATGGTATTTTATATCTATATATTGTATCTTGAAGTTTCAGCCTATTGCCTCTCTTCGTATGTTTAAAGAAAGGAATGTACTATACATAGTTATTTTAAAAGTTTTAATCCGTGGGTTATTTATATAAATCTGCATGATTTCCAATTCGTATATATATAAAGTTTCAAGGTATGTTTATATATACATATTTATAACATTGTTTATATTGAATTTATATTATTGTAAATATGAGTTTAAAATTTTATATTAATTTTAGAGAATATACGTATATGGATATAATATTTATTTGTTTTAGTTATCAAGCTAATTTGATTCATTCTCGTCGATTTCTTATCTATCAGCTTGTCCGTCGAATTCGTGCCAATCTAGCGTTTCTTTGGGATTCGTGCTTGGATTCGTAACTCATCTCATTCTCGTCCGTCTCTAGCCTCGAAGGGTGAGCAATCACTCACGATTAATGTTCTTATATTTATTAAATTTGATTTCAATTGAAACGACAATTGGAATATGCTGCTGTTAGTTATTTACATTTTAAATATATGCCATTATCTGTATATGTTCACCTATGACATCTGACACCATTATCTGTTATTTATATTGATGATATATGCCTGTTAGTGTTGTTATTTTATTATCATATCTGTTATCATTCTGCAAGTTCCTTGTTAGTATAGAATTCTCTATGGGTTGAAATGATACATACCCGAACGATCTGTAGATAGGAGAAAATCGTTATGGGTTGAAATGATAAACCCAAGCGATTTTCATTTAATTGAATTTGGGATTGCGGGTGGAAAGGATATATACCCGTATATATATTTAAATTGCGGATTGAAATGATAAATATCTGTATCACTTGACCATAGGGTAGAGAATTATATACAGACACCGTCGGTCTATATATAAATATTTTGGAAATGATTTCTATGGTTTTGGAAAGAAGTATATGGTTATTAAATATTGATTTTTAAGATTTATTAAAGTTGATTTAATAAAGTTGATATATAATATGTTTAAGTATTTATTTAAAAATTTATATTTTCAAATATAGAATTTATAATGATTCAGGTTGGAAAGATAAATTTGAAATTGATTTGAAATGTTATTTATTTAAGGATTTTACTTAAATAAGTTTGATTTGAAATTATTAAATTTGAAATTTAAAGATATGATTTTTAACTTGGATTTGATTAAAAGTGACTTAGATGAATATTTCAAATTTACATAATTCGAAATGGGGTATTTCATTTATTTAAATTTGTAAATTGAAGTTTTATTTAAATGATATTGAAATGATTAAGTATATATTTCAAAACTAGATAGTAGTAAAGTGAATTTGATATATATATAAAATTATCGAATTTAGTTTTGAAATGATGTATATATTGACTGTGAAAATATATTGAAATGAAATGGCTTATTTTATGGTTCAAATATGTATTTGAAAATCGATATTTTGAAATGGTTTATTGAGAAACTGAATCGAGTTGAAATTGATGATTTGAGATTTGATTAAATTTGAACTTTGGAATTTAAGTTGATTTGAATCGATCTGTGAAATTTGAGGAAGCTAATTTTATATAAAGTATTTTTAAACTATATCCAAAACTATTTATATTTTACTTTATAAATTATTTTAATATAAACTATTTTATATAAATCATTTTCAATATAAATTATTTTACTATAAACTATTTTAACTTATAACTATTTTTTTAAACTATCTTTATTTTATAAACTATTTTATTATATACACTAATTTTAATATCTAAAGTGTTTAAGAGGAAAGTGTTATGGATTCCAAAATGTTATGATTTCAAGCTATAGTTTCAAAGTGTTATGAATTTCAAGGTTTTGGTTTCCCAAGTGTTTTGATTTTAAAAGACTTACGATTTCGAAAGCGATATAACTTTGGAAAGTGATATGATTTTGGAAATGGATTTATTTGAAGTAAAAATGATATCGTATAGATATGGTTTTGAAATGGCAATGATATTTTGGTTTTGAAATAAAACTATTTTGAAAGTCTATTAAATGACCAATCAGTGTAATAATTACGTAGTTATTGAAGAGTCCGGGATCGGTTAGGGACATACTCTCTGTGTAAACCGAAAACCACTTTAATAACTATTATACGCGGAGTGTGTTCCAGAATGAAGTGGTTGGAATGATGACGTTGTTGAATTTGAAGAAAGAGAACGATAATGGATGACCTTGACACTTGTGTCAAATTGGAAATGACTTAAACAAGAGCCGTGCTGTAACGACCCGTAAATTTTCAATAATTAAAGTTGTCAATTTAATAAGATTTTGGTAAATAAATTTGGAAGAAATAAAAACTTTGTAATTTAATAATGAAATGAATGCCAAAATGAAATGTAACAATGTATTTAAAAACTAATTATTAACAATTGAAATGAAATTACAATTTATTGAAGTAATGTAAATTGTATACTTGGCTATAAATTAATGTAAGAAAACTAATGCAAACATTTAAATTTATAAAAGGAATAATATGAATTAAATGACTCTTGAATAAAGATTAGGATTATAAGAATGGTAACATTTGTTGTGAACAATGAAATCCCAAGTGTGAATGTTGAATCATCAATGAGATAATATATGATTAATATAAATTGAAGTAAATCAGTGTTAATTCAGTAATTGTAACATTTGATTTGTAAACAATAATGAATTCATTAATGTGACTTAAAGTAATAGCAACGATTGTAAGTTACTATTTAATTGGCCTATTAATTTAGTTGTAACTGTTATATTTGAGTATAAATTTGAATATAAGTAAATAAGGGTAAGTGGTGTGTAAATAAATGAATTAGTATAATTAATAGTAATTGAGTAAATTCAATATTAGATAGGTAATTATAATAATTAGTTGAATACAATAAACTTAACTGTAAATTAAAGGGTAATGGTAACAGCTATTATAACTTGCCTATTTAGTTTATAAAATAAATCAGAAATCTTTAATGTCATTAATGAGAATTAATGTAGTAACGGGAGGTGTGAATGTATGAATTAAATAGAAACGTAAATTTATTTATAAAGTAATAAATTGGTAAAAGGAATGAAACTAAGTTAAATTAATTAATTGGTTTTAAACCTTAATTAATGTGTACATTTGACAAGATTTCACATTTAGAAATGTAACATTTAATACAAATTTAAGATGAAAATAGGAGTAGAATAGTGTAATGGAATATAAAACTAATGTAACTAGGTATAGAGGGTAATAATGGACCCAGTATAAAGATGGCAATTAAACCAAATCAAATTATTGGAAGCAATTTTTATTTAATTGGAATGTAATCTATAATAAAATGGATTATTGTAGGTAAATGAAATTAATTACTATGTAAATTGAAATTTGGATGAATTGGGAAGTTATTAATGTATTAGTATATAAACCAATGTTAATATTACCCATAAGAGGACAAGTTAATAGTTGCTTCAATAACAAAATTGAGAAATCAAATATATGGATTTAATTGGGGATTTAAACTTATAATTTCTAAACTAGATAAAATACGGTGTTTACACGCAATGACTTTCTATATTTTATTTCCCTATGTTTGTTTCTCTAATTTTTATTTTCTATTTTATTTGTATAAACTTTGAATATGTTTATTTGATTTCTGATTGATTTTTTGAAATTGCAAGAGGTATAGGTTACTTGTTTTGTTTATTTGTTGCCTTTTTCTTTTCCCTTGCCTTTCCATTTGCATAGCCAATTACTTCCCACATTCATTAACCGTGAATTCTTCTCATAATTCACGTACATATTGTTCCTTAAACTCCTCTTTTCATTGCATGCAAACAAAGGAAAAAAAAATTAATAAATACATCAAGTTATTTGTTGCCTTTTTATTTCCCAAACCATTCAAACTCCTACCTTTTTTGCCTAACCTCTTTATTTCTTACCTTAGCTGTTCATTCCTTTAACCTAGCCGCCACTCTCTCTTTTTATTTCACGTACAAAGTTTCTCATCTCCTCATCTTATTCATTTGCGTGAAGAAAAAAAAACAAGATCTAAGGTCATGGCTTCCTTCTTCCTTCTCCTTTTTTTTCATTTTGTTTTCTTGTCTTCCTCCAAGTTAGGCTCGGCCTCCATCTTCTCCTAGCACACCTCTAACCATCATGACCAAGCAACACAAGATGATGGTTGAACGCATATGTGGTGTAGCCAAGCCATTGATTGATTAAGGTAAGTTATGCCACTTTGATTTGTTATTTTTCCATTGTTTTAACTTCTATTCTTTTGTATTGAATCATATTCTTATGTATGTAATATTTGTTTGCATACAAGATTTGGATCTGACTCTTCATCCACTTAAGTTTGCATTGTGCTTTGCGGAGTCTAGATTTGGGTTTGTGTAAAGATCCCGGATTTTATATAAATTTAAATTGATAATTAATTTAATTTTTGAATTAAAATTGTGAAATTAATCGATAAATTGATTCGAGTTTCCCCGAATTCAAATAAATTCTATGTTAAATCATTTAAAATTTAGATATTGTATATATATGTATATATGTGAATATATATGTATATGGGCATATATGAGTAAATTTGAATTTATATATATATATACATTGAATTTGAATTTAAATCTTAAATAAATGGGTTAGAAATAAATATAAAAATATAGACTTTGGACACAAGGAAATAAATAAATGATTTAAACTTAGAATTGATGGTTAATAATGATTTGAACTTATAAAATAAATATAAGATAATAAATATTAAAGTAAAATAATAGTAATAAATATTTAAACTTGAATTAGAAATAAATATAAGATAAATTATAAAAATAAAATAAATACATAAATAAATTCAAACAACATATTAAATATAGAAATTCACCTATATTACAAAATAAATTATAAAAATAGGAATACAAATATATAAGATATATTATAAAATACAAAGTAAACATTTGATAAAATCTAACAACAAATTAAAATAGAAATTTATTTGTATTATAAAATAATAATATTAAAGCAAAATAAAATACATTTAAATATGAATAAATATGGACAAGTAAGAAACAAGTAATATACATACAAATATATATATATATATATGCATTAGCTTGTAGTAGAAGACACTAGTATATAGATAAATATATTTGTACAAAGTTAATTAATGTAGCCACCACACCCAAAATCATATCAGCCAACAAAAAGCAAAATATCTCTGCCTATTTGGTACAAAAGAAAATTAATAACCCTGTACAAATTTATCACCCAGTACTAAAACAAATGAACACGCTGTAAACTTCATTTCTTTCCATCATCTTCATTTCAAATTCGTTCCACTTCAAGCTGTGAAAAAAACTGAAAGAAAATACCAGCTGAACATCAAAACAAATCAACTTAAACATCAAAACAAATCAGAGAAGGAAGCTTCAGCTAAAAGTTCAAACCTGTTTCAACATAAAGAAGAAGTGCTCTGTTCTTCTCTTGAAACACTGTGAGTAACATCACTTTAAAATAATTTAAAAGTATAACCTGTTACTTATATATATGTGAATAAGTATGATTGTGTGAATATATATAGAAGTAAGTTTATGTGTGTGTATATATGGATGTATAAATGTGTGAGCATGTCTGTTGCCTGTGACATCTCTGTTCCCAGTTTTCAGGCTCAAGTTTTGAATTAAAAATTGTGTATCTCTTAATCTAGTCACTGTTATGATTTAAGTTATAAACAAAAAAATTGTTTGTTTTATCATAACTTAAGGTTTAAAAATTTAATTGTGTTAAAATAAATTTAAACTTGCTCTGGAAACCAAAATGGACAGGAAAGTTTGGGTTTTGAGTAAATTTCAAACATTCAAATTCATTGATTCAGGCATGTAATCTGAAACTCCATCCAGAAACATGATTTTTAAAACTAAAATCATAAATTTTAGTATTTGTTTGAGTATGTATTTCTGGGTTAACCAAAAATCGGTTATTTGGAATTTTCTGGTGATCTAGACGATCTGGGAGGTCGGGGTTCTCTGTGGTGATGGGGAGTGATCAAAGGGTCGAGGAAAAATGGTGTGTTGTGGTGCAGTTCATCGAGGAGACAGCGGTGGCGAAATTTCGTCTAGAACCCTAGTTTTGACTGGGTTTAATGAATCGATCGCCACGACTCGTGTAGATGATCGAGTGTCTCGGGGCTTCGGGTGATGGTAGTTGGGTCATTGACAAAGTCGGCACCGGAGTAGTGGATATTCTGGTGGTCGGAGCTTCATTGTCGAGGCGATGACAGGTTTGGTGATGAGGTCAATTCGAGTTCCAGGTTTCGACTTTGATCTCGAATTCGTTTTTCTGACGACCGCCCATGACCCCTGCACCGTATCTAGAGAAAGTGCACTGTAAAGTGTGCCAGGCGACCATGGACGATTGTCAAGGTAAATTAAAACAACAGACTCTATCATATTACTCACAGCGCATGGACAAAATACAATAAAACATATGTATAGTGAAGCTTTACAGAACAAAATGACATCATATAAAACTCCATAATAGTTGAATACAAGCATCCAAATATTCAATACATCAAGCCTCACTACATATCACTCAAAGATTATACAAACAGCGGAACATCCAGTACATATAAGAAGATAATATGCAACACTCTAGCTCGTCTTCGATATCAGCATCGTGAGAAGAGAACAGCACCTGTCACCTGCTACCTAGTCTGCCCGTCCCAAAATGGACGAACAGCCCAAGGCAATAAGAATTAAAACATAAAGCCTTGAGTCAGACAACAGTCTTAGTGAGCAGTAAATTAACTAACAACATACCAAAAGAGCAAAAAGGAAAAAGGAGTAGGAATACAACCCTCCCACTCCAACCTCTTTCTACAGTGATAGCCCCCAGACACACGCTAAGCAGAAGCAAACATAACAGAGCATACAATGTAAAGAAAAGAAATTATCACTCGAGTCAAGGGCGATGTTTTCCAAGCACAAACCCCCAAGGCCTAAACCAAGATCAGATAAGCACCCAGAAAACACTGCTCTTGAGACCGAATGACGATACAACCAAATATCCATGACTCTGGCTATCACTGTTATCATTGCTTCGATATCACCGTTAATTGAATGACCGGCACATTCTTTCAGCCGTCCGTCAAGGGCTAATAGAAACCCCGGTTCTAGACATAACTCCCGCACGTCGTCGCAGCCCGTGCCTAGGACTATCGAATCTGCCCAGAGTACTCGACCATCAACAGTTGGCCGTTGGGACTATCGAATCTGCCCAAACGTACTCTTGCTTAGAGCATGCTAGAACCTTCAACAATGATGCTATCCAAGCCTCCTAGTCATCCTCCTTGACGACTATTTCCATACTAGCTCAAGCGCCTCTCAAGCATCCATTACTCTTAACTCGAATCATATCACCGAGTTACCAACGTGCTTGGAATGATCCCGTCTGGATTAGACCAAGACTTTCTCATATCATACTTCGCTTCATCACATCCTCGCAAAGTCTCATCTCAACATCATCATCGTCGAATCTATGCATAAGAGCTTCATCATCCCGCTACATATGCCACGAGCAGCTTTCCCAATTCAAGAACCTTTCCCTTAGCTTTTGAATTGTCTTCGGTCTAAATCAAATCATCAATCATCTAATTCATAGCAATCAATCAAATCAAACATTAATCCAAGCAATCAAACATTCAAATATGATCTATGTAGACAATTATCACAATAATGGCAATTTCGTAATTAAAGAGTTGAAAGTCTAACAAGCATGAAATCATGAGAAATATCGCTACAATCTTGATAAATGAACTTGCATAGGTTAACACTTAGTAAAATGGTTGTCAAATCATTATGAACAATGGATCTACATGGATCTACACTTAGGATGAAGAAAATGCATGAAAATCACTATTTTAACACCAAATCGAGCCAACAATCCGATCTACTCCTTTGGATCCGTGTGAGAGATAATCACCACTCACCGAATCACCTAAACAACCCCAAATCAACAAGCTTCAGATCTGGACAGCGAAGGATCAAGCTTGATCTATCACGAATCCGCTTCAAACGATGAAATCTATCTTCAATGGATGAAGATCTTCAACTTTAGCTCTTGAATCTTCAATCTTGATCTTCGATTTGGATAAAAGGAAGCACTAGATTAGAGTGGAGAAAAGAAGTGAAGAAGTGTAGAAGTCGAGCTCTCAAAATGGCAGCACTTCGTCGCTTCGAAATCCGGATCCCAAAAAGTGAGAAAAACCCCTCCTATTTATAGCTGAAAATTTACTAAGTCGTAACTCGACTATCTCCTAAGTCGTCTCCGACTTACGACCTAAGACCCCTCCGACCTAAAGACTTACCCAAACCTTACGACTTAATGACTTACCAAAACTCATCAGTTTACGACTTAACGCGTGCGCCTAACTTTTAACAACTCAGCAGCTAACCCCTAAGTCAGTTACGACTTAACTGGGTATACGACTTACGACCTAACTACAAGGCCACACCCAGCAACTTAACAGAAATACCTACCTACGACTTAGCACCTCATATGACCTACGACTTAAGGAAATCTCAAGCGCGCGACCTAACTTACACGCGACTTAACAAGTAGGCTACGACTTAACAAATAACTGGGGCTACGACTCAACTACTAAGTCGTCTACGACTTAAAACAGATCAACTCTTAAGTCGCTCGCGACTTAACCACTACTAAGTCGCTCACGACCTATCACTCAGGCAGAAACCCAGCGACCTAACACCTTAAGTTTTCACGCGACCTAAAACATGTTACGACTTACGACTTAACTCGTACGACTTAACTCCCATAGGTCGTCTAACGACTTAACTACTAAGTCGTTAACTAGCTTATCTCTTAGGTCGGTCAATCCCATAAGTCGCTCACTCTACTAGGTCGCCTACCCTATAAGTCGGTCAATTCTTAGGTCGCTAACTCGCCCTGCCGACCTAACACTTAACTCACCAAATCCCAGAGACACTCCTATCCCCTAAGTCGTATACGACTTACGACTTACACTAAGTCGTTCACGACTTAGGACTTAGCAAATTCTGCCTAAAATCTGAAATGACTTAAAATGCTGAAAATTCCAGATTTTGACGAACTTGTCGATCCGTAAAAATACGGGTCGTTACAGTTTTTGAGAGGAGTATGGGGATTCAGGTGGTTGGGGATTGGAGTGTGGAAGATCGTCAACGTGCTCAACGTCGCGGTGTCGCCTAGAGTTGGTCGGAGGCGCTGTTCACGTGCACGAGAAAAGTGCACTAGTTTCTGGCATCTGGATTTTGTTTAGAACAGAGTTGAACGCGAATTTTTCTTGAGTGTTTACTCGAAGCTGTAGGGTGTAGGACTCGAAGCAGAGGCTGATATAGCTCGGGTAGATGTTGATTTCAGGTTTACAAACTTGTTTTGTTTCTGGAATTTAAACTGGAATTTAAATTTCTATATCAAGGTTTAAAATGAATTTTGAATCCAAGTGTAAATATTCAAGTTCAGTTTTGAAAATTTAGTTTGGGAAATAAAATTTTAAATTTAAATTGTTTTAATAACTTAAAAATATTTAAGTATTGAAAGGAAATTTGAATTTAAAATGAAAATTAAATTGTGAAGGAAAGATTTAAACAAGAAATCAAAATTTGAAACCTGAATCTTAAGTCTAACTCTGAATTCCAGATTTTGAAATTAATAAAGTTTTATAAATTTAAATGTTTAAATAAGTTTAAAGGCTAAAGTATTCTTTTAACATGTAAATTTAAAGGTTTTAAACATTATTAATTTATAAATTGGTATTCATTTTAAATCTTGAAATTTAAAATGAATGTAAAGGCGAATTGAATATAAATGTTCAACCTATTTATAAGTGATAACAGAATCATTAATAAAAATAAGATTTGTTTTAAGTTAATGAAGATACAATGATAATTTGTAATTCATTAATTATTAAGTTAATTAAAATGGATAATTTATTTTTTTAATTAATGATTTGGATTAATTAAATAAGTAATTAGAGGTTTAAATTAATTAATTGAGGTTTAACGATTAATTAATTAAGGAATAATTAATTTGTTAAATAAGGATGATTAATTAAATATTTAATTAATGATTAAAGTTGATTAATCAAGTGATTAAGCAATAATTGATTTAAGGATAATGTGATAAATTGATTAAGGTAATTAATTTGAGGAAAATTTATCTATTAAAGGTTAATTAATTAATCAAGTGATTAAGAAATAATTGGTGATTAACTTATGATAATTAACCCGGATCTGATAATTTGTTCATGAGTAATACATCTGATTTAAATTAATCAGTCGATAAATAAAAATTTACTTGTGAATGTTTGGACTTGACTGAATGGTTGAATTGTTAATATTCCCTGATCTGTGATGCTATGTGATATATTCTGATTTGTGTGTGATCTGTACTGTAGTTCATTTATCTCGGATGAATGTAATATATTATCTGTAATTTATATATCTGTGATCTATGAATAAAAGATAAGCGTTATAGTTATACTGCTTATCAACTATATTTCTGTATTATGATCTATGATGATTGAATGATGTTGCACTACTGTGTGAAACCCCAGACTACACCATACACACAAAAATATGGATTTCACGTGGAAATCAGTTAAGTCGCAGATTTTTGACAATTTTAAAGATTGAATTCTTGAATCAAAAATAGTTTGGAATTGGAATTGAAAGCTTTTGAAAATGTGTTCAAATGATTTGAAATCTAAATGATTTGATTTAAATTTTAATTCAATATTTGGAATTGAATTCAATGATTTGGAAATTATGGTCTAAAAAGACCATACCAGTTATAAATGTGTTTTATATGGATTTTAACCATTTAAAAGTATGGTTTCGGAAATTTAAGGAAATTTAATCCAAGTTTATATTTGAATGGTTTTAACTTATGTAAATTGGAAATTAGTTTTCCAGAATGGAAACTAATTGTTTCAAATGATAAAAGCTTTCATATAAGAAATGAAATTCCAATTTAAATTAAAGGAATTTCAAGTTTGAATTAAAAATGGTTTCCCAAGCCATGAATAGATCTTTGTGAAACTGGGTGAACTTTGTGAATTGAATCTGTTTATTTTTAACAGATTTAAAATGGTGATTTGTTTAAACCATTCGAAATGGAATTTTTTTGAAAGCTATAAGTTAAATCTTTGATTTAAAAATTGGACGAGTAAATCCATTTGAAAGGGAAATTGTTTGGAAATCTATGAATAAATCTGTGTGGAAATTGGGTGAACTTTGTGAGATGAATCTTTTTGTAAAGGATTGAAAATGGTAATGTGTTCAAACCATTTGAAAGAAAAGTTTTGGGTAATAAGTTGTGACTTAACTGAAATCCCATATCCATATGGTTTTTTAATATTACACTCATTATTCGGTTTAGCCGGGAGAGGACTTTGTGTCATATAACCCGTTCCGAATAATGATACGACGTTAAGGATAGCATTTGAAGACCGGTGGTGAAGACCAGATATTTTTGAAAACGAAAGGACAACTCGTCGAATGTCTCTGCATCGACTAGTCCCCGGTATAGAGACTCCATATGTGGTGGGAAGTCCGGACGTGATTAGGGATTATCCGGATTGCAAGGGCTTCTTTGGAAGTGCCTTCGGTTCTGTTCGAACCCGGAACAGACTTGTATGGTTGTATGTCTGACACTACACTTTGAGGTATAAAGCTGATTTCTTTCAAATACATTTCTGTTTGGTGGCGGAGAATTTATTCTCTTAGCTTAACACCCTTCTCTGAGACGTACGAGCTCAAAGGTTATGTAGTTGAAAGTTATCAGTGATATACTCCCAATTTGGTAGTGTGGCATGCTGAGTGCTACTGTGTGTTGGTGATCATTTTTTGATCAAAGCATGGCTTTCGTGTAAAGTGTATCTTTGTGGACGAGACCTCATCGAGCCTCACAAACCAGAAATTGTCGAAACAGGAAAGATGCGGCAAGGTTTCAGGGGTAGCTCCCCTAGGGTATGACCATTCCTTCTAGAAAAGGGTGATATCATGGTATGGAGCCCAGATATTTACCTGTGTGGTTGCTCCAATCTCATTTCCTGTGTGATTGTTGCTGTGTGATCGAGGTACCTCAGATAAAGGTCGCAAACGACCGAGGGTGGCATATCTCAGGTTTACTACCCGGGAAGGGGGTAACTGGCCTTGTGTTGGCAGAGAGCAATTGTCTCTCGGGGCGTCCCTCCAGAGGCGTTCCTACGTGGCATAGGAATTCCTTAGCCTGACCATTTGTTGGAAAATCCAAAGAAATAATACGAACCCAGTACGGTTTTAGTTGTAGAACCTGCCATTTACTTATGGTGGTCACAACTGTTTAGATGGTAGCTATAGTAGGCATAGTTCGGAATGTCTATGCTGGCTAAGATTAATATTATACTTTCGAAATGGTTTTCTACACTATGCACTAATAGTAATAATATCCAATGATTTTGCGTAGTAAGCATGTTTGACTATCATAAGAAGAAATCTCCTGCAATTCTGCGTTTGCATTGTGTGTGTGGTGGGAGGTCTTATGGTAGTTTCATTTTCCAAAAAGCATTGCAGGTTTCAATGTTTAAAATTCTTTTGTTGTTTGTTTTAAAGATAAACTATTTTTGTTTACTCACACCAGTCCCATGACTGACTCGGAGTTTATTCTTCCCTTCCTAAACTCTGGGTGCCCATAATTTTCCACACGGGCAGTCTAGAGTTGGGTTTTTCAAATAGTCAGGTTTAGTAGACTAGTTGGTGCTAGTTTAGTTTTTGGAGATCGATGACTGACCTTGTTTAGCTTAGTGCAATGTGATAGGGGGTTCTCGCTTCGCAGTTTGGTGGCGAACGGGAGACTCTTACCTCTACATGTCCTCGTGGTGGGGTTGGTTAGCCGTAAGGTGAGACAGTCGAAAGGCTAGCCGTAAAAGCAAGGGCAGGGTACCAGTGTATGCCACGGTGGGTCTGAGATGGTTGCAAAGCCTACCGGTCGCCACTGCCTCGTGAGGGCCTTTACATTTGGTATCAGAGCTAAGGTTGAACTTTAGCTAAGGAGTATAACACATTAAGTAACTCATTAGAAATAGGGTGAAGTATACCCTAGAATGAGTATCTCTAAGATATCCGTCTGTATGCCTTAGTAAATTCTCTTACTATTTACTGATAGTAAGTATGAGTGCAAGAAGTGGATGAGATAGGGGACAGGGGGATACCACTATGAAATGGTCAATACCCTGTAACAACAAGGAAACAATCTTTTCTCTACCAATCTCTTTTTTTCGTTATCTTCTCAATTCTTTGATAGTTCCTGGTAGATCCAAGAAGGAGATTCGATATATTAATATGGGACATAAACTCCGGATGGACCAAAATTGTTTGTTTGGATGAATTGTTTGCATTGGTTGCTATGGTTGATAGGTATACTTTAGTTTCTAAACTGAAAGTTTTGAAATTGTATCCATATATCTATTTATTCTTTGGGTCTGGATATGTACTATGAATGGTTAGTTATCTCTTTGAACTAACCGATGACCCTGCATATTTCGTAGATCTGGATAACCCGAGTATCTTGTGAAAAATTAAAAAAATCCGTTCTCGTATCTATTATTGATATTCTAATTTGGTAAGCCAAATGCAGAATAGATATTCAGTTTGAGTTGATGAAATATTCTTCATCTATCTTTGTGTCTCCTTGGCAAATTTCGGGGACGAAATTTCTTAAGAGGGGAAGTCTGTAACGATCCTGGATTTTATATAAATTTAAATTGATAATTAATTTATTTTTTGAATTAAAATTGTGAAATTAATCGATAAATTGATTCAAGTTTCCTCGAATTCAAATAAATTCTATGTTAAATCATTTAAAATTTAGATATTGTATATATATTTATGTATGTGAATATATATGTATATGGGCATATATGAGTAAATTTGAATTTATATATATATATATATACATTGAATTTGAATTTAAATCTTAAATAAATGGGTTAGAAATAAATATAAAAATATAGACTTTGGACACAAGGAAATAAATAAATGATTTAAACTTAGAATTGATGGTTAATAATGATTTGAACTTATAAAATAAATATAAGATAATAAATATTAAAGTAAAATAATAATAATAAATAGTTAAACTAGAATTAGAAATAAATATAAGATAAATTATAAAAATAAAATAAATACATAAATAAATTCAAACAACATATTAAATATAGAAATTCACCTATATTACAAAATAAATTATAAAAATAGGAATACAAATATATAAGATATATTATAAAATACAAAGTAAACATTTGATAAAATCTAACAACAAATTAAACTAGAAATTTATTTGTATTATAAAATAATAAGATTAAACCAAAATAAAATACATTTAAATATGAATAAATATGGACAAGTAAGAAGCAAGTAATTAATTAATGTAGATAAATATATTTGTACAAAGTTAATTAATGTAGCCACCACACCCAAAATCATATCAACCAACAAAAAGCAAAATATCTCTGCCTATTTGGTATAAAAGAAAATTAATAACCCTATACAAATTTATCACCCAGTACTAAAACAAATGAACACATTGTAAACTTCATTTCTTTCTATCATCTTCATTTCAAATTCGTTCCACTTCAAGCTGTGAAAAAAACTGAAAGAAAATACCAGCTGAAACTCAAACAAGAATTCAACTTAAACATCAAAACAAATCAGAGAAGGAAGCTCCAGCTAAAAGTTCAAACCTGTTTCAACATAAAGAAGAAGTGCTCTGTTCTTCTCTTGAAACACTGTGAGTAACATCACTTTAAAATAATTTAAAAGTATAACCTGTTACTTATATATATGTAAATAAGTATGATTGTGTGAATATATATAGAAGTAAGTTTATGTGTGTATATATATGGATGTATAAATGTGTGAGCATGTCTGTTGCCTGTGACATCTCTGTTCCTAGTTTTCAGGCTCATGTTTTGATTTAAAAATTGTGTATCTCTTAATCTAGTCACTGTTATGATTTAAGTTATAAATAAAAAAATTGTTTGTTTTATCATAACTTAAGGTTTAAAAATTTAATTGAGTTAAAATAAATTTAAACTTGCTCTGGAAACCAAAATGGACAGGAAAGTTTGGGTTTTGAGTAAATTTCAAACATTCAAATTCATTGATTCAGGCATGTAATCTGAAACGCTAACCAGAAACATGATTTTTAAAACTAAAATCATAAATTTTAGTATTTGTTTGAGTATGCATTTCTGGGTTAACCAGAAATCAGTTATTTGGAATTTTCTAGTGATCTAGACGATCTGGGAGGTCGGGGTTCTCTATGGTGATGGAGGAGTGATCGGAGGGTCGAGGAAAAATGGTGTGTTGTGGTGTAGTTCATCGAGGAGGCAGCGGTGGCAAAATTTCTTCTAGAACCCTAGTTTTGACTGGGTTTAATGAATCGATCGCCACGACTTGTGTAGATGATCGAGTGTCTCGGGGCTTCGAGTGATGGTAGTTGGGTCATTGACGAAGTCGGCGCCAGAGTAGTGGATATTCTGGTGGTCGGAGCTTCATGAATGAGGCGATGAAAGGTTTGGTGATGAGGTCAATTCGAGTTCTAGGTTTCGACTTTGATCTCGAATTCGTTTTCGAGAGGAGTATGGGGATTCAGGTGGTTGGGGATTGGAGTGTGGAAGATCGTCGACGTGCTCGACGTCGTGGTGTCGCCTGGAGTTGGTCGGAGGCGCTGTTCACGTGCACGAGCACAGTGCACTAGTTTCTGGCATCTGGATATTGTTTAGAACAGAGTTGAACGCGAATTTTTCTCGAGTGTTTACTCGAAGTTGTAGGGTGTAGGACTCAAAGCAGATGCTGATATAGTTCGGGTAGATGTTGATTTCAGGTTTACAAACCTATTTTGTTTCTGGAATTTAAACTGGAATTTAAATTTCTAAATCAAGGTTTAAAATGAATTTTGAATCCAAGTGTAAATATGAGTTTAATTTCAATTTTGAAAATTTAGTTTGGGAAATAAAAATTTAAATTTAAATTGTTTTAATAACTTAAAAATATTTAAGTATTGAAAGGAAATTTGAATTTAAAATGAAATTTAAATTGTGAAGGAAAGATTTAAACAAGAAATCAAAATTTGAAACCTGAATCTTAAGTCTAACTCTGAATTCCATATTTTGAAATTAATAAAGTTTTATAAGTTTAAATGTTTAAATAAGTTTAAAGGCTAAAGTATTCTTTTAACATGTAAATTTAAAGGTTTTAAACTTTATTAATTTATAAATTGGTATTCATTTTAAATCTTGAAATTTAAAATGAATTTAAAGGCGAATTGAATATAAATGTTTCAACCTATTTATAAGTGATAACAAAATCATTAATAAAAATAAGATTTGTTTTAAGTTAATGAAGATACAATGTTAATTTGTAATTCATTAATTATTAAGTTAATTAAAATGGATAATTTATTTATTTAATTAATTAACGATTTGGATTAATTAAATAAGTTATTAGAGGTTTAAATTAATTAATTGAGGTTTAAAGATTAATTAATTAAGGAATAATTAATTTGTGAATTAAGGATGATTAATTAAATATTTAATTAATGATTAAAGTTGATTAATCAAGTGATTAAGCAATAATTGATTTAAGGATAATGTGATAAATTGATTAAGGTAATTAATTTGAGGAAAATTTATCTATTAAAGGTTAATTAATTAATCAAGTGATTAAGAAATAATTGGTGATTAACTTATGATAATTAACCCGGATCTGATAATTTGTTCATGAGTAATACATCTGATTTAAATTAATCAGTCGATAAATAAAAATTTACTTGTGAATGTTTGGACTTGACTGAATGGTTGAATTGTTAATATTCCCTGATCTGTGATGTTGTGTGATATATTCTGATTTGTGTGTGATCTGTACTGTAGTTCATTTATCTGGGATGAATGTAATATATTATCTGTAATTTATATATCTGTGATCTGTGAATAAAAAATAAGCGTTATAGTTATA
The DNA here is from genome assembly GCA_030737815.1 of Allium fistulosum. NCBI lineage: Eukaryota > Viridiplantae > Streptophyta > Magnoliopsida > Asparagales > Amaryllidaceae > Allium > Allium fistulosum. The sequence goes on from CM060901.1 coordinate 636,889,691, forward strand.
CCGCTTATCAACTATATATCTATATTATGATCTGTGATGATTGAATGATATTGCACTACTGTGTGAAACCCCTGGACTACACCATACACACACAAATATGGATTTCACGTGGAAATCAGTTAAGTCGTAGATTTTTGACAATTTTAAAGATTGAATTCTTGAATCAAAAATAGTTTGGAATTGGAATTGAAAGCTTTTGAAAATGAGTTCAAATGATTTGAAATCTAAATGATTTGATTTAAATTTGAATTCAATATTTGGAATTGAATTCAATGATTTGGAAATTATGGTCTAAAAATACCATACAAGTTATAAATGTGTTTTATATGGATTTTAACCATTTAAAAGTATGATTTCGGAAATTTAAGGAAATTTAATCCAAGTTTATACTTAAATGGTTTTAAATTATGTAAATTGGAAATTAGTTTTCCAGAATGGAAACTAATTGTTTCAAATGATAAAAGTTTCATATAAGAAATGAAATTCCAATTTAAATTAAAGGAATTTCAAGTTTGAATTAAAAATGGTTTCCCAAGCCATGAATAGATCTTTGTGAAACTGGCTGAACTTTGTGAATTGAATCTGTTTATTTTTAACAGATTTAAAATGGTGATTTGTTTAAACCATTCGAAATGGAATTGTTTTGAAAGCTATAAGTTAAATCTTTGATTTAAAAATTGGACAAGTTAATCCAATTGAAAGGGAAATTGTTTGGAAATCTTTGAATAAATCTGTGTGGAAACTGGGTGAACTTTGTGAGATGAATCTTTTTGTAAAGGATTGAAAATGGTAATGTGTTCAAACCATTTGAAAGAAACGTTTTGGGTAATAAGTTGTGACTTAACTGAAATCCCATATCCATATGGTTTTTTAATATTACGCTCATTATTCGGTTTAGCTGGGAGAGGACTTTGTGTCATATAACTCATTCCGAATAATGATACGACATTAAGGATAGCATTTGAAGACCGGTGGTGAAGACCGGATATCTAAAGCGATAATTAAATCTCAAATCAGCAAATATTTAATTATCTAAAGCGATAATTAAATCTCAAATCAGCAAATATTTAATTATCTAAAGCGATAATTAAATCTCAAATCAGCAAATATTTAATTATCTAAAGCGATAATTAAATCTCAAATCAACAAATATTTAATTATCTAAAGCGATAATTAAAAGCAACAAATATCCGATTATCGAAAACGATAATCAGAACTCATATCAATAAATATCTAATTATCACAAGCGATAATTAGAAACAACAAACATCCGATTATCAAAAACGATAATCAGAACTCATATCAACAAATATCCAATTACCTGTAGATAATTGGAAACAACAAATATCTAGAAATCAATTAAGAAGACTAGAAAATCAATATAAAAGGTTGGATCGATCCCATCAGATGGTGAGTTTTTAATTCGCCGCACGTGCATCAATGTAATATCCCAGAAATTTAGGGCAATATCAATTTAATAATCTGTTTAAATAATTAAATTGATTGATAATTTTTGATAATAAAATTTGAATTGGTTTAATAATCTAATTAAATAAATATTTAATTAGTGAATTTTTTCTAATAAAATGATTTCTATTTATAATATATATATAAGTGTATATATTGTAAACAGATAAGCTTGGGTTTGTAATTTAAATAATAAATAAAATCTTGTTTTTGATTTCTAATATGCATTTTTGATAATTTGGAGATTTGGATTTATTTAATATTAGTTTTTCAAAGTTATTTAAACAAAATAACTATATGGTTTTGAAATGAAATTAATAGTAAGGTTAATCTATTTTCTTTTTAAATATTGCTTAATATGATTTAAGAGTATATATAAGTTTAAATACCATTTACATATGGTATGTTAATTCATTTAATAAATAGTAGTAATTTATAATCTCCTTTATAATTTTTTTTTTTAAAATAGATAAATATGTTAATTTCAAACAATATTAACAGAGTATTGTTTTTTATAATAAAAAGACCTTAATAAAATAGGATTGTTATTTTCAAATTGGATGTGTTGTTTTAAATTTACTTTAAATTGGATTTTAAGAATATAATTTGAATTTGAATTTGAAATTCAAAAGAGGTAATATTTAAATAGTTTTAGATTTTAAATATATATGTATAAGCTTTTATTTATAAGTATAATTGGTTAGTTCTTTAAAAAGTTATCTTTATATATATAAATAGATAAGTAATAAGTGTTTAATAAATAAAGAAAAAGATTTATTTACACTTAAAATATATATAAATTAAATAAAAAGACATGTGTAATTCTCCAAATGCTTTGTTATAACAAGTGTTAACTAATTAACCACTATAATGACAAATGTCAAAATGAGGTAATTTTGTTTTTCTTTTATTTGTTAAATCATTTTATTCTATATAAACATATGTTCTTATCTACATTTCTTTTTCTCTTTTTCAAAGACAAGAAAACTTCAGCCTAAACTAAATATCTCAAAAACAAAATCTGATTTAAATCTCTCAAAGACAATCAGTAAAATTACTTTCCTCTCAAACAAATCCTCAAACCATAATCTCAAATAACCTGTAACTCATTTTCCAAAATCAAGCTTCAACCTGCATTTCTTTAAAACCTGTAACCTCTCTTCAATCTGAAACAAAAAGATTGCATTTTCTTCAAATCTGGAATTAAAACAAACCTGAAATCAATCCTCTGTAAAGCTTTTTCTTCAAACCGTAATTCATCTTCAAAACCAACAACCTGTTATATATTTTCCAAAAAAATCAAACAAAGCCTGCATTTTTCTAAAGCCTGGAAATTAGGCTACCTGCATGCAAACCTGAGATGATTAGGCCTGCATTTTCTTTTGAGCTGGGAGCATGCATGAAGTCTGTAAATCAAGGAGCAAAAGCATTTCAGCAAAACAAGTTTAAAGTTTCAAAACATCAACAACTCAAGTTTTTAAAGTTCAAAGTTTTCAAAATAAAGTGCTCTATTCATTTTTCACTGGTGAGTAACATTTATTTCTAAAAATTAAAGTATATGATATCTGTTTGTAAGCTTGAATCTATGCCTGCATGTTGTTTAATATGTTTGGAATGTATGTATATTTTTGTATATATGGATGGAAATTGGTGATATGCATGTCTGTTTATTATCTGAGTCTTCTCTAATTTTTAGTTCTCAGGTTCATATTTTGATTTAAATCCAAAATCTTTTAATTTGATTTGTGTTTAGACTTAAGATTCAAAGGGAACTCGATTGTTTAACCATGATTTAAAGTTTAAATTTTATTTAAACAAATGAAAATGGGGAATTGTTCTGGAAACTAAATAAAGCAGGAAAACTTAAGTTTTAGTAAAAATTCAAATTACTTAAATCATTGATTCAGGCGTATAATCTGAATCCTGGGATGAAGACATGATTTTTAAAATTCGAATCACGATTTTTAGAAATAGGAAGTGAGAGCAGTCCGAGTTGAACTGGAATTGATGTTTTGGGAAATCTCTGACGATCCAGGTGATCGGAGAAGATGTGGTTCTCTTTGAAGCTAGCTGAATGATGGGTGAGGTTGGGAAAAATGGCAGAAGGGTATTCAAAGCACAGTAGTGGTGGCGGTGATCATTTTAAGTCTGTAGACCTAGTTTTGATGATGGTCAGAAAATCATCCACCACGGCGTCTCTGGTGGACCGAGTTCCACCAGACTTTGGAAATTTGGAATGGGAACGTAGACGAAGGCATGGCGAGGAGTTCAGGTGCTCCGGTGGTCAGAAAGATGAACTCGAGGAATTTTCCAGGTTTGGGTTTGGGAGGAGTTCACTGTTTCCAGGTTGTGATCGAGTTGTTCGAATTCGATGGTGAAGTTAGTTCGAGGCTTTGGTGATTGGGTTTTAGTGTTAGGGTGAGCGTCGACTTGTGGAGGTTACCGTGGATGGTCGGAGGCGATCAACTCGCTTGTGCACGTGCACGAGATACTTGGAGCCTGGGTTGCTTTTTGGTTCGAGAAGATGATGATTTACTCGAAAACATCCTCGTGAAAACTGGGTGATGGCTCGGGGAGACTCGTGTGGGCTAAACTGTTTAAATTTTTACTTGACAAAGTTTTAAAATAACAGGGGAAGGAAAACTCGAAGGGAACTCGGGGTTTTCCAGTTTTTACTCGAAGCAAGTGTGATGGTCTCGGGTCTTTTAAGATTGCAGTTTTTAAACCAGTCAGGGTTTTTAAAAATTTAAATTAAGTTTAAAATATAAAGCAGGTTTTTAAAAACACACTTTTAAATCAAATATAAAGTATGGATTCAAGTTAGTTTGTATTCTAGCTTGAGATAAAATAAGTTTATAAATTTGTAATGTTTTAACAAATTTAAGTTGTTAAAAATATTTTTAAAAAGATTTTGAATTTAAATAAATTGATTTAAAAATCTTATAAATTTCTTTCATATATGTTAAAGTGTTTCTTAACATTTGAATTTAAGAAGATTTTGTAAATCTGATTTAAAATTGGTTAAAGTTAAATTGTAATTTATTTTGAATCTTTTAATTTAAAATGAATTAAAAGAAAGATATTAAAGTTAAATCTTTTAAAGTCTTGGTTAATAATAATTAAAGTAGATGGAAGGTAAATACTTTAATTTAGAAAGTAATTAATGTTTAATGATTTAAGATTCAATTAAATTAATAAAGTAATTAAAGAATAATTTATTAATTTAATTTATTAATTAATTCAGTGTTAATTAATTAAATGATAAGTAAATTAATAAATCAAATGATTAAGAGATTAATTAGGTAATTAATTTAGTAATTAGAAATTAATTAAATGGTATTTAAGAATTAATTAATTTGTAATTAATAATGTTGATTTAAGTTTAATTACTTAAATAATGAATTGTTAAAAATTAATGATAGATCATTAATTAGAGAATATTAAATAATTAACTATTAATGTTTAAATTTGATAATTAACTAGATAAATTAGTTAATTAAAAATTGGTTAAGTAAATTACTTAATAAAGTAATTAAAGTAATTACTTAAGGTAATTAATTAAATAAATTTGATAAGTTAAATTAATTTTGTTTAATTAATTTAAGATAATCACTGGGTGATTTGATAATTACTTAAAGGTAATTAGTGGAAGTATAAATTACTTAGAAAAGTAATTAAAGTTAATTAGGGGATATAATTAAAAGGTGGTTTAATAAAAGTAATTTGAGTTTAGTACTTTTAATAATTAATCAAGGGATTAATTAAAGGATAATTAATTAAGGAGTAATTAATTTAGGAAGTGTAGTAATTAAGAGTAGTTAATTACTAAAGGGGATTAATCAAAGGTGATTAATAAATGTGATTAATTAATTATTAATATAAATAAGATAATTAATTAAGAATAATTAAGGATCATTAATTAATATAATTAATGATGTTATTAAGAATTGATTAATTAAAATTAATTAATAAATAATAAGTGATTAAAGTAATTAATTAATTGTAATTAATTAAGGATTAATGTAATTAAATACAGTTAATTAATAGATGAAGTAATTAAAGATGAATTACTGAATGGTTTAAGTTAATTAATTTGTGAAATTAATTAAGAGTTAATTACTTAAGGTAATTAAAGTATAATTAATCAGGATTGATTAATTAAGATGATACTTAAATATGATTAATTAATTGGTTTAATTAATGATTAAGTAAGAAGGATTTATAAAATGAGGTAATTAATTTAATTCACTTTAAATTAATTAGAAATGATATAAATCATTACTTAGGGATGGATGAATAATATAGAATGCTTTGCATTGTTGTTATCTCTGATAAGAGATGTGCTGATCTATGATATGGATGCTTTGGTTAAATTGAAATGATAATATGGATTATCTGTTTGTGATAATGTAGATTATCTATTGTGAATTATCTATCCGTGTAGTATAGATAACTGAAATGAATTGTTTTAACCTTAAAACAACTTGGCCTTAAAAGATACGTTTTGGATTTCGATGAGACCGGGATCGGGTTTCCGTATACCGGAATTCCAGGTCTGGAGACCCGAATACCACATCGATCCAAATTAACGTTAGGTCGTGAATCTCAAGTGAAGATGAAGATTCAGAGTGCAAGGGTTATTGTCGTTAACTCTGAGGGTGATTCCAACACGAGTGTAACGAGATAATGCCTTCGGTTTCGTTCGAACCCGGAACGAACTTGTATGGATTGAATGCTTTCAACACATCGTCAGGCGGACATGAGCATTCTAAGTGATGTGTTCTGATTAAAGGTAATCGTGACCTCAAGCCTCATCAACCGGGAATGGCTAAAACAGGGGAGGTGCAGCAAGGCTTCGTGGGTAGCACCCACTGAGAGTAAGGTCATCCCTGTCTAGAGAGTTCCTTCTTTTATTTCGGCTTAGTGGTGCAGTTGGCGACGGCCATCTGTGGGGTGATTTTATTCGGAATTATCCAGTAAGGGATGGTTCCGGCTTTGTGTTGCAGGGGATTGGGAGTGATCCTCGGTACGGTGATCTAGGCCCCGTACTGTGATGAGCGGTACCCCGGTAGCTCTGCCATTGTATGGAAATCCAAATTCCAATAAGTGATAACGGATTTGATTGTATACTTATGTATGCTGGAATTTAATAATGTAACAATTTCGGCTATTTCATATTTATTTGAAAACCTTAGACCCTATTATAATACAATCGAATTTCCTATCAAATGTTTTGGTTAGCGTAAGGAAAAAACTTACCCATGTTTATTTGTGGGGAGTCTTACGTGATACCTTTTCTTTCAAAAGGTTTTGAAGTTAAACAAGTTTAACCTGTTACTCACACCAGACCCATGTCTGACCCAAGTTGTTTATTTCTGTTTTATAAACTCTTGGGTACTCAAATTTTTACGAGTAGCCAAGGGATTCAGGTTTAGCTTTGACGAATTGTGGAGGAGAAATGGAGCAGGAGGCTTCGGCGTTCGTAGATATAGTATTCCGCTGTGTTGATATCTGTGTTAGAGTCTTGTATTGTAATTGAGTTGTAATATCTAGACAGATGTTTATAACTGTCTAGTATGTGTTGTATAGATGTGTAAACTCTGATAAGTGTTGTATAATATAGTTTATTTATGTTATTAATATAATTTATTCGTTCCGCTGTGAGATCGTTGATGTTGTTTCTTTCTTTCTTCTCTTCTTTTCTATTTTCTACCTCTTTCTTTCTTATTGTCGATGCGTTCTTCTGTGGATAGAAGGGCGGGTCGTCACAATCAACAAATGGCCGAAGCCTACCAAGTACTCAACATAATTTTTGGCGCCCATCAGATTGACCCGGAGGTCCGCAGAGTGACCCGAAGGTCTAGTACTGGTATTTGACCCGAAAGTCCGCAGAGTGGCCCGAAAGCCCAACAAATGACCCGAAGGTCCAACAAATGACCCGAAGGTCCTCATAGTGGCTCGAAAGCACACGAAAGCATCAAAATGTTTCAATTAACGAGTCCGGAATTAACCGAAATAGCAAACGCACATGTCCCATACCACGTGTTTTACTAAATCGTTTGATTCTCTTCATCGTTTCATTGAAAGTGTGAAATCATCAAATTCATCAAAACAACAGATATTCAATTAACGAGTCCGGAATTAACCGAAATAGTAAAAGTGTGGTTCCATACTCCGCACTTTTGCTAAATCGTTTAAATCACTTCATCGTTTCCTTGAAAGTGCAAAATTGTGTATTCTGTAAAAATACACTTTACATTCTCAAACGGACAAGTCCGGAATTAAGCGAATCAGTAAAAGAAAGGGGTCATAATCCTCGATTTTGCTGAAACGTTTAAATCGCTTCCTCATTCTTTTGAAAGCGCAAACTGTTAAAATTTCTGAAAACAATTTTATTTATTTTGTAAAAATAACAATTCACATTCTCAACTGGACAAGTCCGGAGTTAAGCGAAACAGTAAAAGAAAGGGGTCATAATCCTCGATTTTGCTGAAACGTTTAAATCGCTTCCTCATTCTTTTGAAAACGCAAACGGTTAAAAATTTATAAAACAATTTTCATTTTTAAAACGATTTTCCAATCACGTGATTAAAACAACAAGTCAGTAACAATTTCGATAAGGAAATTGTACTTCTCAAAATACCGTAAAAACGGTTACACATCAGTATTGTGGAATAACCGCTTGAAAATCCACTTTTAAAAATTTGACTGTTACTGAAGTCAAAGCGACAGTAATTCTAAAACATCAAATATCTCATCAAAAGAATTCACATCAAAATGTGACAACAGTGAATTTTCATTCATTAAAATTGTCAACAAAACACCGTGCCTCAAAAATTCAGCATTGGTGTAAAAATCCCGTTATAAAAATAACGGCAACAAAATACGTATCATAACCAAGCATCGGTTCAACATAAAATAAATGCAATGACGTGCAACTCAAATTTTGCACGTTCATTACAATATAAACAAAGAAATCATTCAAATATTTCTTCAACGAGAATAATTCAAAACAGCCAAAAAAATCTAATCAATATATGATTAGCTCAAAAGAAACCAGCCAAAAATCACATATCTGCAATTTCTTCGAATCCTCAATTTGGATTCGAAATTCTCAAAGAAACAAATAATTACAGCTATGTAAACAACAATTGGAATTCATATCGATTTTGTATTTTGATTTTTAAATCAAAAGATTGTCAGTTGTACTCAGCGAATACAGTTTCACTGTTTCCGCTGCGCACTCTGATAAACAGAACGCAATTCAATCAAATCAACAAAACACAGTTTCACTTTTTATTTTTAAATAATGGTATTTAAAAACTTGCATCAAAATTTCAAAACTTTAGTTTTGACTCAAATTACAATAAAACATCGACTAATAGTTGTAACATATGTTCCATCCAAGTTAAGTTTTATATTATGTCCATAAACCCCAAGCTCTGATACCAACTGTGACGCCCCACCTCTATGCTCATAATAACAAAGAGTATTAAAGGAAATACTGTCTATTATTACGAAGAATAAGGCTGGATATGAGCGACCATCCGTAATTGTCCTTACACTAATATTGGTTATCTCGATAGGAGTGGTACATTCTTTTTATTTTTCTTCTATTATTTATTTACTCCCATCGACACACCCAATACTAGTATAAAACGAACTACGACGGTTCATAATAGTTTAGGACATTAGATATAACAATAACACAGATAACATAAATGCGGAACACAGATAAAAACAAAAGTCTCATATATATATAACTGATGTCAGTTAATACATAGTTGACACAATACATATGATACAACTACAACTGTCGACTCTAGAAGTTATATATACAAGTACATTATCGACTAATATACATGAATACATATCGTTCTATACAATGACATGACTACTACAAAACGACACTGACAACTTCCGAAGATGTGAAAAGTCTTCATATCCTGAACAGCAACTCAAAGAAGAAAATCTACAACCTGAAATAACTCGGGTCTGACCCGAGTATTACATTCAAAAGAAAATAATACACGGGTCAGTCTAATTCAAACTCAGTTATTAATGCACGGAAGCAATAATAATCAATATCAAATAGACGACAGTCACAGAAATTTCGTATATCCAACTCTCGATAAGAGAATCGGATAACGGCAGATATAACACTAAACAGTGTAAATCAACAAATCGGCAATCTCAAAATGATCAATCACATCAAATTTCTGTGTGGCTGCAGTACACGCACGCATGCACTGCCTCGCCACACAGTGCGTGAAATCATCATGACAGTGAGTACTAACAGCAATCAAAATAGTAGAGTCAAAGTGAAACTCAAGTCAGCAAAATAGCGCAGACCACAAAAATTTGATTATCGATACGATAATTGGAAAACATTTAATCTAATTATCTAAAAGATAATTAGATATCATCAAAATCATTAGCTTAAACCAAATCAGAATACAACTCATATTATTTGAATTGGCAACACTAAACAATTTCGACAATTGAATTTATCCATTTAAAACTTCAATTTTTTTTTGTTTGGCTGCAGTGCACGCACGCGTGCACTGCCTCGCCAAAATCAGATATACACCTGAAATACACCAAAGATCGACGAACCAGAATCAACTAAGGAAAAACTTCATACAAAATAAGATTGCAGCCTTCACTTGAATACAAGAGCAACTGCAACCAGGACTGCAGCCGCCACTTGAATACAAGGGAGACAGTACAAAGTACGACAAATCAAACTGCAAAAGAAATCAGTGCATCAAAGCAATGCAAACCACAACAACAAGGAACAGAGATCATACTGCACACCCAAAAACAACAAATGTGCAAGAATTCATAGTGCACTAATGTACTAAGCAAGCGACAGTGGTATAAAGCCTCTACCAAATGAATGTGCAATATGTACACAAGTGAATGGGCATAACAAACTGCACATAGGCAAACTGAATCAGAGGTGCAACAAGAACAAATGAGTAAGTGGTCTGCAACAATGCCAAAGGAGTAACATGAACAAAGCACAAAATCAATGTAGACACATGAACTACAAGCTAACAGAGGTAAACTTCAATATGACCAAGTACAACCTCTACATGAAGTCATAATAAAATATGATATGTCTCAAAGGAATGACATGAAAAATGCATGCTACCGTCCCACGACCAACCAGACTAGTGAAACAAACACACCCCATTTACATGGAGCAATTCTACTGGCAAAATGAAGACCAAACTACCCAATTACATGAAGCAGTTATGAAACTGGAAATTGCAAGAATCTAGCTCTAGTACAAAGGCAACAACCCAAGTGATACCAGTGAACATGTAAGCAAAACCAAACTACACAGTACCGACATGAACGTGAGGACAGCTACCACAAAAAGGAACAAGCAATAGTGGAACAGGCCGGAGAGGTGACCAGACAATATTTAAGCAGATGGCTAGTTCAACTACAACTTTGAAGTTAATACTGAAAGAAATTGCAAAACCCAGCAAAATATTAATCAAACCCAATTACAGAGAATTTTAAACAGCATTTTCTCAAGGGCCAAAATCAAAACTGAGAGGGAATTACAGCCAACGTCAAAACAAGGGGTGACCAATGTCACAGTGAACAAAGTAAAGTGTAACTACGATCAAAGTCAGAAATCATGTGGCCGAGATGAATCCAAGCAACGAATTCAATTGAAGGATACAAACAAAAATCGACACAACAAAGTCAGAGCTGTGGCGACCAAGGCTACAATCGGGTCAACTTCAAATGCCACAAAATCAGATGACAAGGAAAACAACCAAGTCGAAAACAAAGCTAAACAACTTCATCAAACAAGAGTCGACGCCGTGGCAATCACGACATCAACACAATCCGTGAGTATCCAAAATGGAACTACGAAAATATATACGAATAGAACAATTCGAAATCATCTCGATCGAGAAATCAAAATCAACTAATAACCCAAGAATTCGACAACTAATATCTCGAAATTTGCACAACACAGAAATCATTCAGACTTTGAATTAGATATGAGTATAATACTCACCTCTTTCTCGAGAAATAGAAGTGGCTCGAAAAGAAGAAACCCTCGATCGCTCGAATTCTCGAAGTCGTGGCACCACGAGTTGATCGGAGCCCTAATTTGGAGAAGACGAGGTCGCCATCTTTTTTTTCTTTCGTTTTGAATGTCTGCTTAGGGTTTTTTTCACGAGAATTATGTGGGGAAGGGTTTAAACACTTGGATGTTTATCACGGCCCAACCAATTAAAAGAGAACGGGCCAAGATTTTTAAATTTGTAAAATCACATATTTATTTAACCAATTTTTGAATGAATTTATTGCTGATTAAAACACTTAACGGCAATTAACCACTAAGTTAATCGTCATTTGACGATGATAACTTTCACAAAGCCCCGGGTCGTTACAGACTTCCCTCCTTATAAAAATTGCGTCCCCGCAATTTTCATAATTAAAGTTGTCAGTAACAATTATTTTTCTAACATAAACTGGTTAAGCTAGAAAAATAAAGTCGGAAATACAAACGACAAAGAAATCTTTTAATTTCAATAAAAGAAATTCACAATTTTCAACAAAATCTAATTATCAAGTAGATGGTCAGAAAACAACAAAGCTGAATAAATGCAATCATCAGCAATATTTAATTATCAACCAGATAATTGAAATTCAGAAAATCACAAAACAACAATATCTAACTATCGCTACGATAATTAGAAAACAGCAAAACTTAATTATCAACAAAGATAATTAGAAAACAAAATTCGCAAATCGTCAGACTGCAATTATCTAGTTATCCAACAAATCACTGGAAAACACGAACTTCCTAATTGACAAACTATAACTATCAACAGAGATAGATATAGATAGAAAACCGCAATCCAATAAAATCAGCATACTCTAGAATCAATTAGAGACTAGGAAATTTCATAATCAACAAAATTAGCAATCAACCAATAGTCGATTATTAAAGACGATAATCAAATCTCAAGTCACAAATATTCGATTATCAAAAACGATAATCAAATCTCAAATCAACAATTATTCGATTATCAAAAATGAAAATCAAATTTCAAATCAACAATTATTCGATTATCACAAACGATAATCAAATTTCAAATTCAACAAATATTCGATTACCACAATCGATAATCAAATTTCAAATTCAACGAATATTCGATTATCACAATCGATAATCAAATTTCAAATTCAACAAATATTCGATTATCACAAACGATAATCAAATTTCAAATTCAACAAATATTCGATTATCACAAACGATAATCAAATTTCAAATTCAACAAATATTCGATTATCACAATCGATAATCAAATTTCAAATTCAACAAACATTCGATTATCACAATCGATAATCAAATTTCAAATTCAACAAATATTCGATTATCACAAACGATAATCAAATTTCAAATTCAACAAATATTCGATTATCACAATCGATAATCAAATTTCAAATTCAACAAACATTCGATTATCACAATCGATAATCAAATTTCAAATTCAACAAATATTCGATTATCACAAACGATAATCAAATTTCAAATTCAACAAATATTCGATTATCACAAACGATAATCAAATTTTAAATCAGCAATTATTCGATTATCAGAAGCGATAACTAAATTTCTCAAATCAGCAATATTTAATTATCAGAAGCGATAATTAAATCTCATATCAGCAAATATTTAATTATCTAAAGCGATAATTAAATCTCAAATCAGCAAATATTTAATTATCTAAAGCGATAATTAAATCTCAAATCAGCAAATATTTAATTATCTAAAGCGATAATTAAATCTCAAATCAGCAAATATTTAATTATCTAAAGCGATAATTAAATCTCAAATCAGCAAATATTTAATTATCTAAAGCGATAATTAAATCTCAAATCAGCAAATATTTAATTATCTAAAGCGATAATTAAATCTCAAATCAGCAAATATTTAATTATCTAAAGCGATAATTAAATCTCAAATCAGCAAATATTTAATTATCTAAAGCGATAATTAAATCTCAAATCAGCAAATATTTAATTATCTAAAGCGATAATTAAATCTCAAATCAGCAAATATTTAATTATCTAAAGCGATAATTAAATCTCAAATCAGCAAATATTTAATTATCTAAAGCGATAATTAAATCTCAAATCAGCAAATATTTAATTATCTAAAGCGATAATTAAATCTCAAATCAGCAAATATTTAATTATCTAAAGCGATAATTAAATCTCAAATCAACAAATATTTAATTATCTAAAGCAATAATTAAAAGCAACAAATATCCGATTATCGAAAACGATAATCAGAACTCATATCAACAAATATCTAATTATCACAAGCGATAATTAGAAACAACAAACATCCGATTATCAAAAACGATAATCAGAACTCATATCAACAAATATCCAATTACCTGCAGATAATTGGAAACAACAAATATCTAGAAATCAATTAAGAAGACTAGAAAATCAATATAAAAGGTTGGATCGATCCCATCAGATGGCGAGTTTTTAATTCGCCGCACGTGCATCAACAAATGGCCGAAGCCTACCAAGTACTTAACATAATTTTTGGCGCCCATCAGATTGACCCGGAGGTCCGCAGAGTGACCCGAAGGTCTAGTACTGGTATTTGACCCGAAAGTCCGCAGAGTGGCCCGAAAGCCCAACAAATGACCCGAAGGTCCAACAAATGACCCGAAGGTCCTCATAGTGGCTCGAAAGCACACGAAAGCATCAAAATGTTTCAATTAACGAGTCCGGAATTAACCGAAATAGCAAACGCACATGTCCCATACCACGTGTTTTACTAAATCGTTTGATTCTCTTCATCGTTTCATTGAAAGTGTGAAATCATCAAATTCATCAAAACAACAGATATTCAATTAACGAGTCCGGAATTAACCGAAATAGTAAAAGTGTGGTTCCATACTCCGCACTTTTGCTAAATCGTTTAAATCACTTCATCGTTTCCTTGAAAGTGCAAAATTGTGTATTCTGTAAAAATACACTTTACCTTCTCAAACGGACAAGTCCGGAATTAAGCGAATCAGTAAAAGAAAGGGGTCATAATCCTCGATTTTGCTGAAACGTTTAAATCGCTTCCTCATTCTTTTGAAAGCGCAAACTGTTAAAATTTCTGAAAACAATTTTATTTATTTTGTAAAAATAACAATTCACATTCTCAACTGGACAAGTCCGGAGTTAAGCGAAACAGTAAAAGAAAGGGGTCATAATCCTCGATTTTGCTGAAACGTTTAAATCGCTTCCTCATTCTTTTGAAAACGCAAACGGTTAAAAATTTATAAAACAATTTTCATTTTTAAAACGATTTTCCAATCACGTGATTAAAACAGCAAGTCAGTAACAATTTCGATAAGGAAATTGTACTTCTCAAAATACCGTAAAAACGGTTACACATCAGTATTGCGGAATAACCGCTTGAAAATCCACTTTTAAAAATTTGACTGTTACTGAAGTCAAAGCGACAGTAATTCTAAAACATCAAATATCTCATCAAAATAATTCACATCAAAATGTGACATCAGTGAATTTTCATTCATTAAAATTGTCAACAAAACACCGTGCCTCAAAAATTCAGCATTGGTGTAAAAATCCCGTTATAAAAATAACGACAACAAAATACGTATCATAACCAAGCATCGGTTCAACGTAAAATAAATGCAATGACGTGCAACTCAAATTTTGCACGTTCATTACAATATAAACAAAGAAATCATTCAAATATTTCTTCAACGAGAATAATTCAAAACAGCCAAAAAAAATCTAATCAATATATGATTAGCTCAAAAGAAACCAGCCACAAATCACATATCTGCAATTTCTTCGAATCCTCAATTTGGATTCGAAATTCTCAAAGAAACAAATAATTACAGCTATGTAAACAACAATTGGAATTCATATCGATTTCGTATTTTGATTTTTAAATCAAAAGATTGTCAGTTGTACTCAGCGAATACAGTTTCACTGTTTCCGCTGCGCACTCTGATAAACAGAACGCAATTCAATCAAATCAACAAAACACAGTTTCACTTTTTATTTTTAAATAATGATATTTAAAAACTTGCATCAAAATTTCAAAACTTTAGTTTTGACTCAAATCACAATAAAACATCGACTAATAGTTGTAACATATGTTCCATCCAAGTTAAGTTTTATATTATGTCCATAAACCCCAAGCTCTGATACCAACTGTGACGCCCCACCTCTATGCTCATAATAACAAAGAGTATTAAAGGAAATACTGTCTATTATTACGAAGAATAAGGCTGGATATGAGCGACCATCCGTAATTGGCCTTACACTAATATTGGTTATCTCGATAGGAGTGGTACATTCTTTTTATTTTTCTTCTATTTTTTATTTACTCCCATCGACACACCCAATACTAGTATAAAACGAACTACGACGGTTCATAATAGTTTAGGACATTAGATATAACAATAACACAGATAACATAAATGCGGAACACAGATAAAAACAAAAGTCTCATATATATATAACTGATGTCAGTTAATACATAGTTGACACAATACATATGATACAACTACAACTGTCGACTCTAGAAGTTATATATACAAGTACATTATCGACTAATATACATGAATACATATCGTTCTATACAATGACACGACTACTACAAAACGACACTGACAACTTCCGAAGATGTGAAAAGTCTTCATATCCTGAACAGCAACTCAAAGAAGAAAATCTACAACCTGAAATAACTCGGGTCTGACCCGAGTATTACATTCAAAAGAAAATAATACACGGGTCAGTCTAATTCAAACTCAGTTATTAATGCACGGAAGCAATAATAATCAATATCAAATAGACGACAGTCACAGAAATTTCGTATATCCAACTCTCGATAAGAGAATCGGATAACGGCAGATATAACACTAAACAGTGTAAATCAAAAAATCGGCAATCTCAAAATGATCAATCACATCAAATTTCTGTGTGGCTGCAGTACACGCACGCGTGTACTGCCTCGCCACACAGTGCGTGAAATCATCACGACAGTGAGTACTAACAACAATCAAAATAGTAGAGTCAAAGTGAAACTCAAGTCAGCAAAACAGCGCAGACCACAAAAATTTGATTATCGATACGATAATTGGAAAACATTTAATCTAATTATCTAAAAGATAATTAGATATCATCAAAATCATCAGCTTAAACCAAATCAGAATACAACTCATATTATTTGAATTGGCAACACTAAACAATTTCGACAATTGAATTTATCCATTTAAAACTTCAATTTTTTTTTGTTTGGCTGCAGTGCACGCACGCGTGCACTGCCTCGCCAAAATCAGATATACACCTGAAATACACCAAAGATCGACGAACCAGAATCAACTAAGGAAAAACTTCATACAAAATAAGATTGCAGCCTTCACTTGAATACAAGAGCAACTGCAACCAGGACTGCAGCCGCCACTTGAATACAAGGGAGACAGTACAAAGTACGACAAATCAAACTGCAAAAGAAATCAGTGCATCAAAGCAATGCAAACCACAACAACAAGGAACAGAGATCATACTGCACACCCAAAAACAACAAATGTGCAAGAATTCATAGTGCACTAATGTACTAAGCAAGCGACAGTGGTATAAAGCCTCTACCAAATGAATGTGCAATATGTACACAAGTGAATGGGCATAACAAACTGCACATAGGCAAACTGAATCAGAGGTGCAACAAGAACAAATGAGTAAGTGGTCTGCAACAATGCCAAAGGAGTAACATGAACAAAGCACAAAATCAATGTAGACACATGAACTACAAGCTAACAGAGGTAAACTTCAATATGACCAAGTACAACCTCTACATGAAGTCATAATAAAATATGATATGTCTCAAAGGAATGACATGAAAAATGCATGCTACCGTCCCACGACCAACCAGACTAGTGAAACAAACACACCCCATTTACATGGAGCAATTCTACTGGCAAAATGAAGACCAAACTACCCAATTACATGAAGCAGTTATGAAACTGGAAATTGCAAGAATCTAGCTCTAGTACAAAGGCAACAACCCAAGTGATACCAGTGAACATGTAAGCAAAACCAAACTACACAGTACCGACATGAACGTGAGGACAGCTACCACAAAAAGGAACAAGCAATAGTGGAACAGGCCGGAGAGGTGACCAGACAATATTTAAGCAGATGGCTAGTTCAACTACAACTTTGAAGTTAATACTGAAAGAAATTGCAAAACCCAACAAAATATTAATCAAACCCAATTACAGAGAATTTTAAACAGCATTTTCTCAAGGGCCAAAATCAAAACTGAGAGGGAATTACAGCCAACGTCAAAACAAGGGGTGACCAATGTCACAGTGAACAAAGTAAAGTGTAACTACGATCAAAGTCAGAAATCATGTGGCCGAGATGAATCCAAGCAACGAATTCAATTGAAGGATACAAACAAAAATCGACACAACAAAGTCAGAGCTGTGGCGACCAAGGCTACAATCGGGTCAACTTCAAATGCCACAAAATCAGATGACAAGGAAAACAACCAAGTCGAAAACAAAGCTAAACAACTTCATCAAACAAGAGTCGACACCGTGGCAATCACGACATCAACACAATCCGTGGGTATCCAAAATGGAACTACGAAAATATATACGAATAGAACAATTCGAAATCATCTCGATCGAGAAATCAAAATCAACTAATAACCCAAGAATTCGACAACTAATATCTCGAAATTTGCACAACACAGAAATCATTCAGACTTTGAATTAGATATGAGTATAATACTCACCTCTTTCTCGAGAAATAGAAGTGGCTCGAAAAGAAGAAACCCTCGATCGCTCGAATTCTCGAAGTCGTGGCACCACGAGTTGATCGGAGCCCTAATTTGGAGAAGACGAGGTCGCCATCTTTTTTTTCTTTCGTTTTGAATGTCTGCTTAGGGTTTTTTTCACGAGAATTTTGTGGGGAAGGGTTTAAACACTTGGATGTTTATCACGGCCCAACCAATTAAAAGAGAACGGGCCAAGATTTTTAAATTTGTAAAATCACATATTTATTTAACCAATTTTTGAACGAATTTATTGCTGATTAAAACACTTAACGGCAATTAACCACTAAGTTAATCGTCATTTGACGATGATAACTTTCACAAAGCCCCGGGTCGTTACAATATACGTACTTTTATAATTGCGAATTGATGACAAGTTAATTGTATAAAATAATGTGTTATGTTCATACATGCCTGTTATATATTTATATGATGTTAAATACTGTTTATATGCCTGTTATATCATCTGTTATAATATTATTTGTATACTGTTATTTATTTCCTGCTTATCATCACTGCAAGTTCCCTATCACTATGGGTTGAAATGATACATACCCGAACGGACTTTAGAATAGGAAAAAATCGTTATGGGCTGAAATGATAGGCCTGAGCGATTTTTATTTATTTTATTTAACTTGGGATTGCGGGTTTGAAATGATAGAACCCGGATTTTTCTTTGTAAATTACGGATTGAAATTATATATTATCCGTATCACTTGAACTAGATTAGAAAATATTATACAAACCCATGGTTAGTTTATATATCTTTCTGGAAGTTTTAAGTATTTTGAAAATGTTAATTTTGATATTTTAATTTAAATTTGGTTTTTAAAATGATTTAATAAAGTGAAAAATGATTTTCTATGTATTAAAAATGTTAAATAAATGAATGGAAATTTGTGATTGGAAATATAACCTAATTTGGAAATATGTGATATTGACTAAGACAATAAATGCTCTTTATTGTGAAAATAAAATGTAAGTTAAAAATGTTCATTTGATATATAATTTTAATTAATGGGAGATTGAATAAGTCAATAAATGCTCTTTATTGTGAAAATAAAATCTAAGTTAAAAATGAACATTTGACACGTAATTTTAATTAATAGGAGATTGAATAAGACAATAAAAGCTCTTTATTGTGAAAATAAAATGTAAGTTAAAAATATACATTTGACATGTAATTTTAATTAATAGGAGATTGAATAAGACAATAAATGATCTTTATTGTGAAAATAAAATGTAAGTTAAAAATGAACATTTGACATGTAATTTTAATTAATAGGATATTGATTAAGACAATAAATGCTCTTTATTGTGAAAATAAAATGTAAGTTAAAAATGAACATTTGACATGTAATTTTAATTAATAGGATATTGAATAAGACAATAAATGCTCTTTATTGTGGAAATAAAATGTAAGTTAAAAATGAACATTTGACATGTAATTTTAACTAATGGGATATTGATTAAGACAATAAATGCTCTTTATTGTGAAAATAAAATGTAAGTTAAAAATGAACATTTGACATGTAATTTTAATTAATGGGATATTGATTAAGACAATAAATGCTCTTTATTGTGAAAATAAAATGTAAGTTAAAAATGAACATTTGACATGTAATTTTAATTAATGGGATATTGATTAAGACAATAAATGCTCTTCATTGTGAAAATAAAATGTAAGTTAAAAATGATCATTTGACATGTAATTTTAGTAATGTAATATTGATTAAAACTATAAATGTTCCTTACTGTAATAATGAAATGCAAGTTAATAATATACTTTAACTTAACATAAGGAATTTCAACTTTAAATGGGAAATTACAGTAATTAAGTTTATTTAACTTAAAAGCATAGTTTATTTAATATCCAAATGAATTAATTTATGTAATAAATAGAAGTGATAAAACAACTATGGTAAAAATTGTAAGTATATAAACATTTGGATTATATAAAATGGTAAAGTGGAAAGTATTACATTCCAGAATGCTATGATTTCTTAAATATTACATTTCAAAAACGCTATGATTCCTTAAGGTTACATTTCCAAATTCCTATGATTTCTTAAGTATCGCTTTTCCAAAATGCTATGATGACCTAAGGTTATGTTTTCAAAAGGTCATTATTTCTAAAATGTAATGTTTCAAATTGCTATGGTTATAAAAGTTACAATTTAGAGTGCTATGGGTTTTAAATTATTATGGTTTCACAGTGTTATAATTAAATGTTTAATTTTGGAAGTGTATATGATAATTTGGTTTTGAAAGTATATACTATTTTAAAATAAATAATATGGTTTGAAATAGATATGATATTTTGGTTTTGAAAATATAAACTATTTTAAAATTTATAACCTCGGGTTATAATAACGATTGGTTGTTAAAGAGACCGGGATTGGATATGGACATACTCTCTGTCGATACCGAAAACCACTTTAACAACTGTGTACGCGGTGGAGTTTCCAGAACGAAGTAGGATGGTGGCGACGATCCTAAGGTATACACGTAGACCCAACTCCCGTGAGTTGGCATAAAGTGGCTAAAACAGGAGCGATTGACGGGCCAAGGAGGTAGCACCTCTGATCGGACACACTTCTTTGATACTATTCTATTACTTTGTGATTGATTGGGTGCACCCCTTGATTTGGGAGTGTTGTTCGAGGTGGGCGGTAGTGGCTGCTATGCGTCACCATCAGCCCGGATGCGTAATTGGTATATCTACCCTGGCATTGCCTAGTTGTGCCGTGTCACTTACCATATCGAGCTTTACTACGATTAGTGATTTCTCCCGTAGCCTGTGGATTATCGAGGGTAGCCCCCATTTTGGGAGTATGCTAATACTGGATAGACTACTGGGACTATTACGTGTTAAGGTGGAAAATGTAAAGCCTTAATGCTATTTAAAAGTATGTTTATTTTATGATTAGACATTATTATAATAGCGAATATTACTACATAGTAGATAGTTTAACGGATCCTTAAAGAATGGGCGATCCCAAGCATTCTTTAAGTTACTTGTATCTTTATTACAGTTCACTTGAGTTGGTTTACATTGTATAAGTATGTATGTCCTGACTCGAGTGTTTTGTGTTTTGCTTTACGCTCGGGTCAAACTGAGTGATACAGCATTAGAGACTCACCTTTGGAGCTGGAGTTTTGCTTTGAAGATCCAGATATCTATTCATTTTGTTATCCAGTTGATTCCAGTTGTATTCTCAGTTGTACCTGATTACCATACTTTCACTCCTGTTTTATCTTGGTATTCCTATTGTATCTTACTTAACTCTGATGTATTTATATAGTAGCTTCATGAACTACTATTTCTTTGTTTCCGCTGCATTATATTACTCTGTGTCTGTGATATGTGATTATTTATTTACTGTATATTCTGAGTTTTGCCAAATATAAATTAACAATTCGGTATTTTGAGCAATTCAAGTCCGACATGTGTGGATGCGAATGGTTGAAAATATCGGGTCGTTACATGTGGTATCAGAGCTCTGGTTTTAGGCAAACTCAGCATATAGGGTAAATTTAATTACAGAATCACTTTCATTCGAACTTGAATTCCTTCTTCTTCGATTCGGTTTCCTTTGAATTTTGGAACGTTCCCTTCGGTTCCAAATCCATTCCTGTCCTCCCCTATTCGTATCTTCTTGATTTTGGAGTATCCCATAACTCCACTTTGGATGATCTTTATAATGAATTGGCGGTCCCGCCAATATTCTAATGATTTGTAAAGGGGGTGAAACTCCTTTATAATGGCATTGATTCACCGGAGATTTTATATATCCTCGGTTTAGATGCTAGTATCTCTTACTATTCTGAATTCTATCTCTTGAGATCGAATGTGGATTTACCCTAGAAAATACACATCGATCTTATTCTTTCAGTCATGGTTGACCCGGTTAAGGTTTCTCGCGATTTATATAGCTTATCCATACTCTCTATTCTGTTGTTTAATCATCTTATCTTTTGTCTCCAACTTATATTCAAATCAGAGTTCTCTTTGATTTGAGTCCATCAAATCTGAATCCCTATCCTTATTTTGAAAATTAATCTTGTATTTGAATTTTTTAATATATTTCAAGATGTTTTATATATTGTGTTGTTTGAGTTGTTGATGTTGATTTGGGTTTCCGATCGGTTCGTCTGATCAACGCTATCGATAGGATCTCCAAAACACTTGAACAGAGCAAACTGACAAAATATGGTTTTTCAATTTAGTAGATGGATAAATTTTGTATAATTATAATATGTATAAGGTTAATTTTTTTTTGAAATTTGATAATTAATGGAATTGGGTGTTAAGAAATAATATTTAACTTTGTATGTATTTTATAATCATTGGCTTTAGTTTCATATCTAAATAATTAAACATGGTTATAAATTAATTTGGAAATTTAAATGGATTTAAATCAAGAATGTGAGAATTTAATTTCCGATGATTTCAAACTTTGTTTTGAAAGTTTTAAAAGGATATATTATTTAAAGGTATTTCTAGTAGAAATTGTTTCAAAGGATTTTAATTTGTAAATCAGTGCTCTTTTCTTTGTCGCTGGAAAATAACTTCGGTGATGACTGCAGCACCATCGACGTTCATTTTCGAGTTTCGAAGTGAAGAAACCATCTTGTAGCCTTGCTATAGTATTGTTTTGGAAAATTTAATTGATTTGAATTTCTAAAATATGACTTAATTTATAATATATACATTGGTATATGATTTCAAATTTGATTTGATATATATTATGTATATATATTTATTTACCTAGAATTGTCTGAAGTTAATCGGAAATTCAATTCTTAAATTTTATCTTAAAGGATGATTTCAATTATAAAATGAAGCCAAATTTTTTGGATAAATATTTAAGCTTGAAATAATTGAACTAGAAAGTTTTATTTGTATAATATTCTATTGCATTCCAATATAACTTACCTTAGTTATTTAGAAGTTAACAATGTAATTGGATAATGTACAATATAAAAGGATTTTATAAATAAAATTTGAGTGGTTATAATAAAAGTTATACACTTAAATTTTAGTTATAAAGGATTAATAGAGGTGAATATAATAAAAGGTCAATTGAATAATTTACAATTTAAAATAGTATTAAAGGAATTATAAATAAATTGAAATAGTTATAATAAGTGAAATAAACTTAATATATATAGGATTTGATATATTAAGTGGAATAAATTTAAGAATAAATTGGAATAAAGAAGAATGAAATTTAATGAATAAAGATAAATATAATAAATGTTTATTCAAATTTATGACTTTATAAATGGTTGATTTGATGATGAGATAATGAGATTTATAAATAATTAAGATTTATTTAACTTAAGAAAGAAAATCAAATGGATGACATTAATTATTAATGTAAGTTGAAATTTCTATGGTTTTAGATTTATTATCTTCTTTGCTTTCCAATCTCTTTTCTTTCAGGTTGTTTCTTTTCTCCTACCTTCTTCCTTTTTGGGGACGAAAAGTTTTGAGTGGGGGAGAGTGTAACGACCCATAAATTTTCAATAATTAAAGTTGTCAATTTAATAAGATTTTGGTAAATAAATTTGGAAGAAATAAAAACTTTGTAATTTAATAATGAAATGAATGCCAAAATGAAATGTAACAATGTATTTAAAAACTAATTTTTAACAATTGAAATGAAATTACAATTTATTGAAGTAATGCAAATTGTATACTTGGCTATAAATTAATGTAAGAAAACTAATGCAAACATTTAAATTTATATAAGTAATAATATGAATTAAATGACTCTTGAATAAAGATTAGGTATATAAGAATGGTAACATTTGTTATGAACAATGAAATCACAAGTGTGAATGTTGAATCATCAATGAGATAATATATGATTAATATAAATTGAAGTAAATCAGTGTTAATTCAGTAATTGTAACATTTGATTTGTAAACAATAATGAATTCATTAATGTGACTTAAAGTAATAGTAACGATTGTAAGTTACTATTTAATTGGCCTATTAATTTAGTTGTAACTGTTATATTGGGTATAAATTTGAATTTAAGTAAATAAGGGTAAGTGGTGTGTAAATAAATGAATTAGTATAATTAATAGTAATTGAGTAAATTCAATATTAGATAGGTAATTATAATAATTAGTTGAATATAATAAACTTAACTGTAAATTAAAGGGTAATGGTAACAGCTATTATAAGTTGCCTATTTAGTTTATCAAATAAATCAGAAATCTTTAATGTCATTAATGAGAATTAA
Source organism: Allium fistulosum (assembly GCA_030737815.1). NCBI lineage: Eukaryota > Viridiplantae > Streptophyta > Magnoliopsida > Asparagales > Amaryllidaceae > Allium > Allium fistulosum. The sequence goes on from CM060901.1 coordinate 636,914,288, forward strand.
TGCAGTAACGGGAGGTGTGAATGTATGAATTAAATAGAAACGTAAATTTATTTATAAAGTAATAAATTGGTAAAAGGAATGGAACTAAGTTAAATTAATTAATTGGTTTTAAACCTTAATTAATGTGTACATTTGACAAGATTTCACATTTAGAAATGTAACATTTACAAATTTAAGATGAAAATAGGAGTAGAATAGTGTAATGGAATATAAAACTAATGTAACTAGGTATAGAGGGTAATAATGGACCTAGTATAAAGATGGCAATTAAACCAAATCAAATTATTGGAAGCAATTTTTATTTAATTGGAATGTAATTTATAATAAATGGATTATTGTAGGTAAATGAAATTAATTACTATGTAAATTGAAATTTGGATGAATTGGGAAGTTATTAATGTATTAGTATATAAACCAATGTTAATATTACCCATAAGAGGACAAGTTAATAGTTGATTCAATAACAAAATTGAGAAATCAAATATATGGATTTAATTGGGGATTTAAACTTATAATTTTTAAATTAGATAAAATACGGTGTTTACACGCAATGACTTTCTATATTTTATTTCCCTATGTTTGTTTCTCTAATTTTTATTTTCTATTTTATTTGTATAAACTTTGATATGTTTATTTGGTTTCTGATTGATTTTTTGAAATTGCAAGAGGTATAGGTTACTTGTTTTGTTTATTTGTTGCCTTTTTCTTTTCCCTTGCCTTTCCATTTGCATAGCCAATTACTTCCCACATTCATTAACCGTGAATTCTTCTCATAATTCACGTACGTGTTGTTCCTTAAACTCCTCTTTTCATTGCATGCAAACAAAGGAAAAAAAATTAATAAATACATCAAGTTATTTGTTGCCTTTTTATTTCCCAAACCATTCAAACTCCAACCTTTTATTGCCTAGCCTCTTTATTTCTTACCTTAGCTGTTCATTCCTTTAACCTAGCCGCCACTCTCTCTTTTTATTTCACATACAAAGTTTCTCATCTCCTCATCTTATTCATTTGCGTGAAGAAAAAAAATACAAGATCTAAAGTCATGGCTTCCTTCTCCTTTTTTTCATTTTGTTTTCTTTGTCTTCCTCCAAGTTAGGCTCGGCCTCCATCTTCTCCTAGCACACCTCTAACCATCATGACCAAGCAACACAAGATGATGGTTGAACCCATATGTGGTGTAGCCAAGCCATTGATTGATTAAGGCAAGTTATGCCACTTTTATTCGTTATTTTTCCATTGTTTTAACTTCTATTCTTTTGTATTGAATCATATTCTTTTGTATGTAATATTTGTTTGCATACAAGATTTGGATCTGACTCTTCATCCACTCAAGTTTGCATTGTGTTTTGTCGTGCTTTGCGGAGTCTAGATTTGGGTTTGAATTTCAATTCTAGCTTTTAAAAGGTGGGTTATTCACTCTAGACATACATACTTTTATAATTGTGAATTGATGACAAGTTAATTGTATAAAATAATGTGTTATGTTCATACATGCCTGCGATATATTTATATGATGTTAAATACTGTTTATATGCCTGTTATATCATCTGTTATAATATTATTTGTATACTGTTATTTATTTCTGCTTATCATCACTGCAAGTTCCCTATCACTATGGGTTGAAATGATACATACCCGAATGGACTTTAGAATAGGGAAAAATCGTTATGGGCTGAAATGATAGGCTTGAGCGATTTTTATTTATTTTATTTAACTTGGGATTGCGGGTTTGAAATGATAGAACCCAGATTTTTTGTAACAACCCTACATTTTAGGCTTATTTTATTTTATATTTTATTTCTGTTAAATTGAATTTCCTGATTGAAAAACTTTATTTTAATTTGAAATTATTTTAAACTTGTTTTGTTTCAAATATTTCATTTCTAAATATATATTTTGATTGTTATGTAAATTATAATTTCAAACTGGTAAAAATTGGATATTTTACTGTAAAGTGAATTTCTGTTCAAACTGGTCAAACTTTGACTTTTAAACTTTAAATTTAAATATTTAAAATTCTTAAATTTTATCTTTTATTATGAAAATAGATTTAATTCCATGAATACTGCTTTTCGTTTCGTTGAAAACAGACTTATATTGTAGAAGTTATGTAATTTTCAATTTTGTGTATAAACTGTTTATTTTGCAATATTATTTATTTTAAAAACATATAAATTATATTTTATTTGTCATATTTTGTTCTAATATATGTTAATATTTTATTTTATGTATAATTTTGTCTTTTAAATAATTTAAAGTGATTATATAATTTTTCCAAAGCGTATTGAATTTATTTTCTATTTTTAAAGGCTAGTTTCTATTTTTCTGCTATTTTGTTCAATTAAATTATATTTAATTAAAATTTATTTATTCATTTTGTGAATGCATTTTTATTTTATGTTATTATCTTTGTTAATAAATGTTTTACAAGTCCATATGAATTTTCCAAATTTTATTCTGTTTATTTTCAAATTTTCTAGACTAGTTTTCATTTTTGTGCTAATTTCTTATTTTATCATATATTATTAATATTTATTTATTTATATTTTTTTATTTTTGTTACATTTTCGAATTGAAACTGAATTTTTAATTATATTTAGATATTTAAACTTATAAAAAGAGAATAGAAGAAATTCGAAGAGTTTTAAACTTTTGAAATTCCAAAGTCTCTTTGCATTTCCGACCTTTCCCTTTCCAAACTCCTTTCTTAATTGCTTAGCCGTGCCTTTGTTTCTCATTTTCAGCCGTACCTCCTTAATTTCTTTTCTCTTTCACGTGAACTTATCATTCCTCAAACAAAAATATACGGCTATCATCATTTGTTTGATCAAAAGTTAGGTAATCTCTTCTCTTTTTCTTTGTTTTTCCTATATTTCTACTTGATCTTTGCATTTGTTCTCCACTATTTTGATCAGCTCCTTCTACACCAGCCCTTGGCCGACCTCCACCACCACGTATGCTGACCATCACCACCTCCAGACCATCACCCCACCAGGTCGACCACACCATGGCATGAGATCATCACAAAATTGCACCAAAACCATTCCTATGTACACTAGATGACCTAGTTTTGCTCCACCACCTTCAATCAACCTCTAGCCACCACTTCCTCCACCACCACCACCTCTGACCTAACCTCCAACCTCTGCCACATCAGCCACCACCATCTGGACATCAGGCCATGAACATAGAGCTTGAGGCCGAGCCCAATAAGAGCCAAGATGTGATGATATTTGCCTTGTTTTGTAAAGTGTTGCACCTATACCTATTCACCTTGATAACCCATGATGGCCGACCCTTTTGTGACCCAAACCAGACCCAATCACCTGCCTTGGCTGAGCTTAACACATGTCTAACTGAAGCATATGAGGTTGAGAACAAGTGCAAAGAAATTGGCATTGTTTTGGGCTTTGAATTCTAATGTTATTTGATGTTAAATTCGAGTTGAAACTTACATATGCTTGTATTGTTTTGTGTAAATATTTGAACAAGTCCAATTGCTTTGGCTCTCCACTCTCAAGTCATATCCATGTCATCATGCCTTCATTATGATTGTGTTGTGTGCTTTGGTGGATATCTCCAGCTCTGAACAGGTGAGTTATTCTCACCAGACAATATGTACCTATATAACTGATAAACCGACACCATTTGAATCTGTAATGTATATCATCATGTTATATATGTTTATATTATTATCATATGATGTTCACACCTGTTATTACACTTATTATATCATATGTTACTATTATTTAATGTTATTCTGTTATTTATATCTGTTATCACCATTGCAAGTTCCCTATAGATTAGAATCACTATGGGTTGAAATGATACATACCCGAACGGACTTTAGAATAGGGAAAAATCGTTATGGGCTGAAATGATAGGCCTGAATGATTTTTATTTAAATTATTTTAACTTGGGATTGCGGGTTTGAAATGATAGAACCCGGATTTTTCTTTTTAACTGCGGATTGAAATGATACATATCCGTATCACTTGACCTAGGTTAGAAAATTATATACAGGCCCGTGGTTATTTTATAAAGTGTTTTGAATATTTTTAAGTATTTTAAAAAAATATAAATTTATGAAATTTGATTTAAATAGATTTTGAAATGTTTAAAATAAAGAAATTATGATTTTTCTATGTGTTAAAAATGTAATTAATGAATGGTTTAACTGGATTTTTGAAATATAACTTAAGTTGGAAATTTGGAATTTTGTTAAAAATGATATTTAAGTTATATAAATAAAATGGATATTAAATTTTATTTGGAAATAGTAAATATGATAATTTGATTAAATGTGAATTTAAGTGATTTATTAAAGTATTATTGATTTTTTTCTATGAATTTAAGTGGTTAAATAAATGAATGTTTAAAAGTGATATTTTAAAATATAACTTGACTTGGAAATGTGAAATTTGGTTTTAATTAAAGGTTTTAGTTAATTAAATAAAATTGGAAATTTAGTTAAATTTGTGAAATGGTACTTTAAATTTGAAGTGTTAAGTAATTTGTTGAAATGTGAAGAATTGGAAACTTTTACACTTAAATTTATTAAGTAAATTGTTGAAAATTGGATTTAATTATAAGAAATTTATTGTGAAAAAGATACATGTTAAATGATATGTAAATAAACATTTTAAATGTTAAATTATGATTTTTAAAATGTTTAAAGAGTTTAAAATGAAGTTATTTAATTGCTGGAAATACACTAAAAAGCTGGAAATCACTTTTAATAGCATTCAGAAATGCTATGGTTCTGAATTACACTAAAATTTGAATAAAAGGGCTACTACAGCATTTCTGAAATGCTGCAGTTGCTGCAGTTGAACTTATAGGCTAATATTGAACCCAGGTCTATTATAGCATTCTCTGGAAATGCTATAATGGTCTGCAGTCTTTGCTGAAACCAAATTTAACCCTTGTTTTGAAATCTGAACTACCGCAGCACTTCTGAATTGCTGTCTTTTCTGTTTTGAACTATAATTCAACTAAAACTGAGTTTTAACAGCAGTTTTAAGTGCTGTCTTTGCTGAATTAAAAATGTTTTCAAATATAACTTATAGTAGTTGTTTTTAAATGCTGTGAAATGCTGAAATTTTAATAATTTGGGTTTTTGACTTAGTAAACGAACTCAGAATGGTTTGAAACTTTGGAAATTGAATACTTGATTTGAAAATATAATAATTACACTTTTAAAAGGTTTAAATGAATTATTTTGATTGGAATATAAACTATTTAAAGGTGATTTGAAATGATAGTAAATGAACGATATCTTTGAATTTAAAAGGTATTTAAAGTTGAATATTGGATTTGAACTGATAGGATATTTTATTTTATTAAAAATGATTTGAAATGAAGTTTTGTAAGGATATGATATTTTATTATATTAAAATGATTTGAAATGAAGTTTTGAAATTATATGAAAATTTAAATATATGGAAATGGTTTGGAATTGATTTAATCTTTATTTTGATAAAGATATGGTTTGAAATGATATTTTATTTTGAAGTAAAGTATTGTTTTTAAAAGTTATAACCACGGGTTATAATAACGTTGGGTTGTTAAAGAGACCGGGATCGGATATGGACATACTCTCTGTCTTACCGAAAACCACTTTGGCAACCGTGTACGCGGTGGAGATTCCAGAATGAAGTAGGATGGTGGCGACGATCCTAAGGTATATACGTGGACCCAACTCCCGTGAGTTGGCATAAGGTGGCTAAAACAGGAGCGATTGACGGACCAATGAGGTAGCACCTCTGATCGGACACACTTCTTCGATACCATTCTATTACTTGTGATTGATTTGGTGCGCACCCTTGATTTGGGAGTGTTGTTCGAGGTGGGCGGTAGTGGCTGCTATGCGTCACCACCAGTCCGGATGCGTAATTGGTATATCTACCCTGGCATTGCCTAGTTGTGCCGTGTCACCTACCATATCGAGCTTTACTACGATTATGATTTTAAGATCCGACCGCGTTAAGGTTCTCCATCCCCTTAACGCTATTTTCTATATGATTATACTTTACTGATTAGACACTACTGTATATAGCGTATATTACTACATAGTAGATAGTTTAACGGATCCTTAGAGGATGGGCGGTCCCAAGCATCTTCTAAGTTACTTGTACCCTTATTACAGTTCGCTTGAGTTGGTTTACATTATATAAGTATATATTGTCCTGACTCGAGTGTTTTGTGTTTTGCTTTACGCTCGGGTCAGCCTGAGTTATTCACAGATTTGGATTTCCACTCTCTTGGAGATTTGAATCGCTGGAGATTATCTGCTTGTCATGTCCTATCTATTCCAGTTCCGTTGTTCTACTCAGCTTGTACTTGGTTATTTTATTGAGACTTTTGTTGTACTCTATTTCTTCTGTTGTATCTTATGTAACTCTGATATATTTATATAGTAGCTTCATGAACTACTATTTCTTTTACTTCCGCTGCATTATTTTACTCTGTGTCTGTGATCTGTGATTATATTTATTTACTGTATATTCTGAGATTTGCCAAATTTTATTTACAACGCGGTATTTTGAGCAATTCAACTCCGGCATGAGTGTCTACCTATACACTCATAATGGATGCGAATGGTTGAAAATATCGGGTCGTTACAGTTGGTATCAGAGCTTTGGCTTTGAGGCAAAACTTAGAATGTATGGTAAATTTATTTACAGAATCACTTTCGTTCGAGTTTGAATCTCTTCCTTTGATTCGTTTTCCTTTGAATTTTGGAACGTTCCCTACGGTTCCGAAATTCATTCGTGTCCCTCACTATTCATCATCTTTTGATTCTGGAGTATCCCATGACTCCACTTCCAATGATCTTTATAGTGAATTGGCGGTCTCGCCAATATTCTAATTTTCTTGTAAAAGGGTGAAAATTCTTTTTAATCAGCATCGATTCACCAGAGATTTATATTTATCCTTGGTTTAGATGCTAATATCTTTTATTATTCCAAACTCTATCTCTTGAGATTTAAGGTAGATTTACCCCGGAAAATCCACATTTGATCTTATCCATTGAGTCACGGTTGACCCGGTTAAGGTTGTCCGCGATTTATCTAAGCTTACCCATCTCTCTACTCTGTTTAATCATCTTGTCTTTTGTTCCAATCTATCTTCCAAACATTTTGAACTGTACTTGTAAATTAATGTTTTGTTTTATATTGTGTTGTTTGAGTTGTTAATGTTGATTTGGGTTTCCGATCGATTCGTCTGATCAACGCTATCGATAGGATTTCTAAAACACTTTGACAGAACAAACTGACACAATATTATTTTAAAATTTGGTTTATGAAATAAATTTGGATATATAATTTTATGGAACTTAATAAATTGATTTAAATTGATAATTTGAAATGATAATACTTGATTTATCATTTATTGTTCTACAAATGAATTTATAAATAGTTGTTTATAAATTTATTTGGGAACTGAAATGAATTTAAAACAAGAAAGTTAAAGAATTTAATTTCCGATGGTTTCAAACCTTGTGTTTAAAATTTTTAAAAGGATATTATTTAAAGTATTTTGAATAAAAATTTGTCTCTAAAGAATTTTAAAGTTTAAAAATTTAGTGCTCTTCTCTTTGTCGCTGGAAAATAATTTCGGTGATGACTGCAGCATCATCGACGTTCATTTTCGAGTTTCGAAGTGAAGAAACCATTCTGTAGTCTTGCTACAGCTTTGTTTTGGAAAATCTGATTGATTTGAATTTCTAAAATATGACTGGATTATAATATATATAAAGATATATGATTTAAATTTGATTTAACATATTATGTATATATAATTACTTATCTCCAAATGGTTTGAAGATGTTCGAAGATTCAAATTCTTAAATTTTTCTTAAAGAATAATTTCAATTATAAAAAGAAAAATCAAAATTTTGGATAAATGATTCAAACTTGAGATAATTGAATTGGATAGTTTTATTTGTATATTACAATTGCATTCAAATATAACTTACCTTAAATTTTTTTTTTGAAGTTAACAATGTAATTGGATAATATACAATATAAAAAGGATTTTTATACACTTAAATATTAGTTATAAAAGATTAACAGAGGTAAATAGTGAAAAAGGAATTTAAAGAGATTTTATTTAAATAACTTAATAATCAAATTGATTTAATATGGAACCTTAAGTCTAACCTAGGAATTTTAATAAAGGTTATTTCCTGAAATGAATATGTTGTATAATAAATAATGTATCTTTGAATAGATAAAATAAAATACATTTGAATTGGACTTTTGGTAATAAAGTTTATTTAACTTGAATTCATAGTTTAATTGATGTCTAAATGAATAAATGTGTAAAGAAATTTGATTGTTATATTTGCTATATAAATGTTTATTTATGAAATAGATATGTCTTGGAAATTGAATAATTATGATTTAAATAGTTAAAATGTATTTTAACATCACTAAAATTTGATAATTGAAAATTTGGTTTTCAAATGGAATTTTAAGTGTAACTTATTAAAGGAATATTTATTTATGAAATGGGTATTTTAAATAAAGTGTTAGGTTATGTGTTAAATTAAGAGCTAACTAAAATAGTGAACTTTTAACTTAATAAACGAAGTATAGTTTAATTTGGATATTCCATTCATAAAGGTTTGTTTTAATAAGTCATAAGTTAAATGATATCCAAATGAATATTTCTGAAATTAAACTGATTTGAAATATTAATATATCTACTGTAGCATTTTATAAGTGCTGCTGTTTTGAAAATACAATGTTTTGGAAATTTTATAATTGAATGAACTTAGAAATGTTACAACTTTAAAATGAATATTATTTGACCTTGAATTAAAATGGTTTAAATGAAGATTTTTTTAGGGTGTTATGATTTTCTAAGTATTAGGTTTTTTAAAAGAATAACTTTTCCAAAGTATTATGATTTTAGTAGTGTGATTTCCAAATGATAAACATCCCTAAATTGTTATGATTTCAAAGCATTATGGTTTTAAATTTATTATCTTGTTTTGTTTTTCCAAACTATCTTTTGGTTGTCCTTATTTCTCTTATCTTGTTACAGAATGGGAAGGCTATTGCTTATACCAGTCTATTTAGAAATCTTTCTGTAATCTTTGATAATCTTTGTTACTCATCTGGATCTGAATACTGTTTTTCCATTCATAGACCGTCAGTCAAGTGAAAAGGGAGATTCAGACTCTAGAGGATCTTTTTCGTGCTTATATTCTTGATTTGATCACCTCCATCTTGTCAAACTTACCTATAACAATAGTTATCAGGTGTAATTCCAATCTTCTTATCATCTTGTCTTAATTCTATTTCATTTTTTTTCTTTTTCTGTGCTTTCCTGTACCTCATTCCTTTTCGGGGACGAAAAGTTTTGAGTGGGGGAGAGTGTAACAACCCTACATTTTAGGCTTATTTTATTTTATATTTTATTTCTGTTAAATTGAATTTCCTGATTGAAAAACTTTATTTTAATTTGAAATTATTTTAAACTTGTTTTGTTTCAAATATTTCATTTCTAAATATATATTTTGATTGTTATGTAAATTATAATTTCAAACTGGTAAAAATTGGATATTTTACTGTAAAGTGAATTTCTGTTCAAACTGGTCAAACTTTGACTTTTAAACTTTAAATTTAAATATTTAAAATTCTTAAATTTTATCTTTTATTATGAAAATAGATTTAATTCCATGAATACTGCTTTTCGTTTCGTTGAAAACAGACTTATATTGTAGAAGTTATGTAATTTTCAATTTTGTGTATAAACTGTTTATTTTGCAATATTATTTATTTTAAAAACATATAAATTATATTTTATTTGTCATATTTTGTTCTAATATATGTTAATATTTTATTTTATGTATAATTTTGTCTTTTAAATAATTTAAAGTGATTATATAATTTTTCCAAAGCGTATTGAATTTATTTTCTATTTTTAAAGGCTAGTTTCTATTTTTCTGCTATTTTGTTCAATTAAATTATATTTAATTAAAATTTATTTATTCATTTTGTGAATGCATTTTTATTTTATGTTATTATCTTTGTTAATAAATGTTTTACAAGTCCATATGAATTTTCCAAATTTTATTCTGTTTATTTTCAAATTTTCTAGACTAGTTTTCATTTTTGTGCTAATTTCTTATTTTATCATATATTATTAATATTTATTTATTTATATTTTTTTATTTTTGTTACATTTTCGAATTGAAACTGAATTTTTAATTATATTTAGATATTTAAACTTATAAAAAGAGAATAGAAGAAATTCGAAGAGTTTTAAACTTTTGAAATTCCAAAGTCTCTTTGCATTTCCGACCTTTCCCTTTCCAAACTCCTTTCTTAATTGCTTAGCCGTGCCTTTGTTTCTCATTTTCAGCCGTACCTCCTTAATTTCTTTTCTCTTTCACGTGAACTTATCATTCCTCAAACAAAAATATACGGCTATCATCATTTGTTTGATCAAAAGTTAGGTAATCTCTTCTCTTTTTCTTTGTTTTTCCTATATTTCTACTTGATCTTTGCATTTGTTCTCCACTATTTTGATCAGCTCCTTCTACACCAGCCCTTGGCCGACCTCCACCACCACGTATGCTGACCATCACCACCTCCAGACCATCACCCCACCAGGTCGACCACACCATGGCATGAGATCATCACAAAATTGCACCAAAACCATTCCTATGTACACTAGATGACCTAGTTTTGCTCCACCACCTTCAATCAACCTCTAGCCACCACTTCCTCCACCACCACCACCTCTGACCTAACCTCCAACCTCTGCCACATCAGCCACCACCATCTGGACATCAGGCCATGAACATAGAGCTTGAGGCCGAGCCCAATAAGAGCCAAGATGTGATGATATTTGCCTTGTTTTGTAAAGTGTTGCACCTATACCTATTCACCTTGATAACCCATGATGGCCGACCCTTTTGTGACCCAAACCAGACCCAATCACCTGCCTTGGCTGAGCTTAACACATGTCTAACTGAAGCATATGAGGTTGAGAACAAGTGCAAAGAAATTGGCATTGTTTTGGGCTTTGAATTCTAATGTTATTTGATGTTAAATTCGAGTTGAAACTTACATATGCTTGTATTGTTTTGTGTAAATATTTGAACAAGTCCAATTGCTTTGGCTCTCCACTCTCAAGTCATATCCATGTCATCATGCCTTCATTATGATTGTGTTGTGTGCTTTGGTGGATATCTCCAGCTCTGAACAGGTGAGTTATTCTCACCAGACAATATGTACCTATATAACTGATAAACCGACACCATTTGAATCTGTAATGTATATCATCATGTTATATATGTTTATATTATTATCATATGATGTTCACACCTGTTATTACACTTATTATATCATATGTTACTATTATTTAATGTTATTCTGTTATTTATATCTGTTATCACCATTGCAAGTTCCCTATAGATTAGAATCACTATGGGTTGAAATGATACATACCCGAACGGACTTTAGAATAGGGAAAAATCGTTATGGGCTGAAATGATAGGCCTGAATGATTTTTATTTAAATTATTTTAACTTGGGATTGCGGGTTTGAAATGATAGAACCCGGATTTTTCTTTTTAACTGCGGATTGAAATGATACATATCCGTATCACTTGACCTAGGTTAGAAAATTATATACAGGCCCGTGGTTATTTTATAAAGTGTTTTGAATATTTTTAAGTATTTTAAAAAAATATAAATTTATGAAATTTGATTTAAATAGATTTTGAAATGTTTAAAATAAAGAAATTATGATTTTTCTATGTGTTAAAAATGTAATTAATGAATGGTTTAACTGGATTTTTGAAATATAACTTAAGTTGGAAATTTGGAATTTTGTTAAAAATGATATTTAAGTTATATAAATAAAATGGATATTAAATTTTATTTGGAAATAGTAAATATGATAATTTGATTAAATGTGAATTTAAGTGATTTATTAAAGTATTATTGATTTTTTTCTATGAATTTAAGTGGTTAAATAAATGAATGTTTAAAAGTGATATTTTAAAATATAACTTGACTTGGAAATGTGAAATTTGGTTTTAATTAAAGGTTTTAGTTAATTAAATAAAATTGGAAATTTAGTTAAATTTGTGAAATGGTACTTTAAATTTGAAGTGTTAAGTAATTTGTTGAAATGTGAAGAATTGGAAACTTTTACACTTAAATTTATTAAGTAAATTGTTGAAAATTGGATTTAATTATAAGAAATTTATTGTGAAAAAGATACATGTTAAATGATATGTAAATAAACATTTTAAATGTTAAATTATGATTTTTAAAATGTTTAAAGAGTTTAAAATGAAGTTATTTAATTGCTGGAAATACACTAAAAAGCTGGAAATCACTTTTAATAGCATTCAGAAATGCTATGGTTCTGAATTACACTAAAATTTGAATAAAAGGGCTACTACAGCATTTCTGAAATGCTGCAGTTGCTGCAGTTGAACTTATAGGCTAATATTGAACCCAGGTCTATTATAGCATTCTCTGGAAATGCTATAATGGTCTGCAGTCTTTGCTGAAACCAAATTTAACCCTTGTTTTGAAATCTGAACTACCGCAGCACTTCTGAATTGCTGTCTTTTCTGTTTTGAACTATAATTCAACTAAAACTGAGTTTTAACAGCAGTTTTAAGTGCTGTCTTTGCTGAATTAAAAATGTTTTCAAATATAACTTATAGTAGTTGTTTTTAAATGCTGTGAAATGCTGAAATTTTAATAATTTGGGTTTTTGACTTAGTAAACGAACTCAGAATGGTTTGAAACTTTGGAAATTGAATACTTGATTTGAAAATATAATAATTACACTTTTAAAAGGTTTAAATGAATTATTTTGATTGGAATATAAACTATTTAAAGGTGATTTGAAATGATAGTAAATGAACGATATCTTTGAATTTAAAAGGTATTTAAAGTTGAATATTGGATTTGAACTGATAGGATATTTTATTTTATTAAAAATGATTTGAAATGAAGTTTTGTAAGGATATGATATTTTATTATATTAAAATGATTTGAAATGAAGTTTTGAAATTATATGAAAATTTAAATATATGGAAATGGTTTGGAATTGATTTAATCTTTATTTTGATAAAGATATGGTTTGAAATGATATTTTATTTTGAAGTAAAGTATTGTTTTTAAAAGTTATAACCACGGGTTATAATAACGTTGGGTTGTTAAAGAGACCGGGATCGGATATGGACATACTCTCTGTCTTACCGAAAACCACTTTGGCAACCGTGTACGCGGTGGAGATTCCAGAATGAAGTAGGATGGTGGCGACGATCCTAAGGTATATACGTGGACCCAACTCCCGTGAGTTGGCATAAGGTGGCTAAAACAGGAGCGATTGACGGACCAATGAGGTAGCACCTCTGATCGGACACACTTCTTCGATACCATTCTATTACTTGTGATTGATTTGGTGCGCACCCTTGATTTGGGAGTGTTGTTCGAGGTGGGCGGTAGTGGCTGCTATGCGTCACCACCAGTCCGGATGCGTAATTGGTATATCTACCCTGGCATTGCCTAGTTGTGCCGTGTCACCTACCATATCGAGCTTTACTACGATTATGATTTTAAGATCCGACCGCGTTAAGGTTCTCCATCCCCTTAACGCTATTTTCTATATGATTATACTTTACTGATTAGACACTACTGTATATAGCGTATATTACTACATAGTAGATAGTTTAACGGATCCTTAGAGGATGGGCGGTCCCAAGCATCTTCTAAGTTACTTGTACCCTTATTACAGTTCGCTTGAGTTGGTTTACATTATATAAGTATATATTGTCCTGACTCGAGTGTTTTGTGTTTTGCTTTACGCTCGGGTCAGCCTGAGTTATTCACAGATTTGGATTTCCACTCTCTTGGAGATTTGAATCGCTGGAGATTATCTGCTTGTCATGTCCTATCTATTCCAGTTCCGTTGTTCTACTCAGCTTGTACTTGGTTATTTTATTGAGACTTTTGTTGTACTCTATTTCTTCTGTTGTATCTTATGTAACTCTGATATATTTATATAGTAGCTTCATGAACTACTATTTCTTTTACTTCCGCTGCATTATTTTACTCTGTGTCTGTGATCTGTGATTATATTTATTTACTGTATATTCTGAGATTTGCCAAATTTTATTTACAACGCGGTATTTTGAGCAATTCAACTCCGGCATGAGTGTCTACCTATACACTCATAATGGATGCGAATGGTTGAAAATATCGGGTCGTTACATTTTTCTTTGTAAATTACGGATTGAAATGATATATTATCCGTATCACTTGACCTAGATTTGAAAATATTATACAAACCCGTGGTTATTTTATATATCTTTCTGGAATTTTTAAGTATTTTGAAAATGTTAATTTTGATATTTTAATTTTAATTTGGTTTTTAAAATGATTTAATAAAGTGAAAAATGATTTTCTATGTATTAAAAATGTTAAATAAATGAATGGAAATTTGTGATTGGAAATATAACCTAATTTGGAAATATGTGATATTGACTAAGACAATAAATGCTCTTTATTGTGAAAATAAAATGTAAGTTAAAAATGTCCATTTGATATATAATTTTAATTAATGGGAGATTGAATAAGTCAATAAATGCTCTTTATTGTGAAAATAAAATCTAAGTTAAAAATGAACATTTGACACATAATTTTAATTAATGGGAGATTGAATAAGACAATAAATGCTCTTTATTGTGAAAATAAAATGTAAGTTAAAAATGAACATTTGACATGTAATTTTAATTAATAGGATATTGATTAAGACAATAAATGCTCTTTATTGTAAAAATAAAATGGAAGTTAAAAATGAACATTTGACATGTAATTTTAATTAATGGGATATTGATTAAGACAATAAATGCTCTTTATTGTGAAAATAAAATGGAAGTTAAAAATGAACATTTGACCTGTAATTTTAATTAATGGGATATTGATTAAGGCAGTAAATGCTCTTTATTGTGAAAATAAAATGTAAGTTAAAAATGAACATTTGACATGTAATTTTAATTAATGGGATATTGATTAAGACAATAAATGCTCTTTATTGTGAAAATAAAATGTAAGTTAAAAATGAATATTTGACATGTAATTTTAATTAATGGGATAAGATTAAGACAATAAATGCTCTTTATTGTGAAAATAAAATGTAAGTTAAAAATGAACATTTGACATGTAATTTTAGTTAATGTAATATTGATTAAAACTATAAATGTTCCTTACTGTAATAATGAAATGCAAGTTAATAATATACTTTAACTTAACATAAGGAATTTCAACTTTAAATGGGAAATTACAGTAATTAAGTTTATTTAACTTAAAAGCATAGTTTATTTAATATCCAAATGAATTAATTTGTGTAATAAATTAGAAGTGATAAAACAACTATGGTAAAAATTGTAAGTATATAAACATTTGAATTATATAAAATGGTAAAGTGGAAAGTATTACATTCGAGAATGCTATGATTTCTTAAATATTACATTTCAAAAACGCTATGATTCCTTAAGGTTACATTTCCAACTTGCTATGATTTCTTAAGTATCGCTTTTCCAAAATGCTACGATGACCTAAGGTTATGTTTTCAAAAGGTCATTATTTCTAAAATGTAATGTTTCAAATTGCTATGGTTATAAAAGTTACATTTTAGAGTGCTATGGGTTTTAAATTATTATGGTTTCACAGTGTTATAATTAAATGTTTAATTTTGGAAGTGTATATGATAATTTGGTTTTGAAAGTATATACTATTTTAAAATAAATAATATGGTTTGAAATAGATATGATATTTTGGTTTTGAAAATATAAACTGTTTTAAAATTTATAACCTCGGGTTATAATAACGATTGGTTGTTAAAGAGACCGGGATTGGATATGGACATACTCTCTGTCGATACCGAAAACCACTTTAACAACTGTGTACGTGGTGGAGTTTCCAGAATGAAGTAGGATGGTGGCTGTCACGACCCGACTTTCTTAGCCCAGAAAGACGCATCATGATTTAAGAAAGAAAGGGATAGAAGAAGAAAAGATAGAAAAGAAAGAACAACGACATATGAGAATCTCACAGCGGAACGAATGAAATATAATATATCACATAAGATATTACATAGTATCACATACATCAGAGTTACACAACTTATACGTCTCATATTAGACAGTTATAAACACCTGTCTATCATACAACTCTAATACATCAATACAATACAGACACAACACTAACACAGCGGAACCATAATATATCTACACGCTGAAGCCACCTGCTCCAAATCTCCTCCAGAATTCGTCAAAGCTAACCTGAATCCCTCGACTACTCAATACATAATTGAGTACCTAAGAGTTTAATAAAACAGAAAATAAACACTTGAGTCAGACATGGGTCTGGTGTGAGTAAACGGGTTAAAGTTACTTAACTTTGAAAAACCTTTGAAAGAAAAGGTATCTCGTAAGACTTCCCACACATAAACACGGAAAAGTTTTTACCTTACGATAACCAAAACATTTGATAGGAAATTCAGTTATATTATAATAGGGTCTAGGATTCTCAAATAAATATTCACATAGCCGAAATTGTTACATTCATTAAATTCCAGCATACATAGGTATACAATCAAGTCCGTTATCACTTATTGGAGTTTGGATTCCATACAATGGCAGGGCTACTGGGGTACCGCCCGTCACAGTATGGGGCCTAGATCACCGTACCGAGGATCACTCCCAATCCCCTACAACACAAAGCCGGAACCATCTAAGGATAATTCCGAACAAGACAACCCCGTAGTTGGCGCAACCAACCACACACTAAGCCGAATAAAAAGAAACTTCTAGACAGGGATATATCTTGCTCTCAGTAGGCGCTACCCACGAAGCCTTGCTGCACCTCCCCTGTTTTAGCCATTCCCGGTTGATGAGGCTTAAGGCTACGATTACCTTTAATCAGAACACCTCACTTAGAATGCTCATCGTCCACCTGACGATGTTCTGAAAGCATTCAATCCATACAAGTTCGTTCCGGGTTCGAACGAAACCGAAGGCATTATCTCGTTACACTCGTTTTGGAATCACCCTCAGAGTCAACGACAATAACCCTTGCACTATGAATCTTCATCTCGAATCTGAAAGTACTATCTCCGTAAACTCATTTTGGAATCACCCTCAGAGTTATAACGGTATATAGTTCTTACACCTCGAGTCTTCACTTCACTTGAGATTCACGACCTATCGTTAATTTGGATCGATGTGGTATTCGGATATCCAAATCTGGAAACCCGATCCCGGTCTCATCGAAATCCAAAACGTATCTTTTAGGTCCAAGTTGTTTAAAGGTTTTAAACATTTAAACTTATATTCAGGATGATATAAACAGATAGGTAAATCACATTATCACAATAGATAATTCCTATCAAACATTCATCTCACAAAGCAGCATGTCACATAGATATCATATCCAATCATCCAGTATCAACCAATCACCCAATATCAATCATCCAATATTAACCAATCATTCAAAAGCAGAATTGATTAACTCCAAATCAATTTAATTAACCTTTAATTAAATTAATTACTATCCTTTAATCACTTGGATTATCTTAATCCTGCTTCATTGATTTACTACATATCAATTTATTAATCATCTCTTAATGATCTTCCTTAATTAATCTTCCTTGATTAATTATACTTTAATTACATTAAGTAATTAGCCTTAACCATATACTGTAATTAACTTTTAATTACTATCATTAAATTACAATAATTAATGGTCCTTCATTTGCTTCCATTAATTAATTAACTATAATTATTTGCATTAATCCTCAATTAATTATAATTAATTAATCTTACTTTAATTAATCATTTTTATTAATCAACCTTGATTAATTTTATTAATTATATTAATTAATAATCCTCTAATTACTTCATTAATTAATTACCTTCTAGTTAATTAAATAATTAATCTTTAATTAACTACATTCATTAATTAACCTTAATTAATCATAACAGTAATTAACCATCCCGTAATTACTTACCTTAATTAATTAACTCCTTAATTAATTATATTAATCCTTTGATTACTTCCATTAATTAATCACTCATTTAATTAATTACCTTAGCAAATAATTAATCACATTATTAATTAACCTTAACTCTCTAATTAATTAATTACTCTTTAATTAATTTTATAAATAAATCCTTTAATTAATAACATTAAGTAATTAACCCTTAATCACTTCCATTTAATTTACTTCCATTTAATTTACTTCCATTAGTAATTATCCACTAATTACTTCCATAAGTAATTCTTCTTAATTTAATTACATTATTAATTATTTATTAATTACTCCACTAATTAATTACACTTAATTAATCAAAATCTTTAATTAATTAGACTTATTAATTAACCTAAAATTAATTACATTAATTAATTAATAAATAAATCATCCCTTAATCTTTAATTATCCATCCACTAATTACTTCATTAAGTAATTATCCTTAATTACAATAAGTAATTAATTTTAATTTAATTAATTTATTAATTATCCTTAATTAAATTCAACCTTTAAAGATAGACTTTTCATATTAATTTTTATCATTAAACTTTATTTTAAAAAAATAAACATTTGGTAAATCAATTATTATTTAAAACAAATTAAACATTATAAATTTAACTTTTAAATCTTCAAAACTTTTCTAAGTTTTTAATAAATTTTGATAAAAATCATTTTGAAATCTACTCTTTCTATCCTTTAAAACACTTATTACATTTCAATATTTTTAAACTTGTTAAATATTTATTCTTTGAAAACAAGATTATTTTCATAACTTAAAACTTGTTCACTTTGCTTTTGAACTTGAAAACAATTTGCGAAATCAAGCTCTCAGTTTTAAAACCCAGAACAACCCGAGTAAACCCCACAAAAACACTAGCCTTCCCCGAGTCTTTCCCCACGCTCGTCTACTTCAAGTCGACTATCAAAAAGCACGAACCCTTCACCGAGTTGAACTCGTCTTCCCCAAAACGTCGAACACCCCTGTACACGAACGTGCACACATGCACATGCACGGCCTCGCCTTTGACCATCTCACCGCCGCGACACCACCACCCAGTCACTCATCACTTCCGGATCCAAATCGCCACTTCGTCGATGCGAGCAACCCTCTCTGATCGAAAATCGATCAACTCCTCATCCTTCCAGAACCAGAAAACCCATCTACCCCCACAAATCGTTCCCCCTCAACGACGATTGTCCACTTCTTCGCACACTACCCACCTCGATTGAAAGCTCACCCATGCAGCCACCTCCAAGCTAAACCCCTTGAACTCCGGTCGCACCACCATTTCTAGAAACCATCGCGACGCCACCAAAGTCGATACACCCTTAAACCCTAATTTGTTCGAATTCGAACAATTCAGCAATTGGAAAAATTCAATTGCATTTTTCCCATCATCCACAACACTAAAGCAAGCTTCGAACAAAATTCTAGCTTTAATCATGAAGTTTATCATCGGCAATTGATCAAATTGCCGAAACCCTTCATTCCCAAATTCCCAATTGGATATCAACTTAAAAATTATGAAATGCATATCAAAATTCATGATTTTCAATCACGAATCCATTCTTATACTGCAAATTTGAAATTACGAAAGTTGATTATTATGAAAATTTGGGGTTTTACTGTTATTTTACAAATTTCGAAATGAAAACTTATTATAAATTCCTGGAATGATTTTTGGTGGTGATGTTTCATGATTTCAATCATTTCTTGTTTGCAAATTAAAGCCTAAAAGTGATTAAAGAATGAGGTATTTAATTTAAAGAGGAAAAATCAAATCTGTTAACCCACAGAACCTATATTCTTATTTACAGGCATCCAAAACAAACATGCATTCATTTAATCCAAGCATCAGGCAAACAACTTGATTTTTATACATCAGCCAAAATGAAACAAGATTAAAAACCGTTTTTAAAAGATTTACTCACCTATTTAATTGCAGAGAACAAAGCAGAGCAGTTTATTACTTCCAGGTTTTAAAATTTTGATCTGTGAAAGCTTTAAATTTGCTTTGCTGATGGAAACCTTTGCATGCCTTCAATTTGATGTTGTTTAAAGTTGAAACTGCTGAGTTGGTCTTGATTCCTTTTGAATTGCAGAAGATATGAATTGCAGTTGAACTTCATTTTAGTTGCAGGTTGATTTGAAGTTGCAGCATTTACTTTCAACTTGATTTTGCACATTTTAAATTCCCAGATTTTTATCTTCATTTGCTTTTAGTTTAGTTTCAGGTTTTGAGAAAAGTTTCTGTTTTGAGTTAAGAAAAGAAGACAAAGGAATGAATGTGTTATGTAAAAACTAGTTTTCTTCTTTAAACATACATTTTAAAAATAAAAATAGAAATGTTGCCACATGTTTCCAAAAATTTACACTTGTCACTATAATATTAAATTTTCTTACAAATAATTAACATGTTTACACATGTTTCTCTTAAGTATTTTTAAATAAATTTTCATTTAGTTTAAATGTAAATATAACTTACATGTTAAATTTTACTTTATAAATAAATACTTATGTATGTAAATATAAATTTGCTTTCTAAAGAAAATATTCTAAAACTAATTATAATACAAATATATTTTCTTAACAAGTATTTTTTTTAAAAAAAAATCTAAAACATTTATTTTTATACATTTATATCCATTTTATGCTAAGCACTTTAAAGAAAACAAAACTTTATTTAAACTATCATATTTTTAAAATAAATAACTATCTTATATTTTGAAAACATAAAATTAACCTTAAATTAGCTTTTGAAAAATATTAAATTTAAAACAAAGCTTCAAATCACAATATATACGTACATATATATTACATCTTTTATTTAAAACAAAAGATTTCCTATTCACAATATATATACTAATATATACATTATAAATAGAATATATTTTTATTAGCATTGAAAGACAGATCTTACCAATA
This sequence comes from Allium fistulosum, assembly GCA_030737815.1. Taxonomy (NCBI): domain Eukaryota; kingdom Viridiplantae; phylum Streptophyta; class Magnoliopsida; order Asparagales; family Amaryllidaceae; genus Allium; species Allium fistulosum. The sequence continues at coordinate 636,935,294 of CM060901.1, forward strand.
TTAAATTTTAGAAAAGATATAAATAGATATTGCCAAATTAAATATTTATTAGCCTTTAAAAGATTAAATTTACCAATTTAAATTAAAATTATAAAGGAAAATTATAAATCCAATTAAATTATTAATACAGATTATTAAATTTATATTGCCCAAAATCCCGGGTCATCACAGTGGCGACGATCCTAAGGTATACACGTAAACCCAACTCCCGTGAGTTGACATAAAGTGGCTAAAACAGGAGCGATTGACGGGCCAAGGAGGTAGCACCTCTGATCGGACACAATTCTTTGATACTATTCTATTACTTTGTGATTGATTGGGTGCACCCCTTGATTTGGGAGTGTTGTTCGAGGAGGGCGGTAGTGGCTGCTATGCATCACCATCAGCCCGGATGCGTAATTGGTATATCTACCCTGGCATTGCCTAGTTGTGCCGTGTCACTTACCATATCGAGCTTTACTACGATTAGTGATTTCTCCCGTAGCCTGTGGATTATCGAGGGTAGCCCCCATTTTGGGAGTATGCTAATACTGGATAGACTACTGGGACTATTACGTGTTAAGGTGGAAAATGTAAAGCCTTAATGCTATTTAAAAGTATGTTTATTTTATGATTAGACATTATTATAATAGCGAATATTACTACATAGTAGATAGTTTAACGGATCCTTAAAGAATGGGCGATCCCAAGCATTCTTTAAGTTACTTGTATCTTTATTACAGTTCACTTGAGTTAGTTTACATTGTATAAGTATGTATGTCCTGACTCGAGTGTTTTGTGTTTTGCTTTACGCTCGGGTCAGACTGAGTGATACAACATTAGAGACTCACCTTTGGAGTTGGAGTTTTGCTTTGAAGATCCAAATATCTATTCATTTTGTTATCCAGTTGATTCCAGTTGCACTACACCATAGATAGGATTTTGGCGCAACCTTAGGCGGCACATTTGATACGACTATAAGCCGTATCAAATTTTAATACGGCTTATAGCCGTATCTATATTATTTAATACGGCTGTAAGCCATATTAACATTTGATACGACTTATAGCCGTATTAAAATCTGTGCCTCTTTTCGTGGGTAAATTTTCCCCAAAACGCACACCCTCCCTCCTTTTTTTTATTTCCAGCTTTCATTTTTTTCCCATTTGTTAGCCACCTCCTAATAAAATTCATCTTAATTACTACGCCAAATAGCCTTCCCAGAAACTACTACGGTGACCTACCTACCATCTACAACACAATCTTCCACATCCAGACGAAACAAATCGCCAAATCGCCTCCCAAGAAACTACTACAGCGACCTGCCTACCACCTACAATTACAATTAGGTATGTACAATTTGATATCTAGTATGATGTTGTTAATTCATGACTTCTTTTTTCATGTTTTTGGTTTGAAATTTTGGGAAATTAAATTATGCATAGAAAATTGATTTTTAGGTTTTTCTAAATACAATGGTAAAATTGATTAAAACCTGACCTCGTTGTATTTTTCCAGAATAATTTAAAATTTGAACTGCTGAACTTCTATTTAATTTTTGGTTGGTAACCTAGATTTCTGCAGCTATGCTTGATCACATTATAACTTTTTACATGATTCTTTTTTTCATGTTTTAGGTTTGAAAATTTGGGAAATTTAATTATGCACAAAATATTGACTTTGAAGGTCGTTGCAGTTTATACCTATGTTTATTTTTTGTAACAGTTCACAATGTTAAAACAACAATTAAGTTTATACAAGATTTAATTTAATTTAATTGAACTTTTACTTTTGTCTAAAATATATGGTAAAGAATATGTCATTGGAGTAGAAAGAGAATTCTTTGTGTTTTCTGTTTTCTGTTTTCGGTTTTAATTTATTTCCATACATAGGCATTTTTAATCGAATTTTTTCAATGCATTTGTAATTATTAGCTCAATAACTCATTACAGTTACCAAGTGTTTGTCACTAAGGATAAACAGCTGTATATCGACCACTAATGTTGTTGCAAAGATGGATAATTAGACACCAACATAGTCAAGTTTATGCCTATGTTTATTTTCTGTAAAAGTTAACGATGTGCTAGTACAAAAATTAAGTAAGTCAAAGATTAATTTTTATTTCGAGCTGAGGTCCAAAGAAAAACATATATATATCTTCCGAACCTCCAAGTACAGGACGGACAATTCCAAAGTGGTCTTCGGAAATTAAATGAAGAAACCCAGTTTTTTTGCTGAGTAGCCCCATGTCTAATTTAAAAAAAAACCAATAATACCATGTCTAATAAAATAGTCAATCTTATGCTATTTTGTATTATTTTGATCTCCTTGCATAATTTACAGCTTGGTGCTAATGTTGTATATGGTTCTGACATTGTATATGGTTTTGACATTGTTGTATAAGTGGATAAAATTATTGTTAATGGCACAAGCCAAGTATCAGGAGAGGGGTAATGCATAGACATTACTCCGGTGCTACAAAATAGCGTCGTTGTAATGACAAATTTTTTGGAAACAGTTTGGTGCTAATGTTGTATATTATTTTAACATTGTTGTATAAGTGGATAAAATTGTTGTTAATGGAGCAAGCCAAGTATCAGGAGAGGGGTAATGCATAGACATTACTCCGGTGCTACAAAATGGCGCCATTGTAATGGTAAATTTTTTGGAAACAGTTTGGTGCTATTGTTTAAAATAAACCCTATATTTTGAGTTCCATTTATTGAAATTTAAATAGTCCATATATTTTAACTATTTAAAATTAATTAAATGTTTAAAATCATACTACAAAATTCTAGGTCGTACAGGAAAACAAAAAACGATCATGAAAAAGGCATGCGTATAAATCTTACAAGGAAGTTAATTGTTTACTAAATTATATTGTTCTTTATAAACAATTTATATTATGAACGATCAAGTAGCTTGAATCATGTAAAATTACTAACTTAGAAAATGAAGTTGCATTTGTTTCCCCATATTATGTTTGGCAGTTTGAATGTATGGGAAGTGGCAGTGGATGTTGAGTGTTTGGTTGTAGTAAAGTGGAGATTGGGTGGGGATATTTTGCTGGTGGGGTGTTTGGCAGAAGTAATAGTGCAGTGTTGTGGGAGGGAATGAAAGATGAAATGTAGAAATAAAAAATGTAAAGTAGTGAACTAGGAAATACAGAGAATGCAATGTAGCAATGGAAATGCATAAACAAAGAATGAAACTTAAATGCAAACGGATTTGAGTATTTGGTTCTTAATAAAGAATGAAACTTAAATGCAGACAGAGTAAGTCTTCTAAATTTTATTTTAAAGTTTTATTTCATGATTATTTTATAACTACAATAGCAAGAATGAAATTGAAGGATTTTTCAAAACAAATAATACTCCAAACTATATCGATTTAGACTTATAAAAAGTGACATCAAGATACTTGTCTCCAGGTTAACAACCAATGTGGAAGGAGAAGCTAAAACTCAAGAAATTTTTTTTTGCCATTGTGGTAGATTTAACAGATAGTGGATTACCGCCATTCTTTCTTTTCAAAATGTAAAGGGAGCTGAATGTCCGAAGGTTTAGGTGTTTCATGGTGGATAGCTGTAATTAAAAGTGGGCTATATTATTTTGTCACTTAATGATTTTGTATGTGCAAGTGTGTTATACTATGGAGTGTTGACATTGATACATTGATACATGTATAATTATTATCGTGACTTATTAAAATAATTAGTAATATTATATTTTGTAGGAAACCATGTCAGAAAATCCACCATCTTCACATTCGTCATGTTCAGAGGCGAAGAAAGTTGATCAAAACTTACTTGGTATTCCGGTCTCAGATAACGCTGGAAAAATCGCTACTATGCTCGGTAAACTAGTAAGAGCTCATGTGCCAATATCATATATAAGTTGGAATAAAGTACCTGGAATATATAAGGACAACGTTTGGAACGAATTGGTGGTAAGTATCCTTATCTGTTTGACAACAACTATTTCATTCAATAGCCTTATGGTTTCAACTCTTTGCACAACACATAATTTAATATATTTTTTGCAAAAAATTTATAAGCTCGATCTGCTTTCAAAGGAAATGTTTTTAAAGAGAATAGCCAAGCCTTTAGGAGATACAAGAAAAACTTGAGAGTAGTTTATTATGACCCTTTCAACAATGACGAAGAACAGTTGAAAAATTGCCCACCTACAGTTGCTCAAGAAGATTGGGCAGAGTTCGTAAAAAATGAAGCAACGCCTGAAGCGAGCAAAAGAAGGGAGGTAGGCAAAAATAACAGAGCATTGCTCAGTTATGCTCATCATGCAGGACGTAAAAGTCACGCTAAAATAAAACAAGAAATGGTAATTTATATTCATTTTCATTCAAATGATTTACACATTGTGATTGGATATTCATGTCGTTGCATCAACTTGTATTGCAGATCGTTGCTAGTCCATCAACAAATATCAGTCGTCGTCAAGTATGGGAGAAGACACACAGGAAAAAAGATGGTAGCATATCAGATGCCACTTCTTCATACTTTGTAAGTTAAACAAATATTAACTTGCATATTCTTTAAAATTCCTTATTCGTGTAAGTATTATCATATTACAGGATCAAATTGCGAAAGCGAAGGAAAAGATCAGTGATAGTGATGAAGAAAAATTGACAGTGGATGAAGACATCTTATCACAAGTGCTTGGTAAGGATGCAAGGTGTAGGAGCCGCGGTGTTGGGACTGTTATACCAAAGACTAAAGTTAAGGCTTGTGCCATTGCACAGAAACGACTCCGACATGTTCATGGCGAGCAGGATGAGTTGAAAATGAGGGTGGGAAGTTTGGAGGGTACAGTGGGAAATTTGTCTGGGCAAATGGAGGTTTTGATCAACATGGTGGGAAATATTGAACAGGGAATTCGTGCACCAGTCAATTCTTCTGATGGAGGACGTACCACACAATTCAATGCTCCTGAATTCATTGCTTCACAATTCCAAGATTCGACCAATGTTACGAACAATCAAAAATGTGAAATCCTCAACTCTGATTTAGAAGTAATAGGAACAGGTATTTTTAACATTTAAACATTTATGACATAATAAGTAGAAAACTTAAATAATAATAAATATTCCCTTTTATTGCAACAGGTACTATATGCCAAGATTCTACATTGTCCAACATCCATGGGAAATCTGTACCATCCACACATGAAAAAGTGGTGTTGGACAGTATACTGCTACCAGATGAGAGAACCAGCAAAATGAATCATCAATTTGCAGAGACCTTTGCTGATGTTGGAGTGGGTGGATATGTGTGCCATCCGAAGTGTCTTATTCGATATCTCTAGATGATGGAGCAGGTATATTTTCTATTTATGTGGTCGATATTTCAAGTCCCATTAAATTGATTTGAATTTAATTCCAATTCAGATTAATATATTTTAAGTTGTAAATATACCAAACATCTTTTTAGATAAATGAATTATAAAATTAAAAACATCTAGCGAGTTGAATAACGTTAGATTATATTTTCGTTTTTATTGCATTAGAGAGGATAACAAATTATTTGCATGGATAAAAATTATTTTAAGAGATTGAAGTAATCAATCATTTCATAATCAACTAATCTGCTCTTTGGTTTTTTTTTGGATTAAACGTCCTATAATAATAAATCAAAGTAGTATTATTGTGCATGTTGATTCATGTAAATGATGTTACAGTAAATATCAAATTTTGTTTATATTAGCGCGGTGCTAACAAATATATCAAAAATTATTGAAACAAAGTTGCTTCAGTACTTTCATTATTGCAGGCCAAAAGTTAAAAGCTTAACTACTAGAATTACCTACACCGAATAGTTAAAAATAAAAATAAAATGAATCGTCTCGTGATAATTATATCATCAGAAGCATAAGCGATTAATTTCCCATCCTTAAATTATAAGTAAATTATTTCTACAATTTTTTACATATGCACAGTCTACAGTGTACTCTTAGTCCATAGGATCAGTTTCTAATACCAGTCAATTGGAATTTTTGTTACCATGTTATTTAGTTAGAAACATTATTTTCCTCTTAGACTGCAAAAATGCCCAAACTCTGGACACAAGTCTCTCGTGTAGATTAGGTGCTACATGTATAAATAATGTGAAAACTAGTAACACATTTCTCTTTCTAAAACATTTTTTATTTTTAAATCCCTTTTTTTAAATCTATTTTATACATCCATCTTTTCTATAATTCTTTCATTTTTACATCTCTCGTTTCCAAATTGAAAAATGGTTGTCAATGTGTTTATTGCATGCAGTTATGAGTAATGAAAAATAATAACGTGATGCATATTAATGTTATTAAAATCACCAAAATACCCAGAATTGTACATTTTTTTTCAAAATAAGGATATGTTTTATAAAAGGAAATCGAGAGCGAGCTAAAACTTAACTTTTATAGTTTACAAGAATGTATGTCAAAATTTTCCTATGTCTTTAGGATCCAAATGATGGGCAACAGAGATTTCTTCTTCCGTTTGAATTCGTTTGCTGCTTCACAAATCCAACTTTGTTCCTAGTAAGTAGTGTTTTATTTTTCGAACTCTTATAAAACTTAGTTTATGGGTTTGTTATGGCTGTAGATTATCTGAACAAGTTGTAATATTCATCCGCCACTGCAATTTCTATTTAACCATTGCATATAGTCATCAATAATAATCGAGTTGAACATTAGGTGCCATAGAAAATTTAATACAATTACAGTTCATTATTTATCAGTTCTATGGTGCTTTGTTGAGCATCAGTTCTTATTTGGTTCAAAATCCGACTATGTTAAATTCCTGATTATTTTTTAGAAGGTACAATCTGAAATTTGTGCTACATGTCATTGTTAAACTTTGAAAAACCTTGATGTGTCATTACGAAGAGTTACAAGTTATGGAAAGAGCTGATATTTGCATTTTGTAGCTAGCTATATTGTAGACTTATACAAATTTTATCCCAAAGATCTAACATTAGATTCTGCGCTCTTTACGTTTTTGTTTTATGTATTGTGAGCTTCTCACTTGTGAGAAGAATGAGTGTGGTTTGTGTTGCTTACTGTATATGAGTAATGTGGTTTGAGTGAGTCTCAAGTCAAAATTTGTGAAGTGTATTACTTGATGATATGTTGTTCAGTTAAGATCCTTCATGTGTTTATAAATTTTTATTCCATTCTTTGGATATTGGTTAAGTGGAGAGTTTGTTTGGCTTTGTGTTGCTAAGTGAGATCACTAAATTCATAATGCTTGTCTTTATGCAGGTTATTCAATTGCAAGGTGACCAGAGGCAGAACGTTCAGACATTCCTTGTTCAGGTACACAAATTTTATTTCCATGATGTGTTAAAATCTCGGTAGTTTTTACTGGTTGTGCCGCTATAACTCAAGTTCCCATGTTAATGCAGGCTGGCATCGTGAAGAAGGAGAAGATCAAGCTTCACGGTTTCTGAGCCCACAAGAAAGCAATCAAGAACATATTTGAAAATTGAAAACCATATCAAATATATTGCAGTGAAATATTTGATTTCCAGTTTATGTTTAAACTATATATAGTGTCTACATTGAGTGAATATGGTGGTTGATATATGTGAGCTTGCTTATTACTACTATGTTGAAACAATAAATGTGTCTTCTGCATCAATAATCTGTGGTTTTTGTTCTTCTAGTTTCATGCTTATTGAGTGCTTCTCGCTCTTCTAAGTTACTGTGTCATTTTGCACTGTGGTATGAATAGGTCTATAATATTATATATTGGATATTGATTATATACCTATATCTAATTGACTAATTAGATACGGCTTTTAGCCGTATCTAATTGGTTCATTAGACGCAGCATATTTGTCAATTAGATAGGGCTAATGGCCGTATCTAATTGTGTCAATTAGATACGGCTAATGGCCATATCTAATTGATACATTAGATACAGCTTTTAACCGTATCTAATGAGCCAATTAGATACGGCTTAAGGCCGTATCTAATTGGCTCATTAGATACGGCTAAAAGCCGTATCAAAATATTAAGCTTGACATATTTTGATAAGGCTTTTAGCCGTATCAAAATATCGTTTATGGTGTAGTTTGTATTCTCAGTTGTACCTGATTACCATACTGTCACTCCTGTTGTATCTTGGTATTCCTATTGTATCTTACTTAACTCTGATGTATTTATATAGTAGCTTCATGAAATACTATTTCTTTGTTTCCGCTGCATTATATTACTCTGTGTCTGTGATATGTGATTATTTATTTACTGTATATTCTGAGTTTTGCCAAATATAAATTAACAATTCGGTATTTTGAGCAATTCAAGTCCGACATGTGTGGATGCGAATGGTTGAAAATATCGGGTCGTTACACGTGCCGGGCCAGTGAGGTTAGCTACCTCTAGCGGACACACTTCTTCGTATACTACTCATTACTTGTTTTGATTGGTGCGCACCCTTGAATTGGGAGTGTTGTTTCGCGATGTTGCGATTGTTGCAGCGATGCGTTCTCACCAGTCCGGATCAGGCAAACGATAGTTTCACTACCTTGGGTATTGCCTCATGTGCCTTGTCATACTCGTATCCCTATGCGCGACCACTACGATTTGTTTCGTGTTATACCTATGGAGTACTCCCTGATAGCCCAATAGTTTACGGTGGAGTTTACAGTGTTGTATAGACTATGATGCTTATATAAAATGTGTTAAGGGGGATAATGGTAACGCCTTAACGCTATTTTGATACTTTATATTACTGATAGGCATTATCTACTTAGCGTACACTACTATATATAAATAGTTTAACGGATCCTTAGAGGATGGTTATCTGAAACATCCTTTGAGTTACTTGTATTTCAGTTGATATTTCACTTGAGTTGGATTTATTGATATAAGAATGTTAATCTCGACTCGAGTGTTTGTGTTTTGCTTTACGCTCGGGTCAGACTGAGTGATACAGTATTCGAGACTCACCTTTGGAGTTGGAGCTTCGCTTGGAGATCCAGTGTGACGCCCCGCCTCTATGCTCATAATAACAAAGAGTATTAAAAGAAATACTGTCTATTATTACGAAGAATAAGGCTGGATAGGAGCGACCATCCGTAATTGGCCTTACACTAATATTGGTTATCTCGGTAGGAGTGGTATATACTTTTTATTTTTTTCATCTATTATTTATTTACTCCCATCGACATATCCAATTATCAGTATAAAACAAACTACGATAGTTCATAATAGTTTAGGACATTAGATATAACAATAACACAGATAATATAAATGCGGAACACAGATAAAAACAAAAGTCTCATATATATATAACTGATGTCATTTAATACATAGTTGACTCAATACATATGATACAACTACAACTGTCGACTCTAGAAGTTATATATACAAGTACATTATCAACTAATATACATGAATACATATCGTTCTATACAATGACGCGACTACTACAAAATGACACAGACAACTTCAGAAGATGTGAAAAGTCTTCAAATCCTGAACAGCAACTCAAAGAAGAAAATCTACAACCTGAAATAACTCGGGTCTGACCCGAGTATTACATTCAAAAGAAAATAATACCCAGGTCAGTCTAATTCAAACCAGTTTATTAGTGCATATAGGCAGTAATAATTTAAATAGACGACAGTCACAATAATTCCCGTCTATCCGATTCTTTAAACAAAGAAACCGGATAACGGTCAATATAACACTTAACAGTGTTTAACAAAAAAAATAGCAGATTTAAATCATCAACAGAGATAAATAAACAATTTATCAAATCGACTAAATCAACTTAAAGCTGTCAAATCTGATAGGGCTGCAGTACACGCACGCGTGTACTGCCTCGCCACTATCGCAAGAGATACACAAAAGCTCAGTGAAAGTCAAAAGTGATCACAAGGTCAAACCCCGAAATCGGGTTCAACTCAAGTGAATTCAAGAACAAATCCCGACAGGGGGAAAAACTGCAAAGCACATGCAACTGCAGACATAAGCGAATACGAAGCAACCAGCACGATGAAGCTATAGCAGCAAACAGTTGCAAAGACAAGGGCAGAATGCAACTACAAAGAAGACAGTGGCAGCACGTGAAACAATATGCAACTTGCATCTGAACAGTGCTCCAAAGATAAGGAGACAGGACAATACATGATACTAGTGACAATGCACGAGATACAGTGATGCAAAATCTCACTGAAATATACAAGGCAAACCAAAAATAAATGCAACATATATCTGAACAGTATGATGGTGAGGGCACCATAGATATGGCACCACAGCACACAATATTTAAAGGTCAATACCAAGAGTTTACCAAAATCAAACAAGACAGGGTGGCCTATGGTCGAACAAGTGCTACAGGTTACCACATATCAAGTATGCAAACCAAAGTTGCAATAAAGCGACACTAGAAAATGCTCAAATGTCTGCATAATAAAAATGCGAACAAAAAGTTGCAATGAACAACAAAATGAAACAGAGACAAGCCGGAATTACAAAGTGAACCAGTTCAGGTATCACAAAGATGGTCAGCTACAAGTAGATGGTCGAAGACCAGTTCACAAGCACGAAGGCATAAACCCACACAAGCATAGTCTGCATATGCACATGAAGGTCAATGACAGATCAACAAATGTACACAATCAAAAGAAATAAAACAAGACCACCGATCAAGTGAAGCCTCAACGAAGACATGGTGCAGACCAATTTAACTCGAAGGAAAACAAGCCAATTCACCACCGTATACAACTGAAGGTAGTAGAATCAAGTCCAGACTATAACAGCTTGCACAAGCATGAAAACAAATACAAGTGCAAGTGCAAAATGAATGCCTACATATTCAAGTTCAAAGACCAGAGCACAAGTGACAAGACACTGCAATTACGCAACTACCAACTGGGTCAGCAAGTGCAACCCAGTGACAAGCTGCCCAGATTCAAAGACGCATGTCTATACAACAAGACTGCGAAATTCAAGAAGGCATCACTCTCCAAACAAAATGCAAAGCCTCTAACAAAAGTGCTATGATGTGCACATAATATGCTACTGGAACAAAGAATGGCCAAAAACAATACCCACAGATGCAAACTGACCAACATGTGGTTTGAGCAAACTCGTACACTATATGTATGAAGTCCACAAATGTGCTCAAGTAACAGACTTCACAATGACAAGTACTGGGAATTTCGAAAGTAATAATGCAAACCTGGCAATGACAACAGAGGCAATAGCAAGCTAGTGATCACACTAATATATATAAAGTAGGATGATCAAAAATGCATACAACCACTATATATATATATATATATATACATACATGAATGTTTGTATATACATATATATCCATACAATACAAATTCCAGTGCAAGCCCAGCATTTCAAAAGTAACAATGCAGACTCAAATCAGTACCAGTCTTCAATTTAAATGAAACATATGCAATATGCAATGCAACCAGACTCACATATACATGAATGTCAACAGAAATTCGAATGCACGAATCAAAGCCTACAGTAAGTCAAGTTCGAATTCGATGCAGATGATAAGCGACTCAAAGTCGAAAGCAATAAACGAGTCCAAGACGAAATCATGGATCATGGCCGAAGTCCTAAAGCGACAAGTAAAACCCAACAACATACGAAATTTGCGAGGTTAAAGATCAATGACCAGCATCCAAACAAATCGAATGGCCGAAGCCAACAAAACCCAAAATCCAGAAATTTACGAAATTGAAAATACCAGAAAAATCCAAAATCGCGAGCATCAATTTCTCAAGCAACCGATTAAACATTTTAAGGCGAACAAAAATCACGTAGAAGTCGAATTGGATGTGAGTGTCGAGAACACTCACCTTTGATTTTTGAAGAGCACGAAATCCAGACGAAGTTGACGCCCTAATTCGCGAAGGCGAACGAACGAAGGAGGACGAGAAACGAGGCCGCCATTTTTTCTCTTCGTTTCGTTTCTTTTTCTTTTAGGTTAAGGGTTTCCAATGAAAAACGAGAAGGGGGGAACGGTTATCAACCGTTCAAACGAATCACGACCCAAATAAAACATGGCCAAGATTTTATTTTCAAAGATCACCAACACTTAATAAATTTCTAAATGAATTTGCAACAGATTACAACACTAAACAGCAATTAGCAGCAAGATTTAATCGTCTAACGACGATATTAATCAGCACAAAAATCCAGGTTGTTACAGACTCCCCTCCTTATAAAAATTGCGTCCACGCAATCATAGGGAATAAATGGACAAAAGGTAACAACCAAAAGAGCAAGGCAATGACGAGTGCATAAGCAAAGCAAATGTCAGCAGGGGAAGTACTAGATATGAAATCAAAAGGTTCGACTGCTTCAAATCAAAAGAATCAACATCGTGGGAATCAGGGATCAAAATCAGACGACTAACAAAAGCAAGAACAATCGAGTTCCAGCAACTAAAAGAGAAGGAAAAACAGAGCAGAAATCCCCTACAGAGCACGAATTGAATGTGAGTAAATCAAATTACTCACTTGAATCTCCAGAGAAAAAGACGAAACTCAAATCTCAAAAATCTCAAATATTTACTTATCTCAAACGATAATCAGAAGATAAATAAAATATCTGATTATCTCAAACGATAGTCAGAAAACAAATATTCAATTATCAAAAACGATAATCAAATTTCTCAAATCAACATATATTCGATTATCACAAACGATAATCAAATTTCAAATTCAGCAATTATTTAATTACCTCAAGCGATAATTAAATCTCAAAGCAACAAATGTTTAATTATCTCAAGCAATAATTAAATCTCAAATCAGCAAATATTTAATTATCAAAAGCGATAATTAAATCTCAAATCAGCAAATATTTAATTATCTAAAGCGATAATTAAATCTCAAATCAGCAAATATTTAATTATCTAAAGCGATAATTAAATCTCAAATCAGCAAATATTTAATTATCTAAAGCGATAATTAAATCTCAAATCAGCAAATATTTAATTATCTAAAGCGATAATTAAATCTCAAATCAGCAAATATTTAATTATCTAAAGCGATAATTAAATCTCAAATCAGCAAATATTTAATTATCAAAAGCGATAATTAAATCTCAAATCAGCAAATATTTAATTATCAAAAGCGATAATTAAATCTCAAATCAGCAAATATTTAATTATCTAAAGCGATAACTAAATCTCAAATCAGCAAATATTTAATTGTCTAAAGCGATAACTAAATCTCAAATCAACAAATAATTAATTGTCTAAAGCGATAATTAAATCTCAAATCAGCAAATAATTAATTATCTAAAGCGATAATTAAATATCAAATCAGCAAATATTTAATTATCTAAAGCGATAATTAAATCTCAAATCAGCAAATATTTAATTATCTAAAGCGATAATTAAATCTCAAATCAGCAAATATTTAATTATCAAAAGCGATAATTAAATCTCAAATCAGCAAATATTTAATTATCTAAAGCGATAATTAAATCTCAAATCAGCAAATATTTAATTATCTAAAGCGATAATTAAATCTCAAATCAGCAAATATTTAATTATCAAAAGCGATAATTAAATCTCAAATCAGCAAATATTTAATTATCTAAAGCGATAATTAAATCTCAAATCAGCAAATATTTAATTATCTAAAGCGATAATTAAATCTCAAATCAGCAAATATTTAATTATCTAAAGCGATAATTAAATCTCAAATCAGCAAATATTTAATTATCTAAAGCGATAATTAAATCTCAAATCAGCAAATATTTAATTATCTAAAGCGATAATTAAAAACAACAATTATCTGATTATCAAAAACGATAATCAGAACTCATATCAACAAATATCTAATTATCACAAGCGATAATTAGAAACAACAAATATCTGATTATCAAAAACGATAATCAGAACTCATATCAACAAATATCCAATTACCTGCAGATAATTGGAAGCAACAAATATCTAGAAATCAATTAAGAAGACTAGAAAATCAACACAAAAGCTTGGATCGATCCCATCAGATGGCGAGTTTTTTAATTCGCCGCACGTGCAACAACATATGGCCGAAGCCTACCAAGTACTCAACATAATTTTTGGCGCCCAACAAATGACCCGAAGGTCCAACATATGACCCGAAGGTCTAGTACTGGTATTTGACCCGAAGGTCCAACATATGACCCGAAGGTCCAACATAGTGGCTCGAAAGCACACGAAAGCATCAAATATTTCAATTAACGAGTCCGGAATTAACCGAAATAGCAAACGCACATGTCCCATACCACGTGTTTTACTAAATCGTTTGATTCTCTTCATCGTTTCCTTGAAAGTGCGAAATTCATCAAAATCATCAAACAACAGATATTTCAATTAACGAGTCCGGAATTAACCGAAATAGTAAAAGTGTGGTTCCATACTCCGCACTTTTGCTAAATCGTTTAAATCTCTTCATCGTTTCCTTGAAAGTGCAAAATTGTGTATTTTGTAAAAATACACTTTACATTCTCAAACGGACAAGTCCGGAATTAAGCGAATCAGTAAAAGAAAGGGGTCATAGTCCTCGATTTTGCTGAAACGTTTAAATCGCTTCCTCATTCTTTTGAAATCGCAAACTGTAAAATTTTTGAAAACAAATTTATTTATTTTGTAAAAATAACAATTCGCATTCTCAACTGAACAAGTCCGGAGTTAAGCGAAACAGTAAAAGAAAGGGGTCATAATCCTCGATTTTGCTGAATCGTTTAAGTCGCTTTCTCATTCTTTTGAAAACGCAAACTGCTAAAATTTTATAAAATAATTATCATTTTAAAACGATTTTCCAATCACGTGATTAAAACAGCAAATCAGTAACAATTTCGATAAGGAAATTGTACTTCTCAAAATACCGTAAAAACGGTTACAAATCAGCATTGCGGAATAACCGCTTGAAAATCCACTTTTTAAAATTTGACGGTTACGGAAGCCAAAGCGACAGTAGTTTTAAAACGTCAAAATCACATCAAAACAATCTACATCAAAATGTAATGTCAGTGAATTCTCATTCATCAAAATGCCACAAAACACCGTACTTCAAAATATAGCATTGGTGTAAAATTCCGTTGTGAAAATAACGGCAACAAAATACGTTTCATAACCAAGCATCGGTTCAACGTAAAATAAATGCAATAACGTGCAATTTGAATTTTTGCACGTACTACAAAATGAACAAAGAATCATTCAAATGTATCTTCAATGAAGATAATTTAAAACAGCAAAAATCTAATCAATAGATGATTAGTACAAAAGAAAGCCAGCGGAAATTTCAACAAAATCACATATCTGCAATTTCTTCGAATCCTCAATTCGGATTTGAAATTCTCAAAGAAACAAAATAATTACAGCTATGTAAACAACAAATGAAATTCATATCAATTTCGTATTTTGATTTTTTAAATCAAAAAGATTATCAGTTGTACTCAGCGAAGACAGTTTCACTGTTTCCGCTGCGCACTCTGATAAACAGAACACAAATCAATCAAATCATCAGAACATAATTTCACTATTATTTTTAAATAAAGATATTTAAAAATTTCATCCAAATTTCAAGACTTTAGTTTTGACTCAAACACACTTAAAACATCGACCAATAGTTGTAACATATGTTCCATCCGAGTTAAGTTTTATATTATGTCCATAAACCCCAAGCTCTGATACCAACTGTGACGCCCCGCCTCTATGCTCATAATAATAAAGAGTATTAAAAGAAATACTGTCTATTATTACGAAGAATAAGGCTGGATAGGAGCGACCATCCGTAATTGGCCTTACACTAATATTGGTTATCTCGGTAGGAGTGGTATATACTTTTTATTTTTTTCATCTATTATTTATTTACTCCCATCGACATATCCAATTATCAGTATAAAACAAACTACGATAGTTCATAATAGTTTAGGACATTAGATATAACAATAACACAGATAATATAAATGCGGAACACAGATAAAAACAAAAGTCTCATATATATATAACTGATGTCATTTAATACATAGTTGACTCAATACATATGATACAACTACAACTGTCGACTCTAGAAGTTATATATACAAGTACATTATCAACTAATATACATGAATACATATCGTTCTATACAATGACGCGACTACTACAAAATGACACAGACAACTTCAGAAGATGTGAAAAGTCTTCAAATCCTGAACAGCAACTCAAAGAAGAAAATCTACAACCTGAAATAACTCGGGTCTGACCCGAGTATTACATTCAAAAGAAAATAATACCCAGGTCAGTCTAATTCAAACCAGTTTATTAGTGCATATAGGCAGTAATAATTTAAATAGACGACAGTCACAATAATTCCCGTCTATCCGATTCTTTAAACAAAGAAACCGGATAACGGTCAATATAACACTTAACAGTGTTTAACAAAAAAAACAGCAGATTTAAATCATCAACAGAGATAAATAAACAATTTATCAAATCGACTAAATCAACTTAAAGCTGTCAAATCTGATAGGGCTGCAGTACACGCACGCGTGTACTGCCTCGCCACTATCGCAAGAGATACACAAAAGCTCAGTGAAAGTCAAAAGTGATCACAAGGTCAAACCCCGAAATCGGGTTCAGCTCAAGTGAATTCAAGAACAAATCCCGACAGGGGAAAAACTGCAAAGCACATGCAACTGCAGACATAAGCGAATACGAAGCAACCAGCACGATGAAGCTATAGCAGCAAACAGTTGCAAAGACAAGGGCAGAATGCAACTACAAAGAAGACAGTGGCAGCACGTGAAACAATATGCAACTTGCATCTGAACAGTGCTCCAAAGATAAGGAGACAGGACAATACATGATACTAGTGACAATGCACGAGATACAGTGATGCAAAAGCTCACTGAAATATACAAGGCAAACCAAAAATAAATGCAACATGCATCTGAACAGTATGATGGTGAGGGCACCATAGATATGGCACCACAGCACACAATATTTAAAGGTCAATACCAAGAGTTTACCAAAATCAAACAAGACAGGGTGGCCTATGGTCGAACAAGTGCTACAGGTTACCACATATCAAGTATGCAAACCAAAGTTGCAATAAAGCGACACTAGAAAATGCTCAAATGTCTGCATAATAAAAATGCGAACAAAAAGTTGCAATGAACAACAAAATGAAACAGAGACAAGCCGGAATTACAAAGTGAACCAGTTCAGATATCACAAAGATGGTCAGCTACAAGTAGATGGTCGAAGACCAGTTCACAAGCACGAAGGCATAAACCCACACAAGCATAGTCTGCATATGCACATGAAGGTCAATGACAGTTCAACAAATGTACACAATCAAAAGAAATAAAACAAGACCACTGATCAAGTGAAGCCTCAACGAAGACATGGTGCAGACCAATTTAACTCGAAGGAAAACAAGCCAATTCACCACCGTATACAACTGAAGGTAGTAGAATCAAGTCCAGACTATAACAGCTTGCACAAGTGTGAAAACAAATACAAGTGCAAGTGCAAAATGAATGCCTACATATTCAAGTTCAAAGACCAGAGCACAAGTGACAAGACACTGCAATTACGCAACTACCAACTGGGTCAGCAAGTGCAACCCAGTGACAAGCTGCCCAGATTCAAAGACGCATGTCTACACAACAAGACTGCGAAATTCAAGAAGGCATCACTCTCCAAACAAAATGCAAAGCCTCTAACAAAAGTGCTGTGATGTGCACATAATATGCTACTGGAACAAAGAATGGCCAAAAACAATACCCACAGATGCAAACTGACCAACATGTGGTTTGAGCAAACTCGTACACTATATGTATGAAGTCCACAAATGTGCTCAAGTAACAGACTTCACAATGACAAGTACTGGGAATTTCGAAAGTAATAATGCAAACCTGGCAATGACAACAGAGGCAATAGCAAGCTAGTGATCACACTAATATATATAAAGTAGGATGATCAAAAATGCATACAACCACTATATATATATATATACATACATGAATGTTTGTATATACATATATATCCATACAATACAAATTCCAGTGCAAGCCCAGCATTTCAAAAGTAACAATGCAGACTCAAATCAGTACCAGTCTTCAATTTAAATGAAACATATGCAATATGCAATGCAACCAGACTCACATATACATGAATGTCAACAGAAATTCGAATGCACAAATCAAAGCCTGCAGTAAGTCAAGTTCGAATTCGATGCAGATGATAAGCGACTCAAAGTCGAAAGCAATAAACGAGTCCAAGACGAAATCATGGATCATGGCCGAAGTCCTAAAGCGACAAGTAAAACCCAACAACATACGAAATTTGCGAGGTTAAAGATCAATGACCAGCATCCAAACAAATCGAATGGCCGAAGCCAACAAAACCCAAAATCCAGAAATTTACGAAATTGAAAATACCAGAAAAATCCAAAATCGCGAGCATCAATTTCTCAAGCAACCGATTAAACATTTTAAGGCGAACAAAAATCACGTAGAAGTCGAATTGGATGTGAGTGTCGAGAACACTCACCTTTGATTTTTGAAGAGCACGAAATCCAGACGAAGTTGACGCCCTAATTCGCGAAGGCGAACGAACGAAGGAGGACGAGAAACGAGGCCGCCATTTTCTCTCTTCGTTTCGTTTCTTTTTCTTTTTAGGTTAAGGGTTTCCAATGAAAAACGAGAAGGGGGGAACGGTTATCAACCGTTCAAACGAATCACGACCCAAATAAAACATGGCCAAGATTTTATTTTCAAAGATCACCAACACTTAATAAATTTCTAAACGAATTTGCAACAGATTACAACACTAAACAGCAATTAGCAGCAAGATTTAATCGTCTAACGACGAAATTAATCAGCATAAAAATCCGGGTTGTTACATCCAGCTATCTGTAACGACCCGTAAAATTTAACTGTTTTAATAACGTTATTAATTGAAATTTTGCGAAATTTTAAACGATAAAATTTTGAAATATAAATTTGATATTTGGAATGCGTCTAGTTAAACATAGCAACTGGTAAAATTTCGTCCGAAAATACGAAAGTTTATTTCGCGCGAAAATTTACTTCAATTTAATCAGTTAAAAAGCGATGAAAATAAAATGTTTCCGAAACCTAAATATTTTTACATAGTAAAATTCTAAACCATCTTCTGAGCAAAATGTCTGTTTGTCGTTTTTCCAAATTCGGACATCTTTGGCTCCGTCGATCTTATTTTTCAGCGTTTTTCTTACATTTTCCGCTATTAGAAAATTCGAATTTTTATAATTCGATCGTGCCACTGATATCTGTATACCATTTTTGATCATCTCGTCGTGCTGATCTCTACGATATATTCGATTGTCAAATTCGGAATTCGGTGAGCGGTGCAATCTGCGAAATGCCAAGCGTATCGGTTCCGTATTTGGACTATGCCTTTTCGTTGCTTCTCGAGACAACCAATAGTCATCAGTAATTATTATTTTCAGCTTTTAACCTTTCCAGTTCCTACTGTGCAATTTATAATTTACGGTTCACTTTATTTACTTTGCTCTTAAAATTTTGCTTCACTTGGTTTCCATTCAGTTTCCTGTGTGCTGTCACCTTCCATTTCTTCTCTCCCTTTCTTTACTCCCTCTCTCTGTTTCGCCCATACCTATAATAAGAAAATAAAATTGCAAAGCTTAATTGTCTCCCCTCTGATCCGCCTCTCTTTCCCTCACTCGACTCTTTCCCCTCCGATGCTAACTCAGATCGCCACCGAGCAACACCTTCCCTCCGCCCGACGTAGCATGGCCGCCACTATTCCTTCCCCTCTAACCTCCTGCCGTGACTTTCTCCTCCACCGTTCCATGCGGTAGATCGCCTGAACCGGCCTAGCACCCTCAACCGCCTTGCCACTTCAAGCCTTCAACAGCGTTGCCGAAGCTCCCACCACCGCACATACCTCCTCTTCCCACTCTCTCGCCCTCCCTCTATTGCTTGCCTTGACCCAGATTGTCCACTGGCCGAAAACCATCAACAACCTCCCGCTCCTCTTCCTTCCATTTGTGCCAAAGCCTTCCGCCTTCTCTCGGTCGAACAGTAAGCAACACCTCCTCATCTTCTACATTTATATATATATTCTGTCACAGTATATATTAAGTCTCACTCTCCCATCTTATATAATGTATTGTGTTATCTTTATTATCTATTTTGATTTTATTTTTTCAAAGATAATATAAATGCTGAGTTTTATAATATTGAATTTAAATTTTATACATATGTATCAAAGTTCTTGTTTTATAAATGGGTTACTGTGTGTTTATGAATGAAATATTATGTGTAGCATAAAATTTTTACAATATGTTTATATACATAAGTGTGTGCAAGTTATATATATCTGTTTACTTATATATATATATATATATGGGTTTATATATATGCGTGTATATGAGTTGAGGGTATGGGGTTATAAGGTAAAAGTTGATACAGTTATATATATTATAACAGTATATAAGGTTATAAATTTGTTTAAAAAGATTGCATTAGAGAGTTGTCTACATAAGATGGCTTAAACATACATTTCTGCATATATTTACTTATTAAGTTTGTTCACATATTTTACTTATAAATATTTTAAGTTATCAAGTTTGGTTTTTAAATGTACATATATAATATGTATATATAGATCTGTATAAATAGTTTCTATATATATATGTCATATTGGTATGCGTTTAGACTTATGTGCATATTTGTTCATAGTTTCAACAGTGTCTGTATATAACATATACTATCTATTGATAAGATTTATATTATCAGATTTAGTCTATATACCTGATTTTAACAGTTTTAAAGAAGTATGTATTAAATTGAAGTTTTTATTTCATATATATAACATCTTGGTATGGGTACATTTATATAATATAGAGATATAGCGTGCGTGTTGTTGGATGAATTTTCATAACCGAACCGGTACCACCGGTTCAACCACCAAACGAAGCCACGCCGATCTACTCGTCTCCCACTACCGGACCAACTCCACCAAAGCTCCACTACCGAACCAGCTCCACAACCGGACCAGCTCCACAACCGGACCAGCTCCACCAACTCCACAACCGGACCAGCTCCACCAACTCCACAACCGGACCAGCTCCACAACCGGACCAGCTCCACCAAAACTCCACAACCGGACCAGCTCCACTGCCGAACCAAGACCTCATCTCCACCCATCTACTACCGAACCAAGACGATGCCGAACCAAATTTGCCAGGCCAGATTGTATCAGCCCGGGCCCATCAACAGCTGTATACATCCAAGACCCCTACCCCCAGCCTCACTCTATAAATAGAGGGGCAGGGGTACAACAATGGGGGACAAGTTTGAGAGCTCAAGCACGGAGAGAACTTTCAAACAACTTTCTTTTACTTGTATCAGAGCTTTGTACTTGTAATCAAAAAAAGAGAAGAGAAATAACATATAAAGTGGACGTAGGCACATTCTGGCTGAACCACTATAAATCTGCGTGTCTTTTTACAGTTTAGCCCCTGCTTTTCATATATTTGCATAAATCACTCAAATCACTAAGAACAACATAAGATCTACTAAATCATACAACTTTGAGGTGTTTGTCCATTTTTTGTACAAACATTTTTGGTGCTTTCACTGAGAACTAGAAGCTCGAAGCTTCAGCTTCATCCACTTAACGAGTTTTCCTAACAGCATCGTCCGCCACTTGGAAAACATGCCTCCCAAATAGAGAAAAGATGTTAACATAGGAAAAAACATCGCATCCAGCAGTCTTCCAGATCCAGGTGTCACGAATCAAGTAAATCGTCCTCCTCCAGCAACAGTAACAAATGAAGGACATGCTAACCCAACCACTCCTGCCACAGAACAGCCTACAGCAATTACTAGGGTAGATTTGGACAGAGTTGTGGTTGAAGTAACTAACCGCTTCACGTCCCAGCAGGAAGCCTTGGTGGACCATCTCATGTCACGCTTAAGGGACGCTGAAGAATCCGACCGCAACACTGAAACATGGGGCGAGTCCCAGTCTAGAGGATCTTAGAGACAACAAAGATCTTCCTTCTTCGAAGGAGCTAACGGCAGAAGTAGCCATGGTAGGAGCCGAGACCGAGCACAGCCCGAAGTTAGGCCTGAGGAAACGTTTGGTACCGAACCCAACGGGGGAGGTACCGGACGGAGGTCAACTGTAGCTGAGCCTGTCATACTACCTAACCACGGAAACGCCGGTGAACGGGGCCGAGCTAGAGTCCAGCCCGAAGTTGGACCCGAGGAAGTGCTTAGATCAGAACCCAGCAGGGGGAGATCAAGGCAAGGGCCAACTGTAGCTGACCCTAGCATGCTCCCAGAAGATCAAAGGCAGCCGCTGGAGAATATGAGGAACGATAGACGATAACATCCCTACAGGTCATCTGGACGGAATCAATCCCATAGAACAGAACCAAACTCGTTTCTATCTGCTCCAAATTCTGATGAAAGGATGGCGCGCTTATTCAGAGAGTGCGTCCAACGGGAGCAAAGAGATCGAGGGATAGGCGCTAGGGTGACCAACCCTTTCGCCCGCAACATTTAAATTTCTATCACCCCCCGAGAATGGAAGATGCCAATAATGGAACCTTACAAGGGAACCTCCGACCCCATCGTACACTTACAAAGATACACACAGCACATGCTCATGAGTGGAGCAACAGAAGGAGTACTGTGCAAATGCTTTCCACTATTCTTAGCAGATCTCGCTACCTCCTGGTTCTGTCATCTACCCCAGGGATCCATCAGCTCGTGGGAAATGTTGAAGGAAAAGTTTATCAATCAGTTCTGCATCCATGTGGAACAACCTAAGGACGCTTATTCCTTATCCGGCGTCAAATAGAAACCTGGAGAAAAACTGCAGCAATACCTAACCCGATTTAATGCCGCAGCAGCCGCAGTCCAAGATGCCGATGAGAAGCTTATCCTAATGGCCCTCTGTAGTGGTGTGCATCCGGACACTAAATTTGCTAGAAGGTCGACGAAAGAAAAACCAGCTACTTTACCCGATTTCTTTCATGAAGCCGGGAAATACATGAGGCTTGAGGATGCTGCCGTTGAGGGGCAGTCAGGACAGCAAAATAAGGCAACTCACAGCAACGCCCCCGCTGTGGCAAGGGACGTTCGAAGAAATGATTCCAAAGACAATGCTGGGGGCAAGAAGGGAGAAAAGCGCCTATATCGGCCTGGACCGAGATTCGACACTTACACTCCTTTGAACGAGACTGTCGAAAATATCTTCCTTGCCACCCAAGGCGAAGTTAGATACAAACGCCCACCATACAAGAAGGAATCAGATAACGCGCAGAAATCTGGAAAGTTCTGCCGCTTCCACGAATCTCACGGGCATGATACCAATGAATGCCATCATCTCCGGGATCTGATTGAGGAACACATCAGAAGGAAGAAACTGGAACGTTATGTAAAAATTCAGGACAGGACTCCAGCTCCTGCCAATGAAAACCCAAGGCTACCCTCACCGGACACCGGCAGAGGAAACCGCAACGCTAGCAGCTCTAGTCAAGAGAAAATAGTAGTCCATACCATCTCGGGAGGACCGCACATCGCGGACAGAAGCTGGAAAGAGATGGAAAGGTATGGAAAATCGCTTAGAGACAATAAAGACTGTGTCAATTCGGTTATAGAAGAGCGCCACCCGAAGCGGAAAGAAAGTAATGACATCACATTCGGTAAGCGTGACCTAGAAGGAAGGCAGTACCCTCACATGGATCCCATGGTCATCTCTGCTCGACTCGGTCCCGCCGAAGTTTACCGAATCCTGGTAGACACTGGAAGCTCAGTAAACATCCTGTTCAAACACGCATTCGACAAAATGAAGCTATCAATGAAGGATGTATCTCCCTGCGATAAACCACTACACGGCTTCACTGGAGATGCGAAGATGCCCTTCGGGCAACTGGACCTCTTTGTTGAGATTGGAAGCCATCCCCGCTCCGCCGTATGGAAATAGACGTTTGTGCTAATAGAAAACCATTCGGCCTACAACGCCTTCTTAGGAAGGCCATCCTTGTCTGACTTCCAAATTGTCCTAGCCCCATGGTGCCTAAAGATGAAATTTCCAACAGACAATGGAGTAGGGGAAGTGGAAGGAGACCAGGACGTTGCTCGAGACTGCTATGTGACTGAACTTCGCAACAACCACAGGAAGGATAAAGGGAAGGGTGTAGAGATTGCCCTCTGCACAAAAAGTCTAGAAGCATAGCAACTAAAGAAAGCCCCTCCTCTTCGATATACCAGCGACCCTTTCAATGAATTAGACCCTAGGGACAAAGAGGAGGAGGCCACCGCCGAGCCTGCAGAGGCTATGGAGTTTATATCTGTAGACAAGCACGACTCAAGTAGATTATTGAAAATTGGGTCCCAACTAAAAGCCGAATTGAAGGAACAACTCATCGATTTTCTCCGCCACAACTTGGATGTATTCGCATGGTCACACGCTGACATGACCGGAATCTCCCCCGACATAGCCTGCCACGTATTAAAAATTGATCCTACCAAGGCGCCTGTAAAACAAAGAAAGAGAAGTATGGGGGCAGAGCGATCAGCAGCCCTCGATGAAGAAGTAAAGAATCTACTCGCCAATGACTTCATACGAGAAGCTATCTACCCGGAATGGATCGCCAACCCGGTGCTGGTAAAGAAGGCTAATGGGAAGTGGCGAACCTGCATTGACTTTTCCAACCTAAACGACGCCTGCCCAAAGGATTGCTTCCCACTTCCCAGAATCGACCAACTTGTAGACAGCACAGCCGGGCACGAGCTCCTATCTTTTATGGATGCATACTCAGGATATAACCAAATTCCTATGCATGCTCCCGACCAAGACCACACTAGTTTCATCACTGACCGGGGTTTATACTGCTATAAGGTAATGCCTTTCGGACTTAAAAATGCAGGAGCCACCTACCAGTGCCTCGTCAACAAGATGTTTGCAGGGCTAATAGGACAGACTATGGAAGTATATGTGGATGACATGCTGGTGAAGTCAAGGAAAGCCAAAGATCACGTAAACCACCTAGGCAAAATGTTTCAAGTACTCCGCCAGTATGGAATGAAGTTGAATCCTCTAAAATGCTCCTTCGGAGTGTCATCAGGGAAGTTCTTAGGATTCATCGTTCATGCCAGGGGGATTGAAGCGAACCCTGAGCAAGTCCGAGCGTTAAGGGATATCAAGATACCTTCCACCCGAAAGGAAATGCAAAGCCTAAATGGAAAAGTGGCCGCCCTAAGCCGATTCATCTCCAAGGCAACGGACAAGTGTATCCCCATTTTCGAAGCTCTAAAGAAAGACAAAGGAAAGTTCGAATGGACTGACGAATGCTTAACTGCTTTCCTTAACCTAATCGAACACCTCCAGAAACCACCGGTACTCTCGACTCCAAGAGAAGGCGAAGAATTATACCTATACCTTGCTGTGTCATCTCACTCCCTAAGCGCTGCCTTGGTAAGGGAAGACAACCGCACGCAACGGCCAGTTTACTTCGTCAGCAAAAGGTTTATTGGGGCAGAAGTCAGATATCCTAAACTTGAGAAGCTAGCATACTGTTTACTAATCACATCACGGAAACTGCGTCACTACTTCCAATCCCATTCCATCAAAGTTTGACCGATCAACCACTGAGGCAAGTACTCCATCGTCCCGACACTTCTGGGCGACTACTTAAATGGTGCATTGAACTAAGTCAGTATGATATCACCTATCACCCTCGCACCGCCATCAAGGGACAAGCCATGGCTGATTTCATTGCAGAATTCACTACCAACGAAGATAAGGAGCAATTGGAAATAGCAGAAGATATCAAGTGGAATTTCTTTGTGGATGGTGCATCGAACGAACAAGGCTCGGGGGCAGGTGTGGTAATAATCACTCCCAGGGGAAACAAACTGCACTATGCTATAAGGTTGGAGTTCGCTGCCACCAACAACGATGCGGAGTATGAAGCAGTGATAGCCGGACTAGAAATTGCCATAGAAATCGGAGCCAATTCTTTGTGTCTTCACAGTGATTCTCAACTTATTGTTAATCAAATACTAGGAGAATTCCAAGCTCGAGAAGAACGACTCATAGCATATTTAAAGAAGACCAAGTTACTTCTCAGCCGATTGGACCACTACTTAGTCAAACACATCCCTCGGGAAGAGAACCAAGAGGCCGACGAATTGGCGAAGCAAGAAAGTGTGAGAGACATCACCATCCTCGGGGCAGTAACCATCTCAAAGCAAATGGCCCCAAGTTTTGAACAAGTGAATCTGATAGCTGCAACCGAGGAAGCAACTTGGATGACTCCCATCCGAGACTACCTACAAAGTGGCACACTACCCAACGGGCATAACGAAGTCAAGAAAATCTTGAGGAAAGCATCCCGCTACACAATAAAAGAAGACATCCTCTATCGGCGTGGATTCTCTAACCCGTTATTAAGGTGTGTCGCTGGGAGGGAAGCCAAGGAAATCTTATCCAACATCCATCAGGGAAGCTGCGGAGATCACACCGGAGGGCAAACATTAGCAAAAAAGATACTCCGATATGGATATTTCTGGCCCACCTTAAGCAAGGACGCCTTAGATTTCGTCAAAAAGTGTGACAGATGCCAGAAGTTTGCTAAGATTCCGCGGCTACCAACCACTGAGATTACTCAAATGACCAGCCCTTGGCCCTTCGCAATATGGGGAATTGACTTAATCGGCGAGCTACCAATGGGCCGAGGCGGGGCCAAATATGCTATAGTGGCAGTCGACTATTTCACCAAATGGGTGGAAGCGGAACCTCTAAATAAAGTATCTTCAGCAAAAGTTATTAACTTCTTGATCAAAAATGTTCTGTGCAGGTATGGTGTCCCACTCAAAATCATATCAGACAATGGACTTCAGTTTGACAGCGAGGAATTCGCTAACTGGTGCCAAGAGCACGGAATTCACAAGAGCTTCTCATCCGTAGCGTACCCCCAAGCAAACGGACAAGTCGAAGCTGTCAACAAAATTCTGAAGACTCTAATAAAAAAGAAGCTCGAAAAGTCAAAGGGCGCTTGGGTGGATGAACTCCCTACGGCACTATGGGCCTATCGCACATCTTTCAGAACATCAACGGGGCACACTCCTTTCTCTTTGGCATACGGATCGGAGGCTATGCTCCCAGTTGAAACCATTGTGCCTTCCCACCGTAGAATCCACTATAACCCAGAAGAGAACGAAGAACTCCTTCACATGTCTTTGGATCAAATGAGGAGAGAAGAAATGATGCAGTCCTTAAAGCAGCAGCCCACAAACAGAAAGTGGCTACACAATACAACTCCAAAGTCAAGCATCGTACCGTACAAGAAGGGGATCTTGTCCTCAAGCGAATCTACCCTCGCCTCGGAGCACTAGACCCAATCTGGGATGGACCATATGTAATTCATAAAAATCTCCACAACGGAGCTTATATTTTGTCAACAGTGGACGGAGAGGTGTTCCAGAGGGCATGGAACATCCAACACCTCCGTCGATACTTTTCTTAACTTGTATTGCCCATATGAAGTGAATTAACAAAGAGAATCAGTGGACGTAGGCATTTTTGTGCCGAACCACTTTAAAAAACCTTGTCTCTTTTTTAACTTGTTCCTTTATATCTTGGCTGCTTGTTAACTTTATCCTTTTCTATTGGACAAAATCCTGTGCATACATCATTTCAATTCGAGGCACTCCACAGCATAACTTCATCTGGACAAGACCTAACAGGTACTATGCGAATCTATGCCCTCGCCAATGAGACACTTTCACTCCAGCATCCCTCTGCTGCGGGTTAACTCATTGCTCGCGACGACCCTTAAAGCCAACTGTAATGAGCCGATTATAAGCCACCGAGAAGGCCGACTATAGCCGAGGCAGCTCATTACGGCGTTCGGCTCGCCGGCGACTGTGAACCGATTATAAGCCCCAACATAAGGTGTGGCCAGCCAGGGGCAGTTCACGGTTGACGATCGGAACCCACGCTAGCCGGCCATAGTAAATCGAATAATACCCGCGATTACGGGCCATAATGACCCGGGTAGTTACTGTGCGCGATCTCGGCTCCGATGTGTCTTAAGTACGGCTGTGGTAAAAAAGAATTAACTCCCCGCGGAGGCGTAAGATGGGTGACAAATGTCTCCAAGACCCACAGCTAGGGAAAGTGACTACAAAGCCCGTTTGCCACGAACTTAAGCACATCGAAGGCCTTCCGTGATTGGAAGTTTTACTATTTCACACATTTCAATTTTACTTGAGAAACTTTTCTCCTATCCTTTGTAACAATTCTTGAAGTACAGGACACAGAACAGGAGTCGCTCACTAATAGAAGAGGATATTCGCAGCAAGATATTGGAACACATCCCTTAATCGATCACACAGGATATTCAAAGCTGCCATCTACAAGCAAAATATAAAGGGCGGTATTTCTTTCTTTCATATGTAAACACGTGACTGTAATTTATTCACACCTCACACTAACATTGCAAGTCACGAAGTTATGTTTCAAAACAAGATCCTGGCATCAAACACCATTTAATTACAAGAATATGCAAAGCTATATTTCTTATACAACATGTCAAAACAGCAAAAACATTCAAAAGACGACAAAATCAGCTTAAGTTAAAGAATTACACATCAAGAGTAGAGCTATTTATTACAAGTAGCAGGAATTACAACCTAAAAGTTACTCTACTGTTTTAAGACTAACATATACAACCCTATCAAGTCCACAAAAAGAGTTTTTCCAGGTCTGATCAAGGGGCCGGCTGCATTGGAGTTTTATCCTTGTCCTGTTGACCACCTGTCCAGTCAGAGAAAGGATTCATTAGTGATAAGCAACCAAGTTAATAGAGAGACTAAAAAGGAAGACTTACCAGCACCTGCTTCTTGACTATCCTGGTCGTCATCCTCTACTTGCACACCTGCCTCCTCAGCAGCAAACAACCGCATACCCTCCTTCACCGCCACCTTCTCCTCCTTGGTAAACTGGGCAGTGACCACATCCATGCTGAAGGCCACACCACCCTCTTTGTCCGCGTCCGCCTTAGCTTCCTCCAGAGCCCGAAGATAAATCTTAGCCATGACCCTAGGATAATCATCCATCCAGGATAGGTTGCCCTGCTTCCAAGTTCGGAAGTACATGTCCTGAAGCATTTCATCCATCATCCCCTCATTCTCCTCAAACTCCCTCATCCGGGCCTCGGAAGCCGACAACCTTCCAACGGCAGTTTCTCTCTCCAATCGGTATCTCGAGCAGTCAGCCTGAAGGGATTTCCGCATCGCCTCCATCTCCTCCTTCAGCCTAACCTGAGCAAGCTCTGCGGCTTCAAGCTTCACCGACAGCTCCTCTACCCGCTCAAGATCCGCCCTCCGAACCTCATCCACTATCGAGATGGCCATATTTATCTGCTCCTTGCAGGCAGCCTCCATCTTCCGCAGTTCCGCCTTACTAGCCTCCTCCATAGCCTTCCTCAACCGCCCGGAGGCAGCCTCATGCTGAGAAATCTGAATGGCCTGATCAGCGAGCTGTTTGGCCTGGTCCGAAACCATCAATCGTAGTCGGATGTTGGTACTCCCAATCTCCTCTTCAGCCTTAACCAGCCGGGCATGATGCCCCATCAGCTTCCTAGTCTCCTCCGCCACCCAATCAATATTAGCCTTGGCCTCGTCTCCCATGGTAACTATCCAAGTAGTAAGTAGATCGAGATCTAAGGACTTTGCCTCATCAAGCACCCGTTCCATGGGATTGCGGGGAAGAAGGTGCTCACCAGTAACCTCATCAAAGGTAATATCATAGGAACTTGGATCTAGATCAGGATGACCCGCAAATGGATTACGAGCCAAGTCAGGACGATCAATCTGAATAACGGTTGGGTTTTCGGACAGGTGCGGAGAGAGTGCAAACTCGCTATCCTCCTCCGTGATATCATGAAGAGGCTGAACTGGGGGCTGAGGACCAAGTGAAGGTTCGGATGAGGGTTGACTCCTCTTTCTCTTTTGAATAACCTCTTCAATAACCCCAAGAAGAGGACGGTAGCCGACTACATCCCCGAAACGGTGGGTCGAAGGCTTCGGCTTGGCGGAAGCTTTGGAGAGCTTGTACTGTTCAAGCCTGTGCCGAAGATCTGAGGCCTTGGCCGTTTTACCTGCTCCTGATATGAAGAACAAGTGTCACAAGCTTACATTGATCCATAATTCGAGAAAACACGGTAAATTAAAAGTTAAAAGAAGAAAGAAAACACATCTGTGGTTGTACAAACCCTTGGGAGGAGTAGGATACTGCAATGAATCCTGGATTTCATTCCAGGACGGGAGCGGATCATAAAATATTCCTAAGTCCCTATCATAAATGGAGCCCGCAGGAGTCAAAAGTTCACCTTGAGTCGTCGGAGCCAACTTGGCTGGAATAATCTGAGGAGGCTCGCTTGCACCTGTCCCAGCCTTGTCAGCTTTCCCAGATTTCCCTATCAAAGCCGGTTCCCCGTCCAGCCCCTCGAAAGCTTGGTGGAATGCATCATCTGTCCACTCCTGAATCTCGCCTGCTTGCCCAAGAAGCAAGGCCCCGATGCCATCACCACCGTCGCCACCTTCCCGGTCATCTCCACCCTCACCTCTCTCCTCCTCCACATCTTCCTCCCCCTGGGTAAGTGGACAATTGCTGGGGGAAGGACCGTCCGACTTCTTAAGTTTCTTACCTCCGACGGCTGGAGGTTTTGTGAAAGGTTTTCTCTTGCCACTCTCTATCGTGACACCTCCCTTAGCCTGAGCAGCCGCCCTCTCCTCCGTCGTTTCCCTCAGCTTGACTACTGACTGCTGTGGAAGGATCATGTTACACTCCAGAAGGGTCGCGTTTCTGATCAGGTAGGCAGCTGATCTATCTCTCCCGGGGATAGCTTCTATCTCAGCCGCCGTCTGAACCAGGCGATCGGTCTCCACAACCGCAAAGCCACCTGTCGCTAGAAAAAATGAAAACATATGAGAAGAAGCATCACAATCAGAATGGAGATTATAAATAAAGCATCGACTTACATCCAGAAGTAAAACGCCGAATAGAAACAGAGTCGTCCCTTACGAAGAACCACTCCTTCTTGAACATGCTGAATTTGGAATACAGATCCAAGACCGGCTTGAAGGTTACAGCTGACTCCAAGCTGATGTATGGGGACCCCTTCTTATAGCCCCTCAGATTATATAAGTACCGGATCTCCCGGTTGGAAGGAGCACGACCATACTTCCTCTGGAAGATGACGAAGAGGCTCACCAGTATAGCATAGGAGTTGGGTTGAAGCTGGAATGGGGCCACCTTTAGATATGTAAGGAAGCTGGCTACCCAAGCATTAAGAGGCGGAATGGCACCACACATGCAGTGGTATCTGCTGTAGGCAAAGTACCCTTCGAGAGGGTCATATGGCATAACGTCTCTCCCTGGCAACCGCATGCGTGCCCTATCAATTCCGAAAGAACGAGAGATGACATCGAGCTGCTCCTCCTTGAGGGAGCTGGGAAAGCAATCGTGTGGGGAGTTCAGAAGCTCCTGAGGACCGTACCCGTCCACTAGTGATCTCGGGGCAGGTCCGTGACGTTCTGGTCCTGACTGGGCAGGGGGCACTGCGGAAGATTCTCCTTTGCCCTGGGATTTCTTTTTATCTGATCGAGTTTCTGCTTTTCGAGACATTTATCTGCAAACACAAAGAAGTGCGTCGTTAGAATAAAAGAAGTAAACAAGCGAGTGTGTGCAGTCTGGAATTTTGCCCATAATTCAAGTCTACAAGGTCATTCGGCACCCAGAGTACAAGGTCATTCGGCATTCCCAATACTACGAGTTCATTCGGCATTCCCAATACTACAAGGTCATTCGGCATTCCCCATACGAAAAGGTCATTCGGCATTCCCAATACTACAAGGTCATTCGGCAGTCCCGATACGACAAGGTCATTCGGTATTCCCAATACTACAAGGTCATTCGGCATTCCTGATACGAAAAGGTCATTCGGCATTCCCAATACTACAAGGTCATTCGGCGTTCCCAATACTACGAGTTCATTCGGCACTCCCAGTATCAGAACTCATTCCACACTCAAGTACTTATGGTGCAGATTCATTCGGTAATTGAAAACATGAGTACCATTCGGTAACTACCTGATTCGGTAGTCGAGGATGATCCGGCAATAACTTTGATTCGGCAGACAAGAAGTTCAATTGGCAAACGGTAAGGGATGGTAGTGACACAAGTCCCATACTTATAGGGGGAGGTTGTTTGACCGGACCAAACGATTCGGTTCTCAGGCCGAATGAGTTCGACAAGCTAAAACAAAGCACAACATATGTTAAACATATGCCCTGCTTTGGGGGGCAAATGTTGGATGAATTTTCATAACCGAACCGGTACCACCGGATCAACCACCAAACGAAGCCACGCCGATCTACTCGTCTCCCACTACCGGACCAACTCCACCAAAGCTCCACTACCGAACCAGCTCCACAACCGGACCAGCTCCACCAACTCCACAACCGGACCAGCTCCACAACCGGACCAGCTCCACCAACTCCACAACCGGACCAGCTCCACAACCGTTCCAGCTCCACCAACTCCACAACCGGACCAGCTCCACAACCGTTCCAGCTCCACCAAAACTCCACAACCGGACCAGCTCCACTGCCGAACCAAGACCTCATCTCCACCCATCTACTACCGAACCAAGACGATGCCGAACCAAATTTGCTAGGCCAAATTGTATCAGCCCGGGCCCATCAACAGCTGTATACATCCAAGACCCCTACCCCCAGCCTCACTTTATAAATAGAGGGGCAGGGGTACAACAATGGGGGACAAGTTTGAGAGCTCAAGCACGGAGAGAACTTTCAAACAACTTTCTTTTACTTGTATCAGAGCTTTGTACTTGTAATCAAAAAAAGAGAAGAGAAATAACATATAAAGTGGACGTAGGCACATTCTGGCTGAACCACTATAAATCTGCGTGTCTTTTTACAGTTTAGCCCTTGCTTTTCATATATTTGCATAAATCACTCAAATCACTAAGAACAACATAAGATCTACTAAATCATACAACTTTGAGGTGTTTGTCCATTTTTTGTGCAAACACGTGTAAGTCTGTATGAAGGTTTATATACATTTGTTTATAGGTTGGTATATGAGAATTGGGTTCTAATTTTATATGTATATCTGTATGGGTTGGGATTTAATAGTGATTTGAAACTAAATATATTTATCATTTTAAGTATATGGTTGATTTTGATGTATGTATTTAATGTAAAACAATGATTTTAATTATATATATGTTATTTTAATACTTGTTTTTAATTTAAATATTGATTTCCTGGAAATGATAATAATATATATAATTTCTATTCTATCAAGATGATTCCGATTATCTTCATCGACCCAGTTCTGATTAGATTTGTCTATTCTTATTATCAGTTTTGATCGTTAAATTCGTGCCGATCTTACTTTGATTTGGAATTCGTAGCTTGTTCTGTTGGCAAATTCCTCTAGCCTCGAAAGGTGAGCAATCACTCACGATTAATGTTCTTTTATTTATTAAAATTTGGTTTCAATTGAAACAACAATTGAAATATGCTGCTTACACTGTTATATATGTTATTACCTGTATCAGTTCACCTGTGACATCTGACACCCTTATCTGTTATTTATGAAATGATAATCCCGCTTGATTGATAATTGATTGATTGTTTGTTGTTTATATTGGATGTTAAATTGTAACGTATAAAGTGATAAATATTATGCAAATAAATTTGACGTAGGATAATTAAAAATTTGAATCGACATATATGTTGAATTTGATTAGTTGAATATGACCCCTTTTAATTGTTAAATTAATTGACATGTAGAATAGTGATAATTACACTTTGAACCATTGAACGTATATTGGATTAATTGTTGTAGTGTTAACATTGAAATCGAATGACAAGTGAAGAACCGTATTAATATTAGTGTAATAATCTTTAATCTACATGAAATGATAGTGTGGATTGTAGAGATAATTATATTAATTTGCACAAACAACAATGTGAATTAATACGATTATTTCGGGATTATTTGAATTAACTATTGGATTGTTATTGATTGCTGTTATTGCTTGTTTATTTACTTTGACACCATCCCAGTTATCACACTGCAAGTTCCCTTTGTTATGCTTTGATTTTTGAATTGAAATGGAATCGGGTTGAAATGATAAATACCCAAATTAAACTTTTACCTAGGATAGAGAATTAAATAAAACCCGATTGGTCAATAATTTGATTTAGAAACAAGCGAAGATTTCATTTGAATAAATAATATGGTTTTGAAATGAAGTTGAAATTTGAATTTTAATGAAAGGAAAATGTTAATATTTAATAATTTGAAACAAAATTTTAACAATGTAATTGATGAAAGAACGTTGTTTAATTTGAGAAATGATTGAATTACGTTTGAAATGATTTAATAATTAAGTTTGAAATTATAATTAAGTTTGAAATTATTAAACTTTGAAACTATTTAATAATTAAGTTTTGAACTATTTAATAATTAAATAAGATTGAATTATTTAATAATTAAATAAGATTGAATTATTTAATAATTAAATTGAATTGAATTCTTTATTAAGTGAAACTGAACCTCTTGAATTAGTAAAATTTAGTTTCTTTGTTAATTGAGTTTTGAAATTTGTAACTAAGTAAGTAAATAAGTGAAATTGAATTTCTTTATCAAGATATAAAATGTGATTTATTGAAATTAATGTAAGACTTGAAATTTAAAGAATTTGATTTGATGAATTTAATTTAATTCAAAATTGTAAGTTTTGATTTAATGAAGTTGAATTTAAGCAATTGATTTAATGAATTGGAAATTAAATAGAATTGTTTTGAATGATAAATTTACTTAACGAATATTGAATAAAATCGATAAATGAAGTTAAAATAGGTTTGAATGTTATAATTAAATTAATTTAAATGATTTCGGAATGAAACTTATATACGAACGTGAATCAATATTTGAATTGTTTAAATAAAAATTGAAATTGAAATATAAGATTTTGAAATTATGAATTTGGAAGTTTTGAAACGTAATTTTGGAAATTGATATATAAAGACAAATGGAATATTGGTTTACAAATTCTAATTGAAATTGTAATTGATTTGGTTTTTGAAATATATTAAGCGACCAATCGGTGTAATAATCACGAAAGTTATTAAAGAGACCGGAATCGGTTATGGACATACTCTTTGTCTAAACCGAAAACCACTTTAATAACTATACGCGGAGTGTGATCCAGAATGAAGTGGTTGGAATGATGTACATGATGACTAAAGAAAGAGAACGATAATGGATAGCCTTGACACTTGTGTCAAATTGGAAATGACTAAAACAAGAGCCGTGCCGGGCCAATGGAGGTCAGCTACCTCAAGCGAACACACTTCTTCGAAAACTACTCATTACTTGTTGTCGATTGGTGCACCCTTGATTTGGGAGTGTTGTTTCGCGGTGTTGCGGTCGCTGCGGCGATGCGTTCTAACCAGTTCGGATCAGGCAAACGGTAGTTTCACTACCTTGGGTATTGCCTTGTAACGACCCGGAATTTTCGATTCCGAAAATCCCGAATTGTTAAGGAAAAGAAAAAGAAAGAGATAGAAGAAGAAGAAGAAAACAGAAACATCAACACACAGAAACCTCACATTCGCAGCGGATCAAAATATAATATCACATAAATAACAGTTTTTTTTTAAAAAACTGTATCCATACACTTATACATTTTGTAACGACCCGCAAAATTTATGGTTTTAAAAGTATTTTTAATTGGAAATTTGTGAAATTTTAAACAATAAAATTTGAAATTAAAAATTTATTATTTGGAATACGTCTATTTTAATATAGCAACTGGTAAATTTTCATCTAATAATATTGAAGTTTATTTTCGTGTGAAATTTCATTTCAAATCAAACCGGTTAATAACAGTGAATTTAAAAGTTTTCCGAAACCAAAATATGTCAACAGGAGAAAATTTATTTAGAACACTCTGAATTAGACTATGAAATTCGTTTCGCGAAATTCGGACGTTTCTACCTCCGTTTGGATTTTTCCGTACGGAATAGCAACGTATATCAGGGTCCGTATGGACTTTTGATAGTAAGGTCCTGACACAGATATTTCTGTTTCCTCTTTTCCGTCTCATCATCCTGATCACTGTGATGTGTTCATCGGTGTATTTCGGAGTCCGGTGCACGACGAAATCAACAGAATGCAAAATGTGACGATTCACCAAATTGGATCCATTTGCAATTCTGTGTCCTCCATCTGGTTCAGCTTGTTGTGTTAATCACATATATAACCTGTGTCCTTTTATATTCGACAGTTTTGACACTCAAAAGTCAAAAATCTGAAAAGACAAACGTCTTCTGGGTGTACGTATATTTTCATTTCTCTTTCATTTGTTATCATTTCTTTTGCATTCGTTCTTTTCCTCTTCATTCTCTATCTCCTCTCCTACGCACTCACTCTTCCTCTTCGCCCAACCCAATACCCACATCTCCACTTCCACTGTGAATCGCCACAACACAACAACCCGCCACCTCCTCCGTTCTCTAGCCTCGGCCACCAGAAACCGATCAAATCCAAGTCCCCTTCACCTCCAGCCTACAACCCATACCCACCGGCCTTCACCTTTTCTCACGAAAACCAAGCTCATGCTTCTGCTCACCTTCCTCCTTTAACTCGCCTTGAGCACGTGCCTTGCGGCCATCAACTGCACCATTCCACCCGTGTCCCTTCCTTCCGGGGTTAGCGACAACCATCACCTCTCTCTATGGCATAAATGTAAGTATGCATTTATATACCTCTTTATATCTAAGTTTTATACGTTGTTAATTATATGTATATCAGTAGCAGTTAATTTGTTAGAGTTGAAGTATATATTTTTAAGGTTTTGTATACGTGTTCAAACACATGAGTTTTTATTGTCAAATCTGTTATTGCTTTTCAATGTATATAAGTTTTCTGTATATATAAAGTGGTTGTTGTATGATTAATGTTACCGTGTATGTATATATATATATGCTTTGCTGTTATCACATATATTTTTAGTTTTATTGTAATTTTTAAATCTGAAAGCCTTTGAGCCCTCCAAATCCTTGTTTAAAGAATTTTGTTTATATATTGACTATATATATTTGTTTATACAGAGATTTGTGTAAGTTTTGTATACACGTTTATATGTTTGTTTATATCTCCCCGTGTGTATATATATAGTTATAGTCATACAAGGCACCTGAGTTTGGTTTTGAGTATTGTATCATATGTCTGCCTATTGTATATGCGTTGGTCCCGGTATATATAATATTAATTTATAGATATACTTTGTATATATATCGATTTCAACATATACTATGTTTTCTTGCAACTGTATATAAGGTGAACTCACAAACTTCCGTTTATTAACATATAGTAGTAGTAATACATATACTATATTAGGTTGTACCTGATTTTGTTAAGCTCTGTTTATATGAAGATTTATCTGTTGAATATTAGTTATATATATTAGTTATATAAGTATATATATAAGGTTGTATGAATATTAGCCTGTTTACATATACTTTGTCGTTGATTACATGGAAATAGTACACAGATGCATATTATATAGTGTCTACAGGCATAGATCTTGCTTTACATATTCCCTGGTCTACACGTGTTGTCTATAGCCGCATATACATTGACTTTGCATATTCTCTGTTTGATTTAGATATGTATTCATTTTGATATATTTCTTACTGTGGATTTAAATATAATGTTTGTATATTGTTTATAGAGATATTATATGTATATATAAATTTCAAATTACAAGCTTGATAGGTTAATAAGATGTGTTTAAGTAGTGATACAAAGTTGTTTGAAAGAAGAAATTATGTGTTATATAAATTGTTGTATATCAAGTTATATATGTGTTTAATTTTTAAAACTATATATATATATATATTGATATTTTGAAACTTTTTGTTTAAAATCAAAACTGGATATTGACTTGGTTTTTAAATTTGCATATAGAAACTTTGTTTTGTGTTTTAATTTAAAACAATGAGTTTGAAATACATGTGTATATGTATAAGTGTTAGAAATTGGAATATTATTTTATAAATAGTTATATTTGGTTATATACTTATATATATGCAGATATATAGGTTCACTTATACCAATTATCTTCACCAATCCGTCCTGATTTGATTTCGTCTAACCTTATTGTCAGCTTTGATCATCAAACCAGTCCATCGTGCTTTGCTTTGAAATTTGTGCTTGGGTTCGTAACCCATCTTGTTCTCGTCCACCTCTAGCCTCGAAAGGTGAGCAATCACTCACGATTAACGTTCTTTTATTATTTAAATTCGATTTCATTTGAAATAGCAATTGAAATATGCTGCTGTAGTTATTTACATTGTTATATATGCTATTATCCATAACTGTTCACCTGTGACATCTGACACCAGTATCTAGTATTATATGCCTGTTATTACTATTATTTATATCTGTTCACATGTGACATCTGACACCCGTATCTGTTATTTATACTGATGATATATGCCTGCTGTTATATATTTTTTTGTATCTGTTATCACTTTGCAAGTTCCCTGTAGACTAGAATCACTATGGGTTGAAATGATACATACCCGAACGGACTTTAGAATAGGAGAATTTCGTTATGGGTTGAAATGATAAACCCAAGCGATTTTCATTTGAATTGAAATTGGGATTACGGGTCGAAATGATATCTACCCGTATATATTTAAATTTCGGATTGAAGTGATAAATATCCGTATCACTTAACCATATGATGTATATATACAGACACCGTTGGTCCATATATAAAATATTTTGAAAATGAATTTTATGGTTTTGGAAAGAAATATATGGTTTTAATAAATGTTGAGCCTTAAATTATTTAATTTAAATTAGGATGGATTTAATACTTATGAGATGTTTAAGTATAAATTTTATTTTCAAAATAGATTCTGGTAATAATTTGAATAAGTTAAGGTTGGAAAGGTAATTTATTAATTAAACAAATTTGAAACTTATTGAAAATTGAGATTTAAGATATGATTTATACCTTGGGTTTTATTTAAATAATTTAGTGAATAATTCTTGCTTAAATAAATTTAAGAAAATATTTAGTAAAAATGAAATGTAAGGCTAGTTAGATGATATTGAGTTTATTAAGTGAATATTCCCTGATTAAATAATAATGAAGTTAAATCAAGAGCTATATGAAACTGTTAAATCTGACTTTGGAAAATGTTGAGTATTAAAGCTTTGAAATATATTGAAAAATAAATGGTATATTTAGAACTGAATTAAATTGATGAATTGAGCTTTGAATAAATTTGAATTTGGAATTTGAAGTTGATTTGAATCGATTTGCTAGACTTGAGGAAATTAAATACTTTACTTTTTAAATCATTTAATATATATATATACTATTTTGGAAAATGGATATATTTGAAATGAAATGATATTTGGGTTTTGAAGTATAGTTTAATTGAAATGACCACGGTGTTAAAATGTATATTTCCACCTTGTAGATAGTTCTGAAGATCCTTAGAGGATGGTTATCCCAACATCCTTTAAGTTACTCGTATTTCAATTGATATTTCACTTGAGTTGGATTTATTTATATAAGAATGTTAATCCTGACTCGAGTGTTTTGTGTTTTGCTTTACGCTCGGGTCAGACCGAGTGATACAGCATTTGAGACTCACCCTTGGAGTTTGGAGCTTCCTTTGGAGATCCAACTATCGCCTCAGCTTTCAGCTCTTCTAGTTGATTTGTTCAGAGAAGTCATCTGTTGTACTGGAGACTTCACTGCATTTGAGATATTCTATTGTATTTTATTTCTAACTCTGATGTTTATATAGTAGCTTCATGAACTACTATTTTATCTATTCCGCTGCGTATTATTGTATTACTCTATGTCTGTGATTCTGTGATTGATTTATTTACTGCATATGCTGAGTTTTGCCAAATTTAAATTAACAATCTGATATTTTGAATTATTCAAGTCAGGCATGTGTGGATTTATTGTCGATTTGAATGGTCCAAAATAGCGGGTCGTTACAGTTGGTATCAGAGCTTTGGCTCTAGGCGAAACTTAGCATATATTGTAAATTTATTTACAGAATCACTTTCGTTCGAGTTTAATCTCTTCCTTTTGACTCGATTTCCTTTGAACTTTGGAACGTTCCTTACGGTTCCAAAAATTCATTCTTGTCTCTCTCTATTGGTATTCTCTTGATTCTGGAGTATCCCATAACTCCACTTCGAATGATCTCTATAAGAATAGGCGATCCCACCAATCTCTATCACGATTTATATATCCCTCGGTTGATGTTGCCATCTCTTGTTATGTCGAATTCTATCTCTGGCGATCGAATGTCGATTTGCCTTAGATTTCCGCATCGATTATATTCTTGAAGTCACGGTTAACCCGGTTAAGGTCGCCCGCGATTTATATAAGTATATCCACCTTCTATTTTGTAATTTAATTACCTAATCGTCGATTGAGCCTATCTTCGAATCAGAATTCTATTTGATTAGAGTCTCTCTAATCTGAATCTCTATCTTTGTTTTGAAATCCATCCTTAAATCATCCTTTGAAAATCGGGCTTGTTTGTACTTTAGAAATTGTTTTATATATCAAAATTATTATTTTTGAAAAATATGATTTTATTCTATATATAAAAGTGAAAATGTTTTCGATAAGGATTATATATACCTTTTAAAAATAAGAATTTGAATTTTTGAAAGGATTTGAAATTATATAAGAAATTGATTTATATAAAAATGATTTATAACTGAAGGATTTTAAAATTTGAAATTCGAGAATTGAACCCCGGTGTTTGAAATTGGTTTTAAGATTTTGAAATATATAATAATAATATGATTTAAAAGTATTTTTCCGAATAAGAATGTTTCAAATGATTTCAATAAGTTTCGAATGATTTCGAAGAAATTCCAAAAGAAGTTTGAGAAAATAGAAGTCCAGAACTCACTTATGACGCTGGAAAATAATTTCGGTGATGAGTGCACGCATCATCGACATTGATTTTCGAGTTTCAGAGTGAGGGATAGGCCACTTTAGTAGCATCACTACGCGAGTGATTTTGCGAAACCAATTTTGATTTCAAAAAAAAAAAAAAATTTTTTTGAAGTATGATTTGATATTCGAAAGATATATGTAAATGTATTTGAAACGATTTGAAATGAGCCGGTGTTAAGTCTTCGAGTTTTGGATTTGATATAACCCTATCTATTAAAATTGATTTACTGATTCGTTACTGATTTCCAACTCTTGAATTTGAAAATGATTTCTTCAACTATTTTGAAGGTTCGAGCACTTTCAAATCAAGGTTAACTTTTCAAAGCTAAGAAATTTTGAAAAGTATTTTGATAAAGTATATAAGTTTGTTTTGAATGTTTAAGTATGAAGTAATATGATTTAAATAAGTTGAAACTGTTTGGTTAAGTAAATGAATAAGGAAATTTTAAATTTTCTAATATGAAATTTAGATTTGAAATGTCTTGAGAAGAATTTGGTCTTCAAAATATTTTGAATAAAATTTAGTTTAAATGTTTTAACTTAGTAACATCTTTATGAAACTATATATTTAACAAGTTGGAATAAATATATAAG
This sequence comes from Allium fistulosum, assembly GCA_030737815.1. Classification (NCBI taxonomy): domain Eukaryota; kingdom Viridiplantae; phylum Streptophyta; class Magnoliopsida; order Asparagales; family Amaryllidaceae; genus Allium; species Allium fistulosum. The sequence goes on from CM060901.1 coordinate 636,976,980, forward strand.
TTGTACGTATGCTGTTTTATTCGCATAATTAATTTGATCCAAGTTTGAGTACACAAGTTCGAAGTGGATTACACCATTTCGTGTTAGGATTTTTCATTTGATTCTTGATGGCGAATATTTGATATGGATTTTGGGCTTGATTCTTGAATTCTCTATCGTAGTATATGGCTATGCAAGGAGACTGATGGCTTCTAGTCGAGAAACCATATCGAAGTTCGCATTAGGGAAGTCGAATGGACAATACTAGTTTGAAAGCGAACTTGTGTGATCGAGCGAGCGATCAAATGTGATTCTGCGAAATGATGGCGTATGTACCCCTTATATTATATTATCATCGATATTTTGACGCTGAAATTGAAAGCTGTCAGGTTAGAATATCTTGCTTGCTAAAAGAAAATTTCCAATTTAAATTACAAAGATATATAACCCATAAAAGCAAAGATATTCAATCCCATATGGCTCTTCATACAGCGAAATTTATTTTGGAAATTTGATCCTTATATAAGATAGACCTTACGTAAGTATAAGATGATTTTGAAAACATTTGATTTTGGAAATGAATTGGTTGACTTGAATTATATTGATTTGGAAATTTGGATTTATTTTCTAAATCTATTATTTTGGAAACTTTGAAACTAAAGATATTTAATTTGAGAAGAAATAATTTGGTGAAATTGTATATGATTTTGAAATTGAACTGATATTGAAACAAATTGAAATTTGAGAACCTTATGTTACTAAACACTTGATTTGAGAGTTGTCGAACTTATATAAAAAAAAATTGATTTGTATGAGTATGAAATTGATTCGAAGCTATAGATTTGAAAGGGTACTCAATTTGAAAGTGAAATCTTATATAATTGAAGTCTATATAAGTATGATTTGATATACTATTGATTTTGGAAAGTATTTGATTTGAAAATTAAATCTTATATATAATGGATTTTATATAAGTACGATATTTGAAAGTGATTTGAAAAGGGTACTATATGATACATATTTTCGAAGTAAAGATATGGAAAGTGCCTTCTGCTTGATATCCGATTTGTGGCCACATCTTGGATTCATTCTATCGATATTATTCTCTCTGATTTTTGGTTTTCCGGATATGATACTCGAGTGTCCTTCGAATTCCATGGCGTTACCCATGGTCTTACGAACTCGACTGCATAGCGTAATTCGTAAGGCAGTGATTGCTTAAAAGGTACGGATGTTTCCTGGGGGATCCAGGCGTAACCATTGTGTATCTGCGATCTATGGTCGAGTTAGTGGCGTAATCCGCAAGGCAGAGATTGCTTAAGGGGTATGGATGTTTCCTGGGGGATCCAGGCGTAACCATTTTTATGTATCCTGCGGTCCACCGTTTTGTTGCATGGCGAAATTCGCAAGGCAGTGAATGCTTAAAAGGTACGGATGTTTCCTGGGGGACCCAGGCGTAACCATTGTGTATCTGCGATCCATGATTTGATTCGTTTTTGATTGGATTGTACTTTCCATATCTGTTTTAAAAGTTTTCCAGTATTTTCACTGGGTGTTGAAACAAGTCTACTAAGTACCTGGAGAATTCTAGTTTTGCGCCTGATCAACGCACTACCAGAGTCTACAGGAACAAGGATAAACTTGTTGAAACATCGAGTTATAAAAGTATTTTCGAAAGAAAATTTGTTTCGACTATAAAGGTATTTTATTTCCAACAAAAAAAATTTTGTATTAATATTTGAAATTGAAATTCTTATGGTCCTAAATTAATCATTCGTGCCCAATACTATCCTTTTGAATCTACCTTATCTGCTCAGCTTTATTTATTCACCTATATTCTGTTTTTCCAAGTCCTCCCTTTTTCTTGTTGACTATATCCTTCTTAAATATTGTTTATTTATGTACTACATGGTTTAATAGTAAATTATGAATACTTTTGAAGTTATTTATTTAATAATACATATTTAAAGTAAATGATTATTGATTATTAATAATATTTGAAAAGTATCTTGAGAAAAAAATTAATAAATTATGAATTATGGGTTTAATGTTTTCAAATAGCTTCTTTGTAAATATAAGTAATAATGTAAATAACTGTTTTCAAATAGTTTTCATATATTTATAAAGTTGTTATTTAAGCATATAATGGTAGTTATAAAGGAAGCAAGAAATTTTGCAAATGGATCTTGGAAGTTTTAAAGTATATAAGACAATTGAATTGCAAATGAAGTTTTCAAATTTTAAGTAAAATTTATATAGTTTAAATTAATTGTTTAATCTTGACTTTCAATCTATCTTTTCTGTCTTGTTGTTTCTATTTTTCTACCTCATTCCTTTTCGGGGACGAAAAGTTTTGAGTGGGGGAGAGTGTAACGACCCGCAAAATTTATGGTTTTAAAAGTATTTTTAATTGGAAATTTGTGAAATTTTAAACAATAAAATTTGAAATTAAAAATTTATTATTTGGAATACGTCTATTTTAATATAGCAACTGGTAAATTTTCATCTAATAATATTGAAGTTTATTTTCGTGTGAAATTTCATTTCAAATCAAACCGGTTAATAACAGTGAATTTAAAAGTTTTCCGAAACCAAAATATGTCAACAGGAAAAAATTTATTTAGAACACTCTGAATTAGACTATGAAATTCGTTTCGCGAAATTCGGACGTTTCTACCTCCGTTTGGATTTTTCCGTACGGAATAGCAACGTATATCAGGGTCCGTATGGACTTTTGATAGTAAGGTCCTGACACAGATATTTCTGTTTCCTCTTTTCCGTCTCATCATCCTGATCACTGTGATGTGTTCATCGGTGTATTTCGGAGTCCGGTGCACGACGAAATCAACAGAATGCAAAATGTGACGATTCACCAAATTGGATCCATTTGCAATTCTGTGTCCTCCATCTGGTTCAGCTTGTTGTGTTAATCACATATATAACCTGTGTCCTTTTATATTCGACAGTTTTGACACTCAAAAGTCAAAAATCTGAAAAGACAAACGTCTTCTGGGTGTACGTATATTTTCATTTCTCTTTCATTTGTTATCATTTCTTTTGCATTCGTTCTTTTCCTCTTCATTCTCTATCTCCTCTCCTACGCACTCACTCTTCCTCTTCGCCCAACCCAATACCCACATCTCCACTTCCACTGTGAATCGCCACAACACAACAACCCGCCACCTCCTCCGTTCTCTAGCCTCGGCCACCAGAAACCGATCAAATCCAAGTCCCCTTCACCTCCAGCCTACAACCCATACCCACCGGCCTTCACCTTTTCTCACGAAAACCAAGCTCATGCTTCTGCTCACCTTCCTCCTTTAACTCGCCTTGAGCACGTGCCTTGCGGCCATCAACTGCACCATTCCACCCGTGTCCCTTCCTTCCGGGGTTAGCGACAACCATCACCTCTCTCTATGGCATAGATGTAAGTATGCATTTATATACCTCTTTATATCTAAGTTTTATACGTTGTTAATTATATGTATATCAGTAGCAGTTAATTTGTTAGAGTTGAAGTATATATTTTTAAGGTTTTGTATACGTGTTCAAACACATGAGTTTTTATTGTCAAATCTGTTATTGCTTTTCAATGTATATAAGTTTTCTGTATATATAAAGTGGTTGTTGTATGATTAATGTTACCGTGTATGTATATATATATATGCTTTGCTGTTATCACATATATTTTTAGTTTTATTGTAATTTTTAAATCTGAAAGCCTTTGAGCCCTCCAAATCCTTGTTTAAAGAATTTTGTTTATATATTGACTATATATATTTGTTTATACAGAGATTTGTGTAAGTTTTGTATACACGTTTATATGTTTGTTTATATCTCCCCGTGTGTATATATATAGTTATAGTCATACAAGGCACCTGAGTTTGGTTTTGAGTATTGTATCATATGTCTGCGTATTGTATATGCGTTGGTCCCGGTATATATAATATTAATTTATAGATATACTTTGTATATATATCGATTTCAACATATACTATGTTTTCTTGCAACTGTATATAAGGTGAACTCACAAACTTCCGTTTATTAACATATAGTAGTAGTAATACATATACTATATTAGGTTGTACCTGATTTTGTTAAGCTCTGTTTATATGAAGATTTATCTGTTGAATATTAGTTATATATATTAGTTATATAAGTATATATATAAGGTTGTATGAATATTAGCCTGTTTACATATACTTTGTCGTTGATTACATGGAAATAGTACACAGATGCATATTATATAGTGTCTACAGGCATAGATCTTGCTTTACATATTCCCTGGTCTACACGTGTTGTCTATAGCCGCATATACATTGACTTTGCATATTCTCTGTTTGATTTAGATATGTATTCATTTTGATATATTTCTTACTGTGGATTTAAATATAATGTTTGTATATTGTTTATAGAGATATTATATGTATATATAAATTTCAAATTACAAGCTTGATAGGTTAATAAGATGTGTTTAAGTAGTGATACAAAGTTGTTTGAAAGAAGAAATTATGTGTTATATAAATTGTTGTATATCAAGTTATATATGTGTTTAATTTTTAAAACTATATATATATATATATTGATATTTTGAAACTTTTTGTTTAAAATCAAAACTGGATATTGACTTGGTTTTTAAATTTGCATATAGAAACTTTGTTTTGTGTTTTAATTTAAAACAATGAGTTTGAAATACATGTGTATATGTATAAGTGTTAGAAATTGGAATATTATTTTATAAATAGTTATATTTGGTTATATACTTATATATATGCAGATATATAGGTTCACTTATACCAATTATCTTCACCAATCCGTCCTGATTTGATTTCGTCTAACCTTATTGTCAGCTTTGATCATCAAACCAGTCCATCGTGCTTTGCTTTGAAATTTGTGCTTGGGTTCGTAACCCATCTTGTTCTCGTCCACCTCTAGCCTCGAAAGGTGAGCAATCACTCACGATTAACGTTCTTTTATTATTTAAATTCGATTTCATTTGAAATAGCAATTGAAATATGCTGCTGTAGTTATTTACATTGTTATATATGCTATTATCCATAACTGTTCACCTGTGACATCTGACACCAGTATCTAGTATTATATGCCTGTTATTACTATTATTTATATCTGTTCACATGTGACATCTGACACCCGTATCTGTTATTTATACTGATGATATATGCCTGCTGTTATATATTTTTTTGTATCTGTTATCACTTTGCAAGTTCCCTGTAGACTAGAATCACTATGGGTTGAAATGATACATACCCGAACGGACTTTAGAATAGGAGAATTTCGTTATGGGTTGAAATGATAAACCCAAGCGATTTTCATTTGAATTGAAATTGGGATTACGGGTCGAAATGATATCTACCCGTATATATTTAAATTTCGGATTGAAGTGATAAATATCCGTATCACTTAACCATATGATGTATATATACAGACACCGTTGGTCCATATATAAAATATTTTGAAAATGAATTTTATGGTTTTGGAAAGAAATATATGGTTTTAATAAATGTTGAGCCTTAAATTATTTAATTTAAATTAGGATGGATTTAATACTTATGAGATGTTTAAGTATAAATTTTATTTTCAAAATAGATTCTGGTAATAATTTGAATAAGTTAAGGTTGGAAAGGTAATTTATTAATTAAACAAATTTGAAACTTATTGAAAATTGAGATTTAAGATATGATTTATACCTTGGGTTTTATTTAAATAATTTAGTGAATAATTCTTGCTTAAATAAATTTAAGAAAATATTTAGTAAAAATGAAATGTAAGGCTAGTTAGATGATATTGAGTTTATTAAGTGAATATTCCCTGATTAAATAATAATGAAGTTAAATCAAGAGCTATATGAAACTGTTAAATCTGACTTTGGAAAATGTTGAGTATTAAAGCTTTGAAATATATTGAAAAATAAATGGTATATTTAGAACTGAATTAAATTGATGAATTGAGCTTTGAATAAATTTGAATTTGGAATTTGAAGTTGATTTGAATCGATTTGCTAGACTTGAGGAAATTAAATACTTTACTTTTTAAATCATTTAATATATATATATATACTATTTTGGAAAATGGATATATTTGAAATGAAATGATATTTGGGTTTTGAAGTATAGTTTAATTGAAATGACCACGGTGTTAAAATGTATATTTCCACCTTGTAGATAGTTCTGAAGATCCTTAGAGGATGGTTATCCCAACATCCTTTAAGTTACTCGTATTTCAATTGATATTTCACTTGAGTTGGATTTATTTATATAAGAATGTTAATCCTGACTCGAGTGTTTTGTGTTTTGCTTTACGCTCGGGTCAGACCGAGTGATACAGCATTTGAGACTCACCCTTGGAGTTTGGAGCTTCCTTTGGAGATCCAACTATCGCCTCAGCTTTCAGCTCTTCTAGTTGATTTGTTCAGAGAAGTCATCTGTTGTACTGGAGACTTCACTGCATTTGAGATATTCTATTGTATTTTATTTCTAACTCTGATGTTTATATAGTAGCTTCATGAACTACTATTTTATCTATTCCGCTGCGTATTATTGTATTACTCTGTGTCTGTGATTCTGTGATTGATTTATTTACTGCATATGCTGAGTTTTGCCAAATTTAAATTAACAATCTGATATTTTGAATTATTCAAGTCAGGCATGTGTGGATTTATTGTCGATTTGAATGGTCCAAAATAGCGGGTCGTTACACATTTATATATCAGAGTTACACTATTACACAACACAGGACAATTCGAAAACATGTCTCAGATAATCAACAATAATATACAACGGATATCACTCCATACGTTCCTGCCATCTAGCTTGCCTCCTGAGCTCCAACACGTCCTTACCTGAAATCTGTAATACTCGGTCTGACCCGAGCATTACATCAAAGTAACACCCGGGTCAGGCTGGAAACCAGCGTGAGTAAACTCATTTAACATGAAATTTCAATTCATAGAACTTATATAAACCCGGGGTAACTCGTACTTTACTGTAATTTAAACAACTTATATAGTCAACACATAGGTTCACCAAGCAATATCTAAGTATCCAACTTAGTTTAAATGGTTCATATTATCCCAAACTGGTTTATTGATTTCACATATCAATCTATAAAGAATTATAGAGGATTTCAAATCGAAGTGGTTTTCGGGTATTACTGATACCCGACTCCGGTCTCTTCGAGTCAAATGTCATCCTTAAAACCAAGATTTTCAGTTAAACAATTTAATTTAAATTCAGGATATCATATAACAAATCAATCACAGATAGATAACTTACATTATCACAATTCATCCAAAACATCTCATATCACAATCACATATCAGATATATCAACTAATCCAAGGTCACTAATAACATTCAATCAATCCATAACAAGTTAATTCATTCTTAATTAATTTAATTAATCTCTAATTAAATTAATTACTAACCTTTAATTACTTGGATTACCTTAATCCATCTTACTTAACATTGACTAATTATAAATTAATTAATCATTTCTTAATTATTTATCTTAATTAATCTTTCTTGATTTATTATTCCTTGATTACAATAAGTAATTATTCTTTACCTTCCCTTTTTATTAATCATTCTTGATTAATTTCTTTTTAATTACATTAAGTAATTAGCCTTTAATTAACGAAATAACCCCAACCATTTACACTAATTTTAATCAATCTCATTTATTAATTAATTAATTAATTAATAAATGATCCTTTAATTTCTTCCATTAATTAATTATTCTTTAATTAATTACCTCAATTACTCCATATTTAAATAAATTACACTTAAGTAATTTATCCTTAATTACTTCCATTTAATTATTTTCAAAAAGTAATTATCTTACTTAACTTCTTAAAAATCATATTAAATAAACTTTGAATTAAATTATCATTAATCTAAAATTAACTTAGTTCTTAAGTTTAGTTAATGATAAAACACATTAAATCTTCTAAATTTAATCACTTTATTAATTAAGTTTTAAACAACTTTAAAAAAAAATCAACTTAATTAAACTAATATTCAAATAAACACCTTTATCTAAAATATTGATTTAAGTGAATTAATAAAACTTATTCATGTTATCTTTTAACACTTTAAACATAATCATTTTACCCGAGAAAATCCTAGGGATTACTCGAACTAAACCCGAGTTTCCTCATTCTTTTCCCGAGCTTTCTCTTCTTCCTTTTTTTTCTTAAATTTTGTTTTAAGTTTAAAATTCTCAAAACCTGTTAATTTTATTTTCCCAAAATTTGAAAACCAGACCCGAGCCTAACATCATTTTCCCTGGGTACTTCTTGGAGTCATCCACTTCCTCTTTCTTTCTTCGAGTCAAACCCACATCGACTTCGAGTCTGACCCGAGGAACTTCATCTTCCTCGATTACCCAAAATTATTCAAAAATCGAACATACACGCGTGCACGTGTACAGGTATTCCGACCATCTCTGACCCTCGCCGATCCCCTCAACAAGTCACCGACATCATCGTCGATCATCCCTAACACCCAGATCGATCAATTCGACTGAGATTCAAAATCGAGTAACACGGCACCTAACTAGAATCAATCTCGATCGACAAAATCGCCATGCCCCAACGATCCCGACCACTAGAATCCACGCCGCCTCGTCCAGAGCAGCGTCACGAACCCAAGCTTCGATCCCCCATGCTCCGATCATTCCCGATCCACCTAAGACGAAACACGAATTCGAGAAACATTGACGACCAAACAGCTTTCAAAAGCCCTAAATCACCATCGTCCGATCACCATAACGACCTAAAAATCCTTCGAACATTTTTCCATGGATCCCCTGACTTCCAGCTACCTTCAGCCCCAAGCCCGACAACCATTACCCTGCCCATCGCCAGAAAATGCCCAAAGTAGGATTTCCGTTCAACCCCAAAATTACACCTCAAATCAAAACTAAAAATTTTGATTTTGTTATTAAAATTCATGGTATTTACATACGAATCTGATGATGTATATGAGTCCCGAAATCTTAACATTTGAATTTTTTGACATGCATTGGGCTTTTACTGTAATTTCTAATTTTCTAGCCAATACTCAAACTAATTATACATACAGTAATTTTAAAATCAAGATCTTGATAATTTAAATCACATTTTGTTTGAACAACAAAGCCTAAAATAAATTAGGTGAAGAGAAATTGAAAATTTAACTTGTTTAAAGCCTGTAAAAACTTTAAACAGAGGCATATTTGCTTGTTCACAGACATGCACACAATTCAACATATATATACAGACATGCATACTCAAAATTCATATATATAGGCATGCAATCTTATTTTATATCTATACAAACCATTTTCACAAACATACTTTCAAGTATTTATCCAAACATCAAAATATAATATAAGTTCAAGATAGTTTACTCACTTTTAGTTGAAGAACAGAGAAACAGAACTTTGCCTTTTTGAACTGGAACTTGAAATGTTGATCATTGAACTGCTATTTGAATTTAGATTTGTAACTTGATTCGTGATGCAATCTTGAATTGGAAACTGATCCGAGATTTTAATTAAAGCCTGATCTTTGCATTGCATTTCCAGGTTAAAACTGAAGCTTTGAATTTCTTTTGATTTATTGCTTGAACAGGTTTTGATTTTCTTTTGTTCCTTTTCTTTGTTTTGAATTTCCAGATTTGAAAATGAATGAAAGAAATATGAAGGTGAAGAGAAAGTTTTAGCTTTGATCTGAAAATGAATAGCCAGTCTTTTTTTTTTCTTTTTATATATATAACATTTGTCACTTGGTTTATTTAATGGCTTACACATGTTATCTAGATGTCTTAAGAGACTTACACATGTATTTAGAGTATTTTAAATTTTAATTTAAATTGTTTATAAAAGCTTTAACTTATTTATTTCTTTCTTATGTATGTATATAAATAATTTTTCTTCTTTTCTTATATAGAAAAACAAAACAAAACAAAACAAATTATAAATAAAAGCCTATTCAAATACTTAAGTATTTATTCTTTTAAATTTCAAAACATTGAAACCAAATTTAAATAGAATTAAAATTTCAATCTAAAAATGAAGTTATATATATGTATATATAACTCTTATTAAAATTTAAAAATAACAAGACCTATTTCTATAAAAATCCATTTATGTACATAAGAACTAAGTATTATAATTATTATTTGAAAATAACAGATTTAACAAATTTAAATGATATATAAAAGAGATTATAAATTACTTCTGTTATTCAATAGATTAAGATCATTTGTAAATTGTATTTTAATTTCTTATATAATTTCAAGTAATATTTAAAAAAAATAAAAATAAAACAAAGCTTTTATGTTAAACTAATTTAAATTCATATTTAAGCTAATTAAATATAATTTAAACAAATAAGAATTACCTTAAGTATAAACCATACAGTTATTTATTAAATTGCTTTATCTACTAAATTTCAAACCAAAGCTTATATATTTACAATATATACAATTACATATATTATAAATAGAAACAATTTTTTTTTTAGCTTTAAAAAGATAAAATCTACCCATTTAAATATTAATTAAAGAAGATTATTAAATCAATCCAAAATTTTATTATCAAAAATTATCAAATCAATTTAATTTATAACACATATTATTAAATTCATTTATAAATCCAGATATATATATATATATATATATCAAAATTTCATTTGTTCAATTAACAAATAAGTATTTTAACAATTTTTATCCTGTTAATTTCCAGATGCCGAGAAATTCGGGTTATCACATTCCTTCCCCCTTTGAAACTTTTCGTCCTCGAAAAGGAACGAAGCCAGAATTTATTAAAATGCTTATTTTTAGAAAAATTATTCTTTGGAACACTTTTAAAATCTACATAATATTATAAAATGGTTTTATAAAATACTTTTTATAACTCGATGTTTTAACCGGTCCATCCTTGTTCTCACAGAAATTCGGTCATACGTTGATCAGGCGTACGACTGAAAATCTATAAGTACTTAGCAGACCTGTTTTCAACACCCAGTGAAAATACTTGGAAAATAATTTTATTGAAAATATAGAAAACAGTTTTGAAAATAGAAGAAATATCTTTGATAAGAATGCTCTGGAAATCATCACCCCCATCCATGGTCACAGTTACATCACGGGTTACGTTGCCATCGCAGCAAAAGTCCATGTAACTGATGACAGCATGGAACCCACAACAGATCGCAGTTACATTCCAGGGTTACGTTGCCGTCGCAGCAAAAGTCCATGTAACTGTTGGCTCTCAGCGGCTCACACGATTTCGCTGTCAAAATAAAACTTCTCCACTCTACATAGGTCTCAGTCTACCGATATAGAATCAAACGCAGACTGTTGGCTCTCAGCGGCACACAAGACTTTCGCTATGTTACCATAGTGTCGCAGTCTACCGATATAAAATCAAACATAGACTGTTGGCTCTCAGCGGCTCACACGACTTTCGCTATGGTCTGCAGTAGATCGAAGTGACATCGAGTTAAACTATCGTCACAGCATAACCCAAATGCCTCTGTGGGCACCAGCCCCTCGACTTTCGCTGCACAAATAATCCTCAGGAACTAGTTTATTCCGGACTCCTCACAGGATTAACTTTAGAATCCCCCCTTGGGGTTCAAGGCAGTACCACCCAGTGGCACTCCTGAGAAGTTCATTTCAAGGAAGCGCCTTTTTTCCCAGAGCTATACTCAAAACATTTTATACTATACACTTATAGTATCTTCAAATCATATCCTTTATGATTTATATCAAAATCTCATTTACTCAAAATCGATATCCAAAATCGATAGTTCCAAACTTGGCTTTCCAAAATCCAAAATTGATTTTTCCAAAAATCAAAAGCCTTCCCAAAATCCATAGGTTCCAAAACCTTTTCCAAAATCACTCATAAAACCCTTTATATATATAGATATATATAACTTTAAAAATCTTTGGATCACTTCAAACTTGTATAAAACCTCCTTTATACTTCAAATACTTTCAAAACCCTTTTTATTCTGGCTAGATTCAATAAGGGAAATTTATCATATTACAAAATATAACTTTATTTATTGCCAAATCAAATATTCAAGTTTGATTTCTTTATAAAGTTATTTACTATTTACTTATCTCCATAAAGTAAATTTCAACCCAAGAAATATCCAATTCCATTATATTTCACATAATATTCCTTTCATTTTTGAAAACCATTTCAAATTCCTTATTCACAAATTTTCAATGCCAATTTCATTCAAACCCGTACGATGTACACATATCATCCGTACGCTATATAAATTTGACCGCTCAATCGATCACACAATTTCACTTCCGAACTAGTATCGTCCACCCGACTTCCTAGTGCGGACTCAGATCTGGTTTCTTGATCAGAAACCGTCATTCTCCTTGCATAGTCACAACTATGATAGAGAATATCCAGAACCAATCAAAAACGCATATCCAGGTTCGCCGTCGAAAATCGAGCGAAAAATCCTAACTCGGATCGATAATACTATCTCGAAATTCTGTGATCGAATCTGGATCAAATCACTATGCAAACAGAATAATATACGTACATCCTACGTATTTAACTTTATTGATTATTAGCCAAATCAATTCTCTTTTCTATTCACATTTCCTTTAATTCCATTCACTTATTCTCAATTGCTTCCATTTCCAATTGATTTATTACTTTAATTACAAACAGTTTGAACTCTGACCAATTTAAATTTAAAAATAACTTGAAAAAGTTTAAAATAGATAAGCAGTTGAAAAATAGTTATTAGTTTGTAAAATAGCTGTAAAATAGTTAAGTAGGTATAAAATAGTTAGATAATTGCAAAATAGTTTTTTTTTAAAAGAGGGATTAGATATAAGTAACTGAAAAATAGTAATTAGTTTATAAGACAGTTTCAAAATAGTTAAATAGTTCCAAAATAATTGTAAAATAAGTATAAGATAGTTTGGGGTTTAAGAAGAAAGATTGTATAGTAAATAGTTTGAAAAAAAATAGGTTTATATTAAAACAATTTACTTTTAAACTAGTCCAGAGTCAAACCGTTCAATTCCCCATCAATTCAATTTAAATTTCTACTTCCATTTAAATTGATTTCAATTCAATTTATAACCTCAATTTCTATCCCACATTCAAACCATCTCCCATTTGAATTTTAAACTTATTCAACTTCAATTTTACTTCAAATTATTTCAATTCAAATTTTCCATTTAAACTTATGCTTATCCATCTTAAATCACAATTCTAATTAATCCAAATCAATTTCAATTTGAACTAATTTTATTCAAATCTTAATTTAAAATCATCTTGAATTATATAAATTCGAGTTAAACATTTTAATTGTTGATTTAATCCCTTAAGTCAAATTAACCCTTACTTTTAAATCAAATCAACCTTTATTTTTAATTTAACAACTTAAGTCTTTTAAACCATTTAATTCTGAATCCAAATTCAAAAATTCTATTTTAAAATTTTCTTTACTTAACTTATTATAAAGTTCAAATAAGGATTCAAAAACAATTAAATTTCAGATTCTAATTTATTATCCATTTTCAATTCTAGATCTCAAACCCATTTTGAGATCACTCATAACTCCCATTTAAATTATCCATTTAACTACCCAAGTTAAATTTAAATTGCATCTTGAAATTTCCAATTCAAGTTATTCATTCAACCTTATTTAACTTTCTCCAAGTTAAATTTTCTTAATCCGGTCAACTTTCTCCAAGTTTAAAAACTTACTTTACTTTGGGTTTCACATCACATTCCAATTTAAAACTCAACACTAAGTGTTTATTTCAAATCATCATTGGTATTATGTATATTCCACATATATACATTTTCTTTACACACCAAGTTATACTTTAAATTTTTAAACCACCTTTGGTTTTAATTCAAAACAAACTTCTTTAAAACAATTTCAAGTTTTCTGGATTTAGATTTAAAATTTCACAATTTCAAATTATCTTCAATTCCAATTTATAAGTCATATTCACCTAAAAGTTTACTTCCCTAAAACATTTCATTTTACTTAATCATTTACAACATTTCATTATCAACCATATATGATAATAACCAAGATTATCATATCTGGAAACCAATTATTATCTTTATTCTGATAACACTTCTACAAATTCAAATTTTTTAATTCAGTTTGGATCCTTTTCAAACTTATTTCAATTTCAATTTGGTTGTATTTCTATTACCACTTAATATAATATTTTAACAACCAATTACTTTAATATTTATTAGAAAGAGATATCATTATATATATCAAAATATATTCTTATATAAAATCATTTAAAATTCTTATATAAGAAAATAACAATTACGCTCTCATATATATATACACTCAACTCGTTCTAGGGTACCATTGACCCTATCCTTAACGAGTAATCCCAACAGAGCCAAGGTTCTCGCTTAACCTTCAGCTCTGATACCAAATGTAACGACCCGGAATTTTCGATTCCGAAAATCCCGAATTGTTAAGGAAAAGAAAAAGAAAGAGATAGAAGAAGAAGAAGAAAACAGAAACATCAACACACAGAAACCTCACATTCGCAGCGGATCAAAATATAATATCACATAAATAACAGTTTTTTTTAAAAAACTGTATCCATACACTTATACATTTATATATCAGAGTTACACTATTACACAACACAGGACAATTCGAAAACATGTCTCAGATAATCAACAATAATATACAACGGATATCACTCCATATGTTCCTGCCATCTAGCTTGCCTCCTGAGCTCCAGCACGTCCTTACCTGAAATCTGTAATACTCGGTCTGACCCGAGCATTACATCAAAGTAACACCCGGGTCAGGCTGGAAACCAGCGTGAGTAAACTCATTTAACATGAAATTTCAATTCATAGAACTTATATAAACCCGGGGTAACTCGTACTTTACTGTAATTTAAACAACTTATATAGTCAACACATAGGTTCACCAAGCAATATCTAAGTATCCAACTTAGTTTAAATGGTTCATATTATCCCAAACTGGTTTATTGATTTCACATATCAATCTATAAAGAATTATAGAGGATTTCAAATCGAAGTGGTTTTCGGGTATTACTGATACCCGACTCCGGTCTCTTCGAGTCAAATGTCATCCTTAAAACCAAGATTTTCAGTTAAACAATTTAATTTAAATTCAGGATATCATATAACAAATCAATCACAGATAGATAACTTACATTATCACAATTCATCCAAAACATCTCATATCACAATCCCATATCAGATATATCAACTAATCCAAGGTCACTAATAACATTCAATCAATCCATAACAAGTTAATTCATTCTTAATTAATTTAATTAATCTCTAATTAAATTAATTACTAACCTTTAATTACTTGGATTACCTTAATCCATCTTACTTAACATTAACTAATTATAAATTAATTAATCATTTCTTAATTATTTATCTTAATTAATCTTTCTTGATTTATTATTCCTTGATTACAATAAGTAATTATTCTTTACCTTCCCTTTTTATTAATCATTCTTGATTAATTTCTTTTTAATTACATTAAGTAATTAGCCTTTAATTAACGAAATAACCCCAACCATTTACACTAATTTTAATCAATCTCATTTATTAATTAATTAATTAATTAATAAATGATCCTTTAATTTCTTCCATTAATTAATTATTCTTTAATTAATTACCTCAATTACTCCATATTTAAATAAATTACACTTAAGTAATTTATCCTTAATTACTTCCATTTAATTATTTTCAAAAAGTAATTATCTTACTTAACTTCTTAAAAATCATATTAAATAAACTTTGAATTAAATTATCATTAATCTAAAATTAACTTAGTTCTTAAGTTTAGTTAATGATAAAACACATTAAATCTTCTAAATTTAATCACTTTATTAATTAAGTTTTAAACAACTTTAAAAAAAAATCAACTTAATTAAACTAATATTCAAATAAACACCTTTATCTAAAATATTGATTTAAGTGAATTAATAAAACTTATTCATGTTATCTTTTAACACTTTAAACATAATCATTTTACCCGAGAAAATCCTAGGGATTACTCGAACTAAACCCGAGTTTCCTCATTCTTTTCCCGAGCTTTCTCTTCTTCCTTTTTTTTCTTAAATTTTGTTTTAAGTTTAAAATTCTCAAAACCTGTTAATTTTATTTTCCCAAAATTTGAAAACCAGACCCGAGCCTAACATCATTTTCCCTGGGTACTTCTTGGAGTCATCCACTTCCTCTTTCTTTCTTCGAGTCAAACCCACATTGACTTCGAGTCTGACCCGAGGAACTTCATCTTCCTCGATTACCCAAAATTATTCAAAAATCGAACATACACGCGTGCACGTGTACAGGTATTCCGACCATCTCTGACCCTCGCCGATCCCCTCAACAAGTCACCGACATCATCGTCGATCATCCCTAACACCCAGATCGATCAATTCGACTGAGATTCAAAATCGAGTAACACGGCACCTAACTAGAATCAATCTCGATCGACAAAATCGCCATGCCCCAACGATCCCGACCACCAGAATCCACGCCGCCTCGTCCAGAGCAGCGTCACGAACCCAAGCTTCGATCCCCCATGCTCCGATCATTCCCGATCCACCTAAGACGAAACACGAATTCGAGAAACATTGACGACCAAACAGCTTTCAAAAGCCCTAAATCACCATCGTCCGATCACCATAACGACCTAAAAATCCTTCGAACATTTTTCCATGGATCCCCTGACTTCCAGCTACCTTCAGCCCCAAGCCCGACAACCATTACCCTGCCCATCGCCAGAAAATGCCCAAAGTAGGATTTCCGTTCAACCCCAAAATTACACCTCAAATCAAAACTAAAAATTTTGATTTTGTTATTAAAATTCATGGTATTTACATACGAATCTGATGATGTATATGAGTCCCGAAATCTTAACATTTGAATTTTTTGACATGCATTGGGCTTTTACTGTAATTTCTAATTTTCTAGCCAATACTCAAACTAATTATACATATAGTAATTTTAAAATCAAGATCTTGATAATTTAAATCACATTTTGTTTGAAAAACAAAGCCTAAAATAAATTAGGTGAAGCGAAATTGAAAATTTAACTTGTTTAAAGCCTGTAAAAACTTTAAACAGAGGCATATTTGCTTGTTCACAGACATGCACACAATTCAACATATATATACAGACATGCATACTCAAAATTCATATATATAGGCATGCAATCTTATTTTATATCTATACAAACCATTTTCACAAACATACTTTCAAGTATTTATCCAAACATCAAAATATAATATAAGTTCAAGATAGTTTACTCACTTTTAGTTGAAGAACAGAGAAACAGAACTTTGCCTTTTTGAACTGGAACTTGAAATGTTGATCATTGAACTGCTATTTGAATTTAGATTTGTAACTTGATTCGTGATGCAATCTTGAATTGGAAACTGATCCGAGATTTTAATTAAAGCTTGATCTTTGCATTGCATTTCCAGGTTAAAACTGAAGCTTTGAATTTCTTTTGATTTATTGCTTGAACAGGTTTTGATTTTCTTTTGTTCCTTTTCTTTGTTTTGAATTTCAGATTTGAAAATGAATGAAAGAAATATGAAGGTGAAGAGAAAGTTTTAGCTTTGATCTGAAAATGAATAGCCAGTCTTTTTTTTTTCTTTTTATATATATAACATTTGTCACTTGGTTTATTTAATGGCTTACACATGTTATCTAGATGTCTTAAGAGACTTACACATGTATTTAGAGTATTTTAAATTTTAATTTAAATTGTTTATAAAAGCTTTAACTTATTTATTTCTTTCTTATGTATGTATATAAATAATTTTTCTTCTTTTCTTATATAGAAAAACAAAACAAAACAAATTATAAATAAAAGCCTATTCAAATACTTAAGTATTTATTCTTTTAAATTTCAAAACATTGAAACCAAATTTAAATAGAATTAAAATTTCAATCTAAAAATCAAGTTATATATATGTATATATAACTCTTATTAAAATTTAAAAATAACAAGACCTATTTCTATAAAAATCCATTTATGTACATAAGAACTAAGTATTATAATTATTATTTGAAAATAACAGATTTAACAAATTTAAATGATATATAAAAGAGATTATAAATTACTTCTGTTATTCAATAGATTAAGATCATTTGTAAATTGTATTTTAATTTCTTATATAATTTCAAGTAATATTTAAATAAAAATAAAAATAAAACAAAGCTTTTATGTTAAACTAATTTAAATTCATATTTAAGCTAATTAAATATAATTTAAACAAATAAGAATTACCTTAAGTATAAACCATACAGTTATTTATTAAATTGCTTTATCTACTAAATTTCAAACCAAAGCTTATATATTTACAATATATACAATTACATATATTATAAATAGAAACAATTTTTTTTAGCTTTAAAAAGATAAAATCTACCCATTTAAATATTAATTAAAGAAGATTATTAAATCAATCCAAAATTTTATTATCAAAAATTATCAAATCAATTTAATTTATAACACATATTATTAAATTCATTTATAAATCCAGATATATATATATATATATCAAAATTTCATTTGTTCAATTAACAAATAAGTATTTTAACAATTTTTATCCTGTTAATTTCCAGATGCCGAGAAATTCGGGTTATCACATGCCTCATGTGCCTTGTTATACTTGTATCCCTATATACGCGACCACTACGAATTTGTTTTGTGTTATACCTATGGAGTACTCCCTGATAGCCCACTAGTTTACGGTGGAGTTTACAGTGCTGTATAGACTATAATGCTTATAAAAATGTGTTAAGGGGGATAATGGTAACGCCTTAACACTATTTCAATTGCTATTTCACTTGAGTTAAATGAAAAATTATCAAATCAATTTAATTTATAACACATATTATTAAATTCATTTATAAATCCAGATATATATATATATATATCAAAATTTCATTTGTTCAATTAACAAATAAGTATTTTAACAATTTTTATCCTGTTAATTTCCAGATGCCGAGAAATTCGGGTTATCACATGCCTCATGTGCCTTGTTATACTTGTATCCCTATATACGCGACCACTACGAATTTGTTTTGTGTTATACCTATGGAGTACTCCCTGATAGCCCACTAGTTTACGGTGGAGTTTACAGTGCTGTATAGACTATAATGCTTATAAAAATGTGTTAAGGGGGATAATGGTAACGCCTTAACACTATTTTGATATCTTTATATTACTGATAGACATTATCTACTTATCGTACACTACTACCTAGTAGATAGTTTAACGGATCCTTAAAGGATGGTTATTCCAAACATCCTCTGAGTTACTTGTATTTCAATTGCTATTTCACTTGAGTTGGATTTATTGATATAAGAATGTTAATCCTGACTCGCGTGTTTTGTGTTTTGCTTTACGATCGGGTCAGACTGAGTGTACTAGTATTCGAGACTCACCTTTGAAGTTGGAGCTTTGCTTGAAGATCCAACCATCTATCCTGCTTTCAGTATTCGATGATTCCAGTGATGTATTCTGATTTGTATCTGATGTATCGTATTACTCTTCCGTTGTATCTAGCTTAACTCTGATGTAACTTATACATTTATATAGTAGCTTCATGAACTACTATCTCTTTTATTCCCGCTGCATTTATTACTCTGTGTCTGTGATCTGTGATTATTTATTTACTGTATATGTTCAGTTTTGCCAAATTTAAATTAACAACGCGGTATTTTGAATTATTCAAGTCCGACATGTGCAGATGCGAATGGTCCAAAATAGCGGGTCGTTACACTATCTATCCAGCTTTCAGTTATTCAGTTGATTCCAGTGATGTATTCTGATCTTGTATTTGACTATTGTATTCGAGACTTCTGTTGTATTTTGTTTAACGCTGTTTTATATATATAGTAGCTTCATGAACTACTATTCTTTTGTTTTCGCTCCATTATTGTTATATTACTCTGTGTCTGTGATCTGTGATTATTTTATTTACTGTATATGCTAAGTTTTGCCAAATTTAAATTAACAATCTAATATTTTGAGCAATTCAAATCCGACATGTATGGATGCGAATGGTTGAAAATATCAGGTCGTTAAAGTTGGTATCAGAGCTCTTGTTTTAGGCAAAACTCAGCATATAGAGTAAAATTCAATTACATAATCACTTTCGTTCGAGCTTGAATTCCTGCTTCTTTGACTCGGTTTTCTTTGAATTCTAGAACATTCCCTTCGGTTCCAAAGTCCATTCGTGTCTCTCCTATTCGTGTCTTTTTAATTCTGTAGTATCCCATAACTCCACTTCAAATGATCTCTATAATAAATCGACGGTCTCGCCAATATCTGAATAATTTGTAAAAGAGTGAAACCCTTGTACAACCAGCATTGATTCACCGAACATTTCTGTATCCTCGGTTTACGATGCTGTTATCTTTTGCTATACCCGAATTCTATCTCTGGCGATCGAATGTTGATTTGTCGCAGAATTCTACATCGAATTTATTCTTGGAATCACGGTTGACCCGGTTAAGGTTACCCACGATTTATATAAGTTTGTCCATCTTCTGTTTGAAAACTCAAGTATCTTATCTCCCTATCGAGTCTACCTTTTAGTTGAATTCTTTTAGTTAGAGTTTCTCTAATCTGAATCTCTATCTTTGTTTTGAAATCCATTCGAGGATATCCGAGTGAGGGAGTGTATTTGTAATTAATATAAAATATTTTATGTTTATAGTGTGTTGTTTGAGTTGTTGATGTTGGTTTGGATTTTTGATCGATTCGTCTGATCAACGCTATCGATAGGATTTCCAAAACACTTGAACAGAGCAAACTGACACAATATTGATTTCAAATTTGGTAAATGAAATAATTTTGTATGATTATATTATAAATATATAAGTAAAATTTTCTGGAATAAAAAAAAGAGGTTAATTAATTGGTTGTTTGAAATGATAATATTTGATTATCATTTATTGTTCTAAATGAATTTATAAATATGGTTTATAAATTGATTTGGAATTTAAATCAGGAATTTGAGAATTTAATTTCCGATTGATTCCAAACTCTGGATTTAAAATTTTAAATGTATATTATATAAAGTATTTTTGAATATAAATGATTTTCAAAGAATTTTAATGTTTAAATCAGTACTCTTCTCTTTTATCGCTGGAAAATAATTTCGATGATGGTGGCCGCATCATCGACATTCACTTTCGAGTTTCGAAGTGAAGAGACCATTCAGTAGCTTTGCTACACTTTGTTTGGAAATTTAATTTGATTTGAATTTCTGTGGTATGACCTGATTTATTATATATATAAAGATTTAATTTTGATCTGATATATACTATATATATTTATCTCAAAATTGTTTGAAGTAAATCGGAGATTTAAATTCTAAGTTTATGATTTAAAGATGATTTCAATTATAAACTGAAGTAAAAAATTTTGGATAAATATTTAAACTTAAAATAACTGGATTGTAAAATTTTATTTGTATAATACTCAATTTCATTTCAATATAACTTACCTAAATTATTCAGAAGTTAAAATGTAATTGGATAATATACAATATAAAATGACTTTATAAGGAAAGATTTGAGTGTTATAATAAATGTTATACATTAAATTTTATTACAAAGATGTTAATAGAGAGAAATAGAATAATAAGTTAATTGAATGAGATGAATATAATAAATTTTGTTCTGAAAGAATTAACAAATTGAAATTAGATCAACTTATGGAAATATATGTAATAAGATATATATATTTTCTGAACATTTCTTGCTACCCAGTTTTGAATTTTGTATAATATATTATGCTAGTTTTACACGTATCAGTTATATAAGCATATATGAGTCATATATTGGTATATGTGTTCTATATTTCTTATTATATGCGAAATAGAAAATATAAGTTACATATTATATATATATATATATGTTATACGTCGATTCAAGTTATGTAAATTTGTTGTTTATACTGTATATATCTAAAAGTTGTTGTATATATATAGTGTATATAAGTTTATTGATTTTAATCTGTACGTGTATACATAAGTTGTATATGAGGTTGTTTTGGAAATAACTGCAATATATATAATATATCTATGATAATATGTATGTCTGTATATTGTTTTATAAAGATATTATGTATATAAATTTCAAATTATAGGTTTGATAGGTTAATAAGATCTGTTTAAGTAGAGATATGAATTTCATATTATAAGTTGCTGTATATCAAGTTATGTATGTTTACAAGTTTTAAATTTGGAATTTGCTGTTTATTTATATGTGTATCGATGTATGTTTAAAAATATTTATATATTAGGTTCAGATTTTGGAATTTATCAGTAAAGTAGTAATGTATACTAGTTATATTAGTTTGCGCAGATCTGGTTATGTGCAGTTTATATATATATTAGTATATATGATTTGCGCTTATGATTGTTATATATATAGATATAAATCTGTTTCACTTTAGACCATACGTATATACAATATATTATTTATCCAAACTATGATGATATATTTTTCCCAGATTTTGTGATAATGTTAGATATGGGTTTGAAAAGATATTCATGTATATTTACGTTTTATATTAATGTACATGATCTTAACAGTTCACATATATGAATGCTTGCATATATGTGTTTGTATAGGTTAGCTTATATATATACACAATATAGTATATATGCTTATTTCCCCTGCATTTTATGGGGCAACTGTGTGTCAATTTGTTCGTTTATATATATTTATAGTATTTATATATAATATGATTTCAGAAAATTTAAAGTATTGTATTTTATATCTATATATTGTATCTTGAAGTTTCAGCCTATTGCCTCTCTTCGTATGTTTAAAGGAAGGAATGTACTATACATAGATTATTTTAAAAGTTTGAATCTGTGGGTTATTTATATAAATCTGCATGATTTCCAATTCGTATATATATAAAGTTTCAAGGTATGTTTATATATACATATTTATAACATTGTTTATATTGAATTATATTATTGTAAATATGAGTTTAAAATTTTATATTAATTTTAGAGAATATACGTATATGGATATAATATTTATTTGTTTTAGTTATCAAGCTAATTTGATTCATTCTCGTCGATTTCTTATCTATCAGCTTGTCCGTCGAATTCGTGCCAATCTAGCGTTTCTTTGGGATTCGTGCTTGGATTCATAACTCATCTCATTCTCGTCCGTCTCTAGCCTCGAAAGGTGAGCAATCACTCACGATTTATGTTCTTATATTTATTAAATTTGATTTCAATTGAAAAGACAATTGAAATATGCTGCTGTTAGTTATTTACATTTTAAATATATGCCATTATTTGTATCTATTCACCTATGACATCTAACACCATTATCTATTATTTATATTGATGATATATGCCTGTTACTGTTGTTATTTTATTATCATATTTGTTATCACTCTGCAAGTTCCCTGTTAGTATAGAATTCACTATGGGTTGAAATGATACATACCTGAACGATCTGTAGATAGGAGAAAATCGTTATGGGTTGAAATGATAAACCCAAGCGATTTTCATTTAATTGAATTTGGGATTGCGGGTTGAAAGGATATATACCCGTATATATATTTAAATTGCGGATTGAAATGATAAATATCTGTATTACTTGACCATAGGGTAGAGAATTATATACAGACACCATCGGTCTATATATAAATATTTTATAAATGATTTCTATGGTTTTGGAAAGAAGTATATGGTTATTAAATATTGATTTTTAAGATTTATTAAAGTTGATTTAATAAAGTTGATATATAATATGTTTAAGTATTTATTTAAAAATTTATATTTTCAAATATAGAATTTATAATGATTCAGGTTGGAAAGATAAATTTGAAATTGATTTGAAGTGTTATTTATTTAAGGATTTTACTTAAATAAGTTTGATTTGAAATTACTAAATTTGAAATTTAAAGATATGATTTTTAACTTGGATTTGATTAAAAGTGACTTAGATGAATATTTCAAATTTACATAATTCGAAATGGGGTATTTCATTTATTTAAATTTGTAAATTGAAGTTTTATTTAAATGATATTGAAATGATTAAGTAAATATTTCAAAACTAGATAGTAGTAAAGTGAATTTGATATATATATATATATATGAAATTATCGAATTTAGTTTTGAAATGATGTATATATTGACTTTGAAAATATATTGAAATGAAATGGCTTATTTTATGGTTCAAATATGTATTTGAAAATCGATAATTTGAAATGGTTTATTGAGAAACTGAATCGAGTTGAAATTGATGGTTTGAGATTTGATTAAATTTGAACTTTGGAATTTAAGTTGATTTGAATCGATTTGTGAAATTTGAGGAAGCTATTTTTATATAAAGTATTTTTAAACTATATCCAAAACTATTTATATTTTACTTTATAAATTATTTTAATATAAACAATTTTATATAAATCATTTTCAATATAAATTATTTTATTATAAACTATTTTAACTTATAACTTTTTTTAAACTATCTTTATTTTATAAACTATTTTATTATATACACTAATTTTAATATCTAAACTGTTTAAGTGGAAAGTGTTATGGATTCCAAAATGTTATGATTTCAAGCTATAGTTTCAAAGTGTTATGAATTTCAAGGTTTTGGTTTCCAAAGTGTTTTGATTTTAAAAGACTTACGATTTCGAAAGCGATATATCTTTGGAAAGTGATATGATTTTGGAAATGGATTTATTTGAAGTAAAAATGATATCGTATAGATATGGTTTGGAAAGGCAATGATATTTTGGTTTTGAAATATAAACTATTTTGAAAGTTTATTAAATGACCAATCGGTGTAATAATTACGTAGTTATTGAAGAATCTAGGATCGGTTAGGGACATACTCTCTGTCTAAACCGAAAACCACTTTAATAACTATTATACGCGGAGTGTGATCCAGAATGAAGTGGTTGGAATGATGACGTTGCTGGATTTGAAGAAAGATAACGATAATGGATGACCTTGACACTTGTGTCAAATTGGAAATGACTTAAACAGGAGCCGTGCCAGGCCAGTGAGGTTAGCTACCTCTAGCGGACACACTTCTTCGTATACTACTCATTACTTGTTTTGATTGGTGCGCGTCCTTGAATTGGGAGTGTTGTTTTGCGGTGTTGCGATCGTTGCGGCGATGCGTTCTCACCAGTCCGGATCAGGCAAATGGTAGTTTCACTACCTTGGGTATTGCCTCATGTGCCTTGTCATACTCGTATTCCTATGCGCGACCACTACGATTTATTTCGTGTTATACCTATGGAGTACTCCCTGATAGCCCACTAGTTTACGGTGGAGTTTACAGTGCCGTATAGACTATGATGCTTATATAAAATGTGTTAAGGGGGATAATGGTAACGCCTTAACGCTATTTTGATACTTTATATTACTGATAGGCATTATCTACTTAGCGTACACTACTATATATAAATAGTTTAACGAATCCTTAAAGGTTGGTTATCCCAAACATCCTTTGAGTTACTTGTATTTCAGTTGATATTTCACTTGAGTTGGATTTATTGATATAAGAATGTTAATCCTGACTCGAGTGTTTGTGTTTTGCTTTACGCTTGGGTCAGACTGAGTGATACAGTATTCGAGACTCACCTTTGGAGTTGGAGCTTCGCTTGGAGATCCAGCTATCTATCCAGCTTTCAGTTATTCAGTTGATTCCAGTGATGTATTCTGATCTTGTATTTGACTATTGTATTCGAGACTTCTGCTGTATCTTGTTTAACTATGTTATATATATATAGTAGCTTCATGAACTACTGTTCTTTTGTTTCCACTTCATTATTTTTATATTACTCTGTGTTGGTGATCTGTGATTATTTTATTTACTGTATATGCTGAGTTTTTCCAAATTTAAATTAACAATCTGATATTTTGAGCAATTCAAATCCAACATGTATGGATGCGAATGGTTGAAAATATCGGGTCGTTACACGAATATATTTCAGCAGCTCTAGCATGTGCGCAAGTAATATACATGCAACAAACACTTATGGACTTCGGTAAAATTATCAATAAATCTCCAATATATTGTGATAACACGAGTGCAATAAATTTATCAAAAAACCCTGTCAATCACTCACGAACTAAGCATATAGATATACGACATCATTTTCTACGAGACAATGTTGAAAAAGGAAAGATCTCATTAGAATACGTAAATACCGAAAATCAAATAGCAGACATCTTTACAAAACCACTAAATGAACAAACTTTTATTAAACTCCGACGTGATTTAGGGATTTGTTCTCTTCATGATCTTCTTACTTAATAATCACTACTTTATCTAGGCTATATTTAGTCATTTGTTTTTCTATCCACAAATTATAATTAATAATTTGTGCACCCTTTGTTTTTTAGATAGTTAGTTTTTCTATAAATAATTTTTTAACGTATATATAAACAGTTATACTTCAAGAAAAATTATATACACACAATTCATATTTTCCTCAAGAAACAAAATATAGCCATGTCTTCTGATAACTCTTATATTTCCATCTCAATGCCTACGCCGGATAGCTCGGTTGATACACCACAACAACTTCCTACACCCACACCAATTCATGAACCGACGCATAGGTGGTCTTCATATCACACGGGATTTACTCCCGATAGCAAGAAGACTAAAAGATCTCTATTTGTCTCTCCTAATACAATGGAGAAAATTGATGAAATTCATCACTATCAGAAACAACAAATAGATCTTCAATGAGAACTTTATTTTGAACAAAAAGTTACAGCACGTCGCCTAAGCTTTTTGGAACAAGTAGCGATGAAGTTTTGTACGTCACGAAAGAAAGATGTCCATGAACCGCTTCTAAAGCCTTGCAGTTCTTTAGATCCCTCATCTTCATATCGAACCCCTTCGGATCCATCACCGAGACGATTTTCTGGCTCTCCAAGAACCCACGAACGTGGTAATATATAGTCTTCACTTAAACCATGGAAGGATAACAAGTCAGGAGATCGTACAACTTCATCGCCTTCTAAATAATTTTTTTTATTTTTTTATTTGTATGCATCTATGTTTGTTTTTTATTTTACACAAATAAAACTACATTTTTTTTATATAAAATAGAGAATCAAGAAATAAGCAAAACCATCAAATTTTAGGCTATTTTTAGAAAAATTGCCTAAACCAGACGTCTGGATATAGACCTTAAACGTCTGATACTCTGATATATGTCTATATTTTTCCACTGTGCATATATCAGACGTCTGTTATATCTCCCAGACGTCTGAAAATCTGCTCTGTCTACTTGAAGTTAAAAATCAGAAACTTTCAGACGTTTGAAATTTGTTTCCAGACGTCTGGTAAAACTCTCTAACTATAAAATTTTACACAATCGATCAAACCAGACGTCTAACTCATAAACGAGACGTCTGAACTTATCTACTGTGTTCAATTTAGGGCAAACCAAACGTCTGATTTAACATCCAGACGTCTGAAATTCAATCGACCCTTTAAATTAACCCAGATAACATCATTTTTTCTTTCATCTCAAACTTTTCATTTGCGATTTCATCAATTGACGATTTGTCTCTACAAAAATCGAGCTCAAATCACAATGCCTCCTAAGACTAAAAATCTCAAGACATCAAAATGAAAACAAGACCAACCAACATCATCTTCAAACCCCCCAAGTCTGTTCAGATGATCAAATTGAAAAATGGATGAATAGAGCACCACATTCAATCAAGAGGATGAAGATATACAAAAGAAAAAACTTCACACAGGTCCTTTCTATAATCTACTTAAATTTCCAATGTATGATTTGGATGAAATATGTGAGAATGTCGGACTAGAAACTTTATTTTCGTTCACTCCTAATGACGTCCAAATCGATCAATTGGCAATATTTCTTTTCTATACAAACTTGGATAGCACTTCAGTATGGAACACTGAAGATGAAGATAACTGGCTATGGTCTAGCGTGTATGGCAACACGATTAGACTAACTCCCGACATAATAGGTAGAACCCTAGGATGTTCTAACACGGGCGAAGATTTATACAACATTCCTGACATGCGCTTTAAGCCAAGAAATAGTATAACGCATCAAATTTGGGAAGATGAAATGCCAAAGTTTGCCTCTAAATATCTACGTCCAAAAGCACGACTCCTAACTCGAATGATAATCAATACCATCATTCCACGTATGGGAAGCCATGAGCAAATAACCGAGTTAGAGCACAAAGCCTTATATGCTCTATTTAGTGGAACAAGGGTGAATTGGGCCAAATTCAACTTTGACGAGCTCAAACAATTTTGGACTCGATCACGGCCTTCAATCATTTACCCGACATATATTATAAGACTTCTTCGTGCATATAACATCCCATCCTACCTATCAACTTTTGAAGAAATTTCACCAAAATATGCTTCCACCAAATTTTTCTCGGTTATGCATTTACCCGAGATTCCTTCAGAATTTATATCCTTTGAAGATTGGATGCACAATCGTCAATCTAGACAAGTTGAGCCTCCTCCTCAACCACACATTGAACCATCTCAAGAGGAGGAACAACATCGAGAAAGAACTCCACATCCTCCTGCACCATTTGATTATCCGGGACAAGTTGAGATTATGGAGACCCGAACGGATACAAATCCAAATGAAAGTGTTCGAGATCTCACCCTTCGAAATCAACATATACTATCTCAAAATCAAAAACTTTTGGCTAAGCGGATTGATAGCTTCGAAACATCGTTTGCTACATGCCTAGCCACAGTTGAAGAATCTCTTTCGACTGTCTTATCGGTTCTCAAAGAAGTACTACAACGGGTTCGTGGTCCAACACCGCCTTCTGAAGATTGGCCAACCCCAGTACCTTCTCCTCCCGCAAAACATTCCAAACTTTCTGAGGATGAACCCCTCAAGCAAGTTTTGACATCTCATACAAAGACTAGCACTTTTGAAAAAGAAGAAACAAAGGAAGATGATCAAGATAAAGCTACTCCAAAGGAGTCATAGATTTTAGGAATCATATATTTTAGGATTTTGGGTTTTTCAACGTTTGTAAAATAACAAAATCTATGTATGCAATCACTTTCGAATTATTAATGAAATTTTCCTTTTGTATTTGACGTTAGTTAAATTATTTATAATTCTTTTTGATAATGCCAAAGGGGGAGAAATATAAGTATAATGATAAAAAATTAAGAATAAGCACATATTCAGGGGAGATTTATAATTTATATATAAGTACATTGAATAGTTGTCATCATCAAAAAGGGGGAGATTGTTAGGAAATCAGTTCTATGGTTTCGATGATAACAACTATACAATAGAAATCGAATGTACATATATATTTCTATTCATAGGCAATTGTTAGAGTAACATCATCAAAGAGACAAGAACAAGACTCAAAGAAAGTATCAAGAAGCTACAAGTCAATAGAATCAGAAGAGCAATGACACAGACACAAGAAAAGCAACATGCACAAGTTCAGATGTCTGGGTGTACTAGCCAGACGTCTGATTGAATTCTCTGGTTCGCAAATTAGACAGAATCAGACATCTGGTTAATGTGCTCAGACGTCTGAAAAGGAACCATATACAAAAATATATATGAGAGTCAGACATCTGAAACATTTTCCAAACGTCTGATTTTGAACTCGGCTGCTAACATTCAAAGAACAACTGTCACAATTGAAAAGACACCTTCACTCCTCTTCGCTGCAACTCTTCATCACCATCAAGAGCAACCATAGAACACTTGCTAATGGATGCAACTACTCAAGGAATCTCTCTACCACTATAAATAGCATCAAGAATCCAATAGAAGATCTTACCTGACTTACTTGCGCTCTTTACTCTTATACTCTGATATATTCTTGATCTCTAGTAATCTATACTTGTATTCTACTCTTCCAAATATATAGTTCCTCATAGACAATACTCTCTAGATATATATTGGAAGCATTTGTATTATATAGTAAAAATCCGTGTAATAGAGAACACATAGTTGACAAAGAAACTCTGCTATTGTAAACCTGTTCCTCCGGGTGAAGTGAGGGTTATTCAGTGAAAGGAAATTCCGAAGAGGAGCTTCGGGACTGGACGTAGGACGGGAGGTCCGAACCAGTATAAAATCCCTGGTGTGATTATTCTAATTTACATACTTTAATATTGTTACAATATAGTTTAAATTAGCCATATACTTGTCATTTGTATAATTGATCCACCATACTATAGACTATCATTTTGCTTGTCTTTAACCAAAACATGCTTTGTTTAACAAAAGCGCACTTTGGAGGCCAAGTGTAACATTCCCCCTTTTTGACCGCCTCCAGTCGGTAATTAAACCAACTCGAAACGTTCAAAAAGACGAATTGTTATTTAGTTTATAAGGTTTAAACAGAATCAGCCACAGAAACACAGATAATAACAATCAATTAAAACAGAGTTTAAATCTTTTTATATACTAATACAGCGGAATATCTTAAAATACAATTTTCTCGAAATAAATGATTCTTTACTCTCTCTCTAACTTCGCTGCTCGAAAATCTTCAAGCTGTAGAAATACTCGGTCTGACCCGAGTATTATATTCAAAAGAAAATAATACACAGGTCAGTCCAATTCAAACCAGTTTATTAGTGCATATAGGCAGTAATAATTTAAATAGACGACAGTCACAATAATTCTCGTCTATCCGACTCTTTTAACAAAGAAACCGAATAACGAAAATTTTAACACTAAACAGTGTTAAACAATAAATCAGCAGATTTAAATCATCAATAGAGATAAACAGTGTTATTGGCTGCCGTACACACGTGTGCATTCGTACACGTGTGCACTGCCCCGCCAACTCGAGTGCACAAGGTCAAATCAAAATCAGATTCAACACAGGCACAAATGGCTTTGATCAAAATTCAAAATGATCACTGCAACAATGAACTGTGCATGTACACAGAGAAATCAAACAAGTTAAAGCATCAATGTACGCTGAAACAACATGCACATATAACAGTGATGAACAAATGGTCAAGCTTCAAGTAAAATCAAGTTCAGAAGAAATGCAACAGAGAAACATACATCTATATACATACATGAATGTATGTATACAAATGGTCAAGTGAACAGAAGGCAATTGAACAACTACAAGGTACAGGTAGCAGCAATAATGCAAACTAAAATGTCATAGCAACAAGGTGCACCAGACCAAGCTACAAGATATCATAGTGCAGACAACAAAAAGAATGGAACAACGACTAACTCAAATGAATACAGAACAGTAAACATATATGCACAGGCCCAAAGACAGTGAGCTACATGATGAACTTATGTGTAGTGACCAGTGAATAATTAAATGAAATTGGACCAATTCAAGTCCAATGTAAACCATATCTTACCTGATGCAATTGCCCCATGGATGCAAGCAAATACATCTAATTTAAATAAATGACAGGATTAAAGTCAAAACTGATGCCAACAGTTAATGGCCAAGGTTATGGAATTTCATCAATAAGTTCAAGTGTGCTACAGGGAAAATGCAATATGAATCAAAGTAACTACAGTACTCAAGCTACAAACTGGACCATGCTAACTGCAAATGACCTAGACTACATGGACGTTATAGGCCGAAGTCCAAACCAACATATTAAATATGAATATGCACATGAAGTAAACATATACACATATGTGTGCAGTCAGTTCAAGTCTAACCAAACATTGAACCTCCATAACGAAATGAGACAGTAATGCAAGCAATGCCACACAATGAAAACCAAATGGACAAACAAATGCCACAGTGAAACTATAGTTACAAACAGGTACAACAAAGTGTACCAGAAAGACCCGTGAATACAACCCCAATAGGCCACTGCTTTAAACTACATATATACATATATAAGAGCTCAAAATAGTGTCAGTGATCATAGTCACAAAAGAAATCAATATCGACAAATTCCAAAGGTCCATCAGACAGCGTGATGAACTTATCTGAGTACGAGACGGTGAGACCGTAGCTCAACGTCAATATACAAGAAAATCGTAAATGTAGACTCGACGATACATGCATACACACATACAATTGTATATATGCACATATAAGAAGTCACATCTAATTAGTCAAGCAGTTTCAGATTAACAGTTTTTTTTTTCTCAAGCCATAGTCAAAAAGAAATCATCGTTCCAGTCAAAGAACGAAATCAAACCGGAATCGAACAAACAGTGATGACCAACGAAGTCGACTCAAGTCAAAAATCAAGTTAAATTCTCATATAAAATACTTTCAAACTTAGGTTTATAGGTTTCAATCCTAAGCCAGAAATCATTTCAAGTTTTTAAAACAAATCATACGACTGAGATGATAAAGTCAGAGATCCATCTCACATCCAAACGAATATCAACTGCCAGAGAAAAAAATCAATGGCGAATTCAACAAAATATTAAAGAGTACAAGGCCTAGAATGCCCAAGTGATAAAACCACGGCAAGTTCGAATACAAATCAAAGTCACAGAAAAATCGATACCGAAGCAAAGTCGAAGGGCCAAGTCGAACAACCCAAAAATCATCAAAGTTTAAATTAGATGCGAGTGATATAAAATCACTCACCTTTGTAGGAAGCGCTCAGATTGAAGGAGCCGCGAGCGAGAAACGGAAGTCGAACGAACAGATTCGCCAGCGAATTGAATCAACGCCGAAGCCCTAGCTATTTGGAGACGAGCGAAAATCGAAGGAAGTCGAAGCCAGAAGATCGAATCGCCGAAGCCCTAGTTCTTTTTCTCGCCGCCATTTTTCTCTTCTCGCTTTTGTTTAGGGCACGAATGAATGAGATAAAGGAGAGGGGCGACGTGGGTTTAACAGAGAATAAGGGAAACGTGGGGGGTATGGGCTGGTATAGGGTATGGGCTGGTGTAAGATATGGGATGGGTATGGGTAAGGTAAGGGGGTAATGTTAATTTTATATCTTTTTTTTCCTTTAAAATCTAATTTTGTTTTTGGTAATTATTTTCTTTAATTTGTTTTGTATAGATTTGTTGTTAAAATTTTACTACGTGTGTTTATTCATTTTGTATTAATAGAATTTAATAAGAGAATTCCAATCGATTTACAGTTTAAATAAAATTTAACAACCATTTTACATTGCCAATTGACGAAGATTTTATCGTTATAAAATTTCCAACAATAAACAGCAAATTATCTGTCAACATAGATCGTTTACTGATGATTATAATTCGGGCAAAACCCCAGTTGTTACAGAAATGCAAATTGAATTCAATTAAATTCTATACGCGTTTATACGCCATATATTCACAAAACAATTCTGATAAATACGAAATTTGAAATCCAGTAATAATTCAATATTACGGACCCAATGAAATTGGTTTCGTCAAATTCCGAGACTGTGCCTCGGAAGGTTATTTTTAAATTCGATTCAAACGATACAATTTCAAAACTGAACAAATCGCTTTCAAATTCAATTCTGAAGCTTCTATTACCTTCAGTATTATCAATATGAATTTTCTAAGCCTTTAAATTATTTTTAACCGGCTTAAAATCGAAGATTCAAATTTTATTCAACTTTCAATAGATTAAATTCAAAAATTTAATCGCCAATTCATTCTGATAATTTGAAATTCAAGTCAAATCATCATTCAAATATTTAAAATAAATTAAATATTCTCAAATTAAATTGTTCAAAATTCAGGGTCGTTACAAACTCCCCTCCTTAAAAACTTTTCGTCCACGAAAAGGAAAAGTTGTTAAAATTTCATCGATATTTACCTCTTACTCAATTTTTTTTTACAAGCTGGAAACTCAATACAAATAAATGAATATAGGATTCATTTCATTTGTTTAATCTCACTAGTTTTGTTTATTTTCTCTTTTGTTCATTGATTTCTAAAATCAAAACGCAAAAGTCTTTTACTAACATTTTCGACTTATAACTCAGATTCAAACTTAAAATTCTTCACATTAGAGATTTATATAATATATCTCTTCCAAAGCTGTGGACTTTCAAAACATTACAAAGATCCTCTTCCTTAGTTCATTAGGTAGGAATTTTGTAATTTTAATTTCAAATCATTGATTCGCTATTTACAGTTTGAAAATACTTGCTAACTTGAAATTTAACAAGTCCATCTTCGTTCTCACAGACATTAGACATACGCTGGCCAGGCGCAGGTCTAAAAATCTCCAAGTACTAAATATACTTGCTTCAATTCCCAGTGAAAATACTTTTAAAAATTCTTTTAAAAATGGATATGGAAAGCACGTTCCCCCATGGATTACAGTTCCACCCGGCGGTTACGCTACTATCCCAGTAGAGTCGCTTGTGGCTGTAGATTTCTCATCTCTTAAATTTCGCCATGGTTGTCGCCATAGATTGCAGTACACACGGCGGTTACGCTACTATCCCAGTAGAATCGCTCGTGTCTGTAGGCATCACGCCCCTCAAATTTCGCCTGGCATTAGATTGCAGTTTACTCGGCGGTTGCGCCACTATCCCAGTGGTATCGCTTGTAACTGTGGGCATCTCGCCCCTC
Source organism: Allium fistulosum (assembly GCA_030737815.1). Taxonomy (NCBI): domain Eukaryota; kingdom Viridiplantae; phylum Streptophyta; class Magnoliopsida; order Asparagales; family Amaryllidaceae; genus Allium; species Allium fistulosum. The sequence goes on from CM060901.1 coordinate 637,011,543, forward strand.
AAATTACGCTAATCATCAATCAAATCTAATCTCATCGCGATGAACTATCGCGAAGGATTTCCGATTCAAATAGTCACTCTGACTAAAATTCTACGTAGCTACGAATTTCAAATGGATACTCTTCACGAGTTCCAATACCTTCTCCAATAATAAATGGAAGGTACTTTTCCACATCCTCAGTTTAGAAAACATAATATCATATATGTAGTACTTTCATTTCCCATTTCGTACATATAACATCTATGTAAACATACATAAGATTTCCATAACAATGTCTTTCTAAACTAACGGTTTCAAATTTACCGCATTCATATATATAAGTTCTAAAAACTTACATATCCATATTCATAACAAAATAGAGGATTTCAAAATTTTCCTCTAAGTCGATTTGGAAATTTAAGGTTATCTCAAACCTAATTCATATTCATAATTCCATTTATTATCGACTTTCACATTCAATTTGGATTTCACGCTTACATCGTCAATTCTCAAAACAGAATTGATGTCTATCGATATATAACCTCTGAGCTCGTACGTCTCAGAGAAGGGTGTTAAGCTAAGAGAATAAATTCTCCGCCACCAACAGATATATATTTAATAGAGATCAATTGCTATGTCATCAATTCACAATGTGAGACATGCAATCCAAATCATCATCTGAAATTCAAAGCTCAACTTATATTGTCTTTGATGTCGAAGTTAAACTCAATTTTAACTCAACGATTCAATCTTTTGAAAAATTTCAAATTGAACAAATTGTTCAAATCCTCATTTAACTTTTCAACTTCGACTTCAAAAATGAATTTCAAATCATTTATCCCTTACGGAATATATTCACAACATTTCATTTTGGGAAAACATTTCCATACTTATTTAAAAATAAGTAATTCACAAATCCATTTTATTTTCAACATTTGAAAATATTCGATATACTTTAATCGAAATTAAGTATATATTTCATCTTTAAGGAAATCATTCTCTTTCACATATTTATTTGAGTTAAAACGAATGTTACGTAAAACATCGTTACGACAACTCAAAATCACTAGTATAGGGATTCGAAATTTAGATAGATGTATAAATCCCAATACTATACAAAACATTTCCTTTCGGAAATCATTTACTATAACAACAGTGTTATAGTCCACCATTTCCTTTTATTCGAAAACGTCTATTTCAACAATGAATGTTGAAATCTATGGTTTCGATATTCAATGCCTTTGAAAACATCTTTTTAAAACAATTAACTTCGTTTTAAAATATCACTTTCCCAAAACATGTCCATTTAATTCAATAATATATTCACGGTCCAAAATTGTGAATATACTTCATTTAACAACTATACAGAATTTTACTTATCAAAATAAGTCAGTTTCGAATTTATAAACAATGTTTATAAATTCTATTCCTATTTATAAAGACTTCAATTCATAAAAATTGCTTTATTAACCATTCCTTCTATAACTCAGTTTTATATCAGAATTTTTAATTTACAAGTAAATTACTTATAAATTCTTTTATTTCGCAACTTCGATTCATTTTTATAACTTCACATTATAAAACTTTTAATTCTAAAACCTTTCATCCACTTATGAAATCCATTAAATATTTCACTTTTAACGCTTATACAATTCCCAATATTTTATTAACACTTTTCAAATCTTCAATTTAAGCCGTTTATAATAATTCAAAATTTTCAATTTAAACTATTATATAAATTCATCAGTTTTACATTTCCAAGATAATCAACTAGTTCTTTAGTAAACCATTCATCGACTTGATTTCCAATTTAATCACATTTGATTCATTCACGTTGGATTTTACTAACATTCATTCATATTCAATTAATTCACATTCACTAATTCATATTCAAGTCGGTTTGCTTTCAATTCAAATCAAATTTGATTCTCTTTAAATTTACTTATCTTTCCAATTCCATAAATTCAATTTCATCAACACTTAATGAATTTCTATACGATCAACTAGCAACCAATGCACATTCAATTTAACCAAATTTATTTACTTTGCGTACATTCAATTTGGTTTAACACACTTAATTTCAATTGGTTTATATTCCAATTCTGATTGAATTCTTATACTCACCATATTCACTAATTCGCTTTTACAATTAAAGTTGAATTTCCTTTATATAACTCAATTTCATATTCATTCTTCACTTTATCAATTCATTTAGATATCAAATTCAATTTGATTCAATATTACTTAAGCTATTTCATTTTATCTTCACTTGCATTTATTTTCACTATACAGCTTAAGTTCGCCTCAAATTTATTTGAAATTCTATTTTATTTAACTTTACTAAAGTCAAAGTCATCACATTTCAAAATGCAGATTTTGTTTTACTTAACAAAACTATTCAACATTTAACAACTGGTTTCACTTAAATTTTCTCATTTTATAAGTTATACAACTTATAATTTAAACTTCCCAATTCATATCATATAATCACTTATCTTTCAAGTTTAAATTTTCATCTCAATAATTTATCAAATCCAGTTCATTTTATTTAACTTCCTTTAGTTAAATTTCAAATCATATATTTATTGATACTAATTCAATTCAATTTAACTTTTCTTTAGTTAAAAATCTTTATTTTCAAAAACAATTTTATACTTCTTTGGATTTGAAAAACGTTCTCCTTTTAAAGTGTTTCTAGTAACTATTCATATTAAACATCATAAACTAAGCTTTGTGTAAACCAAAGCTCTGATACCACCTGTAACATTCCCCCTTTTTGACCGCCTCCAGTCGGTAATTAAACCAACTCGAAACGTTCAAAAAGACGAATTGTTATTTAGTTTATAAGGTTTAAACAGAATCAGCCACAGAAACACAGATAATAACAATCAATTAAAACAAATGAATCTTTATTTCATTACTATAAATCTTTTTATATACATCAGAGTTTAAATCTTTTTATATACTAATACAGCGGAATATCTTAAAATACAATTTTCTCGAAATAAATGATTCTTTACTCTCTCTCTAACTTCGCTGCTCGAAAATCTTCAAGCTGTAGAAATACTCGGTCTGACCCGAGTATTATATTCAAAAGAAAATAATACACAGGTCAGTCTAATTCAAACCAGTTTATTAGTGCATATAGGCAGTAATAATTTAAATAGACGACAGTCACAATAATTCTCGTCTATCCGACTCTTTTAACAAAGAAACCGGATAACGAAAATTTTAACACTAAACAGTGTTAAACAATAAATCAGCAGATTTAAATCATCAACAGAGATAAACAGTGTTATTGGCTGCCGTACACACGTGTGCATTCGTACACGTGTGCACTGCCCCGCCAACTCGAGTGCACAAGGTCAAATCAAAATCAGATTCAACACAGGCACAAATGGCTTTGATCAAAATTCAAAATGATCACTGCAACAATGAACTGTGCATGTACACAGAGAAATCAAACAAGTTAAAGCATCAATGTACGCTGAAACAACATGCACATATAACAGTGATGAACAAATGGTCAAGCTTCAAGTAAAATCAAGTTCAGAAGAAATGCAACAGAGAAACATACATCTATATACATACATGAATGTATGTATACAAATGGTCAAGTGAACAGAAGGCAATTGAACAACTACAAGGTACAGGTAGCAGCAATAATGCAAACTAAAATGTCATAGCAACAAGGTGCACCAGACCAAGCTACAAGATATCATAGTGCAGACAACAAAAAGAATGGAACAACGACTAACTCAAATGAATACAGAACAGTAAACATATATGCCCAGGCCCAAAGACAGTGAGCTACATGATGAACTTATGTGTAGTGACCAGTGAATAATTAAATGAAATTGGACCAATTCAAGTCCAATGTAAACCATATCTTACCTGATGCAATTGCCCCATGGATGCAAGCAAATACATCTAATTTAAATAAATGACAGGATTAAAGTCAAAACTGATGCCAACAGTTAATGGCCAAGGTTATGGAATTTCATCAATAAGTTCAAGTGTGCTACAGGGAAAATGCAATATGAATCAAAGTAACTACAGTACTCAAGCTACAAACTGGACCATGCTAACTGCAAATGACCTAGACTACATGGACGTTATAGGCCGAAGTCCAAACCAACATATTAAATATGAATATGCACATGAAGTAAACATATACACATATGTGTGCAGTCAGTTCAAGTCTAACCAAACATTGAACCTCCATAACGAAATGAGACAGTAATGCAAGCAATGCCACACAATGAAAACCAAATGGACAAACAAATGCCACAGTGAAACTATAGTTACAAACAGGTACAACAAAGTGTACCAGAAAGACCCGTGAATACAACCCCAATAGGCCACTGCTTTAAACTACATATATACATATATAAGAGCTCAAAATAGTGTCAGTGATCATAGTCACAAAAGAAATCAATATCGACAAATTCCAAAGGTCCATCAGACAGCGTGATGAACTTATCTGAGTACGAGACGGTGAGACCGTAGCTCAACGTCAATATACAAGAAAACTGTAAATGTAGACTCGACGATACATGCATACACACATACAATTGTATATATGCACATATAAGAAGTCACATCTAATTAGTCAAGCAGTTTCAGATTAACAGTTTTTTTTTCTCAAGCCATAGTCAAAAAGAAATCATCGTTCCAGTCAAAGAACGAAATCAAACCGGAATCGAACAAACAGTGATGACCAACGAAGTCGACTCAAGTCAAAAATCAAGTTAAATTCTCATATAAAATACTTTCAAACTTAGGTTTATAGGTTTCAATCCTAAGCCAGAAATCATTTCAAGTTTTTAAAACAAATCATACGACTGAGATGATAAAGTCAGAGATCCATCTCACATCCAAACGAATATCAACTGCCAGAGAAAAAAATCAATGGCGAATTCAACAAAATATTAAAGAGTACAAGGCCTAGAATGCCCAAGTGATAAAACCACGGCAAGTTCGAATACAAATCAAAGTCACAGAAAAATCGATACCGAAGCAAAGTCGAAGGGCCAAGTCGAACAACCCAAAAATCATCAAAGTTTAAATTAGATGCGAGTGATATAAAATCACTCACCTTTGTAGGAAGCGCTCAGATTGAAGGAGCCGCGAGCGAGAAACGGAAGTCGAACGAACAGATTCGCCAGCGAATTGAATCAACGCCGAAGCCCTAGCTATTTGGAGACGAGCGAAAATCGAAGGAAGTCGAAGCCAGAAGATCGAATCGCCGAAGCCCTAGTTCTTTTTCTCGCCGCCATTTTTCTCTTCTCGCTTTTGTTTAGGGCACGAATGAATGAGATAAAGGAGAGGGGCGACGTGGGTTTAACAGAGAATAAGGGAAACGTGGGGGGTATGGGCTGGTATAGGGTATGGGCTGGTGTAAGATATGGGATGGGTATGGGTAAGGTAAGGGGGTAATGTTAATTTTATATCTTTTTTTTCCTTTAAAATCTAATTTTGTTTTTGGTAATTATTTTCTTTAATTTGTTTTGTATAGATTTGTTGTTAAAATTTTACTACGTGTGTTTATTCATTTTGTATTAATAGAATTTAATAAGAGAATTCCAATCGATTTACAGTTTAAATAAAATTTAACAACCATTTTACATTGCCAATTGACGAAGATTTTATCGTTATAAAATTTCCAACAATAAACAGCAAATTATCTGTCAACATAGATCGTTTACTGATGATTATAATTCGGGCAAAACCCCAGTTGTTACAGAAATGCAAATTGAATTCAATTAAATTCTATACGCGTTTATATGCCATATATTCACAAAACAATTCTGATAAATACGAAATTTGAAATCCAGTAATAATTCAATATTACGGACCCAATGAAACTGGTTTCGTCAAATTCCGAGACTGTGCCTCGGAAGGTTATTTTTAAATTCGATTCAAACGATACAATTTCAAAACTGAACAAATCGCTTTCAAATTCAATTCTGAAGCTTCTATTACCTTCAGTATTATCAATATGAATTTTCTAAGCCTTTAAATTATTTTTAACCGGCTTAAAATCGAAGATTCAAATTTTATTCAACTTTCAATAGATTAAATTCAAAAATTTAATCGCCAATTCATTCTGATAATTTGAAATTCAAGTCAAATCATCATTCAAATATTTAAAATAAATTAAATATTCTCAAATTAAATTGTTCAAAATTCAGGGTCGTTACACCAAGTGTTATCCAACATTTGAATCAAGCAACTTCTAAGTGAATCTAGACTTTGAGATGAAGATGAAATGGATCAAGGGCTTGGGAGGACGCTCGGGATGATGGAATGAGGCAACACAAAAGGTTTGAAGAGTTTTGGAGTAGGCTAATCATGGTCGATACCGACCACCGACCACAATTGTGGTCGGTACGGAATTGATTAGTGGGACCTACCTAAGAATTTGGAAGCATAAGATCTATGTAAGTATGGGGAAGCAGCAAATTGGTGATGAGCAAATATGCTCGGTACCGACCATAAGCTGGTATAAAATGATTTTAGTGCACGAATTTGACTAGTTCTTCCTTTCAGGCCTCATTGATATGAACTCTTACCCGATCTTTCATGATCTAGTGACTATAGTAGAGGATTTCGACTATAAGAGTTATAGCAAAGTGAAAAGAGATTTTACACTCTGGGATCTTTAGGCTCTCGTTCTTCATATTCTCACCGTTACAAAACCAACCTTTCCACGATGTGCTACCAAACCTGAGATCACCTTGTTTTCTAGACTTGAATTCATTGTAAATTGTTTGTATTCATGACATAAACAATAAAACTAAATGGACGTAGGTTGTGATTTGAGGCCAAAAAATTATAAAAACTTGTGTGTTCTTGCTATTCTTACTTGTTTGTAATTTATTTACTCTTGTTTTTGACCGACTGGGGGTGCGGTGTTAATTTTTGACCCAGCAGTTTCGGCGTAGATGAAAGGGGTAAACTTTTAAAGAAGGGAAGGTTATATGTTATTGATATAGGATGCCTTTGGAAGGAAGTCTTGAACAAATGCCATCATTCAAAGTTTGTTATTCACTTATGTAGTACTAAGACATGAAGAGAAGTATCTTCTTGAAAGGAATGAAAAGGGATGTTAGAGAATGTGTAAAGAGATTTTTCACATACCAACTGGTTAAAGCAAAGCATCAAAGGCCAAGTGGACTTTTGCAGCCTTCGAAAGTTCCGATGTGGAAATGGGACTCAATATCTTTGGATTTCATAGATGGTTTACCAAGATCTAGAGCTGGGAACAGGAGTATATGGGTCATAGTGGATAGACTAACTAAGGGCATTCCTATTTTATATATATAAGACCTACAAGGAAGGCAACAAAATTGATCGCGATCAATTTGAAGACTATAGTGAGATTACATGGAGAACCGAGAGCTATACTTAGTGACCGAGACCCATTGTTTGTCAATGAGTTTTGGCAAAGTCTACATAGTGCTTGGGATTCGGAGTTATGTATGAGTACAGCATATCTTCCATAGATGGATGGATAGGCTGAAAGAGTCAACCGAGTGTTGGAGGACTTATTGCAAGCTCGCGTGTTAGATTTAGGTGGATCTTGGGAAGATTATCTACCCTGAGTGGAATTTTCATAAACTGTAATTACCAATCTGGTATAGGGATGGCACCTTTTTGGCATTGCATGGAAGACCATGTAAGTTACCTGTATGTTGGTTCGAGATGGGAGATAGGCTTATATTGGGAATAAATCTTGTAAGAGAAGTTTTAGCAATGATTAAGATAATTCGACAAAGGATGAAGGAGTCTCTATCGAGATAGAAGCGCTACGCTGATAGGAGGCGTAAAAACTTGAGCTTGATATGGGAGATCATGTGTTTATTAAGATTTCTCAGAATGAGAGGCACTATGAGGTTTGGAAGAGCAAAAAAGTTAGCCCCTAGGTATATTAGTCCATTTTGGATACTGGTAAGAATTGGAAAGCTAGCCTATAAGGTTGAGTTGATGAATACTTTTACCGGAGTTCATAATGTCCCTAAGTATTGCATCTAAGAAACGTATCCAAGACCTTGTGGCGGTAGGCAATCTGAGAGCTACCGATGACTTGGTTATTAAACCAAATATGACTTATGCTAGAAAACTTATTTGGATAACAAACTATGATGGAAGAAGCTTCAACATAAGGAAGTGAAGCTAGTACAGATTAAATGGAGTGAGGAACGGGATGATTGTATTTTGGAAACAAAAGATAAGGTCTGAGGGACTTATCTTAAGTTTTTTGTTTAAGCTTAGCATAAATTATTTGCTATATGTTATAGATCATATGTATGAAGGACCTAGGTCGGTCGGAAGTGGGTGAAATATGTGGATTTCAAAAAATTCATACTTTAGATCATATTGGGCCGATGAAGTCTAAATGGTTGTAATAGATTCAATCTAGTTAATCAAAATAAAATACAATTTTATTTAATTAATTAATGAATTAATCAAATAATGTTATATACACTCATATGCTATAAAGTGCATGTGACACATAGTAATGTGTACATAATTAATGTATACATATATAGATGTTAGGATTTTCATATGTAACATATACATTGGCCATTTATAAAAGCATTGGCCGTTTCAAAACATTATTTTATATGTATATAAACATTTATAAATTAATTTGAAATTTATTTTGTATTAAATAAAATAAAATTTTCTTTTAAATATCCAAATGTATAGATTTTTAAAAAGATAGTGAAATTTGAATTCCAAATTTAATATTTAAAATATCCAAGTTTGACTTGGTAAACAATTTGAATTTCAATTTTAAATCTATAAAATAATAAAATACCTTTTAATTCCTTCAAATACATGTATAGATGTATATTATAGAAAATAATAGTATAGCCAAAATAATTTTTCCTAAACTTTTAAATAATTAAAATTGATATTTATATTTAAAAATTATAAAAATAGGATATATGTATCATTGCCAAAAATTAAATGCAACAACAATTTTTTTTCATTTAAATAACGATATTGATTATTATATCTCAATCAATGATATTAAATTACATATTAAATGTGAGACATCTAAGCATGTATAAAATCATTGTACATATATTATCGACTACATGACAAGTATAATATAAAATAAATCAGAATTTATACCTTAAGGATGTTGCCATTGAACTCACATTGGTCGATGCGTTCTCCTAGATTCACCTTGAATTGATCTTCGGACATTGCAAAGGCTTAGAGTACCATAATTTTTTTTAATGTATATGTGTTTAAGAATTTTCAATCATGGAGGGTAGGAAGATGCTTGTGACCATGAGTGGGTGAAGCAAGGGAAAGAGTGCATCCAAATGAATGAGGGGCTTTGTAACGACCCTAGATTTTTAATTTATTTAAATTGATAATTAAATAAATTTTTGAATAAACATTGTAAAATTAATTGATAAAGTAAGCGAGTTTCCCCGAACCAAATCGAACATATATAAAGTCGTATGGATTTGAAAATTTGTATATATATGTATATATATATTTATTTTGGATTTAAATCGTAAAATATATGGTTTTAAAAATAAATATAGAGATGAACTATAAAAAATAAAAGCAACACTTAAATAAAATCTAACAACAAATTAAAATAGGAATAAAATAAAAATACGTTCAAGTAGATTTAAGTGTGATTAAATATATATATATCTATCTATGTACACTTAAACAACACAATGATAACTAATGCCATATCATTATCATCTCAGCCGAGACTTACAAATGAAGCAAACAAAAGAAAGTATATAAATATCCATAAGATTGCAAAGGAATGAGATAAGTAAATGTTTTTAAGTGAAATGAAATACAAAGTAGAAACAACAAATATATATATAGGTAAGTGCAGACCTGGAAGAAAAATAATGCAAGCACACCCAACAAATTAATGCTCAGCCACCATTGAATAAAAGATCCCTGCCTACATTGTACAACAAATAAAAATATGTCTTGGCTGAAGCAAACAAGGTCAGGTTGTACAAAGAAATATATGCTCGAGTATATGCAAATAAAGATAAGTCTAACCTTAAAAGAAAACATGTATATGAAATGTACTTGCAACAAGAAAAGAAGATAATACCAATATCTATGAATAAACAAATAAGATAAGATATGTAGATTGTACAAAACCATAAATGCCAATATCTATAGCCACCAAAACATATCTATCAGCCAGCAAGCAAAAGAAAAAAAAGAAAAAAAATCTCTGAATGATGGTACAAAGAAAAATATATATGACATTACTTGTACAAAGTAAATTATCACCTGTACACTTTCTTTTATATAACCACCTTCATCTCAGTTTTTATCATTCGAAACTAAGTAAACCAGAAAATATGCATCATGTTTCCAAGAATGGAAAACAAAACAACAAACCAGATCAATTTGCAAACCTGTAGACATAAGAAAGATCAAAGCTTTCAACCTGGAACAGAGAAGAAAAGAGTTCCAGTTCTCATTTTCGTTTCAAAGCTCAGGTCAGTAAATTTAATAAAACCCATAATTAAAGTATAAATTTAAAAATCTGAAGCAATTAAAACAAAATTAACTCTAGTATTTTATGACCTGAGGGAGTGATGATCAAAACAAAAATGAAAGGGCAGTGCAGTTTGAAAAGAATTGCATGTTCCAGATTCACAAACAAATCATTTCCAGGCATAAAGCTTCTCCTCTGATCTTCTTCTTTCTGGAAAATAAGGTGAGCAACTCTTTGTTTTTAGAAGCTTAATCTGTTTTGATTTTTCTTGATGCTAGTGAGTAACTTTTCTTTGAAACCATAAGTATGTTTGAATCTGTTTGTATGCAGTGTTTGGAATAGGGAAAGCAAGTCTCAGTTTAAATAACAGGTTCTTAAGAATTGAATAAAATTTCAAATCCACTCATCCAAGCGATATTAGGATTTGATCTTTAGATAGAAAGTGATTATAAAGATGTAATTCAAATTCTAAAAGAAAAATATGATTACCAATATATCAACTGAGTAAATAAATTGAACAGAACATTACAAAAGAATATTTTGGTCAAATCTCGAATGGCACCGATTGTTGATTCAGGTATTTAGTTAGAACCTATATCAAAAACGATGATTTTTAAAATGAGATTCGTGATTTTTAGTGTAGTGATTTGGTAGCAGTTCGAGGTTGAACGGAGACGACATTTTGATTGATTTCCGGCGATGTGATGATCTAGGGAGGTCGAGTTGCCTCGTGGGGATGGAGGGGTGTGATAACCCGGATTTTTGGTCATCTGAAATTTTATAATTAACTGATTTATTCAACTAAATAGATAGAATTTCTGATAATAAAAGATATCTGGATGTATAAAGTGGATTTGAAACCATAATTAATGTGCAAATGGATATATGCAAAATTTATCATTTCTAAGAAAAATAAAATATGATAACTATTTTATTATTATGCATACATTTGTGGTTTGTGAGTAAAAACTTGGATTTAAAAATTCAAAGCAATATCTTAAAAATAAATTTACAACTAATATGTATAAATATTTAGTTAGTAATTAGTATATAATTGGGTTTCATATATTTTATTTTCTTTTAGGTTACATGAATATTGATAAAGAGGATTTAATAAAGGATGATACTTTAAAATATACATAAGTTGTATATATAAAAGTATTATATATAAAAATAATACACATTAATATAAATACATATAAAACAAGAATAAGTTTTAACATTTGTAAATAAATAAAGCATGTAGAATACAAGTGGAAGCTTAGGATAACATGCATTGACAAATGTAGGCAAATGATACAAGTGTTCTCATAAAAAGATAAATAATAAATAAAATAAATCTGAAATACATCCTTAATCCATTCTCATTTACACTTTTACTTTCATTATCAAAGAACAAGAAATCCAAAGCCAGTAAAACTGAAACTAGGCAAGAAAAAGAAACTGAAATCAAATTTCCAAATCTGGAAACAATTTGAACATCAAAACAAGAAGATAGTGGAAAATTCAAATGCATCTCAAACATTAGTAAGCAGTGATTCAGGAATCATCTCAAATCAAAAGCTTCAGTTTATAACCATCAATCTAGTTACAGATCAGAGCTGAGGTCAAGTGAAATATATCAAGCAAACTGTGATCTCTGTTCTAGGTGAGTAAACAACCTTTTTACAATAAAATCTGTGATTTAAACTTTGATACATGTACTTAATGTGTGAAGTAATGTTGTGAAAAATGATTGCATGGATATATTTTACTTGGATCATAGATGAACTACTGTGAAATTGTTATATACATATCTGTATATATGTATACAAGTCCCTGTATGTTCTACAGGTTCAAGAATCTTAATAAAAATTCATATCCCATTTTATAATCAGTAAAATGTTATGATCCTTAAAGGAAATATGTTAGTAATATCTAAATTTGATATAAAAAAAAAATTAAGTTTTAATAACAAGTAAGTCTACAGAAATTAAGAAATCACAGTGAAATTTATTTTTAGACAGAAAATCAAGTTTTTTAATTTTCAAGTTTTGATTGTATGTCTGGATTCGAGCTTGGAAAACATGATTTTTGACAATAATTTCTTGATTTTTAATGTTGTGATTATTGAGATTTTGTGAGTTGACCGGAAATTGGGTATTCCTCATTTTCCGACGATCGAGGATTCTGGGAGTGTCGTGTTCGTTGCTAAAGCAAGCTTGTTGGTCGAGGTGTTCGGGAAAATTGGTTGGAGAATTTATAGTTGGCAGTGGTGGCGCGGCAAAGAGGGGGAAGGGTTTTAGACCCTGATTTGGTCGACATTGATTTCGAGGAGGGTCTGTCATCGTTGATGCATCATACTTGATCGGAGTAGGGGGGAATGTAGAGTGGGACTCTGGCGAATGTCTGGATCCAACGGCGAGGCGTAAGATGGTCAGTGGTGGTGGTGTCGGGGAGTTTTTGTTGATCGACTGGTTACTGGATTGTTTCAAATTCCTCGTTCTCGTTTTACATCGTATTGACGAAGTCGTTTGGTCGTGCTGGGTAGTGGAGATCGCCAGCGACCTGTGAGTGTTTTCGAAGATGGTCGAAGGGGCGTGGGTTTGCGTGCACGTGCACACGTACATTTGGAATATCTGGTTCGCTGTTGTGGTGGGGAAGAAGAAGATGTATCGGGTTATGCTCGAGTTTGTTTTGTGTTTGACTCGGAGCAGAATGGGTGGGAAGTGCATGTAGGGAAACTCGAAGTTATGCTTGGGAAAATCTTATAAATGCTCGGGTCTGTTCTTTTAGTATAAAACAGGGTTTAAACTTTAAAACAAATCAAGTGTTGTTGAAACAAAGTTGTTAAAACTACTTCTTTTGTAAATAATAAAATGTTTGGCTAAGTTTTAAAGTGTATTTAAATGAATAGGATTTAATGATGAAATTAGATAATGAATTAAGATAAAGGATTTATCTTTAATTAAATAAGGTATTGATTAATATAAATTATGGTGATTAAGTAAGTAGTTTATCTTTGATTAGTTAAGAATGATTACTTAATGAATGTGATTAAGGATAATTACTCAATGTAATTAAATAAAAGGATTAATTACTTAGTATAATTTTTACTAAATTTTAAGGGTTTGGTTAATTAATTAAGGATTAATAATTTATATATGTGAACACATACTCTAGAACGAGTTGAATGTTACATCCTTAACTAATTAATAATTAAAGGTTAATTAATTAAATAATTACTTGATAAAAGAAATTAAAGGTAAATTACTTAAGGGGAGTAATTAAGAATTAATTACTTAGCATAATTAATTAAAGGATGGATTAATTAAAGAAATTACTTGGTTAATTAATGAATGTGATTAATTAGAGGATAATTAATCAAGGTAAGCAATTATAGGATAATTAATTTGAGTAATTAATTAAGGATATATGTAATTAATGGGAATAGTAAATGTTAATTAAATTGTGTTTAAATCGAAGGTTAATTACTTAATGAAATTAAAGGGGATAAATAAGGGATGATAAAATAATGGTTTGTAATTAGTTAATGTGGAGTAAACAGGATTTAAAGATGATTGAAGTAATTAATGTAATCTATTTGAATTAATTAGAAAATGTATGATTTATTTACCTTGCTTATGGGTAATTGGATGATATTGAATGCCTTGGATTATTTGATATATCTGATATGTGATTGTGATGCTCTGTGATATGAGAAGTTTCGGACGAATTGTGATAATATATATCTATGATATAATTGTTATGTGAATATGATATCCTGAATCTAAATTAAATTGTTATCTTAAACATCTTAGCCTTAAAAGGATGACATTTGAATTCGAAGAGACCGGGGTCGGATATCAGTAATATCCGAAACCACTTCGATTAATAATCTATAATTCTTTATAGATTTGATTAGTGAATCGAATAGGCTGGAATGAAATAAATTGAGTAATTTGGACCATTGGAACTAAGTAACAGTACTTAGATATTATTTTGTGAAATAAATTGTTTGAATATAATAAGTAAGAACTCGTAGAAGATACGAGTTACCCTGGTTTTAAATAGGTTTTATAACTTAGTATTTCATGTTAGATGAGTTTACTCACGCTGGTTTCCAGCCTGACCCGGGTGTTACTTTGTTGTAATGCTCGGGTCAGACCGAGTATTACAGCTTTTCAGGTTAGGACGTTCTAGAGCTCAGGAGGCGAGCTGGATGGCAGGAACGTATGGAGTGTATTCCGCTGTGTATTTGAGAGCTTATTGATAGTAGTCTGGGACAGGTGGATAACTGTCTAGTCTATTTGTAAATGATTGTAACTCTGATGTATTGAATGTAAATTAACAAATACAGTTTTCTTTGTATAACTGATATTATTATTTGATATTATATTTATCCGCTGCGAATGTGAGATGTTGTGTTTTCTGTTTTTCTCTCTTCTTTCTGTTTCTTTCTTCTATCTCTTTTCTTTTTCTCCTAACTATCTGGAATTTTCGGGTTCGAAAATCTCGGGTCGTTACAAGGGGCCTAGGGTGGTCATAGGAAAAATATAGTGATGGTTGAACGTTGACCAGGGTGGCGGCGGAAGACGTTCGAAGTATGGTGACCTAGTTTTGGAACAGGGCTGATGTTCGATTCGTTCTTCACCGATGATGGATCGAGTTTGTTCAGTTTTGGTAGGGTTGATGTTCTTGGGTGTGGCGACTCGGTGGTGGGGTTGGCAAGTGTCAATAGCGACGAGATGATCGGCGGCGATGGTGTTTATGGGTTCGAGCTGCTACTGGTTTTGGGCTCGAATTGGTCGAGATGACTCGATTTCATTCTCGATGTCGATTCAAGTTTCTGGGTGGTCTGGAGGTTTGGGGTGATCAACGGCGACATGGTGGTGGTCGAAGACTTGGCCGGAGGTGGTTGCGTCGATCGTGCACGTGCACAGTGGCGCGTGTGTATGTCAGGAGTTCGATCGTGGGTTTGTACTCGAGTGCGTACTCGGGTTATTTCGTGGATTTCTCGAAGTACAAGGGTGGTTGGAGAAGAAGCTCGTACAGATGAACGTCTCAGGGCATCGAGTGAATAACTCGAAGCATTACTCGAGTTACAACCAGGGAATACTCGGGTTATCCTTAAATTGCAGTAATGTATATAAAAAATAAAGTTACGTAACTTCTTTTCTACAAGTTTTAAATACTATAGCTTATTAAAGGTTTAACTGTTGAGTTAAAAATGTAATACGAGTCTCTAAAGTTTATTAACAATTAAGTTTATAATTAATAGAGATTTGATTTTCAAAGTTTTCAAGAAGGACTTTAAAATGTTAATTAAGATAACTAATTAATATTGATTAATTGTTTTGGAGAGTAGCTAAGGCCGATTACTTTATAACGGTATTTAGAGTTTAGATTGATTAATGATTAAGTAATTAGCGGTTAATAAATGAGTAGTTAAGTTTTATTAATTAAGTAATTAAGATAAATTAATTTCTAATTTGGAATTAATTAAGATTAATTGTAAATTAAGGGTTAATTAGAAATCAATCAGGGAATGATAAATATTTAATCAAATTTTATAATGAATAATTAGAGATTACTAATTAATTGTAAAAGAATAATTGATTAATTAAATAAAGATTTATCAATTGATAATGAGGTTAATTAAGAAGTGATTAATTAATTAAAATGATGATCAATTAGGAGGTTGATTAATTAATTAAAGATAATTAATTAAAGGATAATTAAATCATTAAAGGTTAATTATTTAATGATTAAAGATTGACTCAATTATTAATTACGGTTGATTTATTAATAATTAAAGGTTAATTAATTTGTTATTAATGATTAATTAATAAATGACTAAAGAATAATAAATCAAGATAATCTGTAATTGATTAATAGAAATTAATCTGTTTAAATTATTCAGACAATTAACTGACCCTACCTATGGATGTTTAGATTCTATTGAATGTTGAATTGTTTGATATTTCCTGATATGTGATGATTTGTGATATACCCTGATTTGTGTTTTAATATGTGATGTAATTTATTTATCTATGATATATCTCTGTGACATGTGAATGAAGATGAGCGTTATAGTTTATATCGCTTATCAACTATATTTCTGTATTCTGATCTATGATGATTGTTTGATGTTGCACTATTGTGTGTGAAACCCCTGGACCACACCTTTACACACACAAATATGGATTTCACATGGATATCGGTTAAGTCACAGATAATTTAAATTTAATGTTTTGAAATTGAAATTTTAATTTCAATTGATTTTGAAATTAGAAATTCGAGTTTAAAGTAAAAAGCTTTTGAAATGGAATTTCAAAGATAAAAGTTATTTTAAATAACTTAACCGAGTTTTGAAAATTTAAATAATTTGATTTAAATTTGAATTCAAGTTTGAAATTGAAATCTATGATTTGGAAACTAGGGATAAAAGATGATATAAATGTGTTTGTATGAATTAAACCATTTTAAAGTATTAATTTGGGAATTTGAATTTAAACCAAGGATTTCAACTCGTATGAATGAATCAGATTTTCAAATTGAAAACTGTTGTTTTCAAATGATAAAAGCTTTTAGATAAGAAAAGAAATTTCAGTTTAATTAAAGGAATTTCAAGATTGAATTGAAAAATAGATTTTCCAAACTATGAATGAATTCTTTTAGAAAGCTATGAATTGAATCTGTTTATTTTTAACAGATTTAAAGTGATGATTTGTTTAAACCATTTGAAATGAAATTGTTTTGAAAGCTATCAGTTAAATCTTGATTTAAAGATTTAACGAGTTAATCAAATTGAAATGGAAATTGATTTGGAAAATCTGTGAATGAATCTTTTGTTTAAAAGATTAAAATGTGGAAAATTGTTTAAACCATTGAAGGTTGTTAAATAAATCTTTTTGTTTAAAGATTTGAAAATGGTAATTTGTTAAATCATTTGGAAAGGAAATTTGGGTTTAAGTTGTGACTTAATTGAAATCCCAATATCCATATGTTTTTAAAATATTGCGCACATTATTCGATTTAGCCGGGAGAGGACCTTAGTGTCATATAACCCATTCCGAATAATGATACGTCGTATATGGATCGCATTTGCTATATTACAGCATGATAGGGGGTTCTCGCTTCGCAGTTTGGTGGCGAACGGGGGACTCTTACCCCTACATGTCCCCGAGAGGGATGGGTTGGTTAGGCGGAGGCCGTGACAGTCGAGAGGCTGGCCGTAAAAGTAAATGCGAGGTGCCAGTGTAAGCCACGGCCCGGTAATGGTCGAAACAGGAATCGTGCGGCAAGGTTTTCAGGGGTAGCTCCCCTAGGGTATGACCATTCCTTCTGGAAAAGGGTAGTATCATGGTATGGAGCCCAGATACTTACTCATGTGGATACACTTTCTTTATGATGTGTGATGTTGGTTATCGAGCGCTCGGATAAAGGTCCCAAAGGACCGGGGGTGGCATATTTGAGGTTTCTTTTATACCTTGGGAAAAGGGGTTGCCGGCCTTGTTTGGCAGAGAACAGTTGGTTCTCGGAACGTCCCGCCAGAGGCGTTTCTTTCGTGGAATAGGAAGTTCCTTAGCCTGACCATTTGTTGGAAATCCAAACAAAACAATACGAGCCCTGTACGGTTTTAGTTGTATTACCTGCCATGGAATGTGGTGGTAACCTGCTATTGAACATGGTAGCTATAGTAGGCATAAGTGCGAAATGTCTATGTTGGCTAAGATTTATATTCTACTTTCGAAATTTTTTTTCTACACTATGCACTAATAATAATATAAAAAATGATTTGATTTTGCGTAGTAAGCATCTTTGACTATCATAAGAAGAAATCTCCTCCAATTCTGCGTTTGCATTGTGTGTGTGGTGGGAGGTCTTATGGTAGTTTCATTTTCTAAAAGCATTGTGAATTGACTTTAAAATTCTCTGCTATTTGTTTTAAAGATAAACTGTTTTGTTGCTCACACCAGTCCCATGACTGATCCAGAGTTTATTGTTTCTTTCCTAAACTCTGGATGCTCAAAATTTTTCTACACGAGCAGTCTAGAGTTTGGTTTTTCAGATAGTCAGATTAGTAGGTTATCTGGAGCTAGTTCAGTCTTTGGATCGGACTGCACTTGCTTATCTTGGTGTATCGTTATTGGGAGTTCAAGCTATTTCTGGATTAGTGCTTTGAAGATGGAGATTATCCGCTGCTGATGTTATCGTTTTCTTTTCCGCTGCTATTTGTTGTATCATATCTCTGATGTATATTGATATTCATTGTATCATTCTGTTGTA
Organism: Allium fistulosum; assembly: GCA_030737815.1. Lineage (NCBI taxonomy): Eukaryota > Viridiplantae > Streptophyta > Magnoliopsida > Asparagales > Amaryllidaceae > Allium > Allium fistulosum. The sequence continues at coordinate 637,030,303 of CM060901.1, forward strand.
TCAGATATTGTATATCAATGTATTATTCATTTCTTCCGCTGTGTTATTTACTTAACTGTATTATAAGCTCCGGCGACTCGGATTTGAACGCTCGAATCTACGACATTCGAGTACGATGTAAAGTATGGATGTCGATTTTCGAACGCGAAAATCTGGGACGTTACAAGTGGTATCAGAGCTAAGGTTGAACTTTAGCTCAGGAGTATAACACGTTAAGTAGCTCATTAGAGATAGAGTGAAGTAAACTCTAGAATGAGTATATCCCTAAGATATCAGTCTGAACGTCTCAGTAAATTCTCTTACTATCCACAGATAGTGAGTATGAGTGCAAGAAGAGGACGAGATAGGGGACAAGGGAATACGACTATGAATGGTCAATACCCTGCAACAGTGGAAACAACTTTCTTATCAATTTTCTTTGATTCGTTTCCAAATTCTTTTGATTGCTTCGTATCAGCTACAAGAAGAAGTTTCGGTGTGATGATGGCTCTACGAACCGTTGTAGGAGATTCTTATTTCGTATCTTCATCGACTTCTTATCAGCCTTTTGGATTTAAACCTTAATGAATTTGAAATTGAAATTTTAAATTGAATTAAATTGACTAATAAAATATGAGGGTAAATTGAATTGAATCAATTAAAACGATATCGTTTAAAACCGAATTTGAAATTCTATTGTAATTTCTTCTGAATACCGAAGTCTGAAGAGGGACAAATTGGTATGTATTCTGAGATATTCCGACTTGAGTTTGGAATTCATATCGTAAGTTTGAGGAATTATAGGAGATTGAATCTGTCTATCTCTTTGTTGTTTTCGTACCTGTGAATTTCGAGGACGAAATTCTTTTAAGGGGGGAAGTTTGTAACGACCCTAGATTTTTAATTTATTTAAATTGATAATTAAATAAATTTTTGAATAAAAATTGTAAAATTAATTGATAAAGTAAGCGAGTTTCCCCGAACCAAATCGAACATATATAAAGTCGTATGGATTTGAAAATTTGTATATATATGTATATATATATTTATTTTGGATTTAAATCGTAAAATATATGGTTTTAAAAATAAATATAGAGATGAACTATAAAAAATAAAAGCAACACTTAAATAAAATCTAACAACAAATTAAAATAGGAATAAAATAAAAATACGTTCAAGTAGATTTAAGTGTGAGTAAATATATATATATCTATCTATGTACACTTAAACAACACAATGATAACTAATGCCATATCATTATCATCTCAGCCGAGACTTACAAATGAAGCAAACAAAAGAAAGTATATAAATATCCATAAGATTGCAAAGGAATGAGATAAGTAAATGTTTTTAAGTGAAATGAAATACAAAGTAGAAACAACAAATATATATATATAGGTAAGTGCAGACCTGGAAGAAAAATAATGCAAGCACACCCAACAAATTAATGCTCAGCCACCATTGAATAAAAGATCCCTGCCTACATTGTACAACAAATAAAAATATGTCTTGGCTGAAGCAAACAAGGTCAGGTTGTACAAAGAAATATATGCTCGAGTATATGCAAATAAAGATAAGTCTAACCTTAAAAGAAAACATGTATATGAAATGTACTTGCAACAAGAAAAGAAGATAATACCAATATCTATGAATAAACAAATAAGATAAGATATGTAGATTGTACAAAACCATAAATGCCAATATCTATAGCCACCAAAACATATCTATCAGCCAGCAAGCAAAAGAAAAAAAAGAAAAAAAATCTCTGAATGATGGTACAAAGAAAAATATATATGACATTACTTGTACAAAGTAAATTATCACCTATACACTTTCTTTTATATAACCACCTTCATCTCAGTTTTGATCATTCGAAACTAAGTAAACCAGAAAATATGCATCACGTTTCCAAGAATGGAAAACAAAACAACAAACTAGATCAATTTGCAAACCTGTAGACATAAGAAAGATCAAAGCTTTCAACCTGGAACAGAGAAGAAAAGAGTTCCAGTTCTCATTTTCGCTTCAAAGCTCAGGTCAGTAAATTTAATAAAACCCATAATTAAAGTATAAATTTAAAAATCTGAAGCAATTAAAACAAAATTAACTCTAGTATTTTATGACCTGAGGGAGTGATGATCAAAACAAAAATGAAAGGGCAGTGCAGTTTGAAAAGAATTGCATGTTCCAGATTCACAAACAAATCATTTCCAGGCATAAAGCTTCTCCTCTGATCTTCTTCTTTCTGGAAAATAAGGTGAGCAACTCTTTGTTTTTAGAAGCTTAATCTGTTTTGATTTTTCTTGATGCTAGTGAGTAACTTTTCTTTGAAACCATAAGTATGTTTGAATCTGTTTGTATGCAGTGTTTGGAATAGGGAAAGCAAGTCTCAGTTTAAATAACAGGTTCTTAAGAATTGAATAAAATTTCAAATCCACTCATCCAAGCGATATTAGGATTTGATCTTTAGGTAGAAAGTGATTATAAAGATGTAATTCAAATTCTAAAAGAAAAATATGATTACCAATATATCAACTGAGTAAATAAATTGAACAGAACATTACAAAAGAATATTTTGGTCAAATCTCGAATGGCACCGATTGTTGATTCAGGTATTTAGTTAGAACCTATATCAAAAACGATGATTTTTAAGATGAGATTCGTGATTTTTAGTGTAGTGATTTGGTAGCAGTTCGAGGTTGAACGGAGACGACATTTTGATTGATTTCCGGCGATGTGATGATCTAGGGAGGTCGAGTTGCCTCGTGGGGATGGAGGGGCCTAGGGTGGTCACAGGAAAAATATAGTGATGGTTGAACGTTGACCAGGGTGGCGGCGGAAGACGTTCGAAGTATGGTGACCTAGTTTTGGAACAGGGCTGATGTTCGATTCGTTCTTCACCGATGATGGATCGAGTTTGTTCAGTTTTGGTAGGGTTGATGTTCTTGGGTGTGGCGACTCGGTGGTGGGGTTGGCAAGTGTCAATAGCGACGAGATGATCGGCGGCGATGGTGTTTATGGGTTCGAGCTGCTACTGGTTTTGGGCTCGAATTGGTCGAGATGACTCGATTTCATTCTCGATGTCGATTCAAGTTTCTGGGTGGTCTGGAGGTTTGGGGTGATCAACGGCGACATGGTGGTGGTCGAAGACTTGGCCGGAGGTGGTTGCGTCGATCGTGCACATGCACAGTGGCGCGTGTGTATGTCAGGAGTTCGATCGTGGGTTTGTACTCGAGTGCGTACTCGGGTTATTTCGTGGATTTCTCAAAGTACAAGGGTGGTTGGAGAAGAAGCACGTACAGATGAACGTCTCAGGGCATCGAGTGAATAACTCGAAGCATTACTCGAGTTACAACCAGGGAATACTCGGGTTATCCTTAAATTGCAGTAATGTATATAAAAAATAAAGTTACGTAACTTCTTTTCTACAAGTTTTAAATACTATAGCTTATTAAAGGTTTAACTGTTGAGTTAAAAATGTAATACGAGTCTCTAAAGTTTATTAACAATTAAGTTTATAATTAATAGAGTTTTGATTTTCAAAGTTTTCAAGAAGGACTTTAAAATGTTAATTAAGATAACTAATTAATATTGATTAATTGTTTTGGAGAGTAGCTAAGGCCGATTACTTTATAACGGTATTTAGAGTTTAGATTGATTAATGATTAAGTAATTAGCGGTTAATAAATGAGTAGTTAAGTTTTATTAATTAAGTAATTAAGATAAATTAATTTCTAATTTGGAATCAATTAAGATTAATTGTAAATTAAGGGTTAATTAGAAATCAATCAGGGAATGATAAATATTTAATCAAATTTTATAATGAATAATTAGAGATTACTAATTAATTGTAAAAGAATAATTGATTAATTAAATAAAGATTTATCAATTGATAATGAGGTTAATTAAGAAGTGATTAATTAATTAAAATGATGATCAATTAGGAGGTTGATTAATTAATTAAAGATAATTAATTAAAGGATAATTAAATCATTAAAGGTTAATTATTTAATGATTAAAGATTGACTCAATTATTAATTACGGTTGATTTATTAATAATTAAAGGTTAATTAATTTGTTATTAATGATTAATTAATAAATGACTAAAGAATAATAAATCAAGATAATCTGTAATTGATTAATAGAAATTAATCTGTTTAAATTATTCAGACAATTAACTGACCCTACCTATGGATGTTTAGATTCTATTGAATGTTGAATTGTTTGATATTTCCTGATATGTGATGATTTGTGATATACCCTGATTTGTGTTTTAATCTGTGATGTAATTTATTTATCTATGATATATCTCTGTGACCTGTGAATGAAGATGAGCGTTATAGTTTATATCGCTTATCAACTATATTTCTGTATTCTGATCTATGATGATTGTTTGATGTTGCACTATTGTGTGTGAAACCCCTGGACCACACCTTTACACACACAAATATGGATTTCACATGGATATCGGTTAAGTCACAGATAATTTAAATTTAATGTTTTGAAATTGAAATTTTAATTTCAATTGATTTTGAAATTAGAAATTCGGGTTTAAAGTAAAAAGCTTTTGAAATGGAATTTCAAAGATAAAAGTTATTTTAAATAACTTAACCGAGTTTTGAAAATTTAAATAATTTGATTTAAATTTGAATTCAAGTTTGAAATTGAAATCTATGATTTGGAAACTAGGGATAAAAGATGATATAAATGTGTTTGTATGAATTAAACCATTTTAAAGTATTAATTTGGGAATTTGAATTTAAACCAAGGATTTCAACTCGTATGAATGAATCAGATTTTCAAATTGAAAACTGTTGTTTTCAAATGATAAAAGCTTTTAGATAAGAAAAGAAATTTCAGTTTAATTAAAGGAATTTCAAGATTGAATTGAAAAATAGATTTTCCAAACTATGAATGAATTCTTTTAGAAAGCTATGAATTGAATCTGTTTATTTTTAACAGATTTAAAGTGATGATTTGTTTAAACCATTTGAAATGAAATTGTTTTGAAAGCTATCAGTTAAATCTTGATTTAAAGATTTAACGAGTTAATCAAATTGAAATGGAAATTGATTTGGAAAATCTGTGAATGAATCTTTTGTTTAAAAGATTAAAATGTGGAAAATTGTTTAAACCATTGAAGGTTGTTAAATAAATCTTTTTTTTTAAAGATTTGAAAATGGTAATTTGTTAAATCATTTGGAAAGGAAATTTGGGTTTAAGTTGTGACTTAATTGAAATCCCAATATCCATATGTTTTTAAAATATTGCGCACATTATTCGGTTTAGCCGGGAGAGGACCTTAGTGTCATATAACCCATTCCGAATAATGATACGTCGTATATGGATAGCATTTGAAGATCGATGTTGAAGACCGGATATTTTCGAAAATGAAAGGACAACCTGTCGAATGTCTCTGCACTGGGTAGCTCCCGGTATAGAGATTTATATCACTCTTTTTATGATGGGAAGTCCGGACGTGATTTGAAAATTATCCGGATTTGCAAGGGCTTCGTGAGAAGTGCCTTCGGTTCTGTTCGAACCCGGAACAGACTTGTATGGATACATGTCTGACATTACACTTTGAGATATAAAGCCGATTTCTTTCAAATACATTTCTGTTTGGTGGCGGAGAATTTATTCTCTTAGCTTAACACCCTTCTCTGAGACGTACGAGCTCAGAGGTTATGTAGTTGAAATTTATCAGCGATATATCCCAATTTGGTAATGTGGCATGCTGAGTGTTGCTGTGTGATGATCAGTGTTTGATCATTTGTGATATGATCATTTGTTTGATCATTTATCTTTGTGATCATAGGTTGATCATCTGTTGACCCAAAGCGTGGCTTTTTGAAAAAGCGTAGCTTTGTGGACGAGACTTCGTCGAGCCTCACAACCCGGTAATGGTCGAAACAGGAATCGTGCGGCAAGGTTTTCAGGGGTAGCTCCCCTAGGGTATGACCATTCCTTCTGGAAAAGGGTAGTATCATGGTATGGAGCCCAGATACTTACTCATGTGGATACACTTTCTTTATGATGTGTGATGTTGGTTATCGAGCGCTCGGATAAAGGTCCCAAAGGACCGGGGGTGGCATATCTGAGGTTTCTTTTATCCCTTGGGAAAAGGGGTTGCCGGCCTTGTTTGGCAGAGAACAGTTGGTTCTCGAAACGTCCCGCCAAAGGCGTTTCTTTCGTGGAATAGGAAGTTCCTTAGCCTGACCATTTGTTGGAAATCCAAACAAAACAATACGAGCCCTGTACGGTTTTAGTTGTATTACCTGCCATGGAATGTGGTGGTAACCTGCTATTGAACATGGTAGCTATAGTAGGCATAAGTGCGAAATGTCTATGCTGGCTAAGATTTATATTCTACTTTCGAAAATTTTTTTCTACACTATGCACTAATAATAATATCAAAAATGATTTGATTTTGCGTAGTAAGCATCTTTGACTATCATAAGAAGAAATCTCCTCCAATTCTGCGTTTGCATTGTGTGTGTGGTGGGAGGTCTTATGGTAGTTTCATTTTCTAAAAGCATTGCGAATTGACTTTAAAATTCTCTGCTATTTGTTTTAAAGATAAACAGTTTTGTTGCTCACACCAGTCCCATGACTGATCCGGAGTTTATTGTTTCTTTCCTAAACTCTGGATGCTCAAAATTTTTCTACACGAGCAGTCTCGAGTTTGGTTTTTCAGATAGTCAGTTTAGTAGGTTATCTGGAGCTAGTTCAGTCTTTGGATCGGACTGCACTTGCTTATCTTGGTGTATCGTTATTGGGAGTTCAAGCTATTTCTGGATTAGTGCTTTGAAGATGGAGATTATCCGCTGCTGATGTTATCGTTTTCTTTTCCGCTGCTATTTGTTGTATCATATCTCTGATGTATATTGATATTCATTGTATCATTCTGTTGTATCAGATATTGTATATCAATGTATTATTCATTTCTTCCGCTGTGTTATTTACTTAACTGTGTTATAAGCTCCGGCGACTCGGATTTGAACGCTCGAATCTACGACATTCGAGTACGATGTAAAGTATGGATGTCGATTTTCGAACGCGAAAATCTGGGACGTTACAGGCAAGTTTATTAAAATGGAGAAAATGGTGAGACTAGTTCTCCTCCTTATACTATTTCTTTATTTACCAATTCCAAATCTGATCTAGAATTCAAAAACAATCTCCCCACTCTCCTTCTATAGGTTGACCATAACATGAGTATATGGGCCATAAAACACTCCAAACCCATTATGTAATTAATACCATTTAAATTGTATTTAAATGTGCACTAATATCGTATATCAATACATGTGTGTATAACTTTTATATAGCACCCGATTAATTACTGATGGCATCTGGAATATTACTAACAGCCCCGATCACATCAAACAAACAAATAAATAATATTTCATAAATATTAATTAATTTATAATAATTATAAATAAATTAAATCGTGTGGTATTTTGGAGATATTACCAGTATAGTTGTGTAAACTCGTATATGTAAATTCGGTCAGCGATTAATATCGAACATTTTGAATATCAACATTCACTAATTATCTTAGCTAGTGGATAACGGTTTGGCCAAATTGATCGCTTATACATCTTTATCTGTAAAATCCAATTTTATAGTTTAAGAAGTGCCTTTTAGCAACGATTATTTATACCAATTTTCTTCGTCAACACTACATCACTTTAGAATTTATAGAATTTGCTTTTGGTAAAAATTCCAATATCGTCCACATTTAACTCGGTTAGTCCATAAAAAGTCCTTGTTAAATAATAACATTTATTATTAATTGTACTACTCTGGCCAGAGATTTTGACTTAGAGTTGATTGCAGTAGACCGTGATACTAACCTTATAAACAAAGGTGACGAATTCTCTATTGAATAGTGTGTCACTTCCTATGCTTCCACTCAGACCCAACTATAGTTTCTCGGTGGATCGTCATTCCATGATTTAACTATAATCAAAGTGGAGCATCCACGGAGCCAAACTTATTCTCAAGTCTAGAGAAATGTGAAATATTGTCACTTCGAGATTCTTATTTGACCTAGTTCTTATTAACATACTAGAAACTCTTAGGGGAATGATTCAATAGTTATTCAATATCTATCAGAACGTAACCCCTTAGTGCCCCCAATAGCCATGAGTAATACACCATCCAACATTTGGAGCATCTTACTTACTATGTCCCAATGGATGTATCGATATCCTTTCTCAAAACATCTTGATCACGAATAATTAAAATAATATATTATTTTAGTTTGTGATAATTTTCTCATGATTATGACTCCTTGTAATTATTATCACATAACATGTCATTTAAGGATTTTCCATTTAATAAACTTTAAATTAATTATATCACAATATATCAAGGTATATAATCGAAATCAACTATCTTTGTTATGAACGAGATTGGTTATAGAGTTAGATATATGTAACAAATTACATAATTTCCCTTAAGCATACCCCAAAGCCTCTCAGTCTCTCATTTGCACTTGGGGTCAATTATAGAATCTTGATCCGATCATTTCAATCAGTTTTTGAAAAGTTGATCAAGTTAGTCCCTTAGTGAATGGGCATGTTATGTTTTTCTAATTATCTACTATGTTTATCAACTCTCTCTAATGATGATAAACTACATTTATCAAGTAGAACTTTTCAAAGCATGTTTCTCAACCTCTAGTAAGCTCTAGGTTCACTACGCCATAAATGGCCTTCTGCAACACAAAAAAAATGTTGGCTCAGGCCCGAAAAATGTTGCCATAGGTCGATGGCAACACTTTTAGGGTGATGCAATTTTTGCCGTTGCCTTAGACCTCAAAGGCAACATTTTGACTATCTAAGGCAACATAAGTAATATTGTTGCAATAGAACCCTATTTGGGTCTATGGCAACACCCATAGGTACCTGTAGCAACATTCCAAAATGTTGCTATAGATATTAACTTTCTGAATTTGTGGGGCCCACAATGTAGAGCATATTTGATTTTTTAATAAAAATAAATATTTATTTAATAAAATGCTATTGCACAGAATTTAATATTTAAACAGTAATTTATTTAAATAAATATTTTATTTCAACATTTGAAATAGTACAAATTCCTGACTCCACTATTTTACAATTCAATGATATATAACACTGATATTCACATATACAGATATTCCTCACTACATCACTCAGTTCACTCATTACATATGCAGTTTCAATTTATACACACACCGACACTAACAAATATATGACGAGCCGAGTGCCGAGCCGAAGGCGAGCCGAGAAGCGGGTCCGGGCGCAGCGCCGGCGGGGGTCCGGGGCACCGCAGTCCCGGCTGGGATCGACCTGTGGGCACCGCCCGATTCATCCGATTTCGGAAGATCGAGCCTTCTTTGAAACCTGTCTTCAAGCTCATGCATTCATACACTCATGCACATTTGATTTGACTCTGTCTTCAAGCTTGTATCCAACTGTCCAGTCTTCAATACCTATCACATATAATTCAAAAGCAGTAATCTGGAAAATAATATTTAACTCAAACAGAAAATGAAAATATTTTTGTTATAATATTTGCCTCAGGTATTTGGGTTGTTTCTTTTCATAAGTGCATAAGCCAAACATGAATGCAACACATGGATACAAGGACACGGCACAAGGTCAAACCCGAGTCATCGACTGGATTCAACTCAGGGCCAAGCAACCAACAAAACAAACAAGAACCAGGTTCAGCAAAATATAGACAAGCCAGTGCAAGAAACACAGCAGTACACATAGGCAGCCCATTAAGCAAAAACAGTGAATGCATTAGGCATGTACAAGAGAAACATAGGCAGTAATATGATATACAGAGGACTTGGAGCATCCGTTCATGTTCTGGTTTAACAAATGCAGCAGAAAGGAGCTAACAAGCTCAGATCAGAAATCAAAAACAAGCCAGTGAACCAAAATCCAACATACCAAATAATATCACATCGCAATTCATCACCGGCAAAGCAAAATCAAGCCAGTGAACCAAAATCCAACATACCAATACATCATCGCAATCCAACATACCAGATTTATCAAAGTCCAACAGAAAGATCAAACTCAAGATTATATGAAATAAAGCCTATAAATAAATCCCAATTCATCATCGGCAAAAGCATGCGAGTGTAACCAAAATCGAGAATAATCAAGTAAACCAGAATTCAGAAAACATAACAAATAATATCACATCGCAGCCGACGACGAAGTCAAAGCAATTCGAGCAATCAATCAAGGAGAATGAAGGAGCAAGCTACCAGGAACGTTTCTCACACTAGATTCGATCAATCAGAGCATCAAAGCAACTAAAATCGCGTGCCCTAGTTTTCACAGAGAGGAACGAGAAAGAAAAATCGCGTGCCCTAATTTTCACATAGAGAGGAACGAGAAAGAAGAGCTGATGGCGACGATAGCGGTGGCAAAAGGGGTTTGAACGGAAAACTTTGTTTGGCTTCGGGTTTTGGTGTCGTGACAGGGCTCTAGTTGGAGCTAGATGGTCGCGATGGGTCAGGGGTAGCTGGGGGTAAGGGTGACAATTTGGTGACGATGGGTCAGGGGGTAGCTGGGGGCGATGGGTCAGGGAGTAGCTGGGGGTGAGGAACGAAAATATGATTTGGAAATTAGGGATTTGGAAATTGGGGGTGAGAACGAAATGTTATGAAAAGTAAAGCGGGAAAACGAAATTTGGGGACAAATTGTAGTGGTGATCCATTTTAACAATCAGATTAAATATAGGCCGTTGGATCGTATTCACGCGGATTGCTAATTTTATTAATTTTTTAATTTGAATACATCTATAGCAACACTATATAAAAATGTTGCATCCTGTTACACTTGTTTAGCTAGAGCAACACATTTTTATGGCTAAGGTAACAACAAAAATACAACGTTGCAGTAGGACCAAAATTTTATAGCTATCGCAACGTTTTAGCTGGCAACACCTTGCAAAAATGTTGCAGAAGGTCATTTATGGTGTAGTGGTTCTTTTATGATATGTATCATGACATTATTATCATATGACAATAATATAAGATTCTCAACATTTGGAATCACACCTAGCTCAATTTCAAATTTGTGAATTTATAGACATATACATTTCTTTTATTATGGTGCTATTCAACGTAATGTAAATTGCATATCGGTTGAATTAGCAACAACTCTTTTTTGAAACATTTCCAATTTAAAGCTCCTTGACTGAGATTGAACATGGACTTAGGATTGACATACTATACTCGATATCAGTTATGTAGTTCGAGTCTGAATACTCCTTCAAAAGGAGTTCGTTATATTTACTAGCAATTCTCCAGTATTTCGTAAATGTCTAAGAACACACTAAACTACAATTAGTGATCTTAATTCATACTTGATACTTGCTTTATGCATCAAATACATAAATGAAATATGATATTGTAGACAATACAACATACATGATAATTCCCATTACCAATACATAAAGAATCTGTTTTACATGCTCCATATTAAATATTTTAATATGGTGTCTGTACATATCGTTTTGGACATTCCCAACATCTTATTATATCGATTATAAAAGATGTCTTTTCAAATCCTATGCCTAGTATTAAACAACAAAACTAAATTGATTTTAACTCGAGTACATCGTTAACAATCATATGTTTGTTGTTTACTTATAATTTTAGAAATATTTTGGTACCTTTAATGTTCTTTCTTATAGACACGCACTTCCTTTGCATTTTGGCTGAAAATCAAAATGTTTGATTTCTTTCTCCAAAGACTCACTCAATTCTTATGCTCATCAAAGGTACTTTCATATCAGTTCTCGTATCCTATCTAAAACTCACAAGCTCAGTATCACTCCCACTGACTTAAAGACATTCCAATTGTAATGTGAAATATTTTAAATCATCATTTAGAATTTCTATTTTAACTTGGGATAATTTTGTGAATAAAATCCGAATTAATTTAAGCACGTTGAATGACAAATCTATTATGTTAATTTCAAAATTTGAAATTTGTGATGTTATTCTTATCAATATTGCTTACTATATTCTAACTGCATTGGTCTTTTCTCGAAGATAGATGTATCGTATCCTCTTCGGTGAAACTATTAAAATCATATTTTTATAGTGTACTTGGAATCCACAACTGATTTGCACATTGTGCCATATTGCAGGGTCAATACTCTTTATGTCTTATTGACAACTAAGGAAGTTCTTTTCTCGATATTGATATGAAACCCATAATTTTTCTTCAATTTGCGAGAGTTAATATTAAACATTCTAATGAGTGGTGTCCATTTTAGCTTGGTTAATTTCATTTCATCTTACGTAACCAGCTTTATCTTTGAATTCCATTCAAATCCATTTTACCACCAATAATTTAAAAAATAAATTTCTTTGCCATGAAGTTGGCATCTTCTGAAACGACAGTTGTTTCTCAGCATAATGGAATAGGTATTCATAAACATTTTATAAACTGGCTTTATATATGTATGAAACTAATTTAGTTTTTAGCTTACAAAGATTCATAACATAAATTAGTTAACTTATGTTGGTTGAACCCAAACTCCTTTGGGTTGGTCCACACAAAATCCTTCATGAATGAATATTATGTGCAGCCTCCCGGCTCATATGACTTGTCAATTTTTGACCTAGGATAGGAGGGGTTTCTTATCAACTCTATCTTGTATGATCTCGTAAACTATTCTTTAGATGAAATTAATTATAACCATATGTACTTACTCTTAAGTACATGACCTTATGGAAAGAAGTAAACTCAACTTCACTCATCATCAATTGTACTTTGTCCAACAAAGTCTAACTACACCGCATCGCTAAATCATTATGTATCATTGGGAGGAGTTACTTCTAAGATTGAATCTTATACATTTTTAGGTACTTTTGATACTTTTCCAATACCCTCACTTAATTGATCAAACCAAATTCTTTTATTTTCTTTGCATGTTATGTTTTCTACTTTCATTTTATATTCAATGAACTTATCATAAATACATTACTTATGTATCAAGTACACATGTTCATATAAATGCTAATTCATATGTGAATTCAACGAATTAAGTGGATCCATTTCAGTATCATTAGACTTTGATCTACATACATCTGTATGTGTCAATCCAAATAGTTCGTTAACTCTTTTGTCACTCCCATGGAATGGGTGTATTAGCCTTAATCATTTGAGGTATAATTCACTAGTACCATATGATTCACAATCATATGATCAAATAATTATTCATCAAAAATATAGTTTATAATTCCAAAATAATTGTAGAAGTTTAGATGCTTCTATTTTTTTTCCTATAGCTAATGCATTATTTTATTATAAAAAGAAATTAATACCATCATTATAGATTTATCTTATAATTAATATTCATAATATTCATTTCAAAATAAAACCATACCTATTTTCAATAAATAGTGGAAACGGGTATTACTCCAGTAATAGTATTCGGTATATATACAAAAATAATTTTTCGTATTTTGATGCATCCACCGATAAGTGTTATATGGAGTGCTCCTACTATTGCCATCATTACTATATCAGCCATAAAAATACGAAGGTTCATTCAACCACTTAATACTGGCTACTTATTTAATTTACTATAATTAGTTTACGATTAAGAGTATCAGACCAAATATCTTAAACTCAAAGAAATAACTCTCATATAAAAGAATTTCCTATCATAAAAATACATTTGGAATAGAAATCACATTTCTCATTCCATATTAAGTATCTACTACTATTTTATACAAATCTTGAATCAATGCCTCTTTATGAAATAGAGGTGACCATTCACACTCATCATTCCAACTATTCTGAAGTTACATCCACACTCGTACATCGCTTTCCTTTGTTAAATGGTTAAACCATTCAAAAGAAAACCCTTACTATAAGTCCATACAGAACTCTTTACAAAAATCGCATTTGATCAAATTTAACATTTAAGAATATCAAATAAGCTACATTTTTTGTAATCAAATTTACATTTCAATGTTCGAGGTCCTAGGCCCATCTTATAGCTCTCGATCTAATGTTATATTTAATACAACAAGGTCCTTATTACAATAAATCATATTGAATGCATGATCTAAAAATATGGTTTACTTTCTTATTTCAATTGAACTAATTTCATCGAAATTACGAATAAAAAAAATTCACCATATAACATTTATATGTGATCGGACACGAATCAAAAATCCATATTCTTTTACCGAGTAAGAGTTCAAAACTCATAGAAGCCAATGCAGGTTTCAAACAAATAACACCTGAAGCGATTGAGGCACAAATGTTTTAATAGTTGTATAAATTCACGTTTTCATAGATCTTAAAGCGATAACATGCCAAAAGATTTATTGGTAAGTGTGTTTTATACTTTTATGTCAATCTTAATCTAGATATTTTAACTGATAACTATTTTATCAATTATATTGGTTGCATAAATTTATCGAAGTAGATTATTTTAACTTTTGCAGCATACATACTTACTATATTAGAAAGGTTAAATGTTATCATTTAAATTTTCAAATAAGGCTCCCATTAGATTTTTATATACCTAAAGACCCTAAGAAAAGTATAGAAATCTTTTGATTTCTCTAATAAGTGTTAGGACTCACTTGCCTTGGGATTCCGACCTTGAGTTTGCTCAACAAATCATAGTGTAACAACCCACTATTTTGGACCATTCAAATCGACAATAATCCACACATGTCTGACTTGAATAATTCAAAATAACAGATTGTAAATAAGTTTGGAGCAAATGAAATCAAATACACAGAATCACAGACATAGAACATATCAGAATAACTCACAGCGGAAATAAAATACCATAGTAGTTCATGAAGCTACTATATACAAACTCTCAAAACATAATACATAATATCATTCTGAAAACATATACAATAGAAATCCCAAATACATAGAAGTTTATAAATACCAGAACTAGAATAGAACAACTGAACTGAAAGGAACAGATAACTAGACAAGCAGAATCTCCAGCGATTCCTAGCTCCAGAATGAGATCCAAAGCTAAGCTGTAAATACTCAGGCTGACCCGAGCGTAAAGTAAAACACAAAACACTCGAGTCAGGACAATATATACTTATATAATGTAAACCAACTCAAGTGAACTGTAGTAGAAATGCACAATAACTCAAAGGATGCTTGGGATCGCCCATCCTTCAAGGATCAGTTAAACTATAAATTAAATACACCCCGTGGTTAAAATTTCAAAATGGTATTTTATACTTCGAAATCAAATATCATTTCAAAATTCAATATCCTTCAAAAATCCATTTCAAAATATCAAAATATCATATTTCAAAATAGTTTATATTTCGAAACAAATTACTTTATTTTAAATCATAAAAATAAAGTTATTATTCATAATTAAATTATTAAATTTCCAAAATTTTAATCTTTCATTCGTTCACTTAAATTAATTAAAACAATGAAAATTCAACTTTTGCAGCATTTAGAAAATGCTACGGAAAGTCACATTTAAAATAGTTCAATTTAACAAAAGACAACATTTAAAATGCTGTAATAGGGTTACATTAGTTTCAAATAAACTTAGTTAAATTCAACTATTATAACATTACAAAAATGCTATAATAGCCTTTAATTAAATTTAGCCATTTGGTTCATTATTATCAACTACAGCATTTACAAATGTTGTATTATCATTTACATTAGAATTAATAACATTTCAGAGATGCAGTTAATTAACTTCAAATATTCAGTATAATTTCACAAACAATTATATTTTTATATAAATCATTTTTAACTTATAAAATCATATATAATCATTCAAATACCCTTATATTCATGATTTTATAAAGTTAAACCTCCATTCAAAAATCAAAATTTAATAATAATTCACTGCAAGAAGAAATAGGCTGGAAACAACGGTCCACAGCGAAATGGATCGAAGACGGCGACAAGAACACTGCTTACTTCCACCGTCTTGCCAATGGCAGACGTAGATCCAATCTTATCCCTGAAATCACACATGACAGCATTACCACCTCTGATCAATCAGCCATCCTCAAACTTTTCACTGACTATTACCGATCCATGCTAGGCTTTCACCACCCTCCTCTCCCCCCAATTGAATGGAAACTGCTCTACCCGGTTAACCCCCTCATCCCCCTTGACCATCCCTTCACTGAAGAAGAAATTTGGGCAGCGCTTAAGAGCATGTCTGATGATAAGGCTCCTGGCCCAGATGGTTTCGGGCCCTTTTTCTTCAAACACTACTGGGAAATCGTCAAATTCGACATCATCGAAATGTGCTCTGAATTTCATACTGATCCAACATCTGTGGCCCGCATCAACTACGCAAATATCATCCTTCTCCCAAAATCCCCAGGCGCCACCTCCCTCTCGTCCTTTTGCCCCATTAGTCTCCTAAACACAACCTTTAAGATCATAACCAAGGTCCTGGCCAACCGCCTCCAAGGCTTCATAGCCCCTCTTATTGGAATTGAGCAATCCGCATTCATCTCGGGCCGTAACATCATGGACTGCGTAGCAATGACCCAGGAGGTCATATCCTTCTGCCACTCTACCTCAACACCAGGAATGCTTCTCAAACTAGACTACTCAAAAGCGTTTGACTCAGTTAACTGGCAATTCATTGTGGAGCTAATGGAACACAGAGGCTTCCCCACAAAATGGTGCAACTGGATATCCTCTATACTCAATTCAAGCATGTCCTTGATAGCCATCAATGGGGCCTCGGGGGGTCTAATCAAATCGGCCCGCGGACTGCGACAAGGTGACCCACTTTCACCCTTGCTTTTCGTTCTGGTGGCCGATGTGTTCAATCGCATGATCAAATTAGCAATTTCGAACAACATCTTTCAAGGCATCAACCTCCCCAACTCTAACCTAGCTATATCCAACCTCCAATTCGCCGACGACACCATTCTATTCGCATCACCCACGTTCAACCACATACACTGCCTCAAAGTAGCCCTATATTCATTCGAACTCATATCGGGCTTGTCCATCAACTTTAGCAAAAGTTCCATCATCATGCTCGGAAAAGCTGACCATCTCGGGCAAACCTGTTCCAGCCTGCTGAACTGTAATATCGCACACTTCCCTATCTCCTACCTCGGAGTCCCTATCCGTCCAACCA
This sequence comes from Allium fistulosum, assembly GCA_030737815.1. Lineage (NCBI taxonomy): Eukaryota > Viridiplantae > Streptophyta > Magnoliopsida > Asparagales > Amaryllidaceae > Allium > Allium fistulosum. The sequence goes on from CM060901.1 coordinate 637,047,439, forward strand.
AATTACATAGATTTGATTGGTTCCCCCTCATCGCCAAGATCGAAAATAGACTTCATTCATGGAAAGCTCACTCCTTGTCCTCAGCAGGGCGCCTAGTCCTCGTTAAATCTGTTCTATCATCGATTCCCACTTACTGGATGTCACTGTACAAACTCCCTTCCTGGGTAATCAAAAAAATCGACTCAATCAGAAGCTCCTTTCTTTGGAATGGTAGTAATATAAAGAGGCTCGTAAACTGGCAGACCGCCTGCCTACCCCCGAAAAACGGCGGCCTTGGAATCATTAATCTACATGACTTCAACATCGCGCTCCTCGCCAAATGGCTCTGGCGGTTCCTAACCCCTGGCCCCTCCCTTTGGAAATCTTGGATTACCTCCCTACACTATCACTCTAACCCTCACCTAGTCCTCCATGCCCCCTCCGGCATCAAACCATCCCCTTCTGGTCTGGAGTAGTTTCAACCCTACCACGTGTCAAAAGGCTCTTCCATGTCAACCTGGGCAACGGGGCTAATTGCCTCTTCTGGTTGGACACATGGCATAATCAGCTTCCCCTCGCCTCCATCCTTCCCAACCTCTTCGCTCATATAACTAATATCTTCACCTCCACCTTAGACATTTCCAATTCGGGCCCAGCCCAGCTTCTCCCGGCTTCCTACTTCGACCTCTCCACCCTCACCGAGATTCACCTTGTCTCCTCAATTCTCCGGAACACCCACCTCAACCCCCGGCCAGACTCCTTCACCTGGGCCCCCAACCCCTCAACCGGCTTCTCTGTTGCCTCCTGCTATGCTCACCTAAACAACCCTGGACGCCTCTTCACCTTTCCCAGACTTTGGAAGTGCAGGATCCAGCCCCGCTTCGCTTTCCTACAGTGGTGCCTCATTCAGGGGTGAATTAACACAAGAGACAGACTCCTCCGCCATAACATCGTAGTAGATCCCAGCTGCGTCCTATGTTCCACCTCAACAGAAAGTTTACAACATCTTTTCTTCAAGTGTGATTTTGCTATCAGGGTCTGGGCGGCGACGACGGCTCACATTCTCGGACATATTCCCACATTCACCTCATATTTCGACCACTGGCAGAACAACCCCCCCAACTATCACTTAGATCTCATGGTAGCTATATTCAGTTGGTGTATCTGGGCCGAGCGCAATGCACGTGTATTCTGCAAGCCCATATCCAACTTTGAAGGAACTTGTAGACGTATTATTCACTATTTCTCATCTGTATCAGGTCGTAGCTTCTCCGCACCGTTCAGGCTGAGACTGCCACACCCCAGTTCTCCACAAGCTGAATCCTCGGGCAGCACATCAGCAGTTCCTCCTGACAGGCATCGTGGGCACCACTAACCGCAATTTAACTCTGGTCTTTTCATTCCTGTTGTTCGCTATATGTATTTTGTATATAAAACTCTGTCTCACAAAGACTAGCTTACTGTTTCTTACTACTTTTTGGCCAGTGATCAGGCTTGTTGATCGCACTATTTACCTATTTATATGATATCTAATCGGCTGTGTAGTGCCACGCTACACAACCGTGTCGCTCAAAAAAAAAATTCACTTATTAAATTCCAATTTTAAATTATAAATTCATTAAATTAAATTAACTTAACACTTAATTTTAAATTTTCAAATATAACTTAATTCCATTTTTATTTACTTAACTTAAAATTCACTCTTAAGCCAAATTCACAAATTTCCAATTTTAGTTATATTTCAAAATTTCAACTTAAATATTCATTCATTTCACATTTTAACTTTATTCAAAATCATTAATATAATATAAAAATCATTTAAATTCACTTTAATCCAAATTATCATGAAGTTATCACATTTCATATTTAATTTAAATTCCAATTATCACCCAATTAAAATTTCCCAAAATAACTTACATTTCAAATTTTCTAGTTTTACCAATAATTTATTTCACTTAAAAATTTTCAAAAAAATCAATAATGCTTACATAAATCATTTTTTTTATTTAGTTTAAATCAAATATTATAATATTTACATTTGAAAAATATTTTTAAGATTTTTATAAAAACATATTTTAACAAAGGGTCTGTATTTCATTTCTAGTCTAGGTAAAGTGATACGGGTAATATATCATTTCAACCCGTAATTTACAAAGAAAACCCGGGTTTGATCATTTCAAACCCGCAATCCCAAGGAAATGAAAAATAATTGAAAATCATTCAGGCCTATCATTTCAGCCCATAATGATTTTCTCCTATTCTAAAGTCCGTTCGGGTATGTATCATTTCAACCCATAGTGATTCTAATCTAAAGGGAACTTGCAGTGTGATAAACTGATAAAAATAATAGAACATCATAATATAACAGTAACATATAATATAATAGGTGTTTAAGCATGGGTGAACATCATAAAATCATAACATAGCAAGTGTAACATGATAATGCATTTTACAGATTCAAAAGGGGTCAATTCACTAGTTATATATGTACATATTGTCTGGTGAGAATAACTCACCTGTTAAGCTGGAGATTTGCCAACAAAGCTCACAACACAAAGATTATGAAGGCACGACAACTCTAATACAATTTGAGTGTGGAGAGCAAATCCAATGATATAGATCTTGTGTTACAACCCAAACAAAAATCAAAGCAAACCATAAATTTCAATACACTAGAAATGACATAACTTTTAAATAAAAAGAGATACGAATGCCAAATCTTTTGCCTTGCTTTCTCTATTCTTTTGTCATGGCCTAGGGATGTTTTTGGCTCTGGTTTGAACAAGTTTGTCTCAGGTTTGGTCATGTGTATGCATGGCCTAGGTAGTAGAATATGAGGAGAAAGTTTATACAAAGGAATATGAAGAGTTTAAGGCAAAATTGGTGGGTTTTGTTCACAAAAAATGGCTCGGCCATGGGCTTGTGTGGTCAGGTCAGAGAGGTATGGATCAGGTCAGTGGAAGGAAAGGTGTGTGGTGGTCTGGCCAGAGGTGGTGGAGGCGGCCTAAGGTGGTGGTGGTGGTGGAAAATGAAGTGGTGAACAAATAGTGGTCAAACAACATGTTTTTATGGCTTGTGTTGCAATTTTTGTGGAGTTTTGGCATCATGGTGGCTCGGCCTTGGTCAAGACTAGAGGAGTAGCTGGTGGTGATGGCAGGGAAGAGATGTAGGGGGTGGTGGCCGTGGATATGGAGTGGAGGCCATTCAAAGAAGCAAAGAAAACAAGGCAAAATACATGAAAAATGAGAAGAAAAGTGTAAAAAAAGTAGCCATTACCCATAGATTTTTCTTGAAGCCATGAATGAATGAGAAGGTAAAATGTTTTTGGGTGAATGGAGGCTAAAAAATCACGGCTACAAACCAAAAATGCACAGCCAAGATAGTAATTGAGGAGTTATGGCAAATGAAAGGACAAAGGAGATGAAAGGACTTAAGGTAAATAAGCTTTTAAAACTCTTCATATTTCTTTTTCTTTAAATTCAAATAAAACAAAAATAAAATCAGTAAATTGAATTTAAAACCGAAACAAAGTAATATAAAATAAAAATAATTAATTAATTTTAAAGAAAATGGAAAAAGAATATAAGAAATTGCTTAAAAATTGAAAACAGGGTCCAGAAATTACAAATAAATCACTATTGACTTTGGAAAATTAAAAACTTCATTTTAAAAATATTTAAAAAAAAATGTGAAGTAAAATAATTCATTTCTATTTTAAAAATTAAATAATTAATTAAATTTAGAGAAATTAGAAAAAGAACTAAAGAAATTGTTTAAAAATTCAAAACAGGACTTAAAATTTACAAATAGAATATCACTAGTTTTAGAAAATTTCTATTTCACTTTAAAACAAATAAAAGGTCAAATAAATAAAATAAATGAGGAACAAAATAAAGTGGGAATGAGAATAAAATAAGATTTTAAGAAAAAAATAGAAAAATAAATAAAGAATTACTTTAATTAATTGAAACTGGAAATTAGAAATTGTAAGCAAAATACAACTGACACTGGAAAATGTCAATTATACTTTTAAAAATGTTTTAAAACCAAAATATATGCATAACATGTTATTTTACCCATATAAATATAAATTAGAACATTACATGACCAAATAAAATATTATTTATACAATTTAAAATAAACAATTTGTTAAATACAGCAAATTACACACAATATTGAAAAAGGCATAACATTCACATTATAAATCAGATTTCAACGAAACGAAAAGCATTATTCTTAAAATTTTATTTACTTTCATAATAAAAGATAAAATTCAAATTTTAAAACTTTCAAATTTCTAAATTAAAAGTCAAAGTTTGACTATATTGACCAAAATTCACTTTTCTGGAAAATATTCTTTTTAGTCATGTTTGGAATTCTAATTCACATCAAAATCAAAATTTATATTTAAAATAACAAAATTTATTCATTTTAATAAATAAAATAAAGTTTTTAAATCAGGAAATTAAATTAAAGAAATTAATATATATAATTAAAATAATCACAAAATACAGGGTTGTTACACATAGGCCCACAAGTGATGGATAAAACTTTGTTGGTAGTATCATATACAACTCATAACCAGTGGTCTTTGTCCTAATCTCAATCTTGATGTAACAACCCGACGTTTTGCCATTAATTTATCTTCATCATTAAATGATTAATTGGTTGTTAATTGCTGTTAAGGATTTTAATCAATTGTAATTCTTTTACAATTTTGTTAAAAGAGTTATAGGGCTTTAAAATTTAATCTCGGCTCAATATTCCTTTAAAAGAAAAAATCCTGATGTCGTTCCCTTCTTATATTCATTCGACCCGTTCCTTTATCAAAGAAAATTTCATTCGAACCCTAGATCAAAAAAAAAGAAAAGAATATGGCAGCCTCGTTCTCCTCTTCGTTACGAAGCTAGGGCTTTGAGAGATCGCCACTTAAATTGGTGGTTGGTGTCTCGATTTCACTCGTTGCCGCCCCATTAGCAAAGATTAGGGATTTGAGACTTGGAGGCGCGTCCATGCTTATCACGATTGAGAGCGCTGGTGATCGATATTCCCTTCGCATCGTAATCGTTCAAGGTTCCTCAAAGTCGCGTCGAAAAAAGTGAGTATTATACTCACATCTAATTCCAGCTTGAGCTTATTAGTGTTTGAATGTGATGATTTTCGGTCGTATATGTGTTTCTGAGATTTGTTGTTTGCCGTTCGATTTCGTTTGGATGTTGATGGTTTTCCCTACTTTGTTCGATTTTTGTATTTCCAATCTTCTAACATTATTGTGACGGCGGTTTCTTCTTTGGGTTTGTTGGCTTGATTTTCTACTGTCACCATTACTGTTAATTTGGGAATTTCTTTGATGATCCACGGCTTTGACTAAAATCGTAGCATTTTCAATGCTCGGCCATTATGGAATTTTGATAAGTTGGTTGTTTTGACAACATTGTTTTTGTTGACTTCGGTTATACCTTGTTGCTTTCTCTGTTTGGCATCAGCTTCACATTACTTGTGTTAGTTGCATTTGGACTTTATACATCTAATGGCATTCATATGTACACATTATCACTTACATTCATATTCTTGCTGTCAGCTCGGTTTATTATTGTAGAGGATGTGTGCTTGTGCATTTAAGTCGTTGAGTCATGTGGTACAGTCAGTAGTGCACTTGGTTGCTCTAACTTGTTCGATGATGCATTTGGCTTTGTAACTGTCACTTGATACTGGCACATGCTACTTGGTCACTGTTGGTCTTCACTGTGGCCTCTGACTTTACATTTTCTGGACGTGAATTTGTAGTCCTTATTTGTGTCTGCATTGATCTTTCTCACTGTGTAATTGCTGACTTGAGCTTTTGGCCTTGATATCATGGTGTACTTTTAAGTTGCATTGTTGTTGCATATTGTAGTTCACTGATCTAGTGTTTCATTATACCACTATTGTCATTGCCAGAACTTTGAACAGATTTATATGTGTCTGCATTAGATTTGTATTTGTTTCCTCACTTCGAGGCAGTTTCAGTCGCAAGTGCATTTGGTTATTTCCAATTGACTTGGTTGAGCTAGTACTTGTGTCACAGTGAGATATTTATGTTCACAGTTGTTTCTTGCATTTTGATCATCCAGTATGTACTCCCACAGTGTTATGTTGTTTTGTGTGGTATCTGGTCTTCGACTTTGCATTTCCTATGTGCATTGGCTTCAGCCATTATGCACTTGATTTATTTGCATATTTGACTTTGACATACTTTGCATATGCCCCTGATACCTAAATTCTCATTCGAATTAGCTGGGTCACCCAGTTATTTGTGCACTGCATATGCGTAAATGACGCGTTATTCACGTTGTTGCCTTGAATTGTTGCCATCGTGATTCACGTTCATTTTCTTTGTAAGTTGAAATCTCCAGTTCCCTGTAGTTGTTACTGGTGCATGTTGCAGTTTCATTTTGGTTTCTCTGTCTTTGACGTTGAGGCCATTCATACATGTTGAGTCATGTTTCTCTGAGTTTGGTTTATCTTGATTTTGGTCGAAGCTGCATATACGAGTTTTGCTTTCACTTGAGAATGTATTGCCATGTTGCATGGGTTTTGGTTGCTGCAGTTGTGTTGAGTTAGTAACTTGACCTCTGCAGTTTTGATTGCTGTTAATAATTGGAGTTGTGGTAACTTTATATTCTGTTGTGGCAAGGCAGTGCACGCGTGCGTGCACTGCAGCCACACGGAATTGACAGATTTTAATTGATATTCCTTTTGTTCTTGATTCATTTATCTGCTGCGTATTTCGTATGCCGTATTGGCGAGGCAGTACACGCTAGCGTGTACTGCAGCCAATCAGCATTGTTGTTTTTAAATTGACATTTCAATTGTTTAAATTGATTTGGATTGCTGATTTGTTGTTTAACACTGTTAAGTGTTATAATTACCGGCATCCGTTTTCTTTATTAAAAGAGTCGGATAGACGAGAATTATTGGGACTGTCGTCTATCTGATTATTTGACTATTATTGCTTCTATGCACTAATAACTGAGTTTGAATTAGACTGACCCGTGTATTATTTTCTTTTGAATGTAATACTCGGGTCAGACCCGAGTTATTTCAGGTTGTAGATTTTCTTCTTTGAGTTGCTGTTCAGGATATGAAGACTTTTCACATCTTCTGAAGTGGCCAGTGTCATTTTGTAGTAGTCGTGTCATTATATAGAACGATATGTATTCATGTATATTAGTCGATAATGTACTTGTATATGTAACTTCTAGAGTCGACAGTTGTAGTTGTATCATATGTATCGTGTCAACTATATTGTAACTGACATCGGTTATATATATGAGATTTTTGTTAATCTATGTTCCGCATTTATATTATCTGTGTTATTGTTATATCTAATGTCCTAAACTATTATGAACTATCGTAGTTTGTTTTATACTGATGATTGGATATGTCGATGGGAGTAAATAAATAATCGATGAAAAAAATAAAAAGTATATACCACTCCTATCGAGATAACCAATATTAGTGTAAGGCCAATTACGGATGGTCGCTCCTATCCAGCCTTATTCTTCATAATAATAGACAGTATTTCTTTTAATACTCTTTGTTATTATGAGCATAGAGGTGGGGCGTTACAGTTGGTATCAGAGCTTGGGGTTTATGGACATAATATAAAACATAACTTGGATGGAACATATGTTACAACTATTGGTCGATGTTTTATTTGTGATTTGAGTCAAAACTAAAGTTTTGAAATTTTGATGAAAGTTTTTAAATATCATTATTTAAAAATAAAAAGTGGATTTGTGTTCTGATGATTTGATTGATTTGAGTACTGTTTATCAGAGTGCGCAGCGGAAACAGTGAAACTGTCTTCGCTGGGTACAACTGATAATCTATTTGATTTAGAAATTGAAATAAATTTCATTGGTTGTTTACATAGCTGTAATTATTTTGTTTCTTTGAGAATTTCGAATCCGAATTGAGGATTCGAAGAAATTACAGATATGTGATTTTTATTGAGATCTTTGCTGGTTTTCTTTTATGCTAATCATATATTGATTAGATTTTTGCTGTTTTGAGTTATCTTCATTGAAGATACCTTCGAATGATTTCTTTGTTCATTCTGTAGTACGTGCAAAAATTTGAATTGCACGTTACTGCATTTATTTACGTTGAACCGATGCTTGGTTATGATACGTATTTTGTTGCCATTATTTTTATAACGAGATTTTTACACCAATGCTAAAAATTTTGAAGCACGGTGTTTTGTGACATTTTGATGAATGAAAATTCACTGATATTACATTTTGATGTAAATTGTCTTGATGTGATTTTGACGTTTTAAAATTTCTGTCGCTTTGGCTTCAGTAACCGTCATGTTTTAAAAGTGGATTTTCAAGCGGTCATTCCGCAATACTGATGTGTAACCGTTTTTACGGTATTTTGAGAAGTACGATTTCCTTACCGAAATTGTTACTGATTTGCTGTTTTAATCACGTGATTGGAAAATCGTTTTAAAAATGAAAAATTGTTTTAGAAATTTTAACAGTTTGCGTTTTCAAAAGAATGAGAAAGCGACTTAAACGATTCAGCAAAATCGAGGATTATGACCCCTTTCTTTTACTGTTTCGCTTAACTCCGGACTTGTCCAGTTGAGAAGGTGAATTGTTATTTTTACAAAATAAATAAAATTGTTTTCAAAAATTTAACAGTTTACGCTTTCAAAAGAATGAGGAAGCGATTTAAACGTTTCAGCAAAATCGAGGACTATGACCCCTTTCTTTTACTGATTCGCTTAATTCCGGACTTGTCCATTTGAGAATGTAAAGTGTATTTTTATAAAATACACAATTTTGCACTTTCAAGGAAACGATGAAGAGATTTAAACGATTTAGCAATAGTGCGGAGTATGGAACCACACTTTTACTATTTCGGTTAATTCCAGACTCGTTAATTGAATATCTACTGTTTTGATGATTTTGATGAATTTTGCACTTTCAAGGAAACGATGAAGAGAATCAAACGATTTAGTAAAACACGTGGTATGGGACATGTGCGTTTGCTAGTTCGGTTAATTCCGGACTCGTTAATTGAAATATTTGATGATTTCGTGTGCTTTCGAGCCACTTTGTTGGACCTTCGGGTCATTTGTTGGACCTTCGGGTCAAATACCAGTACTAGACCTTCGGGTCACTCTGCGGACCTTCGGGTCAATCTGATGGGCGCCAAAATTATGTTGAGTACTTGGTAGGCTTCGGCCATTTGTTGATGCACGTGCGGCGAATTAAAAACTCGCCATCTGATGGGATCGATCCAAGCTTTTATGTTGATTTTCTAGTCTTCTTAATTGATTTCTAGATATTTGTTGTTTCTAATTATCGCTTGTGATAATTAGATATTTGTTGATATGAGTTCTGATTATCGTTTTTGATAATCGGATATTTGTTGCTTCTAATTATCGCTTGTGATAATTAGATATTTGTTGATATGAGTTCTGATTATCGTTTTTGATAATCAGATATTTGTTGTTTCTAATTATCGCTTGTGATAATTAGATATTTGTTGATATGAGTTCTGATTATCATTTTTGATAATCAGATATTTATTGTTTTTAATTATCGCTTGTAATAATTAGATATTTGTTGATATGAGTTCTGATTATCGTTTTTGATAATCAGATATTTGTTGTTTCTAATTATCGCTTGTGATAGTTAGATATTTGTTGATATGAGTTCTGATTATCATTTTTGATAATCAGATATTTGTTGTTTCTAATTATCGCTTGTGATAATTAGATATTTGTTGATATGAGATTTGATTATCGTTTTGATAGTCGAATATTTGTTGAAACTGAAATTTGATTATCGTTTTTGATAATCGAATATTTGTTGATTTAGAAGTTTGATTATCGCTTTGTGATAATCAAATATTTATTGATTTGAAATTTGATTATCGTTTTTGATAATCGAATATTTGTGATTTGAAATTTGATTATCGTTTTTGATAATCGAATATTTGTTGACTTGAGATTTAATTATCGCTTTTGATAATTAAATAATTGTTGATTTGAAAATTTGATTATCGTTTTGATAATCGAATATTTATTGATTTGAAATTTGATTACCGTTTGTGTTAATTAAATATTTGTTGATTTGAAATTTGATTACCGTTTGCGGTAATTAAATATTTGTTGATTTATTTTCTGGCTATCGTTTGGATAATTAGATGTTTGCTGATTTTATTGATATGAGATTTTCTAGTCTCTAATCGAATATAGATTATGCTGATTTTTATTGAATTGCTGTTTTCTTTCTATCTCTGTTGATGGTTAGAGTTTGCTGATATGAAGTTTATGTTTTCTAGTTAATCGTTGAATAACTAGATATTGGCAGTTTTGCGAATTGTGATTTGTGTTTCATAATTATCTTTGTTGATAATTAGATTTTGTTGTTTTCTAATATCGTATTGATAATTAGATAGGGTTGTTTTGTGAATTTCTGTATTTTAATTATCTAGTTGATAATTGAATATTGCTGAAGATTGCATTTATTCAGTTCTGCTGTTTTCTGATTATCTAGTTGATAATTAGACTTTGTTGAGAATTTGTGAATTTCTTTTATGAAGTTGAAAGATTTCTTTGGTGTTTGTGTTTTGACTTTTATTTTCTAGCTTAATCAGTTTATGTTAGAAAATTTATTGTTAATGACGACTTTAATTATGAAAATTGCGGGGACGCAATTTTTATAAAGAGGGGAGTCTGTAACAACCCGACGTTTTGCTGTTAATTTATCTTCATCATTAAATGATTAATTAGTTGTAAATTGCTGTTAAGGATTTTAATCAATTGTAATTCTTTTACAATTTTGTTAAAAGAGTTATAGGGCTTTAAAATTTAATCTCGGCCCAATATTCCTTTAAAAGAAAAAATCCTGATGCCGTTCCCTTCTTATATTCATTCGACCCGTTCCTTTATCAAAGAAAATTTCATTCGAACCCTACATCAAAAAAAAAGAATATGGCAGCCTCGTTCTCCTTTTCGTTACGAAGCTAGGGCTTTGAGAGATTGCCACTTAAATTGGTGGGGTGTGTCTCGATTTCACTCGCTACCGCCCCATTAGCAAAGATTAGGGATTTGAGACTTGGAGGCGCGTCCATGCTTATCACGATTGAGAGCGCTGGCGATCGATATTCCCTTCGCATCGTAATCGTTCAAGGTTCCTCCAAGTCGCGTCGAAAAAAGTGAGTATTATACTCACATCTAAGTCCAGCTTGAGCTTATTAGTGTTTGAATGTGATGATTTTCGGTCGTATATGTGTTTCTGAGATTTGTTGTTTGCCGTTCGATTTCGTTTGGATGTTGATGGTTTTCCCTACTTTGTTCGATTTCTGTATTTCCAATCTTCTGACATTATTGTGACGGCGATTTCTTCTTTGGGTTTGTTGGCTTGATTTTCTACTGTCACCATTACTGTTAATTTGGGAATTTCTTTGATGATCCACGGCTTTGACTAAAATCGTAGCATTTTCAATGCTTGGCCATTATGGAATTTTGATAAGTTGGTTGTTTTGACGACATTGTTTTTGTTGACTTCGGTTATACCTTGTTGCTTTCTCTGTTTGGCATCAGCTTCACATTACTTGTGTTAGTTGCATTTGGACTTTATACATCTAATGGCATTCATATGTACACATTATCACTTACATTCATATTCTTGCTGTCAGCTCGGTTTATTATTGTAGAGGATGTGTGCTTGTGCATTTAAGTCGTTGAGTCATGTGGTACAGTCAGTAGTGCACTTGGTTGCTCTAACTTGTTGGATGATGCATTTGGCTTTGTAACTGTCACTTGATACTGGCACATGCTACTTGGTCACTGTTGGTCTTCACTGTGGCCTCTGACTTTACATTTTCTGGACGTGAATTTGTAGTCCTTATTTGTGTCTGCATTGATCTTTCTCACTGTGTAATTGCTGACTTGAGCTTTTGGCCTTGATATCATGGTGTACTTGTAAGTTGCATTGTTGTTGCATATTGTAGTTCACTGATCTAGTGTTTCATTATACCACTATTGTCATTTCCAGAACCTTGAACAGATTTATATGTGTCTGCATTAGATTTGTATTTGTTTCCTCACTTCGAGGCAGTTTCAGTCGCAAGTGCATTTGGTTATTTCCAATTGACTTGGTTGAGCTAGTACTTGTGTCACAGTGAGATATTTATGTTCACAGTTGTTTCTTGCATTTTGATCATCCAGTATGTACTCCTACAGTGTTATGTTGTTTTGTGTGGTATCTGGTCTTCGACTTTGCATTTCCTATGTGCATTGGCTTCAGCCATTATGCACTTGATTTATTTGCATATTTGACTTTGACATACTTTGCATATGCCCCTGATACCTAAATTCTCATTCGAATTAGCTGGGTCACCCAGTTATTTGTGCACTGCATATGCGTAAATGACGCGTTATTCATGTTGTTGCCTTGAATTATTGCCATCATGATTCACGTTCATTTTCTTTGTAAGTTGAAATCTCCAGTTCCCTGTAGTTGTTACTGGTGCATGTTGCAGTTTCATTTTGGTTTCTCTGTCTTTGACGTTGAGGCCATTCATACATGTTGAGTCATGTTTCTCTGAGTTTGGTATATCTTGATTTTGGTCGAAGCTGCATATACGAGTTTTGCTTTCACTTGAGAATGTATTGCCATGTTGCATGGGTTTTGGTTGCTGCAGTTGTGTTGAGTTAGTAACTTGACCTCTGTAGTTTTGATTGCTGTTAATAATTGGAGTTGTGGTAACTTTATATTCTGTTGTAGCAAGGCAGTGCACGCGTGCGTGCACTGCACCCACACGGAATTGACAGATTTTAATTGATATTCCTTTTGTTCTTGATTCATTTATCTGCTGCGTATTTCGTATGCCGTATTGGCGAGGCAGTACACTCTAGCGTGTACTGCAGCCAATCAGCATTGTTGTTTTTAAATTGACATTTCAATTGTTTAAATTGATTTGGATTGCTGATTTGTTGTTTAACACTGTTAAGTGTTATAATTACCGTCATCCGTTTTCTTTATTAAAAGAGTCGGATAGACGAGAATTATTGGGACTGTCGTCTATCTGATTATTTGACTATTATTGCTTCTATGCACTAATAACTGAGTTTGAATTAGACTGACCCGTGTATTATTTTCTTTTGAATGTAATACTCGGGTCAGACCCGAGTTATTTCAGGTTGTAGATTTTCTTCTTTGAGTTGCTGTTCAGGATATGAAGACTTTTCACATCTTCTGAAGTTGTCAGTGTCATTTTGTAGTAGTCGTGTCATTATATAGAACGATATGTATTCATGTATATTAGTCGATAATGTACTTGTATATGTAACTTCTAGAGTCGACAGTTGTAGTTGTATCATATGTATCGTGTCAACTATATTGTAACTGACATCGGTTATATATATGAGATTTTTGTTAATCTGTGTTCCGCATTTATATTATCTATGTTATTGTTATATCTAATGTCCTAAACTATTATGAACTATCGTAGTTTGTTTTGTACTGATGATTGGATATGTCGATGGGAGTAAATAAATAATCGATGAAAAAAATAAAAAGTATATACCACTCCTATCGAGATAACCAATATTAGTGTAAGGCCAATTACGGATGGTCGCTCCTATCCAGCCTTATTCTTCGTAATAATAGACAGTATTTCTTTTAATACTCTTTGTTATTATGAGCATAGAGGTGGGGCGTTAGACTTGACCTTCGGTTTTCTTAAATAATCGAAAGAAATTACTCACTCATAACTATAATTTTACATCATCCTAAGTATAATGCATGTAACTCATGTAACTTTAGTTTGCTCAACAAATACATGCATGTATCTTACCTCATTTAGAAGACATAATGGTAGTACTACGTAACATCCCTCGCTTAAGTTTGCTTAAAAATTAGAAAGGACCCAAGTAATCTATTAATATATAAATGGTAGAGGACAACTTTATATTATAGAGTTTCATGATCTTTAATATATTTATATTGAGTGATATCAATTTAAGGAAGAATGTATTTCTTATAAAATACCCTCATGATTTAAGTGTTGGACACATTTGAAATCACGGTATATGTATTTTATGTATGTACTTATTTTGGAAACTTAAAGTTAGGTTTCTTACAGTCCAACTTCTATTAAATATTTATATTATATAAGTTTAATTCATTTATAAATGTTTATAGTTTAATTAACTTACATAATATTCATGTGTATGCTATTAATTAAATACATGTTATTAATTGAATCGTATTTAACTAATATTAATTCACTAACTAAATCATTTTAATTGATTTTGATTTATTACTTTAATTAGCTAATTAATTTAATTATTTCTAAAAATCAAAATTTTATATTATCTGTCTTAAACAATCTAAGATGAATATTAGTTATAACACTTATACTTTTATATATATATATATCATTATATTTTTTATATATATATGTATGTATATTTATCTTTGTTAATACATACATACATACATACATACATACATACATATATATATTTAATAAATTCAAAATGTTATTATTAATTTACCTTAAGTAATTTAAGGTGCATATATATATTGGATTATAACAATACAATTATATATGTACATGCATTAATATATATATATATATGTTTATTTTAATTAATTAACTTTTAATTATTTATTAATTAACCAATTAATTAAATATTAAATAATTTCAAAAATATTAAATTTAATTCGGAATTTTGTTTTGAAAATTTTCATATAACTTTATAGTTCCAAATCAAATTATGGAAAGTAGCTCAAGGCTCAAATCAATTTGGGCCTTTACAATTAGGCCAAAATTTTATAATTACTCCACCATTGGGGCAGAACAGTAGCCAAGAAGGGGAGAATACTTGATTATCCAACCTCAAGCCTATACAGTACTATTTTAGTCACCCAAATGATATGTAAGCTTTATTAGTTGGCTTTAAACTTGCTAATTTCGACCTTATAGGCCATTAGGATTATGATATCATTAACGGACCCAAGCAGTCAGAAGTGAGTGAAATAGGTGAATTTTAATAAAACTTCTACTTTGGATCATACCGGGCTTATGAAGTCTAAAGAGTTGTGTATATGTATATATAGTTTATGAGTATATTATTACACACTCGTATGTGTGTAACATGCACGTGCAATATAGTATCGTGTACATGGTTAGTGTACAAGTATATAGATATTTGGATTCGCACTATAACGTATACAAGCATTAGCTACAAAAAATTATATAATACACACACACAAACACACACAAACACATACATACACATTTATAAATGAATTTCAAATTTTATTTTACATTAAATGAAGTAAAATTTCCTTTTAAATATCCAAATGTATATATTTGGAAAAAGTTAATGAACTTTGAATCCAAAAATTAACATTTAAAATATCCAATTTTGGCTTAGTAAAACCATTTGAATTTCATATTTAATCATAAAATCAAAATAAAATATCATTTAATTATTTAATATATATAATATTATATATATTATATAATAATAGTATAGCCGAAATAAATTTTTTAAACTTTTAAAATATCAAAATAAAGTAAAATAAGAAATTTGTTATAATAAAATAGACATTAAACAAATATATATTACGTTAATTCTTTTTGGTTAAAATAATATTTTTAAATCCAAATCCATTTTCTTTAATAATATGTGTGTGTATGAATTAATATACAAGTACTAATTTAAAACATTAAATGTAAATTAATATATATATATATATATATATATATATTGAATAAGTGTTTGGCATATTTCCTATAAAATCCAAAAATTATATTGAATTTATTATTGATTTTGAATAAAATAAACATGTTACATTTATATAAATAAGTTAAAAACAACAAATAACAAATTTAAATAATTAAAAATGATATTGTTACATAAAAATTATAAAATACATGATATATGTATCATGGTTGAATATTAAATGTAATGATAATTTTTGTATTTCAAATAACAATATTGATTATCATATCTCAATCAATGATATTAAATTTGTGATGGCCCACATTTCGGAATGTTTAAATAGATACTAACCCACACATGTCCAACTTAAACAATCCGGAACATAGATAATCAATGGGGTAAATTAAGAAAAATAAGAAATGAAGAAGAAAACAAACACAGAATCTCGCAGCGGAACAACAAAATATAATAATCAAATAAACAGTTCATGAAGCTGTATATATTGTACATTTGATTATAATCTATACAACATTTATCAGAGTTATATATATATATATCAGGGATAAATAAATAATGCAGTAGAACAGCATGATGCAGAGAATAATAATAGTAATAATATACTAAATCTTTGTCTTCGTCCTACGGAAAAATGATCTTCAATGCGCTGAAAAACTCAGGGCTGACCCGAGCGTAATGAAAAAAAAACACTCGAGTCTGGACTAAAATATTCTTTTGTGAGTCAAATCGATATCGCATATAACATGAGTGCGTGGCGTCAGAGATGTTTACGGGGTTTTACATCTCCTATCCAGTGTATAACGTGCATGCAATAACTCAAGAGATGTTACGGGAATTTCCATCTCTTAAGGATCCGTCAAAATATTTATATGTAGTAGAATACGCTACGTATATAATGTCTACAAGTAATATAAGATATCAAAATAGCGTTAAGTATTTACATTGATCCTCCTTAATGCTTCTTTAAGCATTGTCGTACAGTTTGCATATAAAACACCAGTAAACCGTCGGTGGATAGGGATGCGCTGTGATACGACAACACTAAACCAAAATCATAGGGGTCTCCTATAAGGATAAAAGTATGACAAGGCACGTGAGGCAATGCCCAAGGAAGGATACTACCAGTTTACCCTTCCCGGCTGGTGGTAACCCATAACGGCCCACCGTGTCCAACACTCCCAAAATCCGAGGGTGCGCACCAATCGATAACAATGTCATGATAGTAATACGAAGAAGTGTGTCCGCTAGCGGTAGCTAACCTTATTGGCCGGTACGGCTCCTATTTTAGTTATTTCAAATTGACACAAGTGTTAGACCAATCCATCATCGTTATCTTTCTTCGAATCCAACAAACGACGCCAAATCCAACCACTTCGTTCTGGAGTCTCCTTCGCGTACATAGTTGTTAAAGTGGTTCCAATATTGACAAAGAGTATGCCAATAAGAGGCTCCGGTCTCTTTAACAACCAAACGTCGCTTTACACACCGCTTGGTACTTTTACATTTCAAAAACAATTCGTATTTAATATCAAAATATCATATTCGCTTCAAAATCAAATTCATTTCGAAATCATCATATTTACTCAAAATATACTATTTCAATTAAAAATCATATTCATCTTAATATCACGATTTCAGTTCCAATTCAACATTGCTTTGAATTTTCATTTGGGTTATAACTTCAATTTAACTCAATTCATATTTAAATCCATGATTTAAATATAAACCTTCCAGCCTTTGACCAGCTTGAATTTTAGAAAAATAGTTTGAAACTTTAAATTGTTTAAAAATAGTTTAAATAATTAAAATAGTTTGATATAAAATGATTTAAGTATTTAAAATGTTTTATAAGGTTAAATAGTTTAGAAATCAAAATAATTTGAATATTTAAAAAGATAGATTTTAAATAGTTTATATTAAAATAATTTATTTGAAAATAGTTTCAAAGTTAAACTGATTCAATTTCAAATCTTCAAATTCAAATCCATTTCAATTTTCATTTCAATTTAATCTATTCCATACCGATTTCAATCTGAATTAACTTCGATTCCAATTTCAATTCAAATAAATCCGATTTCGAATTAATTCAATTTCACTTCCAATTCCAATTGATTTCAATTTCAATTCCAACTTGAATAATTTCCGATTCAATTCTTAATTTCAAACCATTTCAATATATATCAATTTCGCGTTCGATTTTTAAAATATCAATTCAAATCACTTAAATCAAATTAACTTTCCATATTCAATTTAAAATCCACATCTTCAAATATAATTTAATTTCGAGCTCATTTTTGAAATATCGTTTTATATTACTTTTACTTAGCAATATTCAAAGTTTGAATAAAAGTCCAATCTTTTAAAACAAATAAATTTCAAAAATTCAAATCATATCTTGATTATAACCTCAAAATATCAACTTCGATTATTTAAAACAATTCCTGTTATCAAATTTAAATTTCAACCTTTCGAGCTCAAGTTGGAAAATAATCTGATTTCCATAAATTAGATTTTATTTCTTGAGAATAAAAATCAATTTAAATAATTTCAAATCAAAATCTTAAAATAATTTAATTTAACCAATCCAGTGTCCGTATATAAATCTCTATCCTATGGCCAAGTGAATCAATTATTCCAATTTAATTTCCGAGATGGATATGTATCATTTCAATCCAGAATAAATGTCATAGGTATATATCGTTTCAACCTATTTCTTAATTTATTCCAAATAATTCGATTTACAGTTTTATGTACTGTAACTAATATACAGGATGATAATATGATATATCAAAATAAATAAACATCCAAATCATCCAAAATATCAATCAATTTTCATCCATCACAACCAACATCCAAACAGTCAATAATCACAACGATTAACCAATTATCAATAATCGGGAGTATTTACTAGCATTTATTTCTAATTCAATTTAGCCGTCAATTCAAATTTTATCAATTAATTCCGATGTCGATTTAAATATTAATTAAATTTATCAAACAACAATCGATAAATTTTAAATCACGTCATAAGTTCAAATTTAACTAACATAAAAATATTCTAGTCAATCGTGAGAGTATAAAACACTCACCTTTTATTTGAAACTGAAAATATTTCAGCTTCAAATAAATGCCACTTCAATTCCACGCCAAAGCCTTCGTTGATATGATTCCAACGCCGCTTGTTTCATCTCAATCGGACTTCGTATCACAAAGATATACATTTTATAAGATCTGAAATTTTTAATTTAATTAATTTACAAAAAAATTTATTTATTTTTCCTAAACCTTAGATCTGGCCGTTGAATATTCTTCTGGAAATCAAGGCCGCACGTCTCTTTCTCCCTTCATCACGTGCTCTAGGTTGAGCTAAACTCGTCGTCGACCTCCTCCTTTGATAGCCGCTTCCACATTGTTTGCCTATACTTCGATCAAAGACCACCACACGAAAGCTCGTCCCGAGCTCCACCTTCACCACAAAACCGGTCAAACCCGGCGCCTCATCTTCCTCGAAAAATGCGAACGAACACATAGCCTTCACCATCGATTTGCCGCTGCCGTGGACCTCCTTACTTGATCTCGACCATAGATTTCGTAGAGCTCGATGAGCTCTTCGACTTTCTAGTTGGAAGTTTAGCCTAAAAGTTCGTGGACGGAGAGGAATCGAGGGAGGAAAGCTATTGAATTTTGGCCATTGAAATTTGATGGAGGTGCAACTGAATTTTAGTCAATTAGGGCTAGGGTTTAGTTGCACGCATATATATATATATATATATATATATATATATATATATATGTGTGTGTGTGTGTGTGTGTGTGTGTGTGTGTGTGTGTGTAAATATATTATTTCTACTATTCAAGCGAAATTTTTGGACGAACTCCAATCAAGGCGTGCCGCCTGGCGTTAATAACGCTTTACCCCTATTCCGAGCACAATGGAACTAGTCTCGAGGCCCAATTCGATCATATGTGGAAGATAGCTTTCCGAATCGAATTATAATATTAAATTTCCAATATTAGTTTCAACGCGTTTCTATCACGTATGACCAAACGGTAACTCCAAACGCTACGAAATTTGAAATCCGATAATAATACACTATTACGGATCCAATGGAACTAGTTTTGTCAAATTCCAAGACTATGCCCCGGAAGGCTATTTTATCGTGTCGATTAAATCGAGCGGTTTTTAAAATCGACGAAATTGCTTGAAATTCAAATTTTAAAAACTTACCAACTCAATTCTAATTTAAACAGAATTTATATTCATATTAGAAACCATTCCGATTCATATTAAATCACAAATTCAATTATTTACACTATTCCAATATTAAATTTCATATTAAATTATTAGTATATAAAATTTAAAATTTTAATTTATCGACTTTTAATCCCATTCAAAAGTCCACTATCATCACTCTAATTCAAATAGAGTTTTAAATCAACTTATAAATAATTTCCACTCACATTTAAACCAAGATTCGCATATTTTCCCAATTTCAAATATTAAATTTACTATTCACCAAATCCATTTAATCGCTATATTTGAAATTTTAAACCATTTCACTAATTCAACCAAAATCTCCATATCCAAAATCAATTCACATTTCAAATTCAACATTTAAAAATAAATTAAACGTTTAAAACCAAATAACCAAAATCCCGGGTCATTACAAAATTACATAGAAATATGAGATCACCAACGTGGGTATGAAACTGTTTTTTTATATATATTCTACTGCATGATAAGTGTAGCGACCTAAAAGTTCGAACACTTCATCTTTGAATATCGAACCCTTTTGAAATGTAATTAAGTGTTATAAATATGATTTTATAACCATGTTAGACATCATTTAATTGATAAATAATGATACGAACATTATTTGAAATTTGTCTATAAAAAAATTCTTCTAAGGAAAATCAATAATGTGACCGAAAATTGGTGTATCGGTAAACAGCTTTTCAATCTATATAATTTGTTCAAACTCTTTGGCACTTGTCTAATGATCAAATGAATATATTAGAAACTAACTAGCACATACACCTCTTCATAAAGCTTGGAGCTACCATATGGATAAGAGATATTATCATGAGATATGTATAATGGTAATCAGCATAAAGGAGAAGTGAAAAAGGAGAAGTGATGGAAGGTGAAGCTTCCAAGGCATGGTGGGCGGTTGAGTACAAGCTTAGGAAACACTATTCTTGTTCCTATATAAGGATAGGAATACCATAGAGTTATAATCACAAATTCACAAACCAAAACCAAGTTTTCTAATGGCGTTTTCATCTTCTTTCTCTCTTATGGTCTAAAATGATATAGTTGTAAATCAACTCCAAATCACTTCAAATTTTGCCACAAGCCTTGGAACAATATTAGAACACCTTCCGCTATGCCAAAACTTGAAGAAGAAAAGCCATGCTCTTTCCACATGCAATGGTCGTGAGCTATATGGGTGAGTGAGATGGAGGAAAAAGCAAGGTGAAGTAAGGAGACGAAGGAGGGAAAGGTGGTTGCAAGGTTAGGCTTGGAATTTTTAGCTTGGATCTTAGTTGTTAGCGAAGTTAAAAGTGAGTTAACACCTCACTTTGAACAAAAATAAAACACACATATGTTTGTGTTTAATTGTGTTTAAGCTGTTTAAATTGTTGTTGACACATGTTAAAACATTGGTTTGAATTCTTGCTTTGAAAGTAAGTGACACATGTGATCCATGTATATGGACTTGAACAAACTAGGAATAGATTTAAATGGACTTGTATGACATATGTAACAACCCTATATTTTGTAATTATTTTAAATTGAATTTCCTGATTTAAAAACTTTATTTTATTTATTAAATGGAAAAAAAATTATTTTAAATATTAATTATGATTTGTATGTGAATTATAATCCCAAACATGAATAAATAGAGTATTTTCCAGAACTGTGACTTTTAGTCAATATGTTCAAACTTTGACTTTTAATTTAAAAATTTAAAAGTTTGAATTTTTGAATTTTATCTTTTATTATGAAAGTAAATAAAATTTCAAGTATACTGCTTTTCGTTTCGTTGAAATCTGATTTATATTGTGAAAGTTATGCTTTTTACACTATTGTATGTAAATTGTTTTATTTAACAAAATTGTTTATTTTAAATTATATAAATAATATTTTTTTGTAATATAATGTTCTAATTTATGATTCATGTGTAACATGACATGTCATGTATATATATTTTATTTTAAAACATTTTAAAAGTATAGTTATAAGTTTCCAATGTTAAGTGTATTTTGTTTTCAATTTTTAAAGCTAGTCTCAATGTACTAGGCTATTTTATTTATTTAATTACTATTTTCCTAAAACAAAATTTATTTATTTTTCTTTTCCACTTTATTTCAGTTTGTTTTAGTTTATTTACTAAATTTTATTTGTTTATTTTGTATAAAAAAAGGTAGTGGAAATTTCAAGTGGCAAAAAGCTTTTAACTTGTGACCTTTGGTTTCTAGTCTTTTCATTTCTAGACCTTTCACTTTGGCCGTTCACTTCTAATTGATGGCCGTGAGGTCTTATTCCATTTTCATGTGAAAAAGTATCTCATTCCATCAGCAACTCACGGCCAAGCTTTTCTGAAGAATTGGTCATGGCTTCTCTTTATTTTTTTCTACTTTTCTTCCTTGAATTTGCCTTGTTTTCCACTTGAATTTGCCTTGACTTCACATATGATTCTCGGCCTATCACCTCCACCATCTCCTCCACCGACCACCACTTCTTCCTCTAACCATAGGCGGCCTGACCTTCATCTCCTCTGACCTGAAGTTGCCTTGACCATCCAATAATACAAAATCCATAAAAACAATGAAAACCCCTCCAAAACTACGCATGCCAAGCTCCTATGTGCCATCCACCTTCATTCCATGCCATGGCCACCTCCTTGCCCTCCACCACCACCATGACATGACGTCTGACCATCAACCTAACCACTGACCAGACCCAAACTTGCTTCTGGCCGAACAACTTAGCCATAGGCCGAGCCAAATTGTTGAACAAACACCTCCTTTTGCCTTGCCTTTTGCACTTCCACCCTTTGTAACTTCCAAGACCATTTGTATTCTTGACTTAGCCATGTATTTCAGATCCAAACCTGACCATTACCACCTGAAAACATCCAAGACCGAACTAATAAAGCCTTAAGGTCGAGCCTATGTGAGGTTGTAGGCAAGTAAAATTTGTTTGAAAGCTAGGTGATGTTATTTGTCTAGCCTAGTTTCCATTTGTTTCAATTTAAACTTTGGTATTGTAATTATATTTATATTTTGCTTTGTTTGTTGTGAATACAAGATTAATATCTTGACTATCTCTCCACTCAAATCCAAAGTCGTGCTATATCATGCTTTCCGGAATCCATTATGGGTTTTAATTTGCAAACTTCAGCTTTATAGAGGTGAGTAATCACACCTGACATTCATACTTATATAACTGTGAATTCATAGCAAGTGAAAGTGTAGAAATAATTATATTATGTTATACATTCCTGTGATGTTTATTATATGATGTTAAACCCTGTTATTAACTTGTCACATCATCTGTTATATTTTATTTTATAGTTTATTTATTTCTGTTAATCACACTACAAGTTCTCTGTAGAATAGAATCACTATGGGTTGAAATGATACATACCCGAACGGACTTTAGAATAGGGAAAGATCGTTATGGGCTGAAATGATAAGCCTGAACAATTTTTATTTATTTTATTTACTTGGGATTGCGGGTTTGAAATGATAAAACTCGGATTTTTCTTTGTAAACTACGGATTGAAATGATATATTATCTACATCACTTGACTTAAGTTAGAAAATATTATACAGACCCGTCGTTATTTTATATATTTTTTTTGGAAGTTTTGAGTATTTAAAAAAATGTAAATTTTGATATTTTGATTTAAATTTGGTTTTTAAAATGATTTAATAAAGTGAAAATGATTTTTCTATGTGTTAAATATGTTAATAAATGAATGGAAAAATTGTGATTTTCAACATAACTTAATTTGGAAATTTGTGATTTGATTTTTAATGAAATTTTAAGTTAATTAAATAAAATTGAAATTAAGTTTTGTTTATGGAATGAAATTTTAAAATTTAAGTGTAAAGAGAATTTGTTAAAAATGAAAGAAATAAGGAAATGGTACACTTGAATTAATTTTTGTAAAAATTGGATTTTTTTGTTAAAATTCACTTTATAAAAATCATAAGTTAGAGGTATTTAAATGAACATTTTGATGTGGAAAAAATATGATTTTTATAAGTTTAAATGATTTAAATTGAAGTTTATTTATGGCTGGAATTCTATTTAAAATCTGGAAATTCATTTAGTAGCACTTCAGAAATGCTATCATTTCTGGAAATGAACTAAAATCTGAACTAAATGAATCTGCAGCACTTTGTAAGTGCTGAGTTACAGAAGTAAACTAAAAGGAAATTTACCTAAGGGCTATCACAGCACTTTGCAAGTGCTGTCTTTGCTGAATTGAACTAAAATCTTTAAATAGAACCCTGAACTATTACAGTAGTTTTGTAAATGCTGCCTTTTCTAAATTGAACTATTTTTCAACTAAAACTGAACTATTACAGCAGTTTTTAAATGCAGTCTTTGCTGAATTGAATTGTTTTAAATGTAACTTACCGTAGAATTCTCTAAGTGCTGCGAAAGCTGAAATTTAAATTGTTTAAAGTATTTAAGTGAATAAATGAGCTCAGAAAAGGCTAAATTTTTGGGAATTGAATATTTGATTTGTAAGTATAATGACTTCATATTTAAATAATGTAAATGAATTATTTGATTTGAATATAAACCACTTTGAAATTTATGAGTTAATACAATGTTTGAAATTGGTATAATTGAATGAATGAACTTAAAATGTTATAACTTTGGTAATGAATATTAATTTAGAAGTATTATGATCTTTCTAAATATTATGAGGTCCTAATGACAATATTTCAAGTGTTATGATTTCCAAGTATTTTGGTTTCAAAAAGTTTGGTTTCAGAATTTGTTATGTGACGCCCCACCTCTATACCCACGCTAACCAAGAACACTATGATGTAGTGCTGTCAATTAGCACGGAGAATGAGGCTGTGGAGGAGCGACCATCCATGCAACTTCTTTGTGTGAGCACCGATATGTCAGATAGAATAGAATGCATATCAGTTAAGGAGGAAATCCGACATACCGATACAAACTCAAAGCTATCACACGGTAGCTATATATAATCTTCGGAAACGAACATAGAAATAAATCATAACATAAATTAGTCACAGATATCCATATCACGAAGGCGGAAGAAGATATGAATGAATATATAACACA
Organism: Allium fistulosum; assembly: GCA_030737815.1. Classification (NCBI taxonomy): domain Eukaryota; kingdom Viridiplantae; phylum Streptophyta; class Magnoliopsida; order Asparagales; family Amaryllidaceae; genus Allium; species Allium fistulosum. The sequence continues at coordinate 637,072,518 of CM060901.1, forward strand.
TGAAAGTGTACATTAGAGTAGTGGTCAGAAAGATCCACGATAATACAAAAGAATAGCATCACGTGCTATACAAAAGAATAAGTACACAACATAATGTCTATATGGAATGTGTATATCCAAAAACTACTAATCTAAGTAGTTAGCCAAAAGTCAGAAAAATCCTGAGGAGAAGTCAAGCAGAAGCACCTGTAACATCTCGGTCTGACCCGAGTATTATTTATAAGAAAATAATAAACGGATCAGTCTAGCTATAAATATCAGATGATAAGGTATAGAATGAATAACATGACATGAACATGTAATAACAGTAAAGGGCATACTACTATAAGTATGTAAATGATAATCAACCAGAGATTAATCAATATCACAAGAATCTTCTCAAAGATAAAATAGGGTATCATACCCTAAACTTTTATTCATAACAAGTCAATAACACATAAATTCACCAATGCACAAAAACTGATATCATATCAATGAAAATCATGAAAATTGGTGAAGCACAAATTCCAGAAATCATCACCAGAAATCCAGAAAAACACATAAAAGGGGGGAAGGCCTAACACATGAACGGGAGCATGAAAACTCACCAACGCGTATAACACATGACGAGAAGCTATCTCATGGAAGCTATCCATTAAATTTCCACACAGAAATGGCCCGAAGACTATGGGGTGCTATCCCATATATGTGATGGCGAAACATCACAAAAGCGGGGTCTAGTCTCCCTCGCAGACAAAGAGACATCGCTCAATCGCTAGTCTAAATCACAAAAATGATCGTCAAGATCATCAATAAGTGTCAATCACACCAAGCTAGTAAATATAAGAGTTTAGCTTCATGTCCCATAACCACTTGCTTAACTTAAATATTTACGAACAAGTTGTAAATCTTCACTAGAAAATTGTCACGAAAGGGTTCAATCGAACAAGTCCAAGAGCTAATCGACGAAGTGAACGCGAGCGTTTCATACCACTCGTTTTACTTAGTCGTTTAATTCGATTTCTCATCCGAGTGAAGTAAAGACTTGTATATACTAGTAGATTAGAAAACAGTTTGAGAAAACGAGCTTTATATTTAAAACAGTGTAAAAATCGTTTGATGAAAGAGTTATGAAGTTTACTACTAGTATTGAAGTCTTCACATTTTTGAAGTGACAAACCACCAAAACGATTGTTGAAACAAATCGCATCACAAAACTTCACGTTCGAGGACGTGAGAAAAAGTCCAAGGAAATCAGCTCCAAAACCATCAAGTAGAAATATCCAAGCAACCTAAGGAAAGGCAGGTCGAGCGACCTAGTAAATTACAGGTCATACGACCTTAGGGTAAGGTCGGAAACGACCTAAGGCTTGGGACTGTGATCGAGCTAAACAAAGACGCGACCCATCAAGGTGCAAACTAAGAAGTGGAACGACCTAATGGTAGGTCGGCTTGGGAATGGACGACCTAAGTGGTCAACGGCCTAAGCCTTCACGAGATAAGTAGGTCATACGACCTAAAGAGTTAACGACCTAGGCAAAAATGGTCCGAGCGATCTAATGGAATACACGACCTAACTGGAGTGAGGTCTAACGACCTAAGTAAATTCGCGAGTTAACTTTGACGCGCGACCTAGGGGTCCAGAGATGAGCGACCTAACAAGGTCCAGAGAGAGGCGACCTAACAAGGTTCAGAGACGAGCGAGTTAAGAAACTCACGACCTACCATCCTGACACGCGAGCGACCTATCGAGTCATGCGACCTAATGTAAATGGTCCAACGACCTAACTCGAACGACTTAGTGGGTCGAACGACTTAACTGGAGCTTAGGTCGGAGACGACCTACGAGATATACGGGCCGACTTAGTGGAAATGGTTGAATGACCTAACTCGAACGACTTAGTGGGTCGAACGACTTAACTGGAGCTTAGGTCGGAGACGACCTACGAGATATATAGGCCGACTTAGTGGAAATGGTCGAATGACCTAACTCGAACGACCTAACTGGAGCTTAGGGCGGAGACGACCTACGAGATAAGCCAGGGCAAGCGACCTAACGTTTGCCTAGGGATTATAGGTCGGAAACGACCTACGACTTAACTGCAGGCGAATGACAATAGGTCGGAAACGACCTAAAACCAGGCGAGCTAGCATTCCAGAACGACCTAGTGCCAGAAAATCACCAAAAACAATGAAAATTGAGCTTTTCGCCAATCCACTCCAAACCAAAAGCAAATGTTCATACAAATGCGATAGGGAATCTTTCCCAACAGTCCAATGACAATTATAGGCAAGATGTGAGATTAAAAATCTCACCTTTTCACTAAAATGGATGAAGATGGAGTTTAAAATGCTATGCAAGAACAACCACTAGCTTGAATCAAAGTCTTCTCTTGAATTTGAAGTTGAATGATAGATTTGAAATGAAGACTTGAGCTTGGAGTTTTAATTTCCCATTCTCTCCACCATTTTTGATAAAGCTTGAAGTGTTTGAAGGAGTGAGGAAGAAGAGGGTTGGCTGAACTAAAGAAGGGGTGCAGCCCAAACCAAAAGCCCAAAGCAAAAAGTGACGAAAATTTCACTATCTCCAAACATATCGATGTTTATACTTAAAAGACTACAAACGACGTTCCGAACTCAATGGAAGTGGTCTCGAGTCCTAATTCGTCCGTATGCAAAAAGTAGCTTTTTGGACCAAAATCCGATTAACGATAAAATATTTAAATATAAAATCGATAAATATGCGGGTTGTTACATGTTATGACTTTGAAAATACTATGGTTTGGAAATGAAATTAATTGGAATTGTATTTAATTAAGAATTGTCTTTAATTATATATTAATTTGAAACTTGTTGAAATTGAAGATTCAAGGATATGACTTTATAAGGTGGTTTGGTTTAATATGATTTAAAAGAATATTTCAAGTTAAATAAATTGAAAGAAATATATTGATTTAGTTTGGAATTTAAATGATATATTATTGCTTTGATTTTTGAAATGGAAATGATATATTATTGAATTGATTTTTGAAATGGAAATGATATATTATTGAATTGGTTTTGAAATGGAAATGATATATTGTTGAATTGGTTTTTAAATGGATAGGTTTTGGGTTTGAAAGTATGTATTATTTTGAAATAAATGATATGATTTTGAAATGGTTTAAAGGATGTATCTTAATTTGAAACATAAACTAATTTGAATTTTATAACCGCGGGTTATAATAACGATTGGTTGTTAAAGAGACCAGGATCAGATATGGACATACTCTATGTCGATACCGAAAACCACTTTAACAACTGTGTACGCGGTGGAGTTTCCAGAATGAAGTAGGATGGTGGCGACGATCCTAAAGGTATATACGTGGACCCAACTCCCATGAGTTAGCATAAAGTGGCTAAAACAGGAGCGATTGATGGGCCAATGAGGTAGCACCTCTGATCGGACACACTTCTTCGATACCATTCTATTACTTTGTGATTGATTGGGTGCACCTCTTGATTTGGGAGTGTTGTTCGAGGTGGGCGGTAGTGGCTGCTATGCGTCACCACCAGCCCGGATGCGTAATTGGTATATCTACCCTGGCATTGCCTAGTTGTGCCATGTCACTTACCATATCGAGCTTTACTACGATTTGTGATTTCTCCCGTAGCCTGTGGAGTATCAAGGGTAGCCCCCATTTTGGGAGTATGCTAATACTGGATAGACTACTGGGACTATTACGTGTTAAGGGGAATATTAGGTCACTCCTTAATGCTATTTAAAAGTATGTTTATTTTATGATTAGACATTATTATAATAGCGCAATATCACTACATAGTAAATAGTTTAACGGATCCTTAAAGAATGGGTGATCCCAAGCATTCTTTAAGTTACTTGTAACTTTATTACAATTCACTTGAGTTGGTTTACATTGTATAAGTATGCATGTCCTGACTCGAGTGTTTTGTGTTTTGCTTTACGCTCGGGTCAGACTGAGTGATACAGCATTCGAGACTCACCTTTGGAGCTGGAGTTTTGCTTTGAAGAACCAGATATCTATTCATTTTGTTATCCAGTTGATTCCAGTTGTATTCTGAGTTGTGCCTGATTATCATACTGTTACTCCTGTTGTATCTTGGTATTCCTATTGTATCTTACTTAACTCTGATGTATTTATATAGTAGCTTCATGAACTACTATTTCTTTGTTTCCGTTGCATTATATTACTTTGTGTTTGTGATCTGTGATTATTTGTTTACTGTATATGATGAGTTTGCCAAATTTTTATTTACAACGCGGTATTTTGAGCAATTCAAGTCCGACATGTGCGGATGCAAATGGTCCAAAATAGCGGGTCGTTATAACATATAACTAGGCCTTGAAAAAGGCATACAGGTTATAGATGGACTTCGGTTTAGATTGGACTCGAATTTGGAAGTGCACTTATAGCAATAGTCGTTATAGATGTTGTTGTGAATTGCCTTGTTTTTTGCGATTGTTATGAAACTTTGTAGAGAGATCCTTAGGGGTTTCTCACCATAGTTGTAATATATTTATATATATGTTTGTTGCTATCAAAATCATGGATAGTAAAAAGTTAAGTAACATCTTCAAAAGTGGCCAAAATTTCACTTGTGTAAAACTACCTCGTTTAGCCTTGATTTTGGAATTTAATGGTTTGGAAGTATTTTTATTCATTCTTTTTACAAGTGTTTACTAACTCATATTAGAGTATTTCAAAAATGGTTTGACATATTCATTAATTTTTAAGAATTAATTATGAATTTTTAAAGAAGATGACTTTATATAGAAAACATGTTCGTATCGAGTTTTAAGGAAAATTGTAAAGTTATTAATTTCAAGTAATATTTTGGATAAATGTTTTAAAACCTATTACAAGTATTTTCAAGTATTTTAAAAGTATATACAAATGTTTTCGAAAAGGAGTTAGAATTGCTAAATGGCCAAATGGCTAATTGTTTAATTACTTGTTTGAAAAGTAATTAACTATGCTTAACACCAAAAACCGACGAAGTAAGGCTTATATATTTATGAGAGTTAAGATTGATGTCGAGTAGGGATAGAGCAATAGAGCACTAACCTACCGGTTTCCCTCTTGACCGAGGAATAGTAAGTCAGAAAAAGGTCGAAAACGTGTTAAGCATGTTGGTTTCTTACTTATTTATGGAAATCATTAATACTATACTTAACAATAAAGCCGACAAGGTAGACTTATCTATTTTTGAGATTCAAGAATGAAGTGTCTAGGCAAGGCTTTGATCCAACAAGTTCTCTAACTTACCTGGCTTTACTCTTGGACGAGGAATAGTTAAGTCGGAATGTTAGAAACGATTTAAGCTTATGAATATTGATTTGAATAAGCAATTGTTTTGACTACATAATTGATTAGTCGATTATTGAACTTGACCTAATATTGACTTAAGAACTTATTGAAAGGCTTTGCAATTTCATATCAATAAGAATCCTCGGGGAGGAGTATTGGTATGAAACATCTCTAGCTTTTTCTTACTTTTGAGAGTACTAGAATTGAGTTAACTGAAAATTCATCGTTTGGTTTTGGAGAGTCCAATAAGTTGGAAGAGTGTACTTATATGAGATGACTCAAAACCCGTAATCACTTCAAAACCATATACGTGATCTATGTTTCGAAAGCGATTGTGAAGTGGAATGTTATAGAGTTAAACTATCTATACTAATATTAAGTCCAAGGGAAAGGTTAGCATTAACATTTCAAATGATGCTATTGTATGGGAATGTCTATCTTGAAGAGTATTCTAAGAAAGAGGACAGCGTTAGCATTCGTTGAAGGACTTATACGGGGAACCTATGTGCAGGTTCGAGATCTAATCGAGATGCTTGAATCCATGTAGTGATTCGTGATCTGTTCGAGACAACGAAATCCAATAGGGGATTCTTGAGTGGTGAAGACTCGTGTGAAAGATGTCGCACGTAGCCTCGACATCGGAAATGACTAAAACTAGAGAAGGATGCATAATCTCGGGTTTAGCTTACCCATGAGCGTATATCAACTCCAAATCTAGAGTATGCTTATCGATATGTTGCGCGCATGAGTTGTTGATACTTGGTGCCACGCAGTTCATCATTCGGCCAGTTGTGTTTACCTTATTGTATATCCCATCTAGATATATATGATGCTCAGAAGGAAGTTTATGATCCTGGTCATGGAGTTCAAAATCGGCTTGATCCGAGGAGATCTTTATGGAAAATCCACTATCCAAACGCACCTTTGCGATATTGATTGTATACCTATTATTGTTATGGCATTTGATATGCGTTATGTGCTACACTCTAGACATTAGTTATCTTATCACTACGTGTTAAAAATAATGAATGGGTAGTTTCTTTGAGGGGAAAACCGTTATGGGAATCCTTACAGTCTCAACGGTTACTATTACTTGTTGCATATTTCTTGAGGTTTCTCACGCCGGTTTATCGGATTGATCCAGGTGTTATTTTCTTATACTGCTCGGGTCAGCCCTATGTATGTTTTTAGATTTAGCTACGGACACTTTGGAGCTTATGGAGAAAAGCTAGATGATTACCTTTTGTAGTATTCTTATTTCCTCAGCATTTTTACTGTATATATTAGCATTGAGAGGACAGATAGTTATAACTTTCCAGGCTGATGATAGTACTTATCTTTTAGTACTTTGATATTTCTGTATTCAGAGTAACCCTTTGTACTGTTTCTTTGATATTTTATATTATCGTACCATTGTGAGATTTTGAAGTTGTGTTCTCCTTTTCTTGTTCTATTCTTTTTTACCCCAACTTTCTGTCTTCTCGGCACTTGGGTGCTCAGCACACGAATACCATGGATGTATTTAGTGTCGACGTTCAAGGGTCAAAAAGTCAAGACATTACATTTGGTATCAGAGCACGAGGTTAAGCGAACACCATGGCTTTGGTTGGGTATTGTTTGCACAAAAAATGGGCAAACACCTCTAAGTCGTATGATTTAGTTGATTTTATGTTGTTTTTAGTGATCTGGATGATTTGTGCAGATATGTAAAAAGCAGGGACTAAACTGTAAAAGACACACCGATTTATAGTGGTTCAGCCAGAATGTGCCTACGCCCACTCTATATATTATTTCTCCTCTCTTGTTCAGATTACAAGTACAAAGCTTTGATACAAGTATATGAAAGTTGTTTGAAAGTTCTATCCGTGCTTGAGCTCTCAAACTTGTCCCCCATTGTTGTACCCCTGCCCCTTTATTTATAGAGTGAGGCTGGGGACAGGGGTCTTGGATGTATATAGCTGCTGGCGGGCCTGGGCTGATATGATCTGGCCTGGCAGCGTCGGTTCGGTTTGGCCTTGATTCGGCAGTAAATGGATGGTCCGGTTCGGTGAGAGTTTGGATCGGTGGTAATGCATTCCCCACTTGATTCGGTGGTAAGGGGATCTGGCTCGGTAGGTGTTGGAGAGGGTTTGGTTCGGCAGGGAAGTGGTCCGGTGGTGCCATTTTTTTCTTTTGGTTCGGTAGGGGTGGAGACGCACCCAACATTTGCCCCCCAAAGCGGGGCATATGCCGGCATATGTCGCGCTTTGTTTTCTTCAGATTGAATCGTCGTACTCGGTTCTAAGTGCCAAACCGTTTGGTCTGGTCTTCCTGCGCTCTTCTATAAGTATGGGACATATGCTTCCGTGATTTCTTACCAAATGAGACAGCCGAATCAGATTGCCGAATCAATTGTTGAATCCTGCCGAATCAATCATTTGCTGAACCACCCTCGTCTACCGAATCAGGTGATCGCCGAATGACCTTTGTGTCTCGAATCACCGAATGAATCCGGGGTTCCTGAGTGCTGAATAGACCTTCGATCCTTGTACTATCGAATGAGTTTGAGAAGTACGAGGCCGAACGGACCTTAGTCTTACGCTACTTATCGGTCTTTTATGCGTTGAATTGCGAATAAGATTCCAGGCTGCATGTACTTGTTAGGTTATATCCCAATACTCCTTGTTTTAACAGTATGTTTTTCCGGTGTTGCAGATAATGTCTCACAAAGTGGAAACCCGATCAGAAAAGAAGAAATCCCAGGACAGAGAAGATCCTTCCGCAGTGCCCCCAGCTCAGTCAGGACCGGGACGTCATGGGCCCACCCCGAGGTCACTAGTAGATGGGTACAGCCCTCAGGAGCTTTTGAACTCACCTCCTGACTGTTTCCCTAGCTCTCTTAAAGGCGAGCAGCTTGATGTTATTTCTCGCTCCTTTGGGATTGACAGAGCGCGCATGCTATTGCCGGGGGAGGGAGTGATGCCATATAATCCCCCAGAAGGATATTTCACCCACAGTAGGTACCATTGTATGTGTGGGGCCATTCCCCCGATCAATGCTTGGATACTCAGCTTCATCACCTACTTGAAGGTGGCTCCATTTCAGCTTCAGCCCAACTCCTACGCCATCCCGGTGAGTCTGTTTGTCATTTTCCAGAGGAGATACGGGCGTCCTCCCTCCAACCGGGAGATCCGGTATTTGTACAATTTGAGAAGCTATAAGAAGGGGTCTCCATACATCAGCTTGGAATCAGCCGTGTCTTTCAAGCCGGTCCTGGACTTATATTTGAAGTTCAGCATGTTCAAGAAAGAATGGTTTTTCGTCAAGGATGACTCTGTCTCTATTCGTCGCTTCAGTTCCGGTTGTAAGTTTGAAGCTTATTCATAATTTCCATTTTGACTGCAATGCTTCTTCTTATGTGTTTTTATTTCTTGCTAGCGATAGGTGGCTTTGCGGTCGTAGAGAATGACCGCCTGGTTCAGATGGCTGCGGAAATAGAAGCCATTTCGGGAAGGGATAGGTCGGCTTCTTACTTGATCAGGAACGCTACACTTCTGGGGCACAACCTGATTCTACCACATCAGTCCGTGGTCAAGCAGACTGTAACAACCCGTATTTTTACGGATCGACAGGTTCGACAAAATCTGGAATTTTAGATTTTTTGAGCCATTTCAGATTTTAGGCGAAAATGGCTAAGTCCTGAGTCGTGAACGACTTAGTGTAAGTCGTGAGTCGTATACGACTTAGGGGATAGGAGCGACTCAGGGGTTTGGCTAGTTAAGGGTGTAAGGATAAGTCGTTTGAACGACTTAAGGGGTAGGCGCGACTTAAGGACTGGGCAAGATAAGGCTTAAGTTGTAGCAGTTAAGTCGTGACCGAGTTAAGGTGATGAGTCGTACCCAAGTCATCTGATGAGTCGTACCCAAGTCATCTGATGAGTCGTACCCTGTTATCTGATGAGTCGTATCCCAGTTATTTGATGAGTCGTACCCAGTTATCTGATGAGTCGTATCCCTGTTGTTTGATTAGTCGTACCCAGTTATTTGATGAGTCGTACCCAGTTATCTGATGAGTCGTATCCCTGTTGTTTGATAAGTCGTAGAATGGGTTATCTCGTCTAACAGTTAAGTCGTGGACGAGTTAAGGGATGAGTCGTAAGCTGTTGAGTCGCGCGTAGGTGATAACTCGCGCAAGTGGATGAGTCGTAGCCATTGTGATGAGTCGTATACGAGTTAGTAGTTGAGTCGTCTAACCAAGTGAGGCGTGCGCATTTAAGTCGTAGACAGGGGGTCTGGTGAGTCATAGGCGCATGCTATAAGTCGGAAACGACTTAGGAGATAGCTGATTTATCGTGAGTCATAGGCTGAAGTGTGTTAAGTCGTTGAGTCGTAGGGCTTTGAGTCGTGAGTCGTAAACGACTCATGGAGACAGACGAGATAGGGATTTCAGCTATAAATAGGAGAGTTTCTCTTCATTTTTGGGATCCGGATTTTGAAGCGACGAAGTGCTGCCATTTTGAGAGCTCGATTTCTACACTTCTTCACTTCTTTTCTCCACTATAATCTAGTGCTTCCTTCCATCCAAATCAAAGATCAAGATTGAAGATTCAAGGTTGAAGATCTTCATCTTTTCAAGAGAGATTTCATCGTTTGAAGCGGATTCGTGCTAGATCAAGCTTGATCCTTCGCTGTCCAGATCTGAAGCGTATTGATTTGAGGTTGTTTAGGTGATTTGGTGAGTGGTGATTATCTCTCACACGGATTCAAAGGAGTATATCGGATCGTTGGCTCGATTTGGTGTTAAATAGAGATTTCCATGCATTTTCTTCATCCTAAGTGTAGATCCATATAGATCCATTGTTCATGAGGATGTTACATCCATTTTATCATATGTTAACCTATGCAAGTTCATTCATCAAGTTTGTAGAGATATAATCCGTGTTTTCATGCTTATTGGACTTTCAACTCTTTAATTACGAAAATGCCATTATTATTATAATTATCTACTTGGATCATTTTTGAATGCTTGATTGCTTGGATTGATGTTTGATTTGATTGATTGTTATGAACTAGATGATTGATGATTAGATTTAGATCGAAGGTGATTCAAAAGCTAAGGGAAAGGCTCTTGAATTGGGAAAACTGCTCGTGGCATATGTAGCGGGATGATGAAGCTCTTATGCATAGATTTGATGATGTGATGATGAGATGAGGCTTTGCAAGGATGTAATGAAGTGAGGCAATCATGTGATGAAGACTTGGTCTAATCCAGACGGGATCATTCCAAGCATGTTGATATGTAACGACCCACTATTTTGGACCATTCAAATCGACAATAATCCACACATGTCTGACTTGAATAATTCAAAATAACAGATTGTAAATAAATTTGGAGCAAATGAAATCAAATACACAGAATCACAGACACAGAACATATCAGAATAACTCACAGCGGAAATAAAATACCATAGTAGTTCATGAAGCTACTATATACAAACTCTCAAAACATAATACATAATATCATTCTGAAAACATATACAATAGAAATCCCAAATACATAGAAGTTTATAAATACCAGAACTAGAATAGAACAACTGAACTGAAAGGAACAGATAACTAGACAAGCAGAATCTCCAGCGATTCCTAGCTCCAGAATGAGATCCAAAGCTAAGCTGTAAATACTCAGGCTGACCCGAGCGTAAAGTAAAACACAAAACACTCGAGTCAGGACAATATATACTTATATAATGTAAACCAACTCAAGTGAACTGTAGTAGAAATGCACAATAACTCAAAGGATGCTTAGGATCGCCCATCCTTCAAGGATCAGTTAAACTATAAATTAAATACACCCCGTGGTTAAAATTTCAAAATGGTATTTTATACTTCGAAATCAAATATCATTTCAAAATTCAATATCCTTCAAAAATCCATTTCAAAATATCAAAATATCATATTTCAAAATAGTTTATATTTCGAAACAAATTACTTTATTTTAAATCATAAAAATAAAGTTATTATTAATAATTAAATTATTAAATTTCCAAAATTTTAATCTTTCATTCGTTCACTTAAATTAATTAAAACAATGAAAATTCAACTTTTGCAGCATTTAGAAAATGCTACGGAAAGTCACATTTAAAACAGTTCAATTTAACAAAAGACAGCATTTAAAATGCTGTAATAGGGTTACATTAGTTTCAAATAAACTTAGTTAAATTCAACCATTATAACATTACAAAAATGCTGTAATAGCCTTTAATTAAATTTAGCCATTTGGTTCATTATTATCAACTACAGCATTTACAAATGTTGTATTATCATTTACATTAGAATTAATAGCATTTCAGAGATGCAGTTAATTAACTTCAAATATTCAGTATAATTTCACAAACAATTATATTTTTATATAAATCATTTTTAACTTATAAAATCATATATAATCATTCAAATACCCTTATATTCATGATTTTATAAAGTTAAACCTCCATTCAAAAATCAAAATTTAATAATAATTCACTTATTAAATTCCAATTTTAAATTATAAATTCATTAAATTAAATTAACTTAACACTTAATTTTAAATTTTCAAATATAACTTAATTCCATTTTTATTTACTTAACTTAAAATTCACTCTTAAGCCAAATTCACAAATTTCCAATTTTAGTTATATTTCAAAATTTCAACTTAAATATTCATTCATTTCACATTTTAACTTTATTCAAAATCATTAATATAATATAAAAATCATTTAAATTCACTTTAATCCAAATTATCATGAAGTTATCACATTTCATATTTAATTTAAATTCCAATTATCACCCAATTAAAATTTCCCAAAATAACTTACATTTCAAATTTTCTAGTTTAACCAATAATTTATTTCACTTATAAATTTTCAAAAAATCAATAATGCTTACATAAATCATTTTTTTATTTAGTTTAAATCAAATATTATAATATTTGCATTTCAAAAATATTTTTAAGATTTTTATAAAAACATATTTTAACAACGGGTCTGTATTTCATTTCTAGTCTAGGTAAAGTGATACGGGTAATTTATCATTTCAACCCGTAATTTACAAAGATACCCGGGTTTGTTCATTTCAAACCCGCAATCCCAAGCAAATGAAAATAATTGAAAATCATTCAGGCCTATCATTTCAGCCCATAACGATTTTCTCTTATTCTAAAGTCCGTTCGGGTATGTATCATTTCAACCCATAGTGATTCTAATCTAAAGGGAACTTGCAGTGTGATAAACTGATAAAAATAACAGAACAACATAATATAACAGTAACATATGATATAACAGGTGTTTAAGCATGGGTGAACATCATATAATCATAACATAGCAGATATAATATGGTGATGCATTTTACAGATTCAAAAGTGGTCAATTTACTAGTTATATAGGTATACACTGTCTGGTGAGAATAACTCACTTGTTAAAAGCTGGAGATAGCCACAAAAGCACACAATACTGACACTACGAAGGCACGACAACACGGGAATGACTTGAGAGTGGAGAGCGAGATCCAAGTTATAGATCTTGTGTTACAACCCAAAAACAAAACCAAAATAATAGTTAAAAATCAATACGATTGAATTTGAATAACTTTGAAACAAAAAGCAGTTTGAATACGAAACTTTTTACCTTGCTTTCTCTACTTGTTTGCATGGCCTAGGGGATCAATTAGGTCAGGTTTGTACTTGGTTTGGATCAGGTATGGGTCTGGAAAAGGTAAGGCTACAAGGTAGAACATGATGGAGGAAGTTACAACACAGGGATGTGAAGGGGTTTAGGCTAAAACATGGTTTTTGGCAACCAAAAGGGCTCGGTCATGGGGTTATATGCTTGGCCAGTCAAGCTCAGGTCTGGACAGAGGTTGGAGTGGTGTGGGGAGGTCTGGAAAAGGTGGTGGTGGTAGCCTATGGTGGTGGTGGTGGTGTAAAATGAAGGGAAGGTTGCATACATGGCTCGGGTAGGCGATAATTGTAGAGTTTTCAATGTTTTTGTGGAGTTTTGCTCAAGGGGAGGCCATGGCACTTTCATGTCAGTGGAGAATGATGGTTTGGCCGTGGATTTAGTGGGGAGGAAGGGATGGTGGTCGATGGTGGTGATGGTGAGGCTATGGGCCGAGCAAAGCATGAAGATTTCAAGGCAATTTACAAAGGAAAATCAATAAAAGAAGGTGAAAAAGAATAGAAAAGAGGAAGACATTACAATTCTTTTTCTTCAGATCTGAAAACATATGTGAATGAGGAATGAGAAAGTGATGTTTTCACGTGAATTGCAAAATGAGATATGCAGCTGAAAGAATGAGGAGTTAAGGCCAATTGAATGAAAAGTAATGTTGAAATGTGAAAAGGTGGGAATTCAAAAGGCCTTAGGAAATAAAAATCCACAAACCTTTCAAATCACTTTTATTTCTTTTTAATAAGTTTAAATAACTGAAAATAATTAAAAATTCAGTTTCAATTCGAAAATGTAACAAATATACAAAATATAAATAAATAAATATTAATTATATATGATTAAAATAAGAAAATAGTACAAAATGAAAACTAGTCTAGAGAATTTGAAAATAAATGAAATAAACTTAGGGAAAATTGTATGGACTTGGAAAATATTTATAAATAAAGATAAGAACATAAAATAAAAATGCATTCACAAAAATAAATAAATAAATTTTAATTAAATAAAATTTAAATGAAGAATATAGTAGAAAAATAGAAACTAGTCTTTAATAAATGCAATAAATTTTGGAAAAGTTTTATTATCACTTCAAAAATATTAAAAGACAAAAATATACATAAAATAACATATTAACACATTTTAAAATAAAATATGACAAAGAAAATATGATTTATAAAATTTAAAATAGGCAAAATTGCAAAATAAAACAAATTATACTCAAAATTGAAATGTACATAACTTTTACAATTTAATTCCGTTTTCAACGAAACAAAAAGTAGTATTCATGTTATTAAGTCTATTTTCATAATAAAAGATAAAATTTAAGATTTTAAACAATTTAAATTTGAAGTTTTAAAAGTCAAAGTTTGACCAGTTTGACCAGAAATCCCTTTTTCAGGAAATGTTCAATTTATACCAGTTTGAAATTAAAAGTTACATAATAATCAACATTTATATTTAAAAATGAAATGTTTGAAATAAAACAAGTTTAAAATAGTTTTCAAAATATAATAAAGTCAAATAAAATATATACAAAATCTAGGGCTGTTACACTCTCCCACACTCAAATCTTTTCGTCCTCGAAAAGGAATGAAGTATGGAAAATACAGAAAAAGATAGAATGGAATAGGATTAAGACAAGATGACAAGAATATTAAAAATATACCTAATAACTGTTGTTATAGGTAAGTTTAACAAGGTGGAGAATAGGAATAGCAAGAAGGGAAAATAGGATGAAAGACAAGGATGAGCCATTAATTTAAAATTGTTGGTTGAAGAGGTAAAATATTTAAAACACTTTAAAATCGTTTAAAAAGGAAATAACTAATCAAAGTATCATTTATATAATATTTTATCAAAATACTTTTATAACTCGATGTCTTAACAAGTTTATCCTTGTTCCTGTAGACTCTGGTAGTGCGTTGATCAGGCGCAAAACTAGAATTCTCCAGGTACTTAGTAGACTTGTTTCAACACCCAGTGAAAATACTGGAAAAACTTTTAAAAACAGATATGGAAAGTACAATCCAAACAAAAACAAACAAAACCTTTGTCTAACCATGGTTCGCAGATACACAATGGTTACGCCTGGATCCCCCAGGAAACAATCCATATCCGTAAGCTTTCTCAGCCCTGCGAGTTACGCCATGATGACTAGTAGAATGCAGGATACACAATGGTTACGCCTGGATCCCCCAGGAAACAATCCGTACCCCCAGGCAAGACTCAGCCAAGCATTTGCGCTACTATTCGCGACCTACACAGATTGCAGGATACACAATGATTACGCCTGGATCCCCCAGGAAACAATCCGTACCCCTAGGCAAGACTCAGCCAGGCAGTTGCGCTATGCAGTCATGAGAGAACAATAAGACCATGGGTAACGCCATGGAATTCGAAGGACACTCGAGTATCATATCCGGAAAACCAAAAATCAGAGAGAATAATATCGATAGAATGAATCCAAGATGTGGCCACAAATCGGATATCAAGCAGAAGGCACTTTCCATATCTTTACTTCGAAAATATGTATCATATAGTACCTTTTCAAATCACTTTCAAATATCGTACTTATATAAAATCCATTATATATAAGATTTAATTTTCAAATCAAATACTTTCCAAAATCAATAGTATATCAAATCATACTTATATAGACTTCAATTATATAAGATTTCACTTTCAAATTGAGTACCTTTTCAAATCTATAGTTTTCGAATCAATTTCATACTCATACAAATCAATTTTATATAAGTTCGACAACTCCCAAATCAAGTGTTTAGTAACATAAGGTTCTCAAATTTAAATTTGTTTCAATATCAGTTCAATTTCAAAATCATATACAATTTCACCAAATTATTTTCTTCTCAAATTAAATATCTTTAGTTTCAAAGTTTCCAAAATAATAGATTTTTGAAAATAAATCCAAATTTCCAAATCAATATAATTTAAGTCAACCAATTCATTTCCAAAATCAAATGTTTTCAAAATCATCTTATACTTATGTAAGGTCCATCTTATATAAGGATCAAATTTTTCAAAATAAATTTCGCTGTATGAAGAGCCATATGGGATTTGAATATCTTTGCTTTTATGGGTTATATATCTTTGTGATTTAAATTGGAATTTTCTTTTAGTAAGCAAAGATATTCTAACTCGACAGCTTTCAATTTCAGCGTCAAAATATATAAATGATATTAGGATATAAGATGTACATACGTCATCATTTCGCAAAACTACATTTGATCGCTCGCTCGATCACACAAGTTCGCTTTCGAACTAGTATTGTCCATTCGACTTCCCTAATGCGGATTTCGATATGGTTTCTCGACTAGAAGCCATCAGTCTCCTTGCATAGCCATATACTATGATAGAGAATTCTAGAATCAAGCCCAAAATCCATATCAAATATTCGCCATCAAGAATCGAATGAAAATCCTAACACGAAATGGTGTAATCCACCTCGAACTTGTGTACTCAAACTTGGATCAAATTAATTATGCGAATAAAACACCATACGTACAACTTATATATTTATTTCAACTTGTTAAATATATAGTTTCATAAAGATGTTACTAAGTTAAAACATTTAAACTAAATTTTATTCAAAATATTTTGAAGACCAAATTCTTTTCAAAACATTTCAAATCTAAATTTCATATTAGAAAATTTTAAAATTGCTTTATTCATTTACTTAACCAAACAGTTTCAACTTATTTAAATCATATTACTTCATACTTAAACATTCAAAACAAACTTATATACTTTATCAAATTACCTTTCAAAATTTCTTAGCTTTGAAAAGTTAACCTTGATTTGGAAGTGTTCGAACCTTTAAAATAGTCGAAGAAATCATATTTCAATCCAAGAGTTGGAAATCACAATTAAATCAGTAAATCCAAAAATAGGGTTATATCAAATCAAATCCAAAACTCAAGGACTGAACACCGGCTCATTTCAAATTTTACAAATATATATACATATATCTTTCGAATATCACATCACACTTCGGAATTTGAAATCTAAATTGGTTTCACAAATCAATCGCATAGCAATGCTACCGAAGTGGCCTCTCCCTCACTCAGAAACTCGAAAATCAATGTCGATGATGCGTGCACTCATGACCGAAATTATTTTCCAGCGACACAAGTGAGTTCTGGACTTCCATTTACTTTGAAAACTTCTTTGAAATTCCTTCAAAATCATTAAAACCCATTAAAATCATTGAAACATTACTTATTCGGAAAAATAATTTCAATCATATTATTTATTATTTCAAAATCTTAAAACCAGTTCCAAAATGCCGGAGTTCAATCACTTAAATTCAGATTCAAAACCTTCAGTTATAAATCATTTTATATGAAACCATTTCTTATAAAATTTTCACAATTTCAAATCCTTTCAAAACTTCAAATTCTCATTTTTTTTAAAAGGTATATAATCCTTATCAAAAACATTTCATCTTTATATAAAAATATGGTCATCCTTATCAAAATAAAACTACGATGAATACAAAATTTTTAAAAGACAATCAACCACAAACTTTCCAAGGGACGATTCAAGGATGGATTTCAAAGCAAAACAGAGATTCAAATTTAGAAGGACTCTAATCAAATAGAATTCTAATTCAAAGATAGGCTCAAACGAAGATAAGATAATTAAATTACCAAATACAAGATGGATATGCCTATATGAATCGCGGGCGACCTTAACCGGTCAACCGTGATTTCAGGAATATAATCGATGCGAAAATCTAAGGAAAATCGACCTTCGATTGCCAGAGATAGAATCTAAATATAGCAGAAGATAGAAAACATCGTAAACCGAGGATACAGAAATCTTCGGTGAATCAATGCCAATTCTAATCATTCAAAGATTGGCGGAATCGCCACCCTATAAAGGTCATACAAAGTGGAGTGATGCAATGCTCAAAAATCAAAAGAATACAATTAGGGGAGATAGGAATGGATTTCAGAACAAGTGAGTATTCCAAAATTCAAAGGAATCTTATTCGATAAGAATCCAAACGAAGATTAGAGAAATATAACCTATATCGATACAGAAAAATTCCCATTCAAAATTTGGAAAGACTCGAATTCATAACATACGAAAACAGAAGCATAAATATCTTTAGTTGGACAACTTTAGCTAAGCAAAAGATACAACAGAGTTTACTCAAAGCATCCTAACAAACTACTGATTTTGCCATACCCAAAATAGATTCCTATCAACAAAGGATCTAGATCAATCAAGAGAGAAGTTCAAAATTTTTAGAGGATCCTAATCAAAGAAATTACTAACAAGGTGGATACAAAAGGAATGAAGTTTAAGAAATATTTTACTTTTAAAGCAAGGAAATTTATATCAAAATAATCTTTGAAAATTCTTTAAAAATCATTTGAAAATCATTTTATACTTCGAAAATACGTTCTCTCACAAAGAAATGATTCTGAGATTGATTTCACTTATTCTAGGGTATTTCTACCCTATCTCTAATGAGTTTTTGCTCCGCAGGCTAAGGTTTGCCTAAAACCAAAGCTCTGATACCAACTGTAACGACCCACTATTTTGGACCATTCAAATCGACAATAATCCACACATGTCTGACTTGAATAATTCAAAATAACAGATTGTAAATAAATTTGGAGCAAATGAAATCAAATACACAGAATCACAGACACAGAACATATCAGAATAACTCACAGCGGAAATAAAATACCATAGTAGTTCATGAAGCTACTATATACAAACTCTCAAAACATAATACATAATATCATTCTGAAAACATATACAATAGAAATCCCAAATACATAGAAGTTTATAAATACCAGAACTAGAATAGAACAACTGAACTGAAAGGAACAGATAACTAGACAAGCAGAATCTCCAGCGATTCCTAGCTCCAGAATGAGATCCAAAGCTAAGCTGTAAATACTCAGGCTGACCCGAGCGTAAAGTAAAACACAAAACACTCGAGTCAGGACAATATATACTTATATAATGTAAACCAACTCAAGTGAACTGTAGTAGAAATGCACAATAACTCAAAGGATGCTTGGGATCGCCCATCCTTCAAGGATCAGTTAAACTATAAATTAAATACACCCCGTGGTTAAAATTTCAAAATGGTATTTTATACTTCGAAATCAAATATCATTTCAAAATTCAATATCCTTCAAAAATCCATTTCAAAATATCAAAATATCATATTTCAAAATAGTTTATATTTCGAAACAAATTACTTTATTTTAAATCATAAAAATAAAGTTATTATTAATAATTAAATTATTAAATTTCCAAAATTTTAATCTTTCATTCGTTCACTTAAATTAATTAAAACAATGAAAATTCAACTTTTGCAGCATTTAGAAAATGCTACGGAAAGTCACATTTAAAACAGTTCAATTTAACAAAAGACAGCATTTAAAATGCTGTAATAGGGTTACATTAGTTTCAAATAAACTTAGTTAAATTTAACCATTATAACATTACAAAAATGCTGTAATAGCCTTTAATTAAATTTAGCCATTTGGTTCATTATTATCAACTACAGCATTTACAAATGTTGTATTATCATTTACATTAGAATTAATAGCATTTCAGAGATGCAGTTAATTAACTTCAAATATTCAGTATAATTTCACAAACAATTATATTTTTATATAAATCATTTTTAACTTATAAAATCATATATAATCATTCAAATACCCTTATATTCATGATTTTATAAAGTTAAACCTCCATTCAAAAATCAAAATTTAATAATAATTCACTTATTAAATTCCAATTTTAAATTATAAATTCATTAAATTAAATTAACTTAACACTTAATTTTAAATTTTCAAATATAACTTATGTGATATCCCGGGATTTCGAGGAATTTAAAATGTGATAATCTCTAAATTTAAATTATTTAAATTGATAATATTAATATAAATAACCAAATAATATAATAATAAGATATTTTAATTATGGTATAGATTGATTTGTAATAAGAATAATTGTTTAAATTATGTTATTTTATAAATTTGATTTTTAATAGATTTATCATTTCTAAAATTAATAAGTATTGTTTTAATATATTTGGGTATAAGAATATACGAACAAGACTTTTATTTAAAATAAGGCTTTTGTTTTATTTTTGTCTTCCTTAAAGAGATTTTGTATATAAATTTAGAAAGTATTTATTTAATAGTAAATTTAGTACAAAAGATATGTTTACACTTAAAAATGAATTAAAAATATTGTATAATTTTATTAGGATATAAATGAGTTTTATTGTTTTTCTTTTAAAGGTTTTATTTATATATAATATAGGAAAGCATTTATGATTAATAAATGTATTTATCTATTTAGGAAATAAATATAAAAGCTTTTTAAAACTCTTTTTAAAAATAATATAAAAAGATTAAGGACAAGTGTTAAAATTTTAGACATATTAAATACATGTGTGAGATAATTAGCTAAGGTATATGACAAGTGTCATAAGTTTATTTTTATTTTCTTTAATTTTTAAAAACAAATCTTTATAAAACTATATCCTCCTCTCTTTCTTTTTCTTGTTTATTTTCTCACATCTACAAGACAAAAACCAAATCAGAAATTATTCAAACCGAAATCTCCTCCAAACCAAATCTGAAATAATCTTCTCAAATCAAAACTGAAACCATTTCATCTTAAATCTGAAACCATTTATTATACAAACAACATTCCTCTGATCAAAAATCAAACCCCTGTAAACAAAGTTTGTAACCATTGTTCTTCAGACTTGAAACCATTTTCCTGTTTCAAACCAAGTCTATAATCAATGATCCTCAAATTTGAAATTACCTGAATTCATCTTAAACCAAGAATCTAAAACCTGGAATCATTTCAAAGGCTTAATTCTCAAATTCAACAGCCTGTAACAATTGTTTTCAAGACCTGTTAACATTCTCCTGCTTCAAAGATTCAAGTCTGAATTATTCCAAGTTCAGGCAATATAATTTAAGGCAGAAGCAAGTGTCAAAAGCTTTCCAAATCTTTTAAAGGAATCAAAGCAAAGTTTCCAAAGCAAGTTTCAGTTTTTAAAAGCAAGCATTTCAATTTTTCAGAGCTTCCAGCAAGGCTCTGTTCATCTCTGAAATAGGTGAGTAAACCTTTAAATATAAACTTAAAGTATCAAATATTATTGCATGTGAATTAATGTGTGGTAATTGCTTACATGTCTAGAATTATGTATGCTCTGGTATGTTTAAGAAATGTGTATATCTGTTAATTTTAAACATCTAAGTTTTAGTTAAATACTCTACCTTTTAACTGTGAACAGGAAACCCCTTTAAATTTGATACAGATAATATATGTTGGAAATAATTTGAATGTATGTTTGAAATATATTATGCATGTCTGTTTTTAAATACATGTATATATGAATTATTGAAACCATGTGTATATGTTTGTGGTTTGAGTATATCGCTGTTTAGTTTTCAGAGTTTGAAGTTTTGATCGAAAATCAAAATCATTTCATAAATTCTCTGTTAGGCTTTAGGATTCAAATAGGATTTGTTGTTAAATCCTAATCTAAGTTCTGGAATCAAAATTAAGTAAGGAAAATTTAAAACGTCACTTGGAAAAGAAAGTGACAGTAGGAATTTTAATAAATGTTAAAATTCAAACTATATAATCTTGTGATTTTCTTTTATAATCTAAATACTTATCTTAGATAATGATTATTAAGAGTTAAATCAAAAGTTTTAAGTTGATATTGAATGAGGAATTCAAGATTTATAAAATAGTGGGTTTTTGGTCTTCCCTGTCGATCTAGGAAGTTTGGGTGGCCAGTAGCTTTTCTGGTGATGGAGTGTTGCTCGTAGTTGCAGGGAAAAATGGTAGAGGGTTTTTATCTTCACCGTGGTGGCGGCAGTTCATCAAAGTAGGGTTAAAACCCAAAAAGTGTACGAATCTGGAAATGAGGGAATTATGGTATCTCGAGTGATCGAGTGATGTTATATCTTGAAGATAGTGGCTTGGAATGCTAGAGAAGATGTAGCCGGGATCGCTGTGACTCCAGTGATCGGAGACGAGAAGTTTGAACCAATTTCTGGTGATGGGTTTGGGTTACAGTTCACCCTGGGTACTCGATTTTGAATCGTGGCTTTTGGAAGTGTTTAAGCGATTGCGATGGGATGCTGGAGTGATCGTGGATGTGTGGGAAGCTTTGGCGATGGTCGGAGGATCACCGTTGGCGGTGCACGGTGCACAGTGGCATGGAGATGTCAGTGTTGTTGAGTTTGGGTTCGTTTGTTTTTCTCGAAGTTGGTCTCGTGAAAATTAGGTTTTGGCTTGGGTATGTTGTAGGGACGTACGCGAGTATTTAGGAAATAACTGTTAAAGTTTTAACAGTTTAAATCTAAACAAGCAGTTTTAAAATTTGCTCGGGAGGAACTCGGGTAGATAAGGGTTTTGGCTCGGGTTGTCTTCGGGTCGTTGTGAGCTGAGTGAAAACTGTTAGCAGTTTAAATTTCTTTAAATTCAAAACAGTTTTAAATTCTAAAATTAAATCTCTGTTTTAATAAAGATGCAGATGTATTGGCTTAGATTTAAATACATATGGGTTAAAACCCAAAGTAAATGTTAAACCAGTTTTTAATATTTAAAATAAAAGTGCCAAGCGGAGAGAGGAGATGGAGAGCGCTAGCGGATTCTCTTATGTCCGTTACGGTCGGCGGTAAGTTTTAAATTTAAATAATCAAGTTAAGTTTATTGTCTTGAAATTTCATTTCTTTGAAATGAATGATTTGAATAAATTAAGTTGTATGAATTGATTAACTTAATTATATTAAGTTAAAATCTTAAGTTATTTTCAAACTTAATTTGAAATATAAAGGTTAATTAATAAGGAAATGTTATCTTAAAAACTTAATTTAAGTTTGATAATAATGGAATAAATAAAGAGTGATTTATTAAATTAAATTAGAATGGTTAAGGATGAGTAAATTAACAATTAAAGTTTTCAAGTGATTTAGTAACTTGTAATTAAGAATTGTTAATAAATAATTAAGGATAAGTAATTAATGATGATTTATTCTAACTTAATTAATGATTTTAATTAAGTGAGTTAATTATTAAGATCAAATGTTTTTAGATGATAATATTTATCTTAAGGTTAATTAAAAATTTTTAATGAGGTAAATTAATTTAAGTTTAATTAATTAATTTAATTGACAAGGATTAATTAAAGTAATTAAGAGTTAATTAAACCAGTAATTAAGGGTACTTAATAAAGTTTTATTAAGTAATAATTAAGTTTTCTTAATTAATAATTAAGAAATTATTAATTTATAATTAAAGTTAATTAAGGATTAATTAACTGTTATTAAGGTTAGTTAATTATCATTAAAGATTGATTAATAGATAATTATGGATTAATTAAATTGGTAATTAAGGCTGTTAATTAATAATTAAGTTTTATTAATTAATAATTAAGAGGTAATTAATTAGTTAATTAAGTTTAAGTAATTAATTATAAAAGTAATTAAGGATTGATTACTTTGTATTAAAGAATATTGATTAATAATTAAGGTTTATTAATTAATAGTTAAAGAATAATTAATCAAGGATTAATTAAATTGTTTAAAAGGGTAATTAAGGATGAGTTACTCAGTTATGATTTAGGAATGAATGTGATTTATTTAAGTTAATTAATTTGTTAATTAATTAAAGATAGTCACTTGGTAATTAAGTATAATTACTTAATAAGATTGGATAAGAGTAATTACTTAGTGTAA
This sequence comes from Allium fistulosum, assembly GCA_030737815.1. Taxonomy (NCBI): domain Eukaryota; kingdom Viridiplantae; phylum Streptophyta; class Magnoliopsida; order Asparagales; family Amaryllidaceae; genus Allium; species Allium fistulosum. The sequence goes on from CM060901.1 coordinate 637,096,268, forward strand.
GTAATTGATAAATGAATTATTGTATGAAATTGGTGTAATTAATCAAAAAGGATTTATAAAAGAAATTAAAGTAATTAAGAATAGTTAATTACTGTTAATGATTATTTAAGGTTGATTAATGAAAGTAATTAATTAATGTATGATTAATTAATGTAATTAATTAAGGAATAATGTAATTAATTAAAGGTTAATTAATTAATTAAAGTAATTAATTAAGGATCATTAATTAATATAATTAATGAGAGTAATTAAAGGTTAATTACTGTTAATGATTAAGAATAATTAATTTGTGAAGTTAATTAAAGGATAATTACTTTATGTAATTAATAATTAATCAAGAGTGATTAATATTTAATGATTAATTAATTAAATGGGTTGTAATTAATTAATGTTGATTAAGCAAGAATAGGAATTAATTCTTAAGTAATTAATTTAATTTAAGTTGATTAAATTAATTATAATAGAGATTAATAAATGGTTGCTTATGAATGATGGTTGAGTAGAATGTCTGATTTGGTTGATATCTATTGGATGATATACTATGATATTCTGTGATATGATATACTATGATATATCTGTGATAAATGTGTGATATTTATCTATGTTAATGCTGTGTGAATTCAAGTATTGAATTGAATTGAATTGTTTAACCCTTTAAAACAACTTGGCCTTAAAAGATACGTTTTGGATTTCGATGAGACCGGGATCGGGTTTCCGTATACCGGATTTCCAGGTCTGGAGACCCGAATACCACATCGATCCAAATTAACGATAGGTCGTGAATCTCAAGTGAAGATGAAGATTCAGAGTGCAAGGGTTATTGTCGTTAACTCTGAGGGTGATTCCAAAACGAGTGTAACGAGATAATGCCTTCGGTTTCGTTCGAACCTGGAACGAACTTGTATGGATTGAATGCTTTCAAAACATCGTCAGGTGGACGATGAGCATTCTAAGTGAAGTGTTCTGATTAAAGGTAATTGTGACCTCAAGCCTCATCAACCGGGAATGGCTAAAACAGGGGAGGTGCAGCAAGGCTTCGTGGGTAGCGCCCACTGAGAGTAAGGTCATCCCTGTCTAGATGTCCCTTTCTATTTTCGACTTAGTGGTGCGGTTGATGTACACAACCGTGGGGTGATTTTATTCGGAATTATCCAGTAAGGGATGGTTCCGGCTTTGTGTTGCAGGGGAGCGGGCGTACTCCTCGGTACGGTGATCTAGGCCACGTACTGTGACGGGCGGTACCCCAGTAGCCCTGCCATTGTATGGAAATCCAACTTCCAATAAGTGATAACGGTCTTGATTGTATACTTATGTATGCTGGAATTTAATAATGTAACAATTTCGGCTATTTCATATTTATTTGAAAACCCTAGACCTATTATAATACAATCGAATTGCCTATCAAATGTTTTGGTTAGCGTAAGGTAAAAACTTACCCATGTTTATGTGTGGGAAGTCTTACGTGATACCTTTGTTTTCAAAAGGTTTTGAAGTTAAGCAATTTAAACCGTTTACTCACACCAGACCCATGTCTGACCCAAGTGTTTATTTCTGTTTTATATAAACTCTTGGGTACTCAAATTTTTACGAGTAGCCAAGGGAGTCAGGTTTGCTTTGACGAGTTATCTGGAGGAGCAATGGAGCAGGAGGCTTCAGCGTTTGTAGAGATGTAGTAGTTCCGCTGTGTTGATCTCTGAGTCATTGTTATCTGTGTTGTATCTTTTATTGTAGAAACTAGACAGGTGTTTATAACTGTCTAGTATGTGTTGTATATGTTGTGTAACTCTGATAGTTGTTGTATATGAAACTATGTAATAGTTTATGTTATTAATATAATTTGTTCGTTTCCGCTGTGAGTATTTGTGTTTGTTTCTTTTCTCTTCTTCTCTTTTCTACTTCTCACCCCTTTCTTTCTTATCAGCGATACGACTTTCTGGTCAATGAAAGTCGGGTCGTCACATTTGGTATCAGAGCTATAGGTTGAGTGAATACCTAGGCTCTGGAATGGTGTCTATCTTGAGAGAGCGTATTTGTAATTTTTACTATATATATATATATATATCTATTCTACCTATTTGTTGGATTATCTGTTCGGGTTTTCCAAATAGGTTATAAAGGTAGATAGGGTGGTGGTGTGTGAAACACGACTACCAATGGTTGGAGTTTGAATGTTTGAGGTTGGAAATATATCTGTCGAGACTGTAGACCGAATACCGTCTCGAGTAAACTTTGATATGATATAAGGATTTCTCTGATCTCTGAAGGAAACCTGTTAAGGTTCGGAGTCGATCATTGAAGTATAAGTTTGATAGCGCTCGTGCGAGTGGATTTTCAGGAGTTTGGATCTGTTGGTTGAACAGAAGCGAGTGATGGTATCTTGGGTAACTCAGGAATAGTAGCTGCGTGATGAGATGCAGTAACTATGGATATCTCCGACGATGTTTCTTTTGGAGCAAGTTTGAGGAAGTGTGTCTGTTTCGGTGATGTGGCTGAGTTCAGCATGATGTTTGTGTTTGGTTTGAAGTCCGAGTTTCTCTAGAAGCTTTGGATAAGGAGTCTTTGGCATATGTGGCAGCAGTGCAGCTCGAGTGTTTTGTGTTCCTGTTGGAAGATCTTTTGGCTTAGCAGTTCGTAAAGTGGAGTTCAGAAGCTGCGGAGTAAATTCATTTTTCAAATGGATTGGTCAAGCACTAGACTGTTCTGATGGGTAAAGAAAGAACAGTATTTTTGGATATTGGACTGGATAGAATCGCAAAAGTGACTTGCGATAATTGAGTATTCTCTTGGGAAATCTTTGCTTGGGTTTGAGGCATCTCTAGAAGATGTACGAGTTATAGAGTTGTCAGAAATTTTCTGAAGTGTTGATCTAGTTTGTGTTCGAGTTCATAGACGACATCTAGATCAGAGTTGAGCAACGAAAGCTTGGAAGTAGTTGTTCTAGAATGAAAGCAACCGGAAATTGCAGTGTTTAGATTAGAGGGTTCCTACATGAAGTTTTCAAGATCTGAAGGACAGATTGGTGAGAGCATTTGTTTTGTCTTTTCCGGATAGGAGAAGTATTTGGAATCTACCGATGATTGTGGAGTAGAGTTTGTGTTCTGGATTTCTGTAGATCTTGAGAGGATCCGTTTGTTGGATTGTTTTTGGTCCGGTTTGTTTCGAGAAGCATCAACAAAGGTTGAGCTGATAAGGAAGGATGAAGGCAGCCCAGAATCGTCAGAAGAGTTCTGTGGATTAGAGATGGAGAATTTTGGAATTCGAAGTTGAAGACTTCGTTGTTATTTCTTCGGTAAAGGAAGCAATTGAGTTTGGGTAAGACTAGGAAGATAGCTCCGAGTATATTGGATCTTTCTGAGTTTTTGTGAGGATATGTGTTTTAGCTTCGGTATTGAATTACCAGTTTGGATTTAATAGAGCGAGTAACCCAGTATCTGTATCGGGGAAACTCGGGATAATTTTAGGTAGTTTATCCGGATCTATGTCCGGATAGCTAGAGTTGTTTGTTCGGATAAAATTGTTTGTTTAGATAAAATTGTTTGTTTGGATGAATGGTTGTTTGATTGATAGTGTACGGTTGATATGTATGCTTGGAATTTTGAAAATAAATTTAAAATTTTTTGGATTATCTTTTGTTTTAAATTTCGAGGACGAAATTCTTTTAAGGGGGAAGGAATGTGATATCCCGGGATTTCGAGGAATTTAAAATGTGATAATCTCTAAATTTAAATTATTTAAATTGATAATATTAATATAAATAACCAAATAATATAATAATAAGATATTTTAATTATGGTATAGATTGATTTGTAATAAGAATAATTGTTTAAATTATGTTATTTTATAAATTTGATTTTTAATAGATTTATCATTTCTAAAATTAATAAGTATTGTTTTAATATATTTGGGTATAAGAATATACGAACAAGACTTTTATTTAAAATAAGGCTTTTGTTTTATTTTTGTCTTCCTTAAAGAGATTTTGTATATAAATTTAGAAAGTATTTATTTAATAGTAAATTTAGTACAAAAGATATGTTTACACTTAAAAATGAATTAAAAATATTGTATAATTTTATTAGGATATAAATGAGTTTTATTGTTTTTCTTTTAAAGGTTTTATTTATATATAATATAGGAAAGCATTTATGATTAATAAATGTATTTATCTATTTAGGAAATAAATATAAAAGCTTTTTAAAACTCTTTTTAAAAATAATATAAAAAGATTAAGGACAAGTGTTAAAATTTTAGACATATTAAATACATGTGTGAGATAATTAGCTAAGGTATATGACAAGTGTCATAAGTTTATTTTTATTTTCTTTAATTTTTAAAAACAAATCTTTATAAAACTATATCCTCCTCTCTTTCTTTTTCTTGTTTATTTTCTCACATCTACAAGACAAAAACCAAATCAGAAATTATTCAAACCGAAATCTCCTCCAAACCAAATCTGAAATAATCTTCTCAAATCAAAACTGAAACCATTTCATCTTAAATCTGAAACCATTTATTATACAAACAACATTCCTCTGATCAAAAATCAAACCCCTGTAAACAAAGTTTGTAACCATTGTTCTTCAGACTTGAAACCATTTTCCTGTTTCAAACCAAGTCTATAATCAATGATCCTCAAATCTGAAATTACCTGAATTCATCTTAAACCAAGAATCTAAAACCTGGAATCATTTCAAAGGCTTAATTCTCAAATTCAACAGCCTGTAACAATTGTTTTCAAGACCTGTTAACATTCTCCTGCTTCAAAGATTCAAGTCTGAATTATTCCAAGTTCAGGCAATATAATTTAAGGCAGAAGCAAGTGTCAAAAGCTTTCCAAATCTTTTAAAGGAATCAAAGCAAAGTTTCCAAAGCAAGTTTCAGTTTTTAAAAGCAAGCATTTCAATTTTTCAGAGCTTCCAGCAAGGCTCTGTTCATCTCTGAAATAGGTGAGTAAACCTTTAAATATAAACTTAAAGTATCAAATATTATTGCATGTGAATTAATGTGTGGTAATTGCTTACATGTCTAGAATTATGTATGCTCTGGTATGTTTAAGAAATGTGTATATCTGTTAATTTTAAACATCTAAGTTTTAGTTAAATACTCTACCTTTTAACTGTGAACAGGAAACCCCTTTAAATTTGATACAGATAATATATGTTGGAAATAATTTGAATGTATGTTTGAAATATATTATGCATGTCTGTTTTTAAATACATGTATATATGAATTATTGAAACCATGTGTATATGTTTGTGGTTTGAGTATATCGCTGTTTAGTTTTCAGAGTTTGGAGTTTTGATCGAAAATCAAAATCATTTCATAAATTCTCTGTTAGGCTTTAGGATTCAAATAGGATTTGTTGTTAAATCCTAATCTAAGTTCTGGAATCAAAATTAAGTAAGGAAAATTTAAAACGTCACTTGGAAAAGAAAGTGACAGTAGGAATTTTAATAAATGTTAAAATTCAAACTATATAATCTTGTGATTTTCTTTTATAATCTAAATACTTATCTTAGATAATGATTATTAAGAGTTAAATCAAAAGTTTTAAGTTGATATTGAATGAGGAATTCAAGATTTATAAAATAGTGGGTTTTTGGTCTTCCCTGTCGATCTAGGAAGTTTGGGTGGCCAGTAGCTTTTCTGGTGATGGAGTGTTGCTCGTAGTTGCAGGGAAAAATGGTAGAGGGTTTTTATCTTCACCGTGGTGGCGGCAGTTCATCAAAGTAGGGTTAAAACCCAAAAAGTGTACGAATCTGGAAATGAGGGAATTATGGTATCTCGAGTGATCGAGTGATGTTATATCTTGAAGATAGTGGCTTGGAATGCTAGAGAAGATGTAGCCGGGATCGCTGTGACTCCAGTGATCGGAGACGAGAAGTTTGAACCAATTTCTGGTGATGGGTTTGGGTTACAGTTCACCCTGGGTACTCGATTTTGAATCGTGGCTTTTGGAAGTGTTTAAGCGATTGCGATGGGATGCTGGAGTGATCGTGGATGTGTGGGAAGCTTTGGCGATGGTCGGAGGATCACCGTTGGCGGTGCACGGTGCACAGTGGCATGGAGATGTCAGTGTTGTTGAGTTTGGGTTCGTTTGTTTTTCTCGAAGTTGGTCTCGTGAAAATTAGGTTTTGGCTTGGGTATGTTGTAGGGACGTACGCGAGTATTTAGGAAATAACTGTTAAAGTTTTAACAGTTTAAATCTAAACAAGCAGTTTTAAAATTTGCTCGGGAGGAACTCGGGTAGATAAGGGTTTTGGCTCGGGTTGTCTTCGGGTCGTTGTGAGCTGAGTGAAAACTGTTAGCAGTTTAAATTTCTTTAAATTCAAAACAGTTTTAAATTCTAAAATTAAATCTCTGTTTTAATAAAGATGCAGATGTATTGGCTTAGATTTAAATACATATGGGTTAAAACCCAAAGTAAATGTTAAACCAGTTTTTAATATTTAAAATAAAAGTAAGTTTTAAATTTAAATAATCAAGTTAAGTTTATTGTCTTGAAATTTCATTTCTTTGAAATGAATGATTTGAATAAATTAAGTTGTATGAATTGATTAACTTAATTATATTAAGTTAAAATCTTAAGTTATTTTCAAACTTAATTTGAAATATAAAGGTTAATTAATAAGGAAATGTTATCTTAAAAACTTAATTTAAGTTTGATAATAATGGAATAAATAAAGAGTGATTTATTAAATTAAATTAGAATGGTTAAGGATGAGTAAATTAACAATTAAAGTTTTCAAGTGATTTAGTAACTTGTAATTAAGAATTGTTAATAAATAATTAAGGATAAGTAATTAATGATGATTTATTCTAACTTAATTAATGATTTTAATTAAGTGAGTTAATTATTAAGATCAAATGTTTTTAGATGATAATATTTATCTTAAGGTTAATTAAAAATTTTTAATGAGGTAAATTAATTTAAGTTTAATTAATTAATTTAATTGACAAGGATTAATTAAAGTAATTAAGAGTTAATTAAACCAGTAATTAAGGGTACTTAATAAAGTTTTATTAAGTAATAATTAAGTTTTCTTAATTAATAATTAAGAAATTATTAATTTATAATTAAAGTTAATTAAGGATTAATTAACTGTTATTAAGGTTAGTTAATTATCATTAAAGATTGATTAATAGATAATTATGGATTAATTAAATTGGTAATTAAGGCTGTTAATTAATAATTAAGTTTTATTAATTAATAATTAAGAGGTAATTAATTAGTTAATTAAGTTTAAGTAATTAATTATAAAAGTAATTAAGGATTGATTACTTTGTATTAAAGAATATTGATTAATAATTAAGGTTTATTAATTAATAGTTAAAGAATAATTAATCAAGGATTAATTAAATTGTTTAAAAGGGTAATTAAGGATGAGTTACTCAGTTATGATTTAGGAATGAATGTGATTTATTTAAGTTAATTAATTTGTTAATTAATTAAAGATAGTCACTTGGTAATTAAGTATAATTACTTAATAAGATTGGATAAGAGTAATTACTTAGTGTAAGTAATTGATAAATGAATTATTGTATGAAATTGGTGTAATTAATCAAAAAGGATTTATAAAAGAAATTAAAGTAATTAAGAATAGTTAATTACTGTTAATGATTATTTAAGGTTGATTAATGAAAGTAATTAATTAATGTATGATTAATTAATGTAATTAATTAAGGAATAATGTAATTAATTAAAGGTTAATTAATTAATTAAAGTAATTAATTAAGGATCATTAATTAATATAATTAATGAGAGTAATTAAAGGTTAATTACTGTTAATGATTAAGAATAATTAATTTGTGAAGTTAATTAAAGGATAATTACTTTATGTAATTAATAATTAATCAAGAGTGATTAATATTTAATGATTAATTAATTAAATGGGTTGTAATTAATTAATGTTGATTAAGCAAGAATAGGAATTAATTCTTAAGTAATTAATTTAATTTAAGTTGATTAAATTAATTATAATAGAGATTAATAAATGGTTGCTTATGAATGATGGTTGAGTAGAATGTCTGATTTGGTTGATATCTATTGGATGATATACTATGATATTCTGTGATATGATATACTATGATATATCTGTGATAAATGTGTGATATTTATCTATGTTAATGCTGTGTGAATTCAAGTATTGAATTGAATTGAATTGTTTAACCCTTTAAAACAACTTGGCCTTAAAAGATACGTTTTGGATTTCGATGAGACCGGGATCGGGTTTCCGTATACCGGATTTCCAGGTCTGGAGACCCGAATACCACATCGATCCAAATTAACGATAGGTCGTGAATCTCAAGTGAAGATGAAGATTCAGAGTGCAAGGGTTATTGTCGTTAACTCTGAGGGTGATTCCAAAACGAGTGTAACGAGATAATGCCTTCGGTTTCGTTCGAACCTGGAACGAACTTGTATGGATTGAATGCTTTCAAAACATCGTCAGGTGGACGATGAGCATTCTAAGTGAAGTGTTCTGATTAAAGGTAATTGTGACCTCAAGCCTCATCAACCGGGAATGGCTAAAACAGGGGAGGTGCAGCAAGGCTTCGTGGGTAGCGCCCACTGAGAGTAAGGTCATCCCTGTCTAGATGTCCCTTTCTATTTTCGACTTAGTGGTGCGGTTGATGTACACAACCGTGGGGTGATTTTATTCGGAATTATCCAGTAAGGGATGGTTCCGGCTTTGTGTTGCAGGGGAGCGGGCGTACTCCTCGGTACGGTGATCTAGGCCACGTACTGTGACGGGCGGTACCCCAGTAGCCCTGCCATTGTATGGAAATCCAACTTCCAATAAGTGATAACGGTCTTGATTGTATACTTATGTATGCTGGAATTTAATAATGTAACAATTTCGGCTATTTCATATTTATTTGAAAACCCTAGACCTATTATAATACAATCGAATTGCCTATCAAATGTTTTGGTTAGCGTAAGGTAAAAACTTACCCATGTTTATGTGTGGGAAGTCTTACGTGATACCTTTGTTTTCAAAAGGTTTTGAAGTTAAGCAATTTAAACCGTTTACTCACACCAGACCCATGTCTGACCCAAGTGTTTATTTCTGTTTTATATAAACTCTTGGGTACTCAAATTTTTACGAGTAGCCAAGGGAGTCAGGTTTGCTTTGACGAGTTATCTGGAGGAGCAATGGAGCAGGAGGCTTCAGCGTTTGTAGAGATGTAGTAGTTCCGCTGTGTTGATCTCTGAGTCATTGTTATCTGTGTTGTATCTTTTATTGTAGAAACTAGACAGGTGTTTATAACTGTCTAGTATGTGTTGTATATGTTGTGTAACTCTGATAGTTGTTGTATATGAAACTATGTAATAGTTTATGTTATTAATATAATTTGTTCGTTTCCGCTGTGAGTATTTGTGTTTGTTTCTTTTCTCTTCTTCTCTTTTCTACTTCTCACCCCTTTCTTTCTTATCAGCGATACGACTTTCTGGTCAATGAAAGTCGGGTCGTCACAACTTAATTCCATTTTTATTTACTTAACTTAAAATTCACTCTTAAGCCAAATTCACAAATTTCCAATTTTAGTTATATTTCAAAATTTCAACTTAAATATTCATTCATTTCACATTTTAACTTTATTCAAAATCATTAATATAATATAAAAATCATTTAAATTCACTTTAATCCAAATTATCATGAAGTTATCACATTTCATATTTAATTTAAATTCCAATTATCACCCAATTAAAATTTCCCAAAATAACTTACATTTCAAATTTTCTAGTTTTACCAATAATTTATTTCACTTATAAATTTTCAAAAAATCAATAATGCTTACATAAATCATTTTTTTATTTAGTTTAAATCAAATATTATAATATTTGCATTTCAAAAATATTTTTAAGATTTTTATAAAAACATATTTTAACAACGGGTCTGTATTTCATTTCTAGTCTAGGTAAAGTGATACGGGTAATTTATCATTTCAACCCGTAATTTACAAAGATACCCGGGTTTGATCATTTCAAACCCGCAATCCCAAGCAAATGAAAATAATTGAAAATCATTCAGGCCTATCATTTCAGCCCATAACGATTTTCTCTTATTCTAAAGTCCGTTCGGGTATGTATCATTTCAACCCATAGTGATTCTAATCTAAAGGGAACTTGCAGTGTGATAAACTGATAAAAATAACAGAACAACATAATATAACAGTAACATATGATATAACAGGTGTTTAAGCATGGGTGAACATCATATAATCATAACATAGCAGATATAATATGGTGATGCATTTTACAGATTCAAAAGTGGTCAATTTACTAGTTATATAGGTATACACTGTCTGGTGAGAATAACTCACTTGTTAAAAGCTGGAGATAGCCACAAAAGCACACAATACTGACACTACGAAGGCACGACAACACGGGAATGACTTGAGAGTGGAGAGCGAGATCCAAGTTATAGATCTTGTGTTACAACCCAAAAACAAAACCAAAATAATAGTTAAAAATCAATACGATTGAATTTGAATAACTTTGAAACAAAAAGCAGTTTGAATACGAAACTTTTTACCTTGCTTTCTCTACTTGTTTGCATGGCCTAGGGGATCAATTAGGTCAGGTTTGTACTTGGTTTGGATCAGGTATGGGTCTGGAAAAGGTAAGGCTACAAGGTAGAACATGATGGAGGAAGTTACAACACAGGGATGTGAAGGGGTTTAGGCTAAAACATGGTTTTTGGCAACCAAAAGGGCTCGGTCATGGGGTTATATGCTTGGCCAGTCAAGCTCAGGTCTGGACAGAGGTTGGAGTGGTGTGGGGAGGTCTGGAAAAGGTGGTGGTGGTAGCCTATGGTGGTGGTGGTGGTGTAAAATGAAGGGAAGGTTGCATACATGGCTCGGGTAGGCGATAATTGTAGAGTTTTCAATGTTTTTGTGGAGTTTTGCTCAAGGGGAGGCCATGGCACTTTCATGTCAGTGGAGAATGATGGTTTGGCCGTGGATTTAGTGGGGAGGAAGGGATGGTGGTCGATGGTGGTGATGGTGAGGCTATGGGCCGAGCAAAGCATGAAGATTTCAAGGCAATTTACAAAGGAAAATCAATAAAAGAAGGTGAAAAAGAATAGAAAAGAGGAAGACATTACAATTCTTTTTCTTCAGATCTGAAAACATATGTGAATGAGGAATGAGAAAGTGATGTTTTCACGTGAATTGCAAAATGAGATATGCAGCTGAAAGAATGAGGAGTTAAGGCCAATTGAATGAAAAGTAATGTTGAAATGTGAAAAGGTGGGAATTCAAAAGGCCTTAGGAAATAAAAATCCACAAACCTTTCAAATCACTTTTATTTCTTTTTAATAAGTTTAAATAACTGAAAATAATTAAAAATTCAGTTTCAATTCGAAAATGTAACAAATATACAAAATATAAATAAATAAATATTAATTATATATGATTAAAATAAGAAAATAGTACAAAATGAAAACTAGTCTAGAGAATTTGAAAATAAATGAAATAAACTTAGGGAAAATTGTATGGACTTGGAAAATATTTATAAATAAAGATAAGAACATAAAATAAAAATGCATTCACAAAAATAAATAAATAAATTTTAATTAAATAAAATTTAAATGAAGAATATAGTAGAAAAATAGAAACTAGTCTTTAATAAATGCAATAAATTTTGGAAAAGTTTTATTATCACTTCAAAAATATTAAAAGACAAAAATATACATAAAATAACATATTAACACATTTTAAAATAAAATATGACAAAGAAAATATGATTTATAAAATTTAAAATAGGCAAAATTGCAAAATAAAACAAATTATACTCAAAATTGAAATGTACATAACTTTTACAATTTAATTCCGTTTTCAACGAAACAAAAAGTAGTATTCATGTTATTAAGTCTATTTTCATAATAAAAGATAAAATTTAAGATTTTAAACAATTTAAATTTGAAGTTTTAAAAGTCAAAGTTTGACCAGTTTGACCAGAAATCCCTTTTTCAGGAAATGTTCAATTTATACCAGTTTGAAATTAAAAGTTACATAATAATCAACATTTATATTTAAAAATGAAATGTTTGAAATAAAACAAGTTTAAAATAGTTTTCAAAATATAATAAAGTCAAATAAAATATATACAAAATCTAGGGCTGTTACATGATAACTCGGTGATATGATTCGAGTTGAGGATAATGAATGGATATGAGAATAGTCGTCGAGGAGGATGACTAGGAGGCTTGGATAGCATCGTTGTTGAAGGTTCTAGCATGCTCTAAGCAAGAGTACGTTTGGGCAGATTCGATAGTCCCAACGGCTAACTGTTGATGGTCGAGTACTCTGGGCAGATTCGATAGTCCTAGGCACGGGCTGCGACGACGTGCGGAAGTTATGTCTAGAACCGGGGTTTCCATTAGCCCTTGACGGACGGCTGAAAGAATGTGCCGGTCATTCAATTAACGGTGATATCGAAGCAATGATAACAGTGATAGCCAGAGTCATGGATGTTTGGTTGTAACGTCATTTCGGACTCAAGAGCGGTATTTTCTGGGTGCTTATCTGATTTAGGCCTTGGTACTTGGAAAACATCGCCCTTGACTCGAGTGATAGTAGCTTTACTTTAAATTGTATGCTCTGCTATGTTTGCTTCTGCTGAGTGTGTGTCTGGGGGCTATCACTGTAGAATGAGGTTGGAGTGGGAGGGTTGTATTCCTATTCCTTTTCCTTTATGCTCTTTTGGTATGTTGTTAGTTAATTTACTGCTCACTAAGACTGTTGTCTGACTCAAGGCTTTATGTTTTAATTCTTATTGCCTTGGGCTGTTCGTCCATTTTGGGACGGGCAGACTAGGTAGCAGGTGACAGGTGTTGTTCTCTTCTCACGATGCTGATATCGAAGACGAGCTGGAGGGTTACATATTATCTTCTTATTATATGTACTGGATATTCCGCTGTTTTGTATTCTCTGAGAGATATGTAGTGAGGCTAGATGTATTGACTATGTGGATGCTTGTATTCAACTATTATGGAGTTTTATATGATGTCATTTTGTTCTGTAAAGCTTCACTATACATATGTTCTATTGTATTTTGTCCATGCGCTGTGAGTAATACGATAGATTCTGTTGTTTTAAATCTTACCTTGACAATCGTCCATGGTCGCCTGGCACACTTTACAGCGCTCTATCTTTAGATTCGGTGCAGGGGTCATGGGCGGTCGTCACATTTGGTATTAGAGCATTGGTTAATCGATTTTACCCAACGCTCGCTGAAGTAACCACGTATGAGAGACGTAATTGTATTTTGATGGATGAATACTATATATAATATAGTAGCTTAGTAGAGTTGAGTCCTTTATGCAGTTGTTTCTCTAGATGTTCTAATCATTCCTTTTTATAGATATTGAGAATGAGTCGAAGAGGGAGACCAGCTGCTAGGGAAGGCCGTGCTACTGAAGAGACTGCTGATTATGCAGCCATGTTCGAAGCTATGATGACTTCGATCATGAGAAGGATACCAGTTCCGGGGGCAGCAGTAGATGTTGGAGTTCAAGTCCAAGCTCCGAAACCAGTGGATTTTGCTAAGTTGTGCAAGGATTATACTGCTCTTGGAGGGAAGGTTTTCTTGGGAACAGAATCAACTATCGAAGTCCAGAGATGGATAGATGCTTGTAGAAGGATCTTTGGTGATTTGGGAATTGATGATGCAACTAAGAGGAAGTTGGCATCAAGGCAGCTTCAAGGGAGAGCCTCTGATTGGTGGAACTCTATTACCATCACTACTCCGGAAGAAGAGATTACTTGGGAGCAATTCCAAGTCAGATTTGAAGCTAAGTTCATTTCTACAGCTCAGAAGTCTGTTCTGTTCAAGAGGTTTGTGGAGCTCAAGTAGGGTGGAAGATCTGTTCTTGAGTATGTTTCTGAGTTTGAAGCTTTGTCCAAGTATGCCCGGTCATATATTGAGTCTGCTTACCAGAAGAATGAGAAGTTTGTGACCGGCTTGGATAGTTATCTTGGGAGGCAGTTGGTGGATCATTTGGATGATTCATTTGAGAAGCTTGTGGAAAAAGCTCTCAGGCATGAGAGTTTATTTCCTAAGGATGGATCTGTTGTTGCTGTGACCAGGGAAGAGTCTAAACCCCAGCAGGGTGGAAATAAGAAGAGGAAGCAGCAGCAGCAGAAGGGTAAGGATGGCCAGAAGAAGCCGAAAGGCGAGGTGACTTGCTACAACTGTCAGCAGAAGGGCCATTTCTCAAAGGATTGTAAGAATCCTAAGGTGCCGATGAAGTGTCATAACTGTGACAAGCCGGGGCATTTCAGGAAGAATTGTCCAGAACCAAGGAAGGACAGGCAGATTGTGCAAGCCTATGCTTTAGGAGCTGTTCCGTCGTCTTCGAAAGCTCCTACTGCTGAAGAGAAGGGAAAGAGTGTGGTTTTTCAAGGTACTCTTTTCCTATGTGGTGTTCCAGTTAGAGTTCTGTTTGATACTGGAGCGTCGCATTCATTTGTTGTAGTGAACTCGTAGGCCGGTTAGGTTTGGCACCGGATATTGTTGATAGGCCATTGGTTGTGACTAATCCAGTTGGGGGTTCGTCTTGTTTGTGTATGTTATGCCGTGGTCTAGTTGTGTCGAGTCATGGTTGCTCTTTTGTTTGTGATTTCTTTGTTCTGAACTTTGCGGGGTTCAGAATTATCTTGGGTATGGACTGGCTTAGGAAGTATGCGGCTAAGGTTGATTGTGAGAGGCTGGAGGTGACAGTCGAGAATGTGGAAGGGCGAAAGATTGTGATACGATGTAAGCATGAGGAAGGCATCTTCATGAGCTTCATGTATTCGCTAGTTGTTCCACGGGATGGACTGTCTTTAGTGCCAATCGCAAATGGATTCGAGGATGTCTTTGACGAAGTCAAAGGGTTGCCGCCGCATAGAGAGATCGAGTTTCGAATAGATCTAGTAGAAGGAGCCAGACCTGTTGTGATGCCTCTTAGGCGGATGGCGCCTAGGGAACAGCAGGAGTTGAGGGTGCAAGTTGATGACCTTTTACAGAAAGGATTCATTCGGCGTAGTGTGTCCGAGTGGGGTGCACCAGTTGTGTTTGCAACCAAGGCTGATGGGTCGTTGAGATTGTGCGTCGATTATCGTGAGCTGAATAAGGTGACTAAGAAGAACAAGTATCCATTGCCGAGGATAGATGACTTGTTTGATCAGCTTCACGAAGCTAAGGTGTTTTCTCAGATGGATTTGGCAACGGGATTTCACCAGTTGAGAGTAGCTAAGGATAGTGTGCCGAAGACTGCTTTTAGGACACCATCCGGTTTCTTTGAGTGGCTGGTAATGCCGTTTGGATTGACTAACGCGCCAGCATATTTTGTGGATCTTATGAATAGAGTGTTCAGAGATCAGTTGAACAAGTTCGTACTTGTGTTCGTGGATGATATTCTGATTTATTCCAGAACGGAAGAGGAGCACAAGACGCACTTGCGTATGGTTTTGGAAATCTTGCGGAAACATCAGCTGAAGGCTAAGTTTTCGAAGTGTCACTTCTGGAAGAGTGAAGTGAGGTTCTTAGGCCATGTGATTTCTGGAAGTGGAATAGCGGTTGATCCCGCTAAGGTGGCAGTAATCCAGGATTGGGTTAGACCTAAGAATGCATCTGATGTGAGAAGTTTTCTTGGATTAGCAGGATATTATCGACGGTTTATCAAAGACTTCTCCAAGATAGCTGCACCATTAACAGGATTGACGAAAAAGAACCAAGTGTTCAGTTGGGATGCTAAGTGTGAGCAAGCTTTCGGAATCCTGAAAGAGCGATTGACGAGTGCTCCTGTTTTGACTATTCCAAGTGGGAATGATGAGATGGTGGTTTACACCGACGCATGTGGTACTGGACTTGGAGCAGTGCTGATGAAGAAGGATAAAGTTGTTGCGTATGCCAGTCGACAACTAAAGCCGCATGAAAGGAATTACCCGACTCATGATTTGGAGTTAGCGGCGATTGTATTTGCTCTGAAGATGTGGAGACATTATCTATTGGGAGTTCGATTCGAGTTGTTTACAGATCATAAATCTTTGAAGTATATTTTCTCCCAAAAGGATTTGAATCTTCGGCAGCAACGTTGGCTAGAGTTTTTAGCATCATATGATTTTGGTATAGCTTATACTCCGGGAAAAGGTAACGCAGTGGCAGATGCGTTAAGTCGAAGACATGCAGGATTGGGAGCCATGTTTTTTGAATGGAAGAATCTCGAGTATTTAGCTGGATTTGACTTCAGGCCTAGATGCGAATTGGAACCTGAGATGTTGGCAAACTTATCAATAAGACCCACTCTTGTGGAAAGGATTGGTGAGAGCCAAAAGCGAGATGATAAGCTTGTCAAGATTATCCGTGAATTGGAACCTGGATTGGATCCAGAAATGGATAAAGGATTCGAGGTCGATCGAGAGGGTTGGCTTCGGAAGCAAGGACGACTAGTTGTTCCCGATATAGATGAATTGAGGAGTGAAGTTCTGAAGGAAAGTCATCACTCGAAGTTGACAATTCATCCAGGTGGAAATAAGATGTATCGGGATATGAAGAGAACCTACTACTGGGAAGGTATGAAGAAGGATGTTGGAAATTTTATTTCCAAATGTATGAACTGTCAGTTGGTAAAAGCCGAACAGAAGAAGCCAAGTGGATTGCTTCAGCCATTAGAAGTTCCTACATGGAAGTGGGAACAAGTGTCGATGGATTTTATCGATGGATTGCCTAGAACCAGAACGGGAAATGAAGGGATTTGGGTCATTGTGGATCGTCTAACTAAGAGTGCACGATTCATTCCTGTTCGATCGACTAGGACTGCATCAAAGTTGGCTGAGCTGTATGTTAAGTGGATAGTTCGTTTCCATGGTATTCCGAAGAGTATAGTGAGCGATCGAGACCCATTGTTCACTAGTGGATTTTGGAAGAGCTTCCAGGAAGTCTTGGGAACCGAGTTGTGTTTGAGTACAGCTTATCATCCCCAAACAGATGGTCAGACCGAGAGAGTCAACCGAGTTTTGGAAGATCTTCTAAGAGCATGTGTTTTTGACTTCGGAGGATCATGGGAAGATCACCTTCATTTGGTGGAGTTTGCGTACAACAACAGTTACCAGTCAAGCATTGGTATGGCACCGTATGAGGCATTGTATGGAAGACCGTGTAACTCTCCAACATGTTGGTTGGAAACTGGAGAAAAGCTGATGCTTGGGCCAGAGATGATTCGTCAGACTTCAGATTGTATAGAGATCATTCGGCAACGAATGAAGGCAGCCCAAGACCGTCAAAAGAGTTATGCTGATAAGCGTCGAAAGGATTTGGAATTCGACGCAGGAGATATGGTTTTTGTGAAGATTTCTCCACTAAAGAATGTTATTCGATTCGGGAAGAAAGGAAAATTGACTCCGAGATTTGTTGGACCATTCCCGATCATCGAGCGAATTGGAAAGCTCGCCTATAGGTTGGAGTTACCTGAGAAGATGTCGGGTGTGCACAATGTTTTTCATGTATCATATCTACGGAAGTATGTGCACGACTCGAATACAGTGGTTTCTGCTGATAGCTGTGAAGACTTCGAAGTTGATCCAGTCGATAGAAGACCTCGTAAGCCGCTTCGTGTTGCTGAAACCGACACGAAACAGCTTAGGAGGAAGGTAGTTAAGTTGCTCAAGATACAATGGAGTGACGATGATAACGACTGTACGTGGGAGGTGGAAGAGAGGATGAAGGCAGCTCATCCTGAACTCTTCAAGGTATGGCCCTAAGGTGTCGTATCATCTAACAACATTGTAACTTGTTCTAAGTCTTAGAATTCTGTACGCTAAGCTAGAATTGGATGCATAGTTTGCTGATTGTTATGGTTGGTAGGCGTACAGAATAGTCTTCGATTGCTTTGTTTGTTTGGAATTTCGGGGGCGAAATTCCTAAGGGGGAGAGAATGTAACGACCCATATTTTTACGGATCGACATGTTCGACAAAATCTGGAATTTTAGAGTTTTTGAGCCATTTCAGATTTTAGGCGAAAATGGCTAAGTCCTGAGTAGTGAACGACTTAGTGTAAGTCGTGAGTCGTATACGACTTAGGGGATAGGAGCGACTCAGGGGTTTGGCTAGTTAAGGGTGTAAGGATAAGTCGTTTGAACGACTTAAGGGGTAGGCGCGACTTAAGGACTGGGCAAGATAAGGCTTAAGTTGTAGCAGTTAAGTCGTGACCGAGTTAAGGTGATGAGTCGTACCCAAGTCATCTGATGAGTCGTACCCAAGTCATCTGATGAGTCGTACCCAAGTCATCTGATGAGTCGTACCCTGTTATCTGATGAGTCGTATCCCAGTTATTTGATGAGTCGTACCCAGTTATCTGATGAGTCGTATCCCTGTTGTTTGATGAGTCGTACCCAGTTATTTGATGAGTCGTACCCAGTTATCTGATGAGTCGTATCCCTGTTGTTTGATAAGTCGTAGAATGGGTTATCTCGTCTAACAGTTAAGTCGTGGACGAGTTAAGGGATGAGTCGTAAGCTGTTGAGTCGCGCGTAGGTGATAACTCGCGCAAGTGGATGAGTCGTAGCCATTGTGATGAGTCGTATACGAGTTAGTAGTTGAGTCGTCTAACCAAGTGAGGCGTGCGCATTTAAGTCGTAGACAGGGGGTCTGGTGAGTCGTAGGCGCATGCTATAAGTCGGAAACGACTTAGGAGATAGCTGATTTATCGTGAGTCATAGGCTGAAGTGTGTTAAGTCGTTGAGTCGTAGGGCTTTGAGTCGTGAGTCGTAAACGACTCATGGAGACAGACGAGATAGGGATTTCAGCTATAAATAGGAGAGTTTCTCTTCATTTTTGGGATCCGGATTTTGAAGCGATGAAGTGCTGCCATTTTGAGAGCTCGATTTCTACACTTCTTCACTTCTTTTCTCCACTATAATCTAGTGCTTCCTTCCATCCAAATCAAAGATCAAGATTGAAGATTCAAGGTTGAAGATCTTCATCTTTTCAAGAGAGATTTCATCGTTTGAAGCGGATTCGTGCTAGATCAAGCTTGATCCTTCGCTGTCCAGATCTGAAGCGTATTGATTTGAGGTTGTTTAGGTGATTTGGTGAGTGGTGATTATCTCTCACACGGATCCAAAGGAGTATATCGGATCGTTGGCTCGATTTGGTGTTAAATAGAGATTTCCATGCATTTTCTTCATCCTAAGTGTAGATCCATATAGATCCATTGTTCATGATGATGTTACATCCATTTTATCATATGTTAACCTATGCAAGTTCATTCATCAAGTTTGTAGAGATATAATCCGTGTTTTCATGCTTATTGGACTTTCAACTCTTTAATTACGAAAATGCCATTATTGTTATAATTGTCTACTTGGATCATTTTTGAATGCTTGATTGCTTGGATTGATGTTTGATTTGATTGATTGTTATGAACTAGATGATTGATGATTAGATTTAGATCGAAGGTGATTCAAAAGCTAAGGGAAAGGCTCTTGAATTGGGAAAGCTGCTCGTGGCATATGTAGCGGGATGATGAAGCTCTTATGCATAGATTTGATGATGTGATGATGAGATGAGGCTTTGCGAGGATGTAATGAAGTGAGGCAATCATGTGATGAAGACTTGGTCTAATCCAGACGGGATCATTCCAAGCATGTTGATAACTCGGTGATATGATTCGAGTTGAGGATAATGAATGGATATGAGAATAGTCGTCGAGGAGGATGACTAGGAGGCTTGGATAGCATCGTTGTTGAAGGTTCTAGCATGCTCTAAGCAAGAGTACGTTTGGGCAGATTCGATAGTCCCAACGGCTAACTGTTGATGGTCGAGTACTCTGGGCAGATTCGATAGTCCTAGGCACGGGCTGCGACGACGTGCGGGAGTTATGTCTAGAACCGGGGTTTCCATTAGCCCTTGACGGACGGCTGAAAGAATGTGCCGGTCATTCAATTAACGGTGATATCGAAGCAATGATAACAGTGATAGCCAGAGTCATGGATGTTTGGTTGTAACGTCATTTCGGACTCAAGAGCGGTATTTTCTGGGTGCTTATCTGATTTAGGCCTTGGTACTTGGAAAACATCGCCCTTGACTCGAGTGATAGTAGCTTTACTTTAAATTGTATGCTCTGCTATGTTTGCTTCTGCTTAGTGTGTGTCTGGGGGCTATCACTGTAGAATGAGGTTGGAGTGGGAGGGTTGTATTCCTATTCCTTTTCCTTTATGCTCTTTTGGTATGTTGTTAGTTAATTTACTGCTCACTAAGACTGTTGTCTGACTCAAGGCTTTATGTTTTAATTCTTATTGCCTTGGGCTGTTCGTCCATTTTGGGACGGGCAGACTAGGTAGCAGGTGACAGGTGCTGTTCTCTTCTCACGATGCTGATATCGAAGACGAGCTGGAGGGTTGCATATTATCTTCTTATTATATGTACTGGATATTCCACTGTTTTGTATTCTCTGAGAGATATGTAGTGAGGCTAGATGTATTGACTATGTGGATGCTTGTATTCAACTATTATGGAGTTTTATATGATGTCATTTTGTTCTGTAAAGCTTCACTATACATATGTTCTATTGTATTTTGTCCATGCGCTGTGAGTAATACGATAGATTCTGTTGTTTTAAATCTTACCTTGACAATCGTCCATGGTCGCCTGGCACACTTTAAAGCGCTCTATCTTTAGATTCGGTGCAGGGGTCATGGACGGTCGTCACACTGACAGACACGGCGGAGGAGAGGGCTGCCAAAGCTACAGGAGGGGCCACGGCGAAGAGCAGCAAAAGGAGACCCTTCTCGATGCATCCAGTCGCCGAGGGGAAGAAACTCAAGAAGTCCGATGGACCCTCTCCCAGCACACATCCAGATGTTCAGGAGGAGGAAAAAGTGGAGGGGAAAAAGGCGAGGATGAAGGAGGTGAGGCGGAGAGCGGAAGCGGTAGAGAAGGTGACGGTGATCGTCACGGCGATGATGGTGGCGAAGGACAGGGCGGTGATGGCACCGGGGCTTTGCCTCCTGGGCAGGCAGGCGTGATTCAGGAGTGGACAGATGACGCTCTCCGCCAAGCCTTCGAAGAGTTGGAGGAAGGACCGGCCTTGGCGGAGAAGCCCAAGAAAGCTGATAAGGCCGGGACCGACGCCGATTTATCTTCCGGGAGTGCTTCTACTAAGGCAACTTCTGCGATTCAAGGTGAATTTCTCTTTATTCTTTTTAATTCTTGAATGATGGCTCAATGCATGCTGGTGACACTTGATTTTCATTCCAGGAGCGGGCAAAATGGCCAAGACCTCAGATCTTCGGCACAGGCTTGAACAATATAGACTTCTCAAAGCTTCTGCCAAGCCGAAGCCTCCTACTAACCACCCTGGAGATGTAGTCGACTATCGTCCTCTTCTTGGGGTTATTGAAGAAGATATACAAAAGAGGAAGAGGAGTCGATCTTCGTTTGAATCTCCTCCTGGCCCTCCGGCCCCACTCCAGCCTATTCACGATATTACGGAGGAGGATACTGAGTTTATGCCTTCCCCACATCCGTCTGAGAATCCAACCGCCACCCCGATAGATCACCCAGGCTTGGTTCGTAATCCGTTTGCGGGTCATCCAGACCTAGACCGGGCCTTTCATGACATCTCCTTCGATGAGGTTACTGGTGAGCACCTTCTCCCTCGCAATCCTATGGTACGGGTGCTTGACGAAGCTAAGTCCCTGGACCTTGATTTGCTTACCACCCGGGATGTAACTCTGGGGGATGAAGCTAAGGCGAACATCGACCGGGTTGCTGAGGAGACCAGGAAATTGATGGGGCATCATGCCCGACTAGTCAAGGCCGGGGAGGAAATTGGGAGTGCCAACATTCAGCTACAGTTAATGGTCTCCGACCAGGCTAAGCAGCTTGCCGATCAAGCCATTCAAATTTCTCAGCACGAGGCCGCATCTAGGCAACTGAAGAAGACTATGGAAGAGGCCAGTAGGGCAGAGTTGTGAAAAATGGAGGTCGCCTGCAAGGAGCGGATTGACATAGCCATTGCGACGGTGGATGAGGTTCGACAAGCGGACCTCGAGCGGGTACGGGAATTATCGGGGAGACTTGAGGCCGCGGAGCTTGCTCAGTCCAGGTTGAAGGAGGAGATGGAGGCGAGGATGATATCTCTTCGGGCTGACCGCTCACGATACCGATCGGAGAGGGATGCTGCCGTTGCTAAGCTGCGTGCTTCTGAGGCCCGAATGAGGGAGCTTGAGGAAAACGAGGGGATGATGGATGAGATGCTCTAGGATATGTATTTCCGCACTTGGAAACAGGGTAACTTATCCTGGATAGATGATTACTCCCGAGTTAAGGCCAGGATTTATCTCCGGGCTCTGGAGGAGGCTAGGGCTGATGCGGATAAAGAGGGTGGTGCGGTCTTCAGAATGGATGTGGTCACTGCCCAGTTTACCAAGGAGGAGAAGGTGGCGGTGAAGGAGGGTATGCGGCTGCTTGCCGCTGAGGAGGCAGGTGCGCAGGTAGAGGGTGATGATTAGGATGGTCAGGAAGCAGGCGCTGGTAAGTCTTCCCTTCTAGTCTTTCTGTTAACTTGGCTGCTTATCACTAATGAATTCTTTCTTTGACCGGACAGGTGGGCAACAGGACAAGGGTAAAGCTCCGACGCGCCGGCTCCTTGATTTGACCTGGATATCTTTTTGTGGACTTGACATTGTTGTATATGTTAGTCTCAAAACAGTAACGTAATTTTTAGGTTGTAATTATGTTACTTGTAATAAGCAACATTATTCTTGACGTGTAATTTTTTAACTTTAGCTGATTCTGTCGTATTTGAATGCTTTTGTTATTTTGACATGTTGTATGAGAAATATAGCTATGCATATGCTTGTAATTCAGTTGTGTTTGATGTCAAGTTCCTGCTTAAAACATAATTTCATGTCTTGCAATGTTAGTGTGGTTTGTGAATAAATTATAGCCACGTATTTATACACAGAAGAAGAAAATACCGCCCTTCATATTTTACTTGTAGATGGCAGCTTTGAATGTCTTGTGAGACTGAGTATGGTATGCGGCCTAGTGTCCTGTTATGGGTTCCCGCTCCCATTAGCGAATGTCTCCTATTCTGTGTCCTGTACTTTAGGGATCGTTATAGAGGATAGGAGGAAAAAAAATTGAAATATGGGAAATAGTAAAACTTCCAATCACGGAAGGCCTTCGATGTGCTTAAGTTCGTGGCAAACGGGCTTTGTAGTCACTTTCCCTAGCTGTGGGTCTTGGAGACATTTGTCACCCATCTTACGCTTCCATGGGGAGTTAATCTTTTTTACCACAGCCGTACTTAAGACACATCGGAGCCAAGATCGCGCACAGTAACTACCCGGGCCATTATGGCCCGTAATCGTGGGTATTATTCGATTTACTGTGGCCAGCTAGCGTGGGTGTCGATCGTCAACCGTGAACTACCCCTGGCTGGCCACACCTTATGTTGGGGCTTAAAGTAGGTTCACAGCTGCCGGCGAGCCGAACGCCGTAATGAGCTGCCTTGGCTATAGTCGGCCTTCTCGGTGGCTTATAATCGGCTCATTACAGTTGGCTTTAAGGGCCGTCGCGAGCAATGAGTTAACCCGCAGCAGAGGGATGCCAGAGCAAAAGTGTCTCATTGGCGAGGGCATAGATTCGTATAGTACCTATCAGGTCTTGTCTAGGTGAAGTCGCACTGTGGAGCGCCTTGAATGGAAATGCTATATGCACAGGATTTTGTTCAACAGAAAAGGATAAAGTTAACAAGCAGCCAAGATATAAAGGAACAAGTTAAAAAAGAGGCAAGGTTTTTAAAGTGGTTCGGCACGAAAATGCCTATGTCCACTAATTCTCTTTGTTAATTCACTTCATATGGGCAGTACAAGTTAAGAAAAGTATCCATGAAGGTGTTGGATGTTCCATGCCATCTGGAACACCTCCCCGTCTACTGTTGACAAAATATAAGCTCCATTGTGGAGATCTTTATGAATTACATATGGTCCGTCCCAGATTGGATCTAGTGCTCCGGGGCGTGGGAAGATTCGCTTGAGGACAAGATCTCCCTCTTGTAAGCTACGATGCTTGACTTTGGAGTTGTTTTGCACTGCCACTTTTTGCTTGTGAGTTGATGTTTTGAGTGCTGCATCGTTTCTTCTCTCTTCAATTAGATCTAAAGACATGTGGAGGAGTTCTTCGTTTTCTTCTGGGTTATAGTGGATCCTACGATGGGAAGCCACTATAGTTTCAACTGGGAGCATAGCCTCCGATCCGTATGCCAAAGAGAAAGGAGTATGCCCCGGTTATGTTCTGAAAGATGTGCGATAGGCCCACAGTGTTGTAGGAAGTTCATCCACCAAAGCGCCTTTTGACTTTTCGAGTTTCTTTTTTATTAGAGTTTTGAGAATTTTGTTGACGGCTTCGACTTGTCCGTTTGCCTGGGGATAAGCTACGGATGAGAAGCTTTTGTGAATTCCGTGCTCTTGGCACCAGTTGGCGAACTCCTTGCTGTCAAGCTGAAGTCCATTGTCCGATATGATTTTGAATGGGATTCCGTACCTGCATAGAACATTTTTGATCAAGAAGTTAATAACTTTTGCTGAAGATACTTTATTTAGTGGTTTTGCTTCCACCCATTTGGTGAAATAGTCGACTGCCACTACAGCATATTTGGCCCCGCCTCGGCCCATTGGCAGTTCGCCAATCAAGTCAATTCCCCATACTGCAAAGGGCCAGGGGCTGGTCATTTGAGTAATCTTAGTTGTTGGTAGCCGCGGAATCTTAGCAAACTTCTGACATCTGTCACATTTTCTGACGAAATCTAAGGCGTCCTTGCTTAAGGTGGGCCAGAAATATCCATATCGGAGTATCTTTTTTGCCAAAGTCTGCCGTCCAGTGTGATCTCCGTAGCTTCCTTGATGGATGTTGGATAAGATTTCCTTGGCTTCCCTTCCAGCGACACACCTTAATAAGGGGTTAGAGAAGCCGCGCCGATAGAGGATGCCTTCTTGTATTGTGTAGCGGGAAGCTTTCCTCAAGATTTTCTTGACTTCGTTACGCCCGTTGGGTAGTGTGCCGCTTTGTAAGTAGTCTCGGATGGGAGTCATCCAAGTTGCTTCTTCGGTTGCAGCTATCAGATTCACTTGCTCAAAACTTGGGGTCAGTTGCTTTGAGATGGCTACTGCTCCGGAAATAGCGCCGTCTCTCATGCTAGCTTGATTCGCCAGTTCGTCGGCCTCTTGGTTCTCTTCCCGAGGGATGTGTTTGATTAAATAGTGATCCAATCGATTGAGTAGCAACTTGGTCTCCTTTAAATATGCCACGAGTCGTTCTTCTCGAGCCTGGAATTCTCCTAGTATTTGATTTACAATAAGTTGAGAATCGCTATAAAGACACAAAGAATTGGCTCCGATTTCTAAGGCAAGTTCTAATCCAGCTATCACTGCTTCATACTCTGCATTGTTGTTGGTGGCAGCGAATTCCAACCTTATAGCATAGTGTAGCTTATTTCCCCGGGAGTGATTATTACCACACCTGCCCCCGATCCTTGTTCGTTTGACGCACCATCCACAAAGAGATTCCACTTGATGTCTTCTGCTATTTTCGATTGCTCCTTACCTTCGTTGGTAGTGAATTCGACAATGAAATCGGCCATGGCTTGTCCCTTGATGGCGGTGCGAGGATGGTAGGTGATATCATATTGACTTAGTTCAATGCACCATTTAAGTAGTCGCCCAGAAGTGTCGGGACGATGGAGTACCTGCCTCAGTGGTTGATCGGTCAGAACTTTGATGGAACGGGACTGGAAGTAGTGACGCGGTTTCCGTGATGTGATTAGCCAACAGTACGCTAGTTTCTCAAGCTTAGGATATCTGGCTTCCGCCCCTGTAAACCTCTTGCTTACGAAGTATACTGGCCGCTGCGTGCGTTCGTCTTCTCTAACCAATGCGGCGCTTAGAGCATGAGATGACACAGCAAGGTATAGGTATAGCTCTTCACCTTTTTTCGGAGTTGAGAGTACTGGTGGTCTCTGGAGGTGTTCGATTAAGTTAAGGAAAGCTGTTAAGCATTCGTCAGTCCATTCGAATTTTCCTTTCTCTTTCTTTAGAGCTTCGAAGAAGGGGATGCATTTGTCGGTCGCTTTGGAGATGAATCTGCTCAGGGCGGCCACCTTCCCATTTAGGCTCTGCATTTCCTTTCGGGTAGAAGGTATCCTGATATCTTTCAGAGCTCGGACTTGTTCAGGGTTTGCTTCAATCCCTCTGGCATGGACGATGAATCCTAGAAACTTTCCTGATGATACTCCGAAGGAGCACTTTAGGGGATTCAGCTTCATTCCATATTGGCGAAGTACTTGAAACATTTCATCCAGGTGGCTTACGTGATCGTCGGCTCCCCTTGAATTTACCAGCATGTCATCCACATAAACTTCCATAGTTTGTCCTATTAGCCCTGCAAACATCTTGTTGACGAGGCGCTGATAGGTGGCCCCTGCGTTTTTAAGTCCGAAAGGCATTACCTTGTAGCAGTACAATCCCCGATCAGTGATGAAACTAGTGTGGTCTTGATCGGGAGCATGCATAGGAATTTGGTTATATCCTGAGTATGCATCCATAAAAGATAAGAGTTCGTGCCCGACTGTGCTGTCCACAAGTTGATCGATTCGGGGAAGTGGGAAGCAATCCTTCGAGCAGGCGTCATTTAAGTTGGAGAAGTCAATGCATGTTCGCCACTTCCCATTAGCCTTCTTTACCAGCACCGAGTTGGCGATCCATTCTGGGTAGATGGCTTCTCGTATGAAGTCATTGGCAAATAGGTTCTTTACTTCTTCATCGAGGGTTGCTGATCGTTCTGCCCCCATACTTCTCTTTTTCTGTTTTACTGGCGCCCTGGTAGGATCAATGTTCAGTACGTGGCATGCTATGTCAGGGGAGATTCCGGTCATGTCAGCGTGTGACCATGCAAATACATCCAAGTTGTGGCGGAGAAAATCAATGAGTTGTTCCTTCAATTCTGCTTTTAGTTGGGACCCGACTTTCAATAGTCTACTCGAGTCATGTCGGTCTTTAGATACAAATTCCATAGCCTCTGCAGGCTCGGCGGTTCCCTCCTCCTCTTTGTCCCTGGGGTCTAATTCATTGAAAGGGTCGCTGGTATATCGAAGAGGAGGGGCTTTCTTTAGTTGCTATGCTTCCAAACTTTTTGTGCAGAGGGCAATCTCTACACTCTTCCCTTTATCCTTCCCGTGGTTGTTGTGAAGTTCAGTTACAAAGCAGTCTCGAGCAATGTCTTGGTCTCCCTCTACTTCCCCTACTCCATCATCCGTTGGAAATTTCATCTTTAGGCACCATGGGGCCAGGACAATTTGGAAGTCAGACAAGGCTGGCCTTCCTAAGAAGGCGTTGTAGGCCGAGTGGTTTTCTATCAGCACAAATGTCTGTTTCCGCACAACGGAGCGGGGATGACTTCCAATTTCAACAAAGAGGTCCAGTTGACCGAGGGGCATCTTCGCATCTCCAGTGAAACCGTGTAGTGGTTTATTGCAGGGAGAAACATCCTTTATTGACAGTTTCATTTTGTCGAATGCATGCTTGAATAGGATATTTACTGAGCTTCCAGTGTCTACTAGAATTCGGAAAACTTCGGCTGGACCGAGCCGGGCAAAGATAACCATGGGATCCATGTGAGGGTACTGCCTCCCCTCTAGGTCACACCTACTGAATGTGATGTCATCACTCTCTTTCCGCTTAGGGTGGCGTTCTTCTATAACATAGTTAGCGTGGTCTTCATTGTTTCTAAGTGACTTTCCATATCTTTCCATCTCTGCCCAGCTTCTGTCGGCGATGTGTGGTCCTCCCGAGATGGTATGGACCACTATCTTCTCTTGAGTGGAGCCGCTAGTGTTGCGGTTTCCTCTGCCTATCTCTGGGGAGGGTAGCCTTGGGTTCTCATTGGCAAGAGCTGGAGTCTTGTTCTGACCTTTTACATAGCGTTCCAGTCTCTTCCTTCTGATGTGTTCTTCAATCAAGTCCCGGAGATGATGGCATTCATTGGTATCATGCCCATGAGATTCGTGGAAGCAGCAGAACTTTCCAGATTTAAGTGCGTTATCTGATTCCTTCTTGTATGGTGGGCGTTTGTATCTAACTTTGTCTTGGATGGCAAGGAAGATGTTTTCGATGGTTTCATTCTAAGGAGTGTAAGTGTCGAATCTCGGTCCTGGCCGATATAGGCGCTTTTCTCCCTTCTTGCCCCCAGCATTGTCACTAGAATCATTTCTTCGAACGTCCTTTGCTACAGCGGGCGTGTTGTCGTGAGCTGCCTTATTTTGTTGCCCTGACTGCCCCTCAGTGGCAGCGTCTTCAAGCCTTATATATTTCCCGGCTTCATGGAAGAAATCGGGTAAAGTAGCTGGTTTTTCTTTTGTCAATCTTCTAGCAAATTTAGTATCCGGATGCACACCACTACAGAGGGCCATTAAGATAAGCTTCTCATCGGCATCTTGGACTGCGGCCGCTGCGGCATTGAATCGGGTTAGGTATTGCTGCAGCTTCTCTCCAGGTTTCTGTTTGATACTGGATAAGGAATAAGCGTCCTTGGGTTGTTCCACATGAATGCGGAACTGGCTGATAAACTTTTCTTTCAGCATCTCCCACGAGCTGATGGATCCTTGGGGTAGATGACAGAACCAGGAGGTAGCTAGATCTGCTAAGAATAGTGGAAAGCATTTGCACAGTACTCCCTCTGTTGCTCCACTCATGAGCATATGCTGTGTGTATCTCTGTAAGTGTACAACGAGGTCGGAGGTTCCTTTGTAAGGTTCCATTGTTGGCATTTTCCATTCTCGGGGGGTGATGGCAATTTCGATATTGTGGGCGAAGGGGCTGGTTACCCTAGCGCCTATCCCTCGATCTCTTTGATCCCGTTGGACACACTCTCTGAACAAGCGTGCCATCCTTTCATCAGAATTTGGAGCAGATAGAAATGAGTTCGGTTCTGCTCTGTGGGACTGATTCCGTCCAAATGACCTGTAGGGATGGTATCGTCTATCATTCCTGATATTTTCCAGTGGCTGTCTTTGATCTTCTGGGAGCATGCTAGGGTCAGCTACAGTTGGCCCTTGCCTTGATCTTCCCCTGCTGGGTTCTGATCTAAGCACTTCCTCGGGTTCAACTTCGGGCTGGACTCTAGCTCGGACCCGTTCACTGGTGTTTCCGTGGTTAGGCAGTACGACAGGCTCGGCTACAGTTGACCTCCGCCCGGTACCTCCCCCGTTGGGTTCGGTTCCAAGCGTTTCCTCAGGTCTAACTTCGGGCTGAGCTCGGTCTCGACTCCTACCATGGCCGCTTCTGTCGTTAGCTCCCTCGAAGAAGGAAGATCTTTGTTGTCTCTGAGATCCTCCAGACTGGGACTCACCCCATGATTTAGTGTTGCGGTTGGACTCTTCAGCATCCCTTAAGCGTGACATGAGATGGTCCACCAAGGCTTCCTGCTGGGATGTGAAGCGGTTAGTCACTTCAGCCACAACCCTGTCTAGATCTGCCCTAGTAATTGCTGCCGGCTGTTCTGTGGCAGGGGTTGTCGGATTTGCCTGACCTTCATTTGGTACTGCTGCTGGAAGGAGGCGATTTACTTGATCTGTGACCACTGGATCTAGAAGACTGCTGGTTGTGTTTTCCTTTGTTAACATCTTTCTTCTGCTTGGGAGGCATGTCTTCCAAGCAATGTGCGACGCTGATAGGAAGAAGTTAAGTGGGAGAAGCTGAAGTCCGGGGTTCACCGTTCTCAGTGAAAGCACCAAAAATGTTTGCACAAAAAATGGGCAAACACCTCCAAGTCGTATGATTTAGTTGATTTTATGTTGTTTTTTGTGATCTGGATGATTTGTGCAGATATGTAAAAAGCAGGGACTAAACTGTAAAAGACACACCGATTTATAGTGGTTCAGCCAGAATGTGCCTACGTCCACTTTATATATTATTTCTCCTTTCTTGTTCAGATTACAAGTACAAAGCTTTGATACAAGTATATGAAAGTTGTTTGAAAGTTCTATCCGTGCTTGAGCTCTCAAACTTGTCCCCCATTGTTGTACCCTGCCCCTCTATTTATAGAGTGAGGCTGGGGATAGGGGTCTTGGATGTATATAGCTGCTGGCGGGCCTGGGCTGATGTGATCTGGCCTGGCAGCGTCGGTTCGGTTTGGCCTTGATTCGGCAGTAAATGGATGGTCCGGTTCGGTGAGAGTTTGGATCAGTGGTAATGCATTCCCCACTTGATTCGGTGGTAAGGGGATCTGGCTCGGTAGGTGTTGGAGAGGGTTTGGTTCGGCAGGGAAGTGGTCCGGTGGTGCCATTTTTTTCTTTTGGTTCGGTGGGGGTGGAGACGCACCCAACAGGTATGTTTCATTAGAGATAAGGTAAGCGACACCCTTGAAAGAGTCAAGTGTACTATACATATGAGAGTGTATTTGTATTTTAAAAACTAGACTTTTAAAATTATTTCTTAGGAATGTCTTTTACTTCATAGCCCTCTCTTTAAAGTAACTCTATCCATTAGTTTTCTAAAGCTGTTTCGCTTTGATTAGGTAGTAATAACTATGAGTACTAGATTTTCCAATGCTAGAAGTGGTCGGAGTAGTACTATCACGAATGGAGGGAATTAAGCACCAAGGAATGTTGCTTTAGTTAAGGAACCAAGGTCGAATGTCATAGAGGAGGTTGTGCAGGTCAGGCCTCGGATGAGTTTTTCTTCGCTTTCCCACGATTATGAGAGACTGAGGGGTAAGAGGTTTAGTGGTACGGAGACTATTATAGAAGTCCATACTTGGCTCAGATTATGTGATCATATATTCAGAGATATGGAGCTAGATGATGTAATTAAGCGTAGATTTGCGTCGTAACATCTGACAGATGCAACAATGGATCGGTGGAGTTTTGTTACAACTGATGTCCTAGAGAATGACTTCTCTTGGGCCTAATTCAAAGATGAGTTTATGATGAAGTTTGTTCTAGAAGCTGAAAAGACATTGTTATTTAGGAGCTTCTTGGATCTGAAGTAGGGAGCCATGACTGTGGCAGAGTATGAGAACCGGTTCATTGCATTGTCTCAGTTCGGGTTAGGATTAGTTGACATGCCGCTGAAGAAGAACAAGAGGTTTATTGTGGGTATGCACCCTAAGTTCCAGTGGGATATAACTAATCACGTTATAGGATCTTTTGTGGGTTTGGTGAATATGGCTTTGAGGTTTGAGGGCTTTGCTCCGAAGCAGCCTATTTCTGCACCGGCAGGGGACAACAGGCGTAAGTTTCAGTCACCAAAGAATAGGTCCACCCTCGTATGCTACAAGTGTGGGAAGAAGGGTCAATTTTCTAATAAGTGTAGGTCGGGTAAAGAAGGGCAGATGGTTAAAGCATTGATCAAGAAGCTTTCGAAGCTTGAGGCCCAGTTTGCACCGAAAGGTTGTTATAGTTGCCATCACCCTGGTCATTTTGCTAGAGATTGTCCTATGCTCAAGAAAGGGGAGAAGCCTAAGGTTTTTTTTTGCCAATTTTGCATTTGAGAAGGAGAAGCGGATTCTTGAGGCTATACTATCTATTTATGGTTTACCTATTCATATTTGATTTGATATTAGTGCTTCTCATAGTTTAATATCCCATAACCTTGATTGTTTAGTCATGCTTGGCATGTTAGGAACATTAAGTATAATTTGTTGTTGATTTGTGCTCAAGCGGTTTATGAGCAGTTTTATCTTTCTACATCATGGGTTGGGTAGATAGTAATTGTGGGTACATTAAATGAACACCTTATGAATTAAGTTTCATGGTTTGATTATAAGGCATTCAATGATAATGTTGGGGTAGAGGTTAAAATTTAGTAAAGGATGTTTACTGTAACAAAATGGAAAGATAGAATATATTGGAAATAAATATTTGTGGAAAGATTTATATAAGAAAGTGGTTTTATATAAGTATGGTTTATAAATGAAAAGGAATTAAATAGAGCATTTGAGAACTTAAATCTCGGTATTTTTGAAAATGTTTTCAAGAATTTAGCAAAAATAATAATGGTATTATTTGAAATTAAATATTTAGGAAATTGGTTTAGGTGATGGAGGTCATGTTGCTTAGTATTATTATACGAAGTATTTGATATCGCTTCGAAATGATTTGGTTAAATACCAAAAGTATGGTTTGGTTGTACTGAACTCATTTCTATTTGCTTGAAAATAATTTGGTGATGATGGCAGCATCATCGGCGTTAATTTTCGGGCTTCCGAGTGTGGGATGCTACAAACTTGTTTTGATAAAATGGATTTTGATTCAAATTCCGAAAGTATGATTTGATATACAAAATATTTCAAAATTGTTTGAAATGAAAACCAGTGTTTAGCTCTAAAGTTTTCTTATTAAGTTATTTCATGGACACATGTAGCCTATGCATTAGGAAAGTATGGTATGTGCGTCATGCTATGATATGTTGTTTGGTAGTTTTCATTTGTTAAAATGAAAAGGAATTTGTCGATGGTTTTTGATAGTCAGGAACTTTCGAATTGTTATAGAACTTGAAACTAAGTGTTTTAGAATATATAAAGTTGAGTTTATATAATGCTAGAATTAAGAAGGTAGTAAGTTAAAACAAGTTTAAATTTATTAAATATACTTGTTAAAGAATAACAAATTTAATGTTTTGTGTATGCTCTTAGAATGTAATGGAGTATTATAAAAGTATGAACTTAAGTTATAAAATGTGGATAAACTTGAAGTTATAATTTATGAAATGATGCATAAATGATTTAGTATTGAATGACATACCATTTGGATAAATGAATGTAATTAAAAACGAATTGGTGCAGTTAAGAAACCAATAGGTTAAATATGTAAGTTGTATGTAGATCATTTTACTCGCATGACTGTTCTTGATCCAATATTCGAGCACATGTTTTCGAGGTGGTTTACAACGGTCGAAACAAGGATTTTTCACTCGATTCTTGATGGCGAACACTTGATATGGATTCGTGATATGATCTTGATATTTTCTATCATGGTATATGGCTATGCAAGGAGAATAGAGGTTTCTAATCAAGGAATCAAATTGGAGTCTGCTTTAGAGAGGTCAAGTGAACTATGCTAGTTCTGAAGTGAAATCTATGTGATCGAGCAAGTGATCAGATTGGATATTGTGTACGTATGGTTCAAGTGCATCGCACAGGCATTAGTACAATTGTATACTATGTTTGTAGGCTTCGAAGAGTTTGAAAAATGACTCTTCGATTTATTATGAGGCAGCATGAATAATTGTCTAAGTAATGACCACATGCTATTGAGCGTAAGGTATGCTTAATAGATTGTTTATCGTTCTTGGACGATGGGAGATTTTTTGTAACGACCCGAAAATTTAACCGGTTTTAATAACGTTATTAATTGAAATTTTAGGAAGTTTTAAACTATAAAATTTTGAAATATAATTCGATATTTGGAATGCGTCTAATTAAACATAGCAACTGGTAAATTTTCGCCCGAAAATATGAAAGTTTATTTCGTACGTAAATTCACTTCAATTTAATCAGTTAAAAAGCGATGAAAATAAAATGTTTTCGAAACCTAAATATTTTTATATAGAAAAATTCTAAATCATCTTTTGAGCAAGATGACAGTTTGTCGTTTTTCCAAATTCGGACATCTTTGGCTCCGTCGATCTTATTTTTCAGTGTTTTTCTTGCATTTTCCGCTATTAGAAAATTCGAATTTTTATATTTCAATCATACCACTGATCTCTGTATACCGTTTTGATCGTCTCGTCGTGCTGATCTTCGGAGTATACTCATTTATATATTTCAGGGTCTGGTACGCCGTGAAATCAGTAAAACAATTTCTGTATCGGTATCCATATTTGTGTCTTTTGGTTCCCCTTTGTCCATTTATCTGCCTACCTGTTGAACACGAGCAACCAATAGCCACTGCCTTTTTATATCCTTGAGAATCAGTTTGACGTTTGACTATCTTGATCTTTTAATTTATTTGGTTGTTCATCTGACCTATTAGTTTGTTTTGGAAAGAAAAATGAACAGTTTACATTTCATTTTATAAAACTAGGCAAGCACGTTTTGTATTTCTTCCCGAAGCAGGCTACCACTCGCTCATCTCAACCCGCCATCACCTCACACTCAACGGCCACTCTTCTCTCCCTTCGATGTCTTCCCTCTAGCCACCGTGCCCGGCCTTGACCGAACCCCGTCCGCCTCTGGCCAAAACCACCACCACACTTGATTTTCGCCTCCAGCCAACAGTGCCGAAGACACCAAACTCCAAGCTACCCAACCGACCCACCACCCTCGGCGCAACCACCACCCATCAAACCTGAGCAACCGGCCACCGCCCATCACCGCCGCCGCTTCCGTCAGCATGCCGTACCACCTTTTCCTCACCAATCTTCTCTCCGGCCTTTCCCCCTTGACTGCCTCGGCCGAAAACCCCATCACCACCGCGCTCGGCCATTGGCCTTCTCCTCTACATCCGTGCGTTGCATCTTGCCCAACCAGATTCACACGCACCAAGCCTCAAGCCACCTGCCGCTCGATCACTATTTCCTCTAACCCGCTTCGGCTTTGACTTGAAACAAATAGCAGCAAGGTGTGTATATCTATTTATATATGTGTGTTGTTTTATTAAAATAATAAGTTATATATTTACCAGTTATTTTCATATTAAAGTTATAAGTTAAAGAAGTTGTTTTCCATTGATCTGTTAGTATATGGGTTGCGTGAGTTAGAGGAATGTTGTGTAGATATATATTGATTTAGGAATATAACGATAAGTGTCAGTTTATATATAAAATTTTATCAAAAGTTTTAGCATCCTGCTTAGGTATATATTTATATTTGGTCACAAGCATATGAGACCTATTTTATATAAAGTATATTAAAAGTATCAGTTATGTTTCTGAACAGTTTATATAAGTTTGTACTGTGTTGAGTTGAACTTTATAAAATAATATAGATATGTAAACTATATGATATATGGACGTCTAAATTATGCATATCTAAAAATAAGTATTTATATTTACTGTATATATACTGACTTCATATATTAGTGATTACTTTTAAAAAAAAAGTGAAGATGGTATATACATAGGTTACTGTTCATACACATCAGGCTGGTACTTGGCGACAGTGCTTTACAGATGTTAAAAGTTTGTTATATTATAATTGATTTGAAGTATCATAATATATATGTTTCCAGCTTTCACATATAAAGGTTTACTTAAGTTATGCCAGGTA
This sequence comes from Allium fistulosum, assembly GCA_030737815.1. Lineage (NCBI taxonomy): Eukaryota > Viridiplantae > Streptophyta > Magnoliopsida > Asparagales > Amaryllidaceae > Allium > Allium fistulosum. Next base: position 637,131,529 of record CM060901.1, read on the forward strand.
TCTGGATGTATAGGTAAAGTGTATAAGTTATATAGTTTTAGAGTATATTGCTTAATTGCATACTTATGCTGTAATTATATATTTTAACTTGTTTTGTTTGTATATGTATATATTTTGATTTGCTGGCTATGATTAAGTTATATGATGTATGGTATATATAATTTATATGTTAGTGACATATATACTGTTGATTTTTATAATTAGTTATTTCAAATTGTATTATATACGTATGTTGATTTTTGTATATATGTTTTTAACCGAAACAAAAATTGATTTTAACACATGTACATTAAATTGAATATACGTTTGAAATTTGAATGTAATTTTATATATGTTACATAAAATTTTATATTAGTTCACTTGTACCATTTGGCCATATTGATCCATTTCTGATTTGATTTCGTCAATTCTTACTTATCAGATATGTTCGTCGAATTCGTGTCATCTAGCTTTACTTTGAAGTCGTGCTTGTGTTCCGTAACTCGATTCTCTCCCGATCATCTCTCTAGCCTCGAAAGGTGAGCAATCACTCACGATTAACGTTCTTTTATTTATTAAATTTGATTTCAATTGAAACGACAATTGAAATATGCTGCTGTTAGTTATTTATATTGCTATATCTATGCCATCATCTGTATCTGTTCACCTGTGACACCTGACATCATTATCTGTTATTTATATTGATATATATATGTCATCATCTGTATCTGTTCACCTGTGACATCTGACACCCTTATCTGCTTATTTATACTGATGATATATGCCTGTTACCGTTGTTATATTATTATCATATCTATTATCACTCTGCAAGTTCCCTGTTAGTATAGAATCACTATGGGTTGAAATGATACATACCCGAACGGACTTTAGAATAGGAGAAAATCGTTATGGGTTGAAATGATAAACCCAAGCGATTTTCAAATTAAATTGAATTTAGGATTTCGGGTTGAAAAGATATACCCGAATATATTTTAAATTGCGGATTGAAATGATAAATATCCGTATCACTTGACCATAGGATAGAAAATTATATACAGACACCGTTGGTCTATATATAAATGTTTTTGAAAAAACATTTCTACGATTCTGAAAGAAATATATGGTTTTAATAAATAATGATTTTAAAGATTTATTAAAGTTGATTTAATAAGTTGATTTGAATAAATATGAAATATGTGTAAGTATTTATGTAAAATTTATATTTTTAAATTAAGAATTTATAATGTTTCAGGTTGAAAGATAAATTTGAATTGATTTGGAATTCTTAATTATTTAAGAATTATACTTAAATAAATTGATTTGAAACCTATTAAAGTTGAAATTTTAAGATATGTTTTATAACTTGAATTAATTAAGAAGTGGCTTAAATGAATATTTCAAACATATATAAATTTAAATGGGATATTTTGTCTATATAAAATTGTAAATTGAAGTCGTATTTTGATGTATTGAAATAATTAAAGAAATATTTCAGAAACTAAATGTAATGAAATTAAATTGGGACATAAATTGAATTATCGAATTTAGTTTTGAAATGTCGAATATTTAAACTTTGAAATATATTGAAATTGAAACGGTTTATTTATGGTTCAAATAGGCATTTGAAATCGATAATTTGAAAGGGTTTATTGAGAAACTAAATTGAATTGAAATTGATGATTTGAGATTTAATTAAATTTTAATTTTGGAATTCGAGTTTATGTGAATTGATTTGTGAAATTTGAGGAAGCTATTTTATATAAAGTATTTAAACTATATCTAAAACTATTTATATTTTACTTTATAAATTTTAATATAAATTATTTTAATATAAATTATTTTATTTTAACTTATAACTATTTTATATAAACTATTTTATTTTATAAACTATTTTTCTATATATACAAATTTTAATATCTAAACTGTTTAAGAGGAATGTGTTAGTATTTCAAAGTGTTATGAATTTCAAGTTTTGATTTCCAAAGTGTTATGATTTTAAAAGACTTACGATTTCGAAAGCGATGTAACTTTGGAAAGTGATATGATTTTGGAAATGGATTTATTTAAAGGAAAAGTGATATCGTATTGGTACGGTTTTGAAATGGCAATGATATGTCGGTTTTGAAATATAACTATTTTGAAAATTTATTAAATGACCATCGGTGTGATAATACGTAGTTATTAAAGAGACCGGGATCGGATATGGACATACTCTCTGTCGATACCGAAACCACTTTAATAACTAATATACGCGGAGTGTTGATCCAGAATGAAGTGGATGGTTTGGTGAACGCGTTGACTGAAGAAAGAGAACGATTTTGGATGACCCCTGACATGACTAAAACAGGAGCCGCGCCGGGCCATTGAGGTTCGCCACCTCTAGCGGACACACTTCTTCGTTACCATATCTATTACTTTTGTGATTCGATTTGGGTGCACCCCTCGATTATGGGAGTGTTTTTTCGCGGTGTTGGGGTAGTAGCTGCTATGCCCAACATCAGTCCGGATCACGCAACTACTAGTATCCTAGTTGGTATTGCCTCATGTACCTTGTCATACTGATTATCCTATTCGCGACCACTACGATTTTGGTTTGTACCTTTAGTATATGGATTGCCCTCTGGTGACTTCCGGTTTTGGGGAAACTACGGTCTTGTATATGCTCTTGGGAATAAAATGTGTTAAGGGTGGAATGGGCCATGACTTAACGCTATTTTGATATCGTACTTTACTGATTAGACATTATCTACTTAGCGTACACTATTACATAGTAGATAATTTAACGGATCCTTAGAGGATGGTTATCCCAAACATCCTTTGAGTTACTTGTATTTCAGTTGATATTTCACTTGAGTTGGATTTATTGATATAAGAATGTTAATCCTGACTCGAGTGTTTTGTGTTTTCTTTACGCTCGGGTCAGACTGAGTGTACCAGTATTCGAGACTCACCTTTGGAGTTGGAGCTTCGCTTGGAGATCCAGCTATCTATCCAGCTTTCAGATATTCAGTTGATTCCAGTGATGTATTCTGATATTGTATTCGAGATTTCTATTGTATCTTGTTTAACTCTGTTATATATATAGTAGCTTCATGAACTACTATTCTTTTGTTTCCGCTGCATTATTGTTATATTACTCTGTGTCTGTGATCTATGATTATTTTATTTACTGTATATGTTGAGTTTTGCCAATTTAAATTAACAATCTATTATTTTGAATTATTCAAGTCTGACATGTGTGGATTATTGTCGATTTGAATGGTCCAAAATAGTGGGTTGTTACAGTTGGTATCAGAGCTCTGGTTTTAGGCAAAACTCAGCATATAGAGTAAAATTCAATTACAGAATCACTTTCGTTCGAGCTTGATTCTCTTCCTTTTGACTCGATTTCCTTTGAACTTTGGAACGCTCCCTGCGGTTCCAAAATTCATTCTTGTCTCTCCCTATTTGTCTTATTTTGATTATGGAGTATCCCATAACTCCACTTCGAATGATCTCTATAATAAATCAGAGGTCTCGCCAATATCTGAATAATTTGTAAAAGAGTGAAACTCCTGTACAACCAGCATTGATTCACCGAAGATTTTTGTATCCTCGGTTTACGATGCTGTTAACTTTTGCTATACCCGAATTCTATCCTTGGCGATCGAATGTCGATTTGTCGTAAAATTCTACATCGAATTTATTCTTGGAATCACGGTTGACCCGGTTAAGGTTACCCGCGATTTATATAAGTTTGTCCATATTCTGTTTGAAAACTCAATTATCTTATCTCCCTATCGGGCCTACCTTTTAGTTGAATTCTTTTAGTTAGAGTTTCTCTAATCTGAATCTCTATCTTTGTTTTGAAATCCATTCGAGGATATCCAAGTGAGGGAGTGTATTTGTAATTAATATTAAAATGTTTTATATATTATGTTGTTTGAGTTGTTGATGTTGATTTGGGTTTTTGATCGATTCGTCTGATCAACGCTATCGATAGGATTTCCAAAACACTTGAATAGAGCAAACTGACACAATATTATTTCAAATTTGGTAAATTGAATAGATTCGTATGATTATATTATATATATATATATAAGTATAGGAATTTCTGGAATTAAATAGTTAATTAAATTGATTGTTGAATGATAATATTTGATTTTCATTTATTGTTCTAAATGAATTTATAAACATGGTTTTAATTTTTTTTTGGAATCGAAATAAATTTTAAAAATCAGGAATTTGAGAATTTGATTTCCGCTGATTTCAACTTTGGTTTTAAAGTGTATATTATTAAAGGTATTTTCGAATAGAAACCGTTTTCAAAGATTTTAAAATGTTGAAATCAGTACTCTTCTCTTTTGTCGCTGGAAAATAATTTCGGTGATGACTGCAGCGTCATCGACATTCATTTTCGAGTTTCGAAGTGGAGAGACCATTCTGTAGATTTGCTACGGTTTTGTTTTGGAAAAATATTTTGATTTGAATTATATATATATATATGGGTATATTATTTTAAATTTAATTTGGATTAATATATATAGTATACACATAATTATCTCTAAAAGGTTTGGAAATTTAATTTGATTTGAATTTCTGTGGTATGGCTTGATTTATTATATATATAAAGAAAAATTTTGATCTGATATATACTATATATATATTTATCTCAAAATTGTTGAAGTAAATCAGAGATTTAAATTCTTAAGTTTATGATTTAAAGATGATTTCAATTATTAACTGAAGTCAAAATTTTTGGATAAATATTTAAACTTGAGATAATTGAATTTGAAAATTTTATTTGTATAGTACTAAATTGCATTTCAATATAACTTACCTAAATTATTCAGAAGTTAAAATGTAATTGGATAATATACAATATAAAATGATTTCATAAATAAAATTTGAGTGGTTATAATAAATGTTACACACTTAAATTTTAATTATAAGATGTTAATAGAGATAAATAGAATAATAAGATAATTGAAAAATAAATTTTGTTTTGAAGGAAATAATAAATTGAAATTAGATCAACTTATGGAAATACCTTGAATTTAAAATCAATTAATGAATATAAATTAATTTAAATTAAATTTATATGGTTTAAATTAATTTATATGATTTAAATATATGTGATAAAATATATTACGTGGAACAAATTTAACAATAATTTGGAATAAAAGAATTAAATTTGTTGAATAAAATATGAGTATAATAAATGATTATACAAATTGATGATTTACAAATTGTTAATTGAAGATGAGTAGATAATAAGATAATGAATTTAGAAATAGATAGATTAATTTAACCTAAGTGAACTAAAAGGATTTAACCAAACTGTTAAATATTAATTAATTTAAATTGAAATTTATATGGTTTGAATTAATTGTTTTACTTGTATTCCAATCTATTTTCTTTCTGGTTGTTTCTATTCTCCTACCTCCTTCCTTTTCGAGGACGAAAAGTTTTGAGTGGGGGAGAATGTAACGACCCGAAAATTTAACCGGTTTTAATAACGTTATTAATTGAAATTTTAGGAAGTTTTAAACTATAAAATTTTGAAATATAATTCGATATTTGGAATGCGTCTAATTAAACATAGCAACTGGTAAATTTTCGTCCGAAAATATGAAAGTTTATTTCGTACGTAAATTCACTTCAATTTAATCAGTTAAAAAGCGATGAAAATAAAATGTTTTCGAAACCTAAATATTTTTATATAGAAAAATTCTAAACCATCTTCTGAGCAAGATGACAGTTTGTCGTTTTTCAAAATTCGGACATCTTTGGCTCCGTCGATCTTATTTTTCAGTGTTTTTCTTGCATTTTCCGCTATTAGAAAATTCGAATTTTTATATTTCAATCATACCACTGATCTCTGTATACCGTTTTGATCGTCTCGTCGTGCTGATCTCCGGAGTATACTCGTTTATATATTTCAGGGTCTGGTACGCCGTGAAATCAGTAAAACAATTTCTGTATCGGTATCCGTATTTGTGTCTTTTGGTTCCCCTTTGTCCATTTATCTGCCTACCTGTTGAACACGAGCAACCAATAGCCACTGCCTTTTTATATCCTTGAGAATTAGTTTGACGTTTGACTATCTTGATCTTTTAATTTATTTGGTTGTTCATCTGACCTATTAGTTTGTTTTGGAAAGAAAAATGAACAGTTTACATTTCATTTTATAAAACTAGGCAAGCATGTTTTGTATTTCTTCCCGAAGCAGGCTACCACTTGCTCATCTCAACCCGCCATCACCTCACACTCAACGGTCACTCTTCTCTCCCTTCGATGTCTTCCCTCTAGCCACCATGCCTGGCCTTGACCGAACCCCGTCCGCCTCTGGCCAAAACCACCACCACACCTGATTTCCGCCTCCAGCCAACAGTGCCGAAGACACCAAACTCCAAGCTACCCAACCGACCCACCACCCTCGACGCAACCACCACCCATCAAACCTGAGCAACCGGCCACCGCCCATCACCGCCGCCGCTTCTGTCAGCATGCCGTACCACCTTTTCCTCACCAATCTTCTCTTCGGCCTTTCCCCCTTGACTGCCTCGGCCGAAAACCCCATCACCACCGCGCTCGGCCATTGGCCTTCTCCTCTACATCCGTGCGTTGCATCTTGCCCAACCAGATTCACACGCGCCAAGCCTCAAGCCACCTGCCGCTCGATCACTATTTCCTCTAACCCGCTTCGGCTTTGACTTGAAACAAATAGCAGCAAGGTGTGTATATCTATTTATATATGTGTGTTGTTTTATTAAAATAATAAGTTATATATTTACCAGTTATTTTCATATTAAAGTTATAAGTTAAAGAAGTTGTTTTCCATTGATCTATTAGTATATGGGTTGCATGAGTTAGAGGAATGTTGTGTAGATATATATTGATTTAGGAATATAACGATAAGTGTCAATTTATATATAAAATTTTATCAAAAGTTTTAGCATCCTGCTTAGGTATATATTTATATTTGGTCGCAAGCATATGAGACCTATTTTATATAAAGTATATTAAAAGTATCAGTTATGTTTCTGAACAGTTTATATAAGTTTGTACTGTGTTGAGTTGAACTTTATAAAATAATATAGATATGTAAACTATATGATATATGGACGTCTAAATTATGCATATCTAAAAAGAAGTATTTATATTTACTGTATATATACTGACTTCATATATTAGTGATTACTTTTAAAAAAAAGTGAAGATGGTATATACATAGGTTACTGTTCATACACATCAGGCTGGTACTTGGCGACAGTGCTTTACAGATGTTAAAAGTTTGTTATATTATAATTGATTTGAAGTATCATAATATATATGTTTCCAGCTTTCACATATAAAGGTTTACTTAAGTTATGCCAGGTATCTGGATGTATAGGTAAAGTGTATAAGTTATATAGTTTTAGAGTATATTGCTTAATTGCATACTTATGCTGTAATTATATATTTTAACTTGTTTTGTTTGTATATGTATATATTTTGATTTGCTAGTTATGATTAAGTTATATGATGTATGGTATATATAATTTATATGTTAGTGACATATATACTGTTGATTTTTATAATTAGTTATTTCAAATTGTATTATATACGTATGTTGATTTTTGTATATATGTTTTTAACCGAAACAAAAATTGATTTTGACACATGTACATTAAATTGAATATACGTTTGAAATTTGAATGTAATTTTATATATGTTACATAAAATTTTATATTAGTTCATTTGTACCATTTGGCCATATTGATCCATTTCTGATTTGATTTCGTCAATTCTTACTTATCAGATCTGTTCGTCGAATTCGTGTCATCTAGCTTTACTTTGAAGTCGTGCTTGTGTTCCGTAACTCGATTCTCTCCCGATCATCTCTCTAGCCTCGAAAGGTGAGCAATCACTCACGATTAACGTTCTTTTATTTATTAAATTTGATTTCAATTGAAACGACAATTGAAATATGCTGCTGTTAGTTATTTATATTGCTATATCTATGCCATCATCTGTATCTGTTCACCTGTGACACCTGACATCATTATCTGTTATTTATATTGATATATATATGTCATCATCTGTATCTGTTCACCTGTGACATCTGACACCCTTATCTGCTTATTTATACTGATGATATATGCATGTTACCGTTGTTATATTATTATCATATCTATTATCACTCTGCAAGTTCCCTGTTAGTATAGAATCACTATGGGTTGAAATGATACATACCCGAACGGACTTTAGAATAGGAGAAAATCGTTATGGGTTGAAATGATAAACCCAAGCGATTTTCAAATTAAATTGAATTTGGGATTTCGGGTTGAAAAGATATACCCGAATATATTTTAAATTGCGGATTGAAATGATAAATATCCGTATCACTTGACCATAGGATAGAAAATTATATACAGACACCGTTGGTCTATATATAAATGTTTTTGAAAAACATTTCTACGATTCTGAAAGAAATATATGGTTTTAATAAATAATGATTTTAAAGATTTATTAAAGTTGATTTAATAAGTTGATTTTAATAAATATGAAATATGTGTAAGTATTTATGTAAAATTTATATTTTTAAATTTAGAATTTATAATGTTTCAGGTTGAAAGATAAATTTGAATTGATTTGGAATTCTTAATTATTTAAGAATTATACATAAATAAATTGATTTGAAACCTATTAAAGTTGAAATTTTAAGATATGTTTTATAACTTGAATTAATTAAGAAGTGGCTTAAATGAATATTTCAAACTTATATAAATTTAAATGGGATATTTTGTCTATATAAAATTGTAAATTGAAGTCGTATTTTGATGTATTGAAATAATTAAAGAAATATTTCAGAAACTAAATGTAATGAAATTAAATTGGGACATAAATTGAATTATCGAATTTAGTTTTGAAATGTCGAATATTTAAACTTTGAAATATATTGAAATTGAAACGGTTTATTTATGGTTCAAATAGGCATTTGAAATCGATAATTTGAAAGGGTTTATTGAGAAACTAAATTGAATTGAAATTGATGATTTGAGATTTAATTAAATTTTAATTTTGGAATTCGAGTTTATGTGAATTGATTTGTGAAATTTGAGGAAGCTATTTTATATAAAGTATTTAAACTATATCTAAAACTATTTATATTTTACTTTATAAATTTTAATATAAATTATTTTAATATAAATTATTTTATTTTAACTTATAACTATTTTATATAAACTATTTTATTTTATAAACTATTTTTCTATATATACAAATTTTAATATCTAAACTGTTTAAGAGGAAAGTGTTAGGATTTCAAAGTGTTATGAATTTCAAGTTTTGATTTCCAAAGTGTTATGATTTTAAAAGACTTACGATTTCGAAAGCGATGTAACTTTGGAAAGTGATATGATTTTGGAAATGGATTTATTTAAAGGAAAAGTGATATCGTATTGGTACGGTTTTGAAATGGCAATGATATGTCGGTTTTGAAATATAACTATTTTGAAAATTTATTAAATGACCATCGGTGTGATAATACGTAGTTATTAAAGAGACCGGGATCGGATATGGACATACTCTCTGTCGATACCGAAACCACTTTAATAACTAATATACGCGGAGTGTTGATCCAGAATGAAGTGGATGGTTTGGTGAACGCGTTGACTGAAGAAAGAGAACGATTTTGGATGACCCCTGACATGACTAAAACAGGAGCCGCGCCGGGCCATTGAGGTTCGCCACCTCTAGCGTACACACTTCTTCGTTACCATATCTATTACTTTTGTGATTCGATTTGGGTGCACCCCTCGATTATGGGAGTGTTGTTTCGCGGTGTTGGGGTAGTAGCTGCTATGCCCAACATCAGTCCGGATCACGCAACTACTAGTATCCTAGTTGATATTGCCTCATGTACCTTGTCATACTGATTATCCTATTCGCGACCACTACGATTTTGGTTTGTACCTTTAGTATATGGATTGCCCTCTGGTGACTTCCGGTTTTGGGGAAACTATGGTCTTGTATATGCTCTTGGGAATAAAATGTGTTAAGGGTGGAATGGGCCATGACTTAACGCTATTTTGATATCGTACTTTACTGATTAAACATTATCTACTTAGCGTACACTATTACATAGTAGATAGTTTAACGGATCCTTAGAGGATGGTTATCCCAAACATCCTTTGAGTTACTTGTATTTCAGTTGATATTTCACTTGAGTTGGATTTATTGATATAAGAATGTTAATCCTGACTCGAGTGTTTTGTGTTTTCTTTACGCTCGGGTCAGACTGAGTGTACCTGTTGTGTGCATTTCTACCACCGAACCAAAAGGCAAGAACCAACTCTCATCCGGTCTCCCACCGAACCAACTCTCATCCGGTCTCCCACCAAACCAACTCTCATCCGGTCTCCCACCAAACCAACTCTCATCCGGTCTCCCACCGAACCAACCCTCATCCGGCCTCGCCAACCCAACCACCGAACCAACCCTCATCCGGCCTCGCCAACCCAACCACCGGACCAACCTCACCGAACCAAACCCCCGGACCAAGCATTACCGGTCCACACCATCGCACTCCTACCACCGAACCATGGGATGCCGAACCAAGGTGTGCCAGGCCAGATTGCATCAGCCCAGGCCCACCAGCAGCTATATACGTCCAAGACCCCTGCCCCCAACCTCACTCTATAAATAGAGGGGCAGGGGTACAACAATGGGGACAAGTTTGGAGAGCTCAAGCACGGAAGGAACTCTTCAAACAACTTTCTTTTACTCGTATCAAAGCTTTGTACTTGTAATCAAAACTAGAGAAGTGAAATAACATATAAAGTGGACGTAGGCACATTCTGGCTGAACCACTATAAACTTGCGTGTCTTTTTACAGTTTTGTCCCTGCTTTTCACATATTTGCATAAACCTCCAAAATCGCTAAGAACAACATAAGACCTATTAAATCATACAACTTTGAGGTGTTTGTCCATTTTTTGTGCAAACATTTTTGGTGCTTTCACTGAGAGTTGAACTCGAAGCTTCAGCTTCATCCGCTTAACAAGTTTTCCTGACAGCATCATTCGCCACTTGGAAAACATGCCTCCCAAACAGAGAAAAGATGTTAACAAAGGAAAAAACATCGCATCCAGTAGCCTTCCTGATCCAGCTGCCGCGAATCAAGTAAATCGTCCTCCTCCAGCAACGGCAACAAATGAAGGACAGGCTAACCCAACCACTCCTGCCACAGAACAGCCTGCAGCAATTACTAGGGCAGATTTGGACAGAGTTGTTGTTGAAGTAACTAACCGCTTCACGTCCCAGCAGGAAGCCTTGGTGGACCATCTCATGTCACGCTTGAGGGACGCTGAAGAATCCAACCGCAACACTGAATCATGGGGCGAGTCCCAGTCTGGAGGATCTCAGAGACAGCATAGATCTTCCTTCTTCGAAGGAGCTAACGGCAGGAGTAGCCGTGGTAGGAGCCGAGACCGAGCCCAGCCCGAAGTTAGGCCTGAGGAAACGTTTGGTGCCGAACCCAACGGGGAAGGTACCGGGCGAAGGTCAACTGCAGCTGAGCCTGTCATGCTGCCTAACCACAGAAACACCAGTGAACGGGGCCGAGCTAGAGTTCAGCCCGAAGTTGGACCCGAGGAAGTGCTTAGATCAGAACCCAACAGGGGAAGATCAAGGCAAGGGCCAACTGTAGCTGACCCAAGCATGCTCCCAGAAGATCAAAGGTAGCCATTGGAAAATATGAGGAATGATAGACGATACCATCCCTACAGGTTGTCTGGACGGAATCAACCCCACAGAACAGAACCAAACTCATTTCTGTCCGCTCCAAATTCTGATGAAAGGATGGCGCGCTTATTCAGAGAGTGTGTCCAACGGGAGCAAAGAGATCGAGGGATAGGCGCTAGGGTAACCAGCCCTTTCGCCCGCAATATCGAAATTGCTATCACCCCCCGAGAATGGAAGATGCCAACGATGGAACCCTACAAAGGAACCTCCGATCCCGTTGTACACTTACAGAGGTACACGCAGCATATGCTCATGAGTGGAGCAACAGAGGGAGTACTGTGCAAATGCTTCCCGCTCTTCTTAGCAGATCTTGCTACCTCCTGGTTCTGTCATCTACCCCAAGGATCCATCAGCTCATGGGAAATGTTGAAAGAAAAATTCATCAGTCAGTTCCGCATTCATGTGGAACAACCTAAGGACGCTTATTCCTTATCCAGCGTCAAACAGAAACCTGGAGAAAAGCTGCAGCAATACCTAACCAGATTCAACGCCGCAGCAGCCGCAGTTCAAGATGCCGATGAGAAGCTTATCCTAATGGCCCTCTGCAGTGGGGTGCATCCGGACACTAAATTTGCTAGAAGATTGACAAAAGAAAAACCAGCTACTTTACCCGATTTCTTCCATGAAGCCGGGAAATACATGAGGCTTGAGGATGCTGCCATAGAGGGGCAGTCAGGACAGCAAAGTAAGACGACCCATAGCAACGCTCCTGCTGTGGCGAGGGACGTTCGAAGAAACGATTCCAGAGACAATGCTGGGGGCAAGAAAGTAGAAAAACGCCTATATCGGCCAGGACCAAGATTCGACTCTTACACCCCTTTGAACGAGACCGTCGAAAATATCTTCCTTGCCACCCAAGGCGAAGTTAGATACAAACGCCCACCATACAAGAAGGAATCAGATAGCGCACAGAAATCTGGAAAATTCTGCCGCTTCCACGAATCCCACGGACATGATACCAACGAATGCCATCATCTCCGAGATCTGATTGAGGAACACATCAGAAGAAAGAAACTGGAACGCTATGTAAAAAGTCAAGACAGGACTCCAGCTCCTGCCAATGAAAACCCAAGGCTACCCTCACCAGGGACCGGCAGAGGCGACCGCAACGCTAGCAGCTCTAGTCAAGAGAAGATAGTGGTCCATACCATCTCAGGAGGTCCGCACATCGCAGACAGAAGTTGGAAAGAGATGGAAAGATATGGGAAGTCGCTTAGAGACAATAGAGACTGTGTCAATACGGTTATAGAAGAGCGCCACCCAAAGCGGAAAGAAAATGATGACATCACATTCAGTAAACGCGACCTAGAAGGAAGACAGTACCCTCACATGGATCCCATGGTTATCTCTGCCCGACTCGGTCCCGCCGAAGTTTACCGAATCCTGGTAGACACTGGAAGCTCTGTAAATATCCTGTTCAAACACGCATTCGACAAAATGAGGCTATCAATGAAGGATGTATCTCCCTGTGATAAACCGCTACACGGTTTCACTGGAGATGCGAAAATGCCCATCGGGCAGCTGGACCTCTTCGTTGAAATTGGAAGCCATCCCCGCTCCGTTGTAAGGAAACAGACGTTTGTGCTGATAGAAAACCATTCGGCCTACAACGCCTTCCTAGGAAGACCAGCCCTATCTGACTTCCAGATTGTCCTAGCCCCGTGGTGCCTGAAAATGAAATTTCCAACAGATCATGGGGTAGGGGAAGTGGAAGGAGACCAAGATATTGCACGAGACTGCTATGTAACCGAACTTCGCAACAACCACAGGAGAGATAAAGGGAAAGGTGTAGAGATTGCCCTCTGCACAAAAAGCCTTGAAGCATAGCAACTAAAGAAAGCCCCTCCTCTTCGATACACCAGCAACCCTTTCAATGAATTAGACCCTAGGGACAAAGAGGAGGAGGCCACCGCCGAGCCTGCAGAGGCTATGGAGTTTATATCTGTAGACAAGCACGACTCAAGTAGGCTACTGAAAATTGGGTCGCAGCTGAAAACTGAATTGAAGGAACAACTCATTGATTTTCTCCGCCACAACTTGGATGTGTTTGCTTGGTCACACGCTGACATGACCGGAATCTCCCCCAACATAGCATGCCACGTATTAAAAATTGATCCTACCAAGGCGCCTGTAAAACAAAAAAAGAGAAGTATGGGGGCAGAGCGATCAGCAGCCCTCGATGAAGAAGTAAAGAATCTACTCGCCAATGACTTCATACGAGAAGCTATTTTCCCAGAATGGATCGCCAACCCGGTACTGGTAAAAAAGGCTAATGGGAAGTGGCGGACCTGCATTGACTTCTCCAACCTAAACGACGCCTGCCCAAAGGATTGCTTCCCGCTTCCCAGAATCGATCAACTTGTAAACAGCACAGCCGGGCACGAACTCCTGTCTTTTATGGATGCATACTCAGGATATAACCAAATTCCTATGCATGCTCCCGACCAAGACCACACTAGTTTCATCACCGATCGGGGTTTATACTGCTACAAAGTGATGCCCTTCGGACTTAAAAATGCAGGAGCCACCTACCAACGCCTCGTCAACAAGATGTTTGCAGGGCTAATAGGACGAACAATGGAAGTATATGTAGACGACATGCTGGTAAAATCACGGAAAGCCAAAGATCACATAAGCCACCTAGGCGAAATGTTCCAGGTACTTCGACAGTATGGAATGAAGTTGAATCCACTAAAGTGCTCCTTCGGAGTGTCATCGGGAAAATTCTTAGGATTCATCGTCCATGCCCGAGGGATAGAAGCAAACCCTGAACAAGTCCGAGCATTAAGGGACATCAAGATACCTTCCACCCGAAAGGAAATGCAAAGCCTAAATGGAAAAGTGGCTGCCCTAAGCCGATTCATCTCCAAAGCAACGGACAAGTGCGTCCCCTTTTTCGAAGCTCTAAAGAAAGATAAAGGAAAGTTCGAATGGACGGACGAATGCTTAACCGCTTTCCTTAACCTAATCGAACACCTCCAGAAACCACCGGTACTCTCGACCCCAAGCGAAGGCGAAGAATTATACCTATACCTTGCTGTGTCATCTCACGCTCTAAGCGCTGCCTTGGTAAGGGAAGACAACTGCACGCAACGACCAGTTTACTTCGTCAGTAAAAGGTTTACTGGGGCAGAAGTCAGATATCCTAAGCTTGAAAAGTTAGCGTACTGTTTACTAATCACTTCACGAAAGCTACGTCACTACTTCCAATCCCATTCCATCAAAGTTCTGACCGATCAACCACTGAGGCAGGTACTCCATCGTCCCGACACTTCCGGGCGACTACTTAAATGGTGTATTGAGCTGAGTCAATATGATATCACCTATCACCCTCGCACCGCCATCAAGGGACAAGCCATGGCTGATTTCATTGCAGAATTCACTACCAACGAGGATAAGGAGCAACTGGAAATAACAGAAGATATCAAGTGGAATCTCTTTGTGGACGGTGCATCTAACGAACAAGGCTCGGGGGCAGGTGTGATAATAATCACTCCCAGGGAAATAAACTGCACTATGCTATAAGGTTGGAGTTCGCTGCCACCAACAACGATGCAGAATATGAAGCCGTAATAGCCGGATTAGAAATTGCTATCGAGATCGGAGCCAATTCTCTATGTCTTCACAGCGATTCGCAGCTTATTGTTAATCAAATACTAGGGGAATTCCAAGCTCGAGAAGAACGACTCATAGCATATCTAAAGAAGACCAAGTCACTTCTCAGCCGATTGGACCACTACTTAGTCAAACACATCCCTCGGGAAGAGAACCAAGAGGCCGACGAATTGGCAAAGCAAGCAAGTATGAGAGACGTCACCATCTTCGGGGCAGTAACTGTCTCAAAGCAAACGATCCCAAGTTTTGAGCAAGTGAATCTGATAGCTGCAACCGAAGAAGCAACTTGGATGACTCCCATCCGAGACTACCTACAAAATGGCACACTACCCGACAGGCGTAACGAAGTCAAGAAAATCTTGAGGAAAGCGTCCCGCTACACAATACAAGGAGACATCCTCTATCGGCGCGGGTTCTCTAACCCATTGTTAAGATGTGTCGCCGGAAGGGAAGCCAAGGAAATCTTATCCAACATTCATCAAGGAAGCTGCGGAGATCACACCGGAGGGCAAACGTTAGCAAAAAAGATACTCCGATACGGATATTTCTGGCCCACCTTAAGCAAGGACGCCTTAGATTTCGTCAAGAAGCGTGACAGATGCCAAAAATTTGCTAAGATCCCTCGGCTACCAACAACCGAGATTACTCAGATGACCAGCCCTTGGCCCTTTGCAGTATGGGGAATTGACTTAATCGGTGAACTGCCAATGGGTCGAGGCGGCGCCAAATATGCTATAGTAGCAGTCGACTATTTCACCAAATGGGTGGAAGCAGAACCTCTAAATAAAGTATCTTCAGCGAAAGTTATCAACTTCTTAATCAAAAATGTTCTGTGCAGGTACGGAGTCCCACTAAAAATCATATCAGACAATGGACTTCAGTTTGACAGCGAGGAATTCGCCAACTGGTGCCAAGAACACGGGATTCACAAAAGCTTCTCATCCGTAGCATATCCCCAAGCAAACGGACAAGTCGAAGCAGTCAACAAAATTCTGAAAACTCTGATCAAAAAGAAGCTCGAAAAGTCAAAGGGCGCTTGGGTGGATGAACTCCCTACGGCACTATGGGCCTACCGCACATCTTTCAGAACATCAACAGGACACACTCCTTTCTCTTTGGCATACGGATCGGAGGCTATGCTCCCAGTTGAAACCATTGTGCCTTCCCACCGTAGGATCCACTATAACCCAGAAGAGAACGAAGAGCTCCTCAACATGTCTTTGGATCTAGTCGAGGAGAGAAGGAATGATGCAGTCCTAAAAACAGCAGCCCACAAGCAAAAGGTGGCAGCACAATACAACTCCAAAGTCAAGCATCGTACCTTACGAGAAGGGGATCTTGTCCTCAAGCGAATCTTCCCTCGCCCCGGAGCACTAGACCCAATCTGGGATGGACCATATGTAATTCATAAAGATCTCCACAACGGAGCCTATATTTTGTCAACAGTGGATGGAGAGGTGTTCCAGAGGGCATGGAACATCCAACACCTCCGTCGATACTTTTCTTAACTTGTATCGCCCATATGAAGTGAATTAACAAAGAGAATCAGTGGACGTAGGCATTTTTTCGTGCCGAACCACTTTAAAAAAGCCTTGTCTCTTTTTTAACTTGTTCCTTTGTATCTTGGCTGCTTGTTAACTTTATCCTTTTATGTTGAACAAAATCCTGAGCATATAGCATTTCTATTCAAAGCACTCCACGATGCAACTTCCCGCGGACAAGACCCAACAGGTACTATGCGAATCTATGCCCTCGCCAATGAGACACTTTTGCTCCAACATCCCTCTGCTGCGGGTTAACTCATTGCTCGCGACGGCCCTTAAAGCCAACTGTAATGAGCCGATTATAAGCCACCGAGAAGGCCGACTATAGCCAAGGCAGCTCATTACGGCGTTAGGCTCGCCGGCAACTGTGAACCGATTATAAGCCCCAACATAAGGTGTGGCCAGCCAGGGGCAGTTCACAGTTGACGATCGGCACCCACGCTAGCCGGCCACAGTAAGTCGAATAATACCCATGAGTACGGGCCATAATGGCCCGGGTAGTTACTGTGCGCGATCTCGGCTCCGGTGTGTCTTAAGTACGGCTGTGGTAAAAAAGAATTAACTCCCCGCGGAGGCGTAAGATGGGTGACAAATGTCTCCAAGACCCACAGCTAGGGAAAGTGACTACAAAACCCGTTTGCCACGAACTTAAGCACATCGAAGGCCTTCCGTGACTGGAAGTTTTACTATTTCACATATTTCAATTTTACTTAAAAACTTTCCTCCTATCCTCTATAACAAACCATAAAGTACAGGATGCAGGGTAAGAGATACCCGCCAATGGATGCATAGATTCACAATCAGATGGCAGGGCATTCAACTGCTTTCCATGCTTGGTCATACAAGATATTCGAAACTGCCATTTACAAACAGAACATGAAAGGCGGTAATTTCTTCCTTTATGTGCAGATGCATGACTGTAATTTAATTTTTTCACACCACACGCTAACATTGCAAGTCATGAGACTATAATTTAAAACAGAATCTGACATCAAACACAATTTAATTACAAGAATATACATAGCTACATTTCTCATACGATATGTCGAAATAGCAACAAGTATTCAAGAAACGACAGAATCAGCTTAAGCTAAAAAATTACACGTCAAGAATAATATTATTACAAGTAGCAAGAATTACAACTTAGAAGTTACTCTACTGTCTTAAGACTAACAGATACAACACTGCCAAGCCTACAAAAAGAATTTTCCAGGTCCAATCAGGGAGCCGGTTGCGTCGAAGTCTTGTCCTTGCTTTTTTGCCCGCCTGTCCGGTCATAAAAAGATTCATTAGTGATGAGTAACCAAGTTAACGGAAAGACTAGAAAGGAAAACTTACCAGCACCTGCTTCTTGACCATCCTGGTCGTCATCCTCTACCTGCACACCTGCCTCTTCAGCAGCAAGCAGCCGCATACCCTCCTTTACCGCCACTTTCTCCTCCTTGGTGAACTGGGCAGTGACCACATCCATACTGAAGACCGTTCCACCCTCTTTATCTGCATCAGCCTTAGCCTCCTCCAAAGCCCGAAGATAGGTCTTGGCCATGACCCTGGGATAATCATCCATCCAAGAGAGATTGCCCTGCTTCCAAGTCCGGAAATACATGTCCTGGAGCATGTCATCCATCATTCCCTCGTTCTCCTCAAACTCCCTCATCCGGGCATCGGAGGCCGACAACCTTTCGACGGCAGCATCTCTCTCCAGTCTGTATCTCGAGCAATCAGCCTGAAGGGACCTCCGCATCACCTCCATCTCTTCCCTCAACTTAGCTTGGGCAAGCTCTGCAGCCTCAAGTTTCTCGGACAATTCCTCCACCTGCTCGAGATCCGCTCTCCGAACCTCATCCACCGTGGCAATAGCCATGTCAATCCGCTCTTTGCAAGCAGCTTCCATCTTCCGCAATTCGGCCCGACTGGCCTCTTCCATGGTTTTCCTTAATCGCCCAGTAGCAGCCTCATGCTGAGAAATCTGGATAGCCTGATCCGCAAGCTGCTTGGCCTGATCCGAAACCACCAATTGAAGTCGGATATTGGCGCTCCCAATCTCCTCTCCGGCCTTAACCAGCCGAGCATGATGTCCCATCAGCTTCTTGGTCTCCTCTGCCACCCGATCAATATTAGCTTTGGCCTCGTCTCCCATAGTGACTATACGAGTGGTGAGTAGATCGAGATCTAAGGACTTGGCTTCATCAAGTACTCGTACCATGGGGTTACGGGGGAGAAGGTGTTCACCAGTGACTTCGTCAAAAGTAATATCATGAGAACCTGGATCCAGATCAGGATGACCCGCGAATGGATTACGGGCCAAGTCGGGACGGTCGATATGAATAACAGAAGGGTTTCCGGACGGGTGTGGAGAAGGTACAAACTCGCTACCCTCCTCAGTAATATCATGAATAGGCTGAGCCGAAGGCTGAGGACCGAGCGAAGTTTCGGATAAAGGATGACTCCTCTTCCTCTGCTGAATACCCTCTTCGATGACCCCAAGAAGAGGACGGTATCCGACTACATCCCCGGAGCGTTGGGTTGAGGGCTTCGGCTTAGCAGAAATTTTGGAAAGTTTATATTGCTCGAGCCTGTGTCGAAGGTCTGAAGCTTTGGGCGTCTTGCCTGCTCCTGATAAAAAGAACAAGTGTCACAATCTTACATTACTATATGATTCAAGAAACACGGTAGATTACAAGTTAGAAAAGGAAAAGAAACACAGCTGTGGTTGTACAAACCCTGGGGAGGAGTGGGATACTGCAATAAGTCCTGGATTTCATTCCAGGACGGGAGCGGGTCATAAAATATTCCTAAGTCCCTATCATTAGTGAAGCATGCAGGGGTCAAGAGTTCACCTTGAGTCGTCAGAGCCACCTTGGCCGGAATAGTCGGAGAAGACTCACTTGCACCAGTCCCGGCTTTGTCCGCCTTCCCGGTCTTCTCTACCAAAGCAGGATCATCATCCAACCCCTCAAAGGCTTGGCGGAAAGCATCATCCGTCCACTCTTGCATTTCGCCTACTTGCCCAGAAGACAGAACCCTGAAACCATCACCACCCTGTCCATCGCCACCATCATCACCAAGACGCTCAACGTCACTTCCGCCCTCAACCTCACCTCTTTCTTCCTCCGCATCTATCTCCCCCTGAGTAAGTGGACAATTGCTGGGAGAACGACCGTCCGACCTCTTAAGTTTCTTACCTCCGACGGCTGGAGGTTTCGTGAATGGTTTTCTCTTTCCACCCTCTGCCGCAACGCCTCCCTTAGCCTGAGCAGCCGCCCTCTCTTCCGCCGTTTCCCTCAGCTTAACTACAGACTGCTGCGGAAGGATCAAGTTATATTCCAGAAGAATCGCATTTCTAATCAAGAAGGCAGATGATCTGTATTTCCCAAGAATGGCTTCTATCTCAGCCGCCGTCTGAACCAGGCGGTCAGTCTCCACAACCGGAAAGCCACCTGTCGCTAGCAAAAATGAGAAAGTATGAGAAGAAGCATCGCAATCGGAATAAAAGTTATAAGTAAAAGCATCAACTTACATCTAGAGGTAAAGCGCCGGATGGAGACGGAGTCGTCCCTAACAAAGAACCACTCTTTCTTGAACATGCTGAATTTAGAGTACAGGTCCAGGACCGGCTTGAAGGTCACAGCGGACTCCAAGCTAATATATGGGGACCCCTTCTTATAGCCCCTTAAATTATACAAGTACCGGATCTCCCGGTTGGAGGGAACGCGACCATACTTCCTCCGAAAGATAACGAAAAGGCTCACCAGTATGGCATAAGAGTTGGGCTGAAGCTGGAATGGGGCCACCTTCAGATACGTGACGAAGCTGACTACCCAAGCATTGAGAGGCGGGATAGCACCACACATGCAATGGTACCTACTATAAGCAAAGTATCCTTCGGGAGGACTGTATGGCATGACTCCTGGGCCCGGCAGCAGCATGAGAGCTCTATCGATCCCAAAGGAACGAGATATAACATCGAGTTGCTCCTCTTTGAGAGAGCTAGGAAAGCAGTCAAGCGGGGAATCCAGCAGCTCCTGGGGACCATATCCATCCACTAATGACCTCGGGGCGGGCCCATGACGCTCCGATCCTGATTGAGCTGGGGGCACGGCCGAGGACTCTCCTTCACCCCCGGATCTCCTCTTATCTGATCGAGTTTCAACTTTTCGAGACATTTATCTGCAAACATGGGAAAAGTATATCGTTAGAATATACAAGCAGCGTAATCTGGAATTTTGCTTAGAAATTCGAAGTATGAAACGCATGTTCACTCGATACAACAGTTCATTCGGCGGGCAGATGCAACAGGTCAATAGTTCATTCGGCACTCAACTCGTAAGTTCATTCGGCACTCAACTCATAAGTTCATTCGGCACTCAACTCGTAAGTTCATTCGGCACTCAACTCATAAGTTCATTCGGCACTCAACTCGTGAATTCATTCGGCAGAAAGAACCTCACCTTGATTCGGCTAGCAATGTGATTCGGCAAAGAAGTTGATTCGGCTGGGAAGGATCTGGTTCGGTTGTTACACTTGGTAGGGAATAACGGTGGCACATGGCCTCTACTTATAGACGAAAGTGGACTACCGGACCGGTTGGCTCGGTAATGAAAACCGGAAGAAAGCTCCTCCAAACTTAAAGCAAAGCACGCCATGCGCACGCACATACCCTACTTTGGGGGGCAAGTGTTGTGTGCATTTCTACCACCGAACCAAAAGGCAAGAACCAACTCTCATCCGGTCTCCCACCGAACCAACTCTCATCCGGTCTCCCACCAAACCAACTCTCATCCGGTCTCCCACCAAACCAACTCTCATCCGGTCTCCCACCGAACCAACCCTCATCCGGCCTCGCCAACCCAACCACCGAACCAACCCTCATCCGGCCTCGCCAACCCAACCACCGGACCAACCTCACCGAACCAAACCCCCGGACCAAGCATTACCGGTCCACACCATCGCACTCCTACCACTGAACCATGGGATGCCGAACCAAGGTGTGCCAGGCCAGATTGCATCAGCCCAGGCCCACCAGCAGCTATATACGTCCAAGACCCCTGCCCCCAACCTCACTCTATAAATAGAGGGGCAGGGGTACAACAATGGGGACAAGTTTGGAGAGCTCAAGCACGGAAGGAACTCTTCAAACAACTTTCTTTTACTCGTATCAAAGCTTTGTACTTGTAATCAAAACTAGAGAAGTGAAATAACATATAAAGTGGACGTAGGCACATTCTGGTTGAACCACAATAAACTTGCGTGTCTTTTTACAGTTTTGTCCCTGCTTTTCACATATTTGCATAAACCTCCAAAATCGCTAAGAACAACATAAGACCTATTAAATCATACAACTTTGAGGTGTTTGTCCATTTTTTGTGCAAACAGTACCAGTATTCGAGACTCACCTTTGGAGTTGGAGCTTCGCTTGGAGATCCAACTATCTATCCAGCTTTCAGATATTCAGTTGATTCCAGTGATGTATTCTGATATTGTATTTGACTATTGTATTCGAGATTTCTGTTGTATCTTGTTTAACTCTGTTATATATATAGTAGCTTCATGAACTACTATTCTTTTGTTTCCGCTGCATTATTGTTATATTACTCTGTGTTTGTGATCTGTGATTATTTTATTTATTGTATATGTTGAGTTTTGCCAATTTAAATTAACAATCTATTATTTTGAATTATTCAAGTCTGACATGTGTGGATTATTGTCGATTTGAATGGTCCAAAATAGTGGGTTGTTACAGTTGGTATCAGAGCTCTGGTTTTAGGCAAAACTCAGCATATAGAGTAAAATTCAATTACAGAATCACTTTCGTTCGAGCTTGAATCTCTTCCTTTTGACTCGATTTCCTTTGAACTTTGGAACGCTCCCTGCGGTTCCAAAATTCATTCTTGTCTCTCCCTATTTGTCTTCTTTTGATTATGGAGTATCCCATAACTCCACTTCGAATGATCTCTATAAAAAATCGGAGGTCTCGCCAATATCTGAATAATTTGTAAAAGAGTGAAACTCCTGTACAACCAGCATTGATTCACCGAAGATTTTTGTATCCTCGGTTTACGATGCTGTTGTCTTTTGCTATACCCGAATTCTATCTTTGGCGATCGAATGTCGATTTGTCGTAAAATTCTACATCGAATTTATTCTTGGAATCACGGTTGACCCGGTTAAGGTTACCCGTGATTTATATAAGTTTGTCCATCTTCTGTTTGAAAACTCAATTATCTTATCTCCCTATCGGGCCTACCTTTTAGTTGAATTCTTTTAGTTAGAGTTTCTCTAATCTGAATCTCTATCTTTGTTTTGAAATCCATTCGAGGATATCCGAGTGAGGGAGTGTATTTGTAATTAATATTAAAATGTTTTATATATTGTGTTGTTTGAGTTGTTGATGTTGATTTGGGTTTTCGATCGATTCGTCTGATCAACGCTATCGATAGGATTTCCAAAACACTTGAATAGAGCAAACTGACACAATATTATTTCAAATTTGGTAAATTGAATAGATTCGTATGATTATATTATATATATATATAAGTATAGGAATTTCTGGAATTAAACAGTTAATTAAATTGATTGTTGAATGATAATATTTGATTTTCATTTATTGTTCTAAATGAATTTATAAACATGGTTTTAAATTTTTTTCGGAATCGAAATAAATTTTAAAAATCAGGAATTTGAGAATTTGATTTCCGCTGATTTCAACTTTGGTTTTAAAGTGTATATTATAAAAGGTATTTTCGAATAGAAACCGTTTTCAAAGATTTTAAAATGTTGAAATCAGTACTCTTCTCTTTTGTCGCTGGAAAATAATTTCGGTGATGACTGCAGCGTCATCGACATTCATTTTTGAGTTTCGAAGTGGAGAGACCATTCTGTAGCTTTGCACCGGTTTTGTTTTGGAAAAATATTTTGATTTGAATTATATATATATATATGGGTATATTATTTTAAATTTAATTTGGATTAATATATATAGTATACACATAATTATCTCTAAAAGGTTTGGAAATTTAATTTGATTTGAATTTCTGTGGTATGGCTTGATTTATTATATATATAAAGAAAAATTTTGATCTGATATATACTATATATATATTTATCTCAAAATTGTTGAAGTAAATCGGAGATTTAAATTCTTAAGTTTATGATTTAAAGATGATTTCAATTATTAACTGAAGTCAAAATTTTTGGATAAATATTTAAACTTGAGATAATTGAATTTGAAAATTTTATTTGTATAGTACTAAATTGCATTTCAATATAACTTACCTAAATTATTCAGAAGTTAAAATGTAATTGGATAATATACAATATAAAATGATTTCATAAATAAAATTTGAGTGGTTATAATAAATGTTACACACTTAAATTTTAATTATAAGATGTTAATAGAGATAAATAGAATAATAAGATAATTGAAAAATAAATTTTGTTTTGAAGGAAATAATAAATTGAAATTAGATCAACTTATGGAAATACCTTGAATTTAAAATCAATTAATGAATATAAATTAATTTAAATTGAAATTTATATGGTTTAAATTAATTTATATGATTTAAATATATGTGATAAAATATATTACGTGGAACAAATTTAATAATAATTTGGAATAAAAGAATTAAATTTGTTGAATAAAATATGAGTATAATAAATGATTATACAAATTGATGATTTACAAATTGTTAATTGAAGATGAGTAGATAATAAGATAATGAATTTAGAAATAGATAGATTAATTTAACCTAAGTGAACTAAAAGGATTTAACCAAACTGTTAAATATTAATTAATTTAAATTGAAATTTATATGGTTTGAATTAATTGTTTTACTTGTATTCCAATCTATTTTCTTTCTGGTTGTTTCTATTCTCCTACCTCCTTCCTTTTCGGGGACGAAAAGTTTTGAGTGGGGGAGAATGTAACGACCCGAAAATTTAACCGGTTTTAATAACGTTATTAATTGAAATTTTAGGAAGTTTTAAACTATAAAATTTTGAAATATAATTCGATATTTGGAATGCGTCTAATTAAACATAGCAATTGGTAAATTTTCGTCCGAAAATATGAAAGTTTATTTCGTACGTAAATTCACTTCAATTTAATCAGTTAAAAAGCGATGAAAATAAAATGTTTTTGAAACCTAAATATTTTTATATAGAAAAATTCTAAACCATCTTCTGAGCAAGATGACAGTTTGTCGTTTTTCCAAATTCGGACATCTTTGGCTCCGTCGATCTTATTTTTCAGTGTTTTTCTTGCATTTTCCGCTATAAGAAAATTCAAAATTTTATATTTCAATCATACCACTGATCTCTGTATACCGTTTTGATCGTCTCGTCGTGCTGATCTCCGGAGTATACTCATTTATATATTTCGGGGTCTGGTACGCCGTGAAATCAGTAAAACAATTTCTGTATCGGTATCCATATTTGTGTCTTTTGGTTCCCCTTTGTCCATTTATCTGCCTACCTGTTGAACACGAGCAACCAATAGCCACTGCCTTTTTTTATCCTTGAGAATCAGTTTGACGTTTGACTATCTTGATCTTTTAATTTATTTGGTTGTTCATCTGACCTATTAGTTTGTTTTGGAAAGAAAAATGAACAGTTTACATTTCATTTTATAAAACTAGGCAAGCACGTTTTGTATTTCTTCCCGAAGCAGGCTACCACTCGCTCATCTCAACCCGCCATCACCTCACACTCAACGGCCACTCTTCTCTCCCTTCGATGTCTTCCCTCTAGCCACCGTGCCTGGCCTTGACCGAACCCCGTCCGCCTCTGGCCAAAACCACCACCACACCTGATTTTCGCCTCCAGCCAACAGTGCCGAAGACACCAAACTCCAAACTACCCAACCGACCCACCACCCTCGGCGCAACCACCACCCATCAAACCTGAGCAACCGGCCACCGCCCATCACCACAGCCGCTTCCGTCAGCATGTCGTACCACCTTTTCCTCACCAATCTTCTCTCCGGCCTTTCCCCCTTGACTGCCTCGGCCGAAAACCCCATCACCACCGCGCTCGGCCATTGGCCTTCTCCTCTATATCCGTGCGTTGCATCTTGCCCAACCAGATTCACACGCACCAAGCCTCAAGCCACCTGCCGCTCGATCACTATTTCCTCTAACCCGCTTCGGCTTTGACTTGAAACAAATAACAGCAAGGTGTGTATATCTATTTATATATGTGTGTTGTTTTATTAAAATAATAAGTTGTATATTTACCAGTTATTTTCATATTAAAGTTATAAGTTAAAGAAGTTGTTTTCCATTGATCTGTTAGTATATGGGTTGCGTGAGTTAGAGGAATGTTGTGTAGATATATATTGATTTAGGAATATAACGATAAGTGTCAATTTATATATAAAATTTTATCAAAAGTTTTAGCATCCTGCTTAGGTATATATTTATATTTGGTCGCAAGCATATGAGACCTATTTTATATAAAGTATATTAAAAGTATCAGTTATGTTTCTGAACAGTTTATATAAGTTTGTACTGCGTTGAGTTGAACTTTATAAAATAATATAGATATGTAAACTATATGATATATGGACGTCTAAATTATGCATATCTAAAAAGAAGTATTTATATTTTCTGTATATATACTGACTTCATATATTAGTGATTACTTTAAAAAAAAGTGAAGATGGTATATACATAGGTTACTGTTCATACACATCAGGCTGGTACTTGGCGACAATGCTTTACAGATGTTAAAAGTTTGTTATATTATAATTGATTTGAAGTATCATAATATATATGTTTCCAGCTTTCACATATAAAGGTTTACTTAAGTTATGCCAGGTATCTGGATGTATAGGTAAAGTGTATAAGTTATATAGTTTTAGAGTATATTGCTTAATTGCATACTTATGCTGTAATTATATATTTTAACTTGTTTTGTTTGTATATGTATATATTTTGATTTGCTGGCTATGATTAAGTTATATGACGTATGGTATATATAATTTATATGTTAGTGACATATATACTGTTGATTTTTATAATTAGTTATTTCAAATTGTATTATATACGTATGTTGATTTTTGTATATATGTTTTTAACCGAAACAAAAATTGATTTTGACACATGTACATTAAATTGAATATACGTTTGAAATTTGAATGTAATTTTATATATGTTACATAAAATTTTATATTAGTTCACTTGTACCATTTGGCCATATTGATCCATTTCTGATTTGATTTCGTCAATTCTTACTTATCAGATCTGTTCGTCGAATTCGTGTCATCTAGCTTTACTTTGAAGTCGTGCTTGTGTTCCGTCACTCGATTCTCTCCCGATCATCTCTCTTGCCTCGAAAGGTGAGCAATCACTCACGATTAACGTTCTTTTATTTATTAAATTTGATTTCAATTGAAACGACAATTGAAATATGCTGCTGTTAGTTATATATATTGCTATATCTATGCCATCATCTGTATCTGTTCACCTGTGACACCTGACATCATTATCTGTTATTTATATTGATATATATATGTCATCATCTGTATCTGTTCACCTGTGACATCTGACACCCTTATCTGCTTATTTATACTGATGATATATGCCTGTTACCGTTGTTATATTATTATCATATCTATTATCACTCTGCAAGTTCCCTGTTAGTATAGAATCACTATGGGTTGAAATGATACATACTCGAACGGACTTTAGAATAGGAGAAAATCGTTATGGGTTGAAATGATAAACCCAAGCGATTTTAAAATTAAATTGAATTTGGGATTTCGGGTTGAAAAGATATACCCGAATATATTTTAAATTTCGGATTGAAATGATAAATATCCGTATCACTTGACCATAGGATAGAAAATTATATACAGACACCGTTGGTCTATATATAAATGTTTTTGAAAAACATTTCTACGATTCTGAAAGAAATATATGGTTTTAATAAATAATGATTTTAAAGATTTATTAAAGTTGATTTAATAAGTTGATTTGAATCAATATGAAATATGTGTAAGTATTTATGTAAAATTTATATTTTTAAATTAAGAATTTATAATGTTTCAGGTTGAAAGATAAATTTGAATTGATTTGGAATTCTTAATTATTTAAGAATTATACTTAAATAAATTGATTTGAAACCTATTAAAGTTGAAATTTTAAGATATGTTTTATAACTTGAATTAATTAAGAAGTGGCTTAAATGAATATTTCAAACTTATATAAATTTAAATGGGATATTTTGTCTATATAAAATTGTAAATTGAAGTCGTATTTTGATGTATTGAAATAATTAAAGAAATATTTCAGAAACTAAATGTAATGAAATTAATTTGGGACATAAATTGAATTATCGAATTTAGTTTTGAAATGTCGAATATTTAAACTTTGAAATATATTGAAATTGAAACGGTTTATTTATGGTTCAAATAGGCATTTGAAATCGATAATTTGAAAGGGTTTATTGAGAAACTAAATTGAATTGAAATTGATGATTTGAGATTTAATTAAATTTTAATTTTGGAATTCGAGTTTATGTGAATTGATTTGTGAAATTTGAGGAAGCTATTTTATATAAAGTATTTAAACTATATCTGAAACTATTTATATTTTACTTTATAAATTTTAATATAAATCATTTTCAATATAAATTATTTTATTTTAACTTATAACTATTTTATATAAACTATTTTATTTTATAAACTATTTTTCTATATATACAAATTTTAATATCTAAACTGTTTAAGAGGAAAGTGTTAGGATTTCAAAGTGTTATGAATTTCAAGTTTTGATTTCCAAAGTGTTATGATTTTAAAAGACTTACGATTTCGAAAGCGATGTAACTTTGGAAAGTGATATGATTTTGGAAATGGATTTATTTAAAGGAAAAGTGATATCGTATTGGTACGGTTTTGAAATGGCAATGATATGTCGGTTTTG
The DNA here is from genome assembly GCA_030737815.1 of Allium fistulosum. Lineage (NCBI taxonomy): Eukaryota > Viridiplantae > Streptophyta > Magnoliopsida > Asparagales > Amaryllidaceae > Allium > Allium fistulosum. Next base: position 637,160,357 of record CM060901.1, read on the forward strand.
AAATATAACTATTTTGAAAATATATTAAATGACCATCGGTGTGATAATACATAGTTATTAAAGAGACCGGGATCGGATATGGACATACTCTCTGTCGATACCGAAACCACTTTAATAACTAATATACGCGGAGTGTTGATCCAGAATGAAGTGGATGGTTTGGTGAACGCGTTGACTGAAGAAAGAGAACGATTTTGGATGACCCCTGACATGACTAAAACAGGAGCCGCGCCGGGCCATTGAGGTTCGCCACCTCTAGCGGACACACTTCTTCGTTACCATATCTATTACTTTTGTGATTCGATTTGGGTGCACCCCTCGATTATGGGAGTGTTGTTTCGCGTGTTGGGGTAGTAGCTGCTATGCCCAACATCAGTCCGGATCACGCAACTACTAGTATCCTAGTTGATATTGCCTCATGTACCTTGTCATACTGATTATCCTATTCGCGACCACTACGATTTTGGTTTGTACCTTTAGTATATGGATTGCCCTTTGGTGACTTCCGGTTTTGGGGAAACTACGGTCTTGTATATGCTCTTGGGAATAAAATGTGTTAAGGGTGGAATGGGCCATGACTTAACGTTATTTTGATATCGTACTTTACTGATTAGACATTATCTACTTAGCGTACACTATTACATAGTAGATAGTTTAACGGATCCTTAGAGGATGGTTATCCCAAACATCCTTTGAGTTACTTGTATTTCAGTTGATATTTCACTTGAGTTGGATTTATTGATATAAGAATGTTAATCCTGACTCGAGTATTTTGTGTTTTCTTTACGCTCGGGTCAGATTGAGTGTACCAGTATTCGAGACTCACCTTTGGAGTTGGAGCTTCGCTTGGAGATCCAGCTATCTATCCAGCTTTCAGATATTCAGTTGATTCCAGTGATGTATTCTGATATTGTATTTGACTATTGTATTCGAGATTTCTGTTGTATCTTGTTTAACTCTGTTATATATATAGTAGCTTCATGAACTACTATTCTTTTGTTTCCGCTGCATTATTGTTATATTACTCTGTGTCTGTGATATGTGATTATTTTATTTACTGTATATGTTGAGTTTTGCCAATTTAAATTAACAATCTATTATTTTGAATTATTCAAGTCTGACATGTGTGGATTATTGTCGATTTGAATGGTCCAAAATAGTGGGTCGTTACATTTTTGAACCTGAGTGAACTATGAGCTTTGTTTGTTAGTGATTGTGAATGCTATTTGAGTATTTATGTGCCTGTTCCTTTGTTAATGTTAGAAGTATAGGTGAGGATGCTCGGTGTTAACTGGGTTTTTAACCCAATAGAATTCAAAGGGAACTAGAATATCTACAACAAGTCAGAATATCTCAAGGATCGACCAAGCAGACCAGAAGGAAAAGAAGAGAAAGACCAAAGATGAAAAATGGCAAAACAAGCTAAGGCGATGGTTTGCTAGTGATCCATAAAGCTTGCTTATGGATCCTCCAGTTCTCTTGCAACATGATCTAATATGCTCCCTGGAGACGCTTGCCAAGTTTCATAGCATGCCAAACAATCTAGCTCGAGAAGTGAAGACTCACCTGATTCAAGTTGTTTGACCAAAAGCAGCTAACTTAAAATGGACCTACAGAACTCATACGAAGTCGGATTAACTTGAAATTTTAGGAGAACATTTAGAAAACATAAAAGAAGGCTCATAAAAAAATAGATCATTTGGAGTTAATTTGATGGATTTTTAGCGACCTAACTAGTAGCGACCCATCTAGATTGGGCCCCACCACAAATTTTTATTGTGGAACTCATACACCCTCTAGAGTGTTTCTGCCAAGTTTCGTTCGATTTCGTTAAGATTTGAGTGAGTTATTGATGATTCTTATGGACTAGAAGACCCATGAAGACGGATGATCAAACTAACTCCAAATGACTTGATATTTGGACAAGGCACTTAAATAGAAGATAGGAAGACAACTAAACAAAGATCACTCAGAAATATGCTAAGTGGATGGATAGCTAGCGATCCATCCCCTATGGATGGCTAACGATCCATCCCCTATGGATAGCTAGCGATCCATCAAGATAGGTCAGATCGCCCTCAAACTTTCCGAGCTCCTTCATAGCACTAAGTAAAGGCTTCTAGTAGAATAATATGTTAATTTTATGGATAGCTAGCTATCTATATCCGATGGATAGCTAGCGATCCATCCCCATGGATAGCTAGTGATCTATAGAAATGACTGAGATTGATTTGATATTTTTTGTGATGACTTGGCATAACAACTAGACTCTTCTACACTTGGACTTCTTGCCCAAGACTCACTGAATTCCCTTATAAATACTCGCCTACCTGCAACTAGAGATGGATCTTTTTTCGGAGAGAGAGCCGCTAGTACTCTACTAAAATTCCTTTGCTTCTTCAGCTTCCTTCTCCCTCACAACAGTCATCAAGGGGGTTAGTGTGATTCTCGAGTCAAACCTTGAACCTGCGACTTATTCTAACTCATTGCAACTTAGATCTAAGGGCTAACTAGTTGATATCCAAAAATATTCAACTCGTATAATCATAATAAAGAGTGATTAAAGTGGACGTAGGCCAGAGTCAGCCGAACCACTATAAAAATCCTATGTCTCTTTTCTTACTTCTGCTGTTTGTTTGTTGTTTATCTGAGATTTGTGCTGCTGACTATCTACATTGGTGCTTTCACACTTGATCCAGGGTGTTGATTGTAACGACCCGTAAAATTTCAACTATTTTAATAACGTAATTAGTTGAAATTTTGTGAAATTTTAAACGATAAAATTTGAAATAAAAAAATTTTATATTTGGAATACGTCTAGTTAAACATAGCAACTGGTAAATTTTCGTCCGAAAATATGAAAGTTTATTTCGCGCGTAAATTCACTTCAATTTAATCAGTTAAAAAGCGTTGAAAATGAAATGTTTCCGAAACCTAAATATTTTTACATAGAAAAATTCTAAACCATCTTCTGAGCAAGATGTCAGTTCGTCGTTTTTCCAAATTAGGACATCTTTGACTCCGTCGACCTTATTCTTCAGCGTTTTTCTTGCATTTTCCGTCAGTAGAAAATTTCGAATTTTTATAAATTCAATCATACCACTAATATCTGTATACTGTTTTGATCGTCTCGTTGTGCTGACCTCTATGGTATATTCAGTTGTGTGCTTCGGTGGTTGACACATTGGCGAAACCGTGAACAATTTGCCATATCGGTTTCTTTTTCGAGTCTTTTGGCTTCTCGTGCCTTTTCAATTTTCCACGGTTTAAACCAGCAGTTGCTTTTCTTTTCAAATTCCCAGAAGTTAATAATTATGAATTTAGCCATTCCCAACGTTCAATTTATATTTCCTAGAGGATTCAATACTGACCTTATCTATTCTCTGGAATTAATATCCACTATTCAATACAATACCTCGGTTCGTTCTCTACCTTCTCTGCTATTCTTCATTTTCATTCTATCTTCATTTTTTTATAAAAAAAAAAGAGCATACCATCCATCCAAAACCGAGCCTCAATATTTTGCTCGAACTATTGTCTGCTTCTCACTTATTGCCGAGCGACCGCCTTCCCAGTGCCCACTTCGCAACCCATCCCTCCTTCGCTCGTTCTCGCCGCGCCAGGGCATCGACCTCCCCTCGTACGCCCCTCAGCCGAACCTCCATCACCTCTCCCCTGGCCACGTCCATCCCCTGCCTCCGTAGACGCCGCCACTTCCACTAACACGAGCAAGCACCTCAACTCGCGAGCCTCTACCGCTAGTGCGAGCACCACCTATTCGTACGCCTGAACCTCCCATTTCCGCCGACCACCGCTTTGCCGAGAACCACCGGCACCCAACTCCAACCAAGCATCCGCCTGCAGGTAACGAACAAGCCACTCAACCCAGTCACCCACCCTCCGGTCGTGCCTCCCTACCAACCTCCAACCGAGCGCGCCCAGCCTCACCCCTCATCATCCTTCACCTTCGATGCACCGCAAATCCCCACCTCTTCCCGCTCGACCTTGCCGACAAACCCAAGTGCAACTCTGGCACTTGCCCACACGTTTCTCCAGTTTGGCCTCTCTTTTGTTTGATAAGCAGGTACCTATTTATATATATGTAATAAGTAATATACTTGCAACCGTAGAGTATTATCTTTGCTATAAAATTTGTTTGCTGTATATCTTTGGTTGGGTTTAATATCTTAGTTATATAAGCTCTGTTTTCTAAAAGTATATATAATATGTTTAGCATAGCATAGACCGATTTACATGAAAATATATGTTATTTCAAACTGCAGATACAGTGGAGTATCATTCAATTATAAACTTGTTATACGTTACTTGTTATATTATACGTTATTTGTTTATATTTCGAGTTATCTAAACTGTTATTTTATATTATACGTTATTGTGTTATGTGGATATAGATAGAATCAGGTAATATATGTGTAGCCTTAGATTTTCTTGTTTTGTAAAATATTCCCAGCATATGTACATTATAGCATATATGTTTTGAAATTGGTTAGTTGGTATATGATTGATAAGTGAGTTCTGTTTTATATATTGTTTATATTTTTCTTTTAACAGTATATAGGGTATATACTTATACAACTAAAATGTTATCTTACGTATATGTATTACTAGTTTATATGATAGTTTAGTATAGAGACTGTCGTTTAAATTATATATGTATTAAAGCCATATTTTGTGAGGTAAGTTTTGTCTAAATGAATTAATATAGCAGTATCTATTGTGCTTGTATATATATATAGTTATCTTAGTATATATACACATAATTTTATATGTTTATGAGTACTGTTCCAAAGTTTTATTTTATTTCTGAGATTTTGGTTGGCGAATATGTTGACAAAATAATAATAATAATAATATGTTAGCGTTGCTGTTCTATCAAATCTATTCTGATTTGTTTTATCGCTTCTGTTACCAGCCTTGTCCGTCGTGCCTGTTCTCCCCGTCGAATCATGTCCAATTTGCTTTGTTACGAAGTTCGTGTTCAGTTTCGTAACTTACTTCATTGTCCGTCCTCTCTAGCCTCGAAAGGTGAGCACTCACTCACGATTAACGTTCTTTTATTTATTAAATTTGATTTCAATTGAAACGACAATTGAAATATGCTGATGTTAGTTAATTACACTGTTATATATGCTATTGCCTGTATCAGTTCACCTGTGACATCTGACACCATTATCTGTTAATTATTTATGCAATAATAATACAGTTTGGCTGATAATTGATTGATTGTTGATGTTTATATTGGATGTTAAATTGTTAATGTTAAAATGTTAAATAGTATGAAATTGAACTTGATATATGATAATTAAATGTTAAATTTGATTAACTGACATTTGTATAATATGACCCCTTTAACTGTTGAATTTATTGACACGTAGGATTTGTTTAATTACATTTTGAACCACTGTGAAACGACCCAATATTTTGGACCATTCAAATCGACAATAAATCCACACATGTCTGACTTGAATAATTCAAAATAACAGATAGTAATAAAAATTTGGCAAAACTCAGCATATGCAGTAAATAAATCAATCACAGAATCACAGACACAGAGTAATACAATAATACGCAGCGGAATAGATAAAATAGTAGTTCATGAAGCTACTATATAAACATCAGAGTTAAATAAAATACAACAGAATATCTCAAATGTAGTGAAGTCTCCAGTACAACAGATGACCTCTCTGAACAAATCAACTGGAAAAGCTGAAAGCTGAATCGATAGTTGGATCTCCAAATGAAGCTCCAAACTCCAAGGGTGAGTCAAAAGCTGTATCACTCGGTCTGACCCGAGCGTAAAGCAAAACACAAAACACTCGAGTCAGGATTAACATTCTTATACTAATAAAATCCAACTCAAGTGAAATATCAATTGAAATACAAGTAACTTAAAGGATGTTTGGGATAACCATCCTCTAAGGATCTTCAGAACTATCTACAAGGTGGAAATATACATTATAACACCGTGGTCGTTTCAATTTAATTTATACTTAAAAACCCAAATATCACTTCATTTCAAATATATCTATTTTTCCAAAATAGTATATATATATTAAATGATTTAAAAAGTAAAGTATTCAAGTCTCACAAAACGATTCAAATTAACTCAAGTTCCAAATTCAAATTGATTCAAAGCTCAATTCATCAAGTCAATTCAGTTCTCAATAGACCATTTAAATTCCAATATATTTCAAAGCTTTAATATTCAACCATTTCAAAGTTAAATTTAACAGTTTCATATAGCTCTTGATTTATTATAATATTAATCAGGGAATATAAATTCAATATCATTTAACTAGCTTTATATTTCATTTTTTACTACATATTTCCTTAAATTTATTTAAACAAGAAATATTCATTTAATTTATTTAAATCAAACTCAAGTTATAAATCATATCTTAAATCCTAATCTCAATAAGTTTAAATCGGTTTAATTAAATAAAATTCTTTACCAAATTCAAATTATCTTCCCAACTTTAACTTATTCAAATTATTACAAAAAAATCTATTTTGAAATATAATTTTTATACTTAAACGTATTATATGTATTAAACCCATCTTCATTAAATTAAATATCATTATTAAATCTATATAAATCATTTCCATTTATATATAATAATTTAAGGCTCAACATTTAATAAAACCATATATTTCTTTCCAAAAACCATAGAATTCAATTTTAAAAGATTTATATATATATGGACCAACGGTGTTTGTATATATATTTATCATATGGTTAATTGATACGGATATTTATCATTTCAATCCGAAATTTAAATATATACGGGTAGATATCATTTCGACCCGTAATCCCAATGTCAATTCAAATGAAAATCGCTTGGGTTTATCATTTCAACCCATAACGATTTTCTCCTATTCTAAAGTCCGTTCGGGTATGTATCATTTCAACCCATAGTGAATCTTATACTAACAGGGAACTTGCAGAGTGATAACAGATAATATAAAATAAAACAACAGGCATATATCATCAATAACAATAGAATAAGAACAACGGGATATGGTGTCATATCCCACAGGTGAACAGTTATAGATAATAGCATATATAACAATGTAAATAACTACAGCAGCATATTTCAATTACTATTTCAAATGAAATCGAATTTAAATAATAAAAGAACGTTAATCGTGAGTGATTGCTCACCTTTCGAGGCTAGATAGAAAAGACAATGAAATGAGTTACGAAATGCAAGCACGACTTCCAAATCAAAGCTAGAGGGATACGATTCGACGAACAAATCTGATAGTTTGAATAGACGAAATCAAATCAAACCGGAATGATGAAGATAATTGGTAAAAGTGAACTTATATATATAAACACTATATATATACTTTATAATGCATACCCAGAACAAAGAAAATATGCAGACACAGCCTATAGAACTTACAACAAAATATATAGACAGAGCTACATACTATAACTTTATATATTAAATAGGGCTTTTTATATTTGAAACCAATCTTAAGGATACTTTTATATAACATACCAGACTCTCGGCTATTGTATAAAAATATATCCTGAAAATACTACAACACTTACATATATGTAATCATATAGTAAACAGACGTATGCAGTTTATGTTCATAAACAATTATACTAACATGTGCAGGATGTTCAACTTATGCAGCAACATTTAATTACATATATATTATGTAACAAACATATTTTTATATATCTACACGTAAAAAAAAAAAAGGTACAGGATATAAACACATGGGTTCAAACGCATATAACAAAACATTGTATACCTTTTATATAACCAATATATATATTTTTCTTATAATTATATAACAGCATTCGAAATATATGCTATAAAAAAAAAATCAAATAAAATATAGTACAGTAAAATGTAATATAATATAAAATAATATGATATAATAATATGGTCTGTATGTAATTCTGCAAAGAAGGAGGCTCGGATGTTTACAATATATAAGTGCGAAAATGACTTTTACAATAAACATGTATAGGATACAAAGGCTTAAAAATAGGTTGTACACCACTCGCATACATTATTTTATGAAAAAGATTGCTATGTACCCATTTAAAATCTATATATATATATATAACCTATAGGAAATGTCAACACCTCTAAATTTGGAAAATAACTTTTAACTGTAAAGCATATATACAAACATACGAATATATATATACTGTATAACCTCTATGCCTTTGAATTTTTGCGAAGAAACATAGATCTACCAAATATGCATACATGCGTACTTTTAATACAACATATATTCTTAATATATACACTTTATATGTATGTACAGATCTCTGATAAAACAAATTAAAATGTATGCAGACCAAACTCAACTAAAATTATACAACACATATATATATCTACGTATGTTGTAATGTAATATAACACTGACATGTGTTATAGATAATATATACTTTAATATATAGCATGTACAATACAATACTATGACTCATATAAAATATTTACCCACAACACATCAATATAACTTAGGCACTGCACAAAACCACCACAGAGAACATATTTTAAAACATAAAAAAATGTATTTATAAAAACCCTTTATATAAATAACAAATAATATTACCTATGTAAAAAAAAAATGCTGCCAGCCTGAGAAAGAGGGGTTCGACGACTGGTGACCATGGCCGGGGAGCAAGTGGCGATGGATGGAGAAATGTCAGGCGGTGGTCAGAAAATGGTCGATGAGGCGAGCTAGGCGGCGTGAACGGTTGCTGAGGTGGAGGGAAGGCGCACGACCGAGGGAGGAGATGTTGGGTTTGATCGAAGTTGAGGAAGTTTGTGGGGTCGCGGATCAGGAAAGGAGGAGGTGGGATGATCGGCGGCAAGGTGAGGGGAGGAAGTGGCTTCGGCTGGGCTACTTGTGTAATGGGAGTGTTGAGTGGGAGGCGGAGTTGATGGTGAGGAGGAGATGGACGCGGAGGTGGAAGGTTTCGGCCATGAGGGGAAGATGGCGGGTCAGAGCTTGGGGCGGAGGATTGAAAAGCTGGAGAGGAAAAGAAATAAAGAAAATGAGGAGGGTAGAAAATAGAAGAGGAAAGGAGATGACAGAACAGAAATGAATTTGTAAAAATATTCTTTGCCGAGATATTTGCAAGCGAACCGAAACGTGGGGCGAAAAATAACGTGTGATCAATTCAAACGTCAGAGAGTTTTGAACGAACAAAAATGAATGAAATATTAACGGTCACCCCATGATATAGCTGGAATCCAAAGCAATTAATTGATGTTTGTACAGCACGTCATCAGATTGAAAAAGGCAAGGATACAAACAGTCACAAATTTTGGTACCGGTACAACATACAGTTTTATTGTTTCCGTCGCATACCGGTATTCAAAATACAGAATTGAATATACCACAGAGATCAGCATGACGAGACGATCAAAACGGTATACAGACATCAGTGGTACGATTATCCGGTCAAAAGTCGATAATCGGTACCAGAAATGCTGCCATTTTGTCAGAATTAAGATAAACGGAGCAGAAGAAGTCCAAATTTGGAAAAACGAATTTCGCAGTCTGATTCAGAATGATCTGAATAAATTTTCTCCTGTTGACATATTTTGGTTTCGGAAAACTTTTAAATTCACTGTTCTTAACCGGTTTGATTTGAAATGAAAATTCACAGGAAAACAAACTTCAATATTATCCGATGAAAATTTACCAGTTGCTATATTAAAATAGACGTATTCCAAATAATAAATTTTTTATTTTCAAATTTTATTGTTTAAAATTTCACAAATTTCCAGTTAAATATACTTTTAAAACCATTAAATTTTGCGGGTCGTTACACTCTCCCCCACTCAAAACTTTTCGTCCCCGAAAAGGAAGGAGAATAGAACAACCAGAAATAAAAATAGATTGAAAAGTCAAGATTAAACAATTAATTTGAACTATATGGATTTTACTTAAAATATTCATTTGAAAACTTCATTTGCAAATCAATTATTTTTTTATAATTTAATACTTTTTCAAAACTCATTTGTAAAATTTCTTTCTTCCTTTATAAATACCATTTATATGTTTAAATGACACCTTTATAATTATATGAAAACTATTTGAAAATAATTATTTACATTATTACTTATATTTACAAAGAAGCTATTTGAAAACATTAAATCCATAATTTATAAATTTATTAATTTATCTCAAGATACTATTCAACATTATTAATAAATCAATAATCATTTCTTTTAAATATGTTGTATTTAATTAATAACTCAAAATATTTATAACACTAAAATTTCTATTAAACCATATAGTATATAAATTAACAATATTTAAAGGGATATAGTCAACAAGGAGAAGAGGGACTTGGAAAAACAGAATATAGGTGAATAAATAAAGCTGAGCAGATAAGATAGATTCAAAAGATTAGTATCGGGCATGAATAATTTATTCAAACCATTAGGATTTCAATTTCAAATATTAATTCAAAATTTCTTTATTGGAAATACTTTTATAATAAAATACCTTTATAGTCGAAACAAATTTCTTTTCGAAAATACTTTTATAACTCGATGTTTTAACAAGTTTATCCTTGTTCCTGTAGACTCTGGTAGTGCGTTGATCAGGCGCAAAACTAGAATTCTCCAGGTACTTAGTAGACTTGTTTCAACACCCAGTGAAAATACTGGAAAAACTTTTAAAAACAGATATGGAAAGTACAATCCAAACAAAAACGAACAAAACCTTTGTCTAACCATGGTTCGCAGATACACAATGGTTACGCCTGGTTCCCCCAGGAAACAATCCATATCCGTAGGCTTTCTCAGCCCTGCGAGTTACGCCATGATGACTAGTAGAATGCAGGATACACAATGATTACGCCTGGATCCCCCAGGAAACAATCCGTACCCCTAGGCAAGACTCAGCCAGGCATTTGCGCTACTATTCGCGACCTACACAGATTGCAGGATACACAATGATTACGCCTGGATCCCCCAGGAAACAATCCGTACCCCTAGGCAAGACTCAGCCAGGCAGTTGCGCTATGCAGTCACGAGAGAACAATAAGACCATGGGTAACGCCATGGAATTCGAAGGACACTCGAGTATCATATCCGGAAAACCAAAATCAGAGAGAATAATATCGATAGAATGAATCCAAGATGTGGCCACAAATCGGATATCAAGCAGAAGGCACTTTCCATATCTTTACTTCGAAAATATGTATCATATAGTACCTTTTCAAATCACTTTCAAATATCATACTTATATAAAATCCATTATATATAAGATTTAATTTTCAAATCAAATACTTTCCAAAATCAATAGTATATCAAATCATACTTATATAGACTTCAATTATATAAGATTTCACTTTCAAATTGAGTACCTTTTCAAATCTATAGTTTTCGAATCACTTTCATACTCATACAAATCAATTTTATATAAGTTCGACAACTCCCAAATCAAGTTTTTAGTAACATAAGGTTCTCAAATTTCAATTTGTTTCAATATCAGTTCAATTTCAAAATCATATACAATTTCACCAAATTTTTTCTTCTCAAATTAAATATCTATAGTTTCAAAGTTTCCAAAATAATAAATTTAGGAAATAAATCCAAATTTCCAAATTAATATAATTAAGTCAAACAATTCATTTCCAAAATCAATGGTTTTCAAAATCATCTTATACTTACGTAAGGTCTATCTTATATAAGGATCAAATTTTTCAAAATAAATTTCGCTGTATGAAGAGCCATATGGGATTAAATATCTTTGCTTTTATGGGTTATATATCTTTGTAATTTATTTTGGAAATTTTCTTTTAGTAAGCAAAGATATTCTAACTCGACAGCTTTCAATTTCAGCGTCAAAATATATCAATGATATTAGAATATAAGATGTACATACGTCATCATTTCGCAGAATCACATTTTGATCGCTCGCTCGATCACACAAGTTCGCTTTCGAACTAGTATTGTCCATTCGACTTCCCTAATGCGGATTTTGATATGGTTTCTCGACTAGAAGCCATCAGTCTCCTTGCATAGCCATATACTATGATAGAGAATTCTAGAATCAAGCCCAAAATCCATATCAAATATTCGCCATCAAGAATCAAATGAAAAATCCTAACACGAAATGGTGTAATCCACCTCGAACTTGTGTACTCAAACTTGGATCAAATTAATTATGCGAATAAAACAGCATACGTACAACTTATATATTTATTCCAACTTGTTAAATATATAGTTTCATAAAGATGTTACTAAGTTAAAACATTTAAACTAAATTTTATTCAAAATATTTTGAAGACCAAATTCTTCTCAAGACATTTCAAATCTAAATTTCATATTAGAAAATTTAAAATTTCCTTATTCATTTACTTAACCAAACAGTTTCAACTTATTTAAATCATATTACTTCATACTTAAACATTCAAAACAAACTTATATACTTTATCAAATAATTCATACTTTTCAAAATTTCTTGGCTTTGAAAATTAACCCTTGATTTGGAAGTACTCGAACTTCAAAATAGTCGAAGAAATCATTTTCAAATTCAAGAGTTGGAAATCAGCAACAAATCAGTAAATCAATTTTAATAGATAGGGTTATATCAAATCCAAAACTCGAGGACTGAACACCAGCTTACTTCAAATCATTTCAAATACATATACATATATCTTTCGAATATCAAATCATACTTCAAAATTTGAAATCAAAATTGGTTTCTCAAAATCACTCGCGTAGCAATGCTACTAAAAGTGGCCTATCCCTCACTCTGAAACTCGAAAATCAATGTCGATGATGCGTGCACTCATCACCGAAATTATTTTCCAGCGACATAAGTGAGTTCTGGACTTCTATTTTCTCAAACTTCTTTTGAAATTTCTTCAAAACTCCTTAAAATTATTTGAAACCTTTCTTATTCGGAAAATATTTCTAAATCATACTATTATTATATATTTCAAAATCTTAAAACCAATTTCAAAATACCGGAGTTCAATTCTCGAATTTCAAATTTCAAACCCTTTAGTTATAAATCATTTTTATATAAATCAATTTCTTATATAACTTAAAATTTTCAAATCCTTTCAAAAATTCAAATTCTTATTTTTAAAAGGTATATATAATCCTTATCGAAAACATTTTCACTTTTATATATAGAATATAATCATACTTATAAAAATTTCGATATATAAAACAATTTCCAAAATACGAATAAACCCGATTTTCAAAGGATGATTTAAGAATGAATTTCAAACAAAGATAGAAATTCAAATTAGAGGGACTCTAATCAAATAGGATTCTGATTCGAAGATAAGTTCGAACGAAAATGAGATAATTAATTTCAAAACAGAAGATGGATATACTTATACAAGTCGCGGGCGACCTTAACCGGGTCAACCGTGACTTCAAGAATATAATCCATGTGGAATTCCAAGAAAACCAAACATTCGATCGGAAGAGATAGCGCATCTAAACCAAAGATATATAAATCTCTGGTGAATCAACGCCAATTGTAAAGGAGTTCCACCCCTTTACAATCCTTCAAAGATTGGCGGGATCGCCTATTCTTATAGAGATCATTCGAAGTGGAGTTATGGGATACTCCAGAATCAAAAGAATACCAATAGAGAGAGACACGAATGAATTTTGGAACCGTAGAGAACGTTCCAAAGTTCAAAGGAAATCGAGTCAAAGGAAGAGATTAAACTCGAACGAAAGCAATTCTGTAATAAATTTACTATATATGCTAAGTTTGCCTAGAACCTCGCTCTGATACCAACTGAAACGACCCAATATTTTGGACCATTCAAATCGACAATAAATCCACACATGTCTGACTTGAATAATTCAAAATAACAGATAGTAATAAAAATTTGGCAAAACTCAGCATATGCAGTAAATAAATCAATCACAGAATCACAGACACAGAGTAATACAATAATACGCAGCGGAATAGATAAAATAGTAGTTCATGAAGCTACTATATAAACATCAGAGTTAAATAAAATACAACAGAATATCTCAAATGTAGTGAAGTCTCCAGTACAACAGATGACCTCTCTGAACAAATCAACTGGAAAAGCTGAAAGCTGAATCGATAGTTGGATCTCCAAATGAAGCTCCAAACTCCAAGGGTGAGTCAAAAGCTGTATCACTCGGTCTGACCCGAGCGTAAAGCAAAACACAAAACACTCGAGTCAGGATTAACATTCTTATACTAATAAAATCCAACTCAAGTGAAATATCAATTGAAATACAAGTAACTTAAAGGATGTTTGGGATAACCATCCTCTAAGGATCTTCAGAACTATCTACAAGGTGGAAATATACATTATAACACCGTGGTCGTTTCAATTTAATTTATACTTAAAAACCCAAATATCACTTCATTTCAAATATATCTATTTTTCCAAAATAGTATATATATATTAAATGATTTAAAAAGTAAAGTATTCAAGTCTCACAAAACGATTCAAATTAACTCAAGTTCCAAATTCAAATTGATTCAAAGCTCAATTCATCAAGTCAATTCAGTTCTCAATAGACCATTTAAATTCCAATATATTTCAAAGCTTTAATATTCAACCATTTCAAAGTTAAATTTAACAGTTTCATATAGCTCTTGATTTATTATAATATTAATCAGGGAATATAAATTCAATATCATTTAACTAGCTTTATATTTCATTTTTTACTACATATTTCCTTAAATTTATTTAAACAAGAAATATTCATTTAATTTATTTAAATCAAACTCAAGTTATAAATCATATCTTAAATCCTAATCTCAATAAGTTTAAATCGGTTTAATTAAATAAAATTCTTTACCAAATTCAAATTATCTTCCCAACTTTAACTTATTCAAATTATTACAAAAAAATCTATTTTGAAATATAATTTTTATACTTAAACGTATTATATGTATTAAACCCATCTTCATTAAATTAAATATCATTATTAAATCTATATAAATCATTTCCATTTATATATAATAATTTAAGGCTCAACATTTAATAAAACCATATATTTCTTTCCAAAAACCATAGAATTCAATTTTAAAAGATTTATATATATATGGACCAACGGTGTTTGTATATATATTTATCATATGGTTAATTGATACGGATATTTATCATTTCAATCCGAAATTTAAATATATACGGGTAGATATCATTTCGACCCGTAATCCCAATGTCAATTCAAATGAAAATCGCTTGGGTTTAT
This sequence comes from Allium fistulosum, assembly GCA_030737815.1. Lineage (NCBI taxonomy): Eukaryota > Viridiplantae > Streptophyta > Magnoliopsida > Asparagales > Amaryllidaceae > Allium > Allium fistulosum. The sequence continues at coordinate 637,175,581 of CM060901.1, forward strand.
CATTTCAACCCATAACGATTTTCTCCTATTCTAAAGTCCGTTCGGGTATGTATCATTTCAACCCATAGTGAATCTTATACTAACAGGGAACTTGCAGAGTGATAACAGATAATATAAAATAAAACAACAGGCATATATCATCAATAACAATAGAATAAGAACAACGGGATATGGTGTCATATCCCACAGGTGAACAGTTATAGATAATAGCATATATAACAATGTAAATAACTACAGCAGCATATTTCAATTACTATTTCAAATGAAATCGAATTTAAATAATAAAAGAACGTTAATCGTGAGTGATTGCTCACCTTTCGAGGCTAGATAGAAAAGACAATGAAATGAGTTACGAAATGCAAGCACGACTTCCAAATCAAAGCTAGAGGGATACGATTCGACGAACAAATCTGATAGTTTGAATAGACGAAATCAAATCAAACCGGAATGATGAAGATAATTGGTAAAAGTGAACTTATATATATAAACACTATATATATACTTTATAATGCATACCCAGAACAAAGAAAATATGCAGACACAGCCTATAGAACTTACAACAAAATATATAGACAGAGCTACATACTATAACTTTATATATTAAATAGGGCTTTTTATATTTGAAACCAATCTTAAGGATACTTTTATATAACATACCAGACTCTCGGCTATTGTATAAAAATATATCCTGAAAATACTACAACACTTACATATATGTAATCATATAGTAAACAGACGTATGCAGTTTATGTTCATAAACAATTATACTAACATGTGCAGGATGTTCAACTTATGCAGCAACATTTAATTACATATATATTATGTAACAAACATATTTTTATATATCTACACGTAAAAAAAAAAAAAGGTACAGGATATAAACACATGGGTTCAAACGCATATAACAAAACATTGTATACCTTTTATATAACCAATATATATATTTTTCTTATAATTATATAACAGCATTCGAAATATATGCTATAAAAAAAAAATCAAATAAAATATAGTACAGTAAAATGTAATATAATATAAAATAATATGATATAATAATATGGTCTGTATGTAATTCTGCAAAGAAGGAGGCTCGGATGTTTACAATATATAAGTGCGAAAATGACTTTTACAATAAACATGTATAGGATACAAAGGCTTAAAAATAGGTTGTACACCACTCGCATACATTATTTTATGAAAAAGATTGCTATGTACCCATTTAAAATCTATATATATATATATAACCTATAGGAAATGTCAACACCTCTAAATTTGGAAAATAACTTTTAACTGTAAAGCATATATACAAACATACGAATATATATATACTGTATAACCTCTATGCCTTTGAATTTTTGCGAAGAAACATAGATCTACCAAATATGCATACATGCGTACTTTTAATACAACATATATTCTTAATATATACACTTTATATGTATGTACAGATCTCTGATAAAACAAATTAAAATGTATGCAGACCAAACTCAACTAAAATTATACAACACATATATATATCTACGTATGTTGTAATGTAATATAACACTGACATGTGTTATAGATAATATATACTTTAATATATAGCATGTACAATACAATACTATGACTCATATAAAATATTTACCCACAACACATCAATATAACTTAGGCACTGCACAAAACCACCACAGAGAACATATTTTAAAACATAAAAAAATGTATTTATAAAAACCCTTTATATAAATAACAAATAATATTACCTATGTAAAAAAAAAATGCTGCCAGCCTGAGAAAGAGGGGTTCGACGACTGGTGACCATGGCCGGGGAGCAAGTGGCGATGGATGGAGAAATGTCAGGCGGTGGTCAGAAAATGGTCGATGAGGCGAGCTAGGCGGCGTGAACGGTTGCTGAGGTGGAGGGAAGGCGCACGACCGAGGGAGGAGATGTTGGGTTTGATCGAAGTTGAGGAAGTTTGTGGGGTCGCGGATCAGGAAAGGAGGAGGTGGGATGATCGGCGGCAAGGTGAGGGGAGGAAGTGGCTTCGGCTGGGCTACTTGTGTAATGGGAGTGTTGAGTGGGAGGCGGAGTTGATGGTGAGGAGGAGATGGACGCGGAGGTGGAAGGTTTCGGCCATGAGGGGAAGATGGCGGGTCAGAGCTTGGGGCGGAGGATTGAAAAGCTGGAGAGGAAAAGAAATAAAGAAAATGAGGAGGGTAGAAAATAGAAGAGGAAAGGAGATGACAGAACAGAAATGAATTTGTAAAAATATTCTTTGCCGAGATATTTGCAAGCGAACCGAAACGTGGGGCGAAAAATAACGTGTGATCAATTCAAACGTCAGAGAGTTTTGAACGAACAAAAATGAATGAAATATTAACGGTCACCCCATGATATAGCTGGAATCCAAAGCAATTAATTGATGTTTGTACAGCACGTCATCAGATTGAAAAAGGCAAGGATACAAACAGTCACAAATTTTGGTACCGGTACAACATACAGTTTTATTGTTTCCGTCGCATACCGGTATTCAAAATACAGAATTGAATATACCACAGAGATCAGCATGACGAGACGATCAAAACGGTATACAGACATCAGTGGTACGATTATCCGGTCAAAAGTCGATAATCGGTACCAGAAATGCTGCCATTTTGTCAGAATTAAGATAAACGGAGCAGAAGAAGTCCAAATTTGGAAAAACGAATTTCGCAGTCTGATTCAGAATGATCTGAATAAATTTTCTCCTGTTGACATATTTTGGTTTCGGAAAACTTTTAAATTCACTGTTCTTAACCGGTTTGATTTGAAATGAAAATTCACAGGAAAACAAACTTCAATATTATCCGATGAAAATTTACCAGTTGCTATATTAAAATAGACGTATTCCAAATAATAAATTTTTTATTTTCAAATTTTATTGTTTAAAATTTCACAAATTTCCAGTTAAATATACTTTTAAAACCATTAAATTTTGCGGGTCGTTACACACTGAATGTATGTTGTTAAATTGATGATGGATGAAATTGTAATTGAAGTGACAAGTGGAAACCGTAATGTAATAATCTTTAATCTACATGAAATGATAGTGTAGATTCTAGAAATAATTATATTAATTCGTACAAATAACAATGCGAATTAATACGGTTATTTCGGGATTATTTGAATTGATTATTGGATTGATATTGATTGTTGTTATTGCTTGTTTATTTACTTTGACACCATCCCAGTTATCACACTGCAAGTTCCATTTGATATGTTTTGATTTTGAATTGAATTGGAATCGGGTTGAAATGATAAATACCCAAATTGAACTTTGACCTAGGATAGGAAATTTAAATAAAACCCGATTGGTCAATGAATTTGATTTAAATAAATAAAGATTTTATTTGAATAAATAATATGGTTTTGAAATTAAGTTTGAAATTGAATTTAGTTTGAAATTATTAAACTTTGAAATGATTTAATAATTAAGTTTGGAATTATAATTAAGTTTTGAAATCATTAGACTTTGAAATTATTTAATAATTAAGTTTTGAATTATTTAATAATTAAATAAGATTGAATTATTTAATGATTAAATTGATTTGGATTCTTTAATAAGAGAAATTGAAGTTTTGAATAAGTAAATTTTACTTCGTAATAACTGAAATTGAGTTTCTTTATTAATTAAGTTTTGGAAAATTATTTAAGTAAGTAAATAAGTGAAATGGAATTTCTTTAACAAGAAATGAAAATGTGATATTTTGGAATTAACGTAAGACTTGAAATGTAAAGAATTTGATTTGATGAATTTAATTTAATTAAATTTGTAAGTTTTGATTTAATGAAGTTGAATTTAAGAAATTGATTTAATGATTTGGAAATTTAATAGAAATTGTTTTGAATGATAAAGTAACTTAACGAATATTGAATGAAATCGATAAATGAGTTTAAATTGATTTGAATGTTAAATAGAATTTATTTAAATGATTTCGGAATGAAACTTATATACGAACTTGAATCAATATTTGAATTGTTTTAAATAGAAATTGAAATTGAATTATAGGATTTTGAAACGGAAAATTGGAAGTTTAGAAATGAAAATTTGGAAATTGTTTAGAAAGACAAATGAAATGTTGATTTACGAATTCTATTTGAAATTGAAATTGATTTGGTTTTTGAAATATATAAACGACCAATCGGTGTAATAATTACGAAAGTTATTAAAGAGACCGGGATCGGTAATGGATATACTCTCTATCTGAACCGAAACCACTTTAATAACTATACGCGGAGTGTTGATCCAGAACGAAGTGGATGGTTTTGATGAACGCGTTGACTGAAGAAAGAGAACGATTTTGGATGACCCCTGACATGACTAAAACAGGAGCCGCGCCGGGCCATTGAGGTTCGCTACCTCTAGCGGACACACTTCTTCGATACCTTATCTATTACTTTTGTGATTCGATTTGGGTGCACCCCTTGATTTGGGAGTGTTGTTTCGCGGTGTTGGGATAGTAGCTGCTATGCCCAACATCAGTCCGGATCACGCAACTACTAGTATCCTAGTTGGTATCGCCTCATGAACCTTGTCATACTGATTATCCTATTCGCGACCACTACGATTTTGATTTGTACCTTTAGTATATGGATTGCCCTCTGGTGACTTCCGGTTTTGGGGAAACTACGGTCTTGTATATGCTTTTGGGAATAAACAGGTTAAGAGGTGTATGGGCCCTGCTTAACCCTACTTTGATATCTTTATATTACTGATAGACATTATCTACTTAGCGTACATTACTACCTAGTAGATAGTTTAACGGATCCTTAAAGGATGGTTATTCCAAACATCCTTTGAGTTACTTGTATTTCAATTGATATTTCACTTGAGTTGGATTTATTAATATAAGAATGTTAATCCTGACTCGAGTGTCTTGTGTTTTGCTTTACGCTCGGGTCAGACTAAGTGTACCAGTATTCGAGACTCACCTTTGGAGTTGGAGCTTTGCTTGAAGATCCAGCCATCTATTCTGCTTTCAGTATTCGATGATTCCAGTGATGTATCCTGATTTGTATCTGATGTATCGTATTACTCTTCTGTTGTAAACTCTGATGTATTTTTATATATTCATATAGTAGCTTCATGAACTACTATCTCTTTTATTTCCGCTGCATTTATTACTCTGTGTCTGTGATCTGTGATTATATCTATTTACTGTATATGTTCAGTTTTGCCAAATTTAAATTAACAACGCGGTATTTTGAGCAATTCAACTCCGGCATGAGTGTCTACCTATACACTTATAATGGACGCGAATGGTCCAAAATGGCGGGTCGTTACAGTTGGTATCAGAGCTTTGGTAGCTCTAGGCAAAACTTAACATATAGGGTAAATGTATTTACAGAATCACTCCCATTCGAGTTTCAATCTCTTCCTTTTGATTCGATTCCTTTGAATTTTGGAACGTCCCCTACGGTTCCAAATTTCATTCGTGTCCCTCACTATTCGTCTTCTTTAAATTCTGGAGCATCACATTTCTCCACATCGAATGATCTTTATAATGAGTCGGCGGTCTCTCCAATCTCAAATCGATTTATAAAAGGGGTGAAATTCCTTTACAATAGGCATTGATTTACCGGAGATTTATGTATCCTCGGTTTACGATGCTATCTATCTCCTGCTATACCTGAATTCTATTTCTCGAGATCGGATGTTGATTTACCTTGGAATTTAGCATCGATCTTATTATCTAAGTCACGGTCGATCCGGTTAAGGTTGCCCGTAAATTAAAAAGCTTATCCGTCTCCCGATTCTGTTAATATAATTATCTTATCTCTTATTCCGAACTTATCTTCGAATCAAATTTCTCTTTGATTTGAGTCCATCAAATTTGGAACCCTATCCTTATTTTGAAAATTCATTCCTGTATCGTCGAGCAAAGAAATGTATTTAAACTAATATATAAATATTTTAATATATACTGTGTTGTTTGAGTTGTTGATGTTGATTTGGGTTTCCGATCGATTCGTCTGATCAACGCTATCGATAGGATTTCCAAAACACTTGAACAGAGCAAACTGATACAATATTGTTTTCAAATTTGTTTGACTATATTGTAAAAATATAAGTAAAATTTTTTGAAATTTAATAAGTTAATTAAATTGGTTGTTTAAAATGATAATATTTGATTATCAATTATTATTCTAAATGAATTTATAATTATGGTTTATAAATTGATTTGGAATTTGAAATGAATTTAATTCAGAAATTTGAGAATTTAATTTCCAATGATTTTCGAACTATGGTTTTAAAGGTCTAAAATGCACATTATTTAAAGGTATTTTGACTATAATTTGTTTCCAAAGAATTCTAATGTATATTATTTAAGGTATTTTTTTTTAAATAGAAACCGTTTTCAAAGAATTTTAAAATGTTGAAATCAGTGCTCTTCTCTTTGTCGCTGGAAAATAATTTCGGTGATGGCGGCCGCATCATCGACATTCATTTTCGAGTTTCGAAGTGGAGATACTATTCTGTAGATTTGCTACGGTTTTGTTTTGAAAAAAATATATTTTGATTTGAATTTCTTCAGTATAAAATTTGATTTATATATATAGGTATCTTATTTTAAAATTTAATTTGATCTGATATAAATATATTATATATATCTCTAAATTGTTTAAAGTTAATCGGAAAGCTAATTCTTAAATTTTGTTAAAGAATGATTTTAATTATAAATAAAACCAAAATTTGGAATAAATATTTAAACTTGAATAATTGAATTTGGAAAATTTTATTTGTATATTGTTCAACTGCATTCTAATACAACTTACCTAAATCATTCAGAAGTTGAATATGTAATTGGATAATATAATATAAATTGAAGTTATAAATAAAATTTGAGTGTTGTAATAAATGTTATACACTAAATTTGGATTATAAAGATGTTAGTAGAGTTAGATAGGATAATAAGTAAACTCGGTTAATAATGAAATAAATTTGTTTTGAAAGAATTAATAAAATTGTTTTGAAGAATTAATAAAATTTGTTTTGAAAGAATTAATAAATTGAAATTTGATCAACTTATGAAAATACCTTGAATTTAAAAGCAATTAGTAAATATAAATTAATTTAAATCGAAACTTTTATGTTTTAAATTAATTTATATGGGTTAAATATATGTGAGTAGATATATTAAGTAGAATCAATTTAATAGTAAGTTGGAATAAAGAAGAATTTAAACTGGTTGAATAAAATATGATTATAATAAAAGACTATTCAAATTTATGGTTTTAGAAATTGTAAATGTAAGAAAATGGGATAATAAGATAGTGAATTTAGTAATAGTTGAGACTGATTTTAGTAAAATCAAATGGATTAAATCAATTATTGAATATCAATTAATTTAAATTTGAATTTATATGGTTTAAATTAATTGTTATTTTGTATTTCAAAATCCGGTTTTTTTTCTTTCTGGTTGTTTCTATTCTTCTACCTCGTTCCTTTTCGGGGACGAAAAGTTTTGAGTGGGGGAGAATGTAACGACCCGTAAAATTTCAACTATTTTAAAAACGTAATTAGTTGAAATTTTGTGAAATTTTAAACGATAAAATTTGAAATAAAAAAATTTTATATTTGGAATACGTCTAGTTAAACATAGCAACTGGTAAATTTTCGTCCGAAAATATGAAAGTTTATTTCGCGCGTAAATTCACTTCAATTTAATCAGTTAAAAAGCGTTGAAAATGAAATGTTTCCGAAACCTAAATATTTTTACATAGAAAAATTCTAAACCATCTTCTGAGCAAGATGTCAGTTCGTCGTTTTTCCAAATTAGGACATCTTTGACTCCGTCGACCTTATTCTTCAGCGTTTTTCTTGCATTTTCCGTCAGTAGAAAATTTCGAATTTTTATAAATTCAATCATACCACTAATATCTGTATACTGTTTTGATCGTCTCGTTGTGCTGACCTCTATGGTATATTCAGTTGTGTGCTTCGGTGGTTGACACATTGGCGAAACCGTGAACAATTTGCCATATCGGTTTCTTTTTCGAGTCTTTTGGCTTCTCGTGCCTTTTCAATTTTCCACGGTTTAAACCAGCAGTTGCTTTTCTTTTCAAATTCCCAGAAGTTAATAATTATGAATTTAGCCATTCCCAACGTTCAATTTATATTTCCTAGAGGATTCAATACTGACCTTATCTATTCTCTGGAATTAATATCCACTATTCAATACAATACCTCGGTTCGTTCTCTACCTTCTCTGCTATTCTTCATTTTCATTCTATCTTCATTTTTTTATAAAATAAAAAAAAAAGAGCATACCATCCATCCAAAACCGAGCCTCAATATTTTGCTCGAACTATTGTCTGCTTCTCACTTATTGCCGAGCGACCGCCTTCCCAGTGCCCACTTCGCAACCCATCCCTCCTTCGCTCGTTCTCGCCGCGCCAGGGCATCGACCTCCGCTCGTACGCCCCTCAACCGAACCTCCATCACCTCTCCCCTGGCCACGTCCATCCCCTGCCTCCGTAGACGCCGCCACTTCCACTAACACGAGCAAGCACCTCAACTCGCGAGCCTCTACCGCTAGTGCGAGCACCACCTATTCGTACGCCTGAACCTCCCATTTCCGCCGACCACCGCTTTGCCGAGAACCACCGGCACCCAACTCCAACCAAGCATCCGCCTGCAGGTAACGAACAAGCCACTCAACCCAGTCACCCACCCTCCGGTCGTGCCTCCCTACCAACCTCCAACCGAGCGCGCCCAGCCTCACCCCTCATCATCCTTCACCTTCGATGCACCGCAAATCCCCACCTCTTCCCGCTCGACCTTGCCGACAAACCCAAGTGCAACTCTGGCACTTGCCCACACGTTTCTCCAGTTTGGCCTCTCTTTTGTTTGATAAGCAGGTACCTATTTATATATATGTAATAAGTAATATACTTGCAACCGTAGAGTATTATCTTTGCTATAAAATTTGTTTGCTGTATATCTTTGGTTGGGTTTAATATCTTAGTTATATAAGCTCTGTTTTCTAAAAGTATATATAATATGTTTAGCATAGCATAGACCGATTTACATGAAAATATATGTTATTTCAAACTGCAGATACAGTGGAGTATCATTCAATTATAAACTTGTTATACGTTACTTGTTATATTATACGTTATTTGTTTATATTTCGAGTTATCTAAACTGTTATTTTATATTATACGTTATTGTGTTATGTGGATATAGATAGAATCAGGTAATATATGTGTAGCCTTAGATTTTCTTGTTTTGTAAAATATTCCCAGCATATGTACATTATAGCATATATGTTTTGAAATTGGTTAGTTGGTATATGATTGATAAGTGAGTTCTGTTTTATATATTGTTTATATTTTTCTTTTAACAGTATATAGGGTATATACTTATACAACTAAAATGTTATCTTACGTATATGTATTACTAGTTTATATGATAGTTTAGTATAGAGACTGTCGTTTAAATTATATATGTATTAAAGCCATATTTTGTGAGGTAAGTTTTGTCTAAATGAATTAATATAGCAGTATCTATTGTGCTTGTATATATATATAGTTATCTTAGTATATATACACACAATTTTATATGTTTATGAGTACTGTTCCAAAGTTTTATTTTATTTCTGAGATTTTGGTTGGCGAATATGTTGACAAAATAATAATAATAATATGTTAGCGTTGCTGTTCTATCAAATCTATTCTGATTTGTTTTATCGCTTCTGTTACCAGCCTTGTCCGTCGTGCCTGTTCTCCCCGTCGAATCATGTCCAATTTGCTTTGTTTCGAAGTTCGTGTTCAGTTTCGTAACTTACTTCATTGTCCGTCCTCTCTAGCCTCGAAAGGTGAGCACTCACTCACGATTAACGTTCTTTTATTTATTAAATTTGATTTCAATTGAAACGACAATTGAAATATGCTGATGTTAGTTAATTACACTGTTATATATGCTATTGCCTGTATCAGTTCACCTGTGACATCTGACACCATTATCTGTTAATTATTTATGCAATAATAATACAGTTTGGCTGATAATTGATTGATTGTTGATGTTTATATTGGATGTTAAATTGTTAATGTTAAAATGTTAAATAGTATGAAATTGAACTTGATATATGATAATTAAATGTTAAATTTGATTAACTGACATTTGTATAATATGACCCCTTTAACTGTTGAATTTATTGACACGTAGGATTTGTTTAATTACATTTTGAACCACTGAATGTATGTTGTTAAATTGATGATGGATGAAATTGTAATTGAAGTGACAAGTGGAAACCGTAATGTAATAATCTTTAATCTACATGAAATGATAGTGTAGATTCTAGAAATAATTATATTAATTCGTACAAATAACAATGCGAATTAATACGGTTATTTCGGGATTATTTGAATTGATTATTGGATTGATATTGATTGTTGTTATTGCTTGTTTATTTACTTTGACACCATCCCAGTTATCACACTGCAAGTTCCCTTTGATGTGTTTTGATTTTGAATTGAATTGGAATCGGGTTGAAATGATAAATACCCAAATTGAACTTTGACCTAGGATAGGAAATTTAAATAAAACCCGATTGGTCAATGAATTTGATTTAAATAAATAAAGATTTTATTTGAATAAATAATATGGTTTTGAAATTAAGTTTGAAATTGAATTTAGTTTGAAATTATTAAACTTTGAAATGATTTAATAATTAAGTTTGGAATTATAATTAAGTTTTGAAATCATTTGACTTTGAAATTATTTAATAATTAAGTTTTGAATTATTTAATAATTAAATAAGATTGAATTATTTAATGATTAAATTGATTTGGATTCTTTAATAAGAGAAATTGAAGTTTTGAATAAGTAAATTTTACTTCGTAATAACTGAAATTGAGTTTCTTTATTAATTAAGTTTTGGAAAATTATTTAAGTAAGTAAATAAGTGAAATGGAATTTCTTTAACAAGAAATGAAAATGTGATATTTTGGAATTAACGTAAGACTTGAAATGTAAAGAATTTGATTTGATGAATTTAATTTAATTAAATTTGTAAGTTTTGATTTAATGAAGTTGAATTTAAGAAATTGATTTAATGATTTGGAAATTTAATAGAAATTATTTTGAATGATAAAGTAACTTAACGAATATTGAATGAAATCGATAAATGAGTTTAAATTGATTTGAATGTTAAATAGAATTTATTTAAATGATTTCGGAATGAAACTTATATACGAACTTGAATCAATATTTGAATTGTTTTAAATAGAAATTGAAATTGAATTATAGGATTTTGAAACGGAAAATTGGAAGTTTAGAAATGAAAATTTGGAAATTGTTTAGAAAGACAAATGAAATGTTGATTTACGAATTCTATTTGAAATTGAAATTGATTTGGTTTTTGAAATATATAAACGACCAATCGGTGTAATAATTACGAAAGTTATTAAAGAGACCGGGATCGGTAATGGATATACTCTCTATCTGAACCGAAACCACTTTAATAACTATACGCGGAGTGTTGATCCAGAACGAAGTGGATGGTTTTGATGAACGCGTTGACTGAAGAAAGAGAACGATTTTGGATGACCCCTGACATGACTAAAACAGGAGCCGCGCCGGGCCATTGAGGTTCGCTACCTCTAGCGGACACACTTCTTCGATACCTTATCTATTACTTTTGTGATTCGATTTGGGTGCACCCCTTGATTTGGGAGTGTTGTTTCGCGGTGTTGGGATAGTAGCTGCTATGCCCAACATCAGTCCGGATCACGCAACTACTAGTATCCTAGTTGGTATCGCCTCATGTACCTTGTCATACTGATTATCCTATTCGCGACCACTACGATTTTGATTTGTACCTTTAGTATATGGATTGCCCTCTGGTGACTTCCGGTTTTGGGGAAACTACGGTCTTGTATATGCTTTTGGGAATAAACAGGTTAAGAGGTGTATGGGCCCTGCTTAACCCTACTTTGATATCTTTATATTACTGATAGACATTATCTACTTAGCGTACATTACTACCTAGTAGATAGTTTAACGGATACTTAAAGGATGGTTATTCCAAACATCCTTTGAGTTACTTGTATTTCAATTGCTATTTCACTTGAGTTGGATTTATTAATATAAGAATGTTAATCCTGACTCGAGTGTCTTGTGTTTTGCTTTACGCTCGGGTCAGACTGAGTGTACCAGTATTCGAGACTCACCTTTGGAGTTGGAGCTTTGCTTGAAGATCCAGCCATCTATTCTGCTTTCAGTATTCAATGATTCCAGTGATGTATCCTGATTTGTATCTGATGTATCGTATTACTCTTCTGTTGTAAACTCTGATGTATTTTTATATATTCATATAGTAGCTTCATGAACTACTATCTCTTTTATTTCCGCTGCATTTATTACTCTGTGTCTGTGATCTGTGATTATATCTATTTACTGTATATGTTCAGTTTTGCCAAATTTAAATTAACAACGTGGTATTTTGAGCAATTCAACTCCGGCATGAGTGTCTACCTATACACTTATAATGGACGCGAATGGTCCAAAATGGCGGGTCGTTACATTGATCCATTTTTTGGGTTAACACTCGGGATGGTACAAAGGAGATGGAGGATAGTTTGAAGGAGATCCATCCATGGTTGCTTATAGACCAAGATTGCTTCTTAACTTAGTATCGTATATTTTTTGTAGTGTATTCACTGCTGTAGGTGGAGTCGCTTAGTATGCATTTCAATTTGCAGTTTAGCTTATATGTAGTTTCTTTTGAATATGCAAGTATATGATTTTTGTTTTATGATAATAAACATATATATATTTATTTAAATGTATTTGTTATTGTACTATTTTATTTTCACATAATTAAATAAATATTTGCTGAATAAAATAAATAACACAAAATTTAAATTCAAATAGATATTTTATTCAAACAAATATTTTATTACAATTTTTGAATAGTACAAAAATTTGAGCTTTCACTATATATACAACATTTCAAATTACAACACAATTTTTCACTATACAATTATCATTTACATTAGAACCTCACTACATATCACTCATTCACTCGTATTTATCTTTAACTCTATTTCAGCTTGAATCCAGCATCTGAATTATCTGCAAAGTAAATACTGACGCAGTAAAATTGAAAAAGAAATATTTGTGTAGTGTAAAATAAAATGTGTATGTCGAAAATGTTATTTGCCTCAGTTATTTGGATTGTTCTTCATCCTTTATTTTGAATTCATCTTACATGAATAGCTTGTGACATGCACAGTGTGTCACTGTACATGCCACAAGGTCGTGCACACTGATATACACTTGACAAAACTGGAGGGATAGGTGAGCACAAGGTCAAACCCGAGCCGAGGCTGGATTCAACTCAGGTGTAATACAAATACATCACAAAATTGTCAAGTACAAGTTCTCATGCAACAATAAGCCAAAACCAGACCATGCTAACAAATGCACAAATGTGTACACATGAGAACAGACTTGACAGTAGAGTCAAAGCTGTAACGACCCGAAAATTTTAGTGGTTTTATTTGTTTAATTAATTGAAATTTTATGGAATTTTAAATAATAAAATTTTTAATTTAAAACTTAATATTTGGAATACGTCCATTTTAACATAGCAACTGGTAAATTTTCATCAGAAAATTTGGAAGTTTATTTTCTAGTGTAATTTTATTCCAATTTATAGCAGTTAAAATTGATGATAATAAAATGCTTTCCAAACCCGAATATTTTTATGTAATAAATTTGTAAATCATCTTCTGAGTGAGACATCATATTTCGTTTCTCCATATTTGGACTGTTATTGCTTCGTCGATCTTATTTTCGATGAAATAGCAGCATTTTCGTACCGATATCAATTTTTGATCGGATAATCGTACCACTGATATCTGTATACCGTTTTGATCGTCTCGTCATGCTAATCTCGGCGGTATATTTTTTATGTATTTTGAGGTCCGGTACGCGACGGAAATAATAAACTGTTCGTTGTAACGGTACCCTAAACTGTGACATTGCTACTTCTTCGGTTTCAAAATTTGAAACGTGTTGTCGAATCAAGCCATTAATTACTTTGATTATTTTTCTGAATCAAAGTGCAACCGTTGCTTTTATATTTTTCTTGAATTGAAGGGCTGAAAATTACTAATTCCAACGTTCAATTTATTATACGTTGTGTAACGACCCGCTATTTTGGACCATTCAAATCGACAATAAATCCACACATGTCTGACTTGAATAATTCAAAATATCAGATTGTTAATTTAAATTTGGCAAAACTCAGAATATACAGTAAATAAATTAATCACAGAATCACAGACGCAGAGTAATACAATAATACGCAGCGAAATAGATAAAATAGTAGTTCATGAAGCTACTATATAAACATCAGAGTTAGAAATAAAATACAACAAAATATCTCAAATACAGTGAAGTCTCCAATCCAAACAGATGACTTCTGTGAACGAATCAACTGGAAAGCTGGAAGCTGAATCAAAAGTTGGATCTCCAAACGAAGCTCCAAACTCCAAAGGTGAGTCTCAAATGCTGGTCTGACCCGAGCGTAAAGCAAAACACAAAACACTCGAGTCAGGATTAACATTCTTATACTAATAAATCCAACTCAAGTGAAATATCAACTGAAATACAAGTAACTTAAAGGATGTTTGGGATAACCATCCTCTAAGGATTTTCAGAACTATCTACAAGGTGGAAATATACATTATAACACCGTGGTCATTTCAAATTTATTTACACTTCAAAATCGACATATCATTTTCATTTCAAATATATGTATTTCCAAAATAGTATATATAGATTTAATAATTTATAAGGTAAAGCATTTAATTTTCTCAAATCTCGCAAATCGATTCAAATCAACTTCAAATTCCAAATTCAAATTTATTCAAAGCTCAATTCATCAATTCAATTCAGTTCTAAATATACTACTTAAATTTTCAATATATTTCAAAGCCTTAATATTCAACATTTTCAAAGTTAAATTTAACAGTTTCATATAGCACTTGATTTAACTTTATTATTATTTAATCAGGGAATATTCACTTAATAAATTCAATATCATTTAACTAGCCTTAAGTTTCATTTTTTTCTAAATATTTCCTTAAATTTATTTAAACAAGAAATATTCATTAAATTATTTAAATCAAACTCAAGTTATAAATCATATCTTAAATCTCAATTCCAATAAGTTTTAAATTGGTTTAATTAAATAAAATTCTTTACTAAATTCAAATTATCTTCCCAACCTTAACTTATTCAAATTTTTACCAAATTCTATTTTAAAATATAAATTTTATACTTAACATATTATATGTATTAAATCCATCTTAATTAAATTAAATATCATTATCAAATCTATATATATCATTACCATTTATATATAAATTTTTAAAAAAAAAAATCAACATTTGTTAAAACCAAATATTTCTTTCCAAAACCATAGAATTCAATTTCAAAATATTTATATATATATGGACCAACGGTGTTTGTATATATATTTATCATATGGTTAAGTGATACGGATATTTATTATTTCAATCTGAAATTTAAATATATACGGGTAGATATCATTTCGACCCGTAATCCCAATTTCAATTCAAATGAAAATCGCTTGGGTTTATCATTTCAACCCATAACGATTTTCTCCTATTCTAAAGTCCGTTCGGGTATGTATCATTTCAACCCATAGTGAATTCTATACTAACAGGGAACTTGTAGAGTGATAACAGATAATATAAAATATAACAACAGACATATATCATCAATATAAATAACAGATACTGGTGTCAGATATCATAGGTGAACATATACAGATAATAGTAATAACAGGCATATAAATACTAGATACTGGTGTCAGATGTCACAGGTGAACATATACAGATAATAGTAATAACAGGCATATAAATACTAGATACTGGTGTCAGATGTCACAGGTGAACATATACAGATAATAGCATATATAACAATTTAAATAACTACAGCACCATATTTCAATTGTCGTTTCAATTGAAATCAAATTTAATAAATACAAGAATGTTAATCGTGAGTGGTTGCTCACCTTTCGAGGTTAGATAGATTTGACAAAAATGAGTTACGAATCCAGGCACAAATCTCAAAACAAGGCAAGATTGAACTCGAATCGACAACGAAGCTGATGAATAGATATTGATGATAAAAAATCAGAAATCAACTAGATAGAAGCAACAATGATATATATAATAATTGCAAGCAAATATATTGTAATTTAAATTGGACACAAACAAAGATTTTGGAAAATCTATATATTTATATAAGATATTATATATGTGACCTACCTTAAACAATGTAAATGAACCGACATATTATATATACCAATCTTATATGTAAACATATATATATATATATATATAAATAAATCAAACATATAGACATTATATCATTTTGAAATAAATACTCATATATATATATAGGTTATTATTAAATCATATGCAAATTATAATTTAAAATAAACAAATAACTTTCAAAACCTATATATATACACATATAAATAACAATAATTGCAACTTTAAAACTACCCATATATGAACTAACATAATATTTCAACAACCGGATCTATACTAGATGTGAACAAATGTGCCTATATACCTTGCTTTATAAAATAATATACTGACTGGAACAAATTATATGAATTAAACTAACATAAATAATATACCGTACACATATCATATATGAATATTAATAAGTATAAAGCTTTTGACACAACCTATATGACTTTAGTTATATACAAACTTATGTGAAATGAGATAACATATATATATGACTAATATAGCTTAATATACAGTATGCAGACCATAGACTCACACGCAAAACAATTGAACTTTTATAAACTGGTACGTATTTTCAAATATATATATAGTTTATAAACTTTTATATCTAACAGAAGATATAGTTATAAAGTACCTATATGCGTGCATATTACAATAGTAAGTCACATATATATGTATATTATACTTAAAACAAACAAACAATATAATATATACACCTAAAAGCAACAGCTCTTAATAACGTATAGAACATCTACACGCGCAAATCAATATCATATATATATATATATATAACTTGTTCGAATATATATGCAGACTAAACTAATATAACTTTTATAACTACAGATTCATAACATAAGAGTCGAAACCTATATACTAGTATATACCTATATACATTGCAACTTACATATATATATATATATATATATATATAAACTAAATATACAGAAGAAAAAAAATGAGATCTAGGCTTACAGATGGAAGGAGGAGGGAAGGCCAGCGCTCGGTTGAGGTGGCTCACGGCCGATCACGTGGAGTAGAGAAAGCGCAAAGGTGGAAGCTGGGTGGCGAGAAGACTGCTGTCGTGGGATGGCCATGTTGTGGCGAAGGCAGGGCGCGGAGGGAAGGGAGGACTATGCGGGCTTCCGAGAAGGAGGCTAAGGCCGAGTGGTGGTTCGTGGTGTTGTCGGGGTGTGGATGGGAAGACGTGAAGGACTGGGTAGGGGAGGGTGCGAAGAGGGGGAAGCATGGGATGAGTTGACGTGGATCTAGGGAGAAGCTTGGATCGAGGCTGGTAGTTCGACAGAGATTGAAGGCTGAAAGCCTTGGCTGTGGAGATGTTGGGTGATGTGACATTTGCGAGCAGTGGACGGTGAAGGTGAGCGGCTTCAAGAGGGAGAGGGTGATCGAAAGGAAGGCCAGGGAAGCAGCATGCGGGCTAGGGAGGAGGTGGAAGGAGAATCTCCATAAACATGATAGCAACAGAAAGAAATGAAGAAGAATGGGCTGGTTGCACAAATTTACAACTTTAGCTCTGTATATAAAAGTTAGATCTTGTTTTCCAAGTGAACAGGCAAAAAGGCAAAGAGGTAGGCGATGGATCTGGAGAGAAGAAGGTAAATTTGAGATGAGAAAGAAAGAAGATGGGATACGAACTGGGTTGCAGGAAAAAAAATAAATGAAATGCAATGGAAAAGCGGATGAAGTTACAAAGGTTTAAGGTGAACGGTTGCCCACTAAATAAAACGTATACAAACGTTTTATTTCTTTTCGAACGGTTATGGGATGGGATTGAGCTGAATAATAAAAGAAAATTATTATTGCTTGAGCATCACGTTTCAAAAATTGAAACGTAAAGTAAAATATAAAGTTAAGATTTTGGTACCGTTACACGAAGAGTTTATTGTTTCCATCGTGTACCGGACCTCAAAATGCAGAGTTGAATATACCATGGAGATCAGTACGACGAGACGATCAAAACGGTACACAGATATTAGTGGTACGATCATCCGATCAAAAGTCGATAATCAGTACCGGAAATGCTGCTATTTTGCCAGAATTAAGATAAACGGAGCAGTAGAAGTCCAAATTTGGAAAAACGAATTTCGCAGTCTGATTCAGAATGATCTGAATAAATTTTCTCCTGTTGACATATTTTGGTTTCGGAAAACTTTTAAATTCACTGTTATTAACCGGTTTGATTTGAAATGAAATTTCACAGGAAAATAAACTTCAATATTATCAGATGAAAATTTACCAGTTGCTATATTAAAATAGACGTATTCCAAATAATAAATTTTTAATTTCAAATTTTATTGTTTAAAATTTCACAAATTTCCAGTTAAATATACTCTTAAAACCATTAAATTTTGTGGGTCGTTACACGTTGGTTCGTTTCCCACTTTGTAGTCTATTCATTTTGCATTCCTAGCTTCTGTAGCCTATTCATTTTCTTTTCCCTACCGGCATCTCGTTTCCCATCATCATTTGCTGTTGCCTATTGTACAGAACGTGACTCTTCATCTCTTATATACCACGTTCTTTTGCTTTTGAGGACCATATATCATAGAATGTTTATTGAAATTTTCGCCTGTATATATTTTTCCTCCTCCTTTCCATCTTCTTCCTCCACTGCCACCTTTCACCGAAGCCAAGCACGACCTCTCCCTCACCTAACACGCACTGCCACCATCCCGCAGCACCAGAACTCGCCACCATCTACTCAGCCGAGCTTCCCCATCCCTCTCTCTCTCTCCACTGCCTCGCCTCCACCTCCACCCTCTCTCACCAATCCATGCGCAACCTCTCCAACCTCGGCCGACGTGCCTTATAACCATGCACGCAAAGCCATCCCACTACAACCTCAAACCACGTGCTCATCAACATCTCACCGAGATCTCCTTCTAGCCTGCAAGCCGTAGTTTGTCCCCCTCCTCTTTGCACTCTCCTTTCATATTTTGCATAAAAGGTATCATATTTATTTTATATATATTAGATTAGATTGTGTATATATCTCTGTTAGTTGTAAAAAAATATAGTTGTTGGTATGTTATATACTACCTGTTTAATTTTAGAAGCAAATTATATATTACGTTGTACTATATTTTATTTTATTATATTATATTACTTTATACCGTATCATGTTCTATTGTATTATATATTTCAAATACTTGTGGTACCTGCTTCGTATATATATTATAATATAACAATAGTGCTCAAGGCTTTACATATGAGTTCTGTTTATATATATAAAGTATATAGGTTGTTATTATATGTTGTTATACATTAGCTTATTAAGTAATGTATATTGTTCTTTAAACGTGTCTGTATATGTGTTCGTATATGGATCTATATATATATATATATATATATATATATATATATCATTCGCATGCAGTTTAGTTAAAATGTGCTAATGTATATATGTATTTATTCTACTGATGGTTCATATATATATAACTGTATATAAGTTTATAGTGTTTTGATATTAATTTCTTCCTCTCGGTAATATGTATATAAGTTATAATAATACATCTGCTCCAATATATGGTATAGCTATAAAATGTTTTATTTTTTCTGTATTATATACATTTTATTTCAAGATATGTACATATTTTATTGAATGTATATAATTTTTGCAATTATATATATGTTTATAAAGATATGCCTGTATTTTTTTAAATGATTCATTATATAATATATAATGCATATGTATAATATGTTGTTAGTTGCTGTGAATGACTTAGAATATATATTGTGTTATAGTGTGTCAGTTTATAACAATGTTGTTTATATAAGCATAAGTTTATATATATATATATTAACCTGTTTAGGTTTATATATAGGTTAGGTTATGGGTTGAGATAAATGTAAGTTTGCAAGTGGCATTTACAGTTTGTTTATGTATATTGATTTTATAATAAATTTTGATTTGAAAAGTATAATAAGTGTATATATAAGTAAGTTATATAATGTATTATACATAGGTCTTTAAACCATTCAATTTCTGTTAAGTTTTATACATATCATAATAAATTGTTTATATTGATTTGATAATAGAAATTGATTTTTTTAACCTGTATGTGTAACAACCCGGGATTTGCATTACCAATTAATAAATAAAAGTTAGGATTTTTATTTATTTTAATGAAGCATAAAAGGATTTGGAATAACAAAATTTATTTGAAAAAGGCTATTTTAATTAAATGGGAAATATGGGATTTTAAAATGAGGATAAAATGTTATTTTTGGAAAGTTAAATATTTTAGTAGGGATTTTAAAACGGGTTTGGGTAAGAAAAATGAGTTTTATAAACATATATGAACACTTAGACTAATTGTTGGAAACATGTAAATAACTCTCTTCTTATTGGGTTACTAAACCTAGCCCAATAACCCACCCTAAACCTCCTCTATAAATTATCTCAAACTCTCCTAACCTTATTCATTCATCCCTAATCAAAACCCTAATCATTTCCTAAAGCTTTCATAACAAAAATGGCCTCTATCTTCATCTCCTTCTAGTTTTAGCTTATGCAAGTCATTCTATGCAAAGGTAATGCAAATACCCACCTCAAATCCATTTTTATATCTTTCTTATTTCTGAAATTGATATGGTAACACATGTTTTATGTGTTTTTTTGATCTTATAGCCTCCTAATCATCTTTTGCTAACTTGGGTTGATGCTATAGTAGTCTTTGTTGCTTTCTAGAGAGGTATATTGCTAAAAACCTCTTCTAATATGTGTTTTATAATCATCTTTTGATTTTGGTAATCAGTTAGTAACACATGTTTTATTATGTAACATGTGAATCATAGCTCTTTGATCATCTTTGCTTTCATTTTGGGGTGTGCACATAAGGTACTTGTAATATATGCTAGCTGAAATTATAATTAGTTTATTACTATTAGTAAATTAGGCATATCACATTCATCTTAAATCGGAATTAAGATTTTCTTGAAGTTCTGGAAAGCTTATTCTGTACCCTATAACTATTATGTTTTGTGCTTTGCCTAATTTTTAGGTTTGAATGGTCGAAATCATGCTTGTTTGTCGCTGACCTGACAACAAACTACATGGTTGATAAAATAAAAACCTGAAATTGATTTGGCCATAAGTTACTCGTTTCTTATCCAAATCTAATAATTTTGGATGTTCTGGAAAGCTTAGATTTAGTGCTAAAACTTTCATGTTTTGAGTTTCATGAAATTTCGTAGTTAATTTGGTCAAAACTGTGCATTCTTACCACTGTCCCGAGAGCACAACGACAGTGATATAAAATTTAGATCTGAGAATTGTTTTAGTCATAGAATTTTCATCTCTGGTCAGAATTTGACGATCTTGGTCATTCCGGAAAGCTTAGAGACTAAGCTACAACTTTCATTTTCTTCATTTTGCCAGAATTTGAAGTTTACTATGTCAAAATTGTGGTTTTCCATCTCTGGCCAGTTAGTGCATAGCTATAGGCCTTAGTCTCTTTTCTCCCGTTGTTTTCAGCGTAGAACCCCGACTTTGCGACGCCATCCCGGGCTCGTCCTTTGTCGGATTTCATCGTTTTTGGTCTCGTTAAAAAGATGAGATCGAGATCTTTAACCATGCAAAGTTTGGTTTAGATCTGGGTGCATTAGATACTTCGTTTCTATTGCTGAAGTAGCACCCAGAAACTATTTTACTATAGTGATCATTTTCAGTTATCGTCGGACCAACTTTGAAACATTGTCGTTTCTTCGTTTCAAGTCGAAACCGAACGATTCTTGTTGCATATCAAAGTAGGAGTAATTTACTATGCTCCTGCAAATTTTCATCAAGATCTGAGTTCATGTGACCCTTCGACCATGTCGTCGAAGTGGGACCTTTACACTGTTTTGACACAGTAAAGTTTTATGATTTTTGTCCGACTTTGAGACGACGCCGTTTCTTCGTTTCAAGTCGGAATTTCCCGATTCTTTTTGCATCTTAAAGTAGGGATGTTGGACTACACGCCAACAAATTTTCATGACATTTGGACACAGTTTGCTGGTCCAAATAAATTGCCGAACTTGGGTTCGCGTCAGTTTTTTGAATGTTTACAAATCACTTGGAATATTTTTCAGTGATTTTCTGGTTTTATTGATTTCTTTGAGATTTGTCTCTAGATTTCGTACACGGGTTTTATGAATTATTTTCAAAGGATTTTTCACTCCTAAATGGCTTTAGAAATTATTATATAATATTATTTTTAATTATTAAATTAATTACTCCATAATATGAGAGTTTTCAAAAGCCGTTTTAAAGTGATTTCAAAATCAATTATAAATCCGTTTCGCACCCTTATTTTCTATAATAAAAATCTCACACTCACTTTTTAGCACGTCGAGCGAAGTGGAAAGGTGCTTAAACGGTTAGGAAATCTCCGACCTATGGAACCGTGTGTATTTCCTTTCCGGTTAATCCCCGACCTATTCGATTGATCGTTTTGACCTTTGGGTCTAGTTTACCGATGATACGAGGTGGACTTTTTATTGTTTGGAGTGTGAGCTTGCTATTGGTTAGTAAACCATTTAGTGCGAACGTGGGGTATGGGACTCATTGTTAACACTTTACGGGTTCCTCCCCAAGAAGTTGGTGACACATTAGCCTTTGGGCGGCCAGTACTGGACCTCTGGGTCACCACGCCTCTGGGCAACCGTCTCTGGACACCTGCTCTATGGAGCAGTTTATTTTTTTCGGCATGCGCCTCTGGGCCTTTATCATTCTGGGAAGGATCTTGCCGTCTCGCGCGTTCCGCATCTGTGCGAGTGATCGATCACAACTCTACAGTACTTGGCAACAATGACTCTGGTCGGTGCACGTGCAATATTGGTATTATTTGATGATTTTACATCCATTCGAGTACCGCCATTCGGTGTTGGTTCTATGGAATCATACGATGTAAGTGCGATTACCTTGTGGATTCACAGTGTCTCTGGACACTGCTTTTCAATGTTTTGATTTCATTGACTTTTCAGTATATCCCCATTGCTCTTTGGAGCATCGATCTTTGCTTGGGCATTGATTACGGACTCTGGTCACTCTTGGGATTATTGCCTATGCGCATCTTTTTATAGCTTTGGCTACGCCGATGATATGAGGCGATTTTATTTATTCTACACTTTGAGTTGATTTCTCTTTTGAGATTTTTATTGTTTATTGATGATTAGGGATCGTCATTATATTCATGTGGTTCATAATATACTTCTCTTTGGATAAGTACTATTTTATTTATGTACCGCATTACTATATATCTCAGTTATTACTGATTGTTTAGCTAGCCTGACACGAGTGTTTTCGCTCGGGTCAGACCGAGTTGTTTCAGGTTAGGTCTCTGGACTTAGCTTCTGTGCTTCCGCTTGGACATTATCTGCTATGCTTATAGATAACGCTTTTATTTGTCCACTATTCCGCTACTCTGTTATTATTTAGACTTTGATATGTACATATTTTTAACCCACATGTGTGGGCAGTGGCTTTGTACCCACTTATGATATTTGGATCTGTATTGACGATGTATTGTTCTGGGATTTTATATCTGTTATGTGATTCTGTTCTGTGATGTTTTATCATTTTATTACTATGCTTATTCTGATAGATCTTTAGCCATTGTAATTTCGTTATAATTATTTATTGAATATGTCGAACCACTTAAAAAAAAATAGATACCACCCTTTCGACGTATTCAGTAGATAGTTATAGCTTGATTACAAATGGTCGCTTCCACTATACTCTATTCTCCGCTTTAACAGACGGTATTACTCCCGTAATACTCTTTGTTACAGTGGGTCTCAGAGTGGGGCGTTACAGCTTGGTATCAAAACCAAGATTTCAGGAATAAGCATAATAAACACAGAACAGATACACTTAGTACAATACATTTTAAATTAGATCCGAATTAAATCAAATCTCTTCCTCATGTTTATTGATAGATAAGTTAGGAATATGTATAGGAATCTGTTATATTCCATAGTATTCCTTAATTAATTATCTATCATTGAATCATGTCTAACTCTAATTCCCTTTACGACATGTTGAGCGGTGCGAAGGTCTTCTCTCAACTTGACCTTGCCACCGGATTCCATCAGCTACGAGTCGTGGAAGACATCATTCCTCTTACAGCATTTCGCACTCGTTATGGTTCTTTTGAGTGGTTGGTCATGTCGTTCGGCTTGACGAACGCTCCAGCTTTCTTTGTCGATCTTATGAATCGAGTATTCCGAGAATACATCGATAGATTCGTTCTGGTTTTCATCGACGATATTCTTATTTATTCTAGATCTGAGGCAGAGCATGCTCATCATTTGCGGATCGTCTTGGATACTCTTCATCAGCATCAGCTTAAGGCCAAGCTCTCCAAGTGCCATTTTTGGGAGAGCAAGGTCAAGTTCTTGGGCCATATTGTATCATCTGAGGGTATTTCCGTCGATCCTGCCAAGATCGAAGCTATTCAGAATTGGAATCAGCCCGAGAACGTTCATGATATTCGCAGCTTCCTTGGGCTGGCGGGTTATTACCGTCGGTTTATCAAGGATTTCTCTCGAGTTGCACTTCCCCTCACGACTCTGACTCGTAAGGGGGGTTCGTTTTATTTGGTCTGATAAGTGTGAAGCTTCCTTTCAGCGACTGAAGGAACTTCTCACCCGTGCTCCTATACTTGTGGTTCCTGAGAGTAACCAGGATCTTGTTGTTTACATCGACGCTTGTGGTAGCGGCCTCGGTGCTGTGCTTATGCGGAAGGATCGGGTAGTTGCTTACGCTTCTAGGCAGCTACGTCCGAATGAGGTTCGCTATCCTACTCATGATCTTGAGTTAGCTGCTATCGTCTTTTCCTTGAAGACGTGGCGTCATTATCTATTGGGCGAACGTTTCATTCTCTACACCGATCACAAGTCGCTGAAATATTTATTCAGTCAGAAGGATCTCAATATGAGGCAGCAGCGATGGCTTGAGTTTCTCGCCTCATATGACTTAGACATTCAGTATACCCCTGGCAAGGGTAATCGTGTGGCTGATGCACTCAGTCGCAAACACTCGGCAGTAGTTTCTATGATGATAGCCGAGTGGGATATTCTTGAGACTCTTTCTATGTGTGATATTCGAAATCGAGCTTCGTCTTCTGATTCTCAGATCTTGTTATTCAGCTTGGAAGCTCGACCTATTCTATTAGATCGCATTGCCCATGCTCAGCGGCAGGATCCAGACTTGTTGCGATACATTCATCTCCTTGAGTCGGGATCCAGTGATGAGATATTGTTGGATTATTCTATTGATTCTCATCGGTGTCTTCGCAGGAAGAACCTTATTTTGGTACCATCTGATTTATCACTTATGCATGACATTCTAGACGAGTGTCATCACACTAAGTACACTATACATCCCGGGTCGAGTAAGATGTATGCCGACATGTGTCGCCTATTTTTTTGGGAGGGCATGAAGAGTGATGTTGCAAGTTATGTAAGCCGTTGCATGACTTGTCAACAGATCAAAGCTGAGCATCAGCGTCCATCTGGTCTTCTTTAGCCGCTAGAGATTCCATTGTGGAAATGGGATCAGATATCCATGGATTTTATTGACGGTCTGCCTCGATCGAGGTCAGGCCATACTTCTATTTGGGTCATCATCGATCGCTTGACCAAATCAGCTCATTTCATTCCTATTAAGTCCACTCGGACTGCTCCTCAGCTTGCCAAGTTATATGTGAAGGAAGTCGTTAGACTCCATGGCATTCCTAGCTCTATCGTTTGTGATCGAGACACTATCTTTACTAGTCACTTCTGGAAGTGCCTACAGTCAGCTTTGGGCTCAAAGCTGAATCTCTCGACTGCTTATCATCCTCAGACCGACGGTCAGACGGAGAGGGTGAATCGTGTTTTGGAGGATCTTTTGCGCTATTGTATTCTGGATTTCGGAGGTAGTTGGGAGGATCACTTACCGCTTGTAGAGTTCTCCTACAACAATAGCTTTCAGTCTAGTATTGGCATGGCTCCTTTCGAGGCTCTTTATGGAAGGCCATGTCGTTCTCCTTCGTGTTGGTTAGAATCTGGCGAGAAGCTCCTTCTTGGTCCAGATTCAGTTCGGGAATCTTCTTAGAAGATTATTCTTATTCGTCAGAGAATGAAAGAGGCGCAGAACCGTCAGAAATCCTACGCGGACAACCGCAGGAAGCCTCTTGAGTTCTCCATTGGTGATCATATCTTTATTTGAATATCTCCTATGAAAGGGGTTGTGCGTTTCAGCTCTACAGGGAAGTTGGCTCCTCGCTACGTTGGACCATTTCCTATTACGAAACGCATTGGCCCCGTGGCTTATCGTGTGGCTCTACCTGCTCACTTCTCTAGAATGCACGACGTGTTCCCTGTTTCCCAGCTTCGCATGTGTGTCCACGATCCTGATTCTATCATTGAGCCACATGCTATGCCTGATTTAGAGATCTTACCTGATTTATCTTTAGAGCGGCAACCTTTTCGTGTGCTTGATTCGGAGGTTAGACGCCTTCGCAACAAAGAGGTTCCACTCGTGAAGATTCAATGGTCACCGAATCCTAAGGACTGCACTTGGAAGACCAGAGAATCTATCGAACGCCCTTATCCTGGCTTTCTCCCATCTTCTTCTGCGGGTGAGAATTCTCTATTTTATCTCTATCACTTATTTTGTGGATTTGACGTTATAGACGACATCTATCTTAAGGAATTGCGGGGACGCAATTTTCTTAAGGGGGGAGTCTGTAACAACCCGGGATTTTCATTACCAATTAATAAATAAAAGTTAGGATTTTTATTTATTTTAATGAAGCATAAAAGGATTTGGAACAACAAAATTTATTTGAAAAAGGCTATTTTAATTAAATGGGAAATATGGGATTTTAAAATGAGGATAAAATGTTATTTTTGGAAATTTAAATATTTTAGTAGAGATTTTAAAACGGGTTTGGGTAAGAAAAATGAGTTTTATAAACATATATGAACACTTAGACTAATTGTTGGAAACATGTAAATAACTCTCTTCTTATTGGGTTACTAAACCTAGCCCAATAACCCACCCTAAACCTCCTCTATAAATTATCTCAAACTCTCCTAACCTCATTCATTCATCCCTAATCAAAACCCTAATCATTTCCTAAAGCTTTCATAACAAAAATGGCCTCTATCTTCATCTCCTTCTAGTTTTAGCTTATGCAAGTCATTCTATGCAAAGGTAATGCAAATACCCACCTCAAATCCATTTTTATATCTTTCTTATTTCTGAAATTGATTTGGTAACACATGTTTTATGTGTTTTTTTGATCTTATAGCCTCCTAGTCATCTTTTGCTAACTTGGGTTGATGCTATAGTAGTATTTGTTGCTTTCTAGAGAGGTATATTGCTAAAAACCTCTTCTAATATGTGTTTAATCATCTTTTGATTTTGGTAATCAGTTAGTAACACAGGTTTTATTATGTAACATGTGAATCATAGCTCTTTGATCATCTTTGCTTCCATTTTGGGGTGTGCACATAAGGTACTTGTAATATATGCTAGCTAAAATTATAATTAGTTTATTACTGTTAGTAAATTAGGCATATCTCATTCATCTTAAATCGAAATTAAGATTTTCTTGAAGTTCTGGAAAGCTTATTCTGTACCCTATAACTATTATGTTTTGTGCTTTGCCTAATTTTTAGGTTTGAATGGTCGAAATCATGCTTGTTTGTCGCTGACCTGACAACAAACTACATGGTTGATAAAATAAAAACCTGAAATTTCTTTGGCCATAAGTTACTCGTTTCTTATCCAAATCTAATAATTTTGGATGTTCTGGAAAGCTTAGATTTAGAGCTAAAACTTTTATGTTTTGAGTTTCATAAAATTTCGAAGTTAATTTGGTCAAAACTGTGCATTCTTACCACTGTCCCGAGAGCACAACGACAGTGATATAAAATTTAGATCTGAGAATTGTTTTAGTCATAGAATTTTCATCTCTGGTCAGAATTTGACGATCTTGGTCATTCCGGAAAGCTTAGAGACTAAGCTACAACTTTCATTTTCTTCATTTTGCCAGAATTTGAAGTTTACTATGTCAAAATTGTGGTTTTTCATCTCTGGCCAGTTAGTGCATAGCTATAGGCCTTAGTCTCTTTTCTCCCGTTGTTTTCAGCGTAGAACCCCGACTTTGCGACACCATCCCGGGCTCGTCCTTTGTCGGATTTCATCGTTTTTGGTCTCGTTAAAAAGATGAGATCGAGATCTTTAACCATGCAAAGTTTGGTTTAGATCTGGGTGCATTAGATACTTCGTTTCTATTGCTGAAGTAGCACCCAGAAACTATTTTACAATAGTGATCATTTTCAGTTATCGTTGGACCAACTTTGAAACATTTTCGTTTCTTCGTTTCAAGTCGAAACCGAACGATTCTTGTTGCATATCAAAGTAGGAGTAATTTACTATGCTCCTGCAAATTTTCATCAAGATCTGAGTTCATGTGACCCTTCGACCATGTCGTCGAAGTGGGACCTTTACACTGTTTTGACACAGTAAAGTTTTATGATTTTTGTCCGACTTTGAGACGACGCCGTTTCTTCGTTTCAAGTCGGAATTTCCCGATTCTTTTTGCATCTTAAAGTAGGGTTGTTGGACTACATGCCAACAAATTTTCATGACATTTGGACATAGTTTGCTGGTCCAAATAAATTGCCGAACTTGGGTTCGCGTCAGTTTTTTGAATGTTTACAAATCACTTAGAATATTTTCAGTGATTTTCTGGTTTTATTGATTTCTTTGAGATTTGTCTCTAGATTTCGTACACGGGTTTTATGAATTATTTTCAAAGGATTTTTCACTCCTAAATGGCTTTAGAAATTATTATATAATATTATTTTTAATTATTAAATTAATTACTCCATAATATGAGAGTTTTCAAAAGCCGTTTTAAAGTGATTTCAAAATCAATTATAAATCCGTTTCGCACCATTATTTTCTATAATAAAAATCGCACACTCACTTTTTAGCACGTCGAGCTAAGTGGAAAGGTGCTTAAACGGTTAGGAAATCTCCGGCCTATGGAACCGTGTGTATTTCCTTTCCGGTTAATCTCCAACCTATTCGATTGATCGTTTTGACCTTTGGGTCTAGTTTACCGATGATACGAGGTGGACTTTTTATTGTTTGGAGTGTGAGCTTGCTATTGGTTAGTAAACCGTTTAGTGCGAACGTGGGGTATGGGACTCATTGTTAACACTTTACGGGTTCCTCTCTAAGAAGTTGGTGACACATTAGCCTTTGGGCGGCCAGTACTGGACCTCTGGGTCACCACGCCTCTGGGCAACCGTCTCTGGACACCTGCTCTATGGAGCAGTTTATTTTTTTCGGCATGCGCCTCTGGGCCTTTATCCTTCTGGGAAGGATCTTGCCGTCTCGCGCGTTCCGCATCTGTGCGAGTGATCGATCACAACTCTACAGTACTTGGCAACAACGACTCTGGTCGGTGCACGTGCAATATTGGTATTATTTGATGATTTTAAATCCATTCGAGTACCGCCATTCGGTGTTGGTTCTATGGAATCATACGATGTAAGTGCGATTACCTTGTGGATTCACAGTGTCTCTGAACACTGCTTTTCAGTGTTTTGATTTCATTGACTTTTCAGTATATCCCCATTGCTCTTTGGAGCATCGATCTTTGCTTGGGCATTGATTACGGACTCTGGTCACTCCTGGGATTATTGCCTATGGGCATCTTTTTATAGCTTTGGCTACGCCGATGATATGAGGCGATTTTATTTATTCTACACTTTGATGTTGATTTCTCTTTTGAGATTTTTATTGTTTATTGATGATTAGGGATCGTCATTATATTCATGTGGTTCATAATATACTTCTCTTTGGATAAGTACTATTTTATTTATGTACCACATTACTATATATCTCAGTTATTACTGATTGTTTAGCTAGCCTGACCCGAGTGTTTTCGCTCGGGTCAGACCGAGTTGTTTCAGGTTAGGTCTCTGGACTTAGCTTCTGTGCTTCCGCTTGGACATTATCTGCTATGCTGATAGATAGCGCTTTTATTTGTCCACTATTCCGCTACTCTGTTATTATTCAGACTTTGATATGTACATATTTTTAACCCACATGTGTGGGAAGTGGCTTTGTACCCACTTATGATATTTGGATCTGTATTGACGATGTATTGTTCTGGGATTTTATATCTGTTATGTGATTCTGTTCTGTGATGTTTTATCATTTTATTACTATGCTTATTCTGATAGATATTTAGCCATTGTAATTTCGTTATAATTATTTATTGAATATGTCGAACCACTTAAAAAAAAATAGATACCACCCTTTCGACGTATTCAGTAGATAGTTATAGCTTGATTACAAATGGTCGCTTCCACTATACTCTATTCTCCGCTTTAACAGATGGTATTACTCCCGTAATACTCTTTGATACAGTGGGTCTCAGAATGGGGCGTTACAGTATGTAAGTTGTGTACGTGTGTATATGCATTTGTTTATATATATATATGGAAACTTAGTTTTCAAGTTTTATTGATATAGGACATTTGGGATTAACTATTTATTAAAGATAAATTTATATTATTTTTAAATGTATATTAATTTTTTTCTACGTTTGAATTTAGAATATGGATTTCATATACATAAATAGTTATATAGTTATATATACCTTTTATCTTCATCGATCCAATTCTGATTTGATTTCGACGATTCCTTGTCATCAGCTTTGATCGTGAAATTCGTGCCGATCTCACCCTGCTTTGGATTCGCAACTCACCCCATTCTTATTCATCTCTAGCCTCGAAAGGTGAGCAATCACTCACGATTAATGTTCTTTTATTTATTAAATTTGATTTCAATTGAAACGACAATAGAAATATGCTGATGTTAGTTATTTACACTGTTATATATATGTTATTACCTGTATCAGTTCACCTGTGACATCTGACACCATTATTTGCCAATTGAAATATGCTGATGTTAGTTATTTACACTGTTATATATATGCTATTACCTGTATCAGTTCACCTGTGACATCTGACACCATTATCTGCCAATTGAAATATGCTGATGTTAGTTATTTACACTGTTATATATATGCTATTACCTGTATCAGTTCACCTGTGACATCTGACACCATTATCTGTTATTTATATTGATGATATATGCCTGTTACTGTTGTTATATTATTATCATATCTGTTATCACTCTGCAAGTTCCCTGTTAGTATAGAATCACTATGGGTTGAAATGATACATACCCGAACGATCTGTAGAATAGGAGAAAATCGTTATGGGTTGAAATGATAAACCTAAGCGATTTTCAATTTATTTGAATTTGGGATTGCGGGTTGAAAAGATATATACCCGTATATATTTAAATTGCGGATTGAAATGATAAATATCCGTACCACTTGACCATAGGGTATAAAATTATATACAGACACCGTTGGTCTATATATAAATATTTTGAAAATGATTTCTATGGTTTTGAAAAGAAATATATGGTTTTGATAAATATTGATTTTTAAAGATTCATTAAAGTTGATTTAATAAAGTAGATAAATAATATGGTTAAGTATTTATTTAATATCTATATTTTAAAATATAGAGTTTATAATGATTTGAAATTGATTTGAAATTATATTTATTTAAGAATTATACTTAAATAAGTTTGATTTGAAATTTATTAAATTTGAAATTCTAAAGATATGTTTTAACTTGAATTTGATTAAAAGTGACTTTAATGAATATTTCAAATTTATATAAATTTAAATGGGATATTTTGTTTATTTAAAATTTGTGAAATGAAGTTGTATTAGATGTTATTGAAATGTTGAATATTTAAAGCTTTGAAATATATTGAAATTGAAATGACTTATTTTATGGTTTAAATATGTATTTGAAATCGATAGATTGAAATGGTTATTTAGAAACTGAATCAAATTGAAATTGATGATTTGAGATTTGATTAAATTAAAATTTTGGAATTCGAGTTAATTTGAATCGATTTGTGAAATTTGAGGAAACTATTTTATTTTATAAAGTAATTTTAAATTATATTTAAACTATTGATATTTTACTTTATAAATTATTTTAATATAAACTATTTTAATATAAATTATTTTATTTATAAACTATTTTATTATATATACTAATTTTAATATCTAAACTGTTTAAAGGAAAAGTGTTATGATTTCCAAAATGCTATAATTTCAAAGTGTTATGATTTCCAAAATGCTATGATTTCAAAGCTATGATTTCCAAAGTGTTTTGATTTTTAAAAGACTATGATTTCGAAGCGTTATAATTTTGGAAAAGTACTATGATTTTGGAAATGGATTTATTTGAAGTGAAAGTGATATCGTATTGATATGGTTTTGAAATGACAATGATATGTCGGTTTTGAAATACAACTATTTTGAAAGTTTACTAAATGACCATCGATGTAATTAATACGTAGTTATTAAAGAGACCGGGATCGGATATGGACATACTCTCTGTCGATACCGAAAACCACTTTAATAACTAATATACGCGGAGTGTTGATCCATAATGAAGTGGATGGTTTGGTGAACGCGTTGACTGAAGAAAGAGAACGATATTGGATGACCCCTGACATGACTAAAACAGGAGCCGCGCCGGGCCATTGAGGTTCTCCACCTCTAGCGGACACACTTCTTCGATACCATATCTATTACTTATGTGATTCGATTTGGGTGCACCCTTTGATTTGGGAGTGTTGTTTCGCGGTGTTGAGGTAGTAGCTGCTATGCTCAACATCAGTCCGAATCACGCAACTACTAGTATCCTAGTTGGTATCGCCTCATGTACCTTGTCATACTGATTATCCTATTCGCGACCACTACGATTTGTTTTGTGTTATACCTATGGGGTACCCTCTGATAACCACTAGTTTATAGTGGGGCTTACGGTGCTGTATAGACCATGACATTATAAAAATGTGTTAAGGGGTATTATGGTAACGCCTTAACGCTATTTTAATATCGTACTTTACTGATTAGACATTATCTACTTAGCGTATTCTACTATATATATAGATAGTTTAATGGATCCTTAGAGGATGGTTATACCAAACATCCTTTGAGTTACTTGTATTTCAGTCGTTATTTCACTTGAGTTGGATTTATTGATATAAGAATGTTAATCCTGACTCGAGTGTTTTGTGTTTACTTTACGCTCGGGTCAGACTGAGTGATACAGTATTCGAGACTCACCTTTGGAGTTAGAGCTTCGCTTGGAGATCCAGCTATCTATCCAGCTTTCAGTTATTCAGTTGATTCCAGTGATGTATTCAGATCTTGTATTTGACTATTGTATTGAGATATCTATGTATTCGAGATATCTGTTGTATCTTGTTTAACTCTGTTATATATATATAGTAGCTTCATGAACTACTATTCTTTTGTTTCCGCTGCATTATTGTTTATTACTCTGTGTCTATGATTCTGAGATTTATTTATTTACTGTATATGCTGAGTTTTGCCAAATTTAAATTAACAATCTATTATTTTGAATTATTCAACTCGGACATGTGTGGATTTATTGTTGATTTGAATGGTCCAAAATACTGGGTCGTTACAGTTGGTATCAGAGCTTTGGTTTTAGGCAAAACTCAGCATATAAAGTAAAAATTCAATTACAGAATCAATTTCGTTCGAGCTTGAATTCCTTATTCTTTGACTCGATTCCTTTGAATTTTGGAACGTTCCCTTCGGTTCCAAAGTCCATTCGTGTCTCCCCTATTCGTGTCTTTTGATTCCGGAGTATCCCATAACTCCACTTCAAATGATCTCTATAATAAATCGGCGGTCTCGCCAACCTTTGAATGATTTGTAAAGGGGTGAAACTCCTTTACAATACGCATTGATTCCCTGGAGATTTCTATATCCCCGGTTTACGATGCTAACATCTTTTGCTACGCCCAAATTCTATCCCTGGCGATCGAATGTCGATTTGCCTCAAAATTCTGCATCGATCTTGTTCTTGAAGTCTCGGTTGACCGGTTAATGCCACCTGCGATTTATATAAGTCCATCCATCTTCGTTTTGCTATTTAATCTATTTATCTCCCTATCGAGCCTATCTTCTAGTTGAATTTTTAGGATTCCTCTGAATTTGAACCTCTATTCTTGTTTTGAAATCCATTCTGGAATCGTTGAGTGAGGGTGTGTATTTGTCAATTTATATTTAAAATTGTTTTATATATTGTGTTGTTTGAGTTGTTGATGTTGATTTGGGTCTTCAATCGATTCGTCTGATCAACGATATCGATAGGATTTCCAAAACACTTGAATAGAGCAGACTGACACAATATTATTTTCAAATTTGGTAAATAAAATAAATTTGTATGATTATATTATAGGAATATAAGTAAAATTTTCTGGAATTTAATAAGTTAATTAAAATGGTTGTTTGAAATGATAATATTTGATTATCATTTATTGTTCAAAATGAATTTATAAATATGGTTTATAAATTGATTTGGAATTTGAAATGAATTTAATTCAGAAATTTAAGAATTTAATTCTGGTGTTTCGAACTTTGGTTTTAATTTTTTTTAAAGTATATATTATTGAAAGTATTTTCGAATAGAAATCGTTTTCAAAGAATTTTAAACTGTTGAAATCAGTGCTCTTTTCTTTGTCGCTGGAAAATAATTTCGGTGATGGCGGCCGCATCATCGACATTCATTTTCGAGTTTCGAAGTGGAGAGACTATTCTGTAGCTTTGCTATGGTTTTGTTTTGAAAAAAAATATAATATTTGATTTGAATTTCTTCAGTATAATTTGATTTATATATATATTTATCTTATTTTAAAATTTAATTTGATTTGATATAAATATATTACATATATCTCTAAATTGTTTGAAGTAAATCGAAGATTTAAATTCTTAAATCTTAGGTTAAAGATGATTTCAATTATAAACTGAAGTCAAAATTCTTGGATAAATATTTAACTAGGAATAACTGAACTGTAAAATCTTATTTGTATAATACTCAATTACATCTCAACATAACTTACCTAAAATTTTTAGAAGTTAAAAATGTAATTGGATAATATACAATATAAAATGATTTTATAAATAAAATCTGAGTGTTTATAATAAATGTTATACACTTAGATTTTAATTATAAGAAAAATGCTAATAAAGATGATAGAATAATAAGTTAATTGAATGAGATGAATATAATAAATTTTGTTCTGAAAGAATTAATAAATTGAAATTTGATTAACTTATGGAAATACCTTGAATTTATATGGTTTAAATGTATGTAATAAGATATATTAATTGGAATAAACTTAAAAAAATAGACTTAAAAAAAATAATTTGGAATAAAAGAATTAAATTTGTTGAATAAAATATGAGTATAATAAATGATTATACAAATTGATGATCTAGAAATTTTTAAATGAGGATGACTAGATAATAAGATAATGAATTTAGAAATAGATAGATTGGTTTAACTTAAGTTAACTCAAAGGGATTTAACCAAAATGTTGAATATTTATTAGTTTAATTTGAAATTTATATGGTTTAAAAAAAATTAGTTGTTTATTTTGTTTTCAGAGCTATTTTTCTTTCTGGTTGTTTCTATTCTCCTACCTCCTTCCTTTTCGGGGACGAAAAGTTTTGAGTGGGGGAGAGTGTAACGACCCGAAAATTTTAGTGGTTTTATTTGTTTAATTAACTGAAATTTTATGGAATTTTAAATAATAAAATTTTAAATTTAACACTTAATATTTGGAATACGTCCATTTTAACATAGCAACTGGTAAATTTTCATCAGAAAATTTGGAAGTTTATTTTCTAGTGTAATTTTATTCCAATTTATATCAATTAAAATTGATGATAATAAAATGCTTTCCAAACCCGAATATTTTTATGTAATAAATTTGTAAATCATCTTCTGAGTGAGACGTCATATTTCGTTTCTCCAAATTTGGACTGTTATTGTTCCGTCGATCATATTTTCGATGAAATAGCAGCATTTTCGTACCAATATCAATTTTTGATCAGAAAATCGTACCACTGATATCTGTATACCGTTTTGTCGTCTCGTCATGCTGATCTCGACGGTATATTTTTTATGTATTTTGAGGTCCGGTACGCGACGGAGACAATAAACTGTTCGTTGTAACGGTACCCTAAACTGTGACATTGCTACTTCTTCGGTTTCAAAATCTGAAACGTGTTGTCGAATCAAGCAATTAATGACTTTGGTTATTTTTCTGAATCAAAGTGCAACCGTTGCTTTTATATTTTTCTAGAATTCAAGGGCTGAAAATTACTAATTCCAACGTTCAATTTATTATACGTTGGTTCGTTTCCCCACTTTGTAGTCTATTCATTTTGCATTCCTAGCTTCTGTAGCCTATTCATTTTCTTTTCCCTACCGGCATCTCGTTTCCCATCATCATTTGTTGTTTCCTATTGTACAGAATGTGACTCTTCATCTCTTATATACCACGTTCTTTTGCTTTTGAGGACCATATATCATAGAATGTTTATTGAAATTTTCGCCTGTACATATTTTTCCTCCTCCTTTCCATCTTCTTCCTCCACTGCCACCGTTCACCGAAGCCAAGCACGGCCTCTCCCTCACCTAACACGCACTGCTACCATCCCGCAGCACCAGAACTCGCCACCATCTACTCAGCCGAGCTTCCCCATCCCTCTCTCTCCACTGCCTCGCCTCCACCTCCACCCTCTCTCACCAATCCATGCGCAGCCTCTCCAACCTCGGCCGAACTGCCTTACAACCATGCACGCAAAGCCATCCCACTACAACCTCAAACCACGTGCTCATCAACATCTCAGCGAGATCTCCTTCTAGCCAGCAAGCCGTAGCCTGTCCCCCTCCTCTTTGCACTCTCCTTTCATATTTTGCATAAAAGGTATCATATTTATTTTATATATATTAGATTAGATTGTATATATACCTCTGTTAGTTGTAAAAAAAATATAGTTGTTGGTATGTTATATACTACCTGTTTAATTTTAGATGCAAATTATATATTACATTTTACTATATTTTATTTTATTATATTATATTACTTTATAACATATCATGTTCTATTGTATTATATATTTCAAATACGTGTGGTACCTGCTTCGTATGTATGTCTATTATAATATAACAATAGTGCTCAAGGCTTTACATATGAGTTCTGTTT
Source organism: Allium fistulosum (assembly GCA_030737815.1). Lineage (NCBI taxonomy): Eukaryota > Viridiplantae > Streptophyta > Magnoliopsida > Asparagales > Amaryllidaceae > Allium > Allium fistulosum. Next base: position 637,213,098 of record CM060901.1, read on the forward strand.
ATATATATAAAGTATATAGGTTGTTATTATATGTTTTTATACATTAGCTTATTAAGTAATGTATATTGTTCTTTAAACGTGTCTGTATATGTGTTCGTATATGGGTCTATATATATATCATTCGCATGCAGTTTAGTTAAAATGTTCTAATGTATATATGTATTTATTCTACTGATGGTTCATATATATATAACTGTATATAAGTTTATAGTGTTTTGATATTAGTTTCTTCCTCTCGGTAATCTGTATATAAGTTATAATAATACATCTGCTCCAGTATATGGTATAGCTATAAAATGTTTAATTTTTCTGTATTTGTCACATACCGAAATTTTCGACTTTCGAAAATTCGACATCGATACTCACTTTATCGACTGCCGAGCAATCGAGTGCCGGAAACTCCAATAGTGAGGGTTTTAAGAAAAAGAAATAGAAGAAAAGATAGAAGAAAAAGAGAAGAAGAAGAAAGCAGGAGAAGAAAGAAGAACAACAACAGAAACAGAAAACAATATCAGAATCTCACATTCGCAGCGGAACAATATATAATAGATAAATGAATAGTCTTTAAAACAAAGAACTATATCATTTTATACATACATCAATCAGAGTCAATATACAACAATGGACAGTTTTATAAACTTGTCCTCATACAGAATACACAGCGGAATAAATACTATCAGATACAAATACTACGTCTCGTCCTCCAGCTTATCTCCAAAGCTCCAGAATATCCAGAATATCCTGATAATATAACTCTAGGCTGCCCGTGTGTAAATTGGTGGGCACCCAGAGTTTAGAAGGGAACAATAAACTCCGAATCAGTCATGGTGACTGGTGTGAGATCGTAAAACAGTTTATCTTTAAAATCAACAACAGAAATATTTTTAAAGTCAATTCGCAATGCTTTTGGAAAATGAAACTACCATAAGACCTCCCACCACACACACAATGCAAACGCAGAATTGGAGGAGATTTCTTCTTATGATAGTCAAAGATGCTTACTACGCAAAATCAAATCATTTTTGATATTATTATTAGTGCATAGTGTAGAAAACATTTCGAAAGTATAATATTAATCTTAGCCAGCATAGGCATTCCGCACTTATGCCTACTATAGCTACCATGTTCAATAGCAGGTTACCGCCACATTCCATAGCAGGTAATACAACTAAAACCGTACAAGTCGCGTATTGTTTCTTTGGATTTCCAACAAATGGTCAGGCTAAGGAACTTCCTTTCCACGATGGGTACGTCCCTGGAATAGACGACCCGAGAACCTAACCGGATCTCTGCCAACACAAGGCCGGGTTACCTCTGCAAAAATAGGTAACTACTGACACGCGTATGCCATCCCCCGATCGTCACCGATCTTCCCGAGGATCCCCGATTCGCAACAACCACAAAGAAATAAATTTTGCAGCAACCACAGAGGTTAAGTATCTGGGCTCCATACCATGATACCACCTTTATCCAGAAGGAATGACATACACTAAGGGGCGCTACTCCCTAGAACCTTGTCGCATCCTTCCTGTTTCGACCATTTCCGGGGTGTGAGGCTCGACGAAGTCTCGTCCACAAAGCTACGCTTTCTACAAAGCCCTGCTTTGGGTCAAACAAAATGATCAACCTATGATCACAAAGATATAAGATCAAACAAATGATCATATCACAAATGATCAAACACTGATCATTTCACAGCAACACTCAGTATGCCACGTTACCAAATTGGGATATATCGCTGATAAATTTCAACTACATAACCTCTGAGCTCGTACGTCTCAGAGAAGGGTGTTAAGCTAAGAGAATAAATTCTCCGCCACCAACAGAAATGTATTTGAAAGAAATCAGCTTTATATCTCAAATTGTAACGTCAGACACACAATCCATACAAGTCTGTTCCGGGATCGAACAGAACCGAAGGCACTTCTCACGAAGCCCTTGCATATCCGGATAAATTTCTAATCACGTCCGGACTTCCCGTCACTAAGGGTGATAAAACCTCTAAATCGAAGATCAGTCGATGTAGAGTAACTCGACGGTCATCCTTCCGTTTTCAAAAATATCCGGTCTTCAACACCGGTCTTCGAATGCAATTCATAACGACGTATCACATATTCGGAATGGGTTATACGACCCCATGGTCCTTTCCCGGCTAACCCGAATAGTGAGCGCTTATTCAAAAATAAGTGTGGCATTCAAATTCATCCAATTCACAACAAATACCTACTCAAGGTAATTATTGATAGTCGGTTATTTAACTATCAATAAAGATGCGCAACATCATCAGATTCCAAATAATTTTCCAAATTATTTCATCTTAAAAATATCTTTACTAGATATATAAAATTTCCACACTTCAAAAATAAATCAATATTTATTTTTAAAACGAATTCCCATTTCTTTTATAAATTCCGTAGTGAATTTATATTTTCAAAATATCTACTGATATACGATTTTCAAATCGTTTTCAATATTCAATTTCAATTTATCTTTTAAGAAGATAAAAATCTCAAAACGTTTCATTTCATTTTGGAAAACATTCCATACTTATTCAATAATAAGTGTTTCACAAATCTTTTATTTTCAACATTTGAAAATATTCGATATACTTAAATCAATATTAAGTACATATTCATTCTTTAAGGAAATCATTTACTATATCAACATTTGTTTGAGTCAAAACGAATGTTACGTAAAACATCGTTACGACGACTCAAAATCACTAGTATAGGGATTCGAAATTTAGATAGATATATAAATCCCAATACTATATAAAACATTTCCTTTCGGAAATCATTTACTATAACAACAGTGTTATAGTCCACCATTTCCTTCTACTTCTCGAAAACGTCTATTTCAACAATAAATGTTGAAATCTATGTATTCGATACTTAACACGTTTTAAAACATCTTTTAAAACAGTTACTTCATTTTTATAATATCGCTTTCCCAAAACCATATCCATTCTACTTCAAAAATATATTCACTGTCCAAAATCGCGAATATACTTCATTTAACCAAATTTCAAACTTTACTACACATTTATTTCAAATAAAAATTCGCTATCCAAAAACGCGAATATATCTTCTTTAAATAATCTTCTATATTTAATTTATCAAATTCAATTGATTTTCGAATTTATAAAACAATGTTTATAAATTATATTTCTCTCTTATAACAACTTGCTTTATAAACTCTCTTAGATAACCTTCCATAATTCATTTATCAAAATTGAGTGATTTTAGATTTATAAAACAATTTTTATAAATTTCTTTTACGCTTTATAACAATTTCAGCTTCAAAAAATCATTTTATCAGCAAGTTCTATTTATATTCCATCTAAGGGCAAAAAAAAATCAAATTTATAAGTAGATTTTCTTATAAATCTTTTATTCCACAATTTCATTCACATTTTATAACTTCATAATTTATCAATCTATAAATTTCATATCTTCACATTTTATAATTATAAAATTTCATATCTTCACATTTTATAATTATAAAATTTCATATCTTCACATTTTATAATTATAAAATTTCATATCTTCACATTTTATAATTATAAATTTTTAGGCGTTTATTTATTTGAAAATAAATCAACTCACAAATTAAATAAAACGTCTATTCCAACAAATCACTTTAAAAACCCTTTTAAAGTAAAAGATGTTATTTTTAAACTTCAAAACTGAATCCGATGATGCAACGCATCAATTAGTCCATCACAACATCAAACATCATATATCATCATATGATGACAGAATATATATCAACATTTGTAAATAAATAAATACAGTTGAGGAATCCAGTTGGATCCCTCCAACCTGTTTACCTGCATCCAAAGACGTTAGCACAATACCATTCCACTTCGAGGTGGAATATCGCAGTATATGGGTTTTTATAAAAATCCGCTTACTAACGGCGCAATAGGGTCTCATCCGCTATACGAGGCGGGAAATCATCAATCCAATATATACATATGCCAATATGTATATATTGCTATATATATAGATATATCCTACTATATCTAATATCACATCCAATAGCAATCAAATCAATCAATCAAATCAATAACTGTAAAATAAATTTTCCTTCGAGTGAGAAAATCTCACCTTAGCCATTTTTATTCTGCAATCCATTCCAGCTTGTTTTCTCGACTTTATTTAACCTTGTATAAACAATTATATAAAATTCATTAATATCCGAAATAAATCGAATAACCAAATTTTCGTTTGGTATTTTTATTTTATCTAACTATTTAATTTCCAACTAATTCCCTTTTTAACAAATTTAATACAATTGATTTTAAATCAGTCCCTTTTAATAGTTTATTAAATTTAAATTCAAAACTAATCTTCTTTTCAAAATAAAAATTTATAAATTCGAATTGATCCCTTTTTAAATAAATCCTATCCGACCAAGATTTTTTTATTTTAAACAAACATCTTTCTTTTAAATCAAATTTCTTTTAATAAATTTGTTTAACTAAAATTTAAAATTTTGAACTAATGATTTTATTTAAACGACTCATAAATTTTAAACTAAGTTTTCCTTTAAAAATTTATTTAACTAAACAAATTAAATTTAAAACTAAACTTCTTTAAATAAATTTAATTAACTATAAATTTTTTTTTTATATAATATAAATTCCACCCACTTTAAAATTCCAATATTCTTTTCCAAATTATTTATACATTCTCTGTTTTTATATTACGATATGTATGTGGATATATTTTATATTCTTCTTTATATATATCTTTGATAAAACAGTAATTTTCTTTCAAAATTATATATTTATATATATATTTAAAAACTCTATACGTATATATATTAAATTAATAATAAACAAAACCAAAAGCTAATACCTCGACCTTCGTTCGACGTCATCTCCGAACGACGACGAGCCCACTTGCACGCGCGTGGTCGTGAACCCTAGCTCCGCCTCCGATCAATCTATCTGCTGTTGTCACGATCGCGATTTAAATCGCGCAACCATCCATCTGACCTCGGCCTGCCTGACTCCCCACGTCGCCGAGTCGAAGTCGCCCCCCTTTTCACACGTGCCCTATGGCCACGCGACTTCGAGCCTCCCCGATTCGCCAGCCCCTACGCGCCTCCATTTCCAGATCGTCGCCGCTCTGCTCCACATCGCGATGAAATCAAATCGCGTGTCGAGCCTCCCCTACGAATACCGCCGCGCCTCGCGAACAACTTGAAACCCACGCGAGACCCCCTTCGATTTCGATTTTTCGAATTAAAGAAGAAACGCGGCTGTTTGATTTTTTATTTTAGAGTGAGGAGGGAACGAGAGAGGAGAAAAAGAAAACTATCGGCCATTGATTTGCTTTCGTTTTAAAATTTTTATCTGCTTTGAAATGAAGTTGCGTGATCTATAATAGAAATGGGAGGAGACGGGATATCGTGGTTTTGCAGAGGGAAGGTCGTGCTTGCACGATAAATTTCATTGTCTTCAGCGTGATTTTCTCCGTGATTAAAGGAGACAACGTGCTGCCTTTGACCAAAAATTTAAATTTTAAATTTAAATTGAATTTGATTAAATTCCAATGCATTTACCCACCGTGTGCTCACGTATTAACACCGAAAAATACGAAAATTGAAACCCGGCAATAATTCAACGTTATGGACCCAATGGAACTGGTTTCGTCGAATTCCGAGACTGTATGAAAAATGACTATTTTTAAATATCGGTTCAAACAATAAAATTCAAAACTGAGTAAAACAGTTTAAATTTCAATTCTGAAGCTGCTGTTATCTTCAGTGTTATCAATATAAATTTTACAAGCTTTCGAAATATTTTTCTTCAACTGTAAATTGAAGATATAAATTTTTATCCAACTCTCAATCGATTAAATTTTATAATTTAATCGTCAAATTCAAAGTTATATTTGGGATACAAATTAAATTACCGTTCAAATATTTAAAATTAATTAAATATTCTCAATTTAATTTGTTCAAAATTCTGGGTCGTTACAGTATTATATACATTTTATTTCAAGATATGTACATATTTTATTGAATGTATATAATTTTTGCAATTATATATATGTTTATAAAGATATGCCTGTATTTTTTTAAATGATTTATTATATAATATATAATGCATATGTATAATATGTTGTTAGTTGCTGTGAATGACTTAGAATATATATTGTGTTATAGTGTGTCAGTTTATAACAGTGTTGTTTATATAAGCATAAGTTTATATATATATATATATTATAACCTGTTTAGGTTTATATATAGGTTAGGTTATGGGTTGAGATAAATGTAAGTTTGCAAGTGGCATTTACAGTTTGTTTACGTATATTGATTTTATAATAAATTTTGATTTGAAAAGTATAACAAGTGTATATATAAGTAAGTTATATAATGTATTATACATAGGTCTTTAAACCATTCAATTTCTGTTAAGTTTTATACATATCATAATAAATTGTTTATATTGATTTGATAATAGAAATTGATTTTTTTAACCTGTATGTAAGTTGTGTACGTGTGTATATGCATTTGTTTATATATATATGGGAACTTAGTTTTCAAGTTTTATTGATATAGGACATTTGGGATTAACTATTTATTAAAGATAAATTTATATTATTTTTAAATGTATATTAAATTTTTCTATGTTTGAATTTAAAATATGGATTTCATATACATAAATAGTTATATAGTTATATATACCTTTTATCTTCATCGATCCAATTCTGATTTGATTTCGACGATTCCTTGTCATCAGCTTTGATCGTCAAATTCGTGCCCATCTCACCCTGCTTTGGATTCGCAACTCACCCCATTCTCATTCATCTCTAGCCTCGAAAGGTGAGCAATCACTCACGATTAATGTTTTTTTTATCTATTAAATTTGATTTTAATTGAAACGACAATCGAAATATGCTGATGTTAGTTATTTACACTGTTATATATATGCTATTACCTGTATCAGTTCACCTGTGACATCTGACACCATTATCTGCCAATTGAAATATGCTGATGTTAGTTATTTACACTGTTTTATATATGCTATTACCTGTATCAGTTCACCTGTGACATCTGACACCATTATGTGCCAATTGAAATATGCTGATGTTAGTTATTTACACTGTTATATATATGCTATTACCTGTATCAGTTCACCTGTGACATCTGACACCATTATTTGTTATTTATATTGATGATATATGCCTGTTACTGTTGTTATATTATTATCATATCTGTTATCACTCTGCAAGTTCCCTGTTAGTATAGAATCACTATGGGTTGAAATGATACATACCCGAACGATCTGTAGAATAGGAGAAAATCGTTATGGGTTGAAATGATAAACCTAAGCGATTTTCAATTTATTTGAATTTGGGATTGCGGGTTGAAAAGATATATACCCGTATATATTTAAATTGCGGACTGAAATGATAAATATCCGTACCACTTGACCATAGGGTATAAAATTATATACAGACACCGTTGGTCTATATATAAATATTTTGAAAATGATTTCTATGGTTTTGAAAAGAAATATATGGTTTTGATAAATATTGATTTTTAAAGATTCATTAAAGTTGATTTAATAAAGTAGATAAATAATATGGTTAAGTATTTATTTAATATCTATATTTTCAAATATAGAGTTTATAATGATTTGAAATTGATTTGAAATTATATTTATTTAAGAATTATACTTAAATAAGTTTGATTTGAAATTTATTAAATTTGAAATTCTAAAGATATGTTTTAACTTGAATTTGATTAAAAGTGACTTTAATGAATATTTCAAATTTATATAAATTTAAATGGGATATTTTGTTTATTTAAAATTTGTGAAATGAAGTTGTATTAGATGTTATTGAAATGTTGAATATTTAAAGCTTTGAAATATATTGAAATTGAAATGACTTATTTTATGGTTTAAATATGTATTTGAAATCGATAGATTGAAATGGTTATTTAGAAACTGAATCAAATTGAAATTGATGATTTGAGATTTGATTAAATTAAAATTTTGGAATTCGAGTTAATTTGAATCGATTTGTGAAATTTGAGGAAACTATTTTATTTTATAAAGTAATTTTAAATTATATGTAAACTATTGATATTTTACTTTATAAATTATTTTAATATAAACTAGTTTAATATAAATCATTTTTAATATAAATTATTTTATTTATAAACTATTTTATTATATATACTAATTTTAATATCTAAACTGTTTAAAAGGAAAAGTGTTATGATTTCCAAAATGCTATAATTTCAAAGTGTTATGATTTCCAAAATGCTATGATTTCAAAGCTGTGATTTCCAAAGTGTTTTGATTTTTAAAAGACTATGATTTCGAAGCGTTATAACTTTGGAAAAGTACTATGATTTTGGAAATGGATTTATTTGAAGTGAAAGTGATATCGTATTGATATGGTTTTGAAATGGCAATGATATGTCGGTTTTGAAATACAACTATTTTGAAAGTTTACTAAATGACCATCGGTGTAATTAATACGTAGTTATTAAAGAGACCGGGATCGGATATGGACATATTCTCTGTCGATACCGAAAACCACTTTAATAACTAATATACGCGGAGTGTTGATCCATAATGAAGTGGATGGTTTGGTGAACGCGTTGACTGAAGAAAGAGAACGATATTGGATGACCCCTGACATGACTAAAACAGGAGCCGCGCCGGGCCATTGAGGTTCGCCACCTCTAGCGGACACACTTCTTCGATACCATATCTATTACTTATGTGATTCGATTTGGGTGCACCCTTTGATTTGGGAGTGTTGTTTCGCGGTGTTGAGGTAGTAGCTGCTATGCTCAACATCAGTCCGGATCACACAACTACTAGTATCCTAGTTGGTATCGCCTCATGTACCTTGTCATACTGATTATCCTATTCGCGACCACTACGATTTGTTTTGTGTTATACCTATGGGGTACCCTCTGATAACCACTAGTTTACGGTGGGGCTTACGGTGCTGTATAGACCATGACATTATAAAAATGTGTTAAGGGGGATTATGGTAACGCCTTAACGCTATTTTAATATCGTACTTTACTGATTAGACATTATCGACTTAGCGTATTTTACTGTATGTATAGATAGTTTAGTGGATCCTTAGAGGATGGTTATCCCAAACATCCTTTGAGTTACTTGTATTTCAATCGTTATTTCAATTGAGTTGGATTTATTGATATAAGAATGTTATTCTTGACTCGAATGTTTTGTGTTTTGCTTTACGCTCGGGTCAGACTGAGTGATATAGTATTCGAGACTCACCTTTGGAGTTGGAGCTTCGCTTGAAGATCCAGCTATCTATCCAGCTTTCAGTTATTCAGTTGATTCCAGTGATGTATTCAGATCTTGTATTTGACTATTGTATTGAGATATCTATGTATTCGAGACATCTGTTGTATCTTGTTTAACTCTGTTATATATATGTAGTAGCTTCATGAACTACTATTCTTTTGTTTCCGCTGCATTATTGTTTATTACTCTGTGTCTGTGATTCTGAGATTTATTTATTTACTGTATATGCTGAATTTTGCCAAATTTAAATTAACAATCTATTATTTTGAATTATTCAAGTCGGACATGTGTGGATTTATTGTCGATTTGAATGGTCCAAAATACTAGGTCGTTACAAAAGCAGTATGAGAATTCAAGTGAAGACCAGAGAATACAATTCTATAGTAAAATGAATCAGATTTCACATATACAAGACTCAAGTCCAAAACCATATTCCAAAATATAGTAAACTGATGAATGCAACTGAATACAAGTGAAGACTCAAATAAACTCAAAACAGTGACAAAGAACCAGTATAAAAAGTGGTGGACTGCACACAAAGGAGCAACAATTGTGACACCAAGACAAAACAAACATGATCTGCCTCGAAGCAATATGACACAGTTACAATATGAACTCAAGGAACAAGACCACATGATACTACAGCTACCAGAGTCCATTAGTTCAGAAGCAACCACAAAGTGGTAAACCAGAGAATACAACCAGACTCATGTGGAACAAGTGAAGGCATGGAGGCAAACAAGTATACATATGTAAAGATATCAAGTGAACCATAAATCAATGCAAACCAGAGCATATGCACATATGCATACACATATCAGTTCACTTAAACAACACAACTCAGTTGAACAAAAGATAGACTACACAAGTGCAGTGCAAAGCAACATAATCAACTGGAAACAATGAGACAGTAGCTCAACTGAATACAAGTGCAGACTACACAGTTAAGTTCAAATGCAAGCATATGGAATCAAGTGCAGACAACATGAATACAGATGAACAAGTTCAATGCACAGGGGCTTGAAGCAACAGACTACAACTTCAAGAAAACTACATGATATAACATATATATATATATATACATATGCAAACACACATGTATACATATATGCAGTAACAAACAAGACTGCAATATCAAAGTGCAAATGAATACTCAAAGCTACACACATGACAACATGTCAGATGAACCAATGTATACTACAACTTTTCTGGCCAAATAACAACATATTCAAGTGCACAGAAATGTCTGGACTCAATGCATATGGACATGTACTCGATTCGACCCAGAGCTCAATGCAACCCAGACCAATATCACACAACAACTACAAGCATCAAGTCGCAAATGGTACATGCATTACAACATACATATATACATGCATAAACACACACATATATATGCAGTGGAAACCAGACAGCAGCTGAAATGAGCAATTTCAGACAAGTGCAAAAATCAAAGACTCAAGTGTAATCGAAATGAAGTGTGACCAGATCAACTCAAATGCAAAGAATGAACAAAGTCAATGTCGCAGGAATGTCAATCTGAACATGTCAGAATTTAAATAACAAAGTCAAAGCCGTGGTGGCCAAGGTGATAACAAGAATCGAACAAGTCAGAGTCAAAACATCACAATTTCAAATGGCCAAATTCAAAAATTCGATCGTTGCCAGCAAAGAATGAAATCAGAGATGACAAGAGAGAGAAGAAACGAAAGCCATGATAATCAAACAACGAAAATATACGAATTGAACTAGCCATGATTAATCACCAGCATTAAATCAAAAATCAGTGGCCAAGCATAGCATGAGAAGAATTCAAACAAAATAAAAACGAATGTAAATATAGGGAATTTATCCCTATTTAACCCATCATCATCTTTGAGATTCAAAGGCATTTGAGTTTAAGAAAAATCACAGAGCCAATTTTCAATTTAAATCCAAAACCAACAACTTGAATCTAGGTTGAGCAAAATCGAAATTGAAATAGAAAATCACATACCAATTCATAGCATTCAAGCTCGGCACATTTGAACCAGCCAAAGCTAAGCAAAGAACAAGGATCGAAGAAGCATCAAAATGAATTAAGGATCGACTGTAAAATCGATCAACGATCAAGCGACGGTGTAACGACCCAGAAATTTCATTCCCGAAAATTCCAGATAGTTAGGAAAAGAAGAAAGATATAGAAGAACAAAAAGAAACAGAAATACTAAAACACAGATTCTCACATTCGCAGCGGATAAAATATAATATCAAATAATATTCTTTACATAAAGAAAGCCGTATCAGTCAATTACATTTTAATATATCAGAGTTACAACCATTTATACATGAACTGGACAGTTGTACAACTTGTTCCAGACTACAATCTATACAGACTACACAGTCTCATATACATAGCGGAATACTCCATACGTTCCTGTCATCCAGCTCGCCTCCTGAGCTTCCGAACGTCCTTACCTGAAATTCTGTAATACTCGGTCTGACCCAAGCATTACATCAAAGTAACACCCGGGTCAGGCTGGAAACCAGCGTGTGTAAACCCATACAATTTGAAATACTAAGTGCAAACCATAAAAGAAAAACCCGGGGTAACTCATACTTCACTACGAGTTCACTACTTGTTATGCTCAATACTTACTTCACATATTGATCTATAAAGAATCGAAGTGGTTTCGGGTATTAACTAATACCCGACTCCTGTCTCTTCGAATCCAATGTCATCTTAACCCAAGTTATTCAAATGAAATACAATTCAAACTTTTAAATACATGATGTCACTTTTTACACAGCAATTCATCATTGATAGATAACCACATTATCATTGTCCATCCAAACATTTCATATCAGAGATATCAAACAATTCAAGGCATTGAACATCATTTAATCATTCATAAGCAAGATTGTTCACTTCTAAAATTAATTTAATTTATCTCTAATTAAATTAATTACTAACTTTAATCACTTAGAATACCTTTACTAAAAAAATTATTAATTACAAACCAATTAATTAATCATCCTTTAATTATCCATCTTAATTAATCACCTTTGACCAATTACCCTTAAATTACAATAAGTAATTAATTCTGAAGTAATTATACCAATTAATTAGCCTTTACCCATCATATTAAATAATCCCTTAATTACCCTTATAAAGTAATTAACAATGATTTATTACATTTATCCTTAATTAATTACTCAAGTTAGTTATCCTTTAATCACTTACATTGATTAATTATCCCTTAATTAATCACACTTCATTAATTAACTAATCCTTGATTAGTTTCCTTAATCTATCAATCCTTTAATTAATTACACTAATTAATTAATCCTTACTTACTTAATTAATCTCTAATTACCAATTCATTGATTTCTAATTACCAATTAATTAATTTCTATTAATTTATTAGTAATTCTAAACTACTAACAAGTTAATCCCTTAACTACTTAAGTTACTTAAAAACACATCATCTTTTAAATTAACTACTTAATTATACCATTTAAATTTTATTTTAAATAAATTTAAGAATAAATTTAAAACAATAGGTATATAATAATATACCTTAAATTTAATTAAATTAAAATAATTAATTTAAACCTTTAACTAATTCCAAAACTAAAATAAAACATTAATTATTTAAAGAAATAGGTTAAAGATTTATTCAAACTTCTAAACTTGTAATTATACTTTCAGATTCCTGACCCGAGACAAATCTCGAGTCGCTTCTTTTTAAAATTTTGTTATGGTTTAAAATTTAAAACCTGGTTAACTAAAAGTAAAACAACCCGAGCCATATTCACAAATACTCGAGCCAAACTAAAAATTTCCCGAGCAAACTCACGCCTACACCTTACTTCGAGTCAAACTATCATCGAACTCGAGTCTAACCCGAGAAATCTCTCCTTCCCCGATCAACATAACAAATCGAAGCACAAATGTGCATGCGTGCACGTGCAACACCGATCAACGTTGCTCCGACCCACGTCACCACCTTCAGCAAGTCGCCGGCCTTCCCCATAGTCGCCACGAACACCCAGAATCAATCGATCACGCCGGAATTCGAAAACGAGTACTCGAGCACCAGGAAAACCCAAAACAGAACTTCGAAAAACGCCTCTCACCGCCGCCTACGTCCACCAGGGACCTCGTCATCGCACCCGAACCTCCACCGCAACCTTACGCTCCGATCCCTCCACCACCGGTCACTTCTGATTCACCCTCGACGATGTAGTGCTCACGAAAAATATTTGATGAACCCAACATGGTCAAAACCCTAAATCCTCTTCAACCATCCATTCTGATCATCTATAAAATTCCCCACCATTTTTCTGTTGGTCTCCACCACCTGAACTTCCTCCAGCACCAGACCCAAAGCCCGATTCTTCTTTGATCGTTGGGAATCATCGAATTTGCGTTTCCTGTTCAACTCGCCATATCTTAATGATTACACCCTTAAAAATCATGAAATGATTTCCTAAATTCATATTTTTGCGACAAGAATTAGTTTATATGATCGAAGACTGGAAACTAAAAATCAAATTTTTGACATGAATTGATTTTCTCTGAACATTTCATCTTCCAATGAGATTTCTTGCCATATATACTTTAATAATATTTTTAAAAGTGGAATTAGGTAAAGACAAACAAATTCCTTTTAAAGATCATAACGTGAAACAGTTTATATAATAAGATTTTGAATTTTTAACTTGATTTAAGAACCTGTAACTAAGAACAGAGTCATATATTCATATGTATAGACATGCACACTCTAACATTTTATATGTATATATATATAACCTATCTATATCCATGCAACCACTTTACTTCACGCATAAATCATAGAAATCAAGTTATAGATCAGACTAAGTATTTTTAAGATAGTAGTTTACTCACCTGTTATTTTGAAGAACAGAGAAAAGCTTTTGAAATCTGAAAACAGCTAATTGATTTTGAAACTGCAACAGATCTTGATCTTATTTTGTTTTAGCTTGAATTTGTACTTTGAATTGCTTTGAATCTTTGCTTGTATTATTGAGTTGATCTTGAATTTCTAGGTTAAAAGCTTGAAACGGTTGAAGTTGCTGATGTTTGATTTTATTCCCTTTTTAGTTTTTTTAGATGGAAGAAGAAGTGATTTAGGAATGCATGGGAAAAAGTTTTCCGCTGAACACAGCCTAGTTCCATTTTATGATTACAAACTTTTAATTTCAAATGAAAAGAGATATGCCACTTGTTAATGCATGGCATGTACAAGCTACAATTGTCAAAAACAAAATACAAATCATTTCTTATGTTTACAAATGTTTAAACCTTTATTTTATAAAATGCTTTTATATTAATATGTTATATGTTTTCTTCTATATATATATATATATATATACTAAATTCATGTGTATTTTAAAAGAAAGAATAAAATTTTCAAACCATACTTATTTCATGAAAAAAAATTAAAAAGAAAGCAAAATAAACCTTTTTATTAAATCCTTTTTAAGCTTATCATATACTTAAATAAATAAATGTTCAGCTTATGTTTTGAAAATATAGAGTTTACTTAAAATAGCTTTTGCAAATTATCACGTTGAACTCAAACAATAGCTTCCTAATCACAATACACACACACACACACTTGTATACATGTATATGGACATACTTAAAATTTCAATAATATAAAGTTTGCATATGACTATTTACATATTTTTAATCGACCCTAAAGTTTATCACTTCCAGATAATTATTTATTATAGTTTTAAATCCATTATATATAATCCAGGTATCTTTTATTATCAGAATTTTTATCTATTCAATTAAATAAACTAGTTAATTATCCAGTTACCGGATGTCCAAAAATCTGGGTTATCACATTCCTCCCCCCTTTGAATCTTTTCGTCCTCGAAAAGAAACGAAACCAGAATTTATTCAATACTTAAGATTAGATAAATTATTCTTTGATCATTTTTTTAAAACACTTTTTAAAATCTATATAATATTATCAAAATAGTTTTTGTAAAAATACTTTTATAACTCGATGTTTCCACAAGTCCATCCTTGTTCTCACAGAAATTCGGTCATACGTTGATCAGACGTAGGACTGAAAATTTATAAGCACTTAGTAGACCCATTTAACATCCAGTGAAAATACTTGGAAAATAATTTTATTGAAAATATAGAAAATAGTTTTTGAAAATAGATGAAACATCTTTGGTGAGAATCCTCTGGAAATCATCACCCCCATCCATGGTCACAGTTACATCCCGGGTTACGTTGCCATCGCAGCAAAAGTCCATGTAACTGATTACACCATGGAACCCACAACAGATCGCAGTTACATTCCAGGGTTACGTTGCTGTCGCAGCAAAAGTCCATGTAACTGTTGGCTCTCAGCGGCACACACGATTTTCGCTGTCAAAATGAAACTTCTCCGCTCCTACATAGGTCGCAGTCTACCGATATAAAATCAAACGCAGACTGTTGGCTCTCAACGGCACACATGACTTTCGCTATGTTACCATAGTGTCGCAGTCTACCGATATAAAATCAAACGTAGACTGTTGGTGTCAAGACCCAAAAGTCGACCTTCGAAAATCGGCACCCGTACTTCACTTGTACTCAAAATGCCGTAGATTCAAATGCCGAATCTGGTTCTTAGGAGCTTATAACACAGTTAAGTAAATAACACAGCGGAATAAATGAATAATACATTGATATACAATATCGGATACAATAGAATGATACAATGAATATCAATATACATCAAAGATATGATATAACAAATAGCAGCGGAAAAGAAAACGATAACATCAGCAGCGGATAATCTCCATCTTCAAAGCACCAATCCAGAATTAGCTCGAACTCCCAATAACGAGGCACAAAGATAAGCAAGTGCAGTCCGATCCAAAGACTGAACTAGCTCCAGAAAATCTACTAATCTGAATATCTGAAAAACCAAACTCTAGACTGCTCATGTAGAAAAATTTTGAGCATCCAGAGTTTAGAAAATAAACAATAAACTCCGGATCAGTCATGGAACTGGTGTGAGCAACAAAAACAGTATCTTTTTAAAAACAAATAGCAGAGAATTTTAAAGTCAATTCGCAATGCTTTTAGAAAATGAAACTACCATAAGACCTCCCGCCACACACACAATGCAAACGCAGAATTGGAGGAGATTTCTTCTTATGATAGTCAAAGATGCTTACTACGCAAAATCAAATCATTTTTGATATTATTATTAGTGCATAGTGTAGAAAACATTTCGAAAATAGAATATCAATCTTAGCCAACATACGACCAGTATCGTATGCCTACTATAGCTACCATGTTCAATAGCAGGTTACCGCCACATTCCATGGCAGGTAATACAACTAAAACCGTACAAGTCACGTATTGTTTCTTTGGATTTCCAACAAATGGTCAGGCTAAGGAACTTCCTATCCATGATGGGTACGTCCCTGGAATAGACGACCCGAGAACCTAACGTTACGGTTAGATCTCTGCCAACACAAGGCCGGGTTACCTCTGCAAAAATAGGTAACTACTGACACGCGTATGCCATCCCCCGATCGTAACCGATCTTCCCGAGGATCCTCGATTTCCAACAAACCACATAATAATAATGCAGCAACCACATAGGTTAAGTATCTGGGCTCCATACCATGATACCACTTCTATCCAGAAGGAATGACATACACTAAGGGGCGCTACTCCCTAGAACCTTGCTGCATCTTTCCTGTTTTGACCATTTCCGGGGTGTGAGGTCCGATGAACGTGGCGGCCGCATCATCGACGTTCATTTTCGAGTTTCAAAGTGGGAAGGCCACTGTAGTAGTTTTACTACAAGATTATTTTATTTTAAATTGTTTTAAATATAATTGGATATATAAATTATAAGTATATATATTATCTATTATTTTAAAATGATTTTTGAATAAAAACCCGGTATTTAATTCTTAAGTTTCCATTAATAAATAGTCATAATTACTGAAGTGAATTGGAATGTAGGTAATTAATAAATTGAAACCTCTAAAGGAAATAAGAGATTTAATGCTAGGATATAAATGGTATTAAATGAAATTTGAAATTGTGACCTATGAAATAAAGGAAATAATTATTGAACATTAAAATAATTAAAAGAAATGAGAAAACTTGTATAACTTTCAATTTCAGTCTTTAAAAGCATAAATATAACTTACCAAAAGATATAAAAGTTGAAAATGTTAATAAGAAAATGTATAGGAAATTGTACAAGTAAACTTATGTAATGAAACATTCAGTAAATTTCTTTTATTAATAAGAATTAAAGTATAACTGTTATGCCATGTAACTAAAATTGAACATGAATATTATTAATAAATGAATAAATAAAATCAAGTAAATGAATAAATATGCAAAGTAAATTAATTTAAAAATGAATAAATGAAATTAATAAGTATTGATGTTCTAGTTGTTATGGACTTAAATGTTATATATAAATAATAATAAACTTAAATAATAGGTTGAAGTTACCTTAGAATAAAAGATGAACACGGGGAAAATGACCGTAAAACGTAAGTAATAAATTTACCTACCAAGGAATTGGTTGAATGGATAAAAATAAATGATGAATAAAGAGGAAATCAAACAACAATATATGGAATGAAATTAATAATAATGAACTTGATCTATTGTTGAATTTGTTATTTGTTTGGCTTATGGTTGTTTGGGCAAGGATACTTTAATATTGTTTGGATATAGGAATAATCTATTTAGTCTCACCTAAGACTGCTGAGTGAAGGGTACACTTAGTAGTTTATTCTTCATTCTGTACAATTTAAAGTTATGAACCTGAACAACTATTTCTTTTGTTTGATATGAATGAATGATTGATTTTATGGTTGTATGCCTTGTTGCAAGTGTTTAAATTGTTATAGAATATTATACAAGTAGAAATTTGAAATAATGAAAGTATTCAATGAAATTTCTATTAAATGGCTTAAGTATAATTGAAATTTTACCAAGTAAATATAATTAAAGGTAAGTATGACAAATAGATGATTATAAACTTAAGTAATTAAAGTGTAAATAGATGAGGTCATACAATTATAAATGAATGTAATATAAATAAGAGAAATTGTAAACTGAAAGGGTTAAAGTAATTTCTAAATAAAAGTTGGAAGAAATACAATGAAAATAAAAAGATAAACCGTTATATGAATAAAAAGAATCAAACAACAAATGTATGAATGGAATGAATAACAATAGACTAAAACTATTGCTGAAATTGTTGTTTGTCGTGGTTGTGGTTGTTGGGTAAGGAACTTTAATTTTGTTGGGATGGACGAAAAATCCATTGTGTTTAATCTAAGACTGCTGAGTAAATGATGCATTTGATGGTTTATTCTTCATTCCGTACAATTTAAAAGTTCTGAAACCGAACAACTATTTGTTTGTTGATTGAATGGTTGTTTGTATTTGTGTGTGTATGCTGTTTGTGAAATTGATGGTTGTTGTATTGATTTGTTGTTAGTGATTGAAACCACTTAAATATTTCACTTTATATAAATTGTTAACCCTTTGGATTTAATAAGTAAAATGCAGGTTATGGAAGCAATTGCTACTGTTTTTGGTTCCATAAATTAAACGTAAATTGCCCGACAAATAGGTACGTTAGGGATTATGATTTATAACGCTATTTATATATATTTTCCCATGTTGGGATATAATATTTTGGATATTATAAGTGATATTTTGTTATATTTAATATTATATTTTCTCCCGAGCCTCTCCGTACAAAAGAGACTCCGCCGAAATTTTTCAAAATTTTTGGGACTTGGAAAATTATGTTGAAATGTTTTTCCAAACTTTATTCATTTAAGTATAAAAAGATATAATGATTAAAATGGGTAAATTTTATTTAAAGTAATAAATTTTGTAAATTAGTGTTTATAAGTTAATATTTTGAATAAGATGTATTGTTTGTCTAATTCTTCCTTCTCCCTTCTTTTTCCTTTTCGGGGACGAAAAGTTTTTAGTGGGGGAGAGTGTAACGACCCGTGAATTTCGTTAACTAAGTTTGTCATAATTTCCATAATTTATAGTAAAATGAATGTTAGGAATTAGATGTGCAATTGAAATTAAAAGTTAACAAAAAA
The DNA here is from genome assembly GCA_030737815.1 of Allium fistulosum. Taxonomy (NCBI): domain Eukaryota; kingdom Viridiplantae; phylum Streptophyta; class Magnoliopsida; order Asparagales; family Amaryllidaceae; genus Allium; species Allium fistulosum. Next base: position 637,232,539 of record CM060901.1, read on the forward strand.
AAAATATTTAAAATGAAATTCCAATTCGATAAAATAATGTAAATGTTACGATTTGATTTTTAAATAGAATATGAGAAACAAGAGTAAGTATTGAATAATATGTTATTTATTTATGGTATTGAATAAAAATTGGTAAGCCAATTGTAATTAATGGTAATAATGTGATATAATCTAATAAATTAGATTTCAATGCAACACCCATTAATGAATGTAATTGAAATAGGATTTAGGTAAATGTATTCATTTGAATATAAAATTGCAATTGGGTAGGGATTGTTAACTAACAATGTTAATGCAAGGTAAGTGATGCTAAATTAAAGTCAATAATAATGAATAGTGATTAATTCAAAATTTGTAACATATATTTTAAACTACCTGCTTATTTGTTAATAGAATTAGAATTTGTAATAAGTGATAATAAAATAAATGAAGGTTACACTAATGGGAAATGAAATAACGTTCATTAAATGTTGAGTAATCATAGGGTCATATTTATTAAAAGCGTTACTTTAATAATGTGGATTAATTGAGAAATTAATACTAGAAGCATGTAAAGTAATAACTAAAAGGGAAATACGTTATAAATTGATTTTACCTAAACTTAAGTGTAAGTTAAAGGTTGAATTTGGGACTTATCCATTTAATTTGAAACTTATTAGGATAAAATGGAATTCAATTTATAATGAGGGTTTATTTTAAGAAATAGAAATAAATTCTTTAATGAGAGAATTAAGCTACTTTAAACTGACGGGAATTTGTTTAAAGAATTACAAATTAATAAGTAAATCAAGAGGGAAAAATTTATGAATTATAGAATTTGAACCTTTAATAGTGAGTTAATTTATATAGATGATAATAGTTGAATTTATTGCAAACGAATGAACACAAATATGTAATTATTACTGTAATTTAAAATTTTAGTTGAAACGGGAAATATTTATGTGATAATTTTAAATCCAATGGTACGCCCTTCTATTTGGAATTATGAATGAAATAATTATGGGTAAATTCAATTTAATAGAAATTTTGGGAACTAAAATTTATAATTTTGAATATAATGAAAATTTAAGATAAGGCATTTCAATTCAATTGATAAATTATTTTCTCTAGATTGACGTTTAAATTTTGTTTAAATAATTGCAAATGATTGAGAAGTATAAAGGTGATAGATTGTCAATTCTATAATTGAAATATAAAATTTGATTTAATTAATTTAATTTAATTTCATTTAATTAATATAAAATTTGCCTTTTTGGTCACGGACTCGGATTTCGACGAAACCAGTTTCATCGGATCTGTAACGGTGAATTATAATAGTGTTTCAAGTTTCGTAGCGATCGGACTTGTCGTTTGATCGTACGGACTTGAAACGCCTTGAAATTTATGCAATTGAAATCAATTGAAATCAATTTGGAAAATATTGTTTTTAGCATAACTTCTTCATACGATGGAATTTGAACCTGAAACCTTCTCCATTGAGTTTAAAATATTTTAAAACACCTATTTTGATATATGGGTTTACCCAATTTCGTTCCGGTGTCAGAACGGGCTTTTTGGACCACGTTGGCGTTAGCGCGTACACATGTTTTATCCATCTATTTTATTTTCAACCTTCTCTATAAATATCCTCGCTAAACCCTAGCCTCCGCCTATTCTCATTTGTCTACGCGTAAATTTTCATCAGCTCCTTCTCCTCCTCAATGGCAGACAAAATTTCAGATCCAGATCCATTTCAAAATCAAAGTCAAAAATTCAAATTCCTCAGAAAAATCTCAAATTAACATATGTTGAAGCTCTCGACGAGCGTAATTCAATGGTGTAATTCGTTTTTCAATTCGAAGCATCGTTTGACCAGAAATCGCGGTCAAAATTGAATTGGGCGTTTTTGACTGGTGCGTCTGATCGGAAAATCCCTTCTGGGTTTTTTAGTGGGGCTAGCGCGTTGTTCATGGGCGAAGTTTGGAGGCGATTTGACGGTCGGATTGGCGGCAAAACGCAGTCAAAGGGCCGGTCAAAGGGGAGGTTGAGTGCGTTACTTGTTTCAGCGTTCTGCGTGCTCTGTGTAAATGGAAGATGCGTGCGTGAGTGGGAGGGAGAGTTGCAGTGGTGACGTGGCAAGGAAGGTAATGTGTTCTCTTTTATTTTATTTTTAAAATTAAAATTCAACCACAATAATCGCTATATCTTTCACATACGAACTCCGTTTCACGCGCGGTTTCTTTTGTTAGGATCGTATTAAAATTTCGGACTTGATGACGCTGGTTTGGACGAATTCTGAGACGGTCAAATTTTTGGGTTTAAATTGAATTTAAATTCAATTTAAATTCAAAAGGTGAGTGTTTTAACTCACTCACAACTTCTAAGATTTCCTATGTTTGTTAAATTCATGTATGATGTGTTTAGAAATTTATTTATAGCTTTTTGGCATATATTTCATCATTATCTTAGTTAATTGCATTCATCGTAATTAATTGTTAATTTATTTATTCATTGCATTTAAATTTGCCAGTTAATTGTTAATTAATTTATTCATTGCATTTAAAACTGCCAATTAATTGTTAATTAATTTATTCATTGCATATAAACTGCCAGTTGAAAGTTATTAATTTTTATTGAATATAAACTATTTGTTGATGCCTGTTATATTTTATATGCTTTATTTTGATGTTTTGTTTAAATTGGATGATGATTGTAATGAATGGTTATTTATTGATATTTGGATGAATGAATGCTATATTTTATATTGTATAAACTGCAAGTTATTATGCATTTTTATTTCATTCGGGATTGCGGTTTGAAATGATATATAACCGTAAATTTTTATTTTTAAATTACGGATTGAAATGATAAATATTCGTATCACTTGACCATAGGATAGAAAATTATATACAGGCACCGTGGTCTATATATATAAAATATTTTAAAGTGATTTTTCTATGATTTGGAAAGAAATATACGGTTTAATAAATATTAAATTTTGATATTATATAAATATTATTTTATATATGGTTAAATTCAAAAATTTAAGCTATGTATAACTTGATGATGTTTTAATTTTGATTTACGAATATTTCAAGTTTGAGCTTTATTTAAGTGATATTGAATTTATTAAATAAATATTTCTAAACTAAATAATAGTAAATTGAATTAAGGTATATATAAGATTATCATATTTGGTTGGGAATTTTGGAATATTTAAAGACTTGAAATATATCAAATTTTAAATGTTTTATTGAAATTAAGGTATTATTGTTTTTCAAAGTATTGGTTTCGAAATTGTTATAACTTTGAAAGTAATATGGTTTGAAAAATGAATTTATTTGAAATAGAATTTATTTAAGAATTATCTTTACATATATTGATTTGAAACCGATTGAAATTTTGAGATTAAGAATATGACTGCATTTTGTGATTTGGGTTTAAGATGGTTTTAAAGAATATTTCAAGTTTTATAATTAAAAGTAAGAATAGTGATTGAAAATTTAGATTTTATTTAAATGATATATTATTGAATTTGGTTTTTAAAGTATATACTATTTTGAAGTAAATGATATGTTTTGAAATAGCAATAATAATTCGGTTTTAAAGTATATACTATTTTGAAGTAAAGGATATGGTTTGAAATGGCAATAATATTTTGGTTTTTGATGTATATACTATTTTGAAATAAAGAATATGTTTTGAAAGGGCAATGATTGTGTTTTTAAAGGAATATATATTTTTAAAATGATCACGGTGTTATAATAACGATTGGTTGTTAAAGAGACCGGGATCGGATATGGACATACTCTCTGTCGATACCGAAAACCACTTTGACAACTGTGTACGCGGTGGAGTTTCCAGAATGAAGTAGGATGGTGGCGACGATCCTAAGGTATATACGTGGACCCAACTCCCGCGAGTTGGCATAAGGTGGCTAAAACAGGAGCGATTGACGGACCAATGAGGTAGCACCTCTGATCGGACACACTTCTTCGATACCATTCTATTACTTTGTTATTTTGGTGGCCACCCTTCGATTTGGGAGTGTTGTTCGAGGTGGGCGGTAGTGGCTGCTATGCGTCACCACCAGTCCGGATGCGTAATTGGTATATCTACCCTGGCATTGCCTAGTTGTGCCGTGTCACCTACCATATCGAGCTTTACTACGATTATGATTTTAAGATCCGACCGCGTTAAGGTTCTCCATCCCCTTAACGCTATTTTCTATATGATTATACTTTACTGATTAGACACTACTGTATATAGCGAATATTACTACATAGTAGATAGTTTAACGGATCCTTAAGAGATGTAAATCCCGAACATTTCTTAAGTTACTGCACTCACGTTAGACACTGGATAGGAGATGTCAAACCCCGTAAACATCTCTGACGCCGTTTACACTCATATTTATTTCATTGATTTAACTTACATAAGATCTTTTAGTTCTGACTCGAGTGTTTTGTTTTTTTCAATTCGCTCGGGTCAGCCTGAGCATTTCAGGATTTGAAGGCCCTATTTCTGAAGGACGAAGACGAAGATTTTATTATTACTATTTGTTATATATTCTACTACACCATTGTATTCCGCTGCATAATTATCATTCTCTGGTATGTGTAACTCTGATATATATTGTATAAGTATAATCAAATGTTTTGTAAAACAGCTTCATGAACTGTTATTTGATTATTATATTTTATCGTTCCGCTGCAAGATTCTATTTTGTTTCTTTTATTTCCCCACTTTTTCTTATTTACCCCATAACAATCCACCCTTCTGTATGGTTTAAGTTGGCACGTGTGTCTGCTTAAGCATACAAAAAGGTGGGATGTTACATTTGGTATCAGAGCTTTGGTTTAGCGATAAACCTTAGCCTTGAGGGGTTTGACTCTTTACTAATAGGGTAGTAATATCCTATGGGAGTCGCTGAGTGTATATATATGAGAGAGCGTATTTGTTAGTGTTATAAAAAGGTTTTAATATTGTGTTAATCGGTTCCGTTTTGTATTTATAAATTCTGGTTGGTGCATGGGACGCTATGACATCAATAGGGATTTCTAAACACTTAATAGGACAGACCGACATAATATTTGTTTTAATATAGGTGAATGAAATAACTTTGCCTATTATATTTTCTATATATAAAAATATTTTATAAAGATATATATTTGGTTGCAATAGATTGGGTGTAGGTAAAGAAAATATAAATAATAGTTGAAACTAAGTTGAAAATAAAATAAATGAAAACTGGAAATTTAGAGCTTAAGTTCCGGGGTTTTTGAAGATTTCTTTCAATTGATTTTGGAATATAATAATAATATTGTTAGAAGTATTTTCTGATATAAATATTTCAATAGAATTTGAAAAAAAGTTTTAAAAGAAATTCCGCAAAGAAATAAGTTGTACTCCCCTCTTTGTCGCTGGAAAATAATTTCGGTGATGGCGGCCGCATCATCGACGTTCATTTTCGAGTTTCAAAGTGGGAAGGCCACTGTAGTAGTTTTACTACAAGATTATTTTATTTTAAATTGTTTTAAATATAATTGGATATATAAATTATAAGTATATATATTATCTATTATTTTAAAATGATTTTTGAATAAAAACCCGGTATTTAATTCTTAAGTTTCCATTAATAAATAGTCATAATTACTGAAGTGAATTGGAATGTAGGTAATTAATAAATTGAAACCTCTAAAGGAAATAAGAGATTTAATGCTAGGATATAAATGGTATTAAATGAAATTTGAAATTGTGACCTATGAAATAAAGGAAATAATTATTGAACATTAAAATAATTAAAAGAAATGAGAAAACTTGTATAACTTTCAATTTCAGTCTTTAAAAGCATAAATATAACTTACCAAAAGATATAAAAGTTGAAAATGTTAATAAGAAAATGTATAGGAAATTGTACAAGTAAACTTATGTAATGAAACATTCAGTAAATTTCTTTTATTAATAAGAATTAAAGTATAACTGTTATGCCATGTAACTAAAATTGAACATGAATATTATTAATAAATGAATAAATAAAATCAAGTAAATGAATAAATATGCAAAGTAAATTAATTTAAAAATGAATAAATGAAATTAATAAGTATTGATGTTCTAGTTGTTATGGACTTAAATGTTATATATAAATAATAATAAACTTAAATAATAGGTTGAAGTTACCTTAGAATAAAAGATGAACACGGGGAAAATGACCGTAAAACGTAAGTAATAAATTTACCTACCAAGGAATTGGTTGAATGGATAAAAATAAATGATGAATAAAGAGGAAATCAAACAACAATATATGGAATGAAATTAATAATAATGAACTTGATCTATTGTTGAATTTGTTATTTGTTTGGCTTATGGTTGTTTGGGCAAGGATACTTTAATATTGTTTGGATATAGGAATAATCTATTTAGTCTCACCTAAGACTGCTGAGTGAAGGGTACACTTAGTAGTTTATTCTTCATTCTGTACAATTTAAAGTTATGAACCTGAACAACTATTTATTTTGTTTGATATGAATGAATGATTGATTTTATGGTTGTATGCCTTGTTGCAAGTGTTTAAATTGTTATAGAATATTATACAAGTAGAAATTTGAAATAATGAAAGTATTCAATGAAATTTCTATTAAATGGCTTAAGTATAATTGAAATTTTACCAAGTAAATATAATTAAAGGTAAGTATGACAAATAGATGATTATAAACTTAAGTAATTAAAGTGTAAATAGATGAGGTCATACAATTATAAATGAATGTAATATAAATAAGAGAAATTGTAAACTGAAAGGGTTAAAGTAATTTCTAAATAAAAGTTGGAAGAAATACAATGAAAATAAAAAGATAAACCGTTATATGAATAAAAAGAATCAAACAACAAATGTATGAATGGAATGAATAACAATAGACTAAAACTATTGCTGAAATTGTTGTTTGTCGTGGTTGTGGTTGTTGGGTAAGGAACTTTAATTTTGTTGGGATGGACGAAAAATCCATTGTGTTTAATCTAAGACTGCTGAGTAAATGATGCATTTGATGGTTTATTCTTCATTCCGTACAATTTAAAAGTTCTGAAACCGAACAACTATTTGTTTGTTGATTGAATGGTTGTTTGTATTTGTGTGTGTATGCTGTTTGTGAAATTGATGGTTGTTGTATTGATTTGTTGTTAGTGATTGAAACCACTTAAATATTTCACTTTATATAAATTGTTAACCCTTTGGATTTAATAAGTAAAATGCAGGTTATGGAAGCAATTGCTACTGTTTTTGGTTCCATAAATTAAACGTAAATTGCCCGACAAATAGGTACGTTAGGGATTATGATTTATAACGCTATTTATATATATTTTCCCATGTTGGGATATAATATTTTGGATATTATAAGTGATATTTTGTTATATTTAATATTATATTTTCTCCCGAGCCTCTCCGTACAAAAGAGACTCCGCCGAAATTTTTCAAAATTTTTGGGACTTGGAAAATTATGTTGAAATGTTTTTCCAAACTTTATTCATTTAAGTATAAAAAGATATAATGATTAAAATGGGTAAATTTTATTTAAAGTAATAAATTTTGTAAATTAGTGTTTATAAGTTAATATTTTGAATAAGATGTATTGTTTGTCTAATTCTTCCTTCTCCCTTCTTTTTCCTTTTCGGGGACGAAAAGTTTTTAGTGGGGGAGAGTGTAACGACCCGTGAATTTCGTTAACTAAGTTTGTCATAATTTCCATAATTTATAGTAAAATGAATGTTAGGAATTAGATGTGCAATTGAAATTAAAAGTTAACAAAAAAAAAATATTTAAAATGAAATTCCAATTCGATAAAATAATGTAAATGTTACGATTTGATTTTTAAATAGAATATGAGAAACAAGAGTAAGTATTGAATAATATGTTATTTATTTATGGTATTGAATAAAAATTGGTAAGCCAATTGTAATTAATGGTAATAATGTGATATAATTTAATAAATTAGATTTCAATGCAACACCCATTAATGAATGTAATTGAAATAGGATTTAGGTAAATGTATTCATTTGAATATAAAATTGCAATTGGGTAGGGATTGTTAACTAACAATGTTAATGCAAGGTAAGTGATGCTAAATTAAAGTCAATAATAATGAATAGTGATTAATTCAAAATTTGTAACATATATTTTAAACTACCTGCTTATTTGTTAATAGAATTAGAATTTGTAATAAGTGATAATAAAATAAATGAAGGTTACACTAATGGGAAATGAAATAACGTTCATTAAATGTTGAGTAATCATAGGGTCATATTTATTAAAAGCGTTACTTTAATAATGTGGATTAATTGAGAAATTAATACTAGAAGCATGTAAAGTAATAACTAAAAGGGAAATACGTTATAAATTGATTTTACCTAAACTTAAGTGTAAGTTAAAGGTTGAATTTGGGACTTATCCATTTAATTTGAAACTTATTAGGATAAAATGGAATTCAATTTATAATGAGGGTTTATTTTAAGAAATAGAAATAAATTCTTTAATGAGAGAATTAAGCTACTTTAAACTGACGGGAATTTGTTTAAAGAATTACAAATTAATAAGTAAATCAAGAGGGAAAAATTTATGAATTATAGAATTTGAACCTTTAATAGTGAGTTAATTTATATAGATGATAATAGTTGAATTTATTGCAAACGAATGAACACAAATATGTAATTATTACTGTAATTTAAAATTTTAGTTGAAACGGGAAATATTTATGTGATAATTTTAAATCCAATGGTACGCCCTTCTATTTGGAATTATGAATGAAATAATTATGGGTAAATTCAATTTAATAGAAATTTTGGGAACTAAAATTTATAATTTTGAATATAATGAAAATTTAAGATAAGGCATTTCAATTCAATTGATAAATTATTTTCTCTAGATTGACGTTTAAATTTTGTTTAAATAATTGCAAATGATTGAGAAGTATAAAGGTGATAGATTGTCAATTCTATAATTGAAATATAAAATTTGATTTAATTAATTTAATTTAATTTCATTTAATTAATATAAAATTTGCCTTTTTGGTCACGGACTCGGATTTCGACGAAACCAGTTTCATCGGATCTGTAACGGTGAATTATAATAGTGTTTCAAGTTTCGTAGCGATCGGACTTGTCGTTTGATCGTACGGACTTGAAACGCCTTGAAATTTATGCAATTGAAATCAATTGAAATCAATTTGGAAAATATTGTTTTTAGCATAACTTCTTCATACGATGGAATTTGAACCTGAAACCTTCTCCATTGAGTTTAAAATATTTTAAAACACCTATTTTGATATATGGGTTTACCCAATTTCGTTCCGGTGTCAGAACGGGCTTTTTGGACCACGTTGGCGTTAGCGCGTACACATGTTTTATCCATCTATTTTATTTTCAACCTTCTCTATAAATATCCTCGCTAAACCCTAGCCTCCGCCTATTCTCATTTGTCTACGCGTAAATTTTCATCAGCTCCTTCTCCTCCTCAATGGCAGACAAAATTTCAGATCCAGATCCATTTCAAAATCAAAGTCAAAAATTCAAAGTCCTCAGAAAAATCTCAAATTAACATATGTTGAAGCTCTCGACGAGCGTAATTCAATGGTGTAATTCGTTTTTCAATTCGAAGCATCGTTTGACCAGAAATCGCGGTCAAAATTGAATTGGGCGTTTTTGACTGGTGCGTCTGATCGGAAAATCCCTTCTGGGTTTTTTAGTGGGGCTAGCGCGTTGTTCATGGGCGAAGTTTGGAGGCGATTTGACGGTCGGATTGGCGGCAAAACGCAGTCAAAGGGCCGGTCAAAGGGGAGGTTGAGTGCGTTACTTGTTTCAGCGTTCTGCGTGCTCTGTGTAAATGGAAGATGCGTGCGTGAGTGGGAGGGAGAGTTGCAGTGGTGACGTGGCAAGGAAGGTAATGTGTTCTCTTTTATTTTATTTTTAAAATTAAAATTCAACCACAATAATCGCTATATCTTTCACATACGAACTCCGTTTCACGCGCGGTTTCTTTTGTTAGGATCGTATTAAAATTTCGGACTTGATGACGCTGGTTTGGACGAATTCTGAGACGGTCAAATTTTTGGGTTTAAATTGAATTTAAATTCAATTTAAATTCAAAAGGTGAGTGTTTTAACTCACTCACAACTTCTAAGATTTCCTATGTTTGTTAAATTCATGTATGATGTGTTTAGAAATTTATTTATAGCTTTTTGGCATATATTTCATCATTATCTTAGTTAATTGCATTCATCGTAATTAATTGTTAATTTATTTATTCATTGCATTTAAATTTGCCAGTTAATTGTTAATTAATTTATTCATTGCATTTAAAACTGCCAATTAATTGTTAATTAATTTATTCATTGCATATAAACTGCCAGTTGAAAGTTATTAATTTTTATTGAATATAAACTATTTGTTGATGCCTGTTATATTTTATATGCTTTATTTTGATGTTTTGTTTAAATTGGATGATGATTGTAATGAATGGTTATTTATTGATATTTGGATGAATGAATGCTATATTTTATATTGTATAAACTGCAAGTTATTATGCATTTTTATTTCATTCGGGATTGCGGTTTGAAATGATATATAACCGTAAATTTTTATTTTTAAATTACGGATTGAAATGATAAATATTCGTATCACTTGACCATAGGATAGAAAATTATATACAGGCACCGTGGTCTATATATATAAAATATTTTAAAGTGATTTTTCTATGATTTGGAAAGAAATATACGGTTTAATAAATATTAAATTTTGATATTATATAAATATTATTTTATATATGGTTAAATTTAAAAATTTAAGCTATGTATAACTTGATGATGTTTTAATTTTGATTTACGAATATTTCAAGTTTGAGCTTTATTTAAGTGATATTGAATTTATTAAATAAATATTTCTAAACTAAATAATAGTAAATTGAATTAAGGTATATATAAGATTATCATATTTGGTTGGGAATTTTGGAATATTTAAAGACTTGAAATATATCAAATTTTAAATGTTTTATTGAAATTAAGGTATTATTGTTTTTCAAAGTATTGGTTTCGAAATTGTTATAACTTTGAAAGTAATATGGTTTGAAAAATGAATTTATTTGAAATAGAATTTATTTAAGAATTATCTTTACATATATTGATTTGAAACCGATTGAAATTTTGAGATTAAGAATATGACTGCATTTTGTGATTTGGGTTTAAGATGGTTTTAAAGAATATTTCAAGTTTTATAATTAAAAGTAAGAATAGTGATTGAAAATTTAGATTTTATTTAAATGATATATTATTGAATTTGGTTTTTAAAGTATATACTATTTTGAAGTAAATGATATGTTTTGAAATAGCAATAATAATTCGGTTTTAAAGTATATACTATTTTGAAGTAAAGGATATGGTTTGAAATGGCAATAATATTTTGGTTTTTGATGTATATACTATTTTGAAATAAAGAATATGTTTTGAAAGGGCAATGATTGTGTTTTTAAAGGAATATATATTTTTAAAATGATCACGGTGTTATAATAACGATTGGTTGTTAAAGAGACCGGGATCGGATATGGACATACTCTCTGTCGATACCGAAAACCACTTTGACAACTGTGTACGCGGTGGAGTTTCCAGAATGAAGTAGGATGGTGGCGACGATCCTAAGGTATATACGTGGACCCAACTCCCGCGAGTTGGCATAAGGTGGCTAAAACAGGAGCGATTGACGGACCAATGAGGTAGCACCTCTGATCGGACACACTTCTTCGATACCATTCTATTACTTTGTTATTTTGGTGGCCACCCTTCGATTTGGGAGTGTTGTTCGAGGTGGGCGGTAGTGGCTGCTATGCGTCACCACCAGTCCGGATGCGTAATTGGTATATCTACCCTGGCATTGCCTAGTTGTGCCGTGTCACCTACCATATCGAGCTTTACTACGATTATGATTTTAAGATCCGACCGCGTTAAGGTTCTCCATCCCCTTAACGCTATTTTCTATATGATTATACTTTACTGATTAGACACTACTGTATATAGCGAATATTACTACATAGTAGATAGTTTAACGGATCCTTAAGAGATGTAAATCCCGAACATTTCTTAAGTTACTGCACTCACGTTAGACACTGGATAGGAGATGTCAAACCCCGTAAACATCTCTGACGCCGTTTACACTCATATTTATTTCATTGATTTAACTTACATAAGATCTTTTAGTTCTGACTCGAGTGTTTTGTTTTTTTCAATTCGCTCGGGTCAGCCTGAGCATTTCAGGATTTGAAGGCCCTATTTCTGAAGGACGAAGACGAAGATTTTATTATTACTATTTGTTATATATTCTACTACACCATTGTATTCCGCTGCATAATTATCATTCTCTGGTATGTGTAACTCTGATATATATTGTATAAGTATAATCAAATGTTTTGTAAAACAGCTTCATGAACTGTTATTTGATTATTATATTTTATCGTTCCGCTGCAAGATTCTATTTTGTTTCTTTTATTTCCCCACTTTTTCTTATTTACCCCATAACAATCCACCCTTCTGTATGGTTTAAGTTGGCACGTGTGTCTGCTTAAGCATACAAAAAGGTGGGATGTTACAAATCGGCTTTATATCTCAAAGTGTAATGTCAGACATGTATCCATACAAGTTTGTTCCGGGTTCGAACAGAACCGAAGGCACTTCTCACGAAGCCCTTGCAATTCCGGATAATTTCCAATCACGTCCGGACTTTCCGTCACAAAAGAGTGATATAAATCTCTATACCGGCGCGACTCAGTGCAGAGACATTCGACAGGTTGTCCTTTCATTTTCGAAAAATATCCGGTCTTCAACACCGGTCTTCAAATGCTATCCATATACGACGTATCACTATTCGGAATGAGTTATACGACCCAAAGGTCCTTTCCCGGCTAACCCGAATAGTGAGCAAAATATTTAAAAACATACGGATATTGGGATTTCAATTAAGTCACAACTTAAACCCAAACTTTCTTTACAAATGGTTTATCAAATTACCATTTTAATCTTTTTAAACAAAAAGATTCAATTCACAAAGTTCACTTAATTTCACAAAGATTCATTCACAGATTTTCCAAATCAATTTCCCTTTCAATTTGATTAATTCGTTAAATCTTTAAATCAAAGATTTAACTCATAGCTTTCAAAACAATTTCATTTCGAATGGTTTAAACAAATCATCATTTTAAATCTGTTAAAAATAGACAGATTTAATTCATAGCTTTTAAAAAGAATTCATTCATAACTTGGAAAATCATTTTTCAATTCACTTGAAATTCCTTTAATTTAAACTGGAATTTCTTTTCTTATCTAAAAGCTTTTATCATTCGAAAACAACAGTTTTCAATTTGGAAATCTGATTCATTCATACGAGTTGAAATCCTTGGTTTAAATTCAAATTCTCAAAATTTTACTTATAAAATGGTTTAACTTCATACAAACACATTTATATCATCTTTTAATCCCTAGTTTCAAATCATAGGATTCAATTTCAAACTTGAATTCAAATTTAAATCAAATTATTTAAATTTCCAAACTCGTTTAAGTTATTCAAAATAACTTTTATCTTTGAAATTCCATTTCAAAAGCTTTTTACTTTAAACCCAAATTTCTAATTTCAAAATCAATTGAAATTAAAATTTCAATTTCAAAAACATCAAATTTAAATTATCTGTGACTTAACCGATTTCCACGTGAAATCCATTTTTGTGTGTGTATGGTGTAGTCTAGGGGTTTTACACACAATAGTGCAGTATCAATCATTACAGATATATCGATAAGCGGTATAATCGATAACGCTTATCTTTATTCACAGATTCATAGATAAAATAAATTTATCGGTCACAAAGGTTCACAATTATAATTCGATGTGGGTTTCGGATAACCAACTGAAATCCGACTCCCTGTCGCATCGAAATTCAAGTGCCGTTTTACGGGTCAAAAGGTTTTCACATTCACATAGTAATATATCACGGAAAACAGAAATCACAGCTAAGCACAAAACATAACATAGCATTGCATCACATAACTGATATATCAATCCATCACATAGCATGTAATAAAATATCAAACATCTATACGTAAGATCAGTTAATTGGTTGAGTAATCCAAATCAGTTTTAATTACTTACGAAAATTACTAATCCTGGTTAATTAACATTAATAAATTACAGATCATTTTGATTAATTATTCTTTAATCATTTAATAATTAACCGTTAATTATAAATTAATTAACCTTTAATTTTTATTTTTTTTAAAAAAACTTGTTTAACAATTTGCTTGAAAACTTTAACGTCTTCCTTTGTCAAGAAAAAAAAACTTATAAAATTTGTTAACTAACAAATTCGAGCTCACCTCAAAAACTACCCGAGCCTACCCTGAGGCACCCTTCCTTTTGAAGCTTAATTATGTTAAAAATTTAGACTTGCTACCCAGCTAACATATGCAAACGAACCCGAGTATATACTCGAGCCACGCCATCACTTCCCCTAGTCCAAACTCGAGAATCACGCGAACAACCCACCTGCTTCTTCTTCTTTTATTTCTTCCCAGTACCTTCTTCTTCCTCTTCCCCTCTGTTCATCCTTCATACGCGTGCACACGTTTGATGGTGCACGTGCACACGTCGTCAACCCACCTACCCACGTCGCCGACCAGTTCCACAGTTCACCACCGATCTCCCCACCCTAAACCACCGCCTGAAACACCACCAAGCCCTCGTTTCAAAAATTTGGACCTTCCACTCGTAACCTGGAACAGCTCGAACCCACAAAAATCAACGTCACGACCACGACACTCTTCTGCTTCCTACCAAACTCCACTGAAATACTCGCCACCCACTCCTCTTCAATTTCCCCCACGACCGCAGTCGCCTATCACCTCCGAGACTCCACCATTCGCCCCACAAGCGCGACCACCCAATTCCTACCTTAAACCCTAAATCTATTTCGTACGGCCACCCAAGCGAGCTAGAATTTTCCCGATCATTTTTCTGATGATCTATAACACTCGAACCACCTTCGACGTAAGGCCTGACCAACAAAAGTTCGCCGTTGATTTGATTTTGACAAAAATGTGATTTCTGTTCTCCCTGAGATTTCTCGATTATCATATACTTAAAAATCATGAAATGATTCTTAAAAATCATATCTTTCTAATACGAATCGAGTTATAGTATCAAAACAACATATCATGATTATCAAATTTTGACATTGGTATATTTTTCTCACTGTATATCTTCCTTTCTGACCAAATTGTCTTCATTTTTAACTTAACAATATTTTTAGCATTTGGATCTTAATTATATAACATATTTCATTTTAATCTTAAGACCTAACAAGAATTAGATAAGAAGATTTTGGATTTCGAATTTGATTCAAAACCTGTAATTAGAACAGGGGTTCATCTTCCTGTTCCCAAACATGCTCACAATTTTCTATATATATATATATATATACACATAACATACTTATTCCAAACATAAGAAACATAACAGAATATACTTAAGAAAAATTTAAATTTAAGTTACTCACCTGTCTTTTGAAAGAACAGAGACAAGAAGGCCTGGAAATTTGCAAACTGGAAGTGTTTGTTCTTGCTTTGATAATCTGCTTTGTTGTATTTTTGTTTAAGTTTGAAATTTGTTTTAGTTTGTATGATGATGCTTACTTCCTTCTTCTTTAGCCAAGAATGAACGAATTTAAAAATGAGAAGTGGATGTATATAATAGAAGATGTTACAGGTTATATTGTTTGTTTTTCTTTTCTTTTTCCTTTTCTTCTAGTTTTCCATTGATGAACGAAAAATGAGATGAGGAGGAGATATAAAGGAGTTTACAGAGTATTCATTTTTGTACAAGATTTGTTTCAGAGATTTTCTTTTGCTTTTTTAAAAAAAATGGTGGCTGATGTAGAAACAAGTTGTGTACTAAGGTGAAGGCATTTAATGAAATGGTCCTTTATGTTTCATTTGCAATACTTCGGCTGGCAGAGAAAATATTTTGGTGGTTGGTACATATTTCTTGTGTACTAGAGATGATTATCTTTGGCTTCCTTTGCAAGCTCATACATACTTATAGTTTTTTTTATTTGTTCTTCTTGCATTCTTTAACTCGGCTGAGTTGCAAATATGTTGTGCACTTTATTTATTTGCATACTTGTTGACTTCGGCTATACAATATGAGATAGTTTGATGTGTTTCTTTTACAAGTTTTATTCACATATTTTTCTTGTTTCCAGGTTGATGAGTTTATTTAAGTCTTTGAGATGTTGTTACTTCATACTTGAATATATATGTTTGTTTCCTTTTTTTACTTGTCCTTATAATGCCACTTTATAAATAAAGCTTTGTTGTTAGATTTCATTTATTTTTCATTCGTTTATTTTATCACTTTTATATCGTATATATATACATATATATTTTCACATATAGGTACAATATTTACTATACTTTTAAATTTAAATGATTTATACAGAATTTATCTGTATTCGGGGGAAACTCGCTTATATTTATAATAAATTATACAATTTTAATTCAAAAATTCATTTAATTATAAATTTAAATTAAATTAAAATCCAGGGTCGTTACAGTTGGCTCTCAGCGGCACATACGACTTTCGCTATGGTCTGCAGTAGATCGTAGTGACATCGAGTTAAACTGTCGTCACAGCATAACCCAAATGCCTCTGTGGGCACCAGCCCCTCGACTTTCGCTACACAAATAATCCTCAGGAATAGTTTTGTCCGGACTCCTCACAGGATCAACTTTAGAAACCCCCCTTGGGCTTAAGGCAGTACCACCCAGTGGCACTCCTGAGAAGTTCATTTCAAGGGAGCGCCTTTTTCCCCAGAGCTATTTTCAAAACACTTTATACTATACACTTATAGTATCTTCAAATCATACCCTTTATGATTTATATCAAAATCTTCTTTACACAAAATCGATTCCCAAAATCGATAATTCTCAAACTATGCTTTCCAAATTTCCAAAATCAATTTTTTCCAAAAATCAAAAGCCTTTTTTTAGAAATCCATAGGTTCCCAAAACCTTTTCCAAAATCATTCCCATAAAATCCCTTATATATAGAGATATATAACTTTTAAAAATCTTTAGATCACTTCAAACTTGTATAAAACCTCTTTTATACTTCAAATATTTTCAAAACCCTTTTTCTTCTGGCAATAGATTCAACAAGGGAAGATTTATCCTATATATACACAACTTTGTTTATTCCAAATCAAATATTCAAATTTGATTACTCTTTTATAAAGTTATTAACCATATCACTTTTTTATAAAATGAGTTCTAATCATAGAAATATTCAACTCACATTTTATTTCATCATTTATTTCTCAGAATATACCCTTCTATTTCAAAACCATTTCACATTTCTTATCCATAAATTTCCAGTATCAATTTCATTCAAACCCGTACGATGTACACATATCATCCGTACGCTATACCAATCTGATCGCTCACTCGATCACACAATTTCACTTCCGAACTAGTATCGTCCACCCGACTTCCTAGTGCAGACTCAGATCTGGTTTCTTGATCAGAAACCGTCATTCTCCTTGCATAGGTCACAACTATGATAGAGAATTTCCAGAACCAATCAGAAACCCATATCCAGGTTCGCCATCGAAAATCGAACGAAAAATCCCAACTCGGATCGATAATACTATCTCGAAATTCTATGTTCGAATCTGGATCAAATCACTATGCGAATAGAATAATATACGTATATCCTACGTATTTATCTTTATTGGTTATTAACCAAATCAATTCTCTTTTCTATTCACATTTCCTTTAATTCCATTCACTTATTCACAATTTCTCCCAATTTCCATTTGGGTTAACACTTCAATTCTTATCTCAATTAGTATTCAATTATAGACAGTTTGAACTCTATCCAGCTTAAATTTAGAAAATAGCTTGAAAAATTAAAAATAGATAAGTAGTTGAAAAATAATTTTTGGTTTGTAAAATAGTTGTAAAATAGTTAAGTAATTGTAAAATAGTTGGAAAATAGTTAAATAGTTATAGAATATTTAGGTAATTGTAAAATAGTTGTAAAATAGGAACTAATTATAAAATAGTTGAAAAATAGTAATTTGTTCCAAAAATAATTGTAAAATAAGTATAAAATAGTTTGGCTTTAAAAAAGAAAGATTATATACAATAAATAGCTTGGAAAAATTGGTTTACATTAAAACAATTTATTTTGAAAATAGTCCAGAGCCAAACTGTTAAATTTCCCAAACTCCATTCCAACCAATTTCCAATTCAGGTTGTTCTTATTTAACTTCCCCCAAGTTAAATTTAATTCACTTAATCCAGTCAATCTTACCCAATTTGAATTTCAAACTTAAACAACTTCAATTTCACTTCAAATTAATTCAATTCAAATTTTCCATTTGAATTTTATACTTATCTATATTCAATCACAATTTCAATTAATTCAAATCAAATTCAATTTGAACAAATTTTATTCAAATCTCAACTTAAAACCATCTCAAATTATATAAATTCGAAAAAAAAATTAAATGTTGATTTAATCCCTTAAGTCAAATTAACCCTTACTTTTAAATCAATCAACCTTTATTTTTAATTTAACAACTTAAATCTTTAAACTATTTAATTCTGAATCCAAATTCCAAAATTCCATTTTAAAATTATCTTTACTTAACTTATTACAAAGTTCAAATAAGAATTCAAAAACAATTTAATCTTCAGATTCTAATTTTTATCCATTTTCAATTTCCAGATCTCAAACCCATTTTGAGATCACTCATAACTCCCATTTAAAATCAACCATTTAACTTCCCAAGTTAAATTTTAATTTCATCTTGAAATTTCTAATTCAAGTTGTTCATTCTAAACTCATTTAACTTTTCTTAAGTTAAATTCAATTTAATCTAGTCAACTTTACCCAATTTTGAATTCCCATTTCTAATTTTAAACTTTATATTAATAATCTTCCCACTTATAAGTACAAAAACTTATTACTTTGGGTTTTCATATCACATTCCAAGGAAAAATTTAAAACTCAACACTTAGAGTTTATTTCAAATCATCTTTGATATTATGTATATCCCTTATTTATACATATTTATTTCCTTTACACACCAAGTTATACCTTAAATTTTTAAACTACCTTTGGTTTTAATTCAAAACAAATTTCTTTAAAACAATTTCAAGTTTTCTGGATTTAGATTTAAAATTCCACAATTTTAAATTATTTCAATTCCAATTTATAAGTCATACTGACCTAAAAGTTTATTCCCTAAAACATTTCATTTTGCTTAATCATTTACAACATTTCATTATTAAACACAACAACCATTTATGATAATAACCAAGATTATCATATCTAGAAACCAATTCATTATTATCTTTATTCTGAAAACACTTCTACAAATTCAAGATTTTAAATTCAGTTTGGATCCATTTCAAACTTATCTTCGTTCAATTTCAATTTGGTTGTATTACTATTACCACTTAATTCTCATTATTTTATTTTATTCCAATGATTTAACAACTGATTACCTTAATATTTATTAGAAAGAAATATTGCTGTATATATCAAAATATAATCTTATATAAAAGTTATTTATTTTTAAAACCATTTAAAATCTTTATATAAGAAAATAACAAGTACGCTCTCATATATATATACACTCAACTCATTCTAGGGTACAATTGACCCTATCCTTAATGAGTAATCCCACCAGAGCCAAGGTTCTCGCTTAACCTTCTGCTCTGATACCAAATGTAACGACCCGAAAATTTCAATCCCGAAAATTCCAGATAGTTAGGAAAAGAAGAAAGAGATAGAAGAACAAAAAGAAACAGAAATACTAAAACACAGATTCTCACATTCGCAGTGGATAAAATATAATATCAAATAATATTCTTTACATAAAGAAAGCCGTATCAGTCAATTACATTTTAATATATCAGAGTTACAACCATTTATACATGAACTGGACAGTTGTACAACTTGTTCCAGACTACAATCTATACAGACTACACAGTCTCATATACACAGCGGAATACTCCATACGTTCCTGTAACGACCCGTATTTTTACGGATCAAAACATTCTAAAATGATTGACTCTTGGTTGTATTGTTGTTAAGTCATTTCAGGTTTTGGCAGAATTTTGCTTAAGTCCTAAGTCGTAGCCGACTTAGGAGTTTTGGACGAGTTAAGCAACAAGTCTGGGCGAGTTAATGACTAAGGTGTAGGTCGGTGACGACCTAAGGTAGATAGGGGAGTGGTTTAGGTCGGTTGGCAGTTTGGGGCGACTTAAGGGTTGTACCGGGCTAACGACTCATAGGATGGACCGACTTATAGGTTTGACCGACTTAAGACTTAGACGACCTAAGAGTTTCTCCGACTTAAGGTAGTTAGCGGCTTACCGGGATAAGCGAGTTAAGGATAGGTCGGCAGGGTAATTGAGTCGGTAGGAAGTTGAGTCGGCAGCGTGTGTTGAGTTGTGAGTCGGCAGGTAGTTGAGTCGGCAGCGTGTGTTGAGTTGTGAGTCGGCAGGTCGTCTCCTGTGTTAAGTCGTAACCCAGTTACGAGTTAAGTCGTAGTTGTATTCCTTCGTATGTCATAAGTCGGCAAGGCACTTAAGTCGGCAACGACCTAAGTTAAGTCGCGCCTATGTGTTAAGTCGCAGTTGCGCTTTGTTGTAGGTCGTTAGGACTTGGGTTTTGAGCTGTGTGATGAGTCTGAGACTTTGTTAGGTCGGCAAAGCTTTAGGTCGTAGGTCGGCATAGTGTTAAGTCGGCAGCGACTTAAGGAGATAGCCGAGTTACGACTTATGGCAGTTTTCAGCTATAAATAGGAGAGCTTCTCTTCATTTTTGGGATCCGGATTTTGAAGCAACGAAGTGCTGCCATTTTGAGAGCTCGACTTCTACACTTCTTCACTTCTTTTCTCCACTCTAATCTAGTGCTTCCATCCATCCAAATCGAAGATCAAGATTGAAGATTCAAGAGCTTAGATTGAAGATCTTCATCTTTTCAAGAGAAATTTCTTCGTTTGAAGGGAGATCTTGTCGGATCTAGCTTAGTTCTTCGCTGTCCAGATCTGAAGTTGATATCTTTTGGATTGTTTAGGTGATTTGGTGAGTGGTGATTATCTCTCACACGGATCCAAAGGAGTATATCGGATTGTTGGCTCGATTTGGTGTTAAAATAGAGATTTCCATGCATTTTTCTTCATCCTATGTGTAGATCCATATAGATCCATTGTTCATGATGATGTTACATCCATTTTATCATAAGTTAACCTATGCAAGTTCATTCATCAAGTTTGTAGAGATATAATCCATGTTTTCATGCTTATTGGACTTTCAGCTCTTTAATTACGAAAATGCCATTATTGTTATAATTGTCTACTTAGATCATTTTTGAATGCTTGACTGCTTGGATTAATGTTTGATTTTATTGATTGTTATGAACTAGATGATTGATGATTAGATTTAGACCGAAGACGATTCAAAAGCTAAGGGAAAGGCTCTTGAATTGGGAAAGCTGCTCGTGGCATATGTAGCGGGATGATGAAGCTCTTATGCATAGATTTGATGATGTGATGATGAGATGAGGCTTTGCGAGGATGTAATGAAGCGAGGCAGTCATGTGATGAAGACTTGGTCTAATCCAGACGGGATCATTCCAAGCATGTTGATAACTCGGTGATATGATTCGAGTTGAGGATAATGGATGCTCGAGAGGCGCTTGAGCTAGTATGGAAATAGTCGTCGAGGAGGATGACTAGGAGGTTGAGATCTCATCGTTGTTGAAGGTTCTAGCATGCTCTAAGCAAGAGTACATGGGGACGCCCAAAAGACTAAGTTGATGGTCAAGTACTCTGGGTAGATTCGATAATCCTAGGCACGGGTCACGATGACGTGCGGGAGTTATGTCTAGAACCGGGGTTTCCATTAGCCCTTGACGGACGGCTGAAAGAATGTGCCGGTCATTCAATTAACGGTGATATCGCAACAAGGATAACAGTGATAGCCAGAGTCATGGATGTTTGGTTGTATCGTCATTCGGTTTTAAGAGCGGTATTTCCTGGGTGCTTATCTGACCTTGGTATAGACCTTGGAGTTGGTACTTGGAAAACATCGCCCTTAACTTGAATGATTATTATTTTACCTTAAATTGTATGCTCTGCTATGTTGCTTCTACTTAGTGTGTGTCTGGGGGCTATCACTGTAGAAAGAGGTGGAGTGGGAGGGTTGTATTTTCCATTCCTTTTCATTTATGCTCTTTTGGTATGTTGTTAGTTAATTTACTGCTCATTAAGACTGTTGTCTGACTCAAGGCTTTATGTTTTTAATTCTTATTGCCTTGGGCTGTTCGTCCATTTTGGGACGGGCAGACTAGGTAGCAGGTGACAGGTGCTGTTCTCTTCTCACGATGCTGATATCGAAGACGAGCTGGAGGGTGGCATATTATCTTCTTATTATATGTACTGGATATTCCGCTGTTTTGTATTCTCTGAGAGATATGTAGTGAGGCTGGATGTATTGACTATGTGGATGCTTGTATTCAACTATTATGGAGTTTTATATAATGTCATTTTGTTCTGTAAAGCTTCACTATACATATGTTCTATTGTATTTTGTCCATGCGCTGTGAGTAATACGATAGATTCTTTTGTTTTAAATCTTACCTTGACAATCGTCCATGGTCGCCTGTCACACTTTACAGCGCTCTATCTCTAGATTCGGTGCAGGGGTCATGGGCGGTCGTCTCATTTGGTATCAAAGCATTGGTTAATCGATTTTACCCAACGCTCGCTGAAGTAACCACGTATGAGAGACGTAATTGTATTTTGATGAATGATTACTATATATAATAGAGTAGCTTAGTAGGGTTTGAGTCCTTTATGCAGTTGTTTCTCTCGGTATGCTAATCATTCCTTTTTGTAGATATTGAGAATGAGTCAAAGAGGGAGACCAGCTGCTAGGGAAGGCCGTGCTACTGAAGGGGCTGCTGATTATGTTGCTATGTTCGAAACCATGATGACTTCGATCAGGAGAAGGATGTCAGCCCCGGGGCCATCAGTAGATGTTGGAGATCAAGTACAGGCTCCAAGATTGATGGATCACTTGGACGATTCATTTAGGAAGCTCGTGGAGGAAGCTCTCAGACACGAGAATCTGTTTCCTAAGGAAGGATCTGTTGTTGCTGTGACCAGGGAAGAGTCTAAACCCCAGCAGGGTAGAAACAAGAAGAGGAAGCAGCAGCAGCAGCAGAAGGGTAAGGATGGTCAGAAGAAGCCGAAAGGCGAAGTGACTTGCTACAACTGTCAGCAGAAAGGCCATCTCTCCAAGGATTGCAAGAATCCGAAGGCGCCGGCGAAGTGCCACAACTGTGACAAGCCAGGGCATTTCAGGAAGAATTGTCCAGAACCGAGTAGGGACAAGCAGATTGTGCAAGCCTATGCTTTAGGAGCTGTTCCGTCGTCTTCGAAAGCTCCTACTGCTGAAGAGAAGGGAAAGAGTGTGGTTGTTCAAGGTACTCTTTTCCTATGTGGTGTTCCAGTTAGAGTTTTGTTTGATACTGGAGCGTCGCATTCGTTTGTTTGTAATGAACTAGTAGGCCGGTTAGATTTGAAGCCGGATATTGTTGATAGGCCATTGGTTGTGACTAATCCAGTTGGGGGTTCGTCTTGTTTGTGTATGTTATGCCGTGGTCTAGTTGTGTCGAGTCATGGTTGCTCTTTTGTTTGTGATTGCTTTGTTCTGAACTTTGCGGGGTTCGGAATTATCTTGGGTATGGACTGGCTTAGGAAGTATGCGGCTAAGGTTGATTGTGAGAGGCTGGAGGTGACAGTCGAGAATGTGGAAGGGCGAAAGATTGTGATACGATGTAAGCATGAGGAAGGCGTCTTCATGAGCTTCATGTATTCGCTAGTTGTTCCACGGGATGGACTGTCTTTAGTGCCAATCGCAAATGGATTCGAGGATGTCTTTGACGAAGTCAAAGGGTTGCCGCCGCATAGAGAGATCGAGTTTCGTATAGATCTAGTTGAAGGAGCCAGACCTGTTGTGATGCCTCTTAGGCGGATGGCGCCTAGGGAACAGCAGGAGTTGAGGGTGCAAGTTGATGATCTTCTACAGAAAGGATTCATTCGGCGTAGTGTGTCCGAGTGGGGTGCACCAGTTGTGTTTGCAACCAAGGCAGATGGGTCGTTGAGATTGTGTGTGGATTATCGTGAGCTGAATAAGGTGACTAAGAAGAACAAGTATCCATTGCCGAGAATAGATGACTTGTTTGATCAGCTTCACGAAGCAAAGGTGTTTTCTCAGATGGATTTGGCAACGGGATTTCACCAGTTGAGAGTAGCTAAGGATAGTGTGCCGAAGACTGCTTTTAGGACACCATCTGGTTTCTTTGAGTGGCTGGTAATGCCGTTTGGATTGACTAACGCGCCAGCATATTTTGTGGATCTTATGAATAGAGTATTCAGAGATCAGTTGAACAAGTTCGTACTTGTGTTCGTGGATGATATTCTGATTTATTCCAGAACGAAGGAAGAGCCCAGGACGCACTTGCGTATTGTTTTGGAAATTTTGCGGAAACATCAGCTGAAGGCTAAGTTTTCGAAGTGTCACTTCTGGAAGAATGAAGTAAGGTTC
Source organism: Allium fistulosum (assembly GCA_030737815.1). NCBI lineage: Eukaryota > Viridiplantae > Streptophyta > Magnoliopsida > Asparagales > Amaryllidaceae > Allium > Allium fistulosum. The sequence continues at coordinate 637,257,222 of CM060901.1, forward strand.
TTAGGCCATGTGATTTCTGCAAGTGGAATAGCGGTTGATCCCGCTAAGGTGGCAGCAATCCAGGATTGGGTTAGACCTAAGAATGCATCTGATGTGAGAAGTTTTCTTGGATTAGCAGGATATTATCGACGGTTTATCAAAGACTTCTCCAAGGTAGCTGCACCGTTAACAGGATTGACGAAGAAGAACCAAGTGTTCAGTTGGGATGCTAAGTGTGAGCAAGCTTTCGGAATCCTGAAAGAGAGATTGACGAGTGCTCCTGTTTTGACTATTCCTAGTGGGAATGATGAGATGGTGGTTTACACCGACGCATGTGGTACTGGACTTGGAGCAGTACTGATGCAGAAGGATAAAGTTGTTGCATATGCCAGTCGACAACTAAAGCCGCATGAAAGGAATTACCCAACTCATGATTTGGAGTTAGCGGCGATTGTATTTGCTCTGAAGATGTGGAGGCATTATCTGTTGGGAGTTCGATTCGAGTTGTTTACGGATCACAAGTCGTTGAAGTATCTTTTCTTCCAAAAGGATTTGAATCTTCGGCAGCAGCGTTGGCTAGAGTTTTTGGCATCGTATGACTTTGGTATAGCTTATACTCCGGGAAAAGGTAACGCAGTGGCTGATGCGTTAAGTCGAAGACATGCAGGATTGGGAGCCATGTTTTCTGAATGGAAGAATCTCGAGTATTTAGCTGGATTTGACTTCAAGCCTAGATGTGAATTGGAACCTGAGATGTTGGCAAACTTATCAATAAGACCCATTCTTGTGGAAAGGATTGGCGAGAGCCAAAAGCGAGATGATAAGCTTGTCAAGATTATCCGTGAATTGGAATCTGGATTGGATCCAGAAAAGGATAAAGGATTCGAGGTCGATCGAGAGGGTTGGCTTCGGAAGCAAGGACGACTAGTTGTTCCCGATATAGATGAATTGAGGAGTGAAGTTCTGAAGGAAAGTCATCACTCGAAGCTGACAATTCATCCAGGTGGAAATAAGATGTATCGGGATATGAAGAGAACCTACTACTGGGAAGGTATGAAGAAGGATGTTGGAAATTTTATTTCCAAATGTATGAATTGCCAGTTGGTAAAAGCCGAACAGAAGAAGCCAAGTGGATTGCTTCAGCCATTAGAAGTTCCTACATGGAAGTGGGAACAAGTGTCGATGGATTTTATCGATGGATTGCCTAGAACCAGAACGGGAAATGAAGGGATTTGGGTCATTGTGGATCGTTTGACCAAGAGTGCAAGATTCATTCCGGTTCGATCGACTAGGACTGCATCAAAGTTGGCTGAGTTGTATGTTAAGTGGATAGTTCGATTCCATGGTATTCCGAAGAGTATAGTGAGCGATCGAGATCCATTGTTCACTAGTGGATTTTGGAAGAGCTTCCAGGAAGTTTTGGGAACCGAGTTGTGTTTGAGTACAGCTTATCACCCTCAAACAGATGGTCAGACCGAGAGAGTCAACCGAGTTTTGGAAGATCTCCTCAGAGCTTGTGTTTTGGATTTCGGAGGATCATGGGAAGATCACCTTCATTTGGTGGAGTTTGTGTACAACAACAGTTACCAGTCAAGCATTGGTATGGCACCGTATGAGGCATTGTATGGAAGACCGTGTAACTCTCCGACATGTTGGTTGGAAACTGGAGAAAAGCTGATGCTTGGGCCAGAGATGATTCGACAGACTTCAGATTGTATTGAGATCATTCGGCAACGAATGAAAGCAGCCCAAGACCGTCAGAAGAGTTATGATGATAAGCGTCGTAAAGATTTGGAGTTCGACGTAGGAGATATGGTTTTTGTGAAGATTTCTCCACTGAAGAATGTTATTCGATTCGGGAAGAAAGGAAAATTGACTCCGAGATTTGTTGGACCATTCCCGATTGTCGAGCGAATTGGAAAGCTCGCCTACAGATTGGAGTTACCGGAGAAGATGTCGAGTGTGCACAATGTTTTTCACATATCATATCTACGGAAGTATGTGCACGACTCGAGTACGGTGGTTTCTGCTGATAGCTGTGAAGATTTCGAAGTTGATCCAGTCGATAGAAGACCTCGTAAGCCGCTTCGTGTTGTTGAAACCGACACGAAACAGCTTAGGAGGAAGGTAGTTAAGTTGCTCAAGATACAATGGAGTGATGATGATAACGACTGTACGTGGGAGGTGGAAGAGGGGATGAAAGCAGCTCATCCTGAACTCTTCGAGGTATGGCCCTAAGGTGTCGTGTCATCTAACGAAATTGTAACTTGTCCTAAGTCTTAGAATTCTGTACGCTAAGCTAGAATTGGATGCATGGTTTATTGATTGTTATGGATGATAGGCGTACAGAATAGCTTTGATTGCCTTGTTTGTTTGGAATTTCGGGGGCGAAATTCCTAAGGGGGAGAGAATGTAACGACCCGTATTTTTACGGATCAAAACATTCTAAAATGATTGACTCTTGGTTGTATTGTTGTTAAGTCATTTCAGGTTTTGGCAGAATTTTGCTTAAGTCCTAAGTCGTAGCCGACTTAGGAGTTTTGGACGAGTTAAGCAACAAGTCTGGGCGAGTTAATGACTAAGGTGTAGGTCGGTGACGACCTAAGGTAGATAGGGGAGTGGTTTAGGTCGGTTGGCAGTTTGGGGCGACTTAAGGGTTGTACCGGGCTAACGACTCATAGGATGGACCGACTTATAGGTTTGACCGACTTAAGACTTAGACGACCTAAGAGTTTCTCCGACTTAAGGTAGTTAGCGGCTTACCGGGATAAGCGAGTTAAGGATAGGTCGGCAGGGTAATTGAGTCGGTAGGAAGTTGAGTCGGCAGCGTGTGTTGAGTTGTGAGTCGGCAGGTAGTTGAGTCGGCAGCGTGTGTTGAGTTGTGAGTCGGCAGGTCGTCTCCTGTGTTAAGTCATAACCCAGTTACGAGTTAAGTCGTAGTTGTATTCCTACGTATGTCATAAGTCGGCAAGGCACTTAAGTCGGCAACGACCTAAGTTAAGTCGCGCCTATGTGTTAAGTCGCAGTTGCGCTTTGTTGTAGGTCGTTAGGACTTGGGTTTTGAGCTGTGTGATGAGTCTGAGACTTTGTTAGGTCGGCAAAGCTTTAGGTCGTAGGTCGGCATAGTGTTAAGTCGGCAGCGACTTAAGGAGATAGCCGAGTTACGACTTATGGCAGTTTTCAGCTATAAATAGGAGAGCTTCTCTTCATTTTTGGGATCCGGATTTTGAAGCAACGAAGTGCTGCCATTTTGAGAGCTCGACTTCTACACTTCTTCACTTCTTTTCTCCACTCTAATCTAGTGCTTCCATCCATCCAAATCGAAGATCAAGATTGAAGATTCAAGAGCTTAGATTGAAGATCTTCATCTTTTCAAGAGAAATTTCTTCGTTTGAAGGGAGATCTTGTCGGATCTAGCTTAGTTCTTCGCTGTCCAGATCTGAAGTTGATATCTTTTGGATTGTTTAGGTGATTTGGTGAGTGGTGATTATCTCTCACACGGATCCAAAGGAGTATATCGGATTGTTGGCTCGATTTGGTGTTAAAATAGAGATTTCCATGCATTTTTCTTCATCCTATGTGTAGATCCATATAGATCCATTGTTCATGATGATGTTACATCCATTTTATCATAAGTTAACCTATGCAAGTTCATTCATCAAGTTTGTAGAGATATAATCCATGTTTTCATGCTTATTGGACTTTCAGCTCTTTAATTACGAAAATGCCATTATTGTTATAATTATCTACTTAGATCATTTTTGAATGCTTGACTGCTTGGATTAATGTTTGATTTGATTGATTGTTATGAACTAGATGATTGATGATTAGATTTAGACCGAAGACGATTCAAAAGCTAAGGGAAAGGCTCTTGAATTGGGAAAGCTGCTCGTGGCATATGTAGCGGGATGATGAAGCTCTTATGCATAGATTTGATGATGTGATGATGAGATGAGGCTTTGCGAGGATGTAATGAAGCGAGGCAGTCATGTGATGAAGACTTGGTCTAATCCAGACGGGATCATTCCAAGCATGTTGATAACTCGGTGATATGATTCGAGTTGAGGATAATGGATGCTCGAGAGGCGCTTGAGCTAGTATGGAAATAGTCGTCGAGGAGGATGACTAGGAGGTTGAGATCTCATCGTTGTTGAAGGTTCTAGCATGCTCTAAGCAAGAGTACATGGGGACGCCCAAAAGACTAAGTTGATGGTCAAGTACTCTGGGTAGATTCGATAATCCTAGGCACGGGTCACGATGACGTGCGGGAGTTATGTCTAGAACCGGGGTTTCCATTAGCCCTTGACGGACGGCTGAAAGAATGTGCCGGTCATTCAATTAACGGTGATATCGCAACAAGGATAACAGTGATAGCCAGAGTCATGGATGTTTGGTTGTATCGTCATTCGGTTTTAAGAGCGGTATTTCCTGGGTGCTTATCTGACCTTGGTATAGACCTTGGAGTTGGTACTTGGAAAACATCGCCCTTAACTTGAATGATTATTATTTTACCTTAAATTGTATGCTCTGCTATGTTGCTTCTACTTAGTGTGTGTCTGGGGGCTATCACTGTAGAAAGAGGTGGAGTGGGAGGGTTGTATTTTCCATTCCTTTTCATTTATGCTCTTTTGGTATGTTGTTAGTTAATTTACTGCTCATTAAGACTGTTGTCTGACTCAAGGCTTTATGTTTTTAATTCTTATTGCCTTGGGCTGTTCGTCCATTTTGGGACGGGAAGACTAGGTAGCAGGTGACAGGTGCTGTTCTCTTCTCACGATGCTGATATCGAAGACGAGCTGGAGGGTGGCATATTATCTTCTTATTATATGTACTGGATATTCCGCTGTTTTGTATTCTCTGAGAGATATGTAGTGAGGCTGGATGTATTGACTATGTGGATGCTTGTATTCAACTATTATGGAGTTTTATATGATGTCATTTTGTTCTATAAAGCTTCACTATACATATGTTCTATTGTATTTTGTCCATGCGCTGTGAGTAATACGATAGATTCTTTTGTTTTAAATCTTACCTTGACAATCGTCCATGGTCGCCTGTCACACTTTACAGCGCTCTATCTCTAGATTCGGTGCAGGGGTCATGGGCGGTCGTCTCAGTTCCTGTCATCCAGCTCGCCTCCTGAGCTTCCGAACGTCCTTACCTGAAATTCTGTAATACTCGGTCTGACCCGAGCATTACATCAAAGTAACACCCGGGTCAGACTGGAAACCAGCGTGAGTAAACCCATACAATTTGAAATACTAAGTGCAAACCATAAAAGAAAAAACCGGGGTAACTCATACTTCACTACGAGTTCACTACTTGTTATTCTCAATACTTACTTCACATATTGATCTATAAAGAATCGAAGTGGTTTCGGGTATTAACTAATACCCGACTCTTGTCTCTTCGAATCCAATGTCATCTTAACCCAAGTTATTCAAATGAAATACAATTCAAACTTTTAAATACATGATGTCACTTTTTACATAGCAATTCATCATTGATAGATAACCACATTATCATTGTCCATCCAAACATTTCATATCAGAGATATCAAACAATTTAAGGCATTAAACATCATTTAATCATTCATAAGCAAGATTGATCACTTCTAAAATTAATTTAATTTATCTCTAATTAAATTAATTACTAACTTTAATCACTTAGAATACCTTTACTAAAACATTTATTAATTACATACCAATTAATTAATCATCCTTTAATTATCCATCTTAATTAATCACCTTTGACCAATTACCCTTAAATTAAAATAAGTAATTAATTCTGAAGTAATTATACCAATTAATTAGCCTTTACCCATCACATTAAATAATCCCTTAATTACCCTTATAAAGTAATTAACAATGATTTATTACATTTATCCTTAATTAATTACTCAAGTTAATTATCCTTTAATCACTTACATTGATTAATTATCCCTTAATTAATCACACTTCATTAATTAACTAATCCTTGATTAGTTTCCTTAATCTATCAATCCTTTAATTAATTACACTAATTAATTAATCCTTAATTACTTAATTAATCTCTAATTACCAATTCATTGATTTCTAATTACCAATTAATTAATTTCTATTAATTTATTAGTAATTCTAAACTACTAATAAGTTAATCCCTTAACTACTTAAGTTACTTAAAAACACATCATCTTTTAAATTAACTACTTAATTATACCATTTAAATTTTATTTTAAATAAATTTAAGAATAAATTTAAAATAATAGGTATACAATAATATACCTTAAATTTAATTAAATTAAAATAATTTATTTTAAACCTTTAACTAATTCCAAAACTAAAATAAAACATTAATTATTTAAAGATATAGGTTAAAGATTTATTCAAACTTCTAAACTTGTAATTATACTTTCAGATTCCTGACCCGAGACAAATCTCGAGGCGCTTCTTTTTAAAATTTTGTTATGGTTTAAAATTTAAAACCTGGTTAACTAAAAGTAAAACAACCCGAGCCATATTCACAAATACTCGAGCCAAACTAAAAATTTCCCGAGCAAACTCACGCCTACACCTTACTTCGAGTCAAACTATCATCGAACTCGAGTCTAACCCGAGAAATCTCTCCTTCCCCGATCAACATAACAAATCCAGGCACAAATGTGCATGCGTGCACGTGCAACACCGATCAACGTTGCTCCGACCCACGTCACCACCTTCAGCAAGTCGCCGACCTTCCCCATAGTCACCACGAACACCCAGAATCAATCGATCATGCTGGAATTCGAAAATGAGTACTCGAGCACCAGGAAAACCCAAAACAGATCTTCGAAAAATGCCTCTCACCGCCGCCTACGTCCACCAGGGACCTCGTCATCGCACCTGAACCTCCATCGCAACCTTACGCTCTGATCCCTCCACCACCAGTCACTTCCGATTCACCCTCGACGATGCAGTGCTCACGAAAAAAATTTGACGAACCCAACATGGTCAAAACCCTAAATCCTCTTCAACCATCCATTCTGATCATCTATAAAATTCCCCACCATTTTTCTGTTGGTCTCCACCACCTGAACTTCCTCTAGCACCAGACCCAAAGCCCGATTCTTCTTTGATCGTTGGGAATCATCGAATTTGCGTTTCCTGTTCTACTCGCCATATCTTAATGATTACACCCTTAAAAATCATGAAATGATTTCCTAAATTCATATTTTTGCGACAAGAATTAGTTTATATGATCGAAGACTGGAAACTAAAAATCAAATTTTTGACATGAATTGATTTTCTCTGAACATTTCATCTTCCAATGAGATTTCTTGCCATATATACTTTAATAATATTTTTAAAAGTGGAATTAGGTAAAGACAAACGAATTCCTTTTAAAGATCATAACGTGAAACAGTTTATATAATAAGATTTTGAATTTTGAATTTTTAATTTGATTTAAGAACCTGTAACTAAGAACATAGTCATATATTCATATGTATAGACATGCACACTCTAACATTTTATATGTATATATATAACCTATCTATATCCATGCAACCACTTTACTTCACGCATAAATCACAGAAATCAAGTTATAGATCGGGACTAAGTATTTTTAAGATAGTAGTTTACTCACCTGTTATTTTGAAGAACAGAGAAAAGCTTTTGAAATCTGAAAACAGCTAATTGATTTTGAAACTGCAACAGATCTTGATCTTATTTTGTTTTAGCTTGAATTTGTACTTTGAATTGCTTTGAATCTTTGCTTGTATTATTGAGTTGATCTTGAATTTCCAGGTTAAAAGCTTGAAACGGTTGAAGTTGCTGATGTTTGATTTTATTCCCTTTTTAGTTTTTTTAGATGGAAGAAGAAGTGATTTAGGAATGCATGTGAAAAAGTTTTCAACTGAACACAGCCTAGTTCCATTTTATGATTACAAACTTTTAATTTCAAATGAAAAGAGATATGCCACTTGTTAATGCATGGCATGTACAAGCTACAATTGTCAAAAACAAAATACAAATCATTTCTTATGTTTACAAATGTTTAAACCTTTATTTTATAAAATGCTTTTATATTAATATGTTATATGTTTTCTTCTATATATATATATATATACTAAATTCATGTGTATTTTAAAAGAAAGAATAAAATTTTCAAACCATACTTATTTCATGAAAAAAAATTAAAAAGAAAGCAAAATAAACCTTTTTATTAAATCCTTTTTAAGCTTATCATATACTTAAATAAATAATTGTTCAGCTTATGTTTTGAAAATATAGAGTTTACTTAAAATAGCTTTTGCAAATTATCACGTTGAACTCAAACAATAGCTTCCTAATCACAATACACACACACACACTTGTATACATGTATATGGACATACTTAAAATTTCAATAATATAAAGTTTGCATATGACTATTTACATATTTTTAATCGACCCTAAAGTTTATCACTTCCAGATAATTATTTATTATAGTTTTAAATCCATTATATATAATCCAGGTATCTTTTATTATCAGAATTTTTATCTGTTCAATTAAATAAACTAGTTAATTATCCAGTTACCGGATGTCCAAAAATCAGGGTTATCACAGACGGCTTCAAAGAGAAACAAGCCCTAATATATTTTGAAAGAGGAACGAACGTTTTCGAGCAAAGAAGAGGTAGACATTTCCTCAAAGGAACGGCCGAAGAAAAATAAAGGGAGACGCTTTTTCTCAAGCTATTTTCTTAAGTGGGCCGGCCTTTATTAATATTTTGGGACTTAATTTTATATAGGACTTAGATTTTTTTATATATTTTGTAATTTTCTTTTAAACTTTTGTAATTTTCTAGTCGTGTGACTAGGTTACGAACTATGGTGGTGTAGTTTGAGAATTCGCAACTCAGTGGCTGAGTTGTGGCAGGGTTTTGAGCGTAGAGTTAGGTTCGTCGAAAGTGGGTGTCGCGAGTTTACGTGTGTAAGCGTCTGACTACCTAATTTCTAGTAGAAACCTTGGGGGCAGCACGTAGGCATGGTTTTCGCCGAAGCTAGGTAAATCTGTGTTGTTCTATTTTTGCTTTTATTATTCTAATATTATCCGTGCTACAATTATTTTATATATTTCCGCATTAAATTTTTATTATTATTAGTATCACCCTATTCACCCCCCGCTCTAGGGTGAAATCAATCCTACAGTTTCAACTGTACTATATATACATCTTGTTTCATTTATCTCTTTTTATTATCGTTCTTGTTTGAATTTTGAGGATGAAATGTTCTAAGTGGGGGAGAATATAACGACCCGAAAATTCGAAACACGTCGCCTTCGAATATCAAACCATTTTGAAATATAATTACTTTTTATAAATATGATTTTATAACCATGTTATAAATTATTTAATTGATAAATATTGATAAGAAACTTGTTTTGAAATTTGTTTACAAAAAAAATTTCAAAGAAAAATCGATGTGACAGAAAATCGATTTATCGGTAAATAGCTTTTCAATCGATATATGTTGTTCAAAATCTTTGGCACTTATCTAATGATCAAATGAACACATTAGCAACTAATTAACACACACAGCTCTTCATAAAGCTTCGAATGTTCTAGAAGCTTCCATATGGATGAAAGATTTTATCATGAGAGGGGTATAATGGTAATTAGCATAAAGGAGATGTGGCGGGAGGTGAAGCTTCAATGGCATGGTAGGGTAGGGGGTTGAGTGCAAGCTTAGACAACACCGGTCTTATGCCTATATAAGGAGAGGCATACCTTAGAGTTATAATCACAAATTCATAAACCTAAACCAAGCTTTTTTAATGGCTTCTTCGTCTTCTTTCTTTGTTATGTTCTAAAATGAAATGGTTGCAAATCAACTCTAAATCACTTCAAACTTTTCCATAAGCCTCAGTACAATATTAGAACACCTTCCACCATGCCAAAACTTAAAGAAGCAAAGTCTGCTCTTCCCACATGTAATGGTCGTGAGCTATATGGGTAAGATGGAGGCAAAAGCAAGGAGAAGAAGGAGGGAAAGGTGGTTGCAAGGTTGGGCTTAGATTTTGTTAGCTTGGATCTTAGTTGTTAGCGAGGTTAAAGGTGAGTTAACACCTCATTTTAAATGAAAATAAAACACATATATTTTTATGTTTGATTGTGTTTAAGTTGTTTGAATTGTTGTTGACATATGTTAAAATATTGGTCTGAATTCTTGCTTTGAAAGTATATAACACATGTGATCCATGTATATGGACTTCAGCAAACTTGGAATGGACTTGTATGACATATGACTAGGCATTTAAAAATCCACATAGTTTATAGATGGACTTTGGTTTAGATTGGACTCGGATTTGGAAGTGCGCTTATAGCGATAGTTGCTATAGACGTTATTGTGAATTGCCTTGTTTTTGTGATTGTTATGGAACTTTATAGAGAGATCCTTAGAGGTATCTCACCACATATATAATGTCTTATATATCTATTTGTTGCTACTAAAAGCTTGGATAGTAAAAAGTTATGTAACATCTCATAAAGTGGCCAAAACTTCACTTGTGCAAAACTGCCTTGCTTAGCCTTGATGCTGGACTTTAAAAGGTTTGAAAAGATATTTAAATTTAAGTATTTTATTTTATAATTCTTACAACTGTTTACTAACTCATATTGGAATATTTCAAAAGTGGTTTTAGATATTTATGAATTTTTAAGAATAAATTGTGAATTTTTAAAGAAGAGGTTTTTACATAGAAAACATGTTATTTTTATGTTTTAAGGAAAATTGTAAAGTTGTTATTTTCAAGTAATATTTTGGATAAATGTTTTAAAACCTATTATAAGTATTTTCAAGTATTTTAAAAGTATATACAAATGTTTTCGAAAAGGGGTTAGAATTGCTAAATGACAAATGGTTAATTGTTTAATTACTTATTTGAAAAGTAATTAACTATGCTTAACACTAAAAGCCGATGAAGTAAGGCTTATATATTTGTGAGAGTTAAGATTGATGTCGAGTAAGGATGGAGCAATAGAGCTCTAACCTACCGATTTCCCTCTTGACCGAGGAATAGTAAGTCTTAAAGCGTTGAAAATAAGTTAATGGTGTTGATTTCTTACTTGTTTATGGAAATCATTAATACTATACTTAACACTAACAGCTGATGAAGTAGACTTATCTATTTGTAAGATTTAAGAATAAAGTGTCTTAGTAAGGGTTTGATGCAACCAGTGTTCTAACTTACCTGGCTTTACTCTTAGATGAGGAATAGTTAAGTTGGAATGTCAGAAACGAGTTAAGCGTACGAATATTGATTTGTATAAGTAATTGTTTTTACTGGAAAATCGATTAGTCAATTATCAAATTTGACCTAATATTGACTTAAGAAGTTATTGAAAGGCTTTGCAATTTTATATCAACAAGAACCCCTGGAGAGGAGTATTGGTACGAAATGTGTCTAGCTTTCTCTAACTTCTAAGAGAACCGGCAATGAGTTAATTAAAAATTCATCGATTAGTTTTGGAGATTCCGGTAAGCAGGAAGAGTGTACTTATATAAGATGAATCAAAACCCGTAATCACTTCAAAACCATATATGCGATCTATGTTCTGGAAGCGATTGTGAAGTGGAATGTTATGGAGTTGAACTGTTTATTCTAAGGTTAAGTCTAAGGGAAATGTCAGCATTAACATTTAAAAAGACGCTATTGTGTGGGACTGTCTATTTTGAGGAGTATTCCAAGAGAGGGGATAGTGTTACCATTCGTTGAAGGACTTATAAGGAGAACTTATGTGGATGTTTGAGATGCTTGAATCCATGTAGTGATTCGTGATCTGTTCGAGATAAAGGAATCTAATTGGGGATTATTGTGCTGCTAGAGTGGTGAAGAATCGTGTAAAAGTTGTCAAACGTAGCCTCGACATTGAAAATGTCTAAAACCAGAGAAGGATGCATAATCTTTGGTTTAGCTTTCTATGAGGATATATCAACTCCATATCTAGAGTATGCTTATCGATATGTTGCGTGCGAGAGTTGTTGACACTTGGTGCCATGTAGTTCATTGTTGGGTCCATTGTGTTTACCTTAGAGTATATCACATCTAGAGATATACGATGCTCGGAAGGAAGTTTATGATCCTGACCATGGAGTTCGGACCCGGCTTGATCCATGGAGATCTCCATGGAAAATCCAGTATGCGAACGCGCCTTGGCGGTACTGATTGTATACCTATTATTATTGTGGCATTCACACAGCAGCTATTTGATCAACATTATGTGCTACACTCTAAACATTATCAATCATATCGCTATATGTTAAAACTAATGAATGGTTAGTTTCTTCAAGGGGAAAACTGTAATGGAAATCATTACGGTCTTCGTGGTTACTATTACTTATTGCATATTTCTTGAGTTTCTCATACTGGTTTACTAGACTGATCCAAGTTTTATTTTCTTATAATGCTCGGTTAAGCCCCGTGTATGTTTCTAGGTTAGCTATAGATGCTTTGGAGCTTATAAAGAAGAGCGGATGATTACTTTCTGTAGTATTCTTATTTTCGCTACATTTCTGTATTATATATATCAGCATTGTGAGGACAGATAGTTATAACTGATCAGGCTAATGATAGTACTTAGATTTTAGTACTCTGATATTTTTGTACTCGGAGTAACTCTTTGTACTATTCCATTGATATTATATATTATCGTTCTGTTGTGAGATTTTGATGTTGTGTTCTTCGTTTCTTGTTCTATTCTTTTTTTTACCCTAACTTTCTGTCTTTCTGGCACTTGGATGCTCGGCACACAAATATCATAGATGTATTTAGTGGCGTCATTCGAGGGTCGAAAAGTCGGGACGTTATAACAAGTATAGTATAAAATAAACCAAAATTTGTACCTTACGGATGTTGCCTTTGAACACACGTTGACTAATGTGTTCCCTTATATTCACCTTGAATCGATCTCAAGACATTGCAAAGGTTTGGGGTACCATAATTCAAATTTTGTTTGATGTATATAGGTCTAAGAATTTTTTGTCATGGGGAGTAGGAAGAATCTCATGGCCATAAGTTGGAGGAGCAAGAGAAAGAGAACATCCGAATGAATGAGGGGTGGGTTTATTTAAATAGAGAAAAGGCTGGAGCCTAGTTCTCCTCCTTTTACTATTTCTTTGTTAACCAATTCCAATTCTAATCTAGAATTAAAAAACAACTACCCCTATCTCCTTCTATTAGTTGGACATAACATGAGCAATATGGGCCTTTAAACATTCCGAATACGTTAAGTAATTAATACCAGATAAGTCATATTTAAATGTACGTTGGTATCGTATATCAGTACATACATATATAACTTTTATATATGCACTTGATTAATTACTAATGGCACCAAGGAAATTGCTAACAACACCCAACACATCAAATAAATAATAAATAATATTTCATAAATATTAGTTAATTTAATTAATTTATAACAATTATAAATTGATTAAATTGTGTGGTATTTTGGGGAAATCACCAATATGGTTGTTTGAATTGCAGGTGCAAATTCATTTAGCGCTTAATATCGAACTATTCGAATATCAGTGTTCACTCATCACCATATATAGTGGAGTTTGGCCAAATTTATTGCTTACACATCTTTATCGGTAAAATCCAATTTCGCAGTTTAAGTAGTACCTTTTAGTTATGATTATTTACACTAATTCTCTTCATCAACTCTACATCACTTTAGGAGTTATGGAATTTAGTTTGGATCAAAATTCCAGTATCATCCACATTAAATTCAGTTAGTCCATAAACAAAGTCCTTGGTTCAATAGTAACATTTATTATTAACCGTACTATTCTAGCTAAAGGTTTTTGACTTTGAGTTGACTACAGTTGACCGTGATTCTAATATCTTACAATTAAGATGATGAATTCTCTATTGAATAGCGCTTCATTTCCTGTGATTCTGCTTAAACCCAATTATAGTCACTCGTTGGATGTAATTCCATGATTTAACTATAATTAAAGTGGAGTATCCACATAAAATTTCAACAGTATTCTCAAGTCGAGAGAACTGTGTAATATCGTCACTATGAGATTTCTTGTTTGACCTAGTTGTTATTAACCAACTGAAAATTTTCATGTGACTATTCCATAGTTAACTAATAACTATCAGTACACAACCCCTTGGTGCCCCTAGCTTCCTTGAGTAACACTGCCCAATACTTAGAGAGTGTTACATACTCTAATCTCAACAGACATATCAATATCCTTTCTTGAAACGTCTTAAAGGGGAATATTAAAAATAATATGTTATTTTAGTTTTTGATGATTTTCTCATGATTTCGACTCCTTCTAATTATTATCACATCACATATAATGATTTTCTGTTTAATACACTTTAAATTAACTAGTTAAATAACTCCATCACTATATAACAAAATATATAATGGAAATCAAATGCCTTGACCACGAACAAGATTGGTTATAGAGTTAGATATATGTAACAAATTACATAGTTGCCCTTAAGGCATACCCCTAACTCTCTCAGTCTATAAATATGATGTTATTATGGTTGATTTCAATATGTATTAATATATGCACTAGTACATTTTGTGTGTAACGCATAAGTTGCGAACTTATGTGTTTATGCTAGAGAGTCGTGATGTAGATTGGGAATCACTACTGTATCTTATTTGAATTTACTAGTGAAATTTCTATAAGGGGAACTCTTTAAGATCCATAAATTAATAGGTAATTAACTAATTATAAGAATAAATGTTTAAAGTATTTAATTAAGGAATTACATAAGAAAATGAATGAATCAAATAAGGTAAATATTTAGGGAACATTTATTTACTTATTGAGTATATGAGATTAAATTAATAGTAGAAAACTATTGAATTAAAATTTGGGAAATTTAAATAAATGAGATATAATTAAATTTGGCCATGTATAATAGGAATCCATTTAAATACGTGAATGATGAAGATTTGGTATATTGGAAACAAATTAATATAAGAATCTCCAAAATCAAAACCCCACTATAAATTTGCCACTAAACTTATCCTTCTCCTCATATATTCATTCTCCCTTCAAATTAAAACAAATATAAAACCTCACCGGGCTCCCATTGATAAGAATAAAAGAAGACGAGAACAAGAAATGGAGAAAAGACTAAGAAAACGTAAAAGCATTAAAGATCAAGTAAACTCTTATGATCTAGGTGAGTAATACCATTCTTTTTCTAGGTTTTTTTTGTCTATATTGATTATAACTTTGATTTTTTATGATGAAATTTATATAACATGTGTTATAATGATTTTGATTTAACAAATGTTTTGGATTGAAATAGCCTTACTAGAGGATGTTTAGCTATGATTCCCTACTTTAATGATTTCATAATACCATAAAATTTTAGTATAATGAACAAAACTTATATTTAAAGCTGGGTTTTAAGTTTGAAGATTTTACCATGTCAAAATATTTAGTCATGAATTATTGAAACAATCCGTGCACTAGACAAACAATGGTAAGTGGCTAAAAAGTAGAAATGTTAACAAAAATGTGCATATAAACTTATTTACAAATTCCTAGAAATTTTTAAGTATTTTTCCAATCATAAATAATCAATTTCGAAAGTAATATTTTAATGCTGAAACCAAATATTAATGCAATCGAGACCCAAGTGTGCATGTCAATTTCATAACTTGGTAATGAAGAGAAAAAATTATATATAGGTGCTTTAAAAATAAAATAAACGGCGCTGCTTCTAACTAAAAGTGGGGACGGAATGAATAAGGAGGCGATACATGGAAAGACAGGCGCAATCGCGGTTAGAACTACAAGTTTTGGCGGTTAGTTATGCTGGCTTTATTATGCGGACCAAAGGATGAGGCTAAACCTATGGTGCTATAACAGGGTTATAACACCCAAAACATAAATGAACTAAGAATGTATAAGAAAAGTTCTTGGTAAATGAACTAAGTAAGAGCATAGCCTAAAGTGACGGCCGAAGGTTTCGTATGAGGGTTCCAGGTGAAGGCGATTGTAGAGGAAGATTGCCGAAGGTATTCCAAACGAGAGTGAATAAATCAGGCTTCCCTAGAATGAAATCCGAGGGCATTGACTCGATAGTCGAAACTTATTGACTTGTGGGGTGATTCAACATCAGGACATGTTAGCTTTCGAACAATAGCTAATACCAATACCCAAGGCTTAAGATGGCTGATAATAGAATTTAGAGTTTTCTAAAGCATGACGTATTGCAAAATAGCATCGAGGCTTAAGATAGCCAAATGTAATGACCTGCAACTCTACACATTTCAAGCTAACAATAAACCACACATGTCCAACTCGAACTGAATGAAAGGAGAATAGTTAGCGGAAAGAAAGAAGAAAGAAGAAAGAAGCAAAGAGAGAAAACCAAACAACATAGAATCTCACAACACAGCAGAACAACATATAATATAACATCAATGATCTTTACAAAAGAGAAACTGTAATATACATACATCAATCAGAGTACAACAACAAATCACTAATCATCAGCCTGGACAGTTATAACAATCTATCCTCACAAATGCTAATAATTTTAAACAACCAATGCAATGGAAAATAAGCATATACATGAATACAACTTGAAGACCTTCAGCTCGTCTTCGGAAGCTCCAAAGCATCCAAAATGAATCTGTAAATATACTCGGTTTGGCCCGAGCATTGGAAGGGAATAACGCCCGGATCAGTCTGGTAAACCAACGTGAGAAAATACATCTCAAATGGATTTTTAAAGTTATAAACACTTTTTGAAAACAAAGATATCTCGTAAGACCACGCCGTACATAAACACGGACGAGTTTTTACCTTACGATAACCAAAACACTTCATATCAAATCTTCTGATATTATAATAGTATCTAGGATACAAATACATATTAATCATAGCCGAAATTGTTACATTGATTAAATTCCAGCATAATAGGTTTACAACTAAAACCATAAAGGCTCATATTGGAGAATGGATTTCATACAATGGCAGGTAAGGGACTACCTTCCGTACAGTACATTTCTAAAGGAATGTATCGAGGATCAACAATATTATCATCTGCATCCGGCAAGGCCGGCCTACCGCTGACCCATCTGGTGGTGGATAGTCATAGAACTGAATATGACATCACCTCGGTCGTTCCCGACCTATCCATGACCACATCATACACAAAAATAACCCTAAATATATAGGGTAATCTAGGAAGGTGATGACCAAACCCTAATGGGAGCGACCCACTTAGCCTTATTGAATACCCTGTTTTAGCCATTTCCGATGTGCGAGGCTTAAGGTAACATTTACCTTTCACATGACAAATTCCACTTTGAATGCCACATCGCCATTTCCAACAACACACTAATTGATTTCCACAAAAGTACAACCTAAGAGTTCATACGCCTCAGGGAAGGGTGCTAAGTGTAAGAGGGGTTACCTCCTACACTACCAAACAGATG
Source organism: Allium fistulosum (assembly GCA_030737815.1). Taxonomy (NCBI): domain Eukaryota; kingdom Viridiplantae; phylum Streptophyta; class Magnoliopsida; order Asparagales; family Amaryllidaceae; genus Allium; species Allium fistulosum. Next base: position 637,274,632 of record CM060901.1, read on the forward strand.
TACGTTTGTAAAAACAATCTACGTGGTTCTTAGAAGTGAAATGACAAACATTCGTTCATACAAGTTGTCCAGGAACAGGACAAACCAAAGACACTCTCCTATTACATCCTATAGGAATCAACCCTATGATTAGTAGCGAGCAGTCCTTGCATCAAAGATTTTCAAAATGATGCACTACTGCCATCATATATATATATATGTATGTATGTATATATATATATATATACATATATAACATGGAATCGCGGGGCTAGTGGCAAGCAACCCTACATCATGAAGATCTCCATCTTCAAAAATTATCATCTTCTACAAATCTACACTTTCGAACGCAAACGTTGGTCCAAAGTGGTTTTCGGATAAATCTGATCCCGATCTCTCCGGATCAACAATCGATAAGAGGCCCTCAACCTCATAAGGAAACCAAGTCTCGTAGACTTATCATGTTTATAACTCTCAACTTGTTATCCTTTGGCTAAGAAGGAAGCATGGTAGATTGGAGTACCATAGTCACTCCGCGCTACTCGAATCATTATTTTAAACACCAAACGATAATCAAGCCTACTCAGTTGGCCTCGTACTAAGTGCACAACTAATCAGTTCCCACATCAAGTCAAGAACCAAAAATGGCCAAAAGTACCATCTAGCACACAAGCAATCACTAGGCCTGTTTAATTAATCTTTTATTAATTAAATCACTTTCCTAATATTTATCTCAAAATATCTTTAAAAGGATATATTCTGAAAACCACTTTAATTTATCGATATTTGAAAACATTTCCATATACTTATTTCAACGATATAAGTATATTCACAAACAATTTCATTTTCAACACTTAGAAAATATTTATATATACTTATATCTGTAATAAGTATATTTACAAATCTTTCGAGGAAAGCTTCATATTTTCAAAACATGCTTTATTGGGTCAAGATGAATGTTGCGTAAAACATTGTTACAACAACCCAAAACAACAGTATAGGGATTCAACTATTTATATTTATGTAAATCCCGTATATTATATAAAACACTTTCTTTTGGAAATCGCTTACTATAACAACAGTGTTATAGTCTATGCCTTCCTTACTTTCTCGAAAACATATATCACAACAATAAATGTTGAAATCTATATCTTCGTCCCTTAGTACATTTTAAATCACTTTTTTAAAACTATTTAACTGCATCGGAAAATATCACTTTCAAAACATTCCTTTAAAAGATTATTTTAACTTTTAAAACCTGAGTGTATTTCCTCTATAAAAATCCATATCCAGGTCTCAACATAAATCATTTCCATATTTATAAAACTATGTTTTATAAATCTCCTTTCTATTTTATAAAACTTCCCTTTAGAAAATCTCTTTATTTATAAAATTCTATTAATAAATCTCATATATATATATATAATTTCATTTATAAATCTATTTACTAAATAGCAATTGCAAATCCATTTTTAACAACTATAAAACTCCGTTTATGAATCTATTGCTTTATTTATAAAATATTACTTTTATAAATCTTTTATATAAACCATTTCAGAAATATTTATTTCAAACTATTTCTATCTTCTTTAAAGTTGTACTTCCTTTATAATAAAATATGGGCTTATTTATTAAGTTTTTTTTAAATCTTTATAATACGGTTCAAAAATCTCTATTTAACATATTTCACAAACTATCAGTTTATAATGCCAAAGATCATACTTCTTTTTTATTTAAAATAAACTCCTTCTTTTAATAATTCAAAAATAATTATTAAAACATATGTTATTTCAAAATCACTTTAAAATCCTTATAAATCAAAATCTCCACTTTATAGTATTTCAAAATACTAAAAATAAGGCAAAGTGCTAGTATAGCACTAAATAAGCAAAATCATATCCATGTCATCAAATATGGCATCCAATAAATTATATATCAAAATATATATGAAAAGTAAAATCAATAGTGCTGAGGAATCCTGTTGGATCCTTCCAACCTATTCCCTTGAATCACATACAGTATATAATCATATAATATGGGTCATCCGTTACTAGGTGGGTATATATAAAAAGTTCATTCGCTCCAAGGGCGGGAATAAATCCAAACCATCTGATAAAACAGTAAACCGTCCAAAAGAATTAATAAAAATATCCGCACTTATATAAAATATAAGTTGGTTCAGAGAGGTGAATTGACTCACCTTATAACCCGACAATGTTGACGCGCTTCTGCTCAACGCAGTAATCGAACAACATTCGATTTTTTTTTGATATCCCTATAAGCTCCACTCTAAGCCAATTTAATTTCATAATGTAAATCTCGCTCATATGAGCACAAGCGACTGACCATGTTCGATTTGGACCTATTATGGATTAGATATTGATTATACAAGATCTTGTAATTAAATAGTGTAATTTAATTATTAATTACATCATTAAGTTTTAATTAAACCAAATTAGTCCGCTAATCTCTCCTTTGAACCAAAGCAGGTCGCATGTTCAGAAATTCGACGTCGCGACTTCTGATCATCCCTGGCGCCTCAGTGCACCACCGGCCGCTGCACTACACCCACGACACCCCCAGACCATGGCGCTTCCAACACCGTCGGTGCCGCCTCCTAACACCGCTTCTAGCTCCCCCTACGAACGAAAAACATGAGTGTCATTCAATTGATATTTGCCCTTGCCACGCTACCATTCATGACCATCCAACCGACCAACCTTCACGTCTCACCCTCGCGAGCAACTTCCATGTTGACATCTCCGCCTATCTCGACGTCCAGTGGCTTCGATCGAAGATGGTCGTTGGATGAAGGACTTTTAATAGCGGTTAGGGTTATTGAATTCAAGGTTTTGCAAAATGAAGGAAGTTGAGGTCCTTTTATAGAAAATTTTCAAAACACTATTCGCGCTCCAAAATCTCAAACTCCAAACGAGGCGTGCCGCTTAGCGTTCTATACTAAATTCCCCTATTTCGAACACTATAGAACTAGTATCGAGGCCTAATTCCATCATATACAGATGTTAACTTTCAAAATCAAATTATGTTAAATTCCTTTAATTAATTCCTACACATTTCGAGCTCGCATGACTAAACGATACATTTGATCGCCACGAAATTCATTAACATACAATAATTCACTATTACGGATCCAATGGCACTAGTTTCGTCAAAATCCGAGACAGTGTCATGGAAGGCTATTTTCACACGTTAATTAAAACGAATTATTATCAAAACAATTTTAATCATTTTTAATTCTAATTTAAAAGTTTATTATCTTTATTCTTATTTAAGAAAAAAATTAAATCAGCTTTCAAAATCAATTTTATTCACCTTAAATCCCTATATTTGAAATTTAAGTTGTTTGACTTATAAAATTAACTTTTCAATATTTAAAATCAATTAAATATTTCAAATTCAAATGACTGAAATCCTAGATTGTTACACCAAAGGTAAGCTCTGAGCTTAGTGAGTTTAAAAGAACAGCTAAAGCCTAGACCTAATAAATGAACAATTAGGTGAAGTTTAGAAAGTTAAAGATGACTAAGAAGTAAATAAGTAAGAACTTTTAAATAATGTGAGTTTGGTAGTTCTATTGACACCTAGTGGGGAAGCTCACTCAAATGCACCTACTTTAAAAGATAGGGTTTGAAGGAATATGGCCGGTCAATAGGGGGTGAAGTAGGTGAATTTCAAAAATAATCCTATTTGGATCATAGCGGGCTTAGGAAGTCCAATAGGTTTTACTAGATCCAATCTAGTTATTCAATAAAATCATATTTTATTTAACATTATTTTATATCTATTAATTACTAATCTAACTAAACGTTTTATATGAATGTATCATGTGTACATTCAATGATATAACAACATAACATAATGCAATAAAACATGTGCCTAAGTATAAATACAGTGCACATATAGATATTTGGATTTATATCTATTTTTTATAGATATATATTATACTTACATATACATGTGACGATTTCATGAATATCAGGAATATAAAAGCATAAGTATATGCATATGTTTGAATGTACTATAATATTGTACATGGTTTGTATACAAATATTTGCAGTACCACATATATAATTTAGACTTATATATACATATATGTAATATTTTATTGCCACTTATATATAATGTACATGCATGTATAGAATTATGAAAACAATCTATATAATAAAATTAGATAATTTCAAAGTAAGAGAATGCTTAATTGGAAGTGAAGAATTGTAAATAAAGTTTCATATTAAATCTAGATCTAATCAAATCAGAATTAAAAGAAAATAGAACATGGTGCTATTTTAAATTTTCTCTTTTACAAACACTAAATAAAAATAGATTCGATATATAATGTTTCATTCATACTTAATCACAACAAACTATCCAAATATTAAAATAACAAATCCAAAAATACGCATTCAACAGAAAAACAAATTTATGAAAACAAACCTATATAATAAAATAAGATAATTTCAATGTAAAAGAACGCTTGACTGGAAGTGAATAAGTAAATAAAGTTTCATATTAAATCTAGATCTAATCAAACTAGAATTAAAAGGAAACAAAGTAAGATGCTATTTTAAATTTCCTCCTTTACAAACACTAATTAAAACTAGATTCAATACCATAAAATTCCATGCTTAATCAGAAAAAAATATCCAAACATTAAAATTACAAATACGAAAATATACATTGAACTTGAAAACAAAATGTAAAATAGTACTGTCATAACTATACATACACACACATACAGATATACATACATACATGTATATATAATATAAGTTCAATGACATAATTAATTTTTAAACATTGCATATATACATATATATGTGTATTGTAATTTAAGATTTAATTTCTAAACCATATATTTGACTAAACAAAAAATTTGAATATATTAATTTAAAACAAATTAACCTAACCAAAGGATTTAACTTGTTGATTTACAATCTTGAAAATTTGAAACTAAAGCCTATGAATATATATATATATATATATATATCAATTCAATTAATTAAACATTAAATCTATTCTTATATGTGAACTAAATTGTGACAACAAAATGCAAAATTTTGTTACAGTAAACTAAATCTACATAAACCAACTATTTAAAATCTAACAAACAATATCAATACATAAAATAAATCAAACTCAAATTCATTTTAAACTAAATGATTAATTAGTTTAATTGTGATAACAAAATTAAATTTTGCAGCAAATAAAATCTATGTTGACTAATGATTTCATCCCAACAATAGTATCAATATACAAAACAAAAAATACACAAGATATATTATACATTTAAATGACAATACACTAGAGGTTTAAAATATATTCAACAAGTGGAAATTAAATATACGTATGTGTGTTTTAGTCATGTTTAAACATCATGAATGGGTATAAATAAAAAGAAAACAAACTTGAAAGGTCTTGTCCTCTGCAACATCTTTATTTGTGATTTCTCCTTAGATCCTTAATTAGATCCACACCCAATTTCGTAAGAGAAGGATGAACCACTTGGCTTTGTTTTGATTTGAGTTAAGTTTGCTTTTATGCAATAGGTTAATTTTCAACCATGGCTTGGAGAGGAAGGGAGAAAAATAAAATGAATGAAAAGAATGAATCGTAATAAAATTAGTGGATTTGTTTTATTTGAATGAATGAAATCTTTCCCTTTCTTTTAATTAAAACTTCCCTGATTTATCCACTAATTTTCTCTCTCTCCACCAATCTCCCTTTTCAAGATATGGTTGGCCATTGATGCCATTAAATGGTATAGAAGTCCAAAAATTCCTTCATGTAATTATCATTTATTTAAACTCGTTTAAAGTTACACCAATATCGTATATCGATGCGTGCAAATATAACTTTTATATAAGCATTTGAAAAATTACAAAGAACTCCCAAACATCAAAATATAAATAATAAACAATATTTCTCCAAATTATTAATTTATTTAATTAGTTTAATACATTTATAAATTAATTAAATCGTGTGGTTTTTCGGAGAATTAATAAATACGGTTGTGTGACTCAGTGGTGCGAATTCAGTCAACATTTAGTAATGAACAATTCAAATATTAATATTCGCACGTCAAGCTAATGGTGTGACGGTTTGGCCTAATTCATCACTTATAGACTTTTCAATAAAATCATATTTATATTTTATTAGGCGATACTATTGACTAGAGACTTATCCTACCTCAGAATAAAACTGATGCACAAAGGTTACTTACTAACCTGGTTAGAAAGTTGAAACTAAGGAAGAACATGAGCAATTAAAGTAAATAACACCAAATATAGAGTGGTTCGGCGAGCTTGCTACATCCACTATGAAGATCTCTTGAAAAACATCTATCTTACAATTACTGGGAATTACATGAGAATAGCAAGAAAATAAAGCACTTAAGATTAAATAAGCTAGCCAATCTCAAGTTCTTAAGGGTTGATTTACTATGTAAAAAGATCTGAATTATGTGTACTTAGAATTCTTATGTTTTCAACCCTTTTAAAGTGATAATGCATGGGGTACTTATAGTGGTTGAAATGGATAATAAACGACTGAGACTATGCTATAAAACAGGTGGGAAGAGTTCCTAACCGTTGATCTGGTTGCATGGGCAGATGAAAGACGGTTGTAAAGGAGTAAGTGGATGTGTGGTTGGGAAAATATACTTTTTTCCCCATTGTACCAAGTGCAAATTTAGTATTAAATATGCATTAAACACTAATGATTTGCCATATAAGTTCAACCGCCCAGCTACAGTGCTTTTCACAGAGGGATGGATAGTTTTTCATTTCCTCATGCGCTTATTGGCAATCCTTGTTGAGGTGGCTAGTCAATTGCAGAAGGAGTGAAAGAGACTGAAAGTGGCTAAAAATCCAACTGAGATAGTGCTAGGCAGATGTAAAGGTGATAGGAGGTTGCTTGAGATCGATTATGGGCGGTTGTACTTAAGCTAGGCCAAGGACGGGACATGCTTGAGCCAGTCTTGTTAAACAGGTCGATTGCTTGAGGTGTCCTGGAGTGATGCTGACTAATGATTGAAACGACACTGAAATAGATTGGCTATCTTGGGGTCCGATGGGTATAGATCGGCATCAAATTGTCGATCGTCATCGACCCGGATGGAATGGACCGGGAATGGCCAAGCTAAGGTCTGACTTTCATGATCATTTTATGAAGATATTCTAGGGATATGACATTTGAGCTTCATCTTGATGCTTTGCTTCGCAGAAAGGTTGGTTTAGGACAAACTTGAGTTTGGGCCGGTCTATGAGGGTCGGTAGTAGAATAAACGGGCCAACATTGATTGGTCTAAACTGCCTTAACCGACTTGCTAATTACTTGCGAGAAATTTGAGCAATATTCCCCTCCCCTAAGTCCATATCCATTTACAGGTGCAAGCTTGTTTAATCATGAAGATCCCACCGGTCAAACCTCTATTATGCATTTAATTCACCCTCCATGTGGCGACATTCCATTGGCTATGATGGATCATTTTTCCAAATGTGGCAGGAAAGGGTCATGTCTCCACATGCTTAAAGTGACAAGATATTGATCTTATCTGAACTATATAGATTTCTTTTTCTTTTGAATCCAACAAACATGATCGAAAGTGTAGGTGTATAAATACCCTTCCCCTATTTATGAACCCATAAAAATCTTCATCATGGAACTCTTTCATGGCTTATTGATTTTTCATGATTCCTTATTGATAAAAGCAGCTAATTTCATCTTTCCAAATGTCTTTGAATGATCTTTGATTTTATCAAACTTGTTTAGTGTTATAAGAAGGGAGGAAGCTTTCTTAATGCCGAACTACTTTTGCTAATTGAAGTACATTCCACCATTTGGCACTTGTTCTGAGATGGATCTTGCTTCACTGCTCAGCCTAGGCTCAAGCCCCCTAGCCAACTTTCTTAGGGTACCCGACCATCACTGTCGTATTAATGGTCCAGTTGACACTGGCAAATTTCCTCTTTATGCGCCCTGCATGTTCTACACCTAGGCTGACTTGGATATTTCAGCGCCTTGTTGGAATGAGTAGCGGTGGCTACCTCTGTCCCTGATGTCACAGCTAAAGTCCTGGTCTGCTCCTTGATGTTGTCAACTGGTAGCTTATCAGGATCTATTTTAAGATTGGATGTGGAAGGTTTCGAAGGTGGCCGTGCACCCCAACTTCCATAGGAAAATATAGATCGGGAGCCATCAAGAGCGCTCATCTGTAGATTTGAAGCTAGCTTCCCTGTGGTGCATATTCCTGCTCTTTTTCTTTTGTTCAACAAGTTAGTGATAGAATTCCTTTTTAAGCCTAGTTAGGTAGCCATTGTGCCTCCGCTCCCTTCGAATTAAATGAAATAGATCATTTATTATGAATCTTGACTTAAAATTTTGCTGCTGTCCTGGCTTGTTTATCTATGTATTGCTTGTAGAGTATAGTGTCCCGGATGGCTAATAGTTCATGTGTTATTTGCATAAATGCCTTTTCTTTTTAGGATATGTTAAATATCAATGTGATAATAAGGCAAATTAGGTATGTTTTTTCATTTAGGACATATACCAACTAGATGCAAAGTGGCAGTTTGCACCGATGTGATTTGGAGCATGTGTTAGCTCATGGGTTCTCTTGGGTGGCAAGCAGTCAGACGTAGAGTGGCGGACAAGCCCAGCTCAAAACTGAGTGCATGTTGGCTATGAGGTTGTCCTGGGTGCCATTTTGTCGGCTGTGAAGGAACCGTTGATCCTGAATCAAGCCGAAGTGCATTGATGGCTCAGGCACTCGTGTGTGAGTGAGTTGTATGATGGTGAAATGGGCCGGTATGGCACCCACTCACAAGAACTTGTAAGGATAATTTTTTTGAAATGAGAATTTATCTATAGTGATGTGCCTGAGTCATAGTGATTCCCCCAGCTCTTTCAGATGAGTCGACCTGCTATGAGAGGGTTAGAGTGGTCGTTGATGCGTTAGAATTAGGGACGGTCTCGGCAAGAACTAGGGTGTTGGCTGGCTCGATGGATCTCCTGAGGAACTTGCTGCTGATTGCTGAAAGCTCTTGTTGAAGCAAGAAAACACCCTTCTTTGCTTACCTAAGGGAAGTACCACAACATTCCCATACCTTCTGTTGATTGCCTCTGATTTCACCGACCCCATCTTAGGTGGAGAACTTCATACGAGGCAATTGTAGGAGAGGATGACATCCAGTTTATGAGTGTTAGGAATCCTATTAATATATTATAAGTAGATAAACAATCAACCACCATTAAATTTTCTTGAATTTTTGCAAAGAGAAGCTTTTGGCTAAATTTGTAACAAGTGAGGTAGTGCCAATTGGAACAATGCCTACACTCTCAAAGCTATAAATAGGCAAGGCACATAGGGTATGTCTGGAGGTAGGAAGCTTGAAAGCCTCAAAGACGTTTTTGAACATGACGTTAATCAAGCTGCCCCCATCAATGAAAGCCCAATGAACATTGTAACAACCGGCAAATTTTGAAAATATTTTAAATGAAAATTCATTTGAAACTTTGAATATAATTATTTTAAAATTTGATAAATTTGGAAATTTAATGTAATATTTTGGGATTTGATGTGAAATGTTCTTCAAAATTTAATAAAATAAAGATTTCTTTTGAAATGCAAATTTTGGTCAACTTTTGTCAAAGTTTGACTTTCTGTGAAAATTTTAAAATTTGAGTTTTGAACTTTTACTTTTTTTTATGAAGATGGATTTAATTCTAACATTTCCTTTGTTTTTCGTTTTGTTAAATTTTGATTTCTACTTCTCAAAACTTACAACTTTTGGCGTATTACACGCAGTTATTTCCCTTAACATTCATCTTATTTACAATGTTACTTTGGGCTTGTACTAATGGGCTAGGAATTCCTTTAGTAGATGAGAAGCCACATGATTGAGTAGCCTATATAATATCCTAGGGTTTTGCTAGACCCTCATTTTTCATTTGTGCCTCCGCAGAAATTGATGTAAGTTTTCTTCTTCTTCCTCACCTTCTTCTTCTTCTCTAAAATTTTATTTTTCTCTACAATTTTCCTCCTCCTCTCCTCAACAAATTTCGGCCATGCTTGTCTCTACACCCATCTCCTCTTCTCCTTTCTTTTTCCCTTTCCTCTTCACCAATTTTGGCCTCCACCTCCTCTTCCTCCAACCAAAAAAACCCTATAGCCGAACCCCTTCCTTTTTTCCCCTTTCCTTCTTTATTTATTTCGGCCATCACCACGATCCTCCTCTCCAATTGCCAAACCCTAACCCTAGCCTTGACATAGCCTATGGCCGAACCCAAAACCTTGCCAAACCCTAACCCTAGCCTTGCCTTGACCATGTTGGTCGAACCCTAAACCCAAAACTTGCCTTCCTCCAGCCTTGTAGCCACAAACCCTAGCCTATAGACCAAACCCTAACCCAAATCTAGTTTAGGCCGAACCAAAACCCCCTATGGCCGAGCCCAAACCATCATGGCCGAACCATTTGACCCCTCTAGGCCAAGCCTATTAGCCTTTAGGCTAACCCTTCTCATGTATTTTGCAAATATACAATTTTCTACTTTTATTTTCTATGTGAATTATTTGTTTACGCATGGAATTTATTTTATTTTTCAAAGCGTCGGATTTGGATTCTCCTCTCACTCAAGCTTGTCCGTAATTTGTCGTCCTTGTCGTAGTCATTGTGTTGCATTTTGAATCACTTCTCTAACCAAAGAAAGGTGAGTAATCACTCTTGACAACATACTTATATTTTGGTGAATTGATGACAATGGAACTGTATGGATTTGTATATGCAAGTTGAGAATTTCACCTATGTTTATATTATGTTATTTCATATCATATTTTACCTGCTATGATCATATGCCATGATATATTGAATATTGTTATGTTTATTTCATATTTTGTTCTCACGCTGCAAGTTCCTTCACTATGGGTTGAAATGTTACATACCTAAATGATTTTTAGATTAAGGAAAATTGTTATGGGCTGAAATGATAGGCCTAAGCAATTTTATTTGACTTGGGATTGTGGGTTTGAAATGATATAAAACCCGAAAAATTAATAAATTGCGGATTGAAATGATATATGTCTGTATTTACTTGACCTTAGGGTAGAGAATTTTGACTCCGTGGTTGATTTAAAATGATTTTCTAAAAATTATTAAGTATTTTGGATTTCTAGATATGAATATCAACTAAAATTTAATGTAATAATTTCTGTGAATTTGTTTACATGAGTTTAAAATTTTATAAGAAATAAATAGTTGGAAATGTTAATTTTGGAATCTAATTTACAAAACGAAGGTTAATTGAAATTTAATAATCCAATTTGACTTAATAATGGTATTTCATTCTAACCTATAAATTGTAAGTTTTAATTCATGTAATAGCGATTAAAATGATAAATGGTTTTTTTTTGTGGAAAAAAATGTAAGTTAAAACGTACATTTGACATGTAAGTTTTAACTAATGTAAATGGTATAACTTGGGTAATAAAAATGATAAATGTTATTTACTGAAAAGAAAATAAAGTGTAAGTTAATAACGTACTTTTAACTTTGCCTAAGGATTTCAGCTTTAAAATTTGACATTATAGTAACAAAGTTATTTAACTAAAGGTGTGGTTTCTTTAATGACCAAATAGCTAAAATTTGAGTTATATAATAAGAATGATATAATGACTATGATAAAAACTGTAAATTTATGTACTATTTGATTATATAAACTATTGTAGTAGGAAGTATTACAGTAACAAATGTTATGGTTCTAAAGGTTTAAAGTGCTATGATCTCTAAATTTTTACGTTTCAAGGGGTTATAATTAAATGAATTTGGAAGTGTACGACTTTGGAAAAATGAATAATATTTTAAATAATAATGATATGGAATTTACATGGTTTTGAAAGGAATATGTTTGATATGAAATATAAACCATTTGAAATTGAAATAACCACGGATTATAATAACGTTTGGTTGTTAAAGAGACCGGGATCAGATATGGGCATACTCTCTGTCGATACCGAAAACCACTTTATCAACTGTGTACGCGGTGGAGATTCCAGAATGAAGTAGGATGGTAGTGACGATCCTAAAGGTATACATACATGGACCTAACTCCCGTGAGTTAGCATAAGGTGGCGAAAACAGGAGCAATTGACGGGCCAAGTGAGGTAGCTCCTCCGATCGGACACACTTCATCGTTACCCATTCTATTACTTTGTGATTGATTTGGTGCGCACCTTTTATTCGGGAGTCTGGATCGAGTTGGGCGGTAGTTGCGGTTATGCATTACCAACAATCCGAAAGTGTAATTGGTATATCTACCCTGTCATTGCCTAGTTCTGTCGTGTCACCTACCCTAGCGCTCCTTCTACGAGTTTGTTTTATGTCGTACCTATGGGGTATCCTCTGGCGGCCCTAGTTTACGGGGAGTTACGGTACTGTATAGACTATTGGCATTATAAAAATGTGTTAAGAGGGAAAATATAACGCCTTAACGCTATTTTAATACTTTACTTTACTTTAAACATTATTATAATAGCGTATGTTACTACATAGTAGATAGTTTAACGGATCCTAAGAGGATGGGTGATCCCAAGCATCCTTTAAGTTACTGATGCATTTCTTTTACAGTTCACTTGAGTTGATTTACATTTTATAAGTATGTATGTCTTGACTCGAGTGTTTTGTGTTTTTTCTTTACGCTCGGGTCAGCCTGAGTTTCACAGCTTTGGTTTCATCTTTTTGGAGCTAGAGATCCGCCGGAGATTTAGCTATCTACCTGATATTTCTATTCCAGTTATTTCCACTCAGCTTTTGCTTTTGTAGTAGAGAACTTATGTACCTTGAATTTCTAAATTTACTGGTTTCAGACTTTGGTATTATGTATTAGTTTTGAGACTTTGTATCTAGTAGCTTCATGAACTACTATAGTTATTTTATTCCGCTGCAAGTTATTCTAATATTTTGTGTATGTGATTCTGTGATTGATTTTATTTGCCCCAAATTTTATTTACAATCTGTTGTTTTGAATTATTCAACTCTGAAATGTGTGGTTTTATTGTCGATTTGAATGGTCCAAAATGGCGGGATGTTACATTTGGTATCAGAGCTTTGGTTTTAGGCAAACCTTAGCCTACGGGGCAAAAACTCATTAGAGATAGGGTAGAAAAACCCTAGAATGAGTAAAATCAATCTTAGAATCATTCTTTGCGAGAGAACATATTTTCAAGTATAAAATGGTTTTCAAATGATTTTAAAGGATTATTTTGGATATAAAAATTTTCTTGTTTTAATATCTAATTTTCCTTAGAATTTCCCTTCTTTTCGAATCCACCTTGTATAATAGAATTCTTTGATTAGGATTTCCATTCTAGCTGAATCTTTTCTTTTGTCTTTCTCCTTTATCTAGAGTCTTTGCCATGACTTCTTCCACTTGTGCTCCGCCTACTCCACCTGCTCCTAGAGATACCCAAGGTACTCTCCAGAGCACCTTTACTTTGTTTGATTTTCTGGTTCGTGTTCTATTTGACACTAGAGCTTCGCATAGTTTCATTTCTGTGGACTTTTGTGATAAGTTTGAACATATCCTTTCACCTAAGTTTGCAACCGAACCTTTATGTGTTACTAATCCTATTGGTGGTCCCGCAAACCTTAGTAGGAATTGTAACAATGTGTAACTCTTCCATTCTGGCTATCGTTTTTCTGGTGATTTCTATGTTCTTGGTTTCGATTCTTTTGATCTATTGCTTGGAGGAGATTGGCTGAAGAATCATGAAGCTGTTATGTCTTGTAAAGCACGAACCGTTTCTATTGTTGGTGATAAGGGTGATCCTTTGGTGATTCAGTGCCGTATGCCTCAGGAGTATGCAGGCAGTTTTATCTACTCTCTTGATTCTTCCCCTAGTGATCTCAATTCTACTCCTTTGGTCAAACTCTATCCCAATGTGTTTGGTGAAGTCACTTCTTTACCTCCTAAATGGGAAATTGAATTTCGTATTGATCTTATTTCTAGAGCTCGACCTGTAGTTTTTCCTCCCAGAAGAATGGTACCCCGTGAGAAGGTTGAGTTGAGGAAGCAAATTGAAGACTTGTTCTCCAAAGGTTTGATCAGACCTAGTCATTCCGAATTGGTAGCGGCGGTGCTTTTTGTCACTAAGTCTGATGGTTCTTTGAGGATGTGTGTTGATTATAGGGAGCCGAACAAGCTCACTATGAAAAAAAGATATCCAATGCCTCGTATTAATGATGTGTTCGTTCAGCTTTATGGAGCTACTGTATTCTCTCAGCTTGATCTTTCCACGGGTTTCCAACAGCTCAGAATTGCTGAGGAAAGTATTCCCAAAACTGCTTTTCGTTCTGAGGATGGTTTCTTTGAATGGTTAGTTATGCCTTTTGGTTTGACTAACGCCCCAGCCTTCTTTGTTGACCTTATGAACTGGATTTTCCGTGATGTTCTTAATAAGTTTGTTCTAGTCTTCGTCGATGATATCCTTGTTTTCTCTAAGTCTGAGGAAGAGCATGAATCTCATTAGGGCTTTGTTCTGGGGACTCTCAGAAGTCATCAGTTGAAAGCCAAATTCTCAAAACGCCATTTCTGGAAAGATGAAGTCCGATTTCTTGGACATATTGTTTTTGGTAATGGAGTTTCCGTTGATCCAGTTAAGATCGATGTGATCGATGTAAGTCTATCTTCTCTTCTTTCCTTTGTACATTAATCATTCTATCTCTTTCTTGGTTCTTATTTTCCCTATTCTATTTTAGAATTGGGAAACTTCTAGGACTCCATCTGATATCCATAGTTTTTTGGGCCTTGCTAGTTATTATCATAGATTCATTGAGAATTTTGCTCGGATTGCTGCACCTCACATCGCTTTAACTCGTAAGAATGCTAAGTTTAGATGGAATGATAAGTGTGAAGCTGCATTCAATGAGTTGAAGCTCAAGCTTACTTCCGCACCAGTTCTTACCATTCCAAATGGAAATGAGGGATTAACGGTATACACTGATGCCAAACGTGAAGGTTTAGGAGTCGTTCTGATGTAGGATGGGAAGGTTATCGCTTATGCTAGTCGCCAGTTGAAGACTCATGAAGCCAATTATGCAGCCCATGATTTGGAATTGCTTGCTGTAGTTTTTTCTTTGAAGCTTTGGAGACATCATCTATTGGGAACTAAGTTTGAGCTCTTTATAGATCATAAGTCTTTGAAATATATTTTCACCCAGAAGGACATGAATTTGAAGCAAGTTAGGTGGCTAAAGTTCCTTGCTTCTTATGACCTTGACATCAACTATACCCCCGGGAAAGCTAATGTTGTAGCCGATGCTTTGAGTCGAAAGAAGGCGATGTTATGTCAGCTTGTTGTTTCTTCCCCTCTTATGGATCGTATTATCGCTAAGCAGGATGAAGATAGGATAATTAGGCTTATTAAGGAAAATGTTCGTAGCAGGGTTGGTGGTAGTAGCCAAAATGGAAGCGGAGCTCAGATCGATGATAAAGGGATTTTGAGGATTAATAATCGGATTTGTGTCCCGAATGTCGATGGATTGAGGCAAGAGTTACTTCGGGAAAATTATAGGTCCAGACTTTCTATTCATCCAGGTGTGACGAAGATGTACCATGATATGAAGAAGCTGTATTGGTAGACGGGTATGAAGCGTGATATCTCCCTTTTTTTTAGTAGATGTGCGACTTGTCAGCAGGTTAAGGCTGATCATCAGAAGATCACCGGATTATTGCAACCCCTTGAGATCCCTAATTAGAAATGGGAATAAGTTTCTATGGATTTTATTGATGGATTACCAAGGACTAGGAGAGGTAATGAGAGTATTTGGGTAATTATGGATAGATTGACCAAGTCAGCTCATTTCATTTCAGTGAGGTCTAACCGTTCTACTTCGAGTTTAGCTGAGATTTATATGAGAGAGATTGTTCATCTTCATGGTGTTATTGTCAGTATTGTTTGTGATAGAGATCCCATCTTTACCAGTTAGTTTTGGAAAGCTTTTCAGGAATCTTTAGGTACTCGTCTGAATCTGAGCACTGCTTACCATCCACAGACCGACGGTCAAACGGAAAGCGTGAATCAGACTTTGGAAGATCTTCTTCATGCCTGTGTCCTTGATAATGGAGGATCTTGGGAAGATCATCTCCATCTCGTTGAATTCACCTATAACAATAGTTATCAGGCTAGCATCCCAATGGCTCCATTTGCTACTCTTTATGGATGCCCTTGCAAATCTCCGTCTTGCTGGATTGAATCCGGTAATCATTTGGTTCTTGGTCATGATATGATTCTAGAAGCATCTGAGAAGGTTGAGGAGATTAGGAGAAAGATGAGGATTGCTCAGGATAGACAGAAGAAGTATGCTGACAGGCACATGAGGAATTTAGAATTTTCTGTTGGTGATCAGGTTTTCCTTAAGGTTTCTCCATTAAGAAATGTTATTCGTTTTGGTGGGAGAGGGAAGCTCGCTCCTAGGTTTATTAGTCCTTTTCGCATCTTAGAGAGAGTTGGTTCCTTAGCTTACCATTTGGATTTGCCTGAGAAGCTTTCTGGAGTGCATAATGTGTTCCATGTTTCGCATCTTCGTCGATATCTTCATGATCCATCTTTGATTGTCCAACCTTCTGCTCTCGAGAGTTTAGATGTCGAGCCAAACCTTACTGTCGAGAGGAAGTCACTTCGTATTACCGATAAAGGTACGAAGCAGCTTCGAAGAAAATCTATCAACCTAGTCAAAGTGCAATGAAGCACTAATGATCGGGATTGTACTTGAGAAACGGAGGAGAGCGTTCATGCTTCAAATCCATAATTGTTTGTTCCAAGTATCATTCGTTATCCTACCTTATCCTTCTTTATTTTTCTGGGTCTCATTCCTTTTCGAGGACGAAAAGCTTTGAGTAGGGAGAGTGTAACAACCCGCAAATTTTGAAAATATTTTAAATGAAAATTCATTTGAAACTTTTAATATAATTATTTTAAAATTTGATAAATTTGGAAATTTAATGTAATATTTTGGGATTTGATGTGAAACGTTCTTCCAAATTTAATAAAATAAAGATTTTTCTTAAAATGCAAATTTTGGTCAACTTTGGTCAAAGTTTGACATTCTGTGAAAATTTTAAAATGAATTTTGAACTTTTACTTTTTTTTATGAAGATGGATTTAATTCTAACATTTCCTTTGTTTTTCGTTTTGTTAAATTTTGATTTCTACTTCTCAAAACTTATAACTTTTGGCGTATTACACGCAGTTATTTCCCTTAACATTCATCTTATTTACATTGTGACTTTGGGCTTGTACTAATGGGCTTGTACTAATGGGCTAGGAATTCCTTTAGTAGATGAGAAGCCACATGATTGAGTAGCCTATATAATATCCTAGGGTTTTGCTAGACCCTCATTTTTCATTTGTGCCTCCGCAGAAATTGATGTAAGTTTTCTTCTTCTTCCTCACCTTCTTCTTCTTCTCTAAAATTTTGTTTTTCTCTACAATTTTCCTCCTCCTCTCCTCAACAAATTTCAGCCATGCTTGTCTCTACACCCATCTCCTCTTCTCCTTTCTTTTTCCCTTTCCTCTTCACCAATTTTGGCCTCCACCTCCTCTTCCTCCAACCAAAAAAACCATATAGTCGAACCCCTTCCTTTTTACCTGTTAGCACCAAAATTGGTCACTAACCTCGTAGAAGAAGATTGTGAAGAGATATAAGTGATGAAATCAAATTAAACAGAGAAGACAGTGCTAATCTAAATACAGAAAGTAAGAACACCAAATTTATAGTGGTTCAGCGTAATAGCCTACGTCCACTTTGAGGTTAAACTTTATTGATCTTCTTTATAGTTGATTACAAATACAATTCGTGAATCAAATGCTTGGATGAAGTTGTTAAGTAGAGAAGATGAGTCTTGAAAATGGCAAAGTCTCCCCGGTGTTTTTTTCCAAAAAAGGATCCCTTTCACTGTGACCCTGCCCCTCTATTTATAGGCAAATATGGGCTGGACTTCCCAAATGGGCTGGATGGCCGAACACTCTAGCCCCAGTACAGTGGTCGCTGCATGCCGATCCTGGTATGCCGAACGCTCTGATGCCGAGCAGCCCTTCCCATGCCGGACGATGCTTTCCATGCCGAACGGTCCTTGTGAAGTTGTGCATACTGAATGCCTTCTGAACGTCGAGCGCTCTTGTTGCCGAGTTATCCTATCGCCGAGTTCTACTGACGCCGAGTACCTTGGGATGCCGAGTGCCATGGGATGCCGAACGCTCTTGTATCCGAGTGCCAGTTGATGCCGAACACTACTTGACGCCGAGTACCTTGGGATGCCGAGTACTCCTGTAGCCGAGTGCTAGTCGATGCCGAACACTACTTGACGCCAAATGCTTCGCCGAACACTCCTGGATGCCGGACACTCTCTGATGCCGAGTGCTACCTGATGCCGAGCAGTCTCGATGCCGAGCACCTTTGTATGCCGAACGCTAGCGCCGAGCATTGGTTGTCGCCGAACACTAAATGACGCCGAGTCTCCTGATCGCCGAGCACTACGGATGCCGAACGCTATGGATGCCGAGTCCCACTGGATGCCGAACAGTCCTTCATGCCGAGTAGTGGCCAATGCCGAGCACTCAGTTGCCTGGTCAAATCTCCAGGAAACACTTGCCCCCCAAAGTGTATCGCGTGGCTGAACGTGATGCGCTTTGAATCTGGTACGATTTACCTCGGAGGTTCATCCAGTGGGACTCGGCATCCATAGCGTCCGTCATCCGTAGTGCTCGGCGATCAGGAGACTCGGCGTCATTTAGTGTTCGGCGACAACCAATGCTCGGCGCTAGCGTTCGGCATACAAGGGTGCTCGGCATCGAGACTGCTCGGCATCAGGTAGCACTCGGCATCAGAGAGTGTCCGGCATCCAGGAGTGTTCGGCGAGGCACTTGGCATCCAGGAGTGTTCGGCGAAGCACTTGGCATCCGTAGTGCTCGGCAACCAGGAGACTCGGCGTCAAGTAGTGTTCGGCATTAACTGGCACTCGGCTACAAGAGCGCTCGGCATCCCATGGCACTCGGCATCCCAAGGTACTTGGCGTCAGTAGAACTCGGCGATAGGATAACTCGGCAACGAGAACGCTCGGCATTCAGAAGGCATTCAGTATGCACAACTTCACAAGGATCGTTCGGCATGGGAAGGGCTGCTCGGCGTCAGAGCGTACGGCATACCAGGATCGGCATGCAGCGACCACTGTACTCGGGCTGGAGCGTTCGGCCATCAGCCCACTTGGGAAGTCCAGCCCATCTTTGTCTATAAATAGAGGGGCAGGGTCACAGTGAAAGGGATCCTTTTTTGGAGAGAAAACACCGGGGAGACTCTGCCATTTTCAAGACTCATCTTCTCTACTTAACAATTTCATGCAAGCATTTGATTCACGAATTGTATTTGTAATCAACTATAAAGAAGATCAATAAAGTTTAACCTCAAAGTGGACGTAGGCAATTACGCTGAACCACTATAAATTTGGTGTTCTTACTTTCTGTATTTAGATTAGCACTGTCTTCTCTGTTTAATTTGATTTCATCACTTATATCTCTTCACAATCTTCTTCTACGAGGTTAGTGACCAATTTTGGTGCTAACACTTTGGTGCTTTCACTGAGAATTGAATTCTCAGACCTCAAGGATCTGCTTTGAAGCTACTGGATTGAACAAATCCCCCAAAGAAGATCCGACTCACTGATAGGACATCCGTTGATTCTACTCAGAGTTCATACCAATAACTCTACAATGGCAAGACCACGTACCAGGTTAGCTTCTCACAATGCGGATGCCCACGAGACTGCTAGCGTGCAACAAGCAGGGCCTAGTAATCAACCAGCAATTCCAAATACAAGAGTTGCCACTCAGGACCAAACTCCAGTTGTCACCAGAATAGAGTTCAACGACTTGATGAGAGAGCTCAGGGAAAGTAGGACACAACTAGGAGAGCAGATGCAAGCCAATGCCAACCTGATGGCACAACTTACTCAACAGCAGCAACAGAATGCTGGGGGCAATCCCGCTGCTTACTCCTCATCTGACAGCTCCACTTCATCTGATGAACCTCCCAGGCGCAGACGCCGCAAGACTGATGCTGCGCGAGCAGATGCTGCTGTTCGAACAGCTGGAGACCGCGACCAAGCAAGAGCTGGAAGCTTCAGGACCGGGATACAGATGGAAGATAGAGGCCCAGATCATCAAAATGATAACGATGTCGAACCTCAAGATGCACGATTGGCAGATCGCCAAGAGAGGAGGCATCAGCATGGACAGGCACGTAGAACAGACTCCAACCTTCCGCCTTCCATACAGACACCCGATCTGACAACCATGATCAGGCAGTTGATGAAGGAAAATCAGGGGTTATCGAATGATGATTGGGGAGTGTCAAGAAGTCATACTCCGTTCACGGATGTTGTGTTGCAAGCGGCGTACCCTAGGAAGTTTAGTATGCCTACTATTCCTGCATATGAAGGAAAGACTGACCCTAGACAACATGTCATGAGGTACGAGTGGATGATGGATTCAGCCAGAGCGAATGATGCCACCAAGTGTAGGTGTTTTCCGATTACTCTATCTGGGATCGCCACTATGTGGTTCACCCGACTTCCTCCGCGATCCGTATCAAATTTCGAGGAGTTGGTGAAGAAGTTTATTGAGCAGTTCAGGATACACACTACGCGCCCAAAGGACGTGATGTCTCTGTCAAGTGTAATCCAAAATCCTGGCGAATCGTTGAAGGAATATTTGCAAAGATTCCACGTGGCAGCAACTGAAGTCAGTAATCCCAATGACCATGCAATTCTGATGGCTATAATGAGAGGTGTGGATCCAGACTCTGAGTTTGGAGACTGGCTGGCAGGAAAACCTCTAGCCACGCTAGAGCGTTTCTACTCTAAGGCACACCAGTTCATAAGAAGAGAGGAAGCTAGGTGGGTACGACGAGATAAGGCGCCAGGGCCTGTCTAAGAGTCAATAAAGAGCAACATCGCTGTGAAGCAATCGGGAGACAGCTCGGGAAAGGTCCAAGTCAACGTCCAGAACAAACCTGGGCAACCCAAGGAGTCCGGAGGAAGGAGTCAAGGGAAAAGAAAAGAAGCAGGAAAGTGGAAGTCGAGAATTCCAAGCTACAGCGAGTACACTCTGCTAAACGCCCCACTTGAAAACATTTACCTATCCACCTGCAATACTTTTCAGTACAGAAAACCACGTCCAAAAGAATCAACTGAAGAACAGAAGCGGACCGGGAAATATTGTCGCTTCCATGAGACTTATGGACACAATACGGAAGAATGTATACACTTGCACGACGCTATCGAGAAGTTGATCAGGCAGAAGAAATTGCAGGAATTTGTGAAGGATCCACAAGAAGGAGGACAGGGAACGTCCAACCCAGGTCGTGCACCAGCTCCACGTCATCCCGAGGAGCCTGCCCGGACCGTTGGTAGACTGGTCATAAATACAATTATCGGCGGGCCTCACCCCGCGGATAAGAATTGGTAGGAGATGGAGCGATATGCAAGTTCCTTGAAGCATGCAGATTTTGAGTGTTGTTCGAACATGGAGGACGGAGCCCCTGCTAAGCAGCAGCGTGTAATGACAGACGATATTGTGTTCAGAAGCAGAGACGCTGATCAGGTAGAGGCTCCGACCATCGACCTCATGGTCATATCTGCAACGATCGGACCAGCATACGCAAAAAGAATTCTGATTGATTCTGGGAGTTCAGTCAACATCATCTTCAAGAAGGCCTATGATCAAATGAAGCTAGAAACAAAAGACTTGAAACCATCCAAAGCTCGTATCCACGGCTTTAACGGCGCTTCAACTGATGCAGTGGGATATGTCGAGTTACCAGTTGAACTGGGACAAGGCGAGCGTCGGAGAGTGCGAATTCTACCCTTTGTAGTTTTGGATGTGGACTCTCCGTATAACGTTTTCTTGGGCCGGCCAGCCCTGGCGGAGTTTAGGGCAGCGTTAGCCCCGTGGTGTTTAACTTTGAAGTTCCCGACTGACAAAGGAGTAGGCATTGTTCACGGCGATCAAGCAGCTGGTCGTTCCTGTTATGTGGCCGAGCTCCGAGAGGCCCACTGGAGGGAGAAAGGAAAGGTTGCGGACAATCCCGTCCGCATCCTCAATGCGGGTAATTGACAAGTAGTGCCCGAGCCCTGGCTCGGGCATAGTTCTCGGATCTACGGAGATATAGATCCGAGAGACGACGATGAGAAACCCAGGGAAGAGAAGGCGGCACCGGCTGAATTAACAGTTGACATTTCAGTTAGCCGTGACGACCCTTCGCGAATACTGAAGATCGGATCACAGCTAGGCCCCGCAATGACTGAAGACCTTAGCGACTTCCTCCGGGCAAACCTTGATGTTTTCGCTTGGACGCATTCTGATATGTGTGGGATTTCTCCCGCCATCACGAGTCATATGTTGAACATAGACCCGAAATACGTCCCAGTCAAGCAAAAAAGGAGAGGAATGGATCCGGAGAGATCCGCCGCTCTTGGAGAGGAGGTGGACAAACTCAAAGCAAATGGGTTCGTCCGCGACGCCCTCTACCCGGAATGGGTCTCCAACCCCGTGCTAGTAAAGAAGGCGAATGGGAAATGGAGGACTTGCGTAGATTATTCCGACTTGAACAAAGCATGCCCTAAGGACAGTTTCCTGTTGCCTAGGATCGATCAGTTGGTCGATTCCACCGTAGGACACGAGTTATTGTCATTCATGGATGCATACTCAGGATACAACCAAATCCCAATGCATATTCCGGACCAAGAACACACCAGCTTCGTTACAAATGTCGGGCTGTATTGCTATGTAGTGATGCCCTTTGGATTGAAGAATGCTGGCAACTTACCAACGTCTGGTGAATCGAATGTTCAAGGACCAGCTGGGTAGAACCATGGAAGTCTATGTGGATGACATGCTCGTGAAGTCACGACGGTCAAACGACCACATTCAAGACTTGGCTGAAATGTTCGACATACTCAGGTTTTACGGCATGAAGATCAACCCGTTGAAGTGTTCTTTCGGCGTTGCATCAGGGAAGTTTTTGGGATTCATCGTCAACGCTAGGGAATCGAAGCCAACCCAGAAAAGATCCAAGCTATTCGAGATGTACAAGCGCCCAGGACTATAAAGCAGGTACAGAGCTTGAACGGAAAAGTAGCCGCGCTGAGTCGATTTATATCCAAGGCAACTGACAAGTGCATCCCGTTCTTCGACATAATAAAGAAAGGAAAGAGAAATTTTGAATGGACGTCTAGCTGTGAGGAAGCATTCCGGAATCTGGTAAGGCATTTGGAGAGCCCACCAATGCTATCTAAACCAGTTGACCATGAGATGCTGTACGTTTACTTGGCTATATCCCCTCATGCGATAAGCGCAACTTTGCTTCGTGAGGAGGATCGAGTCCAGAAGCCGGTGTATTATGTTAGCAAGCGTTTAACGGGGGCAGAGAGGAATTACCCTAAAATCGAGAAATTGGCTTATTGCTTGGTGATTGCATCACGCAAGCTGCGCCCATACTTTCAAGCGCATTCAATCGGTGTTTATACCGATCAACCCCTGAGGCAGGTACTCCAACGACCGGAAACTTCTGGAAGATTGCTAAAATGGAACATCGAGTTGAGCCAATTCGATATCGCGTACTTACTACGGAGAGCCATCCGAGGGCTAGCGTTAGCAGACTTCATCGCTGAATTTACCATACCCATCAAACCGGACGATCACGACATCATTCCCCCCCTTCGATGGAAATTATACACTGACGGCGCATCAAACGACCGTTGCTCCAGCGCGGGCGTAGTTCTTGTAACTCCGGAAAACCGATCGATCTGTTATGCCCTGAAGCTCGATTTCCCGGCTACAAATAACGAAGCCGAATATGAAGCACTGATCGCTGGCTTAAAGCTCATCAGGGAACTCGGGATCGAATCAGTCGAAATCTTTTGTGACTCGCAGTTGGTGGTTTACCAAGTACGGGGAGACTACCAAGCAAAGGGACGAAAGCTTGCTCCGTACCTCATTCAGGTCCAAGAACTACTATCAAATCTTGAGCGTTATGACATCTCACATATCCCGCGCGAACAGAACAAAGAAGCCGACTTATTGGCTAAGTTCGCGAGTACCGACGATACGCAACAAATGGGATTGTATCCCGTCGAAGTCTTGCATGCCCCGAGCATAGACGAAATGAAAGTCGATCGCGTGTTGGGAACAGAAATCGAGAAGGAATCGTGGATAACCCCATTCAAATTGTACCTGACGACTAGGGCTTTACCAGGAAAAAGAAGTGAAAGACGGCAGGTCCTTCGAAAGGCCGCACGATACGTTATGCAGGATGGGTCCATGTATCGAAAAGGATTCT
Organism: Allium fistulosum; assembly: GCA_030737815.1. NCBI lineage: Eukaryota > Viridiplantae > Streptophyta > Magnoliopsida > Asparagales > Amaryllidaceae > Allium > Allium fistulosum. The sequence continues at coordinate 637,299,018 of CM060901.1, forward strand.
CGGTCCCATTATTGCGGTGCATCGCTCATGATGAAACAAAGCGAGTCTTGAGAGAAGTTCACGAAGGGGAATGCGGCGACCATACTGGAGGGCAAACGCTAGCAAAGAAGATCCTCCGCTATGGATATTACTGGCCCACCGTAAACCGGGATGCCGCGAACTACGCAAGAAAGTGCGACAAGTGTCAAAGATATGCAAAAATCCCGAGGGCTCCATCAACAGAACTCACACAAATGATCAGTCCCTAGCCATTTGCGATCTGGGGAATCGACATAATCGGCTCTTTGCCTTTATCTAAAGGTGGTGCGAAATATGCAATAGTTGCAGTCGACTATTTCACGAAATGGACTGAGGCAGAACCTTTGGCCACTATCACCTCTAAGAAGGTCATTAACTTTGTTGTACGAAACATTATATGCCGCTTTGGCCTTCCACGCACCATCATTACAGACAACGGAATGCAATTCGAAAGTAGAGAGTTCAAAGAGTTATGTTTAAAGTACGGCATCAAGAAAAAGTTCGCCGTCGTTGCACACCCAAAAGCTAACGGACAAGTCGAGGCCGTTAACAAAATAATCAAGTCCATACTAAAGAAGCGTCTGGAGAAGGTTGGAGGCAAGTGGGTGGATGAACTCCCGACAGCATTATGGGCGTATAGAACTACCCACAAGTCCGCGACCGGCCACACTCCATTCGCCTTGGCATACGGCTCTGAAGTCGTTATACCCGTGGAACTTGAAGTCCCATCGCACCGAGTGACATACTATGATCCCAAGACGAACCAAAACCTCTTGCTGGAATCACTGGACTGCATCGACGAAAAGCGTGAAGAAGCTGAATTAAGGGCGGTGGCGCACAGACATCGAGTCAAGCATTACTACGACGGCAGAGTCCGCCCAAGAATCTTTAATGTGGGTGATCTCGTTCTGAAACGAGTCTTCCCGGTACCATCACGCATGAATCCCAGTTGGGAAGGTCCATACGCCATTGAACGGAAGCTTGGAGAAGGAACATTCAAGCTAGCGACCGTTGATGGCGCGACACTCCCCCGAGCATGGAACAGTGAACATTTGCGGCACTATTACATTTAGCATGTTTTCCTTTCTTGTTGTAGGCACTGTTATTTCCTGCGTGTTTCCATTCAATAATGACTTAGTTTCCTTGTGAAAGTTGTAATCAAGCAATTTAGTTGATTTTCGTTAATAAAGGCTTGAAGCCATATTTTCTATGAAGTTTCTATATCTATTAATTGGATGATAAATTACATTATCATTCACGACATGTAGACTCATACGAACGATTTCAAATCTCTGAATCCCCAGAGTGCGGAGCGGAGTACTCTAAGTCCCCAGAGCGCGGACTAGAGTATAAACGATTTCAAATCTCCAAATCCCCAGAGTGCGGAGCGGAGTACTCTAAGTCCCCAGAGCGCGGACTAGAGTATAAACGATTTCAAATCTCTGAATCCCCAGAGTGCGGAGCGGAGTACTCTAAGTCCCCAGAGCGCGGACTAGCGTACGAACGATTTCAAATCTCCGAATCCCCAGAGTGCGGAGCGGAGTACTCTAAGTCCCCAGAGCGCGGACTAGAGTATAAACGATTTCAAATCTCCGAATCCCAGAGTGCGGAGCGGAGTACTCTAAGTCCCCAGAGCGCGGACTAGAGTATAAACGATTTCAAATCTCCGAATCCCCAGAGTGCAGAGCGGAGTACTCTAAGTCCCTAGAGCGCGGACTAGAGTATAAACGATTTCCAATCTCCGAATCCCCAGAGTGCGGAGCGGAGTACTCTAAGTCCCCAGAGCGCGGACTAGAGTATAAACGATTTCCAATCTCCGAATCCCCAGAGTGCGGAGCGGAGTACTCTAAGTCCCCAGAACGCGGACTAGAGTATAAACGATTTCCAATCTCTGAATCCCCAGAGTGCGGAGCGGAGTACTCTAAGTCACCAGAACGCGGACTAGAGTATAAATGATTTCCAATCTCCGAATCCCCAGAGTGCGGAGCGGAGTACTCTAAGTCCCCAGAGCGCGGACTAGAGTATAAACGATTTCCAATCTCCGAATCCCCAGAGTGCGGAGCGGAGTACTCTAAGTCCCCTGAGCGCGGACTAGAGTATAAACGATTTCAAATCTCCGAATCCCCAGAATGCGGAGCAGAGTACTCTAAGTCCCCAGAGCGCGGACTAGAGTATAAACGATTTCAAATCTCCGAATCCCCAGAGTGCGGAGCGGAGTACTCTAAGTCCCCAGAGCGCGGACTAGAGTATAAACGATTTCAAATCTCCGAATCCCCAGAGTGCGGAGCGGAGTACTCTAAGTCCCCAGAGCGCGGACTAGAGTATAAACGATTTCCAATCTTCGAATCCCCAGAGTGTGGAGCGGAGTACTCTAAGTCCCCAGAGCGCGGACTAGAGTATAAACGATTTCCAATCTCCGAATCTCCAGAGTGCGGAACGGAGAACTCTAAGTCCCCAGAGCGCGGACTAGAGTATGAACAGTCTCCAAGTCCCCGGAGCACAGTGTCAGCAAACCAAATAAAGACAAGAGAATCATTCAAACAAAAAGAAACTAAAATTTTATTCGATAAGTCCAAAATGGGGATACACGATCACTCCTACAAAATTCAGGCCTATACAAACTACGAGTTGCGGAAGATAAAAACAATTACAAAACCTAAGCAGGAAACTTGTTGAGGAAGTGCATCGATTATTTCTTCGACTTCTTCTTCTTGTCTTCCTTTGGTGTTTCCGACGACCCCTCTCCCTCACGCTTTCTCTTGGACTTTTTTCTTGCTAGAGGAACGGAGTCAGGAGTAGGGGACGGAACATCTAGTGGTCTGGACCTGCCCGGGAGAATGATTTTCAAAGGTCTGTTACACGGGTCAGTGAGTTCCAGTATTTCAGATTCAACTTTGACTTTGACCTTTTTCTTCTCCTCGTCGGCGAGACGGTCCTTCATGCTCATCTCTGAAGTATGCTCAGAGGCGCCAGTGATTTTAATTTCATCGCTTCCTTTGGCAGGAGACGAAGTATCAAGTTTGTCATCATCAAGCTCCCCGATCACTTGAGCGTCTGGACCGGGAGTTACTCCTGCGTGAGCAACGTCGCTTGTTTTCTCTGCTTCCTCCTTGGCGTCATCGCTCCTCGGAGTTGGCTCGGCGTCAGAACGACCTACATGAAAATATAAGAAATGGGCATTAGAACGAATAACCATTGCTGAAAAATGACGGGATCTCTTCAACTTCTAGAGAAAGAAGAATTTCCTACCAGGATCCGGTTGGCTATCGGTGGCGCGCGGGGTTTCACCCTCCAGGATAGGTGACAGCACATGAACGCCAAGCCCGGGATCTTCGGGATCATAACTGGCATGCTGCTCGAATGGATCAAGCGTCGACCGACCGGCCGATTGAGCAGCATAAGGAGCGGCGATGTGAGGAGTAGTAGTGTCGGCCTCTGACGGGCCGGCTTCGTCGTTCTTCTCTTTCGAAGGGGAAGAGCCTTTGCCATAAAGAGCCAATGCTGCGGATAAATCCGATGGCTCATTCCCCCTCAGGAACTCCTTCACCAATGCATCCTCGTCGACCTCTTCGGAGCCTGACTCGACTTTCCTGATCTTTATCAGAGTTTCCCATGCCTCAGCCAGGGATTCGAGGTAGCCATCGCCCAAGAATGTTAAGTCACAGTGCATAAGGACGCGGGCTCCGTACTCGGCGATCAACGGGTCAAACATACTTTTGACCTCTTCCCTGCCGGCCTCTGCGGCCGCCTCAAGGCGAGAATCAAGCTCCTCCACAGCCATTCTTTTGCCCTCCTCACGGGCCTCATCCTTCATTTTCTCGACCCCGGCAAGTTCATCGTCGAGCTTTGTCTTCAGGAGTCGGGTAGCAACAATCTCATCACAATATCGCTGTGATTCTTCCTGAGCAGCTATTTTGTCTTCTTTCTCCTTGGAGAGTAGTTCTTTCAGCTCTTTGACTTGAGTAGCGAGCGCGTCCCTTTCTTTCTGGACAGAGTCTTTTTCTAGGGCAAGGGCGCCGCTGCGCTGGACTGCTTCGTCAAGCTCCTTTTTGTGAGCCACCTCTAAGCGAGTAACTGCCTCAGCAGTATCTTTTGCACCTTGTTCAGCGGCTTCTAGCTTTGACTTATACGAAGCAAGCTCTTCGTCTTGGAGTTTGATGATTTTCTTATCGCTGTCAGCCTCCAGATTCAGACGGTCAATCTCGTGTTGACGCTCGATAGATACTTCCGAGATCTTCTCCACCAAGTGCACGAATGCGTCATGTTGAACATAGACGTCATTGTTGCATGCAATGGCACTTTGCTTCACGTGCCCAGGAATGTGATGGATGGCTGGGAGGAATTTCAAGCCGTCAAAACAGATTTTCGGAAACTTGGCCTTAAGGTCGACCATCTTTTCCGCAACAGTTGGGTCCACGGCAGGAGTAGGAGGAGGAGGCCTTGAGAATTCCGTTCTTTTACGTTGCTCTCGGACTTGCCTCGTACTCGATGAACTGGAATGTTGTTCTCGAGCAGCATCAAACTGATAACCCTTCTGCAAAGATTTCTCTTTATCTGGCTCAGTTGGAGGAGGAAGATCGCGGGACTGGGAAGATTGAGAGTGTGCTTTCTTGCGGTGAGACGACTCGCGAGGACGATTGTCCCTATCTTCATAATCACCTCGGTCCCTGCGTCTGCCTGAACCGGAATCCCGTCCGGAGTGATGGAATATAGAAGACTCCTGAAGGCGATCAAGTCCGTGAGAGAGGCCCATATCACCTGCAAAGAATGGAGATAACAACGAGTTAAGGAGAATTCACAAATTAAAAAGACTTGAAGTATATTATGGAATGTGCATGTGCGTGTGTGTCCTAGTGTTCCCCCCGATGGACCCGTTCGTTTATCTTTGCCAATCGGAGTATTGTCTCCTTGAGCCGGGAGTTGAACTCCTGCGTTGCCCCTCGCGGGCGAAGAGAATTTGAGGGTTTCAGGATCATCGAACCCGTAATTAAGCAAATCATCGGGAATTGACAGGTTTGACAGACCCTTCAAGGAACTTTCAAGATGCTGTGAAGAAGCCTCTTTCTCAGGCGGTATAAGCGTGACTTTTGAAGTACCACCAACTTTCTCCTTCTAAACTTTATACTTTAACTTCTTTTTTCCCTTCAAAGGGGAGGACGACGTCTCGATGTCGTGGACTTCAACTGCTGGATTCTGAGCAGGACCCGCATTCTCACCCTGAGTTTGAGGAGCATCATCCTCTTTGCGCTCGCTTTCTTCGTGCGTATTGGGAGCGCGGCGCGATGACGATCCGGCAAGTTTTTTCCCTTTACCGGACGGAGGTTTGGGAATGGTAACACCTTCCGAAAGGCTGATCCAACGACCAGGAGCCAGCAAGCCGAACCCCGACAGCGATTCATTTGAAATGATAACTCGGATGTCTCGATCCTTGGCAGGAAGGGCCCTAATGGCTTCAACAGCCTCAGAATATCCTCGGCCTTCCGGACGCAGGTTGATACCTGAAAAGATGAAATGAAGAGTTAGGAAAGGCATGACTCTGGTTAAAAACGAATAATAACTCGGTAGAGAGACTTACTGCCCTCAACCCATCTCCTAGCAAAACCAGACGGGCAGCGCACATAGAACCATTCCTGTTTGTACAGGGCGAATTTGCTACATGCCCCTGTCAGGATCTGGCATTTGTGGTATGGGTCGAGGAACATAAAAGAAGGACTGTCTTTCCGTCTCTTGAACATATAAATGTATCTAATATCACCGGGGGTTGGAGGTCTGGAGAAGACAGCCATGAAAAGTAAATAAGTCCCATATAGGAATGCATGGCCATTCGGGTGGAGCTGCGACGGAGCTATGTCTATATACTGCAGCACATCCCGGAGAAATAAATTGAATGGAGGCACGCTACCCATCCAACACATGAACTTGTTGCAGGCGGTGTACCCGACTGGGGGCAAGTGAGGGCGGTCGTGTCTCGAAGGAACTAACACTTCGGCAAAAGGAATCCCGTGAATGGAGCATATCCGTCGCAGAGCAGCTTCGTTGATCTTCGAGGCTTGAGAATCGATCGGATTGTCTAGTAAGATGGTTGACTCCAGAGCATCAGGCGCCAAGTTATGAGCGGGAGAGGTTGACGGGTTAGAAGTATCTGCGGCTCCCTGCCTCGATGACGGCCCAGGCCTGTCGGATATGGTAGCGGAGCTAGATTTTCTCGACATCCCAAATAAATAACTAAGTGCTTGAGAGAACTATACTTAAAAAACGTTGAACGTTAGAATTAGCAACACGAGTTTTCCCCCCACGTGGTGTGTAAACTAGTGCAGGCAATTGTGTACAAGCGATAAGAATCTAAAGGTTTTTTTAAAAATATAATAATCAGCTTCGAATCATCGCCTTCGAAGACCGTCATCGCTGACCGTCTCAAAAAGCTTGCCTTGAGGCGATTACAGTTCCAGATTCAGAAAGCATATGTTCTGTAAAGTGACCGGCCTAAGTTTAGTCTGACATTTATACTGTTCGGCATTTAAGTAATGATCGGCAATTGTATTGTTCGTCCTAAGTATAGGTCAGCATGTATGTTTGCTCGGCATGTCGAGCGTTCGGCTAAAGGTCTCGTTCGATTAGGACATTGTCCTGTTAAGAGTTCTGTTCGGCATTTAAGATTGTTCGTCCTAAGTATAGTGTTCGGCTGTGTTTTGCTCGGACTAAAGAGTGTTCGGCAATTGTATTGTTCGGTTGAATCCAATGATCGGCATGTCAATTGTTCGGCTTAGGTTATTGTTCGGCTAAGTTATTGCTCTACATTTTAGTAATTGTTCAGCATTGATATCGTTCGGCATTCAAGACTGTTCGGTTTGGGTTATCATTCGGCTAAAAGTAGCGCTCCACCACGATTTCAACTCCACCCTACACCTTCTCCATCTGCGCCGAACGACAGGGACAGATCGCCCCGCGAAGACCCCGCCGTTCAGCATCCCATCTTTCTTTTCCCTCCAGTCTCGTTCGGCACGAAGGAGCTAGCCCTAACTAGACAACTCCAAACATGCGAGCCATTTGTGCTCGACGCATATTATACGATCATAGAGATGTCACGTTTCCCACGAAAACAACCTAAGTCTTGTGTTGAAGTAATCTAATCACAGAAGGATAGATACCTAGTTCGAAAGTCAAAGTTGAGGAAGGATCAATTAGGTCTCAAATCTGGTAGGATGGCAAGAATTGCAAGTCTCTAAGGAATGACAGAAAAGAAGGCGTAAAAGGAAAAGAGACGGGAAGGACCTGGTTATATAGAGGGAGGTAGAAGTTGAAGAGGCTATACCCGGTAGAACCGGTCAACACCGAAGGGTTCGGCATCGTAGCAGAGTGACGTTCGGCACACGAGGTACGTTCGGCTTCGAGCGTATCGTTTGGCATCTAAATCTCGTTCGTCTTGCACCTCCTTCACTAACATTCTCGAGAAGGTACCTCCGAGGTAAATCGTACCAGATTCAAAGCGCATCACGTTCGGCCATGCGATACACTTTGGGGGGCAAGTGTTTCCTGGAGATTCGACCAGGCAACTGAGTGCTCGGCATTGGCCACTACTCGACATGAAGGACTGTTCGACATCCAAGAGGACTCGGCGAAGCGCACGGCATCCAGTGGGACTCGGCATCCATAGCGTCCGGCATCCGTAGTGCTCGGCGATCAGGAGACTCGGCGTCATTTAGTGTTCGGCGACAACCAATGCTCGGCGCTAGCGTTCGGCATACAAGGGTGCTCGGCATCGAGACTGCTCGGCATCAGGTAGCACTCGGCATCAGAGAGTGTCCGACATCCAGGAGTGTTCGGCGAGGCACTTGGCATCCAGGAGTGTTCGGCGAAGCACTTGGCATCTGTAGTGCTCGGCAACCAGGAGACTCGGCGTCAAGTAGTGTTCGGCATTAACTGGCACTCGGCTACAAGAGCGCTCAGCATCCCATGGCACTCGGCATCCCAAGGTACTCGGCGTCAGTAGAACTCGGCGATAGGATAACTCGGCAACGAGAACGCTCGGCATTCAGAAGGCATTCAGTATGCACAACTTCACAAGGATCGTTCGGCATGGGAAGGGCTGCTCGGCGTCAGAGCGTACGGCATACCAGGATCGGCATGCAGCGACCACTGTACTCGGGCTGGAGCGTTCGGCCATCAGCCCACTTGGGAAGTCCAGCCCATCTTTGTCTATAAATAGAGGGGCAGGGTCACAGTGAAAGGGATCCTTTTTTGGAGAGAAAACACCGGGGAGACTCTGCCATTTTCAAGACTCATCTTCTCTACTTAACAATTTCATGCAAGCATTTGATTCACGAATTGTATTTGTAATCAACTATAAAGAAGATCAATAAAGTTTAACCTCAAAGTGGACGTAGGCAATTACGCTGAACCACTATAAATTTAGTGTTCTTACTTTCTGTATTTAGATTAGCACTGTCTTCTCTGTTTAATTTGATTTCATCACTTATATCTCTTCACAATCTTCTTCTACGAGGTTAGTGACCAATTTTGGTGCTAACATTACCCCTTTCCTTCTTCATTTATTTCGGCCATCACCACCATCCTCCTCTCTAATTCCAAACCCTAGCCTTGACATAGCCTATGGACGAACCCAAAACCTTGCCAAACCCTAACCCTAGCCTTACCTTGACCATGTAGGCCGAACCCTAAACCCAAACCTTGCCTTCCTCTAGCCTTGTAGCCACAAACCCTAGCCTATAGACCAAACCCTAACCCAAATCTAGTTTAGGCCGAACCAAAACCCCCTATGGCCGAGCCCAAACCATCATGGCCAAACCATTTGACCCCTCTAGTCCGAGCCTATTAGCCTTTAGGCTAACCCTTCTCATGTATTTTGCAAATATACAATTTTCTACTTTTATTTTCTATGTGAATTATTTGTTTACTCATGGAATTTATTTTATTTTTCAAAGCGTCGGATTTGGATTCTCCTCTCACTCAAGCTTGTCCGTAATTTGCCGTCCTTGTCGTAGTCGTTGTGTTGCGTTTTGAATCACTTCTCTAACCAAAGAAAGGTGAGTAATCACTTTTGACAACATACTTATATTTTGGGGAATTGATGACAATGGAATTGTATGGATTTGTATATGCAAGTTGAGAATTTCACCTATGTTTATATTATGTTATTTCATATCATATTTTACCTGTTTTGATCATATGCCATGATATATTGAATATTGTTATGTTTATTTCATATTCTATTCTCACACTGCAAGTTCCTTCACTATGGGTTGAAATGATACATACCCGAATGATTTTTAGATTAAGGAAAATTGTTATGGGCTGAAATGATAGGCCTGAGCAATTTTATTTGACTTGGGATTGCGGGTTTGAAATGATATAAAACCCGAAAAATTAATAAATTGCGGATTGAAATGATATATGTCCATATTTACTTGACCCTACGATAGAGAATTTTATACAGACTCCGTGGTTGACTTAAAATGATTTTCTAAAAATTATGAAGTATTTCGGATTTCTAAATATGAATCTCAACTAAAATTTAATGTAATAATTTCTGTGAATTTGTTTACATGAGTTAAAATTTTTATAAGAAATAAATAGTTGGAAATGAAAATTTTGGAATCTAATTTACAAAACGAAGGTTAATTGAAATTTAATAATCCGATTTGACTTAATAATTGTATTTTATTCTACCCTATAAATTGTAAGTTTTAATTCATGTAATAGTGATTAAAATGATAAATGGTTTTTTTGTGGAAAAAAATGTAAGTTAAAACGTACATTTGACATGTAAGTTTTAACTAATGTAAATGGTATAACTTGGGTGATAAAAATGATAAATGTTATTTACTGAAAAGAAAATAAAGTGTAAGTTAATAACGTACTTTTAACTTAGCCTAAGGATTTCAGCTTTAAAATTTGACATTATAGTAACAAATTTATTTAACTAAAGGTGTGGTTTCTTTAATGACCAAATAGCTAAAATTTGAGTGATATAATAAGAATGATATAATGACTATGATAAAAACTATAAATATATGTACTATTTGATTATATAAACTATTGTTGTAGGAAGTATTACAGTAACAATTCAAAACTGCTGCGATTTCTTACGGTAATAATTCAAACCTGCTGCGATCTTATGGTAACAATTCAAAACTGCTGTGGATTCTTACAGTAACAATTCTGCACCGATGCGAATTCTTATAGTAACAATTTCGCACCGCTGCAAATTCTTACACTAACATTTCCGCACCGCTGCGAATTCTTACAGTAGCATTTCTGTACTGCTGCGTTTTCTTAAAAGTGATATTTCCAAAATGCTCCAAAATTTTCTAAAGGGTTATAGTTCCGAATGTTATGGTTCTAAAGGTTACATTTTTAAAGTGTTATGATCTCTAAATTTTTATGTTTCAAGGGGTTATAATTAAATGAATTTGAAAGTGTACGACTTTGGAAAAATGAATAATATTTTAAAGAATAATGATATGGAATTTACATGGTTTTGAAAGGAATATGTTTGATATGAAATATAAACCATTTGAAATTGAAATAACCACGGGTTATAATAACGTTTGGTTGTTAAAGAGACCGGGATCAGATATGGGCATACTCTCTGTCGATACCGAAAACCACTTTATCAACTGTGTACGCGGTGGAGATTCCAGAATGAAGTAGGATGGTGGCGACGATCCTAAAGGTATACATACATGGACCTAACTCCCGCGAGTTAGCATAAGATGGCTAAAACAGGAGCAATTGACGGGCCAAGTGAGGTAGCTCCTCCGATCGGACACACTTCATCGTTACCCATTCTATTACTTTGTGATTGATTTGGTGCGCACCTTTGATTCGGTTGTGTGGATCGAGTTGGGCGGTAGTTGCGGCTATGCGTTACCAATAGTTCGGAAGTGTAACTGGTATATCTACCCTGGCATTGCCTAGTTGTGACGTGTCACCTACCCTAGCGCGCCTTCTACGAGTTTGTTTTATGTCGTACCTATGGGGTATCCTCTGGCGGCCCCAGTTCACAGGGAGTTATGGTACTGTATAGACTATTTGCATTATAAAAATGTGTTAAGGGGAAAATGTAATGCCTTAACGCTATTTTAATAGTTTACTTTACTTTAGACATTATTATAATAGCGTATGTTACTACATAGTAGATAGTTTAACGGATCCTTAGAGGATGGGTGATCCCAAGCATCCTTTAAGTTACTGATGCATTTCTTTTACAGTTCACTTGAGTTGATTTACATTTTATAATTATGTATGTCTTAACTCGAGTGTTTTGTGTTTTTGCTTTACGCTCGGGTCAGCCTGAGTTTCACAGCTTTGGTTTCATCTTTTTGGAGCTAGAGATCCATCGAAGATTTAGCTGTCTACCTGATATTTCTATTCCATTTATTTCCACTCAGCTTTTGCTTTTGTAGTAGAGAACTTATGTACCTTGAATTTCCAAATGTATTGGTTTCAGACTTTGGTATTATGTATTAGTTTTGAGACTTTGCATCTAGTAGCTTCATGAACTACTATAGTTATTTTATTCCGCTGCAAGTTATTCTGATATTCTATGTCTGTGATTGATTTTATTTGCCCCAAATTTTATTTACAATCTGTTGTTTTGAATTATTCGAGTCTGACATATGTGGTTTTATTGTCGATTTGAATGGTCCAAAATGGCGGGTTGTTACAAACATTGAAGTTGACTAACGCAAGAATGATGACCATAGGATCGTGATGAGGGTTGGTGACTATCTCCTTATCTTCAGCTGTGAAATTGATCGGTTGTCCTAATTCCAGTGGGGTGCCTCGGATGCTCGAGATTCTAACAAGTAGACCTGACCGGCTATGCCCTCTTCTCTTTGATACCGGGTCTATGCCTTTTGAATACTGCCAACCACGTGCAAGCTTTCGCATATGGTTAGGACATTAGTGATATCCTAGACATTTGTGCTACTGGATGGAGTAGGATGATTTGGCCGGTCGTTGTGGTTTACCCTTTGCTCGACCTAATGTTGAATAAACTCCAAAAATACTCCTTCTCGGATAAGTCTATCAATCTCATCCTTAAGCACTCTACACTCTATTGTAGAGTGGTTTTTGATTTGATGGAACTCACATTATTTATTGTTCTACGAGGTTCCTCTTGCTTTCCATCTCTGGTGGTGGTAGGTCTCTAAAATTGCACCTGGTTTCGAGTGGCGAGATAGATAATATTGATATCCTTGTTCAAATTAAAGTAATTATTATATGTAGGCTTGTATTGAGAGCTAGCTACTAGTTGCCGTAAGCCATAGTCTCACGACCATTGTTTATACGATTATTGTTGTTGTGAGGGCTGACTTGGGTAGGGCACCTTGCCTTATTTTCATGGTCTAAAATATCCGCGTCTTCCATTATCATCATGTCATTGGTCGTTGGATGAAGCCGGCTGCTTCTAGAGCGCCCTCCACATCCTATATTTATATCTGCCCCCTGAATGCAGTGTCATGACCAAGCTACTCACGTCTACCTCACTAGCCCGGGTGGACTCTGTTAAAGCGGTTGACATATGACTGCAAGCTTTTTGAAGGGCCCTACTTAATGCTGCCTAGTTCACTAGCCATCATGACACGGGTTCTAAAGGTAAAGAAATGAGTCTTGAAATCCACGTACATTTGGGCCCAGGAACTGATACTTCTTGATCATAGATGTAAGAACCAATAGGAGGCCGGTCTTGTGAGTGTGGAGGGGAAGAGTAGAAATTTTACCATGCTGGAAAGCTGGCCAGCATGGATGATGGAATTTAACACGGTAATGTGGTCGAATAGGTCAACATTCCCATCATACTTTTCAATAGTGGTAAGGCATATAGTCGATGGATGTAAGTATCGAAAATTTCATTATAGAATGGTCGCCATTCTCGTCATCATAGAATGCCTCGCCTCTGGCATTTCGGACCTCCATTTTGTTGAGTTGTTGGCGGAGGATACGCCTTTATTCCATAAGGAAGGCATCAGCCCGTTAGGGATAATTCTGATCTATGACCGGCTGTGGGTTTAATTGGAACCTTTGTGGAGTGTGAGATCGATGAAAGGAAGGAGAATGGTGATGGTGAGAGGAATATCTCTCCCTATGCATATATGGTGATTTGGAGTGGGTGGCCAGCCCTCTTCTTTGTCTACGCCTGACCGCACCTCTATGGGACTTAGAGTGTGCCAAAAGAGTAACAAGTGCCCAATCGATGGCAGGGACACTGCCATAGAGATGGTCAAAAGATGAAGCTCCAGAATGACAAACAATTTATGTTCGTTCTGCTTAAGGGGGATAGCGATGTCTTGGCTCAGTAGGCGCAGCCACATCTAAGGCGATATTAATTTGGCTAGACACACACGCAGCCTACCTCCTGGGATGAACGTGAACATCCGCAAGCAGGGTTTCAAGCGCTATTCTTTTATGATCCTCAGCGATGTTCATGAACTCATAGCCACTCGAAAGAAATAGTCTGTGAGCAGGCAGGTCGACTAGATCAACCGTTGGAGGAGCATGCAAGACAAAGTTTACAGTTGCTTGGGCATCTAACTATGTCCTTGAGCCATTCGCTTTACGGGCTAGCTGGCTCATGTTCGATAGTTGTAGCATCATAGCATGCCACATTCCTTCGTTGATGCCAAGATTTGGCTGGACAGCACTGGTGAGAGTGTTTCCATTGATTTTGTGCCCATTAGAATTGTTACCTTTGATTGGCAGAAAATTGTTCACGGTAACAAGTCAGATCTGATCTTTGTAGAATAAAAGTGTAGAAAGGAAAGAGCTTAAAGGGAAGGCCATCCTTCTAGCATCAAAATATTTACTAGAGATTTAGCCAACCTCAGAATTAGATTAATGCGCAATGGTAACTTGCTAACATTAGGATATAAGGTTGAAAATGAGGAAGAATGTGAGCAATTAAAGTAAAGACACGAAATATAGAGTGGTTTGACGAGCTTGCCTACGTCTACTATGAAGATATCTTACAATATGTCTCTCTTATAATTATTAGGAATTACAAAAGGATTACAAAAGCTAGCTGATCTCAAGTTCTTAGGACTTGATTAGCTATGTGAAGAGCTCTAGATTATGTGTACTTAGAATTCTTATGTTGTTTAATCCCTTTGAAGCGATAATGCATGGGGTGCCTATACTAGTTGAAATGAACAATAGATGGCTAAGATTGTGCTATAAACCGGGCAAGAAGAGTTCATGGCCATTGATCTTGTTACACAGGCAGATGGAAGGCAGCCATAAAGGAGCAAGTAGATGTGTGGCTGAGAAAATATACTTATTGCCCTTTTGTACCATGTGTAGATTTTGCATTAAATGCGCATTAAATGTGCATTAAATGTTGATAGTTTGCCATATTAGTTTATCCACCCACCTATAGTGCTTTGCATAAAGGGATGGACAATTTCTCGTTTCCTCATGCGCTTACATGCCAATCCATTCAGAGGTGGTTGGTCGATTGCTGGAGGAGTGAAGGATATTGAAAGCGGCTGAAAATCTATCGGAGATAGTGCCAGGCTGGACGTAAAGGTGACAGGAGCCTGCTAGAGACTGGTCATGGGAGGTTGTACTAAAGTTGGGCCAAAGATGGGACATGCTTGAGCCTACCTTATAAGTAAGCCAATTTCTTAACGCAACCTAGAGTGGTGCTGACCGGTGATTTAAGCGACACTAAAATAGACAACCTGGCTTGGGGTCTAGATTGGAGCTTATCGGTATAAAGGAGCAGATTGTCGTTGAGCCGGCCGGAATGGACCAGGAATGGCTAGGCTTAGTTTTTCTTTCATAAGCAGTTTATGAAGTCATTCTAGGGATTGGATATCCAGGTTTCATCTTGACGCTTTATTGAGTAGAAGGATAGGTCAAGAATAACTTGAGTTTGGGCCGACCTATGAGGGCCTACCGTAAAATAGGTTGGCCAACTTTGGTTGGGCCAGATTGCCTTAACCGACCTGCTAATTACTTACAAGAAATTTGAGCAACAGATACCATTTGGTAACAATATTTTACCCATGTTCTCAACATCAACACTATATGACTTTAGGATTTACAGGATTTGGTTTTGATCAAAATTCTAATATCATCCTTATTATACTCAGTTAGTCCATTAACAAAGTCCTTGCTCAATAATAACATTGATTTTTAACTGTACCACTCTAAAATAGATAGCCTGGCTTAGGGTCTAGAAGGGAGAGTATCGATATAAAGGAGCAAATCGTCGTTAAGTCGGCTGGAGTGGACCAGGAAAGGCTAGGCTTAGGTCTGCTTTTATGAGTAGTTTATGAAGTCGTTCTAATGATTAAACATCTGGGCTTTATCTTAATGCTTTGTTCAGTAGAAGGCTGGTTCAAGGATAACTTGAGTTTTGGCCGACCTATGAGGGCCGACCGTGGAATAGGTTGGCTGACTTTGATTGGGCCAGATTGCCTTAACCGACCTGCTACTTAGTTACGAGAAATTTGAGCAACAGATACCATTTAGTAATAATAATTTACCCACATTCTCACCATCAACACCATATCACTTTAGGATTTACAGGATTTGGTTTTGATCAAAATTCTAATATCATCCTTATTCTATTCAGTTAGTCCATAAGCAAGTCCTTGTTCAATAATACCATTGATTTTTAACTGTACCACTCTGGCAAGAGATTTTGACTTTGAGTTTACTACAATCGACCGTGATACTAACCTTATATAAATAAGGAGACAAATTTTCTATTAAAAGGTGATTCACTTCTAATGCTTCAACTCAGACCCAACTATAGTCGCTCGATGAATCTCCATGCCATGGTTTAACTATAATTAACGTTGAGTATTTACATTAGAGTTCCACAGTGTTCTCAAGTCGTGGGAACTATGTAACATTGTTACTCTAAGAAATGTTTGACCTAGTTGTTATTAACCAACAGGAAACTCTGGGACAACTCATTCCATAGTTATCCAATAATTACAAGTACATAACCCCTTGGTGCCCCCCAGGGGCCATGAGTAATGCACTACCCAACATTTGGAGAGCATTCACACTCTGGTCTCAATAAATGTATTAATGTCCTTTCTCAAAACATCTTTACCAGGAATATTTAAAATAATATGTTGTTTTATATTGTGCTAATTTTCTCATGATTACAACTCCTTATAATTATTATCACATAACACATCATTTAATGATTTTTTATATTAATATACGTAAATTAATTACGTAATTATTATATCATAATATAACAAGTATAAAATAGAAAATTAAACTCCTTTATTGTGAACAAGATTGGTTATAGAGTTTGAAATATGTAACACATTGCATAACTTCCCATAAGGCAAACCCCTAACTCTCTCAATCTTCCATTTGCACTTAGGGTCAATTATCGAATCTCAATCTTATTCCTTTGATCAGTTCTCTCAAAATGGTCAAGCTTGTCCTTCGGTGAGCAGATATGCTATATTGTCTTAATTATCTACTCTGTCAATCAAATCTCTCCAACGGTTATAAAACGCCTTTATCATGTGGAACTTTTCGGATTATATTTCCCAACTTCTAGTAAGCTCTAGGTTCTTTCACGATCCTTATCATGACATTATTTTCACACGACACAGACGTGGGATTCTCAAAATTTGGAATCACCCCAAGCTCTGTTATAAATTTGTGCATTATATATACATATTACATTTTCTACGGCATTATTTAAGGCGATGTACTTAACCTTTTCACTAAATCAGCCATAACCTTTCATTTGGAAAAATTCCAACTTAAAGCTCCTTAACTAAGATGGAAATGAATTTAGGATTGACATATTATACTCGATATCACTTATGGAGTTCAAGTCCAAATACCCTTTCATAAAGAGTTCATTGTTTCTACAAATATTTCTGTAGTATTTCGTAAATACTCGAGAATACTCTTAACTCTATTCAGCAATCTTAATTTGAATATGATATTTTCTCAATGTACCAGGTACGTAAGCGAAATATTATATAATAGACCATATAGCATATGTGATCATTCCTATTGCCAATGCATAAGGAATTCATCTCATACGCTCCACATTAAATAATTTAATGTGGTGTATATGTGTATCATATGAACTATCCCAACATTCTTTTATATAAATTATAAAAGATGTCATTTTCAAATTCAATGTCAAGGATTAAACAACTAAACTAAATGATTTTAACATGGGTACATTGTTAAAAATAATAATTTTTTTGTTTACTTATAGTTTAAGAAATATTTGAGTACTTTAATGCTCATCCTACACGTACACACTCCCTCTGCATTTTGACTGAAAAACAAATCATTTGATTTCTCTATCAAAATACTTGTTCAACTCTGATGTTCATCATATGCCATCATTATATCTGCTTTTGGATCATATCCAAAAGGTACAAGCATTTTATAGCTTCCACTGTCTTTAAGACATTTGATTGTTATGTGCAAACATTCTCCTCTAAATTATTATTTAGAAATTTTGTTTCAACATTAAGTGCCAAAGCTCAAAATCAACTATGCAATAATTGCTTATAGAATCTGAATGGTTTTATGCATGTTGACTAGCAAAATTACTCCATTAATTTCAACATTTGAAATTGATAAGGTGATTTACTATTAACACTGTTTTATATAATTTCAACTGCATTGATCTTCCTGAAGATACACTTGCATCCAATGGGTCGTATCCTTTGGGGATAACTATGAAAATCATATTTTTACAATGTACATGGAATCCATTTCACATTTAAAGCATTGTGCCATATGGAAGAGTCTATACTCTTTATGCCTTATTGATAAGTGAGGAAATCTTTGTCGTAAATAATTCTTTTTCTCGACATTTATGAGAAAATCATAGTTTCTCTTTAATGAATGAGGATTATTATTAGACATTCGAATCTGTTGTGTGTTTGTTTTAGGTTTGGTGGATTTTATGTAATCAGTTTCTATATTTGAGTCCCTTAATCATATCTACGTCCATTGTACTACCACTAATTTTTAAAAGAAATTCTTTGATCATGAAGGTCGTGTTTTCTAAAACAATAATTGTTTTCCTATACGACGAAATAGGAATTCAAAAATATTCTATGAACTTCCATTTATATGTGTATAAAACTTATTTAATTATAAGTTTACCAAACTTATGTTCATAAAATAAATTAAACAACCACACATCTTAAAATATTTAATATCGGAGTTTCTTTTTAATTCATATCTTATATAAATATGATCTCATAAACTTTGTTTTGGATGAAACTAAATTTGACCTATGTACTTAATCTTAGGTACTCGTCCTTACCAAAGAATTTACCCAACTTTGCTCATCATCAATCGTACTTTACCCAACAAAGTCTAGTTACTCCTTAACGGTACATCATTAGGTATCATAGTAATGAGTGACTTTTGAGACTGAATCTTATTCATTTTTTAAGGTACATTTGGAATAATTTTTTAATACACTCACCTATTCAAAAAACCGAATTCTTCATCTCTTTTGCATGTAACGTTTTCAACTTCCTTTTATATTCTAATTTGTATATCAAATAGACATTTTCATTCTATAATAATTCATCAGTGAATTTTAAAGAAGCAAGTGCATACGTTTTGGTATTGGTAGACCTTCGACTACATACATCTATATGTATCAATGTTAAGATTTCACCAACTCTTTTGTCGCTCCCACTGAATGGGTTTTGCCCTTAATCGTTCAATTCACCATTACCATATGATTAAAGAATTATTTCTTAAAGGAATGACTTAGTCCATAATTCCAAAATAATTGTACAAAGTTGTAGATATTTTGTATTTTCAATAATTAATTCATCACTTTGTTGTAAAAACAAATGACATAGATTTCTCTCATAATGAATATTAAATAACATTCATATTAAAACAAAATTATATCTACTTTCAGCCAATTTTGAAAAACCATTATTATTTCATAAATAGTATTTGGCATATATACACAAAGACAATCTTTTGTAATTTGATACATTTACTAATAAGTGTCATATGGTATTCTCACACTATTTCCGCCATTACAATAAGCTCATGAAACACGATGCTTCATTCAACCACTTGTTATGGGATTTTATTTCATTTACTGTAATTAGTTTACAATCAAGAGTTTTAGATTAAATATCTTTAACTCGTAGGAATAACTCTCATAGAAAGCAATTTTCTATATAAAATTATATTTGGAATAGAAATCAAATTTCTTATTACATATTAAGTATTCACTGGTATTTATATAATTCTTATTTGTAATGTCTTTTTATGAAGTATAGGTGACCATTCATTCTCTTTATTCCAACTATGTCTAAGTTACATCCACCCTCATGCATTCGATTTTCCTTCCAAATGGTCAAATCATTCAAAAGAAAACTCTTATTACATGATCACATCAAATTCTTTCTAGGCACCGAATATCCTTAACATTTAAGGATGTTGAATATGTTGCACTTAATTAAACTGATCAAACCGACATTTCAGTGATGGATTCCTAGATCTATCTAATAGTTATTGGTCTGTGTTAACTTTATCATAATAAGATCCTTATTGTATTTAATCATATTGGACACATGATCTCCAATTGTGGTTTATTTGATCATTTCAAATGAACCAATTTCATTCATATTTCGTACATTATGAATATGACTATTCACTATACAACTTTTGAATGTAATATAATATGGATCAAATATCCATATTCTTGTATTAGTTTAGAATTCAAAACTCATAGAAGACAATTCATAGTCTCGGGCAAATATACTTAAATGACCAAGGTATGAATGTATATAGCAGCTGTATAGTTTGGCTCTTGCATGAGACTTGAAGCGACAACATGAAAATGATTTATTGGTAAGTATATTTAATAATTCTTTATCAAACCTAATTTGGTTCATCTGTATATTCAATTAATAAACAAATTTATTGACTATATTAGATGCATAAATTTGTTGAAGTAGATAATATAATTTTATACAACATATGTTCTTACAATACTATAAATGTCAAATGTTAAATGTTATCATCTTATATTTCTATTTACTCCCACTAGATTTTTATATTCCATAGAACCCAAAGAGAAATACAGAAATATTTCGGTTTCTCTAGTGAGTGTTAGGACTCGCTTGCTTTGGGATTCTGACCTTGAGTTTGTTGAATAAATTATAGGCCCGAAAGCGATGGATATCTTCTTAACAGTTGTATCGTATAACGATAGAGTTAAGGGTATTCCCTAGGGGCTATTCTATAATTTATTATAAATTAAATAACTCTGTAATTAATTCTTGTTCATAAGAAATATGGTTTTCTTTTTGTTATATACTTGTTATAAAATGTTATGAATAATTAATAGGTTAATATAAATGTATATATAGATTAGAAAATCCATAAATGATGTGTTTGTAATAGCAGTTATAAATAATTGTAATCATGAGTTTTGTATCATGATATAAAGGCACGTCCTTTTAAATATTTCTAGTCAAGATGTATCGAGACTGGACATCGATATATCCAATGAGACTAGAGTATATAAGGTCTTCAAATATTGGGCAATGTATTACTCATAGCTGCTAGGGGCGCCAAGGGGTTACATACTAATAGCTATTGGATAGCTATGGAATGATTCGCTTGATAGTTTTCTATTAGTTAACATAACTAAAGTCAAACAGAAAATATCGATGTGATTAATTTATGTTGTTCTTTTGACTTGAGAATACCGATGATCTTCATTATGAAAGCTCCGCTTTGATTATATTCAAATCATGACATAATGTCCATCGAGTGACTGTAGTTGGGTCGAATGGAAGTATTGAAAGTGAAACACTATTCAATAGAGGATTCTTCTCCCAGATATATAGGGTTAGTACCACGGTCAACTCACAGTCAAAATCTTTGGCTAGAGTAGTTCAGTTTATAATAATTGTCATTATTAAACCAAGGACTTTGTGTTTGGACTATAGAGTTGAATATGAATGAGATTGGAATTTTGACCATTACCAAATTCCGTATGTTCAAAGTGATATAGTTTTGGCCAAGAGAATTAGTGTAAATAATCATCACTACCAGGTAACGTTTAACAAGGTAAAATTGGATTTTACAAAAACCAAGTGATAAATTTAGCCAAATGTCACACCACCTACTAAGTGACTTGTGAACATTAATATTCAAATTATTCGATATTATTCACCGGTCAAATTTACACCTAAGAGTCATACAATCGAAATGTTGAATACTCTTTTGACTGCATGATTTAATTAATTTATAATTGTTATAAATTAACTGAATTAATTTGTAATGACCTGCCTTTTTGGACGGTTTAAATCGACACACATGCCAACACAAACCATTCAAAAGGGGAAAATTGTTTGGGGTAAATAAGAAAAAGTAGAGAAAGAAAGAAAAACAAACACAGAATCTCACAGCGGAATGACAAAATATAATAATCAAATAAACAGTTCATGAAGCTGTTTTACAAATAACATTTGATTACACTTTACAGTACATAATCAGAGTACATACAGCAGTGATAAATAAATAATGCAGCGGAACAACATGATGCAGCGGAAAATTAAAACAAATAATATAGTAAATAGTAACAGTACTAAATCTTCATCTTCGTCCTCCTGAAGGCAGTCTTCGATAAACTGAAAAGCTCGGCCTGACCCGAGCAAATTGAAAAGACAAAACACTCGAGTCAGAACTAAAATTCTTATGTAAGTTAAATCAACAATAAATATGAGTGTAACGGCGTCGTAGATGTTTACGGGTTTTGGCATCTCCTATCTAGTGTCAAACGTGAGTGCAAAAACTTAAGAGATGTTCGGGATTACCATCTCTTAAGGATCTGTTAAACTATCTACATACATAGTACAATACGCTATTATAATAGTGTCTATAGTAAAGTAAAGTATTAAAATAGCGTTAAGGCATTACCCATATCTCCCTTAACACATTTTATATAATGTCGTAGCCTATACAGATACTGTAACTCCACCGTAAACTAGTGGGCTATCAAGGAGCACATCATAGGTACGACACAAAACAAACTCGTAGAAGGTGCGATAGGGCATGTGAACACGGCACTCGAGGCAATGTGTGATATCCCGGAATTTTTGGCAATATCAATTTAATAATCTATATTAAAAATTAAATTGATTTGATAATTTTTGATCAATAAGATTTGAATTAGTTTAATAATCTTCTTTTACAAAATATTTAAATTGGTAAGATTTATCTTTTAAAAGCTAATAAATTGTTTTCTATTTATAATGTGTATATATATATATATATATTTGTATATATATTGTAATTAGATAAGCATTGTTTTAATTTAACAAATAAAGCATATTTTCTAATTCTAATATTTTTGGTAATTTGAAAATTATGATTTATTTGATATTAAGCTTTTCAAAGCTATTTAATAAATAACTATATGGTTTAAAAAAAATACTTAAGGTAAATATTTAATTACTTAAATTTATTTTAGCTTAAGTTTAAATAGAAATTAATTAACAAAAAGGTTTGCTTTATTTTTGAATATATCTTAATAAATATGATTTGCAAATAGATATGAAAGTTTAAAATACAATTAGTATATGAGACATTAATCCATTCAAGTAATAAGTAATTTATAATCTCTTTTATAAATTTTATAAAATTGTCAAAGATGTTATTTTCAAAAAATGGATATATGTATTGTTTTTATTTATGAATATACTTTGTTTTATTTCTTTAAAATTAGCTATATATATAACTAAGTATTTATAAACTAATTAATTAAGTTAAAAAGCTTTTATTTACATTTAAACTAAAAGGAAATTACTTAAGAGACATGTGTCATTATCCTAAAGCTTTATATAACATGTGTAATTTAACTAATTAAGGAATTTGACAAATGTTGTAATATTAAACAAGTGGCATTTCTAAATTTAGTTTTTCTTTTATTTTTATTGAAAATCATTTTAGCCATTTTAAATACATATGTTTTCTCCTCTTCATTTCTTTCTTCCCTAATCAAAACTAAAGAAATGAAAAACTTCAGCTGAAACAATAACTCAAAAACAATCTGAAATCAAAACACTCCTCAAAACCAGAAATCAAATTCAACAATCCTGTAAATCATTCTCAAAAATAAAAACAATAAAAGCCTGAACTCATTTCTTAAACCTGGACATTTCTTCAACCTGAGACAAATTAGCAAGCAAACCCGAATTGAATCAAAGCAACTTCTTCTCTGTTTTAAGAAGAAGGATCATCTCAGCAATGCAAAAGATTCAAGTTCTAAAATCAAAGAAGCTAAGGAATTCAAGTTTTTTCCCAGTTTTAAACAATTCCAGATTTTTGCTTAAAGCCTGTTCACTGGCCTCTGTTTCATGCATGCCTGGTGAGTAAACATTTGAATTTAAAAATAGTTTTAAACTTATGTTATGCTTAAATGTTGTGATGAATCTTTGTTAAAATATGCTTGCATGTTTATTTTAAGTAGAATTGAATGTAAATGATGTGTGCATGTCTGGGTTAAGAACATATATCTCTGTTCCATGGTTTACAGGGTTTAAACCAAATTCAAAAATCAAAATCTTCTCACCTATTCTCTAATAGGCTTTAGAATTTAAACAAAAAGTGTTTGAATAAACATGATTTGAATTTTAAAAATATTTTTAAGAACAATTAGTTTAAGATTATCTGGAAAATTAAAATTTACAGTGGAAACTTAAAAGCATGTCAAATTCGAGTGTCATGATTACAAGTTGCACTTACATCATCTGGTTTGACTTCGAAAAACATGATTTTTAAAAATAAATTCAGGGTTTTTAGTATAGTATGGAGTAAGGAATTCGTGGTTGAACAGAATTGGGTTCTCTTGCATTTTCTGGCGATCGGAGCAACGTAGCTGGTAGGGATTGTGGCTGAGGCTTGCTCGAGTATCAAGGTCTCTGGCAAAAATGCTCGTTGGGGTTTCAAACAACTGTGATGACCGGACGACAACAATTTAGGGTTTAATGCCAGTTTTTGGTTGAGATTGTAGTCAAGGTAACTGCGTCAACGTGGGCACACTAGAGATGATCGCGATAGGGGGGAAGTGGTTCATCGGAGTGTGGCGATGCTTTGGTGAAGTCGGCGTGAGTTCGTGGGGACGAGTTCGTCGATGATCGGTGGAATTCCGATGGTGGTGGGTTCTAGTTTTTCGAACGATGGGTTCGATTTCGATTCGATGGTGATATCGGTGATCTGGGTGGCCAGGTGGGTCAGAGGGATGGTTGTCGACTTGGGGAAGCTAGCGGCGTTGATCGGAGGAGGCCAAAGTTGCCGTGCACGTGCACGTGCACGTTGGGTTGTTTTATCTCGTGTGTTGAGTTTGGAGAAGAAGACGTGTACTCGGGTTTGGCTCGAGAGAGTTGCAGTGTTTTCTCGAAGCAAGTGAGTGTCTCAGGGATTTGAGGGTTTAGCTCGAGAAAGATTGTAGTTGGCTCGGGGTTTTGATGTTTTGAGCTCGGGTCGAATTTGGTTGTTACAGGATTAAGAGTTTTTTTTAAAACATGTATAGGTTTTTAAATCTAAGATTAAACAGAATTCAGATTTATGTTAAGCAAAGGAAATCAAAGTTTAAAAGTAAAGAAAATATTTAACAAGTTTTCAAAGATTTTTAATGTTAAATTTGAATGTTTAAATTGTTTTGTTTTAGAGTAAATTTTATATTTTCAATTAAAATTGATTCCTAAATGTTTTTCTAATAAAGTTAAATGATGTAATTAAGTATTTAATCAAGATAGAGAATGTATCTTTAATTAATTGAGGTTGTGATTTATTAGAGATAATTAATTTGTGAAGTTAATTAAAATCACTTAATGAAACTAATGAATGGATGATTTCTTAGTAAAATTAATAAGGGTTAATTAATTAAGAATTAGATGATAATTACTCAATGAAGTAATAAGTGAGTAGTTAATAATGGAACATTAACTAGTGATTAAGAAGAAATTAATTTAGGAAATTAAATTAAGTTAATTAGTTAATGAAATTAATTAAGTAAATTACTTATTGTAAGTAATTAATTTATAAGTACTAAATGTAATTAATAAAAGGGCATAATTACTTTATGGAAGTAATTAAGGAAAGTAATTAAGGATTAATTACTTAGATAATTAATTAAAGGTTAATAAATGAGATTAATTAAGGTTAATAAATGAGATTAATTAAGGTTAATAAATGAGATTAATTAAGGTTAATTAATTAATGAATGTAATTAATTAAGGTTAATTAATTAATGTGATTAATTAATGAATAATTAATGGAATATGATTTAAGGATGAAAGAAATTTGGATTAAATTACTTTGTAATTAATCAAGGGATTAATTAAAGATAATTAATTAAGGAGTAATTAATTTATGTAATGAAGTAATTAAGGGAAGTTAATTACTGAATGAGATTAATCAAAGTTGATTAATAAATGTGACTAATTAAAGATTAATTATTAAATGTAATTAATTTAAATGGAGTACTTAATTAAAAAGTAATTAAGGATCATTAATTAATATAATTAATGATATAATTAAGGGTTGATTAATTAAAACAAATTAATCAATAATAAGTAATTAAAAAGTAATTAATTAATCTAATTAATTAAGGATTAATGTAATTAATTATAGTTAATTAATTTATGAAGTAATTAAAGGTTAATTATTATAGATGGTTAAGAATAATTAAATTGTGAAATTAATTAAAGGCTAATTACTTGAATGTAATTAATCAAGGATGATTAATTGAAATGAATAATTAGAGGATAATTAATTAATTGATTTATAATTAATTAATGGTTAAGTAAGCAGGATTTATAGAATGAAGTAATTAATTTAATTTATGTTAAATTAATTAAAGATGGTATAAATCATTACTTATGGATGGTTGAATAATATTGAATGCTTTGCATTGTTTGATATCTTTGATGAGATATGTGCTGATCTGTGGTATGGATGTTTGGTTGTACTGTGATGATAATGTGAATTATCTATTTGTGATAATAGTGTAGATTATCTATTGTGGTATTGTGAATTATCTATCTATGTGTATATAGATAATTGAATTGAATTGTTTTAACTTTAAAACAACTTGGCCTTAAAAGATACGTTTTGGATTTCGATGAGACCGGGATCGGGTTTCCAGATTTGGAATTCCGAATACCACATCGATCCAAATTAACGATAGGTCGTGAATCTCAAGTGAAGATGAAGATTCAGAGTGCAAGGGTTATTGTCGTTAACTCTGAGGGTGATTCCAAAATGAGTGTAACGAGATAATGCCTTCGGTTTCGTTCGAACCTGGAATGAACTTGTATGGATTGAATGCTTTCAGAACATCGTCAGGTGGACTGTAACGACCCGGCTTTCTTTGCCCAGAAAGACGCATCGTTATGAAGAAAGAAAGGGATAGAAGAAGAAAAGAAAAGAAGAGAGAACAACAACACATCAGAAATCTCACAGCGGAACGAGAAATATATTATCACATAAGATATTACATAGTATCATATACATCAGAGTACACGATTTATACATCACAATATAGACAGTTATAAACTTCTGTCTATTATACAACACAACTACATAAATACGATACATCATACACAGCGGAAACTCTATATATCTACACGCTGAAGCCTCCTGCTCCACAGCTCCTCCAGAATTCGTCAAGACTAACCTGAATCCCCTTGACTACTCATACAAATTTGAGTACCCAAGAGTTTAATAAAACAGAAAATAAACACTTGGGTCAGACATGGGTCTGGTGTGAGTAAACGGTTAGATTGCTTAACTTTGAAAACCTTTGAAAACAAAAGTATCACGTAAGACTTCCCACAAATAAACATGGGTAAGTTTTTACCTTACGCTAACTAAAACATTTGATAGGAAATCCGATTGTATTATAATAGTGTCTAGGGTTTTCAAGTAAAATACAGAAATAGCTGAAATGCTTACATCTCACATTCCAACATAGTTGGGCACAACTAATACGTATGGCACTTATTGGAGTTTGGATTCCATACAATGGCAGGGCTACTGGGGTACCGCCCGTCACAGTACGTGGCCTAGATCACCGTACCGAGGAGTACGCCTGCTCCCCTGCAACACAAAGCCGGAACCATCCCTTACTGGATAATTCCGAACAAGATAATCCCGTAGTTGGCGCGACCAACCACACACTAAGCCGAAATAAAGAAAAGGGACCTCTAGACAGGGATCTATCTTGCTCTCAGTGGGTGCTACCCACGAAACCTTGCTGCACCTCCCCTGTTTTAGCCATTCCCGGTTGATGAGGCTTGAGGTCACGATTACCTTTAATCAGAACATATCACTTAGAATGCTCATCGTCCGCCTGACGATGTGCTGAAAGCATTCAATCCATACAAGTTCGTTCCGGGTTCGAACGAAACCGAAGGCATTATCTCGTTACACTCGTTTTGGAATCACCCTCAGAGTTAACGACAATAACCCTTGCACTCTAAATCTTCATCTTCACTTGAGATTCACGACCTATCGTAAATTTGGATCGATGTGGTATTCGGGTCTCCAGACCTGGAATACCGGTATACGGAAACCCGATCCCGGTCTCATCGAAATCCAAAACGTATCTTTTAAGTCCAAGTTGTTTAAAGGTTTTAATCATTTAAACTTATATTCAGGATGATATAAACAGATAGATAAATCACATTATTACAATAGATAATTCATATCAACATTTATCTCACAAAGCAGCATATCACATATATCATAGATATCCAAATCATCCAATATCAACCAATCACCCAATATCAATCAATCATCTATAAGCAGGTTTGATTAACTCTTAATCAATTTAATTAACCTTTAATTAAATTAATTACTATCCTTTAATCACTTAGATTATCTTAACCCTGCTTACTATCATTAATTAATTTCAAATTAATTTATCATCTCTTAATGATCTTCCTTAATTAATCTCCTTTGATTAATTATATTTTAATTACATTCAAGTAATTATCCTTAACCATATACAGTAATTAACATTTAATTACTATCATTAATTACAATAATTAATGAACCTTTATTAATTAATTAACTATAATTAATTATATTAATCCTCAATTAATTACAATTAATTAATCATACTTAAATTAATTGCTTTTATTAATCAACCTTGATTAATTCATTAATTAAATAATCCTTATTAATTAATTAACCTTTTAATTAATTAAATAATAAATTTTAATCAACCACTTCATTCATTAATTAGCCTTAATTAATCATACACATAATTAACAATTTGTAATTACTTATCTTAATTAATTTCTTCTTAATTAATTTTATTAACCTTGATTAATTAATCTAATTAATTAATCTTTAATTACTTCATTAAGTAATTATTTATCAATTATATTAACAAATAATCCTTAATTAATTACTTATTAATTAATTTCTTTTTAATTAACTACACTTATTAATTAATCTTAAATTAAACACATTTAATTAATCACATTAATTAATTAACTAAAATAATTAAGTAGTTAACTCTTAATTACTTACATAAGTAATTATCTTCTAATTACTTCATTAAATGATCTCTCTTAACTAATTACCTTAACAATTAATTAATCCCATCATTAAATAATTCTTAATTCTTTAAATTAATTATTCCATAATTAATTAACTTTAAACAATTAACTTAATTAATTCCTTAATTGATTACAACAAGTGATTTAACCCTTAATCACTTCTACTTAATTACTTCCATTAATAATTATCCACTAAGTACTTCCATAAGTAATTATTCTTAATTACATTTAGTACTTATCCATTAATTACTTTACTAAGTAATTCAATTAATTAATCATAATTGATTATCTTAATTAATTAGACTAATTAATTAATCTAAAATTAATTACATTAATTAATTAACTAATTAATCATTTCTTAATTTCTAATTAATTCATTAACTATCCACTAAATACTTTATTAAGTAATTATTCGTAATTACAAACATTAATTAAGCTTAAATTTATTTATTAATTAATTGTTCTTAATTAATCTCTACTTAACTAATTAAGAATAAACTTTACATTTATATTAAATATTTACTCAAATCATTACTTCATTAAAAGCAAATTTAGAAATCAATTTTGAAATAAAATTTATTTTAAACAAAACAATTCAAACAAAAATTTTTGAAAACCATTTCAAAACATGTTTAATTAAATCAAACCATTATTTATTTTAAAACTTGTTTTTAAAAACTTAAAAACTTGTCCATGTTTTAAAATTTAAAACCAAGATATAATCGGCTATAAAATCTCAAAACCCGGTTACTTCAATAACTCGAGTAAAACCCAAAACCACACGAGTCTGCCCCGAGAAGCCTTCTTCTTCTCCAACGCGACCCACAGCACAAATCAGAACGAAACAACGTGCACAATAACGTGCACGTTCACGTGTACAGATGATCAGATCTTCTCTGATCATCGCCGAGAGCATCTACACCTCACTAATCATCTCTCCGACCATCACAACCCCTCAGAACCCATCAGATCGCCGTTGTTTAAATTCGAGTAACTCACTCGAATTACAGGAAACCATCGATCCAAGGAAAATCCCCTCGTAGCGACCATCTACATCACCAGAATCCTTACCATTACGTCCATAGCTGCGCCTCGACATCCCGCTTCTACCCTTTAGCACGCGATCAACACAGATCCACCATGGCCATCGCGATAGCCTCATGAACATCATCGTTCCAAACTGTCTCTGGAACCCTAGTTCGCCGTCCCCCGACCACCACAGTCATCTAAAAATTCGCCGAGCATTTTTCCTGTGATCAACCACCCACAGGCCACCTCCAGTCCAAGTATCAACCAATTCGACCACGCCGATCATCGGCAATCACTCAAAACGCCTAATTCGAACAACCTAAGAATTCTCATTGTTTAACAATCTATAAATCATGAAATGCATATTAAAATTCATGATTCTCCAATTCGAATTCAGTTATATATTCAAAACACGAAATTCAATCCATCGATTTTCTTTTGTCTTATACATTTTACTGCAGTTTTTCTAATTCCCAGTTAAACATCAACTAATTCCCCTAAAAATTATTTCTAAAAATAAGATCTAGTTAATCCAAACCTAATTCCTTTAGGGATCCTTGCCAGAAATTGTTTAGATTAAGAGATAATAATTTATTTTGATTGAACTGAACCTGTTAATTTAACCAAAGATGAATATGCATATACACAGATATGCATATCAATATACAGAGTAATTTAGACTTAGTCCCAGTTCAAAGCATTCATGCAAACATATCTATAACAATACTTCAATCATTCATCACATCCATTAACATATTAAGGCTTAAAAAATGAGGTTTGTTCACAGGTTACAAAACAGAGAACAGAGGCAATACATGTATTGTTAACGGTAAAAAGTGAACGCTAACACCCGGTGTGTGTAATAAACTTGTGAAAGCACCACCCGTTGGTACGGGAACAGAATATGAGCTGTGAATAGCAGAAAAACAGTAAATGAACAACGGATTTATAGTGGTTCGGCCCGTAATTGAGCCTACATCCACTTTATAGTCTTTTATTGCTGATTTGATTACAATTCGATACAATATCCCTCTAAATACAATACAATTTGATCATGAAATCATTCTTGACTACTAGCTCGATCTTCGGTGATGAATCTTGCTAAATCCGTATCGGATGAATGGAGTTCTTCATGAAGCTTGTTGTAGTGCCTTGAGAGTTGGAAGATCTTTACTTCTTCAGTCAATCTTCAGTGTAGCGGAGCATGGATGCTTGAAGAAATGAATTGCCAAAAGTCCCTTGCATGTTGGAGATGATGGGGTATTTATAGGAGCAGATTTCTGAGCTTTCAATTTGGCCAAGTCATGAGTCGTGACCGACTCATGGTAAGTCGTGACTCGTATTCGACTTATGATGTCTCGTGGGCGCCTTATGGTCAATCTTGCGGCTCAGTTGGAAGAGAAGTGCTAAGTCGTAGACGACTCATCAGATCAAAGTAGCATAGGCCAGGGCCTTGGATTCCAGTTTGATAGCCCTTAAGTCATAAACTTGATGAGTCGTGAGACCTCCTGAGTCGTCAGTTCTCATGAGTCGCAGATCCTCATGAGTCGTAAGAGTGATGAGTCGTAGGACCTCATGAGTCGCCAGTTCTCATGAGTCGTAAATCTCCATAACTCGTTGAACCTCGTAAGACCATGAGTCGTAGAAAGCTTGTCTGATGAGTCGTAAAGACCATGAGTCGTTTACTTCATAACTCGTTGAACCTGATGAGTCGTACGCACCATGAGTCGTATGCTTCATGACTCGTAAGACCATGAGTCGTATACTTCATAACTCGTAGGTCGTTTAGTCAGACCATTCCTTAGGTCGGAGCCTGTTGAGTCGTAGGTCATCTAAGTCTTAATTCGTTAAGTCTTGCAATCCCTTAACTCGTTAAACCTTGAGTCGCGTACTTCTTAAGTCGTGGAGAATTAAGGGTTAACATTTGCCCCTCGAAATACACGCCTAAGTCGTAGGTCGTGTGTTTTGACTCATCTTAACTCGTGTGGGCCGATTCCAATTCCTTCGACCTGGGGTACAAAATGCTTAGGTCGTTCCCCTTTTCTTCGTCTTCCTATTACTCTTTCTTTAAGCCGTATCTGCCATTAACGCAATTTCAAGCTTCCAAAAGCGATTTCGACTTGATTTACTTCCAGCCATTCCCAATTACACCGCGTAAGCATCCTTTCCCTTTTCCCAATCGCCGATCATTGCTGTCGACCTTCATCCATGATTTCTTCCCTTTGGGCCTTGCGAATACTGTTATATAGGATATCCATGAACTTAAGGTGGCTCGGTATGACTTGCAACGATTTGTGATTTACGGTGATTTAGAAATAGGGTTGATGGAGAGGCTAACTGGTTAATGGATTAACGGGTTGGAAAGTTAACGGGTTAGGAGTGACAAAGCTCTAGAGTTAGGAGGTAAATGGGTTAGGAATTGGATGGATAGATGGTTAATCGAGTTAAGGATTTAGCGAGTCAGGAGTTAGATGGATTGGTAATTTCGCGTGATCCAGCAGTTTTGATGTTACGACTTACGACTTGAAGTCTCTTTTTATTCCTCACGACTTACGACTTAGAGAACAGCTGACCCTAGGTCGCAGGAGCCATTTGAGTCGTTCGCGACTTAACACTTGTTCAGATTTTGCTTGAATGTGTAGTACGATTGGAGAGTTACGACTCAACTTGACTCATGGCATATCTTTTAAACCGTGAACGAGTTAGGACTTAGGAAAATCTGCCCCATGCTAAGTCGTGACCGAGTTAGAACTTGAGCAAATTTCCCACTGCCTTGAATGCTAAGACTTGAGTTGTTTGAACTTTGGACTCTTGAATTTTGTTGCACTCTTTTATAGATTGTTAATAACTCTAACTGCCTGTTATAACATGTACAAAAACTGGGACGAATATACTGCCACCGACTGCCCATATCGGATGACAGATTAGTTGATAAATACAAAAACTGGGACGAATATACTGCCACCGACTGCCCATATCGGATGACAGATTAGTTGATAAAGATTAAAATTAAATGAATTGTATGGGTGAAATGCTACACAATAACCAACTCAAATGAAGTATTAAAGCAGAATCGTAATGGTTAACTAGAACCGATTTGTCTGCATTGACACTGCACTTAAGCATTAACAAGTTTTGAAATCTCGTAATCGACTGATTGTCAGTTAGTTTAATTCCAGTTATACTTGCTTTTTTTTTTTATTAGTTTTGCACAGCACTTTACACTTTTTAGGAAACGTGCACCTTCACTTTTGAACACTCGGCTGATTGTGTAGAATGGCATCCCATCAAGAAGATTTGGAACCAAGTGGAGAAGCTTTTCCAATTGCTATTCCATTGAATGATCCCCCAGAAAAGACTCCTACCACTCTGAGTCAAAAAGTCTTCCGTCTACTATGCTCCCAGTTTGGCATTGCCGAATCTGACGCTTTGCTTCCTGGAGTAAATGACACTGCTGACAGGCCGCCCCACGGCTTCATTGCAGTGAACCGCCAAATGTGCTTGAGTGGAGCGATTCCCCCGTTTAATGACTGTCTCCGAGAACTTCTTCTTCGATTATCTATCTCCCCTTTTCAACTTCATCCTAATGGCTACGCCATCCTGCTGGGACTGTGTGTGCTTTTTAGGAGAATGCTGGACCGTTTCCCCAGTTTTGGAGAAATTTGCTTTCTATGCTCGTTCACAAGGACCAAGGACCATCCTTCTATCACAGTTGTAAGGAGTGCCAGGAATCGCAAACTGATTATTGGTCTTCCCGAAAGCGTTCCTGGGTTTCTGAGCCAGTTTTTCTTTGTTCGTTGTCCCCCGGGATTTTACGCCATTTGGAGAGTGGGAAGTACGATTATCTATCTTTTCCCTGTGTTTTCTAAATTCTTTGAAGTCCAAATTGTCAAGTGTTAACTTCTTTTTCTACTGTTTCAGCGCTTCCTCCCACCTCTAGGGAACCTCGTCACAAGATTACCTTTGAGAGGCTTATGGCCGTGCCGGTTGAGGAGAGGAGTGTTCAATTTCTATTGAGAGATGAGTTCCTCCACGAATTTGGACTCTTACATCCTTCCCGTTCCACTCAGCCACATGAAGTCCCTGATTCTCCTGCTGAGGAGTCAGATGCCCCTGTTCCTGCTAAAGAATTTTTGCCGCAAGATCTTACCGCTGAGACTTCATTGGTAAAGTGTTCTACTCCTACCGACATTGCTGGATCGTCCAGTAAGTTAGCACTTGCCCCGGTTGTTGAAGAGGAGGAAAATCTTCACACTCTTGAAAAGACGGCTGAGGTGGAAGTTGAAAAAGATAATTCTCCCATGCACCATGGCGATGATACTTTTGACAGTCTGAGCGACATCATGATAACCTCTCAGGAGCTCTTTAAAGATGATGTTTCTAAAGTGGTCCCTCCTGTTGTCGAAGCAACTTCTTCTTTGCAACAAACCACAACGCCTTCCACACAACTTATTGCCATTTCTACACCCAAAAGTGGTTTGTAGTCTGACGCGTGTAGTTTGCACATCACACACACTTAGAACTTTGGCACTTATATGCACTTAGCTTCTTCAATTCGAGGATTTCTAAAAATGGTCTTTTTCTTCAATCTCAGGTTCTTTGATGGGGCGAAGCGGCTCTTACTTCAACAAATTCCAGCGTTACGGAAGCCGTGAGGCTTATGACTTTAGGAGTTATATCGGTGCTGTGAAGGAAACTGATGAGGAGAGGGCTGCCAGAAAGGCTCATGAGAGGCGGGCTCATGAAGAGCATCGCCGGAGAGAAGATGAGGAATACTATGGGAGTAGGGACGAGCGTCGTGACTCTTCCCGCAGAAGCGACGATCCTTACAAGAGGAAGTCTTACGACGATAAGGGAAAGAGTCACACTTCTGATGATTCCAGTAAACGTGCCAGACTTGGTGAGAAAGACACATCTAACACCTCAGAAAAGACAACCGCTTCTGTTCCTCCTAATACATCTTCCGGTTCTCCTGCCCTTAAGGAATCTGACATCCAGACCATCATTAATAGGCCACAGTACCAAGCTGGAGATGGTCCTCCCACACTCCAGAGCCGATTTCCGAATTGGTGTCTGAAAGGAGTGCGTTTTGATTTGGACTTGGTCCCCATTGATAAGCAGGCGATGCTGAAAAATGTCGATGCTGTAAAGCTTGACATCGAAAGAATGTCTGGGTGGCAGAAGCTGGTTGATGAACTTCAAAGGGTCAACCATCTGAACCTTGAAGCGATGATGACTATGGAAAATGATAAAACAGAATGGGACAAATGGCGTAAGCAGCATGACGCGGAGATGAAAAGCATTAGCGATGGTTATGGGAAGCTCGAAGCTGAAGTTGAAAAACTTAAAAATGAGCTTGCTACTTCCTCCACTTCTTATTCTCAGAAAGAAGAAATGCTTCAAAAACAAGTTCGAGACGCCCATGCTGCTCAGCGGAATACTGAAGTCAAACTTGAAGCAGAACAGCATGTTGTTAGAAAATATCGTGATGACGCTGCTCGTCTTCAGGAGAAACTCAGCTCTCGAGACTTAGAAATTGCTAGGCTACAATCCCAGTTACTGAAGGCTGAAAGAGAACGTGATGAAGTTCTTTCTGGTAAAGCTGCAGCCGAAGAATCCCATAAGGCGACCATAGCCACCGTTGACGCGACTCTGTTCGACTTTTATATGCATTGTGTCCTGGGGCGTGGGAGCCTTTCATTTTTGGGACCAGAGTATGAAGTCACCTTAGCGGAGGTATGGGAGGCAATCATTGACTTATTTGGTGGTGCCGGATACTCTGAAACAGATCTTCAAGCTACCTACTTAAGTGAGAGCGATCGCGCTGCCCTTGCCAAAGGAAAAGAGCAGCTCATCCGAGTGCGGGCCGAAGCGACGGGAGAGAAGCTTCCTGAGAAAGAAACACCCCCTATTGCTCCTGCTTATACTTCGGTTTTAGCTCATGCGGATATTGCTGGCTCTAGTTCTCATTCCACGCCTCCCGCTAAGGTTGACGCAGAAACTGTAACCACCCCTACAGAGGAAGAGGCAATGAAAGACTTCCAAGCTCGGGAATTTGAGGTTGATCTCGCTAAACCGGCTTCTCCAGGTAACTTTGACGATTCACGGTCTTCTTTTTTCTTGGAGAATACTGATTTTGATATCTTTTATTATGCAGCAGACACCCCAGAAACTGCCCCAACTCTTCCTTCTTCAGCTGCCGTTCCTCCTCCTTCTCAAGTTATACCTCTTCCAGCTTCCCAGCCTGGTTCACAGGAAGAACCAATAGCGGCCCTTGAAGGTTTAGATGAACCATCTGCTTCCGAAGAACAGAAGGCAGAAGGTCTGGAAGATAGCGAGAAGACCCCGGAGCAGTCTTTCGATTATGACACAAAGCTTTCTACATTTCTTGCTCCGGGGAGTGAGTCTTCTTCCAAGAAGAAGGGGAAGCGTGTGGTTTCAAAGAAAGGAAAGAAGAGTTCTTCTGCTGCTGGGGATAAGGCAGAGATTGATCCGGCTGAGTCTCTTTCTCCTTCTTCTCCGATGCGGCCTACGAAGCTAGTTACCAGGCCGGGTAAAAGCTCCAAGGGTGGGAAGAAGGAGAAATGAGTTTGATTTTGCATTTTCTGCTTTTTGTATTGACCGGGGATTGTGCGGATACCGGTCTCCGCTTCTTTTTGTAACCTGTACAATGTAAAAATTTCTCATAGTGTTGAAATAAAATAGATATTTTTCTTGTACAAATCCTTGTGTATGTAGGAATACATCTGTTTTTCATTTGAAGTGTAGAGTAAACGATTCTTTTCACTTGTACAAAAATTTTTGTCTGTGTTTCAAGAACGCATTTACTCCACATCTTTATTACATGATATTGCAATGAACTTGTGGTATGTTGCTTGTATATTACTTTTATTAATGTAACTGAATTGTATAATGTTGCCCCCATGCCACAAGTATATTGTAATATTTCTCGATTTCACAAGACCGATACTCTTATTTTAGAGAATAACTTTCCACTTTTTCAGGGAAGAATTGTTCTGCTTTTAATAGAGTATTTCTTGTCTTTGGAGGAATCTTTATTTTCTTTTTCTTCCTGAAGAACACTTCGACTTTTGGGAATGATCACTTTTATTTGTTTGAAAGTGAATTTTCCTGCACAGTGAAATGAACTTCTGAAGAAGGTTTTGATTTTTGTGCCCCAGTAAAGGGTTTATTTTTGGTACTTCAAGCAAGGTGAAGTACGCCTCTGAGGAGGTCTTTTTGGTCTCTGAAGAGAAGCAATTTTGGCATTTTAACTCTGGTGAAGTGTGCCTCCGAAAAGGGCTTTTGCCTCCGAAGAGGGCTTGTGCCTCCGAAGAGGGCTTGTGCCTCCGAAGAGGGCTTGTGCCTCCGAAGAGGGCTTGTGCCTCCGAAGAGGGCTTGTGATTGCCTGGAAGTTACTTTCTCATGGTCGGAAGGGTCCACGAGACAAGCGCAAGTTGCTTGATTGGACGTTTGTTTGTACAAACGATCGCAATCAATTAACGAGGTGCCCCTTCGGTGGTCCTACCAATCTTTTTGATTGAGTAAAGCACTCCCATTTATTGGCATGCCTCGTTAGAGGGCTTTGTAATATTTCATCTCTGGTGAAGTGGGTCTCCGAAGAGAAGCATTTTGCACTTCTACACGGGTGAAATGTGCCTCCGAAAAGGGCTTTTGCCTCCGAAGAGGGCTTGTGCCTCCGAAGAGGGCTTGTGATTGCCTGGAAGTTACTTTCTCATGGTCGGAGGGGTCCACGGGACAAGCGTAAGTCATTCGCTTGGATGTTTGTTTGTACAAACGATCGCAATCGATTAACAAGGTGCCCCTTTTTGGTAGTCCCACCGATCTTTTTGATTGAGGAAAGCTCTCCATTTATTGGCATGCCTCGTTAGAGGGCTTTGTTGATCCTTGGGAAGGAGCATCAGTTGGTTGGCGTGCCAGGAAGGTTGCGTCTTAGGGGCAAGTAGATCCATGGGATGGACACAAGCTGCCTGATCGGATGCATCACAATCAGCCAGCGAGGGTCTTATTCCTTCTGCTTGGGAAGGTATCCCTTTAGTGGATCTACCTGCTTTCTTGTTGAGAGGCATGCCTTCCTTTGGCTGCTTCCATGTTTGCCTGCTCATGTTGTATCATCATTCGCCAATCTGCGGTCCTTTATCATCGTTTCCAAGCGCGTGTTCCTTTCTCTTACAAGTAAATTGCTTTATCCGAAGAAGTAGACTTCACCGTTGAATGATTCCACAGAGTAAACGCAAGTTATTTGGTTGGATGCCTTTTTATACCAAGGATCGCAACCAGTTAACGAGGGCTTGACCTAGTGGAGCCGTCAACTTTTTATGTGAAGTTCCTCTTGTATGGGATTCGAGTTTGAAATTTTTGTTGCTTGAAATTTGCTAAATGATTTGTAAGGCTCGCTTAGCTTTGCGATGGGTGAGCTTTGCTTTAATGACCTGCAGTATTAGATCGATATTTTAGCAATACATTTAGAGTATTTACACATCGAAATATAACAGGCATTTTATAACAGAAAACACAATGCATAGTTTTTTCATTATTGATTTACGCTGATTTCTCAGCGGTTTACAATGCAGGAGTTACACATCTATCATTATCTTTACAAATTCAAGCAAAGCTGTTAAGTAAAAATGAATGCTAGTTATTGTTGTTTCAGATTCTCCAAGCTGGATTTCCATTTGTGCTTGATCCATAGCTTTTGGAATTTTCATGTCAGAGAAAGCGAGAGATGCCCCAGTCGCAGTTTTGTGAGTGATTAATAGTCATCCCAACTTCTGCTTGCTGGGTATGGTCCCCCTGTGATAGCATTAATGACAAGCTTTTCTGAATCTTGCACTGCAGTGTTGTTGAGAGAATCAGATTGATGGGTAGGGTGTTGTTGATCCCGAGTGGATGAGGTTGGATCGACCCCGCTTCTCTTAACGTATTGTTGGAGTTTACCCTGCTCTAGCAATTCTTCAATCACCTTCTTTAATTGGCGACATTGGTCAGTGTCATGGCCAGGTTGATTGTGAAATTGGCAGAATTTTCCATTACGCTTTGCCCCTCTTGTCATCTCAGGTGGCTTAGGATACCTGACAACGTCTTTTGTTGCAAAAAAGATATTTCTTGGTGTATCAGTTAAAGGAGTAAAGTCCGAAGGATTAAAGCGGCGAGGTTTCTTTTCATTTCTCTGGCTTTTTCCTCCTTCATTCTCCCTTTTCTGACTTTCGGATTCTCTTTTCTTAGGCGGGACATTGTCATTATCAGTCTGGGCAATAACCACTTTCGATGTTGCAGAAAGGCTCTCAAGGCGAATGAACTCATCGGCCTTTTTATAAAATTTATCAAGTGAGTTTGGTTCCTTCATCTTTAGCCATATTCCAAATTTGCTTGATTTATCAATGGCTCTCATCAAATAAGTCAGGATCATGCGTGGTTCCACATTTTCTACTTCGGCTAAAGCTATATTGAAACGGCTCAAGAAAGATTTGATTGATTATCCGGGCACTTGTTCAAGGTTAGATAGTGACATTATATCCTTAGCTTTTGAAGCATACAATCTGAACTGTTCCTTGAACTTTTGTGTTAAGTCGGAGAACTTATCTACAGACCGAACTGGAAGCTTTGTGAACCAAAGTAAAGCCACACCTTCCAGGTATACCGGAAAGTACCGACACTTGATCTCGTCTGATGCTCTTGCACCGGTCATATGCCAATCGTATTTGTATAGGAAATGATTAGGGTCAGTGGTTCCCCTATAGGCTTGGATAGTAGGAGGTGCAAATTTCCTTGGGAATTCTGCTCTCAGGATCCTTTCAGTAAACGGAGTTCTGCTTGGCGCAAATCCCCAGTCAGCCTCATCCTCTTCCCTTTGCATGCTCTCTTTCATGATGCGGCCAACCATTTCAGACAGGTACTCTTTATTGTTCAAAGACACCTCCGGGCAAGCACCAGTTCTTCCCTCGGAAGTTTGCCCGGGCATATGTTCATGACAAGTTGGTTGGGGCCTAGAACCATCAGCTTGGAAAGGTGGCGTTTCAGGAAGGGTGGTTTGATGGTTTTCTGGTTGACGATTTGCCCCAAGCAGGGCAGTTATTCTATCCATCATCAAAGCATTTTGAGTTTCAATTTGTTGGTATAATCCAGAAACTGCGTCATCCAATTCAGCCCTGGTGACTCCAACGGTTGGAGTTGCTTGATCTGTTGTTGGGGAAGCGAAAGTCCCTTCGTGAGCATTTCCGGATCTGACGGGTCTACCTCTTCTTCCAGGAGCCATTATCTCGGATCTGGTTTTTTAAGAGAGGTTCTTTTTATGAATCTTTGCGAAGCAACGGTGGATGATTGCCTGAGTTCAATTCTCAGTGAAAGCACCAAAATGTTAACGGTAAAAAGTGAACGCTAACACCCGGTGTGTGTAATAAACTTGTGAAAGCACCACCCGTTGGTACGGGAACAGAATATGAGCTGTGAATAGCAGAAAAACAGTAAATGAACAACGGATTTATAGTGGTTCGGCCCGTAATTGAGCCTACATCCACTTTATAGTCTTTTATTGCTGATTTGATTACAATTCGATACAATATCCCTCTAAATACAATACAATTTGATCATGAAATCATTCTTGACTACTAGCTCGATCTTCGGTGATGAATCTTGCTAAATCCGTATCGGATGAATGGAGTTCTTCATGAAGCTTGTTGTAGTGCCTTGAGAGTTGGAAGATCTTTACTTCTTCAGTCAATCTTCAGTGTAGCGGAGCATGGATGCTTGAAGAAATGAATTGCCAAAAGTCCCTTGCATGTTGGAGATGATGGGGTATTTATAGGAGCAGATTTCTGAGCTTTCAATTTGGCCAAGTCATGAGTCGTGACCGACTCATGGTAAGTCGTGACTCGTATTCGACTTATGATGTCTCGTGGGCGCCTTATGGTCAATCTTGCGGCTCAGTTGGAAGAGAAGTGCTAAGTCGTAGACGACTCATCAGATCAAAGTAGCATAGGCCAGGGCCTTGGATTCCAGTTTGATAGCCCTTAAGTCATAAACTTGATGAGTCGTGAGACCTCCTGAGTCGTCAGTTCTCATGAGTCGCAGATCCTCATGAGTCGTAAGAGTGATGAGTCGTAGGACCTCATGAGTCGCCAGTTCTCATGAGTCGTAAATCTCCATAACTCGTTGAACCTCGTAAGACCATGAGTCGTAGAAAGCTTGTCTGATGAGCCGTAAAGACCATGAGTCGTTTACTTCATAACTCGTTGAACCTGATGAGTCGTACGCACCATGAGTCGTATGCTTCATGACTCGTAAGACCATGAGTCGTATACTTCATAACTCGTAGGTCGTTTAGTCAGACCATTCCTTAGGTCGGAGCCTGTTGAGTCGTAGGTCATCTAAGTCTTAATTCGTTAAGTCTTGCAATCCCTTAACTCGTTAAACCTTGAGTCGCGTACTTCTTAAGTCGTGGAGAATTAAGGGTTAACATGTATCTACACATATGAACACATGCAACCATATCTACAGAGATTCATCACAATATTTTAGCCAAATCACAGATTTTAAAAGCTGTTTTTAAAAGAATGTTTACTCACCTATTTAATTGCAGAGAACAAAGCAGAGCAGTTTACTACTTCCAGGTTTTAAAATTTTGATCCGTGAAAGCTTTAAATTTGCTTTGCTGATGGAAACCTTTGCATGCCTTCAATTTGATGTTGTTTAAAGTTGAAACTACTGAGTTGGTCTTGATTCCTTTTGAATTGCAGAAGATTTGAATTGCAGTTGAACTCCATTTTAGTTGTAGGTTGATTTGAAGTTGCAGCATTTACTTTCAACTTGATTTTGCACATTTTAAATTCCCAGATTTTTATCTTCATTTGCTTTTAGTTTAGTTTCAGGTTTTGAGTTAAGAAAAGAGAAGAAAGGAAAGAATTTGGACCGTGGTAAAATGAAAACAGGCTTCTCTAAACATACATTTATTTATAAATGTTAAATTTTTAAAGAAAAACAAAATGATGCCACTTGTCCCTTTTAGTTAACTTACACATATGCCTCCAAGTCTCCATAAGTTTACAAGTGTTTTATCTTGTCTTTAATTAATTTACAAGTATTAATTCCTTTTTATTTTGATTTATTTAAATCCTACATGTATATTTAAAAATATCTATATGTATAAAAATGTATTTATCCTTTTATAATAAGCTTTAAGATTTCTATATAAATATACAAGTGTGAAAAACTATTATTTATAATAACTTATGCTTTAATCAAATATATATATATATATATATATATAACATATTTATAAATGCTTAAGAAATTGAGCTTAACTATATATATATATATATTTTTACAAACCATTTTGAATTTTAAAAAGGAAAGAATCTAAAAAAAACAATTGAACTTCTTAATTTAAACCTTAACCAAAATAAAACTTAAAATATATGTTTATAATAAATAAGAAATTATTCTTGTTATTTAAATCTTAAAATATCATTTTCAAAAGTATTAAACCAA
The DNA here is from genome assembly GCA_030737815.1 of Allium fistulosum. Taxonomy (NCBI): domain Eukaryota; kingdom Viridiplantae; phylum Streptophyta; class Magnoliopsida; order Asparagales; family Amaryllidaceae; genus Allium; species Allium fistulosum. The sequence continues at coordinate 637,341,167 of CM060901.1, forward strand.
ATTACAAATTATATATATATATTAAAGTTTGAAAACATCTTATTAAATTCAAATTCAATATTCTTTCCATTCCAATATATACAAATATATATATTCTAAATGGAAAATACTTTTAACATTAGCTTTATAATTATCATATTTAATTTTAATACATAACTTCAAATAACAATATATATATACATATATATTATAATTTGATAACTTATCCTTTTATTAAATTAAAGACTCCCTATTTATAATATATATACCTATATATATACATTATAAATATAAACACTTATATTAGTTTTAGTAAGATAAATCTTCCTAATTAAAATTTTAGAAAAGATATTCCCAAATTAAAATGTTATTAGTTTTCAAAAGAAATAAATTTGCCAATTTAAAATATTATTAACCTTTTAAAATGAATAAACTTGTCAATTTATAAAATAAATCAACAAATCAATTTAATTATTAATAAAGATTATTAAATTGATATTGCCAAATTTCCGGGATATCACATTCCTCCCCCCTTAAAATAATTTCGTCCCCGAAATTTAAAAGCAAAGATAATTTAATAACCCAGCAAAATTTTATTTTAAACAGCAACCATAGATATCAATCATATTCTAACAACCATAGCAAACAATTTAATCAAACAAATTTAACTATCCAGTCAAAATCTGGATAGAATTTCCTCGAGTTTCCCCAAGTATATATATACCGGGATACTCGTTCTACAGGATCTTAACTAACTATCTACAATAATCTAGAACTCCTTCCCATCTAGATTATAAATCTGAACAAAATATCAGACTAAACTCAAAACCATCTCAACTACCAAATCCTTCTGAACTGCTGATCCCACAACCAATGACAGATCAAACACGTATTCCCTCAGAGATACGTGAAATAAAATGAATTCCAGTTATCCGAACTGGCAACTCAATCCTATATATCAAAGAACTAATTCTCTTGAGAACACAGAAAAATCTCATAATACTTCTGGAGCTAGCTTTCCCATCCTACCAACTCTTATATCTCCTTTGATCGGAGAAAAACTTAAACAATATCCAATTTTAACTTCAATTTCCAAATTCCATCAATCTTAACTGTATAACTCTCCTGACGATCCTGAGTCACTTCATCCTTCCTGATTAGTTTAGCTCTTGCTGATGCTTCCTGAAATAGACTAGACTAATATCAAACCAATTTCCGGATCCTACTCAACAAAATGGTCCTTCCAAAATTTGCTGAAATCCAAACTTGAAAAATAGATATGACCAATCCATTTTAAAAATTTCTGAGCTGCTACACCAACTCTTCTTTCTCTAAGAACCATCCTACTACCAGACTAACCACCGGTATCGCTTCTGGAACCAAGTCGATACGGAACTCAACTCCAGATGCAGACAACTTCTACTTCCTCGAAGACATCCAGAAAAATCTCTGACTACTTCAGTAGCTCCTACTTCCATATGATAAACCTCAATCTCAAACAAAAGATTGCCCAAGATAAATTCCCAAACTAATCGCAAGTCACTTTTGCGATCCTACCTAGTTCGGATTCCAAAGAAACTATTCTCTCTTTACCAATTAAAATAGCCTTATACTTTTTCAAACAAGGTTAGCCCTTCAAGAAAGCCTTCACCATCTTCCTGGACTGTTGATAGAAGAACCACAAAGATTTCCTGAACCATCGGAGAAACGAACCACACTGCTGCTTCCAAATTCTATCTCTGGGACACTGCTAAGCCAAAGACCTCCTCGTCAACACACCGAACACTTCGAGCTGCACTGCTACCACAGTTAACCAAAAGCTTCTAATCCAAAGGCTCCTCAAAACTAAAACCATCAACAAACCTCACAACGAACCTTTGAGATGGCAGACATCCCAAAAGAAACTCGGGCTCCCAACCAAACGCCAATATCTTACTCTTCTTAAGGGAACAATGAGACCATGTCCGAAGAACAACTAATCGACCTTAGTCCCATACTTCCAAATAGACAAAACTCTCTTACTCGATATCAGAGAATTCCTATACAGTCGAGTCTTTCCTGCGGTAGACATCAACTGTTCCTCCAATACCTTCTTAATCTTGTTCCAAAAGAAAATCTCCTTCGGGAACATCCATAGATACTGCGTCTTATCACACAGCTACTATTACCTGAGGTATCAAGGTACCATTACTCACTTCTGCCTCATCGACAGATCCAACTCTACTCATCCACACTTCAAAGATAAACTCCGAACCATTACAGTTTCCTTCGGAGATCGATGAAATCCTTCGCCACGGCAAAGTTTACTCGAGACAGTATTAGGTCTACAGTCTCGACAGATACACTTCCAACCTCAACATTCAAACTCCAACCATTGGTAGTCGTGTTTCACACACCACCACCCTATCTACCTTTATATCCTATATTGGAAAACCCGAACAGGTAACCCAATAAATAGGTAGAAATACATAAATATATATATTTAAAATGATACTTTTTTTTTATAGAAATTATATCTGGGTAAAATTATTTCATCTACCTTTTTAAAACAATATTGTGTCCGTTGGCCTGGTTCAAGTGTTTAGAGATCCCTATCAATAACGTTAGCTACTCGTATTGACCAGAATCCATATACCACTCAACCGATCAATTAACACAATATAAAACCATTTTTATATAACTAACAATTACGCGCTCTCAAGATAGACACCACTTCAGAGCCTAGGTATTCACTAAACCTACTGCTCTGATACCATATGTAACGACCCGGCTTTCTTTGCCCAGAAAGACGCATCGTTATGAAGAAAGAAAGGGATAGAAGAAGAAAAGAAAAGAAGAGAGAACAACAACACATCAGAAATCTCACAGCGGAACGAGAAATATATTATCACATAAGATATTACATAGTATCATATACATCAGAGTACACGATTTATACATCACAATATAGACAGTTATAAACTTCTGTCTATTATACAACACAACTACATAAATACGATACATCATACACAGCGGAAACTCTATATATCTACACGCTGAAGCCTCCTGCTCCACAGCTCCTCCAGAATTCGTCAAGACTAACCTGAATCCCCTTGACTACTCATACAAATTTGAGTACCCAAGAGTTTAATAAAACAGAAAATAAACACTTGGGTCAGACATGGGTCTGGTGTGAGTAAACGGTTAGATTGCTTAACTTTGAAAACCTTTGAAAACAAAAGTATCACGTAAGACTTCCCACAAATAAACATGGGTAAGTTTTTACCTTACGCTAACTAAAACATTTGATAGGAAATCCGATTGTATTATAATAGTGTCTAGGGTTTTCAAGTAAAATACAGAAATAGCTGAAATGCTTACATCTCACATTCCAACATAGTTGGGCACAACTAATACGTATGGCACTTATTGGAGTTTGGATTCCATACAATGGCAGGGCTACTGGGGTACCGCCCGTCACAGTACGTGGCCTAGATCACCGTACCGAGGAGTACGCCTGCTCCCCTGCAACACAAAGCCGGAACCATCCCTTACTGGATAATTCCGAACAAGATAATCCCGTAGTTGGCGCGACCAACCACACACTAAGCCGAAATAAAGAAAAGGGACCTCTAGACAGGGATCTATCTTGCTCTCAGTGGGTGCTACCCACGAAACCTTGCTGCACCTCCCCTGTTTTAGCCATTCCCGGTTGATGAGGCTTGAGGTCACGATTACCTTTAATCAGAACATATCACTTAGAATGCTCATCGTCCGCCTGACGATGTGCTGAAAGCATTCAATCCATACAAGTTCGTTCCGGGTTCGAACGAAACCGAAGGCATTATCTCGTTACACTCATTTTGGAATCACCCTCAGAGTTAACGACAATAACCCTTGCACTCTAAATCTTCATCTTCACTTGAGATTCACGACCTATCGTAAATTTGGATCGATGTGGTATTCGGGTCTCCAGACCTGGAATACCGGTATACGGAAACCCGATCCCGGTCTCATCGAAATCCAAAACGTATCTTTTAAGTCCAAGTTGTTTAAAGGTTTTAATCATTTAAACTTATATTCAGGATGATATAAACAGATAGATAAATCACATTATTACAATAGATAATTCATATCAACATTTATCTCACAAAGCAGCATATCACATATATCATAGATATCCAAATCATCCAATATCAACCAATCACCCAATATCAATCAATCATCTATAAGCAGGTTTGATTAACTCTTAATCAATTTAATTAACCTTTAATTAAATTAATTACTATCCTTTAATCACTTAGATTATCTTAACCCTGCTTACTATCATTAATTAATTTCAAATTAATTTATCATCTCTTAATGATCTTCCTTAATTAATCTCCTTTGATTAATTATATTTTAATTACATTCAAGTAATTATCCTTAACCATATACAGTAATTAACATTTAATTACTATCATTAATTACAATAATTAATGAACCTTTATTAATTAATTAACTATAATTAATTATATTAATCCTCAATTAATTACAATTAATTAATCATACTTAAATTAATTGCTTTTATTAATCAACCTTGATTAATTCATTAATTAAATAATCCTTATTAATTAATTAACCTTTTAATTAATTAAATAATAAATTTTAATCAACCACTTCATTCATTAATTAGCCTTAATTAATCATACACATAATTAACAATTTGTAATTACTTATCTTAATTAATTTCTTCTTAATTAATTTTATTAACCTTGATTAATTAATCTAATTAATTAATCTTTAATTACTTCATTAAGTAATTATTTATCAATTATATTAACAAATAATCCTTAATTAATTACTTATTAATTAATTTCTTTTTAATTAACTACACTTATTAATTAATCTTAAATTAAACACATTTAATTAATCACATTAATTAATTAACTAAAATAATTAAGTAGTTAACTCTTAATTACTTACATAAGTAATTATCTTCTAATTACTTCATTAAATGATCTCTCTTAACTAATTACCTTAACAATTAATTAATCCCATCATTAAATAATTCTTAATTCTTTAAATTAATTATTCCATAATTAATTAACTTTAAACAATTAACTTAATTAATTCCTTAATTGATTACAACAAGTGATTTAACCCTTAATCACTTCTACTTAATTACTTCCATTAATAATTATCCACTAAGTACTTCCATAAGTAATTATTCTTAATTACATTTAGTACTTATCCATTAATTACTTTACTAAGTAATTCAATTAATTAATCATAATTGATTATCTTAATTAATTAGACTAATTAATTAATCTAAAATTAATTACATTAATTAATTAACTAATTAATCATTTCTTAATTTCTAATTAATTCATTAACTATCCACTAAATACTTTATTAAGTAATTATTCGTAATTACAAACATTAATTAAGCTTAAATTTATTTATTAATTAATTGTTCTTAATTAATCTCTACTTAACTAATTAAGAATAAACTTTACATTTATATTAAATATTTACTCAAATCATTACTTCATTAAAAGCAAATTTAGAAATCAATTTTGAAATAAAATTTATTTTAAACAAAACAATTCAAACAAAAATTTTTGAAAACCATTTCAAAACATGTTTAATTAAATCAAACCATTATTTATTTTAAAACTTGTTTTTAAAAACTTAAAAACTTGTCCATGTTTTAAAATTTAAAACCAAGATATAATCGGCTATAAAATCTCAAAACCCGGTTACTTCAATAACTCGAGTAAAACCCAAAACCACACGAGTCTGCCCCGAGAAGCCTTCTTCTTCTCCAACGCGACCCACAGCACAAATCAGAACGAAACAACGTGCACAATAACGTGCACGTTCACGTGTACAGATGATCAGATCTTCTCTGATCATCGCCGAGAGCATCTACACCTCACTAATCATCTCTCCGACCATCACAACCCCTCAGAACCCATCAGATCGCCGTTGTTTAAATTCGAGTAACTCACTCGAATTACAGGAAACCATCGATCCAAGGAAAATCCCCTCGTACCGACCATCTACATCACCAGAATCCTTACCATTACGTCCATAGCTGCGCCTCGACATCCCGCTTCTACCCTTTAGCACGCGATCAACACAGATCCACCATGGCCATCGCGATAGCCTCATGAACATCATCGTTCCAAACTGTCTCTGGAACCCTAGTTCGCCGTCCCCCGACCACCACAGTCATCTAAAAATTCGCCGAGCATTTTTCCTGTGATCAACCACCCACAGGCCACCTCCAGTCCAAGTATCAACCAATTCGACCACGCCGATCATCGGCAATCACTCAAAACGCCTAATTCGAACAACCTAAGAATTCTCATTGTTTAACAATCTATAAATCATGAAATGCATATTAAAATTCGTGATTCTCCAATTCGAATTCAGTTATATATTCAAAACACGAAATTCAATCCATCGATTTTCTTTTGTCTTATACATTTTACTGCAGTTTTTCTAATTCCCAGTTAAACATCAACTAATTCCCCTAAAAATTATTTCTAAAAATAAGATCTAGTTAATCCAAACCTAATTCCTTTAGGGATCCTTGCCAGAAATTGTTTAGATTAAGAGATAATAATTTATTTTGATTGAACTGAACCTGTTAATTTAACCAAAGATGAATATGCATATACACAGATATGCATATCAATATACAGAGTAATTTAGACTTAGTCCCAGTTCAAAGCATTCATGCAAACATATCTATAACAATACTTCAATCATTCATCACATCCATTAACATATTAAGGCTTAAAAAATGAGGTTTGTTCACAGGTTACAAAACAGAGAACAGAGGCAATACATGTATCTACACATATGAACACATGCAACCATATCTACAGAGATTCATCACAATATTTTAGCCAAATCACAGATTTTAAAAGCTGTTTTTAAAAGAATGTTTACTCACCTATTTAATTGCAGAGAACAAAGCAGAGCAGTTTACTACTTCCAGGTTTTAAAATTTTGATCCGTGAAAGCTTTAAATTTGCTTTGCTGATGGAAACCTTTGCATGCCTTCAATTTGATGTTGTTTAAAGTTGAAACTACTGAGTTGGTCTTGATTCCTTTTGAATTGCAGAAGATTTGAATTGCAGTTGAACTCCATTTTAGTTGTAGGTTGATTTGAAGTTGCAGCATTTACTTTCAACTTGATTTTGCACATTTTAAATTCCCAGATTTTTATCTTCATTTGCTTTTAGTTTAGTTTCAGGTTTTGAGTTAAGAAAAGAGAAGAAAGGAAAGAATTTGGACCGTGGTAAAATGAAAACAGGCTTCTCTAAACATACATTTATTTATAAATGTTAAATTTTTAAAGAAAAACAAAATGATGCCACTTGTCCCTTTTAGTTAACTTACACATATGCCTCCAAGTCTCCATAAGTTTACAAGTGTTTTATCTTGTCTTTAATTAATTTACAAGTATTAATTCCTTTTTATTTTGATTTATTTAAATCCTACATGTATATTTAAAAATATCTATATGTATAAAAATGTATTTATCCTTTTATAATAAGCTTTAAGATTTCTATATAAATATACAAGTGTGAAAAACTATTATTTATAATAACTTATGCTTTAATCAAATATATATATATATAACATATTTATAAATGCTTAAGAAATTGAGCTTAACTATATATATATATTTTTACAAACCATTTTGAATTTTAAAAAGGAAAGAATCTAAAAAAAACAATTGAACTTCTTAATTTAAACCTTAACCAAAATAAAACTTAAAATATATGTTTATAATAAATAAGAAATTATTCTTGTTATTTAAATCTTAAAATATCATTTTCAAAAGTATTAAACCAAATTACAAATTATATATATATTAAAGTTTGAAAACATCTTATTAAATTCAAATTCAATATTCTTTCCATTCCAATATATACAAATATATATATTCTAAATGGAAAATACTTTTAACATTAGCTTTATAATTATCATATTTAATTTTAATACATAACTTCAAATAACAATATATATATACATATATATTATAATTTGATAACTTATCCTTTTATTAAATTAAAGACTCCCTATTTATAATATATATACCTATATATATACATTATAAATATAAACACTTATATTAGTTTTAGTAAGATAAATCTTCCTAATTAAAATTTTAGAAAAGATATTCCCAAATTAAAATGTTATTAGTTTTCAAAAGAAATAAATTTGCCAATTTAAAATATTATTAACCTTTTAAAATGAATAAACTTGTCAATTTATAAAATAAATCAACAAATCAATTTAATTATTAATAAAGATTATTAAATTGATATTGCCAAATTTCCGGGATATCACATGGACGATGAGCATTCTAAGTGATGTGTTCTGATTAAAGGTAATCGTAGCCTCAAGCCTCATCAACCGGGAATGGCTAAAACAGGGGAGGTGCAGCAAGGCTTCGTGGGTAGCGCCCACTGAGAGTAAGGTCATCCCTGTCTAGATGTCCCTTTTTATTTCGGCTTAGTGGTGCGGTTGCTGATCACAACCGTGGGGTGATTTTATTCGGAATCATCCAGTAAGGGATGGTTCCGGCTTTGTGTTGCAGGGGAGCGGGCGTACTCCTCGGTACGGTGATCTAGGCCACGTACTGTGACGGGCGGTACCCCAATAGCCCTGCCATTGTATGGAAATCCAACTTCCAATAAGTGATCTTGGACTTGATTGTATAACCCACTTTGTGGCTAGTATGCTGGAATTTAATAATGTAACAATTTCAGCTATGTGAGTATTTATTTGAAAACCCTAGACCATATTATAATATAACTCGATTTCCTATCAAAAGTTTTGGTTAGCGTAAGGTAAAAACTTTTCCATGTTTATGTGTGGGAAGTCTTACGTAATACCTTTGTTTTCAAAAGGTTTTTAAAGTTAAGCAACTTTAACCGTTTACTCACACCAGACCCATGTCTGACCCAAGTGTTTATTTTCTGTTTTATTAAACTCTTGGGTACTCAAATTTTTACGAGTAGCCAAGGGATTCAGGTTAGCTTTGACGAATCTATGGAGGAGATATGGAGCAGGAGGCTTCAGCGTTCGTAGATATATAGTGTTCCGCTATGTTGATCTCTGTGATTGTGTCTTGTATGTATTTGAGTTGTAATGTCTAGACAGATGTTTATAACTGTCTATTTGGTGATGTATAAGTTGTGTACTCTGATGTATATGATACTATGTGATATATTATATTTCATTCGTTCCGCTGTGAGATTGTGATGTGTTGTTGTTCTTTCTTCTCTTCTTTTCTCTTTTCTATCCCTTTCTTTCTTATTAATGATGCGTCATTCTGTGGAATGAATGGCGGGTCGTTACACAATGCCATGGTAGGATTCAACCAATTGCAGATCCAGACTGGTGGTAATGCATAGTAGCTACTACCGCCCACTACGGAACACACTCCCATAATCAAAATCAAGGGGTGGCCACCAAATAATCACAAAGTCATAATATGGTATCGAAGAAGCATGTCCGATAGGAGGAATGACCTCACTTGGCCTGGCGTGGCTCCTGTTTTAGTCACATCTAAGCTGACTCACGGGAGTCAGGGTCACGTAAATACCTCATACAGAATCGTTCACCAAACCATCCTACTTCATTCTAGAACCTCCACCACATACACAGTTGTTAAAGTGGTTTTCGGTATTGGCAGAGAGTATGACAATATTCGATCCCGGTCTCTTTAACAACCAAATGCTTATTTCACACCGGATGGTTCTTTTAAAGTTCCAAAACCATTTCATATTGATATCAAAATATTATATTCAATTCACACCATATCACTTTCGAAATCATATTCACAGTTAGGTTAAATTCTCATTTCAAAATCATCATATTTACTCAAATATGTCATTTCATCAGCAAATATCATTTCAAATCCCAACTTATGTTATAACATTATTAAACCTTTTTCGCTTTATAATCAAGGCTTTAATTATAAACATTTCAACTTTACACCATCTGAAATTTTGAAAATAATTTAGATAGTTATAAATAGTTTAATTAGCTTAACATAGTTTTAAATAGATATAAATTAGGTTAAATAGGTTTAAAATAGATTAAATAAATTTAAAATAGATAAAAATAGATTAAGATACCTTTAATAGATTTAAAATAGTTTAATTGGTTTTAAAATAGATTAAATAGGTTTATTTTGGATTAATTAGATTTAAAATAGATTAAATGAATTTAAAATAGAATTTAAAATAGATTAAATAGGTTAATTAGTTTAAAATAGGTTAAATTAGATTAAAATAAATTAAATAGTTTAAATTGATTAAGTTAGTTTAAAATAGATTAACTTATTTTAATAGTTGAAAATCTTAAAATTAGAATTTAAAAGAACATTTACAGTTTATATTGAGATAATAAATTTGAAATTAACATCAAATTTAACTATTTCTTCCATTTTAACAAATCTAGACCATATCCAGATTTCAAATCAAAAACTCAATTTCAAATCTTGAAATGTCTAATTTAACTATTCCAATTTTAATAGATTTTCAAAGTTACAGTTTCCAACATTTCAATAACTCAATTTCGATAAATTTCGTTTATACTTCAAATTCAACTTTAGAATTCCAATTTAAACCCTCTAAGCAATTACTTAACACAATTCCAAAATTTCAAATTTAATCCTTTAAACAATTCATTTAAACAATTTATTTTATGTAAATCAAATTCTATTTCAAAATATCATTTAGCTGAATTCAAAATTTAATGATTTAAAATAATTTAATTTTACCAATCCGGTGTTCGTATATAATTTTCTACCCCATGGTCAAATGATGCGAATATTTATCATTTCAATCCGCAAATATTTAAATTTACGGGTATATATCATTTCAACCCGCAATCCCAAATTTATGTCAATGAAAATCTCTTCGGTTTATCATTCCGACTCATAACGATTTTCCCCTATTCTATATATGATCGTTCGGGTATGTATCATTTCAACCCATAGGGAACTTGTAGTGTTATAACAATATAATATATAACATCTAGTCGTCCAATATCAACAATCAAACATCCATCACAACCATCATCCAAATCAACCAATGAACATCAATAGATAACTTATTATCATTAACGGGTATTAAATTGACAATTGAATTCAATATTAAATTAAACGATGATTAAATGCAATAAAAGTGAAATTTAACTGGAATGACAATTTAAACATACCAAACATCAATCAATTAATTTTGAATCACATCATAAATTTAATTTCACTAACATAAGAAAATTTAGTAGTTGTGAGTGGGTTAAAACACTCACCTATGATTTATAATCGATTTAAATCCAATAATAGAAGAAATCGCACGTGAATCGAAGTTTATATGCAAAAGATATTCATGTTACAAGAAATATTATTAAAATAATAATTGGTACACGTTTAAGTAAAAAAAATTAACAAATTTTAATACTTACGTTTTTCTCAAGATAAGGCTTCAGGCAAAGATGGAAGAACAAACTAAGATGAGGGCAGGACATATAGGAAAAATAAATAAAAAATGAAACTCATGTTTTATAAAAGAAAGCTTTTGAATTTGCAAAAATGAGAGCTTTTGAATTTGCAAGTTCACATTAAAAAGATTTGGGGAAATGAAGATTTGAAATGGAGATCTAAACATAGGAAATGAAGCGGCGACAAGAAAAAATGAAGGAACAATTTTAAAAACGTGAACAATTTGTTGATGAGATTATAACTTCAGCAAAGAATAATTTGAACTAAATGAATATGAGGTATCAAGAGAAACAAAACGTAAAAGAAGAAATAAAGTGGCAGGTTATTTAATAATAAAGAAATAAAGGTGGAGGGACAATAATGAATGTCACGTTTCTAAAATAAAGGCTTTAGGAAATATAGGCTACCAAAATAAAAACAAAAATATGAGGTTGTGGAAGAAGGCTACAGGAAATGAAAATGAAAAGAAATGAAGTGGCTGTAGAAATATGAAATGAGATGGAGAAAACAACGAACTCACAAATTTTTTTCTTTAGGAATTGGAGGTAGGACATGGTGTAAATAGGTAAAGAAAGGTTGAAAAAAAAATATGTATACATATAAAATGAAACTCACGTTTGAGAAGATGTAGCTTCAGGAAAAAAAGGAAGGAAATAAACGAAATGAAGAAACAACAAAAATGAGGAAAGAAATGTGGTATGTATTAAATAATAACAAAGGAATGCACGGACCAGATGTACACTACCAACAAACCTTTTGAATTCAAATTTCAAACTTATGTCTCCTCTTTACTACTTTACTTACCTCCCATAAACTCACAGTTCACCTATTTAATTTTACGTTAACACGCGATAAATGAAAATAAATTCTCTACATAAAATAGAGTAATTAATTAAGGTAATATAGAACATTAAGAACCTTTCATTTCTCTCTCTGTGATTAGATTGGTAATTTAAACAAACATGTTAACATTTCGATTAAACATTTTACTAGGAATGCATTAACATACATTAAACAAATTTGACAGCATAAATGAGGTAATATAAATAGGTGTATAATATATATATATGTGTGTGTGTGTGTGTGTGTGTGTGTGTACATCTTTATCTCCACTTATACTTTACATTCATAAATAAAAGATATGCTACTAATCCACATAAGGAGGCAATGAATGTAAGAGTAAATTAGAAGAGCGAAGATTGATAGGTAAATTATGTTGCAATTAAAATCTAATCAAGTCTAAGTGAAAAGGAAATAGTCAAGTGTAAATCTATTTTGTGTAAATCTATTTTACCCCTTTACAATCTCCTATTAACATTTAATTTAAAACCATATGAGATTTCAAACCTAAATAATTCCTTTTTTTATAATTGGATCTGAAACATAAGTTTATATTTAGGTATAAACATATATGTAGTAAACCAACACTAATATTTGAAACATGAACTGAATTAATTGGAAATAAATCACCCAATTAAATTTATTTCAATATACGTCTACAATTAACGTCTTCTCTCTTTTTAATTAAAAGGTTCCAATCGCATTAATTGCCGTTGATTTCTAAGTTAAAATTTAAAAGAGAAATGAGACAATTAAATTCCTTTTATAGTGATTTAACGTGTTTATGGAATTATTGTATACAAACCAAAAGCTATTAATTTCTTATTAACTAGTTGATTTCTTATTCTTGTAATTAATCTGTAAGCTAAGATACATTTCAAACAAATAAACATATGTTTACTCCTTTACTAAACTTATTCATTTTTATTCTTTTATTTTTGATTTAAACGTCCTTAATTAAATCAACTATTACCTTATGAATTTATTCAACATAAGTTTTCATTTTATTTCACTCAACTCTATAGTTAACATCTTTTCTTATATTAACAGCAATATTTAATTACATTTAATTTTATTGATTTCCAAATTGATTTCAAAGGATTAAATAATACGATGATAAGTAAAACAATATTTACATTTAAGTAATTTTAACACATTAAAAAACACATTTATAAATCTATTGCTTATAACAAGGGTTACTGAATCTATGTACCAAATAATTGGTTTCCTATTGCATGTTAAAACCAATCAAATCAACTAACATTGATTTCTCTTTTTAATACAATGTTCAATTTTATTCCTTATTTACTTTCATTATTACCATTAATTGAAATTACATTAAAATAGTTGTCAATAACATTCAAACAACATAATTAAATTATATTGTAATCAAAAAATTTACCACACATAAGTCATAAATTTTGATTTCTTAAAATATTAAATTGCAAAATATTAATTAATTTAATATTTTTAATTATCGAAAATGACGGATCATTACACTCTCCCCCACTCAAAACTTTTCGTCCTCGAATAGGAACAAAAAGGGATTAAGAACTTGATAAAAAATTTATTCAAAATAATCATTTAATTAAACACTTTAATTTTACATAATTAAATATTTTAAATAAAATATATCTATTTATAAAAACTTAAATCTTAAAATTCAGGTTAAATAAAAGTTTGAAAATATTTCACTTTCACAAAATTTTCTAAGTCTTAAATTCACGAAAAATTTCGGCAGAGTCTCCTTTGTACGGAGAGATCCGGGAGAAATAATAATACCAATAATATTGTGTGTATATATATAACATATTTCAAAAATAAAATATCCCAAACCACGGGAAAATAATATAATATTGCTATAAACCGTAATTCGAAAAGTACCTATTTGTCTGGCAAACAATGCTTATTTTATGAAACCAAAAGCGGTAGCAATTGCTTCCATAACCTATATTTCACTTATAAAATCCAAAAGAAGTCAATAATTAAGTGAAAAGAGAAATATTTAGTTGTTTCAATCAATAACAAATGAACCAACACAACATAACAATAATCACTTGCAAACAAAACCATACAATCATCACATACAATCAAAGTGATAAGCCATCCATCCATAACAACCAAAACAAATGATTTGTTCGGGTTCAGAAACTTTTAATCATATAAAATGATAAATAAACAACTAAGTATACCATACACTCAACAGTCTTAGATAAAACTTAATAGATTATTTATACATATACAGTTAGAAGTATCATTTCCCAACCATCCCTTAAGATAAAACAAACAATAATTTCAAATATCAGTTAAGTTTATTCTTATAAATCTCCTTTTACATTATTTATTGTTTATCTTTGTTTTTTTCTTTTTCATTTTTCATTCATACAATGATTATTTTCTTTAATTTACATTCATTACTTACAAAATTCATTTCCCAATCATTTATACAATGCCATTTTCCATTAATTTATATTCATTTGCTTACACATGTTCTTTTCATTCAATTATTTAAAATAATCAATGAATTTATTATTGAAGGATTACATACATTTTTTCTCAGTTTACTTCACACTTATCATTTACTTTGATTTCCTTTTAACATCAATATTTATTTGTAAAGCAACTCGTTCTTTTTTTCTTTTCACATTTGTCTCTTTATATATAGTATTCCATTTTACTATTTACTTTAATTACAATTGGCTTCAAACATCACTTAAGTTTATAGTCATTTACTAACAATATTCACTTTTCTATTACATTTCATTAGTAGCATTTCAATTTATTAAATTAAGTTTATAACATTATTGTAACATCTATTCTTATTTATAGGAATAATTTTATTGAACTTCTTCATTACTAAAGTTTTACTTGTATAATATTCTATCACATATTTCTATTTAACATATCAACTTTTAACATTTTGGTAAGTTATATATATGTCTTTTAGGAATGTAATTGAATGTCACACAAATTTATCTTATTCATTTAGTTAACAAAAGTGTTCAATAATTACATCTTCTAAATTTTCATATCTACAAGTTACAGATTTCCCATTTCTTATACATTTCATTAATCACTTAACATCAAATTTCTTAATTTCCATTTTAGGAGTTTCCAATTATTAATACAGTCCATATTTCATTTCATTAAAATAATTGAAAGCTACTAATTATCAGAAAGTTTTAAGAACTAAACTCCAGGTTACATTACAAATCATTTAGAAAATAATATATATATATATATATATATATATTTATATCCTTTATAGATCAAATCAAATGTGTAGTAAAACTACAACAGCAGTCTTTCCACTTTGAAACTCGAAAATGAACGTCGATGATGCATACACTCATCACCGAAATTATTTTCCAACGACATAGTGAGGAGTACAGAACTTATTTCCTTTTTATACTTCCTTTTAAAATTCCTTAAAAACATTTCTTTCAAATCATAATGAAATATTTATATCTGAAAATGCTTCCAAGTAGTACAAATATTATATTCCAAAATCTTTCGAAAGAAATTTTCAAAATCCCAGAACTTAAGTTCTCAAATTTTCAAGCTATATTCATTTTATTTATAATCCCATTTTGCAACCAATGTTTATAAAATTTTCACCTCCTAACAAACAAACAAACATAACACATACCATTATATACATTTATAAAGATTACTCTTTTATATACGAAATATAATAATAGGCAAAATTATTTCATTTACCCATATTTCAAAACAATATTGTGTCGGCCTGCCCTATTAAGTGTTTAGAAATCCTTATCGATGCCACAGCGTCCCATGTACAGACCAGAATTTATAAATACTAAACAGAACAAATTAACACAATACAAAACCTTTTATAACACTAACAAATACGATTTCTCATATATATACACTCAACGACTCATTTTAGGGTATTTCTACCCTATCTCTAATGAGTCAGACCCCACAAAGCTAAGTTTATCGCTAAACCAAAGCTCTGATACCAAATGTAATGACCTTTCTTTTTGGACGGTTTAAATCGACACACATGCCAACTCAAACCATTCAAAAGGGGCAAATTGTTATGGGGTAAATAAGAAAAAGTAGAGAAAGAAAGAAAAACAAACACAGAATCTCACAGCGGAATGACAAAATATAATAATCAAATAAACAGTTCATGAAACTGTTTTACAAATAACATTGATTACACTTTACAGTACAGAATCAGAGTACATACAGCAGTAATAAATAAATAATGCAGCGAAACAACATGATGCAGCGGAAAATTATAAAAAATAATATAGTAAATAGTAACAGTAGTAAATCTTCATTTTTGTCCTCCTGAAGGCAGTCTTCGATAAACTGAAAAGCTCAGACTGACCCGAGCGAATTGAAATGTGGCGCCTCACCTCTATACTCACACTAGCCAAGGACACTACAGAGTAATGCCGTTGACTAGCACAAAGAATAAGGCTGTTGAGGAGCGACCATCTATGTAATTGCTTTGTGCGAGTACCGATATGTGAGATAATATAACTTACATTTCATTTCAAGAGGAAATCCGACATATCAAATACAAACTCAAAGCTACCACACAGTGGCTATGTGGACTTCGGAAAAAAATATACAAATAAACATAACACAAATCAGTCAGAGATATTCATATCACAAAAGCGGAAACAGATATGAATATATCACATAGAAGTGCACATCAAATTAGTGGTCATACAAGATCCACTACATCCCAAAAGAATAGATACAAGTGTTAGACAAAAGAATAAGTATACAACAAGGAGTCTCTATCTCAAATGTATACTAACAAAAACTACTATGCTAAAGTAGTTAGCCAAAAGTCAGGTGACGGACCCTGATAAGAAGTCAAGCAGGAGCACCTAAAATACCTCGGTCTGACCCGAGTATTATTTAAGAAGAAAATAATAAACGGATCAGTCTACCTATAAATATCAGATAAAATGAGATAGGATAAGAGATATGACAAAAACGTATGATAACAATAATTCCATACTGTGACAAGTATACATCAGATAACAACAAAAATCATACAATATCTCAAATATTCTCAAACACCAAAAGAATGTCATATTCTTTAAATTATTCACCAAAACACAAATATTGATAGAGCTTATCAATGCAAATCGCCAAAAATCGGTGAAACACAAATTCTAGAAATCATCAACTAGAAATCCAGAAATCACAAAAAGGGGAAGGCCTATCACAAACGAGAGTATGAAAACTCCCCAACACGTGTATCACAAATGAGCCGGAGCTCCTCCAAACAGGGTATATCCCCCCTTGTAGACAATGAGCCAAAGCTCCTCCTATGAGCCGAAGCTCCTCCAAACAGGGTATAGTCCCCCCTTGCAGACTATGAGCCAAAGCTCCTCCTATGAGCTAAAGCTCCTCCAAACAGGGTATAGTCCCCTCTTGCGGACTATGAGCCAAAGCTCCTCCTATGAACCGAAGCTCCTCCAAACAGGGTATAGTCCCCCCTTGCGGACTATGAGCCGAAACTCCTCCTATGAGCCGAAGCTCCTCCAAACAGGGTATAGTCCCCCCTTGCGGACTATGAGCCGAAACTCCTCCAAATAGGGTATAGTCCACCCTTGCGGACAATGAGACGAAAATCCTCCAAACAGGGTACAGTCCCCCATGCGGACAATGAGACATCACACATCTCTAGTCTAAATCACAAAATGATCACCATTGATCAATAAGAAGTGTCGATTACACTAAGCTAGTAAATAGACGAGTTTAGCTTCATGTCCCATAACCACTAGCTTAACTTAAATATTTACGAACAAATTGTAGATTTCCACTCGAAAATTGTCACAAGATTTCAATCGAACAAGTCTAAGAATTAACCGACAAAGTAAACGCAAGCGTTTCATACCACTTGTTTTGCTAAGCCGTTTAATTAGATTTCTCATACGAATGAGGTAAAGGTTTGTATATACTAATAGATTGGAAAACGGTTTTATAAACGAGCTTTGTATTAAAAATAGAGTTGAAATCATCTTTGTGAAAGAGTTTGAATATTTACTACTAGTATAGAAACCTTTGTATTTTAAAGTGACAAACCACAAAAATGATTACAGAAACAATCAATCACCAAAAATTCACATACGAAAATGTGAAGTAAATCCATAACAATCGATATCAAATCCATCAAACGGATATTCCCAAAAATCCAAAGAAAGAAGTCATCAAAGTCGATAATAAGTGATAACAACTAACCGGATCGACAAGAATCGATTAAAAATCGGAAACCCACACAAAACTACCTCAAATAGGCAAGAATGCAGATTTCCCAGATTCAGTCGACTGAACCAGAAGGTCAGTCGACTGATAAAAGGCCAGAAACTCTCAGGTTCTTGGTTCAGTCGACTGACCCTCTGGTTCAGTCGACTGATACAAGGCCAGGAACATTCGGTTCCTAGTTTCAGTCGACTGAACCAGAAGGTCAGTCGACTGATACAGGTTCAGAGAATTTTCTGGTCCCAGATTCAGTCGACTGAACTTCTGGTTCAGCCGACTGAACTATGATCTGCAGTATTTTCAATCTAGCCCCTTGATGGGCAAAAATCCTAACAAAAAGCGATCGGACGAGCAACGGAGACTAGGGATTTATGTCAAGAGACAACCCAACCTTGTAGGCTCTTCGATTCACCCCAAAAACGTGTTCAAAACATCAAAGATAGGATTTTTAAAGATTTGACTTCAAAACACCAAAAATTGGAATATTCATCAAACCAAATCAATTCAAAGTCAAATGAACAAGGAATAGATGTTAGGAATTACTACCTAACAAGTATCAAAAATATAGACATAAATGTGAGTTCAAAAACTCACCTTTTAAACCCAAAACAACAAATGAGAAGCTCTAGAACAATCAAAGATTGATTTCTCTTCAACAACACCTCTAGAATCTTCAATCTATTATCAAAGGTGAAGTTTTTCCTAAGTTAGGTTATAGGAAATTTCTGAAAATTGAAGAGAGATAGAGATGGAGAAGATGAAGAGGATGCTTACCTAAGCTTCACCTTGATTTTGGACTTGAATTTGAGTTCCCTAAACAGAACTAGGGTTTAGGAATTTCCATTTCCCTTTCTTTCCCCCATTTTTCTTAAAAGCTTGAGTGTTAGGAAATAGAATGAGTGAATGGATGAACAGGAGTGGAGTTGGGTTATTTGTTAGGTTGGTGGGCTGAAACCCAAACCCAAAGCCCTAAATGAAAATATCAAAATTTTACTCAACTCCAAACATATCGATGTTTATACTCAAAATGGTCACAAATGCCAATTTGGATTCAATGTAAGTGGTCTCGAGTCCTAATTCGACTGTTTGCAAAAAGTGACATTTCAGACTTAAATCCGACTAACGATGCTATATTTAAATATACAATCGTAAAATATGCGGGTTGTTACATGTAAAGACAAAACACTCAAGTCAAAACTAAAAGATCTTATGTAAGTTAAATCAACAATAAATATGAGTGTAACAGCGTCGGAGATGTTTACGGGTTTTGGCATCTCCTATCAAGTGTCAAACGTGAGTGCAATAACTTAAGAGATGTTCGGGATTACCATCTCTTAAGGATCCGTTAAACTATCTACATACATAGTACAATACGCTATTATAATAGTGTCTACAGTAAAGTATTAAAATAGCGTTAAGGCGTTACCCATATCCCCCTAAACACATTTTATATAATGTCGTAGTCTATACAGATACTGTAAACTCCACCGTAAACTGGTGGGCTATCAGGGAGCACTCCATAGGTACGACACAAAACAAACTCGTAGAAGGTGCAATAGGGCATGTAAACACGGCACTCGAGGCATTGCCAGGGTAGGATTCTACCAATTGTGGATCCGGACTGGTGGTAACGCATAGCAGCTACTACCATCCACCTCGAAACACACTCCCATAATCAAAATCAATGGGTGGCCACCAAATAATCACAAAGTCATAATATGGTATCGAAGAAGCATGTCCAATAGGAGGAATGACCTCCCTTGGCCTGGCGTGGCTCCTGTTTTAGTCACATCTAAGCTGACTCACGGGGGTCAGGGTCACGTAAATACCTCATACAGAATCGTTCGCCAAACCATCCTACTTTATTCTAGAACCTCCACCACGTACCAAGTTCTTAAAGTGGTTTTCGGTATTGGCAGAGAGTATGACAATATCCGATCTCGATCTCTTTAACAACCAAACGCTTATTTCACACCGGATGGTTCTTTTAAATTTCCAAAACCATTTCATATTGATATCAAAATATCATATTCAATTCAAACCATTTCACTTTTGAAATCATATTCACAGTTAGGTTAAATTCTCATTTCAAAATCATCATATTTACTCAAATATGTCATTTCACCAGCAAATATCATTTCAAATCCCAACTTATGTTATAACATTATTAAACCTTATTCGCATTAAAATCAAGGCTTTAATTATAAACATTTCAACTTTACACCATCTGAAAATTTGAAAATAATTTAGATAGTTATAAATAGTTTAATTAGCTTAACATAGTTTTAAATAGATATAAATTAGGTTAAATAGGTTTAAAATAAATTAAATAAATTTAAAATAGATTAAAATAGATTAAGATACCTAAAATAGATTCACAATAGTTTAAATGGTTTTAAAATAGATTAAATAAGTTTATTACGGATTAATTAGATTTAAAATAGGTTAAATAGAATTTAAAATGGATTAAATAGGTTAATTAGTTTAAAATAGGTTAAATTAGATTAGAATAAATTAAATAGTTTAAATTGATTAAATTGGTTTAAAATAGATTAACTTATTTTAATAGTTGAAAATCTTAAAATTAGAATTTAAAAGAACATTTACAGTTTATATTAAGATAATAAATTTGAAATTAACATCAAATTTAACTATTTCTTTCATTTCAACAAATCTGGATCATATCCAAATTTCAAATCAAAAACCCAATTTCAAATCTTGAAATGTCGAATTTAACTATTCCAATTTTAATAGATTTTCAAAGTTATAGTTTCCAACATTTCAATAACTCAATTTCGATAAATTTCTATTATACTTCAAATTCAACTTTAGATTTCCAATTTAAACCCTCTAAGCAATTTACTTAACACAATTCCAAAATTCCAAATTTAATCATTTAAACAATTCAGTTTATGTAAATCAAATTCTATTTCAAAATATCATTTAGCTAAATTCAAAATTTAAAGATTTAAAATCATTTAATTTAACCAATCCGGTGTCTATATATAATTTTCGACCCTATGGTCAAGTGATACAGATATTTATCATTTCAATCCGCAAATATTTAAATTTACGAGTATATATCATTTCAACCCACAATCCCAAATTTATTTCAATGAAAATCGCTTGGGTTTATCATTTCAACCGATAAAGATTTTCCCCTATTCTATATGATCGTTCTGGTATGTATCATTTCAACCCATAGGGAACTTGCATTGTTATAATAATATAAAATATAACATCCAGTCATCCAATATAAACAATCAAACATCCATTACAATCATCTTCCAAATCAACCAATAAACATTAATAGATAACTGATTATCACTAACAGGTATTAAATTGACAATTGAATTCAATATTAAATTAAACGATGATTAAATGCAATAAAAGTCAAATTTAACTAGAATGACAATGTAAACATACCAAACATCAATCAATTAATTTCTAATCACATCATAAATTTAATTTAACTAACATAAGAATATTTTTTATTTGTGAGTGGGTTAAAACACTCACCTTTGATTTATAGTCGATTTAAATCCAATAAAAGCCCAAAATTCCAATAGAAGAAATCGTGCGTAAATCGAAGTTTATATGCAAAATATATGTTGCAAGAAATATTATCAAAATAATAATTGGTACACGTTTAAGTAAAAAAATTAAACAAATTTTAATACTTACATTTTTCTCAAGATAAGGCTTTAGGCAAAGATGAAAGAACAAACTAAGATGAGGACATGACATGTAGGAAAAATGAAAAAAAAAATGAAACTCATATTTCATAAAAGAAAGCTTTTGAATTTGCAAAAATGAGAGCTTTTGAATTAGCAAGTTCACATTAAAATGATTTGGGGAAATGAAGATTTGAAATGTAGATCTAAACATAGGAAATGAAGCGGCGACAAGAAAAAATGAAGGAACAATTTTTAAAACATGAACAATTTGCTGATGAGATTATAACTTCAGCAAAGAATAATTTGAACAAATGAATATGAGGTATCAAGAGAAACAAAACGGAAAAGAAGAAATAAAGTGGCAGGTTATTTAATAATAAAGATGTGACGACCCGGCTTTCCACTCCCGGAAAATCGCATCGACAGTAAGAAAGAAAGGGGTGAGAAGTAGAAAAGAGAAGAAGAGAAAAAGAAACAACAACAACGATCTCACAGCGGAACGAATAAATTATATTAATAACATAAACTATTACATAGTATACAACACTTTACAGAGTTACACAGCATATACATCACTTACTAGACAGTTATAAACATCTGTCTAGACATTACAACTCAATACACTACAGAGATACAGACACAGCGGAACTACTATATATATCTACAACGCTGAAGCCTCCTGCTCCATTGCTCCTTCACAATTCGTCAAAGCTAAACCTGAATCCCTTGGCTACTCGTAAAAATTTGAGTACCCAAGAGTTTATAAAACAGAAATAAACAACTTGGGTCAGACATGGGTCTGGTGTGAGTAAACGGGTTAAACTTGCTTAACTTCAAAACCTTTAGAAAGAAAAGGTATCACGTAAGACTTCCCACACATAAACATGGGTAAGTTTTTACCTTACGCTAACCAAAACATTTGATAGGAAATTCGATTGTATTATAATAGGGTCTAGGGTTTTCAAATAAATATGAAATAGCTGAAATTGTTACATTATTAAATTCCAGCATACTAGCCACAAAGTGGGTTATACAATCAAATCCGTTATCACTTATTGGAGATTGGATTCCATACAATGGCAGGGCTACTGGGGTACCGCCCGTCACAGTACGTGGCCTAGATCACCGTACCGAGGATCACTCCCAATCCCCTGCAACACAAGGTCGGAACATCCCTTACTGGATAATTCCCGCACAAGATACCTCACGGTTGGGATCAGCAACCGCACCACTAAGTCGAAAATAGAAAGGGACATCTAGACAGAGGTAATCTTGTCCTACTTGGGTGCTACCCACTAACCTTGCTGCACCTCCCCTGTTTTAGCCATTCCCGGTTTGTGAGGCTTGAAGTCACGATTACCTTAGAAAAGAACACATCACTTAGAATGCTCATCGTCCACCTGACGATGTTCTGAAAGCATTCAATCCATATAAGTTCGTTCCGGGTTCGAACGAAACCGAAGGCATTATCTCGTTACACTCGTTTTGGAATCACCCTCAGAGTTAACGACAATAACCCTTGCACTCTGAATCTTCATCTTCACTTGATTCACGACCTATCGTAAATTTGGATCGATGTGGTATTCGGGTCTCCAGACCTGGAAATCCGGTATACGGAAACCCGATCCCGGTCTCATCGAAATCCAAAGCGTATCTTTTAAGGCCAAGTTGTTTTAAAGGTTAAAACAATTTAATTCATTATCTTTATACACATAGAAAGATAATTCACAATAGATAATCAACATTATCAGATAATCCATATTATCATCACAATTCAACTAACATCCATATCACACAGCATATATCTCATCAGAGATCAAACAATGCAAAGCATTCCATATTATTTATCCATCCATAAGTAATGATTTATCTCATCTTTAATTAATTTAAAGTAAATTAAATTAATTACTTCATTTTATAAATCCTGCTTACTTAACCATTAATTAATTACAATCAATTAATTATCCTCTAATTACCCTTTAGGTAATTTATCCTTTAATTAATTACTCAAATTAATTATCCTTAACCATTATAGTAATTAACCTTTAATTACTTCATTAATTAACTAAAATTAATTAACTTAATCAACTATAATTAATTACATTAATCCTTAATTAATTACATCAAGTAATAAATCCTTAATTACTTCTCATTAAGTAATTATCCTTTAAATTAATTACATCTTGTAATTATACATTAATTACTTACAGTAATTACTCTTATTAATTTCATTAAGTATTTATACTTAATCAGCATCAAGATTATCTTTAATTAATTTATAAATTAATTAACTTAAATTAATCACATCCATTTACTATTTACAATTGAGTAATTTATTCCTTAATTACTCTTTAATTAATCCTTAATTAATCTTTAATTACAAATTAATCACTCCTTAAATAAATAAATAATAAAACCTAATTATTAATTAATAAAAATTAATTACAAATTAAGTACTTCTTAATTACCAATTAGTTTACCTCTAATTACTTAATTAATCAATCTTAATTACTTAATTAACTTATTCTTAATTATCAACCAATTAATTAATTAAATGATAAATCATTTATCTCAGTTATCTTCTTAATTATCATTTAAAACCTTACTTGATAATCTTGAAATCAAATTATCATTAACTATTGATAAACTTAAAAACTTTAAATTAAGTTAATAATTAAAACACTTTATCTTAATTAATTAACCTTAATTAATTACCTTGATTAATTAAGTTTTAAAAACAACTTAAGAATTTACTTAATTAATTAAAACTTAAAATAAATTCCAACTTTAATTAACAAACATTAATAAATTAACTATTATTTAAACTAGTTTTAAGATAATTAGTTTTAAACTTGACTTGGTTAAACATAAAAACTTTGAGTATATAAAACATTTTACCCGAGGGAATTCTGGGTTTACTCGAACAGGTACCGAGTTTCTCAACTTTTTCCCCGAGCTTCCTCTTCTCTTTCTTTTTAAAACTTGGTTTAAATTTTAACTGTTATATTATTAAACACTCATGTACATACCTGAAGACGAACCCGAGCAAAATTTTCCTTTCCCCGAGTTCAACCCCGAGACTACCCTGTACAATTCCCTTCTTCCTCTCGAAACAAAAACACTGACACACACAAACTCATGTGCACGTGTACAGACCAACGGCAACTCTCCGACCATCCCCGCCGCCTTCGCCCAGACAGTGATCGACACCACAATCGATTCCGATCATCCATTCATCACCCCAAAGCCCAAATCGAATTCGAACTTATCGATCATCCACTGGAATCAAAACTCGTCGACAAAATCACCACGTGCCACTACATACGACCACTAGACACCCCGCCGATCAACCCAGAGTAGCGTCACGAACCCACGCGTCGATCCCCCCACCACCGGACGATTCCGATCCACCCACGACGTCGCCAGGCCCTCAATAACATCGACGTCCCAAAACTGCTCGAAAACCCTTAACTGCCATCGACTAGCCACCTCGACCATCTAAAAACCCATCCACCATTTTTCCCCTGATCCTCATCCTTCAAGCTACTTCCAGTCCTAAGCATGTCCAACAATACCTCATAGATTGTCTAAATTCGACGAGAAACCAAAAACTGATCAACTCAGAAATTCTCGACATTCCCAATCTTAAAAATCATGAAACTATTATCTAAAATCATCATTTTCTAATACGAATTTGATTATAAATTCCAATCATGAAATTAAAATGATCGATTTTTGACTTATATTAGATCATCACTGTAAATCCTTGTTTTTGAAATAAGTTCTCGATATATCCACTTGAATCTATTTTCAAAAATGATATTACAATGTTGCAATCATTTTATCTTTAAAGATTATGGCTTGAATTTGTTTAGATAGGAGATTTGAGAGTTTCTTGAGTCTGTTTACACAACAGAGTCTTTTATATATACATATACACCAATATACAGGATAGTTCAAACTATATTCCAGTTAAAACATTCATGCACTTCAAAATTTCAACATTACTTCTTAAATCTATCACATGCATCAAAGAATAAACACATATTTAGTTTTAAAAAGGTGTTTACTCATAGGAAAATAACAGAGAAGCAAGAACATTCATATGCACTGATATTTCATAACAAACTCCTATGTAAACATTCATTCACATCCAACATTCAAGTAAACATTGCATATCATGTTACTACAACATTTATCAGACATATCAAAACATAGTAACAAATTTTAAACTGTTTTTAAAATTAGGTTTACTCACCCTTTTAATGAAGTGCAGAGACTTGAAAACTGAATCTCTTGACAATTTGAAAACTTGAATGCTTTGATTTGAATTGGAAAGAATTTGCTTTTGATCTCTGAAATGCTTTGAAACTGGAAGCATGTTGTAGAGATGACTTAACTTTGAAACTGAGATGTTCGAGACTTGATTCCAGGTTGCTTGCTTTTGAAAATGAGTTTGTAGGTTTGAAACAGAAACAGGCCTTTTGATTTTGATTTGAGATGAGGAGATGAATTACAGGTTTGCAATTTGGTTTGAGAAGTGAATTTCAGGCTTTGAACATAATGGTTACAGAGATTTTAGACTACAGACTTAAGAGAAGATGACATGCTTGCATTTGAGTTTGAGAATTTGTTTTGAGGAATGTTTACAGGGTTTTGAATTTTCTCTGGTTGTATTTGTTTTGATCTGAGATTTGTTTGAAAATGGTTTTTACAGGTTGTTTCTTTGTTTTAGTAATGAAGATAGAAAAAGGAATGAAGGAGTTAGATGTTTGTTTATATACATGTAAATTAAGATTTATTAAAATTAGAGAAAATAAAAATAAAAGAAATGACACTTGTCTCTACCCTTGTTTATTATGTTAACACATGTGCTTAGATAGTTTAATATGTTAACACTTGTCATTATTAAATTTTACATTATTTTTAAAAGGATTTAAAAGCTTTTATATTAAATTTTCCTAATTAATAAATATATTTCTAAATTTATAAATTCTTTTCTTAATTTATAAAAATAAAACTTTTAAAAGAAAATAAAATAAAAACCAATCATATCTTAAATAAAATCATATATAGTATATTTAGTCCATTTTTAAATGATAATATAAAACTTTTGTATTTATTATTTAATAAATACTTCCCAAATTTCTTTAAATAAATTTCTTTAAGAGAATAATATAAAACAAATCTATTTTTAAATAAAACCTTATCCATATGATTTAAGTCCAAACTATATTATTATTTTTATTTTAAGATATATATTTCTTTAAATTCAATTCTTAAAGTCAATTTAAAGTCCAATTTAAAATCAATTCAAATAAATATAGATATTAATTCTAAACAAGCACATTATTAATTGTAAATAATTATCCTATTTAAATCAATTTAAATACACATATATATAAATATATTTTTAACAACACTTATTAAATTTGAAAATAATAAGTCTATTTAAAATCTATTTCTAAATAACACAATTTAAACCTTTAACTAATTATTCCATTTAAGAATCTATTTATAACTATATTTAAAAACAACTCATTATTAATTTGTTTGAAAATAACAATTTTACCAATTTTAAATAATTAATTTACAAGATTATCACATTTTAAATTCCCTGAAATCCCGGGATATCACATTCCTCCCCCCTTAAAAGAATTTCGTCCTCGAAATTTAAAACAAAAGATAATCCAAAGTTTTTATTTTATTTCAAAAATTTTTAAACAATTTTAGCATACATATCAGCCAACACAAACAAACAACCAATTTCATCCAAACAAACAATTCAATCAAACAAACAATTTTAGCTATCCGGACACAGATCCCGGATAAGCTTCCTAAAATCCTCGAGTTTCCTAGGTACAGATACCAGGATACTCGCTCTACTGCATCCAAACTAGCTACACTACTAAGCTACAGAGCTCCTACTCATCTATATCTACAATCTGAACAAGATATCAGACCACAGACAAGATCAACTCAACTACCAAAACTTCCCGAACTACTGGTTCCAAAACCAGAGATAGATCAAACACGTACTCCCTCAGCTATACGTGAAACACATCGAATTCCAGTTATCCAAACTGGAAGTCAAACACTGATCCTTACAAAACTCAAGAAGAATCTAATATACAACGGAGCTAACTTCCTGTCTTACCCAATCTTATTGCTCCCTTTTACCAGAGAAAACTTCAACAACAATGAAGTCTCCAACTTCGAATTCCAAATTCCTCTGTTTCTTATCCACAGAACTCTTCTAATGATCCTGGGCCGTCAACATCCGTTTCGATCAGCTCAACCTTTGCTGATGCTTCTAGAGACAAACTGGATCAAAAACAATCCAACAAAATGACCCTTTCAAGATCTACCCAAAATCTAGAACACAAACTCTACTCCACCATTATCAGTAGACTACAACTTACTTCTCCTATCCAGAAAAGACAAAACAGACGCATTGCCAAGCTGAACTCAAATCCAGAAATATTTCCTGAAGAAACTCTCTTATCCCAAAACACTGCAACTTCTAGTTGCTTCCATTCTAGAATAGCTGCCATCTTGCTTCTGCTATACAACTCTGATCTGGAGAAGATAAAAATGCCGTCGATGAACTCGAGCACAGACTAGACAACACATTCTGAAAATATGGTTCAACTCAGCAGTTCCATGAAATACTGAGCTGCTTCACCAAATTCTTTCTCTAGGAGACATTCTTCTACCTAGCTGAACTTCCGGTATCAATCCTGAAATCAAGTTGATACGGAACTCAATCTCAAATGCAGACAAACTTCTGACTTCCCTGAAAACATCCAGAAAGTCTCTGATAACACAAGAGAACACTCAGCAATCGCAAGTCACTTTTGCGATCAACCCATCCTAATTCCAAAGAAAAACTGTTCCTCTTTACCAATCAGAACAACTTACACTTATTTATCCAAGTTATCGAAGAAATGGATCCACTCTGCTGCTTCTGAACTTCACTTCCAGAAAAACTGCTCAGCTAGAAAACTTCTTGCCATTACAGAACACTCCGAGTAGCACTGCTGACACTGATGCTCCTATCCAAAGCTCTTCGAGAAACTCGAACTCCAAACCAAACAGAAACACCATGCTGAACTAAGCCACAATACCAAAACATACACACTTCCTTAATCTTGTTCCAAAGAAAGCATCTTTGGGAACATCCATCGTCACTGTATCTCATCATACAGCTACTATTACCTGAGGTATCAAGATACCATCACTCACTTCTGCCTCATCGACAGATCCAACTCTACTCATCCAAACTTCAGAGATAAACTCCGAACCATTACAGTTTCCTTCGGAGATCGATGAAATCCTTCACCACAGCAAAGCTTACTCGAGACGGTATTGGGTCTACAGTCTCGACAGATACACTTCCAACCTCAACACTCAGACTCCTAATCCTAGATGATAAATTATTATCATCTCAACCAATTATTACAAATACCATATACATTTAAAATGATACTTTTTATATAGAAATTATATCTGGGTAAAATTATTTCATCTACCCTTTTTAAAACAATATTGTGTCCGTTGACCTGGTTCAAGTGTTTAGAGATCCCTATCAATAACGTTAGCTACTCGTATTGACCAGAATCCATATACCACCCAACCGATCAATTAACACAATATAAAACCATTTTATATAACTAACAAATACGCGCTCTCGTATATAGACACCACTCCAGAGCTAGGTATTCACTCAACCTACTGCTCTGATACCACGTGTGACGACCCGGCTTTCCACTCCCGGAAAATCGCATCGACAGTAAGAAAGAAAGGGGTGAGAAGTAGAAAAGAGAAGAAGAGAAAAAGAAACAACAACAACGATCTCACAGCGGAACGAATAAATTATATTAATAACATAAACTATTACATAGTATACAACACTTTACAGAGTTACACAGCATATACATCACTTACTAGACAGTTATAAACATCTGTCTAGACATTACAACTCAATACACTACAGAGATACAGACACAGCGGAACTACTATATATATCTACAACGCTGAAGCCTCCTGCTCCATTGCTCCTTCACAATTCGTCAAAGCTAAACCTGAATCCCTTGGCTACTCGTAAAAATTTGAGTACCCAAGAGTTTATAAAACAGAAATAAACAACTTGGGTCAGACATGGGTCTGGTGTGAGTAAACGGGTTAAACTTGCTTAACTTCAAAACCTTTAGAAAGAAAAGGTATCACGTAAGACTTCCCACACATAAACATGGGTAAGTTTTTACCTTACGCTAACCAAAACATTTGATAGGAAATTCGATTGTATTATAATAGGGTCTAGGGTTTTCAAATAAATATGAAATAGCTGAAATTGTTACATTATTAAATTCCAGCATACTAGCCACAAAGTGGGTTATACAATCAAATCCGTTATCACTTATTGGAGATTGGATTCCATACAATGGCAGGGCTACTGGGGTACCGCCCGTCACAGTACGTGGCCTAGATCACCGTACCGAGGATCACTCCCAATCCCCTACAACACAAGGTCGGAACATCCCTTACTGGATAATTCCCGCACAAGATACCTCACGGTTGGGATCAGCAACCGCACCACTAAGTCGAAAATAGAAAGGGACATCTAGACAGAGGTAATCTTGTCCTACTTGGGTGCTACCCACTAACCTTGCTGCACCTCCCCTGTTTTAGCCATTCCCGGTTTGTGAGGCTTGAAGTCACGATTACCTTAGAAAAGAACACATCACTTAGAATGCTCATCGTCCACCTGACGATGTTCTGAAAGCATTCAATCCATATAAGTTCGTTCCGGGTTCGAACGAAACCGAAGGCATTATCTCGTTACACTCGTTTTGGAATCACCCTCAGAGTTAACGACAATAACCCTTGCACTCTGAATCTTCATCTTCACTTGATTCACGACCTATCGTAAATTTGGATCGATGTGGTATTCGGGTCTCCAGACCTGGAAATCCGGTATACGGAAACCCGATCCCGGTCTCATCGAAATCCAAAGCGTATCTTTTAAGGCCAAGTTGTTTTAAAGGTTAAAACAATTTAATTCATTATCTTTATACACATAGAAAGATAATTCACAATAGATAATCAACATTATCAGATAATCCATATTATCATCACAATTCAACTAACATCCATATCACACAGCATATATCTCATCAGAGATCAAACAATGCAAAGCATTCCATATTATTTATCCATCCATAAGTAATGATTTATCTCATCTTTAATTAATTTAAAGTAAATTAAATTAATTACTTCATTTTATAAATCCTGCTTACTTAACCATTAATTAATTACAATCAATTAATTATCCTCTAATTACCCTTTAGGTAATTTATCCTTTAATTAATTACTCAAATTAATTATCCTTAACCATTATAGTAATTAACCTTTAATTACTTCATTAATTAACTAAAATTAATTAACTTAATCAACTATAATTAATTACATTAATCCTTAATTAATTACATCAAGTAATAAATCCTTAATTACTTCTCATTAAGTAATTATCCTTTAAATTAATTACATCTTGTAATTATACATTAATTACTTACAGTAATTACTCTTATTAATTTCATTAAGTATTTATACTTAATCAGCATCAAGATTATCTTTAATTAATTTATAAATTAATTAACTTAAATTAATCACATCCATTTACTATTTACAATTGAGTAATTTATTCCTTAATTACTCTTTAATTAATCCTTAATTAATCTTTAATTACAAATTAATCACTCCTTAAATAAATAAATAATAAAACCTAATTATTAATTAATAAAAATTAATTACAAATTAAGTACTTCTTAATTACCAATTAGTTTACCTCTAATTACTTAATTAATCAATCTTAATTACTTAATTAACTTATTCTTAATTATCAACCAATTAATTAATTAAATGATAAATCATTTATCTCAGTTATCTTCTTAATTATCATTTAAAACCTTACTTGATAATCTTGAAATCAAATTATCATTAACTATTGATAAACTTAAAAACTTTAAATTAAGTTAATAATTAAAACACTTTATCTTAATTAATTAACCTTAATTAATTACCTTGATTAATTAAGTTTTAAAAACAACTTAAGAATTTACTTAATTAATTAAAACTTAAAATAAATTCCAACTTTAATTAACAAACATTAATAAATTAACTATTATTTAAACTAGTTTTAAGATAATTAGTTTTAAACTTGACTTGGTTAAACATAAAAACTTTGAGTATATAAAACATTTTACCCGAGGGAATTCTGGGTTTACTCGAACAGGTACCGAGTTTCTCAACTTTTTCCCCGAGCTTCCTCTTCTCTTTCTTTTTAAAACTTGGTTTAAATTTTAACTGTTATATTATTAAACACTCATGTACATACCTGAAGACGAACCCGAGCAAAATTTTCCTTTCCCCGAGTTCAACCCCGAGACTACCCTGTACAATTCCCTTCTTCCTCTCGAAACAAAAACACTGACACACACAAACTCATGTGCACGTGTACAGACCAACGGCAACTCTCCGACCATCCCCGCCGCCTTCGCCCAGACAGTGATCGACACCACAATCGATTCCGATCATCCATTCATCACCCCAAAGCCCAAATCGAATTCGAACTTATCGATCATCCACTGGAATCAAAACTCGTCGACAAAATCACCACGTGCCACTACATACGACCACTAGACACCCCGCCGATCAACCCAGAGTAGCGTCACGAACCCACGCGTCGATCCCCCCACCACCGGACGATTCCGATCCACCCACGACGTCGCCAGGCCCTCAATAACATCGACGTCCCAAAACTGCTCGAAAACCCTTAACTGCCATCGACTAGCCACCTCGACCATCTAAAAACCCATCCACCATTTTTCCCCTGATCCTCATCCTTCAAGCTACTTCCAGTCCTAAGCATGTCCAACAATACCTCATAGATTGTCTAAATTCGACGAGAAACCAAAAACTGATCAACTCAGAAATTCTCGACATTCCCAATCTTAAAAATCATGAAACTATTATCTAAAATCATCATTTTCTAATACGAATTTGATTATAAATTCCAATCATGAAATTAAAATGATCGATTTTTGACTTATATTAGATCATCACTGTAAATCCTTGTTTTTGAAATAAGTTCTCGATATATCCACTTGAATCTATTTTCAAAAATGATATTACAATGTTGCAATCATTTTATCTTTAAAGATTATGGCTTGAATTTGTTTAGATAGGAGATTTGAGAGTTTCTTGAGTCTGTTTACACAACAGAGTCTTTTATATATACATATACACCAATATACAGGATAGTTCAAACTATATTCCAGTTAAAACATTCATGCACTTCAAAATTTCAACATTACTTCTTAAATCTATCACATGCATCAAAGAATAAACACATATTTAGTTTTAAAAAGGTGTTTACTCATAGGAAAATAACAGAGAAGCAAGAACATTCATATGCACTGATATTTCATAACAAACTCCTATGTAAACATTCATTCACATCCAACATTCAAGTAAACATTGCATATCATGTTACTACAACATTTATCAGACATATCAAAACATAGTAACAAATTTTAAACTGTTTTTAAAATTAGGTTTACTCACCCTTTTAATGAAGTGCAGAGACTTGAAAACTGAATCTCTTGACAATTTGAAAACTTGAATGCTTTGATTTGAATTGGAAAGAATTTGCTTTTGATCTCTGAAATGCTTTGAAACTGGAAGCATGTTGTAGAGATGACTTAACTTTGAAACTGAGATGTTCGAGACTTGATTCCAGGTTGCTTGATTTTGAAAATGAGTTTGTAGGTTTGAAACAGAAACAGGCCTTTTGATTTTGATTTGAGATGAGGAGATGAATTACAGGTTTGCAATTTGGTTTGAGAAGTGAATTTCAGGCTTTGAACATAATGGTTACAGAGATTTTAGACTACAGACTTAAGAGAAGATGACATGCTTGCATTTGAGTTTGAGAATTTGTTTTGAGGAATGTTTACAAGGTTTTGAATTTTCTCTGGTTGTATTTGTTTTGATCTGAGATTTGTTTGAAAATGGTTTTTACAGGTTGTTTCTTTGTTTTAGTAATGAAGATAGAAAAAGGAATGAAGGAGTTAGATGTTTGTTTATATACATGTAAATTAAGATTTATTAAAATTAGAGAAAATAAAAATAAAAGAAATGACACTTGTCTCTACCCTTGTTTATTATGTTAACACATGTGCTTAGATAGTTTAATATGTTAACACTTGTCATTATTAAATTTTACATTATTTTTAAAAGGATTTAAAAGCTTTTATATTAAATTTTCCTAATTAATAAATATATTTCTAAATTTATAAATGCTTTTCTTAATTTATAAAAATAAAACTTTTAAAAGAAAATAAAATAAAAACCAATCATATCTTAAATAAAATCATATATAGTATATTTAGTCCATTTTTAAATGATAATATAAAACTTTTGTATTTATTATTTAATAAATACTTCCCAAATTTCTTTAAATAAATTTCTTTAAGAGAATAATATAAAACAAATCTATTTTTAAATAAAACCTTATCCATATGATTTAAGTCCAAACTATATTATTATTTTTATTTTAAGATATATATTTCTTTAAATTCAATTCTTAAAGTCAATTTAAAGTCCAATTTAAAATCAATTCAAATAAATATAGATATTAATTCTAAACAAGCACATTATTAATTGTAAATAATTATCCTATTTAAATCAATTTAAATACACATATATATACATATATTTTTAACAACACTTATTAAATTTGAAAATAATAAGTCTATTTAAAATCTATTTCTAAATAACACAATTTAAACCTTTAACTAATTATTCCATTTAAGAATCTATTTATAACTATATTTAAAAACAACTCATTATTAATTTGTTTGAAAATAACAATTTTACCAATTTTAAATAATTAATTTACAAGATTATCACATTTTAAATTCCCTGAAATCCCGGGATATCACAAAAGAAATGAAGGTGGAGGGACAAAATTGAATGTCACATTTCTAAAATGAAGGCTTTAGGAAACATAGGCTACCAAAATAAAAACAAATATATGAGGTTGTGGAAGAAGGCTACAAGAAACCAAAATGTAAAGAAATGAAGTGGCTGTGGAAATATGAAATGAGATGAAGAAAACAACGAACTCACAATTTTTTTTCTTTGGGAATTAGAGGTAGGACATGGTGTAAAGAGGTGAAGAAAGGTTGAATACACACACACACATACAAAATGAAATTCACGTTTGAGAAGATGTAGCTTCAGGAAAAAAAGGAAGGAAATAAACGAAATGAAGAAACAACAAAAATGAGGAAAGAAATGTGGTATGTATTAAATAATGATGAAGGAATGCATGGACCAGATGTACACTACCAACAAACCTTTGGAATTCAAATTTCAAACTTATGTCTCCTCTTTATTACTTATGTCTCCTCTTTATTACTTTCCTTACCTCCTATAAACTCACAGTTACACCTATTTAATTTTACGCTAACACGTGAAAAATGAAAATAAATTCTCTACACAAATTTGTGTAATTAATTAAGGCAATATACAACATTAAGAACCTTTCATTTTTCTCTTTGTGATTATATTGGGAATTTAAACAAACATGTTAACGTTTCGATTAAACATTTTACTAGGAATGCATTAACATACATTAAACAAATTAGACAGCATAAATGAGGTAATATAAACAGGTGTATAATATATATATATATATCTGTGTTTGTGTGTACATCTTTATCTCTACTTATAGTTTACATTCATAAATAAAAGGTATACTACTAATCCACATAAGGAGGCAATAATGTAAGAGTAAATTAGAAGAGCGAAGATGGAAATGTAAATTATGTTGCAATTAAAATCTAATCAAGTCTAAGTGAAAAAAAAGTCAAGTGTAAATCTATTTTTTGTAAATCTATTTTACCCCTTTACAATCTCCTATTAACATTTAATTTAAAACCATATGAGATTTCAAACCTAAATAATTCCTTTTTTTATAATTGGATCTGAAACATAAGTTTATATTTAGGTACAAACATATATGTAGTAAACCAACACTAAAATTTGAAACATGAACTGAATTAATTGGAAATAAATCACCCAATTTAAATTTATTTCAATATACGTCTATAATTAACGTCTTCACTCTTTTTAATTAAAAGGTTCCAATCACATTAATTGCCATTGATTTCTAAGTTAAATTTTAAAAGAGAAATGAGACAATTCAATTCCTTTTATAGTGATTTAACGTGTTTATGGAATTATTGTATACAAACCAAAAGCTATTAATCTCTTATTAACTAATTGATTTCTTATTCCTGTAATTAATCTGTAAGCTAAGATACATTTCAAACAAATAAACATATTTTACTCCTTTACTAAACTTATTCATTTTTATTCTTTTATTTTTGATTTAAATGTCCTCATATTAAATCAACTGTTACCTTATGAGTTTATTCAACATAAGTTTTCATTTTATTTTACTCAACTCTATAGTTAACATCTTTTCTTATATTAACAGCAATATTTAATTACATTTAATTTTATTGATTTCCAAATTGATTTCAACGGATTAAATAATAAGATGATAAGTAAAACAATATTTACATTTAAGTAATTTAAACACATTAAAAAACACATTTATAAATCTATTGCTTATAACACGGGTTATTGAATCTATGTACCAAATAATTGGTTTCCTATTGAATGTTAAAACCAATCAAATCAACTAACATTGATTTCTCTTTTTAATACAACGTTCAATTTTATTCCTTATTAACTTTCATTATTACCATTAATTGAAATTACATTAAAATAGTTGTCAATAACATTCAGACAAGATAATTAAATTATATTGTAATCAAAAATTTTCCCAAACATAAGTCATAAGTTTTGATTTCTTACAATATTAAATTGCAAAACATTAATTAATTTAATATTTTTAATTATCGAAAATGACGGGTCATTACACAATTAATATTTTTGAAATATTAATTATAAAGTTTTTATTTGATATGTTGAACAATATTAAAAATTATGTTTATAATAATTATAAATATATTAATTGATATACAATATCAATAAGTGTTTAAATTGGATTTAAATGAAATAAATGTTGTTCAGGCTTGAAGTGGGTTTGAAGCACATAAGGGGCTTGAGGTATTCAACTCTGAATAGATCATGGTATGGCCAGCCATATGATGGTCTTAAGGGTAGGGTTTTGATGTGTTAAAAGATAGAGAATAATTAGAAGAGAAATAAGGATCTAGATCCCACGTTCTCTCTCTAGTCTCTCCTCTATATAAGGATCATAATCCTTATTCTAAAATTAGTTTTAGAGCCTGCATTCTTCCCTTTTGCTAGTTGAAACTATACCCATCCCTCCTCCAAAATTTCAAGCACTAAATCAAATAAAATCAAAGTTATACGATTGTTGATAGTCAGCAATTCGAAGCTAGCATCTTCTGGATTATGATAAGATTCAAGGAGTTTATTTCAACATCTCAA
This sequence comes from Allium fistulosum, assembly GCA_030737815.1. Lineage (NCBI taxonomy): Eukaryota > Viridiplantae > Streptophyta > Magnoliopsida > Asparagales > Amaryllidaceae > Allium > Allium fistulosum. The sequence goes on from CM060901.1 coordinate 637,378,967, forward strand.
CGTGTGAACCCTATGCTTTGGTGAAAGGTACATAACATATTTACTAATTTATTAAAATTTATTATCTATTATTGAATTATAATATAGGTTGTTAGATTATATCATGAATCTATTGTATCAATGTTCTTTCACATATTCGATGGTTGAATATATTAGTGCATCAACATATATGTTTATTAAAGAAATTCATTTTGTATACATACTAGTATTAAGATCATGGCCTAAAATACAAAAAATAACAATTAAATAACATTATATATAATTTCATCAATTAATAAATTATATCTTAAAGAATAAAATCAAATAATAGACATTTTAAAATTTATAAAAAAAAATTTGCACGAAAATAATTCGGTAGCAATAAATACTCAATTTTAATATATATTTATATTTATTTTATGTTTGATTATTAATGTAACTATTTATTTGACTAGAAAATTGATTGTGTATATATAAATATATATTTAATATAATTTGAATTTAGGTATAAAATTTTATATAATAATATTACATAATTTTCAAATTTTAGAAATGATTTTAATAATTTTAATAATTAATTTAAATTGGTTTTATAATTATTTTATAAGTGTTTAGTTAAAAATCATTTTGAAATCAAAAAAATAATAATATTTGTACCATGAGATTAAAGTCGATTTATATTAATTTAAAAAAACACACACATATATATATATATATATATGTTTATATGTATATATGTATGTATGTGCACATGTGTTTATATATTTATAAATCTTTATAACTAAATATAAAACAATTAATTTTGTGTTCAGGTTTGTAGTACCAATTCAAATAAAAAGGATAAATATTTTATATTAATAAATGACTTGTTGTTTTATATAAATGAACATTTGTACAAATACATTTTAACTATATTATATAAATTATTATAGTTATTTTTCAACATATGAATATATATATATATATATATATATATTACACACACACATTTGTTGCGTGCACACACACAGATACACACACACACATACTCATTTAGACAGCACATATAATACTTAAGGGACTAACATGTTTGTTGCAGTGTATATCCCAGCGTATATACATGGGCATGTCAAACCATGCATACTTTATTATATTACACGTACACATACACACATATATGTATATGATACACATTCAAATATAATACAAAATAATATAAAGTAAAACTTTGTTTATAAAATTAAATAAAAAAATGAATTTATTCAAAAGAAATTTAGAAAAGTTCTAAATGAATTAGACTTCATAAGCTAAACATCCAAAATGACAAAAAAAATTGTAATGCACCCATTTCTTCCCTTGTGGGTCCAATTCCAACATATACAGCTCTTGATTTTTTTTCTCTAATCTTGATTTTGACCTTGAGTTTGCTCAACAAATCAAGAGGGATTATTCACTCTTACTCATCATTTTGCAACGACCTAAGTATAATGTACATTGTAAGGACCCGATTCTTCGACTTCCGAATATCGACATCAATACGTCCACTGTATCAACTGCCGAACAAACGAATGCCGGAAAACCGAATACTTAGGGTTTTAAAAGAAGAGGTAGAAGGAAAGATAGAAGAAAAAGAAAGAAGAAGAAGAAAAAGGGTAGAAGAAGAAGCAGAAAAAAGAGAGAAGAAGAGAAAAGAACAACAGAACAACATCAGAAACAGAAACAATATCAGAATCTCACATATCGCAGCGGAACAATATATAATAGATAATCACTAGTCTTTTAAAACAAAGAACTATATCAGTTTATACATACATCAATCAGAGTCAATATACAACTCAATACAACACAGCACATCAATGGACAGTTATATAAACTTGTCCTCATACAGAATACACAGCGGAATAAATAAACAATTACAGATATACGTCTCGCCATCCAGCTTGCTTCCAAAGCTCCAGAATATCCAGAATATCCTGATAACATAACTCTAGGCTGCCCGTGTGGAAATTGGTGGGCACCCAGAGTTTAGAAGGGAAACAATAAACTCCGAGTCAGTCATGGTGACTGGTGTGAGATCGTAAAACAGTTATTTATCTTTAAAATAAACAACAAGAAAATTTTAAAGACAATTCGCAATGCTTTTGGAAAATGAAACTACCATAAGACCTCTCGCCACACACACAATGCAAACGCAGAATTGGAGGAGATTTCTTCTTATGATAGTCAAAGATGCTTGGTATGCAAAATCAAATCATTTTGATATTATTACTAGTGCATAGTGTAGAAAATATTTCGAAAGTATAATATAAATCTTAGCCGGCATAGGCATTTCGCACTTATGCCTACTATAGCTATCATCCAAATAGTGGGGCGCCACCATAAGTGAATGATAGGTTCTACAACTAAAACCGTACAAGTCACGTATTGTTTCTTTTGATTTCCAACAAATGGTCAGGCTAAGGAACTTCCTATGCCACGAAGGAACGCCTCTGGAATGACGTCCCAAGAACCTAACCGGATCTCTGCCAACACAAGGTCGGGTTACCTCTGCAAAAATAGGTAACTACTCACACGCGTATGCCATCCCCCGATCGTAACCGATCTTCCCGAGGATCCCCGATTCGCAACAAACCACATAATAAGCAGTATCAACATAGGTTAAGTATCTGGGCTCCATAACATGATACCACCTCTATCCAGAAGGAATGACATACACTAAGGGGCGCTACTCCCTAGAACCTTGCTGCATCCTTCCTGTTTTGACCATTTCCGGGGTGTGAGGTCCGACGAAGTCTCGTCCACAAAGCTACGCTTTCTCACAAATCCATGCTTTGGGTCAAACAAATGATCAACCTATGATCACAAAGATTTAAGATCAAACAAATGATCATATCGCAAATGATCAAACACTGATCATTTCACAGCAACACTCAGTATGCCACGTTACCAAATTGGGAGTATATCGCTGATAAATTTCAACTACATAACCTCTGAGCTCGTACGTCTCAGAGAAGGGTGTTAAGCTAAGAGAATAAATTCTCCGCCACCAACAGAAATGTATTTGAAAGAAATCAGCTTTATATCTCAATTTGTAACGTCAGACACACAATCCATACAAGTCTGTTCCGGGATCGAACAGAACCGAAGGCACTTCTCACGAAGCCATTGCACATCCGGATAATTTTCTAATCACGTCCAGACTTCCCGTCACTAAGGGTGATAAAACCTCTAAATCGGAGATCAGCCGATGTAGAGTAACTCGACGGTAATCCTTCCGTTTTCAAAAATATCCGGTCTTCAACACCGGTCATCAAATGCAATTCATAACGACGTATCACATATTCAGAATGGGTTATACGACCCGATGGTCCTTTCCCGGCTAACCGGAATAGTGAGCGCTTATTCAAAAATAAGTGTGGCATTCAATTTCATCCAATTTACAACAATACCCATTCAAGGTAATTATTGATAGTCGGTTATTTAACTATCAATAAAGATGCGCACATCATCAGATTCCAAATAATTTTCCAAATTATTTATTTTCCAAAATATCTTTACTAGATAAAAAAAAATTCCACACTTCAAAAATAAATCAATATTTATTTTCAAAACGAATTCCCATTTCTTTTATAAATTCCATAGTGAATTTATATTTTCAAATATCTACTGATATACAATTTTCAATCGATTTCAATATTCACTTTCAATTTATCTTTACAAAGATAAATCTCAAAAATGTTTCATTTCATAATGGAAAAGCATTTCCATACTTATTCAATAATAAGTAATTCACAAATCTATTTATTTTCAACATTTGAAATATTCAATATACTTAAATCAATATTAAGTATAATCTCATTCTTTAAGAAAATCATTTATTATGACAACATCTATTTGAGTCAAAATGAATGTTACGTAAAACATCGTTACGACGACTTAAAATCAATAGTATAGGGATTCGGAATTAAGATAGATATATAAATCCCAATACTAGATAAAAATATTTCCTTTCGGAAATCATTTACTATAACAACAGTGTTATAGTCCACCATTTCCTTATTTCCTCGAAACCGTCTATTTCAACAATGAATGTTGAAATCTATGGTTTTGATTCATAATACATTTTTAAAACATCTTTAAAACGTTTAACTTCATTTTTAATATCACTTCTCCAAAACATATCCATTTTACTCAATAATATATTCACTGTCCAAAATCGTGAATACACTTCACTTAATCATATTTCAATCTTTTCTACACATTTATTTCAATAAAAATTCGCTATCCAAAATCGCGAATATATCTTCTTTAATAATCCTCTATATTTAACTTATCAAATTTAATTGATTTCGAATTTATAAAACAACGTTTATAAATTCTATTTCTATTTTAATAACAACTTCGACTTAAAAATTTCTTTTTATTAACTTCTATATTTTACTTATCAAAATAAGTGATTTCGGATTTATAAACAACATTTATAAATTTCAATTCAATTTATAAAAACTTCAATTTATAAATCTCCTTTGTTAACTAATTCAATTTATAACTCAATTTTTATACCAACAATCCATATTATAAGTTAAATACTTATAATTCATTTATTTTACAAAATCGTTTCCATTTATAAGTTCACAATTTATAAATTTCATTCACTTATAAATTCTTAAAAATTTATTTTAACGCTTATAAAAACTCGTTTTATAATCCCAATGTTTTAAAGTTATAAATATCAATTTTGTACATCTTTTACATACATCATTTTTAATAATTCAAAAATTCCAATTAAAACCATTTTATAAATTACTTAACTATTTATTCCAAAAATCACCTTTTGGTTATAATTCACAAAAATCTTAACTTTTATAACTTTAAAGTTTTAATGTTTATTTAAAATAAATCAATTCAACAATTTAAATACAACGTATATTTTCAAAGATCACTTCAAAAATCTCTTTTAAAACCAACATCGTTATTTTTAAATTTCAAAGATGAATCCGATGATGCAACAACACCAATTAGTCAATCACGACAACAAACATCATATATCAACATATGATAACAGAATACATCACAATATCTGTAAATAAATAAATACTGGTGAGGAATCCAGTTGGATCCCTCCAACCTGTTTCCCTGCATCCACAGATGTTAGCACAATACCAATTCCACTTCGAGGTGGAATATCGCGGTATATGAGTTTTATAAAAATCATCTGCTTACTAACGGCGCAATAGGGTCTCATCCGCTATACGAGGCGGGAAATCAATCAATCCAATATATACGTATGCCAATATGTATATATTGCTATATATATATAGATATATCCTACTATATCTAATATCACAAATCCAAACAGTCGATCATAAATCAATAACTATAAAATCCACTTTTCAATCGAGTGAGAAAAATCTCACCTTTGCTTTTTATTTGCAATCCAATCCAATCCTTTTTTTTGTTTTCTCGACTTTAACCTTGTATAAATAAATTATAAATCTATTAATATTCGAATTAAATCGAATAATAAATTTTCATTTGATAACTTCAATTCGTCGGTGATTTCGTTTTAAACAGTTAATTTTTAACTGATAGTTTTATTTTAAACTAATTTCTCATTTAAACATATATTTCAATATATTTTTATTGATATACATTTTCTGTTTAAACACATTTATTTTCTAAACTGAACAGAAAAGAAAAGAGTCCTGTTTACTGGCTATGTATACATATGTAAATCTCTAAATCGAAGAACAAATGGCTATACCTTACTGTAAATTCGAAAACCAGACCCTCGATCTCACGACTGATGCCAGCCTCATCACGGCCTTCATCGCTGAACCCTAGATCTCGCGATGCCACCATCGCCTGAGTCGCCTCGTCGATCGCGCTCGCGAATCAATCGAATGGCCTCCATCCCCTCTGGCCTCGTTTGCGCCGCGCATGCCTCCTCGCGATGCTCGTAAAACCCTACCAGACTTCGTCGCCGCCTCACGTTCGCACGTACTACCCCCATCTGCCCCATTTGAACGAGCGCGCTTCCTTCACCGCGAAGCCCTCCATCACGCGAGCGCAAGCGCAAGCGTGCTCCTTCCCCTTCGTCGACTTCGACTCCAGCCTCATGCGAGACCATCGCGACCCCAAAAATCTCGACTTGTCTTCACGCGATTTGAATTAATTTTAAACTGGAACGGGGAGATGAAGATAAAATAGAAATGGGATATCTCGGTTGCCATTTAAAATTTGAACGAGAGTTTTTTTTCTTCTTCGAAACTGATTTAGAACGGAGTTATTTAAAATGGATGGAGGCATGGGTTACGTGATGGGTTGCCTGATTTTTGTTCGGGATCTTAGGCGTGATTTTAGGGGAGAAAACGTGTGATATTTATAAATTTTAAATTTTAAAATTAAACTGAATTTAATTTCATTTCAACGCGTTTACTCTCCGTATGGTTACATAACAACTCCGATCGATACGAAATTTGAAATCCGATAATAATTCAATATTACGGACCCAATGGAACTGGTTTCGTCGAATTCCGAGACTGTGCCCCGGAACACTATTTTTAAATATCGATTCGAACAATAAAATTTCAAAACTGAACAAACACTTTCAAATTTGATTCTGAAACTTCAATTACCTTCAGTATTATCAATACGAATTTTTCAAGCTTTTGAAATATTTTAAATCGGCTTAAAATTGAAGATTGAAATTTTTGTTCAACATTCAATAGATTAAATTTTATAATTTAATCGCCAAATTCAAAGTTATATCGGGGATTCAAATTAAATCATCGTTCAAATATTTAAAATTAATTAAATATTTTCACTTTAATTTGTTCAAAATTCTGGGTCGTTACAAACTTCCCTCCTTAAAAGAATTTTGTCCCGAAATTACAAGTTAGGAAAAATGGTCCTTAACTCGTCTACTATTTTTCACAATCCAATAGTTTTATCAATTTTTCAAAACAAATCTTTCTACTAAAGATTCGTTATCATTTCAACTAAATTTCCAACTTCAATTATAAGTTTCAAAACAACATTGTTTACTTCAAATTCAAATTCGAGTTTAATTTCAAATTTCAAACTTTCAAAATTTCTCAAAATTTTCTAACACTCTAAATTTTCAAAAAATTTCGCCAGCGTCTCCTTTGCGCGGCTAACACGGTACGACTACAAAACGTCCCTACGGACTCTCAAATTCAAAAAGAAAAGAAAAAGCCAAGCGGCTAGACAAGAAATCAGCAAATCTCATATTGAAATTCAAATACTTACCTTTTGTCGAGCAATTCAAATTATCTTTGAAATCAAAATTCCAATTCCTTTAAACACCTGTATATCCTACTAACCATAATATCTAGTTACACTATTCAATCCATTTTGCAAATTCTATTACAAAATTTTCAATATAAACTTCTTATACATTTTTACTTCACTATTAAAGTTACATATTCATTTTAAATTTCAATTTCCATATTCAATTCATCTCGAATTTCGTTTACTAACAAATTTAAAACAAAGTTTAACATTCAGCTTTAATTTCATTTACATGCAATTGTAAATTTCATTCATTCGGAATTTATTTCTACTTACTTGAATTTATCTTTAAATTCGAACCATCTCTTTTATTTAGCTCACAATTCAAGTTTCAATTTAACTAATTCAACTTCTATTTCATGAATTAATTAATTATCAAAGTAGTTTATTCGGATTCAATCCTTATTCATTTTTCTTTTCCAAGTTAGGGATTTTCTATTCAACGTGATTCAAATCAAATCACATTCCATTATTGAATTTTTTATTCATCTTTCATTTATAATTATTCAATTCAATTCAATTCAATTCAATGCTTACAAATTCAAAATGAATTTCAACTTTCAATCTCACTTTCATTTACAACTGCTTATTTGAGATTAGTTTCAATTACTAATTCATTTCCAATTCTAGTTCACTTACAAATTCAAAATGAATTTTAACATTCAATTTCATTTTCATTAAATTGATTCACTTGTACTCACTTTAATTTAACTCCATTCTTTAAGTTAAATTTATTCTATCAAAATTCAATTTGTATAAGCTATCAACTTAATAATATTTCATAAATATTTTTATATAGTATTCCAGAGTCTTACCAACATTTCAAAATCATTTTGAAAACAATTCAAATTATCCTTTGAATTTCCAAAACAAAACCCAAATTTTTCCAAACAACTTTCATTTAAAACAATTTGGCAGCAATTCCTCTTCCGGAAACCCGAAAATGAACACCAGTGATGTCGCGATCATCATCGGAATTATTTTCCAACGACCAAAAAGAGTTTAGAGCTTTCATCTCTCTAAAATACTTTTCAAAACCTTTGAAATTCATTTTCAAACCAAAAAGGAATTAAACTTTCCAAATCTCCAAAATTTTCAAATTCTTTTCAAAACATTTCCAAATACTTCCCTGGAATTTCGTTTCAAATTACAAATCACATTTACAATTTATATTCTCAAATTTCATTTGTATGTGAATTTATTTCTTAACTTTGGAGTTACGATTTCAATTTCTTATTCAATTTCATATAATAATGATAACATTTCAATATTATCACTTTCCTAACAACCAAACATCCATATACTATGATAATTCATAGAAAATCATTTCTTTTCTATACAAAAATAGTTTTGGGCAAAATTATTCCATTTACCCCATTTAAAACAATATTGTGTCGGTTTATCTTGTTTAGAGTTTAGAAACTCCTATCAACACAGTTAGCTAGACTACACCGACCAGAATATATAAACAATCAACCGATAAGTCAACGCAATACAAAACAATTTTATATTCACTAACAAATACGCACTCATATCTATTATTACACTCACACTCATTCTAGAGTACTACTGACTCTATCTCTAATGAGTAACACCCAACAGAGCAGGGTTGTCGCTTAACCATATGCTCTGATACCACGTTGTAAGGACCCGATTCTTCGACTTCCGAATATCGACATCAATACGTCCACTGTATCGACTGCCGAACAAACGAATGCCGGAAAACCGAATACTTAGGGTTTTAAAAGAAGAGGTAGAAGGAAAGATAGAAGAAAAAGAAAGAAGAAGAAGAAAAAGGGTAGAAGAAGAAGCAGAAGAAAGAGAGAAGAAGAGAAAAGAACAACAGAACAACATCAGAAACAGAAACAATATCAGAATCTCACATATCGCAGCGGAACAATATATAATAGATAATCACTAGTCTTTTAAAACAAAGAACTATATCAGTTTATACATACATCAATCAGAGTCAATATACAACTCAATACAACACAGCACATCAATGGACAGTTATATAAACTTGTCCACATATAGAATACACAGCGGAATAAATAAACAATTACGGATATACGTCTCGCCATCCAGCTTGCTTCCAAAGCTCCAGAATATCCAGAATATCCTGATAACATAACTCTAGGCTGCCCGTGTGGAAATTGGTGGGCACCTAGAGTTTAGAAGGGAAACAATAAACTCCGAGTCAGTCATGGTGACTGGTGTGAGATCGTAAAACAGTTATTAATCTTTAAAATAAACAACAGGAAAATTTTAAAGTCAATTCGCAATGCTTTTGGAAAATGAAACTACCATAAGACCTCCCGCCACACACACAATGCAAACGCAGAATTGGAGGAGATTTCTTCTTATGATAGTCAAAGATGCTTGGTACGCAAAATCAAATCATTTTTGTGACGCCCCACCTCTATACCCACGCTAACCAAGAACACTACGATGTAGTGCTGTCAATTAGCATGGAGAATAAGGCTGTGGAGGAGCGACCATCCATGTAACTTCTTTGTGCGAGCACCGATACGCCAGATAGAGTAGAATGCATATCCTTTAAGGAGGAAATCCGACATACCGATACAAACACAAAGCTATCACACGGTGGCTATATATATAATCTTCGGAAACAAACATAGAAATAATCATAACATAAATCAGTCACAGATATCCATATCACAAAGGCGGAAGAAGATATGAATAAACATATAACACATGAAAGTGTACATCAGAGTAGTGGTCGGAAAGATCCACTATAATACAAAAGAATAGCATCACGTGCTATACAAAAGAATAGATACACAACATAGAGTCTATATCTCAAATGTGTACAACCAAAAACTACTAATCTAAGTAGGTAGCCAAAAGTCAGAGTAATCCAGAAGAGAAGTCAAGCAGAAGCACCTGTTACATCTCGGTCTGACCCGAGTATTATTTATAAGAAAATAATAAACGGATCAGTCTAACTATAAATATCAGATGACATGATATAGGATAAGGGGTATGGCATAAACATATAATAACCATGATGGCATACTACTATAAGTATGTAAATGAAAATCAACTAGGGATTAATCAATGTCACAAGAATCTTCTCAAAGATCCAAACACATAAAAAGGTAATGACACACAAATTCACCAATACACAAAAACTGATATCATATCAGTGAAAATCACAAAAGTTGGTGAAGCACTAAATCCAGAAATCAACACACGAAATCCAGAACAAATCCCAGAAATCAACACACGAAATCCAGAAATCACTAAAAGGGGGAAGTCCGAACACACGGACGAGAAGCTATCTCATGGAAGCTATCCATTTAATTTTTCCGAACACACGGATGGCCCGAAGGCAAGTCCGAACACACGGACGAAGAGACATCGCTCAATCGCTAGTCTAAATCATAAGAATGATCGTCATGATCATAAGGAAGTGTCAATCACACCAAGCTAGTAAATATATGAGTTTAGATTCATGTCCCATAACCACTTGCTTAACTTAAATATTTACGAACAAGCTGTAAATCTTCACTAGGAAATTGTCACAAAAAGGGTTCAATCGAACAAGTCCAAGAGCTAACCGACGAAGTGAACGCAAGCGTTTCATACCACTCGTTTTACTAAGTCGTTTAAGTCGATTTCTCATCCGAGTGAAGTAAAGGCTTGTATATACTAGTAGATTGAAAATCGGTTTGAGAAAACGAACTTTTGATATTTAAAATAGTGTTGAAATCGCTTTGATGAAAGAGTTTTGATATTTACTATTAGTATTGAAACCTTCATATATCTTTAAAGTGACAAGTCATAAAACGATTGTAGAAACAAATCAATTCACGTTCGAAGACGTGAGTAAAGTCCAAAGAAGTCAATCCCAAATCCATCAAAGTAGAAATTCTAATAAATGTTTTTCAGAAGAGATTGCCTACGCAGAGTAATACGGGGTTCGACCTAGTGAAGGCAAGCGGTCTCGAGAAGCCAAACGACCTAAGGGAAGAATGCCACGCGACCTAGCAGAAGAACAGGTCGAACGACCTAAGGGAAAACAGGTCAAACGACCAAGTACTAACTCGCGAACGACTTACGACTTAAGAGCCATACGAACCAGCGACCTAAAACTGGCGACCTAAGGATACGTGACCTAAAGGCTTAGCAGGGTCGAGCGACTTACAGGCTACGACCTAAGGTGAGGAGGGACTTAACAGTTTAAGGGTCTACGACCTAACGGGTTAAAAAGGTCTAACGACCTAAGAAAAATTAGGGTCATACGACCTAAAGAGGTTCGCGACATAAGGTTGGTCGCGACCTAAAAGTGCACGACCTAAGGTCTTACGACCTAAGGAACAGAAAAGTCTTACGACCTAAGTGTTCACGACCTAACGACTTAACAAGGCACGCGAGTTAACTGCAAACGACTTAAGGCCTTTAACTCGTGAACGACTTATGCCTTTAACTCGCGAACGACTTATGCCTTTAACTCGTGAACGACTCAACACTTTAACTCGCAAACGACTCAAGCCAGTAACTCGTGAACGACTCAAGCCTTTAACTCGTGAACGACTCATGCCTTTAACTCGCGAACGACTTAGCACACCCAGAACGACTTAAGGCCTGGAACGACTTATGCTCCGTGTGGCTTTTCAACACGAACGACCTACGACTTAGGCTTAACTCGCGAACGACCTAGCGAAGGCAGAAACGACCTAAGTGCAGTTTTCCACCAAAAACACTAGAATTTTGGGTTTTTCACCAATCCAATCCAAACCAAATGCAAATGCTGATGCTAAAATGATAGGGAACCATTCCCAACAGTCCAAGATAGATATAGGCAAGATGTGAGATCAAAAATCTCACCTTTTCCACGAAATTGATGAAGATGAAGATTGAAAGCAAGGAGAAGCAATCCAAAGCTTGAATCCACAATCTTCTACTTGAATTTGATGTTGAATCTCGGATTTGCAATAGAATTTGAGTTGGGAGTTTCAATTTCTCTTTCCCACCACCATTTTTGACAAAGCTTGAAGTGTTTGAACAAATGAGAAAGAGGGTTGGGCTGAACTAAAGGGGTGCAGTCCAAACCAAAGTCAAAGGCGGGAAAAAGTGCCGAAAAGTTCACTATCTCCAAACATATCGAAGTTTACACTTAAAAAGATCGCAAACGTCATTTTGAACTCAATGGAAGTGGTCTCGAGTCCTAATTTGACCGTATGCAAAAAGTAGCTTTTCGGACTAACATCCGACCAACGATAAAATATTTAAATAAAATATTTAAATATAAAATCGATAGATATGCGGGTTGTTACAATTTGGATATTATTACTAGTGCATAGTGTAGAAACTATTTCGAAAGTATAATATAAATCTTAGCCGGCATAGGCATTTCGCACTTATGCCTACTATAGCTATCATCCAAATATTGGGGCGCCACCATAAGTGAATGATAGGTTCTACAACTAAAACCGTACAAGTCACGTATTGTTTCTTTGGATTTCCAACAAATGGTCAGGCTAAGGAACTTCCTATGCCACGAAGGAACGCCTCTGGAATGACGTCTCGAGAACCTAACCGGATCTCTGCCAACACAAGGCCGGGTTACCTCTGCAAAAATAGGTAACTACTGACACGCGTATGCCATCCCCCGATCGTAACCGATCTTCCCGAGGATCCTCGATTCGCAACAAACCACATAATAAGTAGTATCAACATAGGTTAAGTATCTGAGCTCCATACCATGATACCACCTCTATCCAGAAGGAATGACATACACTAAGGGGCGCTACTCCCTAGAACCTTGCTGCATCCTTCCTGTTTTGACCATTTCCGGGGTGTGAGGTCCGACGAAGTCTCGTCCACAAAGCTAAGCTTTCTCACAAAGCCATGCTTCGGGTCAAACAAATGATCAACCTATGATCACAAAGATATAAGATCAAACAAATGATCATATCGCAAATGATCAAACACTGATCATTTCACAGCAACACTCAGTATGCCACGTTACCAAACTGGGAGTATATCGCTGATAAATTTCAACTACATAACCTCTGAGCTCGTACGTCTCAAAGAAGGGTGTTAAGCTAAGAGAATAAATTCTCCGCCACCAACAGAAATGTATTTGAAAGAAATCAGCTTTATATCTCAATTTGTAACGTCAGACACACAATCCATACAAGTCTGTTCCGGGATCGAACAGAACCGAAGGCACTTCTCACGAAGCCCTTGCACATCCGGATAATTTTCTAATCACGTCCGGACTTCCCGTCACTAAGGGTGATAAAACCTCTAAATCGGAGATCAGCCGATGTAGAGTAACTCGACGGTAATCCTTCCGTTTTCAAAAATATCCGGTCTTCAACACCGGTCATCAAATGCAATTCATAACGACGTATCACATATTCGGAATGGGTTATACGACCCCATGGTCCTTTCCCGGCTAACCCGAATAGTGAGCGCTTATTCAAAAATAAGTGTGGCATTCAATTTCATCCAATTTACAACAATACCCATTCAAGGTAATTATTGATAGTCGGTTATTTAACTATCAATAAAGATGCGCACATCATCAGATTCCAAATAATTTTCCAAATTATTTATTTTCCAAAATATCTTTACTAGATAAAAAAAATTCCACACTTCAAAAATAAATCAATATTTATTTTCAAAACGAATTCCCATTTCTTTTATAAATTCCATAGTGAATTTATATTTTCAAATATCTACTGATATACGATTTTCAATCGATTTCAATATTCACTTTATCTTTACAAAGATAAATCTCAAAAACGTTTCATTTCATAATGGAAAAGCATTTCCATACTTATTCAATAATAAGTAATTCACAAATCTATTTATTTTCAACATTTGAAAATATTCAATATACTTAAATCAATATTAAGTATAATCTCATTCTTTAAGGAAATCATTTATTATGACAACATCTATTTGAGTCAAAACGAATGTTACGTAAAACATCGTTACGACGACTTAAAATCAATAGTATAGGGATTCAGAATTAAGATAGATATATAAATCCCAATACTAGATAAAAATATTTCCTTTCGGAAATCATTTACTATAATAACAGTGTTATAGTCCACCATTTCCTTATTTCCTCGAAACCGTCTATTTCAACAATGAATGTTGAAATCTATGGTTTCGATTCATAATACATTTTTAAAACATCTTTAAAACGTTTAACTTCATTTTTAATATCACTTCTCCAAAACATATCCATTTTACTCAATAATATATTCACTGTCCAAAATCGTGAATATACTTCACTTAACCATATTTCAATCTTTTCTACACATTTATTTCAATAAAAATTCGCTATCCAAAATCACGAATATATCTTCTTTAATAATCCTCTATATTTAACTTATCAAATTTAATTGATTTCGAATTTATAAAACAACGTTTATAAATTCAATTTCTATTTTAATAACAACTTCGACTTAAAAATTTCTTTTTATTAACTTCTATATTTTACTTATCAAAATAAGTGATTTCGGATTTATAAACAACATTTATAAATTTCAATTCTATTTATAAAAACTTCAGTTTATAAATCTCCTTTGTTAACTAATTCAATTTATAACTCAATTTTTATACCAACAATCCATATTATAAGTTAAATACTTATAATTCATTTATTTTACAAAATCGTTTCCATTTATAAGTTCACAATTTATAAATTTCATTCACTTATAAATTCTTAAAAATTTATTTTAACGCTTATAAAAAATCGTTTTATAATCCCAATGTTTTAAAGTTATAAATATCAATTTTGTATATCTTTTACATACATCATTTTTAATAATTCAAAAATTCCAATTAAAACCATTTTATAAATTACTTAACTATTTATTCCAAAAATCACCTTTTGGTTATAATTCACAAAAATCTTAACTTTTATAACTTTAAAGTTTTAACGTTTATTTAAAATAAATCATTTCAACAATTTAAATACAACGTATATTTTCGAAGATCACTTCAAAAATCTCTTTTAAAACCAACATCGTTATTTTTAAATTTCAAAGATGAATCCGATGATGCAACAGCACCAATTAGTCAATCACGACAACAAACATCATATATCAACATATGATAACAGAATACATCACAATATCTGTAAATAAATAAATACTGGTGAGGAATCCAGTTGGATCCCTCCAACCTGTTTCCCTGCATCCACAGATGTTAGCACAATACCAATTCCACTTCGAGGTGGACTATCGCGGTATATGGGTTTTATAAAAATCATCCGCTTACTAACGTCGCAATAGGGTCTCATCCGCTATACGAGGCGGGAAATCAATCAATCCAATATATACGTATGCCAATATGTATATATTGCTATATATATATAGATATATCCTACTATATCTAATATCACCAATCCAAACAGTCGATCATAAATCAATAACTGTAAAATCCACTTTTCAATCGAGTGAGAAAAATCTCACCTTTGCTTTTTATTTGCAATCCAATCCAATCCTTTTTTTGTTTTCTCGACTTTAACCTTGTATAAATAATTTATAAATCTATTAATATTCGAATTAAATCGAATAATAAATTTTCATTTGATAACTTCAATTCGTCGGTGATTTCGTTTTAAATAGTTAATTTTTAACTGATAGTTTTATTTTAAACCAATTTCTCATTTAAACATATATTTCAATATATTTTTACTGATATACATTTTCTATTTAAACACATTTATTTTCTAAACTGAACAGAAAAGAAAAGAGTCCTGTTTACTGGGTATGTATACATATGTAAATCTCTAAATCGAAGAACAAATGGCTATACCTTACTGTAAATTCGAAAACCAGACCCTCGATCTCACGACTGATGCCAGCATCGTCACGGCCTTCATCGCTGAACCCTAGATGTAACGACCCACTATTTTGGACCGTTCAAATCGACAATAATCCACACATGTCTGACTTGAATAGTTCAAAATATTAGATTGTTAATTTAAAATTTGGCAAAACTCAGAATATACAGTAAATAAATCAATCACAGAATCACAGACACAGAGTAATACAATAATACGCAGCGGAATAGATAAAATAGTAGTTCATGAAGCTACTATATAAACATCAGAGTTAAATAAAATACAATAGAATATCTCAAATGTAGTGAAGTCTCCAATACAACAGATGACTTCTCTGAACGAATCAACTAGAAGAGCTGAAAGCTGAGGCGATAGTTGGATCTCCAAAGGAAGCTCCAAACTCCAAAGATGAGTCTCAAATGCTGGATCACTCGGTCTGACCCGAGCGTAAAGCAAAACACAAAACACTCGAGTCAGGATTAACATTCTTATATAAATAAATCCAACTCAAGTGAAATATCAACTGAAATACAAGTAGCTTAAAGGATGTTTGGGATAACCATCCTCTAAGGATCTTCAGAACTATCTACAAGGTGGAAATATACATTATAACACCGTGGTCATTTTAAATTTATTTACTTCAAAATCAAAATATCATTTTCATTTCAAAATATCTATTTTCAAATTTCATTTCAACTCAAATTTCAAATTCCAATTTAATTCAACCTAAATTCATCAATTTAATTCATTTCTAAACAGATCATTTTTTTTCCAATATATTTCAAAGCTTTAATATTCAACATTTTCAAAGTTAAATTTAACAGTTTCATATAGCTCTTGATTTAACTTCATTATTATTTAATCAGGGAATATTCACTTAATAAATTCAATATCATTTAACTAGCCTTAAATTACATTTTTTTACTAAATATTTCCTTAAACTTTATTTAAACAAGAAATATTCATTAGATTACTTATAAATCAAACTCAAGTTATAAATCATATCTTACATCTCAATTTCAATGAGTTTCAAATCGGTTTAATTAAATAAAATTCTTTATTGAATACAATTTCAACTAAATTCAAATTATCTTTCTAACCTTAACTTATTCAAATTATTACCAAAATCTATTTTGAAATATATTTTAAATACTCAACATATTATATGTAATTAAATCAATCATTCCCATTTATATATAATAATTTAAGGCTCAACATTTATTAAAACCATATATTTCTTTCAAAAACCATAGAATTCATTTTTTTTATATATTTATATATATGGACCAACGGTGTCTGTATATATATTTATCATATGGTTAAGTGATATGGATATTTATCATTTCAATCCGAAATTTAAATATATACGGGTAGATATCATTTCGACCCGTAATCCCAATTTCAATTCAAATGAAAATCGCTTGGGTTTATCATTTCAACCCATAACGAAATTCTCCTATTCTAAAGTTCGTTCGGGTATGTATCATTTCAACCCATAGTGAATTCTATACTAACAGGGAACTTGCAGAGTGATAACAGATACTAAAAAAATATATAACAGCAGGCATATATCATCAGTATAAATAACAGATACGGGTGTCAGATGTCACAGGTGAACAGATATAAATATTAGTAATAACAGGCATATAATACTAGATACTGGTGTCAGATGTCACAGGTGAACAGTTATAGATAATAACATATATAACAATGTAAATAACTACAGCAGCATATTTCAATTGCTATTTCAAATGAAATCAAATTTAACTAATAAAAGAACGTTAATCATGAGTGATTGCTCACCTTTCGAAGCTAGAGGGATAGACAATGAAGTTGAGTTACGAAATCCAGGCACGAATCTCAAACAAGGCAAGATTGAACTTGAATCGACGAACGAAGCTGATAAATGGGAATTGACGAAGTTAAATCAGAACTAGATCGATGGGGATCAGTCATAAGTATATATCTATGTATATAACTATTTACATATAAAAAATCATAGTCCGAATTCAAACACAAATAATTTAAAATATTTTTTTTTGAATATATATGCATTTCTAACATCCTTGTTTTAAATCAAACACCTATATTAAAACCAAACATATATTTTAAATAATATATATTTATTTTCAAATAAATATTAAATCCCATGAAGATATTCATATAAAATTGAGAACCACACTCACATGTACCTTTTCTATGATCATAAAATCTATGTATATGTTATTACAAATCACATTTACCTTCAACACATCATAAACAAAATCTTTATATATTTATCTATAAAAACCAGAGAATCAAAATAGACACAAGTTTGATATATATACTTATACAACTCAACTGGCCATTTTAAGAGCTTATATATATTCTATACCCATCAACGGACATCAAGTATCAACTATGTACAATATAGACAACCTACACAAGTAACTTACAAATCTGAAATCAATGCATCAGTACTTAGATAATACATATAAATTTAAACAGTGTCAACCAAAATATTATCTGTAGACTATGCTATATACTGCTACCAGCAACATATCACTACAGCAAAATGTAATATATATTCTTGAAATCAACATATTTATAAATACCAATTTTAACAAGACATTCACAAGAGTTTCTGGGAGTGTATACTAACAAAGTCATACATTTAAACACGTATTTTAAAAAAAAAATCAAATAAATATATATAATATATCTAAACTCAATACATAAAATCAATATGTATATACAAGCATATTACCTGTAACCCTTTCTCAAAATATAACAGACTTATTTCTTTTTTCCCACAATCCTATGCATAGACTTATATATATATGGACTAACCAATTTAATAACTTATATAAAAACAATATATATAAATAACCAGACAATATAAGCTATATAACTTACATATAAATATACATTTTACTCAACTTTTATATCATATTAATACTTACTGAAAGAAGGAATCTATGGCCGAACATTATTACCTAATGTGAACTCAAATGCAACGTATATATGTGCCTCATATTAAATCAATACTTAAATATATATATACTTAAAAGTCAATAACAATATCCATGCAAATAACGAAAAAAACTCTACTATGCGAAAATCATATTAATGTAAATAAACTTGCACTATATATAATAAATATTGTAACCCAGCTATACGGTTTAACATGCAAAAACATTCCAAAACTAAAATATATATAATACTAACATATATAAAAACTGCACATATAATATACAATAAACAAAATACATAATATATATATAACTACCTTTGCAAAGAAAAGAGAAGAAGGCAAGGTGATGGAGGGAACTGGGCTAGCTGCTAGAAAGGGGTGGCGAAAGGCAAAAAGTCTCGATAGGCGGAGAGAGGAGCAGCGTTGGTCACTGGAGATCGTTGCTGTCTTCGGGTAGCGGTAGAAAGGCGAAGAAGTGGCAAGGCAGGGGTTGGTAGCTTCAGTTTTGTGGCGGTGTGGGTTTGGTGACGTGGAGGGCAGGGAAGGCTGAGACGTGGGTTTTAGTCGTTGGGGTTGGGGCTACCACGCAGGGAGGTGGTGAGAGGATCTGCACTTGGGTTTGCGGTTGCCTAGATCGGCATGGGTGGCTACAAATTTCGAAATTTGTTGATATGCAAGCATATATTTCCTTCGGTTGTAAGGGGCGTGGAGGAATGGCTAGGCAATTTGAGAGAAGGGAGGAAACTACAGAGGGGAAGAACAAGAGTCAGACAAAGGATATAAATATAAACCTTTATATATAACGTATGCTCAAATGAACGTTAAAAGAATTTTCAACGAACCAAAAATGAATGTAATATCATCAGTCAGGCTGAGATTCCGCTGAAGTTATTAAAGTAATTAATTATTTCTGCTTGGAGGACACGGTAAACGTTTGAAACACAAAAGAAAACAAAAGGTCCCGGATCCGGTACCGATACGGTTACCGGTTTCGCGGATTCCGTTGTTTACCGGACTTCAAAACATAGAAATGAATATACCACAAAGGTCAGCACGACGAGACGATCAAAACGGTATACAGATATTAGTGGTACGATCATCCGATCAAAAGTCGATAATCGGTACCGAAAATGCTGCTATTTTGCCAGAATTAAGATAAACGAAGCAACAGAAGTCCAAATTTGGAAAAACGAATTTCGCAGTCTGATTCAGAATAATCTGAATAATTTTTCTCCTGTTGACATATTTTGGTTTCGGAAAACTTTTAAATTCACTGTTATTAACCGGTTTAAATTGAAATAAAATTTCATAGGAAAATAAACTTTAATATTATCAGATGAAAATTTACCAGTTGCTATATTAAAATAGACGTATTCTAAATAATAAATTTTTATTTTCAAATTTTATTATTTAAAATTTTACAAATTTTCTGTTAAATATACTTTTAAAACCATTAAATTTTGCGGGTCGTTACACTCTCCCCCACTCAAAACTTTTCGTCCCCGAAAAGGAAGGTGGTAGGAGAATAGAACAACCAGAAATAAAAGTAGATTGAAAGTCAAGATTAAACAATTACTTTGAACTATATAAATTTTACTTAAATTTGAGAACTTCGTTTGCAATTCAATTATCTTATATACTTTAAAACCTTTCAAAAATCCATTTGTAAAATTTCTTGCTTCCTTTATAAATCCATTTATGTTTAAATAACACCTTTATAAATATTTGTAAACCATTTGCAAACAATTATTTACATTATTACTTATATTTACAAAGAAGCTATTTGAAAACATTAAATCCATAATTCATAAATTTATTAATTTTTAACTCAAGATACCTTTCAAATATTATGAATAAATCAATAATCATTTACTTTTAAATATTCTTTATTTAATTAATAACTTCTAAAATATTTATAACACTAAAATGTTCTATTAAACCATGTAGTATATAAATAAACAATATTTAAAAAGGATATAGTCAACAAGGAAAAGAAGGAGATTCGGAAAAACAGATGATGGGTGAATAAATAAAGCTGAGCAGATAAGGTAGATTCAAAAGAATAGTATCGGGCATGTATAATTAATTTAGAACCATAAGAATTTTAGTTTCAAATATTAATTCAAAATTTCTTTGTTGGAAATACTTTTATAATAAAATACCTTTATAGTCGAAACAAATTTCCTTTCGAAAATACTTTTATAACTCGATGTTTCAACAAGTTTATCCTTGTTCCTGTAGACTCTGGTAGTGCGTTGATCAGGCGCAAAACTAGAATTCTCCAGGTACTGACTTGTTTCAACACCCAATGAAAATACTGGAAAAACTTTTAAAAACAGATATGGAAAGTACAATCCAAACAAAAACGAATCAAATCATGGATCGCAGATACACAATGGTTACGCCTGGGTCCCCCAGGAAACATCCGTACCTTTTAAGCATTCACTGCCTTGCGAATTTCGCCATGCAACAAAACGGTGGACCGCAGGATACATAAAAATGGTTACGCCTGGATCCCCCAGGAAACATCCATACCCCTTAAGCAATCTCTGCCTTGCGGATTACGCCACTAACACGACCATAGATCGCAGATACACAATGGTTACGCCTGGGTCCCCCAGGAAACATCCGTACCTTTTAAGCAATCACTGCCTTACGAATTATGCTATGCAGTCGAGTTCGTAAGACCATGGGTAACGCCATGGAATTCGAAGGACACTCGAGTATCATATCTGGAAAACCAAAATCAGAGAGAATAATATCGATAGAATGAATCCAAGATGTGGCCACAAATCGGTATCAAGCAGAAGGCACTTTCCATATCTTTACTTCGAAAATATGTATCATATAGTACCTTTTCAAATCACTTTCAAATATCGTACATATATAAAATCCATTATATATAAGATTTAATTTTCAAATCAAACACTTTCCAAAATCAATAGTATATCAAATCATACTTATATAGACTTCAATTATATAAGATTTCACTTCAAATTTAGTATCTTTTCAAATCTATAGTTTTCGAATCAATTTCATACTCATACAAATCAATTTTATATAAGTTCGACAACTCCCAAATCAAGTATTTAGTAACACAAGGTTCTCAAATTTCAATTTGTTTCAATATCAGTTCACTTTCAAAATCATATACAATTTCACCAAATTATTTCTTCTCAAATTAAATATCTTTAGTTTCAAAGTTTCCAAAATAATAGATTTAGAAAATAAATCCAAATTTCCAAATCAATATAATTTAAGTCAACCAATTCATTTCCAAAATCAAATGTTTTCAAAATCATCTTATACTTACGTAAGGTCTATCTTATATAAGGATCAAATTTTTCAAAAATAAATTTCGCTGTATGAAGAGCCATATAGGATTTAATATCTTTGCTTTTATGGGTTATATATCTTTGTAATTTAAATTGGAAATTTTCTTTTAGTAAGCAAAGATATTCTAACTCGACAGCTTTCAATTTCAGCGTCAAAATATATCAATGATATTAGAATATAAGATGTACATACGTCATCATTTTGCAGAATCACATTTGATCGCTCGCTCGATCACACAAGTTCACTTTCAAACTAGTATTGTCCATTCGACTTCCCTAATGCGGACTTCGATATGGTTTCTCGACTAGAAGTCAAAAGTCTCCTTGCATAGCCATATACTACGATAGAGAATTCTAGAATCAAGCCCAAAATCCATATCAAATATTCGCCATCAAGAATCGAATGAAAAATCCTAACACGAAATGGTGTAATTCACCTCGAACTTGTGTACTCAAACCTGAATCAAATTAATTATGCGAATAAAACAGCATACGTACAAATTATATATTTATTCCAACTTGTTAAATATATAGTTTCATAAAGACGTTACTAAATTAAAACATTTAACTAAATTTTATTCAAAATATATTGAAGACCAAATTCTTTTCAAAACATTCCAAATTTAAATTTCATATTAGAAAAATTCAAAATAGCCTTATTCATATACTTAACAAAACAGTTTCAACTTATTTAAATCATATTACTTCATACTTAAACATTCAAAACAAACTTATATACTTTATCAAAATACTTTTCAAAATTTCTTAGCTTTGAAAAGTTAACCTCGATTTGGAAGTGCTCGAACCTTCAAGATAGTTGAAGAAATCATTTTCAAATTCAAGAGTTGGAAATTAGCAACAAATCAGTAAATCAATTTTAATAGATGGGGTTATATCAAATCCGAAACTCAAGGACTGAACACCGGCTTACTTCAAATCATTTCAAATATATATACATATATACTTTGAATATCAAATCTTACTTCAAAATTTTGAAATCAAAATTGGTTTCGCAAAAGCACTCGCGTAGCAATGCTACTAAAGTGGCCTATCCCTTACAGTGAAACTCGAAAATCAATGTCGATGATGCGTGCACTCATCACCGAAATTATTTCCCAGCGACATAAGTGAGTTCTGGACTTCTATTTTCTCAAACTTCTTTTGAAATTTATTTGAAATCATTCGAATCATTTAAAACATTTCTTATTCGGAAAATATTTTTAAATCATATTATTATTATATATTTCAAAATCTTAAAACCAATTTCAAAACACCGGGGTTCAATTCTCGAATTTCAAATTTAAAATCCTTCAGTTAAAAATCATTTTAGATAAATCAAATTTCTTATATAAATTTTTTCCAAAATTACAGATCCTTTCGAAACCTCAAATTCTTATTTTAAAAGGGTTTATAATCTTTATCGAAAACATTTCACTTTTATATATAGAATATAATAATTTCGATATATAAAACAATTTCTAAAATATAAACAAGCCTGATTTTTCAAAGGATGGTTCAAGAATGGATTTCAAAACAAAGATAGAAATTCAACTTAGAGGGACTCTAATCAAATAGGATTCTGATTCGAAGATAGGCTCGAACGAAGATGAGATAATAAATTACAAAACAGTAGTCGGATACCCTTATATAAATCGCGGGCAACTTTAACCGGTCAACCGTGACTTCAAAATAAGATTGGTTCAGAATTCTGAGGCAAATCGACATTCGATCGCCAGAGATAGAATTCGGCATAACAAGAGATGGCAACATCAAAACCGAGGGATATATAAATCTCCGGTGAATCAATGCCAATTGTAAAGGAGTTTCACCCCTTTACAAAACATTCAAAGATCGGCGGGATCGCCTATTCTTATAGAGATCATTCGACGTGGAGTTATGGGATACTCCAGGATCAAAAGAATACCAATAGAGAGGGACAAGAATGAATTTTGAAACCGTAGGGAACGTTCCAAAGTTCAAAGGAAATCGAGTCAAAAGGAAGAGATTAAACTCGAACGAAAGTAATTATGTAATAAATTTACTATATATGCTAAGTTTTTCCTAGAGCCAAATCTCTGATACCAACTGTAACGACCCACTATTTGGACCATTCAAATCGACAATAATCCACACATGTCTGACTTGAATAGTTCAAAATATCAGATTGTTAATTTAAAATTTGGCAAAACTCAGAATATACAGTAAATAAATCAATCACAGAATCACAGACACAGAGTAATACAATAATACGCAGCGGAATAGATAAAATAGTAGTTCATGAAGCTACTATATAAACATCAGAGTTAAATAAAATACAATAGAATATCTCAAATGTAGTGAAGTCTCCAATACAACAGATGACTTCTCTGAACGAATCAACTAGAAGAGCTGAAAGCTGAGGCGATAGTTGGATCTCCAAAGGAAGCTCCAAACTCCAAAGATGAGTCTCAAATGCTGGATCACTCGGTCTGACCCGAGCGTAAAGCAAAACACAAAACACTCGAGTCAGGATTAACATTCTTATATAAATAAATCCAACTCAAGTGAAATATTAACTGAAATACAAGTAGCTTAAAGGATGTTTGGGATAACCATCCTCTAAGGATCTTCAGAACTATCTACAAGGTGGAAATATACATTATAACACCGTGGTCATTTTAAATTTATTTACTTCAAAATCAAAATATCATTTTCATTTCAAAATATCTATTTTCAAATTTCATTTCAACTCAAATTTCAAATTCCAATTTAATTCAACCTAAATTCATCAATTTAATTCATTTCTAAACAGATCATTTTTTTTCCAATATATTTCAAAGCTTTAATATTCAACATTTTCAAAGTTAAATTTAACAGTTTCATATAGCTCTTGATTTAACTTCATTATTATTTAATCAGGGAATATTCACTTAATAAATTCAATATCATTTAACTAGCCTTAAATTACATTTTTTTACTAAATATTTCCTTAAACTTTATTTAAACAAGAAATATTCATTAGATTACTTATAAATCAAACTCAAGTTATAAATCATATCTTACATCTCAATTTCAATGAGTTTCAAATCGGTTTAATTAAATAAAATTCTTTATTGAATACAATTTCAACTAAATTCAAATTATCTTTCTAACCTTAACTTATTCAAATTATTACCAAAATCTATTTTGAAATATATTTTAAATACTCAACATATTATATGTAATTAAATCAATCATTCCCATTTATATATAATAATTTAAGGCTCAACATTTATTAAAACCATATATTTCTTTCCAAAACCATAGAATTCGTTTTTTTTATATATTTACATATATGGACCAACGGTGTCTGTATATATATTTATCATATGGTTAAGTGATACGGATATTTATCATTTCAATCCGAAATTTAAATATATACGGGTAGATATCATTTCGACCCATAATCCCAATTTCAATTCAAATGAAAATCGCTTGGGTTTATCATTTCAACCCATAACGAAATTCTCCTATTCTAAAGTTCGTTCGGGTATGTATCATTTCAACCCATAGTGAATTCTATACTAACAGGGAACTTGCAGAGTGATAACAGATACTAAAAAAATATATAACAGCAGGCATATATCATCAGTATAAATAACAGATACGGGTGTCAGATGTCACAGGTGAACAGATATAAATATTAGTAATAACAGGCATATAATACTAGATACTGGTGTCAGATGTCACAGGTGAACAGTTATAGATAATAGCATATATAACAATGTAAATAACTACAGCAGCATATTTCAATTGCTATTTCAAATGAAATCAAATTTAACTAATAAAAGAACGTTAATCGTGAGTGATTGCTCACCTTTCGAAGCTAGAGGGATAGACAATGAAGTTGAGTTACGAAATCCAGGCACGAATCTCAAACAAGGCAAGATTGAACTTGAATCGACGAACGAAGCTGATAAATGGGAATTGACGAAGTTAAATCAGAACTAGATCGATGGGGATCAGTCATAAGTATATATCTATGTATATAACTATTTACATATAAAAAATCATAGTCCGAATTCAAACACAAATAATTTAAAATATTTTTTTTTGAATATATATGCATTTCTAACATCCTTGTTTTAAATCAAACACCTATATTAAAACCAAACATATATTTTAAATAATATATATTTATTTTCAAATAAATATTAAATCCCATGAAGATATTCATATAAAATTGAGAACCACACTCACATGTACCTTTTCTATGATCATAAAATCTATGTATATGTTATTACAAATCACATTTACCTTCAACACATCATAAACAAAATCTTTATATATTTATCTATAAAAACCAGAGAATCAAAATAGACACAAGATTGATATATATACTTATACAACTCAACTGGCCATTTTAAGAGCTTATATATATTCTATACCCATCAACGGACATCAAGTATCAACTATGTACAATATAGACAACCTACACAAGTAACTTACAAATCTGAAATCAATGCATCAGTACTTAGATAATACATATAAATTTAAACAGTGTCAACCAAAATATTATCTGTAGACTATGCTATATACTGCTACCAGCAACATATCACTACAGCAAAATGTAATATATATTCTTGAAATCAACATCTTTATAAATACCAATTTTAACAAGACATTCACAAGAGTTTCTGGGAGTGTATACTAACAAAGTCATACATTTAAACACGTATTTTAAAAAAAAATCAAATAAATATATATAATATATCTAAACTCAATACATAAAATCAATATGTATATACAAGCATATTACCTGTAACCCTTTCTCAAAATATAACAGACTTATTTCTTTTTTCCCACAATCCTATGCATAGACTTATATATATATGGACTAACCGATTTAATAACTTATATAAAAACAATATATATAAATAACCAGACAATATAAACTATATAACTTACATATAAATATACATTTTACTCAACTTTTATATCATATTAATACTTACTGAAAGAAGGAATCTATGGCCGAACATTATTACCTAATGTGAACTCAAATGCAACGTATATATGTGCCTCATATTAAATCAATACTTAAATATATATATACTTAAAAGTCAATAACAATATCCATGCAAATAACGAAAAAAACTCTACTATGCGAAAATCATATTAATGTAAATAAACTTGCACTATATATAATAAATATTGTAACCCAGCTATACGGTTTAACATGCAAAAACATTCCAAAACTAAAATATATATAATACTAACATATATAAAAACTGCACATATAATATACAATAAACAAAATACATAATATATATATAACTACCTTTGCAAAGAAAAGAGAAGAAGGCAAGGTGATGGAGGGAACTGGGCTAGCTGCTAGAAAGGGGTGGCGAAAGGCAAAAAGGCTCGATAGGCGGAGAGAGGAGCAGCGTTGGTCATTGGAGATCGTTGTTGTCTTCGGGTAGCGGTAGAAAGGCGAAGAAGTGGCAAGGCAGGGGTTGGTAGCTTCAGTTTTGTGGCGGTGTGGGTTTGGTGACGTGGAGGGCAGGGAAGGCTGAGACGTGGGTTTTGGTCGTTGGGGTTGGGGCTACCACGCAGGGAGGTGGTGAGAGGATCTGCACTTGGGTTTGCGGTTGCCTAGATCAGCATGGGTGGCTACAAATTTCGAAATTTGTTGATATGCAAGCATATATTTCCTTCGGTTGTAAGGGGCGTGGAGGAATGGCTAGGCAATTTGAGAGAAGGGAGGAAACTACAGAGGGGAAGAACAAGAGTAAGACAAAGGATATAAATATAAACCTTTATATATAACGTATGCTCAAATGAACGTTAAAAGAATTTTCAACGAACCAAAAATGAATGTAATATCATCAGTCAGGCTGAGATTCCGCTGAAGTTATTAAAGCAATTAATTATTTCTGCTTGGAGGACACGGTAAACGTTTGAAACGCAAAAGAAAACAAAAGGTCCCGGATCCGGTACCGATACGGTTACCGGTTTCGCGGATTCCGTTGTTTACCGGACTTCAAAACATAGAAATGAATATACCGCAGAGGTCAGCACGACGAGACGATCAAAACGGTATACAGATATTAGTGGTACGATCATCCGATCAAAAGTCGATAATCGGTACCGAAAATGCTGCTATTTTGCCAGAATTAAGATAAACGAAGCAACAGAAGTCCAAATTTGGAAAAACGAATTTCGCAGTCTGATTCAGAATAATCTGAATAATTTTTCTCCTGTTGACATATTTTGGTTTCGGAAAACTTTTAAATTCACTGTTATTAATCGGTTTAAATTGAAATAAAATTTCATAGGAAAATAAACTTTAATATTATCAGATGAAAATTTACCAGTTGCTATATTAAAATAGACGTATTCTAAATAATAAATTTTTATTTTCAAATTTTATTATTTAAAATTTTACAAATTTTCTGTTAAATATACTTTTAAAACCATTAAATTTTGCGGGTCGTTACACTAGATCTCACGATGCCACCATCGCCTGAGTCGCCTCGTCGATCGCGCTCGCGAATCAATCGAATAGCCTCCATCCCCTCTGGCCTCGTTTGCGCCGCGCTTGCCTCCTCGCGATGCTCGCGAAACCCTACCAGACTTCGTCGCCGCCTCACGTTCGCACGTACTACCCCCATCTGCCCCATTTGAACGAGCGCGCTTCCCTCACCGCGAATCCCTCCATCACGCGAGCGCAAGCGCACGCGTGCTCCTTCCCCTTCGTCGACTTCGACTCCAGCCTCACGCGAGACCATCGCGACCCCAAAAATCTCGACTTGTCTTCACGCGATTTGAATTAATTTTAAACTGGAACGGGGAGATGAAGATAAAATAGAAATGGGATATCTCGGTTGCCATTTAAAATTTGAACTAGAGTTTTTTTTTTCTTCGAAACTGATTTAGAACAGAGTTATTTAAAATGGATGGAGGCATGGGTTACGTGATGGGTTGCCTGATTTTTGTTCGGGATCTTTGGCGTGATTTTAGGGGAGAAAACGTGTGATATTTATAAATTTTAAATTTTAAAATTAAACTAAATTTAATTTCATTTCAATGCGTTTACTCTCCGTATGGTTACATAACAACTCCGATCGATACGAAATTTGAAATCCGATAATAATTCAATATTACGGACCCAATGGAACTGGTTTCGTCGAATTCCAAGACTGTGCCCCGGAACACTATTTTTAAATATCGATTCGAACAATAAAATTTCAAAACTGAACAAACACTTTCAAATTCGATTCTGAAACTTCAATTACCTTCAGTATTATCAATATGAATTTTTCAAGCTTTTGAAATATTTTAAATCGGCTTAAAATTGAAGATTCAAATTTTTGTTCAACATTCAATAGATTAAATTTTATAATTTAATCGCCAAATTCAAAGTTATATCGGGGATTCAAATTAAATCATCGTTCAAATATTTAAAATTAATTAAATATTTTCACTTTAATTTGTTCAAAATTCTGGGTCGTTACATACATACCTTGAGTTCACTCAAAAAATACATGCATGTATCTTGCATCATCTAATAAATATTAACAATACTACACATAACATCCCTAGCTTGAGTTTTCTCAACAACTAGCAAGTATGCAAGCAATCTATAAATATATAAACGATAGAAAACAACTTTACATATAATAGATTCATAATTTCTAATATAAACAGTAGAGTGATATCGATTTAATTAATAATGTATTTCTTATGAAATACTCATGTGATTCAAGTGTCGAACACATCTGAAATCATAATATATGCACTCTACATGTGTACTTATTTCAAAAATCAAATTTTAGGTTAATTTCAGTTCAACTATCATTATATTTATACATACATAGTTATAAACGTTTAATTTATTTATACCCATTTATAATTTAATTAACTTATATAATATTTATATATATTAATTAAATCATATTTAATTAAATTTAACCTTATTAGTTAATTAATTTTAGTTTTTTAATTCAATTAACTAATTTAATTTATATAAAATTTCAAAATTTTCATTTTATCATCTTATACTATCTAAGAAGAATATTCAACTATAACCATTGTAGTTTATTGTATACAAATATATAACTATGTGTGTAAATGAATTAACTGTTTAATTATCTAATTAAATATTTTAATTAAACATTTGATAGATTTCAAAATTTTATTTACTTTAATGCCTCAAAACAATTTTGAGAAAATAAAAACAATTTAAATTATTGAACTGTTACCTTTTTAGTTTTATTTACATACATACATACATACATACATACATATATATATATATATATCAGTATATATAATTTAATTAATTAACATTTGATTAATTATTTATCAGATAATACTTTTATTTAATTAAACATTTTAATTAAATAATTTAATAAATTTCAAATTTTTTGGTTTTATTTACCTTAAGCAATTTAAGATAAATTTTCAATTGGGTCAGACCGATAATCAAGGAGGGGAGAATACTTGATTATTCAACCCCAAGCCAAAATACTACTTTTCTAAACACCTATCGTATATGTAGGCTTAATCTGTTAACCCTAAAATTGATAATTAGATCGCACAGACCATTTGGGCTTTGATATTACTAAAGAAACTGGACTGGTCTACAGCGGGTGAAATAAATGCATTTAAAAAAAATCCTATTTGGATTGTAGTGGGAATATGAAGTCTAATTAGTTTTAGTAGGTCCAATCTAGTTATTTAATAAAATTATAATTTATTTAACATTATTTTATACTAATTAATTAATCACATTAATTAATCTAACTAAATATTTTGTTTGAATGCATCATGTATACATTCAATGATATAACAAAATAACATAATGAAATATAAACGTGTGTGTATACATATACATATTGATATTAGGATTTATATTCGTCTTATAAACATATATATTATACTTACATATACACTTGACAATTTCATATGAATACGGCCGATTATAAATGCCAAAGTATTTACACAAGTTTGAAAGTACTTTAATATATGTATATGGTTTATATACAATTATTCATAGTACTATGTGTATGGTGTAGTCTAGACATATATATATATGTAACATTTTGTTGCCACTTATATATATATATATATATATATTTAATATATATACATACACATATAAAATTATGAAAACAAATCTATATAATAAAATTAGATAATTTCAAAGTAAGAGAATGTTTGATTGGAAGTGAAGTAGCGAATATAATTTCACAATAAATCTAGATTTAATTAACTCATAATTAAAAGGAAAAAGAATAAGGTGCTATTTTAAATTTCCTCCTTTAAAAATACTAATTAATAATAAATTCAATATCATAAAATTCCATGCTTGATCACAAAAAAATATTCAAACTTCAAAACGGTAAATCTAAAAAATAAACATTGAATATGAAAACAAATTATAAACTAGTATTGTCATAATTATATATATATATACATATATTTGTATGTATGTGTATGCATGTATTGTATGTATATGTATGCAACAGACCAATTGATTTTGAAACATTGCATATATATATTTACATACATATAGTAATGATCTGCATTTTCGACCCCCAAACGCCGACAATAATACATCTATTGTATTCACGTGCCAAGCAACCAAGTGCCGGAAAGACGAATTGTTATAAAATTAAAAAAGAAAAACAAAACGAACAAGAAAAAAGAGAACACCATATTAGAATCTCAAATGCGGAACGATAATATATGTGACGCCCCACCTCTATACTCACACTAGCCAAGGACACTACTGGGTAATGCCGTCGACTAGCACGAAGAATAAGGCTATTGAGGAGCGACCATCTGTGTAATTGCTTTGTGCGAGTACCGATATGTCAGATAGAATGACTTGCATTTCATTTCAAGAGAAAATCCGACATATCAAATAAAAACTCAAAGCTACTACACAATGGCTATGTGGGCTTCAGAAACAAATATAAAAATAAGCATAACACAAATCAGTCACAGATATTCGTATCACAAAGGCGGAAACAGGTATGAATATAACACATAAAAGTGTACATTAAGATAGTGGTCATAAAAGATCCACTACCTCACAAAAGAATAGGTACAAGTGCTAAGCACAAGAATATGTATACATCAAGGAGTCTCTATCTCGAATGTATAAAAGCAAAAACTACTAAACTAAAGTAGTTAGCCAAAAGTCATAAGCTATCCCCTGCTAAGAAGTCAAGTGGAAGCACCTGTAACACCTCGGTCTGACCCGAATATTATTTAAGAAGAAAAATAATAAACGGATCAGTCTAGCTATAAATATCATATAAGATGAGATGGGATAAGAGATACAACAAAAACGTATGATGACAATAATGACATGCTTTGACAAGCATACATTTGATAATAATAAAAATCATACAATATCTCAAATCATCTCAAATATCCAAAAAGAATATCACATTCTTAGCTTATTCACCAAACCTCAAATATTGACAAAACATATCAATGCCAATTGCAAAAATCGGTGAAACACAAATTCCAGAAATATAAAATTAAAATCCAAAAAACACAAAGAAGGGGTAGGCCTAACATAAACGGGATATTATCCCATGGGTCGCAAACCCATAAAATGAGCTGAACATCGATACACCTAACAAGATATGCCCCATGCACAGTCGAACATCGACGCACCTAAAAAGATACGCCCCATGCATAAACGAACATCGACGGACCTAAAAAGATACGCCCCATGTATAAACGAACATCGACAGACCTAAAAAGATACGCCCCATGCATAAATGAACATCGACGCACCTAAAAAGATACACCCCATGCATAAACGAACATCGATGCACCTAAAAAGATACGCCTCATGCACAGTCAAACATCGACGCACCTAAACGATACGCCCCATGCACCGACTTATCGAGCCGATTGCTCCACGAACGGTCAAAAGACCCTGAGTTGTTAGCCCATAAAATGAGACGAAGCTCCACAAAACGGGGTATAGTCCCCCACGCGGACAAGGGGACATCTCATATCGCTAGTCTAAACCATAAAATGATCATCATTGATCAACAATAAGTGTGAATTACACTAAGCTAGTAAATAAATGAGTTTAGCTTCATGTCCCATAACCACTGGCTTAACTTAAATATTTACGAACAAATTGTAGATTTCCACTCGAAAATTGTCACAAGATTTCAATCGAACAAGTCTAAGAATTAATCGACGAAGTAAACGCAAGCGTTTCATACCACTTGTTTTGCTAAGTCGTTTAATTGGATTTCTCGTACGAATGTGGTAAAGGTTTGTATATACTAATAGATTGCAAAACGGTTTTAAAAACGAGCTTTATATTTCAAAGTAGTGTTGAAATCATTTTTGTGGAAGAGTTTGAGTATTTACTACTAGTATAGAAACCTTTGTATTTTAAAGTGACAAATCGCAGAGATGATTGTAAAAACAACCAATCACCAAAAATTCACATTTGATGACGTGAATCAAAACCATAGAAATCGATATCGAATCCATCAAATGGATACTCCAAAAATCCAGAAAAAGAAGTCATCAAAGTCGATAAAAGTGATAACAACTAATCAGATCAACCAAAATCGATTAAAACGGAAATCCACTCAAAAATAGACAATTTGGCCGAAATAAGCAGCTCCAAACGTCTGGTGGTTATCCCAGACGTCTGAGCTAAAGCTCTGGAATTTTCTTCCAGATCGCCCAGACGTCTGGGGAACAGACTCAGACGTCTGAGCTGAAAGACTGGAATTTTTATTCCGTAGCCTCAGACGTTTGAGCCTATTACCAGACGTCTGAGCTGAAGCTTAGGGCAAGATTTTGCCTAGGCCAATGATGGCCAAATCAATTCGAAACAAACGAATGAGCGACAATGGCTAGAGATCGATGTCAAGCGACAACCCAACCCTATAAACACATCAATATACTCCAAATAACATGTCCAAACATCCATATAAGGATTTTCATATATTTTGACTTCAAAATACCAAAATTTGGAAAATTCACCAATCCAATTCAATTCAAAAGCATATGAACAAGAAATAGGTGTTAGGAATTCATACCTAACAACTATCAAAGGTATAGACATAGATGTGAGTTCAAAAACTCACCTTTAAACCCAAAAACAACGAATGAGAAGCTCCAAAACAAAGGAAAGATCAACTACTCTTCAACTTCAACTCTAGAAGCTCCAATCTAAGATCATAAGCAAATATTTCCTAAGTTAGGTTATAGGAAATTTATGAAATTGGAGAGAGATTGAAATGGAGAAGAAGAAGAGGAT
Organism: Allium fistulosum; assembly: GCA_030737815.1. NCBI lineage: Eukaryota > Viridiplantae > Streptophyta > Magnoliopsida > Asparagales > Amaryllidaceae > Allium > Allium fistulosum. The sequence continues at coordinate 637,413,634 of CM060901.1, forward strand.
GCTTACCTAAGCTCTCTTTGATTTTGGAGCTTGGATCTTGAATTTCCTAAGAATCTAGGGCTTAGGAATTTTAATTTCTTTTCTTTTCCCCCATTTTTCTTTTAGGGCTTGAGTATTAGGAAATTGGAAATGAAATGAATGAAGAGTGGAGGGGTGGAGTGGGAGTTATTATGTAGAGGAGTTGGGTTCTCTTAGTGGGCTGAAACCCAAACCCAAAGCCCAATAGAAAAATAGCAAAATTCTACTCAACTCCAAACATATCGATGTTTATACTCAAAAAGGTCGCAAACACCATTTTGGACTCAATGGAAGTGGTCTCGAGTCCGGATTCGACCGTTTACAGAAAGTCACATTTCGGACTTTTAAATTCAACCAACGATGCTATATTTAAATAAATCATTTAAATATATTATCGTAAAAATATGCGGGTTGTTACAAACTCCCCTCCTTAAAGAAATTGCGTCCTCACAATACTTAAGAAGAAATAAAGAGTAACAACCACTCTAAGGCATAACAACACAAAAGAAAATTTTGAAGTAAGGATTTCACCTTAAGGAGCACGAGAGAGTAAGTCCGGATGTGTTCGCTCGATGAATTTTCTAGATTCCCAAGAGCAATCCTTAGGATTTGAGGACCATTGAACTTTCACAAGCGGAACATCTTTATTACAAAGGCGTTTAACCTCCGTAGCAATGATGCGAATAGGATGTTGCTCATAAGTCAAATTAGGTGAAACTTCAATTTCTTCAATAACGCCGAGCTCAAGAATAGAATCGGAATCTCTAAGGCATTTTCGTAGTTGAGAGATGTGGAATACATCATGAATAGCATAAAATTGAGCCGGTAATAAAAGGCAATAAGCCACGGAACCAATGCGTTCGGTGATGGGAAATGGACCAATATATCGAGGTGCTAATTTTCCCGATCGACTGAAACGCACAACACCCTTCATAGGTGAAACGCGAATGAATACCAAATCTCCCAAGTGGACAAAGTCTCAAGGTCATTCCATTCAGATATCATTATGGAAACAATTGCTTGTTGCTTTCGGCTAAGGGCATCGGCAACACGATCTCCCTTTTCGAGAATATAGAGAATATCAAGATCATAAAATGTAAGGAATTCGAGCCAACGTTGTTGACGCAAATTAAGTTCCTTTTGAGAAAATAAGTACTTCAAAGATTTATGATCGGTGTAGAGAACAATTTTCCCTCCCAAAAGTTAAGATGCCAAATTCTAAGGGCGAAAACAATAGCCGCGAGCTCTAAATCATGAGTGACATATCTAGTCTCGGCAGGCTTTAATTGCCTAGAAGCATAAGCGATAACATGATCCCTTTGCATGAGAATGGCTCCCAAACCAACACGACTAGCATTGGTATAAACAATCAAGTCTTGGTTCCCTTCGGGAATCCCAAGAATAGAAGTATCGGAAAAGAGTTCTTTTAATTTTTGAAAAGCAACTTCTATGCTAAATTATTTATTTCACGATCCTCTTTCCCAAAAAGCTAAGACATTCAAAATTATATTTAACTTTATGTAATCATCTTTTCCAAAAAATTTACTGTGTCTGACTATCTCATCATAACGTTTAGGAGATTCCTATCGATAACGTTGATCAGGCGCATCGACCAGAATTCTTAAAGTACTCAATGGGCAATACAACACCAATTCATCTTCTATTTGATAAACATGTCTCTTAACATTTTACGAATATTCTTTGCTCGTTTTAAGAACAAAATCCAATTATACTTATAAATATATCTTATTAAAAAGATTTGCAATTTTAAATTGCTGTTTTCACTCATAATCAATGAATACAAGGATAGACTCATCGAGATATTCGTAGAATACTCGATTCATAAGATGGATGAAATAAGCTGGAGGGTTCGTCAAACCGAATGACATCACGAACCACTCATAAGAATCATAACGAGTGCAGAATGCGGTAAGGGGAACCCTACCCTCTGCAACTCGTAGCTGATGAAAGCCGGCGGCAAGATCGAGCTGAAAAGACCTTAGCACCACTCAATAGATTGCTTAGGTGATAATCCTAAGACAAGCTCAATGATATCGGGAAATTCACAAACTACTTGAGTGAGGGAAATAACATCTTCCTCATCAAGTGGGTTTAGGTAAAAGGATGCCACCGAATTGGAATCAAAATCATTAAGAACAATAGAAATATGCTTAACAGATTGAGAATGGCAAATATGGATAGTCCTCTTGGGACATAGGATGTGGACTTAATATCGATTAAGCCAATCCGTTGCTAAAATCATTTCCGAAACCTAAGTAGCGCATAACATGCAAATCGGTTCAGAAAGCATAATCACATAAATTAATCTCGACATTTTTTACAAAATAAACCGAGTGCTGTGGATTCATCAATCGAATTCGCAATTCTCAATGAAGTCATCAAGCCCATAATATTTAAAAAAAAAGAATCAACAAGTTATTTTGATAAAAAATGATGAGATGAACCCGTATCAAAAAGAAATCGAATAGGATAATCACAAAACAAATTAATGCCATCAAGGACTGAATGAGAAATACCTTGACCAAGAGAAGTGTCACTAGGAGCATCCACAACATTTAGCTTTCCCTCCTTCTTGCTTTGAAGTATGGGACATGCAGATATATGATGACTCAAACTTTTGCAATAGCGACAATAAAGGGGTTTCGGACACTCATTCACATAGTGGTCCAAAGAACCACAATTGTAGCATTGTCCACGACTAGAGGTAGGAGTCTTTGCTACTGAAGTTTCTTGCTTCCCTTTCTTGTTGGGATTGCGGCCTTTGAACTTAATAGGCCTCTTCATGTTATTGTTGAAGTTCGGTTTGGCACCCACAACTTCAACATCACTTTCTTTATCGGCCTCTTCAAGTCGAAGAGCGATATCTACAGGCTGATCGAAAGAAACTTCTAGTTTCAAAAGAAAAGGCTTTTTGTGGTTCTTATTCAACCCATAGACAAACCTCTTATTTTTCTTCAATGGGGTATTAATATACTCGACCCCATATTTAGAGAGAGATTCAAAAGATGCGACGTAATCCATCACAGAAGATTCACCTTGAACAAGGTCAATAAAGCGTCGGGCCAAAGTTACTTTTTCAGCCTCCGACACAAATTTCAACTCGAACCTTTCCCAAAATTGCTCCCAAGTAAGATCCGCTTCAATAATTTCTGAAATCAAAAGCTCATACCAATCTAATGCTCTCTCCTGGAGCATGCTAGAAGCCACTTGGACTCCATGTAGATCCACAAGATTCATGCGAGAAAAGATGCGATCGCATGATCTAAGCCAAGCTTGGATTTCTATAACGCTTTCGGAACCCTTGAATGGTCTTCCACCCAAATCAGTATAATCTCTGCACAAGCGTGAAAACCCGAATTTAGGATGAGTAGGCTCTGGAATGGGTCCGGCAGCTTGAGCATTCTTTACAAGGTCCAAAAGCTGTTGGGCAGACATGAATACGCCATCCTGAGGAGTAGCACTGGATTGACCGGCGCTGGGACGGCCAGGTCTAACCATTTCTCTTCTTTAAGAAAGAAAGAAAGAAGAGGAAAAAGGTTATTCTCAGAATGAATATCAAACAAACTTGAATGATAAAACAAGGCATTACAAAAGAAAATAGGATAGTACGGGTCCAATGACTCGAATTAAATCCTAAGGCACGACTCCTAAGAGAGACTTAGGACAATGATCCTTGCTATATTATTCCATATTGTTTCAAAGTTTGGCTCAGATACCAAGCTGTGACGCCCCACCTATATACTCACACTAGCTAAGGACACTACTAGGTAATGCCGTCGACTAGCACGAAGAATAAGGCTGTTGAGGAGCGACCATCTGTGTAATTGCTTTGTGCGAGTACCAATATGTCAGATAGAATGACTTACATTTCATTTCAAGAGAAAATCCGACATATCAAATACAAACTCAAAGCTACTACACAGTGGCTATGTAAGCTTCAGAAACAAATATAGAAACAAGCATAACACAAATCAGTCACAGATATTCATATCACAAAGGCGGAAATAGATATGAATATAACACATAAAAGTGTACATCAAGATAGTAGTCATACAAAATCCACTACCTCACAAAAGAATAGGTACAAGTGCTAAGCAAAAGAATATGTATACATCAAGGAGTCTCTATCTCGAATGTAATAAAGCAAAAACTACTAAACTAAAGTAGTTAGCCAAAAGTCAGAAGCTAGCCCCTGTTAAGAAGTCAAGTGGAAGCACCTGTAACACCTCGGTCTAACCCGAGTATTATTTAGGAATAAAAATAATAAATGGATCAGTCTAGCTATAAATATCGTATAAGATGAGATTGGATAAGAGATAAAACAAAAATGTATGATAACAATAATGCCATGCTTTGACAAGCATACATTTCATAATAACAAAATCATGCAATATCTCAAATCATCTCAAATATCCAAAAAGAATATCACATTCTTAGCTTATTCACCAAACCTCAAATATTGACAAAACATATCAATGCCAATCGCAAAAATCAGTGAAACACAAATTTCAGAAATCAATAATTAGAAATCCAGAAAACACAAAGAAGGGGTAGGCCTAACATAAATGGGATATTATCCCATGGGTCGCTAACCCATGAAATGAGCTGAACATCAACGCACCTAAAAAGATATGCCCCATGCACAGTCGAACGTCGACGCACCTAAAAAGATACGCCCCATGCATAAACGAACATCGACGCAGCTAAAAAGATACGCCCCATGTATAAACGAACATCAACGCACCTAAAAAGATATTCCCCATGCATAAACGAACATCGACCCACCTAAAAAGATACGCCCCATGCACAGTCGAACATCGATGCACCTAAAAGATATGCCCCATGCACTGACTTATCGAGCCGATTGCTCCACGAACGGTGAAAAGACTCTGGGTTGTTAGCCCATAAAATGAGACGAAGCTCCACAAAACGGGGTATAGTCCCCCACGCGGACAAGGAGACATCGCATATCGCTAGTCTAAACCATAAAATGATCATCATTGATCAACAAGAAATGTGAATTACACTAAGCTAGTAAATAAATGAGTTTAGCTTCATGTCCCATAACCACTGGCTTAACTTAAATATTTACGAACAAATAGTAGATTTCCACTCGAAAATTGTCACAAGATTTCAATCGAACAAGTCTAAGAATTAACCGACGAAGTAAACGCAAGCGTTTCATACCACTTGTTTTGCTAAGTCGTTTAATTGGATTTCTCGTATGAATGTGGTAAAGGTTTGTATATACTAATAGATTGGAAAACGGTTTTTAAAATGAGCTTTATATTTAAAAGTAGTGTAGAAATCATTTTTGTGGAAGAGTTTGAGTATTTACTACTAGTATAGATACCTTTGTATTTTAAAGTGACAAATCACAGAGATGATTGTAAAAACAATCAATCACCAAAAATTCACATTCGATGGCGTGAATCAAAACCATAGAAATCGATATCAAATCCATCAAATGGATACTCCAAAAATCTAGAAAAAGAAGTCATCAAAGTCGATAAAAGTGATAACAACTAATCGGATCAACCAAAATCGATTAAAACGGAAATCCACTCAAAAATAGATAATTTGGCCGAAATAAGCAGCTCCAGACGTCTGGTGGTTATCCCAGACGTCTGAGCTAAAGCTCTGGAATTTTCTTCCAGATCGCCCAGACGTCTGGGGAACAGACTTAGACGTCTGAGCTGAAAGACTGGAATTTTTATTCCGTAGCCTCAGACGTCTGAGCCTATTACCAGATGTCTGAGCTGAAGCTTAGGGCAAGATTTTGCCTAGGCCAATGATGGCCAAATCAATTCGAAACAACGAATGAGCGACGATTGCTAGAGATCGATGTCAAGCGACAACCCAACCCTATAAACACATCAATATACTCCAAATAACATGTCCAAACATCCATATAAGGATTTTCATAGATTTTGACTTCAAAATACAAAAAATTGGAAAATTTACCAATCCAATTCAATTCAAAAGCATATGAACAACAAATAGGTGTTAGGAATTTATACCTAACAACTATCAAAGGTATAGACATAGATGTGAGTTCAAAAACTCACCTTTAAACCCAAAAACAACGAATGAGAAGCTCAAAAACAAAGGAAAGATCAACTACTCTTCAACTTCAACTCTAGAAGCTCCAATCTAAGATCATAAGCAAATATTTCCTAAGTTAGGTTATAGGAAATTTCTGAAATTGGAGAGAGATTGAGATGGAGAAGAAGAAGAGGATGCTTACCTAAGCTTCTCTTTGATTTTGGAGCTTGGATCTTGAATTTCCTAAGAATCTAGGGCTTAGGAATTTTATTTTCTTTTCTTTTCCCCCATATTTCTTTTAGGGCTTGAGTATTAGGAAATTCGAAATGAAATGAATGAAGAGTGGAGGGGTGGAGTGGGAGTTATTATGTAGAGGAGTTGGGTTCTCTTATTGGGCTGAAACCCAAACCCAAAGCCTAATAGAAAAATAACAAAATTCTACTCAACTCCAAATATATCGATGTTTATACTCAAAAAGGTCGCAAACACCATTTTGGACTCAATGGAAGTGGTCTTGAGTCCGGATTCGACCGTTTACAAAAAGTCACATTTCGGACTTTTAAATTCAACCAACGATGCTATATTTAAATAAATCATTTAAATATATTATCGTAAAAATATGCGGGTTGTTACAATATATAACATCTCAAAAGGTCTTTATCAAAAGGAAAACCTTTATACACACACATCAATCAGAGAAAACTAATCTATCATCAGCCTGGACAGTTATAACAAGATGTCCTCACAAATTCTAATAGATACAATCAAATAATGCAGTGGAAAATAAGTACGATAAGATATCATCCAGCTCCAATGAACATCAGCTAAATCTGGAAACATGCTCGAGCTGACCCGAGCATTAAGAAAATACACCCGGACCAGTTTGGTAAACAAGTGAGAAACACAAATCATATAGATTTACTATATCTTAAAACCCTTCAAAATTACGGTATCTCGTAAGACCACGCCGCCAATAAACGCGGACAGGGTTTTTACCTTACGATAACCAAACCATTTCTATTATAAAATCCAGTGATGCTATAATAATGTCTAGGGTATAGAATATAAATATTAATCATGGTCGAAATTGTTACATTGATTACATTCCAGCATAATAGAGGTACAACCAAAATCGATAAGGAACATTCGCATAATGGATTTTCCATGAAGATCTCTTCGGTCAAGCCGAAATCCAATCTCCTGCACAAGGGTCAGAAACTACCTTTGAGCATCGTATATCTCAAGATAAAATATACCATAAGGTAAACACAACCGATCTATGTCTAAATATGTGATCCCAAATACCATCACTCCCGTGCGCAACATCGATAAGCATACTCAAGATCTGGAGTGATAGTATCCTGTCGTGGGTTAGCAAAACCCCAAGCTATGCTCCTACTCTGTTTTTAGCCATTTCCAATGTCGAGGTCACATTTGGCATCTTTCACACGAGTCTTCATCACTCGAACAGAACTCGGAACCACACATGGATTCCCAACAGATTTCGAAATCACACATGAATTCCCATAACCTAATAAGTCATAGAATCACGCATGGGTTCCCATATCCTGAATAGATCACGAACAACTACATGTATTCGAGCATCTCAAAACAGATCTCGAATATCCACATAGATTCCAATATCTTGAATCCACTTCCAGGAGATAGAACACGCATCTCAGTCTTGAAGTGGTTTTCGATAAGTAGAACACTTGCCGATCGCGGTACCTCCAAGACTGAACCAACGAATTGGTCATTCAATAATAACGAGAACAATTGCATATGGGAACTAAGTGTTGTATACTATCCATAAATAAGTAACACACAAAGCACGATCGAAACACATAAGCACGATCAAGTCATATAAACGACTTTTAATCCCCTTTTTAATTAATTTTTCTTTATTAATTAAAATCCTCTTCTATTAGTAAAACTCATTTTTACTCAATAAACTTTTTTTATAATGAAACTCCATTTGTAATTAAACTCCACAGTTTAATTAAACATCACTATTCGTTTCAACACATTCCAATACTTTCCAAAAGTATTCATATACTTATCTCAACCGTATAAGTATATTCACAAATCAATTTCAATGGGGCTTAAGACAAATGTTACTAAAACGTTGTCACTACAACCCAAAGCTATTTTACTTATGATTATCTTTAAAACATTCTTTTTAAAGATCCATTTACGTACATAAGTATAATCAAAATAGGCTAAAGGAGAATGTTACTAACTCATTTCTAGAATAACCCAAAACCATTTCATACTTGTTATTCTCTTTAAAATTCCATTATTACAGATACAAGTGTTTTCCCAACTCAGTTACAATATTTTAGCACTTTAAAATATTATCCAAGGGTTTAAAAACAGATGTTACTAAAATATTGTTTATGACAAACCCAAAATCAATTCACTATTCCATTAACTTTAAACTTCCATTTTAAAGATCTAATTACTTTCCAAAAGTATAGTTAAATGGGTTATAACAGATGAACATCAATACTATAAACCCAAAATCACTTTAATATATACAATTAACTTTAAAATATCCATTTAAAGTTCTAAGTATAGCTTTACTTATTAAACAGGGCTATATACCTTTTTAATCGATTCATAAAACAATTTCTTATAACATAGGTGTTATAATCCCGAAACTCCTTTTAAATCAATTTATAAAACAACCCATTAAAACATAAATGTTATAATCCAAAAACTCATTTATATCCTTTTACAAATGCCAAACTTCCTTTTTAAAACTTCTATATATATATATATATATTAAAATGCCTTTAAAAAGATAGATATTTTACATATACTAGTTTATTTGTTGAACAAAGATATTTAATAATCTACTATAAATCATTTGTAAAGTATTATTATATAAAATCCTTTTATTTCTTAAATAAAATCTTTAGTAACTTTTAAAACCATATATATAATAAAACTTACTTTTAAAAATACTTATACTGTATTTTTAGAACCTATTTTATAATTTAAAGCCGTCACTTTATAAATCCATAATTGATTTTCAAAAATATAATTAAACCTTGATATTTCCCAATAATAAGTACGCTAATAGTACTTGTTAATCAATACGAAGAAGCACTTGGATGTCTTTCAAAGTTAACTTTAAAATCGCAGTTCACAGCGATTTCAAAGTGCATCCATCGCGACCTTTTCGCTTCTATCATTTATAATTTCCATTTCCCAATTCCACAAATGTCCAAATGTGATATCCCGGAAATTTGAACGATATCAATTTAATAATCTGTTAAATAATTAAATTGATATTGATGAACTTTGATAATAAAATTTGAATTTAATTTAATAATCTGATTAAATAAACATTTAATTAGTGAATTTATCTTTTAAAAGCTAAATAAAATATTTTCTATTTATTAGGCATATATATATTTGTATATATTGTAATTAGAAATATTTGGTTTGAATTTTTAATAAATAAATAATGTTTTAAATGCTAATATCTTTGGTAAATAGGGAAAGTATGATTTATTTAAAGTTAAACTTTTTCAAAAATATTTTTATAAGTAACTATATGGTTTCAAATACTTAAGGTAAATATTATTAGTTTAAAAATATCTTTAATTCATATTTTAAATAAGATTAGCAAAATGATTTGTTTAACATTATTATTTTTATATGATTTGTAAATTAGCTATGAAGGTTTAAAATTAAAATATGAAACATTAATTCATTTAAATAATAAGTAATTTATAATCTCTTTTATAAATTATATAAAATTGTCAAGTGTGTTATTTTCAAATAATAAATATATGAATGGTTTATATATATATATATATATAATTGGTTTTATTCTTTAAAGTTATATATATATATAACTAAGTATTAAAAACTAATTAATTAAGTTAAAAACTTTTATTAACCCTTAATTATAAACACAAATTACTTACAAGACAAGTGTAAACATCTTAGAGTTTAATTTAACATGTGTTAAGTAATAAACCTTTTTATGTGACAAATGTTAAGTGTTTTAACAAGTGGCATTTTTAATTTTGATTTTTCTTTTATTTTTATTAAATCAAATTTCAGCCCATGTAAACATGTTTTCTTCCTTCCATTTCTTTTTCCATTCTTTTTCAAAAAGCTAAGGAGAAAACTCAAACCTAAACAATCTTTCTAAACAAATCTGAAGCCTTCCTCAAACTAAAAGAAAAAAATCAAACAATTCCCAAATTCCTGAAAAACATTTTCAAGTTTAACCCTGTAATCTTTTCAAGCCCGAACCTCTTTTCTCAAGCATGAACAGATTTTCAAATTTGCAACCTGGAAAAAGCATTTTTCAAGTTTGTAAACAAATCAGTAACCAAACTCCTCAAAAACCAAAATCAAGCCTGCAAGCATTTTCTTCAACCTGAGATGAATGAAGCAAATCTGGAAATCAATGAAGTTGTTTGTAAATTTCAAAAGCAAGCATGCAAGTTTTTAAATCAAAGAAACATATATTCCAGCAAATCAATCTTTAAAGGTTCCAAGCTTTTTCAAAATCAAAATGGAAGGCTCTGCTCTTCATTTCAAAAATCAAGTGAGTAAACTATATTTTTAAAAACAAGTTTAAAACCCTGAACTTCACTTTGATATATGAATGAAAATCATGTTGCTTGCCTGAAAATCTGGATTGAAATGGATGCATGTGTATGTGTTAGTATTGAATGCCTATATATATGCTCTGTTGTTTTTAAATATTTGAAAGTTTATAAATAACAGTGAGTAACTTCAGTAATTTAGAAGTTTAAGTATGATCTGTTGCATTTTTTTTTCTTGAAATAAGTATGTTTTGTGAATGTTTATTGATGAAATTTCTGGGCATTTTGGATATGCATGAATGTGAATGTCTGTAACATTCTTTGTTACCAGTTTTTAAGAAAAAAGAAAATCCTCTTGCTCTTGTTCAATATTTTTGTTAAGTCTTAAGTCTTGAAATAAACATGTTAATTATATCATAGTTTTAGTTTATACTTATTAAGTAAAAATAAATTTGGAGTTGTCTCTGTAATTAAAATATCAAAGTATGATAAATAAAGGTAAAAACTCAAACATAATAAATTATAAATTCAGTATTATAAACTGAAAACATAAACAAAAAGATGATTTTTAAAAATAAAATCATAGTGTTTATTTAGAAATTGAGACTGTAGTACTTATTTGAACTGGAAATGGGTTTTAGTCAATCTATGGTGATCGAGTTGATCAGAAGGTTTGGGGTTCTTGGTGGAGGTAGTGTAGTGATCAGAGGGTGTGGCAAAAATGCCAGGAAGATGAACAGGGCTCGGTGGAGGCGATGGGAGGTTGATGAAGTCTGTAAACCTAGTTTTGCTTGGTTTTGATTTTTGGATCAGTAGTGAATCTCAAGTTGATCGAGTTTAACACAACTTTGGGAAATTGAAGCTGGAGTATAGGGGAAGCCATGATCGATGGTGATGGTTCTCTTGTGACTGGAGAGGCGAGGGCGAGCCGTTGACAGGTTTGGGGGTATGGTTGCAATACTGTTGCCAGGTTTTGGGTTTGGGAACTCGAATTTGATTTCGAGTAGAAGTTGAGTTTTGGATGATCGTGATTGGATCTGTGGGCAAGCGTCGGCATGTTCGTCAACTTGGTGGTGACTGGAGGCGGCCAGAGCCATTGTGCATATGCACGGTGAAGAAATGGTGTTAGGAATGTTTGGGTTTTGCAAATATTTTGTACTCGAGTCATATTCGAGTAACTCGAGTTTTTAGTCGAAGATGTACAGGGTTTTTCTCGGAGTAAACTGAAAGAGGCTTGGGTATTGAATTGGTTACAGGTTTCTGGGGAGAACCTGGTTGTTTTCAAATAAATCCTTAGTTTTAAAAATCTGAAACAAGTTTTAAAACAAAATTTAAACTTAATTTAAAGTATGAATTTCAAACTAAGTTTGAAAACCCCAGTTTAAAATTTAATTTAATTTTTATAAATTAAAATCTTTAAACAATTTTTAAAGGGTTTAAATAGTTTAATTTAAAAGTAAAGCTTAAAAATAAAAGTAAAGATTTAACTTAAGTATAAATCTAGATTCAAATTCAGATTTGAATCATAGTTTAGAAATAAAGGAAGTTTTTGAAATTAATAAGAGATGTTTTATTTTAAAGTAAATCAAAGATTTAATGATTTTGATTCTCTAAATTAATAAGGTAATTTAAGTAAGATAATTAATTTATTTATTTAATTAATTAAGGTTTGAATAATTTAATTAAGGTCAAGTTAAGTAATTAAGATGAATTATATTTGGAATTAATATTAATTAATTTAAGTTAATTGCTTAAGAGAAGTAATTAAAGAATTGATAATAGTTAATGAAAATCATTAACTTGAGATTATAAAATAATTAATTAATGTGATTAATTTTAATAATTAATTAGATTAATTAAGGATAATCAATTATGGAAACAGTTAAGTATATTTATGGAAGTAATTTGGATTTAATTACTTTTTGAAATTAATCAAGGGATTAATTAAAGATAATTAATTAAGGAGTAATTGATTTATTAAATGAAGTAATTAAAGATGGATAATTACTAAATATGGTTAATCAAGAGTGATTAATGAATATGGTTTAATTAATGATTAATTACTTAATGTAATTAATTTAAATATAATTAATAATTAAAGTAGTAATTAAGGATCATTAATTAATATAATTAATGATGTAATTAAGTTTGATTAATTAAGATTAATTAATCAATAATAAGTGATTATAGAGAAATTAATTAATTTAATTAATTAAAGATTAATGTAATTAATTATAGTTAATTAATTAATGAAGTAATTAAAGGTTAATTACTGTATTTGATTAAAGATAATTAATGTGTGAAATTAATTAAGGCTAATTACTTGAATGTAATTAAAAGATAATTAATCAAGGATGATTAATTAAAATAGATAACTAGAGGATAATTAATTAATTAAATTGTGATTAATTAATGGTTAAATAAGCAGGATTTATAGAATAAGGTAATTAATTTAATTTATTTTAAATTAATTAGAGATGAAGTAATTAATTTAATTCATTTTAAATTAATTATAGTATGATTAATAGATCATTGCTTATATATGAATGGATGATATTAATTGTCTTGAATAGTTGAGATCTCAGATATGAGATAATTGATACTATGTGATATGGATGTATTGGTTGCATAGTGATGATGATATGGATTATCTGTTTGTGATAATAATGTTGATTATCTATTATGATATTGTGAATTATCTATCTGTGTGTATATAGATAAGTAAATTGAATTGTTTTAACTTTAAAACAACTTGGCCTTAAAAGATACGCTTTGGATTTCGATGAGACCGGGATCGGGTTTCCGTATACCGGATTTCCAGGTCTGGAGACCCGAATACCACATCGATCCAAATTAACGATAGGTCGTGAATCAAGTGAAGATGAAGATTCAGAGTGCAAGGGTTATTGTCGTTAACTCTGAGGGTGATTCCAAAACGAGTGTAACGAGATAATGCCTTCGGTTTCGTTCGAACCCGGAACGAACTTGTATGGATTGAATGCTTTCAGCACATCGTCAGGTGGACGATGAGCATTCTAAGATAGATGTGTTCTTTTTAAAGGTAATCGTGACCTCAAGCCTCACAAACCGGGAATGGCTAAAACAGGGGAGGTGCAGCAAGGTTAGTGGGTAGCACCCAAGTAGGACAAGGTTACCTCTGTCTAGATGTCCCTTTCTATTTCGACTTAGTGGTGCGGTTGCTGATCCCAACCGTGAGGTATCTTGTGCGGGAATTATCCAGTAAGGGATGTTCCGACCTTGTGTTGCAGGGGATTGGGAGTGATCCTCGGTACGGTGATCTAGGCCACGTACTGTGATGGGCGGTACCCCAGTAGCCCTGCCATTGTATGGAATCCAAACTCCAATAAGTGCCGTACGTATTAGTTGTGCCCAACTATGTTGGAATGTGAGATGTAAGCATTTCAACTATTTCTGTATTTTACTTGAAAACCCTAGACCCTATTATAATACAATCGGATTTCCTATCAAATGTTTTAGTTAGCGTAAGGTAAAAACTTACCCATGTTTATTTGTGGGGAGTCTTACGTGATACTTTTGTTTTCAAAGGTTTTCAAAGTTAAGCAATCTAACCGTTTACTCACACCAGACCCATGTCTGACCCAAGTGTTTATTTTCTGTTTTATTAAACTCTTGGGTACTCAATATTGTATTGAGTAGTCAAGGGATTCAGGATAATCTTGACGAATTCTGGAGGAGCTGTGAAGCAGGAGGCTTCAGCGAGTAGATATATAGAGTTTCCGCTGTGTTTGTATTAGTCTGTATTGTACTGATGTACTTGTGTTGTATAATAGACAGAAGCTTATAACTGTCTATTCTGTGATGTATAAATTGTGTACTCTGATGTATATGATACTATGTAATATCTTATGTGATAATATATTTCTCGTTCCGCTGTGAGATTTCTGATGTGTTGTTGTTCTCTCTTCTTTTCTTTTCTTCTTCTATCCCTTTCTTTCTTCATAACGATGCGTCTTTCTGGGCAAAGAAAGCCGGGTCGTCACAGTGGTATCGGAGCATAGGTTGAGCGAATACCTAAGCTATTGGTTAAGTGAATATCAGAACACTAGGTTGAGTGAATACCTAGGTTCGGAAGGATTGTTCATTAGAGATAGGATCTGTAACAACCTGTTTGAGTCTGAGTGTATATATATTCGAGAGCGCGTATTTGTTAGTTATATAAAATGGTTTTATATTGTGTTAATTGATCGGTTAAGTGGTATATGGATTCTGGTCAATACGAGTAGCTAACGTTATTGATAGGGATCTCTAAACACTTGAACCAGGCCAACGGACACAATATTGTTTTAAAGAGGTAAATGAAATAATTTTACCCAGAAATAATTTCTATATAAAAAGTATCATTTTAAATATATATATATTTCTACCTATTTGTTGGGTTACCTGTTCGGGTTTTCCAATATAAGTTATAAAGGTAGATAAGGTGGTAGTGTGAGTAACACGACTACCAATAGTTAGAATTTGAGTGTTGAGGTTGGAAGGGTATTTGTCGAGACTGTAAACCTAATACCGTCTCGAGTGAACTTTACAGTTGTGTAAGGATTTCATAATCTCTGAAGGAAACCTTTTAAAGGTTCGGAGTTTATCTTTTGAAGTTGGATGAGTAGAGTTGGATCTGTCGGTTAGGCAGAAGTATGTGATGGTATCTCAGGAGATTGTAGCTGTGTGATGAGATACAGTGACTATGGATGTTTTCAAAGATATTTCTTTGGAACAAGTTAAGGAAGTGTGTCTGTTTCGGTGTTGTGGCTGAGTTCAGCATGACGTTTCTGTTTGGTTTGAGGTTCGAGTTTCTCAAAGAGCTTTGGATAAGGAAGACTGTGGCATCTGTGGCAGCAGTGCAGCTCGGAGTGTTCTGTGTGTTGGCAGGAAGTTTTCTGGCTGAGCATTTTCTAGAGGTGAAGTTCAGAAACAGCAGAGTGGATCCATTTCTTCGATGAATTGGATAGTTAAGATTTGGCTGTTCTGATTTGTTAAGGGAAAACAGTCTGTTGGAAATAGGTTGGGTGGATCGCAAAGGTGACTTGCGATTGTTGAGTGTTCTCTTGGGTTATCAGAGATTTTCTGGAGGTCTTCAGGGAAGTCAGAGATTTGTCGGCATTGGAGATTGAGTTTTCTTATCGACTTGGATACAAGGAGTGATACCAGTAGTTCAGCTAGTTGAAGGATGGTTCCTTGAGATAGAGTTCGGTGAAGCAACTCAAGTTTTGATGGAGTATCTGAGTTTTCTTTATGGATTTGTGGAATCATTTTCTGGAATGTGTTATCCAGTTTGTGCTCATGTTCTTCATCAACATCCTCTTCTGCTCCAGATCAGAGTTGTGCGGCGGAAGCAGTTTGGAAGTGCATCTGTTTATTTTTCTGGATTGAAGGAGTAAGTTTAGTCTTCTATTGTTTGAGGAGTAGAGTTTGTCTTTGATCTTGAGAAGATCATTGTGATGGGTTGTTTTTGATCTAGTTGTTTCTAGAGGCATCAGCGAAGGGTGAGCTGATCAGTAAAGATGTAGACAGCCCAGGATCATCCGAAGAATTTTTTTTGGATAAGAGATAAGGGAATTTGGATTTCAAAGACGGAGATTGATTTTGGATAAGTTTTCTCCGATCGAAGGAGCTATAAGATTTGGTAAGACTGGGAAGTCAGCTCTGTGATATTTTGGATCTCTTGTGTGTTCTGATTTGGATAAGTTATGATCTATCTCTGGTTTTGGAACCAGCAGTTCAGGAAGATGTGGTAGTTGAGTCAGACTTGTCTATAGTCTGATATCTTGTTTGGTTCTGTAGATCTAGATGAGTAGAAGCTCTGTAGCTTAGTAGTTTAGATTGTTTGTAGAGCGAGTATCCCGGTATATATATATATACACTTGGGGAAACTCGAGGAATTCTATCTAGAATTTTGTCTGAATAGTTAGAATTTGTTTGTTTGGATGTTTGTTTGCTATGGTTGTTAGCATATGGATGATAATATATGCTTGTAATTTAAAATAAAATCTTTAATAAGATTATTAAATTACCTTTGTTTAAATTTCGGGGACGAAATTATTTTAAGGGGGGAGGAATGTGATATCCCGGAAATTTGAACGATATCAATTTAATAATCTGTTAAATAATTAAATTGATATTGATGAACTTTGATAATAAAATTTGAATTTAATTTAATAATCTGATTAAATAAACATTTAATTAGTGAATTTATCTTTTAAAAGCTAAATAAAATATTTTCTATTTATTAGGCATATATATATTTGTATATATTGTAATTAGAAATATTTGGTTTGAATTTTTAATAAATAAATAATGTTTTAAATGCTAATATCTTTGGTAAATAGGGAAAGTATGATTTATTTAAAGTTAAACTTTTTCAAAAATATTTTTATAAGTAACTATATGGTTTCAAATACTTAAGGTAAATATTATTAGTTTAAAAATATCTTTAATTCATATTTTAAATAAGATTAGCAAAATGATTTGTTTAACATTATTATTTTTATATGATTTGTAAATTAGCTATGAAGGTTTAAAATTAAAATATGAAACATTAATTCATTTAAATAATAAGTAATTTATAATCTCTTTTATAAATTATATAAAATTGTCAAGTGTGTTATTTTCAAATAATAAATATATGAATGGTTTATATATATATATATATATAATTGGTTTTATTCTTTAAAGTTATATATATATATAACTAAGTATTAAAAACTAATTAATTAAGTTAAAAACTTTTATTAACCCTTAATTATAAACACAAATTACTTACAAGACAAGTGTAAACATCTTAGAGTTTAATTTAACATGTGTTAAGTAATAAACCTTTTTATGTGACAAATGTTAAGTGTTTTAACAAGTGGCATTTTTAATTTTGATTTTTCTTTTATTTTTATTAAATCAAATTTCAGCCCATGTAAACATGTTTTCTTCCTTCCATTTCTTTTTCCATTCTTTTTCAAAAAGCTAAGGAGAAAACTCAAACCTAAACAATCTTTCTAAACAAATCTGAAGCCTTCCTCAAACTAAAAGAAAAAAATCAAACAATTCCCAAATTCCTGAAAAACATTTTCAAGTTTAACCCTGTAATCTTTTCAAGCCCGAACCTCTTTTCTCAAGCATGAACAGATTTTCAAATTTGCAACCTGGAAAAAGCATTTTTCAAGTTTGTAAACAAATCAGTAACCAAACTCCTCAAAAACCAAAATCAAGCCTGCAAGCATTTTCTTCAACCTGAGATGAATGAAGCAAATCTGGAAATCAATGAAGTTGTTTGTAAATTTCAAAAGCAAGCATGCAAGTTTTTAAATCAAAGAAACATATATTCCAGCAAATCAATCTTTAAAGGTTCCAAGCTTTTTCAAAATCAAAATGGAAGGCTCTGCTCTTCATTTCAAAAATCAAGTGAGTAAACTATATTTTTAAAAACAAGTTTAAAACCCTGAACTTCACTTTGATATATGAATGAAAATCATGTTGCTTGCCTGAAAATCTGGATTGAAATGGATGCATGTGTATGTGTTAGTATTGAATGCCTATATATATGCTCTGTTGTTTTTAAATATTTGAAAGTTTATAAATAACAGTGAGTAACTTCAGTAATTTAGAAGTTTAAGTATGATCTGTTGCATTTTTTTTTCTTGAAATAAGTATGTTTTGTGAATGTTTATTGATGAAATTTCTGGGCATTTTGGATATGCATGAATGTGAATGTCTGTAACATTCTTTGTTACCAGTTTTTAAGAAAAAAGAAAATCCTCTTGCTCTTGTTCAATATTTTTGTTAAGTCTTAAGTCTTGAAATAAACATGTTAATTATATCATAGTTTTAGTTTATACTTATTAAGTAAAAATAAATTTGGAGTTGTCTCTGTAATTAAAATATCAAAGTATGATAAATAAAGGTAAAAACTCAAACATAATAAATTATAAATTCAGTATTATAAACTGAAAACATAAACAAAAAGATGATTTTTAAAAATAAAATCATAGTGTTTATTTAGAAATTGAGACTGTAGTACTTATTTGAACTGGAAATGGGTTTTAGTCAATCTATGGTGATCGAGTTGATCAGAAGGTTTGGGGTTCTTGGTGGAGGTAGTGTAGTGATCAGAGGGTGTGGCAAAAATGCCAGGAAGATGAACAGGGCTCGGTGGAGGCGATGGGAGGTTGATGAAGTCTGTAAACCTAGTTTTGCTTGGTTTTGATTTTTGGATCAGTAGTGAATCTCAAGTTGATCGAGTTTAACACAACTTTGGGAAATTGAAGCTGGAGTATAGGGGAAGCCATGATCGATGGTGATGGTTCTCTTGTGACTGGAGAGGCGAGGGCGAGCCGTTGACAGGTTTGGGGGTATGGTTGCAATACTGTTGCCAGGTTTTGGGTTTGGGAACTCGAATTTGATTTCGAGTAGAAGTTGAGTTTTGGATGATCGTGATTGGATCTGTGGGCAAGCGTCGGCATGTTCGTCAACTTGGTGGTGACTGGAGGCGGCCAGAGCCATTGTGCATATGCACGGTGAAGAAATGGTGTTAGGAATGTTTGGGTTTTGCAAATATTTTGTACTCGAGTCATATTCGAGTAACTCGAGTTTTTAGTCGAAGATGTACAGGGTTTTTCTCGGAGTAAACTGAAAGAGGCTTGGGTATTGAATTGGTTACAGGTTTCTGGGGAGAACCTGGTTGTTTTCAAATAAATCCTTAGTTTTAAAAATCTGAAACAAGTTTTAAAACAAAATTTAAACTTAATTTAAAGTATGAATTTCAAACTAAGTTTGAAAACCCCAGTTTAAAATTTAATTTAATTTTTATAAATTAAAATCTTTAAACAATTTTTAAAGGGTTTAAATAGTTTAATTTAAAAGTAAAGCTTAAAAATAAAAGTAAAGATTTAACTTAAGTATAAATCTAGATTCAAATTCAGATTTGAATCATAGTTTAGAAATAAAGGAAGTTTTTGAAATTAATAAGAGATGTTTTATTTTAAAGTAAATCAAAGATTTAATGATTTTGATTCTCTAAATTAATAAGGTAATTTAAGTAAGATAATTAATTTATTTATTTAATTAATTAAGGTTTGAATAATTTAATTAAGGTCAAGTTAAGTAATTAAGATGAATTATATTTGGAATTAATATTAATTAATTTAAGTTAATTGCTTAAGAGAAGTAATTAAAGAATTGATAATAGTTAATGAAAATCATTAACTTGAGATTATAAAATAATTAATTAATGTGATTAATTTTAATAATTAATTAGATTAATTAAGGATAATCAATTATGGAAACAGTTAAGTATATTTATGGAAGTAATTTGGATTTAATTACTTTTTGAAATTAATCAAGGGATTAATTAAAGATAATTAATTAAGGAGTAATTGATTTATTAAATGAAGTAATTAAAGATGGATAATTACTAAATATGGTTAATCAAGAGTGATTAATGAATATGGTTTAATTAATGATTAATTACTTAATGTAATTAATTTAAATATAATTAATAATTAAAGTAGTAATTAAGGATCATTAATTAATATAATTAATGATGTAATTAAGTTTGATTAATTAAGATTAATTAATCAATAATAAGTGATTATAGAGAAATTAATTAATTTAATTAATTAAAGATTAATGTAATTAATTATAGTTAATTAATTAATGAAGTAATTAAAGGTTAATTACTGTATTTGATTAAAGATAATTAATGTGTGAAATTAATTAAGGCTAATTACTTGAATGTAATTAAAAGATAATTAATCAAGGATGATTAATTAAAATAGATAACTAGAGGATAATTAATTAATTAAATTGTGATTAATTAATGGTTAAATAAGCAGGATTTATAGAATAAGGTAATTAATTTAATTTATTTTAAATTAATTAGAGATGAAGTAATTAATTTAATTCATTTTAAATTAATTATAGTATGATTAATAGATCATTGCTTATATATGAATGGATGATATTAATTGTCTTGAATAGTTGAGATCTCAGATATGAGATAATTGATACTATGTGATATGGATGTATTGGTTGCATAGTGATGATGATATGGATTATCTGTTTGTGATAATAATGTTGATTATCTATTATGATATTGTGAATTATCTATCTGTGTGTATATAGATAAGTAAATTGAATTGTTTTAACTTTAAAACAACTTGGCCTTAAAAGATACGCTTTGGATTTCGATGAGACCGGGATCGGGTTTCCGTATACCGGATTTCCAGGTCTGGAGACCCGAATACCACATCGATCCAAATTAACGATAGGTCGTGAATCAAGTGAAGATGAAGATTCAGAGTGCAAGGGTTATTGTCGTTAACTCTGAGGGTGATTCCAAAACGAGTGTAACGAGATAATGCCTTCGGTTTCGTTCGAACCCGGAACGAACTTGTATGGATTGAATGCTTTCAGCACATCGTCAGGTGGACGATGAGCATTCTAAGATAGATGTGTTCTTTTTAAAGGTAATCGTGACCTCAAGCCTCACAAACCGGGAATGGCTAAAACAGGGGAGGTGCAGCAAGGTTAGTGGGTAGCACCCAAGTAGGACAAGGTTACCTCTGTCTAGATGTCCCTTTCTATTTCGACTTAGTGGTGCGGTTGCTGATCCCAACCGTGAGGTATCTTGTGCGGGAATTATCCAGTAAGGGATGTTCCGACCTTGTGTTGCAGGGGATTGGGAGTGATCCTCGGTACGGTGATCTAGGCCACGTACTGTGATGGGCGGTACCCCAGTAGCCCTGCCATTGTATGGAATCCAAACTCCAATAAGTGCCGTACGTATTAGTTGTGCCCAACTATGTTGGAATGTGAGATGTAAGCATTTCAACTATTTCTGTATTTTACTTGAAAACCCTAGACCCTATTATAATACAATCGGATTTCCTATCAAATGTTTTAGTTAGCGTAAGGTAAAAACTTACCCATGTTTATTTGTGGGGAGTCTTACGTGATACTTTTGTTTTCAAAGGTTTTCAAAGTTAAGCAATCTAACCGTTTACTCACACCAGACCCATGTCTGACCCAAGTGTTTATTTTCTGTTTTATTAAACTCTTGGGTACTCAATATTGTATTGAGTAGTCAAGGGATTCAGGATAATCTTGACGAATTCTGGAGGAGCTGTGAAGCAGGAGGCTTCAGCGAGTAGATATATAGAGTTTCCGCTGTGTTTGTATTAGTCTGTATTGTACTGATGTACTTGTGTTGTATAATAGACAGAAGCTTATAACTGTCTATTCTGTGATGTATAAATTGTGTACTCTGATGTATATGATACTATGTAATATCTTATGTGATAATATATTTCTCGTTCCGCTGTGAGATTTCTGATGTGTTGTTGTTCTCTCTTCTTTTCTTTTCTTCTTCTATCCCTTTCTTTCTTCATAACGATGCGTCTTTCTGGGCAAAGAAAGCCGGGTCGTCACACCAAACCAATCCCATTTATGCCTAACACACCAAATTGTGTATAGAACAACCCAGTATACATGTACATATATATATATTTCCGCAATTTACCCAAATTCATCCAATTTAACATATGTCAGTTATTAGGGATTTCAAAGCACATTTATAACGACTAAATCGTTTCTAACATTCATAACATATTATCACTATTCACAAAGCAATACAAACATGTAAGCAAGTAGTCTGGGCCACGATACAAGTTTTACAGAATCAAAGGAGATTTTTATACTCAATAATAATGTTCTCACTTGTTTTACAAATAAGGCAGGGTCCAAAAGTTATAGCTTGCATTGTTAGTTACACAGTTTATATTTTCAATACAACAACAATTATATGTACAATAATATTTAATTAACTGGCGAGTAAAACTCACCCAAGCTCTAGTTAACGGTTTTGCGTTCCTGAATAGTCCAAAATCGAATGCCGTTCAATTTTGACTAAAAGTCCCACTAGTTCCAAACTCGATAAAATCAATCCAAGTCATAGAGAATCCCGATACGAACACAACGGCGAAGACGACATCTTAATCAGACCTCTATGAACAAGATACGAATTTTATAAGTTAACAGATTATATAAATAATTTAATTAACTTTATTTAAGCACTAACCCCTTTTAATTTCTTAATCCTTCCACTCATCATCTCCACCATTCTCTAATCAACTGCCTCTCCACCCAATTTGTGCATATCCGTTGTGTCACTGACACCACCAAAATGACCACCAAACGACGAACGCCTGCAAACTCCGCTTCCTGACCTTTACCTCCCGGGCTCCTTCAATTTCCCTCTGATTGCCTCTACCCAAATTCGACCCGAAGCCCCACTGTCCACCGTGAAATGTCACACTTCCAA
The DNA here is from genome assembly GCA_030737815.1 of Allium fistulosum. Classification (NCBI taxonomy): domain Eukaryota; kingdom Viridiplantae; phylum Streptophyta; class Magnoliopsida; order Asparagales; family Amaryllidaceae; genus Allium; species Allium fistulosum. Next base: position 637,436,635 of record CM060901.1, read on the forward strand.
TCATAACGCAGATCATCCTCAAACCACCACCAACGAGCTCCGTTCATCGCCATAAAGTCAACCGTACTTTCGAATTCCACTCTGCCTCCCTCCTTAGAACTGTGACTCCCCTACAGAAACGACAATCAACATCTCGCGATGACAATCCCATACTGCACTACCCAATTCTTCCATGTCCAACTCCCCCTCATCCCAGAAACCCAATTGCATCGACGCCACGGCCTAACTTTACCTACATCGATGAAAAGCTTATACCCTAGGCGCTGCTGTACATGTCGAACACCCACCACCATCACCACACCCAAATAGAAGCACACTACCATAATGCCCTTCCCCATATGAAGTTAATGTATCCACTTTCATCGAAGTTCATCGAGCGAGGCTCCAGGAACAATTCAAGATATGTGGCGGCTGAAGCTTTGTTTACAGAAACTAAAACTTGAAGGGAGAGGGAGATAGAAAAAGTGATTGAGAAAATATATTAGGTATAGATATTTATAAACAAAATATATTATTATATTTTAGTTCTCTAATTAATCGTCTGACATTCTGAGCTCGTACAATCACACAGAACGTCGGATTGTCATGAAACTCATCGGTGTACAACAATTCATTATCCTGGATCCAATGTGTAATGACCCATATTTTTGACAATTTAAAATATTAAATTAAATAAGACATTGAAATTTAAAATTGTCAGAAATTAAAAATTTATGATTTATTGATGTAAAAACATTTTGGGTTGCATATTAACAACAAGATTTGAAATAACAAATGTTAACATTGTAAAGAATAAAATGAATGTTTATCTCTAATTGGAATATAATTGTAAAGTTTAATAAGGAATAAAATAAATGATGTATTAAAGGAAAAATCATATGTCATTTAATTGAAATTGGTTATAGCATAGAATAAGAAATCAATTATTGGGTAAGTAAATTTATAACCCTTATTTGTAAACAACAAATTTATAGATATTCAAATTACTATAAAACGTAACTAAATATTTCAGTTAATATGAGAGAAGACGTTAACTATTGAGTAATAAGTGTAATAAAATGGAAACTTATGTTTAATAAATGCATAAGGGAATTGTGATTTAATATAAAGAACATTTAAATCAAAATAAAACAATTTGTTGCAAATTAAAATGTAATGAACTAGGGTTTTATTACTATTGTAATTAAATGTTGGAATTAATTTAATATTTAAATCTTGGGTTTAACATGAAAAATTGGATTTCAAAGGAAAATAATTGGATTAATTATCTTCCTAGTATTAAGGTATGTTTTGAGATTTAATTATTGTAATTAATAGCAATTAAATCTTTCCATTAATAAGAAATAGAAGTAAATGGTAATTAATTAGCGATATGTGCAACTTACGTTTTGTGTTAAAAATATAATGAGTATTTCAATGAGAAATATTATGTTCAAATTGTAAGTACTCAAATTTGTTTCAAATGTAATGATGATAGAAAACTTTTAATTTATAATTGATTAAATCGGTTTAATAATAATTCGTTTAATTAACGTGTAAAAATAAGTATAATTTGATTTTAAAGCTAACTTCTATATACAATAGAACTAGGATCCAAAATTAGTTTCATTGGGTTTAGAAATATTAAAAACCTACATTTCAATATATAGGATGATCTATTTTTGTTTCGGGAATGAAATGGGTTTCCGGGTCTTCATAACCACTTTGGCCCAAATCAACCTTTCTCTAGTCTATATATATGCTGTTACTGAAACCCTAGCAGCCATATCTCATTCCTCTTCTATTGTATTTTCTTTATGACCTAGACCTTCTCTACAGATCTAACATCTTCTACTCTAATTGAAATTTATCCTAAATCTATAATTATTGATTTCAAAATCTAATTCGAAATTCAAACTACTCAAAACCTATCAGATTATATATCGTCGTGAAGCTCTCGATGAACGAAATCAGCATCTATAATTCATTTTATCAATCGAGTCTCGGTTTGATCAGAAATTGGCAATCTTTCCTTGGCCGTCCATATTAGGGTTTCGCGACTAACGGCGAAACGTTGACCAATTGTGTGACGCCCCACCTCTATACTCACACAAGCCAAGGACACTACTGGGTAATGCCGTCGACTAGCACGAAGAATAATGCTGTTGAAAAGCGACCATCTATGTAATTGCTTTGTACGAGTACCGATATGTCAGATAGTATGACATGCATTTCGTTTCAAGAGGAAATCCGACATATCAAATACAAACTCAAAGCTACTACACAGTGGCTAAGTGGCCTTCGGAAACAAATATAGAAATAAACATAACATAAATCAGTCACAAATATTCATATCACAAAGGCGGAAACAGACATGAACATAACACATAGAAGTGTACACCAAAGTAGCGGTCATATAAGATCCACTACATCACAAAAGAATAGGTACAAGTGCTAGACAAAAGAATATTTATACATCAAGGAGTCTCGATCTCGTATGTATAAAACAAAAATTACTAAGCTAAGTAATTAGCCAAAAGTCAGGTGACGGACCCTGATAAGAAGTCAAGCAGAAGCACCTGAAATACCTCGGTCTCACCCAAGTATTATTTAAGAAGAAAATAATAAACGGATCAGTCTAGCTATAAATATCAGATAAAATGAGATAGGATAAAAGATATAACAAAAACGTATGATAACAATAATGCCATACTGTGACAAGTATACATCGGATAACAACAAAAAGCATACAATATCTCAAATATTCTCAAACACTAAAAAGAATGTCATATTCTTTAAATTATTCACCAAAACACAAATATTGATAGAGCTTATCAATGCATATCATCAAAATTGGTGAAACACAAATTCTAGAAATCAACAACTAGAAATCCAGAAAACACAAAGGGGGAGGCCTATCACAAACGGGAGCATGAAAACTCACCAACACGTGTGTCACAAACGGAACGCTATTCCATGGTCGCTAACCATCAAGTTTGAGCCGCAGCTCCACAAACGACCCGAAGACCATGGGTCGCTACACCACCAATTTGAACCGAAGCTCCACAAAAGGGGTTTTTAGTCCCCCACACAAACAAAGAGACATCGCATATCGCTAGTCTAAATCACAAAATGATCATCAATGATCGATAAGTGTAAATTACACTAAGCTAGTAAATAAATGAGTTTAGCTTCATGTCCCATAACCACTAGCTTAACTTAAATATTTAGGAACAAATTGTAGATTTCCACTCGAAAATGTCACGAGAGTTCAATCGAACAAGTCCAAGAATTAACCGACGAAGTAAACGCAAGCGTTTCATAGCACTTGTTTTGCTAAGCTGTTTAATTAGATTTCTCATACGAATGAGGTAAAGGTTTGTATATACTAATAGATTGGAAAACGGTTTTAAAAGCGAGCTTTATATTTAAAAATAGTGTCGAAATCGTTTTAATGAAAGAGTTTTAGTATTTACTACTAGTATAGAAACCTTTGTATTTTAAAGTGAAAAATCAGAAAAATGATTGTAAAAACAATCAATCACCAAAAATTCACATACGACAATGTGAATTAAATCCATAAAAATCGATATCAAATCCATCAAATGGATATTCCCAAAAATCCAAAGAAAGAAGTCTTCAAAGTCGATAATAAGTGATAACAACTATCCGGATCGACAAAAATCGATTAAAATTGGAAATCCAATCATAAACAGCGCAAAATAGGCAAAATTGGCGGTTCCAGACGTTTGGGGGTTCATCCAGACGTCTGGATTTGGGTTTTAGAAATATTACAGAAACCTACCAGACAGCTGAACCCTAACCAAACGTCTGAAAACTAACCAGTCGTCTGGTAGGTTTGGACCAGACGTCTGGTCCAAGTCTCTGCCTTTTTTCTTCTTTCTGTCGTATTTTTTTTCTCCAGGTCTATAACGAGACGTCTGGAATTGACCAACCAGACGTCTGGTCACCTGGTCTAGGCAATAGTTTTCCTAGGCCATGATGGCCAAAACGATTCGGAAGCGATCGGACGAGCGACAGAGGCTAGGGATTTATGCCAAGCGACAACCCAGTCCTATAGGCTCTTCGATACACCCCATATATCATGTTCAAACATCCACAGTTGGATTTTCATAAAATTGGACTTCAAAACCAAAAATTGGAAAATTCACCAAATCAATTCAAATCAAAAGCAAATGAACATGAATAGATGTTAGGAATTCATACCTAACAACAATGAAAGTTATAGACGTAGACGTGAGTTCAAAAACTCACCTTTAAACCCAAAACAACAAGTGAGAAGCTTTAAAACAAAGGAAAGATCAATCTCACTTCAACTTCAACTCTAGAAGCTCCAATCTAAGATCATAAGCAAATATTTCCTAAGTTAGGTTATAGGAAATTTCTGAAATTGGAGAGAGATTGAGATGGAGAAGATGAAGAGGATGCTTACTTAAGCTTCTCCTTGATTTATAACTTGAATTTTAATTCCTAAGAGAAACTAGGGCTTAGGAATTTTAATTTCCTCTTCCCACCATTCTTTCTAGGGCTTGAGAGTATTAGGAAATTGGAAATGAAATGAATGAAGAGTAGAGGGGTGGAGTGGGAGTTGTTATGTAGAGGAGTTGGGTTCTCTTGGTGGGCTGAAACCCAAACCCAAAGCCCCAAATTAAAATATCAAAATTCTACTCAACTCCAAACATATCGATATATATACTCAAAAAAGTTGTAAACACCATTTTGCACTCAATGGAAGTGGTCTCGAGTCTTAATTCGACTATTTACAAAAAGTAACATTTTGGACTTTAATCCGATTAACGATGCTATATTTAAATAAAACATTTGAATATATAATCGTGAAATATGCGGGTTGTTACAAATTGATAATCAGAAGGTGCTTCGAAGGTATATAGTCCGCTCAGGACATAGGATATGGGCTTCATAATAGTTAAGCCAATCCATCCCCAAAATCATTCCGAAACCTGGGTAACGCATAACCTGCAAATCGGCTCGGAAAGCATAATCACATAAAATAATTTCGACATCTTTACAAAGTAAACTGAGTGTTGCAGATCCACCAACCGGATTCACAATTCTCAATGAAGTCATCAAGCCAATAACATTCAAAGACAAAGCATCAACAAGTTCTTTTGATATAAAAGAGGGAGATGCACCCGTATCAAAAAGAACTCGAATAGGAAGATCACGAAATATAATAATGCCATCAAGGATAGAATGAGAAATACCTTGACCAAGAGAAGTGTTACTAGGGGCTTGCAGAACATTTAGCTTCCCTTCCTTCTTGCTTTGAAGTTTGGGACATGAAGATATAGTATGACCCGAACTTTTGCAATAGAGACAAGTAAGGGGCTTCGGACACTTGTTTGCATAATGGTCCTTAGAACCACAATTGTAACATTCTCCACGACTAGAGGTAGGAGTCTTTGCTACCGAAGTTGCTTGCTTCCCTTTCTTGTTGGGATTAGGCTTGAACTTAAAAGGCCTCTTCTTGTTGTGGTTGAAGTTATGTTTGGCACCCACAACTTCAACATCACTTTCTTTATCGGCCTCTTCGAGTCGAAGAGCGATATCAACAAGCTGATCGAAAGAAACTTCTAGTTTCAGAAGTAATGGCTTTTTGAGGTTCTTATTCAACCCATAGACAAACCTCTGATTTTTCTTCAATGGGGTATTAATATACTCAACCCCATATTTAGAGAGAGATTCAAAAGATGCGACATAATCTGTCACAGAAGATTCACCTTGAACAAGGTCAATAAAGCATCGGGCCAAAGTTACCTTTTCAGCTTCCGGCACAAACTTTAACACGAATCTATCCCGGAATTGCTCCCAAGTAAGATCCGCTTCAATAATTTCAGAAATCAAAAGCTCATACCAATCTAATGCTCTCTCCTGGAGCATGCTAGAAGCCACTTGGACTCGATGTAGATCAATAAGATTCATGCGGAAAAAGATGTGATCGCATGTTCTACGCCAAGCTTGGACTTCTATAACGCTTTCGGAACCCTTGAAAGGCCTTCCACCCAAGTTGGTGTAATCACTACACAAGCGTGCAAACCCAGATTTAGGATGAGTAGGCTCTGGAATGGGTCCGACAGCTTGAGCATTCTTCACAAGATCTAAAAGCTGCTGGGTAGACATAAATACTCCATCCTGAGGAGTTGCACTGGATTGACCGGCGCTGGGACGGCCTGGTCTAACCATTTCTCTTCTTTAAGAAAGAAAGAAAGAAAGAAGAGGAAAAAGGTTATTCTCAAAATCAATATCAAACAAACTTGATTGATAAAACAAGGCATCATAAAGAAAATAGGATAGAACGGGTCCTAAGACTCGAATTAAATCCTAAGGCATGATTCCTAAGAAAGACTTAGGACAATGATCCTTACTAGATTATTCTACATTGTTCCAAAGTTTGGCTCTGATAATAAGCTATGATGCCCCACCTCTATACTCACACTAGCCAAAGACACTAATAGGTAATGCCGTCGACTAGCACGAAGAATAAGGCTGTTGAGGAGCGACCATTTGTGTAATTGCTTTGTGCGAGTACGTATATGTCAGATAGTATGACATGCATTTCGTTTCAAGAGGAAATCCCACATATCAAATACAAACTCAAAGCTACTACACAGTGGCTAAGTGGCCTCCGGAAACAAATATAGAAATAAGCATAACATAAATCAGTCATAGATATTCATATCACAAAGGTGGAAACATATATGAATATATCACATAGAAGTGTACACCAAAGTCCGGTCATATAAGATCCACTACATCACAAAAGAATAGGTACAAGTGCTAAGCAAAAGAATATGTATACATCAAGGAGTCTCGATGTCATATGTATAAAAACAAAAACTACTAAGCAAAGTAGTTAGCCAAAAGTCAGGTGACGGACCCTGATAAGAAGTCAAGCAGAAGCACCTGAAATACCTCGGTCTCACCCAAGTATTATTTCAGAAGAAAATAATAAACGGATCAGTCTAACTATAAATATCAAATAAAATGAGATAAGATAAAAGAAATGACAAAAATGTATGATAACAGTAATGCCATACTGTGACAAGTATACATCAAATAACAACAAAAATCTTACAATATCTCAAATATTCTCAAACACTAAAAAGATTGTCATATTCTTTAAATTATTCACTAAAACACAAATATTGATAGAGCTTATCAATGCATATCATCAAAATTGGTAAAACACAAATTCTAGAAATCAACAACCAGAAATCCAGAAAACACAAAGGGGGAGGCCTATCACAAACGGGAACATGAAAACTCACCAACACGTGTGTCACAAACGGAACGCTATTCCATGGTCGCTAACCATCAAGTTTGAGCCGAAGCTCCACAAACGGCCCGAAGACCATGGGTCGCTACCCCACCAATTTGAACCGAAGCTCCAAAAAGGGGTTTTTAGTCCCCCACACAAACAAAGAGACATCGCATATCGCTAGTCTAAATCACAAAATGATCATCAATGATCGATAAGTGTAAATTACACTAAGCTAGTAAATAAATGAGTTTAGCTTCATGTCCCATAACTACTAGCTTAACTTAAATATTTATGAACAAATTGTAGATTTCCACTCGAAAATTGTCACGAGAGTTCAATCGAACAAGTCCAAGAATTAACCGACGAAGTAAACGCAAGCGTTTCATACCATTTGTTTTGTTAAGCTGTTTAATTAGATTTCTCATACGAATGAGGTAAAGGTTTGTATATACTAATAGATTGGAAAACGGTTTTAAAAGCGGGCTTTATATTTAAAAATAGTGTCGAAATCGTTTTAATGAAAGAGTTTTAGTATTTACTACTAGTATAGTAACCTTTGTATTTTAAAGTGACAAATCACAAAAATGATTGTAAAAACAATCAATCACCAAAAATTCACATACAACAATGTGAATTAAATCCATAAAAATCGATATCAAATCCATCAAATGGATATTCCCAAAAATCCAAAGAAAGAAGTCATCAAAGTCGATAATAAGTGATAACAACTATCCGGATCGACAAAAATCGATTAAAATTGGAAATCCAATCAAAAACAGCCCAAAATAGGCAAAATTGGCAGTTCCAAACGTTTGGGGGTTCATCCAGACGTCTGGATTTGGGTTCTGGAAATATTACAGAAACCTACCAGACGTCTGAACCCTAACCAGACGTCTGAAAACTAACCAGACATCTGGTAGGTTTGGACCAGACGTCTGAACCCTAACCAGACGTCTGAAAACTAACCAGACATCTGGTAGGTTTGGACCAAACGTCTGGTCCAAGTCTCTGCCTTTTTTTTTCTTTCTGCCGTATATTTTTTTTCTCCAGGTCTATAACCAGACTTCTGGACTTGACCAACCAGACCTCTGGTCACCTGGTCTGGGCAACAGTTTGCCTAGGCCATGATGGCCAAAATGATTCAAAAGCGATCGGACGAGTGATGGAGGTTAGGGATTTATGCCAAGCGACAACCCAAACCTATAGGCTCTTCGATACACCCCAAATATCATGTCCAAACATCCATAGTAGGATTTTCATAAAATTGGACTTAAAAACCAAAAATTGGAAAATTCACCAAATCAATTCAAATTAAAAGCAAATGAACATGAATAGATGTTTGGAGTTTATACCTAACAACAATGAAAGTTATAGACGTAGATGTGAGTTCAAAAACTCACCTTTAAACCCAAAACAACAAGTGAGATGCTTTAAAACAAAGGAAAGATCAATCTCACTTCAACTCTAGAAGCTCCAATCTAAGATCATAAGCAAATATTTCCTAAGTTAGGTTATAGGAAATTTCTGAAATTGGAGAGAGATTGAGATGGAGAAGATGAAGAGGATGCTTACCTAAGCTTCTCCTTGATTTATAACTTGAATTTGAATTCCTAAGAGAAACTAGGGCTTAGGAATTTTAATTTCCTCTTCCCACCATTCTTTCTAGGGCTTGAGAGTGTTAGGAAACTGGAAATGAAATGAATGAAGAGTAGAGGGGTGGAGTGGGAGTTGTTATGTAGAGGAGTAGGGTTCTCTTAGTGGGCTGAAACCCAAACCCAAAGCCCCAAATGAAAATATCAAAATTCTACTCAACTCCAAACATATCGATGTTTATACTCAAAAAAGTTGTAAACGCCATTTTGGACTCAATGGAAGTGGCCTCGAGTCCCAATTCGACTGTTTACAAAAAGTAACATTTCGGACTTTAATTCGATTAACGATGCTATATTTAAATAAAACATTTAAATATATAATCGTGAAATATGCGGGTTGTTACAAATTGATAATCAGAAGGCACTGCATGGTAGAGGGCGATTAGTAGTGTTCATCCATCAGGTTGGATCGTGGCAAGAGTGCCTCGAGTTGGCTAGAAATTTCTAAGAAGGATGGTAGTTTAAATGGCAGAGTGGAGCTCTAGGCGGTGGCAGAGGTGGCCACAACCTCGGCATGGGTAGAAGAAGTGATGATGCATCTCGCTGTGGTGTTCGATCATTGAACCGTAGCCAAAGTTAGTCATGGTAGCGATGTGAAGAGCGTCGGCTATGGGTTGGTTGAACGGTAGGGTTTGTTACGGTTAAAGTAATTAACTTTTCACCCGTGTTTTATTTTATTAAAATATAAATTTCAAATGTTCTAACGAGAATAACTTTTGCATACGAACTCCAATTCACGCGCGGTTTCTTCCATTGGACTCGTATTGAAATTCCGGACGATATGAAACTAGTTCGGTTGAATTTGGAGACTGTTAAGATTTTGGGCTTTTGTTGGATTTTTAAGTGATTAAACCCACTCATGCAATACTAAATTTTCTGATGTTAGTTGAATTAAAATAATGAGGTGATAATTTTTTATTGATTGTTGTTTGGTAATTTAAATTGACATTTAAATTAAAGTTGAATTTGATATTGAATTAAATTGACATTTAGATTGATATTGAAATTTAATTACTAGTTAAACACCCGATAATTGATAACTAGTAACTGTTGTGATATATTAGTTGATTTGGATATTGATTGAAATTGGATGCCTATTGATTGATATGTTGGATGTATGGTTGTTTAATTATTTTGACATATCTCTAGTTATCACCCTATATATTATTGACATTATATAAATTGTCATTTGGTTTATTTGAAATGAACTAAGAAATAGGTTGAAATGATATACGTATGTCATTTAAATATGGGTTGAAATGATATATATCCATCCATGTAATTAAAATTGAAAAAACTGATCACTAAGCCATAGGGTAGAAAATTGTGTGCGAACTCCGAATTTGATTAAATTAAATGATTTTAAAAATTTTCATTTGGAATTGTTTAAAGGATATTATTTTAAAGAAAATAAAATTTTGATTTATATGAATTGAATTGTTTTCTAATTCAAGTTTTGAAATGTTGAAATTTTAACTACTTAAATGAAATTCTTTAAAGGATTTAATTTGAAGTCTTAAAGTTGAAATTGAGGTATTGTAACAACCCGCATATTTATCGATTTTATATTTAAATATTTTATCGTTCGTCGGATTTTAGTCCGAAAAGCTACTTTTTGCAAACAGTCGAATTAGGACTCGAGACCACCTCCATTGAGTTCAAAATGCCATTTGCGACCTTTTTGAGTATAAACTTCGATATGTTTGGAGATAGTAAAATTTTGCTACTTTTTCACTTAAGGCTTTAGTTTGGGTTTCAGCCCTATATCCTAACACAAGCCCCTAGCTCCACCCCCACTTCTCTTCATTCACTTCCATTTCCTAATACAACTCAAGCTTTATCAAAAATGGGGGAAGAGAAAAAGAATTAGGAAATTCAAGCCCTAATCATCTTTGCAAATCCAAGTTCTATCTCCAAATTCAAGAAGAAGCTATTGGTAAGCCTTCTCTTCATCTTCTCCAAATCTTTCCTTCTTCAATTTCAGAAATTCCTAAACCTAACTTTGGGAATGTTCTTCTTTTAAAGCTTAGATTCAAGCTTCTTGAGTTGGGATTGAAGAGTGGTTGATCCTCCTTTGCTTTCAAGCTTCTTCTTTATCGTTTTTGGGTTCAAAGGTGAGATTTTTATCTCGCATCTTAGTCTATAATTATCTTTGTTGTTAGGTATGAATTCCTAACTCTTATTCGTGTGCATTTGATTTTGGTTTGGATTGATTTTGTGTATATTCCAATTTTTGGTGTTTTGGTTTAATTGTTGTGAAAATCCTATTATGGATATTTGGACATTAATATTCGAGGCGTATCGAAGGGCCAATTAGGACTGGGTTGTCACTTGGCTTATCCTTAGTCGTCGATGCCCGTCTGATCGCTTCCAATAATCGTTTGGCCATTTTGGCCGAGGTTCAGGGAATGCCCTGAAAAACAGTTTCAGACGTCTGAAACGTATGGTTCAGACGTCTGAATATTATACTGGGAATTTTTATTCTGCAGTATTCAGACGTCTGAATCCAAACTCCCAGACGCCTGAATTGGTTCGATTTCGTCCAGAAAGGAAATAGGCTGAAAATGCCTACTTTCAGACGTTTGAAATATAGGGTTCAGACGTCTGAATCTGTGTTCTGGAAAATATTTAATTTTCCAGATTCAGACGTCTGAACCATTTATTTCAGACGTCTGAATCTACTGTCTTTTTCCATCGTGCTTATTTTGCTTGATTTTCCAAATTTAATCGATTCGTGTTGATTCCCCTTTGTTGTTATCATATTTATCGACTTTGATGACCTTTTCTTTGGAATTTTTGGAATATCCATTTTTGATGGATTTGGTATTGATTTCTTTGGATTTTATTCACGTCTTCGAATGTGAATTTTGATGATTGATTGTTTCTACAATCGTTTTTGTGATTTGTCACTTCTAAATACAAAGGTTTCTATACTAGTAGTAAATATTCAAACTCATTTACAAAGATGATTTCAACTCTATTTTTAATACAAAGTTCCTTTATAAAACCATTTTCCAATCTATTAGTATATACAAACCTTTACCTCATTCGTATGAGAAATCTAATTAAACGGCTTAGTAAAACAAGTGGTATGAAATGCTTGCGTTTACTTCGTCGGTTAATTCTTGGACTTGTTCGATTGAATCTCTTGTGACAATTTTCTAGTGGAAATCTACAATTTGTTCGTAAATATTTAAGTTAAGCAAGTGGTTATGGGACATGAAGCTAAACTCATATATTTACTAGCTTAGTGTAATTGACACTTCTTGATGATCGATGATGATCATTTTATGGTTTAGACTACCAATGTGCGATGTCTCTTTGTCCACGTGGAGTACTGTACTCGTTTTATTGAGCTTCGTCTCACTTCTCGCATGGGACGTACCTATCTAGGTGCGTCGATGTTTACTTCTCGCATGGGTCGTACCTATTTAGGTGCGTCGATGTTTATTTACTTCGTGGAGCAATTGGCTCAATAAGTCAGGGCATGGGGCGTATCTATTTAGGTGCGTCGATGTTCGTCTATGCATGGGTCATATCTTTCTAGGTGCGTCGATGTTCGATTTTGCATAGGGTATATCTTTCTAGGTGCGTCGATGCTAGAGCATGGGGCGTATCTTTCTAGGTGCGTTGATGTTCGACTTTGCATGGGGTACATCTTTCTAGGTGTATCGATGCTAGACTAGAGCATTGGGCGTATCTTTCTAGTTGCGTCGATGTTCGACTTTGCATGGGGTACATCTTTCTAGGTGTATCGATGCTAGACTAGAGCATGGGGCGTATCTTTCTAGGTGCGTCGATGTTCGACTTTGCATGGGGTACATCTTTCTAGGTGTATCGATGCTAGACTTTACATGGGGCGTATCTTTCTAGGTGCGTCGATGTTTAGTTTATGGGATTGGCCATCCTCTTTCTTGTGGTTTCTAGATTTCTTGTTGATGATTTCTAGAATTTATGTGTCGTTAACTTTTGTGATTTCTGGATATTGATTTCTGGAATTTATGTTTCATCGGCATTTACGATGGACATTGATATGTATGTCATTATTTGTGGCTTGGTGAATTAAATTAAGAATATGACATTTTTTTAATCTTTGAGAAGATTCTTGTGATATTGATTAATCTCTGGATTGATTTACGATCAGATAATTATCACAGTATGGCTTTATGGTTATCATACGTTCTTGTCATATCTCTTATTCTATATCACTTTATCTGATATTTATAGCTAGACTGATCCGTTTATTATTTTTCTTCTTAAATAATACTCGGGTCAGACTGAGATTTTACAAGTGCTTCCTCTTGACTCCTTATCTGGGACTATCATCTGACTTTTGGCAAACTACTCTAGCATTGTAGTTTCTGGTTGTATACATTCGATATATTGACTCATTGATGTATACATATTATGCTGTCTAGCACTTGTATCTTTTCTTTGTGATATTGTGGATCTTATTTGACCACTACTCTGATGTACACTTTCATGTGTTATATTCATATCTATTTCCGCCTTTGTGATATGAATTGTCTGTGACTGGTTTGTGTTATGTTTATTTCTATATTTGTTTCCGAAGTCCATATAGCCACTGTGTAGTAGCTTTGAGTTTGTATCGTTATGTCGGATTTCCTCTTGAGATGAAAAGTTATATTTTTATCTGGCATATCGGTACTCGCACAAAGCAATTATACAGATGGTCGCTCCTCAACAGCCTTATTCTCCGTGCTAGTTGACAGCATTACCCCGTAGTGTCCTTGGCTAGCATGGCTATAGAGGTGGGGCGTCACAGCTTGGTATCAGAGCCAAACTTCGGAACAATGACGAATAATCTGGCAAGGATCATTGTCCTAAGTCTTTCTTAGGAATCGTGCCATAGGATTTGATTCGAGTCTTCGTACCGTTCTATCCTATTTTCTTTTATGATTCCTTGTTTTATCAATCAAGTTTGTTTGATATTCATTTTAAGATTAACCTTTTCTCTTTTCTTTCTTTCTTAAAGAAAAGAAATGGTTAGACCTGGCTGTCCCAGCGCCGGTCAATCTAGTGCTACTCCTCAGGAGGGAGTATTTATGTCTGCCCAGCAGCTTCTAGATCTAGTTAAGAATGCTCAAGCTATCGGACCCATTCCAGAGCCTACTCATCCTAGATCCGGTTTTGCACGCTTGTGTAGAGATTATACCGATTTGGGTGGAAGGCCATTCCGGGGATCCGAGAGTGTCATTGAAATTCAAGCTTGGCTTAGATCATGCGACCGCATCTTTTCTCGCATGAATCTTGTTGATCTCCACCGAGTCCAAGTGGCTTCTAGCATGCTCCAAGAAAGAGCATTGGATTGGTATGAGCTTCTTATTTCTGAAATCGTTGAAGCGGATCTCACTTGGGAGTAATTCCGGGAAAGATTCGAATTGAAATTTGTGCCAGAAGCTGAAAAAGTAACTTTGGCCCGGTGTTTTATCGACCTTGTTCAAGGTGAATCTTCTATGACGGACTACGTCGCATCTTTTGAATCTCTTTCTAAATACGGGGTTGAATACATTAATACCCCATTGAAGAAAAATCAGAGATTTGTTTATGGCTTGAATAAGAATCTCAAGAAGCCATTACTTCTAAAATTAGAAGTTTCTTTCGATCAGCTTATTGATATCGCTCTTCGTCTTGAAGAGGCCGATAAAGAGTGTGATGTTGAAGTTGAGGGTGCTAAACAAAACTTCAACAGCAACATGAAAAGGCCTATTAAGTTTAAAGGCCCTAATCCCGACAAGAAAGGGAAACAAGAAACTTCTGTAGCAAAGACTCCTACCACTAGTCGTGTACGATGCTACAATTGTGATTCTATGGACCACTATGCAAAGGAGTGTCCGCAACCCCTCTATTGTCGCTATTGCAAAAGTTTGAGTCATCATATATCTGCGTGTCCCATACTTCAAGCAAGAAGGAGGGAAAGCTAAAGGTTGTGCAAGCCTCTACTAGCACTTCTCTTGGTCAAGGTATTTTTCATTCAATCCTTGATGACATTTGTTTCGTGATTATCTTATTCGAGTTCTTTTTGATATGGGTTTCATCTCATTATTTTATGTCAAAAGAACTTGTTGATTCCTTTTCTTTAAACATTTTTGGGCTTGTTGAATTCTTTGAGGATTGCGAATCCGGATTGGTGGATCTGCAACACTCAATTTGCTTTTTATTGATGTCAAAATTATTTTATGTGAATTTTCTTTCCGAGCCGATTTCTACTTAGGCTTTGGAATTAATTTTTGTGAAAGGATTGGCTTAATCATTATGAAGCCATATCCTTTGTTCCGTATGGACTATTCATCTTCGACATTTTCAATCTGTTAAGTAGATTTCTGTTTTTCCTTTGTGATTTTGATTCCAATTTGATGGCATCATTTTATTCTTTAAGCTCACATGATGAGGAAAGTGTTATTTCTCTCATTCATGTAGTTTGAGAATTTTCCGATATTTTTGAGTTTGTCTTAGGATTATCACCTAAGCAATCTTTTGAGAGGTGTTAAGGTCTTTTTAGCTCGACCTTGCCACCAATTTTCATTGGCAACGAGTTGCGGGAGTTAGCATTCCATTTACCGCATTCCGCACTCGTTATGAAACTTATGAATGACTTATTATGTCATTCAGTTTGTCCAGCTTATTTCATCCATTTTATGAATCGAGTATTCTACGATCTCGATGACTCCATTCTGGTATTTATTGATTTTGGATGAAAATAACAATTTAAAATTTTGCAAATCTTTTTCATAAGATTAATTTATAAGTACAATTTAATTTTTGCTCTTAAGCGAGCAAAGAATATTCTTAAAGGGTTTTAAGAAACAGTTTATTATATAGAAGATGATTTTGTGATTGTGTTGCCCATTGAGTGCTTTAAGAATTCTGGTCGATGCGCTTGATCAACGTTATCGATAGGAATTTCCTAAACGCTTTGATGAGACAATTTGACATAATAAATTGACTTATAAAAAGTAAAAATGTAAATTTTTCTAGAAAGATTATTACATAAAGATAAATGTAATTT
Organism: Allium fistulosum; assembly: GCA_030737815.1. Lineage (NCBI taxonomy): Eukaryota > Viridiplantae > Streptophyta > Magnoliopsida > Asparagales > Amaryllidaceae > Allium > Allium fistulosum. The sequence continues at coordinate 637,452,599 of CM060901.1, forward strand.
TGAAAGTTTTAGCTTTTCGGGAAAGAGGATTATTTAAAAGAAATTCTTTCTTTCCGATACTCTAATCCTTGTGATTCCCGAAGGGAACTAAGATTTTCTCTTTTGTACCAATGCTAATCGTATTGGTTTGGATGTCGTTCCCTTGCAAAAGAGAACGTGCTATCATTTATGTTTCTAAATCATTAAAGCCGATCGAGACTAATATGTCACTCATGATCTAGCGCTCGCGGCTATTGTTTTCACTTTTTAGAGTTTGGCATCATTATTTTGGGGAAGAAATTTGTTCTCCACTCCGATCATAAATCTTTGAAATGTTTATTTTCTCAAAAGGAACATAATTTGCGTCAACAGTGTTGGCTCAAGTTCCTTGCATCTTATGATCTTGATATTTTTTATACTCCGGGAAAGGGTAATCGTGTTGCCGATGCCCTTAGCCGAAAGCAACAAGTAGTTGTTTCATTGATGATATCCGGATGGAATGATCTCGAGACTTTATCCACTTGTGAGATTCGAGACCGTGAATCCAATTTATGTTCGTCTCTTGTTTTGTGTAGCCTGGAGGCTCATCCTTCTTTTGCGAATATACTTTTTTAGCTAAACTCTATGTCAAGCTAAATTTCATGGAGTTCTTACTTTTATTATTAGCAATCGTGATCCATTATTTTACTAGTGGATTTTGGTAAGGTCTTCAAAAGCTTTAGAAACAAAGCTTAAAATTTTAGCATCGCTTATCATCTTTGTCCGATTGACAAACCGAGCGTGTGAATCAACTCTTGAAGATCTCTTTCGTTCTTGTGTTCTCGATTTTTGTGGAAGTTGGGAAGATCATATTTCTCTTGTTGAGTTTTCTTCCTATAATAGCTTCCAATCTTGTATTGGTATGGTACCTTTCGAGCCACTCTACGGAAGGCCATGCCGATTCTCTTTGTGTTGGCTTGAAGCCGCTGAGAAGCTGGTTTCAGGTCCAGATCTTATGGTGTTTGGTTCATTGGACGTACCGTTTTTGTACTACGTCGGTGTTCTGAATTATTTGAGTTTCCGTTCATTGGACGTACCGTTATTGTACTACGTCGATGTTCGAAGTTATTCGTGTTTCCAGTTTCTCGGGCGTATTGTTATTGTACTACGCCGTTGCCCCGGCTCAATTTTCTGTTATTCATGACGTTTTCCACGTCTTTCAACTACGAAAATGCCTTTGGGATTTCGATTTTTATTCTTGAGCCTAGTGTTATTGTGGAAATTGAAGTTTCACCTATTTGACTTATGAGCAACATTCTATTCGCATCATTGCTTCGGAGGTTGAGCGCCTTCGAAATAAAGATGTTTTTCTTGTGAAAGTACAATGGTTCTCAAATCCCAAGGATTGCCCTTGGAAAATCTAGAGAATTCATCGAGCAAACTCGTCCGGGTATACTCTTTCGTGCCCTTTTTGGTGAACTTCTTATTTCAAATCTTCTTTTGTCTTGATATGCTTTTATGGTTGTTACTATTTATTTTCTTCTTAAGGATTGCGATGACGCAATTTCTTTAAGGAGGGGAGTCTATAACAACCCGCATATTTATCGATTTTGTATTTAAATATTTTATGTAAATATTCTATCGTTCGTCGGATTTTAGTCTGAAAAGCTACTTTTTGCAAACAGTCAAATTAGGACTCGAGACCACCTCCATTGAGTTCAAAATGCCGTTTGCGACCTTTTTGAGTATAAACTTCGATATGTTTGGAGATAGTAGAATTTTTCTACTTTTTCACTTAGGGCTTTAGTTTGGGTTTCAGCCCTATATCCTAACACAAGCCCCTAGCTCCACCCCTCTTCTCTTCATTCACTTCCATTTCCTAATACAACTCAAGCTTTATCAAAAATGGGGGAAGAGAAAAAGAATTATGAAATTCAAGCCCTAATCATCTTTGCAAATCCAAGTTCTATCTCCAAATTCAAGAAGAAGCTATTGGTAAGCCTTCTCTTCATCTTCTCCAACTCTTTCCTTCTTCAATTTCAGAAATTCCTAAACCTAACTTTGGGAATGCTCTTCTTTTAAAGCTTAGATTCAAGCTTCTTGAGTTGGGATTGAAGAGTGGTTGATCCTCCTTTGCTTTCATGCTTCTTCTTTATCGTTTTTGGGTTCAAAGGTGAGATTTTTATCTCACATCTTAGTCTATAATTATCTTTGTTGTTAGGTATGAATTCCTAACACTTATTCGTGTGCATTTGATTTTGGTTTGGATTGATTTTGTGTATATTCCAATTTTTGGTGTTTTGGTTTAATTGTTGTGAAAATCCTATTATGGATATTTGGACATTGATATTCGAGGCGTATCGAAGGGCCAATTAGGACTGGGTTGTCGCTTGGCTTAAATCCTTAGTCGTCGATGCCCGTCCGATCGATCCCAATAATCGTTTGGCCATTTTGGCCGAGGTTCAGGGAATGCCCTGAAAAACAGTTTCAGACGTCTGAAACGTATGGTTCAGACGTCTGAATATTATACTGGGAATTTTTATTCTCCAGTATTCAGACGTCTGAATCCAAAATCCCAGACGTCTGAATTGGTTCGATTTCGTCCAGAAAGGAAATAGGCTGAAAATGCCTACTTTCAGACGTCTGAAATATAGGGTTCAGACATTTGAATCTGTGTTCTGGAAAATATTTAATTTTCCAGATTCAGACGTCTGAACCATTTATTTCAGACGTCTGAATCTACTGTCTTTTTCCAGCTTGCCTATTTTGCTTGATTTTCCAAATTTAATCGATTCGTGTTGATTCCCTTTTGTTGTTATCATATTTATCGACTTTGATGACCTTTTCTTTGGGATTTTTGGAATATCCATATTTGATGGATTTGGTATCGATTTCTTTGGATTTTATTCACGTCTTCGAATGTGAATTTTGATGGTTGATTGTTTCTACAATCGTTTTTGCGATTTGTCACTTCTAAATACAAAGGTTTCTATACTAGTAGTAAATATTCAAACTCTTTTACAAAGATGATTTCAACTCTATTTTTAATACAAAGTTCCTTTATAAAACCGTTTTCCAATCTATTAGTATATACAAACCTTTACCTCATTCGTATGAGAAATCTAATTAAACGGCTTAGTAAAACAAGTGGTATGAAATGCTTGCGTTTACTTCGTCGGTTAATTCTTGGACTTGTTCGATTGAATCTCTTGTGACAATTTTCTAGTGGAAATCTACAATTTGTTCGTAAATATTTAAGTTAAGCAAGTGGTTATGGGACATGAAGCTAAACTCATATATTTACTAGCTTAGTGTAATTGACACTTCTTGATGATCGATGATGATCATTTTATGGTTTAGACTACCAATGTGCGATATCTCTTTGTCCACGTGGAGTACTGTACTCGTTTTATTGAGCTTCGTCTCACTTCTCGCATGGGACGTACCTATCTAGGTGCGTCGATGTTTACTTCTCGCATGGGTCGTACCTATTTAGGTGCGTCGATGTTTATTTACTTCGTGGAGCAATCGGCTCAATAAGTCAGGGCATGGGGCGTATCTATTTAGGTGCGTCGATGTTCGTCTATGCATGGGTCATATCTTTCTAGGTGCGTCGATGTTCGACTTTGCATAGGCTATATCTTTCTAGGTGCGTCAATGCTAGAGCATGGGGCGTATCTTTCTAGGTGCGTCGATGTTCGACTTTGCATGGGGTACATCTTTCTAGGTGTATCGATGCTAGACTAGAGCATAGGGTGTATCTTTCTAGGTGCGTCGATGTTCGACTTTGCATGGGGTACATCTTTCTAGGTGTATCGATGCTAGACTTTACATGGGGCGTATCTTTCTAGGTGCGTCGATGTTTAATTTATGGGATTGGCCATCCTCTTTCTTGTGGTTTCTGGATTTCTTGTTGATGATTTCTAGAATTTGTGTGTCGTTAACTTTTGTGATTTCTGGATATTGATTTCTGGAATTTATGTTTCACCAGCATTTACGATGGACATTGATATGTATGTCATTATTTGTGGCTTGGTGAATTAAATTAAGAATATGACATTCTTTTTAATCTTTGAGAAGATTCTTGTGATATTGATTAATCTCTGGATTGATTTACGATCAGATAATTATCACAGTATGGCTTTATGGTTATCATACGTTCTTGTCATATCTCTTATTCTATATCACTTTATCTGATATTTATAGCTAGACTGATCCGTTTATTATTTTTCTTCTTAAATAATACTCAGGTCAGACTGAGATTTTACAGGTGCTTCCTCTTGACTCCTTATCTGGGACTATCATCTGACTTTTGGCAAACTACTCTAGCATTGTAGTTAATTTCTGGTTGTATACATTCGATATATTGACTCATTGATGTATACATATTCTGTTGTCTAGCACTTGTATCTTTTCTTTGTGATATTGTGGATCTTATTTGACCACTACTCTGATGTACACTTTCATGTGTTATATTCTTTTCTATTTCCGCCTTTGTGATATGAATATCTGTGACTGATTTGTGTTATGTTTATTTCTATATTTGTTTTCGAAGTCCATATAGCCACTGTGTAGTAGCTTTGAGTTTGTATCGGTATGTCGGATTTCCTCTTGAGATGAAAAGTTATATTTTTATCTGGCATATCGGTACTCGCACAAAGTAATTATACAGATGGTCCCTCCTCAACAGCCTTATTCTCCGTGCTAGTTGACGGCATTACCCCGTAGTGTCCTTGGCTAGCATGGGTATAGAGGTGGGGCGTCACAGGTATGATTTAAATTTATTGAAAGTGAATTATTTTAAAGGTTTAAATTTTAATTTAAACTTTGAATTTATTTTAATTAAAGTGGTTTAAATTGGTATTTCAAATGTTGGGTGTGAAATATATTTAAACTAAATTGTTTTAAATGAAAATTGAATTGAACGTTCAGCCATTTGAATAGAACTGTTTAAATTGAATTTGAAGTGAAGTTTGAATTCATTTTGAATTGAGGATGATTTAAATTGAATTTTGAATATGAAATTGACTTGAATTGGAATTCAAAAAATTGAATTCGTTTTGATTTGAACTCGAGTTCAAATTGTTGTAAAAGAAAGAAGCAGTTTTAATATAAACTATTTTAATATATAAACTATTTTAATAATCAAATTATTTTAATATTAAAACTATTTCACATATTCAAACTATCTTCAATCTTCAAAGCTATTTTTAATTATCAAAACTATTTTCAATATTCAAACTATTTTAATTATCCAAACTATTTTCAATGTTCAAGCTATTTTAATTGTTCAAAACTATTTTCAATATTCAATCTGTTTTAAAATTGGGAACTATTTAGATTTAAATCATTGATTTAAATACGAATGTTTTGATATGAAGGTATAACTTGTTTTTGGATTCGAAATGATTTGAAGTGAATCTGATATTTTGATATGGAATATGACTTGTTCATGAAATTTAAAAGAACCAACCGGTGTGTAAAATGGACGAATGGTTATTAAAGACCCCGGGGTCGGATGAATGGCATACTCTCTGTTATTCTACCTTAACCACTTTAATAACTGTGTATGATATGGATGTTATCTAGAATGTAGAGGTTGAATTGGCGGCATTTATTGGAATGAAGAAAGAGAACGATGATGGATGACCCCTGTGTCAATTTGAATACTAAAACATGAGCCTATGTTTGGCCAAGGGTTTCTCTACCTTTAAGGGCCATCACCCCTTCGTATTACTATATTGATGTTGACTCGATTGGTGCACCTTGATTTGATTTTTAGGGGGGGTGGACTCAGTCGACAGTCGTTGCTGTGATGTGTTACGACCAGCTAGAAAGGGTAAACTGGTAGAATCCTACCTTGGGCATTGCCTCACGTGCCTTGTCATACGATTATCCTTATACAAGCCCACTACGATTTTGTTTTAGTATGGTACCTATAGGGTACTCACTGGTTACCAACCTTACTGGTTATGTTACAGGACCTACATACACTACCTGCTTAAAAATGTGTTAAGAGGGATCAATGTAAAGCCTTAACGCTATTTTAATATTTTACTTTACTGATAAACAGTACATATATGGCGTGTCTTACTATATATAGATAGTTTAATGGATCCTTAGGAGATGGAAAATCCCATAACATCTCTTAAGTTATTTACACCCATATTTCACTTGTTATTGATTTAACTTACATAAGGATTTTTAGTTCTGACTCGAGTGTTTTGTTTTTTCATTACGCTTGGGTCAGCCTGAGTATTTCAGCATTTGAAGACCATTATTTATGTAGGACGAAGACGGAGATTGGTATATTATAATTACTAGTATTATTCCACTACATCTTTTTTTATGCTGCATTATTCAATTATATCTGTTGTATGTATAACTCTGATGGATGTTGTAAAAAAAGTGTTATGTATACTGTAAAATAGCTTCATGAACTGATTATTATATTTTGTCATTCCGCTGTGAGATTCTATGTTTTGCTTCCCTTCTTTTCTCTTTTTTTCTTATTAAACCCCATTGATAATCTGCCCTTTTGAATGGTTTGAGTTAGACATGTGTAGTTTATTGTCGACTTGAATCTTCCAAAAAGGTGGGTCGTCACGCAATGACACTAGTTTCATCAAAATCCGAGACAATGCCCCAGAATGATAATTCCATACGTTAATTAAAACGAATTATTTTTAAAACAATTTTAATCACTTAAATTATAAATTAAAATTTACAATAACCATTTATTACTTAAATAGAATTTAAATAATCTTTCAAAACTATTTTTATTCACCTTAAATCTAAGATTTTTAATATTGAAATATTTCTAATATTTAATTATAAACTGTTTAAAAATCCGTGTTGTTACATTATTCCCCTTTAAAAGAATTTCACCCCCGAAATTCCAACACAAGCCTCAAAGCAACAATCATAGATCAATACCTAATGGTATTGTAATCGTTATCAACCATAGAAACGATAACATAACAATACTATACAGTACTGTAATCACTAGCAACCAAAACTCATGGTTCGCCTAGGTTCAAAAACCATCTCATCGCATAAGGATGACAACCAATCCACTAAGCGTTACCTTACGCTCAACAGCCTCAGGTATTACTCAGTCGATCACTCAAACTACCTCAAGCAATTTGAAGAGTCATCCCCCAAACTCTCCACAAACCAACACACATAGCATACAAATATTTATAAAGCCCGTACGATATGCATATATCATCCGTGCACAATATCAAATCTGATCAATAGCTCGATCGTATAAATTTCACTTCCGAACTTGTATATCCACTCGCCTCTCTAGTGCGGAACCCAATTCGGTTCCTTAATTAGAAACCTCTGTTTTCCTTACATAGCCATATACTATGATAGAAAATTTCAGGATCATATAAAAAATTTGTATCAAGTGTTTGCCATCGAGAATTGAGTGAAAAATCCAAACTCGGACCGGTGTAAATCACCTCGAAATCCATGTACTCGAATCCTAGATCAAGAACTGATACGTGAAAAAAATGATCTATGTACAACTTACGTACTCTATTCAATTGGTTTCTTAACTATACCAATTATTTTCCATTTTAATTCACCTTTAATATCACTTAGTATTTCTCATGCAATACTAAAATCACTTATGAACCATTTCATAAAATTTTATTCAAGTTGTTAAACATTATATAACTTAAGTTCATATTCGTATAATACTCCACTATATCCTCAGAGTATATACCAAAAATATCCAATTCAATTTACTCAATATGAATATTCCATCAATTTAAAACTTGTTTAAATTTTACTATTTTTCCAAATCAAGCGTTATATAAAACTTAACTTATATAAGCACTTAGCTTCCAAATTTTATTATCTATAAACTTATCTCTATATTTTCACAAAGCACTTAGATTTAATTTCTTACACAAATTCTGAAGTTTTGACTATCCAAAATCGTTGAAAATTCCAATTTCATTTTAACAAATGAAAAACCACTGACGAACAGATCAAACAAGATGCACAACCAAACTTACCCCAGTGCATAGGATACAAAAGTCCATAAAATATCCTAACCGAAAACTCAAGAACTAAACACCAGATCTTATTTCAAATCGTTTTGAAATACATATACTTATAACTTTTGTATAGCAAATTATACTTTTGGAATTTAAATCAAAATCTATTTTACCAAAATAACTTTGTAGCAAATCGTTACTATAGCATCTCCCAGTTTGAAACTCGAAAATAAATGCTAACGATGCTGTAGTCATCACCAGAATCATTTTCCAGCGACATAAGTGAGTTCAATACATCCAAACCATGCCTTTCAGACTTAATCGAAATCATTTCCAAAATGTTATCAAAAACTTCATAAATATTACTAAGTACCATGATATCAATTCCAAATATCAATTCCCAAATATTTACTTCCAAATAATACTAGTATTATATAATGATCCTGACCCGACCTTCGAAAATCGGCACCCGTACTTCACCTGTACTTGAATGCCGCAGATTCAAACGCCGAATCTGGCTTCCCGGAGCTTATAACACAGTAAGTATAACAACACAGTGGAAAAAAGAAATGAGTGATATCATATACAATTCCAATGAATAAAATATCCAGAATGATATACAACAATGATATCAATAATACACAGCAATATCAGAGATATGATACAATGCTACAGCGGAAATAACAACAATGGAAGAGATAACTCCAAATGATCTACAAAGAGAATGACTCTAACAACTCCAACATCAAGCTCGAACCACCATCACGTTGCATCAAGATAAGCAACGTTAGTCGTGAACTCCAAAAACTGATCTAGCTCCAGATAATCTACTAAACCTGACTATCTGAAAAACCCAACTCTAGACTGCCCGTGTGGAAAATTGTGGGCACCCAGAGTTTAGGAAGGGAACAATAAACTCCGAGTCAGTCATGGAACTGGTGTGAGTAACAAAAATAGTTTATCTTTAAAACAAACAACAATAGAATTTTAAACATTGAAATCCGCTATGCTTTTTGGAAAATGAAACTACCATAAGACCTCCCGCCACACACACAATGTAAACGCAGAATTGGAGGAGATTTCTTCTTATGATAGTCAAACATACTTACTACGCAAAATCATTGGATTATTATTATTATTAGTGCATAGTGGAAAAATCTTTTCGAAAATACAATATTAATCTTAGCCAGCATAGGTACCATTATATTATGCCTGCTATAGCTGCCATTTTAAATGGCAGGTTCTACAACTAAAACCGTACAAGGTTCGTATTGTTTATTTGGATTTTCCAACAAATGGTCAGGCTAAGGAACTTCCTATGCCACGTAGGAACGCCTCTGGAGGGACGCCCCGAGAACCACCTGGCTCTCTGCCAACGCAAGGCCGGTTACCCCCTTCCCGGGTAGTAAACTTGAGATATGCCACCCTCGGTCGTTTGCGACCTTTATCTGGGATCCCGATCACAAAGCAACAATCACACAGAGTAAATGAGATTGGAGCAACCACACAGGTAAATATCTGGGCTCCATACCATGATACCACCTTTTTCCAGAAGGAATGGACATACCCTAGGGGAGCTACAATAAATTGGACTTTTAATAGCGTTTAAAAAACGCTATTAAAGGCTTTTACAGCGTTTTTATAAACGCTGTATATCAACATGTTGTTATAAGTCTGTGACTTACGATGGCAACACCAAAACGCTAAAAATGAGTTCTTTTAATAGCGTTTGGAAAATGCTGTAAATTGTTTTAATGGCGTTTTTGCACACGTTATAAAAGGACATGTTATAAATAGGAATGGTTATTAGACAGCAAGAATAAAACGCTATAAAAAGTTCCTAACAATAGCGTTTTAACAACACTATCTGTTTGCACAAAAAATGGGCAAACACCTCCAAGTCGTATGATTTAGTTGATTTTATGTTGTTTTTAGTGATTTGGGAGATTTATGCAAATATGTAAAAAGCAGGGACTAAACTGTAAATGACACGCGGATTTATAGTGGTTCAGCCAGAATGTGCCTACGTCCACTTTATATATTATTTCTCCTTTCTTGTTCAGATTACAAGTACAAAGCTTTGATACAAGTAAATGAAAGTTGTTTGAAAAGTTCTATCTGCGCTTGAGCTCTCAAACTTGTCCCCCATTGTTGTACCCCTGCCCCTCTATTTATAGAGTGAGGCTGGGAGCAAGGGTTCTGGATGTATATAGCTGTTGGTGGGCCTGGGCTGATGCAATCTGGCCTGGCAACGTTGGTTCGGTAGTGCTTTGGTTCGGTGGTAGATGGTTGGAGTTGAGACCTTGGTCCGGTAGCACCTGGGAGATGGGTTGGTTCGGTGGAGGTTGGTCCGGTAGTAAGTGGCCCGGTGGTGGCTTCCCCTGCCTCTGGTTCGGCAGTGGATGGAGGTAGCTGGTCCGGTAGTGGACTGGTTTGGTAGTAGTGGAGTAGGAGTTGGTTCGGCTAGACAGTTGGTCCGGTAGTGGACTGGTTCGAAGATGCATGGCTCGGTGGTGGTGGAAACGCACCCAACATTTGCCCCCCAAAGTGGGGCATATGCCAGCATATGTCTCACTTTGTTTTCGGTCATTCAGTTTCAAGTGTCGAACCGGTTGGTTCGGTCGTCCATATTTGCCTATAAGTAGGAGCCTCATGCCCCTGTTATTCCGTATTAGCCGAACCAAAAATTTTGCCTTTGCCGAATCAAACGAGCACCGAACCATACCTCAACTGCCGGACTAGGTGAGGCCCTCTTCTGCCGGATGAGCTTTCGCTTTGTCTTACCGAATGGACTCGGGGATTTCGAGTGCCGAATGAACCTTTAGCCTTGACTTACCGAATGGACTAGGGGTTTCCGAGTGCCGAATGAACCTTCAGTCTTGACTTACCGAATGAATTCGGGAGTCTGAGTGCCGAATGACCTTTCGGCCTTGAACTACCAAATGCACTCCTATGTTTTGAATTACGAGTGAAATTCCAGTCTGCATACACTTGCTTGTTTTTATCTCTACATCCTTTGTTTTAACGATGTACTCTTTTGTGTTGTAGATAATGTCTCATAAAGTTGAAACCCGATCAGAAAAGAAGAAATCCCAGGACAGAGAAGATCCTTCCGTAGTGCCCCCAGCTCAGTCAGGACCGGGACGTCATGGGCCCTCCCCGAGGTCACTAGTAGATGGGTACGGCCCTCAAGAGCTTCTGAACTCACCTCCTGACTGTTTCCCTAGTTCTCTCAAAGGCGAGCAGCTTGATGTTATTTCTCGCTCCTTTGGGATTGACAAAGCGCGCATGCTATTGCCGGGGGAGGGAGTGATGCCATATAATCCCCCCGAAGGATATTTCGCCTATAGTAGGTACCATTGTATGTGTGGGGCCATTCCCCCGATCAATGCTTGGATACTCAGCTTCATCACCTACTTGAAGGTGGCTCCATTTCAGCTTCAGCCTAACTCCTATGCCATCCTGGTGAGCCTGTTTGTCATTTTCCAGAGGAGATACGGGCGTCCTCCCTCCAATTGGGAGATCCGGTATTTGTACAATTTGAGAGGCTATAAGAAGGGGTCTCCATACATCAGCTTGGAATCAGCCGTATCTTTCAAGCCGGTCCTGGACTTATATTCGAAGTTCAGCATGTTCAAGAAAGAATGGTTTTTCGTCAAGGATGACTCTGTCTCTATTCGTCGCTTCAGTTCCGGCTGTAAGTTTGAAGCTTATTTATAATTTCCGTTCTGACTGCAATGCTTCTTCTTATGTGTTTTTATTTCTTGCTAGCGACAGGTGGCTTTGCGGTCGTAGAGAATGATCGCCTGGTTCAAATGGCTGCGAAAATAGAAGCCATTTCGGGAAGGGATAAGTCGGCTTCTTACTTGATCAGGAACGCTACACTTCTGGGGCACAACCTGATTCTACCACATTAGTCCGTGGTCAAGCAGAGAGACACGGCGGAGGAGAGGGCTGCCAAAGCTGTAGGAGGGGCCACGGCGAAGAGCAGCAAAAGGAGACCCTTCTCGATGCATCTAGTCGCCAGGGGGAAGAAACTCAAGAAGTCTGATGGACCCTCTCCCAGCACACATCCAGATGTTCAGGAGGAGGAAAAAGTGGAGGGGGAAAAAGGCGAGGATGAAGGAGGTGAGGCAGAGAGCGGAAGTGGTAGAGAAGGTGACGGTGATCGTCACGGCGATGATGGTGGCGAAGGACAGGGCGGTGATGGCACCGGGGCTTTGTCTCCTGGGCAGGCAGGCGTGATTCAAGAGTGGACAGATGACGCTCTTCGCCAAGCCTTCGAAGAGTGGGAGGAAGGACCGGCCTTGGCGGAGAAGCCCAAGAAAGCTGATAAGGCCGGGAGCGGCGCCGATTTATCTTCCGGGAGTGCTTCTACTGAGGCAACTTCTGCGATTCAAGGTGAATTTCTCTTTATTCTTTTTAATTCTTGAATGATGGCTCAATGCATGCTGGTGACACTTGGTTTTCATTCCAGGAGCGGGCAAAACGGCCAAGACCTCAGATCTTCGGCACAAGCTTGAACAATACCGACTCCTCAAAGCTTCTGCCAAGCCGAAGCCTCCTACTAACCGCCCTAGAGACGTAGTTGGCTATCGTCCTCTTCTTGGAGTCATTAAAGAAGATATACAAAAGAGGAAGAGGAGTCGATCTTCGTTTGAATCTCTTCCTGGCCCTCCGGCCCCACTCCAGCCTATTCACGATATTACGGAGGAGGATACTGAGTTTATGCCTTCCCCACATCCGTTGAGAATCCAACCGTCACCCCGATAGATCACCCTGGCTTGGTTCGTAATCCGTTTGCGGGTCATCCAGACCTGGACCCGGCCTCTCATGACATCTCCTTCGATGAGGCTACTGGTGAGCACCTTCTCCCTCGCAATCTTATGGTACGGGTGCTTGACGAAGCTAAGTCTCTGGACCTTGATTTGCTTACCACCCGGGTTGTAACTCTGGGGGATGAAGCTAAGGCGAACATCGACCGGGTTGCCGAGGAGACCGGGAAATTGATGGGGCATCATGCCCGACTAGTCAAGGTCGGGGAGGAAATTGGGAGTGCCAACATTCGGTTACGGTTAATGGTTTCCGACCAGGCTAAGCAACTTGCCGATCAAGCCATTCAAATTTCTCAGCACGAGGCCGCATCCAGGCAACTGAAGAAGACTATGGAAGAGGCCGGCAGGGCAGAGTTGTGAAAAATGGAGGCCGCCTGCAAGGAGCAGATTGACATGGCCATTGCGACGGTGGATGAGGTTCGACAAGCGGACCTTGAGCGGGTACATGAATTATCGGGGAGACTTGAGGCCGCGGAGCTTACTCAGTCCAGGTTGAAGGAGGAGATGGAGGCGATGAGGATATCCCTTCAGGCTGACCGCTCACGATATCGATCGGAGAGGGATGTTGCCATTGCAAAGCTGCGTGCCTTTGAGGCCCGAATGAGGGAGCTTGAGGAAAACGAGGGGATGATGGATGAGATGCTCCAGGATATTTATTTTCGCACTTGGAAACAGGGTAACTTATCCTGGATGGATGATTACCCCCGAGTTATGGCCAGGATTTATCTCAGGGCTCTGGAGGAGGCTAGGGCTGATGCGGATAAAGAGGGTGGCGCGGTCTTCAGAATGGATGCGGTCACTGCCCAGTTTACCAAGGAGGAGAAGGTGGCAGTGAAGGAGGGTATGCGGCTGCTTGCCGCTGAGGAGGCAGGTGTGCAAGTAGAGGATGATGATCAGGATGGTCAGGAAGCATGCGCTGGTAAGTCTTCCCTTCTAGTCTTTCCGTTAACTTGGTTGCTTATCACTAATGAATTCTTTCTTTGACCGGACAGGTGGGCAACATGACAAGGGTAAAGCTCCAATGCAGCCGGCTCCTTGACTTGACCTGGATATCTTTTTATTGACTTGACATTGTTGTATATGTTAGTCTCAAAACAGTAACGTAACTTTTAGGTTGTAATCATGTTACTTGTAATAAACAACATTATTCTTGACGTGTAATTTTTTAACTTAAGCTGATTCTGTCGTTTTTGAATGTTTTTGCTATTTTGACACGTTGTATGAGAAATATAGCTATGCATATGCTTGTATTTCAGTTGTGCTTGATGTCAAGTTCTTGTTTAAAACATAATTTCATGTCTTGTAATGTTAGTGTGATGTGTGAATAAATTATAGCCATGTATTTATACACGAGAGAAGAAAATACCGCCCTTCATATGTTACTTGTAGATGGCAGCTTTGAATGTCTTGTGTGATTGAGTATGGAATGCGGCCTAGTGTCCCGTTGTGAGTTCCCAATTCCATTAGCGAATGTCTCCTATTCTGTGTCCTATACTTTGGGGATTGTTATAGAGGATAGGAGAAAAGTTTTTTTTTTAAAAATAAAATTGAAATATGAGAAATAGTAAAACTCAATCACGGAAGGCCTTCGATGTGCTTAAGTTCGTGGCAAACGGGCTTTGTAGTCACTTTCCCTAGCTGTGGGTCTTGGAGATTTTTTGTCACCCATCTTACGCCTCCGCGGGAAGTTAATCTTTTTTACCACAGCCGTACTTAAGACACATCGGAGCCGAGATCGCGCACAGTAACTACCCGGGCCATTATGGCCCGTAATCGTGGGTATTATTCGATTTACTATGGCCGGCTAGCGTGGGTGCCGATCGTCAACCGTGAACTACCCCTGGCTGGCCACACCTTATGTTGGGGCTTAAAGTAGGTTCACAGTTGCCGGCGAGCCGAACGCCGTAATGAGCTGCCTTGGCTATAGTCGGCCTTCTCGGTGGCTTATAATCGGCTCATTACAGTTGGCTTTGAGGGCCGTCGCGAGCAATGAGTTAACCCGCAGCAGAGGGATGCCGGAGCAAAAGTGTCTCATTGGCGAGGGCATAGATTATTATAGTACCTATTAGGTCTTGTCCAGGAGAAGTCGCGCTGTGGAGCGCCTTGAATGGAAATGCTATTTGCACAGGATTTTGTTCAACAGAAAATGATAAAGTTAACAAGCAGCCAAGATATAAAGGAACAAGTTAAAAAAGAGACAAGGTTTTTAAAGTGGTTCGGCACGAAAATGCCTACGTCCACTGATTCTCTTTATTAATTCACTTCATATGGGCAGTACAAGTTAAGAAAAGTATCGACGAAGGTGTTGGATGTTCCATGCCCTCTGGAACACCTCCCCGTCCACTGTTGACAAAATATAAGCTCCATTGTGGAGATCTTTGTGAATTACATATGGTCCATCCCAGATTGGATCTAGCGCTCCGGGGTGCGGGAAGATTCGCTTGAGGACAAGATCTCCTTTTTGTAAGCTACGATGCTTGACTTTGGAGTTGTATTGCATTGCCACTTTTTGCTTGTGAGCTACTGCTTTGAGGGCTGCATCATTTCTTCTTTCCTCAATTAGATCCAAAGAAATGTGGAGAAGTTCTTCGTTCTCTTCTGGGTTATAGTGGATCCTACGGTGGGAAGGCACTATAGTCTCAACTGGAAGCATAGTCTCTGATCCATATGCCAAAGAGAAAGGAGTATGCCCCGTTGATGTTCTGAAAGATGTGCGATAGGCCCACAGTGCCGTAGAGAGTTCATCCACCCAAGCGCCTTTTGACTTTTCGAGTTTCTTTTTGATTAGAGTTTTGAGAATTTTGTTGATGGCTTCGACTTGTCCGTTTGCCTGGGGATAAGCTACGGATGAGAAGCTTCTGTGAATTCCGTGCCCTTGGCACCAGTTGGCGAACTCCTCGCTATCAAACTGAAGTCCATTGTCCGATATGATTTTGAATGGGACTCCGTACCTGCATAGAACATTTTTGATCAAGAAGTTAATAACTTTTGCTAAAGATACTTTATTTAGGGGTTCTGCTTCCACCCATTTGGTGAAATAGTCGACTGCCACTATAGCATATTTGGCCCCGCCTTGGCCCATTGGCAGTTCGCCAATCAATTCAATTCCCCATACTGCAAAGGGCCAAGGGCTGGTCATTTGAGTAATCTCAGTTGTTGGTAGCCGCAGAATCTTAGCAAACTTCTGACATCTGTCACATTTTCTGACGAAATCTAAGGCATCCTTGCTTAAGGTGGGCCAGAAATATCCATACCGGAGTATCTTTTTTGCCAAAGTCTGCCCTCCAGTGTGATCTCCGCAGCTTCCTTGATGGATGTTGGATAAGATTTCCTTGGCTTCCCTTCCAGCAACACACCTTAATAAGGGGTTAGAGAAGCCGCACCGATAGAGGATGCCCTCTTGTATTGTGTAGCGGGAAGCTTTCCTCAATATTTTCTTGACTTCGTTACGCCCGTTGGGTAGTGTGCCACTTTGTAAGTAGTCTCGGATGGGAGTCATCCAAGTTGCTTCTTCGGTTGCAGCTATCAGATTCACTTGCTCAAAACTTGGGGTCAGTTGCTTTGAGATGGCTACTGCTCCGGAAATAGCACCGTCTCTCATGCTAGCTTGCTTCGCCAATTCGTCGGCCTCTTGGTTCTCTTCCCGAGGGATGTGTTTGATTAAATAGTGATCCAATCGATTGAGAAGCAACTTGGTCTTCTTTAAATATGCTATGAGTCGTTCTTCTCGAGCCTTGAATTCTCCTAGTATTTGATTTACAATAAGTTGAGAATCGCTATGAAGACACAAAGAATTGGCTCCGATTTCTAAGGCAAGTTCTAATCCAGCTATCACTGCTTCATACTCTGCATCGTTGTTGGTGGCGGCGAATTCCAACCTTATAGCATAATGTAGCTTATTTCCCCTGGGAGTGATTATTACCACACCTGCCCCCGAGCCTTGTTCGTTTGACGCACCATCCACAAAGAGGTTCCACTTGATGTCTTCTGCTATTTCCGATTGCTCCTTACCTTCGTTGGTAGTGAATTCGGCAATGAAATCGGCCATGGCTTGCCCATTGATGGCGGTGCGAGGATGGTAGGTAATATCATATTGACTTAGTTCAATGCACCATTTAAGTAGTCGCCCAGAAGTGTCGGGACGATGGAGTACCTGCCTCAGCGGTTGATCGGTTAGAACTCTGATGGAATGAGATTGAAAATAGTGTCGCAGTTTTCGTGATGTGATTAGCAAACAGTACGCTAGTTTCTCAAGTTTAGGATATCTGGCTTCCGCCCCTGTAAACCTCTTGCTTACAAAATATTCTGACCGCTGCGTGCGTTCGTCTTCTCTAACCAATGCGGCGCTTAGAGCATGAGATGACACAGCAAGGTATAAGTATAGCTCTTCGCCTTTGTTCGGAGTTGAGAGTACTGTTGGTCTCTGGAGGTGTTCGATTAAGTTGAGGAAAGCTGTTAAGCATTCGTCAGTCCATTCGAATTTTCTTTTCTCTTTCTTTAGAGCTTCGAAGAAGGGGATGCATTTGTCGGTCGCTTTAGAGATGAATCTGCTCAAGGCGGCCATCTTCCCATTTAGCCTTTGCATTTCCTTTCGGGTAGAAGGTATCCTGATATCTTTCAGAGCTCGGACTTGTTCAGGGTTTTCTTCAATTCCTCTGGCATGGACGATGAATCCTAGAAACTTTCCTGATGATACTCCGAAGGAGCACTTTAGAGGATTCAGCTTCATTCCATATTGACAAAGTACTTGAAACATTTCATCCAGTTGGCTTACGTGATTGTCGGCTTCTCTTGACTTTATCAGCATGTCATCCACGTAAACTTCCATAGTTTTTCCTATTAGCCCCGCAAACATCTTGTTGACGAGGCGCGGATAGGTGGCTCCTGCGTTTTTAAGTCCGAAAGGCATTACCTTGTAGCAGTACAACCCCCGGTCAGTGATGAAACTAGTGTGGTCTTGATCGGGAGCATGCATAGGAATTTGGTTATATCCTGAGTATGCGTCCATAAAAGATAAGAGTTCGTGCCCGGCTGTGCTGTCCACAAGCTAATCGATTCGGGGAAGTGGGAAGCAATCCTTCGGGCAGGCGTCATTTAAGTTGGAGAATTCAATGCATGTTCACCACTTCCCAATAGCCTTCTTTACCAGTACCGGGTTGGCGATCCACTCTGGGTAGATGGCTTCTCATATGAAGTCATTGGCAAGTAGGTTCTTTACTTCTTCATCGAGGGCTGCTGATCGTTCTGCCCCCATACTTCTCTTTTTCTGTTTTATTGGCACCTTGGTAGGATCAATGTTTAGTACGTGGCATGCTATGTCAGGGGAGATTCCGGTCATGTCAGCGTGTGACCATGCAAATACATCCAAGTTGTGGCGGAGAAAATCAATGAGTTGTTCCTTCAATTCTGCTTTTAGTTGGGATCCGACTTTCAATAGTCTACTCGAGTTATGTCGGTCTACAAATACAAATTCCATAGCCTCTGCAGGCTCGGCGGTGGCCTCCTCCTCTTTGTCCCTGGGGTCTAATTCATTGAAAGGGTCGCTGGTATATCGAAGAGGAGGGGCTTTCTTTAGTTGCTATGCTTCCAAATTTTTTGTGCAGAGGGCAATCTCTACACTCTTCCCTTTATCCTTCCTGTGGTTGTTGCGAAGTTCAGTTACATAGCAGTCTCGAGCAATGTCCTGGTCTCCCTCTACTTCCCCCACTCCATGGGGCCAGGACAATTTGGAAGTCAAACAAGGCTGGCCTTCCTAAGAAGGCGTTGTAGGCCGAGTGGTTTTCTATCAGCACAAATGTCTGTTTCCGCACAACGGAGCGGGGATGACTTCCAATTTCAACAAAGAGGTCCAGCTGCCCGAGGGGCATCTTCGCCTCTCCAGTGAAACCGTGTAGTGGTTTATTGCAGGGAGAAACATCCTTTATTGACAGTTTCATTTTGTCGAATGCATGCTTGAATAGGATATTTACTGAGCTTCCAGTGTCTACTAGAATTCGGAAAACTTCGGCTGGACCGAGCCGGGCAGAGATAACCATGGGATCCATGTGAGGGTACTGCCTTCCCTCTAGGTCACGCCTACTGAATGTAATGTCATCACTCTCTTTCCGCTTCGGGTGGCGTTCTTCTATAACAGAATTAACGCAGTCTTCATTGTTTCTAAGTGACTTTCCATATCTTTCCATCTCTGCCCAGCTTCTGTCGGCGATGTGTGGTCCTCCCGAGATGGTATGGACCATTATCTTCTCTTGACTGGAGCCGCTAGTGTTGCGATTTCCTCTGCCTATCTCTGGGGAGGGTAGCCTTGGGTTCTCATTGGCAAGAGCTGGAGTCCTGTTCTGACCTTTTACATAGCGTTCCAATCTCTTCCTTCTGATGTGTTCTTCAATCAAGTCCCGGAGATGATGGCATTCATTGGTATCATGCCCATGAGATTCGTGGAAGCGGCAGAACTTTCCAGATTTAAGTGCGTTATCTGATTCCTTCTTGTATGGTGGGCGTTTGTATCTAACTTCGTCTTGGGTGGCAAGGAAGATGTTTTTGATGGTTTCATTCAAAGGAGTGTAAGCGTCGAATCTCGGTCCTGGCCGATATAGGCGCTTTTCTCCCTTCTTGCCTCCAGCATTGTCTCTAGAATCATTTCTTCGAACGTCCTTTGCTACAGCGGGCGTGTTGCCGTGAGCTGCCTTATTTTGTTGCCCTGACTGCCCCTCAGTGGCAGCGTCTTCAAGCCTCATATATTTCCCCGCTTCATGGAAGAAATCGGGTAAAGTAGCTGGTTTTTCTTTTGTCAATCTTCTAGCAAATTTAGTATCCGGATGCACACCACTACAGAGGGCCATTAAGATAAGCTTCTCATCGGCATCTTGGACTGCGGCCGCTGCGGCATTGAATCGGGTTAGATATTGCTGCAGCTTCTCTCCAGGTTTCTGTTTGATACTGGATAAGGAATAAGCGTCCTTGGGTTCTTCCACATGAATGCGGAACTGGCTGATAAACCTTTCTTTCAACATCTCCCATGAGCTGATGGATCCTTGGGGTAGATGGCAGAACCAGGAGGTAGCTAGATCTACTAAGAATAGTGGAAAGCATTTGCACAGTACTCCCTCTGTTGCCCCGCTCATGAGCATATGCTGTGTGTATCTCTGTAAGTGTACAACTGGGTCAGAGGTTCCCTTGTAAGGTTCCATCGTTGGCATTTTCCATTCTCGGGGGGTGATGGCAATTTCGATATTGCGGGCGAAAGGGCTGGTTACCCTAGCACCTATCCCTCGATCTCTTTGGTCCCGTTGGACGCACTCTCTGAACAAGCGTGCCATTCTTTCATCAGAATTTGGAGCAGATAGAAATGAGTTTGGTTCTTCCCTGCGGGATTGATTCTGTCCTGATGACCTGTAGGGATGGTATCGCCTATCACTCCTAATATTTTCCAGTGGCTGTCTTTGGTCTTCTGGGAGCATGCTAAGGTCAGCTACAGTTGGCCCTTGCCTTGGTCTTCCCCTGCTGGGTTCCGTTCCGAGTACTTGCTCGGGTCCAACTTCGCACTGGGCTCTAGCTCGGCCTCGTTCATTAGTGTTCTCATGGCTAGGTAGAAAGACAGGCTCGGCTACTGTTGACCTCCACCCGGTACCTCCCCCGTTGGGTTCGGTTCCAAGTGTTTCCTCAGGTCCAACTTCGGGCTGAGCTCGGTCTCGGCTCCTACCATGGCCGCTTCTGTCGTTAGCTCCTTCGAAGAAGGAAGATCTTTGCTGTCTCTGAGATCCTTCAGACTGAGACTCACCCCATGATTCAGTGTTGCGGTTGGACTCTTCAGCTTCCCTTAAGCGTGACATGAGTTGGTCCACCAAGGCTTCCTGCTCGGATGTGAAGCGGTTAGTCACTTCAGCCACAACCCTGTCTAGATCTACCCTAGTAATTGCTGCCGGTTGTTCTGTGGCAGGGGTTGTCGGATTTGCCTGACCTTTATTTGGTACTGCTGCTGGAATGGGACGATTTACTTGATCTGTGACCACTAGATCTGGAAGACTGCTGGTTGCGATGATTTTTTCCTTTGTTAACATCTTTCTTCTGCTTGGGAGGCATGTCTTCCAAGCAATGAGCGACGCTGATAGGAAGAAAGTTAAGTGGGAGAAGCTGAAGTCCGGGGTTCAGCGCTCTCAGTGAAAGCACCATAAATTTTTGCACAAAAAATGGGCAAACACCTCCAAGTCGTATGATTTAGTTGATTTTATGTTATTTTTAATGATTTGGGAGATTTATGCAAATATGTAAAAAGCAGGGACTAAACTGTAAAAGACACGCGGATTTATAGTGGTTCAGCCAGAATGTGCCTATGTCCACTTTATATATTATTTCTCCTTTCTTGTTCAGATTACAAGTACAAAGCTTTGATACAAGTAAATGAAAGTTGTTTGAAAAGTTCTATCTGTGCTTGAGCTCTCAAACTTGTCCCCCATTGTTGTACCCCTGCCCCTCTATTTATAGAGTGAGGCTGGGAGCAGGGGTTATGTATGTATATAGCTGCTGGTGGGCCTGGGCTGATGCAATCTGGCCTGGCAACGTTGGTTCGGCAACGCCTTGGTTCGGTAGTGCTTTGGTTCGGTGGTAGATGGTTGGAGTTGAGACCTTGGTCCGGTAGCACCTGGGAGATGGGTTGGTTCGGTGGAGGTTGGTCCGGTTGTAAGTGGCCCGGTGGTGGCTTCCCATGCCTCTGGTTCGGCAGTGGATGGAGGTAGCTGGTCCGGTAGTGGACTGGTTTGGTAGTAGTGGAGTAGGAGTTGGTTCGGCTAGACAGTTGGTCCGGTAGTGGACTGGTTTGGTAGTAGTGGAGTAGGAGTTGGTTCGGCTAGACAGTTGGTTCGGTAGTGGACTAGTTCGGAGATGCATGGCTCGGTGGTGGTGGAAACGCACCCAACACTATCAAAATCCTCTTAATAATAGCGTTTTTGGACTGTTCTCAACAGTTACATATTATGGCGCTTTAGAAACGCTATTGTTATCTTTTATAGAATTTTTTGATGCTATCATCTTATTGCATAAGATTATCTGTGCTTCTTTTTGACGTTTCAATGCATATATGTATAATGAATTTAAATATCACTAAGATCACATTTGATTACCAATACGTTATATGTAAACAAATAAAATTACACCAAAACAACATGTGTTCATTATATTTCATAAATACATATGAAGATTACAAATGCAAGTAAACAAAACTAATATTATACGCAAGCAATCTTACCAAAACGATACATAGAAGTATTCAAACACTAAAGATACACACAACACTATATATTACTTCAAATTGTCTTGTTGCTACTTGCTAGCATCAAATGTACTAGTTACCTATAAAGAAAAAGTTCAATAATTAGTTGTAATAGACATGATTCATGAAAAATATGCATATAAAGTGACACTTTTGAACAACAATATATGATTTGTACCAAAGAATTTATCTATTTGAGTTTTTCTTCATTTCTTAGGATAGTACAAGAAATAAGACATGAAAAATGCTGATTTATATTATTATATGGAAACTATATTAATAACAAATGGAATTTCCTGAAATGGATGTAAATTTTGTTTAAAATACTTTATTCAACAATTACATGTGTATTGTTATAAACTTATTAATTTTTATAAAACATAATTAAATTTTATAAACTTAATTAATTTAAAAAAAACAATTGGCTTATTTAATTATTATAAAACTAATTTAACTTAGTGACTTATTTTAAACTTAGTTAAATTTTGTTGTTGTTGTTGTAGTAGTAGTAGTAGTATTATTATTACTATTACTATTATTATTATATTATATTATTATTCTTCTTCTAAATTTAGTTAATTTTTCTAAACTTAATTAATTTTGTAATACTTAGTTAATTTAGTTAATTTTTATAAAAATTAGATAATTTTTATAAAACGTAGTTAATTTTTATAACAATTTAAAATATATTTCAAAATAGAGAACATGATTTTTATAAAACAAATTTGTATAAAACTTAATTAAATTTTATTAACTTGTTTAATTATAAAAAACGGTTAGCTTATTTAATTATTATAAAACTTAATTAACTTGATTAATTTATTATTATTACTACTATAATATTATTTTATTACTACTACTATTATTATATTATATTGTTATTCTTCTTTTAAATTTAGTTATCATGTTCAATCTCAAAAGATTTCATTCAAAGAGATAAAGGGAGTAGTATCTAAGTACAGGCTACATAGTTCTTAGTATAAGACTGAAATACCAGGTAAGTGATAACATCTTACTTCCAACGTATTCTATTCTTGAGTGTCTTTTCTATCAGTCCAATTCCTTCTAAAACATTTGTAATGTCATATATTCACCTTCTTTGTACCTGCAAAAATACAATATAGGATTAGAAAAGATGATAAACAGGACTCCAACTTTTACTATCTCTTTATCCAAGAGAATGTTAACTTCCAGTGTCCCCACTCTCCTACCCTCCAGTTTTAATTATGAACATAATAAATATTTCCTAAAATATTCTTTAATATGACTCAAAAATGTAACAGTTTTCGCTCCTATGTTAAAAGGAAACATGATTAATAAAGATAAACAAATAAAAACCTTGTCCAGTTCCGACGTTATAGACTCCAACTCTGTTAGGCTCAGCTTTGGCAAGAGCTTTAACGTGTGCATCAACCAAGTCTGTAACGTCAATAAAATCTCTGATACAAGTTCCATCACTTGTTTCATAATTTGTTCCTTTAACCTGAAATACAAATAAGAGAAACTTAAAACCAATGCTGAGCTAAACAAGGTAGTGTGTACATGCCCTTTCTACAAATAAACGAGCTTTGTCAGCAGTGCCAAAACCAACCGCAATCAGTTTTACTCCAGCTGCATTAAACTGTGGTTTCAAATTTTGTAAAACAGAGGCTAATTCCCAGCTAAAAGAATACGACAATGATTAAAGAAACATAATCGGTAATTGATTATAGATCATTATTGTGTCCAACATTTCCACTATACAAAATTTTGCTGGTATGTACCTACAAGAGCATCCAAATGCCTCATGAGAGCAGTAACAGTGATTCTCTATAGGGGCATAAAAAACTAAAGCGAGTTTTGTGTTTTGTTCCAATGTTTTTAGTAGTACATTGTGTATGTAAGTTCACATATTCAAAGTTAGAGTTTAAACTCAGTAGCAAAGTATATACACTAGTTTAATAGCATATGAAACAAATGTTCAAATGCTTTCTACAAAAACCAAAGTATATGTACAACTTGTATTGAAAATGAAAGTGAACAAATTTATGATTTATTCCAAGTCTCACTTTTCTTCCGCCTCTTGAAACAAGCAGGATATAGTCTATCGTCTGATCAATACTTAGTCAACTTGGTTAATTATTAACATTCAACTTCATTCAATACAAACAGACTCCCTTAATTTTAACAAAAATGATCATTTAAAATTACAACTACATACACATGCAAGTATGATTAACGTATAATGTATCACACATTAGTTTGGATCACCACAAATAAGAGCGAACTTATATTATGGGTAACCGAGTTGTTAATCAAAATTGAGCATTGATGTAAGTTCAGTTAAACTTAGACTATAAAGCTTACTTGCAAAGCCATTTTTTTAGTTTGTTCATAGCTAAGAATGACTTCAAGCACAATAAAACAGTAGAATCCAAAGGCTTGTCAGTAGCAACACCAACATCGACAATCCATTGATGTCATATCGATATGCAGTATGATCAATAAACCAAACAACAATAATAAAATAATAATAATATGGTATGTAAATTCATGAGTAATTATAAAGAACTTGATGAACTGTAAATCTCTTGGGTCATGAGTTAACATATTATGTATCATATCTTTAGCGCTATCTGATATGGAAGGCCATGGTTCAGATTCAAAATCCAAAGACCCTTGTAATTTTTTTTTGAAAATTCTACTTTGGATTCTGAGTAATAAAGATATCAATGGGTTGCTAGTATGATAGTAAAATAAGTTAATACTTGAAAGTCGAAACTACTATGTTGTCTTAGACCTACGTATTACTATATAGATCAGTTCAATATGTCGATTGAAGTTCTGTGAACTGTGGCTCCTTTTCAGTTTTAAGCATCTTATTGGTTTCATGTTTAAGCAACACGTTTAAAACCAATCCACTACTACCCTAGATTCAAGTTTATAATTGACTATCATCTACATGTATAGGTACTCTTTTTCAGGTATATAGTTCTAATATTATTAAAAAAATCTATACTGCCAATATTGTTCAGGATTTTGACAAAATTTGCTATATTGTCTGTCAGATATGATCATCAAAACCATCCAATGGTATTATCAACAAATTTGTCACCTGACCTTTATTATTCATAGTAAATAAAAAGCAAAATGCTGACCACATCTTTAACTATCTCAACCAAAACACCAACAAACAACAAAACAAACTTTAGCGGAAAGAAGAAAAAACAGTTAAAAGAAGGAAATTTTACATTTCATTATCTTTTTAAAAGCTTGAATCAAGAGCGAAAACCCAGCAACACCCCTCTCCCTGTGAAGAATCTCCCCCTCAAACCACAGATAACTCTCCTTGGCACTCCTTTTCCGAAACACAAACACTGAATACCCTTAAGGACTACTTAATCGCCCATCTCTTATTGCTACCAGGGAACCATCTTTTAACTTTCCTCTATACATTTGATATTAAAAGGAATTCAGATAAAATGTATGTTATTCAAATATTGTATTTGTTTTAACAACGAATACATTATGACAATAGGTAGTACTGGTTTTTAGTCTCTGCATTATGACAGTCAACTCTTTCTGCATATTTTCAAGTTTTATTATATCGTCCTATTATATATAAATACCAAATAAGTCCACACATCAAAATTCTACAAAATTTAACCATTACAAAATTTTAAATCTGAGTTTTTTAATCAAATCAACATCATAATGCATAAAATCACACTGCTGAAGAATGACATGTGCTATTTATAAACCAAACAACTGCATATAATTCAATGAAGGAAAATTCTAAACATAAATCAAACAAAAGGAAGGGATATATTAGAGTAATTGATAATTAATATATAGGTAGAAGAAAATCGAGATTATGACCTTTTTTCTCAATTCTTGGAGTAGACAATTGTTTCTCCATGATGGATCCTGGGGACGTTAGAAACGATGTTGTTAGTAGAAGTGAAGAAACATTGGACTGAAGAGAAGGCCAGAGAGGAAGGACCGAGAGAAGTGAGAAAACGATAGAATTAGAGATTTTTTCTTAGGGTTTTCATTTGGTACGGAGATGGAAGGAAATGGAGGGAGCGATGAAATAATTGGGGAGAAGAGCGGCCTGGGAATATTTCGTGGGCTCAATTCTAAATTTTTTGGCATATGTGATACTAATAGCGTGTATATTTTGATTTTACTTGTAATAAAGGTTAGTTACAACATGACGCGACACAATGCTGTTACAACCTGCAATTAATGAACATTTTTCTTGTAGTGTATACCCCTGAAACCTTGCCGCATCTTTCCTGTTTTGACCATTTCCGGTTTGTGAGGCTCGATGAGGTCTCGTCCACAAAGCTACGCTTTTTCACAAAGCCATGCTTTGATCAACAAATGATCATCAACACACAACAACACTTAGCATGCCACACTACCAAATTGGGAGTATATCACTGGTAACCTTCAACTACATAACCTCTGAGCTCGTACGTCTCAGAGAAGGGTGTTAAGCTAAGAGAATAAATTCTCCGCCACCAAACAGAAATGTATTAGAAAGAAATCAGCTTTATATCTCAAAGTGTAGTGTCAGACATACAACCATACAAGTCTGTTCCGGGTTCGAACAAAACCGAAGGCATTTCCAAAGAAGCCCTTGCAATCCGGGTATTCACAATCCCGATCGGACTTCCCATCACTTAGGAAATCTCTATACCGTAGCTACTCAGTGCAGGGACAATCGATAGGTTATCCTATCGTTCTCGCAAATACCCGGTCTTCAAATGCTATCCATTCACATCGTATCACTATTCGGAATGGGTTATATGACACAAAGTCCTCTCCCGGCTAAACCGAATAGTGAGCGCAATATTTAAAAACATATGGATATTGGGATTTCGATTAAGTCACAACTTATTACCCAAAACTTTTCTTCAAATGGTTTAAACACATTACCATTTTAATCTTTTACACAAAAAGATTCTTGTTCACAAAGTTCACCCAGTTTCACAAAGATTCATTCACAGATTTCCAAATTATTTCCCTTTCAATTGGATTAACTCATTAAATCTTTAAATCAAAGATTTAACTTATAGATTTCAAAATAATTTCATTTCGAATGGTTTAAACAAATCACCATTTTAAATCAGTTAAAAGTAACAGATTCAATTTATAGCTTTCAAAAAGAATTTCACTCATAACTTGGAAAACCATTTTTTAATTCAAACTTGAAATTCTATTGACACAATTTGGAAATTCATTCCTTATATGAAAGCTTCTGTTATTTGAAAACAAATAGTTTTCATTTCGGAAAATCTGATTCATTTAGAGGAATTAAAATCCTTGGGTTAGATTCAAATTCTCTAACCAATACTTTTAGAATGGTTTAAATTCATATAAACATATTTATAACATCTTTAACCATAATTTCCAAACATGGAATTCAATTCCAAAATTTGAATTCAAATTTAAATTGAATTATTTAAATTTCAAGATATTCAAAATATCTTTAAAACTCCTTTCAAAAGCTTTAACCTTTAACCCAAATCCATTTCCAAAATCAATTGAAATTAAAATTTCAATTTCAAAAATATTAAATTTAAATCATCTGTGACTTAACCGATTTCCTCGTGAAATCCATATTTGTGTGTGTGTGGTGTAGTCCAGGGGTTTTACAGAGTAGTGCAACATTACAAATCATCACAGATTCAAATACAGCAATATATTGGATAAGCGGTATAAGATATAATGCTTATCCTCATTACATATTCACAGATAAAGTCAATTTATCAATCACAAAGATTCACCATTAAGATTCGATGTGGGTTTCGGATAACCAACTGGAATCCGACTCCATGTCGCATCGAAATTCAAATGTCGTTTTACGGGTTCCAAGGGTTTTCATATTCATACAACAATATATTCATCACAGATATAACAGCTCAGCACAAAGCATTTCATATTACATAGCATCACCTCACATATCAGATATATCAATCCATCACACAACATTCAATAACAATCAACCATCTTCAATTAAGATGAATAAATCGTGTGGTTTTAAATTTATCAACCACATAATTACTTTCATTAGTGATCTTAAATCAATGATTAATTATCATTAATTACTATTTGATTAGGTCTTAATCACTTCATAAATTAATTATTCCTTAATTAATTATCTTAATTAATTAACTCTTAATTGTGAATTAATTAACTCTCAATTACTTTTATTTATTAATTACTCCTTAATTGTTTAATAATCAATAACAAATTAATTAACCTTAATTTATTTGTTAAATTAACCTTTAATATTAAGTAATTAGTTAGGTAATTATTCTTTAATTAAACAAATCATTAATTACTTAATAGATTAAAAGATTACATCTTTCTATCTTTATTAATTACATTAAAAATGTCTTATTAAATCCTTAATTAATTCAAACTTTAATCAAAATCATCATTTTAAAACATGAATTAAAAATGTTTAAAAGTTTGAATTTTATTTTAAAGTAAAAACTGTTTATACAACAGACCCGAGACCCGCTTCGAGTCTTACCCGAGTCGACATGCCGTCTACTTCGAGTCTCCTCCAAAACCAACCCGAGCCACTTTAAAAATTTTGAAATTTGTTTAAGTTTTGTATACCGGTGCGCATTCAAAAGTACCCGAGACTTTCTCGAGCCAGCACCCTGATTTCCCCGAAGACCCCTTCGAGACACCATCCTCATCTTCTCGGAAACAAATCAATGGTACAACCTGATACCTGTGCACATGCACAAGAACTCCGGCCATCTCCGTTCATTGCCACGACCACCCACACAACGACGATCACCCATTCGAACTTCCCAACCACCCAGAAACTCGCCTCCACCTCGAATTCGAAATCGAGCAATCTGACATGAAACTGGACCAAAACGACCATCATGAAATCGCCTCGTCTTTGCGTCTCCGACCACCAGAAAGTCTAAAACTCCGGCCAACCCTTCGTCTCCATCCAAGCTTCCATTTCCCAAAGTCCTGTTACACTCGATCATCTAGGGATGTCGTACAACCCAAATTACTCAACCTAGTTAAAACTAGGGTTACAGACTAAACGTGATCGCCACCGCTACTACGATCATCTGTACATCCATCCCATATTTTTCCTCTACTCACCGATCATCCTACTATCACTGGAAGAAACCCAGACCCTCCAGATCCTCGAGATCACCAGAAATCATCAAATTACCATTTTCTGTTCAAACTAGAACTGCATCCTCAAACTAACACTAAAAATTGTGATTTTGGGTTTAAAATTTAAGTTTTTGGATGAGGTTTCAGATCCTAAGCCTGAAACATTGAATTTGACTGTTTGAAATTTACTCAAAACCCAAACTTTCCTATTGATTTTGATTTCCAGAACAATTTCAACTTATTTAAACTTGAATAAATTTTTATACTTCACTTTATCATATAACAAACAAATTTTATTTTAATCTCGAGTTCAATCAGTAAGTAGACTGAGAGGAAAAGATTTTTGAATCAAGGCTTTTGGTTATGAACTCAGAACAGAGGCAATCATAAGCAGTAGCCTGCACACCTTATATCTATTATTCAAATATACATAGAGAATTGAATATATATTCAAACATACATCTTCACAGGTATATATTCAACAGATTCATACTTTAAATTTTTAAAAGTAGATGTTACTCACCTGATTTCCAGAAGAAACAGAGTTTTTCTTTTGAACCAAGCTTTGAAAT
Source organism: Allium fistulosum (assembly GCA_030737815.1). NCBI lineage: Eukaryota > Viridiplantae > Streptophyta > Magnoliopsida > Asparagales > Amaryllidaceae > Allium > Allium fistulosum. Next base: position 637,482,384 of record CM060901.1, read on the forward strand.
TCAAGCTGAAGTCTTTTCTTGATTCTCTGGTTTAAATTGAGTTTAGGTTGTTTAAGTTGTTTAAATGGAATTTTGTTTAAGTTTGAGATGAAGCTTGCTTTAAATTTTTTCTCAGTAAAAATGAACGAACTGGAATAAAGAGGGCTGATGAGTATACAGGAATATGTTTGTACAAGGTTATTAATTTGGTTGTACAAGAGGCAGAGATATTTTTTCATTCCTTGGTGGGCTGATATGATAATATTGTGCTAGCATTAATGTAACGACCCAAGATTTTCGAACCCGAAAATTCCAGATAGTTAGGAGAAAAAGAAAAGAGATAGAAGAAAGAAACAGAAAGAAGAGAGAAAAACAGAAAACACAACATCTCACATTCGCAGCGGATAAATATAATATCAAATAATAATATCAGTTATACAAAGAAAACTGTATTTGTTAATTTACATTCAATACATCAGAGTTACAATCATTTACAAATAGACTAGACAGTTATCCACCTGTCCCAGACTACTATCAATAAGCTCTCAAATACACAGCGGAATACACTCCATACGTTCCTGCCATCCAGCTCGCCTCCTGAGCTCTAGAACGTCCTAACCTGAAAAGCTGTAATACTCGGTCTGACCCGAGCATTACAACAAAGTAACACCCGGGTCAGGCTGGAAACCAGCGTGAGTAAACTCATCTAACATGAAATACTAAGTTATAAAACCTATTTAAAACCAGGGTAACTCGTATCTTCTACGAGTTCTTACTTATTATATTCAAACAATTTATTTCACAAAATAATATCTAAGTACTGTTACTTAGTTCCAATGGTCCAAATTACTCAATTTATTTCATTCCAGCCTATTCGATTCACTAATCAAATCTATAAAGAATTATAGATTATTAATCGAAGTGGTTTCGGATATTACTGATATCCGACCCCGGTCTCTTCGAATTCAAATGTCATCCTTTTAAGGCTAAGATGTTTAAGATAACAATTTAATTTAGATTCAGGATATCATATTCACATAACAATTATATCATAGATATATATTATCACAATTCGTCCGAAACTTCTCATATCACAGAGCATCACAATCACATATCAGATATATCAAATAATCCAAGGCATTCAATATCATCCAATTACCCATAAGCAAGGTAAATAAATCATACATTTTCTAATTAATTCAAATAGATTACATTAATTACTTCAATCATCTTTAAATCCTGTTTACTCCACATTAACTAATTACAAACCATTATTTTATCATCCCTTATTTATCCCCTTTAATTTCATTAAGTAATTAACCTTCGATTTAAACACAATTTAATTAACATTTACTATTCCCATTAATTACATATATCCTTAATTAATTACTCAAATTAATTATCCTATAATTGCTTACCTTGATTAATTATCCTCTAATTAATCACATTCATTAATTAACCAAGTAATTTCTTTAATTAATCCATCCTTTAATTAATTATGCTAAGTAATTAATTCTTAATTACTCCCCTTAAGTAATTTACCTTTAATTTCTTTTATCAAGTAATTATTTAATTAATTAACCTTTAATTATTAATTAGTTAAGGATGTAACATTCAACTCGTTCTAGAGTATGTGTTCACATATATAAATTATTAATCCTTAATTAATTAACCAAACCCTTAAAATTTAGTAAAAATTATACTAAGTAATTAATCCTTTTATTTAATTACATTGAGTAATTATCCTTAATCACATTCATTAAGTAATCATTCTTAACTAATCAAAGATAAACTACTTACTTAATCACCATAATTTATATTAATCAATACCTTATTTAATTAAAGATAAATCCTTTATCTTAATTCATTATCTAATTTCATCATTAAATCCTATTCATTTAAATACACTTTAAAACTTAGCCAAACATTTTATTATTTACAAAAGAAGTAGTTTTAACAACTTTGTTTCAACAACACTTGATTTGTTTTAAAGTTTAAACCCTGTTTTATACTAAAAGAACAGACCCGAGCATTTATAAGATTTTCCCAAGCATAACTTCGAGTTTCCCTACATGCACTTCCCACCCATTCTGCTCCGAGTCAAACACAAAACAAACTCGAGCATAACCCGATACATCTTCTTCTTCCCCACCACAACAGCGAACCAGATATTCCAAATGTACGTGTGCACGTGCACGCAAACCCACGCCCCTTCGACCATCTTCGAAAACACTCACAGGTCGCTGGCGATCTCCACTACCCAGCACGACCAAACGACTTCGTCAATACGATGTAAAACGAGAACGAGGAATTTGAAACAATCCAGTAACCAGTCGATCAACAAAAACTCCCCGACACCACCACCACTGACCATCTTACGCCTCGCCGTTGGATCCAGACATTCGCCAGAGTCCCACTCTACATTCCCCCCTACTCCGATCAAGTATGATGCATCAACGATGACAGACCCTCCTCGAAATCAATGTCGACCAAATCAGGGTCTAAAACCCTTCCCCCTCTTTGCCGTGCCACCACTGCCAACTATAAATTCTCCAACCAATTTTCCCGAACACCTCGACCAACAAGCTTGCTTTAGCAACGAACACGACACTCCCAGAATCCTCGATCGTCGGAAAATGAGGAATACCCAATTTCCGGTCAACTCACAAAATCTCAATAATCACAACATTAAAAATCAAGAAATTATTGTCAAAAATCATGTTTTCCAAGCTCGAATCCAGACATACAATCAAAACTTGAAAATTAAAAAACTTGATTTTCTGTCTAAAAATAAATTTCACTGTGATTTCTTAATTTCTGTAGACTTACTTGTTATTAAAACTTAATTTTTTTTTTATATCAAATTTAGATATTACTAACATATTTCCTTTAAGGATCATAACATTTTACTGATTATAAAATGGGATATGAATTTTTATTAAGATTCTTGAACCTGTAGAACATACAGGGACTTGTATACATATATACAGATATGTATATAACAATTTCACAGTAGTTCATCTATGATCCAAGTAAAATATATCCATGCAATCATTTTTCACAACATTACTTCACACATTAAGTACATGTATCAAAGTTTAAATCACAGATTTTATTGTAAAAAGGTTGTTTACTCACCTAGAACAGAGATCACAGTTTGCTTGATATATTTCACTTGACCTCAGCTCTGATCTGTAACTAGATTGATGGTTATAAACTGAAGCTTTTGATTTGAGATGATTCCTGAATCACTGCTTACTAATGTTTGAGATGCATTTGAATTTTCCACTATCTTCTTGTTTTGATGTTCAAATTGTTTCCAGATTTGGAAATTTGATTTCAGTTTCTTTTTCTTGCCTAGTTTCAGTTTTACTGGCTTTGGATTTCTTGTTCTTTGATAATGAAAGTAAAAGTGTAAATGAGAATGGATTAAGGATGTATTTTAGATTTATTTTATTTATTATTTATCTTTTTATGAGAACACTTGTATCATTTGCCTACATTTGTCAATGCATGTTATCCTAAGCTTCCACTTGTATTCTACATGCTTTATTTATTTACAAATGTTAAAACTTATTCTTGTTTTATATGTATTTATATTAATGTGTATTATTTTTATATATAATACTTTTATATATACAACTTATGTATATTTTAAAGTATCATCCTTTATTAAATCCTCTTTATCAATATTCATGTAACCTAAAAGAAAATAAAATATATGAAACCCAATTATATACTAATTACTAACTAAATATTTATACATATTAGTTGTAAATTTATTTTTAAGATATTGCTTTGAATTTTTAAATCCAAGTTTTTACTCACAAACCACAAATGTATGCATAATAATAAAATAGTTATCATATTTTATTTTTCTTAGAAATGATAAATTTTGCATATATCCATTTGCACATTAATTATGGTTTCAAATCCACTTTATACATCCAGATATCTTTTATTATCAGAAATTCTATCTATTTAGTTGAATAAATCAGTTAATTATAAAATTTCAGATGACCAAAAATCCGGGTTATCACATTCCTTCCCCCTTTGAATCTTTTCGTCCTCGAAAAGGAACGAAGCCAGAATTTACTTATTATCAGATAAAATTTTCTTTTGAACATATTTTTAAAACACTTTAAAAATCTTTATAATATTACTAAATTAGTTTTTATAAAAATACTTTTTATAACTCGATGTCTCAACTGGTCCATCCTTGTTCTCACAGAAATTCAGTCATACGTTGATCAGGCGTAAGACTGAAAATCTATAAGTACTTAGCAGACCCGTTTTCAACACCCAGTGAAAATACTTGGAAAATAATTTATTGAAAATATAGAAAACATTTTTGAAATAGAGGAAATATCTTTGGTGAGAATGCTCTGGAAATCATCACCCCCATCCATGGTCACAGTTACATCACGGGTTACGTTGCCATCGCAGCAAAAGTCCATGTAACTGATAACAACATGGAACCCACAACAGATCGCAGTTACATTCCAGGGTTACGTTGCCATCGCAGCAAAAGTCCATGTAACTGTTGGCTCTCAGCGGCACACACGATTTCGCTGTCAAATGAAACTTCTCCCACATAGGTCGCAGTCTACCGATATAAAATCAAACGTAGACAGTTGGCTCTCAGCGGCACAAACGACTTTCGCTATGTTACCATAGTGTCACAGTCTACCGATATAAAATCAAACGTAGACAGTTGGCTCTCAGCGGCACAAACGACTTTCGCTATGGTCTGCAGTAGATCGCAGTGACATTGAGTTAAACTGTCGTCACAGCATAACCCAAATGCCTCTGTGGGCACCAGCCCCTCGACTTTCGCTACACAAATAATCCTCAAGAACTAGTTTATTCCGGACTCCTCACAGGATTAATTTTAGAAACCCCCCTTGGGGCTCAAGGCAGTACCACCCAGTGATACTCCTGAGAAGTTCATTTCTAGGGAGCGCCTTTTTTCCTAGAGCTATACTCAAAACATTTTATACTATATACTTATAGTATCTTCAAATCATACCCTTTATGATTTATCAAAATCTCCTTTACACAAAATCGATTACCAAAATCGATAATTCTCAAACTAGGCTTTCCAAAATCCAAAATTGATTTTCCTAAAAAAATCAAAAGCCCTTTCCAAAATCATTCTCATAAGATCCTTTATATATATATATATAGATATAGATATATATAACTTTGAAAATCTTTGGATCATTTCAAACTTTGTATAAAACCTCTTTTATACTTCAAATATTTCAAAACCCTTTTCTTTTAGCAATAGATTCAACAAGGGAAGATTTTCCTTATATAACAAGGATATATAACATTATTTTATTCTAAATCAAATATTCACATTTGATAAATCTTTTATAAAGTTATTAACCATATTTCTTTTCAAAAACCATTTTACATTTCTTATCCACAAATCTTCAATATCAATTTCATTCAAATCCGTACGATGTACACATATCATCCTTACACAATATCAATCTGATCGCTCAATCGATCACACAATTTCACTTCCGAACTAGTATCGTCCACCCGACTTCCTAGTGCGGACTCAGATTTGGTTTCTTGATCAGAAACCGTCATTCTCCTTGCATAGTCACAACTATGATAGAGAATATCCAGAACCAATCGAAAATCCATATCCAGGTTCGCCGTCGAAAATCGAGCGAAAAATCCCAACTCGGATCGGTAATACTATCTCGAAATTCTGTGTTCGAATCTGGATCAAATCACTATGCGAATAGAATAATATACGTACATCTTACGTATTTATCTTTATTGGTTATTAGCCAAATCAATTCTCTTTTCTATTCACATTTCCTTTAATTCCATTCACTTATTCTCAATTGCTTCATTACCAATTGAGTTATTACTTCAATTATAAACAGTTTGAACTCTGACCAATTTAAATTTAAAAATAGCTTGAAAAGGTTTTAAAATAGATAAGTAGTTGAAAAATAGTTATTAGTTTGTAAAATAGCTGTAAAACAGTTAAGTAGGTATAAAATAGTTAGATGATTGCAAAATAGTTTTTAAAATAGTGATTAGATATAAGTAACTGAAAAATAGTAATTAGTTTATAAGACAGTTTCAAAATAGTTAAATAGTTCTAAAATAATTGTAAAATAAGTATAGGATAGTTTGGGGTTTAAGAAGAAAGATTGTATAGTAAATGGTTTGGAAAAATATATTTGTATTAAAACAATTTATTTTGAAAATAATCCAGAGCCAAACTGTCAATTCTTATCAATTCAATTTAAATTTCCACTTCCATTTAAATTGACTTAATACTTCAATTTTTATTGAAATTGATTTAATCCCAATTCAAGTTGAATTAACCTTAATTCCTTTCCAAATTTCAAATCAAATTCCATTTGATTTTAAACATATTCACTTTAATTACAATTTCAAATTATTCAAACTAATTTCAAATTGAATCCACTTAAATTTCAAATCATTTCAATTTCTATATGAATCAATCCCAATTCCCATTTGAATTTGAACTCATTCAATCTTCAATTTTATTTCAAATTAATCCAATTCAAATTTTCCATTTGAATTTTAAACTTATACATCTTCAATCACAATTTTAATTAATTCAAATCAAATACAATTTGAACAAATTTTATTCAAATCTCAACTTAAAACCATCTCGAATTATATAAATTCGAGTTAAACATTTTAAATGTTGATTTAATCCCTTAAGTCAAATTAACCCTTATTTTTAAATCAAATCAACCTTTATTTTTAATTTAACAACTTAAATCTTTAAACCATTTAATTCTGAATCCAAATTCCAAAATTCTATTTTAAAATTATCTTTACTTAACTTATTACAAAGTTCAAATAAGAATTCAAAAACAATTTAATCTTCAGATTCTAATTTATCATCCATTTCAATTTCCAGATCTCAAACCCATTTTGAGATCACTCATAACTCCCATTTAAATTAACCATTTAACTACCCAAGTTAAATTTAAATTTCATCTTGAAATTTCCAATTCAAGTTGTTCATTCTAAACTCATTTAACTTCCTTAAGTTAAATTAAATTTACTTAATCCGGTCAACTTTACACAATTTGAATTCCCATTCAAATTTTAAACTTTAGATTAATAATCTTTCCCTTTTTAAGCTTAAAAACTTACTTCACTTTGGGTTTCACATCACATCCCAAGGAAAATTTAAAATTCAATACTTAGAGTTTATTTCAAACATCTTTAATATAATGCATATTCTTATCTATACATATTTATTTCCTTTACACTTCAAGTCATACCTAAAATTTTAAACCATTTTTGGTTTTTAATTTCAAAACAAACTTCTTTAAAACAATTTCAAGTTTTCTGGATTTAGATTTAAAATTTCACAAATTTTAAATTATCTTTAATTCCAATTTATAAGTCATACTTACCTAAAAGTTTATTTCCCTAAAACATTTCATTTTGCTTAATTACTAACAACATTCATTATTAAACACAACTACCATTTATGATAATAACCAAGATTATCATATCTGGAAACCAATTCATTATTATCTTTATTCTTGATAACATTTCTACAAATTCAAGATTTTAATTTTAGTTTGAATTCATTTCAAACTTATCTTCATTCAATTTTAATTTGGCTTTATTTCTATTACCACTTAATTTAATTCCAATATTTTAACAACCAATTACCTTAATTTTTATTAGAAAGAAATATCATTTTATATATCAAAATATATTCTTATATAAAATCATTTAAAATCCTTATATTAGAAAATAACAATTACGCTCTCATATATATATATATATATACACTCAACTCGTTCTAGGGTACCATTGACCCTATCCTTAACGAGTAATCCCAACAGAGCCAAGGTTCTCGCTTAACCTTCGCTCTGATACCAACTGTAACGACCCGAGATTTTCGAACCCGAAAATTCCAGATAGTTAGGAGAAAAAGAAAAGAGATAGAAGAAAGAAACAGAAAGAAGAGAGAAAAACAGAAAACACAACATCTCACATTCGCAGCGGATAAATATAATATCAAATAATAATATCAGTTATACAAAGAAAACTGTATTTGTTAATTTACATTCAATACATCAGAGTTACAATCATTTACAAATAGACTAGACAGTTATCCACCTGTCCCAGACTACTATCAATAAGCTCTCAAATACACAGCGGAATACACTCCATACGTTCCTGCCATCCAGCTCGCCTCCTGAGCTCTAGAACGTCCTAACCTGAAAAGCTGTAATACTCGGTCTGACCCGAGCATTACAACAAAGTAACACCCGGGTCAGGCTGGAAACCAGCGTGAGTAAACTCATCTAACATGAAATACTAAGTTATAAAACCTATTTAAAACCAGGGTAACTCGTATCTTCTACGAGTTCTTACTTATTATATTCAAACAATTTATTTCACAAAATAATATCTAAGTACTGTTACTTAGTTCCAATGGTCCAAATTACTCAATTTATTTCATTCCAGCCTATTCGATTCACTAATCAAATCTATAAAGAATTATAGATTATTAATCGAAGTGGTTTCGGATATTACTGATATCCGACCCCGGTCTCTTCGAATTCAAATGTCATCCTTTTAAGGCTAAGATGTTTAAGATAACAATTTAATTTAGATTCAGGATATCATATTCACATAACAATTATATCATAGATATATATTATCACAATTCGTCCGAAACTTCTCATATCACAGAGCATCACAATCACATATCAGATATATCAAATAATCCAAGGCATTCAATATCATCCAATTACCCATAAGCAAGGTAAATAAATCATACATTTTCTAATTAATTCAAATAGATTACATTAATTACTTCAATCATCTTTAAATCCTGTTTACTCCACATTAACTAATTACAAACCATTATTTTATCATCCCTTATTTATCCCCTTTAATTTCATTAAGTAATTAACCTTCGATTTAAACACAATTTAATTAACATTTACTATTCCCATTAATTACATATATCCTTAATTAATTACTCAAATTAATTATCCTATAATTGCTTACCTTGATTAATTATCCTCTAATTAATCACATTCATTAATTAACCAAGTAATTTCTTTAATTAATCCATCCTTTAATTAATTATGCTAAGTAATTAATTCTTAATTACTCCCCTTAAGTAATTTACCTTTAATTTCTTTTATCAAGTAATTATTTAATTAATTAACCTTTAATTATTAATTAGTTAAGGATGTAACATTCAACTCGTTCTAGAGTATGTGTTCACATATATAAATTATTAATCCTTAATTAATTAACCAAACCCTTAAAATTTAGTAAAAATTATACTAAGTAATTAATCCTTTTATTTAATTACATTGAGTAATTATCCTTAATCACATTCATTAAGTAATCATTCTTAACTAATCAAAGATAAACTACTTACTTAATCACCATAATTTATATTAATCAATACCTTATTTAATTAAAGATAAATCCTTTATCTTAATTCATTATCTAATTTCATCATTAAATCCTATTCATTTAAATACACTTTAAAACTTAGCCAAACATTTTATTATTTACAAAAGAAGTAGTTTTAACAACTTTGTTTCAACAACACTTGATTTGTTTTAAAGTTTAAACCCTGTTTTATACTAAAAGAACAGACCCGAGCATTTATAAGATTTTCCCAAGCATAACTTCGAGTTTCCCTACATGCACTTCCCACCCATTCTGCTCCGAGTCAAACACAAAACAAACTCGAGCATAACCCGATACATCTTCTTCTTCCCCACCACAACAGCGAACCAGATATTCCAAATGTACGTGTGCACGTGCACGCAAACCCACGCCCCTTCGACCATCTTCGAAAACACTCACAGGTCGCTGGCGATCTCCACTACCCAGCACGACCAAACGACTTCGTCAATACGATGTAAAACGAGAACGAGGAATTTGAAACAATCCAGTAACCAGTCGATCAACAAAAACTCCCCGACACCACCACCACTGACCATCTTACGCCTCGCCGTTGGATCCAGACATTCGCCAGAGTCCCACTCTACATTCCCCCCTACTCCGATCAAGTATGATGCATCAACGATGACAGACCCTCCTCGAAATCAATGTCGACCAAATCAGGGTCTAAAACCCTTCCCCCTCTTTGCCGCGCCACCACTGCCAACTATAAATTCTCCAACCAATTTTCCCGAACACCTCGACCAACAAGCTTGCTTTAGCAACGAACACGACACTCCCAGAATCCTCGATCGTCGGAAAATGAGGAATACCCAATTTCCGGTCAACTCACAAAATCTCAATAATCACAACATTAAAAATCAAGAAATTATTGTCAAAAATCATGTTTTCCAAGCTCGAATCCAGACATACAATCAAAACTTGAAAATTAAAAAACTTGATTTTCTGTCTAAAAATAAATTTCACTGTGATTTCTTAATTTCTGTAGACTTACTTGTTATTAAAACTTAATTTTTTTTTTATATCAAATTTAGATATTACTAACATATTTCCTTTAAGGATCATAACATTTTACTGATTATAAAATGGGATATGAATTTTTATTAAGATTCTTGAACCTGTAGAACATACAGGGACTTGTATACATATATACAGATATGTATATAACAATTTCACAGTAGTTCATCTATGATCCAAGTAAAATATATCCATGCAATCATTTTTCACAACATTACTTCACACATTAAGTACATGTATCAAAGTTTAAATCACAGATTTTATTGTAAAAAGGTTGTTTACTCACCTAGAACAGAGATCACAGTTTGCTTGATATATTTCACTTGACCTCAGCTCTGATCTGTAACTAGATTGATGGTTATAAACTGAAGCTTTTGATTTGAGATGATTCCTGAATCACTGCTTACTAATGTTTGAGATGCATTTGAATTTTCCACTATCTTCTTGTTTTGATGTTCAAATTGTTTCCAGATTTGGAAATTTGATTTCAGTTTCTTTTTCTTGCCTAGTTTCAGTTTTACTGGCTTTGGATTTCTTGTTCTTTGATAATGAAAGTAAAAGTGTAAATGAGAATGGATTAAGGATGTATTTCAGATTTATTTTATTTATTATTTATCTTTTTATGAGAACACTTGTATCATTTGCCTACATTTGTCAATGCATGTTATCCTAAGCTTCCACTTGTATTCTACATGCTTTATTTATTTACAAATGTTAAAACTTATTCTTGTTTTATATGTATTTATATTAATGTGTATTATTTTTATATATAATACTTTTATATATACAACTTATGTATATTTTAAAGTATCATCCTTTATTAAATCCTCTTTATCAATATTCATGTAACCTAAAAGAAAATAAAATATATGAAACCCAATTATATACTAATTACTAACTAAATATTTATACATATTAGTTGTAAATTTATTTTTAAGATATTGCTTTGAATTTTTAAATCCAAGTTTTTACTCACAAACCACAAATGTATGCATAATAATAAAATAGTTATCATATTTTATTTTTCTTAGAAATGATAAATTTTGCATATATCCATTTGCACATTAATTATGGTTTCAAATCCACTTTATACATCCAGATATCTTTTATTATCAGAAATTCTATCTATTTAGTTGAATAAATCAGTTAATTATAAAATTTCAGATGACCAAAAATCCGGGTTATCACAATTAATTAACATGTACTTATACTTATCTATTATTTTCCTTTGCAAGCTTATAGATATTTTTTTCTTGTTGTCTGGTTTGACTGTGCAGACTTGTTTGCTGATGAGATATGGTTTGGGCTAGCATCAATTGCTTTGTCTTGTTTTTCTTTCTTTAGTCTTATATTTGAATGTGTATTTTCTTCTCTTCTTTTCTTTTGTTTGGTTATACTTGTCTTTCTTATGTTTACTTTCTATTTTTACAAATATAAATTTATCTTATGTATCTATTTTAAATTTCTATTTCTAACTTAAATTTTTATTGTTTGATATGTCTTCACATATATATATTTTATTTATTTGTACATATTTTGAATGTATTTCATTTTACTTTGTATACTTATAACGTATGTTTATTTCACACTTATGTTTACATATTGGAAAGATGTATCTTAAAAATCCAAATTATTCACTTAAACTTTAAATTCAAATTCAATATATATATATATATATATATATATATATATATGAATTCAAATCTACCCATATATGCACATATACATATATATACACATATATTCGTATATATACAATATTTAATTTTTATTAAACCATTTACTTGAAATTTAAAATTCAAATAATTTAACACATTTTTATTTGAATTCGGGGAAACTCGCATCAATTTACAATTAATTTTACAGTTTTAATTCAAAAATTCAATTAATTATCAATTTAAATATATATAAAATCCGAGGTCGTTACAACCTTCCCCCTTAAGAAATTTCGTCCTCGAAATTTGCCAGGGAGACACAGAGATAGATGAAAAATATTTCATCAAATCAACTGAATATCTATTCTGCATTTGGCTTACCAAATCAGAATATCAATAATAGATACGAGAACGAATCTATTTAACACTTCAAAAAATACTCGGGTTATCCGGATCTACGAAATATGCAATGGCATTGGTTAGTTCGAAGGGACAACTAACCATTCGTAGAATATATCCGGACCTAAAAATAGACAGATATATGGATACAATTTCAAAACTTTTAGTTTAGAACTAAAGTATACCTATCAACCATAGCAACCAAAGCAAACAAGGCAACCAATACATCCAAACAAACAATTCTGACCTATTTGGAGTTTATGTCCCATTCAAATATATCAAATCTTCTTCCTGGATCTACCAGAAACCATCGAAGAATTGAATAAATGATGAACAAAAGAGATTGATAGAGAAAAGATTGTTTCCTTGTTGTTACAGGGTATTGACCATTTATAGTCGTATTCCCCTGTCCCCTATCTCATCCTCTTCTTGCACTCATACTCACTATCAGTGGATAGTAAGAGAATTTACTGAGGCATATGGACGGATATATTAGAGATTACTCATTCTAGGGTATACTTCACCCTATCTCTAATGAGCTACTTAATGTGTTATACTCCTGAGCTAAAGTTCAACCTTAGCTCTGATACCAATTATAACGATCCTAACCCGGCCTTCGAAAATCGGCACCCGTACTTCACCTGTACTTGAATGCCGTAGATTCAAACGCCGAATTTGGCTCGTCGGAGCTTATAACACAGTAAGTATAACAACACAGCGGAAGAAAGAAATGAATGATTTCATATACAATTCCAATGAATACAATATCCAGAATGATACGCAACAATGATATCAATAATACATAGCAATATCAGAGATATGATACAATGCTACAGCGGAAATAACAACAATGGAAGAGATCACTCCAAATGATCTACAAAGAGAATGACTCCAACAACTCCAACATCAAGCTCGAACCACCATCACGTTGCACCAAGATAAGCAACGTCAGTCGTGAACTCCAAAAAATGATCTAGCTCCAGATAATCTACTAAACCTGACTATCTGAAAACCCCAACTCTAGACTGCCCGTGTGGAAAATTATGGGCACCCAGAGTTTAGGAAGGGAACAATAAACTCCGAGTCAGTCATGGAACTGGTGTGAGTAACAAAAACAGTTTATCTTTAAAACAAACAACAATAGAATTTTAAACATTGAAATCCGCAATGCTTTTTGGAAAATGAAACTACCATAAGACCTCCCGCCACACACACAATGCAAACGCAGAATTGGAGGAGATTTCTTCTTATGATAGTCAAACATGCTTACTACGCAAAATCATTTGATTATTATTATTATTAGTGCATAGTGGAAAAATCTTTTCGAACATACAATATTAATCTTAGCCAGCATAGGTACCATTATATTATGCCTGCTATAGCTGCCATTTTAAATGGCAGGTTCTACAACTAAAACAGTACAGGGTTCGTATTGTTTCTTTGGATTTTCCAACAAATGGTCAGGCTAAGGAACTTTCTATGCCACATAGGAACGCCTCTGGAGGGACGCCCCGAGAACCACCTGGCTCTCTGCCAACACAAGGCCGGTTACCCCCTTCCCGGGTAGTAAACCTGAGATATGCCACCCCCGGTCGTTTGCGACCTTTATCCGGGATCTCGATCACAAAGCAACAATCACACAGAGTAAAAGAGATTGGAGCAACCACACAGGTAAATATCTGGGCTCCATACCATGATACCACCTTTTTCCAGAAGGAATGGACATACCCTAGGGAAGCTACCCCTAAAACCTTGCCGCATCTTTCCTGTCTTGACCATTTTCGGTTTGTGAGGCTCGATAAGGTCTCGTCCACAAAGCTACGCTTTTTCACAAAGCCATGCTTTGATCAACAAATGATCATCAACACACAACAACACTTAGCATGCCACACTACCAAATTGGGAGTATATCACTGGTAACCTTCAACTACATAACCTCTGAGCTCGTACGTCTCAGAGAAGGGTGTTAAGCTAAGAGAATAAATTCTCCGCCACCAAACAGAAATGTATTTGAAAGAAATCGGCTTTATATCTCAGAGTGTAGTGTCAGACATACAACCATACAAGTCTGTTTCGGGTTCGAACAGAACCGAAGGCACTTCCAAAGAAGCCCTTGCAATCCGGGTATTCACAATCCCGATCGGACTTCCCATCACTTAGGAAATCTCTATACCGTAGCTACTCAGTGCAGAGACAATCGATAGGTTATCCTATCGTTCTCGCAAATACCCGGTTTTCAACACCGGTCATCAAATGCTATCCATTCACGTCGTATCACTATTCGGAATGGGTTATATGACACAAAGTCCTCTCCCGGCTAAACCGAATAGTGAGCGCAATATTTAAAAACATATGGATATTGGGATTTCGATTAAGTCACAACTTATTACCCTAAAAAAATTTCAAATGGTTTAAACACTTTACCATTTTAATCTTTTACACAAAAAGATTCAATTCACAAAGTTCACCCAGTTTAATAAAGATTCATTCACAGATTTCCAAACAATTTCCCTTTCAATTAGATTAACTCATTAAATCTTTAAGTCAAAGATTTAACTTATAGCTTTCAAAACAATTTCATTTCGAATGGTTAAACAAATCACCATTTTAAATCAGTTAAAAGTAACAGATTCAATTCATAGCTTTCAAAAAGAATTTCACTCATAACTTGGAAAACCATTTTTCAATTCAAACTTGAAATTCTATTGACACAATTTGGAAATTCATTCCTTATATGAAAGCTTCTGTTATTTGAAAACAAATAGTTTTCATTTCGGAAAATCTGATTCATTTAGACGAATTAAAATCCTTGGGTTAGATTCAAATTCTCAAACCAATACTTTTAGAATGGTTTAAATTCATATAAACATATTTATAACATCTTTAACCATAATTTCCAAACATGGAATTCAATTCCAAAATTTGAATTCAAATTCAAATTGAATTATTTAAATTTTAAGATATTCAAAATATCTTTAAAACTCCTTTCAAAATCTTTAACCTTTAACCCAAATCCATTTCCAAAATCAATTGAAATTAAAATTTCAATTTCAAAAATATTAAATTTAAATCATTTGTGACTTAACCGATTTCCTCATGAAATCCATATTTGTGTGTGTATGGTGTAGTCCAGGTGTTTTACACAGTAGTGCAACATTACAAATCATCACAGATTCAAATACAGCAATATATTGGATAAGCGGTATAAGCTATAACGCTTATCCTCATTCACATATTCACAGATAAAGTTAATTTATCAATCACAAAGATTCACCATTACGATTCGATGTGGGTTTCGGATAACCAACTGGAATCCGACTCCATGTCGCATCGAAATTCAAATGCCGTTTTACGGGTTCCAAGGGTTTTCATATTCATACAACAGTATATTCATCACAGATATAACAGCTCAGCACAAAGCATTTCATATTACATAGCATCACCTCACATATCAGATATATCAATCCATCACACAGCATTCAATAACAATCAACCATCTTCAATTAAGATGAATAAATCATGTGGTTTTAAATTTATCAACCACATAATTACTTTCATTAGTGATCTTAAATCAATGATTAATTATCATTAATTACAATTTGATTAGGTCTTAATCACTTCATAAATTAATTATTCCTTAATTAATTATCTTAATTAATTAACTCTTAATTGTGAATTAATTAACTCTCAATTACTTTTATTAATTAATTACTCCTTAATTGTTTAATAATCAATAACAAATTAATTAACCTTAATTTATTTGTTAAATTAACCTTTAATATTAAGTAATTAGTTAGGTAATTATTCTTTAATTAAAAAAATCATTAATTACTTAATAGATTAAAAGATTACATCTTTCTATCTTTATTAATTACATTAAAAATGTCTTACTAAATCCTTAATTAATTCAAACTTTAATCAAAATCATCATTTTAAAACATGAATTAAAAATGTTTAAAAGTTTGAATTTTATTTTAAAGTAAAAACTGTTTATACAACAGACCCAAGACCCGCTTCGAGTCTTACCCGAGTCGACATGCCATCTACTTTGAGTCTCCTCCAAAACCAACCCAAGCCACTTTTAAATTTTTGAAATTTGTTTAAGTTTTGTATACCGGTGCGCATTCAAAAGTACCCGAGACTTTCTCGAGCCAGCACCCTGATTTCCCCGAAGACCCCTTCGAGACACCATCCTCATCTTCTCGGAAACAAATCAATGGTACAACCCGATACCTGTGCACATGCACAGGAACTCCGGCCATCTCCGGTCATTACCACGACCACCCACACAACGTCGATCACCCATTCGAACTTCCCGACCACCCAGAAACTCGCCTCCACCTCGAATTCGAAATCGAGCAATCTGACATGAAACTGGAGCAAAACGACCATCATGAAATCGCCTCGTCTTTGCGTCTCCGACCACCAGAAAGTCTAAAACTCTGGCCAACCCTTCGTCTCCATCCAAGCTTCCATTTCCCAAAGTCCTGTTACACTCGATCATCCAGGGATGTCGTACAACCCAAAATACTCAACCTAGTTAAAACTAGGGTTACAGACTAAACGTGATCGCCACCGCCACTACGATCATCTGTACATCCATCCCATATTTTTCCTCCACTCACCGTTCATCCTACTATCGCCGGAAGAAACCCCGACCCTCCAGATCCTCGAGATCACCAGAAATCATCAAATTACCATTTTCTGTTCAAACTAGAACTGCACCCTCAAACTAACACTAAAAATTGTGATTTTGGGTTTAAAATTTAAGTTTTTGGATGTGGTTTCAGATCCTAAGCCTGAAACATTGAATTTGACTGTTTTAAATTTACTCAACCCAAACTTTCCTGTTGATTTTGATTTCCAGAACAATTTCAACTTATTTAAACTTGAATAAATTTTTATACTTCAGTTTATCATATAACAAACAAATTTTATTTTAATCTCGAGTTCAATCAGTAAGTAGACTGAGAGGAAAAGATTTTTGAATCAAGGCTTTTGGTTATGAACTCAGAACAGAGGCAATCATAAGCAGTAGCCTGCACACCTTATATCTATTATTCAAATATACACAGAGAATTGAATATATATTCAAACATACATCTTCACAGGTAAATATTCAACAGATTCATACTTTAAATTTTTAAAAGTAGATGTTACTCACCTGATTTCTAGAAGAAACAGAGTTTTTCTTTTGAACCAAGCTTTGAAATTCAAGCTGAAGTCTTTTCTTGATTCTCTGGTTTAAATTGAGTTTAGGCTGTTTAAGTTGTTTAAATGGAATTTTTTTTAAGTTTGAGATGAAGCTTGGTTTATATTTTTTCTTAGTAAAAATGAACGAACTGGAATGAAGAGGGCTGATGAGTATACAGGAATATGTTTGTACAAGGTTATTAACTTGGTTGTACAAGAGGCAAAGATATTTTTTCAATGCTTGGTGGGCTAATATGATAATATTGTGCTAGCATTAATTAACATGTACTTATACTTATCCATTATTTTCCTTTGCAAGCTTATAGATATATTTTTCTTGTTGTCTGGTTTGACTGTGCAGACTTGTTTACTGATGAGATATGGTTTGGGCTAGCATCAATTGCTTTGTCTTGTTTTTCTTTCTTTAGTCTTATATTTGAATGTGTATTTTCTTCTCTTCTTTTCTTTTGTTTGGTTATACTTGTCTTTCTTATGCTTACTTTCTATTTTTACAAATATAAAATTTATCTTATGTATCTATTTTAAATTTCTATTTCTAACTTAAATTTTTATTGTTTGATATGTCTTCACATATATATATATATATTATGTGTTTGTACATATTTTGAATGTATTTTATTTTACTTCTTATACTTATAACGTATGTTTATTTCACACTTATGTTTACATATTGGAAAGATGTATCTTATAAATCCAAATTATTCACTTAAACTTTAAATTCAAATTCAATATATATATATATATATATATATATATATATGAATTCAAATCTACTCATATATGCACATATACATATATATTCACATATATACATATATATACAATATTTAAATTTTTATTAAACCATTTACTTGAAATTTAAAATTCAAATAATTTAACACATTTTTATTTGAATTCGAGGAAACTTACATCAATTTACAATTAATTTTACAGTTTTAATTCAAAATTTCGATTAATTATCAATTTAAATATATATAAAATCCGGGGTCGTTACATATTATTTTGCAAAACCTTAGAAAATCAATT
Organism: Allium fistulosum; assembly: GCA_030737815.1. Taxonomy (NCBI): domain Eukaryota; kingdom Viridiplantae; phylum Streptophyta; class Magnoliopsida; order Asparagales; family Amaryllidaceae; genus Allium; species Allium fistulosum. The sequence goes on from CM060901.1 coordinate 637,501,139, forward strand.
TCTAAAACACCAAGATTTAAGTTCTCAAATTCTCAGTTTAAATCCTTGTCATATTTATAAATCATATTCATAAACCATACTTATATAGGTCACTTTCTTATATAAAACAATAACACAAGTGTTTACCTTGTTTAAATTATAATAACAACTTTTGTTAAAATCAAATTTTACCCCAACATTATCACCAAACGCCTTATCGCCAAACTGTGAAACTTAATTCATGAAGTGTTCGTTTCAATGTTCCCACAAGTTATTATTTGCCGAACCGATGTAATAAAAAGATAAAATAGCTCATAAACCGGTCGAGCACAAATAATCAACCAACAAATGATAATAGCAGAATATTATCATTTTCTATGCCAGCTTTTCTCTCTATTGATTTTTTCATAATTGAGAATCTCTCCTCTCCATTTCTATAAATGTTGAGTCACAAACAAACACATCATAAATAACTCTATCAGTTTATGAAAATTATTCTTTTATATATAAAATATGATCTAAGGTCAAATTATTTCATTTACCAATTTCAAAAGCAATACTATGTTGGTTTGCCCTGCCCAAGTGTTTATTAATCCATGTCAATAACGATAGCAACTCATATTGATCAGAATCCATAAGCCACTCTACAAACCAATCAACATAATACAAAACATTTTTATAACAAAACAAATAAGCACTCTCGTATATATACACTCAACTCATAATAAGGCATTCCATTACCCTATCTCTCAATGAGTTATACCCACCAAAGCCAATGTTCTCGCTTAACCTTCAGCTCTGATACCAAGTGTAATGATCCGCATTTTCGAGCACCGAAAATTGACACTAATACATCCATGGTATTCACGTGCCGAGCACTCAAGTGCCGAAAAGAAGAATTGTTAGGGTAAAATAAAAAAAGAAAAAGAAATAGAACAAGAATGAAGAGAACACCATATCAGAATCTCACACGCGGGATGATAATATATAATATCTCAAAAGGTCTTTATAAAAAAGAAAACCTTTATATCCACACATCAATCAGAGAAAACTAACCTATCATTAGTCTGGACAGTTATAGCAACTTGTCCTCACAAATACTTATATATACAATTAAGTAATGCAGCAGAAAATAAGTATGGTAAGATATCATCCAGCTCCTCTCCAAGAGCTCCAATGAACAGCAGCTAAATCTGGAAGCATACTCGAGCTGACACGAGCATTAAGAAAATAACACTCGGATCAGTTGATAAACCAGCGTGAGAAACTCAAATCATATAGATTTACTATATCTTAAAACCCTTCAATATAATAGTATCTCGTAAGACCATGTCGCTAATAAACACGGAGGGGTTTTTACCTTACGATTACCAAACCATTTCTATTATAAAATCCAGTGATAGTATAATAATGTCTAGCGTATAGAATATAAATATTAATCATAGTCGAAATGGTTACATTGATTACATTCCAGCATAATAGAGGTACAACCAAAATTGATAAGGAACATTCGTATAATGGATTTTCCATGGAGATCCCTTCGGTTAAGCCGATATCCAATCTCCTACATAATGGTCAGAAACTACATCCAAGCGTCGTATATCTCCAAATAAAATATTTCATAAGGTAAACGTAACCAGTTCATGTCTAAATACATGATCCCGAATACCATCACTCCTGCTCGCAACATCGATAAGCATACTCTAGATCTTGAGTGATAGTATCCTGTCATGGGTTAGCAAAACCCCAAGCTATGCTCCTACTCTGTTTTTAGCCATTTCCAATGTCGAGGTCACATTTGGCATCTTTCACACGAGTCTTCATCACTCGAACAGAACTCGGAACCTGTAACGACCCAGAATTTTGAACAAATTAAATTGAGAATATTTAATTAATTTTAAATATTTTAACGGTAATTTAATTTGAATCCCCGATATAACTTTGAAATTGGCGGTTAAATTACAGAATTTAATCTATTGAATTGAATAAAAATTTGAATCTTCAATTTTAAGTTGAAGAAACAATATTTCGAAAAGCTTTTAATATTTATATTGATGATACTGAAGATAATTGGAGCTTCAGAATCGAATTTGAATAAATCTGTTCAGTTTTGAAATTTATATCGTTCGTATCGATATTTGAAAATAGCCGTCCGGGGCGCAGTCTCGGAATTCAACGAAACCAGTTCCATTGGATTTGTAATATTGTATTATTGTCGGATTTCAAATTTCGTAATAATTGGAGTTACGAAGTGAGCATACGATATATAAACGCGTAGAAATTTATACTGGGACCGATTGAATTTAAATAAAATAAAATTGCTTCCCTATAACCCAACAATACGTACAACCCGCCACCGATATGTCCCCTTCGTACCCATTTCTTTTCTTTTCCCTCTTTTCAAAATCACGCAGAGGATCCCTCTTCCAATTTTTAATATATACGTACTCCTCTTTCCTCTCTTTATTTCAAATCGAATCTGTTCGTCTCAAGAAAGAAAAAAAATGGTCGAACGACTTTCACTTCTTCAAGTTAAAAAAACTCCACTCTCCAGTTGAATTCAAATCGAACAAAAACAAAAGAAAACATCTTTCTTTCATCTCTCGGCTTCAAAATTTAAATCGCTCGGCATCTTCCTGTCATTCCAATTGAAGGTGAAATCAAACCCACCCCTTCTCGAATTCAAATAGGAGAGCTCGAGATCTGGTCTCGATCGAAGACTTGGGCAGTAGGCGACGTCGACACCTACGTAATGGCGAGCGGCTGGTGAGGCTTCAAGGCGAGCTCAGAGGGAGTCGATTCAAGCAGCTACGCGATGTTGGGTGACGCACGATTCAAAGGTGGCGCCGATCAGCATCTAGGGTTTGTCGCGATGGGCTGCGTGATGTCGAGCTATGGATCAAAATCTCGGTCGACTGATGGGATTGTACGCGAGGCGGCGACGAGGTTCGTAAGTTCGATTTGGGTGGCTTCAATTTTCGATTAGCTTGGATTCTCTGATTCAGTAAGACATTTATTTTAAAATTCTTTTGTTAAATTTATATATATACAGCAGAGATAAACCTGTTTAATTATTTTTTAAAAAAAGGTTGAAGAGAAAAAAAATTACAGTAAATTCATGTTTTATTCTATATATATATAGTTAGATTGGAAATTTTATATATAGATAATTTTTAAAATTTAAAAACAGTAAAGTTATAGACTGCTTATTTTCTGAATTTAATTTAATAAGTAATATATATATATATATATTGTTTAAGCAAGAGAAAGAAAAGGGAAAAAAATATATATAGTTAAATCAATTATTAAAGACAAAATTGGTTTACAACTAAATAGTTAGTTGAATTTATTAAAAAGAAAGTTCGATTGTTTAAATTTAATTTTAGTTAAATAAAATCTATTAAAGGAAAATTTAGCTAAAAGTAAAAGTTATTAGTTTAAACAAAGATTGGTTAAATTAAAGAGTAATTGATGTGTTCGATTTAATTCGAATATTAACAAATTGTATAAAATATTTTTTCAAGGTATAAAGCAAGAAAAATCGAGTCAAGATGGAAATGGATGGCAAATTAAAAGCTAAGGTGAGATCTTCTCACTCGAATGGAAAATTTAATTTAGCAGTTATTGATTGATTGATTTCTATTGGATGTGATATTAGATATAGTAGGATATATATCTATATATAGCAATATATACATATTGGCATATGTATATATTGGATTGATGATTTCCCGCCTCGTATAGCGGATGAGACCCTATTGCGCCGTTAGTAAGCGGATTATTTTTATAAAACCTATATACCGCGATATTCCACCTCGAAGTGGAATTGGTATTGTGCTAACGTCTTTGGATGCAGGGAAACAGGTTGGAGGGATCCAACTGGATTCCTCACCCGTACTTAGTTATTTACAGATATTGATGTATATTCTGTTATCATATTGATATATGATGTTTGCTGTTGTGATTGACGAATTGTTGCTGTTGCATCATCAGATTTAAATTTTGAAATTTAAAAATAACGATGTTGATTTTTAAAAGAGAATTTTTAAAAAGTGATCTTTGAAAATATACGTTTATTTAAATTGTTGAATTGATTTATTTTAAATAAATAAACGTTAAAACTTTAAAGTTATAAAGGTTAAGATTTTGTGAATTTTAACAAAAAAAGTAATTTCTTTTGAAATAAAGAATTAAGAAATTTATAAAATGGAAACGATGTTAAAAATGATTTATAAAGGAATAAACATTTCAGTTGTAAAGTTTTAAAAGAACGATTTTTGAAAATAAAGGAATTATAAGTTATTAACTTATAATATGGATTGTTGGTATAAAGTTTGAGTTATGAATCGAATTGTGAATAAAATGAGATTTATAAACCGAAGTTGTTATAAAATGGAAATAGAATTTATAAACGTTGTTTTATAAATTCGAAATCAATTGAATTTGATAAATTTACAGAAGATATATTCGCGATTTTGGGTAGCGAATCTTTATTGAAATAAAATGTGTAGAAAATATTGAAATGTGGTTAGTGAAGTATATTCACGATTTTGGACAGTGAATATATTGTTAAGTAAAATGGATATTGTTTTGGGAAAGTGACATTGAAAATGAAGTTAATTGTTTTAAACGATGTTTAAAAATGTATTGAATATCGAAATCATAGATTTCAACATTTATTGTTGAAATAGACGTTTTCGAGAAATAAGGAAATGGTGGACTATAACACTGTTATTATAGTAAATGATTTTCGAGAGGAAATGTTTTATATAGTATTGGGATTTATATATCTATCTAAATTTCGAATCCAAATACTAGTGATTTCGATTCGTCGTAACAATGTTTTACGCAACATTCGTTTTTGACTCAAATAGATGTTAAAATTTATGATTTCCTTAAAGAATGAATATATACTTAATATTGATTTAAGTATATCGAATATTTTCAAATGTTGAAAATCAATAGATTTGTGAAATACTTATTATTAAATAAGTAAGGAAATGCTTTTCCAATATGAAATGAAACGTTTTGAGATTTTATCTTCTTAAAGATAAATCGAAATTGAATATTTGAAATCGATTTGAGAATCGTATATCAGTAGCTATTTTGAAATGTAAATTCACTATGGAATTTATAAAGGAAAGGGAAACTGTTTAGAAAAAAGTAAACGTTGATTTATTTTTGAAGTGGTGGAAATTATATATCTAGTAAAGATATTTTTGAAGATAAATAATTTGGAAAATTATTTAGAATCTGATGATGTTGCGCATCTTTATTGATAGTTAAATAACCGACTATCAATAATTACCCTGAATGGTATTTGTTGTGATTGGATGAAATTGAATGCCACACTTATTTTTAAATAAGCGCTCACTATTCGGGTTAGCCGGGAAAGGACCATGGGGTCGTATAACCCATTCCGAATATGTGATACGTCGTTATGAATTGCATTCGAAGACCGATGTTGAAGACCGGATATTTTTGAAAACGGAAAGATTACCGTTGAGTTACTCTACATCGGCTGATCTCCGGTTTAGAGGTTTTATCACCCTTAGTGACGGGAAGTCCGGACATGATTAGAAATTTATCCGGATATGCAAGGGCTTCGTGAGAAGTGCCTTCGGTTCTGTTCGATCCCGGAACAGACTTGTATGGATTGTGTGTCTGACGTTACAATTTGAGATATAAAGCTGATTTCTTTCAAATACATATCTGTTGGTGGTGGAGAATTTATTCTCTTAGCTTAACACCCTTCTCTGAGACGTACGAGCTCAGAGGTTATGTAGTTGAAATTTATCAGCGATATACTCCCAATTTGGTAACGTGGCATACTGAGTGTTGCTGTGAAATGATCAGTGTTTGATCATTTGTGATATGATCATTTGTTTGATCTTATATCTTTGTGATCATAGGTTGATCATTTGTTTGACCCGAAGCAGGGCTTTGTAGAAAGCGTAGCTTTGTGGACGAGACTTCATCGAGCCTCACACCCCGGAAATGGTCGAAACAGGAAGGATGCGACAAGGTTCTAGGGAGTAGCGCCCCTTAGTGTATGTCATTCCTTCTGGATAAAGGTGGTATCATGGTATGGAGCCCAGATACTTAACCTCTGTGGTTGCTGCAAAATTTATTTCTTTGTGGTTGTTGCGAATCGGGGATCCTCGGGAAGATCGGTGACGATCGGGGGATGGCATACGCGTGTCAGTAGTTACCTATTTTTGCAGAGGTAACTCGACCTTGTGTTGGCAGAGATCCGGTTAGGTTCTCAGGTCGTCTATTCCAGGGACGTACCCATCGTGGAAAAGGAAGTTCCTTAGCCTGACCATTTGTTGGAAATCCAAAGAAACAATACGAGCCTTTACGATTTCAATTGTATAACCTGTCTCCTCAGGAGGCAGCTATAGCAGGCATAATATAATGGTACCTATGCTGGCTAAGATTTATATTCTACTTTCGAAATGTTTTCCACTATGCACTAATAATAATATCCAAAATGATTTGATTTTGCATAGTAAGCATCTTTGACTAACATAAGAAGAAATCTCCTCCAAGTCTGCGTTTGCATTGTGTGTGTGGTGGGAGGTCTTATGGTAGTTTCATTTTCCAAAAGCATTGCGAATTGACTTTAAAATTTTTCTGTTGTTATTTTAAAGATAAATAACTGTTTTACGATCTCACACCAGTCACCATGACTGACTCGGAGTTTATTGTTTCCCTTCTAAACTCTGGGTGCCCACCAATTTCCACACGGGCAGTCTAGAGTTAGATTATCAGGATATTCTGGATATTCTGGAGCTTTGGAGATAAGCTGGAGGACGAGACGTAGTATTTGTATCTGATAGTATTTATTCCACTGTGTATTCTGTATGAGGACAAGTTTATATAACTGTCCATTGTTGTATATTGACTCTGATGATTGATGTATGTATAAAATGATATAGTTCTTTGTTTTAAAAGACTAGTAATTATCTATTGTATATTATTCCGCTGCGATGTGTAAGATTCTGATATTGTTTTCTGTTCTGATGTGTTTTCTGTTGTTCTTCTTTCTTTCTTCTCTTTTTCTTCTATCTTCTTCTTCTTCTACTTTTTCTTTTTCTTAAAACCCTCACTATTGGAGTTTCCGGCACTCGATTGCTCGGCACTCGATAAAGTGAGTATCGATGTCGAATTTTCGAAAGTCGAAAATTTCGGTTCGTGACAAAGTGGTATCAGAGCATATGGTTAAGCGACAACCCTGCTCTGTTGGGTGTTACTCATTAGAGATAGAGTCAGTAGTACTCTAGAATGAGTTGAGTGTAATAATAGATACGAGCGCGTATTTGTTAGTGAATATAAAAATGTTTTATATTGTGTTTGCTTATCCGTTGAGATGTTTATGAATTTTGGTCGGTATATGGGACGCCATATTATCGATAGGGATTTCTAAACACTTAAACGAGGCAAGACGACATAGTATTGTTTTAAAATAGGGTGAATGAAATAATTTTACCCAAAACTATTTTTGTATAGAAAAGAAATGGTTTTCTATGAATTATCATAGTATATGGTTGCATGGTTGTTAGAAAGTGATAATATTGAAATGTTATCATTATTATATGCAATTGAATAAGAAATTGAAACCGAAACTCCAAAGTTAAGAAATTAATTCACATACGAATGAAATTTGAGAATATAAATTATAAATGTGATTTGTAATTTGAAACGGAATTCCAGAGAAGTTTTTGGAAATGTTTTTGAAAGAATTTGAAAATTTTGAAGATTTGGAAAGTTAATTCCTTTTTGATTTGAAAATGGATTTCAAGGGTTTTGAAAAATGTTTTGACGGAATGAAAAGCTCTAAACTCTTTTCGGCCGCTGGAAAATAACTTTGGTAATGACTGCAGCATTATCGATGTTCATTTTCGGGTTTCCAAAAGAGGAATTGCTGCCAAATTGTTTTAAATGAAAGTTGTTTGGAAAATTGGGTTTTGTTTTGGAAATTCAAAGGATGATTTGAATTGTTTTCAAAAAAAAAAAAAGGTTTTGAAAAGATTGAAAAGACTCTGCGATTCTATTTAAAATATCTATGGGAATAATAGATGAGTAGATAACTTATACAAGTCGAATTTGGATAGAATAAATTTAACTTAAAGAATGGAGTTAAATTAAAGTAAGTATAAGCGAATAAATTAAACAAAGTGAAAAGATTGCTAAAAGAAAATTTATTAAGTTGAAAATAAATTTGGAATAGTAACAAATGAAGGTAAAACTGGAATTGAAACTGAATGTGAAAGACAAATTTGAATTTGTAAGTGGATTAAAAATTGTGATGAATTAGTAATTGAAACTAATCTAAACTAAGCAGTTGTGAATGAGAGTTGTTTGATTAGAATGGAATCAATTGCAAATGAAGTAGAATTAAAATAAATTGAATTTGTATCAGTTTGAATTGGGTATAAACTAGAATCGATATGAATTCATTTTGTTTAAAAACGAATGTAACTTCAATAGTAAGCTAAATAGAATCCAAATTGAATTGAAATGGTAAATTGAATTCAAATGAATTTGAAATGTAAAGTTGAATAATAATAAGATATTACTGCAATAGTGAAGCAAAGATGTATAAGCAGTTGATACTGAGAATTTTGTAATAGAATTTGCAAAATGATTTGAATATATGTAACTAGATATTATGGCTAGTAGGATATACAGGTGTAAAGGAATTGAGATTTTAATTTTGAAGATAATTTGAATTGCTCGACAAAAGGTAAGTATTTGAATTTCAAATATGAGATTTGATGATTTCTTGTCTAGCCGCTTGGCTTTTTCTTTTTCTTTTTGAAATCTGAGAGTCCATAGGGACGTTTTGTAGTCGTACCGTATTAGCTGCGCAAAGGAGACGCTGGCAAAAATTTTCGAAAATTTAGGGCGTTTGAAAATTTTTGAGAAAATTTGAAAGTATAAAATTTGAATTCAAATTTAAATTTGAATTGAGAAGTTAAACAATGTTGTTTGAACTTATAATTGAAGTTGGAAAGCTAGTTGAATTGATAACGAATCTTTAGTAGAAAGATTTGTTTTGAAAATTTGATAAAACTATTGGATATTAAAAATAGTAGAAGAATTAAGGACCTTTTTTCCCTAACTTGTAATTTCGAGGACGAAATTCTTTTAAGGGGGGAAGTCTGTAACGACCCAGAATTTTGAACAAATTAAATTGAGAATATTTAATTAATTTTAAATATTTTAACGGTAATTTAATTTGAATCCCCGATATAACTTTGAAATTGGCGGTTAAATTACAGAATTTAATCTATTGAATTGAATAAAAATTTGAATCTTCAATTTTAAGTTGAAGAAACAATATTTCGAAAAGCTTTTAATATTTATATTGATGATACTGAAGATAATTGGAGCTTCAGAATCGAATTTGAATAAATCTGTTCAGTTTTGAAATTTATATCGTTCGTATCGATATTTGAAAATAGCCGTCCGGGGCGCAGTCTCGAAATTCAACGAAACTAGTTCCATTGGATCTGTAATACTGTATTATTGTCGGATTTCAAATTTCGTAATAATTGGAGTTGCGAAGTGAGCATACGATATATAAACGCGTAGAAATTTATACTGGGACCGATTGAATTTAAATAAAATAAAATTGCTTCCCTATAACCCAACAATACGTACAACCCGCCACTGATATGTCCCCTTCGTACCCATTTCTTTTCTTTTCCCTCTTTTCAAAATCACGCAGAGGATCCCTCTTCCAATTTTTAATATATACGTACCCCTCTTTCCTCTCTTTATTTCAAATCGAATCTGTTCGTCTCAAGAAAGAAAAAAAATGGTCGAACGACTTTCACTTCTTCAAGTTAAAAAAACTCCACTCTCCAGTTGAATTCAAATCGAACAAAAACGAAAGAAAACATCTTTCTTTCATCTCTCGGCTTCAAAATTTAAATCGCTCGGCATCTTCCTGTCATTCCAATTGAAGGTGAAATCAAACCCACCCCTTCTCGAATTCAAATAGGCGAGCTCGAGATCTGGTCTCGATCGAAGACTTGGGCAGTAGGCGACGTCGACACCTACGTAATGGCGAGCGGCTGGTGAGGCTTCAAGGCGAGCTCAGAGGGAGTCGATTCAAGCAGCTACGCGATGTTGGGTGACGCGCGATTCAAAGGTGGCGCCGATCAGCATCTAGGGTTTGTCGCGATGGGCTGCGCGATGTCGAGCTATGGATCAAAATCTCGGTCGACTGATGGGATTGTACGCGAGGCGGCGACGAGGTTCGTAAGTTCGATTTGGGTGGCTTCGATTTTCGATTAGCTTGGATTCTCTGATTCAGTAAGACATTTATTTTAAAATTCTTTTGTTAAATTTATATATATACAGCAGAGATAAACCTGTTTAATTATTTTTAAAAAAAAGGTTGAAGAGAAAAAAATTACAGTAAAGTCATGTTTTATTCTATATATATATAGTTAGATTGGAAATTTTATATATAGATAATTTTTAAAATTTAAAAACAGTAAAGTTATAGACTGCTTATTTTCTGAATTTAATTTAATAAGTAATATATATATATATATATTGTTTAAGCAAGAGAAAGAAAAGGGAAAAAAATATATAGTTAAATCAATTATTAAAGACAAAATTGGTTTACAACTAAATAGTTAGTTGAATTTATTAAAAAGAAAGTTCGATTGTTTAAATTTAATTTTAGTTAAATAAAATCTATTAAAGGAAAATTTAGCTAAAAGTAAAAGTTATTAGTTTAAACAAAGATTGGTTAAATTAAAGAGTAATTGATGTGTTCGATTTAATTCGAATATTAACAAATTGTATAAAATATTTTTTCAAGGTATAAAGCAAGAAAAATCGAGTCAAGATGGAAATGGATGGTAAATTAAAAGCTAAGGTGAGATCTTCTCACTCGAATGGAAAATTTAATTTAGCAGTTATTGATTGATTGATTTCTATTGGATGTGATATTAGATATAGTAGGATATATATCTATATATAGCAATATATACATATTGGCATATGTATATATTGGATTGATGATTTCCCGCCTCGTATAGCGGATGAGACCCTATTGCGCCGTTAGTAAGCGGATTATTTTTATAAAACCTATATACCGCGATATTCCACCTCGAAGTGGAATTGGTATTGTGCTAACGTCTTTGGATGCAGGGAAACAGGTTGGAGGGATCCAACTGGATTCCTCACCCGTACTTATTTATTTACAGATATTGATGTATACTCTGTTATCATATTGATATATGATGTTTGCTGTTGTGATTGACGAATTGGTGCTGTTGCATCATCAGATTTAAATTTTGAAATTTAAAAATAACGATGTTGATTTTTAAAAGAGAATTTTTAAAAAGTGATCTTTGAAAATATACGTTTATTTAAATTGTTGAATTGATTTATTTTAAATAAATAAACGTTAAAACTTTAAAGTTATAAAGGTTAAGATTTTGTGAATTTTAACAAAAAAAGTAATTTCTTTTGAAATAAAGAATTAAGAAATTTATAAAATGGAAACGATGTTAAAAATGATTTATAAAGGAATAAACATTTCAGTTGTAAAGTTTTAAAAGAACGATTTTTGAAAATAAAGAAATTATAAGTTATTAACTTATAATATGGATTGTTGGTATAAAGTTTGAGTTATGAATCGAATTGTGAATAAAATGAGATTTATAAACCGAAGTTGTTATAAAATGGAAATAGAATTTATAAACGTTGTTTTATAAATTCGAAATCAATTGAATTTGATAAATTAAATGTAAGAGGTTATTACAGAAGATATATTCGCGATTTTGGGTAGCGAATCTTTATTGAAATAAAATGTGTAGAAAATATTGAAATGTGGTTAGTGAAGTATATTCACGATTTTGGACAGTGAATATATTGTTAAGTAAAATGGATATTGTTTTGGGAAAGTGACATTGAAAATGAAGTTAATTGTTTTAAACGATGTTTAAAAATGTATTGAATATCAAAATCATAGATTTCAACATTTATTGTTGAAATAGACGTTTTCGAGAAATAAGGAAATGGTGGACTATAACACTGTTATTATAGTAAATGATTTTCGAGAGGAAATGTTTTATATAGTATTGGGATTTATATATCTATCTAAATTTCGAATCCCAATACTAGTGATTTCGAGTCGTTGTAACAATGTTTTACGCAACATTCGTTTTTGACTCAAATAGATGTTAAAATTTATGATTTCCTTAAAGAATGAATATATACTTAATATTGATTTAAGTATATCGAATATTTTCAAATGTTGAAAATCAATAGATTTGTGAAATACTTATTATTAAATAAGTAAGGAAATGCTTTTCCAATATGAAATGAAACATTTTGAGATTTTATCTTCTTAAAGATAAATCGAAATTGAATATTTGAAATCGATTTGAGAATCGTATATCAGTAGATATTTTGAAATGTAAATTCACTATGGAATTTATAAAGGAAAGGGAAACTGTTTAGAAAAAAGTAAACGTTGATTTATTTTTGAAGTGGTGGAAATTATATATCTAGTAAAGATATTTTTGAAGATAAATAATTTGGAAAATTATTTAGAATCTGATGATGTTGCGCATCTTTATTGATAGTTAAATAACCGACTATCAATAATTACCCTGAATGGTATTTGTTGTGATTGGATGAAATTGAATGCCACACTTATTTTTAAATAAGCGCTCACTATTCGGGTTAGCCGGGAAAGGACCATGGGGTCGTATAACCCATTCCGAATATGTGATACGTCGTTATGAATTGCATTCGAAGACCGGTGTTGAAGACCGGATATTTTTGAAAACGGAAGGATTACCGTCGAGTTACTCTACATCGGCTGATCTCCGGTTTAGAGGTTTTATCACCCTTAGTGACGGGAAGTGCGGACGTGATTAGAAATTTATCCGGATATGCAAGGGCTTCGTGAGAAGTGCCTTCGGTTCTGTTCGATCCCGGAACAGACTTGTATGGATTGTGTGTCTGACGTTACGATTTGAGATATAAAGCTGATTTCTTTCAAATACATATCTGTTGGTGGCAGAGAATTTATTCTCTTAGCTTAACACCCTTCTCTGAGACGTACGAGCTCAGAGGTTATGTAGTTGAAATTTATCAGCGATATACTCCCAATTTGGTAACGTGGCATACTGAGTGTTGCTGTGAAATGATCAGTGTTTGATCATTTGTGATATGATCATTTGTTTGATCTTATATCTTTGTGATCATAGGTTGATCATTTGTTTGACCCGAAGCAGGGCTTTGTAGAAAGCGTAGCTTTGTGGACGAGACTTCATCGAGCCTCACACCCCGGAAATGGTCGAAACAGGAAGGATGCGGTAAGGTTCTAGGGAGTAGCGCCCCTTAGTGTATGTCATTCCTTCTGGATAAAGGTGGTATCATGGTATGGAGCCCTGATACTTAACCTCTGTGGTTGCTGCAAAATTTATTTCTTTGTGGTTGTTGCGAATCGGGGATCCTCGGGAAGATCGGTGACGATCGGGGGATGGCATACGCGTGTCAGTAGTTACCTATTTTTGCAGAGGTAACCCGGCCTTGTGTTGGCAGAGATCCGGTTAGGTTCTCGGGTCGTCTATTCCAGGGACGTACCCATCGTGGAAAAGAAAGTTCCTTAGCCTGACCATTTGTTGGAAATCCAAAGAAACAATACGAGCCTTTACGATTTCAATTGTATAACCTGTCTCCTCAGGAGGCAGCTATAGCAGGCATAATATAATGGTACCTATGCTGGCTAAGATTTATATTCTACTTTCGAAATGTTTTCCACTATGCACTAATAATAATATCCAAAATGATTTGATTTTGCGTAGTAAGCATCTTTGACTAACATAAGAAGAAATCTCCTCCAAGTCTGCGTTTGCATTGTGTGTGTGGTGGGAGGTCTTATGGTAGTTTCATTTTCCAAAAGCATTGCGAATTGACTTTAAAATTTTTATGTTGTTATTTTAAAGATAAATAACTGTTTTACGATCTCACACCAGTCACCATGACTGACTCGGAGTTTATTGTTTCCCTTCTAAACTCTGGGTGCCCACCAATTTCCACACGGGCAGTCTAGAGTTAGATTATCAGGATATTCTGGATATTCTGGAGCTTTGGAGATAAGCTGGAGGACGAGACGTAGTATTTGTATCTGATAGTATTTATTCCACTGTGTATTCTGTATGAGGACAAGTTTATATAACTGTCCATTGTTGTATATTGACTCTGATGATTGATGTATGTATAAAATGATATAGTTCTTTGTTTTAAAAGACTAGTAATTATCTATTGTATATTATTCCGCTGCGATGTGTAAGATTCTGATATTGTTTTCTGTTCTGATGTGTTTTCTATTGTTCTTCTTTCTTTCTTCTCTTTTTCTTCTATCTTCTTCTTCTTCTACTTTTTCTTTTTCTTAAAACCCTCACTATTGGAGTTTCCGGCACTCGATTACTCGGCAGTCGATAAAGTGAGTATCGATGTCGAGTTATCGAAAGTCGAAAATTTTGGTACGTGACAGAACCACACATGGAGTTCCATATCTCAACAGATCTCGGAACTACACATGGATTCCCAACAGATCTCGAAATCACACATGAATTCCCATAACCCAACAAGTCTTAGAATCACGCATGGGTTCCCATATCCTGAATAGATCACGAACAACTACATGTTTCGAGCATCTTAAAATAGATCTTGAATATCTACATAGATTCCAGTATCTTGAACATATCCACTTCTAAGAGATAGAACACGTATCTCAGTCTTGAAGTGGTTTTCGATATGTAGAACACTTCCCGATCCCGGTCTCTCCAAGACTGAACCAACGAGTTGGTCATTCGATAATAACAAGAACAATCGCATATGGGAACTAAGCCTCTTATACTATCCATAAGTAAGTAACACACAAAGCACGATCGAAAAACATAATCACGATCAAGTCATATAAACGTCTTCTAATCCCCTTTTTAATTAATCTTCCTTTACTGATTAAAGTCCTCTTTTATTAGTAAAACTCATTTTTACTCAATAAAGTCCTTTTATAAATGAAACTCCATTTGTAATTAAACTCCACTATTTAAAATAACATCACTATTCATTTCAACACGTTCCAATACTTCCCAAAACCATTCATATACTTATCTCAACCGTATAGGTATATTCACAAATCAATTACAATGGGGCTTAAGACTAATGTTACTAAAATGTTGTCACTACAAACCTAAAGCTATTTTACTTATGATTATCTTTAAAACTTTCGTTTTAAAGATCTATTTACGTACATAAGTATAATCTAAATAGGCTAAAGGCGAATGTTACTAAATCATTTCCAGAACAACCCCAAACCACTTCATACTTGTTATTCTCTTTAAAATTCCATTATTAAAGATACAAGTGTTTTCCCAACTCATTTACAATATTTTAACACTTTAAAATATTATCTAAGGGTTAAAAACAAATGTTACTAAAACATTGTTTATGACAAACCCAAAATAAATTCACTATTCCATTATCTTTAAAATTCCATTTTAAAGATCTAATTACTTCCCAAAAGAATTCATATTCTTATCTCAATCATATAAGTGTATTCACAAATCAGTTTCAAAGGGACTTAAGACAAATGTTACTCAAACGCTATCACTACAAACCCAAAGCTATTTTACTTATGATTATCTTTAAAACATTCTTTTTAAAGATCCATTTACGTACATAAGTATAATCAAAATGAGCTAAAGGCGAATGTTACTAACACATTGCCACAACAACCCAAAACCACTTTATACTTGTTATTCTCTTTTAAATTCCATTATTAAAGATATAAGTATTTTCTATGACGCCCCACCTCTATACTCACACTGGCCATGGACACTACGAGGTAATGCCATCGACTAGCGCGAAGAATAAGGCTGTTGAGGAGCGACCATCTGTATAATTGCTTCGTGCGAGTACCGATATGTCAGATAGTATGACGTGCATTTCATTTCAAGAGGAAATCTGACGTATCAAATACAAACTCAAACTCAAAGCTACCACACAGTGGCTATGTGGCCTTCGGAAAAAAATATAGAAATAA
This sequence comes from Allium fistulosum, assembly GCA_030737815.1. NCBI lineage: Eukaryota > Viridiplantae > Streptophyta > Magnoliopsida > Asparagales > Amaryllidaceae > Allium > Allium fistulosum. Next base: position 637,517,211 of record CM060901.1, read on the forward strand.
GCATAACACAAATCAGTCACAGATATTCATATCACAAAGGTGGAAATAGATATTAATATAACACATAAAGGTGTACATCAAAATAGTGGTCATACAAGATCCACTACATCACAAAAGAATAGGTACAAGTGCTAGACAAAAGAATATGTATACATAAGGGAGTCTCTATCTCAAATGTATAATAACAAAAACTACTAAGCTAAAGTAGTTAGCCAAAAGTCAGGTGATGGACCCTGATAAGAAGTCAAGCAGAAGCACCTGAAATACCTCGGTCTGACCCAAGTATTATTTAAGAAGAAAATAATAAACGGATCGGTCTAGCTATAAATATCAGAAAAATGAGATAGGATAAGAGATATGACAAAAACGTATGATAACAATAATGCCATACTGTGACAAGTATACATCAGATAACAACAAAAATCATACAATATCTCAAATATTCTCAAACACTAAAAAGAATGTCATATTCTTTAAATTATTCACCAAAACACAAATATTGACAAAACATATCAATGCCAATCGCATAAATATCGATGAATCAAAATTCTAGAAATCATCAACTAGAAATCCAGAAATCACAAAAAGGGGAAGGCCTATCACAAACGAGAGCATGAAAACTCACCAACACGTGTATCACAAATGGGTCGCTATCCCATGAACCGAACATCGATGCACCTAAAAAGATACGCCCCATGCATAGTCGAACATCGACGCACCTAAAAAATACACCCCATGTCTAGTCGAACATCGACGCACCTAAAAAGGTATGCCCCATGTCTAGTCGAACATCGACGCACCTAAAAAGATACGCCCCATATCTAATCGAACATCGACGCACCTAAAAAGATACACCTCATGTCTAGTCGAACATCGACGCACATAAAAAGATACGCCCCATGCACCGACTTATCGAGCCGATTGCTCCACGAACGTTCCAAAGACCATGGGTCGCTAGCCCATAAAAGTGAGTCGAAGCTCTATAGAACGGGGTACAGTCCCCCAAGCGGACAAGGAGACATCGCACATCGCTGGTCTAAATCACCAAATGATCATCATTGATCAATAAGTGTAAATTACACTAAGCTAGTAAATAAATGAGTTTAGCTTCATGTCCCATAACCACATGCTTAACTTAAATATTTACGAACAGATTGTAGATTTCCACTCAAAAATTGTCACAAGAGTTCAATCGAACAAGTCCAAGAATTAACCAACGAAGTAAACGCAAGCATTTCATACCACTTGTTTTGCTAAGCCGTTTAATTAGATTTCTCGTATGAATGAGGTAAAGGTTTGTATATAATAATAGATTGGAAAACGGTTTTAAAAACAAGCTTTGTATTAAAAATAACGTTGAAATCATTTTTGTGAAAGAGTTTGAGTATTTACTACTAGTATCGAAACCTTTGTATTTTAAAGTGACAAATCACAAAATGATTGTAAAAACAATCAATCACCAAAAATTCACATACGCAATGTGAATTAAATCCATAAAAATCGATACCAAATCCATCAAATGGATATTCCCAAAAATCCAAAGAAAGAAGTCAACAAAATCGATAATAAGTGATAACAACTAATCGGATCGACAAAAATCGATTAAAATTGGAAACCCACTAAAAACAGCCAAAATAGGCAAAATGAACAGTTCCAAACGTCTGGGGGTTCATCCAGATGTCTGGATTTGGGTTCTGGAAATATTCCAGAAACTACCAGACGTCTGAACCCAAACTAGACGTCTGAAAACTAACCAAACGTCTGGTAGGTTTGGACCAGACGTCTGGTCCAAGTCTTTGCCGTTTTTTTTTAACTGCTGCCCAAGCCAGACATCTGGACCTTCAAACCAGACGTCTGGTTGCCTGGTCTGGGCAACAATTTGCCTAGGCCATGATGGCCAAAACGATTCGGGAGTGATCAGACGAGCAACGAAGGCTAAGGATTTATGCCAAGCGATAACCCAACCTTATAGACTCTTCGATACACCCAAAATATCATGTCCAAACATCCATAGTAGGATTTTCATAGAATTGGACTTTAAAACCAAAAATTGGAAAATTCACCAAATCAATTCAAATCAAAAACAAATGAACATGAATAGATGTTAGGAATTCATACCTAACAACAATGAAAGTTATAGACGTAGATGTGAGTTAAAGAATTCACCTTTAAACCCGAAACAACGAATGAGAAGCTCAAAAACAAAGGAAAGATCAACTACTCTTCAACTTCAACTCTAGAAGCTCCAATCTAAGATCTTAAGCAAATATTTCCTAAGTTAGGTTATAGGAAATTTCTGAAATTGGAGAGAGATTGAGATGGAGATGAAAAAGAGGATGCTTACCTAAGCTTCTCTTTGATTTTGGACTTGAATTTGTATTTCCTAATCAAACTAGGGTTTAGGAATTTTAATTTCCTATCTCTTCCCCCATTTTTACTTTAGCTTGAGAGTGTTAGGAAGTGAGGAGTAGAATGAATGAAGAATAGAGGAGTTAGGGTATTAAGTTGGGTTAGTGGGCTGAAACCCAAACCTAAAGCCCAAAATAGAATAATAGCAAAATTCTACTCGACTCCAATTATATCGATGTTTATACTCAAAAAAGTTGTAAATTCCATTTTGGACTCAATGGAGGTGGTCTCGAGTCCCAATTCGACTGTTTACAAAAAGTAACATTTCGGACCTTAATCTGATTAACGATGCTATATTTATATAAAACATTTAAATATACAATCGTAAAATATGCGGGTTGTTACGGACTCCCCTCCTTAAAGAAATTGCGTCCTCACAATACTTAAGAAGAAAATAAAAAGTAACAACCATACTAAGGCATAACAACACAAAAGAAGAAATTTTGAAATGAGAAGTTCACCTTAAGGAGCATGAGAGAGTAAGTCCGGATGTGTTCGCTCAATGAATTCTCTGGCTTCCCAAGAGCAATCCTTAGGATTTGAGGACCATTGAACTTCCACAAGCGGAACATATTTATTTCGAAGGCGTTTAACCTCCGAAGCAATGATATGAATAGGATGTTGCTCATAAGTCAAATTAGGTGAAACCTCAATTTCTTCAATAACACCGGGCTCAAGAATAGAATCGGAATCCCTAAGGCATTTCCGTAGTTGAGAAACGTGGAACACGTCATGAATAGCAGAAAATTGAGCCCGTAATAAAAGGTGATAAGCCACGGAACAAATACGTTCGGTGATGGGAAATGGACCAATATATCGAGGTGCTAACTTTCCCATCGACTGAAACGCACAACACCCTTCATAGGTGAAACACCAATAAAATCTGGACCTAAAACCAGCTTCTCACCAGCTTCAAGCCAACACGAAGGAGATCGGCATGGCCTTCCATAGAGTGCCTCGAAAAGTGCCATACCAATACTAGATTGGAAGCTATTATTATAGGAAAACTCAACAAGAGAAATATGATCTTCCCAACTTCCACCAAAATCAAGAACACATGCACGAAGGAGATCTTCAAGAGTTTGATTCACACACTCTATTTGTCCATCGGATTGAGGACGATAAGCGGTGCTAAAAGAGAAGGATGAGCCTCAAGGCTACATAAAACAAGAGATGAAGATGAATCAGATTCACGATCTCGAATCTCACAAGTGGACAAAGTATCGAGATCATTCCATTCAGATATCATTATGGAAACAATTGCTTGTTGCTTTCGGCTAAGGGCATCGGCAACACGATTTCCCTTTCCGAGAATATAGAGAATATCAAGCATAAGATGCAAGGAATTCGAGCCAATGTTGTTGACGCAGATTAAGTTCCTTTTGAGAAAATAAATACTTCTAAGATTTATGATCGGTGTAAAGAACAAATTTCTCTCCCAAAAGATATTGTCGCCAAATTCTAAGGGCGAAAACAATAGCCGCGAGCTCTAAATCATGAGTGGCATATCTAGTCTCGGCATGCTTTAATTGCCTAGAAGCATAAGCGATAACACGTTCCCTTTTGCATGAGAACGGCACCCAAACCAATACGACTAGTATCGGTATAAACAATAAAGTCTTGATTCCCTTCGGGAATCGCAAGAATAAAAGCATCGAAAAAGACTTCTTTTAATCCTCTTTCCCGAAAAGCTAAGACATTCAAAATTATAATTAACTTCATGTAATCATCTTTTTAGAAAATTTTACTTATTACAAGTCAATTTACTATGTCTGACTGTCTCATTATAGCGTTTAGAATATTCCTATCGATAACGTTGATCAAGCGCATCGACCAGAATTCTTAAAGCACTCAATGGGAAAAACAACACAAAATCATCTTCTATATGATAAACATATCTCTTATAAATTTTATGAATATTCTTTGCTCGTTTTAAGAACAAAATCCAATTATACTTATAAATATCTTATTAAAAAGATTTGCAAATTTTAAATTGTTGTTTTCATCCATAATCAACGAATACAAGGATGGTCTCGTCGAGATATTCGTAGAATACTCGATTCATAAGATGGATGAAATAAGCTGAACAAACCGAATGACATCACGAGTCACTCATAAGAATCATAACGAGTGCGGAATGCGGTAAGGGGAACCCTACCCTCCGCAACTGGTAGCTGATGAAAGCCGGTGGCAAGGTCGAACTGAAAAGACCTTAGCAATAGATTGCTTAGGTGATAATCTTAAGACAAGATTAAAAATACCGGAAAATTCACAGACTACTCGAATGAGAGAAATAACATTTTCCTCATCATGTGGGTTTAAAGAATAAAATGATGCCACCGAATTGGAATCGAAATCATTAAGAAAAATTAAAAACCTGCTTAACAGATTGAGAATGTCGAAGATGGATAGTCCTCACGGGACATAGGATATGGGCTTCATATCGATTAAGCCAATCCATTTCCAAAAATCATTCTGAAACCTAAGTAGCGCATAATATGCAAATTGGATCGGAAAGCATAATCACATAAAATAATCTCGACATATCCACAAAGTGAAATGAGTGTTGCGGATCCACCAATCGGATTCGCAATTCTCAATGAAGTCATCAACCCCATAATATTTAAAGAAAAAGTAACAACAAGTTCTTTCGATATAAAAGAGTGAGATGCACCCGAATCAAAAGAAATTCGAATAGGAAGATCACGAAATAAAATAATGCCATCAAGGACTGAATGAAAAATACCTTGACCGAGAGAAGTGTCACTAAGGGCTTGCACAATATTTAGCTTTCCCTCCTTTTTCCTTTGAAGTATGGGACACGCAGATATATGATGACTCAAACTCTTGCAATAGCGACAATAAAGGGGTTTCGGACACTCATTCGCATAGTGGTCCATGGAACCACAATTGTAGCATTGTCCACGACTAGAGGTAGGAGTCCTTGCTACCGAAGTTTCTTGCTTCCATTTCTTGTTGGGATTGGGGCCTTTGAACTTAATAGGCCTCTTCATGTTATTGTTGAAGTTCGGTTTGGCACCCACAACTTCAACATCACTTTCTTTATCAGCCTCTTCAAGTCGAAGAGCGATATCTACAAGCTAATCGAAAGAAACTTCTAGTTTCAGAAGTAAAGGCTTTTTAAGGTTTTTATTCAACCTATAGACAAACCTCAGATTTTTCTTCAATGGGGTATTAATATACTCGACCCCATATTTAGAGAGAGATTCAAAAGATGCGACGTAATCCGTCATAGAAGATTCACCTTGAACAAGGTCAATAAAGCGTCGGGCTAAAGTTACTTTTTCAGCCTCCGGCACAAACTTCAATTCGAATCTTTCTCGGAATTGCTCCCAAGTAAGATCCGCTTCGATAATCTTAGAAACCAAAAGCTCATACCAATCTAATGCTCTCTCCTGGAGCATGCTAGAAGCCACTTGGACTCGATGTAGATCAATAAGATTCATGCGGGAAAAGATGTGATCGCATATTCTAAGCCAAGCTTGGATTTCCATAACTCTTTTGGAACCCTTGAATGGCCTTCCACCCAAATTAGTATAATCTCTGCACAAGCGTGCAAACCTAGATTTAGGATGAGTAGGCTCTGGAATGGGTCCGACAGCTTGAGCATTCTTCACAAGATCTAAGAGCAGCTGGGCAGACATAAATACTCCATCCTGAGGAGTAGAACTTGATTGACCGGCGCTGGGACGGCCTGGTCTAACTATTTCTCTTCTTTAAGAAAGAAAGAAAGAAGAGGAAAAAGGTTATTCTCAGAATGAATATCAAACAAACTTGATTGATAAAACAAAGCATCATAACAGAAAATAGGATAGAACGGGTCCTAAGACTCGGATAAATCTTAAGGCACGACTCCTAAGAAAGACTTAGGACAATTATCCTGGCTACATTATTCTACATTGTTCCGAAGTTTGGCTCTGATACCAAGCTGTGATGCCCCACCTCTATACTCACACTAGCCAAGGGCACTATGAGGTAATGTCGTTGACTAGCGCGAAGAATAAGGCTGTTGAGGAGCGACCATCTATGTAATTGCTTTGTGCGAGTACCGATATGTCAGATAGTATGACATGCATTTCATTTCAAGGGGAAATCCGACATATCAAATACAAACTCAAAGCTACCACACAGTGGCTATTTGGCTTCGAAAAATATATAGAAATAAGCATAACACAAATCAGTCACAGATATTCATATCACAAAGGTGGAAATAGATATGACTATAACACATAAAATTGTACATAAAAATAGTTGTCATACAAGATCCACTACATCACAAAAGAATAGGTACAAGTGCTAGACAAAAGAATATGTATACATCAGGTAGTCTCTATCTCAAATGTATAATAACAAAAACTACTAAGCTAAAGAAGTTAGCCAAAAGTCAGGTGACGGACCCTGATAAGAAGTCAAGCAGAAGCACCTAAAATACCTCGGTCTGACCCAAGTATTATTTTAGAAGAAAATAATAAACGAATCAGTCTAGCTATAAATATCAGATAAAATGAGATAGGATAAGAGATATGACAAAAACGTATGATAACAATAATGCCATACTGTGACAAGTATACATCAGATAACAACAAAATTCATACAATATCTCAAATATTCTCAAACACTAAACAGAATGTAATATTCTTTAAATTATTCACCAAAACACAAATATTGACAAAACATATCAATGCCAATCGCATAAAAATCGGTGAAACAAAATTCTAGAAATCATCAACTAGAAATCCAGACATCACAAAAGGGGAAGGCCTATCACAAACGGGAGCATGAAAACTCACCAACACGTGTATCACAAATGGGTTGCTATCCCATGAATCGAACATCGACGCACCTAAAAAGATACACCCCATGCACAGTCCAACATCGACGCACCTAAAAAGATACGCCCCATGTCTAGTCGAACATCGACGCACCTAAAAAGATATGCCCCATGCCTAGTCGAACATCGACGCACCTAAAAAGATACGCCCCATGACTAGTCGAACATCGATGCACCTAAAAAGATACGCCCCATGTCTAGTCGAACATCGACGCACCTAAAAAGATACGCCCCATGCACCGACTTATCGAGCCGATTGCTCCACGAATGATCCCAAGACCATGGGTCGCTAGCCTATAAAAGTGAGCCGATGCTCTGTAGAATGGGGTACAGTCCCCAACGCGGACAAAGAGACATCGCACATTGCTAGTCTAAATCACCAAAGGATCATCATTGATTGATAAGTGTAAATAACACTAAGCTAGTAATTAAAAGAGTTTAGCTTCATGCCCCATAACCAGTGGCTTAACTTAAATATTTACGAACAAATTGTAGATTTCCACTCGAAAATTGTCGCAAAAGTTCAATCGAACAAGTCCAAGAATTAACCGACGAAGTAAACGCAAGCATTTCATACCACTTGTTTTGCTAAGCCATTTAATTAGATTTCTCATACGAATGAGGTAAAGGTTTGTATATACTAATAGATTGGAAAACGGTTTTAAAAACAAGCTTTGTATTAAAAATAACGTTGAAATCATTTTTGTGAAAGAGTTTGAGTATTTACTACTAGCATCGAAACCTTTGTATTTTAAAGTGACAAATCACAAAATGATTGTAAAAACAATCAATCATCAAAAATTCACATACAACAATGTGAATTAAATCCATAAAAATCGATACCAAATCCATCAAATGGATATTCCCAAAAATCCAAAGAAAGAAGTCATCAAAGTCGATAATAAGTGATAACAACTAACCGGATCGACAAAAATCGATTAAAACTGGAAACCCACTAAAAACAGCCAAAATAGGCAAAATGAACAGTTCCAGACGTCTGGGGGTTCATCTAGACGTCTGGATTTGGGTTCTGGAAATATTCCAGAAACTACCAGACGTCTGAACCCAAACCGGACGCCTGGTAGGTTTGGACCAGATGTCTGGTCCAAGTCTCTGCCTTTTTTTTAACTACTGCCCAAACCAGACGTCTGGACCTTCAAACCAGACGTCTGGACCTTCAAACCAGACGTCTGGACCTTCAAACCAGACGTCTGGTTGCCTGGTCTGGGCAACAATTTGCCTAGGCCATGATGGCCAAAATGATTCGGGAGCGATCGGACAAGCAACGAAGGCTAAGGATTTATGCCAAGCGACAACCCATCCTTATAGGCTCTTCGATACACCCCAAATATCATGTCCAAACATCCATAGTAGGATTTTCATAGAATTGGTCTTAAAAACCAAAAATTGGAAAATTCACCAAATCAATTCAAATCAAAAGCAAATGAACATGAATAGATGTTAGGAATTCATACCTAACAACAATGAAAGTTATAGACGTAGATGTGAGTTAAAGAACTCACCTTTAAACCCAAAACAACGAATGAGAAGCTCAAAAACAAAGGAGTTAGGGTATTAAGTTGGGTTAGTGGGCAGAAACCCAAACCCAAAGCCCAAAATAGAAAAATAGCAAAATTCTACTCGACTCCAATCATATCGATGTTTATACTCAAAAAAGTCGTAAACGCCATTTTGGACTTAATGGAGGTGGTCTCGAGTCCCAATTCGACTGTTTACAAAAAGTAACATTTTGGACCTTAATCCGATTAACGATGCTATATTTAAATAGAACATTTAAATATACAATCGTAAAATATGCGGGTTGTTACATTTTCCCAACTCATTTACAATATTTTAGCACTTTAAAATATTATCCAAGGGTTTAAAAAAAGATGTTACTAAAACATTGTTTATGACAAACCCAAAATCAATTCACTATTCCATTTTCTTTAAAATTCCATTTTAAAGATCTAATTACTTTCCAAAAGAATAGTAAATGGGTTAAAATAGATGTTGCATAAACATCAATACTATAAACCTAAAATCACTTTTATACTTGCCATTAACTTTAAAATATCAATTTAAAGTTCTAAGTATAGCTTTACTTAGAAAACAAGGTTATATACCTTTTTAATCAATTCATAAAACAATTTCTTATAACATAGGTGTTATAATCTCAAAACTCATTTTAAATCAATTTATAAAACAACCCATTATGACATAAATGTTTTAATCCAAAAACTCATTTATATCCTTTTACAAATGCCAAAATTCCTTTTTAAAACTTTTATATATACATACATACATATATATATATAGATATAGATATATATATATATATATTAAAATACCTTTCAAAAGATTGATATTTACATATACTAATTTATTTGTAAAACTAAGACATTTAATAATCTACTATAAACCATTTATAAAGTATTATAATATAAAATCATTTTATTTTCTTAAATGAAATCTTTAATAACTTTTAAAACCATAAATATAATAAAACATACTTTTAAAAATACTTATACTATATTTTTAAAACCTTTTATATAAAACCCATTTAAAACATGTTTTATAATTTAAAGCCATCACTTTATAAATCCATAACCGATTTTTAGAAATATATTTAAACCTTGATATTTCCGGATAATAAGTACGCTAATAGTACTTATTAATCAACATGAAGAAGCCCTAGGATGACTTTCAAAGTTAACTTTAAAATCGTAGATCACAGCAATTTCAACGTGCATCCATCACGACCGTTTCACTTCTACCATTTATAACCTCCATTTCCAAATTCCACAAATGTCCAGACCAATCCCATTTATGCCTAACACACCAAATTGTGTATAGAACAATCCAATATATATGTACATATATATTTCCACAATTCACCCAAATTTATCCAATTTAACATATATAAGTTATTAGGGATTTCAAAGCACGTTTATAATGACTAAATCATTTCGAACATTCATCACATATTATCACTATTCACAAAGTAATAGCAAACATGTAAACAAGTAGTCTGGGCCATGATACATGTTTACAGAATCAAAAGAGATTGTTATGCTCAATAATAATGTTCTCACATGTTTTACAAACAAGGTGTAAAGACTCATAATTTGATCGCTTTAATTAAAGATATTTAAATTATTTTAAATATTCAGATATTGATTATTTTTTAAAAAATAATGAAGTTTTATGTAATGAATAGTAGAACTTATTTTGGAAAAATGTTCACAAAATATATACTTTTGGAAAAATACCAATAAGATAACCGAAAACCTTTTTATCGATAAACAGCTCTATAATCATAAAACATCGCGCACAAAGCTACAAACATACACTTATTTTTATGATTGAAGAAGAATATGAAATAAAATTATTTATTTTATTTTTGGGAATTTAAATTTATGACGTCATCAGTGATGCCATTATATTTAATAATTGGTTTATGATTTTAAATTGAGATTTAAGAATTTAATAATCATTTTAATTAGTCTAATAATTATTTTAAATGATAACTGTTCATTTTAATTAGTTATAATGTGATAATAAATAATTTATAATAGTTTTATAAAGATATATACTTGATTTGAAAATATAAGAAAATTGATATCGCTTTATTGATATAATAGCACTTTTTATAAACAATTGTTTAATATAAATTTATATGGTTTTATAAATCAAATGAAATCATTTTAATTAGTTAAAAATGAAAAGGATGAGTTTTCCAATTTTGTTTACATTTATATGTAAATTAAATTATAAGTGAAAATATGACCGGGAATCAGTTTCTCTATTTTCAATGGTATAACGAATGGAAGTTGTTCAAAAGTCATTGCAACCTTGTTTATATGTCATGTGCACATATATAACATACACATGCACACCCTAACATGAACATGAACATATATATATATATATACACACACACACACACACATATACATACAATGCAAATACATACATGTATACATATACATTTAAATATACATATATTACAAAATATCAAGATATTTTCCTAAAAACTTAATACTTAAGCAACCCAAAAGCATCCATAACTCACCTTACACCATATCACCTCAAGCACATGGAGACACAAGGAGGGAGGGGCTCGCCGTGCATTTAGAGGAGATGGAGGGGGTGTGGGCAAGGGGCAAGGGGAAAATGTGTAATTTTGCATTTAGATATTTGTTTCCCAATTTTTCCTACAAATACCCACATCTTTCTTCATAAATTCCTAATTCTTATTCTTCATCTTCTTCCTCCTTCTTCAAGCTATTCAAATTGCTTCATATATAAAGAAAATTATGGAGAAAATAATTACGAAAAGAAATTAAATTATATTAGTATATATACATTATCCAATCCACTCAAAACCAAGCTCAAATCACTCCATTCCTCCACCTAAACCCACAACCACCACCTCCTACTCCCCAAAGCCAAGGTCATGAGCTTCCAAGGGTAGGCCGAGCCTTCAAAGGCTTTCAGCTTGATTTCGTGGAGTTTGATTTCGAGATTGCGGAGCTATAGCCGGTTTAAAACTAGTTCGAGTGAAAATGAAGGTGAGAAACTCTATTTATATATATATAATCTGATGATGTTATATGATTGTTATGGTTGTTTACTATGTTCCATCACCAATTTTGGATGTTGATTATATGTTTATTTCGATGTTGAAATGATTCACGTTTAATACACGTCGAATATCACAAAGGAAATCACTTTCCTTTAATAAATGAAATGGTCTATATGAGATTGTTAAACCACTTGAAAATGGTTTAAAATCGTTTACAAATGTTTTATAAACACCAAAATCTAGTTTGGTGAAGTTTTGAAAAGTTATGAAAATTGAGTCAAAAAAGGCGCGTCGCGTAACGGTAGTTCGCGATTTCGCGCCATAGAAAGTTAAATCCATGTATACAATGGATTCGGAGTTGGAATTATTTGAAATAAGAATATTCCAAACTCTTATAATCTAGTTTTAAAAAAAAGAAATGGATCGAGATTTCGTTTAGTAGATTTTGAAATATGAGTAAAACAAGTTTTCAAAATAGTCGCAGTTTGGCAGTTCGGAAACCAAAGCGATAAATTCTTTATAAATGATATTTTTAAATTCTTTAAAAATATGGAATAAATTATATAAATGTTTTAAAATATATTTGAGTTATAAAAATGAATTTCTAAATGATCAAAAAGTTGTTTTAATCAAATAAGCATTAAAAACACTATTTGCAGCACTTTTCGCAGCACTTTTTGTAGCACTTTAAATAATTTTTGAAATATGGATTTAAACTTAATAATTCTTTTTTAAATCTTTTATAAAAAAATTCAAATGAATAACTAAGTGTTTTAATAATGATTGGAGATTTTATAGTCTATTTAAAAGAGTTTAAATAAATTGAAGAAAAACTATTACAATAAAGTAATTTAATCTTGGCTCTAAAAGCCGACGAGTAGACTGGATTTTTCTACTCATGAGATCTGAATGTGGGGTGCTTAAACTAAGGAGATGTTATGGAGTAACCAGTTCCATGGCTCACCTAGTCTCTTTCTTGGGCGAGGAATAAATAAGGTCGAAATGTCGGAAACGAAACAAGTATAAAAGATTTAATTTTTTCAAATTTAGTACAACTTGGATTGTATAAACATAATCTTCTAATACTTGATGTTGAATTCTGAGGAGGAAACTCAGACTAACGATATGAATTTAAAAGGTGATTTCATCGTTATTCGACGGATGGTACTTGTTGAATACAGAAAGTGATGTTGAGTAGAATTAGTATAATTTCTATCAACCCTTTTTAACTCAATTATGTTTTCCAATATGACTTATGAAAATGATTTGGTATTTCCAAAGTTAAATAGAGGTTTAATGATTCCATATATACCGAAAAGAAATGTATTAAAGATATATATCTCTAGATGATATTTTTGATTAAAAGAAAGTAATTAATCAAATGATAAGCATATATTTACTTAATATCTTGTTATCGATGATTGGTTCGAAGGAACCGGGGTCAAATTTGAGTGATTCTTATCCGAAAACCACTTCAAACCAATTTAAGTATTCGAAGTGAAGACATGGAATGATAGTAAATAAATGAAGGGCTGCTTGTCACTGACCCTCGAGGGGGATGTCCCATATCATATATATGTGGCAGTAGTATCTTCATTTGATCTTCGATGCAAGGGCTACTCGCTACTAATCCAAGGGATGATTCTCGACAGGATGTAGTAGGAGAGTTCCTTTTGTTTGCCCTGTTCCTGGACAACTTGTATGGACAAATGTCTGACATTGCATTTCTTATCACATTGATTGACCTCTTGAACGTATCATCTGTTTGGTCATGGAGAAGGCAACTTCTCTTAGCTTAAAAACCTTTCCTGAGACATACGAGCTCAGGAGTTATACATTCGTAGAAATCAGTTGTGTGATCATGAAATGGCAGTGTGGAATTCAAAGTGGAATCTGTGCTATGTGAAAGGTAATCATTACCCCCGGCCTCATCAATCGGTAATGGCTAAAACGGAGTTGCTTCAGGGCTATGTAGGTTGCGCCCATAAGGGTATGGTCATCACCCTTCTAGATTACTCTCTATAAGTCGAGTATATTGTGTATGATGTGGCCATGGATAGGTCGGTTACGATTGGAGTATTGTCAAATACGATCCTATCCGCCACCAGATGGGTCTGTGGGTAGGCCGGTTCTGATTCGTAGAGATTTCGAAGATGTCGATCCTCGGTACATTCCTCTAGAGATGTACTGTATGGAAGGTAGTCCCTTACCTTGCCATTGTATGAAAATCCATTCTCCAATAAGTGCCTTCGAACTTAGTTGTAAACCTTTTATGCCATCAAATTTAACCAATGTAACAATTTTGGCTATTTTAATATGTTTATTTGAAAAATGTTTTTCAAAGAATGCCATTAAAAATAATATTCCCAGATTTTGTGTAGCAAATGTTTTGGTTAACATAAGGTAAAAACCCATTCCGTGTTTATGTAAGGAGTGGTCTTATGAGATACCATTTGTTTTCAAATATCCGTATTTTGAGTTTCTCACACTAGTCCCATGACTGACCCGGATTTTATTTTATATTCCCCTTAAACTCTGTGTGCCTTATTTTTTTCTAGCAGCCGAGTAGTTAGGTTTAGTTATAAGAAATCTGGAAGAGCTCAGAGCATGAAGTTAGAAGATTCTTCAGTAGACTATTACGTCCTTTTCACCACACTTGCGCACTATTGTATTCCGCATTTGTAAGGATGGATATTTATAACTGTCCATGTTTAACTCTGATAAATGTATTTAAAATTTTCCATTGTAAAGATTATATGTTGAAATAATATATGTTATTTCATTCGTGTGAGATTCTATTCTGTCTTTATTTTCTTTCTTGCCCTTAAAGGACCGCCTCTCTGGTACTTGGATTTGCGGTATGTGAATATCAAGGATGCATTAGTGTCTATTTCTGAGGGTCGAAGAAACGGGTCTTCAAACAAGGCAGGATCCAAAAGTAATAGCTTGCATTGTTAGTTACATAGCTTACATTTTTAATACGACAAATTATGTATACAGCAATATATAATTAACTGGAAGTAAAACTCACCCAAGCTCTAGTAATGCTTTCGTGTTCCTAAATAGTCCAAAATCGAACGTCGTTCGATTTTGACTAAAAGTCCCGCTAGCATAAAAATTGACAAAATCAACCCATGTCATAGAGAATCCCGATACGAACACAACAGCGAAGACGGTGACTCAATTGGACCCCGTATGAGCAAGATACGAATTTTATAAGTTAACAGATTATATAAATAATTAAATTAACTTTAATTAAACACTAACCCCTTTTAATTTCTTAATCCTTCCACTCATCTTCTTCTCCATTCTCTAATCAACTACCGCTCTACCTAATTTGTGCACGTCCGTTGTGTCACTGACACCACCAAGACGACCACCAAATGACGAACGATGACCGCCCGCAAAATCTACTTCCCGACCTCTACCTCCCTGACCCCTTCAATTTCGCTCCGATCGCCTCTACCCAATAGCGACCCAAATCCCCACTGTCCATAGTGAAATGTCGCACTTCCAATCATACCGCCGATCATCCTCATACCACCGCTAACGAGCTCCGTTAATCGCCACAAAGTCAACTGTAATTTCGAATTCCACTCCGGTGCCCTCCTTAAAATCGCGACTCCCCTATAGTAAACGACAACCAACATGCCGTGATGACCAATCCCCTTCCGCACCACCCAATTCTTCCATATCCAACTCCCCTTCGTCCCAAAAACCCAATGGCATCGACGCCACGGCCTAACTCTACCTCCATCGACGACAAGCTCCTACCCTAGGCACTGCCGCACATGTCAAACACCCATCACCATCACTACAACGAAATCTGTAAAGACCCGCAAATCCGTCTTCCGAAAACCCGACACTGCTACGTCCACTGTAGCAATTGCCGAACAATCGGATGGCGAAAACGCGAAACTTTAATATTTAAAAGAAGAGGAGGAAGAGAAGATAGAAGAAAAAGAGAAGAAGAAGAAAGAAGAGAACAACACATCAGAACAGAAACAGAAACAGAAAACAATATCAGAATCTCACATATCGCAGCGGAACAATATATAATAAATAAACACTAGTCTTTTAAAACAAAGAACTATATCAGTTTATACATACATCAATCATCAGAGTCAATATACAACAATGGACAGTTATATAACTTGTCCTCATACAGAATACACAGCGGAATAAATACTATCAGATACAAATACTACGTCTCGCCATCCAGCTTGCTTCCAAAGCTCCAGAATATCCAGAATATCCTGATAACATAACTCTAGGCTGCCCGTGTGGAAATTGGTGGGCACCCAGAGTTTAGAAGGGAACAATAAACTCCGAGTCAGTCATGGTGACTGGTGTGAGATCGTAAAACAGTTATTTTTCTTTAAAATAAACAACAGAAGAATTTTAAAGTCAATTCGCAATGCTTTTGGAAAATGAAACTACCATAAGACCTCCCACCACACACACAATGCAAACGCAGAATTGGAGGAGATTTCTTCTTATGATAGTCAAAGATGCTTACTACGCAAAAAAATCAAATTCTTTTTGATATTATTATTAGTGCATAGTGTAGAAAACATTTCGAAAGTATAATATTAATCTTAGCCGACATACGACCAGTATCGTATGCCTACTATAGCTACCATCTAAACAGTGGTGACCACCGTACGTAAATGGCAGGTTCTACAACTAATACCGTACAAATCACGTATTGGAGTTTGGATTTCCAACAAATGGTCAGGCTAAGGAACTTCTTATCCACGATGGGTACGTCCCTGGAATAGACGACCCGAGAAATAACCTAACATTACGGTTAGATCTCTGCCAACACAAGGCCGGGTTACCTCTGCAAAAATAGGTAACTACTGACACGCGTATGCCATCCCCCGATCGTAACCGATCTTCCCGAGGATCCCTGATTTCCAACAAACCACATAGATAATAATGCAGCAACCACATAGGTTAAGTATCTGGGCTCCATACCATGATACCACCTCTATCCAGAAGGAATGACATACACTAAGGGGCGCTACTCCCTAGAACCTTGCTGCATCCTTCCTGTTTCGACCATTTCCGGGGTGTGAGGCTCGATGAAGTCTCGTCCACAAAGCTACGCTTTCTCAAAAAGCCCTGCTTCGGGTCAAACAAAATGATCAACCTATGATCACAAAGATATAAGATCAAACAAATGATCATATCGCAAATGATCAAACACTGATCATTTCACAGCAACACTCAGTATGCCACGTTACCAAATTGGGATATATCGCTGATGAATTTCAACTACATAACCTCTGAGCTCGTACGTCTCAGAGAAGGGTGTTAAGCTAAGAGAATAAATTCTCCGCCACCAACAGATATGTATTTGAAAGAAATCAGCTTTATATCTCAAATTGTAACGTCAGACACACAATCCATACAAGTCTGTTCCGGGATCGAACAGAACCGAAGGCACTTCTCACGAAGCCCTTGCACATCCGGATAGTTTTCAATCACGTCAGGACTTCCCGTCACTAAGGGTGATAAAACCTCTAAATCGGAGATCAGCCGATGTAGAGTAACTCGACGGTAATCCTTCCGTTTTCAAAAATATCCGGTCTTCAACACCGGTCTTCGAATGCAATTCATAACGACGTATCACATATTCGGAATGGGTTATACGACCCCATGGTCCTTTCCCGGCTAACCCGAATAGTGAGCGCTTATTTTAAAAATAAGTGTGACATTCAAATTCATCCAATTCACAACAAATACCTATCTAAAGGTAATTATTGATAGTCGGTTATTTAACTATCAATAAAGATGCACAACATCATCAGATTCCAAATAATTTTCCAAATTATTTATCTTCAAAAATATCTTTACTAGATATATAATTTCCACACTTAACCGTTTAAAAACAATTTCAAATCAATTTCCACATTTCATTTTATCTTTGAAGATAAAATCCCAAAACAGTTCATTTCTTATTGGAAAAGCATTTCCATACTTATTAAATAATAAGTATTTCACAAATCATTTATTTTCAACACTTAGAAAATATTCGATATACTTAAATCAAAATAAGTATATGTTTCATTCTTTAAGGAAATCATTCTCTTTAAACACATTTATTTGAGTCAAAACGAATGTTACGTAAAACATCGTTACGACGACTCAAAATCACTAGTATAAGGATTCGGAATTTAGATAGATATATGAATCCCAATACTACATCAAAACATTTCCTTTCGGAAATCATTTACTATAACAACAGTGTTATAGTCCACCATTTCCTTATTTCTCGAAAACGTCTATTTCAACAAGAACTGCGGAAATCTCTGCTTTCGATTTATAATACATTTTAAAACATCTTTAAAATGTTTAACTTCATTTTTAAAATATTACTTCTTCAAAAATGAATCCATTTTACTAAACAATATATATTCACTGTCCAAAATCGTGAATATAATTTACTTAACCCCATTTCAATCATTTCTACACATTTTTATTTCAATAAAAATTCGCTATCCAAAATCGCGAATATATCTTCTTTAATAATCTTCTATATTTTAATTTATCAAATTCAATCGATTCCGAATTTATAAGCACGTTTATAAATTCTATTTCTCTTTTATAACAACTTTGGTTTATAAATCTCCTTTTATTAATTTCTATAATACACTTATTAAAATAAGTGATTTCAGATTTATAAAACAACGTTTATAAATTCAACCTTATATTTCACAATAACTTTGATTTATAAATCCCCTTTTTTTAACAAGTTCGATCAATACTCCCTTTAAAGGCAAAAATCCAGTTTTATAAGTTAATTTCTTATAAATCTTCCATTCTACAATTTCATTCATTTTAACTTCACCATTTATAAATCTATAAATTTCCTATCTTTACAACTTATAATTTTATAAGTTTCATATCTTTACAAATTTAACACTTATAAAACTCGTTTAAAATTCCAATAATTTTAATTGATAAATATCAATTTTTGTACATCTTTTATATCCATTGTTTTTAATAATTCGAAAATCCACATTTAAACTATTTTATAAATTACTTAACCGTTTATTTCAAAAATCATCTCTGGGTTATATTTCACCCAAAATCTTAACCTTTATAACTTTAATAATTTTAACGTTTGTAAATTAATTCAAAAATTTAATAACGTATATTTACAAATAATCACTTTAAAAATCTCTTTTAAAGTTAAAATCGTTATTTTAAAACTTCAAAAATCGAATCCAATGATGCAACGCATCAATTAGTCCATCACAACATTAGCATCATATATCAACATATGATAACAGAATATACATCAATCCTGTAAATAAATAACTACTGGTGAGGAATCCAGTTGGATCCCTCCAACCTGTTTCCCTGCATCCAAAGACGTTAGCACAATACCAATTCCGCTCCAGTACGGAATTATCGCGGTATATGGGTTTTTATAAAAATCCGCTTACTAACGGCGCAATAGGGTCTCATCCGCTATACGAGGCGGGAAATCAATCAATCCAATATATACATATGCCAATATGTATATACTGCTATATATATAGATATATCCTATCATATCTAATAGCACATCCAATAGCAATCATCAATAACTGCAAAAATTCCACTTTTAAATTTTGAGTGAGAAGATCTCACCTTAGCTTTTTATTTTGCCATCCATTTTATTCCAGACTTGTTTTCCATTTCAGACCTAGTATAAACAACAATTTTTTTTATAGAATTCATTAATATTCGAAATGATCGAATAATCAACTTTTATTTGGTAATTTTAGTTATTCAATGGTTTTGGTTTTAAACCCATTCTATTTAACAAAATATTTTCTTTCCCTTTTTAAACTCATGTACACTCATAAAAATAAAATCTATTTATATACGTACACAAAAAATCATTTTAATCACCGTAAACAAATCGATTTATATTATTTTATTTTTCTCCTATAAAACAATTATGCATATGTACGTATTTACAAATTCATATTACCAAATTAAATTGAATTTGAATAAATATATACCTTTACTGCCCGGGTCGAGCTCGAGATGTTTTGCACGACTTCGACATTACCACGTTGCAACTCGAGATGAACACGTGCCCTCCAATCTCGACCATGCGAATTCGCCTGAACGCCTCCAGAACTTGCGATTGCCACCATCCCTTCGAGCTAGCAAATCCTAGCTCCTTGATTGCCTCGCGACTCCAACCTGACAGGGTCGCACTCGAGATCGATCGCGCCTCCTTGCTTCGGCCTGCAGCTCCGACCACGCGCTCACGTACGCCCAGCTCGATGCTTCCCAGAATCGCCGCCATCGCCACTGCCTTCTTCGTCGCTCGAAGATGTTGAACCCCAAAATCCAGTCGCGAATCTCCACGCGTTGATCGCCTTCATCGCTCGCTGAAATCGAGTTCGGTCGAAATTGATTTGAACAAAACGGGGGTCGCGATTTTTATCTGAGGGCGGTTTCGATTTTTGAGAGAGGGGGCACGCGGTGGAATACAAGAGGTAAATGGGGAGGGAACGAACAAATTGAATTGAAAGGGAAGAAGTATCTACCATGATTTGTTTTCGCGATTGAATAGAAGGAGGAGAATAGCACGCGGCCATAAATTTTCTTTTCAACGAAATGATGAAGTGTTCTGCCGTGAACGAAATAAAAGGGACAAGATGCGTACGTGCTTGGAAAAGGCAGGAGACAAAGTAGGCAGTAGGGTGGCTGAGTTGACCAAAAATTTAAATTAAAAATGAATTTGAATTTGATTTTATTCGGATGCGTTTGCATATCGTACGGTCACGTATTAACTCTGACAAATACGAAAATTGAAATCCGGTAATAACAAACTATTACGGACCCAATGAAACTGGTTTCGTCGAATTCCGAGACTGTGCCTCGGACGGCTATTTTTAAATATCGATACGAACGATTAAATTCAAAACTGAACAGAACAGTTTCAAGTTCAATCCTGACAGTTCGATTAGCTTCGGTATTATCAATACGAATTTTAAAAGCTTTCGAAATATTTTTCTTCAACTTTAATTTGAAGATTTAAATTTTTATTCAACTCTCAATCGATTAAATTTTATACCTTAATCGTCAAATTCAAATGTATATTGGGGATTCAAATTAAATCATCGTTCAAATATTTAAAATAAATTAAATATTCTCAATTTAATTCGTTCAAAATTCCGGGTCGTTACAGACTTCCCCCCTTAAAAGAATTTCGTCCCGAAATTACAAGTTTGGAAAAGTGGTCCTTAACTCGTCTACTATTTTTCACAATCCAATAGTTTTATCAATTCATCAAAACAAATCTTTCTACTAAAGATTCGTTATCATTCCAACTATCTTTCTAACTTCAATTATAGGTTTCAAACAACATTGCTTTACTTCAATTCAAATTTAAATTCAAATTTCAAATTTAAATTTTCAAAATTTCTCAAAAATTTTCTAACACTCGGAATTTTTGAAAAATTTCGCCAGCGTCTCCTTTGCGCGGCTAATACGGTACGACTACAAAACGTCCCTACGGACTCTCAGATTTCAAAAAGAAAAAGAAAAAGCCAAGCGGCTAGAGAGAAATCATCAAAAACTCATATTAAAACTCAAATACATACCTTTTTCGAGCAATTCAAATTTATCTGTGAAATAAATTTTCCAATCCCTTTATACACCTGTATATCCTACTAGCCATTATATCTAGTTGCATATATTCAAACCATTTTGCAAATTCTATTACAAAATTTCTAATATCAACTTCTTATACCATTTCTAGTTTACTATTGAAGTTATATCCATTATCATTCAACTTCACATTTCACATTCATTTGAATTTAATTTACACTTTCAATCTAATTTAGATTCAGTTTACTTTTGAATATTGAATTACATCAATTATCTTTAGTTCACTTCAAACTAATCTTAAAGCTTCATTTTATTTCACACAATTCAAATTTGTTTCAACATTCAGTTTCAATTTTATTCACTTACAATTGTAAATTCCATTCATTTGAAATTTATTTCCTCTTACTTGAATTTATTTGCAATTCCGAACCATTCTTTTATTTAGTTCACAATTCAAGTCTCAATTTATCTAATTCAACTTCATAATATTCATAGATATTTTCATATGGTATTCCAGAATCTTACCAACATTTCAAAATCATTTGAAAATAATTCAAATTATCCTTTGAATTTCCAAAACAAACCCAAATTTTTCAAACAACTTCCATTTAAAACAATTTGGCAGCAATTCCTCTTCTGGAAACCCGAAAATGAACATCAGTGATGCTGCAGTCATTACCGAAGTTATTTTCCAGCGACCGAAAAGAGTTTAGAGCTTTTCATCTCTCCAAAATACTTTTCAAACCTTTGAAATCCATTTCCAACTCCAAAAAGAATTTAAACTTTCTAAATCCCCAAAAATTTTCAAATTCTTTTCAAAACCTTTCCAAAAACTTCTCTGGAATTCTACTTCAAATTATAATTCACATTTATAATTTATATTCTCAAATTTCATTTGTCTGTGAATTTTATTTCTTAACTTTGGAGTTACGATTTCAGTTTCTTATTCAGTTTCAATAGTAATGATAACATTTCAATATCATCACCTTCCTAACAACCAAACATCCATATATTATGATAATTTATAGAAAATTATTTCTTTTGTATACAAAAATAGTTTTGGGCAAAATTATTTCATTCACCCTATTTTAAAACAATACTGTGTCGGTTTATCTTGTTTAAGAGTTTAGAAACCCCTATCGATTACAGTTAGCTAGACTGCACCGACCAGAATTCATAAACAATCAACCGATAAGTCAACACAATACAAAACAATTTCATATTCAATAACAAATACGCGCTCATATCTATTATTACACTCAACTCATTCTAGAGTACTACTGACTCTATCTCTAATGAGTAACACCCAACAGAGCAGGGTTGTCGCTTAACCATATGCTCTGATACCACTTTGTAAGGACCCGCAAATCCGTCTTCCGAAAACCCGACACTGCTACGTCCACTGTAGCAATTGCCGAACAATCGGATGGCGAAAACGCGAAACTTTAATATTTAAAAGAAGAGGAGGAAGAGAAGATAGAAGAAAAAGAGAAGAAGAAGAAAGAAGAGAACAACACATCAGAACAGAAACAGAAACAGAAAACAATATCAGAATCTCACATATCGCAGCGGAACAATATATAATAAATAAACACTAGTCTTTTAAAACAAAGAACTATATCAGTTTATACATACATCAATCATCAGAGTCAATATACAACAATGGACAGTTATATAACTTGTCCTCATACAGAATACACAGCGGAATAAATACTATCAGATACAAATACTACGTCTCGCCATCCAGCTTGCTTCCAAAGCTCCAGAATATCCAGAATATCCTGATAACATAACTCTAGGCTGCCCGTGTGGAAATTGGTGGGCACCCAGAGTTTAGAAGGGAACAATAAACTCCGAGTCAGTCATGGTGACTGGTGTGAGATCGTAAAACAGTTATTTTTCTTTAAAATAAACAACAGAAGAATTTTAAAGTCAATTCGCAATGCTTTTGGAAAATGAAACTACCATAAGACCTCCCACCACACACACAATGCAAACGCAGAATTGGAGGAGATTTCTTCTTATGATAGTCAAAGATGCTTACTACGCAAAAAAATCAAATTCTTTTTGATATTATTATTAGTGCATAGTGTAGAAAACATTTCGAAAGTATAATATTAATCTTAGCCGACATACGACCAGTATCGTATGCCTACTATAGCTACCATCTAAACAGTGGTGACCACCGTACGTAAATGGCAGGTTCTACAACTAATACCGTACAAATCACGTATTGGAGTTTGGATTTCCAACAAATGGTCAGGCTAAGGAACTTCCTATCCACGATGGGTACGTCCCTGGAATAGACGACCCGAGAAATAACCTAACATTACGGTTAGATCTCTGCCAACACAAGGCCGGGTTACCTCTGCAAAAATAGGTAACTACTGACACGCGTATGCCATCCCCCGATCGTAACCGATCTTCCCGAGGATCCCTGATTTCCAACAAACCACATAGATAATAATGCAGCAACCACATAGGTTAAGTATCTGGGCTCCATACCATGATACCACCTCTATCCAGAAGGAATGACATACACTAAGGGGCGCTACTCCCTAGAACCTTGCTGCATCCTTCCTGTTTCGACCATTTCCGGGGTGTGAGGCTCGATGAAGTCTCGTCCACAAAGCTACGCTTTCTCAAAAAGCCCTGCTTCGGGTCAAACAAAATGATCAACCTATGATCACAAAGATATAAGATCAAACAAATGATCATATCGCAAATGATCAAACACTGATCATTTCACAGCAACACTCAGTATGCCACGTTACCAAATTGGGATATATCGCTGATGAATTTCAACTACATAACCTCTGAGCTCGTACGTCTCAGAGAAGGGTGTTAAGCTAAGAGAATAAATTCTCCGCCACCAACAGATATGTATTTGAAAGAAATCAGCTTTATATCTCAAATTGTAACGTCAGACACACAATCCATACAAGTCTGTTCCGGGATCGAACAGAACCGAAGGCACTTCTCACGAAGCCCTTGCACATCCGGATAGTTTTCAATCACGTCAGGACTTCCCGTCACTAAGGGTGATAAAACCTCTAAATCGGAGATCAGCCGATGTAGAGTAACTCGACGGTAATCCTTCCGTTTTCAAAAATATCCGGTCTTCAACACCGGTCTTCGAATGCAATTCATAACGACGTATCACATATTCGGAATGGGTTATACGACCCCATGGTCCTTTCCCGGCTAACCCGAATAGTGAGCGCTTATTTTAAAAATAAGTGTGACATTCAAATTCATCCAATTCACAACAAATACCTATCTAAAGGTAATTATTGATAGTCGGTTATTTAACTATCAATAAAGATGCGCAACATCATCAGATTCCAAATAATTTTCCAAATTATTTATCTTCAAAAATATCTTTACTAGATATATAATTTCCACACTTAACCGTTTGAAAACAATTTCAAATCAATTTCCACATTTCATTTTATCTTTGAAGATAAAATCCCAAAACAGTTCATTTCTTATTGGAAAAGCATTTCCATACTTATTAAATAATAAGTATTTCACAAATCATTTATTTTCAACACTTAGAAAATATTCGATATACTTAAATCAAAATAAGTATATGTTTCATTCTTTAAGGAAATCATTCTCTTTAAACACATTTATTTGAGTCAAAACGAATGTTACGTAAAACATCGTTACGACGACTCAAAATCACTAGTATAAGGATTCGGAATTTAGATAGATATATGAATCCCAATACTACATCAAAACATTTCCTTTCGGAAATCATTTACTATAACAACAGTGTTATAGTCCACCATTTCCTTATTTCTCGAAAACGTCTATTTCAACAAGAACTGCGGAAATCTCTGCTTTCGATTTATAATACATTTTAAAACATCTTTAAAATGTTTAACTTGATTTTTAAAATATTACTTCTTCAAAAATGAATCCATTTTACTAAACAATATATATTCACTGTCCAAAATCGTGAATATAATTTACTTAACCCCATTTCAATCATTTCTACACATTTTTATTTCAATAAAAATTCGCTATCCAAAATCGCGAATATATCTTCTTTAATAATCTTCTATATTTTAATTTATCAAATTCAATCGATTCCGAATTTATAAGCACGTTTATAAATTCTATTTCTCTTTTATAACAACTTTGGTTTATAAATCTCCTTTTATTAATTTCTATAATACACTTATTAAAATAAGTGATTTCAGATTTATAAAACAACGTTTATAAATTCAACCTTATATTTCACAATAACTTTGATTTATAAATCCCCTTTTTTTAACAAGTTCGATCAATACTCCCTTTAAAGGCAAAAATCCAGTTTTATAAGTTAATTTCTTACAAATCTTCCATTCTACAATTTCATTCATTTTAACTTCACCATTTATAAATCTATAAATTTCCTATCTTTACAACTTATAATTTTATAAGTTTCATATCTTTACAAATTTAACACTTATAAAACTCGTTTAAAATTCCAATAATTTTAATTGATAAATATCAATTTTTGTACATCTTTTATATCCATTGTTTTTAATAATTCGAAAATCCACATTTAAACTATTTTATAAATTACTTAACCGTTTATTTCAAAAATCATCTCTGGGTTATATTTCACCCAAAATCTTAACCTTTATAACTTTAATAATTTTAACGTTTGTAAATTAATTCAAAAATTTAATAACGTATATTTACAAATAATCACTTTAAAAATCTCTTTTAAAGTTAAAATCGTTATTTTAAAACTTCAAAAATCGAATCCAATGATGCAACGCATCAATTAGTCCATCACAACATCAGCATCATATATCAACATATGATAACAGAATATACATCAATCCTGTAAATAAATAACTACTGGTGAGGAATCCAGTTGGATCCCTCCAACCTGTTTCCCTGCATCCAAAGACGTTAGCACAATACTAATTCCGCTCCAGTACGGAATTATCGCGGTATATGGGTTTTTATAAAAAT
Organism: Allium fistulosum; assembly: GCA_030737815.1. Taxonomy (NCBI): domain Eukaryota; kingdom Viridiplantae; phylum Streptophyta; class Magnoliopsida; order Asparagales; family Amaryllidaceae; genus Allium; species Allium fistulosum. The sequence goes on from CM060901.1 coordinate 637,543,658, forward strand.
CCGCTTACTAACGGCGCAATAGGGTCTCATCCGCTATACGAGGCGGGAAATTAATCAATCCAATATATACATATGCCAATATGTATATACTGCTATATATAGATATATCCTATCATATCTAATAGCACATCCAATAGCAATCATCAATAACTGCAAAAATTCCACTTTTAAATTTTGAGTGAGAAGATCTCACCTTAGCTTTTTATTTTGCCATCCATTTTATTCTAGACTTGTTTTCCATTTCAGACCTAGTATAAACAACAATTTTTTTTATAGAATTCATTAATATTCGAAATGATCGAATAATCAACTTTTATTTGGTAATTTTAGTTATTCAATGGTTTTGGTTTTAAACCCATTCTATTTAACAAAATATTTTCTTTCCCTTTTTAAACTCATGTACACTCATAAAAATAAAATCTATTTATATACGTACACAAAAAATCATTTTAATCACCGTAAACAAATCGATTTATATTATTTTATTTTTCTCCTGTAAAACAATTATGCATATGTACGTATTTACAAATTCATATTACCAAATTAAATTGAATTTGAATAAATATATACCTTTACTGCCCGGGTCGAGCTCGAGATGTTTTGCACGACTTCGACATTACCACGTTGCAACTCGAGATGAACACGTGCCCTCCAATCTCGACCACGCGAATTCGCCTGAACGCCTCCAGAACTTGCGATTGCCACCATCCCTTCGAGCTAGCAAATCCTAGCTCCTTGATTGCCTCGCGACTCCAACCTGACAGGGTCGCACTCGAGATCGATCGCGCCTCCTTGCTTCGGCCTGCAGCTCCGACCACGCGCTCGCGTACGCCCAGCTCGATGCTTCCCAGAATCGCCGCCATCGCCACTGCCTTCGTCGTCGCTCGAAGATGTTGAACCCCAAAATCCAGTCGCGAATCTCCACGCATTGATCGCCTTCATCGCTCGCTGAAATCGAGTTCGGTCGAAATTGATTTGAACAAAACGGGGGTCGCGATTTTTATCTGAGGGCGGTTTCGATTTTTGAGAGAGGGGGCACGCGGTGGAATACAAGAGGTAAATGGGGAGGGAACGAACAAATTGAATTGAAAGGGAAGAAGTATCTGCCATGATTTGTTTTCGCGATTGAATAGAAGGAGGAGAATAGCACGCGGCCATAAATTTTCTTTTCAACGAAATGATGAAGTGTTCTGCCGTGAACGAAATAAAAGGGACAAGATGCGTACGTGCTTGGAAAAGGCAGGAGACAAAGTAGGCAGTAGGGTGGCTGAGTTGACCAAAAATTTAAATTAAAAATGAATTTGAATTTGATTTTATTCGGATGCGTTTGCATATCGTACGGTCATGTATTAACTCTGACAAATACGAAAATTGAAATCCGGTAATAACAAACTATTACGGACCCAATGAAACTGGTTTCGTCGAATTCCGAGACTGTGCCTCGGACGGCTATTTTTAAATATCGATACGAACGATTAAATTCAAAACTGAACAGAACAGTTTCAAGTTCAATCCTGACAGTTCGATTAGCTTCGGTATTATCAATACGAATTTTAAAAGCTTTCGAAATATTTTTCTTCAACTTTAATTTGAAGATTTAAATTTTTATTCAACTCTCAATCGATTAAATTTTATACTTTAATCATCAAATTCAAATGTATATCGGGGATTCAAATTAAATCATCGTTCAAATATTTAAAATAAATTAAATATTCTCAATTTAATTCGTTCAAAATTCCGGGTCGTTACAAAATCTAAGCACACTACCATGCCCTTCCCCATACGAAGCTAATGGATCCACTCTTATTGAATTTCATCAAGGCGGGCTTCGGGAACAATTCAAGATATGTGGCGACTGAAGCTTTGTTTACAAAAATTAAAAAGCGGAGGGAGAGGAAGATAAAAAAAAGTGATTGAAAAATATCTTAGGTATAGATATTTATAAACAAAATATATTATTATATTTTAATTCTCTAATTAATCGTCCGGCGTTCCGAGCTCGTACAATCACATAGGACATTAGATTATTAGAAACTCATCGTATATAACAATTCATTATTCTGGATCCAATGACACTAGTTTCGTCAAAATCCGAGACAGTGCTCCAGAATGACAATTCCATACGTTAATTAAAACGAATTATTTTTAAAACAATTTTAATTGCTTAAATTATAAATTAAAATTTACAATAACCATTTATTATTTAAATTGAATTTAAATAAGCTTTTGAAACTATTTTTATTCACATTAAATCTAAAAATTTTAATATTTAAATAATTTCAATATTTAATTATAAACCGTTTGAAAATCTGGGTGGTTACACATATGTATGATGTAATTTAAGATTTAATTTCAAAACTATATATTTAACTAAACAACAAACTTGAATATATTAATTTAAAAACAAATTAACCTAATCAAAGGATTTGACTTGATGTTGGTTTACAATCTTGAAAACATTATATATATTTATAGGCACAATCGATTAGTTAAACATTAAATCCATTTTTATACCTGAATTAAGTTATGGTAACAAAAAGTAAAATTTTGTCACAGTAAATCAGATCTACATAAACAATTTTCTAAGATCTAACAAGAAATATCGGTACACAAAATAAATTAAACACAAATTGAGTTTAAATTAAACGATTAAGTAATTTGACTATGATAACAAAAGTAAATTTTATAGCAGATCAAATCTATATTAACTATTGATTTCATATCCAATAATAATATCAATAAACAAAACAAATCATATAAAGGATTGATTTTACATTTAAATGACAATAAGCAAGAGGTTTAAAATAGATTCATCAAGTGATTATTCAATAAACATATATATGATTTAAGTCATATTTAAACATCATGATTGAGTATAAATAAATTGAAAACAAACCCGAAAAGTCTTGGCCTCTGTAACACTTCGATTTATGATTTCTCCTCGGATCTCTAACTTTCTAACTAGATTCACACCCAACTTTGCAAGAGAAGGATGACCCACTTTGCTTTTTGTAACGACCTCCCTTTTCGACCATCGAAAGTCGACACCAAATACATCCATGATATTCAAATGTCGAACATCCAATCGCTGGAAAGATAGATTATTAGGTAAAATAAAAAGAAAAGAATAGAGAACATGGAAATCAAAATTTCACAACGGAATCGGCAAAATATAATATAACAAAGGTAGTATAAACTATCACTCTAAAATACAGAGTACATCAGAGTTAAAAATAAACCTTATCACCTGGACAGTTATAAAATCCTAACTGTACAATTGCTGATAGGTATATATATAATACAGGGGAAAATAAAATACTATGAAAGGTGAACGTCCAACTCTTCTCCAAGAGCTCCATATCACCAAATCCAACCTGGGAAAAATTTGGTCTAACCCGAGCATTATAATAAAATAACACCCGGGTTAGTCTGGAAAACCAGCGTGAGAAAACTCAAGTAATATGATGAACATATAAAAATTCTTTGAGACCATGCCGCTAACGTGGAACGAGTTTTTACCTCACAAGATCAACATCCATTGATGAAGAAATGGGAAACGAATCAAAACAACAATCCAATCGAGAAAGAATGGAAATAAACAACACAGGCTTTTAAATCTCCCCGAGATTGCCGAGATGAAAAATCCGAGATATCAGCCAAAATCCGAGATTTGGCAGCCTATTTAGTTATAAGTGTTTTAAATATTGCCCGAGATAGCCGAGATATTTTCCCGAGATATTGGCCAAAATCCGAGATTTAAAACACTGAAACAACATAAACAATCCAAATAAAAAGGGTTGGTACTGGTAAGAACAAATCCCATACTTAATGAATGGGCATAAATAATATCAAATTCCAAACGTTAATAAAAAGGCAGTTCTTAATGTAATTAAGGAAACAATTCAAAGATTTGAATTAACAACAAGGAAAAGAGAAGTTTTTCCAACAATGACTAAGAGGGTGCACCCCCTTTACTGAAAGTATACCTCTAGAAATATACATGAGAACTTTGATGGCTCTCAGACAAGTCCAAGCCGGACCCCGCCAACGGTTACCAAGAATCCGAGTATTTCACATCTCAATGCGCAAAACCGAATCCATTCTAGAGTAGATGTGAAAATATCCAAATGGGAGCAACCCTACATAGCTTGGCTTTTACTCGTTCTTCGGGTTTAGTCATTTTCGATAAAGGATAACATAACTCGAAAAAGCAACAAACCTTCTTGAATGGACGAAATATAAAGGAGAAAGCCGAATCAAAGTCAATAGTTGATAATTCAACTATCGTGAATGATAAAATGGTTGTTCACACTTGTGCTTGATTTTCACATCACAATACTTTTAAAGACGCTTTAAAAACACTCTTTAAAATATTCTCTTAAAAGGGCAAATTATAATTCCTAAATGTTTAAAACCAAGGTCAAAATAAATGCCAAAACATTTTTTAATATAAACACAAAACAATTTACACTTAACTTTATTTTGAAGCAACTCATTTTTAAAGGATTTTCACATTTAGGAACTATCATTTATAAATTTAAAATAATATTTATTATCCCAAAAATAATAAATCAATTAAATTAATTTTATAAATTGTAAATAAAATGTTAATCATCCCGAAGGATAATTTATATATCCTTTTTATAACTTTTAAACCCACATTAATTTTCCGAAAGAAAATAAATCAAATTTAAAATCCTCTTTATAAATTTAAAATCCCTTTAATTATCCGGAAAGATAATTAATCACATTTATAATCTTTTATAATTTTAGAACAATATTAATTAAAATATTAATTATCTCGAAAGATAATTAATCAAAATTATAATCACTTTTAATAAACCAATCATTTATCTTTATAAAACAGTTAATTATCTCTAAAACACTTTTATTTAATCAGTAAATTAACTTTAAACCTTTATTAAATCAGTTAATTAACTTTAAAACACTTTTATTAAACCAGTTAATTTACTTTAAAGCACTTTTAGTGAATCAGTTAATTAACTTCATTAACCTAATTAACCTTAATTATCCAAGCCCTAATCCCCTTCTTCTTGCTTCGATCAGAACCCAGTTCGTCGATTTCACAACGTTGATGTCGCCGCCACGCCTCTCCAATCGCCACTATACTTCCACCGCATGAAGCCCCACCTCCGCTATACCCATCGCTACCGGCCTCGTCACCCAAGACCCCACCACCGCCAAGAAAATCCCTAAAACGCTGATGCCATCAAACTCCTTTTCTGGCGACCCCAAGACGAATTAGCTCGAGCCAACAATACAACTTCATCATCTCCCCTAGCCAATCATCTTTGTAGTTGGAGTCGAGGCTTGAAAAACGCCACAGGTGGCCACGATGAAAAATGGCTGTTGATTTTTTAGGGTTAGGGTTTGAAAATAATGGCGGCTAGGTCTAGGGAAGGAGTTTGGTAACAAGAATGAGGGGTTGTGGTCCTTATATAAGATTTCTACCTGGCACTATTTGCACCTTAAAAATCTCAGACTCCAATCGAGATGTGCTTACTGGCGTTCCTAGCTAATTACCCCTATTCCGAACACAATTGAACAATTATTTGAACCTAATTCCGTCATACATAGAAGTTAGCTTTCTAAAATCAAATTATATTATTTTAATTCTCTAAAATTAATCGCTACGCATTCCGAGCTTGCACGACCACACAATACGTCCAATCGTCACAAAACTCGATGGTGTATAATAATTCAATATTTCGGATCCAATGGCACTGGTTTCATCAAAATCCAAGATAGTGCTCCGGAATGCTTTTTTTTTGCCAAGCAAGCAAGGTTGGCCGGACCCTTACCAGATTTATTAAGAACACATATACAAAAGATTGAAATTAACATGCTGACCTCAACCTAGAATACAAGAAAAGACAAAGAGAAAAAGATGGAATACAAACCAAAAAAGAAACAACAAAATAGCAAGCAAGAAGCTAGGACATCACAAAGCCCACCTTTCCTTGACAAGAAGGTCCACCATGCCACTCCCGCAGTCAAGACCCTCTTTAATTTCATGTTGCATTAACTTAAACAGATTTTCCATTCCCATTCTTTCTCCTTTAAATATCCTTAGATTTCTCACTCTCCAAACCACATAAAGAAAAGTTTTCAATATGATCAAGAGAGTGATGGCGCTTGAAGTTCTCCATCTGGTGGCTTTAAAAATAATATTCCACTCAGTCCTACTATCCCAGCTGGGGAAATGCAAACCTCCCTTATTTAAAGTCCTTTTCCATAACTCATACACTTCAATACAATTGAAGTATGTGTAAAGTGTCATCTACATTAGAATTGCAAAAAGCACATCTTGCTTCCATAATCAGACCACATACCTCCAACTTAGAATAGGTTAGCAGAACATTCCTTAATGTATTCCACAGGTGTAAATTTAGTTCAGGAGGAGAAAATCTATTCCAAACCCTGTTCCTCCAAGCAAAGGAGTAAGAAAGAACACCGCTTGCCATAGCTTTGTAAATAGTTGAGATATTATGCTTTATTGCTTTCTCCCCCATACATATATATATGATTATCACTTGAAGGAATAAGTCTCCCATGCAGCTCACTCCATAGCCTTCTGATAGCGGGGTTACTAGAGGAAGGTAGGAAACTTGACCACTACGAATGTAAGAGAAAGCTCTGGCTTCTAAGGGAATACTAGTTTGTTGCCTCTGAGAATGATCCAAGACCTTATATAGAATTAAAACCCTGGCTGCCCATGGTTCGTGCTAGAAACTCACCTTCCCACTAGTGTTAGAATGACTTGTATATGCGGGAGGATAGCTTCCCTCATTCTTTATATATTTCCCTAGATCCACCCACAATCCTGTTGTTCTTCGATTGTCTAGAATTTCCTACCTTAAGGCCCAAGTAGCCCATAGGTTACTCCCCCTATTTAGGAGAATGTATATATATGCTTAAAGAAGGCAGCCAAATTCCATAACTTAATGCTTCTAATACCCAGTCCTCCATGAGAGAGAGGTTTTTCTAGTTTGTTAAAAGCAATAGGGATCATTTTCTTTGAATGGAAGCTCCCTAACCAATGGAAATGGTTCATAGCCTGTCTAACTCTATGAATGAGCTTCTACGGCAAGATTAAGGCCCTGGACCAGTACACAGTCACAAAAAGAATGACTGATTTTATCAAAGAGAGTCTACCTGCCTATTTAAATATCTGTTAGACCAGCATGACATAGTTTTGGAGATTTTCTCAAACAAAGGGAGGCACTGAGTAGCTGACACACTCTTAGCTGCAAGGGGAACACCCAGATAGTTACACTCTGCATTCATAGTTTGAATTCCAGAAGCCACCTGTAATCACTGTGACTCAGATGAGTTAACCCCAGAGATGAGAAATTTTGATTTATTTATATTGATCTGCAAACCTGAAAAGGAGTGGAAACTGGAAAGCGGTTTCAATATAGTGTTTATAGACCGAGTAGATTGCTTTGTAAAAATGAGGAGATCGTCAACGAACATGAGAGCTACTATCTGAGGCTCTTTGCATTTAGGATGGAGAATGAAGTTTTTCAGGCATATCTCCCTATTAATCATTTGTGTGAACACCTCTATAACCATAATAAACAAATAGGGGGACAGTGGGTCTCCCTGCCTAAGCACCTCTGAAATAACCTACATGACTGCCATTTAATGTCAGTGAGTACATAAGGGTTGATATATATGTATATATCCAACTAGCAAATGCTTGGGGAAGCCCGTCTCAATCATAATAATAACCAAGCATTCCCACTGAATATCGTTTTATATTTTCGATCCAATTATCAATATTTATCTGATCTATTTATTATTGTAAATAAATTTACGAGTTGGATTCATCAATATTATTAATTAATTAAAAGGAGTTAAATAAGACTATTAAATCCATTTAATTAATATTTAATTCACAATTCAAATATTTAAATGATCACTATATTTGAATTCAAGTTACTAAATTCTAAAATCAAATTATTTAAATATTTAAAATTGATTAATTATTCAAACTCAATATGATCAAATTTTTGGAATGTTACATTCTCCTCCCTTAATAGAATTACGTCCTCGAAATTCCCAAGGAAGAAAATGATCGAAACCATTATGTTTATAACTGTTAATTAAAATGAGTTATTAAATTCTTAAAGTTCTATAAAGTATGGAAAATTTCGGTAGCTCCTCCTTTGCGCGGCTCGATCGAAAAAACTACAAATCGCCACAACGGGCCTCAAACCAACAAAAGGAACAAAAGCCAAGTGGCCTCCCATAAATGGGGCATAAAATCATCAATCAATTCCAATTTCTAAGTCTACTATGTACCTTTTTACGTTTAAATTTTAAAATTTTGCAAGCAACTTATTATCTTGATGCAAATGCAAATGCAAGTGCACAAAAATCAAATAGCAATCTCTTGCTTACCTGTACTAACACAATCCAAAAGAGAATCGGGCTGATAAAAAGCAATACATTAGCTATCTCTATCATAAGCACTAACAGCATAAACAATGTATCAATCATATGCACTAACAATATGATGCAACCACTAATAATGATGAAACTCTACATGCAAAAACTAGCCTGATATAAATCTACATGCAACTCCAGTGTGGTATAAAGTCACATGTAACCAAAGCAACATTACAAGCATATGCAACTAAATTACAGAGGATATCCTATAGTAAAATATTATACATTTAATTATTTCAAAAGATAAAATTAGAACTTATTGCCCGGGATTTTATATTCAAAATATATTTTCAAATTCCTCCAAAAAGAAATGTATCGAAAACCAAAATCAATAATGACAAGGAGAGGGCTCTCCCCACCAAAGCATGGTATAACTCTAGAATCAAAACAACATGGAGCATCGAGTGGTATTACGGTTCCTCCTAAAACAACAACTAGAGTAAAGAAATATACTTGGTGAGTCTCCCAAATTAGAAAACCCCTTACTGCCTAAATTTAGTCATAACAAAACATTTGAAAAACCATTTCAAAAATATTCTTTTCAAACGTTCTGAAATAATAACACTTTATCAAAACAAATTCAAAATAATGTTTTTATTATTTCTTTCACAAATTCTTTCTCAAAATTACTTTTTCAAAAGTACCAGGGTTTAAGTCCTAATAAACGAACACTTAACATTATTTAAAATGTCAAATGACTAACAATCAAATTTTAGTTTAGGTTCAAAACTTTCTTGGTTGTCCAAGAATATAGATAATTTCCTAAGCGTACCATTTTACTCATCAGCCTTTGGTTAATGTTTAAAAGATTATCTTGGCTCCCTCAAACAAAATTGAAAGTCATTTTTTAGAATTATTGGTTTCTTAACTATACCAGTTTTTCTAAATCTCTTATATTCTCTATTTAATACTTTATTCAACACTAAAATTACTTATGAATTATTTCATAAATTTTTCACTTAAGTTTTTAAATATTTTAGAAAGATATTTCTTTATAAAATAGCAATTAAAAACTTTCTCCACTTTATCTAATTGTATAATACTCTTCTATATCCTAAGAGTACATTCAAAACACCAATTTTTATTTTAATTTCCAAATTTTAAATGGAAGCCTAATCAAAATATGGGTCTTTAAAAGTTGAGTCAACCTATCAACCTCTTTACCTTAAGGTGTTATATGAAAGATGTTATGGGTTGGCATAATAACATTAGATAGTTTACGCTACTTAGATGTTATAACAAAAGCTACGGTTTAAATAAAACAATGTCTATTTAAACCTTCCTATCTAATTTAACCCAATTTAAAATTTGAGTCAAAATGTCTCTTTTCTATTTAAGAGTTTAAATTTTCATTTATCAAATTATTATGTTACCAAAGATACTTTTATTTATTTTTAAACCAATCCCCTCTAAGGGAACTTAAAAATTAAATACTCGGTTTTTATTTTCAAAACTCTTTTTTGAAAACATACTACATATATTTCTTTATGAAATAACTTCAAATAATTTATTTACTAAAACTCACTTTGGGTTCGTTCAGATTTGAACTCATTTCAATCGCACATTGGTAAAGGAAATAATTTACTAAGTACTCCACAAGGTTTGCCTAAGCAACATCCAATCGTCACTTAGAAAATTATTCAAATTACCAAAAAACTAATCGAAATGTTTTCCCTAAATTACCTAAAGAAAATGCATTCCATTTAAAATTTTACCTTCCAAAATATTTATTTTTAGAAATACTTCCAAGTAGTACTACTATATATCTTTCTTCAAAAACCTTTCGAAATCATTTCCAAACAACACCGGGATTTAAATTCAAAAATTATTTTTAGAATACATTTTATAAATCAAATTTATGTAAAATTACCTTTATACAAAATCATTTCATATTATAATAATTCTCACTATGATAAAATTTTCCCCAACATTTATTCTCTAAATATCGTATCCTATTATTTAGATTACTTTAAACAACTTTTATTAAAAATTTACTTTTAACCTAACATTATAATCGAACACCTTATAATCAAATTGTGAAAATTAATCCACAAGGGGTTTGTTTATAAATTCAAACAATAAATTCCTATAAATAAGTTGAACATAAATAATCAACAATCAACAAATGACAATCAATGCTTTTAAATTAATCGAGCATGACTGATCAAACAATAGTGATAAATATTATCACTTTCAAACAAACAAACACACTCTATAAATATATAATTTTTTTGAAAATTATTCCTTTACATAGATAAAATAGAGGTAAAATATTTCATTTACCAAATTTTCCAAAATCAATATTGTGTCTGCTTGTCTTGTTCAAGTGTTTAGAAATCTCTATCAATACTATGGCATCCCACGTCTCGATCGGAATTCATAAACAACTCAATAGACCCATTAACACAATACGTTTTAATAACAATAAAAAATACGTTCTCGTATATATATACTCTCAAACTCATTCTAGGGTGTCACTTACCCTAATCTATAGTGAGCCATATCCTACCAAAGCCAAGGCACTCGCTTAACCTTCAGCTTTGATACCAAATGTAACATTCACCCACCTCAAGAGTGGTGACTACAATGGTAACCTTGAAAATCTATGCGGATCGTGTGTGTGTATATAGTATATAACAAGTATGTGTATGATAGTATGAATCACACATAATAATAATGCAGGTAAAATTAGAAGTAATCACACCAGAATTTTTATACTGGTTTGGACCCCCCCCCCCCGTCCTACGTCCAGTCCCGAAGCTCCCCTTCGGAAATACACTAACCAATTTCCCTCGCTTCGCTCGGAGGAATAGGCTTTTATACAAGAGTATTTCTTTAACAAGTGCGTGTTCTAGATAACACTGATTTTGACTACAAGTACAGTTTCTTCCTATAATCTCCTTTGAATAGTATGTAATTTTAAGCTTTGATATAAGGAAGAGATAAAAGTATGCTTTTGAGTACTTTCAGAAATCAGAGAGATCACAGGAATATTAGAAAATAAAGAGAGAAGAGTTCAGAATATCAAGTCAGTTTTACTTTTCAAATTCATGCTTATGTATAGAAGTTGAAGAGTTTTGAGAAGTAACGACCTTTGGTTCATTCTATTTCAGTCCAAGAGTTGCAATGTTTGAGGAGGAAGAGTTATGACCAGAGATAGAGGATGCAACTCTTCGATTAAAGAATATGTCTGTTGAAAAGTGTTGGTTGTTACCCAGGTCAGACGTCTGGACGTTTAGGTCAGACGTGTGGCATGTATTAAAAATTTAAATAGAAAACATTGCCAGACGTTTGAGTAAACAAGCCAGACGTCTCACACATGTACAGCTTGTTAATTTCCCTTCTTAAGCATGTAAAAAACCTTTTTAATAATTTGTATATGCATATGCTTGTAAAGATTACTCAAGGAGATTGTACATATCGTCTATTTAAGATATTAATAGAATATACAAATATTTCTTGATATAATGATCCTTGTGTCTGTCTTCAAGTCTGGGTTGCAAAAGTCTACCTGCATATGGATGATGCTAGTGATTGTATAGTTGTTGTCATCAAAATAATAGAGTAGAGGTTCTAACATTATCCCCCCTTTTGATGATGACAACTATACAATTCATTTCTAAGAAGCTCCCCCTGTCTTTTGTAATTTCTCCCCCTATCTATAGGTGGTACAAACTCTCTCCCCTTTGTCATTATCAAAAAAGAGTATACGAAACAATATGAGGAAACATCACAATGAAACAATATGAGGAAACATCATAACAACATAATGTTACTAATCACAATGTCAAAGTACTAAATCAAAATATCATAGTCAAACAAGTAGGAATTTGGAATAAAATAACTTATTGGTAGGAAAAATAACCCCATAGATTAGAAGCATTGTCATCATAGTCACTATGTTGCCATTGTGACTGATCATGATACTCTTCATCTTCTCGAATAGAAAGTCCCTGAAAAGATTGATAGTGGTCGTAATGTTGGGCTTCCTGTGGAGGCCATGAAATGTCTTCACTTTCCTCAGTGTCCATATTGATTGGAGCTTTTCTAGGAGCATGGGTCTGTAAAGGCTCTTCGACCGTTCAAGGTCTTGATGGATGTGCAAGAGGTGCTAGAGGTGGTGTAGGAGATGGAGATGATGAAGATCGTGAAGAAGATCATCCACGAACCTTTCTCATAACCTTTCCCAGAGTAGAGACGACCTTTTTCTAAAGTCTTTTCTACCTTTGTCATTCGTGTAGAAAAAGATCGTTCGAGATGGAAAACTTTCTTATCCAAGAGTTTTTGATTCAAAGATAAGATACGCTGGTTGTGAAGTGATACATCTCTAATACTTTCTCCTTGTCCTCCTGCAATTTGAGCCTCTTGAATTTCAGAATCAGAGTGATAACCTATTGATTCAGAAGGCCTTGATGTAGAGGTAGGTTGTATAGGAGTAGACTGTTGGTGTTGGTACTCGGAAAAGGGTATAATACTTGTTGGATTTTCAGGAAGATGCATCAAAGATAGGAAACGAATTCCAATTTCCTTAACAGGAAGTTCTTCATATTGTGATATGAATGAAGGCACGTTATGCGCTCGAAGAATTCGCATAATATATGGTGCATAGATTATTGTTTGACGAACTAGGGTCCAAAAGCTTTTAATTTGGTCAAAAATATATTGAGCCCAATTTACTTTTGTATGGCCTAAAATAGCATATAAAGCTTTATGGTCATGCTCATATACTTGCTCATGACTACCTAATCTAGGGAGTATGGTATTGACAAGCATTCGGTTAAGTAGTCTAGCTTTTGGACGAAAATTGAATGGTGATAATTTTCTCATGTCAACTTCCCAAATGAGATGTGTAATAGCATCTCTTGGCATGTGTCTCATATCAGGAATATCTTGCAATCTAATTCCTGTATATGAGCACTGTAATATTTGCTCAAGCATTTCAACATTGTATTTTATTTCTTCCCCATAAACACTTGTCCAAATCCAATATTACGGATCAGATGGATTCCAAATATGAATTGAACATAAATTTATGAATAATAAAAATACCGCTAGTTAATCAATTTGCCCAGAGTTAGAATCATAATTTATGAGATGGTGAATCTCAGCATCACTCACCAAGTCATCGATTTCGTAATTGAAGAATCTTTGTAGTGGATAAAATGGACCACAATGTATCCTTTTCTTTTCCAATTCCTGAAGTCTTTGTCTTCCATCTTGTTCTACCATCCAATCATTAATGATTTCGTCTGTGACAAATTGCTGAGAAGGTGGTTGAGAGCTGGAGCCTTGGCCTGTCTTCTTGGGCTTGGGAAAGGGTTTCTTGGATTTGGGTGCCATTGATTTGAAGTTTTGAAAGAAAGAAAGCAAATTGATTTGGGGTTTAGGGTTTTGTTGTAGGGTTAGGTGAAAACTGTAAAAGGATGTAAAAGATGATTTATAGGGGAGGCTGAAATGGTGACTTCGGAGTACGGTCAGAAGTCTGTAGTTTTAATCAAACGTCTGGTCGTATAGGTAATTTTAAGACAGAGACTTGATGCAGACGTCTGAGAATAAAATCACACATCTGAGCTGAGTTAGTTACTTTTTCCAAAGACTTGATCCAGACGTTTGGACGAACTGACAAACGTATAAGCTGAAACGTAAAAGTTTTTTTAGGATTATAGGCAGACGTCTGTTCGAAATACCAGACGTCTGTTAGGTCTAAAAAAATGTTATTATTATTAATATTTTAAAAAAAAATATAAGCATGAATGAACTTACTTAGCATGACAAATATTATAGCTCTATATCGCAGACACCTGTTGTGACAATTTTGAGATTATTTAGAGATTTTAGATTGTTAATATCGATACAATGTTTTAGTAAGAACAAGTTATAAATTATAATCTTGAATGGTTTGAACCTTATTATAACTAGATATATATTCGAAATACAGTCTTTAGAAGAATAGAGTTACTTTTTCTCCCACGAATTTGGCTTCTCCTTTGTATCCTTTTTGAATGGTCGTAGTGGAGACCAAGAAGGAGGTATTGGACTGAATTGGGCTTCAGATGTTCCTTCTCCCTATAGTTTATGTGGATTTATTTGATGAGCACGTGGAGGAGTTTCAATCACACGAGGAGATCGGACATGAACACGATCCTTTGTTGGAGAGTGTCCACATATTGCAAGAATGCACTTTTCTAAAAAGTTTAGATAAGCTCCTTTGTTTCATTATGTATAGTACATTTCTTTTTGAACGTTCATCATTTTTTTTGATAATGATGAACTTCGTCAATTTTGTCATGAAGAGAAGCATTTTCAAGATTAATACCATATTTGGCATATTTTCTTTCGGAGAATAGCTGGTATGGTACACAGGAGTAGTAGTAGGAACAATGTGTGTGGAAGGAGAGGATTTTGGTGTTGTTTTGGTAGGAGATGTATACGAACTGTCGAAAGAAGGGGAGGAGAAATCAATGGCTGAGTAAGTCGAATCGTGATTAGATGACATTATATATAAAAGTTTTAAATGTTTTTTAGAGAGTGAAAGATTATATGGTTAAAAAATTATCTTTGAGATATATATAAGTTTGACAATTTCTAATTAGGGAAAAAGTTGGTTGTTAGTTAACTAAATTCATGGTTAAAAATTATTTGTATTAAAAATAATTTGTGGTGTTCAAAAGGTTTCAAAATGAAAGGTGAAGAAGGGTTTTTGTTTGTTTGCTTTTCTAAGTAACCATTTAGGATAATATAGTTTAGTTTATTAATTCATTATATGAACAAATTCCTAAATTTCGTCTACGTTTTACAAACGATTGTTCATTTAATGGTTTGGTGAATATATCGGCAATTTGATTGTCGGTGTTAACAAATTCAAGGGAGATAATTCCTTTTTCGACATTATCTCTAAGAAAATGGTGTCGTATGTCTATATGTTTAGTTCGAGAATGGTTAACTGGATTTTCAGATAAATTGATAGCACTAGTATTGTCGCAGTATATCGGAGATTTTTCAATTATTTTACCAAAATCTCTAAGTGATTGTTGCATATAGATGACTTGAGCACAAGCTAAGGCGGCAGAGATATATTCTGCTTCACATGTCGAGAGTGAAACACAATTTTGCTTTTTGCTAAACCACGAAACTAAAGATTGACTGATAAAATGGCAGGTACCACTTGTGCTCTTTCTGTCAGTTTTACATCCAAAATCTGCACCGCTATATGATATGAGTTGGAAAGTCGTACCTTTAGGATAAAATAAGCCGTAATCTGTGGTGTTAGTTAAGTAACATAAAATTCGTTTGACTGCTCGATGATGTGATTCCTTAGGTTGAGCTTGAAAGCGAGCGCACAGATAGACACTCATCATTATATCGGGTATATTAGTTGTTAAGTATAATAAAGAGCCGATCATACTACGATAAGATTTTTGATCATAGTCTTTTCCCTTTTCATCTTTGTCTAAATATAAAGTTGTGCTCATAGGAGTTGGTTTACTAGTGGTGTTCTCCATTCCGAAACGTTTAAGTAAACCTTTACAATACTTTTCTTGATTTATAAAACTATCGTTGTCCAATTGTTTTATTTGTAATCCAAGGAACAAATTTAATTCGCCCATGTGTGACATTTCAAGCTCATTTTTCATTATTTCAGAAAATTCATTACATAAAATTTCATTAGTTGATCCAAATATGATGTCGTCAACATATATATGTACTACTAATATATCATTATTTTTATGTTTTATAAATAGTGTAGTGTCTATTTTGCCTATTTGAAATCCAGAATTTTGTAGATGAGTTTTTGGTCAATCGTACCAAGTACGTGGTGCTTGTTTTAAGCCGTATAGAGCCTTTTTGAGTTTAAAAACATGGTCAAGATATTTTTCATGAATAAATAATGGCGTTTGTTCTACAAAAAACTTTTTCTTTGATAAAGCCGTTTAAGAAGGCACTCTTAACATCCATTTGAAATAATTTGAAGTTGTGATGACACGCAAAAGCAAGTAGAGTACGAATTGCTTCGAGACGAGCTACGGGAGCAAACGTCTCTTCGTAATCAATTCCCTCTTCTTGGTTGTAGCCTTGAGCCACTAATCTTGCTTTGTTATGAATATTATTTCCATTTTCATCTGCTTTGTTTTTGAAAACCCATTCTGTTCCTATTACAGATTGATTTGATGGTCTAGGAACGAGTTCCTATACATTATTACGTTCAAATTGATTTAATTCTTATTGCATTGCTAAGATCCAAGAATCATCTTTAGATGCTTCTTTATAATTTTTAGGTTCTGTATTTGAGATAAAAGCAATGTGACTCATTTGATTTAAGTTATTTCTAGTGACTCGAGAATTTAAGTCTCCAATTATATTATCCAAAGGATGATTTTTTAATATTCGTGTGGGTGATCTTAAAACATTTTCATTATTATCGGAGGATGAATTATTCATATTATTTGTATTTTCAATTTGATTTTTAGTTAAGATTTCGTCTTCATCTTCTTTAATAGTTTGTTGGAAATTCTCATCAAAAGACACATGTAAGCTTTCTTCTATAATATTTGTTCGTTTATTATAAATTCTATAAGCTTTACTACGTTCTGAATAACCAATGAAAATTCCTTCGTCGGCTTTGGGATCAAATTTTTCAAGATTATCTTTAGTATTTAAAATAAAACATTTTGACCCAAAAGTTCAGAAATACGAAACTTTTGGTTTCCTTCCATAAAATATTTCATAACATGTATTTTTAGTCATAGGTCGAAGTGTGACACTGTTTAATACAAAACAGGCAGTGGCAATGGCTTCAGCCCAGAAATGTTTGGGTAGATTACTACTATTTAGTAGTGTTCGTGCACATTCCTATAAAGTTCTATTTTTCCTTTAAACCACACCATTTTGTTGTGGTGTTCGTGGAACCGAAAAATTAGGACTAATTCCTTTTTCGTTACGAAAATCAGTGAAAAATTCATTTTCGAATTCTTCTCCATGATCACTGCGTATAATTTTTTTTAAAATCCATTAAGTTAGTAATCCATTTTGCAAAGATTTTAAACATTCCAAAAGTGTCACTTTTATGTTTTAAAAATAATGTCCAAGTATATCTTGAAAAATCATCTATAATTATGAACACATGTTTGTTATGATTTATACTACGTACTTGTGTTGGTCCAAATAATTCTAAATGAAATAATTCTAATGGTTGCTTAGTAGATATTTTATTTTCAGATTTGAAAGAACTTTTCTTTTACTTGCCCATTTGACAAGCGTCACATAAATTTTTAATTTTATTATTAATTTTAGGTAGACCTCTAACTAGATCATGTTTTGCTAGTTTGTTAATATATTTAAAATTTATATGACAAAAATATTTGTGCCAAATCCAAGGATCATCATGATTTGCGGCTAGACATAAATCTAAATTATTTTTAATGTTCATATTTAGGATATATATATTACGATTTCTAAATCCTTCAAAGAGTAAATTTTTGCTTTGATTGAGAATTTTACATTTATCTTTTTCAAATTTTATTTCAAACTCTTTATCACACAACTGACTTATACTAAGAAGATTATGTTTTAGGTTTTCTACTAATAAAACATTAGAAATAATAGGAGAGTTAGAGATACCGATATTGATGACTCCTCCAATGCCAATGACGAACCTTTTTGAATTATTGCCAAAAGTTACAATGCCACCATCAATGTACTTTATATTTGATAGCATGTGAGCATTTCCCGTCATGTGCTTGGAGCATCCACTATCTAATATCAATTTTTCTTTATTTTTGTATTTGGATACTTGCAAAAAATAAAAAAGTTTAAATTGGTACCCTTTTTACCTTTTTGGGTCCTAAGTGTTAGTAGATGAGGGTAACCATACCCATGATGATCTGGTTCCTTTTGAAATATAATAATTATTGTGAATCACTTCTTTCATATAATTACCTATATATTTCTGTTTAATTAGGTTGTTATTTATTTTAGGAACCCATATTTTAATCATTTCTAAACTTGTGATTAATTTCTTATTTCTGGAAGAAGGTTTTTTTATTTTAGTATAAATTTTACTATACTTTGTAATTTTTGTTTTATTCTCAAACCCTATTCCATGAATGGCTTGGAAAATTTAATTAAATTCTCCAAATCTTGTTTTCCTTTGTTAAATTTTGTAACATTATTTGTAACTTTATCCAATTTGTTTTTAAGATTAGTAATTTCGAATTTTGAAGTTTTTAGATTATCTTTTAAGATAATGTACTTATTACTAATTTCATTATTTTCTAGTTTAACTTTTCCTAATTCACAAGATAAAGCATCATTTTTAATAGAAAGATTCATACACTTTTCTTGAGAATTTTCTAATTCTTCTTCTAAAATAGATTTTTCATTATTTAGTAACCCTATTTCAAGTTCTAATCGATTTATCTTAGCAACATATTCCTTATTTAATTTCTTAGTTTCTTTGTATTTGTCATCAAGTTCCATATTTACTTCTACAATTTCATCATAAGTAAGATCGGGACATACCTCATTAGTGTGTTCCATGAAACATACATTTGCTTGCTCCGTATCACTTTCACTGTCACTATCGGATGAAGAGGAAGGGTCGAAGTCATCCCATGTGACTTGGAATGCCTTTCTCTTTTTCTTAAATTTCTCAAACTTATTTTTCTTTTTCTCGTTGTTGAGTTTTGGGCAATCCTTCTTCATATGTCTGAACTGATCACATTCAGAACACTTGATTGAAGTTTGAATTGATGAATTTGATTTTCCGCTATTTTGGAATCTTGTCATTTTCTTGAATTTCTTAAATTTGTTGTAGTTTTTGGCAATAAATACAATTTCTTCTTCATCCAATTCAGAATCTTCATTGCTTGCTTGAAATGCTATGTTCATCTTTTCATGGTTTTGTTCCTTTTTGGCCTGCAAATTAGCTTCATACGACATTAAATTTCCAATCAACTCTTCAACTTTGAGTACAGAAAGATCAACTCTTCAACTTTGAGTATTTCTTTGACAAGTGTGTGTTATAGGTAACACTGATTTTGACTACAAGTACAGTTTCTTCCTATAATCTCCTTTGAGTAGTATGTAATTTTAAGCTTTGATATAAGGAAGAGATAAAAGTATACTTTTGAGTACTTTTAGAAATCAGAGAGATCACAGGAATATTAGAAAATAAAGAGAGAAGAGTTCAGAATATCAAGTCAGTTTTACTTTTCAAATTCATGCTTATTTATAGATGTTGAAGAGTTTGTTTGAGAAGTTACGACCTTTGGTTCATTCTATTTCAGTCCAAGAGTTGCAATGTTTGAGGAGGAAGAGTTATGACCAGAGATAGAGGATGCAACTCTTCGATTGAAGAAGATGTCTGTTGAGAAGTACTGGCCGTTACCCAGGTCAGACGTCTGGACGTTTAGGTCAGACGTCTGGCCTGTATTAAAAATTTAAACAGAAAACGTTACCAAATGTCTAAGTAAACAAGCCAAACGTCTAACACATGTACAGCTTCTTAATTTCCCTTCTTAAGCATGTAAAAAACCTTTTTAATCATTTGTATATGCATATGCTTGTAAAGATTACTCAAGGAGATTGTACATATTATCTATTTAAGATATTAACAGAATAAACTAATATTTCTTGATATAATGATCCTTGTGTCTGTCTTCAAGTCTTGGTCGCAAAAGTCTACCTGCTTATGGATGATGCTAGTGATTGTATAGTTGTTGTCATCAAAATCATAGAGTAGAGGTTCTAACAAACCTCGTTCCTGATTTTACGACCAGCCTCTCGGTTGTAGGCCATCTGCCAACCAACTCGTAAAGGAATGTGTAGGGGTGAGAGACAAAGCTTCGTCACATAGTTCACAATGCGAAAGCCCCCTATCACGCTATCTACAACCAACAGTATCGGAAACGACAACATATAATATAACAAAGATAGTATAAACTGTCAGTCCAAAATACATAGTACATCAGAGTTAAAAATAAACCTTATCAGCTAGACAGTTATAAAATCCTGACCTTACAATTGCTGATAGGTATATATAATACAGCGAAAAGTAAAATACTACGAAAGGTGAACATCTAAGTCTTCTCCAAGAGCTCCATATCACCAAAGCCAACCTAGGAAAAACTCTGTCTACCCGAGCATTATAATAAAATAACACCTAGGTTAGTCTGGAAAACTAGCGTGTGAAAACTCATGTAACATGATGAACATATAAAAATTCTGTAAGACCACGCGGCTAATGCAGAACGAGTTTTTACCTCACAAGAACAACATCCATTGAAGAAGAAATGGGAAACAAACCAGAATAACAATCCAATCAAGAAAGAATGGAAATAAACAACGAAAATAATCCAAATAAAAAAGAAGGGTACAAGTAAGAACAAACCCCATACTTAATGAATGGGCATAAATAATATCAAATTTCAAACTTAAATGAATGGACAAAAATAATTAAACATAGAGAAGAGCATAAGGCAGTTCTCAATGCAATTAAGGAAATAATTCAAAGATTTGAATTAACAACAATAAAACGAGAAATTTTTCCAACAACGATTAAGATGGTGCACCCCCTTTACCGAAAGTATACCTCTAGAAATATAATTGAGAACTCTGATGTCTCTCGGACACATCCAAGCCGGACCCCATCAACGGTTATAGAGAATTCGAGTAGTTCACATCATAATGAGCAAAACCGAATCCAGTCTGGAGTAAATGTGGAAATACCCTAATGAGAGCAACCCCACATAGCTTGGTTTCCACTCACTCTTTGGGTTTAGTCATTACCGAAAAAGGATAACAGAGCACAAAAGAGCAATAAATCATCTTGAATAGATGAAACACCAAGGAGAAAGCAGAATCAAAGTCGATAATCGATAAATCAACTATCGGGAATGATAAAATGGTTGTTCACACTTCCGCTTGATTTTCACATCACAATACTTTTAAAGACACTTTAAAATTACTGTAACAACCCGCATATTTTTACGATAATATATTTAAATGATTTATTTAAATATAGCATTATTGGTTGAATTTAAAAGTCCAAAACACAAATTTTTGTAAACGGTCGAATCCGGACTTGAGACCCCTTCCATTGAGTCCAAAATGGCGTTTGCGATTTTTTTGAGTATAAACATCGATATGTTTGGAGTTGAGTAGAATTTTGCTATTTTTCTATTGGGTTTGGGTTTCAGCCCACCAACTCATCTAATACCCTAACTCCTCCTCCAACTCCTCTTCATTCATTCTATTATTTCCTAACACTCAAGCTAAAGGAAAATGGGGGAAAGAAAGGGAAATCAAAATTCCTAAGCCCTAGTTTACTAGGAAATTCAAATTCAAGTTCTAGAATCAAAGAGAAGCTTAGGTAAGCATCCTCTTTATCTTCTCCATCTCAATCTCTCTTCAAATTTTCAGAAATTCCTAAACCCTAACTTAGAAAATATTTGCTTATGAGCTTATATTGGAGCTTCTTGAGTTGAAGTTGAAGAGTGGTTGATCTTTCCTTTGTTTTAAAGCTTCTCATTCGTTGTTTTTGGGTTTAAAAGTGAGTTTTTGAACTCACATCTATGTCTATACCTTTGATTGTTGTTAGGTATGAATTCCTAACATCTATTCATGTTCATTTGCTTTTGATTTAAATTGATTTGGTGAATTTTCCAAATTTTGGTGTTTTGAAGTGAAAATCTTTAAAAATCCTATCTTGGATGTTTGGACATGTTGTTTGGGGTGTATCGAAGAGCCTATAAGGTTGGGTTGTCACTTGGCATAAATCCCTAGTCTCCGTCGCTCGTTCGATCGCTTCCGAATCGATTTGGCCATCATTGGCCTAGGCAAATTCTACCCAGGTCCAGGTGACCAGACGTCTAGTTGAAGAACTCAAACGTGTGGTAGGGGTCCCTGGAAAAATTATGTAACGAACGCAAAAAATAAAATGGCAGGCAAAAGAACCAGACGTCTGGTTCAACCGGTCAGACGTCTGGTTAGGGGTTCTGGAGATTTTACATAAAAGGAAAAATAAAAAGAAAATGGCAGAACCCCAGGTCAGACGTCTGGCCAATCCAACCAGACGTCTGGTCCTGTTGGTTTTTGCCCGTTTTGCCTATTTTTTTGCGAATTTCCATTTTCTTATCGATTTTTGTTGATCCGATTAGTTGTTGTCATTTATTATCGACTTTGATGACTTCTTTTTCTGGATTTTTGGGAATATCCATTTGATGGATTTGATATCGATTTTCATGGTTTTAATTCATGTCTTCGAATGTGAATTTTTGGTGATTGATTGTTTTTACAATCATTTTCTGTGGTTTGTCACTTTAAAATACAAAGGTTTCTATACTAGTAGTAAATACTCAAACTCTTTCGCAAAAAACGATTTCAACACTACTTTTAAATATAAAGCTCGTTTTTAAAACTGTTTTCCAATCTATTAGTATATACTAACCTTTACCTCATTCGTATGAGAAATCCAATTAAACGACTTAGCAAAACAAGTGGTATGAAACGCTTGCGTTAAGTTCGTTGGTTAATTCTTAGACTTGTTCGATTGAAATCTTATGACAATTTTCGAGTGGAAATCTACAATTTTCTCGTAAATATTTAAGTTAAGCCAGTGGTTATGGTACATGAAGCTAAACTAATCTATGTACTAGCTTGGTGTATTTTACACTTTTAATTGATCTATGATGATCATTTTGAGGGTTAGACTTGCGATGAGCAGTGTCGGATTGTCCGCGTGGGGGACTGTACCCCGTTTTGTGGAGCTTCGTCTCATTTTTATAGGCTAGCGACCTACGGGCTTTATGGAGTTCGGTTCATCGGGTGTACCGTTATTGTACTACGTCGTTGTTCTGAATTATTTGAGTTTCAGGTTCATCGGGCGTACCGTTATTGTCCTACGTCGTTGTTCCGGCTCATTTGAGTTTCAGGTTCCTCAGGCGTACCGTTATTGTACTACGCCGTTGCACCGGCTCTATGGTTAGCGACCATGGGATAGCGACCCGTTTGTGATACACATGTTGGTGAGTTTTCATGCTCCCGTTTGTGATAAGCCTCCACCTTTGTGTTTTCTGGATTTCTAATTGTTGATTTCTGGAATTTTTGTTTCACCAATTTTTGCGATTGACATTGATATGTTTTGTCAATATTTGGGGTTTGGTGAATAAGCTAAAGAATGTGATATTCTTTTTTATATTTGATGAGATTTGAGATATTGTATGATTTTTATTGTTATCGAATGTATACTTGTTACAGTATGGCATTATTGTTATCATACATTTTTTGGTATCTCTTATTCTTTCTCATCTCATATGATATTTATAGCTAGACTGATCCATTTATTATTTTTCTTCTTAAATAATACTCAGGTAAGACCGAGGTGTTACAGGTGCTTCCACTTGACTTCTTAGCAGGGGCTAGCTTCTTATTTTGGCTAACTACTTTAGCTTAGTAGTTTTTTTTTATACATTAGAGATAGGGACTCATTGATGTATACATATTCTTTTGCTAGCACTTGTACCTATTCTTTTGTGATGTAGTGGATCTTATTTGACCACCATTTTGATGTACACTTTTATGTGTTATATTCATATCTGTTTCCGCCTTTATGATATGAATATCTGTGACTGATTTGTGTTATGATTATTTCTATATTTGTTTCGAATCCCACATAGCCACTGTGTAGTAGCTTTGAGTTTGTATTTGATATGTCGGATTTTATACTATATGGCATATCGGTACTTGCACAAAGCAATTACACAGATGGTCGCTCCTCAACAACCGTATTCTTCATGCTAGTTGACGGCATCACCCAGTAGTGTCCTTGGCTAGTGTGAGTATAGAGATGGGGCGTCACAGCTTGGTATCAGAGCCAAACTTCGAAACAATGTAGAATAATCTAGCAAGGATCATTGTCCTAAGTCTTTCTTAGGAATCATGCCTTAGGATTTAATTCGAGTCATTGGACCCGTTCTATCCTATTTTCTTTTGTGATGCCTTGTTTTATCAATCAAGTTTGTTTGATACTCATTCTGAGAATAACATTTTTCCTCTTCTTTCTTTCTTTCTTAAAGAAGAGAAATGGTTAGACCTGGCCGTCCCAGTGTCGGTCATTCTAGTGCTACTCCTCGGGATAGAGTATTCATGTCTGCTCAATAGCTTTTGGATCTTGTAAAGAATGCCCAAGCTGCCAGTCCTATTCCTGAGCCTACTCATCCTAAATCTAGGTTTGCACGCTTGTGCAATGATTATACCAATTTGGGTGGAAGGCCATTCAAGGGTTCCGAAAACGTTATAGAAGTCCAAGCTTGGCTTAGAGCATGCGACCGCATCTTTTCTCGCATGAAACTTGTGGATCTATATTGAGTCTAAGTGGCTTCTAGCATGCTCCAGGAGAGAGCATTAAATTGGTATGAGCTTTTGATTTTGGAAATTATCAAAGCGGATCTTACTTGGGAGAAATTCTGGGAAAGGTTCGAGTTAAAGTTTGTGTCGGAGGCTGAAAAAGTAACTTTGGCCCAACGCTTTATTGACCTTGTTCAAGGTGAATCTTTTGTGATGGATTACGTCGCATCTTTTGAATCTCCCTCTAAATATGGGGTCGAGTATATTAATACCCCATTGAAGAAAAATCAGAGGTTTGTCTATGGGTTGAATAAGAATCTCAAAATGCCTTTACTTCTGAAACTAGAAGTTTCTTTCGATCAGCTTGTTGATATCGCTCTTCGACTTGAAAAGGCCGATAAAGAAAGTGATGCTGAAGTTGTGGGTGCCAAACAGAACTTCAACATCAACAAGAAGAGGCATATTAAGTTCAAAGGCCCTAAACCCAACAAGAAAGGAAAGCAAGCAACTTCGGTAGCAAAGACTCCTACCTCTAGTCGTGGGCAATGCTACAATTGTGGTTTTAAGGACCATTATGCAAATATGTACCCAAAACCTCATTTTTGTCGTTATTGCAAAAGTTCGGGTCATCTTTTAACTTCATGCCCCAAACTTCCAAACAAGAAAGAGGGAAAGCTAAATGTTGTGCAAGCTCCTAGTAACACTTCCCTTGGTCAAGGTATTTCCCATTCTATCCTTGATGGTATTATTATGTTTTGTGATCATCCTATTCGAGTTCTTTTTTATACGGGAGCATCTCACTCTTTTATATCAAAGGAACTTGTTGATACTTTGTATTTAACTGTTATGGGCTTGATGACTTCACTGAGAATTGCGAATCCGGTTGGTGGATCCGCAACACTCAGTTTACTTTGTAAAGATGTCGATATTATTTTATGTGATTATGCTTTCCATGCTGATTTGCATGTTATGCGTTACTTAGGTTTCAGAATGATTTTGGGAATGGATTGGCTTGATCGTTATGAAGCCCACATCCTATGTCCTGAGAGGACTATCCATCTTCGACATCCTCAATCTGTTAAGCAGATTTCTATTGTACTTAAAGATTCAGATTCCAATTCGACAGCATCCTTATATTCTCTAAATCTACATGATGACGATAATGATGATGAGGAAGATGTCATTTCCCTCAATCACGTTGTTCGTGAATTTCCCGACATATTTGAGCCCATTTTAGGATTACCCCCTAAGCGAGCAATTGAGTTCAGAATTAATTTAATCCCTGGAGCTCTACCTATCACTCGTCCTCCTTATTGTATGTCCAATAAGGAAAATGAGGAGATGCGTAAACAATTATTCGAATTGGAAGCAAAACAGTTTATTCGTTCTAGTTCCTCTCCATGGGAAGCTTCAGCTATCTTTGTGAAGAAATATGATAGTACACTTAGGCTTTGTGTTGACTACCGTAAGCTTAATGATCTCACCATCAAGAATAAATATCCCTTACCTCGGATTGATGATCTATTCGATCAACTTAGCGGTGCTAGAGCCTTTTCACAGTTAGTCTTAGCAACCGGTTTTCATCAGCTTCGTATTGCAGAGGATAGCATTCCTTTGACGTCGTTCCATACTCATTATGGATCTTATGAATGGCTTGTTATGCCATTTGGTTTAACGAATGCTCCAGCTTATTTCGTTGACCTTATGAATCGAGTTTTCAAAAACTTCCTCAATCAATTTGTTCTCATCTTTATAGATGATATTCTTGTTTATTCTAAAACCGAGGAAGAGCATGAAAAACATCTTCGGATTGTGTTGGAAACTCTTAGGAGAAATCAATTGAAAGAAAAAATTTCTAAGTGCCACTTTTGGCAATCTCGTGTGAAATTTTTGGGGCATATTATTTCTGAATCCGGTATTTCCATGGATTCTTCAAAGATTGAAGCGATTCAAAATTGGAAGAGTGTGACGGAAATTTGTAGCTTTCTTGGATTGGCGGGTTATTACCATCGGTTCATAAAAGACTTTTCTAAAATTTCTGTACCTCTTACTAGTTTGACAAAGAAGGGAGTTATGTACATTTGGATAGACAAATGTGAAGCTGCTTTTCAGAAATTAAAAGAACTCCTTTTCGATGCTCCTATTCTTGTGATTCCCGAAGGGAACAAAGACTTTATTGTTTATACCGATGCTAGTCATGTTGGTTTGGGAGCCGTTCTCATGCAAAGGGAACGTGTTATCGCTTATGCTTCTGGGCAATTAAAGCCTACCGAAACTAGATATGCCACTGATGATTTAGAGCTCGCGGCTATTGTTTTCGCTCTTAGAATTTGGCGTCGTTATCTTTTGGGAGAGAAATTTGTTCTCTACACCGATCATAAATCTTTGAAGTATTTATTTTCTCAAAAGGAACTTAATTTGCGTCAACAACGTTGGCTCGAATTCCTTCAATCTTATGATCTTGATATTCTCTATACTCCCGGAAAGGGCAATCGTGTTGCCGATGCCCTTAGTTGTAAGCAACAAGCGGTTGTTTCCATGATGATATCTGAATGGAATGATCTCAAGACTTTGTCCACTTGTGAGATTTGAGATCGTGAATCCGATTCATGTTCATCTCTTGTTTTATGTAGCCTTGAGGCTCAGCCATCTCTTTTAGACCGCATCCTTGAAGCCCAAAAGCATGATCCCGAACTAGCACTCCTTAGCCAAAGTTGTAGGGATAAAAATAAGGTTGATGGTTTGAAAGACTTTGTTATTGATGCTCGTGGAGGTATTTGAAAGTTTGGTAGACTTATTGTGCCAAACATTTGTGATCTTCATAAAGACATTTTAGAAGATTCTCATCGTTCTAAATTTACCATTCATCCTGGTAGTAGTAAAATGTATGCGGACAAGAAGCGACTTTATTATTGGGATGGAATGAAATCTGATATTGCTAACTTTATTAAGCATTGCATGACTTACTAACTCATAAATGCTGAGCATCAAAGGCCCGGTGAGTTTTTGCAACCATTAGACATTCCCGTTTGGAAGTGGGATCAAGTCTCTATGGACTTTATTGATGGTCTTCCCCATTATCGTTCGGGTCATGATAGCCTATGGGTGATAGTAGATAGACTTACAAAATCCGCCCATTTTCTTCCCGTTCGGTCCAATCGGACCGTACCTCTTTTGGCAAAACTCTATGTCAAAGAAATTGTTAAATTGCATGGAGTTCCAACTTCTATTGTTAGTGATCGTGATCCATTATTTACTAGTGGATTTTGGAAAGGTCTTCAAAAAGCTTTGGAAACAAAGCTTAATTTTAGCACTGCTTATCATCCTCAGTCCGATGGACAAACCGAGCGTGTGAATCAAACTCTTAAAGATCTTCTTCGTGCATGTGTTCTTGATTTTGGTGGAAGTTGGGAAGATCATATTTCTCTTGTTGATTTTTCTTACAATAATAGCTTCCAATATAGTATTGGTAAGTCTCCTTTCGAGGCACTCTACGAAGGCCATGCCGATCTCCTTCGTGTTGGCTTGAAGCCGGAGAGAAGCTGGTTTTAGGTCCAGATTTTATTCGTGATGCCCCAGAAAAGATCGA
Source organism: Allium fistulosum (assembly GCA_030737815.1). NCBI lineage: Eukaryota > Viridiplantae > Streptophyta > Magnoliopsida > Asparagales > Amaryllidaceae > Allium > Allium fistulosum. The sequence continues at coordinate 637,572,066 of CM060901.1, forward strand.
CCTTATTCGTCATAGGATGAAAGAAGCTCAAAGTAGATAAAAATCCTATGCTGATAATCGAAGAAGGAATTTAGAATTTTCTGTGGGAGATTTGGTGTTCATTCGTGTTTCACCTATGAAGGGTGTTGTGCGTTTTAGTCGATCGGGAAACTTAGCACCTCGATATATTGGTTTATTTCCCATCACCGAACGCATTGGTACCATGGCATATCGCCTTTTATTACTGCCTCAATTTTCTGCTATTCATAACGTATTCCACGTTTATCAACTACGGAAATGCCTTAGGGATTCTGATTCTATTCTTGAGCCCGATGTTATTGAAGAAATTGATATTTCACCTAATTTGACTTATGAGCAACATCCTATTCATATCATTGCTTCGGAGGTTAAACGCCTTCAAAATAAGGATGTTCCGCTTGTGGAAGTTCAATGGTCCTCAAATCCTAAGGATTACTCTTGGGAAGCCAGAGAATTCATTGAGCGAACACATCCGGACTTACTCTCTCGTGCTCCTTAAGGTAAACTTCTCATTTCAAAATTTCTTCTTTTGTGTTGTTATGCCTTAGTATGGTTGTTACTTTTTATTTTCTTCTTTTGTATTGCGAGGACACAATTTCTTTAAGGAAGGGAGTCTGTAACAACCCGCATATTTTTACGATAATATATTTAAATGATTTATTTAAATATAGCACCATTGGTTGAATTTAAAAGTCCAAAACGTGACTTTTTGTAAACGGTCGAATCCGGACTCGAGACCCCTTCCATTGAGTCCAAAATGGCGTCTGCGACCTTTTTGAGTATAAACATCGATATGTTTGGAGTTGAGTAGAATTTTGCTATTTTTCTATTGGGCTTTGGGTTTGGGTTTCAGCCCACCAACTCATCTAATACCCTAACTCCTCCTCCAACTCCTCTTCATTCATTCTATTATTTCCTAACACTCAAGCTAAAGGAAAATGGGGGAAAGAAAGGAAAATCAAAATTCCTAAGCCCTAGTTTACTAGGAAATTCAAGTTCTAGAAATCAAAGTGAAGCTTAGGTAAGCATCCTCTTCATTTTCTCCATCTCAATCTCTCTTCAAATTTTCAGAAATTCCTAAACCCTAACTTAGAAAATATTTTCTTATGAGCTTATATTGGAGCTTCTTGAGTTGAAGTTGAAGAGTGGTTGATCTTTCCTTTGTTTTAAAGCTTCTCATTCGTTGTTTTTGGCTTTAAAGGTGAGTTTTTAAACTCACATCTATGTCTATACCTTTGATTGTTGTTAGGTATGAATTTCTAACATCTATTCATGTTCATTTGCTTTTGATTTGAATTGATTTGGTGAATTTTCCAAATTTTGGTGTTTTGAAGTCAAAATCTTTAAAAATCCTATCTTGGATGTTTGGACATGTTGTTTGGGGTGTATCGAAGAGCCTATAAGGCTGGGTTGTCGCTTGGCATAAATCCCTAGTCTCTGTCGCTCGTTCGATCGCTTCCGAATCGATTTGGCCATCATTGGCCTAGGAAAATTCTGCCCAGTTCCAGGTGACCAGACGTCTGGTTGAAGAACTCAGACGTCTGGTAGGGGTCCCTGGAAAAATTATGTAACGAACGCAGAAAATAAAATGGCAGAAAAAAGAACCAGACATCTGGTTCAACCGGTCAGACGTCTGGTTAAGGGTTCTGGAGATTTTACGGAAAAGGAAAAATAAAAAGAAAATGGAAGAACCCCAGGTCAGACGTCTGGCCAATCCAACCAGACATCTAGTCCTGTTGGTTTTTGCCCATTTTGCCTATTTTTGTGTGAATTTCCATTTTCTTATCGATTTTTGTTGATCCGATTAGTTGTTGTCATTTATTATCGACTTTGATGACTTCTTTTTCTGGATTTTTGGGAATATCCATTTGATGGATTTGATATCGATTTTCATGGTTTTAATTCACGTCTTCGAATGTGAATTTTTGGTGATCGATTGTTTTTACAATCGTTTTCGTTGGTTTGTCACAATAAAATACAAAGGTTTCTATACTAGTAGTAAATACTCAAACTCTTTCGCAATAAACGGTTTCAACACTTCTTTTAAATATAAAGCTCGTTTTTAAAACTGTTTTCTATTAGTATATACAAATCTTTACCTCATTCGTATGAGAAATCCAATTAAACGACTTAGCAAAACAAGTGGTATGAAACGCTTGTGTTTACTTCGTCAATTAATTCTTAGACTTGTTCGATTGAAATCTTGTGACAATTTTTGAGTGGAAATCTACAATTTGCTCGTAAATATTTAAGTTAAGCCAGTGGTTATGGGACATAAAGCTAAACTCATCTATTTACTAGCTTGTTGTATTTTACACTTTTAATTGATCTATGATGATCATTTTGAGGTTTAAACTTGCGATGTGAAGTGTCGGATTGTCCGTGTGGGGGACTGTACCCCGTTTTGTGGAGCTTCGTCTCATTTTTATAGGCTAGCGACCTACGGGCTTTATGGAGTTTGGTTCATCGGGCGTACCGTTATTGTACTACGTCATTGTTCCAAATTATTTGAGTTTCAGGTTCATCGGGCGTACCGTTATTGTACTACGTCGTTGTTCCGACTCATTTGAGTTTCTGGTTCCTCGGGCGTATCGTTATTGTACTACGTCGTTGCACCGGCTCTATGGTTAGCGACCCGTTTGTGATACACGTGTTGGTGAGTTTTCAAAACTCATGCTCTCGTTTGTGATAGGCCTCCCCCTTTGTGTTTTCTGGATTTCTAATTGTTGATTTCTAGAATTTGTGTTTCACCAATTTTTGCGAGATATGTTTTGTCAATATTTGGGGTTTGGTGAATAAGCTAAAGAATGTGATATTCTTTTTGGATATTTGACGAGATTTGAGATATTGTATGATTTTTATTGTTATTGAATGTATACTTGTCACGGTATGGCATTATTTTTATCATACATTTTTGTGGTATCTCTTATTCTTTCTCATCTCATTTGATATTTATAGCTAGACTGATCCGTTTATTATTTTTCTTCTTAAATAATACTCTGGTCAGACCGAGGTGTTACAGGTGCTTCCACTTGACTTCTTAGCAGGGGCTAGCTTCTGACTTTTGGCTAACTACTTTAGCTTAGTAGTTTTTGCTTTTATACATTTGAGATAGGGACTTCTTGATGTATACATATTCTTTTTCTAGCACTTATACCTATTCTTTTGTGATGTAGTGGATCTTGTATGACCACCATTTTGATGTACACTTTTATGTGGTATATTCATATCTGTTTCCGCCTTTGTGATATGAATATTTGTGACTGATTTGTGTTATGCTTATTTCTATATTTGTTTCTGAAGCCCACATAGCTACTATGTAGTAGCTTTGAGTTTGTATTTGATATGTCGGATTTCATACTATCTGGCATATCGGTACTTGCACAAAGCAATTACACAGATGGTCGCTCCTCAACAGCCTTATTCTTTATGCTAGTTGACGGCATTACCCAGTAGTGTCCTTGGCTCGTGTGAGTATAGAGGTGGGGCGTCACAATTACACTCTTTAAAATATTCTTTTAAAATGGCAAATTATATTTTCTAAGTGTATTAAAACCAAGGTCAAAACAAATGTCAAAACATTGTTTATTATAAACCTAAAACAATTTACACTTAACTTCATTTTGAAACAATTTCTTTTAAAGGATTTCTTATTTATGAATTATCATTCATAAATTTAAAACAACATTTATTATCCCTAAAGATGATAAATCAATTAAATTACTTTTATAAATTTTTAATCAAATGTTAATCATCACGAAGGATAATTTATAACCTTTTTATAACTTTTAAACCCACATTAATTTTCCCAATGAAAATAAATCAAATTTAAAATCCCTATTATAAATTTAAACCAACATTAATTATCCTAAAAAGATAACTAATCACATTTATAATCTTTTATAATTTTAGAAACAATATTAAATTTCCCGAAAGATAATTAATCAAATTTATAATCTCTTTTAATAAACCAATCAGTTATCTTTATTAAAACAGTTAATTATCTCTAAAACACTTTTATTTAATCTGTGAATTAAATTTAAACCTTTAATTAAATCGGTTAATTAACTTTAAAACACTTTTACTAAATCAGTTAATTTACTTTAAAACACTTTTAGTAAATCAGTTAATTAACTTCAAATATCATTAGCTAAAACGATTAATTAAATTCAAGCACCATTTGATTGAAATTATTAATTAAATCTAAATATCATTAAGTAGGTTGATTAATTAAATTCAAACATCATTAATTAAAATGATTAACTAAATTTCAAATATCATTAATTAAAATGATTAATTAAATTTAAAAACCTTTAGTTAAAATGATTTATTAACTTCAAACATCATTACTTAAGATGATTAATTAAATTGAAATATCATTAATTAAAATGATTAATTAGATTCAAACATTATTAATTAAAATGATTAATTAAATTTAAAAACATTTAGTTAAAATGGTTTATTAACTTAAAACATCATTACTTAAAATGATTTATTAAATTCAAATATCAATAATTAAAATGATTAATTTGATTCAAGCGTTATTAATTAAAATGATTTGATAAATTTTTAACATCATTGATTAAAACGATTAATTAATTTAAATATCATTAACCAAAATGATTAGCGAATTTAAATATATATTTTGTGAAAATACAACTCATGACAACACACAGAAAGGTTTTAGGGAGATGATATTCAATAAATGTCGATATAGCGAAAATCGCTATAACGACACTTAAACAATTTAAATAGGATATCATGATTAATTTCAACTAAACATCAAAATGGGCAACATAAGAAAATAAATGAATAATTATTGGCAAGAAATCCCTTAGGGTCTCTTTACAAATATTCCCTACAAAACAATAGCTACGGACAATATATATAATCATATGGGTTCACAGCAATTAAGTTAATATGCCATCCATTTTCAAAAATGGAATTTCAACCAAAAAATCAATCAAACAACAACAACAATATCTAAACTATCAACCAAGTATTCAACAATAATTTTATTGCATCACAGATATTATATAGTTAATTTAAAGGTGAGTAAACTCACCGAAATTCCAGATATCGCCGAAGCGTTCCAGTCTGAACTAAAATCGAATGAGCATTCGATTTTAGCTTGGAATTCTACAAGCTCCAATTTTGACGAATCCAATTCCAACATGTAGATATCATTCCAGGAGTGCAACGCGACTGACCGCGTTCAATTTAGACCCTGTATGGCCAAGATATGGGTTAAATAAGATTCTCAAATTAAATAATATAATTATTTCTTTTAATTAAATCATTAACCTAATTAACCTTAATTAACCAAGCCCTAATCCCCTTCTTTCCGCTTCAATCAAACCAAAAGTTCATTGATTTCAAAACGTCAATGACGCCACGACGCCTCTCCAATCGCCGTCGCACTTCCACCGCGTGAAGCACTACCCTCGTTGTACCCATTGCCACCGGCCTCGTCACCCAAGACCCCGCCACCAACTACCTAAAACACTAACACTGTCGAACTCCTTTTCTAGCCACCCCATGATGAATTAGCTCGATCTAACCGTACAACTTCCTCGTCTCCCTTAGCCGATCATCTCTGTAGTTGGAGTCGAGGCTTGAAAATGCCACAGGTGGCCGCGATGAACGACGGTCATGGATTAGGGTTTAAAAATAATGGCGGCTAGGTTTAGGGAAGGGTTTGGGAACAAGAATAAGAGGTTGTGGTCCTTATATAGGGTTTCTAACTGGCACTATTCACGCCTTAAAAATCTCGAACTCCAATCGAGACGTACTCAATGGCGTTTCAGCTAATTACCCATACTCCGAACACGATGGAATAATTATCAGAATTTGATTCCTTCATATACAGAAGTTAGCTTTTTAAAATCAAATTATATTATTTTAAGTCTCTAAAATTATTCACTACATGTTCCAAGCTCGCACGACCACACAGTAACTCTGATCGTCACAAAACACGAGGGCGTATAATAATTCATTATTCCGGATCCAATGACACTAGTTTCATCAAAATCCAAGACAGTGCCCCAGGATGCTATTTTCACACATTAAGGTATCATTTTATATTTTAGATCCAATTATCAAAATTTATCCGATCTATTTATTGTTGTAAATAAATTTACCTATTCATCAATATTATTAATTAATTGAAAGGAGTAAAATAAGACTATTAAATCCATTTAATTAATATTTAATTCACAATTCAAATATTTAAATGATCACTATATTTGAATTCAAGTTATTAAATTCCAAAATCCAATTACTTAAAAAAAAATTTGACAACCAGGGATACCTGTTCTATCACCACCGACATTGCGACTTCTGAACAGTAAACCTGGGGCAACACAACTAGCCCGCCACAGCCGTGCCCCCATTTAGACCAGACCTTTCGGTATACTTGAAGCAGTTGCCAGGAATCGAACTCCTCACCTCATACGAGGGAGGTCGTTGCTCTTGCATGTGCGCGGACGCAAAAACTTTGGGGCCATGGATACTTTGTATTCCATAGCCTTTGGTTAAACCGGTTTTATAAGTGGTCGTGCACTATGTCTCATTATTGTGGCCGTTGGGTATCGAACCGGTGCCACTACAACACAATGTAGCAACTCCACTATGTCTTAACCACTGGACCACCAATTACTTAAAATTGATTGAACATTCAAAATGAATATAATCAAATTTCTAGGATGTTACACTTTTATTGTATTAGATATTTTCATTTGATTTGGAGTTGATTTTGTTTTGGAAAGAATAAATTAATTTTAGGCCATGGCTATAGAGAGGAGGAGAGAAAAAATAAAACGAATGAAAATAATGAATCAGAACAAAATTAATGGATTAGTTTATTTGGAGTAATAAAACCTTTTCCGTTCTTTTAATTGAAACTTCCCTAATTAATCCCTCGATTTTCTCTCTCTCTCCCCCCACCCCTCTCTCTTCTCAAGATATGGCTGGCCATTGATGCCACTAAATGAGACAAAATTTTCATAAATCCCTTCGCGCTGTTATCTTTTCTTTAAATGCGTTTGAAGTTACACTAATATTGTATATTGATGTACGAAAATATAGCTTTTATATATGCATTCAAATAATTACAGAGAACTCTAAAACTTCAAATAAATTAAATGATAATCCATATTTCTCAAATATTAATTAATTTATTGTATTTTGTAAATTAATTAAATCGTGCTGTTTTTCGAAGAATCCACAATACGATCCCGTGACTCAGAAGTATGAATTCAGTTAGCAATTAATATTTATCAACTCAAACATGAACTCAGAGGTATGAATTCATTGCTTACAAACTTTTTCAATAAAACCATATCTTATATTTCTTAAGTGGTACATTTAGTAATAATAAATTACACACATTCTCTTTGTCAACACTATATCAGATTAGGATTTATGGGATTTGATTTTTCTCAAAATTCCAATATCATCCCTATCCATCTTCGTTAGTCCATAAACAAAGTCATTGTTCAATAATAATATTTGTTATTAACCGTACTACTTTAGCTAGAGATTTTAATTTTAAGTTGACTATAGCTGATCATGATACTTGTTAATACCACAAATATTGATTTTGATGACAAAATCCATATAAATATACGTGCTAATATTTTTCCAAGTTGTATAGAATATTTTGCAAGATATTACACAGGTTTATATAAGCATAGGATAATTAAGTTTGAAGACTATTCGGTAAAGGAACTAGAGATCAAGATTTTGAGATGAATAGGGCAATCGAAGACTCATGATTTTAAAAATGAAGACATTAAGAGTTGAAAACTATAGATAATAGCCAATAGACATTAGCTAAAATTGTTAAAGTCCTTGAGTAACAATTTTCTTTTCTTTGAATATTCTCTCACCAAAATATTTATTTTATTTTCAAAATATATTTCTATAAATATTTTATAATTTTTTTATATATTAAAGTATTTAAAAACAAATTTTCAAAATGGTTTTACAAAATATCAGAATTTTATAACACATTAAAAGTGTTGTTGTTTTTCTCAAAATACAAGGGTATGTCGACATGCCCTTCCTAGGTATGTCGACATATGTACTGTTGAAAAGTTTTATAAATTTTAAAGAGTTTTGATTTTTGGCTCCATCTCTTTATGAATAGACATATCCCTTTAAACACTATATAAAGTGACTGGAAAACAAATTTTAACAACTACTTTCTCTCCATAATTCTCACTCTAAATTCTCATTATATTTTTCTCAAAATCTACTTTGTATACTCTTCAAATTCAATCTTTACTTCACTACATTCATTCTCTATAATCTACTCACTATTTTGCAATTATTCTCTCACCAATTCAAAGATCAAAGTGCTATAAAAGGGCTATAAGATAATCTGTATCCAAGTTACAACTATTTGTGTTTCAAATCAATAACTCTCCACTACTTTTTTGTGTGGGTGTGCTTAGTGTCCGTTTAAATCAAGTGGGTGTGCATGTTGCCCGTTCAAATCAAGTGGGTGTGCTTGTTGCCCATTCAAATCAAGTGGGTGTGCTTGTTGTTAGTTTAAATCATTTGGATGATCTTGTTGCCCAGTTAAATCAAAGGAGTCAACCCTGAGCTCGAAAATCCGGGAGGGTGTATCTTGTTGCCTTGAAATTAAGATTGTATTCTAGTTTGCATGCTACATGGTTAAAGTAGGCGTTTGAAAGGAAATCTGTACAAGTACAGTACAAGACTGGACGTAGGATTGGTCAGTCTCAAACAGTATAATACCCCAAGTGTCATCTCTTTTACTTTTATTTTATTTTTACTGCATTTTATATATATCTGTGACTGCCTATATATATATATATATATATGTGTGTGTGTGTGTGTGTGTGTGTGTGTGTGTGTCTTTGTTGATTATCCATGTTTTGATTTAAATCTTAGAACTATATAGAAAGTTCTATATAAGTTATAAAACACTATTCACCCCCTCTAGTGTTAAAATAGCTTTAAGATCCATTCACACCGGTATAATTTATACTACACTACTTTCCATATTTAGTATCAGAGCATTAGGTTTTCATAAAATCGTTATTTGATTTTTAAAAATTATAAATGACTAGTAACACTACTAGTGCATTATTTAACATTTGTGAAGAAAAACAAAGTTGTAAAATCCTTATGTTACCTTCAAACAGATTAGGAACTAATAATACTGAAAAGTCACTTGAAAATTTGAATGTGCATAATGTAAAATTGCATGAACGGGTATGTTATATGGCAGATAACAAACATACACCTGATGACCATACATCATAAATCAAGAAGGACAAATGGATATTAAGAAGTGGATACTCAAGGCATTAGACTGGAAATACGAAGATCTTAAAAGACATCGTTTACAAAGATGGAGGAACAGTTAACTATGCAGAAAACTCAAAAGGATAAGTCATTAGCATCAACAACATCGGTAACTCTAAACCTCCTATTATTTTTAATGTTTTGCTAGTTAGAAATTTAAAACATAATCTGCTTAGTATTAGCCAATTATGTGATAAGGGTTTCAAATTAATTTTGAAAAAGACATTTGCCACATCGAGGATAATAAGTCTAGAATTAGTTTTTAAGGAGTTAGGAAATGTAATATTTATATTTTGAGTATGAAGGTGACTAATGATAATCTCTGTCTTATGGCTGAATCAAGTGACTCTTGGATTTGGCACAAACAATTTGGTCATTTAAATTTTAAAGATTTATCCAAAGTAGTCAGATATGAACTTGTTAAAGGACTTCCGAAATTGAGTTTTAGTATCAATAACCTATGTGACGCTTTTCAACTTAGAAAACTTCAGGAAAGTTTGTTTAAATCAAAAGACATGATTTCGACTACACCTCCCATAGAATTATTCACATAGACCTTTTTGGACCATCATAAGTATATTCAATAAAATATAGGTATGTTTTCGTAATAGTATATGACTTTTCAAGATACACTTGGACACTATTTCTTAAACATAAGAGTGAAGCATTTGAAATGTTTAAAATTTTCACTAAGAAAATTTAAAATCAAAAGTCAATTAAAATTAAGATGATAAGAAGTGATCATGAAGGAGAATTCATGATCAAAAATTTAGAAAACTTTTGTAATAAGAAAGGTACTATGCATAACTTTTCTTTTCCTAGAACTCCTCAACAAAATAGAGTTATAGAACATAAAAATAGAACTATACAAGAATATGCTAAGGCTATGTTAAATGATAGTGATTTACCAAAAAAAATTGGGTTGAAGCAGTTGCTACAGCATGTTGTATTTTGACTAGAATTTTAATAAAAACGTTAACCAAGAAAACATCTTATGAATTATTTTTTAAAAAGCCAAAAGTACCTTATTTTAAAGCTTTTGGTAGCAAATGTTTTAACTAACTATAAAAGATAATTTAGACAAATTTGATGCAAAATCAGATAAATGTATATTTACTGGTTATTCAAACAAATGCCTATAGAGTTTTAATGCTAGAACTAACACTATTGAAGAAACTATACATGTTGCATTTAATGAAAATTTTAACACTAATACCAGTGATGATAAGAAAGAAAATCTTGATCCTAGTAAGAATAATAAGATTACAAATAATGAAATTACTAACAATGAAAATAATAATAGTGATTCAAATACAAATAAATCATGTAGAACAAATTTTTTGAAAGGCAACTGAATAAGATGAGTAATGCAGCGTTAATCTCAACTAACGAACCCCAAAATCAAAAAGATGCATCAATAGATGATTCATAGATTCTTTCCAAGCAAGAAGAACTGAATAAGTTCACTGGAAATGATGTTTGTGAATTATTTCCACAACTAGAAATTCAATTTGTAATTGGAACTAAGTAGGTTTATAAAACTAAATTGAATGAACAAGGAGAAGTCATAAGAAATAAAGCATGTTTGGTTGCACAAGGATATAGCCAAGTAGAAGGAATAGATTTTGATGAGATTTTTGCCCTTGTAAACAGATTAGAAGCCATAAGAATCTTACTCACATTTGCAAACCATAATATTTTTTAATTATTTTAAATGGATGTCAAATGTGCATTTTTCTATGGATTTATTAAAGAAGATGTATATGTTGAACAACCCCCAACTTTTTGAAGATAAAAAACTCCCTAATCATGTTTATATATTAAAAAAAGGCATTATATGTTTTAAATCAAGCAACTGGAGCTTGGTACGAAAAACTCAATTATACTTAATACGATCGAAATTTGAAATAGGTAAAGTAGATACTACGTTCTTTATAAAATGAGTTAACAATGATATTCAACTTATACAAATATATATAGATGACATTATTTTTGGGTCAACAAATGAACAACTAAATAAATAATTTGCTGACATAATGACTAAAGAATTTGAAGTGAGTCACATAGGAGAATTAACATTCTTTCTAGGTTTACAAATTAGACAATTAAACAATGGAATATTTTTAAGTCAAGAAAATTTGCTAAAGAATTAGTAAATAAATTTAGAATGTCTAACATAAGCGTTAAACCAACACCCATAGCAACTAGTGAGAAACTTAATAAAAAATAAAATTCAAAAGACGTTGACCAAAAACTATATAGAGGTATGATAGTGTAACGACCCGCCAATTCATACAACTCAAGTTGACAATAAACCACACATGTCCAATCCAAAGTGAACGGAAAGACTGATAGTTATGAGAAAGAAGAAGAAAGAAGAAGAGAAGAGAAGAAGAAGAGAAAAGAAATTAAAACAACATAAAATCTCACAATCGCAGCAGAACAATATATAATAGAATATCAATAATCATTACAAAGAGAAACTGTTATATACATACATTCATCAGAGTAGAACATCAATTCACTATCATCTGTCTGAACAGTTATAACAACATATCCTCACAATTGTTGATGATTTCAACAATAAAACAGCGGAAATAAAACATATACGTGAATACGATTTGAAGACCTCCAACTTGTCTCCTGAGCTCCAATGAATCCAAAGCAAATCTGTAAATATGCTCGCTCTGACCCAAGCATTATAATAAAATAACACCTGAGTCAGTCTGGAAAACCAACGTGAGAAAACACACCCAACTGAACTTTTAAAGTTATAGAAACCTTTTGAAAATCAAAAGTATCTCGTAAGACCACGCCGCATATAAACACGGACGAGGTTTTACCTTACGAAAACCAAAACATTTTGTAAGAAATTCTCTGATATTAAATAGTGTCTAGATACAAATACTTATTAATCTTAGCCAAAATTGTTACATTAATTAAATTCCAGCATAATAGGTAAACAACTAAAACCGTAAAGGCTCATATTGGAGAATGGATTCCATGCAATGACAAGGCTACTGGATCCCCTGCCAACATAGAACCGGCCTACCCCTTACTGGATAGTACCGAAAGATAACCCCTCTGTTAATGGCTCCAAAGCATACAAATGAGAGATAATAGCGACTATGGATAGGGCTGATCATACCCTATTAGGGAGCGACCCACATAGCCCGGCTGCATCTCCCATGTTTTAGTCATTCCTGGTTGATGAGGCTTGAGGCTAAATTTTACCTTTATACATAGCACTTCCCACTTGGAATGCTAATACTGCCCTCCAGGCAATGATGCACTACCAGCATTCATCCATACAAATTCGTTCTGGGACTGAACGAAACACTTCAGAGCTCTGTCTTTAATTCCATCATCTTCAAGATGTCTTCACTTCGAAACGAATTTGTTGGATCGAAGTGGTTTTCGGATAACATACCTGATCCCTTCTCTTTGAAACAACATTCAATAATTCCCAGCAAACTCAACCCCGGTTCTTTAGGAAATAAACAATCAAAGATAAGATCGGAGATCACCTCCTAAACGTTAGTGGACGGATTTCCTTATCATTGTCCTAGGAGAACGAAACGAGATTTATATGCACGGTATAGCATCATCGGACTGTGCCATATAACTCACGTGTTTCTCCAAGATATTTCCAAAATTACGTTTATGGTCCAATTTCGATAGTCGGTTATTTAACTATCGAATAACAAACATTTAATCAGGGATTTAATTCCATAGTGAAAACTAACATTGGTTAAGCACCAAGCAACACTAAGCCTCTTTTAACAAATTCTTCGATTTTCTCAAATCTCTTTGTAAATATTTGTACCAAAATACTTTTACAAAGATATACATATATACCCACAAATCCCTATTCTCAATACTTAGAAAAAATATCCATACACTAATCTCAATGGTATAAGTATATTTACCAACATTTGAAAAGATTTCTCATTTTTATTCAATACTAAAATCATTCATAACTCCATCATAAATTCACCAAACCATTTATAAAACTCCTTTTATAAATCTATAAATCTGCTTCTAAAATTTTTTATAAACATCTAAAACCATTTATAAAACTCATTTATCTTTTAACTAATCTTCCTTTACATTTTCCCAAAACATGTTATAAGATTCTTCTTTTAATCCACATCTGTTTATAAAACCATATTTATAAATCTTGAAAACATTTAAAATATAAATTCTAATAATTTTCTTAAAACGCTATTATTATATAATAGTAAACATTATAAATAAATAAATATTAACTTTAAAACATTTAAAAATAAAAATTAATAAATTCCAAACACCTAAATAAAACAATAATAGTTTATCTATAACCTTTTTATAAATATTAATAATTAATTTCCAAAACTTTACTGATAATAAATTATAATTAATTTCAAACCATATTAATAATTTAAATAACAAACTTTTCAAAATATAAAATATTGATAAACCACTTTAAAATAATATTAGTATAAATAAACAAATTTTTAAAACATAAATATTTTCCTTTGGTAAAAATCCATACTTAACTTTCCACATAATCATTCCCATATTTTATAAATTAAATTCATAAATTTCTATCTATTTTATGAAACTCCCTTTCATAAAATTCCTTTATAAATCTCGCTTATTCATAAAGTTCCACTCAAACATAATTTCAACCAACTTTAACCTTGCTCCCATAGCTATAAATTTCTTTTATAAATTCCTAACAATTTACGAATACCGTTTAACAATCCCAATTTACCCTCACCTTAAATTTCCAAAATAGAATCAACTATTTTCTAAAATACCACTCCACATCTTATAATAAATCAACCATATAATAAATCAACTATATAATAAATCCACCATTCGATTTATTTCACCAATTTATTAAATGGCACTAGTTTCCTTTAATTTATAAACACCGTTTATAAATCCATACTTTATTAACAAATTATGATTTTACAAATCTTCTCTTAATTTGTAAAATATCACTTTTATAAATTATCACACTAATACATCTCGCATTTGTAAAAAAATCTTTAATAGGTGTACATATACAAATATATATATATATATATATATTACTTTATATAAAAGGGTAAATAAATATTAATATCAAAATAATTCCATTTTCCTTGAAAACATATCCCTTTATTATAAAGACGGACTTATTTTAAGGTTTTTAAAAATCATTATTTTAAAATTCGAAAATCTCTATTTAAAATATTTTATAAAACTGTTAATTTATAATATCCAAAAATCGTACCTTTGATTTTAAAATAATTTACTTCTTCAAATAATTTGAGAATAATTATTTAAACATATATAATTTCCAAAATAACTTTGAAATCCCTTTTCAAAATCAATCACTATTTTAAGGTATTTTAAAATACCAAAATATAAGGCCTAGTGCTACTAAATTACTAAATAATCAAAATCTTGTCCATGTCATCAATTATAACATCCAACATATCATATATCAATTTATGTGAAAATAAATCAACGGTGTGAGGAATCCTATTAGATCCCTCCAACCCGTCCCCCTGCATCATATATAGCATATAATCATAAAAAATATAAATCAACTACTTCGAGGTGGGTTCATATACAAAGGGTCATCCGCTCTTACACGGGAACGTAATATGGTCTCATCCGCTCCAATAGGCGGGAATATATTCAAACCAACAATATAAAGTAGCAATTCATCCAAACGGTCAATAACAATCAACTATAAAATATTCTCGCATCCAATAAGTAAATTTCATTAACTATATAATATTCTAGTTAACCAAAAAGGTGAGATTAACTCACATTGAATTTAGTTCGTCAAAACATTCCATTTTGAATTAAAATCGGACGAACTTCCAATTTTAATCCAAATTTCCCACTAGCTCTGAATCCATCCAATCCAATTCCATAGCGTAGAATTCGCTGATACGATCGTAAAGCAACTTGTCCCGTCCGATTTGGATCTCGCATGAAAAAGTTATTTAGTTTACAAATTTGTTACAAGTTAAATAATATAACTAATTAAATTTTAACTACAGTCATTAACCTTTTTTTATTTACATCGTTAAAAGAAGACTTAAGCCCGCGTCTTTATCTCTCGGTATCGCACAAAACAACTCGCGACATCATGACTTCAACCTTCCACCGTGCCTCCTACACCGCATCTTCGACCATCGCACCGCCACCAAACACGAACCCTGCCGCCCCTGACCTTTATCCACTCGAGCCTCCCCTCCGCTGACCTATAGCTCCCTCGCTACCTTAAAATGTCAAACAACTTCATCACGAAGCTGCCGCCGAACCACGTTGAACTACGGTGATCCACCACTATGGACAAACTCGCCTGGCCACTCTCCAAAATTTCCATGTTGAACTTATTCCACATCACGACTCCTAATGCCAGAGCAATGAGTTCCGTTAGATTTTGTGAAATTCTTCCTTATTTGTTAATTTTTGGTTTTGAAATATTGAACAAGAGGGAGAGGCAGCATTTAAAAAGAGAATGTGGGACGATGAGGGTACGGTCATGAACGGTGGGAAGTATGGTATGGGTATGGCAAGGTTATGGTTAATTGAAATATATATATATATGTATGTATGTATGTATGTATTATAAACTATCTAGCTTCATGCATTCAAAAATCTTGATCCCCAAACAGGGTGTGCCACCTGGCGTTTTATATGTGATACCACTATTTCGAAAGAAATGGAACTAGCCTGTGACGCCCCACCTCTATGCTCACAATAACAAAGAGTATTAAAAGAAATATTGTATGTTATTACGAAGAATAAGGCTGGATAGGAGCGGCCATCCGTAGTTAGGCCTTACACTAACATTGATTATCTCGATAGGAGTAGTATATATATTCTTCCATCTCTTTAATCTTTGTTTATTTACTCCCATTGACATATTCAATTCTAGTATAAAACGAACTACGATGGTTCATAATAGTTTAGGACAACATATATAATAATAACACAGATAAGCTAAATGCGGAACACAAATGATATAAAATCTCATATATATATATATATATAACTGAAGTCAGTTACAATACATGTGATACAATACATATGATACAACTACAACTGTCGACACTGGAAGTTACATATACAAGTACATTATTGTAAATAATATACATGAATACATATCATCCTATACTATGACAACGACTACTCCAAAAGATATGAAGAGACTTCATAGCTCAAGCAACAACCCAAAGCAAGATATCAACAACCTGAAATAACTCGGTCTGACCCAAGTATTAAATTCAAAAGAAAATAATACGTGGGTCAGTCTAATTCAAACTCAGTTATTAATGCACGGAAGCAATAATAATTAAATAACAAATAGACGACAGTCATAATAAATCTCGTATATCCAACCCTTCAATAAGAGAATCGGATAACGGTGGATATAACACAAAACAGTGTTAAACAACAAATCAGCAAATTCAAATCATCAACAAAGATAAATAAAAAGGATTATCAATGAAGATAATTTAGAAAACAACAGAATTGCCTAAACAGCAATTAACAGCAAGTGGCCAAAGCAAAACTCAAGCCAGTGAACAACATAAACAACAAAATCTAATTATCGATACGATAATTAGAAAACATATAATCTAATTATCTAGTAGATAATTAGATAGCAACAAAATGATCAAATAAAGCAAATCAAAATACACTTTCAAATTATTGAATTGAACACACGAAGCAATTCAAACTATTGAAATATCACATAAAAACGTCAATTCTGATAGGGCTGCAGTACACGGTCGCGTGCACTGCCTCGCCACTACAGTGATGAAATACACAAAAGCTCAATGAACCCAAAAGCAAATGGCACTAACTCAACTCAAAATAAACCAATGGAACTGCAAAGCATCCACCCAGTAACCATCAAATGAACGAAATGCACACGAATGCACAATGAAAACTCATAACCGAGCACGAGGTCAAACCCGAGCTTTAAAGCTGGATTCAACACAGGTGTAATTCCAAAAATCAAGATAAAGCTCAGATGAAATCAAAATGAAAAGTGACATGCACTAGTAATGTACACATCAATGCTACAGGTACAAACCAGCATAGCATATAAAGGAATAGCAACAAAGCACAAAGGACACAGGTTGACAACAAATGAATTATGCACGCAACCTGAACATCCAAATGTTCATGAAACCAATACAGTGACCCAGCAACTGCATGAAACAAATATCCAAACTGCTACAATGAAGCTGCAGTAACTCAAAACAATTAATCGACACAAATCAAATCAAAATGAACCAGTGGCTACAAACATTGTACATGAAACTACATGGCAACATGTATGCTACGGGTCTGAAACAGATGATACTCAGATGCAAGCACACTCAAGGCACAGTACACATCAAACCAGAAGTGTGCTCAAAGAAAATCCAAACCAAGTTCAAGTCACACATGAAAACAACTCAATGCAGCAACCAAAACAAATGCAACAGTGAGTCAAATGAGCAAGGCTGCACAATGAAAATAGTATGCAAACCAAGTGCACCAATACTAAATAGAGGAATCCTTCAACAACAATTGCACAGCAAGTATACATGAAGGCCAGAGTGTGCAATATACATGATTACAAGATACACTACATGTGAACTCAGGTGGAAGCATATATATGAAATGCAACTGTGAAACTGGACAGTGTAATCAGGAATGAAGACAGATGGACAGAGGGACATAATAAGTGCAGCCTCTACATGAAGTTTACAAGCTACTGAACTCCAAGCATTTCAAACTTGAAGACAACATAAAACTGGACCAAAGTGACTTCAACAAGTGGATATGCAAACATGTATGCAGTGACAATGTCCATACATATATGCAGCAGTTTTCACACACTCAACACAATCAAGGCAATCCAAATTGAACAATGAAGTGCACATGAAAACAAATTGACACTGAGGAGCAATGCTTAGCATACATATGAACCAAGTTCATATGTATAACAAACACAAAGAAACAAACTCAGCAATGCAAGTGAGGCAAGGCTACAAAATAATCGTAAACAAGCTTCACTGACTCGAAGGAACAAGTCGATACCGCAACAATGCAAACACAGTTCAAATGTCCAGACTGAACATCAATAATGTACTGTGAAGCAACCATACTGTACAAAAGTGCTTCAGACAGGTGTGCAGTGACAATATACATGAATCAAGATACAAGACTACATGAATTAGACTCGAGTACATAGTGCAGACAACTGAAACAACATAATGCATCATTGAAACAAGATCAAAGTAAAGGCAACATGAAACAGTGATAGTGTCGAAGTCACAGAGGGAAAATCAATAACCACTGTGGCAAGTTCGAACAAAGAAATCGAACAAGTCCAGGTTGACACAAATGGTAACAACATGTATAGGACAGTGAAGAATCAAAGTCGAAGCTGACCAGAAATTCACGCAACAAGTCCAAGTCAAAGCCAGAAATTCACGAAATCAAAAATGGGTGAAGTCAAAGGAAATCAACACCATGGAATTCAAGCACAAAAATATATTCGAGCTGAACAAATCAACGTCATCAACATCCATACGAAAACAGTGCCGTGATAACCAAGAAAACAAGAAATCGAACCAAGTCAAAATCAAGTCAGAAATCATCAACGACGAAACCAAATCGAACGCGAAGCATAACACTAAGTTTGAATTTAAGATGTGAGTGTAAATCACTCACCTTATTCGAAGAATCCAAACCCAATCTCGCAGCCGAAATTAAGGATCGAACAATTCAGAGACGAAGCCGTGGTCCTCAAGAAATCGATCGGAGCAAGAAAAATGAAACCCTAGCAGCCATTAATTCTTTCGTTTGATTAGTTTAGGGCTTGCGAAAATGAACGAAGGGAGGGACGGCATCGGCCTTGTTTAATTATCACAGCACCACAAAAACGTGGGCCAAAATTATTTTAAAGTCCACACAATATTTAACAAATTCTTAAAAGAATTACAACCCGATAAAATCCCACAGCAATTAGCCAGCAGAATTTAATCGTCTAATGACGATAATTACTCGGCGCAAAACCCCAGGTTGTTACAGACTCCCCTCCTTATAAAAATTGCGTCCCCGCAATTTTCATAGTTAAAGTCGTCAATAACAATTATTTTTCTAACACAAACTGGTTAAGCTAGAAAAATAAAGGTCAAGAATACAAACGCCTAAGAAATCTTTTAATTTCATAAAAGAAATCCACAAATCCTCAACAAAATTCTAATTATCAATTAGATAATTAGAACACAGAAATCACAAAATAGCTATATCGAATTATCGATACGATAATTAGAAAACAGCAAAATCTAATTACCAACAGAGACAATTAGAAAACACAAATCGCAAATCGCAAAACCGCAAATATCTAGTTATCCAACAAATAACTAGAAAACACGAACTTCATAATCAGCAAACTCTAACTATCAACAGAGATAGAAAAGAGCAATTCAATATAATCAACATAATCTAGAATCAATTAGAGACTAGAAAAACTCATAATCAGCAAAATTAGCAAATATCCAATTATCAAAAACGATAATCAGAAACAACAAATATCTAATTATCAAAAACGATAATCAGAAACAACAAATATCTGATTATCAAAAACGATAATCAGAAACAACAAATATCTAATTATCAAAAACGATAATCAGAAACAACAAATCTCTAATTATCAAAAACGATAATCAAAAAACATCAAATATTTAATTATCAAAAATGATAATCAGAAAACATCAAATATCTAATTATCAAAAGCGATAATCAGAAAACATCAAATATCTAATTATCAAAAGCGATAATCAGAAAACATCAAATATCTGATTATCAAAACGATAATCAGAAAACATCAAATATTTAATTATCAAAAATGATAATCAGAAAACATCAAATATCTGATTATTAAAACGATAATCAGAAAACATCAAATATCTAATTATCAAAAACAATAATCAGAAATCTCAAATCAACAATATCGAATTATCAACAAAGATAATTAGAACTCAAATCAGCAAATATCTAATTATCAACAAAGATAATTAGAACTCAAATCAGCAAATATCTAATTATCAACAAAGATAATTAGAACTCAAATCAGCAAATATCTAATTACCTGCAGATAATTAGAAATAACAAATATCTAGAAATCAATTAAGATGACTAGAAAATCAACATAAAAGGTGGATCGATCGCAGCAGATGGCGAGTTTTAGCTACGCCGCACGTGCATCTCAGATGGCCGAAGCCTACCAAGTACTATAAAATTTTGGCACCCATCAGATGACCCGAAGGTCCGCAGAGTGACCCGAAGGTCTAGTACTAGTATTTGACCCGAAGGTCCAGCAGAGTGGCCCGAAAGCCCAACAAATCATCAGAATCATCAAACAGCAGATGTTTCAATTAACGAGTCTGGAATTAACCAAAATAGCAAACGCACATGTCCCATACCACGTGTTTTACTAAATCGTTTAATTCTCTTCATCGTTTCCTTGAAAGTGCAAAATTGTGTATTTTAAATAAATAACATTTTACGTTCTAAAACGGACAAGTCCGGAATTAAGCGAATCAGTAAAAGTGAGGGTTCACAGTCCTCAATTTTGCTGAAGCGTTTAAATCGCTTCCTCATTCTTTTGAAAGCGCAAACTGTAAAATTTTTGAAAACAATTTTATTTTAAAAACAATTTTCAAAACACGTGATTAAAACAGCAACATCTGTAGCAATTTCAATAAGGAAATCACACTTCTCAAAAAACCGTAAAAACGGGTATCAAATCAGCATTGCGGGCTAACCTCTTGAAAATCCACTTTAAAATTTGACGGTTACTGAAGTCAAAGCGACAGTAATTTTTATACGTCAAAATCTCGTCAAAATAGTTCACATCAAATATAATACCGGTGTAAAAATCCCGTTATAAAAATAACGGCAACAGAATACGTTTTAAAACCAAACACCGGTTCAACGTAAAATTAATGCAGTAACGTGCAACTCATATTTGCACGCACACTAAAAGATGAGCAAAGAAATCACTCGATTATATCTTCAATGAAGATATATTTGAAACAGCAAAAGTCTAATCAATATGTGATTAGCATAAAAGAAAACCAGTAAAAATCTCAACAAAACCAAGACCACTGGTTAAACAACACAATGAAACTAATTTCATTTTCATATTCTGATTTTTTTAAATCAAAAGGGTTATCAGCCATACACAATGAAGACAGCCCTACTGTTTCCGCTGCGCACTCTAATAAACAGAACACAATTTAATCAATCATCAAAACCCAATTTCACTATTATTTTTAAATAAGGATATTTAAAAATTTCATCATAATTTCAAAACTCTAGTTTTTGACTCAAGGCACGATTAAAAACGTCAACAAATAGTTGTAACACATGTTCCATCTAAGTTATGTTTTATATTATGTCCATAAACCCCTCGCTCTGATACCAACTGTGACGCCCCACCTCTATGCTCACAATAACAAAGAGTATTAAAAGAAATACTATCTGTTATTACGAAGAATAAGGCTGGATAGGAGCGGCCATCCGTAGTTAGGCCTTACACTAACATTGATTATCTCGATAGGAGTAGTATATATATTCTTTCATCTCTTTAATCTTTGTTTATTTACTCCCATTGACATATTCAATTCTAGTATAAAACGAACTACGATGGTTCATAATAGTTTAGAACAACATATATAATAATAACACAGATAAGCTAAATGTGGAACACAAATGATATAAAATCTCATATATATATAACTGAAGTCAGTTACAATACATGTGATACAATACAAATGATACAACTACAACCGTCGACACTGGAAGTTACATATACAAGTACATTATTGTAAATAATATACATGAATACATATCATCCTATACCATGACAACGACTACTCCAAAGATATGAAGAGACTTCATAGCTCAAGCAGCAACCCAAAGCAAGATATCAACAACCTGAAATAACTCGGTCTGACCCGAGTATTAAATTCAAAAGAAAATAATACGCAGGTCAGTCTAATTCAAACTCAGTTATTAATGCACAGAAGCAATAATGATTAAATAAAAAATAGACGACAGTCACAATAAATCTCGTATATCCAACCCTTCAATAAGAGAATCGGATAACGGTAGATGTAACACGAAACAGTGTTAAACAACAAATCAGCAAATTCAAATCATCAACAAAGATAAATAAAAAGGATTATCAATGAAGATAATTTAGAAAACAACAGAATTGCTTAAACAGCAATTAACAGCAAGTGGCCAAAGCAAAACTCAAGCCAGTGAATAGCATAAACAACAAAATCTAATTATCGATACGATAATCAGAAAACATATAATCTAATTATCTAGTAGATAATTAGATAGCAACAAAATGATCAAATTAAAACAAATCAAAATACACTTTCAAAATATTGAATTGAACACACGAAGCAATTCAAACTATTGAAATATCACATAAAAACGTCAATTCAGATAGGGCTGCAGTACACGGTCGCGTGCACTGCCTCGCCACTACAGTGATGAAATACACAAAAGCTCAATGAACCCAAAAGCAAATGGCACTAACTCAACTCAAAATAAACCAGATGGAATTGCAAAGCATCCACCTAGTAACCATCAAATGAACGAAGTGCACACGAATGCACAATGAAAACTTACAACCGGGCACGAGGTCAAACCAGAGCTTTAAAGCTGGATTCAACACAGGTGTAATTCCAAAAATCAAGATGAAGCTCAGATGAAATCAAAATGAAAAGTGGCATGCACTAGTAATGTACACATCAATGCTACAGGTACAAACCAGCATAGCATATAAAGGAATGGCAACAAAGCACAAAGGACACATGTTGACAACAAATGAATTATGCACGCAACCTGAACATCCAAATGTTCATGAAACCAATACAGTGACCCAGCAACTGCATGAAACAAATATCCAAACTGCTACAATGAAGCTGCAGTAAATCGAAACAATTAATCGACACAAATCAAATCAAAATGAACCAGTGGCTACAAACATAGTACATGAAACTACATGGCAACATGTATGCTACGGGTCTAAAACAGATGAAACTTAGATGCAAGCACACTCAAGGCACAGTACACATCAAACTAGAAGTGTGCTCAAAGAAAATCCAAACCAAGTTCAAGTCACACATGAAAACAACTCAATGCAGCTACCAAAACAAATGCAACAGTGATACAAATGAGCAAGGCTGCACAGTGAAAATTGTATGCAAACCAAGTGCACCAATACTAAACAGAGGAATCCTTCAACAACAATTGCACAGAAAGTATACATGAAGGCCAGAGTGTGCAATATACATGATTACAAGATACACTACATGTGAACTCAGGTGGAAGCATATATATGAAATGCAACTGTGAAACTGGACAGTGTAATCAGGAATGAAGACAGATGGACAGAGGGACATAATAAGTGCAGCCTCTACATGAAGTTTACAAGCTACTGAACTCCAAGCATTTCAAACTTGAAGACAACATAAAACTGGACCAAAGTGACTTCAACAAGTGGATATGCAAACATGTATGCAGTGACAATGTCCATACATATATGCAGCAGTTTTCACACACTCAACACAATCAAGGCAATCCAAATTGAACAATGAAGTGCACATGAAAACAAATTGACACTGAGGAGCAATGCTTAGCATACATATGAACCAAGTTCATATGTATAACAAACACAAAGAAACAAACTCAGCAATGCAAGTGAGGCAAGGCTACAAAATAATCGTAAACAAGCTTCACTGACTCGAAGGAACAAGTCGATACCGCAACAATGCAAACACAGTTCAAATGTCCAGACTGAACATCAATAATGTACTGTGAAGCAACCATACTGTACAAAAGTGCTTCAGACAGGTGTGCAGTGACAATATACATGAATCAAGATACAAGACTACATGAATTAGACTCGAGTACATAGTGCAGACAACTGAAACAACATAATGCATCATTGAAACAAGATCAAAGTAAAGGCAACATGAAACAGTGATAGTGTCGAAGTCACAGAGGGAAAATCAATAACCACTGTGGCAAGTTCGAACAAAGAAATCGAACAAGTCCAGGTTGACACAAATGGTAACAACATGTATAGGACAGTGAAGAATCAAAGTCGAAGCTGACCAGAAATTCACGCAACAAGTCCAAGTCAAAGCCAGAAATTCACGAAATCAAAAATGGGTGAAGTCAAAGGAAATCAACACCATGGAATTCAAGCACAAAAATATATTCGAGCTGAACAAATCAACGTCATCAACATCCATACGAAAACAGTGCCGTGATAACCAAGAAAACAAGAAATCGAACCAAGTCAAAATCAAGTCAGAAATCATCAACGACGAAACCAAATCGAACGCGAAGCATAACACTAAGTTTGAATTTAAGATGTGAGTGTAAATCACTCACCTTATTCGAAGAATCCAAACCCAATCTCGCAGCCGAAATCAAGGATCGAACAATTCAGAGACGAAATCGTGGTCCTCAAGAAATCGATCGGAGCAAGAAAAATGAAACCCTAGCAGCCATTAATTCTTTCGTTTGATTAGTTTAGGGCTTGCGAAAATGAACGAAGGGAGGGATGGCATCGGCCTTGATCATAGCACCACAAAAACATGGGCCAAAATTATTTTAAAATCCACATAACATTTAACAAATTCTTAAAAGAATTACAACCCGATAAAATCCCAACAGCAATTAGCCAGCAGAATTTAATCGTCTAATGACGATAATTACTCGGCGCAAAACACCGGGTTGTTACATAGCCCCAAGCCCTAATTCGATCATATGCAGAAGATAGCTTTTCAAACCCAATTATTAATATAAATTTCTGAAATTATTTTATAAGCATTTCGTTCTCGCATGCCCAAACGATACGTCCAATCGCCACGAAAATCATCGGCATGCTATAATTTATTATTACATATCCAATGAAACTACTTTCGTCGAAATCCTAGACAGTGCCCCGGAAGGCTATTTTTACACATAAATTAAAATGAGTAATTTCCAAAATTAGTTAAATCACTTTTAAATCCAAATTTAAAAGTTTACTATCTTCAATCTTATTTAAATAGAATTTAAATCAACTTTCAACCCATTTTTATTCATCTCAAATTCAAGATTCAATTATTTTAAATATTCCCAATTATTAAATTCAACAATTTAATTATCAAATAAATCGCTATATTTGAAACCCAAGTTATTTAACTTATAAAATTAACTTTTCAATATTTAAACTCAATTAAATATTTCAAATTCAAATTACTGAATATCTAGGTCGTACATTCTTCCCCCCTTAAAAAGAATTTCGTCCTCGAAATTGCCAAGGTAAGAAAATGCCTCAAACCCATTAACTTTTCAAAAAAAATTCATAATAGATTTTCAAATTCTTTTAAGTCCTTTAACTTTTCAAAATCAAATAGTTGTAACTTCTTATAAAAACTTTTCTATGTCTTCCAATTCATTCATAGTTATTAATTAATACCATTCAAAGTTATAAAACCAAAATCCAAATTTTAGTTATCAACATTATTTTCAAAATTCTCAAAAAAATTCTAACTCCTAAATTTACAGAAAATTTCGCCAGCGTCTCCTTTGCGCGGCTCGATTGTAAAGAATTTACAATATTTATATAATCACAAATATAAATCTCATCTTCGAGGATAAGGCACCTCGTACGGAAAAATATAAAAGTACGATATGTAATCCGAGATGTGTACCTCATTTTAATATTAGCAAGCATATACAACCAATAAAATGCGAGAGCGAGCTCCGAATGCGAAGCATACACCATCCGCACCTACTAATCACTCAACAACCAATGAGAACATAGTATATAGAAGTAACATCACTATACAATACAGAATATACCATAACTATATGAAAATGTAGCAAATATGACAAGAGAATCCATTAAACGAATAATATCCGTCTAATTTTATTTACCATCATATCCATTTTCAATTCAAATGACATCAAATTTATACTCTTTCATTTCTTATTAACATGCAATTGATTCACTTCCAATTTATTCACCTTCATTTTACTAACATTAGGTTGATTAACATTCACTCTGTTTGCATTCAATTGATTTACATCCAATCTAAATCAAATCCAATTATTCACATCAAATTTACTTACTCATTTATCCTCATTCACTTGAGTCTCATTCAATTATTAACATTTTATTTACATCCATTTTATTCATATCCAATTCATTTATCCTTGCCCAATTTATTTTCATCCAATTTATTCACATTCAATTAATCATCATTCAATTCATTTACTTTCAATTGATTTGCATCCAATTAGTTAACATTCATTTTACTCTCATTTTCATACATTCCCTTTAAATTCAATTTAAGGTTAACAATAATTCTTTGCATACTAATTCGTTTATGGACCATTTCCATAAAACAATTACTTAAGTTTATTCCAAACATTTCACAATACACAACTCATGTTTATATTCTTCATAACTTAAGTTCATATTTAATTTTATCAAACAACCTTCTAACCATATTTTCATTTTACAACATAAATCAAATTTCATTTTATAACTCAAATTTATACTCATTCCATTACTTCACTTAATTCATTTCAAATCCAATTCAATTTTGTTTAACCTTTCTTTAAGTTAAGCTCCATTTCCTTTAATTCATTACTCAAACTTTTTTTCCCCCGCTTTAATTAAGTTGAATTTTTAATTTCATATCCCAATCCCAAAATATTTTTTCCTTATCTATACCATTTTCAAAGTTCAAAACTTATTACCTTATATTTTCTTAAAACATTTAGATAAATGTTTTAGGATTTTTAAACACCCAGTTTTATTTCAAATCATTTTGAAATCATATATAGACATAATTCTTTTTTTATTTCAAATCAAATTTTGAATTTTAAAATCAAAACTAGTTTACAAAAACAAACTCAAATGGTAGCAATCCATCACTTAGAAACTCGAAAATGAACGCCGATGATGCTATAGTCATCATCGAAATTATTTTCCAGCGGCTAAAGTGGGTTCAATGCTTTCTACCTCTTTTAAATCCATTTAAAATATTTTTAACCAAAATATTTTCAAAATAATACTATTATTATTCTTCAACACCTTTGAAAACAATTTTTCAAAATCTTCGAGGTTTAAATTCCCAAATTCTCATATTTAAAATCCATTTAATCTACAAATCATGTATATAAATATACTTATGCAATTTAATTCACAAATGTTGATTATTATAATATTAATCAATACTCTATAATTCATACTTATAAATTCAATTTCTTATATAACTCAATTTACAAATGTTCATATTCGTTTAGATTATAATAATAACAACTTTTATTAAGAGAACAAACAACAAACAATAAATGATAATAATCAAATATTATCATTCACTAACATCCAAACACATCACATATAACCATAATAATTTCTAAAAAATTATTCCTTTATATATAAAATATAATTTAGGTAAAATTATTCCATTTACCCAATTTTTAAACAATACTGTGTCGGTTTGCCTTGTTTAAGTGTTTAGAAACCCCTATCAATATCGTGGCATCCCACGTATCGACCAGAATACATAAGCCACTCAACAAATAAATTAACACGATATAAAACATTTTTATAATCACTAACAAATATGCGCTCATATATACAATACACTCAAACTCATTCTAGAGTATTATGAACCCTATCTATAATTAGTACCCAACCAAAGCCAAGGTTCTCGCTTAACCTTCAGCTCTGATACCAAGTGTAACGACCCGCCAATCCGTACTATTCAAGTTGACAATAAACCACACATATCCAACCCAAAGTGCACGGAAAGACCGATAGTTATGGAAAAAAAGAAGAAAGTAGAAAAGAAGAGAAGAAGAAGAGAAAAGAAATTAAAACAACATAGAATCTCACAATCGCAGTGGAACAATATATAATAGAATATCAATGATTTTTACAAAGTGAAACTTTTATATATATACATTCATCAAAGTACAACAATAATTCATTATCATCGGTCTGGACAGTTATAACAACCAGTCCTCAAAATTGCTGATGATTTCAACAACAAATGTAACGACCCGTATTTTTACGGATCGACATGTTCGTCAAAATCTGGAATTTTAGCACTTTCATGTCATTTCAGATTTTTAGGCAGATTTGTCTAAGTCCTAGGTCGTACGCGACCTAAGGGTTGTTGGCAACTTAGAGAAGGTCTGCGACTTAAGAAAAATGTTGTGAGCGACCTAAGTTTTGTTAAGTGTTAGGTCGGCTGGGAAAGTTAGCGACCTAGTAGTTGCCGAGTTAGCGACCTAGTAGTTGCCGAGTTAGCGACCTAGTGGTTCTGAGTTAGCGACCTAGTGGTTCTGAGTTAGCGACCTAGTGGTTCCGTGTTGGCGACCTAAGGAGTTAACAAGTTGGCGACCTAAGGAGTTAACAAGTTGGCGACCTTAGGAGTTAGGCTAAGTGTTAGGTCGTGTGTTGTTTTAGGTCGACTTGTGTTAGGTCGCAACCCAACTGAGTCTTAGGTAGTTAGGTCGTTAGGTTGTTAGGTCGCTGGGTTTCCTAAGTGTTAGGTCGCAAAGGAGTTAAGTCGTACATCTGTTAGGTCGCGTAGATTGCTAAGTTGTTAGGTCGCTAGGATAGTTTGTGTTAGGTCGCGTAGATCTATCTGTTAGGTCGCGTAGATTGCTAAGTTGTTAGGTCGCTAGGATAGTTTGTGTTAGGTCGCGTAGATCTATCTGTTAGGTCGGAGAAGCTTAGGTCGGAGAGTCTTAGGTCGGAAACGACCTAGGGAGATAGCCGTGTTAAGCGACTTAAGGAAATTTCTGCTATAAATAGGAGGGGTTGTTCTCACTTTTTGGGATCCGGATTTTGAAGCGACGAAGTGCTGCCATTTTGAGAGCTCGACTTCTACACTTCTTCACTTCTTTTCTCCACTCTAATCTAGTGCTTCCATCCATCCAAATCGAAGATCAAGATTGAAGATTCAAGAGCTTAGATTGAAGATCTTCATCTTTTCAAGAGAGATTTCATCGTTTGAAGTGAGATCTTGTCGGATCTAGCTTAGTTCTTCGCTGTCCAGATCTGAAGTTGATATCTTTTGGATTGTTTAGGTGATTTGGTGAGTGGTGATTATCTCTCACACGGATCCAAAGGAGTATATCGGATTGTTGGCTCGTTTTGGTGTTAAAATAGAGACTTCCATGCATTTTCTCCATCCTATGTGTAGATCCATATAGATCCATTGTTCATAATGATGTTGCATCCATTTTATCATATGTTAACCTATGCAAGTTCATTCATCAAGTTTGTAGAGATATAATCCATGTTTTCATGCTTATTGGACTTTCAACTCTTTAATTACGAAAATGCCATTATTGTTATAATTGTCTACTTAGATCATTTTTGAATGCTTGATTGCTTGGATTGATGTTTGATTTGATTGATTGTTATGAACTAGATGATTGATGATTAGATTAGATCGAAGATGATTCAAAAGCTAAGGGAAAGGCTCTTGAATTGGAAAAGCTGCTCGTGGCATATGTAGCGGGATGATGAAGCTCTTATGCATAGATCCGATGATGTGATGTAGAGATGGGGCTTTGCAAGGATGTAATGAAGCGAGGCAATCATATGATGAAGACTTGGTCTAATCCAGGCGGGATCATTCCAAGCATGTTGATAACTCGGTGATATGATTCGAGTTGAGGATAATGGATGCTCGAGAGGCGCTTGAGCTAGTATGGCAATAGTCGTCGAGGAGGATGACTAGGAGGTTGAGATCTCATCGTTGTTGAAGGTTCTAGCATGCTCTAAGCAAGAGTACATGGGGACGCCCAAAAGACTAAGTTGATGGTCGAGTACTCTGGGTAGATTCGATAATCCTAGGCACGGGTCACGATGACGTGCGGGAGTTATGTCTAGAACCGGGGTTACCATTAGCCCTTGACGGACGGCTGAAAGAATGTGCCGGTCATTCAATTAACGGTGATATCGCAACAATGATAACAGTGATAGCCGAGTCATGGATGTTTGGTTGTATCATCATTCGGTCTCAAGAGCGGTATTTCCTGGGTGCTTATCTGACCTTGGTTTTAGACCTTGGGATTTGTACTTGGAAAACATCGCTCTTGACTCGAGTGACAATTGCTTTACTTTAAATTGTATGCTCTGCTATGTTTGCTTCTGCTTAGTGTGTGTCTGGGGGCTATCACTGTAGAATGAGGTTGGAGTGGGAGGGTTGTATTCCTATTCCTTTTCCTTTATGCTCTTTTGGTATGTTGTTAGTTAATTTACTGCTCACTAAGACTGTTGTCTGACTCAAGGCTTTATGTTTTAATTCTTATTGCCTTGGGCTGTTCGTCCATTTTGGGACGGGCAGACTAGGTAGCAGGTGACAGGTGCTGTTCTCTTCTCACGATGCTGATATCGAAGACGAGCTAGAGGGTTGCATATTATCTTCTTATATGTACTGGATTTTTCCGCTGTTTTGTATTCTCTGAGAGTTATGTAGTGAGGCTGGATGTATTGACTATGTGGATGCTTGTATTCAACTATTATGGAGTTTTATATGATGTCATTTTATTCTGTAAAGCTTCACTATACATATGTTCTATTGTATTTTGTCCATGCGCTGTGAGTAATACGATAGATCCTGTTGTTTTAATCTTACCTTGACAATCGTCCATGGTCGCCTGGCACACTTTACAGCGCTCTATCTCTAGATTCGGTGCAGGGGTCATGGGCGGTCGTCACATTTGGTATCAGAGCATTGGTTAATCGATTTTACCCAACGCTCGCTGTCGTAACTACGTATGAGAGACGTAATTGTATTTTGATGGATGATTACTATATATAATATAGTGGCTTAGTAGAGTTTGAGTCCTTTATGCAGTTGATTCTCTAGATGTTCTAATCATTCCTTTTTATAGATATTGAGAATGAGTCGAAGAGGGAGACCAGCTGCTAGGGGAGGTCGTGCTACTGAAGAGACTGCTGATTATGCAGCCATGTTCGAAGCTATGATGACTTCGATCATGAGAAGGATACCAGTTCCGGGGGCGGCAGTTGATGTTGGAGTTCAAGTCCAAACTCCGAAACCAGTGGATTTTGCTAAGTTGTGCAAGGATTATACTGCTCTTGGAGGGAAGGTTTTCTTGGGAACAGAATCAACTATTGAGGTCCAGAGGTGGATAGATGCTTGTAGAAGGATCTTTGGTGATTTGGGAATTGATGATGCAACTAAGAGGAAGTTGGCATCAAGGCAGCTTCAAGGGAGAGCCTCTGATTGGTGGAACTCTATTACCATCGATACTGCGGAGGAAGAGATTACTTGGGAGCAATTCCAAGCTAGATTTGAAGCTAAGTTCATTTCTACAGCTCAGAAGTCTGTTCTGTTCAAGAGGTTTGTGGAGCTCAAGCAAGGTGGAAGATCAGTTCTTGAGTATGTTTCTGAGTTCGAAGCTTTGTCCAAGTATGCCCGGTCGTATATTGAATCTGCTTATCAGAAGAATGAGAAGTTTGTGACCGGCTTGGATAGTTATCTTGGGAGACAGTTGGTGGATCATTTGGACGATTCATTTGAGAAGCTTGTGGAGAAAGCTCTTAGGCATGAGAGTCTGTTTCCTAAGGAAGGACCTGTTGTTGCTGTTACCAAGGGAGAATCTAAACCACAGCAGGGTGGAAACCAGAAGAGGAAGCAGCAGCAGCAGAAGGGTAAGGATGGCCAGAAGAAGCCGAAAGGCGAGGTAACTTGCTACAATTGTCAGCAGAAGGGCCATTTCTCTAAGGATTGTAAGAATCCGAAGGCACCGATGAAGTGTCACAACTGTGACAAGCCGGGGCATTTCAGGAAGAATTGTCCAGAACCAAGGAAGGACAGGCAGATTGTGCAAGCCTATGCTTTGGGGGCTGTTCCGTCGTCTTCGAAAGCTCCTACTGCTGAAGAGAAGGGAAAGAGTGTGGTTGTTCAAGGTACTCTTTCCCTATGTGGTGTTCCAGTTAGAGTTCTGTTTGATACTGGAGCGTCGCATTCATTTGTTTGTAATGAACTAGTAGGCCGGTTAGGTTTGAAGCCGGATATTGTTGATAGGCCATTGGTTGTGACTAATCCAGTTGGGGGTTCGTCTTGTTTGTGTATGTTATGCCGTGGTCTAGTTGTGTCGAGTCATGGTTGCTCTTTTGTTTGTGATTGCTTTGTTCTGAACTTTGCGGGGTTCGGAATTATTTTGGGTATGGACTGGCTTAGGAAGTATGCGGCTAAGGTTGATTGTGAGAGGCTAGAGGTGACAGTCGAGAATGTGGAAGGGCGAAAGATTGTGATACGATGTAAGCATGAGGAAGGCGTCTTCATGAGCTTCATGTATTCGCTAGTTGTTCCACGGGATGGACTGTCTTTAGTGCCAATCGCAAATGGATTCGAGGATGTCTTTGACGAAGTCAAAGGGTTGCCGCCGCATAGAGAGATCGAGTTTCGTATAGATCTAGTTGAAGGAGCCAGACCTGTTGTGATGCCTCTTAGGCGGATGGCGCCTAGGGAACAGCAAGAGTTGAGGGTGCAAGTTGATGATCTTTTGCAGAAAGGATTCATTCGGCGTAGTGTGTCCGAGTGGGGTGCACCAGTTGTGTTTGCAACCAAGGCAGATGGATCGTTGAGATTGTGTGTGGATTATCGTGAGCTGAATAAGGTGACTAAGAAGAACAAGTATCCATTGCCAAGAATAGATGACTTGTTTGATCAGCTTCACGAAGCTAAGGTGTTTTCTCAGATGGATTTGGCAACGGGATTTCACCAGTTGAGAGTAGCTAAGGATAGTGTGCCGAAGACTGCTTTTAGGACACCATCCGGTTTCTTTGAGTGGCTGGTAATGCCATTTGGATTGACTAACGCGCCAGCATATTTTGTGGATCTTATGAATAGAGTGTTCAGAGATCAGTTGAACAAGTTCGTACTTGTGTTCGTGGATGATATTCTGATTTATTCCAGAACGGAGGAAGAGCACAAGACGCACTTGCATATTGTTTTGGAGATCTTACGGAAACATCAGCTGAAGGCTAAGTTTTCGAAGTGTCACTTCTGGAAGAGTGAAGTGAGGTTCTTAGGCCATGTGATTTCTGGAAGTGGAATAGCGGTTGATCCCGCTAAGGTGGCAGCAATCCAGGATTGGGTTAGACCTAAGAATGCATCTGATGTGAGAAGTTTTCTTGGATTAGCAGGATATTATCGACGGTTTATCAAAGACTTCTCCAAGATAGCTGCACCGTTAACAGGATTGACGAAGAAGAACAAAGTGTTCAGTTGGGATGCTAAGTGTGAGCAAGCTTTCGGAATCCTGAAAGAGAGATTGACGAGTACTCCTGTTTTGACTATTCCTAGTGGGAATGATGAGATGGTGGTTTACACCGACGCATGTGGTACTGGACTTGGAGCAGTGCTGATGCAGAAGGATAAAGTTGTTGCGTATGCCAGTCGACAACTGAAGCCGCATGAAAGGAATTACCCAACTCATGACTTGGAGTTAGCGGCGATTGTATTTGCCCTGAAGATGTGGAGGCATTATCTGTTGGGAGTTCGATTCGAGTTGTTTACGGATCACAAGTCGTTGAAGTATCTTTTCTCCCAGAAGGATTTGAATCTTCGGCAGCAACGTTGGCTAGAGTTTTTGGCATCGTATGATTTTGGTATAGCTTATACTCCGGGAAAAGGTAACGCAGTGGCTGATGCGTTAAGTCGAAGACATGCAGGATTGGGAGCCATGTTTTCTGAATGGAAGAGTCTCGAGTATTTAGCTGGATTTGACTTCAGGCCTGGATGCGAATTGGAACCTGAAATGTTGGCAAACTTATCGATAAGACCGACTCTTGTGGAAAGGATTGGCGAGAGTCAAAAGCGAGATGATAAGCTTGTCAAGATTATCCGTGAATTGGAATCTGGATTGGAGCCAGAAAAGGATAAAGGATTCGAGGTCGATAGAGAAGGTTGGCTTCGAAAGCAAGGACGACTAGTGGTTCCCGATATAGATGAGTTGAGGAGTGAAGTTCTGAAGGAAAGTCATCACTCGAGGTTGACAATTCATCCAGGTGGAAATAAGATGTATCGGGATATGAAGAGAACCTACTATTGGGAAGGCATGAAGAAGGATGTTGGAGATTTCATTTCCAAGTGTATGAATTGCCAGTTGGTTAAAGCCGAACAGAAGAAGCCAAGTGGATTGCTTCAGCCCTTAGAAGTTCCTACATGGAAGTGGGAACAAGTGTCGATGGATTTTATTGATGGATTGCCTAGAACCAGAACGGGAAATGAAGGAATTTGGGTCATTGTGGATCGTCTGACTAAGAGTGCACGATTCATTCCTGTTCGATCGACTAGAACGGCATCAAAGTTGGCTGAGTTGTATGTTAAGTGGATAGTTCGATTCCATGGTGTTCCGAAGAGTATAGTGAGCGATCGAGACCCATTGTTCACTAGTGGATTTTGGAAGAGCTTCCAGGAAGTCTTGGGAACCGAGTTGTGTTTGAGTACAGCTTATCACCCTCAGACAGATGGCCAGACTGAGAGAGTCAACCGAGTTTTGGAAGATCTCCTCAGAGCCTGTGTTTTAGATTTCGGAGGATCATGGGAAGATCACCTTCATTTGGTGGAGTTTGCGTACAACAACAGTTACCAGTCAAGTATTGGTATGGCACCGTATGAGGCGTTGTATGGAAGACCGTGTAACTCTCCGACATGTTGGTTGGAAACTGGAGAAAAGCTGATGCTTGGGCCAGAGATGATTCGGCAGACTTCAGATTGTATAGAGATCATTCGGCAACGAATGAAAGCAGCCCAAGATCGTCAGAAGAGTTATGCCGATAAGCGTCGAAAGGATTTGGAATTCGATGTAGGAGATATGGTTTTTGTGAAGATTTCTCCACTGAAGAATGTTATTCGATTTGGAAAGAAAGGAAAGTTGACTCCGAGATTTGTTGGACCATTCCCGATTATCGAGCGAATCGGAAAGCTCGCTTACAGATTGGAGTTACCAGAGAAGATGTCGAGTGTGCACAATGTTTTTCATGTATCATATCTACGGAAGTATGTGCACGACTCGAGTACGGTGATTTCTGCTGATAGCTGTGAAGACTTAGAAGTTGATCCAGTTGATAGAAGACCTCGTAAGCCGCTTCGTGTTGTTGAAACCGACACGAAACAGCTTAGGAGGAAGGTAGTTAAGTTGCTCAAGATACAATGGAGTGATGATGATAACGACTGTACGTGGGAAGTGGAAGAGAGGATGAAGGCAGCTCATCCTGAACTCTTCAAGGTATGGCCCTAAGGTGTCGTCTCATCTCGCGATATTGTAACTTGTTCTAAGTTTTAGAATTCTGTACGCTAAGTTAGAATTGGATGCATGGTTTGTTGATTGTTATGGATGGTAGGCGTACAGAATAGTTTTGATTGCTTGGAATTTCGGGGGCGAAATTTCTAAGGGGGAGAGAATGTAACGACCCGTATTTTTACGGATCGACATGTTCGTCAAAATCTGGAATTTTAGCACTTTCATGTCATTTCAGATTTTTAGGCAGATTTGTCTAAGTCCTAGGTCGTACGCGACCTAAGGGTTGTTGGCAACTTAGAGAAGGTCTGCGACTTAAGAAAAATGTTGTGAGCGACCTAAGTTTTGTTAAGTGTTAGGTCGGCTGGGAAAGTTAGCGACCTAGTAGTTGCCGAGTTAGCGACCTAGTAGTTGCCGAGTTAGCGACCTAGTGGTTCTGAGTTAGCGACCTAGTGGTTCTGAGTTAGCGACCTAGTGGTTCCGTGTTGGCGACCTAAGGAGTTAACAAGTTGGCGACCTAAGGAGTTAACAAGTTGGCGACCTTAGGAGTTAGGCTAAGTGTTAGGTCGTGTGTTGTTTTAGGTCGACTTGTGTTAGGTCGCAACCCAACTGAGTCTTAGGTAGTTAGGTCGTTAGGTTGTTAGGTCGCTGGGTTTCCTAAGTGTTAGGTCGCAAAGGAGTTAAGTCGTACATCTGTTAGGTCGCGTAGATTGCTAAGTTGTTAGGTCGCTAGGATAGTTTGTGTTAGGTCGCGTAGATCTATCTGTTAGGTCGCGTAGATTGCTAAGTTGTTAGGTCGCTAGGATAGTTTGTGTTAGGTCGCGTAGATCTATCTGTTAGGTCGGAGAAGCTTAGGTCGGAGAGTCTTAGGTCGGAAACGACCTAGGGAGATAGCCGTGTTAAGCGACTTAAGGAAATTTCTGCTATAAATAGGAGGGGTTGTTCTCACTTTTTGGGATCCGGATTTTGAAGCGACGAAGTGCTGCCATTTTGAGAGCTCGACTTCTACACTTCTTCACTTCTTTTCTCCACTCTAATCTAGTGCTTCCATCCATCCAAATCGAAGATCAAGATTGAAGATTCAAGAGCTTAGATTGAAGATCTTCATCTTTTCAAGAGAGATTTCATCGTTTGAAGTGAGATCTTGTCGGATCTAGCTTAGTTCTTCGCTGTCCAGATCTGAAGTTGATATCTTTTGGATTGTTTAGGTGATTTGGTGAGTGGTGATTATCTCTCACACGGATCCAAAGGAGTATATCGGATTGTTGGCTCGTTTTGGTGTTAAAATAGAGACTTCCATGCATTTTCTCCATCCTATGTGTAGATCCATATAGATCCATTGTTCATAATGATGTTGCATCCATTTTATCATATGTTAACCTATGCAAGTTCATTCATCAAGTTTGTAGAGATATAATCCATGTTTTCATGCTTATTGGACTTTCAACTCTTTAATTACGAAAATGCCATTATTGTTATAATTGTCTACTTAGATCATTTTTGAATGCTTGATTGCTTGGATTGATGTTTGATTTGATTGATTGTTATGAACTAGATGATTGATGATTAGATTAGATCGAAGATGATTCAAAAGCTAAGGGAAAGGCTCTTGAATTGGAAAAGCTGCTCGTGGCATATGTAGCGGGATGATGAAGCTCTTATGCATAGATCCGATGATGTGATGTAGAGATGGGGCTTTGCAAGGATGTAATGAAGCGAGGCAATCATATGATGAAGACTTGGTCTAATCCAGGCGGGATCATTCCAAGCATGTTGATAACTCGGTGATATGATTCGAGTTGAGGATAATGGATGCTCGAGAGGCGCTTGAGCTAGTATGGCAATAGTCGTCGAGGAGGATGACTAGGAGGTTGAGATCTCATCGTTGTTGAAGGTTCTAGCATGCTCTAAGCAAGAGTACATGGGGACGCCCAAAAGACTAAGTTGATGGTCGAGTACTCTGGGTAGATTCGATAATCCTAGGCACGGGTCACGATGACGTGCGGGAGTTATGTCTAGAACCGGGGTTACCATTAGCCCTTGACGGACGGCTGAAAGAATGTGCCGGTCATTCAATTAACGGTGATATCGCAACAATGATAACAGTGATAGCCGAGTCATGGATGTTTGGTTGTATCATCATTCGGTCTCAAGAGCGGTATTTCCTGGGTGCTTATCTGACCTTGGTTTTAGACCTTGGGATTTGTACTTGGAAAACATCGCTCTTGACTCGAGTGACAATTGCTTTACTTTAAATTGTATGCTCTGCTATGTTTGCTTCTGCTTAGTGTGTGTCTGGGGGCTATCACTGTAGAATGAGGTTGGAGTGGGAGGGTTGTATTCCTATTCCTTTTCCTTTATGCTCTTTTGGTATGTTGTTAGTTAATTTACTGCTCACTAAGACTGTTGTCTGACTCAAGGCTTTATGTTTTAATTCTTATTGCCTTGGGCTGTTCGTCCATTTTGGGACGGGCAGACTAGGTAGCAGGTGACAGGTGCTGTTCTCTTCTCACGATGCTGATATCGAAGACGAGCTAGAGGGTTGCATATTATCTTCTTATATGTACTGGATTTTTCCGCTGTTTTGTATTCTCTGAGAGTTATGTAGTGAGGCTGGATGTATTGACTATGTGGATGCTTGTATTCAACTATTATGGAGTTTTATATGATGTCATTTTATTCTGTAAAGCTTCACTATACATATGTTCTATTGTATTTTGTCCATGCGCTGTGAGTAATACGATAGATCCTGTTGTTTTAATCTTACCTTGACAATCGTCCATGGTCGCCTGGCACACTTTACAGCGCTCTATCTCTAGATTCGGTGCAGGGGTCATGGGCGGTCGTCACAACAAAACAGCGGAAATAAAACATATACATGAATATGAATTGAAGACCCCCAACTTATCTCCTAAGCTCCAATGAATCCAAAGAAAATTTGTAAATATGTTTGGTCTGACCCGAGCATTATAATACAATAACACCCAAGTCGGTCTGGAAAACCAACGTGAGAAAACACACCCAACTGAACATTTAAAGTTATAGAAACCTTTCCAAAATCAAAAGTATCTTGTAAGACCACGCCGCATATAAACACGGACAGGTTTTTACCTTACGATAACCAAAACGTTTTATAAGAAATTCTTTGATATTATAATAGTGTCTAGATACAAATACTTATTAATCTTAGCCGAAATTGTTACATTAATTAAATTCCAGCATAATAGGTATACAAATAAAACCGTAAAGGCTCGTGTTGGAGAATGGACTATATACAATGACTGGGCTATTGGGTTACCGCCCGTCACGGTGCATCTCTAGATAAAATAACACCGAGGACTTCGCTTGGATCCCCTGCCAACACAGAACCGACCTACCACTTACTGGATAGTACCGAATATGATCACCCCTCTGTTAATGGGCCCCGAAGAATACAAATGAGAGATAATAGTGACTCTAGATAGGGATGATCATACCCTACTTGGAAGCGACCCACTTAGCCCTACTGCATCTCCCATGTTTTAGTCATTCCCAATTGATGAGGCTTGAGGTTACGTTTTACCTTTATATATAGAACTTCCCACTTGGAATGCTAATATTGCCCTACAGGAAACAATGCAATACCAGCATTCATCCATACAAATTCGTTCTGGGACTGAACCAAACACTTTGAGAGCTCCGTCTTCAATTCCATCATCTTCAAGATGTCTTCACTTCGAAACACATTCGTTGGATCGAAGTGGTTTTTGGGTAATATACTCGATCTCAGTCTCTTCGAAACAACATTCGATAATTCACGGTAAACTCAACTCCAGTTCTTTAGGAAATAAACAGTCAAAGATAAGATCGGAGATCACCTCCTAACCGTTAGTGGATGGATTTCCTTATCATTTTCCTAGTAGAATGAAACGACATTTATATGCACAATACAGCATCATCGAAGATGACTGTGCCTTATAACTTATGTGTTTCTCCTAGATATTTCCAATGTTATGTTTATGGTCCAATATCGATAGTCGGTTGTTTAACTATCCAATAACAAACATTCTATCACAGATTTAATTCCATAGTGAAACCAACATTGGTTAAGCACCAAGCAACACTAAGCCTCTTTTAACAAATTCTTCGATTTTCTCAAATCACTTTGTAAATATTTGTACCAAAATACTTTTACAAAGATATACATATATACCCACAAATCCATGTTCTCAATACTTAGAAAAATATCCACATACTTATCTCAATGGTATAAGTATATTAACCAACATTTGGGAAGATTTCCCCTTTTTATTCAATTCTAAAATCATTCATAACTCCATCATAAATCCACCAAACCATTTATAAAACTCCTTTTATAAATCTATAAATTTGCTTCTAAAATTCTTTTATAAATATCTAAAACCATTTATAAAATTCTTTTATCTTTTAACCAATCTTCCTTTATATTTTCCCAAAACATGTTATAAGGTTCCTCTTTTAATCCACATTTGTTTATAAAACCCTATTTATAAATCTAGAAAACATTTAAAATATAAATTCTAATCATTTTCTTATAATTATATAATAGTAAACATTATAAATAAATAAATGTTAACTTTAAAACATTTAAAAATAAAAATTAATAAATTCCAAACATCTTAAATAAAACAATAATAATTTATCTTTAACCTTTTTATAAATACTAATAATTAATTTCCAAAACTTTACCGATAAATAATTATAATTAATTTCAAATCATAGTAATAATTTAAATAACAAAATTTCCAAAATATTAAAATATTGATAAACCACTTTAAAACAATATTAGTATAAATAAACAAATTTTTAAAACATAAATATTTTTCTTTGATAAAAATCCATACTTGACTTTCTACATAATCGTTCCCATATTTTATAAACTAAACTCATAAATCTCTATTTATTTTATGAAACTTCTTTTCATAAAATTCCTTTATAAATCTCACTTATTCATAAAGTTCTTCTCAAACATAATTTCAACCGTTTTTAACCTTGGTCCCATTGGTATAAATTTCTTTTATAAATTCCTTTCAATTTATAAATACCATTTAACAATCCCAATTTACCCTCGCCATAAATTTCCAAAATAGAATCAACTATTTTCTAAAATACCATTCCACATCTTATAATAAATCACCATTCGATTTATTTCACTAATTTATTAAATGATGATAGTTTTCTTTAATTTATAAATATTATTTATAAATCCATACTTTTATTAACAAATTACGATCTTACAAATCTTCTCTTCATTTGTAAAATACCACTTTTATAAATTATCACACTTATACATCTCACATTTGTAATAAAAATTAATACGTGTACATTTATATATATATATATATATTACTTTATATAAAATGGTAAATAAATATTAATATCAAAATATTTCCATTTTCCTTTAAAACATATCCCTTTATTATAAAGACGGGCTTATTTTTAGATTTTTTAAAATCTTTATTTTAAAATTCAAAAATCTCTATTTAAAATATTTTATAAAACTGTTAATTTATAATGTCCAAAAATCGTATCTTTGATTTTAAATAATTTACTTCTTCAAATAATTCGAGAATAATTATTTAAACGTATATAATTTCCAAAATAACTTTGAAATCCCTTTTCAAAATCAATCACTATTTCAAGGTAGTTTAAAATACCAAAATACAAGGCCCGGTGCTATAAAGCACTAAATAATCAAAATCGTGTTCATGTCATCAATTAGAACATCCCACGTAACATATATCAATTTATATGAAAATAAATCAGCAGCATGAGGGATACCGTTGGATTCCTCCAACCTGTCCCCCTGCATCACATATAGTATATAATCATAAAAAATATAAATCAACTGCTTCGAGGTGGGATTCGTATACAAAGGGTCATCCGCTCTTACACGGGAACGTAATAGGGTCTCATCCGCTCCAATAGGCGGGAATATATCCAAACCAACAATATAAAATAGTAATTCATCCAAACAGTCAATAACAATCAACTATAAAATATTCTTACATCCAAACAACGCGCGTTGCCGCCCCTGACCTTCATCCACTCGAGCCTCCCCTCCCATGACCCATAGCTCCCTCACTACCCCAAAATGTCGAACAACTTCATCACGAAGCTGCTGCCAAACCATGCTGAACTATGGTGATCCACCACCAGGGACGAACTCGCCTGGCCACTCCCCAAAATTCCCATGTTGAACTTATTCCACATCGCAGCCCCTAATAGCTGGAGCAACGAGGGTCGTTAGATTTGGTGAAAATCTTTCTTTTTTTTAAATTCTTGGTTTTAAAATATTGAACAAGAGGGAGAGGCGGCATTTAAAAAGAGAATGTGGGATGATGAGGGTATGGTCATGAACAGTGGAAAGTATGGGTATGGGTATGACAAGGTTATGGTTAATTAAAGAATATATATATATATATATATATATATATTATAAAATATCTAGCTCCATGCACTCAAAAATCTCGATCCCCAAACGAAGTGTGCCACCTGGCGTTCTATATGTTATCCCCCTATACTGAACGAAATGGAATGAGTCCCAAGACCTAATTCGATCATATGTAGAAGATAGCTTTTCAAATCCAATTATTAATATAAATTTATGAAATTATTTTTTATGCATTTCGATCACGCACGCCCAAATGATACGTCCAATCGCCACGAAATTCGTCGGCATACTATAATTCATTACTACGGATCAAATGGAACTAGTTTCGTCGAAATTCGAGACAGTGCCCTGGAAGGCTATTTTTACACGTGAATTAAAATGAGTAATTTCCAAATTGGTTAAATCACTTTTAAATCCAAATTTAAAAGTTTATTGTCTTCAATCTTATTTAAATAGAATTTAAATCAACTATCGAATCATTTTTATTCATCTCAAATTCAAGATTCAATTAATTTAAGTATTCCCAATTATTAAATTCAATAATTTGATTATCAAATAAATCGCAATATTTGAAACCCAAGTTATTTAACTTATAAAATTAACTTTTCAATATTTAAAATCAATTAAATATT
This sequence comes from Allium fistulosum, assembly GCA_030737815.1. Classification (NCBI taxonomy): domain Eukaryota; kingdom Viridiplantae; phylum Streptophyta; class Magnoliopsida; order Asparagales; family Amaryllidaceae; genus Allium; species Allium fistulosum. Next base: position 637,614,852 of record CM060901.1, read on the forward strand.
TCAAATTCAAATTACTGAATTTCTTGGTCGTTACAGATAGGACCTTTACTCTATATCGTCGCCAGTAGACCCGATATCATGCATAGTGTATGTCTGTGTGCAAGATATCAGTCACACTCTAAGGAGACACGCCTTAAAGCTATAAAATGCATCCTAAGATATGTTAACAATACATTAGACTATGGGCTCTTCTATCCGAAAGAAGATTTATTTGACTTAATACCATATAATGATGCTGATTATGCTGGATGTAAATCTAACTAAAATAGTATAAGTGGAACCTGTCACTTTTTGGGACATTCACTTGTCTCTTGGTTCAATAAAAAGTAAAATTACGTATCTCTATCCACAATAGAGGCTGAATATATATCAGCAGCATTAGCTTGTTCACAGGTTATCTATATGCAATAAACTTTAATAGATTTTGATTCAAATTTAAAGAAATCACCAATGTATTGTGATAACACTAGTGCAATGAATCTATCTAAAAATCCAACGTATCATGCTAGGTCAAAACATATAGATATATAAGACATCATTTCTCAAGTGATAACATATACAAAGAAATTATTTCACTAAAAAAATAAATACAGAAAATCAAATAGCTGGTATTTTAAATAAACTATTAGCACAAGCTAGTTTCATCAAATTAAGAAGAAAATTAGGAATATATTCATTTACAGAAATATAGAAATAATAACTTTTATTATTATAAATTAGAAAGAAAAATGAAAAACAAAATTACCTTATATATGTCGACATACCTAGGAAGCTTATGTCAACATACCTGATGGTTTTCATTTAAAAAAGACTGTTTTTCCCTCCCTCTTTCAAAATTCAAAAACAAATTAGTTAACCATTACATTTCGACTCCAAACCTATTTTCTTATGTTCATCCTTTTGAAAAATCAAAATTAATTAATCAATACTGGATCCATCCAACTCCAAACGTCCAAGAGAAGAATCAAGCCCGTTTTGTGACTTCAAATTCTCAAAACTAAGCAACATCGAAAAGGAATTAAAGCATATTCTCACAATGCATACTGAAATCGAAGTAATGCAAATTTGATTCAGAAGTGAACAAGAGAAGCAAATGTTGAGGAATCTACAGAAACATCTATTGGATAATCAAGCAAATCCAATAATTATTGAAGATGGAGATACTCAAATCAATCTTGTAATTCATAACCCTATGAATCAAGATGATGAAGAAGAAGATGACGATAATGAGGATGAAGATAGAGATGATGAAGATGGAGTATGTTGTGTAGGAGAAATCAATTATGACATTCATGGAAATTTAGTGGAACAAAAAGGGAACTTTTGTTTTCACTACCCAAAATTGCACCATCCACTCACCAATAATTAAAACAAAACATTGATTTTTTTGATTTTTTTAATTGAGGATCTAGGAGTGTCCACCCCCACCTGACCCCCTTCTGCCTTGGCCCTCACGGTGGCACTTTTCGGTTCCTCGAATTTCGGTCCTTTTGATAAGGATTATTGGATGCCTCCATGAATAACGGATTACTGAAGTGAAGTTGTCAGGGCTCGAACTCTCTTCCTCTACTGGAGAGATGAGAACCCCTGCCAAAAAAACATCAATTTATAAGTGTTATAAGTATGGATTTGCTTTAGTTTGGTTTGTTTGTCTGGTTTAAACTTCTAGGATTGCTTTAATTTAATTACATAATTTGGTTTGCCTTATTTAACTCGTATGAGTGATTTGGCTAAACTTGTACATTTGCTTTGGTTTGATAACATATTTGGTTTGTTCTAAATAAATTAGTTTGATATGTCTTGAATATATGGTTCAAATAAATATAATAATAAATGTTTATATATAAAGTTGTTTCTTAAAACATTATTTCGCAATTAATATTGATTTTGGTTTTATATAAAACATTATCAAATTTCATAGCATGTCACATTTAAGAGGAGTTTATTTTTCTTTACCCATTTTTGTTGATGACAAGAGAAAAAAATAAGATTTAGTATAAGCATGTACTAATGGGAGTTATTCAAAATAGGGGGAGTTAACCAATTTAGGGGAGTTACATTATATCAAAAATATTTATATGTTTGTCTTCATTAAAAAAGGGAAGATTGTTTATAACGACCCGCCACTCATTCCACAGAATGACGCATCATTAATAAGAAATAAAGGGATAGAAAAGAGAAAAGAAGAGAAGAGAGAAAGAAACAACAACAGATACTCACAGCGGAACGAATGAAATATAATATAACACATAAGATATTACATAGTATCATATACATCAGAGTTACACAGATTATACATCACATACTAGACAGTTATAAACATCTGTCTAGTTATTACAACTCAATACAATACAGAGATAAAAACAAAGATCAACACAGCGGAACTACTATCTATATCTACAACACTGAAGCCTCCTTCTCCATTGCTCTTCCATAATTCGTCAAAGCTAACCTGAATCCCTTGGCTACTCGTAAAAATTTGAGTACTGAAGAGTTTATAAAACAGAAATAAACACTTGGTTCAGACATGGGTCTGGTGTGAGTAACAGGTTAAACTTGCTTAACTTCAAAACCTTTTGAAAACAAAGGTATCACGTAAGACTTCCCACACATAAACATGGAAAAGTTTTTACCTTACGCTAACCAAAACATTGATAGGAAATCCAGTTATATTATAATAGGTCTAGGGTTTTCAAATAAGTATTCACATAGCCGAAATTGTTACATTCATTAAATTCCAGCATACATAGGTATACAATCAAGTCCGTTATCACTTATTGGAAATTGGATTCCATACAATGGCAGGGCTACTGGGGTACCGCCCGTCACAGTACGTGGCCTAGATCACCGTACCGAGGATCACTCCCAATCCCCTGCAACACAAGGCCGGAACATCCCTTACTGGATAATTCCCGCACAAGATACCCCACGGTTGTCATGACCAACCGCACACTAAACCGAAATAATAAGGGACATCTAGACAGAGGTAATCTTGTCCTACTTGGGTGCTACCCACTAACCTTGCTGCACCTCCCCTGTTTTAGCCATTCCCGGTTGGTGAGGCTTGAGGCTACGATTACCTTTAAATAGAACATATCTATCTTAGAATGCTCATCGTCCACCTGACGATGTGCTGAAAGCATTCAATCCATACAAGTTCGTTCCGGGTTCGAACGAAACCGAAGGCATTATCTCGTTACACTCATTTTGGAATCACCCTCAGAGTTAATGACAATAACCCTTGCACTCTGAATCTTCATCTTCACTTGAGATTCACGACCTATCGTTATTTGGATCGATGTGGTATTCGGATATCCAAATCTGGAAACCCGATCCCGTTCTCATCGAAATCCAAAACGTATCTTTAAAGGCCAAGTTGTTTTAAAGTTAAAACAATTCAATTCATTATCTATATTCACATAGATAGATAATTTACAATATCACAATAGATAATCAACATTATCAATATAAGCAGATAATCCATATTACCATCACAATTCAACTAAAACATCCATATCACACAGCATATATCTCATCAGAGATATCAAACAATGCAAAGCATTTAATATTATTCATCCATTCATAAGTAATGATTTATACCCTCTCTAATTAATTTAAAGTGAATTAAATTAATTACTTCATTCTATAAATCCTGCTTACTTAACCATTAATTAATTACAAATTAATTAATTATCCCCTAATTACCCTTTTAATTGCATTCAGGTAATTTATCCTTTAATTAATTACTCAAATTAATTATCCTTGACCATTTATAGTAATTAACCTTTAATTACTCCATAAATTAATTAACAATAATTAATTAAATTAATCAACTATAATTAATTACATTAATCCTTAATTAATTACATTAATTAATTACTTCATTTATTAATTATTTCTTAATTAATCAACTCTTAATTACATCATTAATTATATTAATTAATGATCCTTAATTACATTTTATTATTAATTACTCTAATTAAATTAATTACATTAGGTAATTAACCTTTAATTAAACCACATTTATTAATCACTCTTGATTAATCTCATTCAGTAATTAACTACTCTTAATTACTTCTTTAAATAAATTAATTATCCTTAATTAATTTCTTAATTAATCCATTGAATAATTTCCAAGTAATTAAACTCAAATTACTTCCATTAATACATCACCATTCAATTAATTACTTCCAGTAATTATCTATTATTTACTTCCCTAAATAATCATACCTTATTAATTACATTAAGTAATTATTTATCAAATCATCCATTGATTATTCTAAATTAATTAAACTTAATAAATTAACTTAAACTAATCAAATAACTTAATTAATTACAATGAGTAATTTATTCCTTAATTACTTCCATTAAGTAATTACATTTAAACAATTTTCATAAATGATTGTCTTTAAATTAATTAATATAATTAATTATTAAAATTAATCACATTAATTAATTATTTAATAATCCTTAGTTAATGATCTTCATTAACTATTTAAGATTCATTAATTACTTTTCCAAAGTAATTAAAACTTACATTTCTTATTATTAATTATAAATTAATTAACAATTAATAACCCATTAATTAATCCTAATTATTTAATTAATTAAGTGTTAATTGTAACTTAATTACTTGATTAATTAATTTCTAATCATTAATTTAAAAATCAACTCTATGATTCTTAATTACAAATTAATTATTGCTTAATTAATTAACTTAAACCTTAATTAATAAATTTAAACCATTAATTACTTAATTAATTAATCCAAATCATTAATTAATTAGATTATTTAAACCATTTTAATTACCTTAAAGATTTAATGATTTTAACTTTAAGATAAAACATTTTCTTATCCATGGTTAAATTATCATTCACAAATACATTTGAAAACATCCATTTCCAAATTTACTTTTAAATTTCATTTTAAATTCGGGATTTAAAATGAATTCCAATTTATCTTTAACAAAGTTTAAAACCAATTTAAAAACCTTTACATGTTAAAGAATTCTTATATCTTATAAAAGAATTTTTTTAAAAGAGTTTAAATCAAATTTCTTTTTAAATTCAAAACATTTAAAATATAACTAACATTTAAACTTATTAAAACATTTAAATTTATAAAACTTATTTATCTCCAATCTAAAATTCGAACTAAACTTGAATCTATATTAAATATTTGATTTAAAATTCTGTTTAGATATTGCTTCATAAATTTAAATTTAGTTTAAATTTAAAACAGACAAGTTTTAAAACCTGGCAACACTAATGTACTCGAGCCCCACCCTAAATTACTTCGAGTCGATTATTCAAAAACTTCGAGCATCCCACGAAACAACTCGAACAAAACGCGAGTATTCTTCTTCCCCAAAACAGCTGACACACCAAATTCCCTCGTGCACCTGCACCAACGCTGCAACCATCTCCGACCTTTCGTGAAGACACTCGCAAGTCAGCGACCATCACCCAATACCATTCCGATCATCAATTATACTGCAGAACCCCTAAATCGAAAACGAGCATTCGAGCTCAAAAACTGGAACAAATGTCGAATCTGTAACCGCCTCAAACACCAAATTCTGATCATCAGAGAATCTACGCCTCCGGCCACTACTTCCTCCATACCCCATCTATCATCAACTCAAATCTGGAAGAACTCGATCGCTTATAGGGGTTGCGGTGATCAATTTACTGATCAATAGTGAAAACTAGGGTTATAATTTTTGATTCAAAATCACAATCGCCCCAAAGCTTTAATCCACCTACTACCATTTTTCCCTGCAACTTCGATCAACACTCCATCACCAGAAAAGATACTGGCCACCCAAACTTCCTAGATCGACAGTTCTAACCCCAAACATGATTTCTGGTTAAACCAGAAATACACAATCAAATACAAACTAAAAATTCTAATTTTAGTTTTAAAATTCATGTCTTTGTTTATGAAATCAGTTGATAATATTAAATCAAATAATCTGGATGATTAAATTCCTACTTTCACAAGTTTACTCTGTTGTATTTTCTTTTCCAGAGACACTACAGTTTTTATTTTATATTAAATAAAATTTCAAACTATAACTTATGTTACATACCCATACTTTGTTTGAATCTTAAGCCTTAATGAGGATTTGAACATGAAATCATGATTTTGATCAGGATTTAAACCTGGAATTCTAGAACAGACAAGAACACATCAAAACCCAAACATGCATTCGAAACCATACATATTACAGAGAATTCTATCACATTTATCCACTCCAAACATGATTATCATAGGAAAAAATCAAGCAACTATATTTACTTAAGTTAGTTTGAATAAAAAATGTTACTCACCAGAAAAATGATGAACAGAGCTTTATATTTGAAACTGCTTTTAAACTTTAGAACTTGAATGCTTCTTTGATTTTAAACTTGAGTTGCTGGAGCTTTAAACTGATTTAAACTACATGCATGCTTCCAGGTTGAAAAATGAATGCAGGCAGACTTTTGAATTGATTCCAGATTTGAAAAGAATGTTTGCAGGCCTTTGTTTTTGATTTGGAAACTTGGTTACAGGTTGATCTTTTGATTTGGAAAATGTATTACAGGTTGTTGAATTTGATTTTTGGTTTGAGGCATTTTGATTACTGATTATCAGATTTTTGTTTAGAGAATTTGTTTGAGTTTCTCTTGGTTTGAAAAGAAAATAGAAAGAAATGAAGTGAAGAAATGCAAATGTTTATATATAAGTAAATTTGTGATTTATAAAAATAAAAGAAAAATGAAAAATAAACAAGGACACATGTCATTAGAGTTGATCATTTATTTACACAGGTTAAAACAAAGCCTTTAGATATTAACACTTGTCTTTTAAGTAATTTTTTCTTATTTTTATTTATTTTAAAAGTAAATAAAAGCCCTTTTCTTTATTTATTAAATACTTATCTATATATAAATTACTTTTTAAAGAAACAAAACTAATTATATTTATAAATAAAAGTTTATACAAATATTCTAAAATCCAAAACAATCTAAATATCTATTCTTTTGAATTTCAACTTTAAATTCAAATTCAAATCAAATTAAATCCTAAGATTCAATTTAAAAATTAAGTTATATATATATATATACATATATAACTATTTATTCAATTTAAAAATAACAATTCCATAGTCTTTAAAATCCATTCATATTTATAAAAATAATACATTATACTTATTATTTGAAAATAACATATTTGATAATTTAAATAATTTATATAAGAGATTATATTATCAAGTAATATTTTAAAAAGAAATAAAACAAACCTTTTTGTTAAATCTTATTTATATTTAAGCTTAAGTTAAAATATATCTTAAACAATTTAAACATTTACCTAAAGTATTTTAAAGCTATAAGGTTATTTATTTAAATAACTTTGAAAAGTTCATATTAAATTAAGTCTAAATTTCCAATTTACCCAAGCTTTTCTATTTACAATATATACAAATAAATATATATATATATATATATATATTACAAATAGAAAATATCTTATTAGCTTTTAAAAGATAAAATTCACCAATTAAATACTTATTTAATTAGATTATTAAATTAAATACAAATTTTATTGTCAAAGATTATCAATATCAATTTAATTATTTAACAGATTATTAAATTGATATTGCTCAAATTTCCGGGATATCACATTGTTATTACCACATGTATTGATTTTGATGACAACAACCATATTAATATAGATACTAATGTTTTTCCAAGTTGTATATAATATTTTGCAGGATATTACACAGGTTTATACAAGTATAAGATAATCGAGTTTGAAGATTGATTAATATAGAGAGTAGAGATCAAGATTCAGAGATGATCAAGACAATTGAAGAGTCAATGAGTTTAAAGATGAAGACATGAAGAGTTCAAAACTACAGATAATAATTAGCAGACATTAGATAAAATTGTTAAAGTCCTGAATAGAAAATATTTTTCTTTAAATACACTCTCACCAAAATATTTATTTTATTTTCAAAATATATTTTTACAAATATTTTATAAAAAATTTATGTATTAAAGTATTTAAAAACTATTTTCTAAAATGATTTTACAAAATATCAAAATTTTATAACACTTTACAAGTGTTATTTTTCTCAAAATACAAGGGTATATCGACATACCCTTTCTAAGTATGTTGACATATGTACCGTTGAAAAGTTTTTTTCAAATTTTGAAGAGTTGTGATTTTTGGCTCCATCTCTATGTGAATAAACATGTCCCTTCAAAAACTATATAAAGGGGACATGAAAACGAATTTTAACAACTACTTTCTCTCCATTCTACTTACTCTAAATTCTCATTATATTTTTCTACAAATCCATTTTTTATACTCTTCAAATTCACTAAATTCGATCTTTTCTTCACTACATTCATTCTCTTTAATCTACTCACTGTTTTGTCAGTGTTCTCTCACCAATTCAAAGATCAAATGCTATAAAAGAGCTATAGGATATTCTATCTCCAAGTTACAACTATCTGTATTTGGAATCAACAGCTCTCAACTACTATTTTATCTTATTTCTCGTTCAAATCAAGTGGGTATGCTTTTTGTCCGTTCAAATCAAGTGGATGTGCTTGTTGTTCATTTGAATCAAATGGGTGATCTTGTTGCCCAGTTAAATCAAGAAAGTCTACCCTGAGCTTGGAAAGTCAAGAAGGTGTATTTTGTTGCCTGGAAATTAAGATTGTATTCTAGTTTACTTGCTACTTGGTTAAAGTAGTCATTTGAAAGGAAATATGTATAGACACTGTAAAGGACTAGATGTAGATTAGTCAATTCAAACCAGTATAAAACTCTCGGTGTCATCTCTCTTACTTTTACTTTATTTTTACTGCATTTTATATATATCCATGATTGCCTATTAATATATATATGTCACGACCCGACTTTCTAGCCACAGAAAGACGTATCATGAATTAAGAAAGAAAGGGATAGAAGAAGAAAAGAAAAGAAAGAAGAAAGAACAACAACATCAGATACTCACAGCGGAACGAATGAAATATAATATATCACATAAAATATTACATAGTATCATATACAACAGAGTTACACAACTATACATCTCATATTAGACAGTTATAAACATCTGTCTATCATACATCTCTATATATCAATACAATACAGACACAACTCTAACACAGCGGAAACCATAATATCTACACGTTGAAGCCACCTGCTCCAAATCTCCTCCAGCATTCGTCAAAGCTAACCTGAATCCCTCGACTACTCAATACAATATTGAGTACCCAAGAGTTTAATAAAACAGAAAATAAACACTTGGGTCAGACATGGGTCTGGTGTGAGTAAACGGTTTAAACTTGTTTAACTTTGAAAAACCTTTGAAAGAAAAGGTATCTCGTAAGACTTCCCGCACATAAACACGGAAATGTTTTTACCTTACGATAACCAAAACATTTGATAGGAAATCCGATTATATTATAATAGGGTTTAGGGTTTTCAAATAAAATACAGAAATAGCTGGAATGCTTACATCTCACGTTCCAACATAGTTGGGCACAACTAAATCGTACGGCACTTATTGGATTTTGGATTCCATACAATGGCAGGGCTACTGGGGTACCGCCCGTCACAGTACGTGGCCTAGATCACCGTACCGAGGAGTACGCCCGCTCCCCTGCAACACAAGGCCGGAACATCCCTTACTGGATAATTCCCGCATAAGAAACCCCGCGATTGTAGCTAGCAACCGCCCACAAAGCCGAAATAAAAGGGACTCTAGACAGAGGAATCTTATACTACTTGGGTGCTACCCACTAACCTTGCTGCACCTCCCCTGTTTTAGCCATTCCCGGTTGATGAGGCTTGAGGCTACGATTACCTTTAAATCAGAACACATCACTTAGAATGCTCACCGTCCTCCTGACGATGTTCTGAAAGCATTCAATCCATACAAGTTCGTTCCGGGTTCGAACGAAACCGAAGGCATTATCTCGTTACACTCATTTTGGAATCACCCTCAGAGTTAACGACAATAACCCTTGCACTCTGAATCTTCATCTTTACTTGAGATTCACGACTTATCGTTAATTTGGATCGATGTGGTTTTCGGACTTCCAAATCTGGAAACCCGATCCCGGTCTCATCGAAATCCAAAACGTATCTTTTAAGGCCAAGTTGTTTAAAGGTTTAAACATTTAAACTTATTCAGGATGATATAAATAGATAGATAAATCACATTATCACAATAGATAATTCATATCAACATTCATTTCACAAAGCAGCACATCACATATATCAGCACATCACATATATCAGAGATATCCAAATCATCCAATATCAACCAATCACCCAATATCAATCATCCAATATTAATCAATCATTAAAAGCAGAATTGATTAACTCCATATCAATTTAATTATCTTTTAATTAAATTAATTACTATCCTTAATTACTTGGATTATCTTAATCCTGCTTATTATCATTGATTAATTACAAATTTATTAATTAATCATCTCTTAATGATCTTCTTTAATTAATCTTCCTTGATTAATTATATTTTAATTACATTCAAGTAATTACCCTTTAATTAATTAATTATAGAAATTAATTATCCTTAACCATATACAGTAATTAATCTTTAATTACTATCATTAAATGATTAATGATCCTTCATTTGCTTCCATTAATTAATTAATAATTATTTGCCTTAATCCTTAATTAATTATAATTAATTAATCATACTTTAATTAATTACTTTTATTAATCAACCTTGATTTATTTCATTACTTATATTAATTAATGATCCTCTAAACACTTCATTAATTAATTACCTTCTAGTTAATTAAATAATTAATTTTTAATTAACTATATTCATTAATTAACCTTAATTAATCATAAACAATAATTAACCATCCCGTAATTACTTTCCTTAATTAATTCCTTAATTAATTATATTAATTAAATACTCTTTAATCAGTTATTATTGATTAATTAATTAACCCTTAATTAATTAATTACTTCCTTAATTAATTACTCTCTTTTAATTAATTATCTTAGCAAATAATTAATCACATTATTAATTACCCTTAATCCTTTAAATTAATTAATTATTCTTTAATTAATTAACTTCAAATCAATTATATTAATTAATCCTTTAATTAATAATATCAAGTGATTAACCTTTAATCAATTCCATTTAATTACTTTCATAATTAATTTCTCTTTTCTTAATTACATTTAGTAATTACCCATTAATTACTTTACTAAGTAATCATACTTAATTAATCATAAATGATTATCTAAATTAATTAGACTAATTAATTATATTAATTAATTAATCAATTAATCATCACTTAATTCCTAATTAATCCATTAACCATCCTGATTTACTTCATTAAGTAACTACACTTAATTAATTCATAATTAAGTGATTATATAAACAATTTACTAATTATTTAAATTTAATTAAATAATTAATTGATTAACTTCTTATACTTCAAAATCCTTAATTAATTAAGAAAATCCTTTATCTTAATTAATCTTTACTTATTAAAGAATCATATAATCAAGTATTCTTTAGTTCATATCAAAATAATTTAACCTTAATCATCATCACAATTTAATTATTTGAATTAATCAAATCTTTAAAGACAAATTATTCTATTTGGTTTTCAAAATTTTAATATTAACCTTATTTGAAAATAATGCATTTAGAAATCAATTATATATTTCAAAATATAGAATTTACTTAAACAAAACAATTTAAACATTTCATTTTGGTCTTTAAATTCTTGAATACCCTTTCAAACTTGTTTCATAAATTTAACAGATATTTATCCTTGAAACTTAGTTATCATATCTTTTAAAATTAAATTTCAAAATTAATTTAGTTTATAATTACTTTGGAAAAACAAACAACCTTAATCATTTTAATCTTTGAAAATACATTCAATTTAATTACCCTTAAAACTTGATTAACATTCATTTTGAAAACTTGTTTAATTAGGCTTGCTTTTGTTTCTTTTTAAAAACTTGAACTTGATTTACTTATAAAAATTTGAAACCTGCTATTAAATAGGAACCAACCCGAGCCCTTGCGAAACACTACTACTCGAGTCATTCCCCTAACAAACCCGAGCCTGCTTCGAGTCATTTCCCCTACTCATCTGCTTCAACTAAATACGCAAAACAACCCGAGACGATCCCGAGTTTCTTCCTTCTTCTCCAAAGCAAACAAACTGATAGCACAAACGTGCACGTGGTGCACGTACACCACCAACTCCGACCACCGTAGATCACCGCGACGATCCTCGACCATCACCTTCAACCTCGCGAACCCATACGCGACTCCAGATCACCCATAATCCATACAAATCGAAATCGAGATATTCGACCAAACTTGAAAATCGCCATGGCCAGAAACTGCTGCCTTCCCGTTGCCTCCGATCTCGAAATCACCTATCCACTTCACCCATGCTTCGTCACACCTTCCAGCTTGCATCCCCACTAATGCGAACCACTCCGGTCTTCCATAACCATCGCGAGAGCCCCCTGACAGCATCGTTCCAAAATGTCTCTGGAACCCTAGTTCATCGTCCCCCGACCACCACAGCCATCTAAAAATTTTCTCACTGTTTTTCCTGTGACCCTCAACCCATCGGCCACTTCCATGCCAAATCTCGACCAACATTGTCATGCCGATCGCTGGTGATTGACGAAAATTCCCAAAACGTTCATCTCACGAATTCCTGATAATCCTAATCCTAAAAATTATGAAATGTTTATCAAAAATCAGGATTTTCAAATACGAATAAGCCCCTATGATCTGAACTTGATGTAGAGATATTCGATTCTGACCCATTTAAAATTTCCACTGTAATTCCTTTATTTTTCAGGATTTTTTTTTTACTAATTTATACTCGAAACAATTTTTTTTAAAAATGAATTTACATAGTTACCATCATTCTCTCTTTTAAGATCAAGGTCTAAAATTATTTTGTTTAGAAGGTATGAATTTATTTATAGATTTGGAGCCTGTATATTTAAACAGAGAAGTTATACATATGTATAGAAACTCATATACACAGAACATATCATATTTACAAACATGCATTCACAATCAACATTCATGCAACAATATACATCATCACAACACAAATCTATCACTTGCATCAAAGTTTGATTTCAGATTTTAAAACTGTTTTTAAAAATATTTACTCACCTTAAAATAAGAAACAGAGGGCAGATTTTATTACTTCCAGGCTTTTGAAATTTGAATTCTGGAAACTGTTTTTGATTTTCTTTGTTGTTGAAATAGAACCATTTGCATGTTGAAATTTGATGATTTAAAAGATTGTAACTGCAGATCTTTATGAACTTCAGGTTTGAAGGTTGTAGATTGAACATCACTTTTGAAATGCAGGTTGAAGTTGCATAAATGCTTGCAGATTTAAATTCCAAGCTTGATTCAGTTGAATTGGCTTGCAGATTCCAGATTTAAGATGAAATAATTGTTTGATTTATTTTCTTTTGATTTTTGGTTTCAGATTTTGATTTTCTTTTGAATTTAGAAAGATGGAGAGAAAAAGAAGATGGAGGAAGAAGATTGAGAAAGAAAACTTTTGAACTGGAAACCAAATAACCAGTTTCTTCTTTAAAACATTATATTTGTAATACAAGAGAATTAGGCCACTTGTAATTATGCTTATCACCTAGCTTACACTTGTTATCATACATTGTTATCCTTTCTACAATTGTTAAAACAAGTAAAATTATGTCTAAACCCTTATTATAAAAAGTATTTATGTTATATTAATTATGTAAATATAGTTTTATATAAATTCATGTTTTATTTATTTATTTACAAACTATTTAGTTTAAGTATCTATATCTTATTATTTATGAAATGTGAATTTAATTCACTTATGTTATATTATTTATTTTTACAAACCTTCTAAATCCAAAAGATATTTAAAAAGAAAGTTTATTTAATATCATATATACACACTTATAACCATTTTAGTTTAGTACTTTTTAAAAGAAAACAAGATAAAATAATTCTTTTATTAAATCTTATTTAAACTATCATACTTTAGAAATAATAATTATCTTATATTTTGAAAATATAAAATTATCCTTAAATTAGCATTTGAAAAATATTAAATTTAAATCAAAGACTTTCTATTTACAATATATATACTAATATATACATTATAAATAGAATATATTTTTATTAGCTTTGAAAGATAAATTTTATCCATTTTAAATTGTTAGAAATGATATAAATAAATATTACTAAATTAAATATTGCCAGATTAAATATTGATTATCCTTTAAAGATTAAATTACCAATTTAAATTATAATTATAAAGAAAATTATCAATTCAATTAAATTATCAATACAGATTATTAAATTTATATTACCCAAAAACCCGGGATATCACAATATATATATATCTATGTTGATTATATGTGCTTTGATTTAAATCTTAAAACTGTTTAGAAAAGTTTTATATAAGTTATAAAACACTATTTACCCCCTCCCTATAGTGTTAAAATAGCCTTAAAATCCATTCACACTAGTATAATTTATACTACGCCGCTTCCCACAATACTAACCTTATACAATTGAGGAGAAAAATTTCCTATTGAACAGTGCTTCACTTCTAATGCTTTGACTTAGACTCAACTATAGTCGCTCAATGGTGATTCACAATGAAGTTCCACTGTGTTCTCTAGTCGAAGGAATTGTGCATCATTCTCACCCCGAGATTTCCTGTTTGATATAGTTGTTATTAACCAACTAGAAACTCTCGGATAAATCATTCCTAGTTATCCAATAACCATAAGTACATAATCTCTTGATGCTTGCAGCGGCTATAAGTAATACACTGTCAAACTTTTATAGAACATTACACACTGTTGTCTCAACTGATGTATCGATATCCTTTCTCAAAACATCTTAGGCGGGAATATTTGAAATAATATGTTATTTTATATTGTGATAATTTTTTCATGATTAAAACTCCTTGTAGTTATTTTTACACATATCATTTAAGGATTTTCTATATTAATATACTTAAATTAATATATCACAATATAATAATTATATAATAAATAATTAAACATCTTTATTATGAATAAGATTGGTTATAGAGTTAGGTATATGTAACAAATTAAATAATTGCACTTTGGCATATCCCTAACTCTCTCAAGGTTCGGCATTCAACTTTCGAAGGCGTGTGGGAAGCCCAAGCAAGCTGTACACTTTCACGGTAATGGATGTAAAGAGACTGCTTAGGGTTGTACTTTGCAGTATAAAATTTAAGAACCGGGATTGCTTGGGGTTGTCTTTGTAGTATAAAATTTAAGAACCAAGATTGCTTAGGGTTGTACTCTGCAGTATAAAATTTAAGAACCGAGATTGCTTGTGGTTGTACTTTGTAGTATGAAACTCAAAGAATCAAGACCGCTTAAGGTTATACTTTGCAAAATAGATCTTATAGAACTGCTTAGGGTTATACTTTACAATATAATACTTAGAGAACCGAGAGTACTTAGGGACGTACATTGTAGAATATACTGTGTTAAAGACTAACCGAGATTGCTTAGGGTGGTACCTTATAATATAAGACTAACTAATGGGTTGCCGAGACTGAGAGGGTTGTACCTCTCGATATTGAAATTTTAATAAATTAAACTAATCACAGTATTATAGATAACATTTTCGAAACCTGAATATGATTCCATATGTAGTAATGTGTTTTGAGAACCTAAACCTAAGATGACATCATATGTAATTTTGCTGAGACATGTCAAATATGTTTAAGTGAACATATATTTTACTATGACTTATGACTTATGATGGTCTTATATTGATTGTGTAACTGAAGCTGGTGTGGGGGGACCCGTTTTGTACTTTAGTAGCATGGCCCCACTAGAGGAGGAATTTAGATGGGAAATGATATTATTTATACTTACTTGTGTCTCACCCGTGTGTTTATTGTTCCCTCTATAAACTCACGCATACTCATTTGAGTATGTTAAGTTTATAGGTTGCCATTAATTATTAGCCAAAGATAGGACTCTTATCGGGGCTATGTCGAAGACGAAGACGGACATGAGGACTAACTATTATTTTCTTTTGTAGTAGCTTAAATTCCACTGGATAATGTAAATATTTATTAAATTAAAGGGTCTATAAGGGTTCAACATCATCGTATGTTCGAATTTTGATGCTACTGTGTAATGATTTATAATTTATCTTAGCGTGGGCACGTTTGGGAATTTGAAAAAAAATGACTTAATGACTATTATGTGTAATGGTCTTTATTTAGTTGTTATAGTTACTTAGGCTATGTTATATATATTGAACTCATTATGCCACTGAAAGATAATTTCAAGCTGACTGCAGCACATTGGAGTTCCATCTTTGCGTTTCAAAATGGGAAATGTTACAGCAACTATGAGATGATATAAAAAAGCAACAATAAGTGGAGACAATGCAAATACCAACAATGAAGCCGAGATGCCTGCTTGGTTCCGAGAACACCTAAAGGCTACGGCATTGGCTACCTCTCCAGTGGGGCCATTCTGGATGTTCGAATATAGGCGGTGTGGCCGCGGTTTTGCCCACATCTCGAGAGGTGGACTTCTTAAGGATGTGTCAATGGTTTCTAGAATTTTTTTGAGACTTTTCCGAGACTCGAGCTTAGATCAAATATTATGACCAACATGGCACTTGATGGTTCAATAAGGCATAAGATTGCTTGATGGCATCTCCAAGGTGAAGCTCATAGTTGGTGGGAAGTAGTGGTTACTGGGGTAGTGAGGAGGAAATCATATGGGATGATTTCAAGATCGATTTGAAGCTCAATTTATTTTGAAGGCCGAGAGAGGAACTAAGCTTGAAGTGTTCATCAACCTTCACCAAGGGAATCTTTCTATGTGGGATTATGTAAGCAAATTTAATGCCCTAGCTATGTTTAGGATGGATCTTATCAACACTCCACTAAAGAAAACTTCCAAGTTTGTAAAGGGTTTAAGCCCGGTTCTTAAAAGCCAAGTTTTGGTCAAATTGTATAAAAGGGACTTTTGAAAACCTTGTAAAGATGTCTTTGTTAGTCATTATGCACTGGATCGAAGATGACCAACAGTAGTAAACAATGTAAATGCATCGGAATAGTATAGTAGTTCACACGGTTGATTTTATGCTGGTTTGGACCTCCCACACTACGTTTAGTCCCGAAGCTCCTCTTTGGTATTTCACTAACCAAAACACCCTCACTTTACCCGGAAGAATAGGTTTACAGACTCCGTCTAAAAAATCGAATAGAACTTCAATAACTATTACAAGTAGTGTAACAAATGTCACTTTCTAACAGAGCATATCTTAATAAACATATTGTCTCTTTGATGTACAATGACTTCTATAACCAAACAAAACGATATTAAATGGAGGTGTAGAGGCTAAGGAGTTTATTTAAGTATAATATGGGATGTGGAGATGAAGCACATTAGTCGATAATATCTGAATCGCATAAATCTCTTGAAGTTCGGACTCTTGCTTTTGGGATTGAGAGTAAAACAAAGCAAGAAGTAGTATATTGTTGTATATTGTTGTGTAGTGTTTTAGGAATGGTTAGGGGATTATATAGGTGTTGTAGGGATGCTAAAATAGGGGTGCAACCTTTCAAATTTTGCTAATGATGAAGAGAAGCTATTGTAGACCCGAAGAGATGCGAAGACACCTTTTTAGGAAAATGCAGTTTCATTCGACTGGAGATGATAGTCTGTAACAAACGAAGTTTTTCGACCCTCAAAAATCGACATTCATATGTCCATTATATTTCATGTCAAGCATTCAAGTGCCGAAAAAACCGACCATTAGGGGTGAAAGAAGAAGACGGAAGATAGAAGAAACAAAAACAATCATAGAATCTCACAACGCAACGGAATAACCTATATTAATCAACATAATACTTTACAAAGTCATTTCAAAAATGATACATTAGAGTCATACTAATACAATTCTACTCTTGGATAGCTATAACAGCATGTCCCTACCTAACTGATATAAGATACATATAATATAGCAGAAACAAGATAATAACTAGCTATCAATGAAGCCTCCTGCTCCAAGCTCCTCCAAAATGCATCCGTGGGAAAACCTGAACTACTTGGCTACCCATAAAAATTTGAACACCCAAGAGTTTTAGGAAAGGAAAATAAAACTCAGGGTCAGAAATGGGTCTGGTGTGAGTAAACTCAAACAACTGAATTATTATGTTTAAAACCCTTCTAATATCAAAGGTATCTCGTAAGACCACACCGCACATAAACACGGATGGGTTTTTACCTTACGATAACCAAAACATTTTTTATAGAAAATCCAGCAATACTATAATAATGTCTAGAGGTCAAAGTAAAATATGAAAATAGCTGAATTGCTTGCATCTCAAATTTCAACATAGTTGGGCACGATCAAAACCGTACGGCACTTATTGGAGAATGGATTCCATATTATGACAAGGCACCGGGGTACCACCTATCATGGTACACGTCTAGAAAATGTACCAAGGACTTCACCAGGATCTCCTACTAACACAAGACCAGCCAACCCCTTACTAGATAATACTGAATATGTCATCACCCTGGTTGCTTTGTAACCCTTTTTATTGAGATCTCATGCACAACCAATCCATAAATATGTAGATGTATCTAGAAAGGTGATGACACACCCTAATGGGAGCGACCGACTTAGCCTTGCTGCATCTCCCTTGTTTTAGTCATTTCCGGTTGATGAGGCTTGAGGCTACGCTTATCTTTTGAATAGCAATCCCACTTAGAATGATAACACTTCCCTCCAGGCAGCAATGCAGTACCAACATTCATCCATACGGGTTGCCTAGGATAAGGACAAACCGTATGCACTACTTCTACTACATCCATTTTGGAATAGTCCTTAGGATTAATAACAAGCAACCCTTGCACTTCAATGGCTCCGTCTTCGATTCCATACTCTTCAAGATGTCTTCAAATTGAAACACTTGAGTTGGATCGAAGTGGTTTTCGGATAACATATCTGATCTCGGTCTCTTCGAAACAACTTCGATAATTTCCGGTAAGCTCAACCCGGTTCTTTAGGAAATAAGTAGACAAAAGATAAGAGCGGAGTTTACCTCCTAACCATTTGTTGGCGGATTTCCTTATCATCTATCCTAGAAGAACGAAACGAGACTTATACGCACAGCACAACATCATTGGGGATGACTGTGCAATATAACTCATGTGTTTCTCCTAGATATTTCCAAAGTTACGTTTAGGTCCAGATTTTGATAGTCGGTTATTTAACTATCAAATAAACAATCATTCAACATTAATTTGATTCCATATGGGATGTACCAAGCCTTTATTACATTAATTAAAATACTTTGCAAAACTGATCAAAAGATCTCTTCAAACCGCTATTCCCAAAATCCCTAACATCCCTTTTACACCTGGAAAACATTTATATACTTATCTCAACAGTATAAGTATATTGCCATAACATTTGGCAAATTTCCTTCTTTCAAATTCCCTTTTTTTACAAACATTACTTACTATAGAACCAAACCTCTTATCCTTTATAACAATTCCCTTTTTAAAAGCTCACTTCATAATTCAAATACCTTATAAATTTCCAAAGTAATTTTATAAAACACTTTTATATTTCTACAAGTCAATTTACAAAACCTCTTTACAAACCTCTAAAATCATTTATAAAATATTTCCCCTTTTAAAACTCTTTTTATAAATCTTCTTTAAGAAAAATCTTTTACAAAATAACTTTTGCAACTCATCCTTTTAAATCGCTTAAAATAAACCTTTTTACTTAGTAAAACCTATTTTTATAAACAAGTTATTATTTATAAATACCTTTATAAAACAATAATATAACTTGAAAATCATTTATAAACTTTAAACCCAAATTGATTAAAGAATTGAAGTTAATTCAAAACCATACTTTATAAATTCAGAAAGAGCTTAGTAATCCCATTGGTACTTATTCTAGTTACCATTTAGTTTCAACTTAATTCCAAGTCACTTATCGATTATTTACATAGGTCAACATACATGAAAATCAAATCCATTATCAAATCAGGTAATAACATATCAATACAACTCACTAGCATATACATGTCCAAACAACATAATAGCAGGATGGTGATCTGTCCTACCAAAATAGATGTCCAAAACAATTCAATCAATTTATAGCAGAATGGGAATTTATTCTGCTAAAACACATGTCCACACAAACAACAATTATAGCAGAACGGGAATTTATTCTACTATCAGATGTCCAAACAATCAAACAATCAACTTATAGCAGAACGGTGATTTATTCTACTAACACGTGTCCACACAATCAAACCATTTACATAACTCTTTCACAATTGTTTGTCTACTTAATGGTGTCGACATTTGAATCTCTTGTGTTCAAAACCATCTTTGAAAAAGAAGTACTCCTAAAAACAATTTGATTCTTGGAAAAACAAAAGATTAAAACTTAAAACTCCATTTTAAAATGATTAATTACAAGCTAAACTCATATTAATCATAATTAATCTTTATTAAAACTAAACTTAATTTAATTATAAATAAATAATTAAACCTTTAATAAGTAATTTATTTATTAATTAAACCCTTAATTAATCCTTTATTAATTATTGAATAATAATTTAAAAACTTTATTAATAATTAAGTATTAATTAATCTCAATTAATTAATTGAATAATCTTTTAATTAAAACTTAAATAATAAATTAAACCTTAAATAAATAATTTATTCTAAATTTAAAACCTTAATTAATTTATAATTAAACACTTGATTAATTAAATGAATAAATAATTAATCCTATAATTAATCAATAATTTGTTAAAATTAATCTTATCTTTAAAAGATAATTAATTAGAAACTAAACTTCATTAATTAAGGTTAATAAACCTTGTTTAATACTTAATTAATTATTAATTATTAAAACCTAATTAATTAATAATTAATTTTTAAATCCTTAATTAACTTTTTAAAACATTATTATTAGGTTTATAAAACATTTACAAAAAAATTTCAAGTATGAAAACTTAAATTTGAAAAATTCGGATTTTATCGAAACTGCCTCCATAGCGGCTATCGCTATGGATGTCGTTTCTTGGAAATGTTTCCTACTTTACTTTGAACTCATCCTCTTTGAAAACTTGCTAACTTTTTGAGAACATAAAGTAAAAATTTTGTAAACTGAAACAAAACTTGAAAACACTTTTTGATTCCAAAACATATTTACATAGTTTACACATAAAGGTTTCAAGTCGTCAGTACCAACAAAAGTCCAAAATTCCTTAGCATTTACATCAAATATCCAAGTCTATACCTAACCACAAGATCCAAAATCATATCATACCCTAAACATAAGCATGATCTAACTTTAAACCATTTACAACAATTTTAAACTTCAAATTCAAGTCTAATATCATACCACATGCAAACATTCATAAGTGTATTCAAATCAATATCATATTTACCCAACAAGCAACTAATTTATTAACCAAGCAACAACAATCAGAACGCTACAAACTTTTAAAGCAAAAGAGCTTTACTCACCAAAATTTTGCAAAACTCTTTTGAAAACTTGAATGCTTTAGAACTTGCAAACCTTGGAAAACCACAAAATCAACTCGAAAATGGGTCATTTTCTCCTCGATTTTTGGCCACGTTACTCTCGGAATTTTAAAAAGTTGTCAAAAGAAAAGTTCTTGAAAATTATTTTCTATAACATTTCAAAAAAAGAATCACTCAATTTGGATTGAGGAAGATATGGTCAAAAGAAGAAGAGGTATTTTTGGACTAGAAAATCTGAGTCCAAAAATAAGTCTGAAAGAAATGCATTTTTGACATAGCTAATGTCATAATTTAAAGAAGTGGTACAAATGGAAGTTGTAGCCACTGGAATTTTACATGGTTTAAATAAAGAATTTCTTCATTTGAATCAGAGAAGAGGAAGATATGATTGAAAGAAGAGGAGGAAAAACTGAAGAAGTGGAAGACTATTTATAAGCAATAGAAAAGGTAAATTACTAAACTACCCTTTGACCTTTGCCCTCCACTCATCCTTTGCCACCTCACCTAGCCTTGTCCCCCTCCTAACACTTCATGTTCCAACATGTTATAACATGTTTTGTACTTAATGTCCCCTCTGATATGACATATTTCTTAATTTTAGTAAACTTACTATGCTTAGGTACAAATACATATATACACATACACTAATACACACACATACATACATATTCTAACTTAATTACAAATGTGTACTTATGCTAAAGAGTTCATAACGTTGCGATAACTTTAGCTGATGAAAAATCGAAAATTCTAAAAATGAAAATCCGATCACATTTACTGTTTTCTTCGAACTAAATATTTTTGTAAATAAAATTTGAAAATGATTTCACCATCATTAATTATTATTTAAAAGAGTTTTATTTTCATCATAAAACCCATATATTGAATATTTAAAATTAATTAAATATTCGCAAATCAAAGCGGTGAAATTCCAGGTCGTTACATTATCAGTCGACTGAATTAGTGTAAAAATCATTCCCGAGAGCATAGCTAAAAGTATAATGCTATATATGTTTTTAGTCGATTGGGCTCGGTCGACAGGGAGCACTAGTCAGTCGACTGAATTAAATTTCAAAACTTGTATGGTGCAGTGGTAAAGACATGTGCTATTGTCTCGGCTCACTTAGGTTTGAATCCTAGCTTTGCAAATTTTTAGCCATTTTATTTTCCAACTTGTCCATCATCGTTTTGACATGAAATAACTCAATAAACACATTAGTAGCATTGTCGTATGGTTGTTATAATCAAAACACCATATATATATGGTTCTTTCATTCCCCCACCCCTTTGATAATGACAATCGCACAACTTTATAATATAAAATAATAGCTCCTCGTAAATATTGTGTTATATATATAATAAGCTTATTTACCTTAACTTTATATAATGCTGATATAGAGTATGTAAAGCACACGTTCTTCTCTGCCTTTATCATTAACAAAAAGAGATAAAAGCAAAGGCATATTATATGCTATAAACTCCCCCTAAATATAATATTTCTCTAAGAAATATATTTATGTATTTTTCTCCCCCTTTATAAAAGTGATAGGAAGTACCGTAGATAAGTAAATAAATAATAATTTAACACTAATGCAAAGTGATAAGTATCCAATAGATCTGTCAAGTACAAACAAAATGATACTCATTTTTATATATATATAAGGTTCATGACTTAGGAAACCATATCCAGTTAGATGTGGTAGATCCCTTAAAAATACGGTTTTTATTATTAATCACAGTGTTGTAATAATTACTAATGTATAATTATCTATTATGACTAGTTAGATTAGCATAAACCCATATTTTAAAATCATATGTCATTGTTTTGTATTTGAAGAATGGTTTCTATTTTCATGACATATAGGGGTTTTAGGACTACCTCTACTTTTAATACTAGCATTAAAACGCGTATCCGTAAATGCATATCTAGTATTATTTTTACAATTATCATGTTTATAGCCTAAACCAGTTCTATCATTGTGAGCTTTGGTATTTGTAATTAAGGAAGATAAATTATCTTTTCCTCTATTAAAATTTGTAATTTTCTCATTTAATTTATCAAAAATAGCTTTAGAATCACAATTCTTTATGCAAGATAATATTATTATCTTTTAAAAGTTCACATTCTTTAATTAATTCTAGATTTCTATC
The DNA here is from genome assembly GCA_030737815.1 of Allium fistulosum. Classification (NCBI taxonomy): domain Eukaryota; kingdom Viridiplantae; phylum Streptophyta; class Magnoliopsida; order Asparagales; family Amaryllidaceae; genus Allium; species Allium fistulosum. The sequence continues at coordinate 637,638,645 of CM060901.1, forward strand.
ATTTAAAACACTATTCTCTTTTTCAAAAGACAAGAGTTAGAATTAGAATTATTTAAAGAATTTTTCAAAACTATATTTTTATTTTGCAAAACTTCAATTTCCTTCAAAGGATCAATATTTTTATCATTTAAACGCTCATTATATTTTAATAGAAATTCTTCTTGTAAAACAAGTTCTTCCAATGTATTTTCAAAAACTTCAGTTTGTTTTATAGAAAAATTATTTTCTACCTTTAAAATACTAATTTTATGCTCACAATCATCTAATTTAGCTAAAGTAATAGAATTGACCTTTTGTGACGCTTTAAAATCTTTTAATAAGTTTGTTAACCCGCCTTTTGGCAAGGCCGCGTACCGGCGGTTTTAACTAAATCGACTACTCGTTTGTCGAGACTGGAGTACGATGGGTTTAAGTCGACTGGACGGATAGATGATGTAGTGCGCTTGGAAGATAGATATTGGATTGGATGAAGTGGATCTGCATAGGCTAGTGGCTCGATGTTGGAGTCTCGAGTGAGTCGGGATGTTGGAGTCTCGAGGAAGTCGGGATGTCGGAGTCTCGAGGGAGTCTCGAGTGAGTCGGGATGCTGGAGTCTCGAGGGAGTCAGGATGTTGGAGTCTCGAGGGAGGAATGAGTCGTTCGGCATGGAAGTCGCTTGGCATGGAAGTCGCTCGGCATGGAAGTCGCTCAGCACAGGAAGTCGCTCGGCACAGGAAGTCGTTCGGCATAGAAATGTGACGACCCTGAATTTTTGACATTGGAAATCAGAATATTTAATTGATTTTAAATATCTGGAAATTATTTTAATTTGAAATTCAAATATCAAAATGAATTTGGCAATTTAATTATTGAATTTAATATATTGAAGTTGGGTAAAAATTTGAATCTTCAGTTTTAAGCTGATTAAAAATAATATGAAGTCTTGTAAAATATATATTGATAATACTGAAGATAATAAAAGCTTCAGAATTGAATTTGAAACTGTTTTGTTCAGTTTTGAAATTTTATTGTTTAAATCGATATTTAAAAATAGCCTTCCGAGGCACAGTCTTGGAATTTGACGAAACTAGTTCCATTGGATCCGTAATATTGTATTATTATTGGATTTCAAATTTCGTAGTGATTGGAGTTACCGTTGGTTGTACGATCAGAAAAGCCTAGAAATAAATCGTTTTAATTTAATTTAAATCGTCGATTTAAATTGATATCTTCTCCTTATAGTCGAACTAGACCTCGAAACCTGTTTCAGCGTGTTCAGAATAACGATAATGTTAAGAACGTCGGTCGTTGCATTTAAATTGGAGTTCGGGGTTTAGAATTATGGACCACGAGATATTTTGGTTATTATATTTTATTTCTGGATAAGTATGAAATCACTGTACACAAAAATCTCTGCCGACACACAGGGATGCTTTTGCACATTAACATCTCATCTTGTTCCTTCTATCCCCATTCTAAATCTCACGCAAGTTATCAGTGAAAAAAAAGGGATCTGTCTTCGTACAAAAATTAATTCGAAGCTACCCTTTGCTTCATTATTCTTCTTCCCTCATTCAATCGAAATCCCTCTGTATAAAAAAAATGAATCAAAAAGAACAGAACATATTCTCAATTCATTTTGAAACAAAGGGGGATAGAGAATGGCCGGTAAAAGAATCCCCTTCACCTCTGAACAAATCGCGTTTTCATCCTCCTTTAAAAAAAATTCATTCACAAATCGCGTTTTTCTCGATCGAGATCTTCTGTTTCATAAGCGATCAATCGGGGAGGGAGGTACGAGCAGCTGTAGGGAGTCAGACATGGCCTTCGTCTTGCTCGATCCAGTCGAGATCAGTCTCAAAAATCGATTCAAGCTAGGTTTTAGGCTCGCGATTGAAATTGCGATCTCGTGAAGGGGATGGTTCGACAGCGATTGTCGAACGAAGCTTGGGGGTTGCTCGAGTGCGTGAATGGCATTTACGGTGGTGTGATGGTGGAGTCGTCAAGGAGTTGAGGGCGACGTAGGCGTGTCAGTGAGTGGGGCCGAAGTGGAGTTGCGAACGATGGCAGTCTGGTCGAGGCCGGGTTTGCGTTCGAATCAAGTGAGGTATGCAGTTTGTTTTGAATTCAGTCCAATATATATATACAAATATAAGATTGTGAAATGGAAATTAGATTTTTATGAAACCTATATAAATTATTTTTATAAATATATAGTTCTTAAAGAAATGCACTGTCTTGTTAATTACAGTAAAGCAGAAATTTTCTATAAATAAGATTTGGCAAAGTAGAAAGTTAGTTTAAAATTTAAAACTATTAGTTTAAAAATAAATTGTTAATTAGTTTAATTTATCAAATGAAATTTAATTAGTTCGATTGATTCGAATTTTTATGAAACCTTATAATGTTTGAAATTTATATAGAAATGAAATTTAGTTTTACAATAAAGTATAGAAATATCTCTGTTACAAGTTAAAAAAGGAATTTTGAATATTAAAAGAAATTTGATTTTTAATTAAATAATTAATTAATTAAGTCATTAGTTTGAAATCAAAATTTATTGATTAATTGTTTGGTAAATTCGAATATTAATAAATTATAAAATGTTTATACAAGGTTAAGAATCGTGAATCAAATCAGGATTGAAGTGGATGGCAAACAGAAATAAAGGTGAGATCTCCTCACTCACTTGGTTTGTTGTTGAATTTAAATAGTTGAATTTAAATTCTGGATGTGTTTGGATGAATTGGATGATTTATCTATTGATGATATTAGATATAGTAGGATATCTATATATATATATATATATATATATATATGGGAGTGATTGATTTCCCGCATTATATAGCGGATGAGACCTTATGCGCCGCATAATAGCGGATGATATTTTATTAAACCCATATACCGCGATATTCCACCTCGAAGTGGAATGGGTATTTAATTGTTGTGCTAACATTTGTGGATGCAAGGAAACAGGTTGGAGGGATCCAACTGGATTCCTCAAATTGTATGAATTTGTTTCATATGTTGTGTGATGATTTATTGATAATCTATGAATGATTATATTGATGATTGAATTTGTTGAAGGCTATAATTTAGCCGAATGTATTTTTGGTATCGTTGGATACCAGAAATAAATAAAATTGGATTTTTGAAATTAAAGTAGGAAATTTTGAGTAAATCCCTTTTGAAAGAATTGAGTGAATTTAAAAGAAGGAATTTAAAAGCATAAAGTTGATTTTTGAAATCTTATCGAATTATTTCCAAAATACGGGAAAAGATATTAATAAATGGGTTCTGAATCATATTGTTTAAAAGTTGAAGAATTTATTGAAAATGGAATATTAAATAATTTGTAAAGAATAAAGGGATTTATTTAAAAGGTGATAAATTTTTTTTGAAATTTATTTGATAATTGATTAGGTATTAGGAAATAAATCTTTGGAAAATCAATATGAAAATTGATTTGGTGTTTGAATGAAAAATTGATTTTGTGTTGAAAATTAATTTGGAAATCGATTTGCAAATGTTTCCAAGTATAATATGGATTTGTGATTTAAATTACTTTAAAATATTCGGACTTGGCAGATTTCCAGTGGAAATAAATAATATCAGGAATTTTATTCCGCAAGTGAAAAGTGATTTGAAATTGGTTTTCAAAGTGATGAAGTGTGGAAAATATATATCTTGCAAAGATATTTTGAAATTTAATAATTTGAGAAAATTATTTAGATTGGATGAATATTGTGAATATTGTTTTATAGTAAAATATCCAACTATCAATATAAACAATTTGGGGAAATTATTGAGGCTTGATTGTTGTGAATGTTGTTTGATAGTTAAATAACCGACTATCAATGTTGGCCTTTGAAATAGCACTTGAATTTGTTTTCAAAACAAGCGCTCATTATTCGGTTAAGCCGGGAGAGGACTTTGTGTCATATAACCCATTCTGAATAGTGATACGACATAAATGGATAGCATTTGAAGACCGGTGTTGAAGACCGGGTGTTTGCGAGAACGATAGGATAACCTATCGATTGTCTCTGCACTGAGTTGCTCCGGTATAGAGACCTCCATATGTGATGGGGAGTCCGATCGGGATTGTAAATACCCGGATTGCAAGGGCTTCTTTGGAAGTGCCTTCGATTCTGTTCGAACCCGGAACAGACTTGTTATGGTCGTATGTCTGACACTACACTTTGAGATATAAAGCAGATTTCTTTCAAATAAATATCTGTTGGTGGCGGAGAATTTATACTCTTAGCTTAACACCCTTCTCTGAGACGTACGAGCTCAGAGGTTATGTAGTTGAAGGTTATCAGTTATATACTCCTAATTTGGTAGTGTGGCATGCTAAGTGTTGCTGTGTGTTGATGGTCATTTGTTGATCAAAGCAAGGCTTTCATGTAAGCGTAGCTTTGTGGACGAGACCTCATCGAACCTCACACCCCGGAAATGGTCGAAACAGGAAAGATGCGGCAAGGTTATGAGGGTCGCACCCTTTAGGGTATGTCATTTCCTTCTGGAAAAAGGTGGTATCATGGTATGGAGCCCAGATATTTTACCTGTGTGGTTGCTTCAATCTCATTTACTGTGTGGTTGTTGCTTTGTGATCGAGGGCCCTCGGATAAAGGTCGCAAACGACCGGGGGGTGGCATACTCGAGTAGCAGTTACCTAAGTACAGAGGTAACCCGGCCTTGTGTTGGCAGAGAGCTGGTTAAGTTCTCGGGACGTCCCTCCAGAGGCGTACCCATGAGGCATAGGAAGTTCCTTAGCCTGACCATTTGTTGGAAAATCCAAAGAAATAATACGAACCTTGTACGGTTTTAGCTGTATAACTTGCCATGGAATGTGGTGGTAACCTGCTATTGAACATGGTAGCTATAGTATGCATACAATATTGGTTGTATGTTGGCTAAGATTAATATTATACTTTCGAGATGTTTTCCACACTGGCACTAATGATAATATTAAAAAGATTTTGCGTATCAAGCATGTTTGACTATCATAAGGAGAAATCTCCTCCAATTCTACGTTTGCCTTGTGTATGTGGCGGGAGGCCTTATGGTAGTTTCATTTTCCAAAAGCATTGCGAATTTCTTTTATTTTCTTTGTGAAAATAACTATTTTTTAGATCTCACACCAGTCCCACGACTGACCTGGAGTTTATTGTTCCCTTTCTAAACTCTGGGTGCCCATAATTTTCTACACGGGCAGCCTAGAATCAGGTTATCAATTGGATCTGGATGGATTGCTGTGGAAATCTGGAGGCGAGCTGGATGGCGAGACGTATCACTTATATTATTATTCCGCTGTGTATTCTGTTATGAGGACAAGTTTATATAACTGTCCAGTGTTGTGTGTTGTTGTTGTAAACTCTGATGATGTATTGTATAAACTGATATAGTTCTTTGTTATAAAGATTATTCATTCATCTATTTATATATTGTTCTGCTGCGAATGTGAGATTCTGTGATTGTTTCTGTTTCTTTTTCTTTCTTTCTTCTTCTACCTCTTCTTCTTTAACCCTAACAATTCGGTTTTCCGGCATTCGATAGTTCGACAGTTGATACAGTGGTTGTATTGATGTCGACTTTCGAGCGTCGAAAAATCGGGCTATTACAATGTGGTATCAGAGCAATTAGTTAAGCGACAACCTTGGCTCTGTTGGGTGTTACTCATTAGAGATAGAGTCAGTAGTACTCTAGAATGAGTGTGAGTGTAATAATAGATATGAGCGCGTATTTGTTAGTGAATACAAAATTTTGTTTTATATTGTGTTGACTTATCGGTTGATTGTTTATAGATTCTGGTCGGTGCAGTTTGGCCAACTGCAATCGATAGGGGTTTCTAAACTCTTAAACAAGATAAACTGACACAGTATTGTTTTAAAATAGGGTAAATGAAATAATTTTGCCCAAAACTATTTTTTTTGTAGAAAAGAAATGATTTTTTATGAATTATTATTGTATATGGTTACTTGGTTGTTAGGAAGTGATAATATTGAATTATCATCATTATTGTATGGAAATTAAATAAGAAATAATGGTATAACCAAAGATTTGGAGATAAATTCATTTAACAAATGAAATTTATAAATATGAATTGAAAGTATAAGGAAATGAATTCATATACAAATGAGATTTGTAAATGTAAACTGTAAATGTGATTTATTATTTGAAATAGAATTCCAGAAAAATATTTGAAAATAAATTCATTAATGGAATGAAGTTTATAAATGAGTTCTATAAATTAAAATAAAGTGCCAGAGAAATTTTTGCAATACGGATTAAAGGATTTGAATTGAAATTTCAAAAGATTAAATTTTCTAATTTGAATATGGTTTCCGAAAGTCTGGAAAATAATTATTTGAGAATATTTTTGAGTTGGATATGAAATCTGGTGAGATTTGAAATTTAAAAATATTTGGAAGAAAAATATTTTGAAAGGATATAATTGATTCCAAGAAATAATTTTGAAATGTTGTTAAAAAGGCTTTGGAATTTCTTTAAAATGTTATGGAATGTAAATAAGTCTGATGACTTATAAAATATTTGAAATTTGATTGGAATAAGATTCAAATTGAAAAGGAATGAATTTGTGAATGAACAAATGAGGTTACATTTGTAAATAAATGAATTGGAAATTGAATAATGAAATGAGATTTGATTTGAATCAAGTTGAACAAAAATCCAAACTTGGAAAAAATAAAATAAAATGGATTGAATTCAAGTAAACTAACTTGATGATTTATTAATTCATGAAATAATGAATTGGAAGTTGAATTAGTTAAATTAAAGTTGAGTTGTGAGCTAAATTTGGAAATGGTTTGAATTTGCATATAAATTCAAGTAAGTAGTAGAAATAAATTTAAATTTTGCCTTGTTATTGATAAAGTAAATTCAGGATGAATTGAATATGGAAATTTGAAATTTAAAAAGGATAAGTGAATATACTAATTGAATTAAATTAGTAGATGGAATGGATTTGAAAAATGAAAAAAATCAAATCAAAGATTTAAATTAGAAATTGTTTACAAGGAAAATGAACTTGAGTTTTGAGTTAAAATGACTTAAGAAATATTTGGACAAAAGCGTTGTTGTCGAGTTTTGTGAAATAGTTTTGAATGAAATTTGTTTGGATTAATGAAATAAACCGAATGTGAATATGGAATGCAAATTGAATTGAATGGAATCAATTGGAAATGAAATGGAATTAAAATAAATTGAGTTAGTATCAATTTAAATTAGTTATAAACTAGAATGGATATTCTATTAAGTGAATATCGTTAAATTTGCATATAAATGGTTGTCGTTGACGCAAACGAGGTTATATAAAATTCTATGAGTTATTAAAAGAAAATAAAATTTGATTTTTGAATCAATTGGAATGGATATGAATTCGTTTCGCTTAAAAATAAATTGAATGTAAGGAACTGCGTTGTAAATCACTTAAATTGAATGGAATGGTATGTGATTTGGTTGCAAACAATTTAAAACTAGTGTCGAAACCTTGCATATATGCTTATGAATGTATACTACATGCATTACTTATGAAATCCATGTGTTAGCTATTTGAAAATAGGTGAAATGCTAGTAAATTGCATATATTTAGTACTCACATGTTTAAATTGAGTAAGTACAGGTACAGGGGGCGTTTGGCTGCATTTTGGTCGCGCAAATAGCTAAATAAAAATAACCGCTTTGCTTAAAATGCTAATAAAGGTACGCCTACGTAATAAAAATAGGAAATATGAACTGTTTTTGTTTTTCCGACCATGTGGGTCGATATATATATATTTATATCTCTTGTCAAATTGCAAAAGCTCCTCCGTACAAGGGAGACTCCGTCAAAAAATTTCGAAAATTTTGGGAGTTAGAAAAAATTTGGAATTTCTGAAAATTTCAGTAACGACAAATGATTTAAAATTTGTAAGCAAATAGAATTGAAAACTGAAGTATTGGAATTCATTTTGAATTGAATTCAAGTAAAATTGAAAATGAAAATCTGAATGGAAATTGGGAAAAAGTATTTATATTTGAAATGAATTAATAATTGAAGAAAATTGATTTTATATGGAATTGGAATTCAATTTGAATATAAACTTCGGTAGTGAAGTAGTAAAAATAAATATAAGAAATATTTATATTGGACTTAAGAAATGAAGGATGAAATTCTTAAGTAATTGGGTATTGGAAGTATACTAAGTTAATAATTGGATGAAAATCAAATTGGAATGCTGTGATTGGATATTATTGCAGAGTAGTATACAGGTAATTTAAAAACAAGAGAAATTGGGATTTTGATTGCTGAAGATAAATAAAATTTCTCAACAAAAAGGTATGTATTTAAAATTTCTGTATGAAATTTGATTGGGTTTTTGATCTAGCCACTTGGCGTTTGTTTTCTTTTGGAATCTGGGGGTCCGTAGGGACATTTTGTAGTTGTACCGAGCTAGCCGCGCAAAGGAGACGCTAGCGAAATTTTTCGAAAATTTAGAGAGTTAGAAAATTTTTGAGAAATTTTGGATAATTTAAATTTTGAATTTAAATCTAAAATTGAATTGTGAAGTAAAATAAAGTTGCTTGAAACTATGAAAATGTTTGGAAAATTAATAAGGATGATAATGTGGTTATGATAAGAAGATTGGTTTGAGAATTTGATAAAACTGTTTGGTTTTGGGAAAATGATAAACGGGTTGAGGTTCATTCTTCTTAACTTGTAATTTCGAGACAAAATTCTATCAAGGGGGGAAGAATGTGACGACCCTGAATTTTTGACATTGGAAATCAGAATATTTAATTGATTTTAAATATCTGGAAATTAGTTTAATTTGAAATTCAAATATCAGAATGAATTTGGCAATTTAATTATTGAATTTAATATATTGGTTGGGTAAAAATTTGAATCTTCAGTTTTAAGCTGATTAAAAATAATATGAAGTCTTGTAAAATCTATATTGATAATACTGAAGATAATAAAAGCTTCAGAATTGAATTTGAAACTGTTTTGTTCAGTTTTGAAATTTTATCGTTTAAATCGATATTTAAAAATAGCCTTCCGAGGCACAGTCTTGGAATTCGACGAAACATGTTCCATTGGATCCGTAATATTGTATTATTATCGGATTTCAAATTTCGTAGTGATTGGAGTTACCGTTTGGTTGTACGATCAGAAAAGCCTAGAAATAAATCGTTTTAATTTAATTTAAATCGTCGATTTAAATTGATATCTTCTCCTTATAGTCGAACTAGACCTCGAAACCTGTTTCAGCGTGTTCAGAATAACGATAATGTTAAGAACGCTGGTCATTGCATTTAAATTAGAGTTCGGGGTTTAGAATTATGGACCACGAGATATTTTGGTTATTATATTTTATTTCTGGATAAGTATGAAATCACTGTACACGAAAATCTCTACCGACACACAGGGATGCTTTTGCACGTTAACATCTCATCTTGTTCCTTCTATCCCCATTCTAAATCTCACGCAAGTTATCAGTGAAAAAAGGGATCTGTCTTCGTACAAAAATCAATTCGAAGCTACCCTTTGCTTCATTATTCTTCTTCCCTCATTCAATCGAAATCCCTCTGTATAAAAAAAATGAATCAAGAAGAACAGAACATATTCTCAATTCATTTTGAAACAAAGGGGGATAGAGCAATGGCCGGCAAAAGAATCCCCTTCACCTCTGAACAAATCGCGTTTTCATCCTCCTTTAAAAAAAATTCATTCATGAATCGCGTTTTTCTCGATCGAGACCTTCTGTTTCGTAAGCGGTCAATCGGGGAGGGAGGTACGAGCAGCTGTAGGGGGTCAGACGTGGCCTTCGTCTTGCTCGATCCAGTCGAGATCAGTCTTAAAAATCGATTCAAGCTAGGTTTTAGGCTCACGATTGAAATTGCGATCTCGTGAAGGGGATGGTTCGACAGTGATTGTCGAACGAAGCTTGGGGGGTTGCTAGAGTGCGTGAATGGCATTTACGACGGTGTGATGGTGGAGTCGTCAAGGAGTTGAGGGCGACGTAGGCGCGGCAGTGAGTGGGGCCGAAGTGGAGTTGTGAACGATGGCGGTCTGGTCGAGGCCGGGTTTGCGTTCGAATCAAGTGAGGTATGCAGTTTGTTTTGAATTCAGTCCAATATATATATACAAATATAGGATTGTGAAATGGAAATTAGATTTTTATGAAACCTATATAAATTATTTTTATAAATATATAGTTCTTAAAGAAATGCACTGTCTTGTTAATTACAGTAAAGCAGAAATTTTCTATAAATAAGATTTGGTAAAGTAGAAAGTTAGTTTAAAATTTAAAACTATTAGTTTAAAAATAAATTGTTAGTTAGTTTAATTTGTCAAATGAAATTTAATTAGTTCGATTGATTCGAATATTTATGAAACCTTATAATGTTTGAAATTTATATAGAAATGAAATTTAGTTTTACAACAAAGTATAAAAATATCTCTGTTACAAGTTAAAAAAGGAATTTTGAATATTAAAGGAAATTTGATTTTTAATTAATTAATTAAGTCATTAGTTTGAAATCAAAATTTATTGATTAATTGTTTAATAAATTCGAATATTAATAAATTATCAAATGTTTATACAAGGTTAAGAATCGTGAATCAAATCAGGATTGAAGTGGATGGCAAACGGAAATAAAGGTGAGATCTCCTCACTCACTTGGTTTGTTGTTGAATTTAAATAGTTGAATTTAAATTCTGGATGTGTTTGGATGAATTGGATGATTTATCTATTGATGATATTAGATATAGTAGGATATATATATATATATGTATGTATATATATATTGGCGTGATTGATTTCCCGCATTATATAGCTGATGAAACCTTATGAGCCGCATAATAGCGGATGATATTTTATTAAACCCATATACCGCGATATTCCACCTCGAAGTGGAATGGGTATTTAATTGTTGTGCTAACATCTGTGGATGCAGGGAAACAGGTTGGAGGGATCCAACTAGATTCCTCAAATTGTATGAATTTGTTTCATATGTTGTGTGATGATTTATTGATAATCTGTGAATGATTATATTGATGATTGAATTTGTTGAAGGCTATAATTTAGCCGAATGTATTTTTGGTATCGTTGGATACCAGAAATAAATAAAATTGGATTTTTGAAATTAAAGTAGGAAATTTTGAGTAAATCCCTTTTGAAAGAATTGGGTGAATTTAAAAGAAGGAATTTAAAAGCATAAAGTTGATTTTTGAAATCTTATCGAATTATTTCCAAAATACGGGAAAAGAAATTAATAAATGGGTTCTGAATAATATTGTTTAAAAGTTGAAGAATTTATTGAAAATGGAATATTAAATAATTTGGAAAGAATAAAGGGATTTATTTAAAAGGTGATAATTTTTTTTTGAAATTCATTTGATAATTGATTGGGTATTGGGAAATAAATCTTTGGAAAATCAATATGAAAATTGATTTGTTGTTTGAATGAAAAATTGATTTTGTGTTGAAAATTAATTTGGAAATCGATTTGCAAATGTTTCCAAGTATAATTTGGATGAGTGATTTAAATTACTTTAAAATATTCGGACTTGGCAGATTTCCGGTGGAAATAAATAATATCAGGAATTTTATTCCGCGAGTGAAAAGTGATTTGAAATTGGTTTTCAAAGTGATGAAGTGTGGAAAATATATATCTTGCAAATATATTTTGAAATTTAATAATTTGGGAAAATTATTTAGATTGGATGATTATTGTGAATATTGTTTGATAGTAAAATATCCAACTATCACATAAACAATTTGGGGAATTATTGAGGCTTGATTGTTGTGAATGTTGTTTGATAGTTAAATAACCGACTATCAATGTTGGCCTTTGAAATAGCACTTGAATTTGTTTTCAAAACAAGCGGTCATTATTTGGTTAAGCCGGGAGAGGACTTTGTGTCATATAACCAATTCTGAATAGTGATACGACGTAAATGGATAGCATTTGAAGACCGGTGTTGAAGACCGGGCGTTTGGGAGAACGATAGGATAACCTATCGATTGTCTCTGCACTGAGTTGCTCCGGTATAGAGACCTCCATATGTGATGGAGAGTCCGATCGGGATTGTAAATACCCGGATTGCAAGGGCTTCTTTGGAAGTGCCTTCGATTCTGTTCGAACCCGGAACAGACTTGTTATGGTCGTATGTCTGACACTACACTTTGAGATATAAAGCAGATTTCTTTCAAATACATATCTGTTGGTGGCGGAGAATTTATTCTCTTAGCTTAATGCCCTTCTCTGAGACGTACGAGCTCAGAGGTTATGTAGTTGAAGGTTATCAGTGATATACTCCCAATTTGGTAGTGTGGCATGCTAAGTGCTGTTGTGTGTTGATGGTCATTTGTTGATCAAAGCAAGGCTTTCGTGTAAAGCGTAGCTTTGTGGACGAGACCTCATCGAACCTCACACCCCGGAAATGGTCGAAACAGGAAAGATGCGGCAAGGTTATGAGGGTCGCACCCTTTAGGGTATGTCATTTCCTTCTGGAAAAAGGTGGTATCATGGTATGGAGCCCAGATATTTTACCTGTGTGGTTGCTTCAATCTCATTTACTGTGTGGTTGTTGCTTTGTGATCGAGGGCCCTCGGATAAAGGTCGCAAACGACCGGGGGGTGGCATACTCGAGTAGCAGTTACCTAAGTACAGAGGTAACCCGGCCTTGTGTTGGCAGAGAGCTGGTTAAGTTCTCGGGACGTCCCTCCAGAGGCGTACCCATGAGGCATAGGAAGTTCCTTAGCCTGACCATTTGTTGGAAAATCCAAAGAAAGAATACGAACCTTGTACGGTTTTAGCTGTATAACCTGCCATGGAATGTGGTGGTAACCTGCTATTGAACATGGTAGTTATAGTAGGCATACAATAATGGTTGTATGCTGGCTAAGATTAATATTATACTTTCGAGATGTTTTCCACACTAGGCACTAATGATAATATTAAAAAGATTTTGCGTATCAAGCATGTTTGACTATCATAAGGAGAAATCTCCTCCAATTCTGCGTTTGCATTGTGTGTGTGGCGGGAGGCCTTATGGTAGTTTCATTTTCCAAAAGCATTGTGAATTTCTTTTATTTTCTTTGTGAAAATAACAGTTTTTTTTTAGATCTCACACCAGTCCCACGACTGACCTGGAGTTTATTGTTCCCTTTCTAAACTCTGGGTGCCCATAATTTTCTACACGGGCAGCCTAGAATCAGGTTATCAATTGGATCTGGATGGATTGCTGTGGAAATCTGGAGGCGAGCTAGATGGCGAGACGTATCACTTATATTATTATTCCGCTGTGTATTCTGTTATGAGGACAAGTTTATATAACTGTCCAGTGTTGTGTGTTGTTGTTGTAAACTCTGATGATGTATTGTATAAACTGATATAGTTCTTTGTTATAAAGATTATTCATTCATCTATTTATATATTGTTCTGCTGCGAATGTGAGATTCTGTGATTGTTTCTGTTTCTTTTTCATTCTTTCTTCTTCTACCTCTTCTTCTTTAACCCTAACAATTCAGTTTTCCGGCATTCGATAGTTCGACAGTTGATACAGTGGTTGTCTTGATGTCGACTTTCGAGCGTCGAAAAATTGGGCTGTTACAGGAAGTCACTCGGCATGGAAGTCGCTCGGCATGGAAGTCGCTAGGCACAGGAAGTCGCTCGGCACAGGAAGTCGACTTGGTACAGGAAGTCGCTCGGCACAGGAAGTCGCTTGGCATAAGAAGTCGCTATAGAAAGTCGCCACAGGAAGTCGCTCGGCATAGGAAGTCGCTCTGCACAGGAAGTCACTCGGCATTGGACATCGCTCGGCGTTGTGGTTCGGTCAGAGTCGTTCGGCATGTGTGGGTCGGCATCGGAAGGTGGACCGGCATTGAGTGGCTCGGTGTTAGTGGATATGGTTTGGCCTATGTGGATCGGCAAATGCTGCTCGGCCAAAGAGGGAAGCTCGTGCATGGATTGGCCTAGGTGGGCCGGAAGGTGTGGAGTGGGTTGGCATTCCTGGTTCGGCCAGATATGGTTCGGCTTTGGGCTTGTTGGGCCTGGATTACTCAGGAAGTCCAGCAACTCCAGCTTTGCCTATAAATACATCATATAGGACTTCAGAAAAGGGATCTTCTTTTTGGCTCTCTTACTTTCTCTTTTCTAAGGCTAAGACTACTCTGCCATTTTGTAACTATAATTGATTCGAACATCAATAAAAAGGAAACTTCTAGAGTGGACGTAGGCCAGAGTTAGTCGAACCACTATAAAATATGTTGTTCTTTATTACTTTCATTTTAATTTTTATTGTTCTTCACATCATTACTATCTACATCCATTCTGTTTGTGAGTTGTGACTGGTATTTGGTGCTTTCAACTAGATTTGGGTGTTAGTGACCAATTTTGGCGCTAACATTTTGGTGCTTTCACTGAGAACCAAGCACTCGGGGATTTCGGAGCTAGGATTTTGGATTCAAAAGCTTAGGAACTTGGATTCTAGGAAGTAATGGCTAGGCCACCAATAAGGAAGCAAGTGACAGAAAGGAGCAATCAAGAGGGAAGTCAAGAGGCTTCCTCTGGAGCTGGAGCAGGTCAAGCATCCATCTACATCACCAGAGATGAGATGGAAGCGATGCTGAAAGACAAGAGGAGATGATGTAGGCTCTTCTTAGACAATTTGCACAAGCAGGAAATGCAAGAGCTCAGATCCATGGAGCTGGATCAGAAGCGCTCAACCAGCAAGCAGAGGGAGTGGCTCGGTAGAGGGCAGCCCCCAATCAGCAGACGGCTATCAATCTGGATGGACCTAGGCTCGGGGGCACACCACTAGGAAATTCTGGACCAATCCATGGAGGGATACTAGATGATGTTGTGCAACCCGACACCAACAGGAGTGCAGGAGTACGTGATGAGGAGTATGTGCCAGGATTCCCTCATGAACTCGGGGGACAGATCAGAGGTAACAGACAAGGATTATAGTTTGGCGACAATGACAGATTAGCGGAGATGGTCAGACAAGCTGTGAGAGGTGGATTGATAAATAAAGACTTGGAGGATGTGAATAGGAGTCCCTTTACTCCTACTATCAGGCAAGCTAGGAACCCTCCGAATTTTAAGCTACCAACGTTGGAGATGTATGATGGGAGAACGGATTCCGCCGTTCACCTAACAAGGTACATGAGGCATATGGAGGTATTAGGGGCATCGGATGAGGTCATGGCTCGATGTTTCCCTTTGTATTTAACGGATATCGCAGCTATGTGGTTCAAACAGCTGGAGAGTGGTTCTATTGACACTTGGACAGAGCTGATTGAGAGGTTTATGAGGCAATTTCGGGTCCATATAGTCAGACATGTGCAGTTAATGCCCCGCTATTACCCCGCTATAACCCTGCTATATCTCATAGCGGATTTCTACCGCTATGATTTTTCCATATAGCCCCAAAATATAGCCTTTCCGCTTTAAGCCCCGCTATTTCCGCTATATCCCGTTATTCCCGCTATTTCCGCTATATCTTCTTTAATAAAATGAATTGAAAAATTGCATTTATACATTATAAAAATTATGAAACTAGTTTATTTAATTTAATTTTTAATATATTTTTAGAAATGAAAATACTCTAATATTCTACTAAATTCAATTATGTTATATAACAGTTTTATGTTTATTTAAAGTATATTCGCACATGTTTTTATTTAAAATTATTTATGTATTAATTATAATTCAATTGAATGATATTTTTCATTTAATTACCATTTATATATTTGAAAAAACATTAAGTACGAGTTTTATATGCTATTTTAGAGTCATCCGCTATATCCCGTTATATCCTCGCTGTATCTCCGCTATGACTTTTTGCACCTCCACCGCTTTGAATCCGCTGAGCGCTTTAACTGCACAGAGTCAGACCCAAGAACGTAATGACCTTGACATCGATGAAACAATGGAAGGGAGAGTCGCTCAAGGATTTCTTAATCAGATTCAATGCAGCGGTAGCTTCAGTGGATCGACCCGATCCGTCGATGGTTTTGATGGCAGCAGTTTCAGGAATTGCAGATAATTCGGATTTCAAGATATTGTTGGAACGAGACCCACCGAGGGATCTCGGAGAGTTCTACCATGAGACGGAAAGGTTCCTAAGGCAGGAAGATGCGCAGGCTAAGAGAGTAGGGAGAGAGGATGAAGCTTATGCTGTTAAAGGTGGAGGTACACCCAGAGAGGAACCAAACAAAGACGATAAGGGCAAAAGGAGAATAAGTGACGACGGTAACCCCTCTAAAAGGAAACGGAGAGAATCAAAATTTTCTTCTTATACGGATTGGACAGAAACTCTGGAAATGATTTACTTGGATACTCGGGGGCTCCTCCAGTATCGAAGACTGGCTAGGAGGGAACCATCGAAATACGAGCGGACGTCGGGAAAGCATTGCCTATTCCATGAGCTGGATGGGAACAACACAAACGACTACGGGCATTTGAAAGATGTCATTGAGGAGCATGTAAGGAATGGTCATCTACAATAGTACATAAGGAATCGAGGTGTAGTAGTGGAGCGGGAGCGGCCACCGCCTACCTCGAACGAAGGTGGCTCTAGATCTAGTCACCGCCGGCTTGTTATCAACTAAACAGATTTATGGTTTTGAATAAGTAATAGAACTCAAAGTAATACGGCTAGGTCACTTACACACGTACAGGATCGAGGACGGTCCCTAGGCGTGCTCTGAGATGACAAACAACCGTAGTACTTGAGTCTATGAAATCCTATTTTCTTTATATTTTTCTACAAACTCTGGTTTCTTCTGTGGCACTTTGGACATTTAATTCCTTTTGTTGTACGAACTTATGCTATGATAACTGAATTCTGTAACAATTGGATTTGGATAAGTGTAATAAATAATACAGGTCTCGCGATCACGGTCCCAACCGGTGAGACGGGGCAGTGATCGCAAGTTATGAGTCCCTTCGCCGGAGAGCGATGGAACAGACTCGGGGAGAATATAAAAGTCCTTGGCCAGAGACCCGAGGCCGGTGAATATCAAAGTCCTTGGCCGGAGAGCCGAGGCCGGAGAATATCAAAGTCCTTGGCCGGAGAGCTTAGGCCGGAGAATATGAAAGTCCTTGGCCGGAGAGCCGAGGCCGGTGAATATCAAAGTCCTTGGCCGGAGAGCCGAGGCCGGAGAATATGAAAGTCCTTGGCCGGAGAGCCGAGGCTGGTGAATATCAAAGCCCTTG
Source organism: Allium fistulosum (assembly GCA_030737815.1). Lineage (NCBI taxonomy): Eukaryota > Viridiplantae > Streptophyta > Magnoliopsida > Asparagales > Amaryllidaceae > Allium > Allium fistulosum. The sequence goes on from CM060901.1 coordinate 637,655,862, forward strand.
GCCGGAGAGCCAAGGCCGGAGAATATGAAAGTCCTTGGGCGGAGAGCCGAGGCCAGTGAATATCAAAGTCCTTGGTCGGAGAGCCGAGGCCGGTGAATATCAAAGTCCTTGGCCGGAGAATGTAAAAGTCTTTGACCGGAGAATATAAAAAGTACTTGGTCGGAGAGCCGAGGTCAGAGAATCAAAAAGTCCTTGGCTGGAGAGCCGAGGTCAGAGAACATAAAAGCCCTTGTCCAAAGAGTCGGGGTCGGAACAGGATATTGGCCCGGAGTGGTCATGGATTTGATTATTGGTTATTGGTTTTGAATTGATTAAAACTTGGTTGACAGGTTCAGATGGCTAAGGAATTGGCTCAGGGTTTGGTTATTGGATTCGGAATCGGATATCAACTCGGAGCAGTTGCGGATTCGAATAAGGATACGACAATGGCACTAGGATAAAACGGATTGGATTGCGGATCGGATTGTATGGCTATGGATGGAATGTGGACGATGGATTAAAGGCTATTCAAAACACGCCTTCCTATCGGAAGGCATGTTTTGGGAGGCAAGTGTTAACCCGCCTTTTGGCAAAGCCGCATACCGGCGGTTTTAACTAAATCGACTACTCGTTTGTCGAGACTGGAGTACGACGGGTTTAAGTCGACTGGATGGATAGATGATGTAGTGCGCTTGGAATATGGATATTGGATTGGATGAAGTGGATCTGCATAGGCTAGTGGCTCGATGTTGGAGTCTCGAGTGAGTCGGGATGTTGGAGTCTCGAGGAAGTCGGGATGTCGGAGTCTCGAGTGAGTTGGGATGCTGGAGTCTCAAGGGAGTCAGGATGTTGGAGTCTCGAGGGAGGAATGAGTCGCTCGTCATGGAAGTCGTTCGTCATGGAAGTCGTTCGGCATGGAAGTCGCTCGGCATGGAAGTCGCTCGGCATGGGAGTCGCTCGGCATGGGAGTCGCTCGGCACAGGAAGTCGCTCGGCATAGGAAGTCGCTCGGCATGGAAGTCGCTCGGCACAGGAAGTCGCTCGGCACAGGAAGTCGACTCGGCACAGGAAGTCGCTCCAGGAAGTCGCCACAGGAAGTCGCTCGGCACAGGAAGTCGCTCAGCACAGGAAGTCACTCGACATTGGACATTACTCGGCGTTGTGGTTCGGTCAGAGTCGTTTGGCATGTGTGGGTCAGCATCGGAAGGTGGACCGGCATCGAGTGGCTCGGTGTTGGTGGATATGGTTTGGCCTATGTGGATTGGCAAATGCCGCTCGGCCAAGGAGGGAAGCTCGTGCATGGATCGACCTAGGTGGGCCGGCAGGTGTGGAGTGGGTCGGCATTCCTGGTTCGGCCAGATATGGTTCGGCTTTGGGCTTGTTGGGCCTGGATTACTCAGGAAGTCCAGCAACTCCAGCTTTGCCTATAAATACAGCATATAGGACTTCAGAAAAGGGATCTTCTTTTTGGCTCTCTTACTTTCTCTTTTCTAAGACTAAGGCTACTCTGTCATTTTGTAACTATAATTGATTCGAACATCAATAAAAAAGAAACTTCTGGAGTGGACGTAGGCCAGAGTTAGCCGAACCACTATAAAATCTGTTGTTCTTTACTGCTTTCATTTTAATTTTTACTGTTCTTCACATCATTACTCTCTACATCCATTTTGTTTGTGAGTTGTGACTGGTATTTGGTGCTTTCAACTGGATTTGGGTGTTAGTGACCAATTTTGGCGCTAACAAAGTTCTCATGCATTTGTAAAAGATCACTATATAAAGAATCCAAGTGTACCGATTTTGATTTGAGATTAGCCATGCAACACATGTATATTGATTCTATAGACAGTTGCTTACTTTCAAAATGTTACCTTTTCTCGACTGTCTTTGAGCTCTGACTGGATCTTCTCTTTATGGCCATTGTTCTAGGATGTTTTTATGATCAGTAGAACACCATCAGTAGAACACTAGGCTACGATATCACTTGTTAGTCGATGTGCGCCGGATCGAAGATGGCTAATAGTAGTAAACAATGTAAATACAACGGAATAGTATAGTAGATCACACGATAGATTTTATACTGATTCGGACCTCCCGCCTTACGTTCAGTCCTAGAGCTCCCTTTGGGTATTTCACTAACTATAACACCCTCATTTCACCTGGAGGAACAGGTTTACAGACTCCGCCTGAACAATCGAATAAGACTTCAATTACTATTACAAGTAGCGTAACAAATGCTACTTTTTGACATAGCGTATCTTGATGTACAGATGTCTCTTTGATGTACAATGAATCCTATAACCAAACTAAAAGATATTGAGTGGAAGTGTAGAGGCTAAGGAGTTTATTCGACTAGAATATGGATGTGGAGATGGAGCACGCTAGTCAATAATCTCTGAATCACATAAATCTCTTGAAGTTCAGACTCTTGCTTTTGGGATTGAGAGTAAATCAAAGTATGGAGTAGTATATTATTGTATATTGTTGTGTGGTGTTTCAGTGATGGTTAGGAGATTATATAGGTGTTGTAGGAATGCTAAAATAGAGGTGCAACCTTTCAAATTTCACCTTTGATGAAGAGAAGCTACGCGTAGACACCTTTTCAGGAAAATACAGTTTCAATCAACTGGAGATGATAGTCAGTCGACCAAATTAGTGTAAAAATCATTCCCAGGAGCATAGCCAATAATAGAAGACTATGTATGTTTTTAGTTGACTGAGCTCAATCGACTGGGACCACCAGTCAGTCGATTGACTCACTATAAATTTCAAAACTTGTATGGTGCAGTGGTAAAGGCGTGTGCTATTGTCTCGGCCTACCTGGGTTTGAATCTTAGTTTTGCAAATTTTTAGCCATTTTGTTTTACAACTTTTTCATCATCATTTTGACATGAAATAATTCAATAAACATATTAGTAGCATTATCGTATGGTTTTTATCATCAAAAAACCGTATATATGGTTCTTTCAGTCTTTTCTTTATGAGAGGTTTAATAAAGCTGTTAAGATGGCGATAAAAGCTAAATGAAACCAACATTCTCATTGAAGAGCAATAGACAAAGGAGCGAGAATGAGCAATAAAAGGCAACCAAAGGAGGTGCGATTATATATAGAAGGCACAACTTCAAGGGGCACATCGCCAAGGATTGCACGATGGATCTCACAAAGCGCAAGTACTCAATTGTGATCAAGTTGGACAAAATAAAAGGGAGTGTCCATTACTTGCTAGAGAAGATACTTTCTAAAGGAGATCATGCAAAAGTTTACATCTCTATATGGGGATAAAACATATAACTCCATGAAAGTCGATAGATATTTAAAAAGAATCTAAGTAAATACAAAATTATATTTCCACCCACATCACTAAGGCTCGCTTGTTTGATTTTGTACATATAAGATCTTCGAAAATTATGTTTTTTGAATTATCTTCCACAAACAGACTTTTGACATCTTGTTGAGATGCCGGTGATTGTAATCAGTCTTGATATTTTCCAAAAGTTATTCCATTTTAATCACCATCGTTAATCTAGATGCAGAAACATGACACTAAGTGTAGCAAGGATCAAAATCTTCTTTATTTAACCATGCGCCATTCTATTCGTATAGATATTGGTTCATGTCTTACGTTGTAATTGATTTTTGTTTAAGATAAAACTGTTAAAAGATGATTGTTGAGTGGTTGGATTAGGCGAGGAAAACATTTTAAATTTAGCAAGGAATAAGTGAAGAACTTCAGTGGAGACGAAGATGAGTATTGAAATTCAAAAGTAGATTGTGTAGATGTAAAAAAGAAATGTAAAACTACTACTATAGATGATGGATATGCATATGGGACATACAAATTTGGGATAGAGTAAAGTCGTGATTGATGGGAAAAGGGATAACGGAGAAAGCAAAACCTGTCACGTCATGTACGTAGAATGGAGCCGTCTTAAATTTGTTAGATGCTACTTGTTATTTGGTTTCTTCTTTTATTTTGGCAGAACATGCAATGATAAACCGAAAGAAATTTGTTGCTCCAATGCGCTTGGTAGCTGTAGCTCTATCTTGTCTAATACGGACTTTTCGCACGTTGGCACTTTCCTTTTTGGCGGCAAGCAAACAAAATGAGTGCGTAAAGGATTGGGGGTTATCGTAGATTCTTGCTCCAAATATTGATCGCTCGTGTTACGTCCTACTATTGCATTATCTGAGATTGTCTCCTGTTTCTATATAGAATTGAAAAGGATCGATAGAACCCAACGCAACCAAATGCAATAATAATTCGAAATTCGTAATTTAGATATCAATTTATGACATCATGGTATCAATTCAATCTGTTAACCTTGTAGATGATTTTAACATAAACGTCGCATGATGGTTAAACGTATTAAATATTATTATCTACTCGAACCATTAGTGAACCATTAATAAACATATACTATCAGCATAACATTTATGATGCGCCTAGGTTTGCAAAAGATGTGATTGAATACGGCTTTTATAAATGAATTTGTGTGATTTTGGTGAAATGAAATATTAACGCGTTAGTGAATCTCAAGAAATTAATTTTCTTTATAGATAAACAGAATATATTGTGTCTTCACAGCATCTTTGGGTTTGGACATGTTAGGTTTGGTTGAAATCAAATAAAATCATCCCAAACAAGGTGAAAAAGGCATCATCCCAGAACCTTAATAAGCTTTAAGCTTGGTAAGTGCTAATACTTTTCAATATATGTTGGGTGATTTGTATCCTGCTACGTGACATCATGGTTCAAAACCTAAACACCTTTCCAGACTAAATATTCACATGTCCTCCTATTCCAAGTCCATTTCAACTATTCATCTTTATATCAATCCACCTACCAAATAATTAAATCATTTGATATGAATTTGGAATTGAATTAGACACATAAGAACCCCGAAGGAATTGAGCTAGTTACAATGGGCTACTGTTCGCATATGTTCATGACTATTGGATAATCTTATATTTTCCATCATGGTCGGTTGGTTAGTATGTCAAACAAAAAAAGACGGTCATCAGCTTATCAAATTATTGTCCACGGGTTGGTTGAGATAGGCTAAAATTCAAACAACTTTAACAAATTACCATGACGGATTTACAATGGCTTCTTGCCAATATGGTGGTTGTATTAACAAATAAAGTTTAGCATTGGTTAATTGGAGTTAAATTTTAGTTAATTAAACTAATCTTAGGCAGTTTCATGTTATTGAGAAACCACGTAGTTTAAAAACAATTTTCTAATTCAATCTTAGTGACATCTTGGTAACTAAATACATACAAGACAATAGATTGTTTAATCAGCTATTCTTATTAACCCGATGATATTGATAACAAATTTAAAAAGTGGAATGCTAAGGGATCCAATTTCCATCTTTTTAATACCATGGAAAATAATAATAAACACAATAAAATTTGTGTGTTTCATACTACCAAAGTCATTTCACACGGCAATCAACCATCATCTGAAATTGTTCTGCACGACAAGCAACCGCCGTACAATTTTTCATGATCATTAACCACCGAACTATTCTTGTTAGATAGTTAATCCCCATGAGAAATAGTGTTAATCAACAGTTGTTCGTCGTGTAAAAAAAAATCGAAAATGATGCATTTTATAAACTCTTAAAAAGTCTGATATCAGGAAGAGTACATTGTAGAATTTTATGGTATTTTTTAGTAATGGTATTAGAAAGAGAAACAATGAGAGCATTTAAGAAAGTGGATGTAACTATTTGTTCTTTTGTGATGTAAATAGACATTACCTTCTCAATTTCTACAAGAGCCACATTAATCAATTAACTAAATGTTATTCAACCAAATTCGAACAATAAATGTCACTCAATGATGTCCCTAGAGGATCATTCTTCCTATTACCTATTTAATGGCAATAAATGCCAACTCATGCTACGTCTGCACCATATGCGTACCATATCATGGATACTTTTAACCATTTGGACACACAGATTATATGAACGCAGAATCTGGCAATAAGTTGCTTTCCTGAAGTTGATATTTAACCTCAAAACAAGACGTGAATGTCAAACATTGCAGCTATGTTCTTTGCTATATAAAGCTAAATTAACCAAAAGGTTATTTACTGGTCTGCTTTACCTGAGATTATAGCCATCCAAATTGACATTTTACCTAGACGGGATTGTCAATGTCCAACTGCGCAATTGTTCTAGGTAGGTACGTATCCAGTTTACTCACGTTGTGTTATTCATATTCACCTACCACAACAATTGGACTGACTTTGAACATATGTATGTCCTAATTTGACTACACATTTGAAACATAAGTATTAGACATGAAGAAAACTTTGCAGCAGTTTCAAGTAAAAGGTTCTTTCAAGCTATAACTACTGAAACAGAAAAGGAATGTATACCAAATCTGAAACAGTTAACAGTCGCTCTAATGAAACTGATTCTGTATCGGCATATTCATCTGAAGTAGACCAAGCAAAAAAAAAAACGACTGTAAAAACTGAAGCAACCTATAAAAGATAAAACAAAAACCCAGAGATGGTACTAAATTGGAAAGAGGCAATGCTTCATCTTAATGACCTATGGTGTTTGAAACAGAAATTTATTAATCAGTTCTGCTGTTACTAAATCAGCAGCAGCAGCAAAGCAAAGAAGAAGAAGAAAAAGACCATTCTGTAAAATGATTTCAAAACTTGAAGTAGGGCATGTGCCCTATCTTAGTCCTACCAACATCCGACTCTGCCTTATGTACAACGTTAGCAGATCTGGAGAAGGCTTATTTGAACAATACTTCAGAGCTCCACAAATAGTCAATTTATGTCTATATTTATTCGATAGTGATGGATAAACTGAAAATATCGTTGGTGGATAATATACACAGCGGAAAGGAACTTAACTCAGGATCAGGTGAAAATCTCAATAACTGCAGGTAATACTGAGAATTTTGTCGGTAGAAATCCAAAATGTTCACCATCAGACTGAACATAGATATCTCCTTTGCATATTACCTCCATAACTTCAATAGATTTCACACTACATCAAAATAAAACCATGAATAACAAACCAAAATATGACAATCACATATGCACATAGTGCTGATATGTTATGAAATTTACCTCCGTTTATGAACATTTCTAACTGATAAATGTGTTCCATTGTAAAGCTTGTGCAGTTTCAGAAGGAAGTCATACCACTTGAAGTCCTGAAGCATAACCACCTAAAGTCACAAACTTTCAGTATTACATTTATTTACGCTGCTTTGAATAATAAAAAGCATGTGCAAAATTGGAAAGCACCTCCAAATTTCCACTAGAAGGATCAGCTGTAGGGGTAATTTTCATGCCACCACCAAAATATTTTGCATTTCCGATGCAGAGAGCTGTAACCTTTTCACATAACTCCCATTCACCCCCATCTACCTATATAGCATAATAATGTTAATATTATATTTTTTTATAATTTCAATTGAATTAATCTAAGAAAATGATGATGTTGGTAATCAATTTGCACCAACCTTGATATTAAGGTCACAGTTATTATGTCCATAAAAGCCTTTCAAAGCTCCTATAACATAACATAAATTTCCGAACTTTTTATATTTGGAGGCATAAAAACCTGCCTTTGCACTCCTGCACGTTAGCCAGAAAGATATTCCATAAAAACATTTTTTTTCCCTCTTGAGTTATTAAAAAGATAGGGTTCTCACAGATGTATATCAGCAACATTAATGAAAACCTGCTGCTTTCCATTGTCTCCCTTCATTATACCAACATCTATTTTGGTTTTTATCCCTGAGCATTGAGTCAAGAAGACAACCTATGTTAGTCATTTGCATGAAAGAATCCTTCTATGCACATGTAGTGCACAGTCATATTAAGATAAATAGCTGTATAGTTAAATCGTAAATAATAATTTCTGAATATAATCATGTAAGTAAACTAGGAGGTTAGTTTAGACCATAGAAATACAAGTTTGAAGCTCAGCATATAAAATATCTTTAATTACTTCGGTGGAATTATTATTCCCTCTCAAATGAATTCTAAGGGTATATAAAAATGTAACATCTCTCCTATTGATAACGAAAATTCAATGAATAAGACTTCCACCGTGTCATTCTGAAATTTTGAAAATACCCTATCATCCTTCAACGAAACTTTTGAAATTCTGAAAACACCCTGTCTTCATTCAACGGAATCTCACCAACGGTTTGCAATCTCTACCACCATCCCCTTCTCTACCATTCATCAACGGAATTTCACTATTAATTTGTATCCGACACTACCAACAAAACTACTTGAAATAAAAGTGTTGTGTCTACCAAAGCTTTTGCACTTATAACACACACCCGTCCATTAAATTTTTATTAAATAAGAATTAAATTTCTCTAGCTATTAGCTATTAAATGCACGTATGTGCGATTTATACTAGCATACCATAAATGCATTAGTATGTGTGAATATGTGTATTTTGCATCAGTTCATTTTTATATTCCTATTTATTAATTGTCAGTGTGATCGGCTTCTACATGTTAACTCCAGAAATTGTCCATGTCACTTTTATATATACAAGCAAAGGGTCGTGTGCCTATTGTTATATTGATGTACAATATCTAAAGTTCAAATGTCATCGTTTATTGGAAATAACATGAATGAAGTCTGCAATAACCTTTTGCAATTCGATCCACAGCCTCGTAAGGATCATTTTTCCTGTAAAACAACCCCTAAGTTTTATGATCAATAAGAAACGCTAATAAGTGGCATAGTATTTAATTAAACCGGTGACTAAGAGACTAACCAGCCAAATGTTCTAGCAAAGTCGGAACCAGTCCCCAGTGGAATTAACTGTATTTAATTCAGACAATTTAGCACTTGCGAATAACAAGCAAGGGGTAGTCTTGTAGGCTTGATAGTTGATAACGGCATGGTTAATCACAACTGTATTAGGGTATTAGGTGCACATTTCTTGTCAACATAATATTAAGCTAGCATAGTAAAAGATGCTAGCACTGATTAAAAAAACTCACTCCAAGTGTGGTGGAATGCTGAGGTCCTTGATCATTTGAAACCACCATATTTCCTTCCCAAAAAAACCCGTTTACTACCTGATAGAAACAGAGTTAAACTAGATTAGACTCGCTACTTCAGTAGAGAGCTAAGAGCATTTGTTAACCGTTGCAATTAGAAAACCAAACCATTACAAACTATCATTTGGCAATAAAAAGTAAAATTGTTTTTGCCTTTACAGAAATAACCTTTTGATTTTACAAAAGTTATCAAGTCAAAAGAAACCAAATTTTCAAAACATTTGTAAAAAAAGTTGTAAATTTAATTTTTCAGAAAACAAAACAAACAAACAAAAAAGTGGTTCATTTTTTTCGTAATAAATTCTGAAAGCTATCCAAAGGCACTCTTAACAAAATGATATTATTTATATTCAAACTTAGGAATAATAGTATTCCATAAGCTATATGCATCGTTGATACTCTACTTGGGATATATGCTCAATGGTACATTTTCACATAAATCATAATTGATTTCAAATCTTGTATCTAAACTTCTTTAATCTATGCCATTGTCTTCTATCAATGTTATATTAAAGAGGAAGAGTATTGAATAACATCCTTCAAGCTTTGAAATGCTCAAGTAAATGCAGATAAGGCGTCTGTAATTAACAGTGTAAAGGTGTTGAGGTGAACACATGAACTAATCCACAAGATGCTATAAGATATTAATTATACATGTCTCATCAATATTAACTTTAAAAACTCCAAAGCTAGAAGGATGTTAACAATGTATAAGATATTAATTACACATGAACTAATCCACAAGATGCTATAAGATATTAATTACGCATATCTCATCAATGTTAACTTTAAAAACTCCGAAGCTAGAAGGATGTTATTTCATAATCCCTCAACTAGCTCAGAATAAGCTTCTTCAGGCAAACATTACACATCCCGACCAGGACCTTCCAAATCACAAAAGAGGCACATCATCAGAACCCTCATTACCAGTAGAAACAATTGTCAATTCTCCCAAGAACGGTACCCCAAGCAAAATCTTATGGGGAATCTCTCAAATTCCTCTGAGCATCTTATCTGTGATTACAGCAGCTTCAGGATTACAATATTCCCTTCCTAAACTCCTCAGCTTAAACCTGAGCACTCCTTCCTAAGCTCCTCAGCTTAGTTCCAAACACTACCATGGCTCAACCACTACAATGTTGTATGAGCTCTTCAACTCGCTTTTAACATTGCTCACCTCTGAACTCATCAGCTTGATAACATGAGTGCTATCCTCAAAACTCCACAGTGCAGCTTTCCAAGTGCTCCTCGGCGCACTTTGGTTCAGATTTTCAAATCTAATGACTATTCAAATTTCCGAACAACAGTAGAAGCTACTTGACAATTACAATAATCAAACAGCTAAGATGACACCAAATTGCAAGCATCAAGCTTGTCCACACCAATAGCAGCAAGTAGCAAAAGCCTCCACCTAATCTTACCACATCATATTAACATATGACCAAAAGCTCTCAATGACTCCTTGTTACGTCATTGATCCAAGCTGTAACGATCCCGGATTTTTACTAAATTTAAATTGATAATTAATTTAATTTTTGAATAAAAATTGTGAAATTAATTTTAGTTTCTCCAAATTCAAATAAAATATGTGTTGAATCATTTGAATTTAAATTTTGTATATATGTGAGTATATATGTATATGTGCATAAATGAGTAAGTTTGAATTCATATCAAGGTAGTTAAGGCGCTAAGGCGCAAAAAAAGCGCCAAGGTGGAGCCTAGGGCTTTTTTGAGAGCCTTGAGCATGAGGCGGTGAGCAATCTAGACGGCTCTTGAAGTTCGAACTAGGTTATGTATTTTAATTTGATCGACTTGATTTTGAGTTGGGGCTAGACACGAATTTGTTTTTGAGCTGGGTGATTTAATTGGGTGTGGATAAATTGAAGGGAAGTTATATGTTTGGGCTCATATTGGACCCAAAAAAAAATCTCCAACATAGTAGCCCAAAGCGCGCTTTTACAGCGCCTCAAAAGCCAGCGCCTTGGGGCTTTTCCGGCGCCTTGTGCATCCATGGCGCCTCAAAAGTCAAAAAAGCCCCAGCTTGGAGCCTAGGGCTTTTTGGAGCCTAAGCACGCCTAGGCGGGCTTTGATAACACTGATTCATATATATATTGAATTTAAATTTTAAAGTTAAAATGGGAATAAATATATGAAGTAAAATAAAATACAAACAAAATATACTTACAAAATAATAAAAATATATATATACTTAAATATGAAACAAGTAATATACATTCAAACATAATATATATATATATATATGTACACTTGTAAAAGAAAAAAATAAATATCTATGAAGCTTGCAGAGGAAGACAACAACAATTAATGCAAATATCTCTAGTACACCACCATATATCTCATCAGCCACCAAAGCAAGAAAAATCTCTGCCTATATTTGTACTATATATATATAAATATTATATATATATATTATATATATATATATATCACCCTGTACAAAATAATTTATCACCCAGTAAACTCTTCTTTTCTATATCCATCGTCTTCATTTCAGTTCGTCCATCAAGATAACTGAGCAACCTCTAAAATGAACACCATTTCAAAACTTAAACAAAATTCAAATTTAAATGGCAATACAAACCAGAGATCAAGTGAAGAATTTCAGCTTGTATTTTCAAAGCCTGTGTCATCATAAACTTTGTTCTTTTTTTCTGGAAAATCAAGGTGAGTGACATCACTTTAAAACAATTTAAAAGTATAACATGTTGCTTATATATCTGTGAATAAGTATGTTCATATATATGTGTGTGTGTGTGTGTGAATTCTTTGTGAATGATGGATGGTATTGTGTGCAGACTGTGGTTCATAAACATTCTCTGTTCTTAAATTATAAGCATAGGATTTTGATTCAAAAATCAATTCCTCCTATTCTACTTGTTGTTTGAACTTGATGATAAAACAAAAGATGTTTGTTTGATTATAAACTAAGTTTTAAAAATCAATTTAAGTTAAAATAACCTGTTAAAGACTTTGGAAATCGAGATATATGAACAAACTTCAAATAAATCAAAAAATTCAAGTTGCTTAATTCACGAATTCAGGTGTGTGAGTCGAATCTATATACTTAAACATGATTTTTAAAGCAAGAGTCGCAATTTTTAGATCAAAGAACGAAGAGCAGTTTGGTTCGACTGTATTTTGCATTTTGGGACGCCGTGGGTGATCTCATTGATCGGAGGGGTCGAGTTTCTTCCTAGAGGTGGAGGAGTGATCAGAGGGGCTAGGAAAAATAGTGCGGTGGAGGTCAGGTGAACGTGGTGGCGGTGGCGAGTGTTTTAAGTTTGTAAACCTAGTTTTATCTAGGTATGGTATTTCGTTTCGTTCGTCGTCTGGAGTTGATCGAGTGTTGCGAGGCTTTGGGAGGTGAAAGAGGAAGTGTCGACGAGTAGTTGGCCGAAGTTTCGAATTTTCTAGTGGTCGGAGCTGCGAGAACGAGGCGATGACAGGTTTTGGGTTGTAGTGGGTCTTGTTGTTCCAGGCTTCAATTTTGAACTCGATTTCGATTTCGATGTGATGGTGGAGTTCTGGCGATCGGAGTTTGATTCGAGGAGGGGCTTCGACTTGCTCGATGTGTTGGCGACGACCAGAGGTGGTCATCGGAACTGTGCACGTGCACGGTGCACTTTCTTCATTTTTGGTGAAGTATGATTTGAGCAAGAATGGGTTCTCGGGTTTTTCTCGAGTCGATGTCGTGAGTTGCTCGAAGTTTAGGGATGTTTGACTCGAAGCATTTTAGGAGTGACTCGAGTCATTGTTTCTGTACAGGTTTTAAAACCTGTTAGTGGTTTTAAAATTTAAAATGAATTTGAGAAATTGGAAAGCAGATTTTTAAACAAGGTTTTAAATCAAGTTTAAGAATATATTCAAATCAAATTTGAATCCTAGTTTGAAATAAAATAAAGTTTTATAAAATTTAAATGTTTTAACAACTTTGAATGTTAAAGTAAATTTTTAATGATTTGAATTTAAAGCAATTTGGTTTAAACTCTTTTAAAACTTCTTTTATAAGATATAAGTATTCTTTAACATGAGATTTAAAAGGTTTTTTAAATTGTTTAAACTTTGTTAAAGTTAAATTTGAATTCATTTTAAATCTTAAATTTAAAAATGAAATTTAAAAAGTAAATTTAAAGGTAAATTGTTTTTTTAATACTTTGTTAATGATAATTCAATCATAAGTAAGAATATGTTTTATCTTAAAATTAATTGGGATTTGTAATTCATTAATTATTAAGTTAATTAAAATGGATAATTTATTTATCTAACTAATTAATGATTTAGATTAATTAAATAAGTAATTAGAGGCTTAAATTAATTAATTAAGGATTAAAGGGTGTAATTAAGTGATTAAATAAGAATAATTACTTCGTGTAATTAGAGTAAAGTTAATATTTTGGGTAATTACCTTTCAGGATTGATTAATGAAAGTGATTAGGGGTAATCACTTATTGTAATAAATTAAGAAAATTAATTCAATTAATTTATTGATTTATTAATAAAGGTTAATTAATTAAAGAATAATTAAAATAATTAAAGGTTATTCATTTAATAATTAGGGGTTAATTAATTATGTAATTAACTTAAAGGTTAATTTAATTGAGGTGATTGATTAATGACTAATAAATTAATTAATGGTAAAGCTTAATTAATTAATTAAGAATAATTACTTATTTGAAATTAATTAGGATTAATTAATTGATAATTAATTCAAGGAGGATTAATTAATATATAATCAACCAGAATTAGTGATTAATCTGGTTTCAATTAATTAGATGATTCATTAACCTTATTTTTGGATGATTGTATTCTATTGAATGTTGTGAATTGTTTTGCCATCTTCGCTGTGTGATGCTTTGTGATATATCCTGATTTGTGTTGTGATCTGTAATGTAATTTATTTATAATGCATTTATATTATCTATCTGTGATTCTGTGTATATAGATAAGCGTTATAGGATTATATCGCTTATCGATATTGTTGTGATTGTATCTGTAATGACTGATGATGTTGCACTATTGTGTAAAACCCCTGGACCACACTATACACACACAAATATGGATTTCACGAGGAAATCGGTTAAGTCACAGATGATTTAAATTTAATGTTTTTGAAATTGAAATTTTAATTTTAATTGATTTTGGAAATGGATTTGGGTTAAATGTTAAAGCTTTTGAAAAGGAGTTTTTAAGATAAAAGTTATTTTGAATAACTTGGTAAAGTTTTTCAATTTAAATAATTTAATTTGAATTCAAAATTTGGAATTGAATTCCATGTTTGGAAATTATGATTAAAAAATGTTATAAATGTGTTTATATGAATTTAAACCATTTTAAAAGTATGGTTTTGAGAATTTGAATTTAACCCAAGGACTTTAACTCGTATAAATGAATCAGATTTTCCGAAATGAAAACTATTTGTTTTCAAATAATAGAAGCTTTCATATAAGGAATGAATTTCCAATTTGTGTCAAAAGAATTTCAAATTGAAATGAAAACGGTTTTCCGAGTTATGAATAAATCTTTGTGAAAGATTGTTGAACTTTGTTTTGAAATTGGAAAGGTGTACCTTTTGTATAAAAGATCGAAATGGAATTGTTTTGAAAGCTATCAATTAAATCTTTATTTTAAAGATTGGACGAGTTAATCCAAATTGAAGTGGGAATCGATTTGAAAATCTATGAATAAATCTTTGTGAAACTGGGTGAACTATGTGAGATGAATCTTTTTGTGTAAAAGATTGGAAATGATAATGTGTTTAAACCATTTGAAGAAAAGTTTTGGGTAATAAGTTGTGACTTAACTGAAATCCCAATATCCATATGTTTTAAAATATTGCGCTCACTATTCGGTTTAGCCGGGAGAGGACTTTGCGTCATATAACCCATTCCGAATAGTGATACGACGTAAATGGATGGCATTTGAAGACCGGTGTTGAAGACCGGGTGTTTGCGAGAACGATAAGATAACCTATCGATTGTCTCTGCACTGAGTAGCTACGGTATAGAGATTTCCTAAGTGATGGGAAGTCCGATCGAGATCGTGAATACCCGGATTGCAAGGGCTTCTTTGGAAGTGCCTTCGGTTCTGTTCGAATCCGAAACAGACTTGTATGGCCGTATGTCTGACATTACACTTTGAGATATAAAGCTGATTTCTTTCAAATACATTTCTGTTTGGTGGCGGAGAATTTATTCTCTTAGCTTAACACCCTTCTCTGAGACGTACGAGCTCAGAGGTTATGTAGTTGAAGGTTATCAGTGATATACTCCCAATTTGGTAGTGTGGCATGCTAAGTGTTGCTGTGTATTGGCGATCATTTGTGATCAAAGCATGGCTTTCGTGTAAAGCGTAGCTTTGTGGACGAGACCTCATCGGACCTCACACTCCGGAAATGGTCGAAACAGGAAAGATGCGGCAAGGTTATGAGGGTCGCACCCTTTAGGGTATGTCATTTCCTTCTGGAAAAAGGTGGTATCATGGTATGGAGCCCAGATGCTTTACCTGTATGGTTGCATCAATCTCATTTACTGTGTGGTTGTTGCTTTGTGATCGAGGCGCCTCGGATAAAGGTCGCAAACGACCGGGGGTGGCATACTCGTGTAGTAGTTACCTAGTAAGAGGTAACCCGGCCTTGTGTTGGCAGAGAGCTGGTTAAGTTCTCGGGACGTCCCTCCAGAGGCGTACCCATGTGGCATAGGAAGTTTCTTAGCCTGACCATTTGTTGGAAAATCCAAAAAAACAATACGAACCCAGTACGGTTTTAGTTGTATAACCTGCTATGGAATGTGGCGGTAACCTGCTATTGAACATAGTAGCTATAGTAAGCATACAATAATGGTTGTATGCTGGCTAAGATTAATATTATATTTTCGAAAGGTTTTCACACTATGCACTAGTAATAATATCAAAAAAAAGATTTTTCTCGTATTAAGCATATTTGACTATCATAAGGAGAAATCTTCTCCAATTCTGCGTTTGCACTGTGTGTGTGGCGGGAGGCCTTATGGTAGTTTCATTTTCCAAAAAGCATTGCGGATTTCAATGTTTAAAATTCTTTTGTTGTTTGTTTTAAAAATAAACTGTTTTTGTTACTCACACCAGTCTCATGACTGACCCGGAGTTTATTGTTCCCTTCCTAAACTCTGGGTGCCCACAATTTTTCACACGGGCAGTCTAGAGTTGGGTTTTTCAGATAGTCAGGTTTAGTAGATTAGTTGGAGCTAGTTCAGCTTTTGGAATTCACGGCATTACCGACCTTGCTTATCTTTGTGAAACGTGATGGGGGATCGAGCTTGATGTTGGAGTTGTTGGACGCATTCTCTTTTAAAGATCGTTTGGAGTTATCACTTCTGTTATTTCCGCTGTAACATTATTATTTGTCTCTGATATTCTTATATCATATAGATATCATTGTTGTATATCATTCTGGATATTGTATTCATTGGAGTTGTATATGATATCATTCATTTCTTTCTTCCGCTGTGTTGTTATACTTACTGTGTTATAAGCTCCGGCGAACCAGATTCGGCGTTTGAATCTGTGGCATTCGAGTACAAGTGAAGTACGGGTGTCGATTTTCGAAGGCCGAGCCAGGATCGTTTCACAAGCTCACACAATTCTCCATCGTTAGATATCGGCAAGGTAACAAGCATCCGGCTAGTCCACGTTGGTCTGAACAACCACAACTCGTGATCCACATCTCCTAGAGAAAATCTACAATGAGTCTCAATTCACGTGCTCTTTACCTCCATTGTCTGATCATGACATGCAGCAACAACCCAAGGCATGTTAACCACACATTTATCACATCATCAATCCACGTGATGCATGTATGACTGCAAAAGATGCTTGCACCTACTGACAAAGAGGTCCACGATATCTCTCTATAGTCTAGAATCTCAATCTTATGTAATAATTGTATACTTTAAGTTGTGTCAGAGTTTAGAGTGTCTTTAGCAATGTCTGCTTGAATTTCTGTTGTAAACACCCTATATTATGGTAGATGCCCACTCTTTTATGAATGTAAGAGAGGATCTCCGAACCATGCACATACTGCATCTCTCTCACTTTCTGCATTTATTTCTTGATATATTTTTTTCAATTATTTTTTGCCCATTTTTCCAGTTATTGTTTGCTCTAATGCCACAACCGCTGCTGGCTGCAATAGCAGCAAGCCTGCTGTTGTATCCCTGCTCCATTGGTTCTCCTTATTTATGAAACTTCATCGAAATGCCTAAGCATACTCTCCGAGAAAGCTTGATTTGGTTGAAGAGGGGATGAATTTTAGGATTATCTCATGAGTTTCTTTGGAAGGATTATCTCATGAGTTTCTTTTTAGCCTTGAATTTCCCTAACGAAATTGTACAAGAAAAGTGTAGAAGGATGGGGAGACTCAAAGGTGGTCTTAAAATTCATTCTGACAACGATATGTTCTTTTTTAATTTCTCCATTTTAGAGGAACGTTTGCACATCCTAGAATCCAACCTTATTTTCATAGAAGGCAAATCTTTCATCATCGCTCAATGGAGTCTTTCTACTTATACGGCCAAAGAACAAGTTCTTTCTATCCCTGTCTGGACCGACTTCTCCAACATTCCTTCCGTTCTCCAGTTGATGGAGAGTCTTAATTGGCTAGCAAATCTTGTTAGTGAATTGAAATGTTTTAATGCTAACAATGTGGATAGGAGAAGACTCGTTTATGCTAAAGCGTCAATTGAAATCAAACCGAATCGACCGCTTTCTTCAAAGTTGTGAGTTAGACCTTCTAAAGACCAAGTGCCGATTGCTAATGTGAGCTACAGTTGGAAACCAGATTTGTATTACTTGTTATTCCTTTGGGCATTCTGATTCCTCGTGCAAGCATGGATCTCAACCTCACAACCCTCCAATGTTCAGTCTCTGTTACATATTCCCCATCTTGTGTCTATCTTTCACGTTCCTCACAACCATTCGATTGTGTGATACTCTAGCGAACGTGGTTGGGTGCACACTTCTGTCAAGATGTGTTTCATTCATGCCTTTTATGGATATTACTACAAACTTATGGCAGAAAAGTAAGGTAAAAACAGACTGCTATATTGCCATGTATCTAGTGACTCTCTTAAGTTGACATCTGATTGTGAGCATAGTTCTTTGAACCAGAAGATCTTAGATGATGCCACCTAAGACATGAGTTCTATTTATTCTAGCAGTTCAGTAGCCCACATTTCAAACATTGTAAGGCTTTTTTGGGTATGTAGGCATTATTGGATTTGAATCAAACGATGAGGGTAGTGACTTCTCTGCGTGTGCGGGTTAGCATTATATATAATAGCAGTTAGAGCATTCCAGCTCCTCCAGTACTAAAAATGTTTTGGTTAAAAATAAAAGTGGACGAACCACTATAAAACGGGCTGGCTTTGCTAATAAGTTGAAAACGAAATAATGAATAAACTTTTTTAGTATTATAAATATTTATTGGCAATCAATCAGTATTGTTTGTATATATCGTATTTTAATTAAAGATAAATAGTATATTTATTCAATAAATTAAATAAATATATGTGTAACTGTATGACAATAAATAATGAAATCCAAAACCAGAACTATAACCGAAATTCTTGAAAAGTTTGAGTACCGAAATTCCTAAAATTATAAAAGACCGAAACTGAGAACAAAATCGAGATCTTGAACTTTCAACTTTGATTCAAAGACAAAAGGAGACTACAAAAATGATGGCAAAAGGGGCCTAACTAATCATAATATAAAGTCATTTACACTTAAATGTCCCATATGACTAAAAAACCGCTTAAGCGAAAGCTTGAGTTACGTATAATATCAAAATATCAAGGCTCTACTTGATACATACATGTATTTGATACTTCCCTCAAACTCCCCTCTTTTAGTTTTCTACTATATCAAACGCTATATATCTATTATGTTGCGGGGTGCAAGTTGCTTGTCTAGCCTTCAAAAAAACATGAACAATGTTGGGACATCTTAGTCACATGATCATAATGTTGAGATCAACGACATTGCAAAGTATATGAGTTAAGATATCTCAGGGTAAATCATACTTATGGTATCAGAGTAAATACAGATGACAATTTTGGTGATTTTAGACAAAATTAACCAATCATATTTTCTTACTATAGCAACTCTATGTTGAGCTATCAAAATTTTCTTAATAACATGTGATTGCATGATATTGCACTCATACCCACAATAAGAATGGCATATCTATGTGTAAATGTGTAGTCAACCTTTTTTCCTTTGAATCCAAATCGGATCCTCTCTTTCAAAGCAGGTTTCAAGTTTGAATCTTTCATGAGTTGCATGCATGGGAAATTTCCCGCAAGTTGGTGCATGCAGCACAAAAATTGGGTCATTAGCATGTATGATGTATGCAATAGACTAGGAAAGCTTACAAGCATAGTTTTGAAGATCGAATCACGGATGGATTGTGTTCGTGCAAGTTCGGAGGTTCCGATGATTCAACCGGTCGAATCGTCAAAACCGCGTTGATTGGTATCGTTAATTTTTTTTAATTTAAATGTGAAATTATTTCATTTAATGTTAGAATTTAAGTAACAACAATAAATCTATTGACAACATAAATTATGTTTTAACATTTAATTATAAATATTAATAAAATAAATTATTTCTATGTCGGTTAACGATGATAAATCAAAAAACCCAAATAGAAAATTTTGGTTTAACATGACTTTTTTTCAATCCAATTGATCATAAAAATGTGAAAAATAAAAAAATACAATGATAATAAATAAGTTCGAGAAGTTAATATATGTTAAATGCATATAATATAAACTACTAATTTAATAAAACAATAAATACATGTCTTTAACTGTACAAACACACGTAATATAAACTATAATCTTGGAAAAAACCGAACGGATAATTTTCGAATGCGGATGTCTTCCTATCCGTGTTCGTTTTTCAAATATCATATATTTATCCGCTTTTCGGATGCGGATGCGGATGAATTTCGGATATCCATGAAAATGCTTAATTATTTTTATAACATACTCTTCGTTGCAAGCGTGTAGATTTTCTAATCCTTTAAGATAAAAGAAACTTAGTTAGTTATTAAAATGTATGTTAATAATATCTCACATCGTCCAAAATTAATAATGTAATCGAATATTTCAATATAGTGACCAAGGCTAAAGAATTGTTTGCTAAACTGGTTTTGAAAGAAATGAGGAACGAAGCTAGAATGTGATATGTATTTTTTGGGTTCAAATTTAAAGAGGTCGTTAACTAGAATTTTAACCAACTTTGAAAGTGTGTTTGAGATATGATATCGGCAAAAGATTGGCTACTAATACCCTAGTTAAAAATGAAAAACGACGAGATATTAGTTTACTGAAAAGTAAAGAGATAAGAGTTTAGAGTGGTTCGACCAAAGATTATCTATGTCCACTATAAGAGATTTCTTATTGCTTTCACTTCTATTACAACGGCCTATATCACAAGATAATGATCATACTAAGATACTTGAAAACTAGTGTCGTTCAACCCTTTTGTATGGGCAATGCATGGGGTATTTATAGTAGCCGAAAATGGATGATAGATGGCTAAGATTGCACTACGAATCAGGCGGAAAGCGCGTCTAACCGTTGATTTGATCGAACGGGCTGATAAGTGACAGTTGAAAAAGTGAAAGAATGTGCGACTGAAATGAGCGCCAATAGGAAAACCGTACATGACGCATGACATGTCTTTACCGCACATTTAATGCATATGTATCGTGGCGGCATGCTATGGGAGCACGATATGTTTTTTGTCAGAATTAGGCACACCAGGTTGTGCCCCTTACCTTCTACTTTTGCATGCTGATGTGGCAAGGATTGACGAAATGTTAGATGGAAAGCTGAAGAAGTGAAGAAAACAGAGGGTTGTTGGAGACCAAGCCATGAAGGACGTGCCGAATCGGATTTGAGACGACGAGACAGACGACCTGAGAAAGGTCGAAGGGGACTATGGAGAAGCCAGGCTAGCTGCTGAGGCCGTATCGAGTCGAGCTGGCCGGTTGCAGGCCTGGAGTGTTGCTGAGGACGAGGCTGGGACTAAGAGGGAGGTGTCATACCGAATGTGAGATAATAGGCGTGGGCCACTTGAGACCGATTTTGAGCGGACTTAGCTGAGAGAGATACTCGAGTAGATGAGCTGATCTGGAACCATGCTGAGTGTGGACCAACACGAGAGAGCTGATCGTAAGTGAGACGGATCGGTGTGGATTGGATCGGGTTATACCTAGGTTCGGCTTGGCTTGACAAATTGGTTGTTGAAGCCGCTTTGGGGTGAGCTGGAAGGTTGTTGGCTTGATGTGCTGCTTAGTAGACGAGTTGACACGGATCCAGCTTCGGCTTGGGCCGATAGCTGAGGAAGTCCGATCGGCTTGTCTCTAGCCTTGACTTTTTGGTGGTGGATTGATCCAGATCCGATTAACCATGATCGAGCCATGGTTGAACCGGATCTTTAAAATACCGCTTATAGCTCATTGCGCAAAATAGTATAATATATAATAATTTAGTTTGACTGCATGGCCCATATGATGTAATGTTAACAAGAAATGTAAATTTGAAGTCTAAAAAATAATTGTACATGACGAAGAGATTTTGTCAGGTACTGTAGCATCACCTCATACCTCATGAAGTGTACCATCACCTCCAACAGCAATAACAGCATCAGCCCCTTCCTTTATAGCCTAAGAGCCAAAGAAAATACACAGTTAAAGCACTTGAGTGTAACAAGGTAGCAGACAAAAATCAAAGAGCAATGGCTCATGTATCATACTTATGAACAAAATTTGTACCTCCCTTGTAATGTCTACTGCATGAAATGGACCTGAAGTCATAGACTCACATATCTGTTAATACAATGTATATAAGTGCAAGAGTACATGTTTCAGATTATGCTTGATGAAAATGGTTCAAACGGATATTTGGGCATGTGCGTGCATGCGTTGTACCAGTAACAAGCCAAGCATTTCAGTACTACGTTAATTACTTGTATTATCCGCATAAGTTACAGTTATTTCACACATATTACTTAAAAAGGGTAACTGTTTAAATATTGAAATTATATTTTGCACGATCACAGTAAACTCTCATAACTTCGTAAATAAATTGTCAATCTATATCTAAAACATATTTACCTATTCTAAATGTTGATACCGAAACCGTAATTTCATTCAAATTCCGTTCCTTCCCAAAACCGGAATGGAATCATTGCATTGTGCTGGATGGAATTTTGAATCATGATTCATACTAATTTAATAAAGTTGTTATAGAAGCACGACATTATCTTAGCATGGATTTGCAAGTGAAAACATTTCCGATTTATTTACCATTTCAGTATTGTTAAATCATCTTTATGCTATAAAAAAAACTGCAACATATTGTCATACTTATATTTTGGCATATATGGAGTGCTAGGTGTGCTATATTTGTTCAAAGGTTCAGAAATAAAGAGAGCACAACATAATTCAAAAGGACAGAAGCTTGTTATTAAGCAGTGTCAAGCTCATAATGATGATACAGCATTTTCTTATTATTTCCTACATCCAAAGCATATAAATGCATGAATTAGTTGGCAAAGTGGTAATAAAGTCAGAATACTATCCAGGTCTACAAAATAAATTTGGTTAACTCTGTCAAGCATGGTTAATATATTCAAGCATAGTGAGTGTAAAACGAGATGCTGTCACTATTCTACACCCAGGATATAAATGTAGTCAAAGAAAATGTTTGAATATTCAGCGGATGTTTTTACCGATGGCATATTTTATGCAAAAAATAATTCTCGCTAATGACTTCTTGAACGTTCAGCTTCAGATTCTGAAGTCTAGACATAAAAGTTAGTAACCAAAGTTTTGTAACAAACTGATATTTATCAATGTTTTCGATATTTTAATGGCTTCATTTGCATCGATAGAATAGATTAAAAACATATGTTTATACCAGCATGTTTTTGTAAGGAATATCTATTTAATTTCAAACCATCAAAAATCCACAGTAAGAACAAGAGCTCATAACAATAGGCATGCTCGGACATGTGCAGTATGTTGACATGCAACCTAATAGGCGAGGCGACCTTGTAAACATCCTAGATGCGCTCCAATTGGACTGATGAAACATACATACTCATCATGGATTTTTTTATAAAATCTAGTTCAAACTACGATGTTACTGAATTCTGCAAAGTTGGCATTGCTCAGATAAACAAAAATGCATGAAGGCATTTCGAGTTTACGTAACATACCATGACAGCAGAAGCATGTGGAAAGGAGTTCAATATGTTTAGCCACCAATCAGAGTCTACTTAACCTAAACTGAATCCTGTCTACTTAACTATTATTCATATTGAGATCTTCTCCAATTGATGGATTTGCAAAATTATAATAGTCTCGCTCAAACCAAAACTTACAATAAACATCGAAATACAAGTAAATAAAGAGTAAAGTTACAGATAACGGAAAACGTTCTAACATTGCATTGTGGACCAAGGCGTTCTCTGATAAAAGGAAGCAGCTTCTTCCACTCTTTGCCAGTTTTGCCATTGGCACCTGAATCGATCAAAAATTCTTTAAATTAAGCCAATAAAAAAAAGGCAATAACGCATAAGTGGGAAATGATTGATGGAAAATGAGCAGTGCCTTTAGGGTTGACTACAAAAATAAAATCTTTTTTGGATCGAGAAGAAGAGGAAGTTCGGATGGCACGATCCGAAGAGGGGTCAGTGAATAACGAGGGTTTTAGCATAGATGTTATAGCTGTAGTGGCCATTAATCGAAATTTTATATTTTATTTTCTTTGAAAATTTATTGACGATGATAAAAAGAAACGAATAGTGCAAACGTTTGTTCTCGTACTTCTATTCGGAGGCACGGGCGGCTGGTTTGACTCCATTTTTAACAAACATCATATTTTATTCCACTTCTCTTCTCACAGCAATTTATGTATTTCTCCAACATTTCAAATATACACCCTAAAAAAACCACTCTTTTTGCTTGATATCTATTAAATAATAGTAAAGCAAAAAAAGTTGAAGCCCTCTCGTTAAATCTAACAGTTATCTGGGTTCTCCTTAATTTTCTCCAAGTGGTTATTTTATTTCAAAATCCTATGATTTACTACATTACAACTATTCTACTGAACTTTTCATATTATTTTACACGAGTGTTACGGCACGCGCTTCGCGCGTGACAATAGCATACATTTCGCGGGTAAATTGATTTTTTTACAAATTATATGTATTTAACATATTCAAGAGAAATGATTCTCACAAATATTTAAGTATGTTTTTGCGTTGAAATCATGAGTATATTTTTATTTCTAAGTTGGAATATTATTATTTTTTTGTTAGGCTGAATTTTTTTCTATTATCAATTTACAAAGTGCGAAAATGTATAGGAAGTATAATTTTTGGATATTTTTAAGTGATATTAAATTTGGTAATGTATGTAAGAGAGCGTTTTGAAATTGAAAAAAAATTAAGAGATTCTATTTTTAAGTGATATTAATATTTGGTAATATCTATCGGGAAACGTTTGAGGAAGTTCATGCTGGTAATAAAAAAGTGTTACACCAAAGCTATTATATTTAAGTCATATTGGTGCGGCGGGTGCTTTTAAAAAGTACAAACGACATATGATTTAGAAATGCAAGAATATATATGTGTGTGTGTAATAGAAAAATACATGATTTGCAAATGTCAAGTGACATACAAATGGCATACACGAAAGCATACTTTTATATATAAAATAATCAATAAAATGAAGATTTATTTCATCACTGATGATTATTATTCTATAAGCATGTATTACTTTAAA
Source organism: Allium fistulosum (assembly GCA_030737815.1). Taxonomy (NCBI): domain Eukaryota; kingdom Viridiplantae; phylum Streptophyta; class Magnoliopsida; order Asparagales; family Amaryllidaceae; genus Allium; species Allium fistulosum. The sequence goes on from CM060901.1 coordinate 637,680,764, forward strand.
AAAAGAACTAAATATAAATTTTTTGAATTATGTGTCAAACATTACAAAAAGAAATAACTAATAAAATAAGCTATCAAAATTTTCCATTTGAAGATATTAGCACATCCTTGTACATAACATTTCTTGCGTAGGTTCCGGATTGCCCTTGAACTTCACCGCCTTTTACTAAAACTTTGGTGTTTTTTATTGAAACTCCTCTTGATAATGCAACATAAAGTTGACCATGGCTGAATACATCTTGGGGCAAGTAAATTCCAACATTTGGAATTGTTTGCCCTTGAGCTTTGTTAATAGTTAAAGCAAAACTTAGCCTTATAGGGAACTGTTTACGTAATAAAGTAAATGGTAAACAGATATCTTCAGAAGGTTTCATAGGTATTCTTGGTAAGAAAACCCGAGTTCCAGCAAAATGACCAATGGCAATCTCTGCATCTATGATGTTTCTGTAAAGTTCGCGGCATATAAGCCGCGTACCATTGCATAATCCATTTTTTTGGATCGAGGTTCCTTAGTAGCATAATTGGAGCACCTTTTTTCAAGACCAATTTATGTGGGGGTAAACCACTCAAATTTATTGAATTCAAATATTCAAGCCGGTATAGATTTCTTATATCATCTTCCACATAATCGAAAGAGTAGTAGACATGATGATCACTAGGAAAAAGATTTATAACTTGATCGTTTAACATATCCACATTTTCATTAAGTGGGGTGATCAAAGCCCTTGTAATCATATATTTTGTATTGAATGCATTAACATATAAGTTTGGAAAAGTTGAATTTATTAGAGTAGTTATTGATTTTTCATTTTCCCACGATATAACCATTTCATCCGGGAGTCTTATCATGTTCTCACATATATGTGGCTCATTTCCATCACCAACTCTTAGTAGGAAATCCGCATAGAATGGATCTTCTTTTGCCCTCATATTTTGAGTGAGATGGATCACTTCTACATGTTTCCATAATGACGATTTAACAATGCATGCATCAATAATTTCCGATATTGTACCATTTTGTACAACTGGTAAAACTTGTCTAAAATCCACTCCGATGATTATAATTTTACCTCCAAATGGCATGTCATTTCCCAGTACGTCTTTTAAAGTTCTATCCAGTGCTTCAAAAGCATATCTGTGGGTCATTGTTGCTTCATCCCAAATAAAAATGGCTACAAATCTCATAAGTTCAGCCACTTCAGACTGTTTAGGTATCGTACACATTGATGTTGAAGTTAGATTGATTGAGATTTTAAACTGCAAATGTGTTGTTCGACCACCTGGTAAGATTATTGCGGCTATCCCCGATGTAGCTGTTGCTAGTGCAATTAAACCATCTTGCCTAAGTTTTGCAAGTATTGCTCGATACAGAAAGGTTTTTCCCGTTCCACCAGGGCCATCTATGAAATAGATTTTGCTCTTCTTATGGTAAACAGCATTAGTAATTGCAGTATATGCGTATTTTTGACATTCATTCAACTTTTCGCTAAATGCAAAGTCCTCTTCAGGCATTACAATAAAATATTGTTCCTCTATTAATTTGGAAGCGAGGGAATTATCATCTATATCATTTCTAATACTTGGAAGATCAAAATCAGATATTAGTTTATAATGGTTCATTAATAGATCATTAAGATCATGCAGTAGACGATTTTCAAGTATAGGTCGAGCCATTGCACTTGAACTTGGATAATCTTCAACCATATTATAGAAAAATTCTTCCCATAATTTTCTTACCCCCGTTGGTGCACAATAAATTAAGATTGTTACAAATAAGCTTCTTAAAGACGACGGCATTTGTGTGTTTGATGCTTCAATCAAACATGCCCTTATACTTTGGTCTTCTTCAAGTAATCCCATCTTTTCCGCTGCTTGCCGAAACGTTGGGTATCTGGTACCATTGATGGTTAGAAGATAGTCAAACGATGATGGTCCTTTTACATGATTTAAAAGAATTCGCAAGAAGTAACGTTCTCCTTCTGATGGAGAAACATTGTAAATTCGTCCTATGACCTTTTTATGCGATGCTCTTCGTCGCCACTTTTTAATATCTGATATCCAGGTGTATTTTTCTAGGAATTCACGGTATAAAAAATGCCTTGCTTCTAAATCTTGTGAATTTGTGTTGAAGAATTCAATTAACATTGATGTAGAGAGGTTATCATCCAATAAAACATCAGACACAGTTTGGTTAGGATGATAAGTCACTTGTTGCCTGCTTGGAAGGTGTATCTGTAGACGTTGAACTGATGGATATATTGTATGTAAGGAGAATTCAAAAATTCTCCAAAAGGCCTCTTAGGGACATATCCATCTTGCGTCTAAAAACTTTTGAATCTCATCATTTTCATATGTTGGATGAATTTCCACTGTCACACGATCTGGACCTTTGTATACATATTTGTATAAATATTTGACAAATTTGATACTACTACAAACTTCAACATTTATATGACAATCATACTTTTTCAGCAGCCATGGGTTATATGGAACAACCCAACGATTATCCATTATAATATCACCATCATTGTCTAGTGCGATGTTTATACCATTATCCCGCCTTCGATAAATAGGGTATGAATCATTACCTTGAATAATACATGATGAAAATTGCTTAGGATATTTTTTTTGCAATTTCCGTCTTTCATGCATGGAGCATTTGGTCGTTGTCTTCCACATGGCCCATGAAGCATCCATTTAATGACAGCATTGTACAATTCTGGTTCTTCATCACGATTTGGGATTTCAGCTCTTACAACAGCATCATAATCATCTGGGCTATGTAATTTATCTTCGTTGTCTAGAATAATAAGCATATGAGCATGGGGTAGTCCACTTTTTTGAAATTCGATGACATGAACATGTGCTGCAACCAATCCAAGAACTTTTTTATCGTAGATATCATGCTTTAATTCTTCATATTTGGCATGAAAAATTCTAGTAGTAAGATCTGGGCGATCTTGCGAAGTTTGTCCATATGAAAGTTCTGATGTGATTTCATCCCACGTAGGATTGCATGTCATTGTAATAAACAAATCCGACTTTCCAAACTTTTGTATTAAAGCCATAGCATCTTGATATCGTTGGTACATATTACGTGGACTTCCATTGAACGAAGAGGGTAATATTACTCTTCTGCCTATGTTACCTATGTCAAAAAAATTAATTTGATATAAAATTATATATGTGTGTGTATAGTATAAACAGACCAAAGAGAAGGGGAAAGTATCATACTTGCATTATTTTCTCCAGCATTCAATGCATCTTGAAGTCCCACATACAATTCCGATCTAATGTGATTTTGTTGTTGACGAAACCATCTCATTCTACCACTTTCAATTTTTACATAATTATCCACTACATATTGTTGTAATAAACGTCCTCCATGTAAGAAGAGAGAAGTATCTTCACTTCGAATCTGAAGTTTAAGTTGATTAGAAATAGCAAATGGAATATATATATATATATATATATATATATATATTATATCTATATAATAAGTAGTTAAGTTGATTAAAACCGCTAGATCTCGATACCTATTATATTTATGCTTGAGTGCTCGTGTGAATCAAAAGAATGAAATCTATTATATCATCAACTATGTTTAAATTTATGCCTAATAATTAATCGAATTTTATAATATGATGATGCTAGCTGTAAATTTATTATTTTTTGAATGTAAAATTACTTGGTACCTGCAAAATATAAGCATAGTACTCACGGCATGTAAGAGGATTTCCATTTATATTATGGTTGTTAAGGTCCCAACCATAACTTCCATAAGGTAGTAAGAGAGGATATTGTAGAGGGTCGTAACAACCATGTGTTTCTGGAATTCTCATAAGCTGACCCGTCGTCGTATGTAGAACAATATCCCTGCCATTTATAAGACTTGTGTCATCCTGACCAACTATCATTGCGGAAACTTGCGAAGATGTAGGCAACACATATTGTTGGTGCAATGGTTTTTCTTTAATTATAAATTTATAATTATGGATGTCACGAAGTTGTGATACTCGACGAAAGTATTGAGCAAAATCATTATTCTCATCTAATATACGTTGTATCATTTCCAGTATTCCTCTATTCAAGTCTTCATTTTCAATCATTCGATTTTCAATTTCATGATCAGTATCATATATATATAGTTGTAGAAATCTGGGTCTATCTCCTTCTTTAGGAAGTAGGCTTCCAATATTGTGATATATACATCCTTGAGCACGGAAAGTGTAAATTCCAGCTCTTCCATTTGTTAGATTTTCATCGGCATGCACTCCCATTGAAGTGAAGGAAAATACATGATTATATGATCGAATATTTCTTTTGAAATGCAAACCATTAGCTCCTGTATCCTTGTAGAGCTCTAAGAGCTCATTTGGTGAATACACGGGGGAGAGTATGGTTCTTCCATTTGAACAACACAATGATGCACTCTCGTATTGAAATAATTTTCCCAAACAATGTTGACAAAATGTTGGTTGTTTCAATAAATGCTTTCGAAATCCAGTATGATCTTTGAAATTTTTTGCAACATTGTGAGTTCTAACATTTCTTCGCACAGTTTGACGTCTTTGTAGTTGATTATTATTTTGTAATTGTCTCTGCTCTTGGGTAGATTGTGACATGTCATGTACAATATGTTCTCTTTCCTCAATAGATGTTGTTTCTGTTTGTTCAATTTGTATTCTTGGATTTCTGTCTTGCTGGTAAATATGAGATTCATTGCTTGTAGGATTTATATTTCTTCCTAAATATGCATTTTGAGATCTTTCTCTTCTTTGTCGATACATTTCACGACGCCGAGCTAGATAATTTTCCCTTTGTTCCTGACTCATAGCTCTCCTTCGTTCTCTATCTCTCATACGGCGCATTTCTCTTTTTTCATCACTTAAAATATTTGTTCTTCTATTTTGTCTTCGTTGGCTATGCATCTTTGATATACAGCCGGCTGGAAAGCAAATATGATAATGTTATTATTTTTTAATCTCAAATACTTTCTTTCACATAACATGTAACTACAACAGTAAAATTGTTAGAATCACTACAAGAAAAACCATTTATAGTTGCAAAAATCGGTGGCGTTTTATTGTAAATGCAACAAAAAATAGATTACCAAATAATATAAACGTGGCAAAAAATAATTCACGTTTCCCGCTTCTAAAAAAAGAGTCCGCGCGAACTAAATAAACGTAACCTATCATTTTACTCTCGTACTTAACAAAATTCTCGTCCCTAATTTGCTTTCTTCTTCAGAAAAAAAATTTCCCCTTTTAATCGTGTTAAATTTTCATCGCACTCAAGTATCATCGTCAACTCCGTCGTTTCCCCCTTACTCAACATCGAGTCGCGGCAGCCAGAAGATCTAGGTATATTTAGGTATGAATCTTTTAAATCGATTAGGTATATTTAGGTATGAATCTTTTAAATCGACTTTGTGATTCTATTTGGATTTTATATGAATTTGAATGCATCTTATTTTCGTATTTTTTCCTAAACTATTACTGAAATGGTTGATTTAAAGGTGGAAACGATCACTCTATATCATTTGTAGCTTGGAATCCATGGAAATAAAGAGCTCTGTACTCTGATTAATTGAATCGTTGCTAGAGGCAACGTATCATGATATCAATAAATCACTTATTAATAATTCTTCCAAATAAGGAAATCTTAATTCCAGTTTTCATGGTTTTTGTTAGGATTATATTTTTTGTGAACTGCTATCTTTGTTCGACTGATTTTATATGGTGCATTGATATGTTTGGTATTTGTTTTCTTAAAAGAAATGGGTATATTAGATCATGCATTTTAATGTTGGTCTTTGTTTGTCAACTGATTCAATGGCTGGTGTTGTAATATTAATTTGAGTTTTCGCATTTCTTATTAAGATCTCTTTCTATAGTTACAAAACAATTGGACCAAGCATTCAGGACTCTCAATTGTTGTGGGTTCCTAATCCTACTCTCTCTCAGGCCTAAGAATCTTACTGTGGTGTAACCATGGACAAGGAATAGGAATATTTTCTCTCAAAAAATCCTTTTTAAAGGTCCATTTAAGATGAACTGTTTAATACAATAAAAATATATCATAAATGAGTATGTGATTCTTATGACTTATTAACTTCTAACTATTATTTCATATTATAATAAATTATTGGTGAACATACATTTCTAAATAAGTATAATTGTTGAATTTTGATTAAATTAGTTGTGTGGATGTGAGGTAGTGAAGAGGAGGCGGTGAAGTTGACTGTTGGTTTGGTAAGAGGAAACTGTTGGTTTGTACATTCTGAGGCTTTGAATTTATATGCAGTAATTCTATAATTTGTTAGACTTAGGCTTTGAATTCATGCATGGATTAATTATAAATACATGTAAATCTGAGGTTAAATGCAAAATATAAGTGTAAAATTTATATTTTTGGAAAAGTATTCTTTGCCTTTGTCTACTAAACCACCATGGTTATATGCAGTAGTGCTACAAGTATTTGTACTTCAACGTCTAGTTATTTTTTTGATTACAACAGATAACCAATTTATACGTCAAAGATTGGAAACTTGTTTGCCTTCAAATGTCGATAATGGAAAAAGGCTGGGTTTTTTAAAACAGGTGATAAAACCATGATTAACTTAATATGTATTTTGAGAATTAGAACATATAATCTAATACTAAAGCTCACTTTTTTTTTTACTTTTTTCATAGAACTAGTATAGAATACCGATAAGGAGCAATGAATTTCGTGCATGCTGCAAAGAGGAATGTAAGAAGTGTAGAAAAAATTTTATGCCCTTGCAAGGATTGTCGGAATCTTAGTCGTCATGATGACCAAATCATCGTTGAACATTTAATTATAAAAGGAATGGATCCTAAATATATTGACGGTGTATGGTTTAACCATGGTGAAGAGATAAATGTAGAGAATAAAACAAATACGTTTGACGTATATGAACTATTCAAGATGATTCACTATGAAGATGAAGGTTTTTTGAATCAAGATTTTTTTGATGATGATAAAGACGATGTTGATTCTCGAAGAAAAGAGGATGAGTTAGTCAAGAACTTGGAAGATACAGAAACTTCATTATATCCTGGTTGCACAGATCACACAAAATTATCTGCCATCACCGTCTTGTATAATCTTAAATGCGAGACTGGCTTGTCCGATAGTGGTTTTGATAAGCTTTTAGATGTGCAACATCTATTTCTGCCGAAGGATAACGTGCTTCCCAAAACCTTATATGAAGTCAAGAAATTTCTTAAAGCATTCGACATGGGTTTTGAAAAGATACATGCTTGTGAGAATGATTGTTGCCTTTTCAGAAAAGAATACAAAAATTTAGAAAGTTGTCCAAAATGTGGTTCCTCGAGATGGAAGAAAAATCAAGATATTGAAGAGGTTATACAAGGTGTTCCAGTTAAAGTATTGAGATATTTCCCAATCATTCCGAGGTTTAGACGAATGTATAGATCTCAAAAGATGGCTGAAGAATTAAGATGGCATTTTAATAATAAAAGTAACGATGGAAAAATGCGTCATCCCGTGGATTCTATGACATGGAAAATGGTGGATGAAAAGTATAAATCTTTTTCATCTGATCCACGCAATCTTAGGCTTGGTCTTACTACAGATGGATTCAATCCATTTTCCATGTTGAGTTCGAAATATAGTTGCTGGCCGGTAATGCTTGTGACATACAATCTCTCGCCTATGTTGTGTATGAAGAAAGAAAATATTATGTTAACTTTACTTATTCCAGGCCCGAAGCAACCCGGGAATGATATTGATGTATATTTGGCGCCTTTGGTGGAAGACTTGCATCACTTGTGGTCTAATGGAGTTACTACTTCTGATGCATTTAGTAAAACTTTATTTAAACTGAATGCAATTTTGTTATGGACGATTAATGATTTTCTGGCTTATGGAAATCTTGCTGGATGTCGTGTGAAAGGGCAAAAAGCTTGCCCATTATATGGTGTCATTACCCATTCTCGTTGGTTGAAACATAGTCGAAAGTTCGCCTACATGGGTCATAGAAGATTTCTACCTCCTTCAGATTCACGGAGGTTGTTTGATAATACCATAGAGACAGATGGTGCTCCTAGAATGCTTTCTGGGAGAAACATCTATGCATTATTGAAGGATTATCCAAATGATTTTGGAAAAGGAATAGAGGAGAAAAGTAAGAAGAGAAAGCATGTCTATGATAAAGAAGATGAATATGATGATACTAACAGTTCTACAGAAGTAGAGCTATCAAGGTGGAAAAAACGATCAATTTTCTTTGATTTGCCTTATTGGGAGGTTAGTGGTTAATTTATTTATTTTTCATTGTTTTAATACAAGAAAACCCCAATAATGCATTATTGTTTTGGTTTTCATAGGAACTTCCATTACGTCACAATTTAGATGTGATGCATGTGGAGAAGAACATTGGTGAAAGCCTATTGGGCACAATGTTGCATGGAAATAAATCTAAAGATGGAACCAACTGTAGAAAGGATTTAGAGGATTGGGGAATTCGAAGTGAGCTTCATACACAACCTCGTGGGAATAAAACATATCTTCCACCGGCTCCATATATGTTGTCAAAATCCGAGAGAAAAATATTTTGCAAAAGACTGTATGATTTCAAAGGACCGGATGGCTACTGTTCAAATTTAAAAAATCGGATTTCGTTGTCGGATTGCAAAATTAGTGGATTGAAGTCACATGATTACCGTGTATTAATGCAACATTTATTGCCAGTAGCATCGAGAGGGTTCATGGCAAAGAAGGCAAGAAAAGCGATAATTCACTTATGTTCTTTTTTCAACAAATTATGTCAACGTGTTCTTGATAGAGAGAAGGTAGAACAAATCAATGTTGAAATTATTGATGTTTTATGTGAGCTTGAAAATTTTTTTCCACCATCTTTCTTTGATATAATGATACATTTATCCATTCATCTTGGAAAAGAAGCACAAATGTGTGGACCTATTCATTTTCGATGGATGTACCCATTCGAAAGATATATGAAGACACTCAAAGATTATGTCAGAAACTATGCACGACCAGAGGGATGTATTGCAGAATCGTATCTTGCAACAGAATGCATGTTGTTTTTCAATGAATTTTTGAAGAAATCAGGACATATAGAGGAGAAAGGAGCTCGAAATGAAGATTATGAAAGTAGTAGAATATTAGAGGGACGTCCAATTTCAATATCGAAGACAATTAAATTGCCAGTTAATGAGAAAGAAAGTGCTCATTTAGCTGTGTTAATGAATATGGCCGTGGTGGAACCGTTTATAGAGTAAGTTTATGTTATATTGTTTTAAATATTTTGATGTGTTCGCAATGATATATATAACTTATAATCAATTGTTCAATACTAGTTTGCATTTGGAGGAATTAGAAAATTCAGACCAACGCATGATAAAAAATGCGACCTTACTTTGGGAAACTGACGCAGCGGATTAAACAAAACAATCTTCAATCGGTGAAAGTAGTAGTCGATGGTTTGAAAGATACTGAAATGCCCAAATTCGTTGATCCGAAGATACCGAATTCTAGCTATCCCGAACTCGTTGATCACGCACGATACCGGGTTCAAAGATCTTCAATTCTTCAAGCGTTGATCAAGAGCACTTGATTCCGCGAATCGGCTACTGCAATCGTTGAATCGAGCGCACTCGATTAACCGAAAGAGGAGATAGGAGATTACACTCAACTACCAATTTAGATGAAAGCACACAGCAATCAAAAGAGAATTTTATTCAAAAATCAACAACCTTTACAAATGAAACAACTTGCCTATTTATAGGCGTTTTACAACTCACGAAATTACAACAAAATTACACCATCTCCTAAGTCGGTTCCGACTTACGACCTACGAGTCATGACATAACACCAGTAGTTACAATACCCTGTCAATGACTTACAACTTACAATCAGACGATATATGAAAGCAGATGACATACGACTTATAACAGACGCGACTCAACATATAAGTATATTACAACTGACTCACGACTTATAAAAGTCGCGACCTACGACTTAATATAGGTCGGTAACGATTTATCAACAGCTCCAGCTTTCATCAGCGGCAGAGATTAACTCGGCAGAAGGATCAACGGTAATAAGCTTCAGCGACTTAAAACATGCGAGATACTTCTTTCCGACTTAAGAAATTCAGATGACTTAAGATATAACCATCTTCACACGACTTACGACTTAAGGATTTCACGAGTTAAACTTCACCAATTTGTTCTGCCCTTTCACTGCGTGACTCAGGTCGTTTAGGCGACTTAAGAGACTCGTTAACTCACCAGTCTTCGCGAAGTCGTTGCCGAGTTATACTAAGTCGGTCACGACTTATCATTTCATTAGGTCGGTTACGAGTTAGGGCTTCTACCCAGTTGAGTCGTAGCTCCTTTTTATTTGAACTGTTAGATCGAAGACGACTCAATGCCGCTACATTAACTCGCACATTGCCTTTGTTATCTCGTGGCGCTCCTTTGAGTCGTGGACGAAGTAAGTCTACCTCCTTATCTTGTGGACGACTTAGGGTATCCCGTATACGACTTATGCCTTTAAATTTTATAAGTCGGTCACGACTTATACCTTGAACTTTGTTAAGTCGGTCACGACTTAAGCCTTGGAAAATTATAGCTTGGCCTGCATCATCCTCCCCAGGTTGAGAAAAATTCGACCTCGAATTTGTTCTCTCTTCATCCCCAACAAACTCATCCCCATGATATGGTACGAGATGCTTAACATTGAATACGTCAGACGTATACACATCATCTGGCAGCTTCAATTTATAAGCATTTTCATTAATTCGTTTCACAACTTCCACAGGACCAATTTTTCTGGCTTTCAACTTGTTATAAGCGCCTACTGGAAAACGATCCTTTGTTAACACTGCATAAACCAAATCTCCTTCTTGAAATTCAACACTCCTTCGCTTCAAATCTGCAGAACGTTTATACTTCTCATTCGCTTTCTCCAATCGTTCCTGAACGATTTTATGACATTCCGTCAATCCATCAACAAAATCAGCAGCTTTCTTAATTGTCTTCTTTGAATGTGGTACTACCGTTAAATCCAACGGCCCCTTTGGTAAGCTCGAATAAACAATCTGGAATGGACTGAACCCAGTACTTCGATTCACTGCATGATTATGAGCAAATTCTGCTTGGCATAACTTTAGGTCCCAACTCTTCAGATTGTCTTGAACAAGACACCTCAACAAATTTCCCAATGATCTATTAACCACCTCTGTTTGTCCATCAGTTTGCGGATGATAAGCACTACTAAACTTCAGCTCTGTTCCCACCATTTTCCACAAACTCAACCAAAAGTGACTCAGAAATCGAGTATCTCTATCCGACACAATAGATTCTGGCAATCCATGAAGTCGATAGACCTCTTTGAAAAACAGCTGAGCAACATGAACAGCATCCGCCGTCTTCTTACAAGCAATAAAATGTGCCATTTTCGAAAATCTGTCTACCACAACGAATATAGAATCATTTCCCTTTTGAGTTCTAGGCAAACCCAAAACAAAATCCATACTGATATCCACCCATGGTTTTACAGGCACGGGTAACGGCATATATAAACCAGCATTGGTCGCAGTTCCTTTCGAAACCTGACAAATATGACAACGCTCCACAAACCTCTCTACTTCTTTCCTCATCGATGGCCAAAAGTAAGACTGTGAAATCAACTGTAATGTACGGTCTCTCCCAACATGTCCTTCTTCATGTAGTTCTTTTACAATCTTCATTCTCAAACTACAATCAGGTATGCACAATCGATTTCCTTTGAACAGAAAACCATCTATCATTATAAACTCATCTGTCTCCCCATCCTTGACCTTATCAACAAACTTTATAAAGTAAGGATCTTCCACAAATAGTTCCGGTAAAATGTCAAACCCCATCACTTCTACCTTCATGGTTGTCAACAAATGATTCCTCCTACTCAAAGCATCAGCCACACGATTCGTCACTCCCGATTTGTGTTTCACAACAAAAGTAAACTGTTGCAGATATGCAATCCACGATGCATGTCTCGTTGAAATCTTGTCTTGTCCTTGTAAATGTTTCAATGCCTCATGATCAGTGTAAAGAACAAACTCCTTCTGAAATAGATAGTGTCTCCAGTGTTTAATAGATTGCACAACAGCATAAAATTCCACATCATATGTACTGTATCTCATCTTTGCTCCTGATAATTTCTCGCTAAAGTATGCAATAGGACGCCCCCTCTGACTCAACACTCCTCCAATTCCAACCATGGATGCATCAGTATGTAGTTCAAACACTAACTGGAAATCTGGTAATATTAGAATTGGTGCAGACGTCAAGAGTTCTTTGATTCGCTCAAAAGCAACCCCGGCTTCCTCCGTCCATGCAAACTGTTTACCCTTCATGCAATCCGTAACAGGTGCCATCACACTACTAAAGTGTGGAATAAACCTCCGATAAAATGAAGCCAACCCGTGAAAACTACGAACTTCCGTTATCGTCTTGGGCTGTGGCCAATCTCTAATCGCTTCGACTTTACTTTGGTCAACCTGTATTCCTTCTTCCGATACAACATATCCCAGAAATAAAACACTCCTCGCCATAAAGACACACTTCTTTGTAGCAGCATAGAATTGTTCTTCACGAAGAATAATTAACACTTTCTTCAAATGTTGAACATGCTCTTCTGTACTTGCGCTGTAGATCAGAATATCATCAAAGTAAACCACCACAAATTTTCCAATGTACGGTCTGAAAATTTGATTCATCACCCTCATGAATGTACTTGGTGCATTCGATAGACCAAACGGCATTACTAGCCATTCATACAAGCCTTCCCTCGTCTTGAATGCTGTCTTCCATTCATCCCCTGGTCTAATGCGAATCTGATGATAACCGCTCTTCAAGTCAATCTTAGAAAAGATTACGGACCCACTGATCTGATCCAATAAATCATCAAGCCTCGGCATCGGAAATCTATATCTCACAGTAATCTTATTCAATGCTCGACTGTCAGTGCACATCCTCCACGTTCCATCCCTTTTGGGTACCAATAAAGCTGGTACAGCACAAGGACTTAAACTCTCCTGCACACGCCCCTGTTCAAGCAATTCCTCTACCTGCCTCCGCAACTCTTCGTGTTCCTTCGGACTCATTCGATAATGTGGTCTGTGTGGCAACACAGCACCTGGAACAAGATCTATCTGATGTTGTATATCCCTCAACGGTGGCAACTCCGTTGGTAACTCCGCTGGAAATACATCATCAAATTCTTTCAGTACTGGTTTTACTTCTTCTGGTATTTCCACCACTTCCTGATCTCCCGTCCGATCAACAAAAACACTTCAGGCTCCTCCTCTACTTCCTTCACAAACTCCTTCAAAGATAACAAAGTTTTGAGCTCTTCAATCTCCTCCAACTTGTTTTCCTCCTGTTGTCGCTTCTTTGGAACTAGAGTAATCTTTGTGCCTTCAAACATGAAACTGTAACTGTTGGTACGCCCATCATGTTGTACTGCCCTATCATACTGCCACGGTCTCCCCAGCAACAAATGACAAACGTCCATATCTACCACATCGCACCAGATTTCATCTTTATATTTCTTCCCAATTGAAAACTTCACACGAGCCCTTCGTCCAACCTTCACCTCCCCGCCTTTCCTCAACCAAGCTAGCTTGTACGGTTTTGGATGTTTCTCAGTCTTCAATGCCAACTTCCTCACAGCTTCTGAAGAAATTATATTATCACAGCTTCCAGCATCAATAACGAATTTGCAAACCTTCCCCAGAATGGTACACGTTGACTGAAAAATATTGCTCCTTAACCAACTATAATCCTCCTCTTGCTTTGGTGTTAAACAGGACCTCTTCATCATGAGATTATAACCTTCGTCTCCCGACACTTCTTCTTCCTCCTCATTAGGTGGTGAATTGGAACATTCAGCTTCTTCATCCTCATCCTCAACCTCCGCTATCATAGTTCTCTTTTTCGGCTTTGGACATTCGCTACTCTTGCGACCCATTTCTTGGCAATTGTAACATTTGAAACCGTTGTTAACCTTTGTCTTCTCAGCCTCCTTCACTACTGGTCTACTGATAGGTTTAGAAACATTAGAACTCCCACCAACACCCTTCACTTGATTGTTAGAATTAGTAAACACACCACTTCCTCGTCGTCCCTGTTTCTCCCAAGCCAACGCTTTCTGATGTGCTTCCGCTACAGATCTTGGATCGAACATATTAACCATATCCTGAATCTGCATTCGCAATCCTCCAACAAATCTGGCTGTTAACTGTTCTTCTGTCTCCATAATATCGTTCCTTGCAATCAGTTGATAAAATTCGTCAGCATAGTCATTCACAGATTTCGTCCCTTGTCTCAAGTTTTGCAAACGTTGATACATCAAAGATTGATAATTGTAAGGTAAGAACGTTGCTTTCATCAATTTCTTCATCTTCTCCCAAGATTCAACTTTTGAATTTCTCATCCGATCACGTGTAAGTTTGGTCTGCTGCCACCATGCCAAAGCTCTACCCCTCAGCCTCGTAGCAACCAACTTCACTCTACGATGTTCTGGAACTTCTTTGAAGTCAAAAATCTCCTCAACATTAGCCACCCAATCTAGAAACTCCTCCGCTTGCATACCACCTTTGAATTCAGGAATTTCAGTCTTCATCCCCGTCTCCCACTTGTGATCATACTCAGAGTAATTTCTTCCTTGTCCTCGTCCTTGTCCTCGAACACTACCACCATCATACTCCTCTTCAAAATCAGATGTATATCGTTGTCTATCTCGTCCACCCACATCTCTACTACCATTACGTCTTCCACCATCATCCCTTCTATCTACATTCCTCCGTTCACGATCATTCACGTTCCTCCCACGCCCTTGATCATTTTCAACACTTCTGTCTCGATTGGAATGTGGCGAGACTCTACTACCCCCATGGTTAGGTTCAGGTGAAACCCTTCTCCGATTTTGATTCATCTCCATCATAAGCTTCTCTAACCGGCCAATTCCTTCGTTAAGCTTTTCACTAAAGTTCTCATTGATTCTTTGCTCCATCTCATCAGCTTCTTCTCTTTGATACAAAGCTTCTACGTTTTGGTGGTGATTAGCTCTTCTTGGCGGCATACTTGAAATCTTCCAAACTCTTCAAAATTCAAACACTTTTCGGATTTTGATCCAAAATGAAATGGATCGAAAACTTCCACTTTTGTTGCAACTTCGCGATGAACACGATGAACACAACTTCTCCAAATCACAAATCCGATCAACTTTAACTAGCTCTTGGACGTGATAAACAAACTCAAATCTTCACTTCAACTTCAAAATGAATAGGCTCCAAGTCTCGATTTAGCTATGATTGGCTAAAACAAGCTCCGATACCAAAACTGACGCAGTGGATTAAACAAAACAATCTTCAATCGGTGAAAGTAGTAGTCGATGGTTTGAAAGATACTGAAATGCCCAAATTCGTTGATCCGAAGATACCGAATTCTAGCTATCCCGAACTCGTTGATCGCGCACGATACCGGGTTCAAAGATCTTCAATTCTTCAAGCGTTGATCAAGCGCACTTGATTCCGCGAATCGGCTTCTGCAATCGTTGAATCGAGCGCACTCGATTAACCAAAAGAGGAGATAGGAGATTACACTCAACTACCAATTTAGATGAAAGCACACAGCAATCAAAAGAGAATTTTATTCAAAAATCAACAACCTTTACAAATGAAACAACTTGCCTATTTATAGGCGTTTTACAACTCACACGAAATTACAACAAAATTACACCATCTCCTAAGTCGGTTCCGACTTACGACCTACGAGTCATGACATAACACCAGTAGTTACAATACCCTGTCAACGACTTACAACTTACAATCAGACGATATATGAAAGCAGACGACATACGACTTATAACAGACGCGACTCAACATATAAGTATATTACAACTGACTCACGACTTATAAAAGTCGCGACCTACGACTTAATATAGGTCGGTAACGATTTATCAACAGCTCCAGCTTCCATCAGCGGCAGAGATTAATTCGGCAGAAGGATCAACGGTAATAAGCTTCAGCGACTTAAAACATGCGAGATACTTCTTTCCGACTTAAGAAATTCAGACGACTTAAGATATAACCATCTTCACACGACTTACGACTTAAGGATTTCACGAGTTAAACTTCACCAATTTGTTCTGCCCTTTCACTGCGTGACTCAGGTCGTTTAGGCGACTTAAGAGACTCGTTAACTCGCCAGTCTTCGCGAAGTCGTTGCCGAGTTATACTAAGTCGGTCACGACTTATCATTTCATTAGGTCGGTTACGAGTTAGGGCTTCTACCCAGTTGAGTCGTAGCTCCTTTTTATCTGAACTGTTAGATCGAAGACGACTCAATGCCGCTACATTAACTCGCGCATTGCCTTTGTTATCTCGTGGCGCTCCTTTGAGTCGTGGACGAAGTAAGTCTACCTCCTTATCTTGTGGACGACTTAGGGTATCCCGTATACGACTTATGCCTTTAAATTTTATAAGTCGGTCACGACTTATACCTTGAACTTTGTTAAGTCGGTCACGACTTAAGCCTTGGAAAATTATAGCTTGGCCTGCATCATCCTCCCCAGGTTGAGAAAAATTCGACCTCGAATTTGTGCTCTCTTCATCCCCAACAAACTCATCCCCATGATATGGTACGAGATGCTTAACATTGAATACGTCAGACGTATACACATCATCTGGCAGCTTCAATTTATAAGCATTTTCATTAATTCGTTTCACAACTTCCACAGGACCAATTTTTCTGGCTTTCAACTTGTTATAAGCGCCTACTGGAAAACGATCCTTTGTTAACACTGCATAAACCAAATCTCCTTCTTGAAATTCAACACTCCTTCGCTTCAAATCTGCAGAACGTTTATACTTCTCATTCGCTTTCTCCAATCGTTCCTGAACGATTTTATGACATTCCGTCAATCCATCAACAAAATCAGCAGCTTTCTTAATTGTCTTCTTTGAATGTGGTACTACCGTTAAATCCAACGGCCCCTTTGGTAAGCTCGAATAAACAATCTGGAATGGACTGAACCCAGTACTTCGATTCACTGCATGATTATGAGCAAATTCTGCTTGGCATAACTTTATGTCCCAACTCTTCAGATTGTCTTGAACAAGACACCTCAACAAATTTCCCAATGATCTATTAACCACCTCTGTTTGTCCATCAGTTTGCGGATGATAAGCACTACTAAACTTCAGCTCTGTTCCCACCATTTTCCACAAACTCAACCAAAAGTGACTCAGAAATCGAGTATCTCTATCCGACACAATAGATTCTGGCAATCCATGAAGTCGATAGACCTCTTTGAAAAACAGCTGAGCAACATGAACAGCATCCGCCGTCTTCTTACAAGCAATAAAATGTGCCATTTTCGAAAATCTGTCTACCACAACGAATATAGAATCATTTCCCTTTTGAGTTCTAGGCAAACCCAAAACAAAATCCATACTGATATCCACCCATGGTTTTACAGGCACGGGTAACGGCATATATAAACCAGCATTGGTCGCAGTTCCTTTCGAAACCTGACAAATATGACAACGCTCCACAAACCTCTCTACTTCTTTCCTCATCGATGGCCAAAAGTAAGACTGTGAAATCAACTGTAATGTACGGTCTCTCCCAACATGTCCTTCTTCATGTAGTTCTTTTACAATCTTCATTCTCAAACTACAATCAGGTATGCACAATCGATTTCCTTTGAATAGAAAACCATCTATCATTATAAACTCATCTGTCTCCCCATCCTTGACCTTATCAACAAACTTTATAAAGTAAGGATCTTCCACAAATAGTTCCGGTAAAATGTCAAACCCCATCACTTCTACCTTCATGGTTGTCAACAAATGATTCCTCCTACTCAAAGCATCAGCCACACGATTCGTCACTCCCGATTTGTGTTTCACAACAAAAGTAAACTGTTGCAGATATGCAATCCACGATGCATGTCTCGTTGAAATCTTGTCTTGTCCTTGTAAATGTTTCAATGCCTCATGATCAGTGTAAAGAACAAACTCCTTCTGAAATAGATAGTGTCTCCAGTGTTTAATAGATTGCACAACAGCATAAAATTCCACATCATATGTACTGTATCTCATCTTTGCTCCTGATAATTTCTCGCTAAAGTATGCAATAGGACGCCCCCTCTGACTCAACACTCCTCCAATTCCAACCATGGATGCATCAGTATGTAGTTCAAACACTAACTGGAAATCTGGTAATATTAGAATTGGTGCAGACGTCAAGAGTTCTTTGATTCGCTCAAAAGCAACCCCGGCTTCCTCCGTCCATGCAAACTGTTTACCCTTCATGCAATCCGTAACAGGTGCCATCACACTACTAAAGTGTGGAATAAACCTCCGATAAAATGAAGCCAACCCGTGAAAACTACGAACTTCCGTTATCGTCTTGGGCTGTGGCCAATCTCTAATCGCTTCGACTTTACTTTGGTCAACCTGTATTCCTTCTTCCGATACAACATATCCCAGAAATAAAACACTCCTCGCCATAAAGACACACTTCTTTGTAGCAGCATAGAATTGTTCTTCACGAAGAATAATTAACACTTTCTTCAAATGTTGAACATGCTCTTCTGTACTTGCGCTGTAGATCAGAATATCATCAAAGTAAACCACCACAAATTTTCCAATGTACGGTCTGAAAATTTGATTCATCACCCTCATGAATGTACTTGGTGCATTCGATAGACCAAACGGCATTACTAGCCATTCATACAAGCCTTCCCTCGTCTTGAATGCTGTCTTCCATTCATCCCCTGGTCTAATGCGAATCTGATGATAACCGCTCTTCAAGTCAATCTTAGAAAAGATTACGGACCCACTGATCTGATCCAATAAATCATCAAGCCTCGGCATCGGAAATCTATATCTCACAGTAATCTTATTCAATGCTCGACTGTCAGTGCACATCCTCCACGTTCCATCCCTTTTGGGTACCAATAAAGCTGGTACAGCACAAGGACTTAAACTCTCCTGCACACGCCCCTGTTCAAGCAATTCCTCTACCTGCCTCCGCAACTCTTCGTGTTCCTTCGGACTCATTCGATAATGTGGTCTGTGTGGCAACACAGCACCTGGAACAAGATCTATCTGATGTTGTATATCCCTCAACGGTGGCAACTCCGTTGGTAACTCCGCTGGAAATACATCGTCAAATTCTTTCAGTACTGGTTTTACTTCTTCTGGTATTTCCACCACTTCCTGACTCTCCCGTCCGATCAACAAAAACACTTCAGGCTCCTCCTCTACTTCCTTCACAAACTCCTTCAAAGATAACAAAGTTTTGAGCTCTTCAATCTCCTCCAACTTGTTTTCCTCCTGTTGTCGCTTCTTTGGAACTAGAGTAATCTTTGTGCCTTCAAACATGAAACTGTAACTGTTGGTACGCCCATCATGTTGTACTGCCCTATCATACTGCCACGGTCTCCCCAGCAACAAATGACAAACGTCCATATCTACCACATCGCACCAGATTTCATCTTTATATTTCTTCCCAATTGAAAACTTCACACGAGCCCTTCGTCCAACCTTCACCTCCCCGCCTTTCCTCAACCAAGCTAGCTTGTACGGTTTTGGATGTTTCTCAGTCTTCAATGCCAACTTCCTCACAGCTTCTGAAGAAATTATATTATCACAGCTTCCAGCATCAATAACGAATTTGCAAACCTTCCCCAGAATGGTACACGTTGACTGAAAAATATTGCTCCTTAACCAACTACAATCCTCCTCTTGCTTTGGTGTTAAACAGGACCTCTTCATCATGAGATTATAACCTTCGTCTCCCGACACTTCTTCTTCCTCCTCATTAGGTGGTGAATTGGAACATTCAGCTTCTTCATCCTCATCCTCAACCTCCGCTATCATAGTTCTCTTTTTCGGCTTTGGACATTCGCTACTCTTGTGACCCATTTCTTGACAATTGTAACATTTGAAACCGTTGTTAACCTTTGTCTTCTCAGCCTCCTTCACTACTGGTCTACTGATAGGTTTAGAAACATTAGAACTCCCACCAACACCCTTCACTTGATTGTTAGAATTAGTAAACACACCACTTCCTCGTCGTCCCTGTTTCTCCCAAGCCAACGCTTTCTGATGTGCTTCCGCTACAGATCTTGGATCGAACATATTAACCATATCCTGAATCTGCATTCGCAATCCTCCAACAAATCTGGCTGTTAACTGTTCTTCTGTCTCCATAATATCGTTCCTTGCAATCAGTTGATAAAATTCGTCAGCATAGTCATTCACAGATTTTGTCCCTTGTCTCAAGTTTTGCAAACGTTGATACATCAAAGATTGATAATTGTAAGGTAAGAACGTTGCTTTCATCAATTTCTTCATCTTCTCCCAAGATTCAACTTTTGACTTTCCCATCCGATCACGTGTAAGTTTGGTCTGCTGCCACCATGCCAAAGCTCTACCCCTCAGCCTCGTAGCAACCAACTTCACTCTACGATGTTCTGGAACTTCTTTGAAGTCAAAAATCTCCTCAACATTAGCCACCCAATCTAGAAACTCCTCCGCTTGCATACCACCTTTGAATTCAGGAATTTCAGTCTTCATCCCCGTCTCCCACTTGTGATCATACTCAGAGTAATTTCTTCCTTGTCCTCGTCCTTGTCCTCGAACACTACCACCATCATACTCCTCTTCAAAATCAGATGTATATCGTTGTCTATCTCGTCCACCCACATCTCTACTACCATTACGTCTTCCACCATCATCCCTTCTATCTATATTCCTCCGTTCACGATCATTCACGTTCCTCCCACGCCCTTGATCATTTTCAACACTTCTGTCTCGATTGGAATGTGGCGAGACTCTACTACCACCATGGTTAGATTCAGGTGAAACCCTTCTCCGATTTTGATTCATCTCCGTCATAAGCTTCTCTAACCGGCCAATTCCTTCGTTAAGCTTTTCACTAAAGTTCTCATTGATTCTTTGCTCCATCTCATCAGCTTCTTCTCTTCGATACAAAGCTTCTACGTTTTGGTGGTGATTAGCTCTTCTTGGCGGCATACTTGAAATCTTCCAAACTCTTCAAAATTCAAACACTTTTCGGATTTTGATCCAAAATGAAATGGATCGAAAACTTCCACTTTTGTTGCAACTTCGCGATGAACACGATGAACACAACTTCTCCAAATCACAAATCCGATCAACTTTAACTAGCTCTTGGACGTGATAAACAAACTCAAATCTTCACTTCAACTTCAAAATGAATAGGCTCCAAGTCTCGATTTAGCTATGATTGGCTAAAACAAGCTCCGATACCAAAACTGACGCAGCGGATTAAACAAAACAATCTTCAATCGGTGAAAGTAGTAGTCGATGGTTTGAAAGATACTGAAATGCCCAAATTCGTTGATCCAAAGATACCGAATTCTAGCTATCCCAAACTCGTTGATCGCGCACGATACCGGGTTCAAAGATCTTCAATTCTTCAAGCGTTGATCAAGCGCACTTGATTCCGCGAATCGGCTTCTGCAATCGTTGAATCGAGCGCACTCGATTAACCAAAAGAGGAGATAGGAGATTACACTCAACTACCAATTTAGATGAAAGCACACAGCAATCAAAAGAGAATTTTATTCAAAAATCAACAACCTTTACAAATGAAACAACTTGCCTATTTATAGGCGTTTTACAACTCACACGAAATTACAACAAAATTACACCATCTCCTAAGTCGGTTCCGACTTACGACCTACGAGTCATGACATAACACCAGTAGTTACAATACCCTGTCAACGACTTACAACTTACAATCAGACGATATATGAAAGCAGACGACATACGACTTATAACAGACGCGACTCAACATATAAGTATATTACAACTGACTCACGACTTATAAAAGTCGCGACCTACGACTTAATATAGGTCGGTAACGATTTATCAACAGCTCCAGCTTCCATCAGCGGTAGAGATTAATTCGGCAGAAGGATCAACGGTAATAAGCTTCAGCGACTTAAAACATGCGAGATACTTCTTTCCGACTTAAGAAATTCAGACGACTTAAGATATAACCATCTTCACACGACTTACGACTTAAGGATTTCACGAGTTAAACTTCACCAATTTGTTCTGCCCTTTCACTGCGTGACTCAGGTCGTTTAGGCGACTTAAGAGACTCGTTAACTCGCCAGTCTTCGCGAAGTCGTTGCCGAGTTATACTAAGTCGGTCACGACTTATCATTTCATTAGGTCGGTTACGAGTTAGGGCTTCTACCCAGTTGAGTCGTAGCTCCTTTTTATTTGAACTGTTAGATCGAAGACGACTCAATGCCGCTACATTAACTCGCGCATTGCCTTTGTTATCTCGTGGCGCTCCTTTGAGTCGTGGACGAAGTAAGTCTACCTCCTTATCTTGTGGACGACTTAGGGTATCCCGTATACGACTTATGCCTTTAAATTTTATAAGTCGGTCACGACTTATACCTTGAACTTTGTTAAGTCGGTCACGACTTAAGCCTTGGAAAATTATAGCTTGGCCTGCATCAGAAACACATACAAAAAGTTTTGTCGATTGGATTAAAAGGAAGGTTAGTTAGATTTCAAATATATTCTCATTCAACTATCAATATTACTTTATAAATTTACATGCTAAATGAAATTTGTTGTAGATACCTATTACCTCCAAGGATCATAATGACATGTTAAAATGGATTGCTTATGGTCCGAAGGATGATGCCATGTCTTTCAAAGGATATATCATCAACGAGCAACGTTTTCATGTAAAAGATTTAGGGAGAGAAACTCAGAATTGTGGGGTGACTTTTGATGCAACTACTATGTGTAGAGCAAGTGCTAAAGATATGTTCCAAGTGGTTGATGTGGTCACTTATTATGGAATATTGACAGATATAATTTTATTAGATTATCATTTGTTTTATATTCCATTTTTCAAGTGTCGTTGGACGTATAAAGGAAATGGAGTTAAAGTTGATGAAGATGATGGGTTCACTCTTGTTAATTTACATCAAGCATCATTTTCACGAGACCCATACATACTTGCATCTCAAGCAAAACAAGTATTTTATTCAAGAGAGAACGATGTTTCTAATTGGTACGTTGTAATGAAAGCACCATCAAGAAGTTTTAATGATATAGAGGAACACGATTGCATCGAGGAAGATATTCAAGTGGTGGAAGATGAAATAACTGAAGCGGATGATGAAGATGTTTGCTATGTTAGAGAGGATTGCGAGGGCATAATTGAGTAGATTATATGTTCTACTTGAGCATAGTTGTTCATTTGCTTTAGTGATGGTTGAACTTATATATTAAATCCGGGCTATTTGGAAATTTCATTGAACTTGTATTGATTTTCTTTAGTGATTGTTGTTCATTTGCTGCACTAATGCTTTGTTTTTTTAATGTTGTGAATGGCTGTTAGTTTGCACCATTTAATTTTCTAATCCATTGCAAATGCATGTACCATTCAATTTTTGTTCTTTGTGTTTTGATCTTTGTATACTTCCATAGACAAAGCATTATATGTTCTTATCAATTCTGTTTGCATATATTGCTTGATAATGAGTAGTGTTCTTATCAATTCTGTTTGCATTACATGTACATTTTCTCATAAAATTACAAATCTGTTCATCATCTCAAGGCTTTTAGGCCTGCTTGTTTGGTTTGCAAACTGCCACATCTCTTTTCAGCTACATGTTGATGATATTTAAGTGTTGTTTGTTAATATTTATCGCTGCTTATTGTTTACATGTGCTTATTGGTTTTACTGTGTTTTCTGTCACTTGCAGAAAAATATGTCTACAACATCTGTACGTATTCGCTTGCAGAGAAAGGCTGAAGAACAAACAGTCAAAGCTAAGAACAAACAGTCAAAGCAAAAACGTAAAGTTCCAGCTAGTATAAATGAAATAGAAGAACAACCAGACAATGCTAAGAAGCAAGCCACTGTTCACAATGAAGAAGACGAACAACCACTAGATGATATCCCCTCTGACCCAAATGAAGGACTCCGCTCAGAAAATGAAACCCGTCCTGAACAAACTGCTGATGCCGAGCTGGAATTGGGAAACAAAGTGAAGCTGAAATCGGAAGTACATCTTGGAAAAGAGGCGGTAGAGGTCCAGCAAAAGCAAAAGGACTCCCGTCATGCAGTCAGGATCGAATTGAAGTTGAGTTCAATGATCTAGGTATACCAGTAGGGCAAGGGTCGATATATTTATCCTCTTTTCTTGGACCGCTTGTGCAGGAGCAGGTTCCATACACCATTGATGATTGGAGGAATATTAGTGATGACTTAAAAGAAGTTTTGTGGCAGTCGGTTCTGGTATGAAGCAGGCATCTATTATTTAACATTCTGACTCTAATATGTTTTGAAAATGACTTCTAATATTGCATGGTCTTGCCAATTATAAATTGAAATTGCCATCTAATAACTTCTGGATAAATTGAAAAATAGTTCTTGCCAATTATAAATTGAATTGCCCTCTAATAACTTCAGAAAACCTTTCAGATTTAATTAAATTTGTCGTATTTAAATTAAATAAATTTTACTAATATCATGTTTTGATGTATTGTTGCAGATTAGATTTAAATTGGAAGAGGAATGGCAAAGAAAAGCTATATTTCAACAAATGGGAGTACTTTGGAGATCGTCAAAAAGCAAATTGGTTCGAAATTTGCAAAAAGCGGAGAACGATGAGGAAAGACTTAAACTGAAACCTACGAACATAAAAAGCATAACCGATTGGAGGAAGTTTGTGAAGGCGAAAACAAGTCCGGAGTTTAAGGTAAATCATTCCTACTGAACTCGTCTGGCATGTTTCTGCAAATCCATCTACATAGTTAGCAACCGATAAATTTCTTTAGAAGTGAAGTCCAAGTGTTGGTGGATGCTGAGGGTTCCTGTTTAGGTATTAGCTGCAGGAACCTATGACAGTACAAAATACAAATGCATTATGACAAGCACAGGAACATTTTAAATGAAGTAAAAAAAACACTTTGCAAGTTAGTTCAATCTATAAATATTATTAGTAGATATGGAATGCTGTATATGTCACTTAGTTATCCAGCATTAATAATACCAAATAAGTATTTGACCATGATGAATTGATTTTCAAATAAATTGCAATCCTCACCATACATATTTACCCTGCATTATAAATATTAGATAGTTTTTCTTTTTATGATTTTGGTTGTTAAATTCTAGCATCTTTCAATATTTTCAACAAAAAAGTGAGAAATATTCATCCCTTAGGTACACACAACTTCCGCATACAACCGGTCGTAGGGGAATGGCTAGAAAGACCGAAGACATGGTAAGTTAATTAACTATAGCATTATTTAACATTATTTTATACCTGTCAGTTTATTAATTTAATGTTATTCTATCTTTAGAAAAAAGAAAGTGCAGATCCATCGTCCATAAGTAGAGCTGATGTGTGGATTAGATCTCACATTAAAAAAAATGGTGAACCAGTGAACATGGAAGCTGCGAATACTATTGTAAAATTCTTTTTAATTTTATTGGTATATTTTTTTTGAAACTATGATATTTTTACCATTGTACATTATCTATGTGTATTTATTTATATAGGAGGAGATCAAAAAATATGGTAGCCTATCCCAATCCGGCTCGACACAGAATGATATTGGAAAAGATGCTCTTGTACATGTACTGGGACAAGATAAACCGGGACGGTTAAAGGCATTGGGTAGGGGTTGCACTTTAACCAAGCTAGCTTTGGCCCAGTCCAAAGATAAACAAGTGTCTCGGTGTCGAGAGGAAATAGCAGAATTGAAGGGAATGATACAAACTCTGATGGACCAGAAGGTAAATTTTTGGAAATTAATTTATATTCGTAAAATATTAATTTATATTCGTGCTTCGCTGCAGGGTAAAGAAAGTTCGAGAAGGAACTCACCTGATTCACCTGATTCGGTAAAAATAATATTTACATTACTCAATAAATGAAATTTATATTTAATTTTTTAATCCAGTAATTGATTTAATTTTTGGTTGATTAATTGTAGAGCGACGACGAAGTATGTTTGCTGTTGAATTGGGATGGAACCTCTGGAGTTGTTGCCCATGGGAGGCAGTTGTCCATGGACCCAAATGACGTTGTCAATGGCATTCGTCTTGGACCAAATGCTGGGAGCGTTGTTATAGATTCAGTGGATAAAGCAGATACTTATTTATGGAGGCCTACACCTGAAATGGCAGTCTTAGTAGACGCTAAGAATAAGGTAGTTGCTTGGCCATCAGTTTGCATCAAGGTCCCGCTGCGAACACGGTTGAACTGTAGTGCAGCCAGTACGGTAATTTTTTTCACGTTAAGTATATTAGTGTAATATGCTGCGAGCTTATTGATGTCTAAAATGCAGCGAGCACACCCCCCATCTGAATAAAAATTTAACACATATTCGTTGTTTTTGTATAGCATACTAAAGTCTTGAATTTCACTTCTCATTTTTAGAGTACCAGCATCATCGAAGACACTTGCAAGATTTACGATTGGACTGAGGGTGAAGGTGTAGTTGCCGAAGGAAGAATCCACGCCACTGATCCAAAATATACTGTTAATGGTATTCCACTCGGTCCGTCTGCTGTTGTGATTTGGGTGGACAAAGTAGTAAATAAAGATGCTTATTTGTGGCGACCCACATCTGATATGTCGTGCATTGGAGATGCAGTTGGTAGGAAAGTAGCATGGCCAAGATTAAAAGTAGAAGCTGATCAAGAAAAACTAGATGAGAGTCGTGATGATACTGAAAATGTTGTGAATTCTCCCATGAAATCCGCACATATGGTCATGAATAAATCGCAAAATGTAAGTATTAATTTTCAAATTTGATGAAGTTAACTGTGTATGAAAGTTTATTTAATGTGCATGTATACATTGTGCATAATAATCTCTTTTCTTTCAGCCGATTGCAACCATGCAAAAGGATGCCAAATGCCAGTTGATCGATTTGGGTGGAGCAGACATAGTGGCTGAAGGAAGTATTGCATCAACTGATCCGATAACGATGGTCCATTGTTGTCCATTGGGACGTAATGCTGTAAAAGTTTGGATTGAACTGGTGATAGTTCCAGATGCAGAGATATGG
The DNA here is from genome assembly GCA_030737815.1 of Allium fistulosum. Taxonomy (NCBI): domain Eukaryota; kingdom Viridiplantae; phylum Streptophyta; class Magnoliopsida; order Asparagales; family Amaryllidaceae; genus Allium; species Allium fistulosum. Next base: position 637,707,944 of record CM060901.1, read on the forward strand.
AGACCAACATCGGGTCTGACGTGCATGGATGATTGCTTTGGCGTTCACATAGCTTGGCCAATGGAAAAAATCATTATTAAGTCAAAATGAAAGGTATATAATTTTTTTTTATATATACATTAGGAATGCTAGCAGCTAAAGTGCAGATAGATTTTTGGTAAAATGATAAAAGTACATAAGTAGGGGTGTTATATTCGAATTGTGATTGAATGATTGTGATTGGTGGTTCAGGTTCAGGGGAGGGAAAATAATTGATGGTGAGGAGTTATGTATGGATTGTGGTGGAATGTTAGTTGAATTGATGGTGACGAGTTATGTATGAATTGATGGTGAGCAGTACAGTGATAGTGTAGGAAGAAGTGGCAAGGTAGTTGAGTGTTGTGGCAGTGCAGAGAAGTGGTCGATTGTCGTCCATATGTTTTGTTTCAGTACATTGCTTATTTAAGCAGTTTTAAGTTCAGGTTTTGTTTTATCACTCTTTTGTTCTGTTCTTTGTTGACAGGTAGTTCAGGTTTTGAAGACATCAGCAATGACAGGTAGTTCAGGTTTTTATGGTGGTTCAGGTTTTGCTCGGTACTTTGGTTATTTCAGACGTTTATTTCAGATGTATATGTACGGTTATGACACTTATGGTAGTTTGGTTATAACACTTATGGTAGTTTGGTTGTGTATGTGTACGGGTAGCTTTTTGTCGACACCTATGTATGTGGATGTATGAATGTCTATGTATCTTGTGGATCTTCAATGTGTATACGTATTTTGTAGTTGTTTAATATATTGTGTTCAAAAGTGTATGTGCTTGCGTATTCTGTTATTATATAATTGGATGCTAGATCAGGGGTAAATCTGGAGTAGCAGGTGGAGGGAAACAAATGCTACTGGATATTATTTATTTTGGTAGCGTTAAAATGTCGCTACAAAAGAGTGATTAAAAATTCAAGTACACTTATGCTGGCGTTTATTAAGCGCTACAAAAAATGTATATAACGCCATGAAAAGATAACGTGGAGGAGAAAACCCTTTCGGTGGCGTTAAACAGGCGCTACAAAAAATTTAGATAACGCCATAAAAAAGTATCATGGAGGAGAAAACCTTTTCGATGGCGGTAAATAGGCGCTACAAAAAAGGAATTCTATGGCGTTATAAAAACGCTATCAAAAAAACAAATTTGGTGGCGTTTAAAAAAGTGCAACTAATACTCGAGGATTTTTAGTGGCATGTTTTCTCGTAACGATTATCGGAACTCCACTAAAAATACGTAGTGGCGGTTTTTGGGCGCTACAAAAAATCAGTTTTCTTGTAGTGAATGAAACTGAATTCGAACACCACATAAAAGATAAGATAATTATACTATTTGCAAACATTAATATAAATCAGAATTTTATTTCAAAACATAAAAGTAGAGAGTATATAGTGCCTTATTAATAATAAGGGCTGCAACATCTAAGAAGTACTACTAATAAATGTTAATTTTTTTATCCTACATAGTGACTTTTGATTCAAATTTATTGCATAATTATCACCATCCATTTTCCTCCATAAATTTTACCTGCAAAAACATGAAAAGAAAAACCGATAAGGCAATAAAATTTAATTACATTATTTTTTCAAATTTCTTGATGATATATCACTTACCACTTCAGAAATAAATTTATGATTCCAAAAATCATCTGTTGAGAGAGACTTTTTATCAGCATTTGTTGGTTGTTCGACATGTGGACTATCCTTCGTTGAAGATGCTTTTGAAGATGTATTATCGTTTTGACTTGACCTTTGTTTATCACAGTGTGTAGCATCCATCGTTTGGCTGATAAATTGTGTTGAATTAACATAATATATCGTCAAATAAACCTCATACTTACAAATCTTATTCCAATATAACAACTTCTTTCTCCTCTTACATATACTTATCCATTTTCTACTCTATTACTTTTCTATGACTAATAGAGTATATGCGATATTTATTATGTGAACTAATAATATGTACGAAGAATGAACTGAGTTATGACTTCGATATTGGGTCAAGTCTTATGAGAAACAAAAGACATGTGTACCTATGTACTTTTGGAATCATACATGAAATCGATAGTATATATATATGTATGAACTCAGAATATTATGTGCTATTCTAAGCTACGTGGATTCAAAACTTTTTAACTTTAAATGTTTGGAGCCTATATTCAAGGGCTTTATTTATATAAAACCAAGTATATATAAATGTCTGGAACTAATATATTGTTATAAGCTTATACAAATCTATTTACATACATATGAAAGTCTTTATACATATGATACATGTATATTCAACAACTCATGTATGTATATTAATAAAATATCGATTTATATATCTGACAGTTACAGGCATTCAAAAATCTATACTTATCAAGATCTAAACCAATAACGTATGCTGATGATACATGATGTCAGAGCAGAGCAAAAGATATATGAATTCTTATACATTTTAAAATCAACCTTATAAATTTTCGAAATTATACAGGTGCGAAACTTCTTGTTTTAAAACTGTGTACTTTTGAATATGTCATTGCAGTTAGGTCGTATGATATTTATGCTTGATTATAGCCTAGGTGCTATTTTGCATGAGATTTGAATTAAGGTTGAATATGTCATTGCATCTAGGTCCCACTATTGAATACTTCATTGCAGCTAGGTCCTATTTTGTGTTCCCTTTTATAGCATGGCTGCATAGCTAGAGTAGATATGTTTCTAGCAACATACTTTTGTAATATCTTTTATATAGTATTAACTATTAAGTGCAGACATGGCAAAGCAGATATAAAGTTTATAAAGAAGAGACAGGAAGATATAATATCTTCCCCTTGCAAAATATGGTAGGAAGAGTTGGCATATAGTCATATTGTAGATGTATGAATTGGTCTTTCGCTACTGGATCCGACTTATAAGCATTCGAACGATATCATCGTTTATAGTTATTTTTAAAAATTTAACATGATGAGCACTTTGGTCATTGCCCATTTTGGTCATCTGGCATGATCCACATGATGAGCACTAAGCGGCACAGGTGGTATATGGTGGACATAGCAAAAAAAACACACCATTTTATTTCTGTATTCATTGTTATTTTTTATAATTTTTTTATTAATTCTTGTTACAATCCAAAAGTGCATAAAAATTTACAAATTGTTTTTTATTTAAAGAATGCCATTTTTTTTCAAAATTCCCTTTTCTAGAAAATAAAAACAAATAAAGAATATAAGGATAGTTTGATAAGTTAAATTCTTAACTGTTTTAAGAACTGTAGTAGATTTTTTACATTTCAACCAGGTCTCACTATCAATATGCCAACCGACCATAAATCAAGTATTGGCACAGTTGCTAGAATCAGAACCTTGAAGCGCAAATGTGTTAGAGCTTCCTATATTGCTGAATGGCATATTTTCGTTGGAAATAAAATGTTACAAAATATCACAAGCATGATTTAAAACTTTACAGCATCTAGCAACAACAGGCTGACCAAAAGTAAATTGTGCAATGAATTTTACGTTTGTGTAGCTTCTTATTGAATAGCAACAATTATCATATGAGGTAAAGTGCGCATTAAAGGTCTAAAGATATTAATTACTACTGCGAAAATGCTGCTTTACTTGAAACTGATTCGGGTGTTTATTGAGAATGACATGGAAACCATACCATTCTCCCTTTTTTTGCTATTCTTCGTCAAATCATTCCTTGAAATTTTCATTTCCTGCTTTCACAACAAAGGCAATTGCAATTATTCAATGAAACATGTCTACATCTCATTTGGTCAACCGAGCCTATAATATTCTACTCTTCTCCTTTCTTTTGTACTTATATACATTTTCAAAAGCTAGAGATATTATGTGAACTCAAGTTTCTATCACCGTATGTGTTAAAGCATGTAAAACTGAATATGTAAATGAATATAACACATTTTCAAAATGCACGTAAAAACTGAATGTGTGAAAAGTTGATGGATACATGAACTTTTTTCTTTAAGCCTGCAACACTGTACTTTTGCAACCGAAAATATATACAAAACTTCGTACTTCCTAAATTTATATATCTGAAACTTTTATACCTGGAACCAAATACAGTTGAATTCATATAGATATATTTCTACAATGACTATACTGTGTGAAAAAAAGACATTTGACTGTATAAACCGAAGAAAGTAAAATAGTTGGAGGCAATGACTGCATGTACTTTATGTGCCTATCATATAGCAGTAAAGATATAATATCAGGATAAAATTTTGTAGGAAAATATTTCATGTTTTACCTGAACCAAGGAAATTGTCTTCCTCGAAACCAACTACAATATTGAACGGTGAAGAGGGGAGAACAGTGGAGTGGAAGTGATGGAGGGGTAATGAAAGATGGATTAATTGTGAATGAGAAAGTGAAGAGCTGAAGAAAAGTTGATATGATATTTATAGGGGTTATAGGATATTCTAGAACTCTATATTCCTATGATAAAGGTTTGAATATGTTATTGCATCTAGGTCATATGATATTTATGCTTGAATATAGGTCCTATTTTGCCTGAGATTGGAATAATTGTTGAATTTGTCATTGCATCTAGGTCTCACTGTTGAATGTTTCATTGCAGCAAGATCCTATGTTGAATATGTCATTGTTTCTATCACCGTACATTTGTAATATCTGTCAAAGTATCTTTTATTTTCAACTTTTTTTATACAGTATTAAATACAGTAAGGGCAATTTTGGAATTGCACGGTCGGATCAAAAGTTTGCGCTTCCAAGCCAACTATTAATAATTTTACATTTGCATTCCTATTATTAAAAGAATCTACAATTATCTACAAATATTTCACGATTCTTTTTCAAAATTTTACATTGTAGTCCACACATTTTGACGCAGCGGATATTACAAAAGTGATGTAGATCGATGAAAGTAGCAGTCGATGGATTGATGAATGCTGAATTGCCCGAATTCGTTGATCCGAAGATACCGAACTCTAGCTATCTCGAACTCGTTGATCGCGCACGATACCGGGTTCAAAGATCTTCAATTCTTCAAGCGTTGATCAAGCGCACTTGATTCCGCGAATCGGCTTCTACAATCGTTGAATCGAGCGCACTCGATTATCCGAAAGAGGAGATAGGAGATTACACTCAACTACCAATTTGAATGAAAGCACAAAGCAATCAAAAGAGAATTTTATTCAAAAATCAACAACCTTTTACAAATGAGAAGCCCGGCCTATTTATAGGCGTTTTACAACTCACACAAAAAAACAACAAAATTTCACTAACTCCTAAGTCGTTTCCGACTCATAGCTCACGACTCAAGACTTAGTTACAATACTAGCCTTTAACGACTTATCAACCTACAACACGACTCAAAAGTGAAACGACTCATAACAGACGACTCATCTTAAGTCGTTTACGACTTATCAGATTACAACACAGTCATACGACTTAAAAACAAAATTACAAACGACTTATAACAGATGCGACTTAACAACCAACACAACAGTCACTTCCTTCGACTTAAGAATCCACGGTGTAGATTAACTCGCAGAAGATACCACGCTTCAGTTTTCAGCGACTCTTCCCAACGGTAGAGATTAACTCGGAGGAAGATCCCATGCTTCAGTCTTCAACGACTCATCCCTTCTCTTAAGTCGTAGACGACTTATCCCTTGTTTGTTTTCAACTCGTGTTGCCCTTCCTGGATCCTTCTTCTTAAGTCGTAGACGACTTATAGCTCTGTCTTTAACTCGTGGTTGACTTACCTCCTCATCTCCGTTGAGTCGTGGACGACTCATACCTGTTTCCTTAAGTCAGAGACGACATATATCTTCCATCCAGTTGAGTCGTGGACGACTTATAGCTGCACCGTTAACTCGTATACAACTCATCAACACCGAACGACTCATGCTCTCCTTAAGTCGTAACTTCCTCCCATCTGAACTGGTAGGTCGTAGACGACTCAATGTCAATTCGTTAGCTCGCCGCTTCCTCTCACATGGCTCTATAAGTCGTAGACGACTTATACCTTCCCCTTTGGTTGTCCAGATGAGTCGTGGACGACTCATCACCGCCTCCTTAAGTCGTAGACGACTCATGCCTGTCTCTATGAGTCGTGGACGACTCATCATTGCTTCCTTAAGTCGTAGACGGCTTATGCCTTGGTCAAATAAAGATTGCGCTGCATCATCCTCCCCAGGTTGAGAGAAATTCGACCTCGAATTTGCACACTCTTCATCCCCAACAAACTCATCCCCATGATATGGTACGAGATGCTTAACATTGAATACGTCAGATGTATACACATCATCTGGCAGCTTCAGTTTATAAGTATTTTCATTGATTCGTTTCACAACTTCCACCGGACCAATTTTCCTGGCTTTCAACTTGTTGTATGCGCCCACTGGAAAACGATCTTTTGTTAATACTGCATAAACCATATCACCTTCATGAAATTCAACACTCCTTCGTTTCAAATCTGCAGATTGTTTATACTTCTCATTTGCTTTCTCTAATCGTTCTTGAACGATTTTATGACACTCCGTCAGCCCTTCAACAAAATCAGCAGCTTTCTTAATTGTCCCCTTCGAGTGTGGTATCATCGTTAAATCTAACGGTCCCTTCGGTAAACTTGAATAAACAATCTGGAATGGACTGAACCCCGTACTCCGATTCATAGCATGATTATGAGCAAATTCTGCCTGGCATAACTTCACATCCCAACTCTTCAGATTATCTTGAACAAGACATCTCATCAAGTTTCCCAATGATCTGTTAACCACCTCAGTCTGTCCGTCCGTTTGCGGGTGATAAGCACTACTAAATTTCAGCGTTGTTCCCACCATTTTCCACAAACTTAACCAAAAATGACTCAGAAAACGAGTATCCCTATCCGACACAATCGATTCTGGCAATCCATGAAGTCGATAGATCTCCTTGAAAAACAATTAAGCAACATGAACAGCATCCGCCGTCTTCTTACAAGCAATAAAATGCGCCATTTTCGAAAATCTGTCTACCACCACATATATGGAATCGTTACCACGCTGTGTCCTCGGTAATCCCAACACGAAGTCCATACTCACATCAACCCATGGTTTATTTGGTACAGGTAATGGCATATATAAACCAGCATTAGTCGCAGTTCCTTTCGAAACCTGACAAATATGACAACGCTCCACAAACCTTTCCACCTCTTTCCTCATTGATGGCCAAAAGTAGGATTGTGAAATCAACTGTAAGGTACGGTCTCTTCCAACATGTCCCTCTTCGTGTAATTCTTTGATAATCTTCATTCTCAGACTACCCTCCGGAATGCACAATCGACTTCCTTTAAAAAGAAAACCATCTACCATCAAAAACTCATCCGTCTTTCCCTCCTTAACTTTATCAACAAACTTCATGAAGTAAGGATCTTCAACAAATAATTCTGGCAACATTTCAAACCCCGTCACTTCAACTTTCAGCGTAGTCAACAAATGACTCCTCCTACTCAAAGCATCAGCCACACGATTTGTCACCCCTGACTTGTGTTTCACAACAAAAGTAAACTGTTGCAGATATGCAATCCACGATGCATGTCTCGCTGAAATCTTGTCTTGCCCTTGCAAATGCTTCAATGCTTCATGATCAGTATACAGAACAAACTCCTTCTGAAATAGATAGTGTCTCCAGTGTTTAATAGATTGCACAACAGCATAAAACTCCACATCATATGTACTGTATCGCATCTTCGCTCCTGACAACTTCTCACTGAAATAGGCAATTGGACGTCCCTTCTGACTCAACACCCCTCCAATCCCAACCTTGGATGCATCAGTATGTAGTTCAAACACCAATTGAAAATCAGGTAGCACTAGAATTGGTGCAGAGGTCAAAAGATCTTTGATTCGTTCAAAAGCAACCTCGGCTTCCTCCGTCCATGCAAACTGTTTACCTTTCATGCAATCTGTAACAGGCGCCATCACACTACTAAAGTGTGGAATAAACCTTCGATAAAATGAAGCCAACCCATGAAAACTACGAACTTCCGTTATCGTCTTGGGCTGCGGCCAATTTCTGATCGCCTCAACTTTACTTTGGTCAACCTGTATTCCTTTCTCTGAAACAACATACCCCAGAAATAAAACACTATGCGTCATGAACACGCATTTCTTCGTTGCAGCATAGAATTGTTCTTGTCGCAATACCATCAGCACTTCTCTAAGATGATTCAAATGTTCCTCTGGATTCCCATTGTAAATAAGAATATCATCGAAATACACCACCACAAATTTCCCAATGAACGGTCGAAAAATTTGATTCATCACCCTCATGAAAGTACTTGGTGCATTGGATAAACCAAATGGCATGACCAACCATTCGTATAGACCCTCCCTGGTTTTAAAAGCAGTTTTCCACTCATCTCCTGGTCTGATACGAATTTGATGATATCCGCTCTTCAAATCAATCTTCGAAAATATAGTAGCTCCGCTTATTTGATCTAACAAGTCATCCAACCTCGGCATTGGAAATCTATATCTCACAGCAATCTTATTCAATGCTCGACTGTCAGTGCACATCCTCCACGTCCCATCCTTCTTGGGTACCAATAAAGCTGGTACAGCACAAGGACTTAAACTCTCCTGCACACGTCCCTGCTCAAGCAATTCCTCTACTTGCCTCCGCAACTCTTCATGTTCCTTCGGGCTCATTCGATAATGTGGTCTGTGTGGCAACACAGCACCTGGAACAAGATCTATCTGATGTTGTATATCCCTCAACGGTGGCAACTCCGTTGGTAATTCCTGTGGAAATACATCGTCAAATTCTTTCAGAACTGGTTTAACTTCTTCTGGAATTTCAACTTCTTCACTGCTCTCACGCCCAATCAACAAGAATACTTCCGGCTCTTCTTCAACTTCTTTAACAAACTCCTTTAAAGTCAATAAAGTTTTCAGCTCTTCAATTTCTTCTGACTTACTTTCTTCTTGTGATCTCTTCTTCGGAACTAAGATAATCTTCGTGCCTTTAAACATAAAACTGTAGCTATTGGTCCGACCGTCATGTTGTACTGCTCGATCATACTGCCATGGTCTTCCCAATAATAAATGACAAACATCCATCTCTACGACATCACACCAGATTTCGTCTTTGTATTTCTTCCCAATAGAGAATGGAACACGAACTCGTCTATCCACTTTCACTTCTCCTCCTTTTCTCAACCATGCTAACTTGTATGGACTCGGATGTTTCTCTGTCTTTAATTTCAACTTCGTCACAGCTTCGGTTGAAATAATATTATCACAGCTTCCTGCGTCGATCACAAACTTACACACCTTCCCCAGAATAGTACATGTTGACTGAAAGATATTACTCCTCAACCAACTAGCTTCCTCCTGCTTCGGTGTTAAACACGATCTCCTCAGCATTAGGTTACAACCTTCGTCCCCTGACGCAATATCCTGCTTATCCTCCTCAGCTGGACTAGAACAATCCCCATCAACATCCTCATCTTCAACTTCTACAATCATGGTTCGTTTCTTCGGCTTTGGACACTCACTGCTTTTATGACCCAATTCCTGACAATTGTAACATTTGAAACCATTGTTAACCCTTGCCTTCTCAGCCTCCTTCACCACTGGTCTACTGATAGGTTTAGAAACATTAGAACTTCCTCCAACACCCTTCGCTTGATTGTTAGTATTAGTAAACACACCACTTCCTCGTCTCCCTTGCTTTTCCCAAGCCAACGCTTTCTGCTGTGCTTCTGCCACAGATCTTGGATCGAACATATTAACCATATCCTGAATCTGCATTCTCAATCCCCCAATGAATCTAGATGTCAACTGCTCTTCCGTTTCCATAATATCGTTCCTTGCAATAAGTTGATAGAATTCATCAGCATAGTCATTCACAGTTTTCGTCCCTTGTCTCAAGTTTTGCAAACGTTGATACATCAAAGATTGATAATTATAAGGTAAGAACGTTGCTTTCATCAATTTCTTCATCTTCTCCCAAGATTCAACTTTTGACTTTCCCATTCGTTCACGTGTAAGCTTGGTTTGCTGCCACCATGCCAAAGCTCTACCCCTCAGCCTCGTAGCAACCAACTTCACTCTACGATGTTCTGGAACTTCTTTAAAGTCAAAAATCTCTTCAACATTAGCTACCCAATCTAGAAACTCCTCCGCTTGCATACCACCTTTGAATTCAGGAATTTCTGTCTTCATCCCCGATTCCCACTTGTGATCATACTCAGAATAGTTTCTTCCTTGGCCTCTTCCTTGAATACTACCACCATCATACTCCTCTTCAAAATCAGATGCATAACGATGTCGATTCTGACCACCAACATCTCTACTACCATTACGCCTTCCACCTTCCTCCCTTCTATTGATATTCCTCCGTTCACGATCATTCACGTTCCTCCCACGCCCTTGATCATTTTCAACACTTCTGTCTCGATTGGAATGTGGCGAGACTCTACTACCCCCATGGTTAGATTCTGGTGAAATCCTTCTCCGATTTTGATTCATTTTCGTCATAAGCCTCTCTAACCGGCCAATTCCTTCATTAAGCTTCTCACTAAAATTCTCGTTGATTCTTTGTTCCATCTCATCAGCTTCTTCTCTTCGATACAAAGCTTCTACGTTTTGGTGACGATTAGCTCTTCTTGGCGGCATACTTGAAAACTTCACAAATTCTTCAACACTTCAAATTCAAACACAATTCGAACTTTGATCCAAAATGAAACGGATCGAAATCTTCCACTTTGTTGCAAATCTCGATGAACACGATGAACACGACTTCTCCAAATCACTAATCTAAACTTCCAACTTCAAAAGTATGCACGACCCACTTCCTCAAACTCTCGGCCGTGATTGATAACTTCAAATCTTCAACTGAATAGGCTCCAAGTCTCGATCTAACTATGATTGGTTAGAACAAGCTCCGATACCAAAACTGACGCAGCGGATATTACAAAAGTGATGTAGATCGGTGAAAGTAGCAGTCGATGGATTGATGAATGCTGAATTGCCCGAATTCGTTGATCCGAAGATACCGAACTCTAGCTATCTCGAACTCGTTGATCGCGCACGATACCGGGTTCAAAGATCTTCAATTCTTCAAGCGTTGATCAAGCGCACTTGATTCCGCGAATCGGCTTCTACAATCGTTGAATCGAGCGCACTCGATTATCCAAAAGAGGAGATAGGAGATTACACTCAACTACCAATTTGAATGAAAGCACAAAGCAATCAAAAGAGAATTTTATTCAAAAATCAACAACCTTTTACAAATGAGAAGCCCGGCCTATTTATAGGCGTTTTACAACTCACACAAAAAACAACAAAATTTCACTAACTCCTAAGTCGTTTCCGACTCATAGCTCACGACTCAAGACTTAGTTACAATACTAGCCTTTAACGACTTATCAACCTACAACACGACTCAAAAGTGAAACGACTCATAACAGACGACTCATCTTAAGTCGTTTACGACTTATCAGATTACAACACAGTCATACGACTTAAAAACAAAATTACAAACGACTTATAACAGATGCGACTTAACAACCAACACAACAGTCACTTCCTTCGACTTAAGAATCCACGGTGTAGATTAACTCGCAGAAGATACCACGCTTCAGTTTTCAGCGACTCATCCCAACGGTAGAGATTAACTCGGAGGAAGATCCCACGCTTCAGTCTTCGGCGACTCATCCCTTCTCTTAAGTCGTAGACGACTTATCCCTTGTTTGTTTTCAACTCGTGTTGCCCTTCCTGGATCCTTCTTCTTAAGTCGTAGACGACTTATAGCTCTGTCTTTAACTCGTGGTTGACTTACCTCCTCATCTCCGTTGAGTCGTGGACGACTCATACCTGTTTCCTTAAGTCGGAGACGACATATATCTTCCATCCAGTTGAGTCGTGGACGACTTATAGCTGCACCGTTAACTCGTATACAACTCATCAACACCGAACGACTCATGCTCTCCTTAAGTCGTAACTTCCTCCCATCTGAACTGGTAGGTCGTAGACGACTCAATGTCAATTCGTTAGCTCGCCGCTTCCTCTCACATGGCTCTATAAGTCGTAGACGACTTATACCTTCCCCTTTGGTTGTCCAGATGAGTCGTGGACGACTCATCACCGCCTCCTTAAGTCGTAGACGACTCATGCCTGTCTCTATGAGTCGTGGACGACTCATCATTGCTTCCTTAAGTCGTAGACGGCTTATGCCTTGGTCAAATAAAGATTGCGCTGCATCACATTTAAATTAACTACATATCTAAAATTTAAACTAATTGATAAACTTAATCAACTAATATTTATTAATAAAGCCTAAAAGATGAAATTTTCAATATGTATATTATAAGCGCATAACAAATTGGTAAAAAAATTCATCTGGATGCAAATATGTATAGATTACATAATATAAATTAATGACAATAACAAATTTATTTTGTAATTTAGTTACTAAATGAATTTATCATACACTGCACTGTAAAATTAACTTCAAATACCTAAAAATTTAATTTTTTTTATACAAACTTTTCTCAATTATCTTTTAATATTTTACATTCAAGTCTATATATTTAATAACTGTGTAATCTAATATTTAAACTATTGAAATATATATGATTAACTAATATTTATTAATTCATCTAATAAATCCTAAAAGTAAGAGGATTCTAATATATACAGTATTCATATATATGAGAAAAATAATAAAATTATTTCTTCTTTATTTGGAAATACGAAGATATATAAATCACATAACATAAAATGTATACATAAATAATAATAACTCTTTTATTCTAATTCATTTATCCCAAAAAAAATATCATATATTACATAACATAATTTCATTTTTAACAACCTTTAAAAGATAAATTTATATTTTACAATATTATGATGTGAACGCACATATTAAACGGATAAAAAATAGATTATACAAATATTCTCACTTTCAACATGTTATCAAATCATACCCTACTTATAACTCAATTAAATGCAACATAACATTATTTTGCAACTATCAAAACTGTAGGCATGACCTAGGTCTGTCAATGGATACCCGAAAAATCCGAAATCCGTCCGGATCCGTATTCGAAAAAACGGATATTATCCGATATCCGAAAAGCGGATGCAGATATCCGATATCCAAAAAGAAAATCGGATGCGGATGCAGATATGGACATATCCGTATCCGAAAAACATCCGTCCGATCCGAAATTAATTATAATAAAAATTGTTATTATTATTGATTTATTATTTTAAGATAACCCTAAGTTATAGTTAAAATATATTAAAAAATGAATTGGCCCAAGCCCAAATTGCTCAAGAAAGAAAGTAAAACCCTAACTAAGCAAGTAACAATATCAATCTAAATTTATGTTAGAGGAATATGTATGTTATTTGGTTTATTAACTGATATTTGATTTTCTACTATGCTATACTTTGTATTTTGTTTAGATTATTACTTACTTTATATGAGATGGCTAAGATGAAAACATATGAAAACTGAAAACAAATATTATATATTGTTTTAGTTTGTTTTTGTTTATTTGAATTGTTGTAATATCGTACGAACTTGTTTGACATTATGTATGTTGCTACTTTATCATTTGAATTATTGTAATATTATATGAATTTGTTTGACATTATGTGTGTTGCTATTTTGTCATTTGAAAAACTGATTAGTATTGTAGTTTGTGTGTATTGTCATTTGAGAAAATGATTATTTTAGTTGTGATGTTTTAGTTCAAAAATATTAGCATAATAAAAATCTTATTCAATTTTGGATGCGGATATTTCAGATATTTTCGAATATTCGGAAATATCCGCTTTTTATTTTTGGATGTGGATATTTTCGGATATCCGAAAAATATCCGTGGATGCGGATGTTAATTCTCTCATATCCACAAATATCGGATGTGGATTCAGATGCGGATTTAAATTTTCAGATGCGGATACAGCCATATCTGCATCTGTTTGCATCCGTTGACAGCCCTAGCATGACCCTTCTACAAGAACATGAATCTATGGTTAGCTACAATGATAAAGTTGTTTAAAAATGAAAACTTAAAAATGAATAAAGATTCACGTCCGATTCAAAAAAAAAGTTCACATGCAGATAAGCTAGCCATAAGATCTATGCCCTTCTCAATTACAAATTTGTAAAAAGCTCTTCTCAATTTTAACTTTTTTACATTTAACTCATTATATTTAATTAGTTGTGTCTAGGGCTGTCAACGGATGCAAAACGGATGCGGATATGGCTGTATCCGCATCCGCATCCGAAAATTTAAATTCGCATCCGATATTCGCGGATATTTGAGAATTAACATCTGTATCTGCATCCGCGGATATTTTTCGGATATCCGAAAATATCTGCATCCAAAAATAAAAAGCGGATACTTTCGAATATCCGAAAATATATGAAATATATGCATCCGAAATTGAATAAGATTTTTATTATACTAATATTTTTGAACTAAAACAATCACTTTCTCAAATGACAATACACACACTACAATACTAATCAGTTTTTCAAATGACAAAATGGCAACACACATAAAATCAAACAAGTTTACACGATATTACATCAATTCAAATGATAAAATAGCAACATGCATAATGATAAAATGACAACACACATAAAATTTTGGATCGGACGGATGTTTTTCGAATACGGATATGCCCATATCCGCATCCGCATCCGATTTTCTTTTCGGATATCGGATATCCGCATCCGCTTTTTGGATATCGGATAATATCTGTTTATTCAGATACGGATCCGGATGGATTTCGGATTTTTTGGGTATCCATTGACAGACCTAGTTATGTCGATCGCTAATTCATATTATTCAAATAAATTCAATTATTTAATGTTCATTAATCCATTTGTAAATCCTTCAAGAAAGATGATAATTCAATATGTATAATCATATTGACAAAATAGTGAAGTTACGTATTCACTAATATATATATATATCACATAACATAAATTATTTACATATACAGTATTAAAATTTTGATTTATAATTTTTTTTGAGTTAGGATATTAATTTTTACAAAGATATGTAGTTAGCGAATATTGAACCCTCAACCTTATATCTGAGCGTCGCAAATCACTTTAGTCTATGATTAAAATATCACAATAAATTTATCATGTATTGCATAATAAAAATATATTTTAGCAAAAATTAAAATATAAATAATATTTTTTAACAATATTACCGTGTGCAACGCATGAGATATACACTAGTATAATGGAAAGTGAAATCAAAAGAAGGTTAGTTTCCTTTTCGTGTGTTGTATATTTTCCTTCTAAAAATCATTCATAAATATATTGTTTAGGGTTTTCTATTGCCTTTTAAGATATGTACCGATCTCATGGCTAATACGTTTTTGAAGGGCGTTAAATTAGATATGTTGTAATAGAAAATATCAACGTAAGTTATTGCTTTTCAGGGTTTTATATCATATAATTTATATGTCTTATTTCACAAATTGATTACATTTAGTTTTTTCGTTCTTATATGGAAGATGTGAATGATAATAAAAATGAGAATGCGCTTATTTTTTCCGATAATAAATTTGTTGATGGTGACAATATGGTACAAGGTGATCAACCAAATGATTCAAAAAACATAAAAATTGATTTGACAAATCATTTCATAATCGATCAAATAAGTATTTATTTGAAATTTTACGATCAGTGATATGGTTAGAAAAATGAACTTTGTTACTTTTTTTTAATTTTTTTTTGCGCTATGTGATGTCAGGTATTTGATTCGCAGAATGCGTTGATCCAATGGTGTAAAGTAACGGAAAAAAAGTTGAATAACATTGTTGTAATGCTAAAGTCCGATAAATTATGACTTGGAAATAAACCAAGGTTGCAATTGGGATGTGAAAGGGGCAGAGTGTATCGTAGTCATCAGTCAAAATCAATGAAAAAGGAAAACAATGTAAAACAACATAGACCTAGCGCCACTAGAAAATGTAACTATTGAAGTTAAGAGAAATTGGTTTTTAAACCAGGACATCTATATTGGAATTGAAAATAGATAAACATAAAGGTAGACCAATCAATAGTAAGAACAAATCAACTACCAAACAAGTCAAATGTCAAAATCTACAAATGAGATCCCTCTGTTTTGAAAATGCAAAAACTATTGCTGAAATTCTTTCTCAATCTAGTGTGAACAAGAAACTACATCCAAAACGGAAAAAACCTAATATGAAGTTTGACACGAATGATGTAAATACAACAAAATCTGATTTTAAATATCTAGCTTATTTACAGGCTTTTCTACACCAATATATTATTGACTTCAAGATGTTTTGGGAGATGATAATTGTGGATTTCATTGTATAGCCGAAAACGTTGAGGAAGTAAACTGCAATTGGAGAGAAGCAAGGAAGTCTATATTAGCATAATTGATGAAAAATTGGGATTTATATGTTAGGTATTTTGATATAACAAACTGTGAGCTTTAAAATCGGCTACCGATTGCGATTGTAACAACCCGAATCTTAACCATAATAATTAATTCGATAATTAATTAAATAATAAAATAAATTTGTGAAATTATTAGAATTGAGCCACGAAAGTTGCACCATTGTGTCCGTGGTAATTTTCTGGTCAATTTCCATATATAGAACGTCAGAAACTGAGCTAATATGAACGGGATACAAAATAATCACAAAAAAAATAGGCCAGGTCGACCGGCCGGTCGACCTGAGCACAAGGGTGGTCGACCCGCCTGCCCTTTTTGGGGTGAACGAACGTTCGTTCTTTCGAACGATGAGTATGTATTTAGCCGACTTTTCACGTCATTTGCATTTTTTATTTCAATACGGTCCTTCCATTCTTGCATCTGATGGCTCCTATTCAGCCTATGGCATGGTTGCATCATATTCAATCTCCAAATCCAATGGTCTAAGATCCACTTCTACCCCTATAAATAGAACCCTAGGTCTAACACTTTTTCTCATTCTAAGATTTTCTCCAATTGGGTTTACCTATTCAGGAAGGACCCTAAGCGGAATAATTTTCCAAGGAGGAAATCGTTTTAAATAAAAATATTTAACAACCCCAAGTGGATCCGTGAATGCCCAAAGGGAAGTGCTAAGGACCAAAGGTGAGTGATGGTAATTATTTAAAATTTCTTTAAGTAATTTAAAATAATATGGTTTCCAATAGTTGTAGTTTTACTACGATTTTTGGAACAAACTTTTTAGCAGTTTTATTTACGGTTTTTAGAATTATTTTCAGTCTATTTCTTTCTAGCTATTCTTTTCAATTAATTTTAGTTATTTCTATTAATTATAGCTTTTCCATTTATTTACAGTTTATTTACAGTATTTTAATTTATTTACTATTATTTATGCGTTATTTACATCTTCTTCCTACGCCTTGGATTTTCTTCTATTTTCAGCTTTCTTTTATTTATCCTTCTTCTTCTTCACGTATGGATTAGAATAGGATTAACGCGAAATTGGATTAAATTATAAGAAATCTGAAATAATGGAATATGCGATGTAAATTACAAAGACTATAATATAAATGGGATTAGACTAAAATTAGGCATAATTATGATATTAATTGGACTGAATTAAGACAATTGGCCTAGTTATAACCTGGAATTATAACTAAAAAGAATAGAAGAAGGAAGAAGCTTATTTTTACACTTAGACCTTGGGTTAAGTAATAAGCATGATTATAACGTAAGTTATAATAAGAAAACAGAGCATAATGAGGCTTATTTTAAGACTTATGATAAATTAATAAGCATAGATAGTAAGAATAATAATAAAGGCTTATTTAAAATAATTTATCTAAGTTAATAAGCAAAGATGAAAGTAGGATCCGGACCGACAGTATTTCCCTTATGCTGTTTAGGGTAGATAAGTGGTCAATACTTAAAAGAAAAGATCCGTACCGGCAGCATTTCCTTTATGCTGTTTATGGTAGATAAGTGGTCAATAGTTAAAAGAAAAGATTCGTACCGGCAGCATTTCTCTTATGCTGTTTAGGGTAGATAAGTGGTCAATACTTAAAAAGAAAGATCTGTACCGGCAGCATTTCCTTTATATTGTTTAGGGTAGATAAGTGGTTAATACTTAAAAAGAAAGATCCATACTGGTAGCATTTCCCTTGGGACACGCTTATGCTGTTTAGGGTAGATAAGAGGCCAATAATTAAAAAGACTAAATCATGTGATTTGGACAAGGGACGCAATTAGATTTTGTTTGACAGGGACCAGTACCAACAACATTCCCTATTTTCTATGGACACGGTGTCTCACAATAGCTTGAAGTGAGACGAGGGCACGCTTATGTTGTCTAGGGTAAATAAAAGGTCAAAAGAGGGAGAAATAGATAGTGTGAACCGGCGGTGACTGAGCGTGCGACATCGATTAGGGAAGATAAGTCGCTATTGAGTTCCAAGCGCTTAGTATGTGTGTCTTCCGTAGACACCAATGTCTACTGTGTAGGGAGCTATAGCGTCTAGTCCACAGTAGGCACAACGGAGTAGAAGGCCGATCAAAGGGTAGAATTAGGATTTCAGCCTAATTAAAATAGGATTAGGAATTCAGCCTAATCAAAACAGCTATCAAGGAAAAGTGCAAACAATCAAAGTAAACATATCTTATTAATTGAGCAATAGTTTAATCATATTTATTTTCAGTTTATCTCTTTCCTATTTCCTTTTATATACTAGAACTATTGAAGGGTCTATTACTTTTACTTTGCTTAAAGATTCTAGTAGTTACTATCATTCACCAGGCTTTTAGTCTGACCCACTCCTCTATTTTCCCCTTTCCCTCCATAGGCAATCAAGGGAGAGAACAGTAGATTGCGGTTACTCGGAGGATTCTTGGAGAATATTTCTACCATGTATTTCTTTTATTCTAGCTTTAGCTCTTTTTGTGTACGGGCTTATTATAAGGGGTATTTGTACTCTGATTTTTGTTAAGACTATGAGTTTTTATTTCATGAGACATGTTGGGTTTTGAGACATGTATGTTGTATTTGGATTCTGACTTATTTGGTTTATGAAGCAATTATGAAGCGTTTGTTTTAAATAAATTATTATTTTAGTTTTCGCTGTTTTTACCGACTATAAATCTAAGTCTCTGTTAGTTTCGGTTATACCTACAACGCACCACGCCTTTTAATGTGTCCTTTTGGGTATATTAAGGGGTGTGGGGGTGTTTCAACGATACTAGTCCTTATTTTAAAGATGATTAGATGATAATGTCTGAAACTGGATACTTGGTTGCAACTACATTCAATCGAGTTGTGATTTATATATCCAATCGTCAGAGTTTGACCATTTTTCCACATGAAAGCGGTCCAAATCTAGGAGATAAGCAATGATTCATTATTTTTGCAAATATTATAGACCGTCACTTTATCAAATTGACGCTTAGGAAAAATGCAAGCATCCTACCAGTGGCTAGCTTTTGATATAGACTGGCAACTAAAGAAGCAAAACTATGGACTGAACTATGCGTTGATCGACAAATTGAGTTTATGAAACTATGCCCATTAGATATGGCCACAAAGGATGTTCATTTTTAGCTCAAATTACTTAAATATTCGTCGACAAACTTTTCGTTTTCAGTATACATTCATATGTAATGAAATGAAAACTTGAAATTTTTATTCCCTGGATGATTCAAGTTTATTGAAATAATCTTTTATTGGTGTTGATTCTAATTTAACATGTAGTTACTTATATCCTTTGTTGATTCTAATTTGTTGTTTATAACCTATTGTTTATATGGTGTTGAATATGTAGTTGCTTATATGGTGTTACTTATATGGTATTATTTATAACTTGCATGCAAAAAAAACAAAGGATCGAAGTTTCATATTATTGAAAGAAAAAAAACAATGCAATAGCCATTCGGTAGATAAGGGTAGTATCTATCAAAACAGTTTTTGGTCGTTGGCAACTGTACAACTACAAAGGATCGACGTATAAAGCATATTACAGTGGTTAGATGCTGTGAAATTAAAAATATGATGGTGTACCACCACCGTATAGTTAATTTATTTTTGATATTAAAATTTAACAGGAGGTCGGTGAGTATAAGCTGAACAAATTGTAACGACCCAGAATTTTGAACAAATTAAATTGAGAATATTTAATTACTTTTAAATATTTGAACGATGATTTAATTTGAATCCCCGATATAACTCTGAATTTTGCGATTAAACTTTAAAATTTAATCTATGGAATGGGATAAAAAACTTGTATCTTCAATTTTAAGTTGAAGAAAAATGTTTCAAAAGCTTTTAAAATTCGTATTGATAATTCTAAGGGTAATAGAACTTTCAGAATTGAATTTGAAACTGTTCTGTTCAGTTTTGAAATTTAATCGTTTAAATCGAATTTAAAAATAGCCGTCCGAGGCACTGTCTCGGAATTCGACGAAACCAGTTCCATTGGGTCCGTAATATTGTATTATTATCGGATTTCAATTTTCGTATTTTTCGGAGTTAATACGTGGCTATACGACAAGCAAACACGCTGAAATTGGAATTCGAGATATTTTGAAGAAAAAAATAATAATAAACAAAAAAGAAAAAGGCACGTTCAAACCCACGTTCTCCCATACCTACTCCCATACCCCCGTACTTCATTACCATCCCTCAGTTTCAATTCAAATTCACGAAGCCCTCTTTTTCCTCAGACAAAATCAAACGAACGAAACCAAAGAAAAAAAACAAATAAATGGCAGCCGAGTTCTCTTCGCGAACAAATCGAGATCGAGGTAGCACGCGCGCCTTCGCGTTGTCGATGAGATGGTTTCAGGAACGTTGTCTGAGTATCGTGGGTGGAGCGACCATCGATGTTGGTCTGGGTGAAGGGACATCGCGATTGTGGAGGCGGCAAGTATTCGCCTATCGATTTGGGGATAGCGGTGGTCGAGCGATGAACTCGAGGCAAGCAATGACGATTACTGGTGGGTGGTCTCGCGGTCGATTTGAAGGGAGGTCGGCGATGGTAAGGCAATCTCGAGTGAAAGCTGGAATCGCGAATTGATGGCGTGAGCACGGCGTAGTTGCGTACGATGATGGTAGGGGTGGTTCGGGGTTCTTGCGTTCGCAGTTTAGGGCTGGGTCGAAGTCGAGGCTGGCATCTCTAGGGTTTGGAGTTTGTGGCGATGGCGGGGTCAACCTCGGAGTCGCGACCGTTTGTGGTGAGGTATTTGATTTTGTTTTTCTTTTCGATTAAAACTGAAAATATAAATACAGAAGTAAAAAGAAGAAAACTTAGTTTTAAATTTTAAATTGAAATTTGATAAATTATTAAAGGAGAAAATTGATTGTTACAGTAAGGTATTCTTCAGTTTGAAATTTAATTTTGAAATTCAATAAATTACTGTTGAGATTTAAATTTTATACAGAGAAAAATATGCAATTTTATATATATACAGAAAACAGAAAGGTATATTAATTTTTATTTTTATTTAAAATTGTTTATTTGAAAACAGTAAGTTTAGATTTTTAATTTCAAAACAATGGATTTTAAATGTTTCCTAACTTCAAAACAATTTTGTCTAACGAATAAGTAAATATATATACACCCTATTATAAAATTTATAACTTGGTTCGAACATGAAATTTTATATAGATAAGGTTTTGGGTAAAGTAGGAATGTTTAAAAATGTTTAAACCTGTATAGGTTATTTTATATGCAGTATGAAAATGAAAATAAATTATATATACATATGTGAAAATAATGGATTTGAAAGTTAATTATTAATTTAGTATCAAATTTTTGGTTAATTAAATTATCAAAAGGAAATTGATTTTGTGTCAGATATTTTATTTAAAAGAAAAATTTGTTTAAAACTAAGTTACTAGTTGAATTAAAATTACCAAACGAAAATTTATAGTTTGATTTAATACGAGTATTAATAAATGTATAAATTGTTTATACAAGGTTCAAAAATCTTGAAGAAATGACTGGAATGGAAAACGGGTTGCTAATAAAAGCAAAGGTGAGATTTTTCTCACTCAAATTGAATGTGGAATTTTTGCAGTTATTGATTGCTATTTGGATGTGATATTAGATATAGTAGGATATATCTATATATATATATAGCAATATATACATATTGGCATATGTATATATTGGATTGATTGATTTCCCGCCTCGTATAGCGGATGAGACCCTATTGCGCCGTTAGTAAGCGGATTATTTTTTATAAAACCCATATACCACGATATTCCACCTCGAAGTGGAATTGGTATTGTGCTAACGTCTGTGGATGCAGGGAAACAGGTTGGAGGGATCCAACTGGATTCCTCACCAGTATTTATTTATTTACAGATATTGATGTATATTCTGTGATCATGTTGATATATGATGTTTGTTGTTGTGATTGACTAATTGGTGCTGTTGCATCATCGGATTCAGTTTTGAAGTTTAAAAATAACGACTTTTACTTTAAAAGGATTTTTAAAGTGATTTTTGAAAATATACGTTTTATGGAATTTTTGAATTGATTTAAAAACGTTAAACTTTTAAAGTTATAAAAGTTATAAATTTTAGTGAAATATAACCAAAGTGTCGTTTTTAAAATAAAAGTCGATTTATTTATGAAATGGTTTAAGTTGGGATTTTTGAATAACCATAAACGATTTGTATAAAAAGATGTATAAAAATTGATATTTATAAATAAAATATTAGCATTATAAAACGAGTTTTTATAAGTGTTAAAAATGAAATATTTATGGAATTCATAAGTAAATGAAATTTATAGATTTATAAATTGTGAAGTTATAAAATGGATGAAACTGTCGAATAGGAGATTTATAAGAAATTAACTTATAAATTGGATTTTTGCCTTTAAATGGAATATTGATCAAATTTGTTAATAAAAGAGATTTATTAAATCAAAGTTGTTATGAATTATGAAGATGAATTTATAAACGTTGTTTTATGAATTCGAAAATAAATCAAATTTGATAAATTAAATATAGAAAGTGATTAAGGGAATTTTATCCACGATTTTGGATAGTGGATAATTCTTGAAAATAAATGTGTAGAAAAAGTTTGAAATTGGGTTAAGTGAATTATATTCACGATTTTGGACAGTGAATATATTTTAAAAAAAAATGGATTTATTTTTGAAGAAGTGATATTAAAAATGAAGTTAAACATTTTAAAGATGTTCTAAAATGTATTATGAATCGAAAGCATAGATTTCCGCAGTTCTTGTTGAAATAGACGTTTTCGAGAAAGAAGGAAATGATGGACTATAACACTGTTGTTATAGTAAATGATTTCCGAAAGGAAATATTTTTATCTGGTATTGGGATTTATATATCTATCTTAATTCTGAATCCCTATACTAGTGATTTTGAGTCGTCGTAACGATGTTTTACGTGGCAGTCGTTTTGACTCGAATAGATGTTATAGTAAATGATTTCCTTAAAGAATGAACTATATACTTAAACTTTGATTTAAGTATATCGAATATTTTCAAATGTTGAAAATAAAGGATTTGTGAATTACTTATTATTAAATAAGTATGGAAATGTGTTCCAAAATGAAATGAAACGTTTTGAGATTTTATCTTCTTAAAGATAAAATGAAATTGAATATTTGAAATCAATTGAAAATCGTATATCAGTAGATATTTGAAATATAAATTCACTATGGAATTTATAAAAGAAATGGAAACTGTTTAGAAAAATAAATATTGATTTATTTTTGGAAGTGTGGAAATTTTATATCTATTAAAGATATTTTTGGAAAATAAATAATTTGGGAAAATTATTTGGAATCTGATGATGTTGCGCATCTTTATTGATAGTTAAATAACCGACTATCAATAATTACCTTTAGATAGGTATTTGTTGTGAACTGGATGAATTTGAATGCCACACTTATTTTTGAATAATCGCTCACTATTCGAGTTAGCCGGGAAAGGACCATGGGGTCGTATAACCCATTTCGAATATGTGATACGTCGTTATGAATTGCATTCGAAGACCGGTGTTGAAGACCGGATATTTTTGAAAACGGAAGGATTACCGTCGAGTTACTCTACATCGGTTGATCTCCGGTTTAGAGGTTTTATCACCCTTAGTGACGGGAAGTCCGGACGTGATTAGAAATTTATCCGGATATGCAAGGGCTTCGTGAGAAGTGCCTTCGGTTCTGTTCGATCCCGGAACAGACTTGTATGGATTGTGTGTCTGACGTTACAATTTGAGATATAAAGCTGATTTCTTTCAAATACATTTCTGTTGGTGGCGGAGAATTTATTCTTTTAGCTTAACACCCTTCTCTGAGACGTACGAGCTCAGAGGTTATGTAGTTGAAATTTATCAGCGATATACTCCCAATTTGGTAACGTGGCATACTGAGTGTTGCTGTGAAATGATCAGTGTTTGATCATTTGTGATATGATCATTTGTTTGATCTTATATCTTTGTGATCATAGGTTGATCATTTGTTTGACCCGAAGCAGGGCTTTGTAGAAAGCGTAGCTTTGTGGACGAGACTTCGTCGAGCCTCACACCCCGGAAATGGTCAAAACAGGAAGGATGCAGCAAGGTTCTAGGGAGTAGCGCCCCTTAGTGTATGTCATTCCTTCTGGATAGAGGTGGTATCATGGTATGGAGCTCAGATACTTAACTTATGTGGTTGCTGCATTATTACTATGTGGTTTGTTGGAAATCGGGGATCCTCGGGAAGATCGATTACGATCGGGGGATGGCATACGCGTGTCAGTAGTTACCTATTTTTGCAGAGGTAACCCGGCCTTGTGTTGGCAGAGATCCGGTTAGGTTCTCGGGTCGTCTATTCCAGGGACGTACCCATCGTGGAAAAGGAAGTTCCTTAGCCTGACCATTTGTTGGAAATCCAAAGAAACAATACGTGACGTGTACGGTTTTAGTTGTATTACCTGCTATGGAATGTGGCGGTAACCTGCTATTGAACATAGTAGCTATAGTAGGCATAAGTGCGGAATGCCTATGCTGGCTAAGATTAATATTATACTTTCGAAAATGTTTTCGACACTATGCACTAATAATAATATCAAAAAGAATTTGATTTTGCGTAGTAAGCATCTTTGACTATCATAAGAAGAAATCTCCTCCAATTCTGCGTTTGCATTGTGTGTGTGGTGAGAGGTCTTATGGTAGTTTCATTTTCCAAAAGCATTGCGAATTGACTTTAAAAATATTCCTGTTTATTTTAAAAATAACTGTTTTACGATCTCACACCAGTCTCCATGACTGACTCGGAGTTTATTGTTCCCTTCTAAACTCTGGGTGCCCACCAATTTCCACACGGGCAGCCTAGAGTCATGTTGTCAGGATATTCTGGAGCTTTGGAGATAAGCTGGATGACGAGACGTAGTATTTGTATCTGATATTATTTATTCCGCTGTGTATTCTGTATGAGGACAAGTTCATATAACTGTCCATTGTTGTATATTGACTCTGATGATTGATGTATGTATAAAATGATATAGTTCTTTGTTTTAAAGATTATTCATTTATCTATTATATATTGTTCCGCTGCGATGTGTAAGATTCTGATATTGTTTCTGTATCTGATGTTGTTCTGTTGTTCTTCTCTATTTTCTTCTTCTCTTCTTCTTCTATTCTTTCTTTCTCTTCTCTCTTTTCTTCTACTTTTTCTTTTAAAACCATAACTTTTCGGGTTTCCGGCATTCGATGGCTCGGCAGTCGATAAAGTGAGTATCGATGTCGAATTTTCGAAAGTCGAAAATTCCGGGATGTTACATTTGGTATCAGAGCATATGGTTAAGCGACAACCCTGCTCTGTTGGGTGTTACTCATTAGAGATAGAGTCAGTAGTACTCTAGAATGAGTTGAGTGTAATAATAGATATGAGTGCGTATTTGTTATTTGAATATAAAAATGTTTTATATTGTGTTTGCTTATCCGTTGAGATGTTTGTGAATTTTGGTCGGTATGTGGGACGCCATATTATCGATAGGGATTTCTAAACACTTAAACGAGGCAAGACGACATAGTATTGTTTTAAAATAGGGTAAATGAAATAATTTTGCCCAAAACTATTTTTGTATAGAAAAGAAATTTTTCTATGAAGTACTATAGTATATGGTTGCATGGTTGTTAGAGGTGATAATATTAATCTATTATCATTGAAATTAAACAAGAAATTGAAATCCTAACTCCAAAGTTAAGAAATAAAATTCACATACAAATGAAATTAAGGAATGTAAATTATAAACGTGATTTGTAATTTGAAACGGAATTCCAGAGAAGTTTTTGGGAATGTTTTGAAAAGAATCTGAAAATTTTGGAGATTTGGAAAGTTTAAATCTTTTTGGAGTTGAAAATGAATTTCAAAGGTTTTGAAAAGTATCTTGGAGAGATGAAAGCTCTAAACTCTTTTCGGTCGCTGGAAAATAATTCCGATGATGATCGCGACATCACCGGTGTTCATTTTCGGGTTTCCAAAAGAGGAATTGCTGCTAAATTGTTTTAAATGGAAGTTGTTTGGAAAATTTGGGTTTAGTTTTGGAAATTCAAGGATAATTTGAATTGTTTTCAAAATGATTTTTTTGAGGTTGGGAAAGACTCTGGAATCCTATTTAAAATATTTATGGGAATAATAAATGAGCTGATAACTTATACAATTTAAATTTTGATAGAATAAATTTAACTTAAAGATGGAGTTAAATAAATGTAAGTATAAGTGAATAAATTTGAATAAATGAAATGTGAAATGAAAAATTGAATAAAAATAGATATGTAACTTCAATAGTAAACTAAAAATATATAAGCAGTTTATATTGGAAAATTTTGTAATAGAATTTGCAAAATGTTGGTTTGGATATGTAACTAGATATTATGGCTAGTAGGATATACAGGTATTATAAAGGAAATTGGATTTGATTTTCAAGATGAATTTGAATTGCTCGACAAAAGGTAAGTATTTAAATTTCAATATGAAATTTGATGATTTCTTGTCTAGCCGCTTGGCCTTTTCTTTTTCTTTTTGAAATCTGAGAGTCCGTAGGGACGTTTTGTAGTCGTACCGTATTAGCCGCGCAAAGGAGACGCTGGCAAAAATTTTCGAAAATTTAGGGCGTTAGAAAATTTTTGAGAAAATTTGAATTTAAACTCGAATTTAAATTTTGAAGTAAACGATATTGTTTGAAAACTATGAAAGGTTTAGAAAGTTAGTTGAGATAATAACGAATCTTTAGTAGAAAGATTTGTTTTGAAAAATTGATAAAATTATTGAATTTGAGAAAAAGAGTAGACGAGTTAAGGATCATTTTTTTCCTAACTTGTAATTTCGAGGACGAAATTCTTTTAAGGAGGGAAGTCTGTAACGACCCAGAATTTTGAACAAATTAAATTGAGAATATTTAATTAATTTTAAATATTTGAACGATGATTTAATTTGAATCCCCGATATAACTCTGAATTTTGCGATTAAACTTTAAAATTTAATCTATGGAATGGGATAAAAAACTTGTATCTTCAATTTTAAGTTGAAGAAAAATGTTTCAAAAGCTTTTAAAATTCGTATTGATAATTCTAAGGGTAATAGAACTTTCAGAATTGAATTTGAAACTGTTCTGTTCAGTTTTGAAATTTAATCGTTTAAATCGAATTTAAAAATAGCCGTCCGAGGCACTGTCTCGGAATTCGACGAAACCAGTTCCATTGGGTCCGTAATATTGTATTATTATCAGATTTCAATTTTCGTATTTTTCGGAGTTAATACGTGGCTATACGACAAGCAAACACGCTGAAATTGGAATTCGAGATATTTTGAAGAAAAATAATAATAATAAACAAAAAAGAAAAAGGCACGTTCAAACCCACGTTCTCCCATACCTACTCCCATACCCCCGTACTTCATTACCATCCCTCAGTTTCAATTCAAATTCACGAAGCCCTCTTTTTCCTCAGACAAAATCAAACGAACGAAACCAAAGAAAAAAAAACAAATAAATGGCAGCCGAGTTCTCTTCGCGAACAAATCGAGATCGAGGTAGCACGCGCGCCTTCGCATTGTCGATGAGATGGTTTCAGGAACGTTGTCTGAGTATCGTGGGTGGAGCGACCATCGATGTTGGTCTGGGTGAAGGGACATCGCGATTGTGGAGGCGGCAAGTATTCGCCTATCGATTTGGGGATAGCGGTGGTCGAGCGATGAACTCGAGGCAAGCAATGACGATTACTGGTGGGTGGTCTCGCGGTCGATTTGAAGGGAGGTCGGCGATGGTAAGGCAATCTCGAGTGAAAGCTGGAATCGCGAATTGATGGCGTGAGCACGGCGTAGTTGCGTACGATGATGGTAGGGGTGGTTCGGGGTTCTCGCGTTCGCAGTTTGGGGCTGGGTCGAAGTCGAGGCTGGCATCTCTAGGGTTTGGAGTTTGTGGCGATGGCGGGGTCAACCTCGGAGTCGCGACCGTTTGTGGTGAGGTATTTGATTTCGTTTTTCTTTTCGATTAAAACTGAAAATATAAATACAGAAGTAAAAAGAAGAAAACTTAGTTTTAAATTTTAAATTGAAATTTGATAAATTATTAAAGGAGAAAATTGATTGTTACAGTAAGGTATTCTTTAGTTTGAAATTTAATTTTGAAATTCAATAAATTACTGTTGAGATTTAAATTTTATACAGAGAAAAATATGCAATTTTATATATATACAGAAAACAGAAAGGTATATTAATTTTTATTTTTATTTAAAATTGTTTATTTGAAAACAGTAAGTTTAGATTTTTAATTTCAAAACAATGGATTTTAAATGTTTCCTAAGTTCAAAACAATTTTGTCTAACGAATAAGTAAATATATATACACCCTATTATAAAATTTATAACTTGGTTCGAACAGGAAATTTTATATAGATAAGGTTTTGGGTAAAGTAGGAATGTTTAAAAATGTTTAAACCTGTATAGGTTATTTTATATGCAGTATGAAAATGAAAATAAATTATATATACATATGTGAAAATAATGGATTTGAAAGTTAATTATTAATTTAGTATCAAATATTTGGTTAATTAAATTATCAAAAGGAAATTGATTTTGTGTCAGATATTTTATTTAAAAGAAAAATTTATTTAAAACTAAGTTACTAGTTGAATTAAAATTACCAAACGAAAATTTATAGTTTGATTTAATACGAGTATTAATAAATGTATAAATTGTTTATACAAGGTTCAAAAATCTTGAAGAAATGACTGGAATGGAAAACGGGTTGCTAATAAAAGCGAAGGTGAGATTTTTCTCACTCAAATTGAATGTGGAATTTTTGCAGTTATTGATTGCTATTTGGATGTGATATTAGATATAGTAGGATATATCTATATATATATATATATATATATAGCAATATATACATATTGGCATATGTATATATTGGATTGATTGATTTCCCGCCTCGTATAGCGGATGAGACCCTATTGCGCCGTTAGTAAGCAGATTATTTTTTATAAAACCCATATACCGCGATATTCCACCTCGAAGTGGAATTGGTATTGTGCTAACATCTGTGGATGCAGGGAAACAGGTTGGAGGGATCCAACTGGATTCCTCACCAGTATTTATTTATTTACAGATATTGATGTATATTCTGTGATCATGTTGATATATGATGTTTGTTGTTGTGATTGACTAATTGGTGCTGTTGCATCATCGGATTCAGTTTTGAAGTTTAAAAATAACGACTTTTACTTTAAAAGGATTTTTAAAGTGATTTTTGAAAATATACGTTTTATGGAATTTTTGAATTGATTTAAAAACGTTAAAATTTTAAAGTTATAAAAGTTATAAATTTTAGTGAAATATAACCAAAGTGTCGTTTTTAAAATAAAAGTCGATTTATTTATGAAATGGTTTAAGTTAGGATTTTTGAATAACCATAAACGATTTGTATAAAAAGATGTATAAAAATTGATATTTATAAATCAAATATTAGCATTATAAAACGAGTTTTTATAAGTGTTAAAAATGAAATATTTATGGAATTCATAAGTAAATGAAATTTATAGATTTATAAATTGTGAAGTTATAAAATGGATGAAACTGTTGAATAGGAGATTTATAAGAAATTAACTTATAAATTGGATTTTTGCCTTTAAATGGAATATTGATCAAATTTGTTAATAAAAGAGATTTATTAAATCAAAGTTGTTATGAATTATGAAGATGAATTTATAAACGTTGTTTTATGAATTCGAAAATAAATCAAATTTGATAAATTAAATATAGAAAGTGATTAAGGGAATTTTATCCACGATTTTGGATAGTGGATAATTCTTGAAAATAAATGTGTAGAAAAAGTTTGAAATTGGGTTAAGTGAATTATATTCACGAT
Organism: Allium fistulosum; assembly: GCA_030737815.1. Classification (NCBI taxonomy): domain Eukaryota; kingdom Viridiplantae; phylum Streptophyta; class Magnoliopsida; order Asparagales; family Amaryllidaceae; genus Allium; species Allium fistulosum. Next base: position 637,738,306 of record CM060901.1, read on the forward strand.
TTTGGACAGTGAATATATTATATAAAAAAAATGGATTTATTTTTGAAGAAGTGATATTAAAAATGAAGTTAAACATTTTAAAGATGTTTTAAAATGTATTATGAATCGAAAGCATAGATTTCCACAGTTCTTGTTGAAATAGACGTTTTCGAGAAAGAAGGAAATGATGGACTATAACACTGTTGTTATAGTAAATGATTTCCGAAAGGAAATATTTTTATCTGGTATTGGGATTTATATATCTATCTTAATTCTGAATCCCTATACTAGTGATTTTGAGTCGTCGTAACAATGTTTTACGTGGCAGTCGTTTTGACTCGAATAGATGTTATAGTAAATGATTTCCTTAAAGAATGAACTATATACTTAAACTTTGATTTAAGTATATCGAATATTTTCAAATGTTGAAAATAAAGGATTTGTGAATTACTTATTATTAAATAAGTATGGAAATGTGTTCCAAAATGAAATGAAACGTTTTGAGATTTTATCTTCTTAAAGATAAAATGAAATTGAATATTTGAAATCAATTGAAAATCGTATATCAGTAGATATTTGAAATATAAATTCACTATGGAATTTATAAAAGAAATGGAAACTGTTTAGAAAAATAAATATTGATTTATTTTTGGAAGTGTGGAAATTTTATATCTATTAAAGATATTTTTGGAAAATAAATAATTTGGGAAAATTATTTGGAATCTGATGATGTTGCGCATCTTTATTGATAGTTAAATAACCGACTATCAATAATTACCTTTAGATAGGTATTTGTTGTGAACTGGATGAATTTGAATGCCACACTTATTTTTGAATAATCGCTCACTATTCGGGTTAGCCGGGAAAGGACCATGGGGTCGTATAACCCATTTCGAATATGTGATACGTCGTTATGAATTGCATTCGAAGACCGGTGTTGAAGACCGGATATTTTTGAAAACGGAAGGATTACCGTCGAGTTACTCTACATCGGCTGATCTCCGGTTTAGAGGTTTTATCACCCTTAGTGACGGGAAGTCCGGACGTGATTAGAAATTTATCCGGATATGCAAGGGCTTCGTGAGAAGTGCCTTCGGTTCTGTTCGATCCCGGAACAGACTTGTATGGATTGTGTGTCTGACGTTACAATTTGAGATATAAAGCTGATTTCTTTCAAATACATTTCTGTTGGTGGCGGAGAATTTATTCTTTTAGCTTAACACCCTTCTCTGAGACGTACGAGCTCAGAGGTTATGTAGTTGAAATTTATCAGCGATATACTCCCAATTTGGTAACGTAGCATACTGAGTGTTGCTGTGAAATGATCAGTGTTTGATCATTTGTGATATGATCATTTGTTTGATCTTATATCTTTGTGATCATAGGTTGATCATTTGTTTGACCCGAAGCAGGGCTTTGTAGAAAGCGTAGCTTTGTGGACGAGACTTCGTCGAGCCTCACACCCCGGAAATGGTCAAAACAGGAAGGATGCAGCAAGGTTCTAGGGAGTAGCGCCCCTTAGTGTATGTCATTCCTTCTGGATAGAGGTGGTATCATGGTATGGAGCCCAGATACTTAACTTATGTGGTTGCTGCATTATTACTATGTGGTTTGTTGGAAATCGGGGATCCTCGGGAAGATCGGTTACGATCGGGGGATGGCATACGCGTGTCAGTAGTTACCTATTTTTGCAGAGGTAACCCGGCCTTGTGTTGGTAGAGATCCGGTTAGGTTCTCGGGTCGTCTATTCCAGGGACGTACCCATCGTGGAAAAGGAAGTTCCTTAGCCTGACCATTTGTTGGAAATCCAAAGAAACAATACGTGACGTGTACGGTTTTAGTTGTATTACCTGCTATGGAATGTGGCGGTAACCTGCTATTGAACATAGTAGCTATAGTAGGCATAAGTGCGGAATGCCTATGCTGGCTAAGATTAATATTATACTTTCGAAAATGTTTTCGACACTATGCACTAATAATAATATCAAAAAGAATTTGATTTTGCGTAGTAAGCATCTTTGACTATCATAAGAAGAAATCTCCTCCAATTCTGCGTTTGCATTGTGTGTGTGGTGGGAGGTCTTATGGTAGTTTCATTTTCCAAAAGCATTGCGAATTGACTTTAAAAATATTCCTGTTTATTTTAAAAATAACTGTTTTACGATCTCACACCAGTCTCCATGACTGACTCGGAGTTTATTGTTCCCTTCTAAACTCTGGGTGCCCACCAATTTCCACACGGGCAACCTAGAGTCATGTTGTCAGGATATTCTGGAGCTTTGGAGATAAGCTGGATGACGAGACGTAGTATTTGTATCTGATATTATTTATTCCGCTGTGTATTCTGTATGAGGACAAGTTCATATAACTGTCCATTGTTGTATATTGACTCTGATGATTGATGTATGTATAAAATGATATAGTTCTTTGTTTTAAAGATTATTCATTTATCTATTATATATTGTTCCGCTGCGATGTGTAAGATTCTGATATTGTTTCTGTATCTGATGTTGTTCTGTTGTTCTTCTCTATTTTCTTCTTCTCTTCTTCTTCTATTCTTTCTTTCTCTTCTCTCTTTTCTTCTACTTTTTCTTTTAAAACCATAACTTTTCGGGTTTCCGGCATTCGATGGCTCGGCAGTCGATAAAGTGAGTATCGATGTCGAATTTTCGAAAGTCGAAAATTCCGGGATGTTACATTTGGTATCAGAGCATATGGTTAAGCGACAACCCTGCTCTGTTGGGTGTTACTCATTAGAGATAGAGTCAGTAGTACTCTAGAATGAGTTGAGTGTAATAATAGATATGAGCGCGTATTTGTTATTTGAATATAAAAATGTTTTATATTGTGTTTGCTTATCCGTTGAGATGTTTGTGAATTTTGGTCGGTATGTGGGACGCCATATTATCGATAGGGATTTCTAAACACTTAAACGAGGCAAGACGACATAGTATTGTTTTAAAATAGGGTAAATGAAATAATTTTGCCCAAAACTATTTTTGTATAGAAAAGAAATTTTTCTATGAAGTACTATAGTATATGGTTGCATGGTTGTTAGAGGTGATAATATTAATCTATTATCATTGAAATTAAACAAGAAATTGAAATCCTAACTCCAAAGTTAAGAAATAAAATTCACATACAAATGAAATTAAGGAATGTAAATTATAAACGTGATTTGTAATTTGAAACGGAATTCCAGAGAAGTTTTTGGGAATGTTTTGAAAAGAATCTGAAAATTTTGGAGATTTGGAAAGTTTAAATCTTTTTGGAGTTGAAAATGAATTTCAAAGGTTTTGAAAAGTATCTTGGAGAGATGAAAGCTCTAAACTCTTTTCGGTCGCTGGAAAATAATTCCGATGATGATCGCGACATCACCGGTGTTCATTTTCGGGTTTCCAAAAGAGGAATTGCTGCTAAATTGTTTTAAATGGAAGTTGTAGATGTAATATTCACAACAAACCTCATTTTTTATGTAGATGTAATATTGGCACAGCTAGTAAAAACCGAACTTCTGTCTATAATGACGGCTTAAGGAAACTGACCAACAACAAATTGTGTCCTTCAGTTATCAATAGCCGAAGCTTCCTTCTCTCTTTCGACTCAAGGGCACCGACCAGCAACTCAAACATCAAACCTGTCATTAGCTTTGTAATTCAAACATCAAACAATCTAGAATTAGCTTTATAATTCAAACATTAAACCACATGTAAACACTGACCGGCAACTCAAACTCAAACATCAAAGACATATTATTGTTTTAAACTCAAACGACATGTAATTCAAACAACATCATTCAATTAGATTAACATTGTTTTCCTTCAGTTATCAACGGGCGAAGCTTCCTTCCATTATTCGACTCAAGAACACCGACCAACAACTCAAACATTAAACCTGTAATTAGCTTTGTAATTCAAACATCAAACCACATGTAAACACCGCTAGCAACTCAAACATCAAAGACATGTTATTTTTTTCAACTCAAACAACATGTAATTCGAATGACATCATTCAACTAGATTAAGCATTGTTTTCAACTAAAACTACTTCATACAAAAAGCATTGTTTTTAATCAATTCCAAACAAAATACCAGTCATTGCTTAATAACCTATATCGCATTCATTACACATCCAAACAAAAATGTTTCAACCAAATAAGAAAACCCGTACAAAATACTTTCAACTACCCACACATAAAATACATCAAATCTAACCCATAGGATCATTCTTCTCTTTTGCACATTTCTCCCGTTTGTCTAGTTCATTCAGTATTTCCTCCAACAAGTCAATTGGTTCACGTTATATAGTAAGACACCGATTTATTATTCTCGATCGAGTAGCATTCAGATTTTCCTTCAACTTTTCTACAGCTTTACCAGCAGCAATTCTCTGCATTAAGTTCAAATAAAAATAAAATAAAATTCAAATACATAAAAAATGTAAAGAATATAATTACTTACCAACTTATCATTATTGTCAACTTTCCTTAAGCAACTTCTCCTTGGCTCCGGGTTTTGATTGGGATGCGACACACTCAAATATCATGGCATGTACTTAGTTGTACAATCCCAAGGATCAACCACACGAGTAAACCGTAATTTTAAAGAAAGCACATCATCTTACCAATTTTCTGAATATCAATACCCATTATCAAATACAATTTTATATGGTTAGCAGTTTGACCTCTACGACATTTGCTTAGAACCATTGGATTTGTGGGGATATGCTGAGAAATACCAAATTGATGTAGCATTCTATTGGGATAGTATGGTTCTGCAATATTAAAACATAAAATAACATCATTATAAAATATGACTTCAGCAAGGAATACTGAGACCTCACAGTATGATATGGATCCCAACATATCTAAAATTAAACATAACTAATAAGTCACTTACATCTAGACTAAATAAAATAATATTCATACTTACATCTTGTGCAGATAAATCGTCTAACTATTCTCAAAATCGTATTATAGCCGAAGTTGTATATCCGGATTGTTTCATTGGTTGCCATCTACACATCCTTAGCATCGTGTCATCACAGTCTATAGTAGGAATAGCATTAGGAAGCATAGGAAAATGATCGTAAATCCAAGCCTATAGAAATATTCATTAGTATTTATTTTACTATTGGGTAGATTAGTTGAACAAAAATAGAAATGACTTACTATCAACAACAAGTAACTGGTCATCTATTTTACATCCCATCTTGAGGCCAAACCCAATTGATGATAGAAAAAGGCTAAGGCTTCCATCCCTTAAGCTTGTTCATTCAAATGATTTATGTTCTCCAAACATCTCAAATAGTTCACCGGAACCTTCGTGCCTGACTTATCACAGAATAAAGTAAAACCCAATATATAAAGCATATACGAACGGGCAACGACTACGAAATCACCTTCATTTGCATCTTCTTTATTTGCCTTTTCCTCAAATGTTTCCAATAAGAAGTTGAGTTCCACTGAATTAGAATCATTTAGTTGTTCTCTCGCTACAACCTCATCGACACCAAGATAATCAACTAAAAGGTCAATCTATTTACGATCATCCTCCTCTGCATTATACAATTACTTACGACGAGAGTTTTTAGAATTTGGGTGACATCATCCAATGTTATTGTCATTTCTCTAAAAGGCAAATGAAAATAATTTTTTTCAAGATGCTATCTCTCGATGAAAGCTGAAACAGTCACATAGTCAATGTGCTTGTATGAGAATTGTACCAAAGTATATAAACCTGAATTTTTAATTTTTTGCACAACTGGAGTGGCATATCATCAACACTCCATTCCTTCAACTTTGTTGTATAGGAAATGTATTTTAGTAGGCCTCACTCCTAAATAAAAAAAATTCATAAATTGTCATACATTTTAAAATATTATTTTAAACTTTTTAATATAGATGTATTCATCGGCATAGAATCAGCAGCTTTGCTAGAAGAAGTCCTACTTAAAGGAGGAACATTTGTTTGCATTTCTGCTTCTTCATTATCAAAATCATCGTTATTTGATTCATCTCCATTTTTACTAGAAACATCTCCAGATCCATCTTCACCAGAACCATCCCCCAGACCATATTTATTAGACTTATCTCTAGAACCATCTTGACTAGACTCAGCCCCTGAACCATCATGACTAGACCTATTTGCAGAAACATCTTCACTTGGCTCGAACCATCGTCGTTCCTTTCTTCTTATTAGTTTCCAACTTCTACTACAACATCCATCTTTCTCTTCTTCTCTAATTCCATGACACGTTTGCATCTTAAAAAAGCAGTCATGACTTGTCTATCTTTTCCTATAAACAATATAATCAATGTTATAAATACAATGCGAATAGCATAAGCCAGGTTAACATTTTTCTAAAAACAAAAATGGCGACTGCTTTCAAATTTCAAAATGGCGACTGCCGAGCTAGGGTTTCATCCCTAAAATTGCTATTTTCCCTTTCATTTCCAACCACGTCCACTACTCGATTCCATTTTCAGTTTGCGACTTCTTAAATCCCGACTTCGTTCTGCAGCTTCGTTCTCGATCGTGACTTTATTCTACTACTCGATTTCTACAAGTTGCCTCTCTAATCGTGAATACTATCTCCACTCATGACTTCTCTTGGTTTTCTCATTTTTTCATTTTTGGAGATGGTCTTAGCTTATGACTCCTATTCTTGATGCTGTTGATGAGTTTCCCCCATTGTCCTGGGGCTTTTCAACCTTGGGCTGGCGTTGGTTCCTTCAAGAAGGCTGTTGTGGGATCCCAACCGGACGATTTGCAAGGAATTCCAGGACCTGGTGCTGCCTTTGTCTCCTTAGGTGGTGTTGGTTTGGTGGTAGATGGCTGGTGAAGCTATGGTAGATGGCTCGAGGCTCTCAAAGGTAACACCTACTGCCTCTTCCTTTGCTAAAATCACTGCATGTTCCAATACTGTTAATGAAAGTCCCAAGCCAATTTGTGCTTGGTCATCTCCGTTTAAGAATAAGCCTGGTAATACAGGCTCTTTTATTCCCAAACAATATGATGTCAAATTTGCGGATACACCTGTCCCACCCCAAAGTAAATTATTGATGTTGGAATTGCATTTTGGAAAGACTATTTAGTTGGCTTCTTTTTAGATGATGCTCCATATTACTCGGTTGTCAAAAAACATGTTCTTGGTTTGTGGCATTTGCGTGGTTCGATAAATGTCATATGTGACAACTCTACGCATTTTTTTAAATTCTCCTCCTCTCAAGAGAGAACTCGTGTTTTGAAATCAGGCCCTATTATCATTAAGGGTAAAGTGTTTATCATTGCCCATGGATCCCATTTGTCAACCTTGCACGCGAGCAAGTTTTATCTATTCCTGTTTGGGCGCACATCTCAAATATTCCTTTAATTTTTCAATCGCTTGAGGGGATAAACTTGATTGCCAACCATATTGGACAACTAATTTATCTTGACATTTCCACCGAGCATACACAGTTTCTCCGTTATGCCAAAGCTCTAATTGAGATTTCCCCCACAAAGCTGTTGCCATCTCGAATTCCTATGTCTTTTGTCGTGGGGAGGATTACCCACATCGATGTCTCATACCGGTGGAAGTCGCCTATTTGTGACTTGTGTCATTCCTTTGGCCATGAAATTCTCGTTGCCCTCACTCAGGTGCCGATTCTAGCTGCCTCCCTCCTTAGAATCCCTTGCCAAAGCCCCCTAGTAGACATTGGCAGGTCAAACCTTCACAAGCCTCCCATCCACCTCCCTATCCCCCATCACTTCGGATTCTCCTGGGTTGGTAGACATGGCGTCGCTGCTCGCTTCTCCTCCTCTTACAGCCCTTCCCTCCATCACAACTGGTGTTGGATCCCTTCTTCACCCGCCTGCGACTCAGCTCCTTTGCCACATTCATCTTCGGATTTGGTCCCCTCATCTGACACCGACTCCCCGATCACATCTCTTAAGAATCGATTTGTCCATGCCTTAATTTTCAACCCTCCTAGAGTTGAGCTCATTGCTCAAGAGATTAAAGACAAACTTTAGACATTTCTCCTTTAGTTTTTCTGTAGGGAGGCTAGGACCTAGACACATAGGGGTACTAGCCTTTGCTACCACTCTGCATAGAGGGTGTTCTCAAAATGGATTTCTGATGACGAAAAAGATGAGAGGGGGCTTTTCTACAAACTCTTAGATGACGAGTTGGTCCTCTGCAATGATGGTGAATTCGATGCTAATAACGAAGCGATTTTAGCTGCAAAGGACTGGGATCACAAATTCATTTCTCGCCCCGCACTCCTGGATACTGTCCTGAGATTTTATATTGGTTACGTCGTTGCGCTAGAATTTAGCTTTATCAATTATTTCTTGGATGTTATATGATGCCAAGCTTGCATTTAATATTTATTGGACATTGATTGTTGCATTGCTATTCTACCAGGCATGTTGGCTTTATTTTGTTTCTATTTATGCTATCGAGCCAGGCATGTTGGCTATGTGTTTGTTTGTTGGATAGGCCTTCGGGTCATGGACTTCTGTATCTTTACTTCTATCTATATATGTCTAGTACGATTGTATGGTCCTAGGATCATACATCCTTTATATCAAAAAAATTAAAAATACAATACATGATTGTTAAAAAATACTATATAAATTCAAATCAACGAAATTACTTATATAAATACAATTATTTATTATTGGGATTTCTATGTTTGGATATGTATTCATTCCAATGATTTTATGTATAAATTTACCTAAATTCAGTAAGCTATGCACAACAAATCTATGTTAAGTAATGATTTTGTGTATAAATTTACCTAAATTCAGTAAGCCATACGAAACAGATCAATGTTGATAAACAAAATTCAACCAGCCATTCAATATCGAGCTCAATAAGCATCAATCGGTTTCCAATCACTGTGATAATTTAAATTTCATGGCTATAAGAAACCATTCTAATCAAAATAATAATAGAAAACTAGGGTTTTACATTTTGCAAATCATTAATCGACTCAAGTTAACTCGACCGGTTCGGCGTTTTGCAAACTAGGGTTCACCAACTCAAAATGGAAAAAGAAAACACTTACTAGATTGACTTGGTTGAACTACCGACATTGACTTCTGGCTTGGCCAAAAATATCGACCAGGTTTCCCCATTATAGACGACGACTGCGTAGCTTGTTGCGTGAAGAAGGAATAGAAGAGGGAAATTATGTTCTTTTTGAAACTTTGGGTGCCTGCTAACTAAAACAAAATAAGGGAATGGTGTTAGGAATATTAGACTTAATTTTTTGGAGGTGGCCAGAAGAAAAAAGACCAAGGTGCTAATAGTACTAATTTTTATATCTTCTAATATACTTGTAGCATGATACTAAGAACCGTGCCTTTGATTAAGGGTCGAGCCTTAATCATCGCCCTAGCATGGCATGGTTGGCATTCAAGCGACGCTGTTTCTTTAGCCAAATACACGATGCTCTTAGCATTACTATACTTTAGGCCATTAAAATTTCCAAACTCTAACTATTTAGGGCATTGTTAAAGATATTCAATTTTTGATCGAAGGCCAATTTTTGATCGAAGGCCAATTTTAGAGGACTCCACGTGGAAAAATATTATTATGGATAATGGAACCAAATAAATTGATTTACTATTTTATCCTCATGCAATGCAAAATTTGACAATATCCCATGAAAAATGAAAAAAGATGATGGTTCATCGAAAAGCATTTTCGATGGGGTCTGATCGAAAAGAAAGTCAAAAAATAGTGGACAATCACCAAAACAATGAGAACGGTTACTTTTTTTCATTAACAGATGCAACATTTTTTTGTACACTACATAACAATATTATGAAAATTAGAGTCCTATCAAGTTAGAAAATTTTATCGATACAAAACAATAGTTATGATCTAAATTTAATAAGTCAACACAAACCAATGTAAATAAATCTCATCTCATAAAATAAAAGAAATAGAACAATTTTTGAAGTGGTCCAATCAACGGATTTGCATCCATTTTATGTTATATGTTAATTTTTGTTATTAAAACATCCTACATTGGCCTCATTATATTTACTAAACCATCTACTTCCTCCCTAACCAGCATCATGAATAATTTAGACTCTTTCTCATCTTTCACTGGCCTGCACATCAACTCCTCCAAATCTCACATCCTCCTTATTGGCTTGTTTAATCCTCAAATGGATTACTGCCTCTCTATCACCAAAATGTAGCCTTTTCTAAATGATATGAGTTATCTTGGAATTCCCCCAGCCAATAAGAAAATCTCTAATGTTCAATATATCCCTCTTTATGAGAAAATCACTTCTACTATGAATAGATGGCAAAACAAACTTTTAAGTCAAGCTGGAAGACTTACCATTCTTAACTCCATTATTTTCTCCATGAATGTTTAATGGGGTAGAACTTTCCTTCTCCTAGCAAAGCTTATTTCTATGATAAGAAGTGCCATGATCAGATTCTTATGGTCTAACTCAATATACTCAAGAAAACTTGCTTCAATTAATTTCAAGAAATTAGAATTACAAAAAAAATTAGAGGACTTCACATTGAAAATCTCAAAATTTGGAATACTTCTGCCTTATTCAAACATTTTGATAATTTCACTAATAACAACAACCCTGTCTGGGTTGCCTGGACAATAAACCATTACCTTAAATATGAAGACTTCCGGCTAATGAATCCCAAGCCCTCCTCTAGTTGGATTTGGAAAGCTATCCCTAAGCTAAGGGACACTCTTTTACCTCATGCCACTTTGAGACTTACAGACAATAGTGGAGCAAAATTATAAAAGGTCCCTTGGGTTGCTAAAGGTCTAAACCTAAAAAACTGTCAAACATATGAAGAGATGATGTAAACCGATAATCCTACGTAAGTTAAAGTTATTAATTACATTAGGAATGGAGTCATTAAACTTCCCAGTACTAGATTCAAATGTAACTTCTCTCTGGAATGCCTTCTCTAATTCTGCTTTCTACTTTGCTGACAATGATACATATGTTTAGACCACAGCCTTGAAGTGCCATTCTCCCAACATTATTTTCTCAGCTCTTTAGAACAGTAGTCGCACGTTAAATTTCCTTGGTTTAGACGAATTTGGAAAAACTCTACTTCAGAGAAGCTCAATATTTTCCTATGGAAGATCTTGAAAAATGCAATATATACCCTCTGTAACCTTGCTCATAAAAGCATCCTCATCACAACAAGCTCTCTTCTGCAAATGCTATCCTAAGGATAACCACCACCTTTACTTCAATTATACCTTAGTTTTTTTCCTCTGGGAAAAGATTAAAATGAAAGGAGGCCTTGTTGTTCCATTTAGAGATAACAAGAGGGAATGTAAAAGATTTACAAAGCAACTACTTGGAAGGACTCATTTTCCTGTAGTCTCCTGTTGATTCTAAAAGTTTTTGCTACTAGTATTTGGAAGGAGAGAAATGACCGAGTTTTCAATGGGAAAGAAAAGAAAAGAATGGAAATCTATTATGAAATCTTTAAGTGAATTTCCAATGTTATGAGTTCTTCTCCGTATAATTTTCCAACAAATATGTTGGAAGATGGTGTAGGATGCTTGTTTTGTTCCTGTGTTTTATCTTTCCTTATTATTCTCTATACTTTTCCTATATTACTTGCTTGTAATTTTGTAATTTCAAGTATTTAATAAAATGACAGGGGTTCGTTCAACACCATGGGCCTTGCTATAAAACATCCTAATCTGAGTGAAAGAAGATGATACTCTCTAGTAATTAAACTTAAGGCAGCAAGCAAAGTACCTATCCGATGTTTAGAATTTTTTTTAAATGGTACTTTATTTCCTTGAAAAAGGGCCGATGTCTAGAATTATTAATTTTGATTTTTCCTACACCACACACACGCATACGCACATGCGCGCACGCGCACACACACATATAAGCTGGGATCAATAGACTCCTTTATTTAGCACCATTTGTAGCCCCCTAATATCAGCCATATGTTTTAAATATTTGGTCCATGTAACAGAGAGGAAAAATACAGATATTCAAATAGAAACTTGTAGCTGATATCAAGGGACTACGAAATGATGTTAGTAAAGGGGCTATTGATCACACACACACACACACACACACACACACACACACATATATATATATATATATATATATATATAAAGAGAAAGAGGAAGGTTGAGGGGAATATGGAATGCTACATGTGTTGAGATGCTCTAATCGATATTAACAGATGCAAATCAATTAAACAATACTAAAGCCGAAGAACTTCTAGCTCTCTTATTAATTTCTAGAAGTTTTCTCTCTTCTCTTTGATTCTCTTAATATTTTATTTTCAGATTTTTTTAAGTTAATAATCTACATCTATTTTACTAAATCCATCCCATCATTTTACTGTATAGTATATATACATTTAAAGCTTATATAATTACTTGCAAATGGTTCATTAGTTACCTCCTAACATTTATATCCAAGCCCATATCTTTAGTTAATACAAAATCTAGAATTTAACCTATCTAAATAAATTCAGTTATTTAATATTTATCAATATTTATAATAAATGCTAATTAATCACAATTTCAATATGTATACAGCTATTATATCAACTAAAACGACAAAATTAACCTTTTACTCGATTATGGTATCTAAATCATGTAAAAAACAATAAGAAAATTAATTTGTAAAAAAAATATCTCAATAAATTTAAAGTATGTTGCATTGTAAAATTCTACTTTTAATGTAATATCCCACCTCTATACCCGTATTACTAAGAGTATTACTGATTAATACTGTCGAGTAACATGGAGAATGAGGTGGTATGAGTGATACACACGTGAATATTCCCTTAGACCAACACTAGATATGCCTTACAAAATAAAAATCACCCACGTCGACGTAAACAATCTCGGTTCAAAGCAATAAATACGTGTGGTTCCCGAGGACAGAACAATACACTACATATAAAAGAATAGAGAACACGAGTCATGCACGCAACGATATCATATAGTAATAAATATACACGAGTCCAAGTGGGATATAGAATAAGTCAAACTCCCACTATCTCAAAAATATACAATGTATAAATCCAATACATATATCTCAACATCATCAATATACATGAGGCTATAAAAAAATAGATAATGATACACTAATCAACTAATAGTCTAGCCTCCGTCCATGTCCGACAATCAGAACTGGTCATCATTTCCCTGAACGTCAAATATCTCGAACTGACCCGAGTATTATATAAATAATAAACGGGTCAAATTATGTCTAGATTCAATGGTGAGAATATAAATGATATATTAAGGAATAACATATACACAACATCATAAAGAAATCAAACCAAAAAAATAATAAAACATCCACAACACATTGAATAACATCCATAACACATCAAAACATTCATAAGACAATGAACACAATCGCACATCAAGCATCCATCGCATGCGTCACACCACACACATCAAGCATCCATCGCACACATCACACTCAACACACAACTCATACATCACACATCATGCTCATCGCACGCATCACACACATTCACACATCACACACATCGTACGCAACATACATCACACACATCATACGCAACATACATCACACACATCATACACAACACACATCGCACACTACATACATCAATCCATTCGTATTTATTTAGCAGTATTAAATTTATTCATTTTATTCTTCATTTCTGCTAATTCTATAACTACTGCTACTACTACTTTTAATGTACCACCAAAAGCCGAGTCTACACCTGAGCCTCGTTATTTCTTAGATGCAAAGGGAGACCCTACTCACGCCTACCTATTTCCTTCGCGGTCGCTGTTTTTTTCCCTCTAGGCATTTTTTTTAAAATTTTGTTTTCATCGGTTTTTCTTTCTTTTGAATAGTAGAGAATGACAAGGGATTGAAAGAAAAGAGTGGAGAGGACAGTAATGAGTTTGGGTTTATGGGTAAAAGAAGACTCGAGAATGAAATGGGTTCCTTTTTTTATTACTTCTTTCTACATTTTTTTTCAATTAAGTCCATTTGTGTTATTTTCAATTGAAAATTATAATTTCTTTATTTAGATACAAATAATTTTATCATTTGTCTATAAATAAATTTTTAAATTTTAATTGATTTATAATGTTGTTCAAAAACATACTTTAATAAACTTTTCAAAGTATTTCAATTCAATAATTGCTCATCTTTATTGATTTATCCATTTCATTAATGTCAATTAAGATTCCTTTTCATTCATTTCAACATATGAAAGTTATTTACAGTACAAAAGGTATTTTATATTCATTTAAATATTTTATTCAAATTCAATATATTTACTAAATAAAAATAGATTTCAATTTATTATATTGAAAATCCATTTATTGTTAAATATCAATAAATTATATTTTAAAAAAATAAACATCCATAAATCAAATTCAAATGTTTTATTTTAATTAAAGTGATTTTTTACAACAATACGGAAAGTAGGGTAGTTACATTTAACTTCAAATATATGCCTTTGAAATTACCATAAATATTTACAAAATGCATATTTTTCTTCTAATATTCTACGTTTTAGTCCGTATATTTAGATTAACTATGAACTTTAAATTTAAACTAATTATTAAATAATATTCGTAAGTTCGTATACTATATTATCAAAGTATGAAAATTTCATTATGTACATAATGCTCATACTAACAAAAATAGTAAAATAACCTTTCCATTAAATTAAAGATACACGAGTCATATAATATACAGTATATACATAAACAATAATAACAAATTCGGTTTATAATTCATTTATCTCAATAAATTCATCATATGCTGCATTAAAAGTTTATATTTTTTACTTTTAATATATATCCATTTTAGAATTTCTATAACCATTTCAAGCCCCCTCGGTTCCCTTTCAATATTTTGCATTTAACTTCATATGCTAGAATTAATCACATAATCTTAAAATTGTTAAATAAACTCGGCAAACTATTATTCATTGATTTGTCTAATAAATACTAAAAATATAATTTTTTTAATATTTATGCCATATTTCAATTAACTAAAATAATATTTATATATACAAATACATCAATCATATAACATAATTATATACATAAATAATAATTATGAATTTAATTTATAATCCATTTATATCAATATATTTACCGTGCGTTGCATTGTAAAATTATTATTTTTCATCAAGTATCTACACTATGAAATCTCTATAGTTATTTACAAAAACCTTCTCAATACCATCTAATCTAGTACATTTAAGTTAATGTATTTTAATTAATGATGTAACCTTGAATTTAAACTATTCGAACAAGCTCAATTAACAAATATTTGTTAATTCATCTATAAATCATAAAATGTAATGTTTTCAATATGTATATCATATCCATATTAAAAAAGGGTACAAAATATAAGGATATATAAATCACATAGCATAAATAACATACATAAGCAATATTAATAAATTTAAAATATTATTCATTTACCTCAATAAGTTTATCGTATATTGCATTGTAACCATCTATTTTTAGCTTTAAATACTTATATTTAAACATTTCTACAATTATTCACAACCACCTCATCATCTCAATTCTTTCCTTATATTTTATATTTAAATCCACGTATTTAAACTACTTACAGAATCTTAAATTGAAACTATCTAACTAATCTCGATAAATAATTACTTTATTCTTCTAATAAATCCTAAAAACATAAACATAGAGACACACACACCATAAAAGCAAAATTTCAATGTAGCTTTGTGGCGATTTTGCAACGGCTCTAGGTCATTGCCAAGTCTTTGTAACACAGATAGCAACAACTTTGGGTTGTTGTAATATTACAACGGTTTTAGGACCGCAAACCTTGGCTCTCTACACTGCGTACACTTGTAAATGGCGATGGGGAAATTCCCCAATCCCAAACCTAGCTCTACGGTCCCACTCCTTTTCATTGCCATCTCCCTCCTTCCGTATCTCATTTTCCTGTTTCCTCCCTTATACCTACAATTTTCTCCATAGCAGCAACCATTAACCTTCCTTCTTCAACTCTTTTGCTTCATCGGTTCTTCCAAGGCACAATGATTGCTCGAGCTTCACCTCCAATGATCTATTTGGAGCTCCTCTTCTTCAATACAACTCAATATGCTACTTTAGCTGGCCATAGGTATGTTCTTATTTGGTTATGGGTGAATAATTTTGTTTAACCATTAGATCATTACCAATAATGTGGCTTGTTTACTTCGATCTCTCCCATTCGTTTGGACTGATCGAACGACTACACAACTAGGTAAGGTACAAACTAGCCACAGACCAATAAAAAAACTTTGTTTATAACAGCGAAGTCTTCACCGTTATAAATTTATAATGGCGAAGACTTCACCGTTATAAATTAAATATAACGTTCTCATTTTACAAAGACGTAGACTTCACCTTTATAAATTTATAACGGTGAATTCTTCGCCTTTATTAATTTATAACGGCAAATTCTTTGCCGTTATACTTACCAGCCTCTATTCACTCAACTAGCCATGAGATCAGCACAAACTAGCCACAGAGAAGTGAACAAGCCACACCTGGTTGCTCCATGACATGTTTAGCAACTGAACAAGCCATTGTTGGTTGTTCCCTTATATTTGATGAGGTTTTTATGTATATGATGATAATTATAGTATGCGTTAGTATCAATTCCTTTAAGTTGAACTGTCTTCGCATAATATTGTAGGTAGGGACTCTATTTGTACAACACCATCCACGGGAAGTTTTAGATACTATTCTTGTATTCAGTTTTCATACTCTATTTTGCTTTGACTTAGATATTTTGGAATTGTACCAAATTGTAGAGGTCGATGATTTTGGTGCTAAAGGTGATGGAGTAACCCGCTAACAACGAGGTGAGTTATATATTTTTGAACTGCAAATTTTTGTGTGTATTTCATGGGTAGATATGTTAATATAACAGGGTTGCAAATTGATTTCCATATACTTCCAAATGTACATCCATATATTGCTCTGCATTCAAATACAAATATAAACATTTGTAAAACTTGATTTTGCAGTTACATGTTAACCTTGATTATGATTCTAGTATGGCCTTCCACTATTTCTACTCATAAATTCTATCAGATTTTAACTATATGTTTACTTTTTTTTGATGATTATAGTATTTACCCCTTTATCTACAGTTTAGCTACTTTTTATTTGACTTAATTTTATATATTTTTTCAAAATGGATTGCATTAGAATATTAATTATGTAATATATCCAAACGATCAGAATTAGAGCAAAAATCATATTGCTTATAACATACTAACACATGCTCATGCAGTCATTTGAAAAAGGGTGGAATGAAATAAGCGCACCAACTGAAAAAAACACAACTGTGTTTCTGGTGCCTGAGGGCAAATCTTACTTTCTCAAGAAATTAAATTTTACGGTCCATGCAAATCCAATGTTATTTTCAAGCGATACATTATATAAGTCATACTGATATAAAGCAAAGGTATAATCCTTTTTCATTTTGTATTAGATCAAGGGAAAACTTGAAGCTACTTCAGACTAATCTCACTAGAATGACAGATTAAATAATATGATTGAATTCTATCAATTAAACATTTTGTGGTAAATGGTGGAGGGGAAGTTAACAGTAATAGACAAATTTGGTGGGAACGTTCTTGCAAGAGAAACAAAACTCTGATAATATCTTTCAACTACAAAATCATTTTATCACATATATAAACCATTAAAAAATAAAAACTGAATTATTCAATTCTCTAGTTACTTTATTTCTATTTGTGCAAGCATAAGCTTGTTATTTTAGATGGTATGATACGAATAAATCTTTAAATTGTACCACAAATGCATTTTCCTCTCTAAATTATTACATATTCTTTTACTTTGGTTTGTTTTATGTTGAGTGGTTGATATTGCTTGTTTAGTATTCTTTATTTATGAATGTTTTTAACATACACTTCAGTAAACTATAACAATAAAATTCATTTTATTTTGAAATTTACCATTTTACAATATCTACTTATTTATCACATTTAAAAACCCTATGTTCCAAGTAGCTCTCTATCCACCTATACTTAGATTCTAATATTCTGTGTCCATATTGAAACAAAAATAGCTAATGCTTGAAGAATCAAGACATATAAACTAATTTTAGTTCCCATGTGTATAAAATGACGTATCATAATTGGCAATTGAGATCTAAACCTATAAAAGACAACTAACTTGCATACTATTAAGAATATTATGCTACCTTCTAACCAAAAGCTTTCGATACTGTTGGAAAACAATGGTTTCGGCTGAGTCGTGGACTACGTCACTCACTTGAAGACGTTTCGGCGATCTACTATGTGCAAAGTAAGTCGTACTATTCGCCACGACCTCTAGGATAAAACAGCCTCTCAATAATTTCTATGGTATCGATTCGTTTGCTCGTACGAAACGATTCTGTTTGCACTCAAAAACGTTGCTCGAATTTGTGGATTTAAAATGGATTTTCAACGAGATGTAGTTCTTTCTGTTTTGTCTCCTTATCAGTTAAGAAGACAGAATAACAAAAGAACATTGCTGGTTGGGGGAAACGTGGTCTCGAAAAACGGATCTGAGAAAATAATGGGTCGAAAACAATGAACGTTATGTAACGTTCTCTAATACGGGTCTGGTCTGATTTGACCGTTCCAGCCTGGTTTAAAAACGGTTAAAGAATTTTTTACCAAAAATATAAGTGTCACACCACTACAAGTCCGAACCCGAGCCCGGCACAAGTCGAATCGAGTCGAGTCGATCGGTTGGCGCGCGTGCGTGGTGGTCAAGCATGGCATCCCTCCTCACAAAAGAGCGTCATTGGGTGCCCAAAGGGCCCAACTTAGCTTCTAAAAATCAAGTATAAATACTTGATTCTTTCATATAATCCCATAATGTGGGACTATTCATATTCCCATATAATATGAGCCATTTCATACTTAGTCAATTTTTAAGAATTCACTTATTTTCAAAAAACAATTTCCAACAATCCCCCACTTGAATTTTTTTTAAAATATTTTCGAGCAATTTTTGAAAAAACATAAGATTATGCATAAACAAAGGTGTCTTTCGACTTGAACCTTTGCATAGTGGATAAGATTTAGTTTTTACTAGAGTGACACGTAGTCTTGAACTCTATTCCTGACATCAGACCATACACAATCTTTCTAGAGTGCAATCAAATAAGCCCGTGCATTTATGGCCATGCACGTCTATCCCAGTTTAGTGAATGCTCTAGGAGTTTTGCCCAAAACTCCATAGGAAACGGCCAAATTTCCACATTCATACAGGTGAGTTTATCAAGAGTACTCCTGAAGGTAGGTACTCCACTCCAAATGGAGTATAGATCTCATTAAGAGTTTCTATTAACTCATCCTCTAATCACTTCAGGAATACATGCTTCTATATATATGTGAAAATAGCATGTTCAACTCATATCACTTCACAACTTGTTCTTACCCATTGAACCTAGTTCTTGAGATCTCCAGTCATTAGGTCGGGTTACCATTGTGCGTGACTCAACAATCTAATGGCAATAGTTCCATTTTTCTAGAAGTTGTAAGGACTTTCTCTCTGGTCGGTCCTTTCGTCAAAGGATCTGCCAAATTCTCATCACTGCGTATGTGATTCACTCTAACAGCTCCTAAAGAGAGTAGCTCTCTAATAGTGATGTGCTTACGACATATTTGTCATCTCTAACCGTTATAATAACGGTTCTATACTTTTGCAATAGCCGCGGTACTATCGCATTGGATCAATACAGCTACTATCGGTTTTTCCCATAAAGGAATCTCAGCTAGCAGATTTCTTAAGTATTCTACTTCCTCACTAGTTGTGGCTAGTGCTATCATCTCAGACTCCATAGTAGACTGAGCCAAAATAGTTTATTTCTTGGATTTCCAAGAAACAGCTCCACCAGCAATGCTAAAGATATAGCCACTGGTTGCTTTTGAATCATTAGATAAAGTATTTTAGTCTGCATCGGTGTAACCTTCAAGAACAGTTGGAAACTTTTCATAATGTAACACAAGGTTCATGGTTCGTTTTAGATATCTCATGACCCTCTTAATAGCATGCCAATGCTCTATACTAAGTCTACTAGTAAACCTGCATAATAATCCCACGACATAGGCTATGTCGGGTCTAGTACAATCAGTGACATACCAAAGGCTGCCAATGATGCTCGCATAATCAGATTGTCTTACACCTTCACCAGTGTTCTTGAATAGCTTTACACTAGAATCATATGGTGTACATGAAGGTTTACAGTCAAAGTAATTGTATATCTTTAAGATCTTCTCAATATAATGAGATTGATCCAAAGAAAGTCCCTTTTCGGACCTAGTAATCTTAATACCAAGGATTACACTCGCTTCACCTAGATCTTTCATATCTAAATTGGCACTTAACAAAGATTTAACCGTGTTTATGGCATGAATGTTTGACCCAAAAATAAGTAGATCATCTACATACAAACATATTATAATGCAAATGTCATTCTCAGATTTATAGTAAATGCATTTGTCACTTCCATTAATTTTGAAACCATTTGAGATTATTAAGTTATCAAATTTTTCATGCTATTGTTTAGGTGCCTGTTTTAAACCATATAATGATTTATCTAATTTGTAAACTTTATGTTCTTGGCCAGGAATAACAAAGCCTTCAGGTTGGTCCATATAAATTTCCTCTTCTAATTCACCATTTAAAAAAGCAGTTTTAACATCCAATTGGTGAATTATTAAAATATGAATAGAAGCTAGTGAAATCAGTACTCGAATGGATGTAATTCTAGTTACAGGTGCAAAAGTATCAAAAAAGTCTACATTTTCTCTTTGCCTAAAACCTTTAGCTACCAAACAGGCTTTATATTCTTCAACTGTGCCATCAGGTTTTAATTTCTTTTTAAGTACCTATTTACAGCCTATAGACTTACAATCAGGTGGTAAATCCACTAAGTGTCAAGTTTTATTGGATTCCAAGGAATCCATCTCATCATTTATAGCCTCTTGCCAAAAATGACATCTAATGAGGATAAGGCTTCTTGGAGGTTTGTAGGATCCTCCTCTATAGTAGAAGTGCAAAAATCCAAGCCAAAATCTTTATCAACTCTTTCTCTTTTACTTCTTCTAGGTTCGATTTCAGAAGATTCATTAAGTTCTGTTCTAATAGGCATGGTGTTATTTGACGTGCCTCCACTATTCCTCAATTTAAAAGAAAATTTAGTTTCATAAAAATCAGCATCATTAGATTCTACTATATTATGTGTATTCAGGTCATAAAATCTATATGCTTTGCTATTAATAGCATAGCCAATAAATACACATTCGTATGCTCTACTTGCTAATTTTATTCTCTTAGGGTCAGGTAAACGAACATATGCCAAATATCCCCAAGTTCTAAAGTAAGATACATTCAGTTTATAATTTCTTAAAATTCAAAAGGTGAAATCTTACTTTTTGATTTAGGGATTTTATTCAATACATAGCATGCAGTTAATAAAATATCCCCCCACCAATGTTTTGTTGCACCTGAATTTAATAAAATAGCTACAACTAATTCGGTAAAGGTCATATTCTTTCTTTCAGCTTTACCGTTCATTTAAGGTGAATAAGGTGTAGTTCTCTCATGAATTATACCATGCAATTAATAGAAATAAAGAAATGGACTAGACTCATTTTCTGTTCCTCTATCACTACGAAGTCTCTTAATTTTCTTATTAGATTGATTCTCGATTTCAATTTTAAATAATTTAAACATATCAAATGCATCACTTTTATTTTTCATAAGATATACATAAGTGAAATCAGAGCCATCATCATTGAAAGTGATAAAATAACGATGTCCATGTCTAGTCAAAGTGCCATCAAGCTCACATATGTTAGAATGAATCAAGTCTAAGGGTTCAGAAATTCTATCAACCGATTTATGGGGTTTTTAGTGATTTTTGCTTGACTACATAATTCACATTTATCAAAATCAGTTTGTGACATTTTAGGAATCAAATCTAAGATGATCATGTTATGAATTATACGTTTATTTACATGACATAATCTAGAGTGCAAAATATTAAAGTCACACAACATATAAGCAGAACTGGTTACTTTATTAAAATCAACATTAAGTCTAAACATACCCTCACAAGCATAACCCTTCCCTACAAACATGCCCTTATAAGTTAAAGTATACATATCATCCCCTATAACTTGAGTAAAACCAACTAGAAACCGGATTCTTTCTCATCTCTGGAGTATGCATCACATCTTTTAGCAGAACCGCCTTTCCAGAGGTAAACTTGATTTCCACATTTCCAATGCCAGCAACTGTAGTAGTGTGAGAATCTCCCAACAACACTTTCTGATCATCAGCAGCCATATATGTACTGAACATAGCACTATCATAGCAGACATGATGGGATGCACCAGTATCTACCCACCAACCCTCTAGTCCACCAACAAGGTGAATCTCAGAAATCATAGCCATAAGAGGCTCCTCAGCCAAGTTAGCTTGCGGTGCAGGGCTTGGTTTGTTCCTACACTTGCGTGTGATATGACCTGGTTTTCCACAGTTGTAACACAGAAACAACTGTCCAGAGTCATTCTTTTGGGTCGGTTTCTGCTGCCCCATTTGGTCCCCTTACGGGTTCAAATTCTGTTTGTTGTGGTTGCGGTTCTGATTCTTGAAGGTTTTCGGATTTGGTTTCAGAACTGCGGGCTTGGTCTTTTTAGTGTTGTTGTTGCTGACAACAAGCACTTCCTCTTTCTGGTCCTTCTTACGAGCCTCCTCCTCAATACGGAGGCGAGTGATCAAGCTCTCTAAGGAGAACTCCTTAGTCTTGTGCCTAAGCACATTCTTAAAATCTTTCCAGCCTGCGGGCAGTTTATCAATAATAACAGCAATCAGAAATTGTTCGTCCAAACTCATACCTTCGAAGATGATCTCATGAGCAATTTTCTGAAGCTCATGAGACTGCATCGCTACTGACCTATCATCTATCATCTGGTATTTCAGGTAGCGGCTGACTGCGTACTTCTTTGCTCCAGCCTCTTCTGTATCATACTTCTTTTACAACGCTTCCCAGATTTCTCTGGCTGTCTTGTCCAAATTGTAATAGTCGTAGAGGTCATCATTGAGGCCGTTGAGTATGAAGTTTCGGCACAGGTAATTCTGCTCTGTCCAGTTCTACAACTCCTTTGATTTTTCTATCCAGGCTCGCATCAGGTTTGCATCTGCTTCATTTGGTTTATCTGACAGCTGCGGCTTGTCGATTGTCAGCACAGTCACCACCTTTCTCATGGTCAGGAAGAATTCCATCTTTTGTTTTCAGTGCTTGAAGTGGAGTCCCTCGAATCTGAAAGGCGCAGTAGAGACCATCGGTACCTGAAAAAGCGAAGAGGGAGAAGTGGCATCTAAATCTGCAGCAGAAGTCATTGTCTTTGGCGTCGTCTTCAAATTGTTGGAAAACAATGGTTTCGGCTGAGTCGTGGACTACGTCACTCTCTTAAAGACGTTTCGGCGATATGCTATGTTGTGCAAAGCAAGTCGTACTATTCGCCGCCGCCTCTAGGATAAAACAGCCTCTCAATAATTTCTGTGGTATTGATTTGTTTGCACGTACGAAACAATTCTGTTTGCATTCAAAAATATTGCTCGAATTTGTGGATTTAAAATGGATTTTCAACGAGATGTAGTTCTTTATGTTTTGTCTCCTTATCGGTTAAGAAGACGGAATAACAAAAGAACGTTGTTGGTTGGGGGAAACGTGGTCTCGAAAAACGGATCCGAGAAAATAATGGGTAAAAAACAATGAACGTTCTCCAAAACGGTTAAAGAATCTTGTACTAAAAATATAAGTGTTACACCACTACAAGCCCGAATCCGAGCCTGGATCAGTCGGTCGGCGCGCGCGCGTGTGGTGGTCAGGCATGGTCTTTCTCCTCACAAAAAACACCATTGGGTGACCAAAGGGTCCAACTTAACTTCTAAGAATCAAGTATAAATACTTGAATCTTTTATATAATTCCACAATGTGGGGCTATTCATATTCCCATATAATAGAAGTCATTTCATACTTAGTCGATTTTTTAAGAATTCGCTTATTTTCAAAAAACAATTTCCAACAGATACTTACATAGCTTGTGTGTTACGAGAGAAAAGGTGGATGTGTCAATTTTATGCTTTGGCTATTCATGACACACACACTCTTACTTTATTATCATTTTATATGGTAAAGTACAAACTATTCTAACATATATGTTCTAACTTAGCTACCCAGTCACAATAACGTGTTGATGTGAATCAGTTTGAAATCTGAATATCGATTAACTGAAACTAAGACACCATTTTCAAAGATTAAGATAAAATATGATCTTGTATTTTTCTATTTTAAGTGATGCAGGTAGTTTGTATACACTAATGTACATTCTTGTTACATGAATATATAGGTTATAGGTTAAGGAACTCACACAAGGTGAATTGTGCTATTTGTGCACAGGGTAAAATGGTTTAAGTGAACTTGCTTTTCTTAACCATTTGGTATTGGATTATGCATTGGATCTGTACTACTTTCTGGATTAACGAGGACATGTAAATGGAGAAGCTATTTTGACTTTCTTTATAGAAAGAATTTGATGTGAACCAATCGTAGTAGTTATGAAAATTTTGTAGATCAATGAAATTCAGTATAAATGCACAATAATGGACATGTACACTGTAAAATTTAATAAATTTGTTCCAATAAATTAATTTTCCAATTCATGCATTGTTTACTTGAAATCATGATACTAATCAACACCAAAAGTATTCTAAAAAAATCCTTTGCAAATAAACAAAACAGCAAAGGCATTAGAACAGTAAATGTACAAGGGTTGGAAAAATGTTCGTAAAAATACATTTGTTTCATATAATGGAAGGCATTATCCATTTAAACTTAGTATTTTATATGTCCACATAATCGTATATGGAGTTGGTTAATGTCTATGTAGCACCAATATAATTTTGAGGAATCAAGTTTGAGAAGATAGCTTTTGCATGGCCTCGGGTAAATTTAAACCATCAATAAACTATTTTATGTTCTCTTTGTTGATTGTTTTATATTTTGTAGAAAAAATGCAATGGCCTCGATTCCGTGAATTGTACACATTCATGTCATCATACTCTATATTATTTGTTTATATGAGGTTGCAATTGATTTATTGTACAGTCCCACTTTAATTCTTATTTTATAACTGCTTAAAAGCAATAATGGAGGTTGTTGAAGCAACATCAAGCTCACCAGATGATTCAGAGAACGCTTTTCAATTTGGGTTTTCGACAATCTATTCATAGGACTGGACAATCATGGGAATGCAGATGCAATTTCAAACTCACCAGGTGATTCAGAAACATTTGAGATTGTTAGAAACGCAAATGACCAGCATTGTATTAGAATCAAAGCACCATGTAGATTTTTCTTACAGGTAGATTAACCAACATACTCGCATTTTCTTCACATATTTGTTAATTTCTTGACATTCATCGACATAATATGAATACATTAGAAAAGATATTAACTTACCGTATACCCTAGGCAAAGACGGAGATATCAGTAATAGTTGATTATGGAGAAAGAAGTAACTGGGAAGATGAGGTCCATATGTGTTATTGATTACCAGTCCTACAAAACTGTAAGGTGAGTTTCAAGTTGCTAATGTGTATGGTTCCGATAAGGCTGCATCTGTTATGCAAGTAAGCACTATAGCTCGTTCTTAAAATTGTAACAGATTACATGTTAGTACATTACAGTACTGAGATGTCAACAACTCTAATAACGTGAGTTTTCATTTTTTGGATAAAATAGGAGCATTGGAACAGCTTCATAGTAAGAAAAAAACTTCACACTCATTTTAGAAAATAGGTTAAACGGAGTGAGAATACCGATCGGGCGGTGGATCATAATGACCCATCCCCACCATGGCCTTATGTCAATGGGTTGACAAAGATTAAAGTATGCTCTAGGGGCAATTATGTAATTTGTTACATACATCTAACTCTATAACCAATCTTATTCAAAATAAAAGATGTTTTCTTTCTATTGTAGACTTGTAATATTGTAATATGTTAGTTAATTATTTAATTTAAGTATATTAAATAGAAAATCCTTAAATGATATGTTATGTGATGATAATTACAATGTATTGTAATCATGAGAAATTTATCACATTAAAAATAACATATTATTTTAAATATTCTTAGTTAAAATTTTTGAAGATAGGATATCGATACATTCATTGAGACTAAAGTACGAAATGCACTCCAAATATTGAACAGTGTATTAATCATGGCCACTAAGGCACCAAGATGTTACGTAGTGATAATTATTGGATACTATGGAACTTCGGTATAAACACTCTAATTTGATTATAGTTGAATCGTAGTATGACGTACATCAAAGAACTATAGTTGGATCTGAATCGAGGCATTGAAAGTGAAATACCATTCATAAGAGAATTCGTCTTCTCAGTTATATAAGGTTAGTATCACGGTCAACTGTAGTCAACTCAAAGTCAAAGTTTCTAGCCAAAGCAGTATGATTAATAATAATTGTGATTATTGAACCAAGGATTTTATTTTTGGATTAACCGAGTTAATTGTGGACAATATTGAAATTTTGACCAAAACCAAATTCAGTAGGTCCTAAAGTGATATAATTTTGATAAATAGAGTTGATGTAAATAATTGTTATTACTTGGTACAACTTAAAATAACAAAATTGGATTTTACCGAAAAGATGTGTAAGAGATAAATCCAACAAACTGTCACATCGTCAGGTAAGGTGATGTGTGGACGTTAATATTCGAATTGTTCAATATTAATCGTCAATCGAATTTACATCTTTGCGTTACACAATCGTAATGATGAATACTCTGGGAAACCACATGATTTAATTAATTTGTAATTGTTATAAATTAAATTAATTAATTAATATTTATGAAATATTAGTTACTAAATTTTAACCGATTTTTGGATGCCGGTAGTATTTACTTAAGTATTATATAAAAGTTATATATGTATGTAGCGATATACGATATCGATGAATATTTAATTTTGATTTAAATCGGTTATTTACTATATGGACTTGGAATTTTGAAGGTCCTATTAGGCCATGTATGGTCGACAATAGGGTGCAAGACCAGAGTTTAAGAGTTTAATATGGTTTTGAATAGAAATAAAGAATGAGTAAAAGAAGGAGATATTTTTTTCTTCCTTTACGTCTTCTTAATGCCACTTAAGCTCACCATCTCACTTCACTTTTTGCTCCTTTCTTTTTCTCACTCCTAGCCATGAGATTCAAGGATCCATAGCCGAATATTTTGAAGAACAAAATCAAACAAATTAAAAAAAAATACAAAGATGGTACTTCAGACCGTTGCAATTTCTGGAGGCAATTTAATCTAATTTAGGAGTCTTTCATTCATTCAAGGTGTGAATCTTAGGTCACTTCTTCAGGTGATTATCCAATCCAAATTTTGATTATGTATTACAACATGATGATGTATATTTGATCCCATATATTTATAAGGCATTTATATGTTCCTATGTTGTTCGATTTAACAAGTGTATTCAAATTGATTTAATAAAACATTGCAACATTATTATTATAATTATATATATTCCCGGCAATAATATTCTGTACAAATAAATAATTATTTTTAAATTTTAAAACCGGTTTTAGTTAGTTAAAATAATTTTATAACATTTAAAATACATAAATATATATTACATATTTTAAATTATTTAAAAATTATTTTCAATGTATACACTTTCAGCATAAAAAATTAGTTTTTTATAATCTTTTTCAAAATTAATAATTAAAAATATTTCAAATATATGAATGCATACATATTTATTTTTTAAAAATTAAATAGATAAATCCATACAGATATTTCTGAGAAAAAAGAAGGATCCTCTATTTGAGGAGAAGTACACTCATGTATTTTATTTTACACTAAAATGGTACTACTAACAAGCGTGATAGGTGGCCATATCCGCCATAAAATAAAATAAAACCCTCATAATCCTAATAACTAAAGTCCATAATGTACACAAAATGAAGAATAAAATAAAATAAAACAATAAAATTAAATTAGACTCTAAAAATACTCTAGGGCGTATATATAACAAATTAGACTCTAAAATCAAGATCGGTCACAGAGTTAAATATATATATATATATATAACAAATTATTAATTGCTCCTAGGGCATATCCCTAACTCTATTAATCTTCTACTTGCACTTGGGGCTAATTATGGAATCTCAATCTCATTCCTTCGATCAGTTTTCTCAAAACAATCGAGCTAGTCCCTTAGTGTACTGATATAATATATTATTTTAATTATCTATTCTATCAATCAACTCTCTTTGACTCGGATAAACAACCTTTACGGTGTGGAACTTTTTAGAGTATGTTTCTCGACTTCTAGTGAGCTCTAAGTTCTTTCATGATTCATATCACGCCATTATTGTCGTATAACAATATCAGGGGATCTCAACATTTGGAATCACCACTAGCTCAACTACAAATTTATGCACACACACATTGCTTTTATTATCGCATTCATTCAAGGCGACGTACACAGCCTGTTGTTGAATTAGCCACAATCTCTTCTTTATGATATCTCCAACTTAAAGCTTCTTAACTAAGATTGATCATGAATTTAGGATTGATATATTATACTCGATATCGCATATGAAGTTTAAGTCCAAATAAATTTAGGATTGACATACTGTATTCAATATCACTTATGAAGTTCGAGTCCGAATACTCCCTAATAAGGAGTTTGTTGTTTGTATAAAAAATTCTTTAGTTTTTTCAAAATACTCTGTAAGCTATCATTCGGTTATCTTAATTCGTATTTGATACTTGATTTATGTATCAAATACATTAGTGAAAAGAGATTGTAGACAATACAACATTTATGGTAATTCCTATTGCCAATGCATAAGGAATCCATCTTACATGCTCCACATTAAATGTTTTAATATGGTGTCTACGTGTATCATTTGAGACATTTTGAACATCCTTTTATAATGATTATTAATGATGTCCTTTCAAATCAAATATTGAAAATTAAATTACCAAACAATAATGATTCTAACACAGGTACATTGTTAATAATCATAAGTTTGTTGCGTTTTAGAAACATTTTAGTATCTTTATAGTTCTTTCTTACAGACACATGCTTCCTTTGCATTTTGACTGAAATTGAAACTATTTGTTTTTCTGTCAAAATGGTTGCTCAATGCCGATGCTTTATTGAGCGATGATTTTGTATTAGTTCTTAGATCTTATCAGAAATGTTTCCTGGGGATTTGACCAGGCAACTAGAAATCGACAACCAGCGCTCGGCATCAGAGAGTTGCCGGCATCCAGGAATGTTCGGCGTAGTACCTGGCATCCAGTGGAACTCGGCGTCAGAGAGTACTCGGCATCTAGGAGTGTTCGGCGAAGTACACAACATCCATAGTGTCCGGCATCCAGTAATGTTCGGCGAAGTACCCAGCAGTGTTCGGCGTCAACTGGCACTCGGCGTCAACCAATGCTCGGCATCAAGACTGCTCGGCATACAAGAGTGCTCGGCATCAAGACTGCTCGGCATCAAGACTGCTCGGCATACGAGACTGCTCGGCATACGAGAGCACTCGACATCAAGGAGTACTCGGCATCAAGACTGCTCGGCATACGAGACTGCTCGGCATATGAGAGCACTTGACATCAAAGAGTACTCGGCAGCATCTGTGGTTCGGCATACATGAGTACTCGGCGTAGTACCCGGTAGCATCAGAAGTACTCGGCACAAGAGTACTCGGCGTCTAGAAGAGCGTTCGGCTTCGACTGACTAACACCCTGCACTTCCCAAACATCAAACCACATCGTTCGGCATAGAAAGGACTGCTCGGCATTAGAGCGTTTGGCAAACCTTGCTCGGCATACAGCGACCACTGTACTCGGGCTGGAGCGTTCGGCCATCAGCCCACTTGGGAAGTCCAGCCCATCTTTGCCTATAAATAGAGGGGCAGGGTCACAGTGAGAGGGATCCTTTTTTGGAGAGTGAATACTGGGGAGACTCTGCCATTTTCAAGACTCATCTTCTCTACTTAAACAACTTCATTCAAGCATTTGATTCACGAATTGTATTTGTAATCAACTATAAAGAAGATCAATAAAGTTTAACCTCAAAGTGGACGTAGGCAATTACGCTGAACCACTATAAATTTGGTGTTCTTACTTTCTGCATTTAAGTTAGCATTGTCTTCTCTGTTTAATTTACTTTCATCACTTATATCTCTACACAATCTTTCTGAACGAGGTTAGTGACCAATTTTGGTGCTAACACTTTGGTGCTTTCATTGAGAGTTGAATTCTAAGACCTCAAGGATCTGCTTTGAAGCTACTGGATTGAAAAAATCCCCCAAAGAAGATCCGACTCACTGATAGGACATCCGTTGATTCTACTCAGAGTTCATACCAATAACTCTACAATGGCAAGACCACGTACCAGGTCAGCTTCTCACAATGCGGATGCCCACGAGACTGCTAGCGTGCAACAAGCAGGGCCTAGCAATCAACCAGCAATTCCAAATACAGGAATTGCCACTCAGGACTAAACTCCAGTTGTCACCAGAATAGAGTTCAACGACTTAATGAGAGAGCTCAGGGAAAGTAGGAGACAACTAGGAGAGTAGATGCAAGCCAATGCCAACCTGATGGCACAACTTACTCAACAGCAGCAACAGAATGCTGGGGGCAATCCCGCTGCTTACTCCTCATCTGACAGCTCTACTTCCTCTGATGAACCTCCCAGGCGCAGACGCCGTAAGACTGATGCTGCGCGAGCAGATGCTGCTGTTCGAACAACTGGAGACCGCGACCAAGCAAGAGCTGGAAGCTTCAGGACCGGGATACAGATGGAAGATAGAGGCCCAGATCATCAAAATGCTAACGATGTCGAACCTCAAGATGCACGATTGGCAGATCGCCAAGAGAGGAGGCATCAGCATGGACAGGCGCGTAGAACAGACTCCAACCTTCCACCTTCCATACAGACACCCGATCTGACAGCCATGATCAGGCAATTGATGAAAGAGAATCAGGGCTTATCAAATGATGACTGGGGAGTGTCAAGAAGTCATACTCCATTTACGGATGTTGTGTTGCAAGCGGCGTACCCCAGGAAGTTTAGTATGCCTACTATTCCTGCATATGAAGGAAAGACTGACCCTAGACAACATGTCATGAGGTACGAATGGATGATGGATTCAGCCAGAGCGAATGATGCCACCAAGTGTAGGTGCTTTCCGATTACTCTATCTGGGATCGCTACTATGTGGTTCACCCGACTTCCTCCGCGATCCGTATCAAATTTCGAGGAGTTGGCAAAGAAGTTTATTGAGCAGTTCAGGATACACACTACACGCCCAAAGGACGTGATGTCTCTGTCAAGTGTAATCCAAAATCCTGGGGAATCGTTGAAGGAATATTTGCAAAGATTCCACGTGGCAGCAACTGAAGTCAGTAATCCCAATGACCATGCAATTCTGATGGCTGTAATGAGAGGTGTGGATCCAGACTCTGAGTTTGGAGACTGGCTGGCAGGAAAACCTCCGGCTACGCTAGAGCGTTTCTACTCTAAGGCACACCAGTTCATAAGAAGAGAGGAAGCTAGGTGGGTATGACGAGATAAGGCGCCAGGGCCTGTCCAAGAGTCAATAAAGAGCAACATCGCTGTGAAGCAATCGGGAGACAGCTCGGGAAAGGTCCAAGTCAACGTCCAGAACAAACCCGGGCAACCCAAGGAATCCGGAGGAAGGAGTCAAGGGAAAAGAAAAGAAGCAGGAAAGTGGAAGTCGAGAATTCCAAGCTACAGCGAGTACACTCCGCTAAACGCCCCACTTGAAAACATTTACCTATCCACCTGCAATACTTTTCAGTACAGAAAACCACGTCCAAAAGAATCAACTGAAGAACAGAAGCGGACCGGGAAATATTGTCACTTCCATGAGACTTATGGACACAATACGGAAGAATGTAGACACTTGCACGACGCTATCGAGAAGTTGATCAGGCAGAAGAAATTGCAAGAATTTGTGAAGGATCCACCAGAAGGAGGACAGGGAACGTCCAACCCAGGTCGTGCACCAGCTCCACGTCATCCCGAGGAGCCTGCCCGGACCGTTGGTAGACTGGTCATAAATACAATTATCGGCGGGCCCCACCCCGCGGATAAGAATTGGCAGGAGATGGAGCGATATGCAAGTTCCTTGAAGCATGCAGATTTTGAGTGTTGTTTGAATATGGAGGACGGAGCCCCTGCTAAGCAGCAGCGCGTAATGACAGACGATATTATGTTCAGAAGCAGAGACGCTGATCAGGTAGAGGCTCCGACCATCGACCCCATGGTCATATCTGCAACGATCGGACCAGCATACGTAAAAAGAATTCTGATTGATTCTGGAAGTTCAGTCAACATCATCTTCAAGAAGGCCTACGATCAAATGAAGCTAGAAACAAAAGACTTGAAACCATCCAAAGCTCGTATCCACGGCTTTAACGGCGCTGCAACTGATGCAGTGGGATATGCCGAGTTACCAGTTGAACTGGGACAAGGCGAGCGTCGGAGAGTGCGAATTCTACCCTTTGTAGTTTTGGATGTGGACTCTCCGTATAACGTTTTCTTGGGCCGGTCGGCCCTGGCGGAGTTTAGGGCAGCGTTAGCCCCGTGGTGTTTAACTTTGAAGTTCCCGACTGACAAAGGAGTAGGCATTGTTCACGGCGACCAAGCAGCTGGTCGTTCCTGTTATGTGGCCGAGCTCCGAGAGGCCCACCGGAGGGAGAAGGGAAAGGTTGCGGACAATCCCGTCCGCATCCTCAATGCGGATAATTGACAAGTAGTGCCCGAGCCCTGGCTCGGGCATAGTTCTCGGATCTACGGAGGTATAGATCCGAGAGACGACGATGAGAAACCCAGGGAAGAGAAGACGACACCGGCTGAATTAACAATTGACATTTCAGTTAGCCGTGACGACCCTTCGCGAATACTGAAGATCGGATCACAGCTAGGCCCCGCAATGACTGAAGACCTTAGCGACTTCCTCCGGGCAAACCTTGATGTTTTCGCCTGGACGCATTCTGATATGTGTGGGATTTCTCCCGCCATCACGAGTCATATGTTGAACATAGACCCGAAATACGTCCCAGTCAAGCAAAAAAGGAGAGGAATGGATCCGGAGAGATCCGCCGCTCTTGGAGAGGAGGTGGACAAACTCAAAGCAAATGGGTTCGTCCGCGACGCCCTCTACCCGGAATGGGTCTCCAACCCCGTGCTAGTAAAGAAGGCGAATGGGAAATGGAGGACTTGCGTAGATTATTCCGACTTGAACAAAGCGTGCCCTAAGGACAGTTTCCCGTTGCTTAGGATCGATCAGTTGGTCGATTCCACCGCAGGACACGAGTTACTGTCATTCATGGATGCGTACTCAGGATACAACCAAATCCCAATGCATATTCCGGACCAAGAACACACCAGCTTCGTTACAAATGTCGGGCTGTATTGCTATGTAGTGATGCCCTTTGGATTGAAGAATGCTGGAGCAACTTACCAACGTCTGGTGAATCGAATGTTCAAGGACCAGCTGGGTAAAACCATGGAAGTCTATGTGGATGACATGCTCGTGAAGTCACGACGGTCAAACGACCACATTCAAGACTTGGCTGAAATGTTCGACATACTCAGGTTTTATGGCATGAAGATCAACCCGTTGAAGTGTTCTTTCGGCGTTGCATCAGGGAAGTTTTTGGGATTCATCGTCAACGCTAGGGGAATCGAAGCCAACCCAGAAAAGATCCAAGCTATTCGAGATGTACAAGCGCCCAGGACTATAAAGCAGGTACAGAGCTTGAACGGAAAAGTAGCTGCGCTGAGTCGATTTATATCCAAGGCAACTGACAAGTGCATCCCGTTCTTTGACATAATAAAGAAAGGAAAGAGAAATTTTTAATGGACGTCTAGCTGTGAGGAAGCATTCCGGAATCTGGTGAGGCATCTGGAGAGCCCACCAATGCTATCAAAACCAGTTGACCATGAGATGTTGTACGTATACTTGGCTGTATCCCCACATGCGATAAGTGCGGCTTTGGTACGAGAGGAGGATCGAATCCAAAAGCCGGTGTATTATGTTAGCAAACGTTTAACAGGGGCCGAGAGGAATTACCCTAAAATAGAGAAATTGGCTTATTGCTTGGTGATTGCATCACGAAAGCTTCGCCCGTACTTTCAAGCACATTCAATCGGTGTTTATTCCGATCAACCCCTGAGGCAGGTACTCCAACGGCCGGAAACTTCTGGAAGATTGCTAAGATGGAACATCGAGTTGAGCCAATTTGATATCGCGTACTTACCACGGAGAGCCATCCAAGGGCAAGCATTAGCAGACTTCATCGCTGAGTTTACCATACCCATCAAACCGGACGATCACGACATCATTCCCCCCGTTCGATGGAAATTATACATTGACGGTGCATCAAACGACCGTTGCTCCGGCGCGGGCGTAGTTCTTGTAACTCCGGAAAACCGATCGATCTGTTATGCCCTGAAGCTCGATTTCCCGGCTACAAATAACGAAGTTGAATATGAAGCACTGATCGCTGGCTTGAAGCTCATCAGGGAACTCGGGATCGAATCGGTCGAAATCTTTTGTGACTCGCAGTTGGTGGTTTACCAAGTACGGGGAGACTACCAAGCAAAGGGACGAAAGCTTGCTCCGTACCTCATTCAGGTCCAAGAACTACTATCAAATCTTGAGCGTTATGACATCTCACATATCCCGCTCGAACAGAACAAAGAAGCCGACTTATTGGCTAAGTTCGCGAGTACCGACGATGCGCAACAAATGGGATTGTATCCCGTCGAAGTCTTGCATGCCCCGAGCATAGACGAAATGGAAGTCGATCGCGTGTTGGGAACAGAAATCGAGAAGGAATCATGGATAACCCCATTCAAACTGTACCTGACGACCGGGGCTTTACCAGGAAAAAGAAGCGAAAGACGGCAGGTCCTTCGAAAGGCAGCGGGATACATAATGCAGGATGGATCAATGTATCGAAAAGGATTCTCAGTCCCATTATTACGATGCATCGCTCATGATGAAACAATGCGAGTCTTGAGAGAGGTTCACGAAGGGGAATGCGGCGACCATACTGGGGGGCAAACGCTAGCAAAGAAGATCCTCCGCTATGGATATTACTGGCCCACCGTAAACCGGGATGCCGCGGACTACGCAAGAAAATGCGACAAGTGTCAAAGATATGCGAAAATCTCGAGGGCTCCATCAACGGAACTCACACAAATGATCAGTCCCTGGCCATTTGCGATCTGGGGAATCGACATAATCGGCTCTTTGCCTCTATCCAAAGGTGGTGCGAAATACGCAATAGTTGCAGTCGACTATTTCACGAAATGGGCTGAGGCAGAACCTTTGGCCACTATCACCTCTAAGAAGGTCATTAACTTCGTTGTACGAAACATTATATGCAGCTTTGGCCTTCCACGCACCATCATTACAGACAACGGAACGCAATTTGAAAGCAGAGAATTCAAAGAGTTCTGTTTAAAGTATGGCGTCGAGAAAAAGTTCGCCGCCGTTGCACACCCAAAAGCTAACGGACAAGTCGAGGCCGTTAACAAAATAATCAAGTCCATATTGAAGAAGCGTCTGGAGAAGGTTGGAGGCAAGTGGGTAGATGAACTCCCGACAGCATTATGGGCGTATAGAACTACCCACAAGTCCACGACCGGCCACACTCCATTCGCCTTGGCATATGGCTCTGAAGCCGTTATACCCGTGGAACTTGAAGTTCCATCGCACCGAGTGACATACTATGATCCCAAGACGAACAAAAACCTCTTGCTGGAATCACTGGACTGCATCGACGAAAAGCGGGAAGAAGCTGAATTAAGGGCGGCGGCGCACAGACATCGAGTCAAGCGTTACTACGACGGCAGAGTCCGCCCAAGAATCTTTGATGTGGGTGATCTCATTCTGAAACGAGTCTTCCCGGTACCATTACGCATGAATCCCAGCTGGGAAGGTCCATACGCCATTGAACGAAAGCTTGGAGAAGGAACATTCAAGCTAGCGACCGTTGATGGCGCGACACTCCCCCGAGCATGGAACAGTGAACATTTGCGGCACTATTACATTTAGCATGTTTTCCTTTCTTGTTGTAGGCACTGTTGTTTCCTGCATGTTTCCATTCAATAATGACTTAGTTTCCTTTTAAAGTTGTAATCAAGCAATTTAGTTGATTTTCATTAATAAAGGCTTGAAGCCATATTTTCTATGAAGTTTCTATATCTCTTAATTGGATGATAAATTACATATCATGCACGACATACAGACTCGTACGAATGATTCCAAATCTCCGAATCCCCAGAGCGCGGATCGGAGTACTCTAAGTCCCTAGAGCGCGGACTAGAGTATAAACGATTCCAAATCTCCGAATCCCCAGAGCGCGGATCGGAGTACTCTAAGTCCCCAGAGCGCGGACTAGAGTATAAACGATTCCAAATCTCCGAATCCCCAGAGCGCGGATCGGAGTACTCTAAGTCCCCACAGCGCGGACTAGAGTATAAACGATTCCAAATCTCCGAATCCCCAGAGCGCGGATCGGAGTACTCTAAGTCCCCAGAGCGCGGACTAGAGTATAAACTATTCCAAATCTCCGAATCCCCAGAGCGCGGATCGGAGTACTCTAAGTCCCCAGAGCGCGGACTAGAGTATAAACGATTCCAAAACTCCGAATCCCCAGAGCGCGGATCGGAGTACTCTAAGTCCCCAGAGCGCGGACTAGAGTATAAACGATTCCAAATCTCCGAATCCCCAGAGCGCGGATCGGAGTACTCTAAGTCCCCAGAGCGCGGACTAGAGTATAAATGATTCCAAATCTCTGAATCCCCAGAGCGCGGATCGGAGTACTCTAAGTCCCCAGAGCGCGGACTAGAGTATAAACGATTCCAAATCTCTGAATCCCCAGAGCGCGGATCGGAGTACTCTAAGTCCCCAGAGCGCGGACTAGAGCATAAACGATTCCAAATCTCCGAATCCCCAGAGCGCGGATCGGAGTACTCTAAGTCCCCAGAGCGCGGACTAGAGTATAAACGATTCCAAAACTCCGAATCCCCAGAGCACGGATCGGAGTACTCTAAGTCCCCAGAGCGCGGACTAGAGTATAAACTATTCCAAATCTCCGAATCCCCAGAGCGCGGATCGGAGTACTCTAAGTCCCCAGAGCGTGGACTAGAGTATAAATGATTCCAAATCTCCGAATCCCCAAAGCGCGGATCGGAGTACTCTAAGTCCCCAGAGCGCGGACTAGAGTATAAACGATTCCAAATCTCCGAATCCCCAGAGCGCGGATCGGAGTACTCTAAGTCCCCAGAGCGCGGACTAGAGCATAAACGATTCCAAATCTCCGAATCCCCAGAGCGCGGATCGGAGTACTCTAAGTCCCCAGAGCGCGGACTAGAGCATAAACGATTCCAAATCTCCGAATCCCCAGAGCGCGGATCGGAGTACTCTAAGTCCCCAGAGCACGGACTAGAGTATAAACGATTCCAAATCTCCGAATCCCCAGAGCGCGGATCGGAGTACTCTAAGTCCCCAGGGCGCGGACTAGAGTATAAACTATTTCAAGCCTCCAAGTCCCCGGAGCACAGAGTCAGCAAGAAGTCCAAGTACTCCAAAGATGTGGGACGAGAGGTACGCCATGTCCAAAAATGTTTGAACAGCACAAGAATGGACCGGGAGATAATGCAACTCATAAGAACTTGAGTTATGGCTACAATTAGTCAGCAAACCAAATAAAGACAAGAGAATCATTCAAACAAAAAGAAACTAAAACTTTATTCAATAAGTCCAAAATGGGGATACATGATCACTCCTACAAAATTCAGACCTCTCTATACAAACTACAAGTTGTGGAAGATAAAAACAATTACAAAACTTAAGCAGGAAACTTGTTGAACAAGTGCATCGATTATTTCTTCGACTTCTTCTTCTTGTCTTCCTTTGGTGTTTCCGACGACTCCTCTCCCTCACGCTTTTTCTTGGACTTTTTGCTTGCTAGAGAAACGAAGTCAGGAGTAGGAGACGGAACATCTAGTGGTTTGGACCTGCCCGGGAGAATGATTTTCAAAGGTCTGTTACGCGGGTCAGTGAGTTCCAGTATTTCAGATTCAACTTTGACTTTGACCTTTTTCTTCTCCTCGTCGGCGAGACGGTCCTTCATGCTCATCTCTGAAGTATGCTCAGAGGCGCCAGTGATTTCAATTTCATCGCTTCCTTCGGCAGGAGACGAAGTATCAAGTTTGTCATCATCTAGCGCCCCGATCACTTGAGCGTCTGGACCGGGAGTTACTCCCACGTGA
Source organism: Allium fistulosum (assembly GCA_030737815.1). Taxonomy (NCBI): domain Eukaryota; kingdom Viridiplantae; phylum Streptophyta; class Magnoliopsida; order Asparagales; family Amaryllidaceae; genus Allium; species Allium fistulosum. The sequence continues at coordinate 637,776,758 of CM060901.1, forward strand.
GCGGCATCACTTGTTTTCTCTGTTTCCTCCTTGGCGTCATCGCTCCTCGGAGTTGGCTCGACGTCAGAACAACCTACATGAAAATATAAAGAATGAGCGTTAGAGCCAGTAACCATTGCTGAAAAATGACGGGATCTCTCAACTTCTAGAGAAAGAAGAATTTCCTACCAGGTTCCGGTTGGCTATCGGTGGCGCGTGGGGTTTCACCCTCCAGGATAGGTGATAGCACATGAGCACCGAGCCCGGGGTCTTCGGGGTCATAACCAACATGCTGCTCGAATGGATCAAGTGTCGGTCGACCGGCCGATTGAGCGTCAGGTTGAGCAGTAGCATGAAGAGCAGTAATATTAACCCCAGACGGGCCAGCTTCATCATTCTTCTCTTTCAGAAGGGGAGAGCCTTTGCTGTAAAGTGACAATGCTGCGGATAAATCCGATGGCTCATTCCCCCTAAGGAACTCTTTCACCAAGGCCTCCTCATCAACCTCTTCGGAGCCCGACTCAATCTTCTTGATCCTTATCAAAGTTTCCCAGGCCTCAGCTAGGGACTCAAGGTAGCCGTCGCCCAAGAATGTTAAGTCGCGATGCATAAGGATGCGGGCTCCATATTCAGCAATCAGCGGGTCAAACATGTTTTTGACCTCTTCCCTGCCGGCTTCCGAGGCCGCCTCGAGGCGAGAATCAATCTCCTCCACAGCCTCTCTCTTGCCCTCCTCACGGGCCTCATCCTTCATTTTCTCGACCCCAGCGAGTTCGTCATCGAGCTTCGTCTTCAGAAGTCGGGTAGCAACGATCTCGTCGCAGTATCGTTGTGATTCTTCTTGAGCAGCTACCCTATCCTCCTTCTCCTTGGAGAGTAACTCTTTCAGCTCTTTGACTTGGGTGGCGAGCGCGTCCCTTTCCTTTTGGATAGAGTCTTTCTCTAGGGCGAGGGCACCGCTGCGTTGGACTGCTTCGTCAAGCTCTTTTTTTGTGAGCCGCCTCTAAACGAGTAACTACCTCAGCAGTATCTTTTGCGCTTTGTTCAGCGGCTTCTAGCTTCGACTTATACGAGGCAAGCTCTTCGTCTTGGAGCTTGATGATTTTCTTATCGCTGCCAGCCTCTAGGTTCAGGCATCAATCTCGTGTTGACGCTCGACGGACACTTCCGAGATCTTCTCCACCAAGTGCACGAACGCGTCATGTTGAACATAGACGTCGTTGTTGCAGGCGATGGCACTTTGCTTCACGTGCCCAGGAATATGATGGATAGCTGGGAGGAATTTCAAGCCGTCAAAACAGATTTTCAGAAACTTGGCCTTAAGGTCGACCATCTTTTCCGCAACAGTCGGGTCCACTGCAGGAGTAGGAGGAGGAGGCTTTGAGAATTCCGTTCTTTTACGTTGCTCTCGAACTTGCCTCGTACTCGATGAACTGGAGTGTTGTTCTCGAGCAGCATCAGACTGATAACCCTTCTGCGAAGACTTCTCCTTATCCGGCTCAGTTGGAGGAGGAAGATCGCGGGACTGAGAAGATTGAGAATGTGCTCTCTTGCGGTGAGACGACTCGCGAGGACGATTGTCCCTATCTTCATAATCACCTCGGTCCCTGCGTCTGCCTGAACCGGAACCCCGTCCATGAGAGCGGCCCATATCACCTGCAAAGAATGGAGATAACAACGAGTTAAGGAGAATTCACGAATTAAAAAGACTTGAAGTATATTATGGAATGCGCGTGTGCGTGTGTGTCCTAGTGTTCCCCCGACGGACCCGTTCGTTTATCTTTGCTAATAGGAGTGTTGTCTCCTTGAACCGGGAGTTGAACTCCCGCATTGCCTCTAGCGGGCGAAGGAAATTTGAGGGCTTCAGGATCATCAAACCCGTAATTAAGTATGTCTTCGGGAATAGAAAGGTTCGATAGACCCCTCAAGGAGCTTTCCAGATGCTGCGAAGAAGCCTCTTTCTCAGGCAGGATAGGCGTAGCTTTTGAAGTGCCACCAATTTTCTCCTTTTGAACTGTATATTTCAACTTTTTCTTCCCCTTCGAAGGGGAGGATGACGTCTCAATATCTTGAACCTCGATTGCCGGATTCCAAGCGGGACCCACGTTCTCGCCTTGAGTCTCAGGAACATCATCTTCTCTGCACTCGCCTTCTTCGTGCGTGTCAGGAGCGCGGCGCGACGACGATCCGGCAAGTATTTTCCCTTTACCGGATGGAGGTTTGGGAATGGTAACACCTTCTGGAAGGCTGATCCGACGACCAGGGGCTAGCAACCCAAACCCCGACAGCGATTCATTTGAAATGACAGTCCGGATGTCTCGATCCTCAGCAGGGAGAGCTCTAATGGCTTCAACAGCCTCAGAATATCCTCGGCCTTCCGGACACGGGTTGATACCTGAAAGGATGAAATGAAGAGTTAGGAAAAGCATGACTCCGATTAAATACAAATAGTGACTCAGCAGAGAGACTTACTGCCTTCAACCCATCTCTTAGCGAAACCAGAAGGGCAGCGCACATAGAACCATTCCTGTTTGTACAGGGCGAATTTGCTACATGCCCCTGTCAAGATCTGGCACTTGTGGTATGGCTCGAGGAACATAAAGGAAGGACTGTCTTTCCGTCTCTTGAACATATAAATGTATCTGATATCACCGGGGGTTGGAGGTCTGGAGAAGACGGCCATGAAAAGTAAGTAGGTCCCATATAGAAATGCATGGCCGTTCGGGTGCAGCTGCGATGGAGCCATGTCTATGTACTGCAGAACATCCCGGAGAAATAAATTGAACGGAGGCACGCTGCCCATCCAACACATGAACTTGTTACAGGTAGTGTACCCGACTGGGGGCAGATGAGGACGATCGTGTCTCGAAGGAACTAACACGTCGACAAAAGGAATCCCATGAATGGAGCATATCCGTCGCAGAGCAGCTTCGTTGATCTTCGAGGCTTGTGAATCGATCGGATTGTCTAGTAGGATGGTTGCCTCCAGAGCATCAGGTGCCAAGTTATGAGCAGGAGAAGTCGACGGGTTAGAAGAATCAGCGGCTCCTTGCCTCGATGACGGCCCAGGCCTGTCGGATATGGTAGCGGAGCTAGATTTTCTCGACATCCCAAATAAATAACTAAGTGCTTGAGAGAACTATACTTAAAAAACATTGAACGTTAGAATTAGCAACACGAGTTTTCCCCCCACGTGGTGTGTGAACTAGTGCAAGCAATTGTGTACAAGCGATAAGAATCTAAAGGTTTTTAAAGATATAATAATTAGCTTCGAATCATCGCCTTCGAAGACCGTCATCGCTGACCGTCTCAAAAAGCTTGCCTTGAGGCGATTACAGTTCCAGATTCAGAAAGCATATGATTTGTAAAGTGACCGGCCTAAGTGTAGTCTGACATTTATAACTGTTCGGCATTGAAATTGTTCGACCTAAGTTACTGTCCGGCATTTGAATGTTGTTCGACATTGAAATTGTTCGACCTAAGTTCTGTTCGGCATATATGTGTGTTCGGCATGTCTATGTTCTGTTCGGCATATATGTGTGTTCGGCATGTCTAAGTCCTGTTCGGCATACATGTGTGTTCGGCATGTCTAAGTTCTGTTCGGCATATATGTGTGTTCGGCATGTCTAAGTCCTGTTCGGCATGTATGTGCTTGTTCGGCATGTCTAAGTTTTGTTCGGCATGTATGTGTTCGTTCGGCATGTCTAAGTACTGTTCGGCACGACAGTTGTTCGGCGATTATGTCGTTCGGTCTAAATGATATTCAGCGTATGTGTCTGTTCGGCATTAGGGTAGCGTTCGGCCTAAGTTCGTTCGGCTAGAGTAGTGCTCCGCCTTCGATCATAACTCCACCCAGCTCCCTCTCCATTTACGCCGAACGACAGAGACAGATCGCCCGGTGCAGGTTACGCCGTTCGACTCCCCATCTTCCTTTTTTCTTCCAATCTTGATCAGCACAAAGGAGCCAGGCTTAACTACCATACACCGTTCGGCGACTCCAAACGAGCGAACCACTTCCACTAGCCACGCATTTACAACTAAGGAAATACCCCGTTTCCATGTGATGAACCTAAAGTGGAAGTAATGCAATTGTGGAAGGAATGATACCTAATTCGACGATCGAAGTTGATGATGGATTAATTAGACTTTATATCTGATAGGATGGCAAGAGTTGCAAATCTCTAGGAATGATAGAAAAGAAGGCGTAAAAGAAAAATGGTGGAAGGGCGCCTGGTTATATAGAGGGAGGTAGATGTCGAAGAGGCTATACCCGGTAGAACCGGTCAATACCGGAGTGTTCGGCATCGTAGCGGAGAGACGTTCGGCACGCGAGGTACGTTCGGCCTCGAACGTATCGTTCGGCATCCTAACCTTGTTCGTCTTGCACCTCCTTCGCTAACATTCTCGAGAAGGTACCTCCGAGGTAAATTGTACCAGATTCAAAGCGCATCACGTTCGGCCACGCGATACACTTTGGGGGGCAAGTGTTTCCTGGGGATTTGACCAGGCAACTAGAACTCGGCAACCAGCGCTCGGCATCAGAGAGTTGCCGGCATCCAGGAATGTTCAGCGTCGTACCCGGCATCCAGTGGAACTCGGCGTCAGAGAGTACTCGGCATCTAGGAGTGTTCGGCGAAGTACACAGCATCCATAGTGTCCGGCATCCAGTAATGTTCGGCGAAGTACCCAGCAGTGTTCGGCGTCAACTGGCACTCGGCGTCAACCAATGCTCGGCATCAAGACTGCTCGGCATACAAGAGTGCTCGGCATCAAGATTGCTCGGCATCAAGACTGCTCGGCATACGAGACTGCTCGGCATACGAGAGCACTCGACATCAAGGAGTACTCGGCATCAAGACTGCTCGGCATACGAGACTGCTCGGCATATGAGAGCACTCGACATCAAGGAGAAATCGGCAGCATCTGTGGTTCGGCATACATGAGTACTCGGCGTAGTACCCGGTAGCATCAGAAGTACTCGGCACAAGAGTACTCGGCGTCTAGAAGAGCGTTCGGCTTCGACTGACTAACACCCTGCACTTCCCAAACATCAAACCACATCGTTCGGCACAGAAAGGACTGCTCGGCATCAGAGCGTTCGGCAAACCTTGCTCGGCATACAGCGACCACTGTACTCGGGCTGGAGCGTTCGGCCATCAGCCCACTTGGGAAGTCCAGCCCATCTTTGCCTATAAATAGAGGGGCAGGGTCACAGTGAGAGGGATCCTTTTTTGGAGAGTGAATACTGGGGAGACTCTGCCATTTTCAAGACTCATCTTCTCTACTTAAACAACTTCATTCAAGCATTTGATTCACGAATTGTATTTGTAATCAACTATAAAGAAGATCAATAAAGTTTAACCTCAAAGTGGACGTAGGCAATTACGCTGAACCACTATAAATTTGGTGTTCTTACTTTCTGCATTTAAGTTAGCATTGTATTCTCTGTTTAATTTACTTTCATCACTTATATCTCTACACAATCTTTCTAAACGAGGTTAGTGACCAATTTTGGTGCTAACAAGAAATCCACAAACCGATTATGTTCCCATTCACTTCAAGACACTTTAGTTGTTATGTGCAGCTAGTTATTCCAAATCATTATTTAGAATTATTGTTTCAACATATACATACCAAAACTCTAAATCATATCTAGCGATAAATTTTGCAAGTAAAATCCGAATTAGTTTAAGCACTTTGAATAATGAATCTATTATGTATATTTCAACAATTGAAATTTACAATGTTATTCTGATCAACATAGCTTGTTATATTCCAACTACACTAGTCTTTTTCTCAAAAACATGTTTACGATCGATAGATCATATAATTTGGGGTACACTATCAAAATCATATTTTGATAACTTAAATCCATTCTATATTTCTATATTATGTCATATAATGGAGTTAACACTCTTAATGACTTGTTTGACAATTGGGGAAATTCTTTTCTCGACATAGATATGAAATTTATGGTTTCTTTTTATCGTGTTAGAGTTCTTTTTAGACATTCTAGTGAGTCGTGTCTATATATATAATAGTTATTTCTCAGTATAACAAAATAGACATTGAGAAACATTTTATAAACTTATTTTGTATATGTGTGCGCGTGTGTCTATATATATAAATGATTCAGTTCTATGTTTATGAAACTGCTTTGGGGTGATCCATTCAAGATTCATCATAAACAAATATTATGTGAGGTCTCTTAACTTACTTAACCTATCAACTCCTTGATCTAGGATATATAGGAGTTTCTTATAAACTTTTATCCTATTTGATCTTGTATACTTTACTTGGGAAGAAATTAATTTTAACCAATGTGCTTACTCTTAAGAACATATCCTAATAGAAAGAAGTTAATTTGTAACAATCCTGCTTTCAATTTCATAAAATAAGTTTAATTAAACAAAAATATTCATATTCGGTTTTTAACAACTAATATTTTTTTGGAAATAAATTTTTATTTAACCGAGTCAGTTTATTAAATGATTTTGTTTTAATATATTAAATTAAGTCAATAAATTCTTTCTGGATATTATTTTGAAATAGAATAAAATATTTTAATTGAATATAAAATATTTTTAAAGTATAAATAATTGTTATGTGATTAAAATAGTGAAAAATAAATAAGCATGCATTGAATTGAATGAAATTGTGTAGTTATCGAAATATAATTTGCAAAATAAAGTATAAATCAATTGGAAATTTAATTAAAATAAATTTACAAATAAATTGAAAGAGTTATTTAAAAAGAAAAGGGAGAGAAATGAATTAGTTTAAACTAAAGCCCGAGTTAAGGCCAAGCCCATTTAAAGTCCCTCTCTTCTCTCCTTTTCTAGAAAATCCCTCCTACTACACCAATTCTACCCCAAACCTGTACCCTTATTTCACATTTTGTCATAACCATCCAAATTAGTAATCGTGACATTTAAAAAAGATTATACACACACACACACACGCACGAGGCGATGGAGCCTGACATCGACAACCGATGCAAGTGGGGGAGGAGGCATGTTCGTGGTGCTAGAGGTAGCGAAATGTCGCTCGCGATTTGGAGATGGAGGTCGTGACCCTAATGGCTAATGTGTAGGCTATACGTGCGATGTGGTTGCCGATATTTGAGGGCAGTTGCAATCTATAGCTGGTGGCTATTGCAGACTCGAGAGTAGTAAGGGAATGGTGGTTGTGATGTGCTGCTAGCGATAATAAAGGTGAAGGGCAGCGATGTAGTCGTTGTTTCGGAATTCAAGCATCGTTTCAGTGAGCTTTCATACTCACATCTATATCTATATCTTGTTGCTTATTATTTTAAACCCATTAATTGATTAAATTACTTGGTTGAGATGTTTATTTAGGATATTGGAATGATTGTTGTGATATTGGGTATAAATTTGGATTTGATGTTGAGATTTGTGTAAGTTGGATTGGAAAAATGCCAAGGGGATGCTGTCTGGTTGCATTTTGATGTGTGTAATTTATTTATATGTTGTGCGCGCGCTGTATGAATGACCGGAGTTCGATGTAATTTGACTCGGGCCACGAGATAAAATTTATATTGATGATTAGTTGATGATTTTGGAGAATTTCACTCCATGATTTGTATTTGGATGTTCGATTGATTTTTCTTGTTTCAAAAGATTTTTAATAACTTTGGAAAATTATTTATGGTGTTTTAAAATTAGATCGAAGTATACTCTTAAATAAATAAAGTGGTTGGAAAATAAAATGATTTATTGCAAATTATTTTGAAAATAAAAGTTGTTTTAAAAATGAAAATAGAGATTTTCAAGAGTAACTGAATATATGGAATTTTTATAAGTATAATTGAGAGTTTTTAATAATATTTCCAAAACGGAAATTCTCTTGAAAAGTGTATATATTTAATAAAAGGATTTAAAAGTAATTTACTAAGGGATTATTGATTATATAAACCTTTTTTAAGAGTTTTGGAATATGTTCCCCTTTTATATAATTAGTGGTTAAAAATTAATTTATTGGAGATTTATGTGGAACAGTTAAATGGATTTTTAGATTATAACCCCTTTTATATATGGTTTGATTTGAAATTGATTTATGTGAATATTTGTATTGTGTTTTAATTCTATATAATGAGGATGTTGAATAAACAGGTTAGTAGTACCGGGTGGTACGGGATTCTCGGTGATATTTTTTCGGTTATTTTATTGGCTTATATTATAGAATATTTGTTATTTGAAGAGTGTAGTTTACTAGCTTATAGTAAACCTTTGAGCAATACTGAGTGGTATAAGATGCTCAAGTAATACTTGTTTGATTACTATTAATGAGTAGATTTCACTTATATTATGGAGATGGGTTAGGAGTTTATGATATCTTCTAAAGGTGACTCCTTAAAGCTTAGTAGTCGATAATTTTATTACTCTCCAAGGGCTACAAGCTGGAGATATGCTGAGATTCATAGTCGAGTGATATTATTATTTACTCTTAGGGCTAATAATCGAGGAAATATTATGTTGTGACACTCTCATTTGGCTGTAAGTAGTCGAGAGTACTTATATTACTTTCAACTGGGCTCATCTCATCGAGAGTATTTCATTGCATGCTCTAAGGACTAACTAGTCAAGTATCGTTATCTACACTTAAGGCTAGTAGTCAAGGATATTTGTTATATTGAGATGCTCTCATTAGGACCTGTATAGTCGAGAGCTATCACTTTCATCAGAACTCCTAGAGTCAAGATTCTTTGATGTGGCTCTCATTAGGACCCTCAAGTCGAGAGTAACATTTATCTCTCTCAATATGGCTTATCAAGTCGAGAGTAGTTGTTGTCACTCTCATCAGAACTCCTAAAGTCGAAAGTACTAGTTATTACTCTCATTGGACTTATATAATCGAGAGTATTTATTGGGAACCTACGTCATAGGGTTCACACCAGTATGGAAAGCGCATAAATTAGACCCACAAATAGGCTAGTTATCCATCCTAACGGTCCTAATTGTAGGGTCGTCCCTCAGATCAATGATGCCACATTGTTGAGTTTACAGTCTGAGAATTATTTCTTTTATTAGAGTCATTTCCCCGACGTCACTTAAGGACCAACAGTTTGTTACCAAAGGCAAGTAGGAGTCATGGCCAATGCACATCGTAGTTTTGCAGTGTGTTCATGACATGCGATGGATATGAGTATCACGATTCTGGGAGTAACTAAGGAACTGAAGGAAACATGCCGCGGTCATTAGCATTTCCTATAACAATGTTGTGGTACATTGGTCTCCCATTTGGATGACTTAGGAAGATACATTATATATGAGATATTTGATAGTATCACCTCATTAGAGACAATGATCATATGACATTAGAGATTGGCTACGTGTTAGTCTGTCATTTGAGATAGCCTAACACAAGATAGCTGCGTGTTGCCTATCTATGATATTGTAGACTAGATGTGAGCTTGTCTTTCATTCCTTCGTAAGAGCTAATGGTTGAGAGATCTTCTTTTTGTATGATTTGTTGTTTCTATCTCATAGACCATTCAGTCGAGAGTTTCACCTCTCTAAGGACCGTGGGTCAAGATATATGATTTTGTACATTGCTTATTTAATTGACTTTGATGCTAATGAGTTTGTGTTTCTTGATATCTTCGAGGGTCTAATAGTCGAAAATCATCTCTTACACTAGGACCGTAGATCGAGATAATTACTTGGATATTGTTTTCGATATTTTGTATGGATTATGTTTTATTTAGGATTTGTATTTCTGGGTATCTCCATGGACTTACAGAAAGACTTTACTTCCATTAGGACTGAAAGAGTCGAGATAGTATTTCTTGATATTGATTTCTGTATTTGGTATGGATTATGATCTACTTGGGTTCCATATGTCTTGATTTATCTTCTATGGCTTAATAGTCGTGAGTTATTATTTCCATTAGGCCTGTAAGTCAAGATTTGATGCTTTAATTGTTTATTTGGGATTATGCCTTTCTTGATTTATATTTTAGGGCTTAACAGTTGGAAATCTTCATTTCCATTAGGACTATAAGTCAAGATAGATATTTTAGTTGTTAACACCTGTATTTGGTACAATTCGTGATTCATTCCTTTATTGGTTATTTTCATGGACACGCTATTTGCTTGTCCATAACATTTTGATTTTTTGATTGTTATCATCCGATTTATGGATGTCATGATTCTTACTTGCTTATAAGTATTCCATGGGTGATATTTGAAATGTGTGATATGGTATATTATTATTGTGATGTTATGATGGATGTTACATTGAGTCATGTTTCGTACTTTGCCTTTTATTACCATGCTTATTATTATGTACTCACCTAGGATTTAGATATAGTCTGACCTGTTTATTATTTATATAATACTCGGGTTGATCCGAGACTTTTCAGGTACATGGACATTAGCCATTTTGGATGTTGGGCTTTAGATGAGATATGGTATATATTATATTGTGTTTTAAGTAGTCGATGTATATTTTCTTTGGATATCTCCTTGGATTTGCTTATATTGAGATGGCTATAAGTTATGTAACACACCCTGCGTTAAATTACAATTATGTATGCAAATAATTTAATTAAGTTATATACATTTGAAATTTTAAAACAAAAAAATGTTTGTAAATGGGGCAACTAATTAATATTATTTGGAATACATACATACACACACACACACACACACACATATATATATATATATTTGTGTAGAAAATAAATTAGAGAGAGGAATTATATAAAATCAATTAATAGGGAAGATTAATTGACGGCGTTGTTTAAAAAGGAAATTAATATTCAATTAATTAGTAGAGGTGATTAATTGATAGGAACTGACAAGAAAGGGAACATATATTGTAGCAACTAATTGATATGATTAGAAACATATATGTTAGTGCAAGAGAATAAAATGGAGGAAGATTAATTTATGCAAGTAATCAATTGTCAATTAATAAACATGGAGACTTATGGTGACATATATAATTAAGATTGTGATTCAAAATTCAATATGCATGCAATAATTATGGGAATAAAATAAATTAATATGCATATATGTGATGAATTAATATGGTGTTGATTGGCATATTAATTTGGTAAGAAATTACAGTGCAGGTAGGGATTAATTGGATAGTAAATTAATTCTAGGTATATATGAAATCTATTAATTGAGTGATTAATAGGGGAATCTTATTTAAAAGAAACGTCACATTTAAAAATATATGTTTCCATAGATTGCGAGTGAGAAGGGGAAAGTGATTAATGAAAAGATTGTTGGAGAATTAATTTGAAATAAAAACAAATGCAGAAGAAAACATATTAATTTAATGTCCATAGACTGAGTGTACGCTTTAGATTTTAGGGTTTTATATCTAATGGTTTGCACTGATTTGAACCACTATAAATATAGGTGCAGAGCCTCATTTTTATTCTCATTATTTTTCTCTTGCCTATAGAAGCTCTGCCATTTTTCTACCTCTTCTACACTTTCTTAATAACAAAATTTAAGATCTAATTCACATGAATTTAGATCTAAATAGAAAGAGAATAGAATTAATTAGGGAATTAGGAATTGGTTCAAATCAGAAGGCTATGTCAAAGGTAAAACCCTAGATTCGAGTTTTATTTGCTATTTCTAATCTAAATCTCTTACTTTTCTCTTTCAAATATTATAGATCTGTAAATATATCGTTTGTAATTCCAAATGGGGATTACAAGGGAGGTGAATATAGATGTTAGGGACAGATCTGAAATAAAAACAGGGAGATTTGGAAAGCTAGCAATTTGAGTGGATTTATTTATATATCTTTAAGTTTAAGATATATTATTGTTAAATTCCCGTTTAGATAATTATATTCAATAATTAATCCTATTAATTAAGTTATGCTGAACTATAATAATTTATAGTTTATTTACAGTATTAGTATTTATTTACATCTGTTTCTACGTTTTGGATTTCTATGCAAGCATCATTCTTCTTCTATTTTCTCCTCTTTCTTCGCCTATGGATTGGAATAGATTAAACGTGAATATGGATTAAATAATTAAGAATACTAAAATGAAGGAAATAAGATGTAAAGTAATAAAAGTTTGAGGAATGGAATTACTGTAATAAATTACGTTAAAATGAGAAAAGTTAATTAATCTAATAACTGGATTTGGGAGTAACTAAAAGGTTAATTGGTTGGTTTAGAAAATAGGATACATTTCTATAATTTAATATTTAAAAGACAACAATGAACGTAATTGCTAGAATAAAAGAAAGAAAAAGAGAATTAGTGTAAAATAGAGAAACCACTGTATTTTACACTATTCCAAAATAGTAAAAGAGATATCTAGCAATTACGGATTATTATTTATAGTATTATTTAATATTAAAATATGGAAATGGATTTTTAAATAATTTTTCATAACCATCCAAATAAAATAGAATTACTTCCTAGAATAGAAGATAATAAAGCAAAGTATGACATGAATCAAGTAAATTATTAGATAAGAACTTGAAGCTATAAACGATAATGAACCAAGGTCTGCATTCACTGCGCAGACTATTTAAGAAGATAGTTATTATGATAAGTGAATTATATAATATAAGAGAATAAAAGAATATTCTATATCATAATAAAAGAAGGAAAACTAGAACCGAAAAGAAATGTTGGAATTATGTACGGACTATAAAAGAAGAGAAAATGACAATTACAGGTAGAATTATAACATAGGTTATAATTAAGTAATAAGAACGGAAAAGCTTATTTTGAGGCTTTGAATAAATTCATGAGCAATAATAATGGTAGAAGCTTATTTAAATAATTTATATTAAGTCAATAAGCAAATAAAGCAGGAATGATAAAAGAGGCTTATTTTAATGAACTTAAGATTTATATTAAGTTAAATAAGCAAGATAATGAATGTGGCTCATACCAACGGCATTCCCTATTAATTAAATGGAAATCTCACAATAGATAGAGGTGAGACGAGGGCAAGAACATGCTAACTAGGGTAAATAAGTAGCCAACAGAATAAGAAAGTAAATTAAATGCAAATTAAAAGATTAGACTTAAGGTCTAATAAAAGAATTGAGATGCGTTTGGAGCAGCCCAATGGATGAAGCGTCTAACGAAGCAGTTCATCATGGATTTCAGAAATGGAGAAGCACGTCCAACTTAGTATTTTTGGGCTTCAAGGAAGTACAAGACTTCAACGGGACATGAGGATACTCTAGGATGGCCCTTTGGGTAGGCCTAACGAAGCTGCACCCCTGGAGGCAGGTCTGTAGGTGTTCCACCAAGAGAGTATGCCTTGACTGCATTTGCATTATAGGCATAACGAAGCAAACCTTTGTAGGCTGTTAGACGGGCTTGGTGTTTGGAGTAGGGAATTTGTATGTCCAGTACTTGCAAGTAAGTTTAAGAATAGTCGCATGCGGGTATCGGCAAGCATCAAGACCAAGAACGATTTTGGGGAAGACTAGAGTTAAACCAACAGGCCAATGATTCTTTCACTATCGAGACATTGGATGAGGGGTACCGCTATTTGGATGTTAGATTGTTTATAGTCGGGCACGACCACTTAAATCTTTTGAAGTCTTTCGGTTAGTTAAGGGGTGGCTGCATGGGGCCATAGCCACGATGAAAAAGAGTCAGACGAACTAGAATATCTGTATTGTAGGCCTAACGAAGCAGTCCTTTACAGATTTTGAAAATCCCCGACTGAATTCCGTACAAGGTAGACCTTGTTGGTGGGATTCAGATAGTAAATAGAACGATTACGTAGTCCTCAATGTACGCACTGGGTGGTACATTGTGAATGTCTGAGCACTAGCATAGACTAGTGCGGATGTGATTTACGTTTTCATAGTAAGTAGTGGAGCATCTGTATTGTAGGACTTATGAAGCAGTCCTTTACAGATCTAGCTATGGAACGCTCGCGGAGCAAGACGATGGAGTATCTGTATTGTAGGCCTTACGAAGCAGTCATTTACATATATAGCTATGGAGCAAGACGATGGAGCATCTGTATTGTAGGCCTTACGAAGTAGTCCTTTATAGATGTAGTTATGGAATGCTCTTGAAGCAAGACGATGGAGCCCTTTTCGAGGAGGATACGGAAGGTACTATGGGTAGTACCTAGGACCAATATGGTCATTGGGCATATAGCTATATATATATCAGTTATCAGGTTTTAATCTACTAAGGAGTAGATGGGTACGATTCATGCACAGAGGCGAGAGTATGATAAACCTAGTGAACCTAATATAATAGTAAATGGAAATGAAATAGTATATGTAGAATCAAGCTTAAAAGTGTATAATTTATCCATTCACCAAAACTTTAGTTTTGACACCCTCCTTATAACATCCTACAGGTTAGGTAGATGGCAGAGACTTCCCAGCTTTAAGACACTTGTTTAGAAAGTGTTATTATATTGGTGAGTATTTACTTACTATTATATTTTAGTCAATTCTGCTGTGAGATATTTAATTGAGCTCTGATATATTTGTCTTTGCCTATTTGTAGGATACCAGATTCCCAACTCGAGTTTCAGGGGCTTGGGTTTTAGCATTTTTGCGAAAAATCCGGACCCACTGGAATTCGGGTTGTTACAAGTTATGTATTTTTGAACTTGATGTGGGTTGCAGAATTATGGATCTTAAGGATAATTAAACACTGGAGGGGAGGGGGGATGGGGTGAATAGTGTTTTCTAATTTTTATGAATCTTTTTTATAAAATTTCAGTTTTATTATTAACTAATGCCGAATCAACAATCACAGATGCAAACATAGATAAGTATAAATGTAGCAAGGTAAAAAGTACAGAATTAAAGAGATCACACTAGGACTTTTATACTAGTTTGGGTTACCATACGTCCAGTCCCATACAATTGCTTGTGCAGATTTCTTTTCAAATGTCAATCTTTCAATGGGTAGAAGGAAAACCCAATTACAATCTTGATTTTGAAAATACGAGACACACCCTTCTGATTTTCCAGGCTCAAGGTACACCCACTTGATTTGGACGGGTTACAAGCACACCCATATGGATTTTCGGACTACCTAGCACATCCAATTGATTTGAACAGGCCACAATCACGCCTAAGCAAATACAACTAGAGTTTGATGGTTTTTCCAAAGACAATTTCTTAATCTTAGGTTACAATGAATCTTATAGCCTCTTGGACAACACTTTCATCTTTGATTGAGAGAGATGATTGGAATCAGAGAGTAAATAGTAGAAAATCAATACAGTGAAGATTGAATTGATTTTGGTTGAATTTGAGAAGAATTGAATATCTTTCACTAGAAATTTTAGCGAAGTAAGAGGAGTGAAGATAATAAGAAAGTAATTGTAAAAAATTCATTTGAAAACCCTGTTAGTCCATGAGATGATGGTTTTGATGACAACAACCTTAGAATAGATTATAAAATATAAATACTAACATTACAAGTTTAGATATATATGTATATGCAGGATCTAACCATGTAGGTATCAAGAATGAAGACTGTACAGTATAGAGATTCAAGACATAGAGATAGAAGACTCATGAGTACCAAGATTATCAAGAGTTCAAGGTTAAGTTTGTTTTATTAGGAATATTTGTTAAAACTCGTAGAAAAACACTAGCATCTTAATATCCAATTTATTCGTGGAATGGAATCCACTTCGAGCCCATTAAAGGGATGGAACCCTAAGTAGGATGGAACCTACGAAAATCTAGTGGGACATTGTTTTGTATCCACTAATTTTAATTCAAATGATTTTACAAAATTATCTTGTTTTCAAAATGATTTCAAAACTTTCCTTTTAAAAGATTCAAAACTCTCTATCCTGATTTTAAATAATTTTAGCCTCAAAACATCTATAATTTCAAAGACAAATTACTCCTGATTTTAAATGTCTTTTCAAATAATATATTTAATTTTTAATATTTATACTTAGATTTAAATATAAAATTATAGTTAAACTATGTATATATTGTTCTTTATATTTACTTATGAATTTCAACTATATTCAAGTATATTTATAAAGTTTTAAATAGTTTTTATATAAGATAAATATTATTTTTATAGAAATTCAAAATATCAACTTTGGCTGAGGGATGTCGACATGCCCCTAGGCACTATGTCGACATAGTGTCAGTTGGTTTCAAAATTCAAATTTCAAAAGAAGTGTCTATTTGCCATAACTCTTCACGAATGGACATGACGGTTGTTCTTCTATAAATAGGGGTCAGTTTCAACGAATTTTCAATCACTTTTTTCTGGTTTTCACTCCTCTTCTTCTTCCACATTTCTTAATACAAAATCATACCATTACTCTGCCGAAATCAACATCGAATCATACTCGATTACTTCTAGTTTGATTCTACATCACTATCTCTACAAGATTCTCAGTGCTATTCAGAGTTATAGACTTCTTTGTAATATATTAGCGAGAAAAGGTGTGATTGTAGCCTTGGAAATCAATTAAGCGAGAAAAGGTGTGATTGTAGCCTTGGAAATCAATTGGGTGAACTTGTTGCCCCGGAAATCAAGTATCTCTACCCAGAGGATTGTCATTCTGGAGGGTGTACCTCGTAGCCTTGAAACCGAGGGTTGTAATTGTTGAATTGTTGTTGAAAGGAAATCCGTACTTGTGTTGCGGGACTGGATGTAGGGTAACTCCGAACCAGTATAAAATCCGGTGTGTTCTTTCCTTTACTGCTTTTACTTTATATTTGCTTCTGTGTTTGATTTTGTGTTCATATCTGTGTCTGATTAGTGCATACATTGTTAATAAATTAAGATAAACTCAAAAAGATTAACAAATTTCTTAAAACACTATTCACCCCCCCTCTAGTGTTAATTCTAGCCTTAAGATCCTTAATCCGCATTTCTCACAAACCCCTTATATATAGCGAATAGACAGACATGTCCATTCATGAAGAGTTATGATGAATAGAAAATTCATTTCAAAATTTGAATTTCAAAACTATGGAATGTATGTCGATATATCATCTGCCTTTATGTCGACATAGGCTAGTGTAATTTAAAATTTTGTTTATTTTAAAATGTTTTGAAAATCCTATACTATGTAAAATAATTTGATACTTTATAAAATAGTTTAAACATAGTTTATAAACATTATAACCTTTGAAAAACTTTTATAAAATATTTTAAAATATATTTTAAAAAATAGTTTTTTTAAAGATAAGGATTAGAAAATGAGAAATAGAGCCCAAAAATTGCTACGAGGGACTTTAACAATATTCCGCGACTCTATAAACATTACTATAGTCTTGAGATCTTCATATCTTTATCTTTATACTCATGAGTCTTCATATCCATTCTTTGAATCTTTATACTGTACAGTCTTCGATTCATAATATCCTACACTATATACTATATAACTTGGCAAAATATTAGTATCCATATTTTATATGAATGTTACAGTTTGGTATCTGAGGACCTTACAGTTTGTTATGTATTATATTTTTCTACTGCGATATGTGACTCTGTGATCATTTATAAGTGTTGTATATTGTCCTGTCTCGGCAAACCCACGTGTTTATTGCTTTGTACCTATATTAGATACATATATTGTTGATATATGACATTTTTAATATGCATCGGTGTTAGCCAAATGGAATACTCACGTGTGGTCACTCCTATCAAGCTTCATTCTTCATACTACTAGAAATGTTACCTAATAATTATCTTTGGTAGTATAGATATAGACGTGGGGCGTTAAAGTTTGGTATCAGAGTAGGTTCAGAACAATATAGAGCATATGTGACACGAGTCCCGGCCTTAGAGTGACTTAGAGTCGCTGTTCCCCTTAGGTGTGTGGTAGTTACCCTATATTAATAAAGAGATAGTAGGAGTATATGATGATTACTAGGGTAATCATCTAGGGATGTACTTATAATTTTTCCATTATATATATTCCTTATCTCTACCTCTTCTATATGTATTGTTCTCGTGTGAAATGGAAGTTGTTGAGTGAGGCAGTGAAAGTGGTTAGCATGATGAGTAGCGTCGACATTAATAGCGTCGATATTAATGATGGTGAATAAACCTTTGTGTGGCTTGAATGTGAATGAAGTGTAGTTTAGTTAGGGAAGTTGAAAGGACCCTATCTGGATGCCGCATCATAAATACTTCACAAATCTAAATTGTGGTATGGAAAGTTGAGTAGGAATATCCAGTAATGATTAGAATTGCACAACGGAAATGGATTGATAGTTTTCCACTAAACACATTTGTTTGCTTATTTGAAAATTTGTGTATTGTTGTATAATGCTTATTTGATTTTATGGATGTATGACGTGTGATGATTTTCATTATTATTGATGATTGATGAATTCGATGTATACGAATTTTGAGAAAAATATTTTTATTCAAACAAACATATTATTTAATAAAATATGAAACTGGTTTTATAAAGTGATTGAAAGTATTATAGTAGTTTACTTTGGTGTTAATTTGTTCATCGAGTGCTTTAAGAATTTTGGTCGATGCGTATGGCCAACGTTACCAACAGGGATTCCTAAACACTAGGGTGAGATACTTAGACACAAAGTTTTGAAAGAAGTATAAGTCTATATGGTATCATTAGACTTTGAACTGCATACATCTATATGTATCAAACCGAAGAGTTGATTAACTCCTTTTTCGTTCCTACCGAATAGGTGCTTTGCCCTTAATCTTCTA
Organism: Allium fistulosum; assembly: GCA_030737815.1. Taxonomy (NCBI): domain Eukaryota; kingdom Viridiplantae; phylum Streptophyta; class Magnoliopsida; order Asparagales; family Amaryllidaceae; genus Allium; species Allium fistulosum. The sequence continues at coordinate 637,795,409 of CM060901.1, forward strand.
AGATACTATTCATCGGCACCATTTGACCTATAATCATATGACTATTGAATTATTTCTCAAAACTGCGGGTTAGTCCATAATTCCAAAATAATTTTGATACTTATGTATTTTATAATGCATTACATTTTGTTATAAATATCATTATTGCATATTTATTTTATAAGGAATATTCACAATATTCATATCAAAATAAAACTATATCTATTTTTAGTCAATGCTGAAAACATCTGTTACTTCATAAATAATATTTGGTATATTTATGGAAATAATTTTTGTAACTTAATGCGTCCTTTAGGAAGTGTTATATGGTATACTCCCACTATTTCTGCCATTACTATAATAGCGTATGAAATACAAAGCTTCATTCAACAACTTATCATGGAATTTTAATTCATACACTATAACTAGTTTATAGTCAAGAATTTTAGATCAAATATCTTGAACTCGAAGAAATAACTTTCATAGAAAAAAATTTCTATATGAAAATACATTTGAAATAGAAATCACATTTCTCATTCCACATTAAGTATCTTTTAGTTTTTATTAAATTCTCATTCCAATATCTTTTCATGAAGTAGAGGTCACCATTCACTCTCTACGTCCCAACTGTGCCTAAGTTACATCCACTCTCATATATTCTCTTTACTTTTCAAATGGTCGAACCATCCAAAAGAAAACCCTTACTACAAGCCTGTAATGAACTCTTTACAAAAATTCATTCGATCATCCTTAACATTTGCGGATATCGAATAGGTTACACTTTAAGTAAACTGATCAAATAGACATTTCAGTGATCGAATTTCTAGGTACATCTTGTAGCTCTTGATTTAGTGCTGCATCTAACACAACAATGTCCTTACTGTAATTAATTGTATTGAATACACGATCCCGCATTATGTTTACTTGCTTATTTTAAATGACTAATTTCATCGAAGTTTCGTACATTATGAATCATTAATATTTACCATATAACATTATTTTTGGTCAAATATGGATCAAATATCTATATTCTTGTACTGCTTAAGAGTTCAAAACTTGTAGAAGACAATACAAGGTCTCGTACAAATAAACACTAAAGCGACCAAGGCACGAATATTTTAGTGGTTGTATAAGTGGGCTCTTGTATGAGGCTTAAAGTGATGACATTCCAAAAGATATATTGGTAAATATATGTAACGACCCGTATTTTTTACGGATCGAAACATCGTAAAACAGTTGACATTTGATCGCATTGTTGATAAGTCGTCCAGAGTCTAAGTCTTAGGTCGTATGAGGATTTGGAGCGACCTAAGGAAGTTGGCGAGTTATGAGGTAGGCGACTTAGTGAAGTGGAGCGACCTAAGGAGTTAGGTCGTGTAATAGTTAGGTCGTGTTGTGGCTTAGGTCGTGGGGTAGGTTAGGTTGAGTGAACGACCTAAGGAAGTTTAGCGACCTATAGGAGTTAGCGACCTATAGAATTAGGCGACCTAAGGAAGTTTAGCGACCTATAAGAGTTAGCGACCTATAGGAGTTAGCGACCTATAGAATTTGGCGACCTAAGGAACATGCGACCTAAGAGATTAGCGGTATGGGAAACAGGGTAAGTTAGCGACCTAAGAAGGATAGGTCGGCAACAACCTAAGGAAGGAGTAGTTAGGTCGTATGACCTGTGTGTAGTTAGGTCGTGAGACCTTGTGTTGAAGTTAGGTCGTAAGCGATCTAAGGTAGATTGCTAAGTATAGTTAGGTCGCTAGGCCATTAGTCAGTTAGGTCGCGTGGGTGTTAGGTCGCGTGAGTGTTAGGTCGCGTAAGGGCTTAGCAGTTAGGTCGCGGATGCGCATGTGTTAGGTCGAAGAAGCGCTTATGCGTTAGGTCGCATGGATGCGCATGTGTTAGGTCGTAGGTTGGGATTGTTAGGTCGTGGGTTTTTAGGTCGTGGGTTCTTAGGTCGTGGACGACCTAATTACGAGCAGACGACCTAAGGGGGATTTCAACCTATAAATAGGAGGGTTTTTCTTCACTTTTGGGATCCGGATTTCGAAGCGACGAAGTGCTGCCATTTTGAGAGCTCGACTTCTACACTTCTTCACTTCTTTTCTCCACTCTAATCTTGTGATTCCTTCCATCCAAATCGAAGATCAAATTGAAGATTTAAGAGCTTAGATTGAAGATCTACATCCTTTGAAGAGAGATTTCATCGTTTGAAGCGGATTTGTGATAGATCAAGTTAGATCCTTCGCTGTCCAGATCTGAAGTGTGTTGCTTTGGGGTTGTTTAGGTGATTTGGTGAGTGGTGATTATCTCTCACACGGATACAAAGGAGTATATCGGATCGTTGGCTTGATTTTGTGCTAAAGTAGTGATTTCCATGCATTTTCTTAATCCTAAGTATAGATCCATATAGATCCATTGTTCATGATGATTTGACATCCATTTTACTACATGTTAACCTATGCAAGTTCATTCATCAAGATTATAGAAATATTGCTCATGTTTTCATGCTTGTTAGACTTTTGACTCTTTAATTACGAAATTGCCATTATTGTTATAATTGTCTATTTAGATCATATTTGAATGTTACTTGGATTAATGTTTGATTTGATTGATTGCTATGAATTAGATGATTGATGATTTGATTTAGACAAGATGGTCGAAGATGATTCAAAAGCTAAGGGAAAGGCTCTTGAATTGGAAATGCTGCTTGTGGTATATGTAGCGGATGATGAAGCTCATATGGATAGATTTGATGATGATGTTGAGATGAAGCTTTGCTATGATGACGATGAGGCGAAGTATGATATGAGATAGCCTTGGTCTAATCCAGACGGGATCATTCCAAGCAGATTGATAACTCGGTGATATGGTTCGAGTTTGAGGATAATGGTTTGCTCGAGAGGCGCTTGAGCTAGTATGGAAATAGTCGTCGAGGTGGACGACTAGAAGGCTGAGATCTCATCGTTGTTGAAGGTTCTAGAATGCTCAAAGCAAGAGTACGTTGGGCAGATTCGATAGTCCCTGAAGGCTACTGATTGGTAGTCAAGTACTCTGGGCAGATTCGATAGTCCTAGGCACGGGTCACGATGACGTGCGAAGTTATGTCTAGAACCGGGGTTTCCATTAGCCCTTGACGGACGGATGAAAGAATGAGCCGGTCATTCAATTAACGATGATATCGAAGCAATGATAACAGTGATAGCCAGAGTCATGGATGTTTGGTTGTATCATCATTCGGTCTCAAGAGCGGTATTTTCTAGGTTCTTATCTGATCTTGGTTTAGGCCTTGGGGGTTTGTACTTGGAAAACATCGCCCTTGACTCGAGTGATAATTGCTTTACTTTACATTGTATTCTTTGCTATGGTTGCTTCTGCTTAGTGTGTGTCTGGGGGGCTATCACTGTAGAAAGAGGTGGAGTGGGAGGGTTGTATTCCTATTCCTTTTCCTTTATTCTCTTTTGGTATGTTGTTATTTAATTTACTGCTCACTAAGACTGTTGTCTGACTCAAGGCTTTATGTTTTTAACTCTTATTGCCTTGGGCTGTTCGTCCATTTTGGGACGGGCAGACTAGGTAGCAGGTGACATGTGCTGTTCTTACTTTCCACGATGCTGATGTCGAAGACGAGCTGGAGGCTTGCATATTATCTTCTTACTATATGTACTGGGTGTTCCGCTGTTTGTATATTCTCTGAGTGTTATGTAGTGAGGCTTGATGTATTGACTATTCAGATGTTTGTATTCAACTATTATGAAGTTTTATTGATGAGACTCTATTCTGTGAAGCTTCACTATGTATATATTCTATTGTATTTTGTCCATGCGCTGTGAGTAATACGATAGATTCTGTTGTTTAAATTTACCCTGGCAATCGTCCATGGCTGCCTGGCACACTTTACAGCGCACTATGTCTAGGTTCGGTGCGGGGGTCATGGGCGGTCGTCACAATATATATTATAGTTATATATCAATCTTAATTCAGTTTAATTGTATATTTTAACTAATAAACATTTTATCAATTATAATTGTTGCACATATTTATCTAAGTAGATTATTTAGCTTTATATAACTTATATTCTTACTATAGTAGAAAGGTTGAATGTATTCATTTCATTTTTTTAATAAGGCTCCCATTACATTTTTATTTTTCTCAAAATCATACGAAAAACATAGAAATCTTTCAATTTCTTTAGCGGGCATTAGGACTTGCTTGCCTTGTGATTTAGACATTGAGTTTGCTCAATAGATTATAGGCCAACATGCAATGGATAACATTTTATCGGTTGTGTCACAAACAACACCTAACCCATGGTCTTTGTCCTAATCTCAACCTCAATCATGGGCATGCTCAACAAACTGAGAGATATCATTCACTCATACCCACTATTTCTCGGTGGTCTAAGTATAATTCACGTACCTTAAGTTTTCTCAACAAATACGTGAATGTATTTAACTCGTCTAATAATATATTAATAGTACAACACATAACATCGCTTGCTTAAGTTCGCTCAACAACAAATAGCATGCAAGTAATTTACTAATATATAAATAGTGGAGGACAACTCATATATATTAAGTATTCATAATCTTTAATATATATATATATATATATTAGCGATATCGATTTAAGGAATAATGTGTTTATTATGAAAACACCCTCGTAATTCAAGTGTCGGACACATCTGAAATCATAATATACGTACCATACATATGTATTTATTCCAAAAAATCTGCTTTTGGATGTTTGGGTCTGGAAGCCTACTGGAAATGAATTTTCTACTAAGGCCACCTGGGAGGAGATTAGACAAAAAGACAGCAAAGCTTCTTGGAGCAAAATTATATGGGATCATGTTAACAATCCAAAAATGGCTTTTACAGCTTATAAAGCTATTCTGAAGAGACTGCCGACAAGGGATAGACTATCGAAATGGGGAGTGGTCAATGAAACTGTCTGTGTCCTATGTAATCAGAGCTCAGAATCACATGAACACTTATTTTTTGAATGTAGCTTTGCTAACTCGGTGTGGACCTCGTGCAACAAATACTTAAACATAAGACCTTACTCTAACAACTTAATAGAACAAGTAGAGTACCTAAGTCGGAGAGGAGGCGATAAAGACGTTGAATCCAAGCTGCACAAAATCGCCATCACTGTGACTGCGTGGAGCATATGGAAAGAAAGGAATCGAAGAATTTTCCAGAGCAAGCATAGAAAGCACACGGAAGTTAATGGATTAGCAATTGTGGACATGCAGATAATTCTGAAGAGGATTAAGAGGGGGTTTCTTACCAGGCAGGCACGAGTCGAAGCTCATGTTGTAGGAGAGGACTGGAGATTTCCATCGCAAGGAAACCCAAGTACGATCTTCAGTTCCAGCCGCCATGAAATGATTTGGGAGAGAAGCTTTATCTTTTTTTGCTTTTTGGAAAGGGTTAGATTCTGTCGGAATGTATTTGTCACGTACCGAAATTTTCGACTTTCGAAAATTCGACATCGATACTCACTTTATCGACTGCCAAGAAATCGAGTGCCGGAAACTCCAATAGTGAGGGTTTTAGAAAGAAGAAATAGAAGAAAAAGATAGAAGAAAAAGAGAAGAAGAAGAAAACAGAACAACATCAGAACAGAAACAATATCAGAATCTTACACATCGCAGCGGAACAATATATAATAAATAGACACTAGTCTTTTAAAACAAAGAGCTATAACAATTTATACATACATCAATCATCAGAGTCAATATACAACAATGGACAGTTATATAACTTGTCCTCATACAGAATACACAGCGGAATAAATACTATCAGATACAAATACTACGTCTCGCCATCCAGCTCATCTCCAAAGCTCCAGAATATCCTGATAACCTAACTCTAGACTGCCCGTGTGGAAATTGGTGGGCACCCAGAGTTTAGAAGGGAAACAATAAACTCCGAGTCAGTCATGGTGACTGGTGTGAGATCGTAAAACAGTTATTTTTCACAAAGAAAATAAAACAAATTCGCAATGCTTTTGGAAAATGAAACTACCATAAGACCTCCCGCCACACACACAATGCAAACGCAGAATTGGAGGAGATTTCTTCTTATGATAGTCAAAGATGCTTACTACGCAAAATCAATTCTTTTTTATATTATTATTAGTGCATAGTGTAGAAATCATTTCGAAAGTAGAATATAAATCTTAGCCAGCATAGGTACCATTATAGTATGCTTGCTATAGCTACCATATTAAATGGCAGGTTCTACAACTAAAACCGTACAAGGCTCGTATTGTTTCTTTGGATTTCCAACAAATGGTCAGGCCAAGGAACTTCCTATCCACGATGGGTACGTCCCTGGAATAGACGACCCGAGAAATAACCTAACATTACGGTTAGATCTCTGCCAACACAAGGCCGGGTTACCTCTGCAAAAATAGGTAACTACTGACACGCGTATGCCATCCCCCGATCGTCACCGATCTTCCCGAGGATCCCCGATTTCCAACAAACCACATAGATAATAATAATGCAGTAACCACAGAGGTTAAGTATCTGGGCTCCATACCATGATACCACCTTTATCCAGAAGGAATGACATACACTAAGGGGCGCTACTCCCTAGAACCTTGCCGCATCCTTCCTGTTTCGACCATTTTCGGGGTGTGAGGCTCGACGAAGTCTCGTCCACAAAGCTACGCTTTCTACAAAGCCCTGCTTTGGGTCAAACAAAAATGATCAACCTATGATCACAAAGATATAAGATCAAACAAATGATCATATCACAAATGATCAAACACTGATCATTTCACAGCAACACTCAGTATGCCACGTTACCAAATTGAGATATATCGCTGATAAATTTCAACTACATAACCTCTGAGCTCGTACGTCTCAGAGAAGGGTGTTAAGCTAAGAGAATAAATTCTCCGCCACCAACAGAAATGTATTTGAAAGAAATCAGCTTTGTATCTCAAATTGTAACGTCAGACACACAATCCATACAAGTCTGTTCCGGGATCGAACAGAACCGAAGGCACTTCTCACGAAGCCCTTGCATTTCCGGATAATTTTCAATCACGTTCGGACTTCCCGTCACTAAGGGTGATAAAACCTCTAAACCGGAGATCAGCCGATGTAGAGTAACTCGACGGTAATCCTTCCGTTTTCAAAAATATCCGGTCTTCAACACCGGTCTTCGAATGCAATTCATAACGACGTATCACATATTCGGAATGGGTTATACGACCCCATGGTCCTTTCCCGGCTAACCCGAATAGTGAGCGATTATTCAAAAATAAGTGTGGCACTCAAATTCATCCAATTCACAACAAATACCTATTCAAGGTAATTATTGATAGTCGGTTATTTAACTATCAATAAAGATGCGCAACATCATCAGATTCCAAATAATTTTCCAAATTATTTCATCTTCAAAAATATCTTTACTAGATATATTATTTCCACACTTAACCGTTTGAAAACAATTTCAAATCAATTTCCACATTTCTTTTTATCTTTAAAAGATAAAAACTCAAAACAGTTCATTTCATATTGGAAAAGCATTTCCATACTTATTTAAAAATAAGTATTTCACAAATCTATTTATTTTCAACATTTGAAAATACTCGATATACTTAAATCAATATTAAGTATATATTCATTCTTTAAGGAAATCATAAATTTTACATCTATTTGAGTCAAAACGAATGTTGCGTAAAACATCGTTACGACGACTCAAAATCACTAGTATAGGGATTCGAATTTAGATAGATATATAAATCCCAATACTACATTAAAAACATTTCCTTTCGGAAATCATTTACTATAACAACAGTGTTATAGTCCACCATTTCCTTATTTTTCGAAAACGTCTATTTCAACAATAAAAATGTTGAAATCTATGTATTCGATATCATAATACATTTTAAAACATCTTTAAAATGTTTAACTTCATTTTTAATATCACTTTTTCAAAAATGAATCCATTTTATTCAATAATACATTCACTGTCCAAAATCGTGAATATACTTCGTTATCCAAATTCAACATTTCTACACATTTTATTTAAAGGCTTATCCACTGTCCAAAATCGTGAATATACTTCGTTATCCAAATTCAACATTTCTACACATTTTATTTAAAGGCTTATCCACTGTCCAAAATCGTGGATAAAATTCCCTTAATAACCTTCTATATTAAATTCATCAAATTTGATTGATTGATTTCCGAATTTATAAAACAACGTTTATAAATTCCATTTTCTATTTTCTATAACAACTCTGGTTTATAAATCTCATTTTATTAACTTCTAAAATCCACTTATAAGAATAAGTGATTTCAGATTTATAAACAACGTTTATAAATCGCATTTGTACTTTATAACGTTTTCAACTTTTAAAAGAATCATTTATGAACAAATTCGATCAATATTCCATTTAAAGGCAACAATCCAAGTTATAAGTAAATTACTTATAAATCCTTTATTCTACAACTTCATTCATTTTTAACTTCACAATATAAATCTATTAATTTCATTCACTTATGAAATCCATTTATACTTCTTTTTAACACTTATAAAATTCGTTTTATAAGTCCAATATTTTTGATTTATAAAATATCAATTTTAGAAATCTTTCTATACAAATCGTTTATAGTTATTCAAAAATCCCAACTTAAACCATTTTATAAATAAATCGACTTTTATTTCAAAAACGACACTTCGGTTATATTTCACTAAAAATTATAACTTTTATAACTTTAAAATTTTACGTTTATAAATCGATTCAAAAATTCCATAAAACGTATATTTTCAAAAATCACTTTAAAAACCCTTTTAAAGTAAAAGTCGTTATTTTTACATTTCAAAACTGAATCCGATGATGCAACAACACCAATTAGTCCATCACAACAGTCAATATCATATATCAATATGATAACAGAATATATATCAATATCTGTAAATAAGTAAATACAGTTGAGGAATCCAGTTGGATCCCTCCAACCTGTTTCCCTGCATCCAAAGACGTTAGCACAATACCAATTCCACTTCGAGGTGGAATATCGCGGTATATGGGTTTTTATAAAAATCCGCTTACTAACGGCGCAATAGGGTCTCATCCGCTATACGAGGCGGGAAATCAATCAATCCAATATATACATATGCCAGTATGTATATATTGCTATATATAGATATATATCCTACTATATCTAATATCACATCCAATAGCAATCACATCAATCAATAAATAACTGAAAATTCCACTTTCATTTTGAGTGAGAAAAATCTCACCTTGATTTAAATTCAGTTTCTGCATTTATTTCGAATAAAATTAAACGAACGTTTAATTTTACCCGAAATTTTCATTGAATCCAATCGACTCCAAATCAGTTGCGCTGCGTAGAGCTTGTCGAGACGATTCCAACGCACTTTGTTTCGAAATTTTCTGATAATGTATGAACAAGATATAGCTTTTTAAAGATCGAACAAATTATAATACAATTAATTTTACATTTTCCTTTAAAAATTTTACCCCTAACAAATCTGGTCGTTCGTTTCAAAGTAGCAGATCGTAGCCGCATTTGTTTTCTTCCCTCCCAGTTATCACGCACGAAACCCTACAGGTTCGAATGAACCCATGCCGCCTTCGTCCTTCGAATTTTTGCAACCTCCACATCGATTTCCACGATGATCAAATACCATCACGCGAAAGGCCATCATGCGAGCCACCATCACCCAGAGAGCGGTCGAGCTCGGTCATCATCTCGGCCCAGAAAAACGTGAGCAACCGTGTAACTTCGAAGAACAATTGCCGTTGATTCTTAGCGTTAAATCTCATCATGACCGTTGGATGCGAAGGTCTCGTGATGATCTACAAGATTGTAGTTGAAGCGTTTGCGTAATTGTCTATGGATTAGAAGAGAAATCGAGGGGAAGAAGGCAAAGTTTTCAGCCATTGATAATAGAAGGTGGCGGCTACTGCTTAAAACCCCAGGGCTTAGTTTTCTTTTGCAAATGAAAAGGTTGAGGGGTTTATATAGAAAACTTACGAAAACACTATTCATCCCGGATTTTCCGAACTCCAAATCGAGCGTGCCGGCTGACGTTTCTAAGGTTTACCCCGCGTTCCGAACGCAATGGAACGTGTTTCGGGAGCTAATTCGATCGTATGTGTGAGATATGACAATAAACGATCAATTTAAATTAAACCGATTTAAATCGATTTCGAGGCGTTTTAATTTGTACCGGACAAATGGTAAATCCAAAAATTACAAAATTTGAAATCTTACAATAATATCACATTACGGATCCGATGAAACTGGTTTCGTCGAAATCCGAGACCTTTTGAAAAATGACTAATTTAACTCGACGATTTAAAATTAAAACGATATCGATGCGTTTCGAGTTGCCACGGTCAAACAATAACTTTGATTGCTACGAAAATTGAAATCCGATAATAACTAACTATTACGGATCCAATGGAACTGGTTTCGTTGAATTCCGAGACTGTGCCTCGGACGGCTATTTTCTGAATTCAATTCGAATGATTTAATTTCAAAACTGAACAAACACTTAAAATTTAAACTTTTACCACTTCCATTATCTTCTGTATCATCAATACGAATTTTAAAAGCTTTCGAAATATTTTTCTTCAACTTAAAATTGAAGATTCAAATTTTATTCAACTTACAATAGATTAAATTTTATAATTAAATCACCAAATTCAAAGTTATATCGAGAATTCAAATTAAATTACCGTTCAAATATTTAAAATTAATTAAATATTTTCAATTTAATTTGTTCAAAATTCTGGGTCGTTACAGACTTCCCCCCTTAAAAGAATTTCGTCCTCGAAATTACCAAGTAAGGAAAAATGGTCCTTAACTCGTCTACTATTTTTCACAATCTAATAGTTTTATCAAATTTTCAAAACAAATCTTTCTATTAAAGATTCGTTATCAATTCATACTAGCTTTCCAACTTCAATTATAAGTTCCAAACAACATTGTTTACTTCCAAATTCAAATTCGAGTTTAAATTCAAATTTTAAACTTTCAAAATTTCTCAAAAATTTTCTAACGCCCTAAATTTCCAAAAAATTTCGCCAGCGTCTCCTTTGCGCGGCTAATACGGTACGACTACAAAACGTCCCTACGGACTCTCAGATTTCAAAAAGAAAAAGAAAAAGCCAAGCGGCTAGACAAGAAATCATCAAAAACTCATATTAAAACTCAAATACATACCTTTTGTCGAGCAATTCAAATTCATCTTTGAAATAAATTTTCCAATCCCTTTATACACCTGTATGTCCTACTAGCCATTATATCTAGTTACATATATTCAAACTATTCTGCAAATTTAATTACAAAATTTCGATACTTACTTCCATATCATCTTTAGTTCATTATTGAAGTTATATCATTCAATTTTACATTTCAAATTTATTTGAATTTAATTTACAATTCCAATCTAATTTGGATTCTATTAACTTCTGGATATTGAATTTATCAATTATCTTTAATTCACTTCAAACAAATCTTAAAGCTTCATTTTATTTCACACAATTCAAATTTGGTTTCAACATTCAGTTTCAATTCCAGTTTTATTCTTTTGTTCATTCCAAAATTTATTTACAATCCACTATTTTGGTTTATAACCACTTATATTAAACTGGATTTCAATTCATTTTAAATTTAATTCGTTCAAAACTTATTCATTTGGTCAAGATTCAATTAGCTTCACTTACTAATTTTAGTTTAATACTTCACTTTGTTTTCTACAAATCAAATTCAATTCTAGTTTTATTTACTTACAAATTCACAAAGTATTTTTCAACATTCAATTTTACCTTCATTAAATTGATTCACTTGTACTTATATTAATTTAACTTCATCCTTTTAGTTAAATTTATTCTATCAAAATTCAATTGGTATAAGTTATCAACTTAGTAATATTTCATAAATATCTTTATATAGCATTCCAGAGTTTACCAACATTTCAAAGCCATTTTGAAAACAATTCAAATTCCATTTGAATTTCCAAAACAAAAACCCAAATTTTCCAAACACTTTCCATTTAAAACAATTTGGCAGCAATTTCCTCTTTTGGAAACCCGAAAATGAACACCAATGATGCCGCGGTCATCATCGAAGTTATTTTCCAGCGACCGAAAAGAGTTTAGAGCTTTCATCTCTCCAAAATACTTTTCAAAACCTTCGAAATCCATTTTCAAATCAAAAAGATTTAAACTTCCCAAATCTCCAAAATTTTCAAGTTCTTTTCAATTACATTTCCAAAACTTCTCTGGAATTCCGTTTTAAATTATAAGTCACAATTATAATTTATATTCTCAAATTTCATTTGTATGTGGATTTATTTCTTAACTTTGGAGTTATGATTTCAATTTCTCATTTAATTTCAATGATAATAATGATAATATTTCAATGCTATTACTTCCTAACAACCATGCAACCATATACTGTAATAATTCATAGAAAATCATTTCTTTCCTATACAAAAATAGTTTTGGGTAAAATTATTTCATTTATCCCATTTAAAACAATATTGTGCCGAATTGTTCTATTCAAGTGTTTAGAAACCCCTTCGATCCAGTTGCGCAGACTGTGCCGACGAAGGTTCATATACCACTCAATAAACCAATCATCACAATACAAAACAATTTTATATTCAATAACAAATACGTGCTCATATCTATTATTACACTCAAACTCATTCTAGAGTACTACTGACTCTATCTCTAATGAGTAACACCCAACAGAGCAGGGTTGTCGCTTAACCATATGCTCTGACACCACGCTGTCACGTACCGAAATTTTCGACTTTCGAAAATTCGACATCGATACTCACTTTATCGACTGCCGAGAAATCGAGTGCCGGAAACTCCAATAGTGAGGGTTTTAGAAAGAAGAAATAGAAGAAAAAGATAGAAGAAAAAGAGAAGAAGAAGAAAACAGAACAACATCAGAACAGAAACAATATCAGAATCTTACACATCGCAGCGGAACAATATATAATAAATAGACACTAGTCTTTTAAAACAAAGAGCTATAACAATTTATACATACATCAATCATCAGAGTCAATATACAACAATGGACAGTTATATAACTTGTCCTCATACAGAATACACAGCGGAATAAATACTATCAGATACAAATACTACGTCTCGCCATCCAGCTCATCTCCAAAGCTCCAGAATATCCTGATAACCTAACTCTAGACTGCCCGTGTGGAAATTGGTGGGCACCCAGAGTTTAGAAGGGAAACAATAAACTCCGAGTCAGTCATGGTGACTGGTGTGAGATCGTAAAACAGTTATTTTTCACAAAGAAAATAAAACAAATTCGCAATGCTTTTGGAAAATGAAACTACCATAAGACCTCCCGCCACACACACAATGCAAACGCAGAATTGGAGGAGATTTCTTCTTATGATAGTCAAAGATGCTTACTACGCAAAATCAATTCTTTTTTATATTATTATTAGTGCATAGTGTAGAAATCATTTCGAAAGTAGAATATAAATCTTAGCCAGCATAGGTACCATTATAGTATGCTTGCTATAGCTACCATATTAAATGGCAGGTTCTACAACTAAAACCGTACAAGGCTCGTATTGTTTCTTTGGATTTCCAACAAATGGTCAGGCCAAGGAACTTCCTATCCACGATGGGTACGTCCCTGGAATAGACGACCCGAGAAATAACCTAACATTACGGTTAGATCTCTGCCAACACAAGGCCGGGTTACCTCTGCAAAAATAGGTAACTACTGACACGCGTATGCCATCCCCCGATCGTCACCGATCTTCCCGAGGATCCCCGATTTCCAACAAACCACATAGATAATAATAATGCAGTAACCACAGAGGTTAAGTATCTGGGCTCCATACCATGATACCACCTTTATCCAGAAGGAATGACATACACTAAGGGGCGCTACTCCCTAGAACCTTGCCGCATCCTTCCTGTTTCGACCATTTTCGGGGTGTGAGGCTCGACGAAGTCTCGTCCACAAAGCTACGCTTTCTACAAAGCCCTGCTTTGGGTCAAACAAAAATGATCAACCTATGATCACAAAGATATAAGATCAAACAAATGATCATATCACAAATGATCAAACACTGATCATTTCACAGCAACACTCAGTATGCCACGTTACCAAATTGGGATATATCGCTGATAAATTTCAACTACATAACCTCTGAGCTCGTACGTCTCAGAGAAGGGTGTTAAGCTAAGAGAATAAATTCTCCGCCACCAACAGAAATGTATTTGAAAGAAATCAGCTTTGTATCTCAAATTGTAACGTCAGACACACAATGTAACGACCCTAATTTTCGACCCAATTTAAAATTTTAAATTCACCGTTTCAATAAAAAATTTGAAATTATAACGATCTCAATTTACGCCCAAACTTTATTTATGACATACGTCTAGTTAGATATGGACATAGAAAAAGTTTCGTTGCAAAATATTACAGTAAAATCCGTTCGCGTTTTACTGTATGTCAGTCCATATAAAGCTGCGTAAAATTTATCTTCCAAATCCAAATATTTTTACACAGTTATGTTGTAAAAATTATTCTGATCAAGATTATGTAATTCGTTTCGTCTAAAACTGTCATCGCCTGTTCCGTTTAAATTGTTTTGCAAATCGTACAATTTAAGCAGCGTAAATGCAAATTTTATAAAATCGTCGTATCGCAATAATCTGTATACCGTTGGAAGCGTCTTGTCGCGCTGATCAAAATGGTATATTAATTTGCACAAATCGGAGTTCGACGTCAAGCGTTGCGCTAATTTTACCGTTCCGGACGGACCGGTTAAGTAAAATCTCAGCCCAAATTCTTTAACTATTTACAAAGGAAAGCTGAAAATAAAAGTCAGCTGATGTACTTAATTGGGTAGTTGGAAGCCAAGGGGTTACTTTGGAAATTGATGTGAACGTTGGGAAATGAATAGCTTTGTGGGATACGAAGCAACATAGGGAATTATATTTCCCTATTACTGTGTACGGTTCTAACAATTCATTTCCAATCTCCAACCCAGGTAAATGCTTTCTCCCTCCTCTTCCTCTATTTTATTTGCTTCTTTGTAAATTCCAAAAGAAATGATGAATGGATCTTTGTCTCCAACTTCATAAAACAATTGAATTCCTCCTCTTCCCTCTTCACGCCACTGCCTCCCCACCATTCAAAACACCAACCACCACTTCACGTCATTCCCACCTCACCCCACCTCCACCGTGCCAAAGCCCAGCCAACCGCCACCCTGTCCCATCGCACCCCACCAGCCAACCGCCGCTAGAAAACCCATCTCCACGTCACTGCCACCTGCACCGCCTCCCACTTCCGTCGCCCGTACGCGTCACATCCACTGCCTCCTCCCTCCACGCAGACAACTACCCAACCTCCCCTTCCCAGTCGTGTCTGACCACGTGTGAGTGAGTGCGTGTGCATTTTTTTGTTTGAGTGCGTGTGTGTTGTGTGCGTGTACAGCATGTTGAAGGGGTGGGATGAAGGCATGAAGTTGGATTCATGCGTGAGAATGGCATGCAGTAGGAGAAAGGCTTGAATTGCGTGCCAAGGAAAATATATTTATCTGTGAGAGAGGGAACCAACCTGTACGTGCATGCATTAGTGGGTAGGGAGAATTGTGCATTTTTCTTGGCTCGGCCGAAAAAAAAAGAGAAAAAAAAAAGAAAAAAAAAAGAATAGCGGGATGTCTAATAGTTGGCTGAACCAAGGGGGTTGGAGGTGGATTGATTTGCTGAGTGGAAAGGCTTATGGCTTAGATTGGAATAGGAACATACGTGTTCCTGTATGGATATTTCAATGCATGCGTGCGTGAGTGTATGGTGCATATGTGCGTGCGTTATAAAAAAAAAGAAGAAGAAAAAAAGAAAGGAACTGAGACTTGTATTAGATTTTGCTGAAGAATAGTTTCGCGAATATCTATTCCGGTTACCAAAATTGTAACCGATTTTCTTTTCGTTGTGTGCAAAAACATCCGTTTGAGCGCCTTTTGCACCATCGTCAATCTCCAGCTTTTGTTCTTTTCTCCGTCGTCGGTAAGCACATTTATATAAATCTATAAATTATATACAAACGTTCATTGTATTAATATCGTTTACTTTTGTCGATATTACAGTGTCCGTTGTTTGTGCTGTACCGTCTCTTTTCTGCTTCTTCGTGCTTCGCCGCCAAATTTCTTATCCACGAAAGGTGAATTAATTTTCACGACTATATTCTTATGCAAGTTTGAATTGATAAATGATTGCTATGTGATGTTGAATTGGATGTAAATTGTTATTGTTAAGTGATAAATTAATTGCAAGTTAAAAATTGGATATAGGATGATTAACGATTTAAAATGAATTATATATGTCGAATTTTGATTGTTAACTTGACCCCTTTTATATGATAAATATTGATTAATTAAATTGATCCTTTAAATTGTTAAGTTAATTGACACGTAGAATTTGAGTAATGTCACTTTGGACTATTGAACGTATTGAATTAACTGTTGTAATTGAAATTGAACGACAAGTGAAACTGAAATGTTATAATCTTTAATCTACTTGAAATGATAGAGTAGATTCTAGAAATAGTTATATTAATTGGCGTAAATAACAAACCCGAATTAATACGATTATTTCGGGATTATTTGAAATTGTTGAATTGTTGTGAATGGATGTTATTGCTTGTTTATTTACTTTGACACCATCCCAGCTATCACACTGCAAGTTCCCTTTGTATGTTTTGATTTTGAATTTAAATGGAATCGGGTTGAAATGATAAATACCCAAACAATTTGACTTAGGATAGAAAATTAAAATAAAACCCGATTGGTCAAATGTTTTGATTTAAATAAAAATAAAGTTTTATTTGACGAATAACAAAGTTTTGAATAATTTGGAATTTAAATTGGAATAAATGTAAATGTGAATATTTGAATTTGGACCGAATATTAAAGTGGTAATTGATAAAAAGAATATTGTTTAAAATTTAATTATTTAATAATTAAATTTAGAATTATTTGATAATAAAATTTTGAAATTATTAATAATTAAGTTTTGAAATTATTAATAATTAACTTTTGAAATTATTAATAGTTAAGTGTGAAATTATTAATGATGAAGTTTGAAATAATTAATAAATTTTAAATTTATTAACAATTAAGTTTGAAATTATTAATGAATGAGTTTGAAATGATTAATAATTAAGATTTAAAATTATTGAAAATTTGATGAGATCGAATTATAATTAAATTGAATTGAATATCTTTATTAAGAGAAATTGAATTTTTGAACAAGTGGAAATAAGTTTTAACTAAGTTTGAAATTTGAAAGGAATATCTTTGATAAGAAATTGAATGCGCTTTATCGAGACAAATGAAAGATGTGTAATTTAAAGAATTGGATTTGATAAGTGTAATTGTAAATAAGTTGTAAACTTTGATAATGAAATCGAATTTAAGACGTAACGTAATGAATTGGAAATTTAATTGAAATTGTTTAATGATAAATTAATTTAATGAATATCGAATGGAAGCGATAATTGATTTAAATCGTTTTGAACGTAAATTTAGTTAAACGATTTTGGAATGAACTTATATACAAAATGCAATGAATATTTGAATTATTTAATTGAACTTTGAAATTGAATTATGGAAATGTGGAAACTGAAATTAGAAAGTTTAAAACGTAATTTTGGAAATTGATTTCGAAAGACTAACGAATTGTCGATTTACGAATTGAAAATGAAATTGATTTGGTTTTGAAATATATTAACGACCAATCGGTGTTATAATCACGAAGGTTATTAAAGGAACCGTAGTCGGTTTGGGACATACTCACTGTCTAAACCGGAAACCACTTTAATAACTATACGCGAAGTGATGATCCAGAATGAAGTGGTTATATTGGCGAACGTTGATGATTGAAGAAAGTGAACGATAATGGATAGCCTTGACACTTGTGTCAAATTGGAAATGACTAAAACAGGAGCTGTGCCTGGCCAATGGAGGATTAGCTACCTCAAGTGGACACACTTCTTCGTAAACTATTCTTTTACTTTGTGATTGATTGGTGCGCACCCTTGAATTGGGAGTGTTGTCTCACGGTGTTGCGGGCGCTGCGGCGTTGCGTTCTCACCAGTCCGGATCAGGCGAACGGTAGTATCACTATCTTGGGTATAGCCTCATGTGCCTTGTCATACTTGTATTCCATTTATGCGCGACCACTACGACTTTGATTTGTACCTTTAGTATATGGATTGCCCTCTGGTGACTTCCGGTTTTGGGGAAACTACGGTCTTGTATATGCTTTTGAGAATAAAAATGTGTTAAGGGTGGAATGGGCCATGACTTAACACTATTTTGATATCTTTATATTATTGATAGACATTATCTACTTATCGTACTCTACTATATATATATAGTTTATCGGATCCTGAAAGATGCTTATTCCAACCATCTTTGAGTTATTGTTATTTCAAAATTTTTAACCATATTATCTGTATAAGTATATATGTCCTGATTCGAGTGTTTGTTTGTGCATATGCTCGGACCAGACTAAGGATTGCTGCTGCTGCTTATTTGGAGCTGAAGACTTGAAGACTATCTTATCTTTATCAGTATTGTTCTTTCCATTTGGACTATTTGGACATCTATGTTGTTGTATTTCTTTTATTTGAGACATTGTTGTATTTTCTTAGTAGCTTCATGAACTACTATTATGACATTGTTGTAATTCCGCTGCACTATTCTGTTATGTTATATTTTCTGTGATTCTCTGATGATTCTCATTTATATAATTATACTCCATTTATGATTCGTGTTTTGTACTATTTAAGTTGACATGTGTGGATTATTGTCAATTTAAATGGTCCAAATATACGGGTTGTTACAGTTGGTATCAGAGCTTTGGTTCCCGATAACCTTAGCCTGTGGAGTTTAAAGCTCATTAGAGATAGGGTAAACATACCCTAGAATGAGGAGAATCATTTCAGAATCTACCTCCTTTGATTCATCTTTCTTATTGAATTCGTTGAATAGAATTTCCTTAAGTTCTATAAATTTCTATCTTTGATTCTAAATCACTTTTGGTATTCCAGGATGGCTACCAGAAGAAATGTTAGAGGCAGGGGTGGAAATGCTCCTGGTCCACATGCTCCAGCTCCCGCAGTCCGATTCTCCACTCTTAGCAAGGAGTATACTCAGCTTGGAGGAGTCAAATTTACTGGCTCCAAGAGTATTATCGAAGCATAACAATGGCTAAAGAGTTTGGAAAGGATCTTTTCTGGCTTAGAGATCGCAGATGCTCAGAAGCGCAAGTTGGCCGCTTGGCAGCTTCAGGATGCTGCACAAGATTGGTGGGAATCAGTCACTTCTCGAACTGATGAGGAAACCATCACTTGGGCCCAGTTTAGGTAGTAATCTATCTAAATTCCAACTAAATAAATTTCTATCTTATCTCGTCATAATTTGATTCGTTTCATATCACTTGTAATAGGGAGTCCTTTATGGCTCAGTGGATGCCAGCTGCTGGGAAGGCCCAACTCTATCGGTCTTTCATGGATCTCAAGCAGGGCAGCATGACCTTTACTGAGTACGAAAGGAGGTTTAACGAACTCTCCAAGTTCGGACCTGGCTTGATTGACACACCTCTACTGAAGAACGAGAAGTTCATACATGGAGCACGCCCAGAGTATTACGAGCTCCTCACCGCTCATGTCCATGGGACTTTCACTGAGTTGATGGATTTCGCTCTTCGATACGAGGGAAAGCCCAAGGGAACATCTGTCCCCAAGGCCCCAGTTACTCAGACACCAGCTAATCAGTCGGGAAAGAGGAAGCAAAATTTTGAGCAACCGAAGAAGAATTGGCAGCAGAAATCTGGGCTTGGCTATTCTCAAAAGAAGCCTATCGACTTATCCTCCATCACTTGTTTCAAATGCGACCAGAGGGGTCACTACGCCAGCAGTTGTCCAACCTCTGCTAGTGCCGCTGTTCCGCCTCCTCAGAATACCAGAAACGGCCTCTGTCACGTATGTCTGCAGCCAGGCCATTTCAAGAGAGATTGTCCTATGTCCAAAAAAGGAAAGACGACCGAGGTATTTGCTGTGACTTCTTCCGCCCATGGTCCACCTACCCCACCTGCTCCTACGGATAACCAAGGTACATTACAGGGTATTTTTATGTTGCATACTTTACCAGTTAAAGTTCTATTTGATACTGGAGCAACACATAGTTTCATATCTATTGATTTGTGCAATAAACTTGGTTTGGAACCCATTCTTTCATCTACCTTCTTATGTGTATCAAACCCTATTGGAGGGCCCGCTAACCTTAGAAGGGTTTGTAAATATGTCACTCTTATGCATGGCATTCATCACTTCACTTGGGATTTCTATGTCCTCGGATTCGAGGCATTTGATGTTTTATTAGGAATTGATTGGCTACGGAAGTTCGAAGCCAATATCTCATGCAAAGCTCGAACAGTCTCTCTCATCGATGACAAGGGCATGCCTTTAGTTATAGAAGGCAAATCACCTCAAGAATATGCTCGGAGTTTTATATTTTCACTTGACACCCATCCAAATGAGCTAAGCTCTACTCCACTGGTCCAATCCTTTTCTGATGTATTTGGAGAAGTCAATTCTCTACCACCACCGCGGGAAATCGAATTCCGCATTGACCTTATTCCAGGTGCCCGACCAGTAGTTCTCCCTCCTCGGAGAATGGCTCCTAAAGAAAAAGCTGAACTGAATGCTCAAATTGAAGACTTATTTTCTAAAGGCTTGATTCGGCGAAGTCATTCAGAATGGGGTGCTGCAGTAGTGTTCGTCACAAAATCAGATGGTTCCCTCAGAATGTGTGTGGACTATAGAGAGCTGAACAAGCTCACACACAAGAACAGATATCCAATGCCCCGCATCAACGATCTATTCGACCAGCTCCATGGAGCTAAAGTATTCTCTCAACTCGATCTGGCTACTGGCTTTCACCAACTCAGAATTGCCGAGGAGAGTATTCCTAAGACAGCATTCCGCACTGAGACTGGTTTCTTTGAATGGCTGGTTTTGCCGTTCGGTCTTACTAATGCTCCAGCTTATTTCGTCGATTTGATGAATAGAGTTTTCCGGGATGTTCTTAACAAGTTCGTTCTTGTTTTCATCGATGACATTCTCGTCTTCTCTAAGGATGAGGAAGAGCATAGGTCGCATTTGGCTTTTGTTCTTGAAACTTTACGCAGTCATCAGCTTAAAGCCAAGTTTTCAAAATGTCACTTTTGGAAGGATGAAGTTCGATTTCTTGGACATATTGTTTCAGAGAATGGGATTTCGGTTGATCCAGCTAAGATCGCCGTAATCAATGTAAGTTCCATTCATACTTGTCAATTCTATCAAAACAACTTATCAATTTCTTAATTCGAATCTTTGGAATTTGCAGGATTGGGAGACTCCCAAAACTCCTACAGATATCCGCAGTTTCTTGGGTTTGGCCGGCTATTACCACAGATTTATAGAAAACTTTGCCCGTATTGCCGCACCACTTACCGCACTAACCAGAAAGAATGTGAAATTTATTTGGAGCGAAAAGTGCGAAGCAGCTTTCAATGAGATGAAGCGAAAGTTGACCTCTGCCCCGGTTCTTACAGTTATTGATGGTAGTGAAGGATTGACCGTCTATACAGATGCTTGTCGAGATGGACTTGGTGCTGTTTTAATGCAGAAAGGAAAAGTTATTGCCTATGCTGGTCGTCAGTTAAAGACCCATGAAACAAACTACGCAACCCACGATTTAGAGCTTCTTGCGGTTGTATTTGCTCTTAAGCTATGGAGGCACTATCTATTGGGAACAAAATTCGAGTTATTCACTGACCATAAGTCATTGAGATATATTTTCTCGCAAAAGGATTTGAATCAGAGACAAGTCCGATGGCTCGAATTTCTAGCTGCATATGATCTTGATATTAACTACACTCCGGGAAAAGCAAATGCCGTAGCCGATGCTTTGAGCAGAAACCAAGCTATGATATGTTGTAATCTTGTTGAAGGAATGTTATTCCAGCTTTCCGTCTCCCCAGCTCTTATGGATCGTATTATAGCCAAACAATACGAGGACACTTTGCTTTATCGCATCAAAGAAATAGTTCTTGGCAGAGTTGAAAATGCTGATAATAAAGTGGGTGCACATGTTGATAGTAATGGAATCTTGAGGATTGATAATCGAATTTGTGTTCCTAATGTTGATGGTCTTAGACAGGAAGTGCTGCGAGAAAATCATAAGTCTTCACTTTCATTTCATCCCGGTGTCACTAAAATGTACCAGAATATGAAGAAACTATATTGGTGGAGTGGAATGAAGCGCGATATTTCTACCTATGTTAGCAGGTGCACCACTTGCCAACAAGTTAAAGCTGATCACAGAAAGACCGCAGGATTACTTCAACCTCTTGAGATCCCAGGTTGGAAATGGGAGCAGATTTCTATGGACTTTATTGATGGGCTACCAAGGACTAGAAAAGGTAACGAAAGCATATGGGTGATTGTCGACAGACTGACGAAGTCCGCTCACTTTATTCCAGTCAAGACCACTCGTACAGCTTCGAGTTTGGCCGAGATATACATGAGGGAAGTTGTTAAACTTCATGGTGTACCATCTAGTATTGTATGCGATCGAGATCCTATTTTCACCAGTAAATTCTGGAAAGCATTCCAGGATACTTTGGGCACCAAACTGAATCTGAGTACAGCTTATCATCCTCAGACAGATGGCCAAACTGAGAGGGTAAATCAGATTTTGGAAGATCTTCTCCGAGCTTGTATTATTGACTTTGGTGGATCCTGGGAAGACCATCTTCACTTGGTGGAATTCACTTATAATAATAGCTACCAGGTAAAGAATTTGAATTTCAAATTTGAATAAGTATATTTGAATTTGAATTAACTATCCTTTATAAACCAGGCAAGCATTGGTATGGCACCGTTCGAAGCCTTATATTGACGGCCGTGCAAATCACCAGCTTATTGGATAGAATCTGGAGATCGATTAGTGCTTGGTCCAGAAATGATTATGGAAGCTTCCGAAAAAGTCGAAGAAATCAGGGAGAAGATAAAGACGGCACATGATAGACAAAAGAGCTACGCTGACAGAAGGAGAAGAGATCTCGAATTCAGTGTAGGAGACAAAGTATTTCTGAAAGTGTCGCCTTTGAAGAATATTGTTCGATTTGGAAGAAAAGGGAAGCTAGCTCCTAGATTTGTTGGTCCGTTTGAGATTACAGAAAGAGTCGGAACATTAGCATATAGAGTTGCATTACCAGAGAAGTTCGTCGTTGTGCACAACGTGTTCCACGTCTCACATCTTCGCAAAGTTGTACACGATCCATCTATGACCATCCATACTGCTCAGTTGGATGAGATAGTTATTGAGCCAGACTTGACTATTGAGCGAAAGCCGCTTCGGATAGTTGATCGTGAGACAAAACAACTCAAAAGGAAGTCGGTAAATCTCATCAAAGTACAATGGAGCACAGATGAGCGAGATTGCACGTGGGAAACTGAGGATAGTATCCGGGATTCAAACCCCGAACTATTAATTTCAGGTATTATTCAAATTCTCGAAATCTATCTTGACTTTTTTACTTATTTCATTTCTACTTCACTCGTCTCGTTCCTTTTCGAGGACGAAAAGTTTTGAGTGGGGGAGATTGTAACGACCCTAATTTTCGACCCAATTTAAAATTTTAAATTCACCGTTTCAATAAAAAATTTGAAATTATAACGATCTCAATTTACGCCCAAACTTTATTTATGACATACGTCTAGTTAGATATGGACATAGAAAAAGTTTCGTTGCAAAATATTACAGTAAAATCCGTTCGCGTTTTACTGTATGTCAGTCCATATAAAGCTGCGTAAAATTTATCTTCCAAATCCAAATATTTTTACACAGTTATGTTGTAAAAATTATTCTGATCAAGATTATGTAATTCGTTTCGTCTAAAACTGTCATCGCCTGTTCCGTTTAAATTGTTTTGCAAATCGTACAATTTAAGCAGCGTAAATGCAAATTTTATAAAATCGTCGTATCGCAATAATCTGTATACCGTTGGAAGCGTCTTGTCGCGCTGATCAAAATGGTATATTAATTTGCACAAATCGGAGTTCGACGTCAAGCGTTGCGCTAATTTTACCGTTCCGGACGGACCGGTTAAGTAAAATCTCAGCCCAAATTCTTTAACTATTTACAAAGGAAAGCTGAAAATAAAAGTCAGCTGATGTACTTAATTGGGTAGTTGGAAGCCAAGGGGTTACTTTGGAAATTGATGTGAACGTTGGGAAATGAATAGCTTTGTGGGATACGAAGCAACATAGGGAATTATATTTCCCTATTACTGTGTACGGTTCTAACAATTCATTTCCAATCTCCAACCTAGGTAAATGCTTTCTCCCTCCTCTTCCTCTATTTTATTTGCTTCTTTGTAAATTCCAAAAGAAATGATGAATGGATCTTTGTCTCCAACTTCATAAAACAATTGAATTCCTCCTCTTCCCTCTTCACGCCACTGCCTCCCCACCATTCAAAACACCAACCACCACTTCACGTCATTCCCACCTCACCCCACCTCCACCATGCCAAAGCCCAGCCAACCGCCACCCTGTCCCATCGCACCCCACCAGCCAACCGCCGCTAGAAAACCCATCTCCACGTCACTGCCACCTGCACCGCCTCCCACTTCCGTCGCCCGTACGCGTCACATCCACTGCCTCCTCCCTCCACGCAGACAACTACCCAACCTCCCCTTCCCAGTCGTGTCTGACCACGTGTGAGTGAGTGCGTGTGCATTTTTTTGTTTGAGTGCGTGTGTGTTGTGTGCGTGTACAGCATGTTGAAGGGGTGGGATGAAGGCATGAAGTTGGATTCATGCGTGAGAATGGCATGCAGTAGGAGAAAGGCTTGAATTGCGTGCCAAGGAAAATATATTTATCTGTGAGAGAGGGAACCAACCTGTACGTGCATGCATTAGTGGGTAGGGAGAATTGTGCATTTTTCTTGGCTCGGCCGAAAAAAAAGAGAAAAAAAAAAGAAAAAAAAAGAATAGCGGGATGTCTAATAGTTGGCTGAACCAAGGGGGTTGGAGGTGGATTGATTTGCTGAGTGGAAAGGCTTATGGCTTAGATTGGAATAGGAACATACGTGTTCCTGTATGGATATTTCAATGCATGCGTGCGTGAGTGTATGGTGCATATGTGCGTGCGTTATAAAAAAAAAGAAGAAGAAAAAAAGAAAGGAACTGAGACTTGTATTAGATTTTGCTGAAGAATAGTTTCGCGAATATCTATTCCGGTTACCAAAATTGTAACCGATTTTCTTTTCGTTGTGTGCAAAAACATCCGTTTGAGCGCCTTTTGCACCATCGTCAATCTCCAGCTTTTGTTCTTTTCTCCGTCGTCGGTAAGCACATTTATATAAATCTATAAATTATATACAAACGTTCATTGTATTAATATCGTTTACTTTTGTCGATATTACAGTGTCCGTTGTTTGTGCTGTACCGTCTCTTTTCTGCTTCTTCGTGCTTCGCCGCCAAATTTCTTATCCACGAAAGGTGAATTAATTTTCACGACTATATTCTTATGCAAGTTTGAATTGATAAATGATTGCTATGTGATGTTGAATTGGATGTAAATTGTTATTGTTAAGTGATAAATTAATTGCAAGTTAAAAATTGGATATAGGATGATTAACGATTTAAAATGAATTATATATGTCGAATTTTGATTGTTAACTTGACCCCTTTTATATGATAAATATTGATTAATTAAATTGACCCTTTAAATTGTTAAGTTAATTGACACGTAGAATTTGAGTAATGTCACTTTGGACTATTGAACGTATTGAATTAACTGTTGTAATTGAAATTGAACGACAAGTGAAACTGAAATGTTATAATCTTTAATCTACTTGAAATGATAGAGTAGATTCTAGAAATAGTTATATTAATTGGCGTAAATAACAAACGCGAATTAATACGATTATTTCGGGATTATTTGAAATTGTTGAATTGTTGTGAATGGATGTTATTGCTTGTTTATTTACTTTGACACCATCCCAGCTATCACACTGCAAGTTCCCTTTGTATGTTTTGATTTTGAATTTAAATGGAATCGGGTTGAAATGATAAATACCCAAACAATTTGACTTAGGATAGAAAATTAAAATAAAACCCGATTGGTCAAATGTTTTGATTTAAATAAAAATAAAGTTTTATTTGACGAATAACAAAGTTTTGAATAATTTGGAATTTAAATTGGAATAAATGTAAATGTGAATATTTGAATTTGGACCGAATATTAAAGTGGTAATTGATAAAAAGAATATTGTTTAAAATTTAATTATTTAATAATTAAATTTAGAATTATTTGATAATAAAATTTTGAAATTATTAATAATTAAGTTTTGAAATTATTAATAATTAACTTTTGAAATTATTAATAGTTAAGTGTGAAATTATTAATGATGAAGTTTGAAATAATTAATAAATTTTAAATTTATTAACAATTAAGTTTGAAATTATTAATGAATGAGTTTGAAATGATTAATAATTAAGATTTAAAATTATTGAAAATTTGATGAGATCGAATTATAATTAAATTGAATTGAATATCTTTATTAAGAGAAATTGAATTTTTGAACAAGTGGAAATAAGTTTTAACTAAGTTTGAAATTTGAAAGGAATATCTTTGATAAGAAATTGAATGCGCTTTATCGAGACAAATGAAAGATGTGTAATTTAAAGAATTGGATTTGATAAGTGTAATTGTAAATAAGTTGTAAACTTTGATAATGAAATCGAATTTAAGACGTAACGTAATGAATTGGAAATTTAATTGAAATTGTTTAATGATAAATTAATTTAATGAATATCGAATGGAAGCGATAATTGATTTAAATCGTTTTGAACGTAAATTTAGTTAAACGATTTTGGAATGAACTTATATACAAAATGCAATGAATATTTGAATTATTTAATTGAACTTTGAAATTGAATTATGGAAATGTGGAAACTGAAATTAGAAAGTTTAAAACGTAATTTTGGAAATTGATTTCGAAAGACTAACGAATTGTCGATTTACGAATTGAAAATGAAATTGATTTGGTTTTGAAATATATTAACGACCAATCGGTGTTATAATCACGAAGGTTATTAAAGGAACCGTAGTCGGTTTGGGACATACTCACTGTCTAAACCGGAAACCACTTTAATAACTATACGCGAAGTGATGATCCAGAATGAAGTGGTTATATTGGCGAACGTTGATGATTGAAGAAAGTGAACGATAATGGATAGCCTTGACACTTGTGTCAAATTGGAAATGACTAAAACAGGAGCTGTGCCTGGCCAATGGAGGATTAGCTACCTCAAGTGGACACACTTCTTCGTAAACTATTCTTTTACTTTGTGATTGATTGGTGCGCACCCTTGAATTGGGAGTGTTGTCTCACGGTGTTGCGGGCGCTGCGGCGTTGCGTTCTCACCAGTCCGGATCAGGCGAACGGTAGTATCACTATCTTGGGTATAGCCTCATGTGCCTTGTCATACTTGTATTCCATTTATGCGCGACCACTACGACTTTGATTTGTACCTTTAGTATATGGATTGCCCTCTGGTGACTTCCGGTTTTGGGGAAACTACGGTCTTGTATATGCTTTTGAGAATAAAAATGTGTTAAGGGTGGAATGGGCCATGACTTAACACTATTTTGATATCTTTATATTATTGATAGACATTATCTACTTATCGTACTCTACTATATATATATAGTTTATCGGATCCTGAAAGATGCTTATTCCAACCATCTTTGAGTTATTGTTATTTCAAAATTTTTAACCATATTATCTGTATAAGTATATATGTCCTGATTCGAGTGTTTGTTTGTGCATATGCTCGGACCAGACTAAGGATTGCTGCTGCTGCTTATTTGGAGCTGAAGACTTGAAGACTATCTTATCTTTATCAGTATTGTTCTTTCCATTTGGACTATTTGGACATCTATGTTGTTGTATTTCTTTTATTTGAGACATTGTTGTATTTTCTTAGTAGCTTCATGAACTACTATTATGACATTGTTGTAATTCCGCTGCACTATTCTGTTATGTTATATTTTCTGTGATTCTCTGATGATTCTCATTTATATAATTATACTCCATTTATGATTCGTGTTTTGTACTATTTAAGTTGACATGTGTGGATTATTGTCAATTTAAATGGTCCAAATATACGGGTTGTTACACACAATCCATACAAGTCTGTTCCGGGATCGAACAGAACCGAAGGCACTTCTCACGAAGCCCTTGCATTTCCGGATAATTTTCAATCACGTTCGGACTTCCCGTCACTAAGGGTGATAAAACCTCTAAACCGGAGATCAGCCGATGTAGAGTAACTCGACGGTAATCCTTCCGTTTTCAAAAATATCCGGTCTTCAACACCGGTCTTCGAATGCAATTCATAACGACGTATCACATATTCGGAATGGGTTATACGACCCCATGGTCCTTTCCCGGCTAACCCGAATAGTGAGCGATTATTCAAAAATAAGTGTGGCACTCAAATTCATCCAATTCACAACAAATACATATTCAAGGTAATTATTGATAGTCGGTTATTTAACTATCAATAAAGATGCGCAACATCATCAGATTCCAAATAATTTTCCAAATTATTTCATCTTCAAAAATATCTTTACTAGATATATTATTTCCACACTTAACCGTTTGAAAACAATTTCAAATCAATTTCCACATTTCTTTTTATCTTTAAAAGATAAAAACTCAAAACAGTTCATTTCATATTGGAAAAGCATTTCCATACTTATTTAAAAATAAGTATTTCACAAATCTATTTATTTTCAACATTTGAAAATACTCGATATACTTAAATCAATATTAAGTATATATTCATTCTTTAAGGAAATCATAAATTTTACATCTATTTGAGTCAAAACGAATGTTGCGTAAAACATCGTTACGACGACTCAAAATCACTAGTATAGGGATTCGAATTTAGATAGATATATAAATCCCAATACTACATTAAAAACATTTCCTTTCGGAAATCATTTACTATAACAACAGTGTTATAGTCCACCATTTCCTTATTTTTCGAAAACGTCTATTTCAACAATAAAAATGTTGAAATCTATGTATTCGATATCATAATACATTTTAAAACATCTTTAAAATGTTTAACTTCATTTTTAATATCACTTTTTCAAAAATGAATCCATTTTATTCAATAATACATTCACTGTCCAAAATCGTGAATATACTTCGTTATCCAAATTCAACATTTCTACACATTTTATTTAAAGGCTTATCCACTGTCCAAAATCGTGAATATACTTCGTTATCCAAATTCAACATTTCTACACATTTTATTTAAAGGCTTATCCACTGTCCAAAATCGTGGATATAATTCCCTTAATAACCTTCTATATTAAATTCATCAAATTTGATTGATTGATTTCCGAATTTATAAAACAACGTTTATAAATTCCATTTTCTATTTTCTATAACAACTCTGGTTTATAAATCTCATTTTATTAACTTCTAAAATCCACTTATAAGAATAAGTGATTTCAGATTTATAAACAACGTTTATAAATCGCATTTGTACTTTATAACGTTTTCAACTTTTAAAAGAATCATTTATGAACAAATTCGATCAATATTCCATTTAAAGGCAACAATCCAAGTTATAAGTAAATTACTTATAAATCCTTTATTCTACAACTTCATTCATTTTTAACTTCACAATATAAATATATTAATTTCATTCACTTATGAAATCCATTTATACTTCTTTTTAACACTTATAAAATTCGTTTTATAAGTCCAATATTTTTGATTTATAAAATATCAATTTTAGAAATCTTTCTATACAAATCGTTTATAGTTATTCAAAAATCCCAACTTAAACCATTTTATAAATAAATCGACTTTTATTTCAAAAACGACACTTCGGTTATATTTCACTAAAAATTATAACTTTTATAACTTTAAAATTTTACGTTTATAAATCGATTCAAAAATTCCATAAAACGTATATTTTCAAAAATCACTTTAAAAACCCTTTTAAAGTAAAAGTCGTTATTTTTACATTTCAAAACTGAATCCGATGATGCAACAACACCAATTAGTCCATCACAACAGTCAATATCATATATCAATATGATAACAGAATATATATCAATATCTGTAAATAAGTAAATACAGTTGAGGAATCCAGTTGGATCCCTCCAACCTGTTTCCCTGCATCCAAAGACGTTAGCACAATACCAATTCCACTTCGAGGTGGAATATCGCGGTATATGGGTTTTTATAAAAATCCGCTTACTAACGGCGCAATAGGGTCTCATCCGCTATACGAGGCGGGAAATCAATCAATCCAATATATACATATGCCAATATGTATATATTGCTATATATAGATATATATCCTACTATATCTAATATCACATCCAATAGCAATCACATCAATCAATAAATAACTGAAAATTCCACTTTCATTTTGAGTGAGAAAAATCTCACCTTGATTTAAATTCAGTTTCTGCATTTATTTCGAATAAAATTAAACGAACGTTTAATTTTACCTGAAATTTTCATTGAATCCAATCGACTCCAAATCAGTTGCGCTGCGTAGAGCTTGTCGATACGATTCCAACGCACTTTGTTTTGAAATTTTCTGATAATGTATGAACAAGATATAGCTTTTTAAAGATCGAACAAATTATAATACAATTAATTTTACATTTTCCTTTAAAAATTTTACCCCTAACAAATCTGGTCATTCGTTTCAAAGTAGCAGATCGTAGTCGCATTTGTTTTCTTCCCTCCCAGTTATCACGCACGAAACCCTACAGGTTCGAATGAACCCATGCCGCCTTCGTCCTTCGAATTTTTGCAACCTCCACATCGATTTCCACGATGATCAAATACCATCACGCGAAAGGCCATCATGCGAGCCACCATCACCCAGAGAGCGGTCGAGCTCGGTCATCATCTCGGCCCAGAAAAACGTGAGCAACCGTGTAACTTCGAAGAACAATTGCCGTTGATTCTTAGCGTTAAATCTCATCATGACCGTTGGATGCGAAGGTCTCGTGATGATCTACAAGATTGTAGTTGAAGCGTTTGCGTAATTGTCTATGGATTAGAAGAGAAATCGAGGGGAAGAAGGCAAAGTTTTCAGCCATTGATAATAGAAGGTGGCGGCTACTGCTTAAAACCCTAGGGCTTAGTTTTCTTTTGCAAATGAAAAGGTTGAGGGGCTTATATAGAAAACTTACGAAAACACTATTCATCCCGGATTTTCCGAACTCCAAATCGAGCGTGCCGGCTGACGTTTCTAAGGTTTACCCCGCATTCCGAACGCAATGGAACGTGTTTCG
Organism: Allium fistulosum; assembly: GCA_030737815.1. Taxonomy (NCBI): domain Eukaryota; kingdom Viridiplantae; phylum Streptophyta; class Magnoliopsida; order Asparagales; family Amaryllidaceae; genus Allium; species Allium fistulosum. Next base: position 637,826,847 of record CM060901.1, read on the forward strand.
GGAGCTAATTCGATCGTATGTGTGAGATATGACAATAAACGATCAATTTAAATTAAACCGATTTAAATCGACTTCGAGGCGTTTTAATTTGTACCGGCCAAATGGTAAATCCAAAAATTACAAAATTTGAAATCTTACAATAATATCACATTACTGATCCGATGAAACTGGTTTCGTCGAAATCCGAGACCTTTTGAAAAATGACTAATTTAACTCGACGATTTAAAATTAAAACGATATCGATGCGTTTCGAGTTGCCACGGTCAAATGATAACTTCGATTGCTACGAAAATTGAAATCCGATAATAACTAACTATTACGGATCCAATGGAACAGGTTTCGTTGAATTCCGAGACTGTGCCTCGGACGGCTATTTTCTGAATTCAATTCGAACGATTTAATTTCAAAACTGAAAAAACACTTAAAATTTAAACTTTTACCACTTCCATTATCTTCTGTATCATAAATACGAATTTTAAAAGCTTTCGAAATATTTTTCTTCAACTTAAAATTGAAGATTCAAATTTTATTCAACTTACAATAGATTAAATTTTATAATTAAATCACCAAATTCAAAGTTATATCGGGAATTCAAATTAAATTACCGTTCAAATATTTAAAATTAATTAAATATTTTCAATTTAATTTGTTCAAAATTCTGGGTCGTTACAGTATTGTACTTTGAGTTTGTACTGTTCAGCGTGGGCTGACTTTGTTCTGGGCTTTTAATGCCTTAATAAAATTTTACCAACTTACAAAAAAAAATAAGTTTTAACTTATTCATAACTTTTATAATTTAATTTGGTTATATAATACATACATGTATCTTACTAATTAAATCTTATTTTATTAATTTTAATTCTTATTAGTTAAATCATATTTATTTAATATAACTTATTCTATATAAAATTTCTAAAATTTTATATTACTAACCTTAATCTATTTAAAATAGTTAATCAACTATAACATTTATAGTTTGTTTCTACGTACATATCAATATATGTATACGTTTTGATTATTAACTTTTAAATAATTTTATTAAATAAAATTTAATTAATTAAACAATTAAGTTAAATATTTTAGTTAATTTGAAATTTTAATTTTATTTATCATAAACAATTTTAAGATAAATAAATAACTACAATTTTCTACACATATATCAATATACATGTTTCAATCAATTAACTTTTAATTAATTATTTTATTTAATTAATTAAATTTTAAATTTTCAAAATTAATTATTTAATTTCTTAAAACAATTTTGAAAAAAATTGAATTCCTTTTATAACTTTTATAAAATTTTTCTTTTATGTTTTAAACTTAACATTTAAATTTAACATATCTTTTAAGTTATCAAATCTTAATTTGGAAATTGGCTCAATGCTTAAATTTAATTTGGGCCTTTACTATTGGGCCAACATTTTTTGACATACTCCACCCATTGAGCCAGACCGGTAGTTAAAGAGGATGAGAATACTTGATTATTCAACCTCAAGTATAAATACTGCTTTTCTAGACACTCATCAGATATATATATGCATAATAAATTAGCCATAAAGTTGCTAATTTGACCGTATGGACCATTTAAGATCTGATACCATTTGTAGGAACTGGGTTGGTCTATAGTGGGTGAAATGGGTAGATTTTAAAAAAAATCTCTATTTGGGTCATAGTGGGCCTATGAAACCTAATGGGTTATACTGGATCAATTTTAATTTTAAATAAAATCATATTTTATTTAATTTCATTTTGTATATTTTGTTAATTGATCATGTTAATATTTCAGCTAAATGTATAATTTAGGAATGCATCATGTATAGAAAAACATGAACAATATAATACAAATATGTCTATAACTACACACACATCTAGATATTGGAATTCATATCTATTGCATATACATATATATTGGATTTACATATACATGTAATAAACTCACATGCATAACGAGAATATAAACGCCCAATTGTATGAATATGTTGGAATATACTACAGTATATGTATATAGTTTGTATATACATATTGATGGTATCATACACACACACATGCATACACACACACACACATATATTGTTTAGACACAGACAAACACACAGACAAACACATATATAATATGCAAACAATTCATATAAAATTGATATTTCAAAATAAGAGTAAATCTAAAGAAGAAAATTGAAATGAAGTTTATGTTACAATTAAATCTAATTAAATCTGAAATAAAAGGGTAATAAGATTTAATAAAATCTCACTTTACTTTTCTTCTACAATCAAAATTCAACAATTAATTTAATATCATATAAATTCAAAACTTAATTACAACAAAATATCCAAACCTTTAACATTATAAATCAAAAAGTGCATCCAATTAACATAAAGAAGAAAATGAATTTTTCTTTTAATTTGTTGTACCTTATAATATAATTAGATCTAAGACATTACACTCATATTTATATACATACATATATGTACTAAACTATGATTTAATTCCAAAACATGAAATTGAATTAGTTTGAAACAACTTAACCAAACAAAGATTTAATTTTGATGTTGGTTTGAAACTTTAAAACTTGAAGATGAATTAATTAGTTGTGTGTGTGTGTGTATTCATAATTCAATCTACTAAAAATAGATCCATGTTTAAAGGGAATACACTGTAACAACAATAGTAATTCATTGACACATAATATATTTATGGCAATATACAACCTTATATCCAACAAGCAGAAGGATTTGATTCAGATCTCAAATGAACTAAAACATAAATTGTTTGTTTAAAAAATAATCAATCAATTAAAATAATAGATGAAAATTTTCTAACAATCAATTTCACAATAATTAGTCATTGTAGATCCAGTTGAAAAAATATCAACATTCAAATAAAATCATACACAAATAAAATTCGCATTTAATTACAGTACATGGAAGAATTTTAAAATAGATCTTAATACGTGGCTACAATATAAATATATGTAAACAACTATATTTTGAGCATCATAAATAAATTATAAATAAGAACATACCCAATAAAACCTTGCCATCTGTCGTGCCTTGATTTACAACTTCTCCTTAGATTTCCAAGTGAACCGGCACCTTACCTTGCAAGAGAATGATGAACCTCCTTTGTTTAGTTTAATTTGATAGTCGATTTAAATGTGTTTTGTAATTATTTTTTTGAGAGAGAGAGAGGTGTCCAACCCTAGCAATGGAGGAGGAAGAGAGTTTTTTTTCCTTAAGAAAAGAATGAATTGAGGAGATTTTTTAATAGGATTAAAGGAATCTTTCCTATCTCCTAATTAAAAAATCCCTTCTTTAATTCATTTTTGAATTTCAATTAAGTGGTTCCCTCCACCTTCCAATGCATGGTTGGGTTGAGCACATTCCTTAATATGCAAATTTTCCAAAGAAACCCTCTATGTAATTATTTTATTATTCTTGTTTAAAAAAAGTACACCAATATCGTTTATCGATATATGCAAATATTACTTTTATATATGCATTTGAATAATTACAAACAACATTCAAAATCATGTAATAAATTAATAATAATTAATATTCATAAATATTAATTAATTTGATCATTTTATAACATTTGACAAATTAATTATAGGTCATTTCATTGCTTATAGGTATTTTCAGTAAAACCAATTTCACAATCACTTAAGCGGTACCTTTAGTAACGATAATTTACATAGATTCTCTTAGCTAATCTTGTATCACTTTAGGATTTATGAAATTTGGTTTTGGTTAATATTACAACTTCATCTATATTCAGCTCTATTAGTCCATAAAAAAGTCTCTGATTCAATAATAATATTTATTGTTAACCGTTTCATTCTTACCAGAGATTTTGACTTGAGTTGACTACAATTGACTGTGATACTGACTTGCACAATCGAGGAGATGAATTCTCTATTGAATGATGTTTCACTTCCAATACTTCAAATCAGACCCAATTATAGTCATTCAATGGATTATCATGCCGTGAATTAACTATAATCAAAGTGGTGTATTCACATTGAAGTTCCATAATATTCTTAAGTCGAGAGAACTGTGTAACATCGTTACTATGAGATTTCTCGTTTGACCTAGATGTTGTTAAACAACAGGAACCCTCTAGTAAGTCATTCCATAATTATTTAATAACTATGAGCACGTCATCCCTTGGTGCCTCCAACAGCCATGAGTAATACACTACCCAACATTTGGAGAGCATTACCAACTTTGGTCTCAACAGATGCATCAATATCCTTTCACGAAACATCTTAACCAAGAATATTTAAAAAAAATATTATTTTATATTGTGATTAATTACTCATGATTGAAAATATTTGCAACTAAAATTTAATAACTTTTCTCCTAAGGATTTTTTTATTTATATGCTTTAAATTTATTACTTAATTCATTATATCGATATATAACAAAGTATATAACAAAAATCAAATACCTTTACATAGAAAAATATCAGTCATATAGTTTGATATATGTAACAAATTATATAATTTCTCCTAGGGCATAAATCTAACTCTATCAGTATCATGACTTACTTGCTCATTTCGATTGAAGTAATTTCATCTAGGTTTCGTATATTACGAATCGTGACAGTTCACCTTATAACATTTATATGCGATCGATTATGGATCAAGTATTCATATTATTATGTTTTTTTAGAGTTAAAAACTCATGAGAGAAAATACACAATCTCAGACATATAAACTTTTAGGACCAAGGCATGAACGTTTTAGTAATAGCATAATTTGGCTCTTGCATTGGTCTTGAACCGACGATATGCCGAAATGATTGTTTTACTAAGTATACATTATATTTCTTTTTCAATCTTAATTCAATTTGTTTGCATAATATAACTAATAAACATTTTATCAATTATATTAGTTGCACAAACTTATAGAAGTAGCCTATTTTAACTTCGTATAGCATATATTCTTACAGTATTAGATATGTCAAATGTTATATTTCATTTATATAATAAGCTTATACTAGACTTTTATGTTTCTTAAATCTTAAGAGAAAACATAAAAATCTTTCAATTTCTCCAACGGATGTTAGGACTCACCCGCCTTAGGATTTAGATCTTGAGGAGCTCAACAAATCATAGGCTCGCATGTGATTGATAGCACCATATCGATTGTATCATATACAACTCCTACCCATGATCTTTGTCCAAATCTCATCTCCACCTCGAGGAAACTCAACAAATCGAAAGAGATTATTCATTAGTACCTACTATTTCACGATGGCCTAAGTATAATGCATGCACCTTGAGAAAAATTAACAAATACATGTACGTATCTTACCTCGTCCAGTCAATATATTAATAGTTTTGCACATAACGTCTCTAGCTAGAGGAAACTCAACAACTAAAGTGTATGTGAGTAAACTATTAAAATATAAATTGTAGAGGACAACTTATATATTAACGATCCGGAATTTTTAATGTTTCGTATAAGAATAATTAATTTATTTAAATATTCAAATTTGATTCGAATTTAATAAATAATGAGAAAACCAATTTTTAATAAAATGATTCAATTTTTAATAAAGTATTTTATTTTAATCAATATGATTTTTCCATAATTTTTAGTTTGGAAAATATTTAAATTATCTTTTGATGATTTTTCGGCGATGATGGTATTTTGAAATTTTACAGGATAAGATAACTAGTGTATATTATTATTATTTTGAGATCGTATCGCATTTTTGTGTGTGATCGTACTTTTGTTTATTGTTCGCGGTTCATACACGAATGAAATCGTAACAACCTTAATTTTTCAATGTTGTTTAAATAGAATAAATGAAGATTGAAACTGGAGAAATTAGAATTTAAGTATTTTTATTGAATAATAATTGAAACTAGATTTTGAAATGAGAATTTTAAAATGTGTATATTATTGGAAAAAAGCAATATATGGAATTATGTAAGGTAAAATTCTCATTTTAAAACTTGTTAAACAATGTGTTAGTGTTTTCTAAATAATGTGTAATTTTATTTAAAAGGGAAAATGGGAATTTTTGGAATTAAATTAATTTATGTGTTATGTTGTCTTATTTTAGAAAATGCAAAATACCTTGTTTTCAATAATAAGAATATGGGTTTAAAAATTATTTAAAATTATGTTTCATTAATTAATCATGAAGATTAAGCGATGAACTTAATTTTAGTGTATTAACGTGAATATTTCTATGTTGAAATCAATGAGATATTAATGTTTTAAAATGGTAGAAAGTGAGAAAGATGCTTAAGTCTTTTATTTTTTTTAAGTAAAAGAGAGTTTGGGCTTAGGTGTTTAATTCAGCACATTTAGGGACCTAGGAAATTTTTGCTAACACGATAAACTAATGAACTGTACGTTCATTACTTCTCCTCAAGTCAGTAAAGCTTCTTCTTATTTCTCAAAGCTAAAACACAAAACCTAGCCTCATGCAAAAATGAAGTTTTAAAATAGGAATAAATTCCAGAAAATTATGGTAAAATCGTGGTATGTTAACAGAACCCTATTTTATCTCCTAGTCTAATTGATTTTCATTTATAATATGCTTTGATTGTTGTTTGTTTTCATTTTGGGTTGAGATAAAATCTAGGGTTTTCTGAAATCTTAAGAAGCAAAGTAGAATTTGTTGTTTGGCAAGTTAATTAAAGAGGGAAGGTGAGTTAATCACTCATAGCTATCTCTATTTCATTTTTATATACTAAATTTGTTATTTGGATGAATCGTTGTTGAATTATATCAAATTTGGTTATGATAATTTCATATCTTGGTACCATATTTTCTAATAATTGAAACCCTATTTTTAGTTTATAAAAAACCCACTTCATATGGTTATGATTTGCATTTAATTATTGATGTTTGTATGCTTGCATGGATGTTGAATCAGAACCCTAAGACTCAAGACGATCAATATGAAAAAATGGGGACGAACGGAGCAATGGAAGGCCGCCGACATAGCCTGGGGATCAACCCAGGTGCTGGGATTAATGGACCGGTCCACACGACCGGTACCGGTCAAGACCTAGGCTGAACCCCAAGTCACACCATTTTGGCCTTCGAATGCTCCGGTTCGCCTGTTCGTCCGCCCATTTGACTCTTAGATGTTATTTGCTTGTTTGTCTTGATGTTTGCGATGATTTTAGCATCGTTTTAAAGTTTGGTTGCGATGAATTAATTAGGCATTTTTGAGTGTTTGAACTCAATTTTGATGATCTTGGTCGCAAAGAATTCTTGCTCTATGTTTCATTCCCAAACGCACAATTTTATTGCACCGGTTTGTGAAGTTATTTATAAAGGAACTCCTTTTGGAAATAAATTGATTTTTATTATATATATGTATATGGAAAATATATGTGTTTTGGATAAGAAGGATTTTAGAGAATATATGTTTATAAATAATGTAAATTCCAAAGTGATTGTGAAGCAAGTTTTCTATAAATATAGTTATGAATTAAATCGTGTTTTCTACCATGTATATTATAAATTTTTCTGAATCAATATTTTAAATTAGCTTTTAAAGAAAAATTATTTTATTACAAAAACACAATATCTCTCTTAGATGAGGAATCGAATTAAACGGTCTAGTAAAACAAGTGGTATGAAAATACTTGCGTTTATTTCACCGCTTAATTCCTGGACTTATTCAAATGAGCATTTATTTGCACAAGTGGAATTTACTAGTTTTTAGTAATCATTTGAGCGTCGTCAAGTGATTATGGGACATTAGTCTACACTCTTATGATTACTAATCGAAAGTGGGTTAAACTTATTTGTCGAGTCTTTAGACTCGGCCTTGGGAGTCCGTTTAGGTGGATTAAATGGGTTTTCAAGCCCATCTTGTGATGCTCGTTTTCTATCGAGTTGTAATTTGCGAAGTGCAACATCTTGTGTTGGCGCGCGAAGTGCATGTATATTATGTCGACTTGTGAAGTACAAGTCTATTGCTTGCATATATGGATGTAATTATCTATGCTCTTATTGTAATGGTTGCTTTGACTTTGATGAATGTTGTAAATGAGCGTAAAACTTAACTATAAAATCATGAATCATTAAATGAAGTATTATTATGTTAGTGAAGTTCATTTATGGATATTATCCTTGGCATTTATGTAATTTATTATTATTAGTATCGCACCATTTGAGATAATTAGAGGTAGTCTGAACGGGGTGTTATTTAATGCTCGGGCTAGACCAAGACTTGACAGGTACATGGACTCTGTGACCTTGGATGCGAGTTAGCTTAAGAAGTCCATTTTGATGTTATTCACATTTTTGATGTACCATTTGAGTCTTGTACACATGATTTTTCATGTTGTAGACTTTTGTGGTTATGTATTTATTTGAGACTTGTCAGTGTTATAGATGTATATGTATAAAAATGAGAGTCTGGTATTTCCATTTGCAGACTCATACTTTTGAGAGATATTGATGTATATTATTTTCGTTGCGATTTTTAATTATGTATTGTATATTATATTGTCTATTGTTCTGAATTTGATTAAACCATTGTACTATTATTTTGCGCCTGGATCAGATATGTCGAATTATCACTTGTCAAAAAAGAAAAGAAAATTATAGTCACATTATTCGATGTTTTCGATACACGCCCAAAGAAATTTTACAGATGGTTGCTCCTAATCGGCCCTATTCTCTAAACTAACATACATTATTACCTAGTAATACCCTTTGTTAGTATGGGTCTCGGGGTGGGGCATTATAGTTTATATCACAGTAAAGGTTCGAAACAATATAGAATATAAGAAACACGAAACTTGGCCTAGACTGACTTAGAGTTCCATCCCTAGGGTGTGTTGGGTAGAGTTTACGATTTATTTCCTATTTTAGAATAGAAGTATAAATGATTATTGGGAATAACCATTAGGATTTATTAGTGAAAAATTTGAATTACTTTATAAATTATTTTTGTAAGATGATTTTAAAAATTAAGTGTTATGTAGTGGAGTTCTGATCCGTTAGTGATTAGAGTTGTGCAGCGAAAGCCGATAGACTATTTCCGCCGAGCATAATAATTAGACGTCTATTTATGTTTGGTTGCATGATGTGTGCATGGATGAATGGATGTATTCTTAAATTTCTATTAATAGATTTTCAATTATATGAATATATATATATATAGATTGATAAAGACATATTTGGAAATTAGTTTGTGTTAAATTGCCCGTTGAGTGCATTAAGGATTCTAATCGATGCACCTGATCAACGTTATCGATAGAGATTCCTAACACTTCAATGAGATAGTTAGACACAATACTTGAGTTTTAATATTTTATAAAGGTTTAACAAAAGTTATAAATAATAATTAGAATGAAGATAAATTTTTAATTGAGTTAAATATTCTTTTGAAATGGGATAAATTTTTTGAACAAAACATTTGTATGCATATGTAATGAATTTTTGGAAATAAAAAGCTATTTTGGTAAAAGTATGTATATGTAAATATATATATGCAAATATAAATGTTTTAAAAGAAATTATTTTGAAGATAAATAATATTTTCAAAAGATGATATTACATGGAGTTTTAACAATATTATTTGGATGATTTAGGAATTAATAATATTATAATATTTTGTGGAAGTGCATTTTTGGAAAACAAATTAAGAAAGGAGAATTTATTTTTATGTATATACATGGATGTAATAAATTTGGAATTTCAAAGAAAATAATTAATGGGAAAAGAAAGTTTGAATTTTAAAATTAATGATTTGGAATTTAAAAGGATAAATAATTTATTAGAATTGTTATATAAATACCATAAGAATTTAGCATATTGTTTGAAGAATATAGAGTTAGAAAATTATTTTGGGAGAAAAGATTTATCCAAAATCAAATTATTTAAATTTTGAAAGGAAGTTTGGAGTTTTAAACTATAAACTTTTATAGGATAAATATTTTGAGAGCCTTAGTTTTATATTGTGGGGAGTACTAATAATCGACTTAGTGTTACTGATTCGTTTAAATGCTCTCGAGTAATGCTTCATCGAATATTGTACAACTCATTGAATAGAATGTTTGAGTGGTATTTACTAGCCCATTAGTGAATACTCGAATTTTATAGGGTAGTATGTGATACCTTGGTTAAATTCTTATGATTGCTATTAGGAAGTATTTAACACTTTTGGGTTGTATTGTCTTTTGGTGTTTTGTGGGACCGATAAATCCTTAAGGGAATATAGTTTAGGTTTTCCAGTATAAGGATATAACTTATACTAAACTAAAAAAATTATAATTATGAAAGGAAGGCTTCAAAGTGAAATATAAAACAAAATTTGATAAATTTAATATTTTGGTGAAGGAAGGAAAAAATTCTTTTGGTTTGATTATTATATGAAACTTCTTATTAGAAGTTAGTCTTCTAGTTTATAAATCTTAAATAAAGAAATTTGAATCGAATGGAATTCAAAATGTGTAATGGTTGAGTACTTGTGATCATGTTATGCAAAATAATTCCTTGTGATGATGTTTTGTAACGACCCGTATTTTTACGGATCGAAAGATTGTAAAACAGTTGTCATTAGGTCGTAGTGTTGATAAGTCGTCTAGTGTTGTTAGAACGTTCAGAGCTTAAGTCGTTCAGAGCTTAGGTCGTATAGTAGTTAGGTCGGAGGAGCGACTTAAGGAGTTGGAGACTTAGGAGGGTAGACGACTTAAGGATTGGAGCGACTTATAGGATTTGCAGACTTAAGTTAGTAAGCGACTTAAGGAATTGGCGACTTAAGAGAGTCGGCGACTTAAGATTTAGCGGCATAGGGATAGCGACCTAGGAAACTGGGCGAGCTAACGACTTAAGGAGATAGGTCGTGAGCGACTTAGGAGCGAGCTAAGGTTAGGTCGTGTGTTATGGCTTAGGATGTTGTACCGTTAAGTTTTAGGTCGGAGGCAGTTAAGTCGTAGGGTTTTCTTAGGTCGTGTACGAGTTAAGATAAGTCGTTGAGTCGCTATGGCATGTTTAGTTAGGTCGTAGATAACCTATGATAGTATGCTGGGTGTAGTTAGGTCGTGAGGTGTTAAGTCGTAACCCAGCTAAGTCGCGAAGGTATTGAGTGTTAGGTCGCGACTGTTGATAAGTCGTTAGGTCGCGTAAGTGTTAAGTCGTGCACGTGCTAGGTCGGAAGGTTTGTTAAGTCGTAGGTCGAAGGGGATGGTTAAGTCGTAGGATCTGCTAGGTCGTAGGATTGGTTGAGTCGTAAGTCGTGGGGTTTGTTAAGTCGTGGACGACTTAAGGGGGGCGGACGACTTAAGGAAACAACCTATAAATACGGGGTTTTTCCTCACTTTTTGGGATCCGGATTTTGAAGCGACGAAGTGCTGCTATTTTGAGAGCTCGAGTTCTACACTTCTTCACTTCTCTTCTCCACTTTAATCTTGTGATTCCTTCCATCCAAATTGAAGATTCAAATCGAAGATCCAAGAGCTTAGATTGAAGATCTTCATCCATCGAAGAGAGATTTCATCGTTTGAAGCGGAATTTTGGAGAATCGAGTTAGATCCTTCGCTGTCCAGATCTGAAGTGTGTTGCTTGTGAGGTGTTTAGGTGATTTGGTGAGTGGTGATTATCTCTCACACGGATCCAAAGGAGTATATCGGATTGATGGCTTGATTTGGTGTTAAAATAGTGATTTCCATGCATTTTCCTAAACCTAAGTATAGATCTATTTTTCATGATGATTTGACATCCATTTTACTACATGTTAGTCTATGCAAGTTCATTCATCAAGTTGTAGAGATATTGCTCATGATTCATACTTGTTAGATTTGGACTCTTTATTTACAATATTGCCATTTTAGTTATAATTGTTTATTTAATCATGTTTGAATGCTTGATTACTTGGATTAATGTTTGACTTGATTGATTGTTGTAAATTAGTTGATTGATGATTTGATTTGGACAAGTTGGTTGAAGATGATTCAGAAGCTAAGGGAAAGGCTCTTGAATAAGGAAAGCTGCTCGTGGCATATGATGTGGATGATAAAGCTCATATGGATAGATTCGATGATGATGTTGAGATGAGGCTTTGCTATGATGAGATGAAGCGAGGAATGATGTGAGATAGCCTTGGTTTAATCCAGACGGGATCATTCCAAGCATGTTGATAACTCGGTGAAATGGTTCGAGTTCGAGGATAATGGTTGGCTCGAGAGGCGCTTGAGCTAGTATGAGAATAGTCGTCGAGGAGGATGACTAGAAGGCTGAGATCTCATCGTTGTTGAAGGTTCTAGCAGGCTCAAAGCAAGAGTACGCTGGGCAGATTCGATAGTCCCAAAAGACTACAGTTGGTGGTCGAGTACTCTGGGCAGATTCGATAGTCCTAGGCACGGGCTGCGACGACGTGCGGAGTTATGTCTAGAACTGGGGTTACCATTGGCCCTTGATGGACGGCTGAAAGAATGTGCCGGTCATTCAATTAACGGTGGTATCGAAGCAATGATAACAGTGATAGCCAGAGTCATGGATGTTTGGTTGTATCGTCATTTGGTCTCAAGAGCGATATTTTCTGGGTGCTTATCTGATCTTGGTTTAGGCCTTGGGGGTTTGCACTTGGAAAACATTGACCTTGACTCGAGTGATAATTGCTTTACTTTAAATGTCTGCTTTGCTATGTTTATTTAGGCTTAGTGTGTCTGGGGGCTATCACTGTAGAAAGAGGTGGAGTGGGAGGGTTGGATTCCTATTCCTTTTTCCTTTATGCTCTTTTGGTATGTTGTTAGTTAATTTACCGTTCACTAAGACTATTGTCTGACTCAAGGTTTTATGTTCAAATCTTATTACCTTGGGCTGTTCATCCATTTTGGGATGAGCAGACTAGGTAGCAGGTGAAAGGTGTTGTTCTTAGTAGCCGACGATGCTGATGACGAAGACGAGCTGGATGCTTGCATATTATTTTCTTACTATATGTACTGGGTGTTCCGCTGCTTGTATAATTCTCTGATTGATATGTAGTGAGGCTTGATGTATTGACTATTCAGATGTTTGTATTCAACTATTATGAAGCTTAATTGATGAGATTCTATTTTGTGAAGCTTCACTATATATATTCTCTATTGTATTTTATCCATGCGCTGTGAGTAATACGATAGATTCTGTTGTTTTAATTTACCTTGGCGATCGTCCATGGCTGCCTGGCACACTTTACAACGCACTGTTTCTATGTTTAGTGCAGGGGTCATGGGAGGTCGTCACATGTTTTGTTGAAAATTATCACTTCTATGGAATAAGAACAATGATTAAACGATTTGATGATGCCAAGTGGTTATGGGACATTCGGGATCGCCTTATCAGTTAATTATATTACTTGTTATATATAATATTTGAGTAAGTGGAGATTACTGACATGTAGTAAATGCTCAAGTAAACCCGAGTGGTTATGGGATGCATGGGCATTACTCGAATGATTACTATTAGAAGGTATTTGATACTTTTGTGATGATGTGTGAAGTGCATGTCTTAAACTTGCGAAGAGCAGTCAATTGTTATATGCCTTAGTTCTAGTGTGACGACCCGCCCTTCTCGACCCTCGAAAATCGACACAAAATACTAAACAGTATAATATGCCGACGATCGAACGCCGGAAAAGACAGATTGTAGGAAAAGAAAGAAGGTAGAAGAAGAAGAATGAACTAAACAACATCAAATCCTCACAGTCGCAGCGGAATAAAATATAATATATAGAACAGATCTTTACACAAAATGAAACTATATCTGTTTATATACAATACATCATCATCAGAGTATATCAATACAACCAACCATAGCCAGTCAACAATCTCAACAATCACAGCAGCGGAATAATACAAGTACGAGAAATACGTCTCGAACTCCAGCTCCTCTCCTGAGCTCCATAGCAACCTATCCTGTAAAATACTCGGTCTGACCCGAGCATTATAATAAAATAACACCCGAGTCAGTCTGGAATACCAGCGCATCATAAATACATCCAAACTGATTATTAAAGTTCAAAAATCCTTTGGAAACAAAAGCATCTCGTAAGACCACGCCACAAATAAACATGTCGGGTTTTTACCTTACGATAGCTAAAACACTTTTTATAAAAATCCTCTGATATTATAATAGTGTCTATTTACAAATACTTATAAAATAGCCGAAATTGTTACATCTATTAAATTCCGGCATACTAGCCACAACGTGGGTAATACAAACAAAACTCGTACAAGGCACGTAGGGAGAATGGATTTCCAACGAATGACTAGGCACTGGGGTACCACCTGTCACAGTACGTGGCCTAGATCACCGTACCGAGGAGTACGCCCGCTCCCCTGCAACACAAGACCGGAATCATCCCTTACTGGATAATTCCAAGTAAAATCACCCCACGGTTGTGATCAGCAACCGCACCACTAAGCCGAAAAAAAAGGACATCTAGACAGGGATGACCTTACTCTCAAGTGGGGGCTACCCACGAAGCCTTGCTGCATAACCCCTGATTTTCAGTCATTCCCGGTTGTGAGGCTTGAGGCTAAGCGTTACCCTTATAGAACATATCCCTTTGAATGCCCATCGTCCACCTGACGATGTCACGAAAGCATTCGTCCATATAAGTCCGTCCCGGGTCCGAACGGAACCGAAGGCACTACCCCTACTACATCCATTTTGGAAATATCCTCAGGATTAGTAGCGACTAGCCCTTGCACTTCACTGCTCCATCTTCGACTCCGAGATCGTTTTCGCGAAACGTACAAACCGGATCGAAGTGGTTTTCGAGTCTCCAGACCTAGAATCTCGGTATACGGAAACTCGATCCCGGTCTCTTCGAAACGATCAGCGCATTTGTCCAATATTGATAGTCGGTGATTTAACTATCAATTAATGTTCACAAACATTCATACACATTCATCACACAATAAATAATCTCCATATTATTTATTTGCCTCTAATATCTTTCAAAGATATATTTTCACATTTTCAAAACTCATTTGAAAACAATTTTCCACTCTTCCTTTACAAGGTAAATCCTTTACCCTTTATTCCCATCGGGAATAACCAAGTATAAAACAATTTACAATTAAAACAGTTAAAAATACTTTATACTGAAATATAATTTAAAATATGAAAATTACTTCTATTTATTTACTCAAAATATAAATTTCAAAACTGTTTTAAATACTATTATTTAATAAGGTATAAATTCGATTGAAATAAAGGTTTAGTTTACTAATTTTTAGAAATGGAGTTTAAAAGAAGAATACTAGCCTTTACCAATAACTTAATCATATAACTTTAAAACAAACTTGAAATTTCTTCTTTCAAAGTAATACTTTCTTAAAATACTCTTTAAACAATTTAAAACTTTAACTTTTAATTAAATAAAAACCTTTAAACTTAACTTGGTTTTCCCAGGGAAACACTTCCCCGTTTCAAAACATTTCAAAGTACTCTTTCATATAAATCCAAACGATTTATTTCAAATTCAATTTATGTTTACAACATAATTCCCCAATTCCATACTTAACTATAACTTCCTCCGAATTTCAAATTCAATTTCCCATTCTGGAAATTCATCTTTAACAATATAGTTTAAAACATTTTTTAATAAAACATTTTGGTGAATTCTTCAATGAAAGCCAGATTTACAATTTACTTAAATAAAATTCCAATGAAGAAAATGGTATTTTAAAATATTCTATTAACATTTAAAATTGTACATTTAAATTCGGAAGCTTCATTTTAACATATTTTACTTTCCCGGATATCACTATTTATCATTAAAATAAACCGCTGTTATTTTACTCAATTTATAATTTCATAGAATTCATTTCCAGAAAACTCATATTTCACATTTAACGATTGATAAATTTTCCACAATATTTAAAATCCCAATTTTTACCAATTTACATTTTCCATTCCAAACAGAATTCAATTTTAAATTCTTTTAAATTCTTATTTATCAATTTCTTTGATTACCCTTAAATCCCAATTTACTCATTTAATTAAATTCTGGATTTACAATTTATCCAACAATATCACATTCACAATTAAATGTCAGATTTATCAATCACAATACGTAAACAGACATCACTATCAATTATAAAATAATTGCTACATTGCAAGGAATCCAGTTGGATCCCTCCAACCTGTTTTTCCCTGCATCCACAAATATTAGCACATCACAATATAAATATCAATCCAGACTGATAATAACAATTATATCCAGCCATCCACACAGATATTTAAATATTAACTATTTAAAATGCCTAGCATCCAGATGTGAGTGAGAAAAACTCACTTTGAGTTCGGCGAGCGTTCGAAATTTAAATTAAACCGAACGACGTTCGATTTAACCCAAATTTCTACTTGCCCGGAATGACTCCAGAATTGTTCCACTGCGTAGTACGCGTTCCTGCGATTCCAACGCTTCGAGAATCGTCAAATTCTGATATCGTACGAATTAGTTAGGATTTTATAAAGCTTTGAAATTAATTTAAAAACAATTTCCCTTAATTAAATTTTATTATACCCATCTTAGCCGCACGTTTAGAAATCAAGGCCGGAGCTTCATCTTCTCCAACGCGTCCAGGAGATAACACACGCACCCAGAACCCATCACACGCAACTAGGGTTTCGAACCGCCCCCTCTTCGTCGAGTTCGACGACAATCAGATGGCGTTGCGAGAAAGCACGTCGCAGCCTCCACCTTCGCCCCTAACAGCTCCGAGCTCGGCCATCTCTAGGCGTCGCGAAACGCGAACGAACGCGCAGCACACGCGGCCCCCCTGTCCTCTCTACGCTCCGCCATAATCGATCTTACCCGTTGGATTCGAAGTACTCGATGGGATCCTCAATTCTCCAGTTGGACGTTTTCGCGATTACTTGATGGATTGATCGCAAATTGGGGAAGAAGGTCGATAGTTTTCGGCCATTGAATGTATAAGCGGCGGCCTGGGAAGAAAGTGACGCTAGGGTTTTATTACAAATGAATATATTATATCGTTTAATATTATTTAATTTATAAAATATCTCAATTTAACCGTTTTCGCTAACGAACTCCAAACTACGCGTTCCGACAGACGATTCTAGGGTTTTTCAGCGTTCCGGACACAATGGAAGAGGTTTCGTAAGCTAATTTGATCGTATGCGCGAGATACGAAATAAAACGATCAATTTAAAATTAAATTGGTTAAATCGATTTCGATGCGTTTCGAGCTGCCACGATCCAACGACAACTCCAATTGCTACGAAAATTGAAATCCGATAATAACTATCTATTACGGATCCAATGGAACTGGTTTCGTCGAATTCCGAGACTGTGCCCCGGAAGGCTATTTTAACTCATCTATTAAATCAGCGATTTTCAAAATTATCAGAAACACTTAAAATTCACTTTTAAAATTTTATTAACTTAACAATAAATCATATAAAATGTATAACCACATTTAAATTCATTCCGGCTCAATCCGGACTCAAAATCTGATTATTTGCAATTTAATAATATTAAATTCATTTTTAAATTAATATAAAATCCCAAATAATAATTTATCGACTTTTAAATTCATCTAAAAATCCCATAATATTATTTATGTCCAAATAGACTTTAAAATAATTTTAAAACCATTTTATAGCTATTTACACCCAGATTCACCTTCTTATCCTAATCCCGAATATTTAATTATTATTTTTCCATTAATCAAATTCAACCCGAATTGCTATAAATTAAAATTATAGCTCACTTTCATTGATTGAACCCAAATCCATTCATTTCAAAATCAATTAAGAATCCACATTAACATTTAGAACGAATTAAATGCTCAAATTCAATAGCTTAAAAATACGGGATGTTACATTCCTTCCCCCTTATAAAAATTTCGTCCCCGAAATTTGCTAAGGTAGAAAATACTCTCCAACCCATTTATTTCCAAATTTGCTTAGTTAAAAGCTTTATATTCACTTTCCAAAATCCTTTAGCCCAATCCCAAACTCAATTGCTACATTTACTCTAAAGCCTTTATTTTAACACTCGCTTTCAAAATAACTTTACTTATTAATAAATTTTCCCAAAAACCCCAAAAATTTTCTAACTCCCAAAATTTTTGGAAAATTTTGGCGGAGTCTCCTTTGTACGGAGGAGCTTCTGCGATATCGCAGGATACACAAATATATATACATCGGCTCACATGGCCGGAAACCAAAATATATCACAAAATATATATCATTTCCCAATTATATTAGCGTAGGCGTACCTTTTAAGCAAATTTTAAATAGCGAGCGGCTAATATAACGCATATACACGCTCCAACTCTCTCGAACGCCTCCCGTACCTGTACTAACTCAAGAAACTCATCAGTTTCAAAGATATGAGCATTTTCATAACATTTCCAATGTAAATGCAAGCCAAACATATCCATTTCATAACCAAACCAAGCAAACTTCATCATTAACAATGTTAACCTTATTTATTTCAACAATCCAAAGATTTCAATCACATTCAAATTACTTATTTAAGTCTAACCTCATTTTATTTCACTTGAATGATTCACATTCAAGTTTACTATATTCTCAATTCATATTTACATCAATTTGATTACATGCGTATCACTTGCATCAATTTACTTCAATTCAATTACAAATTGATTCACAATCAAATTCTTACTCTTAAATTTGATATACTTACATTTTCTTTATTTTAACTTACATTCTCAATTTGATTTGCAATCAAATTTTATTTTAAACTTGAAACATTTGCATTTCAGTTATGATCCATTTCCATTCATATGCAAACATTACTTATTAAAATGTGACCCGTTCTGATTGATTCAAAACTAATTCCATTCTCCCTTTAAATCAATTCACTTGCATTTATATACAAACTTTTGAGTTAGATTCCAATCCATATCAATTTATTCAAAGGTCGACTTCAATTGCTTTTTAAACAACTCAATTCTGAATACATGCAAATTTTCACGCCATTCAAGCAAAAATTATTGTCACTTAAGCTTATCACCATTCAAAATTAATTTCAACTCAGATTTATATTAATTTTACTCCATTGCATGATTCACAATCCAAGTATTTTCTTTTCCGAATGCAATTGTTAAATTCAATATTTCCTTTACATTTTAATCTCATTAACCAATTCAAATTTACATTAATACCATTCATTCCTGAGTTATTTACAACTCTTATATTTTTAACTCATCACGTTAATTAATTTAAAACTCATTTCACTTGCATTTCAGTTTATTTCCTAACAAATTTCATTCAGAATTACTTAAATAAGCCCATTCACAATCATTTGTTTTTCTTCCAAGATGCTTAAGTTCTTCCACACAATTTCCATCATCTTCTTATATCAATCTAATTTTATTTTCATTTGATTCTCATTCAAATCAAATTCAAATTCAAATTCATTTACAACTTTAATGCTCTTTGTTTACTTATCCAATCCATGTTAGATTTATATTATTAACAAAGAGACCATTTAAATTATTTCTCTCATTTGAATTTACTTTACCATTCAAACCACCACTCTCCATAATCTAATCCCATTATCCATTCTCACTTCCAACATTTATTACCAAACTTAAATTCCATTCCACAACTGGATTTTTACTTACTTTCTAAATTTTAACCCAACTATCAAATTCTATTCATTTCCATACACCTTCCATTTAATTTAACTAATTCGTTTCCAAACAATCATTTTGGACTTAGTTGAGTAAACATTTACTTCATTCATCATCACCTCAACTAAATTAAATTTCCATTAAACTAAATTCTTATCCCATTTTAATTCAAGGTTAACTAAATTATATATGTATTTTCAATTTAATTCCTTTCCAGAATTTATTCAAGTTCATCTACGTTTTATTCAGCCAACTTGAATTTATACCATTTCCTTTACGACCTTAAATAAGAATTTAATTACATTTATTTTTATTGATAACACAACTGAAATTTTAATATTCAGCTTAATTCCATCTTAGTCGAAGTTAAACCAAATTCAATTTAATCTTAATTCTCCATATCCAAGTTCAACTTATTTACTAACTTCAGTTCACTTACCTCTTTTATATTTTATAATTGTTTCACCTTACTTTGCATTCCATTTAAAATTAAGTTCGAATTCACCATTCCACTTATTATTTCCATTTTACTTGAGTTAAAATCAAATCTTCCATTCTCAAGTTCTCCAACTTATTTACTTGTAAGTTTATATTGCTCATTTCAAACCAATCCACATTTTTATAATCACCATGTCAAATTTTAACACTTAATAGCTTAAGAATATGAATTCATTTGCACAATCATAAGCATTTACATTTCACCGTTATCTCAACTTCCATTTAATTCCAATTCATTTAGATTTAATTTCATTTCAAATTCTCAATTTTATTTAACTTATCATAAGTTAAATCCAGATATATTCCATACACCCTCATTTATTCAAAGTAAATTTACATTCCATATATACTCAATTCTTCGTTAAATCAACTTTCCTTTATAGGTTATGTAGTTGAATCATTTCAACTTTCACATTTTTATTTAAACAGGATTTCCAGAATTCAATTTACCCGGATTTATTTCAAAACCAATTTGAAATAAAAATCAACACATTTCTCTTTGATATTCAAATCAAATACCAAATTCCAAAACAAACTGCTTTTACCAAACAATTTTCCTTTTGAAAATTCCAAAATCACTTGTTTCCCAAACAAGTCCAAACAGATACCATAACCAACTATTTTGGTAGCAATCCATCACTTTAGAAACTCGAAAATGAATTCTAATGATGTGGCCAGCATCATCAGGATTATTTTCCAGCGACTGAAGTGAGTTCAATGCTCTTTACTTCTGAAATTCTTCTCAAAGCAATTCCCATCTCAAAATATTTTTCCAAATGAATACCCCAAACTTCCAAATGCTTTTGAAAACATTTCCAACATTTCCACAAATTTTAATTCCCAAAACTTTGTTTAATTTCATTTGAAATCCCTTTCAAAATTTCCGGGGTCAAAATTCTAGTTTAAATCAAATTTTAATTTTTACTTTTCTTATTTAAAACATATCCAGTCAATTCCATTTGGTTATAAACCATTTTAATATTTTAACTTCTTATTTTCTTATATATATCATTTCAAATTTTAGATCATGTTTTAATTTCTAATTTGATTATAGAAGAAACAATCAAACAAACATCCAATACATATAATAATTTAGAAAATTATTTCTTTTTATATCAAAATACAATTTTGGGTAAAATTATTTCATTTACCCACTTTAAAAACAATACTATGTCGGTTTATCTTGTTTAAGAGTTTAGAAACCCCTATCGATACGGTTGTACTTCCCGCACCGACCAGAATTCATAAACACCCAACCGATAAGTCAACACAGTATATAAAAAAAATTTTATATCCACTAACAAGTACGCCCTCATAGCTATTATTACACTCAACTCATCATAGAGTACTATTGACTCTATTTAAAATGAGTAATTTACCCACCAAAGCCTAGGTTGTCGCCAATCTAAGCTCTGATACCAACTGTGACGACCCGCCCTTCTCGACCCTCGAAAATCGACACAAAATACTAAACAGTATAATATGCCGACGATCGAACGCCGGAAAAGACAGATTGTAGGAAAAGAAAGAAGGTAGAAGAAGAAGAATGAACTAAACAACATCAAATCCTCACAGTCGCAGCGGAATAAAATATAATATATAGAACAGATCTTTACACAAAATGAAACTATATCTGTTTATATACAATACATCATCATCAGAGTATATCAATACAACCAACCATAGCCAGTCAACAATCTCAACAATCACAGCAGCGGAATAATACAAGTACGAGAAATACGTCTCGAACTCCAGCTCCTCTCCTGAGCTCCATAGCAACCTATCCTGTAAAATACTCGGTCTGACCCGAGCATTATAATAAAATAACACCCGAGTCAGTCTGGAATACCAGCGCATCATAAATACATCCAAACTGATTATTAAAGTTCAAAAATCCTTTGGAAACAAAAGCATCTCGTAAGACCACGCCACAAATAAACATGTCGGGTTTTTACCTTACGATAGCTAAAACACTTTTTATAAAAATCCTCTGATATTATAATAGTGTCTATTTACAAATACTTATAAAATAGCCGAAATTGTTACATCTATTAAATTCCGGCATACTAGCCACAACGTGGGTAATACAAACAAAACTCGTACAAGGCACGTAGGGAGAATGGATTTCCAACGAATGACTAGGCACTAGGGTACCACCTGTCACAGTACGTGGCCTAGATCACCGTACCGAGGAGTACGCCCGCTCCCCTGCAACACAAGACCGGAATCATCCCTTACTGGATAATTCCAAGTAAAATCACCCCACGGTTGTGATCAGCAACCGCACCACTAAGCCGAAAAAAAGGACATCTAGACAGGGATGACCTTACTCTCAAGTGGGGGCTACCCACGAAGCCTTGCTGCATAACCCCTGATTTTCAGTCATTCCCGGTTGATGAGGCTTGAGGCTAAGCGTTACCCTTATAGAACATATCCCTTTGAATGCCCATCGTCCACCTGACGATGTCACGAAAGCATTCGTCCATATAAGTCCGTCCCGGGTCCGAACGGAACCGAAGGCACTACCCCTACTACATCCATTTTGGAAATATCCTCAGGATTAGTAGCGACTAGCCCTTGCACTTCACTGCTCCATCTTCGACTCCGAGATCGTTTTCGCGAAACGTACAAACCGGATCGAAGTGGTTTTCGAGTCTCCAGACCTAGAATCTCGGTATACGGAAACTCGATCCCGGTCTCTTCGAAACGATCAGCGCATTTGTCCAATATTGATAGTCGGTGATTTAACTATCAATTAATGTTCACAAACATTCATACACATTCATCACACAATAAATAATCTCCATATTATTTATTTGCCTCTAATATCTTTCAAAGATATATTTTCACATTTTCAAAACTCATTTGAAAACAATTTTCCACTCTTCCTTTACAAGGTAAATCCTTTACCCTTTATTCCCATCGGGAATAACCAAGTATAAAACAATTTACAATTAAAACAGTTAAAAATACTTTATACTGAAATATAATTTAAAATATGAAAATTACTTCTATTTATTTACTCAAAATATAAATTTCAAAACTGTTTTAAATACTATTATTTAATAAGGTATAAATTCGATTGAAATAAAGGTTTAGTTTACTAATTTTTAGAAATGGAGTTTAAAAGAAGAATACTAGCCTTTACCAATAACTTAATCATATAACTTTAAAACAAACTTGAAATTTCTTCTTTCAAAGTAATACTTTCTTAAAATACTCTTTAAACAATTTAAAACTTTAACTTTTAATTAAATAAAAACCTTTAAACTTAACTTGGTTTTCCCAGGGAAACACTTCCCCGTTTCAAAACATTTCAAAGTACTCTTTCATATAAATCCAAACGATTTATTTCAAATTCAATTTATGTTTACAACATAATTCCCCAATTCCATACTTAACTATAACTTCCTCCGAATTTCAAATTCAATTTCCCATTCTGGAAATTCATCTTTAACAATATAGTTTAAAACATTTTTTAATAAAACATTTTGGTGAATTCTTCAATGAAAGCCAGATTTACAATTTACTTAAATAAAATTCCAATGAAGAAAATGGTATTTTAAAATATTCTATTAACATTTAAAATTGTACATTTAAATTCGGAAGCTTCATTTTAACATATTTTACTTTCCCGGATATCACTATTTATCATTAAAATAAACCGCTGTTATTTTACTCAATTTATAATTTCATAGAATTCATTTCCAGAAAACTCATATTTCACATTTAACGATTGATAAATTTTCCACAATATTTAAAATCCCAATTTTTACCAATTTACATTTTCCATTCCAAACAGAATTCAATTTTAAATTCTTTTAAATTCTTATTTATCAATTTCTTTGATTACCCTTAAATCCCAATTTACTCATTTAATTAAATTCTGGATTTACAATTTATCCAACAATATCACATTCACAATTAAATGTCAGATTTATCAATCACAATACGTAAACAGACATCACTATCAATTATAAAATAATTGCTACATTGCGAGGAATCCAGTTGGATCCCTCCAACCTGTTTTTCCCTGCATCCACAAATATTAGCACATCACAATATAAATATCAATCCAGACTGATAATAACAATTATATCCAGCCATCCACACAGATATTTAAATATTAACTATTTAAAATGCCTAGCATCCAGATGTGAGTGAGAAAAACTCACTTTGAGTTCGGCGAGCGTTCGAAATTTAAATTAAACCGAACGACGTTCGATTTAACCCAAATTTCTACTTGCCTGGAATGACTCCAGAATTGTTCCACTGCGTAGTACGCGTTCCTGCGATTCCAACGCTTCGAGAATCGTCAAATTCTGATATCGTACGAATTAGTTAGGATTTTATAAAGCTTTGAAATTAATTTAAAAACAATTTCCCTTAATTAAATTTTATTATACCCATCTTAGCCGCACGTTTAGAAATCAAGGCCGGAGCTTCATCTTCTCCAACGCGTCCAGGAGATAACACACGCACCCAGAACCCATCACACGCAACTAGGGTTTCGAACCGCCCCCTCTTCGTCGAGTTCGACGACAATCAGATGGCGTTGCGAGAAAGCACGTCGCAGCCTCCACCTTCGCCCCTAACAGCTCCGAGCTCGGCCATCTCTAGGCGTCGCGAAACGCGAACGAACGCGCAGCACACGCGGCCCCCCTGTCCTCTCTACGCTCCGCCATAATCGATCTTACCCGTTGGATTCGAAGTACTCGATGGGATCCTCAATTCTCCAGTTGGACGTTTTCGCGATTACTTGATGGATTGATCGCAAATTGGGGAAGAAGGTCGATAGTTTTCGGCCATTGAATGTATAAGCGGCGGCCTGGGAAGAAAGTGACGCTAGGGTTTTATTACAAATGAATATATTATATCGTTTAATATTATTTAATTTATAAAATATCTCAATTTAACCGTTTTCGCTAACGAACTCCAAACTACGCGTTCCGACAGACGATTCTAGGGTTTTTCAGCGTTCCGGACACAATGGAAGAGGTTTCGTAAGCTAATTTGATCGTATGCGCGAGATACGACATAAAACGATCAATTTAAAATTAAATTGGTTAAATCGATTTCGATGCGTTTCGAGCTGCCACGATCCAACGACAACTCCAATTGCTACGAAAATTGAAATCCGATAATAACTATCTATTACGGATCCAATGGAACTGGTTTCGTCGAATTCCGAGACTGTGCCCCGGAAGGCTATTTTAACTCATCTATTAAATCAGCGATTTTCAAAATTATCAGAAACACTTAAAATTCACTTTTAAAATTTTATTAACTTAACAATAAATCATATAAAATGTATAACCACATTTAAATTCATTCCGGCTCAATCCGGACTCAAAATCTGATTATTTGCAATTTAATAATATTAAATTCATTTTTAAATTAATATAAAATCCCAAATAATAATTTATCGACTTTTAAATTCATCTAAAAATCCCATAATATTATTTATGTCCAAATAGACTTTAAAATAATTTTAAAACCATTTTATAGCTATTTACACCCAGATTCACCTTCTTATCCTAATCCCGAATATTTAATTATTATTTTTCCATTAATCAAATTCAACCCGAATTGCTATAAATTAAAATTATAGCTCACTTTCATTGATTGAACCCAAATCCATTCATTTCAAAATCAATTAAGAATCCACATTAACATTTAGAACGAATTAAATGCTCAAATTCAATAGCTTAAAAATACGGGATGTTACATCTAGACTATCAAATTGCAGTCATCTATGCTAGACTTGCGATGTGCAGATAGACTTGCGAAGTGTAGTCATCCGTGTTAGACTTGCGATGTGCAGGTAGACTTACGAACTGAAGTCATTTATGTTAGACTTGCGATATGCAGGTAGACTTGTGAAGTGAAGTTATCTATGTTAGACTTGCGAAGTGCAGTCATCTGTGTTAGACTTGCGATCAACAAGTAGACTTGCGAAGTGAAGTCATCTACTTTAGACTTACAAAGTGCAGGTAGACTTGTGAAGAGCAGTCATTTGTGATGGACCTTGGCCCTAGATTTGCGAGGTGCGGTCATTAGTGTAGACAAGTAAAGTGCTTGCCTTTGATTATTCGACAAGCGAAGTGTTGTCTTTTGTGTTGGCTTGTGAAGTGCATGCCATTATCGATATGTTGGATTTATAACTTGCTTTCATGTCGTTTATTTATGATATATGAGTTGATTATTAGTTTGAA
Source organism: Allium fistulosum (assembly GCA_030737815.1). Taxonomy (NCBI): domain Eukaryota; kingdom Viridiplantae; phylum Streptophyta; class Magnoliopsida; order Asparagales; family Amaryllidaceae; genus Allium; species Allium fistulosum. The sequence continues at coordinate 637,853,160 of CM060901.1, forward strand.
TATGATGGGTGTTGATTGTGATCAAGGTGTGACTTTAAGTTAAGATAAATCCATAAGAATATATTAAATTGAAGTACAATTTGTGAAGTACAAATTTTTAGAGAAATTAATCTTTGTTTTTAAAATGGTATAATTCGTAAAGCACAAATTTATGGAGAAATAAATTTTTGGGAATTACTTAAGAAAAACAGTTTGTCTTATTGATTTAAAAGAAGTGAATTTTTATAGAAAGAAGTAATTAAATTGGAAATTGATTAAATAAATCTAACTCTTGGAAATAACTTGAATGAAAATATAATTGGATGTTTTAATCTTTTGAAAAATAAGTCAAAAGATTTTATTTGAGTGTAAGTACAAGAATCTTCTTGCATATGGCTTGTTTATTTGGTTGCTTGCTTGATTTTTTTAGTGTTAGCGTATATTTTTAAAAATAGAAATACTATTGCAGTAATATGTTTCTATTAATTATAGACTTTTCTATAAATTAGAAATTGCGAGGACGTAATTTCTTTAAAGACTGCAACATTCCTGATTTTTCACTATTGTTTAAATAGAATAAATGAAGATTTAAATTGGAGAAATTTGAGTTTGAGTGTTTTTATTGAATAATAATTAAATTTAGAATTTGGAATGAGAATTTTTAAATGTGCATATTATTGAAAAAAGCAATATATAGAATTATGTGATGTAAAATTCTTGTTTTAAAACTTGTTAAACAATGTGTCAGTGTTATCTAAATAATGTGTAATTTTATTTAAAATGGAAAATGGGAATTTTTGGAGTTAAATTGATTTATGTGTTATACTGTCTTATTTTAGAAAATGCAAAATATCATGTTTTAAATAATAAAAATAAGGATTTAAAAATTATGTTTCATTAATTAATCATGAAGATTAGGTGATGAACTTAATTTTAGTGTATTAACACAAATTTTTCAATGTTGAAACCAATGAGATATTAGTGTTTTAAAATGGTATAAAGTGAGAAAGATGCTTAAGTCTTTTATTTTATTTTTAAGTAAAAGAGGGTTTGGGCTTAGGTGTTTAGTTCAGTCCACTTAGAGACCTAGGAAATTTTCTCTAACATGAGAAACTAATGAACTGTATGTTCATTACTTCTCCTCAAGTCAGTAAAATTTCTTCTTATTTCTCAAAGCTAAAACACAAAACCTAGCCTCAAGAAAAAATGATGTTTGAAAATAGGAATAAATTCCAGAAAATTATGGTGAAATCAAGGTATGTTAATAGAACCCTATTCTATCTCTAGCCTAATTGATTTTCAGTTATAATATGTTTTGATTGTTGTTTGTTTTCTCTTTGGGTTGAGATAAAATCTATGGTTTTATGAAATCTTAAGAAGCAAGGCAGAATTCATTGTTTGGCAAGCTAAGTAGAGTTAATTATTCACAACTATCTATATTTCATTTTTATATACTGAATTTGCTATTTGGATGAATCGTTGTTGAATTATGTCGAGTTTGGTTGTGATAATTTCATACCTTGGTGTCATATTTTCTAATAGTTGAAAATCTATTTTCAGTTTATAAAAAACCCACTTCATATGGTCATGATTTGCATTTAATTATTGATGTTTGTATGCTTGCATGGATGTTAAATTAGGACCTTAAGACCAAAGATGGACAATACGAAATAATAGGGACGAACAGAGCAATGGAAGGCCACCGGCACAGCCTAGGGATCAACCCAGGTGCTGCGACCGGTGGACTGGTCCACACGACCGGTGCACCGATCGAGACCTGGGTTGAGCCCCAGGTCACATCGTTTTGGCCTTCGAATGCTTCGGTTTGCCCGTTCATCCGTCCATTTGACTCTTAGTTGTTATTTGCAAGTTTGTCTTGATGTTTGCGATGATTTTAACATCGTTTTAAAGCTTTGTTGTGATGAATTACTTAGGCATTTTTAGTGCTTGAACTCAACATTGATGTTATTGGTTGAAAAGAATTCTTTCTCTATGTTTTATTGCCAAACACACAAGTTTATTGCACATTTTGTGAAGTTATTTATAAAGGAATTCTTTTTGGAAATAAATTGTTTTCTATTATATATATATATATATATATGGAAAATATATGCAGTTTGGATAAGAAGCATTTTGGAGAATGTACATTTATAAATAATTTAAATTTCAAAGCGATTTTGGAACAAGTTTTCTATAAATATGGATATGAAATTAATCGTTTTTTCTACTATATATTATAAATCTTTTTAAATCAATATTTTTAAATTAGCTTTTAAAGCAAAAACTATTTTATTATAAAAACACAGCATCTCGCTTGGCTGAGGGATCAAATTAAATTGTCTAGTAAAACAAGTGGTATGAAAAGCTTGCGTTTATTTCACCGGTTAATTCCTAGACTTGTTCAAATGCACATTTATTTGCACGAGTGGAATTTACTAGCTTTTAGTAATCATTTGAGCATCGTCAAATGGTTATAGGACATTAGACTACACTTTTATGATTACTAATCGAAATTGGATGACATTTATTTATCAAGTATTTAAACTCGACTTTGGGAGATCTGTTTAGGCGAATTAAAACCGTTTTCAGGCCCATCTTGTGATGCTCATTTTCTATCGAGTTGTAATTTGCAAAGTGTAACCTCTTGTGTTGGCGCATGAAGTGCGTGTATATTGTGTCGACTTATGAAGTACAAGTCTATTTCTTACATATATGGAAGTGATTATCTATGCTCTTATTGTAATAGTTGCTTTGACTTTGATGAATGTTATAAATGAGCATAAAACTTAACTATAAAACCGTGAATCGTTAAATGAAGTATTATTATGTTAGTGAAGAACATTTATGAATATTATCCTTGGCATTTATATAAGTTATTATTAACGATATCTCACCTTTTGTGATAATTAGAGATAGTCTGACCCGCGAGTTATTTAATGCTCAGGCCAGACCGAGACTTGACATGTACAAGTATTCAATGACCTTGGATGTGAGCTAGCTTCAGAAGTCTATTTTGATGTTATTTACATTTTTGATGTACCATTTGAGTCTTGTACAGATGCTTGTTCATGTTGTAGACTTTTGTGGTTATGTATATTTGAGACCTGTTGGTGTTATAGATGTATATGTATGAAAATGTGAGTCTAGTATTTCCTTTTGTAGATTCATACTTTTGAGAGATATTGATGTATATTATTTCCATTGTGATTTTTAATTCTATGTTGTATGATATATTATGTATTATTTTGAATTAGATTAAACCGTTGTATTTTTTGTCTTGCGCCCGATTCAGATATGTCGAACTACCACTAGTTAGAAAAGAATAATAAAAATATAGTCACATTATTCGACGTATTCGATACTTGCCGAAAGCAATTTTACAGACGGTTACTTCTTACCAGCCCTATTCTCTGCACTAACAAACAGTATTACCCAGTAATACCCTTTGTTAGTGTAGGTCTCTAGGTGGGGCGTTATAGGAATTCTATGTAACGAGATGCCATAAGTATTTGAATAAACCAAACATGAAACCCTAATACAATTCAACACTCAAGACTTTTCTTCCATTTTTTCCCTCTTCTTTATCGCTTTCCATCCTCTTTTCTTATTTACGGTAAAAGCAAATGCAAGTTTCCATTTTCAAAAATCAAAATCTAACAATCTATTCAATGAAAAAATATAAAGTTTAAATCTTCGAACTCGTAGAGAGTAGATCTACAAGTCTATAGTTGTTTGGGTGGGTGCGGTGATGTTTTGGGATGAACAACACATTCAACAGTAAATTTTTGGAACTAGGGTTTTTCACCTAGTTAGAGATTGAAGCAATAAGAGGCCTCAGGGATGGTTGCAATGGGTTTCCAGAGGAAAAGCAAAGCGGGGGTGATGGTTAGGGGGGATCCGATCGTGTATGGGGGAGAGTGACTATTTTTTATTTGTTAGGAAATGATAATATTCAGTTATTATCATTTATTGTTTGATTAGTCATGCTCGTCTAGTTTAGGAGCATCGACTATTGTTGTTGACTGATTGCTTGTGCTCATATAATTTTTGAGCATTTATTGTTTTAGTTGAATTAAACACAAACACCTTATGAATTAAGTTTCACAGTTTAAAGGCATTCAGTGCTAGTGTTGGGTTAATATTTAATTTTAATAGAAGTTGTCTATTATAATCCAAACAAAGATATACATTTGTGAAATGACATATATAAGAAAGTTAAACTATATAAGTATGATTTATAAATAAAAAGAATTCAAACTAAGAATTTTAAAACTTAAATCCTGGTGTTTTTGAAAATTGTTTTCCAAAGTTTTAGAAAAATAATAATAGTGTCTATTTGTGAATAGAAATGTATTAAAAAGGATTTTAAAAGAGACAAGAAAGTGCTGAACTCACTTCTATCGCTGGAAAATAATTCTGATAATGTTTATAGCATCATCGATGTTCATTTTTAAGTTTCTAAGTGACAAATTGCTACTATAGTAATTTTGCTATCATAGTTATTTCGGTAAAACAAATTTTGTTTTAAATTCCAAAAGTATGATTTGATATACAAAAGGAGATATGTATATTATTATTATTTCAAAATGATTTGAAATAAAACCCAGGTGTTTAATTTTGAAGTTTTCAGTTAAGTCATTATATGGAATCTAGGATAGTTTGGTATGTGCATCTCATTATGATTTGTTGGTTTGGTAATTTTCATTTATCAAAATGAAATGGAATTTTCGACGATTTTGGATAGTCGAAAACTTCTTAGTTAATTGAGAAATTGAAACTAAGTGTTGTGAAAATATAAGAAAATGAGTTTTCATCACTTATAAATTTAAGGAGATAGTAAGTTAAAACAAGTTTTAAAGTTGTTGAACATCCTGGTTAAGTAAAACAAATCTGATATTGTATATATACTCTTAGGATGTAGAAGAGTGTTACACGAATACGAACTTAAGTTTTAAAAAGTGTTGATAAACGTAAGTTGTGTTTTATAGGATGTTGATAAACTTAAGAAAAGTTTATGAAATGGTTCATAAACGATTTTAGTATTAAATGAAATACTATTGGTATAAATGAATGTGAATAAAAAAAGAAATTGGTATAGTTAAGATGCCAATGGAATAAATACGTAAGTTGTATGTAGATCATTTTTCGCATAATTGCTCATGATCTAGATTCGAGTACACGATTTCGAGCTGTTTACACAGATTCGAACAAGGATTTTTCACTCGCTTCTTAACGGCAAACACTTGATATGGATTTTTGACTCGATTTTGAAGTTTTCTATCATAGTATATTGCAAGGAGAACAAAGGTTTCTAATCAAGTAAACTATTCGGAGTATGCACTAGAAAAGTCGAGTGAATGATACTAGTTCAGAAATGAAATTTGTGTGATCGAGTGAGTGATCGAATTTGATATTGTGCACAAATGACATATATACATCGTACGAGCTTTAGTGTACTTGTATGTTTTTAGCATTAGAAAATGCAAGTTATTTGATTTGATGGCATTTGTAAGTGAGATACAGGTTCATGGAAGCAAAGGCTAGCTTGCCGCTTTTGGTTTCCTGACTAGAGTTTGATTGCTCGACTAATACGTACAAGTTAATGTTGTTTTTGATGATTTATGCCGCAGATATGGGAGGCCATTTTTGGGCTTTTGTTTTCTTTTGCTGATTTGGGCTAGTTGTGACGAGTTGTAGTTTTTTCGAATTGAGCCGCACAAAGGAGGTGCAGTCGAAATTTTCCATAACTTTAGAAACTTTAAAGTTTAATAATTCATTTTTATTAATTGATTTTGTAAATCTAAGAGTGAGATGTTTTAAAGCTTAAGGGTGGGAGGGCATTTTTCTTCCTTGAGTAACGACTCGGAATTTTTAACATTTCGAATAAGAATATTTAATTTATTTTGATTTGATTTAAATTTAATAAATAATGAGAAAATTAATTTTTAGTAAAATGATTCGACTTTTATGGAAATATTTTTATTTTAATTTACATGATTTTTCCATAATTTTTAGTTTGAAAAATATTTAAATTATCATTTAACGATTTTTCGAGAACGATGGTATTTTTAAGCTTTTACAGGGTAAGATAACTAGTATATATTATTATTATTTTGAGATCGTGTCGCATTTTTGTGCGCGATCATATTTTTGTTTTGTCGTTCGTGGGTCGTACGCGAACCGAATTCTGTGTAACGAGATGTCGAAAGTATTTGAATAAACCAAACATCAAACCCTAATACGATTCACACTTAAGACTTTTCTTCCATTTTTTCCTTCTTTTTCATTTCCCCCTCTTTGCTTATTTATAGTAAAAGCAAATGCAAGTTTCCACCTTTAAAAAATCAAAATTTGATAATCTATTCAACGAAAAAATATAACTTGTAGAGAGCAGATCTACAAGTATATAGTTGTTTGGGTGGGTGCGGTGATGTTTTGGGATGATCAACACATTCAATAGTATATGTTTGGAACTAGGATTTCACCTAGTTGGAGATAGAAGCAATGAGAGGTCTCGAGGATGGTTGTAATGAGTTTCTAGAGGCTAGGCGAAGTGGTGGTGATGGTTTTGGGGATCTGATCGTGTATGGGGGAAAGCAACTTTTTCCTGACCATAAGGGGAAGCACTAGGTCGTAATCATAAAGGAGAGGCCGAGCTCGAAGTCAATGGGTCGGGAAGGTGCATCTCGAGAAGAGGGAGACATTAGCATGATCGATTCAAGGTTTAGTGGACTGTAGCGTGGTGGAGTGAAGGTCCAAACTCGGTCAAGGTTGGGAAGGAGCGGATCGGTTTCTCATAGGCATCGTCGAGTTCAACATGGTGGTGGTGGTCGTAGAGAGTTCGGGAAGTGGAGTTCAATGGTGAAGTCCGTTTGTCGTTTTGTGATCCGGAGCTTCGTATTGCTTGGTGTCAATGCACACATTTGGATGGGTTAGGTGTGTATCAGGTGGCAGTGATTTTGAATTTGGGGAGGGAAGTGAAGGATTAGTGGTAAGTGTGGGGATTAGTGAAGTTAATTAATTAATCAATGTATTATAATCCAAAAAATATATAAAATGTATAACTTTTCCATACGAGATCCAATCAAGACATGGACTTTTGCGCTGTGCTTGTAGAAACGTTAGCCATGCGCTGGAACTAGTTTCGTCGAGTTTGAAGCTAGTGGAATTTTGAGCTAAAATCGAATGTCGTTCGATTTTAAACGAAATCGAAATGCCTATGCATCCACTGGAATTTCAGTGAGTTATTTCACATCAGAATGATTACTATATGATACGTGGTAGGTAAAAATTATTATTTACATGTTTGAATGATAATTGATTTGGTTTGGTTAAATATCCGCTTTAAAAAGCGAATGACATTTAAAATGGAATACAAAGAAATTTGTAAAGAAATCTAGATTTCTCATTGTTCCGATTTTAAATTTCAGTTATATACCTGTTGATTTTAACTCCAATTATACATGTGTTATATAAATTGTTGGATGTTAAAAGTTGATATTTTGCTCATATTGGATGTGACATTTGATATATGTTGAAAATCGAACCCTTTTAGTAATAAAGGTAATAGTTGCATTGGTTAAGTGCTATGGTAGCTATTGGCATCGTTATAGTATTTTGAAATACTATTAATTGCTATTTTGATTTGGAAATAATTTTGATTTGGGAAATGATTTTTAAAATTGGACTCTTTTGGAATTACCGTGATATTTTATTTAAATTAGGGTTTTGAATTTCTCTATTTTGCTTCAACTTCTTTTATTATTCTTTTCTAATATATGTATATATGTAAATGTTTTAAAATTATTTTGGAAAGTAATTATTTTTATAAAAAAGTTATTATAATAATGAATATTTAGTTCAGAGGAAAGTAAATGGGAATTTATCTGTTTTATAGTTAAGTGATTCAGTTTAAAAGAATATAGGAATATTTTTCCAACGACCCACAATTCCGTACATTTTAAGTTGACAATAAACCACACAAGTCCAACTCAATTTGAACGAAAAGGTGGATAATTATGGAGAAACGAAAATAAAGATTAAACAGAGTAGAAAATAGAATCTCACATGAATGTAATAACATATATTATTTCAACATATAATCTTTACAGTGGAAAATTTTAAATAAATTTGTCAGAGTTTAACTTAACATTAACAAGGACAGCTATAAATATCCATCCGTACAAATGCGAAATATAATAGTACATGAGTGTAGTGGAAATGGATAACAATCTTCAGGAATCTTCTAGCTCCATGCTCTGAGCTCTTTCAAGATGTTCCAAACTAAACCTAGCTACTAGGCTGCCTAGAAATATAGGGCATCCAGAGTTTAAGGGAGAGAAAATAAAATTCGATTCAGTCATGAGACTGGTGTGAGAAACTCAAAATACGAGTACTTGGAAAACAAAAGTGTATCTCATAAGACCACGCCGCACATAAACACAAAACATGTTTTTAGCTTATGATAACGAAATCATTTCTACGTAAAATTCAATGATATTATTTTCAATGACATTCTTTGAAAACACTTTTCAACTAAATATACATAATCTCAACCGAAATTGTTACATTATTAAATTCCAGCATAATAGGTTTACAACTAAAACCAAAGGCACTTATTAGAGATTTGGATTTCCAATGAATAGGTGGTAAGGGACTACCTCCTATATAGTACATTTCTAAAGGAATGTACCGAGGATCGACATCTTCGAAACCTCTGCGAATTAAGACCGGCTACCCACAGACCCATCTGGTAGCCGATAGAACCGAATATGATATCACCCCGGTCATTCCCGACTTCTTCGAGACGTCTCATAGCATAAACCACATAATTTAAACCCGACAATATAGTAGGTAGAAAGTAAATAAATCTAGAAAGGTGATATCATACCCTAATGGTAGTGAACCACTTAGCCCTAAAGCAACCCCTATTCATAATTCCCCGAGTGTAAGGCCCGAGGTAATGTTTACCTTTCTTAGGACATTTCACTAAAAATGCAACTTTGCAATTTCCAACAACACACTTGATTTCCACAAAAGTACAACCTCTGAGCTCATATGTCACAAAGAAGGTTCTTAAATATAAGAGGGGTTACCTCTTAGACCACCAAACAGATATACGTTTCTAGAGATCAGTGCACTATGGTCGCAGAAATGCAATATCAAACATTCATCCAAACAAATTGTCCAAGAATAGGACAATCCGAAGACACTCTCCTACAACATCCTATCGGGAATCACTCCTAGGATTAGTAGCGGATAGTCCTTGCATACGAAGATCCCAGAATGAAGGGACCACTTATATTTATTTATCTCGGGAGCTACTCTGAAATTATCAACAAGCAGTCTTTCCGTTATGAAGATCCCAGCCTTCAATTTCATTGTCTTCAACATGCCTTCACTTTCAAATTGGTTCGAATTGGTTTTCGGATAAGAATCACTCAAATCTGACCCTGGTTCCTTCGAACCAATCATCAATAAAAAGATGTTTAAGTAAATAGTTGCTTATCATTTGATTGATTACTTTTCTCTTTATCAAAAACATCTTCTAGAGATATATATCTTTAAAACCATTTCTTTTCAGTATACACGAAATCATTAAACCTCCTTTATCAAATCTTTGTTTAATTAAAACAATTTTAAACCTTGGAATAATAAATCATTTCATTCTTTACTTAGGAAAATATTTCCAAATCATCTATTAAATTTTAACAAAGTTTTCTTATTTTCAAATCATAACTTTTAAAACGGGTCAGAAACAATGTTATTTAAGACATCATTTACTGTAAACCTAAAACAATTAATTTTAAGTATAGGAATTAAATTACTTCCAAATCATTTATATAAATCTTGACAAAGATTTCTTATTTCAAAATCATAACTTTTTAATAGGTTGAAACTATGTGATCTAAGATGGTAGATCCAAATTAGTTAGTATTCAAGTAAAGCGGATTCATAGAAATTATACTAATTTTACTCGACATCAATTTCCGTATTCAACCTTTACTATCCATCGAATAACGGTGAAATCACCTTTTAAATTCATATGGGTAGTATGGGTTCCCTCCTTGGAATTAAATACTAAGCGTAAGAAGATTATCTCTATACAATCCAAGTTGTATTAAATTTAGGAAGAATTAACCCTTTTATACTTGCCTCGTTTCCGACATTTCGACCTTATCTATTCCTTACCCAGGAAAAAGGCCAAGTGAGCCAGTGCACTGGTTGCTCCTTAACATCTCCTTAGTTTAAGCACCTCACATCTGGACCTCATGAATAGAAAAATCCAGTTTACTCATCGGTTTTTAGAGCTAATATTAAATCACTTAATTATAACAGCTTTTCTTTAAATCATTTATTTAAACTTTTTAAAATAAATTATAAAACCTCCACATTATCTTTAAAATGCTTAATTATTTATTTGAAAACATTTATAAAATATTTGGGAAAGAATACATAAGTTTAAAGTTATATTTCAAAAGTGACTAAAAATGCTGCAAAAAGTGTTGCGAATAATGCTTTTAAGCTTATTTGATCAAAACAACTTTTCTGTCATTTAGAAATCCATTTTTATAACTCAAATCTTTTTAAAACATTTTAAAAGATTTATAGAATTTATTACATATTTTTAAAGAATTAATAATATCATTTATAAAGAATTTATCGCTTTGGTTTCCGAATTGCCAAACCGCGACTATTTTGAAAACTTGTTTTGGTCATATTTCAAAATCTACTAAATGAAATCTTGATCGTATTCTTTTTGTTTGAAATCTATGATTATAAGAGTTCGGAAAATTCTTATTGCGAAGAATTCCGAATCTGAATCCATCGTATAAATGGATTGAACTTTCTACGGCGTAAAATCGCGAAGTGCCGTTACGCGACTATTTTTGACCCAATTTTCATAACTTGCAAAAACTTTGTCAAATTGGATTTTAGTATTTATAAAACATTTATGAACCATTTTAAATCATTTCAAAGAGGTTTAATGATTTCATATCACTTTTATAACTTGATTCGGAAAGTGATTCCCTTGTGTAATATCGACATTTATTTAACGTGTCTTGTTTACACAATTAAACAACTATATTAAAACAACCAAACTTGATGATCAAAGCATAGTAAACATCCATAGCAATCATATCACATTATATATATATATAGTTTCTCACCTTTATTGGATATTAAACTTTGGAAAATGGACCATGGCTTCGCTACAATTGAGTCAAAGCCTACGGAGTCGAGCCCGGGACCTTGGAAAAGCTCGGCCTGAGCTAGAAAAGAGGTGGAGTGTTTAGCCTTGGTGATGGAGGGTGGCGGCTGTGTGCTGTGAAGGAAGAAAGGAGGTGATTGCACTTGGTTTTGAAGTGGATTGACATGGTATACACATGTGTATAGATTTTACTTTATTTTGGAATATTTTACCACAGTTTTGCTAATATTTTTTTCAAGGCATGGAAGCCATTAAAGAAGAGCTCTTAGAGCTTTAAGAAGAAGGTGGAAGAAGAAGATAATGGTGTGAATGAATGTGTGAATGTAGGTGGGTACTTATAGGAAAATTTTCCACCAAAAATATCATGATATTTTCTCCTTACCTAAGCATGCTTGCATCATCATTCCACCTCATTTCAAGCCATGAATTCCATCCCTCCATGTGTGTGTACCGATATGCTTGTACTTAATCGGTAAGAGTTTGATTTTAGTTTTACTTAAGGATTAAGTTTTAGGAAAATATCTTAGATATTTTCTAATATATATATATATATATATATATATATATATATAATTGTATAAGTAGATTTTTATGTGTACATGTGTTCATGTGCATGTGAATGTGTTCATGTATATGTACATGTATGTGTGCATATGTATCACAATGCTGTATTGATTTGTTTACAACTTCTATACGTTAAACCGTTACGAATTCCGATTCTGATTCCCTTGTCACGTTTTCAATTATAAATTAAATTACATATAAATGTAAACAAAATTTGAAAACTAATTTCTTATCATTTTTAACTAATTAAAATAGTAACATTTGATTTATAAAACAATATAAATTAATATTAAATAATTGTTTACAAAAGTGCTATTATATCGATAAAACGATACGAATTTTCTTATATTTTCCAATTAAGTATATATTTTTATAAAAATATTATAAACGATTTATTACCAATATATAACTAATTAAAATAAATTATTATCATTTTAAAACAACTATTTTAATAATTATAATAATTATTAAATCATTAAACCATTTTAAATTCATAAATCAATTATTAAATATGATGCCATTGTTGATGATGTCAAAAATACTTTTTATTTTCCGAAAATAAAATAAATAATTCATTACATATTCTTGTTTAAATGGATAAATAAGTGTATGTATCCAGCTCCATGCGCGACTTCTGATAATTATAGAGCTGTTTATAAAAAACGGTTTTTGGACATTTATCGATATTTTTCCAAAGTACATATTTTTGTAAACATTTATTCAAATTAAGATTACCGTCATTATTTATTCTTTAAGACAACATAATCTATATTAAAATGCTTATATTTGAATGTTTTAAAAATAAATATAATTTATCAAATTGATAAAATTGCGGGTCGTTACAATTTTGGAATAAATATTTATGGAATGTTTTATATAAAATATTGAATAAAAAGAATCGTTTCATAAATAGTGTTTTAAAATAAAAGAATAGTTTATTAATGGTGTTTTTATAATAAAAGAACAATTTTGATATAAATTATATTTTAAAAGGAAAATGATAAAATGCGATAAATTAGAAAATAAATCGCATTTATGGATTTGTAGTGACATATGGAGTGATTTTATGGAAAGTATATGAGATTTATATAAAAGAGTTTGGTAAATAGAAACGAGATTTATAAATGAAGCTTTATAAATAAGATTATAAATGTAGTTTTATAAAAGGAGTTTTATAATTATATTTGGAAATTTATAAAAGTACTTTTATTAATGAATTTGGAGTTTTATAAAAAGAGTTATAAATAAATGTGGATATTTATAAAAGTAGTTTTGTAAATAATATTTTATAAAAGTAGTTTGAAAATATAAAAGAGTTTTATAACTAGAAAGTAGTTTTTAAAGTAATTTTATAAAAGGAATTATAAAGAATTTTTATAAAAGAATGAGATTTGTTTCCCATAAACGATCATTTTTAATTGTGGTGGTATGCTAGTATGGAAAGTATTCTTTTCATACTTAGCATCAAGTTCCGAGGTATGGAAACTTGTCTCTATCTTGAGAATTTAGAATGTCCGTCGAGGCAAGGATAGTTCGGGAAGTGGAGTTCAACGACGAAGTCCGTTTGTCATTTTATGATCTGGAGCTCCGTATCACTTAGTGTCAGTGCACACATTTGAATGGGTTGGGTGTGTATCAAGCGGCAATGATTTTGAATGTGGAGAGGGAAGAGAAGGATTAGTGGTAAGTTTAGGGACTAGTGAAGTTAATTAATTAATTAATGTATTAGTGTCAGTGCAATAACGTTTCCATACGAGGTCCAATCGAGATGCGGTTTTTTGCATTGTGCTCGTAAGAATGTTGGTTATGTGTTGGAATTGATTTCGCCGAGTTTGGAAAAAGTTGAATTTTAGGCTAAAATGATCAAACCGCAACGCTAAGCGTCCGCTGGAATTTCGATGAGTTATCTCACCTCTGAAAGATTACTAATATGATATATATAGTAGGTAAAAATTACCGTTTACATGTTTGAATGATTAATTGATTTGCTTAAATATCTGCTTTAAGAAGCGAATGACATTTAAAGTGAAATACAGGAAATTTGTAGAAGAATTCGGATTTCTCACCATTGTGATTTTAAAATTTCAGTTATACACCCGTTGATTTTAATTCAAATTATATATCTGTTATATAAATTGTTAGATGTTAAAAGTTGATATTTGGCCATACTAGATGTGACATTTGATATATGTTGAAAATTGAACCCTTTTAGTAATAAAGATAAAAGTAGCATTGGTTAAGTGCTATGGTACCTATTGGCCTCGTTATAGTATTTTGAAATACTATTAATTTATGTTTTGATTTGGAAATGGTTTTGATTTAGGAAATGGTTTTTAAAATCCGACTCTTTTGGAATTACTGTGATATTTTATTTAAATTGGGTTTTTAAACTTCTCTATTTTACTTCAACTTCTTTTATTATTCTTTTCTAATATATGTATACATATGAATGTTTTAAAATTATTTTGGAAAGTAGATATTTTTATAGAAATGTTATTATAATAATGAATATTTAATTTAAAGGAAAATAAAGTAGAATTTATCTGTTTTATAGTAAAGTGATTTGGTTTAAAAGAAGATAGGAATATTTTGGAATAAATATTTTTGAAACATTTTATATAAAATATTGAATAAAAAGAATAGTTTTATAAATGGTGTTTTATAAGAAAAGATTAGTTTATAAATGGTGTTTTTATAATAAAAGAATAGTTTTATATAAATAATATTTTTAAAAGGGAAATGTTACAAATGTGATAAATTAGAAAATAAATTCCATTTGTGGATTTATAGTGACATATGGAGTGATGGTTTTATGGAAAGTATATGAGATTTATATAAAGGAGTTTGGTAAGTATAAATGAGATTGATAAATGAAGTTTTATAAATAAGATTTATAAATCAAATTTTATAAAAGGAGTTTTATAATTATATTTAGTAATTTATAAGAGGAGTTTTATAAATGAATTTAAAGTTTTATAAAAAGAGTTATAAATAAATGTGGAGATTTATAAAAGGAGTTTTATAAAAAATATTTTATTAAAGGAGCTTGTAAATATAAAAGAGTTTTATAAATAGAAAGGAGTTTTATAAAGGAATTTTATAAAAGGAATTTATAAAAGAATTTTTATAGAGGAATGAGATTTGATTCCCATAAATGATCATTTTAAATTGTGGTGTACGGAAAATATTCTTTTCATACTTAAAACTAAATTCTGAGGTATGGAAACTCGTCTCTATCTTGAGAATTAAGAATGTGTGTCAAGGAAAGGATAGTTTTCTAACTTGTCTAATTTCATTGTTAATCGATGGATAGTACTGTTTGAAATCGGGAAGTGATGGTAAGTATATTTGGTCTAGTTTCTACACGATCCATTTACTTAACACCAAAATGAGGAAAGTGTTTAAGTTTATTGTTATTAATGTTTTTAAATGACATTTGTTTTAATCCAATTGAGTATGGTCTTGGAAAATGAAATCTTTCTTAGGATTTATGAATATACTTATACTATTAAGATAAGTATATGGGTACCTTTCCTATGTATTGGAATTGTAGTGTTTTGTGAATATATTTTTACTATTGATATAAGTATATGGAAGAGTTTACCAAGTTTGAAAGCGAAATGTTTTATGTGTACATTTATACAGTTGAGATAAGCATATTAATATTTTTCAAGTATTGAAAAGAGCAGAGGGGTTTTGTGAATATATCTTTGTAAAAGTATTTTAATACCAGGATTTACAAAGTGATTTTTATTAATGAAATGATTAATTAAAGAGGCTTATTGGTTGCTTGCTACCATGCTTGGTTAAATCTCTGGTTAAGTTGCTTTATTAATGAAATGAAGTCCGTGTTTATGTGTGGTGTGGTCTTACGTGATACCTTTATTATTGAAAGGTTTTATAATATTAAAATTCATAAGATGTGCGTTTCTCACACCGGTTTATCAAACTGATCCAGGCATTATTTTCTTATATTGCTCGGGTCAGATCGAACATATTTTCATATTTAGTTATGGATACTTTAGAGCTTCAAGAGACGAGTTGGATGCCTCCAAGCCGTATTCACATATATTATGTTTCTGCTGCATTGGTTGTTTATATTGATCAACATTTTGAGTACATGTTGTTATAACTGTCCAGGTTGAATGTTCGATACATGAATACCATGGATATATTAGTGTTGACTTTTGAGGGTCGAAAAGGTGTATCATTACAATATATATAGACACACACACACAGATATATATATATATATATATATATATATAAGGACATTAAAATTACGATAAGCGTACAATACGCATGTACTTGTTTCTTAAAACTAAGTTGGGTTTCTTACAGTTCCGCTTATATTATACAAGTTTAACTAATTTATAACCTTTTATAATTTAATTAACTTATAATAATCTTACGTATATTATTAATTTAATCATACTTAATTAATTTAATTTTTTGATTAAATAATTAATAAATTATATTAAAATTCAAAATTTTATTTTATTTATTCTAAATAATTTAAGATGAATATTAACTATAACACTTATAGTTTTATATAAACATATCATTATATACGTATATATATACATAAATTTTATTACCTAATAATTATTTTATTTAATTAAAATAATTTTTAATTAAATAATTAATAAATTTGAATATATTTAATAGTTTAATATATATATATATACACATATATATATATATATATATTAAACTATAACATTTATAGATATATGTATGCATATATCAGTATATATATATATGTTTGGATTAATCAATTAACTTTTTATTAAATATTTTGTTAATTAATTCAATTAATTAAAGTATTAAATAATTTGAAAATATTAGTTTATTTTCAAAAACAATATTTGAAAAAAATTATAACTATCATAAAATTATTTTATATTTTAAATTTATCTTTTAAATTCAAAATATATATTTAAGTTTTCAAATTAAATTTTGAGAATCAACTAAAGGCACAAATAAATTTAGGCCTTTACAATTGGGCAATCTTTTGGACTTGCCGTAACGACCCTAAATTTTACCACTTTGAAAATGAAATATTCAAACTTAAATAATCATATTTTATGTGATAAATAAAAATAGTGAACTTATTTTGAGAATTAAATAAAGATTTTAGACTTTTACTATAACTTTGGCAAAATTGACAAAAGCCGATTTTGGATAAAATTGGATATACGATCAAATAATTGTTTTAAAAGAAGAATAGCTCCTTTTAAAATCATTATATAAAGATAATAATTGGTTGATAAAAGTTTGATAATTGTATATATACTTATGTTATAGTGATTGACAAATTTCATCGCGTATTAACAAAATCAATGTCATATTTTACGAATGAATTTCGATATTGTTTTATATTATTTTATAAGTTAAATACACTCATTTTAATTATTTAAAGATGATAAGAAATTTATTTTTAATTTTGGTTTACATGAATAAATAGTTGAACAAAAACGTCAAAATGTGACCGTAAAACATTTTGTCGAAAATCAATGTTTTGTCGAATAAAATTTGCCGCAACGTTGTTGCACCTTTATGTACATATACATGTACACATTTTTAAATATGTTAAGTATTAACAATTAACTAATCAAGTTTACTGCTAGTTAAGGTTAGAAATTTCTAGAAAATCATTAAGAAAAGTAAACATAAAAGGACAAAATAATGTCAAATAAAATCAAATAAAATCTTTACTTTGTTTTCCTTATGCATTAAGTGATTAAGACATAAAGTAGTAATATGAAAAGGTGATGGTAAGTGTTGAAAAAGTAAGATAAGTAAGGATATTTTGGTGATTTTGTAAAGGGTTAATTTTGTAATTCACCACTCCTTACTTTTCCTATAAATACCCATCCGTTCTTCTCATTTTCTTCACACTTCTCATTCTTCTTCTCCATCATTTTTGAGCTTTCTTTTACTCATTAATGGCTTCTCTTCTTTAAGAGAGATAGGAGGGTTTAAAATAGTGGAGTGCTTAAGCACCAATCCACTAGTTACTCTCTAACCTCTTCTTAATTCACTTCTTCTTCTTCTCTTCTTTAAATGGCCTTAGGCCATGAGTATTGGGATGAGAGGCTATGGTCGTGAGCTATGGATGTGGAAGGAAGGTTTGGACCGGGAGCAAAGTGGAAGAGGAAGGATGGTCGAGCATAGGCAAGGTGGTGGAGTTGTTTATGGATGTATTAGTGAAGTATATGTTAATTTAGTGAAGTGTGGTTGGATAAGAATGTTGGTAGGAAGTTAATAAATTTGGTTAAAGGTGAGTACTCGTTTTACTTACATTTAGAAAATAATTATATGAATGTTTAAATTATAAATTTAAATGCTTGGATGATTACTTGATTGATTATATGGATGTTGATATGGTTGATAACTTGGTTGTGATAAATTATGAGAGATCATAATAAAAATGGTTAAGAAATTAACCATGATTAATTAATGAAAAATAAAATCCATATAGATGTGTATATGAAGTTATTTAGCATCTTAATGGTTTTAAAATATAAAAAAAGTTTGGAAATGAATATTGTAATAATATGATATTCTGAAATGGATTAAAAGTGAATAAGTGATTTAATATGGAAAATATTGGTTTAAATGCTTGAAAATGGTTTATAAATGTTTTATAAACATTAAAATTCAATTTGGAGAAGTATTGACAAATAATAAATTTGGAGTCGAAAATAGGCGCGTCACGTAATGGCAGTTCGCGATTTCGCACCGTAGAATTCAAATACGTGTAAAGAGTGGAATATTGCTTGGAATTCTTCGAGATACGAATTTTCCAAACTATTATATCCACAGTTTTCAATCAAAGAAAGAAAATCGAGATTTCGATAAGTAGATTTTGAAATATGAGTAAAACAAGTTCTCGGAAAAATCGCGGTTTTGCAGTTTGGAATCCAGAAAAGGGTTTCTTTGAAAATGATGTTTTAAAATTGTTTAAAAAATATGAAATAAATCTTATAATTCTTTTAAAATGTTTTAAAAGTGATTTAAGTAATAAAAATGGATTTTCAAATAATAAAAAGTTGTTTTAATCAATATAGCTTTAGAAAGCACTTTCCGTAGTACTTTTCCGCAGCACTTTTCAATAACTTTTGAAATATAGTTTTAAACTCAACCATTCTTTTCCAAATCTTGTGTAAAGGTTCTTAAATGATTAATAAAGTATTCTAAGGGTGATTTGAAGGATTTATGGAATGGTTAAATAAATGAATAAGTGTTTTAAATAATGATTTTGAAGTTTTATAAATCATTTCTAAAAATGAAAGGAGTATGCGAAAACGACTTGTAGATTTGTCCAGCCTGTGAGATCTAAATGGTAAAACAAGGTGTGTAACTAAGTTTAGGAATGGAGCAACTAGTTCCCTGAACTTACCTGGCCTCTGTTTTCTCTTTTAGATGAGGGGTGGAACAGATCGAAGGGAAAGCCTGGATGCTCTAAATAATATTTTCCAATATGAGATTTAAATAAATGATTTGGAATTATTTTAAATTCCTATACTTAAAATTAATTGTTTTGGGTTTGCAGTAAACTATGTCTTAAATAACATAGTTTTTGATCCATTCAAAAGTTATGATTTGAAATGGAAAATCTTTGTTAAAGAGTTAAGTAAATGATTTGAAAATGTTTTCCTAAGTAAAAGGTGAATTGATTTGGAATTATTCCAAGATTAAAAAGGTTTTAATTTACCAAATGATTTGATAAATGAGGCTTAATGATTCCATATACTATGAAAATAATGAATATATCTCTAAGAGATATTTATGAATGAATAAAAAGATGAATTAAATTGAATGGTGATTGATAGTCACATATGAACTTAACATCTTTTTTATCGATGATTGGTTCGAAGGAACCGGGGTCGGATTTGGGTAACTCCCATCTAAAAACCACTTCGAACCAATGCATATGTTCGGAAGTGAAGACGTGTTGAAGATGATGATTATTGAAGACCGGAGATCTTTAGAATGTAGGGATTGCTGTCACAAGTCCCAAGGGTTTACCCCACATTATATTTATATGGCAGTGGTATCTGCATTCTGAAATCCTTATTGTATTGAAGACCGGAGATCTTCATTGCGGAAGGACTGCTTGTTGACATTCTCTGGGTAGCTCCCAATAGAGACATTTATAGCAGTGGTCCTTTCGTGTTTTGAAATCTTTGGATTTGCAAGGACTACTCGCTACTAATGGTAGTAGGAGGAGTGCCTTCGGTTTCGTTCAGTCCCAGAATGAACTTGTATGGACGAATGTCTGACATTGCATTTCTAACATCAACGTTGAATTTTACAAATGTACATCTGCTTGGTGGCAGAGAAGGAAACTTCTTTCAGCTTAACACCATTCTATGAGACGTACGAGCTCAGAGGTTGTATGTTCGTGGAAGTCAATAGTGATCGAAGGAATGCAGTGTAGCATTATAAGTGGAATGTGATGTATGGAAGAATGAAGCATGGCTTTGTTAAAATTGAGCAGAGCCTCATGAGCCTCACATCCCGTAGATGATACAGGATACTAAGTGGTCTAAAGAACACACATTTGGGCTGTTGGTTGATGTATGTATGGTGGCGGTTAGTATCTGGACCCGTTGGGGAAAGATGTTTCTCAAGGCATTTATTCCCTATTTATTTTAATATGGTGGCTTGCTTGTGAAAAGCGATAAGGCTACCAGATATTGGTAGTGTAGCAAGTGCAGTTCCAAGTTACTTGCTTGAGAAAAGCGGCAAAGGCACCATTGGAACTATGTTTGCTATGCGTGGATCGGAGAAAAAGGCCGCTAGTTCCCTATCATGTTGGAAAATCTAATTCCAATACGTGCTTTACGGTTTTTGATGGTAGTCCCAAAATAGCTGTAATGACTTTCAAACATTTCAACTACCTCTTTTGGTATCACATATTCTGTCTGGTATAATCCTTTGACCCGGTCTAGATATTTTCCCTTAGACTTAGTCTGGGTATTGATACCTTATTTGAATAAGTTTATTTGAAAGATGTTTTCCAAAAGAATGTCACTAAAGATAATATCAAATTATTTTGGTAATAAAAGTGTTTTGGTTATCATAACGTAAAAAGCCATCCGTATTTATGTGTGGGCGTGTGTTCGTCGAAGAAATTCTATCGGTTTAGAAAATCGTCGAACGAATTTAAAATAAAATTTCCGCAAGCGCACAGCGTACTATTGAAGTACATGGCGAATACGGGTCGATCCACAGGGAATTGTTGATTTTAAATCTCTATTCAATCAAATTAACCAAAGTTGAAAATGTGATTAGCTAAAAATGTAGAAAACTAGCAAAAGAAAATAGATAAAAATATGAGAGTGTAGAGGCAATTTAGAGGTAATTTCCACTCTCTAGATCATAGAAATCAACACGACATGAAATTATGATTTCTCCTTTTTGGTCATTAGTTAGTTTAATTGATGTGCTTATCATAAGTATGGCCTATTTGTGCTATTAATTAGCTCAACATAAGCCATCAAACTATAGCACATCCCTTAAACTACTTACTAACTCATATGAAAAATGTCAACAAAGTTGAAAGAAAAATCTATTTTAAGTATGGCCTATTAACTATTAATTAGAAATATAGACCATCAAATTTTAATTTCAACATTCACTTCATTACCATCATCATATGTAGATGAAGAGGTAATTTGTGTTAGTGATTGTTTAAGTATAGCCTATTTGGTGTCAACAATATAGGCTATCAAATTCAAAGCAAAAACAACAAGTTAACCACTTCATGCATTCTCATTAAAGCACAAAAGAAGAGCATAAACATCACATTATGTTGCATCTACATACTAGAGAGCTTCATTACCCCTAAATTGTAAGGATTAGCCTATCATATTTGTTATCAAATCAACAAATATAGAAAGCAACATGAAATAAACAAAAGGAAAATGATAGCAAATGGAAAAGAGAACTATTCTAATTGCATAAAAGAAAATCTACACTACTTGCATAAATAAGCAAATCTACTCTACTAATATGAAAGGAAATAAACAAAAGAAGAAAAGTGCATGTATTGAAAATTGCAAAAAGAAAAGATTACATAAAAGAAATGGCTAAGTAGCCATGAAAAGAGAAAGAGAAGAGCTTGTTTATTTGTGAGCCTAAACTAAACTAAAGAGACTAAGGGAGCGCAAGTTACATGAAGATATGGGGTATTTATACAAGTGTTAAATCCTAATTCATATTTTTGGAGAATGCCCAAATTGCCCTTGAGAAAGTGTGGTGGCCAAGTTATCATTAGCTTCAATAATCCCTCACTTAAATTACATGAAGCCATTATTCTATAAGCATGTGCATTAGCCTCTAATTTGTACATTAAGGTAGGTGGGTAGGTGGGGTCCTTCATTATCATGCCTTTGAATTATTTCCATATTCATTTCTTTATCTTCACTCTTGTGCATGCATACATCTTCATGAAACCACTTGTATATGAAGCCAAATTCCTATAAAATAATATAGAAATTTCCAATTAAATTTTCTCAAATTAATATATGCACAAAAATGACCGTTTTGCTCTTGGATGAAGATGAATATGTGACGATTTGAAAATAATATGAATTTTGGTTTAAACAAGTTAAAATACCCGATATGATCATTTATTTAATTTAAATAGATTAAATATGGTGGTAAAAATATACACATTTACGTGCACATCAACGTGGTCTTATGAGATACCCTTCTTTTCAAAGGTTTTGATAACATCATCATTTTAAATTTGGAGTATCTCACGTTGGTTTATCAAGTCTGATCCGGGTATTTTTAATACTCGAGTTAGATCGGAGTAGTTTCAGGATTAGCTGAAGATGCTTGGAGTTTCCAAAGGAGAGCTGGAGATCTTCATCATCGTATGGACGTATTCTATTATCCGCTGCATTTGTTTTGTTGTTTGTCAGCATTTGTAAGGGCAGGTGTTATAACTGTCCAAGCTAAATCTTGGTTAGACTCTGATATATGTTTAAAAAAATTCCACTGTAAAGATTATTGTTGAAATAATATATGTTATTCCATTCATGTGAGATTCTGTTTTCTGTTCCGTTCTATCTTTATTTTATTTTTACCCTTAATGATCCGCTTGTTCGTGCAATTTGAGTTGGACATGTATGGTTTATTGTCGATTCAAAGGGTACAGAAAAATGGGTCATTACACTTGCTTTATTAATGAATCAGGCAAATAGTCAGGGAGGGGAGAATACTTGATTATCCAACCCTTCGACATTTCATTCTTGACACTCGAATGGTAGGTAGGCTTTATTAGTTGGCCCTATAGTTGCTTATTTTGATCGCATAGACCATTGGGGCTTGCTACCATTGTTGGAACTAGGCAGTTGGAAGTAGGTGAAATTGGTAGATTTCAATTTTTTTCCTATTTTTAGATCTATTGGTCCTATGAAGTCTAAATGTTGTGTAACAGCCCGATATTTTAAACGAAATTTTAATTTAAAAATAAAACATTTCGAAATATTGATTTGAAATTTAAAGTGTAATATCTAGCATAAAACGAAAAAATTTAAAGCGTTACATTTCGTTACGTTTTGTCCGTTCCTAACTTTACATTAGAATCAAATTTTATTAATGATGATAATAACTATTTTAAATTCGGTTTAAAAAGATACGTTATATTTTTAAGAAACCGTTAACATTTTTTTTTTATTAAATAAAAGAAATAAAGAATTGTACGTTACTTTGGGCGTTTTATAATCTCTTGTTGGTTTCCCTTGTTAAAATTGATTTTTGGATGCATTGGCAATTCAAGTTCAGCCGTTCAAAATCGTTCACGCGAGAAAGTATTCGTTCCCTTGGCCTCCCATGCGTTTCACATATTTAATATAATTAATAGCCTTAAATTCTTTACCGTTCCAAGCAATAAGACCTGCCCTCTCAGTCACGTTTCATTACAAATTCCCTGACTGCAAAAATTCTTTTGCTCCTATCAAATTTACAGAACCTTCTTCCAAGGTATGGCTTCATAGTCTTGCATTTGTTTTATTTTGTTTTTCCCTGTTGCTGTTCGCTCATCCCCAAGTCAAACTCATGCTATTCTCCACCGTCAGCCTACCCCACCACCCCGAACCCATCAACCACCACCATGAGACCAACCGATCACCAAGACAAACCCCAGCCTGCCACCACGTCATCATCACTCACCACGGCTCCAGCTCCTCTACAACCCCAGTTCGTCACCACCTCCACCCCAACGCCGTGACACCACCACCGAACACACGTCTCCACCATCACGTCTCAGGCAACCCCGAGACCAGCTCCAAGTCGAGACCACCCCATCCCGTGCCCCCTCCACGAATCCACTGCCTCCACGCTATACCCAGTCGCCACCTTCGTCTGATCGAACCCAGCCACGCCTGCCACCACCACGGCACGATCCCCACGCCGAACCCCTGACATCTCCAGGCCGAGACCAGCCCATGCCCCAACCCGAGCAACACCAGCCGAGAACGAACCCCTGACATCCCACGACCAAACCCAGCCCCAACCATTCGTCAGATCCGAGCCTCTGCCTTGTTTTCTTTTGTCTACTTCTTTCCACTATTTTGTTTTGAAAAAAAAATGAATAAGCATATGATCGCCCTTTGTTTTGGTGGTACTTTTGTTTATCTTGCCTCTGACTTTGAAAAAGAGGAATGAGAAAAGTTGTTTCGTCCTTGTATCTGATAATATAGTTTCTAGAGTTTTGTTTAAAGTTATAAATCTGTTTTGCCTCTGACATTTGTTTTGAGAAAGGAATGAAAAATGCGTGTTTTGTCACTTTGAAAATTCTAAAGTTGTAATCAAATTTTAAAAGTGGTCGGGCTAAATTGTTGTCGATTTTCTACTTGTTCCTTTTCGTTTGATGGCTTCATTGGAAATGGTTATTCGTGCATGCTTTGATTTGTCTATTTATTCGTTTTATCTTATTGTGCTTTTGGTTTGAATCTAGTTGGCGCATCCGCTAACAACTGATCGTGCTATTCGCGTGCTTCCGTTAGGCATCGTATTTCTTTTCTTCGGATCTCCAGCTCCGTAGAGGTGAGTAACTCTCACACGAATATTCATACTTATATAATTGTGAAACGACCGCAACTGAATGTGTAGAAATAAATAAATAAATAAATGATGTTATAATTACCTGTGATTTATTTATAGTTGATGTTAATTGTTAAAACTGCATATCGTATCATCTGTTATATCTGTTCTTATTTTACTGTTATTCTATTCTGTTAAATCACACTGCAAGTTCCCTGTAGAATAGAATCACTATGGGTTGAAATGATACATACCCGAACGGACTTTAGAATAAGGGAAGGTCGTTATGGGCTGAAATGATAGGCCTGAACGATTTTCAATTAAATTTTATTTACTTGGGATTGCGGGTTTGAAATGATAAAACCCGGATTTTTCTTTGTAAATTACGGATTGAAATGATATAGTATCCGTATCACTTGAATTAGGCTAGAAAATATTATACAGACCCGTGGTTATTTTTATGTATTTTCTGAATATTTTTAAATCATTTAAAAATTGTAATAATATTTAATTTGATTTAAACCGAATTTTTAAATGATTTATTTAAAATAGAAATGATTTTTCTATGTGATAAATATAAATAAATGGAGGAATATTGATTTTAAAACGAAACTTAAATTTTGAAATTTTGATAAAAAGAAAGATGGAAACTTAAGTTAATTTAATTGAAAATGGAATTTAGTTTTAAATTGGTGGAAAAATGAAGTTTAAGTTTAAGTGTTGAAATGAATGTAATAAGCAAATTGGTAAGTTTTGGTTTTAACTTGTAAAATTTCTTTTGAAATAAAATTAGTTAAGGGATCGAAATGAACATTTTAATGTATGATTTTATAAGTTTTAACTAGGTAGAATCCGTAGCACTTGTTAAGTGTTGTGGATTGTATAAATGAACCAAAAGACTAAAATGAACTAAGGCTATGATAGTACTTGGTAAGTGCTGTTGTAGCAGAAACTAAAATTGAACCTGAACTAATAAAGGGCTACTGTAGCACTTGTTAAGGACTGCAGTAGGCTGAAATATGATTTTTGTTTTTAAAACTGAATTGTTATAGTAGTTTATAAATGTTGTTTTGTTGAATAAAATTGTTTTCAAATATAACTTACCATCGCAATTTTTATGCCGTGAAAGCTGAAAATTTCAACGTTATTGCTTTAAGTGAATAAGTGAACTACGGAAGGGTTAGATTTTTAGAAATTTAATATTTGATTTTTAAAAGAATAATGTCTTGGTTTTTAAATGATTTAATTCGAAGTATATTTGATAAATTGTTTTTAAATCTATAACCACGGGTTATAATAACGATTGGTTGGCAAAGAGACCGGGATCGGATATGGACATACTCTCTGTCGATACCGAAAACCACTTTGACAACCGTGTACGCAGTGGAGATTCCAGAATGAAGTAGGATGGTGGCGACGTCCTTAAGGTATTACGTGGACCCAACTCCCGTGAGTTGGCATAAGGTGGCTAAAACAGGAGCGATCTCAGACCACTGAGGTAGCACCTCTTCTCGGACACATTTCTTCGATATTATACTCTTACTGATTTGACTAGATGGCCATCCTCCGATTTGGGAATGTTGTTCGAGGTGGAACGGTAGTGGCTGCTATGCGTATCCATCAGTCCGTGTGCGTAATTGGTATATCTACCCTGGCATTGCCTAGTTGTGCCGTGTCACCTACCATATCGAGCTTTACTACGATTATGATTTTAAGATCCGACCGCGTTAAGGTTCTCCATCCCCTTAACGCTATTTTCCGATATGATTATACTTTACTTATTTAGACACTATTATAATAGCGAATATTACTACATAGTAGATAGTTTAACGGATCCTTAGAGGATGGGCGGTCCCAAGCATCTTCTAAGTTACTTGTACCTTTACTACAGTTCATTTGAGTTGGTTTACATTGTATAAGTATGTATATCCTGACTCGAGTGTTATGTTTTATTTTACGCTCGGGTCAGCCTGAGTATTCACAGCTTTGGATTCACCTTTCTGGAGCTCGGAATCACTGGAGATTCTGCTTATCTAGTTATCTTCCTATTTCAGTTTCAGTTGTCTTATTTCAGCTTTCGTTTTAGAGACTTGTGTATTTGGGATTTCAGACTATGTATTTTGTATTTGATTTTAGACTATGTATTTAGTGGCTTCATGAACCACTATGGATATTTTAAATTCCGCTGCGAGTTATTCTGATATTTCTGTGTCTGTGATTCTGTGAATGATTTTATTTGCTCCAAATTTTATTACAATCTGTTATTTTGCATTATTCAAGTCTGACATGTGTGGATTATTATCGATTTGAATGGTCCAAAATAGTGGGTCGTTACATTTTTTATCAGAGCCAGGTTTAGGCAAACCTTAGCCTATGGAGCAAAAACTCATTAGAGATAGGGTAGAAATACCCTAGAATGAGTGAAATCAAACTCAGAATCATTTCCTTGTGAGTGAACGTATTTTCAAAGTATAAAATGATTTTAAATGATTTTTTCAAATGATTTTTCAAAGATTATTTTGATATAAAGTTTTCTTGTTTTAAGAAGAAATTTTCTAAACTTCCTTCTTTCCGTATCTACCTTGTTAGGAATTTTGTTATTAGGATTCACCTAAGTGACCTTATCGTATTTTATCTTAACTTATCTTTGTCTTCTCTATACCTTGTCCTAAATTTATTCTTGATATTTCCAGGATGAATCGTGGAAATGCTAGAGGTAGGGGTCGTGGTATTGCCCCAGTTCCTCCACCTGTTGCACCCGTTAAGTTTACAGTTCTCTGCAAAGAATTTTCTCAGCTCGGTGGCACTAAGTTCACCGGTTCAGAGAGTATCATCGAAGCCCAGCAATGGCTAAGAAGTTTGGAAAGAATCTTTACTGGTTTAGAGATCACTGATGCCCAGAAGCGTCAGTTAGCAGCATGGCAGCTGCAAGAGTCAGCCCTAGATTGGTGGGAGTCTGTTACGACTCGCACTAACGAAGGTGATCTTTCGTGGGAGCAGTTCAGGTATCCTTTGTGTTAACTTGAATTTTCCCCATTTCCTTTCCTTTTGAATCTATCTTAAGTTTGGTTTCTGTATTTTTCCTTTCAGGGAGGCTTTTGTGGCAAAATGGATGCCCGAAGCCGGGAAATCTCAGCTTTACCGTGAATTCATGGACCTCAAGCAGGGTACCATGTCCTTCTCAGAGTATGAACGGAAGTTCAATGAACTTTCAAAATTCGGTCCTGGTCTTATCGACACTCAGCTAAAAAAGAATGAGAAGTTCATTTCTGGAGCTCGCCCAGAGTTCTACGATCGCCTTATTTCACATGTTCATGGCACATTTACTGAGCTCATGGATATGGCTATTCGCTATGAGAACCCTACCTCCAAGGGTCCTGCTGCTTCTGGTACTCATGTCTCACAATCTTCCTCTGCAAATTCCAAGAAGAGAAAGCCCAACTTCCACCAGCAGAAGAAGAATTGGATCAAACATGCGGGCTTGGGATCTTCAACATCTGCTCCTTCTCAGAGACACCCTATTGATCTTTCCTCCATTACTTGCTTCAAATGTGACCAAAAGGGACACTATGCCAATAGTTGCCCTAATCCGTCTGTTGCTGCTGTTCCTCCACCCCAGGTTACTAGGAATGATCTTTGTCATGTTTGTCTTCAGCCGGGTCATTTTAAGAAGGACTGTCCTTTATATCAGAAGGGAAAGCCATCTGGCGTATTTGCTGTCACATCTGCTTCATCACCTGCTCCTGCACCTACTCCTACTCCTAGCGATGGTCAAGGTACTCTTCAAGGCACCTTTACTTTATTTCATCATCCAGTTCGTGTTTTATTTGATACTGGGGCTTCGCATAGTTTTATTTCTGATGACCTGTGTAATAAGTTTGAACATCTCCTTTCTCCTGAGTATGCTTCTGTTCCTCTTTGTGTTTCTAATCCTATTGGTGGCCCTGCAAATCTTGATAAGATTTGTAAACATGTGAAACTCCTCCATTCCGATCATAGTTTTAGTGGCGATTTCTATATCCTTGGTTTCGATGCTTTTGTTTTGTTGCTTGGAAGTGATTGGCTTGATGGACACGATGTCCGTATCTCGTGTAAATCCCGAATTGTTTCTCTTAAGGATGATCGAGGAAATTCTTTGGTTATTCAGGGCCGTATGCCTCATGATTATGCTGGTAGTTTTATCTTTTCTCTAGATGCTTCTATTGATGATCTTCAGTCTACCCGTGTAGTTAATCACTACCCGGACGTATTTGGTGAAGTTACTGCTTTACCTCCCAAGCGGGAAATTGATTTCCGCATTGATCTCATTCCTGGAGCTCGACCTATAGTTCTTCCTCCTAGAAGAATGGCACCCCACGAGAAGGTTGAGTTAAGGAAACAAATTGAAGACCTATCGTCCAAGGGTCTGATCAGACCTAGTTTTTCTGAATGGGGAGCCGCGGTGGTTTTCATCACCAAGTCCGATGGTTCTCTTCGGATGTGTGTTGATTATAGGGAGTTGAACAAACTCACTATGAAAAATAGATATCCAATGCCTCGCATCAATGACATGTTTGAACAGCTTTATGGTGCTACTGTTTTCTCTCGGCTTGATCTTGCCACAGGTTTTCACCAACTCAGAGTTGCCGAGGAAAGTATTCCTAAGACTGCTTTCCGTACTGAGAATGGATTCTTCGAATGGTTAGTCATGCCTTTTGGTTTGACTAATGCTCCCGCTTTCTTTGTTGACTTGATGAATCGTGTTTTCCGTGATGTGCTTAATAAATTTGTTCTAGTCTTTGTGGATGATATCCTCATATTCTCTAAGTCTGAAGAAGAACATGAGTCACATTTGAAATCTGTTCTTGAGACTCTTCGAAAGCATCAGTTAAAAGCTAAATTTTCCAAATGCCATTTCTGGAAGGATGAAGTCCAATTTCTCGGGCATATTGTTTCTAGTAATGGAGTTTCAGTTGATCCAGTCAAGATCGCTGCGATCAATGTAAGTTCCTCTCTCTTTTTCTTTCTTTCTCTTCATTTGCTTCATTTCAATTTACTCTATTTTTCCTATTATCCTTCTTTTTTCCCTATTCTGTGCAGGATTGGGAAACTCCTAAGACTCCTACTGACATCCGTAGTTTTCTGGGCCTCGCCGGTTATTACCGGAGATTCATTGAGAATTTCGCTCGGATTGCTGCACCTCTCACTGCTTTAACTCGGAAGAATGCTAAGTTTATTTGGAGTAGTAAGTGTGAAGCCGCATTCAATGAGTTAAAAGACAAGCTTACTTCCGCACCTGTTCTTACCGTTCCAAATGGAGATGAGGGATTAACGGTATACACTGATGCTTGTCGAGAAGGTTTGGGAGCTGTTCTGATGCAGGATGGTAGAGTGATTGCTTATGCTAGTAGACAGTTGAAGACCCATGAAGTAAATTATGCTGCTCATGATCTAGAGTTACTTGCGGTTGTTTTCGCTTTGAAGCTTTGGAGACATCATCTGTTGGGTACCAAGTTCGAGCTTTTCACAGATCATCAGTCTTTGAGGTATATTTTCTCTCAGAAGGATTTGAATCAGAGACAAGTTAGGTGGTTAGAGTTCCTTGCTTCTTATGACCTCGACATCAACTATACACCGGGAAAGGCTAATGTAGTGGCGGATGCTTTGAGTAGGAAGAAAGCTTTGTTGTGTCAGATTGTTGTTTCTTCACCTCTTGTGGATCGTATTATGGCTAGACAGGATGAAGATCAGATGCTTAGATTGATTAAGGAGAATGTTCGAAGTAGAGTGGGAGGTAGTAGTCTTGATGGTAATGGAGCTCAGATTGACGATAAGGGTGTATTGAGGATCAATAATAGGATTTGTGTCCCGAATGTTGATGGATTGAGACAGGAGTTACTTCGGGAGAATCATCAGTCCAGACTTTCTATTCATCCAGGAGTAACCAAGATGTATCAGGATATGAAGAAGTTATATTGGTGGAAAGGTATGAAGCGAGATATTTCCATTTTCGTCAATAGGTGTGCGACTTGTCAGCAAGTCAAGGCAGATCATCAGAAGACTCCTGGTTTATTGCAGCCTCTTGAGATTCCCAATTGGAAGTGGGAACAAGTTTCTATGGATTTCATTGATGGTTTACCGAGGACTAGGAAGGGTAACGAGAGTATCTGGGTTATTGTGGATAGATTGACCAAATCAGCTCATTTCATTCCGGTCAAGTCTACCCGTTCAGCTTCTAGTTTGTCTGAGATTTACATGAGGGAGATTGTTCGTCTCCATGGTGTTCCTCTCAGTATCGTTTGTGATCGTGACCCTATCTTTACTAGTAGGTTTTGGAAAGCCTTTCAGGACTCTTTGGGTACTCATCTAAATCTGAGCACTGCTTACCATCCACAGACCGACGGTCAAATGGAAAGGGTGAATCAGATTTTAGAAGATCTTCTTCGTGCTTGTGTGCTTGATTATGGAGGATCTTGGGAAGATCATCTCCATCTTGTCGAATTCACTTATAACAATAGTTATCAGGCCAGTATTGAGACATCTCCATTTTCTGCTCTTTACGGACGACCTTGTAGATCTCCTTCTTGTTGGATTGAATCCGGTAATCGTTTGGTTCTTGGTCCTGAGATGGTTTTGGAAGCTTCAGAGAGAGTTGAAGAGATTAAGAGGAAGATGAGGATTGCTCAGGATAGACAGAAGAAGTACGCCGATCGTCGAAGACGGAGTTTAGAGTTTGCTGTTGGTGATTTGGTTTTCCTTAAGGTCTCTCCCTTAAGGAATGTTATTCGTTTTGGTCGTAGAGGAAAGCTATCTCCTAGATTTGTTAGTCCTTTCCGCATTTTGGAAAGAATTGGTTCTCTTGCTTATCGTCTGGATTTACCCGAGAAATTTTCTGGAATACACAACGTCTTTCATGTATCTCATCTTCGTCGCTATCTGCATGATCCATCCCTTATTATTCAGCCTTCTGCCCTTGATAGTTTGGATATCGAGCCAAATCTGACTGTTGAGAGGAAGCCACTTCGTATCGTCGATCGAGGTACGAAGCAGCTAAGAAGAAAATCTGTCAACCTGGTCAAAGTGCAGTGGAGCACTGATGAACGGGATTGCACCTGGGAGACGGAGGAGAGCATTCGTGCTTCGAATCCGGAATTGTTTATTTCAGGTACTTTTGCTATTCTATCTTATCTTTCTTTGTTTCCTTTCTTCGTTCCTTTTCGAGGACGAAAAGCTTTGAGTGGGGGAGAGTGTAACAGCCCGATATTTTAAACGAAATTTTAATTTAAAAATAAAACATTTCGAAATATTGATTTGAAATTTAAAGTGTAATATCTAGCATAAAACGAAAAAATTTAAAGCGTTACATTTCGTTTCGTTTTGTCCGTTCTTAACTTTACATTAGAATCAAATTTTATTAATGATGATAATAACTATTTTAAATTCGGTTTAAAAAGATACGTTATATTTTTAAGAAACCGTTAACATTTTTTTTTATTAAATAAAAGAAATAAAGAATTGTACGTTACTTTGGGCGTTTTATAATCTCTTGTTGGTTTCCCTTGTTAAAATTGATTTTTGGATGCATTGGCAATTCAAGTTCAGCCGTTCAAAATCGTTCACGCGAGAAAGTATTCGTTCCCTTGGCCTCCCATGCGTTTCACATATTTAATATAATTAATAGCCTTAAATTCTTTACCGTTCCAAGCAATAAGACCTGCCCTCTCAGTCACGTTTCATTACAAATTCCCTGACTGCAAAAATTCTTTTGCTCCTATCAAATTTACAGAACCTTCTTCCAAGGTATGGCTTCATAGTCTTGCATTTGTTTTATTTTGTTTTTCCCTGTTGCTGTTCGCTCATCCCCAAGTCAAACTCATGCTATTCTCCACCGTCAGCCTACCCCACCACCCCGAACCCATCAACCACCACCATGAGACCAACCGATCACCAAGACAAACCCCAGCCTGCCACCACGTCATCATCACTCACCACGGCTCCAGCTCCTCTACAACCCCAGTTCGTCACCACCTCCACCCCAACGCCGTGACACCACCACCGAACACACGTCTCCACCATCATGTCTCAGGCAACCCCGAGACCAGCTCCAAGTCGAGACCACCCCATCCCGTGCCCCCTCCACGAATCCACTGCCTCCATGCTATACCCAGTCGCCACCTTCGTCTGATCGAACCCAGCCACGCCTGCCACCACCACGGCACGATCCCCACGCCGAACCCCTGACATCTCCAGGCCGAGACCAGCCCATGCCCCAACCCGAGCAACACCAGCCGAGAATGAACCCCTGACATCCCACGACCAAACCCAGCCCCAACCATTCGTCAGATCCGAGCCTCTGCCTTGTTTTCTTTTGTCTACTTCTTTCCACTATTTTGTTTTGAAAAAAAAATGAATAAGCATATGATCGCCCTTTGTTTTGGTGGTACTTTTGTTTATCTTGCCTCTGACTTTGAAAAAGAGGAATGAGAAAAGTTGTTTCGTCCTTGTATCTGATAATATAGTTTCTAGAGTTTTGTTTAAAGTTATAAATCTGTTTTGCCTCTGACATTTGTTTTGAGAAAGGAATGAAAAATGCGTGTTTTGTCACTTTGAAAATTCTAAAGTTGTAATCAAATTTTAAAAGTGGTCGGGCTAAATTGTTGTCGATTTTCTACTTGTTCCTTTTCGTTTGATGGCTTCATTGGAAATGGTTATTCGTGCATGCTTTGATTTGTCTATTTATTCGTTTTATCTTATTGTGCTTTTGGTTTGAATCTAGTTGGCGCATCCGCTAACAACTGATCGTGCTATTCGCGTGCTTCCGTTAGGCATCGTATTTCTTTTCTTCGGATCTCCAGCTCCGTAGAGGTGAGTAACTCTCACACGAATATTCATACTTATATAATTGTGAAACGACCGCAACTGAATGTGTAGAAATAAATAAATAAATAAATGATGTTATAATTACCTGTGATTTATTTATAGTTGATGTTAATTGTTAAAACTGCATATCGTATCATCTGTTATATCTGTTCTTATTTTACTGTTATTCTATTCTGTTAAATCACACTGCAAGTTCCCTGTAGAATAGAATCACTATGGGTTGAAATGATACATACCCGAACGGACTTTAGAATAAGGGAAGGTCGTTATGGGCTGAAATGATAGGCCTGAACGATTTTCAATTAAATTTTATTTACTTGGGATTGCGGGTTTGAAATGATAAAACCCGGATTTTTCTTTGTAAATTACGGATTGAAATGATATAGTATCCGTATCACTTGAATTAGGCTAGAAAATATTATACAGACCCGTGGTTATTTTTATGTATTTTCTGAATATTTTTAAATAATTTAAAAATTGTAATAATATTTAATTTGATTTAAATCGAATTTTTAAATGATTTATTTAAAATAGAAATGATTTTTCTATGTGATAAATATAAATAAATGGAGGAATATTGATTTTAAAACGAAACTTAAATTTTGAAATTTTGATAAAAAGAAAGATGGAAACTTAAGTTAATTTAATTGAAAATGGAATTTAGTTTTAAATTGGTGGAAAAATGAAGTTTAAGTTTAAGTGTTGAAATGAATGTAATAAGCAAATTGGTAAGTTTTGGTTTTAACTTGTAAAATTTCTTTTGAAATAAAATTAGTTAAGGGATCGAAATGAACATTTTAATGTATGATTTTATAAGTTTTAACTAGGTAGAATCCGTAGCAATTGTTAAGTGTTGTGGATTGTATAAATGAACCAAAAGACTAAAATGAACTAAGGCTATGATAGTACTTGGTAAGTGCTGTTGTAGCAGAAACTAAAATTGAACCTGAACTAATAAAGGGCTACTGTAGCACTTGTTAAGGACTGCAGTAGGCTGAAATATGATTTTTGTTTTTAAAACTGAATTGTTATAGTAGTTTATAAATGTTGTTTTGTTGAATAAAATTGTTTTCAAATATAACTTACCGTCGCAATTTTTATGCCGTGAAAGCTGAAAATTTCAACGTTATTGCTTTAAGTGAATAAGTGAACTCCGGAAGGGTTAGATTTTTAGAAATTTAATATTTGATTTTTAAAAGAATAATGTCTTGGTTTTTAAATGATTTAATTCGAAGTATATTTGATAAATTGTTTTTAAATCTATAACCACGGGTTATAATAACGATTGGTTGGCAAAGAGACCGGGATCGGATATGGACATACTCTCTGTCGATACCGAAAACCACTTTGACAACCGTGTACGCGGTGGAGATTCCAGAATGAAGTAGGATGGTGGCGACGTCCTTAAGGTATTACGTGGACCCAACTCCCGTGAGTTGGCATAAGGTGGCTAAAACAGGAGCGATCTCGGACCACTGAGGTAGCACCTCTTCTCGGACACATTTCTTCGATATTATACTCTTACTGATTTGACTAGATGGCCATCCTCCGATTTGGGAATGTTGTTCGAGGTGGAACGGTAGTGGCTGCTATGCGTATCCATCAGTCCGTGTGCATAATTGGTATATCTACCCTGGCATTGCCTAGTTGTGCCGTGTCACCTACCATATCGAGCTTTACTACGATTATGATTTTAAGATCCGACCGCGTTAAGGTTCTCCATCCCCTTAACGCTATTTTCCGATATGATTATACTTTACTTATTTAGACACTATTATAATAGCGAATATTACTACATAGTAGATAGTTTAACGGATCCTTAGAGGATGGGCGGTCCCAAGCATCTTCTAAGTTACTTGTACCTTTACTACAGTTCATTTGAGTTGGTTTACATTGTATAAGTATGTATATCCTGACTCGAGTGTTATGTTTTATTTTACGCTCGGGTCAGCCTGAGTATTCACAGCTTTGGATTCACCTTTCTGGAGCTCGGAATCACTGGAGATTCTGCTTATCTAGTTATCTTCCTATTTCAGTTTCAGTTGTCTTATTTCAGCTTTCGTTTTAGAGACTTGTGTATTTGGGATTTCAGACTATGTATTTTGTATTTGATTTTAGACTATGTATTTAGTGGCTTCATGAACCACTATGGATATTTTAAATTCCGCTG
The DNA here is from genome assembly GCA_030737815.1 of Allium fistulosum. Lineage (NCBI taxonomy): Eukaryota > Viridiplantae > Streptophyta > Magnoliopsida > Asparagales > Amaryllidaceae > Allium > Allium fistulosum. Next base: position 637,889,009 of record CM060901.1, read on the forward strand.
CGAGTTATTCTGATATTTCTGTGTCTGTGATTCTGTGAATGATTTTATTTGCTCCAAATTTTATTACAATCTGTTATTTTGCATTATTCAAGTCTGACATGTGTGGATTATTGTCGATTTGAATGGTCCAAAATAGTGGGTCGTTACATGTTGAATTAGATCCAATATTATTAATTTATATAAAATCATAATTTATTTGATTTTTCTAATTTATTTACTAAATTTAATTGGATATATTTTATAATATATATGTATGCATATATATAAGAATATTAATATATATTCACATGTGTATAACATGCACGTGCAATATGGCATAGGGTGAACATAGTTAAATATATATAGAGATGAATATTAAGATTTACATCAATATGTATATTATTTCTTTTACATATATGTTAGTTGCTTGAATTCTTTTAGATACACACACATACATACATACATACATACAAGTGTGTGTGTGTGTATAATTTCCAAAATAAAGTTGATTTCATTAATAGATATATAAAAATAAAACTTGACCAAGTTTCTAATTTCAAAATTCAAATTTAGAATATCTTAATTAGGCTTTGTAAATAATATACAAATTAAAAGCTAGATCTAATATTTGAAATTCAATTTTAAACATCTTAATTTTGACATATTAATATATTAAATAATATATATATATATATATATATTAAAAATTTACATTCAGAAACAAATATATGTATGTATACATATATGTTATAAAATATTCATTTAAATACTTATGTTTACTTAATGATATATATATATATATATAAGTTAGTATCATACAGACACACACACATAGTTATATATATATTTGTTTCGGATATAACAATTGTTTTTATAAAAAAACTAAAACTAAATTTTATAGATTAATATTTTTTATATGTAAATTCAGAAATATACATTTTAAAATATTAAATAATGCTTTTAAAATTTATTATGCAATAGTGTGTGTGTGTTTGTGCATATTAAAAGAAAATATTTCTAATATCAGCCGAAAGAATATTGTGTATATTTTTTTTTATTAATTACAAATTATAACAAAGATACATTAAATATAAATCAATTAAATATTTGGTCGATATAAAATAAATAGGTTGTAACATATATGAAAAAGGTGAATATATATATATAACACAAATATGATATACAACGATCACTATATAATTGAATGAATTAAATGAATTAACCCTTAGAAGATAGGGCCATAGAAACATGTGTTGATCTAAACAGATGTAACAGATGCCTTTTTAATCCTCAAATTTTGACGGTAATACATCTACGTATTTATGTGTCGAGCACCCAAGTGCCGAAAAGACAGAACGTTAAGGTAAAAATAAATGAACAAGAAAGAGGAGAACAAAAACATCAGAATCTCATAGCAGAATGATAACATATAATATCAAAAGATAATACACAAAGCTGCTATAATGTATATAGTATTTCAGAGTTACTAGTCATAGTACTATCATCAGCCTGGATAGTTATAATAGCCCGTCCTAATAATTGCTGAAATATATACATAAGTAATGCAAAAATAAGAATACTATGGTAGGTAAACATCTATCTCCTCTCCAAGGGCTCAATGATCGTCAATGAAAACCTACTTTTCTCAGATTGCTCGAAAGAGCACACTAGGAATTTAGGGAAAAACAAAAGGCACATGTTAGAGATAAGACTGATGTGAGAAACTCAAGAAATATGTGTATAACATATAACATCTTTTAAGACCGTCGTAACAGTTATCCCCTTAAAAGAGCAAAACCATTTAATAAGTACCTGTTGTGATATAATAGATAACGTCTAGGGTGGAGAATATAAATCAAAAAATAGATCTGATGCTTACATTTGTCACACTACAACATATTGAAGTACAATCAAAATCGCTAAGGTGCGTTTACATATGGATTTACCATAGAGACGCCTCCAGCTTAAAAGCTAAAGCCGATCTCCATGACAAGGATTAGAAACCTACCTTTTGAGCGTCGTATACCTCTAGATAGTGTTTACCATAAGGTAAACACAATTGGACCGCCGTCGAACACTTTCTTCAACCAAGTGGAACCAATATTAACAACTCCCACGTGCAACATATCAATAAGCATACTCTAGATATGGAGCTGATATACCCCCATGGGTTAGCTAAATTCGGGATTGTGCATCCGCTTTGTCTTTAGTTATATACCAATAGTGAAGTCATGTTTATCATCTCAACACACGAGCCATCATCACTCGAACAGATCATGAATCCCTAAATGGATTCTAGCATCTCGAATAGATCCACTTCCTAGAGCTAAAACATGTATCTAAGTCTTGAAGCAGTTTTCGATAAGTAAAACACTTATCGATCGCGATCTCTTCAAGACCGAGTCAACGAATTTGGTCACACTCAACAACAATGAGATCACATATGGAAACCAAGTCCTATATACTTATCACGTTTCCATCACTCTTAACTTCCGCTATCCTTCGGTTAAGAGTGAAGCCCGGTAGGTTAGAGCACTATTGTCTCTACACCTTACTTGAATCATCATTCTTAACTCTCAAAGATAGAAACAAGTCTACTTTGTCGGCTTTCATCCTAAGTACACAACTAAATACTTTCCATAAACTAGTAAACACACAAAGCACAATTAACACAAACAAAGCACGATCAAGTCACATAAATGACTTTTATTTCCCTTTTTATTTAATTAATAATTTATTAATTAAAATCTCTTTTATTAGTAAAGTCCCTTTTACCTAATAAAACTTTTTTATTAATTAAAACTTCATTGTTTAAACCCGTGTATATATTTTATTTCCCTTTATAAAAGATATATACTTGTATTCTACTATTTACGTATTTACTATTCACGTATTTACTATTTATGTATACTATTTTCTATACTTCAAAGGTATTCATATACTTATCTTGGCGGTATAAGTATATTCACAAACCACTTAACAAGATTAACTTTAAAAATATAATCAAAGAGGTTCAAAACAATGTTACTAAAACATCATTACTGCAAACCCCTTCTCTTTTATAAATTAAACATATAACCTTTTTTATCTTTATTCCAAAAGATTCTGCACTTATTATTATATTTAAAATTCCATTATTAAGATCTAATTATATTTATAATATTTTTCTACTTCAAAATATAATTTAAGGGTTTAAAAATGAATGTTAGTAAAACATTGTTTCCAAACCAATTTCCACTTAATCATTATCTTTAAAACTCTCTTTTAGAGATCTAATTACTTTTATACAGATATAAGACAAGTGTTACTCAAACATTGTCACAACAACCCAAAAATATTCACTTATAATTATCTATAAAATATTCATTATTAATTACCTAATTATTCCTAATTATAATCTTCTTTATTTTTCTAATTAAAACCTTTACTAATTCTAATTATAATCTTAATTATAATTCTAGTTAAAATCTTAATTATAATCTTACACTAATTTAACAAGTAATATACTTTTACTTGACTTTACAAAACCATTTATTTTAACTAAGTGTTACAATCCAAATCTTCCGTTATTTCTTTATAGAAGATTTTAACTTGTTTTTCCCTACTTATATATGTACTAAAAACCTTTTTAAATTAATATATATATATATATATGTGTGTGTGTGTGTGTGTGTGTGTGTATGTATACTAATTTATTTATAAGCTAATATAATTAATAAAACCCTAAAAAATTTTACAAGATATTATATTAAATAAGCTTTTTAATACTTTAATAAAACCTTTAACCAATTTTCTAAAAACTGTATATATATGTTTTAAAATATTTTAAAATACTTTAAAAATACTTATACTATGGTTTAAAACATTTAATTCAAATATTACTTAAAATACTTATTTTATAATTTATTTAAAACCCATAAAAGCATGTTCTATTATTTAAAACCCTTTACTTTAAAACTTTATAAATAATTATTAAAAAATATTTAAACCTTGATATTTTTCCAATAATAAATACACTTATAGTATTTATTAAAAATTGCAAAGAAGCCATATGGTGTTATTACATGTTATCTTTAAAAAGCGCCGAACACAAAGCGATTTCAAAGTGCATTCACAGCGACCTTTTCACTTCTAACTATCACAACTTCCATTCCCAATTTCTATAACTCTCCAAACCAATTCATTTATGTCAAACATACCAAAACGTGTATAATGAATAACCAAATATATATTTTTCCATAATATATCACATTTTAACTAATTTAACATATGTCAAATACAAGGGATTTCGAAGTATGTTTACAGCAACTATTTCACTTCAACCATTCACACTACACTATCAAACATGTAAACAACAAGTCTTGGCCACGTCACATATTATAGAGGGTTATAAGAGAGATTATACTACAATATAAAGTTGTCATTTGCTTTCAAAAGCAAAGCAATAGCATGCATTATTATCTATTTAATTTATATTTAACACAATAAACAATTATATACACAACGTGTACAAATTAAATGGTGAGTTAACTCACCTAAGCCTAAGCCTAACCAAGACATAGATAATCCCGATACAAGTGCAATGATGAAGACAACGTCTCGATTGGACCTCATATGCAAAAGTTATAGATATTATAAGAATTCAGATTATAATATTAATTAATTTACTTATTAACTTAATTAATAATAACTTACCCCTAATCCATCTTCGCCAATCCCTTTTTCTACCCAGGTCATGCAATGACATGTGAATCCAACACAGCGGCCCCACCCCTCTCCTCATATCTTTGCCTACATATCATAAAATCGTGTGCCACCATCTCTGACGAACTCTCCTTCGTAGGCTCTACATGATGGACACAAAAAACTCTAAGCTCGATTCCCTCTAATAAATTGCAACCCATAGCTGAGCATGCGTGATCCTAATATCGTACCACACCTCGATCAACTCCATCTCCTTCGACTAACACCAAATCTCTCCTCTTGCTACCACGAGTTCAACGCCATCCTCGATTTCACCCTGTAACGACCTAGAATTTTGGTTATTTGAAATTTGAATATTTAATTGATTTTAAAATATTTAAAATTTAATTTTTAACTTGAATTTCAAATATAAAGATTTATTGGATAATTTAATTATTGAATTTTATAATTGGAAATTGGTTAAAACATTGAATATTGAGTTTTAAGCTTGATAAAAAAAATTTAAAGGCTTATAAAATTTATATTAATAACAATGAAGATAGTAAATCTTTTTAAATTGAATTTAAAAGTGATTTGTTCAGTTTTAAAAATATATCGTTTTAATTAACGTATAAAAATAGCCTCCCAGGGCACAGTCTCGGAATTGGACGAAACTAGTTCCATTGGATCCATAATAATGTATTATTATCATATTTCATAGTGTTTGGAGTTATCGTTTGATCGTATGGGATAGAAACGCGTTGAAATTTATATCGAAAATTCAATATAATAATTGGGTCCAAAAAACTATCTTCTTCATACGATTGAATTAGGACTCGAAACCTTTTCCATTGCGTTCGGAATGGGGGTATAACATTATAAATGCCTAGTGGCACGTCTCGATAGGGGTTCGAGATTTTGAGTTGTGTAATCAAGACGATTTGAAATTTAAATTATATATATAATTGATTTGACAAATTTTTTTTCACATCAGCTTTTAGTATTCTTTTCAAAACACTATACACCTATCCTAACATGCTACCTTTCCCTTCCATCTTTTCCCTCCTTCTCTTTTAAAATGCCAACCGAACACAGTAAGGAAATCGACTTCTCCCTAGTTTTAAAAATCACAAACAATTTTCTCTCCCTCTTCAAATAAAAAAAATCATTGCGTTTCCCTCTCGTTCAAAAGTTTTCGAGCTTCAGATAAGAATAAAAATCGTGTTTTTCCCCCTATCCTCTTCTATTCGAAATGAAATCCATTCGTAATCTTAAAAATTATATTGGCTCACGACTGAATCGCGATTGGGAAGCGACGAGGGCGGTGGCCTTGAGGGGTAGTGTGCTCGAATTAGAGGGGAGGAGGCGCATAAATGTCAGGCACGTAAGAGAATGGAGGCGATCGTTTCGAAGTCGGCCTTGTTGCTCGAGCCTAGGAGGACGGAGTGGAGTGAATCGATGGTCAAGGCGAGCTCGACCTGATGGCGACTAGAGATGAGGGCGGCGTGCTCGATGGGTGGAGGTCGTGAGCGTGAGGAGAGGCTTTCATGGCGGTCAGCGGCAGCACAGTGGAGTTCTTGGTGGCCTCTGGCACGACCTAGCAGCGGTGATGGTGATCGAAGTCGCGTGCTTGGGAGTGAGTCGTGATAGAGAAGAACAGTAGTGGGCCGGTGGTATCTCGTATGTGAGCAGCAGCCTGGGTAGGTCATTCTCAAGCATGGTGGGGTAATTAGGTTTGTGAAATTCAAAATATATATGGTAGTTTATTTTAAGTAATTAATTAAATTAACTTTAGTTGTAAATTGATAACTGAAGATTAAATAACCTTGTTATTCAAGGTCCAGATCACAAAATCAATCATATTGGATTTGCGGCGACAAAAGAAAAAAAAAGAATAACTACACGATGGATTTAATTGGAATGAGAAGAAGAAAAAAAAGATTCGAAGAATCAAAGGGGAGTTAATCTCTCTCATTTTTTGGATTTCTAGTTAATTTTATATAGTTAAATTAATTATTGGCTAATTAGATGATTTGATAATTATTAATTATCAGTTTGGATGTTATTATGTATATAGTAGTATATATATTAGTAATTGGAGTGATTGTTCCCATATATCTTAGCGAATGAGACCCTATGCGCCCCACATAATAGCGGAAGACCCTATATACCGCGATATCCCCCTCGAAGTAGGATTGGTATTTTTATGTTGTATTAACATCCGTGGTTGCAGGGAAACATGTTGGAGGGATCCAACTGGATTCCTCAAAAATGTGAATTAAATTTCATATATATTGGTATATGATCTGTTTGAATAATCTGTGGTAGATTATAGTATAATTTGAAGTTATTGGAATGCTAGGGTAGTTTTGGCCTTGATTTTGGTATTTTTAAATACCAATAATAAATGTTTAGAATTTGGAAAGAAAATAAAAAGGGAAATTGGAAGTAAATATTTATAGTGAAATTTGGATTAATTAAAAGAAAAGAATTTGGGTAAAATAAATAGTTTGATTTTAAAATTGTACTTGATAATTTCGGAATATGGAAAATTGAGATTTTGGAATAATGTAAATAAAAGGATTTTAAATAATAAAACTTAAGCGATATTTGTTTAAGTGTAAAAGGATTTATTTCAAAAATCGAGATTTTAATAAGTTGGGAAAATAAAAAAGAAATTTGAAAGTAAAATATAAAATTGTTATACTAGATATTAAATAAGAATTTAAGTTATGAAATGGAAGTGGAATCGGAGTTTAGTGGGGTTTGGAATATAGTTGGGTCATTTAAGAAATTGATTTAAAAATGGAATTCAATTTAGAAATTGATTTGTAATCGATTAAGTATTGTGAAACCGTTATAAATGGGAAATGAGACTATGGAATTTATAAACAAGGTTTATAAATAAAGTGAAGTGATTATCAGTGGATAAATTGAAGTTATAAATTCACGGTGAGGATTTATAAGGAGATGGGTAAATCGGCTTAAAAATAAATGATAGATTTATTTTTAGAAATGTGAAAAAGGGATTTACGGAATTGGGACATAAATCAAATTGGTGATAAATCGAGAGGGGCTTATAAATATTAGACTGGCTATATTGGAATTGAAAAATATATTTTTCTAAGAAGTTAAGTTTGTTTTAAAAAGAAGGATTTTAGTTATTAACTAGGTAATTTAAAAAAAGTGTTTAAGAATATTTTAGAAAATTAATTATTTAGTTATTTTAAATTGTTTAAAGTATATTTAATTATTAAGTAAGTAGTTTACAATGGGTTGATATTAAGTTAATTATTATTTAAGAATTAATCAACATTATTATTTTAAAAGATAAACTATTCAATATTAATATTTTTATATAATAACTTTTATAAAAGTGTATTTGCCTAAATTAAAACTTGGAAATTTATATAGGAATTTTATAAGTATTATTTTGAAAATTGTTTAATAAAGTTTTCAGAAAGTAATGGTATACTTTAATGGCGAAATCGGAGGCAGTGAGTGCCTACAGTTAAGTTTTGGATTTCTCTGGGATAGAGACGTAACCATTGAGCTGTGAATCCATGGTCGATACCTCAGTGGTACTTTCCTTATTATTTCAAAGGGTTTTCAAATATTTTTGGAAAGGATAGTTTGTGAATATACTAAATTCGATAAGATAAGTACATACTTTTGGATAAAGAGATTTAACTTATTTAAAATTTAAATTAAATGAGACTTGGTGTTTTAAGTGGAAATGGAATCTTTGATTGTATGATTGTTTATTCGATAGTTAACTAATCGACTATCAAATCTGGACCTAAAATATAACTTTGGGAATATTTAGGAGAAACACGGGAATTATATGGTATAGTTATCGTCGGAAGGTGCTATACTGTACGTATAAACTCGTTTCGTTCTTTTAGGACATTTGTAAGGAAATCCGTCCACTAATAGTTAGGAGGTGATCTCCGATCTTATTTTCGTCTGTTTATTTTCTAAAGAACTGGGGTTGAGTTTACCAAAAATATCGAATGTTGTTTCGAAGAGACCGGGATCAGATAAGTTATCCGAAAACCACTTCGATCCAACGAGTACGTTTTCGAAGTGAAAACAAGAGCATGGAGTCGAAGATAGAGCAGTGACGTGCAAGGGATAATCGCTACTAATCCTGAGGATGATTCCAAAATGGATGTAGTAGGAATAATGCCTTCGGTTCCGTTCGGACCCAGAACGGACTTGTATGGATGAATGCTATCAGTACGTTTTCACTGGAGTACAATGAGCATTCTAAGTGAAAATCCATTAAAAGGAATTCGTAGCCTCTAGCCTCATCAATCGGGAATGACTGAAAATCCGGGGAGATGCAGCAAGGCTAAGTGGGTCGCACCTAATTAGGGTATGTTTATCACCTTTCTAGATACCCTCGGATATTATTACTATGGTGCGCAGAAGAACTCGAAAAGGGTGGGAACACCCGGGGTGAAAGCATATTCGGTCTATCCAGGTTAGGGGTAGTCCGGTCTTGTGTTGCAGGGGATCTCGATGTGGTCCTCGGTACATTTTTCTAGACGTTTACCGTGACAGGTGTTACCCCAGTGCCTAGTCATTCGTATGGAATCCATTCTCCAATATGTGCCTTTACGATTTTGGTTGTAGAGCCTAGTATGCTGGAATTTAATTAATGTAACAATTTCAGCTATTTGAATAAGTATTTGTACCTTGACACTATTAAAATATCAGATGATTTTGATATGAAATGTTTTGGTTATCGTAAGGTAAAAACCCGTCGTGTTTATGTATGGCGTGGTCTTACGAGATACCTTTGTTTTCAAAGGATTTTGATAACTTTAATAATCCAAATTGAGTGAGTTTTCTTACGCTGGTTTTCCAGACTGACTCGAGTGTTATTTTATTATAATGCTCGGGTCAGACCGAGTATTAAAGATACAGGATAGGATGCTATGGAGCTCAGAGACGAGCTGGACGACAAAGACGTATCACACGTACTTGATTTTTATTCCGCTGTGTATTGTAAGCTGTATATTCAGCATTTGTGAGGACAAGTTATTATAACTGTCCGGTATTGTGTTACTGATGTGTTGTACTCTGATGATGTAATATGTAAATAACAGTTATAGTTTCTTTTTGTATAAAGACATGTTATTATCTATTATATATTGTTCCGCAGCGATTGTGAGATTCTGTGTTGTTATTTCTATTTTCTTCTTCTACCTCTTTCTTCTTTTCCCTAACAATCTGGTATTTTCGGCATTCCATTGCTCGGCATGAAATACAATGAATGTATTGATGTCGATTTTCGAGCGTCGAAAATCCCGGTCGTCACACTTGGTATCAGAGCTGAAGGTTAAGCGAGAACCTTGGCTTTGCCGGGGTAACTCATTAGGGATAAGGTCAGTAGCACCTTAGAATGAGTTGGAGTGTATTAATAGATATGAGCACGTATTTGTTAGTGAATATAAAATTGTTTTATATTGTGTTGATTGATCTACTGAGTGGCTTATGGATTCTGGTCAATACGAGTAATTAACGTTATTGATAGGGACCTTTAAACACTTGAACAGAGCAATTCGACATGGTATTGTTTTGAAATGGGGTAAATGAAATAATTTTTCCTAAATTATTTCATATATGAAAGAAATTATTATAGTTATATATGGTATGCTTGGTTGTAAGGAAATGATAATATTAAACCATTATCATTTGTTGTTATGGTGATCGAAAAATATGTTTTTTTGATATTATAATCAAAATTTAAGAAAGTAATTCATATAACAGAATGCAATTTTGTAAATATGATCTTGTAAATGTGATTTAAAAATTGATATGGTTTATAAAAATGATTTATAAATGATTTAAAGGTTGAAAATTTGGGAATTTAAATCTCATTGGTTTTGAAAATGTTTTTCAAAATTATGAAAATAATAATGGTATTATTTGGAGAATATTCTTGTGTGGAAATATTTAAAAGGGAGTTTTAAAGGAAATAAAAGCACTGAACTCACTTCGGTCGCTGGAAAATAATTTTGGTGATGACTGCGGCATCATCGACTTTCATTATTGAGTTTCCAAAGGAGAATTGCTACGTTGATGATTTGCGTTGAAGTTTTGGTTTGGTAAAACTGATTTAATTTTGAAATTCAAAGGAATAATTTGATATACCAAAGGTTGTGTGTGTGTGTATATTTGATTTCAAAAATGATATGAAATAATTTGGGAATAAGGAGTTTAACTTTGGGATGTTTATTTAAAAATGTTTTATGGAATATGGGTAAGTTGGGTGACTTATAAAAATGTGAAATTTTATTTTGGAATGGAATTAAACTTAACTTAACTTAAGTATAAAAGAAATTCTGAAATTAAGCCTAAGTAGGCTAAATGGAGTAAGTATTAAAAATAAAATTTACTAAGATTGGAAATAAAATTAGTAAATGAACTAATTAATTTAATTAGTAGGGTAAATGAAATTGAATTTGATTCAAAAGGGATATAGACTTAAGCTAGATAGTAGTAATAACTAGAAGAACATTTGGGTAAAATGTTATAAATTGACTTAAGAAAATTAGTAGTGTAATTCTTAAGTTAAATTGGTATTGGAAAAAAATATGCTAAGTAAATAGGTAAATGGAATGAAGGTGAATAAAAGAAATTGATATAGCTAATAATCAATTGAAATAAATACGTAAGTTGTACGTATACTATTTTATTCGCATAACGATTTGATCCAGATTTGGGCACAGAATTTCGAGATAATTCATATCGATCCGAGTTAGGATTTTTCACTCGATTTTCGACGGCGAACACTGTGGATTTTTGATTGATTCTGGAATTCTCTATCATAGTATACGGCTATGCAAGGAGAATGATGGTTTCTGATCAAGGAACCAAATCTGAGTCCGCACTAGAGAGTCGTGTGAACGATACTAGTTCGGAAATGAAATTGTGTGATCGAGTGAGCGATCACAGTTTATATTACGTACGGATGATATATGTATATCGTAGGGTTTTGGTGAAATAAATACTGGAAATTGAAAATGCTGGATAAAATGATTTTGAATTGTATGATTGGATATTATTGGTAAGTAAGGTGTAGGTATTTAAAGAAAAAGTTAATTGATGTCTTCGATTTCAGAAGTAAAATTTAATTACCCGACAAAAGGTATATGTTAAATTGTGGTTTAAATTTGATGATTTTATGATTGAGCCACTTGGCTTTTGCTTTCTTTTGATGATTTGGGTCGTGAGTGGCGATTTGTAGTTGTTTGGACCTAGCCGCACAAAGGAGACACTGACGAAATTTTTCAAAAATTTAGGGAGCCAGAAAATTTTTGATAACTGAAATTTGATTTGTAACTATAGTTTGAAATGGTTGATAAAGTATAATGGATTGGAATCTATGGATGAAGTTGGAAATTATTAAAAGTGTTAATGTGTTTAAATGGATTGATGTTCGGGAGTGGTTTAAACTGATTAGTTTGGGAAATAGTTATTGGGTTTTGGACCATTCTTCTTACCTTAGCAATTTCGGGGACGAAATTCTTTTAAGGGGCGAGAAATGTAACGACCCAGAATTTTGGCTATTTGAAATTGGAATATTAATTGATTTTAAATATTTAAAAGTTAATTTTTAACTTGAATTTCAAATATAAAGATTTATTGGATAATTTAATTATTGAATTTTATAATTGGAAGTTGGTTAAAACATTGAATCTTGAGTTTTTAGCTTGATAAAAATAATTTAAAGGCTTATAAAATTTATATTAATAATAATGAAGATAATAAAACTTTTTAAATTGAATTTAAAGGTGTTTTGTTTAGTTTTAAAATTATATCGTTTTAATTAACGTATAAAAATAGCCTTCTGGGGCACAGTCTCGGAATTCGACGAAACTAGTTCCATTGGGTCTGTAATAATGTATTATTATTGGATTTCAATTTTCATAGTGTTTGGAGTTATTGTTTAATCGTACGGGATAAAAACATGCTGAAATTTATATCGAAATTCAATATAATAATTGGGTCCAAAAAGCTATCTTCTCCATACGTTCGAATTAGAACTCGAAACCTTTTCCATTGCGTTCAGAATGGGGGTATAACATTTTAAACTCCGAGCGGCATGCCTCAATATGGGTTCGAGATTTTGAGTTGTGTAATCGAGACGATTTGAAATTTAAATTATATATATATATATAATTGACTTGACAATTTTTTTTTCACATCAGCTTTTAGTCTTCATTTCAAAACACTGTACACCTATCCTAAGACGGTACCTTTCCCTTCCATCTTTTCCCTCCTTCTCTATTAAAATGCCAACTGAACACAGTAAGGAAATCGGCTTCTCCCTTGTTTTAAAAATCACGAACGATTTTCTCTCCCTCTTCAAATTAAAAAAAATCATCGCGTTTCCCTCTCGTTCAAATGTTTCGATCGAGCTTCAGATAAGAATAAAAATCGCATTTTCCCCCTATCCTCTTCTATTCGAAATGAAATCTGGTCGTAATCTAAAAAAAAGAAATATTGGCTCACGACTGAATTGCGATTGGGAAGCGACGAGGGTGGTGGCTTGGAGTAGTGGTGTGCTTGAATTAGAGGGGAGGAGGCGCACAAATGTCAGGCGTGTAAGAGAATGGAGGCGATCGTTTCAAAGTCGGCCTTGTTGCTCGAGCCTAGGAGGACGGAGTGGAGTGAATCGATGGTCAAGACAAGCTTGACCTGATGGCGACTAGAGATGAGGGCGGCGTGCTCGATGGGTTGAGGTCGCGAGCGTGAGGAGAGGTTGTCATGGCGGTTAGTGGCAGCACAGTGGAGTTCTTGGTGGCCTCTGGCACGGCCAAGCAATGGCGATGGTGATCGAAGTCGCGTGCCTGGGAGTGAGTCATGATAGAGAAGAACAGTAGTGGGCCGGTGGTATCTCGTGTGTGGGCAGCAGCCTGGGTAGGTCGTTCTCGAGCATGGTGAGGTAATTAGGTTTGTGAAATTCAAAGTATATATGTAGTTTATTTTAAGTAATTAATTAAATTAACTTTAGTTGTAAATTGATAACTGAAGATTAAATAACCTTGTTATTCAAGGTCCAGATCACAAAATCAATCACATTGGATTTGCGGCGACAAAAGAAAAAAAGAATAACTACACGATGGATTTAATTGGAATGAGAAGAAAAAAAAAGATTCGAAAAATCAAAGGTGAGTTAATCTCACTAATTTTTGGATTTCTAGTTAATTTTAGATAGTTAAATTAATTATTGGCTGATTGGATGATTTGATAATTATTAATTATCAGTTTGGATGTTATTATATATATAGTAGTATATATATTAGTAATTGGAGTGATTGTTCCCGCATATTTTAGCGGATGAGACCTTATGCGCCCCACATAATAGCGGATGACCATATATACCGCGATATCCCCCTCGAAGTGGGATTGGTATTTTTATGTTGTATTAACATCCGTGGATGCAGGGAAACAGGTTGGAGGGATCCAACTGGATTCCTTAAAAATGTGAATTAAATTTCATATATATTGGTATATGATCTGTTTAAATAATCTGTGGTAGATTATAGTATAATTTGAAGTTATTGGAATGCTAGGGTAGTTTTGGCCTAGATTTTGGTATTTTTAAATACCAATAATAAATGTTTTGAATTTGGAAAGAAAATAAAAAGGGAAATTGGAAGTAAATATTTATAGTGAAATTTGGATTAATTAAAAGAAAAGAATTTGGTAAAATAAATAGTTTGATTTTAAAATTGTACTTGATAATTTTGAAATATGGAAAACAGAGATTTTGGAATAATGTAAATAAAAGGATTTTAAATAATAAAACTTAAGCGATATTTGTTTAAGTGTAAAAGGATTTATTTCAAATATTGAGATTTCAAATAGTTAGGAAAATAAAAAGGAAATTTGAAAGTAAAATATAAAATTGTTATACTAGATATTAGATAAGAATTTAAGTTATGAAATGGAAGTGGAATCGGAATTTAGTGGGGTTTGGAATATAGTTAGGTTATTTAAGAAATTGATTTAAAAATGGAATTCAATTTAGAAATCGATTAAGTATTGTGAAACCGTTATAAACGAGAAATGAGACTATGGAATTGATAAACAAGGTTTATAAATAAAGTGAAGTGATTATCAGTGGATAAATTGAAGTTATAAATTCACGGTGAGGATTTATAAGGAGATGGGTAAATCGGCTTAAAAATAAATGATAGATTTACTTTTAGAAATGTGAAAAGTGGATTTACGAAATTGGGACGTAAATAAAATTGGTGATAAATCGAGAGGGATTTATAAATATTAGATTGGCTATATTGGAATTGAAAAATATATTTTTCTGAGAAGTTAAGTTTGTTTTAAAAAGGAGGATTTTTAATTATTAACTAGGTAATTTAAAAAAGTGTTTAAGAATATTTCAAAAAATTAATTATTTAGTTATTTTGAATTGTTTAAAGTATATTTAGTTATTAACTAAGTAGTTTATAATGGGTTGATATTAAGTTAATTATTATTTAAGAATTAATCAGTATTGTTATGTTAAAAGATAAATTATTCAATATTAATATTTTTATGTAATAACTTTTATAAAAGAGTATTTGCCTAAATTAAAACTTGGAAATTCGTATAGAAATTTTATAAGTATTATTTTGAAAATTATTTAATAAAGTTTTCGGAAAGTAATGGTATACTTTCATGGCGAAATCGGAAGCAGTGACTGCTTGCAGTTAAGTTTTGGATTTCTCTGGATAGAGACGTAACCATTAAGTTGTGAATCCATGGTCGATACCTCGGTGGTACTTTCCTTATTATTTTAAAGGGTTTCAAATACTTTTGAAAAGGATAGTTTGTGAATATACTAAATTCGATAAGATAAATACATACTTTTGGATAATGAGATTTAATTTATTTAAAATTTAAATTAAATGAGACTTGGTGTTTTCGGTGGAAATTGAATCTTTGATTGAATGATTGTTTATTTGATAGTTAAATAACCGACTATCAAATCTGGACCAAAAATATAACTTTGGGAATATCTAGGAGAAAACGGGAATTATATGGTACAGTTACCGTCGAAAGGTGCTATACTGTACATACAAACTCGTTTCGTTCTTTTAGGACGTTTGTAAGGAAATCCATCCACTAACGGTTAGGAGGTGATCTCCGATCTTATTTTTGTCTGTTTATTTCCTAAAGAACCGGAGTTGAATTTACCGGAAATATCGAACGTTGTTTCGAAAAGACCAAGATCAGATAAGTTATTCGAAAACCACTTCGATCCAACGAGTATGTTTTCGAAGTGAAAACAAGAGCATGGAGTCGAAGATGGAGCAGTGAAGTGCAAGGGATAATCGCTACTAATCCTGAGGATGATTCCAAAATGGATGTAGTAGGAATAGTGCCTTTGGTTCCGTTCGGACCAAGAACGTACTTGTATGGATGAATGCTATCAGTACGTTGTCACTGATGAAAATGAGCATTCTAAGTGAAAATCCTTTAAAAGGTAATCGTAGCCTCTATCCTCATCAACCGAGAATGACTGAAAATCAGGGGAGATGCAGCAAGGCTAAGTGGGTCGCACCCAATTAGGGTATGTTTATCACCTTTCTAGATACCCTCGAATATTATTACTATGGTGCGCAGAAGAACTCAAAAATTGTCGGAACACCCGGGGAGATAGCATATTCGGTCTATCCAGGTTAGGTGTAGTCCGGTCTTGTGTTGTAGGGGATCTCGGTGTGGTCCTCGGTACATTTTTCTAGACGTGTATAGGTGGTACCCTAGTGCCTAGTCATTCGTATGGAATCCATTCTCCAATACGTGCCTTTACAGTTTTGGTTGTAGAACCTAGTATGCTGGAATTTAATTAATGTAAAAATTTCAGCTATTTGAATAAGTATTTGTACCTAGACACTATTATAATATCAGATGATTTTGATATGAAATGTTTTGGTTATCGTAAGGTAAAAACCCGTCGTGTTTATGTGTGGCGTGGTCTTAGAGATACCTTTGTTTTTCAAAGGATTTTGATAACTTTAATAATCCAAATCGAGTGTGTTTTCTCACGCTGGTTTTCCAGACTGACTCGGGTGTATTTTATTATAATGCTCCGGTGTAACGACCCGCCATTTTGGACCATTCGCGTCCATTATAAGTGTATAGGTAGACACTCATGCCGGAGTTGAATTTCTCAAAATACCGCGTTGTTAATTTAAATTTGGCAAAACTGAACATATACAGTAAATAAATAATCACAGATCACAGACATAGAGTAATAAGTGCAGCGGAAATAAAAGAGATAGTAGTTCATGAAGCTACTATATAAATGTATGAGTTACATCAGAGTTTACAACAGAAGAGTAATACGATACATCAGATACAAATCAGAATACATCACTGGAATCATCGAATAGTGAAGCAGAATAGATGGCTGGATCTTCAAGCAAAGCTCCAACTCCAAAGGTGAGTCTCGAATACTGGTACACTCAGTCTGACCCGAGCGTAAAGCAAAAACACAAGACACTCGAGTCAGGATTAACATTCTTATATTAATAAATCCAACTCAAGTGAAATAGCAATTGAAATACAAGTAACTCAAAGGATGTTTGGAATAACCATCCTTTAAGGATCTGTTAAACTATCTACTATGTAGTAATGTACGATAAGTAGATAATGTCTATCAGTAATATAAAAAGATATCAAAATAGCGTTAAGTCATGGCCCATTCCACCCTTAACACATTTTTATTCCCAAAAGCATATACAAGACCGTAGTTTCCCCAAAACCGGAAATCACCAGAGGGAAATCCATATACTAAAGGTACAAATCAAAATCGTAGTGGTCGCGTATAAATGGAATACAAGTATGACAAGGCACATGAGGCAATACCCAAGGTAGTGATACTACCGTTCGCCTGATCCGGACTGGTGAGA
The DNA here is from genome assembly GCA_030737815.1 of Allium fistulosum. NCBI lineage: Eukaryota > Viridiplantae > Streptophyta > Magnoliopsida > Asparagales > Amaryllidaceae > Allium > Allium fistulosum. Next base: position 637,906,603 of record CM060901.1, read on the forward strand.
ACGCAACGCCGCAGCGCCCGCAACACCGTGAAACAACACTCCCAAAATCAAGGGTGCACCAATCGACAACAAGTATAAGTAGTTCGAAGAAGTGTGTCCACTTGAGGTAGCTAATCCTCCATTGGCCCGGCACAGCTCCTGTTTTAGTCATTTCCAATTTGACACAAGTGTCAAGGCTATCCATCATCGTTCACTTTCTTCAGTCAACACGTACATCATTCCAACCACTTCATTCTGGATCATCACTCCACGAATATTAGTTATTAAAGTGGTTTTCGGTATCGACAGAGAGTATGTCCATATTCGATCCCGGTCTCTTTAATAACTACGTATTATTACACCGATTGGTCGGTTATATATTTCAAAAACCAAATCAAATTCAATTTCAATTTCAATTCGTAAACCAACATTTCATTTCTCTTTCGAGATCAATTTCCATAATTTACGTTTCAAAACTTCCAAATTCAAAATTTCAAAATCTTATAATTCAATTTCAATCTTTATTTAAAACAATTCAAATATTTCCAAATTCGCACAAAGTTTCATTTCGAAATCATTAGAATCAATTTAGTTTTAACATTCAAATCAATTTAAATCCATTTATCGATTTCATTCCATATTCATTAAGTAAATTTGCCATTCAAAACAATTTCTATTAAATTTCCAATTCATTAAATCCATTATTTAAATTCCACTTCATTATATCAAAACTTACAAATTGAATTAAATTAAACTCATCAAATCAAATTCTTTAAATTTCAAGTCTTACATTAATTTCAATAAATCACATTTTATTTCTTGTTTAAAGAAATTTCAATTTCAATTATTTATTTACTTACTTTAAAAAACTTAATTAATAAAGAAATCTCAATTTCAATTATTACGAAGTAAAATTCACTTATTCAAAAATTCAATTTAATTTAATCATTAAATAATTCAATCTGATTTAATTATTAAATAATTCAAAACTTAATTATTAAATAATTTCAAAGTTTAATAATTTCAAACTTAATTATAATTTCAAACTTAATTATTAAACCATTTCAAACTTAATTCAATCATCATTTCAACTTAATTCAATCATTTCACAATCAAACATCGTTCTTTCATCAATTTCATTTTTAATGTTTTGTTCCGATTTTTAAATATTAACATTTTTCTTTCATTAAAAATTCAAATTTCAACTTCATTTCAAAACCATATTGTTTATTCAAATAAAATCCTCATTTTATTTTAAATCAAATTTATTGACCAATCGGGTTTTATTTAAATTTCCTATCCTAGGTCAAGGTTCAATTTGGGTATTTATCATTTCAACCCGATTCCAATTCAATTCAAAATCAAAGCATAGTAAAGGGAACTTGCAGTGTGATAACTGGGATGGTGTCAAAGTAAATAAACAAGCAATAGCAACAATCAATAACAACAATCTAATAATCAATTCAAATAATCCCGAAATAACCGTATTAATTCGCATTGTTATTTGTACGAATTAATATAATTATTTCTAGAATCTACACTATCATTTCATGTAGATTAAAGATTATTACATTACGGTTTTTCATTTGTCATCTATTTACAGTTTCATACATCATCAATTTAACAACATACATTCAGTGGTTCAAAAATGTAATTAAATAAATCCTACGTGTCAATAAATTCAACAGTTAAAGGGGTCATATTATACAAATGTCAGTTAATCAAATTTAACATTTAATTATCCTATATCAAGTTCAATTTCATACTATTTATCATTTTAACTTTAACAATTTTTCGTCCAATATAAACATCAACAATCAATCAATTATCAGCCAAACTATATTATCAATTTATCATCGCATAAATAATTAACAGATAATGGTGTCAGATGTCACAGGTGAACTGATACGGGCAATAGCATATATAACAGTGTAATTAACTAACAACAGCATATTTCAATTGTCGTTTCAATTGAAATCAAATTTAATAAATAAAAGAACGTTAATCGTGAGTGAGTGCTCACCTTCCGAGGCTAGAGATGAACGAAACTGAGATGTTACAAATCCGAGCACGAGTTCCAAAGCAAAATAGATTGGCACGAATTCGATGGTCAAGCTGATAATAGAAATAGACGAAATCAAATCAGAAATGGGTCGGTGCGGATATATGGTATAAGCGGACTTATATAACGATATATAACTATATATAATATCATATTTTAAATTCAATCATTAATTAATTTAAATATGTATAAATTTCAAGATCCATTGTTTCAGAATTAAGACACATATGATAAAACCAAACAAATATAAACTGCATACGAAACAAATAGGCTGTATAAAACATATTTAGGCAAAGTATATAATTAATATAAACAAATATAACTTATGTTTTGCAAATTCATTCATATGAGCTAATAAATTACCCTATATTAACCCACTTCATTATCAACCCGTATATATATACATCACTAACCAAAATTTTCAAATGCAACAAACCACAAAATGATAGAATATAATATACCCAGATTATAAAATTCTGATGCAACATATATATATAACTAATAGACGTCATGACTACATACGAATATAAATACTTATTCAAACAACAGCCCATATCTCCTGTATACAATACTAAAACCAAACTGTAACTTAGTTGGATTTTAGGGGTTGCTAACCATAGTCCATGAATCTTTTGTCAGAGACCATTTATTATCGCAAAACCTCCTGAAATGGGACAGTTCGCAACACACACTAGTTAAGCACACATGAATTTGATGTAAGTAATGACAATGTGAAAAGGGGTTCTTAACTCTTGCCAAGATTGAACATACTAAACGTCAATGTGAGATCGTTGTCAACAACTTCAACCTACTGTTAACTAAATAACATAATAATGAAAACTACCAGGACAAATTTCAATTGTTTATAGTGAATAAAGGCAGGATGCTATGATATCAAATCTTTAAGAGGGTTAAAGCGTTACCGATACCGGCCCAACAAACTTACTTATACATATATCTTCACACAGAAAAGCTCGAGTCGAAGTAAGGCACATGTTGGTGATCAAGTGTTGCACGTGGTTGACTTGGAGGAGGAGAACGAGGCGGTGCTGGCTCGAGGCTACTGAGATTGGCAAGAAGGCGGAAGTGGGTGCTGGGTCTGGTAGCAAGGTTAAAGGAGGTGGAAGGTGTTTGAGTTTTCAAGTGGCGATGGAGATGGTGGCTGACCTGGAGTGGTGGGAGGAGAGACTTTGCTTGCAGGGGTTTGTCACATGAAGGAGGGATGAAAGCGAGTTGTTGTCGGTCGGGTTTCGGTTCTCGGGTGTTTACGGAGATGGGGTAAGTGGACTGCAGGCCGGAGGTGGGCATGCGGGTAGGGGCCGAGTGAAAGTGGGCGAAGGGAAGCAGAGCACATGCATGCCTTGGTTGGAAAGGTGGCTGAAGACGGAGGCTTTGACAAGTCTCGGCGGTGATGTGGAGTTTCCGGTGGGGTTTCATAGCAGAGCGGAGGAGATGAAGAATAGATGGCGTGAGGGAAAGTGGGGGAGAGGGAGTTGGTTGCATTCGGCTACAGGGCAGACTAAGCTTTAATTCATTTTTTAGTGGAGAAGAAGAATGTACAGGGGAAGTAAAATGAACGGGACCGAAATGAATATAACTATACGTTATACGTTTCATATTCTCAATAGAAATGAACCAAAATAATTATTACTTGGGAATAGAGAAAGTCCAATATTGAATTTTGGGGACTTTAATCACTAGTGGCTAATGGTATTACACGGTGGGAATTGAAGAGATGTAGGAAACCGAAAAATCTTGAATGCAGAACCGGTACGACTAACGGTTACGCAAATTTCACTGCATACCAGATTTCAAAATACAGAATTGGACACACCATAGAGATCAGCATGACAAGATAGACCGAACGGTATACAGATATCAGTGGTTCGATTGAATTATAAAAAATTCGAATTTTCTACCAACGGAAAATGCGAGAAAAACGCTGAAAAATAAGATCGACGGAGCCAAAGATGTCCGAATTTGGAAAATCGACAAACTGACATCTTGCTCAGAAGATGGTTTAGAATTTTTCTATGAAAAAATATTTGAGTTTCGGAAACATTTTATTTTCAACGCTTTTTAACTGATTAAATTGAAGTGAATTTACGCGCGAAATAAACTTTCATATTTTCGGACGAAAATTTACCAGTTGCTATGTTTAACTAGACGTATTCCAAATATAAAATTTTTATTTCAAAGTTTTATCATTAAAAATTTCACAAAATTTCAACTAATTACGTTATTGAAATAGTTGAAATTTTATGGGTCGTTACACTCTCCCCCACTCAAAACTTTTCGTCCCCGAAAAGGAACGAGGTAGGAGAATAGAAACAACCAAAAAGAAAATAGATTTGAAATACAAAATAACAATTAATTTAAACCATATAAATTCAAATTTAAATTAATTGATATTCAATAATTGATTTAATCCATTTGATTTTACCAAAATCAATCTCAACTATTTCTAAATTCATTATCTTATTATTCAATTATCTTCAATTTACAATTTTAAAACCATAAATTTGAATAGTCTTTTATTATAATCATATTTGTTCAGCAATTTTAAATTCTTCTTTATTCCAAATTATTTTTAAACTTACCCTACTTAATATATCTAATCACATATATTTAACCCATATAAATTAATTTAAAAGATAAAAGTTTCGATTTAAATAAATTTATATTCACTAATTTGCTTTTAAATTCTAGGTATTTTCATAAGTTGATCAAATTTCAATTTATTAATTCTTTCAAAACAAAATTTTTTCTTTCAAAACAAATTTATTTCATTATTAACTGAGTTTACTTATTATCCTATCTAACTCTATTAACATCTTTATAATTAAAATTTAGTGTAAAACATTTATTATAAACACTCAAATTTATTTATAAATTCAATTTATCTTATATATTATCCAATTACATATTCAACTTCTGAATGATTTAGGTAAGTTGTATTAGAATGCAATTGAACAATATACAAATAAAATTTTCCCAATTCAATTATTCAAGTTTAAATATTTATTTCCAATTTTGGTTTTATTTATAATTAAAATCATCCTCTTATAAAATTTAAGAATTAGATTTCCGATTAACTTTAAACAATTTAGAGTTATATATCATATACTTATATCAATCAAATTTAAATTTTAAAATAAGATACTTATATAAATATATATAAATCAAATTATACTGAAGAAATTCAAATCAAAATATTTTTCAAACAAACCGTAGCAAAACTACAGAATAGTTTCTCCACTTCGAAACTCGAAAATGAATGTCGATGATGCGGCCGCCATCACCGAAATTATTTTCCAGCGACAAAGAGAAGAGTACTGATTTCAACATTTAAAATTCTTTGAAAACGATTTCTATTTGAAATACCTTCAATAATATACCAAAGCTTGAAATTACTGGAAATTAAATTCTCAAATTCTAAATGTTAAATTCATTTAAATTTCAAATCAGTTTATAACCCATGTTTAAAATTCATTTATAGATCAATAAGTGATAATCAATTATTATCATTTCAACAACCAATTTAATTAACTTATTAAATTTCAGAAAATTTTACTTATATATATCTATAATATATTCATACAAATTTATTCCATTTTCCAAATTTGAAAATAATATCGTGTCAGTTTGCTCTGTTTAAGTGTTTTGGAAATCCTATCGATAGCGTTGATCAGACGAATCGATCGGAAACCCAAATCAACATCAACAACTCAAACAACACAGCATATATTAAAACATTTATATATATTAGTTTACAAATACATTTCTTTGCTCGATGATACAGGAATGAATTTTCAAATTAAGGATAGGGTTTCAAATTTGATGGGCTCAAATCAAAGAGAATTTTGATTCGAAAATAAGTTTGAAACATAAGATAAGATAATTCAATTAACAGCATTGGGAGATGGACAAACTTATTTAGTTCCCGGGCAATCCTTAACCGGGTCGACCGTGACTTCAAGAATAAGATCGATGTGGAATTCCGAGGTAAATCAACACTCGATCTCAAGGGATGGAATTCAGGTATAGCAGGTAATAGATAGCATTGTAAACCGAGGATACAGAAATCTCCGATAAATCGATGCCTATTACAAAGGAGTTTGCTCCTTTACGAATCATTTGAAGATTGGGGAGACCGCCGATCTATTATAGATATCATTCAAAATGGTGTTATGAGGTGCTCCAGAATTGAAAGAAGACGAATAGTGAAGGACACGAATGAATTTCGGAACCGAGGGAACGTTCCAAAATTCAAAGAAATTGAGTCAAAGGAAGAGATTGAAACTCGAATGAGAGTGATTCTGTAAATGCATTTACCCTATATGTTAAGTTTTGCCTAGAGCTACCAAAGCTCTGATACCAACTGTAACGACCCGCCATTTTGGACCATTCGCGTCCATTATAAGTGTATAGGTAGACACTCATGTCGGAGTTGAATTGCTCAAAATACCGCGTTGTTAATTTAAATTTGGCAAAACTGAACATATACGGTAAATAAATAATCACAGATCACAGACACAGAGTAATAAGTGCAGCGGAAATAAAAGAGATAGTAGTTCATGAAGCTACTATATAAATGTATGAGTTACATCAGAGTTTACAACAGAAGAGTAATACGATACATCAGATACAAATCAGAATACATCACTGGAATCATCGAATAGTGAAGCAGAATAGATGGCTGGATCTTCAAGCAAAGCTCCAACTCCAAAGGTGAGTCTCGAATACTGGTACACTCAGTCTGACCCGAGCGTAAAGCAAAAACACAAGACACTCGAGTCAGGATTAACATTCTTATATTAATAAATCCAACTCAAGTGAAATAGCAATTGAAATACAAGTAACTCAAAGGATGTTTGGAATAACCATCCTTTAAGGATCCGTTAAACTATCTACTATGTAGTAATGTACGATAAGTAGATAATGTCTATCAGTAATATAAAAAGATATCAAAATAGCGTTAAGTCATGGCCCATTCCACCCTTAACACATTTTTATTCCCAAAAGCATATACAAGACCGTAGTTTCCCCAAAACCGGAAATCACCAGAGGGCAATCCATATACTAAAGGTACAAATCAAAATCGTAGTGGTCGCGTATAAATGGAATACAAGTATGACAAGGCACATGAGGCAATACCCAAGGTAGTGATACTACCGTTCGCTTGATCCGGACTAGTGAGAACGCAACGCCGCAGCGCCCGCAACACCGTGAAACAACACTCCCAAAATCAAGGGTGCACCAATCGACAACAAGTATAAGTAGTTCGAAGAAGTGTGTCCACTTGAGGTAGCTAATCCTCCATTGGCCCGGCACAGCTCCTGTTTTAGTCATTTCCAATTTGACACAAGTGTCAAGGCTATCCATCATCGTTCACTTTCTTCAGTCAACACGTACATCATTCCAACCACTTCATTCTGGATCATCACTCCACGAATATTAGTTATTAAAGTGGTTTTCGGTATCGACAGAGAGTATGTCCATATCCGATCCCGGTCTCTTTAATAACTACGTATTATTACACCGATTGGTCGGTTATATATTTCAAAAATCAAATCAAATTCAATTTCAATTTCAATTCGTAAACCAACATTTCATTTCTCTTTCGAGATCAATTTCCATAATTTACGTTTCAAAACTTCCAAATTCAAAATTTCAAAATCTTATAATTCAATTTCAATCTTTATTTAAAACAATTCAAATATTTCCAAATTCGCACAAAGTTTCATTTCGAAATCATTAGAATCAATTTAGTTTTAACATTCAAATCAATTTAAATCCATTTATCGATTTCATTCCATATTCATTAAGTAAATTTGCCATTCAAAACAATTTCTATTAAATTTCCAATTCATTAAATCCATTATTTAAATTCAACTTCATTATATCAAAACTTACAAATTGAATTAAATTAAACTCATCAAATCAAATTCTTTAAATTTCAAGTCTTACATTAATTTCAATAAATCACATTTTATTTCTTGTTTAAAGAAATTTCAATTTCAATTATTTATTTACTTACTTTAAAAAACTTAATTAATAAAGAAATCTCAATTTCAATTATTACGAAGTAAAATTCACTTATTCAAAAATTCAATTTAATTTAATCATTAAATAATTCAATCTTATTTAATTATTAAATAATTCAAAACTTAATTATTAAATAATTTCAAAGTTTAATAATTTCAAACTTAATTATAATTTCAAACTTAATTATTAAATCATTTCAAACTTAATTCAATCATCATTTCAACTTAATTCAATCATTTCACAATCAAACATCGTTCTTTCATCAATTTCATTTTTAATGTTTTGTTCCGATTTTTAAATATTAACATTTTTCTTTCATTAAAAATTCAAATTTCAACTTCATTTCAAAACCATATTGTTTATTCAAATAAAATCCTCATTTTATTTTAAATCAAATTTATTGACCAATCGGGTTTTATTTAAATTTCCTATCCTAGGTCAAGGTTCAATTTGGGTATTTATCATTTCAACCCGATTCCAATTCAATTCAAAATCAAAGCATAGTAAAGGGAACTTGCAGTGTGATAACTGGGATGGTGTCAAAGTAAATAAACAAGCAATAGCAACAATCAATAACAACAATCTAATAATCAATTCAAATAATCCCGAAATAACCGTATTAATTCGCATTGTTATTTGTACAAATTAATATAATTATTTCTAGAATCTACACTATCATTTCATGTAGATTAAAGATTATTACATTACGGTTTTTCATTTGTCATCTATTTACAGTTTCATACATCATCAATTTAACAACATACATTCAGTGGTTCAAAAATGTAATTAAATAAATCCTACGTGTCAATAAATTCAACAGTTAAAGGGGTCATATTATACAAATGTCAGTTAATCAAATTTAACATTTAATTATCCTATATCAAGTTCAATTTCATACTATTTATCATTTTAACTTTAACAATTTTTCGTCCAATATAAACATCAACAATCAATCAATTATCAGCCAAACTATATTATCAATTTATCATCGCATAAATAATTAACAGATAATGGTGTCAGATGTCACAGGTGAACTGATACGGGCAATAGCATATATAACAATGTAATTAACTAACAACAGCATATTTCAATTGTCGTTTCAATTGAAATCAAATTTAATAAATAAAAGAACGTTAATCGTGAGTGAGTGCTCACCTTCCGAGGCTAGAGATGAACGAAACTGAGATGTTACAAATCCGAGCACGAGTTCCAAAGCAAAATAGATTGGCACGAATTCGATGGTCAAGCTGATAATAGAAATAGACGAAATCAAATCAGAAATGGGTTGGTGCGGATATATGGTATAAGCGGACTTATATAACGATATATAACTATATATAATATCATATTTTAAATTCAATCATTAATTAATTTAAATATGTATAAATTTCAAGATCCATTGTTTCAGAATTAAGACACATATGATAAAACCAAACAAATATAAACTGCATACGAAACAAATAGGCTGTATAAAACATATTTAGGCAAAGTATATAATTAATATAAACAAATATAACTTATGTTTTGCAAATTCATTCATATGAGCTAATAAATTACCCTATATTAACCCACTTCATTATCAACCCGTATATATATACATCACTAACCAAAATTTTCAAATGCAACAAACCACAAAATGATAGAATATAATATACCCAGATTATAAAATTCTGATGCAACATATATATATAACTAATAGACGTCATGACTACATACGATTATAAATACTTATTCAAACAATAGCCCATATCTCCTGTATACAATACTAAAACCAAACTGTAACTTAGTTGGATTTTAGGGGTTGCTAACCATAGTCCATGAATCTTTTGTCAGAGACCATTTATTATCGCAAAACCTCCTGAAATGGGACAGTTCGCAACACACACTAGTTAAGCACACATGAATTTGATGTAAGTAATGACAATGTGAAGAGGGGTTCTTAACTCTTGCCAAGATTGAACATACTAAACGTCAATGTGAGATCGTTGTCAACAACTTCAACCTACTGTTAACTAAATAACATAATAATGAAAACTACCAGGACAAATTTCAATTGTTTATAGTGAATAAAGGCAGGATGCTATGATATCAAATCTTTAAGAGGGTTAAAGCGTTACCGATACCGGCCCAACAAACTTACTTATACATATATCTTCACACAGAAAAGCTCGAGTCGAAGTAAGGCACATGTTGGTGATCAAGTGTTGCACGTGGTTGACTTGGAGGAGGAGAACGAGGCGGTGCTGGCTCGAGGCTACTGAGATTGGCAAGAAGGCGGAAGTGGGTGCTGGGTCTAGTCGCAAGGCTAAAGGAGGTGGAAGGTGTTTGAGTTTTCAAGTGGCGATGGAGATGGTGGCTGACCTGGAGTGGTGGGAGGAGAGACTTTGCTTGCAGGGGTTTGTCACATGAAGGAGGGATGAAAGCGAGTTGTTGTCGGTCGGGTTTCGGTTCTCGGGTGTTTACGGAGATGGGGAAGTGGACTGCAGGCCGGAGGTGGGCGTGCGGGTAGGGGCCGAGTGAAAGTGGGCGAAGGGAAGCAGAGCACATGCGTGCCTTGGTTGGAAAGGTGGCTGAAGACGGAGGCTTTGACAAGTCTCGGCGGTGATGTGGAGTTTCCGGTGGGGTTTCATAGCAGAGCGGAGGAGATGAAGAATAGATGGCGTGAGGGAAAGTGGGGGAGAGGGAGTTGGTTGCATTCGGCTACAGGGCAGACTAAGCTTTAATTCATTTTTTAGTGGAGAAGAAGAATGTACAGGGGAAGTAAAATGAACGGGACCGAAATGAATATAACTATACGTTATACGTTTCATATTCTCAATAGAAATGAACCAAAATAATTATTACTTGGGAATAGAGAAAGTCCAATATTGAATTTTGGGGACTTTAATCACTAGTGGTTAATGGTATTACACGGTGGGAATTGAAGAGATGTAGGAAACCGAAAAATCTTGAATGCAGAACCGGTACGACTAACGGTTACGCAAATTTTGCTGCATACCAGATTTCAAAATACAGAATTGGACACACCGTAGAGATCAGCATGACAAGATAGACCGAACAGTATACAGATATCAGTGGTTCGATTGAATTATAAAAAATTCGAATTTTCTACCAGCGGAAAATGCGAGAAAAACGCTGAAAAATAAGATCGACGGAGCCAAAGATGTCCGAATTTGGAAAAACAACAAACTGACATCTTGCTCAGAAGGTGGTTTAGAATTTTTCTATGTGAAAATATTTGAGTTTCGAAAACATTTTATTTTCAACGCTTTTTAACTGATTAAATTGAAGTGAATTTACGCGCGAAATAAACTTTCATATTTTCGAACGAAAATTTACCAGTTGCTATGTTTAACTAGACGTATTCCAAATATAAAATTTTTATTTCAAAGTTTTATCGTTAAAAATTTCACAAAATTTCAACTAATTACGTTATTGAAACAGTTGAAATTTTATGGGTCGTTACATCCGGTCAGATCGAGTATTACAGATACAAGATAGGATGCTATGGAGCTCAGAGACGAGCTGAATGACGATGAGATATCACACATACTTTATTTTTATTCCACTGTGTATTGTAGGCTTTATATTCAGCATTTGTGAGGACAAGTTATTATAACTGTCTGGTATTGTGTTATTGATGTGTTGTACTTTGATGATGTAATATGTAAATAACAGTTATAGTTTCTTTTTGTATAAAGACAAGTTATTATCTATTATATATTATTCTGCTGCTATTGTGAGATTCTGTGTTGTTATTTCTATTTTCTTCTTCTACCTCTTTCTTCTTTTCCCTAACGATCTGGTATTTCCGGCATTCGATTGTTCGGCATGAAATACAGTGAACGTATTGATGTCGATTTTCGAGCGTCAGAAATCCCGGTCGTCACACACCCCCGACACCCTGTAACAAAACCCGACCCCTGTAGCCCAAATCAGCCACCAAATGTCACGATTTTCTACCAACAACCGGAGTTCGGCTGACCACTTCCATTCGTCTTCTTTTTGAACCAATTTTACAACGCCACTCTCCATTCGACCAATTATGGCCTCACGTTCCTCCACCCGATCACCATGGTAATGACAAAAAAATGGACTACAACTAAACAATACTGCACCCAATAAGCTTCAAAGAGATTCGAAGCCTCACTCATATTATTCCAATAGATCTAACATCACTCGTTTAAGTCACTCCTAGCTCTAGAAACATTTATGGGAAGAAGGTGGCTAAGTTATATTCTTTGATTTGAGTTACAGAAGAGGCAAAAAGAAAACTGAGTGAGTGAGAAGTGAATGGGTATAGGAAGGGTATGGGTGTTTATATAATTAAATATACTATTATTTAAAATTTTCTTTTTAAAACGTTACACGTTTCAAACTCCCACGATCACACAGTACACTCGATTGAAACGAAACTCGTCGGCGTGCATCATCTTATTATTTTGAAGGCACCAGTTTTGCCAAAATCCGAGATAGTACCCGGAATCATAAATTCATGTGTTTCGAGACCGTTTATCGATAAAACAATTTCAATCGCATTATCAATATTTATTCGAACTGTTAGTTTTTGTAAACAAATCTTGAATTTTTTTTATTATCATTAGTTATTATTAAAAAGGGGTTAGAAAGGTTATTAAACCAATTTAATCAAAATTCATTATTGAAATATTTAAATAATTCAGATTTTAAATACGAAGAGTCCAAAATTTTGGGTCGTTGCATTCTCCCCCAATTAGAATATTTCATCCTCGAAATTCCAACACAAGCAACATAGAGAAACAATCACACATCAATACTTAATAGTATTCAGTTACTAGCAAACACAGCTTACAGTTTGCCCGAGTTCAAAAATCCTCTTATCCATATGGACGATAAACAACCTACTAAGTTACTTATGCTCAACAGCCTTAGGTTATTACTTAGTCGATTATTCATACCATCTCAAACAATTCGAAGAGTCTTTCCCCAAACTCTCCATAAGCCAATAAATATAGTATTCAATTATACCAAAGCCCGTACGATGTACATATGCCACTCATACACAATATCAAATTCGATCACTTGCTCGATCACATAAATTTCACTTCCAAACTAGTATAAATCACTTGACCTCTCTAGTACAGACTCTGATCTATTTCTTTTATTAGAAATCTCCATTCTTTTATAAGAATCATTCAAGAATCTGTATCAAGTGTTTGCCGCCAATAATCTAGAGAAAAATCCTTGTTTGGATCAGTATAAGTCACCTTGAAATCATGTACTCGAATCCTAGATCGAGAATTGTCAAGCAAATAAAATGATCTATATACAACTCACGTATTTTATTCCATTGGTTTCTTAACTACACCAATTTCTTTTTAATTCACATTTATTTTCACATATAATATTAAAACCATTTATGAAACATTTCATAAAACATTATAAGTTCTCAAATATTTTATAAAGACTTGTTTCCATTTCTAAAATATTTCATTAAAACAAATTTCATTTTAAAACATTTCAAGACTTAAGTTTATTACTCGCATAATACTCCATTACATCCTAGGAATATACAAAACATTCATATTCGTTTTACTTAATAAGGATTTTCTACATATTTTTAACTTGTTTAAACTTGCTATCTTTTCAAATTAAGACTTATGAAAATTCAACTTTTATTCTTTTTCAATATCAAATTTCTTAGCTTTAATTTTATATTAATTCGGAAGTTTCCAACTGTCCAAAATCACCGTAAATTCCATTTTGTTTCAACGAATGAAAGTAGCAAACAATATACCATAACATGATGCACAAACCAAACTATCCTAATGCACAGGCTACATGCATCCGTAAAATAACTTAATAAAGTTTCAATTATTTATTAAACACACTTTATCCAAAAAGGGATAACGTGAAAAATTCCAACATTTATTCTAGGCTATGCCACTACTACTTGGGCCCCTTACATAGTATATAAACAAATCTTTTCCATATAGAAAGCTTATTTCAAAACCTTCATTAAACTACTGTATATTTTATATCGACTTCTTTTAAAGGAAACTTTAGAGCTAAACACTAGGTTTTATTTCAAATCATTTTAAAATAATATATTTACATTTATCTTTTGGTTATCAAATCATAATTTTAGGATTTAAATCAAAATCTGTTTTACCAAAACAACTTGTAGCAAAACTACTATAGTGGTATCCCCCACTTAAAAACTCCAAAATGAACGCTGATGATGTTGCAGTTATCATCATAATTATTTTTTCAGCGACAGAAGTGAGTTCAGTACTTTCTATCCCCTTTAAAATCCTTTTTAAAATATTTCTATTCATAAATACTTTCAAATAATTTTATTATATTGTTTATACCAAAATGTGGCACAAACGCTCTAGAAATTATAGTAAAGAATTGAGTGAAGAAATGAAATGAAAATGAGTAAAAACAAGACATGCTAACTTTATAGTGGTTCGGCTAAACGTTGCTTACGTCCACTTAGCTTTGTTGCTAATTATATTGCTGTTTACAAACACTGTTCTTGTGGATCGGTAATGATCCTCGGGATTACAAGAATTCCATGGAAATTCATAAACAACTAATAAATATTCCTTAAAATGTCACCTTTACCCTCTATTTATAGCTGAAGGTCGTTGGAAAATCCTCCACCATGTTCATAACCATGTTCCCCACGTTTAGAAAGAGAGATGCTTGGAAGATCGTGGCCACGTCCATTTTTAAGGATTGGTACCGACCTATGGTCGGGGATCGGTACTGATCCATAAGATCACTCCATGGATCTTCTTCGTGGCCTTGGGTGGATGTGAATGGCTTGTGACTACATGATTTTCGTCTTGATTGCTTTGCTAAAAGCTTTTTCCTTGGTGAACTAGCCGGATCAGTGGTAGAATGGAGTTCCTGGCTTCCTGTGTTGGAGACGCTTGATGTTTATTGCATGCGAATGATCCACCGAAACTTGAGATAAGTTATGATCAACATGGGTTGGAGGTAGAGAGGACATAAGGTTATATTGATGAAGATGTGGGGTTCGTTACTGATTCATGGTTAGGGATCAGTACCGACCCTTGACTTGTCTTTCTTATAGCTTTTGGACTTTGGTTTATGGATGCACGGGAGGTTGGCCTTCTTTTGGAAGTCAATGGCTATGTTTTGGGCTTGCAAACTTGGTCGTGATTGGCATTTGGATTCTCTAGTTATCACTCTATGCTCTCTCCCTCGGTAATCTTCAAGTTTGACTAATTGGATTTCTCTAAATACTGCCTAGTCAAAGAGCTAGATAACACTTGCCACCAAAGTACATCTTGTTTTCTACATGATGTGCTTTGAATCGAGACATGTTAGGATTATTGCATAAAATTACAATCCATACTTCAAATGGATGTCATCCTTACTTTGAATTGCTTCAGTGAAGTGTAGCGCCTTTGTTGTTCATTGCAATGCTTTGCTTTGTTCATGCCTGTTGATATCTGGCATTATAAAATTTGGAGTGCGCTCTTGTAATCTATCACTCCAAATCTAGGAGCTTTTAATAGATTCTTTTCTTGGATTCCACGAGTTTGAACTTTGCGCCTTATGATTTTAGTTATCAAGTGTCGAGAACGCACATGTGCATGTACATAGGTTGTTCACCATGATCCAACTAGGCACACATGCATATTGTTTAAATCAAAATGGCACACACCCAGAAGTTAAAGTAGAGAATAAAAAGCGAAGAATTAAATGAAAAATGAATAAGAAAGAGCACATAAGAATTTATAGTAGTTCGGAAAATCAAGGCTTGTGTCAACTTTATAATTTTATTGCTTATATTTTGACTTGGAGGAAGTTCTTATAAGTCAGTACAACTCTGATGCTTGGTTACAAGAATTAAAGATAGAGGAGAAAAAGAACCAAAAGATCCTAGAAAATGAGCCCTACCTTCTTATTATAGAGCTAGGGGCCTAAAATCTCGTACAAAATATTTCCAGGCCATTCTCCATAATTTAGACCAATTCCCCTTGAAAATAGATTGCCACCTCATTGGATTGCATAGGTCGGTACAACTCCAAGGGTAGAGGTCAGTACCGACCCATAATATTGCTAAATTAGCTACCATCAACTCTTCATATTGAATCGTCTTATGGTTAGCTTCGTGATTCCATAGCTGTTTGCATCAACAATAGCTTGTTTCTAAGTCCAAATGATTGGTATATGGAAGAACAAAGCTGCTGATTCGAGTGTTCACCGAGATTGATAGAGAATTGCATTAGATCAGCAAAATAACACTTGTGGTAGGCTTCTAACATCAAGTAGTGCATGTAGACAGAAGATGGGCCCCTCTAGCAGAGGAAAGTGGGATCGGTACCGACCCATGGGTAGGGGTCGGTATCGACCCAGAACCTATGTAGTTAATATTGGATAATATCGTTGATATATCGCCGATATATCTCATATCACTCCTAAGCCGATTGTTTTTAAATATCGCTTAAAATACCGTTAGCAATATTTCTCCTGATATTTGCCGATTTATCGCTCCGATATTTAGCGTAAAATACCCGATATATTTCAAGAATATCGTTAATTATTGTATGTGTTGGACAACTATAATTAGAAATAAATATATTCACATTCTCAATATTTTTTTTATATAGTGAATGACAATATGTAGACCATATTAGAAATCCCAATGCACTAATTTTTCATTTTTAACTATGGAGTTTTAATTTTCTTGATTAGTCTTCAAATAAAGAAAACTCCATTAATTCCATTATTTTATATGTTTTATATTCCGTGAAGACTTTACACTAAAAACAAGATCATGAAAGAGATACCACTCTTTTTTTTATCATTTCTAGTTGGTAAGTTAGCTTATGAAAATTCATTTTATTAGTTATATCATCAACAAAACCTAAAAGTTGAAGAGTGGTAAAGTTATATATTTGACATATCGATAAAGAATGAGCTAAAGTAGTAATTAGTATCAAATCAGCATTTCTTATTCGATAAATTAAGTGAGAAGAAACTGTAAATATGGATAAATTAGGAAAGTAATATAGATGATTAGATGACTGAAGAAACACCGAATATAGTATAAAAATGAAGAAAATAATAAAGATGCACATTATATGAATTTCATGGTTTTTATGAGCTTATATTGTGATTTGTATTTAATAGAATATCCTAAAAAAATAGATTGCAATCGGTAAACTATATGTAATCAGTCTTTGATAGTAATTTAGCATTATTAATCCAAATATTTGGAAACATAACATCATTATAACATAGTACAACATCATTTATAACATGTTCTACACAAGTCTGATATTTTATCGATATTAGCCGATATTATCACGATATTTTAAAATACCTTATATCGGTACTTGACCAATACGTACCCGATACCGTTATTAACTACTAAGCCCATAACTTAGTGAACTTATGTTTTTTTGGTCTTGGGTTGTTTTTGCATTGGCCATGTGACTTGATTTGTGTCTGATTTATGGACTCTTGGGCTATCTCTCTGGGCTTCCTGCCTGATAACTCCAAGTTCGGCTCGTTCCATCTATCCAAATATTGCCTGGTCAAAAGACTGGATAATACTTGCCCCCTAAAGTACATCTCGTTTCAAACATGATGTGCTTTGAATCAAGACAAGCCGAGACAGTTGCGAAGGACTCCACTTGGTGTTTCAAATGGTCGTTATCCTTCATGTGGATCAATTCTTGTAAAAAGTTATGCCCATAATTATTCAACGTGACATTCCATCAGCACCTAGGATTATAAATTTGGAACATACTCTCTATTATTCCGAGTTTGATGATTTTAAGCCGATTCCTTCCATGGATTTTTCTGGTTTGAACTTGATTTCCTTCGATTCCAATCGTCGGGTATTGGATATATGCACACACTTATTTATATGCACGTTCTCAAGTAGGAATGAATGCACATACATGGTCCATCACATGTATATATACTCATACACACAAACATACAAATATATATATATATATATATGTGTGTGTGTGTGTGTGTGTGTGTTTCTTCCCTTTTTTGTTTAAAAAACAGGACTTGGTACCGACCCATGCTCTTGGGTTGGTACCGACCCTAGACTTCTGGAGAATTTCCAATCTTTCTGCCTTAGAATACGTGCCTATGGGTTATAAAAACTAATCTACTTCATTCAATCTCCTCACTTCATCTTTGTTAACCGATCCATGCTCAAGCTACCATTGAAAAAGACCTCAACACCCAGGCCTTGCTTCATCTTTGCCTGACTCTAGGCGCACTGTTGCTCATCTTCACTTGAGACTGCCATCGCTGTTGAACTTAGGCCATCTCCATAGATCCAACCCAAGCTCTAGAACTCCATCTTGCAATAGACTGAATCCTCAACCTTATCTCAACTATCATAGGTTGGTAATGGACTTGATGATGGACATGAGTGTGGATGACCATACGCAGGCGAACATGGATGTGGATGGCCGTGAGTTTGGAGTCGGTGAAGATGAAAGAAGAGGGATGGAATTTCCTTTTTGTTGGATCGTCACCACTCCAACACTTAAGCAATTTTCTGGATTTTTGGTTCACATGAGTATCTTGCCTTGTGAACCAATGTATTCTTCTTGATCTTGAGCCTTTTCCAAAGCATGGCCAATGATGCAAAGCTTGTCGAGACGATTAGCGATGACAATCACTTTGAGCAAAATCCGAACTTTTAAAATGAACAATTATAATATCAGAAATCCGAACTGCATGATACTGCACGACACCGTGCTTGGATTCACTTTGCCACGAGGGGTATAACTTATAATCAATCTAATGTTGATTATCTATTGAGTTTTTTTTATAGAAATGGATCAAAGACATTCCAAACATCTTGCCGCTCAAGCCATAGGTACATCCACTTATAGATACATCGAATCCAACGTTGAGTCGAGTTCAACTACGACTCCACATGCCCAACAAACTCTGGTAGAGCACGCGCAGCAGCTAGAAAATCCACAGGTGGAACAGCAAGTTTTGGAGAATCCAGTTAAGCCGGTAGATAGGCCAGAAGTAGATCTCACTCCTGATACCCTTGAGGATGCCGTTATTTTGAATGATCTCGCTGACTCAGCTACCTCCAAAATCGATGAAGGATCTCTTCGGAGAATAGGCAACAAAATGGAATTTCATTTGATGACGTTCTAGTCCCATCTTGGAATCAAAAGAGCTCACAATCCACCAGAGGTTTATATTGCCTGCAATAGATATATATGCTTGGCGGGCTATGTCCCGCCGTTCAATCAGTTTATCTATTGAGTTCTGAACTTCATGCAATTGGTTCCAACGCAGCCGCATCCGAACAGCTACACCTTCCTCCTTGGCACATACATTGTCTTCACTGAACACTAACATCGAGTGCTTAGAGATGAGGAGATTAGATATACATCTTCAAGAGTCGAAAAGAAAGTCTGCCCTTCATCTACCTGGAACCGATCAGGGTTATAGAGTTGTCTCCGGCATATGGAACAAGTTGAGCTATTTCAAAAACGAGTGGTTCTATGTCAGTTATCTGCCTAAGTTCACACGAATATGGCTATCCGGACGTAAGTTCCATTCCATATGCATTATATTAATTTGTATAATAGTCTGCAGACTTAACTCACATCTTGTTGTATTATCCAGATATTTCAACGAGACCTAGTAGCGCGGCGCTTTCAAATGCCGTTAATGATCTTATGGCCGTTTCGCCAGAAGATCGAGACGCCAAAGCTCTTCTTTCAGATGATAATCTTCTTGCCCATGGTTTGTTAGAAATGGGTTGTACAACTCGTATAGTCCTAGTGGTTGCCAGTGATGATGACGATGACAATGACGATGATGATCATGACAACTTGCTAGGAGGAGGCAATATTGATCCAGATGTGCCCCAATCCCAAGTTCTGGGGCTAGAATTGAAGAAAATGTTGAGCAAGTACAAGAATATGCCCAGGAAGGTGAGATAGTGGGTGAAAGTGGTGAGGCTGGCAAAGGTAACATTGATGAGGGCCATGAGTCTCAAATTGAGCAATCTAAAGATGGTCAACGGACTGCTCCAAGGAAGAGGCTAGTAGTGAAGATTTCAAAGGCTCGGACTTCTATGCAGCCTCCGCCAGTCATAACCGCGGAGAAGACGCCTTCTATTTCATCAAAAGGCACATTTTCTAGATTAGGGCCAATTCTTGCTGAGTTTGGTTCCTTTGATGTCAGTAACATTAGTTTGGAGGGCATCGACTCCCTATTCACTTCGATAAGGATACTATCCTTACCAGTGTAGGAAAGATCACTCATATGTGCAAAGCTCTAGCTTACGGTCCGTTGGAGGGATACTAGGACACTTACACATATGTGCACTTTATGCCACTGCATAGCACTTGATTTGCCTCCTTGTTCGTTTGATCTAACTTCTTCCCGTTTTATTTGTAGGATCCATGGAAAAAAGAAAATATGTACTCCAATCTATGGAGGATAATACAACTCGATAGCGGAAATGCTATCTAAGTGGTTACCATCAAGGCAGCGGCCGAGACTCAGACTCCAGCCATTGATCCGATCATGATAGAAGTAGTCATGATAGAGATGACTAGGACAGAGATAGCCACAACAGATATTATCCATCACGTGACTCCGGCTCTAGATATCGCCTCAGGTCTAGGTCTCCTCCTCTAAAGGACTTGGATAAGCATTCAGATTATCATAATGACATCCCACCTAGCGGCACATCTCGTGCTCCACCTCTAGCTTATGTTCCTACTCAGTAGTTGACCGCAGCCTCAGTCGATCTTCTTACAACAGGCACCAAAAGAGTGGTTCTGAGACTTCTCATCATAAACCTAATAAAGAAACTGTTGAAGTTCCGATTGTCTCTGCGGAGCAACAACTTGCTGCTAGTTGTTGAATGGTTGAAACGAAGGAGCAATTTCCAAATATCTTCTTTGATGAGCTTAAGTTTATGCCCAACTTGAAAAGAATTCCATCTAACATCCAAAAGATGACCATTGCTTGTGTGACTAGTGTTCATGATCAATACAACGAATGATCACGAGCATTTAGAAAAATATCCAAGGTCTCAAGGGAAAGGCAGCTCGAAATCGAAAATCAAAAAATCATCGAGGCCTACAACAAAAGGATCATAGCTCATCTTGGTGCCAAGGTTAAAAAAACTAAGGAAATCTTAAGCCAAAGTTGAGAAGAAGGCCGAGGATGCAATCAAGGCACTCGAAGGTGAGAGGACTAGGCATCGGGATGAGATGGAGAAAGCGTTCAATCGGAACCATGATATGGTGTTAGAGAGATTGCCGCAAATAGGAGTGCGGCGGAACTGAAGACCAAGCTTAATTGCGAAACAAAGGAAAACGAGGAGGCGCTCCAAAAAGCTCAAGATTACTGCGACGATCTTCTCAACACTAAGCAAGAGAGGGACAAGGTGGTTAAACATGCTAGGGACATAGACGCGCTTGTCAAGAGGGAAGTTGAGGCCGTAGAGCAATAGATGATGGATAGGTTTGAAATAGGGCTCATCAAATATAGTACCAATGTTCTCAAGCTCTGCAACCTAGAATGGCTTGGTGATGATTATCCTAGGTTTCTGGGCTTGGCTCAGGAATAGATTATCTTGGAGGAGAAAGCATTCCAGAATAGTGGCTAGCTGGACCTTGCTCAGCAGGTAAAGGAGTTACTGATAAACGATGAGCCCAGTATGCTAAGAAAAGGTGAGCTCATTCTTCATCCGAAGCGAGCGGCCACTGTAGAGAAAAACTTGAGTGAAGTCTTAGGAGCAAAGCCACATAACGCTACTGCTAGCCAAACACCTAGGCCTCAGGCTACTCTAGGTCCATCCCTTGATTTTGGGTATGATCCAGAGAATCCCCAGATGTATATGTCTGCTATCCTTTCTCCTATCCCAGAGGGAAATTCTGGTGGCACTCCGGCTCACACAGAACCACAAATAGAAGAAGGTACCTTGCTGACTTCCCTTGTATTTTAGAGGGTTGACGTGTCATCGACCGAAGTCACTAATCTATCATTTTATATCTCTTAATTTTTAGGTCAGCCCCAAATCACCCTTCTTCATGATAAGGACTCTCGGCCGGACAACAAGAATTTGCAATAGAATTAGTAACCGTTACAACTTCAACAACTATTCCAACCATCCCAATCAAAGAAACTCCCGGCCTTGATGAGCGAATGATTGATGCTTTGCTTGATGATGGGACTAGTGGGACTTATGAAGCTTAGATCGATGAAGATGTTGTGATAACTAGAGTTTCTGAGTCCATATCGGGTCGCACCATGAGTCAAACTGAATGGGAACTTGGCCTTGCCAAAGAGGCCAAGCTGGAGAAAATTGAGAAACAAATCCTCCTTGCTACAGAGATTAAGTAGGAGAAGTTTAAGGCCATCTCTACTCCTTAATCGGTCGCCTTGCCCGGGCAGACTATCTTCGCTCCAATCCATATTTGTCCACGTGGTAGCGCTCAAAGCATACCTATGGAATCTTCGCGAAGCACTCCAGTCTCCATTCCTCCACCTGGGAGCAATCAAAGTGTGCCTACTGGATCATCGCAGAGCACTCTACCCAAAGGCAAAGGAAGTGGGGGAAGTGTAAGTGAGCAATAGAAGAATGCAGCGTGCCTTCTTCTACGGAGAAGAAGGAGATGAAAGAAAGAAAGAGGAAACCTAAGAAGTGATCGTCTGTCTTCTTTGTGCCCTTTGGTTGTATAGTAGTACTTAGGCTTTTTTCTAATTCCCCTGCTTTTTATTTTTTCGGCCGGTGTTATGCAGATTCGACCTTTGCTTTTGTTTTCTTGGTTAGGTGTAAATAAACTTGTACATAGCTTTCCAAGTTTCATTTTGAATGTTAATAACAGAGACATTTTTATTTTTGTCAAACCTTTATATGAATTTGCATAAGTTGATTTAGAAATGCATTTTTCGTTCAATGCACTTGTGAAACATTCCTTTTTATGATTATCATTGGACTAAATCTTTAGCCTACTATGTAATTTAACGGCCTTTCGTTCCCCTTGCGAACGTAAAGTAATTGTCAAAATGCCAAACTTGGGGCATTAGTTGAGGTTTTACCACTTAGGATAGTGGTCTAGGTATCCTTTTCCAAGATAACGATACCCTATTACTTCGAACCCCGGGCACTAATTCTAAATTAACTACTTAATAACATAGTTCGCACATCCTTATCCAGGATTTTCATTTCCAATTGTGCCTAAATCTGGGCATCAATTCAAAGTTCATAGGTAAGATCCATCTTACGACGAGTATGGACCTTTCATTTTGTCTACTCCAGGCAAAATGTTGAGTTGTGGATGGTCTTATCACATCCACTTTGGTTTATACTCACGCCTCCAATATGAGGGCAAGAGTTGATCGTGCGAACGGTCGTATCAAGTTCGGTTTGATTTATACTCCTGCACCCACATTAAGGGTGAGAATTAGTGTATGGACGGTTAGGTCACATCCGGGTTGAGTTTATACTCCTACCCTCAAGCCGAGGACAAGAGTTAGCTGATGGATGGTCGGGTCACATCCATTTAGTTTATACTCCTGCCCCTAGTCCGAGGACAAGAGTTGGCTGGTATCAGTCTCCGGATACCAAGAAAGACTTCAAGAGTCCGATCACGAACCACAGAAGTTTTAGTTGGCACCTATCTCTAGGTACCTGCACACTTGCATTATTCACATGCAGATTCATTTGAGTCGGTCAAGTCACAACTCTTAAGTAATGGAAAGAGAGATTCTTGGACTCAAAAGGTCATTTTATTCCATAAAAGATGGGAAATGATAGGTTCAGTCTTATTACACTGCATTTATCAATTTATTTCTAAGTGAAATAGCATCGTAGGTGCTCGCTATTCCACGCCCTCGGGAGTGAAATCCCGTCAATCATTGCAACCTTGAAATTTCCATCTCCGAGCTTTTACTCTATTGCGTACGGACCTTCCTAAGTCAGGTCCAAGTTTCAAAGGTCGGGGAATATTCATTTGAGAACCAGGTCGCCAACTTCGAAGGTCCAGTTCTTGACTTAGTGTTGTAATATAGTGTGACTTGGTGTCATTGTGCAGCTGCCCTCAACTCAGCTGCGTCGTGCTTCTCATCGATCATATCAAGAGACTCTAGCAGGAGTTGCTCATTAGTCCATGGAGTGTAGTGAATCACTCGATGAGAAGGTACTTCCAGTTGAATTGGAATCATAGTCTCTGATCCATAGGCTAGGGCGAATGCAAAGTGACCAGTCGCTGATTTATGAGTTGTTCGATAAGCCCATAGTACTAATGGAAGTTCATCGACCCACCTTCCCTTGGCCTTTTCCAACCGCTTCTTAAGAATGGACTTGATAATCTTATTTGCCGCTTTGACCTGTCCATTCGCCCGGGGATGTGTCACCGTAGCAAATCTCTTCTCTATGCGATGCCGCGGTAGAAATCTTTGAACTTGGTACTGTTGAATTGGGTCCCGTAATCGGTAATGATTGCCTATGGAACTCCAAAACGACAGATGATATTCCAGAAAGCAAAGTTGATTACTTTCTTTGTGGTGATCATTTCCAACGGCTCTGCCTCAGCCCATTTGGTGAAGTAGTCAACTGCGACGATGGCGTACTTCATGCCACCTTTAGATATCAGCAACGCATCGATGATATCAATTCCTCAAACTGCAAATAACCAAGGACTGACCATTTGAGTAATCTTCATTAGTGGGGCTCTTGGTATTTTAGCAAATCTCTGGCCCTTGTCACACATCGGGTGTAATCAGCTGCATCTCGGTTGACATTTGGCCAGAAGTATCCATAGTGGAGGATCTTCTTCGCTAGGGTTTGCCCTCCATTGTAGTCCCCACAGGCCCCTTCATGAACCTCTTTTAGAACTCGCTTGGCCTCTACACGGGCGACACACCGAAGCATAGGGATAGAGAAACCCTTCCTTTAAATTACTCCTTCCTACATGATATATCTCAAAGCTTGTCGAAGGAGCTTACGTCGTTCATTCCTTCTCTCCAAAGGATTCCTCTCTGCAAATAATCTCTTATTGGAGTCATCCATGTCCACTTTTTGGGTTCAACCTCCAAGATCTAATCGACATCCATCTATTCAATGCTCGGAGTTGATAGTACTTCTAATGGGAGTAGGCCCATGAGCTGCGCATCTCTAGAACTAGCCAACTTAGCCAGTGAGTTAGCCTTTCCATTTTCTCTCTAGGAATACGAGCGATCGTGTAATATTCGATGTCACCGAGCAGCTCAAGGACTCGGTTTAGATTAGGAGCTAGTCTCACTCCTTTTGATTGAAACTCTTTCTGAACTTGGCAAACCACCAGTTGGGAGTCACAGAAAATGTGTAAGTCTTTAATCCAGTCTCTTTGGCAATCTTGAGTCATGCAATCAAGGCCTCATATTAAGCTTCATTATTTAATGCCAGAAAGTCGAGTTTCAAGGCGTAACAGATTGGGTGTGTTCGAGAGTGACAAGTACAACTCCAACATCGGAACACCGCTCATTAGAGCACCATCCATGTACGTCTTCCACCTAGTATCTTTCTCACCACTACTCTCTAGAGGATCATCTCATGTAGTGAATTTAGCTATGAAATCCGCCAAAGCTTGATCCTAGATTACTCTCCGAGGGTGATAGGTTATGTCGTATTAACTTAATTCAACGTCCCATTTCAATAGTCTTCTAGAAGTTTCAGGTCGCTGCAAGACTTGCCGCAAAGGCTAGTTGGTGAGAACTTTGATCGGATGAGCCATAAAGTAAGGGCGGAGTTTTCTGGAAGCGATCAACAGGCAATATGCAAGCTTCTCCAGCCTTGGGTAATTTCTTTCTGCTCCCGTCAACCACTTACTGATATAATAGACTAGTCACTGGATGTGGGATTCCTCTCCTACAAGTGTGGCACTCAAAGCATGCACCGACACTGCTACGTATATAAACAGATCTTCATCATCCAATGGCTTCGAAAGAATGAGGGGTCTCTCCAAGTGATCCACCAGAGCTTGGAATGTGTCTTTACATTTGCTATTCCACTTGAAATTCCCTTTTCCCTTCTTAATGACGTCAAAGAAAGGAATGCATTTGTCTATGGCTTTGGAGATGAACCGACTTAGGGCAGCGACCTTCCCATTCAAGCTTTGGACTTCCTTGATCGTCTTCAGAGCCTGAATCTTTCTCAATGACTCGATCTTTTCGGGATTGGCTTCAATCCCATGGGAGTTCATAATGAAGCCCAAGAATTTCCCTGACGCAAAAGTAAAACAAGTGATTGAGCTTCATTCCGTATTTCTAGAGGACGCCAAACATCTCTACTAGATCATCAACATGGTTCGCCGAACACCATGAATTCATAAGCATGTTTTCCACGAAGACTTCCATCGAACGTCCAATATGAACTTTGAACATCTGGTTTACAATCCTACGATAAGTTGCTCCTGCATTCTTTAATCCAAAGGGCATGACCAGATAACAATACAGTCCGAGGTCAATTATGAAGCTGGTGTGTTCCTGATCCAGGACGTGCATCAGGATTTGGTTGTATCTAGAGTGCGCATCGATGAATTAAAGCAATTCATGTCCGGCCATTGAATCCACCAACTGATCAATCCTTAGAAGCGGAAAGCTGTCCTTTGGGCATGCCTTATTTAAGTTGGAATAGTCGATGCATGTCCTCTACTTCTCGTTCACTTTCCTTACTAAAACTAGATTAGATACCCACTCTGGGTATAAAGCATCACGGATGAAGCCGTTGTCCTTCAGCTTATCCATTTCATCTTTGACTGCAGCGAATCTCTCCGGACCTAGGCTGCAGTGTTTCTATTTCACAGGAACACATTTGGGATTTATGTTCAATGCTTGGCTCGCTATCTCGACTGACATCCCACGGATGTCCGAGTGTGTTCGGTCAAACACATCTAGGTTTACCCAGAGAAAACCAACTAACTCCTTCATTACTCTTGCACCGAGCTGCTATCCGACCTTTAGGACACAATTTAGATCATCCTGGCTGATTGAAACAACGATCGTCAACTCAGCGGGAGCTACTCTTCCACCTTCTTGCTCTTTACATCGGTCTATGTCATCCTGGAACGGACTGGGCTACCCGAGCCGGGGCTCAGGTTGTAGTTGCTATGCATCCAAAACCTTAATGCAGAGGGTCCCCTCCATATTTTTTTTCCTTTCTTCTTTCGCCTTGCCTCCTTTAGCTCGACGATGTAGCATTCGCGGCCAGCCACCAGATCTCCCTGGATAATCGCTACGCTGTTCTTTGTAGGAAACTTCATTATCAAACACCAAGAAGCTATAACCGCTCTGAATTCAGCCAAGCCCGTTTGACCCAGAAATGCATTGTAAGCTAAGTAAATATCCAACACTAAAAAAGACACGACCCGCACTCGCTTGCGGTCGCCCTCGTCCAGTAATACCGGTAATTCAACATATCATATGGCTTCAGTAGCAATCCCATTGAACCCCTATATTCGAGATTTACACGGTTTCAAGTCCTTCTCCTCCAACATCATTTGATCATATGCTTTATTAAACAAGATATTGACTTAACTCCCATAGTCAATTAACATCATCCGAACAATTGCAGGACCAATCCTGGCTGTGATCATGAGTGGGTCAATCATTGGAGCTTCCACTCCATCAACATCTTTATTCCGAAAAACAATATCGTCAGTCATCGTTTGCATTGTTTTGCCGGAGTCCCATCTTCAACAGCGCAACAACTTTCACTCTCTGCATGTTTTATTGCACCAACATATTTATCCATCTCAGCTAGACTCTTACTGGCTGGGTGTGGCCCACCAATAATTATATTAATCACCAACTATTTTTCTGGCCACTTGAATGCATCAGCACCAGGTTCAGCTTGCCCTCATTGGGAAGATGACCTAAGGCAGTTAGAGTTTCCTTGCCCGCCATCCTACGGGGCTTTCACATATTGCTATAACTTTTTCTTACGAATCATCTCCTCAATCATATCACGAAAGTTTTTGCACTCGTTGGTATTATGACCGTGAGTTTCATGGAATCTGCAGAAGTTGCCTGACTTTCTCTCCTTCTTAGTCGACTCTCTTAGAGTCGGCGTTTGTACTGCTTAGTGTTTTGAGTTGCCAGATAGATATTCTCAATCAAGTTGTTCAGTTCGGTATAACTATCGTACATACGAGTCCTAATACGATTCTTGTTATCTGGCTTCTTCTTCTTAACCCCATCATCATTCCATTTCTAACTATTGTTTTGCTTACCAACATTCACACCTACATTTCCAAAGCTTCCTCCAGAATTATGTACAACAACATTACTTTGTATCACTTCGTCTAAATTCCTAGCACCGGTCCTTCATGGATGCTTGCAAGCTTCCTCTAAGCGTAAGTACCCATTAGCTTTTCTATAAAAAGCATCCATTGTAGATAGGGGCTTCCTTTCCAACCATTCCTCGAATTCTATATCAGGATGAATCCCCTTAATCAACGCCATCAACACTATGTTATCCTTGGGATCTGTAACTTTTGTCACGGCTGTGTGGAATCGATTCAAGAAATCCTTCAGCGACTCTCCATCAACTTGGAAGTGGTTTGACAAAGACATGACATGTTTTGGTCCTGAAGTATATAAGTGGAATTTCTCTATAAACTTCTTTGACAACTCAACGAAAGATGATATGGACCTCGGTGGAAGTCGATTGAACCACATCATAGCTATTCCTTCTAGGAAAATTGGAAAATAGCGACATTTCACAACATCAATAGCTCTGGCGGAATCCATATGCCATTCATATCCCATCAAGTGCTGCCTAGGATCCGTCATTCCTCCGTACAACAGTATAGTTAGCATTATGAATTTGGGGGCTATCTCCTGTATATAATGTTCTTTGTAAACGGATTTCGACTGGGAGAGGTACCACATTCATCGTTGTTTCTAAAATGATTTTCGCTAACAAGTCTCCTGACCATATCCTCCAGGTAGTCCGGGTCAACAAGTTCGACTGGATGGCGGTAATCGCGCGTCATGCCTAGTGTTCGGCCTGGCGAATGCTCTCGGTTTGGCTCTCAATACCCAGGTTCTCCAGTCTTTGGGAGATCCATTCATCCATCAGTCCCCCCTTTTTTGTTCCCATGAATAGTATCATTAGCAGCAACATGATTTTCCAGATTATTATCATTGGCAGCTCATCCAAAAGTCAAATCCATGCCACCTTCCAGATGGCGAGCTCTGGACCCACCATTGGATGAGTCGGTATTGATCCCTAAACTTTTTCCTGGAACTTGTCTTCCTTGGTAAGATGTTCCAATGGTGTTCTGATTCTTCTTCTGCTTCATGTCCCTTGTCTCTGCTCGGATGATGAGGAACTAGACTCTAAACTAGAATATTTTCTACTCCTCCTACGCCTATTTCGAGTTAATTCATTCAATAGCCTCAAGCTTTGCTGCATCGTTTGATTCATCTCATTCTAACTAGCTTGGAATCTATCTTCCATCTGCTTTATCATCCTATCCATCTCCATTCTGGTCATGACTTCAATTGGATTCTGGATCTCCAGTTGAGTAGGTTGGGTAGCTTCATCTACATGCTTGGCATTCTGGTTCTCAGCTTTAGTAGTAGCTTTGGAATTGGCAGAACGGTCTCTTCTTGATAGGGCCATTTCAAATAGCTTCTCTTAGATTATGGAAAGTCTGAATATTAGAAAATAAGATGGGAGAATTGGATCTATCTCTTGGAATTAAAAAAATCAACAGTAGATGATGGATCCACGTAGCCTGAGAATATAAGCTCTCAGTGAAACCACCAAAATGTTTGAACCAAAAATGGCATAAACACCCAGAAGTTAAAGTAGAGAATAAAAAGTGATGAATTAAATGAAAAATGAATAAGAAAGAGCACATAATAATTTTGTAACCTCCCTTATTTTGAGGCCTGAAGCTAAGCGCTATAGATGCTGCAGTCATCTATAGTATTAACTTTCGGTGACAAAATACGGTAATATTAATGGTATGCATAATATCAGAAGCACATGAATATGAAATAAAATCAATACATATTTCAAAAATAGCTTTTCTTATTACATTTCAAATCAATTTTCCATATTCAATTACATAATCCAAAAATGATTCCCAGGTTTTGATCAACCATAATTATTACAAAATACGCTATGAGCGACATATGAAGATGTCCCCGTGGATGATCAGAGTACTAGATAGATAGACATATCAGTTATAAATACATCACAGCAGAAATACTACTAAGTAACTCCTACAAGGCTAGCTTTGCCTCCTACATGCCTTCGGAAGCTTATTCGTCCAACCTACTAAACCTGAAAAGTCCTTAACTCTCAATCTACTCAAATTAAATTTTGAGCACCCGAGATTTTAAGGGGGAAACATAAACTTCGAGTCAGACATAAAGCCTAGTGTGAATAATTCTATTACATCTCGGTCTACTGATATTAAGTGAGACCACATCGCTTAGCGGAATGGGTTTCCCCTCACTAATATCCTTTAAAAATCACATCTTTTGCAAATCAAAATCCTACAATCAAACTGATTATAACAACAATAGCAATAACATGTATGCATATAAATCAGGTAATCAATGGACTATCTGTTTAATAATATAGTTTTATCTGGCAAACTATTAAGTATTGGCTGACTCGGGCCTACCAGACATAATAAATATTCTAACTTCTGTTCGATACAATACTGGACGATCTGTCCTTAACTTACTTCTCCAAGGGTCAACTGATCTTAATGGTTTTGCAGGCTCACCAATAACCTACCTCTACTCTGTGTATTCCTTTTTGTGTGTAACAACATTTTAGTCTTACCCGTGACAAAGCCTTACACACTGGAATTTTGGACATATATTAGCTAGGGGCTACTAGCTAAAGTATAGGGAGTGACCCCACACCAGTCCCCCCATCTGTTCTTCTAATATCTGAGTCATATACTTAGGGTTAACTACCATATTCAACTTAATTTAACTCTTTTAAACCATACTTAAACAAGGACTGTAACGACCCGTATTTTTACGGATCGACAAGTTCGACAGAATCTGGAATTTTAGCATTTTTAAGTCATTTCAGATTTTGAGGCAGATTTGTCTAAGTCCTAGGTCGTGAACGACCTAAGAGCTAAGTCGTGACCGAGTTAAGGAATTCGGCGAGTTAGTGTTAGGTCGTGGGTTAGTTGGAGCGACCTATAGAATTATGCAACCTAGGATTTAGTTAAGTGTTAGGTCGGCAGGGCGAGTTAACGACCTAAAGAACTGACCGACTTAAGGATATGGCGACTCAAGGGTAGGCAGACCTAGTGGAGTTAGCGACCTAGTGGTTACCGGGTTAGCATAGTTAGGTCGGCAACGACCTAGGGGAGCTGGGGTAGCTGGTTAGCGACTTAGTAGAGTGAGCGACCTATGGGATTGACCGACCTAAGAAATAAGTTAGTTAACGACTTAATAGTTAAGTCGTTGGATGACCTAAGGGGGTTAAGTCGGAGGGGTTGGCTAAGTCTTAGGTCGCGTATTGGCTTAAGTGTTAGGTCGCTGGGTTTCGTCTAAGTGTTAGGTCGCTGGGTTTCGTCTAAGTGTTAGGTCGCAATCTGTGTTAAGTCGTAGATGACATAGGAGTTAGTGGTTAAGTCGTAGGTCGACTTAATAGTTAGGTCGTATGCGCAGAAGTGTTAGGTCGTAGGAGTTGAGGCGCGCATATCTGTTAGGTCGGAGAGGCTTAGGTCGGAGGGGCTTAGGTCGAAGACGACTTAGGAGATAGCCGAGTTACGACTTAGGGTATTTTCTGCTATAAATAGGAGAGCTTCTCTTCATTTTTGGGATCCGGATTTTGAAGCGACGAAGTGCTGCCATTTTGAGAGCTCGACTTCTACACTTCTTCACTTCTTTTCTCCACTCTAATCTAGTGCTTCCATCCATCCAAATCGAAGATCAAGATTGAAGATTCAAGAGCTTAGATTGAAGATCTTCATCTTTTCAAGTGAGATTTCTTCGTTTGAAGCGGATTCGTGATAGATCAAGCTTGATCCTTTGCTGTCCAGATCTGAAGCGTATTGATTTGGGTTTGTTTTGGTGATTTGGTGAGTGGTGATTATCTCTCACACGGATCCAAAGGAGTATATCGGATTGTTGGCTCGATTTGGTGTTAAAATAGAGATTTCTATGCATTTTTCTTCATCCTAAGTGTAGATCCATGTAGATCCATTGTTCATGATGATGTTACATCCATTTTATCACATGTTAACCTATGCAAGTTCATTCATCAAGTTTGTAGAGATATTGTTCATGTTTTCATGCTTATTGGACTTTCAACTCTTTAATTACGAAAATGCCATTATTGTTATAATTGTCTACTTAGATCATATTTGAATGCTTGATTGTTTGGATTAATGTTTGATTTGATTGATTGCTATGAATTAGATGATTGGTGGTTTGATTTAGACCAAAGGTGATTCAAAAGCTAAGGGAAAGGCTCTTGAATTGGGAAAGCTGCTCGTGGCATATGTAGCGGGATGATGAAGCTCTTATGCATAGATTTGATGATGTGATGTTGAGATGAGGCTTTGCGAGGATGTGATGAAGCGAAGCAATCATGTGATGAAGACTTGGTCTAATCCAGACGGGATCATTCCAAGCATGTTGATAACTCGGTGATATGATTCGAGTTGAGGATAATGAATGGATATAAGAATAGTCGTCGAGGAGGATGACTAGGAGGTTTGGATAGCATCGTTGTTGAAGGTTCTAGCATGCTCTAAGCAAGAGTACGTTTGGGCAGATTCGATAGTCCCAACGACTAACTGTTGATGGTCGAGTACTCTGGGCAGATTCGATAGTCCTAGGCACGGGTTGCGACGATGTGCGGGAGTTATGTCTAGAACCGGGGTTTCCATTAGCCCTTGACGGACGGCTGAAAGAATGTGCCGGTCATTCAATTAACGGTGATATCGAAGCAATGATAACAGTGATAGCCAGAGTCATGGATGTTTGGTTGTATCGTCATTCGGACTCAAGAGCGGTATTTTCTGGGTGCTTATCTGATTTAGGCCTTGGTACTTGGAAAACATCGCCCTTGACTCGAGTGATAGTAGCTTTACTTTAAATTGTATGCTCTGCTATGTTTGCTTCTGCTTAGTGTGTGTATGGGGGCTATCACTGTAGAATGAGGTTGGGGTGGGAGGGTTGTATTCCTATTCCTTTTCCTTTATGCTCTTTTGGTATGTTGTTAGTTAATTTACTGCTCACTAAGACTGTTGTCTGACTCAAGGCTTTATGTTTTAATTCTTATTGCCTTGGGCTGTTCGTCCATTTTTGGGACGGGCAGACTAGGTAGCAGGTGACAGGTGCTGTTCTCTTCTCACGATGCTGATGTCGAAGACGAGTTGGAGGGTTGCATATTATCTTCTTATTATATGTACTGGATGTTCCGTTGTTTTGTATTCTCTGAGTGTTATGTAGTGAGGCTTGATGTATTGGCTATGTGGATGCTTGTATTCAACTATTATGAAGTTTTATATGATGGCATTTTATTCTGTAAAGCTTTACTATATACATAAGTTCTATTGTATTTTGTTCATGCGCTGTGAGTAATACGATAGATTCTGTTGTTTAAATCTACCCTGACAATCGTCCATGGTCGCCTGGCACACTTTACAGCGCACTATCTCTAGATTCGGTGCAGGGGTAATGGGCGGTCGTCACATTTGGTATCAGAGCATTGGTTAATCGATTTTACCCAACGCTCGCTAACGTAACTACGTATGAGAGACGTAATTGTATTTTGATGGATGATTACTATATATAATATAGTAGTTTAGCAGTAAGTTAGTCCTTTATGCAGTTGTTTCCCTAGATGTTCTGATCATTCCTTTTTATAGATATTGAGAATGAGTCGAAGAGGGAGACCAGCTGCTAGGGAAGGCTGTGCTACTGAAGAGACTGCTGATTATGCAGCCATGTTCGAAGCTATGATGACTTCGATCATGAGAAGGATACCAGTTCCAGGGGCAGCAGTTGATGTTGGAGTTCAGGTTCAGACTCCGAAACCAGTGGATTTTGCTAAGCTATGCAAGGACTATACTGCTCTTGGAGGGAAGGTTTTCTTGGGAACAGAATCAACTATCGAAGTCCAGAGATGGATAGATGCTTGTAGAAGGATCTTTGGTGATTTGGGAATTGATGATGCAACTAAGAGGAAGTTGGCATCAAGGCAGCTTCAAGGGAGAGCCTCTGATTGGTGGAACTCTATTACCATCAATACTGCGGAGGAAGAAATTACTTGGGAGCAATTCCAAGTCAGATTTGAAGCTAAGTTCATTTCTACAGCTCAGAAGTCTGTTCTGTTCAAGAGGTTTGTGGAGCTCAAGCAAGGTGGAAGATCAGTTCTTGAGTATGTTTCTGAGTTTGAAGCTTTGTCCAAGTATGCTCGGTCATATATTGAATCTGCTTATCAAAAGAATGAGAAGTTTGTGACCGGCTTGGATAGTTATCTTGGGAGACAGTTGGTGGATCAGTTGGACGATTCATTTGAGAAGCTTATGGAGAAAGCTCTTAGGCATGAGAGTCTGTTTCCTAAGGAAGGACCTGTTGTTGCTGTTACCAGGGGGGAGTCTAAACCACCGCAGGGTGGAAACCAGAAGAGGAAGCAGCAACAGCAGAAGGGTAAGGATGGCCAGAAGAAGCCGAAAGGCGAAGTGACTTGCTACAATTGTCAGCAGAAGGGCCATTTCTCTAAGGATTGTAAGAATCCGAAGGTGCCAATGAAGTGTCACAACTGTGACAAGCCAGGGCACATCAGGAGGAATTGTCCAGAACCGAGGAAGGACAGGCAGATTGTGCAAGCTTATGCTTTGGGAGCTGTTCCGTCGTCTTCAAAAGCTCCTACTGCTGAAGAGAAGGGAAAGAGTGTGGTGGTTCAAGGTACTCTTTTCCTATGTGGTGTTCCAGTTAGAGTTTTGTTTGATACTGGAGCATCGCATTCGTTTGTTTGTAATGAACTCGTAGGCCGGTTAGATTTGAAGCCGGATATTGTTGATAGGCCATTGGTTGTGACTAATCCAGTTGGGGGTTCGTCTTGTTTGTGTATGTTATGTCGTGGTCTAGTTGTGTCGAGTCATGGTTGCTCTTTTGTTTGTGATTGCTTTGTTCTGAACTTTGCGGGGTTCGGAATTATCTTGGGTATGGACTGGCTTAGGAAGTATGCGGCAAAGGTTGATTGCGAAAGGCTGGAAGTGACAGTCGAGAATGTGGAGGGGCGAAAGGTTGTAATACGATGTAAGCATGAAGAAGGCGTCTTCATGAGCTTCATGTATTCGCTGGTTGTTCCACGGGATGGACTGTCATCGGTGCCAATCGCTAATGGATTCGAGGATGTCTTTGACGAAGTCAGAGGGTTGCCGCCGCATAGAGAGATCGAGTTTCGTATAGATCTAGTTGAAGGAGCCAGACCGGTTGTGATGCCTCTTAGGCGGATGGCGCCTAGGGAACAGCAGGAGTTGAGGGTGCAAGTTGAAGACCTTTTACAGAAGGGATTCATTCGGTGTAGTGTGTCCGAGTGGGGTGCACCAGTTGTGTTTGCAACCAAGGCAGATGGGTCGTTGAGATTGTGTGTAGATTATCGTGAGCTGAACAAGGTGACTAAGAAGAACAAGTATCCATTGCCGAGAATAGATGACTTGTTTGATCAGCTTCACGATGCCAAGGTGTTTTCTCAGATGGATTTGGCAACGGGATTTCACCAGTTGAGAGTAGCTAAGGATAGTGTGCCGAAGACTGCTTTTAGGACACCATCCGGTTTCTTTGAGTGGCTGGTAATGCCGTTTGGATTGACTAACGCGCCGACATATTTTGTGGATCTTATGAATAGAGTGTTTAGAGATCAGCTGAACAAGTTTGTACTTGTGTTCGTGGATGATATTCTGATTTATTCCAGAACTGAAGAAGAGCACAAGACGCACTTGCGGATTGTTTTGGAAATCTTACGAAAACATCAGCTGAAGGCTAAGTTTTCGAAGTGTCACTTCTGGAAGAGTGAAGTGAGGTTCTTAGGCCATGTGATTTCTGGAAATGGAATAGCGGTTGATCCCGCTAAGGTGGCAGCAATCCAGGATTGGGTTAGACCTAAGAATGTATCAGATGTGAGAAGTTTTCTTGGATTAGCAGGATATTATCGACGGTTTATCAAAGACTTCTCCAAGATAGCTGCACCGTTAACAGGATTGACGAAGAAGAACCAAGTGTTCAGTTGGGATGCTAAGTGTGAGCAAGCTTTCGGAATCCTGAAAGAGAGATTGACGAGTGCTCCTGTTTTGACTATTCCAAGTGGGAATGATGAGATGGTGGTTTACACCGACGCATGTGGTACTGGACTTGGAGCAGTGCTGATGCAGAAGGATAAAGTTGTTGCGTATGCAAGTCGACAACTGAAGCCGCATGAAAGGAATTACCCGACTCATGATTTGGAGTTAGCGGCGATTGTATTTGCTCTGAAGATGTGGAGACATTATCTGTTGGGAGTTCGATTCGAGTTGTTTACGAATCACAAGTCATTGAAGTATCTTTTCTCCCAAAAGGATTTGAATCTTCGGCAGCAACATTGGCTAGAGTTTTTGGCGTCATATGATTTTGGTATAGCTTATACTCCGGGAAAAGGTAACGCAGTGGCAGATGCGTTAAGTCGAAGACATGCAGGATTAGGAGCCATGTTTTCAGAATGGAAGAATCTCGAGTATTTAGCTGGATTTGACTTCAGGCCTAGATGTGAATTGGAACCTGAGATGTTGGCAAACTTATCGATAAGACCTTCTCTTGTGGAAAGGATTGGCGAGAGCCAAAAGCGAGACGATAAGCTTGTCAAGATTATCCGTGAATTGGAATCTGGATTGGATCTAGAAAAGGATAAAGGATTCGAGGTCGATCGAGAGGGTTGGCTTCGGAAGCAAGGACGACTAGTTGTTCCCGATATAGATGAATTGAGGAGTGAAGTTCTGAAGGAAAGTCATCACTCGAAGTTGACAATTCATCCAGGTGGAAATAAGATGTATCGGGATATGAAGAGAACCTACTACTGGGAAGGCATGAAGAAGGATGTTGGAAATTATATTTCCAAGTGCATGAACTGCCAGTTGGTTAAAGCCGAGCAGAAGAAGCCAAGTGGATTGCTTCAGCCATTAGAAGTTCCTACATGGAAGTGGGAACAAGTGTCGATGGATTTTATCGATGGATTGCCTAGAACCAGAACGGGAAATGAAGGGATTTGGGTCATTGTGGATCGTCTGACTAAGAGTGCACGATTCATTCCTGTTCGATCGACTAGGACTGCATCAAAGTTGGCTGAGTTGTATGTTAAGTGGATAGTTCGATTCCATGGTATTCCGAAGAGTATAGTGAGCGATCGAGACCCGTTGTTCACTAGTGGATTTTGGAAGAGCTTCCAGGAAGTCTTGGGAACCGAGTTGTGTTTGAGTACATCTTATCACCCTCAAACAGATGGTCAGACCGAGAGAGTCAACCGAGTTTTGGAAGATCTTCTTAGAGCATGTGTTATGGACTTCGTAGGATCATGGGAAGATCACCTTCATTTGGTGGAGTTTGCGTACAACAACAGTTACCAGTCAAGCATTGGTATGGCACCGTATGAGGCATTGTATGGAAGACCGTGTAACTCTCCAACATGTTGGTTGGAAACTGGAGAAAAGCTGATGCTTGGGCCAGAGATGATTCGGCAGACTTCAGATTGTATAGAGATCATTCGGCAACGAATGAAGGCAGCCCAAGACCGTCAGAAGAGTTATGCCGATAAGCGTCGTAAGGATTTGGAATTCGATGTAGGAGATATGGTTTTTGTGAAGATTTCTCCATTGAAGAATGTTATTCGATTCGGGAAGAAAGGAAAATTGACTCCGAGATTTGTTGGACCATTCCCGATCATCGAGCGAATTGGAAAGCTCGCCTACAGATTGGAGTTACCAGAGAAGATGTCGAGTGTGCACAATGTTTTTCATGTATCATATCTACGGAAGTATGTGCACGACTCGAATACAGTGGTTTCTGTCGATAGCTATGAAGATTTCAAAGTTGATCCAGTTGATAGAAGACCTCGTAAGCCGCTTCGTGTTGTTGAAACCGACACGAAACAGCTTAGGAGGAAGGTAGTTAAGTTGCTCAAGATACAATGGAGTGATGATGATAACGACTGTACGTGGGAGGTGGAAGAGAGGATGAAGGCAGCTCATCCTGAACTCTTCAAGGTATGGCCCTAAGGTGTCGTCTCATCTCGCGATATTGTAACTTGTTCTAAGTCTTAGAATCCTGTACGCTAAGTTAGAATTGGATGCATGGTTTGTTGATTTCTATGGTTGGTAGGCGTGCAGAATAGTCTTTGATTGCTTTGTTGTTTGGAATTTCGGGGGCGAAATTCCTAAGGGGGAGAGAATGTAACGACCCGTATTTTTACGGATCGACAAGTTCGACAGAATCTGGAATTTTAGCATTTTTAAGTCATTTCAGATTTTGAGGCAGATTTGTCTAAGTCCTAGGTCGTGAACGACCTAAGAGCTAAGTCGTGACCGAGTTAAGGAATTCGGCGAGTTAGTGTTAGGTCGTGGGTTAGTTGGAGCGACCTATAGAATTATGCAACCTAGGATTTAGTTAAGTGTTAGGTCGGCAGGGCGAGTTAACGACCTAAAGAACTAACCGACTTAAGGATATGGCGACTCAAGGGTAGGCAGACCTAGTGGAGTTAGCGACCTAGTGGTTACCGAGTTAGCATAGTTAGGTCGGCAACGACCTAGGGGAGCTGGGGTAGCTGGTTAGCGACTTAGTAGAGTGAGCGACCTATGGGATTGACCGACCTAAGAAATAAGTTAGTTAACGACTTAATAGTTAAGTCGTTGGATGACCTAAGGGGGTTAAGTTGGAGGGGTTGGCTAAGTCTTAGGTCGCGTATTGGCTTAAGTGTTAGGTCACTGGGTTTCGTCTAAGTGTTAGGTCGCTGGGTTTCGTCTAAGTGTTAGGTCGCAATCTGTGTTAAGTCGTAGATGACTTAGGAGTTAGTGGTTAAGTCGTAGGTCGACTTAATAGTTAGGTCGTATGCGCAGAAGTGTTAGGTCGTAGGAGTTGAGGCGCGCATATCTGTTAGGTCGGAGAGGCTTAGGTCGGAGGGGCTTAGGTCGGAGATGACTTAGGAGATAGCCGAGTTACGACTTAGGGTATTTTCTGCTATAAATAGGAGAGCTTCTCTTCATTTTTGGGATCCGGATTTTGAAGCGACGAAGTGCTGCCATTTTGAGAGCTCGACTTCTACACTTCTTCACTTCTTTTCTCCACTCTAATCTAGTGCTTCCATCCATCCAAATCGAAGATCAAGATTGAAGATTCAAGAGCTTAGATTGAAGATCTTCATCTTTTCAAGTGAGATTTCTTCGTTTGAAGCGGATTCGTGATAGATCAAGCTTGATCCTTTGCTGTCCAGATCTGAAGCGTATTGATTTGGGTTTGTTTTGGTGATTTGGTGAGTGGTGATTATCTCTCACACGGATCCAAAGGAGTATATCGGATTGTTGGCTCGATTTGGTGTTAAAATAGAGATTTCTATGCATTTTTCTTCATCCTAAGTGTAGATCCATGTAGATCCATTGTTCATGATGATGTGACATCCATTTTATCACATGTTAACCTATGCAAGTTCATTCATCAAGTTTGTAGAGATATTGTTCATGTTTTCATGCTTATTGGACTTTCAACTCTTTAATTACGAAAATGCCATTATTGTTATAATTGTCTACTTAGATCATATTTGAATGCTTGATTGTTTGGATTAATGTTTGATTTGATTGATTGCTATGAATTAGATGATTGGTGGTTTGATTTAGACCAAAGGTGATTCAAAAGCTAAGGGAAAGGCTCTTGAATTGGGAAAGCTGCTCGTGGCATATGTAGCGGGATGATGAAGCTCTTATGCATAGATTTGATGATGTGATGTTGAGATGAG
Source organism: Allium fistulosum (assembly GCA_030737815.1). Classification (NCBI taxonomy): domain Eukaryota; kingdom Viridiplantae; phylum Streptophyta; class Magnoliopsida; order Asparagales; family Amaryllidaceae; genus Allium; species Allium fistulosum. The sequence continues at coordinate 637,946,694 of CM060901.1, forward strand.
GCTTTGCGAGGATGTGATGAAGCGAAGCAATCATGTGATGAAGACTTGGTCTAATCCAGACGGGATCATTCCAAGCATGTTGATAACTCGGTGATATGATTCGAGTTGAGGATAATGAATGGATATAAGAATAGTCATCGAGGAGGATGACTAGGAGGTTTAGATAGCATCGTTGTTGAAGGTTCTAGCATGCTCTAAGCAAGAGTACGTTTGGGCAGATTCGATAGTCCCAACGACTAACTGTTGATGGTCGAGTACTCTGGGCAGATTCGATAGTCCTAGGCACGGGTTGCGACGACGTGTGGGAGTTATGTCTAGAACCGGGGTTTCCATTAGCCCTTGACGGACGGCTGAAAGAATGTGCCGGTCATTCAATTAACGGTGATATCGAAGCAATGATAACAGTGATAGCCAGAGTCATGGATGTTTGGTTGTATCGTCATTCAGACTCAAGAGCGGTATTTTCTGGGTGCTTATCTGATTTAGGCCTTGGTACTTGGAAAACATCGCCCTTGACTCGAGTGATAGTAGCTTTACTTTAAATTGTATGCTCTGCTATGTTTGCTTCTGCTTAGTGTGTGTCTGGGGGCTATCACTGTAGAATGAGGTTGGGGTGGGAGGGTTGTATTCCTATTCCTTTTCCTTCATGCTCTTTTGGTATGTTGTTAGTTAATTTACTGCTCACTAAGACTGTTGTCTGACTCAAGGCTTTATGTTTTAATTCTTATTGCCTTGGGCTGTTCGTCCATTTTTGGGACGGGCAGACTAGGTAGCAGGTGACAGGTGTTGTTCTCTTCTCACGATGCTGATGTCGAAGATGAGTTGGAGGGTTGCATATTATCTTCTTATTATATGTACTGGATGTTCCGCTGTTTTGTATTCTCTGAGTGTTATGTAGTGAGGCTTGATGTATTGGCTATGTGGATGCTTGTATTCAACTATTATGAAGTTTTATATGATGGCATTTTATTCTGTAAAGCTTCACTATATACATAAGTTCTATTGTATTTTGTTCATGCGCTGTGAGTAATACGATAGATTCTGTTGTTTAAATCTACCCTGACAATCGTCCATGGTCGCCTGGCACACTTTACAGCGCACTATCTCTAGATTCGGTGCAGGGGTAATGGGCGGTCGTCACAACGAAAATATACTCTTTGCTTTATTCAAAATACTTATGCCATGATATATGCTTTACAAAACAACGTTGATGAAAACCTAAAATCAATAGGGTTCTCTATCCCTTTGAAATAAGTTAAAGCCCTTTTTAACTTAGAAAACATTAGGCTATAAAGCCAAGACCATACCTTCGAAACCATCGTTTAAACCTTAAACAATCCCTTTCAAAATCATAGAAAGCATCCCTTTCAAAATCATTGAAAGCATCCCTTTCGAAATCATTACTTAAAACCTTAGACATCCTCTTTCGAAACCATTAAACATATCTTTCGAAAGCATTAGAAACCTTCCTTTTGAAACACTTAAACACATACCTTTTAAAATCATTACTTAAAACCTTAGACATCCTCTTTCGAAACCATTAAACATATCTTTCGAAAGCATTAGAAACCTTCCTTTTGAAACACTTAAACACATACCTTTTAAAACACTGAAATCATACCTTTCGAAGGCATTGAAAACATACCTTTTGAAACACTGAATTCATACTTTCGAAGGCATTGAAAACATACCTTTCGAAACACTGAAATCAGACTTTCGAAGGCATTGAAAACATACCTTTCGAAGGCATTGGGTTCATGTAAGAAGTTATTGAATCATAGCTTCAAAACCAATTAATAGTATTACTTTTGAAACCATAGTTTGAAAACAAAACAAATTACAAAGTATAAAAGAGGTCACATTCGAAAGCTATCCTTGCGAAACCATTTCCTCTGAAATAATTGGTAAAAGCGGCTAAGACATCCCTTTCAAAAGCATTGGGAAGGCGGCTACAATATTAAGAAGACGAAAGCCTTCCTTTTGAATACATTGATTTAAGGTTGTAAAGAAAAGCAACCTCTAACTAATGCGAAAGGTATAAATGCGGCAGCTAGGGTATCAAAGGGGTTCAAAAGTGGCAACTCTTTGAAAGCTTCTTTTAAAAACAAAGGCAAGTTAATGGACTTGAAAGCTAATAAAAGTAGCTTCAACCCTTTCGAAAGCATACTTTTGACACCATCCTTTCCTTTTGCCTGTCTCCAATACACTATGTACCAATTACTTGATACCATGTGCATTGGTTTCAAATGTGTGCGAAAGTTTTACTCGATATTTTGACGGAAGCAAGCAATGGAAGTGGTGAAGTTTTAATTCGAAACAAAACTGATTTTATGCGTTTTAAAGTAATTCCTTTTCACCTAACTTACCTAATTTACTAAAATATGATTGGTTGCCAATTCTTTACAAAAATATTTTTCAAAAAGACAGTCGAAGCATTTAACAATTAAAACATTTGAGCAAATAAGCCCTTCTCCTTAATAAAACCTTTAAAACATTTAAGTTCTCTAACTTAAATAGTTAAATGACTATAGTAAAACACTTAGGAAAAATCCCTAAAAATCACAATAATTTGCTTTCAATATATTTTCTAACATATATAAAATCAGGTCCAAAAACATTATTTAATTGCCTTAAATAATTTAAACCCAAAATTAACTATTTTCTCACATAGAAAATTCATAATAAATCCATAATCACTTGAAAAATTATGAAACTTGAAACCCACTTCTAAAATAATGTTTTTGACCATATATCAAAAACGCAACTCATTTGGATGTCATTTGATAGGTTTTCTAATCCAAACTTATCATGAAACCTATATTAAACCATATAAATCATCAACAATCATATATATCCATTTTAACAAACATAACATGGCATATTATTTGCAAACATAGTTCAGATCTACTTGAAACTGAAATCATTATCAAAAGTGAGATGTAAATTAATTATTCACCTTAGTTTGATTAAGAATGTTGAGATTTGGAATAAAGTTTATTTCCTAAGCTCTTGATCTTGAATCTCCACTACGCCATAAATGGCCTACTGCAACATTTTTGCAAGGTGTTGCCAGCTCAAATGTTGCGATAGATATAAAAATTTGGTCCTACTGCAACATTGTATTTATGGTGTTACCTTAGCCATAAAAATGTGTTGCTCTAGCTAAACAAGTGTAACACGATGCAACATTTTTATACAGTGTTGCTATAGATGTATACAAATTAAAAAATTAATAAAATTAGCAATCCGCGTGAATACGATCCAACGGTCTACATTTAATCCGACTGTTAAAATGGATCACCGCTGCACTTTTTACCAAATTTTCGTTTTCCCGCTTATGTTGGTGTAGTTCCCCTTTCAGTTTACCATATTCACGAAATCCCCAAATTCATACTTCCAACAAAATCACGAAATCCCCAAATTCATACTTCCAGCAAATTCACGAAATCCCCAAATCAAAAAACAAATTCACGAAATCCCCAAATTCATACTTCCAGCAAATTCACGAAATCCCCAAATCAAAAAACAAATTCACGAAATCCAGCAAATTCACGAAATCCAGCAAATTCATACGTCCAATTCGCTGTTGCTAACAAAATAAAAAAGGCACTGTAACTAGAAGCTGCCTTCAATGCTAGGTTAGATCTAAATTTCCTATGCCTGAATCTTGTAGTTGCTGATTCCACCTAATGCCTGATGAGTTTTGTTGTTTACTGCCGCCCATTTGATCTTTGCTCGCTATTGGATCTGGATCTAAGCAGAAGTTCGTCGTTGTTCGATGCAGCCGCCTTGAAGAAACGCGATGCCTCGTTGTTCTGATGGAGTCGCTTAAGTCGCAATGAAGTTTTTGCCTCTGACTTCGCTTGAATTGAAGACGTTTCCTCAGCTTGCGTTTTTGTCAATGTTCGTGCTCTGACTGCGGCTCTATTGATGATGTTTGTGGTTCTTTGACACTTAGGGTTGAACTTGAAAGTGTTGGTGTTCATATAATGGTTTGCCAAACTTTGGATTGCAATGGTGTTGGTCTTAAACGTGGAGAAGGTTGTGTGCTAATTGCCCACTGTCCAGATTTTGGTCTTATTGGTGATTGCTGATGTGTTGAGCATTGTCGTGATGATGATCTCTTGCTGCTGATGCTGAAATCGATTGTGTAGTTCAATGCTTGCCGTAGTTGATAGCCTGATGTCTTGAATCTGGAAGCGATTCCTAAGGTTGATGTAAGACTTTCGTTACACGAACACAGCGAGCGGATTGAGGTGAAGTTTCTCTTGTATATCATATTACTGCCTATGTTTCTCTTGTACATGCCTGATGCATTCACTGTTTTTGCTTGATAGGCTGCCTATGTGTTGATGATGTAATTTGATGAGGCAGTGAGTGGGTGTTTTGTGAAAGAGGTTGGGAGTATGGTCAGTGTTTGGTAGATGGTCAGTGTTTCAGGCAATTGTGTTTCAGGTAAGTGGTAGATGGGCAGTAGTTCCGATGGGTGATGAAGTTGCTGAGGATGGGGTTTGCTAAGTTCAGTCTTCATTTGTGCCCCGGACCCCCGCCGGCGCTGCGCCCGGACCCGCTTCTCGCCTCGCCTTCGGCTCGGCACTCGGCTCGCCTTCGGCTCGGCATATATTTGTCAGTGTCGATGTCTGTATAAATTGAAACTGCATATGTAATGAGTGAACTGAGTGATGTAGTGAGGAATATCTGTATATGTGAATATCAGTGTAATATATCATTGAATTGTAAAATAGTGGAGTCAGGAATTTGTACTATTTCAAATGTTGAAATAAAATATTTATTTAAATAAATTACTGTTTAAATATCAAATTCTGTGCAATAGCATTTTATTAAATAAATATTTATTTTTATTAAAAAATCAAATATGCTCTACATTGTGGGCCCCACAAATTCAAAAAGTTCATATCTATAGCAACATTTTGGAATGTTGCTACAGATACCTATGGGTGTTGCCATAGACCCAAATAGGGTTCTACTGCAACAATTTTACTTATGTTGCCTTAGATAGTCAAAATGTTGCCTTTGAGGTCTAAGGCAACGGCAAAAATTGCATCACCCTAAAAGTGTTGCCATAGACCTATGGCAACATTTTTCGGGCCTGAGCCAACATTTTTTTTGTGTTGCAGTAGGCCATTTATGGCGTAGTGCTCTTAGCCTTAATCTTTAGTTTCCCTTTTCTTTAATAGCCGGCCACACCTCTTAGGTTTTAGTTTAGTTTGTAGATGAAAATGAATGAATGAAGTGGAGAATGAGAGGTTTTAGGATCTAAGAATAAGGCTCTTCTAATTTTGCCCTCCTTATTTTCCTTCTCCTTATCTTAAGTGTTAATTACTTATACTAGTTCATTCATAAGGCACGACTCAAGTTTAATTATCAAATCTCATCCTCCTCTTAACCTTCTATATTATTTAATTTAACTTATCTAATTAAATGTCTAAATAATGTTAACTAAAATTAGGGTCACTACAAATTTATAGTGGTTCAGCAAGTTAAGGCCTACATCCACTTTATAATTTTATTGCTTATATTCTGATTTGGAGGCATAAGTTCTTATGGGTCAGCACAACCCCAATGCTTGGTTATAAGAATTAAAGGTAGAGGGGAACAAGAGCCAAAAGATCTTGAAAAATGAGCCCTACCTTCCTATTTATAGAGGTAGGGGCCTAAAATCTCATATGAAATATCTCCAGGCTGTTCTCCACGCTTTAGACTAATTCCCCTTGAAAATAGACTGCCACCTCATCAGATTGCATGGGTCGGTACAACTCCAGGGGTAAGGGTCGTTACCGACCCATAATATTGCCAAATTAGCTGCCTTCAACTCTTTATGTTAGATCATCTTATGGTTTGCTTCTTGATTCCATAGTTGTTTGCATCAATGATAGCTTGTTTCTGAGTCCAAATGATGGGTACGCGGAAGAACAAAACTGCTAATTCAAGTATTCACGGAGATCGATAGAGAATTGCATTGAATCAACAAAACAACACTTGGAGTAGGCTTCTAACATCAATTAGGGAATGTAGGAAGAAGATGGGCCCCTCTAGTGGAGGAAAGTGGGAACAGTATTGACCCATGGGTAGGGGTCGGTACCGACCCATAACTTGAGTGGACCTATGTTGCTTTGGTCTTGGGTTGTTTTTGCATTTGCCATGCGACTTTGTTCTTGTTTGATTTCTGTACCCTTGGGCTATCTCTCTGGGCTTCCTGCCTTGATAACGCCAAGTTCGGCTCGTCTCATCTATCCGAATATTGCCTGATCAAAAGGCTAGATGTAACGATCCTAATTTTGATTAACCTTATTTAGGAAATTTAATTAGATAAATTAAATGAAATAATGTAAATGGTTAAGGGATTGAGATTTGTATAATAAAGGGGAGCCGTGCCTAATTGAACTAATGAACTAAATTGTATTTAAAGTGAAATAGGTTAGGGAATTATATAAGGGGCAAAATAGGAATAAGTCTTATTCTTATACCCTAAACCCTTACACCACTTCATTTTTCACGTTCATAATCAAAAAACAAAACATAGAGAGGTTGGCCACCACTAAGGGAAAATAAGAAGAAGATAAGTAAGAATCTAAGGAAGAAGCTTAAGCAACTTAATCCAAGCTCAAATCTCAACTCCTTAACAACAAAGCTAAGGTGAATAATAGGCTACATCTCATATTTTTGATGTTTTGGTTTCTAGATTAGATCTGAATATTTTTGCAAAGTATATTGTCATGTTTTGATTGTAAAAATGGATATATATGCTTGTTGATGATTTATGCTATTCCATTTGGATTTTATGATAATTTTTAATGTGAAAACCCAATTAGATGACATCCAAATGCATTGTGATTTTTATATAAGGTCAGAAATGATATTTTAGAGATGGGTTTCAAATTTCATAATTTTTTGAATTAATGTGGATTTATTATTAATTTTCTAGTGAAGAAAATGGGTAATTTGGTTTAAAATTAATTACGGCTATTCTATATTGTTTTTGGGTCAGAAATTAATATATGTTAGAAAACATATTATAAGTGATTTATGGGAATTTTTGTAAAATTTTCCTAAATGCTTTAATAAGTATATAAAATTATTTAAAGTATGAGACTTAAATGTTTTATATATTTATAAAAGGAGAAGGGGTATTTTGTAAATATTTTAAATTTTTTATCTCTGAAATTTCGGCAGCACTTTTAGAAAATAATTTGAAAAAGAAATTAGCAACTAATCATATGTTGACAAACAAAGTAGGTTAGTTAAAAAGAATTACTTTTGAAAGATAAAAATCAGTTTTACTTTATTGCTGCTGTTTCGCCACTTTCGGCACCTAGCTTTTGACCATATACTTCAACCTCCCTCTCCATCGTAATCAATGCACATGGTATCAAAGACTTGGTACGTAGTGAATTGGACAAAGGCAAAAGGTATTGGATCGATACAATGGGTTCCAAAGGGGTCGAAACTTTGCTTTGCTTTTAAAAGGAAATGCGCCTGCTTTGCTTTCGAATAAGATGGCTTTCGACTTGGTCAGCTTTCGACTTGGTCAAATTGTTTTAAAGAAAGAGGCTTTCGAAATAGGTTGCACTTTTGTTTTAAGTAAATGCTTTCGAAGGGGTCGAAATCTCGACATGCCGCCTTTTTACCTTTAGAAGCAGTGCCTCCAAGAGGGTCCCTTTGTTTTAAAGATTAGAGCCGCTTCTCCAATGCTTTCGAAGGGATTGATTTCGATACCATCCACTTCTTTTACTTAGGAAATTACTTTCGACTTAGTTGTTTTAAGACCCTTTTGATGTTTTGAAAGTTAAACCTAAAGGTTTTGAAAGGAATGATTTCAAATGGCTTCGAAAGGTTGTTCCACATATTTTAACTTGAACCCAATGCTTTCGAAAGGTTTGTTTTAAGTAGTGTACTTTAATGCTTTCGAAAGGTAATTAATAAAGGTTTCGAAGGGGAGGTTCCCTAGTATTTTCGAAAGGTATATGATAAAGGTTTCGAAGGGGTGATTCCCCAATGTTTTCGAAAGGTTTACCTTAGTGTTTAAATGGAAGGTTTCCAATGTTTTTGAAAGGCGTGTTTAAAGTGTTTTAAAAGAGGATGTCTAAGGTTTATAAAGCTTTCGAAAGAGATGTTTTCAATGTTTTCGAAAGGACTATGGTAAAAGGTTTCGAAAGGTATGTTTTGGCCTTTCGGCCTAAGGTTATAAAGTAAATTAGTTTACTTGTATCGAAAGGGGTACTTTCAATGGTTTTGAAAGAGATTGTTTAAAAGTTTAAACAAAGGTTTCGAATGTTTTCATCAACAATGTTTGGAGTAAAGCATATATAATGGCAAAGAGATTTGAGTAAAGCAAATAGTATGTTTTCCTTATTTAAGAATAATTTAAAAGGATTAAATCAATTTGATGGGTTTTCAAGGAAAATTTAAAGGGTAGTTAACCCTAAGTAAAATGACTCAGATATTTGTATACCAGATGGGACTGGTGTAAGGTCACGCCCTATACATTAGCTATAGCCCTAGCTAATTTTAGTCCAAAATTCCAATGTGTAGGGCTTAGTCACAGGTAAGACTTAAATGATGGTTACATACATAAAGGAATATATATGTATAGAGAAGAAGGATAGGTTATTTGTAAGCCCGAAAAACCATTAGGATCATGTAACCCTTGGGAAGTAAGTTAAGGACAGACCGTCCAAAAGTATGTCTAATAGTTGTTAGATAATTTTTTTAGTTTGTCTGGTAGGCCCGATTCAGCCAAAGGTTAGTAGTTAGCCAAGCAAAACTACATTGTTTCGGACAGATGGTCCATTTATTACCTGTTTTTGAGCATATATGATATTTTCTATTATTGATATAATCAGTTTAATTAACCAGTTTGGAAGTAGGATTATGATTTGCAAAAAGACATGCTTTAATGGGATATTAGTGAGGGGAAACCCATTCTGCTAAGCGACGTGGTCTCACTTAATATCAGTAAACAAAGATGTAATAGTATTTTTCACGCCAGGCTTTATGTCTGACTCAAAGTTTATGTTTTTCCCTTTAAACTTTTGGATGCTCAAAATTAATTTGAGTAGATTGAGAGTTTGGATTTACAGGTTTAGTAAGAGGGTGAATAAAGCTTCCGAAGACGAGTAGGAGGCTGATGCTAGCTATTTAGGAGTGTTGTTTTTTCTTATTCCGCTGTGATGTATTAAGGAAGTTTATGTCTATATAGTACTCTGATCATCCAATGGGGCATCTTCATATGTCGCTCTTGGCGTATTTATGTAATAATTATATTTCATCTAAACCTGGGAAACGATCGGGATTATGTAATGGAATATGAAACATGTTTTTTGAAATGTAATCAAAAAAGTTATTTTTGAAATCTGTGATTTTGTTTCATATTCACGTGCTTCGGATATTATGGATACCATTAACATTACCGTATTTTGTCACCAAAATTTAATACTATAGATGACTGCATCATCTGTAGCGCTTAGCTTTGGGCCTCAAGGTAGGGGATGTTACACTGGATAACACATTCCTATTTACATCCATATACACACGCACACATACAAGCACATGTTGTTGTTGTATTATTATTATTATTGCTATTATTATTATTATTTTAATTACGATTTGGTATCGATTCTTGGCCAAGGATCGGTACCGATCCAACATTTCAAAGAAATAGGCACTAATGTCACCTATTTTCTTGGGTTCGGGGTTATTACTCCCAAACCGACCCTTAGCGCCTCTTCACTTTACATGTATTCTTGCTTTGGAGATTCTGGACCTTTGAGCTACCATTAAAGTCTTTTGCCCCCAAATCAAAGCTCTTAACATTAGTGCTTCCCCTAGAAAGCCATCGTTAATTACTCCGATCACCAACCTCCAACGCCGCTGATCCCAACCTTAACATCCTCGAGTTCTCTCCCAAACCTTTACGTGAATCTCCACTTCAATTTTGATAGGTAGGAGACAACGCTATTGGTCTACTTTGTTAGAGATTCACATCTCCTACCCTTGACAACGCCATGCACAAGACAAGGAAGAGGAAGAAAGGGTAAATTTCTAAGGGGCTATGGATTGGTACTGATCCCACACTTGGGAATTATGCCTCAATCGATTTTGAGTGATTTTTAGGAAATAATCAAGGTTCCTCAAGTGAATTCTTCCTGGTTCCGTCAAGGAGTTATCAATGTACAATCAATGACGTGAAGCCAGTTGGGATAGTCAGCGATGACGGTCACTCCTGATAACCCCCGGCTTCCAAATGGACTATTGTACGACATTACATGCTAACACTGTATACTCACAACTGCACATATCACACGATACTGCACAACATTGTCAATCGCTTCACACCTCATTGGGGTTTCACTTTGTCATGGGGGATTAGCTTTTAATTTTACTGATATCACTTGTGTGTTGATTTTTGATAGCTATGGATCGTAGACGTTTTGAGCGTCTCTCCACAATGACTGCAGGCCCATCAACTTTTGGGTATGTCGAATCAGACAATGTGTCGAGTTCAACCATAGTTACTATCGAAAGATGCACTCCACCACTCTCCGTATCTCAGCCTACTAGTCAACAAGTCGAACAACCTCCCCAAGAGGTTCCTCCTAGGCCAACAGAAGGTCCTAAAGTAACGGCTACTACGAATAGTCTCGAAGATGCGGTAATATTGGATGACCCCATAGGTTCTACTACCTCTAAAATCGAAGAAGGGACTCATAGGAGAATATGTGATACACATGGCTATCCGTTCGAGGATGTGCTAGTTCCTACGCATCATCAATGGGCAGTCCTATGCTGTTAAAGTACTTAGCGGTTCCATAGCGGTAGAGGTGCAAAAAGTTATAGAGGGGATAAAGCGAGGAGATAGCGGAGGTGCAAAAAGCTTCATTAGATATAAAACCAAATATTTAAAGTTAATTTATTCTCATTCTCATACCATTTGCATAGGAAAAAGATTTTTTTTTAATTTTCTATAATAAAATTGAAGAATATCATGATTTATACAGTCCACATTTGGTGACTATAATAGATTTCTAATTTATATTTAGAACTCTTGGCTTAAAACTAGATCTTTATCCTAACTTTGTTGATTTGGTTAAAAAGAAGATTAGCCAAATCAACCATTTTATTTCAATATTGCTAAAGCGGGTGCTAAAAAGCCTTGATTTAGTAGGTGTAGCAGAAAATAGCGGGGCTTAAAGTCGATCTACTATTTAATAGCGCTATATTGAAAAAGCGTAGCGGTTGAATTGCGCTAGGGGCTATAGCGAGGATTTTGCAAAGCTTTATCGGGGCTTTAACTAGACAAACGGACACACCATCCTCCAGTAGGGTACACTGCATGTAATCGGTATATATGCCTGACGGAGTGTTTCCCACCATTTAATAAATTCATTCGCCGAGTGCTAAATTTTATGAAGTTTCCTCCAGCGCAATTGCATCCTAATAGCTACGCCTTTGTGCATAGCGCTTATATTATCTTTACCCGACACTTGGATCGTGTCCCAAGTGTTGAAGAGATTTGGTAATTGTACAACTTTAAACATCGAAAGGGAAAACCTTCTCTTACATATATGGAACCCTCTAGAGGTTGCAGGATTATCGTGGGCACTTGGAATAAATCAAGCTATTTCAAAGACGAGTTTTTCTTTGTTTGCTGCCTGCCCAACTTACTGATGTACTAAGGAGACCAAGCATCACGACAATTGTAGACATTCTCAGGGTTCTTCTCAAAGTTTCGGCCACTAACAGGGAGGCAAGAACACTCCTTACCGACGAGAACCTTCTAGCCTACAATTTCCTAGAAGTGGGCATCAATGTTGGTCAAATTCTGATGGCTACCAATAGTGAAGAGGGTAACTCCTTATCCAGGAATAATGGCGAGGACCCAGTGGTGCCCCCGGTCCACAGTCCTATGGCTAGAGTTGAAGAAGTGCACGAGCATGTGAAAGAAGGTGAAGTTGGTGGAGCAGGCCATGACAATGCCGACGTAGGTCACGAGCCTTCCAGTGACGATGACGCCCACTAGGGCCTTGGTCCGATTCTGGATGAATTTTGTTCTTTTGGTCTGGACAACATGAGTCTTGAGGATATCGACTTCCTTATTCGTCTGTAGGGTGACTTGCCGACTACCCACACATGACTATGTTTGATTCTCTCGAGAGTCGGATAGGGATGCATAAGAGGTGCAACCCACATAAACATTCTCACGACACCAATCATGACTCAGACACCAACAGGTACTAGAGTTGGGACCTAAGGAGCCAAGATAGGGGTTATCACTCTTACGATTCATCATCAAAGCACAAATCCATGTCTTGGTCACCTTTGCCTAAAAGCTTGGACAGTTTCTTCGATCAACCCAATGACATTTCGCTTGAGGATGTTTCTCATGCCCCTTCTTCGACTTTCCTTTCTGCAAAGCAAATGGTGCCACCCCATGCCTCTTGGCAGTCTAAGCATTTATCCAAGCTTGTTGCCCCTGACTCTTCTCGCCATAGGGCTGACAAGAAAGCCATCGAAATGCCAGTTGTGATGACAGAACAATAGGTTGTTTCTAATCCTCATATGGCTGATCTGAAGTTTTGATTTTGGAAAATCTGCTTTGATGCAATCAAGTTTGCTCCAAATTTGAAAGACATCCCTACACACATCCAAGGACAAACCATGGCTTATATCAGAGACATTTATGAACAATACTTTAAATGGAAGAGATTGGTTGATATGATCTTCGAATATGCTGAAAGTAAAAAAGTAAAGGTCATAGGACTAAGCTCGAGGCTAAGCAGGACAAGGAGACTACAGCCCATCTCGATGAGGAAGTTGCAAGGCTGAAAAAGTTGTTGAAAGAAGCTAAGCAGAAAGTCAAAGACCTGACCGGATCGGTTAAAATAAAGAGGAAAAACCATCAATGTCTAATCGAGTCTTCTCATCACAGAAACCATCTTCCGTTGGAAGAGAAGGAGCGCCTAGCAAAAGAGGTAGCAGAGCTGAAAGCGTAGCAGAAGAGCATGAAAAAACAATTGGAGAAAGAGAAGAAGGAAAATGATGACGCTCTCATGTAAGCTCATAACTACTGTGAAGAGTTGCTGGATGCTCATAAAAAGAAGGATGAGGATGTAGCTCGTGCCAAAGAAGTGGATGAGCAGGTCGAGGCTGCAATGAGGAAAATTAAGGAGAAATTCGAGCCTATCATCATCAACTACAATGCCAACATCATGAAATGTAGAAATCTAGAGTGGATTAACAAGGATTATCCGAAGGCTTTGATTTTAGCATGGGAGCAGATAGTGGAAGAAGAGCGGGAGTCCTTGGACGGAGGCAAAGTAAACATGGAAGAGTTGGAATGTGAGCTTTTGAATGCAAATGAGATTGAAGCACTTAGAGCTGGTGAGCTTATCCTGCACCTGAAGCTGGCTACTGAGGTCTAGAAAAACCAAGGCAAAGGTTCTTACTTCTAGGCTTCCAGTTGTCTCTATCTCTCCATCGGATCCTCTATAAAATACAGATGCACCTAACATGCAAAGGACAACCATTATGTCCCCTATTTTGGAGGGAGTTTTGACGGTACTCCAGCTCACACTAGATCTAAGTGTGACAACCCACCTTTTCAATCCTCAAAAGTTGACACTAATACATCCATAGTATTCATGTGTTAAGCATCCGAGTGCCGGAAAGAAAAATTATTGAGGTGAAAAAAAAGAAAAAACGAAACAATTAACTTTTCGAAGTGCATTCAGGGCGACTATCGCTGTATGGACCGTAACCTTTCAAACTTTGATTTGTAAATCAAATAATTTTAAACCACATTTCTTTGTATATTTTAAACCATTATAAATATAGAAAGCATTTCACTTCAAAATATTACAAAGTTGAAGTAAATTTAAAATCCATAACTTTTCAAATTCGGAAAGAAGCTTCGTGATCGCTATAGTACTTAAACAAGCTACCATTTGTTTCTATTCTCAATAGAGTTCAGCTTTTCAAGTTATATTCAGTATTTCCAAACCATAGCATATCATTTCATAAACACATACATAAATGAAATGTAAAACAATAGGTAAGGAATCCTTTTAGATCCCTCTACACGTTTCTATTATTCGAAGCGCTACCGTAGCGATCTATTCACTACGAAGACACTTCGACTTCGTTTCATCGTTTTTTATCACTCATAACTTAAGGGTTATTTATATCATTCGCTTTCAAGCGGAATCAATAACAACCAACAATATATATGCACATATACAACACTATAATCACTAAATTATTACACCATTCTCTAACTAAAACAAAGTGAGAAATCTCACTTTAATTCAAACCAAACTTCGAACAAAAGCCACAACTCCTTCCTACACTCCAACAACCAAGACAACACCTTGCTTAACACTTGAAAACACCTCCCCTACTTTCCTCATGCTCACATAAGTTCCCCCTCTCCCTTGGTGCTTACAGCCCTTGGCCAATATATGGGTTTTGGGTGGTATTTTATGGTAGTGAGAGCATGAATTATATTATTATCGGCTTGTGTAAGGATTTAAAGGAGAGAATAAAGTGGTTTTGATGTAAATTTTATTTTATAAAATGGAAGAAGAAGGAGGAAGACATGAAAAGAAAATGTAGGAGATAAGAGTGAAAATGGAAATGAAAACAAAAGTGAAAATGAAATGGAAGGTGCTCCTTTTATAGAAGTGGAAAGATATGGCAAAAGATACCAAATCCCCCTTAGCCAAAATACCAAAATACCCTTACTTTTCCATACCCTCTTACCACTTTCCAAAGTGCCAACTCATACACCACTCCCCCTTCACATGGCCTTGTAGTTTATAACGATGTTATGTACTAATGCACTTAAATTAAGAAAGAAAAGTCCACTTTTGTTTATTTAAAAAGTAAAAGTCACATCTCTCAATTAATCACTTCTTAATTATACTTACTTTTACTAATCCTTCTTACTTTAATAAACCAATTATTATATGTGTAAGTGCATGTTAAAAAAGTGTACATATGTGTCCAACAACGTTGCAACAACTTCTGTTCGATAAAAAGTCGAAAATCCAAAAGCGATTTTCGGTCACATTTTCAATTTTTCATCGAACTGCCTATTTTTGTAAACAAACTTTGAAAACAAGTTTACTACCATTACTTTTTAATTAAAATATAGTTATTTGACTATTAAAACCATTAATTAATTATTTAAAATTTATCAAATATTCACAAATCAAAGCGATAAAATTTCAATTCGTTACATCCTTCCCCCTTAAAAGAATTTTGACCCTAAAATTTCATCACAAACAAATAGTCAAGAAACAGGTCATACTAATACTTAACATTTCTCAAAATGTTAGGTAACAAATAAACATAGAGTTTGTCCAGGTTTACAATCTTGTCATCGCAAGGATGGTAAACAATCTACTAAGCATACCTCATGCTCAACAGCCATAGGTCATTACTCAATCGATTATTCACATTACCTCATGACAAATTGAAGAGTCATCTACCCAAATCCATAAAACATTAAAGGCAAATATACTTAAGCCCATACGATGTGCATGAGTCATCCATAAGCAAAGTTTGATTTGATCACTTACTCGAATACTTGAGCATTTCTTCCGAATTAGTATCGCTCACCCGACTTCCCTAGTGCGAACTACGATCAAGCTCCTTGATTAGAAACCTATGTTCTCTTTGCATAGCCATATACTATGATAGAAAACCTCAGTACCACATCAGGAACCCTCACCAAGTGTTCATTTTCAAATCGAGTGATAAATTCTTATTCGAACCGGTGTGAATCACCTCAAAGTCATACACTCGAATCTTGGATCAAGAACATGAGAAGATATGATCTATGTACAACTTACATACTTATTATTATTGGTTCTTAGTTATACCAATTTCTTTTTATTTCTAAAATTATTTATGAAAACATTTCATAAAAACTTAACTTAAGTTTTATACTTGTATAATAACCTACTACATCCTGAGAGTATATACAACTATTTGATTTAAATCTTTTATCTTTTTTCCTAAATTCAGATGCAGGCCCAAAATAACTCTAGATCTTAAAACTGAGTCGACCTCTTCAACTTATTTACTCATCTGGTCCGGTAAGTAGTTAAGAAAAGTATGATGTTGGTATCCAAACTCAGTCGTAAAGTCTACTTTTCCTTAGACGCCTATAAGGTAAAGACGTTTATTAGCCGGTCCAATAACATTGAAAAGTTTATACAACTTAGATGTTAAAAAAAGAGACATGGTTTTAATAAAACAAAGTTTATTAAAACCTTCTTCTTAAATTTAACCCATTAAAAACTTGTGTTAAATTATTTCCCCCCTGACCAAGAATGATATAAACTTAGATTAAAAATTTCATTTACCAAAACATTCTTTCATCAAATACCTCATTTTATTTTGAATCCATTCTCTTTAAGGAAACTAAATACTTGGTTTTTATTTCAAAAATCTTTTTTTGGGAAATGATGCAATATTTTTAATTCATAAAAAATATACATATAGACCGAGTAACACTAAAATGATACTAAGGAACCCGATCCTACCAAATTGTATCATACATCCCCTTACCAAGCAGGGTGATACTTAAGAGTAGTGATTACCATTCGAACACATCTCTTACCCATTTTAGTCATTTTCGAGCCACTGAACTAGTTAACATAAAAACACTTCTTCTCTTTCGAACCCCATTTTGAAACAATACCATATATATATTTCTCACATATATATAAAATATCTTTATCATTTTATTTACTAAAACTTGCTCTTGGTTTGTTTAGATTCGAACTCATTTCGATTGCACAATGACAAAGGAGAATAATTTACTTAGTGCACTACAATTTTCGCCTAAGCAAACATTCGACCGTCACTTAGAAGATTATTCAGATTACCACAAAACTAATCATGATGTTTTCCCCGAACCATCCAAAGAAAATGTATCTTACTCAAAATTCTTCTTGAAATTACTTACATTTATAAATACTTTCAAGTAACACTATTACCAACTTTCAAGTAACACTATTACCACTCGTTTTCAAAATCATTTGAAATCTTTTCCAAGCCACCAAAATTTAAATTCTCAAAAATCTTTTTATTTCATAAGACGCATCTTATAAACCAAATTTATATACGATTTCCTTTATATAATAACTTCTTTTATTATAATAACCATTTTAACAAAGTAAACTTGTTAAACCTACATTATTTACAAACGCCTTATAGTCAAATCATGAAACTGAATACATAAGCTGTTCATACTTAATTGAAGCAACTAATGCTCATAAACTGGCCGAGCATAAATAATCAATCAATAAATGATGATAAATAAATATCATCCTTTCCTAACAAACAATCACAACAAAAATAACTATATCTATTTTTTGAAAATTATCCTTTTATATATAAAATATAGTCCTTGGTAAAATTATCTCATTAACCAATTTTCAAAATAAATATATACATTTTCATAGCACTAACAAATACGCGCACTCATATACAATACACTCAATCATTCTAGGGTATCACTTACCCGATCTCTAATGAGTTTACATCACCAGAGCCAAGGTTCTCGCTTAACCTTCAGCTCCGATACCTTTATGATGACCACCTTTTCGACCCTCAAAAGTCGACACTAATACATCTGCGATATTCACGTGCCGAGCATCTAAGTGCTGGAAAGACAGGTTATTGGGGGTGAAAGAAAAGAAAAGACAGAATAGAATCTCACATTATGATGAGTAATATATAATATCCAAATGATCTCTACAAAAGAAAACTTTAATATTCATACAACAATCGGAGAGTAACCTATCATCAGCCTGGACAGTTATAACAGCCTATCCTCACAAATGCTGATAAATAAAAAACAAGAAATATAGTGGAAGATAAAATACATCAAGCCTTGGAAGCATCCACCCCGTCTCCTGAAGCTTCGAGCGTCCAAAACTAACTCTGGAAAAATACTCGGGTCTGAACCGAGCATTATAAGAAAATAACGTCCGAATTAGTCTGGTAAACTAGCATGAGAAACTCAAATCATATGGATTGTAATATTTAAAAAATGCTTTCAAAAATAAAGGTATCTTGTAAGACCATGCTGCATATAAACACAGATGGGTTTTTACCTCAAGATAACCAAACCACTTTATATGGAAATCTAGTGATATTATAATAATGTCTAGAGTTTAAAATAAATATATAACATAGCTGAAATGGTTGCATCTCATGTTCCATCATATTTGGTATACAACTATGTCCGTAAAGGCACGTATGGGAAAATAGATTCCATACAATGACAAGGTACTAGGGTACCACCTACCATAGTACATCTTTACATAAAATGTACCGAGGGCTACACAGGAACCCCATGCATGACAAAACCGGCATAGCACTTCCTGGATAGTACTGAATATGACAACACCCTAGTTGCTTTACAGCCTTTTTCTTGAGAGCTCTCATGCACATACCAAATCCATAAATAGTGATCTAGAAAGGTGATGACCATATCCTAATAGGTGCGACCCATATAGCCTTGTGTTATATCCCCTATTTTAGTCATTTCCGGGTGTGAGGCTTGTAAGGTCACAACTACCTTTTTCCTTTTAGAAAATCCCTCTTAGAATGCTAACACAGCCCTCGAAGCAATAATGCAATGGCAACATTCATCCATACAAGTTTTTCAGGATATGAACAAACCGAAGGCACTTCTTCTACTACATTCTCGAGATTAGTAGCAAGTAGCCCTTGCTTTAAAAGAGTTCTGTCTTTGATTTCCATCATCTTCAAGATGTCTTCAATTCAAACACTTATGTGAGTTCAAAGTGGTTTTCAGATAATTCATGTTTATCCGATTCCGTTCTCTCCGATCCAACAATCTATTGTTTAAAACTAGACAAGATTTGATAGTCAGTTATTTAACTATCAAACAGACACCAACCCAATTAAAGATTTAATTTCACAAAGAAACCCCGCATGATTAAGTACATAAGCAACCGCTAAGCCTCCCTAATTAATCCTTTCATCAATAAACCACTTTCTTTCAGGTGTAAGTAAAAAAATCGTATGTAAATTAGACCAAATATAATTACAACCACTTTTCGATTTCAAATAGTACTGTCCCTCGATTAACGATAAAATCAGACAAGTTAGAATACTATCATTACCTCAACATACATTCTTAATTCTCAAGATAGAGATGAGTTTCAATACCTCAGAATTTGGTCTTTAAGTATGAAAAGAATACTTTCTGTATCACCATACTTATACAGATCATTTATGGAAACCAAATTTGAATACAAAAATAATACTTCATATGCTCAGCATTAATCTTCAATTTCAAACTTAAATTATCCTTTGCTTAATAATGAAGCCATTCAAGTTGGGTACTACTACCTCTCAAATCTTGACTTGAATTTTTTTTTAACTTTCAGGATAGGTGGAAGTCTACCTGCCTCAAAAGTTTAATACCGGGTATAAGATTTAAAAATTCCATATACTATTTATAATAAACAAAATAGTATAAAATAAGACTTCCTTTCATCCTTTCCGAAATCATTTACTATAATAAAAATGTTATGGTCCATAATCTCTTTCTTTTTCTCGAAACCATTTATTACAACAAGAGTGTTGTAATCCATGACTTCTCCCTATTTTAAAAATACTTTCTTAAAAGCTTTTTTAAACAAAGTTTAAACCTGCATATAAATCTTCCTTGAAATCTGTGTTTAAACCAAAGTTGGTTTGGAAACCAAGATTCCTTTTATAGAAATATTACTTATTTACCATATCAAATAACCCCTTAAAATACTTACAAAAATTTCAAATCCCCTTTAAAACACTTTAAACAAATTTTAAAATTCCATTCAAAACATAACTTAAAAGCCATCAATTTAAAAGAGAATTCAACTTTGGAAAACAAATAGATTTCCTTTAAATAAACCCCTTATTTAAAGATCTCACGTTAAATCCCTTTGAAACTTAAAACCTTTTTTAAATGAATTTCCCTACAATTTGAATTACTCAAATCATAATTCAAAACTCTTATCAAAAACATCACTTGAAAATCATTTTTAAACCAAAGTTGATTTAAAAAGATAAGATTTCTCTTTATGTAAAAGTAAGCCACTTACTTAAATACTTCAAATACAAATCTTTAAAAAAATCATTTGCATAAATTCTAAACCTATTTTAAATACTTTTACACAAAGTACAAAACTCCATCTAAATCATAAATAAAAATCATCACTTTTAAAAAAGAATCCAATTTTGAAAAATGTAAAGGAATTTCTTTAAAATTAACCACTTGTTTTAAATACTCAAAATATATTTAATTACTTCAACTCCTTTTAGAATACTTAAATAACTTCTATAAAACACTTTTGAAAAGAATTTTTGAATATTTAAAATAGATAACCTCCTTTTACTTTACTAAAATCTTGGATTTCCAAAGTGCACCCATAGGGACCATTACTATATGGAACGTAACTTTCCAAACTTTGATTTGTAAATCAAATAACTTTAAAACCACATTTCTTTCTATGTTAAACCATTATAAATATAGAAAACATTTCACTTTAAAATATTATAAAGTTGAAGTCAATTTAAAATCCATAACTTTTCAAATTCGGAAAGAAGTTTCTCGACCTTTATAGTACTTAAACAAGCTACAACTTATTTCTGTTCTCAAAAGAGTTCAACTTTTCAAGTCATATTCAGCATTTCAAAACCATATCATATAATCATCTCATATACACATATGTAAATGAAATGTAAAATAATGGACGAGGAATCCTTTTGGATCTCTCTACACATTTCTATTCTTCGAAGTGCTTCCACATCGACCTATTTGCTATGAAGATACTTCAACTTCCTTTCATTGTTTTTTGTCCACTACAACAAAATGGTTATTTATGTCATATGATTTTAAACGGGAATCAACAACAACCAACAATATATGCACATATGCAACACTATAATCACTAAATTATTACAACATTTTCTAACCTAACCAAAGTGAGAAATCTCACTTTAATTCAAATCAAACTTCGAATAAAAGCCACAACTCCTTCCTACACTTCGATAACCAATACAACACCTTTCTTAGCACTTTATAACACCTCCCTTACTTCCTCATGCTCATGCAAGTCCCCCCTCTCTCGTGGTGCTCATGACCCTAGGACAATATAGGGATTTTAGGTTTGACTTTGTTATTTTTATCGTAGTGAGAGTATAAATTATACTATTCTATGCTTGTGTACGAATTTAGAGGAGAGAATAAAGGGGTTTTGATGTAAATTTATCTTTAGGAAATAGAGGAAGAATGAAGAAAACATAGAATACAAAATGTAGAAGATGAAAGTGAAAATGGAAATGAAATGGAAGGTGGTCCTTTTATAGAAATGGAAAAAATAACAAAAGACACCAAATACCCCTTAGCCAAATTACCAAAATACTTACTTTTCCATAACCTTTTACCACTTTCCAAAGTGCTAACTCATACACCACTCCCATTTCACATGGCCTTGTACTTTATAACGATGTTATGTACAAATGCACTTAAATTAAGAAGGAAAAATCCACTTTCCTTTATTTTGAAAAGTAAAAGTCGCATCTCTTAATTAATCACTTCTTTAATTATACTTACATTTACTAATCCTAATTGATTTATTAAATCACTTATTATATGTATAAGTGTATGTTACAAAATTGTACATATGTGTGCGACAACGTTGTGACAACTTCTGTGCGATAAAAAGTCAAAAGTCCAAAAAATAATTTTCGGTTTCATTTTCAATTTTTCTTCGAACTACCTATTTTTGTAAACAAACTTCCAAAACAAGTTTACTATCATTACATATTAATTAAAAGAGTGTCATTTGACCATTAAAAACCATTAATTGCATATATAAAATTTAACAAATATTCACAAATCAAAGCGATAAAATCTCAGGTCATTACACTAAGTCCGGTGGAGGTATCTAACTAACCTCACCCATATTTGAGAAGGCTCACATGACACCGGTCGATGTTGCTAATCTCTTCGTTTATGATTCTCAAATTTTGGGTCATCCTGCCATCGTCACCCTCCCCGAGGAAGGTTCCCAGCTAGGGCAGTAAGCATCAATGATTGAATCAGTGGTCATGTCTGACTCTCAGACCATTCTGAACATCTAACTAGCGCGGCCCGAAGACCTGGTGCATAAATGATTCACGCTTTGGAAGAGGAGATGGCTGGGGATCTCCTGGGAACTCAAGTTGAGGAGGACGTTCTCATAACTGGGTCTTCTTAGACTTCTTCAGGGCCCAACATGCAGAAGTTTGTCTAGACTCAAGTTTTACTGGCTAAGGAGATTAAGGAAGAGCCAGTTGAATTCATACCTCCTCCTTTGTCCATAGCTTTGCCCGACCAAACCATCTTTCCTGCAATCACTCTTCCCATGCATGAAAGCACTTCAAGTGTACTTGCCAGATCATCACAAAGTACCCCTTCAAAGGGTCATGGAAGTAGGGAAAGAAGTAAAAGGAAATCGAAGGAGCCTGGTGCACACTCCTCCGGAGAGAGAGCCAAAGAAAAGAAGAGGAGGATGAAACATTAGATTTAGCTGTTCGCTTGTCTCTTTTTAGTTGTATAGCCATAGGATTTGCTTTTGTGCTGGTGGGTATTGTGCGAGTTCAGCCCCTGCTTTTGCTTTAGATGCTTTGTGAATAAAAACTTGGTTTTCTTTTCAAGCTCTGTGTTGACTTATTCGAGTTATGAGAAATGCACTTAATATTCTTGTTTTTATATTCACAAACCATTTCTCCATCATCATTTGGCCAAGTTGTTAATCTATCTTGTTTGTTCTTGATCAGGTTCTATCTGACCGGTGACCACAATCGAGATTGCCTTATTTTTGTAAGTGTAAAGAAACAGCTAAAAGCACTTATTCACAAGTGCCTTTGCTTAACCATGTTCAACTCTAGGATCCGATCTAGTCTTAACTACTTGGAACGATGGTTTGGACATCCTTTTTCGGGATGTTTAAACTAGACCATGCCTGAATCTGAGCATTGGTCATTGCTGTTCACTTGAGACAGTGATTTAGGCATCCCTTTCTTGGATGTGTTTTCTTCAACCGTGCCCAACTTCGGGCATCGATTGGGTCTGAATAAGGTCTCGCCAAACTCCAAGCGTCGATCTTTCACCTTACCATTATATGGATAAAGTTTCGGCGCTTTGACAAACTTCGGGCATGAGCTATTGAGGCGAACTGCTTGTTCTGCCCTTGCATGTTTATACTCCAACCCCTAGGTCATGGGTTGTAGGAGTTAGTAGGCACCTATCTTCGGATGCCAGAAATTGTCTTACTTAGAAGGTCCAATAAAGGACCGTAGAAGTTTAGTTGGCACGTAACTCTGGATACCTGCACACCTGCATTATACACAAGCATATTCATTCATATTCACCATAATCCACTATTTATGGTTAAGTGGGATAGAGTAAAAGATTCTAGAAGTCAATTTGTTTTATATTCACAGGAAATGATAGATCCTATCTTGTTACATCAAACTTGATTATTAACGCCAAAAATGGATCAACATCTAAGAATAGGTTGTAGGAAACCTGTAAGACCTAAATCTAGTAAATAATAGTAATAGTAAAGGAAAATAAGCAGTAATAAGAAAGGGAGACATAAGATTTTATAGTGGTATGATAATCTTTGGCCTACATCCACTTTATAACATTATTGCTTATAGATCTGATGTAGTTTTTTAGAGATTACATAGGGTTTGAGAGGGAATAAGTCACAAGTACAGGGGTTAGAATGATTATAAGTCATAGAATTGCCTAAAGTAGCTGCCTTGGTGACTATTGTGTGGAGGAAGAAGATGAAGAAGAGACAGAGCTTCCATATAGTGATAGTAGAAACCAGATCCTTTCTTGGTTGCATTGAGGTTGGTATTTATAAGGGTAGCAGTCATATTGGACCATAAGCCCCCACTAGAGAGGTCTAAACATCGACCCAAGATAGTGTGGAAAGTTTGGGTGAGCCTCAAGTTAAGGTGATAACTCGATACCGAGTTATCCTTATAACTTGGTACCGAGTTATCCCCTCAGGGGAAAACTCGGTGATTTTTCTTGGATTCGGTTTTTCACTTCGTTTTGTATTTCCCTTTGTGTTTTTATAGCTTTTTGACTTGTTTTGATGATCGTTCTTTCATAATCTAGCTTATTCTATAGTTTGTTGGAGCTAACTCTTTACTTCTTGAGATAGGTCAATCAGAACTTTACGAAATCGCTTGGGCTTGCTTATAATAGATAGAGAATGGGTTAGCAAAAGTTGGAGATCCCCATATGGAGCACCGTAATTCAGTATCGAGTTATGGCCATAACTCAGTGCCGAGTTATGAACTTAGTTCCAAAAAGGCCCAAATTTTCCTGTCTTGCTTCTCTAACCCATATGAGCCTACCTTCCAAGTTGCAAGTTGTTCTATCTTCGCCTCGATGTTCTATATTCCGTTGACTTCTGGTTGATCAAAAAACCAGTTAACATTTGCCCTCTAGAGTACGGTTTTGATGGGAACAAACTGTGCTCTGGAACGAGGTACGTTCTGAACTGTTATCCTATGAGTTTCGGTCGACTGTTGGATTCCATCCTAGGACGTTGTTTTGGATTGGTTAATTTCTGTTTAGTTATTAGCTCTGATTTCACTCTGAATTTCAATTCTCTACACCGATAATGCATTCCTTATTTTGGAAATTGCATAATGCTTTAAGTCGGTATATAGGTTCATTGTGTTGAGTTGGAGCTGATTCAGGTAGAATTCGATAACTCGGTATCGAGTTATAGCCTTTACTTGGTACCGAGTTAAGGACTTAGAGAAATTTCGGTTAGAAAAATTTCTTTTATTTAAATTGTTCTTATATTCTTTCCCTTCATATGCTCTTGTATTGCCTTTGAGTCTTCATAGCCTCCAACCCGAGTTCTCTACCCTTGCCGTGCCGACCCAAGCCTTAACCTCTACGACGTTGAACTCCTAGCACCATCGCCTGACATTGCTGCTACCACTGATCAACCGTCATCGTCTGACCAGGTCGCTTCCCTAATATCACCTCCTTTAATTTTTGGATCTGATCCATCTAAAACCCCTGGCCGTGTTAACTTGGGGCTCGAATTGAAGGTTGGATTCGGGTTGATTGTGAAATAGCAATGCTATGCTGATGATTTGACTTTGGTGAATTTCAACTTGGAAAGAGATGGATGGTTTTAGGGGTGCTTGATTTGTGGTGAGATTAAGATTTGTCTCGATTGTAGGTGCATGATGCCGGGAATGAGTTTTATCTCCCGACATTGACTATCCATCTCCGTGAATTTTGCTAAGGCTGAATCATCGAATCGATTCCAATATGTCGATTTGCACTGAACTTAGGCGTGTCGGATGATTCCATTGCTTTTACCTTTCTAGTTCTGCACTTCCAGTAGTCCTGAAAATAAAGAACTTTCCATATCGCTCTAGATAATGGATCTGTTATCAACCATTGATTGATAATGGGTAAGTGCAGAAAGATAATTCTAAAGGACGATGTAGATCGTTTTATCAATGAGAAAGCTATCTACATGAGATGACCAGTTCATAGTGTTTTTGGGGCACTAGACTCACTCCATATAGATAACATACCGCACTTGCTCTTGTTAATACTTAGAATCTGATTGGTCAGCACACGTTGATTTCTTTTGGATTCCAAATGTTAACCACATAGGAACACTATTAGAAATAAAGCGTATCTGACGATGATCAATGAGTTTTATTGTCTAGAATGACACACCAGACATCTTGTTGGAAGTCTAGAGAAGGGGCATCCACACCTTCACAGACTGAATCATCGACTGCCCCAATTCCTCCATTTATTCCTGTGGGGTTAAGTCAACTTGTTCCTACTGACTTCTATGGCTCGCTTGTTCCTACTTCTCAATAGCAAACGACAATCGTTCCTGCATCCACAACTACTGTTTTTGAAGATGCTCATCTTCATATATCTTCTGAAGCCTTAGGTAAGCCACACCTTTCTCCAGCTATCATGCAACCCTTGGAGATGGGGACTATCGGAGGAGACTTCAAAGTTATAGTTCCTAATCTAACTCAAAATCCTGGATTAGGTATTTCCCTCATATCTCCAGTATTCCAGGTGCTTCGATTCACTCTAGAATCTTTTACTAAATTATAAAACCGTGTTTAGCAAATTGTAGGTCAGCCAACTCTTCCTTCACTACCCCCAACTACTTAGAGCTTAGGAGCCACTGCTCTCCTCTCTACTTCCACTATCGTCTCTGTAGTTGCTTCTGGCATAATTCATGTCTTAGCTTCAGGCCTGGACCCGATTCGAGTAGATAGAAGCATTGCAAAATCTAAAGGATATCTCTGTATCTGTGGATGAAGAGGTAGCAATTACTAGTGAGTCAGGGCCAACAAACCAGACAACAATGGCGGAGAGGCTGGAAGAGGAAAAGAAAGGGCTTCAGTTGAAGAAGGAAAAGGAGGAGGCGAAGCACAAGACTCCAACAACTATCAAGCTGAGGATCTGAGGGGTATGGCCATGCTGTAGGAGGAGAGACCAGTAAGGTAGCAGGAAGAAGACCTTGATCCGCCTAAGCAAAGGCAGAAAAGGTGGGAAAAAGTGATGGTGTGCAGGCGTTGAGGGAGTGGAGTTCCAGTGGTCTTTTTATATGTGTCTTTTATGTTGTTTGAGTCTGTACAAGTACAGAGTCCATACTTGGTATTTTTTTCCTTGTTGCATCAGTAAAGCCTGTATATTGCTTTTTAATGTTCTAATACAGGCCGATATTGTGCGGGTACGGCCCCCACTATTAGAATTGTACAAAATGATAGTGGTAATGAAAAGATTAGCGTTTCTATTGTAATCTTTCCTGTGTACTTTCCCTATACTTTACATACTATGCTTGTTTATATACCACTGTGTATGTATATAATATGATTGCCTGTCTTTCAATTTCCATATTATATACTGATGTGATGTGTGCATGTAAATAGTGTGAGTAGTGTACTTATTTATTTACCGCAACTCTAATGAATGTAAATATTGAAATTTGCAGTGATTTTTATATACTACTTTGCTTAGTTCTTTATGGTTTCCAAAATTCTTTGTTTGGTGTAATAGAATTATGGTGTGATTTGTTTTATTTGACCAAGTGTTAGTGTTTGCCCCCTACTCAACAGTGCTAGTTACTCTGAATGCTTGACCTAAACACTTGATAAGAGATCAGGTAATTTGGGCGACTCTCTGGTTGCCTTTAGTCCGAGTTGTACTATAGCTCTTGTCTCCAGGAACTTGTAGTTTAGATGCTCGATTCTGAGCATTTTGCACTTTGATCGTGGTCGAGTTTTTCTTGAGGTCCCATCCACTTGTCAGTTTCTACCTCCGGAAACCCATGAACATCTCAATCTCTTGGATTTTCCTATGATGTTGCCTATCTCCGAGCGATGTCAAGATTTGGCAGGGGTGTGCATATTTCCCAACCAGCTTGGTGATTTGAGATTTACTACCATTGCCGGGGCGACGCCAATACTTGAAGGACAGATATCAGATTTTACCATTGATCTTGTGGTTAGGAATCTTCGTGGCACTGTCGTGGCAATGCTGGTCTCTTGGAAAGCAGGGATTGATTTCTACCAATCCTTCAAAAGATAAATTTCCCGATGTTATCGGAGCGACGTCGGTACTTAGGAGATTCTTACAAACTATCAATGTTACCGGAGTAATGTCGATAACCTGGATATAAAGGGATTTTCTAGCATTGTCAGGGCAGCGCTGGTACTTAGAGAGTTGGAATCAATTTTTTCGTCCATTTGACGGTTCTGGAGTCAATACCACTTACCCGAAGATTAAAAGCACTTTTCCAGTTATGTATGTGTTTCGCTTTCGAGAATGCAGTTCCACCGATTCAAGGAGCGATACGCAGCATGTTGAATGGATTTGTGTGTGTTGCATACTTGAATGCGGTTCTCTTGGTTCAAGTAGCTCTGTGCGGCTTACAGTGTGGCGCGTAGGAGTAATGCTTACTTGGACACGGTTCCATTGGTCCAAGAAGCGACGCGTGCCTTATGGGATGTACGCAAGGAGTTATGCCATACTCGCACGTGTTCCACCAATTAAAGTAGCGAGGTGCAGCTTATGGGATGTGAACAAGGAGAATGATAAGTTCCCCGATGCCGTCAGAGCGACATAGAGTCTTCTTGAGGAAATATGGGCCTTCTCGATGCTATCGGAGCAACACCGGTTTTCAGAAGGCAAGGATTAATTTTCCTCATCGATCCGACTGTTCGAGTTGATTTCACCATCGACTCAACAATTTGCTTATAATAACACAGTTCCATTGTTCAAGAAGCGAAATTTTATTGATAAAATAAAGAGAGAGGCAAGTCCTGCCTATTTACAATTCCCTCAATGTCCTTGGCTGGCTTATTTGCAAAAATAGAAAATACATAGATGAGCATTAAATAAAATAGTACCATAGCGAGTCGTTGTTCCAAGCACGAGGAATCAGAATTCCATCGATTGTTGTTAGCTTGAAAGTATGATCTCAAAGTTTCTGGCCGATTACATAGGGTCCTTCCCAATTCGGACTAAGTGCTCCCATACTCAGGAAGATTCATTTCGGTACGAGATCTCCCACTTCTAAGGTGCGGTTGCAAATCTTGGTGTTGAAGTGTCATGCTACTCTTTTCTAGTGAGCAACCGTCCTTAGTTTAACTTCCTCCCGTTTCTCATCAATCCGTTCAAGCGACTTCAGCAGGAGCTGCTGGTTTGCTTTTTGATTGAAGTGTCGCCTCCGATGAGAAGAGACTTCCAGTTCCATTGGGATCATTGCTTCTAAACCATATGCCAAGGCGAACGATGAGTGCACGATCGCAGATTTAGGTGTTGTTCTGTAAGCCCATAGTGCAAGTGGAAGCTCATCGACCCAATTTCCTTTAGCTTTCGTTAGCCGCTTCCGGATGGTGGATTTGATGATTTTGTTCACTGCTTTCATTTGCCCGTTTTTCTGCAGGTGCGCTACCACAGAAATTCTCTTCTCGATCCGATAACGCTTTCAGAAGTCCTTGAATTTAGCACTTTTGAACTGAGTTCCATTGTCCATGATGATTTTCTGTGGTACTCCAAACCTGCAAATTATGTTTTTCATTACAAAGTTAATCACTTTTTTCATGGTAATGGAGGCAAGCAGTTCCGCTTCATCCCATTTGTTAAAGTAATCAACTACAACGTTAACATATTTGGATCCT
Organism: Allium fistulosum; assembly: GCA_030737815.1. Taxonomy (NCBI): domain Eukaryota; kingdom Viridiplantae; phylum Streptophyta; class Magnoliopsida; order Asparagales; family Amaryllidaceae; genus Allium; species Allium fistulosum. The sequence continues at coordinate 637,975,998 of CM060901.1, forward strand.
CCTTTGGCTATTATAACATGCCGATTAGATTGATTCCCTAGACTGCAAATGGCCAAGGGCTAATCATTTGTGTAAGTTCCAAGGATGGGGTTCTCGGAATCTTTGAAAATCTCTGGCACCGATAATAACGCTTGGCATAATCTGTTGCATCTCGGTTGATTGTGGACCAGAAATATCTATAACATAGAACTTTGTTTGCCAACGTCTACCCCCCGTATGGTCACCACAGCTGCCTTCGTGAACTTCCATTAGAATCTTCTTGGCTTCGTCTTTGGTTACACACCTAAGTAGGGGGAGGATAATCCCTCTTGTATAGCACTCCATCTTGTAACATGAATCATGATGCCTTTTGAAGGAGCTTCTTTCATTCATTCCGGTCTCTGGGGACTATTCCCCTGAGCAGGTAGTCCTTGATTGGCATCACTCACAATTCTCCCTCTTCGATGGTCTCCAGATCCTAGTCAATATCCATATTGTCTATACTGGGAGATATCAACACTTCCATCCGAACCAATCCCATGGCCTACGCATCTCTGGAGCTGGCTAATTTGGCCAAGTAGTCAGCCTTCATATTTTGCTCTCAGGGAATATGAGCTATGGTGTCGTGTTCGATGTCATTGAGCAGTTCTCATGCTTTTGACAACTAGGGTGCAGAATTGCCCCTTAAGTTTGATATTCCCTCTTACCTGACAAATGACTAGCTGAGAGTCGCTGTAGATATGCACAGCTTTTATTCCCAGTTCCTTCAAACTTTTCAATCCTGCTATCAATGCCTCGTACTCTGCCTCGTTGTTTGTAGCAGGGAATTCCAGTCTTAAGGCATAGCAGATTGATCGTTCTTCGGGAGTCTCAAGCACAACTCCGGCTCTTGAGCAAAACTCATTCGATGCGTCATCGACAAACAACTTCCATTATGATACCACTTCCGTTGTCTCATACTCTTCTTCATCTCGAATGGTGAATTCTACGATGATATCAGCCAATGCCTGTCCGTTAATTTCCCTCCAAGGACGATAAATCACGTCATACTGGCTTAATTCAATATTCCACTTCAGAAGTCGCTCTGAAGTCTCAGGTCGTTAGAGTACCTGTTTCAAAGGTTGATCTGCCAATACTTAAACTGGATGAGCTTGAAAATACAGCCTCAACTTCCTTGATGCTATCAGTAAGTAATATGCCAAATTTTCCAATTTCAGATAGTTTTGTTTAGCTCCACTGAAGCGTTTGCTAATGTAGTAGAAGGGTCGTTGAATTCTGGCTTCCTCATGTACAAGCGCTGCACTTGGAGCATAGAGGGACACTGCCAAGTAGATAAAAAAAGTCTTCTCCTTCCACCTGCTTGGATAGGGCCGGTAGAGTCTCCATGTGTTGTAGTAGTTCTTCGAAAGTCATCGGTTAATCCAGATTCCACTCAAAGTTCTTCTTACCTTCCTTTAATGCGACAAAGAATGGTATACACTTATCTGTAGTTTTTGAAATGAATCGACTTAATGCTACGAATTTCCCATTCAAACTCTGCAATTCATTCTTTGTGGAGGGGGCTATGATATTCCGTAGGGCAGCTATCCTCTCTTGATTAGCTTCGATGTCGCTAGCGTTTCAATAAATCCAAGGAATTTTTTGGAAGCTACGTTGAAAGAACATTTCAGTGGATTCAGTTTCATCCCGTATTTTCGAAGGATTTCAAACATCGTTGAGAGATCATCCAAATGATTTCCAAATACCTCCAACTTTATGAGCATATCGTCCATATATACTTCCATTATCCATCCGAACTGGTTTTTAAACATCGTGTTTACCAGTCTCTGGTATGTAGCCTTAACGTTCTTTAGACTGAACGACATTACTCGATAATAATACAATCTCAAACCAGTAATAAAACTAGTGTTCTCTTGATCGGGTTCGTGCATCATGATTTAGTTGTATCCTGGGTAGGCATTCATGAATAAGAGTAGCTCATGTCTTACGGTTTCTTCAACTAGCTAGTCGATTCTAGGTAGTGGAAAGCTATCCTTTGGGCAAGCATTGTTCAAGTCCGAGTAGTCGACATAAGTCCACCACTTCCTATTCAATTTCTTGACTAGTATAGGGTTTGAAATCCATTCAGGATATGTTGCATCGCGGATAAAGCCGTTGGCCAATGGCTTATCCACTTCTTCCTTCAATACAACAGATCGCTCCGAACCTAGACTGCATCTCTTCTGCCTTACTAGTGTGAATTTGAGGTCGATATTAAGTGCGTGACACGCTATCTCCATCGATATCCCACACATATCAGAATGCATCCAAGCAAACACATCCAGATTGGCACGAAAAAATTATCAGTTCATTTTGCATCTTAATTCCAAGCCGTGAACATATCTTCAAGACCCGAGTTGGGTCATCCATGTTGACAGGAACAACAACCATAAACTCTGCCGCTTCCCATTCATCCCCAACACTCTTCTTTCTAGGGTCCTGTAACACCCCTAATTTTAAGTAACAATATTCAGGAGATTTAATTAGATAAACTAAATAGAATAATGTAAAGGTTTAAGTGGTTAAGAGATTGAGATTTGTGAAGTTATAGGGTAGCCGTGCCTTAATGAATGAACAAAGGAAAAATAAAGGTAATAAGATGAGGGCAAATTAGGAATAGGACATATTCTTATACCATAAACCCTTAACCCATTCTCATTTACAACATTCACAAACTAAAACTAAACCAAGGAGTACGGTCGGCCACCAATAGAAGATAACAAGGGGAAGATAAGCAAGATTTCAAGAAGGAAGCTTAAGCTAATTAATCAAAGAACAAATCTCAACCTCCTTAACACACAAGCTAAAGGTGAATAATAGATTATATCTCATATTTCTTATTTTTGGTTCTAAATCTGATCCGAATATGTTTTGCAAAGTATTAACCATGTTTTGAATGTTAAAATAGATATATATGCTTCTTGATGAATTTTGTTTGTTCATATAAATTTTATGACAAGTTTTGATTTGAAAACCCTACAAATGACATCCAAATGCCTTGCGATTTTGATATAAGGTCAGAAATATTATTTTAGAGATGGGTTTCAAGTTTCATAATTTTCTGAATTATTTTGGATTTATTATGAATTTTCTTGTAAAGAAAATGGTTAAATTGGGTTTAAAATTAACTACAGCTATTATATGTTAGCTTTGGGTCAGAAATTTATATGTGTTAGAAAATATAATTAAAGTGATTTATGGGAATTTTTGTAGAATTTTACTAAGTGTTTTATTAAGTATATAAAATTATTTAAGATATGAGACTTAAATGTTTTATATGTTTATAAAAGGAGAAGGGGCAATTTGCTAAATGTTTAGATTATAAAATACTAAATTCGGCAGCACTTTTAGAAAATATTTCTGGAAAAGAAATTGGCAACCAATTATATGATGACAAATAAGCAAGTTAGTTGGAAAGATATTACTTTATAAAGTAAAATTTCAGTTTTTGTAAAGGTTTGCTGTTTCGCCACTCTCGATGGCTACCTTTCAACTTCATACAACCGCCTCCATCATAGTCGAAACCAATACACATGGTATCAATGCCTTGGTATGTAGTGGATTGGAGATAGGCAAAAGGTATAGGGTCGAAACGTGCTTTCGAAGGGGTCGAGGCCTTATTTTGCTTTCAAACGAGATGCCGCTTGCTTTGCTTTCAAAAGAATGGTTTCGAAAGGGGTTTTAATATGGCTTTCAACAGAGATTGCCACCTTTTGTTTTAAACAAGCTTTCGACAGGGTCGAAACACTCGTTGTCGCATTCTACCTTTCGACCCTGTTAAGGCCGCTTTTGCCTTTAAACATTGGTTTCGAAAGGGTGCTTTCGTTTTCAAATAAGAAGCCGCTTCTCCATGATTTTGAAAGGGTTGGTATCGAAACCTTCCACTTTCTTTTACTTAGGAAATTGCTTTCGAAAGAATGCTTTTGACCTAATTCTTTTAAGACCCTTTGTTCTATTGAAAGATAAACCCGAAGGTTTCAAAAGGAATGGTTTTAAATGGTTTCAAAACTATGTTCCACAAGCTTTTACTTGAACCAAATGCTTTCAAAAGGTTTGTTTTAAGTAAAGGACCTTATTGATTTTGAAAGGTATATAATAAAGGTTTCGTAGGGGAAGCCCCCCAAATGTTTCGAAAGGCAAGTTTAAAGAGTTTTGAAAAGTGGATATCTAAGGTTTATAAAGCTTTTGAAGGGATACCTTCAATGATTTCGAAAGGTTATCTTAAAAGGTTTCGAAAGGTATATTTTGGCCTTTTGGCCTAGTATTTCTAGGTATAGTAGTAACATATTTTGAAAGGGGTACTTTCAATGGATTCAAAAGGATTGTTTAAAGTTTTAAGCAAAGGTTTTGGATAGTTTACTTTGGCTTTATGGCCTAAGTGCTTTTAAGTTAAAAAGGGTTTTAACTTACTTTGGGGGGATAGATAACCCATTATATTTCATCAACATTATTTTGTGTAAAGTATATATAACGTGGCAAAGAGATTTGACTAAAGCAAAGAGCATATTTTCCTTGTTTAAGTATGATTTAAAGGGTTAAATCAATTTGAAAGAAATTCTTTCAAGGAAAATTTTATGGGGTAGTTGACCCTAAGTAAATGACTTAGATATTTGAATATCAGATGGGACTGGTATAGGGTCACGCCTTATACATTAGCTATAGCCCCTAGTTAATTTAGTCCAAAATTCCAGTGTGTAGGGCTTAGTCACAGGTAAGACTTAAATGATGTTACACACAGAAAGGAATATACAGAGAAGGAGAATAGGTTATTGGTGAGCCCGCAAAACCATTAGGATCAGGTGACCCTGGGAGAAGTTAGTTAAGGACATACCATCTAGAAATTTGTCTAACAGATGTTGGATTATTTATTTTGTTTGGTAGGCCCGAGTCAGCCAAAGGTTAGTAGTTAGCTAAACAAAACTATATTGTTCTGACAGATAGTCCATTGATTACCTAATTTGTATGCATATATGATATTGCTATTATTGCTTTAATCAAGTTTGATTGTAGGATTTTGATTTGCAAAAAATATGTTTTAAAAGGGGATATTAGTGAGGGAAAACCGTTCCGCTAAGCGGCATGGTCTCACTTGATATGAGACAACCAAGATGTATAGCATTATTCACACCAGGCTTTATACCTGACTCGAAGTTTATGTTTTCCCCTTAAACTCTCGGGTGCTCAAAATTAATTTGAGTAGATTGAGAGTTAAAGATTTACAGGTTTAGTAGGTGGACGAATAAAGCTTCCGAAGACGTGAAGGAGGCAAAGTTAAATATTTAGGAGTTGCTATTTATAATTTCGATGTGATGTATTAAGACTGATATGTCTATTTAGTACTCTGACCAACCAAGGGGATATCTTCATATGTTGCCCTTGGCGTAATTTGTAATAATTATATTTGATCAAAACCTAGTAATCGGTTATGGAATTATGTAATTGAATGTGAAATATTGATTTGAAATGTAATCAAAAAAGTTGTTTTAATCAGTGTTGATTTTATTTCATATTCAAGTGCTTCTGATATTATGGATACCATTAATATTACCATATCCTATCACTGGAAGTTAATACTATGGATGACTGCAGCATCTGTAGCGCTTAGCTTCGGGCCACAAGATAGAGGATGTTACAGGTCCATAGTCTTGTCGAAGTGACTTTGATCCCCGAGTCAGGAGCTGCTCTGTAATTGCTATGCTTGCGGGTCACGAATGTGGAGAGTCTTCCCTACATTCTTCCCCTTCTCACGTCATTTGGCTTTGCACAATTTGACAACATAACATTCTCTTATCGTGCTTTGGTCTCCTCTTACCACTCTAACCCCATTTTATGTTGAAAATTTCATTATAAGGCACCATGGAGCCAAGCTATTCTAAAATCAGCAAGGGCGGGTCGGCCTAAGAGAGCATTGTAAGCTGAGAATTCATCGATTATCATGAAGGTTTGAATAAAAACTACCCTTCCTTCTCCTTCTTCGAGTTCTACAAGTAAGTCAATCGTCCCAATTGGCTGTTTTAGCTCCCCCATAAATCCCTGAATCTTCGTACTATAAGCGATCACATCTTTCATACTGATCATCATCCGATTAAACGTTTGTCGAAAAAGGATGTTAATCGAGGTTCCACTGTCAACCAACATGCTATGCACAACTGCCGGCCCGATTCCAATTGTTACCACCATTGGGTCAAGAGTTGGCGCCTTTATACCTTCAGTATCCTGATTTTGGAATACGATATCATCTGTAATCAACTTCTGTTGTTTGGCCGGGGCTTCATCTTCAATGGCATAACATGTTTCCTTAGGAGTGTGCTTCAAAGAACTAGCGTATCATTCCATCTCACCCCAGTGTTAGGTGAGGTCCTCCAGTGATAGTACTTATGATGAGTCTTTGATCAGTCCGATAAGTTCCTTCTTCGTTGGGCCTGGCCTGATTTCGTTGATTGCTTGGAACTTAGGGTCCAGCAGGTTGGTCAGAATTCTTTGGTTCCTTCACTATCAGTTCCTGGATTAACTCCTTCAGATGCTGACATTCATTTGTGTTATGCCCGTGAGTCTTCTGAAAGCGATAAAACTTTACTGATTTCTTTTGTTCAGACGCTTCTCGCTTGGGTGGTTTGTTGTATCGCTTAGTTCTCTAAGTAGCAAGGTAGATGTTCTCCAAGCCATCGTTTAATGGCGTATAATCCTCAGATATAAGATTCCTTATATGTTTCTTATTCCCATCGCACCTGCCTGAGTTCTGATTCCTCTTCTTCTGATTCGAATTCTTTCTTGTTGTAGTTCCAGAGCTGTTTCCATCTTGCTTAACTGTGACATTTCTTTGAACCATTTCATTTGATCTTTCACTTACAGATTTGCCTTTAACCATGCTTGCCTCTTCCAGTCTCAGAAACTAGTTTTCCTTTCGGTGGAATTCCTCCATAGTAGTGGGTTGTTTCATTTTAATCCATTCACCAAAATTCATATTCGAACGAATGGCTCGGACCAAAGCCATAAAAATCATATCCTACTTTGGATTGCTTACCTCCGTAACTGCGACATTGAATCGGTTCATGAAAGATTTCAGTGACTTATTTGGTTCCTGGAAAAAGCCAGATAAGCACATCACGTCTTTTTGTCATGCAGTATAGAGTCCAAATTGTTCTAGAAACCTTTTTACTAATTCGTCAAAGGTGGAAATAGATCTAGGTGCAAGTCTAATAAACCACATGGAAGCAACTCCTTCCAAGAAGATAGGAAAACATCTAGAATAGATAACATCCATGGCCCTAGCTCCATCCATATGTCACTCATATTTGTACAAGTATTGTTTAGGGTCCATGGCTCCATTATATAATGGCATAGTCGGCATAGTGAATTTCTTAGGATATTCTTCCCTTAGAACGTTTTTAGTAAATGGAGTTTAGATTAGCACGGAACCCCAGTCTTCATTCATTCTACCCTTACTCTCCTCCACTAACCATTTGACCATGTCAGCGATGTACTCCTCGCTAGCACGATGGTTTACAGGTCAGGATTCAGGGGCTACGCTGAGTATTTGACTCCGCAAACGGTCTCGGTTTGCTAGTTGAAGCCTAGGTTCTCCATTCTCTGGGAGAACCACTCCTGCAAGGCCCTATTGGCACATTGTTGGTATTACTAAGGCAGTTTGAAATTCGTTTCTGGCATTTTGCCTGTTTACATCGGCGTTCAGTTTCAATCAATCATCATCAAGTTGCATGTCATCTTTAGAGTCAGAAACAAGCATTGCATTGTTTACATGACGAATGTTCGCTCCAAGATTTGGATTTGTAGTAGACTGCTTTCCAGTAGGAGGAGTACTTCCATTGCCTTCTATTATGATTCCTGCAACTCTACCAACAACCTTCTTCTACTTTTGTTTGTAGTTTCTCGTGTTCAAGCTCGAAACAGAGGAATTCACTTATTTCATAGCAGCTGCAGTTTCTTTTCTAGCTCTCGGAGCACTCAGTGGCTACAGCACTAGCAAAGCATTGATCTTATCCATGAGAGCCTTTTTACTATCGGCCATTTTTTGGTTAGGTTCGTTAAGCATCTGGTTAAGCTCTCCTTTAGTCACAACATCCTATTGGGCAGAAGCACATGGTGCTAGATTTCCAGCATTAACCTATGTTCGATGATTGTTAGCATTATTTACTTCAGTTTGTTGGGGGTTTGCGTTATCACCACCAACTGTTGCTCCTGTGGACCTTCCAAAAGTGGTTTTCTATTTTATAGGTGCCATTGATCCCAGATGGAAAGCCTATAAATCTTCAAAGCAAATTCCTTGGATCTAATCGCTGGATCTCTTCTAACCCAAAATAGCAAGCTGGATCTAAGCCTTATTTCAGATTTTCTCAGTGAAAGCGCCAAAATTTTAACGTTAAAATTGGATCAACACCCAAGAATAGGTTGTAGGAAGCCTATGAGACATAAATCTAGCAGATAATAGTAATAGTGAAGGAAAATAAGCAGCAATAAGAAAGAGAGAGACAAGATTTTATAGTGGTTCGACAATATTTGGCCTACATCTACTTTATAGCTTTGTTGCTTGCAATTATGATGTAGTTTGTTTGAAATTACAAAGGGTTTGAGATAGAATAAGTCAAAAGTACAGGGGTTATACCGATTCTAAGTGCTAGAATTTCCTAAAGTAGCTACCTTGGTGACTATTATGTAGAGAAGAAGATGAAGAAGAGATAGAGCTTCCGTGTAGTGATAGCAGAAACTAGATCCTTTCTTGGTTGCTCTAAGGTTGGTATTTCTAGGGTAGCAGTCATGTTGGACCAGAAGCCTGCTACCAGAGAGGTCCAGACATCGACCCAAGATAGTGTGGAATGTTTGGGTAAGAACCGAGTTAAGGTGATAACTCGGCACCGAGTTATCCCTATAACTCAGTATTGAGTTGTCCCCATAGGGGAAAACTCGGTGGTTTTTCTTTGATTGGATTTCTCTCTTCATTTTGTAGTTCCCCTTGTGATTTCGTAGTTTATTGATTTATTTTGATGATCGTTCTTTTATAGCCTGTCTTATTCTGCATTTCACTCGAGCTAATTCTTCACTTCTTGAGATAGGTCATTCGGAACTTTGAAAAATCACTTAGGCTTGCTTATAATAGATAGAGAATGGGTTGGGGAAAGTTGGATATCCCCACTATGCAGCACCATAACTCAGTGTTGAGTTATGGACTTTAACCCAGTGCCGAGTTATGGACTTAGCTCCAGAATGGCCAAATTTTCCTGTCTTGCTTCTCTAACCTATATGAGCCTGCCTTCCAAGTTTCAAGTCGTTCCGTCTTCGTCTCGAGGTTCTATCTTCCATGAACTTCTGCTAGGTCAATAACCCAGTTAACATTGACTGAATATCTACAAAGTTAGATCTTAACTAAATAACATCACAAATATTTACCATTCCATGCCCGTGGGAGTGAAATCCTATCACTAGTTTCCAGCTTGAATGTTCTATCTCCAAGCTTGTGTTCAATCACATACGGACCTTCCCAACTCAAGCCCCTGTTCATGGGGCCTGGGAAGCTTCATTTGAGAACAACATCGCCTATTTCAAAGGTCCGGCTCCTGACCTTGGTATTGTAATATCGGGCGACACGTTTTTGATGTGCGGCTACTCTCATGTCAGCTTCATTTTGCTTATTATCGATCATGTTGAGAGACTCTAGCAAGAGTTTCTCGTCCGTTCTAGGATTGTAATGAGTCACTTGATGAGAAGACACTTCGAGCTCAATTGAAATCATAACACCGATCCATAGGCTAGGGCAAATGGAGAGTGGCCAGTTGCGGACTTATAGGTCATTCTATAAGCCCAAAGTGCTAATGGTAGTTCGTCGAGCCATTTGCCCTTGGCCTTCTCCAGTCATTCCATAAGAATGGACTTAATGATTTTGTCTACAGCTTCAACTTGTCCATTCACTTGTAGGAGCACTATGGCGGCAAATCTCTTCTCAATATGATGCCTAGGGTAGAAGTCTTTGAACTCGACAATGTTAAATTGCATTCCATTATCGGAGATAATCGTTTACGGGACTCCATAGTGATAGATGATGTTTCTGACAATGAAGTTGATCACCTTCTTAGTAGTGATCATGGCTAGTGGCTCCGCTTCATCCCACTTCGTAAAGTAGTCAACAACAATGATAGCGTACTATGTGCCCCTTTGGACATTGGTAGCACACCAATAATATCTATTCCCCACACTGCTAACGGCCAGGGACTGACCATTTGCATAATTTCTATTGGCGGGCTCTAGGAATTTTTGTGAACCGCTGGCATTTCTCACACTTCTTGGTGTAATCGGGTGCATCTTGATTAACAGTCGGCCAAAAGTACCTATAGTGAATAATCTTTTTTGCTTGGGTTTTCCCTCTAGTGCGGTCACTACAAGCTTCCTCATGCACTTCTCCGAGGACTTGCTTGACTTCCTAATTGGTAACATACCGAAGCAAGGGACAGAGAATCCCTTCTTGTATAGCACTCCTTTTTGAACAATAAATCTTAGTGCTTTGCCAAGTAGTTGTTGTCGTTCGTTCTTCCTGTCAGGAAGGATTCCCTTCTACAAGTAATTCTTAAATAGAGTCATCCATAACTCCTTCTTAGACTCAGCCTCTAAGATCCAATCGACATCCATCTGGTCGATGCTCGAAGTTGAAAGCACTTCCATAAGGACCGGCCTACGAGTTATGCATCTCCTGATCTAGTCAACTTGGATAGCAAATTAACCTTTGCATTCTCCTCTCTAGGAATATGCGTTATCATGTAATTTTGATGTCATTAAGTAACTCAAGGGCCCTGCTCAGGTAAGGAGCTAGTCTCACCCTTTTTTCCTAAAACTCCTTTCTCACCTAACACGCCATAAATTAGGAATCACAAAAGATGTGTAAAGTTCGGATTCCCAACTCTTTCATGATCTTGAGTCTAGCGATCAATGCCTCATATTCTGCTACGTTATGTGTCGTTGGAATGTTGAGTTTCAAGGATATTAGATTGAACGTTCTTCGAGGGTTACCAACACAACATCTGCACCGGAGGAATGCTCGTTGGATGCACCATCGATGTACATCTTCCATCCAACATCCTGCTCTCCTTTGCTCTTCGGAGTATCATCTCGCATAGTGTAATTAGCAATGAAGTCTGCCAATGTCTGGCCTTGGATTGCCCTTCGGGGATGAGACAATATGTCATATTGGCTCAATTCACTGTTCTATTTCAACAGCCTTCTAGAAGTCATTGATTGTTGCAAGACCCGTCTGAAAGGTTGGTCGGCAAGAACCGTGATTGGATAAGCCTGGAAGTATGGATGGAGTTTCCTCAAAGCGATCAACAGGCGGTATGCCAACTTTTCCATCTTTGGGTAATTCCTCTCTGCTCCTGTCAACTACTTGCTGATATAATACACTGGCCTCTGGATTCGTAATCCTCATGCACAAGTGCGGCACTCAAAGCGTGCACCGACACTACTAGGTAAACAAACAAGTCCTCATCTTCCAGCGGCTTTGATAGGATGGGCGGCCTCTCTAAATGATCTACCAGAGCCTAAAAAGCATCCCGACACTCCTGTATCCAAGCAAAAAAATTCTTCCCTTTCTTGAGGATATCAAGAAAAGGGATGCACTTATCATTGACTCTTTAAATGAAATGGCTTAATGCGGCCACCTTCCCATTCAAACTCTGTACTTCCTTTATCGACTTCGGGACTTCAATATTCCCTAATGCCTGAATCTTCTAGGAATTAGCTTCTATTCCTCTCGAGTTCACTATAAAACCCAAGAACTTACCCGATGCATCCCCGAATGAACACTTCAGTGGATTGAGCTTTAGTCCATACTTGTGGAGTACACCAAACATCTCTGTTAAGTCATCAACATGAGTAGTCGACCCTTGCGACTTCACCAGCATGTCATTAACATACACCACCATCGAGTGTCTGATTTGTTCTTTTAATATCGAGTTCACTAGTCTTTGGTAGGCCGCTCTTACATTCTTCAAACCGAAAGGCATGACATGATAAAAATACAGTCCCAAGTCAGCCATAAAACTGGTGTGTTCTTAGTCTGGGATGTGCACAGGAATCTGCTTGTAGCCGGAGTAGGCATCCATGAACGATAGCAGTTCGTGTCCAATGGTTGAATTTACTAGTTGATCGATCATCAGGAGCGGAAAGCTGTCTTTCGGACATGCCTTATTCAAATCAGAATAGTTAATGAGAATTCTCCACTTCCCACTGGACTTCTTCACCAGGACAGGGTTGGATACCCATTCCGAGTATAGAGCGTCACGAATGAAGCTATTTTCTTTCAGCTTATCCACCTCTTCTATTAGTGCAGCGGGTCTCTCCGGTCTAAGGCTGTGGCATTTCTATTTCACAAAAATGCATTAGGGGTTCACATTCAATAGGTGGCACGCTATCTCCGACGATATTCCATATATGTCGGAATGCATTTAGGAGAACACATCTAGGTTCGCTTGGAGAATACCAGTTAATTCCTTCATCATCCTTATGCTGAGTTGGGATCCAATCTTCAGGACCCGTATAGGATTGTCTTAACTAACTGCGACGTTGATTGTCAACTCAACGGGAGCCGCCCTTGTGTCCTCCGGTTCTTTCCTAGGATCCATATCCTTATGGTACCGACCGTGCTGCCCGAGTCAGGGCACAAGCGATGGTTGTTGTGCATCCAACGATTTGATGCAGAGAGTCTCCACATGTTTTCCTTTCTCACGTCGTCTTGCCTCTTTCAGTTCCGCGACATAGCATTCACGTCCAAGCCCTAGTCTCCCTGCACAATTCCCACTCCATTCTCTACCGGGAATTTCATCATCAAGCACCATAGGGAAATGGCTGCTCGAAAATCAGCTAGGGCTGGTCGGTCCAAAAATGCATTGTAGGTTGAGAAAATATCCAACACGGCGAAGGTCACAACTCGCACTCTCTTTTGGTCACCTTCTTCTAGCCCCATGGGAAAATCCACACACCCGGTGGGTTCAATTGTTATCCCATTAAATTCCAAGATATGAGATTTACATGGCTTCAAGTCTTTGCCCTCTAAAACCATATGGTCATAAGCTTTCTTAAATTGAATGTTGACTCACTATTAGAATTTTTTTCATAGACATCGCATCTTTTACATCAGGTAGAAAAACGCATGATGTTAAAAATCTTTTATCGAAGTTGTATAAACACACATCACATTGATTTTCAGGGTGATTTTAAAAATCTTTATATTATCTTGGTAACGTCGTTCTTTTACGTTGATTTTCAGGGCAATGTTAAAATGTAAATTCCAAATTTGTAAAAAAGCATGGTAAAACTAAGTGTAAGTATTTTGATAGAAAATGCGGAATACACCCAAATTCCATCATCTGTGAGCACAACCATCGCAGATAGTACTATTTGTGTACGATTGTTATTTTCTTAAAATTTCAATTAAAAAACATGGGAATTTGAGCAACAAGCCCCTATCAATAATTAAAATACACAAAATGTCATTTATCAATAATTATATGTAAATCAAGTCTCGCATCTCGTATACAAGGTGCAATGCACCGTGAAAGAGACAAAATGTCGTGGATCAATAATTATATGCAAATCAAGTCACACATCTCATTTTGGGGCAACATTTTTTTACAAACACATATAACAAAAATTTAGGGCAACATTTTTTAAACATTCGCATCTCATGATCCGCATATCACTATCTGCTTTCATCCAGTCCACAAGCTTCCATGCATCTCCATCTAGCCATCCACTTCTCACGATCCGCATGCATAGCAACCCACCAACCATCTTCTGCCATGTCATTGAAATCCGCTCCTTCTCATTATCTACGGGAAACTAATTTTCATTTCCCTTCTTCCCTTCCAAAATTCATTCACGTTCGCACTCCAAAATTCATTCATGTTTGCTCCAAAATTCAACAGGCTGTCCTCATTCATGCCAATTTTAGTTCCTCTAGAAACCTCACTTTATTTCTCTTTCAAAGTATGAAATCGCCACTTCAAAAAGAAAAAAAATCTTGTCTTCTTATCAATTCATGTTGTAGCTTGGGAACTCGTCGCCGCCTTGTAACGCCCCACTCCGAGACCCACTGTAACAAAGAGTATTACGGGAGTAATACTGTCTGTTAAAGCGGAGAATAGAGTATAGTGGAAGCGACCATTTGTAATCAAGCTATAACTATCTACTGAATACGTCGAAAGGGTGGTATCTTTTTTTTTCAAGTGGTTCGACATATTCAATAAATATTTATAACGAAATTACAATGGCTAAAGATCTATCAGAATAAGCATAATAATAAAATGATAATACATCACAGAACAGAATCACATGACAGATATAAAATCTCAGGACAATACAACGTTAATACAGATCCAAATATCGTAAGTGGGTACAAAGCCACTGCTCACACATGTGAGTCAAAAATATGTACATAGCAAAGTCTGAATAATAACATAAGGCGGACACTAAGATAAGCTATCTCAAAAGCATAGCAGATAAGTCCAAAGCGGAAGCACAGAGCAGCTAAGTCCAGAGACCTAACCTGAAACAACTCGGTCTGACCCGAGCGAAAACACTCGGGTCAGGCTAGCTAAACAATCAGTAATAACTGAGATATATAATAATGCGGTACATAAATAAAACAGTACTTATCCAAAGAAAAGTATATTATGAACCACATGAATATAATGATGATCCCTAATCATCAATAAACAATAAAAATCTCCAAAGAGAAATCAACACCAAAGTGTAGAATAAATAAAATCGCCTCATATCATCGGCGTAGCCAAAGCTATAAAAAGATGCCCATAGGCAATATTCCCAAGAGTGACCAGAGTCTGTAATCAATGCCCAAGCAAAGATCGATGCTCCAAAGAGCAATGGGGATATACTAAAAAGTCAATGAAATCCAACACTGAAAAGCAGTGTCCAGAGACACTGTGAATCAACAAGGCAACCGCACTTACATTGTATGGTTCCATAGAACCAACACTGAATGGCGGTACTCGAATGGATATAAAAATCATCAAATAATACCAATATTGCACGTGCATCGACCAGAGTCGTTGTTGCCAAGTACTGTAGAGTTGTGATCGATCACTCGCACAGATGCGGAACGCGCGAGACGGCGAGATCCTTCCTAGAAGGATAAAGGCCCAGAGGCGCACGCCGAAAATAAACTGCTCCATAGAGCAGGTGTCCAGAGACGGTTGCCCATAGGCGTGGTGACCCAGAGGTCCAGTACTGGCCGCCCAGAGGCTAATGTGTCACTAACTTCTTGGAGAGGAACTCGTAAAGTGTTAACAATGAGTCCCATAACCCACGTTTGCACTAAACGGTTTCCTAACCAATAGCAAGCTCACACTCCAAACAATAAAAAGTCCACCTCGTATCATCGGTAAACTAGACCTAGAGGTCAAAACGATCAATCGAATAGGTCGGGGATTAACCGGAAAGAAAATACACACGGTTCCATAAGCCGGAGAATTCCTAACTGTTTAAGCACCTTTTCACTTCGCTCGACGTGCTAAAAAGTGAGTGTGAGATTTTTATTATAAAAATAATGGTGCGAAACGGATTTATAATTGATTTTGAAATCACTTTAAAACGGCTTTTGAAAACTCTCCTATTATGGAGTAATTAAAAATAATATTATATATAATAATTTCGAAAGCCATTTAGGAGTGAAAAATCTTTTGAAAATGATTCATAAAACCCGTGTACGAAATCTAGAGACAAATCTCAAAGAAATCAATAAAACCAGAAAATCACTGAAAAATATTCTAAGTGTTTGTAAACATTCAAAAACAGTTGCGAACCCAAGTTCGGCAATTTATTTGGACCAGCAAACGGTGTCCAAATGTCATGAAAATTTGCAGGCATGTAGACCAACATCCCTACTTTAAGATGCAAAAAGAATTTCTGGATTTCGAGTTGATACGAAGTGGCAGCGACATCTCAAAGTTGGACCCAGAAAAAGATTCATACTGTTTACCAACAGCGACCAAAGTTCAACTTCGACATGAAATTTGAAGTATCAAACGAACTTCGATGTTGCCCAAACTTTCCAGAGATGGAGTTCGAAACTCCTCCTTTCCAACGAGACCAAAAACGTCGAATTCCGACTTCGGATGCGATCGTGGCGGCATTGCGAACCCAGCCCGCTTGGGCTGGGGAAGTAACAAGACCCAGCCCCTGCGGGCTGGGGTTCAGTCAAGCCCCAGCCCATGCGGGCTCGGTTCAACCAAGTCCCAGCCCGCCTGGGCTGGGAGCAAGCCCAGCCCATGCGGGCTGGGTTCAATCATGTCCCAGCCCGCCTGGGCTGGGAGCAAGCCCCAGCCTATGCGGGCTGGGTTCAGAGAAGCCCCAGCCCGCCTGGGCTGGGAGCAAGCCCCAGCCCATGCGGGCTGGGTACAGCCAGTCCCCAGCCCGCCTGGGCTGGGGTACCTCTAGTCCCCAGCCCGCCTGGGCTGGGGGTTCAGTCCCCAGCCCATGCGGGCTGGGGGGGAAAGGGCCCCAGCCCGCCTGGGCTAGGGAGAGGGGGGAGGCCCCAACCCGCTTGGGCTGGGGAGAGGGGGGGCAGGCCTCAGCCCGCCTGGGCTGGGCTACTGCGCCCAGGCAGCAGCCTGGGTGCAACCCAGGCCTGCTCTGGGCTCCCAGATTATGGTTTTCAGCCTGTTTTCAGGCTGAACATTTCCAGCCACCAGTTTTTTGTGATTTTAGGTGATTTGGGGTGTTTTTTTCAAGTTTTGGCATCAAATTTTCACCAAAATTAACTAGCAATAATTACTAATAGATAGTAATTACCTCTACCAATCAAGCAAATAAGCAAACACTTCAAGTGCAACTTTCCAAAGCAAAGAGGATGTGGATTAGAGAGCTTCAAAATTAAAAAGAGAACAAAACCAAGGATTACAAAGAGATTTCAAAGATTAAAATAAAGATTAGAAGGTGATTAGGCCTAGGATTGCATTACCTTTCAAAGATTAAACTAGTCTAATTATGAAGAGAAGGAGATGGATCTTCTAAAGGGAGGCCATTAATTATGTTTAGATCTAGGTTTAGGAATTTATGAAGAGGAGGGTTAGGGTTTATGGGAGGGGTTTGAGATATTATATAGGAGCGGGTTGGTTAATGGGTCATGGTAAGAGGTTTTAAAACCCATTAGGACTTAGTTTATTTTCCTAAGGTTATCATGTGAACAAAATCTTAAGTGGCATCCTAATTTTAATTAAAACCATATAATTGTCTCATTAGCCAATTAAACCCATTATCACATTTAAAAATTCCCCTTTTTAAATATTAAATTCCAAAATATTAATTTCCCCATTTTAAACCCAAAACACTTTAATTTGCAAACCAATTGCAAATTTAAATTCCTAAAATTTTGTTTAGCTCCCTTTTTAACTTAAAATCATAATTTTAATTCATTATTCGGTAATTGCAATCTCAGGGTTGTTACACGCCTACTCTGGATGCTTAAAATTATCAATTGATGTCGCGCCTCCATGCTCTCCTATATGAGATCTGAAACTCGTCTTCGATGTATGCCTGGAGCTGCAAATCGAATTCGCCGCCTGCTCCAAAAAATAACTGCTTGAGTTCATGATGGATCTATAGGATGTTGATGACTATTCGAGTTTGATTTATGAGTTTGGGTTCGATTTCTGGATCCGCTTGCTGAGAGTTCGGCGCTCACAAGTTCGTCTAGAGATGGTCTTGGTTCCTATTGATGATCGAGTTATTAACGAAGTTTGCCTTTGGTTGATGATGGACTATGCAGAGATGGTATTTGTCGAAATGCCTTGGATGCTGTGCTCTTGGAGTTTTGTGTCAAACATTGTGAGTTTTTCTTGTAAATAGTTTAGAAATGCTTAGTTAAGTTATGCTTATTCAAAATTAAGCTCTTTCGTAAATACTTAAATGACAGAGCTCAATCTATCCAATGTTCCTAAAATTTTGCTTGTGTCTTTAACCCATGTGCCTTTTACTCATACTTCGTTTGTATTTTTAGAATGGACAGGTGTATAAATGAAGATATGAATATCGGTGGATATACATATTGTATTGTGCATGGTTGGTGACATTGATGATAACTCAATCTCCTCCGGCATAAATAGTTGGCCTAGGAAATTTTCCATTCACAATCACAATTGGTTTGGCATGGCACAGTCTACTCACATTCTTTACAACAACATCAAGCTGATACTACTTGATGGCAGCTTCTGTCTAAAACAAAGAATGTTTCTATGACACAAGTAATAAACACAAAACAAGAGTGCATGAGCTACTATAGGGATGTGAACTACCTTTAGTGGAAAATTCACATTAATGTAAAGAGCTAACCTCCATTTGATGTTCAGAAAGTGGGAGAAGTGTATGCGTTTGATGTTTATGAATATAAGGTGTAGTCTATAAGTATGAATGTTTAACATTATGTATTATGTATTAAATTTGTGCTATGAAATATTATGTGTTTATAATATTGTTTGTTGTATATATAACCGTCTTTAACATTATTGAGTAATATATAATGTGCTTAAAACAAACTAACATCACAAATTACAATTATAAAATAAATTACAATTATATCAAACCGATGTATTTGATATTCAATAACATCGTGTCTGATAATAAGCGATGTGTAGCTAAACCAATTTGCATTGCTAATAAGTTTTAACTGATTTTGGATGTACGTATAGACATCGGTTATAAACCAATTTCTAAACTTTGGCTATTTTTAACGTCACCCACTAACACATCGGTATAATTTTTCATAGACATTGGTCCTAGACCGATGTCAATGAACAAAATTCTAGTAGTGATTGAACTGCTATAGTCAACCAGCACCTTTCTCATAATAGCCAGCCCAATCATAGCCGAAATCACCAAGGGATCCAATCTTAGGGCTTCAACTCCATCGGCATCCCTGTATCTGAAAAAGATATCATAAGTCATTGTTCTGAGCTGGTTTACCGGAGCTCTATCTTCGATGGCAAAGCAACTCTCATTATCAGCATGCTTCAAAGCACTTGCATATCTTTCCATTTCATTCCAACTCTTCTCCATTGGATATGGTCCTCCAGAAATGGTGTTGATGATCAATCTCTTTTCAAGCTGTCTGGGCTCGTCCTGACTTATCCCTATTGTAGTGAGGGCCCTTGGGGGTTAGAACTTCCTTGCCCACCATCCTGAAGGATTTTGACAAACTACTGATACTTTTTCTTTCTTATCAAATCTTTGATCACATCACGTAAGTGCCTACACTCATTTGTGTTGTGACCATGGGTCTTATGAAATCTGCAATACTTCCTAGACTTTCTTTTCTTTTCAGTCGATTCCCTCGGAGCCGGCTTCTTATACTATCTCGTACCTTGCATAGCAAGGTATATGTTTTTTATTGAGCTTTTCAGTTGCATGTAACTATCATATTTCAAGAACCTAGGGCGTCTTTGAGAATCAGACTTTTGATCTCTAACCCCATCATCATTCTTTCTCTGGCCACCACTTTTATTCTCAACATTAACATCAACATTCCTCGAATTCTCTCTGGATTGCTTCACAACAATATTACTCAAAATAACTTCCACCGACTGCCCCAGACTGGCCTTCTTGATAGTAGTACTTGCCTCTTCCAAGCACAAGAACTGGTTTGCTTTTCTGTAAAACACATCCATCTTCGGCGGATGTTTCATCTTCAGCCAGAAACCAATATCAGGATGAATCCCCCTTATCAAAGCCATCAGAATAATATATTCCTGAGCATTACTAACTTCAGTTACAGCCGTGTGAAATTTGTTCAGGAAATCTTTCAACGACTAACCTGCTTTCTGGAAGAGGTCTGAAAGTGATAATACGTCCTTGGGACGAGTGGTGTGTAAACAGAACTGCTCAATAAACTTCCATGCTAACTGATCAAAAGATGATATAGATCTAGGTGAAAGCCGGGTGAACCACATCGTCGCAACACCTTCGAAGAAAATTAGGAAACAATGACATCTGACAGCATCAGTCGCTCTAGTCGAGTCCATATGCCATTAAGACTTTATCAAATGTTGCCTCGGATCTGTCCTTCCGTTATACATTAATATTGTTAGCATCACGAACCTTTTGGGGTATTTTTCATGTAGTATTTATTCGATGAATGAGTTTTGACCAGGAGAAGAACCTCATTCATCGTTACTTTGGTGTTGAGTTTCATTCACCAACTTTCTCACCATCTCAGCCAAGTACTCTAGCTCTGTAGGGTCCACTGAATAGCGGTAATCAAGGTCTTCCTCGAGCGTTTGGCTCGACAAATGCTTTTGGTTAGGTTCACGATACCAGGGTTCTCCTGACTCTAGGAGAACTGTTCATCTAGCAGCTCTACTAGTTCAGTTTCTATGCAACGGATTGATAGCGGCCACCTGATCTCTAACATTCTGGCCATCAACAGCATGATTAGATGCAGTGCCACCATTATCGTCCAGGACATCAACTTGTTTTCCATCACGTTGTGAATTGGTAGTTCGATACCGAACCCTGCTTGGGGTTCGGTACCAATCCCCAAACTCTGGCCATGAGTAGTTCCCATCTTTTGCACTGAAATGTCACTCCTTTTTAAGCATCTTCTACTTTTCTTCGCTATGGCTTTTGTTTGAATGATGAAGAACTGTCATCCTCTGAATTGGAAGGCATCAAATCCTTCCTGCTTCTTCTGTGGCTACGAGTCAGTTGTTTCAGCAGGTTGATACTTCCCGCATCTGTTGCTTCATTTCATTGCAGCTCTCCTACAACTTATCCTCCATCTATTTAATCATACAGTCCATCTCAACCCTCGTTATCACCTCAGATGGGTTCTGGACTTCAGCAGCGGTTGGTTGTCACACTTCCTCAACATGTTGGGAGTCAACGTTCTTAACAACGTATACAACTCTTGATGTGGTGGAACAGTATCTTCATGTGGCCATCATTTAAAATAGCTTTCTATGGATTCTATGGGAATCTAGATAGCTTTGAATATAAAAAACAAAGAAAACGGATTGATCTCTCGGATCAAAGCAATCCAACAATAGATGATTAATCCAGATATCCTAAGAATAACGTTCTTAGTGAAAGCACCAAAATGTTTATAACAAAATGTGGCGCAAACACCCAAGAAATTATAGTAGAGAAATAAGTGTAGAAATTAAATGAAAGTAAAAATGAGACAAAAACTAACTTTATAGTGGTTCGGCTAAACGTTGCCTACGTCTATTTAACTTTTTTGCTAATTATATTGTTGTTTACAAACACTATTCTTATGGATCGGTAACGATCCTCGAGATTACAATAATTCTATGGAAATTCTTAAACAACTATAAAAAGATCCCTCGAAATGTCAACCTTACCTCTATTTATAGCTGAAGGTCACCAAAAAATCTTCCACCGCGTTCACAGCCATGTTCCATAAGGCCACGTCATCCATTTTCAGAGATTGATATCGACCCATGGTCGGGGATCGGTACCGATCCATAAGACCACTCCATGGATCTTTTTGTGGCCTTGGCTGGATGTGAATGGCTTCTGAATTCATGTTTTTCATCTTGATTGCTTTGCTAGAAGCTTATTCCTAGGTGAATTAGCGGGATTGGTGGTGGAATGGAGTTCATGGCTTTATGTGTTGGAGACACTTGATGTTTATTGCATTCGAACGATCCATTAAAACTTGAGATAGGTTATGATCACCATGGGTTGGAAGTAGAGAAGATGTAAGGTGATATTAATGAAGATGTGGAGTTTGGTAGCGATCCATGGTCAGGGATCAGTATCGACCCTTGACTTGTCTTTCTTATGGCTTCTGGACTTTGGTTTATGGATGCACGGGATGCTGGCCTTCTTTTGGAATTAATGGCTATGTTTTGGGCTTGTATACTTGATCGTGCTTGGCATCTTGATTCATTAGTTATCACTCTAGGCTCTCTAACTTAGTAATCTTCAAGTTCGACTAATTGGATTCGTCCAAATACGGCTTGGTCAAAACGCCGGATAATAATTATTTTCTCAAAAACCTTGAAAAACAATTTTCAAAACACCGAGATTTAAGCTCTTAAATTCTCAGTTTAAATCCTTATTATTTATAAACTATATTTATATACCTTTTTTTAAACCATATTTATATAAATTTACTTTCTTAAATAAAATCATTTCATAAATAGTTATTAAAAAATATCTTTATTTTATAATAAACATCTTTTATTAAAGTTAACATTTTAACCTAACATTATCACCGAACGCCTTATAGTCAAACTGTTAAACTTAATTCATAAGGTGTTCGTTTCAATGTTCCTTTAGTTACTATCGACCTAACCCATGTAGTAAAAGGTAAAACCACTCATAAACTGGTCGAGCACAGATCAATAACCAATAAAAAATAGTCAATGATTATAAACTGGCCGAGCAAAACTAATCAATCGACAAACGCTAACATTGCACGTAAACTAGCTAAGCAATATCAATATAATAATTCTACAAATGATAATAATGCTCATAAGCTGGTTAAGTATGTCAAATCATTCTACAGAGGATAGCAATGCTCATAACTAGCCGAGCACGGCTAAACTAGTTAACAAGAGGCAGCGAATGAACATCATTAATCCCTACATTAATCTAATTAAATTATCAGCTTGTACTTATATAACTTACCTTATATAAGTTCTTTAATTTTCCTTTTTGGAATTACCTTTAAGGCATACATTTATAACAAATACAAATATCTCTCATATGTATAATACACTCAACTTATACTAGGGAATTCCATTACCGTATCAGTTAATGAGTTATACCCTACCAAAGCTAAGGTTCTCGTTTAACCTTCAACTCTAATACCAAATGCAACGAACGCTTTTTTGACCCATGAATGTCGACACTAATACATCCACGGTATTCACGTGCTGAGCACCCAAGTGCCGGAAAAACAGAATGTTAGTGTAAATAAAAAGAAGAAAAGAAAAGGAACAAGAAAGAGGAGAACAAAAACATCAGAATCTCACACCAGAATGATAACATATAGATAATACATAGAGCTACTCTTATATACATAGTATTTCAGAGTTACTAATCATAGTACTATCATCAATCTAGACAATTATAATAGCTTGTCCTTACAATTGATAAAATTTACACATAAGTAATGCAGCGGAAATGAGAATACTACGGTAGGTAGACATCCAGCTCCCCTCCAAGAGCTCAATGAACATCAACGAAAACCTGCCATTCTCAAACTATTCGGAAGAGCATACGAGGAATTTAGGGAAAAGAAAAGCACGTGTTAGACATAAGTCTGGTATGAGAAACTCAAGTGAAATGTGTACAACATATAGCAGCACATTTTGAGACCATCGTATCGGTTATCCCCTTAAAAGATCCAAACCATCTAATAAGTATATATTGCAATATAATAGATAATGTCTTAGGTGGAGAACATAAATCAGAAAATAGTTGAGATGCTTACCTTTTTCACACCGTAACATATTAAAGTACAATCAAAACTGCTAAGGAGCATTCACATATGGATTTTCCATGAGATGCCTTCATCTTAAAAGCTGAAGTGGATCTCCATGACAAGCATTAAAACCTACCTTTCGAGCGTCGTATATTTCAAGATAGAATATACCATAAGGTAAACACAATAGGCCCACCGCCCAAACACTTTCGTGTACCACGTGGAACAAAATATCAACAACTATCGTGCACAACATATTGATAAGCATACTCTAGATATGGAGTTGATATACTCCCATGGGTTAACTAAACCCGGAATAGTGTATCCTACTCTGTCTTTAGTCATGTACCAATGGTGAAGTCACGTTCAGCATCTCGACACATGAGCCATCATCACTCGAACAGATCATGAATTCCCAAATAGATTCTAGCATCTCGAACAAATCCACTTCCAAGAGATAAAACACGTATCTCAGTCTTGAAGTGGTTTTCAATAAGTAAAACACTTATCGATCCCGGTCTCTTCAAGGCCGAGTCGACGAATTTGGTCATACTCAACAATAATGAGAACGGTAACATATGGAAACCAAGTCTCGTATACTAATCACATTTCCAACATCCTTAACTTCCACTATCCCTCAGTTAAGAGTGATGGCCAGTAGGTTAGAGCACTATTCCCTCTACACCCTACTCGAATCATCATTCTTAACTCTCAAAGATAGAAACAAGTCTACTTTGTTGGCTTTCGAGCTAAGTACACGATTAAATACTTTCCATAAACAAGTAAACACACAAAGCACGATTAACACACAAAAAGCACGATTAAGTCACATAAATGACTTTTAATCCCCTTTTTATTTAATTAATCCTTTATTAATTAAAACATCCTTTATTAGTAAAGTTCCTTTTATCTAATAAAACTTCTTTATTAATTAATACTTCCTTGTTTAAACTTGTATATAGATTTGATTTCCCTTTATAAAAGGTATATACTTATATTCTACTGATTATGTATTTACTATTCACATATTTACTATTCATGTATTTACTATTTACGTATACTCTTTTCTATACCTTAAAAGTAGTCATATACTTATCTTGATGGTATAATCATATTTACAAACCACTTAACAAGATTTACCTACTTTAAAAATGTAATCAAAGAGGTTCAAAACAATGTTACTAAAACATCGTTACTATAAACTCCATCTCTTTTATAAATTAAACATATAACTTTTTTATCTTTATTCTAAAAGGTTCTATACTTATTATTATCTTTAAAATTCCATTATTAAGATCTAATTATACTAATA
Source organism: Allium fistulosum (assembly GCA_030737815.1). Taxonomy (NCBI): domain Eukaryota; kingdom Viridiplantae; phylum Streptophyta; class Magnoliopsida; order Asparagales; family Amaryllidaceae; genus Allium; species Allium fistulosum. The sequence continues at coordinate 638,000,795 of CM060901.1, forward strand.
ATATTTTTATACTTCAAAATATAATTAAGGGTTTAAAAAAACAAATGTTACTAAAACATTGTTTACAACAAACCCAAATCACTTTCCACTTAATCGTTATCTTTAAAACTCTCTTTTAAAGATCTAATTACTTTTATAGAGTTTAAAACAAGTGTTGCTTAAACATTGTTACAACAACCCAAAACTATTCACTTATAATTATCTTTAAAATATTCATTATTAATTACCTAATTATTCCTAGTTATAATCATGGTTAATTTTCCAATTAAAACCTTAATTATAATTATAATTATAATTATAATTATAATCTTAAGTATAATTCTAGTTATAACCTTAAACAAATTTAACAAGTCGAAATACTTTTATTCGACTTTACAAAACCATTTATTTTAACTAAAGTGTTACAATCCAAATCTTTCGTTATTTCTTTATAATGGATTTTAACTTGTCTTTACCCACTTATATATTTACTTAAATCCTTTTTAAAATGATATATGTATGTATGTATATATGTATGTATGTGTAAGTATGTATACTAATTTATTTGTCATCTAATATAACTAATAAAACCCTAAAACAATTTAAAAGGTATTATATTAAATAAGCGTTTTAATTAATAAAACCTTTAACTAATTTTCTAAAAACTATACATATATATATTAAAATATTATAAAAATACTTATACTATGGTTTAAAACATTTAATTCAAATATTACTTAAAATACTTATTTTATAATTTATTTAAAAACCATAAAAACATGTTTTATAATTTAAAACCCTTTATTTTAAAAGTTCATAAATAATTGTTAAAAATATATATTTAAACCCTGATATTGTTTCAATAATAAATACACTTATAGTATTTATTAAAAAATGCAAAGAAGTCCTAGGATGTCTTTCAAAGTGCATCTATAGCGATCTTTTCGCTTCTAACTATCACAGCTTCAATTCACAATTTCTATAACTCTCCAACTAATTCATTTTAGTCAAACGCACCAAAACATGTGTAATGAATAGCTAAATATATATATTTTTCCATAGTATATCACATTTTAACCAATTTAACACATGTCAAATACAAGGGATTTCAAAGTGCATTTATTGCGACTATTTTGCTTCAACCATTCACAGTACACTATCAAACATGTAAACAATAAGTTTTGGCCACATCACATATTATAGAGGGTTATAAGAGATATTATACTACGATATAAAGTTATCATTTGCTTACAAAAGCAAGAAGGGATCCAAAACTAACAACTGGCATTGTTATCTATTTAATTTATATTTAACACAACAAGCAATTATATACATAATATGTACCAATTAAATGGTGAGTTAACTTACCCAAGCTCAAGCCTAACCAAAACGTAGATAGTCCTGATACAAGTGTGATGGCAAAAACAGTGTCTTGATTGGACCTCATATGCAAAAGTTATAGATTTATAAGAATTCAGATTATAATATTAATTAATTTACTTATAAACTTAATTAATAATCACTGACCCAAATCCATCTTTCCCAATCCCTTTTCTACCTAGGTCATGCACTGTGCACTGATATGCACATCCAATACAACCGCCCCTCCCCACTCCTCCTTTTTCCATGTACACACCACAAAATCATGCGTCACTACCTCCGATGAATTCCCCTTCGCACTCTCTACGCGATGGACAAAAAAACTCCAAGCTTGATCCCCTCTAATAAATCACGACCTATAGCTGAGCACATGCGAACCCTAATGTCGCACCACACCTCGGTCAACTTCAACTCCTCCTACCAACATCAAATCGATCCTCTTCCCACCATGAGTTCAATGCCATCTTCGATTTCACCTCCGGCACCCTATATAACAAAACATGACCCCTGTAGCTCTAATCGGCCACCAAATGTCGCAATTTTCTACCCACAACCGGAGTTCACCTGACCACTTCCATTTGTCTTCTTTTCGAACCAATTTTACAACGCCACTCTCCATTCGACCAACCGTGGCCTCACACTCCTGCACCCAATAACCAAGGTCACAACAAGAAGAATGGACCATGACCAAACAATGTCGCACCCAATAAACTTCACATAGATTCAAAGCTGTAACAACCCTGGTTTGGAGATTACCTAGCTATCAATATTAAATTATAAAGGTAATTATAATTTAATATTGTGAATTAAATTAAAATTGGAGATTTTAAATTATTTATTTGAAATAAACAATGAATTTTGGAATTTAAAATGAGAAAATAAAATTTCAAACATTAATTTATTTTGTTTTGGTTGATAATAAATGGAAAATGACCTTATTTTAGAGAAAATGCAATAATTATATTAATTATTGCCATTTACTTCTTTTAATAATTTTTAAAAGAAGTATGTAATTTTAAAGGTGGTTTATTTAAATAAAAAGGTAAAAATTGGTTTAAAAATTTGTTTTGGCTATAAATTAAGCTTGAAAATGGTTTGAAATATTTTTCTAAGTGAGAAAAGTATTTTTGTTAAATTTTAAAAGTAAAAAATATAGACTTTTGCATTTTATTGCGAAAATAGTGCATTTTTGTAAAATAAGAGATTTTAATAATAAAAATAAAAATTATCTTTTTATATAGTGTAAAATACTTTATTTTATTTGTATGTAAGTTCACATATTTTGTTTGGTTTAAAAACTTGAGAGAAATGTAATTTGTTTTGTAAAATAGTGTAACTTGTGCATAATTGTGTATGTACATGAATTAATTACTTAGGCCATTTATTTTCTTTTTATTTTTGGGTCCATTAGCCCACTTAGCACTTAACCTGGTTGAGAAAATGAGAAAAGGTCTGTATGTTCATTTTACAATCTATCATCTCCTTCTTCCTTCTGTAAACAGAAAATAGAACCCACCTCCATCGAATTAAAATCCAAGCAAAATTCTTCAATTAAATTCATCAAATTACAATCTTTTTCAGTCTAGAGTGAAAATACAAAGGTAATCCAACTCCAAACACCATAATTTCATCAATAATTTCTTGTTTGAGTGATGATTTTCTAATTTACTGTTGAATTCCTCTTGCATGCTATTTTCTTTTGTTCTAAAGGTTCTTAGAGGCTATAATCAAGCAAAAAGCTTCAATCTTTCTTCATTAATCCGGGTTTTTGCCTTTGAAAGTGTACGTGTAGTACTAAGGATCGTGTAATATGGTATATAAATGCGGAACCTGGTAATAATAGTAAAGTAAAAATTAAAGTAAGAACACCAGGAATTTTTATACTGGTTCGAACTTCCCGTTCTACGTCCAGTCCCAGAATACCCTCTGGATTTAAACTAAACCCCTCACTTAACCTGGAGGAATAGGTATACGACACCTGAGCAGCCGAACAGGAATTTTTCCGCCTCAACAACCGAAGAGGACTTCAGCCTAATATAAATTGTTTGTTGACGAATGTGTTCTAAATAACACTGATTGTCTTTATATAGTACAACTTTCCTATAATCAAATCCTCAAGAGTATATATGTGTGTGAAGATTTAGAAGGAAGATAATCACGTAGAATCGAAGTATATAAATTGAACCAAGGATTCTAGTGATATTAATTAAGAATGAAAACTTTTATTTGCAGAAATGAATAGAGATTAGATTTCAGAAATATAAACAAGAATCGGTAATTGTATAAATGAATTGAATGTGTTTATATAATTGTAGAAGAGTTATAATCTTTCATGAAGAGTTTCAGTCAATAGTTGTGTCCATATCTCTTGAAACAGAGGACATTCCTCTTCATGAAATGATTGCATCTCTTCAGAAAACTAGCCGTTATTCTCTGGTCGGTCGACCGGAAAACCTGGCCGGTCAGCTGAGTTTGAAACCGTATACAAAACAGAAAGTCACTGTGCACATAACACAGGGTCGGTCGACCGAGGATCCTGGTCGGTCGGCCGACCTGGTGTTACTTGCACAGTGTACATAGTTTTAATATAAATTGTTTTGTGTGTGTGTGTGTGACTATTTGAGGAATGATTTTAACAATATTCCAAGACTCAATAAAATAAAATATTCATTACTAATCTCTGGATTGTAGTCTTGTCTCCTTTGTAGTACACAATATGCACTTATTCTCTTTTTGTCGCTTTCGTATAGTATTCTCGTCGTATGATCTCTGAAGCTTGTGTCATGAATCAAAACTCATGAATCAACATTCTCCCCCTTTTTGATTGATGACAATACTTATGTGACGAAGTAAAACTTATCTATATTATAATTCTCCCCCTGAATATATGGCGACTTTTCTGCAAAAAATATGTTAGCTTTCATACATTTTTCTCCCCCTTTATCATCGACAAAAAGGAATACTTACTAGATGTAATATGCAAAATATTGAATTTTTAAATAGTACATGTTCAAACCAAAATAGGAATAATTAAATATGTTCGGTTAATACACAACATAATAAAAAGATAGTTCATAAGGAAATTCTTGAAAATGAAATGTAAAACACTACAATTACTCCTCATCATCATCAGAATCTGAAAATTCCAGATGAATATTTTCATCCAGAGGAGCCGGTTCCTTACCCCGTCTTCGACTGGTAGGTGCGGGAGTTGCCGATGTGCTGGAACTTGTGTTATCGGATGTAGACCAAGAGAAATTTGGTGCTGGTCTTTTTCCAGGAGCAACAAATGAAGCACCGGCTTCAGAAGTACATGATAAGGCATCCCATAAATTTACGAAGAAGCCTTTGATCTTCTTGAAACGACCATCAATCTTTTGAAGGCGAGAATCCAAAACTAGTTGATTTCGAGCCAAAATATCAATGGCAGCCGTTGTGCTAGTACCGGGAGGTGGTCGTTGAATTGAGGTTTGACGAGTTACACGTTCTGTAGAATGAGTGGATGGTTGAGGTGTAGAATAGCTGCGACGTAGTTGTTCTCGAGGAGTAGTATGCCATTGTTGAAAAGTTGTAATTTGGGACGGTGCATCAGGTAACTTCATTAGTTTTATGGTTCGTGAGTCAAAGGTACGAACTTTGGATGTTTCGGATTCCGGAGCATGGGTGACAAAGTTATTAATCAACCGCATTATGTATTCTCCATAATAAATATGGAGCATCTTTCCTTGGTTGAAAGTAAGAAATTCATCCATAAGGAGTTGTGTCCAATTTACTCGAATATTTCCACACATAGCATATAACGTCTTGAAGTTTTCGGGATATACTAAGTGGTATGACCCTCCTCTTGGAACAATAGACTTCATCATGAATCGATGAAAGAGTCGTGCTTTAGGTCGGAGGGATGAAGTTTGCCTTAAATCGGTAGCGTTATCTTTAAAAAATAGATGACTTAGACGGTCACGAGTCGATGTATTACAATCTACATCATGTAAAGAAATTCCACCCGGTCGAGCATTTAAAATATGGTTAATTCGATCAATGGATAGAAAAATCGAAGTGCCACACACCGATGTCCAAACACAATTTTCAGTGTTTCTTGGTGGATTTACAAGGTTGAGATTTGCTAGAAATAACTTGACCATTATATGATTTATTTTCAAGTTATTTTTCCTATGGTCAAGAACTGGATCAAGACCACTTTCAAGGGCGGCATTTTCAATACCGTAGGAAGTAAAATCAGGATAACTTACGAATGATTCCTCAAAATTTTTGGCATCTTGAAGCCTTATCCATCTTTCTAAAGCTTTTTCACTTACTAGCCAAGAAGCAATTTGAGAGTCTACAGGAGTTGATGAAGATGAGCCAGCAGTAGTCTTAGATTTCTTCTTGGGGGCCATTTTTTCTTTGAAGAATTTGAAGAAGTTTGGGAATGTTGTAATGGGGGCTAGGGTTAAAATCTGTTTTGGGAGAGTAAAAGTGAAGAGGTGAGATGAAAAGGTGAGTGGATGGGTTAAAATATATAGGCAATTTCAACAGAATAGCAGGCTCGGTCGGCTGAGCGACCTGGGTCGGTCGACCGACTTGAAGTTCAGAACAGAGCTGAATCTTTCGGGAAGAGCTTCGGTCGACCGGGGCAGGGTATTCGGTTGACCGACTCAAAAAAAATGTTCTAGTAGATTTTCGGGAAACAAGTTTGGCTGACCGACTCAGGAAGTTCGGTCGATCGACCTGGCAGAAAAATGTTTTTTTAAAAACATCTCGGGATGGCTTCGGCTGACCGAGTCAGGGAGTTCGGTCGACCGAGGCATGTGAACAAACAAATTTCTGCTGTTTTTCAAAAAGAAATATATAAATTATATTATTACATCATGTATATCTATACATCTTATTGAAAATAATAACATATATATATTAAATTATAACCATGGTTCATCAGTATCTACGTTCCCATGAGTTTGGGGACGGAACATTTTCTATTGGTGACCATCTTGGTGCAATTGGAGTTTGAACGAGATTTGAAGGTGATGGAGATCTGTAAGAAGGTTCAGCAACATCATCCTTCTTAGATGAACAAATTTTCATGGCAATCTTTTCAAGAAAACTTAAACGTCTTGCCGTGACTTTTTGTTCGTAATAGAGTTCCCGTTGCATATTCATTTGCTGTTGTTGGTAGTGATGTATTTCATCAATCTTTTGTTTGGTTGATGGAGATACTACCATTGTATTTTTCCCTTTCTTTTTATCAGGTGTATAGCCTGTATGAGAGTCTTCCCATGGTTTCCACCTGTGTCGGGGGTCATTATCTGGAGAGGAGAATTCTAGAACACGGTTAGGCATTGGAAAAGTAGGATAGGGACCATTTTCGGGGATGCGATCAGAACAGTCGTCGTCCGGAGATGTGTATGAAAGATGAGAATTTTCAGAATTGTAGACGTCATTGTTAGAAGACATTTTTATTTCAAGTTTTGTTTTGCAAAAAAGTTTTGTAGTATATGTTCTTAATCAATAAACATAGTGCATATATATACTTATAAATTTTCTGAAAAATTAGTGGTTTGAAACAAACTTTAATTGTAATCACAGAATTTTAAGAAAAAATTGTTTCTATATGTATGATTTATAATTCAAGAGCTAAATATAGTTAGTCTGAAAAACGGATTAAAAAAAATTTAAAAGAGAGCTAAACAAGAAACACCCATAGCTCAAGTGGCTATAATACAACATTTAACAAATAAGTCAGAGGTCATGAGTTCGAGTTCCGCTTTGGTCAGAAATAAAATACTTTTTGTTTTTCGATATTTTTGCAAATTTTTATTCATAAATCTTTAAACGACATTATACCTAAATCACGTCTTAGTTTTATAAAAGTATTTTCATTTAGCGGTTTAGTAAAAATGTCAGCTATTTGATTTTCAGTGTTGATAAATTCTAAATTTATTAATCCTTTTTCCAGACAATCACGAAGAAAGTGATGACGAATATCAATGTGTTTTGTTCGTGAGAGATTGACTGGATTTTTAGAAAAGTTTATTGCACTAGTATTATCACAATAAATTATTGATTTTTCAAGATGACAATTAAAATCTTGTAGTGTTTGTTGCATATAAACGACTTGTGCACATGCCAGAGCAGCAGATATATATTTTGCTTCACACGTTGATAAAGAAACACAGTTCTGTTTCTTACTAAACCAAGAAACTAAGGAACGTCCAATGAAATGACACATTCCGCTCGTACTTTTTCGATCCGTCCGACTTCCTCCAAAATCAGCATCGCTATAGGAAACTAATTCGAAAGGACATTCTTTCGGATAAAATAGTCCGAAATATTTGGTTTTAGTTAGATAACGAATAATGCGTTTAACTGCTCTCATATGTGATTCTTTGGGATTTGCTTGAAATCGAGCACATAAACAAACACTCATCATAATATTGGGTCGACTTGCTGTTAAATAAAGTAAAGAACCTATCATACTACGATATAGCTTCTGATCAACACTTTTGCCATCTTCATCTCTATCGAGATGAATTGTTGTGCTCATAGGAGTTGGTTTGGCAGCAGTGTTTTCCAGACCGAAACGTTTGATTAAATTATAACAATATTTTTCTTGATTAATAAATATTCCATTTTCAATTTGTTTAATTTGTAATCCAAGAAAATATGATAATTCTCCCATATGAGACATTTCAAATTCATTCGTCATTATAGTTGAAAATTCTTGACATAGTTTTTCATTTGTCGATCCGAAAATAAAATCATCAACATATATTTGAATTATTAAAATATCTTTATTAGTTTTCTTAATAAAAAGTGTTTGATCTACTTTACCGATTTCAAAACCAGATTCTAATAAATAGCCTTTAAGACGATCATACCAAGCACGTGGTGCTTGTTTTAAACCATATAACGCCTTTTTGAGTTTATATACATGATCCGAAAAATTTTCATGATTAAACAAAGGTGGTTGTTCAAAAAAAACATTTTCTTTTATGAATCCATTTAAAAATGCACTTTTAACATCCATTTGATATAGTTTAAAATTATGAAAACACGCGTAAGCTAATAATATTCGTATTGCTTCAAGTCGAGCGACCGGAGCAAACGTCTCTTCGTAACCAATTCCTTCTTCTTGATTATATCCTTGTGCAACTAATCTAGCTTTATTCCTCGTTATATTTCCTAGTTCATCTGCTTTATTTTTCAAAACCCATTTAGTACCGATGACTGATTGATCACTGGGTCTAGGAACGAGTTCCCAAACTTCATTTCGTTCGAATTGGTTTAGTTCTTCTTGCATGGCAAGAATCCAGTAGTCATCAGTTGAAGCTTCTTTTATATTCTTAGGTTCTATGTTAGAGAGAAAAGCTACATGACCAACTTGATTTAGTTGATGTCTGGTTTTAACATTCGTATTAACTTCTCCAATTATATTTTGCATAGGATGATCTCTTAAAATTCTAGGTGGAGATTTTATTATATTAGGAGTAATGCTTGTATTTTCAATTATTTCATGAATATCAAAATTTTCATTTAGATTACTATTTTCAGTCTGAGTAGTTTCATCATCAGAATCGATAGTAATATTTGGACTTGTATTTATAAAATTTTCATCAAATGAAACATGTAAACTTTCTTCAATAATTTGAGTTCTTTTATTATATATTCGATAAGCTTTACTACGTTCCGAATATCCAACGAATATTCCTTCATCGGATTTTGGATCAAATTTTCCTAATTTATCTTTAGTGTTTAATATAAAACATTTTGACCCAAAAACTTTAAGATATGAAATGTTTGGTTTTCTTCCATTTAGAAGTTCATATGAAGTATTCTTAGTTAGCGGTCGAATAGAGACACGATTCAATACATAACAAGCAGTAGCTACAGCTTCTGCCCAAAAATGTTTTGATAAAGTGGTTCCATTCAATAAAGTTCTTGCACATTCTTGTAACGTTCTATTTTTCCTTTCTACAACTCCATTTTGTTGTGGAGTTCTAGGAAACGAAAAATTATGATTAATACCTTTCTTGTTACAAAATTGTTCAAAAGCTATATTTTCAAATTCTCCTCCATGATCACTTCTTATATTTTTAATTTTTAGATTTTTAATATTTTGGATTCTTTTAACAAAAATTTTAAAATTATCAAAAGTATCACTTTTATTTTTTAAGAAGAAAATCCAAGTATATCTAGAAAAGTCATCTACAATAACGAATACATATCTATTATGATTAATAGGCTGCACTTGAGTTGGACCAAAAAGATCCATGTGTAAAAGCTCAAGTGGTTGTTCTGTAGATATTACGTTTTTAGATTTAAAAGAAGATTTTGTTAATTTTCCTAATTTACATGCATCACAAAATATATCAGTATTAAATTTTATATTGGGTAATCCTTTAACTAATTGATTTTTAGCTAGTTTGTTTATAGTATTAAAATTAATGTGACAAAATCTTCTGTGCCAAAGACAAGAGTCGTTTTCTTTAGCTACTAAACACAAGTTTGAATCATTATTAACATTCATATTTAAGATATAAATGTTTTTATCTCTTTTTCCTTCGAAAATAGTGTTATGATTTTTATCGAAAATATTACATTTATTTTCAGAAAAAGTTATATTAAAACCTTTATCGCATAGCTGACTAATACTTAATAAATTGTGTTTTAAATTTTTAACTAATAAAACATCAGTAATGAGAGGTAAATTAGAAGTACCGTTGCTACTGACATCGCCTTTGCCGATGATATATCCTTTTGAGTTATCTCCAAAGGTGACTGCTCCTCCATTTGAGTATATGATGTTTGACAACATTTCTTTGTTTCCAGTCATGTGTTTTGAGCAACCGCTATCTAAAATCCATTTTCCTCTCTTCTTATGTGGTACATCGTCTGACGAAGCCATGAAGCATACATTTGCTTGTTCATTATCACTTTCACTCTTTGATGAGGATGATGAGTCAGTGTCGTCCCAAGTGACTGAAAAAGCTTTTCGTTTGGTTTTATCCTTCTTGAAGTTATTCTTTTTACGATCTGGACAATCCTTCTTCATGTGTCCTTTCTTATGACATTCATAACATTCCATTGTTGAAGATGATGGTTTGTTGCTATTGGAATTGTTGTTGGAATTATTTTTGTTTCCCTTGAATTTGTTTCTGTTGAATTTCAAAAACTTTTTGAAATTTTTAGCGATCATTGCCATATCTTCATTATCTGAGTCGGAATCATCCTTTTCTGCTTGGAATGCCACATTTTTCTTTTCTTGTGCACCATTTCGTTTTGCCTGCAAATTTACTTCGTAGGACATTAAATTACCTATCAATTCTTCTGGTTTTAATGTTGACAAATCAGTTGCTTCTTCAATAGCTAGGACTTTTCGTTCCCATTCGTCCGTTAAAGAATTTAAGATTTTTGTAACAACATCAAAATCAGTAAACTTTTGTTCTACTGATAATAAAGCATGATAAATATCCTGAAATCTAGAGTACATGTCATTTATAGATTCATTTGGCCTCATTTTAAAATTTTCAAACTGATGTTTCAACATTGAAATTTTGCTCAATTTAACTTTGTTCGTTCCTTCATGTGAAACTTTAAGAGTTCTCCAAATTTCATAACTGGAAGTGCACATGCTAACTCTATTGAATTCATTTCTATCTAATGCACAAAATAATATATTCATAGCCTTAGCATTTGATGTAGCATCTAGTTTTTGTGTGTTACTCCAAGTTGAGTATTCTCCAGTAGGAGTTGTGTACTCACTTTGTATAATATTCCAGATATCAAATCCACTTGACTGCATATAGATTCTCATTCTAGTTGACCAATAATTGTAATTTATACCATTAAAAAGTGGAGGTCGTGAAGTCGATTGACCTTCTGTGAAACTAGAATTAGTGTGAGTGTTAACATCGTTAATTTGTGTGGTTGCCATATTACTAGAAATAAATATCAAATAACTTTGTGATGGTTATAGGATAACCTTGCTCTGATACTAAATGAAGTGTACGTGTAGTACTAAGGATCGTGTAATATGGTATATAAATGCGGAAACTGGTAATAACAGTAAAGTAAAAATTAAAGTAAGCACACTAGGAATTTTTATACTGGTTCGAACTTCCCGTTCTACGTCCAGTCCCAGAATACCCTCTGGATTTAAACTAAACCCCTCACTTAACCCGGAGTAATATGTATACGACACCTGAGCAGCCGAACAGGAATTTTTCCGCCTCAACAACCGAAGAGGACTTCAGCCTAATATAAATTGTTTGTTGACGAATGTGTTCTAAATAACACTGATTGTCTTTATATAGTACAACTTTCCTATAATCAAATCCTCAAGAGTATATATGTGTGTGAAGATTTAGAAGGAAGATAATCACGTAGAATCGAAGTATATAAATTGAACCAAGGATTCTAGTGATATTAATTAAGAATGAAAACTTTTATTTGCAGAAATGAATAGAGATTAGATTTCAGAAATATAAACAAGAATCGGTAATTGTATAAATGAATTGAATGTGTTTATATAATTGTAGAAGAGTTATAATCTTTCATGAAGAGTTTCAGTCAATAGTTGTGTCCATATCTCTTGAAACAGAGGACATTCCTCTTCATGAAATGATTGCATCTCTTCAGAAAACTAGCCGTTATTTTCTGGTCGGTCGACCGGAAAACCTGGCCGGTCAGCTGAGTTTGAAACCGTATACAAAACAGAAAGTCACTGTGCACATAACACAGGGTCGGTCGACCGAGGATCCTGGTCGGTCGGCCAACCTGGTGTTACTTGCACAGTGTACACAGTTTTAATATAAGTTGTTTTGTGTGTGTGTGTGACTATTTGAGGAATGATTTTAACAATATTCTAAGACTCAATAAAATAAAATATTCATTACTAATCTCTGGATTATAGTCTTGTCTCCTTTGTAGTACACAATATGCACTTATTCTCTTTTTGTCGCTTTCGTATAGTATTCTCGTCGTATGATCTCTGAAGCTTGTGTCATGAATCAAAACTCATGAATCAACAGCCTCCATACAGCAAGGTGAGTTGCAACACTCACAAATTCTAGTTGAGCCAAGCTTAAAATTGCAAAAAGCTATGAATTTCTAGCTACTGTAAATAAATTTCTGTAGTTGCTTTAATCTGATCGAAATCTGTTTCATAGTGCTTCTTTGAAAGCCTGTAGCTTTTGATTCTGGCAACGAAATATTGTCGAATTTCTTCCATTTAGTAGTTTACATGTTGATCATTGTTTCTACAAAATTTGGTTTAGAAATATTATCCTTTGAGTGTTGAAATCTGCTTTGGAATTTGCCTGTAAACCCTGAAATCGACCTGGACTGAATCGCGTGAGGGAGGTCGACCCTTCCTCTCTCTGGGTCGACATGCAGGTCGACCCAGAGACCACTAAGGTCGACCGGCTAGTCAACCTTAGTAGGGGTACGGTCGACCCCCAGGTCGACCTAGGTATAGGGCTTTCTCCAGCCCATTTTGTTCCTTTGTTTTGATGTTTTCAGCCCTATTTGCTTCATTTTCTTGCTATATTTTGAGATGTTTTGGTCGTATTCAAAGGCTATGATGTCTATTAATAGACTAGCCAAATTTTGGAGATTTTGAAATTCAAATTTTGGATTAAATTTGAATTAAATTTGAATTGAATTCGAATATCGGTTTGAGTGTTTTCTTGGATTTTTATTCGTTTTCGAGCACGGATTTTTCCAAACCTTTTTGAAATGATTTTTAAAATAAATGGGCAATTCTAATTATTAATATATAGTATTTTTAAAGTATTTTCAAATATAAAATCTATGTATTCTCTATAATAAGGGAATTTTTAAATAAGGTTTTCTAAATTGATTTCGAAAGTTGGTTTTAAAAGCTTGTTTTTCCAAAGTAAATTATTTTATATATCAAATACACGTTTTTGCACTATTCGAGCAAATGAGAAGGAGAATTAAATGGTTTGGTAAAACATGTGGTATGGGACACGTGCGTTTATTTTATCGGTTAATTCATAACTCGTCCGTTTGATCGTTTTGACCTTCGGGTCGAGTTTACCAATGAGATGAGGTAAACTTTTTACTGCTTTGAGTGTGAAATTTACTAGCGCTTAGTAAACTGTTTAGTGTGAACGTGTGGTATGGGACGCATGTTAAAACTTTTCAGGTTCCTATCCAAGAGTTTGTGACACATTTTCCATTGCGGCGTATTGCCAGTACTGGACCTTCGGGTCATTGCCATTGCGACGTTTGCCATTGCGGCGTATTAGCCATTGCGGCATATTTGTCCCAGAGACGTTTTTCCATTGCGGCGTATTTGCATTGCGGTGCATTTTGTCATTGTGACGTATTTGCTTTCGGGCGAGGTACCTATTTGAGATAACAGTACTGGGCAGGCTTCGGCCAAATGCACGTGCACATTTTTGAGATGATTTCATTGTTTATTGTGATTTCCCAAGTGTATCTCCTTTTTAGGAATTGGCCCTTTGAGCCATTCGATATATATATATATATATATATATATATGGCGATTACCTTTCGGGAATTCGAACTCTTATGAGTTCTATCTTTGAGATTGAGTTGCCTACACTGGCGTTTATTGAGATTTTGCCGCTTTGGCGTTATTTGGGATTTATATTCTCTTATATGGAGATATATACATATATTTGCCTTATGGCGTATTTTGAGATGATGTTTTCTCTTTTGAGAATGCTTTTGAGTTTGCCGATATGGCGGGTTTGGGATTTCTCCTTTTAGGAGTTACGATTTTCCCTAAACCATCTTTGTTGATTTGTGAAACGCCAATGATATGAGGCGTGCTTTTGTTTAGAGATTTATTTGGGGTTATCTCTTTTGAGATTGTATACATGTTAGTGATATCACTATATCACTCGAGTATCCACTCTTACTTAATTATGCTACATGAAGTAACCATATGAACATTAAATTATTCCTTATCATTTGAGAAGATTATCACCATGAACCTTATGCTCTTATTATCAATTATCCTTATTAACTAATTTGTTTAGCTAGACTGACCCATGTATTTTATACTCGGGTCAGACCGAGGTGTTTCAGGTTAGGTACCCTTATGGACTTAGCCTATCTGCTTCCACATGGACACATTTTGCTATCGCCTTTTTGATATAGCCTTTTGTGTTGTCTTTTTGTTGCTACTCTGATGTATATTATTTTGACTCGTGTGTATATTGTAGTCGTCATACCACACGATATGTATCGTTTTGTATTACTATGACGATGTATCTGTATATGTGTGTATATATGTTTATCTGCTGTTATGTGATGTATTATGCATTTGAGTTGTTATATTTTGCTCTGATAGATCCGTTAGCTATTTATAGTTTTGTATTTAGTATTTATTAGATATGTCGATCCACTTGAGTTGAAAAAAAATTATTAGAGCATTTATCGACATGTTTAATAGATATTTAAGACAAGACTATGGATGGTTGCTCCTAACCAGCCCTATTCTCCGCATTAGCAGACAATATTATTCAGTAATACTCTTTGTTAATATGGGTCTCGGGGTGGGGCATCACAAAAGCCGTCGCTCATACGATTCCAAAGGATCCAACGTTGCTTGTTTTCATCACTCCTAGCTCTCGAAACAATTAAAGGAAGAAGGTAGCTAAGTTATATTCTTTGATTTGAGTTACAGAAGAAGGAAAAAGAAAAGTGAGGAGTGAGTAAGAACTGAACGAGCATGGGAGGGGTATGGGTGTTTAGATAATAAAATATATTATTATTTAAATTTTTCTTTTTAAAACATTACATGTTTCGAGCTCGCATGATCATACAGTACATCCGATCGACATGAAACTCGTGCGCATGCATCATCTTGCTATTTCGGTTTCAATGGCACAAGTTCTGTCAAAATCCAAGACAGTGTCCCAGAATGATAATTTTCGTGCGTTTCGAGACCGTTGATCGATAAAATGATTTTCGATCACATTATCAATATTTATTCGAACCATTAATTTTTGTAAACAAATTTTAAAAACAAATTTATTATCATTATTTATTATTAAAAACAGGGTTAACAAGGTTATTAAATCGATTTAATCACATAAAATTTGATATTAAATATTTAAATACGAAGATTCCAAAATACCAGGTTATTATAACAAACTCCTTAGATTTCTTGGATTTGCACCATTCTTTGCAAGAGATAAACACGCAAACATCAAATTCAATAATATTTTATTAAGGGGATGTGTTTGAAGTCAGAAAAATGGAGAGAGGGAAGAGGTTATTTGCGACCATAACATGAAGAGAGAGAAGGCCAATGCTCAAAAGAAAGTGGAGGGTTCCGGTTTAAATATATAGAGATATCATGGAAAACATTTCTCCTCAAATCCCTCTTATCAATTCAAACACAAATAGCCCCCTTTGTCCCTCTTCATGGCCAGCCATCTAAGTGTCTATAATGGACCAAAAACCCAATCAACCTATATATAAATTTATTTAATTTTAAATCCAATTTAAATCGTTATCGATACGTGTTACACCCGTATTTCCCTAACCATGTTGAAGGCAAGATGACGCAAAAACCAAACCAAAAGGACTGCTCCCACGATAAAAGTTAGGCTATAAGAAAAGGAAGTAAAGAATAAGACGAAGTTCGGGGGTACTACATCCAAAAACCTTAAGACGATGACAAAGACTCAAAGACTGAATCAATCTACTAATTCCAGTGTTACATTATGGTACTGAGCTAGAAAACCTGAAATGGTTACAAGGTGTAAACGATATACAACCCTAATACTTAGGATGGCAACACAACTCTCGAGCCAACACCACATTCTTATGTCAATTTATACAACTATGGTGATGCACTGCCATCTTTATCTGACTTTAAAATAACAAAACTACGTTGCAATTTAAGGGAGTTCTACACAAAGCTAATGAACTGCACTAGACAATTCCTATCCTTCTCACAACTAAAAACCCAAACCTTCACTGCACTTACTGAGGACTTTTTAAGCATACCACGAAGAATAAAAAGCATTACAAGGGCCGCAAACAACGTTACCCAAGCATCGCTCCAATGCAATTCTTCACTTTTTAAAGACAACAAAGGTGCAAGCGGACCTTATCAAGAAGCTTGCGCATATCAACATCAAGGGTAACTCAGGACAAATTCATATAGGTATTGAGCTAACACCATAGGTTGGGGCAAAGCAACTCAACCCATTTATCCTCAACACAATGTTAAACAAACATTGCAGATAGGGCAAGACAACTTAATTCTGACCATCCCTAGGGAAACATCATACAAATGTTGTAGTTCCACTTCATATATATCAACGATGCCCTAAAAAAAACAAAGGAATAACTCTCAACATCTTCGTGGTAAGAGTGCCAAAAATGACGCAGTTGCACTGGAGAAAAAGGGAACGTCTCATTACACTCTCATTTACGCATAAGGGCAGTACATGGGCCATTCGCCCATTGGATCAGAAGTGCATGGTCCATTCAAAATTTAGTTTCCCGCCTCAATTTCAGATATTTCCACTTCAATTTCAAACTTCTCGCCAATGTCCAGAATTCAGTCGCTCAAATTGAGTTTTCTCGCTAAAGACACATCAGCAATCAATGCACACCAAACAAACAAGATGGATGGATGACACATGACCGAATCCAAAGGTGGAAACTAAAACAGTAGAAGAAGAGTGACGGCGATCCACGAGCACCTCTATACTATAAATAGAAAAGACATTGTAGTAAGAAAGGAGCTCTTTTTCCTGATTTGATATTTTTAAGGTTAATAACAAAAAGGTCTTTACTCTTTGACATTAATGCTTGTACATGGAATATAAAAGAAGAAAGTGATATTGCCCCCGTGAATATATAATTCTTTAACATCTGAACCATGTAAAATTCTCCGCGTCTTTACTTTTTTCTGCATTTTACCTACCTTGTTTTCGGTGTTAGACTCTTTTCTACTTTGTTTTCTTTTTTTTTACTTGAATTGGATACAAACCCAACTTGACATTTTAATAAGTAGTCAAAGTGAAACTACATAATTGTGCAAGCTCCCAACAACATGATTACTACCTAAAGGAAAATTTAATATTACATAAGTTTGTTGATTCTAATCTACGAAACTACGCTTTAATTACTTTCGCGATCATTTAAGGTCTTGGGAGACTAACAATCTCAGCAACATTTTTGACACTAGAAAGTGGACACAAACCCCGTTTCCTGTTTCTGGTAAAAAATTCTATATTTTCCTTCATATACCAACAATCCCACCGATTTCGCTATTCCTCCCGCGCAATTCACACTTAGCCTCGAAAATGAGACCACTCATAATCTTGAAACATCAAGCTAAGGAAGAAGCTTCAATTGAAGCCCTCATAGATCCAATCCTGGCCATGATCCATTCCTTCACAAACCAAATAAACCAACATATAAAGAGATTAGAGTAAACGATGGCCCAACATACTACTCATATAGGCCAACCTCCCCTCCATACTCCACAGCCCATTGCCATCACTCGCCAACTGCGCTCACCATGCATCGGAAAAGAGAAAACTGCACTCTCAGAAAAGGGAACGGTGACCCTAGCTGGAAAGTGCATCCCAAACTAAAAGGAAAGATCCAGATCAACCCAAAAATAAATCCAAGCCGGCCATCATTAATCCACTTCTACTGAAGAAACGGGCCCAATCTGCCTATGATGATGACGACACAACTTCTGAGGGTGATTCATCCCAGATGGACCTAATGGAATATGAGATCCAACAATTAAAGGCACGAGTGGAACAAATGGAAAGAATTTTCTAACAAAACACAAGGGGAAAGGTCAGAGAAGAGGGCTCTTCCCCATTTAATGAAACCATTATAGAAGTATACTTTCTAAACTACTTTAAAGTCCCAACGATCGACAAATTCGATGGAACTACCAACCCCGATGACCACATCTGCATTTTTAATTACTACATAGACATTCTAAAAGTAGGAAGAATGGCCCGCTGTAAACTTTTCTCTATTTTACTTACCTGGTGTAGCTTGCAGCTTCCCGATGGTTCAGGAGGTACGGCTAGGTGAGGTCCGATCTTGAATATAGCTATCCGTAGAATTTCTGAGGCAATTTAATTTGGGGAGAAAAGCCTCTCCAGATGTAAACACCAAGTCATGCATAAATCAGGGCGAGAGTGAAAGCCTGCGCAACTTCATAAAGCATCTTAAATCCGAGGCACTCTGAATCAAAGTAAACGATGAAGAAGCGCTACTCATGGCGGGCCATGCCGGGATAAGAAGAAACACATCAATGTAGGAGAATAACAGTAGAAAACCATGACATGGAATGAAGGCTTTCTACGAAAGGGCTAGTGGTAATATTAAAATGGAAGAGGCCAGATCTGTGGTGCAAACTCAGAGAGCATCTGCCCCCAGATATCACAAGAAAAGAAGGTTTAGAAGGATATCATCCACCTACAAAAGGAATTGAATCTCACCATAAAGACACCCCTTACTCACACTCTTAGGCGGATATATAAGATAACCAAGACTAAGCTTGCATACAACGTACCAAACAAGGGAAGAAAGTGGAACATAATCAAGGTAGAGCATACTACCGCTTCTACAGAGTCAACAACCACCATACTAACAACTACAAACATTTAAAGAATGAGATAGATGGACTGATCCAAAAAGGATACCTAGGCAGCTTTCAAAAAACCAACAATGAGAATGGGGCTTGAGTCCTTACTCCCAACCCAAATGAAACCAAGCAGGAATTCCCTTTAACCTCATAGCCTTAATTTATATTGGACCACACCTCACTGAGACAACCAAGAAAAAATGAGAGAAGTATGTGCAAGTGGCTAAAGCACAACATAAGACAGTTTTCCATATCAAGCAAAAGGTGGCATAGGAAACAGTTTTCACAGCAGCCGATGCAAAAGGAATCGTTGTTCCACACCAGGATCCACTTGTAGTCACGGTACAAATTTCAAGTTGCACCATGAAAAAAGTCTTTGTAGATTCTAGAAGCTCAATCAATGTAATTTTCAAGTCAGCATTTAAGCAGACAAAACTACCATCTGAAATTCTAAAGTCTAGTCCTATGCCTATTTACGGCTTCAACGACATAGCAACCATTCCCGTTGGGTAAGCATGTCTGCTCGTCATAGCTGGAACAATGCCTCTGCACAAATCCTTCTATGCAAGTGTCTTGACCATTGACTAGCCATCACCATACAATGCCTTCCTAGGAAGACCTGCGCTGATAGACTGTAGGGCAAACATCTCTTAGAAAAACTTGTTTATAAAATTCAACACTCCTGTGGGGATAGGATCAGTGAGAGGAGAACAATTTTTAGCAAGGGAACTATACAATGTAAATCTTAACTCTAGCAATAAACTTGTTCAAAACTACTCTGCTGTCTTTTTGATATTGCGATAATAGTAATAAACAAGAAATCAAACCAACTCAAAAAACTATGTCGGTACTAAGTGCCAATACTGATGCTGAAATTAGTCATCCTACAACCACAAAGAGAGAGAAAAGGACATATATGCACAAGATCGGCACTGTTGAATATAATTTGGTCTATGCACAATACATCTCCAAAGAGGCTTAGAAACAAGCACTCTCAGTCAATTCTTAGCCCAAGGAGGGAACAAAAAATGAGATAGACCCAAGATTAAGAGCGATAAAGAAGGAATTAAAGCCAGTAGATGACTTCAAAGATGTACAAATAGATCTGGAAGACCCCACAAAGGTTCTCAAGCTAAGGAAGAATCTTAGTGCAGAAGCCCGAGTTGAACTAATAGACTTTGTGAAGTGATTAGCGGTTGTATTTACTTAGACCCATTAAAATATAGTAGGAATAGACCCAACCATCAGCTGTCATGTACTCAATATCGATCCTGATGCCCATCCAATGAGATAAAACCACATAACCTTAGATCAAGAAAGATATAATGCTCTGCATGAATAAGTCAAAAAGATGAAGGAAAATGGATTCATCAGGGAGGTATATTACCCAAAATGGATCACTAACCCAGTGCTTGCAAAGAAATCTAATGAAAAATGGATGACCTGCATAGATTATACCAACCTCAACAAGGCTTGCCCAAAGGATAACTTCCCCTTGCCCAGAATTAGTCAATTAGTGGATGTGACCAGTAGGCATGAACTGCTCTCATACATAGATGCATACTCAGGATACAATCATATAGCTATGTTCGAGCCAGATCAAGAGATTACTAGTTTTGTGATAGACAAAGGATTATATTGCTACAAAATCATGCCATTCGGGCTCAAGAATGTTGGGCAACCTATCAAAGGCTGGTTAATATGATTTTCTCGGATCAGATTGGAAAAAATGATAAGGTGTATGTAGATGACATGCTAGTTAAGTCAAAAGTAGTATCAAACCATGTTTGGGACCTGGGAGAAACATTTGATGTCCTGAGATAATATAATATGAAGCTGAACCCATTGGAATACACCTTTTTTATACAGTCGGGAAAATTCCTGGAATACATAGTAAGCACTCATGGCATTGAAGAAAACCCATAGAAGATTGAAGCCATAAGGAAAATAGGGATCCCAACAAAGCCAAAGGATCACATGAGCTTAAATGGCAGGGTGGCAGCACTGAGGGGTTTTATCTCGAAAACAACCGACAAATGCATACCATTCTTCGATAAGGTAAAGCAAAGGTAAAGTTTTGAATGGATGGAGGGTGTAAAGCTACATTCCAAAACCTTTAGGACCATCCGATCAACACTCATATCTTACCTAAACCGGTAATGGGTGAGGATTTATATGTATATTTAGCTACAACTGATAAAGTTGTTAGCGTTGTAGTGATTTGGAAAGACAAAAGGACCCAAAGGCCCATTTACTTCACAAGTAAGTGTTTGTTAGGAGCAGAATTAAATTACTCACTCAGTGAGAAGCTAGCCTACAACTTGCTCCTCAAGGCAAGAAAACTACAGCCTTATTTCTAAGCACATCCCTCAAATTCCTCATAGATAAACCCTTAAGGAAAATACTGCAAAAGAAAGAGACATCAGGCCGCTTGTTAAAATGGGCAATGGAGCTCAGCTAATATGACATCACCTATTGTCCAAGAAAAGTTATCAAAGGTCAGGCACTAGCAGACTTCATTGCAGAATGCATACTTCTAACCAAGCCCTAACCAGAGGAAGAAACGATCACCCCACAGTTCTGGTGGCTGTTTGTAGATGGAGCTTCAAATGAATAGGGGACAGGAATAGGATATATGCTGGTCACTCCAGATAAGTAGAAATTTTATAGAGCAGTGCGGCTTAGGTTCAAGGTGACCAACAATGTAGCGAAGTATGAAGCTCTCCTTGCAGACTTGAGAATGACTCAGGCAATGAAGGTAACCCATATATAAATTTACAGTGATTCCCAATTAGTGGTAAATCAAGTGTAGAGCAATTACCAAGCAAAGGAGCCACCTTAGCTAAATACGTGGAACTTTCCAAGAAATTAATATAGCAGTTTATGCAATTTGGTATATAACAAGTTCCACATGAGAATAATTCTTCTACCAATTCGTTAGCTAATTGCAAGCACCAAAGTGAAAATGAAATGAAAGCAGTTCCAATAGAGCATCAGGAAGAAGCGAGCATTACAGAAGCTAACCAAATACTGGTCCTAACCCGAGCCCAACTAGCAATGATCCAGGAATCTCAGGACTAAGAAACCGAGGAAAACCAAGGGTGGTCCTCAATTGAACCTACTCTTCAACAAAATGAGGAGAACACTTGGATGACCCCTTTCCTATTAAACGGAGTCTTTCCCCTAAACCGAAATGAAGCCCAAAAAATAAGGTATCGGGCTCTGTACTACTCCTTCTTTGATGACACGTTATATAAGAGAGGTTACTCAACCCGTTATCTTAGGTGCGTTTCAAAAGAAGATGGGACATGAGTCATGAGAGAAGTGCAGGAGGAGTAGTGCGAGGATCACTCAGGGGGAGCCAAGTGAGCGAAGAAGGTACTGAGGCATGGTATTACTGGCCTACAACACTCCAGGATGAAAGGAGATTTGTGAGAAGATGTGACAAATGTCAAAAATTCGTGAGTATCTTTGGGCATCCATCCTACTAGCTTATCCCACTAGCAAGCCCATGGCCCTTCGATATATGTGGCATAGACTTAATAGGTCCACTTCTTATGTCAAAGGGAGGATCAAAGTACGCAATAGTGGTAATACACTACTTCACTAAATGGGCGGAAGTGGAACCCTTAGCTGCAATTGCCGCAAAGAAGATAGTCGCCATTGTTGTAAGAAACATAATCACCAGGTTCGGGATCCTCCACAAGATAATCTCTGACAATGGAACCAGTTTGGAAGCAAAGAATTCACATAACTCTGAGAAGAGTGGCATAATCAAAAGTCTTTCTCTTGCCATGCATCCACAAGCAAATGGACAAGTCGAAGCAGCAAATAAGAGTATTAAGAAGTTACTTAAGAAAAGGCTGCATAAAGCAAAAGGGAAGCGGGCAAAAGAATTATATTTAGTATTATGGGCTTATAGAACTTCGACCAGACCTCCAACTAGCCATACCCCTTTCTCATTAACCTATGGATATGATGCAATGCTTCTCATTGAAATAAAAGTACCCTCGCATAGAAGAATATCTTACATAACAGAGAAGAACATGAAACTAAAGGAAGCTGCCCTCGACCTCATTCAAGAAAGAAGAGACGAGGTAACAATAATATCTGCCACATACCGACAAAGAATGGCGAGAAATTACAACACAAGACTTAAAGAAAGAAACTTCTGCAAGGAAGAGTTGATACTGCAAAGGGTAATAGCCAACAAAAATAACCCAGCAGATAGAGCTTTGGGCCTAAATTGGTAAAGCCCATTAGTTATAGCAGAAGTTCTGGCCAATGGTGCATACCGACTATCGAAACCTGATGGCAACCTAGTTCCAAGAACATGGAACTCAGAGCACCTCGGGCCTTATTTTGTATGATCTACACAACTTATGTAATAAACATTATAATTGTTATGAAAAGTAATAATACAATGAACTGGACGTAGAGATATTGAACGGCTCGAACTGGTATAAAAATCCCTGAGTTAACTTCTTTGACATAGTTGAATAATCACAACGGTTGTAGGGATAGTAAATGGTCCAAACAAACTATTAAAACAAAACTGCACAAAAAGCGACTTGGATTTTTCAATCAAATAACTAAAATGGACATAGGGATATTGGACGGCCCGAACCGGTATAAAAATATCTGTATGTTAATTTTGTTAACATAGCTGTTATCCATCCTTTTGGCCCAGCTATATTCAGACCGACTGGACAAGTTAGACTAGGCGATCATCGAGGAAGACAGCCCGAAGAGATGATTATTAGGCTCAAAGATCAAACGTAGGCAATGATATAAAGCGACAATCAACTGAGACTAAGAGATAGGCTCTCCAGAATATTCTAAGTATGGAATAATGCCTCCCCTAGGCAGGGATCAATGCCTATCCCTTTCCCTAGGGGATCGGTACATATCCTCAATTTTTGTCCCAAACTTGGTAAGATCGTTATTGAGTGAAAAGGAAGGCCCCATGAGCCTACATTTCAATTTTCAATTCATTTGGAGTTCATAGGCTTAAGTTATAGGCAAATTACTTCACCTATCAAAAGGGATCGGTATAAAAGGGATCAGTATAAAAGGGATCGTCCATATTCAGCTTTCACTACATATTACAACCGGCCAATAACTTGAAATCTACATATGATATCAACACAAAACTTGGAGTATAAGCTAATTAGAACAAGTGGAACACCCCATAGAGATCGCATGACATTTGGAGCAAGTTGGAGAGATCGGCAGAAATCAGAATTCAAGCAACACTACTTCATGGAAAATGCGATATTACACAAACTGTACGTCGGAATTGCACGAAATTTGGGGAGCAAGTAGCTAACATCATGGGGCATCCCTCAAAAGGATCGCAGCCCATTTGGATGCATTAATAGGGATGGGTACGGATCCCTATTGTGGGCCCCAATGGGCCTGCAAATTTTTGGGTAGCCTCGTCATGGTCTCCTGAAACTTCTGCTAGAATTTCAGTCCGATCCGTGCAAGTCTTCCACTATAAATACAGTAGGCATGGTGTCAGAAAAGGGATCATGCTTTCACTGTGGAGGCTCTGCCATTTTTATTCTTCACTTTTGTACTAATGGATCCCAGTTGATCCAACATTCTTGTAATCATAATCAAGTAGAAGATCAATAAAAATATAAAGTGGACGTAGGCCAAAATTGCCGAACCACTATAAAAATCTATGTGTTCATTTATGATTGCCGTTATGTTTTAATTTCATTCTTTATTTAATCTCTACTAGATTTTATTGGGTGTTGATGCCCATTTTGGGTGTCAACAATAGCTACACTTGATGTAAGGATATTAAATAGCCTGAACCAGTACAAAAAACCATGCACATGAATCAAGAAGGTTTTAAATACATGACCTGACTTCACAGTCAAAACAACAGTCCATCCCCAAATAGCGGAGCAGATCGTGCCAAGCGCACGATAGGTTTCAAACACCAAAAGCAACGTTTAGGAAGCATGAATTACACAGACAACAAATTCAAAGATGGCAAGAAAGAAACAACTCATGGGATGCATAGTAATAATCAAAATAGATGCGATCCCATAATTACTTAAAGCTTGCTAGGTAAACATCAAAAAACAATGATTTTCTTATATTTATTTAGTCCTGTTAATATTCAATGAATATTGCGCTTATCTTTACACAATGCTTGCTCCTATAATATTTTAAAAGTGAAAAAGAAAAATGACAAGCTACAATAAAACGAAACAAAATCATAGATCTGACTTAGACTCAGAGGAAGAGTCATTTATATTCCTTCTTTGGCGGTATGATCTATGGGATGTCCATGCTAGGCACAGAGGAGAGCTATCCTTAAGTTAGAGAGCAAGGGACGGGTTATTCAATTCAATGGTAAAAAATAATGAGTATAGCGGCAGCACGATCATAAGCGATACGAGGGTCGTAATTAGCACCTGCCCAAGCATCACTGTAGTCCTACGGATCAAATTCATAATTCGCACTATTGTATAGGAAGGTCAAATCAAGCCCCGACCAAAAGCAAGTGAAAACTTCAATTGCACGCTTCACGCAAATCTCTGCCATAACCCTTCCTACCTTCTCATTATGAAGTTGCTCCAACAAGGAAGCCCTACCTAACCCACCTCGAGAAGTAGCAACAGCATCAAGGCAAGCCTCGGACTCTAATCTAAATTTATTTTTCAAGGTTGTTTACATGTCTCATTGCCACTCCCCTAATCCGATCAATCTCATCTAAAAGCCGATCCTTTGTTTTATTAGTTGTTCTAGTATGAGGTCCAAAAAGTTCCTACGCTGTAGAAATATAAGGCGAGTTGTCACTGCTGATAGTTCCCGACCCCTTTTTATAATGATCTTTTAACTCAGCAAATTTTGCCTTGTAATAATTTTTCAATTCATTCTTCCATGTAGGAATGACGTCAGGGTCTGCCCCATGCAGGGGAGCAAGAGCAGCACTAGGTTTTGAAACAGCACCTTGAGTTAAGGCCATAGAAAGAGCATCCTCAACTCTTATTTCCTTGCAATTTGCTCATCTAACACTTCAACTTTGTGTTCTAAGGCCTTAATTTTGTTCATATATACGACCCTATATATGCCTTTGGCGTCCCGTAACAAACCTTCCAATTCTATGGCCCTGGTCAAAGTAGAATTAAGCTTCCCTTCAAGTGCGGCCATCTCCGTATCTCAATCAAAAGAAGCAGGCTGAAAATCAAACGAGCCCATGCAAAGCAAAATTAAGGAGAAGTACAACCAAGTAAAGAATGTACAAGAAATTCACAAACTTTGCAAAGAAACCTTAATTTACATAATGTATGTACAGCCCAAAAAAAGTATCTAACAATATAAGATTACAAAGTCATTCATAGTTATAAGTCCCTAAAATACTACATTATAAAACACCTAAGGTACGCTGACCAGAGGCGGGACTAAACTGATGGGAATAGTGTTTCAAGGGTTATAGAAAGCGCCTGTCCAAAGATCCATCGGCGCCTCTACCGCTACTTCGAAACCCGCGCCATGGTGTAGGAAGCTTTGATCAAGCGTAGGGTAGAAATAAGTAAAGACGTCCTTGGTGCACTGCAAGAAAATCTGCCCCATCTTTCTTTTAACTTTCTCTCATCTAGGTTTTTCTAAGAAGAAGGCGATCTTATCCCAAGCTTCATGCAAAGAATCCTCAAGCTCATAATTCTTGAGTATAGCTTTCTCCCTCATGCTTCCTATAGTGTCAATTAGCAAAGCTTTAGTTTTCTTAGTATTTTTGGCAAAGAAACCAAAATACCTAAGGGCGTTAGTCCTCTACCCTTCCCTCCTTGGATGGGAAAGCACCTTTGGCTCCATCCTCTTCTTCCATTCGTCTACCAAAGAAGGATTCACACTTGCAGGGGGAGCAGGAACCAAATCCAAACTGGACCCCTCTATCATTCTTCCTTCTTAGGTACCTTCCTTTTCCTTAATTTGGCGGGTAAGGTGAGCAGATAAATCTTCTATAGTCTTATTCAATTTTGCTATCTTTTCCTGATAAATGACACCATAAAGTGCCTTGCCATATTTTAAGGATTGCTGGAAGTCCTCTAACTTCGATTCAGTTGCCAAAACCCCTTCGTGTAGTTTAACATTAAGTTGGTGATGACGACACAGTGCATCTTTTTCCTCCATAAGCTTCATACCGGCCTCCTTCAAAATTTTCTCAAACTTTTCAATAGTAATTATCAGACGGATATTTTCCTTTTTCGAGACCGTAGTAGGAGTCGTCAATTCAATCTCGAATTCAGGCACACTCGTGTCATCGGGACCATAAACGATGGGGACAGAAGGAATGTTAGATTCGAGGACTTCATTAAACTCGGATGAAAGTCCATGGGTACCAACCTAGTAGGTAATGATTAAAAGTTCAACTCAAAGAAAATTGAAATGCACCATGTAAAACACAAAATAAGAACATGTATTATTAACTATATCATCATACGACAAATTCAACAAATCCACATACAAAAAAGAAAAAAGTAAGCAGAACTCAATCCTTTTGTAAATTTCAAAGCTTACGTCTAAACTATTCCAAGTGAGGACTATTAAGTAGGAAAGAGCTACTTTCTAGGGTGTATTGCCATCGGCGCAGTACAAAGTCACCGAGTGCCTCCTTTTCTTTAACTACTTGATTAATCCTGAAGAGCAACCTTTGGGTTTCATCCCTAAGTTTTGTAAAAGAATCATCTAACTCTTTCTCACGCCTAAGGATAACCGTAGTACTAAGATCAAGATGATCTAGGGTTTGAGTTTTGAGCCTGTCCTCGCTTTCTTTCAGAAGTTCAGTAAACAAAAGTTCTTTAGAAGACTAAAACAAACAAATAGAAAACACGAAGAGGACCCAATCATTCATATGATAATAATAAAACAAAGTGGTAAAAAGGGAAATATACCACAACGAAATAAGATTAACAAGCTAACTTTCATTGCATGTTGAGGAAATCCTAAAATTCGCATACAAAAAGTTGAATATTTACATGAGGAGTAAAGAAACCCCATGTTCCTTGGACACCTCATTATCATATGCACCCCAGTTTCCTTGGACGCTATATCCTTGCCTAACTGCCTAGAAACGGAAGGAAAGGCATTCTCGGTAGTAAGATCCTCGTCCTACTTGGTCCAGTAGTGGGCGAGAGCTCTGTCAATCCTACCCTAGTCCTTCAAAAAGCTTAGATCGATTTCAGCATCAAACTGACGTCAAGCTGAGGCATACATCTTATAGATCACACCGTAAGTGATCTTATTAAGCTTCTTCTATGTTTGTACCAGCACCTCGCCCTTCTCTTTCAGCTCATGACCATTTTCTTCCAACTCATGACCTTTTCATGCCAAAGCCTCTTCAACAGTCTTCGCTGCCCCATCTCCCTTGACACGATATGCCTAAAAATCTTCCATAACCTTGGCCATCTCAGAAATAACCAAATTAAGGCTTGCTTCAAGCTTGACAACACAAGCCACAAATATGGTCTGCTCTCCCTCCCGTCTCTTCTAAACCTCGTTTGCCAAGGCTCTAAGTTAAAAAAACAACAACAACAGGTAAGGAACAAATAAATAAATAAAAGAAAAAAGAGAGAAGCACTTGCATAAGACTAAGACCTTTTTATCTCAGCCATAAACTTAAAAGAGGGGGGTTCATGAAATGGAAGCGGAAGAATAGAAGGAGAGACGAAGCAATACCAGGCAGATTATCTAATGCATCACTTCCTACCCTCTCGGCAAGATCAGTTATGACACCATCATGCAGTGGCAAGTACCGAATTTAGGGTCACGAAGGGACTGCAAATGAGGAACAGGGAGACCCATTGAAGTAGGAGCGGGAAGAACTGCTGGAGAAGGAAGTGGGGTAAATAGGGCTAGCCTCATGGAAGTTTGGCCGAAAGCGTTATCATTACCATGCCCCCTCTTTCGAATATTCCTCTTCACTGGTTTACCATGCTCAAGAAACGCATTTATAAGGTCTTCGTCCATCTTGCCTGTACATAAAAAATGTCAAGATTAGTAAAAAAATTCATAAAGTTCGGAAACAAAAAATAATAAATCTTTAATTTAGTTTTAGCAAATTATACCCCTAGACTCATTCGAAATTGGAGAAAACTTTAAAAAAGAACGAGAGAACTTATGATTTGGGCGCAAAAACCCATGCTTTACCAACATCGATTTAGTAAAAAAACGTTTGTATTTTTCTCACCACTACACCTAATTCTAGAATACGGTTTCTATGAGACTCATACAACTTGGTAGTTTTATCAGAAAAAATAGGCCAAGTAGGATGTGGGCGAAAGGAAGGAAGAAAATTGTCAGAAATTGAAGTAAAGAAATATAAATCGATCCATCTTTGAGTCTTGCGGGGGACAGACGTCAAGATTTCTTTCTTAGCTTAGGCATAATCAAAACCAACATCGCCCCCTGTAGGATTTTTATTGATATCAAAAAAACTGGATCTTCTCACAAGGAGGAGAAAATCCATTCTCCGGATAGAGAATAGAGGTGGCAATCACACGAGAGTATGATAGGGGAGCAAGCTGGATAGGAACGAGACTAATGGCAATCAGCTACTCATAGAGGACTTGATTTGAGGGAAGATAGAGTCCTCATCGTATATCTTCTGGAGTGAGAGAGGTAAACCTATTTGGGAGAGTGTGAATACGTTCGTGAAGTACAGGAACCCTAACCTCGTAACCTATGAACCCAAATTGATTTAAAATACCCTCGACGTCTTTCAGATGAGTTATCTTAGAAGGCAAAGACAAAGGGGTAGGGGAAGAAGAGACCATTTCAAAATCACGAGGTTGATTGTAGAAAACTGCTAAAATAAAGAGGTCTACAACAGAACAAGATCCTTACTCGATTTGAAAGAGAATCTGAACTTAGGAAAAGAATCGATTTAACATATAAAGATTTTCTTGTTTCTTTCTTACTCTTTTCTTTTGCAATAACAAAGGGATGTAAAAGAGTAAGAAGAAGAAGAGGGAAAATAATATACATGAATTATTTCCACACAATTGAAACGATGAGAAATTTCTAGAGTGTTAATCGATCGGTTAAATAGCAAGAATAATGAGCACAAAGATCAAGATAGATTTACCTGGTACACGAAGAGATTGATGCTACAGCTTTACAGAGGGTCATCCAACGGGGAAGTGACACATGTGCAAGAGCACTAAATGCAAAACGGCTACTAAGAATTTTTTCTTTTTTGAAAAGAAAGAAAGGAATGGACATAAGTGATGGGATGTAAAGAGCGAATGTAAACGAAGACAAATCCACACCCATCTACGATCGCTGCAAACATAGGGGGCAAGTGTTACACCCATATTTCTTGAACCCTATTGAAGGCAAGATGACGCAAACACTAAACCAAAAGGACTGCTCCTACAATAAAAGTCAGGCTACAAGAAAAGCAAGGAAAGAATAAAGCAAAGTTCAGGGAGTACTGCGCCCAAAAATATTATGACGACTATAAAGACTTAAAGATTATGCCAATCTCCCAATTCTGACATT
This sequence comes from Allium fistulosum, assembly GCA_030737815.1. Lineage (NCBI taxonomy): Eukaryota > Viridiplantae > Streptophyta > Magnoliopsida > Asparagales > Amaryllidaceae > Allium > Allium fistulosum. Next base: position 638,031,306 of record CM060901.1, read on the forward strand.
GCATTATGATACTGAGCTAACAAACATGAAATGTTTACAATGTGTAGAAAACAATCTGCAACCCTGATACAAAAAATGACAACACGGCTCTCGATCCTGTACCACAATCTTACGTCAACATATATAGCATTAGGGATGTGCTGTCAACTCTATTTGACTTTAAAATGACAAAACTGCGCTGCAATTTTAAGGGAGTTCTGCTCAGAGCTAATGAACTGCACTATACATATCCTATCCTTCTGACAACTTAAAACCAAGACCTGCACTGCACTTACTAAGGACTCTTTAAGTAGTACCACGAGGAATCAAAAGCATTCCAAGGGCTGCACATAGGGTTACCTAAGCATTGCTCCACCATAATTCTTCACATGTTAAAAGACAGCAAAGGCGTAAGCGTCCCTTATCAAGCAACTTGCGCATATCAACATCAAGAGCAGCTCAAAACAAATTCATACAGATATTGAGCTAAGACCGCATGTTGGGACAAAGCAACTCAGCTCCATTTATCCTCAGCACAATGTCAAACAAACATTACAGACTGGGCAAGATAACTCAATTCTAACCATCCCCAGGGCAGTATCGTACAAATGGTGTAGTTTCGCTCTATATATATCAATGGTGCCCCAAAACAAAACAAAGGAATAACTCTCAACATCTTCGTGGTAAGAGTGCCAGAAATGAAGCAGCTGCACTGAAGAAAAGGAAAACGTCTCATTACACTCTCATTCACACACAATGGAAATACACGAGCCATTCGCCCCATAGATCAAAAGTGCATGGTCCATTCAAATTTTAGTTTCCTACCTCAATTTCAGATGTTCCCGCTTCAAGTTCATACTTTCTGCCAATGCCCAGAATTCAACAACTCAAATTGAGTTATCCCGCCAATGACAGGTCAGCAATGTATGCACACCAAACAAATAAGATGGATGGATGACACATGGAAGAGTCCAAAGGTGGAAATTAAAACAGTAGAAGAAGAGTGACAATGATCCATTTGCATCTCTATACTATAAATAGAAAAGGCACTGTAGCAAGAAAGGGGATCATTTTCCCGATTTGATATTTTTAAGGTTAATAATGAAAAGTTCTATACTCTCTACCATTAATGCTTATACAAGGAATATAAAAGAAGAAAGTGGTATGTCCCCCATGGACGTAGGATTCTTTAACATCTGAATCATGTAAAATTTTATGTCTTTACTTTTTCCTGCATTTTACCTACCTTGTTTTTGGTGTTAGAATCTTTTCTACTTTGTTTTCTTTTGTTTTACCCGAATTGGATACAAATCCAACTTGACATTTTAACAAGAAGTTAAATTGCAACTACATAATCGTGTAAGCTCCCAACAGCATAATTACTACCTAAAGACAAATTAAATATTACATAAGTTTGTTGATTCTAATCCATGGAAGTACACTATAATTACTTTCACAATCATTTGAGGTTGTGGGAGACCAAAAATCTAAGCAACAATATGTATGTATGTAAATTTTATACAAACACCCAATAAATTACTAATAGCGCCCCAAATAATTATAGAAGCTAATCCATTTTACTAAACACACCCTAAATTAAATAAATACGATAGTAATTAATATTTCATAAATATTAATTAATTTAATTTTTTGGTAACAAATGTGATACTTTATTCAAGTAGAGCATTCATTATGATGTCTTGGGAGCATACACCCATGACCTCTAAAACATTGGCTAAAGCGTCGTACCTCTTACCACTTAAGCTAGAGATCCTTGACATATATTAATTAATTTATGACTATTATAAATTAATTAAATCAATCGACGTTTCAAAGACTGAATTGATTTGGTTGTGCAACTCATAGGTATGAATTTAGCCTGCGATTAATATTTGAACAGTTTAAATAGTAATGTTCACATGTCAGCTTAGCCAATGGTGTGACGGCTCGCCATAATTCATTTAGTAACGATTTTTTACATAAATTATCTTCGTCAACACTATATCACTTTAGGACTTATGGAATTTGGTTTTGGTCAAAATTCAAATTCTAATATCGTCCGCATATAACTGAGTTAGTCTGTAAGCAAAGTCCTTGATTTGATAATAACATTTATTATTAACTATATTACTCTGGCTAGAGATTTGGACTTTAAGTTGACCATAATTGACCGTGATAATAACCTCATACAGTCAAGAAGATGAATTCTCCATTAAATAGTGTTTCACTTCCAATGCTTTAACTCGGACACAACCATAATCGTTCGATGGACGCCATGCCAAGTTTTAAGTATAATCAAAGTGGAGTATCCACATTGAAATTCAATAGTATTCTCAAATCGAGTATATAGTGTAATGCAGTCACTACGAAATTTCCCGTTTGACTTAGTTGTTAATAACCAATAGGAAATTCTTAAACGAGTCATTTCATAGTTATCCAGTACTTATCAGTACGTAACCCTTGATGTCCCCAACAGCCAATGAGTAATACACTGTCCAACATTTGGAGAACGTTACGTACTATGGTCTCAAAGGATGTATGGATATCCTTTCTCAATACATCTTAACTAGGAATATTTAAATTAGTACATTATTTATATAATGTGATAATTTTCTCATGATTACAACTTCTTGAAATTATTGTCACATAGCATATCATTTAATTTTTTTAATATACTTTAAATTCAGTTAATTATACCATTATATAACAAAGTATATTATAGGAATCAGATGCCTTTAGTATGGACAAGATTGTCCATAGAATAGACATATATAATTAATTACATAATTGCCCCTAGGGTGCATCCCTAACTCTTTAAGCTTTCATCTTTGATTCTTTCAAGTGGGAAGCCATGTTAACTGTTATTTCTTTGTTCTTCGATCCAATTTTTTCTCCAATTAACATTTTATTTTAAAATTTTCTTCATATCTCCAAAAGGTATAACATTCCTACTTTCCGCGCCGTATAAATAAATAAATTTAATTATAATAAAATATTTGAATTTGATTTTTGTAATTATTATTTTGAAAATAAATTCCTCTTAAATAATTTAATGAAGTTGAATAAATTTTTTTAATTGGATATAAAATATTTTGAAATGCAAATAATTATATAAATATGTTTGTAATAGTTGAAAAATAAATTTATTTTGTGATTATACAATGAATGGTTAAATAGAAATAAACGAATATCGAATTGAATAAAATTGTTCAATTATTGAAATATATTTTTAAAAGTGTATTGGATTAAATTAAATTAGAAATGCCATCCTAAACTAATGGTAAGAACTAAGATTTGGATTTAAAATCAAAGAGGAAGTAAAAAATAAAATTGAATTTAAACCATAATATTTTAGTGGCCTAAGCCCAAGCCTAAACTCATTTTTTCTCAACCATTTTTTCTCTTTAGATTTCTCTTTACTCGTACTTTTCTCTTACACTTCTTAAGCAAGCTGTATTCCCCAGTTCGATCCTAGCCCTAATCCCTTAAGCAGAAATCGTGTCTTCCATTTTAAAAACAATAAAAAATAAAATAAAAAATGCTCGCACGCGATAGAAGCAGCATGACATCAGGAGAATTCGCCTTTAAGGATGGAAGTGCGACCTGGAGTGCCACACAAACATGGAAGTGCACGTGTGGTTATTGATAAAGGCCAATGGTCGACGATGAGGCGAGGGGAAGCGGTGATTTGGGTGTTCATGAATTAGGTTGGTGGTTACAGAGAGGGGGATCACGATGCTGGCTGTGACGTGGAGATTGGCAGCATTGAGTTTTTGGGTAGCATTGTTGATGCAATGATGAGGAGTTATTGGCAATAGTCAAGGAGCATTCTCTGGTCAGGCAGCAACCGAAGATGATCCCGACGATGAAGAAGAAGATCACATCCATGGTGGAGATAGTAAAGACTTTGCAAGGAATTTCGATGAGTTTCCTACTCACATATCTATGTTGAAATCATTGAATCCCTTCTTTATCAAGTACCTAGATTGACTTATGAATGATTTAATTGTGTATAATATTGAAATTGTGAATATTGAAATAGGAAATTAGTTTAAAAAGGGGTCAAAATATATATTTTATAAAATTAGAAATATAATTTAATTAACATTCGAGATATTCCAAAGTAAAATTTACGAGTAAGAAATTTTATATAAAAGTATGTGAAATATATATATATATATATTAGATTCAAATTAAAAAACTAAAAATAAATAAAATGATATAAATTTAAATTTTAAGATACAATTAAAGTTTAAGAAAAGTAGTTGAATAGATATATGTTTTAAGAAGTTTAACCGATAATTTATAAATGTAAGTAAGAGTTAAGTTTAACAAATAAACAAGGTTTAATAAGTGTAAATATGACAGGTTATTTAGTTGATGTTGTATAATTATTAAAATGTATAGGAAATTCTAATATATATATATATATATATTTCCCATTTAGAATATGTATTTGTTTTATTAAGAGTATGTTAAATTAATCTGGATATTTTATAATTATTTAAAATAGTATTTGATTATAGTAAATATGAAATAATTTTTATATGGATATTAAGCTTTACTGATTATTTTGGAGATTTAAATGAAAGAATCGAGTTTCAATTATTCTTAGTGAATTATTAATTATTGATTATTTATATAAAAGATTAGAAACTAGTTATTTATTATAAATAATCTAATTATAATAGGACTCAACTTTTAATTAAATTTAGAATATGTATTTATTGTTCATTTCTAAATAATTATTTTCTTATATGAGATAAAAATGATGTGAATGATTTTATTAGTTATTGACTTAGCTGTTTAATAATTATATTTATTCGAATAATTTATTTATATAGTTTTCCTGTTTAGTCTTTACATGTACATTAATTTGGAGTATATAAAGTAATGTTCATTTTAAGTTTAGAAATATGATTTATTCTATTGAAAAATTATTAATTGGTTTAATGAAATATATTTTGGTTCAAATTATCTATTTAAAAGATAAATATACAACATTTGAGGAATAAATAAGTATTATTATTATCTAAGTAATTTTAAAGGATAGTTTACAAAATCTTTATATATAATTCAAAATTTGAAAAAGATGTTTATTCGATTATGAATATATTAAATTAGTGTTTTTAATTGATTAAAATTAGTATTTGTTTTGTTGTATAAAATTATATCTTGTGAATGATTTATTATTAAGTAATGATTTATTTATTTATTTATTTATATTTACTTGAATAATCTATTTTTATATTAGTTTCTTGTTCATTCTTCTCTTGTACATTGAACTGGATTATACGAATGATTCACCATTGATAATCATTTGATTGATGATTTGAGATGATATGGTGATGACATCCTTGATATGATTTTATTGTTTTTAATTCCATGTGATAAGAAATCTGAATAAACAGAGTTATAATACCGTTTGGGATAGGGCATTTGGTAATACCTCTCCAGTTAGTCTTTGGACTCATTATACATAATAGTTCAAAGATGAGTGTAATTTATAAGCAGTGAATAAACGTTTAAGTATCACGTATTGGTATGGGACGCTGTTGTGATATTTATTTGGTTATTCATTACAAGTAGATGACACTCACATGACAGGAATAGAGTGGATAGTGTGAGGTGATACGTGGTGATATATGGATCCGTGCCTATATTTAGTGAGTATGATTATGTGCCTAACGGTGACCATAATTTTATGTCTCTATGTATTGACTCTATATGCCACTATTATGATGTACTCATATTATGTTTTTTGGAGAGGACCAGATGGCTAGAATCCACCCTAGCAGCCTGATCGTTGGGTCGCTCCCCAAATATGTGGCACTATATTGTATAGTTTTGTGCTACCCTTATGTGCATTTGCCCTTTGTGTCACCTAGGCTGGCAATCTATTACTTATACCTTTATGGTACTTTATAAGGGAAACTGGAGTGTCGTGACTTATTAGTCTTCACGTTGATGAGACACTGATGGATACATGTCATGATGACTGTAGAGGTAACTAAGACTGTAAATACTCCATGTCTTTGGAGCTTGCATGCATGCTATCATTCACTCTTCTGGTATAGACTGAGTAGCAGATCGACATATACGATTGATACACTTCGCTGTAGTATCGATGTAGGCTAGGTGCCGCATATATATATATATATATGTATATATATATATATATATATATGACTCTACTTAGGACTCCATGTCTGTTGTATTTCCTGTCATGATATTTTCAGAAAGGGATATTATATGAGTAGATGAGATTATAGTTGAGATATATGATCAGAGTATAGTGGATTCTCATTTGTGTTGATAGGTAGCTTATCCTGTTTGATATTAACGATGATGTCTTAATTATTGAGATTGAGAGTTATATTTGGGCAATGCTTTTCACTAGCCTGATTATACTTGGTGATATCTCCTCTAGTGATATTTTTGAATTTGAGGATGTTTTCTAGATATCTTGATTCACCCATTTGAGTTTTTTGTAATATCTGATTTCATGTGTTTCTATATGGGTGATGACATATATCTGATATCAACGTTGGTGATTTTATATGGTTTCGAGCCATTTATGAGATGTGATGCCATGATTATTATTCACGGTATTATATTTTTATTTTAGGCACATATGTCCATAATTATATACACATATTGACTTTTTATTGGATGATTGAGTATCTCTAGTAGTGATATCATGTTATTATTCCCTGTTTACACTGTGTTACCCTTATAGTGGATTCTTGATTAGACATAGTCTGACCCGTGTGTTATTTATGTAATACTCAGGTCAGTCCGAGCCATTTCAAGTACATGGACGACATGACCAGCATTTGTTTTAGTAGGCTTAGAGGAGACATATATTAGGATTATTGTACGATACTTATATGACATTATTCTATTGTATATGTCTGACATTGAGTTGTATATTGATTATTCATCATATTATATTGAGGTAGATTACAGTTGAGATGTTTTGTATCATTGCAGAATTATTGTATTATATATTATCACTGCATTTGACTCTATGTTCTCAGTGATTCACTATATATATATATATATATATATATATATATATTATGTATTATTCTATCCTGAAGGCACGCATATTTATTGTTTTGTACCGATATTGTGTGATACGTGATATATTTATTTGATGTTTTAATATGTATCAGTGTTACTCCAGAGGAATATTCACATGTGTACCCCATATAGCCTCATTCTCCGTATTATTTGTCAGTATTACTCTATAATACTCTTGGATAGTATGGGCATAGAGGTGGGGTATTTACAAAATAAAAACAATTTTCTCCAACTACATAGACTTTTATTTTATAGGCAAAATGAAATATTATTATTTTGTACAGGCAATCCGGATTATAATGGTCGTACCATTATACAACATATTTATAACAGGCCTGAGGCAAATATGCCTCAGTAACTACATAACTCACACACGAGCACATTGGACTTACAACCTGACACTAGCACCATGCAGGGTGCAAACATATGACAACCGGCTGCACAAGGTAGACCCACATCTAGACACAACACTTTACATCCTTACAACCATAAAGACAAATATCATGAAGTAAACGATGTTAAACATAACAATTAATGATACTGTTTTAATTTGGAAAAAAGAACACATTACACGGAACTATTCCAATATGAAGCAAGAGTTTCAACTTATCACAAAAAGGGATGCACTAATAAGTGCATAAAGATTACAAGAGAAGAACAAATCTTCTATATTCGCAAGCCAAAACTTCAAGTTATAGTGCTCAAGCAAACCCAACATGCCACCACCCACAACCAAGTCTGTTAGGCACTACACTCATCTTCAACAGACATCACAACTAGCTGCATATAGTAATCATATGGGTGTTGCATTAAAGGTGAGGAAAGGAGACATAGCAGACAACAAAGGGTGCACAAGCATAAGCAACAGGAAGCATAGCACACAGATGTACAAACAAAGGCCAATACAGGCAACATGAAGCACAAAATCCAAACCCTTACAGCCACCTATCAATGACAAACGTCAATGGTCTAACATCAACAAAAAATCACGACCAAAGCCAGAAAACAATAACAACAGTTACAATGAAAAGCCCTTAAGTGCCAAGAATCAGAAACTAGAATGACTAAAACTAAGGCTACATCATAGGCATTGGTAATTGTCAAGTAAATCTTGGCCAGATCTAGAACCAGCAAATCAAAGAGGTTCGTGGACGCTGGAATGCTAGCGTGGAGATAGGAGCTTCGATTAAAGAGGTAGGTGCAAAGCAAGGCTGGATAGGAAATAGGTCGGAGATCAATGGTAGGAGCATGATTAGTAGAAGGTAGACGAAGAAAGGGAGGAAAACCAAAAAGAAAGTAAAAATAGGAGAATGCTAGATCAGGGAAGACGGATTGAAGGTGGAGGATAACGAAGTCTGAATTGACGAACGGTTAATGAAGAGGAAAAGAAATGGCAAGATGATATTGAAGAAAGTGGTGGCCCAAAAACTAGCTCCCCATTTTATTATCATATCTATCAAAGTAGATTCTTTTTATGTCTTCGTTGTTGATTTTTCCTTTAAAGTGTAAGTTGATAAAGTTGAAGAACGAAGTTAACAGTAGTTCTTTGATATGTTTCTTTTGAAGTTTGTTTGACTTTACCAACTTCTCAATTAAGTTATGGAAATATTTTGAAATAGTTCTGTATGTCTCAACATTTTCTTTTATAATATTTTTCTTCAGTTTTTATATTGTTTTTTCTTTGTTGAGTGAATTTTTCTTTTCAAATTTATAGTGTTATATATGCATCCATCATTTCATTTGTTGTTTCTTTGCTTTTGATTTTGTTCGTACTTCTATCATTTGTATTTGTAATTTAGTTGTATCATGTTTAGGTACATATTCATCTATTGCTTCATTTACGATAGCACTTTCTATGTCTGCGGTAGTTTTAGTTGTAAAATTAGCAACAACAATAGTGGTTTCAAGAACAACATTAGTTTTGGGGTTGTTACAAATTGAAACCAAGATTGAACAAAATCATAAAGCAAAGTGGCGGCTTTATTATTTCATAATGAATACTTGATGAATACTCAGTACAAGTTATTTAAAAGAACGAAAACAAGAAAGAGTATGGGCCTCAATTAATACATAGGCCTAAAACATAACCCAGCCGAGAATTCAACTAAGATGTGCACAAGTGTAACAAGTGTTATTAGTATGGTGAAGCCACAATATTTCTCAACACTCCCCCTCAAGTTGGTATGTAAATATTTATCATACCCAACTTGTTGCATAGGAATTGAATTCTTGGTCCAGGTAATACTTTTGTGAATAAGTCTGCAATTTGGTCGCCAGTCTTCACATATTCAGTTACCACACTTCCTTGCTGTATCTTCTCTCTTATGAAATGGCAATCCACCTCTATGTGTTTGGTCCTTTCATGAAACACTGGGTTGTTGGATATATGCAGCGCTGCCTGGTTATCACACTTCAAACTCGAAGGCTTGCTAATTTCAAAACCCATTTCATTCATGAAGTTATTTACCCATATTATCTCACACACAGCATTGGCCATAGCCCTATATTCTGACTCAGCACTCGATCGAGCAACAACATTTTGTTTCTTGCTCTTCCAAGACACTAGATTTCCTCCCAAAAATACACAATAACCAGATGTAGATCTCCTATCAGATTTGGAACCAGCCCAGTCAGCGTCTGAATAGCATTCTATCTTCATGTTATTATGATTTGAATATACTATTCCCTGACCAACTGTCCTTATTAAGTAGCCTAGAATCTGTTCCAGATTCCTCCAATGTTGCAGTGAAGGTGATGCCATATGTTGACTTATTACACTCACAGGGTATGATAAGTCTGGTCTTGTGATAGTTAGATAATTCAACTTCCCTACCAATCTCTTATATCTTTCAGGATTATCAAACTTTTTACTGCTATCCCCATTATCACTGCTCGGTTGAATAGGAGTACTGCTAGGTTTCACTCCAAGTTTTCCAACCTCAGCTAATAAGTCCATTACATACTTCCTTTGACACAGAAAAATACCCTTACTGCTTTTCGCAATTTCAATTCCCAGAAAGTACTTCAAATACCCCAAATCTTTTGTATGAAAGTGTGCATGAATGAAGGCTTTTAATAACACAATTTCAGTCTCATCATCCCCTGTTATTACTATGTCATCTACATAGACAACTAGAAGAATTATTCCTGCTTTTGACCTTTTATAAAACACTGAGTGATCAAAAGAACTTTTCTTCATGCCGAACACCACCATTGCCTTGCTAAACTTTCTAAACCAGGCCCTTGGACTTTGCTTCAATCCATATAATGTTTTCTTAAGTTTGCACACCATATCATTCTCCCCCTGAGCAATGAATCCAGGAGGTTGGTGCATGTATACTTCTTCGTTCAAGTCACCATGGAGAAAAGCATTCTTTATATCCAACTGATTAAGCTTCCAAGAATGAGTAGCTGCCAAAGAGATGAATATTCTTATAGAAGTTAGTTTAGCTACTGGAGAAAATGTTTCAGAATAATCAATCCCATATACTTGGGCAAATCCTCTTGCTACCAACCGAGCTTTTAACCTTGCTATTGAGCCATCTGGATTTATTTTCACTGAGTATACCCACTTACAACTAATTGCCTTCTTTCCTTTGGGTAGTTGTACGAGATCCCATGTATTATTATTATCCTGAGCATTCATCTCTTCTATCATGGCTTCATGCCACTCTGGTTTAGACAGTGCTTCTCCTACACTTTTAGGTACACTTATTTTGTCTAATGATTTGAGAAACAAGCATGTGGAAAGTGGTAGGTGATCATAAGATATAAATGAGGAAATTAGATAAGTACACTGCCTTTTTCCTTTTCTTAATGCAATAGGTAGGTCTAAAGTAGGGTCATGATTTGGTTCAAGAACAAGACTTGATGGAGTAGTACTTGGGACATTGATAGTTGGGATATTGTCAGTTGGGATATTGTCATTCTGGTTTGAGATAGGATTATCAAAACCATTATATATCAAAAATTCCTCATCTCCATCCTGATTTAAGATAGGGTCCTCACTCTTAGGATATGTGTTTGTTGGTGGAGACTTATAATATGGGATGTCTTCATAGAAGTTCACATCAATTGACACAATATACTTATTCAGACTAGGACAATAGCATCTATAGCCTTTTTGTAACCGTGAATAACCAACAAATACACACTTCACAGCCTTTGGATCTAGTTTAGATTTATGTGGTGTTGTGTTCCTTGCGAAGCATGTACTGCCAAATACTTTTGGACTTACAAGAAATAAGGATTTTTTTGGGAAAAGGATTTTGAATGGTATATCACCATTTAATACTGACGAAGGCATTCTATTGATAAGAAAGCATGATGTAGAAACAGCATCTGCCCAGAACACTTTAGGCATATTAGATTGAAAAAGTAAAGCTCGTGTTGTCTCTAACAGATGTCTATTTTTCCTCTCTGCAACACCATTTTGGGAAGCAGTATCTACACATGAAGTTTCGTGAAGCATGTCATTTTGATTCATAAACAACTGAAATGACTCAGACATATACTCTTTTGCATTATCACTACGGAGGGTTTTAATTGATGTATGAAACTGTGTCTTTATCTCAGCACAAAAATTACTAAATATTACAAATAGCTCAGATCTTTTTTTCATCAAGAATAACCATGTAACACGAGAAAAATTATCAACAAAGGTTACAAAATACTGAAAACCTGGTTTAGAGATTACAGATGCCGGTCCCCATATGTCAGAGTGTACAAGTTCAAATGGATTATTAGCACGTTTATTTATTCTTGGATAAGAACTAATTCGATGATGCTTTGCAAACTGACATAACTCACATTCTAAAAATTGTAAAGAATTAAACTGTGGATATATCTTCTTAAGATTCTGTAATGAAGGATGACCTAACTGACATTGTAGTTTATAAGCTTGTGATGAACTTGAATAGGCAGTGACTTGTGGTGTAGTATCAAGAATATATAGTCCATTTGATTGAACACCTTTACCAATAATCTTCTTCGTCATGAGATCCTGAAATATACAGTGATTGGGATAGAAAGTGATGCAGCAATTTAAACTTTGAGTTATATTACTCACTGAAAGTAAATTAAATGCAAGACTAGGTAGATGTAACACTGTCTTTAGATGCATATTTGGGGAAAGATTTATACTTCCAGATCCTTGTATTTTTGCAGATGATCCATCAGCTAATGTGACACCACTCATGTGTGTATTTGGTTGGTATTTTAAAAAATTATTTGATGTACCTATCATGTTGTCTGTTGCCCCTGAGTCAATCACCCATTTGCGCTTTCCAGATTGTGATTGTGCAGCTGTAGATATGGAGTTAAAATTGGATTGTTTCTTCATACTATCTTGATATTCCTTGTATTTACTAAATTCCTCAGCAGAAATGTTTACTGTTTTGCTTTCTGAATCTTCTGATTGAGCAACATTCATATTTCTCTGCTTATTTTGTACTGGTCTACCAATTAAGAACCAACATCTATCTGCAGTATGCCCATCCTTATTACAATTTGTGCATTTGTATTTAGGATTCATTGGTCGGTTTGAAGATTGATTAGCATTTCCTCTGTATCCACCTTGTTTCCATGATGCACTTGTATTTGGTGCATTTTTATCTGTTACAAGTGCACTATTTTGTGAATTAACAGATGTTTGTGCACTTGAGCTTTCTGATCTCATCAATCTTGTGAATACCTCATGCAAACTAGACACACTCGATCCAGATAAAATTTGAGATCTTGCAGACTCGTATTCATGTGGTAATCCTGCCAAAAAACTCATCACTGCCATCTCTTCACGTTGCTGCTGCTGTTTCTTCACATCAGGGCTCAACGGCAAAAGCATATTCAGTTCTTCATACGTTTTCTTAAAGTTCATAAAGTAATTCATCAAACTCTGATCCTGTTTCTCAGCTCTGTAAAATGCCTTACATACATCAAACATTTTACTCAAATTCCCTTTTCCAGAATACAAAAACTCCAAATATTCTATCAGTTCTTTCACGAAACTACAATGATTTACAAGGCTAAGAACACGCGCATCGATTGTGTTCCGGATCTGGAGAAACAACCGAGCGTCATCTCGAAGCCAAGTTTGATCTTCTTTCTTCTCAGAATCATCAGAGGGTGGATTTCGAGATAGATGATCATCCAATTCAATACTCCGAAGATACAGTTTAATTGTCTTGCTCCAATCCAAATAATTTGATCCATTGAGTTTATGGTCAGTGATCTTGGACATAATCGGGAGGACATCGACTTTGTTTTCTGCCATTAACCCTAACCTTACTGATTTGCAAGAGATTTGAAATTTAGGGATCGTGCTCTGATACCATGTTACAAATTGAAACCAAGATTGAACAAAATCATAAAGCAAAGTGGCGGCTTTATTATTTCATAATGAATACTTGATGAATACTCAGTACAAGTTATTTAAAAGAACGAAAACAAGAAAGAGTATGGGCCTCAATTAATAAATAGGCCCAAAACATAACCCAGCCGAGAATTCAACTAAGATGTGCACAAGTGTAACAAGTGTTATTAGTATGGTGAAGCCACAATATTTCTCAACAGGGGTCAACAACATATTCATTTGTTTTTTCCCTTCAGGGTTTTCTTTATGAGGTTCAACAATGATTATTTCTTTTTAAGGCTAAGTAGTTTCGTTTACTTCCTTTTATTCTGTAATAGTTTCAAATTCGGTAAGAGCAACATATTTAGTGTGACTAAGGGGTTCCATATCAGTTTCTTGTAAAACTCCATACACATACTGTTTGTAACCAAATTGGTCACAAACACCCAAAATTGATTTTTGTAGAGAAGTAAATGAAGAAAGGTTAAATTAAACTGAGGAAATGATTAAGCAAATAACAGATAAAAAGCTATAATCAAAGACATAGAGTTTTATAGTGGTTCGGCATTGCATGCCTATGTCCACTTTGAAGATTATCCTTTATTAATCACTTATAAATCTGATTACAGCGGAGGAAATAGCAAACCCTTGATTACAATAGAGTCTAGAGTAATAAGCAGCATAAAGATCCTCAGAATGATCCATTAGGCCAGTATTTATAGGTGAAGGCGACCACCAATCTCTCTGAATTTTCGGCTGAAGGACCTTCTAATCCACATAGGCCCACTAGAGGGATCGCTAGGTCCAGTTCCCAATGTGGAGGGATTGGTACCGATCCCTTCATTGATCGATTTTTGGTTAGCGATCCTTATTGTGGCTTCTCCATGCTAAAATATGTTTAGCCTCCAATTTTCATGTCATTTGGACAGTTGGAACTTGAGTTATTGCTTGATCTTTGTTTTAATGTAACTTGTGCACCGCTCTCTGCCGATCCCTTCCAAGGGTTACTTGTCGATCCCTCCAATTTTGTCCTTGTGACGTTCGATCCCAAGGGTAGGTTCCCTAGGGTCCATATACCTCTCTCTCCAAATTTCATATGCTTTGGACTTGTAAACCTCGAGATATTTATTGTAGTATGCAAGAATGCACTTAGACTCTAATTCATGCCGACCCCTCTTTAGAGCTTGCCGACCCCTCTCGATTGAGTATGTCGATCCCTCATAATGAGCCAATCTATGCCAAACTGTTCCATTCATTGAGCCATATTCGATTCTTTGAGCATCCGACATTGTACATCCATCAAATCCATTCAATTCTGACTTCATATAATCATCTGTACTTGAATTCCGCGCCCTATAATCATCATTCTGGGATCATCAGCTTTGATGGAAGTCAGATCTAACTCATGTAATTAGTTCAATATAGTCGGGCTCGAATTCTAGGTAACACTTGCCCTCCAAAGTACGTCTTGTGATTAACATGACGTGCTTTGAATCATTGAGAATGAGATCCATCTTACTTTCTGAACAGTTGTTATTCCTTTATCGAATCGTTTTATCAAGGCGTCGAATTTCTTATTGATTTTCATGACGCTTGGTCGATTTCTAATAATATAAATCTAGTGCTATATTCTATCAATTGATATACATAAGTCCGGTTCAGCGAGACTAATAAGCTTTTGTTATCTAGTCCAGCCTCAAACTCGAAAGTTTCAAGTTTGACTTCAACTACTGTCGATTTCAAAAATTGAACTTTTAGGTCATACACGTGCACGCTCATATACACATTTTTGTTGTTGGTTCCTGGACGTGCTCGCACGTTCACAAGTCGTCGCCAACTTTCCCTGCATTTTGTATACACATGCTTTCAATGATTTTTATCCCTATATTTATTTGCATACATACCTATAGCCAATCCCCATCATTCATTCTTTCCTTTTCTCCCTTTTTTTCATTCATCGTCATTATTTTTTTATTTGTAAGGATCGGCATGCATTTAGCTGATCCCTCTCTCTTTTTCTTTTTTATTATTAAAGCTTTTGTAGGGGTCGGCATATATGTATGCCGATCTCTTTTTTAGCTTCATGCTAACAGGGATCGGCGAGCTTTCATGTCGATCCCTCTCTCCACGCTATATGCTAAGGGCTTGGGCCGAACCCTCGTCCATACATATACATACATATATATAGCAACTTTCCGTTCCTTCATTCTCACTTATTTCATTTTCTCGACATTTGCCTTTGCATCGAACCCTCGTTCTCAATCCACGAAAACGAACTTTCCAACCTCGTGCCTTAAATCCATCTACGATCTAACCCGTCCCATAAACTCGTTTCCTCTTCCCTTTCAATTCGAACATCCCCAAACACTCGCCCCCATTTTAACTCGAACATTCACATAGGTAAGTTTTCGAACCATAACTTTCAATTATACGATGAGGTATTGGATTCCATGTTGTTAGTGGTTATGATGGCATTTGAGGCCATGATGACATAACAATCGAAGTGGCCTGGAGGAGATGAATCATTGGTGGATAGGGTTCGGCAGAATAAGTAAGGGGAAGGAAGAAGGGAGGAAAAACAAGAGAAAGGAGACAGAATTAAGGAGGGATCAGTGTTGGATATTTTGACCTATGCCAACCCCTCTTCATAGAGGTTCGATGAGTAAAGTTTAGAAGATGACATATGTGATCCCTAACAAGACAGAATGAAGGAGGGGTCAGCATGTTTTGGGTTTGACAACGTTTGTTGTGGAAGAGGGGTCGATGGAATATGTGGAAGTAAAGGGATCGGTAGGATTAGGTCAAAGAGAGGGATCGGTCGTAAGGCTTTGGGAAAGGGATCGGTATAACCATAGGGATTGGTATGAAATTAGTAGTCGGCATGAACATAGGGATTGGCAATACTATAGGGATCGACATGAGGAACTTTTTTAAACTTATAATCTGATCCAACTTTACTTGCTTGGACAATCAACACTAATTCACCTTAGCGAACTTGGATATACGATGATGAAGAATAATTAAACTTATATACTCACTATTAAACTCGAGATTGAACAATCAAATCCCTGAAACTTTCAACATATACTAAAAAATGGCATATGAAACGACAAACTTTACACTTTGACATGCCGATAGTCGATCCCAAAGCTTTCGCAACTGATCAATCTTCTTGCCAGTAGTGACGGTCAACGATGACGGTCACTCTCGAAACCCAAAGTTTCAGCATTTAATTTCATCTTCTGAATTTAACCTATTTATTTCTGACATACAGTTCACTACACTGCACTAGCTTACACTTAACACAAGGGGAATATGTAAACTTTTCTAACCTAGATTATCTACTGAGTATAGCTAATATGGACTCTAGACGCTCAAAGCGTTTAGCTGGTATGTCTTCCAAACAGGCCATGCAAAGCATCGATCCTGAGGCAAAATCAAGTTCTAAGACTATATTCGGCAAACTTTCTCCCAGTGGTCAAGCAGAATAAACGGAAGGTTTCAGCCCATTGGTCGACCTTTTTTTAGATGTTCTGGTCCTCCCGATGGAGGACATAAGTCCTATTCTCGATGCAGTAGATGGTGCCTTTCTTCTAGATAACTCGATAGATTCTCAAGCCTCTCGAATTGGCGGGGCTACCCTTCGCAGGCTGTGTTCCATACATGGAATTCCATTTGTAGATGTCTTGGTTTCTTCAATAAACGATAGGCCTCACTTGCCCTCGAAGGGGTACACGACGTGTAACAAATTTATGTGCTGGGCCGGATACGTACCGCCCTTTAATTCATTTATTCGAGAGATGCGGAGATATCTTGGAATAGCTCCCATTCAACTCCATACAAACAGTTATGCCTTCCTACATGGAACCTTTCTGCTGTTCATGAGCGTTTTATTTCGTCCGACAACTCTCGAGGACATAAGATTCATCTACAACTTTAAACGGCGGTCAGGAAGTCCTTCCAACATTTTTCTCTAACCTTCACCTAACTGCCAAGTCTTAACAGGCGCTTGGAATAAATTCTCTTTGTTCAAGCATGCGTGGTTCTATGTTCGATGTCCACCTGGCTTCACGTGGCGATTGTTGGAAGGACGTAAGTGTTACTTTCATTCATTCTTCAGTCCATTAATCCAAGTCATATTTTTGAATCTATTAACATCCGGGATTCATACATGTGTTTGCCCACATCCTGAAGGCGACAGTTTTCAAGAGCGATCCTGCTATTCGTGCTACCCCTATCGAAGATAGAGACATCAAAACTTTTTATTATCAACGAGTTACTATCTTTATTCGGACTGTTGGAAGAGGGTCGAAGAATTGGGCTCCCCGGAAGTGCAGCATTGCCCAAAAACATCACAGAGCAAGAAAAGGATGCCATCGATCCTATCGTGCCCCTAGCCGAAGGGACTATGGATGATATTGAAGGTGATATTAGAAATTCCCAAGCTAATAAACTCGGCGACGCTGATGCAGGCCCAAATAAGGTGTTTGTGGCCGAACTGCTACAAGGCATGCAATCTCAAACACCAACCAAGAGAAAGAAAAAGCTGGCATATAAACTTCGTAGAAGAAAAACTACCACAGATCCAGAATTCGCCATCACCCCTATTGAAGAAGAATCATCTTCCCAACACTTGGAAAGTTCACTGAGGGGATTTTCGAATCTCCAAATTCGCGATGATATCATGACGTACGAATTTCCAAATATCAATATTGAAGGGCTCAATTCTCCTACTATGAGCAGTGAAGGCATTCATCCTTCTGATAAACGAGAGAGAACATCCATAAGCAAATCTACAGCCACCGGTCCGTCGGGGGGAAACACTAGGACACTCACGACCACGTGCACTTTACTACACACTCTTCATTAATCCTTTGCATAATAGTTGCTCATATGTTCTCATTTTGGCTTTGCAGGTACAATGACTCGGTCCCGGGCCTTCGATCGCTTAAGAGGTTCATCGACATATCATCGATCTAGCCACGACTCGGAGTATGGTAAGTGCAGGGAAAAAGATGACGGACGGGAAAAAAGCTATTATTCAAGGGAATCCTCCTCTTCCAAGCGCAAATATCAATCTCAGACATCTCGTCAAGGAGATCGGCCTAATTTTCCTATTTATAGCGGAGACCAGCCTCCCTACCGTGGCCCTCAAATTACCATATCACATGAGCAACACTCTGGTTCTTCGAGCTCTAAGCAGTATCGCGACCATGGATCGACAAAACATCCAATTGCCGCTTCTGATCCACCCTTACCAGTTGTGGCTTCTAACACTTCTACAGCGGAGAAATTGGCTGAGCTTAAGGCCGCTTTTCCAAAAATCTGTTTCGATGGGCTTAAATTCTTTCCCATGGTACATATGATCCTTGGGCATGCCAAGGCAAGTTCTCTCGTGTGTGTTAATGATGTGTTCATGCAGCATGAATCGTTTCAACACTTGGCGGAAAAAATCTCTGAAGTGTCAATCGAGCGACAATATGAAATATATCATCTCAAACTAGAGGCGATACATGATAAAGACATAATCAAACACCAAGACGGCGAATTGTCAGAATTGACAACAAAACTCGTTGAGGTGGAGAAAAGTACCAAGGAAACGTCGGAGGCAGTGAGCCGTTTAGAAGCTTTCCATAAGAAGGAACTCGATCCTACCCTCAATCGTAGCGGGGCACTTGCTCTGGAAAAATATTCCTTGCAAAAGAAAAAAGACGTCTTGGCCCACCGCGTCGAGGAACTTGAGGAGCTTATAAAGAAAGAAAGGGAAGAGAAAATTGAGGCTCTAGAAGAATCGCAAAGGTACTGCGAAGAGGTTGTCGAAACCGGGAACCTGAAATTAAACTTGATGATCAATTCGCCAAAATAGAAGCTCTTAAAGAGTAGGCACGAGAGGAAGGCCGCAAGGAGATGATGGAGAAATTAAAACCCGAGTAGAAGATGCTAAAGAGTTCGGTTGGAATGAAATCAAGGACTTGTTTGATCCATTGATCATCAAATATAACGCCAAAGTCCTCATCCACCTCGACTTGAGTTTTCTTAGCGAAGGTTATCTCGAATCACTTGCTGAAGCCTGGGAGCACATCATTGAGATGAAAAAGAGGGAGTTGGGCGAAGTTGAATTTGATGAAGAAAAATTAGTACGAGAGATCCTCCGTGAAAACGAACCGCCAGATCTGGCTGCCACGAAACTCCGATACTTTAACATTTCTGCGCCTTCTGACAAAGGAGAACATATTTTCGGATCCTCAACGGCCGATCTAAGGGTCCCTCTTCTTCCCAAGCGGTTGGAACATCGGTTTCCTTTGGCCCGGAGTAGGACTTGGGCTATGATCTAGATAAGCCCGATTATCAATCTAAAGTGTTGTCCCCTATTTTGGAAAGGGGCACCCCAGCTACCACCAAGAGCCAGCCGGATATGGGTATTATACTTTACTCTCCAATTTATGAGAGGTTTTGTTCTTAATGCCCAATGGTTTTAGACTTATCTCCTTATTTTAACAAATTTTCAGGTCTTCTGGGTCTCGGTCAAACTCCTAAAAGCGATGCTGTTGTGGAGCAACAAGAGAAATTAGCAGAAATTCTGATGGCCATTGATGTTCCAGGGCCCGATGCTCAAGTCATCGGAGCTCTTGACGATGATAAGGTTGAAGATCCGCTCCCAGTGGATGAATTCTACGATGTTGTGATTACCGACGCCTTCGAATGCACTAATGATATTAGCTTAAAAGAGTGTATCGAGAAGGAGGAGTTGCTGAGAAAAAGGCTAAAGCTGAGCCCATCGAGGTGGACATTGACGATCCACACCTTATGCCACTAAAAGTTATTCCACCTGGCGGATCAATTTCCAATGAACTCCCTCCTACCTTTGTAAGCTCTCTTGCAAAAGATGGCAAAGGATCCAGGAAGAGAAACATTAGAGGTTCGAGTGGCACCACTCCCGAAAAATCCAAAAAGGAAAGAAGATCTAAGAAATAACAGTCACTTCGGCTTAGTGTGTACATAGTTTTCATAGTTGTTTATTCATCGTTTCTTTTATTAGTTGTGGTTGTTCGGGTATGATTCCCAGTTTTTTGAAATAACTTATACCACAATCTTGAAACTTATCATGTGAATAAATTTTTTTGTTTTCTGTTAAGCTTTCGTATGAACTACTATTCAAGTAGTTGAACTATTACTTTCCATTCAATGTACTTGTAATTCGTTGTTCATTAATTTTGGTAACAATCCACCAGCTCTATCCCAAGGCCTCCATGCGGTCGTGGCCTTGAGTCATATCAAATGCTAGGCTCGAGCCTTAATGTTACACCGTCGAATTCAGTGGTTTTTGAGTAACTATACTCCTGCCCCCGGTCTTAGATTAGTAGGGTTTGTCGTGAGATAGTTGAACTCCATCCTTAGCGAGTTTATACTCCTCCTGTTGATTTCAAGCCGGAGTTCATGGAATAGTGAATGGTCGAACCTCACTCATCTATCTATTTATGCTTATATCCGCACTTTGGGGATAAGAGTTAGCTGATGGGCTGTCGAGTCGCACCCAATTTGTGTTTATACTCTAGTCCGCACTCTAGGGACTTAGAGTTGTTTCGTAGGTGGTCGATTCATGCCCGATTTATGTTTATACTCCAGTCCGCACTCTGGGGACTTAGAGTTATTTCGCGGGTAGTCAATTCACATCCGATTTATGGTTATACTCCGGTCTGCACTCTAGGGTCTCAAAGTTATTTCGCGGGTGGTCGATTTGCACCCGACTTATGTTTATACTCCGATCTGCACTCTGGGGACTTAGAGTTATTTTAGGGGTGGTCGACTTACACCCGACTTATGTTTATACTCTAGTCCGCACTCTAGGGACTTGGAGTTACTTTGCAGGTGTTTGATTCATACCCGACTTACATTTATGCTCTAGTCCGCACTCTGAGGACTTAGTGTTACTTCGGAGAGCAGTCGGATCGTACTCTTCTTAATTGATTGATTCGCCCCATAGGGTCTGGGGTTTGATTTAGCGAGCGATCGGCCATGTCACAGTCGCTCTTATTTCACTTCAGTTCCACAATTTGGCAGGATTTATTCGATCAACAGATGATCAAGCCACTTTTATTCCTCATTGTGTTTCCTGTCTATTGGATTATGAATAGGAGTTATCAAATGAACAAGTGGACCAAGCTTATCTTGTTTAGACCCATTGGGAACTAGCACAATTGATTAATTTCAAACTCTAGGAGCCTGTTCATACATATTGACATCAATATGTTTCGCCATGTAACTAATACATAATGTTACAGCAAACATAAATATAAAGGAAGTCCAAAATTTTATTCATTAAATGTAAAGGAATAACATAAACTGTCTTATTACACATTTGGAAAATCAAATGCTAAAGTAAAATTTGAAAGCAATTACAACTGAAATGAAAAAGAAACAAACTAAGTGATGTAGTGTCGTAGATGCTCGCTATTCCACGCCCTTGGAAGTGTGATGCCATAAACAGTCGCTAGCTTGAAAGTTCCCTCTCCAAGCCTCTGTTCAATGACATATGGTCCTTCCCAAATTAGATTCATGTGCGATGGGGTAGGTAAAACCCGTTTCAGGATGAGATCGTCAATTTCAAATGTTCTAGGTCGGACTTTAATGTTGTAATACCGTACGACTCGGTGTCGATGTGGAACTGCCCTCAGATTGGCTTCCTCGTGCTTCTCTTCTATAAAATTGAGAGACTCCAATAGGAGATCTATATTTGTTTTGGGATCGTACTAAGTCACTCGATGAGAAGGAACTTCGAGCTCAATAGAATTGACGACTTCGGAACCATAAGAAAGAGCGAATGGAGTATGGCCAGTCGTGGACTTGTGAGTGGTCTGGTATGCCCACAATGCTGTCGGGAGTTCATCCACCCACTTGCCTCTACCCTTCTCTAAACGCTTCTTTAGAATGGACTTTATGATTTTTTATACAGCTTCAACCTATCCATTCGCTTGAGGGTGAGCGACCGTTGCAAATGTCTTTTCGATACGATACCTCCGACATAAGTCTTTGAATTCAACACTGTCCAATTGAGTCCCATTACCTGTTACTATATTTCATGGAAGACCGAAATGACACATGATGTTTCAGATAATAAAGTTGATTACTTTCTTTGTTGCAATCGTGGCTAAAGGTTCTGCTTCGGCACATTTAGTGAAGTAATCCACTGCAATGATAACGTACTTTGCGCCACCTTTAGAGATCGTTAAGGAACCGATAATGTCTATACCCCACATGGAAAATGGCCATGGGTTGACCATTTGTGTGATTTCCGTCAGTGGAGCTCTTGGAACTTTTGCATATATCTGGCATTTATCACATCGTCTTACATAGTCAGTTGCATCTCGATTGATAGTTGGCCAATAATACCCGTAACAGAGTATTTTCTTTGCCAGAGTTTGCCCCCACTGTGATCGCCACATTCCCCTTCATAGACTTCTTTTAGAACACGTTTTATCTCATCATGAGCAACACACCGGAGTAGGGGGGCTGAAAAACCTTTTATATACATAATTCATTCTTGCATGACATATCGTGAAGCCTTATGGAGGACGTGTCGCTTTTCATTTCTTTTATCTGGTTGGACTCCATGTAGCAAATAGTCTTTAATTGGAGTTATCCACGATTCCCTCTCAGGCTCTGCTTCCCGTGTCTAGTCAATTGCTATTATGTTTATACTTGGGGCATTTAATGCTTCGACCGGAACCAAGCCCATTTGTTGTGCATCACCGATGCTAGCAAACTTTGCCAATGAATCAGCCTCTCTATTTCAATCCCGTGGAATATGTGAAATGTCATATTACTCAAATTCTACAAACAACTCTTGGACTTGGGTAAGGTATGGGGCAAGTCGCTGTCCCTTAGCTTGGTAATCTCCCCCGACTTTATACACTAACAACTGCGAATCGCAAAAGATTTCAAGAGATTTTATTCCGAGTTCTCTAGCGAGTTTAAGTACAGCAATCAGAGCTTCATACTTAGCTTCGTTGTTTGTCACTGGGAAATCAAGCTTTATAGCATAACTGATTGATCGATCCTCAGGAGTTACAAGCATAATTCTAGCTCTAGAATAATGATCATTAGATGCTCCATCAGTATACAATTTCTACCGTATGGTAGGGATTTCACTACCTTCCAGAGAATCATCCAGCATAGTATACTTTGCTATAAAATCTGCCAGTGCCTGACCCTAGATAGCCCTTCGAGGGAGATAGGTAATATCGAATTGACTGAGCTCGATATTCCACTTGAGTAACCTTCCAGTCGTCTCAGGTCGCTATAGGACCTTTCGTAATGGCTGGTCGGTGTAAACATTGATCGGGTGTACTTGGAAGTATGGACGAAGCTTTCGCGATGTAATCAGCAAGCAGTATGCCAGTTTCTCTATTTTCGGTTAATTCCATTCAGCTCCCGTTAATCGTTTATTGATGTAATACACCGGCCTCTGGATCCGATCCTCCTCGCGAAGCAGTGCGACACTTATAGCGTGTGTCGATATGCCCAAATAAATATACAAATCTTCATGATCCACTAGCTTCGACAAGACATGGGGTTTCTACAAATGATTCACAAAAGCTTAAAATGCATCTTTACAATCTTGCGTCCATTCGAAGTTTATTTTCCCTTTCCTAACCAAATCAAAGAAAGGAATGCATTTGTCGGTAGCTTTGGAGATTAATCGGCTTAAGTCAGCAACTTTCCCATTCAGACTCTACACTTGTTTAATTGTCCTTAGTGCTTGGATATCGCGGATAGCCTGAATCTTCTAGGGATTAGCTTCTATTCTACGTGCATTAACAATAAAGCCCAAAAATTTCCCTGATGCAACACCAAAAGAACACTTCAAAGGATTAATTTTCATCTTGTAATATTGAGGATGTCGAACATTTCTGCTAAGTCTCTAATGTGGTCGTTTGATTATCGTGACTTCTCGAGCATATCATCCACATACACTTCTATTGTTTTTCCAATCTGATCTTTAAACATCCTGTTGACTAAGCGTTGATAATCTGTCCCGCATTCTTTAATCCAAATGGCATTACTACATAGCAGTACAATCCAACATCGGTAATTAAACTGGTATGCCCCTGATCGGGAATATGCATCGGGATTTGGTTATATCCTGAATCCATGAAAGATAGTAACTCGTGTCCCGCGGTTGAATCTACCAGCTAGTCGATCCTCAAAAGGGGAAAACTATCGTTTGGGTAAGCGCTGTTCAAATCTGAATAATCAATGCATGTTCTCCATTTCCCATTCGCTTTTTCCACTAGTATGGGCTTAGATACCATTTAGGGTAGAGGGCGTCGTAGATAAACCCGTTATCTTTTAGCCTATCCACCTCCTCTTTGAGAGCGACAGATCTGTCCGGATCCATGCCGTGTTTTTTTTACTTCATCAAAACATGCCTCGGGTTGATATTCAATGCACGGCTCACAATGGCAGGAGAGATTCCACACATGTCAGAGTGAGTCCAAGCAAACATATCTAGATTCGCTTGGAGAAAACCAGCAAGTTCTTTCAATATCGGGGGGCTGAGATGTGATCCAATCTTTAGGACTCGTGATGGGTCATCGTGGCTGACCAAGATATCAATTATCAGCTCAGCCGGTGCAGCCTTGGTCTCTTTGGGCTCCGCTTCATCATCTCTCGGATCTATATCTCTATAGAACCGACTGTGGCGCCCGAGCCAAGGCTCAGGCGCTAGTTGTCAATCTTCGGTAGCTTGGGTGCGGATAGTCTTGTCCACACCCTTACCTTTTTCTTTGCGTTGAGCATCCCTCAACTCAGCTACATAACATGCACGTCCAGTTGCCTGATCGCCATGAACAACTCCAACACCATTATCTGTCGGAAACTTCAAAGTCAAACACCATGGGAAAAGAGCTGCCAGGAATTCAGCTAAGGCTGGTCGACCTAGAAAAATGTTGTATGGAGAGTCAACATCCAAAACAAAAAACGGCAAGATCTGCACTCTCCTTCGTTCACCTTCTCCCAACTCCACAGGTAATTCCACAAAACCAACAGCTTCAGTTGCAATGCCATTGAAATTGTGCATACGTGCTTTAGACGGTTTTAAATCTTTGGCTTCCATCGTCATCTGATCATAAGCTTTTTTGAAGATTATATTTACTGAACTTCCACAAGTAATCAATATCCTTCTCACCAAAGCAGAGCCAATCATGGCCGAAATGACCATTGGGTTGATTGTCGGAGTCTCTACCTTATCTGCATCTCTATTCCTAAACACAATATCATCCGCCATCATGCATTGCTGTTTTGCTAGAGCTCCATCTTCCGTATTCGAATAGCATTCAAAATCCACATGCTTAATCACGCTAGCATAGCGCTCCATCTCTTTCCAACTCTTATTTGCTGGGTGCGGTCCTCCGACTATCGTATTTATCACCAGTCTTCCACCAGTCTATGTAGGCTCCTCAGCCCTACGCGACGCTTGTCCTCGGTTGGGGTCAGATGTCCCCTACCCTCCATCCTATGGGGCTTTCACAAACTATTGTAATTACCTTTCTTGAATTAGCTTTTCTATAACATCCTGGAGATGCCTGCATTCATTTGTATTATGCCCATAGCACTCGTGAAACCGACAATATTTCCCGGTCTGTTTCTGCTTCTCTGTTGATTCTTTCGGAGGCGGCTTCCTATACTTCATGGTATTGCAAGTAGACAGATAGATATTCTCCTAGGACGTATTCAATGGTGTGTAAGTATTATACATCAAAGTCCTAAGCTTCCCTCATCCAGAATCCCTCTTTCGTTCATGGTTCCTATCTCCGCCTCTCTTTTGCTGATTTGGTTTATTCTGGACCATCACTTGGACTTTTCTAGAACCATCATCGGACTGTTTTATTGTAATGTTACTTTGTACTCCTTCTCCACTTAGTCCCACAACATTCATTTTCCTAGAGGACTTGGTTTCCTCTTTTCTCAAATATTGAGCCGCCATTACGTAAAAGTGCTCCAATGTTGCGGGCAGCTTACCAACTAACCAATCGCCAAACTCAGACTCTGGATCAATCCCTCTCGTCACGGTGTTGTAACATCCCCATACTTGGAGGCCCGAAACAAAATGGCTACGGATGCTGCAGTCATCCATAGTTATTAATCCTCGGGGACCAAATACGACGACAATAGGTACATTGATACACAGAAACACAAGAATATGTAAAAAAAATTAAACAACAAACAAATTTCACATTCCATTTCAAAATATTCCAAATTGATTACATAATCTCAATTCGTAGACCACGTTCAAATAGCATATAATTATTACAAAATACTCCAGGAGTGACAAATGAATATGCCCAATTGGTAGATCAGAATATATAGATAGGCAAGAAAACAATTTGCCTTTACAAACAAAACACACAGCGGAAATAAAAGAACTCTAATAACAAATTTTCCTCCTGCACGTCCTCGGAAGCTTTATTCGTCTAAAGGAACACCTGGAAAGCTTAACTCTCAACCTACTCAAAATCAATTGAGTACCTGAGAGTTAAAGGGGAAAACAAAAACTTTGAGTCAGATATAAAGCCTGGTATGAATAGTAATTTACCATCTCAAACCATTTGGATATCTAGTGAGACCACACCGCTTAGCAGAATGGGTTTCCCCTCACTAGTATCCAAAAACATTTATAAAACCATATATTATGCTCCTGCATCCACAATGGTTAAAAACATAGTATTTCAAAACATTATGATGATATGCAAAACAATTAAATCAATTCTGGATTACCCATCCCCATTCATTCCGAAAACCTGTCTCAATTATAGTTTCTAGGGTTACTATTAACTTGTTAAATGTTAAGGACCATCTGTCCAATTACTTAGTTTTCATGGAATCACTAAGAACCTATTGGTAACTCCAATATCTTATCCCTTATCCTAGTTTTCATGGGCTAACTAGGAACCTATTGGCTGACTGCCAATAACTTAATTCAGATATAGTTTTCATGGGCTAACTACAAACCTACTAGCCCCTACCAGTATCGAATCATAGTTTTCATGGGCTGACTATGAACCTATTGGCCCCTGCCAGTATCATACAGTTTTCATGGGCTTACTGTAAACCTATTGGCCCTTGCCAATATCTTTAATTAAAATTTTAACATCTATTAAGTTATATTCACTACTGGGTTAACCTAATTGGTTATTCTGCCCTTTTTCCAAAATACAGTTATGGGTTAATAACAATGTGAATAATATTTTCAAAATCTTTATTTATGCCATGGTTATTACTTTAAATTGAGATTGGGTTTATGTTTTGAAACCATAAAAACATCTCTTTCGAAAACTCTGGATAGCCTCCTTCGAAAGCAAAGACCTCTTTTCAAAACATTGTATACATACCTTTCGAAGCACTTAGTAAATACTCTCTTTTGAAACTTATTATACCTTTCAATGGTTTCAAATCACCTTTATAAAATATAGAGCTTCGAGACAAATTGAAGTACCCCTTTCGAAAGCATTGGGTTTACTCTTTAAAAACATCATTTGGTCAAAATGGTTATGTACGAAAGTATCTCTTTTGAAACCAATAAAAATTAGTTTTATGGAAAAATTGATGGTGTCGGAACCAACTTAGTCGAAAGCAAAAGACTTTAAAAAATCAAAACTTCAAAGGACAGAGTCGAAACCCCTTTTCGAATCCATCACCTTCGAAACCCTCAACCCCTTCGAAAGCATTCAGGAAGAACCTTAGGTTAAAACAGAAGTAACCCTTTTGACAACATAGATGACTTTAGTGCAATTAAAAGGGGAATTAGTGGCTTGGTTTCGACTGGCACGAAACCTACCCTTTCGAAAGCAATTATTTAAAGAAAAAAGGGACTCCTTCAAGAGCAAATACTTTAACACAACATGACAACCTTCTTAGAAAGCTAATTATAAAACCTTTTCAAAAGCATAGATTTCGACTATGTCGAAAGCTTTAGGAAAAACTAGGTAAGACTTTAACTTTTGACAACAAAGCAGGGTTTCGACCCCATCGAAAGCTACCCTCTCAACACCATGGCTTCCGCCTTCCTTCCAATCCACTACATACCATCTATGTGATATCTGGTGTATTGGTTTCACCTATGGTGGCTGGGACGAGGCGGAATCAAAGGAGTCAAAAGGTCCTTACCAATAGGGGCGGAACACCTATTTCTGGTTTAAAGGATGAATTATAGCAACTTTTAGTAATTACTTTCTAACAACTTGCCTATTTGAAAACTATTGATTGGTTGTCATAAAAACTTTTCAAATACTTTATCTTTAAAACTGCCGCATTAATTCAGATCCAAATTAAAGGTATTTAAC
Source organism: Allium fistulosum (assembly GCA_030737815.1). NCBI lineage: Eukaryota > Viridiplantae > Streptophyta > Magnoliopsida > Asparagales > Amaryllidaceae > Allium > Allium fistulosum. The sequence continues at coordinate 638,060,061 of CM060901.1, forward strand.
GTTAAAACCTTTCCATATAACAAAAATTAACATTTTGCAGAAAAGCCCTTCTTTGAAAATAATTTATTTCCCCAAATAAATCAGTTGGGAAAAATTCCCAAAAATCCTAGAAAATTGATTTCATCATGTAACCAAACATATTAAAATTTTAGACCCAATTTCTTCCTGAAATTCTCGAAATAAATTTTAAACCCAATTATATCATATCTTTCATCAAATATTCATAATAAAATTTCGATAGCTTGGAAAATTCTGAAAATTAAAACCCATCTCCAAAATCATGTTTTACTTAACATAAAATTTTCCATGGCAATCTGAAATTATATATTCTCGGTTTTATACTAAAACCGTACAAATTCATGTGCTTATGAATTAAAATCATCGTAATATAACTCAAGCATATCATCATCCATTTTATCACAAAAATGAATTTAAATCATAAATTCGAAACCATATAATCATAGAATAAAAATAGAGATGGTAGAAGATTATTATTCACCTTAAACTTGATAAGGTTGAGATTTGTTGTTGATTAATCCTCCCTAGCTTTTGATCCTAAGCTTTTGATTAAAATTCCTCTTCTCCTTTGTTAATAGCCGGCTCTATTTGGGTTCTTGCGTTTATTTTGATTTGAGAAATAAAATGAACATGAATGGACAAAATGAGAAGTTATAGCTATGTATAATTAGTTGGCTAATTTACTAATATGCCCATGTATAGTTTAATTAACTTCTAAACCAATTTAAAGCCCATTTACTTTGTTAATAAGCACGGCCCTATAAATATTTTAATCAAATCTCAATCTCCTTATTATCATTATTCTATTTAATTTATCTAATTAAATCTTCTGAATAATGTTATCAAAAATTTAGGATGTTACAGGCTCCCCCTTAAAGAATTTCGTCCTTGAAATTCAGTAAGGACTAATACTAAACATAGTAATCATTTGTAACAACACCTAACAACCATACTAGTCTAACCAACTAGTAACTATCTATATAAATCTAATATAGACATACCCTCAAAGCATATCAGGATAAGTATCTCTAATCCTGTCCTTTGTCTCCCAACACTACAAAAATACGGGCTTTTAATAGCACTAATACATAGCGTTTCTGCATTTCCTCCTTCCAACGCCATGCAAATTGTGGTTTCCAACGCTGAGATAATTTAATACGTCTCCTCAACGCTATTCAATGAAAATGCGGGAAATGAATTATTTTGTGCGGGAAAAAAAAGAACCCTATTCGCTTCGGTGTTGCCTCCTTTAGAACACTATCTTCTTTCCTCCTTCAGAAATCTATCCCCAAATGGTCAATAATCGATCGACTTGCGAAACCTCGTCAATTGTCGTCAACTTTTGGATTGCGAAACCCTAGCCTCTGTCGTCAACACTCGATCCCAATCCCTAAACGTAGCCACCATTAAATCCTTAACCTCTATCGTCAGAATCACGAAGCCCGTAGCATCTGCCATCAACCGTCGTTAACTTTTGAATCGTGAAACCCTAGCCTCTACCTGGAACCCTAAATCCGCGCCTCTCCAATTTGAACCGCCGTGAGAGGTACCACAACATTTTTTTTCACCGCTCGTTCATGATGCTTACTGCTTCAGCTATTGTGTAACCTTGGCTAATATCATTGTCAAGCTAGTATCTGCTCGTTATGCTTTGTTCAGTTATGTGAATGTTCGATCTTTGATTGTTTTGATCCTTTTACTTTAGACCTGGTGCTCTTTTTCCAGTCTATCCTTCTAGTTATATCTTTATTCTATTAATTGTAGGTAATGATGGTATTAGGTTTAAGTTTGATTTTAGCTAAAATTGACAATTCCTACGAAAATATGCGGGATTGGGTAATAGTCTACTGGATTTTGTAATCAAACTGAAATGCTTTAATTTTGATCTAGGATAAAAGTAAGCATCTTGTTGTGTGCTATGCTGTTGTAACATGTTCATATGAAATTTAGTTCATATTTTATAATTTTGGACTTGGTATACTCTCTAATTGATATCCAAAACCTACTCATCAGTAGTCTAGTGATTACTACAAATATCCACTTTGTAGTTTGTCAATTTAGAAATTATCGATTTATTTTGTTATCCAGTAATTCTTGACATCAACTGAAATCTACATATACAAAAATTTCAACCTAAAGTATCTACCGACTTACAGAAAATATATTAATCCGAAGCTAATAAAATTAAGTAGCCGTTCGAATGAATTGAGTATTATGGTCTAAACTTAAGCTTCACGGATATTTCCTAGTTACCTTAATAGTTTGTGATGCAACGCATATAATTTTATGTGTTGAAAATATAGCATGGACTCATGCCTTGTAACGTACATACGTATATAATCATGCACACATTGCTAACACACCCACACAACAAATTCACAGAGATGTGTGTGCATGAAAATTATGTTTAGTTGGGGTATGTATAAACTTTGTTTTTGATTAAAACCCAAACTCAATTGTAAATTGATGTAATTTCGTTGTTTTTGAAGCAAGAAAAACCAACCAATTTTCAAGCAAGAAAAATCAACACAATCTTCTCTGCTTCATCTCCCAAACTCAATTTGAATAAACACATATTTATGCTAGAATATTATTCTATGATGATCCAGTGAATCATTTAGTATACTTGAACAATGCAGGTATTTCTAGTGTTTTATAAGAGGTAATGCAATGTACTGTCACTTTTTGTAACACTAACCATGTTGCTTACCCAAGTTTTCTCTAGATAATCATGAGCATTATATTATTTAGTATAAAGAGCATTAACTAAGAAAGTAAATTTAATAAAAGAGTTCATCTAAGATGCTAGCTATGATAAAATAATGGTAAATAATGCTAAATATGTAAGTAGGTTATATGGAATCTTTTAAACATATACACTAAATCAAATGATCCAAAGCTTTATTTTTCAGAATTTGACAAACTTTCTAGTTATAATAACATGATAGTTTTATACTTTGCTTTGTTTGTAAGGTCATGAAAATACATATTAGATTTATTTACAGAGTATATATCTGATACAATCTTCAAAGACAAACCACTGATCAAACCTTGAAACTTGTAATTACTCAAACGAACAAACATTATTAATAGTGGGCAAAGGGGTGGCTTAGAAGGTGAAAAATTTACTTATCAAGAGAAAATACAAGTTAAAACTGTATAAGAAAAATATGTTGCCTTTTTTAGTCCTGATAAAAGCTTAGCATAGGAGCAACTCTGAAGGTCAAATTCTTCCTCGATTGCCGAAGTCGGCCTCTTGTCTTACCTGTAATATAGATATTTTGAACTAGTCAATTAGAATATTAAACAAAATGTTTAGATTGGCTGATTTCAGAAATACTGTCACATTAATTTTCCCTTTTCATTAATATTGATGACCTGATCATAGCATGAGGACTGGGTGAAGTAATAAGACACATTTTGATGAGAGATCAAACTTTTATGATGCTCTATTGGCCGCTTAAACTCGTGCTATTAATGGAAAGAAAGGAAAATATAACATAAATAAAGACCCACCTCCAGCCATGCATATAAACGATTTGATAGTGGTAAGAAAACAAAATTCTTTTTATGGGATTTCAGTTAAGAAACTTGTACATAATTTACTCCTTTCATTGTCTGCAGGCTTCAGCGAATAAAGCCAGAGGTTTTTTTTTAATCATTTTTACAGATAAATAAAAGGCAAAAAGCAGCTGTGGAATATGTGCTCAGTGGGCACCACTTAAAATTATTCCTTCCCAAGGAAACATGTAGCCTGGCCTTCTCTTTTTCTGGTGTCAGATGCCCAAGTCGTGATGAGCCTCATTCTGATGAAGCTGTTGCATTCATGAGAAAAAAGATAATGCAAAAAGATGTTGAGGTGCTACTATCCCCAATAGAGTTTGTATTTATTTATTTTGTTAATTTAGTGTTATCAATCGTGAAGGATTGTTTGTGCAAAAATTAAGTTCATATCTAATTCAATGCCACCTCTTTACCTCATGCAATTGTTTTACCATGGACAACTAACATTAAAATGACACCACAATATTAACCTAATTTCGAAGCATGTTCATGCATAGTCTAATAAATTCTTCTACCTTGGTCTTCAATGCAGCAGTTATGTAGTTAACATGTTTGCATAAATTACTGTTTTAAATATAAGTGTAGCATCTTTACATCTACGAACACTATTGAGGCATAAAAGGACTTCTTTTTAATTAGGCATAAAAGGGTTCTTTTTAATAAGGCATGTAACTGTTTGCTTATATTATATTGTTTGTCAAAATGAATTAAGATTGCCAGTAATTGATTGAAGTAGAATTTTTGTTCATCGGTTATATATTGGCATAATGCTATTTATTTCTCAAAAGAATTAAGAACTGGGAGAAGTGTATTATGCTTTTGCATAGTAAGCTGCACTCCAAAGGTTAACAAATCACAACATACTAATAACTCATTGATTCTTGCTGCTCATCATCATTCTTTGTTACCTAAATGAAAACTGTGATTACCGTCATTTGTTTTCTTAAGTAAGTTTAAAACATTGAAAACTTTACAACTTTGTATAAGCCAACTTCCAGGCTCTGTGCAAATTAAACTGTTGCAGTGCCTAATTTTACAAAGAAAAATTAGTAAATACTGCTATAAATGAGAAGCTCGTGAAGGAGTGAAAGACTACCAATGGAAAGCATGCTTATATCCCTTTAAATTAGGTACCTGTAGTATAATGAATTCTTTTTATCAGAGACCATAGAAAGAGAAATATTTTCAAGAAATACAGACTGGACTTATCGTTTAATAGATGGATACTACTCATGCAATAGTAAATGGTGATACTAAACTGCATTGTGAAAGTTAAACATAAATATTTGTTTGCATCATACATATAATATTGATATTTTTAATTACAAATTGGTTAATTAATTTCTTATTTTTTTTATCTTGGCGTTTAGATGAATATTACATATATTTTATTTCTTGTAACTGATACTTGTTTGTTCCATGAAATACTTCAACTAATGCGGCAGTAATTTTAATGTAAAGAATGCATGACACTATACATAACAAGAGTGAAATTACTTTATTGATACCAATTTTATTGTAATTATTGTATTACTGCAAGAAGTATTTTATCATCCAGCCTTCTTACATGTTTTTCAGTGATTCTTTTTAACAGGTCAAGGGAAAAGAATACACTAAGGGCTATATTGGAGATGCTACTCTATTTGGCCAGCAAGTTACCATATCAAATCTTCAATAATAACCCAATTTATTATTATTATTACTATCATCATCATCATCATCATCATCATATTCATTATTATTGATTATTGATATTATTAACACCATAGTTTATCTTGAACTTAATATTTATTTTAGCCTTCTAAACAACATGTTGATATTATTATGATTGTTTGCAACTTTAGTTGGTTGAGGCTGTTTAGTTGACCCTTGTTCCCACACATTCAATCCAGCATGTTGATGATGCCAACAATATGTAAAGTGCATTTTAATAGCTGATTTACAAGTTAGACTCTAAAATTTGATGAATATTATCTCTACTTATCACTCACTTGGTCCATTGTTATACACACCTTTTGTGGTTTGATTGAATCAGTTAATCGTTGATGTTTCGTAGGCTTATTTCTATCCTTGTACTGTATTTTGTCAACCAACTTATTTTATAGGATACTGGAAATATGAAAGACTGAGAAGTTTTGTATGATTTAAATTTTGCTCGTACATCATACCTAGAAAGTTATCATGGATGCTTATTGATTTTTTTAATGTAGAAAACTAAAGTGTTGAATGTAGTTATGTATATATATGATTGTGTACGGGGAAAGACTTTAATTCTCATGTTCAATAACCGAGCGAGCTCAGTTTTGCTGCTGAACCGAGAGAGCTTAGTTTTGCTGCTGAACAGAGCGAGCTCAGTTTGGCAATTCAAAGGAGAGCGCTTATGTTGCAACTGAGAACACTAATTATTGTAACTTAGCATGCAAGCACTCAATTTTTTAAAACTGAGAGTGCCCTCGATTTTGCAAAACCAAGAGTGCACACATTTATGTGGAATTGAGAGAAGGCACTCAGTTTGGCAAAACTAATAGCCCTCTCAGTTTTGCATCATAGAGCAATCTCAATTTTGGAACTAAGCATGCACCTAGTTTCCCCAGTCTGGCAGAACCAAGCTCCTGATTTTCTAGAACAAACTACACATAGTTTTGTACACCCAGTAGTGCAAAGCACGGCCAGTTTTGTGGATGCTCGGTTTTTGATACCAACATTGTATAATTGTTATAGTTGGCCAACAAAATAATCGTTGCTTTCTATTGTGATGTTTTATGTAGTAATATCGTATCTTAATAATTTCTTTACCTAAATGCAGGAAAATAATGAATTAAAGAATTTGCATGAACGATTTTGGCAAAGCTAACAACTTCGTATGGGTGAATGTTTTTTGAGCTCATGGTTTAGATTTGGATGATTGAGTATTTTGTCTTGAGGATTACTAGTGGTAATCATGTACTCTTTTATTTCAACGGTATTTACATGATACACTTAGTATTGCTAGTAATATTTTATGGTTCTTGTGGCATAATATATTGTTAACTTTCTTAGTTAACTATTATTGATTCATTATATTGACAAACTGTTTGCGTTTAATACACTAGTATAGTTTGAACTTTTGTTTTGTTTGAACTTATATGCAAAGTAGAAATGGGTAAATGGATATTATAGGTGGAAAAGCTAAAACAACAGCAATTTTTTTTAAATTTATATTTTATTTAATAGCGTTTCATAAACGCTATCGTATATCAAACGCTATAGAAAGCAAACCTCTTACACGTTATAGAAATGTTACATAACAAACGCTATAAAAATGTTACATAGCGTTTTATCTTGATAGCATTGCACAAACGCTCTAGAAAATTAATTTTTCATAGCGTTTTTGCTTCCGCTATTTAAAGTTTAAGGTCTACCATAGCATGTCGTTCCATAGCGTTCTCTGAAACGCTATAGTAAGGTAAAATAGTGTTTTTTAAACGCTATTAAAGCCCCAGTTTGTTGTAGTGCAAGTACAGTCCTTCTCGTTGTCGCTCCACTGAACTTTCACCTACCTGACTATCTTATTCCTTAATCTTTTCTCATCTCTAGTTACAACCCAAACTGGTTGTTTAACAAAAGTTAAATTAGGCTCTACCACAAAGTCATCCAACCTTGTCGGAGGAATGGTAGTCTCTGGATCATGCACATACTTGCGAAGATGAGACACATGAAATACATTATGGACACCTGCCAAACTGCTTGGCAAATCTATTATGTATGCGAGCTTTCCAATCCTCTCTATAATATGGAATGGACCTACATATCTTGGGGCTAACTTTCCCGACTTTCCAAATCGTATCACACCTTTCATAGGTGATACCTTGATGAAAACCTTATCTCCAACTGAGAATTCTTTGTCCTTATGCCTCTTATCTGCGTAACTCTTATGTATGGACCGGGCTTCCTTCATCCTTCCATGGATTAACTCAATCTTCTCTAACGCCTCTCTAACCAAGTTTGGACCTAAGACCAATCTGTCTCTAGTCTCCAACCAACATGTTGGTGATTTGCATGACCTTTCATACAAAGTTTCAAACGGCACCATTCCTATACTAGTATGATAACTATTATTATAGGAAAACTCAGCCAAATGTAGGTGATCCTCCCAAGATCCACCAAAGTATAATACACAAGCTCTCAACTTCGAGTACCTTATTGACTCTCTCTGTCTGCCCATCTGTCTAAGGGTGCTATGTAGTACTCATATTAAGCTTGGTACTCATTACTTCCTGTAGACTCTTTCAGAATTCACTAGTGAACAATGCATCTCTGTCACTGACTATACTACTAGGAACTCCATGCAGTCTAATTATGTTCTTCAGGAACAACTTAGCTAAAACAGGTGCCGTTCTAGTAGACTTAATTGGAATGAAATGGGCACTCTTGGTCAATCCCACTATAACCCATATACTTTCAGTACCTCTATTTGACCTCGACAACCTGTCTATAAAATCCATGGATATCGAATCCCATTTCCAAATTGGAATCTCTAAAGGTTGTAGTAACCCACTCGGTTTTTGATGTCAGCTTTCACTTGTTGACAGTTTTCACACTGTCTAACCCACAAGCCAACATCTCTCTTCATGCATTCCCAATAGAAACTTCTCTTCATATCCTGATACATCTTGGTTCCTCTAGGATGAATCATGAACTTGGATCGATGAAATTCTCTAGGAACTTCTTTCCTTAAGTCTTCCACACTTGGAACACACAGCCGTCCCTTCTTTCTTAGCCACCCTCTCTGGTCAAGGCTAAAATCCTTTAAATCATCGATCTCTTTTCCAACCTCAAGTCTTCTGATCCTTTCAGTTAATATAGGATCCTCCTTTTGCTTAGAGGTAATTCTCTCAATCATTACTGGTCGAACTTCTAAACAAGATAGTCTGGTGGAACTCTGACTAGAACCAGCATTTGATCTTAACTGCACACCGCAACTGGCTAAAGCTTCTAAATCTCTCCATTCTGCCAACATAGCTAACACCACATTTTGATGTTTTCTGCTAAGAGCATCCACCACCTTATTACCTCACCCTGATGTATATTCTATACCAAAATCATAAGCAGCCAAAAACTCCAGCCACCTCTGCTGTCTCATATTCAACTCCTTCTGAGAGAATAAATACCGTAAAGACTTATAATCGGTTTATAACTCAAATCTCTCCCCTAAGAGATAATGTCTCCAAATCTTCAATGCGAAGATCACAGCTGCAAACTCCAAATCATGAGTAGGATATCTAACTTCATGCGGTCTAAGCTGCCTAGATGCATAGGCTATGACTTTACCATTCTGCATCAACACCGCTCCTAATCCAGTTCCACATGCATCAGTATATACCACCAATCCTTGTTTTCCTTCTGGAACTACTAATACTGGTGCGTTGGTCAACAAATGCTTTAACTTAAGGAATGCCTCCTCACATTTGTTGGACCAAACAAATCTCACCTCCTTCCTAGTTAACTTAGTTAAGGGTGCTGCTATCCGCGAGAAATCCTTAATGAATCTCCAGTAGTAGCCAGCAAGTCCAAGAAAACTCATGATCTCAGTCACCGTCTTTGGTCTCTTCCAATTTCACAGCTTCGATCTTATCTGGATCGACTGACAATCATTTCTCTGAAACCATGCGACGAAGAAACTTTACCTCTTTCTTCCACAAATGACATTTGGTAAACTTCGCCTTTAGCTCATTTTGCATCAGTGTCTCAAGCACCACTCTAAGATGAGCTTCATGCTCTCTCTCATCCTTAGAGTATACTAGAATGTCATCTATAAACACTAGTACAAACCTATCCAAGTACTCTCGCAAAACTCGGTTCATCAAATCTACGAAGAAAGCAGGTGCATTCGTCAATCCAAATGGCATTACCAACCACTCATATGAACCATAACTAGTTCGAAAAGCTGTCAAAGAAATACTGTCCTCTGCCACTCTTAACTGATGAAAACCTGTTACCAAATCCAACTGGGAAAACACTCTGGCTCCACTTAACTGATCAAACAGATCATCTATTCTTGGCAAAGGATACTTATTCTTAATTATACTTTCGTTTAACTTATGATAGTCAATATACATCCTTAACGACCTATCTGGTTTCTTCACGAACACCGCGGCCGCTCCCTAAGGCAAACTGCTTGGTCTAATAAAATTCCTCCCTTCTAGATCCACTAGCTGCACCTTCAACTCCTTCATCTCAGTTGGTGTCATCTTGCTAGGGGGTCTACTTACAGGTTCAGCTCCTGGCACAAGATCTATTCTAAACTCAACAGCTCTTTTCGGGGGTAGTCCAGTGATTGGCTCAAAAACATCTGCAAACTCCTTTGCTACTCGAACCTGACTTAACTCATTTCCTACCTCCATAGCATTAAGCATAGAACTACTACTCCAGTCAGTATTCTCTACTGAGAATATCACTCGGTTATGACTATCATGGTGTCTCAGTGATATCTCTCTATCCTGGCAAAATATTCTAGCCTCATTCCTACCTAACCAATCCATACCCAAAATGATCCCGAAATCAATAACATGCAAACTGCATGCAAACTGCATGCAAACTTATGACCTAACAAGTCAAGTTCTTACTGGTCATATCTTAACCCTAGAGTTGCATACCCTCCTATTAGATTCGCAACCCTTAAGGAAGTAACAAGGTAGGTGGGTTTTAGACATAATCTATCAACCAAACACTGAGATATAAATAAATGTGATGCACCGGTATCAAAAAGTACTCTAACTGAAATACTCTGAATCAAAAGTGTACCTTCCATCACAGTCTTTCCCTTATCTGCTGCAGTAGGCCTAGTTGGTCCTATAGCAAAAACTTTTCCTTTGTCCTCCCTAACTGGCTCTGGACACTGATTCTTGTAACGCCCAACCTTATCACAGTTGAAGCATTTCACATTCTTCTTAACTGCAGCTTTCTTCCCATTTCTTGACCGACATTCATTAGTAAAGTGACCCTTCTTATCACACTTATAGCAAACTACCTCAGCCTTTGACTTCTTGGCAGTATCTCCCTACTGGGTCCCCTTCTTCTTAAAGAACTTCCTCTTCTTCCCTTGAGAACCCCGAGTTTCCACCGACTTCTCTTTAGCTAAATCAGCAAATAACTCCTCATGGTGAATGGCCATCTCCACTACTATATTACAAGAATCACGGACATGGGTCATGGTCATTCTCGTAAGCTCGGGACTCAGTCCCCGAATGAACTTCTCATTCCTTTTGAGGTCAGTATCTATAATAGCATATCCATATCTAGACAGCTCTTCAAACTTAGTAGCATACTCCACTACTGACATCTCACCTTGTACTAAATCCATACATTTCCTCATTAACTCAGACTTAGCAAACTCAGATACAAACTTCTACTCAAGTCTCGTCTTAAAATCATTCCAAGTTAACTGCTTTTTCGGCACTTCGGCGGTGACACTATTCCACCAATGTAGTGCTGACCCTTGCAACTGTCTAGAGGCTAACCGCCTCTTTTGTCCATCATTCAGACCCAAATCAGTAAATATATGCTCACAATGCAACAGCCAATTCTGAACTTCTACGGCACTCTCTGTTCCCAAGAATGGCTTCCTACCCAAACTGGTGTAATCTCTCTTAAAAAAGCAATATTCCAAACTGGAGCCACAGGATTAGCTCCTCCTACATTTCCAGCAACTCCAACAGTAGCTCTGGCTTGCATCAAACCGGCTAAGAACTGATACATCGCCCTCATATCTACTGGTGGATTTCCAGCACCCACATTGGATTCAGTGTTTTGGTTACTAGCATTAGCCGGTTGACCTGGGTTTCTCCTGGTAGTGGGTTGAACATTTCCATTAGTTGTGGTGCTTCCTCCACCGAGATTTCCTCTTCCGTTTCCTGCTTCCATATCTCATTTCTCATAAATCTGCATACGAGCCTTAGTAAGATATAGAAGAACGGTCTAAGAGAGCGAGGGATACGTACTTATATATATAACTATAAATAAAAAATATAAGTATGTTACTATAGCATTAACCCAAACCCCAATCTTATTATCTGATTCATTGGATTATGTTTGGAAAATCTTTTAGGTTTAAGTTTCTTTTAAAGTTTCATAAACCTATTCTCTGATATCAACTTGTAACATCCCCCTACTTGGAGGCCCGAAACTAATGGCTATGGATGTTGTAGTCATCCATATTTATTAATCATCGGCGACCAAATACAGTGACATTAGGTACATTGATGCACAGAAACACAAGAATATGGAAAAAAATTAAATAGCAAACAAATTCCACATTCCATTTCAAAATATTCCAAACTGATTATATAATCCCAATTCGCAGACCACGTTCAGGTAATATATAATTATTATAAAATATGCCAAGAGCGACACATGAAGATGCCCCTTGGTAGATCAAAGTATATAGATAGGCAAGAAAACAATTTTCCTTTACAAACAAAACACATAGCAAAAATAAAAGAACTCTAATAACAGGTTTGCCTCCTGCACGTTCTCGGAAGCTTTATTCGTCGAAAGGAACACCTGGAAGCCTTAACTCTCAACCTACTCAAAATCAATTGAGTACCCGAGAGTTTAAGGCGAAAACAAAAGCTTCGAGTCAGACATAAAGCCTGGTATAAATAATAATTTACCATCTCAAAGCATTTGGATATCTAGTGAGACTATGCGGTGTAGTGGAATGGGTTTTCCCCTTACTAGTATCCCAAAACATTTATAAAACCATATACTATGCTCCTACATACACAATGGCTAAAAACATAGCATTTCAAAACATTATGATGATATGCAAAACAATTAAATCAATTCTGGATTACCCATCCCCATTCATTCTGACTATTTGTCTTAATTATAGTTTCTAGGGTTACTATTAACCTATCAAATGTTAAGCACATCTGTCCAATTACTTAGTTTTCATGGGATCACAAAGAACCTATCGGTAACTCCATTATCTTAACTCTTATCCTAGTTTTCATGGGCTAACTAGGAACCTATTAGCTGATTGCCAATGTCTTAATCTGGATATAGTTTTCATGGGCTAACTACAAACCTACTGGCCTCTGCCAGTATCAAATCATAGTTTTCATGGGCTAACTATGAACCTATTGGCCCTTGCCAATATCATACAGTTTTCATGGGTTTACTGTAAACCTATTGGCCCTTGCCAATATCTTTAATTAAAATTTTAACATCTGTTAAGTTATATTCACTACTGGGTCAACCTAACGGGTTATTCTGCCCTTTTCCCAAAATACGGTTATGGGTTAATAACAATGTGAATAATATTTCCAAAATCTTTATTTATGCCATGGTTATTACTTTAAATTGAGATTGGCTTTATGTTTCTGAAACCATAAAAACATCTCTTTCGAAACCTCTGGATAGCCTCCTTCGAAAGCAAAGACCTCTTTTCGTAACATTGTATACATACCTTTCGAAGCTCTTAGTAAATACTCTCTTTCGAAACCTATTATACCTTTCGATGGTATCAAATCACCTTTATAAAGTATAGAGCTTTGAGACAAATGAAAGTACCCCTTTCGAAAGCATTGGGTTTACTCTTTAAAAACATAATATGGGTCAAAATGGTTATGTGCGAAAGTATCTCTTTTGAAACCAATAAAAATTAGTTTAGGGAAAAATTGATGGTGTCAGAACCATCTTAGTTGAAAGCAAAAGACTTTAAAAAATCAAAACTTCGAAGGACAGAGTCGAAACCTCCTTTCGACTCCATCACCTTCGAAACCCTCAACCCCTTCGAAAGCATTCAGGAAAAACCTTAGGTTAAAACAGAAGTGATCCCTTTGACAACTTAGATGGCTTCGGTGTAGTCGAAAGGGGAATTAGCGGCTTGGTTTCGACTAGGACGAAACCTACCCTTTCAAAAGCAATTATTTAAAGGAAAAAGGGACTCCTTCGAGAGCAAATACTTTAACACAACATGACAACCTTCTTCGAAAACTAATTATAAAACCTTTTCGAAAGCATAGCTTTTGACTGTGTCGAAAGCTTTAGGTAAAACTAGGCAAGACTTTAACTTTTGAAAACAAAGCAGGGTTTCGACCCCATCGGAAGCTACCCTCTCGACACCATGGCTTCCGCCTTCCTTCCAATCCACTACATACCATCTAAGTGATATATGGTGTATTGGTTTCGACTTTGGTGGTTTCGACTATGTGGGTTTCAAATGGGATGAGGCGGAATCAAAGGATTCGAAAGGTCCTTAATAATGGGGGCGGAACACCTCTTTCTAGTTTAAAGGCTGAATTATAGCAACTTTTGGTAATTACTTTCTAACAACTTGCCTATTTGTAAACTATTGATTGGTTGTCATAAAAACTTTACAAATACTTTACCTTAATAACTGCCGCATTAATTCAGATCCAAATTAAAGGCATTTAACGTTAAAACCTTTCCATATAACAAAAACCGACATTTTGCGAAAAAGCCCTTCCTTTAAAATAATTTATTTCCCCAAATAAATCAGCTAGGAAAAATCCCAAAAAATCACAGAAAATCGATTTCCTCATGTAACCAAACATATTAAAATTTTAGATCCAATTTCTTCCTGAAATTCTCAAAATAAATTTTAAACCCAATTATATCATATCTTTCATCAAAAATTCATAATAAAATTTCCATAGCATGGAAAATTCTGAAAATTAAAAATCATCTCCAAAATCATATTTTACTTAACAAAAAAATTTTCTACGGCAATCTGAAATCATATATTATCAGGTTTATACTAAAACCGTACAAATTCATGTGCTTATGAATTAAAATAAATTATCGTAATATAACTCAAGCATATCATCATCCATTTTACACAAAAACAAAATTAAATCATAAATTCGAAACCATATAATTATAGAATAAAAATAGAGACTGTAGAAGAATATTATTCTCCTTAAACTTGATAAGGAATTTGAGATTTGTTGTTGATTAATCCTTCCTAGCTTTTGATCCTAAGCTTTTGATTAAATTTGCTCTTCTCCTTTGTTATTGGCCAGCTCTATTAGGGTTCTTGCATTTATTTTGGTTTGAGAAATAAAATGAATGTAAATCGATAAAATGAGAAGTTATAGCCGTGTATAATTGGTTGGCTAATTTACTAATATGCCCATGTATAGTTTAATTAACCTTTAAACCAATTTAAATTCCATTTACTTTGTTAATAAGCATGGCCCTATAACTATTTTAATCAAATCTCAATCTTCTTATCATCATTATTCTATTTAATTTATCTAATTAAATCTTCTGAATAATATTATCAAAAATTTGGAATGTTACAATGAGTATCGCATGGTCATTTGGATTACTGACCTCCATAATAGTTGTATGAAATCTCTCCAAATAATCATTTAATGACTCGCTTGAATCATGCTAGACATGGACATCACATCTTTAGGATGAGTTGCATGCATCTGAAATTGTTCCACAAACTTGGTTGCCAAATCATCGAATCTAGAAATTGATTGTAACGACCCCGAAATTTAAATTTATTTAAATTAATAATTAAATGGATTTTTGAATTAAATTGAGTAATTAAATAAATTTTTGGATAAAAATTTGTAAATTTAATTAGAAAATTGGAGCGGGTTTCCCCGATCCAAATATGAGTGAATTTGAAAATAATAAATATATAGATATATATTTTGACTTGAGTTTAAATTGTAAATAAATAATGAATAATAGGCTAGAAATAAACGTATACAACAAGTGTAAACATAGAAAATGATAATAATAATAATAAGCATTAGCTTATAATACAAGACAACAACAACATTTAATTCATTTATATTGCAAAGAAGAGATAACCAATAAATAAAATACAAAGTAATAAAACAAATAAACATATCTTTAGCCTCCACAACAAATCATATCAGCCGAAGTATTGCAAAAGTAAGAACTTTATATGTGAACAATTGGAAATGCAAAGCAAAAGAAAGTATAAATATCACAAGGGGACATAAAGTACATTAACATTAAATGTTTCTATCTCTAGCAGCAAACCAAGGTCAACTCGAAAGGGCATCAACCAGCAAAGCATAGAAAAAAAATCCCTGGCTTATGTTGTACAAACTACAAACTAACAAAAATATATACACCCTGTACAAAACATATCTTTGTATATTTCCTTTATCATTTTCTCACATCAGCTCGTTCCTTCAAAGCTAAGAAAACTGAAAATGAATATTAACTCAATTTAAACATCAACAACAATACAAAACAGAGGATTAAAGATCAAGAAAGCTTCAACTTGTAATTTCTCAGGCTGTTTCAAATATTGGAGCAGGCTCTGTTCATCAAAATGAAAGGTGAGCAACTCTTATTTTTCGAAGTTTAACTGTTTTGATATCTTGATGATTGTGAGTAACAAATTCCTTTAAAAATTAAAGTGTTTAAATTTGCGCTTATATCATCATCTGTATATATATATGTGGAAGCTGGAAGTATGTTATTCTTGCTGTTGCTTAAACTTTCTCTGTTCTTGGTTCCTAAATACAAAACTGTTGATTTCAAAAATCAATTCCTCTCTTTCTAGTTGATGATTGAATTTGAGATTTGAACAAAAGTCGTTTGTATCATCATAAACTTTAGTTTAAAATTTGTTTTAAGAAAAACGAATGTGAGTTGTCACTGGGAAGGCTCAAATTTCAGATCATCTTCATATTTGTTAATTTTCAAATTTCTTGATTTACAAATTCGTGAATATAAATGGAATTCGCACGCGAAAATATGATTTTTAAAACGAGATTCGTGATTTTTAGTTTGATGGATCACGAGATTTTGGGGTTTGTTCGAAATTTGGGTTTTAGTGAATTGCTGAAGATCTAGATGATAGTTGAAGCTAGATTTTTGATCGTAGCTTGCTTATATGTGGTTGATATTGGGAAAAATACGATTGGATTTTTCAATAGAGTGAATTGATGGGAATTGAAGGAACTAGGTTTTATTTTGTTTTTGTCTGGGTTGAACGTTTTGGGTTTGCATGTCTTTCTCAGGTGATCGAGTGCAATGATACTTTGGGTAATGGAAGTTGGTGGGTTGACGAAGCTTCGACCAGAGTTTCAGAACCACCGGTGAACTGTGGTGGCGTCGCGAGTGATTTTTGGGTGATCGACTTTGTCCATAGGTTGTTCGAAGTGCTCGATTTTAGTTCTATAGCGTATTTGTCGATCTGGGTTATCGAGATCGTTGGTGAGGTTGTAGGTGATTTGGGGGTGATCGTGGTGATGGTCGGAAGTCGATCAGGCAATCGTACACGTGCACACGTGCACATTCGTGTCAGTGTTGTGGGTTAGTTCTGAGTTTGGGGAAGGAAGGTTAGGGCTCGGGGAAGACTCGTTATTTTCGCGTGCTTGACTCGAAGAGAGAGAGGAGGCTGAGTAGCACGGGAAGTTACTCGGGAAATTTGGAGGGTTACTCGAATAGTTATATGATGTTTAAAACTAGTTAACTGTTTAGTAGTTACAGGTTTTCAAATTTTAAACTTAAAGAGAGTAGACTTTTAAACAGTTTTAAAAAAAAGGATTTTAAACATAGTTTTTGAAATTTAAACCAAATGAATTGGGTTAAACTTCTTATATAAGTTGCTTTAACTATACTAAATTGTTTCCTTAAACATTTAGTTAAGAAATCTTGAAATTCGTTTAATTTAAATTTGATTACGAAAGATTTCAAGTTATTTTCAATCTTAAAATTAGAAATGAAATAAAAAGGAAATTAATTACTTGAAAGTAAATTACTTAATAAAAGTAATCATGGTAAGTCAACTAATAATTTAAGTTTGATTAATAAGTAATTAAAGAAAAAAATTAATTAAAGGATGATTAATTACTTAAAAATATTCACTTAATGAAAGTAATTAAGGGACTAATTACTTATTTCAAAAAATTTTGATATTTTGATTAATTAAAATTCATTTATTTTAGTTTAATTAATTTAAGAAAACCATTTGATAATTGGATGAGTGTAATTACTTAGTTGAATAAATGGAGATAATTACTTAAGGAAGTAGTTAATGATAATTACTGGAATGAAATTAGTGAAGATGATTTATAAATGAAGTAATTTGGGTAATTACCTTTGTAATTTATCAAAGGATTAAC
The DNA here is from genome assembly GCA_030737815.1 of Allium fistulosum. Taxonomy (NCBI): domain Eukaryota; kingdom Viridiplantae; phylum Streptophyta; class Magnoliopsida; order Asparagales; family Amaryllidaceae; genus Allium; species Allium fistulosum. Next base: position 638,077,772 of record CM060901.1, read on the forward strand.
TTTGGAGATAATTTATTATGGATAATTAATTTATTAAATGAGCAATTAAGGAATAATTAATTAAGATGATCAATAAAGTAATTTATATCTAATGAGTTGTAATTAATAAATCAGAATTGGATAATAAATTCATAAGTAAATAAATTTGATTGGAAATAAATTGAATTAATTAGGATTAAACAATTAATTTATCCTACTTATAAATGACTATTGAATACTTGACCTTACTTATGAATGTTTGGATTCTACTAGATGACTTGATTGTTTGATATCTCTGATATATGATGCTTTGTGATATACCCTGATTTATGTTGTGATCTGTAATTTACTTATCTGTGATATATATCTGTGATCTGTGCATGAACGATAAGCGTTATAGTTTATATCGCTTATCAACTATATCCGGTATTTTGATCTGTGGTGATTCATCGTGTTGCACTATTGTGTTCAACCCCTGGACTACACTGTTACACACACAAATATGGATTTCACGTGGAAATCAGTTAAGTCACAGATAATTTAAATTTGATGTTTTTGAAATTGAAATTTTAATTTCAATTGATTTTGAAATTGGAAATTTGGGTTTAAAGTGAAAAGCTTTTGAAATGGAATTTCAAAGATAAAAGTTATTTCGAATAACTTAATCGAGTCTTGAAATTTAAATAATCTGATTTAAATTTGAATTCGAGTTTGAAATTGAATTCTATGATTTGAAACTAGGGATTAAAGATGTTGTATAAGTTATATATGAGTTAAACCATTTTAAAGTATTAATTTGGGAATTTGAATTTTTATTCAAGGATTTTAACTCGTGTAAATATAACTGGATTTTTCCGAAGACGAAAACTACTTGTTTTCAAATAATAATAGCTTTCATTTTAAGAAAGGATTTCCAAATTTGTGTTGAAAGAATTTCAAGTTTGAAATAGAATTGAAATGTTTTGAAAACTATGAAATGAGTCTTTGATTTCAAAGACCGGATGAATTAATCTAACTTGAAATGGAATTGTTTTGGAAGACTATGAATGAATCTTGGAAACGAGTTTTGAAAGCTATAAGTTAAATCTTGATTTAAAGATTTAACGAGTTAATTCAATTGAATTGGAAATCGATTTGAATTGTATGAATGAATCTTTGTGAACGGGGTAAACTTTGTGAATTGAATCTTTTTGTTTAAAAGATTAAAAGTGTGGAAATCGTTAAACCATTGAAGGTTTTTGAAATGAATCTTTTTGTTTAAAAGATTGGAAATGGTAAATTGTTTAACCATTCAAATGAAAAGTTTTGGTTTTTAAGCTGTGATTTAACTGAGATCCCAATATCCATATGATTTTTTAATTACACTCGTTATTCGGTTTAGCCGGGAGAGGACCTTTGTGTCGTATAACCCATTCCGAATAATGATACGACGTATATGGATAGCATTTGAAGACCGGTGGTGAAGACCGGATATTTTTGAAAACGGAAGGATTACCGTCGAGTTACTCTGCATCGGCTGATCCCCGATATAGAGGTTTTATCACCCTTAGTGACGGGAAGTCCGGACGTGATTGGAAATTATCCGGATTTGCAAGGGCTTCGTGAGAAGTGCCTTCGGTTCTGTTCGAACCCGGAACTGACTTGTATGGATGTGTGTCTGACGTTACACTTTGAGATGTAAAGCTGGTTTCTATCAAATACATTTCTGTTGGTGGCGGAGAATTTATTCTCTTAGCTTAACACCCTTCTCTGAGACGTATGAGCTCAGAGGTTATGTAGTTGATGGTTACTAGTGATACATTCCCAATTTGGTAATGTGGCATACGAAGTGCTGATGATCATTTGTTGATCAAAGCGTGGCTTTGTGAAAAAGCGTGGCTTTGTGAAAAAGCGTTGCTTTGTGGACGAGACTTCGTCGAGCCTCACAACCCGGTAATGGTCAAAACAGGAATGTTGCGACAAAGGTTTGTAGGGGTAGCGCCCCTAGGGTATGTCATTTCCTTCTGGATAAAGGGTGGTATCATGGTATGGAGCCCATATACTTAACTCGTGTGGACACGGTAATTTATTACTGTATGATGTTGCTTTATTGGTTTTCGGGATCTCGGATAAAGGTCGGTAACGACCGGGGGATGACATGACTCATGTGTTAGTTACCTAGTTACAGTTGTACAGCGTGAGGTAGCGTCAGTGTGTTAGTTACCTAGTTACAGCTGTACAGCGTGAGGTAGCGTCGGTCTTTTGTTTGCAGAGATCCGGTTAGGATCCGGGGCGTCTTTCCAGAGGCGTTTCTATTTCGGTAAGGAAGTTCCTTAGCCTGATCATTTGTTGGAAATCCAAAGAAACAATACGAACCCTGTACGGTTTTAGTTGTATAACCTGCTATGGAATGTGGCGGTAACCTGCTATTGAACATAGTAGCTATAGTAGGCATACGATACTGGTCGTATGTTGGCTAAGATTAATATTATACTTTCGAAATGTTTTCTACACTATGCACTAATAATAATATCAAAAATGATTTGATTTTGCGTAGTAAGCATGTTTGACTATCATAAGAAGAAATCTCCTCCAATTCTGCGTTTGCATTGTGTGTGTGGTGGGAGGTCTTATGGTAGTTTCATTTTCCAAAAGCATTGCGGATTTCAATGTTAAAAGCCTTTTGTGTTTGTTTAAAGATAAACTGTTTTTGTTGCTCACACCAGTCCCATGACTGATCCGGAGTTTATTGTTCCCTTCCTAAACTCTGGGTGCCCACTATTTTCTACACGGGCAGTCTAGAGTTGGGTTTCTTTTCAGATATTCAGGTTTAGTAGATTATCTGGAGATAGTTCATTCATCGGAGTTGCTTATCTTGGAGTTGTGGATTCATTCTTGTCTGAAGATCATTTTGGAGTTATCACTTCTATTGATATTCTTCCGCTGTGTTGTTTTACTTAATTGTGTTATAGCTCCGGCGAATCGGATTTGAACGGTCGAATCTGCGACATTCTAGTACAATGTGAAGTACGGATGTTGATTTTCGAACGGGCAAAACCCGAGTCGTTACATGTGGTATCAGAGCTAAGGTTGTACTTTAGCTCAGGAGTATAACATATTAAGTAGCTCATTAGAGATAGGGTGAAGTATACCCTAGAATGAGTAATCCTCAGATATCCGTTCGAATGCCTCTGTAAATTCTCTTGCTATCCACTGATAGTGAGTATGAGTGCAAGAAGAGGATGTGATAGGGGACAGGGAAATACGACTATAAATGGTCAATATCTGTAACAACAAGGAAGCAATCTTTTTGTCTATCTTTTCTCTATCGATCTCTTTTGTTCGTCATCTTTTCTCAATTCTTCGATAATTTCTGGTAGATCCAGAAAGAAGATTCGATATATCAATATGGGACATAAACTCCAGATAGGCCAAATTGTTTGTTTGGATGTATTGATTGTTTTGTTTGCTATGATTGATAGGTATAATTTAGTTTTAAACTGAAAATTTTGAAATCGTATCCATCTATCTATCTATTCTTTGGGTCCCAGTATATTCTACGAATGGTTAGTTATCACTTCGAACTGACCGATGCCACTCCATACTTCATAGATCTGGATAACCCGAGTATTTTGTTGAGTGCTAAACAGGTTCGTTCTTGTGTCTATTATCGATATTCTGATTTGGTAAGCCAAATGCAGAATTGATATTCAGTTTGATTTGATGAAATATTCTCCATCTATCTTTTTGTCTCCTTGGCAATTTCGAGGACGAAATTCTTTTAAGGGGGGAAGTTTGTAACGACCCCGAAATTTAAATTTATTTAAATTAATAATTAAATGGATTTTTGAATTAAATTGAGTAATTAAATAAATTTTTGGATAAAAATTTGTAAATTTAATTAGAAAATTGGAGCGGGTTTCCCCGAATCAAATATGAGTGAATTTGAAAATAATAAATATATAGATATATATTTTGACTTGAGTTTAAATTGTAAATAAATAATGAATAATAGGCTAGAAATAAACGTATACAACAAGTGTAAACATAGAAAATGATAATAATAATAATAAGCATTAGCTTATAATACAAGACAACAACAACATTTAATTCATTTATATTGCAAAGAAGAGATAACCAATAAATAAAATACAAAGTAATAAAACAAATAAACATATCTTTAGCCTCCACAACAAATCATATCAGCCGAAGTATTGCAAAAGTAAGAACTTTATATGTGAACAATTGGAAATGCAAAGCAAAAGAAAGTATAAATATCACAAGGGGACATAAAGTACATTAACATTAAATGTTTCTATCTCTAGCAGCAAACCAAGGTCAACTCGAAAGGGCATCAACCAGCAAAGCATAGAAAAAAAATCCCTGGCTTATGTTGTACAAACTACAAACTAACAAAAATATATACACCCTGTACAAAACATATCTTTGTATATTTCCTTTATCATTTTCTCACATCAGCTCGTTCCTTCAAAGCTAAGAAAACTGAAAATGAATATTAACTCAATTTAAACATCAACAACAATACAAAACAGAGGATTAAAGATCAAGAAAGCTTCAACTTGTAATTTCTCAGGCTGTTTCAAATATTGGAGCAGGCTCTGTTCATCAAAATGAAAGGTGAGCAACTCTTATTTTTCGAAGTTTAACTGTTTTGATATCTTGATGATTGTGAGTAACAAATTCCTTTAAAAATTAAAGTGTTTAAATTTGTGCTTATATCATCATCTGTATATATATATGTGGAAGCTGGAAGTATGTTATTCTTGTTGTTGCTTAAACTTTCTCTGTTCTTGGTTCCTAAATACAAAACTGTTGATTTCAAAAATCAATTCCTCTCTTTCTAGTTGATGATTGAATTTGAGATTTGAACAAAAGTCGTTTGTATCATCATAAACTTTAGTTTAAAATTTGTTTTAAGAAAAACGAATGTGAGTTGTCACTTGGAAGGCTCAAATTTCAGATCATCTTCATATTTGTTAATTTTCGAATTTCTTGATTTACAAATTCGTGAATATAAATGGAATTCGCACGCGAAAATATGATTTTTAAAACGAGATTCGTGATTTTTAGTTTGATGGATCACGAGATTTTGGGGTTTGTTCGAAATTTGGGTTTTAGTGAATTGCTGAAGATCCAGATGATAGTTGAAGCTAGATTTTTGATCGTAGCTTGCTTATATGTGGTTGATATTGGGAAAAATACGATTGGATTTTTCAATAGAGTGAATTGATGGGAATTGAAGGAACTAGGTTTTATTTTGTTTTTGTCTGGGTTGAACGTTTTGGGTTGGCACGTCTTTCTCAGGTGATCGAGTGCAATGATACTTTGGGTAATGGAAGTTGGTGGGTTGACGAAGCTTCGACCAGAGTTTCAGAACCACCGGTGAACTGTGGTGGCGTCGCGAGTGATTTTTGGGTGATCGACTTTGTCCATGGGTTGTTCGAAGTGCTCGATTTTAGTTCTATAGCGTATTTGTCGATCTGGGTTATAGAGATCGTTGGTGAGGTTGTAGGTGATTTGGGGGTGATCGTGGTGATGGTCGGAAGTCGATCAGGCAATCGTACACGTGCACACGTGCACGTTCGTGTCAGTGTTGTGGGTTAGTTCTGAGTTTGGGGAAGGAAGGTTAGGGCTCGGGGAAGACTCGTTATTTTCGCGTGCTTGACTCGAAGAGAGAGAGGAGGCTGAGTAGCACGGGAAGTTACTCGGGAAATTTGGAGGGTTACTCGAATAGTTATATGATGTTTAAAACTGGTTAACTGTTTAGTAGTTACAGGTTTTCAAATTTTAAACTTAAAGAGAGTAGACTTTTAAACAGTTTTAAAAAAAAGGATTTTAAACATAGTTTTTGAAATTTAAACCAAATGAATTGGGTTAAACTTCTTATATAAGTTGCTTTAACTATACTAAATTGTTTCCTTAAACATTTAGTTAAGAAATCTTGAAATTCGTTTAATTTAAATTTGATTACGAAAGATTTCAAGTTATTTTCAATCTTAAAATTAGAAATGAAATAAAAAGGAAATTAATTACTTGAAAGTAAATTACTTAATAAAAGTAATCATGGTAAGTCAACTAATAATTTAAGTTTGATTAATAAGTAATTAAAGAAAAAAATTAATTAAAGGATGATTAATTACTTAAAAATATTCACTTAATGAAAGTAATTAAGGGACTAATTACTTATTTCAACAAATTTTGATATTTTGATTAATTAAAATTCATTTATTTTAGTTTAATTAATTTAAGAAAACCATTTGATAATTGGATGAGTGTAATTACTTAGTTGAATAAATGGAGATAATTACTTAAGGAAGTAGTTAATGATAATTACTGGAATGAAATTAGTGAAGATGATTTATAAATGAAGTAATTTGGGTAACTACCTTTGTAATTTATCAAAGGATTAACTTTGGAGATAATTTATTATGGATAATTAATTTATTAAATGAGCAATTAAGGAATAATTAATTAAGATGATCAATAAAGTAATTTATATCTAATGAGTTGTAATTAATAAATCAGAATTGGATAATAAATTCATAAGTAAATAAATTTGATTGGAAATAAATTGAATTAATTAGGATTAAACAATTAATTTATCCTACGTATAAATGACTATTGAATACTTGACCTTACTTATGAATGTTTGGATTCTACTAGATGACTTGATTGTTTGATATCCCTGATATATGATGCTTTGTGATATACCCTGATTTATGTTGTGATCTGTAATTTACTTATCTGTGATATATATCTGTGATCTGTGCATGAACGATAAGCGTTATAGTTTATATCGCTTATCAACTATATCCGGTATTTTGATCTGTGGTGATTCATCGTGTTGCACTATTGTGTTCAACCCCTGGACTACACTGTTACACACACAAATATGGATTTCACGTGGAAATCAGTTAAGTCACAGATAATTTAAATTTGATGTTTTTGAAATTGAAATTTTAATTTCAATTGATTTTGAAATTGGAAATTTGGGTTTAAAGTGAAAAGCTTTTGAAATGGAATTTCAAAGATAAAAGTTATTTCGAATAACTTAATCGAGTCTTGAAATTTAAATAATCTGATTTAAATTTGAATTCGAGTTTGAAATTGAATTCTATGATTTGAAACTAGGGATTAAAGATGTTGTATAAGTTATATATGAGTTAAACCATTTTAAAGTATTAATTTGGGAATTTGAATTTTTATTCAAGGATTTTAACTCGTGTAAATATAACTGGATTTTTCCGAAGACGAAAACTACTTGTTTTCAAATAATAATAGCTTTCATTTTAAGAAAGGATTTCCAAATTTGTGTTGAAAGAATTTCAAGTTTGAAATAGAATTGAAATGTTTTGAAAACTATGAAATGAGTCTTTGATTTCAAAGACCGGATGAATTAATCTAACTTGAAATGGAATTGTTTTGGAAGACTATGAATGAATCTTGGAAACGAGTTTTGAAAGCTATAAGTTAAATCTTGATTTAAAGATTTAACGAGTTAATTCAATTGAATTGGAAATCGATTTGAATTGTATGAATGAATCTTTGTGAACGGGGTAAACTTTGTGAATTGAATCTTTTTGTTTAAAAGATTAAAAGTGTGGAAATCGTTAAACCATTGAAGGTTTTTGAAATGAATCTTTTTGTTTAAAAGATTGGAAATGGTAAATTGTTTAACCATTCAAATGAAAAGTTTTGGTTTTTAAGCTGTGATTTAACTGAGATCCCAATATCCATATGATTTTTTAATTACACTCGTTATTCGGTTTAGCCGGGAGAGGACCTTTGTGTCGTATAACCCATTCCGAATAATGATACGACGTATATGGATAGCATTTGAAGACCGGTGGTGAAGACCGGATATTTTTGAAAACGGAAGGATTACCGTCGAGTTACTCTGCATCGGCTGATCCCCGATATAGAGGTTTTATCACCCTTAGTGACGGGAAGTCCGGACGTGATTGGAAATTATCCGGATTTGCAAGGGCTTCGTGAGAAGTGCCTTCGGTTCTGTTCGAACCCGGAACAGACTTGTATGGATGTGTGTCTGACGTTACACTTTGAGATGTAAAGCTGGTTTCTATCAAATACATTTCTGTTGGTGGCGGAGAATTTATTCTCTTAGCTTAACACCCTTCTCTGAGACGTATGAGCTCAGAGGTTATGTAGTTGATGGTTACTAGTGATACATTCCCAATTTGGTAATGTGGCATACGAAGTGCTGATGATCATTTGTTGATCAAAGCGTGGCTTTGTGAAAAAGCGTGGCTTTGTGAAAAAGCGTGGCTTTGTGAAAAAGCTTTGCTTTGTGGACGAGACTTCGTCGAGCCTCACAACCCGGTAATGGTCAAAACAGGAATGTTGCGACAAAGGTTTGTAGGGGTAGCGCCCCTAGGGTATGTCATTTCCTTCTGGATAAAGGGTGGTATCATGGTATGGAGCCCAGATACTTAACTCGTGTGGACACGGTAATTTATTACTGTATGATGTTGCTTTGTTGGTTTTCGGGATCTCGGATAAAGGTCGGTAACGACCGGGGGATGACATGACTCATGTGTTAGTTACCTAGTTACAGCTGTACAGCGTGAGGTAGCGTCAGTGTGTTAGTTACCTAGTTACAGCTGTACAGCGTGAGGTAGCGTCGGTCTTTTGTTTGCAGAGATCCGGTTAGGATCCGGGGCGTCTTTCCAGAGGCGTTTCTATTTCGGTAAGGAAGTTCCTTAGCCTGATCATTTGTTGGAAATCCAAAGAAACAATACGAACCCTGTACGGTTTTAGTTGTATAACCTGCTATGGAATGTGGCGGTAACCTGCTATTGAACATAGTAGCTATAGTAGGCATACGATACTGGTCGTATGTTGGCTAAGATTAATATTATACTTTCGAAATGTTTTCTACACTATGCACTAATAATAATATCAAAAATGATTTGATTTTGCGTAGTAAGCATGTTTGACTATCATAAGAAGAAATCTTCTCCAATTCTGCGTTTGCATTGTGTGTGTGGTGGGAGGTCTTATGGTAGTTTCATTTTCCAAAAGCATTGCGGATTTCAATGTTAAAAGCCTTTTGTGTTTGTTTAAAGATAAACTGTTTTTGTTGCTCACACCAGTCCCATGACTGATCCGGAGTTTATTGTTCCCTTCCTAAACTCTGGGTGCCCACTATTTTCCACACGGGCAGTCTAGAGTTGGGTTTCTTTTCAGATATTCAGGTTTAGTAGATTATCTGGAGATAGTTCATTCATCGGAGTTGCTTATCTTGGAGTTGTGGATTCATTCTTGTCTGAAGATCATTTTGGAGTTATCACTTCTATTGATATTCTTCCGCTGTGTTGTTTTACTTAATTGTGTTATAGCTCCGGCGAATCGGATTTGAATGGTCGAATCTGCGACATTCTAGTACAATGTGAAGTACGGATGTTGATTTTCGAACGGGCAAAACCCGAGTCGTTACATTGATCGTGGGTGTAGTCTCGTGAACCACACCGTTGCTTTTACATAGAGAGTTATGGGAAAACATCTACACTTGGTTGCATCATCTACTCATGCGGAATCCATCAGCCAGTCATATCTCATGATGTGCTGCCTAGGGTCGGTTTATCCCTCGTAGGCAGGCATTGGCGGCTTGTTGAACTTCCTTGGATACCATGCATGTAATACAATATCAATGAACGGGGTATGACTTCTTGAGATTCCCCAGTCATCGTTGGTTAAGCCTTAGCTCTCCCTCACTAACTGTCTGACCATAGCCGATAAGTCCGATGTTTGGATGGTTGGTGCCAAGTGGTGGTCGCGCTCCACCTCACGTGAATGGTCCGGTCGATGTCTGCGGGCCATTTCACGCCTTCTTAGTTCACCGTCTTCCCGATGTGTATCTTGTAAATTCACTTCATCGTCATTCCGTGGAAGAGCTTGGTCAAGATTCAATTGAACTCCAACATCCAAACCAACCGTAATAGCTCTAGCTTGATTACCATAAGGCACTGATGAATTCCGCTTTCTGGTGGAGGGATCGGTACCGATCCCTATGGAGGGGTCGGCACTGATCGATCCTGGCAGACCACGATGGTCTGCCAGTTGATGCCCCGAAGTTTTTGCCTGGTATTCGTCTGTTCTACGGCGCCTATGCCTATGATACTCATCTAATGAGTTAGAACTCTCCGATGTTGAGTAAGGAGGGCAGACCCTCCTAGCTTTCCCCCGCTGCTGCTGATTGATTTGGTTCATCAAGTTGATATTGGTCAGAATTTGTTGATTTAATTGTTGACGGCTCTCCATCAACTCTCTCATTAAATTATGAAATTCCTCTCTTGTAATAGAACCAGTAGGATTCCGAAACTTCAACTCGATCAGCATTCACATTTGTTGGTTGAATGCTTTGGTCTCCTTGCTGAATGCTAGTATTCTCATTTCCTTCCACGTTCTGAAAAGTAGATCTAGTATGTCTTACCATTATTAATAGCCTTGCTTAGATTTCTACAAATCTGAGTAGTATTAGAAACTTCTTGAAGGTAACTGCTGATCACCTTTGAGGATTTATCTAATTCAGTAACAACAAAGGGATCCTAGCAAGCTGAGAATCAAGGTTCTCAGTGAAAGCACCAAAATGTTTGCAACCAAATTGGTCATAAACAACCAAGAATAGATTTTTGTAGAGAAGTAAATGAAGACAAGTTAAATTAAACTAAGGAAATGATTAAGCTAATAACAGATAAAAAGCAATAATCAAAGACACAGAGTTTTATAGTGGTTCGGCGTTGTATGCCTACATCCACTTTGAAGATTGTCCTTTATTAATCACTTATAAATCCGATTATAATAGTAGGAAATAGAAAACCCTTGATTACAATAAAGTCTAGAGTAATAAGCAGTGTAAAGATCCTCAAAATGACCCATTAGAACAGTATTTATAGGTGAAGGCGACCACCAACCTCTCTGAATTTTCAACCGAAGGACCTTCTAATCCACATGGGCCCACTAGAGAGATCGCTAGGCCCAATTCCCAATGTGAAGGGTTGGTTGATTTTTGGGCAGTGATCCCTATAGTGGCTTCTCCATGCTAAAATATGTTTAGCCTCTGATTTGCATGTCATTTGGATCAATGGAACTCGAATTATTGCTTGATCTTTGTTTTAATGTAACTTGTGCGCTGCTCTCTGTCGATCCCTCCACCTTTGTCCTTCTGACATGCGATCCCTAGGGTAGGTACCCTAGGGTCCATATACCTTTACCTCCAAATTTTATATGCTTTGGACTTGTAAACCTCGAGATATTGATTGTAGTATGCAAGAATGCACTTAGACTCTGATGCACGCCGACCCCTCTTCAGGAGAGCCTGCCGACCCCTCTCGATTGAGTATGCCGATCCCTCCTAATGAGCCAATCTATGCCGAACCCTTCCATTCATTGAGCCATATTCCATGCTTTGAGGATCCAACATTATACATTCATCAAATCCATTCAATTTTGACTTCATATAATCATCTGTACTCAACTTCCAGATTCCATAATCATCATTCTGGAATCATCGGCTTTGATGGCAGTCGAATCTAACTCGTGAAATTATTTCAATATAGTCGGGCTAGAATGCTGGGTAACACATACTTTTTTCACTAGTATTTTCCTCGATGGGTATTTTTGTCCAAAACTATCTTTGTGTGCTACTATTTTTATTTTTTGAGGTATTATTTTTGAACCATATTTGTTGACCTGAAACTATAAAACAAAATTTTAATAATATGATTAAGATAGTAAATCGTTGTTATAAAATATTTATGTAGTCATTGCGATGTTATTTAGATGCCTAACAAATATTTGTTGGTAAATATGAGCCTATAAATATATTTTTTGATAAATATTTACATGGACAATATTTGTAAAGAAATATTTACCTAACAAACATTTGCACGATTGATATTTTCCTGGCATACATTTGACGGTTTGATATTTTCATGGTAAACAGTGTGGACTGGTTGATATTTGCATGTCATATGTTTGCTTGGAAGATATCTGCACAGTAAATGTTTTGCATAGTAAATTTTTGTGTGGCAATTACGTATATTACATGTATTTGCATGCTTGATATTTCTCTGGTAATAAATTTATGGCTAATGTTTACTTATCAATTATTTCCATGTCAAATATTTGCTTGAAAATAATTGGATGATAATATTTTTGCATATAATTATTTGCTTGGCTAATAATTGTACAGCTAACATTTTCTGGAAAATATTTGCATAAATATTTTCATGCCTTGTATTTGAATGGAAAATAATCGCTTAGTGTTGGCATGGTTAAAATTTGACATTCTAAAATTTTGACAAAACAAATATTTTTGCAAGTTAAATATTTTAGTATATAATATACTTTTTATGATCTCTGCGTAAAAAACCACCTAATATTGGTATGACAAATATTTATTTGATAACATTTTGACATGCTTTAGATCCAATGATTACTAGCTAATACGAGAGTACCATTAGTTTTTAACATCTACCTCTAAAACTAATACCACTTAATATTGTCCTGCTAAATATATGCATATTTTTTATTTGAAATTCTCAAGTTCTATATCATAGGATTCATGTTTGTAATTTATTCTTATATTTTTACTCTGTGATTTTTAGAATGGAAAATATCTACTTAGTGTGTATATTTCATATTTTCAGTGTGTGTGTGTGTGTATATATATATATAACTGACTTATTATTGCATGTTAAACATTCATTGATCAAAACATTTCTATGGAAATTTTTTGCCATTTATTGGTCTATCCAAAACTAAAATTCTAAATATTCGCATGTTAGATATTTGCTTGTAAATATTTTAGTGTCAAATATTTTTCTGACAATATTTCATATAATATAATTGAGGTCGAACGTCATTTTTAAACTCGAAATCCACTAAAATTTAATTGAATATTAAACAAAAACTATAGAGAAAATTTTGTTTCATGTTATTTTTCTAGTTTAGCACCCTTATGTTGATTTTCACTTCGGATTGATGTGTGTTCATTGCAATACTCACTAGGTGTAACAATTTGCTACAAGTATTATCTCCATTGGTGAATATGCAAGTGGTTTCTAGTGATATATTTCAAACTTTTTTACTTCCGAAATATTCTTCTTTTCAAATTAGGTTTTCTAATTTTGATTTCGAACGTCAAGACGATTTTTGACGGTTATGAATATGTTAGGTGCATCCGAGATCGAGTTAGGTTTTGAAGAGTTAGTTTTTGGATAATGATGTCGTTTGAGATGATTTCGATTTTAGAGTATTTGGATAGTTTCGGAGTATAGTGGGATGGAAACTATATTTTTTAGCGCAGGGACAAAACTTTTTAAAATTATTTTAAAAAAGGAGATGCATTAAACACTGAAATTTAGAGGGATGAAGATCTTATGCCTTTTAGTTATAAGAATGTGGGTCAAAATTTCTCATTTTCTATTGTATATTAGTTGATTCACACATCGTTGTGCGGTTATAGTGATACATTTTAGGGTGTATTTATACTTGAACTATAGTCTTCGTCATTAAAAAACAAATAGAATATAATTTTATTACAAAATTTTCGATCTAAAGTTGGATGAGTATAAGGTATAAAGATGTGCCAATGCAACATGTTTATCAAGTCTTTTACGACATGTGATGTTAAAAATACCAACTTTACAGTTACTAATACCATTTACTAAATAATACCACAACTAAAGCTTACTAACTCTTTTTTTAATATCATACATATTCCAAACTATGAAAACCATGTCACTATCTTAACAAATCAGAGCATCAAGGGTCAGTCATTTGGTGACTGACCCCCAACATGGAGTTAATGAACCCAATTTTGGGCTCATCGGTGACTGTCAAGACCACTTTGGTGACCCTGGCAGTCACTAAGTTATCCGACATTTATAATGCCGAATAAGTATGTGGTTAGGATTAATTGCTTTTCATGTGGATTGCAATCCTGACCATACATATTTGTCCGACATTATAAATATTGGATAAAGCAGTTCGTTGTTGGGGTTGGGTCAGTGTCGATCAGTAAAAGTAATATTTTTTTAATATGGTGACTGACTTTTGTTGTTGGGAATGCTCTCGCACTTTCATTGTACTATTGCACTCATATCAGAAAACCCAATCAAACTTTATTCGTACATTGTCCGTCCATTGTTCGGCTCGTACAAAGAGTGTCTAAGCCAAAGTCTTGTCCGGTCTGTATCCATTCGAAACTCTTATATGATAGGACACGAACACCCCTATGTCCGATTCACCCGATTAATACCCTTATTACCAATCATAAGAAAATCATCTCGATTGCCTCTAAAGAGCATGGAGATATCATCTCAAATGCGGTGCTAAGTATCATTAAACCAAACTTGGTCCTAATGTAATAATTTTACTTATTTTTAGTTTGATTTCCAATTTGAGTTATTAAGGACCGACCCTAGCCACATCACAACGACCACAGGTCCAACTGTAACAACCCGTACCTCAATGGGCCTAAATTTCAACAAAAATTGAAACCCAAGACCATCAAAGTACTGGTACCTGCAAATAAGCATGAGCATTATCAGAGATTGATAGAAATCTTAACTCACAGCGAAAACAATAATAGGATAAGAATACTTTCCGGTATAGGGGTAAAGTTTAGAAAGTAATTTTTCAATGTGTTAGGTTATTGGATGGTAGGAAGTAGATGCAAAAATTGGTTGCTTCATACTTCTACTCATAGGGGTATGGGGGTTTTGGTTGAAAAGATTTTTCAAAAGTTGCATACATATAGAACTGCCAGTATATATATAGGTTGTTACAGCAACTAGAGAAGAACCCTCAGTTTTTGAATTTATATACTTAAAAGAGCAGTACATATTTTGTTTATTGTGTTGCTAAAAGCACCAAAAAAAAGCTTATCAATACCATAATTTTTTTAATCAATCTTAGATAATTGATGTGCTTCTTAATACCATGCTTATCTCTCCGCTCAGTCAACTAATCACCAAATGTAATCATGTTCTTTCTCTTACGCACCTTTTCTTCTTCTCCTTCACGTTCAAACCTAAACACTAGCTCACGTCTCTTCTTCTTCTTCATCTAAACGTTTAAACTGAAAACCCTAATATCCAACTTTCTGATTCTTCATGTAACCTAAAACATAATACCTAAATTATCCATAGTTGAAAATCTCCGTATCAAAGCAACTAAATTATTTTGGACAATGAAGGGAGAGAAATTTTTTAAAGAAGAAGGCAATTTAGTGATTAGTCAATAATCAAAGAAAGGAGAAGAGGTAATTTTGATTTAAATTAATTTTGTATGTTTTTAGTGTTATTTTCAATGGTTATTTGTTCGTGCTTTGTTCATTATTTTTTGTGATTTCAAAATATTACAATTAGTGTTCTGTTATTGATTTTCTCACTTGATTGATAGAAGACATCGTGTTGATGAATTCGAATAATGAAAAAGATCTAATGATTTAAATGAGGTATTTATTAGTTAGTTCAGTATTTAAATTTTATATTTCATTTGAAGAATTTAATAGAAGATTGAATTTGTAGGCTTTTCTTAATGATTTTGTCGGCTATAAAAAGATCGATGAAGTGAAAATTGATGATGTCGAGATCGAACCGTCTGACATAAGTATATTTTTATTTTTTGATCCTTTGGTTAAATTTTATGTGTATACAAAATTGATAACTGATTTTTTGTGAGTTGAATTGGTTGTTAGGATTTTTACATGAGCAATGAGAAAGCAATGAACGTTGAGAAAGCAATGAAATATGTAAATGAATCAAATGCAGATGACAATTAGTCAAATCATTCTGAAGTAGTTCATGCTGATGTGATAGAGCATTTTAAAACTGATCAAGTAATTTTTTTATAAAGATTATTTCATTTGCAATGTGTATGAAATAAACTTTAGTGCTAATTATTGTTTTTTTTATGTGTTTGATTCTCAAAATGTGTTGGTGTGATGATCCGAAATTCAAGGAAAAAAATTAAACATAATCATTGTTATTGTCAAATTTGATAAACTGGATCAGAGGAAGAAACCAAGATTGCAATTGGGTTGCGAACGAGGAGGAAACTACTGAAGTCACATTTCAAAGAAAAATAAATTTGACAACAATGTTAAATGGCATAGACTAAGTGCGACAAAAAATGCAATTGTCATTCTTGCTCAAAAGTGTGTATCTAGATGAATACAATTGGAAGGTACATGTACATAATGGTACACACAATCACCAGCTTCATAATTCATTGGAGGGACATCCTTATGCAGCACGGTTAATCGATGATGAGAAAAAATATTAGCATATATGACCGTTGGTGGTGTACAACCAAGAGAAATTCTTACTACTATAAAGAAGACATTTCCAGAGAATACATCGATGTTGAAAACTATTTACAATTCCAAATATAAAATGCAACTTTTAGCTATTCTGCTATGCAACAGCTATTGAAACTACTAGTCGAAAAGCATTATGTTTATTTCTGTAGGTTTGAATCGACAACTAATCATTTGATAGATTTGATGTGGTCTCATCCTGAATCGTCCGCCTTATGTAAATGTTTTCCATCTATATTGTTTCTTGATTGCAAATATAAAATAAACCGTTATAATATGTCATTACTTGAAATGGTTGGAATGACATATATTGGTAAAACTTTTAGCATCACATATGCCTTTTTAGCAAATGAAAAAGAGGATAATTATGAATGGGCTCTTTGGAAACTATGACATTTTTACCTACCCGATAAATTAACCATGGTAATAGTTACCGATAGGGAAGGTGTGTTGATAAATGGAATTAGAAAGGTTTTTCCGGAAGCGGGATTAATGATGTTCCTTTGGCATATGGGAAATAATTTGATTGCTAATTGCAAACCGGAGTTTCAAACCATTAAAGTATTTGAAATGTTTTTGCAATGTTGGAAAGAAGTTATTCACGCACCGTATGAACAAGAATTTTGGGAATGTGTTACGGATCTATAGAAAGATTGGATAGATTACCCACAAAGTTTTAAGTATCTTGAAGAACATTGTTTACCATATAGGGAGTATGTTGCATATGCATGGATAAATAAAATTAAACACCGTGACAATAGAACAACAGCTAGAGCGGAATCTTCGCATGCATGGTTGAAAAAACATCATGGTACATCCAAAGTTGAATTTGCTGTAGTTTGGAGTAAAATGGACAATATGTTGTGTTTACAACATACCAAAATAAAAACACCTTTGAAAGAAGTGTAGGAGCAGTCCAGAAAGTGCACTAAATTCCCTTATTTAAAGAACTTCGAGGTAAGACTTCTTTTTTTTGCAATGGATTTGATTGTCAAAGAATTGTCGAACATGAAAGGAATTACGATTGATGATCGAGGTGCAATCATTTGAACGAAGTAATGTACGGTCTTCCTTATGCTCATGAGTTATACCGATATTACATTGATGGCCACGCTATTCCTCTTGAAGTAATAGATGAACATTGGAGAAATTGAATTACATCCCATAATTCAATGGAATTACTTCATACATCCGAATTTCAATACTTCAAAAAGTTATTCGATAATGCCACTAGTGAAGAAAAATATTCACGCTACTCAAGTTAAAGGAGCTTGCATTACCTTCAGTAATGTCACTATTGAAGCCTAAAGTAGTCAAGCATAAAGAAAGACCGACGGGCAGCAAAAACAAGCTAACTGCAAAACGAAAAAAACAAATAAATTCTATGAAGCGTGAGTTCTCGGCCTTGAGTATGTGTAACAACCCGTATATTTGGACCATTTAAATTGACAATAATCCACACATGTCAACTTAAATAATACAAAACACGAATCGTTATGGGATTATAAATACATAAATGTAAATGAGAATCAATACAACATCACAGAACAGTCACAGAATAATGCAGCGGAAAATACATTGTCATAATAGCAGTTCATGAAGCCACTATATAATATACAACAATGTCATAACATCAAGTGACTAAAGCCAAAAATGTCCAACAGACTAGGACATCAAAATAGGAATAGAAATAGACTGATAAAGATAAATGCTAAGCCTTCAGCATCTTCGACCAACCTTGACCAGCAACTGGATAGCTTCAGACTGACCCGAGCATATACAAAAAGAAACACTCGAGTCAGGACTCAAAATCTTATACAATTAAATCAAGTGCAAGGTAATAGTTCATAACTTAAAGATGGGTGAAATAACATCTCTAAGGATCCGATAAACTATCTATATATACAATGGAATACGATAGGTAGATAATGTCTAATCAGTAAAGTACGATATTAAAATAGTGTTAAGTCATGGCCCATACCACCCTTAACACATTTTTATTCCCAAGAGCATATACAAGACCGTAGTTTCCCCAAAACCGGAAGTCACCAGAGGGCAATCCATATACTAAGGTACAAATCAAAACGTAGTGGTCGCGAATAGGATAATCAGTATGACAAGGTACATGAGGCGATACCAACTAGGATACTAGTAGTTGCCTGATCCGGACTGATGTTGAGCATAGCAGCTACTATCTCAACACCGCGAAACAACACTCCCAAATCAAGGGGGTGCACCCAAATCGAATCACAAAAGTAATAGATATGGTATCGAAGAAGTGCGTCCGCTAGAGGTAGCGAACCTCAATGGCCCGGCGCGGCTCCTGTTTTAGTCATGTCAGGGGTCGTCCAATATCGTTCTCTTTCTTCAGTCAACGCGATCACCAAACCATCCACTTCATTCTGGATCAACACTTCGCGTGTAATAGTTATTAAAGTGGTTTTCGGTATCGACAGAGAGTATGTCCATATCCGATCCCGGACTCTTTAATAACTACGTATTTATTACCCAATGGTCAATTTAAGTTAAGGTTTAAACCAATCAAAGTCCAAAAGTCAAGGTGCAAATTTGACTTCCAAAATTTGACATTTCACGATTCAATTTATTTCGGAAATTTAAAATCATATTTCAAATGAAATCTGTAGTTCAACATTTAATTAACAATATAGTTAAGTATTCAAGTTCAATTTAATAATTCTCTTATTAAATTTAGTTCAAAATCAATTTATCCAAATTTACCGGTCAATTAAGTTCGAATCGTTAGATCAAATTCTATTTATCTCAATTCATGTTTACATTCATCGTTCATTAAATATAATCATAAATTTGATTAAATCGATTTCATTAGATTTAAAATCATTTACCTTTAAATTGTCGCTAAATTTAATCCATAAAACTTTAGTTAGTTTCGTATTCCATTTTAAGTCAAAATTTCCTAAATCTAAATTATTATTTATAACAAGTTCAAATCTATTTAATTTAAAACTTAGTTTAAATCTGAATCTACCAATCTAATAAATTAAATTATTAAATTCTAAAACTCACTTGTTTTAAATCTTATTTCAATTCATTTTTCTTCAATTAAATAGATTTATTAATCCGTTTCAATTTAATCCATTAATTTATTCCAATAAATCCATTAATTTATTTTAATTAAATCCATTAATTTATTTCAAATAAATCCATTAATTTATTTCAATTAAATCCATTAAGTCGTTACTTGATTTCCAAACAATTTATTAAGTTCATTTCTTAATTTCAAATAGATTTCAATTTCAAAATAATTTTGTTGACCAATCGGGTTTCTTATTTTTAATTGTCTATCCTAGGCCAAGTTATTTAAGTGGGTATTTATCATTTCAACCCGATATCATTCAATATAAAACAAAGGGAACTTGCAGTGTGATAACTGGGATGGTGTCAAAGTAAATAAACAAGCAATAGCAACCATACATAACAAATTAACAATTTATTCAAATAATCCCGAAATAACCATATTAACTTACATTAGTTAATTATGCAAATTAATATAATTATTCCTAGAATCCAACGGATTAAAGATTATTACAGGATGATTTTTACTTGGTGTCCGTTATCAAATTTCTACATCAATCGTACTTATCAATTTTAATGTCACTATTATTTACTCTAATTAACATCGTATTACAGTTCAACATGTTTAAACAATATATGGCGTCAACTTTTAGAAATTAACAATTTATTTCAACCAAATTTTACCAATCAACAATTTAATATCCAGATTAACATTAACAACAATTATCACTTGATTATCATAGCATAATAGATTGAGTCGTGAATATAAAATATTCACCTTTCATGGTTAAAGATTGGACGACGAAGCACGAAGACGAATAGATAAGATAGACACTAACCGGCACGACGCAAAACGAACACAACTGCAAATCAAATAAAAGATTATCAATAATTTGCTTATTGTCATATATATATCGATTGAATATATATAAACCATACCGACGATGAAGCGAGATAGATTCAACAAGCCGGATAAAGCCTAGGACTGAGATCCCGGATCAGCAGCTGCAAACCAGTAAAACACTGTACGTAAGCAACTATTCCAAGCATACAATTAACAGTTTCATGCATATATTTATATGCAACTGAAGTGCACTAATCACAGGCAGCCAAGGCGCGGCACAGCAGTGACGGCGGGTGGGTCTGGGCAGAGCAGGGGCTGCAGTGGCGATGGGGTGGCCTGGTGGGGACGAGGCGGCAGTGGGTTGACGCGTGCGTGCAGGTGGTTGGCTGGTGGCGGGCGAAGTCGGGCAATGGGGTGGGCTGGTGGCGGAGTGCGCTGGGGCGAAGCAGTGGGGCGGAGGAGGCGGGCTGGGCTGTTGGTGGCGGAGGGCTGGCGAGTTGGGTGGCTGGTGGGTACGGGGCGGAGGCGGCTGGGGACGTGAGCAGGGTGGGGTACATGCGGGCTGGCATGTGGAGGGCAGGGCGGCTGGACGTGGGCAGTCGGAGGCAGGGCTGGAAGCAGGTGCTGGAGCGTGTAGGCGGAGGGCAGGGCAGGGGACGGGCGAAGCGGGTAGAGGCTGGGCGGAGGGCGCTGGGGCGGGTGGTGCGCGCTGGTCGTGACGCGGGTGGTGTGTGCGGGTGCTGGGTGGGTTTGCGCGTGCAGGCGGAGGGTGGGGTTGGTGGTTGCATGGGCGGAGGCGGAGGCAGGCGGAGCGGCAGGTCGTGGAGGTGGTTGGGAGGTGGGACGAGTTGGCTGGGCGAAGGGAGGCTGGGTGCTGGAGCGGGCATGGTGCTGGTTGGGGCTGGGTACGGTGACGGAGGAGGCGGAGCTGGAGGGCTGGGACGTGGAGCTGGGGAAGTGGGGTGCATGGGCAGTGGAGTGGGGAAATGGGGTGCATGGGCAGTGGAGTGGGGAAATGGGGCAGAGGAGCTGGGGAAAGTTTTATACAGAACTCTAAAATATAGAAATAGAAAAGGAGAAGAAGGAGGAAGTGCAGAGGAGAAGAGAGATGTTACGTACCAATTTTCTTTTTTCTTCTGAAGCAAAGTGAAGTGAAGTGATGCGGAGCAGTAAATGAAGGGAGAGGGTAGCAGATTTTATTCAGAAAAATTTAGTGTCCCCGTGCAACGAAATGATGATTGTCACAGTGGCTCTTCAGTTTCTGAATGGACAAGGACCATTTGAATTCTGAGCGGGAAAAGTAGGGTACTGGTTTGTGTGGCGTAACGGACCAGTTTGTACTCCGTTAACCAATTAATAGCTTGCAACGCCGAACTCCAATTGACACAAACAAATATACCATTTTGATCAGCGCGACGAGGCGGACACAACGGTATGAAGATATTGGTGGTTTGACATTGTTTGCGAAGTGGCGAATCTTATTTACCCATTTGCACGAGTGAACATTTTTACTAGCAATTAAAAGCGAAATTTGACGAAACGAAATGCGCCGCTATGATCAAAATATTTTTCATATGCTACATTGCGAAAAATATTTGGGTTCGGACGATAGAAAATTTACACATAAAATTAAAACTAATATGTAAATTTGACGAGCGAAATTTACTACAATATTTTTTGACGAAATTTGGCGTACACCTATGTCTATCTAGGCGTATTCCAAATGTGAAGTTTGAACGGTAACGGAAGTCGTTTGTGAATATTTGAAATTTCTATTACGGAGAATGCAGCAAAACAGCGAAGAATAAGATCGACGGAGCTAAAGATGTCCGAATTTTGAAAAACGAAAAACGACGCCTTCGTCAGAAAATGATTTAGAATTTTTCTATGTAAAAATATTTAGGTTCGGAAGATGAAATTTTTCACGCTTTAAAATGAACTGATGTGCAGTAAAACGCGCCTGAAGTTTACTGCGGTATTTTCCGACGAAACTTTACCCATCTCTACAATCATCTTGGCGCAATTTAGAAACAAAGTTGGACGCCGATAGAAATCGTATGTAAGTTTCACATTTTTAATTAAAATAACGGTTCTAAAATTTTTAAATTGGGTCGGAATTTCAGGGTCGTTACATTCTCCCCTACTCAAGACTTTTCGTCCTCGAAAAGGAACAAAGTAAAGAGTGGAAGAACAAATAACAAAGATACAAATGGATTTAGAATAGATCATTGAATATAGTAAAGAGTATAGATGGAATTTACCTTCAACAAACAATTCTGGATTAGAATCCCGGATACTCTCCTCGGTTTCCCAAGTGCAATCACGATCATCGGGACTCCATTGGACTTTGACTAGGCTAACCGACTTCCTTCTAAGTTGCTTTGTATCCCTATCAACAATATGAAGTGGTCTCCTCTCTATAGTCAAATCCGGCTCAATATCAACTTCATCTAACTGAGCAATAGGAATGGTCAAGGATGGATCGTGTACCACTTTCCGAAGATGTGAAACATGGAAGACGTTGTGCACGCCCTCAAATTTCTCCGGCAGTGCAACTCTGTAGGCTAGTGTACCAATTCTCTCAGTGATAGTGAATGGTCCAACAAATCTAGGAGCGAACTTCCCTCTACGACCAAATCGAATAACATTCTTCAAAGGTGATACCTTATCCCCGATCAGGAATTCTAAATCTCTTCTACGCCTATCAGCATAGCTCTTCTGTCTATCCTGTGCGGTCTTCATCTTCCTTCTGATTTCATTTACCTTCTCGGATGCTTCTATAATCATATCTGGGCCAAGAATCAATCGGTCACCAGGCTCAATCCAACAAGCTGGCGATTTGCATGGCCGTCCATATAAAGCTTCGAACGGTGCCATATCGATACTTGCCTGAATATAAAGGTGGTTAAATTTCAATTCAAATTTACTTATTCAAATTGAAATTTTGATTTACCTGATAACTATTATTATAAGTGAATTCAACCAAATGGAGATGGTTTTCCCAAGACCCACCGAAATCAATAATGCAGGCACGGAGCAGATCCTCTAAAATCTGATTCACCCTTTCAGTTTGGCCATCTGTTTGAGGATGATAAGCTGTGCTCAGATTCAGTTTAGTGCCCAAGACGTCCTGAAATGCCTTCCAGAATTTACTAGTGAATAAAGGGTCTCTATCGCACACAATACTAGATGGAACTCCATGAAGTCTAACAATCTCTCTCATATATGTCTCGGCCAAACTCAAAGCAGTCCGAGTGGTCTTAACAGGAATAAAGTGAGCAGATTTTGTCAACCTATCAACAATCACCCATATACTCTCGTTACCTTTTCTAGTCCTCGGTAATCCATCAATGAAGTCCATAGAAATCTGATCCCATTTCCAACACGGAATCTCTAGGGGTTGAAGTAATCCTGCAGTCTTCTGGTGATCGGCCTTAACTTGTTGGCAAGTGGTGCATCTACTGACATATATAGAAATATCCCTCTTCATCCCACTCCACCAATATAAACGCTTCATATTTCGGTACATCTTAGTGACACCAGGATGAAATGAAAGTGATGACCGATGGTTTTCTCTAAGCACTTCTTGTCTCAATCCATCGATATTAGGGACGCAAATACGATTGTCAATCCTCAGAACTCCATTACTATCTATCTGTGCTCCCACTTTACTGTCGGTATTTCCAACTCTACCAAGAACTAACTCCTTCATGCGATAGAGCAAGGTGTCCTCATATTGTTTGTCCTTGATGCGATCCACAAGAGATGGGGAGATAACAAGCTGAAACAGCATGCCTTCTACAAGATTACAGCATGACAATGCTTTGCTACGGCTCAAAGCATCAGCTACAACATTTGCTTTCCCAGGAGTATAATTGATATCGAGATCATATGCAGCTAGGAATTCAAGCCATCGAACTTGTCTCTGGTTCAAATCCTTCTGAGAAAAGATATACCTCAAGGACTTATGATCGGTGAATAATTCAAATTTGATTCCCAAAAGATGATGCCTCCACAGTTTCAGAGCAAATACAACTGCAAGAAGCTCTAGATCATGAGTTGCATAGTTTACTTCATGGATCTTCAACTGGCGGCCAGCATAAGCAATAACCTTTCCGCTTTGCATAAGAACAGCGCCTAAACCTTCTCGGCAAGCATCTGTATAGACAGTTAATTCTTCACTTCCATCGATTACCGCAAGAACTGGAGCTGAAGTTAACTTACGCTTTAATTTATTAAAAGCTGATTCGCACTTCTCACTCCAAATAAACTTGACATCCTTTCGGGTTAAAGCAGTGAGTGGGGCAGAAATCCGGGCAAAGTGCTCAATAAATCTACGATAATAGCCGGCCAAGCCCAAGAAGCTGCGGATATCAGTAGGAGTTTTGGGAGTCTCCCAATCCTGTAGATAAATTTCAATTTAGAAAGGGATGAGAGGAATTGAATAGAAATAGCGAATAGGATAGAACTTACATTGATTACGGCGATCTTAGCTGGATCGACCGAAATCCCATTTTCAGAAACTATATGGCCCAGGAATCTCACTTCGTCTCGCCAGAAGTGGCATTTAGAGAATTTGGCCTTAAGTTGATGATTTCGGAGAGTTTCCAGAACATAAGCAAGATGTGTCTCATGCTCCTTCTTGTCTTTGGAGAAGACGAGAATATCATCAATGAAAACAAGAACAAACTTGTTAAGCACATCACGGAAGACTCGATTCATCAAGTCGACGAAATAAGCAGGTGCGTTCGTCAAACCGAATGGCATAACCAACCATTCATAGAATCCGTTCTTGGTACGGAAGGCTGTCTTATGAATACTATCTTCTGCTACTCTGAGTTGGTGGAACCCAGTGGCAAGATCAAGTTGGGAGAAAACTTTAGCTCCATGGAGCTGATCGAATAAATCATTGATGCGAGGCATCGGATAGCGATTCTTGAGAGTGCGTTTGTTCAGTTCCCTATAATCAACACACATGCGAAGAGATCCATCCGATTTGGTGACAAATACAACTACGGTGCCCCATTCAGAACAACTTCTCCTAATCAAACCTCTAGCAAATAGATCATCAATTTGAGTTTTAAGTTCAGCTTTTTCTTTAGGAGCCATCCTTCTATGGGGAAGAACTACGGGAGTAGCTCCAGGAATAAGGTCAATGCGGAAATCGATCTCCCTTTTAGGCGGTAGAGAGTTGACCTCTCCAAATACATCGGGAAATTTCCGAACAATAGGAGTAGTACTGAGATCATCCGGGTGAGCATCAAGAGAGAATATGAAGCTTCCAGCATATTTCTGTGGTGATTTGCATTCGATGACAAGTGGTAGGCCATTGTCATTGACTAGAGAAACAGAACGAGCCTTGCAAGAAATAACAGCATCGAATTTCCTTAACCAATCAGCACCTAACAAGATGTCAAATGCTGCGAAGCCAAGTACATAAAAATCCCAAGTGAATCGATAAAAATCATACATAAGTACAACTCCCTTGCAAACACTTCGGAGGTTAGCGGGTCCTCCGATAGGATTTGAGACACATAAGTAGGTAGTAGCGAGAGTAGGTTCTAATTTGAGTTTATCACAAAGGTCAACTGATATGAAGCTATGCGAAGCACCTGTATCGAATAATACCCTAACAGGTGTAGTATGCAAATGAAAAATACTCCGTAAGGTACCTTGGTCATCCTGAGCAGGCGGTGTAGGAGTGGTGATAGCAAATACTCCAGACGGTGTGCCACGCTTATACAGTGGGCAGTCTTTCTTGAAATGACCCGGTTGGAGGCAGACATAGCACAAGTCTTTCCTAGTCGTAGAAGGTGGTGGAACAGCAGCTCCTGAAGATGGACAACTATTAGCATAGTGGCCCTTCTTATCGCATTTGAAGCAAGTGATATTAGCAAGGTCGATTGGGCTTTTCTGAGCATATCCCAATCCTGAAGTCTTCTGCCAAGCTTTCTTTTGTTGATCAAAGTTCATCTTCCTCTTCCCGAGCTGGCTAGAGGAGGGCTGAGTAGGAGCAGCCTTGGCAGTAGGTCCCCTAGGCTTTGCCTCATATCTAAGAGCATAGTCAACAAGCTCTGTGAAGGTGCAGTGAGTGTGGCCAGTAAGCAAGTCATAATACTCTGGTCTAGCTCCCAAAATGAACTTCTCGTTCTTTAGAAGCGGTGTATCAATCAATCCCGGGCCGAACTTGGAGAGTTCGTTGAATTTCCTCTCATACTCAGAAAAAGTCATACTGCCCTGCTTAAGATCCATAAAAGCTCTATAAAGTTGGGTTTTCCCAGCAGCGGGCATCCATTGTGCCGAGAAAGTATCCCTAATCAAAAGATAGGCAAGATGAATAACATTTCATGATTAAAAGAAGAATTTAGACTACGGAATCCAATTGAATTTTATACCTAAACTGGGCCCAAGTAATGGTGTTCTCCTCGATACGCGAAGTAACTGATTCCCACCAATCTTGCGCGGCATCCTGAAGTTGCCATGCAGCAAGCTGACGCTTCTGAGCATCAGTGATCTCTAGACCGGAAAATATCTTCTCTAAACCTTTAAGCCATTGCTGAGCCTCAATAATGTTCTCGGATCCAGAAAACTTAATACCTCCCAGCTGTGTATACTCCTTACTAAGAATGGTGAATTTGACAGGAGCTGGAGCGACAGGTGCACCCTGAGCAGGACCATGGCCCCTTCCTCCTCTATGGTTTCCTCTGGTACCCATCCTGAAATACCAAAGAGATTATTAAAGCCAAAGGATAGAAAATCACAGAATTTTAAGGAAAGTCTAATCAATGAATCAAAAGAAGTTTGAAATGAAAGGATTTGGATATTGAACCGATTCTCCTCATTCTAGGGTATTGCTACCCTATCTCTAATGAGTTTATATATAATCCCAAACTAAGGTTTTTTTAGGGAAACCGAAGCTCTGATACCAACTGTAACAACCCGTATATTTGGACCATTTAAATTGACAATAATCCACACATGTCAACTTAAATAATACAAAACACGAATCGTTATGGGATTATAAATACATAAATGTAAATGAGAATCAATACAACATCACAGAACAGTCACAGAATAATGCAGCGGAAAATACATCGTCATAATAGCAGTTCATGAAGCCACTATATAATATACAACAATGTCATAACATCAAGTGACTAAAGCCAAAAATGTCCAACAGACTAGGACATCAAAATAGGAATAGAAATAGACTGATAAAGATAAATGCTAAGCCTTCAACATCTTCGACCAACCTTGACCAGCAACTGGATAGCTTCAGACTGACCCGAGCATATACAAAAAGAAACACTCGAGTCAGGACTCAAAATCTTATACAATTAAATCAAGTGCAAGGTAATAGTTCATAACTTAAAGATGGGTGAAATAACATCTCTAAGGATCCGATAAACTATCTATATATACAATGGAATACGATAGGTAGATAATGTCTAATCAGTAAAGTACGATATTAAAATAGTGTTAAGTCATGGCCCATACCACCCTTAACACATTTTTATTCCCAAGAGCATATACAAGACCGTAGTTTCCCCAAAACCGGAAGTCACCAGAGGGCAATCCATATACTAAGGTACAAATCAAAACGTAGTGGTCGCGAATAGGATAATCAGTATGACAAGGTACATGAGGCGATACCAACTAGGATACTAGTAGTTGCCTGATCCGGACTGATGTTGAGCATAGCAGCTACTATCTCAACACCGCGAAACAACACTCCCAAATCAAGGGGGTGCACCCAAATCGAATCACAAAAGTAATAGATATGGTATCGAAGAAGTGCGTCCGCTAGAGGTAGCGAACCTCAATGGCCCGGCGCGGCTCCTGTTTTAGTCATGTCAGGAGTCGTCCAATATCGTTCTCTTTCTTCAGTCAACGCGATCACCAAACCATCCACTTCATTCTGGATCAACACTTCGCGTGTAATAGTTATTAAAGTGGTTTTCGGTATCGACAGAGAGTATGTCCATATCCGATCCCGGACTCTTTAATAACTACGTATTTATTACCCAATGGTCAATTTAAGTTAAGGTTTAAACCAATCAAAGTCCAAAAGTCAAGGTGCAAATTTGACTTCCAAAATTTGACATTTCACGATTCAATTTATTTCGGAAATTTAAAATCATATTTCAAATGAAATCTGTAGTTCAACATTTAATTAACAATATAGTTAAGTATTCAAGTTCAATTTAATAACTCTCTTATTAAATTTAGTTCAAAATCAATTTATCCAAATTTACCGGTCAATTAAGTTCGAATCGTTAGATCAAATTCTATTTATCTCAATTCATGTTTACATTCATCGTTCATTAAATATAATCATAAATTTGATTAAATCGATTTCATTAGATTTAAAATCATTTACCTTTAAATTGTCGCTAAATTTAATCCATAAAACTTTAGTTAGTTTCGTATTCCATTTTAAGTCAAAATTTCCTAAATCTAAATTATTATTTATAACAAGTTCAAATCTATTTAATTTAAAACTTAGTTTAAATCTGAATCTACCAATCTAATAAATTAAATTATTAAATTCTAAAACTCACTTGTTTTAAATCTTATTTCAATTCATTTTTCTTCAATTAAATAGATTTATTAATCCGTTTCAATTTAATCCATTAATTTATTCCAATAAATCCATTAATTTATTTTAATTAAATCCATTAATTTATTTCAAATAAATCCATTAATTTATTTCAATTAAATCCATTAAGTCGTTACTTGATTTCCAAACAATTTATTAAGTTCATTTCTTAATTTCAAATAGATTTCAATTTCAAAATAATTTTGTTGACCAATCGGGTTTCTTATTTTTAATTGTCTATCCTAGGCCAAGTTATTTAAGTGGGTATTTATCATTTCAACCCGATATCATTCAATATAAAACAAAGGGAACTTGCAGTGTGATAGCTGGGATGGTGTCAAAGTAAATAAACAAGCAATAGCAACCATACATAACAAATTAACAATTTATTCAAATAATCCCGAAATAACCATATTAACTTACATTAGTTAATTATGCAAATTAATATAATTATTCCTAGAATCCAACGGATTAAAGATTATTACAGGATGATTTTTACTTGGTGTCCGTTATCAAATTTCTACATCAATCGTACTTATCAATTTTAATGTCACTATTATTTACTCTAATTAACATCGTATTACAGTTCAACATGTTTAAACAATATATGGCGTCAACTTTTAGAAATTAACAATTTATTTCAACCAAATTTTACCAATCAACAATTTAATATCCAGATTAACATTAACAACAATTATCACTTGATTATCATAGCATAATAGATTGAGTCGTGAATATAAAATATTCACCTTTCGTGGTTAAAGATTGGACGACGAAGCACGAAGACGAATAGATAAGATAGACACTAACCGGCACGACGCAAAACGAACACAACTGCAAATCAAATAAAAGATTATCAATAATTTGCTTATTGTCATATATATATCGATTGAATATATATAAACCATACCGACGATGAAGCGAGATAGATTCAACAAGCCGGATAAAGCCTAGGACTGAGATCCCGGATCAGCAGCTGCAAACCAGTAAAACACTGTACGTAAGCAACTATTCCAAGCATACAATTAACAGTTTCATGCATATATTTATATGCAACTGAAGTGCACTAATCACAGGCAGCCAAGGCGCGGCACAGCAGTGACGGCGGGTGGGTCTGGGCAGAGCAGGGGCTGCAGTGGCGATGGGGTGGCCTGGTGGGGACGAGGCGGCAGTGGGTTGACGCGTGCGTGCAGGTGGTTGGCTGGTGGCGGGCGAAGTCGGGCAATGGGGTGGGCTGGTGGCGGAGTGCGCTGGGGCGAAGCAGTGGGGCGGAGGAGGCGGGCTGGGCTGTTGGTGGCGGAGGGCTGGCGAGTTGGGTGGCTGGTGGGTACGGGGCGGAGGCGGCTGGGGACGTGAGCAGGGTGGGGTACATGCGGGCTGGCATGTGGAGGGCAGGGCGGCTGGACGTGGGCAGTCGGAGGCAGGGCTGGAAGCAGGTGCTGGAGCGTGTAGGCGGAGGGCAGGGCTGGGGACGGGCGAAGCGGGTAGAGGCTGGGCGGAGGGCGCTGGGGCGGGTGGTGCGCGCTGGTCGTGACGCGGGTGGTGGGTGCGGGTGCTGGGTGGGTTTGCGCGTGCAGGCGGAGGGTGGGGTTGGTGGTTGCATGGGCGGAGGCGGAGGCAGGCGGAGCGGCAGGTCGTGGAGGTGGTTGGGAGGTGGGACGAGTTGGCTGGGCGAAGGGAGGCTGGGTGCTGGAGCGGGCATGGTGCTGGTTGGGGCTGGGTACGGTGACGGAGGAGGCGGAGCTGGAGGGCTGGGACGTGGAGCTGGGGAAGTGAGGTGCATGGGCAGTGGAGTGGGGAAATGGGGTGCATGGGCAGTGGAGTGGGGAAATGGGGCAGAGGAGCTGGGGAAAGTTTTATACAGAACTCTAAAATATAGAAATAGAAAAGGAGAAGAAGGAGGAAGTGCAGAGGAGAAGAGAGATGTTACGTATCAATTTTCTTTTTTCTTCTGAAGCAAAGTGAAGTGAAGTGATGCGGAGCAGTAAATGAAGGGAGAGGGTAGCAGATTTTATTCAGAAAAATTTAGAGTCCCCGTGCAACGAAATGATGATTGTCACAGTGGCTCTTCAGTTTCTGAATGGACAAGGGCCATTTGAATTCTGAGCGGGAAAAGTAGGGTACTGGTTTGTGTGGCGTAACGGACCAGTTTGTACTCCGTTAACCAATTAATAGCTTGCAACGCCGAACTCCAATTGACACAAACAAATATACCATTTTGATCAGCGCGACGAGGCGGACACAACGGTATGAAGATATTGGTGGTTTGACATTGTTTGCGAAGTGGCGAATCTTATTTACCCATTTGCACGAGTGAACATTTTTACTAGCAATTAAAAGCGAAATTTGACGAAACGAAATGCGCCGCTATGATCAAAATATTTTTCATATGCTACATTGCGAAAAATATTTGGGTTCGGACGATAGAAAATTTACACATAAAATTAAAACTAATATGTAAATTTGACGAGCGAAATTTACTACAATATTTTTTGACGAAATTTGGCGTACACCTATGTCTATCTAGGCGTATTCCAAATGTGAAGTTTGAACGGTAACGGAAGTCGTTTGTGAATATTTGAAATTTCTATTACGGAGAATGCAGCAAAACAGCGAAGAATAAGATCGACGGAGCTAAAGATGTCCGAATTTTGAAAAACGAAAAACGACTCCTTCGTCAGAAAATGATTTAGAATTTTTCTATGTAAAAATATTTAGGTTCGGAAGATGAAATTTTTCACGCTTTAAAATGAACTGATGTGCAGTAAAACGCGCCTGAAGTTTACTGCGGTATTTTCCGACGAAACTTTACCCATCTCTACAATCATCTTGGCGCAATTTAGAAACAAAGTTGGACGCCGATAGAAATCGTATGTAAGTTTCACATTTTTAATTAAAATAACGGTTCTAAAATTTTTAAATTGGATCGGAATTTCAGGGTCGTTACAGTATGCAAAAACTACCGATGATGTATTGAATGATTTGTAATGAAATTATAATTTGATTACTTTGTAATTGATGTATTGAATGATTATTGATGATGTTACTTAATGAATGATTGATGTTTTGGGTAATATGTATTAAAATCATTGTTCAATTTATAGTAATCGAACTATTAGTGCTTTGTAGCATAAAAATATTTTTGTGTTGAAATAAGCATTGCTGTGCTATAATATTTTAAAAAGAAATTGATAGTATGGATGGTAGTTTTTTACTAACCAATCACGATCCACACGTCAATTAATAAACGCACGGTTAGAGTTGGCTGTACTTTTGTTGAATGGTACGGTGGTATTTAGTCAAGTAAAGTATAAGTAGATGGTGTGCCACCATCGTGCTATTAATTTGGCAGTTAATATCAAATGATAGAGTACATGGTAGTTTAAGATCGACCATCTCTACAAACATACAGCTACATGTAACCGGGCGGTGGTTGTAAGAGCCGACCAGTAACGGGGTCAGTTGCTACAGCTATAACTCATCGATAAGGGAAACTACGGTATGGTTATATACAACCGTATGGCAACGGATGAGGCCGACCAGTATGGCAATGAAATTCCATGGCTATATATTGTCGTAGTTTCAGTTCATTTGAATAGCAATATGTCATCGATCAGTATGCTACTGATTTAGCACGGCTATATATTGCCAAACGATAATCAAACATTGCAGTGATATGCTGCCGACCATTACGTGATAAGTTAAAGTAATGTTCATCAGATACACAATGATAAGTACATGATGTCAAGCAATACACAATGTTCATCAAATACACAATGTTAAGTTAAACTAATGTTCATCAATTTACACATTATATCAACCTGAGCATCAATGCCAACATGAGTATAAATGCGAACCTGTTCATCAATTTACACATCACACATGATATCAATCTATACACATTGTGTCAGCCTGAGCGTACGGCTATACATAACTCAGGCATAGAAATACAGGCATGCAAGATCACATACATGATCAAATTTACACACACGTGCACATAGTTTTCACAGTGCATACACTGAAGCACGTTGACATACACTGAAACAATACATTGAATCAACACATTGTTCATCAAATACACTGAAGCAAGGCACAGAAGCATACACTAAAGCAATATAGTGAAACAACTTCAAAGTAATCTTTCAAAACATACAAAACTAGATACAAAAATAGATCCCCGGCCATATCAGAAGCAATATATAGTTGGCATCTCAACACATAACACTAAGTTAGCATATGACCATTAAATACACAGAAGCAGTACACACACTAACCATATGAGCACTTAAGCGATAAATAACTAATGTAATACACAAAGTAATAAACAACAAAGTACATATCACTAAAAACAATACCATAAAGTTTCATATACCATACAAAATACCAAAACGTTTCATACACCATACAAAATACCATAATTTTTCACACACATTTACGAGAATAAAAATAAGCTGACGAAATACATTCCAACTTCACAGTAATCATCGTCCTCTCGGATCATTATTCCCCTTCTTACGTATCTCCCATTTATCCAGTTCATTTAATGCTTCTTCCAAAATATCCACGGCTTGTCGTTGTGTATCCAGCAAACTCGTAACTTCTTTTAGACGATCAATTAAACTATTCTTCAGTGCGTCAATTGCTTTACTAGCAGCTATTTTCTATCACTCTATGAACAAAATAGTAAATTATTTAAAGTTGTAGAAATTTACCAATTTGTCACCAACGTCAACTTTTCTACTGGCGCTTTGCTTCATTTTAGGGTTTTGAACAGTCGGATGTGAAACATCAAGATACCATGCTAAGTATTTGGCATTACAATCCTAAGGTTCCACTATAGTTGGGGATTGTGATTTCATAAAAAGCAAATGATCCCACCAATTTCCTAATCACCAAAACCCATTATCATACTCAACCCGATATTGATTAGCAGCCAATCCTCTATGACATTTTCTAGACTCCATAGGATTTTTCGAAATTCGTTGACAAATTCCAAATTGTAACATAACCCTATTGGGACAATATGGTTCAGCAATGTCAAAACACAATATAACACCATTGTAGAACACAACTTTGGGTAAAGGGTAATGAGATCTAATATTATGATAAGGATCCCAATATATCTACAAAATTTAAAATAACATAAGATGTTAAATATCACCAAATTTTTATTAAGATCCTAGAGCAAATTAAATCTTACATTTTGAGCAGTTAAATCATCTAGTTCTCTAAGTCGAATTATAGCATCTGTTGAATCACCGGACCGATTCTTAGGTTCCCATTTACACATTCTAGGCATAGTGTGATCATATTATTTTTGCAAGGAACAACATTAGGAATAATAGGGAAGTTGTCATAAATCCATGCCTAAAAAAATAACTTCATTGAGCTATAACAATGTCAAAGTTAAGAAACACCAAAAACAAAAAAAAATTATAATACACATAACGTCAATAATGTTAAATAGCCAGCCATTTGTCCGACGTCACGTCGGCAAGCCAAACCAAGATGACGATACGGAAGAGCTAATACCCTCATCCCCAAGCTTACTTACTCAAACTATGAACATTTGACAAACATTTTAAATAGTTAACTAACACCTTTGTACCAGACTTGTCACAACAAAGTACATCCCCGCAAATAAAGTAAGTAAGCACGGGCAATGATTTCGTAATCATTCTCACTCATTTCTTCATTCTTCGATATTTCATTGAATCTATCCAACAGAAAATTAAGCTTCACGAAGCTTGAATGGTTTAATTCTTCCCTCGCAGCTTCATTTGTAGCTCTGAAATATTCCATTACAAGGTCAATCTCAGTCCATTCATCTTCTTCCCTATAAATAAAATGACCAACAACCGGAACTTTCAAAATATGAGCAACATCATCCAATGTAATTGTCAACTCTTCGAACGGCATATGAAACAAATTAGTCTTTGGATGCCATCTCTCGATAAAAGCTGAAATAATAATATAATTTACATGTTTGTATGTATATTCAACCAAACTGGACAAACCCGAATTCTTTATTGTTTCAACAACTTGACTTTACAAATCATCCAACTTCCACTCATTTAGCTCTCTAATATGCAATACTTTTGAGTGGCCCTCTCTCTTATAATGAAAATTTCACAAATTGAAACACATTTATAATTAATATACATAAGTAATAACATTACAAAGTGTTTAACTACCTCTTCCTTGTTCCAAATACTATGTGCGATACGAGTTTCAAAAATTTTGAGAATACAAGAAGCATTAACGGACGGGGAAGCAATGACTGCGGTTGAAGTTGAAGGATTCACATTTAATATGTTCTTCGGTGGCACCTCTTCGGCCTTTGAGTTATTCGAACTCGATCCATCATCCGAATCATCGTCATCGGAACATACTTCGCTAGACCCATTTTCCTTCTCGATACCATCCTTTGATCCATCATCGTGGGAACTACTACCGTTTACTTCCTCTTCACTAGCAATTTTTGCATCTTCATGTGCTTCCACTGATTTTTGTACAA
This sequence comes from Allium fistulosum, assembly GCA_030737815.1. NCBI lineage: Eukaryota > Viridiplantae > Streptophyta > Magnoliopsida > Asparagales > Amaryllidaceae > Allium > Allium fistulosum. The sequence continues at coordinate 638,113,113 of CM060901.1, forward strand.
TGGATTTTTTTCTTATCTTGTTCAAGTTCCAATGCACGTTTTCTCCGCTAAGATGCATTCAAGTGCTCTCTCTCTTTTCCTACAATTATGACTAATAAACAATTTAATTAACATCTCCACAATAATTTAATGTAAACAATCTTTCCTACACAAAAGAATAAATTAAAAAATAACCATGAACTGTTTAAATAATAGACCTTTATTTGAACTATGTATTTCAAATTTATTTTTTCTGTTCAACTTTTGCTATGTATTTAGCTATAAGTATTTTTCAGCTAAAAGTTAATTATAAGGGAACTATGTATTTTAAGTAATATTTTTTTTCTTCTCAACTATGTATTTAACTGTAACTTCCAAGTATAACCTTATTTCATCAGCATAAACCTTCACCTTTTAATTTTGTATAAATACAATTGAGATTTGGTACATATTCTTGCATAAATACATGAACAAAGGGCTTCACGTATCAATCAACTAACTACAGCCGCTCCATATGGTGTCAACTGGCGAAGTACAACCGCGGCAAAAAAAAATTAGGAGCAAACCAAAATTGGAAGTCATGGACATAATCGACCACCCTATCGACCGATTCAACATTGACTGGGACCAGAAGCCAAAACCTGTAACAACCCGGATATTCATAGCAATTAATGATCGTCACTAGGTGATTAAATCGTTCGCCAATTTTTATTGGAATTTTATCAAGTTAAAATTCTTTTGAAAAATCGTTCGACCCGTTCCCTTTCTTATTTTGTTCGACCTGATTTTCCCCCTTCCCGATTCATTCTTCATTTTGATTTCAAACGCTTTCCCCTTTTTAGCCAGCCCTATTTTATTTTATACGACCGAATCCACTTCTTTGCTTTTTGAAAACAATGGCGGCCTAAATCCTTTCTTCCTCCGATCGACTAAATTAGGGCTTGGTCTCGCGTTCGTTCCTGTGAGATTTGCTATGGCTTCGGCCTTGCTTTTGGTTCTTGGAGATTCGCTAGGGCTTTGGCTTTTAGCAGATTAGGGCTTCGTTCTCCTTGTTCCAAACTGATGAAATTGGGGCTTTCGATTCCTCGTTGCTCTCGGTTGCCACGTCGAAGAAGGTGAGTGCTTCACTCACATCTAATTCGAAATAGTTCGACTTCGTCTGCTTAATTTGTTTCTGTTGTCAAGGTTTTGACTTGGTTAGTAATTCTTGGCTTTGTGTTCGTGATGCTTGACCATTTCCGTGAATTTCCCTATTGACCCGATTGCAGTAGCTTTGAATTTTGAGATTTATTGTTTACCACCGACTTTGCTATGACTTTGTGAATTTTGATTTACCTTCGGCCATTTCTGTTTTCAGTGCTTGTATTGCCTGTTGGGTTTGGTCATATTCAATTCGGTTTCACTGTGTCCTGGTTTGTAGACTACCTCTTCGAGGCAATTGAGTCTGGTGCACTACCTTTGCATTCTTCACTAATGTATAGTCTGCATTTATATTTATCCGAAGCTTTTGAGATAGTTTCAGTGGCATGTTGTAGATCACGTTGGCTACTAGTCGTCTGTACCTCTGCATTCATTGTAGCGTACCCTGATTTGAACCATACTTTAATTCACTGATGCCGTAGCTTGATCCATGTTTCGACCTGTTGCATTTGTGTACTTTATATTGTTTAACCTTTTTGACATGTTGTTACTGATGGATTATATTGTGTTCATGAATTTCATGTTGGCATCTGCATTGAAGGTTTTGACCTTCTTCATTGTATATGTTGTACTTACGAACCTGTCACATTTGGTATTTTTCATTCCCTGACCTGTCTCCTATTCAAGTTGATAGTTGTAATGTGACATTGTCTGGGCTTTCAGTGCATATGAATTTCAGCATAGTTGTATTCTTGTGCTTAGTCTCTGCATTCACTTCAAGTTGTCTTCATATATACTTGCTTATAACTTCACATGCGTTGTCATTTAGTCGTACATGTTCATAAGTCTGGTCTTTGATTCATATGTATGTCTGTATGCATATATTGTTGAATTTTTGTTGAATTGTTGCACTGGGTTGATTTTTCTTGAGTCTGCATCACTGGTCTTTGCAGTCTGGTTTCCATAGCCTTTACCTTGTGCCTATTTGTGAACATTGTATCAACTTGAATATGTTGCATGTTGTTACCATTGTAGATTGATGTCTACACTCGAACATAGTCTTGTATTTGTTCACCGTATCAACTGGAGTTTCTTCAGTCTATTGCCATTGAGCATCTGGACTCGAGTTTATTCATTCTTATATTGTTGCATAGTTGTCGTTGTTGCATGTAGTTGCCATTCGGTTACTGTAGCCTTTGTACATTGAGGCTGCTGTGTTCATATGCTCACTTGTACATGCATTTGCCACTGATATTTCTATGTAGATTGTTGTACTTGAACTGTTGCACTTGAATGTGTATTTGATTCTGGTGCTACAGTTGAGTTGCAACCATAACATTCATATATGTTGATTTCCTTTTGTTGCTTTATTGGTCCTTGAACATCTCTGAGTATTCCTTTTCACTGTGGCATTGGTTTTGGGCACAGTTGCTTTGTGCCTCTGTTGTGCACTTCATATTTGCCACTGCAGTTTCATTGTGGTGGTTGCTTTGTATTTGATCTGTATATTTTGGCCAGGTTGTGCTATTCAGTTGAGTTTGACACTTGAGTTGTCGTTGTTTGACTGTTTAGTTTTCTGGTTAATCGCTTGTTTCAACTGTAGTTGTATTGTGCAGTTGTTTCTGCTTTCATTGGTACAGTTTCTCCTTTATGATCTCGTGGTGACTGCAGTTTTGTTGCAGATTGCCCTTGTATTCATTTATGTCTGCAGTTGTGTTGTGTCCGAGTAGCCGTGACTTGACCTCTGTATTATTGATTTGCTGTCAATGGTTGGAGTTATGATGACATCTCGTACTGTGGTGGCGAGGCAGTACATGCGTGCGTGAATTGCAGCCACACAGAATTGATAGATTTTAATTGATATTTCTTTTGTTCTTGATTCATTGATCTGTTGCGTATTTCGTATGCCGTATCGGCGAGGCAGTACACGTTAGCGTGTACTGCAGCCAATTAGAAATTGATAATTCTGTTGTTTTCTATATTATCTTCGTTGATGATCTTTTTACTTATCTTTGTTGATATTTTGAATCTGCTGATTTGCTGTTTAACACTGATACGTGTTGTATTTACCGTTATCCAATTTCTTATTAAAGAATTGGATATACGAGATTTTAGTGACCGTTGTCTATTTGATATTGGATTATTATTGCTTCTATGCATTAATAACTGAGTTTGAATTAGACTGACCCGTGTATTATTTTCTTTTGAATTTAATACTCGGGTCAGACTGAGTATTTACAGGTTGTAGATTTTTAGTTTTGGGTTGCTGCTAGAGCTATGAAGACTTTTCACATCTTCTGAAGTTGTCTTTGTCTTTTTGTAGTAATCAGTGTATTGATTAGGATGACATGTATTCATGTACATTAGTTGATAATGTATTTGTGTATATAACTTCCAGAGTCGACAGTTATAGTTGTATCATATGTATTGTGTCAAATGTATTGTAACTGACATCAGTTATTATATATATATGAGACTTTTTGTTCCATCTGTATTCCGCATTTATGTTATCTGTGTTATTTTTATATTTATTGTCCTAAACTATTATAGCCACTGTGTAGTAGCTTTGAGTTTGTATCGGTACGTCGGATTTCCTCTAAAAATGAAACGCATGTTTTACTATCTGACATATCGGTGCTCGCACAAAGCAATTACATGGATGGTCGCTCCTCAACAGCCTTATTCTCCGTGCTAGTTGACAACATTACACCGTAGTGTTCTTGGCTAGCGCGTGTATAGAAGTGGGGCGTCACAAAACCCTAGACGCGATTTTAGCTAAATTGGATATAGAGAACTTACGCGATGACTGAGAAGAAGAATTTTTGGATTGCGAGATGGTTGAGTTGGCTGAATTTGCTTCTTCGTCACTTTGATTGATTTTTTATTGTGAAGAATCATGTTTCTGGATCGACGACGAAGGAGAGAAAAGTGAAAATAGGATTTTTTTTGAAATGGTAGCCTGATTTGTATATTTATGGTATAAAATAGTACATACGTTGCTTATACACGGTACTATCTAGAAACTGTATTAGTAAACATTTTTGGGTGCTTTTATGTAATTTCTAGAAACTTACACAATGTTTATAAATCTATGATAGGCCATTTATGTAATTTCTTTTTACCCGTGTATAAAATTGAACGGTGGAGTTTTTGCGAGTGAAGCAACAAATTGATAGTGTTGGAAAGTGTACTATTTTAACCAAATCAAGCAGCACACTCGCACACTTCAGAATAATACGAAAATCTATCTTTGCATCCAAAATTTAGGAAAACCATGAATACTATTATCACTTCTCCAAAACTATACTATTCCTCATGTCCCCACCCAATCCTGAAAATCCAATCTCCGCGTATCCATCCTCAAACTCACATTCCCGCCAAAAACCCCTCCTCCTCCTCCTCATCGTCAGACCCCATCTCTTACTCCGAAATCAAAACCCTAGCCCAATTCGACTCCCTCCACAACAAAATCCGCGTCCTCCAAATCTCCCGCCGTTCCGACCACCCCTTCGCCGGATCTCGCCTCCTCCTCCTCGATTCTCCCGGCAACATCCAATCCATCTCCTTTCTCTTCCGTCCCTTCACCCAAACCTACTTCGACGTCTTCGCCACCTTCCCTCCCATCATCCCTTCCGGCCCTTCCGCTATCCTCGGTTTCGGCGCCGGCTCAACGGCCCGCCTCCTCCACCACCTCTACCCCGATTCCTTCTCCGAACACCTAAACATCATTCACGGGTACGAAATCGACCCATCCGTCATTTCCGTAGCTCGCGAGTATTTCGGGCTGGAAAAGCTTGAGAAGCAGATGGGGAAGGCGTTAATTATTCATGTGATGGATGCGTTGGACGCGGAGGTTGAAAACGGGTTCGCGGGTGTGTATGTGGATCTGTTTAGAGAGGGGAGTTTGGTGCCGGAGCTGCAGGAAAAGGAGACGTGGCTGAAGATTAAGAGGAAGCTGAAGAGAGGAGGGAGGGTGATGGTGAACTGCGGAGGGAGGTGCGTGGAGGCGGAGGACGACAGGAGGGATGGTGAGGTTTTGAAGGAGGAGACCTTGAGGGTTATGAGTGAGGTTTTTGGGAAGGGGAAAGTTTGGGTCTTGAAGCTTGGGTTCGAGGAGGAGGATAGTTGGGTGGCCTTTACAGGGGAGGAGGTGGATCGGGATGCATGGAAGGCGAGTTTGGTGAAGGAGCTGAGGTGGTATGTTGATACGTGGAGACCTTATTGTCAATGAGGTTAGTTATGCATGATTGGTGTTTGATTTTATGCTCCTCTGATTTTTTATTTCTGAGTGGTTTATTGGTATTATATACTTTTGGTTGCAGATGTATACTTACTAAGTACCTTCGAGTACATTAGCATGTACCAACAACATTTTTTGAAAGTAACGTTTATGAACTTTTTCCTCTTATGTTTTAACTGCTAAGCTAAGCCCATTTTTAATTAAATTGTGAATTAATTATTTGTTGTTTTTAGGGTGTGACGACTGTTCGACGGCTCGATCCGAAGCTATAAATTGTCTGGTCCAGTTCATCTGATTCTCATTTTAGACACGCGTTAAAATAAGGAAAAATGTATGAAAATATGTTTTTTCGAGATTGTCTTATGTTTTTCTATTGTTCGAATCTAAACTTGTCCGATTTGTGTCCATTTGAATCTCTTATAAGGATGGACACTTAAAAGCTGAAATTTAATGTGATAAAATATTTATTTTAATATGAAAGCCATATCTCTATCTTTCTGTATATTTATAATTCATGTTTATGAGATGATAAGATATGAAAAAATTGTACAAACAATTGGTTCGTGTGGAGGTGTACATGTTGGTTTACACAAAATTGGTTGTATAATATTAGAATATGCATTTTATGACGATCCGCATTTTGAAAGGTTTAAGTCGACAATAAACCACACAAGTCCAACTCAAAACAATTCGGAACACAGATAATTAATGAGGTTAATTAAGAAAAATAAGAAAAGAAGAAAACAAACACAGAATTTCGCAGCGGAATAACAAAATATAATAATCAAATAAACAGTTCATGAAGCTGTTTATACTATACATTTGATTAAAATTTTACAACGTCTATCAGAGTTATATATACAACAGAACAATAGAATAATGCAGCAAAACAAAATGATGTGGTAAATAATACTAGTAATAATATACCAAATCTTCGTCTTTGTCCTCCAGAATAATATGATCTTCAATACACTGAAAACTCAGGGTCGATCTGAGCATAAAGTAAAACAATACACTCGAGTCAGAACCAAAATATTCTCATGTGAGTCAAATCAATATCACATATAACAGGAGTGTAATAGCGTCAGAGATGTTTACGGGGTTTTACATCTCCTATCCAGTGTATAACGTGCGTGCAATAACTCAAGAGATGTTACGAAATTTTCCATCTCTTAAGGATCCGTCCAAATATCTATATATAGTAGAATACACTATATATGTAATGTCTAATCAATAAAATAAATATTTTTTCTAGCGTTAAGCCTTTACATTAATCCCCCTTAACGCGCTTTTAAACATTGTTGTACAGTTTGCATATAACGCCCCAGTGGCACGTCGGGGGATAGGGATGTGCCGTGATACGACAACACTAAACCAAATTTGTAGTGGTCTTGTATAAGGATAAAAGTATGGCAAGGCACGTAAGACAATGCCCAATGTATGGTACTACCAGTTCGGGTCGCAAGGCTAGTGGTAACGCATCGTAGCCACGACCACCCACCGCGTCCATCCATCCCATATCGAGTCAAAGGAAGGTTATCCCAAATCAAGGCGCACCAATCGAAACAAACTTCAAAAGTAATAGTATGGACCAAGTCCAAAAAGAAAATCGAAGAACAGATGTCCGTTAGAGGTAGCTACGCTCACTGGCCCTGTCAAGCCGTCCTGTTTTAGTTATTTCAAATTGACAGAAGTGTCGGGCATATTCATCATCGTTCTCTTTCTTTAAATCAAGCAACGTACACCAAATCCAACTACTTCATTCTGGAGTCTCTTTCGTGTATACAGTTGTTAAAGTGGTTCCAATATTGACAGAGAGTATGCCAATAAAAGGCCTCGGTCTCTTTTACAACCAAACGTCGTTTTACACACCGGTTGGTTTTTTTACATTCCGAAAACGATTCATACTTGATATCAAAATATCATATTCACTTCAAAATAATCTTCACTTCAAAATTATCATATTCACTTCAAAATTAATTTCATTTCAAAATCATGTTTCCACTTCGAAATTAATTTCATTTCAAAATCATTTTATTCATTTCCAAAATCGTTTCGAATTTCAACTTAGGTTATAACTTCAATTTAACCAAATTCGCATTTTAATCCACGATTTAGATATAACAATTCCCAACTTGAATAGTTTGATTTTTTTTGAAAATAGTTTGAAAAGTTAAATAGTTTGAAAAGTTAAATAGTTTGAAAAATTAAAATAGTTAAAATAGTTTATATATAAATGATTTGAAAACTTAAATAATTTGAAAATTTAAAAAGATAAATTTTAAAACAGTTTATTGTAAAAATAGTTTCAAATTTAAACTGTTTCTTTCCATTTCCAATAAATCTGGACTCATGTCCAAATTCCAATCAAATTGATTTAATTTTCAAATCTTCCAATTCAAATCATCTTTAATCTCCCATCAATTTTAAATCAACTCAATTTCGATTTTAATTCAAATCAACTTCAATTTCGATTTCAATTCAAATCAACTTCAATTTTGATTTCATTCGAATTAACTTCAATTTTGAAACGTTCATATTAACTTCAAATTCGATTCAATGGTTTGCATTTCAATTCAATTCTTATTTTAAACCATTTCAATTATATAAATTTCAAGTCAAATTTCAATTTACTGATTTAAATCACTTAAATCAAATAAAACTTCAATGTTCAATTTAAGGTTCAAATCTTTAAAATAATATAATTTCGAACCAAATTGAAATATCGATTTATATCACTTTTACTTAGATAAATTCCTAAATTCGAATAAAGTTCAAACCTTTTTAAAACAAATCAATTTCCATAATTCAAATCATGTTTCAATTATAATTTCAAATTCGAAATTTCATTCTTTAAACAATTTCTTTTAACCAATTTCAATTTCAACATTTCAAGCTCGAGTTCGAAAATAATTCAATTTCCATAAATCAATTTTTTTATTCTTTAAAAACGATATCATTTAAATAATTTCAAAACCAAAAATTTTAAAACTATTTAATTTAACCAATCCGGTGTCCGTATATAATTTTCTATCCTATGGCTAAGTAATTAGTTATTTCAATTTTTAATTGCAGGGATGTATATATATCATTTCAATCCAAATCTCAGTGTCATAGGTATATATCGTTTCAACCTATTTTTTAATTTATTCGAAATAATTCAATTTATAGTTTTATATACTGTCAATAATATACAGGGTGATAATGGGATATATATAAAATAAATAAACATCCAATCATCCAATACATCAACCAATATCATTCAATTTCAATCAACATTCAAATCAGCCAATAAATCACAACAATTAACTAGTTATCAATATCGGGTGTTTAATTAGCAATTTAATTTCAATTTCAAATTTAACTGTCAATTTAAATTCCTATCAGTTCAATTCATATGGCGATTTAAAATGTCAGTTAAATTATCAAACAACAATCGATAAAATTAAATCACTTCATAATTTCAATTTAACGAACATCAGAATAATTTAGTATTTCGTGAGTGGGTTTAATCACTCACCTTTATTTGAAACTAAATGTTTTTTAGCTTCAAATAAATCCCAATCTAACTCATGACATAGCCTTCGTCGATACGATCGTAATGCGACTCGTTTCGCTCGAATCCGACCTCGTATGAAAAAGATATTAACTAATTATCATATGAATATAATTAAACTAAATCAACAAAAATAATTAACAATAAAAAAACAAAACCTTATCCCTTCCTCCCTTCTCTCATGTACACTCCTCCAGGTCGTGCTATTTTTTTTATACATAGCCGATCGCTAGAACGACGCCAGCCACCGCCGCTCCAACTCCTTGGGCGACTGCCTGCGCCTACGCGGGTCTCCCCCTGCCCGCCACCAAGCCACGCGCGCGCCACCGTCGCACGACCAGCGAACCCAATTCGCTGCAGGTGAACACGGGTGAAATCCGGCCATCTCGGCTTGTCGTTCGATTATCCGACCGTACATTGTGTAGAGCTCGTCGAGCTCTCCATTTTTTCTTTTGGAATCGTTCGATTTCGTTGAGTGGATTGAGAGAAATCAAGAGGAGAAAGAAGAACGATTTCGGCCATTAAATCATTAAAAGAGCAGCTGATGATTTAGGGTTTCGTTATGCAAAATGAAATTAACGTGGCCCTTTTATATAAATTTCCGATACTATTCACACATAAAATTTTCAAACTCCAAACGAAGTGTGCCGCTTGGCGTTCTATATGTTATACCCCTATTCAGAACACAATGGAACATATATCGGGAGCCAATCCCATCATATTAAGAAAATAGCTTTTCAAAATCAAATTAATTTGATTAAAGTTCTGAAATTAAATTCTACGCGTTTCAAGCTCGCACGGTCAAACGATAAGTCCGATCGTTACGAAACTTGAAATCCTATAATAATTCATTATTACAGATCCGATGAAACTAGTTTAGTCGAAATCCGAGATAGTGTCCAAAAAGACCATTTTTACACGTTAATTAAAACAAGAAATTTTCCAAAATAAATTTATTCACTTTAGATTCAAATTTTAAAAGTTAACAATCTTCATTCTTGTTTAAATAAAATTTAAATCAACTTTCAACATCATTTTCATTCATATTAAATTCAGGATTCAATTATTTAAATAATTTTCAATATTAAATTTAACATTTAAATTACCAAATAAATCACTATATTTGAAATATAAGTTATTTAACTTTTAAAATTTAACTTTTAAAACGAATTCAAATAATAAAACAACTACTACACTCTTTATAAAATTATAATCATAGTTAAATAAGACGTGCTTATATATATTCTTTCAAATATCATTTTATAAATAAAAATGTTCGTTCTAATCCAATTTCAATATTAGATTTCAAATGAATTTTAGTTATCAAACAATTATTTTATTCTCATCTAAATAATTCAACATTTATTATTCAATTCAGATGTTGATCATAAACACATTCAATACATAGAATTTCATTTCAATACTTGTTATTGTCTAAATCTTCAAAATTGGTTATTTCAAAATTTTATTCAAGTTCATATTAAATAAATTACATAAATAAACATTAAATTTTTATTTTCAACCATTTTTATTCAATAATCATATTAAATTCAATATTATTAAATGGTTAAAATTACGGGTCGTTACACACTTGCCATAGTACAACCTAGCTTGTTGACACTTTTCTAACGACATGCATATATATATACATATATACATATACATATACATATATATATACACATATATACATATACATACATATATACACACACATATATTTGTATTCCCATTATGGAAAGCGTTTTGCTCCCTAAGTCTAGCTCCACGAAGGAGGAATCATCTTGCTTACTCCATTTGATAGCTCCTCTTTGTGTACTCTTAGGATGAACAATGAAGATTTGTATTTTGATCTTAGATCATCACTAACTCAAAAAAGCAAGCCAATCCCTTAGGCCATTAGGTAGATAATTTGGGCCTGTTGCTAATTCACTATACCAACCTAATCATAACCCACGATGCATTGTTGGTAACTAACACATAAGGAGAGGATTTAACTAGTAGGATAACATTTTGTGCTTATTCATCATCCATAAGACTAGCACGAACTCATGTTACACACACATATTATGAATTTCTGAAAAAGAATGTATCCTTATTTTTGTACCTAATTCTTTATTTAAAATTATTGGTGTTCACTGTAATCTAGTGAATAAAAAAGATGTATCGGTGTGTTTAGTCACTTGTATACAATGGTCAGAAAAAGATAAAATAGTGAAAGATCAATACTATTTCTATCCCAACATTCTCTCTTCACACCCAAAAAACATCAAATTTCACATGCTTATATTTTTTTTCTTTTACACCCCAACAATTGACCAAACCACCCCTCCTTTCAATTTTATCCTAAAATCATCCGACCCTCTTTCTTACCATTTCATTTTCCAACACACTTTTATCATCATTCTTCCCTCCTAAACCCAGACCCATTGCAATCACCATTGCAATTTACCTACTTCTTCAAGCAATATTCCAAACCTCTATACTAAAGTCAAGGCAACTAATCTTTGACTAATAATTTATGTTTGGTTTTGTTGTTATTCAACGGTGTAATATCATAATAAAGCTTTGAAAGTTGATGTTGAAAGTGGAATTTTTCCCCGGCCATGAATCTTTTTTTTTGGAAAGACAACACCCACGCTTGGCCCATGCGTGGAAAATAACAGAAGTCACGCTGTAAGCTGGCGTGGGGGCTAATTACTTCCCCGTCATTGTCTACCTGGGTGATTTGTATACCTTCATTTGATCTTTCAGTGGACTGCCTTATTAGCAAGTTTAAACCTTTTTACCATTCCATTCGTTACAATTATAGAATTTTGCGACCAATTGTAGGACTTATTACTTGTAAACTTTATTATAGTTGTCTTCTATAAGAAACTTTAAAGAGATATAAAAAGGGATGTGAAGCTAGTTCTAGTAGTGATCAACAGGAGGAACAAACTAGTTTGAGGTCGCATGTGACAGCGTCTACACGTAAAGAAACGAAAAGACAAAGACATGCATGTTCATCAATTATAAAACACGAGCTTGAGCAAGAGGAAGAGGAAGAACACTCTAGTGCAATGATAGAATACAACGCTCAAGCCAGTACTAGTTCTCAATGAGTTGACCCTGATTATTATGGAGGTCCTAGTATCTATGATGTTATTTCGTCATATTAATCACGTGAAGCTTATGAAATTTGCACTGGCCATGTATATATTTAGTATTTTTCAATTTTGTTAGATTAATCGTTTACATATATTAATAGCAACAAATAATATTTTTAGGAACGTGATCCTCTTACATGTGTCAACCGACAAGCTGGAGAACGACATGGTTTTTTGTAAAAAGCTTCGGAATAAGCCATTCCAATGCTGGACTAGAAACTGTTGTTATAAGAGAATTCTACTAGATGAAGATGATCTTACCAAGAACCACTAAATTCGAGGATACAAGCTTTCAAAAGGTCTTCTACAACTCAATTAACTCGTTTAGTTTGTCCATCCATCTGTATACAATAAGTTGTATTCAAGTTGAGTTGTACCCCCAAGGATAACTACAAGTTTTGCTAGAATTGACTTGTAAACAAATGACACGATCACATACTATATTCCTCGGAATTCCATGTAATCGTACGATATGTTTTATAAACAGTCTAAACCAAACTTTCTACAGTTTAGTTTATTCTGATCGGAATGAAGTGAGCGTTTTTGTTGAGTCGATCGATCATTACCCATATGCTTTCATTCCCTTGTCTTGATTTAGGAAGTCCATCGATAAAATACATAAAAATTTGTTTCCATTTCCATTTCGGTACTTCAAGTGGTAAAAGTAACCCACTGCGCTTCTGATGCTTGTCTTTCACCATTTGGCATATGACACATCGCTTTACATATTCTTCGATGTTTCTTTTCATGCCTTCCTAATACTACATCTTTTCATATCCTTGTACATTTTTTTACCAGCTGGATGTATAGAATATGTCGATCAATGGCATTCATCAAGAACTTCTTTCTTTAAATTGGCTATGTTGAGAACAAACCGCCTTCCATTATATTTCATATATCCTTTCGGGTCAAGCTCAAATTTGCAGAATCATCTACAGCATTTACATCTTTCAGTTAATTTATTCGATTTGCTAAGCTCGGAACATCTCCTTCATTTGCTTGGATTTGATCGAGTAAACTCGGTCGAATATCCAAACTGGTTAACATAGCAGTAATATCCTCTATTCTTTTAAACCGAAGATCACAAGATGATAATCCTTCTAATTCTTTCCATTCCACCAACATCATTGATACCTCCTACTGAAAGCATCCACTACTTAATTTCTTTTGCCAGCTAGGAGTATACTGAATCTCCAGGTCGTATGCAACTAAAAATTCAAGTCATCGTTGTTGCCGCATACTCAGATCTTTTTGGGAATATATATATATATAAGTGATTTATGGTCTGTATATAAAACAACGTTTTCGCCTAATAGATAATGTCGCCAAAGCTTCAAGGCAAACGCCACGACTGCTCACTCAAGATCATGAGTTGCGTACTTCATTTCATTGGGCATGAGTTGTCTAGATGCATGGGCTACAACTCTGTCTCGTTTGCATTAGTAAAACACCAAGTCCTATTCTACAGGCATCTGTACAAACTACTAGATCCTGATTACCTTCTTGAACTATTAATATTGGAGCGTTAGAAAGTAATTCTTTCAACTTTTGATAGGCTCCTTCACATTTGTCTGGCCAAACAAATTTAACTATTTTCTTCGTCAAATTAGTTAATGAAGCAAATATTTTAGAATTTTTTATGACTCTTCTATAATATCATGCTAATCCTAAGAAACTTCCGATTTCAGTTATTGACTCGGGATGCTTCTACCTTTGAACAACTTTGACCTTAGCTCGATCGACTATAATTCATTTCTCCGAGACTATATGTTACAGAAAATTTACTTCTTTTTGCCAAAAGCGTGTAACACCCCGTAAATTGGACGATACTTAATTAAAAGAAATTAATTAATAATTGTTAACGTCGAAAATGGAAATTTAACAAATGTTAGAATTTGGCTACGAAACTTGCACCGTTGTATACGTTGCGATTTTCTGATCAATTTTCATAGATAAAGTTTTGCGAATGTAGTTTAGACGAAAAAGTTATCAACGTTTGAAGAATTCAAATCGTAAACAATTATATATGTAATTAAGAAAATAAATGTAATTAATTAACGTTATTTAACGTTAACGGTTACTTAACATCTAAGTATAGTTACTTAAAAACTAAGCACAGTTAACGTTAATCATATCAGAGAAAGACGGTGTAAAATAACGTTCAAAAGGAAATGAACAACGTTTCACATAAATAGGCAACCCGCCAACCTCTTTATTAGGACCGGTCGACCGCTAGCGGTCGACCGGTGAGAGCATAGTGGTCGATCGCTTGTGCGCCGACAGCTGTAAATTGAACCTAGGCCGAAAGGCCTGGAATAAATATAATATAATCTGCAATTCGAACCGCTGTAAATATAGGTCTAACCCATCACTATTCTCCTCATATTTTCTGAAGCAACGATGAAACTCTGCCATTTTCTCTTCTTCTCAAATTCTAAAATCCATCTAACATATAATCTATAAATATGTATATACATAAGTGGAGAATAGTGAATGATAATAGAGAAGGAGAGTAGGATCAAATCGAATCGCCAAAGCTGAGGTAAATTGTAAATCCAAATCTAATTCAAAACTCTTCTTGGATCTAAATTTCTAATGCATATTTATATTCTTATTGTACATATTCTGATAGAGAGGGAAAAAGGAGTTAAACAGAAATAACAGAATTTAGATCCGAAGATGTGAAAGCTTAAAGGTGAGTGGAAAATTATATATTTTCATATAGTATTGGATTTATATCATTGTAAATCTATTCTTTGTATGCCTGAATATAATTATTTTGGAGTTGTAGGCTTAAACATATATATGAAATGAATTTGAAAACCATGCCTACATGTTATGTGGATTATTAACTTAAATTAAATATTGTATGTACTTTAATCTGAAAAGAAAGGGTGAAAGTAGTCCCTAAGTCAATAAATTGTATAGTAATTCCAGATTTGTTTATTAAATGATATATGTTAGTAAGTATGAATTAGAAGTTATTATAAATTGGATTGGGATTTAAGTAGTATTTTAATTCATTGGAATGAAGTGTGTTGCAATGTAAATTTCTATAAAGTATTCAGTTTTATAAATATGCATAAAAGTGTATCGTTTGAAATAACAAGGAATATCTAAAAGAAAGAGATGTATAAAATAGGAAGGTTGACCGTGTTTTGTACCATCTATTTCAATAATAATAGAAAAGATAATTTGTTGTAATTGCAAACATAACACAAGTCCTTTTCCAGATCAGTTATGGAAATTTATAGTGTTAACATTTCCTTTTTAAGGATGTAATTCCAAGGCATTAAATTACAAAAATCCTTAAGTATAAGTCAAAATATTGTAAGTGGAGATAATAACAATGATTCAATTATAAATCTAGCATACGAGATAAGTTAGTAAATAAACAATAAGTGAGAAGTATATGTAAAGAAACGAAATGAGTAAGTTAGAAGATTAAAATAATCGAAGGAAGATATTAGTAATTGAAAATGAATAGTAGAATACACTTAATATATAAAGTAGAAGTTAAGTAGTAAAGGATATTTAATTTGATAAAGTAGAAGTAAGTGGTAAATGACATTAAATTGGCATAAATGAAACAAGAAGCAAGTTGGGTAAAATAACTAAATAGCAACAGTTGAACATAGGAGGCATAGTAACTAAATAAATTTATATAGCCTCAAATATGCGTTTATGACGGGTGTGAATTATCGAATTTGGTCAATAACTTAGAGTAATTAAAAAGAACATAGTCATTAATATAGGTTGGAATGCGAAGTCAGTAGTGTTACACAACAGAAGTCTGCCCACGGCAAAGGGCTGCCAGCAGTTGTGTATACATTGTACTGATGTGGGACATATCCAATGTAGGACCCGTGGAATTA
The DNA here is from genome assembly GCA_030737815.1 of Allium fistulosum. Classification (NCBI taxonomy): domain Eukaryota; kingdom Viridiplantae; phylum Streptophyta; class Magnoliopsida; order Asparagales; family Amaryllidaceae; genus Allium; species Allium fistulosum. Next base: position 638,129,052 of record CM060901.1, read on the forward strand.
TACGTTCGCTTATAGGAGAAGAAAATATACCAAAATTTAGGAGGGTTCGTGCCGGTCGAAGTGTCAAAGGAATAGTAGAGTCCGCTTCAACCTTTTAGGTGGGTATACATTAAGCAACCAAATGGGCATTTCTTTGATTGCATTAGGCAATCTAAATAGGACGGTGAGCTTAGGCTCGACTCTATGACAGTGAGGCTGGTACCATATATGATGAGTAAGAGCTGTTTACATGGGTCGAGATCATCATCGGTCCTAAGCGGTCAGCAGAAAGATAGGGGTTACGCCTAAACGGGGTACACCTTCTACTAGTATAGACCACGTTTAGGACATGCACCGCCTCACAGTTGTTTGTAGTTTATTTTTTGTTAGGAGGCAGGGCTAGATAGCTTTTTAATGGAGGTCTTTCAAACGAATAGAATAGTCCGCGGAGCTGAGTCCATGACATAAAGCAAGACAAGTTAGAATACGGCTAATTAGTTGTGATGTCATTATTAGGCACTACGGGAGTTTCTTGGTATGCACAACGATGAGTACGTGATACTGCGTTGACAATGGATCCTTACGAGGTGCTGAGTTACGGATACTAACGGGAAAAATATCTTGGTCCAAAGGGGGACTGTGGTACTTATACACATGTATGTAGTTATTATCAGCCTCGAGTAGATGTAGTGTATCATAGGCGTACATAGAGTTAAGATGACTAAGTAAAGCAATAGACATTTAACATGTAATGGAAGGCAATCGACATAAACTAGTGTTATGTATAAAGTGTGTAATTTACCAGTCAATGGAATGTTGTTTTGACCTCTTCCTTACAACAACCACCATGATAGCTCTAGAGGGACATTTACTAGTACAAGGAGAGAACGACGGAAGGTCAAATTTCCCTGTGCATGCTCGATACTGACAAAGGTAGAGATCAAAGGTGTCAACCTTGGTCAGTAATCATATGTTTTATTATACTTTATGTTTGTACCAAAATTGGGCACAACACTCTTCGGATGTGTTTGAAGAGATAAAATGAAGAATATAAATGTAAAATGAAGTAGATCTAACAAACACACCAATAAACGGATAAGAAAATGCATAGAAACACATGGATTTAAAGTGGTTCGGCGAATTGCCTACGTCCACTATGAAATGATTGATGTTTATTGAATTTCACTTGCTGATTACAAAAGGTTACAGCAATACAACTGAAAATTACTGGTGATTCCGGCAGAGTATCAGCGTAGAGAAGCCAAAAGGTCCCTTTTCTGTAGGTCCAGGGTTGCTATTTATAGGCGTAGGCAGCAAATATCTCGCCCAGATCTCAGAGGACTTCTTCTTGCACGTGGGCGGGCCCATGTGATCGATTCCATGCCGTCTGCACTCGATCCGTGATCGATACGAACTGAATTCGCATCGATTGAGATTTTGTCCGATCGAGTCAGATCGATCATGAACATTCTCAAGATGGTACGCAAGCTCCTGTGAAAATTTGGTGGCATTTGGACTTGTAGATTTTGAGTTTGATCGATGCAAGTTAAGGAAAATAGCTACAATTCGTATCCATCAATGTGAATAGTGAAGTGATGCGAACAGAAGCGATGCGAATAGGATCAATGCGAACAGGATCGATGCGAATTTGACAGCCTTCAACAATTCAAACTTGCATCGATCATATCTTGAGCATACGAACTCCGATTGACTTGAAATTTGGAATGTTGCCTTTCATAGCTTTGCTTGTTGTGTCATATCAATTTTAGCTCGATCCGGACTCGGGAAAAATTTACCAGTATCCATAGTGAACCTATGTATAACCGATCTCCAAGATGAATTGTCATTGGTTTCTAGTCAAGCTTTTGGTGTCACTGCCTTGCCAAAAGGCGGGATAACATTTGCCCCCCAAAGTATGTCTTGTGTGAACATGACGTGCTTTGAAAAGATGCATACTTCATTCTGAAAAGTTCTATCCGACTCGCTGAGTAGTTGCTATCTTTTCGTCAAAAGATGTAACTTTTGATTGAAACGACGGTGATGTAGATGTCGAACTGTTGATTGTCAATGATCATGCAGTGTTTTGTTGTAACTGAGTGTTGAGCGCTAGCGATTTGTTGTTCACTGTTGTAATTGTCACTTGGTGAGCATCCAACTCCTGTAAATTTTGAAAATTGAATATTAGTTCGTCATACGCGTACGTATGTTAACCTGACTCCCGTTAACGTTTGCACGTTCACGAGTCGTTGTCAAGTTCTTTAGTTTTTTGTTTGTATTTAAGTTTCGTATCGATCCTCTCCTGGATCGAAGTGAAATTCGAGTTGTAACAACGTTCGATGGTTGTTTTAAGTCCTTCCATTGTATCGATCCTCTCCCGGATCGATCTGAGATGTTGGAATGTATGCTTCGTATCGATGGATACGTAATATTGGGTCTTGGATTGATGGATACAGGAGTACTGCTTTGTGTCGACGGAATTGAACGATCTAGACATAATCATGCAGTGATGCTTCACAGAGGATATGCCATTTCTCATTCCTTTATTCATGAAGAATCCCCGATTATGGATAATCTTTGATAGGAGTCATCCATGACTCCTTTTCTAGATCCATCTCTAAGGTCTAGTTGATCTTCATATGTCAATGCTTGGAATAATAAGTATTTCAACTGGGACAAAGTATTTTTGTCGTGCATCCCCGGAACTGGCTAGCTTGGTCAATGACTCGACTTTTTCATTTTGTTCTTCGAGGATGTGTGTAATGGTGTAATACTCGAAGTCGGCTAATAGCTCTTGGACCCAGCTGAGATAAGGAGCAAGACGTTGCCCCCTAGTTAGATAATCTTCCCTGACTTGGCGTACTACTAACCAGTAATCACATAAGACATGTAAAGTTTCCACTCCTAGTTTTCTTGCAAGTTTGAGCGCCAAGGCTTCATACTTAGCTTCGTTATTTGTTGCAGGGAAGTTGAGTTTGAGGGTGTAGCAGATTGATCTATCCTCAGTAGTCATTAACGCAACTTTGACGTTAAAAAGCCGATTATCGGAAATTCCATTTATGTATGTTCTTCATTGGTTGGACGGTTCTCCGCTGTTCTTCGGATAATCGTATGATGTAGTGAATTTAGATATGAAGTATGCTAATGTTTTACCTTGGATAGCTCTATGAGGGAGATAAATGATATCAAATTGGCTTAGCTCGATATTCCATTTGAGTAACCTTTCAAACATCTAAGGTTGCTATTGGACCTATCGTAATGGCTGGTCGATACAGACGTTATTGAGGTGAGCTTGTCAATAGCTAGTTTTCATCATATACTGGTCTTTGGATTTGATTCTCTTCACATAGCAATGCGATGCTTATGGCGTGTGTTGACATGGCTTAATTGATGAATAAATCTCCGCGATCCAAAGGTTTAGGTAAAATGGGAGGTCTCTTTAAGCGATCTATCAGAGCTGGAATTGCATCAACGCAATTGTTAGTTCATTCAAAAGTTCTCTTCCCTCTCTTGGTCAGGTTGAAGAAGAGAATTCACTTGTAGATGGTCCTACAGTTGAATCAACTTAGGACGGTAATCTTCCGACTTGGGCTCCATACCTGCTTGGTTGTCTTCGATACATGGGTGTCTCTAATTGTCGGAATTTTCTGGAAATTAGCCTTGATTCCACGAGAATTGATGATGAAAACAAAGAATCTTTCTAATGTAATGGTGAAAGAGCATTTCAAAGGATCGAGTTTCATCCTGCAGTCGTTGGAGAGCATTGAATATCTTTGCCAAGTCATCGATGTGGTCATTTAATGGTCATGATCTCACGAGCATATTAACCACATACACTTTCATCGATCGGCTGATATGATTTTTGAATGATCTGTTAATCATCCTTTGGTAAGTAGCATAAGCATTCTCAAGTTTGAATCCAGGGATTTCAGCATAGCACCATAGGCCCAGGTCAATAATGAAACAGTTGTATTCCTAGTATGGGACATGCTTCAGTATCCAATTGTATCTGTAGTTTGCATCCATGGATGTGAGGAATTCATGTCTGATGGTCGGGTCCATCAGTTGGTTGATCATTGGAAGTGGAAAGCTGTGTTTTGTTATACCCCATGCAAATCTGAGTAGTTGACGTATGTCCTCCATTCTCTGTTCGTTTTTCTTATAAGTAAAGGATTGGATACTCATTTTGGTTAGAGGGCATCATGGATAAACCCACTGGTTTTGAGTAGATTTGCCTCCTCTTTAAGTGCAACAGATCTCTTCGGATCCACATCGCATCGTTTTTGTTCACCGAGACATGCCTCGGGTCGACATTTAATGCAGGGTTCTTCATGTGAGTAATTTCACTCATGATGGGTTGTAGGCGCTTTATGTGCTTATTTGCAATGGTAAATGATTAGGCTTGTAGGGACGTTGAATCAAAGGCTTAGTAGAGTTTAGCCTTGTATAGCGTGCTGCAGCATAGCTGGCTCCAACTATGAGTTTGAATCTACTTGTGTTTCTGAATGATGCGCTTTTTATTCAATGTACTCGCGATCCATTGCTTACTGTAAGGGTCGAAATGATGATCAGTTGCCCATGAGTTCGGGCATCGATCCGATGATTATATCTCTAGGCATCCTTTCGGTCACAACCTAGAGTTGTTATGAATATCAGGCATGGGTCATAGGTTCAAGTTGTCATAGTCAACTCTCGGATAATCACTCTTTTGTCCCCAGTCTCGGGTTGGCGGATGCATTATGCGGACGGTCTAGTCTCGTCCTAGTTGTGTTTATACTGTAGTTCAAGAATTAAGAAGCAGAGTTGATTGATGAATGGTTGAATCATATTAATCTTATCTTCTTGCTCGTGCCCCCAAGTCTGGGGAATATCTCGATAAGTGGCAGGGTAGATAATGTCCGCTTCAATTTTGCATTATATCCCATTGAACCATGGGATCGAGTTAACCGATGGAAGGCTGAGTCATGCCTATCCTGCATTATGTTCTAGTTCTTTCCTCTAGGAGGAGTACATTGTTACTTTGCCAGCATTCGGACATAAGCTAGATTCTGGACGGTCAATGACATTCACTTCGCTGCTTATGTCGCCATACTTTGGGCAAAAACTGAAGAGTGAATCGTCCAGTCAGATCCAATGTAGGATTGATGCTTCTCTTGTCGAATCCAGGGTAAGAATTGGTGCGTGGACATTTAGGTTCCACTTGTTGTGAATTGCTCTTTTAGTCGGATCATGGTAAGAGTCAATGAATGAATGGTCGCGTTGCATTCATTTGGAGTTGGGTGATCAACCATGTCCATTTCGATTTACGTTCTCCCGTCAGATCCAGGGATAAAGTCAGCTCAAATGCAGTCATGTCATGCTCATCTGGTCTCATGCTCTTCCTGACGGATCGAAGGAAGACGACGGAGGACGAGTGCTCAACTCACACTCAGTTGTTGTTTATTCTTCCATCCATGCTCCGTTGGTCAAAGGTATTCGATGGACGTTCGGGTGATATCGATTTGTAGTCGGAGAGGATCAATATTGACCATCGATTCAACGGCACGATGTAGAATGCTCGAACCTCATTTCCTGTCGATCCAATGGTATGATATGAAAGGTGCAGATCGATATTGCCCGTCGATCCGACGGTACGATATAATTGGTTGCTCAGAACTTCAGGCATCATTCTGATTGGTTAGCATTAGGGTCTCCTTGTAGTCGTTGCCCTAAGTTGTAAAGGACGCTAAGCTGGAGATGTAGCGAGTCGCCTTTCTCTTCTTTCGGTGATTTGTACTTTTGCCCCCAGTCTTGGGTTAGCAGAGTTAGCTCGTGGATGGTCTAATTGCACCTTAGTGAGTTTATACTCCTCATGTCGAGTTTAGGTCAGAGTTGGTGAATGAATGGTCGAATCACATTCATTCGTTTGTCTATTCTTATAGCCACACTTTGGGGATCAGAGTCAGTTGAAGGGCCATTCAACACACCTATTTGATGTTTATACCCCTGTCCACACTCTGGGGACTTAGATTTTTTTTGTAGAAAATGGTCGGACCGCATTTTCCTCGATTAATTTCTCTGGCACTAGTCAAGGGCAAAAGTCGAAGTGAGGTCGGTCACACTACGACAACTTTAATTTGATGTTTCTCCTACTAAATTGTAGGAAGGAATTGATTGGTGGGTGGTTGGGTCACATCCGTCCATGTTGCACGCACAATCCGTCGGATCACAGGCGAGAGTTAGTAGATGAACGGTCATGCCACGTTCATTTGCGGTTGGATGGTAGTAATATCAATTTAGAATAGGACATCCAGCTAGGTCCGTTTTTCAAATCTGCGTCTCCCTATCGAATCAAGGAAGAAATTTTGTCTTGTTGGGTTGGAGTGCATCCCTATAAATTTATGTTATGGGTCCCGTGCCGGGGACAAGAGTTGATGCATGGATGGTTGTGTCACGCCCGCTTAGTGCTGGATGGTCGGATCACATCCAATTTTGTGTGTTAAGTGTGCCCCCATGTCAGGGGAAGATTGGAAAGCAGATGGTCGAACCACATCCGCTTTTTGTACTACGGAACTTATTGAGGAACCAGAGCCGATAGATGGACAGTCGAATCGCATCCCTTTTGGTATTTCTATTCCAAACCATGCTTTGAGGACTGGAGTTGGTTGATGGGTTGTCAGTCAAACCCATTTGGTATTTATACTCCAGTCCGCGCTCTCGAGACCAGAGTTAGTTGATGTTTATACTCCAGTTCACACTCTGGGAATCTGGAGTTGGTTGATGGGTGGTCAGTCACACCCAATTGGTGTTTGTACTCTAGTCCGCGCTCTAGGGACCAGAGTTAGTTAATGTTTATACTCCAGTTCACACTCTGGGAATCTGGAGTTAGTTGATGGGTGGTCAGTCACACCCATTTGGTGTTTATACTCCAGTCCGCGCTCTCGAGACCAGAGTTAGTTGATGTTTATACTCCAGTTCACACTCTGGGAATCTGGAGTTGGTTGATGGGTGGTCAGTCACACCCAATTGGTGTTTGTACTCTAGTCCGCGCTCTAGGGACCAGAGTTAGTTAATGTTTATACTCCAGTTCACACTCTGGGAATCTGGAGTTAGTTGATGGGTGGTCAGTCACACCCATTTGGTGTTTATACTCCAGTCCGCGCTCTCGGGACGAGAGTTAGTTAATGTTTATACTCCAGTTCACACTTTGGGAATCTGGAGTTAGTTGATGAGTGGTCAGTCACACCCATTTGGTGTTTATACTCCAGTCCGTGCTCTCGGGACCAGAGTTAGTTAATGTTTATACTCCAGTTCACACTCTAGGAATCTGGAGTTAGTTGATGGGTGGTCAGTCACACCCATTTGGTGTTTATACTCCAGTCCACACTCTCGGGACTAGAGTTAGTTAATGTTTATACTCCAGTTCACACTTTGGGAATCTGGAGTTAGTTGATGGGTGGTCAGTCACACCCATTTGGTGTTTATACTCCATTCCGCGCTCTCGGGACCAGAGTTAGTTAATGTTTATACTCCAGTTCGCACTCTGGGAATCTGGAGTTAGTTGATGGGTGGTCAGTCACACCCATTTGGTGTTTATACTCCAGTCTGCGCTCTCTGGACCAGAGTTAATTAATGTTTATACTCCAGTTCGCACTCTGGGAATCTGGAGTTGGCCGACAGATGGTCCGTCACATCTGTTTAGCCATTTGGATCCCGTTCGCACTCTGGGAACAGGAGGTCGATTAAGGTTGTGGATGGTTGGATCACACCACCTTGATTTGGCAAGTGAAGTCCTAGATGGACGGGTCCACCCCCCTCGAGTTTGGATTTGGAATGTTGTACTCCATCTCGCACTCTGGGAACTTGTAACAACCCGGGTATTTTAGCGATTTTAATTAATTTAATTAACTGAATTTGAGTGAAATTTTAACAATAAAATTTTGAAATAAAAATTTAATATTTGAAATGCGTCTAGTTAAACATAGCAACTGGTAAATTTTCATCCAAAAATAAGAAAGTTTATTTCGTGCGTAAATTTATTTTAATTTAAATCAGTTAGTAATTAATGAAAATAAAATGTTTTCGAAACCCAAATATTTTTATATAGAAAAATTCTAAATCATCTTCTGAGCAAGACGTCATTTTTCGTTTTTCCAAATTCGGACTTCTTTGGCTCCGTCGATCTTATTTTTCTGCGTTTTTCTTGCATTTTTCGATAGTAGAAAATTCGAATTTTACAATTCGATCGTACCACTGATATCCGTAGCCATTTTAATTGTCTCGTCGCACTGATCAAAACAGTATATTCATTTGTGCAAATTGGAATCCGGTGAAACGTCGGGTTAATTTAACCGTTCCAGACGGACCGGTTAAATAATATTCAGCCCAAAAGTGTAGCCGTATCCATTCGAAATTTGAGAAAATAAAATTTATTTGAATGTGTATTCATTTGAGTGGTTGGGAAATAATAGTTGTAGCTTGGAAAATTGGGGAGGCGATTCATATTTCAAAACAATGAACACTGTGCAATTCAAGTCACAACAAATTTATAATTCTCTGACAGGTCACGTTCTCATATTCACATTTCTTTGGTTCAAGCCTTTTTCTATTCAAAAACTGATCACTTCTCTTCCATTTTTTTCTCCCACCTTCATGCATCTCTTCACCGACCCGAGCACCACCCCATGCCCAGGCCGAGAGAAACATGTCCCTCTCCTCACGATCGACCGCCGCTCCACCTACTCACGGCTGAGCATCGGCAGCCACACCACCGACAAGCCCACCTTCATATGCCTCCTCTCTTACCTGAGCAGCCGCATGAAATGTAATAAAAAAAAAGAGAAAAAAAGAAGTACTATCCATTCGTTCGACTGCAGCTCTTCCCGCTTTCCACCTCTAACAACCATTGCCGATCCGACTCGGAGACAACCAAGTTAGCCCATACCTCCAGTCGCCATATTTCTCCGCCGCACCATCCGAGCTGTCCACCATTCCACCTCCCAGTGCGGCAGTGCCCCACTTCGGAGCCATCTCGCCACCTGCTTCCTTTCTCTCCCACTCGCCTTCCTCTCATTTTCTTTTGCCTCACCTAGATTCCTTCTCCTCCTTCCCACTATGGTTTGATCGGCCACCCTCCTCCTTGCGCACAGCAGTCACCTTGGCCGCACCATCCCTCACCTGATCATCTCCTCCGACGGCGCAGCCCACCTTCACCTCGTGTCGTAGCCTCACTTGTCTGCCTCCCTGCTGTTCGGTGGTAATATGCTTGTATTGGATTTTATATATATGCTAATTTTATTCATATAGCGATACGCTTACATACTTCACAAATATATGTAAGTTTTAATAAATGCTCTGTTGCATAAGTGATACATTAGCTTAGTACTTTACAGACATTGATTATATAAGGTAAATTGCTTTCGTATGCAACTGTCTGTTTTCATATAAATATATTTGGTTGTAAGCTGATGAGATGTGTTTGGTATTAAGTATATGAAGTCATAAAAATATAAAGTTTATATATATAGTTTTATAATCTTATTTTATATTAGTTTGCTGATTATAATAGGATCGGTTTACTTTATACCTATGTAAGTTATATTATATATGATTCCAAATCAGATATCTTTTATATTATGTATAAAATATTTGTGACAAACAGTGATAGAACAGTTTTGTTTCTTTGCTTCATATATTATTAATACACATAATTTTAGTACTCGAGTTATATGGTCTGCTTTGAGACAAATTATTTATTTTAACAATAAGTATATATTAATTTATTAGGAACTTTGATTCTTGAATTTTTCTGTCTTGGTTTAATATATGTAAAATTATAATATGTATAGATATATCTTTGTTATGTGTTTTATTTAGACCAATGATTTGTGTATATATATATATATATTTAATCTAGAATATCATTTTATCTGCATATAAAGCCACTTATCCTATTTATCTTTCTCGATCCAACTCTGATTTGACTTTGTCGATTCCTCTTTATAAATCAGCTTTGATGTCGAAATTGTGCCAATCCTGCTTTGCTTTGCCTGGATGCGAGATTCAAATTTTAGTGTGCGTATCAATGTGCATATCCGTGTCATCTCTTATTCTCTCTAGCCTCGAAAGGGGAGCAATCACTCACGATTAACGTTCTTCTATTTATTAAATTTGATTTCAATTGAAATGAAAAATTGAAATATGCTGCTATTAGTTATTTACACTGTTATATATGTTATTACCTGTATCTGTTCACCTATGACATCTGACACCATTATCTGTCATTTATGCGATGATAATACAGTTTGGTTGATAATTGATTGATTGTTGATGTTTATATTGGACGTTAAATTGTTAATGTTAAAGTGATAAATAATATGCAATTGAATTGATATATGATAGTTAACCATTTAAATTGAATCTATATGCTGAGTTTGATTAGTTAAATTTTGTATAATATGACCCCTTTAAATGTTAAACTAGTTGACACGTAGAAATTTGGTTAAGTACACCTTGAACCATTTAATGTATGTTGGAAAATTTATGTAGTATGGAATTGAATAATTGATATCAAGTGAAGAACCGTATAAATATTAGTGTAATAATCTTTAATCCACATGAAATGATAGTGTAGATTCTAGGAATAATTATAGTAATTTGCACAAACAACAATGCGAATTAATACGATTATTTCGGGATTATTTGAATTGATTATTGGATTGATATTGATTGTTGTTATTGCTTGTTTATTTACTTTGACACCATCCCAGTTATCACACTGCAAGTTCCCTTTTCTATGTTTTGATTTTGAATTGAATTGGAATCAGGTTGAAATGATAAATACCCAAATGAACTTGATTTAGGATAGAGAATTAAATAAAACCCGATTGGTCAATGATTTGATTTAAAAATAAAATGAAGATTTTATTTGAATAAATAATATGGTTTTGAAACGAAGTTGGAATTTGAATTTTAATGAAAGGAAATGTTACCATTTAACAATCTGAATCAAAATATTAACATAGTAGATAATAAAAAGAACGTTGTTTTAAAATTTGGAATTATTAATAATTAAGTTTGAAATTATTTAATAATTAAGTTTTGAAATTATTTAATAATTAAATAAGATTGAATTATTTAATAATTAAATAAAATTGAATTCTTTGTTAAGTGAAATTGAGCTTCTTGAATAATTGAAATTAAGTTTCTTTATTAATTGAGTTTTGAAATTGTAACTAAGTAAATAAATAAGTGAAAATTGAATTTCTCTAATAAGAAATAAAATGTGTTTTATTGAAATTAATGTAAGATTTGAAATGTAAAGAATTTGATTTGATGAATTTAATTTAATGCAATTTGTAAGTTTTGATATAATGGAGTTGAACTTAAATAATTGATTTAATAAATTGGAAGTTAAATAGAAATTGTTTTGAAGGATAAATTTACTTAATGAATCTTGAATGAAATCGATTAATGAATTTAAATTGATTTGAATGTTAAATTAAGTTAATTTAAATGTTTTCGAAATGAAACTTATATACGAACTTGAATCAATATTTGAATTGTTTAAATAAAAATGGAAATTGAATTATAAGATTTTGAAAATATGAATTTGGAAGTTTTGAAACGTAAATTATGGAAATTGATTTCGAAAGAGAAATGAAATGTTGGTTTACAAATTCTAATTGAAATTGTAATTGATTAGGTTTTGAAATATATAAATGACCAATCGGTGTAATAATCACAAAGGTTATTAAAGAGACCGGAATCGGTTAGGGACATACTCACTGTCTAAACCGAAAACCACTTTAATAACTATACGCGGAGCGTGATCCAGAATGAAGTGGTTGGAATGATGTACGTGATGACTGAAGAAAGAGAACGATAATGGATAGCCTTAACACTTGTGTCAAATTGGAAATGACTAAAACAGGAGCCGTGCCGGGCCAAATGGGGGTTAGCTACCTCGAGCGAACACACTTCTTCAAAAACTACTCATTACTTGTTGTCGATTGGTGCACCCTTGATTTTGGGAGTGTTGTTTTGCGGTGTTGCGATCGCTGCGGCGATGCGTTCTCACCAGTCCGGATCAGGCAAACGGTAGTTTCACTACCTTGGGTATTGCCTCATGTGCCTTGTCATACTTGTATCCCTATATACGCGACCACTACGATTTGTTTTGTGTTATACCTATGGAGTACTCCCTGATATCCCACTAGTTTACGGTGGAGTTTACAGTGCTGTATAGTCTATAACGCTTATATAAAATGTGTTAAGGGGAATAATGGTAACGCCTTAACACTATTTTGATACTTTATATTACTGATAGGCATTATCTATTTACCGTACACTACTACATAGTAGATAGTTTAACGAATCCTTAAAGGATGGTTATTCCAAACATCCTTTGAGTTACTTGTATTTCAGTTGCTATTTCACTTGAGTTGGATTTATTGATATAAGAATGTTAATCCTGACTCGAGTGTTTTGTGTTTTGCTTTACGCTCGGGTCAGACTGAGTGTACCAGTATTCGAGACTCACCTTTGGAGTTGGAGCTTCGCTTGGAGATCCAGCTATCTATCCAGCTTTCAGATATTCAGTTGATTCCAGTGATGTATTCTGTTAGTATATTTGGCTATTGTATTCGAGACATCTGTGGTACCTTATTTAACTCTGATATGTATATAGTAGCTTCATGAACTACTATCTTTTGCTTCCGCTGCAATTATTACTCTGTGTTTGTGATCTGTGATTATTTATTTACTATATATGCTCAGTTTTTCCAAATATAATTAACAATTCGGTATTTTGAATCATTCAAGTTTGACATGTGCGGATGCGAATGGTCCAAAATAGCGGGTCGTTACAGAACTGGAGTTCGTTCGAGGATTGTCGTGTTTCAATCCCTTTTGATTTAAGTGTGTCGGCCCCCGTGCTCGGGTTTCACTTAATAAGTGATTGGTCGAATCTCGATCACTTTCCACATATCCACCTCAACGAAGGATAAGATTTAGTTGATGGACGGTCGAACTACATCCACTTTGAGCTGTGTACTTTTCCTTAAGTCAGGGGCAAGAGTTGGAGAGCAGACGGTCCAGTCATGTCCACTTTAGGCTTTGCACTCTTCCGGTCGAGTTGAGGAAGAGAGTCGAAATGATGGCTCATGATGGTTAGCGAGTAGGCAGTTAGTCGTTGATGACGTTAAGTTGAAGCTTGGGCCCTGACGAAGTTGGTTTAAGGCATGGTTGTTTTTGTCGAAGCACAGACGCAAGCTGGAGAGTGAATGGTCAAATCATATCCACTTTAAACATATGTTCTCAAATTACCCCAAGTTCTAATGTAGGATTGGATGCGTAGACGGTCATGTCACATCCACCCTTGGTGTGATTCCAATTTTACTGTGCATCAGAAGAAGCATAAGTATTTTGGCGAGCTTCAAGTACAAGATGGAGAGTATATTGTTGGGACATATCACTCCAAGTCTTTCCCAGATCTCCAATTAAATTGCATAGGCGGATGAGTGGATGGTCGATTGCATCCACTTTGTACTAGAGTCCTGACCTTGATGGTCTCTTCCGCTTTAATGCCTTGCCTCCCAATTAGGGGCATATAGCTGCCGATGAGTGGTTGAATCATGCTCGTCATGATGATACCTCAATGATTTGATCATAGTCCGCGGAGGTTGTTTTGCACCCAACCTTAAGTACTTGGTTACTTGCATCATTTTCAAGTAGTTTAATTCAAGTCGGTCATATTTCGCAACATAAACGAAATTGAAATAGAAATAATTCAAAAGAGATCAGATTAATTCTCATTGATAAGTGAAGCGGCGTCGTATGCTCGCTATTGCACTTTGGTCCAGCCCTTCACAGTTGGAAGTCTAACGCAAATGGTTCAATTTGATCAAAGTTCTTGATCGATAGGGGTCCGGTGTTCCCGTTCCTTCATTTTATGGGGCTTGCATATATTGTCGGAGCTATCCTTTTCGGAGCAGCCTTACGGCGTTGGCGTCCATGGTAGCCATCTAAAGAAGAGGAGTTTTCTGATCTAGAGTATGGAGTAGGTTCCCTCCTTATCTCGCCATGTTGATCCTTCATCTGATCCATCAAATCAATATTGGCCTGGATATGTTAGTGTAGTCGTCGGCGGCAGCTACGTACCAGTTATCTTATCAAAGTCTGGAAATAAGCTCTGGTGATGAATTCATTTATGGGTATTAGCAACAACTGGATGTGGGCTTTGGATAAATTCGTTGGCTGCCAGCTTCTTCATTCCCTTCAACAATGTGAGAAGTAGAGCTGGCATGTCTAACCATGATTAACAGTGTTCTTTGAGGAACGGGAGAAGACATCTGCATTTGATAGCAGTCATCACTCTTGGTGTAAGCCACGCGCAATTCTCACTTCATGAGGTAGTGCCGAGGGTTATATTTCCAAAGTACACTGACGTAGTCATCATGTTGAATTTTTGCTGGAAAATCTGCATTTAGGATGGTTTCAATAAATAGGTCTGGACTGGGAAAGATACTTCTATCAACATTATCAGGTCCATTTTATGGCCACGGGGTCTTGTAATACTGGTGAATGATGTATGCACGATTGCCCAACGTTCGAGTGGTTGGTAATGCCGATTGGATGGTGAGTTGGTTAAGATGGGCTCATAGATTGGTGATTATTTCTAATTTTCACCCAGGTAGGAGGCCCATATAAGATAGTGAGGAAGTCCTCTTAAGGTTGTATGTCATGCTTCTAGTCATATGGATACGATATGATTAAGATGCGGGCATTTGAAGATGGTTCAGCGGTGACCAGCTATGTTTTGAGTTGGCAGAGTAGATAGTGTTGGGTAGTCGTCATATTAGCCATTGTACCATAGTTGTCAATTCAGGAGTTTAAAAGCTGGTCAATTGGGGAAAGTTGCAGTCCACCTTAGAAGCATGATATATTAACCAACTCTAGTTCTTGGCGTATTAGCTAGGTTCTCTAGCCTCTGGGAGCACCGGTTGAGTAGTATTTCTTTACCCATTCCTTGATTGTAATTCAGCATTTGTTGCTGTGATCCCCTATGTCTTGTTCATTCATGGAACAATCAGAAGTGAGGATGGAATGTTTCTTCATTAAATTGAGCTTTGAATTCATTAAATTGAGCTTTGAAATTTCGTATCATTCTTAGCAACGTTTGAACGATACAAATGTAGGTGAAATTGAATGATCCGAAAAGTGGACAATTGGATCGATACGAAAGGTGCACAGCTGGACCGATATGAAGTGGATGTGAGTATCGATACGAATTGGACGCAGATGGATCGATACAAACTGTGTGTGAGTATCGATACGAATTGGGAACAGATGGATCGATACGAACAGCGTGTGAGTATCGATACGAATTGGACGCAGATGGATCGATATGAACTACGTGTGAGCATCGATACGAATTGGGCGCAGATGGATCGATACGAACAGCGTGTGAGTATCGATACGAATTGGGCGAAGATGGATCGATACGAACAGCATGTGAGTATCAATACGAATTGAACGTAGATGGATCAATACGAACTGCGTGTGAGTATCGATACGAAATGCACATGGCTGGATCGATACGAAGTTGATCGATATGAAAACCGATCGATACGGAAAGTGATCGATACAAAAGTTGATCGATACGAATATTGATCGATACGAAAACTGATCGATACGAATAGTGATCGATACGAATAGTGATCGATACGAAAGCTAATCGATACGAAGTTCGATCGATACGAATGTTGATCGATACGAAAACTGATCGATAGGAATAGTGATCGATACGAAAGCTGATCGATACGAAGTTCGATCGATATGAATGTTGACATATTTTCTAGGTGCGAAACATAAATACGAAAATCTTCATATTTTCTGGATACGAAAATATGGATACGAAAATCATCATATTTTCATGGATACGAAAATCTCCATATTTTCATGGATACGAAAATATGGATACGAAAATCTTGATGAGTGTAGTTCCTCTTAGATCTGGAGCAATCTGAATAGAATAGAAGGAAGCACTTGACGATAGGTCTGGATCTCCTCCTTAGATTTTTGCAATCCAACGATGGTAGTAGATCCACAGAGCAGGAGAAAAGCTGGGTTTTTCTCAGTGAAAGTGACAGGGACGCGGAAGATGATCTTAAGGCTATTTAACACTAGAGGGGGGGTGAATAGTGTTTTAAGAATTTCTTTAAAACTTCTTTGATTTAAATTGATTTAACTAACTTAATGCAAATTCACAATCACAGATCAAATCACAGAATCACAAACAGATGCAAATATAAATAAAAAGCAAGTAAAGGAAAGAACACACCAGGAATTTTATACTGGTTCGGTGTTACCCTACATCCAGTCCCGCACAACTCGTACGGCTTTCTATTCAATAATAATCTAGATTACAATCCCTCGATTCCAAGGCAACGAGGTACACCCTCCAGATTCTCAGGTCTCTGGGTAGAACCACTTGATTCACAGGACACAAGTTCACCCGATCGATTTCCAAGGACACGATCACACCTTTATAACCCTAAACAAGTTTCTTTGAGTACAAATGTATCTATAACTCTGATAAGCACTGAGATTCTTTGAAGAGAGTGGCAGAGAATCAAACTAGAGATATTCTGGATTGATTCACTTAAGATTTTGGCAGAATATGGATAGGATGATTAGAAAATAAGATAAGAGAATAAAGAGGAGAGAAAATAAAGAAAGTAGTTACTGGAAAACGTCCATAACAGTCTCTATTTATAGAGAATGAATGGATGTGTCCATTCAAAGAGATTTAAACGAATAGACACTTCTTTTGAAAACAACCTTTGCTATAACGGGAAGCATGTCGACATGACGAGTAACTATGATGTCGACATGGTCTAGTAAAAATGATGATTTGCTTTTCTTTGAAAATGATGATTTAAAACATATGCAACTTTATTCAAATGGACTCTATGTATTTGTAGAAGGTATTTAGAAGTAGAAATACTTATGAATATATATATGTATATATACTAAAATATATTTAAAATCAAGGTAAATAAACTAAAGTAAATATAATATTAAAATAGATTTTGAGGCTAAAATATCAAGGACAATTTTGAAATCAAAATATAACAAAATGATAAATATGATTTTGAGGCTAAAACATTTTTGGAAATACGAACGAAGGTTTTTCTTTTGAAAAGGAATATTTGAAAATCATTTTATGAAACAAGAGATAATTTTGAAAATCATTTTGAATCAAAATTAGTGAATAACAAAATAGGGCTACTATCCGTTCCACTAGATATTTCGTGAGTTCCATCTCACTAGGGTTCCATCCCTTTAACAAGAATGAAGTGGATTCCATTCCACGAGTAAATTGGATAAAAAAGAATGATAGTGCTTTCAAGGAGTTTTAACAAATATCTAACCTAACTATATTATTTGTCTTGAATTCTTGAATATCTTGAATCTCATGAGTCTTCAATCTTGAACTCTTGATCTTTGTCTTCTTTACTGTACAGTCTTCTTTTGTTGATACCTGCATATAGATTTCCTGCACATATATATTTTATAACACTTCTATAGTTGTTGTCATCAAAACCATTATCCTATAGACTAACATTCTCCCCCTTTTTGATGATGACAACCTTTGTTTATAAAATATTTATATTCTCCTTATAACTCCCCCTAAATCTAATAACTCCCCCTTAATCTATGCCTAACTAACCTATTTTATACTTCTCCCCCTTTGTCATCAACAAAAAAAAATAAATTAACTCCCCCTAAATCTATGATATTAATGATAGTGTTATCATTAATAATACTGAAACTAGATATAATAATGCTAAATATTGTATACTCAGAATGATATATATGAGTAATATAAGAATGAGAATAATACGTGTAACCACAGATTATTTTATTCATATTACTATATACATAACTGTTAAATGAAAAGAAAATGCATACAATAAGTAGACAAATCAATCAAACATAAGCACACCTATTTATGTCTTATTACATAATCAATATAGTAAGTTATCATAAATCAACCATGTTTAAAACCAAATCAAGTATTTCAAATCAAATCAATTTTTAAACCAAATTAAACAAGTTAAATGTTACGTGGAACTTCAACCCATCCCTCTTTTCCAAAGATGGGATCCGCTTTGATTACTTCCCAATCTTCATCGTCCTGGAGCAATGTCTTCGGTGGATTTACTTGGAGATCCTCTTTGTTGAGAGCGGAGATCATCCATCGTAGTGCATCGAAATGCCTTTCTTGTTCCTTTATCATCTGCATTTGACTCAGTTCTAAGTGCCTCTGATTTCGTAGAATAAAAGTAAGAATGTCTTTGAAGGATTTGAGAGTCTCTTCAAGATTATCACTTAGATTTGAAGAGGATGACGCCATTTTGACGATAAGTAAGAAGGAAATAAGTAGATAAGAGTAGAGAGAAGTTATGAGAAGTTTTCTGGAAGAAAATAGGACTTAAATAGACAGGAAAGTCGTTTGAAATGAATAGACATAAGGAGTTATTTTGAATTTCAAATTGAAATGTCCATTCAGAATATTACCAGTATATGTCGACATGACCTCTATACAGTATGTCGACATACATAGCAGATTTTGCACATCTTATTTTTGAATTTTCAGTGTATATACATATGATTTATATATATATTACTTGATATAAATAAGAGTGACAGTAAGATAAACAGAGAATAAGCTTCATTTCATACTAGAACAGAGAAGTACATGAATCTCATAGAGAAAACATAAAGATACAACTTTCAATATACCAAATTTCATTGATATACAAAAAGTAAACTCTAGAAACTAGTAGATGAGGATGAAGATGATGAGATATTAAGCTTCTTGTTGACTTTGGAGAAGAACTTGTTCATAGTATTGGACATTTTGTCCAATTTTTTGTTTACGGAGTGTTTGAGAGCTTTTTGATTTTTTACAACTACTCGTTGATTGTGAAGGAGAATCTTGTTTGATGGTCGTGTGGGAAAATCAATACTCTCTAAGGAAGTTTCTTCACTTTCTTCCTCTTCTTCTTCCTCACCTTCTTCTTCTTCCCCTTCTTCTTCCTCCTCTTCCTCTTCTTCTTCTTCCTCCTCATCTTCTTGCATTTCCTCATACCCCAATCGTGCTTCTTTTTCCGTTAGTGTTTCGTATGGTTGAAACACGTGCGGAATTTTCATAAGTGAAATATTGGAATGATTAAAAACCTTTCTTGGAAAGAATTCTTCACCTCTCATATCCACTCCAAAGTAATTAAAAATTCTAGTGAGGTATATTCCATGATATAATGCATTCTCTCCCGAATCCAAGTTTTTGTGATGAAATTCATCCAAGATAACTTGTGCCCAATTAATATCATAATTTCCAAAAATTGCAAAAAGAGCCTTACACACTTTTTGAGTCGGGTTATTGTAATTTCCCGATCTCGGAGTAATAGTGCGTTGAAGGAGAAGATTAATAATACGAGCTTTTGGTCGAAAAAATTTGTTTTTGAAATCCATTTCTTCCTCAAAAATATTGTGAAAAGTTTCACGATCGGTTTCCTCGATTTCAAAAGAAGAAAGATTGGAACCGGTACTTTTACACTCAAGTATGGTTCCTAAAACATCGGTATCCAAAACAATTTGTGTCCCCTTGACACTACTCCACACTTCATCATCCCTTCCATTATAAAAACCACGATTTAAATTTGCATAAAACATTTTGACAAGGTTTGGATAGCAAACAAAATCATTTTGGTTATTTTCAACCAAGTTTAGAATACCATTGTTTTGAAAGAGAGCATCAATTTCATAAGAAGCGAAGTCATTAAAAATAGCAAAACTACCCGAATGAACTTTTCCATAAGTTGCATAATTAATGTATGCAAGTATGGCATCTCTATTATTGTAGAGATGATCTTTGGTGGCTTTTGACAGCCTCATTCCGGCTACGTTGCTAGTGGATGCCATTTTTGAAGAGATAAGAGTGTTTGAAGATAAAAGTTGTTTTGAATTTGAATTGAAGATGGAGATAAGTGTTGATAGAAGATAGATATAAAGAGGTTGAATAGGTGGATTCTCTGGTCAAAGAGTCATAACTATTCAGAACATAGGAGTTAGTGAAAAGGTGGAGGGAAATTTGAATTTTGAATTCAAATTTAGAAATCTGATTTGCTACAGGTATGTCGACATTACCAATAAGTGCCATGTCGACATGCACATCAGATTTTGCAAAAATGATTTCAAGCATGTACAAGATTTTTATATATATATATACTTATATATATTATGATTATTGTCTGAATATATTTTGAAAATATATTATATAGAAAATATATAAAAATAATATTTTATAAATTTTTTAAAAGATATTTAAAATTTTTTAAGTTAATAAAATCAATTATATACTTAACTAATAAACTATTCTAAGCAACCAATTTTCAACCAATTAAAATAGTAAACGTGTACCTTGTTTGAGTTCCATATCATCCTGATTATCTGAATTCTGAGTTGTCATAAAACACATATTTGCCAATTCTGTTTTCTGTTCATCATCACTTGAGGACGTATCTGAATCATCCAGTGTTGCTGCAAATGCTTTCTTTCTTTTCTTTGAATATTCTTTGTTTGATTGAGGAGTTTGCTTTTCTTGATGTGGACAGTCTCTTTGATAATGACCAAACTCATTGCAATTGAAGCATTTGATGTTGTTGAGTGATTCAGTGTTATTTCCAAAACTTTTTCTCTTGTGATTATTCATTTTTCTATACTTCAAGAATTTTCGAAAGTTTCTTGTCATGAAGGCTATTTCTTCATCATCATCACTAGAGTCTGATTCACCAGTTAGTGCATTAAAGGCAATGGACTTTTTTTCTGATGACTTATTCTCCCTTCTTTCCTGAATTTGAACTTCATATGACATCAGATTTCCAATTAATTCATCAATCTTTAAGGTACTGATGTTATTTGCTTCTTCAATCGCCAGTGTCTTCAGATCCCATTCTGGAGTGAGTGAATTCAGAATTTTCCTGACTTGATCTTCTTCGGAGATTGCTTTTCCCAGAGATACTAGTGAATGAACAATATCCAGAAAACGACTATACATATCTGGAATAGATTCACTAGGCAACATCTTAAATAATTGAAATTGATTAGTAAGAATAGAAATTTTGGTCTGTTTAACTTTGCTTGTTCCTTCATGAGTAACTTGCAGAGTTTTCCAAATTTCATATGCAGTTTTACAAACAGATACCCTATTAAATTCATTTCTATCTAGTGAACAAAATAAAATATTCATGGCTTTTGAATTGTTTTGAGCCACTTCTCTTTGAACGGTCGTCCATTGAGCAAAATCAGTTGTGGGCTCAGTGTATTCAGTTTGTGTCATATTCCATGTTTCTAAACTAATGGATTGTAAATATATCTTCATTCTACATGCCCAATATGCATAGTTACTGCCATTGAAAAGTGGTGGTCTGGCAGTGGACTGACCCTCTACAAATGAACTAGAAATACCAGTGTTGGTAGCCATTGTTACTTTTCAAAAATCAGGTTATGAATACTTTGAAAAACTTGCTCTGATACCAAATGACAGGGACGCGGAAGATGATCTTAAGGCTATTTAACACTAGAGGGGGGGTGAATAGTGTTTTAAGAATTTCTTTAAAACTTCTTTGATTTAAATTGATTTAACTAACTTAATGCAAATTCACAATCACAGATCAAATCACAGAATCACAAACAGATGCAAATATAAATAAAAAGCAAGTAAAGGAAAGAACACACCAGGAATTTTATACTGGTTCGGTGTTACCCTACATCCAGTCCCGCACAACTCGTACGGCTTTCTATTCAATAATAATCTAGATTACAATCCCTCGATTCCAAGGCAACGAGGTACACCCTCCAGATTCTCAGGTCTCTGGGTAGAACCACTTGATTCACAGGACACAAGTTCACCCGATCGATTTCCAAGGACACGATCACACCTTTATAACCCTAAACAAGTTTCTTTGAGTACAAATGTATCTATAACTCTGATAAGCACTGAGATTCTTTGAAGAGAGTGGCAGAGAATCAAACTAGAGATATTCTGGATTGATTCACTTAAGATTTTGGCAGAATATGGATAGGATGATTAGAAAATAAGATAAGAGAATAAAGAGGAGAGAAAATAAAGAAAGTAGTTACTGGAAAACGTCCATAACAGTCTCTATTTATAGAGAATGAATGGATGTGTCCATTCAAAGAGATTTAAACGAATAGACACTTCTTTTGAAAACAACCTTTGCTATAACGGGAAGCATGTCGACATGACGAGTAACTATGATGTCGACATGGTCTAGTAAAAATGATGATTTGCTTTTCTTTGAAAATGATGATTTAAAACATATGCAACTTTATTCAAATGGACTCTATGTATTTGTAGAAGGTATTTAGAAGTAGAAATACTTATGAATATATATATGTATATATACTAAAATATATTTAAAATCAAGGTAAATAAACTAAAGTAAATATAATATTAAAATAGATTTTGAGGCTAAAATATCAAGGACAATTTTGAAATCAAAATATAACAAAATGATAAATATGATTTTGAGGCTAAAACATTTTTGGAAATACGAACGAAGGTTTTTCTTTTGAAAAGGAATATTTGAAAATCATTTTATGAAACAAGAGATAATTTTGAAAATCATTTTGAATCAAAATTAGTGGACAACAAAATAGGGCTACTATCCGTTCCACTAGATATTTCGTGAGTTCCATCTCACTAGGGTTCCATCCCTTTAACAAGAACGAAGTGGATTCCATTCCACGAGTAAATTGGATAAAAAAGAATGATAGTGCTTTCAAGGAGTTTTAACAAATATCTAACCTAACTATATTATTTGTCTTGAATTCTTGAATATCTTGAATCTCATGAGTCTTCAATCTTGAACTCTTAATCTTTGTCTTCTTTACTGTACAGTCTTCTTTTGTTGATACCTGCATATAGGTTTCCTACACATATATATTTTATAACACTTCTATAGTTGTTGTCATCAAAACCATTATCCTATAGACTAACAGAAAGCACCAAAGTGTTTATACCAAAATTGGGCACAATACTCTTCGGATGTGTTTGAAGAGATAAAATGAAGCAGATCTAACAAACACACCAATAAACAGATAAGAAAATGCACAGAAACACACAGATTTAGAGTGGTTCGGCGAATTGCCTACGTCCACTATGAAATGATTGATGTTTATTGAATTTCACTTGCTGATTACAAAAGGTTACAGCAGTACAACTGAAAATTACTGGTGATTCCGGCAGAGTATCAGCATAGAGAAGCCAAAAGTCCCTTTTCTGTAGGTCCAGAGTTGCTATTTATAGGCGTAGGCAGCAAATATCTCGCCTAGATCTCGGAGGACTTCTTCTTGCACATGGGCGGGCCTACGTGATCGATTCCATGCCATCTGCACTCGATCCGTGATCGATACGAACTGAATTCGCATCAATCGAGATTTTGTCTGACCGAGTCGAGATCAATCATGAACATTCTCAAGGTGGTACACAAGCTCCTGTGAAAATTTGGTGGCATTTGGACTTGTAGATTTTGAGTTTGATCGATGCAAGTGAAGGAAAACAGCTACAATTCGTATCCATCAATGTGAATAGTGAAGTGATGCGAACAGAAGCGATGCGAACAGGATCGATGCGAACAGGATCGATGCGAATTTGACAGCCTTCAACAAATTCAAACTTGCATCGATCATATCTTGAGCATACGAACTCCGATTGACATGAAATTTGGAACGTTGGCTTTCATAGCTTTGCTTGTCGTGTCATATCAATTTTAGCTCGATCCGGACTCGGGCAAAATTTACCAGTATCCATAGTGAACCTATGTATAACCGATCTCCAAGACGAACTGTCATTGGTTTCTAGTCAAGCTTTTGGTGTCATGGCCTTGCCAAAAGGCGGGATAACACTTTACTATTCCGCTATGAGTTTTAACGATAGTGCTCTGATATACTTTTGTTTATTTACATGATACCAATACCAACCATTCGTACTTTGGTGGAGTTGGGATTTCGATTTAGCAAATATTCGGGCCCATGAGGTGCGGGTCGTTACAAAGCGGCACTTAGAAAATTTTGATTTAGTTGGTGTTCTCTTAAGGTCTCTAACACCACTTTCAAATGAATCGCATGATGTTCCATCTCTAAGCAGGAGAGGATATCATCAACGAGAACTATAACAAATCTATCCAAATTACTTCTGAACATCCGATTCATTAAATCAATAAAGTAAGCTGGAGCATTCGTCAATCTGAACGATGATATTAACCATTCGTAAGAACCGTATGTCATCCAAAATGCTCCAAGTAGAATTACTGTCTTCCAAAACTCTAAGTTGATGAAAGCCTGTAGCAAGGTTGAGTTGTGAAAAAGACCTTCGCACCACTCAATTGATCGAATAGATAATCTATTCTCGGTAACAAATATTTATTCTTAATTGTGAAATCATTTGGTTTTCTATAATCTATCCAAAGTCAAAGAGATCCATCCCCCCTTTTGACAAGTAAGGCTAATATACTCTAAGGAGAACTACTGGTCCTGATGAAATATTTCTACTCAATATTTTCTATTTGAAATCTTAACTCATCCATCTCACCAGCGCACATTTGGTAGGTGGTATACTGAATGGTTGAGTGTTGAGTTTCAAATCTATCTTGAACTCAACTGTCCGACGAGGAGGTAAACCAATAACCGCTCCAAAAATATCTAAAAATCTTTAAACAGTGGAATATGCTTTATTTCATCTTCTTTGGATTCCAAGGCAAGCAAAGAGTAAGCTGAACTGGCATTCGCTCATTCTGAGTGATCGAGATGCTGGAGAGTAATTACCCATTCCACATAGAATAATCAGCTTGATAGTGCTCGAGCCAGTCCATTCTCAAGATAACTCCATAACTTAATGAATCTATGAAAAATAAATCGCACATGGAAGAGTATCTAGATAAAAAATCATGGCTCTATTACACTTCATTCCCAGAGTAGCACACTCACCCAATGGATTAGCCACTCTAAGAGAAGTAACAAGAAGGTGAACATCCAATTCATTCGATACAAAGGAATGTGATGCACCGGTATCGAAAAGAATTCTAATATATAATTCATTGCATGAAATAGTATCTTCTAAGATTGAAACTTGTTTTCCTTTGTTTGGTGTTGCTGAATTAGGACCTTTTATAGCGAACATCTTTCCTTGTGTTTGTTTGTTTGGCTTTGTGCATTGCCTCGATATATGTCCCATTTCATTGTAATTATAACATTTATTCATGGAATCTTGACCTATGTTTCTTCATTCATTAACGTAATGACCCTTCCTTCCATATGAATAACATTCAACTTGAGCTCTAGCTTGTTGTTTCGGTTGGAACGATCGCTTGTTCTTTTGGAAATTTGAATTCTTCTTAGGGAAGAATGGCCTCTTCCTTTGTTGCTGGAATTGATGGGTAAGTTGATTTTGTGGAATTCAATCTCGCTCCCGAAACTTCTCAAACCCTAATGCCATATCCACAATCTCTTCAAACAAGAATCTGATTTGAGTACACAATTTATTTCTCAATTCATTATTTAGACCAAGCACAAACTTTTCATTCTTTTCTAGTGAATAACTAATGAGTGCAGGTCCATATTTTGATAGTGCGCCGAATTCATTCACATAAACTATTATTGATGAATCGCTCTGCTTTAGATCTATGAATTTTCAAAGTAATGCAGCTTTTTTAGCTTTAGGTAGAAAATGTTCCTTGAAAAGTTCCTTAAATCTTTGCCAAGAAATACCTTCCTCAACTGTCTCTGCAGCCGCTGTTTCATACCAATCTAATGCGCTAGACTACAGTTGATGAGATGCCAATGGTTCGACAAGTTTAAATCGTCAAAAATTCTTTCGCAAGTTCTTAACCAAGAGTAGACACTCATAATAACAACCAGGCTTGCATAGTCGCTACATGGTTTAGTGAATTCCGACCAAACATTTATATTCGAATTTTGATCTCTAATTTCTCCCATGCCTTGTATATGTCTCATGACCTCCATCCATTGATCCATAGTCAAGAGAACTATGAAATTTCTAAAACCACTAGTCTGAGCACTGGGTTGATTAGTTGAAGCACCCATTCTTGGTCGTCTTAGTCTTGCCAGTTTCTGCTTAACATTTCTCACTTCATAACGTCGAATATCAACTAATATAAAAAATCCCACTAACAACATGTTCATAATACAAATAATTGGATATATATAGCCCAGTGTTCACCCCTTTGGAACATTACTATAATTCGTTGCAATCCGCAATAAACGAGTTATCCTACTCCCTTCTTTAACTATCTTTAGGGTGACAACATCCTAAATCAGTCTTTTCTTGGTCCAATTATGATCTGATTCTTAATTTGCTCAATTATTTGATCAGTCAAGATAAAACATTGCTATAATACCACGGCATGATGCCTCGGTACCAGTGTCCGAACCACCAAACGTAGTTTACCATTAGATAGCCCGAATAATAAAAGCTCAGAAGGAGCGGATCAGAAATTTGAGTAATTCACATAACAAATCATAAGAATATGACAGAGAAAACATCACAATAGAACCGACAATATATACATATCAAA
Source organism: Allium fistulosum (assembly GCA_030737815.1). Classification (NCBI taxonomy): domain Eukaryota; kingdom Viridiplantae; phylum Streptophyta; class Magnoliopsida; order Asparagales; family Amaryllidaceae; genus Allium; species Allium fistulosum. The sequence goes on from CM060901.1 coordinate 638,155,694, forward strand.
ATTTATATACATATGGACGTCGAATTAAAACACAACATATATACACACAACTTCATCCATCGGGCAGACTATATACAAAACTAACCCAAAACCATGACGTCCAACCACAACCATAAGTCAAACATTACTTACGTACATACTAACATAACTCTACTGACTCAAGATGGGTCTGGTGGGTGTTCTCCCTCCAAATGACTCTAATGGTTCCTCCAACTCCAGTCGACAAGGAACGCCCATGATGCTCTAGATCTACTGTGACAATGAACTTATAAACACTATTCCAGACTCCATCTACCTTGATTTCGTAGGAAATAACTTCAAAATGCGAAAATGTTATCATCCTGAAGATAATTCCCTGGTCTGGCCCGTGGAGATGTCGCAAAACAAAACCTTGAGTCAGACTAGAAACTAGCTATAAGTATAATGGTGCAACAGAGATACATATAATCGTTTCTTGTCGGGTTATATATGTGATATTCAAAAAAAAATATGTCACACATTTCATAATCTAAACCTGTCCACATCTCATCAAATCTTCTTATATCAGTTTAAACACAAATGTCATTACATTATTTGAAGTGACTCATGGCTGCAACTCCGATCAATTGGGATATCATATCCTATTTACATTTGTAAGTTTCAGTTGTTATTCAACAATTTTTTCACTACTTAAGTTATTCAAATATGATGTCTGTAATCACTAATGGATATATTCATTATTCACTCTTACTAGACTCTGCATCAAACCGATACCATGGCCTTTTTCATTTATATACCTTCCAATTAGACATTGTGGGTGCCCCTACATAATCTATTAGTTGCATCATCTTCTCCAGTTCACCATTGACGCTCACTGCGCTATGTTGTAATCTTCATCTTCGTTCCACCATGTATTCATCAATGAGACTATTCTTACACTTTCTCGTTTCTCGTTTTCACTACACCAGTCTCAATGGTTGTGTCCGTGCAACAGTTTGTTTGGACAATAAGTGATAAGGGACAAGGTTGTCACAATTAAGGATGTGACCCCGAATCTAACTTCTAAGATGGATTTTAGTGCCTAGTAGTTTCACCTTGTCTCGTTTGGTTCGTAGGTTAATTTATTCAAATCATGTGTATTTAACCTTCCAAAATACCATTTATTCCTGAAACGGCATCATGTCGCATTTTATATCACATATACATGTCGTGTTCATGTAACATAGCATTAACTTGCAATTTATACTGTCATTGATAACGTAAGTATTGATAAAGCACGACATAGAAACATTTATCCAATATTGATATTCGGGGCATTTTAAATTTTATAGCTTGCGATTATTGATGGAATTCAAATTCAAATACAAATAAATAAGTATACCATCATAAACATAAGCGACATTATCACAAATTCATATCATTCAAATCATATGTTATTTTAAACATGATTTAATCCTTTATTTCAATTTAAATTCCAAAATATATATTTAAATAATTCAAAATTTAACCTTAAAATATATATTTTACCCCAAACTAATTCAAATTTCTTTTTTAAATTTCCAAATTAGTAAACACGCATTTTATTAATATTTTCCTTAATTTGAAAATATTTGAGTATTGAAAAATCCCCCTTTTCGAATTTAAATCCAAATTATTTAAATTCCTTGGAATTCTTCAAATTTAAATTTTCTGAAATATTATATATATTTCAATGTTGTTTTTAAAATTTGAAAATTTTCAAAAATCCAAAATTTTGATTTTTAATTGAATTTTAAACCTTCAGTTTCTTTCATGGAATCAACATTCTTTAAAAACAAATGTATAGTAAGTTTGAAAACCTTTCTAAAACCATTCAAATGCTTTAAACCGTAGTTCCAGATATTTTAACTCTTTTTTGTTGAACAAACTTAGCATAACATCACTACAGCAGCTCAAAACAAGCGAAAGAAAGGAGAATGAATATAAAAAACACAGAATGGCTAATGTTCCAGGCTTACTACCTAGAATTCGACTTGATCCGTCGACCACTCATGCCTGGGGCAGTCGACCGGTGGCGACGATCTTTCGACAGTAATGCCCAGAATATCACCACTTTTTGGTCGTCATTTCCTACCTTTCGATGGTCGACTTTGACTTGACTTTGGGGATTGTTTTAGTTGAGCTTTCTACTAGATATACTACTTTGATCTTATCACTAACAAAGATGAAACAATCAAGTAATGTAGATGATTATAGCATAGTATACATTGACATAGGCCTGTCAACGGATGCTTTCGGATACGGATAGTGCCATATCCGCATCCGCATCCGAAATCATTTTTGGATATCGGATATTCGCATCCGCGGATACGGACGGATATCGGATAATTATCCTATCCGCTAATGACCAATAAACCAAGAATTGTAAAAAGAAAATTTTAGTTTAACATAAATATTTTTCAATCCCTTTGATTATAAAAGTGTTAAAAATTAACAAATATGATGATATAAATAGTTTCGAGCGGTTAATAAGCATTAAGCGCATATAATACAAACTACTAACTTAATAAAATAATAAATGAATATCTTTCACTGCACTAACATACACATAATTTGAACTATAATTTTGATAAAAACCGGACGGATAATTTTTGGGCGCGGATGTCTTCGTATCCGTATCTGCATCCGTTTTTCCAGATATCGGATATTTATCCGCTTTCGGATGCAGATGCGGACGGATTTCGGATTTTTTGGGTATCCATTGGCAGCCCTACATTGAAATTGGTATTTATTGTAAAAATATATAAAAACAGCTAATTATACTCACATCCTGCTTTTGTTTGCTGAAGAAAATATGACCTAGCTTTGATGAGGAAGAAGAAACAACGTGTGCTGATTTACTTTGTAATGTTTTGAGAAGAAGATGGGTGAATAGGGTAGGATTTATATAGGGTTTGATCAGAAAACTTTAGGGTCAAGGATGTTAGTAGGTTAAAACACTACAAGAAAAATCATCCATGACGGCATATAACCACTATAAAAGAAAACCATAACGGTTCGATAAACACTATATATTGACATGTTATAAAAAACCAGTGGCGTATTTATAACACAAAAAAATGCCGCTATAAAATAGTAAGCTTTCCTAGCGCATTTAGACCACTATAATATTCTTTTTCTATAGCGCTATCTGTCCGCTATTTACATATTGCTACAACGTGTATACGCTGCTATAAAATGCATAGATACAATAGCGCTTTTATTCTACTATCCTTCAATGGTAAGTACCTGCATTATAATACCTTTTTATAGGGCTTAGATTATATAACTATAATGCTTTTTAAGCGTTATGGTTTATTTTTCTATGTATTTGATGCTTCCCGCTATACATTACAATTTAGTAATAGCGTATCAAAAATGAATCTTCTTTAAACACATAACAATACGAACAATGTAAGAGTCGAAGAATATAATAATTAGAAAATGTAACACATTAAATCAAACATACCAAATATCCACAAACATTGTATTAAACATGCTCAAACATACACATAATATCCATTACATATATTTTCAGCACACACCAAAAAGTAGCAGCAAATGTTGTAGTACACCTCAAAAAATTTCACTCTGCCAGTTTAGTGCACATGCATATGGTGTATCTTTCATACAAAAGTTGCCTACCAGAAAAGGAAAAAAACATGATTAGTGGCAACAAACTTGAATTAGCCACCTGAACCATATGTATTATTGATGCACGTTCAAATGTTTTAATTTCAGTGTTTGGATCTTCTAAATAAGGTATCTATAAATGACATACAGTTAGAACAATTTTATATCTACTAAAGAGCGCAAATTTTCAAGTTCATGAGTTCATCTTCATCCATATAGTCAAAGTTACAATTGAAGGGGAAAAAATGATGTGTTAGTCTAAAGATATCACACCTATAGAAGTTGAAATATTAAAGAAGAAATAGTGAAAGTGTCCAGCTTTCTCATATAAGATCTGACGTTTTGGGCTCCTTCTGGCAACACTGCAGCAAAAATTATGAGTACTTATTATGGAAAGATATGACTTTAAGTTGTTCTCGTTTTATATTGGTTTTTGTTTCATGATCATGGAATACATTCCCATAGCCAGTGGTTATTTAACTGATAGGTCTTTATGAATATTTTGAAGTTAGTTCTAAATTATTTGTCTGTTTACATTTAAATACCACAATATAAATATACTGAAGACTAGTGGCAATTCATAATCTCAGCATTTAGACATAAGTGTTCTATGAGCAACCCCAAGAATTGTATGTTCTACATACAACCTGAATTGAAAATGCAGGTGGTGTGAGTAACTACTATCAAGTATGAATTTTCCATGTGCCTAACTACGCTAAGGATTTAAGGCTATTGCCCAATGCATCTATAAATTTTCCCTAAAAAATCAAAACTTCCAATGTCATCATGGAGCAAGCACATAAGAACAAAAACTTATAGTAAATTTATTATTAGTGTTACTATAAACTTAGTTAATTTTTATAAAACTTAGTTAACTCGGTTAATACTATAATTTATTATTATTCTAAACTTAGTTAATTGTTACGAAACTTGGTTAATTTTTATAAACATGATTTGTTTACTGTTATTATTACTATTATGGCTGTCATTGTCATCATTGTTGTTATTAGTATTATATTATTATAAATTTAATTAATTTTAATAAAGTAAGTTAATTTATTATTTTTATTATTATATAAATAAATAAATTTAGTTATTTTTTTATAAAATTTAGTTATTTTTGTTAGTAATTTGTTATTAGTATTAATATTATTATTGTTATTATATTAAACATTGTTAATTTTTATAAAATTAAGTTAATTTGCAACGATCCGTAATTTTTGATAATTAAGAATATTAAATTAAATAAGATTCTGAAATTTTACGTTGTGAGAAATTATAATTTATAATGTATCAATGAGAAAAATAATTAGAATATGATTTAATAATGTTGTTTGAATGTTGTTGGCAACTATTTTAATGCAATTACAATCAATTTGAAATTATTGAAAAGTTGATCTGGTTATAATTGTAAATAAGGAATAAATTCAATATTGTATTAATGATGGAATTGCATGTTATTTTATTTAATTGGTTTTAGTATAGAATGTGAAATCAACTATTTGTATGTAAATTTATAATTCTTGTTTGTAAACAATAAATGAATAAAAGTGAATTATAAATGAATAACAACTGATTTATTATCATCTTGATATTTAATCCGTTTGAAATTAATTGTAAATCAATTGAAATTAATGTAATTAAATATTGCAGTTAATATGAGTTAAGATGATAACTGTAGAATAAGAATGTAATAAAATGTAAACTAATGCTAATTATGTTCATAAGGTAATAGTTGATTAAATAATAAGAGTGTAAATCGAAATAAAAGAATTTAATTGAAATAAAAATATAATTAACTAGGGTTTTATTTCAGTTGTAATTGAACGCTGAAATTTATGTAATGTTTAAATCTTCGATTTAATATGGAAATTTGTATTTTAAAAGATTATAAATTCCTGGTTAATCAAGAATGATGAAAATTGTTAACGTTTAAGTTAGAATTTAAAAGTGATTAAATTAATTTAATAATAATTTATTTAATTAACGTGTAAAATAGCCATTCTGACCACTGTCTTGGATTTCGACGAAACCAGTTCCATCAGATCAGTAACAATGAATTATAATAGGATTTCAAACTTTGTAGCGATCGGATCTATCATTTGATCGTGCGAGCTCGAAACGCGCAGAAATCAATTAATAGAATTTAAATGAATATAATTTGATTTTGAAATCTAACTTCTATATACAATGGAATTAGGGTTTGAAACTAGTTCCATTGAGTTTATAAATATCGAAAACACATATTTCGATATATTGGATGACCTATTTCCATTTTGGGAACGAAACGGGCTTTTCGAGTCATCGTTATCGTTTCGACCCAATTCGATCTGCCCATTCGTTCTTATCCATCTCTGCCTATATATAAGCTATTATAAACCCTAGTAGCCTTTTATTTTCTAATGTTTGTACGTACATTTCTTTCTCATCTCCACCTTCCCAATGACAGACAATTCTAAACCCTAATTTCAATTTCAAATCAAATTTCAAAAATCCAAACTCCTCAAACTATGTCATATTATATATCGTTGGAAAGCTCTCGACGAGCGTAATCTACTGCAACGATTCATTTTCGATTTGATGGATCGTTTGACCAGAAAACGATGAAGAAGTTTCGGCCGTCCATAGGCCATGGTTTCGTTTAACGGTGGATCGTCGTCCGATCGACGATCGGGGTGCTACTGCGTAGAGGGCGATCAGGGCTTTCGATCCATGCGATTGGTTCGTCTCATATGTGTCACGATTCGCCAGATATGGCGTTCAAAGCAAGCGGCGGCCGTGGCTTCTCCGACGATGGAGGAGGATCATGCGGCCCTGGAGTGGGGCGCCTTGGCACAGGGATGCTAGCGGAGGGGTCAGATCACGGTGGCGAGGTCTGGAGTCACGTGCGACATGGAGTTTTGTGTGGCGGCTGTTGTAACGACCCGGATTTTTCGACGGTAAATTTTGAATATTTAAATGGTTTTAAATATTGAATTTGAATTATAAATTGATATTTGAAAATGAAAATTTTGGGTTTTATAGAATAAATTCAGATTTCAAATATAGCGATTTAATTTATAAATTAATTCTTGAGTTAATAATTAGAAATCCATTAAATAATTGAATATTGGTTAAATTATTGTATCTTGAGTTTTAAGCCCGATAAAAATTATTTAAAGGCTTGTAAAATTTATATTAATAATAATAGGGATAATAAAAGTTTTAAAATTGAATTTAAAGGTGATGTGTTCAATTTTGAAAATGGTTTGTTCAAATTGACACATTTAATATAGTGATCCGGGGCATAGTCTCGGAATTCAATGAAACTAGTTCCGTTGGATCCATAATAGTGAATTATAATCGGATTTCAAATTTCATAGTGTTTGGAGTTATCATTTGATCGTACGGGATATAAACGCGTTGAAAGTAATATCGAAATTTAATATAATAATTGGGTCCAAAAACCTATCTTCTCCATACGATCGAATCAGGACTCGAACCCTTTTCCATTGTGTTCGGAATAGGGGTATAACATTATAAACGCATAGCGGCATGTCTTGATAGGGGTTCATGATTTTAAGTTAGGCAAATGAGATATTTTGATATATATATATATATATATATATATATAATCAAAATTTAATCATGCCACTGTACCTTGTAAAACACGCATCCATCACGTTCTTCATTAAAATCGCGTATTGTCATCCCCTTTCTTGTTCAAAATTGAAAACCAGAGCAATTCAAAAAAAAGAGTAATGGCCGAAATCGACTTCAGCTATAAGATTTTTTTTAAACGAGATCGAAATGAACAGCTCAATCGTAGACGAATCGCGCTCGCATGGGGCGCGCAGGCGAGGTAGATTATCGCGATCGAATCGCGATTGTGGAAGCACGTGGTGAGAATGGGAGGAGGTCGATCGATCCAAGAGTCCACTTTGAACTCGAGCGCGCGTGTTTGAAATCTAGTGTGGTGAGAGATGGTGGTGAGTGACTGCGGCGTCGCGCGTGTAGGGGAGTTTGTCGAAGGTTGGTGGCAGAGGTTGAGCAGCAGGCGTGTCGCGATCGATTGATGGTTAGGGCTTGGGACAGATGTGTCGACTGGAAGCTGGGATTGCACGACTTTTCGTGGTGATGGAGAGCTGCAACAACTTCCTTGATGCAGTGACAAGGTCGAGCTTGTTTTGGAGATGGAGGTACGACAGCTCTTTAGCTTAGGTAATTAAGATGTAAATTAAAATTTAATATTAGTTGATTAGGTTATTTAAAAATTCGAATGTTTAAAATTTTATAATCTATATCATACGAGGTCTAAAATCGTGAAGAAAACAAGTCGGGATGGGAGTGGTTTGCAAACAAAAATCAAGGTGAGAATTTCTCACTCTTTTGGATTGCCATGTTTAAATTTAAATGCTTAAATTTAAATTAATTGATGCTTGATTGAATTGATAAATTTATAATTATCTGTTGGATGACTATATATATATATATAGTAGTATATATATTAGTATTGGAGTGATATTCCCGCACATTATAGCGGATGAGACCCTATACGCCCCGCATAATAGCGGATGACCCAATATACCGCGATATCCCCCTCGAAGTGGGATTGGTATTTTATTGTTATCTAACATCTGTGGATGCAGAGAAACAGGTTGGAGGGATCCAACTGGATTCCTCAAATATATTAGTATTTTTCATATATATAAAATGCTGGATTATTGTGTGTTGTAAAATTTTAAAATGTTATAATGGCATGGGAATTAATTTTGGGTATATTAAATACCATAAATATTATTTTAAAATTTTAAGGAATCAAAAAGAGATTTTTAATATAAAAATATGTATATCGGAATTTGGATTATTTAAAAGAGATTGGTTTGAATAAGAAATGGTGAATTTTTTTGATCGTATTAAATAATGCAGGAAATTTTTTTAAATAGAGAATTTAAAATAAATTATATAAAGGAATTTTTAAAGACTGGATTTTAAAGTGATATTCGGAAAATATGGAAAGGAGTTGAAATCGATTTTAAAAATAGATTGGCAAAAATAAATGGAACTTATAAGGAATTGAATTTATGAAATGGAATTTTATAAATGAGATTATTTTTAGTGAAACTCAAAGGAGTTATGAGAAATTATAAACAATGTTTATAAATAAAAGAAATCGATATCAAATGATAAATTGGAAAGATAAATTTACAGGAAGAATTCATAGTTGAATATGGAAATAGGGTGAGAGAAAAAATAGTGGATACTATTTTCGAAGTGAAAATGGTTAAGGAGACCGAAGTGAAAGTGATGTGATAGAATCGAGAGGGGTTATAGATTGAAATTTGGTTATTGAGATTTAAAAATATATTTTATCAATAAATTGAGTTTTATTTTAAAAAGGAAAATTTTATTTATTAAACTATGTAATTTAAAGTTAGTTAGTACTGAAATACTTTAGAAGTGAATTTTCAAATACTTAATATTTATTTTAATAAATCCTTGATTTTAAAACCTGCTTTGAAAAGCAATGTTATAAAAATGATTCAATATTAGAAAATTATTTGAACATGTTTTAAAAATAAATAATTATTATTTTTCTTTAAATACTTATGTTTATTTACTTATGTATATATATAAAGTTTTGAAAATGGGAAGTAAAAGGAATACTTTCTAAGTTTTGAATATAAAATGAAGTGGGGAAAATATTCTAAGTATTGGGAAGGGTTGGAAATGTTCTGTTGGAAATATAAGGATTTGAAAAAAAAACTGTTTTCAAAATGTTGAAGTACTGGAAATATATATTTTATAAAGATATTTTGGAATAAATTTTGGAGAATTTATAATAAGGCTAGATGATTGTTTATGGATGTGCATTGATAGTTAAATAACCGACTATCAATTTTGGCCAATTTCGTTAATCGTTTCGAAGAGACCAGGATCAGATTTAATTATCTGAAAACCACTTCGATCTGGTTTGAACGTAATGAATGAATACCATGAAGATGATGAAGATGGTGATTCGGTTTGTCCAGACCCAGGGCAACTTGTATGAACAAATGCTATCAGAACATCGTCATTGGAGGACGATGAGCATTCTAAGAGAAATCGTTCCTTGAAAGGTAACGCTTAGCCTCAAGCCTCATCAACTGGGAATGACTAAAACGGAGGAGATGCAGCAAGGCTAAGTGGGTCGCACCCAAGTAGGGTATGTTATCACCTTTCTAGATGTCCTCGGAAACCCTAATTATCTCAGATATGGGTATACATGAAAGAAGAAGCGCTCGATAGCAAGGGTGGGAACACCCGGGGTGATAACATATTCGGTCTATCCAGGTTAGGGGTAGGCCGGTCTTGTGTAGCAGGGGATCCCAGCGTGGTCCTCGGTACATGGTTCTAGAGGTGTACTGTGACGGGCGGTACCCCAGTGGCCCAGTCATTCGTTGGAATCCATTCTCCAATACGAGCTTATGGTTTTGTTTGTAGAGCCTAGTACGCTGGAATTTAATTAATGTAACAATTTCAGCTATTTGAATAAGTATTTGTATTTAGACACTATTATAATATCACTGGATTTCCTATAAAGTGTTTTGGTTATCGTAAGGGAAAAACCGTCGTGTTTATTTGTGTCGTGGTCTTACGAGATACCTTTGTTTTTCAAAGGATTTTGGAAAGTTAATAATTCAAATTGAGTGTGTTTTCTCACGCTGGTTTTCCAGACTGACTCAGGTGTTATTTTATTATAATGCTCGGGTCAAACAGAGTATTACAGATTCAGGTAAAATGCTATGGAGCTCAGGTGACGAGCTAGAGGAGTTCACATGTATATCACGTACTTGGTTATTTCCGCTATGTAAGAACAAGTTATTATAATTGTCCATTTGATGTATTGAATTGTTGTACTCTGATAGTGTGATGCAGCTCAGGCCAGGGGAGAAGGTCTAAGTCGCCTACGACTTAAGGGTTTAAGTCGCATACGACTTAACGAAGAAGTTATAAGTGGCCACGTCCTAAGGAGTCACGTGAGGAGGAGATGCGACTTAGCTGGAAACCAGGGGAAGAAGTTATCTCGAGTTTGCGACCTAAGGAAGAAGTGATAAGTCGTCTACGACCTAACGGAATCTTAAGTCGTGTGGATATGATGAGTCGTAGACGACCTAAGGACTGTGGACCTAACAAAGAAGGTGGGCAAGCTGGCAGTTTAGGTCGGACACGATCTAAGGGGAATTCACAACCTAAGGATGCAGTGCAACGTGAAGAAGGCTTAAGTCGTGAACGACTTAACTCGTATGCGTCTATAAGTCGCGAACGACCTAACGTACACAAGCCAGTTCCTTTGGGTCGTTCAAACGATAGGTCGCTGCCGAGTTACGACCTAGGATTAGGTCGTAGAAGTGGGTTACGACCTAGGATAGGTCGCTGAAGCTGATGCCGTTGATTCTTATGCCGCATTAATCTCTGTCATTGATTCTTTAAGTCGCTGATGGATAGACCGTTCAACTGATGATAAGTCGCATGAAGTGTTAGGTCGTTAACGACCTATACTATGTCGCTGAAGGAAGCTGATGTATTGAAGTTAGGTCGCGTGAGTTGTATTTTAGGTCGTGACCGATATATGTGTTGTAAAGAGTTATGTTGTACTTATGTTGTATTGTTTTTAGGTCGGACTATCTTAGGTCATGATGTTTTTAAGTCGTGATGATTTAGGTCGCGGCCGATCTATGGTAAGTCGTTTGTGTTTTCTAGGTCGTGTTGTTTTTAGGTCGTAGCCGACCTAAGTGTTGTGTAATTTTCTGTGGCATGTGTTGTAGCCTATAAATAGGCAAGTTGTGTCATTTTGTAGAGTTTAGTTGATTTGAAATAAAACTCTTGTTTTGTTAGCTTTGTGCTTTCACCCAATTGGTAGTCGAGTGTAATCTCCTATCTCCTCTTTCGGATAATCGAGTGCGCTCGATTCAACGACTGCAGAAGCCGATTCACGGAATCTAGTGCGCTAGATCAACGTGTGAAGAATCGCTGATCTTTGAACCCGGTATCGTGCGCGATCAACGAGTTCGGGATAGCTAGAATTCGGTATCTTCGGATCAACGAATTCGGGCATTTCCGTATCTTCCAATCCATCGATTGCTACTCTCAACGATCGACATTGTTTTTTATTAATCCGCTGCGTCAGTTTGGTATCAGATCTTGTTTTAGCCAATCATAGCTAAATCGAGTCCTTGGAGCCAATTCTTTAAAGAAGTTTGGAGAAGTTGTGTTCATCGTGTTCATTATATTTTTGCAACAAGGTTGGAGTTTTCGATCCACATCACTTTGGATCAAAGTTCGAAAGGTGTTTGAATTTGAAGTGTGAAGAACTTCGGCTGAGATAAGCAAGTGAAGGCCGTGTACATCATTTGACCGAGAATTGAAGTGTTTGTAAAGTTTTCAAGTATGCCACCGAGAAGAGCTAATCGTCACCAAAACGTAGAAGCATTGTATCGAAGAGAAGAGGCTGACGAGATGGAGCAAAGAATCAATGAAAACTTTAGTGAAAAGCTTAACGAAGGAATTGGTCGGTTAGAGAAGATGATGTTAGAGATGAATCAGAATCGGAGAAGGGTATCACCTGAATCTAATCATGGGGGAAGTAGAGTTTCACCACAATCCAATCGAGAAAGAAGCGTTGATGATGATCAAAGGCATGGGAGGAACGTGAATGATCGAGAACGGAGGAATGTCGATAGAAGGGATGTTGGAGGAAGACGCGAAGGGAGTGGAGATGTTGGTGGTCAGGATCGACATCGATATACATCTGATTTTGAAGAGGAGTATGATGGTGGTAGTGTTCGAGGACAAGGATGAGGACAAGGAAGAAATCACTCTGAGTATGATCACAAGTGGGAGTCGGGGATGAAGACTGAAATTCCTGAATTCAAAGGTGGTATGCAAGCGGAGGAGTTTCTAGATTGGGTGGCTAATGTTGAAGAGATTTTTGACTTCAAAGAAGTTCCAGAACATCGTAGAGTGAAATTGGTTGCTACGAGGTTGAGGGGTAGAGCTTTGGCATGGTGGCAGCAAACCAAACTTACACGTGAACGGATGGGGAAGTCAAAAGTTGAGTCTTGGGAGAAGATGAAGAAATTGATGAAAGCAACGTTCTTACCTTACAATTATCAATCTTTGATGTATCAACGTTTGCAGAATTTGAGGCAGGGCACAAAGAATGTTAATGATTACGCGGATGAATTTTATCAGCTTATTGCGAGGAATGATATTATGGAAACAGAAGAACAACTGACGTCTAGATTTGTTGGAGGGTTGCGAATGTAGATTCAGGATATGGTTAACATGTTTGATCCTAGAGCTGTAGCGGAAGCACACCAGAAAGCATTAGCTTGGGAGAAACAGGGAAGACGAGGAGGTGGTATGTTTACAAATTCCAACAATCCAGTGAAGGGTGTTAGTGGGAGTTCTAATGTTTCAAAAGCTGTTGTGAAACCAGTTGTGAATGAGGTTGGAAAGATGAAAGTCAGTAATGGTTTCAAGTGTTATATTTGCCAAGAAATGGGCCACAAAAGTAGCGAATGTCCAAAGCCGAAGAAGAGAGCTATGATAGCGGAGGTTGAGGATGAGGATGAAGAAGCTGAATGTTCAAATTCACCACCTGATGAGGAGGAAAGAGAAGTGTCGGGAGACGAAGGTTATAATCTAATGATGAAGAGGTCCTGTTTAACACCAAAGCAAGAGGAGGATTGTAGTTGGTTAAGGAGCAATATTTTTCAGTCAACATGTACCACTCTAGGGAAGGTTTGCAAATTTGTTATTGATGCTGGAAGCTGTGATAATATAATTTCTTCAGAAGCTGTGAGGAAGTTGGCGTTGAAGACTGAGAAACATCCGAAACCGTACAAGCTAGCTTGGTTGAGGAAAGGCGGGGAGGTGAAGGTTGGACGAAGGGCTTTTGTGAAGTTTTCAATTGGAAAGAAATACAAGGATGAAATCTGGTGCGATGTGGTAGATATGGATGTCTGTCATTTGTTGCTGGGGAGACCGTGGCAGTATGATAGGGCGGTGCAACATGATGGGCGTACCAACAGTTACAGTTTCATGTTTGAAGGCACAAAGATTACTCTAGTTCCAAAGAAGCGACAACGGGAGGAAAACAAGTTGGAGGAGATTGAAGAGCTTAAAACTTTGTTATCTTTGAAGGAGTTTGTGAAGGAAGTAGAGGAGGAGCCTGAAGTGTTTTTGTTGATTTGAAATGACCCACCTATTTACACACTAATTTTATTGGTGATTTTTTTTTTTTTTAGAGATGATATATAGATATATCATCTATTACAAATATATTTTAGAGATGATATATAGATATATCATCTATTACAAATATATTTCCCAGGGTCATTTTCTTTTCTCTAATAAACAAAATATATCCAGGATCTTTCACAATATAGAAATATTGTTTTAATTCTAAATCATTTTTAACATACATATATGAAGATATCTATGTTATATTCTACTTGAATCAGAGCATAATAATAAGTAGAAATCCTTTTTTTTTAAATTTGCATAAATGTGATAAATTCCCTTTTAAATTAAAACTTAATGTATCCTGATTTTTGACTATAGTGTCTACTGAAAATATGTACTTTAGGCTGTTATTAAACTTAAGAAATGACCAAGCAATAATCAGTGGAAAGCTAGCTTATAATATAGATGATTTTCTTAAAGTCTGAATATTATCGAACTCAGGTTAAAAGAAAGCGGATCCTAAGTGAACGCAAGCAACATCTAGGCGTAATGGAAACGCGCCTAACTTATACATTCAAGGTCACGAGTTCGAGTACCATGCTGGTCGGTTCAAACACAATTTTTGGTTTTTCTTTTTTTTTATTTTCTCCTGTATGGCTGAAATCTGATACCTACCTATAATTGTACATATATATTTAATTTTTGCCTATAACCTATCATACAAAACAATTCTTCTTGCATAACTATTTTTGAAATCCATTCTTTCAACTGTTTTAAGAATTTACATCTATATTTTTTTTGCCCAATATCTACATGTACACAGATATACATGTACATGTCAGGGTCTTTGTTCATTTTCCAGAAAACTGAGCTCAAATGTTCCCTTGCTTCATTGATCTGAAGTGAAACATTTGGCCTGACCTATGGCCTAACCCTGTGGTTACTCTGGCCATTCTTTTGCTTGCATTATTACAACCCAGATTATACACAAAACATTGTTACCTTTTCTTTCCAAAAGCATGTATATATATTTGTATGAATCAGACATTTTGTGATCAGATATATATCATTCTTCCTAATCATACTTCTCTTTTAAAAATACATCTTTAAAGTATAAACACTTTTTCTTGCATCTGGACTTATGTCATTATCATAAATTGAAGATATAGCAGTTTAATTCTTTTCTGGTTTTCCCAATATTATTTTCTGTATCTATATTCTTTTTGAAAGAACTCAGGATTACTGAAATCATCATAAAATGATTATGCTTATAAAATCCAGGTTTTACCTCTAAATCAAAACAACTTTAGCAAATAGGTTTTCAAATCAGTTCAACATCAATATCCTTAGTACATACCAAATCAGAAATAACCAGAAACAACATAGCACATGTCTCTTACAAGTTTTTCCTACTTAATACATTTAGATAGCCATATTAATCAGGGAATACATGCATGAATTAACACATTTTAGCTTTTATTTCTAATTATCTTAGCATCCTCTATTCCATATCTTTTTAATCTTGCTTACTTAGCTCCATCATAACCTGCAAAAGCATTAGTGGCTGCCTCATTATAAATGAGACACCCCCATGTGCCATGAGCAATAAGGGTCAGATCTATGATCTGGTGTGAGCATTTCTAACATATCCATGATATTAAGCTAAGGATACAGCATAGATATACTTTGCATACTTGACAGGTATTATCATGTACAATACATAAGAGCAAACATATGCAACAAAACAACTTTTATCTGGAACTACTAGGTTGCCTTTTCTTTTTCTTATAAATTCCTGGCCTCATCTGCTATAAGGAATCAAAGGGACACATTGCCATGAACTAATTAACATTATGGCACAAAGATCTCAGGACTTAAACAAGCCATGTGCCAACTTGTCTACTTCAAATAGGACAAGCATTCCAGCAGCCTTCTTGGCACAAAATCCTTAGTTATATCACTAAGTGTATTTATGTTCATTCTATCAATGATAGCTAGGTGTACATACCACCTGTACTCATGAAACATACTAGTTACCTTGCAGCCATGATATTGCAAGCAAGTTAAAGGTTACTTTCTAGAGATATAACACCCCAGTCATTCCATCTCACATTATTTATCATAGAAACACCCTATTCAAGCATATACCAGAATGTTTGCAACTGAGAATAAATACATGGCTCTATTGAGTTTATTTTGATTTTTCAAGCAACTATATTTAGCCAGATTTTCAATCTTGTTTAAACATAGTTTTTAGGCTTGTAAGTTTCTGTTTAGTTTAGGGCTCAGCACTTATAGAGAAAAACTCCATTGCACCCTTAACCAATTATTTCAAGCCTCAGCACCATACCAATGTATATGCAGCTCATAGTTTTCTTTATCTTTTCATTCTTTGTCTTAAGCCATTATTCAAACTAGTTACAAATACTCTGTTATATGTTCCTTAAGGTTTTGGTATAATATACAGAGATGAAAATAGAACAACAAAGTTAAACATCCAGCATAGCAGATCATATCTCATCAAACATTCATGAAACCATCAGCAGCCAACATAGTTTGTAAATCAAAACATGCAAAATATAACATATAAAAGCTTGGCTGCCTAATCCCAGGTCTTAATGCCATGTATATGAGTGAGGATACTCACCTAAGTGCTTACACAAACTTAAACCAGAAAACCCTTCAAATCTTTAGCCTTATCTTCCTCTTCTTCCTTAGGTTAATTAATTAGTGAGAGAGCAGTTTTCTGATTGGGCTCTTGGTATAAATAAGGGTTCTGTCTAGGGTTTTGAGTGATGCAAAATCCCTATTTTAGCCCAGATCAGAATCATGCATTTGGCATTGCATATTCCCCCCTTAATATCCCGGCCAATATTTTAAAACAAGACTAAATTGTGCCTATTTTCCTTTCTTTTCAGAAAGTGATAACTTTAAGTATTTTTATTATATTTACTTCAAACATGATAATGGTGTGACTTTCTATTTTCTGCCTATGTACATTTTCTTTCTTGCACTTTGGTTCTTACTGTTTTAGTGCTTCCTTTATTTATTTTCTGCTCAAATAACATCTGGATATAAATATACATTTATACAACTATGGGTGTTAATTTAACTTTTAACCTTTTATTTGCAGAAAACATGTGCATACTTATGTGCATTTCTACACCTATTATTCAAATAAAAATTTCACTTATTCATTATAAGTCAATGTTCTCTTCTGCCTCAATTTTCAGACAAGTCATACATAGGCATATATATATAGATATATTTATATACACACATCCTCAGGAATTTTTAATACCCATGTCTAGGTCTATATTTTCTTTATTTAAAACATTTTATCTAAATGTTTTCCTTCCTTGTTTTATTATTCAGGAATTCTGGATTTTCTCTTAGTGCCATAACTAGTGTGCACGTGCACACATGCACACAACCTTGCACCACTGAAAATCCCACCTATATAATAATTCTGATTTTCCCCCAGAATTTTAATCATTTATAAAAAGAATTTTCCTCAAAATCTTGGGGTATTACAATCACCCCTCCTTTTAGGAATTGTGCCCTCACAATTTACAACATATTCTTTGAGTACTCCTACTTTCTTAGGAAAATTATTCAAATATGCATGAGCAATTTAAATAGTCACTGTCTATCATACATATCAAATTTTCTTAGTAATCTAAGAATTTACCTTTTAAATTTGCAAAGAGCCTAGGGTAATCCATCCTGATTTTATCCTCTAGCTCCCAAGTACAATCACTAGGATCTATACTCCATTGAATCTTTACAAGCTTCAATGTCTTGTTTCTTAATTTCTTTTCTTCCCTTGCCACAATTCCCACTGGCTCTTTCTCATAGATTAGATCTGGATTAATCTGAACTTCAGTAGGCTTTTCTAAGATTTCCTCCTTGTCATGTACCCATCTCCTTAGTTGTGACACATGAAACACATTGTGCATTGCACTCATCTTCTCTGGAAGCTCCAGCTTATAGGCTAGTGAGCCTATCCTTTCCAAAATCTTGTATGGTCCAACATATCTGGGTCTGAGTTTCCCCTGCTTGCCAAATCTCAAGACTTTCTTCATTGGTGAAACCTTAATGAAGACATAATCACCTACTTTGAATTCCACTGACTTCCTCTTTGCATCAGCATACTTCTTTTGCCTATCTTGAGCTACTGCCATCCTCTTTCTCACCAGTCCTATTTTCTCTGTGATGTCTTTGACATATTCTGGCCCTAGGATAGCTTTCTCTCCTGCCTCAGCCCAACACATAGGTGATAGACATGGCTTTCCATATAGGGCTTCAAAGGGTGCCATTCCAATTGTGCTTTGGTGGCTATTATTGTATGTGAACTCAGCCAAATGGAGGTGGTCCTCCCAATTTCCTCCAAAATCTAACACACATGCCCTAAGCAAATCCTCTAAAATCTTGTTTACCACTTCTGTTTGCCCATCTGATTGGGGGTGATAAGCAGTGCTTAGGCACAATTCACTCCCCATAGCTTCTTGGAAGCTCCTCCAGAACCTTGAAGTGAAGATTGTATCCCTATCACTCACTATAGTTTTAGGAACACCATGCAGTTTTACCACTTCTCTCATAAAAATTTGGGCTAACCTAGGTGCATTTCTGTCTGCTTTCACTGGTATGAAGTGGGCTACTTTAGTCAGCCTATCTACAATCACCCAAATACTTGTATTTCCCCTCTTGGATCTAGGAAGGCCATCTATGAAATCCATAGATATGTCTTCCCACTTCCACTGTGGTATGCTAAGTGGCTGCAATAACCCTGAAGGTCTTTGGGTCTCAGCTTTTATTTGTTGACAAACCATGCACTTAGCAACATATCTGGCTACATCAGACTTCATTCCCTTCCACCAATAGTCCCTTTTTAAGTTTTGGTACATTTTGGTGCTGCCTGGATGTATTGAATATTTGCTCCTATGGTACTCATTAAGGATTTCTTCTTTCAATTCTATGATGTTTGGGACACATATCCTTCCCTTGTACCTTAAGTATCCTTTTACATCTATGTGATAATCCTTCACTTCTTCCTTCTTTAATAGGAGAGACCTCTTTTCTGCTAAGTCTTGATCTTCTTCTTGCATTTTTACCACCTTCAAGGCCAAATTTGATTGTAAAGTAATTAAACTTAACCTTCCTTTACTCTTTTCTTCCTCAATTATCTCCATACTTATCCCACTGCTCTCATCTATTTCCAAATAAGTGAGCATGGTCAAGTCTCTAAACTCCTCCATCATCAACATGGCCACTTTTGCATGCTGCCTACTCAATGCATCTGCCACTTTATTAGCCTTGCCTGGTGTATAAAGTATATCTAAGTCATAAGCAGCAAGAAATTCAACCCATCTGTGTTGTCTCATATTTAAATCTTTTTGTGAAAAGAGATATTTTAAGGCCTTGTGATCAGTGTATAAAATGAACTTTGCACCTAATAAGTAATGCCTCCAAAGCTTCAAGGCATAAACTACTGCTGCCAACTCAAGATCATGAGTTGCATATCTGGTTTCATGGGGTTTTAGTTGTCTAGATGCATAGGCTATGACCTGATCTTGCTGCATCAACACAGCCCCTAGCCCTGACCCACATGCATCTGTATATACAATCAATCCCTCATTGCCTTCTGGTACTCTCAACACTGGTGATCTTACCAAAGCCTCCTTGATCTGGGTGAAAGCTTGTTCACACTTATCAGTCCATATAAACTTTTGGTTCTTCCTAGTCAGGTTAGTGAGTGGCATTGCTATTTTAGAAAATCCTTGTATGAACCTCCTATAGTATCCTGCCATCCCCATGAATGACCTAACTTCACTAACATTGTTAGGCTTCTTCCATGCTTGGATTGCTACTATCTTATTGGGGTTTACAGAAATTCCCCTAGCAGAGACAACATGTCCAAGAAAGTGTACTTCCTCTTGCCAGAACACACACTTAGAGAATTTTGCTTTCAAATCTTTTTCTCTTAATCTAGATAAGACCAAATGTAAGTGGTTCTCATGTTCCTCTATTGTTTTAGAGTAGATTAGAATATCATCTATAAAAATCAGAACAAACTTGTCTAAGTAATCTCTGAATATCCTATTCATTAGGTCTACAAAGTAAGAAGGGGCATTTGTTAGCCCAAATGGCATAACCAGAAACTCATACAAACCATATCTTGTGTTGAATGCTGTATATTTAATACTTGATTCCTCAACTTTCATCTGATGAAACCCAGATGCCAAGTCTAGCCTAGAAAACACTTTAGCTCCACTGAGTTGATCAAAGAGATCATCTATCCTGGGTAATGGGTATTTGTTTTTGATGGTTACTTTGTTTAATTCTCTATAATCTATACACATTCTTAAAGTACCATCATGCTTTTTAACAAATACTACAGGAGCACCCCAGCATGAATTACTTGGCCTTATAAACCCCTTGGCTTCTAATTCTTCCAGCTGGTTCTTTAGCTCTTTTAATTCACTTGGCCCCATCCTTGTAGGCTTTTTGATAACTGGGCTAGCCCCAGGCATAAGGTTAATCTGGAATTCAACAGGTCTATGGTGTGAAACACCTTTTACTTCCCCAAATACATCCAAGTATTCTTTAACTATGGGGATTTCATTAATAGCTATTTCCTTGGGATTATTTTCTAATTCAATTAAATGATTTAGACTGTTTTCTTTGATAGGTTCACATAGAATTGTAACCCTTTGGCCTTTAGAATTTTGTAGTGAAATGGTGGATGCATCTAGGTCAATTATGGCTTTGAATTGTCTTAGCCAATCTGCCCCTAATATAACTCCTATATTTGGGAAATTTAGAACATATAAATTGGAAACAAATGTGTTTCCTCCTATGTTCAAATTCACATCCACACAGATCATATCTAATACACTAGAACTTCCTAAAGGGCTTTGTATTAACAGAGGTATTTCAGCCAATTTGCAGTTCATTTTCAACCTTTTAACTATTTCATGGGAAATGAGTGAGTGGGTTGCCCCGGTATCATATATTACAGCTAAAGGTATGGTACAAATAAATAGTGTACCTTCCACTTGACCATGGTTTTCAGCATTAGCCTCACTTATGGCCTTGCCCCTACCTTCCAGGTTTGCCACTTTCCCTTGTTGCTTGTATTCTGGGCAATTTCTTTTCATATGCCCTTCCTTCCCACATAGATAGCATTTGAAAGCTCCCCCTTTAAGCTCTGGGCATCTTGGCTTAATATGGCCTTCTTTCCCACAATGGTTGCAAACTATTTTTCTTTTGGCTTCATTGGGCTTTGCATCTACTGCCTTCTTACCATCTGCCTCTCCTTTCTTCTTATCATAAGGATGGTACTTCCCTTTGTTCTTCTTGTTACTATTGTTTTTGAAATTCCTGAACTTATCTCTTTCCTTGTCATGCTGCTCAATCTTCAGAGCCAAATCTATCACTTGATCAAAAGTTCTGTCAGCATAAGGTAGTATAGCCCTGCTAAGTCCTGGGTTCAACCCCTTGATGTATCTGTCATTTTTGGATGCTTCATCAGCCACTAACATTGCCCCATAGGTTGACAATCCCTCAAACTTCTGGGTGTACTCTGTGACATTCATAGTCCCCTGTCTAAGCTTGATGAACTCCTCAAGTAAAGTGGTTTTTGCTGAGGCTGGAACAAACCTTGCCTCTAACATCTCCTTAAATTGATTCCAATTAATATCATTTTCATTCCGGCCAGCTATGATCACCTCCCACCAACTCAAAGCTGCACCTTTTAATTGCCTTGAGGCCACTTGCCTCTTCCTTTGGTCATCTAGTTGCATATCAGTGAAGATCCTCTCTAATGTCCTCAGCCATGCTTGAATCTCCATTACACTTTCAGTTCCTTCAAAGCTCTTGCCTCCCAAGTTGGTATAAGTCTTCACTAACTTGGAGAGCTCCTCATGTGGGTTCTCAGGTCTGTGCCCAATTCCATCTCTCAAAACTCTCACAAATTCCTGCATGTCAAGCATTTGTGGTGTGCTAGATCCTCCTTGATGATGAGACCCTCTTCCTACCATATTTCTAAAAGTATATGTATTTCATCTTATTAGTTTGTAACACTTAGCTTTAATTTTGAATTGATTGTATCTTTCCTATTTAATCATTGTGTATGTCACATGCACACACATACATATATTCAGGGAATACTTATAAACAGTCAAATATGCAAACAATCCTAGTATAAACATAAGCATACAAACATTTTGCTATGTTAATTAAAACATAGCTCTGATACCAAATGAAATGACCCACCTATTTACACACTAATTTTATTGGTGATTTTTTTTTTTTTTTTAGAGATGATATATAGATATATCATCTATTACAAATATATTTTAGAGATGATATATAGATATATCATCTATTACAAATATATTTCCCAGGGTCATTTTCTTTTCTCTAATAAACAAAATATATCCAGGATCTTTCACAATATAGAAATATTGTTTTAATTCTAAATCATTTTTAACATACATATATGAAGATATCTATGTTATATTCTACTTGAATCAGAGCATAATAATAAGTAGAAATCCTTTTTTTTTAAATTTGCATAAATGTGATAAATTCCCTTTTAAATTAAAACTTAATGTATCCTGATTTTTGACTATAGTGTCTACTGAAAATATGTACTTTAGGCTGTTATTAAACTTAAGAAATGACCAAGCAATAATCAGTGGAAAGCTAGCTTATAATATAGATGATTTTCTTAAAGTCTGAATATTATCGAACTCAGGTTAAAAGAAAGCGGATCCTAAGTGAACGCAAGCAACATCTAGGCGTAATGGAAACGCGCCTAACTTATACATTCAAGGTCACGAGTTCGAGTACCATGCTGGTCGGTTCAAACACAATTTTTGGTTTTTCTTTTTTTTTATTTTCTCCTGTATGGCTGAAATCTGATACCTACCTATAATTGTACATATATATTTAATTTTTGCCTATAACCTATCATACAAAACAATTCTTCTTGCATAACTATTTTTGAAATCCATTCTTTCAACTGTTTTAAGAATTTACATCTATATTTTTTTTGCCCAATATCTACATGTACACAGATATACATGTACATGTCAGGGTCTTTGTTCATTTTCCAGAAAACTGAGCTCAAATGTTCCCTTGCTTCATTGATCTGAAGTGAAACATTTGGCCTGACCTATGGCCTAACCCTGTGGTTACTCTGGCCATTCTTTTGCTTGCATTATTACAACCCAGATTATACACAAAACATTGTTACCTTTTCTTTCCAAAAGCATGTATATATATTTGTATGAATCAGACATTTTGTGATCAGATATATATCATTCTTCCTAATCATACTTCTCTTTTAAAAATACATCTTTAAAGTATAAACACTTTTTCTTGCATCTGGACTTATGTCATTATCATAAATTGAAGATATAGCAGTTTAATTCTTTTCTGGTTTTCCCAATATTATTTTCTGTATCTATATTCTTTTTGAAAGAACTCAGGATTACTGAAATCATCATAAAATGATTATGCTTATAAAATCCAGGTTTTACCTCTAAATCAAAACAACTTTAGCAAATAGGTTTTCAAATCAGTTCAACATCAATATCCTTAGTACATACCAAATCAGAAATAACCAGAAACAACATAGCACATGTCTCTTACAAGTTTTTCCTACTTAATACATTTAGATAGCCATATTAATCAGGGAATACATGCATGAATTAACACATTTTAGCTTTTATTTCTAATTATCTTAGCATCCTCTATTCCATATCTTTTTAATCTTGCTTACTTAGCTCCATCATAACCTGCAAAAGCATTAGTGGCTGCCTCATTATAAATGAGACACCCCCATGTGCCATGAGCAATAAGGGTCAGATCTATGATCTGGTGTGAGCATTTCTAACATATCCATGATATTAAGCTAAGGATACAGCATAGATATACTTTGCATACTTGACAGGTATTATCATGTACAATACATAAGAGCAAACATATGCAACAAAACAACTTTTATCTGGAACTACTAGGTTGCCTTTTCTTTTTCTTATAAATTCCTGGCCTCATCTGCTATAAGGAATCAAAGGGACACATTGCCATGAACTAATTAACATTATGGCACAAAGATCTCAGGACTTAAACAAGCCATGTGCCAACTTGTCTACTTCAAATAGGACAAGCATTCCAGCAGCCTTCTTGGCACAAAATCCTTAGTTATATCACTAAGTGTATTTATGTTCATTCTATCAATGATAGCTAGGTGTACATACCACCTGTACTCATGAAACATACTAGTTACCTTGCAGCCATGATATTGCAAGCAAGTTAAAGGTTACTTTCTAGAGATATAACACCCCAGTCATTCCATCTCACATTATTTATCATAGAAACACCCTATTCAAGCATATACCAGAATGTTTGCAACTGAGAATAAATACATGGCTCTATTGAGTTTATTTTGATTTTTCAAGCAACTATATTTAGCCAGATTTTCAATCTTGTTTAAACATAGTTTTTAGGCTTGTAAGTTTCTGTTTAGTTTAGGGCTCAGCACTTATAGAGAAAAACTCCATTGCACCCTTAACCAATTATTTCAAGCCTCAGCACCATACCAATGTATATGCAGCTCATAGTTTTCTTTATCTTTTCATTCTTTGTCTTAAGCCATTATTCAAACTAGTTACAAATACTCTGTTATATGTTCCTTAAGGTTTTGGTATAATATACAGAGATGAAAATAGAACAACAAAGTTAAACATCCAGCATAGCAGATCATATCTCATCAAACATTCATGAAACCATCAGCAGCCAACATAGTTTGTAAATCAAAACATGCAAAATATAACATATAAAAGCTTGGCTGCCTAATCCCAGGTCTTAATGCCATGTATATGAGTGAGGATACTCACCTAAGTGCTTACACAAACTTAAACCAGAAAACCCTTCAAATCTTTAGCCTTATCTTCCTCTTCTTCCTTAGGTTAATTAATTAGTGAGAGAGCAGTTTTCTGATTGGGCTCTTGGTATAAATAAGGGTTCTGTCTAGGGTTTTGAGTGATGCAAAATCCCTATTTTAGCCCAGATCAGAATCATGCATTTGGCATTGCATATTCCCCCCTTAATATCCCGGCCAATATTTTAAAACAAGACTAAATTGTGCCTATTTTCCTTTCTTTTCAGAAAGTGATAACTTTAAGTATTTTTATTATATTTACTTCAAACATGATAATGGTGTGACTTTCTACTTTCTGCCTATGTACATTTTCTTTCTTGCACTTTGGTTCTTACTGTTTTAGTGCTTCCTTTATTTATTTTCTGCTCAAATAACATCTGGATATAAATATACATTTATACAACTATGGGTGTTAATTTAACTTTTAACCTTTTATTTGCAGAAAACATGTGCATACTTATGTGCATTTCTACACCTATTATTCAAATAAAAATTTCACTTATTCATTATAAGTCAATGTTCTCTTCTGCCTCAATTTTCAGACAAGTCATACATAGGCATATATATATATAGATATATTTATATACACACATCCTCAGGAATTTTTAATACCCATGTCTAGGTCTATATTTTCTTTATTTAAAACATTTTATCTAAATGTTTTCCTTCCTTGTTTTATTATTCAGGAATTCTGGATTTTCTCTTAGTGCCATAACTAGTGTGCACGTGCACACATGCACACAACCTTGCACCACTGAAAATCCCACCTATATAATAATTCTGATTTTCCCTCAGAATTTTAATCATTTATAAAAAGAATTTTCCTCAAAATCTTGGGATATTACATGATTGGGCGAGAGAGCAGTGAAGAGGTTGAAATTCTGGAAGAAGCGAAGCCAGTTTTGAAAGAATTTGACGATGTATTTCCAGAGGAGTTACCAACGGAGTTGCCACCGTTGAGGGATATACAACATCAGATAGATCTTGTTCCAGGTGCTGTGTTGCCACACAGACCACATTATCGAATGAGTCCAAAGGAACATGAAGAATTGAGGAGGCAAGTGGAAGAATTGCTTGAACAGGGGCGTGTGCAGGAGAGTTTAAGTCCTTGTGCTGTACCAGCTTTATTGGTACCCAAAAAGGATGGAACGTGGAGGATGTGCACAGATAGTAGAGCATTGAATAAGATCACAGTCAGATACAGATTTCCGATGCCGAGGCTTGATGATTTATTGGATCAAATCAGTGGGTCCGTAATCTTTTCAAAGATTGACTTGAAGAGCGGTTATCATCAGATTCGCATTAGACCAGGGGACGAATGGAAGACAGCATTCAAGACGAGGGAAGGATTATATGAATGGCTGGTAATGCCGTTTGGTCTATCGAATGCCCCAAGTACATTTATGAGGGTGATGAACCAAATTTTCAGACCGTACATTGGGAAATTTGTGGTGGTTTACTTTGATGATATTCTGATCTACAGTGCTAGTACAGAAGAGCATGTTCAGCATTTGAAGAAAGTGTTAATTATTCTTCGTGAAGAACAATTCTATGCTGCTACAAAGAAGTGTGTTTTTATGGCAAAGAGTGTTTTATTTCTGGGGTATGTTGTGTTGGAAGAAGGCATACAGGTTGACCAAAGTAAAGTCGAAGCTATCAGAGATTGGCCGCAGCCAAAGACGATAACGGAAGTTCGTAGTTTTCATGGGTTGGCTTCATTCTATAGAAGATTTATTCCACACTTTAGTAGTGTGATGGCACCTGTTACAGATTGTATGAAGGGTAAACAGTTTGCATGGTCAGAGGAAGCAGGGAATGCTTTTGGGAAGATCAAGGAGTTGCTGACGTCTGCACCAATTCTAGTATTACCAGACTTTCAGTTGTTGTTTGAACTACACACTGATGCATCCAAGGTTGGGATTGGAGGAGTGTTGAGTCAGTGGGGACGTCCGATTGCATATTTCAGTGAGAAGTTATCAGGAGCGAAGATGAGATATAGTACATATGATGTGGAATTTTATGCTGTTGTGCAAGCTATTAAACACTGGAGACATTATCTATTTCAAAAAGAGTTCGTTCTTTACACTGATCATGAAGCATTGAAGCATTTACAAGGGCAAGACAAGATTTCAGCGAGACATGCATCGTGGATTGCATATCTGCAACAGTTTACTTTTGTTGTTAAACACAAGTCAGGAGTGACGAATCGTGTGGCTGATGCTTTGAGTAGAAGGAATCATTTGTTAACAACAATGAAGGTTGAAGTGACGGGTTTTGATATGTTGCCAGAATTATTTGTCGATGATCCTTACTTTGCAAAGTTTGTTGATAAAGTCAAGGAGGGGAAGACGGAGGAGTTTATGATGGTAGATGGTTTTCTGTTCAAGGGAAATCGATTATGTATACCTGATTGTAGTTTGAGAATGATGATTGTAAAAGAGCTACATGAAGAAGGACATGTTGGGAGAGACCGTACATTACAGTTGATTTCACAGTCTTACTTTTGGCCATCAATGAGGAAAGAAGTGGAAAGGTTTTTGGAACGATGTCATATCTGTCAGGTTTCGAAAGGAACTGCGACTAATGCTGGATTATATATGCCGTTACCTGTACCAACTAAACCATGGGTTGATGTGAGTATGGATTTTGTGTTGGGGTTGCCGAGAATGCAGCGTGGTAATGATTCCATTTATGTTGTGGTTGACCGATTTTCGAAAATGGTACATTTTATTGCTTGTAAGAAGACGGCAGATGCTGTTCATGTTGCTCAACTATTTTTCAAGGAGATATATCGACTTCATGGATTGCCAGAATCTATTGTGTCGGATAGGGATACTCGTTTTCTGAGTCATTTTTGGCTAAGTTTGTGGAAAATGGTGGGAACGAAGTTGAACTTTAGCAGCGCTTATCATCCGCAAACGGATGGACAGACCGAGGTCGTGAACAGATCATTGGGAAACTTGTTGAGATGTCTAGTGCAAGACAATCTGAAGAGTTGGGATGTGAAGTTATGCCAGGCAGAGTTTGCTCATAATCATGCAGTGAATCGTAGTACGGGGTTCAGTCCATTCCAGATTGTTTATTCAAGCTTACCAAAGGGGCCGTTAGATTTGACAATAGTACCACAACCAGAGGGAACTGTTAAACGGGCTGTTGATTTTGTTGATGGGTTGGCAGAATGTCATAAAATCGTTCAGGAACGATTGGAGAAGGAAATTAAGAAGTATAAACGATCTGCGGATTTGAAGCGAAGAAATATTGAATTTAATGAAGGAGATATGGTATATGTTGTGTTAACAAAGGATCGTTTTCCAGTAGGCGCTTATAACAAGTTGAAAGCCAGAAAAATTGGTCCTGTAGAAGTTGTGAAAAGGATTAATGAAAATGCTTATAAATTGAGGCTGCCGGAGGATGTGTATACATCTGATGTGTTTAATGTAAAAAATCTCGTACCATATTATGGGGAGGAACGAGTCGATGTGGAAGAATTTACAAATTCGAGGACGAATTTTTCTCAACCAGGGGAGGATGATGCAGCTCAGGCCAGGGGAGAAGGTCTAAGTCGCCTACGACTTAAGGGTTTAAGTCGCATACGACTTAACGAAGAAGTTATAAGTCGGCCACGACCTAAGGAGTCACGTGAGGAGGAGATGCGACTTAGCTGGAAACCAGGGGAAGAAGTTATCTCGAGTTTGCGACCTAAGGAAGAAGTGATAAGTCATCTACGACCTAACGGAATCTTAAGTCATGTGGATATGATGAGTCGTAGACGACCTAAGGACTGTGGACCTAACAAAGAAGGTGGGCAAGCTGGCAGTTTAGGTCGGACACGATCTAAGGGGAATTCACAACCTAAGGATGTAGTGCAACGTGAAGAAGGCTTAAGTCGTGAACGACTTAACTCATATGCGTCTATAAGTCGCGAACGACCTAACGTACACAAGCCAGTTCCTTTGGGTCGTTCAAACGATAGGTCGCTGCCGAGTTACGACCTAGGATTAGGTCGTAGAAGCGGGTTACGACCTAGGATAGGTCGCTGAAGCTGATGCCGTTGATTCTTATGCCGCATTAATCTCTGCCATTGATTCTTTAAGTCGCTGATGGATAGACCGTTCAACTGATGATAAGTTGCATGAAGTGTTAGGTCGTTAACGACCTATACTAAGTCGCTGAAGGAAGCTGATGTATTGAAGTTAGGTCGCGTGAGTTGTATTTTAGGTCGTGACCGATATATGTGTTGTAAAGAGTTGTGTTGTACTTATGTTGTATTGTTTTTAAGTCGGACTGTCTTAGGTCGTGATGTTTTTAAGTCGTGATGATTTAGGTCGCGGCCGATCTATGGTAAGTCGTCTGGGTTTTCTAGGTCGTGTTGTTTTTAGGTCGTAGCCGACCTAAGTGTTGTGTAATTTTCTGTGGCATGTGTTGTAGCCTATAAATAGGCAAGTTGTGTCATTTTGTAGAGTTTAGTTGATTTGAAATAAAACTCTTGTTTTGTTAGCTTTGTGCTTTCACCCAATTGGTAGTCGAGTGTAATCTCCTATCTCCTCTTTCGGATAATCGAGTGCGCTCGATTCAACGACTGCAGAAGCCGATTCACGGAATCTAGTGCGCTAGATCAACGTGTGAAGAATCGCAGATCTTTGAACCCGGTATCGTGCGCGATCAACGAGTTCGGGATAGCTAGAATTCGGTATCTTCGGATCAACGAATTCGGTCATTTCAGTATCTTCCAATCCATCGATTGCTACTCTCAACGATCGACATTGTTTTTGATTAATCCGTTGCATCATAGTGTATGTATATTAACAGTACAGTCCTTGTGTTTAAAATCTATTATTATGTATTATATTTTGTTCCGCTGCGATTGTGAGATTCTGTGTTGTTCAGTTTTTTTTTCTTCTACCTTTTCTTCTTCACCCCTAATGAACTGGTATTTCTGGCACTCGACTGCTCGGCATTTTATATAGTGGACGTATTAAAGTCGATTTTCGAGGGTCGAAAATCCCGTCCCGTTACAGCTGTTCATGCGTGCAGGGTTCCTGTTCGTATTTGTTCGTGGATAGGGTTTAGTGAAGGTGAGCGAAATTACAACTTTGCCTTTGTTTTAATTTAAATTAAATTTTAAATTTGAATGTCCTAATTCACGTAACTTTTTCATACGAGCTCGGATTTGGACGAGGTTTCTTGCGTTGCGATCGTATCGAAATTTTGGACAATATGGAATTGGTTTGGCTGAATTCTGAGACTATTCAAATTTTGGGTTTTGTTTGGATTTTAAATCAACTAAAAATGAAAGGTGAGTGATTCAACCCACTCATGTAATACTAAACTTTCTTATGTTAGTTGAATTAAATTTATAATGTGATAAGAATTTTATTGATTGCTGTTTGGTATTTAATTTGACATTTTAATTGAAATTGAATTTTATTAAACTAAATTACCATTTAAATTAATATTGAATTTAAATTGTTAGTTAAATACCTGAAATTGATAATCAGTTAATTGTTGTAATTTATTGGTTGATTTGAATGATTATTGTGATGGATGCTTAATTGTTGACATTTGGATGATTCGATGTTATGTTTATTTTATATGTTGTTATCACACTACAAGTTCCCTTAGTTATTGTTTGGAAAATCACCATAGTTTGAAATGATACATTCCCAAACGATCTTATAGATTAGAGAAAAATCATTATGGGTTGAAATTATAAACCCAAGCGATTTTATGGATTTGGAAAATTGTCATTCGGGATACGGGTTGAAATGATATATATCCGGATATTTAAATTTATCACGGGTTGAAATGATATATATCAGTATCACTTTGCCATAGGGTAGAAAATTATATACGGGCACCGGATTAGTTAAATTAAATGGTTTAAAATCTTGAATTTGGATTTTTGATTAAATGTTATTGTTTTAAAGGAAATAAATTATAGGTTTATATGAATTTAATTATTTTCTAATTCAAGCTTCGAAAGTTGAAACTGAAATGGTAAAAAAAAGAAATTGTTTAAGAATTAAATTGGGAATGTAAAGTTAGAATCGATATATGACTTTAATTCAGAAATTTAAATTATTTTGAAGATTTGGATCTTAAATTTTAACAATGAAGTTAAATTTGATTTAAGTGATTTAAATAAGTAAATTGAAATTAGGCTTGAAATTGATATGAATTGAAATGGTTTAAAATAAGAATGGAATTAAATTTAAATCATTGATTGAATTGTTGAATCGAAATTGAAGTTAAAAATGAATGTTTTGGAAATTGAAGTATTCTTCGAATTGAAATTGAAATCACATTGGTTTTGAACTAAATCGAAATTGAGTCATTTGAATTGAAAGATTATAATTGAGTTTTGTTGATTTGAAATCCGGATATGGTCCAGATTTGTTGAAATGGAAGAAACATTTTGATTTGATACTATTTTCAAACTAAATTATTTTAATATAAACTATTTAAAATCTATTATTTTGAAATTCAGATTATTTAGATTTTCAAAACTATTTTACTATATAAACCATTTCCAATACTCAAACCATTTTATATTAAACTATTTTTAAATGTTTTAAAATCCTTAAACTATTAAAACTATTTATAACTAACAAACTATTTTCTAAAATTCAAACTGTGCACGGTTCAATTGTTTATACTTAAATCCTTGATTTAAAGGCGAATGTGGTTAAATGATGTTATAACCTACGTTGGAATTTGAAATGATATTTTCTAGTGAAATGACATATTTTAGGTAAATATGATGGTTTTGAAATGAGGGATATTTTTAATTGAATATGATATTTTGATATCAAATATGAATCGGTTTTGGAAATGTAAAAGAACCAACCGGTGTGAAATAAGCGTTTGGTTATTAAAGAGACCGGGATCAGATATTGTCATACTCTCTGCCAATACCGAAAACCACTTTAACAACTGTGCACGTGGTGAAGAATCCAGAATGAAGTAGGATGGCTTGGTGAACGCTACTGGAATGAAGTAAGAGAATGATGATGGATAACCTTGAATTTCGGGTCATAATTAAAATGACTAAAACAGAAGCTATAACGATCCAAGTGGGGTCGCTCCCCCTATCGGGCACATTTCTTCGATACCATATCTGTTACTTTGTGATTGATTCGTGGCCACCCTCGATTTTGATTATTGGAGTGTGTCTCGAGGTAGGCGGTAGAAGCTGCTATGCATTACCACCAGTCCAGGAGTGCAAAACGGTAGAATCCTACCCGGGGCATTGCCTCGCGTGCCTTGTCATATTTATCCTGATCGAGCCCACTACGACTTTGGTTTGTATCGTACCTATGGAGTGCTTACTGAGTAAACCACCGGTTTGGTGGAGCTTACAGTATTTGTATAGACTACGGTATTTATATAAAAATGTGTTAAGAGGGATATGGGTAACGCCTTAATGCTATTTTAATACTTTAATTTATTGTAGACATATTATAATAGCGTATTGTATTATATATGTAGATAGTTTAATGGATCCTTAGGAGATGGAATCCCGAACATCTCTTAAGTTATTGCACGCACGTTAGACACTGGTTCGGAGATGTAAAATCCCGTAAACATCTCTGAAGCCGTTACACTTATATTTACTTATTTTGATTTAACTTACATAAGATCTTTTAGTTCTAACTCGAGTGTTTTGTCTTTTCATTACGCTCGGGTCAGCCTGAACTTTTCAGTGTTGAAGACATTATTCTGGAGGACAAAGATGGAGTTTAGTATTATATTATTATTAGTATTATTCCACTACATCATGTTGTTCCGCTACATTTTCCTATTATACCTGTTGTATGTATAACTCTGATTTGTATTATAAAAGTGTAATCAAATGTTATTTATATAACAGCTTCATGAACTGTTTATTTGATTATTATATTTTATCATTCCACTGTGAGATTCTATGTTTGTTTTTCCTTCTTTTCTCTTATTTTTTTATTTTACCCCATTAACAATCCTCCCTTTTGAATGGTTTGAGTTCATATGTGTGGTTTATTGTTGATTTAAACCGTCCAAAAAGATGGATCGTTATAGTTGGTATCAGAGCTTTGGTTTAGCGATAACCTTAGCTTTGTGGGTTTGACTCATTAGAGATAGAGTAGTAATACCCTAGAATGAGTTTGTCTGAGTGTATATATATGAGAGAGCGTACTTGTTAGTGTTATAAAATGTTTTATATTGTGTTAATTTGTTCTGTTTAGTATTTATAAATTCTAGTCGGTACATAGGACGCTATGGCATCGATAGGGATTTCTAAACACTTAATAGGGCAGACCGACACAATATTGTTTTTGAAATATAGGTAAATGAAATAGTTTTACCTAGTATTATATTTTGTATATAAAAGAATAATTTTTATAAGTGAATATAGTTGTATGTGATGTGTTGGTTAGGAAGCGAAATTTTATAAATATTGGTTGTAAAATAGGATTTATAAATAAAGTGAATATAAATTGGAAATTTGAGAACTTATGTTTTGGAGTTTTGAAATCGGTTTACAGAGATTTTGGAATATAATATTAGAATTATTTGGAAGTATTTTCGGATATAAATATTTTCAATGTGATTTGAAAGAAATGTTTAAAAGAATTTTAAAAAAGGAAATAAGTTATGTACTCCCCTCTTCTGTCGCTGGAAAATAATTTCGGTGATGATGGCCGCATCATCGACATTCATTTTCGAGTTTCAAAGTGGGAAGTCCACTATTGTGGCTTTACTACACATTTGTTTTGATAAACAAATCTTAATTTTAAATTTCTAAATATGATTGGATATAAAAGATATGAGTATATATATATATATATATGTATGTATGTATTATTTCAAAATGATTTGAAATGAACCCGATATTTAGTTCTTAAGTTTTCTGTTAAATCAATGATTTTCAGTTATTGTAATAGAATGGAATCTTGACTATTTTAATAGTTGGAAACTTCTAGAATGAAAAAATAAGAAATAAGAAGTTAAGTGATTAATGAAATTGTAAAGAAATTGGAGATTTGTAACTTGTAAATTAAAAGATAATGGAAAATTAAAAAGATGTAAATTGTTGAACATTTTGTTAACTAAACCAAATAAGATAAATTTGTATAACATTCAATTACATTCTAAAAGCATGTATAAAACTTACCAGAAATATTTAACAAGTTGTAATATTAAATATGAATATGTAATAGAATATTATCCCAGTAAAAGCTTAATAACGAAAATGTTTCAAAATGAACATATGTTTATAAAAAAATAAAAAAATTAAGATGTATAAGAATATTTTAAACTTAAGTTAATGTTTGAAGTTATTTATAATGTATTAATGAGAAAAATAATTAGAATATGATTTAATAATGTTGTTTGAATGTTATTGACAACTATTTTAATGCAATTACAATCAATTTGTAATCATTGAAAAGTTGATTTGGCTATAATTGCAAATAAGGAATAAATTCAATGTTGTATTAATGATGGAATTGCATGCTATTTTATTTAATTGGTTTTAGTATAGAATGTGAAATTAATTATTTGTACGTAAATTTATAATCCTTGTTTGTAAACAATAAGTGAATAAACATGAATTATAAATGAATAATAAAAGATTTATTATCATCTTAATATTTAATCCGTTTGAAATTAATTGTAAATCAACTGAAATTAATGTAATTAAGTATTGCAGTTAATATGAGTTAAGATGATAACTGTAGAATAAGAATGTAATAAAATGTAAACTAATGCTAATTATATTCATAAGGTAATAGTTGATGAAATAATAAGAGTGTAAATCGAAATAAAAGAATTTAATTGAAATTAAAATATAATTAACTAGAGTTTTATTTCAGTTGTAATTGAACGCTGAAATTACTGTAATGTTTAAATCTTGGATTTAATATGGAAATTTGCATTTTAAAAGATTATAAATTCTTGGTTAATCAAGAATGATGAAAATTGTTAACTTTTAATTTAGAATTTAAAAGTGATTAAATTAATTTAATAATAATTTATTTAATTAACGTGTAAAATAGCCATTTTGGCCATTGCCTCGGATTTCGACGAAAACAGTTTCATCGGATCCGTAACAGTGAATTATAGTAGGCTTTCAAGTTTCGTAGCGATCAGACCTATCGTTTGATCGTGCAAGCTCGAAACGCGCAGAAATCAATTATTAGAATTTAAATAAATATAATTTGATTTTGAAATCTAACTTCTGTATATAATGCAATTAGGGTTTGAAACTAGTTCCATTCAGTTTAAAAATATCGAAAACATATATTTCGATATATTGGATGACCTATTTTCATTTTGGGAACGAAACGGGCTTTCCGGGTCGACGTTATCGTTTCAACCCAATTCGATCTGTCCATTCGTTCTTATCCCTCTCTGCCTATAAATAGGCTGTTATAACCCTAGCAGCCTTTTATTTTCGATTGTCTGTACGTACATTTCTTTCTCATCTCCTCCTTCTCAATGGCAGACAATTCTAAACCCTAATTTCAATTTCAAATCAAATTTCATAAATCCAAACTCCTCAAACTATGTCATATTATGTATCGTTGGAAAGCTCTCGACGAGCCTAATCTACTGCAGCAATTCATTTTTGATTTGATGGATTGTTTGACCAGAAAACAATGAAGAAGTTTCGGCTGTCCATAGGCCATGGTTTCATTTAACGGTGGATCATCGTCCGATCGACGATCGGGAGGTGCTGATGCGTAGAGGACGATCAGGGCTTTCGATCCATACGGTTGATTCATCTCATTAGTGTCATAATCCGCCAGATTTGGTGTTCAAAGCAAGCGGAGGCCGTGGCTTCTCCGGCGATGGAGGAGGGTCGCATGGCCCTGGAGTGGGGCGCCTTGGCACGGCGATGCTAGCGGATGGGTCAGATCGTGGTGGCGAGGTCTGGAGTCGCGTGCGACATGGAGTTTTGCGTGGAGGCTGTTCATGCATGCAAGGTTCCTGTTCGTATTCGTTTGAGGATAGGGTTTAGTGAATGTGAGTGAAATTACAACTTTGCCCTTGTTTTAATTTAATTTAAATTTTAAATTCGAATGTTCTAACTTGTGCAACTTTTTCATACGAGCTCGGATTTTGACGCGGTTTCTTGCGTTGCGATCGTATCGAAATTTCGAATAATATGGAACTAGTTTGGCTGAATTCCGAGACTGTTCAAATTTTATGTTTTATTTGGATTTTAAATCAACTAAAAATGAAAGGTGAGTGATTCAACTCACTCACGTAATACTAAACTTTCTTATGTTAGTTGAATTAAATTTATATTGTGATAAGAATTTTATTGATTACTATTTGGTAGTTTAATTTGACATTTTAATTGAAATTGAATTTTGTTGAACTAAATTGCCATTTAAATTAATATTGAATTTAAATTGTTAGTTAAATACCTGAGATAACTAGTTAATTGTTGTGATTTATTGGTTAATTTGAATGATGATTATGATGGATGCTTAATTGTTGACATTTTGGATGATTTGATGTTATGTTTATTTTATATATTGTTATCACACTACAAGTTCCCTTAGTTATTGTTTGGAAAATTACCATGGGTTGAAATGATACATACCTGAACGATCTTATAGATTAATGAAAAATCGTTATGGGTTGAAATGATAAACCCGAGCGATCTTATGGATTTGGAAAATTGTGATTCGGAATACGGGTTGAAATGATTTATATCCGGAAATTTAAATTTATTGCGGGTTGAAATGATATATATCTGTATCACTTTGCCAAAGGATAGAAAATTATATGCAGACACCGGATCGGTTAAATTAAATGGTTTAAAATCTTGAATTTGGATTTTTGATTAAATGTTATTGTTTTAAAGGAAATAAATTATAGATTTATATGAATTTAATTATTTTCTAATTCAAGCTTTGAAAGTTGAAATTGAAATGGTAAAAAAAAGAAATTGTTTAAGAATTAAGTTAGGAATGTAAAGTTAGAATCGATATATGACTTTAATTCGGAAATTTGAATTATTTTGAAGGTCTGGATCTTTAATTTTAATAATGAAGTTAAATTTGATTTTAGTGGTTTAAATTAGTAAATTGAAATTGGGCTTGAAATTGATATGAATTGAAATGGTTTAAAATAAGAATGGAATTGAATTTAAATCATTGATTGAATTGTTGAATCGAAATCGAAGTTAAAAATGAATGTTTTGGAAATTGAAGTATTTCGAATTGAAATTGAAATCACATTGCTTTGGAACTAAACTGAAATTGAGTCATTTGAATTGAAAGATTAAAATTGTGTTTTGTTGATTTGAAATCTGGATATGGTCCAAATTTGTTGAAATGGAAGAAATAGTTTGATTTGATACTATTTTCAAAATAATTTATTTTGATATAAACTGTTTAAAATCTATTATTTTAAAATTCAGATTATTTAGATTTTCAAAACTATTTTACTGTATAAACCATTTCGAATACTCAAACCATTTTACATTAAACTATTTTTAACTGTTTTAAAATCCTTAAACTATTAAAACTATTTTAAACTATTTATTGTAGGAAATGCGGATTACAGATCTTAAGGCAGAATTAACACTAGAGGGGGGGGGGTGAATAGTGTTTAATTAATTTTATGAATCTTTTCAAAATCTTTTCAAATTAAACCCAAATAGATGCAATTTACAAACACAGAAACAATTACAGAATCAGACACAGATACAAATAGTAAATAAAAACAGTAAAGGAAAGAACACACCAGAATTTTATACTGGTTCGGAGTTACCCTACATCCAGTCCCACACAATTTCTTGTGCAGATTTCTTTTCAAATATAATGTCGATATTACAACCTCGATTTCAAGGCCACGAGATACACCCTCCTATCTTCGAGCCCAGGGCAAACTCTCTTGATTTAACCAGGCTACAAGGTCACCTAATTGATTTACAGGCTACAATCACACCCAATTGATTTACAGGCCACAATCACACCATTTCCAATCACACTTTGATAGAGAGAGTCTCGATACACATCGATCTTTCGATCTTTGATTACAAATGATCCTATAACTCTGAATAGCACTTAGATCTTTGAGAGAGAGTGACAGAGAATCAAACTAGAGATGATCGAGTTTGATTCACTTAGGATTTCGGCAGAGTTTTGTTAAAATATAAGAGAATATTTGAGTGGTAAAGAAGGAGTGAAGAAAAGAAAAACTAACTTAAAATTCATTGAAAACAACTGTTATTTATAGAAGAACAACAGTCATGTCCATTCGTGAAAGGTTATGACGAATAGACACTTCATTTGAAAATTTGAAATTTGAATTTCTATGGCTACCATGTCGACAAGGGGGGATGGGCTATGTCGATATGCCTATGTATATTTTGTAATTTGATTTTTGTTTTTAAAAGAGATTTTCTTTCTAAAACTTGTCAAAACAATTTCTGAAGTTTATAAACCATTTTGAATATAGTTTAAATTTATAAAAGAGATTTAAAAAGTAATCAAAAATATATAATCTATAATATAAAAGTAATATTAAAAACTAAGTATAGAATATATTTTTGAGATTTAAAGCTTATAATACTAAAACCAGGAGATAGTTTAAAAACAAGGGATGATTTTGAAATCAAAATATAAAAGATAATAAAAATAGTTTAAGGCTAAAATATTTACACTAATTGATATGACTTTTAAAAAGTTTTTGGAAAAATATTTAAAATAAATCATTTTGAAAATTTCATGGATTCCATTCCACTAGAGAAGGTCGTGGGTTCTATCCCACTAAAGAGGTCGTGGGTTCCATCCCACTATTAAAGCGAGAAGGTGGATTCCATTCCACAATTAAAATCCGAATAAAGATCTTAGTGCTATTATGAAGTTTTAACATAAATCTTGACACTATTACTTACCTTGATATCTTGAACCCTTGAACTCATGAAATCTTGAACTCTTGATACTCATGAGTCTTCAGTCTTGGTTTCTTCAATCTTGAATTCGTCAATCTTGAATCTCAATACTCGGTCTTGATCTTTATAATGTACTATCTTCATTTTCAGTACCTACATATATATATATCCTGCATATACATATATGTCTAGACAAAGATATTAGTATTTATATTTTATAACAAGTCCTAACGTTGTTGTCATCAAAACCATCATCTCAGGAACTAACATTTATAACTACCAAACTATTTTCTAAAATTCAAACTATGCGAGGTTGAATTGTTTATATTTAAATTCTTGATTTAAAGGCGAATGTGGTTAAATGATGTTATAACCTACATTGGAATTTGAAATGATATTTTCTAGTGAAATGACATATTTTGAGTAAATATGATGGTTTTGAAATGAGGGATATTTTGAATTGAATATGATATTTTGATATCAAAAATGAATCGGTTTTGGAAATGTAAAAGAACCAACCAGTGTGAAATAAGCGTTTGGTTGTTAAAGAGACCGGGATCGGATATTGTCATACTCTCTACCAATACCGAAAACCACTTTAACAACTATGAACGTGGTGGAGAATTTAGAATGAAGTAGGATGGTTTGGCGAACGCTACCAGAATGAAGTAAGAGAACGATGATGGATAGCCTTGACCTTCGGGTCATAATTAAAATGACTAAAACAGGAGCTATACCGGGCCAAGTGGAGTCGCTCCCCCTATTGGGCACATTTCTTCCACACCATATTTGTTACTTTGTGATTGATTGGTGGCCACCCTCGATTTTGATTATGGGAGTGTGTCTCGAGGTGGGCGGTAGTAGTTGCTATGCGTTACCACCAGCCCGAGAGTGCAAAACGGTAGAATCCTACCTTGGGCATTGCCTCGCGTGCCTTGTCATATTTATCCTGATGGAGCCCACTACGACTTTGTTTTGTATCGTACCTATGGAGTGCTCACTGAGTAAACCATCGGTTTGGTGGAGCTTACAGTATCTGTATAGACTACGGTATTTGTATAAAAATGTGTTAAGGGGG
The DNA here is from genome assembly GCA_030737815.1 of Allium fistulosum. Lineage (NCBI taxonomy): Eukaryota > Viridiplantae > Streptophyta > Magnoliopsida > Asparagales > Amaryllidaceae > Allium > Allium fistulosum. The sequence goes on from CM060901.1 coordinate 638,195,453, forward strand.
ATATGGGTAACGCTTTAATGCTATTTTAATACTTTACTTTACTGTAGACATATTATAATAGCGTATTGTATTATATATGTAGATAGTTTAACGGATTCTTAGGAGATGGAATCCCGAACATCTCTTAAGTTATTGCACGCACGTTAGACACTGGATAGGAGATGTAAAATCCCGTAAACATCTCTGAAGCCGTTACACTCATATTTACTTATTTTGATTTAACTTACATAAGATCTTTTAGTTTTGACTCGAGTGTTTTGTCTTTTCATTACGCTCGGGTCAGCCTGAGCTTTTTAGTGTTGAAGACATTATTCTGGAGGACAAAGATGGAGTTTAGTATTATATTATTATAAGTATTATTCCACTGCATCGTGTTGTTCCGCTGCATTTTCCTATTATACTTGTTGTATGTATAACTCTGATTTGCATTGCAAAAGTGTAATCAAATTTTATTTGTAAAACATCTTCATGAACTAGTTATTTGATTATTATATTTTGTCATTCCGCTGTGAGATTTTGTTTTTTTCCTTCTTTTCTCTTATTTTATTATTTTACCCCATTAACAATCCTCCCTTTTGAATGGTTTGAGTTGACATGTATGGTTTATTGTCGATTTAAACCGTCCAAAAAGATGGGTCGTTACATAATTTATTCTTATTGTTGTTATTATGATTGTTGCTTGTTAATATTGTTATTAAAAATATTAATTTGTATAAAAATTAGTTAAATTATTATTATTATTATTATCAATTTATTTAATTTTTATAAGCTTATTTAATTTTTATATAGCTTAACAAATGAAGTTAATTTTTATAATTTTAGTTAATTTATTGTTGTTGTTGTTATACATATTTAGTTAATTTTTATAAAACTTAGTTAACTTGGTTAATATTTTATAAGTTATTTTTATTATTATTTAAAATTTAGTTAATTGTTATCAAACTAATTAAAATTTAAAATTTAGTTATGTTATTATTTTTGTTATCAACTTAATTAACTTTTATATGCTTATGTGGTTTTTATTAAACTTAATTAGCAAAGTTAAATTTTATAATCTTAGTTAATTTTATTGTGATTATTATGATTATTTAAATTTTATTATTACGGTTAGTTAATTTAACTAATCTTAGTTAAATTTATTATTATGATTATTTAACTAAGATTATAAAATTTTATTTTAACTATTATGATTATTGGTGTTGTTATTGTTGTCGTTATTATTAGTATTATTATTATAAACTTAATTAATTTTTATAAACTTAGTTAATTTATTATTATTATATAAACTTGCTATTTTTTATGAAACTTAGTTAACTTGGTTAATATTTTATTATTATTATTATTATTATTATTATAAACTTAGTTCATTTATTATTATTATTATTATTATTATTATTATTATTATATATAAACTTGGTTGATTGTTATAAAAGTTGGTTAAAGAAGTTATTTATTATGAACTTAGTTAATTTATATTATTATTATTATTTTATATAAAAATAAAACTTAGTTAACTTGGTTAATATTTTATAATTTTATTATTATTATTAGTATTAGTAGTAGTATTATTAGTATCCTAAACTTAGTTAATTGTTATGAAACTTAGTTAATTTTTATAAACTTGGTTTATTTATTATTATAATTGCTATATGATTATTGTTGTTGTTGTTGGTAACATTATTATAAACCTAATTAAGTTTCATAAACATTAGTTAAATTATTATTGTTTTTGTTGTCGTCGTCGTTGTTGTTGTTAACTTAGTTAATTTTTGCACCTTGTCTTTTGTGATATATACATATTTACATGTGTGCTCTCCTCTATTTTTGAGGATCAAAGATTTTTCGCAAAACTTAGTTAATATTTATAAAACTTAATTAACAAAGTTATTTTTTATAATCTTAGTTAATTTATTTTGATTTTGACTATTATTATATATATTTATTAATTTTTTTAAAACTTAGTTAACTTGATTAATATATTATAATTCATTATTATTATTATACACTTAGTTTTTATAAACTTACAATTAATTAATTATTATTGTTATGATTATATGAACTTAGTTAAATTTTATAATATTAGTTAACTTGGTTAATATTATATAATTTACTATTATATAATAAACTTAGTTAATTTTTAGAAACTTTGTTAATATTTTATTATTATTATAAGCTTATTCAATTTTTATAAATCTTACTTAACAATCAAAGATAGTAATAGCTTCCTAAATCAAATTCATTTTAATAGCAGCAATTGATTATACTAGGTAGCTCGTAATAGTAGAAAGTAAAAAAATTAAATAACAATACCTCATTTGATACCACATCCTATAAATCATCACTTGCAAGAATGAAGAATTCAGGTGATCCATCAACCACCTCCTCCTGCATTAGTGGGATAAAAGTTCTTCACTTAGTGAAATTACTCGATAATAAGCAGTATATGCACTTCAATTGCAAAAATGTGCACAACTAGAATATAACATGATAAAGAAAATACCTTACTTTCAGGGTCTGCAACAACATATTACTTCAAGAGTTTATCACCAAATACATGAGAAACAGCAAGCACATCGCTCACCCGCCATATGCTGATTTGTATTATTATCAGATTTCAAATTTCGTAGCATTTGGAGTTATCGTTTGGTCGTACGGTATATAAACGCATTGAATTCAATATAATAATTGGGTCCAAAAAGCTATCTTCTCCATACGATCGAATTAGGACTCGAAACATTTTGCATTGCATTCGGAATAGGGGTATAACATTATAAACGCCTAGCGACATGCCTCGATAGGGGTTCGTGATTTTGAGTTGAATAAATCGGGACGTTTTAAAATTTAAATAATATAAAATTATATTTATATTGATTGACCGCATTCACATCAAAACTTTTTCCTTCCTTTCAGAAACACTGTAGCCTTCGTCTTACATACCAACATCAAGTCTTGTTCCCCCTCCATTCTCCTTTTAAAATCACACAACCGAAGAGGAAAACATGTTTGTTTTTTTAAAAATAAAATGAAATCACAGATCGAAACAATCATGGCCTCCCTCTCATCTTTTTCTGACTTCCAAAATAAACGAAATTCAAATCGAAGAATGAAAATCTCGTTTAACTAAAAAAAGAAAACGAGATAGAAATGAATCGCTCGATCGTAGACAAATCACGCGAGCAGGCGATGGCCAGGGGAAGAGCGGCGTTATCAGTCGATCGGGTTAGGGGTTCGGTGGTTGTCGATGATGGCGTATGGGGGTTCGTGTTCACGAGCGAATTGGAGATGGTGGCGGTCGACTTGGTTCTCATCTGCTCCGTGCAGTTCATGTTTTGTGAGGCTGAGATTAGGTTTGGGCTTTGTCCCTATAGAAGCGCGTGCGAGGGGCGATAGCAGTGAAGCAGCTCGAAGTCGATCGCGCACGATGGAGTCTGGTGGGGCAGCGACGTGGGTTGTTGTAGGCACAAATGTGGAGTTCTTGGTAAGCGGCAATCAAGTGAAGAGGTGACCTTGGTTACCTCGATCGAAACGTGAATTGATGAGCAAGGGGAGGTTGTAGTTGATGGAATGGTGAATGGTGAAGGATGCAGCCAAATGGTGAAGGGTGAAATGATGGAGTGGGATTGGTTGAAACATGGTGCGTTCCAGTGGCATCGTAGGCGAAGTCGGGTGATGTGATGGTGGTGATGAAGGGCTGGCGCACGAAGAGAGGGAAGGTCGGAGAAGGTCGGGGCCATGGTGAGGTTGACTGGTTCAGACAGAAGTGCTGACCCTTTAGTAGAAGGTATATTATAATTTATTTTAATTAATTTTAATCAAAGAGTAATTAATTTATTAATTGTAATTAAAAAAAATTATATCATTAATTTATATAATTCGTAATTTGCTTACGAGGATTAAATTGAATGGAAGCTGTGCAGAAATATAAATTTGGAACGGGTTTGCAAATTAAAATCAAGGTGAGAATTTCTTACGCATTTGGATTGCCACATTTAAATTTAGTTATTGAATGCTTGATTGGATTAATAAATTTTAATTATTTGTTGGATGATTATATAATATATATAGTAGTATATATATTAGTAGTTGGATTGATTGTTCCTGCATTTTTAGCGGATGAGACCCTATGCGCCCTGCATAATAACGGATGACCCTATATACCGCGATATCCCTCTTGAAGTGGGATTGGTATTTTCATGTTGTATTAACATCTATGGATGCAGGAAAATAGGTTTGAGGGATCCAACTGGATTCCTCAAAATGTTAAATTTAATTTCATATATTGTGATATATGGTTTGGTTAGAATAATATGTTATAGATTATTGTTGTGATGCGAATTATTGGATGCTATTGTAGCAATGGCCTGAATTTTGGTATTCTAAATACCATAAATATATTTTTAAAATTAAAGGAATTAAAGGGAAGTTTGGATATAAAAATATTTATATTGGAATTGGGTTATTTTAAAGAAATTGAGTTAGAGAAAAATATATTTGATTTTTGGTCATACTTAACTATTCGTGAATTGTTTAAAAAGAGATTTTAAAAATGAATTATATAAAGGAACTTATAAATAATATTCTGGAAATATAAAAAGAAGTTGAAATCGATATTAAACATAGATTAACAAAAATGAATAGAATTTATAAGGAATTAAATTTATAAAATGGAATTTTATAAATGAGATTAATTTTAGTGAAACTCAAAGGAGTTATAAAATTTATAAACAATGTTTATAGATAAAGGAAAGTGATATCGGATGATAAATTTGGAATATAAATTTATAGGGAGAATTTATATTGGAAATATGGTGAGAGAAAAATAGTGGATACTATTTTTGAAGTGAAAATGGTTAAGGAAACCGAAATGGAAGTGACGTGATGGAAATCGAGAGGGATTTATAAATTAAAAATTTAGCTATTGAGATTTAAAAATATATTTGTATTAATAAGTTAAGTTTTATTTTAAAAAGGAAAATTTTATTTATTAAACTACGTAATTTAAAGTTTAGTTAGTATTGGAATACTTTAGAAGTGAATTTTTTTTCAAATACTTAATATTTATTTTAATAAATCCTAAATTTTTAAAACCTTCTTTGAAAAGTGATGTTATAAAGAGTGTTTCAATATTTTAGATAATTATTTGAACATGTCTTAAAAATAAATTATTATTATTCTTTTAAATACTTATTATATATATATATATAGAATTTTGTAATGTTTTAAATTTATTCATAAACCTTGTCGGAAATCTGAAAATGGGGTTGTTCAGTTTATGGATTTATAAGGAAATTTTCAAAATAGAATTTGGGAAAAAGGTAAGAAATTTTTCGAAGTAGTTAAATAAAAGTGAACTTCGAAAAAATAATATAGAATTCATAAAAGAAATGAGGTAAGGAACTTACGGATGAATTGTAAGGGATTTGAGCAAATAGGAAATAAATGAAATATTTTCTAAGTATTGGAAAAAAAATGATTTTGGGAAGTTATACTTAAGGATATTTTCTAAGTGTTGGATGGGATGGATTTGAAATATTTTAACCGCGAGGTTATCATTATAGAAATAATTTCAAAGTATTGAATTATAAATGGGATTGGAAGAAAATATTTCTAAGTATTGAGGTGGTTTGAAATTATCCTATTATGGATATAATTATTTGAAATTGTTATTTTCAAATTTCGAAGTATTGAAAGAGATTAACGTATATCTTTGTAAAGATATTTTGAAATAAGTATTTTGGAAGAAAATACAAATAATGGCCTAGTGGTTGCCTATAGATGTTATATTGATAGTTAAATAACCGACTATCAATATTGGCCAATTTACTTAACCGTTTCGAAGGGACCGGGATCAGATTTAAATATTCGAAAACCACTTCGATCTGGTTTGAACGTTATGAATGGATACCATGAAGACAAAGAAGACCGTGATTCGGTTTGTCCAGACCTAGGACAACTTGTATGGATGAATGCTATCAGAACATCGTCATTGGAGGACAATGAGCATTCTAAGTGAAATTATTCTTGAAAGGTGATCGTAGCCTCTAGCCTCATCAACCAGAATGGCTGAAAATCAGGGGAAATGCAGCAAGGCTAAGTGGGTCATACCCAATTAGGGTATGTTATCACCTTTCTAGATACCCTCAGATATATTATATTATGGATACGGTTGCACGTGGAAGAGCTCTCGATAAGGGTGGGAACACCCAGGGTGATAACATATTCGGTTCTATCCAGGTTAGGAATAGGGCCGGTCTTGTGTTGTAGGGGATCCCGGCGAGGTCCTCGGTACATTTTTCTAGACGTGTACCGTGATAGGTGGTACCCTAATTCCTAGTCATTATATGGAATCCATTCTCTAATAAGCGCCGTACGGTTTTGATTGTGCTCAACTATGCTGAAACGTGAGATGCAAGCATTTCAGCTATTTTCTATTTACTTGGTTTAGACACTATTATAATATCAGGCGGGTTTGATAAAAATGTTTGGTTATCGTAAGGTAAAAACCCGTCGTGTTTATGTGTGACATGGTCTTACGAGATACCTTTGTTTTTCAAAGGATTTTGATAAAAGTTAATAATTCAAATTGAGTGTGTTTTTCTCACGCTGGTTTTCCATACTAACTCGGGTATTATTTTATTATAATGCTCAGGTCAGACCGAGTATTACAGATTCAGGATAGGATGCTATGGAGCTCAAGGAATGAGCCGGATGACAGAGACGCACTTCCGTACTTGATTAATATTTACCGCTGTATGAGAACAAGTTATTATAACTGTCCAGATTGATGTATTGATTGTTGTACTATGATGATTGTAAGTATTAAACAGTTACAGATTCTTTTGTATAAAAATTTGTATTATATATTATATTTTGTTCCGCTGCGATTGTGAGATTCTGTGTTGATTGTTTCTAATTTTCTTCCACCTTTTCTTCTTCACCCCTAATGAACTGGTAATTTCCAGCACTCAATTGCTCGGCATCCTATACAGTGGATGTATTGATGTCGATTTTCGAGGGTTGAAAAACTCGTTCGTTACAAACATATTTTAGAAATGATAGTTAATAACCTGTAGTTGCAAGCTGGCTTGCCACTACAAACAAGAAACTTGAAGTTGCAAGCTTGCTTACAACAGGCAACTTGCAACTGCAAGCATGCAACTTGCAAGAAACTTCCAGTTGCAAGCTTGTAAGTTGTAGGCAACTTGTAGTTGCTAGAATCTTGCAACTGCAAGCTTATAATTTGCAATAATAACCAGGAACCCTGTTGAAATAAGGTTGTGCAAAAATATATCATGGGACAATCAATGTTTTACAAGTGAATGTCTGTTGTTTTTTCTTTTTTGACATAACAGTATAGTAAATCAAACATCCGATACTTTATGATTGATCTCAGTTATAGTTATAGAGGCAATGCCTTAATGTAAATTTATTATGATTGATCTTAGTACATCAGTTAACTTTGATAGGATGGCATCAGTATCTGTTTTAAGTTGCAAACAATTTGATAGGATGGCTGGTTCTACTTCTTGTAGAAACTACATTACTCTCTTACTCAAGATGCACTGTATATTTAATCATAATAGATAATCAGTTAGCAAAATGCCTGCATAACAATAGAGTTATTATAAACCTATAGATTATCGAAGATCATTGATAGAAAATAAACATAATATAAGTTCAAACATATAGTATTTTGCTATTTTATGATTATAATCCTAATAGCAAATACCATAGTACTATGTTTCACAAATTTCTCAGTCTTATAGAGGAAACAAATATGAAACTATATAATTCAACCACTTTCAACATTCAAATACACTTTGTAAATATAGTTAGATTTGTTTAAGCTAGAGCTTCCCTTAAACCCTAAGTGAGTTATTCCTATATAATTGTTTCTGAAAAAAGATAGCAAAAGACGGACAACTAGATCAAAAACCGAGAAAAACCACCAAAATTCACCAATTAAAAGACCAAATTAAACATTAAGAAAACAATATATAAGAGAACTTGAGATACAGAGCAAATAAAGATTGAATGCAACAAAGCAAAGGAATTGAATAATGTAGTAATTGGTGGTCAGTTCAGTATACTTACAACCTGAAGAGAATTAATTAGCACTATACTTTGGGGGTACAACACTGAAAATTTTACTTTGTTGTTATATAGTTGTATATCAACCTAAAATATTAGTTGGCATCTAATGCAGTTCAAGAATTGATTTATCACATATTACCTTAAAAGCTGATGTTACAATATATATATTTAATTAATATTATAATTTGGATTGAACTATAGGTTAGTGTTCTAGGTGATCAATTTAACTCAGAATGAAAAAAGGACAAATAATCAGTGTATTTGATTCATGAAAATCAAGATTTTTTGCAGAAAATAATTTAAACTAGCAAAAATAATGGTGAGAAAGTATTATGTATAGGTTTCGAAGATGACCATAGTCATGCTTTCCAAAAGGATTCAAAATCATAACAAATTGATACATCTAAACTAGATCTAGGATGGTAGAGTACGTAAATTAAAATTAAGAGAAGAAAATAGGGAATATAGATTGTTAGTACCTGTCACCTAATTTAATGCTTGAAGACATGGATTCAAATCCTCAAGGAAACCTACATCAGTAAAAGTTCGATATTGCGAAAATATTGTACATAATTTTGGCAGAACCATTTGTTAGATTAAAACAGCGAAATGAATTAATCAGAAATTAGGATTTTCATGAAAGAGGTAGGAGGAACAACCCTTTTTGAGTGTTTGAGGAACGTGATAATTAAAAAATAATAAATATATTTAAGGTGGATTGATCTGCCTTGCTTAATAACAGTAGTGGCCAAACTAAAATTTCACACTAACCACATGTTATTTAGAGGCGATTGTCTTATTTAGCCCTTAATTAAGTGCCTTTAATACTCTATATTTTGTAGTGGTCACAACATGTCTTAGTTAGTAATGCACTTCAATAGTGAACATTTGAGTGCTTTTGTAACGACTTGAAATTTTCAACCATTCGCATCCATACATGTCGGATTTGAATTGCTCAAAATATCATATTGCTAATTTAAAATTTGGCAAAACTCAGCATATACATTAAATAAATAATCACAGAATCATAGACACAGAGTAATATAACAATTAGCAGCGGAAACAAAAGAATAGTAGTTCATGAAGCTACTATATATATATATATAACTGAGTTAAACAAGACACAACAGATGTCTCGAATACATAAATGTCTCGATACAATAGTCAAATACAAGGTTAGAATACATCACTAGAATCAACTGAATAACCGAAAGCTGGATAGATAGCTAGATCTCCAAACGAAGCTCCAACTCCAAAGGCGAGTCTCGAACACTGAGCCACTCAGTCTGACCCGAGCGTAAAGCAAAACACAAAACACTCGAGTCAGGATTAACATTCTTATATCAATAAATCCAGCTCAAGTGAAATATCAACTGAAATACAAGTAACTCAAAGGATGTTTGGGATAACCATCCCTTAAGGATCCATTAAACTATCTACTATGTAGTAATATACGCTATTATAATATGTCTAAAGTAAAGTAAACTATTAAAATAGCTTTAAGGCTTTACATTTTCCACCTTAACACATTTTATATATTCCCATAGTCTATACAGTACCGTAATCTCCCCCGAAATGGGCGTCATCAGAGGGCACTCCATAGGTATGGTACAAAACAAACTCGTAAAAGGCACGCTAGGGTAGGTGACACGGCACAACTAGACAATGCCATGGTAGATATACCAATTACACTTTCGGGCCGGTGGTAACGCATAGCAGCCACTACTGCCCACCTCGAGCCACACTCTTGAAATCCAAAGGTGCGCACCAAATCAATCACAAAGTAATAGAATGGCATACGATGGAGTGTGTCCGATCAGAGGAGCTACCTCATTAGCCCGTCAATTGCTCCTGTTTTAGCTACCTTATGCCAACTCACGAGAGTCGGGTTCACGTATATACCTCATATAGGATCGTCGCCACCATCCTACTTCATTCTGGAATCTCCACCACGTACACAGTTGTTAAAGTGGTTTTCGATATCGACAGAGAGTATGCCCATATCTGATCGTGGTCTCTTTAACAACCAATCGTTATTATAACACCGCGGTCATTTCAAAATAATTTATACTTCAAAACCAAGATATCATTTCCAACTTAAAACCATATCAATAAGATATCATTTTCACTTCAAATATATCCATTTCCAAAATCATATCACTTTCCAAAGTTATAACGCTTCCGAAATCATAAGTCTTTTAAAATCAAACACTTTGGAAATCAAAACCTTGAAATTCATAACACTTTGAAATCATAACATTTGGAATCCATAACACTTTCCTCTTAAACAGCTTAGATATTAAATTAGTATATATAGTAAAATAGTTTATAAAATAAAAATAGTTTATATGAAATAGTTATAAGTTAAAATAGTTTATAATAAAATAATTTATATTGAAAATGATTTCTATAAAATAGTTTATATTAAAATAATTTATAAAGTAAAATATAAATAGTTTAAACAAAATTTTAAAATACTTTATAGAATAAAATAGTCTTCTCAAATTTCACAAATCGATTCCAAATCACTTGAATTCCAAAATTCAAATTTAATCAAATCTCAAATCATCAATTTCTATTTCAATTCAATTAAACATTTCAAATTTACTTCCAAATACATATTTGAACCATAAAATAAGCCATTTCAATTTCAATATATTTCAAAGCTTTAACTATTCAACATTTCAATAACATTTAAATACAACTTCAATTTACAAATTTAAATAACAAAATATCCCATTTAAATTTATATAAATTTGAAATATTCATTTAAGTCACTTTTAAATCAAATCCAAGTTATAAAATCATATCTTTAAAATTTCAACATAAATAAATTTCAAATCAAACTTATTTAAGAAAAATTCTTATATAAATAAAATTTCAAATCTATTTCAAATCTGAATTTATTAAAATCATTATAGACTCTATATTTTAAAAATATAGATATTAAATAAATACTTAAACATATTATATATCAGCTTTATTAAATCAACTTTAATAAATCTTTAAAAATCAATATTGATTAAAACCATGTATTTCTTTTCAAAACCATAGATATCATTTCAAAAATATTTGTATATAGACCAACGGTGTCTGTATATAATTTTCTATCCTATGGCCAAGTGATACGGATATTTCTCATTTCAATCCGCAATTTAAATAAATACTGGTATATATCTTTTCAACCCACAATCCCAAATTCAATTCAATTGAAAATCGCTTGGGTTTATCATTTCAACCCATAACGATTTTCTCCTATTCTACAGATTGTTCAGGTATGTATCATTTCAACCCATAGTGAATTCTATACAAACAGGGAACTTGCAGAGTGATAACAGATACGACAATAATATAACAGGCATATAGTTTCAATATAAATAACAGATAATGGTGTCAGATGTCACAGGTGAGCAGATACATATAATAACACATAGATAGCAATGTAAATATCTAACAGCGGTATATTTCAATTGTCGTTTCAATTGAAATCAAATTTAATAAATAAAAGAACGTTAATCATGAGTGATTGCTCATCTTTCGAGGCTAGAGAAATTTGAAAATGAACAGAGCTACGGATCCAAGCACAAATTCCGAAACAAAGCTGAATTGGTACGAATTTGACGGACAAGTTGATAAATAGAATTTGATGAAATAAATCAGAATCTGCTTGATATAGGCTGAAACGAAAAATATAAAATATATTATATATTTTTCTTCTTAAAATCAAATTAAATCTAAAATACATATTCAAAATCAATATATGTCTATATATATGTAATTTAAAACCAATTATCCAAATAAATTTATTGTTTAAACTAAAACACATATATTAAAGTCAACCTGTCTCTCTCTCTCTCTCTATATATATATATATATTTATTTATTTTGAATCAATATATCAAAACATAACAGTTTATAAAATTAACTGGAGAAGTAAACTCAACCATACCTTTAAAAATGCATTTAGAAAATAGAAAACTAGGCACGGCCCTATTCTATATAAGTAGATATATGCTTTAACTAATAAAAATAGGACATATATATAGGTACCAGGACATACAACTTATATAACTTTATATATATAACTGACTAATATATATGCTGGCAGATATAAGATATAAATATACACAAATATAATATTGAACAGCATATATGTGCTGCTTATACTATATATTATATTTACAAACTTTACAGATAAAATTTAACAAACATATATAAAACTTACATATATTTAATTCATATACAACTATACTATATCATAACCATATTAAATAACATATTACACTATATGCATACATTTTAAGGCTGATATCAAAACAACTTTTATATATATATATATATATACATTTCAAAGTCAAACACATACTAAGTTTTAATATATATATATATATATATATATATATCAGGTCAAGACATAAATTAAAATAAAACCTATATATCTCTTTATAGAAAAGAATATTCGACATACTATATACTATATACTACATATATATAATATACGTATAATTGTGATATTATAAACTTTATAAATAATGTATACAATATATGTATAATATTCAAACATTTGTAAACTAATACAACTCACAGATTCGAAACGTATATAAAACTTTACATAGAAATATTATCATAAATTTCTATTATAACATACATATTAAACTGTCAAGTATATATACATATAAATAACTAAGTATATATATAAATAAACTCATAGTTGCCCCTAAAATAAACTTATACATATATACTTAAAAATCGAAATATATATAAAATGAACTGTTAAGTATACATCACTTATAGATTAACATAGAACCCTATTATATTGACATATCAAAATACTTTCATATAGTATGAGATATGTTATGCAGTAAGCAAAATGTAAAATAGAGAACGAAACAATTTGCAAAAAAAATACTAACATGTTAGAACTGTTCAAACAATACTTGTATACATATAAATATATATACGTCATATACTATCAGATAATATAGATATAAGAAAACTAATAGATATAAACAATGAAGCAACATATAATACTACTATAATAAACATATAGACTAACAAATTATATATAAAATCTATACAAACAACATATTATTTTATATAGCTACAGACCCATACATATATATATAACTATAGATACCAACTATATATATATACCTCATATGTATATATTAGAGAAGTTTCGGCCAAGGAAGAAAGTGTAGCAAGATGGAGGCAGTTGCTTCTGCGGTGACGTGGAAGGTTGAGGGTGGGTAGATGCTCGACGGTGCGATTGTAATCTGTTGGTGACGTTGTTGCCGTGCCAGGGAGGGTGGAGAGTTAGAGGTCGGTGGCAGAGATCATAGACGTATTTCAAATATTAAATTTTTATTTCAAAATTTTATTGTTTAAAAATTCGCAAAATTTCAATTAAATCTACTAATAAAGCAAATAAAATTTATTAAAATTTACGGGTCGTTACAACTTTGAGCAAATAAGCAATAGTATATTCGTATATATTTATTCGAATATAGTGTTTCCTATGACCTATCCAAATGTGTGTATTTATTTCCTTAGCTTACTAAGGCAGTGGTTGACACTAGCGCATTTCCGCTGTCCACTGTTGTAATGTCAACTACAGTTTCAATTTACAGAGGTAAGGTAATTATGTACAATTTGAACTACCTTTGCATATCACATTTTAATTTCGAAACTCGTGTCAGGTGCCTTCATGTAGGATTCAATAAAAGCTACCTAAGTGTATACTGACATTAAAATTCCAAAACTGGAAAGCAACATTCAAAGGTAAATTAACACAATTTATCGCATATCATAGATCTTCTTGTCTTTACTTTGATAGTTCACAACATGCTGTTTTATAAAAACAGAGCTTTGAAAGATAGGTGTACAGAGATTGCTCTTCTCACAAACAAGAGAATCAATTAAAGTTATAACAACCTAGAAAGATTAACAGAAACATTACACAGATAACCGATGAAGTATGAAAAAAATTATCAAGCATTCAATTTTTTTCCCCATTAATTTATTACCGCACTGCCTATTCACGATCAAATGTGAATGCATTTAAATTTTTATCAGGTAGATTTTTGTGGTAAATACATGACATAATATATACTTTTTGAGGTATATTACCAATATATTACTTACGTTGTTCTATGATCCAAACAATACCTTATTCATGACAATCTCAATTGTCATGTATACGTTTTCATTTATTTCGAGTTAATTTACACTACTATTACTGGAATTGGAGATAATAGTTTTCATTATGTATTTGTGTGTAGCTGTGTGTGCGCGCATGTGTTTAAAGTGGACTAAGTCGATTATAATTTGTTGTACTTGAATGCAGACAAAAAATTTGTGACTGTTCAGGACAAAGTACCGAGTACTTATATTGACATGAGTATTTCTGGTTCGTGTTACTGCAACTAACTCACAAACTTCAACTCATATTTGTGCTCAAAAGTTTTACTTTTAATTATTTATTGTGTACTTAAGTAATCTTAGAGCATCTCCAACAAACATAAATTTAGCCTTAATATTAAGTTTGTCACACCCAAAGGTGAATATTATCCTTAATATTAAGGGTAATATTCAAGGGCCAATTCAGTTTCCTGAATTGGTTCTGGGCGCTGTTTAAATCAACGCCTAGAGCCTGAGCGCTGATTAAATTTAATCATCGCCCAGATCGGGGCGCTGATTAAGTCAGCGCCCACTTGTTGGATCATCCCTTTAATATTAAGGGGGTAATATTTAGGGACTGAATATTACCCCCTTAAATCTTCGGAGATGCTCTTATATTGCTGAAGAATTTTCTTAGTTGCGTTGTATATGAATTTAGTTACCTTCAATAAAAACCGTTGTGTCATAAACTGTGTTGTATATGAATGACGTAAGAAATTAACGAGCATAAAAATAATATGTATGTATACCAAACTCGAGCCATCCTAATATTCGCTCTTGATCGAAAGAACGATTAACTCCTGAAAGCGATAGACAAACTACTTTAACAGCCGACCTATCCGAGCCCTCCTTCAAAAGTGCTTCCGTCATTTTCTTTTCCAGTGTCTCTCTAGCTGCGTTTTTTGTAAAACCCTAAAAATAATAACAAATGAACTATACTTTGATACCAAACAAGATGTAGGACCAATATGCTAAACCACAAAATTCAAATTATTTCCAAAAAATTTCCAGAGCTAGACAAATTTGGAATAAAATAAAAATGAAATAGTACCGCCAACAGAGTTATGGTTGGTGCAGCCAGCGCGAGCATGAGACATAACAGGAACAGTTTGTAAGGAGAGTGACGAGTTCATCGACGCCTTCATGCAGACACAAACGGTTGATGTCGTTCCATCGTTGAGTCCCAGTATGACGCCGTCAGCTCAAGATGACGAAAGCAAAACAAATATGAAAGAAAAAAATTCAACTTCCCAACCAAGATTGGAAGTAAAAATTTAGGCAAATTACTAGAATAAAACCTCGAAAGTGGATTGGGCAACATATCCTAAGCACCGAGCCTCTCTATAGAAGAAATCAGGCGTTCCGCTTATTTCGTTTGATATACTTGGAAGGAGTCAATGAGTTTGGGGCAAGCATAAACCCTGATTTAAGGCTTTTGCCCAATAATCGTTTGTATTGTCGCTTTTCAAATTTTGCCGAGTTATGGAGATAATTTGAGGAAGAGGCGGTGATATGGGAGGGATTGTTTAAGGATTTAAGGAACTAATTTAGGCAATAGGAAAGAGGGAAATAACGTGAAGAGGCGGCCACAGAAATAGTTTAGGAAGGTCGCGTTCTCAAAGTGTTACAAAGCAAATCCTTTGTCAAAATAGAACAAATTAAATCCAACAATAGCACTATAAAATAAAGCGTTATATATCTATGGTATAAAAACAACTTTTCTTGTAGTGAAATATAATAATTATAAAGATAAGTATAAAAGTGTGGTCCAATAAAACCTTCCAATTTTAATTGTATTTCTTTAAATAAATTTGTACCCTTAACCGCCTTATAACCCAAACTTCCCTTAACTCGTTATTTTACATCCATTCAGGGTGTTTTATTAAGATTTTATTTCATAATGATTTTTGTTTTATTAAAACAATTTCAAATTTTTAGAAATATTATTTATTTTGTCAAAATAAATTTCCAAACAAATTTTAGACTTTAAAATATAACTCAAATTTCAAATTTGAATTTTAAATTATTATTCATCAATTAAATTCCAAAATATTTAATTATAATTAATCAAATAGTAAGATGTTAGAAATGCCGTCAAAATTTAGTTGAGCACTTGTTATCCAGCCTTTTGACCATGCCATATTTGGACGAATCTGACTAGTCGGACTTGAAAGTTATTAAGGCATAGAGTCTAGAGAGATAGCTAATAAGCCCAAAAACCAAGCACAATCAAAATCATAAGGCAAGCGCAAGCCGTCTCAAATATCCTCAAAGCAAAATCCATCCAAGTGATGGATCGGTACCGATCCATCCCTATGGATCGGTATTGATTCATGAAATCACCATCATACCACCTCAAACCTCCTATATTCTCAAGTGTTGATGTAAGCAAGCTATTCCAAGCTTCAAAGAACCAGTCGCATGCAATTTTCTATCAATTTCCTCAAGTACTTGAAGTCAGAAAATCCATTCCACCTCTGATCCATCTTATCAATCCAGAAACATGCCTCTAATAAAGCTTTCAAGATGGAAAACACGAAGCTAACAACAAGTCGCCATCGCACAAAGCATTGGAAATGATTCTTGAGTGGATCTTATGGATCAGTACCAATCGATGCGTGTGGATCGATATTGATCTATAGCTGTTTGTTGATATGGCCTTGTTTTCTCGAGTGGAACCGCTCTTAGATGTGGAGAACATGGGGAAAATCATGGAGGAAAGCTTTCGGGCAACCTATAACTATAAATAGAGTATCAGGGGCTCATTTTGAAGGATTTTTTTTGCTTCTTTACAAGTTTTTCCATAATTCTCTAGTAAGCCCGAGAATCCATACCAATCCATAAGAACACCATTTTTAAAAAGGCACGGCCCGATTGATTTTGTTGCCTCAGACAATCCAAAAAATTTAACCAACACATAAAGCAATAAAATCATGTAGAAATGATAAATACCAGATTCGAACCTTGGTTGCTGCACTCAAAGCTGATACCTATTACCACTCAGATAACTTAAAATTTGAAATGGTTCTGTAATAAAAGCTCATAGCAATCAAACTCATAAGTTACTGCCCACCCCGCCTCGTTGTCCTAGGCAGTTGGCTTGCCAGCCTTGCCCTAGAGCCGGGCCTACTTGTAAACAGCAGTACAATCAATAGAAACACTAAGTGGACATACATTACTTGGACGAACCACTATAAACTTTGTGTGTCTCGTTCTTACTTCATTTTCCATTTATATTTCTTTATTATTCTCTACTTTATTCCCTTGGATGTTTGTGCTACATTTTGGTACAAACATTTTGGTGCTTTCACTGAGAATGTGATTCTCAGGCCGTTTAGATCCATCATCAACTATTGGATTGCTTAAATCTGAGAGATAATCCAATTTCTTTGCTTTTTACTCTTTTGAACTACTCATATTTTTATAAAGTCTACTAGAAGCTATTAAGAATGGCCCCTCGAAGAGATCGATCCACCACTTTAACAGCTGCTGAGGATGTTGAGAATGTCGATTCCCAACATGCTGAGGAGGTTTCATAGCCAACTGATATTAAGCGTTAGAACCCGATAGATGTGATTACTAGGGTCGAGATGGACCGCTTGATGAAACAGATGAATGATAAGCTACAAAAGAGCCACGATGATTTAAATTGGTAAATGCAGAAGAGTTTGGATATGTTGAATCAATTGACTAACAGCCGTAGGAGAAGTAGGAGGAAATTGACACCTTCTGGTTAAGAATCTGACAGTTCCTCGTCATCGGAGCAAAGGCAAAGGGACAAAAAGCAAAAGATGGTTAGGAAAGAGGCTGGAACGTCAAAACAGAGGTCAGAACCAAATCATGGCAAAGGCTTGTGGATCAGTACCAATACATCAAAAGAAATCGGCACCGAACCATCAAATGTTGGTTCGGGCGATCAACTTTGGAATGATGATGCTGGTTTGGCTTTTGGTCGTACTATGGATGGCCAAAATGTTGGAGATTAAGTAGCCGTTGTGGATCCGCCACGAATGGATTATGCATACAGAGCTGCTGAATGAACGGTTCTCCCTAACTTAGGGTGACCCAGGTGTCGTGAAACTAACTGAGAGTGTTTGCCCGGCCAAACACTTGGGGCGGGTCACGATCACAATCATTCGGTATCAGAGATGGATTTGGCTAATATGGTAAGGAGACTTGTAAGTGAGAACCAGCATCAGAGCAATGATGATTGGCGCTCCTCCCCAAGTTGGAATTTGTTTACGGTGGAGATCCTATGCGAGGAATACCCAAGGAGGTTTGTGATTCTGATGATGCCGTTATAAGCGGAAAAACGGATCTGAGGCAACATCTGAGAAATATAATGGCATATGGATTCTTTTAGAGCTACTGATGTAGCGAGATGTCATTGTTTTTCGATTTTCCTTAGAGGAGTAGCGATGATTTGGTTCACCCGGCTGCCATCAAGATCCATATCATATTTCAAGCAATTAACATGGAAATTCATTGAGCAATTTCATTTACATACCACCAGTTTGAAGGATTTCATGTTGCTATCCAACCTCTTTCAGGAGACAGTAGAGTCTTTGAAAGATTTCTTGCACAGGTTCAATACTGCAGTGACTGAAGAGAGCAATGCTCAAGAAAATATTGTGTCGATGGCATTAATTAGTTGAATCCATCCCAATACTGATTTAGGGAGGTGGTTGAAGACGAAACCACCATCGATAATGGATGTGTTCTATAGAAAGGCGACTCGGTTTTTACGCTTGGAAGAGGCAAACACTACCGCTAGGAAAACCAATGCCGGGCAATCGGCAGAGGTGATGTAGAGCAACATCGCTGTGAGGCAGTCTGGAGGGAATTCCGACAATTTAAATGTGAATGTGGAGAATAAGAATGGTGGAAAAAGCAGAAGAAATGACGGGCTAAAGACAAGAAATCAGATCCGGAAAGACATCCCAATATCCCAAAATATGAAAACTACACCCCGTTAAATAACTCGATCGAGAACATATACTTGGCTACTCAAGGCATCGAGCAATACAGGAAGTTGACTCCAAGGGGGTTGACTGAGAAAGAGAAAAAGTCGGGAATTTTTTTTCGATTTCATGAAACACATGGTTACAATGCGAACGAGTGCAACATTTGCATGATGTGATCGAAGATTTGATTCGAAAGAAAAAGCAACAGTAGTTCCTGAAATCCCCACAGGACGGTGGGTGGGGAACTTCAAACCCCTAGCAGAGGCAAGCCGAGCCTAGAGTTGATGTGCCTAGGCGGCTTGAGAAAAATTTGGCAAATAATACCATCATTGGTGGACCACATCCAGCTGAAAAGAGCTGGAACAAGATGGAGAGGTATGTGAATGCATTGAAACATGCAGTGAATGAGAGCTACTTTTCCATCGAAGACGATGCTCCGACAAAGCAACTCAGGACTATGACGGATGACATTATATTTAGAAATAGAGATGCCGACGAGGTGGAGGCCCCGATTGTTGATTCATTGGTGATTTCGGCCATGATTGGCCCCACAATGATGAGGAAGATGCTGGTTGACCGTGGGAGCTCGGTCAACATTTTGTTCAAGAAAGTTTATGACCAGATGCATTTGGAGGGCAAAGAGTTAAAGCTATGTAAATCTCATATCCTGGGATTTAACAGGACTACTACTGAGTTAGTGGGATATGTTGATCCATTGGTTCTGCGTGGAGAGGGCGACCACAATAGAGTGTGTGTTATGCCTTTTGTTGTTTTGGATATTTACTCTACGTATAATGCCTTTTTTGGCCGACCGCTCCTTGCTGAATATCGAGTGGCCAAAGCCCCGTGGTGCTTGATGCTGAAGTTACCGACAAAGATTGGTGTAGGAATTGTACAAGATGATCAGCGGCTTGGCCGAGAATGTTATGTCGTTGAGCTGAAAGAGGCAAAGCGAAGAGAGAAAGGAAAATGTGTAGAGAGGACTCGCTGCATCAAAGCTTTGGACACATAGCAACCACCGCCCGAGCCCTGGTCCGAGCAACACAGTCGGTTCCATAAGGGTATAGATCCAAGGAAAGAGTCGGGAGATGCAAGGGCGACTCCTACAGAGTTGACAATCAAGATCCTGGTCAGTCAAGACGATGCTACGTGGGTCATAAAGATCGGATCTCAACTCAGCATAAGGATGATGAAAGAACCGACAGGTTTTCTCCGAGCAAACCTGTGAAAGTCTATATGAGTGGATCGTATAGGATATATATATATATATGCAAGTATAAACAGCTAACTATATAATATAATCTTGATAAATGATAGTAGCAAAGTAAATGAAAATAATCACACCAGGATTTTATACTGGTTCGGACCTCCCGTCCTACGTCCAGTCCCGAAGCTCCTCTTCGGAATTTCCTTTCAACCAACCCTCACTTGACCCGGAGGAACAGGTTTACAATAGCAGAGTTTCTTTGTCAATAATGTGTTCCATAACACGGATGTTGACTATTGAGTACAAATGCTTCCAATATATATATATCTATCTAGAGAATATTTGAATGAGGAGTTCTGTATATATGGAAGAGTTAAATACAGATAGTTGATTGCTTAGAGATCAGGTATAAATCAGAGTATAAGAGATAAGAGCGTAAGTGAGTAAGGTGAATCTTTCTCTTGAATTCCCGATGCTATTTATAGTGGTGAAGAGTTTCTATTTGTAGTTGCCTTCATTAACAATCGTTGTATAGTTGCTCCTGTTGGTGATGAAGAGTTGCAGTGAAGAGGAGCAGATGTGTCTTTTCGGATGTGACAGTTGGAGTTTGAAAATACACAGTCGAGCCAATAATCAGACGTCTGGAAAGTGACCTCAGACGTCTGGCCTTCATATATTTTTTTTGTCTGGTAGCATTTCAAACGTCTGTGTTTATAAACCAGACGTCTGGTCTTTATTTCTGTTTTATGTCTGGATGTATTTCAGACGTCTGAGTTTAGGATCAAACGTCTGGTTTCTTCTGAGTTTGTGAACCAGAGAACTTAACCAGACGTCTGGTCAGTGCACTCAGACATCTGGATTAGTGCATGTTGCTTTTCTTGTGCCTTTATCATTTCTTTTCCGATTCTCTCGACTTGTAGCCTCTTGATACCTCTTTTGAGTCTTGTTCTTGTCTCTTTGGTGATGTTACTATATCAACTTCCTGTATATGTACATTTGTTTTCCATTGCATAGTTGTGATCATTGAAACCAAGGAATTGATTTCCTAACAACCGTATGTGTTTGCCCGGATGCATTCCGACATGTGTGGAATATCGTTAGAGATAGCGTGCCACGCATTAAATATGAATCCTAAATGCATTCCTATGAAGCAGAAGCGTCGCGGCTGGGTCCGGAGTGATCCGCTGCACTGAAAGAAGAGGTGGATAAGCTAAAGAACAATAGCTTCATCACAATGCTCTGTACTTGGAATGGGTATCCAATCCGATCCCGGTGAAGAAGTCCTATGGGAAATGGAGAACGTGTGTTGACTATTCCTATTTGAACAAGGCATGTTCGAAACACAGCTCCCCGCTCCCGAAAATCATCTGCTGGTATATTCAACCACGTTGGACACAAACTACTATCGTTCATGGATGCCTACTCTGGCCATAATTAGATTCCAATGCATGTCCTAGATCAAGAACACACCAGCTTTATAACCGACCTAGGACTATACTACTATCTCGTTATGCCCTTCGCTTTGAAGAATGCAGGAGCAACATACCAAAGACTAGTCAATTCCATGTTCAAAGATCAAATCGGGCATTCGATGGTAGTGTACGCCAATGATATGCTGGTAAAGTCACGGCGGTCGACTAATCATGTGGAGGACTTGGCAGAGATGTCCAGTGTACTTCGAAAATATGGAATGAAGCTCAACCCTTTTAAATGCACATTTGGCGTTGTGTTGGGTAAATTCTTAGGTTTCATAGTGAACTCAAGAGGAATAGAAGTTAATCCGGAGAAGAGCACAGTGTTGAGAGAAATATTGAAGCACCAAAGTTGACCAAGGAACTGTAGAGTTTTAAAATGAAGTTCGATGCATTGAGTCGCTTCATCTCCAGAGCCACCGACAAGTGTATCCCTTTCTTCAACTTTAACAAGAAAGGGAAGAGGAACTTTGCTTAGATGCAAGAGTGTATAGATGCTTTCCAGGCTCTTGTAGATCACTTAGAAAGGCCTCACATCCTATTAAAGCCGCTAAAAGATGAGGACTTGTTTATTTACCTAGCAGTGTCGGTCATGCCTTGAGCGCCACGCTCGTACATGAAGAGTCCTGAACCCAAAGACTAGTGTATTACATTAGCAAGTAGTTAATAGGTGCTGAAAGAAATAACCCAAAGCTTAAAAAGCTAGCCTACTACTTGTTGAGCACTTCAAGAAAACTCCGCCTATAATTCTAGGCTCATCCGATCAAAATTCTTACTGTCCAGTCTTTAAGACTGGTCTTGCAGCCACTTGGAACTTCTTGAAGGCTATTGAAATGGAACATTAAATTGAGTTAATATGACATAACGTATCATCCGTAGAGGTCAATCCAAGGCCAGTCTTTGGCTGATTTCATAGTTGAAAACACCACGCGAGATGATACTCCAAAGAGCAATGGTGAGCAAAATGTGTGCTTGAAGATGTATACCGACAGTGCATCCAATGAGCATTTCTTAGGGGTAGGTGTTGTGCTAGTCACCCCATAGGATTGTTCGATCTGTTACACCTTGAAACTCGATTTTCCTGCAACAAACAATGAAGCAAAGTATGAAGCCTTGATTGCAGGACTGAAAATTATGAAAGAACTGGGAGTCAAAACTTTACACATCTTTTGCGATTCCCAACCGGTGGTATGCTAGGTGAGAAAGGAGTTTTAGGAAAAGGAAAACGAGATTATCTATGTATCTAAACAGAGCCCTTGAGTTGCTTACGATATCAAGTATTACACTAATGCATATTCCTAGATAGGAGAATGCGAAAGTCGATTCACTAGCCACGTTGGCTTATTCAGGAGGTGCGAAACTCATTGGCCTGGTCCTGGTGGAATTATTATCGGCTCCGAGTATCGACTAGATCGATGTCGATTAGATCTTAGAGGCTGAGTCAAAAAGGGAGTCGTGGATGACTCCGGTCGAGAGTTACTTGTAGAAGGGAACCTTTCTAACAGAAAGAACGAACGATGATGACTCCTTCGCCAAGCTTCAAGATACATTATTCAAGAAGAAATATTATAGATAAAGGGATTCTTAGTTCCCCTACTTCAATGTATCGCTAATGATGAAGCGAAGTGAATCCTCAGGGAGGTTCATGTGAGGGCTTGTGGTGACCACACCGGGGGGTAAACCTTAGTGGAAAAAGATTCTACGCTACGGGTACTTCTGGCCAACCGTCAATCGAGATGCAGCTTATTACACCAGAAAGTGTGACAAGTACTAGAGGATCGCAAAGACCCTAAGCCCCGCCAACGGAGATTACGCAGATGGTCAGCCCCTAACCATTTGCTGTTTGGGGGTATCGATATCATTGGCGTCTTGTCGATGTCTTAAGGTGGTACGACGTACACCATCGTTGCTGTTGACTATTATATAAAGTGGGCTGATGAGGAACCACTTTCGACGATCACTACTAAGAAGGTGATCAACTTCGTAGTCAGGAATATTATCTGTCGCTTTGGGGGTCCCAAAAACGATTATCTCTGACAACGGAACCCAATTCAACAACGTCGAGTTCAAGGATTTCTGCCGCCGACATCGCATTGAGAAGAGATTCGCAGTGGTGACACATCTCCAAGCGAATGA
This sequence comes from Allium fistulosum, assembly GCA_030737815.1. Lineage (NCBI taxonomy): Eukaryota > Viridiplantae > Streptophyta > Magnoliopsida > Asparagales > Amaryllidaceae > Allium > Allium fistulosum. The sequence continues at coordinate 638,219,506 of CM060901.1, forward strand.
ACAAGTAGAAGATGTGAACAAACTTATCAAGTCCATTCTCAAGAAGCGATTGGAGAAGGCCAAGGGCAAGTAGGTCGACGAATTTCCATTAGCACTTTGGGCTTATAGAACAACTCACAAGTCCACGACCGGCCATTCTTCTTTCGATCTAGCCTATGGATTAGAGGCTATGATTCCTGTTAAAATTGAAGTACCTTCTCATCAAGTGACTCATTATGACCCTAGGACGAATGAGGAGCTCCTACTAGAGTCTCTTGATATGGTCGATGAGAAGCGTGAGGAAGCTGATCCGAGAGCTGTTGCATATCAAAAACGGGTCGCCCGGTACTACAACACCAAGGTCAAGAGCTGGACCTTTAAGATTGGTGACCTCGTTCTCAAACGAATCTTCCCAGGCCCCGTGAATATGGGATCATGCTGGGAAGGTCTGTATGCCATAGAGCACAAGCTTGGAGACAGAATATTCACGCTAGCAATTATGGATATGGTCTTACTTCCCCGAGCATGGAATAGCGAACATTTACGATGCTATTTCACTTGAAATTTGACTTTGTGAATATATAGTCAAGTTTGATGCAACAAGACAAAATCTGTCATTTCCCATGTTTTATAAAGTGAAATAACTTCCCAAATCTTTGACTTTGTCTTTGTCTAACTATAAAATTGTGAACGGTGGTAAATTTGATTAAATCTGCATAAGTATAATGCAGGTATGTAGGTGCTAGTTGATAGGTTCCAACCGAACTTCTATGGTCCATGATCAGACCCTTGACTTAAAACCATCTTTGGGATCCGAAGATCGATGCCAGGCAACTCCCTCAACCCATGATTTAGGGGCAGGAGTATAAACATTAAAAGGTGGAATGAGACAATATTCCCCTATGGCTCATGCCTAGAGTTTGGCAGGGCATCCACACCTTGCCCGAAAAACAGCAAGACGAAAGATCAACGCCCAGAGATAGGCGAGATCTCATAAGAAATTCGATCGATGCTCGGAGATAGGTACTATCGAACATGAACATCTTTGATAGGGATGTTTAAACCACCATCTCGAATGGTTTACTCCAACCAATGCCTAGAGTTCAACGTGGTCAAAACATGCATCCTAGAGAAGGATGCCTAGATTGCTATCTAAGACAAATCACTTTGATCGATGACCGGAGTTAGGCACAATCACATTTGAAATGTCCTCAAAGGGAATGGTCAAACCACCTTCCCAGGAAGTTAGATTTTGACAAGGTTCCAGAATCGCATATGGTTGCATGGCGGCCCTCAGAGATAAGTACCCCAGTGATCTCTTTTCACTCACCAAAATGACAAGATGTCGATTCTCATATCTTGTTGGATGAGACCAGGCCGGTAAACAACAAGTTAGACTAATAACTTATTTTAGTAATGATGATGAGAAATGGTTCGCAAACGCAGGAGCGTGATAACAAGTGCATTTCTCAAAGCTTAAAAAAATTCACACGAGACTCGGAAAAAACAAAAATCTTTATTATTCACATCGAAATAAAACTAGAAAAAAGATACAAGTTTTGTTAACACTGAACTAGAAAACAAAAACCGGGGACCGAACCCACATAAAGCCAGCATAAAACAAAAAGCAAGTTCTTACCGCTATACACAAAAATAAGCGAACATTCATTTTTTATGTTTTTCCTTTTTGGCTCCTTCCCATCTCCAGAGGATGGCTCACTAGGATCATCAGACTTCTTCCTTCCTCTCCACTCACTTCCTTTTCCTTTTGAAGGCGTGCTATACGATGAAGCGGCGGGTGCGCTTTGAGTACTTCCAAGTGGAGGAAAGGTAACCGAGGCAAAGATGGTCTCGCCGGGTAAAGTTATCGACAAAGGAGGAGGTAAGAAGTTAACTGACTCTTGCTTGGTCTCTTCGGCTTGCAGGTCTTGAGCCTGAAGAAGCTGTTGCATCTTGGGCCTTGATGAAAGATCTTAAGTCCCGGTTATAACAACATCCTCCACAACCTAAGCTCCAGGGACCACTGGTCGTGTCCTCTTCCAAAGCATGAATTATTTGCATGCCTGGATCCAGAGTGTGGCCAACTGGAATGCTTGAGGTCGTCCCAGAAATAGTTATGATCATTGACTCTGTTGTTTTTGCTTCTTCACCCAGTTAGGAGCTTTCCTTAGGGTGACTAGCGATTGCAGGCTAACCTGAAATTTGAGAAAGATGAAAGGGGAGATTAGCGACATCGACCCATGTCATATGAGCTCTCTCAAATATGGGTGAGGTCAATGATATATCTATGCTAGATCGAGGTTCTGTAAGGCCGGGCGTGCCATCCGAGTTCCCCTCCTGAATAGGAGATAACATGTTTTGTCTTCTGCATTTGTGGTGCATCCGGAGTATATGGAGGGACACACGGAGTGACAGAGGCATCTGGGGGCCCAAAAGTGAGGCTTATAGTATGGTCCCGAGGTGTAGTTTTGGTGCCTTCGGCTTGATCTTTTTGAACCGTAGTAGCCAGCTCCGGATGCAATAAGTTTAGTAGCCCTGAGTGCTTCAATTTCATCTGGATTTAGAATCTCGCTCTCCAACTCCGCCAGACTAACCTCACCTCCTTCTAAATTTTGCTGCTCTTCCTGCACGACTGCTCCTACGCTAAGGCCAAAGTTCTAGGATAATCTTTTCCGAGCCATGCCAAATCTTTGAACTTATGTACATTGGCGTTGTAATTGATGGTGAGCGGCTTGAACCTGCCTTTGACCCACCGCTTTGTGGCTGCCACCAACTCATCCACGTTCTTAGCCTTGGCCAATGCATTGTCTCTCTGTTTGTGGGTGTCAAGCATCTCGTCACAGTAGCCTTTATAGTAAGGGCTTCGTCCTTCTCTTTCTTTTTCTTGACAAGCTGCGCCTTTAGCTCGTCCACTTCTTTTGCAAGCTCATGGTTCCTATGGTGAATAGATTCAACTTGGTTTAAATGGTCCTTTCATTCCCGCTCGACCATCTTATTCAGGTCCTTGGATTTCTATTCATCATTCGCCAGTGCCTTCTTCAGCTTGGCAACCTCTACATCGAGGTGAGCAATAATCTCATCATTCTGATTTGCTATAAGTCGCAGCCCTTTAGCCTCAACTTCCATGCTCTCGGCGTATTCAAAGATCTGCTTGGCCAACCTTTTCCAAATGAAATATTAGTCATAAGCGTCACTAACATACGCTACTATATGGTCTTTGACCTCCTTGGGAATATTTTTCATATTGCGAGCAAACTTAATGCCTTTAAAACAAATCTTTGTGAAGCGACACTGCAATTCAGCCATCTAAGGATTGGACATAACCAGCTGCTCTATTGTAATGACAGGTTGCTCAATAGACCTTTTATCAGTTTTTTGACAAGAAGAGTCAGGATTAGTAGGCTTTGACGATCAATAGGAATGCCGAGAAGTGTGAAATGGCGTTGTCTGCTTAGCAGAGAGGGAAGCCGAAGAAGGACCGCGAGAGATGTCACCGCGAGGAATGTCATTAGGATGGTTGGAGCGACTGTCCGAACCCCTAGATCAGGGAGACTTGGATCTGGATCGATGCGTCGCTGATAAGTTCTGTGACTAACAACTCTTCTCTCAACCTCCCTTATCATGGCTTGAATGCAGACTAGAACCGGAGTCATTGCTGGTGCCATGGTGGCACGTGCTTAGCTTACACCTCGGCTAATAGGCCATCTGGTCCTTGAGAGATTCATACATACCATGTCGTTCCATTGAGCTTGCAAATGAGACAAAAACGAATCAGCTTTGACAGGATAAGAACATGACACAAGTTGAGCAAAGTGTAATGCATGTGTGTATGCAAGTATCCTAGCATCCCCATGACATACCATGGGTTAGAATTTTGTTAACATGGGTAATCTCCCCTGCTCGAGTAGAAGGCACATCTTTTTGAAAACAAATATGGGAATCGGTATCGTTGACGCTCATATTGCCAAGACCAAAAGATTCGATTTCATTCGGAATCAGCCCAAAGTTTGCATTGGATCCTTCGAAGGTTGAACGGGTGTCACTTCTGCCACGGTGGTTTGTTGAGTTTGCCTTATATAACGCATGGGGAAAACCCTTATCTCGGGGTGTTGCTTTGTAGACAAATCTTGACCATCACCGCCATTATTATTCGAAGACTTGTGTCCCATATTGACATAATCGTGTTCCACCTCACCACCTTTGCCTTCCTCGGTGTGTTCCTGTACATCTCCAGTCTCAACTATCTGACTCCGAACTGGGGGCATGACTGGGTCCTCGCCACCACCGCCAGATGTGGAATCATCTTCATCACTATTTATGGCCATTAGAACATGACAAATGATGTGGCCCACTTGAAGAAAGTTGTAAGCCCAAAGATTCCTATCGGTGAGCAATGTCCTCATTCCCTGTTCGCATCTGGGACTTCATGAAGCAGCTTGAGAATCTCTGCTAAGGTTGTGTTGTTAGGCTTGTTCGGCACATCTGAAAGAATAAAGGAATACAATATGAGGAAACGAAGCTGTTAAGTGATCCTAGAGGGAATAATGATAGCATAAAACTTACGTATGGATTACCATGGCTGCACGAATCCAGGGGGACATCGTACAAAGAAGAATTCATCTTTATAGTAACTTAACTAATTCTAGGCGCCAATCACTATTTTGCACCCTATGGATGGTTCCATAAATGTGAGGGAAGGATTTCCCATGCGATGCTTTAAACTATAAAGATAACATATTTCTTCATCACTTGGAACATGATTCAAATGATGAGCAAAGATAATGAACACGTCGTGTAGAAAAGCACAACTATTGGGATGTAGCTGAGCCAGAGCCAAGCCTCATGGAAGGCAAAATCCGCCGAATAAACTAGTTGAATGGTGGAATGCATCCTGCCAAAAAACATATATCGGTTGCATGCGGTATACCCAGTTAGAGGGTGATGTACCCATTGGTGGCGTGTTGGAACCCACATGTCTTCAAATGGGATGCCGTGCTATTTTGTAAATTCTTCTAAGTGGTCTCTCTATAATTTTCAAAGCAATTGAATTTGTAGGATCACTTAATTTTTCAACATTCTTGAGAGTATCTGGAGCGGCTTCAACTTCAGGAGCCTCTACAGGCTCAAGACGATCTATGGGGGAAGCTGCTCAGCTAGTTAATTTACAGGCTGGGGTGGGGGTTGTGCTGGAGTTTTCCCAGCTGAAGGAGCTGTAGTTGAACTTGATTCAGTATCAGACTCGGCATAGTTTGTAGTTGATGGACTTATGGCTAGGGTAAAGAGACGCTCGGAATATCTACAATCCATAGCTATCAAAACTCAACATATAACTGATATCAGAAAAATTAAAAGCTATGCCCTCCGTGCTAACCCAGTATTGAGCAGTGCTATGAAGTGTTGGTTTCCGATGTTGTGCAACAGTTCAGTTGAAAAACAGGATTTTATCCAAAGTGATCGTTCTCTCTGACCATCTCAAAAGGGCTTCACATCATTGACCGTACATTGAAAACATCCTGGAACTCAGAAGAGAACACTTGGAAAAACTCAAGTCTTAGTTGGCATTGCGAAGTCATCAAACGAGTTCAAAGCCAAAAATTCACCAAGGGTTGGACCGATACCGATCCATACCCTTGGATGAATTTTTGCCTTCTTTCTATTTTTCTTCCCCAATTGCTAGATCAAATAACGGCATGAAGCTCGTCCAAGTTAGCCAACAGCATCACCGTGCACCTATTGACGATAGAAATCCAGATTAGTGCAATGATTCGAACTTCGGTTCGGGCCTAAGAGATGGATCGGGATCAAAGTAATGGACTGAAATTAATCAAGGGAGGCTAAGCAGCGGCTGAAGGCAATGGGTCAAAGCGATCGATGATGGTGATGATGAAAGCATAAGGGGCGGCATCGTGGAAGTTATCTCAAAAGCAAGAGGCTTTAATGGCTCGTGGAGTTCGGTTCGAATGGAAGAAGCAAAAGTAAAGTTAAAGAGAAGTGAGGTTGGGTTGGGCTTTAAATTCCCAAACCCAACAAACTAGGCATGTTCCTCGCCTATTCTTTAGTATCGGGTCGGTACCGATCCATAGATATTATATGAAAAAAAAAGAGAAGATGAATGATGAACGGAACATATGTGTGTGTATGCTTGGGACTTCACAAGAATGTACAAGTACGTGGAATTGAATCATGAAGATTGACCAAAGTGCGTAGGCATGTTTATTCTTAACACTCAATGGTTGGAATCAAAGGTAGTAGATTCAAACCTATAGAATTCTGAGAGGGCACTTGCCTAGAACTATTGAATTCGGAGCGACATACTATAGAAGCAAACTCCAGTTTTTATAGTGACAGATCCTAACCAAGTGTTGCAGCGGATAGTCAGAGACACAACAGTTCACTGAAATAGCCCGAAGGAAAGATAGCCACTATTCAAAGTATGGATTGGAGTCCGCTATGGCAATCCTGACTTGTCTTGACTCAAAGAAAATCATGTTTGAAACAAAATATACTTTAGGGGCCAAGTTTATCCAGCCTTTTGACCAGGCCATATTTGGACGAACCTGACTAATCAGATTTGAAAGTTATCAAGGCGGAGAGCTCAAAGAGATAGCTAACAAGCCCAGAAACCAAGCATAATCAAAAACATAAGGCAAGTGCAAGCCATCTCAAAGATCCTTAAAGAAAAATCCATCCAAGTGATGGATCGGTACCGATCCATCCTTATGGATCGGTACTGATCCATAAAATCACCACCATACCGCCTCAAACTTCCTCTATTCTCAAGTTTTGATGTAGAAAAGCTATTCCAAACTTAAAAAAACCGATCGCATGAAATTCTCTATCGATCTCCTCGAGTACTTGAAGTCAGGGACTCCATTCTACCTTCGATCCATCTTATCAATCCAGAAACAAGCCTCTAGCAAAGCTTTCAAGATGGAAAACACGAAGTTAACAACATGTCGCCATCACATAAAGCATTGGAATCGATCCATGAATGAATCTTATGGATCAGTACCGATCCATGCCTATGGATCGGTACCGACTCGTAGCTGTTTGTTGACATGGCCAAGTTTTCTCAAGTGGAACCACTCATGGACGTAGAGAACGTGGAGGAGAGCTTTCGGGCAACCTACAGCTATAAATAGAGAGTTAGGGGCTCATTTTGAAGGATCTTTTTGGCTCTTTACAATTTTTTCCATAATTCTTTGGTAACCCTAAGGATCCATACCGATCCATAAGAAAATTACTTGAAATAGCAGTACAATCAATAAAAACACTAGGTGGACATAAGCATCAGTTGGCCGGACCATTATAAACTTTACGTGTCTCATTTTTACTTCATTTGCCATTTTTATTTCTTCATTTTATTCCCTACTTTATTCTCTTGGTTATTTATGCCACATTTTGGTACAAATAGCACTAATCTAGGTAAATAATTTAAAACAATTATTTATTGCATCTTATCTTCCTTACAACGGAAGTAAAAGATGACATATTACTTCAACAATGTATAACATAAACGATCCAATGCAACAAATAAAATATCTACAATTGCATATATGTCTATTACATCAATCATTATTAAATTTGCAAACAATATAATTACAATATAGCATACGCATATTAAATAGTCAATCTGTGGATATGGTCTACGATCAAACTTCTACTTTCTTCCTTTACTTTTACCTACAAACTATAAGAGTACGTAGGAATTTGAATATAGAAGAGAAAAAGGGTATCACCTAGATTGGACGGTTCCATAACGCTACGCACCCCGGCTAACTCATGGGATCCGTGGTCGTACATAGAGAAAGACTGCCTACGTACCCTTGTCAGTAGATCTACATTCACACATGAATCTTCTCTTCTCCTGCAATCATGAATGTTATCACACGATAACATTTATCATTAACACATCAACGCAAAAAGTTAAGAATATTCGTCATGCAATCATAACATAACAATACAAAATAGGTAATAACACCTTAACATATGTACACAAATAAAAAGTTACCAAATTGTTATTTCTATTAATGCCAAACAAAGTGTTGATCAATCGCTACTACTCAATCGTTAAAGTGAATATATCAATCCACAAATAATAATCAAAATAGCCATACATCAACAACAATAACAACTTTTAGGAGAAATCAATAATCACACGTGATAATAAATGGTAACTATTAACAACCATATATACCATCATCGAGTAAATACCAACAAATAACAATTACCCATCACGAACATGTAACCGCCTCCCAAATAGCATGTCTACAAATGGTAAACACCAATTCGCATGACAAATGACTAATAATAAGTGATACCACTTCATTTCCAATATAGTAAAATCATTCTATTAAAGAGTATTTAAACATCACAAATTTAAATTATAAACTCATTTTAAAAATATATTATTCTAGCCTCAAAATAGTAATAGTATTATTTTTCTCCAAAGACATTAACACTGACCAACCCTAAAGTCCATCAATTAACTTTTGAGATCGTTTTATTACAATGGTAGTTCATTTAACTGATTGAAATGTATTTTACCGTTATGTATTTATGATATACATTTCCTTTCCTATATAAACTTCCTTATTTATTTATATGTTATTTAGCCTCTAATAACTCTTTAACGTAAAAAAATAGTTCACTCATTATTTTAAAAATTGATACTTAATAGAGAGTGGTAACCTAGTACCACATGCCTTGGGTAGTATATACATACTACAAATCTAAATATATCCATAATTCAAATCCATGACCTCATAACTTAAGTTTGAGTGCCCTACCACTGGGACGTGGACATGGACTAATCATACTCAATTTTAGTTTTCTATTATGAGGGAAATTCATAAATAACAATCCTATTAAAACTTACTCTTTTCAATAATCATATCATAAACGTTATTTATCAATATTCATCCAAATTTACAATCAATTCTATTTTGTTTCTTCAATGATCGTTTAATATGTAAACAATTTACCGCTAGCTATTATTTACCCTCATAATATAAATAATTGTCATCGCCGAGTATGTATTATAATTTAAACTACCCAACCATACTCTTATCACGACTATCATATTTGATTATACAATTTTATTAATTCAACATCTAATATATAAGCATTCATCCAACCAATATAACGACTAAATAAATAAACATTCCAATCCAATCATAGTTCATAAGTACATACATTCGAATATGCAAACAATCATCAAAGGAACATGATCACGTATCAATAGGGTGTGTGTATATGGATACCTTTTTAATATTTTAAAACTATAAGTACTTACAACCTTTGAGACCCGCTAAGACACTTTTTTCCAATAGTTCCAAAAACCAACAAACCATATGCTAAAAGCCTAAAATATATAGAATCTATCTACAAATTCAATGCAAAAAATCATGCAAGAAATAGGGTTGTATACAAAAGATAGAGCGATCATATTTAGGGTTTAAAATGTGATTTGTAAAAGTATAGGGACTAAAATGTAAATTTACCTTCCCCTTCCCTAACCCAATCCACCACCGAGGCCCATCCATAACGCAACTTTGACCAGAGATTGCCACTGCTATTGCTCGAATTGGCCACTTCGACTACCACTAAATTAAACCCTTCGTTGTCCTCTCTTCGATCATGCTAGCGCTGCCATCTTCGATGCCCTCTACGTACTGCTACCGCCACTTGAAATCTAGGGTTTTGAAACCCTAATTTACATATTTTGGCCACATCCAGCCACAATTGGCTTTGACTTAAACATCCTAAACTCCTCTCCTCAAGATCTACAATATGTACCTTCAATTTCATCGATCGACGTTTGAATTAGAAAAGCCCTAAATTACCAAACCGTAATCGCTGTAAACTTTAATATGACTTCCTACAAACCAAGCTTTGATTCAAAAATGAATTTTTTTCATCTCTTCACATCATCGAGATGAATAATTTGATATATAATTCGATAGGATTTGACGCTATTAGTTTCTGGAATAATTTATTGGGAAATTTTGGATACATTCTTATAATTATAAAAACTATATTTTATGTCCCTTCCAATTTCCCTTTATAAAATACATCCATATTTTTAGAAAAATTGGTGTTATTCGGTGGGTATTTGGATAATTTTACTAATAATAACATGTGCTCATGTTATCATTTTATATAAATCATAACCGCATGGAATACATAGTAGCCACTCTTAAATTTGGAAATGAGAGATGTATAAAATAGTTTCCAAAACTAAGGGATGTAAAATAAATAAGTTTTAAAAAGATAGATGTGTTTCTAATTTCCACCGATTTGTAATTGGGAAGAACTGTTTGCTACTAAAATGTAATTAGGAAAATTTCAAGATCAAGTAGATTTTTCTAAAGTGAAGGCCGTCTACTAGGATTTGCTAAGTTCATTTATATGGGCAATTAAGAGGTTTGGTCATTCGATTAGAAAGTGGTTACGTACCTCATTTAATGTTTAAAGTCATTATTCTACAAACTAAAACTCCAAATTTATTTAACATAAACTGGTCAGTTCAAAAATATCCGTGCAATGCTGATAAATACAGCAACTAGGTCATCATGTTGTTCAAAATTCATTTTGAGTAATTAGTATTAAATGTATCAAATTTATGGGACGTTACAATAAAAGAACAATTTGCATCTTAACTACATTCCTTTCTAAAAGACAAAATACCATTACTATTTAAAAAAAATCAAATATTGGTAGTAAAGTTCGATACCTAAGGTGCGACAGAGGTAGGCAAAGGAAAGAGGGTGGTATGGCAAAGGATTTGGAAGGGGCGGCAAATGGTGGTCAAGACACAATAGATGGTGGTGGACTTGGCATGAGCAACACTTCTTAGCGATTTAGAGTTTTCTGTTGTTTTAAATTTTCTAAAATTATGGGTTTGTATTGGAATTAGGGTTCTGAGGAAGGTGATTATATCGGTTAGTTGAGATAAATGAATAAAAATCAATCGAGAAGTAACATGGAAGTGTGTCGCGATTTTTGTCTCAAAAAGAAGATTCTGTTGTGAATAAAATTGTTGATTTTATAGGCTTACACTACAAACATCGTAGATGGACAGTTTGATAAGTAACTAGTACAACTGTATAATGGTGGAGGAACTACCTATTTAACTTCAAAAATAAACATTTATTGTAATATTTAGCTAAGTTCGGTTATATATGCAGTAATGGTAATAAGTTAGATAAAGGAATCATTTGCATTTTTAGAAACTGTTTGAACCAAAAATGGCACAAACACCTAGAAGTTTATGTAGAGAATAAAATATGAATAAATGTAAATGTAAATGAAAAATGAGAAATAAACAAGACACAATCGTTTATAGTGGTTCAACAAAGCTTGGCCTACGTCCACTTTAAGATTTTACTGCTTATATACCGATTGGAGGCAGAAGTTCTTAGGGGTTGGTATAGCTCCAACACTTAGATTTTCAAAATTACAAGAATATAGAATAGAGAAGAACTAGAGCCAAAAGATCCCAAAAAATAAGCTTTACCTTCCTATTTATAGAGCTAGGGAGTCTAATATCTCACGCAAAATATCTCCAGACCGTTATCCACGATTTAGACCAGTTCTCCCAAGAAAGTGGTGCCAACTCATCAGTTTGTATGGGTCGGTACAACTCCAAGGTCAGGGGTCGGTACTGACTCATAGGATGGCAAGTATGGTTGTCTTCAATCTTCATCCTGGCTCGTCTTGTGGTTAGCTTCGTGATTCCATAGTTGTTTGCACCAATATTAGCTTGCTTCTAGGTTTAAATGATGGAGTTGTGGAAGAACAGAATCGCAGCTTCAAGTATTCGTGGAGATTGATGGAGAATTACATTGGATCAACAAAATGACACTGGAAATAGGATTTTGGCATCTAGTAGAGAGCATAGGTAGAAGTTGAACTCCATTAAAGAAGAAAATAGTGGTCGGTATTGACCCATAGGGTGGGTCGGTATCGACCCATAACTTAGTTGATTCTATGGTTGTCTTTCCTTGAGTTGTTCTTGTATTAGCCTTCTAACTCTGTTCGTGCTTGGTTTTTGGACTCTTGGGTTATCTCTTTAGGCTTCCTGCCTTGATAACTCCAAATTAGACCCATTCAATCTATTCGAATATGGCCTGGTCAAAAGGCTGGATAACACTTGCCCTCCCGAAGTACATCTCGTTTCATATGTAATGTGCTTTGAATTGAGAAAAGTTAGAGTTGCTGCGAAGGACTCCACTCTATGTTCCGAATGGTCGCCATCCTTCTTGCAAATCGTTGCCATGAAGAGTTATGTCCATTGTCATCCATCGCGGTGCTTCACTAGCATCCAGGATTATAAACCTGGAACGTATTCTCATGATCCACCATTTCAAGTTTGACAATTTTAAACTGATTCCATCACAGGATCTCTCAGGTTTGAATTTGATTTTCCTTTGATTCTAGTCGTTGGGTATTAGATATATATATATATTTTTTCGTACACACATTCACATGGACGTTCTTGAGTGGATGAGTATAGGTACATAGTCCATCACATGCATATTCTTAGGCATAAATCCACACACATGTATGTATGTGTGTGTGTGTACGCATACATATGTTTTTCTTAAATTCTAGGACTCGATATCGACTCATAATTTAGGGGTCGGTATCGACTTGAGACTTTGGATATTTTCCAAGATTTAGTGCTAAGACTTCAGGTCTAGATATAACCCATTCCCTTTCATTCTTTCCTCCTCACTTGTATCTCTGCCTTCGAATCAAAATCACAAACCCTCGCTATTAAAGAACTTCGATGCCCAAACCGCCGTTCTTTCAGCCAGCTTCACGAACATCACTGCTGCCTTATCTGAGACCGATGTCACCGTCACCGACCTTAGGCCATCCCCATAGATCCGACCCATCTATTTGCCGAACCATGCCCTAGCCTTCCTTTTGCATAGAAACAATCCCAAGCCATACTTCGTTTACATAGGTAGGTGATGGACCTGGCGATGAAAATGGACTTGGACGTGGTTGATGTTAGCAGCCATAGTGTAACACCCCTAATTTTTAATAACATTATTCAGGAGATTTAATTAGATAAATTAAATAGAATAATGTAAATACTAGAGTGATAAGGTGATAGAGACTTAAAACTTTAAATTAAAGGCCATGCTTAATTAAATACAAAGAATGAGTTTATGGAAATGGTTTATTAGACAATTAATAAAAGAATAAAACACGGGCCTTATGATTAATAGCCGCACCATAATCCCATTACCCTTATAGTCTTGTTTCCTCTTTCTACTCACGTTCATTTTTCATAACTCAAAAACTTAAATTAAAGGGAGCAAGCCGACCATTACTTAGGAGGAAAAGAGGAGAAAAAATCATCTAAAACTAAGGAATCAAGCTAGGGGCATTAATCAAGGATCAAATCTCAAATTCCTTATCCTAATCAAGGTGAATAATAATCAAAACCATCTCTATTTTTGTTTTTAATGATCATTTGATTTTGGATTTAAGTTTAAATCCATTATGATGATGATATGCTTGGATTTCAGGATAAGTTATATTCAAACAAGTTTGATAAATGTTATATACAGTTTTAAGGCTAAAATCGTTTATATTTGGATTCAAATGTCATGAGGAATTTATATGTTATGTAAAACATTATTTTGGAGATGAGTTTTGATTTTTATAATTTTTCAAGCTATGGAAAATTATTATAAGTTTTAAAAGGAAACTATGAATAAATTGGGTTTAAAATTATTTCAACTATTATTCGAATGAATTTGGGTCTGAAATTTATAAATGTTAAATAACATATAAAAAGTGAATTTCTATGATTTCTGGGGATTTTTCCTGAGTAATTTACTATGGAAATTAAATTATTTTAGAAGAAGGATTTAAATGTTTTATTTGTTTAGCTTAAGGAATGGCTTATTTGCAAAAAAAAAATTAATTAGATCTGAAATAATTACAGCAGTTTTCTTTTAGAAAGAATTTGGAAAGTTTATGGAAACCAATTAAATATTTACAAAAGGTAAGTTAGTTAGAAAGCACTTACTTAAAAAGGCATTAAAACAGTCTTTACCCAGAAATTATGTTTCGCCTCTTTTAGATGCTACCTTTCGACCCTGTACTTCCGCCTCAACCAAGTCTAAACCAACCAATTCGAATCCAATACACAAGTTATCAATAAGTTGGTACATAGTGGATTGGAGAAAGATGGAAGGTATGGTGTCGAAACTTAGCTTTAGAAAGGGTTGAACCTTTGTTTTACTCTCCAAAGATATGCGCTTTCCTTATTTTCAAAAGGATGCTTTCGAAGGGGTCAAAACCCATTTAAAAGCTTTCGAAAATGTTGCTGCCATTTTGTTTCGAAAAGAATGCTTTCGAATGAGTTTCCTTGTTTTAATTCAATGCTTTCGAATGGGGTACTTTCGTTTATATTCACTTTGACCCAAAAGATATTTTTAAAGATAAACCCAATGGTTTCGAAAGAGCTACTTTCAAATGGTTTCGAAAGGGGTACTTTCAATGGTTTCAAAACTATGCTTCTAAGAGTTAATAAGTAATACTTTAACACTTTCAAAAGTTATGTTTTGATGGTTTCGAAAGAGATGATTTAAAGTGTTTCAAAAAGCAAATGCTTAGTGTTTTGGAAAAGAAGATTTGAATGCTTTCGAAGGAGATTATCCAATGGTTTCAAAAATAAAGGTTTAAGGTTTCGAAAGACTTAGTTTTCAAAACAAAGAACCCAATCTCATTTTTAATGGAAAAATCATGTCAGAAATAAAGGAGTTTTAAATAGGCTTTTAAGTAAGAAGTATTTGAAGAAGCTTTCCTTTATAAAATAATAGGTTAAAGGGATTAACCATATTTTATATGAAAATGATTTCAAGGATATTAAACCATAGGTGTTGGTGTTATTATGTTACTATGTTTGCTTCTTCTAATATATATTGTAACACCCCATATTTTTATAACATTATTTAGGATATTTAATTAGTTAAATTAAATTAAATAATGTGAAGATTAATAGGTTGAGGTTAGATTTAACTAGGTAGTCGTGCCATGTTAAATGGAAACCAAAATGGAACAACATGAACTAATTTGTTAGGAAATAAGGGAGGGAAAAATGAGAAATAGGAGATACTTATACCCTAAACCATTAGGAAATGAAACTCACATTCATTTCATTTTATCAAACTAAAATATATCAAGGCCGGCCACCCTTTCCATTTTCAAGAGAAGATAAAGCTAGGATTCAAGAGAAAGAAGTTAATCAACTTATTCAACATCAAATCTCACATTTTTTAATCTCAAAGCTAAGGTGAATGATTACTACATCCCATTTTCTTATGGTTTTTGGTTTTAAGTTATATTTGAAATGATTTTGAAAGTTTATGCCATGTTTTGGATGATTAAATTCATATATATGTTTGTTGGTGAATTATACATGTTCATATTAGTTTTTATGGTATGTTTGATATGAAAACCCAAGAAATTACATCAAAATGCCTTGAAAATTTAACTGTAGGTCAAAAATGATATTTTAGAGATCGGTTTCAATTTTCTTAATTTTCTGAATTAATGTGGATTTTATATTAATTTTTTAGTAAAGAAAATGATTTATTGGGTTATAAATTAATTACGGTTAAAATAATAATTATTTGGGCTTGAAATTTTTATATGTTGGAAAGCATATTAAAATAGATTTTCTGGAATCTTTCCAGATTTTTCCCAATTGTTTTGGTGAATATATAAAATTATTTAGGGTATGGGACTTAAATTTTTTATATATTTAATTAAGGAGAAGGGGCATTTTATAAAATAAATTCATTGTTTATTTCTAAATTTATTCGCATCACTTTTCTGAAAGATATTTATTAACCTATAATAATATGGCAAACAAAGGCAGGTTAGTTGAAAAGTTATATCTTTTAAGTTAAAAACAAGAAAATCATACTTTTAGCATGTTTCAGCCATTTGCGGCATAAAGCTTTCGACCCAGACATTTCGACAAGGTCGAAAGCATGCTTTCGACAAATTCGAAACCAATGCATATGGTATCAAGTTATTTGGTACGTAATGTATTGGACAAGGTCAAAGGGTACTTGGTTGAGACCTTAGTTGCCGAAGAGGTTGGAGTATGTTTGTTTTATAAGCCAGAAGTAACGCCTGCTTTGCTTTCGAAAAGGCGCTTTCGACTTGGTTGCTTTTGACTTGGTTGCTTTCGACCGAGTCGAATATTTAAAACATTGGTATAAATCTTTTGACAAATTCAAAAGGTAAACAAGCTTTTGAAGGGGTCGAAATCCCCTAGCTGCCGCGTTTCAACCTTTCGAAGTCATGCTTTTGACAAGGTTGAAAGGTATACTTCTCTTTTAAAAAACCAGCCGCTTCTCCCATGCTTTCGAAAGGAAGCTTTCGACTTAGATGTTTTGCCTTTTTAATTCTAATTGAAGTATAATCCAAGGTTTTGAAAGAGGTGTTTTAAAGTATTAAAAAGGCCGGAGCCATTATTTTAAAAGAAAAGGTTTTAAGCTTTCGAAGGGGAGCATTCAAAGGGGTCAAAGGCTAAGCTTCCGAAGAGGTCGAAAGGTTTTAAAAGATGATTTTCCACATGTTTTTAAATTAAGCCCAAAGAGCTTTTGAAAGGTTTATGTTTTAAAGTTTTAATGCTTTCGAAAGGTACTATTTTCTGAATGGTTTCGAAGGGGTTGAAAGCAAAGCTTTCGAAGGGGTCGAAAGGTAGCTTTCGACAAGGCCAAAAGGTCCTATTTTCTGAATGGTTTTGAAAAGGTTGAAATGGAAGGTTTTTCCAAGGTTTTCTAAGGCAATGTTTTAAAGTGTTTTAAGATAGGATGTCTAAGGTTTTTAATGCTTTCGAAAGGAAGATTTTCAATGGTTTCGAAAGGGTTGAAGTAAGGGTTCGAATGGAAAGGTTTTGGCCTTTTGGCCTAGACAAATAAAGGGTTTTACTTGGTTTTGAAAGAGATGCTTTCAAAAGGATTTAGAAGGGGTACTTTTAGTGGAATCGAAAGGGGTACTTTCAAATGTTTAAATGTTTTCATCAACAAAGGTTTGAGTAAAGTATATATATATTTAACATGGCAATGTGATTTTGAGTAAAGCATAAGGATTATATATTTTCCTTGAATTAGTTTGATTTAAAGGTTTTAAATCATTTTGAAAGGTTTTCAACGAAAATTATGGGAGAGGATCCCTAAGTGAAAATGACTCAGATATTAGAATACCAGATGCAACTAGTATAGGGTCGCGCAAAATACATCAGCTATTAGCCCCAGCTAATTATTGTCGAAAATTCCAATGTGCAGGGCTTGGTCACATGTAGAATAAAATTATGATTACACACCGAAAGGAATATATGTTTGTATACAGATAGGTTATTGGTGAGCCTGAAAAACCATTAGGATCGGGAAGACTGGGAGATGATTAAGTTAGGGACAGACCGTCTAGAAGAGAAATATTTAACAGATTATTAAGGACATACCGTCTAGATGAGGAGTATGTAATAGATGTTAGATTAATTTTGTTATATTATCTGGTAAGCCCGAGTCAGCCAAAGGTTAAATGTTAGTCAAACAAAACATATGTGTTTGAACAGATAGTTCATTTATTACCTGATATCTATGTATGTTTACATAATGATGCTTTACAGTATTTAACCAGTCTTGGTTGCAGGAAAAGGTTTTGCAAAAGATATGTTTTAAAAGGATGTTGGTGAGGGAAACTCGTTCCGCTAAGCGGCGTGGTCTCACTTAACATATTAAACCGGGATGTATAGTATTATTCACACCAGGCTTTATGTCAGACTCGAAGTTTATGTTTTACCCTTAAACTCTCAGGTGCTCAAAATTGATTTGAGTAGGCTGAGGGGTTAAGGTCTTTTTCAGGTTTTAGTAGGATGACGAATATGGCTACCGGAGGCATGCAGGAGGCAAACAGATAGCTATTTAGGAGTTGCATTTTATGTTTTATTGTATTTCCGATGTATTTGTATTAAGTCAGTTATGACTATATGACTCTGATCATCCAAGGGGGTATCTTCATATATCGCTCTTGGCGTATTTTGTAATAAGTATATTTTATCTGTGCCTGGGAACGTGTTTGGATTATGTATTAAGAATATGGAACATCTATTTTGAAATTTAATGAAGAAATGTTGTTTTGAAATTTGTGTTTTGTTTCATATTCAAGTGCTTCTGATATTATAGGTACCATTAACATAGCCATATTTAGTCGTCGGAAGCAAATACTACAGGTGACTGCAGCATCTATAGCGCTTTGTTTTGGACCTCTAGATAGGGGATGTTACAGCTTGGTAACAGAGCATGGTTTATGAAATACTTTAACCAAAAATGATTTTTGAAATCATAATCCTTAGTAATTAGAGTTAAGATCGGGGTATGAGATTATGCTATAGTAACGTACTTCTGTTTGTTATATATAAGTATACCTTATATCTCTAGACTCCAATCTTAGTTAAGCTATTCATCTGTATCTCACGAAGCTTGAATACAGATATGGAAGGAAGAAGAGGCAGAGTTAATCTGGGAGGAGAGAGCACCACCACTAAGGGAAATGCCCGACCAAATGCTGTGAGGAATGCGGATTACGGATCTTAAGGCTAGGAATAACACTAGAGGGGGGGTGAATAGTGTTTATAAGAAATTACTAAATCTTTTTGAGTTATTGTTGATTTGTACACAAATGTATGCAATATTCAGACATAGATATAATCATAGAATCAAACACAGATGCAGAAATAAAGTAAATGCAGTAAGGAAAGAACACACCGGATTTTATACTGGTTCGGAGTTACCCTACATCCAGTCCCGCACAACTAAGTACGAATTTCCTTTCAAAAGCAATTCAACAATTACAACCCTCGGTTTCAAGGCTACGAGGTACACCCTCCAGAATAACAATCCTCTGGGTAGAGATACTTGATTTCCTGGGCAACAAGTTCACCCAATTGATTTCCAAGGCTACAATCACACCTTTTCTCGCTTGATTGATTTCCAAGGCTACAATCACACCTTTTCTCGCTATATAGATTACAAAGAAGCCTATAACTTTAAATAGCACTTGGATCTTGTTGAGATAGTGATAGAGAATCAAACCAGAGATTATCTAGTTAGATTCAATGTTGATTTCGGCAGAGTAATGATAGGATTTTGAATAAGAAAATGTGGAAGAAGAAGATAAGTGAAAAACCAGAAAATCCGATTTAAAATTCGTTGAAACTAACCCTTATTTATAGAAGAACAACAGTCATGTCCATTCATGAAAAGTTATGGCGAATAGACACTTCTTTTGAAATTCAAATTTTTGGTCCTAACTAACACTGTGTCGACATGGGGTACTAGGGCATGTCGACATCCCAAAGGAAATTTTGATGTTTTGTTTTTCTTTGAAATAACCTTTATCTTATATTAAAACTATTTTAAACTTTATAAATATACTTAACTATAGATAAAATACATAGATAAATATAGAGAATAATATATATAAAATTTTACTATAATTTTATATTTAAATCTAAGTATAAAGATATTTTAAAACAAACGAAGTTTAAAAACACGAGTTTATTAAAAACAAAAAACAAAGAATATTTTAAGGCTAAAACATCTTTTTGAAAATCATTTGAAAATATAATTTTTAAGGCTAAAATATTTTGAAAAGCAATTTTGAAAATCATTCTGAAGTAGTTTTGAAAATCATTTTGAAGTAGTTTTGCAAGCTTCTTCCTGTAGAATATCTCATCATATCAGGACTCGAGAACTTGTACAAAACCAAGATGTTCGTGGGTTTGTAAGCCACTTGTCGTAGGTTTGTAAGCTACTTGCCGTGGGTTTGTAAGCCACTAAAAAGGTAGAAATGGGTTCCATCCCAAAAGAAAAATGGAGTGAAGATTTCAGTGCTATTGTGAAGTTTTAACATAATTCTAGACTCAATACTTATCTTGAAATCTTGAACTCTTGGTAATCTTGATATTCTTTATACTCATGAGTCTTCAATCTTGATATCTTGAATCTCTATACTGTACAGTCTTCATTCTTTGTACCTGCATGGTTAAATCCTACATATACATATATATATCTAAACTATAATGTTAGTATTTATATTTTATAATCTTATTCTAAGGTTGTTGTCATCAAAACCATCAACTCATGGACTAACAATCTCCCCCTTTTTAATGATGACAACCTTTGTTTATAAAATATTACTTCTATCCTAATAACTACCCCTTAATCTATGCCTAACTACCCTATTTTATATTTCTCCCCCTTTGTCATCAACAAAAACAAACAAACTCTAAACTATATAACTCCCCCTCATTCTTGTACTCAAGTACCTGCATCAATAAACTATATAATAGAGTATATTAAGAAATAACTATACTTATAGACATGATATTCAATCAACGATTATAAATATATCAATGTATATTTATACAATCATCAAACCACACCAAGTGTTAATCAAATCAATCAAAAACAACCAATTTCAATCAAAGAAATCAATTCAAACAAAGTAATTAAATATGGCAATCAAATTAAACGTTACGAGGAACTTCCACCCATCCTTCTTCTCCGAAAATAGGGTCTGCTTTGATGGCATCCCAATTTTCATTGTCATTTGTGAGAGAGACAGGAGGATGTGCTTCGTTAATATCCTTGTGTAGGGAAGAAATCATCCATCGAATTGCCTCGAAATGCCTTTTTGCTTCTTGATCATCTGCATTTGACTCAATTCTAAGTGTCGCTGGTTACGAAGAATGGACGAGAGAATATTCTTGAATGAATTAAGAGTTTCTTCAAGATTCTCGGATAAGTTATGAATTGGATTAGCCATTTTTGAAATTGTGAGAAGAATAAGAGATAGAATAGATAAGAAATAATGTTCAGTAATGAATTCTAGAAGAAATGGGTATATATAGGTGTAGAAATTCATTTGAAATGAATAGACATATGGTAGTTATTCAAATTTCAAATTCAAAAAGAAGTGTCATTTCTGACCAGTACATGTCGACATGGTCAAAGGGGGGATGTCGGCCTGGTCCAGTGAATTTTGATGACCTTTTTGATTTTGTGAATAATTGTGTATATATATATAATATACTAGCATTTATTCATGAGATAAGATAAGCTAGATAACAGAAAAGGAAATCTATTTCATTGCATAATAGGATAATACAATGAAGAACTACATAAACACTCAAATTAAAACAAACTTAAACTAATTCGACATGATATGAAAATATAGAACTAGTTAGAGGATGATGAAGATGAAGATAATCCAAGTTTTTTGCTGACTTTGGAGAAAATTTTTTTCATCTTGGATGATATTTTGTCCAACTTCTTACTAACGGATCTTTTAAGAACCCGTTGATTCTCAACAATAATCTTTTGGTTTTTGAGAAGGGTTTTGTTGGTAGGATTGGAGGGATATTCAATACTTTCTAGGGATGTTTCTCCTTCTTCTTCTTCTTCTTCTATTTCCATTTCATCCCTTTCTTCTTCTTCTTCTTCTTCTTCCTCTTCCTCCTCTTCCATTTCTTCATGAGCCAAACGCTCTTCCTTTTCAACAAGAGTCTCATAAGGTTGAAAAACATATGGGATTTTCATGAGAGAACTGTTTGAGATATTAAAAACTTTTCTTGAAATAAATTCTTCTCCTTTGAAATTTACTCCAAAATAGTTGAAAATCCGAGTAAGGTAAATTCCATGGTATAAAGTTCAAAATTTTTAGGACGAAGTTCATCCAAAATAACTTGCACCCAATTGATATCATAATTTCCGAAAATAGCAAAAAGTCCTTTGCACACTTTTGAAGTAGGATTGTTAAAATTTCCCGATCTTGGGGTCAAAGTATTTTGTAAAAGAAGATTGACAATTCTTGCTTTAGGACGAAAGTTTCGGTTTTTAAATTCAAAGTTTTCTTCTCCTTCAAAACTATGATGAAATGTCTTACGATCATGTTCATCGATTTGAAAACTAGAAAGATCCATTCCCGTACTTTTGCAATTGAGAATGGTACCCAAAAGATCACAATTCAAAATAATTTTAGTGCCTTTGACACTACTCCAAATTTCATTATCATTTCCTTCATAAAATTCTCGATTGAGATTTGCATAGAAAATTTTAACAAGATTTGGGTAACAAACAAAATCATTTTGAAAAGAATCAACAAGACTAAGAATTTGATTGTTTGCAAAAAGATTATCAATTTCATAAGAAGCAAAATCTTGAAAGATAGCAAACTTTTCGGGATGGACTTTTCCATAATTAGCATAATTGATGTATGCTTTTATTGCCTCCGAATTATTGGGGAGTTGCTCTTTCAAGTTTCTGGAAAGTCTCATGGTGGAGGGGATGCTTGAAGAAGCCATTAAAGTAGAGAATAGAGAGCTTGAAGTTTTGAAGAGAGAGTTTGAATTTGAAAATGAAGGTGAAAAATTGTGATAAAAGATAGTGAATAAATAGATTTTTGAAAGACATGTTCTCTGGTCAAAAGATGCCTTTTCAGAGTATTGAATGAAGTGAAAAGGTGGAGGGAAATTCAAGCATTTGAATTCAAATTTTGAATTTTAAAATTTGTACCCATGTCGACATCATGGTAGGGACCATGTCGACATGTGCCTATGAATTTCTATGATTTATTTTTCCTAAGTATTCTAATATATATATATATACTTATTATTTTAATGTCTATATATATATCTGAAATATTATTAGAATTATAGTATATTCCAGAAACTATTATTATATTATTAAAAAATAATAAAAATAAAATAATAATAAAATAATAATAATAATAATAAATTTAAAGTTCAATCAACACACCAATTCAAAATCAATCAATCAAGCAATCAATCATCTAATTCTAAGCATGCAATTTCAATCAATTGTATTGTAAATGTGTACCTTTTTCTGAGTCCATTTCCTTGTATTTGTTGAAGTCGTGAACTGCCGTGAAACACAAATTTGAGTTATCTATCTTCTGATCATCATCGCTTGAGGACGAGTCTGAGTCAACTAAAGTAGCAGTAAATGCACACTTCCGTTTCTTTACTGAATCATTGTTCATAGGAGGATTCTACCTTTCTGGATACGGACAGTCGCTTTTGATATGGCCTGGTTCATCACAGTTGAAGCATTTGACATTGTTTGGCACTACATTCTGATTTCCAGAATTCTTATAGTTGTTTCTCTTGAGATTATTCATCTTTCTATATTTCAGGAATTTCCGAAAATTCCTGGTCATAAATGCTATCTCTTCATCATAATCACTGTTTGAGTCTGATCCGTCGGTTAATGCATTGAATGCCATTAATTTCTTTTCAGATGCTTTACTTTCTCTTCTCCCGATCATTTGGACTTCAAACGACATTAGATTTCCAATCAATTCTTCTATCTTTAAAGTACTGATGTCATTTTCCTCTTCAATTGCAAGTGTCTTTTGATCCCATTCTGGAGTGAGAGAATTTAAAATTTTTCTGACTTGATCTTCTTCCGAAAATTCCTTTCCCAAGGATATTAACGAATGCACAATATCTTGAAATCGACTATACATATCTGAAATAGACTCATTAGTATTCATTTTAAATAACTGAAACTGATTTGTGAGCATGGAAATTTTGGTCTGTTTAACTTTGCTTGTTCCTTCGTGAGTCACTTGCAAAGTTTTCCAGATTTCATATGCAGACTTACAAACCAACACTCTATTAAATTCATTCCTATCAAGTGAACAAAATAGAATATTCATTCTTTAGAATTATTTTGTGCAACAGTCTTTTACTCAGTAGTCCACTGTGCAAAATTAGTTGTGGGTTCAGAATATTCAGTTTGTGTGATATTCTAAGTATCTAATCCTATAGATTGTAAATATATTTTCATCCTACATGCCCAATATGCATAGTTACAGCCATTAAAAAGTGGTGGTCTGGTAGTAGACTGACCTTCTACAAATGAACTAGTGTTAGAAACAGTACCAGTGTTGGTAGCCATTTAGAAAACTTTTCAAAATTCAGATTATGAAACTTTTGAAAACCTTGCTCTGATACCAAATGTGAGGAATGCGGATTACGGATCTTAAGGCTAGGAATAACACTAAAGGAGGGGTGAATAGTGTTTATAAGAAATTACTAAATCTTTTTGAGTTATTGTTGATTTGTACACAAATGTATGCAATATTCAGACACAGATATAATCACAGAATCAAACACAGATGCAGAAATAAAGTAAATGCAGTAAAGGAAAGAACACACTAGATTTTATACTGGTTCGGAGTTACCCTACATCCAGTCCCGCACAACTAATTACGGATTTCCTTTCAAAAGCAATTCAACAATTACAACCCTCGGTTTCAAGGCTACGAGGTACACCCTCTAGAATAACAATCCTCTGGGTAGAGATACTTGATTTCCGGGGCAACAAGTTCACCCAATTGATTTCCAAGGCTACAATCACACCTTTTCTCGCTTGATTGATTACAGAGAAGCCTATAACTCTGAATAGCACTTGGATCTTGTTGAGATAGTGATAGAGAATCAAACCAAAGATTATCTAGTTAGATTCAATGTTGATTTCGGTAGAGTAATTGTAGGATTTTGAATAAGAAAATGTGGAAGAAGAAGAGAAGTGAAAAACCAGAAAATTTGATATAAAATTCGTTGAAACTAACCCCTATTTATAGAAGAACAAGAGTCATGTCCATTCGTGAAAAGTTATGGCGAATAGACACTTCTTTTGAAATTCAAATTTTTGGTCCTAACTGACACTATGTCGACATGGGGTACTAGGGCATGTCGACATCCCAAAGGTAATTTTGATGTTTTGTTTTTCTTTGAAAATAACCTTTATCTTATATTAAAACTATTTTCAACTTTATAAATATACTCGACTATAGATAAAATACATAGATAAATATAGAGAATAATATATATAAAATTTTACTATAATTTTATATTTAAATATAAGTATAAAGATAGTTTAAAACAAACGAAGTTTAAAAACACGAGTTTATTAAAAACAAAAAACAAAGAATATTTTAAGGCTAAAACATCTTTTTGAAAATCATTTGAAAAGATATTTTTTAAGGCTAAAACATTTTGAAAAGCAATTTTGAAAATCATTCTGAAGTAGTTTTAAAAATCATTTTGAAGTAGTTTTGCGAGCTTCTTCTTGTAGAATATCTCATCATATCAGGACTCGAGAACTTGTACAAAACTAGGATGTTCGTGGGTTTGTAAGCCACTTGTCGTAGGTTTGTAAGCTACTTGTCGTGGGTTTGTAAGCCACTAAAAAGGTAGAAATGGGTTCCATCCCAAAAGAAAAATGGAGTGAAGATTTCAGTGCTGTTGTGAAGTTTTAACATAATTCTAGACTCAATACTTATCTTGAAATCTTGAACTCTTGGTAATCTTGATATTCTTGATACTCATGAGTTTTCAATCTTGATATCTTGAATCTCTATACTGTACAGTCTTCATTCTTTGTACCTGCATGGTTAAATCCTGCATATACATATATATCTAAACTAAAATGTTAGTATTTATATTTTATAATCTTATTCTAAGGTTGTTGTCATCAAAACCATCAACTCATGGACTAACAAATGCTAGGAGAGGTCCAAGTCAAGCTCAAGCTGAAAATGCTGTTGCTGGGGTTCCCCAAGTGGATATGGGAGCCATGTATCAGTTTTTCTTAAACATGATGCAAGTTGGAATTGCAGTTGGAGTTGTCGAAGGGAATGCTGCTGGAGGAGGAGTTCAGGAAACTTCGATAGTCAACCACTATGCTAATCTAAGAAGAGACTATATTTGGCTTGGAGGGAAGCCGTTCATTGGAACTAAAGATGCGATTGAGGTAAAAAACTAGCTGTTGCACTGTGAGAGGATTTTCGCTGACTTAGGATTGAATGACGAGCAGAAAAGGAGATTAGCTTCAAGACAGTTTTAGGGAGCTGCTCTATTCTGGTGGAATACGGTTGTAGTTGTTGTTGATGAGGAAACCATGACCTGGGCGGAGTTTAAGAGAAGATTTCAAGAAAGATTTATGTCAGTGATGGTGCAGTCGGTATTGGTTAGGAAGTTCGTTGAACTTGAGCAAGGAGAGATGTCTGTTCTAGAGTATGCAACAAGATTTGAAGAGTTAGGTCGATACGGGTATGCCATGGTTGATACGGTGATAAATAGGAACGAGAAGTTTATAAGAGGTTTTAAGCCGAAGTTGGCAAGAGCTACCTTAACGCACATAAGGGATCCGTGTGATGTAGTGGTAGAAATGACGTTGAGGCAGGAAAAGGCGTTAGCTTGTTTAGAGAAGAAGAAAGAGAAGGAAGTCCCAGTGAGACAAGGCCATAAAAGAAATTTTTTCCATAAGAAGAATGCTCAGAAGGGAGGAGCACAGAAGAAGGGAAAATCTTAGGTGGTTTGTTATAAATGTGATAGAAAGGGCACTATGCTCATGAGTGTCGGACCGGAAAAGGGAAAGGGAAAGAAGCAGTTGGAAAGAAGAATATACGATGCTTTAATTATGATCAGATCAGTTATTATAAGAACCAATGCAAAGAGCCTGCTAGAGAAGGAAAGGGATAGACATATGCATTGGAGCCCGCAACTTCAAGGCCAATAGTGCAGGAGAAAGGGAAAGCTATTCTAGGAGGCTCGCTACAGATTCATGGTACGTCAGTTAGCATTCTGTTTGATGCTGGTGCATCACATTCTTTTATTTCTTGATGTTTGGTAGATAAGCTTAACCTAGAACCCTCATATTTAGTTACTTCCTTAAGGGTTGCAAATCCGATAGGAGGGTATGCGACACTTGGGATGAGGTGTGACCATTTAGAGTTTGATTTGCTAGGTCATACTTTTGATTTCCATTTGCATGTATTTTATTTTGTGGAGTTTGGAATTATCCTTGGGATGGATTGGTTAAGTAAATATGATGCTAGGATATTTTTCCATGATAGGAAGATATCACTTAGACACCCGAATTGTAGTGATCGGATAGTTTATACCGTAGAAAACCCTAGTTGTGAGGTGAATGCTTTATTGGGTATCATGGAGATGGAGGATGAGTTGCATCGAGTCATCGTGGTTAGAGAATTTGCTGATGTATTTGAGCCGGTAATTGGACTGCCATCGAAACGAGCCATTGAGTTTTGGATTGATTTGGTGCCTGGAGAAGAATCGGTGAGTAGGCCACCAAGTAGGATGACACCTACGGAGATGAAAGAGTTGAAGATGCAGTTGGTGGATTTGGAAGGCAAGATTTTTATTCGACCGAGTAGTTCACCTTGGGGTGCTGCCGTAATGTTTGCTAAGAAGCCGGATGGATCATTGAGGTTATGTATCGATTATCATAAGTTGAATGAGAAGGCGATAAAGAACTGATATCCATTGCCGAGAATTGACGATTTGTTCGATTAGTTAAGTGGATCCAAGGTATTCTCTCAGCTGGATCATCAGCTTAGAGTGGAAGAGGATAGTTTTCCTTTGACGGCGTTTAGGATGAGGTATGGATCGTACAAATGGTTAGTTATGCCGTTCGGACTAACTAATGGGCCTACATTCTTTGTGGATTTGATGAACCAAACCTTCCGAGAGCACTTGGATAGATTTGTATTAGTCTTCATAGATGATATTCTGATATACTCTAAGGATGAGAGGGAGCATGAAGTTCATCTTAGAGTTGTGCTTGAGACGTTGAGGGAGCATCTGTTGAAGGCTAAGTTTTCGAAGTGTTATTTTTGGAAGACGGAAGTGAAGTTCCTTGGTCATATAGTCTTAGAAAAAGGGTTTTCTGTAGATCCAACTAAGATCGAGGCGTTGAATAATTGAAAGAGACCTGAGATGGTGACCGAGATAAAGAGCTTTCTTGGATTGGCTAGGTATTACCGAAGGTTTATAAAGGATTTTTCGCGGATAGCTGCACCGATGACTAAGCTTACGCGAAAAGATGTGAAGTTCGTATGGATTGATAAGTATGAGGAAGCATTCCGGGTCTTGAAACACTTATTGACCCATGGGCCAGTGCTGGTGGTTCCGGAGGGGAATCAGGATTTAGTTGTCTACACTGATGCGTGTGGAACATGATTGGGAACGGTATTGATGCAAAGAGGTAAAGTGATTGCTTATGCTTCCAGACAGCTCAGACCGCATGAAGTTAGGTATCCAATGCATGACTTGGAGTTAGCTACCGTTGTATTTGCTTTGAGGGTGTGGAGGCATTATCTTTTGGGAGATCGATTCGAGCTTTATACGGATCATAAGTAACTGAAGTATTTGTTCTCTCAGAAGGAGCTGAACATGAGACAACAGAGATGGCTGGAGTTTATTGCTGCTTATGATTTTGGAATTGAGTACACACCAGGAAAAGGAAACAAGGTAGCGGATGCACTTAGCAGGAAACATCCGAATTCAGTATTGGCTATGATTGCTGAGTAGAAAGATTTGGAGGTATTGTCAACTTGTAGAGTGTAGTATAGATCCAAGACAGGTTCTAGTGCACGAAGTGTTGTAGTGTCTTGTTTAGAAGTTCGACCGGTAATGATTGAGAAGATAGCTTCTAAACAGAAAGAGGATGAAGTCTTGGTCGAACGGATCAGAAGGCTAAGTGAAGGAACATAGAGTGATGACTTAAAAGATTTTAGTCTTAACCAGAATGGGTGGTTGAGAAAGATGGAAAGGTTGTGTATTCCGAATGTAGGAGACACGAGGAAAGTGGTTTTGGATGAGTGCCATCATTCGAAGTTCACTATCCATCCAGGAGGAACGAAGATGTATCAAGATATGAAGATAAGTTTCTTCTGGGAAGGTATGAAACGGGACATTGGTTTATGTGTTGAGCAGTGCTTGAATTGCCAACGGGCAAAGGTTATACACTAGAAGCCAAGTTGATTGCTTCAATCGTTGGATGTTCCGATGTGGAAGTAGGATTCTATATCTATGGACTTTTATTGACGGGTTTCCAAGATCTAGTAAAGGAAATGAAAGTATATGGGTTATAGTGGATAGATTAACCAAGAGTGCCCATTTCATTCCGGTAAAGTCAACTAGGACAACACCTATTTTGGCAAAGTTATTTATGAAGAATGTGGTTAGACTGCACGGGATTCCTAGTAGTATTATCAGTGATAGAGAATCTTTGTTTACTAGTGAGTTCTGGAGGAGTCTACAGGAAGCTATAGGAACTAAGCTCAACATGAGTACCGCTTACCATCCATCGACTAATAGGCAAACGGAAAGAGTTAACAAAGTCTTGGAGGATTTGTTAAGAGCTTGTGTATTGGACTTCGAGGGACAATGGAAAGACCATCTCCATTTAGTCGAGTTCTCGTAAAACAATAGTTATCAGACTAGTATTGGGATGACACCGTTTGAAGCTTTGTATGGAAGACCATGCAAATCTCCCATATGTTGGTTAGAGACCGGGGATAGATTGATTCTTGGTCCGGATTTGGTGAAAGAAGTCGCAGAGAAGATTCAGTTTATCCAAGCTAGAATGAAGGAAGCTCAGTCTAGGCAGAAAAGTTATGCAGATAGAAGTAGGAAAGACTTGGAATTCTCTATTGGAGGCTATGTGTTTATTAAGGTTTCACCAATGAAAGGTGTGATTAGATTCGGGAAATCAAGAAAGTTAGGACCTAGATTCGTTGGACCTTTCCATATTGTTGAGAGGATCGGGAAGCTCTCTTATAGAGTGGAGTTACCGAATAGTTTGGCAAGAGTCCGTGATGTTTTCCATATTTCTCATCTTAGAAAATGTGTTAGAGACCCGAAGACTACTATAGCACCTACAGTGTTAGAGGATTTAGTAGTAGAGTCGGATTTGACCATTGTTAGAAAGTCGATTCGGATATTCGAGAGAGATGGGTAGAAGCTAAGGAACAAGACAGTCAGATTAGTAAAAGTCCAGTGGAGTGACGATGCTAGAGACTGTACTTGGGAGACTGAGAGCAGGTTTAGAGACTCTTATCCTGACTTGTTTTGATGGTATATTTTACCTTTGATTGTTTTGTTGTGTACCTTACCGTAATTTCGAGGACGAAATTCTTTAAGGTGGGGAGTCTGTAACACCCCATATTTTTAAAACATTATTTAGGATATTTAATTAGTTAAATTAAATAAAATAATTTGAAGATTAATAGGTTGAGATTAGATTTAACTAAGGATAGTCGTGCCATGTTAAATGCAAACCAAAACGAAACAACATGAACTAATATGTTAGGAAATAAGGAAGGGAAAAATGAGAAATAGGAGATACTTATACCCTAAACCATTAGGAAATGAAAGTCACATTCATTTCATTTTATCAAACTAAAATATATCATGGCCGGCCACCCTTTCCATTTTCAAGAGAAGATAAAGCTAGGATTCAAGAGAAAGAAGTTAATCAACTTATTCAACATCAAATCTCACATCTTTTAATCTCAAAGCTAAGGTGAATGATTACTACATCCCATTTTCTTATGGTTTTTGGTTTTAAGTTATATTTGAAATGATTTTGCAAGTTTATGCCATGTTTTGGATGATTAAATTTATAAATATGCTTGTTGGTGAATTATACATGTTCATATTAGTTTTTATGATATGTTTGATATGAAAACCTAAGAAATTACATCCAAATGCCTTGAAATTTTAAATGTAGGTCAGAAATGATATTTTAGAGATGGGTTTCAATTTTCATAATTTTCTGAATTAATGTGGATTTTATATTAATTTTCTAGTAAAGAAAATGATTTATTGGATTATAAATTAATTACGATTAAAATAATAATTATTTGGGCTTGAAATTTTTATATGTTGGAAAGCATATTAAAATAGATTTTCTGGAATTTTTCCAGATTTTTTCCAAGTGTTTTGGTGAATATATAAAATTATTTAGGGTATGGGACTTAAATGTTTTATATATTGAATTAAGGAGAAGGGGCATTTTATAAAATAAATTCATTGTTTATTTCTAAAATTATTTGCAGCACTTTTCTAAATGATATTTATTAACCAATAATAATTTGGCAAACAAAGGCAGGTTAGTTGAAAAGTTATCTCTTTTAAGTTAAAAAGAAGAAAATCATACTTTTAACATGTTTCAGCCATTTGCGGCATAAAGCTTTTTACCCAGACCTGGGAGATGATTAAGTTAGGGACAAACCGTCCAGAAGTGAAGTATTAAACAAATAGTTAAGGACATACCGTCCAGATGAGGAGTATCTAGCAAATGTTAGATTAATTTTGTTATATTGTCCGGTAGGCCCGAGTCAGCCAAAAGTTAAAAGTTAGCCAAACAAAACTTATGTGTTTGAACAGATAGTTCATTTATTACCTGATATCTATGTATGTTTACATAATGATGCTTTACAGTATTTAACCAGTTTTGGTTGCAGGAAAAGGTTTTGCAAAAGATATATTTTAAAAGGATGTTAGTGAGGGGAAACCCGTTCCGCTAAGCGGCGTGGTCTCACTTAACATATTAAATCGGGATGTATAGTATTATTCACACCAAGTTTTATGTCTGACTCGAATTTTATGTTTTTCCCTTAAACTCTTGGGTGCTCAAAATTGATTTGAGTAGGCTGAGGGGTTAAGGTCTTTTTCAGGTTTTAGTAGGATGACGAATAAGACTACCGGAGGCATGCAGGAGGCAAATGGATAGCTATTTAGGAGTTGCAGTTTTATGTTTTGTTGTATTTCCGCTGTATTTGTATTAAGTCGGTTATGACTATATGACCAATGGGGTATCTTCATATACCGCTCTTGGCGTATTTTGTAATAAGTATATTTTATTTGTTCCTGGGAACGTGTTGGGATTATGTATTAAGAATATGGAACATCTGTTTTGAAATTTAATGAAGAAATATTGTTTTGAAATTTGTGTTTTGTTTCATATTCAAGTGCTTCTGATATTATAGATACCATTAACATAGCCTTATTTAGTCGCCGGAAGCTAATACTACAAGTGACTGCAGCATCTGTAGCGCTTAGTTTTGGGCCTTTAGACAGGGTAAGTTATATATATTCACATTATAATAGACCCATAACTGTATTTTGGGGCGAAAAAGAGCAGAATAACCAGCTAGGTTGACCCAGTAGTGAATATAAATTTAGTTAACTCTTGTATGGATAGAATTGCATCCAGGAGGTCAGGTAGACTAGAATATAAAGGGCCTAAATATTGATTAAAGAAGGTTTCAAATAGACAGGTTCATAGTAAACCCATGAAAACTATGTTCAGAATGAGTTATTGGCAGGGGCCAATAGGTTTGTAATGAACCCATAAAAACTATATCCGGATAAAGTTATTCACAGAAGTCAATAGGTTCCTCGTCAACCCAGGAAAACTAGGATATGAGGAAAGTTATTGGAGATACCAATAGGTTCAGGGAAAACCCATGAAATAATAAAGTTATTGGCAGGGGCCAATAGGTTCTTAGTGATCCTATGAAAACTATGAAACTGGACAAGGAGTCCATAAGTTTTAAACAGGTTATTAGTAAGCTCATAAAAACTAATAGGTTAATATTGACCCTAGAAACTATAATTGAGACAGATAGTCAAAATGAATGGGGATGGGTAATCTAGAATTGATTTACTTGTTTGCATATCATCATAATATTTTGGATTGTTATGTTTTAACCATTTTGGATGTAGGAGCACAATATTTGGTTTTTATAAAGTTTTGAATAAGATACTAGTGAGGGGGAAACCCATTCCGCTAAACGACGTGGTCTCACTAGATATATAAATGGTTTGAGATGGTAGATTATTATGCATACCAGGCTTTATGTCTGACTCGAAGTTTATGTTTTCCCCTTAAACTCTGGGGCACTCAATTGATTATGATTAGTTTGAGAGTTGAGGTTTTCAGGTACCTCTTTAGACCAATAAGCTTCCGGACATGTGCAAGTGGCAAGCTAGCTAATAGGACTTCTTTTCTATTTTGATTCCGCTGTATTTTGTTGTAAAGGAAAAGTTGTTAAATTGCCTATGTTTAAACTCTGATCATCCAAGGGAGCATCTTCATATGTCGCTCTTGACGTATGTTGTAATAATTATATTTTTTCTGTACTTGGTTCTCTTATTGGGATTATGCAATGAATTTGAAATAATTTGAAATGGAATGTGAAAGTTGTTTAATGATTTTAATTTTTTTCCATATCTATATTGTTTGCAACCAAATTGGTCACAAACACCCGAGAATAGATTTGAGCAGTGAAATAAATGAAGAAATTAAATGGAAAAGGAGGAGTAACACTATGTATTGCAAGTAAAAATAGCAAAAAGTAAAAACAACAGGATTTATAGTGGTTCCGCGTTAATTGCCTATGTCCACTCTGAATGCTCTTATTATTCCTTATCAATCACTTGATTACAGTTACAATTCACAAGGAATAGCTTGAATACAAGTTAGAACAAAGAGGAACTGATTACGAAAATAGCAGAGTATTCCCTTAGTAGCCGAAAAGAGATCCCCCTAAGATTGGCCCATTGCCCCTGTATTTATAGATGAAGGCAGCCTTTAGCCTGATCATTCGGTCCCAAAACAAGAAAGGCTCAGCCCAACATACTATGCTAATTATACCGACCTGGGAATGCCGACCCCATTATAATGTGCCGATTGTTCTCAATGTATCACCTCATCAAATATTTTTGCCGAACCCTTCAAGTATGCTGATCCGGTGGATGTCACTCACTATGCCGACCCGATGGCCTTTTCACTTTATGCCGACCCGGTGACCTTTATACTCTATATGACCTGAACGTTGCCGTACGTTATGCCGACCCGGTCCACCACATATTCCATGCCGACCCGAGCACCATCATACACTATGCTGACTCAATACAATATGCACACTATGCCGACCTAAACTATTCCACATACTTTACCGACCCGAGCTCCACTATATGCCATCCTGATCACATCCCATTCGCTTATGCCGACCCAATGGAGCCCACTTAATATGTCGACCCCATGAATGCCACATATTCTTCAACTTATCAATCATTTATGCCGACCCTTATTCACCAAGCTAACCATCATAATCCTAACATCCTGTTCCATCCATTCGTCGACCTTATTGACCTTGGGCTTGACATAGCTGCTTGGAAATCATACTTTGGTCTCATAGATGTCGTCTCGTGGCCATTCTTCCATCAATAGTCAATCCTAACCTCTGTAATTACCTTTGTGTAGCCGGGCCAAGGCACCGGGTAACATTTTCCCTCCTAAGTGCGTCTTGTGAATAACACGACGTGCTTTGAATCGGAGAAAAGTCCAGGTTCCCGGAGGCAAGTTTATTCAAATCTTTGGTCAATCGCTGTTTCTTATCAATCTTCGACGAAGTCTTATCACATTCGAATACACAAATCTAGTTATATGAAGCCCTTAGGTTTTCCTGGCTTAATCTTTCAAAGGTTGAATTCATAAAAACTTTTTAATCTCACGAACATCCACCATTCAAGCATATCCTCCTTTCCCCTTCATTGTTTATAAAATATATATACTCATTTTACCACTATTGTTTATTATTATTTATTTTTTATTTATATTTTTTTAGAGGTAGGCATCTTTGTATGCCGACCCTTCGTCATTGTGCTCCGTTAGGGGTCGGCAAGGCTCGAGGCCAACCCCTCTTTTCCAACCAATGATCGAGTCACTTGGAGTGACTATTTCATATTCCTCCATCATCCATATAAAATCCCACCCCTTCTCTCTCTTCTTTTTATTCCCAACCGACCGCTCCCGAGCAAGCTTGAAACCTCTCTCCCTTAACATAAGTTCAACAGAAAGATCATCTCTCAACCGTCATTAGCGCCAATTTTCTTTTAGTCTAGCTGTGACCTTGCAATCGAAATCAAATAGGTATAATTCCTTCCTCATTTGTGTTGTTGGGTCATCGTTTTTGAGCTCGATCGAGTTCGAGTGCTGTTTTAGGCATATAGATGGATGGGTTTCATGGGGATGCACGTGCGAGACGAAGAGGATGGAGGAATAGGAGAAAAAGAAGGAAAAATGAAGGGGAAGAAAATGGGTTCGGTGATGAAGAGGTAGAAGATGGGGTCGGTAGAATAAGGGTCGGTGTAGGTTAAGATGAAAAAGAGGGATCGGTGTATGCTAGGATGTTAGGAGGGTTCAGTGTATGCTAGGATGTTAGGAGGGTTCGGTGTATGCTAGGATGGATCAGCATAGGGATTTTAGAATATAGGGTCGGTGTAAGTTGTTTAAACAAGGGGTCGACATTTTTATCAGGCATAATAATTAGAAAGAAAAGAGGTAAGCATTCTACTTTGGGTATAGGGCTCGGTATAGTCTAGGAAAAGAGGGATCGACATAGTGTTTGGATGAAGGGATCGGCATAGATGGCTGGGATCGGTGTTGACAAATTAAAACTACTTTAACTCGAGTTATTTAAGCATATGACTGCATACTTCCTTGCCCAAGTATAAAGTGACTAACAATAACATGACCAACATATACAGATCGATGGACTTAAACTTGAATGAACAAATCCCCTATCCACTTAACTCGAGTTAAGTATAAAACTAGCCCAACATACTCGAACAACGGACTTCATAATTCTAAGTGTCAACATCCGATCCTAAAGCTTTTGTCGCCGATCACCTTTCATGTTGTTCGAGATGGTCAGCGATGATGGTCTCTTCGGACGAAACCTCTGAGCTTGGTCGGTTTACTTTCGTTTTTTTGGCCTTAAACTGTTTGCATTCATTTCACATTCCATTGCACTAGTTCACACATGGCACGAGGGGACATATTATTATTTCTAATAATGATTGTCTATTGAGTATAGCTGAAATAGATATCGAGTTATACAAAGCGTTCTCCCGCGATGTCTCCTAGATCAGATAGGAAATCAAGCTCCGCTACTTTGTCCGACAAGCCCGAACCAAGCCAGCAAAGAGATGTAGTAGAGACATCTGATCCGCAGGCAGACCTTTTTTCCGATGTCCTAACTCTACCTGCAGAGGTTATAGACCCAGCTCCCGATGTTGTGGATGATGCCGTTATCTTGAATAATCCGGGTGATTAACAGGCTTCAAAAATAGGCAAAGCCGCTCTTTGCCGATTGTGCTCTATCCACGAAATTCCTTTCGAAGATGTCCTGGTTCCGTCAAGGCAAGACAGGCCTCATTTGTCGCCAGTTGGATATACCACATGTAATAAGTTCATGTGCTGGGCCGGGTGTGTGCCACCTTTCAATTCTTTTATTCATGAAGTGCTGAAGTATATGGGAATTGCTCCTACTCAACTGCACCCCCAATAGCTACGCCTTTATCCATGGCACTTTTTTCTTTTCATGAATGTCCTATTTTGTCCGCCAACTCCCGGGGACATCCGGTATATTTATAACTTCAAAAGACGAACCGATAGTCCTTCGTACGTCTTTCTTGAGCCCCTGCCCAAATGTCAAGTCCTAATGGGTGCATGGAATAAGCTCTCCCCGTTCAAGAAAGAATGGTTCTACGTGCGATGTTCCCCCGACTTTGCGAGAAGGTGGTTGGAAGGACGTAAGTACTATCCCCGCCTCTGCCCTTAATTCAAGAACTCAAATCACATCTTCTTTCTTAATCATACGAATTCTTTCAGTTCTTTCAAGTGCTCACTCTCGGCCCGAAGGCGTTAATATTTGGCAGTTGCGGCTATCCGTGCTACTCTGGTGGAGGATAGAGAGATCAAACTTCTCGTCACTGACGAACTACTCTCACTATTCGGGCTATTAGAGGACGGCCGCAGAATCGGTCTCCCGGGGAGTAGAGCAATCCCGAAGGTTATCACCGAGTGGAGGAGAGAACGAGATGACCCTTTGGTGCCCCCTTCTAAGGGAATCGAAGAAGGCACCGAAGAAGGGGAGATAAAGGAAACAGAAGACGCAGGGCTAAAAAACGAAGATGCAGGTCTAGAACAAGCGCCAGCACCCGATGCGCCACATACTAGCCAATCACAACCTTCCCCGAAAAAGAGAAAAAGTTTGGCGTATAGACTTAGGAAATAGAAAACCGGGGAGACCCCAAAATTTGTCATAACTCCTACCGAAAAAGGTTCATCTTCTCAATAAATGGAGAGCTCGTTGAAGGGACTTTCTGACATCTCTATTCCAGGCGATTTGTTGTATTATGACTTCACCACCCTTGGCGTCGAAGGGTTTAACTCTCCCGCAAGAAGCGGCAAAGGCAGGCAGCCTCCCGATCAAGGAGAAAGAACTCCTATGAGTAAAGCAAACGTCACTGGTCCGTTAGGGGGATGCACTAGAGCACACACAAGCACTTACACCCCACCATTCACTTGCACTAAACTCTTGTCATAAATACTATTAATATGTTCTCGTTTGGTTCTTTTACAGGTGCAATGTCTTATTCACACGCTTTTGACCGCCTTCATGGCTCCTCTATCTTCCATCGTTCGAGTCGAGATTCCAAGTCTGGAATATGCCGAGAGAGACGAAGGACAGGAGAAAGATTACCACTCATGAGAATCATCCTCATCCTCTCAAAGGAGATCCCAAGCACACACTTCGCATCAAAGCGATCGAGCTATCCCTCCTACGTGTAGTGGACATAAGTCTACACACCGAGGCTCTCAATTTGATGCTCCTCGCGACCAACATTCTGGATCAGCCAGCACCAGGCAGTCCCATAAGCACCATAAACAAACGCTGATCACATCTGAACAAATTCCCCAAGTTCCTGCCCATGATCCGACTACGGCAGAGAAACTAGCTGAGCTTAAAGATACCTTTCCAAAGATTTGTGTTAACGATCTTAAATTCCTTCCGGCTAGACATCCTATCCTGGGAACTGCCAAAGAGAACTCATTGGCGTGTGTGAACGACGTGTATGTACAACACGAAGCATTCATTCATTTAGTCGAAAAGGTCTGGGAGGTTTCTATTAAACGTCAACATGAGATTGATCATCTTAAGCTGGAGGCCATCCATGATAAAGAAATTATTAAGTACCAAGATACTGAGCTACTCGCATTCAAAGCTCAACTTGACGAGGCGAAGAAGAATGCAAAGGAGACAGTGGAAGCAGTTAATTTCCTAGAGGCTTCTCATAAGAAAGAACTGAATGATGGACTCCAACGTAGCGGCACCTTGGCTTTGGAAAAGGACTCCTTACAGAAGAGAATGACATTTTAGCTCACTGCGTGGAGGAGTTAGAAAAACTATTATCCAAGGAGAGGGAGGAGAAAGTCGAGGTGCAAGAGGAGTCACAAAAATATTGTGAGGAGATTGTCGAAATGAGAAACTTGAAGACGAAGCTTGACGAGCAAATCTCCCAAATTGAAGCGTTGAAAGAAGCCACTCGCGAAGAAGGCAAGAAAGCAGTGCTTACGGAAGCTGACTCTTGAATCGAGGCAGCGATTGAGTCCGATAGGGAGGAAATCAAGTGCTTATTTGATCCACTCATTGCTGAGTATAACGCAAAGGTCCTCCTATACCGCAACTTAACTTTCTTGGGCGAAGGCTATCTTGAGTCACTTGCTGAGGCTTGGGATACTATCATCAAGATTAAAAAGGGGCACTTGCACGGGAAGTGCTTCGAGGAAATGAGCCATTGACTTGGTTGCCGCAAAGGTTCAATTTGGCAGGGCTCCCATACCACCTAAGGAAAGGGAAGATATCGTTGGGTCATCTGGTATTGAGCCCCAGGGTCCTTCTCCCATTCATCCAATTGGGATTTCATCTTCTTAACCATCCGAACAACATGTCGGCTATGACCCGGAGAACCCTGGACTCAGCATACATACGTTATCTCCTATCATCGAAGGGAGCACTCCGATGACAACCGAGAGCCAACCAGATGCGGGTACCACATTAAGCCTTTTTTAATCTAAAAAGCTAT
The DNA here is from genome assembly GCA_030737815.1 of Allium fistulosum. NCBI lineage: Eukaryota > Viridiplantae > Streptophyta > Magnoliopsida > Asparagales > Amaryllidaceae > Allium > Allium fistulosum. The sequence goes on from CM060901.1 coordinate 638,258,369, forward strand.
TGTTCTTGACGAACAATGGTTGTAGTCTAACATTTGATTTCCACAAAACCTTGTAGGTCATCCTGGTCCTAAGTCAACACCTAGGAGCGACGTCGTCACGGAGCAGGAAGGAAGAGATGCTGATGCTCCAACTGTCGCAGGTATCACAAGGGCCGACGCTCAAGTGATTGTGGCGCTTAATGAGGATAAACCTTAAGACCCATCACTTATGGAGGAGCATGATGATGTTATAGTTACGGGCGCTTTTGAGCATGCTGCAGAGTTCAGCTTGAAGGAGTGGATTAAAAAAGAGGAGAAATCGAAACTTGAAGTTAAAGGTTGCCCGATGTGGTGGAGGTTGATGATCCTCTTCGTAGGCCTTTACAATTAATCCCTCCCGGCGGGTCCATTCCCATTCCGGTTCCTCCTCCTTCCTCAAGTACTTCTTCTCAAGGCAGCAAAGGGTCTCGAAAGAGACGTTTGACCAAAATGACCCCCGAAAAGCCGAAGAATGAGAGGAAGACAATGAAATAGTGGGGGTCTTGTAATATTTTGCTTAGTCCCAATAAGTTAGACTTACGTTGTGGTTTTTCCCTTTTTCTTTTCCTTTTTAGTTGCACATGTACAGGTGTGGCCCCCGAACCTTTGGAGGGGTTGTAAGGAAATTTTGGAATTGTAAATAAAATTTTGTTCCTTAGCCAATCATCGAGTGAATTATTATTTCAATAGTAGAGTAACTTTTTCCGTTCCAAATGCTTATGACAATCTTTCCAAGTTTCGTTGATAATTCATTACTTTAATGTCAGAGCTCTCCTGCAGACTCCATCTTAAGTCACTAACGATACCAAGTCGGAATCGTAGCTAATGGTCATATCCCGCCGCTAATAGTTTGAGCATCTTTCAACGATCTTAGACAGGAGTCTGTGGGATAGGGAACGATTGAAAGTTCTCTTGTCTATCCGCCGGTTTGGATACTTAGAATTTTTTTTGAGTCTGCCTCATGGACTTAGAAACTTTTCCCATGTCGTTTATAATTTTGTCCGTAATCGGGGAATTAGTGGTATTTTTCAAATCGTTTATACTCTAGTCCGTGCTCCGGGGACTCAGAGTACTCTAATCCGCACTCCGGGGACGAAGAGATTTTTTTCAAGTCGTTTATACTCTAGTCCGCGCTTTGGGGACTCAGAGTACTCTAATCCGCACTCCGGGGACTTATAGATTTTTTCAAGTCGTTTATACTCTAGTCCGCGCTCCGAGGACTCAGAGTACTCTAATCCGCACTCCGAGGACTTAGAGATTTTTTCAAGTCGTTTATACTAGTCTGCACCCCAGGGACTCAGAGTACTCTAATCCGCACTCCGGGGACTTAGAGATTTTTTCAAGTCGTTTATACTCTAGTCCATGCTCCGGGGACTCAGAGTACTCTAATCCGCACTCTGGGGACTTAGAGATTTTTTTCAAGTCGTTTATACTCTAGTCCGCACTCCAAGGACTCAGAGTACTCTAATCCGCACTCCGGGGACTTAGTGATTTTCTCAAGTCGTTTATACTCTAGTCCGCGCTCCAGGGACTCAGAGTACTCTAATCCGCGCTCTGGGGACTTAGAGATTTTTTCAAGTCGTTTATACTCTAGTCCGTGCTCCGGGGACTCTAAGTACTCTAATCCACACTCCGGGGACTTAGAGGTTTTTTCAATGTGAGAATTGCTTTTTTGATTCACTCACAGGAATCGCCAACTAACCAACCTCACTAGGCAATCCCCTTTGCTCATTTTCATAGGGGGTCGGTATCACTAGTCGAGTTTTAGTTCTATGTATGTATTTATGCACCACAGATGTTAGTACTAATTAATTCCATCACATAATCATCATAATATGAAATAATAGTAGTCCACAGAAAAGTAGCTTCGGGCTTTTATTCATCATAAAAAGTAGGGACATAATAATTCGTCTTAATACATATCAAAAACAAAATCGACACAAAGCAAATACTGAAAGCAACTATTACCCAAAATGCAAAAGAAACAATCTAGGTAAAATAGCAACGTAAATGTTCGCTATTCCATGCTCTGGGAAGCGTTACACCATTAACAGTCGGTAGCTTGAAAGTTCCTTCTCCAAGCCTCCGCTCGATAACGTACGACTCTTCCCAAGTAGGGTTCATGTGTGATGGGACCGGCTTCAGGACAAGGTCACCAACATCAAAGGTTCATGGTCGGACTTTCATATTATAGTATCAGGGGACTCGGTGCCTATGTGCTGCCGCTCTCAAATCGGCCTCCTCGCGCTTTTCGTCAATAAAGTCCAAGGACTCCAATAAGAGACCTTGATTTGTTCTGGGATCGTAGTAAGTTACCCGATGGGAAGGGACTTCGAGTTCCATGGGTATAACTGCTTCGGCTCCGTAAGCTAGGGCGAATGGGGTATGGCCGATCGCAGACTTGTGAGTGGTCCTATAGGCCCAGAGTGCCATAGGAAGTTTGTCTACCCACTTGCCTTTAGCCTTTTCCAATATGCTTTTTCAAGATGGACTTTATAATCTTGTTTACACCTTCAACCTGTCCATTCACCCGAGGGTGAGCGACTGCTGCAAACCTTTTCTCAATACGGTACCTCCGACAAAACTCCTTGAACTTAGCACTATCAAATTGAGTTCCGTTATCAGTTACAATAGTTCGTTGGAGACCGAAACAACATACAATGTTTCGCACAACAAAATTAATGACCTTTTTGGCTGTGATCGTAGCTAATGGCTCTGCTTCGGCCCATTTGGTGAAGTAGTCAACCACGACAATTGCATATCTCGCACCACATTTGGAAATTGGCAACGAGCCGACAATACCGATTCCCTATACCGCAAATGGCCATGGACTAACCATTTGCTTGATTTCTGTCGGCGGCGCTCTTGGGACTTTCGCATATATCTGTCATTTGTCACATCGTCTCACATGATCTATGGCATCCTGATTCACGGTTGGCCAGTAGTACCCATAACGGGGTATCTTTTTAGCTAACATTTGCCCCCCAGTGTGGTCGTCGCATTCTCCTTCATGGACTTCTTTCAAGACCCGCTTTATCTCGTCATGGGCGATGGACCTGAGTAAGGGAACGGGGAATTCCTTTCGGTACATAATTCCTTCTTGCATAATATACCGTAAGGCCTTACAAAGGACTTATCGCTTTTCGTTCCTTTTCTCAGGCAAATTTCCATGCAACGGGTATTCTTTAAACAAAGTCATCCATGACTCCCTGTCGGATTCTGTTTCCATTGCTTGATCAACTTCTATCACATTTATACTTGGAGAATGTAGTATCTCGACTGGAACCAAACCCATCTGTTTTGCATCACCAGTGCTTGCAAACTTTGCCAGCGAGTCGGCTTCTCCGTTTTGCTCACGTGGGATATGCGAAATGTCATAGAATTCCATATCCACCAACAACTCCTAAACTCGTTTAAGATACGGAGCGAGCCGGTTTCCCTTCGCTTGGTAGTCCCCTCTAACTTGGTACACCACCAGCTGCGAGTCGCAAAAGATTTTGATCGATTTCACCCCGAGCTCTTTAGCAAGCTTCAATCCAGCAATCAACGCCTCATATTCGGCTTCATTGTTCATAGCAGGGAAATAAAGTTTCAAAGCATAGCAGATTGATCAGTTCTTGGGGGTTACAAGAACGACGCCAGCTCTAGAACAAGATCATTAGATGCTCCATCGGTATATAGTTTCCATCGTACAGTAGGAACCACATCGCTCTTACTTGGCTTATCCTGCACGGTGAATTCTGCTATAAAATCCGCCAATGCCTGTCTTTGAATAGCTCTTCGAGGAAGATAGGTGATGTCAAACTAGCTAAGCTCAATGTTCCATTTAAGCAACCTTCCAAACATCTCGGGCCGCTGCAGGACTTGCCGCAAAGGCTGATCGGTATAGACATTGATTAGATGTGCCTAGAAATATGGACGAAGCTTGCGTGACACGATCACCAAGCAGTACACCAGCTTTTCTATCTTTGTGTAATTTCTTTCTGCCCCCGTTAATCATTTACTGATGTAATACACTGGTCTCCAGACCCAGTTCTCTTCGCGAATTAAAGCGGCGCTTATGGCATGTGGCGATATAGCTAGGTAAACATACAGTTCCTCATGATCCACGGGTTTTGACAAAACATGGAGCCTTTCCAGATGATTCACCCAGGCTCGGAACGTACCTTCACAGTCTTGCGTCCATTCTAAATTCCTCTTCCCTTTCCTTATCAAATCGAAGAAGGGAATGCACTTATCGGTTGCCTTAGAGATAAACCGACTCAAAGTAGCGACCTTCCCGTTCAAGCTCTGTACTTGCTTAATAGTTCTGGGTGTTCGTATATCCCGAGTGGCTTGAATCTTCTCTGGATTCACTTCGATTCCTCATGCATTAACAATGAAGCCCAGGAATTTTTCTGATGCAACACCAAATGAGCATTTCAACGGGTTGATTTTCATATTATAAAATCAAAGGATATCAAACATCTCTGATAAGTCTCGAATGTGGTCGTTTGATTGCCGTGACTTCACGAGCATATCATCCACGTAGACTTCCATTGTCTTCCCAATCTGATCTTTGAACATGCAATTAACCAAACGTTGATAGGTAGCTCCTACGTTCTTTAATCCGAATGACATTACTACATAACTGTATAGCCCAACATCCATGATAAAACTGGTATGCTCCTGAGCTGGGATGTGCATCGGGATCTGGTTGTACCCCGAGTACGCATCCATAAATGACAACAATTCATGCCCTGCGGTCAAATCAACTAACTGAACAATTCTAGGCCAAGGAAAACTATCCTTAGGGCACGCCTTGTTTAGATCCGAATAGTCAGTACATGTTCTCCACTTCCCATTTGCCTTCTTCGCCGGCACTGGGTTAGATATACATTCGGGATAGAGGGCGTCGCGAATAAACCCATTGGCTTTAAGTTTATCCACCTCCTCTTTAAGAGCTATGGACCTCTCCGGATCCATACCTCGTCTCTTCTGCTTCACAGGGACATACTTCAGATCAATATTCAATGCGTGGCTCGTGATAGCAGGCGAGATCCCACACATGTCCGAATGAGTCCAAGCGAATACATCCACATTCTCTTGGAGGAAATCGGTAAGTTCTCTCTTCATAGAAGGGCTAAGTTGTGATCCAATCTTCAACACTCGCTATGGGTCGTCGTGGCTGACTGAGATATCAATCGTTAGTTCAACCAGTGCTGCCTTGGCCTTCTTGGGTTCATCCTCATCATCCCTCGGGTCTCTATCTCTATAGAACCGACTATGGTTCCCAAACCAAGGCTTAGGCGCTATTTTTCAATCTTCCATGACCTAGATGTGGAGAGACTTGTCCATACCCTTTCCCTTCTCTTTCCGCCGAGCCTCTCTTAACTCAGCCACATAACAGGCACGGCCAGTTTCCTGATCACCATGCACAACACCCACTCCATTATCTATCGGAAATTTCAACGTCAAACACAACGGGGCAAGAGCTACCCTAAATTCAGCCAGGGCCGGACCAGAAAAACATTGTACGGCGAATCAACATCCAGGACAATGAACGGTAGGATCCGCACCCTCCTATGTTCACCTTCTCCCAACTCAATTGGTAACTCGACAGAACCTACCGCTTCAGTAGCCACACCATTGAAACCGTGTATACGAGCTTTAGATGGTTTCAGGTCCTTAGCCTCCATCCTCATCTGATCATAAGCCTTCTTGAAGATGATGTTCATAGAACTTCCATAATCAATCAATATCCTTCTCACCAGCGCAAGTCCAATCATGGCAAAGATAACCATCGGATCAATAGTGGGAGCCTCCACTCTATCGGCATCTCTACTTCTAAACACTATATCATCCGTCATTGTACGCTGCTGCTTTGCCGAGGTTCCATCCTCCATGTTCGAACAACATTCAAAGTCCACATGCCTCATCGAGCTAGCATAACGCTCCATTTTCTGCCAACTTCTGTCCGCAGGATGCGGTCCACTAACTAACGTGTTTAGTACCAACCTTCCACCGGTATGAGCGGGCTCCTCTGGCCGGCCTCTGGCCGGCAATGAGCTTGTTCTCGATTGGGATCAAACATTCCTTGTCTGCCATCCTGCGGATTCTTGACAAACTGCTGCAACTTTTGTTGGCGAATTAATTTATCAATGGCATCATGGAGGTGCCTACACTCATCAGTGTTGTGCCCGTAGGACTAATGATATCGACAGTACTTCCCGGTTTGCTTCTGTTTCTCGGTTGATTACTTCGGACGTGGCTTCTTATACTGGAAAGTGTTATAGGTAGACAGATAGATATTTCCTAAAGAGGCGTTCAAGGGTGTATGTTGTTATTAGTAGGAATTCATGGCTTCCACTTTTCAGAATCCCTCTTCCGATCAGAGTTTCCTTCTCCGCCCCTTTTCTATTGACCCGGCTTATTTTGCACGTTGACCTGAACCTTTCCAGAGCTCTTACCGGATTGCTTTACTGCAATGTTGCTCTGTACCGCTTCCCCGCTTGGTCTTGTAGTAGTGCTCCTTCTGAACAATCTAGCCTCCTTCTTTCTCATGAACCGGTTCGCCTTTGCGTAGAAACGCTTCAGTGTGGCCAGCGGTTTTCCAGCTAGCCAAGCACCGAACTCGGATTCGGGGTCAACCCCCCTTGTTATTGCCATAAGTATGGCATGGTCGTTCCGATTACTAACCTCAGTAGCAGCAACATGAAACCTTTACAAGTAATCCTTCAGTGATTCCCCGGGAGCTTGTATTACACTGGATAGCGACATCATGTCTTTAGGGCGAGTAGCATGAATCCGGAACTGCTCCACGAATCTTGTACCCAGCTCGTCAAATCTCGAGATTGATCGTAGGGGTAACCTTGTGAACCACATCGTAGAAATTCCAGATAGAGTTATAGGGAAGCATCTGCATTTGGTTGCGTCATTCACTCTAACCGAGTCCATCAACCATTCGTACCTCACGACGTGCTCCGGGGGTCAGTCTTCCTTTCATAAGCAGGCATTGTAGGCATATTAAACCTTCAGGGATATTCAGCCTGTAAAATGTTATTGGTGAACGGAGTATGACTCCTAGAGACTCCCCAATCACCATTAGTTAAGCCCTGGTTCTCTCTCATCAACTGCTTGACCATTGAGGACAAGTCCGGAGTCTAGATAGGGGGTGTCGAGTCAGGCTCCATCCTGTGTAAATGTTCTGGCCGGTGTCTCTGGGGCATCTCATGCCCTCTTCGCTTATTGTGCTCCAGATGCGTGTCCTGAGGATTCATTTAATTATCATTCTAGGGAGGTAATTGATCGAGATTCAAGTGTGCTCGAATGCCTAAGTTCCCAGTTCTAGGGCGAGCATGACCCCCAGGTGCAGTTGAGGAGCCATCCTCATGGTTGAGGGATCGGTACCGACCCCTAGGGAGGGTTCGGCACCAACCCGATTTGGTTGCCCGCGGTGGTCTGCCCTATGCTGCTCCATCGCTCCAGTTCGTGTCGTTTCAATCCTACGGCGCCTTCTCCTATGGTGCTCGTCCGATGAGGTTGAGCTATCTGACGCTGAGTATGAAGCGGGACTTCCTACGACATTTTGACGCTGTTGTTGAGCAATCTGGTTCATCAGGTTGGCATTTGCCTGGATTTGCTCATTTAGCCGTCTTCGGCTTTCCATCAACTCCCTCATCAAGTCATTGAATGCGGCCCTAGTAACGGAATCAGTAGGATTCTGGGCTGCAACGGGTTCCACATTCGTATTAGCAGGCTGGTTGCTTAGCGCTCCTTATTGGATACTGGCAGTTTCGTTAGCGTCGATGTTGTGGGAGGTAGATCTGGTGCGCCTTACCATCTTAGAGTCCTTTTCTTAGATCTTGGGAAATTTGAATAGTATCTGCAAACTTTTGAGAATGAACCCAAATCTCCTTTGGGGGATTTCTTCAATCCAGTAGCAACAAAGGTGATCCTAATAGCCTGAGAATTGAGTTCTCAGTGAAAGCACCAAAATGTTTGCAACCAAATTGGTCACAAACACCCGAGAATAGATTTGAGCAGTGAAATAAATGAAGAAATTAAATGGAAAACGAGGAGTAACACTATGTATCGCAAGTAAAAATAGCAAAAAGTAAAAACAACAGGATTTATAGTGGTTCGACATTGATTGCCTACGTCCACTTTAAGTGCTCTCTTTATTCCTTTATCAATCACTTGATTACAGTTACAGTTCACAAGAAATAGCTTGAATACAAGTTAGAACAAAGAGGAACTGATTACAAAAATGGCAGAGTATTCCCTTGGTAGCCGAAAAGAGATCCCCCCAAGATTGGCCCCTTTCCCCTGTATTTATAGATGAAGGCAGCCTTCAGCCTGACCATTCGAGCCCAAAACAAGAAAGGCTCAGCCCAACATACTATGCTAATCATACCGACCCGGGAATGCCGACCCTATTATAATGTGCCGATCGTTCTCAGTGTATCACCTCATCACATATTTTTGCCGAACCCTTCAAGTATGCCGATCCGGTGGATGTCACTCATTATGCCAACCCGATGGCCTTTTCACTATATGCTGACTCGGTGACCTTTATACTCTATACCGACCCGAACATTATCATGCGTTGTGCCGACCCAGTCCACCACTATTTCCATGCCGACCTCATCCATTCTACTTGTAATGCCGACCCAAGCACCATCATACACTATGCCGACCCAATACGATATGCACACTATGCCAACCTGACCTATTCCACATACTTTGCCGACTTGAGCTCCACTATATGCCATCCGGATCACATCCCATTCGCTTATGCTGACCCGATGGAACCCACTTAATTTGTCGACCCCATGAATGCCACATATTCTTTAACTTATCAATCATGTATGCCGACCCCTATTCCACTAAGCAAACCATCATAATCCTGACATCCTGTTCCATCCATTCGTCGACCTTATTGACCCTGGGCTAGACATAGCTGCTTGGAAATCATACTTTGGTCAGATAGATGTCGTCTCGTGTCCATTCTTCCATCAATATTCAATCCAGATTTCTGTAGTTACCTTTGTGTAACCGGGCCAAGGCACCGGGTAACACATATGTTTCTGTTATATCAATGTATCTAACATTACCGTATTTAGTCACCGAGGATTAATAACTATGGATGACTGCAGCATCCATAGTTGTTAATTTTGGGCCTCAAAGTGGGGGGTGTTACAAGTTGGTATCAGAGCATAGGTTTATGAAAACTTAAAAGAAATTTAAACCTAAAAGAATTTTCAAAACTTAATCCAATGAATCAGAAAATAAGATCAGGGTTTGGGATAACGCTATACTAACGTATTTTTATTTAATATATATATATATATATATATATATACATAAGTATGTATTTCCCTCTCTCTTAGACTATTCTTCTATATCTTACTAAGGTTGGTATGTAGATTTACGAGAAAGAAGATATGAATGCAGGAAACGAAAGAGGAAATCTCGGTGGAGGAGGCACCACAACTAATGGAAATGCTCAACCCACCAGGAGGAACCTGGGTCGACAGGTTAATGCTAACCAAAATGCAGATGCCATTGTGGGTGCTGTAAATCCACCAGTGGATATGGGGACGATGTATTAGTTCTTCATCAATCTGATGCAAGTAGGAGCAACTGTTGGAGTTGCTGGGAATGTTGGGAGAGCTAATCATGTGGCTCCAAGTAGGAATAATTATGCTAAGTTGAGCAGAGATTACACCAGTCTTGGTGGGAAGCCATTTGTGGGAACGGAGGATGCCATAGAAATAGAGAATTGGCTATGCCATTGTGAGAGGATCTTTGCTGACTTGGTATTGAATGATGAGCAGAAGAGGAGACTAGCCTCTAGGCAGTTGCAGGGAGTAGCTCTCCATTGATGGAATAGTGTTACTACCGGAGTTCCTAAGGAAGAGTTGACTTTGGCAGAATTTCGAAGGAAATTTGAGCAAAGATTTTTGTCTGAAGTTGCTAAGTCAGCCTTGTTGAGAAAGTTTATGGATTTGGTTACAGGGAGAGATGTCGGTAATAGAGTATGCTACTAAGTTTGATGAGTTGTCCCGATATGGGTATGCTGCTATAGACACCGTCATCGGGAGGAATGAGAAGTTCATTTGGGGATTGAGACCCGAGATTGCTAGGGCAACCCTTCCACATCTTCGTGATCCTTGTAATGTAGTTATGGAGATGGCAATCCAACATGAGGAAATGCTTGCTATTTGTGGGAAGGAAAAGCTAGTGGAAACCCAGGGTCCTTAGGGAAAGAAGAGGCAGTTATTTAAGAAGAAGGGAGCCCAGAAGGGAGAGGCTGCCAAGAAAGCAAAGGCGGATTTAGTTTGCTTTAAGTGTGACAAGAAAGGTCATTATGCTCATCAGTGCCGGTAAGGCAAGGGGAAGAAGGTTGCAGAAAAGAAGAATGTGTAGTGCTTCAACCGTGACTAGGTTGGGCATTATAAGAATCAGTGTCCAGAACCAGTCAAGGTAGAGAAAGGAAAAGTTTTTACTGTTGGACGATCATTTGCTAGGCCAACTGCAGCTGAGAAAGGAAAGACCGTAATGGAAGGTATGCTTTTGATTCAGAATATACCAGTTATGGTACTATTTGATACCGGTGCATCACATTCATTTATATCTCAGTGTTTGGTTAATAGGTTATGCTTAGAACCCATATACCTTGTTACTTCCTTAAGGGTTGCGAATCCGATAGGAGGGTATGCTACTCTGGGAATGAGATGTGACAAGTTAGAACTTGATTTGTAAGGTCATAAGTTTGCATGCAGTCTATATGTTTTTGATTTCGTAGATGTCAGGATCATCTTGGGTATGGATTGGTTGGATAAATATGAAGCTAGGATATTTTGCCGGGATAGGGAAATACCATTGAGACACCCTAATAGTCATAACCGAATCATATTCTCAGTGGAGAATTCTGACTGGAGTGTTAGTGCTTTGTTAAGTGCTATTGAAGTAGAAGAAGAGTTAAGTCAGGTTCGAGTGGCAAGAGAGTTTGCAGATGTTTTTGAGACGGTCACAGGACTACCACCGAAATGAGCCGTTGAGTTTCGAATAGATCTTGTTCCAGGAGCTGAACCTGTTAATAGACCACCTAGCAGGTTGACACTGGCCAAGATGAAGGAATTGAAGGTGCACTTAGTGGATCAAGAAGGGAGGAATTTTATTAGACCAAGCAGTTCACTTTGGGGAGCAGCCGCGGTGTTCGTGATGAAACCGGATAGGTCGTTAAGGATGTGTATCGACTATCGTAAGTTGAACGAGAGGACGATCAACAATATGTTTCCTTTGCTGAGAATTGATGATCTATTTGATTAGTTGTGTGGAGCTAGAGTGTTTTCCAAATTGGATTTGGCGATAGGTTTCCATCAATTAAGAGTGGTAGAGGACAGTATTCCATTGACAGCATTTCAGACTAGGTCTGGTTTATATGAGTGGTTAGTAATGCCATTTGGGTTAACGAATGCACCAGCTTTCTTCGTGGATTTGATGAAACGAGTTTTCTGAGAGTACTTGGACAAGTTCGTGTTGGTGTTTATAGATGACATATTAGTATACTCTAAGAATGAAAAGGAGCATGAAGATCATCTTAGAGTAGTGCCTGAGACGTCGAGGCAGCATCAGCTAAAAGCAAAGTTTTCCAAGTGTCATGTTTGGAAGAAAGAGGTTAAGTTTCTTGGTCATGTGGTTTCAGAGAAAGGCTTGTCGGTTGATCCAGATAAGATCGAAGCTGTCAATAATTGGAAGAGACCAGAGATGGTGACTGAGATTAGAAGTTATCTTGGACTTGCTGGCTATTACTGAAGATTCATTAAGGACTTCTTGCGGATAGCATCACCTTTGACTAAGTTAACCAGGAAGGATGTGAAGTTTGTTTGGTTCGACAAATTTGAGGAAGCATTCTTAAAGCGTTTGTTGACCAATGCACCTGTGTTTGTAGTTTCAGACGGAAACCAAGGATTGGTGGTGTATACCGATGCATGTGGGACTGGATTAAGGGCTGTGTTGATGCAGAAGGGTAAAGTTATCACCTACGCTTCATGACAGCTTAGACCAAATGAAGTAAGATATCCTACTCATGATTTGGAGTTGGCTGTGGTGATCTTCGCATTGAAGATATGGAAACATTATCTCTTAGGGGAGAGATTTGAGCTATACACAGATCATAAGCCTTTAAGGTATTTATTCTCTCCGAAGGAGTTGAATATGAGACATCAGAGGTGGCTGGAGTTTTTAGCTACTTATGACTTTGGAATAGAGTATACATCTGGGAGATGAAATAAGGTAGTGGATGCTCTTAGCATAAGACATAAGAATGTGGTGTTAGCTATGTTGGCAGAATGGAAAGATTTAGAAGCCTTCGCTACTTGTAGTGTGCAGCTGAGATCGACTGCTAGTTCTTGTCAGAGCACGGCCATGTTGTCCTGTTTGGAAGTTCGACCAGTATTAATCGAAAGGATTAATTCTAAGCAGAGGAAGGATCCATTATTAGCTGAGAGAATTATAAGGCTTGAGGTTGGAACTGAGATCGATTATTTAAAATATTTTAGTCTTGACCAGAGAGGTTGGTTAAGGAAGAAGGGACATTTGTGTGTTCCGAATGTTGAGGACTTAAGGAAAGAAGTTCTTAAGAAATGTCATCGATCCAAGTTTATGATTCATCCTAGAGGGACCAAGATGTATCAAGATATGAAGAGGAGCTTCTATGGGGAAGGTATGTAGAGAGATGTTGGCTTGTGGGTTAGGCAGTGTGCAAACTGTCAACAAGTGAAGGCCGAACATCAGAAGCCGAGTGGGTTGCTTCAACCTTTAGAGATTTCAGTTTGGAAACGAGATTCGATATCTATTGTAGATGGGTTGCCAAGGTCGAATAGAGGAAATGAAAGTATATGGGTCATAGTGGACAGGTTGACCAAGAGTGCCTATTTCATTCTAGTTAAGTCAACCAGAACGGCACCTCTTTTTGCTAAATTGTTCATGATGAAGATAGTTAGACCGCATGGAATTCCTAGTAGTATAGTCAGCGACAGATATGCATTGTTTACTAGTGAATTCTAAAAGAGTCTACAGGATGTGTTAGGTACCAATCTTAAGATGAGTACTGCGTATCACCCTCAGACGGATGGGCAGACAGAGAGAGTCAATATGGTCCTCGAGATTTATTGAGAGCTTGTGTATTGGATTTTGTCGGATCTAGGGAAGATCACCTCCATTTAGTAGAGTTTTCCTATAATAACAGCTATCAGACTAGTATAGGAATGGAGCCTTTTGAAGCTTTGTATGGAAGGCCATGCAAATCACCAACATGTTGGTTGGAGACTGGAGACAGATTAGTCTTAGGTCTAGATCTGGTTAGAGAGGCGACATAGAAGATTGAGTTGATCCGAGAAAGGATGAAGGAAGCTCGGTCTAGACAGAAGAGTTACGCAGATAAGAGGCGTAAGGACCTAGAATTCTCAGTTGGAGATAGGGTTTTCATCAAGGTACCACCGATGATGGGTGTGGTGCGATTTGGAAAGTAAGGGAAACTAGCATCGAGATATGTTGGTCCGTTCCAAGTTATAGAGAGGATCGAGAAGCTCCCATACAGAGTTGAGTTGCCGAGCAGTATGGCAGGTGTCCATAATGTGTTTCATGCGTCTCATCTTCTCAAGTACGTGTAAGATCCAGAGATTACTATTCCTCCAACAGGGTTGGAAAAGTTGGTAGTAGAACCGAATTTGAATTTTTTAGACAACCAATTCGTGTTGTAGCGAGATGAGAAAAGGTTATGGAACAAGACAGTCAAGTTGGTGAAAGTTCAATGGAGCGACAACGAGAAGGATTGTACTTAGGAGACAGAAGACATGATTAGAGATACTTATCCTTCTCTGCTATGAGGATATGTTCTATATTAGCTTTATATAGATAGTTGCTAGTTAGGTAGGCTAGTATGGTTATTAGGAGTTGTTACAGATGATGGCTATGTTTAGTATTTAGTCCTTACTGAATTTCGAGGATGAAATTCTTGAAGGAGGGGAGTTTGTAACACCCCTAATTTTTAATAACATTATTCAGGAGATTTAATAAGATAAATTAAATTGAATAATCTAAATACTAGAGTGATAAGGGGATTGAGATTTGAAAATTTAAATTAAAGGTCATGCTTAATTAAATACAAAGAATGAGTTTATGGAAATAGTTTATTAGACAATTAATAAAGAATAAAACATGGGCCTTATGGGTAATAGCCGAACCATAATCTCATTACCCTTATAATCTCGTTTCCACTTTCTATGCACGTTCATTTTTCATAACTCAAAAACGTAAATTAAAGAGAGCAAGCCAACCATTACTTAGGAGGAAAAGAGGAGAAAAGTTCATCTAAAGCTAAGGAATCAAGCTAGGGGAATTAATCAAGGATCAAATCTCAAATACCTTATCCTAATCAAGGTGAATAATAATCAAAACCATCTCTATTTTTGTTTGTGATGATCATTTGATTTCAGGTTTATGTTTAAATCCATTATGATGATGATATGCTTGGATTTCATGATAAGTTATATTCAAAAAAGTTTGATAAATGTTAAATACGGTTTTAAGGCTATAATCGTTTATATTTGGTTTCGAATGCCATGACGAATTTATATGTTATGTAAGACATTATTTTGGAGATGGGTTTTAATTTTTGTAATTTTCCAAGCTATGGAAAATTTATTTTGAATTTTCAAAGGAAATTATGAATAAATTGGGTTTAAAATTATTTCAGCTATTATTCGAAGGAATTTGGGTCTGAAATTTATATATGTTAAATAACATATAAAAAGTGAATTTCTATGATTTTTGGGGATTTTTCTTGAGTAATTTACTATGTAAATTAAATTATTTTAGAAGAAGGACTTAAATGTTTTATTTGTTTAACTTAAGGAAGGGCTTATTTGCTAAATTGTTACAATTAGATCTAAAATAATTGCGGCAGTTTTATTTTAGAAATAATTTGAAAAGTTTATGGCAACCAAATAAATGTTTACAAATAGGCAGGTTAGTTAGAAAGCAATTGCTTAGAAAGGCATTAAAACAGTCTTTACGTAGAAATTATGTTTCGCCTCTTTTAGATGCTACCTTTTGATCCTGTACTTCCGCCTCAACAAAGTCGAAACCAACCAAGTCGAATCCAATACACAAGGTACCTATAAGTTGGTACGTAGTGGATTGGAGAAAGGCAGAGGGTATGGTGTCGAAACCTAGCTTTCGAAAGGGTCAAAGACTTTGTTTTACCCTCCAAAGATATGCGCTTGCCTTGTTTTCAAAAGATGCTTTTGAAGTGGTCGAATCCCATTTAAATAGCTTTTGAAAATGTTGCCGCCTTTTTTCTCTTGAAAAGAATGCTTTCAAATGAGTTGCCTTGTTTTAATTCAATGCTTTCGAAAAGGGTACTTTCGCTTATATTCACTTCGACCTAAAAGATATTTTTAAAGATAACCCAATGGTTTCGAAAGAGGTACTTTCAAATGGTTTCGAAAGGGGTACTTTAAATTGTTTTGAAAGCTTCTAAGAGTTAATAAGTAATATATTAACACTTTTGAAAGGTATGTTTTGATGGTTTCGAAAGAGATGGTTTAAAGTGTTTCAAAAGGCATATGCTTAGTGTTTTGGAAAAGAAGATTTCAATGCTTTCGAAGGAGGTTATCCAATAGTTTCGAAAGTAAAGGTTTAAGGTTTTGAAAGCCTTAGTTTTCAAAACAAAGAACCCAATAATTTTGAAAGGAAAAACCATGGAAGAAATAAAGGAGTTTTAAATTGGCTTTTAAGTATGAAGTTTTTGAATAAGCTTTCCTTGATAAAATAGTAGGTTAAAGGGATCAACCATATTACATATGAAAATGATTTCAAGGATATTAAACCACAGGTGTTGGTGTTATTATGTTATTTTGTTTGCTTCTTCTAATATATATATATATATATATATATATATATATTCACATTATAATGGACCCATGACTGTATTTTTGGGAGGAAAAGGGTAGAATAACCAGCTTGGTTAACCCAGTAGTGAATATAAATTGAGTTAACTCCTGTATGGGTAGAATTGCATCTAGGAGGTCAGGTAGGCCAGAATATGGGATGTCTAAATATTGATTAAAGAAGTTGTCAGATAGACAGGTTCATAGTAAACCCATGAAAAGTATGTTTAGAAATAGTTATTGGCAGGGGCCAATAAGTTTGTAGTAAACCCATAAAAACTATATCCGCATAAAGTTATTGACAAAAGGCAATAGGTTCCTAGTCAACCCATGAAAACTAGGATATGAGGGAAGTTATTGGATATACCAATAGGTTCTGGGAGAACCCATGAAACAATAAAGTTATTGGCAGGGTCCAATAGATTCTTAGTGATCCTGTAAAAAATATGAAACTGGACAGGGAGTCCATAAGTTTTAAACAGGTTATTAGTAAGCCCATGAAAACTAATAGGTTAATAGTGACCCTAGAAACTATAACTGAGACAGATAGTCAAAATGAATGGGGATGGGTAATCCAGAATTGATTTACTTGTTTTCATATCATCATAATATTTTGAATTGATATGTTTTAACCATTGTGGATGCAGGATCATTGTATATGGTTTTTATAAAGTTTTGAATAAGATACTAGTGAGGGGAAATCCCGTTCCGCTAAGCGGCGTGGTCTCACTAGATATCTAAATGGTTTGAGATGGTAGTTTATTATTCGTACCAGGCTCTATGTGTGACTCAAAGTTTATGTT
This sequence comes from Allium fistulosum, assembly GCA_030737815.1. Taxonomy (NCBI): domain Eukaryota; kingdom Viridiplantae; phylum Streptophyta; class Magnoliopsida; order Asparagales; family Amaryllidaceae; genus Allium; species Allium fistulosum. The sequence continues at coordinate 638,275,131 of CM060901.1, forward strand.
TTCCCCTTAAACTCTTGGGTACTCAATTGATTTTGAGTAGTTTGAGAGTTGAGGTTTTCAGGTGCCTTTTAAACGAATAAGCTTCCGAAGACATATTGGAGGCAAGCTAGCTAATATGAGTTCTTTTCTATTTTGATTCCGCTGTGTTTTGTTGTAAAGGTAAAGTTGTTAAATTGCATATGTTTAGACTTTAATCATCCAATAGGGCATCTTCATATGTCGCTCTTGGCGTATGTTGTAATAATTATATTTTCTCTGAACATGGTTCTCTTATTGGGATTTATGTAATGAATTTGAAATGATTTGAAATGGAATGTGAAAGCTGTTTAATGATTTTAAAATTTTTCCATATCCATATGTTTCTGTTATATTAATCTTTCTAACATTACCATATTTGGTCGCCGAGGATTAGTAATTATGGGTGACTGTAGCGTCCGTGGTCGTTAGTTTGGGGCCTCTGAGTGGGGAATGTTGCACGTAGTTTGGGAAGTGGGGAAGATGGAAGAGGAAGAAGGATAGAAATTTCTTTAAGTGATGGAGTTGTATAACTCCAACACTTAGACAAATTTCTGAACATTTGGTCCATTTGAGGATCCCGCTTTGTGAACCAATATCTTCTACTTGATCTCAAGCCTTTTCTAAAGCATGACCAATGGTGTAAAACTTGTCAATACGATCAATGATGATAGCCACGTTGAGTGATATCTAGAATTTAAAAAACGAACTATTGAATAATGTCGGAAACTTGAACTGCCCGACACCGCACTAGGATCCACTTTAGCACGGGGTACAACTTGTGATTAATCTACTAATGTTGATTATCTATCGAGTTTTTGTAGACATGGATCAAAGACGTTCCAAACGTATTGCTGTTCAAGCCACAGGTACATCCATTTTGGGATATGTCGAAGTCCACTCCATATGCCTAACAAACACTGGTAGAGCATGCACAACAAACTCCAATATAGTAGGAACAATAAGAGACTTAGCAGGGTGAGCAGCGAAATCCAGAAAATCCCCAAGCTGAACAACAAGTTCGAGAGATTCCAATAGAGCTGGTAGGTTGACTAGAAATAGATCCAACACTCGACACCCTTGAGGATGTCGTAATTTTGGAAGATCCTATTGATTTTGTTGCTTCCAAAATCGACCAAGGATTGCTTCGCAGATTATATGACAAGCATGGGATTCTGTTTGAAGACGTTCTAGCACCTTCCCATCATCAAAGGCCACACAACCCTCCAGAAGGGTACACTGCTTGCTATAGATATATGTATTTGGCAGTTTGTGTCCCACCATTCAACCAGTTTATCCGTCGAGTTCTGAATTTCATGCACTTAGCTTCAATACAGCTACACCCAAACAACTGTGCTTTCCTCCTTAGTACATACATGTCTTCTCCGAGCACTTGAACCAAGTACCCAGTGATAAGGAAATCCATTACATTTATAGATTCAAGAGTCGAAAAGAGAGTCCATCTTTGATTTACTTGGAACCGATCAAAGGTTGTAGAGTAGTTACTGGAGGCATGGAACAAGTTGAGCTACTTCAAGAGTAAGTGGTTCTACATTCGCTGTCCACTCGGGTTTGCTCGAAGATGGGTATCCAGACCTAAGTTCCATCTCATTTATATTATAAAAATTTGCCTTATAGTATACAAACCTAAATCATATCCTTGTTTTACTATCCAGATGTTCCGGCGAGACCCAGGAGCTCGGCGCTTTCAAAAGTCATTAACACCCTTATGGCAGTTCCAGAAGAAGATAGAGATATTAGAACTTTTTGTCTGATGAAAATCTCTTTGCCTACGGCTTGTTGGAAGAGGGTCGCGGTACTGGCATAGTTTAAGTAGTTATAAGTGATGATGATAACGATGATGATGATAACCACCCGCTCGGAGGAGCTGAGGCTGATCCAGGTTTCCCTAGTCCAAGCCTCAAGGTCGAAGTTGAAGAAAATATTGAACAAGTACCGGAAGACGCCGAGGAAGGCAAAATTATTGGTGAAAGTGGTGAGGTTGGCCAAGGTAACATCGATGTGGGTCATGAGTTTCAACCTGAACAATCTAGGGATGATCAGCCACCTGCTCCGAAGAAGTGGTTAATCGTGAAAATCTCCAAGGCACAAATTTCCATACAGCCCCTACTAGTGACAGATGCAGAGAAAAATCCATCTCTTCCTTTAACAGGCACTTTTGCTGGTTTAGGGCCAATTCCTACCGAGTTTGGTTCCTTCGATGTTGGGAATATCAGTATCGAGGGCATTGATTCCCCAATTCACTTCGATAAGGATGCCATTCCTACCAGCATTTGTAGAGATCACTCCCATGAGCAAAGCTCCAGCTCACGGTCCGTTGAGGAGGAAACTAGGGCACTCACTCACTATGCACCTCAGAACACTCGCACTTGACTTGTATCCTTGTTGTTGGATCTAGCTTGTTCTTGTTTTCCTTGCAGGACCCATGGAGAAATGGAAATACATATATTGATCTTTGGAGGAAAAAGCATCCCAAGCACAGAGGCCTTGGTCGAGTTCGTAACATCATGGAAGTGGTCGGGATTATTAGTCAAGCTATCGTTCTAGCCGAGATAGAGATGATCGAGATAGAAGCAGTTATGATAGAGATCTCTCATCACATGACTCTGCTTCTAAGCGTCACCCTAGGTCTAGATCACCTCCTCCTAAAGGTCCAGACAAACACCTAGTGATACTTCTCGTGTTCCACCTCAGGTTCCACTCCTACGGAACACCCAACACTATCTCATTCGAGCCAGTCCTCTGATCGCAGGCATTACAAGAGTGGCTCTTAAATTTCCCAACACTGGCTTGGCAAGGAAACTATTGTAGCCCCACCTATCTCTTTGGAGGAACAGCTTGCAGCCAATGCCTGAATAGCCAAATTGAAGGAAGAATTTCCAAACATTTGCTTCAATGGTCTTATGTTTGTGCCTAACTTGAAAAGAATCTCTGCTGACATCCAAAAGATGAGCATCGATTGCGTGGTCAATGTCCATACTCGGTATAATGAATAGATGAAGGTAGTAAAGAAAATTTCCAAAGTCTCCAGGGATATGCAGCTAGAGATCGACAATCAAAAAAACATCGAAGCTGACAATAAGAAAGTCATCGCTAATCTTGATGCTAAGGTCGAGAAACTAAGAACATCCCAAGCCAAAGCCGATAAGATAGCTGAGGAGGCCATCAAGGCACTCAAAGAGGAGTGGATTAAGCATTGAGATGAAATGGAGACGGCTTTCCATCGAAACCATGCTCTGGTAATGGAGAGGGATACCGCAAACAGAAACACGGCTGAGTTAAAAATCAAGCTAGAGCATAAAACAAAAGAGAAAGATGAAGCGCTCCAACAAGCTCTAAATAATTGTGATGAGTTGCTCGATGCCAAGGAAGAGAGGGACAAAGTGCTCGAATGTGTTAGAGATGTTGGCGCACTTGTTAAAAGAAAGGTTGTGGCTGCGGAACAGCGGGCAGAAGAGTGTGCCATGGAGAAGTTTGAACCACTACTGAACTAGTGCAGTGCCAATATTCTCAAATTTTGAAATCTAGAGTGTTTCCAAGATGATTACCCTAGATTCCTTGCTCTCTCCTAGGAGCGGATTGTTGAAGAAGAAAAGGCTTACCTTAAGGGCGGAGATGTGAATTTGGAGCAACTAGAGAAAGTGGTCTTGGTGAGAGACAAGCCCAAGATTTTAAAAGACGGCCAGCTTGTCCTTCACTGGAGCTTGCCTTGATAGTGCATAAAGACTTGGACAAAGGCTCCGGATCGATGCCACATGATGCTACTGCCAACTAAATGCTTGGGTCCTAATCTTTTTCGGATTCATCCTCTATTCTTGGGTATGATCTTGAACATCCTTAGATGCACAAACCCACTATTCTTTCTCCCATTCCCGAGGGGAACTCTAGCAACACTCCGGCCCACACAGTACCCCAAACCGAAGAAGGTATCTTATTGACTTCTCCTATGAGAGTTGACGTGTCGTCGATCAACGCCACTAATCTATCTTTTTATATCTCTTAAGTCTCAGGTCAGCCCCGAATTGCTCCTCTTCCTGATAAGGACTCTCGGTCGGGACAACAAGTGTCTGCAACGGAATCAGTAACCGTTATAACTTCAACAAATATTCCAACCATCTAGGTTTAAGAAACTCCCAGCCTTGATAAGCGAATGATTGACGCTTTGTTAGATAAGGGGACCGGTAAGACTCAGGAAGCTCAAATCGATGAGGATGTTATGATAACTAGAGTTTCTGAGTCCTTATCTGGTTGCACTATGAGTCAACTTGAATGGGAATTTGACATTGACAAAGAGGCCTAGAGAAAATTGAGAAACAAATCCACTTTGCTGCAGAGTTAAGCAAGAGAAGTTTGAGGCCATCCCTCCTCCTTTATCGATTGTCTTGCCAGGGTAGACTATCTTCGCTCTGGTCCATATTCCTTTTCTTGGCAGCATACAAAGCATACCTGTGGGATCCTCGCAAAGCACTTCAGTCTCCATTCCTCCACCCATGAGCACTCAAAGTGTGCCGGCTAGATCATCGCAGAGCACTCCACCCAAGGGCAAAGGAAGCGGGGGAAGAGCAAGGAAATAGCTGGAAAAATCAAGCTCCTTCTTCCGTGGAGAAGAATGAGAAGAAAGAAAGAAAGAAGAAACCCAAGAAGTGATCATCCATCTTCTTTGTGCCCTTTGGTTATATAGAGTACTTAGGCCTTTTTCTAGTTTCCTGCTTTTATTTTGTTTTACCAATGTAGTGCAGATTCGGTCTTCGCTTTTGTTTTCTTGCTTAGTGAGGTCCAATTGAGAGAACACCTTCGCACCATGGAGCTGATCGAACAAGTCATCAATATGTGGGAGTGGATACATGTTCTTCTTCGTTACCTTATTCAGCTTATGTTATTCTACAAACAAACTCAGGGAGCCATCTACCTTAGTGGCGAATACTACAGGTGCGCTCCACTCAGATATGCTCCTAGGAATGAACCCCTTCTTCAACAGGTCATTAACTTGCACCTATAACTCCTTTTGCTCTTTGGGTGCCATACGCCTTAGGGCATAACTATTGGCCTGGCATCCTTTACTAAGTCTATCCGAAATTCAATCTCTCTATGCGGTGGTAATTTGGTTGCTTCCTCAAACACATCCGGTTACTCTCTAACAATAGGCATAGATGACAATCCATCATATGGAGTCTCAAGCGAATATAGAAAGCTAACCATAACTCCATCCTCCACCAGGCAACCAATCACTACCGTTTTCTCCTCCACGACCCCAGTCGTCACCAACAGCCTCTCGCGATCCACTACTACCATGTACCTCTTTTGCCAGTCCATTTCCAAGATAATCCCAAATCCAACAAAATTCAAAATAAAGCAATCACAGACAAAAGAGCATCCATGACTCGATAAGGTCAAACCACCATACACAGGTTAGTGGAACCTCCAACATGGTTCATTACAATCAAAGGTCGGTCAACTATTTCGGCTTTCAACCCCAGTCTATCTACCAAATCACTAGATGTAAAGGAATGTGAAGCCCTAGTATCGAATAAAACATGTATGGGAACGTCATAAATGGAAAGCATACCTTGAATAACAACACTTTTACGCTTCTTCTTCGTCAATAGAGCAATCGACAAAGTTAGAACAACATCCAAAGCATATGCCTTCACAACTTTTTTCTACAGTAGCAGTTCTGGACAATTCTTCGGTATATGTCCAGTTTTGCCACATTTATAGCACTTCTTCTTCTTCCCATTAGTCTTACAGTCTCTGATTAAGTGACCTTTGTCTCCACGACCATAACAAATAGGAACCCATTTAGCCTTCTTCTAAGTGTTATTTCCCTGAGAATGTTTCCTCTTTATATTCCATTTCTTCCTGCCTCCAATGCTTTGTTGCCGTTTCAGCTCTTCCTGAATAACCACAGCCGATTTGGACTTAGGGTATAAACTCTCCTGGCGAAGAGCTTTCTCAACAAGTCTCTCGAATGGCTCATCGATATGACTAACCAACTTCTCCCTCATGTAATAATTATAGTACATAATGAACTTTTTGTTCTTTCTCAATGGAGTGTCGATAAAAGACATCCATACTTCGACAAAGCATCAAACTCAGCAATATATTCGGAGGCAGACATGCCTCCTTGCTTCAAATTGGCAAATTTTCTAAATAGCATCGACTTCTGATTAGCCGGGACAAACTTCTCTTCAAACATGGTCTGGAACTGGTCACAAGTAAACTGATCCTCGAGTGTAGTAATGGTAATGGCATTCCACCAGTTCATGGCCTGTCCCTGAAGCTGTCTAGAGGCCAACTTCCTCTTCATGGCATCATCTATTTCTATATCCCCAAAGATATGCTCATACGTATCGAACCAATCATGCACTTCGATAGCTGACTCCGATATAAGGAATGGTTTGCCTCCTAAGGTGGAGTAATCCTTGCATAACTTTCGCAAAGTCAGCACTTGGCGCCTGCACTTGAGCACCACCACCAATGTTAACATTTGGAGCGGCCGCTTGGGCATTTTGAAGCATATTTGCCATCATCGAGTTGAACATAGCTTGCAAGTCAGGGTTAGTAGCCCTTAAACCCGCTTTTTCCTTAACTCCAGAGTTGGAGTGCCTCACAACGTTTCTTGTTTGTCGGCTCATTCTTGATCTATAACAAGAATGATCAGTCTCTCAAAAAGAAAATCATGGCTCTCGTGTGTGCATACGACTTATTTACTATATATACTACTATATAGTTTTGAAAACTAAAATATATAACAAGTACGCACTCTCTCGTATATATATACTCTCAATCTAGTCTAGGGTGATAACTCCTTCTCTATCTCTATTAGATCTCGACATCAACTCAGGTTAATCATGTAACCTAAACTTTAATACCAAATATGATGACTGTCCCACACCACTGACACCCAATATACATAAGATAGTGCGCTGTAGATGTGCCCGATCGACGAAGAACGATCATTAGGGTTTAAATAAGAAATAAACAGCACAAAACCAATCGTATATCTCATAGCGCATGAAATAAAATATAATATACATAACAGATATAAAACACGAGAGACGGTAATAACTAAGTGATCTAAATATCAAAGTACAGATCTATAGAGTTATATAACTAGTAATAGAGTTTATACAACATAAATAAACTCAAATAACTGTCTCACGATAATAAGCAAGCACTGCCTAGGCTCCATAGTGTTGCAAAGTGGAATAAGCATAGAAATCCATATATAATACGAGACAGCTCCATCCAGCTCGTCCTCTGCACAGCTACTGCATTGCATCTAAACCTGCTCTCTAGTCTACTCATTTAAGAGTACCCGAAATAATAAGAAGCAAACCATAAAACCTCAAGTCAGACAACAGTCTAGTGTGAGCAATAAATGAATCTCCAAATACTATACAAGTCGATATAGTAAGAAACAAAAGTATACGAACCATACCCGACCTGTCCCTCAACTAAAGAGTTAGCACATAACGAACATAATATTCCACTGTACAAATACAGTAAAGATACACTGCAAACCATGTGTAATGACATGTATCCAGGTATCCTTATTTCTAATACCTATCTATAATGACATCCCTAGAGTGATAGTCTATGAAAGAGTAATCAAGACAACCAAAGCATTCATCAAAAAATCCTTACTATCACTCAATGTGTTTTGGATATATGATAACTCGTATGACCTTTCTACTACGACGGACTAATGGAAATCCCAGTTTTCAGTGTACACTCATTAGCCCAAAGCCTATACTAGGCCTATTCAACTAGTTCAGGGTACACATGGATCCATTCAAACGATCCAGGGTAGCAATTCAATGTACCCACGAGCATCCTCACAATAACCCTGCTTTGAGTACACCATAAAACACTACGAGTATCAATGATCTCTTAGCATGCATGTCCGAGCCATTTCTTTGCTTCATCCAATTTCCATTGTCCTCGAGGAACCATTCTATATTCCTCCATTCTACGACAGAACCATTCAACCATTCTATCCATGGGTTACCTTTATTAGAACCCATCCTTTAGTGGATAACCATTCTTATGACTCCATTCAACATCGAGCTGCCATTATCAGAACATAACTCCATTCTTTATCGAGTTGTCATCAAACTCCTGAAACTATCATCGTGCCACTATGTCGCCATCATACCCCAAGCAAATGAAAAAACACCTTCAGAACGATCTATAAGGTCTCTACTTCCCCTCCAAGAAGTTTCACATCCATTGCACCCCAACCATACAAATCAGTGCCAAGTTGATCAACTCGGCACCGACCTATATACTTAACCAATTTTTGCTAAATCTCCTTTCTTTCCTCTAGTATTCCACTCCAAAACACTTTGAACCCCAACCCATCCATCAAAACCGCTCGGTCCTCACTCCAAAACATTCTACTATAAGTTTTAGAAACAACTCGACATAATATCCAATACTTAGCCACTACATCTTGCTATAGACAACCTCACTAGCAATACACTATCCATCCATCAAGTTGACTGATCCATTCGAGCCTCCAAAATAACTCGGTGCCAACCCTTTAACTCGGTGCCGAGTTGAGTACTTAGCGAATTTTGAGTTGCGAATTTTACTGCAAGCTCCTCCTATGCTCCAAAACCTCTCCTTCATGTTTCCTTCAGTTTTGACCAACTTTTCCACCGACTTGCAAAATTCACAAACCTATCTTTCTAAGCATCCAAAGCATTAGCAAACAACATCAAAGCACAACATATAAGCATAGAATAACATGCACATACATCCATTCATACAAGAAATGCACAAAAATGTGATAAACAAGCCAATTCTAATCTAAATCTAACTTTTGCACTAGCATATACATATAATCACTGAAGGTTGCTAAACCATTAAAAAATCATTCTAAACTTTTCAAAATTTGTTTTTAAACCTTTATAAAAGTGTGATTGAGGTTATAAAATATTGTAAGGTCAAAATCATATCAAAACATCATTTTTAACTATATAAACATGCATAGTAGAGTGAGAAGTCAAGAATCACTCACCAAACACCTAAAATACCAATCTTTCTCCTTAAATCTAAGTGGACAACAAAGGAGAAGGATTTAAATCACCCAAAATGATAATCTCCAGCTTATATATGCTAATCACCTCTCTAATTAATGATTTAGCTAAGATTAGTAAGGAAAAGATGTGGTTTTTGATGTAATTAGGGTTAATGGAGGTTAAGAACTTTTTTTGGGGAAAATAGATGTTAGACCAAAAATGATATAACACTTCAGATGCTTCTTATGGTAAGTTAGTTCTTGATTCAAGTACATGCGAAAACGTAATCAAGCACGGGTGATCACGTCGACTTAGTCTTGATATATGCGATGACATGATCAAGGCTTTCGACAATGATTCAAGTTCTAACTCATCACTTAGGATTGATCTCGAGATAGAATCATTAATTGATAGATGACAATTAGCCTTTGAGGAAGGGCATATGAAAGTTCATTTTATCTCCTTGAGTCATTATATTCGAAGTCCTCTTGGACCATTAGGATTGTTATCCATGTGGGCCTACATTAGTCATTTGAACAATATTTTCCATATGGCTAATGATATGTCATATGTCCAATAGACATAGACGATAAGTCATAGAGTCATATTGCATTACGTTATGTATAACCATGAGTTATGCAATTCGCTCTTATGTTCAAGGTCCGTAGTCCATAGTCCATAGTCCATTTAAATATGAAGATAGGAGTCATTATAGTCCAAGGCACTTTAACTGGATTCATGTCAAATTGGTCATGACAAGTTCGTATTATGCAAGTTCAAATCAATAATGTTCAATAAGGTCAAAATCGAAGTCAATATGCAATGTCAAATCCATGTTCATTCAATTTGAATATGATTATAGTTAAATAGATTTATCCCCAATTTTATTTAGGGTTACAAGGCTTCGATTTGAGAAGAAAGAGAGAGAAATGAAAACTTAATCCCCAAAATGGTACCCCTAGGGTCATATTTATATAAGTAAGCAGCCCTCCACTCCGCATCTCACAACTTTGACAGGATGGGCTTTAGCGGCATTACAATATTTCCACATATTTGACGTTGTTGACTATCATCACTAATGCTAGATGGTATCATTGAAGCGCTGTAGTTTGTGACCCCACCTTTACGCTATATGAACGTCTTCATTGTAACACTCCTAATTTTTCTTAACATTATTCAGGAGATTTAATTAGATAAATTAAATAGAATAATGTAAATAACTAAAGTGATAAGGAGATTGAGATTTGAATAAATGATAAGAGGGCTGTGCTTAATTAATTAATTAAATGGGCTTAAGAACGGCTTATAGGCTAATTAGGTCACATAAGGGTATATTGGGAAATAGCTGCACATAACCCATACCCTTATATATATATATTCTCGTTCCTTATAGTTTCATTTCCCATTCACGTCATTTTGAAGACAAAATACAAATGTAAGAAAAGAGGAGTCGGCCATTGTTAAAGAAAAAAAATCAAATCAAAAGCTAGGGATTCAAGCTTAATTAATCTCAATTCAATCTCTTTATCTTAATCAAGATGAATAATAGTTCATACTATCTCTATTTTGTTTTATGAACATATGTTTTCGGATTTAACAATAAATTCGTTTCTATGATGTTTTGGATGATGATATGCTTGAACTATAATTTGTTTGATTTAAACAAGATTGTTTAAATGCAGATTATGCGGTTTTAGGACAAAACCAATTGAAATTGATGTTTGAATGCCATGGAAAAAATTTATGTTATGTAAAACATGATTTTGGAGTTGGGTTTTAAATTTGATAAATTTCCAAGCTATGGAAAGATTATTATGAATTTTCACAAGAAAATATGGTTAATTGGGTTTAGAAATTTATTTCAGAAATTCTATTGAGAATTTGGGTCTAAAATTTTGATATGTTAGATAACATGATGAAAGCAAATTTCTGTAATTTTTGGGGATTTTTCCTAAGTGATTTGCTATGGAATTTAAATTATTTTAGAAGAAGGACTTATTTGTAATATTGGTTTTGCTTAATGGAAGGGCTTATTTGTTAAGTTAATCTTGAACTAGATCTGGAATTAAGCGGCAGTTATTTTTGTAAAGAATTTGAAAAGTTAAGGCAACCAATTATATGTTTACCCGTGGCAGGTTATTTAGAAAGTATTTGCTTTAATCAGCATTAATCAGTTTTTACCCAGAAAAGTTGGTTCCGCCTCCTTTAGAAGTGCCTTTCGACCCCAATGCTTCCGCTCCAACTCAGTCGAAACCCACCTAGGCTGAAACCAATACACATGGTACCAATGATATTGGTACGAAGTGGATTGGTGAAGTGCGGAAGGCAGGGTGTCGAAAGCATTGCTTTCGATAGAGACTAAACCTTTGTTTACTTTTAAAAGATATGCACCTGCCTTTTTTTGAAGGGTGCTTTCGACCAAGTCGGTACCCGGTTGCTTTCGAACTTGTTGCCGCCTTTCATTGTTTAAAAGTGGAGCTTTCGACTAAGACCCTTGTTTATAAAAGAATGCTTTCGAAAATTATGGTTCCGACCTAGTCGAAACTCTACTATCGTTTCTATACCTTTCGAGAGTATTGAAGTCATCAATGCTTTTGCAGGCTAGTTTTTGTTTTAAATTTATACTAAGCTTATTCCTAAATGCTTTCGAAAGGGATCAAGGGTTTCAAAGACAATGGCTTCGAAAGGGGGTTTCGATGTTATCCTTCAGTGTTATGACTTAAATGTTTTGAAGCTTTCGAAAGGGATGGTGCCGACGACATCAAGTTTTCCCCAATACTTTTATATGATAAAATTGTTTCTGAAAGAGATACTTTCGTTTATATTCAATTTGATCCAAATGATATTTTTAAATATAAACCCAATGGTTTCGAAAGAGGAACTTTCATTGGTTCCGGAAGGGATACTTCCAAAGATTTCGGAAATGGTACTTTCAATGGTTTCAAAGCTATGCTTCTAAGAGTTAATAAGTAATATGTAACACCCTGCATGTTTAGAGAATTAAATAATCAATATAATTATTAAACGGTGAAAATGAGCGTTGAATGACTTCCGGACCGCGATAGGTAGTCCCGACTAGCGTAGATCAATCAATCAAGTCTGAAAGAAATTCGAAGCAGTTCTCACTTGTGCACCTGTCTTTTTATTGGAATTGTCAGAATTTAGCTACGGGAGTTGCACCATAGGGTCCGCGGCAATTTTCTAATCAATTTCCATATATAACTTGTCAAAATCCGAGCTAGTATGAAGAAGTTATGAGAGAAACAAGATATCAGAATTATATAAATATATATAAACAATTAAACGGAAAAAAAACCACAGGTCGACCCATAGGTCGACCCGCAAAACACACGGGTCGACCCGCGTTTTTCCCTGGACGAGAAATCGTCTAGGGACGTGCCGAATTTTTATAATTTGATTTTCACGCAACCTCGAGCGTTGTTTTCTAGATCCAATGATTCGCACCAAGCCTGTGACGTGGTTGCACCAGATTCAATCCTAAAATCCGACGGCCTGAGATCCCTAAGATTCACTATAAATAGAACCCTAAGCCTAGCTATTTTTCTCATTCAGATTTTCTCCCAATTGGGTTCATTGCCTGAGACTGAACCCTAAATAGAAAAAATTTCTAGGGAGGAAAACTTTTTAATAAAAATATTTTACACCCTAGAAGCGAATCCAGGAAGGCCTAGGATTAGAGCTAAAGACCACATGTGAGTGTTTTATAATTATTTTAGATTTGTAAGCAATTTAAAATAATAGGGTTCTCAATAGTTGTAGTTTTTCTACAACTTAAATACAGTTTTTATGTAAGTTTATGTACAATCATTTTTTAAGTAAATTTCAAAAGTTCTTTTCAGTTTATTTTTATTCAGCTATTTTATTCAGTTATTTACATCTATTTTAAGTTAGAATTTAGCCTATAAATTTTAGTTTCTTTTTATAAGGATTTAATCCTTTTTTACGCGAATAAAATATTAAAAAGAGAAGAATTCGCAAATATGGATTAAAATAGAAAAACACTAAATTTACATAAATCAGATGTAAAATAAGAAAAACTTAAACAAAATGGAGATGGACTGAAATGGGCAAATTTGAAATATTTGTAAGCATGATTATAACAAGTGGTTATAACTAAAAAAGAGAAAATAGAAGAGTGACGGTTGTAAGAAAAATTATAACACGTAGGTTATAATTAGAAAGAAAGAAATAATAGAAGGGGCTTATTTTAGAACTTAGATGTTGGATTAAGTTAATAAGCAAATATAGCAGTAGTGGCCCATACCGGTAGCATTCCCTTTCAGGTTTAGGACTGATGCTCTCACACGTGGGTGAGGCTGAGCACGCTTATGTTGATTAGAGTAAATACGTGGCCAATAGATAGAGGCTCAAATTTGGGGATTTGGGCAAGGGGCGCAGAGTTAGAAGATTTGTTTGTTAGTACTAGTACCGGCAGCATTCCCTTTCAGGTCGAGGACTGATGGTCTCACACGTGGGTGAGGCTGGGCATGCCTATGCTGATTAGGGTAAATAAAGGGTCAAATAGGGGGTGACAGTTAGTGTGTACCGGTGATGACCGAGCATGCGGCATCGATTAGGGTAAATAATTCGCTACTGCGTCCTAAGCACCAAGAGGTGACTTTTGCTGTGCGACTAACATGATTGGTTCATAGTGGCACAACAGAGATAGGAAAGGCCGATCAAAGGGTAGGATTAGGATTTCAGCCTAATCAAGTTTGCAGTTGATATAGGATTAGGGTTTCAGCTTAATCACAGTAGTTTAAGACAAGTGCAAACAATCAAAGCAAACAGTCAAACAGAATCAGAAATAATATTTTATGCGAGTTTTATCTTTTATGTATCTTCCTTTCATGCTAGAACTATTGCTTAGTCTACTATCTTTATCTTGCTTCGAAATGCTAGTAATTACTTTCACTCACCATACTTATTGTCTGACCCACTCCTCTATCTTTCCTTTTCCCCCAATAGGCTAACAGAGTTGAGGATAGTTGATTCAGGTTGCTTGGAGATTCATTTTCGGAGTTTTCTCATTTCAGATGTATTCTTTTGCTTTTCATCTCTTTCATTTGGCTTATGATGGATTGGCACTTGTGAGAGGGATTATTATTGTTATTTTTACTCTAATATGTGAGACTGGGATGTATTTTCATAAGATATGAGAGATTTTGAGTTTTTGAGACATGTTATGTTTTTATGACTTATTTTGAGATAAAGTTTAATTCTGAATGATGAGTTATTATTTAAATGTTTTTCGCTGCTTTTACTTATTTTTCTTGTGAATCTTAGTCTCTGTGATGCTTTAGTTATACCTATAACGCACCATATCCTTTGGTGTTCCCTTTTTGGGAATACTAAGGGAGGATGGGGTGTTTCATTTGGTATCAACGCCTAAGGTTACGAGATTCCTAAAAACTTGTTTTAAAAGTAAAGTATTTTTCAAAGGTAACATATCTTCAAACTAAAAGTATTTTTCGTGAAGAAACTCTTATTATAGAAATAGTTTCCAATTATAAGAGATTTTTTATAAAAACCCCTCAAAGTCCAGTTCAACCTTCTTTCGGTTCTTTCGAGCCTAAATTTTCTTTTCTTTGCATGAATAGCGGACGCCCTAAATCTTCCAGTGGGTGTCCAAGTCCCTGGCTGGTTCCATAGATACCTCCAAGCTACGGCACTAGAGGTGCAAGGGCAAGCGCCTAATGTAGCACTGGCGGGTGGAGGTCCCGTTAATCCACCTGCAACAGCCAATTTTTCTAAGCTATGCAAGGACTTCGCTAATCTAGGAGGCAAGACATTTTCTGGCATAGAGGATTTCATAGATGCACAAACTTGATTGAGGAATACGGAGCAGATTTTTGGGCTGTTAAGATTGGAGGACCGACATAGAGTTCAGTTTGCATCTTGGCAGCTGAAGGGAGAGGCTTATTACTGGTGGGAGATTGTAGAGATGGAGGGTAGAGACATTGATTAGGTTGGATTTTGGAAAAGGTTTGAGAGAAAGTTCTTATCACAAGCCGAGGAAAGCATGCAGTTGGAGAAGTTCATTAGTCTGAAGCAGGGGAGTCTTTCGGTGAAAGAGTATATAAATCAGTTTAATGAGTTATCGAGGTTCGGGATGGAGCTTGTTAATACGTCGCATAAGAAGGCCACTAAGTTTGCTAAGGGTTTGAACCAGCCCCTCCAAGGGTTGGCATTGACACATGTAGCTTTGGGAGCGATGTATGAGTCACTTGTGGAAATGGCCCTCATATCAGATGTTGCTAAGGAAGAAGAGGTTAAGGGGGTTCCTAAATCAGAAAACTCTAAGAAGTAGTGGTGGAAGAATAAGAAGGATAAGGATAAGAAGAAAGGAGGAGGACCCCAAAAGGGACAGATCAAGAAGGGCGAGAAATGTCATAATTGTGGATTTGTTGGGCATTACTCAAAGGACTGTAAGAAGGACACGATGAAGGGGAGGTGTTACAGCTGTAGGCGGCCTGGACTCCTTAATAAAGCTTGTCCTCAGAGGATAAGGCAGAGAGCAAGCACACCTATAGTGCAAGTACAGGCTTTGGATGCAGCACCTTCTAGTAGTGGACCGGACCGATGTAGGAAAGTCTCTATAGAAGGTTTGATCTCTATTTCGGATTTTTCCTATTCGGACTCTTTTTGACTCCGGAGCATTGCATTCTTTCATTTTTAGTTCCTTGGTTGATTGTTTTCACTTAGATATTTCTCTAGTTGTAGACCTTGTAGTTGTTTCAAACCCCATAGGAGGATCAGCACATTTATCCATGATTTTTAGGGGTTTGAAAATTTTTATACTAGGCGTAGAGTTTGATTGTGACGCTATGTACTAGGATTTTTGGGAAATGAGATTATTTTGGGGATGGACTGGTTGTTCACTTATGGGGCAATATTGGACTGCGAGAGGAGAGTCAACAGGCTAGGGACATGTAGCGGACGGACTGTTGAGGTTTCTTATGACCCATAGGGGTCAGTCATGTTGAGCTTCCTTTATTCCCTTGATTCATCACTAGGAGAGTTAGATTCAGTTCTAGTTGTTAGAGATTTCCCAGACGTTTTTAAGGAGGTTAGGGGGCTACCCCCTAAGAGAGAGATCGACTTTAGGATCTATCTGAATGACAATGCTAAGCCAGTGGCATTGCCCATGAGATATATGGCTCCTAGAGAGTGGAAGGAGTTAAGTAAGTAGATTGGCGAGCTATTAGAGAAAGGCTTCATCAGGCGGAGCATATCAGAGTGGGGGGCGCTAGTCGTCTTCACTACAAATGCGGATGGTTCCCCTTCGACTTTGTGTAGACTATAAAGAGTTGAATAAGCTCACGAAGAAGAACCGTTACCCACTTCCTAGGATACACGATCTTTTCGATCAGTTGGTTGGCTCTTCAGTATTTTTTCAGCTTGACTTAGCCACTGGATTTCATCAGCTTAGGGACGCTGACGATAACATCGTTAAGACACCATTTAGGACACCCGATGGATTCTTTGAGTGGTTGGTTATGCCGTTTGGGTTGTCAATGCCCCAGCTTATTTTGTAGATCTGATGAGCCGTGTTTTTCGAGATGTCCTAAATAAGTTCGTTGTAGTGTTTGCGGACGACATTCTGGTATTTTCCAAGAGTACGAAAGAGCATGTTATTCATCTTGAGGAGGTTCTTCGTACACTTCGTGTTCATCGGTTGAAAGCAAAATTCTCGAAGTGTCACTATTGGCGTGAGGAGGTGCGTTTCTTGGGGCATGTAGTCTCAAGAGAGGGTCTAGCTATGGATCCCGCTAAGGTAGTAGTGGTACAGGATTGGAAGGCCCCCAAGAACGTTACTGAAGTTAGAAGCTTCCTAGGGTTGGCTGGTTATTATAGGAAGTTTATCAGAGATTTTGCTAAGATTTCAGCACCGCTTACTCACCTCACTAAGAAGAATGCGGAATTCATGTGGGACGTGGATTGTGAGGATTCCTTCATGATGCTAAAGAGGGCCCTTACTAGTGCACCGTTGTTAGTTTTACCCGACGGAGCTAAGCCTTTTACAGTATACACTGATGCATGTGAGACTGACCTTGGGGAGGTATTGATGCAGGAGGGGAGAGTAGCATGCTATAGGAGTACACAGTTGAGAACTCATGAGAAGAACTACCCCATCCATGATTTGGAGCTAGCTGCAATTGTTTTCGAGCTCAAGTCTTCGAGACATTACTTGCTAGGAGAGAGGTTCGAGCTTTTCACTGACCATAAATCATTGAAGTACATGTTCTCACAAAAGGATTTAAACTTGAGGCAGCAATGTTGGATGGAGTTTCGGGCATCATATGACTTTGAGATAGCTTACACCCCTGGCAAGAGGAACGTGGTTGTGGATGCGTTAAGTAGGAAGAGAACAACCCTTAGCCCAATGTTTGTGGAGTGGAAAAGCCTAGAGTTTATTTCCACTCTTGATTTTAAGCCCTCTACGGACATTACTCCTGGATTATTGGAAACACTTGAGGTTAAGCCTACCCTCATAGAGCAGATTGGCTCAAGGTAGCGAGAGAATTAAGAGCTTGTGGATATTCTGGATAGGATTACCAGAGGAGAGGTCTCTAGACATCTCCAACGCTATTACATCGATAGTAAAGGGTGGCAAGGAGAGATGGAAGAATTTGTGTTCCCCGCACCGGTGATTTGATGTGTGCAGTTCTAGCAGAAGCACACCATTCTCGGATGACTATTCATCCGGGTGGTGATAAGATGTATAGAGACATGAAGAGAGTGTTTTATTGGAGTGGCATGAAGAAGGATGTAGCAGAGTTTGTGGCTAAGTGTCTTGTGTGCCAAAGGGTTAAGGCGGAGCAGCAGAGGCCTGGCAGATTGCTTCAACCATTGGATGCACCCGAATGGAAGTGGGATAGTGTTTCGATGGACTTCATAGATGGTTTACCCGATCTAGGAAGGGGAATACCGGTATTTGGGTGATTGTAGATTGTTTGACTAAGAGGGCCCACTTTGTTCCGGTCAAGAGTAAGAGGACATCACCTTATTTTGCATCCATATACGTTCGTGAGATAGTCCAACTTCATGGAGTTCCCTCTAGCATTGTGAGCGACAAAGGCACTATCGTTACTAGTGAGTTTTGTAGGAGCTTGCAAGAGGCTATAGGGACACAACTTAGATTGAGTACGGCCTATCACCCTCAAATGGATGGCCAAACGGAGAGAGTTAATCGAGTTCTTGAGGATGTGCATTCTTGATTTTGGAGGGACTTGGAAGGAGCACCTTCCTTTAGTGGAATTTGCATATAACAATAGTTTTCAGGCTAGCATTGGGATGGCTCCTTTTGAAGCCCTTTATGGAAGACCTTGCATGTCGCCTTCGTGTTGGTTGGAGTCTACAAGAAGATTGCTACTTGGTTTTGACATGGTTAGAGAGACTTCGGAAAAGATTGATTTGATTAGAAGAAGAATGAAGACGACCCAAGATAGACATAAATCCTATTCAGATAAGCGGAGAAGGGATATTGAGTTCGAGGTTGGAGATTTGGTTTTCATTAAGGTGTCTCCGCTAAGAAATGTATTGAGGTTTGGATCAAGTGGGAAACTTGCTCCCATATTCGTAGGACCTTCCCCATTGTGGAAAGGGTAGGGGATGGCGTATCGGATAAAGATACCGGAGAGGCTCGCGGGAGTTCATGATGTTTTTCATGTTTCGCACTTGAGAAAGTGCTTACATAATTCGGCAGAGGTAGTGGAACCTAGCCAACTTGAGGAAGTTGAAGTGGAGAGAGAAGCATCGGTTCGTCGCATTCCTACCAAGATCATTGGACATAATATCAAGAAACTTAGGAATAAAGTCCCTTTGGTTAAGGTGCAGTGGGGAGATAATATTGAGGACGCTATGTGGGAGGTTGAGAAGAAAATACGTATCTCTTATCCGCATCTCTTCGATGGTACGTCTTGAGTTTCCTATTTCCATCTTTAGTTTTGAATAGGTTCTTTCCTTTAGTATCCTTTAGGAGGGTAGATCTTAGGATTTAACCTATGGATGGTAGGACTGAATGTAAACATTTTACTAGAACATGTTATGTATGTTGGACGCAAGTGGTTGCAAGTGTTTGCCAGTGGATGCTAATGGACGCATATACACACACTAGGCACTATTATCTCTTAGAGCTCGGCCTAAGTAGGTCACTAAAGAATATGCATATGGATGTGTGTGCACTTGCATTTTTATTTCATGGTTGCTATGAATGGGTGATTATCATATGATTGTTGCATTTGGATGATGATTGTAGCACGCATGTAGAACTATCAGTTGTCATTAGGGAATTTGCATTCATTTGGATACATGGCACGGACATGAGCGCATAAAAAGGAGGTTGACTGAAACAGTAGACTGTCTAATCTTTTGCATTAGTTAGGGACATTGACACTACACTATTGCATATATCATAAATTGCATTAAAAAGCTTAAGGACAATGAATGAAATGGATGATGGTTGAATATGTGGTTGTGGAATTTGGATGAAAGTATTTATTTCATTCTTCTTTCCTTGGAGATTTCGGGGGCGAAATCCTTTAAGGAGGGGAGAATGTAACACCCTGCATTTTTAGATAATTAAATAACCAAAATAATTATTAAACAGTGAAAATGAGTGTTTTTGGAATTGTCAGAATTTAGCAACGGGAGTTGTGCCATTCGGTTCGCGGCAATTTTCTGATCAATTTTCATATATAATTAACTTGTCGAATTCCGAGCTAATATGAAGAAGTTACGAGAGAAACAAGATATCAAAATTATATAAATATATATAAACAATTAAACGAAAAAAAAACCACGGGTCGACCCACAAAACACACGGGTCGACCCGCGTTTTTCCCTGGATGAGAAATCGTCCAGGGACGTGCCGAAGTTTTATAATTTGATTTTCACACAATCTCGAGCGTTGTTTTCTGGATCCAACGATTTGCAGCAAGCCTCTGACATAGTTGCACCAGATTCAATCCTAAAATCCAACGGCCTGAGATCCCTAAGATTCACTATAAATAGAACGCTAGGCCTAGCTATTTTTCTCATTCAGATTTTCTCCTAATTGGGTTCATTGCCTGAGGCTGAACCCTAAATAGAAAATTTTATGGGGAGGAAATCTATTTAATAAATATTTCTTACACCCTAAAAGCGGATCCAGGAAGGCCTATGATTAGAGCTAAGGACCACAGGTGAGTGTTTTGTAATTATTTTAGATTTGTAAGCAATTTAAAATAATATGGTTCTCAATAGTTATAGTTTTTCTACAATTTTGAGATAGTTTTTATGTAAGTTTACTTACAGTCAGTTTTTAAGTAAATTTCAGAAGTTCTTTTTAGTCTATTTTTGTTCGACTATTTTATTCAGTTATTTGCAGTTATTTACAGTTATTTACATCTGTTTTAAGTTGGAATTTAACCTGCAAATGTTAGTTTCTTTTTATAGAGATTTAATCCTTTTTGACGCGAATAAAATATTAAAAAGAGAAGAATTCGCAAATATGGATTAAAATAGAAAAACACTAAATTTACAGAAATTAAATGTAAAATAAGAAAAACTGAAATAAAATGGCGATGAACTCAAATAGGAAAATTTGAGATATTTGTAAGCATGATTATAACAAGTGGTTGTAACTAAAAAATAGAAAATAGAAGAGTAACAGGCGCAAGAACAATTATAACACGTAGGTTATAATTAGAAAGAAAGGAATAGCAGAAGGGGCTTATTTTAAAACTTAGATCTTGGATTAAGTTAATAAGAAAATATAGCAGTAGTGGCCCGTACCGGCAGCATTCCCTTTCAGGTCTAGGACTGATGGTCTCACGCATGGGTGAGGCTGGGCAAGCTTATGCTGATTAGGGTAAATCAGTGGCCAATAGATAGAGGCTCAAATTTGGGGATTTGGGCAAGGGGCGCAAAGTAAGAAGATTTGTTTGTTAGGATCACTACCGGCAGCATTCCCTTTCAGGTCGAGGACTGATGGTCTCACACGTGGGTGAGGCTGGGCACGCTTATGCTGATTAGGGTAAATAAAGGGTCAAATAGGGGGCGACAGTTAGTGTGTTTCGGCGATGACCGAGCGTGCAGCACCGATTAGGGTAAATAATTCGCTACTGCGTCCTAAGCGCTAATAGGTATCTTTTGCTGTGGGACCAACATGATTGGTTCACAGTGGCACAACAGAGATAGGAATTGCCAATCAATGGGTAGGATTAGGAATTTAGCCTTATTAAGTTAGCAGTTGAAATAGGATTAGGGTTTCAGCCTAATCAGAGTAGTTTAAGACAAGTGCAAACAATCAATGCAAACAGTCAAACAGAATCAGAAACAATATTTTATGCTAGTTTTATCTTTTCCGCATCTTCCTTTCATGCTAGAACTATTGCTTAGTATATTATCTTTATCTTGCTTATAAATGCTAGTAATTATTTTCACTCACCAGACTTATTGTCTGACCCACTCCTCTATCTTTCCTTTTCCCCCAATAGGCCAGTAGAGTTGAGGATAGTTGATTCAGGTTGCTTGGAGGTTCATTTCTGGAGTTTCTCATTTCAGATGTATTCTTTTGCTTTTCTTCTTTTTCATTTGGCTTATGATGGATTGGCACTTGTGAGAGGGATTATTATTATTTTTTTACTCTGATTATGTGAGACTGAGATGTATTTTCATAAGACATGAGAGATTTTGAGTTTTTGAGACATGTTATGTTTTTATGACTTATTTTGAGATGAAGTTTAATTCTGAATGATAAGTTATTATTTAAATGTTTTCCGCTACTTTTACTTATTTGTCTTATGAATCTTAGTCTCTGTGATGTTCTATCTATACCTATAATGCACCACATCCTTTGGTGTGCTCTTTTTGGGATTAATAAGGGCTGTGGGGTGTTTCGTAATACTTTATTACATTCGAAAGGTTTTTAAAGAGAGGTTTTAATGTGTTTCAAAAGCGAGGGGCCTAATGTTTTGAAAAGAGATTTGTTTGTTTTCGAAGAAGGTTATCCAGTAAGGTCGAAAGCAAAGTTTTGAAGGTTTTGAAAGCCTTAGTTTTCAAAAAAAATAACCCAATCTCATTTTTAAAAGAAAACCATGGAATAAAAAAAGTATTTTGAAATGGATTTTTTGTAGAAGTTTCCTCGATTAATAAGTTAAAGGGATTAACCAAGTTATTGTGTTTACTTCTTCATATATGTGTATATTCACATTGTAATTGACTCATAACTGTATTTTGGAAAAGGATAGAATAACCAGCTAGGTTGACCCAGTAGGGAATATATATTAAGTTAACTCCTGAATGATTAGAATTACATCCAGGAGGTCAGGAAAACCAGAATATAGGATGCTAAAATATTAAAGGAAGATATTGGCAGGAGCCAATAGGTTCACAGTAAGCCCATGAAAAATGTGTATAAGAAAAGATATTGGCAGGGGCCAATAGGCTCACAGTAAGCCCATGAAAACTGTGTATAAGAAAAGATATTGGTAGGGGCCTAAAGGTTCATAGTAAGCCCATGAAAACTATGTATAAATTAAGATGTCAGGAAGACAGGTTCACAGTTAGCCCATGAAAACTATGATTTGATATTGGCAGGGGGCATTAGGTTTGTAGTTAGCCTATGAAAACTATATCCGGAGAAAGATATTGACTGATGTCAATAGGTTCCTAGTCAACCCATGAAAACAAGGATAAGAGAAGGATATTGAAGTTACCAATAGGTTCAGAGAGAACCCATGAAATAATAAAGATATTGGCAGGGGCCAATAGGTTCTTAGTGGTCCCATGAAAACTATAAAATAGGACAGGGAGTACATATATATTTAACCGGTTATTAGTCAGCCCATGAAAACTATTAGGTTAATAGTAACCCTAGAAACTATAACTGTGATAGATAGTCAAAATTAATTGAGATGGGTAATCCAGAGTTGATTCACTTGTTTTGCATATCTTCATATCATATTGTTTTAACCATTGTGGATGCAGGAGCACAGTATATGGTTTTATAAAGTTTTTAGGATACTAGTGTGGGGAAAACTAGTTTCGCTAAGTGGCGTGGTCTCACTAGATATCTAATGGTTTGAGATGGTAGATTATTATTCATACCAAGCTTTATGTCTGACTCGAAGTTTTTTTTCCCCTTAAACTCTCGGGCACTCAATTGATTTTGAGTAGTTTGAGAGTTGAGGTTTTCAGATACCTCTTTAGGTGAATAAAGCTTTCAAAGACGTGCAGGAGGTATGATAATTATCTAGAGTTCTCTTTTATTATTCCACTGTGTTGTTGTTGTAATTGCAAAGTTGTCAAATTGCCTATATATACTCTGATCATCCAAGGGAGCATCTTCATATGTCGCTCTTGGCGTATGTTGTAATAAATATATTTTCTCTGAACGTGGTTAACGATTGTGGGATTATGTAGTGAATTTGAAATGTTTTGAAATGGAATGTGGATCTTGTTTGATGTTCTAAATTTTTTCCATATTCATGTTATTATGTGTACCAATGTGTCTAACATTGTCGTATTTGGTCATCGAGGATTAATAATTATAGATTACTGCAGCATCCGTAGCTGTTAGTTTTGGGCCTCCAAGTAGAGGGATGTTACAAGTTGGTATCAGAGCATAGGTTTATGAAACTTAAAAGAAATTAAACCTAAAATATTTTCAAACATAATCCAATGCATTTGAAAATAAGGCCGGGGTTTAGGTTAATGCTATAGTAACGTACTTATATTAGATATCGATATATATAAGTACATATTCCCCTCTCTCTTAGACCGTTCTTCTGTATCTTACTAAGGCTCGTATGAAGATTTACAAGAAAGAAGATATGGAAGCATGAAACGGAAGAGGAAATCTCGGTGGAGAAAGCACCACAACCAACGGAAATGTTTGACCTAATACCAGGAGGAACCAAGGTTGACAGGCTAATGCTAACCAAAATGTTGATGCCAATGTGGGTGCTTGAAATCCACCAGTTGATATGGGGGCGATGTATTAGTTCTTTGTCAATATGATGCAAGCACGAGTTGCTGCTGGAGTTGCTGGAAATGTTGGAGAAGCTAATCTTGTGGCTTCAGTTGGGAATAATTACACTAAGCTGAGCAGAGACTACACCGGTCTAGGTGGGAAACCGTTTATTGGAACGGAGGATGCTATAGAAGTTGAGGGTTGGTTGTTACATTGGAAGAGAATCTTTGCTGAATTGGGTTTGGATAATGAGCAGAAGAGAAGGTTGGCCTCTAGGCAGTTGCAAGAGTCAGCACTTCATCTGTGGAACAGTGTTACCGCCGGAGTTCCGGAGGATGAGTTGACATGGGCTGAATTCAGAAGGAGATTTGAACAGAGGTTTTTATCTGAAGTTGATAAGTCAGCGTTGATGAGAAATTTTATAGATCTAGTTCAGGGAGAAATGTCGGTTATCGAGTATGCCACTAAGTTTGATGAGCTGTGTCGATATGGGTACGCTACTATAGACACTGACATCAAAAGAAATGAGAGGTTCATTTGGCGATTGAGAACTGAGCTTGCTAAGGCGACCCTGACACATATCCGTGATCCTTGTAATGTGACGGTGGAGATGGCAATCCGCCATGAGGAGATGGTTGCTGTTTGTGCCAGAGAAAAGCCAGTTGAAACCCAGTGTTCTCAAGGAAAGAAGAGAAAGTTATTTAAGAAGAAGGGAGCCCGGAAGGGAGATGCTACTAAGAAGGCAAAGGCTGATTTAGTCTGCTACAAGTGTGACAAGAAGGGTCATTATGCAAATGAGTGCCGGTCGGGCAAGGGAAAGAAGGCTGTAGATAAGAAGAATGTGAAGTGCTTCAACTGTGACCAATTTGGACATTATAAGAATCAATGTCCAGAACCGGTTAAGGCGGACAAGAGAAAGGTTTTCGCTATTGGACCATCATCTGCTAAGCCAACTGCGGTTGATAAAGGGAAGACTGTGATGGAAGGTATGTTTTTGACTTAGAGTATACCAGTTAGGGTACTATTTGATACTAGTGCATCACATTCATTTATATCCCAGTGTTTGGTTGATAGGTTATGCTTAGAACTCACATACCTTATTACTTCCTTAAGGGTTGCGAATCTAATAGGAGGGCATGCAACTCTAGGGATGAGATGTGATCAGTTAGAACTTGATTTTTTAGGTCATAAGTTTGCATGAAGTCTGTATGTTTTTGATTTCATAGATTTTGGAATCATTTTAGGTATGGACTGATTGAGAAGGTATGATGCTAGGATATTTTGCTAGGATGCGGAAATGTCACTAAGACACCCTGATAGTCATAACTGAACTATATTCTCAATAGAGAATTATGACCGGAGTAGCTGTGCTTTTTTAAGTACAATGGAAGTTTAAGAAGAGCTAAGTCGAGTTCGGGTAGCAAGAGAGTTTGCAGATGTCTTTGAGCTAGTCACATAACTACTACCGAAATGAGCTGTTGAGTTTCAAATAGATCTTGTGCGAGGAGCTGAACTTGTAAGTAGACCACCTAATAGAATGACACTGACCGAGATGAAGGAATTGAAGGTGCAGCTAGTGGATCTAGAAGGAAGGAATTTTATTTGACCAAGCAGTTCGCCTTGGGGAGTGCCCGCGGTGTTCGTGAAGAAACCAGATGGATCATTGAGGATGTGTATCGACTATCGTAAGTTGAACGAGAGGATGATCAAGAATAAGCATCCTTTGCCGAGAATTGATGATCTAGTTAATCAGTTGTGTGGACCCAAAGTGTTTTCCTAGTTGGATTTGGCAACAGGTTTCCATCAGTTAAGAGTGGTAGAGGACAGCATTTTGGGCTAGGTATGGTTCGTACGAGTGGTTAGTAATGCCATTCGGGTTAACAAATGCACCTGCTTTCTTCGTGGATTTGATGAAACGAGTCTTCTGAGAGTATTTGGATAGATTCTTGTTGGTGTTTATAGATGACATTTTGGTGTACTCTAAAGATGAAAGAGAGCATGAAGATCATCTTAGAGTCGTGCTGGAGACGCTGAGGCAGCATCAGCTAAAGGTGAAGTTTTCAAGTGTCATTTCTGGAAGAAAGAGGTTAAGTTTCTTGGTCACGTGGTTTTATAGAAAGGGTTGTCAGTCGATCTAGATAAGATCGAAGCTGTTATTAATTGGAAGAGACCGGAGACGGTGACTGAGATTAGAAGTTTTCTTGGACTTGCTGGCTATTACCGGAGATTCATCAAGGATTTCTCACGGATAGCAGCGCCTTTGACTAAGCTTACCAGAAAGGAGGTGAAGTTTGTCTAGTCTGACAAATGTGAGGAAGCATTCCTTAAGTTAAAGCATTTGTTGACCAATGCACCAGTGTTAGTAGTTCCAGACGGAAACCAAGGGTTGGTGGTGTATCCCGATGCATGTTGAACTGGATTAGGAGCTGTGTTGATGCAGAAGGGTAAAGCGATTGCCTACGCTTCATGACAGCTTAGACCGCATGAAGTGAGATATCCTACTCATGATTTGGAGTTGGCAGCGGTGATCTTTGCATTAAAGATTAGGTTACATTATCTCTTAGCGGAGAGATTTGAGCTATACACATATCATAAGTATTTAAGATACTTATTCTCTCAGAAGGAGTTGAATATAAGACACAAGAGGTGTTTGGAGTTTTTTCTACTTATGATTTTGGTATAGAGTATACACCAGGGAAAGGTAATAAGGTGGCGGATGCTCTTAGCAGAAGACATCATAATGTGGTGTTGGCTATGTTGGTAGAGTGGAAAGATTTAGAAGCTTTGACTACCAGTAGTGTGCAGTTAAGATCAACTACTAGTTCTAGTCAGAGTACTGCCATGTTGTCCTGTTTAGAAGATCGACCAGTGTTGATCAAGAGAATTGCTTCTAAGCAGAAGGAGGATCCATTATTAGCCGAGAAGATCAGTAGGCTTGAGGTTGGAACTGAGATCGATGATCTTAAAGATTTTAGTCTTGACCGAACGGGATGGTTGAGAAAGAAGGGACGGTTGTGTGTTCAAAATGTTGAGAACTTGAGGAAAGAAATTCTTAGGGAATGTCATCGATCCAAGTTTACAATTCATCCTAGAGGGACCAAGATGTATCAAGATATGAAGATGAGCTTCTATTGGGAAGGTATGAAGAGGGATGCTGGCTTGTGGGTTAGGCAGTGTGCAAACTATCAACAAGTGAAAGCCAATATTGGGTTGCTTCAACCTCTAGAGATTCTAGTTTGGAAATGAGATTCGATATCCATGGATTTTATAGATGGGTTGCCAAGGTCAAATATGGGAAATGAAAGTATATGGGTTATAGTGGATAAATTGACCAAGAGTGCCCATTTCATTCTAGTTAAGTCAACCAGGACGACACCTGTTTTAGCTAAGTTGTTCATGAAGAAAATAGTTAGACTACATGGAGTTCCTAGTAGCATAGCCAGTGACAGAGATGCTTTTTTCACTAGCGAATTCTGGAAGAGTCTACAGGATGTGTTGTGCACTAAGCTCAAGATGAGTACCACATATCACCCTCAGACGGATGGGTAGACAAATAGAGTCAATAAGGTACTCGAGGATTTACTAAGAGCTTGTGTATTGGACTTTGGTGGATCTTGGGAAGATCATCTACATTTGGTTGAGTTATCCTATAATAATAGTTATCAGACTACTATGAATGGCACCTTTTGAAGCTTTGTGTGGAAGGACATGCAAATCACCAGCATGTTGGTTGGAGATTAGAGACAGATTGGTCTAAGGTCCAGATTTGGTTAGGGAGGCTTCAAAGAAGATTGAGTTGATCTGAGGAAGGATGAAGGAAGCTCAATCCAGACAGAAGAGTTACGCAAATAAAAGGCGTAAAGACTTAGAATTCTCTGTTGGAAATAAGTTTTTCATTAAGGTATCACCGATGAAGGGTATGGTACGGTTCAGAAAGTCAAGGAAACTAGCACCGAGATATGTCGGTCCATTCCAGATTATAGAGAGGATTGGAAAGCTCGCATACAAAGTAGAGTTGCCGAGCATTATGGCATGTGTCCATAGTGTATTTCATGTGTCTCATCTTTGCAAGTATATGCATGATCCAGAGACTACTATTCCTCCAACAGTGTTGGAAGATTTGGTAGTTAAGCCTAATTTGACTTTTGTTAGACAACTAGTTCGGGTTGCAGCGAGAGAGGGGAAAAGCTTTAGGAACAAGATATTCAAGTTGGTAAAAGTTCAGTGGAGCGACAACGAGAAGGACTGTACTTGGGAGACAGAAGACAGGATTCAAGATACTTATCCAGATCTGCTTTGAGGCTATATCTATATTAGATTTATATAGATAATTTATAGTCAGGTAGACTAGTGTGGTTTTTTGGAGTCGTTACAGATGATTGCTATGTTTAGTATTTTTTCCTTACTGAATTTCGAGGACGAAATTCTTTAAGGAGGAGAGCCTGTAACACTCCTAAATTTTAATAACATTATTTAGAAGATTTAATTAGATAAGTTAAATAGAATAATGCAAATAACTAAAGTGATAAGGAGATTGAGATTTGAATAAATGATAAGAAGGCCATGCTTAATTAATTAATTAAATGAGCTTAAGAATGGCTTATAGGCTAAATAGATTACATAAAGGTATACTGGGAAATAGCCGCACATAACCCTTACCCTTAAATATATTTTCGTTCCTTATAGTTTCATTTCCTATTCACATCAATTTGAAAACAAAATACAAACGTAAGAAAAGAGGAGCCGGCTATTATTAAAGAAAAAAATTCAAATCAAAAGCTAGGGATTCAAGCTTAGGGGATATTAATCTCAATCCAATCTTCTTACCTTAATCAAGGTGAATAATAGTTCATACTATCTTATATTTTTTATGAACATATGTTTTCAGATTTAAGATTAAATTTGTTTCTATAATTTTTTGGATGATGATATGCTTGAATTATAATTTGTTTGATTTAAACAAGATTGTTTAAATATGGATTATGCGGTTTTAGGGCAAAATTGATTGAAATTGATGTTTGAATGCCATGGAAACATTTTATGTTATGTTAAACATGATTTTGGAGTTGGGTTTTAAATTTGATAATTTTTCAAGCTATGGAAATTTTTCTATGAATTTTCAAAGGAAATATGGTTAATTAGGTTTAGAAATTTAGTTCAAAAATTCTATTGAGAATTTGGGTCTGAAATTTTGACATGTTAGATAACATGATGAAAGTGAATTTCTGTAATTTTTGGGGATTTTTCCTAAATGATTTGCTATGGAATTTAAATTATTTTAGAAGAATGACTTATTCGCAATATTGGTTTTGCTTAATGGAAGGGCTTATTTGTTAAATTAATATTGAATTAGATCTGGAATTAAGCGGCAGTTATTTTTGTAAAGAATTAGAAAAGTTAAGGCAACCAATTATATGTTTACATGTGGCAGGTTGGTTAGAAAGTATTTGCTTTAATTGGCGTTAATCAGTTTCTACCCAAAAAATTTGGTTCCGCCTCCTTTAGAAGTGCCTTACGACTCCAATGCTTCTGCTTCAACTCAGTCAAAACCCACCTAGGTGGAAAACAATAGACATAGTATCAATGATATTGGTACGAAGTGGTTTGGTGAAGTGCGGAAGGCAGGGTGTCGAAAGCATTGCTTTCGATAGAGACGAAACCATTGTTTACTTTTAAAAGATATGCGCTTGCCTTGTTTTTGAAGGGTGCTTTTGACCAAGTCGATACCCAGTTTCTTTCGAACTTTTTGCCTCCTTTCTTTGTTTAAAAGTGGAGCTTTCGACTAAGAGCTTTGTTTATAAAAGAATGCTTTCGAAAATGATGGTTCCGACCTAGTCGAAACTCCAATGCCATTTCTGTACCTTTTGAGCGTATTGAAGTCATCAATGCTTTCGAAGGGTAGTTTTTTTTTAATTTATACCAAGCCTATTCCTAAATGCTTTCTTAAGGGATCAAGGGTTTCAAAGGCAATGGCTTCGAAGGGGGTTTCGATGCTATCCTTCAGTGTTATGGCTAAAATGTTTTAAAGCTTTCGAAAGGGATGGTGCCGACGCCATCAAGTTTTTCCCAATACTTTTATATGATAAAGAATGGTTTTGAAAGAGATACTTTCATTTATATTCACTTTGACCCAAATGATTATTTTAAATATAAACCCAATGGTTTCGAAAGAGGGACTTTCATTGGTTTCGGAAGGGCTACTTCCAAAGATTTCGAAAGGGGTACTTTCAATGGTTTTGAAGCTATGCTTCTAAGAGTTAATAAATAATACTTTATTACATTCGAAAGGTTTTGAAAGAGAGGGTTTAATGTGTTTCGAAAGGCAATGGCCTAATGTTTTAAAAAGAGATTTGTATGCTTTCGAAGGAGGTTATCCAATGAGGTCGAAAGCAAAGTTTTAAAGGTTTCGAAAGACTTAGTTTTCAAAACAAATAACCCAATGTCATTTTTAAATGAAAACCATGGCAAAAATAAAGTATTTTGAAATGGAGTTTTAAAGAAGTTTTCCTGGATTAATAGGTTAAACGGATTAACCAAGTTATTGTGTTTGCTTCTTTATATACGTATATATTCACATTGTAATGGAGCCATAACTGTATATATTCATAAATTAAGTTAACTCCTAATGAGTGTTAGTCCATAGGATAGTGGTTTTGATGACAACAACTATAGAAGTGTTATAAAATATATATGTGCAGGAAATCTATATGCAGGTATCAACAAAAGAAGACTGTACAGTAAAGAAAACAAAATTGATGAAGACAAAGATCAAGAGTTCAAGATTGAAGACTCATGAGATTCAAGATATTCAAGAGTTTAAGTCAAATAACATAGTTAGGATTAGATATTTGTTAAAACTCCTTGAAAGCACTATCATTCTTTTTTATCCAATTTACTCGTGGAATGGAATCCACTTCGTTCTTGTTAAAGGGATGGAACCCTAGTGAGATGGAACTCACGAAATATCTAGTGGAACGGATAGTAGCCCTATTTTGTTATCCACTAATTTTGATTCAAAATGATTTTCAAAATTATCTCTTGTTTTATAAAAAGATTTTCAAATATTCCTTTTCAAAAGAAAAATCTTCGTTCACATTTCCAAAAATGTTTTAGCCTCAAAATCATATTTATCATTTTGTTATATTTTGATTTCAAAATTGTCCTTGATATTTTAGCCTCAAAATCTATTTTAATATTATATTTACTTTAGTTTATTTACTTTGATTTTAAATATATTTTAGTATATATACATATATACATTCATAAGTATTTCTACTTCTAAATACCTTCTACAAATACATAGAGTCCATTTGAATAAAGTTGCATATGTTTTAAATCATCATTTTCAAAGTAAAGCAAATCATCACTTTTTACTAGACCATGTCGACATCCTATTTACCTATCATGTCGACATGCTTCCCGTTATAGCAAAGGTTGTTTTCAAAAGAAGTGTCTATTCGTTTAAACCTCTTCGAATGGACACATCCATTCATTCTCTATAAATAGAGACTGTTATGGACGTTTTCAAAAAACTACTTTCTTCATTTTCTATCCTCTTTACTCTCTTATCTTATTTACTAATCATCCTACCCATATTCTGCCGAAATCTTAAGTGAATCAAACCAGAATATCTCTAGTTTGATTCTCTGCCACTCTCTTCAAAGAATCTCAGTGCTTATCAGAGTTATAGATACATTTGTACTCAAAGAAACTTGTGTGGGGTTATAAAGGTGTGATCGTGTCCTTGGAAATCGATCGGGTGAACTTGTGTCCTGTGAATCAAGTGGTTCTACCCAGAGACCTGAGAATCTGGAGGGTGTACCTCGTTGCCTTGGAATCGAGGGATTGTAATCTAGATTATTGTTGAATAGAAAGCCGTACGGGTTGTGCGGGACTGGATGTAGGGTAACACCGAACCAGTATAAAATTCCTGGTGTGTTCTTTCCTTTACTTGCTTTTTATTTATATTTGCATTTGTTTGTGATTCTGTGATTTGATCTGTGATTGTGTATTTGCATTAAGTTAGTTAAATCAATTTAAATCAAAGAAGTTTTAAAGAAATTCTTAAAACACTATTCACCCCCCCTCTAGTGTTAAATAGCCTTAAGATCATCTTCCGCGTCCCTTTCATTTGGTATCAGAGCAAGTTTTTCAAAGTATTCATAATCTGATTTTTGAAAAGTTCATGGCTAAGTTTGAAATGTTTCCTAAAAATATTTCTTTAATGATCAAATCATTGTGGTCTCATAAATTGATGCATGATAGTTATATAGAATCAGGTAATCTACAAAAGTTACTCACTGTGCAGGAATCTTGCTTCATGGCGACAAATGAATCTATTCACAATGGACAAGCTGTGCAAATAAGGAAAAACAAGTGGATACTTGATAGTGGATGTTCAAGACATATGACAGGAAATCCAGAGATACTCAATGACATTATTTACAAGGTTGGAGGATTGGTTAATTTTGGGGATAATTCAAAAGGTTATGTGGTTGGCATCGGCAATGTAGGTAATTCTGAAACTCCTATTATTTCAAATGTTTTGTTAGTTAAAAATCTACAACATAATCTACTTAGTATTAGTCAGTTATGTGATAAAGGATATAGGATTAAATTTGAAAAAGACAAGTGTCACACGAAGATAATAAATCTAATATTATCTTTGAGGGAGTTAGGAAAAAGAATATCTATATTCTTAGTATGAAAATTTCAAATGATAATCTATGTCTTTTGGCCAATACAAGTGACCCTTGGACTTGGCATAAGAGATTTGGACATGTGAATTTTAAACTCTTATCTAGACTATCCAAACTTGATCTAGTAAGAGGCCTCCCTAAGATGCAATTTAAAGTAGATAGTATATGTGATGCATGTCAATTAGGAAAACTTAGAAAAAGTTCCTTTAAACTTAAAGATATGATTTCTACTTCAAAACCCCTTGAGTTACTTCACCTAGATTTATTTGGTCCATCTCAGATTCAATCAATCAACCATAGTAAATATGTCTTTGTAATTGTGGATGATTATTCCAGATATACATGGACAATCTTTCTGAAACATAAAAGTGATACTTTTGATTATTTTAAAAGTTTTTCAAAAAGAGTTCAAAACCAACTTTCTTCCAAGATCATCACTATTCGTAGTGATCACGGTGGTGAATTTGAAAATGAGAAGTTTGAGGAATTCTGTAATCAGAAGGGAATTACTCACAATTTTTCGTTTCCAAGAACTCCACAACAAAACGGAGTAGTTGAGCGTAA
Source organism: Allium fistulosum (assembly GCA_030737815.1). Lineage (NCBI taxonomy): Eukaryota > Viridiplantae > Streptophyta > Magnoliopsida > Asparagales > Amaryllidaceae > Allium > Allium fistulosum. Next base: position 638,308,436 of record CM060901.1, read on the forward strand.
GAATAGGACGATTCAAGAGTGTGCTAGAACTCTACTTTCTGATAGTAAATTACCAAAACATTTTTGGGCTGAAGCAGTTGCAACAGCCTGTTATATTTTGAATAGGATTCTAATTAGACCTCTAACCAATAAAACACCTTATGAACTTCTTTTCAATAAGAAACCTAAGGTATCTTATTTCAGAATTTTTGGAAGTAAATGTTTTATCTTAAATACAAAAGATAATTTAGATAAGTTTGATCCTAAATCCGACAAAGGAATCTTTATCGGATATTCTAACAGGAGTAAAGCTTATAGAGTTTTTAATCTAAGAACAAACACTATTGAAGAAACTTTACATGTTTCCTTTGATGAAAATTTCAAAGAAGTTGATCAGACTAATGATGAGGATGACTTAGTTATTTCTAATCATGAATCTGTAGATGCTACAAATGAAACTTTTCATCCAAATAAAAAGATTAGGCTTTTAAAAGATCACCCTGTAGAAAATATTCTAGGAGATATGCAATCTGTTGTTAAAACTAGGAATCAATTAAACAGTATGAGTCATGTTGCTTTTATATCCTCAATAGAACCTAAAAATCCAAAGGAAGCATCAACTAATGATTCATGGATTCTTGCTATGCAAGAAGAATTGAATCAATTCACCAGAAATGATGTTTGGGAACTTGTTCCTAGACCTGAGGATAAATCCATTATAGGCACTAAATGGGTATATAAAAATAAATTAAATGAATTAGGTGAGGTCGTTAGAAATAAGGCTCGACTCATTGCACAAGGTTATTGTCAAGAAGAAGGTATAGATTATGACGAAACCTTTGCACCCGTAGCAAGATTAGAAGCTATTAGAATTCTGCTTGCTTTCGCTAATTTCAATAATTTCAAACTTTTTCAAATGGATGTCAAGAGTGCCTTTCTAAATGGTTTTGTAAAAGAGGAAGTTTATGTTGAACAACCTCCACTCTTTAAAGATACAAAATTTCCAAATCATGTTTTTAAATTAAAGAAAGCCCTGTATGGTCTAAAACAAGCTCCTAGAGCTTGGTATGATAGACTTAGGTCTTATCTTTTGCAATCTAATTTTGAAATAGGTAAAGTAGATAACACACTTTTTATTAAAAGAAACAAAAATGATATTCAACTTGTACAAGTGTACGTAGATGATATTATTTTTTGATCAACCAATTCTGACATGAACAAAGAATTTTCTGACATTATGACAAAAGAGTTTGAGATGAGTCATATGGGTGAACTTAACTTTTTCCTAGGATTACAAATCAAACAATTAGATAATGGTATCTTTATCAGTCAAGAGAAGTATGCGAGAGAGTTAGTTAGTAAGTTTGGCTTGACCAATGTGAGTGGAAAACCAACTCCCATGGCAACCAATATAGCGTTAAGTAAGGATGATCTATCCAAAGACGTAGATCAAACCTTGTATAAAGGAATGATTGGATCACTTCTCTATATAACTGCTAGTAGACCAGATATCATGAACAGTGTCTGTCTCTGTGCAAGATATCAATCTCAACCCAAGGAAACTCATCTAAAAGCTGTGAAACGTATCATTCGATATGTTAAACACACCTTTGATTATGGATTGTTCTACCCTAAGAATGATTCATTTGAATTAGTTTCCTACTGTGATGCTGACTATGCTGGGTGTAAGTCAGACCGAAAGAGTACAAGTGGAACTTGTCACTTTCTAGGTCATTCCTTAATTTCCTGGTTCAGTAAAAAGCAGAATACTGTTTCCCTATCAACAACTGAAGCAGAGTATGTTTCTGCTGCTTTAGCTTGTTCTCAAGTTTTGTATAAGCAACAAACCTTGAATGATTTTGGTATATCTATCACGAAATCTCCAATTTTCTGTGATAACACTAGTGCCATTAGTTTGTCCAAAAACCCAACTCTCCATGCCCGAACTAAACATATTGACATTAGACACCATTTTCTAAGAGATAACGTAAATAAAGAGAAAATTTCTCTTGATTTCGTTAATCCTGAAAATCAAATAGCTGATATTTTAACCAAACCTTTAGGAGAACCTGTCTTCACCAAGTTAAGAAGAGAATTAGGTATATGTTCTCTTTCTGAAATATAGTATATAGTATAGTAGTATACATAGGGTATATATGAATGTTTTCTTAACCATAGCATTTTGCAACACCATGTCGACATGGTATTCATGCGTCATGTCGACATGCAACGGTAAAAATGACAGTTCGTTTTTTTCCCTCTAATTTTTGAATGGGTGGTTATTTAACTCACCCATTCCGAGTTTCTCTTCCCTCCAATTATTATTTCTTCATTCTACTTTCTGGAAACATCAAATCCATGGCTTCCACATCCAATCCTAATCAAATATCACCGGTTTCTTTCCTTTCTCCTTCACAAGGCCCTTTCCAAAACTCCATACTCGCTCGTGTCATCAAAATAGAGGAGAAAGTTAATGATTCGCTACAGATGTTAACTGAAATGCAAGTTCAACAATTGAGAATGGCAAGAGAGCAAGAGAAACAAGGGAAAATTCTGAGGAATCTTCAAAAATTCCTCATGGATGATCATGCCAATCCAATTGTAATTGAAGATTCTTCTAACATAGAAGCAAATGAAGAAGGAGAAGAAGACGAAGACGAAGAAGAAGAGGAAGAACCAATGGAGGAAGAAACTGATGATGAAGCAGTATGTGTAGGGGAAGTTTGTTTTGATGCTTATGGGAACATTGTGGAACAACATGGAAACTTCTGTTTCCATTACCCAAATTGTCCTGTCCACAAGTCTCCTATCATCAAAAACAACCGTTGAGTTGTTTATTTTCTTGTTTTAGTTATTTATGTGTTTATAAGTTTAAATAGTCATGTATATAGTAATATTGAAATGAATAAAATAATCTGTGGTTACACTTATTATTCTTATTCTTATATTACTCATATATAACATTCTAAGTATATGATGTTTAGTGCACTGTTATATCTAGTTTTAGTATTATTAATGATAACACTATCATTAATATCATAGATTTAGGGGGAGTTAGTGTCATTTTTTTTTGTTGATGACAAAGGGGGAGAAGTATAAAATAGGTTAGTTAGGCATAGATTAAGGGGGAGTTATTAGATTTAGGGGGAGTTATAAGGAGAATATAAATATTTTATAAACAAAGGTTGTCATCATCAAAAAGGGGGAGAATGTTAGTCCATAGGATAGTGGTTTTGATGACAACAACTATAGAAGTGTTATAAAATATATATGTGCAGGAAATCTATATGCAGGTATCAACAAAAGAAGACTGTACAGTAAAGAAAACAAAATTGATGAAGACAAAGATCAAGAGTTCAAGATTGAAGACTCATGAGATTCAAGATATTCAAGAGTTCAAGACAAATAACATAGTTAGGATTAGATATTTGTTAAAACTCCTTGAAAGCACTATCATTCTTTTTTATCCAATTTACTCGTGGAATGGAATCCACTTCGTTCTTGTTAAAGGGATGGAACCCTAGTGAGATGGAACTCACGAAATATTTAGTGGAACGGATAGTAGCCCTATTTTGTTATCCACTAATTTTGATTCAAAATGATTTTCAAAATTATCTCTTGTTTTATAAAAAGATTTTCAAATATTCCTTTTCAAAAGAAAAACCTTCGTTCACATTTCCAAAAATGTTTTAGCCTCAAAATCATATTTATCATTTTGTTATATTTTGATTTCAAAATTGTCCTTGATATTTTAGCCTCAAAATCTATTTTAATATTATATTTACTTTAGTTTATTTACTTTGATTTTAAATATATTTTAGTATATATACATATATACATTCATAAGTATTTCTACTTCTAAATACCTTCTACAAATACATAGAGTCCATTTGAATAAAGTTGCATATGTTTTAAATCATCATTTTCAAAGTAAAGCAAATCATCACTTTTTACTAGACCATGTCGACATCCTATTTACCTGTCATGTCGACATGCTTCCCGTTACAGCAAAGGTTGTTTTCAAAAGAAGTGTCTATTCGTTTAAACCTCTTCGAATGGACACATCCATTCATTCTCTATAAATAGAGACTGTTATGGACGTTTTCAAAAAACTACTTTCTTCATTTTCTATCCTCTTTACTCTCTTATCTTATTTACTAATCATCCTACCCATATTCTGCCGAAATCTTAAGTGAATCAAACCAGAATATCTCTAGTTTGATTCTCTGCCACTCTCTTCAAAGAATCTCAGTGCTTATCAGAGTTATAGATACATTTGTACTCAAAGAAACTTGTGTGGGGTTATAAAGGTGTGATCGTGTCCTTGGAAATCGATCGGGTGAACTTGTGTCCTGTGAATCAAGTGGTTCTACCCAGAGACCTGAGAATCTGGAGGGTGTACCTCGTTGCCTTGGAATCGAGGGATTGTAATCTAGATTATTGTTGAATAGAAAGCCGTACGGGTTGTGCGGGACTGGATGTAGGGTAACACCGAACCAGTATAAAATTCCTGGTGTGTTCTTTCCTTTACTTGCTTTTTATTTATATTTGCATTTGTTTGTGATTCTGTGATTTGATCTGTGATTGTGTATTTGCATTAAGTTAGTTAAATCAATTTAAATCAAAGAAGTTTTAAAGAAATTCTTAAAACACTATTCACCCCCCCTCTAGTGTTAAATAGCCTTAAGATCATCTTCCGCGTCCCTTTCAATGAGTAGAACTGCATCCGGTAGGTTAGGAAGACCAGAATATAGGATGCTAAAATATTAAAGGAAGATATTGGCAGGAGCCAATAGGTTCACAGTAAGCCCATGAAAAATGTGTATAAGAAAAGATATTGGCAGGCACCAATAGGCTCACAGTAAGCCCATGAAAATTGTGTATAAGAAAAGATATTGGCAGGGGCCTATAGGTTCATAGTAAGCCCATGAAAACTATGTATAAATTAAGATGTCGGGAAGACAGGTTCATAGTTAGCCCATGAAAACAATGATTTGATATTGGCAGGGGCCAATAGGTTTGTAGTTAGCCCATAAAAACTATATCCGGATAAAGATATTGACAGATGTCAATAGGTTCCTAGTCAACCCATGAAAATGAGGATAAGAGAAGGATATTGGAGTTACCAATAGGTTTAGGAGAACCCATGAAACAATAAAGATATTGGCAGGGGCCAATTGGTTCTTAGTGATAACATGAAAACTATGAAATAGGACAGGTAGTCCATAAATATTTACCCGGTTATTAGTCAGCCCCTGAAAACTATTAGGTTAATAGTAACCCTAGAAACTATAAATGTGATAGATGGTCAAAATTAATGGGGATGGGTAATCCAGAATTGATTCACTTGTTTTGCATATCATCATATCATATTGTTTTAACCATTGTGGATGTAGGAGCACAGTATATGGTTTTATAAAGTTTTTAGGATACTAGTGAGAGGAAAACTCGTTCCGCTAAGCGGCGTGGTCTCACTAGATATCTTATGGTTTGAGATGGTAGATTATTATTCATACCAGGCTTAATGTCTGACTCGAAGTTTTTATTTTCCCTTTAAACTCTCTGGTACTCAGTTGATTTGGAGTAGTTTGAGAGTTGAGGTTTTCAGCTACCTCTTTAGACGGATAAAGCTTCCAGAGACGTGCATGAGGCATGATAGTTATCTAGAGTTCTCTTTTATTATTCCACTATATTGTTGTAATAGCAAAGTTGTTAAATTGCCTATATATACTCTGATCATCCAAGGGGGCATCTTCATATGTCGCTCTTGGCGTATGTTGTAATAAATATATTTTCGCTGGATGTGGTTAACGATTGTGGGATAATGTAATGAATTTGAAATGTTTTGAAATGTAATGTGGATCTTGTTTGATGTTCTAAATTTTTTCCATACTCCTGTGTTTCTGCGCATCAATATATCTAACATTGCCGTATTTGGTCGTCGAGGATTAATAACTATGGATAATTGCTGCATCTGTAGCCGTTAGTTTTTGGCCTCCAAGTAGGGGGATGTTACATTCATGATAGTTGATGAAGTTATCAATAACATCGATTAATAAGTGCTAAGGTCTTTGCTGGCATCGATGGTGCTTACCATCGATACCACTTTGCTTGAATATGCGGTTTCCCTATTAAGGGCGAATACATCAATGGTCGAAGAACAATGTGTAGATGAGCCTGCTTTGGTTATGATAAGTGAATAACGACACTCTTGATACATTGATAGTAGCATGTCTTCAATATGTTGTATAAAAGTGATGTGCAATGTGGTTATCGACGAAGGGAAATGTAACCTTGTTTTTATTTGCACACTTCCGAAGTTCTTGCGGAAAGGGATGCTGCTATGGTATTGATAGCCTCTGTGACTACTGATGACATGCCTCTTCGATATAAATCCTTTAGTAATAGTTAATATCCTTGAAGCCATCAAAGGGCTGCCTTTGAAGTCACTTGAGTATGGCCTCGGTAATGAGCGATGTGATTAGGATCGAAGTCCTTCCTAGTTTTTTGATATGCGATATAGTTGGCATGGCCTTGGGGTTCATTTCTATGTGAAGGGCGATGAGACATATCATCGAAGTAGTATGTCATCGAAGTGATAAAGTGCATCATGATACACTACCTAGGAGGTATGCTGTCATCGAAGTGATGAAGTATAGTGAAATATACCTTCAAAGAGATATAATGGCATCAAAGTGATGAAGTAAGGCACTACTTTATAGCATTTCTTATGATATTGAAATTATATGGATAAAATTTAGCCCCTCTAGTATAAGAGAAGCTTTTTACTCTTTATTGTAAAACCAAGAATTCCTTCTATTCTTTAGTCTACAACAAGATCCCCTGGCTGACTTTATCTTCCTATGAAACATGAAGCAAATGAGATTTTTCATTAGTAATTATTTTTCTGGATTCAATTGAACTTTTGATTTAGCATCTACTATCTAAATTGTTTATGTCAATTTAAGCTTACAACTTTATCATAAGAGTTACTAAAAATAAGCTTTCAAGCATAGGCTTGAGAAATTATTTGATCAAGTTATGAGTGTAAACATAAGAAACTCTTTTTGGCAAAAAGAGGCCAAAAATCAATATCAGAAAATCTAAATCGGAAATCAATATCTTAGAGATGATAGTAGAGGATCTAAATCCAATTCTTGGAAATAATAATAGAAGCCCATAAGTCCAAGTCTGATGATGATGGTAAAAGTCCAGAGATCCATGTTTGATAATAATATAAGAAGACCAAAAATCTTTATCCGTTAATAGAAGGTCATAAATCCATCTCACTATAATAGAAGACTAGAAATTTGTATTTGGTTGATAATAAAAGAAGACTAGAAATCTTTATATGGTGATAATAAAAAAAGACCAGAAATCCATATTTGGTAATAATAGAAGAAGGCCAGAAATCCATGTCTGGTAATAATAGAAGGAAGCCAGAAATCCATATCTAGTAAAAATAGAAGAAGACTAGAAATTCATATCTGCTAATAATGGAAGAAGACCAGAAATCCTTATCTGGGGATAATGATAGAAGACCAGATCCTCTTGTCCGGTGGCTAAGAATTGCATTTGTTGGCAGGCATAAATAATTCATACTTGATGGACTTTCCTTTAGAAATCTTGATTTGATTCGAAGTGCTACTTGGCTCGGATTTTGATCGGCTTGAGAGCTCTACTTGGCTCTGATTTTGATTGATCTTCCTTTCGAAGATTTTGATGCTTTAGTGAGGCCTTTGATGGCCATCCTCCATCTAGGAAGCGCTTCAATGAGACCTTTGATGATGACACTGAAGGCTTGGTCGGTGATTTAGTAAGGCCTTTAATGACGGCACTAAAGGTTTACTCCATCCTCCCTCTAGAAGGAACTCCAACTAGACCATGTAGGCAGGGGTTGAAGCCTTGTAGAAACTTTGGACTGACCAAAGGATTATTCTACCCTCCCACTATGAGGCGCTTCGGTGAGGCCTTTGATGATGGCACTGAAGCTTATGGCCTTTGATGACTGGGGTCTTTGATGGTTGGGACCTCTTGTGGTCAAGCCTTTGATGGTTAAGGACTTTGATAACTGGGGACTTTAATGGCTGGACCTCTTGTGGTCAAGCCTTTGATGGTTGGGGCCTTTGATGACCGGGACCTCTTACGGTGAACCCTTTGATGGTTGGGGCCTTTGATGACCGGGACCTCTTGCGGTGAACCCTTTGATGGCTAGGGCCTTTGATGATCGAGACCTCTTGCGGTCAAGCCTTTGATGGCTGGGGCCTGTCTTTGCCCTAAGAGAATTTCATTTCTTTCTACACTTAGATTGATAAATTCCTTCTTTATTCATCCATTCTTGGAAAGTATGGTCGTAAATGTTCAATGTTCCATGTTCTTGCTACGACATTGCCATCTAACCGGCATAGTTTATAAGCCCCAGGCGGGATTACTTCATGCACGGCCAAAGGGCCTTCCCAATTTGGTCTTAGAGGCCCATCCGTTGAATTTTTGGTGTTTTTCATGACTCCTCGAAGTACTAGGTTTCCTTTTTGGAATGATCTTTCACTTACTTTAGAATTGTAGCACTTGGTTGATCTCCGTTGGTACTCAGCCGTTCGGACGGCCGCCTCATCCCTTAGTTTTTCTTGATTTGGGTCAAATGCATATGTGATCCTCCGATGAGAAGGAATCTTGACTTTGATTGGAAGCATGGCTTCACATCCATATGTAAGGGAATATGGAGTCTGCCATGTTGTAGTTATAGTAGAAGTTCTATATGCCCACAGGACAAGGGGTAGCTCATTCATCCAATTCCCTTTTGCTTTGTTAAGTCATTTCTTCAAAATGGTCTTTAAGGTTTTGTTAGCCGCTTCAACAGCTCCATTTGCTTTGGGATGGGCTATAGATGAAAAGCTTTTTATAATCCCATTTTTATCGCAAAATCGAGTAGATTCCTCACTTTCAAATTTAGTTATACTATCGGAGATTATCTTGTACTGGATTTAGAATCGGGTGACGATATTCTTGATTACGAATTTGTGGACCTTTCTTGATATGGTATTTAGGAGTGGTTCAACTTCTACTTACTTTGTAAAATAATCAATGGCTACCACTATGTATTTAGCTCCTTCTATGGACACTGGCAATGGTCCTATCAAGTTAACTCCCCATACATCGAAAGGCCATGGGCTTGATATAAAAGTTAGATCGCTCGGAGGTAAATGAGGAATTTTAGAGAATCTTTGACATTAGTTACATCTTCTCACATGATCGATAGCTTGACTAGTCATTTCAGGCTAATAGAAGCCTTACCTCATAACTTTCTTAGCTAGTTTATTCCTTTAGAGTGATCCCCACAGTATCCTTCATGGACTTCGTTTAGTAGTTTTGACCCTGTTTTTGGACTGACACATCTTAAGTAAGAGAGCGAGTATCCCTTTTTATAGAGTATCCCGTTTGACACGATAAAAGTTAGAGCTTGTCGCCTTATTCTCCTTGCTTCCTTTTTGTTTGTTGGAAGTATTTCTTCTGTTAAATACTCCACGATAGGAGTCATCCAATTATTCTTGTATTGATCATCAGTTCTCATCTCGGGGAGTTCTTCTTGAAGGGATTCAGTTTCGTTTTCATTCTCTTCGTGTGCTATGGTTTGAGATCTGGTCATCACCAAGGTTTCGTTTCCTGGATTAGAACTTTCCACTTTTATGCTTGGTTTCTCTTAATAACCTACTGGTACAATTCAGGATTCTGGTGCCTCTCGTGAACTTGCCAACTTAGCTAAAGAATCAGTTTGAGAGTTTTTGCCTCACGGTACCCCGATGTATCAAAAAATCTTCGAATTGAGTTAACATCTTCAATATCTTCTTAATATACTAGGTTAGCTTGGCATCTTTCATCTGTAATCTCTGATTCAATTGATTTACCATTAATTATAAGTCGCCTCAATTCTAAGGATTTTCAACTGAAGGGCCGGGGTAAGTCCTGCTATCATTGATTCATATTCTGCTACATTATTAGTAGCTGGGAACCCTAATTTCATTACGTAGTGCAAGAGATGCCCATTAGGAGTTATGACTACATATCCGGCTTCGGCTCCTTGTTCATTTGAGGCTTCATCTATGAACAATTTCCAATTAGGTTTCAAATCTTTCTCTTTTTTGATTGCTCCTTGATAAATCATGTGCACTCATTGACGAAGTCAGCTAGAGCCTATCCTTTGATTGATACTCTTCGTACGAATTTGATACCATATTGACTAAGCTCAATTCCCCACTTAACTAACCTTCCTCAAGTTTTTGGTTTGCTAAAGACTTGCTTATGTGGAAAATTATTTAAGACCTTGAATGGATGTGCTTGAAAGTAAGCCCTTAATTTGCATGCGGTAAGCATTAAGCAGTATGCTAGTTTTTCTATAACTAGATATCTGATTTCTACATCCTTGAGTCTTTTGCTAGTATAATATACTAGAAGTTGAACCTCTTTTTCCTCCCTTATCAGCACTGAGCTGACTACATTTTCAAAGACTTCCATATAGATATAAATATTTTCTCCATCCACAGAACTGGAAATAATTGATGGTTTTTCCAAGTGATCATTTAGCTCATGGAATGTTTTCCGACAATCTTCACTGCATTCAAAAAAATTCTTTTTCTTGATCACACTTAAAAATGGGATACATTTATCGGTTGCCTTGGAGATGAACCTATTCAATGCCTCCACTCTCCCGTTTATGCTCATTACATCCTTGCTTGTTTCGGGTTCTACCATATCTTTGATAGCTTGGATTTGGTCAGGGTAAGCTTCAATTCCTCTTGCACTATATACCATTGGAACTTGCCAGACTTGATCCTGAAAGAACACTTTTGTGAGTTGAGTTTCATTTGATATTTTCGTAACACATCGAACATTTCTTCTATGTCTTTCAGATGACTACATCTTTCTTGATATTCGACTAGCATGTTATCTACATATACTTCCATGTTCCGGCCAATTTTCTCCCTGAACATTCTATTTACCAGTCTCTGATATGTCGCCCCTGCATTTTTTAGTCCAAAGGGCATTATTTGTAGTGGTAAGTTCCCTGATCTTTTATAAAGCTGTTGTTTTCCATATTGGGCTTGAACATTGGAATCTGGTTATATCCTGAGTAAGCATCCATGAATGACAAAAGCTAGTGTCCGCTTGTTGCATCAACTAAATGATCTATCCTTGGAAGCGGATAACAATCTTTTGGGCACACCTTATTTAAATTGGTATAATTGATGCAAGTTCTCCATTTTCGGTTGGATTTCTTGACCAGAACTAAATTTATCGAATTGCCATTTCTTTTGCCGGATTAGCATGAAATTGGATCTATGTTCTGAGTGTGGCACATAACGGTTGGATCTATCCCCACCATACATGAATGAGTCTAAGTGAACATTTCCTTGTTGGACTGAAGAAAGTGAACCAACTCCCCTTTTAGTTTTCTATCTGGTTCTTTTCCAACTTTTACTATTTTTGTCTTGGCAATTGGGTCAATACATTTTTCCTCAAGCTCCTCGATGGGTTTCATCCTCTCTTGGTCACCCCTACAATTGAGTTCAGTGATAATCTCCCCATCGTACTTTTTCAACCACTAGGTTTGCATCTTTTCTCTTTCTTTTCTTTTCTGAAAAGCTGAATTTCCTAAATGTATGTTGGTTTTCACTACACGCTTTTGCCTTCACTTTGAATGATTAGTTGCACAAACCTTCATTCAAAGGTTGAGTAATTTCAGTTTGGATTGACTTACCTTACACTGTGTCATAACAAAGGAATGTGGTTTCGCTTATATTGATCAAGCATAACAAGTCACGGGTGTTAAATTGTTCTCCCCTTACTATTCCCCAGCCACTCTTAGTTAGAAACTTCCCCATTAGGTACTTTGGTGACACGAAAGCATCAACCTCATCCAGGGTTGGCCTTCCGAAGAAGGCATTATAATAGGATGGCTGATCTATTATAACAAGTAGAGTTTCAAAAGTCCTGTGGTATGGTGGAACCCCCATCTGTACTAGAATCTTTATTTGCCCTACGGAGGTTGACTCTTATTATTGAATCGAAAGATAGGCTCCAGGCTTGGCTCCAGCTTCTCTTTAGGAATTCCCATCTAATTGAAGGCATGGTTAAAGATAATATTCACTGCACTTCCGGTGTCAACAAGAATTTTTGTCACAACTGAAAGCCTGATTTGAGCAGTTATCCTGAGTGGGTCATTGTAGGGATGATGGAGTCCTTTCAGCTCTTGTGGAGTAATGGTTAGGTTATGCATCTGAATCTGTTACCTAGGAGTTTTATGTGGTGGTTCTTTCTGGATTGAGAAAATTCCTTCATTTGCTTCCTTGATGTAACGATTTTTGGCACCTTTGCTATTTCTAGCTATGTGTAGCCTCATGGATCACATCAATTCTATTAAGAGGTGGGATGAAATCAAGCTACAACATTTGCAGTGTTATTCGGGAGTTTCAGATTACTCTTCTCTGGACACCTTTTTGGTTATCCTTGACAAAGTCCTTTAATTATCCATTATGAATCTTCCGTCGGATTATACCTGCTAACACCCGGCACTCATTCGTTTTATGATCATTGGATTTGTGATAAGTGCAATATTCTCCACCATTTCTTGGTTCTAGTTTAGACTTTGTCTTGTAAGAAATCGGGAAATCACCATTCTCCATCATTGTGTCGTATATGTAAGATATTAGTTTGTTTAAAGCAACATGGCTTGCGTTTGAATCTTCTTCTCACCTCGGCTTTTTGTGATTATGGCTGTGATTAATCTTTCCTGTTTCCTATTTGAGCTGAGCTTTCACTTTGGCATGGTATATTTCATCCATTCAGATGAACTTGTCTACTTGAAAGTGAAAGTCTTGTAAATCTTGCAGCCATGAATGTATAGTTCAAGCCAAAATGGGGTTTGCTCGATTAGCCCTGAGTATATAGCCACTAGCTTATCTCTATCGGTCATGTTTTTAGCCTTCAAAGCTTCTGTATTAATCATTTTAAGATAATCTCCTAATAGCTCTCCTGGTCTTTGTTTGATGTTTACTGCTACAGTATATTCAACGACAGGATCTTTGCAGATGCAGAATTGAGCTAAAACTCATAGTAGAACCGATTCCAAGAGTATATAGTCCTTTCGTGGTATTGTCGATACCATTTGGCTAGTGCACCTGGGAAAGTGGTTGGGAAAAGTCTACACTGCACTGCCCCAAATGCATTATACAAGTCCATTTGACTCTCAAAGGCCAATAAATGGCCATCTGGATCAGTTGTTCCATTGTATCTGATTGATAGGATCTTAAAGTGAGATGGAATTCTTGCCGACATAATCTTATCAATGAACGGAGCTTCTCGCTTATTATCATTGATTATCTCATCTTGAGTCCTCTTTCCTTTGGAATCCAGCATATCCTTTTCCATTTTTGCTACCATATCCCTCAAGCAGTCTTCGTCATATTATAATCACATCTTCTAGGTTTATATCCCTCCGAAGTAAAGATTCCAGACCGTTCATTAGATTTTTCCTTGATCCTTCCCTGGTAATCTGCCTTAATCTGCTGGTTACTTTTCTTTTTCTATGGAGTTGAGACAAGCTTGCTTTTGTCCTTATTCCTAAGTTGGGAAGCATTCAAGTTTCTTCTTGGAGATTCTACTTCATCCCCTTTTGTAAGCTTGGTAGTCTTTGAAGATTTCTACGTAAACACTCCCTCCAAGAGCACTTTCATCATTAGCAGTTATTGCTCTAAGTTCTGGATTTTTGCTTCTCTGCTAGTTGGTTGCACCGATTGTGATAGTCACCCGTATTCTGTGTTTCCTATATTGAAATTGGGAGTCACATTCTCTTATGGTGTCATTTTCTGTATGACCTCTTCAGTCTAAGCATTGAGTCTTCTTGATCTCATTTTTATGAAATAAAATTCACTTAATTAGTCTAGACTACGAGGGTTAAAGTGTCAGAGTTTCAAGCCCTCCTTCTAGTGTTAAAAATGTTAGACCAAAAAATGGTATAGCACTTCAGATTCTTCTAGTGATAAGTTGGTTCTTGATCCAAGTACATGTGAAGACATAATCAAGCATGGGTTGCTCATGTCGACTTAGTCTTGATATGTGCGATGGAATGATCAAGGCTTTCAACAATGATTCAAGGTCTAACTCATCACATAGGATTGGTCTCAAGATAGAATCATTAATTGATAAATAACAATTGGCCCTTGAGGAAGAGCATATGAATGATCGTTTTATCTCCTTGAGTCGTTCGAAGTCCTCTTGGGCCATTAGGATTGTCATGCATGTAGACCTACATTATGCATTGAATAATGTTATCCATATAGCTAATGATATGCCATATTTCCAATATACATAGACGGTAAGTCACAAAGTCATATTGCGGTGCGTTATGTATAACAACGAATTATGCATTCCACTCTTATGTTCAAGGTCCATAGTCCATATAAATTTGCATATAGGGGTTCGTCATAGTCCAAGGCACTATAACTGGATTCATGTCGAATTGGTCATGACAAGTTTGTATTATGCAAGTCCAAATAAATAATGCTCAATAAGGTCATAATCGGAGTCAATATGCAATGTCAAGTCCATGTTCATTCAATTTGAATATGATTACAATCAAATTGGTTTATCCCCAATTTGATTTAGGGTTACAAGGCTTCGATTTGAGAAGAAAGAGAGGGAAATGAAAACTTGGTCCCCCAAATGGTACCCTAGAGTCATATTTATAGAGGTAGGCGGCCCCCACTCCACATCTCATGACTTCGACGGGATGGACTTTGGCGGCATTACCATATTTCCACATCTTCGACGTTGTTGACTATCATAGCTAATGCAAGATGGTATCATCGAAGCGCTGTAGTTTGTGTCCCCACCTTTATGCTATGTGAAGGTCTTCATGATAGTTGATGATGTTATCAACGGCATCCATCAAGCAATGCTAAGGTCTTTGCAGGCATTGATGGTGCTTACCATCGATCCCACTTTGCTTGAATAAGCGATTTCCCTATGAATGACAAAGTGCATCAATGGTCGAAGAGCAACGTATATATGAGCCTGTTTTGGTTATGGTGAGTAAATAGCGATGCTCTTGATACATTGATAGTATTATGTCTTTGATGTGATGTATAAAAGTGATGTGCGATGTGGTTATCGACGAAGAGTAGTGTAACCTTGTTTTTATTTAAACACTTCCGAAGTGCTTGTGGAAAGGGATGCTGCTATGGTATTGATAGCCTTGGTGACTGCTGACGACATGCCTCTTCAATATCAATCCTTTACCAATAGTCAATATCCTCAAAGCCATCAATGGGATGCCTTCGAAGTCACTTGAGTATGGCCTCGGTAATGAGCCCAGTAATTAGGATCGAAGTCCTTCCTATTTTTGTTGATATGCGACATCGCTGGCATGGCCTTGGGGTTCATTTTCTATGTGAAGGGCGATGAGACATATCATCGAAGTAGTATGTCATCGAAGTGATAAAGTGCAGCATGATACACCACCGAGGAGGTATGCTGTCATCGAAGTGATGTAGTATAGGGAAATATACCTTCGAAGAGATATACCGACTTAAAACAACGAAATGCGGCACTACTCTTATATAATTTCTTCTGATATTGAAATTATGTGGATAACAATAGAAATGACATAGATCAGTTCCTACCACCTTTTCTCAGTACAAATTTCGGAGTGGGTTAGTGGGCCTAAGCACGGGCTTAGTTTATTATCCACTAAAACTGGCCGGTAGTAGACAAAACTTGAAACAGCTATAACTTTCAAACAATAAGTCTGTTTTTCTACTATGACAGCTCTAGGAAATGGAAAACCATCATCCTAAAGCAATGCAAGTGATTTGAGACCCTAATTCGGCTCCTATCAAAAGTTATAGTCCAAACAATATTTTTAAGGTTAAAATGGTCACATAGAAATTCGGTAAAAATCATAGATGTGGAAAATGTCCCTAAGAGACACTTTCTAAAATTTTAGAGTAATATGACCTTATACAATAAAATAAAAATATTTTACGATCCTCTGATACGTAAAACACAGGTCGTTACATTGTCCTCGCAAATGCAAATGTTAAATCAAAGCAACATACATGCATAATATTCTATGTTGCAAATCCTTTACACCTTGCATGTCTGTAGTTGGCACATGTTCAACTACATGTGTACAATCAATAGCCCTAATACAATTTTTAAAATAGGATTATATCAGTTTGTTGTACTAATTTGTTCTACGACTATTAAATTCAGGGTCAACCGGTTTAATAATACCTTCAGACAATAACATAGCAAATTTCAAAACTTCATAAAAATAAACACAAACTATATTATTTGATTATTGAAATCTTTTAGCAATTGCTCATGTAGGAAGAGACAATGCAATTGGATATAGAAAGATGGCTACCATTTCCCTAATGTAAATATCAGACATTTGCTACAAACAGTAACCTTCCAATCGCTCATACAATGTTAGAAAATAAAACATTTTCATTCGGAAGTTTTGGTGACAACGTTGTGCATGAATGCACAGTATATCGTTAACCCGGTGAATTCCCTTATATTCGTAAGTGTGAATTTGGGAGATTGGAGCTTCCTACAATGATTTGATTCATGCAATAGCTTGTATATCAACTAGATCTTCAGCATTAGAATCTGTTGGACAACCTTCATCTATCATTTCAGCTATTGAGATGGATTAGAGGATACAGAGATGAAGAAATGATGAGAAGATGTGGTGAAGTGGTTACGAGGGTTTAGGATAATTTACAAGGGTGAAAACGCTGGTTGTTGGTTTAAGCTGTTGGCGTCAGACGCTGGTGGGTGGGATTGTTGTGGTTTTTTCTAGATATCACCTCATCAATCATGTTAAAAAGGCATATTAACATCTGTAACGACTCATAATTTCGAACACTTCGTATTTAAATATCTAAATTATTGAAATATTTAAATCATGGATTAAATATAATTAAAGTGATTTAATAATCTTGTTAACCCCTTTTTAAGTAATAACTAATGATTGTAAACTTGTTTTAGAAAAATGTTTATAAAAATAAATACTTTGAAGAAATATTGATAAAGTGATCGAAAATCGTTTTATTAATAAACAACTTTTTACTCGACAGAATTTGTTTAAACTTTTTTTTAAATACACTAAAACACTTAGAAAATCATTAACATAAAATAAAAATATTTTTCCATTTATGGAAAAATAAAATATTGATGATGTCATGGATGAGGTATTGGATAGATATTTGTGTGTGAGGGTAAAATAGTAATTTGCTAAAGAGAATGAGGTGTAAAGTAAAAAAGCATGCAAGGCAATGGAAGGAGGCTCCTTGATCAGAAATGGAAGGGGTAAAGGACTGCTTAGACATGTTTAACACTTCATAAAAGTCAAAAGCTTCAAAAGAAATAAAAGATCAAAAATAGTAGAAGTGATTAGCACTAATCCATATCTATCTTCACTAATCATTCTCTAGTAAGTTCAAATCTTCTCCAAACTTCATCAAACTTTCACCATAGTCTTAGATCTCCTTAAGAAGCATAGAAAGCAAATAAAAAGTGGAAGAAGTGAAGAGGATATTGTTAGAACCTCTCTTGTTAGATTTTAATGACAACAACTATACAATCATATCATAGAATCTCTAAACTAACATACATGTACATGATGATCAAGCCTTAAGCACAATGGAAGTCACAAAGACATTAGAAACTCGATAAGCTAAATGTAGTACCAATAAAGAGCTTGACTCGAAGATAAATCATTGTAAGGATCATATATCTTGACTTAGCCTCTTAGATATATCTGTAAAATCTCGCACACGTGATATTAGCTATTATATTTACATTGAAAAGTTTTTATTCGCTCAAACTAGGTTTTAAATAAGTTTTAAATTCTCAGTAACTCAGACGTCGGGGAATATAAACAGATATATGAGGTCATGCCATTTTAAACTAAAACTTCTACAGTCTATTTTCTTTAAAAGTCAAATGTTTGGGCCCAGAAATCAGACATCTGAAGACATGCATTTTTGAACTATTTATTTTTGGGATAAAAGTTTTTAAAATCTAGACGCCGGACTAATTCATTGTAACGACCCACTATTTTGGACCATTCAAATCGACAATAAACCACACATGTCAGACTTGAATAATTCAAAACAATAGATTGTAAATAAATTTGGAGCAAATAAAATCAACCACAGAACCACAGACACAGAATATCAGAATAACTCGCAGCGGAAAATAAAATACATAGTGGTTCATGAAGCCACTACAATACATAGTCTGAAAACAGATACAAAATACCATAGTCTGAAAAACAGATACAATAGAAGTCTGAATACATAAGTTCACAATTACATAAGCAAAGCTGAATAAAACAACTGAAATGGAAAGACAACTAGATAGAAAGGTAAACTCCAGCAATCTCTAGCTCCAGAAGGTGAATCCAAAGCTGTAATACTCAGGCTGACCCGAGCGTAAAGAAAAAACACAAACACTCGAGTCAGGACATACGTACTTATACGATGTAAACCAACTCAAGTGAACTGTAATAGAAATGCACAAGTAACTTAAAGGATGCTTGGGATTGCCCATTCTTAAGGATCCGTTAAGCTATCTACTATGTAGTAATATACGCTATTATAATAATGTCTACAGTAAAGTAAACTATCAAAATAGCGTTAAGGCGTTACCCATATCCCCCTTAACACATTTTATATATTCCCATAGTCTATACAGTACCGTAATCTCCTTCGTAATGGGCGTCGTCAGAGGGCACTCCATAGGTATGGTACAAAACAAACTCGTAGTAAAGCACGCTATGGTAGGTGACACGGCACAACTAGGCAATGCCAGGATAGATATGCCAATTACACTTCCGGGCCGGTCAGAGCCGCAGCAATCGCCCACCTCGAGCCACACTCCCGAATCAAGGGGTGCACCCAATCAATCACAAAGTAATAGAATGGTATACGATGGAATGTGTCTGATCAGAGGAGCTACCTCATTAGCCCGTCAATTGCTCCTGTTTTAGCCACCTTATGCTAACTCACGGGAGTTAGGTCCATGTTTATACCTCAATAGGATCGTCGCCACCTTCCTACTTCATTCTGGAATCTCCACCGCGTACACAGTTGTTAAAGAAGTTTTTGGTATCGACAGAGAGTATGTCCATATCCGATCTCGGTCTCTTTAACAACCAATCGTTATTATAACCAGTGGTTATAAATTTCAAAATGGTTTATATTCCAAATCAAAATAATTCATTTAAACCGTTTAAATATGAAGTCATTATACTTCCAAATCAAATATTCAATTTCCAGAATTTTAGCATTTTCTAAGTTCATTCATTCAATTACAAAAATTTCAAAACATTGTATTTTCAGAAACAACAGCACTTATAAAGTGTTACGGTAGATATAGTAGTATTTCAAAACATTGTCAATTTCAGAAACAGCAGCACTTACAAAGTGCTACAGTAGGTATATTAGTTTCAAAACAGTTCAGCTTTAGAAACAGCAGCACTTACAAAATGCTACAGTAGTATTTTAGTATTCAGAACTTAGTTTAATTTCAGAAATAGCAGCACTTACAAAGTGCTACGGTAGCTTTATTATTATTTCAGAATATAATTTACTTTCAGCAACAGGACTTAGCAAATGCTGTCTTAAAACCACAGCATTTTGGAATGCTACCCATACTAATTCCAAATTTATTATAACATTCAGAAACATTAAAACTTCAATTTTAACCCTTTTTAACTTATAAAATCATATCTCACGCTTCTATTTATTTAGATATCATTTAACTTATGATTTAAATAAAATAAAATTTTATAAATAAACATCCAATTAAAACCATAATTCATTTATTATGTCAAAATACACTATTTTACTTAACTTTTATTTTAACCAATAACTTAACACCTAAAAAAATATCCATTTCATAAATAAGATATTCTTTAATAAGTCAAACTTAAATTTCCATTTGAAAACTAAATTTTCCAATTATCAAAATAAGTCAAAATATAAGGTGCATTTTAACCATTTATTTACTTTAAATTTTAACTTACAAAAATCACTAAAGCTTTATTTAGATCATTTAAATTCAAATTTAAGTTAAAATATCATATTTTTACATTTGAAAATACTTAATAATTTTCAGAAAATATATAAAAATAACCACGGGTCTGTATAATATTTTCTAACCTAGGTCAAGTGATACAGATAATATATCATTTCAATCCGTAATTTAAAAGAAAAATCTAGGTTCTATCATTTCAAACCCACAATCCCAAGTCAAATAAAAATAAAAATCGCTTGAGCCTATCATTTCAGCTCATAACGATTTTTCCCTATTCTAATGTCCATTCGGGTATGTATCATTTCAACCCATAGTGATTCTATACTAATAGGGAACTTGCAGTGTGAGAAACAGAAAAATAAAATAAACAGTAAACAGATCATGTGATGTCAGGTGATACAACAGGTATATATAATCAGGTAATGTCATCATATAATGTCAGATAACAGGCAGATGTGAGCATATAACATGGCATATCAACTACTACAATTCAAGTGACATTGTTTCACATTTACATAAGTACGATTTGTCGAGAGTGATAAACTCACCTTCTAAAGCTAGAGATAACAAATTAGAGACACACAAACAACTGAAAAGCACGACAAGGCACGATTCATATTCAAGGAGAAGTAGCACCGAAACCCAAAACTTGTAAACAAATAAATATAACAAATATAAGTATATGATTCAACACAAACAAAATAAGAATTCAATAATGTAAAACATAAATCAATTTGAAACAAAATATGGATTTAGTCAACAAGTGGGCTCGGCCACATCACCTATAGGCTCGGCCATCACCATATTTTGCTCGTCCATGATGTTTAGAGGCAAGCTAGGCTCGGCCATGATCAGGTAATGCACGACTATGGTTTGGAAAGTGACGAGATAGGGGTTGCATGAAGGTAAAAGGTCATGTGGCAGGGCATGTGAAAGGTCTTGGCTACAAGTGGGTTTGGCCTAGGCAAGTATGGCTCGGTCCATGGTCAGGCAAAGGGTCAGGTCAAGTCTGGGTGCGGCAAGGGTCAGGTCAGGTCATGGCAAGGGGCTGGAGGAGGACATGGTGGTGGAGGCCGAGGCAAACAAAGTGGAGAAGTGATCAAGTGGAGGTTTGGCTAGGGTTTCATGCATAGATGGTGATGGATTTGGATCTATTGGTCACGGCTATGGCATGGAGATAGTGAAGAGGGGTGGAGGCCGATCATGGTGGTGGTGGAGAGGGGATGTGGTCAGCAATAGCATAATGTCCGAGCCTAGCCTTGAGAACAATGGAGAAAAACAAATGAAAAAGAGTAAAAGAAGAGACGAGGAAGCCATAGAACTTACTGAATTTTTCTTCCAGGGAATATAAATGAGAAAGAGAAGGGAATGAGATGTTCTGTACGTGAATTAGAAAGAGAAGTGGATGGCTATGAGGAATGAAATGCATGGCTAGGAAATGAAGAGGCTAGGCACAGGAAAAGTCGTTAAAACATGTAACTCAAGTCTCTTTGAATTTCTAAGCCATAAATCAAAAAAAGAAAAATAGAAAGTAGAGAAATGAAAAAAAAATGAAAAATATAGAAATTAGAAATGAAATAGAAAATACAAAATAGAGAATAGACCAAAATATAAAATTTCCAGAAAATCAATATTTAATTATATTTGGAAAACAAAATATAAACAAAATCCAAAATACATTGGAAAATTCCAAAATTCAATTTAAAATGATTTTAACATTAAAGTTTTCAAATAAATTCCATTTAAAAATATTTACAAAATCTTTGGGTTGTTACACTCTCCCTAACTCAAAACTTTTCGTCCTCGAAGGAACGAAACAAGGAAAAACAAAGAAAGATAAGATAATGGCAAATAGTACCTGGAATAAACAATTCCAGATTCGAAGCACGCATGCTCTCCTCCGTCTCCCAGGTACAATCCCAGTCATCAGTACTCCACTGCACTTTGACCAGATTAACAGATTTCCTTCTTAGCTACTTCATACCTCTATCGACAATACGAAGTGGCTTCCTCTCGACAGTCAGATTAGGCTCATTATCCAAACTCTCGAGAGCAGAAGGCTGAACAATAAGAGATGGATCATGAAGATACCGGCGAAGATGCGAAACATGGAATACATTATGCACTCCAGAAAACTTCTCAGGCAAATCCAAACGATAAGCTAAAGAACCAATCCTCTCCAAGATGCGGAAAGGACCAATGAACCTAGGAGCAAGCTTCCCTCTACAACCAAAACGAATCACATTCCTTAAGGGAGAGACCTTAAGGAAAACCAGATCACCAATAGAAAACTCCAAACTCCTCCTACACCTATCAGCGTACTTCTTCTGTCTATCCTGAGCACTCCTCATCTTTCTCTTAATCTCCTCAACTCTCTCAGAAGCCTCCAGAATCATATCAAGACCAAGAACCAAACGATTACCGGATTCAATCCAGCAAGATGGGGATCTGCAAGGTCGTCCGTAAAGAGCAGCAAACGGCGACATTTCAATACTGGCCTGAATATAAAAGAGAGAATGAGATAGATAAAGAATTAAGATAAGATTAAAACAGTAGATTAAGATTATACCTGATAACTGTTGTTATAGGTGAATTCGACAAGATGGAGATGATCTTCCCAAGATCCTCCATAATCAAGCACACAAGCACGAAGAAGATCCTCTAGAATCTGATTCACCCTTTCCATTTGACCGTCGGTCTGTGGATGGTAAGCAGTGCTCAGATTCAGATGAGTACCCAAAGATTCCTGAAAAGCTCACCAAAACTGACTAGTAAAGATAGGATCTCTATCACAAAAAATACTGATAGGGACACCATGGAGACGAACAATCTCTCTCATATAGATCTCAGCCAGACTGGAAGCAGAACGGGTAGACCTGACCGGAATGAATTGAGCAGACTTGGTCAGTCTATCCACAATAACCCAAATACTCTCATTACCCCTCCTAGTCCTCGGTAATCCATCAATAAAATCCATAGAAACTTATTCCCATTTCCAATTGGGAACCTCAAGAGGCTGCAACAAACCAGGGGTCTTTTGATGATCGGCCTTGACTTGCTGACAAGTCACACACCTACTAACAAAAATGGAGATATCCCTCTTCATACCCTTCCACCAATACAACTTCTTCATATCCTGATACATCTTGGTCACACCTGGATGAATAGAAAGTCTGGATCGATGATTCTCTCGAAGTAACTCCTGTCTCAATCCATCAACCTTCGGGACACGAATCCGATTATTAATCCTCAAAATACCTCTATCATCGATCTGAGCTCCACTACCATCAAGACTACTACCACCAACCCTACTACGGACACTCTCCTTCATAAGCCTAAGCATCTGATCCTCATCCTGGTTAGAAATGATACGATCCAAAAGAGGAGAAGAAACAACAAGTTGACACAACATCGCCTTCTTCCGACTCAAAGCATTGTCCACAACATTAGCTTTCCCAGGGGTATAGTTGATGTCGAGGTCATAAGAAGCAAGGAACTCAAGCTACCTAACTTGTCTCTGATTCAAATCGTTCTGAGTGAAAATATATCTCAAAGACTGATGATCTGTAAAAAGCTCAAACTTAGTTCCCAAAAGATGATGCCTCCAAAGCTTCAAAGAAAAAACCACAACAAGCAACTCCAAATCATGAGCGGCATAATTGGCTTCATGGGTCTTCAACTGACGACTGGCATAAGCAATTACCTTCCCATCTTGCATCAAAATAGCTCCCAAACCTTCACGAGTAGCATCAGTGTATACCGTTAATCCCTAATTTCCATTTGGAACGGTTAGAACTGGTGCAGAAGTAAGCTTGTGCTTCAACTCAATGAATGCGGCTTTACACTTATCATTCCATATAAACTTAGCATTCTTTCGAGTCAAAGCAGTGAGAGGTGCAGCAATCCGAGCAAAATTCTCAATGAATCTCCGATAATAACCGGTAAGACCCAGAAAGCTACGGATATCAGATGGAGTCCTAGGAATTTCTCAATCCTGAAATAGAATAGGGAAAAATAAGAACCACAAAGAATGATAGAAAGATTAGATTACAAAAGAAAGATGAGAAAAGGTAAACTTACATTGATCGCAGTGATCTTAACTGGATCAACAGAAACTCCATTACCAGAAACAATATGCCCGAGAAATCGGACTTCATCCTTCCAGAAATGGCATTTAGAAAATTTAGCTTTCAACTGATGATTCCTGAGAGTCTCAAGAACAAATCTCAAATGGGATTCATGCTCATCCTTAGTCTTAGAGAAGACGAGAATATCATCAACAAAGACAAGCACAAACTTGTTAAGCACATCACGAAAGACACGATTCATCAAATCAACAAAGAAAGCAAGAGCATTAGTCAAACCAAAAGGCATGACTAACCATTCATAGTGAGCTTGTTCTTGCCATAGGTAATGCACGGCTATGGTTTGGAAAGTGAAGAGACAGGGGTTGCATTAAGGCAAAAGGTAATGTGGCAAGGCATGTGAAAGGTCTTGGCTACAAGTGGGTTCGGCCTAGGCAAGTATGGCTCGGTCCATGGTCAAGCAAAGGGTAAGGTCAGGTCTGAGTGCGGCAAGGGTCAGGTCCGGTCACGGCAATGGGCTGGAGGAGGACATGGTGGTGGAGGCCGAGGCAAACAAAGCGGAGAAGTGATCAAGTGGAGGTTTGGCTAGGGTTTCATGCATAGATGGTGATGGATTTGGATCTATTGGTCACGGCAAAGGCATAAAGATGGGGAAAAGGGGTGGAGGCCGATCATGGTGGTGGTGGAGAGGGGATGTGGTCGACAATAGCATGATGGCCGAGCCTAGCCTTGAGAACAAAGGAGAAAAACAAATGAAAAAGAGTAAAAGAAGAGAAGAGGAAGCCATAAAACTTACTGAATTTTTCTTCCAGGGAAATAAATGAGAAAGAGAAGGGAATGAGATGTTTTGTATGTGAATTAGAAAGAGAAGTGGATGGCTATGAGGAATGAAATGCACGGCTAGGAAATGAAGAGGCTAGGCAAAGGAAAAGTCGTAAGTTAAAACATGTAACTCAAGTCTCTTTGAATTTCTAAGCCATAAATCAAATAAAAGAAAAATAGAAAGTAGAGAAATGAAAAAAATGAAAAATATAGAAATTAGAAATGAAATATAAAATATAAAATAGAGAATAGACCAAAATATAAAATTTCCAGAAAATCAATATTTGATTATATTTGGAAAACAAAATATAAACAAAATCCAAAATACATTAGAAAATTCCAAAATTCAATTTAAAATGATTTTAACATTAAAGTTTTCAAATAAATTCCATTTAAAAATATTTACAAAATCTTTGGGTTGTTACATTCATCTAGGCATCTGAATCCTTTAAACTGTTATATTTGAAAAGACATATCTCTTTTCTCTCACCAGATGCAAATCCTTTCTTAATGGTTTTCTGTGATAGATTGCAACTTTTGAAGGAGACATTTTGACACTTATAAATACGTGTCTATGGCTAGAGTTTGATAATCTAATTCTTGTTTTGATATACTTCTCTCTCGCTCTCAAAACTCTTTTGCTTTCAAGTTCTAAACTTTCATTCAATATCACCAATAACTATTCAATAGTCTTAGTGATCTACTTCCTTAAACTCACATACTTTCACTCAGTCAACTCAAAGAGGGGATTATAGGAAGCTTTGTACTATAAGTCAAAATCCATCTTGATAGAACATAGCATTGCCAAGTTAACAAATTATTGTAAATGGTTATTCCTCAAGGCTAAGTGAGGGTTTTTTATTAGTGAAATCCAAAGGGAAACTTCGGCCCTGGACGTAGGATGCGAGATCTGAACCAGTATAAAAACTTTGGTGTGATCGTTCTTACCTTACTCTGTTTTATTAGTATTTAGCTTACACACACAACATAAACACATTTACATTATTCATACTATAGATCATGTGCACTTTCATGTAGTATTAGAGCAAGGTCTTTTCATTAACTGTCACAAAGTTTTTTGAAAAGTTTAATAATATGGAAAACACGTTTCTAGAGGGTCAATTAACTACAAGACCTCCACTTTTCATCGTGTCTAATTTTGCATATTGGTCTACACGCATGAGAACTTTTATGGAAGCTTACGGTCTTGAGATTTGGCAAGCTACTCAAACTAAGTATGAAGCTCCTTCTACGGAAATGAGTACTTGGTCGGATGCTCAAAAAACTGCGGCAACCAACAATGCAAAAGCCATGAATGATTTGTTTGATTCATTTGACAAAAATGAAGTTTCTAGAGTAATGCTTTGCAAAATCGCATATAATATTTGATGTACACTTCAAATCACTCATAAAGGAACAAACAAAGTTAAATACACTAAAATTTATATTCTTCAAAGTCAATTTCAATAATTTAATATGAAAACTAATGAAACCATTGTAAATATGTGTGCAAGATTCCAAATCATACAGCATGATCTCATGGCACTAGGGGTTACATTTACTGACTTTGATCTTGTTACACGTATTTAAATTCTTTAACAATTGAGTGGGAAAGAAAAGTTCTAGTAATAGAAGAAGCCAATGATCTCTCCTAGCTCAAAGTTGTAGAATTATTTGGAAATCTGATGTCGTATGAAGTTATTCTGTAGGCAAGAAAAGAAAAAAATGAAGAGAAGAAGAGTATAGCTTTTCAAGCCAACAATGAAGACTCAGACTTAGATGAAGATAAGATTGTGTTCATCGCCAAAAAATACAACAAGTTTAAGAAATTTAAAAATCATAAAAGCCCAAAATGGTGGAAACTCAACTTCAATTAAGTGTTTCGAATGTAACAAATTCAGGCACATGAAGAAGGATTGTCCACAAC
The DNA here is from genome assembly GCA_030737815.1 of Allium fistulosum. Taxonomy (NCBI): domain Eukaryota; kingdom Viridiplantae; phylum Streptophyta; class Magnoliopsida; order Asparagales; family Amaryllidaceae; genus Allium; species Allium fistulosum. The sequence continues at coordinate 638,335,355 of CM060901.1, forward strand.
TAAACAAGGAAAAAAAGAAAAAACAAATTCGAGAAGTTCAAGAAGAAATGAAAAGCTTTTCAAGTCACCTGGGATGACTTGGATTCGTCTTCTTTAGAGAGTGAAAGTGATATGACATAGAACAAACAAACGTTTATTTCATGGACGCTAACGAGGTAAATTCCGATCTGTATTATAATGATATTCTTGAAATTAGTATTGAACTTAGTGATAAACTAAGAAATTTGAAGAAAATATATAAAGAAAGTATAAGAAAGTTAAATAGAGCTGAATTTGAAATTGGTATGCTTAAAGATGAAAAATGTATTTTAGAAGAAGAATTAGAAAATTCACAAAAATCTTGTGAAAGTTTAAATTCTCAAAATATCGCTTTAATTGATGAAACTAAGGCAAGTAAAATTAAGAACGATAAACTTAGTAAAGAAGTTTGTGAACTAAAATCAAATTTAGATTTTCAAAAAAGGAAGTTTTAGAATTAAAACGAAAATTGGAGCAAATTACAAATAATGTTTCAAAATTTAACAAAGGAAAAACAAAGCTTAGAAAATTTGATTAAAATCTCAGAATCATCTAGTAATAAAAATGGACTTGGTTTTAAGAAAGCCAAACAAATAAACAGTAATAATAAGAAATATAGCACTTTGTACACAAAATTTAGGAAATCTAAAGATAGTGCTAAAACAAATATTTCTAATTCTAAAAATATAAAAATTTGGATTCCTATTATGAAAAACAAATTAATTAGGTAATATATATATATATATATGTGACTTTCTAAAAGATATTTACTATAGCTCTAACTATATTTATAAAGGTCCCGAACCCTTATGGGTATGGCTACCTTCTTCTACTAACACATAGGACCCTAACGTAGGAAGTGGATACCAATAAATTTTTTTTTTGTAAGTACCCAATAACAAAAAGGATAAATGGATACTCGATAGTGGATGCTTCAAGAATATGATAGGAAATGCAAATATGTTTACTAACATAAGATACGTTGATGGAGGAACCGTGACATTCGGAGACAACTTGTAACGACCTGGAAATTTTAACGATTTTTAGTAACGTAATTAATTAAATTTTTCATGAAATTAAATAATAAAATTTTTGCAATAAAAATTTGATATTTGTGATACGGCTATTTAAACATAGCAAGTGTCGGATTTTCGTTGGAAATTATGAATGTTTGTTTTGTTGTGAAAATTTCAATTTTGAATTTAAATCAGTTAAATTTGATGGAAATAAATTATTTTTGAAATCTAAATATGTTTATATAAGGAAAATGTAAATCATTTTCTGAGTGAGACGTCGTATTTCATTTCGCCAAATTTGGACTAATATAGCCCTGTTTATCTTATATTCGGTAATTTAGCAGTAGTTTGGCAGCGAAAATCGACTTTTGATAGGATGATCGTATCGCTCATATCTGTGTGCCATTTCGTTCATCTCGTCGTGCTGATCTCCGCAGTATATTCATTCGTGCATTTCGGCGTCCGGTACATAGTGAAATCTGCGAAACGGTTAGCCGTATCGGTACCCGTTTGAATCTTTGGGTTTCTTGTGTCCATTCGTTTGTTTCCCGAGACAACCAATTGTCAGTAGCCACTAATATTTCCAGAATTAACTGTTGACTTTTGGTTATCCCAGTGTTTCATTTATAATTTTCTGGTTCGTTCTATTGCTCATTCTCTATCCATTATCTCCTTTGTTCCGTGCCTTTCTTTCGATAATATATAATATAAAATTTATATATTTATTTACCTGAAGCTATGGAGATATGCACGTCTCCTTCGATTGCAAAACTTGCCTCCTTTATATTTGCTTGGAACCGAATCTCCTTCCACCTTCATCGCAAACCCATACCAACATCCGTCATTTCCCAAGCGCCTATGCCACTAGCTTCCACCCTCCTTCCTTTAAACCCAATTCGCCAGAACTCACCCCACGTCCAACCAATCTCCTTACTTCATTCCCTACACCATATCACAGCCGAGAGAAAAAAATGATGAACATGCAGCAGTTCCCCTCCCTGACAGTTCGTCCACCGTCAGCCTACAAGCTTCCAACCTTTGCCTCGCCGCTCAACCATCGCCTGCATCTCCACGCCCCACCTCCTTTCAACCATTAGCCAACCCCTTCTTCCTCTTGAAACCCACCGCCTTGCACACACGACAGCCCACCTACTCGTCGACAGTGTGCCCGTCAACCTCCCACTGCCCGAGCGCCTACACAGCAGCCTTGCCGTGCTCCACTGCTAGAAGCACTTCGGATCCGCCATCTCCAGACAAAGCAAACCCATCACCACTTGCCTAAGCGCCTCTCCTAACCTGACCTACCGCCTTACCAAACTCCATTGCATCGTCCGCCAGCCTCGACAGCAGCAGCTCCACAACCCGAAGCAACCACCTGCATAGTCGCCCACCTAGCAGCCTTCCATTGCCGAGCAGCGGTTATTGCTCATGTATATATATTTATTGCGTATATTTGAGACATTGTTGCTTGTATATATGTTTGTGTGTGTGTGTGTGTATATATATATATATATGTTTGCCAATCTATGCTGCGGCATCATCTTCCTTTCAGTCTTCTTTCTTAAAAAAACAAAGGTATATATATTACACACACACAAAAATATATATATATATATTGGTTTTGGAATTCTGTCCATACTGATTTGTTGTCCCACTGTCTAATTTGTCGCATCGGTTTTCTAGCTTGCTGCTGTCCGAATCCGCATTCTAGAAGCAGTTTTTCTAGCTTTGTCAATTATCCGTGCGTATCCGTGCCTGTTTTCATACTGTTCTCGTGTTTCTCTAGCCTCGAAAGGTAAGCAATCACTCACGATTAACATTCTTATGTTTAGTAAGTTTATTTCACATGAAATGACGATTGAAATATGTTATTAGATTTGAATTGTCTAGAAATGAATCGTTAAGTATGATATGTTATTGTTTAAAAATTTCTTACCTATGCTAATTGACATATGACACTGATTAACATGATGCATATATATGTTGCTTTAAATTGTTAATTAGGATATATGCTCATTATTGATATGCTATTTTATACTATTATTATATTATTCTCACACTGCAAGTTCCCTGTTAGTTAGGAAATTCCTTATGGGTTGAAATGATACATACCCGAACGATCTTATAGATTATGGCAAAATCGTTATGGGTTAAAATGATAAACTCAAGCGATTTTATTAATTTTGAATTTTAGGATTACGGGTTGAAATGATAAACCCGTAAATTTAATTTATTATGGATTGAAATGATAAATATCCAAATCACTTGACCATAGGATAGAAAATTATACACGGACAGTTGGTCAATTTTTTTATGATTTCTAGATTTTATTTAAAAAAGGGAAAATATATGTGTTTGAATAAATATTGATTTTTAATATAATATAAAGGTTTTATTTTAATTTTAATATGTGTATAAATTTAGACTTTTAAATTATATGTTTTTCAGATTTTAAAATTTATAAGTTAATTTTTTAAAAGGTAAATTATAAAATTTTACTTATAACTTTATTATTTTTAATATATAAAAAATAGGATTTATTATAGGTTTAATAAAAAAGGTTTAATTTAATTTAATTAAAATTTAATTTACTTAATATATATAATATGTTTTAAAATATTTATTTAAGATTTATATTAATATTTGGAAATAGTTTTATAATAACTTTAATAAATAGAGGTTGGAAAGATAAATTAAAGTTGACTTGAAATTTAAAATTGGTTAACAATCGTATTTAAATAAAATTGATTTGAAAACTTATAAACTTGAGATTTTAAAGATATAATTTTTATAACTTGATAACTGGATTTTTATTAAAGGTGATTAAATGAATATTTTCAAATTTAAATAAAATTAAAAATTGAATATTTAATATTGATTTAAATTTTTAATTTGAGATTTTATTTAAATGTTATTAAAAATGATTAAGTGAATATTTCGAATCTAAATCAAATTAAAGTTGAATTTTGAGATCTAAATGAAATTTATTATTGTATATCGTTTGAATGTTTAAACTTTGAAACATATTGAATTGGAAGTGGATTTAATTTGTAGTTCAAACTGGATTTGAAATCGGTATAAATTAAAAATAGTTTTAATGAGAATTTGAATTGAATCTTTAACTTTTTATTGAAATTGTTGAACTGAGATTGATTTAATTTGAATTTTTGGAACTAAAGTTTATTTGAATTGATTTGTAATATTGGAAGAAACAATTCTAATTTGAAACTATTTTCGATATACTCTAATTTTAATATATAAACTATTTTTAATATATAAACTACTTTACTATATAAACTATTTTAATCTGTAACCTATTTTTAAATATAAACAATTTTTAATTTATAACTATTTCAATATATATAAACTATTTTCAATATTTAAACTGTTGAAGTTGGAACTGCTATGATTTAGACTTAATGGATTTAGATGCGAATATTTTGATATAATGGTTTAAACTATTTGTGGTTATGATTTTGGAAGTGAATATGATTTCGAAAGTGATAATGATTTCGAAAGTGGATATGATTTTTGGAAGTGATATGATTTTGAAATGAATATGATATTTTGATATGAATTATAAACTGTTCGAAATGAAAATGACCACGGTGTGAAATAAGCGTTTGGTTGTTAAAGAGACCGGGATCGGATATTTTCATACTCTCTGCCAATACCGAAAACCACTTTAACAACCATGTACGTGGTGGAGAATCCAGAATGAAGTAGGATAGTTTGGCGACGTCTATATGAGGTATTAATGCAGCCCCCACTCCCGCGAGTCAGCTTGATGTGACTAAAACAGGAGCCATACCGAGCCAAGTGAGGTCGCACCTCCGATCGGGCATATTCCTTTAATACCATTCTATTACTTTGTGATTTGATTGGGTGCACCTTAGATTATGGGAATATGTCTCGAGGTGGGCGGTAGTAACTGATATGCGTTACCACCAGTCCGGATCCGCAAAATGGTAGTATCCTACCCTGAGCATTGCCTCGCGTGCCTTGTCACATGCCTTATCACGCCCATTACGAGTTTCGTTTGTATCGTACCTATGGAGTGCCCTATGATAGCCCTCCAGTTTATGGAGGAATTACGGTACTGTATAGACTACGGGAATATATATAAAAATGCTTTAAAGGGGATATGGGTAATGCCTTAACGCTATTTTGATATTTTACTTTACTGTAGACATTATATATGTAGCGTATTGTACTATGTATGTAGATAGTTTAACGGATCCTTAAAGGATGGGAATCTCAAACATCCTTTAAGTTATATTGCATTTCACTTGGACATTTCACTTGAGTTGATTTACTGGCATAATAATGTTAATCCTGACTCGAGTGTTTTGTGTTTTGCTCTATGCTCGTGTCAGACTGAGTGTCACAGCATTTGAGACTCACCTTTGGAGCTTGGAGCTTTGCTTGAAGATCTGTCTTATATCTATTCAGCTTTCAGTTATTTCCAATTATTTCTATTCATACTTGTCAGTTGCTTTTGTATTGAGATTTCTATATATTCGGGATTTCGTTGTATTTCACTTTAGACTCTAATATTCTATAGTAGCTTCATGAACTACCATTTATCTATTTCACAGCTTATTGTTGTATTACTCTGTGTTTTTGATTCTGTGATTTATTTATTTACTGTATATGCTAAGTTTGCCAAATATAAATTAACAATCTGTTATTTTGAGCAATTCAAGTCTAACATGAGTGGATGATTGTCGATTTGAATGGTTCGAAATAGCGGGTCGTTACACAAATCAAAAGGATTAGTAGTTGGAATTGGAGATGTCATCAATATTGGTATGTCTAACTCTCCGTTAATTACAGATGTGTTACTGGTAGAAAATTTAAAACATAATCTTTTAAGTATAAGTTACGTGATAAAGGTTTTAAAATCGATTCTGAAAAAGATAAATGTAATATTTTTGACCAAAATAAAAATTTAGTTTTTAAAGGTAAAAGAAAACAAAATATTTATGTTTTAAATATTTTTAATCATAATAACGATATCCGTTTAGCTGTAAATCATAACGATCTGTGGCTTTTGCATAAACGTTTTTTTCTTGTTAATTTTAATTATCTTCATAAGCTTGCTAAAAATGAATTAGTAAAAGGTTTACCAGAAATAAATTTTAAAGTTAATAATTTATGTGGCGCTTATCAATATGGAAAATTAAAGAAAACTTCTTTTAATCTAAAAAGGAAATATGATCAAAACAACCACTTGAACTATTTCATTTAGATTTATTCGCTCTTACTCAAGTAAGATCAATAAATCATAATAAATATGTTTTTGTGATTGTTGATGGTTATTCTAGAATTAAATGGACATTATTCTTAAGACATAAAAGTGATACTTTTGAAATATTTAAGATTTTTGCAAAGAGAATTTAAAATTTAAGAGATTTAAAAATTGAAAGTATTAGAAGTGATCATGAAGGAGAATTTAAAGATGAATTATTTAAAGATTTTTGTAATAAGAAGGGTATTTATCATAATTTTTCTTTTCCACGAACACTGCAAGAAAATGTTGTAGTTGAAAGGAAAAATCATACGTTCTAAAATTGTGCATAAACATTGCTAAGCATTAGTAACTTACTAAAGAATTTTTGGGCCGAAGCCCTTCTTACTGCTTGTTATGTAGTTGATCGTGTTTCCTTAAGGCCATTGACTAAAAACACTTCTTATGAAATGTTTTATGGAAAGAAACATAAAGTCTCATACTTTCGATTTTTGGTTCAAAATGCTTCATTTTAAATACTAAAGATCAATTAGGTAAATTTGACCTGAAGCCATTGAAGGCATTTTTATTAATAAACGAACAAACACAATTGAAGATTCTTTCATGTGTTTTTGATAAAGAATTTAAAAATAAGAAGTGAAGATGAAGAAATTTCAGACTAAAACAACCATGTGTTTTAGAAACTAATTTCTTAGATACAAACACTAATAACGAAAATGGTTTTGAAAATAATAACAATGAAAATACTAACTTAAGATCTCCTCCTAGAATTTTAAAAGACCAACCCATAGTTAATATAATTGGAGATGTAAATACTAGAATCACAACTAAAAGTTAGTTAAATCACATGGGTCATGTAGCTTTTATCTCTAATATAGAACCTAAAATGTATAAGGAAGCCGCTAAAGACGATTTTTGGATATTAGCAATGCGGCAAAAACTTAAACGATTTGAAAGAAATAATGTTTGGGAAATTGTACCAAGACCAGATGATTAATCCATTTTTGGAACAAAATGGGTATTTAAAAATAAAGCCGATGAAAATGGTAATATAATTCATAATAAAGCAAGATTAGTTGCTCGTGAGTATAAAAAAGAAGAAGGAATTCACTATGAAATAACAATTGCACCTTAGCTCGACTAGAAGCAATACAAATATTACTTACATTTGCACGTCTTCACAATTTTAAATTATGTCAAATGGATGTCAAAAGTGCTTTCTTAAACGATTTTATAAAAGAAAATGTTTATGTTGAACAGTCACCATTTTTTTCATGAAAAGTTTCCAAACAATGTTTTCAACCATAAAAAGGAGCTTTATGGTCTTAAACAAGCACCCTGTGCTTGGTGTAATAGACTCAGTCATTTGTTAAATTTTGGTTTTCAATTCGGTAAAATTGGCACTATGTTATTTAGGGGTGGGCAAGGGTTGGTTTGGTGCAGTTTAGAACCCAAACCGCTTCCACACAACAATAAACAGTTAATCAAAAATACAAATCATCATAATAATCTTTTAAACGGTTCGGTTTAATGTAATACGGTCTCATTTTGGTCCCGTTTGGTTTGAACCCATATTAAATATGAAATAAGAGAATTACTTCCATCAACAATCAGTTTACAAAGGCAGTTATGTGAAGCTTTTACACTTAAAGTTTAGAACACACAATGTTATACTGAAATGAAATATTAGTTCTTAATTATATAAATATTTCAATTTGACATTTAGCTACAAGTGAGATTTTTTAGTAGACAAACCAAACATGAACGTTAATCAATGCATAATCATTAAGTAAAATGACTAGAATAAGATTATAATTAGCATTTATCCAAAAAATGAGATGAAAAATAATATACCAAAATTATACCATCTTCTTTTATGACAACAATTATTATTAATATAACAACAACATACATTGAAAATAGAATAGACATCGTTAGAATCTAGAATGAGATAGGAGTTGCCTATATTTTTACCATAAGATTACTAGTCTAAATTTTTGGTTTAGTCTAGTTTATATAGTCAGTTCAATTGTCCAAACCGTAACCGAACCATATCAATGCAGGTCGGTCCGATTTGGGGAATTTGCTTTGGTTAGAAGACTCGGTGTGGCTTTCCGTATCGTTTAATATAGTCAGTTCCGGCGGTTTCTGTATATTTGTGCGGTTTATGCCCACCCCTAGCGTTATTTATCAGAAAAGGAAAATAATGATATTTTAATTGTTCAAATCTATGTTGACGATATAATATTAGGATCTACAGATGAAAAAATGTGTAATGATTTTGCAACTATTATGAAAATGAATTTAAAATGTCTCATATAGGAGAATTGAACTTCCTTTTGGATTTACCAATTAAATAATTAGAAAATGGAATTTTTATTTATCAAGAAAATTATTGTAGTGAATTGTTTAAACTTTTTGGAATGGATAATACTTCAAGTAAACCAACTCCAATGAGTACTAGTTTACACTTAGATAAAGATGAGAAAGGTAAGGATTTTGATCAAAAACTATATAGAAGTATAATAGGAACCTTATTTTATCTAACCGCTAGTAGACCCGATATTATGATGAGTGCTTATTTGTGTGCTCGATTTCAAGCACAACCCAAGGAATCACATTATCGAGCCATGAAACGAATTTTGTGATATTTAACCAACTCCAAAGATTACAGACTCTTTTATCCAAAAAGCGACTCTTTTGAATTAGTTTCATATAGTGATGCAGATTTTGAAGGTTGCAATACGGATCAAAAGAGTATGATTGGCACTAGTCAATTTATTGGTCAATCTTTGGTCTCGTGGTTTAATAAGAAACAAAATTGTGTTTCATTATTGACATGTGAGATTGAGTATATCTCGGCCGCTTTGGTTTGTGCTCAAGTAATTATATGCAACAAACATTTCAATATTTCGGGAAAAATATTAAGAAATCCCCTATATATTGTGATAATACAAGTGTGATTAGTCTCTCTAAAAACCCTACCAATTATTCTAGAACAAAGCATATTGATATACGTCATCATTTTATAAGATATAACGTAGAAAAAGATATCATCTTCCTAGAAATTTTTAATGCGGAAAACAAAATAGGAGATAGTTTTACTAAACCATTATGTGAAATAACATTTTTAAAATTACGTCGAAAATTAGGAATTTGTTCTTTAAATGAATTAGTTAAATAAATAAATTTTTTTGAATTATAAGAATATATATAATATTGATTAACTATGAAAATATGAATATTAACTATGAATATTATAAGAATAAATAAAATATTCCAACTAAAAATAGTTATTGATTAAAAGAAATATAAATGGATTCTTTTACATATAACCTATATTTCTACTGGTTAAATAAATTTTAGCAATAAATAGCTATTAGTGAAAATTATCTAAGGTAATAAACTGAGATTTCTAAAAATGACTCCTATTTTTAGTAATCTCTATGTGTATTTAACCAATGCATGTTAGTTTGTCAAAAACATATTTTAATAATATCAAACTTTGAAAACAACTCCTCATCATATATTAAAATCACGTCCTCTCCTTCATAGAAACTAGTTTTTTTTTCTAAAGGGAAGAAAGTTAGATAATTAATTAATTTTGAAGGCCACTTTACTACCGCTCAAGATGATTGTATCGTTGGTATAGCTCGTTATCAAGAAGAAGTAATGAGATTGCAAAAAGAAATATATTGGGAACAATGTCAACAAGGTGAACATCTGAATTTTATAGAAAGGACTCAAATGGCGTATTATAGGAAATCGTCAACTAAAAAATGTATTCGTTCTAATGGAAGTCCTTCAAAGGAACCATCAACTCCTATCAAAATATATGAGTCAAATCAAGCTAATTCTTGGGAACAATGGGCCTTTGAAGATAAAACTAAGCCATCAAAAAATTAAATGATAATGTATTATTTCTTTTTCATGAATATTGTTTTATATATAGTTCAAATATTATAAATAAATTAAGTGGTTTTATTTATAAAACCAACAAACTAAGATCTTAGACGTTTGAGTACAAACAGCCAGACATCTGAGCAAGAGCTATTTTTTGTTAATACTACAGAATCATATGTCTGACTTCCCTAATCTAGACATCTGAATTCACCTTTTTTACACTACGTAGGCTCTGGAACTTATTTCTCTACTTTCAAAGGTCTGATTCTCAGGTCCAAACGTCTGAATTTATGACAGTTTGTTTTTTAAAATAGCCTTTCACTTCTCTTGAAACATTTATCACTTTCATTATCTTTTACGTTCTCAAACCCATACTTTCCAAAACCTTAGCTTCTCAAATCATCAAAATGGCTCCAAACCTATTTCTAAAAGATCAAAAAGAGTAGAACCATCTTCCTCTACATCGATCCCTCAATCTACTGATGAGAATATCAAGATCTGGTTAAGAGGAAGTACGCTTGCTGAACAAAGATTTGAAGAATTAAAGAAGAAAAAGATTCATGATGGTCTATACTATAGTCTAAGAAACTTTGACGAGTATAATCTTAAGAATCTCACCAATGAAGTAAGAATCTCAACTTTGTTGGAGTATGATGATAACAAGGTAGTCATTGATCCCCTTGCCATTTATCTATTTTATGCAAATTTGTATTGATGTTTGGAAAAATCATGATGAGGAGGGATGGTTATGGAGTAGTGCTTATGACAAACTTGTTAAAATTCATGTAAATCATGTTGATATTGCACTCGGTTGTGGTGAAGGGGGAATTCTAATTGATGAGTTGTCGCATTATAAACATAAAAGAAGAAATGTGATAATGCATGAAATTTAGGAAGACTTTATGCCAGAATGGAAAACAAGCTTTTTAGACCTTGGGCTAGACTTCTTAACTGAATGTTGATCAACAACATTATTCCTCGTCTATGGAGCCATAAGCAAATTTATGAAAATGATCATAAGGCTCTTTATGCTATCTTTGGACGAATGGATATTAATTGGGAAAAATTCATACAAGATGAGATTAAGAACTTTTGGCTTAGAAGAAGGCCAACTATCTTATATGCACCGTATATTATTAGGCACCTCGCTTTCAATGTTAACATCATTCAATCTAATTTTGAACCTATGCCAATCAAATATAGTGTAAGATAGTTATTTAGCCTCATGCACTTGCCTACCACCCTACCTCATCACATTATATTTTATGAATGAACTTCATAACAAAGTCAACGTGGCCAAAGTTCAACACAACTACCAAAACAAACTCCACCTCTTCAATAAGCCTCAATTCCTCCTCATCTTATGCAATAAGAGTCCAAATATAACATTAAAACCGATCTCCATGAAGCTCGACTTCTACCAAATCCAAATGAGTCATTAACAAAATTAACCTTCCAAAATCATAGAATTATCATGACTAATTAAAAGTCTTTAGAAAAGAGAGTTGAAGGTCTAGAGAGATCTTTCTCAACTCGGATGGGAAAGATTTAACGATCGATGGAAACAATTGTTTCATCACTCTTTAAGATGATGAGAAAGGTTAGAGGATGATCAAGCTCCACTTCAAAATCTTCTCCTTCAAAAGTCCACCTCCTTCACATTTATGTTCCTCACCTTCTCGAGCATCCGTGCATAATGCTAAATCTTCTCATCGAGACAAAGGGAAGTCACTCACATAAGAACATAACGATGAGGAAGGCGACAAATCCGAGTCATGGCATTGGTCCGATGTACAAATGGATGAATTACAATTTTTTCCTTTTCATGGCCGATGTAACGACCCGTAAATTTCAACCGTTTTAATAACGTAATTAGTTGAAATTTTGTGAAATTTTAAACGATAAAATTTTGAAATAAAAATTTGATATTTGGAATGCGTCTAGTTAAACATAGCAACTGGTAAATTTTCATCCAAAAATATGAAAGTTTATTTCGCGCGTAAATTTACTTCAATTCAATCAGTTAAAAAACGATGAAAATAAAATATTTCCGAAACCTAAATATTTTTACATAGAAAAATTCTAAACCATCTTCTGAGCAAGATGTCAGTTTGTCGTTTTTCCAAATTCGGACATCTTTGGCTCCGTCGATCTTATTTTTCAGCGTTTTTCTTGCATTTTCCGTATTAGAAAATTCGAATTTTTATAATTCAATCGCACCACTGATTTCTATATACCGTTTTGATCGTCTCGTCGTGCTGATCTCTACGGTATATTCGATTGTCAAATTCGGAGTTCCGTTGTACGTTGCACTTTGCGTAACGCATACCGTATCGGTAGCCGGTTACAATCTGCTCTGAGACTTTTCGTTATCCTGCATGTAATCCAATATCCACTAGCATTTATATCTTCTTGAATTCAACAGCGTCACCTTTGCTTTTCAGAATTTACTATAACTCTAACTTTGTTTCTATGCCTACAAAATTTGGTGCCGCCTTTATTGCTTGCATGCGTTCTGTTTTCTTTTCATTTTCAAGATTTGTTCCACCTTCCCATTTTGTTGATTAGGAATTTATCATTTAACACTACGTTTATACATATATCATTTGCTCTACCCACGCATTCATCCCTTGCCTGCAATCTTCTACTCTACCATTTGCAAGGCTGAGCACAGCTCCACTCTCTACCTTCTTTTCTCTTGCAAATAAAATATATAATAATATGAAACTTTATATTAGCTGAAGCCTCTTCCTCTTCATGCCGAATGCCACCTTCCTTCATGCTAGCAGTTCTTCCCTTTATAGCGTAGCTCCAACAACCCATTCATTTTCCACCTCACCTTCCACGCAAGCACCACCCACGTGACCAAAGCACCGCACCCCTCCACCTCAGTGCCAAAACCGATCACATCCCCTTCCCCACCCTTACAGCGGCCGCAACCCTTAACCGAACTACTCCGGTCCTCCAAGTCTCCACCTCGCCTCACTTGCAGCTCGATCCCCTAGCAGCCGCCAACTGTCAGATCTGCCACCCAAAAATCCGGCCTCCTTTTTCCTCCACTTGCCTACAGACATGCAACGCCCACTCCCATACTACAACATACAAACCCACGTCGAACAGCACTGACTTGCCGCCTGCCATCACCTTCAACCTAATACCCACCTGACAACCCACGGCATGCAGACCGCCATTGCCGCATCACCGATCTCCAGCAGCGCCTCCATGCTGCAACTGATGCGAAACCCTCTCCACCATCATCTCATCTCCACCGCCCTTCACCTCTTCCTTGTTTGGGTTTGTATATGTCAGTGAGTGTACATAGGTATATTTACATCTTACATATGTTAGTACATATATCTATTAGTTATATTTAAGTTATATGTCAGTTTATATGCCTGTTTATATAAAATATATTTTTTTCCCGAGCCTATACCAGCATTTTATATTGATCTTTGTCTACTGATTTATATTATTTTGTTTTCAATACATAGAGTTCAATATATAAAGGTGGATTTTAATGAACAATTATCTTAGATAAGGTTAAAAATATATATATATATATATATATATATCTGACGTACGATGTATATGAGGTTTACTTTAGTTTTAAGTATGCCGATTGATATAATAATATGACTAGGTGTTATAAATGTTTTTAAATTGTTAATATTTTTAAGTATTTATATCTATGTATAAGTTACACGTAAAAGCTATTTGATCTGGTAGCCTAAATATAGGTTTATACAAGTTGTTCTAGATTTGTTTTATATATATATTTGTAACTTTATTTAGATGTGGCAGTAGATATGTTTTTCGTGTAAATCTTAGATATATATCTGACCCTGTTCAAAGTATTATACATATTATCATATTGAGTTACTGACCTATTTGTCTAAAGGTATATACATACAAGATACTAGTTTAGTATACATATGAGCTGCTGTATACAATTTATAATTTACGTATATATAAGTTTGGCTTGTATATAAGCAAGGGATTTATTTAGTAAGATTTTTGAAAGGAACGTTGTAAGCATGTATGGATTATTATGTATGAATTATAATGTATTATGATGAGAGCGTGAGGCAGCAACGTAGTAATATTATTTTCTTTTGGATGGATATAGCGTAAGCTATTATGTTTGAAATGTAGAAATGTTCGAATATCAGAATGTGCAGTTTCTTAAAAAAAAAAATTGTTACTTAAAATGTGTTGGTTATATATACCACCTGTCTGTTTATATTTGTAGAAGTATATACAATTGTGTTTGTTTATATATATCATATAGTATACACGTGTTAGCTTTCATCTTTAAAATTTATCTTTCCAGTTGCAAGTTGGAACTCCTCTGTATTTCAGTACTTCTATATATGCATACATTATCAATTTCGAAATGTCGAAAATATGATGAGTTTGTATTGATTTTTGGTGTAATCTACTTATACATATACGTCAGTTTATGTAAACTATACATGTTAGAGATATAATGTATATTGCTATATACGTAAATTATATATCGGTTGGTCTTCAAATATAGTATGGGTTTAATATAGTATATATATAAATTCACTTATACCATTTATCGTCATCGACCCAATTCTGATTTGACCTCGTTAATTCTTATTATCAGCTTTGATGATTGAATTCGTGCCGATTTTGCTTTGCTTCGATTCGCCATTCAAATTTCAGTGTCCGTACCAGTGTGCGTATCTGTGTCATCTTCTCGTGCATCTCTAGCCTCGAAAGGTGAGCACTCACTCACGATTAACGTTCTTTTATTTATTAAATTTGATTTCAATTGAAACGACAATTGAAATATGCTGTTGTTAGTTATTTACACTGTTTTATATGCTATCACCTGTATCAGTTTACTTATGACATCTTACACCATTAACTGTTAATTATGAAATGATAATCTAGTTTGGCTGATAATTGGTTGATTGTTCGATGTTTATATTGGAAGTTAATTTGTTAATGTTAAGTGATTAATAGTATGCAGAATTGAAATTGATATAGGATAGTTAACAATTTTAAAACTGATTTATAAGTTAAATTTGATTAGTTGAATATGACCCCTTCTATTTGTTAAATTAATTGACATGTAGAATAGTGATAATTACACTTTGAACCATCGACGTATATTGGATCAAATTGTTGTAGTATAAAATTGTAATTGAATGACAAGTGAAAAACCGTATAAATAATTTGTGGAATAATCTTTAATCTACATGAAATGATAGTGTAGATTCTAGAAATAATTATATTAATTCGTACAAATAACTATGCGAATTAATACGGTTATTTCGGGATTATTTGAATTGATTATTGGATTGATATTGATTGTTGTTATTGCTTGTTTATTTACTTTGACACCATCCCAGTTATCACACTGCAAGTTCCCTTTGCTATGTTTGATTTTGAATTGAATTGGAATCGGGTTGAAATGATAAATACCCAAATTGAACTTTGACCTAGGATAGAGAATTAAATAAAATCCGATTGGTCAATAATTTGATTTAAAAATAAACGAAGATTTTATTTGAAAAAATAATATGGTTCTGAAATGAAGTTGAAATTTGAATTTTAATGAAAGGAAAATGTTAATATTTAATATTCTGAAAAATATTAACAATGTAATTGATGAAAGAACGTTGTTTAATTTGAGAAATAAATGAATTAAGTTGAAATGATTTAATAATTAAGTTTGAAATTATAATCAAGTTTGAAATTATTAAACTTTGAAATTTTTAATAATTAAGTTTTGAATTATTTAATAATTAAATAAGATTGAATTATTTAATGATTAAATTGAATTGAATTCTTTAATAAGTAAAATTGAACATTTGAATAAGTGAATTTTACTTCGTAAATAATTGAAATTGAGTTCTTTATTAATTAAGTTTTGGAAAATTATTTATGTAAGTAAATAAGTGAAATTGAATTTCTTTAACAAGAAATAAAATGTGATTTACTGAAATTAATGTAAGACTTGAAATTTAAAGAATTTGGTTTGATGAATTTAATTTAATCAAATTTGTAAGTTTTGATATAATGAAGTTGAATTTAAATAATGGGTTTAATGAATTGGAAATTTAATAGAAATTGTTTTGAATGGAAATTTACTTAATGAATATTGAATGAAATCGATAAATGAATTTAAATTTGATTTGAATGTTAAATTAAATTAATTTAAATGTTTTCGAAATGAAACTTATATACGAACTTGAATCAATATTTGAATGGTTTTAAATAATGATTGAAATTGAATTATAAGGTTTTGAAATGATAATTTGGGAGTTTTGAAACGTAAATTATTGGAAATTTGTTTTGAAAGACAAATGAATGTTGATTTGCGAATTCTATTTGAAATTGTAAGTGATTTGGTTTTGAAATATATTAAACGACCAATCGGTGTAATAATCACGAAAGTTATTAAAGAGACCGGAATCGGTTATGGATATACTCTCTATCTAAACCGAAAACCACTTTAATAACTATACGCGGAGTGATGATCCAGAATGAAGTGGTTGGAATGGTGTACGTGATGACTGAAGAAAGAGAACGATGATGGATAGCCTTGACACTTGTGTCAAATTGGAAATGACTAAAACAGGAGCCGTGCCGGGCCAATGGAGGATTAGCTACCTCAAGTGGACACACTTCTTCGAACTACTCATTACTTGTTGTCGATTGGTGCACCCTTGATTTTGGGAGTGTTGTTTCACGGTGTTGCGGGCGCTGCGGCGTTGCGTTCTCACCAGTCCGGATCAGGCAAACGGTAGTATCACTACCTTGGGTATTGCCTCATGTGCCTTGTCATACTTGTATCCCTTTATTCGCGACCACTACGAATTTGTTTTGTACCTTTAGTATATGGATTGCCCTCTGGTGACTTTCGGTTTTGGGGAAACTACGGTCTTGTATATGCTTTTGGGAATAAAAATGTGTTAAGGGTGGAATGGGCCATGACTTAACACTATTTTGATATCTTATTATTACTGATAGACATTATCTACTTATCGTACACTACTACATAGTAGATAGTTTAACGGATCCTTAAAGGATGGTTATTCCAAACATCCTTTGAGTTACTTGTATTTCAATTGCTATTTCACTTGAGTTGGATTTATTGATATAAGAATGTTAATCCTAACTCGAGTGTCTTGTGTTTTTGCTTTACGCTCGGGTCAGACTGAGTGTACCAGTATTCGAGACTCACCTTTGGAGTTGGAGCTTTGCTTGAAGATCCAGCCATCTATTCTGCTTTTAGTATTCGATGATTCTAGTGATGTATTCTGATTTGTATCTGATGTATCGTAGTACTCTTCTGTTGTAAACTCTGATGTATTTTATATATTCATATAGTAGCTTCATGAACTACTATCTCTTTTATTTCCGCTGCATTTATTACTCTGTGTCTGTGATCTGTGATTATTTTATTTACTGTATATGTTCAGTTTTGCCAAATTTAAATTAACAACGCGGTATTTTGAACAATTCAATTCCGGCATGAGTGTCTACCTATACACTTATAATGGATGCGAATGGTCCAAAATTCTGGGTTCTCCTTCAAAAGTCCACCTCCTTCACATTTATGTTCCTCACCTTCTCGAGCATCCGTGCATAATGCTGAATCTTCTCATCGAGACAAAGGAAAGTCACTCACATAAGAACATAACGATGAGGAAGGCGACAAATCCGAGTCATGGCATTGGTCCGATGTACAAAATGGATGAATTACAATTTTTTCCTTTTCATGGCCGATCTATAGCAGAAGGTATAGAAGAAGCAAGTGATGAAAATCAATGGTTCAAAGAATGACAATACAACCCTTCAAATTATTATGATGCCTACAAGAACTATGAGGATTTATCTTATGGTGACTATGGAGTAAGCCTATGGGTATTATATATTTCTAATTTATTTAGAATTTTTTTTCCAAAAACTTGTCATATGTTTTGTATTCGTACTTGGTATGCGCATGACTTATGTTCTGTTTGATGTGCTGTTAGTAACATTTGTGTTTGCATGCTTATGGTTTGTTTAATGTAACAAAATTTGTGTTATGCATGATTTGTGATTTTTTTTTTGAAATATGTTATGTGATATGCTTGCATCTTTTTCCGTTTTCTTTTTTACATTGATAAATGGGGAGAAATATTTGCATATTGACAGGGGGAAATGTTATGCTTATGGGGATCCTTTCTATTTTTATCATAATATTTATAATTGTATATAAGATTGTATAGTTGTCATCATCAGAAAAGGGGAGAACATTAGAACCTCTTTTGTTGAATTTTAATAACAACAACTATACAATCGTATCTTAAGTCTCTAAACTAACACACATGTATATAATGATTAAGCCTTGAGCGTAATGGAAGTCACAAAGACATCAAAAACTTGATAAGCTAAAAATGGAGTATCAACAAAGAGCTTGACTTATAGGAAAATCATTCTAAGGATCATATATCTTAAGTTAGTGCCTTAAATAAATATGTAAAATCTCTCAATAGTGATATGAGCTAATATATTAACATTGATTAAACAAGTTTTAAATAAGTTTTAAAATTCTTAGTAACTCAAACGTCTGGGAGCATAAAACAGACGTCCGAGGTCATTCTATTTTAAATTAAAACTTCTCTAGCATATTTTCTTCAAAAAATAGATGTATGGGGTCAGAAGTCAGACGTTTGAAGACTCGCATTTTTGAACTATTTGTTTTTTGGGGAAAAGTTTTTAAGATCCAGACGTCTGACTAATTCATCCACACACCTGAATCTTTATAATTGCTATATTTTGAAAAGGCATGCCTCTTCTCTCTCACCAGATGCAACTCCTTTCTCAATGGTTTTCTACGATAGACTGCAAATTTTGAAGGAGATTTTTTTACCCCTACAAATACATAGCTATAGTAGAGTTTGATAATCTACTTCTTGTTTTGATATACTTCCCTCTCGCTCTTAAAACTCTAGTGCTTTCAAGTTCTAAACTTGCTTTCAATATCACCAATAACAATTCAATAGTCTTAGTGATCTACTCACTTAACTCACATACTTTCACTCATTCAACTCAAAGAGGAGATTATAGGAAGCTTAGTACTACAAGTCAAAATCCATGTTGACAGAACACAACATTGTCTAGTCAGCAAATTATTGTAAATGTCTATTCCTCCAGGCTAAGTGAGGGTGTTTGATTAGTGAAATCCGAAGAGGAGCTTCGAGACTGGACGAAGGACGGGAGGTCTGAACCAGTATAAAAACTCCGGCGTGATCGTTCTTACCTTACTCTATTTTATTAGTAGTTTGCTTAGTTATTATATATATACACATTTACATTAGACATACTATAGATCATATGCACTTTTAGATATGGGTTTCAAATATAGGCCATGAGCATGGAAGGTGGAGGGTGGTGTTTCCATGTGGTTTTGGTGCTAAAGCTTGGATCTGTGAATGTTTGGTGGTGGTAGGAAGTAGTTCTTTGTTCTTGTGTGTTTGATCTTGTTATAGATATGGATTTGGGTGAATTATCTCACTATCTTGTATGTATATATTATGTGTGTGTGTGCGCGCGCGCAAATATAATGCTAAAGTGACCTTAACTAATTAAAATTGTAAACTTGGGACCATCTTGCTTTTGAAAGCATACGAAAACTTTGTATTGTATAACATCACTCCTATTACATTCTATAGCATGTGGCGTGGCCTTGAATTGATGTTTGAATGGTTTTTTGGATTGTGTGTTGAATTGAAGTATGTTTGAAAGTGGTTGAAGCGAGAATAGTCGTTATATGTGCACTTCAATATCCCTTAAACTTATATAAATGGAAGATTTATGATCCTAACTTGGTATAACTTATTTTGGTTGTTCTATACACATTATTTGGTGTATGTAGCCGCAACAAATTGATTGGGAAAGTTATAGAAATTGTGAAAGTGAGAAGCGAAAAGGTCACTATGGATGCACTTTGAAAATGCCTTGTGTTTGGTGATTTTTAAAGTCAACTTTGAAAGACTTCATAGGGGCTTCTTTGCATTTTTAGTAAGTACTATAAGTTTACTTTTTATTGGAAAAATATGGAAGTTTGAATCAACCATAAAATTGTGAAACAAAATGGCTAAAGTTGGAGTAAAATGGTCGTTAAATAAATACTTTAGCAAATAGCTGGTTTTCAGGAATTTTTATAAATAAATTAAAAGATATCCCTAGGGTTTTCTTTCCATGGATTTTAAATAACCCAAGCATAGTACTTACTGTAAAAATTTCAAGTCTTAAATCATTTTTTTAAATGTTGAAATTTGGTCGCAAAGTTCATGCTTTTCAATGTTGTTCTTTGTCAAGGACTTTTAACAGCATTTATAAATGCTGTAGTAAGTTATTTGAGGTTTTAAGTGTCTAAAAGTGATATTTAAATTTGGTACTTGTCCCCATCTTTTAAGGAATGTTTTCAAACATATTTTTTAGTATTTTAAGTTGGTTTGAAGTTTAAATATATTTTTAATAATTATTTCTGAATTTTTAAAGTAAAAGGGGTTTTATAATATAAAACATGCTTTTTATTTATTTTCGTCAAATTAATTAGTTATTTTCAAGTAATATTTTACATAAATTTTTAAAACCTATTTATAAGTATTTTTAAAGTATTTATATTCATAAGTTTGGAAAAAGTAAGTTAAGTATTATATAAAGGAATAAATGAAGTTTCGGATTATAACACTTATGTTATACTAAATGGTTTTGGAAAGTTAATTAAAAGTATATCACCTTGTTTTATAAGTGTAGATATACTTAGATCCTTAAACAGAATGTTTTAAAGATAACGTTGAGTGTGGTTTTGGGTTTGTTATGACAATGTGTTAATAACATTCGCTTTTAACCATTTTTTATTATACTTATGAACATAAATAGATCTTTGAAAAGAAAGTTTTAAAGATAAGCATAAGTGAAATGGTTTTGGGTTTGTAGTAATAATATTTAAGTAACATTAGTCTTAAATTTTTTTAAATAGATTTGTGAATATACTTACACAATTTGATACAATTATATGAATACTTTTTGAAGTATTAAAAAGAGTACAAATGAATAGTGAAAATGTAACTACATGTATATATCTTTTATAAATGTATTTTAAATATATATACAAGTATAAGAAGGAAGTTTTAATTAATAAAGGAATTAATTAAATAAGAAGGGGATTTAAAGTCGCTTATGCGACTTAATCGTTCTTTGTATGACTTAATTGTGTTTTATGTGTTTACTCATTTATGGAAAGTATTTAGTCGTGTACCTAACACTAAAAGCGGACTAAGTAGGCTTATTTATCAGTAAGAGTTAAGAACAAAGTGTCTAGGCAAGGATTTGATGCAACCAGTGCTCTAACATACATGGCTTCACTCTTGACCGGGTGATAGTATAAGTTGAGAAGTTTGGAATCATGATAAGTATACAATACTTGGTTTCCATATGCAATCGTCTATTTTGAACATGATAGTCGATTATCGAATTTAACCAATTAACTTCAGAAGTATCTAAAAGCTTCGCGGTTTCATATGATTTGAGTACCCCTATGGAGGAGCATTGGCACGAAACATCTCTAGCTTTATGAAATATATATATATAAGGTCTCCCACATAGGACTCCTCTTTATATATTATTCGCTTACTTCTAAAAGAACCGGAATTGAGTTACCAAAAATTCATCGATTTAGTTTTGAAGAGACTGGGATCGATATGTGTTTTACTTAACGAATACCACTTCAAAATAGATATACGGGTTCTATGTTTTGAAAGCGGTTGTAAAATGAAATGCTATAGAGTTGAAATGTTTATCCTATAGTTAATTCCAAGAAAGAGGTCAGTGTTAGCATTCGTTGGACGACTTATGCTGGGATCCATATGGAGATTTGTGATCTATTCGAGATGTTGGAATCCATTTGGGGATTCATTTTTTGCTTGAGTGACGAAGACTCATGTGAGAGTATCGAATTTGACCTCGACATGGGAAATGACAGAAAATGAAGTAGGGACATAGCTTGGGGTTTTGCTAACTCATGATAAGGTTTATCAACTCCATATCTAGAGTATGCTTTCCATATGTTGCATGCAGAAGTTGTTGATACTTGGTTCTACGTGGTTCATACTATGTTCGAGCATGGACCGACTATGTTTACCTAGAGGTATATTTTCTTTAGAGATATACAATGCTTGGATGTAGTTTCTAACCCTTATGCAACCGGTGCTTTAACTTACCTGGCTTCACACTTGACCGATGGATAGTATAAGTTGAGAAGTTTGGAAACGTGATAAGTATACGATACTTGGTTTCCATATAACGATCATTTATTTTGAACTTGATAGTCCATTAGTCGACTATCGAAGTTGACCAATTAACTTAGGAAGTGTCTAAATGCTTCACGGTTTCATATGATTTGAAAATATCAGAGAGGAGCATTGATACGAAACATCTCTAGCTTTAAGAACTTATATATACAAGATCCCTTAGAGAAGACTACTCTTTATATATTGTTCTTTTACTTCTTAAAGAACCGAAATTGAGTTTATCGAAAATTTATTGATTTAGTTTTGAAGAGACCGAAATCGGTATGTGTTTTACTTATCGAATACCACTTTAAAACTGATATATGGTTTCAATGTTTTGGAAGTGGTTGTGAAGTGGAATGTTATAGAGTTGAACCATCTATCCTAAGGTATGTCCAAGGGAGAGGTCATCGTTAGCATTCGTCAGACGACTTATGCTAGAATCCTTGTGGAGATTCGTGATCTGTTTGAGATGCCAGAATCCATTTGGGGATTCATGATCTGTTCGAGTGAAGAACACTCGTGTGAGAGATGCCAAACATGACCTCGACATTTGAAATGACAGAAAATAGAGTAGGGGCATAGCTTAGGGTTTTGCTAACTCACGATAGGATACATTAACTCTATATCTGGAGTACGCTTTCCGCACAGAGTTATTAATACTTGGTTCCACGTAGTTCATACTACGTTTGGGTGTGGATCGCTATGTTTACTTAGGGCTATATTTTTTCTAGAGATATACGACGCTGGGAGGTAGTTTCCGACCCTTGTATGGGAGATCGGATTCGGCTTGACTGAAGACATATTCATGTAAAATCCATTATATAAATGTATCTTAGTAGTTTTAATTGTACCTCTAATATTGTTGTATCGTGAGATGCAAGCAACATAGCTATTTTTTGATTTATATTCTTCACTCTATACATTATCTATTATATCACCATACGTACCTATTAGATGGTGGTTCTTTTGAGGGGATAACCATTACAGCATTCCGTGCAGTCTCAAAAGTATTGTTATATATCGACCATGTATCTTGAGTTTCCCATACCAGACCGATGTCTGACTCGTTGTTTTATATTTCCATTATTTCCATGAGTGCTTGTAGGTTTTAGTTGGATATTCCTGGATCTTAAGGGGATGAACAAGATGTTTCACCTACCATAGTATTCTTATTTCCCCTGTATTACTATTATGTATATATTAGCAATTGTGAGGACTGGTTATTTATAATTGTCTTGGTTGATGATAGTATTTAGAATTATGACTCTGAAATGATGTGCATCTTAAATTGATAGTTTTATATTGTCTTTTGATATTATATGTTATCGTTCCACTGTGAGATTCTGATATTGTGTTTCATCTTTCTTGTTTTGTTCCATTTTCCTTTTATTTTACCCTAACAATCTGTCTTTCCGACAGGATGCTCAGCACAAAAATACCGTGGATGTATTTGTGTCGACATTTGAGGGTCGAAAAGGCAGATCGTTACAACATCTAACCAACTTCTTCAATATTTTTTCTAAAAATTAGTAAAAAAAATTAAACGTCATAAAAGCAACATACAAACTATGTATAAAAGGACTGCCTTAATAAAACAAACTCATAGCAAAATACAATAATGGACATAGTTTTATCAAAATTTCAATTGGAACACCAATAACTTCAAGTGTGAACATATAACAATTCAAGAAGTGAACATCTATTGAGAAACATTATTAATGTTAACATGATATTTGAACTTCTTTGAAATAAGTTGAAGTAAAAAATCAACTCATCCACTTTTTTGAAAAGTTTGACAATTATTTAAAAATTTTGTCTTTTAGATTTAACCTTATGCAATATTGTTAGAAAAGTGTATTATCATCTAACCAACACAAAATAAACAAGTTTTTATCAATTTTAGCATTTGGTACATCACGAACTTCAAGTCGTGAACATATAATTCAAGAAGTGAAAATCTGCAAAGTAGTATTGTTAACGTTAACATAATATTTAAACTTCTTGGAAG
This sequence comes from Allium fistulosum, assembly GCA_030737815.1. Classification (NCBI taxonomy): domain Eukaryota; kingdom Viridiplantae; phylum Streptophyta; class Magnoliopsida; order Asparagales; family Amaryllidaceae; genus Allium; species Allium fistulosum. The sequence goes on from CM060901.1 coordinate 638,359,874, forward strand.
TAAATTGTAGTAAAATATCACCTCATCAACTTTTCTGATAAATTTTGATTTTTAATTTGATTTTAAATATTTGGTTCTTTCCATATTTGCATACATAAACCTGTTAAATAGGCATGCATACTAGCATCTAAACAACTTCTTCAACATTTTTTTATGAAATTTGATAATCTTTTGTTTGTCATCATGAAAACAACATACAAATTATGTGTTAATACCACAAATATATATTTTGATGAAAACAACCATATAAATATAAATACCAATAATTTTCCAAGTTGTATAGAATATTACATAAGTACAAGATAATCGAGTTTACTAATCAGTAAAAAGACTAGAGATCAAGGTTTATAGATGATCAAGACAGTTGAAAACTCATGATTGTAAAGATAAACACATAAAGAGTTCAAAACTATAAATAGTATAGATAATAGTTAATAGATATTAGATAAATTTGTTAAAGTCCTTGAATAACAACTTTCTTTTCTTTGAGTAATCTCTCTCCAAAATATTTATTTTATTTTCCAAATATATTTCTACAAATAATTTATAATTTTTTGTATTTTAAAGTAATTAAAAACTATTTTTTTAAATGATATTACAAAATATCAGAATTTTATAACATTTTAAAGGTACCGCTGTTTTTCTCAAAACAGAAGAATATGTCAACATATCCCACATGAGTATGTCTATATATGTATGTTTAAATTTTTTTTTAAATTTTGGAAAGTCATGATTTTTAGCTCCTTCTCTTTGAGAATATCATGTCCCTTCAAACGCTATATAAAGGGGACTGGAAAATAAATTTTTTTAACAAAATTCTCTCCATTCTTCTTACTCTAAACTCACATTATATATTTCTCAAAATCCACTTTCTATACTTTTCAAATCCACTTAAATTCAATCTCTACTTCACAACATCCATTCTCTATAATCTACTCACTATTTTGTAAGTATTTTTCACTAATTCAAATATCAAAGTATTATAAAAGGGCTATAGGATATTTTTTATCCAAGTTACAACTATTTGTGTTTGGAATCAACAACTCTCTACTTCTATTTTGTATGTATGTGCTTGTTGTCCGTTCAAATCAAGTGGATATGCTTGTTGCCCATTTAAATCAAGTAGGTAATCTTGTTGCTTGATTAAATCAAGAGAGTCTACCGTAAGCTCAGAAAGTTAGGAGATGTATTTTATTGCCCGGAAATCAAGATTTTATTCCGGTTTTCTTGCTTCCTAATTAAAGTAGGCATTCGAAAGGAAATCTGTGCACATACTGTATAAAACTGGATGTAGGATTGGTCAATCCGAACCAGTAGAACACTCCTGGTGTCATCTCTCTTACTTTTACTGCATTTATATATAACCGTGACTGCTAGTTAATATATATCTGTGTTGATTATTTGTGTTTTGATTTAAATCTAGAAACCATTTAGAAAAGTTTTATATTTGTTATAAAATATTATTCACCCCCTTCTAGTGTTATAGTAGTCTTAAGATCCGTTCATAGTAGTATAATTTATACTACAATGAAGTCAAAGCAAAATACAAAAAATAACCAGGTTATTATACCAATTTTTGCATTCGGTACACATTATAGACTTCAAATTGTGAACATATAATTTAAGAAAATCTGTAGAAAAACATTGTTAACGTCAACGTGATATTCGAACTTCCAAGAAGTAAAATTGAAGTAGAAAATCACCTCCATCTACTTTTTTGATAAAGTTTGATTCTTTTGTTTAAATTCTTTTTAGATTTGACCTCACCACGATAATTTTAAAAAGACATATTAACATTTAAATAATTTTTTCGATCTTTCTTTTGAAAAGTTAGCAATCTTTTATTAATTGCCATAAAAGCAACATAAAAACTATGTACAAAAGGATTGGCTTAAAAAATCATACAAGATACGAAAAAAATAAGTAGGTTTTTATCAAGTTTTGCCTTTGGTACATCACAAACTTCAAGTTGTGAACATACAATTCGAGGTGAAAACCTATAGAGAAAGATTGTCAATGTTAACATGATATTTGTTTCTCAAAGTTAAACTGAAGTAAAAACAATCACATCCTCAACATTTGTGACAAAGTTTAACTTTTCTTTTAATATTTGGTTTATTTTAGATTTGTCCTCACGCAATCATGTTAAAAAGACATATTAACATCTTAACAACTTCTTCCATCTTTTCTCTTAAAAGTTAGTGATCCTTTTATTAATTTTTGCATTTAGTACACCACAAACTTCAAGGTACTTTGCCTTCACAAAAGAACAAACCACTACCATACTTCAATAAATTCAAATATCATGTTAACGTTAATAATGTTTCTCAACATTTCACTTCTTGAAATATATGTTCATGTACCTAAAATCAAAAGAATAACATGATTAAGAATAAATTAAATGTTAAAGCTGCATAAGAAAGTTGTTTATTGTATAATATGCACACTCAACTTTGTTTGAATGCACATAATCCTGCTTCAAATAGTATCGGGTTTGGCTATATAATGCAAAAAATGGAGTCAAATATCAACAAAAATATTACTCTTTTAGCAACATAATAAAAAAATAATTGTGTTCAAAAGAGATGACAAATCGTGATTCAACTTGTTAAATATGGTCGAAATATGGTTTAAAATGAAAAAATACTAAAAAAATCAATCTCATTACTCACACTTCTTCTCAACTTCTTCCTTTTAGTGCCAAACATATTATTTTCATCTTAATTGCCACTAACTTAGAGCATCTTCAACAAGTTAAGGGCTGAATATTCAGCCCTTAATATTCAAGTGGTGCCAACAAGTAGGCACCTATTAAATAGGGGTCCAAGCACTAAGCACTTATTAAATAGGCACCCAAAGATGAGCGCTTATAAATCCCCCACCCAACCATAAATCCCTTATTTTATCCTTTTTCACTTTTATTTAAGAGAAACCATCGATATGTCGCCTTGCATTATCAAAATTGCAAAACGTACCATTCGACTAAAGATAGAGGAGCTAGCTGGTCCACATCACATTGCTCCTAGCCCTAACATGACATTTCATGACTTACAGATTCTACATTATCTACCTGAGGGATACGCGCATCGCATGTTGATAGCTTTGGTTATGGTCAAGGTATAATTCTAAATATTAAATAATTTTTAGTACATGAATGTTATGTTAATCGTAAATTAACCATGAAATGTTGTTTAATATATAGACCCGTTACTTATGCATTATATTAATTAGTTATTATGTCTACTATATATTAACCATGAAATGTTGTTTATTATATAGACCCATTACTTACCCAACATATTAATTAGTTGTTATGTCTACATATATTAACCATGAAATGTTGTTTATTATATAGACCCTTTACTTACCCAGTATATTAATTAATTGTTTATTTTTTATCCCAGTACGTTAGCTGTCGGGATAGTTAGTCAAAGTGTATAGAATTGTACTACGATAGACTTCCTCAGTACGCTGCAGGCCAGTCCTTTTGATTTTTTTCTTACATATTCGACCACCTCATTCATTTGGTTTTTTCTTACATATTCGACCACCTCATTCATTTGATCGTTCACTCATTTCCACCGTAGTTGAGAGGTGGTGGCATACGACACACACTTTTCATTTTTCTGATTTTAAGCTCGGCATTTCTCCCACCAATTTTTATTTGTTGATTGGGATTAAGATAAGAGGCCCAGATAGGTTGCCATTTCCTTTTGATCATTCATATGAGAGCCCTGAGGTTTTCACCGTATATCTACCACAGTTTGACAGTGGTCATGTTTCTTCCAGCGCTGTTCCCCTCACATATCTACAAGAGTATACTATAGCTTATATGGGTAACGATGCTATGAGGGATGCTATATTTAGGGAATTTCTCATATATTTATTTGGTTCGACTTGCTTTTTGAACCAAAAGAGTATCGTTAGATTAGTTTATCATGCAGCGGTAGCCGATCTAGATTAGCTTCATACTGTAGACTGGGGTTCCTCTATATTTTGCTATGCTGGTTCTTTGAGTACATGAAACCATGCATCCCCGCATTGTTATAACAGTTAGCCATGAAGCAGAGATATACTTCCCACACATGAGATGATGGAAGCGTCTTCAGATGGTTTCTCATGCGCTTATGGGGGTTAAGCATGACTTAATGGAGGCCCGATCTTAGATTGATATGCAGTGCAGGGCTAATCTTTTGTGGGCACCATAGGCTTCATATTGGATCGCCATGACAAATGCTGGTCAGATGTATGACTGTCATCCTCTTTCTATTGCATATCACTTGTGTAGATGGATGATTGTTCTGCATACATTATAATCGTCGCTCTTTCTCTCGCAACATAAAATTAAATTCTACAATGGATACTTCATATTTCCTCAAATGTGTTATGGCGTTCAATAGTGATTCCGAAGAGGAAGATATCCTATGAGAGGAAGCCGAGGAAATGCAAGAAATAGTAGACATATGCCTTGAAGCTTATGGTTCCACATCCATAAAACATGGTGGATCGGTCATTGGTTGTAAATATGTAAACCGTAATCAATTTGCCTTTCATAAAATTCTCATGCAAGACTACTTAAATCCAAATCGCACTTATGGACCGGATGTGTTTAAGAGAAGATACAGAATGAGAAAAGATTTGTTATTGAGAATTTTGATAGGTATTCAAAATAATAATAAATACTTATTCAAAAACCAATCGCTTCAAAAACGCAGGGTCTTAGGGATGAATAAAAAATGACCGCTGCAATAAGGATGTTAGCTTATGGCACCCCCGTAGATGCACTGGACAATACATACCGGATTGCAGAGACTATTATACTAGAAACCCTCGAAAAATTCTGCCAATCCATGGTAGACCTTTTCGACACTGAGTACCTTAGTCTTCAAATGAGGATGATGTTGTTTGGATTAGAGAAATGCACGAGAGTAGAAGATGGTCTGGCATGCTAGGAATTCTCGAATTTATGCATTGGGAATGGAAGAACTGCCCCCAAAGCATACCATGGAGCTTACACCTTTATAGAAGGAAGAGCAACTATTATTTTGGAAGTGGTAGCTTCATGCGATTTGTGGATTTGACATGCTTTCTTTGGAATGTCGGGATCTAATGACTTAATTGTTCTTGAGAGGTCATACTTATTTAATGATCTGGTACTTGGCCAAGTAGCTCCGGTGACATTTACTCTTAGGCAAACACTTATGACCATAGATATTATCTAGGAGATGGGATTTATCCTAAATGGAGCACCATTATGAAAATGTGTCCAAATCTAATAACAACAAAGCAAGAAAAGTTAGTTGCGATGCAAGAGGGATAGGGAAAAGTTGTAGAAAGAGGTTTTGGCGCTCTTCAAGCTAGATTTGCAATGATTAGTAATCCTTGTTGATTGTGGTCTCGAGAAAAGATGTCCACAATCATGTTTGCATGTATTATTCTGCATAATATGATTATTGAAGAGAAAGAGATATGGATGAAAAACATTATCACTATGAATATGATGGTGCAATGCAAATGCCAGAAACATTCTGAGATTACATTCTTATAACTGAAGAAGCTTTCAACATTACGTGGAACGTCAACTTTCATTCCGAGATGCATAACTTCATAATCAGCTTCAAAAAGATCTTCTGAATCATATTTGGAATTACTTTGGAGATTGTTAGTTCAATTTTACATCTAATTAATCATGTGTGTATACATTTGTGTTGTATTCGTACTTTAAGTTAACGTATCAATTTATTGCATTTCCTTCAAAATGTTATTTAGCTTGGTACAGACTTTGTATGAATGGAAAAAATAAGTATTATAACATTAATTAATAACCAAATACAACCGATTTATAAAAACCCAAAGTACACTGAAAGTAATACAAATATAAATTGCTAAGATTAAAACAAACTACATTCGAGGGAACCTAGACATAAGTATTTTTCTTTTGTGCTCCATCCAATATTGCATTTAAATTCATCCACTCCCATCAATTCTTTATCCGTAATCATTTGTTCTTATTTTTCCCATTCAATATCCAACTTTTGTTGCTTAATATCCACAAACTTACGCATTACGTCGATCTTCTCATGTGCTTGCTTGCTTCTATCTTGATGTCTTCTTTTATGAATTTCATGAGCAGCATTCACTTTAGCATTCAAAGCGGCTTCAGCTTTATTCTTTCTCTTTGCTTCTTTGACACTCATTGGTTTATAAACTTTTTCGAGTCTTTGGGTGAGCAAATCCATCTAGTTTTCTTCCACAAATAGGGTTTTTTGCCAGATGAATCTCCCAGACTAGACGAGTATGTTGATTTTGGTGCTTTGTTCTTTCCCTCCCCTTTTTTTTGGACGTCCCAGAGGCTCTTAGCATTATTAGAGTTCCATTTCGGTGCGCTCATCAGCAACTCATAACAGTTCCGAAAGTGATAATAGTGTGGTTTTTTAGCACTAATTTTCCTTGCAAAATTGTAACAAACCTAATTCTAATTAAAATTATTTAGGAGATTTAATTGGATAAATTAAATAAAATAATGTAAAAGGTTAAGGAGATTGAGATTTGATAATTAATAGGGGTCGTGCCTTAATGAATGAGTTAATAAGAATGATTTAAAAACTTAATAAGAAGGAGGAATATATGCTAAGGGTAAAATGGGAATAGATCTAAATTCCTAACATAAACCCTTATTCTCTTATTTCCTCCCTCATTTCATTCATTACAAACAAAACTAAAAGAAACAAGGTCGACCATTAAAAAGGGTTTCAAGGGAAGTAAAGCTAAGGAAAACAAGATCAAAGCATAGAGGAATCAAATCAAATATAAATCTCAACCTTCTTAACCATTCAAGGTGAATAATAGTTATGCATTTCACGTTTTAATTGTTATTTTCGATTAAGTATATATTCGATTTTTTTGCTCATATTATGCCATGCTATGATAGTTTGAATGATTATATGCTTGTCGGTGAATTTTGAAAGAACCATATATGTATATATATATATGGTGTTTTGATGATAACAACCATACAACAATGCTACTAATATGTTTATTGAGTTATTTCAGGTCAAAATGATTATGGAAAATAGGGGTGGGCGCGGTCGGTTAACCGATTCAATCGGTTAAATTTTTCGGTTAACCGCAAAAACTTCAACGAGCTGTGACGCCCCACCTCTATACCCACGCTAACCAAGAACACTACGATGTAGTGCTGTCAATTAGCACGGAGAATAAGGCTGTGGAGGAGCGACCATCCATGTAACTTCTTTGTGCGAGCACCGATACGTCAGATAGAATAGAATGCATATCTTTTAAGGAGGAAATCCGACATACCGATACAAACACAAAGCTATCACACGGTGGCTATATATAATCTTTGGAAACAAACATAGAAATAATCATAACATAAATCAGTCACAGACATCCATATCACAAAGGCGGAAGAAGATATGAATAAATATATAACACATGAAAGTGTACATCAGAGTAGTGGTCAGAAAGATCCACGATAATACAAAAGAATAGCATCACGTGCTATACAAAAGAATAAGTACACAACATAGAGTCTATATCTCAAAGGTGTACATCCAAAAACTACAAATCTATGTAGTTAGCCAAAAGTCAGAAATATCCTGAAGAGAAGTCAAGCAGAAGCACCTGAAACATCTCGGTCTGACCCGAGTATTATTTATAAGAAAATAATAAACGGATCAGTCTAACTATAAATATCAGATGATATGGTATACAGTAAAAGGCATGACATGAACATGTAATAACCATAGCGACATACTACTATAAGTACGTAAATGATAATCAACAAAAGATTTATCAATATCACAAGAATCTTCTCAAAGATAAAATAGGGTATCATACCCTAAACTTGTATTCATAACAAGTCAATTACACATAAATTCACCAATGCACAAAAGCTGATATCATATCAATGAAAATCATGAAAATTGGTGAAACACAAAATTCCAGAAATCATCATCAGAAATCCAGAAAACACATAAAGGGGGGAAGGCCTAACACATGAATGGGAGCATGAAAACTCACCTACGCGTAAACACATGACGAGAAGTTATCTCATGGAAGCTATCCATTAAATTTTCACACATGAATGGCCCGAAGACCATAGGAAATGTGATGGCGAAACATCACATAATCGGGGTATAGTCTCCCACGTAGACAAAGAGACATCGCTCAATCGCTAGTCTAAATCACAAAAATGATCGTCATGATCATAAGGAAGTGTCAATCACACCAAGCCAGTAAATATATGAGTTTAGCTTCATGTCCCATAACCACTTGCTTAACTTAAATATTTACGAACAAGCTGTAAATCTTCACTAGGAAATTGTCACAAAAAGGGTTCAATCGAACAAGTCCAAGAGCTAACCGACGAAGTGAACGCAAGCGTTTCATACCACTCGTTTTACTAAGTCGTTTAAGTCGATTTCTCATTCGAGTGAAGTAAAGGCTTGTATATACTAGTAGATTGAAAATCGGTTTGAGAAAACGAACTTTTGATACTTAAAATAGTGTTGAAATCGCTTTGATGAAAGAGTTTTGATATTTACTATTAGTATTGAAACCTTCATATATCTTTAAAGTGACAAGTCATAAAACGATGGTAGAACAAATCAATTCACGTTCGAAGACGTGAGTAAAGTCCAAAGAAGTCAATCCCAAAACCATCAAAGTAGAAATTCTGATCAATGTTTTTCAGACGAGATTGCCTACGCAGAGTAATACGGGGTTCGACCTAACTTGAACGACTTAACTGGGGGATAAGTCGGAGACGACCTACGACTTAAGGTTTAACTCGCGAACGACTTAACTTGGCCTGGGGATTATAGGTCGGCAACGACCTAATACTTAAGGTTTAACTCGCGAACGACTTAACATCTTGCCTGGGAATTATAGGTCGGCAACGACCTAAGACTTAACAAAATTCGAGCGACTTAACTTTTTTGCCTGGGAATTATAGGTCGGCAACGACCTAAGACTTAACAAAATTCGAGCGACTTAACTTTGCCTGGAGATTATAGGTCGGCAACGACCTAACGTTTTGCCTGGGGATTTTAGGTCGGCAACGACCTAAGATTTTGCCTGGGGATTTTAGGTCGGCAACGACCTAAGATTTTGCCTGGGATTTATAGGTCGGCAGCGACCTAAGTTTTTGCCTGGGATTTATAGGTCGGCGACGACCTAAGACTTAACTCGCAGGTGACCTAAGACTTAACTCGCAGGCGACCTACGACCTATGGATGGACGACCTAACTCCGAACGAGCTAAAAATGGCCAGAACGACCTAGTAGCAGTTTTTTCACCAAAATCACTAAAATTTGGAATTTTTCGCCAATCCAATCCAAACCAAATGCAACAAACATGCTAAAGTGATGAGGAATCATTCCCAACAGTCCAATGACGATTATAGGCAAGATGTGAGATCAAAAATCTCACCTTTTCACGGAATTTGATGAAGATGGAGATTTGAGAGCAAAGCAAGAACACCAACAAGCTTGAATCAATGGTCTTCACGTGAATTTGATGTTGAATCTCGGATTTGCAATGGAATTTGTGTTTGGAGTTTTAATTTCCACTTCCCACCACCATTTTTGAGAAAGCTTCAAGTGTTTTGATAGAGTGAGGAAGATGGTTGGGCTGAACTAAAGGGGTGCAGTCCAAACCAAAGTCAAAGGCGGGAAAAAGTGTTGAAAATTTCACTATCTCCAAACATATCGAAGTTTACACTCAAAAAGATCGCAAACGTCATTTTGAACTCAATGGGGGTGGTCTCGAGTCCTAATTTGACCGTATGCAAAAAGTAGCTTTTCGGACTAACATCCGACTAACGATAAAATATTTAAATATAGAATCGATAGATATGCGGGTTGTTACAGTTCGGTTAACCGATTTTCGGTTAATATGCTTTTTGTTTACCGACCGAACCGGTTAAAATTAACCGCGATTAACTGGTTAATTTAACCGGTTAACCGACTAATATAAACGGTTAATTGCTAATCGGTTAACCGATTAAATTAACCGATTAACCAATCAAACAACAACATATATACACTTACCAGCATTAAAAACACACAAAACAGGCAAATAATCATAGTTTTATATTCCAGTTCATACATTACAAGCATCATTGCAGTGAGCTAATTGCAACTACAGTTCAGTTCATACATTACAAGCATCGTTACAGTGAGATAATTGCAACTACATTAAGTTAATTCATACATTCAGTTCCATAGTTCATAGTTTCATACTTCACTTCACTTTAATTCATACTTCAGTACAGATCTTACACCTCACTCTCTCAGTTCATACATTACAAGCAATCAAGCATAATTACAGTGATTACATTACATTAGTAATTCAGTCCAAAGTCCAACTAGATAATTGGAGTACATTGATACAACTACAAATTCTCCACTCTCCATCTTCTGTTACCATTCCACAACTCTGTCAAACAAAGGTAAACACAATAATTGAGCAATTAACTGAAGCATGTAAGTGTAAAGTGTAAACATGTATAACTATAGAGAACTAAAGGATGAACTTAAGGCATACATGTTTTAACTTAAGTCATATATATGGTATAGACTGATATATGGTATATACCTTATATAATATATATGTATAGAGTACGGTCTAAACCTTATAATTGTAATAGTCTATATCAGTCTACACCATATACGCATGGTCACAACAATACATGCAACCTATATACACACACTGACCTTTTTTTACAACTCACGCATAAATCAAAAAGGCATCAGGTTGGGCAAATATAAATATAAGATGGATACACAAAAGCTATTCTTATAATTATATCAGGCAAACAGAGGTAGTAATATAATGATGCTCAGGCCAAAACAAAAGAAACTGTTGCTAGAAAACCCAAACACGTGTTGCACTTTTATCAACCAAGACCCAGGCATGAACAAAACTTGTAAGCAGCAATTCATAAATATGTAAACATAACATTCCCCCAAACTTTCATTCACATATTTAAACCCATATGCACTATATATATAACACATATTCACACTAAAATTATACTCTATCTCACGCCTGTACTTTGTACACACACACACCTTATGTTGCTCAATAATTACACAGGCACATACAAATGTACATTAACACACAAATCACATGCACACCCAACTAATACACACCCATCATCACATAAACACAAAGATTTTTTTTATTAAAGGCTAAAAATATCCAAGTCTAATTTGAAAAACTGTCCTACTGCGACTGTTGATATATGTGCTTATAAATAACAAGGCATGCGAGAATAGGATGAGGCCAAAGATTTTCATACAGCTAGAACAAAACATAAAACACACACACACACACATATATATCACTATACGAACAAGAATTTTTTTTCAGCTTTCACTTGTTAGTCATGGAATGTGTTCTCTTTTTGTCTAAAACACAACTACTACTATTACATATTAAGCATGTACCTCCAACAATTCAATATATATGGTCTATTTAGTATTTTAAAGTACATTTAACATGCTAGTCATTATTTTATAGTATATTAACAGATGAAAATGATTTTTCTTACTCCTGTTCAAATATCAATATTTTAGTATACTGAAAACATAATGATTAACAGTGAACCAAATTCAATAATCAGTATATGAAATTTACAACTAATTTAGTAAACCCTTATTACAAATACAATAATTTACTACTCATTTATAAATACAGTAGTCAAAATGAAAGCAAATTCGGTAAATTAAAGTGGACTGATGTGAAAATGACTATACCACATATATATCATATGTGTGTCTTGATTTTCTAAGAAAACAAAAGGAAAATGAACACAATTTTAAATAAAAAGCTACGAATCCAGGATATTTAACAAACGAAAGCAGCTTCATTTGTTAAATCACTAATTTATAAATTAATTACATAAACAAACAACTGAATTCGGTTAACTAATTAGACTAGAACTAAATTTAAATATGTACAGTAGATCAATGGAGTAATTAGTAATTTACTCACATGCTTTCTCTTCCTTCTTGACACCGTTGATTTCTACAATTGCTCTGGTGGTGGTCGTCACTAGTGTGAAGCGTGGAGACTAACGCGGAGAATAGAATAGTGACGCCGGCAATTAACAGACGAGATGAGCAAGCAGATCTAGGTTTCGGCTTCTCTCGTTATTTTATATTTTATCTAGATCTGAAAACTGGAGAGACTGGACTATTCAAGAGTATACAAGGGCACGCGGCTATTGGATTTTGTTAGGGGATGGGATCTTAACAGATGGGCTAAATGGGCTGTGATTAAAAAAACATAATTTTTTGGTCGGTTAACGGTTAACCGATCGACTGGATATTGTTAACCGTTAACCGAACCGAAAATGGTCGGTTAACATCGGTCGGTTAACCGAAACTTCGGTTAATCGATTTTGTCGGTTAAATCGGTTCGGTTAAGGTCGATTTAGTCGGTTAGATCGGTTAAGTCGGTTAAATGCCCACCCCTAATGGAAAAGGTGTAAAATAAAATGGCTAAAAATATGCAAAGTTAGGATTCGAACCCGGGTAGGCTGAGAGATGAGCACATGCACTTACCACTGCACTACACAAGCTTTTGGTAAATACTATGATTTAGTCGACTGAAAGCCTCCAGTCGACTGAACCTAGTCGACTGAATATGAACAACTTGTCTACTGTTTTTGGCTATGCTCTCGGGCTCGAATTTTACACTAAGCGAGTCAATTGAAACCTTCTTTCAATCGATTGACCTAGTATAAAATGGCTAGTTTTTTAAGTGATATCTTCGTGTCTCTTCGATCCAGAAGTCGCATCTTTGCGCTCCTACAGCCACTTCTCTTCATCAATGACAAAATTTGAAAGTTGCACCCCTATTTTACCATCCCTACAATATCTATATAAACTTCTAAACATCCTTGAATCAAAACACAACTCTATGCTTTGATTTCTACTCCTAAACTCTCAATTCCTAAAGCAATTCTCCGAGTTCCAAGAAATTCATTCGATTTGGAGATTTTGACTAGTTTACTTCATCTCCACATCCCATACCCTAGTCGAATAAACTCCTTAGCCTCTACACCTCCACTCAATATCATTTGGATTAATTATAGAAGTCATTTTACATCAAACTAACATTCTGTATATCAAGATACGCTATGTTAGAGAGTAACATTTTTGTTACACTAGTAATTGTTGTTCAAGTCCTATTCAGTTGTTCAGGAAAAACCTGTAAACCTGTTCCTCCGGGTGAAGTGCGGTTGATGATAGTGAAATACCAAAGTGGAGCTTTAGGACTAGACGTAGGATGGGAGGTCTGAACCAGTATAAAATCGACTATGTGATCTACTATACTATTCCCATGCATTTACATTATTTACTACTATCGGCTATTTTCGATCCAGTGCATTGCGATTAACAAGTGGTATCAGAGCCTGGAATTCTATCGATTGTCACAACATCATAGAATAATGGCCAGAAAGAGAAGATTCAGTCAAAGCTCAAAGACAATCGAGAAAAAGCAAATTTTTAGAAGCGAGCAATAATATATAGAATCAAAGTACATGTGTTGTGTGGCTAATCTCAAATCAAAATCGGCACACTTAGATTCTATATATGGTGATCTTTCACAAACACATGAGAGGTTATTAAAAGATTATAAAGCATCACAAAAGGTCAATTTTATTGCTTTCGCTAAATTAGTTGATTGTGAGTGTAAAGTTAGTATTTTAATGGAAGAAAATAAGTTTTTAGTAAAATGAACTAAAATTTTTGAAAATATATTGGATGAACTTATTTTATTTAAAATAAATATGTTTCAAAGAAATATAAACCAAAGTTCCAAAGTAATTTATTTAAAACAAGTTCTTATACCAGTTTTCAAAAGATTAATTTTAAAGTTAAATTGTTTTAAAATTGTTTTGGTTATATAATTATATACTAGGTTAATTATGTAATTAGTTCCTAAATGTTTTTCAAATGAAGTCTAATGATGTAATTAAGTATTTAATAAAGATAAAGAAATTATCTTTAAATTATTTAAGGTTGTGATTAATTAAAAGATAATAACCCACAGAGCTAAAAGATTTCTTATTAAAAGATAATGAACAGTTAAACGATCACTACAAGAAATTTTATTTTTGGTGGCGCACAAAAAACCCTACCAAAACTTATGGTAGCGTTTTGATAAACGCCGTGATAAAGCCTGCAACTAAAAATCCATGATTTTTAGTTGCATTTATTTCAACGCCACTATAAATCCTTTTATTGCAACGTTTCTCAAACGCCCCCATAAGCCTTTTTGTAGCGTTTTATAAATGCTACCAAAAGGTTTTTTGGCGCTACCAATAGAGTTTCCAACCTTACCCTTACTTTACGGTTGCGTTTACTCAACGCCACTATATGTATTTCTGTAGCGTTTTTGAAATGCTACTAAAAGTTGTTGATCATTTTGCACCATTTTTTTATGCTATTATTTCTGGTTGATGGTCTATTTTGTTTCTACTATATCAATCGACAATCACTCACATAATCATCATATTAAATCAATTAAAAAAACATATTAATCATATAATCAAATAAGATATCCATAACCATTCTAATACAATAGTTTTTTGATAAAATGACCAAACTCACATATAATAACCATTCGTATACAAATTTACAAACCTAGTACTAATAAAATGATATACCAAATTGGTGCTCACAAAATACTTGATTACCCATAATTCTTTGTTGCATGCACAAGTGAAAGCTGGCACCATAAAAGTCCAACCTTGCTCTCTTCGGAAATCCAATGCCTGCATAAGTGAAAGCACAACATATAGTCAAACAATTATGTTAATCCGTAGGACTTCAAATCTAATATCAAACATCTACAACATTGTACGAGTATATCATATTATAAAAAATGTCATATAAATAATCAAAGTTATAAACGAAATGAAATAAATAAAGTCCAATCTTATAGTTATATATAAAATGTTGTTAAATTAGTTACATTATTATTATTTATAAAATTTATTTAACTTAAACTTAATTAATTTTATAAAACTTGTTTAATTTTAACAAAGCTTAGTTAATTTTTATTAACTTGGTTAACTTAATTTATTATTATTGTTGTTGTTCAAACTCAGTTAACTTAATTATATTATTATTATTATTATTATAAACTTAGTTAAATTTTATAAACTAAGTTAATTTATCATCATCATCGTTATTTATAAATCTTTGTTAAATTAGTTATATTATTATTATTTATATAATTTAGTTAACTTAAACTTAGTTAATTTTTATTAACTTGGTTAACTTAGTTAATTTTTTATTATTATTACTAGAACTCGGTTAATTTAATTATATTATTATTATTTTAAACTTAGTTAATTTTTATAAGCATAGTTAATTCATCATCATCATAATCATTGTTATTATTTATAAAACTTTGTTAAATTAGTTGTATTATTATTTATAAAATTTAGTTAGCTTAAACTTAACTAATTTTATAAAACTTGTTTAATTTTAACAAAACTTAGTTAATTTTTATTAACTTGGTTAACTTAGTTAATTAATTATTATTATTATTATTAAAAAACAAGGTTAATTTAATTGTATTATTATTAGTATAAACTTGGTTAATTTTATAAACTTAGTTAATTCATCATCGTTGTCGTCATTATTATTTATAAAACTTTGTTAAATTAGTTATAGTATTATTATTTATAAAATTTAGTTAACATAAACTTAGTTATATTATTATTATTATTATTATTATTATTATTATAAACTTAGTTAATTTTTATAAACTTAGTTAATTCATCATCATTTATAAAACTATGTTAAATTAGTTAAATTATTTTTATTATAAGCTTACTTAGTAAATTTTCATAAAACTTATTTAAGTTAGTTAATTTTTATAAACTTGGTTTTTGTTATTATTGTTTTTGTTATTATTATAAACTTCGTTGACCTATATCAAACTATAGACTATTATTGTTATTGTAATGTTGTTGTTGTTATTATTATTATAATATTATTATCATTATAAACTTAGTTAATTTTTTATCAAGCTTAGTTTATTATTATTATTCTTATTGTTGTTGTTTGACTTACATCAAACTGTCATTGTTGTTGTTATTATTATTATTATTATTATATTATTATTATTATTATAAACTTAGTTAATTTTTTATCAACTTAGTATATTATTATTATTATTATTATTATTATTATTATTATAAACTTAGTTAATTTTTTACCAAAATTGTTTATTATTATTATATTATAATACTTTAATATAAGGTTAAAAATACGACAGTGAGTTTAAGTTCAAATTTACCTTTGCCATTGTCACAATATCAAGAGTCACACCATGCCCTTCAAATCCCCAAATATGTCTAGTGCGTGTAAATTCTAATTGTACTTCATCGGCTATACATATGCCACTAGCTTGCTTTATACTTTTATATACAGGAAGCAAGTAACCTGGGCTAATATCGATATTCCACCTACTCCCTACAACATATAGATAGTTTCAAACAAACATGAAGAAACAAAACTAGCAAATTCAAAACAAATCAGAAATTAGAATTACTATACTTTCATAGCTTCAGCATCCCTATCGGTTATAGTATATACCCAATTTCGATGCCCGCATCTCTATCGAATGCAAATTGACTCGACGTTCGACAAACAAATCAAGACCCAGAAACACTGCCTCTGAACTTCCAAATCCAGAATTGAAGCCGTATAGTTATCAAATGCATCATCATCATCTTGAAGTGGCTATGCTGCTGCTTCGGCAATCTCTGAACTTAGTCAATAGATGAACTAAACGTAAATCAAACACAAATAGTACACCACTTTATCTCCTACAAGAGCTTGAACAGGACTATATAAGCAAAGGTACACTAGATTCAGTACTTCTAACATTATATCCACATATTAATTGACATAAAGTTATGGTTAAATGGACTAAGCAGGTAAATGTTTTCTGTGGTAATCTGGGAAAATATATAAATACCTGTCAATAAATTAAATAGCGTGCGGCTATATGTATCTTGCTAAAGTTAACAGTAATTAATAGCATGATCACCTGGATCGAGAAATGCTGAATAGGGAAGGTGCAGTTAATATAGTGCTTAAGAGTTTATCTAAGGAGCTTTGCTATTGTATTGTATTAATTATTTTTGGTTCGGTTGTATTGGGAAGTACTTGATGTCTTGGCAAGTTCAGATGGAAAAAAGCCCATCAGCAATATTTTTATATGAATATCACTATATCGGTGACTGAAGTGTATAGCCAAAGCAATTATGCACAACCCAATGTGAACAATAGTTGTTAGTGTATTACAGTAGTAGAAAAGAATACATGATCTGCGACTATGCTCTTTACTACTAAATTACAAATAAAAAATACAAATATCTCATTATTTAAACTACATGTGATATGATTGCTTGTTATATAAACGTGCACTATTCATACATAGCATGGAGTACAAAAATAATGACAGTACAATAAAGTACTTTAACTGGTAGCATAGACCAATATAATTTTTAAATTTTAAATACTAACATAGACTGATTAATACTTTAACTAGTAATATAGACTAATATATGCAGATGTCAACGAGATGTTTAAACTGTAAATAATAATGACCAATAAGTTTATAGTTAATAGGTGTGAAAAATATTTTAAATGATGTATCCAGTCATTACAAATTGATTGATAAATAACCAAATCTAATTACATCAAATTGATATGAATAAACACATGCATATCTTTGTGAATAATTAATACCCTTTCACGAAAAATGACATTGCTTCATAATTTCGATAAATCTTATCATTAAAACTGATATGCGTTCCTAAAACAAGTTAAATATGGCAGATATAGTCATAACAGTCAACCTAATATATTCTAAAGAAAAAGGAAGGTACCTTAATTGGCAAAGGGTGTGGTTCATGTTCTTTATTTGCATCACAGCAAATGAATGTTTCAACCTATGAAAAAAAGTGGTAAGCAATGGTTAGATATTTTTGAATACAAAACATCTCATACCTTAAGGTTTTGAACTCAAATTACAAATGCTAGAACGGGTCGCATATAACGCAAACTACATAATCAAAGTATAGATTCTCACCCTGACCCAATTGCTTTCATGAAGTGCATCCAATCTGAGACCAGAGAATATATATATCTGGACTCCAACTTGTGGTTTTGTTAATTCAAAACAGAGTTTCGAATTTAATTTCTAAAATATGTCACTAACTGAGAATTCAATTTCAAAAATGAGTTGAAACGGTTTCAAAACTGAGTTTAACTCGGTATCAAAATTGAGTTTCAGCTTGGAAACCGAGTTCATAACTTGGTTCAAAATACTTATTTTTGACATGGAAACTGAGTTTCAAACTATTGTAGTTTCAAGTCACTATTCATATTCAACAAATTATCCTCCAAAAACAAACGATCTTCTAAAATTTGTTCCATTCAACCCAAAATATCTAGAAGTATTTAGAGGAAAAGTAGAAGCTGGTTAATATACAACTTACCTTCTGCTTGTCTGCATCTTCTCACTATTTGTACTTGGAATGTCGACTTTAATTACAATCTTGGCGACATGGCTTTTTTCCCATAACTTGATGATGGCAGTAGCCAGACCTTGTAGTTTGTATTCTTACCTACCAAAAACCAGTCAACTCCATATAATCTTGAAACTGTAGAAGAATGCATGTAATAAAAAATAAGGTTTGGTCCAATGGATATTGAAAATAGCCTTTGAATGCAACAAATAACTTCTTTATGTATGTCTAAGTACAAGTGAGGGGTTAAACATTTCGAACAGTGCCAAAGAAGAAAATTTGTTCCTTAAAGGGCAATGTGTAAATTTCTTTGCTTAAGGATTATGATGGTAGGAGCTGTCAATGATACATATTTAAATTCATGCACCTCAATAAATAGTTTGTTTGTGTTTTTATAAAATTTAAAATAAATAACAAACTAGGATAAGAAATGCATCTGATGTGCAACTGATTTACAACCCTACATGATCAAAGATTATACTCTAATACTAGGATGGACACATACATTTTGTGTAATGTATAGCCAGAACAAATTAGATAAGAATATTGTGTTCTCTATTATTGATTTCAAGATTATGTGGAGAAGGAAGAGAGGATATGAAAAGTAACTTAATCTCTTATTCTATATATCATCATTGAACTCAATCTTTAGCAATCAAAATTGATGTTCAATAAGCAATCAAAATTGTTGTTGGAAAGTTTTCTTAAGCGTCAACATCAAATTTCCCTAACTTGGTGTTTCTTCTTATACTAGTTTAACTACTAGTTACTACTATAAATATTGTCCAATCTTAAAAGATACTATTATCTTTTATGGGAACAACGGATACTGAAAATCAAAGTCTAGGCTCTTTAAACCCATTACATAGAAAAGAGGAATACTTAAAGGACAGATTGTATATGTTAAGTGACTATACTAAAGGTTTTAAATATACAAATCATCTTAATAAAATGTGAAGTACCAAACTCTTACAATGTTATAAGGTTAAACTAATTTTGAGGCTTCATCATCATACTAGCAACAATGAACAAAGATATACATAATTACTTTATACTGGCAGTTTTTTTAGAACAGGCAAACTATATTATTAGAACAAAGAATTGCAATAACTGAATAAGAAAAGCTACAGCAAATAGCCAACTCTTCCAATGTCTAAAACAGATAAAATTGAGCATTGCAATTTTGAAGATGGGTATACTATTGAAATAGCTCAATGAACAAAAATCACCCAAAATAGTTTTCTAAATATAATTCATCTAAAAAACACATGATTAATTAATACGTTCAAAACTAAATTGAATAACTTTCATAAAATTACCAGTGTTGAATTCAGACTCCACCCGAACTTCAAAGGCGAATTGTTACACACATCAAATAAAAGGATTGATTTGCAATTAGGGATTTAGGGTTTGGATTTAATTTTAGGGTTAAACAACTACTCATATGACTGGAGGCTGAAGCCTGGAGGCGAAGGATGAAGCCGGAAATGGAGAACGACATGCCTCTTGGTAAAGCAACATGCCTGTGAGCGAACGATGTTGGAAAGTGGCGGCCTTCACGGCTGGAGATGCGATGATAGGCACTTGTGTGTGCGTGACGATGGGAGATGCTGGGATACGATGTGACGGCGGTGACTGGCATGCTTTAATTTTGATTTTGTGCGGTGCTCAATGTTTTTTTTAAGAAGTGGAAGAAAAAAGAACGAAGGAGAAAAAGATTTTGGGCGGCTACTGAAAAAGATTGAGCACCGCGTTAAATTTGTTTTCCCTCCATTATTTCATGGACATATTTTCTAATTTTCTATTATAAAACATTCGATCGGTCGTGTTTAAATAACTTTTTGGTTGCACTAGATTACAAACGCTACTAATAATTTCAACTAAAAATACTTTTTCTTGTAGTGGATAAAAATACTGATCTTTTAAAGGAAATTGACATTTTGCAAAATAATAATATAAATTTTTGGAAAATTCTTTAAATGATTCTAATTCTAAACTTTTGTCTCTTAAAAAAGAGAATAGGGCTTTAAATGATAATAATCTAGAATTAATTAAAGAATGTGAATTTTTAAAAGATAATAATATTATGTTGCAAAAAGAAATTTGTGATTCCAAAGCTGTTTTTGATAAATTAAATGAGAAAATCACAAATTTTAATAGAGAAAAAGACGATTTCTCTTCCTTAACTACTAATTGCAAAGATAATAGTAATAGAACTGGTTTAGACTATAAACAAGATAATTGTAGAAAAAGAACTATATATGAGTTCCTGTATACACATTTTAATGCTAGTACTAAAAGTACAGATAGTTCTAAAACCAATCCATGTCATAATATTATTATGCTTAGAAATAAAAAATCCTTTGAGTACTAAATCAGTGATAATTAATGTTGATATATGGGTTCATGCTAATCTAATTGATTATGATAGACAATCATACATTAGCAATTATTATGACACTGTGATTAATAGTGGAAATTATATTTTTAAGAGATCAACCACATTCAATTGGATATGGTTTCCTAAGTCATAAACATTATATCTATTGTAAAATAAGTATCATTTTGTTTACATTTGACATATCTATTGTATACTCATCACTTTGCATTAATGTTAAAATTATTTATTTTTGACTTTTCTACGATATTCTCCATTTATTTTTAATTTTATCATACTTTTTGTTAATTACAAAAGGGGGAGAAATAATAAGCATACTGATAGAGGGAGTACATAGTTAAAAGTTAAAGAGAAACATTATACTTAGGGTGAGTTTTTGTCATATAGTACGCCAATGCTCTTATTCCTTTTTGTTGATGACAAAGGGGGAGAAGAACGTGTGTTTACATATTTAATATTTGCATTTATATGAAGTTGAGGGAAATAAACTTACATAATATTTATCTAGGGGAGTTATTATTTTATATTAAAGTTGTGTGCTTGTCATCATCAAAAGGGGAAAGAATTAAGAAATCATATATATATATATATATATGGTGTTTTAATGATGACAACCATACAACAATGCTACTAATATGTTTATTGAATTATTTCATGTCAAAATGATTATGGAAAAGGTGTAAAATAAAATAACTAAAAATATGCAAAGCTAGGATTCAAACCCGGGTGGGCCGAGGGATGAGCACATGCCCTTACCACTGCACCACACAAGCTTTCAGAAAATACTATGATTCAATTGACTGAAAGCCTTATCCAGTTGACTGAACCAATTCAACTGAATATAAACAACTTGTCTACTGTTTTTGGCTATGCTCTCGGGCTCGAATTTTACATTAAGATAGTCAACCGAAGCCTTCTTTCAATCAACTGACCTGGTATAAAACGGCTAGTTTTTTGAAGTGATATCTTCATGTCTCTTCGCTCCAAAAGTTGCATCTCTCCACTCCCGCAACCACTTCTCTTCATCAATGGCGAAATTGGATGGTTGCACTCCTATTTTACCATCCCTACAACATCTATATAAACCTCTAACCATCCCCGAATCAAAACGCAACTCTATGCTTTAATTTCCTTCCCGAACTCTCAATTCCTAATGCAATTCTCCGTGTTTCAAGAAATTCATCTGATTCAGAGATTTAGACTAGTTTACTTCATCTCCAATCTCATACTATAGTCGAATAAACTCCTTAGCCTCTACACCTCCTCTTAATATCATTTGGTTTGGTTATAAGGGTCATTGTACATCAAATTGACTTCTACGCATAAGTTACGCTGTGTTAGAGAGTAACATTTTTGTTACACAACTTGTAATTGTTGTTGAAGTCTTGTTCAGTTGTTTAGGCAGAATCTGTAAACCTATTCCTCCGGTGAAGTGAGGGTGTTGATAACGAAATACCAAAGTGGTGCTCTGGGACTGGATGTATGATGGGAGGTCAAAACCAGTATAAAATCGATTGTATGATCTACTATACTATTTCAGTGCATTTACATTGTTTACTACTATCGGTCATTTTCAATCTAGTGCATAGCAACTAACAAATTTATAGAATTTATTTATGAAATTAAGTGATATTTTTGAGTTAGAAAATCTATCATATAACATCCAAATAACTTGAGATTTTGATACGATGTTAGAAACATTATTTTAGAAGTGGGTTTTTAATTTCATAATTTTCTGATTTAATGAGAATATTTGGTGAATTTCCTAATTGGAAAATGGTTTATTTTAGGTTTTAATTATTAAAAATAATTATATTATAATTTTGGCCTGAAATTTTTATATGTTAAATAATATAGTAAATCATATTTATTATGATTTTTGGGGATTTTTCCCATGGGTTTATGATTTTATATAAATTTATTGGGCTAGAAAAGCTTAATATTTATATTAAAATATTAATATAAGTTAGTAGTTTGCCAATTTTTTGGGGATGATGAATTCTGGTAATGGGTAGATTTCTGAAAAGAATTATGAAATAAATACCAGGTGTTTAAATTCCGGAATCCTTATTTAAAATGTTTTAGAAAACATCAGGAAATAAGTATGAACTTATAAAATTGAGAATAATTTTAAGGAAGAGAGAAAAGTGTGGAATTTGAATTTCGGAATTAAATTTTAACTTGAGAAAGTTAAAATGAATGAAATTTAACTTAAGCTAAGTAAAATTGAGCTGAAGTTGAATTAAATTGAAAATAAAATTGGATTGAGATATAAAATTGAATGGAATTCAACTTAAGCTAAGTTAAACGAATTAAATTTTAGAAAACTTAATCGATTATGGTTTGAAATTGGAATCAAATTCTTACTTGATTGAATTGAAGGAATTAAAAGTAAATTTGTTTGGGGTAGAATTTAAATTAAGTATGGTTTGAAATGTTGGTTAAAAGAAATTGAAATTTAAATAAAAAGTGAATCGGATTTGAGTTATATGGAATTGAATTGAAATATGTAAATGTGAATTATAAGGTGACTATATAACTATCAGTTATAAAATTCAAATTGGATGAGTAATAATATCGAATTGAAGTAAATATAAATTTTGAATTGTGGAATATTATAAAACCATATGGATAGGATTTTGGATGAAATAAAATTCAGGTGAAGAATTGGAATTATGAATAAATGAATTGGAATAGCTTATAAAATTTTAAGTTAACGAAATAAAAATATATTTAAGCTATAAATGAATATGTAGTCTTGAGTTAAAAATAAAATGGGAATATACTCGAGTATAGAATTGATGGAAATATGAAAAATAAGTTGTGTGACTTATAAAATTGAAAATTGGAATAGATAAGCCAAAATAAAAAGAGTTTGATATTTTGGAAACGAAATAAAAACCCAAACTTGAATTATAAAATAAATTTGAACTCAAGTAAATTGGTTGAAGTAATTTTTGAAATAAGAATCAAATATAGAATTATAAAGTGGAAATGAACTAATTAGATAATTAATTAGTAATTGGATAAAAAATGGATATTAACTGGGTTGAATAAGTTTGGATTGTGAGTTAAAAATGGAATTTGGGAATGAAACTTGAGTTATAAATAAAATTCAACTTCGATGGTAAGCAAATTAAATAAAAATTGGAAATGTATCGAGTAAAATGGAAATAGTTTGAAATGGTGATAACTCAAGTCATAAATAAATCCAATTGAAGCGTAAATTAATTGATATGGCTTGGGATATTAAATAAATGGATTTGAGTATGGAATTAAAATTGAAGTGGAATAAATGAATGAACTAAATAATTAATTAGTAATTGAATTGGAATTCGATTGAATAAAAATCAATTTGAAATAGAATAAAATTAAATATAAATTGATTTGTAATCAATTAAAGATAGTTATAAGCTTAAATGGTTATTCATCTAAAAGAAAAGCGACAAATTTGCATAGAAAAACTGTTGTCCGATGCAAACGAAAAGTAAACAAAATTCTATGGATTAATAGAAGTGAATAAAATTGATTTTTAAATCAATTTGAAATGGATATGAGTTGTTTGGTATAAAAATAAAGTGATGCAAGAAAATTGAGTTATAAATCATTCGGATTGAATGAAATGCTATATAAATCGATTGAAAATAAATAATCGAATGATGGAAGGCTTGAAATGGCTATAAAAACATGCTATAACAGGTTTGTTTATGAATCTATGTGTTTATCCATTTAATAAGTGAAATGTTATTTAATTTAATGTTTTTGGTACTTACGTGTTTAAATTGAGTAAGTACAAGTACCCGAAGGCCATTTGGTTAGATTTTGATCGCGCTAATCTTATATAAAATAAGCCACTTTCTTAAAAATGCTAAAATAAGGTATGTTTTCGGATTAAATACAACAAATATATAAATATTGATATATATTTTTGTTTTTCGACCGTGTGGGTCGATGTATATATATTTATCTCTCTTGTCATATTGCAAAAGGCTCTCCGTACAAGGGAGACTCTGCCAAAAAATTTTGGAAATTTAGGATGTTATAAAATTTTTGAAAAAATTTTGTTAACCGAAATTTGATTTCGGATTTGTAATCGAAATAAAGGATTTTGGCTTAGGATGGAAAGCTAATTGTTTGGTTGAAAACTAAGAGATTAGAGAAGTGAAATGTCAAGTTAGCTAAGTGGGTTTTGGATAAGTAATGGGTTTGGAGCAATTTTCCTACCTAGCAATTTCGAGGACGAAATTATTTTATGTGGGGAGGAATGTAACAACCCGGATTTTTCGTTGTTCGATTTTGAATATTTAAATGGTTTTAAATATTGAATTTGAATTATAGATTGATTTTGAATATGAAAATTGGGTTTATTTATAAAATAAATTCATAATTTAAATATAGCAATTTATTGGATAATTTAATTATTGAAGTTTATTGGTCAAATTATTGTATTTTGAGTTTTAAGCTCGATATAAATTATTTAAGGGCTTGTAAAATTTATATTAATAATAATGAAGATAACAAAAATTTTAAAATTGAATTTAAAAGTGATCTGTTCAATTTTAAAAATAGTTGATTAAAATTGACATTTAAAAATAGCCTTCCGAGGCACAGTCTCGGAATTTGACGAAACCAGCTCCATTGGATCAGTAATAGTGTATTATTTTCGCATTTCAAATTTCGTAGTGTTTGGAGTTATCGTTTGATCGTACGGGATATAAACACGTTGAAAGTAATATTGAAATTTAATATAATAATTGGGTTCCAAAAGCTATCTTCTCCATACGATCGAATCAGGACTCGAAACCTTTTCCATTGTTTTCGGAATAGAGGTATAACATTATAAATGCCTAGCGGCATGTCTCGATAGGGGTTCATTATTATAAGTTAGGCAAACGAGATATTTTGATTTATATTATATATATATATAATCAAAATCTAATCAAGTCACTGTACCTTGTAAAACACGCATCCATCACGTTCAAGGCCGACAACTCTCTTCATTAAAATCGCGTATTGTCATCCCCTTTCTTGTTCAAAATCGAAAACCAGAGAAATTAAAAAAAAAAAAAAAAAAGAGTAATGGCCGAAATCGACTTCGGCTATAAGAAAAAAAACTTTAAACGAGATTGAAATGAACAGCTCGATCGTAGACGAATCGCGCTCGCGTGGGGCGCACAGGTGAGGTAGATTGTCGCGATCGAATCACGACTGTGGAAGCATGCGGTGAGAAGGGGAGGAGGTCGATCGATCCACGTGGCCACTTCGAATTCGAGCGCGCGTGTTGAAATCTGGTGTGGTAAGAGATTGTGGTGAGCGACTGCGGCATCGCGCGTGTAGGGGAGTTTGTCGAAGGTCGGTGGCAGAGGTAGAGCAGTAGGCGATGTCATGATCAATTGATGGTTAGGGCTTGGGACGGATGTGTCGACTAGAAGCTGGAATTGCATGACTTTTCATGGTGATGGAGAGCTGCAGCAACTTCCTTGACGCAGTGACAAGGCCGAGCTTGTTTTTGAGATGGAGGTATGACAACTCTTTAGCTTAGTTAATTAAGATGTAAATTGAAATTTAATATAAGTTGATTAGGTTATTTAAAAATTCGAATGTTTAAAATTTTATAATCTATATCATACGAGGTCTAAAATTGTAAAGAAAACAAGTCGGGATGGGAGTGGTTTGCAAACAAAAATCAAGGTGAGAATTTCTCACTCTTTTGGATTGCCACGTTTAAATTTAAATGCTTAAATTTAAATTAATTGATGCTTGATTGAATTGATAAATTTATAATTATCTGTTGGATGACTATATATATAGTAGTATATATATTAGTATTAGAGTGATATTCCCGCACATTATAGCGGATGAGACCCTATGCGCTACGCATAATAGCGGATGACCCTATATACCGCTATATCCCCTCGAAGTGGGATTGGTATTTTATTGTTATCTAGCATATGTGGATGCAGGGAAACAGGTTGGAGGGATCCAACTGGATTCCTCAAATATATTAGTATTTTTCATATATATAAAATGCTGGATTATTGTGCGTTGTAAATTTTTAAAATGTATAATGGCATGGGAATTAATTTTGGGTATATTAAATACCATAAATATTATTTTAAAATTTTAAGGAATTAAAAAGAGATTTTTAATATAAAAATATGTATATCGGAATTTGGATTATTTAAAAGAGACTAGTTTGAGTAAGAAATGGTGAATTTTTTATCATATTAAACAATGCGGGGAAATATTTTAAATAGGGGATTTAAAATAAATTAAATAAAGAAAATTTTAAAGATTGGATTTTTAAAATGATAATTTGGAAAATTTAGAAAGAAGTTGGAATCGATATTAAAAATAGATTGGCAAAAAAATAAATGGAATCTATAAGAAATTGAATTTATAAAATCGAGTTTATAAATGAGATTACTTTTAGTGAACTCAAAGGAGTTATAAAAATTTATAAACGAAGTTTATAAATAAACGAAAGTGATATCGGATGATAAATTTGGAATATAAATTTACGGGAAGAATTTATATTTGAAAATGGAAATAAAGTGAGAAAAGATAGTGGATACTAATTTTTTAAGTGAAAATGGTTAAAAAGACCGAATGGGAGTGATGTGATAGGAATCGAGAGGGGTTATAATTGGAATTTGGTTATTAGATTTAAAAATATATTTTTATTAATAAGTTAAGTTTTAATTTTTAAAAGGAAAATTTTATTTATAAACTATGAAATTTAAAGTCAGTTAATATATAAATACTTCAGAAGTTAATTTTTCAAATGCTTACTATTTATTTAATAGATCCCAAATTTTTAAACCCTGCTTTGGAAAAATGAAGTTACGAAGAGTATTTCAATATCTAGATAATTATTTGAACATGCTTTAAAAATAAATTATTATTCTTTTAAGTACTTATTATTATTATATATATACAGAGTCTTTGAAATGTTTTAAAATTTATTCATAAACCTTCTCGAAAGTCTAGAAATGGGGTTATTCAGTATATGGGATTTATAAGAAAATGCTTAAAATGGAAATTGGGAAGAAAAGTGAGGAAATTGCCGAAGTAGTTAAGAAAAAAGTGACTTCGAAAATGAAATAGAATTCATAAAAGAAGTAGAAAGGGAAGTTGAAATTATAAGTAAGTATATTTGACTTTGAAAATATAGAAGGGAATTATTTAAGAATTTCGAAAGTTATAGAATTCATGTGAACGAGTTAAGGAATTTACAAATAAATTGTAAATAATGTTTGAGGAAAGAAATAGGAGATAAATAGAATACTTCTTAAGTGTTGAATATAAGATGAAGTGGAAAAATATTCTAAGTATTGGAAAGAGGTAGAATATTCCGTTGAAAAATATAAGAATTTGAAAATTGTTTTCAAATGTTGAAGAACTGGAAGTAATATATCTTATAAAGATATTTTGGAAAATTTTTAATGGCCTAGTGATTTCTTATGGATGTTATATTAATAGTTAAATAACCGACTATCAATTTTGGCCAATTTCATTAATCGTTTCGAAGAGACCGGGATCGGATTTAATTATCCGAAAACCACTTCGATCTGGTTTGAACATTATGAATGAATACCATAAAGATGATGATGATGGTGATTCGGTTTGTCCAGACCCAGGACAACTTGTATGGATGAATGATATCAGAACATCGTCATTGGAGGACGATGAGCATTCTAAAAAAAATTGTTCTTGAAAGGTAATGCTTAGCCTCGAATCTCATCAACCGGGAATGACTAAAACAGAGGAGATGTAGTAAGGCTAAGTGGGTTTCACCCAAGTAGGGTATGTTATCACCTTTCTAGATGTCCTCGGAAACCCTATTTATCTTAGATAAGGGTACAAATGAAAGAAGAAGCGCTCGATGGTAAGGGTGGGAACACCCGGGGTGATAACATATTCGGTCGATCCAGGTTAGGTAGGCCGGTCTTGTGTAGTAGAGGATCCCGGCGTGGTCCTCGGTACATTGTTCTAGAGGTGTACTGTGACGGGCGGTACCCAGTGGCCCAGTCATTTGTTGGAATCCATTCTCCAATACGAGCTTACGGTTTTGTTTGTAGAGCCTAGTATGTTGGAATTTAATTAATGTAACAACTTCAGCTATTTGATCCTTTGATATGATTTGGAAATGAGAAACCTTTCACAAATGTTTTGTAAATATACTTATGTCAATGAGGTAAGTATATAAATGTTTTGATAAACACTTTTGAAAAGAGTTTTAATAAATGAAAGACTTAGTTTGAGGCTTAGTGGTTGCTACAAGTAATTAAATCTCTGAATTTATTGTTGTTTGTTATTTGATAGTTAAATAACCACTATCAAATGGACCAAAATATAACTCCGGAAATATATAGAAGAAACACGTGAGTTATATGGCATAGTCATATTCGATTATGCTGTACCGTGTGTATAAATCTTATTTCATTCTCCTAGGACAAATGAGAGGGAGATCCTTTCACTTAAACGGTTAGGCGCTGATCCCTGCTCCCATGTATTGTCTGATTATTTCCAAAAGAACCGGGTTGAGTTTACCGGAACTATCGAATGTTGTTTCGAAGAGACCGGGATCGGATTTTCTTTATTCGAAAACCACTTCGATCCAACTCAAACGTTTTGAATTGAAGTTGGAGCTTTTGAAGTGCAAAGGCTAGTTGCTATTAATCCTGAGGGTGATTCCAAAATGGATGTAGTAGAGGTAGTGACTTCGGTTTCGTTCAGACCTAGAACGAACTTGTATGGATGAATGCTGGCATTGCATTTCTGCCTGGAGGCCAATTCTAGCCAAGATGGTTGCTATATAAAAAGGTAATCGTAGCCTCAAGCCTCATCAACCGAGAAAATGACTAAAGCAGGGACATGTGGTAGGGCTATGTGGGTCACTCCCATTAGGGTATGATCGTCCCAAGATCCAGTGTCGATATCTCTATGTATGCTTCGGGGCTCGTTATGGTTGTTTGATTGCAACCAAAGGGTGATCATATTCGGCGCTATCCGGTAAGGGGTAGGACCGGTCCTGAGTAGCAGAGGTGCAACGTGTTGTAGCCTCCCATACATTTTATCTAGAGGTGTACGGATTCGGTGGGTAGACCCTTACCCTTTCATAGTTGGAATCCATTCTCCAATAAGTGCCTTTGAACTTGATTGTATACCTATTATGCTAGAATTTAATAATGTAACAATTTCGGCTATGATTAATATGTATCTGTATTCTATACATTATCATAATATAACTTGATTTTCTATAAAAATGTTTTGGTTATCGTAAGGTAAAAACCAGTCCGTGTTTATGTGCGGCGTGGTCTTACGAGATATCTTTGATGTTAAAAGATTTTACAAGTTATAATAAATTAATTCCTTGTGATTTGAGTTTCTCGCGCTGGTTTTACCAGACTGATCCGGGCGTTATTTTTCTTATAATGCTCGGGTAAGCCTGAGCATATTTTCCAAATTTAGTTGGATCCTTTGGAGCTTTCAAGTGACGAGCTGGATTCTCCAAGACGTATTCACGTACCTTATATTCTTCCGCTGTTTTCTTTTGTTTTGTTTTTGTTTGTATCTATCAGCAATTGTAAGGACAGGCTGTTATAAATGTCTAGGCTGATAATAGGTTTATGTACCTTGATGATGTGTATAATAAAGATAATTTATTTTTGTAAGGACTTGTTTGTATTATATATTACTCGTCATGTATTGTGGGATTCTGTTCTTTCTTTTTCTTTCTTTAACCCCTAATGACCTGTCTTTCGGATACTTTAGTGATCGGCACACGAATACCGAAGATGTACTAAGTGTCATCTTTAGGTGTAAGAAAGGAATATCGTGCAATGTTGGTAGGAAGAGGGTAGAGTTTGGTTTGGTAAAAGTGAGTTTATCTCACTTTGAATCACTGGATAATCACTTATTAATATTTCTTATTAATCACTTAAAAATTGCTTGATATTAGTGATGATAATAGACATTAACTACTTAAAGTTATACCCTTGATCATATGCTAAAATAATTGCTTATATGGTTTTTTTAATATGTTTGGATGATGATTGGTTGATTATACGCTTGCTTGATGTGGAAATAATTCATGTTAAATACACGTCAAATTTACACAAAGAAAATCACTTTCCTATATGAATTATAAAAGTGTTATAGAATAGTTAAACCTCTTTAAAACATGAATAAAATGGTTTAAAATGGTTTATAAATGTTTTATAAATATTAAAACTCATTTCGGTAAAGTTTGAAAAAGATTTGAAAATAGTGTCAAAATAAACGCATCGCGCAACGGTAGTTCCAGATTTCGTACCACAAAAATTAAATCAATGTGTAGAATGGAATATAGCTCGGAATTATTAATAAGAATTTTCCAAACTCTTATAACTATAGTTTTCAAATGAAGAAGAAAAATCAAGATTTCAATGAATATAATTTGAGTTATGTCCAAATCAAGTTTTTAAAAACATCGCGGTTTGGCAGTTTAGAAACCAAATGGCAAAATCTTTAAAATGGATATTTTAAAATCTTTAAAAATATAAAATAAATTTTACAAATACGTTAAAATGTTTTAAAAGGGATTTGAGTTATAAAAATGGACATATGTGGAATGAAGTTAATGTTTTGATCAAAGAAACTATTAAAAACACTATTCGCATCACTTTTTGCAGCAGTTTTTGGTAACTCTTGAAATTAAGATTTAAACTTGGGATTTTCTTTCCAAATCTTTTTCAAATGTTTTTCAAATAATAAATCAAGTACTTTAAAGAGTTTAGAGTTGATCAAATAACTTGACCACCTTATGGGTGATAGGGAGATAGTCTATAGACCCGAGCTTGGACAACCAGTGTTTGGGTTCCGCTCTAGCTATCTGGACTGGCCCAACGGAGGGGATAGTAAATTTGATTTACTCGGACCACATCTCCCTAAGATAAAAAAAGATTTAAAGCTTTCCAAAAGTTAAACAAGATTTAAAATAAGATTTTGGTTGTTAAAGAAAACAATCTAGTTAAACTCCATATTAAATTCTGAGGAGGGAACTCGTACTATCTGTATGAATTTAAAAGGTGATTTCACCATTATTCAAGAATAGTATAGGTTGAATATGGAAATTATTATTGGGTATAATCAGTTTAAAATTTATGGATCCCTTTTATTCAATACTAACTGGTTTGTGTTTACAGTAAACGATATCTTAAGTAACATTGTTTTTGACCCATTATACATATATTTTGGAAATGTGAAATCTTCATTAAGATTTGAATAATATTTGTCCTAAGTAATTAAAGATGAAATTTTTTGGTATTTCCAATGTTAAAAGGGGGTTTTAATTAACCAAAGGAATTGATAAAAGAGGTTTAATGATTCTGTATATACTGAAAAAGGAATGGTTTAAAGATGTATATCTTTGGAAGATATTTTATCTCGATAAAAGATATTGGTAAATTAAATAATAATCAACCACATATTTAACATCTTTTATTGATAAATTGGTTCGAAGGAACCGGGGTTGGATTTGGGTGATTCATATCCAAAAATCACTATGAACCAATATACGTTCGAAAGTGAAAATATGTTGAAGACAATGATTTTGAAGACGGAGATCTTCGTAAGGCTGCTTGCTAATTCCCTTATCATATATATGGTGTCAGTGGTTCCTTCAATTTGAAATCTTCGATGCAAGGACAACTCACTACTAATCCTAAGGGTGATTCCCAAACAGGATGTAGTAGAAGAAGTGCCTTCGGTTTGTCCTATTCCTGGACAACTTTTGTGGACGAATATATGGCATTGCATTTCTAACACCACATATATTGATATCTACAAATGTACAGCTGTTGGTGGTGTAGGAGGCAACCCCTTATATACTTAACACCCTTACCTGAGGCGTACGAGCTCAAAGGTTGTACTTTTGTGGAAATCGATAGTCTATTGTTGGAAATGGCAATGTGGCATTTAAAGCAGGATTTGTTCCATGAAAGGTAAAACGTTACCTTAAGCCACACACATCCTGAATGGAAAAACAGGGTAGATGTGGTAGGGCTAAGTTGGTCGCTCCCATTAGGATATGATTATCACCTTTCTAGATTACCCTTTTATATATCGGGATTGTTTTGTATGCTATGAGACATCTCGGATAGGTCAGGAATGACCTGGTGATGTCATATTCGTTACTATCTATGGTAAAGGTAGGCCGGTTCTGTGTTGGTAGAGGTTGGAGCCTCAGGTGCATCCCTCTACAGATGTACTGTCGGAAGGTAGTCCCTTACCTTGTCATTGTATGGAATTCATTCTCCATTACGAGCCATTGTGATTTTAGTTGTAAACCTATCATGCTGGAACATAATAAATGTAACAATTTCGGCTATGATTAATACATTTATTCGAAAAATGTTTTCAAACCAATGCCATTAAAAATAATATCAAATGATTTGATAAAAATATTTTAGTTATCATAAGGTAAAAACCCGTCCGTGTTTATGTACGACGTGGTCATATGAGAAACTCTTCTTTTCAAAGGTTTTGTTCGGCATTAAAGTCGATCTATGACACTATTATATATATTTATGATTTGCTTTTCCCATGTTGGTTTGCCAGACTGATCCGGGTATTTTTAATACTCCGGTTAGATTCGAGTAGGTTCAGGATTAGCCGAAGGCGCTTGGAGTTTCCAGAGTAGAGCTGGAATCTTCACCAACGTATGGACGTAGTCTACTTTTCCACTGTGTTTATCGTTTTTCAGCGTTTGTAAGGACATGCATTTATAACTATCCAGGCTGAGCTTAGGATAGACTGTGATGTATGTATTTAAAATTTCAGCTGTAAAGATTATATATTGAAGTAATATATGTTATTTCATTCGTGTAAGATTATGTTCTGTCTTTATTTCCTTTTAACCCTTAACAGTTCATCTTTTCGTTCAATTTGAGTTGGACATGTGTGGTTTATTTTCAACTTAAAATGTATGGGAAAGCGGATGTCACAAAAACATATACCTTTAATGCTATAAATATGCTATTTACTCCTCTATTTTTTCATCCGTTGGATTTTGTTTTTACGTGCATTAGGGAAGCATGCTAACTAGGATTTGAAAGTGCAAATGGTGCTATCGTTTGTTAATTATGTTCACTTAGGTAATGTAGTAAGCAATTATATAGATATTCTTTGCTATGTCTAATTTCCTTATTTTCATATGATTACATAGCTATGTTTCTTTATAGATATGAGTGCCTAATCACAGCAATTTGAAAAAAAATACAATGATATGGTTTGGAAGCTATGGGATGTTTATTTCAATTCTTAAATTTTTTTATATATAGTTCATGAATGATTGAATAAATGTATGTTCGTATATGAATGAACAAGCATTTATAATATACTATTAATACTCAGTTTGGCTTCCTTTGCTCTAAATCTCCCTCTAGTTTCTCAATGAAATTAAATTTCCTTTTTCTACGTGCATTGGAGAAACCGAACGTCTTGTTTATTTACCAACCAAAAGCTTTGTTCACTTCCTTCTCCACCCCTTATCTGCCTAACCCTAATCTTCATATCATCCAATGTCCCCACCCACGAAATTCCCTAATTCTCACAAAGTGACTGACAGCTAACTTTGTCGCGCCGTCACACAGCTCTTTTCAAAACATCTTTTTCATTCCATAGGTGGCAAGCATTATGAAGAATATAGCTTAACAATTGTCTATTAAATCACATTCTATTGATTTCTCCTACTGTTGACTTTGGATACCTTCTACGTACTGTTGCATTAATCAAGCCTTCAATCCACTTCAAGGCATTTATTCTAATTTAGGTTTTGTTTTACTGAATGTTGTTTTAAGACCTTTGATAAGTTCTATTAGCAGTACAAGTTTTCATGATTAAACTATACAAATGCAAGATTGGTTTTCTGTTTAATTTTAATAGGACGCATCCGTGAACTAATGTTTAAACAATCTACTTTTAGTATCAACTACACTTTTTTTACAGTTTTATTTATCTACTTTTTAATATAGTATTCTATCATACAATATATTAGATCGAACCCTGTTAATTTGATCGAATTATATTGTCTTAGCATTATGAAAACACTATTGTTTTGCTTAGTTAGCTCATGCATTAATCATCTAGGAATCATCTCCTTTATTCTTTTGTTTCTTAAAGACTTCAAATTTTTAGGATGAAGATATAAATTAATGATGAAGACGGGTATATACTTTATGTTTCCATCTTTTGTATGCTTGTACTTGGATATAATTTTGTTGTTCCTATGGATTCTTACCTACACACACAATAATCATATAATATGCCTAAAACCTTAATAATATCTTCTCAAATTGGTGAAATTTATTATTAGATTCTTGGGTTTTTTCCATAATCCAAGAACTATATGGCCTTTTGTTATACAACTCCATATTATCTTCACTATGACTAACTTATTCATATATTCCGTGTAAAAAAATCAATTTTCTTCTTCATTGTGTTCATTCTTTCATGTAGTGACTACAAATAGCTTTGTGTAACTTCATGTATTTTTCTGTAACTTTGTGTAACTTCATGTAGTGACTACGAATATCTGACTGTGGTTATTATCCGATTTAATAGAATGTAATGACAAATCTTCTTTCATGGCATAAAAATTATTTTCACCAATTTGCTGTCTACTACGGTGTTGTCTCCTAAATTTTTTCAGCATATAACCTATTGTGACTTTTCTGCTTGATTTGGTCATATGAGTGATTTATGTAAGTTTATTTTGACAATGGTTGGATCTTTGGAACAAACGTAAATGATTTTCTTATTAAGGTTTGTTTTGACAAATTTATTACTTCTACCGCTTTGAGTGATTTTCTTTTTATTAAATAAAAAAATTAAGCCAACTTAGTATAAATTTTTTCTTATAGCTTTTACAAAGATTACCTAATAGTAATATATGCCTAACATATACATGTTTTGTACACGACATATTAATGACTTTCATATTTCTAGGAACGATAGTGAGTAAAATTGTTTGTTCTCTTTAATATCTTTAGAGCTTATGGTAATTATAATAATGGATGACCTTGATACACTACAAAAAAATATTGGATTAAAGACTGAAAATTATAGTCTTTAATCAAGTAATTCGATCTTTAAATTATACCTAAAGACCGGTCAAAGACTGAAATTTCAGTCTTTGAATTTTTAGTCGCGAAAAAATATTAAGACCGACATTTCAGTCTTAAAATGTAAAGACCGATATTGCAGTCTTAAATATATTTGAAACTGAATTTTAAAGACAGAAATTCTGTTTCTTATCAGTCTTAAATTTGCATAATTTATATGCATACAATATCCACAATAGTAAAATATGAAATATCATCATGAATTTAATATATCATCATTAAAATTTCACAAGTGTGAAAATATATTCAGTATCACATAATATCTAATACACAGATGATAAAGTACTCAATGTATTGTAAACCATGCATTCAAGTAGATATGTATACATTACTTTAACAAGAAAGCCAAGATAACATGTCCAAACATATTTCAGTAATAAAAAGATAATCCAACATGTTTAGTAAAACATGTGCACATGTTACTTCTGAAAGAAAAAAGAAAGACAAAACATGTCCAATAACATATATGTACATATTATTTCAACATGAAAAACAAAGCAAACAAGTGAAGGAATGTGTTGGAATGTAAAGGTGAATGTTGCGATGGATATGCTCCCAACGACAAAAATCTATGACCTGGTACATAAAATACATACAAAGTACTATTAGGACAAGAAATGTTGAAAGTAGAATTTTCTATCTCATTTATGACCACATGGAAAACATAAAAATGCGAATAAAATGGAACATGTATTGCTTATTTTATATCTTTTCTACTAGGCTACTTACTTACTGACAAACCACTGCAACTTCCTAGCTTTTAGTTTACATGCATAATATTAAAAATAATACTTCAGCCTTGAAGCCTTGTTTGCTACTTAAATGCACCTGATTTAATTTATAAATTTGGTGTAGTGATTGTGCCATGTTTTAGGCAGCAGTTTCACAGACCATCCTTCTAATTTTAAAGCCAGCCACTTGTTCTATTATATGACCAGCTTGTTTCAAAGGCCGCTGATTTTGTATCATGTTTTATTATATGGTCAGCTTGTTTTCAAGCCAACTAATAGCTGATGCACAGCATGTAACGCCTACCGACTCACTAGCTGACTCCATTGATTTTTCATGCTGTACACCAATACGTTTCAGCTATCATGCAGCCATCTTGCAATATACTAACACGCTCCAACCATCATGTGACGCCCCACCTCTATACCCACGCTAGCCAAGAACACTACGGTGTAGTGCTGTCAACTAGCACGGAGAATAAGGCTGTTGAGGAGCGACCATCCGTGTAATTGCTTTGTGCGAGCACCGATATGTCAGATAGTATAACATGCATTTCTATTTCAGGAGGAAATCCGACATACCGATACAAACTCAAAGCTACTACACAGTGGCTATAATAGTTTAGGACAATAGATATAAAAATAACACAGATAACATAAATGCGGAATACATATGGAACGAAAAGTCTCATATATACAATAACTGATATCAGTTACAATACATTTGACACAATACAAATGATACAACTACAACTGTCGACTCAAGAAGTTATATATACACGTACATTATCGACTAATATACATGAATACATTATCATCTTAAAACAGACACACTGACTACTACAACAAGACGAAGACCACTTCGAATGATATAAAAAGTCTTCATAGCTCTAGCAGCAACCCAAAGCTAAAAATCTACAACCTGTAAATACTCGGTCTGACCCGAGTATTAAATTCAAAAGAAAATAATACCCGGGTCAGTCTAATTCAAACTCAGTTATTAATGCACGGAAGCAATAATAATCAAATATCAAATGGACGACAGTCACAGAAATCTCGTATACCCAACTTCTCGATAAGAGAACCGGATAACGGCAGATATAACACTAAACAGTGTTAATCCACAAAACAGAAATCCAAAGCAGTTTAAACAATTGAAATGTCAATTTAAAAACATCAATGCTAATTGGCTGCAGTACACGCTAACGTGTACTGCCTCGCCAATACAGCCTACGAATTACGCAACAGGTCGATGAATCAAGAACAAAAGAAATATCGATTAAAATCTGTCAATTCAGTGTGGCTGCAGTGCACGCACGCGTGCACCGCCTCGCCACAACAGGATACAAAGTCACCACAAGGGACATGGGTAAAACTGCTACGAAAATGCAGCCACCACTTGTATTTAAGGCAAGGCTGCATCAGTGAAATGAAACAGTGTATCCAGTGAAAGAGGCAACAAGTGAAACAAGTTCAACATGTCGCAAAGCAAGGCAAAGGGAAATAGCAAACTGAAGGCGAGAGCACCAAAGATATGGCACTACAACACTCAACAGAAAAGACGCAGATCAGCCTCATTAGAAGATAAGGTCATCAATGAAGCAAAATGAAAAAAATGCAAATGATACAAGGCATCAATGCAATGTATCAGATTCGAGAACAAGGCAGCTGAAGACAGTAACAAGAAAAGGGCAGACATGACTCAACATGTATGAATGGCCTCAACGTCAAAGACAGAGAGACCAAAATGAAACTGCACATGCCTCAATAGCAACTACATGGAACTGGAGATTGCGACTTAAATACAAAAATGCACGTGAACCTCATGGCAACAATTCAAGGCAACAGTGACAACTCAAATACAAACCAAATGCCATCAGTGACTATGATAACACTGCAACAACTACGCTGCAAGTACCACAGGCACATGGAGATGCAGTGAAGCCAATATGGCAAATAATGATGAAGTATATAAGTGCAGGCAAGAAAGTGGAAATAAGGAAAAAAAAATGCAAGAGATTGGAATAGTGAAGAAGAGTAGCAAAGTATGAAAAGGGTAGCCATGAATTAAACAACAGGAACATATGTAATTATGATAACAAGAAAATGTACAATAGGCATGGGTGAGTTCAAATCAAATAGCAGCCAATGCACAAGAGAGCATGGACATACATATAAAAGCAAGAAAGTAGTGCATGCGGGTCCCATTCATGATAATTGCAAGGTGCATGCGTACAAACCAAATAAGTAGCAAATGCTACTATTCACAACAAGTGGATTCACATTTAGATCTAAATTAATGTGTACAATTGCGTAAAGGGAAGGCATGAACTAAACTAAGTAAAGGCACAGGGTGAGGGATGTAATCACTACAGGTATTGCCGCAAGCAAGTTTCTCTCTCTTTTTTTTAACAACAAGTCATGACAAAATAAATTAACATGGACGTACAAACAAAGAATAGGAAATAGGACGAACGAAAGCAGCAAGGTAGGGACGAATAAAGGACAAACAGGGCACTGGTCATGCAATGTTCAAAGTAACAGGATAGCTCATATTTCAACCACTAGGAACGAAAAATCAAGGCACCGCCTAAATTACAGTAAATGGAAATAGCCGAGATAAATCAACATCGAAGAAAATTGAATTTGCAGATGCACCATACTAAGAAGGAACTAGATGTGAGTAAAGAGATTTACTCACCATTTTCGAAGGCCGCGAGATTGAGCAGCCGATTGTCGAAGCCCTATATCGGAGAAGACGAGGCCGCCATCCTTCGAATTCACGAAAGCCCTAATAAGGATCCAACAGAATAGCTTACACATTCCAGCATCGCCACAAGGAAGACAGAGCCGAAGCTCCAAATCCAAAAGGGGAATCGCAAGCCAGAAAGATCGACAGAGCTACAACAATTGATGAAGGCAAAGTCCAAATCACCTTCTCGAGCAAAGCCGAGCACTAAGGGGAACGAAGCCCCAAACTAGAAAAGCCCTAAAATTTCGTAAGCCTCCACGAACAAGCAAGACGATAGTATCACAAGGCTATCGAGAAGCACAAGGCTCCAGACAGCAAGCACAAAAGAAATCGCAAGCCCTAATTCAGATTGCAAGAGGAAATCGTCGCCATTTTTAATTTCTTTTCGATTTAGGGTTTGCACGATAAAATGTGAGAGGGGAAACGGGTTTGAATGAATGCCAGATAAAGAATGGTACTGGTATCATCTCTTCATCAAAACAAATGGGCCATTATAAAATAAAAAGGTATATTTATTTAAAGCCCAAATACTTTTAACCATGTTTATAAAAGAATTTCAAATTGATTTTTAATTTCAATAAAAATTTACGAACGATTTAATCACCTAATGGCGATAATTAATTGCTACGAATTTGCGGGTTGTTACAGACTCCCCTCCTTAAAGAAATTGCGTCCTCGCAATCATAAGGAATAAATGGGAAAGAGGTAACAACCATAAGAACATAACAATGTCGAATGCATAAGCAAAGCAAATGTCAGTAGGGAAGTATTAGATATGAAATCAAAAAGGTTCGACTGCTTCAAGTCAAAAGAATCAACAATCGTGGGGATCAAGGAATCAAAATCAGACGACTATCAAAAGCAAGAATCAATCGAGTTCCAGCATTTAAAAGAAAAGAAAAATAAACAGAGCAGAAATCACGTACTGCATGAATTGAATGTGAGTAAATCAAATTACTCACCTGAATCGTCAAAGAAAAAGGCGAAGCTCAAATCTCAAAATCGCAAATTTTCAATCATTAAAAACGATAATCGAATTTTCAATTCGCAAATAGATTTAACCATCAAAAATGGTAATCAAATTTCACAAATTTCTGATTACCAAAAACGATAATCAGAAACACAAACATTCGATTAATCAAATCGAAAAATATTTAATTATCTCAAACGATAATCAAATTTCACAAATATCTGATTATCAAAAACGATAATCAGAAGACAAATCAAATATCTAATCATCTCAAACGATAATCAGAAAACAAATCAAATATCTAATTATCTCAAACGATAATCAAATTTCACAAATATCTGATTATCAAAAACGATAATTAGAAGACAAATCAAATATCTAATCATCTCAAACGATAATCAGAAAACAAATCAAATATCTAATTATCTCAAACGATAATAAGAAAACACAAACATTCGATTAATCAAATCGAAAAAATATTTAATTATCTCAAACGATAATCAAATTTCACAAATATCTGATTATCAAAAACGATAATCAGAAACACAAATATTCGATTAATCAAATCGAAAAATATTTAATTATCTCAAACGATAATCAAATTTCACAAATATCTGATTATCAAAAACGATAATCAGAAACACAAATATTCGATTATCAAAAACGATAATCAGAAGTCATAAATATTCAATTAACGAGTCCGGAATTAACCGAAGTAGTAAAAGTATGGTTTCATACTCCGTACTTTTGCAAAATCGTTTAAATCTCTTTATCGTTTCCTTGAAAGTGCAAGATTGTGTGTTTTAAAAATAACATTTCACATTCTCAAATGGACAAGTCCGGAATTAAGCGAACTAGTAAAAGAAAGGGGTCATAGTCCTCGATTTTGCTGAAACGTTTAAATCGCTTCCTCATTCTATTGAAAATGCAAACCGTAAGAATTTTGAAAACAATTTTAATTTATATTTTGAAACAACTTTTTTTTAAATAACGAATTTTGAAAATACGTGATTAAATTAGCAATATTAGTGTTGCGGGAGAACCGCTTGTAAATCCATTTCAAAATTGACGGTTACTGAAGTTAACACGTCAAAATTTCATCAAAATAACTGGCATCGAAATATAATACCAAATGAATTTTTATTCATCAAAAATGCCACAAGAATCTTCTCAAAGATAGAAAGGGATATCATACCCTAAACTTGTATTCATAACAAGTCAATAACACATGAATTCACCAATACAAAAAAATTGACAAAACTTGTCAATAGAAATCACGAAAATTGGTGAAGCAAAAATTCTAGAAATCATCACAAGAAATCCAGAAATCACAAAAAGAGGGGGGGAAGGCCTATTAGAAAACGGGAGTATGAAAACTCCAAAACACCGGTATCACAAGACGAGACGCTATCTCATGGTGGCTAACCATTAAAGTTTCACACAGGAATGGTCCGAAGACCGTGGGTCGCTATCCCACACGTGTGAGTCGGAATCACACAGATTGAGGTCTAGGCTAACCTCGCAGAGAAAGAGACATCGCACATTTGCTAGTCTAAATCATAAAAAGGAAAAGGGGAATGCCTATCACAAAATGGGAGCATGAAAACTCCAAAACACCGGTATCACAAGACGAGACGCTATCTCATGGAAGCCATCCATTAAATTTTCACACAGGAATGGTCCGAAGACCGTGGGTCGCTATCCCACACGTGTGAGTCGGAATCACACAGATTGAGGTCTAGGCTAACCTCGCAGAGAAAGATATATGTGTGAGTGGAATCACACAAATTAAGGTCTAGACTAACCAAAAAGCAAAAAGGTATGTGTGAATGGAATCACACAAGTGGTGTCTAGTCTAACCTCGCAAACAAAAAGATATGTGTGAGTGGAATCACACAAGTTAAGGTCCAGACTAACCAAAAAGCAAAAAGGTATGTGTGAATGGAATCACACAAGTGGTGTCTAGTCTAACCTCGCAAACAAAAAGATATGTGTGAGTGGAATCACACAAGTTAAGGTCCAGACTAACCAAAAAGCAAAAAGGT
Organism: Allium fistulosum; assembly: GCA_030737815.1. Lineage (NCBI taxonomy): Eukaryota > Viridiplantae > Streptophyta > Magnoliopsida > Asparagales > Amaryllidaceae > Allium > Allium fistulosum. The sequence goes on from CM060901.1 coordinate 638,402,523, forward strand.
ATGTGTGAATGGAATCACACAAGTGGTGTCTAGTCTAACCTTGCAAACAAAAAGATATGTGTGAGTGGAATCACACAAATTTAAGGTCTAGACTAACCAAAAAGCAAAAAGGTATGTGTGAATGGAATCACACAAGTGGTGTCTAGTCTAACCTTGCAAACAAAAAGATATGTGTGAGTCGGAATCACACTACTGCGGTCTAGTCTAACCTTGCAAACAAAAAGATATGTGTGAGTCGGAATCACACTACTGCGGTCTAGACTAACCTTGCGGACAAAGAGATATGTGTGAGTCGGAATCACACTACTGCGGTCTAGTCTAACCTTGCAAACAAAAAGATATGTGTGAGTCGGAATCACACTACTGCGGTCTAGACTAACCTTGCAAACAAAGAGACATCGCACAATTGCTAGTCTAAATCATAAAATGATCGTCATGATCAACGAGAAGTGTCAATTACACTAAGCTAGTAAATATAAAAGTTTAGCTTCATGTCCCATAACCACTTGCTTAACTTAAATATTTACGAACAAACTGTAAATCTACACTAGAAAATTGTCACAAAAGGTTCAATCGAACAAGTCCAGGAGTTAACCGACGAAGTAAACGCAAGCGTTTCATACCACTTGTTTTACTAGGCCGTTTAATTCAATTTCTCATACGAGTGAAATAAAGGCTTGTATATACTAATAGATTGGAAAACGGTTTAAGAAAAAGAGCTTTGTAGTAAAATAGTTTTGAAATCGTTTGGAAAAAAGGATTTTAATATTTACTACTAGTATAGAAAACCTTTATATTTTTAAAGTGACAAATCACAAAAATGATTGTAGAAACAATCAATCACAAGAATTCACATATGAAGATGTGAATGGAATCCAAAGAAATCGATACTGAATCCATCAGAAAGTATGTTCACAAAAATCCCGAAGAAAATGTCATCAAAGTTGCTAATAAATGATAGCAACAAATCGGGGAAATGATCAAGAATCGATTAAATTAGGAAACCAAGTCAGTTCACTAAAATTTCACATTCGAAGACGTGAATAAAATCCAAAGAATTCGATTCCAAATTCATCAAAGTAGGAATACCCAAAAATTCCAGAAATAGAAGTTATCAAAATCGACAAAGGTGATAACAACTAATTAGAAAAGAAGAATCGATTATCAACTGGAAAAACAAAGCAAAACGAGCAGAAATGCATAAATAACTTCAACAAAAGTAAGAATCAAGTCAATGTCGAAGTCAACAATTAATAGCCGCAGTCGAGTACAAAATGATTCAATCGTCATTATCAAAGAAACCAACGGCAAACAAAATCAGAGTCTTAAAAATCAAGAAATTAACAATTTCTCAAAAACAAAGTGACCGAAGTCGAATGGAATTCAAGATGAGGAAAACACAAAATATCAAGTTCAAATTCGCTGAGATTCAAACTAGATGTGAATGAGAAATCAAAATTACTCAATTTGCAACTGGTCCAGCTATTTTTCATCACAGTGTAACAGGTACACAATGACACTCATAGCATAGAACAAAAGTGGAACAAAGTCCAAAAGTCAAAATGGCTTTAATTTGCCAAATTAAAACAAAATCAACATCGGCTAAATCAATTCAAAGCCGAAAACACAAGCATAAGCGTTAGGAATTCATACCTAACAGTCAAAAATAGTCATATGTAAAGATGAGAGATAAAACATCGACAAATAGTTGTAACACATGCTCCATCTAAGTTATGTTTTATAATTGTCCTAAACCCCAGGCTCTGATACCAAGCTGTGATGCCCCACCTCTATACCCACGCTAGCCAAGAACACTACGGTGTAGTGCTGTCAACTAGCACGGAGAATAAGGCTGTTGAGGAGCGACCATCCGTGTAATTGCTTTGTGCGAGCACCGATATGTCAGATAGTATAACATGCATTTCTATTTCAGGAGGAAATCCGACATACCGATACAAACTCAAAGCTACTACACAGTGGCTATAATAGTTTAGGACAATAGATATAAAAATAACACAGATAACATAAATGCGGAATACAGATGGAACGAAAAGTCTCATATATACAATAACTGATATCAGTTACAATACATTTGACACAATACAAATGATACAACTACAACTGTCGACTCAAGAAGTTATATATACACGTACATTATCGACTAATATACATGAATACATTATCATCATAAAACAGACACACTGACTACTACAACAAGACGAAGACCACTTCGAATGATATAAAAAGTCTTCATAGCTCTAGCAGCAACCCAAAGCTAAAAATCTACAACCTGTAAATACTCGGTCTGACCCGAGTATTAAATTCAAAAGAAAATAATACCCGGGTCAGTCTAATTCAAACTCAGTTATTAATGCACGGAAGCAATAATAATCAAATATCAAATGGACGACAGTCACAGAAATCTCGTATACCCAACTTCTCGATAAGAGAACCGGATAACGGCAGATATAACACTAAACAGTGTTAATCCACAAAACAGAAATCCAAAGCAGTTTAAACAATTGAAATGTCAATTTAAAAACATCAATGCTAATTGGCTGCAGTACACGCTAACGTGTACTGCCTCGCCAATACAGCCTACGAATTACGCAACAGGTCGATGAATCAAGAACAAAAGAAATATCGATTAAAATCTGTCAATTCAGTGTGGCTGCAGTGCACGCACGCGTGCACCGCCTCGCCACAACAGGATACAAAGTCACCACAAGGGACAGGGGTAAAACTGCTACGAAAATGCAGCCACCACTTGTATTTAAGGCAAGGCTGCATCAGTGAAATGAAACAGTGTATCCAGTGAAAGAGGCAACAAGTGAAACAAGTTCAACATGTCGCAAAGCAAGGCACAGGGAAATAGCAAACTGAAGGCGAGAGCACCAAAGATATGGCACTACAACACTCAACAGAAAAGACGCAGATCAGCCTCATTAGAAGATAAGGTCATCAATGAAGCAAAATGAAAAAAATGCAAATGATACAAGGCATCAATGCAATGTATCAGATTCGAGAACAAGGCAGCTGAAGACAGTAACAAGAAAAGGGCAGACATGACTCAACATGTATGAATGGCCTCAACGTCAAAGACAGAGAGACCAAAATGAAACTGCACATGCCTCAATAGCAACTACATGGAACTGGAGATTGCGACTTAAATAGAAAATGCACGTGAACCTCATGGCAACAATTCAAGGCAACAGTGACAACTCAAATACAAACCAAATGCCATCAGTGACTATGATAACACTGCAACAACTACGCTGCAAGTACCACAGGCACATGGAGATGCAGTGAAGCCAATATGGCAAATAATGATGAAGTATATAAGTGCAGGCAAGAAAGTGGAAATAAGGAAAAAAAAATGCAAGAGATTGGAATAGTGAAGAAGAGTAGCAAAGTATGAAAAGGGTAGCCATGAATTAAACAACAGGAACATATGTAATTATGATAACAAGAAAATGTACAATAGGCATGGGTGAGTTCAAATCAAATAGCAGCCAATGCACAAGAGAGCATGGACATACATATAAAAGTAAGAAAGTAGTGCATGCGGGTCCCATTCATGATAATTGCAAGGTGCATGCGTACAAACCAAATAAGTAGCAAATGCTACTATTCACAACAAGTGGATTCACATTTAGATCTAAATTAATGTGTACAATTGCGTAAAGGGAAGGCATGAACTAAACTAAGTAAAGGCACAGGGTGAGGGATGTAATCACTACAGGTATTGCCGCAAGCAAGTTTCTCTCTCTTTTTTTTTTAACAACAAGTCATGACAAAATAAATTAACATGGACGTACAAACAAAGAATAGGAAATAGGACGAACGAAAGCAGCAAGGCAGGGACGAATAAAGGACAAACAGGGCACTGGTCATGCAATGTTCAAAGTAACAGGATAGCTCATATTTCAACCACTAGGAACGAAAAATCAAGGCACCGCCTAAATTACAGTAAATGGAAATAGCCGAGATAAATCAACATCGAAGAAAATTGAATTTGCAGATGCACCATACTAAGAAGGAACTAGATGTGAGTAAAGAGATTTACTCACCATTTTCGAAGGCCGCGAGATTGAGCAGCCGATTGTCGAAGCCCTATATCGGAGAAGACGAGGCCGCCATCCTTCGAATTCACGAAAGCCCTAATAAGCATCCAACAGAATAGCTTACACATTCCAGCATCGCCACAAGGAAGACAGAGCCGAAGCTCCAAATCCAAAAGGGGAATCGCAAGCCAGAAAGATCGACAGAGCTACAACAATTGATGAAGGCAAAGTCCAAATCACCTTCTCGAGCAAAGCCGAGCACTAAGGGGAACGAAGCCCCAAACCAAAAAAGCTCTAAAATTTCGTAAGCCTCCACGAACAAGCAAGACGATAGTATCACAAGGCTATCGAGAAGCACAAGGCTCCAGACAGCAAGCACAAAAGAAATCGCAAGCCCTAATTCAGATTGCAAGAGGAAATCGTCGCCATTTTTAATTTCTTTTCGATTTAGGGTTTGCACGATAAAATGTGAGAGGGGAAACGGGTTTGAATGAATGCCAGATAAAGAATGGTACTGGTATCATCTCTTCATCAAAACAAATGGGCCATTATAAAATAAAAAGGTATATTTATTTAAAGCCCAAATACTTTTAACCATGTTTATAAAAGAATTTCAAATTGATTTTTAATTTCAATAAAAATTTACGAACGATTTAATCACCTAATGGCGATAATTAATTGCTATGAATTTGCGGGTTGTTACACATCATGTTGCTTTGCATTTCAGGTTTCAAATTGTTTCAAGTGCCCTACTTCCGGTAGCACGTTTTAGATTTCATACTCATTTTAGAAACTACGGTAGTGTTTGCCTGGAAAATGCAACTTGTGTTTCGCGTTTTCAATATACATGTGACGTAGGAGATGAATATGCATTGGAGAATCCTAGTCAGTGCAACAATGGGAGAAATGTTAAGAGAGAAGATGGTTGTTAATATTTTCTAAAATGCAGAAAACAAGAAAAAATTATTTTCAATACTATTGGAGTCTATCAAGAAAAAATTATTTTCAATCTAACTATTGGAGCCTATATGCAGTTAGTCTATTAGTTAAGAGAGAATATGGTTGTTGATATTTTCTAAAATGCAGAAAACATGAAAAACACATATTTTCAATCTAACTATTGGAGTCTATATGCAATTAGTCTATTAGTAAAGAGAGAAGTAAATCAAAGGTTTATATTTTGTTTTGATACGCAGCTCATTTTCCGGCTATCTCATGTTTGTTTTAGCTGCATGCATCATCACTACTTTTTCTTTATTTTTCTCTTTTAAAAAAGAAGAAGAAGAGTTTAACTTGTTAGTTGATAAAATGATTGGAAGATATAGTACCTCGAGTTTTCTTTTGTAAAATAAAGATTTTGGTGTACGAACTAGTGACTTCTATTTCATTTTATTCGCACATATTTTTACAGCCATGTTAATAGACCAAAAGAGTTTGACTAAATAATAGAAAATATGTACTTCTGTACATACATCATCACTATTTGAATGATTTGAAATTTTTATATAGCAGCTAAATTTTCTGCCTTCGGTTTTTACTACTGGGCCAAAGATTTGTATGTATTGTGAAATTCAGAAAGATCATCATTAATTTAAGGTAAAATATTTGGATATGAAATTTGCAAAGTTTTCAACTTTTTTGTTTGACAACCAACTTTAATTTAGTTTAAAGAATGTTTTAAGTAATCAAGATGGGACTTATATTTATCTCTCATGTAAAATAGGTTGTGAAATATAGAGTGGGCATTACTAATTAATTAACCTTTATTTTATTTATAAAAGGATTCTTTAAACTAGGATATGCAAAACCTTGAGACCGTAATCTACTTTGGTGGTGAAATATTCGTTCATTTCACATGTACTGCATATTTTTTGAGGATGTATATTTTGTGGTGAATATGTTAAACTTGATGTTATAATACCTATTTTTTGTGCTGCCAATTAATTATGTAGATGAAAAAGGAATAAATATGCTAAAAATTAACTGATATGGCATATGCATTAAATTATGCAATATCTTATGAGACCAAAAGGATATCTATGCAATAACTTATGCAAAGGTTATGCATAAATTAATGCATTGACATTAACGCAAGTTGCATTAAATTTGTTTTAAATCAACTTTTCTATGCAATCGAACCACAGCTATTAGAAACTATTCGATCAGTTTACAATTAAATTGTCTTATAAACTTATTTAATCTGAACATTTGGAATGTATGTTTTAATATACTTTTAAAATTAGCAGACAATATGAAAGAAGTATGATTAGTCCCAGAATAAAAAAGACGGCTAGTTCAACTCAAGAAGACATCAGTGACATGATATTCAAGAAAGAATTAGGAAAAACAACCAATTCTCATTTGTTCGATATAAAAGACAGAATAACTACATTCTGCAGTTGGAGTAATATTGGAACTAATGAGATTGGCCAACACTATGAAATAGATGGAACAAAATATGGTTGGAAAGAAAGAAACAAACTGATATATTCAAGTGATGAAAGAAGCAACATTGAAGTAACTTATCAGTCTTCCCCTGAATTAATGATTAATTAATCAATGATCATTTACTTGCTAGTAACATTTATTCAAGTAATATCATAATATAGTAATATGATAATATTTGTAATTTAAATTTTGATATGTAGAAACTTATCAAGAATCACGCTATGGATAGTAAACGTAAGTTCAATCACAATTCCAACATAGAAAAATCTACCACTTCAAAGGTAAAAAAGGCAAATGCATTACAGGGGTACAATGATTATTAACTCAAGCATCAAGCCAAGAGTCATCATAATGAGTTTATATATCTTTAGTGATAAAAATACTTGTAGGCATTTCTCCTTTTTTTAATAAAAATGAGTTTATTATTTTGATAAATCTTTAGTGGAGTAATAGACAAAGTTGGTCCTTAGTTTGGGCGAGCTGGGCAACAGCCCAAGGCCCGGCTGCTAAAGGGGCCCAAGTTTATATATTATATTTGGTTAATCTACTTTAAAAACAAACAAATAAAAGTAATTTCATAAAGTAGAACCTCCTCGTTTTCTTCATTCTTTCTAGAAATAGCTTTCTCCACGCTCTTACATTTTTCATTAAAGTTATCTATAAATTAACATATTTTTATTTCTATGTTAAACGGCCTGAGATCAGTCTACATGATTTAGAGATATGGGAGTTGAAATATTACTGAATAAAATTATTTGAACATTTTTTTGACTTATTTGGTTTTTTCCCTTTTTTTGAATTTCTTGTTTGGCTTATTCTCTTGAATTGATAGTTAAGGGTTCTAGATTGAATTATTAGAATTCATATTTAATAAATTATGTTACATATATATGTCATATTGATTAAATGAATTGATTATCATGCGAATAGAAGAATATGAAAAGAAGTAGTAATCAAAATGGTTTTGCTATAAAAATGAAATAAAAAAACATAAAGACTTGTTATGTAATTTTTCAACTTTTATTAACTTATGAGGTTTGTTTACAAAATGGGGAGCCAAATTTTGAAATTTGCCCATGACCCGATATAACATTGGGTCAGCCCTGGTAGTAGATGTGTACGGGATTATTAGTTAGATAAATGCATGGCTCCATGCTAATCTATTTTTCCTTTACTTAAAAAAATTAGAAGTTGATATGTTATCCTAATATCTGTAACCACTTATCAAATGCTAGGGAAATGACGCACTTCATGTAAATTACCCAAAATTGTAGTGTATTACTATAATGCTTAGAGAAGTAGTGAACCACTATAACGCTTAGAGTCGTTCCATAGTTATTCAGTAACTATCACTACATAATCCCTTGGTGCCCCCAACAACCATGAGTAATACACTGTCCAAAGTTTGTAGAGTTTCACGTACTCTAGTCTCAACAGATACATCGATATTGAGTCTGGATGCATCTTGACTATGAACATTTAAAATGGTATATTAGTTTTCATTGCAATCAATTACTCACGGTTACAATACTTTGTGACTACTATCACAAAACATACCATTTATGGATTTTTTATTAAACATACTTTTAATTAAATTAATTAATCAATGTAACACATTATGTAAAGTATATAATAGAAAGAAAACACCTTTTATTTTGAACGAGATTAGTTATCGAGTTAGATGTATGTAACAGATTACATAATTGCCTTCGGGGCATACCTCGTAACTCTATCATATTTCACATAGGTTATCCTACAATTTCCAAATGGGACTAAATTTCCTACAACCATGACTACACGCACCCTAGCTACACATTGAGGGGAGCTCACAATGCCGACTCATCGAAGTGTCTCATTGTCGGCATCTATATCCACCTCTCAATGGCAGCATATGCCTCTGATTGCTGCATTGGGATCCAACAACAACACAACATCACGTCATGTCATCCGTGGCCACACACTCAACTAGGCATCATTCAGTGTTGTGCATCCATCATAGAACTTCCTATGAGTGCCATTTGCAATAGAATCGCCCCTAGTCGAATATTAGCCTCTATTGGATAAATAGCATTTATCTAGTCGCACAATGTCCTAGTGTCGTCTAATAGGAAACTAGCTTTTCTACTCTTAACATACATATACATACATATGTATATATACACATATACATACATATGTATATATACATATATATATATATAATCTACTAAATAATTTATTTATAACATCGGCCCTAGGTCGAGGTTCAGATTGCATTTTGGAAAACGCCAACTAGTCGGCAGCTGGTATAGGGACGGTCGACCAGTCGTCGCTGATTAGGGTTATTAATTTGTGATTTTAATTCATTTGCAAATTTTTAATTAATGACGTTCATCCCCAAATTCCAATTACATTCACTACAGATCCAAGCTTTTTTCTTTGAATTGCCTTTGGAAATCTTCCCCCGTTTGTTAGCTCTTTGCTTGATTCGTCCTTCTTAATCTCTCTACGCTTATTTTTATTTCGTTTCAAAGAATTTAGGTTTAGAGAGGAAAGAATTCTACAGAGTTTCAGGAAAGTAGACTAATTTTTATGAATTATGGTTTACATTAGCTTATGTATTTATAGGGGTTTTGACCATTGATCAACCTTGGAGAATCTTTATTTACATCTTGTACGTTAGAAATTTACTTCAATCTCAAGTAAACTACACCGATCAAATCTGGGCCATTTATCGCTTAAAACCTATGTCCTGACACATCAACTGATCGACCATCTATATATTGGGGCGGTCGGTCGCTAACGGTCGACCAGTCCCCGTATTGATGTCGACCATTGGAGCTATTTATTTTATGATAATTTAATTTCCTTTTACGCTTATGTAATTATTATTATTTTTCAAAATTTAAAAGGTTTGTAAGTTTTTCATACTAGCTCTGGTTTCAAATTGTTATGTATAAAAATCATGCAGAAAATCACTACAAACGCAATAGTGTAAGTTTCGTAGCCAAATTCGGAGGTTTGTAAAAAATTCATTTTCTTGCCCTTATTATATTTAAATTTAATTCTTTTATTAAACTTTGGCTTAAATTTTCGTACTGTTACATAAAGCTTATTATTAATGTGAAAAGAACAATTAGTTTGTGTTTTTATAGGAATATGAATGAAACTTATAATAATTTGAATCTAGTAACATATAATGTTGTGTTTAGATTTGGTTGAGAAGTTTTTAAAATAGATCTTTATATTTATTTATTTTTTAATCAACTATCCAATCGTTTTTTATTATCCATCAGCTAACGGGTAATGATAGGTTAATTCCATAATCCAACCACTGTTTTCAAATATTAAACGACGTTTTGATTGGTAGAAAAGATATTAAGTTGGTTAAGTTATAGAGTTGGAGCTATTTTTATGTTTGATGTTTGAAAAGTGGAAGGAGAAGATGAGTCTTTTACATGCATAGAAAGGAACATTTAGCAAATATTTTTTGATGTTATTTTTAAGTGATAAGTTTGAGTGTTGTCCTATTAGGTTGATGCTAACCAACACTAAATACAACTTAAATTCTTCTTTATAAGGACGATGATACTAAATACATATTATCATCCATGAAGTAGGTTGTTATGTGAAGTGCAATAAGTTTTACCCACATTAACATGAATTTATCAACATCAACCATTAGATTTACTTAAGATAGAAGCAATGAATATTTAATTGTTTTGAGACTTCTTAAAAACCGAATTTACCAAAATAAAGACTGAGATTCGGTCTTTAAATAGTCTTAATATTTATAAACCGATTTGAGACTGAATCTCAGTCTCTAACTTGAAATTCTAAAGACTACTTTTTTTAGTTTTTAATCAGTATCTATTTAAAGACCAATTAATTTCAGTCTTTATTTTTCAGTCTTTATATGGATGTTTTTTAGTAGTGATATATGTACAAATGAAGGTTTGCAAGTCACTGTCCTATATTGTTATCTTATGATTTATGTTTTGAGTATGGTGGACTTTTATTTAACTACTAAGCAGAGAACATTATGAATTAGAGTCTGCAGAATAAAATGAATTGGTTATATCAAATTCTAATAATTCATCTTATTCAGGCATAAAGATAGAATTAAGAAAATTCCTATCCTTGATATTGAAGTTAATGACTTCATATCTAAACACTAATGTCGAACTTGATTAATGTTTTTGGGTATCTAAACAGATTAACTTTCTGAATTCATATCATGGTACTTCATGATCATAATGATTATAGCTTATGTGCATGTACTTATGTATAAAGTTACTAAATTTGATGTTGGACTTGTTTATTATTTTTGTTCTACAAGCAATGTTGGTAGTCTTATGAATCATTTCATTAAAATATTTTATGCATGGAGTCGTTGATAAAAATAGTAATCTTTTGGTGGTTTATAGTTTTTCCATGCCTTCATTAGGTAATGCAAATATTCATCCAATGAAATGATTATCTTCAAGTTTAAAGAATCTATGCTTAGCCAAACCACTCCACTGCGGCTAATGGGTAGGAAAAAGGTGAAAGGAAGAATCTAAGCCAAGTTTTCTCCTTTTTCTTACTAATAGTTCCATCTCCCTATACTTTCACTATATATTCTCTTACTTCTAGCAAAAAATCTTTGTTAACAAATTTGAAAAAAGAAAACTATTTTTGTTCCAAATTTTTAATGGTGTCCCTTATATAGCCAACGTCATATACTATGTCCAATAAGCATACATGCTTTCTAACAAAGATACGTAAATGCATTGCATTTGATATATCATAAAAGTAGGGCAAACAATCTATGTTGTAAGTGAATAAATATTGAAATAGTAGGTTGATTGGATATAACTTATATTTATTGGGACTATTCTCAAGTATACTATGTATTAATGTTTTACATTTATCAATCAACAATTGGAATCGAAAGCACAAACTTTTTGGTACATTTATTTTAGACTATCTATAGATTTTATAACTACAGTCGCAAATTATGGGTTGAATGCCACAACTTGTATAGTATAATCCAAATTAGTTTATCTTTGTATATCAAAGAGGTTTAGGAATTAATAAACATGTATCCCAACTTTTGTTAGTTGAAGCTGTAAGATTAGGAATTAACCTAAAAATAAAATAAATGATCTATACTTAATATTTTAGTAAAATCTAATCAATGAACTTTTGAGATTTTTAGCATAAACTATATATTTAGAATCATCTTTGTCTATACTCATGTAACTAAGTGAAATGATTGAAATTAATATCTTGGCATCTATAAAATTATAAGGCATTTATATACTAGATTATCATAATGTCTCATTACATAATCCATAATCCATCAATCTCTTTAGATAATGATGTTACAAAACATATGTGTTTGGAACATTAGGGGTGCGCATAGTCAATTGAAACTTGATCAAGAAGCTCAAGCAGGTTAAAAAGCAATTGAGAGCTTGGGCTGCTGAGAAGTACGGTGATGGAACCAAGCAAACTTCTATTTTGAAAACAAGGTATAAGGAAGCACAGGATTCTATGATGAACAACCCTCATGACCCTGTGGCTGCCGAGGAGGAAGGTAGGCTATGTGCGCTTCTCAATAAGGCCCTTGATATTGAAAGTGGAATGAAACAGCAGCAGTTACACTGTAAGTGGTTCAATTTTGGTGATCGTAACTCTGAGTTTTTTCATTCCTCGATCAAAATCAAACAAGCAAAAGAAAATATAACCACGATTATTACTCATGATGGTACTCCTGTCTCCTCTCCTGAGCTAATTGATGCTGCATTTCTTCACTATTTTGAAGAATTGCTTGGTAACACCACTGACTTCTGTCCTGACATTGACATGTTGAACAACATTTCCCTACCTTCCTTATCCAGTTTGCAGGCTGCTATGCTTGTCAATCAAGTCACTGATGAGGAAATAAAGCAAACTCTCTTCGCCATGAATAGAAAATCGTGTGGTGGGCCTGATGGTTTCAATGTTCATTTCTATGTTCATTGCTGGGACATTGTTAAATTGGATTTCTACAGGGCTGTTCACAATTTTTTTAATCACTGTTCTCTGCTAACTGAAGTCAACTCTACTAACATTGTGCTTATCCCAAAAAGTGCTGATGCGTGCACTGTATCATCCTTCAGACCTATTTCATGCTGTAATGTAGTGTATAAGTGTATATCAAAACTGATTGCAACAAGGTTAATGCAAGTCCTCCCTAATATCATATCGCAAAATCAAGTTGCCTTCCTTCCTAACAGAAGTATTTTTGATAACATTCTCCTTGCCCAAGAGCTTCTTTGTGGGTACTCGAGATTAAATGCTCCTCCTTCTGCTATGTTAAAGCTTGACATCATGAAAGCTTACGATTCCATACACTGGACAACCATTGTGCGTATAATGGCCTTAATGAATTTCCCTAAGCCTTTTGTTGGGTGGGTGTATGAATGTATTTCAACTGCAAGATTTTCCATTGTTATTAATGGACGACCGGTAGGTTATTTCAAGAGTAGGCAGGGTATAAGGTAGGGTGATCCGATCTCATCTTACTTATTTCTGCTTGTGATGGAAGTGCTCACTAGATATATGTTAACCAAGTACACTGCTGGCCTGATCAGGTATCATCCCAAGTGCAAGCTAACAAATGTAACAACTCTGATGTTTGCAGATGATATAATGATTTTTACTAAGCCTCATCTTCCCTCGATCCAATGTGTTATTACCACCTTGTCTGATTTTTACTTGATGACTGGTTTGCATCTCAACTGTTCAAAATCAAGTATAGCTACTGCTGGGATCTCCTCCAATCTATCCGCTGACCTGATGCAACTCACTGGCCTTCAAAGTATGGTATCTAATATGACATATCTTGGCCTCCCGCTCTTAACATCTAGATTGAAATTTGTTGATTGCCTCCCCCTGTTCACCAGGATAGTGTCCTTACTTGATAGGTGGTCTAACAGATACTTAACCCAGGCAGGAAGGCTTGTTCTGATCAAATCAGTTGCCTTTTCTATGATTGTTTATTGGTCTAAAGCTTTTGTCTTGCCTGCTATTGGACTGGCTCCATCAATAACAGGAAGCCTCTCCCTTGTTCTTTCAGTCTTTTTGAAAAGAGGTTGAATGAAGGAGGGCTGGGAGTTATAAACGTTATCAACTGGAATATAGCTGCTTTCAGTACTCATTTAAACTCCATACTTGTCAAGAAGAATTCTGGGTGGGTAAATTGGGTCTGGGCTCATAGAATTCGTAGGGCAAAATTCTGGACATTGCCTACTCCACAAACATGCAGTTGGTCATGGAGAAGGATTCTGGGATTGCATGCATCTTTGCTTCCCCTCATTGTTCATAGGATGGCAAACTCATCTTCTGTAAAATTTTGGTATGATCCATGGGTTGCCAAAGGTGTTTTATTGCATACTCTTCTCACCTATCAACAGATACAACAATCTGGTATTCCTAATGATGCCAAAGCAGTGGATTTCATTACCCAAGGTTATCTGCAGATTCCATACTCTTCTAACCAATTCATAAGGTCAGTTTGGACTAAAATACAAAGAAACTACTACCCTATTGTTGATTCTGATACTGTCCATTGGAATGCAAAGCCACATTCTGTCCCTCTAGTGTATAAGCAACTGCTCAGCCTCAGTAACCAAGCTTTTAAATGGAGTAAGGTCATTTGGACTTCTGATTCAACTCCAAGGGATAATCTGATGTTTTGGAAAGTTATTCAAAATTCTTTGTTAACTAAAAGTAAGTTGATGGAGATGGGATATGATACTGGGTTGTCTTGTGTTTTCTGTGCAAATGAAGCTGAGACTGTGCACCATTTGTTTTTGCAATGTCCCTATACTATGATGCTATTTAACAGGATGATGCAGGTTGCTGGAAGTAGAGTGTTGGCCGGTCCTAGGTCTATGGATTTTGACATGATATACAAAGCAATAAGGTGGCGAACTATGAAAGCGAGATACCTTACATTTTGCTTGAAGAAGTATATGACAATAGTGTGGTTTGAAAGAAACAAGATTTGTTTTGAAAAGAAGAGGAGGGATGGGCATGTTTTATGGAAAGTTTTGAAGACTGATATTTTTTTAGCTCTGAAGATGCAACCCTCTTTTCCTTCGATATTCAGAGATGCTTGGAGATAGCTAGTGTTTCTGGGTTGTCGATTGTATTGTTCGCTTTGTGTGTTTGTATTCCTTTGTTTATCCCGGTGGTTTTTCTTTTTTGCTGCTCATTTTCTTTGGGTTAGCTTTGTATTTTATTTTTTTTCTGGCAATAAAATCAGGTAGGGGCCCTGTTAACCCCGCTAGCCTTTGCTAAAAAAAAAGTCTCATTGTAATTCGTATATAAATAAGCCAATGAATACAGGTACTAAAGTCAAAAATATGATTTAATCAATGAATTATATATTGTCGTCCCCATTATTACCTTTTGAGTTATAAAAAAGTAACGTAGTTCTAGATCATTTTATACATTCACCATATAATCCAACATCTTCAATGATGTTGGATGATTGGGATGAACCAAAATCATAAATAGAAAGAAAAAGTTAGAAAAATTAATTATTTTTGGAGGATAACTTTTAATAAGGAG
This sequence comes from Allium fistulosum, assembly GCA_030737815.1. NCBI lineage: Eukaryota > Viridiplantae > Streptophyta > Magnoliopsida > Asparagales > Amaryllidaceae > Allium > Allium fistulosum. The sequence continues at coordinate 638,417,618 of CM060901.1, forward strand.
GCGACAATGGAGACTGAAGATATCGTGTGTGATAATGAGGGGAGGAAAATGTGATGATTGTCATATTTTGATTTGAACAAGATTTTTCTTTTGTCATATTTCTTAGTACTATATATTTTACAAAATATTCAGGAAGTCTTTAAATTAAATGGTCTATAAACCGATACATCAACATTATTATATTTACCTCAAAATAAAAAACGGTAAAATTTGGCAATATTTTACAATCTACATCTAAGCATGAGACTAGGTAGTTCTAAACCATTATCAAAGATTATTTGTTATTTCAAAATACGGTTCTCGACCATTATCAAAGAGTTTTTTTAAGAAAGGTGATATTATTAAACTGGTTTAAGATATGTACATATGTGACTATATTGCCAGATTCATGTTGTTTATATGCAAGCACGTTCGTCTTATTTTTAATACGACATCCATAATGTATGCTGATTAGTTACAAATCCATTGAAGTATGATCCTTAACGTGCTATAGACCATTATTTCAAATTGCATGTATTCTGACTTTTACTCTGCTTTGCATTATTTTAGCTAATGTTGCTGAGGTGCACTATAGCTATGTTTGGACTGTTATGGTTAGTGGAGATAGATAAACTACCAGACAGCTTTTGAGAACTGACAGCACTACTAGCTTCTTACAATATAACTTTTATTTTAACTACGACCGACATTATAAAGTTCTTGGATTTTTGATTGTATGCTAATTGGACATGCTCTTTACCTGCAATTATTTTTAACTTCCTTTCCAAACTGTTACGTTGGTTGATTATATTTTTATGACTACAATTGTTCAAAAATGTTTTATTCAATCCCTTGCTGCATTTCCTTTTGAAAAAACTATATTGATTATTCACATGTTAACATGAATGTCAATATTTTTAATCTATTATATGATTATTGCCCCTATCTGCGTCTCAATTTCACTGTTTCCAAGGAATCAATAAGAGGATTTTTTTCGATTTGGCCTCGTTTTTAAACTTATTATCGCAAATAGCCCAGTTTTAAAACTAATATCAAATATAGCCCTGTTTTGAAAAATACAATGGCTCCTTTTCAAAAGTCGCCAGTGTATTTTTTTTTCCTGGCGACTTTTGAAAAGTCGCCAGTGTTTTTTTCTAAAAAAAAATTACACTGCCGACTTTTGAAAAGGAGCCAGTGTATTTTTTTTTTAAAATTTACATTGGCGACTATTGAAAAGGAGCCAGTGTATTTTTCAAAACATGGCTATATTTGATATTAGTTTTAAAACTGGGCTATTTGCGATAATAAATTTAAAAACGAGGCCAAATCGAAAAAAATCCATATATTATTTAAACAATAATGTTAGGACTAACTTCCTGTACAATGCTATGACCTCTAACTATCGATGACATGATAGTTCATCATATTTTTAAAATAATAGCTTTGCTTCTCTTTCTCTGCTTTTGTGTGGATTGCATTAGAATAAATCAACTATGTTTCACATTTTACTGCATAGAGATATCTTTCTGTGTATTTTTCCTTTATCTGATTATAAAAGAATGGAATGGACATTTTAATGCTTTTTACATTTATGTTGAATTTACAACACACTGGGGTAATTTATTCTACATATTTGTAAATATATATTGTCGACTGTTATGCTATTTAAATGTCTACAAGCAGTCGTTATATTCAACCATGATTGTTCCTTACATGTGCTCCCCTTTTACCCTTATAGTCCCATTCTTTAAAAAATAATATTATGCATATCTGATTTATTCTATGGTCTATTTTTCAAATGGTCGACAAAGAGCTTAAAGAATGAGACTGTGTGCTTTTTATAATAGCTACCCCCAGATACATAAGAAATTAGAACAACATTTTCACAAAGTGACATGAATCGCGCATTTTTTAGCCTATCAACCTGTGCAACAAGTTATTTCAGCCCATCTCAACTTCTTTCATCTACCCTTGCACTTCATCTTACTGTTAATTGTATGAATTTCCAATTTTAAATGTCATAGTATTTTCATCCATACCCATTTATGACCATACCCGTATGCGAAGTACGGGTTCGCACTAGTTTTAATTTAAAAGTGAACATTTTTAACACAAACGTCATATTTATATATTATGAAGAAGCTTTCCTCAACTTTTCAAAATAAGCTTAACTTATTTTGTAACGCCCTACCTTTATGCCCATAGTATCCAAGAATATTACAAGTAATATTGTCGAGAATATGGAGAATAAGGCTGGCTAGGAGCGACCATTCGTAATATTGCTTTGAGTGAGTATCAATACGTCGAATTATGTGACTATATTTTTTCTTTTCCCTATAAGAAGAGATTCGACGTATACAATCTAGGCGCAAAATAATAGTACAATGGCTTAAAATAATTCAAAAAATTTATCTCACATGATATACAATACAGAATCACAAATCACAACGGGAATATATTACATCAATTATCTCTCTAAAGTGTAAGTCTACAAAAGGAAATACTAGAATTACAAAGGGGGAATTAATTTAAAAGACAAAGATTTGTATATTTTTTGCCTCAAGGACACAACCTCAATATTTTTACCACAAGGACAAACATTCTCCTAAAAATTATTCACAAGGACAAACATTTTCCAAAATTATTCATAAGGACAACAAAACTGCTACCAAGCTAAAAACTGATACCTAAAAACTGCTACCGGTAACTACAAACTGATACCTAAAACTGCTATCAATGACTAAAAACTGATACCTATAGAAAATTGTTCTTCAGGATAAAATATTGAAGGCCTATCCTTGAGGCAAAAACGCTGAGAAATTTTGTCCTTGACAATAATTTCCTGAATTACAAATTACATATACAAATATATAAATGCGTAAATTATGATAGGTTCAAAAGCATACTTAACAACTTAAGCCAACACTATATCAAAACATACAACAAATATACAAATATAACTAGCATCTCAAAGTGAAACTCTATCATATAGGTAATGTAACAACCCGTAAATTTTCGATAATTCAAATTGTTAATTTAATTAAATTTTGTTATTTAATATTTGGGAAAAACAGAAATTTGTGATTTATTAAGGGAATTAATAAACATAATGAAATGGAATAAGGTTAATTTAAAAAAAGGATAACCTTTTAATGGAAGTTCAATTAAAATTGTAACATTTGTAACATTTAATTATACTTGGTGATAAAAATTGAATATAAGAAACAAATGTAAATATTTAATTTTCGTATGAAATAGATAGTTAATGGTAATTGAATAAAATTAGTATTATATAAGAATTGTAACATTTGTTTGTGAATAATGAATTCATATGTGTAATTAAAAGTTATGGTAATGATTGTTATAAGTTACATGTTTATTTGGTCCATTAAATTAAAATGGGAAATCAATTAGAATTAAATGAACTTTAATGTTACACTAATGAGAATTAAAACAATAACCGAAATTTTTGAATGTAATAAAATGAATGGAAATGTTAATTCTATTCAAAAGATAATAATTGATTTAATAAAAGAATGAAACCAAGTTGAATAAATTAATTGAGATTTTTAATTATAATTAATGTATAAATTTGACAAAAATTCAATATAAATGGAAATATAGTAGTTAATACAAATAAAGATGGAAATTGGAGAATATTAATGTAATGAAAGACAAACAAATATTAACTGGGTTATTTGAGTAATAATGGATTGAGTATAAAAGATGGAAATCAAATAAAAACAATTTATTGGAGTTAAAATTTTAAATAATTGGATTTAGTTACAATTGAAGCTAAACACTGTATTGGGTAAATTAATTAACTTTGAATTGATATCTAAATTTGTTTTAAATTATGGTAAATGTCCATGTAATCCAAAATGACGGAAATTGTAAATTATTAAATTTGAATTGAAAGGTGATTTAATTAATTTAATATTAATTTATTTAATTAACGTGAAAATAGCCATTTTGGACACCGACTCGGATTTCGACGACAAGTTTCATCGGATCTGTAACAGTGAATTATTGTAGGATTTCAAGTTTCGTAGCGATCGGACTTGTCGTTGGATCGTACGGACTTGAAACGCCTAGAAATCAATTTTATTGAATTCAATTGAAATCAATTTGAAATAAGCTGATTTTACCATAACTTCTTCATACGATTTAATTAGGACTTGAAACTTGTTCCATTGAGTTTAAATTTTTTGAAAACAACTATTTTGATATATGGGATGACCCATTTTCATTCCGGAGACATAACGGGCTTTTCGGGTCGTTTATCGTTCAACTGTCAAATCAATCTTATCCGTTCTTTCTATTTTCTTATCTACCTATAAATACCTCGTTATAAACCCTAGCTACTTCTTATTTTCATTTGTCCGTACATACATTTCCTTCTCATCTCCTCTTTCCAATGGCAGACAAACCAATTCCCAATTCCAAATTCTATCCAATTTCAAATTTCAATCAAAAATTAAAACTCCTCAAACCCTATCAAATTTTATATCGATTTGAAGCTCTCGACGAGCACAAGTCAAATCTGCATTTAGTTTTCTGATCTGGGTTTCTGTGCACCCGGAATTCAAGGAATTATTTTCGACCGTTCATCGCTCATCGATCAACGACGATGGATCGACGAATCGATGATATGGTTGCGTAGAGAGGGAGTAGAGGAGTTCATCTGAGTCATTGGTTAGGTGAATGGGTGGTTAGATCGTCGTGAATTTCCGTTCTAGGGTTTGGAAATCTATACTTTTCGGCGGTGGTGGCGGCAACCGGTGGTGGCCGCGTGGCGGGTGTAGGGTCGGCCGGGGTGGGCGATGGCAGTGGCGGTGGTGCCATTGCACTCGGTGGCTGGGATGAGGCTGTGCAGGCGGTCAAAGGTGAGGTTTGACTGGGTTTGGGTTCGGTTGTTCGTGCATACGATGGGGGGAAGGGTACGGGTGGACGAACATTGATGGGTATAGCGTTTAATTGTTTATTTATTTATTTATTTCGTATTTAAATCGTATAACTTCTAATCGACATAACTTTCACATACGAGGTCCAATTCACGTGCAGTTTGCTCCGCTGGGATCGGATCAAAATTCCGGACATTTTGACGCAGGTTTGGACGAATTCTGAGACCATTTGAATTTTGGGTTTAAATTGGATTTAAATTCGATTTAAATTCAAAGGTGAGTGTTTTGACCCACTCACAACTTCTAAAAATTTCTTATGTTTGTTAAATTAAATTTATGATGTGATTGGAAATTTATTTATGACTATTTGGTATATTTTAAATCATCATCTCAGTTAATTTGAATTTATTTGAATTAAATCGTTGTTAATTTATTATTGAAATTAAATTGCCACTTAAATACCTGTTATTGTAAATTTGTTAATTGCTGATATTTATTTGGTTGATTTGGATGATGATTGTGATGGATGTTTGATTTTTGATATTGGATGAATGGATGTTGTATTTTATATCGTTATAAACTGCAAGTTTACTATGGGTTGAAATGATACGTACCCGAATGATCTATAGATTAAGAAAAATCATTATGGGTTGAAATGATAGACTCGAGCGATTTTATGGATTTTTCTATTAATTCGGGATTGCAGTTTGAAATGATATATAACCGTAAAATTCTAAATTGCGGATTGAAATGATAAATATCCGTATCACATGACCCTAGGGTAGAGAATTATATACGGACACCGGATTGGTTAAATTAAATAATTTTAAAAGCCTTAAATGTTAAATTTAATTAAATGATATTTTGAAATAAAAATTGATTTTTATAAATTGAAGTATTATTGGGAAAAATCAAGTTTTGTGTTGAAATGTGGATTTGTTTAAAGGAATTTCTTCAATAAGTTAAGTTTAAAGTTTAAAGTAAATTTTTAAGTATAAATGAAATTCTATCAAAATTGGGCTATTGAATTTGTTTGTAATATAACTTGGATATTGTGAAATTGGAGTAATCCGAATTGATAATTGAACATGAATTGAAACGATATGAAATTAATAGTTTATTGAAATTTTTAATTGGAAGGTTTGGGATTTGGGGTTGATTTGGAAATTTAAAATGGTCCAAATGTGTTGAAACGAAATGAATAGTTTAATCTGATATTAATTCCAAATTCATATTTTAATATAAACTTTTTTAAAAATATATCATTTTAAAATTTCTAATTATTAAGATTTTCAAATTTATTAAACTATTTTTAACCTATATCAACTATATTAAATCATTGTAACCTATTTTAAACCATTTTATTTACTTTAAAACTAATTAACCTATTTTAACTTATTTTAATTCTAATTAATCTATTTTAAAACTATTTAATCTATTACAATCATATTTAATCTATTTAAACATTTTAGAGTATTCTAACTATCCTTAAAAATTATTTTACTATGTCAAGCTATTTTTAACTATCTAAACTATTTTTCTAAATTCCAAACTAAGTAAAGTAGATGGGTTTATATTTAAATCCTTGATATTTAAAGGGGATATGGTTAAATGATATGATAAATTAAGTTGGGATTTAAATTACATATTTGATATAAATATAAAGTTTTGAAATGAGGATTTAAACTATTTTGAATTATGATCTGAAAGTGAATATGATTTCAAAGCAAATATGATTTTTGAAAGTCATATGGTTTTGAGAATATGATATTATTATATAAATTGTGAATTGACTTTTGAAATGTAAAAGAACCATCCGGTGTGTAATAAGCGATTGGTTGTTAAAGAGACCAGGATTGGATATTATCATACTCTCTGCCAATACTGAAAACCACTTTAACAACTGTGTACGTGGTGGAGATTCCGGAAATGAAGTAGGATGGTTTGGTGAACGATTTATGTATAAGGTATGATGTGACCCTGACTCCCGTGAGTCAGCTTAGATGTGACTAAAATCAGGAGACATGCCGGGCCAAGTGAGGTCATTCCTCCTATCGAGCACATTTCTTCGATACTATTCTGATTTTTGTGATTGTTTGGTGGCCACCCCTCGATTTTGAAATGGGAGTGTGTCCGAGGTGGGCGGTACTGGCTGCTATGCATTACCACCAGTCCGAATTCGCAAACGGTATATCTACCCTGGCATTTCCTAGTGTGCTGTGTTCATATGCCCTAGTTCTCATTTCTACAAGATTGAAAAGAAATCAATCTTAGCTTGTTTTTAGAGCTTCTCATTTCTATATTTGGGTTTAAAGGTGAGTTTTTGAACTCACATCTATGTCTATACCTTTGATAGTTGTTAGGTATGAATTCCTAACACCTATTTCATGTTCATTTGCTTTTGATTTAAATTGTTTTGGTGAATTTTCCAATTTTTGGTATTTTGAAGTCAAAATTTATGAAAATCCTACTATGGATGTTTGGACTTGTTGTTTGGAGTGTATTGAAGAGCCTATAGGGCTGGGTTGTCGCTTGGCATAAGTCCCAAGCCATCGTCGCTCATTTAATTGCTTCAGAATTGATTTGGCCATCAATGGCCTAGGCAAATTTTGCCCTGAGCTTCAGCTCAGACATATGGTAAAACACTCAGAGGTTTGAGGCAAAGGAACAAACATTCCAGATCTTAAGCTCAGACATCTGAGTGGTCTGGAAAAATTCCAGACCTTCGGCTCAGACGTCTGGGAAGAACCACCAAACGTCAGGCGCTGTTAAAATTTGGCAATTTGCCAGTTTTTATGCGAATTTCCATTTTAATCGATTTTTGTCGATCTGGTTGGTTGTTGTCATTTATTATCGACTTTGATGACTTATTTTCTGGATTTTTGGGAATATCCATTTGATGGATTTGATATCGATTTCTATGGTTTTGATTCACGTCGTTGAATGTGAATTTTTGGTGATAGATTGTTTTTACAATCTTTCCTATGATTTGTCACTTTAAAATACAAAGGTTTCTATACTAGTAGTAAATACTCAAACTCTTTCACATAAACGATTTCAACGCTGCTTTTAAATATAAAGCTCGTTTTTAAAATTGTTTTCCAATTTATTAGTATATACAAACCTTTACCTCATTCGTACAAGAAATCCAATTAAACGACTTAGCAAAACAAGTGGTATGAAACGCTTGCGTTTACTTCGTCGGTTAATTCTTAGACTTGTTCGATTGAAATCTTGTGACAATTTTCGAGTGGAAATCTACAATTTGTTCGTAAATATTTAAGTTAAGCTAGTGGTTATGGGACATAAAGCTAAACTCATTTATTTACTAGCTTAGTGTAATTTATGCTTCTTATTGATCAATGATGATCATTTTGTGGTTTAGACTAGCGACATGCGATGTCTCTTTGTCCGCGTGGGGACAGTACCCCGTTATGTTTAGCTTCGTATCATTTTTATAGGCCTCCAGTTTATGGAGGAATTACGGTACTGTATAGACTATGGGAATATATAAAAATGTGTTAAGGGGGATATGGGTAACGCCTTAACGCTATTTTAATACTTTACTTTATTGTAGACATTATTATAATAACGTATTATACTACATAGTAGATAGTTTAACGGATCCTTAGGAGATGTGAATCCCAAACATCTCTTAAGTTATTGCACTCACGTTAGACACTGGATAGGAGATGTCAAACCCCGTAAACATCTCCAATGCCGTTTACACTCATATTTATTTATCGTTGATTAAACTTACATAAGATCTTTTAGTTCTGACTCGAGTGTTTTGTCTTTTCAATTCGCTCGGGTCAGCCTGAGCATTTCAGGGTTGAAGACCTTATTTCTGGAGGACGAAGATGAAGATTTGTACTACTATTATTTATTATATTTATTCTGCTGCATCATGTTGTTCCATTGCATTTATTTAGTTATTCCTGTTTATGTAACACTGATGTTTGTGTTGTAAAGAATAATCAAATGTATGTATAAAACGGCTTCATGAACTATTATTTGATTATTATATTTTATCACCCCAGCGAGATTTTGTATTTGTTTTATTTCTTTCTCTTTTTCTTATTTACCCCATAACAATCTGCCCTTTTGAATGGTTTGAGTCGACATGTGTGTCTGCTTAAAACTCCAAAAAGGCAGGTCGTTACAGTTGGTACCAGAGCTTTGGTTTAGCGATAACCTTAGCTTAGTTGGGTTTGACTCATATTAAATAGGGTAATAATACCCTGGAATGAATCACTGAGTGTATATATGAGAGAGTGTATTTTTTAATGTTATAAAAGGTTTTTTGTGTTGTGTTAGTTTGCTCCGTTTTGTATTTATAAGTTCTGGTCGGTGCATAGGACGCTATGACATCGATAGAGATTTCTAAACACTTAGTACGGTAGACCGACACTTGTTTTGAAATATAGGTAAATGAAATAATTTTGCCTATTATATTTTTTTTGTATATATAAAATAATAGATTTTATAAATGATATAATTGGATGTAATTGGTTGGTCGTTAAGTAGTGAAATTTATAAAGATTGGTTGGAAATAAGATTTGTAAATAAAATAAAGGTAAATTGAAAATTTAGAACTTAAATTCCAGGGGTTTTTGAAAATTTCTTTCGAATGACTTTGGAATATAATATTAATATTATTTGGAAGTATTTTCTAATTTAAATATTTCAACGTGATTTGGAAGAAATGTTTTAAAAGAATTTCTAGAAGGAAATGAGTTCTGTACTCCCCTCTCTGTCGTTGGAAAATAATTTCGGTGATGAGTGCACGCATCATCGACATTCATTTTCGAGTTTCAAAATGGGAAGGCCATTGTAGTAGTTTTACTGTAGATTTATTTTGATAAAAAAATATAAATTTCAAAATTTAAATATGATTGAATATGGGAGTTATGAGTATATATACATATATACATTATTTTAAATGGTTTGAAATGGAACCCGGGATTTAGTTCTTAAATTTCTATAAATTAGAGATTTCAATTATTTTAATGAAATGGAATTTTAACTATTTAATAATTGGAACTTCTAAATGAAAATAAGAAAGTAAACGCTAAGTTATAAATGAAATATGTAAGAAATTTGGAACTTGTAACCTATAAATAAAAAGGATATGAAAATTAGAAGTGAAGCTATTGAACATTTTGCTAATTAAAATAAATACGATAAACTTGTGTTACATTCAATTGCATTCTTAAAAACACACACACACACACACACACATACACACATATATATATATATATATATAACTTACCAAATATTAAAAGTTGTAATGTTAACAAGAGCATGTAATGGAATATTATACAAGAAAAAACTTTAAGTAGTGAAAGTGTTCAATGTAATTTCTTTTATAAATAAGAATTTTGGATATTATAATTATTATAAACTTAAGTTATAATTGAAACTGCTACTAAATCAAATGTAATGGAAAAGTGAGTACTGTAAGTAAAAGATTATAAACTTAAGTTAATGTTTGAAGCTATTGATAATTAAAATGAATAATTAAAAAGAATACTATACTAAAATTTAATGGCTATAACTTCAGAAATTGTAAAAAGGATTCAGGAAACAGATTTAATATTCAATGACATTATATAAGAATAATGAATGTAAATTTAAGGGTAAGAAACTTGAGAATGAATTAATGCACTAATGAATATTAATATCTAATGGAAACCGGATATGTAAATTAATAAATGTAGACTAAGCTGTAATAAGATGTATGTAATACTTAAATAATGAATTCATTGGTTATTATATACAACTGAATGGAAACAACTTATGGAAGCAATGAATTTAAAAAAAATTGACATGATATGACTAAATAAAAATGAATTTTGTAAGTAATAAATGAAATTAAATGAAATAAACACTGAATGAATGAATGAATGGAAATACAAATTTGTAAGAAATAAATGTAAATTAAAAAGACAAATCATTGTATGAATGAAAAGGAAAATAAACAATAAATGTTGTGAAATGAAATTAATAGGAATGAACTTGATTAATTCTTGGAGTCATTGTTTGTTTTGGTTTATGGGTTGTTTGGGTAAAGATACTTCTAATTGTTTAGGGTGTATGAATAATTTATTGAGTTTTATCTAAGACTATTGAGTAGATGGTATACTTAGTAGTTATTTGTCATTCTATGCGATTAAAAGTGTCTAAACCCGAACCAACCGTTTGTTTTGCTTGATATGGACGAATGGTTGATTTCTTTGATTGCATGTGATGATATGATGGTTGTATTGTTCGTTTGTAAGTGACTATTGTATGTTGTGTTGTTTTGTTGTTATTAGTTGAAATGACTTAAAAATATTCTTCTCTATATAATTATTAACTCCTTTGGATTATATAAGTGAAATACAGGTTATGGAAGCAATTGCTACTGCTTTTGGTTTTATAAAATAAGCGTTATTTGCCCGACAAATAGGCACGTTCTCGGATTATGGTTTTCTAGCAATATTATATTGTTTTTCCCGCTGTTGGGATATATTATTTTGGAAATTATGAGATATATTGCTATTATTGATATTATTATTTCTCCTGAGCCTCTCCGTACAAAGGAGACTTTGCCGAAATTTTCTGAAAATTTTGGACTTAGAAAATTTTATGAAATGTTTTCCGAACTTTGTTAACTTGAGTATAAAAGGATTTAATTGTTAAAAATTGATATAGTTTATTCAAATTATTTAATTATGTAAATTAGTTGTTTATAAATTTATATTTTGAATAAGATATATTGATTACTTAATTCTTTTTCTGTTCTTTTTCCTTTTCGGAGACAAAAAGTTTTGAGTGGGGGAGAGTGTAACAACCCGTAAATTTTCGAAAATTTAAATTGTTAATTTAATTAAATTTTGTTATTTAATATTGGGGAAAATAGAAATTTGTGATTTATTAAGGGAAATTAATAAACAGAATGAAATGGAATAAGGTTAATTTAAGAAAAGGATAACCTTTTAATGGAAGTTCAATTAATTTAAATAATGTAAATGTTATACTTGGTGATAAAAATTGAATATAAGAAACAAATGTAAATATTTAATTTTCGTATGAAATAGATAGTTAATGGTAATTGAATAAAATCAGTATTATATAAGAATTGTAACATTTTTTGTGAATAATGAATTCATAAGTGTAATTAAAAGTTATGGTAACGATTGTTATAAGTTACCTGTTTATTTGTTCCATTAAATTAAAATGGGAAATCAATTAGAATTAAATGAACTTTAATGTTACACTAATGAGAATTAAGACAATAATTGAAATTTTTGAATGTAATAAAATGAATGGAAATGTTAATTCTATTCATAAGATAATAATTGATTTAATAAAAGAATGAAACCAAGTTGAATAAATTAATTGAGATTTTTAATTATAATTAATGTATAAATTTGACAAAAATTCAATATAAATGGAAATATAGTAGTTAATACAAATAAAGATGGAAATTGGAGAATATTAATGTAATGAAAGACAAACAAATATTAACTGGGTTCTTTGAGTAATAATGGATTGAGTATAAAAGATGGAAATCAAATAAAAACAATTTATTGGAGTTAAAATTTTAAATAATTGGATTTAGTTACAATTGAAGCTAAACACTGTATTGGGTAAACTAATTAACTTTGAATTGATATCTAAATTTCTTTTAAATTATGGTAAATGTCCAAGTAATCCAAATTGACGGAAATTGTAAATTATTAAATTTGAATTGAAAGGTGATTTAATTAATTTAATATTAATTTATTTAATTAACGTGAAAATAGCCATTTTGGCCACCGACTCGGATTTCGGCGAAACCAGTTTCATCGGATCCGTAACAGTGAATTATTGTAGGATTTCAAGTTTCGTAGCCATCGGACTTGTCATTGGATCGTACGGACTTGAAACGCCTAGAAATCAATTTTATTGAATTCAATTGAAATCAATTTGAAATAAGCTGATTTTATCATAACTTCTTCAGACGATTGAATTAGGACTTGAAACCTGTTCCATTGAGTTTAAAATTTTTGAAAACAATTATTTTGATATACGGGATGACCCATTTTCATTTCGAAGACAGACGGGCTTTTCGGGTCGTTTATCGTCCAACTGTCAAATCAATCTTATCCGTTCTTTCTATTTTCTGATCTACCTATAAATACCTCGTTATAAACCCTAGCTACTTTTTATTTTCATTCGTCTGTACGAACATTTCCTTCTCATCTCCTCTTTCCAATGGCATACAAACCAATTCCAAATTCTATTCAATAGCAAATTTCAATCAAAAATTAAAACTCCTCAAACCCTATCAAATTTTATATCGTTTTGAAGCTCTCGACGAGCGCAAGTCAAATTTGCATTTAGTTTTCCGATCTGGGTTTCTATGCACCCGAAGTTCGATGAATTATTTTTGACCGTTCATTGTTCATCGATCAACGACGATGGATCGACGAATCGATGATATGGTTGCGTAGAGAGGGAGTAGGGGAGTTCATCTGAGTCATTGGTTGGGTGAACGGGTGGTTAGATCGTCGTGTATTTTTGTTTTAGGGTTCGGAAAATTATACTTTTCGGTGGCGGCGACGGCAACCGGTGGTGGTCGCGTGGCCGGTGTAGGATCGGCCGGGGTGAGCGATGGTAGTGGCGGTGGTGCCATGGCACTCGGTGGCTGGGATGAGGCTGTGCAGGCGGTCAAAAATGAGGTTTGACTGGGTTTGGGTTCGGTTGTTCGTGCGTACGATGGAGGGAAGAGTACGGGTGGACGAACGTTGATGGGTATAGCATTTAATTGTTTATTTATTTATTTATTTATTTCGTATTTAAATCGTATAACTTCTAATTGACATAACTTTCATATACGAGGTCAAATCCACGCGCAATTTGCTCCGCTGGGATCGTATCAAAATTCTGGACATTTTGACGCTGGTTTGGACGAATTATGAGACTGTTTGAATTTTGTATTTGAATTGGATTTAAATTCGATTTAAATTCAAAGGTGAGTGTTTTGACCCACTCACAACTTCTAAAAAGTTCTTATGTTTGTTAAATTAAATTTATGATGTGATTGGAAATTTATTTATGACTATTTGGTATATTTTAAATCGTCATCTCAGTTAATTTGAATTTATTTGAATTAAATCGTTGTTAATTTATTATTGAAATTAAATTGCCACTTAAATACCTGTTATTGTAAATTTGTTAATTGCTAATATTTATTTGGTTGATTTGGATGATGATTGTGATGGATGTTTGATTTTTGATATTGGATGAATGGATGTTGTATTTTATATCGTTATAAACTGCAAGTTCACTATGGGTTGAAATAATACATACCCGAATGATCTATAGATTAGGAAAAATCATTATGGATTGAAATGATAGACTCGAGCGATTTTATGGATTTTTCTATTAATTCGGGATTGCAGTTTGAAATGATATATAACCGTAAAATTCTAAATTGCGGATTGAAATGATAAATATCCGTATCACATGACCCTAGGGTAGAGAATTATATACGGACATCGGATTGGTTAAATTAAATAATTTTAAAAGCCTTAAATGTTAAATTTAATTAAATGATATTTTGAAATAAAAATTGATTTTTATAAATTGAATTATTATTGGGAAAAATCAAGTTTGTGTTGAAATGTGGATTTGTTTAAAGGAATTTCTTCAATAAGTTAAGTTGAAAGTTTAAAGTAAATTTTTAAGTATAAATGAAATTCTATTGAAATTGGGCTATTGAATTTGTAATATAACTTGGGATATTTTGAAATTGGAGTAATCTGAATTGATATTTGAACATGAATTGAAACGATATGAAATTCGTTTATTGAAATTTTTAATTGGAAGGTTTGGGATTTGGGGTTGATTTGGAAATTTAAAATGGTCAAAATGTGTTGAAACGAAATGAATAGTTTAATCTGATATTAATTCCAAATTCATATTTTAATATAAACTGTTTTAAAAATATATCATTTTAAAATTTCTAATTATTAAGATTTTCAAATTTATTAAACTATTTTTAACCTATATCAACTATATTAAATCATTGTAACCTATTTTAAACCATTTTATTTACTTTAAAACTAATTAACCTATTTTAACTTATTTTAAATCTAATTAATCTATTTTAAAGCTATTTAATCTATTACAATCATATTTAATCTATTTAAACATTTTAGAGTATTCTAACTGTCCTAAAAATTTATTTTACTATGTCAAGCTATTTTTAACTATCTAAACTATTTTTATAAATTCCAAACTAAGTAAAGTAGATGGGTTTATATTTAAATCCTCGATTCTTAAAGGGGATATGGTTAAATGATATGATAAACTAAGTTGGGATTTAAATTACATATTTGATTTAAATATGAAGTTTTGAAATGAGGATTTAAACTATTTTGAATTATGATTTGAAAGTGAACATGATTTCAAAGCGAATATGATTTTTGAAAGTGATATGGTTTTGAGAATATGATATTTTGATATAAATTGTGAATTGACATTTGAAATGTAAAAGAACCATCTGGTGTGTAATAAGCGATTGGTTGTTAAAGAGACCGGGATTGGATATTGTCATACTCTCTGCCAATACCGAAAACCACTTTAACAACTGTGTACGTGGTGGAGATTCCGGAAATGAAGTAGGATGGTTTGGTGAACGAT
The DNA here is from genome assembly GCA_030737815.1 of Allium fistulosum. Classification (NCBI taxonomy): domain Eukaryota; kingdom Viridiplantae; phylum Streptophyta; class Magnoliopsida; order Asparagales; family Amaryllidaceae; genus Allium; species Allium fistulosum. The sequence continues at coordinate 638,433,178 of CM060901.1, forward strand.
TTCTGTATAAGGTATGACATGACCTTGACTCCCGTGAGTCAGCTTAGATGTGACTAAAATCAGGAGCCATGCCGGGCCAAGTGAGGTCATTCCTCCTATCGAGCACATTTCTTCGATACTATTCTGATTTTTGTGATTGTTTGGTGGCCACCCCTCGATTTTGATATGGGAGTGTGTCCGAGGTGGGCGGTGGTAGCTGTTATGCTTTACCACCAGTCCGGGTTCGCAAACGGTATATCTACCCTGGAATTTCCTAGTGTGCCGTGTTCACATGCCCTAGAGTGCCTTCTACGAGTTTGTTTTGTACCATACCTATGGAGTGCCCTTTGATAGCCCTCCAGTTTACGAAGAAATTACGGTACTGTATAGACTATGGGAATATATAAAAATGTGTTAAGGGGGGTATGGGTAACGCCTTAACGCTATTTTAATACTTTACTTTATTGTAGACATTATTATAATAACGTATTGTACTACATAGTAGATAGTTTAACGAATCCTTAGGAGATGTGAATCCCGAACATCTCTTATGTTATTGCACTCACGTTAGACACTGGATAGGAGATGTCAAACCCCATAAACATCTCTGACGCCGTTTATACTCATATTTATTTACCGTTGATTAAACATACATAAGATCTTTTAGTTCTGACTCGAGTGTTTTGTCTTTTCAATTCGCTCGGGTCAGCCTGAGCATTTCAGGGTTGAAGACCTTATTTCTGGAGGACGAAAACGAAGATTTGTACTACTATTATTTAATATATTTATTCTACTGCATCATGTTGTTCCATTGCATTTATTTAGTTATTCCTGTTTATGTAACTCTGATGTTTGTGTTGTAAAGAATAATCAAATGTATGTATAAAACAGCTTCATGAACTGTTATTTGATTATTATATTTTATCAGTACGCTGCGAAATTCTGTATTTGTTTTATTTCTTTCTCTTTTTCTTATTTACCCTATAACAATATGCCCTTTTGAATGGTTTGAGTCGACGTCTGTGTTTGCTTAAAACGTCCAAAAAGGCAGGTCGTTACAGGTAACACTGCATATATCTACTCTAACTAGCCCTCATCCAAGGTCACTGAGTCCTTGTACCTGTTAAGTCTCGATTTGACCCAAGTATTATAAGAATAATAAATGGGTTAGACTATCTCTAAATATCGAAAAGGTAAGACCATAACAATAAGCATGCATAACATCAAAGATATAGATATCTGAGTAGTATAAGAAACTAAATAGTTCAAACACCATAATAGTAACACATAGCGAATGATCCCAAAATCTAGAAATAGCCGTAAGAAAGTAAATGGCATCACAACTCATATTTCACCAAATTACGAAACACAAATATAACCCTTTATAGGCAAAATAGAATTATGGTGAAATCCGAAATCAAGTCTCAAATCTCAAATATTAGCCATAAGGAAATACCCCAAATATCACCAATAATACCTCATAAGGAATTGCCTAAATATCTGAAGATAACCATAAATATAGCAAATAACACTTTCAAATCAATTGTCATGAAATCCCAAAATTCGAATATTGGCCCTTCATAGGCTAGATAGGTATATGGTGAAATCCCAAACTGGTGAATCAAAACTTAAAGTTCGAAATCAATAACAAAATGGCGCCACCCAAAAGGCAAGCACAAGGCTATACCTAACAATCGATCGTATCCCCAAAGATGAGCGCAAAGGCTACATTTGACGACCATGAAAGATTGCCTTCCCAAAGGCGAGCTTTAAAGCTATGCCTAACGACTACGAAGGATTGCCTTCCCAAAGAGGAGCGTGAAGGCTACGCCTGATGACCTAAAGGATCGCCTTCCCAAAAGTGTCACTTACTCTCAATTAGTGACCAATTGGATTTCGCCAAGGCATCCCATACCACCCGATGAAATTCGATGTTTAGTAATAGATTATAAACTCCACTGGATAAGTGTAATGTACTTTCAATTAGTAATTAAACAAGTATCGCTCAATGTCACATTACCACTTTTTGATACTTAAATATTTACTAAAAGATTGTAAATTCCATTTGACTAAAATATTCAATCAAACAAGTCCAATAATTAACCGATAAAGTAATACTTATGTTTCATACCAAATGTATTGCGAAATCATTTAATTTGATTCCTCATTCAAGTGGAAACAGAAATCGTAAGAAAGCAATAATCTCAAAAGTCACAAAAGAAATACCAAAACAACATATAAATAGTCAAAGGCTAAGCACAATAAAAGCCAATATGAGTTTATAGTTTTGAAAGTAAATAATATATCTTTTATCATATAGAAAATGATTTCTAAAATACTTTCTCTATATACGTACTTTCAAACTTCTCCCTTTAAAATCCCTAAACTCATGTGTTATTCAACTATATATATTCATTTATCGCTAGAGTACATAAACTATAAATCCGAATAGATAACAAAATGTATTTATATATATAGTTATTCCAAAATCTCCTTAAAAAGATATATAGTTCTACAACTATATTTCAAAAGCTACATAAATAAGTACATATATATTTATAAATGATAAGTACTCATATTCCAAACCATATCAATATACAAACATTTGCTTGGAAACAACATAGGTTTATATTTAAAAACCATACTTATAAATTATAAACTATTTCTACTAACTATATTTCATATATAATTACTTATTAAAATCATTTATAAAAAGGAATTAGATTAATTTGGAAGTAAGTTTGTGATTGGTAAATTATAATAAATAATTTAGAAGACATATTCTTGAAATATGCTTGAAACTAAATCAGTAATACCATAAGATTTGAAAACAATAATTATCAAAACTATTTTCATGAATCATTGAAAACAAATATAAATATATTCAAGTCATAAGCAAGAATTTTAACTGACAATTCTTCACAAAAAAACTCAATAGAAGAATCAAAGTATATGCAATGGATAGCATTTAGAAATGTCATGAACACCAAAACAATACAAGAAAACCCAGAGAAAGAAATGGAAAAAACGGAAACTCGAACGGGCAGAAAAGCAGCTGCCTAGAGCGCATAATGCTCCAAGTACTAGGTCAATCGATTGAACCCATGGGTTGAGTCGACTGGATGTATGTCCTAGAGCTATATGCTCCAAGTCGTCTCGTTTAGTCAACTAAACCTATGATTTAGTCGATTGAACATGAACTCCTGAAGCAGTTCAAACAAGATTTTCGTTTCCATTCAAACATCAATGCAAACTCCAATGATGCACTCATTTTCAACAATATTATGTAGTATATAACAATCAAATACTTGCATGCAACACCAAAACAACATATAGTAGCAAACTATAACAATTTAGAGGTGATTTCATTCGGGAACAACAAGCATCTAAGTTGACAGTGAGTACCGGTTAAAATCAATGCAAACATCATATAAATAAATCATTAATTTTCACAATCAATCACCATCCAAGAACTGATTTCTGAATAGCATGCAAATAGAAATTTAGAGATAGATTTTGTGAGGTTTAATTCACCTTGAATTCCCAATTAGATTTGCCAAAACTTCATTTTCAACAAGCTCTAACAGCAATTCTACCAAAACAACAACCGAAAATCCAATTCACTCTATAGAAAATTGAAATCCAAACCTTAATGAATTGAATAGGGGTTTGAGAACATTACCTGAAATTTTTAGCTTCTTAAATATTGAATTTGCACTAGAATTGAAGGAATTGAATTCAAGGGTTTCAAAAAGGAAGGGTCTCTGACTTCTTTCTATTTTTTTACTGTAAGACCGAAATATGAGATAAAATAACATGCAGTATTTTACTTAGCAAAGATTCCTTCTCAACTTAATTTTGTTTTGGGCTTTTAGGATAATGTTTCATACCTCAACAAGATAATAAAATACCTTCTAATTAGTTATACTACTTTGGGCTTTAGTTTTTAATTTGCAACCAAAAAAGAATTAAATAACCACTTTTATTTAATTACTTACTAATAGCTTCATAAATCAAAAGCTTAAGTATTAAAACCATAGCCAAATGAATAAAATGACTTCTTAAATTATTTTAACAATGAACAATGTTTTTATAAAGAATTCCACTAATCTCACATTCTTCTTTTATTTAAAAAGATTCAAACTAAATAAATATTCTTATCCAAACTCTAGTTCCAATTATCTTTAAATAAAACTCTAAAATTCTAATTTCTCCAATATTCTTATACTGTTAGAATTCACTATAATTAAATAAAATCTCAATAATGCTTTCAAGTGATTTCAGTCCTTTGAAAATATTAATATTTCTAAATTCCATAATGATTTTAGTATTATTATTCTAAAATAATTTATTCTTGATAAAAGAATTGAAAATTCCAGATTAATGATTTAAATTCTCTAATTTAAATCAGTATTCATTTTATTTTATTAACTCAAAAATCCGGGTTGTTATAGATTTCCCCCTTAAAGAAATTGCATCCTCACAATTCTAAGTCAGAGAAAAGTCTAAATAAAAACATATATATTTTTCCCAAAATTGGTCTTCTGATTCCTTCTTCATTCTTAAAATTTTAACCAAACACCACTAGAATAAAACATTATTTTTACTTAACCCTATGGAAAAAACATAAATTTGACTTAACATATCAGTTTACAAAATTGCATATCATTCCACTCTATTTTCCAATTCGAATATAAGTTCACACTAATGTTTCCCATCCTTTGAAATAAGATAATACCTTTTTATTATTTAAAATACAAAATATTCAAGGTATTTAAGAGATATTCTACTTAATTAATTTCTTAGAATAGGGATGTGAAATAATTTAGAGACTTCCTTTGTCAAATATACTAATACCACACAATTTACAACATTAATTTTTTCAATACCTCATAAATTTATAACTCTTGTTCAAAAAAGTTTTTTTTTAATTTCTTAATTGAATTTAGAACATGGCAAGTTATTTTCTAAAAGAATTCTATAAATTAGCAAATTCTCTTTTATTTAACAATAAAATATTTCAACCTATTAAACATTTTCTATTCAATTTAAAATCTAAATTCTAATATTTCAAAATCAAATTTCTTAATTAAATCTCCAATTCAAATCATTATTTAAGTTATCTAATTGGAAAGAAATTTATTTCTTCAAGAATTAGTTTTCTATAGAACAAATTCCAAATATTCAATCAATACTCAACTCTTAATTCCTTAAAATTCAAATTCTAATTTTTGAAATACATAAACTAGGAAACTAATTTCTAATAAAAAGTGAAACATATATAATCAAACCGAAAGAATCCTCTATTCTTCACAAAAAAATATCTATTTTATCAAACCTCAATTTGAAGCTTCCTTTCATGGTTAAACAATTTAATTTAGTATAAGTTATATCCTTATACTAAAATTCGAACTCATTCATAATAATTATCCTTTCGTGGTTTTACAAAAGAATTTCTATAACTCTATTATTATTTTGTAAGGCTATTTAAGTTTGAAATACTTCTTATTCACTAAAATTATAGTTTTCAAAATTCAACCCCTTATTTTTAAACATAACCACAAAGTTCAATATTCTGAATTACCCAATTTAAGATGGAATGAATTTCTAACCCCTATTACTCTGTTCTCGTGATTTTATTTATCATCATCTTTATCTTTCAACAAAGCTCAAAATTTGCATATCTAACTTTTAATATTTTTATTCCGGATAAATTTTTTTCTCCAAAAATAATTTTCTAACTGTATATACTTCAAACAAACGATAGCTTCTTATAGTATTTATTTATATCAATTCCTATTTTTAAAAGATTTAACTTTTAGATTTTAAATCATCAGAATAAAATTTCTATTTTCTTTTCCAATTAAATCCTTACTTTGAAATTTCAAAATTTATTTACACGACACTTTACACCTTTCATTTTAACTTCTCATAGGCTAGAGGTTAAATATAAAAATTTACATCCATATCAAATCAAAAACATCTTGTAAAATTCATCTTAGCACATATATATATATATATATAATAAATGAACTTACAAATTACAAATATTAAGTAATATAATAACATCGCATTCCCATCTATTTATAGCAAATCGCTTTGTCAAATGGCTGTGATGTTGATCGTATAATCAACATTGCCTCACAACTGACCTCTACTATTGCTAAGGCTCAGTGGCCGCACACGTCATCTAAAATTAATACATATAATGCATTTTACTATTTTCATTATAACTTTCTAACCAACAAAAAAAGTTTAAACACATATATATATATATACATAGAGATAATTTTTGCCCTTAATTTATTTTCTAAAAATATCTTTCCACAAAATATTCTATTTCTCAAATAATATTATTCAATTCCAAATCATTTACTTAATATTATTATTAAAATTCCAATTAATATCTTGTTTCCAAATAATTGTGTAGTTCATAACATATTTTTTTAATATTATTTATCTTCAAGACACTTGTTTATAAAATTTACCACATTTGTACATAAAATGTATACATAAGTTAACCCAAAATATCCTTTCATTTCCAAAATTCCTTATATACGCATATAAATATATTTTCCAAAATATTTATCCCTCACTTGAAACTTTATTTCCTTCTTAAATATTATTTATAATACATTTACAATTATTTACCATACTTTAAATAATATCACTCAAAATATTGTGTTCGGTTGTCTCATAAAAGTGTTTAGGAAATCCCTATCGATAACGTTAATCAGGCACATCGACCAGAATTCTTAACATATTCAACGGACAATTTAACATAAGACAAATTTTCAAAAATCTCTTTGTTAATCTCCAAATTTTCATCCAATTGGAAATCTACTAATAGAAAATCAATAATGCAACCCTTTATGCATACATACATCATGCAATTACCCAATTCCACATCTATCTCGGGATTAAATAATTATACTTAGCAGTTATTATTTCATTTTATACAAAGTAAAGTTTTCTACATCCTTTGCGGTAGCTACACTACTGAAGATACTGCAAAGTCTTATAATTAATATCTAGTAGGTTTCTAAATTTTAAGTGAACATTTCTACTCAATACTAATTTTAATATTTTCTTATAAATCCAACAACCAAACATCTATCATCAAACCAAAATATATAAACAACTAATTATTGTGCTCAGCGTAGATGGTCTATCAATTTCAATTGTGCAACTCTGATCATTAATAGATCAGGATACCTCTATACAACTCAAACTTTTGAAACCATTTCATAACAGTAATTTGAAAAGTAATTCAATTTTATTACAAAAACATCCCAATGATTATTCCCAATAATCATTATACTTATATATAAATAGGAAATAAATCCTAACTTCTACCTAGCTCACCCAAAGGATGGGACTCTAAGTCTGTCTAGGCCAAGGTTCGTGTTCCTTATGTTCGATGTTGTTCTGAACCTCTGCTCTAATACCAAGCTGTAACGCCCACCTTATGCCCATATTTCCCAAGAATATTACAAGTAATATTGTCGATTAATATGGAGAATAAGGCTGGTTAGGAGCGACCATTCGTAATATTGCTTTGGGCGAGTACGTCCAATTATGTGATATATTTTTTTCTTTTCCCTACAAGAAGAGATTTGACATATACAATCCATGCGCAAAACAATAATAAAGTGGCTTAATATAATTTAGAATGATATCTCACATAATATACAACACAAAATCACAAATTGCAACGGGAACATAATACATCAATTATATCTTTAAAGTGTAAGTCCACAAAAGGAAATACTAGACTTACATATACAAATATATACATATATAAACTATGACAGGTTCAAAAGTATACTTAACGACTTAAGCTGACACTATATCAAAATATATAACAAGTATACATATATAACTATCATCTCAAAGTGAAACTCTATCATATAGGTAACACTGCATATATCCACTCTAGCTAGCCCTCATCCAAGGTCACTGAGTCCCTGTACCTATCAAGTATCGGTATGACCCGAGTATTATATGAATAATAAACGGGTCAGACTATCTCTAAATATCGATAAGGTGGGATCATAACAATAAGCGTGCATAACATCAAAGATATAGATATCTGAATAGTATAAGAAACTAAATAGTTCAAATACCATATTAGTAACTCATAGCAAGTGACCCAAAAATCCAGAAATAGCCGTAAGAAAGTAAATGGCATCACATCTCATATTTCACCAAATTACGAAATACCAATATAGCCCTTTATAAGCAAAACAGAATTATGGTGAAATCCAAAATCAAGTCTCATGTAACGACCCAGAATTTCAGTCATTTGAATTTGGAATATTTAATTGATTTTAAATATTGAAAAGTTAATTTTATAAGTTAAATAACTTGAATTTCAAATATAGCAATTTATTTGATAAATAAATTGTTAAATTTAATATATAGAATAGTTTAAACTATTAAATCTTGAATTTAATATGAATAAGAATGATTTCAAAAGTTTATTTAAATTCTATTTGAATAAGAATGAAGATAGTAAACTTTTAAATTGGAATTAAAAGTGATTAATTTGGTTTTTATAATAATTCGTTTTAATTAACATGTGAAAATAGCCTTCCGGGACACTACCTCGGATTTCGATGAAAACAGTGTCATTGGATCTGTAATAGTGAGTTATTGTATGTCGACGGTTTTCGTGGAAATTGGGCGTATAGTTTGGTCGTGCGAGATTGAAATGCGTAGAAAATAATTTTCAAAATTTTAATAAATAATTGGGTTTGAAAAGCTATCTTCTGTATATGACTGAATTATGTCTCGAGACTAGTTCCATTTTATCGACCTAGAAATGAACGAGTGTAAGAGAGATGGTAAAAGGGTAATGGAGTTTTAAAATTTTAATTTATTTAAGTTAATTATAATTTAATAATCCTAAACTTCGTTAATTCATATCTAATTCGTACGAGGTCCAAATTTAACGCGACGAGTTGCATTGCGATCGTATCAATGAATAATACGCTATGGAGTTAGATTAGATGGATTTAGAGCTGATAGAAATTTGGGTTAAAATTGAACGCCTATTCAATATTAATTCAAACAGAAACGTTTGACGAAACTGAAATCAATGAGAGTTAATCTCACCTTTTTGGCTAACCAGTAATTTTTTATAGTTGATAAATTATTGACTGAATGTTTGGATGATTTTCTATTTTATATTGTTGGTTTGGATATTTTCCCGCCCTTGGAGTGGATGAGACCCTATTACGTTCCCATGTAAGAGCGGATGACCCTTTGTAAATGATCCCGCCTCGAAGCGGTTGATTTTTATATTATTTGATTATATATCGTATATGATGCAAGGGGATAGGTCGGAGGGATCCAACAGGATTCCTTACACTGTTGATTTTTATTTTTTTCATACAAATTGACATATGATCTGTTAGATGCCATAATTGATGACATGAATAATCTTCCCTATTTAGTGCTATAGTAACCCAGGGCCACATTTTTAGTATTTTGAAATGTTATAAAACAAAGATTTAGTTTTTGAAAGGATTTAAGTGATTTCAAATATATGTATATATGTGTGTGTGTGTGTGTATTATAATAATAATTCTTGAATTACTAAGAGAAGGAATTTAATTTAAACAAAACCAAAGGTATGATTTTTGAAGATTATAAATTTATAGTTTTATAAAAATATTTTAAATAGAGATTTTTGAACTGTAGAAAAAGGTTTTTAAAATCTTAAAAATAAGTTCGTCTTTTATAATGAAGGAATTTGGTTTTAAAAGAAGATAGAAATAATTTAAATAAAATTATTCATTAACCGTTTTATATAAAGTGATGTGTATACATACATATATTAAGATTTATTTATAATGTGGAAGTTTATAAATGCGAAAATGCATATAGGTGACATTTTACAAAACAAAGTGAAGATTTGTAAAATCATATTATTAATAAAATGATAGAGTTATAAACGGTGTTTATAAATAAAGGAAAACTTTATCATTGGATAAATTTGGGAAATAAATCACAATTGTGGATTTATAGTAATATGTGAAATGTTGTTTTAGAAAAATAGTTGATTCTATTTTGAAAGTTGAATGTGAGATGTATAAGAGGATAGAGTTATAAATGGGGCTTTATGAATAAAGGAATTTTATAAAAAGGAAGTTTTATAGAATAGAAAGAGATTTATAAATACAGCTTGGAAACATGGAAATGATTATGTTAAGATTTAAGTATGGATTTTTATCAAGGGAATATATTTATGTTTTTAAGAGTTGGTTATTTATATTAATATTATTTTGAAGTTGTTTACAAATATTTTAATGTTTTAAAAGGTTAATTGTTTAAGATTATTAATATGGTTTGAAATTAAATATAATTATTTATCAATAAAGTTTTGGAAATTAATTATTATTATTTATGAAAATGTGAAGATAAATTATTATTGTTTTATTAAAACGATTTTTAAATTATTAATTATCATTTTAAGATGTTTTAAAGTTAATATTTGTTTATTTATAATGTTTACTATTATAAAATAGTATTTTAAAGTAAATGGTTAGAATTTATTTATAAATGTTTTTGAGATTTACAAACCAGTTTTTATAAACAGATGTGAGTTCTATAAGAGGAATCTTATAACATGGTTTGGGAGAAACTTAAAGGAAGATTGAAAAAGGGTAAAAAGAGTTATGTAAATGGTTAGATGTTTAAAAACAAATCTAAAAATGGGTTTATAGATTATAAAGGGATTTTTATAAATAGTTTTAAGGATTTAATAAGGGCTCATAAATGATTTTAGAAGTGTTTAAAAAGAATGCATAAGTGATTTAAATTGATTAAAGAGAGTATAAATTATTCTTCGAGATTTAAGAAATGGTTTGTAAATGGTTTTAGAAATTTATAATGGAGGTTATAAATGATTTAGAATTGTATAAAAAGAAATTCTTCCTCATGTTGGTGTACATACTTATACCGTTGAGATAAGTATATGGATATTTTCCAAGTATTGAAATATATACATTTGTGGATGTATATATCTTTGTAAAAATAATTTTGATTCAAGTATTTACAGAGTGAAATTAAAATAAAAGATTAATTAAGGAGGCTAGTGGTTTCTTATGTGCTTAACCATTGTTGGTTTCCCTTATTAAATAAATCCCTGATTTGGATGTGTGTTTCTTGATAGTTAAATAACCAACTATCGAATTTGGAACCAAATGTAACTTTGGAAATATCTAGGAGAAACATGTGAGTTATATGGCATAGTCATCTCCGATGATGTTGTACTGTACATATAAATCTCATTTCGTTCTCCTAGGACAATGATAAGGAAATCCGTACACTAATGGTTAGGAGGCGATCTTTGCTCTTATCTTTGAATATTTATTACCTAAAGAACCGAGGTTGAGTTCTATCGAAAATTATTGAATGTTGTTTGCAAAAGACCGAGATCGGATATGTTATCCGAAAACCACTTCGATCCAATCAAGCGTTTGGAAGTGAAGATATCTTGAAGATGATGGAATTGAAGACGGAGCTCTCAAGTGTTTTGTTCAGTCCCAGAACGAACTTGTATGGATGAATGCTGGTATTGCATTGTTTCCTGGAGGATAGTATCAGCATTCCAAGTTGGAAATGGTATATAAAAAGGTAAAACGTAGCCTTAAGCCCCATCAATTGGGAATGACTAAAACAGAGGAGTTACAGCAGGGCTAAGTGGGTCGCTCCCAAGTAGGGTATGATCATCCCTATCTAGAGTCGATATTATCTCTCATTTGTATGCTTTGAGACCCATTAATGGAGGGATGATTATATTCGGTACTATCCAATAAGGGGTAGGCCGGTTCTGTGTTGCCAGGGGATCTGGGCGAGGTCCTCAGTGTTATTTTATCTAAGAGATGCATCGTGATGGCCGGCACCCCAGTAGCCCAGTCATTGTATTGAATCCATTCTCCAATACGAGCATTTACGGTTTTAGTTGTATACCTATTATGCTGGAATTTAACTAATGTAACAATTTTGGCTGAGATTAATAAGTATTTGTATCTTAGACACTATTGTAACATCAGAGAATTTCATGTGAAATGTTTTGATTATTGTAAGTTAAAAAACCATCCATGTTTATGTGCAGCATGGTCTTACGAGATAATTTTGATTTTCAAAGGTTTACTATAATTTTAAAAATCTATTGGGTATGTTTTCTCACGCTGGTTTTCCAGACTAACTCAAGTGTTATTTTATTATAATGCTCTGGTCAAACCGATCATATTTACAGATATCTTTGAATGCATTGGAGCTCAGTAGACGAGTTGGAGTTCTTTAAGTCGTATTCACGTATATGTTTATTTTCCGCTATTTTGTTGTTGAAATCATTAGCATTTGTGAGGATATGTTCTTATAACTTTCCAGGCTGATGATTGTGATTTTTTGCTGTACTTTGATTAATGTATGTATATAACTGTTTCTCTTTTGTAAAGATCATTGATATTATATTATATATTGTTCCGCTGCGATTGTGAGATTCTATGTTGTTTTTAATTTCTTTTCTCTTCTTCTCCTCTTCTTATTTCTTCTTCCTTTTCTATAACTATCCACCTTTCCGTTTGGGTTGGACATGTGTGGTTTATTGTCAACTTGAATTGTGTGGATTAGCGGGTTTGTTGCACTTGGTATTAGAGCGCAAGGTTAAGCGAGAACCTTGTCTTTGGTGGGGCAACTCATTAAGAGATAAGGTAATGAAATGCCTGTAACGACCCGACTTTCCAGACCCGGAAAATCGAACCATTTTAGTTAAGAAGAAGAGGTAGAAGAAGAAAAATAGAAAACAACATCAGAATCTAACCATCGCAGCGGAATAAAATATAATATATATCAACAGATCTTTACACAAATCAAAAACTATATCTGTTTATACAATACATCATCAGAGTACATCGACATCCATAACATACAACTGAATACACAGCAGAAAAATAATAGCAAGTACGGGAGTACGTATCGTCATCCAGCTCGTCTCCTAAGCTCCACAGCATCATATCCTGAACCTGTTTATCTCGGTCTGACCCGAGCATCATATAAAACAATACCCGAGTCAGTCTGGAATACCAGCGTGAGAAAATCACACTCAATTGATTATTAAAGTTTCAAAAATCCTTTTGAAAATAAAAGCACCTCGTAAGACCACACCACAAATAAACATGTCGGGTTTTTACCTTACGATAGCTAAAACACTTTTTATAAAAATCCTCTGATATTATAATAGTGTCTATTCACAAATACTTATTAAAATAGCTGAAATTGTTACATGATTAAATTCCAGCATACTAGGTATACAAACAAATACCGTACAAGGCACGTAGGGAGAATGGATTTCCAACGAATGACTAGGCACTGGGGTACCACCTGTCACAGTACGTGGCCTAGATCACAGTACCGAGGAGTACGCCCGCTCCCCTGCAACACAAGGCCGGAATCATCCCTTACTGGATAATTCCAAATAAAATCACCCCACGGTTGGGATCAACAACCGCACCACTAAGCCGAAATAAAGGGACATCTAGACAGGGATGACTTTACTCTCAAGTGGGGGCTACCCACGAAGCCTTGCTGCATAACCCCTGATTTTCAGTCATTCCCGGTTGATGAGGCTCGAGGCTAAACGATACCTTTATAGCACATATCCCTTAGAATGTCCATCGTCCACCTGATGATGTCACGAAAGCATTCGTCCATACAAGTCTGTCCCGGGTCCGAACGGAACCGAAGGCACTACTCCTACTACATCCATTTTGGAAATATCCTCAGGATTAGTAGCGACTAGCCCTTGCACTTCACAGCTCCATCTTCGACTCCGAACATGTTACACGAAACCTACAAACCGGATCGAAGTGGTATTCGAGTCTCCAGACCTAGAATCCCGGTATACGGAAACCCGATCTCGGTCTCTTCGAAACGATCAGCGCATTTGGCCAATATTGATAGTCGGTTATTTAACTATCAATTAACATCCACAAGCAACCATCACACAATAAATAATTTTCCAAATTATTTATTAATCTCAAATATCTTCGCAAGATATATTTCCAAATTTTCAAAGCTCATTTGAAAACAATTTCAAAACAATTCCCGCTTATGGAATACATTTCCAAATATTTATTTCCACTGAATCGCCAAGTACAAAATACTTTAGATTTAAAAATAATTTAAAAGCACTTTATCATAAATATATTTTATAACATTGAACTTAAACTACTTTAATACTTTATTAATATATATACTTAAGGAATATTTAAAATGAAACCACTTTATAAATATAAACTAACTTTTTTTTTTAAACATAATACCAAATCACTTTTATATAATTACTATAATAATAGATTTTTGAGAATACTTACTTTAAAAATTTAACATTTAAAAATAATCAATTTTCTAAAACATGCTTTTTAAAACATATTAAAACTTTTAACTTATATTTAAACTACCTTGAAAAACTTACTTGGCTATCCAGAGAAATACACTTCTCATTCCCATCCTTTAAAAATAAATCAACATTTATTTTTAACCCAATCCATATCCTTTTATAAATTCCCATCTTGAATTTATATTTTCAAATATCCTCTGATATTTTATTTTACTTTATAAACCCAGTTTATAAATTTTAAAATCTCATTCTCTTTTAAAAATCCAAGTTTTTAAACACTTAAATCAATTTCCAATTGATTTCCATTTTGCTTTACTTTGAAATAAATTTCCCTATTTACTTCAATTATTTCAAATACATTAACTTTCATCTTTATTTCTTTATTATGAGTTGAAACCTTTTTAACTAAAATACCAATTTCGGATTTCCAAAACTTCTTCAATTAATATTTTAATTAAATTAAATCTTTAAATTTCAATAAAATCAATTCTTTTATATTTTTAAATAATATCACTTTAGTTAAAGATTTATTTCTTCCCTGTTAAATTTAAAATCCTCTTTTCCCATATTTGTTCGAATTAAGAAATTTCTTTATTTCTTTTACAATTCCTTATTTAATTTATTCGAATTCACTAGAATTATTTAACTTGAATTTTACTCTTTTATTTCTTTCCAAAAATCCAATTCAATTGCTTTTGATAACTCATTATACTGGGAAATTCAATCCAACCAGATTATCCAATATAAATCATCACAGGATATCAACAATCATATCACAGAATATTTAAACAAAATTAAATATTTTGAGGAATCCAGTTGGATCCCTCCAACCTGTTTCCCTACATCCACAAACGTTAGCACAATACCATTTCCACTTCGAGGTGGAATATCGCGGTATATGGTTTTAATATAAATCATCCGCTATCATGCGGCGCATAGGGTCTCATCCGCTATATAAATGCGGGAATATCAACAATTCCAATATATACATATGCCAATATGTATATATTGCCATATACTACTATATATATATAGCACATCAATCAATGCAATCATCCAATCAATTATTTAAATCTAACTATTTAAATTTAAAATATAAATTCAGCTGAGTGAGATTAACTCACCTTTGATTTTTAATATGAAATCTGATCCCATCTCGACTTGTTCACTTCAGATTTTGACCTTGAATAAACAATTCACAATTTATTATTATTTGGACTTACCAAACAATTCATTACCGCTTAATTATTTTCCATTTTAAAATTTGGATTGACCAATAAATCATTCTACACAAATAAGTTGGGTTTAAACCAATAATTTATTTCGTTGAATAATTTAATTTAGACCAACTTTTCTTTAAATCCTTTTTGTAGCTAAAATAGTTAAATCTTCAAACCCATTTATTTTAAAATTAAACTAGTTTTAAATAATAGTCAAACTAACCTAATTTACATTTGGAGTAAATACCTTTGGTATCCCTTGAGATAATAATTTATACGCTTGATTTTAAATAAGAAATAATTCATAGTTGATAATGATTCTCATATTCGAGTTGACATCTATTGGGTAAATAAAATTTCAAATTTTACTTTACTGTTGAATTTTGATAAACAGTTTAATTTAAAAGTTTAAACTAACTTATCATTAAATTAAAATGTTATTAAATTATTTTAAGATATCAATATATGTATACTAATTACAATAACAACACATACAATAATTTACTTAAATGTGAGCTACGTACTAACGAATTCATTACCAGATTTTAACTTAAGAAATCCTTAAACCTAAGTGTTGGGATTTGGTTACCTTCGAACGAGAGAACCCAAGAGCTTCAAGCTCCAGCTCCAGATCTGCACGAGATCGAACTTGACACCCCAATCCATCGAAGCTTCCGCCTTATCGAAAACCACTCTGACAAACGCAAATCGCGACCTCGAGAGTCCCTCGCCCCCTACCAGGCTTCGAACGATCGTTGTTGCTTAGCACGAACACGCGACGTCTTCGACTTCGATTTGGCATTCAGATTTCGATCGGGAAAGACGAGAACGTGAATTTCTTCTTCGAACAGTTTTGAACGAGGGAAAATAAAAGTGGGATTCGAGATAATAAGGAAGGAAACTGCTATTCGATTGAATATCGATTTGGGTTCCCTTTTTATTTTTATAAATAAGAGTATCGGCCATTATTTGATTTCCTTTTAACTGAGTGGCTTGGTTGTTTTGATTTTGATATTTTGTTTTCACGAACGAGAGTGAAGCATCTCGATTTAAGAAAGCATGAGGAAGTGTGTTCGAGAAGGCAACAGAAGTGTGTAAAAAAATCTAGCTACAGTGTTTTGCTTATATTGTTTATATTAAATTTTCGATTTAATTCCAACGCGTTTGTATGTCGTACGCTCACACAACAACTCCAATTACTACGAAACTTGAAATCCGGTAATAATACAATATTACGGACCCAATGGAACTGGTTTCGTCAAATTCCGAGACTGTGCCTCGGAAGACTATTTTTTTAAATATCGATTCAAACGATATAATTTCAAAACTGAATAAAACAGTTTGAAATTACATTCTGAAGCTTCTATTATCTTTAGTATTATCATTACGAATTTTACGAGCTTTCAAAATATTTTAGTTAGCTTAGAATGCCAGATTTACTATTTTATCCAACTTCAAATAAATTTAATCTAATTATTAAATTACTCAATAACAGCGATATTTGAAATTTAAGTTTATAATTAACCTCTGAATATTTAAAATTAATTAAATATTCCAATTTCAAATATACAAAAATTCCGGGTCGTCACATTCCTCCCCCCTTAAAAGAATTTCGTCCCCGAAATTACTAGTTAGGAAGAATGATTCGATTCCCGTTAACTATTCCCTCAACCCAAATAGTTTTTAACAATTAATCCAACAAATCTTTTATTAATGATACACTAATCATCTTTTAACTTCCCAACTTATCCATAAGTTTCAACCCATATCACCTACTTATCAATTCAAATTTAAATTTGAATTCAAATTAAAATTTGAATTCAAATTATAAATTATCAAAAAATTTCTCAAAATTTTTCTAACTCCCTAAATTTCCGAAAATTTTTGCCAGCGTCTCCTTTGCGCGGCTAGCTCGGTACAACTACAAAATGGCTCTACGGCCTCCCAATCTCAAAAAGAAACAAAAAGCCAAGTGGCTGGATCAAAAACCCAATCAAATTTCATATAGAAATTCAAATACATACCTTTTTGTCGGGCCATTAAATTTTATCTTCAAATATCAAAAATCCCAATTTATCTATTGCTTTTGTACACCTGTATATTCTACTAAGCAAATAACATCCAGTTGCAGTTCCAAAACCATTTTATACGTTCATGTACAAATTTCAATATTGGTCTTACTTAAGCTCGTACGACGCACATATATCATCCGTACGCAAAACCAAATTTGATCGCTCGCTCGATCACACAATTTCACTTCCGAACTAGTATCGTCCACCCGACTTTCTAGTGCGGACTCAGATTTGGTTTCTTGATCAGAAACCGTCATTCTCCTTGCATAGCCACCAACTATGATAGAGAATATCCAGAATCAATCAACAATCCATATCCAGGTTCGCCGTCGAAAATCGAGTGAAAAATCCTAATTCGGATCGATAAAACTATCTCGAAATTTTGTGTTCCAATCCGGATCAAATAGCTATGCGAATAAATAATATACGTACACCTTACGTATTAATTTCAATTGATTACCAATTACATCAATTCTCTTTTATTCACATTCCTTTTTTTTTATTGTTATCCCCTTATTCACAACTATCCCATTTCACAACTTCAGTTTTAGTCTTCATTCAACTATTCACTTAGTATATATACATTTTTTTTTTCCAAAATTACTAAGTATATTTCCAATACAAATTTTCTTAAGAATTTCATTCTTCAATTCTTAAGTTCAATATAAAATTTTCTTATATTTATTTACTACTTCACCACTGAAGTGTATATATTCAAATTGAACTCCCATTTCATATGAATTTCAACTTTCTTCAATTTACTACTTCATTCCCAATTTTTTTTTCCTTAAATTCAATTCATCTGGGATTATTTTATTAATAACCAGGTCATTTCCAATTTATTTTCACTTATTTGGATTTCATTCGCAATCCAAACCATCACTCTTTTAATCCAATTTCATTAACTCATAATTCAATTTCATTAACTAATTTATTATCTCATTAGTTCCTCCGCTGGTTAAAATTAAATACTTGCTTTTTAATTCCAAATATCACTTCACTTAATTATCTTAAGTTCAATTTATTTTATAATTCAAGTTTGGATTTACTTAAAAATTAAGATTACTCATCTTAGTCGTTTCCATTTGATAATTACAATTTTAAATTATAACTCTTAATGGTTCAAAGAAATGAATTCCCATTTATGACTTACAATTTCATTTCTATTCATAAGTTTTAACTTACTAACTTAAGATCTAGGACTATTCATTTAAGTCCATTTTCATCTTTACACTCAAATTTCAAATTATTACACTTAAGAACTTAAGAATATGAATTTCTTTACACAATTATAAGCATTTTACATTACCTTTATATCCAATTCAATTCGACTTCAACTTATTTACATTTAATTCAATTCCAATTCTCAATTTTATTTAACTTATCTTAAGTTAAATTCAAATATATTTTATTCACCTTCATATACTCGAATTAAATTTTAATTCTAGGATACAATTTTATACAAGTTTTACAATTCATTCACCTTCAAGTTCTCTAACTCTTTTATCTACCAACTTATATTACTCATTGAGTTATTTTCATCTCATAATTATAATCCCAGAATTAAACTTTCATTCCCTTCTTATTTCAATCAACTTCATTCTATACTTTATAGTGTTGATTCATTTAAATTCCCACATTTATATTTTAAATAGAATTCCCAGAATTCAATTTCCCGGTTTTATTTCAAAACCATTTTGAATCCATAAATAACTCATACATATCTGGTAGATCACATCAAATCCCAATTTCCAAAATAATCTGCTTTTACCAAACAATTTTCCCTTTGAATTCCAAAACCAACCCAGTTCACAATCATTTTCAATTTAAAATAGTTTGGTAGCAATTTCTCTTTGGAAACTCGAAAATAGATATCGATGATGCTGCAGTCATCACCGAAAATTATTTTCCAGCGACCGAAAGAGAATTTAATGCTTTTATCACTTTAAAACATTTCAAACATTTTTAAAATCCCAAATTCCCACCAGATTTCACTTCAATTTCAAAAATATTCATGAAATAATATCACCATTATTTCCCCAAAACCTTTAAAACTATTCTTAAATCCAAAGGAACTTAAACCTTTCCCAAAACTTCAAATTCAAAACCCATTCAATTTTATATCCAAACATTACTCTGGAATTCTATCACATTTTATTTCAAGTTATAAGTCACATTTACAATTTACATTTACAAATTTCATTTGTTTATAAATTTATCTCATTTGATTATAAATCACATTTGTAATTCACATTTGTATATAAAGTTTATTTCAATTTATAAATTGCATTTATAATCTACATTCTCAAATTCCATTTTGTTATATAAATTTATTCTTCAACTTAGGTTATAAGTTTCAATTTCTACTCAATAATGAGACTAACTCATTATGGTCATTTTCTAACAACCCAGCATCCAAATATATAACCATAATAATTTTCGAATAATTATTTCTTTTATATACAAATAATTTGGGCAAAATTATTTCATTCACCCTATTTAAAACAATACTGTGTCGAACTGTTCTATTCAAGTGTTTAGAAACCCCTTCGATACAGTTGTCCAGACTGTGCCGACGAAGGTTCATATACCACTCAATAAATAAACCAACACAATATAAAACCATTTTTATATCCACTAACAAATACGCGCTCATATCTATTATTACACTCAAAATTCCCACCAGAGCCAAGGTTATCACCAACCTTTGCTCTGATACCACCTGTAGCGTCCTAGGCTTTCCAGACCCGGAAAATCGAACCATTTTAGTTAAGAAGAAGAGGAAGAAGAAGAAAAATAGAAAACAACATCAGAATCTAACCATCGCAGCGGAATAAAATATAATATATATCAACAGATCTTTACACAAATCAAAAACTATATCTGTTTATACAATACATCATCAAAGTACATCGACATCCATAACATACAACTGAATACACAGCGGAAAAATAATAGCAAGTACGGGAGTACGTATCGTCATCCAGCTCGTCTCCTAAGCTCCACAGCATCATATCCTGAACCTGTTTATCTCGGTCTGACCCGAGCATCATATAAAACAATACCCGAGTCAGTCTGGAATACCAGCGTGAGAAAATCACACTCAATTGATTATTAAAGTTTCAAAAATCCTTTTGAAAATAAAAGCATCTCGTAAGACCACGCCACAAATAAACATGTCGGGTTTTTACCTTACGATAGCTAAAACACTTTTTATAAAAATCCTCTGATATTATAATAGTGTCTATTCACAAATACTTATTAAAATAGCTGAAATTGTTACATGATTAAATTCCAGCATACTAGGTATACAAACAAATACCGTACAAGGCACGTAGGGAGAATGGATTTCCAACGAATGACTAGGCACTGGGGTACCACCTGTCACAGTACGTGGCCTAGATCACAGTCCCGAGGAGTACGCCCGCTCCCCTGCAACACAAGGCCGGAATCATCCCTTACTGGATAATTCCAAATAAAATCACCCCACGGTTGGGATCAGCAACCGCACCACTAAGCCGAAATAAAGGGACATCAAGACAGGGATGACTTTACTCTCAAGTGGGGGCTACCCACGAAGCCTTGCTGCATAACCCCTGATTTTCAGTCATTCCCGGTTGATGAGGCTCGAGGCTAAACGATACCTTTATAGCACATATCCCTTAGAATGCCCATCGTCCACCTGACGATGTCACGAAAGCATTCGTCCATACAAGTCTGTCTCGAGTCCGAACGGAACCGAAGGCACTACTCCTACTACATCCATTTTGGAAATATCCTCCCTTGCACTTCACAGCTCCATCTTCGACTCCGAACACGTTACACGAAACGTACAAACCGGATCGAAGTGGTATTCGAGTCTCCAGACCTAGAATCCCGGTATACGGAAACCCGATCCCGGTCTCTTCGAAACGATCAGCGCATTTGGTCAATATTGATAGTCGGTTATTTAACTATCAATTAACATCCACAAGCAACCATCACACAATAAATAATTTTCCAAATTATTTATTAATCTCAAATATCTTCGCAAGATATATTTCCAAATTTTCAAAGCTCATTTGAAAACAATTTCAAAACAATTCCCGCTTACGGAATACATTTCCAAATATTTATTTCCACTGAATCGCCAAGTACAAAATACTTTAGATTTAAAAATAATTTAAAAGCACTTTATCATAAATATATTTTATAACATTGAACTTAAACTACTTTAATACTTTATTAATATATATACTTAAGGAATATTTAAAATGAAACCACTTTATAAATATAAACTAACTTTTTTTTTTAAACATAATACCAAATCACTTTTATATAATTACTATAATAATAGATTTTTGAGAATACTTACTTTAAAATTTTAACATTTAAAAATAATCAATTTTCTAAAACATGCTTTTTAAAACATATTAAAACTTTTAACTTATATTTAAACTACCTTGAAAAACTTACTTGGCTATCCAGAGAAATACACTTCTCATTCCCATCCTTTAAAAATAAATCAACATTTATTTTTAACCCAATCCATATCCTTTTATAAATTCCCATCTTGAATTTATATTTTCAAATATCCTCTGATATTTTATTTTACTTTATAAATCCAGTTTATAAATTTTAAAATCTCATTCTCTTTTAAAAATCCAAGTTTTAAACACTTAAATCAATTTCCAATTGATTTCCATTTTGCTTTACTTTGAAATAAATTTCCCTATTTACTTCAATTATTTCAAATACATTAACTTTCATCTTTATTTCTTTATTATGAGTTGAAACCTTTTTAACTAAAATACCAATTTCGGATTTCCAAAACTTCTTCAATTAATATTTTAATTAAATTAAATCTTTAAATTTCAATAAAATCAATTCTTTTATATTTTTAAATAATATCACTTTAGTTAAAGATTTATTTCTTCCCTGTTAAATTCAAAATCCTCTTTTCCCATATTTGTTCGAATTAAGAAATTTCTTTATTTCTTTTACAATTCCTTATTTAATTTATTCGAATTCACTAGAATTATTTAACTTGAATTTTACTCTTTTATTTCTTTCCAAAAATCCAATTCAATTGCTTTTGATAACTCATTATACTGGGAAATTCAATCCAACCAGATTATCCAATATAAATCATCACAGGATATCAACAATCATATCACAGAATATTTAAACAAAATTAAATATTTTGAGGAATCCAGTTGGATCCCTCCAACCTGTTTCCCTACATCCACAAACGTTAGCACAATACCATTTCCACTTCGAGGTGGAATATCGCGGTATATGGTTTTAATATAAATCATCCGCTATCATGCGGCGCATAGGGTCTCATCCGCTATATAAATGCGGGAATATCAACAATTCGAATATATACATATGCCAATATGTATATATTGCCATATACTACTATATATATATAGCACATCAATCAATGTAATCATCCAATCAATTATTTAAATCTAACTATTTAAATTTAAAATATAAATTCAGCTGAGTGAGATTAACTCACCTTTGATTTTTAATATGAAATCCGATCCCATCTCGACTTGTTCACTTCAGATTTTGACCTTGAATAAACAATTCACAATTTATTATTATTTGGACTTACCAAACAATTCATTACCGCTTAATTATTTTCCATTTTAAAATTTGGATTGACCAATAAATCATTCTACACAAATAAGTTGGGTTTAAACCAATAATTTATTTCGTTGAATAATTTAATTTAGACCAACTTTTCTTTAAATCCTTTTTGTAGCTAAAATAGTTAAATCTTCAAACCCATTTATTTTAAAATTAAACTAGTTTTAAATAATAGTCAAACTAACCTAATTTACATTTGGAGTAAATACCTTTGGTATCCCTTGAGATAATAATTTATACGCTTGATTTTAAATAAGAAATAATTCATAGTTGATAATGATTCTCATATTCGAGTTGACATCTATTGGGTAAATAAAATTTCAAATTTTACTTTACTGTTGAATTTTGATAAACAGTTTAATTTAAAAGTTTAAACTAACTTATCATTAAATTAAAATGTTATTAAATTATTTTAAGATATCAATATATGTATACTAATTACAATAACAACACATACAATAATTTACTTAAATGTGAGCTACGTACTAACGAATTCATTACCAGATTTTAACTTAAGAAATCCTTAAACCTAAGTGTTGGGATTTGGTTACCTTCGAACGAGAGAACCCAAGAGCTTCAAGCTCCAGCTCCAGATCTGCACGAGATCGAACTCGACACCCCAATCCATCGAAGCTTCCGCCTTATCGAAAACCACCCTGACAAACGCAAATCGCGACCTCGAGAGTCCCTCGCCCCCTACCAGGCTTCGAACGATCGCTGTTGCTTAGCACGAACACGCGACGTCTTCGACTTCGATTTGGCATTCAGATTTCGATCGGGAAAGACGAGAACGTGAATTTCTTCTTCGAACAGTTTTGAACGAGGGAAAATAAAAGTGGGATTCGAGATAATAAGGAAGGAAACTGCTATTCGATTGAATATCGATTTGGGTTCCCTTTTTATTTTTATAAATAAGAGTATCAGCCATTGTTTGATTTCCTTTTAACTGAGAGGCTCCGTTGTTTTGATTTTGATATTTTGTTTTCACGAACGAGAGTGAAGCATCTCGATTTAAGAAAGCATGAGGAAGTGTGTTCGAGAAGGCAACAGAAGTGTGTAAAAAAATCTAGCTACAGTGTTTTGCTTATATTGTTTATATTAAATTTTTGATTTAATTCCAACGCGTTTGTATGTCGTACGCTCACACAACAACTCCAATTACTACGAAACTTGAAATCCAGTAATAATACAATATTACGGACCCAATGGAACTGGTTTCGTCAAATTCCGAGACTGTGCCTCGGAAGACTATTTTTTTAAATATCGATTCAAACGATATAATTTCAAAACTGAATAAAACAGTTTGAAATTACATTCTGAAGCTTCTATTATCTTTAGTACTATCATTACGAATTTTACGAGCTTTCAAAATATTTTTAATTAGCTTAGAATGCCAGATTTACTATTTTATCCAACTTCAAATAAATTTAATCTAATTATTAAATTACTCAATAACAGCGGTATTTGAAATTTAAGTTTATAATTAACCTCTGAATATTTAAAATTAATTAAATATTCCAATTTCAAATATACAAAAATTCCGGGTCGTCACAGCCTTATTATAAGTTTGAGTGTATATATATGAGAGTTTATTTGTTAGTGATTATAAAAAAATATTGTGTTAATTTATCTATTGAGTGGCTTATGAATTCTGGTCGGTGCATGGGACGCCACGATATCGATAGGAGTTTCTAAACACTTAAACAAGGTAAACCGACATAGTATTATTTTAAAAGTGGGTAAATGAAATAATTTTACCTAAATTATATTATATATATATAAGAATTATTTTCCAAAATTATTATAGCTATATATGGAGTGTTTGTTTTTAGTGAATGATAACAATTGATTATTATCATTTGGTGTTGTTGTTCTAATAAAAGTTGTTATTATTATTATCTAAAGAAAGATAAACATTTGTAATTTGAGTTAAATAAGAAAATCAATTTATAGGTAGTATAGAGTATAGATTATGATTAAAATAATCAACATTTGTGAAATGATATTACATAAGAAGTGAGATTATATGAATATGACTTATAAATGTGATTTATAAATGGAAAGGAAATGAAAATTTGAATAAATATATCTATGAATATGATTTGTAAATAAAAATGGATTTAAAACAATAAATTTGAGAATTTAAAACCCATTGATTTTGAAAGTTGTTTTTCAAGAGGCTTTGGAAAAATAGTATTGTTTGCAAATATTTGGGTTAGAAATATTTTTAAAAAGATTTAAAGGAAATAAAAATCACTAAACTCACTTCAGTCATTGAAAAATAATTTCGGTGATGACTGCAACGTCACCGGCATTCATTTTCGAGTTTCCAAGTAATGAATTGCTACCTTAGTGATTTTCCATTGAAGTTGTGTTTGGGCAAAGCAAG
This sequence comes from Allium fistulosum, assembly GCA_030737815.1. Taxonomy (NCBI): domain Eukaryota; kingdom Viridiplantae; phylum Streptophyta; class Magnoliopsida; order Asparagales; family Amaryllidaceae; genus Allium; species Allium fistulosum. The sequence goes on from CM060901.1 coordinate 638,458,888, forward strand.
TTTTGATTGTAAAATCCAAAGTATGATTTGATAAAGATATGAAAATAAGTTTTTTAAAACTTATAATTTGAAAGTAGTAGAGATAAGAAATATGTTTACTACTTATGAATTTGAAAAGTTAAGTTAAAACAAAATTTTAATTTCTTGAAAAAAAATGTTAAGTGCGGAAAGTTTGAAGTTGAAATTTGAAATGGGATTTAATTTAAGCTAAGTTGAATAAAATGGATTTTAAAAAGGATATTGACCCAAGAAAAGGTAAATGAAGTGGAGTAATAAAATGAGTTAAATGAAATTGAATTGGATTTGAAATGATTTAGATGAATTAAAAAAGTGAATTAATGAAATGAATAAATGAGCTTGATATGAACTTGAGTTATAAAATGAATTGAATATGTTTGGAGTGTGGTTTGATAGAATTGAATAGAACTTAAGTTTTGAGTGAAAATATACATAAGAAGTGTTGTATAAAATGTTTAAAATGAACTTAAGTAAATAATTTTATGGAATAGTTGTTAAGTGTTTTTATTATTAAAGAAAATATACTGAGTAAATTGAATATGGAATGAAATGTTGCTAAGCATATATTAAATTTAAAGTGAATGTAAGCAAAATAGATGAGAATAAAGTGAATGTAAATCAACTAAATGGAAATAAACTGAGAACAAATCAATTGAATGTTAATAAGAAATGAAAGTGTATGAATATAATGTTGACATTTGAAAATGCAAATTTATATGATGGTAAATAAATTGGATGGATATTATTTGTTGGATGGTTTCTCTTGTTACGTTGTTGTATTTGTATATGGTTATTGTATAGCCTATGTTATATATTGATATTACTTTCTATACTTATTCTCATTGGTTGTTGAGTGGCTAGTAGGTGCGGATGGTGTATGCTTTGCATCAGGAGCTCACTTTCGCATTATATTGGTTGTATATGCTTTCTAATACTGAAATAAGGTACACATCTAGGATTACATATCATATTTTTATATTTTTCCCTATGGGATGCCTCATCCTCGAAGATGAGATGTATATTTGTTATTTTATATATTGTAAATTTTTCCGATCGAGCTGCGCAAAGGAGACGTTGGCGAAATTTTCTGAAAATTTAAGGTGTTAGAAGTTTGTTGAGAATTTTGGAAAATTTTTTATAACTAAAATTTGATTTTTATGTTATAACTTGGAATGATAGTAGTTATTTTTGGAAATTTAATTATGAATGAATCTAATGAATGTGGTAACAAAGTTTCAACTAATTGGTTTGAAAAGTTAATGGGTTTGGAGCATTTTTCTTACTTTCTAATTTCGGGGACGAAATTCTTTTAAGGGGGAAGAATGTAACGACCCAGAATTTCAGTCATTTGAATTTGGAATATTTAATATATTTTATATATTGAAAAGTTAATTTTATAAGTTAAATAACTTGAATTTCAAATATAGCAATTTATTTGATAATTAAATTGTTAAATTTAATATTTAGAATTGTTTAAATTATTAAATCTTGAATATAATATGAATATGTTAACCCAAAAAATGGATCAACGCCCTGGTTTGAGTGTAAAAGCACCAACCCTGTTCTTATAGAGCAACTAATATAGAGAATAAATGTAAAAGAGTAGGAATAGAAAGAAAGACAAGAGAATTTTTATAGTGGTTCAGGTGTTAACGAAGCCTACGTCCACTTTATAGTTTTTATTATTGACTGATTGCTGTTACAAGTTGTATTTGATTACAAAGCTCTTGAATATCCTTAGCTAGATTGAATCTCCAAGGTTGGAATTTACTGGAGAATCACAATGAATTTCCTTGATGACCATTGTGAGGGAGGTGAGGAGTGAAGAAAGCTTCCAACAGAGTTTCAGCAACCAGCCCAGAGAAGATCCCGTTTGCGTTGCAGGTAGGATAGTATTTATAGAGATTGGAGAGTCACTGGTCCAAGCCCGTTCACCAGACGCTTGTAGATGATCACAGAAAGGAACAGTGGGAGTTCTACAGCGATCCGAGCCAAAAACATGGATCACTAGCGATCTGTAACGACCCAAAACTTTTAGTAATTTTTATTTGTTAAATTAATTGAAATTTTGTGAAATTTTAAACAATAAAATTTGAAAATAAAAATTTACTATTTGGAATACATCTATTTTAATATAGCAACTGGTAAATTTCCATTTGATAATATTGAAGTTTATTTTCCTGTGAAATTTTAATTCAATTTAAACCGGTTAATAACAGCGAATTTAAAAGTTTTCCAAAACCAAAATATGTCAACAGGAGAAAATTTATTCAGAGCATTCTACATCAGACTGCGAAATTCGTTTCGTGAAATTCGGACATTTCTAGCTCCGTTTGGATTTTCCCGTACGAAATAGCAGCATTTTCGGTACCGATTATCGACTTTTGGTCGGATGATCGTACCACCAATATCTGTATACCGTTTTGATCCTCTCGTCGTGCTGATCTCAATGGTACATTTATTTCTATATTTTGAGGTCCGGTACATGACGGAAACAATCAAACTATATATTGTATCGGTACCGAATCCGTGACTTTTCATTTCTCTTTGCCCTTTTTAAACTGTAACCGTAGTATCCAAGCAACCATCAATTGCTTTAATCTTCCAGCTTAATTCCAGGGTGACCGTTGCCGTTCCATACTTTTTTGAAAATCTAAACGTATGAATTCGTATACGTTGTATTCATTCGAACGGTTCATTGGTTACATCTATTCATATCCTTTTATTTAATTTTTCTTGGAGACCACGTGTAACGACCCGGTATTTTGGACCATTCAAATCGACAATAATCCACACATGTCTGGCTTGAATAATTCAAAATAACAGATTGTAAATAAATTTGGAGCAAATGAAATCAAATACACAGAATCACAGACACAAAACATATCAGAATAACTTGCAGCGGAATATAAAAAACCATAGTAGTTCATGAAGCTACTATAACAAACTCTCAAAACATAATACATAATATCTGCTTGAAAACATATACAATAGACATCTCAAATAAATAGAAGTTTATGAATACCAGAACTGAAATAGAACAACTGAACTGAAAGGAACAGATAACTAGACAAGCAGAATCTCCAGCGATTCCTAGCTCCAGAAAGAAATCCAAAGCTAAGCTGTAAATACTCAGGCTGACCCGAGCGTAAAGTAAAACACAAAACACTCGAGTCAGGACAATATATACTTATATAATGTAAACCAACTCAAGTGAACTGTAGTAGAAATGCACAATAACTCAAAGGATGCTTGGGATCGCCCATCCTTTAAGGATCAGTTAAACTATAAATTAAATACATCCCGTGGTTAAAATTTCAAAATGGTATTTTATACTTCGAAATCAAATATCATTTCAAAATTCAATATCCTTATAAAATCCATTTCAAAATAGTTTATATTTCGAAACGAATTACTTCATTTTAAATCATAAAAATGAAGTTAGTATATTTAATAATTAAAAAATTTAAATTTCCAAAAATTTAACTTTTCAAAGTTCATTCGTTCACTTAAATTAATTAAAACAATGAAATTTCAACTTTCGCAGCATTTAGAAAATGCTACGGAAAGTCACATTTAAAACAGTTCAATTTAACAAAAGACAGCATTTAAAATGCTGTAATATGGTTACATTAGTTTCAAATAAACTTAGTTAAATTCAACCATTATAACATTTACAAAAATGCTATAATAGCCTTTAATTAAATTTAGCCATTTGGTTCATTATTATCAACTACAGCATTTACAAATGTTGTATTATCATTTACATTAGAATTTAATAGCGTTTCAGAAATACAGTTAACTAACTTCAAATATTCAGTATAATTTCACAAACAATTATATTTTTATATAAATCATTTTTTTACTTATAAAATCATATAATTTCACTTTTAAAACAATTATTCAAATACCCTTATATTCATGATTTTATAAAGTTAAAACTCCATTCAAAAATCAAAATTTAATAATAATTCACTTATTAAATTCCAATATTAAGTTATAAATTCATTAAATTAAATTAACTTAACACTTAAGTTTAAATTTTCAAATATAACTTAATTCCATTTTTATTTACTTAACTTAAAAATTCACTTTTAAGCCAAATTCACAAATTTCCAATTTTAGATATATTTCAAAATTTCAACTTAAATATTCATTCATTTCACATTTTAACTTTATTCAAAAAAAAAACATTAATATATTATAAAATCATTTAAATTCACTTTAATCCAAATTATCATGAATTTATCACATTTCATATTTAATTTAAATTCCAATTATCACCAAATTAAAATTTCCCAAAATAACTTACATTTCAAATTCTCTAATTTTACCATTAATTTATTTCACTTATAAATTTTCAAAAAATCAATAATGCTTTACAAAAATCATTTTTATTTTGTTTAAATCAAAATATTATAATATTTACATTTCTAAAATATAAAAAAAATTTATAAAACATATTTTAACAACGGGTCTATATTTCATTTTCTAGCCTAGGTAAAGTGATACGGGTAATTTATCATTTCAACCCGTAATTTACAAAGATACCCGGGTTTGATCATTTCAAACCCGCAATCCCAAGTAAATGAAAATAATTGAAAATCATTCAGGCATATCATTTCAGCCCATAACGATTTTCTCCTATTCTAAAGTCCGTTCGGGTATGTATCATTTCAACCCATAGTGATTCTAATCTAAAGGGAACTTGCAGTGTGATAAACTGATAAAAATAAAAGAACAACATAATATAATAGTAACATATAATATAATAGGTGTTTAAGCATGGGTGAACATCATAAAATCATAACATAGCAAGTGTAACATGATAATGCATTTTACAGATTCAAAAGGGGTCAATTCACTAGTTATATATGTACATATTGTCTGGTGAGAATAACTCACCTGTTAAGCTGGAGATTTGCCAACAAAGCTCACAACACAAAGATTACGAAGGCACGACAACTCTAATACAATTTGAGTGTGGAGAGAAAATCCAATGATATAGATCTTGTGTTACAACCCAAACAAAAATCAAAGCAAACCATAAATTTCAATACACTAGAAATGAAATAACTTTTAAATAAAAAGAGATACGAATGCCAAATCTTTTGCCTTGCTTTCTCTATTCTTTTGTCATGGCCTAGGGATGGTTTTGGCTCTGGTTTGAACAAGTTTGGCTCAGGTTTGGTCATGTGTATGCATGGCCTAGGTAGTAGAATATGAGGAGGAAGTTTATACAAAGGAATATGAAGAGTTTAAGGCAAAATAGGTGGGTTTTGTTCACAAAAATGGCTCGGCCATGGGCTTGTGTGGTCAGGTCAGAGAGGTATGGATTAGGTCAGTGGAAGGAAAGGTGTGTGGTGGTCTGGCCAAAGGTGGTGGAGGCGGCCTAAGGTGGTGGTGGTGGTGGAAAATGGAGTGGTGAAGCAATAGTGGTAAACAATCATGTTTTTATGGCTTGTTTTGCAATTTTTTGTGGAGTTTTGGCATCATGGTGGCTCGGCCTTGGTCAAGACCAGAGGAGTAGCTGGTGGTGATGGCAGGGAAGAGATGTAGGGGGTGGTGGCCGTGGATATGGAGTGGAGGCCATTCAAAGAAGCAAAGAAAACAAGGCAAAATACATGAAAAATGAGAAGAAAAGTGTAAAAAGTAGCCATTACCCATAGATTTTTCTTGAAGCCATGAATGAATGAGAAGGTAAAATGTTTTTGGGTGAATGGAGGCTGAAAACTCACGGCTACAAACCAAAAATGCACAGCCAAGATAGTAATTGAGGAGTTATGGCAAATGAAAGGACAAAGGAGATGAAAGGACTTAAGGTAAATAAGCTTTTAAAAACTCTTCATATTTCTTTTTCTTTATATTCAAATAAAACAAAAATAAAATCAGTAAATTGACTTTAAAACCGAAACAAAGTAATATAAAATAAAAATAATTAATTAATTTTAAAGAAAATGGAAAAAGAATATAAGAAATTGCTTAAAAATTGAAAACAGGGTCCAGAAATTACAAATAAATCACTATTGACTTTGGAAAATTAACAACTTCATTTTAAAAATATTTTAAAACAAAAATGTGAAGTAAAATAATTCATTTATATTTTCAAAATGAAATAAATAATTAAATTTAGAGAAATTAGAAAAAGAACTAAAGAAATTGCTTAAAAATTCAAAACAGGACTTAAAATTTACAAATAGAATATCACTAGTTTTAGAAAGTTTCTATTTCACTTTAAAACAAATAAAAGGTCAAATAAATAAAATAAATGGGGAAAAAAATAAAGTGGGAATGAGAATCAAATAAGATTTTAAGAAAAAAATAGAAAAATAAATAAAGAATTACTTTAATTAATTGAAACTGGAAATTAGAAATTGTAAGCAAAATACAACTGACACTGGAAAATGTCAATTATACTTTTAAAAAATGTTTTAAAACCAAAATATATGCACAACATGTTATTTTACCCATATAAATATAAATTAGAACATTACATGACCAAATAAAATATTATTTATACAATTTAAAATAAACAATTTGTTAAATACAGCAAATTACACACAATATTGAAAAAGGCATAACTTTCACATTATAAATCAGATTTCAACGAAACGAAAAGCATTATTCTTAAAATTTTATTTACTTTCATAATAAAAGATAAAATTCAAATTTTTAAACTTTCAAATTTCTAAATTAAAAGTCAAAGTTTGACCATATTGACCAAAATTCACTTTTCTGGAAAATATTCTTTTTAGTCATGTTTGGAATTCTAATTCACATCAAAATCAAAATTTATATTTAAAATAACAAAATTTATTCATTTTAATAAATAAAATAAAGTATTTAAATCAGGAAATTAATTAAAATAACCAAAATATACAATTAAAAATAATCACAAAATACAGGGTTGTTACACTCTCCCCCACTCAAATCTTTTCGTCCTCGAAAAGGAATGAGGTACGGAAAACACAGAAAAGATAAAATGGAATAGGATTAAGACAAGATGACAAGAAGATTAAAATTATACCTGATAATTGTTGTTATGGGTAAGTTTAATAAGGTGGAGAATAGGAATAGCTAGAAGGGAAAATAGGACGAAAGACAAGGATGAGCCATTAATTTAAAATTGTTGGTTGAAGAGGTAAACAATATTTAAAACACTTTAAAATCTTTTAGAAAGGAAATAACTGATCAAAATATCCTTTATAATATTTTATCAAAATACTTTTTAACTCGATGTCTTAACAAGTTTACTTTCGTTCCTGCAGACTCTGGCCATGCGTTGATCAGGCGCAAAGCTAGAATTCTCCAGGTACTTAGTAGACTTGTTTTAACACCCAGTGAAAATACTTGAAAAACCTTTAAAACAGATATGGAAAGTACAATCCAAACAAAAACAAACAAAACCTTTGTCTAACCATGGTTCGCAGATACACAATGGTTACGCCTGGATCCCCCAGGAAACAATCCATATCCGTAAGCTTTCTCAGCCCTGCGAGTTACGCCATGATGACTAGTAGAATGCAGGATACACAATGGTTACGCCTGGATCCCCCAGGAAACAATCCGTACCCCCAGGCAAGACTCAGCCAAGCATTTGCGCTACTATTCGCGACCTACACAGATTGCAGGATACACAATGATTACGCCTGGATCCCCCAGGAAACAATCCGTACCCCTAGGCAAGACTCAGCCAGGCAGTTGCGCTATGCAGTCACGAGAGAACAATAAGACCATGGGTAACGCCATGGAATTCGAAGGACACTCGAGTATCATATCCGGAAAACCAAAAATCAAAGAGAATAATATCGATAGAATGAATCCAAGATGTGGCCACAAATCGGATATCAAGCAGAAGGCACTTTCCATATCTTTACTTCGAAAATATGTATCATATAGTACCTTTTCAAATCACTTCCAAATATCGTACTTATATAAAATCCATTATATATAAGATTTAATTTTCAAATCGAATACTTTCCAAAATCAATAGTATATCAAATCATACTTATATAGACTTCAATTATATAAGATTTCACTTTCAAATTGAGTACCTTTTCAAATCTATAGTTTTCGAATCAATTTCATACTCATACAAATCAATTTTATATAAGTTCGACAACTCCCAAATCAAGTGTTTAGTAACATAAGGTTCTCAAATTTCAATTTGTTTCAATATCAGTTCAATTTCAAAATCATATACAATTTCACCAAATTATTTCTTCTCAAATTAATTATCTTTAGTTTCAAAGTTTCCAAAATAATAGATTTAGAAAATAAATCCAAATTTCCAAATCAATATAATTTAAGTCAACCAATTCATTTCCAAAATCAAATGTTTTCAAAATCATCTTATACTTACGTAAGGTCTATCTTACATAAGGATCAAATTTTCAAAATAAATTTCGCTGTATGAAGAGCCATATGGGATTTGAATATCTTTGCTTTTATGGGTTATATATCTTTGTAATTTAAATTGGAAAAGTAAGCAAAGATATTCTAACCCGACAGCTTTCAATTTCAGCGTCAAAATATCACTGATATTAGAATATAAGATGTACACACGTCATCATTTCGCAAAATCACATTTGATCGCTCGCTCGATCACACAAGTTCGCTTTCGAACTAGTATTGTCCATTCGATTTCCCTAATGCGGACTTCGATATGGTTTATCGACTAGAAGCCATCAGTCTCCTTGCATAGCCATATACTATGATAGAGAATTCTGGAATCAAGCCCAAAATCCATATCAAATATTCGCCATCAAGAATCGAATGAAAAATCCTAACACGAAATGGTGTAATCCACCTCGAACTTGTGTACTCAAACTTGGATCAAATTAATTATGCGAATAAAACAGCATACGTACAACTTATATATTTATTTCAACTTGTTAAATATATAGTTTCATAAAGATGTTACTAAGTTAAAACATTTAAACTAAATTTTATTCAAAATATTTTGAAGACCAAATTCTTTTCAAAACATTTCAAATCTAAATTTCATATTAGAAAATTTTAAAATTGCTTTATTCATTTACTTAACCAAACAGTTTCAACTTATTTAAATCATATTACGTCATACTTAAACATTCAAAACAAACTTATATACTTTATCAAATTACTTTTCAAAATTTCTTAGCTTTGAAAAGTTAACCTTGATTTGGAAGTGCTCGAACCTTTAAAATAGTTGAAGAAATCATATTTCAATCCAAGAGTTGGAAATCACAATTAAATCAGTAAATCCATTCCAAAAATAGGGTTATATCAAATCAAATCCAAAACTCAAGGACTGAACACCGGCTCATTTCAAATTTTACAAATATATATACATATATCTTTCGAATATCACATCACACTTCGGAATTTGAAATCTAAATTGGTTTCACAAATCAATCGCATAGCAAAGCTACCGAAGTGGCCTCTCCCTCACTCAGAAACTCGAAAATCAATGTCGATGATGCGTGCACTCATCACCGAAATTATTTTCCAGCGACACAAGTGAGTTCTGGACTTCCATTTACTTTGAAAACTTCTTTGAAATTCCTTCGAAATCATTAAAACCCATTAAAATCATTGAAACATTACTTATTCGGAAAAATAATTTCAAATCATATTATTTATTATTTCAAAATCCTAAAACCAGTTCCAAAATGCCGGAGTTCAATCACTTAAATTCAGATTCAAAACCTTCAGTTATAAATCATTTTATATGAAACCATTTCTTATAAAATTTTCACAATTTCAAATCCTTTCAAAACTTCAAATTCTCATTTTTTTAAAAGGTATATAATCCTTATCAAAAACATTTCATCTTTATATAAAAATATGGTCATCCTTATCAAAATAAAAACTACGATGAATACACAATTTTCAAAAGACAATCAACCACAAACTTTCCAAGGGACGATTCAAGGATGGATTTCAAAGCAAAACAGAGATTCAAATTTAGAAGGACTCTAATCAAATAGAATTCTAATTCAAAGATAGGCTCAAACGAAGATAAGATAATTAAATTACCAAATAGAAGATGGATAAGCCTATATGAATCGCGGGCGACCTTAACCGGTCAACCGTGACTTCAGGAATATAATCGATGCGAAAATCTAAGGCAAATCGACCTTCGATTGCCAGAGATAGAATCTAAATATAGCAGTAGATAGAAAACATCGTAAACCGAGGATACAGAAATATCCGATGAATCAATGCCAATTATAATCATTCAAAGATTGGCGGAATCGCCACCCTATAAAGGTCATACAAAGTGGAGTGATGCAATGCTCCAAAATCAAAAGAATACAATTATGGGAGACAGGAATGGATTTCAGAACAAGTGGGAGCGTTCCAAAATTCAAAGGAATCCTATTCGATAAGAATCCAAACGAAGATTAGAGATATATAACCTATATCGATACAGAAAAATTCCCATTCAAAATTTGGAATGACTCAAATTCATAACATACGAAAACAGAAGCATAAATATCTTTAGTTGGATAACTTTAGCTAAGCAAAAGATACAACAGAGTTTACTCAAAACAACCTAACAAACTACAGATTTTGCCATACTCAAAATAGATTCCTATCAACAATGGATCTAGATCAATCAAGAGAGAAGTTCAAAATTTTAGAGGATCCTAATCAAAGAAATTACTAACAAGGTGGATACAAAAGGAATGAAGTTTAAGAAATATTTTACTTTCAAAGCAAGGAAATTTATATCAAAATAATCTTTGAAAATTCTTTAAAAATCATTTGAAAATCATTTTATACTTCGAAAATACGTTCTCTCACAAAGAAATGATTCTGAGATAGATTTCACTCATTCTAGGGTATTTCTACCCTATCTCTAATGAGTTTTTGCTCCGCAGGCTAAGGTTTGCCTAAAACCAAAGCTCTGATACCAACTGTAACGACCCGGTATTTTGGACCATTCAAATCGACAATAATCCACACATGTCTGGCTTGAATAATTCAAAATAACAGATTGTAAATAAATTTGGAGCAAATGAAATCAAATACACAGAATCACAGACACAAAACATATCAGAATAACTTGCAGCGGAATATAAAAAACCATAGTAGTTCATGAAGCTACTATAACAAACTCTCAAAACATAATACATAATATCTGCTTGAAAACATATACAATAGACATCTCAAATAAATAGAAGTTTATGAATACCAGAACTGAAATAGAACAACTGAACTGAAAGGAACAGATAACTAGACAAGCAGAATCTCCAGCGATTCCTAGCTCCAGAAAGAAATCCAAAGCTAAGCTGTAAATACTCAGGCTGACCCGAGCGTAAAGTAAAACACAAAACACTCGAGTCAGGACAATATATACTTATATAATGTAAACCAACTCAAGTGAACTGTAGTAGAAATGCACAATAACTCAAAGGATGCTTGGGATCGCCCATCCTTTAAGGATCAGTTAAACTATAAATTAAATACATCCCGTGGTTAAAATTTCAAAATGGTATTTTATACTTCGAAATCAAATATCATTTCAAAATTCAATATCCTTATAAAATCCATTTCAAAATAGTTTATATTTCGAAACGAATTACTTCATTTTAAATCATAAAAATGAAGTTAGTATATTTAATAATTAAAAAATTTAAATTTCCAAAAATTTAACTTTTCAAAGTTCATTCGTTCACTTAAATTAATTAAAACAATGAAATTTCAACTTTCGCAGCATTTAGAAAATGCTACGGAAAGTCACATTTAAAACAGTTCAATTTAACAAAAGACAGCATTTAAAATGCTGTAATATGGTTACATTAGTTTCAAATAAACTTAGTTAAATTCAACCATTATAACATTTACAAAAATGCTATAATAGCCTTTAATTAAATTTAGCCATTTGGTTCATTATTATCAACTACAGCATTTACAAATGTTGTATTATCATTTACATTAGAATTTAATAGCGTTTCAGAAATACAGTTAACTAACTTCAAATATTCAGTATAATTTCACAAACAATTATATTTTTATATAAATCATTTTTTTACTTATAAAATCATATAATTTCACTTTTAAAACAATTATTCAAATACCCTTATATTCATGATTTTATAAAGTTAAAACTCCATTCAAAAATCAAAATTTAATAATAATTCACTTATTAAATTCCAATATTAAGTTATAAATTCATTAAATTAAATTAACTTAACACTTAAGTTTAAATTTTCAAATATAACTTAATTCCATTTTTATTTACTTAACTTAAAAATTCACTTTTAAGCCAAATTCACAAATTTCCAATTTTAGATATATTTCAAAATTTCAACTTAAATATTCATTCATTTCACATTTTAACTTTATTCAAAAAAAAACATTAATATATTATAAAATCATTTAAATTCACTTTAATCCAAATTATCATGAATTTATCACATTTCATATTTAATTTAAATTCCAATTATCACCAAATTAAAATTTCCCAAAATAACTTACATTTCAAATTCTCTAATTTTACCATTAATTTATTTCACTTATAAATTTTCAAAAAATCAATAATGCTTTACAAAAATCATTTTTATTTTGTTTAAATCAAAATATTATAATATTTACATTTCTAAAATATAAAAAAAATTTATAAAACATATTTTAACAACGGGTCTATATTTCATTTTCTAGCCTAGGTAAAGTGATACGGGTAATTTATCATTTCAACCCGTAATTTACAAAGATACCCGGGTTTGATCATTTCAAACCCGCAATCCCAAGTAAATGAAAATAATTGAAAATCATTCAGGCATATCATTTCAGCCCATAACGATTTTCTCCTATTCTAAAGTCCGTTCGGGTATGTATCATTTCAACCCATAGTGATTCTAATCTAAAGGGAACTTGCAGTGTGATAAACTGATAAAAATAAAAGAACAACATAATATAATAGTAACATATAATATAATAGGTGTTTAAGCATGGGTGAACATCATAAAATCATAACATAGCAAGTGTAACATGATAATGCATTTTACAGATTCAAAAGGGGTCAATTCACTAGTTATATATGTACATATTGTCTGGTGAGAATAACTCACCTGTTAAGCTGGAGATTTGCCAACAAAGCTCACAACACAAAGATTACGAAGGCACGACAACTCTAATACAATTTGAGTGTGGAGAGAAAATCCAATGATATAGATCTTGTGTTACAACCCAAACAAAAATCAAAGCAAACCATAAATTTCAATACACTAGAAATGAAATAACTTTTAAATAAAAAGAGATACGAATGCCAAATCTTTTGCCTTGCTTTCTCTATTCTTTTGTCATGGCCTAGGGATGGTTTTGGCTCTGGTTTGAACAAGTTTGGCTCAGGTTTGGTCATGTGTATGCATGGCCTAGGTAGTAGAATATGAGGAGGAAGTTTATACAAAGGAATATGAAGAGTTTAAGGCAAAATAGGTGGGTTTTGTTCACAAAAATGGCTCGGCCATGGGCTTGTGTGGTCAGGTCAGAGAGGTATGGATTAGGTCAGTGGAAGGAAAGGTGTGTGGTGGTCTGGCCAAAGGTGGTGGAGGCGGCCTAAGGTGGTGGTGGTGGTGGAAAATGGAGTGGTGAAGCAATAGTGGTAAACAATCATGTTTTTATGGCTTGTTTTGCAATTTTTTGTGGAGTTTTGGCATCATGGTGGCTCGGCCTTGGTCAAGACCAGAGGAGTAGCTGGTGGTGATGGCAGGGAAGAGATGTAGGGGGTGGTGGCCGTGGATATGGAGTGGAGGCCATTCAAAGAAGCAAAGAAAACAAGGCAAAATACATGAAAAATGAGAAGAAAAGTGTAAAAAGTAGCCATTACCCATAGATTTTTCTTGAAGCCATGAATGAATGAGAAGGTAAAATGTTTTTGGGTGAATGGAGGCTGAAAACTCACGGCTACAAACCAAAAATGCACAGCCAAGATAGTAATTGAGGAGTTATGGCAAATGAAAGGACAAAGGAGATGAAAGGACTTAAGGTAAATAAGCTTTTAAAAACTCTTCATATTTCTTTTTCTTTATATTCAAATAAAACAAAAATAAAATCAGTAAATTGACTTTAAAACCGAAACAAAGTAATATAAAATAAAAATAATTAATTAATTTTAAAGAAAATGGAAAAAGAATATAAGAAATTGCTTAAAAATTGAAAACAGGGTCCAGAAATTACAAATAAATCACTATTGACTTTGGAAAATTAACAACTTCATTTTAAAAATATTTTAAAACAAAAATGTGAAGTAAAATAATTCATTTATATTTTCAAAATGAAATAAATAATTAAATTTAGAGAAATTAGAAAAAGAACTAAAGAAATTGCTTAAAAATTCAAAACAGGACTTAAAATTTACAAATAGAATATCACTAGTTTTAGAAAGTTTCTATTTCACTTTAAAACAAATAAAAGGTCAAATAAATAAAATAAATGGGGAAAAAAATAAAGTGGGAATGAGAATCAAATAAGATTTTAAGAAAAAAATAGAAAAATAAATAAAGAATTACTTTAATTAATTGAAACTGGAAATTAGAAATTGTAAGCAAAATACAACTGACACTGGAAAATGTCAATTATACTTTTAAAAAATGTTTTAAAACCAAAATATATGCACAACATGTTATTTTACCCATATAAATATAAATTAGAACATTACATGACCAAATAAAATATTATTTATACAATTTAAAATAAACAATTTGTTAAATACAGCAAATTACACACAATATTGAAAAAGGCATAACTTTCACATTATAAATCAGATTTCAACGAAACGAAAAGCATTATTCTTAAAATTTTATTTACTTTCATAATAAAAGATAAAATTCAAATTTTTAAACTTTCAAATTTCTAAATTAAAAGTCAAAGTTTGACCATATTGACCAAAATTCACTTTTCTGGAAAATATTCTTTTTAGTCATGTTTGGAATTCTAATTCACATCAAAATCAAAATTTATATTTAAAATAACAAAATTTATTCATTTTAATAAATAAAATAAAGTATTTAAATCAGGAAATTAATTAAAATAACCAAAATATACAATTAAAAATAATCACAAAATACAGGGTTGTTACACCACGTCTCAACTTCTTTCACTGTTTATATATGTTATTTTGCTTTCAAACTATGCCTCTTCTTCACCGTTGCTTCCAAAATTTCGCCTCATCCTCTTTCCAGTTTCCCTTCCCAAAATTCCACCCTACTCGCGGACACCCGCGCCGCCACGACAACAGCTCCGTCTCATCTAACCGAGTGTCGCCACCAACCCAGTACCTTAACACCCTCCGACCTGCCCTGCTTCAAAGCTACCTTCGCACCTAGCCTTCGCTCGGCCTCGGCTCTACCTCCACCTAACTTTTTCTTCCCTGCCGATCTCCACTCCACCGCCCTTCGAGTTCAACACACCACCCCATTAACCGGCCTTCCTCCCCACCAACAGATGGCCCTCTCCACGCCTGAAAGCTCCCACTCGCCATTCTTTCTTTTCCAAGTCAAGCTCCTCTGTTATATTTACCTGTAAGGTATACATATTTTATATATTAGTTGCATGAGTTTGAATATACTTTAGATATAATATTGTGGTTATATATGATATGTTATATATAATATATTTTTATTAAACTCTAAATGCTATATGTCTTATATGTATAAAAGATTTTAGTGCTAGATCTGGGTGAGTTTCGGTTTTGGTATGAGTATATATAAAACTTTTATTTATTTGCTGTTATATATATTCTATAATTTATATAGGTATGTATATATATAGTATAATAACTTATATATGTAAGTAATCTATTTGCTAATATACTGATTTGATTTTTTTCAAAGTTGTTTGTTATAAGTGAATATAATAGTATAGGTAGGTGTTGTTTACAGATAGACTTATAAAGTAAGTTTGTAATAGAGTAGATTTGTATAGTTACGTCAGTGTATATGTTGGGAATGTGTGTAGATGCAGAACTATTTATATTTTATAAAGCATATTATATGAAGATACGAAAAGTTGAATACATTATTTACATAATTGGTTTATAAAAAAAAGTTACAATATATATAATATAAAGTATTTTAAGTTCTAAAAGCTTATACAGTCTGCATATTTTCTGGGTTTAGTCACGATAAAACTTGTGGAATATAATGTATGTACATTTCATACATTAGTGTTCCCTTTGATGTGTTATAAATTTATATATTATAAAACTCTGTTTTGTTTGTAGATATAGAACCTGAGTACGGTAAGTATATATAGGACAGCTTAGCTTATATTTGATCTATGTAGTGTATAAAAAAATTATATTAAAGTAAGTTGTTGTTGTATTACTGTAACGACCACGACTTTCTCTCCATAGAAAGTAGTATCGCTAATAAGAAAGAAAGGGATAGAAAAGAGAAAAGAAGAGAAAGAAAGAATAACAACACATCAGAATCTCACAGCGGAACGAAACAAAATATAATATATCACATAACTATTACATAGTATCATATACATCATCTATCAGAGTTACACAGATTACACATCACATACTAGACAGTTATAAACATCTGTCTAGTTATTACAACTCAATACAAAACAAAGATCTAAACAAGATCAACACAGTGGAAACTACTATCTATCTACAACGCCGAAGCCTCCTGCTCCATTGCTCCTCCACAATTCGTCAAGGCTAACCTGAATTCCCTTGGCTACTCGTAAAAATTTGAGTACCCAAGAGTTTATAAAACAGAAATAAACAACTTGGGTCAGACATGGGTCTGGTGTGAGTAACAGGTTAAACTTGTTTAACTTCAAAAACCTTTTGAAAGAAAAGGTATCACGTAAGACTCCCCACAAATAAACATGGGTAAGTTTTTACCTTACGCTAACCAAAACATTTGATAGGAAATTCGATTGTATTATAATAGGGTCTAGGGTTTTCAAATAAATATGAAATAGCTGAAATTGTTACATTATTAAATTCCAGCATACTAGCCACAAAGTGGGTTATACAATCAAGTCCGTTGGCACTTATTGGATTTTGGATTCCATACAATGGCAGGGCTACCGGGGTACCGCCCGTCACAGTACGTGGCCTAGATCACCGTACCGAGGATCACTCCCAATCCCCTGCAACACAAGGTCGGAACATCCCTTACTGGATAATTCCCGCACAAGATACCTCACGGTTGGGATCAGCAACCGCACCACTAAGTCGAAAATAGAAAGGGACATCTAGACAGAGGTAACCTTGTCCTACTTGGGTGCTACCCACTAACCTTGCTGCACCTCCCCTGTTTTAGCCATTCCCGGTTTGTGAGGCTTGAGGTCACGATTACCTTAGAAAAGAACATATCACTTAGAATACTCATCGTCCACCTGACGATGTTCTGAAAGCATTCAATCCATACAAGTTCGTTCCGGGTTCGAACGAAACCGAAGGCATTATCTCGTTACACTCGTTTTGGAATCACCCTCAGAGTTAACGACAATAACCCTTGCACTCTGAATCTTCATCTTCACTTGATTCACGACCTATCGTTAATTTGGATCGATGTGGTATTCGGGTCTCCAGACCTGGAAATCCGGTATACGGAAACCCGATCCCGGTCTCATCGAAATCCAAAGCGTATCTTTTAAGGCCAAGTTGTTTTAAAGGTTAAAACAATTTAATTCATTATCTTTATACACAAAGAAAGATAATTTACAACAGATAATCCATACAATTCAACTAACATCCATATCACACAGCATATATCTCATCAGAGATATCAATCAAAGTCAAGTATCCAATACTAACACCCATTCATAAGTAATGATTTATATCATCTTAATTTAAATTGAATTAAATTAATTACTTCATTTTATAAATCCTTCTTACTTAACCATTAATTAATTATCCTTTAATAATTCATTTTAATTAATCATCTTGATTAATTATCTTTTAATTACATCCAAGTAATTTATTTCAATTAATTTCTCAAATTAATTATCCTTAACCACTTATAGTAATTAACCTTTAATTACATCATTAATTAATTAACTAAAATTAATTAAGTTAATCAACTATAATTAATTACATTAATCCTTAATTAATTACATTGATTAATTACTTCATTTATTAATTATTTCTTAATTAATAAATTCTTAATTACATCATTAATTATATTAATTAATGATTCTTAATTACAAATTAATTATTAATTACTTAATTAAATTAATTACATTAAGTAATTAACCTTTAATTTAAACAACATTTATTAATCACCTTGATTAATCTTCAATCAGTAATTAACTACCCTTAATTACTTTTATTAACTAAATTAATTAGTCCTTAATTAATTCCTTAATTAATCCCTTGATTAATTATTCAAAGTAATTAACTCAAATTACTTTCCTTCAATTAATTACTTTCAGTAATTATCTATTATTTACTTCCCTAAATAATAATACCTTATTAATTACATTAAGTAATTATTAATCAAATCATCCATTGATTATTCTAAATTAATTAAACTTAATTAACTTAACTAATCACATTAACTTCCTTAATTACAATGAGTAATAAATTCTCTTAATTACTTCCATTAAGTAATTCATTTAAAACAAATTCTATAATTGATTATCTTTAAATTAATTAATCTAATTAAAAATTAATTACATTAATTAATTATTTAATAATCCATAGTTAATGACCTTCATTAACTATTAACAACTCTTTAATTACTTTTCTTAAGTAATTATCTTAGATTAAGTATTATTAATTTCAAATTAATAAATCTTTATAACCAATTAATTAATCTTTAATTATTTAATTAATTAAGTGTTAACCATAACTTAATTAATATTTAATTACTCTACTAATTAATTCTTAACCATTTATTAATACTCTAATTTATAATCCTTAATTATAAATTAATTATTCCTAATTAATTAATCTTAATTATTAATTAATTTATTTAAACCTTTAAATATCTATTAATTAATCCAAATGATTAATTAATCAAATAAATAAATTATCCATTAAATTCCTTATAAATTTAATGAACACAAATTTCTAATTTTCTTAAGATAAAACTTTGTTCTTATTGATAATCAAGTTATCATTTACAAAGTATTTTAAATCTTTAATAATAAATTAATTAATCCAAAACATTGATTTATTAAATTTATTAAACCATTTTTAATTACCTTTAAGTTTAATGATTTAAACTTTAAGATAAAATTTTTCTTCTCCATGGTTAAATTATCATTCAAAATTTCATTTGAAAACATCCATTTCAAATTTACCTTTAAATTTCATTTTAAATTCTAGATTTAAAATGAATACCAATTTGTCTTTAACAAAGTTTTAAAACTAATTTTAAAACCTTTTACATGTTAAAGAATTTCTTATATTTTATAAAAGAACTTAAAGAATTTAAATCAAATTTACTTTTAAATTCTATCCATTTAATATACCATTTAAACACTAAAGTTATTTAAAACAATTTAATTTAAAAACTGCTTTTTATTACAAATCTGAGATACGGATTTAAACTTTCCTAGATTTAAACTTTAGATTTAAAAGTTCTGTTTAAATGTCTCTTTACAAATTTAGTTTAAAACTTAACCAGACAGTTTCCCTTTGAAAGCCTGGCAACATCAAAATTACCCGAGACAATCCTAATTTACTTCGAGTCAAAACTTAAAATCTTCGAGTCTCACATACGAACCACTCGAGAAAACTCGAACACCATCCTCTCTGTTATAAACCCAGACATCACCAGTTTTTGATGTCACCGTGCACGTGCACCAGAAATGCGGTCGCCTCCGATCATCCACGACTACGTACGCAAGTCGACGATCATCTCCCAACCTAATTCCGATCATTCAATCTTCAATCCACTCGAGAAATCGAAATCGAGATGAATTTCGAAACCTGGAACAGAAAGACTCAACCATCACCAAAACCTGTCAACACTTCCCTCACGTCACTCCGTCCATCAGCGATCTTGAAACTCCGGCCATAAACTCGTCCATGACCATACTTCCATTTCCCCAAACCTCACTGCACTCGATCCATCATAGAAATCGTGATGATCTCTTTACCCAGACTAATTAAAACTAGGGTTAGGAATTTAAATCCTAAATCATTTCTTCCTCGATGCTTTAAAAATCTTCCTGACATTTTTCCTCGAGTCTCTGATCACTCTACTACCTTCAGATAGAAACCCAATTCCCCAGACCATCTAGATCACCAGTTCTTCCCAATTTCCCCTTTTTAGTTAAAACTTGAACTGCTCCTTATTTACTAAATTAAAAATTATAATTTCAATGCTAAAAATCATATTATAGTCTAGGTATTCCATTTAAAAACCTGGAATTATAAATTACAAAGTTTAAATTTCCACTTTTATATAACATTACTGTTATTATGGTTACAGAGACATTCAGACTAAAAGTTTGACTTAAATTAAACTTTTTAACATTTATATGATAAATCAAACCATTCTTGTTTGTAAATTAAGTTATTACAAAAAC
Organism: Allium fistulosum; assembly: GCA_030737815.1. Classification (NCBI taxonomy): domain Eukaryota; kingdom Viridiplantae; phylum Streptophyta; class Magnoliopsida; order Asparagales; family Amaryllidaceae; genus Allium; species Allium fistulosum. The sequence goes on from CM060901.1 coordinate 638,479,399, forward strand.
TAGATCCAATGGTAAGAGATTTTAAAAGGAATTCTCGAGTCTGGCAACAAACAGAACAGAATTCAAAGATAACAGGCATGCACACATAACTACTCATCCATGTATTCATAGAAACTCACATAAATAATCATACATCAATACATAGATATGCAGAACCACTTATAAATATTCACATGCAACCATCTTTCATAACTTAAATCTTAATAATAGAATGTTACTCACCTGTTTTGTATGAACAGAGGTAGTTTAACTTTGTAATAGCTTTTGAAACTGAGAAACTTGAATGCTTAAATTGCTTTAATCTAAATGCATGCTTGTTCCAGGTTGAAGAAATGAAGGTAGACAGGCTCTTTGATTTTGAAAAGAATTGCAGGCTGGCTTTAGAAGATGATGCAGAGCATCCCCTTTTTGTTTGAACATGATTCCAGAGATGAAAAATGCATACAGGCTTTTGGAAAATGCAGGTAGGTTTTTGATCTTGATTTTGAAATATGCAGACAGCTTTGAGATGATTTGGAAAATGAATTATAGGTTGTTTGAATTTGGTTTTGTTTTGAGGCATTTTGAATACTGATTTCAGATTTTGTATTAGAGAATTGGTTTGGGTTTTCTTGGTTTTGAAATGAAGATTTTAAAAGAAAATGAAGTGAAGATATGCAAATGTATATATGTATGTAAATTATGATAAATAGAAATAAAAGAAAAATAAAATAAATAAGACACTTGTCACAAAGATTTGTTACTTAAATTACACATGTTAACATGAAGCCTAATATGATGACATTTGTATTTTTGCTAACTTTTATTTATTTTAAAAGTAAATTAAACCTTTTCTTTATTTATTTAAATGCTTATCTATATATATCTTTTTAAAGAGAAACAAAAACTAATTATATTTTATACATAAAAGTTTATACAAATATTCTAAAATCCAAAACAATTTAAATATCTATTCTTTTGAATTTCAAAACTTAAATTCAAATTCAAGTTAAATTAGATCCTAAGATTCAATTAAAATATACAATTATTTATCAATTTAAAAATAACAATTCTATAGTCTTTTAAAATCTATTCATACAAAATTAAAAATAATATATTATACTTATTATTTGAAATTAACATATTTGATATTTAAATAATTTATATAAGAGATTATATTATCAAGTAATATTTTAAAAAGAAATAAAACAAACCATTTTTTTGTTAATCTTATTTATATTTAGTTTAAAAGTATATAAAAGTCTTTTCTTATTTATTAAAATACTTATCTATATATATTAAAGAGAAACAAAAGATAATTATATTTAAGCTTAAGTAAAAAATATCTTAAACCAATTAAATATTTTCTTAAAGTATTTTAAAACTATAAAATTACTTATTTAAATATCTTTGAAAAGTCCAGATTAAATTAAATATAAATTCCCAATTTATCAAAGCTTCTATTTACAATATATATAAATAAATATATATATTCAAATAGAAATATCTTATTAACTTTTAAAAGATAAAATCATCAATTAATACTAATTTAATCAGATTATTAAATTAAATTCAAATCTTATTATCAAAGATTATCCATATCAATTTAATTATTCAACAGATTATTAAATTGATATTGTTAAAATTTCCGGGATATTACATTCCTCCCCCCTTAAAATAATTTCGTCCCCGAAATTTAAACAAAGGTAATTTAATAATCTTATTAAAGATTTTAGTTTTAAATCACAACATATATTATCAACCATATACTAGCAACCATAACAACCAATCATCCAAACAAACAAATTTAATTATCCAGACAAAATTCTGGATAAAACTTCTCGAGTTTCCCCAAGTATATATATATATACCGGGATACTTGCTCTATAAACAATCTAAACTACTGAGCTATAGAGCTCCTACTCGTCTAGATCTACAGAACTAAACAGAATATCAGACTACAGACGAGTCTGACTCAACTACCAAACTTCCCAAACTACAGATTCTAAAACCAAAGATAGATCAAATACGTACTCCCTCTCAGATACGTAAAACTCAATGAATTCCAATTATCCAAACTGACAATTCAATTCAGAAGTCCAAATACTTATCCAAATCAGAACACAAACTAGATCCAAACATAACTCTACTTCACAACATCAGTAGATTCCAAACTTACTTCTCCTATCAGAGATACACTCCAAACTGCTTTCGCTGCTCAATTCTGATCTGAAGTAGGACACAAGCACAGACTGGACAACTCACTTCTAGAAATAAGGTTCACTGATCCATAAAAGAAAACTCAGATACTCCATCAAAACTTGAGCTGCTTCATCAAACTCTATCTCTAGGAAAACATCCTTCAACTAGACTGAACCACCGGTATCACTCATGGAATCCAGTCGATAAGAAAACTCAACCTTCAGATGCGGACAAACTTCTGACTTCCCTGAAGACATCTAGAAAAATTCTGACAACCCAAGAGAACACTCAGACAATCGCAAGTCACTTTTGCGATCAACCCATCCTAATTCCAAACAGACTGTTCTCTCTTTACCAATCAGAACAGCTTACACTTATTTATCCAATTTATCGAAGAAATGGATCCACTCTGCTGCTTCTGAACTTCACTTCCAGAAAAACTGCTCATCCAGAAAACTTCCTGCCATCACAGAATACTCCGAGTTGCACTGCTGACACAGATGCTCTTATCCAAAGCTCTTCGAGAAACTCGGACTCCAAACCAAAGCAGAAACACCGTGCTGAACTCAGCCACAATACCAAAACATACACACTTCCTTAATCTTGTTCCAAAGAAAACATCTTCAGGAACATCCATCGTCACTGTATCTCATCATACAGCTACTATTACCTGAGGTATTAAGATACCATCACTCGCTTTTGCCTCATCGACAGATCCAACTCTACTCATCCAAACTTCAGAGATAAACTCCGAACCATTACAGTTTCCTTCGGAGATCGATGAAATCCTTCACCACAGCAAAGCTTACTCGAGACGGTATTGGGTCTAGAGTCTCGACATATACACTTCCAACCTCAACATTTAAACTCCAACCATTGGTAGTCGTGTTTCACACACCACTACCCCATCTACCTTTATAACTTATATTGGAAAACCCGAACAGGTAACCCAACAAATAGGTAGAAATATATATATATTTAAAATGATACTTTTTATATAGAAATTATTTCTGGGTAAAATTATTTCATTTACCTCTTTAAAACAATATTGTGTCCGTTGGCCTGGTTCAAGTGTTTAGAGATCCCTATCAATAACGTTAGCTACTCGTATTGACCAGAATCCATATACCACTCAACCGATCAATTAACACAATATAAAACCATTTTTATATAACTAACAATTACGCGCTCTCAAGATAGACACCACTTCAGAGCCTAGGTATTTACTCAACCTACTGCTCTGATACCACTGTAACGACCACGACTTTCTCTCCATAGAAAGTCGTATCGCTAATAAGAAAGAAAGGGATAGAAAAGAGAAAAGAAGAGAAAGAAAGAATAACAACACATCAGAATCTCACAGCGGAACGAAACAAAATATAATATATCACATAACTATTACATAGTATCATATACATCATCTATCAGAGTTACACAGATTACACATCACATACTAGACAGTTATAAACATCTGTCTAGTTATTACAACTCAATACAAAACAAAGATCTAAACAAGATCAACACAGCGGAAACTACTATCTATCTACAACGCCGAAGCCTCCTGCTCCATTGCTCCTCCACAATTCGTCAAGGCTAACCTGAATTCCCTTGGCTACTCGTAAAAATTTGAGTACCCAAGAGTTTATAAAACAGAAATAAACAACTTGGGTCAGACATGGGTCTGGTGTGAGTAACAGGTTAAACTTGTTTAACTTCAAAAACCTTTTGAAAGAAAAGGTATCACGTAAGACTCCCCACAAATAAACATGGGTAAGTTTTTACCTTACGCTAACCAAAACATTTGATAGGAAATTCGATTGTATTATAATAGGGTCTAGGGTTTTCAAATAAATATGAAATAGCTGAAATTGTTACATTATTAAATTCCAGCATACTAGCCACAAAGTGGGTTATACAATCAAGTCCGTTGGCACTTATTGGATTTTGGATTCCATACAATGGCAGGGCTACCGGGGTACCGCCCGTCACAGTACGTGGCCTAGATCACCGTACCGAGGATCACTCCCAATCCCCTGCAACACAAGGTCGGAACATCCCTTACTGGATAATTCCCGCACAAGATACCTCACGGTTGGGATCAGCAACCGCACCACTAAGTCGAAAATAGAAAGGGACATCTAGACAGAGGTAACCTTGTCCTACTTGGGTGCTACCCACTAACCTTGCTGCACCTCCCCTGTTTTAGCCATTCCCGGTTTGTGAGGCTTGAGGTCACGATTACCTTAGAAAAGAACATATCACTTAGAATACTCATCGTCCACCTGACGATGTTCTGAAAGCATTCAATCCATACAAGTTCATTCCGGGTTCGAACGAAACCGAAGGCATTATCTCGTTACACTCGTTTTGGAATCACCCTCAGAGTTAACGACAATAACCCTTGCACTCTGAATCTTCATCTTCACTTGATTCACGACCTATCGTTAATTTGGATCGATGTGGTATTCGGGTCTCCAGACCTGGAAATCCGGTATACGGAAACCCGATCCCGGTCTCATCGAAATCCAAAGCGTATCTTTTAAGGCCAAGTTGTTTTAAAGGTTAAAACAATTTAATTCATTATCTTTATACACAAAGAAAGATAATTTACAACAGATAATCCATACAATTCAACTAACATCCATATCACACAGCATATATCTCATCAGAGATATCAATCAAAGTCAAGTATCCAATACTAACACCCATTCATAAGTAATGATTTATATCATCTTAATTTAAATTGAATTAAATTAATTACTTCATTTTATAAATCCTTCTTACTTAACCATTAATTAATTATCCTTTAATAATTCATTTTAATTAATCATCTTGATTAATTATCTTTTAATTACATCCAAGTAATTTATTTCAATTAATTTCTCAAATTAATTATCCTTAACCACTTATAGTAATTAACCTTTAATTACATCATTAATTAATTAACTAAAATTAATTAAGTTAATCAACTATAATTAATTACATTAATCCTTAATTAATTACATTGATTAATTACTTCATTTATTAATTATTTCTTAATTAATAAATTCTTAATTACATCATTAATTATATTAATTAATGATTCTTAATTACAAATTAATTATTAATTACTTAATTAAATTAATTACATTAAGTAATTAACCTTTAATTTAAACAACATTTATTAATCACCTTGATTAATCTTCAATCAGTAATTAACTACCCTTAATTACTTTTATTAACTAAATTAATTAGTCCTTAATTAATTCCTTAATTAATCCCTTGATTAATTATTCAAAGTAATTAACTCAAATTACTTTCCTTCAATTAATTACTTTCAGTAATTATCTATTATTTACTTCCCTAAATAATAATACCTTATTAATTACATTAAGTAATTATTAATCAAATCATCCATTGATTATTCTAAATTAATTAAACTTAATTAACTTAACTAATCACATTAACTTCCTTAATTACAATGAGTAATAAATTCTCTTAATTACTTCCATTAAGTAATTCATTTAAAACAAATTCTATAATTGATTATCTTTAAATTAATTAATCTAATTAAAAATTAATTACATTAATTAATTATTTAATAATCCATAGTTAATGACCTTCATTAACTATTAACAACTCTTTAATTACTTTTCTTAAGTAATTATCTTAGATTAAGTATTATTAATTTCAAATTAATAAATCTTTATAACCAATTAATTAATCTTTAATTATTTAATTAATTAAGTGTTAACCATAACTTAATTAATGTTTAATTACTCTACTAATTAATTCTTAACCATTTATTAATACTCTAATTTATAATCCTTAATTATAAATTAATTATTCCTAATTAATTAATCTTAATTATTAATTAATTTATTTAAACCTTTAAATATCTATTAATTAATCCAAATGATTAATTAATCAAATAAATAAATTATCCATTAAATTCCTTATAAATTTAATGAACACAAATTTCTAATTTTCTTAAGATAAAACTTTGTTCTTATTGATAATCAAGTTATCATTTACAAAGTATTTTAAATCTTTAATAATAAATTAATTAATCCAAAACATTGATTTATTAAATTTATTAAACCATTTTTAATTACCTTTAAGTTTAATGATTTAAACTTTAAGATAAAATTTTTCTTCTCCATGGTTAAATTATCATTCAAAATTTCATTTGAAAACATCCATTTCAAATTTACCTTTAAATTTCATTTTAAATTCTAGATTTAAAATGAATACCAATTTGTCTTTAACAAAGTTTTAAAACTAATTTTAAAACCTTTTACATGTTAAAGAATTTCTTATATTTTATAAAAGAACTTAAAGAATTTAAATCAAATTTACTTTTAAATTCTATCCATTTAATATACCATTTAAACACTAAAGTTATTTAAAACAATTTAATTTAAAAACTGCTTTTTATTACGAATCTGAGATACGGATTTAAACTTTCCTAGATTTAAACTTTAGATTTAAAAGTTCTGTTTAAATGTCTCTTTACAAATTTAGTTTAAAACTTAACCAGACAGTTTCCCTTTGAAAGCCTGGCAACATCAAAATTACCCGAGACAATCCTAATTTACTTCGAGTCAAAACTTAAAATCTTCGAGTCTCACATACGAACCACTCGAGAAAACTCGAACACCATCCTCTCTGTTATAAACCCAGACATCACCAGTTTTTGATGTCACCGTGCACGTGCACCAGAAATGCGGTCGCCTCCGATCATCCACGACTACGTACGCAAGTCGACGATCATCTCCCAACCTAATTCCGATCATTCAATCTTCAATCCACTCGAGAAATCGAAATCGAGATGAATTTCGAAACCTGGAACAGAAAGACTCAACCATCACCAAAACCTGTCAACACTTCCCTCACGTCACTCCGTCCATCAGCGATCTTGAAACTCCGGCCATAAACTCGTCCATGACCATACTTCCATTTCCCCAAACCTCACTGCACTCGATCCATCATAGAAATCATGATGATCTCTTTACCCAGACTAATTAAAACTAGGGTTAGGAATTTAAATCCTAAATCATTTCTTCCTCGATGCTTTAAAAATCTTCCTGACATTTTTCCTCGAGTCTCTGATCACTCTACTACCTTCAGATAGAAACCCAATTCCCCAGACCATCTAGATCACCAGTTCTTCCCAATTTCCCCTTTTTAGTTAAAACTTGAACTGCTCCTTATTTACTAAACTAAAAATTATAATTTCAATGCTAAAAATCATATTATAGTCTAGGTATTCCATTTAAAAACCTGGAATTATAAATTACAAAGTTTAAATTTCCACTTTTATATAACATTACTGTTATTATGGTTACAGAGACATTCAGACTAAAAGTTTGACTTAAATTAAACTTTTTAACATTTATATGATAAATCAAACCATTCTTGTTTGTAAATTAAGTTATTACAAAAACTAGATCCAATGGTAAGAGATTTTAAAAGGAATTCTCGAGTCTGGCAACAAACAGAACAGAATTCAAAGATAACAGGCATGCACACATAACTACTCATCCATGTATTCATAGAAACTCACATAAATAATCATACATCAATACATAGATATGCAGAACCACTTATAAATATTCACATGCAACCATCTTTCATAACTTAAATCTTAATAATAGAATGTTACTCACCTGTTTTGTATGAACAGAGGTAGTTTAACTTTGTAATAGCTTTTGAAACTGAGAAACTTGAATGCTTAAATTACTTTAATCTAAATGCATGCTTGTTCCAGGTTGAAGAAATGAAGGTAGACAGGCTCTTTGATTTTGAAAAGAATTGCAGGCTGGCTTTAGAAGATGATGCAGAGCATCCCCTTTTTGTTTGAACATGATTCCAGAGATGAAAAATGCATATAGGCTTTTGGAAAATGCAGGTAGGTTTTTGATCTTGATTTTGAAATATGCAGACAGCTTTGAGATGATTTGGAAAATGAATTATAGGTTGTTTGAATTTGGTTTTGTTTTGAGGCATTTTGAATACTGATTTCAGATTTTGTATTAGAGAATTGGTTTGGGTTTTCTTGGTTTTGAAATGAAGATTTTAAAAGAAAATGAAGTGAAGATATGCAAATGTATATATGTATGTAAATTATGATAAATAGAAATAAAAGAAAAATAAAATAAATAAGACACTTGTCACAAAGATTTGTTACTTAAATTACACATGTTAACATGAAGCCTAATATGATGACATTTGTATTTTTGCTAACTTTTATTTATTTTAAAAGTAAATTAAACCTTTTCTTTATTTATTTAAATGCTTATCTATATATATCTTTTTAAAGAGAAACAAAAACTAATTATATTTTATACATAAAAGTTTATACAAATATTCTAAAATCCAAAACAATTTAAATATCTATTCTTTTGAATTTCAAAACTTAAATTCAAATTCAAGTTAAATTAGATCCTAAGATTCAATTAAAATATACAATTATTTATCAATTTAAAAATAACAATTCTATAGTCTTTTAAAATCTATTCATACAAAATTAAAAATAATATATTATACTTATTATTTGAAATTAACATATTTGATATTTAAATAATTTATATAAGAGATTATATTATCAAGTAATATTTTAAAAAGAAATAAAACAAACCATTTTTTTGTTAATCTTATTTATATTTAGTTTAAAAGTATATAAAAGTCTTTTCTTATTTATTAAAATACTTATCTATATATATTAAAGAGAAACAAAAGCTAATTATATTTAAGCTTAAGTAAAAAATATCTTAAACCAATTAAATATTTTCTTAAAGTATTTTAAAACTATAAAATTACTTATTTAAATATCTTTGAAAAGTCCAGATTAAATTAAATATAAATTCCCAATTTATCAAAGCTTCTATTTACAATATATATAAATAAATATATATATTCAAATAGAAATATCTTATTAACTTTTAAAAGATAAAATCATCAATTAATACTAATTTAATAAGATTATTAAATTAAATTCAAATCTTATTATCAAAGATTATCCATATCAATTTAATTATTCAACAGATTATTAAATTGATATTGTTAAAATTTCCGGGATATTACAATTACATTCCTGCTTTGTTTAAAGTTATAATATACAAGTTGTCATACATTATACCAGTTTGTTTATGATGTAGGTAATTAGATATAACAATTCGATGGTGAATCCACATATATATATATATATGTAATAGTTTTTATATTAAGGTATTCATATTTAGACATTTGTTTATCTGTTAGAGAATATATACTAGTTATATAAGTTTAATATAAAGGTGTTAGTATATATATTATACGTATATATAAAGTTGTTTTAAAAATATAAGCTATTTTCTTACTTTATATATAAGTTGTATATATATCCACTTATGCAATGTATCTTCTTCATTGACCCCATTTTGATTTGAATTCGTCTACTCCTATTTATCAGCTTTATCCATCGCATCCGTGCCAATCTTGTTTCGCTTTGAAGTTTGTGTTTGGATTCACAATTCGCTTCTGTTCCCATCCATCTCTCTAGCCTCGAAAGGTGAGTAATCACTCACGATTAACGTTCTTGTATTTATTAAATTTGATTTCAATTGAAACGACAATTGAAATATGATGCTGTAGTTTTTTTTAATTGTTATATATGCTATTATCTGTATATGCTCACCTGTGACATCTGACACCAGTATCTAGTATTTATATGCCTATTATTACTATTATCTGTATATGTTCACCTATGACATCTGACACCAGAATCTGTTATTTATATTGATGATATATGCCTGTGGTTATATTTTATATTATCTGTTATCACTCTGCAAGTTCCCTGTTAGTATAGAATTCACTATGGGTTGAAATGATACATACCCGGACGGACTTTAGAATAGGAGAAAATCGTTATGGGTTGAAATGATAAACCCAAGCGATTTTCATTTGAATTGAAATTGGGATTATGGGTCGAAATGATATCTACCCGTATATATTTAAATTTCGGATTGAAATGATAAATATCCATATCACTTAACCATATGATAAATATATATACAAACACCGTTGGTCCATATATATATAAATATTTTGAAATTGAATTCTATGGTTTTGGAAAGAAATATATGGTTTTAATAAATGTTGAGCCTTAAATTACTTAATTTAAATTAGGATGGATTTAATACATATGATATGTTTAAGTATAAAAAAATTATATTTCAAAATAGATTTTGGTAAAAATTTGAATAAGTTAAGGTTGGGAAGATAATTTTATTTAATTAAACCGATTTGAAACTTATTGAAATTGGAATTTAAGATATGACTTATAACTTGGGTTTGATTTAAGTAACTTAATAAATATTTCTTGTTTAAAATAAAGTTAAAGAAATATTTAGTAAAAATGTAATTTAAGGCTAGTTAAATGATATTGAATTTATTAAGTTAATATTCCCTGATTTAATAATAATAAAGTTAAATCATGAGCTATATGAAACAGTTAAATTTAACTTTGAAAATGTTGAGTATTAAAGTTTTTTAATGTATTGAAAATTTAAATGGTATAATTAGAACTGAATTGAATTGATGAATAGAGCTTGAATAAAATTTGGATTTGGAATTTGAAGTTGATTTGAATCGATTTGCGAGACTTGAGAAAATTAAATGCTTTACTTTATAAATTAATTAATATATATACTATATTGGAAAATAGTTATATTTGAAATGAAATGATATTTGGGTTTTGAAGTATAAATTAAATTGAAATGACCACGTGTATAATGTATATTTCCACCTTGTAGATAGTTCCGCAGATCCTTAAAGGATGGTTATCCCAAACATCCTTTAAGTTACTTGTATTTCAGTTGATATTTCACTTGAGTTGGATTTATTGATATAAGAATGTTAATCCTGACTCGAGTGTTTTGTGTTTTGCTCTACGCTCGGGCCAGACCGAGTGATACAGCAATTGAGACTCACCTTTGGAGTTTGGAGCTTCGTTTGGAGATCCAACCATCGATTCAGCTTTCAGCTTTCCAGTTGATTTGTGCAGAGAGGTCGTCTATTCGTACTGGAGACTTCACTGTATTTGAGATATTCTGTTGTATTTTATTTTTAACTCCGATGTTCATATAGTAGCTTCATGAACTACTATTTTATCTATTCCGCTGCGTATTATTGTTTTACTCTGTGTCTGTGATTCTGTGATTGATTTATTTACTATATATGCTGAGTTTTGCCAAATTTTTATTACAATCTGTTATTTTGAATTATTCAAGTCCGACATGTGTGGATTTATTATCGATTTGAATGGTCCAAAATAGCGGGTCGTTACAGTTGGTATCGGAGCTTTGGCTCTAGGCGAAACTTAGCATATATTGTAAATTTATTTACAGAATCACTTTCGTTCGAGTTTAATCTCTTCCTTTTGACTCGATTTCCTTTGAACTTTGGAATGTTCCCTACAGTTCCAAAACTCATTCTTGTCTCTCTCTATTGGTATTCTTTTGATTCTGGAGTATCCCATAACTCCACTTCGAATGATCTCTATAAGAATAGGCGATCCCGTCGATCTTTGAATGTTTTGTAAAGGGGTGAAACTCCTTTACAATTGGCATTGATTCACCGAAGATTTATATATCACTCGGTTTGGATGCTGCTATCTCTTGATATGCCGAATTCTATCTCTGGCGATCGAATATCGATTTGCCTTAGATTTCTGCATCGATTATATTCTTGAAGTCATGGTTGACCCGGTTAAGGTCGCCCGCTATTTATATAAGTGTATCCATCTACTGTTTTGTAATTAATTATCTCATTTCCGTTTGAACTTATCTTCGAATCAGAATCTATTTGATTAGAGTCCCTCTAATTTGAATTTCTATCTTTGTTTTGAAATCCATTCTTGAACCATCCTTTGAAAAATCGGGTTTGTTTATATTTTTGAAATTGTTTCCTAAACCGAAATTATTATTTTGATAAGTATGATTTTATTCTATATATAAAAGTGAAATGTTTTCGATAAGGATTTAATACCCTTTTTAAAATGAGAATTTGAGGTTTCGAAAGGATTTGTAATTTTGAAAAAATTTATATAAGAAATTTGATTTATCTAAAAATGATTTATAACTGAAGGATTTTAAATTAGAAATTCGAGAATTGAACTCCGGTGTTTTGAAATTGGTTTTAAGATTTTGAAATATATAATAATAAGATGATTTAAAAGTAATTTCCGAATAAGAAATGTTTCAATTGATTTTAATGAGTTTCGAATGATTTCGAAGAAATTTCAAAAGAAGTTTGAGAAAATAGAAGTCCAGAACTCACTTATGTCGCTGGAAAATAATTTCGGTGATGAGTGCACGCATCATCGACATTGATTTTCGAGTTTCAGAGTGGGGGACAGGCCACTCTAGTAGCATTGCTACGCGAGTGATTTTGCGAAACCAATTTTGATTTCAAATTTCGAAGTAAGATTTGATATTTAAAGATATATGTATATATATTTGAAATGATTTGAAGTAAGCCGGTGTTCAGTCCTTGAGTTTCGAATTTGATATAACCCTATCTATTAAAATTGATTTACTGATTTGTTGTTGATTTGCAACTCTTGGATTTGAAAATGATTTCTTCAACTATTTTAAAGGTTCGAGCACTTCCAAATCAAGGTTAACTTTTCAAAGCTAAGAAATTTTGAAAACTATAAAGTATATAAGTTTGGTATGTATGTTAAAGTATGAAGTAATATGATTTAAATAAGTTGAAACTGTTTAGTTAAGTAAAAGAATAAGGAAATTTTAAATTTTCTAATATGAAATTTAGATTTGAAATGTCTTGAGAAGAATTTGGTCTTCAAAATATTTTGAATAAAATTTAGTTTAAATGTTTTAACTTAGTAACATCTTTATGAAACTATATATTTAACAAGTTGGAATAAATATATAAGTTATACGTATGCTGTTTTATTCGCATAATTTAATTGATCCAAGTTTGAGTACACAAGTTCGAGGTGAATTACACCATTTCGTGTTAGGATTTTTCATTCGATTCTTGATGGCGAATATTTGATATGGATTTTGGGCTCGATTCCAGAATTCCCTATCATAGTATATGGCTATGCAAGGGGACTGATGGCTTCTAGTCGAGAAACCATATCGAAGTCCGCATTAGGGAAATCGAATGGACAATACTAGTTCGAAAGCGAACTTGTGTGATCGAGCGAGCGATCAAATGTGATTTTGCGAAATGATGACATATGTACATCTTATATTCTAATATCGGTGATATATTTTGACGTTGAAATTGAAAGCTGTCGGGTTAGAATATCTTTGCTTGCTTTTCCAATTTAAATTACAAAGATATATAACCCATAAAAGCAAAGATATTCAAATCCCATATGGCTCTTCATACAGCGAAATTTATTTTGGAAAATTTGATCCTTATATAAGATGGACCTTACGTAAGTATAAGATGATTTTGAAAACATTTGATTTTGGAAATGAATTGGTTGACTTAAATTATATTGATTTGGAAATTTGGATTTATTTTCTAAATCTATTATTTTGGAAACTTTGAAACTAAAGATATTTAATTTGAGAAGAAATAATTAGGTGAAATTGTATATGTTTTTGAAATTGAACTGATATTGAAACAAATTGAAATTTGAGAACCTTATGTTACTAAACACTTAATTTGAGAGTTGTCGAACTTATATAAAATTGATTGGTATGAGTATGAAATTGATTCGAAAACTATGGATTTGAAAAAGGGTACTCAATTTGAAAAGTGAAATCTTATATAATTAAAGTCTATATAAGTGTGATTTGATATATTTTGATTTTGGAAAAGTATTTGATTTGAAAATTTAAATCTTATATATAATGGATTTTATATAAGTACGATATTTGAAAGTGATTTGAAAAGGTACTATATGATACATATTTTCGAAGTAAAGATATGGAAAGTGCCTTCTGCTTGATATCCAATTTGTGGCCACATCTTGGATTCATTCTATCGATATTTCTCTGATTTTTGGTTTTCCGGATATGATACTCGAGTGTCCTTCGAATTCCATGGCGTTACCCATGGTCTTATTTTTATCTCGTGACTGCATAGCGCAACTGCCTGGCTGAGTCTTGCCTAGGGGTATGGATTGTTTCCTAGGGGATCCAGGCGTAACCATTGTGTATCCTGCAATCTGTGTAGGTCGCGAATAGTAGCGCAAATGCTTGGCTGAGTCTTGCCTGGGGGTACGGATTGTTTCCTGGGGGATCCAGGCGTAACCATTGTGTATCCTGCATTCTACTAGTCATCATGGCGTAACTCGCAGGGCTGAGAAAGCTTACGGATATGGATTGTTTCCTGGGGGACCCAGGCGTAACCATTGTGTATCCGCGAACCATGGTTAGACAAAGGTTTTGTTTGTGTTTTTGATTGGATTATACTTTCCATATCTGTTTTCAAAAGTTTTTCCAGTATTTTCACTGGGTGTTGAAACAAGTATACTAAGTACTTGGAGAATTCTAGCTTTGCGCCTGATCAACGCACTGCCAGAGTCTACAGGAACAAGGATAAACTTGTTGAAACATCGAGTTATAAAAGTATTTTCAAAATGAAATTTGTTTCGTTATAAAAAAATATTTTATTACAAAAGTATTTTTCAACAAAGAAATTCTTTAATATTTGAAATTAAAATTCTTATGGTTTGAAATAAACTATTCATGCCCGATACTATTCTTTTGAATCTATCTTATCTGCTCAGCTTTAATCATTCACCTATATTCTGCTTTTCCAAATCCTCCTTCTTTTCCTTGATGACTATATCCTTTTTAAATATTGTTATTTATATACTACATGGTTTAATAGAAAATTTTAGTGTTATTAATATTTTAGAAGTTATTAATTAAATACAACATATTTAAAGTAAATGATTATTGATTTATTAATAATATTTGAAAAGTGTTTTAGATATAATTAATAAATTTATGAATTATGGATTTAATGTTTTCAAATAGCTTCTTTGTAAATATAAGTAATAATGTAAATAATTGTTTTCAAATAGTTTTCATATAATTATGAAGGTGTCATTTAAACATATAGATGGTAATTATAAAGGAAGAAAGAAATTTTTACAAATAGGTTTTTGAAAAGTATTAAATTATTAAAAATAATTGATTTGCAAATGAAGTTTTCAAATTTTAAGTAAAATTTATATAGTTTTAAATTAATTGTTTAATCTTAATTTTCAATCTATTTTTCTTTCTGGTTGTTTCTATTCTCCTACCCCCTTTCTTTTCGGGGATGAAAAGTTTTGAGTGGGGGAGAGTGTAACGACCCAAAACTTTTAGTGATTTTTATTTGTTAAATTAATTGAAATTTTGTGAAATTTTAAACAATAAAATTTGAAAATAAAAATTTACTATTTGGAATACGTCTATTTTAATATAGCAACTAGTAAATTTCCATTTGATAATATTGAAGTTTATTTTCATGTGAAATTTTAATTCAATTTAAACCGGTTAATAACAGCGAATGTAAAAGTTTTCCGAAACCAAAATATGTCAACATGAGAAAATTTATTCAGAGCATTCTAAATCAGACTGCGAAATTCGTTTCGCGAAATTCGGACGTTTCTAGCTCCGTTTGGATTTTCGCGTACGAAATAGCAGCATTTTCGGTACCGATTATCGACTTTTGGTCGGATGATCGTACCACCAATATCTGTATACCGTTTTGATCCTCTTGTCGTGCTGATCTCAATGGTATATTTATTTCTATATTTTGAGGTCCGGTACATGACGGAAACAATCAAACTATATATTGTATCGGTACCGAATCCGTGACTTTTCATTTCTCTTTGCCCTTTTTAAACTGTAACCGTAGTATCCAAGCAACCATCAATTGCTTTAATCTTCCAGCTTAATTCCAGGGTGACCGTTGCCGTTCCATACTTTTTTGAAAATCTAAACGTATGAATTCGTATATGTTGTATTCATTCGAACGGTTCATTGGTTACATCTGTTCATATCCTTTTATTTAATTTTTCTTAGAGACCACGTCTCAACTTCTTTCACTGTTTATATATGTTATTTTGCTTTCAAACTGTGCCTCTTCTTCACCGTTGCTTCCAAAATTTCGCCTCATCCTCTTTCCAGTTTCCCTTCCCAAAATTCCACCCTGCTCGCGGACACGCGCGTCGCCACGACAACAGCTCCGTCTTATCTAACCGAGTGTCGCCACCAACCCAGTGCCTTAACACCCTCCGACCTTCCCTGCTTCAAAGCTACCTTCGCACCTAGCCTTCGCTCGGCCTCGGCTCTACCTCCACCTAACTTTTTCTTCCCTGCCGATCTCCACTCCACCGCCCTTCGAGTTCAACACACCACCCCACTAACCGGCCTTCCTCCCCACCAACAGATGGCCCTCTCCACGCCTGAAAGCTCCCACTCGCCATTCTTTCTTTTCCAAGTCAAGCTCCTCTGTTATATTTACCTGTAAGGTATACATATTTTATATATTAGTTGCATGAGTTTGAATATACTTTAGATATAATATTGTGGTTATATATGATATGTTATATATAATATATTTTTATTAAACTCTAAATGCTATATGTCTTATATGTATAAAAGATTTTAGTGCTAGATCTGGGTGAGTTTCGGTTTTGGTATGAGTATACATAAAACTTTTTTTTATTTGCTGTTATATATATTCTATAATTTATATAGGTATGTATATATAGTATAATAACTTATATATGTAAGTAATCTGTTTGCTAATATATTGATTTGATTTTTTCAAAGTTGTTTGTTATAAGTGGATATAATAGTATAGGTAGGTGTTGTTTACAGATAGACTTATAAAGTAAGTTTGTAATAGAGTAGATTTGTATAGTTACGTCAGTTTATATGTTGGGAATGTGTGTAGATGCAGAACTATTTATATTTTATAAAGCATATTATATGAAGATACGAAAAGTTGAATACATTATTTACATAATTGGTTTATAAAAAAATAAAAAAAAAGTTACAATATATATAATATAAAGTATTTTAAGTTCTAAAAGCTTATACAGTCTGCATATTTTCTGGGTTTAGTCACGATAAAAGTTGTGGAATATAATGTATGTACATTTCATACATTAGTGTTCCCTTTGATGTGTTATAAATTTATATATTATAAAACTCTGTTTTGTTTGTAGATATAGAACCTGAGTACGGTAAGTATATATAGGACAGTTTAGCTTATATTTGATCTATGTAGTGTATAAAAAAATTATATTAAAGTAAGTTGTTGTTGTATTACATTCCTGCTTTGTTTAAAGTTATAATATACAAGTTGTCATACATTATACCAGTTTGTTTATGCTGTAGGTAATTAGATATAACAATTTGATGGTGAATCCACATATATATATGTAATAGTTTTTATATTAAGGTATTCATATTTAGACATTTGTTTATCTATTTGAGAATATATACTAGTTATATAAGTTTAATATAAAGGTGTTAGTATATATATTATACGTATATATAAAGTTGTTTTAAAAATATAAGCTATTTTCTTACTTTATATATAAGTTGTATATATATCCACTTATGCAATGTATCTTCTTCATTGACCCCGTTTTGATTTGATTTCATCTACTCCTATTTATCAGCTTTATCCATCGCATCCGTGCCAATCTTGTTTCGCTTTGAAGTTTGTGTTTGGATTCACAATTCGCTTCTGTTCCCATCCATCTCTCTAGCCTCGAAAGGTGAGTAATCACTCACGATTAACGTTCTTGTATTTATTAAATTTGATTTCAATTGAAACGACAATTGAAATATGATGCTGTAGTTTTTTTTAATTGTTATATATGCTATTATCTGTATATGCTCACCTGTGACATCTAACACCAGTATCTAGTATTTATATGCCTGTTATTACTATTATCTGTATATGTTCACCTATGACATCTGACACCAGAATCTGTTATTTATATTGATGATATATGCCTGTTGTTATATTTTATATTATCTGTTATCACTCTGCAAGTTCCCTGTTAGTATAGAATTCACTATGGGTTGAAATGATACATACCCGGACGGACTTTAGAATAGGAGAAAATCGTTATGGGTTGAAATGATAAACCCAAGCGATTTTCATTTGAATTTAAATTGGGATTATGGGTCGAAATGATATCTACCCGTATATATTTAAATTTCGGATTGAAATGATAAATATCTGTATCACTTAACCATATGATAAATATATATACAAACACCATTGGTCCATATATATATATAAATATTTTGAAATTGAATTCTATGGTTTTGGAAAGAAATATATGGTTTTAATAAATGTTGAGCCTTAAATTACTTAATTTAAATTAGGATGGATTTAATACATATGATATGTTTAAGTATAAAAAATTATATTTCAAAATAGATTTTGGTAAAAATTTGAATAAGTTAAGGTTGGGAAGATAATTTTATTTAATTAAACCGATTTGAAACTTATTGAAATTGGAATTTAAGATATGACTTATAACTTGGGTTTGATTTAAGTAACTTAATAAATATTTCTTGTTTAAAATAAAGTTAAAGAAATATTTAGTAAAAATGTAATTTAAGGCTAGTTAAATGATATTGAATTTATTAAGTTAATATTCCCTGATTTAATAATAATAAAGTTAAATCAAGAGCTATATGAAACAGTTAAATTTAACTTTGAAAATGTTGAGTATTAAAGTTTTGAAATGTATTGAAAATTTAAATGGTATAATTAGAACTGAATTGAATTGATGAATAGAGCTTGAATAAAATTTGGATTTGGAATTTGAAGTTGATTTGAATCGATTTGCGAGACTTGAGAAAATTAAATGCTTTACTTTATAAATTAATTAATATATATACTATATTGGAAAATAGTTATATTTGAAATGAAATGATATTTGGGTTTTGAAGTATAAATTAAATTGAAATGACCACGTGTATAATGTATATTTCCACCTTGTAGATAGTTCCGCAGATCCTTAAAGGATGGTTATCCCAAACATCCTTTAAGTTACTTGTATTTCAGTTGATATTTCACTTGAGTTGGATTTATTGATATAAGAATGTTAATCCTGACTCGAGTGTTTTGTGTTTTGCTCTACGCTCGGGCCAGACCGAGTGATACAGCAATTGAGACTCACCTTTGGAGTTTGGAGCTTCGTTTGGAGATCCAACCATCGATTCAGCTTTCAGCTTTCCAGTTGATTTGTGCAGAGAGGTCGTCTATTCGTACTGGAGACTTCACTGTATTTGAGATATTCTGTTGTATTTTATTTTTAACTCTGATGTTTATATAGTAGCTTCATGAACTACTATTTTATCTATTCCGCTGCGTATTATTGTTTTACTCTGTGTCTGTGATTGATTTATTTACTGTATATGCTGAGTTTTGCCAAATTTTTATTACAATCTGTTATTTTGAATTATTCAAGTCCGACATGTGTGGATTTATTGTCGATTTGAATGGTCCAAAATAGCGGGTCGTTACACGATCCATGCTCTATGGATCGCAATAGATCCATAGATTATGTTCAAAGGCGAGCCAATTCCTTAGCACGTCCCTTTGCACTATTCCATTTGAGCCGCAGCGACCCAATGATGATGAATGGATCGCTGGCGATCCATAGTGCATGGATTGCTAGCGATCCATACACTTAGATTATTTCTAGACCTTGGTGTCTGGAGTGTCTTTGTCGTCTCGTATCGATATTGTTCATGTAGTCTTGTTGCACGATGCCTTGTTTTGATGACCGTTTACTTGCTGGTTGTATTTAGCTGCTGATTGGACGAGGCAAATGCTTGTCTCTTGATTTCACTAACTCGAAATCTCATCAAACTCGGCTATTGCTTCTGTAATATGGATTGAATCATGATATAAGAGGCTCTAAAAACTTTTGATTTAAACCCATAGATCGCTAGCGATCCATAGGTCATGGATCGCCAGCAATCCATGTCCTTAGTGAGTTTTCTCGTTCCTTCTTTGGCTCGTTATTCTAGTTCTTTTGGTTGACTTCTGGGCTATTCTGACTCGACCAAGTTTCTCTAACTCCTCTTGGATCTGGCTGGGTTAAAAACCCGGATAACATTTGCCCGCCATAGTACGTCTTCATTGAAAACAAGGCATGCTCTGGAAGTGTTCGCTTTTTAGTCTAGGCTTGTATAATTTCAAGTAGTCGTGTGAGAGTTACACAAATTTGAATTAGACTAAACTGTCGCTTGCTAAGTTTTGCCCTGGGTTGCCATTGCTTGTTAGAAAAGATCAAATTTCGCACTGTAACTTTCTGGAGTGCCTCGAAGTAGTGGGTAGACATCGCCATGCAAGTATGAGGTCGCAGGCATGCAACCCTATGGATCGTTGACGATCAATAGCCAATGGATCGCTAAAGACCTAGCTACTTAGCATTTTTGCTTTTTCTATTTAAACACTTGAGTCGACCTATTTCATCTCTATTCACTCCTTGCAACCCGAACGAACCACCTCTGCGATCCGAGCTGACCTTAGCGACTTGATCCATGACTCCCAGCGATTTGACCCATCGTCTCCAGTGATTCGACCAAAACTTCCACCGTGACTCCATCGTGATTCCCACGACGCCACCGACCTTGCTTTGTCGCCGACTCCAGAGTTTCGCCGCCATTTTTTCCAAGTCGTCTCCGATCGAACCCTAGTTTACTTGCTGAACCCTAGTTTGCTTGCTGACTTAGATTGCCGCCGACCCATTTTAGCTCGTTGATTCTAAAGCTTCGCCCAACTTTGTGTTTAGATTGTTAATCCAAGGTGGGTTTGTTGATTATGACGTTGATTTATCAATTTGGCGACGGAGTTGTATTCATGATGTTAGTCGTGAGGAGTTCGAGTGGATTGCGGTTTAATGGAGGGACTTTCCGCGTCATTTTGGACAACGGATCCGTTATCGATCGTTGATCGATAACCGATAAGTGTAAGAGAAGTAATTTAAAAAATAAAGTGATACGTAAAGTCCTTTTACCTTTCGGCTGCGAGCGTACTATCTATACGTGGTAGAGCGTTTGTAGTGTTCAGGACACTGAGCCCAACACCGATAGATAACACATCGCACTTGCCCTGGTACATACTTGAAGCCCGACACATCAGTACGAGCCGATACTTCTTCGAAATTCAAGTGTAGTACGGGGAGCGCTTATTTAGAGTTGAATTACCTGACCATTTCGGGTGTAAGTCTTGTTGTTTAGAATGACCATTTCGGATGTAGCACTTTCGGAGGCCGAGTCGTCGTCCGTCGCCCCTTCTTCTTTTGCTTCACAGGTTGAGTATGACCAGCTAGTTTCGGTTGGTCCGGTCATGGACCGGACCCCTCCTAATTTCAGAGTTCTTCTAAATCCACCAGAGAGAGCTTCTTACGTGATCTCTGCCAAAGTCTTGCACAATATCTGCCTCCAACACGGCATCCCAAAGGAAGATGTGCGCTTCTTAGAGAAGGATGAGTTCGCTCATATGCCGCCCCTGGGATATACCGCTTGTTATCGATATATGTGCTTGAATGGAGTAGTGCCCCTTTTTAACGATTTCTTGAGAGAGACCCTCTCAAACTTAGGAATTGCTCCGTTTCAGATTCACCCCAACGGCTATGCCATCTTAACTTGTATGCACGTCCTTTTCATGCAAACATTCAACCGTCCTCCGACCTTTGACGAGTTGATATACTTTCTTTCATTCAAAAGAAGAGATGAGTGTCCTTCCTTGGTGGTAATCGAGGCCCAGAGGAATCGTAAAATTATATTGCGATTGTAGAGCAGCTTGTCCCAATTCAAGACCCGATACTTCTTTGTCAGATGTCCAGAGGGGTTCAACCGTCTTTGGACAATGGGGGTAAGTTCCCTTTCTTACTCATTGAGCTCGGATGTATTATTACGGAATTTCTAACAAGTCGAATAATTCTTACAGTTATTCCAAGGCCGAACAGGGACTTGTCTCTCGATGGAACTTTTCGAGCCCTAAAGGCTATCGGTACCGGGGAGAGATTTGTTAAAGTCTTTTTGACTGATGCGATATGGACTGTTGCATCCAGGGAGGTCTGCAGTTCCAGTTGAGATCTCATCCCCATCTCAATCCAAGGTACACACG
This sequence comes from Allium fistulosum, assembly GCA_030737815.1. Lineage (NCBI taxonomy): Eukaryota > Viridiplantae > Streptophyta > Magnoliopsida > Asparagales > Amaryllidaceae > Allium > Allium fistulosum. The sequence goes on from CM060901.1 coordinate 638,501,695, forward strand.
TGATCCACCTCCTCATCTTATGATTCCGAAGAGGGCGCTTTTCAAGAACGGGAAGGCCCATCTGGCGAGTCGGTTGAGGAGACTCGCGAGGAAAAGGATGCTGCCGCAACCGGAGTCAGTTGCCTGATCAGAATGCCTCCATTTCTAGAAGAAGAGGAGGAGGGGTTTAATCAAATGGAAGGCAAGGCCGCAATAGGTATAGAAAAAAGGAGGGAGAGATCAGGAGTAGTAGTGACGAGTCCACTTCTGGTGATGATTTCTATGCAAAGCCTGGCGATAAGGATTCTGAATCATGCGACGAGACTCCGAGGATGAGTCCCGTTGTTCTGAGCTAGCATCCTCCAGACATGAGTGGTAAGGTGGTGCCCTAGAAATCAGACGATGCCGGGATTCTCCGATAAAGACGTTGGCGTGGACTTTGGTGATTTGAGCATTGTTTACGTCGATTTCGACGTTCTCATGGTGGAAGACTTCAAGTATGAGGAGGTATCTCCTCGTTCAGGCCGTGTTGCACCCGATGTGAATCTGATTCCTTCCACGACGCCTGGCCGATCCAGTTTGTGACATCGTTTTAGGCTCTCCTCCTAAACACATTTCACGTTTCACTAGGGTTACACTCACTTATACACATACTTTTCATGTTTATCTTTCATTTCTAAGGCTCTTTATTTATCTTCCATGCCAGGTACCATGAGAGGACGAGGTCTCTATGATGATTTCGAAGAATTCACTGACTCTCAGCGCTAGTCAAAACGGTCTTCCAGTCGTCACCAACCATGTGAAATAGAGGGGGGATGTCGGAAAAGAAAAGGCTTGGAGGCCGAAACTCATCGTCGAGACGAAAGGGAACGGGCCGAGTATACAAAGATGGTACGAAAAGAGGAAGTCCTTCGATGAGAGAGAGAAGCCATCGAAAAGGTCAAGGTTTGATCGCGGTTCCCATTCTTCGGAACAATAGGCCTTCGCTCCGACCCCGGCTTAGATTGGCTTTGAAATCCGGGATTCTTCCATCCACATTCCATCTTTAACTCAAGCTCCGTTGCCTCATGTGGCTCTTGCCCTCGGTTCGTCACGTCCCCCCGGAGACCTGCCTATGTCCTTCCGTTTGGTCCTTCCAGGCTTGAGGCAGCGCTCACCGGTTGGTTTTTAAGGGGGGTTAAGTTTGATCGCGATCTTCATCTGGTTCGTAAAGATACATATATGCCCCACCTCCAAGCAATCCAGAACGATTTAGAACAGGGCGAAGGGTGGGAAAAATTATGCAAGTAGTTGGCGGATACTGTGACGACCCGACTTTTCGACCCTCGAAAATCGCCACCAATACGTTAACTATATAGCATGCCGAACAATCGAATGCTGGAAAGACAGATTGTTAGTGGAAAAGAAAGAAGGTAGAAGAAAGAAGAACTAAACAAATACAGAATCTCACAGCGGATTGAATAATATATAATATTAACAGCTCTTTACAAAAATCAAAACTGTAATATACATACCTCAAATCAGAGTACACAAATCGATAATTACCAGCCTAGATAGTTATAACAGCCTGTCCTCACAAATTGCTGATAATTTCAACAAACACTGTAGTGGAATAAAACAAGTACGAGAATACCTCTCAGTTTCCAGCTCGTCTCCTGAGCTCCAAAGCAATCCCAATCTATATCTATAATATGCTCGGTCTGACCCGAGCATTATTATAAAATAATAACACACGGATCAGTCTGGTAAACCAGCGTGAGAAAACACACTCAATTTGATTTATTAAGTTATAAAACCTTTCCAAAATAAAGATATTGCAAGACCACGCCACACATAAGCACAGTCGGGTTTTTGCCTTACGATTACCAAACCATTTCTATAGAAAATCTGGTGATATTATAATAATGTCTAAAGGTTAAAATAATGATAATCAAGTAGCTGTGATGCTCATGCTGTGTACACCTCAACAATACCAGTATAAAATCAAAACTCGATAAGGCTCGTTCGCTAATTGTGTAGGATTCCACGGAGGTGCCCTCAGTACTTTGAGAACGGTCCTCCTGCACAAGGATCAGAGTTATCCTTCCGAAGCATCATACCTGTCTAGCCGGGGTATTATAGGAAAAAAATTTCACTCGGTTTAAAGTGATTTTTCCACATAATATATTTCAATAAATAAACAAGGTATTTAAATTCAATAATTATTTTAAATTGAATTCATTAATATCAACCAAAATCTTTTTTTCCATCTATTTAAACCATATGAAAAGCATTTACCCAATAAAAATATTTTATATTCATTTAAATATTTTATTTAAATTCAATATATATTCTTTTCTTTTTAAAAAAATCAATTTCAATTTATTAAATTAAAAATCCATTTATCGTTGAATCTTAGTATATTATATTTTAGAAATTAAAAATCCATATATCGAATTTAAATGTTTTATTTTAATTAATATTATTTGTTACAATAGCACAAAAGATAGGGTTGTTACAAAATCTTATTGATAGAAACACAAAACAAGATCTTGTGCAACTAATAAAATAAATTTTCTCTTTTTTGGAAGGTGATTTACTTAAGTTTCTCTTTTATTTGGGCATTTAACTTAACTATTTACCGTTAAGTCTCATCTTGATTCATTCTGTCATCATAAAACCATATTTATAATCAACATAAGCATAAGATAAACAGCAAATCTGAACCAAAATAGATTGGAATGGAAAAAATTATAATATTAATCACCTACACGAAGAAGGTTGATTAATTTATTCTCTCCTTTGTAACAATAAGTTGATTTATGATTTTGTTTTCTCCTTTCCTCTCCTTTGGAAATAGCAGCCACCACCTTAGGGTTTATGTTTGTTTTTGTTTTCTGTAGGTAGAATGACGTGAATATAAATGTTTTAGGGTGATACTATCCACATCTGCCTCAATACTAACTGACACCATTTAAATAGTTAATAAAAATAAATTATAAAACCTACATCAAAAACCTTCCTTAAACTTAAAGGAGATTCTAGAAGTAAACACGATCAGATATGCATAGTTCAACAACGTAGAAATAAAATGAATTCTAATCCTCAAACATAATTATTTTCAATCCAATACATTAAAAGTGAAGGAAGAAAATTAGATGAACAACGCAAGTATAAATATTTTATCAATTTCAAATTAGGAGTTAGTGAGTTGAGATATTTAGATATATTTAGAATATGCATGTAAATCGATATTTTTGCAACCTCGTTAATTTTCTAGGGAAAGGATAATAATAATTAATTGTATTTGACTATATCATACTATTTCTATTGCAATTAATAATTTTGTTTTCATATTGAACCAATAATAAAAGTAATAATAATTGGATATTTTTTATCGAAGTGATAATGAAGGTTCTTTACTATCTTCTATCATAGCACCAAATTTGAGATACAAATTATCCTTTGCTATGTTAGTCTTAGTTAGGGTTGCACATTTAAAAAAAATGAAAATTTACATACAGTTAAAGTCGATAACAACCTAGTCACAACCAAATTAATTGGATTCATGTGTTGATGAAGCATTAGATGAAAAAAGACCGGTTGTGGGTGAATTAGATTGAGAAATTTTGATTTCATTATTTGAAGAGAGGGAAGGAGGAAGGGAGATGAGAAGTTGTGTGGTTTTGAGAAAAAAATTATGAAAAGGTGTATGTGGGTAGGTGAGTTAAGTATTTGATTGGTGAGATGATGAATGGACGAGAGAATGTATTTAGGTAGATGTAATTGGTATAACCCATGTTTTAAGAGATATAAGTGTAATGTCATGAGCTTTGGGCCATCCCTTGCCTAATCTATTAATTTCTTATCATTTCTTATTAAACTAATATCCATTATTTCTCTTCAGTAAAACTGGGCTTGTATTGCCATATTTATGTAATTTATTTTTTAATCTCAATATTTTTAATTCATTACATTAATAATTACTCGATATTTAATTTAATTAACCATCTAATTGTCGCTCACTTTATTAATCAAATTTCAGTTGAGTAACTAAATTCACTCTTCTATTAAATTAATTATTATTTTTCTTGTATCCCTTATCATATTTTTCTTTAATATCCCTCTTCTCGATTAAACGAAAGCCTTTAAAGTTTATACCACCTTCTGGGTACACAAATACAACCAATAAACTAAAACTGGTATAGTAGCGAGAAGACCCAAAAAAATTGATACAAATAAAAAAAATAGTGATATTTTAAGAAGAAGTTTATTACAATACCATAAAGTATTTCAACATGAAGCATACATTTATTTGTTGAAATATTATAACATTCTCAAGGGCATTCAATTATCTAGTAATGATATTCTTAACACATCATAATATTTGTGATGCTTTAATGTATACTTTAGTATATTCTTATTTTGTTGATACTTTAATGTATCACAATAAATTTATTGGTACTTTAATATATCACAATAAATTTATTGATATTTTAGCTAATCAAAGTTATATATATATGTGTGTCATTACTTGCTAAAATATATTCAATATGAATTCATCAAAAGAACATTATATGAACAATTATGATGAAATCAAGGATTTCGTATATTGAAGTAAATGATATAACTATCAATAAAAAGTTAAAAAAAAATAAATACAAAACAAATTTTGAACTCATGTTTACTAGAAAAAACTCTAAAATATTTTGTAAATTCTTTTGCATATGAGAATACTTGATTAAAACCAATAATAATTTCAACTTTCGATTTTTCTCTCCTTAAAAGCTCTATCATCATAGCCACAGTTAACAATAGTAATTGGACAAGAACTACAACATAATTGAAAACTATTATCTTCGTACAATTCATTGAATGTCAAAAACAACTTCTTTTTCGTGTGTAACACAAGAAAATTGTGTTACTCACAGCTTCAAAATAATATGGTATTACTAAATTAAAATATGCATCAATGACAACTCTTTTTACTTCTAATGTATTACAAAACCGAACTGAATAGCAGTATAAATCTATTCCAACGTCACATACCTTCTATTTTACTTCATTAATAGTTGAATCTAATACAATTTTATGAGTTATAACACCTTTTCCTTTAAGAAATATAACTAACATGCTTGAATTGTGCAAAAGCTACTAAAAAGATGATACAAATAAAACAAATAAGAACATTTGCAAAATACTACCATAACATCGTTGCAATATATAATTGTGAGGGATCTTTAATGTATCATTGTTTTACTAATACTTTAATGCATCATAGTTTTAATGGTATTTTAAAGTGTGATTTATTTTAATATATCATGATTTCAATGTTACTTTAATTCTATCATAATGGTATTGGTACTTTAATATATCAGTGTCTAGTTATTCTCTAATGTTAATGGTAATTTTTAGTACCATGATTTTAATGAAATGTTAGTGTATGATCATGATTTTAATAATACTTTTATGTATCATGACTATAGTGACACTTTAACGTACCATGATTCATGATACAAAAATGTGTCACAATCCAAATCTTACTACTTTAATGTATCAAACTTTTAACAATACATGAAAATCCAAACTTCAAAACGATTTAAACAAATAAAACTAAAATGAGAATTAATAGAAAAGTTGAAATTTGAATGTATCGTGATTTGTTTAAATAGTTCAAGTTCAAAATCAATTAACTAATTTAAATATATATAGGCTTGAATGTACAACGATAGTAGAAAACTTGGGAGAACTACATGTAATCATAAAAATTATTAAACATTGTTATTTGAATCTAAAATGATAGAAGAGTGAATTGTAGTAGAGCATTGTAATAATTATAATAATGATAAATCGTATGGCTTTGAAAAATAAACGTTAGCAGAACCGAGAAGAGAGAAAAAAGATATAAAGCCTTGAATTTTTTTTTTTGGAAAATGGTACTTTATTAACAATAGAGAAGAAAGCATATATTTCCATGATATGCCTCATTAAAACTTTGCAATCCCCCTAACCTAAACGGGTGCCTTACAAGGAAAAAGAGTACATATCAATTCCATATATTAACATTACAAAATCATGTCTATTGAAAACAAGGTGTTGAAAAGATGGAGGAGTAAACTAACACAAGACGCACTCAAAATCATCCGTAAAATCACCTTGATCTATAGACACGAGAATACATTTAAAAGAAATAAAAAAAACCAAAAACATGAAACCAACAAGAGGACTTCACGTGGGATAAGGCATCAGCTCCAGCAGAACGATGAAAATGCTATCTCAGGGAATAAGCATCATCCAAGAACGAGAAAACATGTAACTAGATCTGGAAAAAAATGGATCTAATAAAAAGGTCCGCAAGCAACCACCAACTCCAGAATCCAGATTCGTCGATGAACTACAGAGGCAAGAATAGCAAGAGCTAATGCAGAAGCATTCAAGATGAGACCGAGTATCATTCATGGAGGTTGCTGATGAACATCGAAACTCAGATTATCCAAGATAAGTCTCGTCTCTGAATTCATCACTTGATTTTTCAATATATACTTCATAAATATTTTAACATCTTTTAAAATTAGAGTGGTTCTGACAGACTCCGGCATCTTGATTCCTCTAAAAATTCTGTTGTTCCTTTCGCACCATATGTTCCAGATCAGGGAAGTGAAAGTTAAGTTGGTAATTTGTCTTAGTATAGTGTCCTTTCCCTGTCTTTGTCTAATGCATTCCAGAATTTGATTAATGTTGCAATTACGATTACAGTCAATCTTAATTTTCTACATGATATTGTCCAGTAATCTTCTCGAATATGGACAGTTAAAAAAAAGATGATCCCTGTCTTCTAAATGATTTGAGCATAGAGTACATTGTTGATCTATATTAGAGTTCAATCTGCTAACGCACTCCTTAGTGTTCAACTTATTCTGTATGGCCATAAGCGCACAAATAGACATTTTCGGCGCACACCCTTTATCCCATATAATTTTGGTCTAGAAATGTTTTGTATGCTTGTTTCTGACATGGTTCCATGCTGATTTCATTGAACATTGTTCATTGCTATTCGGGTTCCAGACCCAATAGTCTTTTTCCTTTTGTGTTTGAATGTTAATATTATGAATAATATTATGAAATTGAGAAGGAATATTGCCCATGCTTTGTTTCCAGTTATTATTAGAAATTAACACAGAAACTATTGTATTATGCTCATTTACCACATCCATGGCATTCCTGCCAACTTTATTAATTAATGTAGATCCATTGATCCATGGATCAAACCATAGATTTGTGGTTTCTCCATTAGCAATATTCCTATTTATGAGACCATTGCACCACTGTCTAGCACGAAGTAATGTTTTCCAAATGAATGAAGCAGTTGGATTCATAGTAGCAGACCAGAAGTTATCTTTTTTATTGTATCTATTTTTAGTCCATTTAGCCCATAGCGATTCACCATTAATAAATTTCCACAATAGGTTAACAGCCACTGCTTTAGATAAATCTTCAATTTTCCTTATACCAAAGCCTCCTCCTTAAGCCTTGAAATTTTACAGGCATAGAGTTCAACAACTCTACCACTACAAGAAAAACCATTTACGGTTGCAAAAAACTGTGGCGTTTTATCATAAATGCAACCAAAAATATTTTTCCCAAAATATGTTTCGTGACTAAAAAAGTTTTGTTCCCGCTCCTTAGAAAACTTTTTCCACCTAGCCAAAAATAAACGTGACCGGTCATTGTTTTCCATCTCACGTATATTTAGATAACACTCTCCCCATTTCGATCTACTTCTGTAGAAATTTTTTTCCCCTTTTCAATCCTCGCGGAAGCCAGCAATTGCTCAAATTTCATCAACTAAAGATCAAGTTCCCCTTTTCATCGTCCACTCCATCCTTGCTCAACGTCCTCGCGACATTACTCAACATCCTCGCGGCAGCCAACAATCGCTTAGGTATATTTAGGTTTGAATCGTCTAAATCGATTTTGTGATTCCATTTTGTGATTCTATTTTGATTAACCCTAATTGGATTTAGTTGGAATATACTATGGAAAAACAGTAAATGAGTATTATACTTGCGCATAGCCCAATTCAGTCATATCAGAACAAATCCTCCAAATTTTCCATCTCCCCCAGCCAAAATTTCGAACTCTCCTCTGAACTATTGATGATGTTATGATTCAATTACCTATTTGTTGTAAGTTAAAGGAAAACAGATATGTCGTTTTTAGCCCTTGGTATTGTCAATCAGGTTGTTCTTTGGCTTGCAAGTCGAAGTTTACAGTCAATTCAGGTCGAGATACTTCTAAATCCTGCTTTTTTTTGTTAATTTGATCATGTATGTAATAACCTGTTTGTTGTAAGTTCATTAACATACACTTTGATTGTGTGTAAATATAGTTCGGTTACTTAACTTCCATGTTTTGAAGATAGTATGTTTTCTTGATAAAATAATGCCTTGATTTATCATGTATTGATTTCCCATTTTGTCTTTCTTTATAATCTGATGCCTAGGTTGTATTTGATCGGATTTAGTTTAGAACCTCCTTTTAGCATATAGACTAACAAGATTTGTGCATATTTAGAAGATATACAAACCAACAAAGTGAATTCTAGAATTTATAAATGAGGCCTAGAAATCACATCTTGCTTTACTAGCCCATCGTCTGCAGTGCATCTCCGCTGCCTTGGACTCTTTTCTTACATGCTTTGTTTTGATTCATGAAAAACTCGGCTATTTAGTTCTAGATGTCCAAAGACCATTTAACTTTATGTTCCTTATATGCTCATTCATTGCATTGAACTCGTAATATTTTCTTTTACATTTTAGTTTAGTTTCTATCCATATTTCACCATCTATTTAACCTATCTAACCTGAGCAGATGATCCTTCATCTATATTTCGGAAAACCATTTTTTTAAAGATGAATTTGTAAATTCATATGTAGTAGGGCCTTGGGATTATACATTTAGCTGGAAAATTTTGGCATTGGTTTTTGACTTTAAGGATGCTTTGGTACCCAATTTTATTAATAGCCAACCCAAACTGCCGAAAAAAAAAGAATCGCCTTATAAGGTATTGGTTGCCATAGCTTTGCAAGATGATTTATTTGAATTTTTTTACTTAGTATGCAAATAATATGCTTGCTGTTAGGTTGGGAATTTGTGTTTAGTGTGGAATGCATGTTGTAGTAGGATGCCTAGTTTTGCAATGTACTATAGTTAAACAAATGTTTGATATTATAATTGCTTAATTTTATTTGTTTTGTTACTAAGTTACAAAGCTATGTGATTAGGGTGCTGAGGTTACGTCTGTCAGGTTGCTTTGTTAATTGTCTAAATTTGGTAGGTCAAATGCAATCATCAGTTTCTATTTCTAGCAAGATGTGAACAATTTTAGTTTGAATGTTTACTAGAGTATTAATATTGTATAAAAAATCTTTATTAATAGGAAATTTAAGGTGCCATGTTTTTTCCATGGATCTATTGTAAAGTATTGGTAAAAGCACATACATCTTGGAAATTAATCTAAATTTGGAAGAAAAGAATTTCAATTTGTATATATATGTTGTAAATATTGAAGTTCAGTGCTCTATGTTTGTTATAGAGTGAGGCGTGGTTAAGTTTTCTTTTCCATTATAATGCTTGTGAGTTGCTAGTTCTATAGGAAAGTAATAGATAATCTTAGTGAAATCTACAATATAATGCTCTCATAAAACATAAGTAACAAAGAACTATGGAAATCGTCAATAATTTGTATTGGTCCTAATACATTGCTATATACGGAGCTAAGTAACAAAGAATCATGGAAATCGGCAACAATTTGCCATATCTAAAGCAAATGTAACCGGAGTGAATGAGAATTGCTTCAATCTTGAATTAATCAAAGTTCCATTTAAAAAAAACAAGTAGTTATTTGTAAACAAACTGCGTATCAATTATAAGGAAAATATAAATTTTATTACTATAGAGAAAACATAATTTATCATTATAGCCTTTTGATCTCATGAAAAATGATAAAAGAACTCATCGTTATAAGAAAAATACATTATTTTTCATTTAAATGATATATATTTTTATTGGTTAAATGAAATATTACTTTCTTTAACATTTTTGCCAAACTACACTAATATTTCATGTTCTCTTTCATAGTATAATGTACAAGAATTATTACTCCCTAGAAAAACAAATTTCCATTTCGGTAAAAAGAATCCAAGTATTAACATGTTACTGTCATTTTTACTAGATAAATTCAATGATATATTTTTGTTGAAAATGCAACAATTTTGAATAGTTACTATACTGTGTCATTTCTTTGTTTGGACAAATCCTTTGTAGATGTCAGCTAAATTAATTTGTATATAAGAAAAATAGTATAAATCTATCTGTGTTTACTCCATTTCTGAAATTTCGGACTTTAAGAAACATGGATTATGATAAATAGTTGGTAAATGGGCACAAATCTCCACAGCTATCATATTCTTAAGTCATTTTCTTAGGATGCTAAGTCATTAGAAATCAATATCGCGAATGATGCCTAATATGTAATACCCAATACTTAAAGTGGTCCTAGTAATTAGTTGATAGTTTCTGGACAACAATAAGAGTTCACTTAATTTGAAAGCTATGTGAAAGAAAACCTAGGCTTGATCTTGATTATGTATTAACTGACTAAACATGAATATGATATACGTTGTAGTCGAGTCTGAAATCTGTCGATATAGAAATGCATTCAAAATCAAGCCCTGCAACAGTAACCACTAATAGGTAATGTATCCATTGTTTGTTTATTGCATGATTCAACATTAAATTGTACACCAATAACTACTTAGTTTGTAATGTATGCCCTGTTTGTATACCAGAACAGTCATGCTTTTATTGTAGTGTTTCGCTCTGGTTAAAAGTAATTTTCAAAGCAAGAAAGGTTAAATCTTGAATAATCACATTCTGCCTTATGCATTAGCAAGCATGTTATCTGGTAATCTGTATTAGCCAGTCTTAAATTGGTTGGTAGTTCTTAGGCATAAATAAAGAGTAACAAGAAGGGATTATAGTAATGGTAAAGCTCTATTTTATGTGAAAATGATGGTTTACTGTCTAATTATAAATTGCTTTTTTTTAGTGATACTGCAATTACTTGTTTGAAGTCATCATTTATCCAATATTAGTATCATGTGATTATAAAAATATAGGTTATGGTGCTAGCTTCACTTCGTTGAAGATATAAGTATTGTCCTTAAGATGACTTTTATTTTATTTTGTTTCTTCTGTTTGAAATATGCACCACTGTGTTGTTGCATTTTGTATGCTTTGGTTTCTAAAATAAGTACACAGTTTTCAATATGCACTGTTTGAAATATGCACCATTATTTTTCCAGCCAATTGCAAAGCTGACAAAAGATAGTAAATGCAAGTTGATTGATGCCTTTGGTGTTCCCATAGCTTGGTCGATAGCAAAAGTCATTATGGAACCAAAATGAAAGGTATGCAATTCTTTATGTAATTGAAAACTTCTTGCAAAATTACCATCATGGATAACCAGTAGCAACAAAATACTTAAACCATCAACTCAAATAATTATAATGCCTAAGTGATTTGAAAAGGGGCTGCCTTCAAAGTTATTTGAAATTTTCCTCTAAATTGCCTCATTATAACCTGCTTGTAGATGGGCAATGAGTTGTTGTACTTGAATGATTTATGTGAATGTGCAACAATGTGAATAAGTTAGAATTTATGTTGGAATTTACTATGATCAGGCTTATCAAAATATGGTATTTATGTTGTATATATTAACTGTAATTAGTCGGTGGTTTAATCCATCAGTAGCCAGAAGTTATATCGACTAATTGTACGTACTTAAAAGATAATTTATGATCCTAAGTTTCCAGTCATTTTACATACTAGGACCATATTATATTATTATCCCATATTTTTATCAACAAATGCATCTATCGTTATGAATTTTTTGAATCTGTGTTTGGCTGTATCCATATGGGTCTGGCAGACTTCTTACACCTACCTAATTTCACTATCCAAAATAATTCATGTACACTTATATTTTCATCTCTATTCGAGTATATGAAAATCTGTGTTTGAGTATATGAAAATGTACGGGCAGAGATAAAATGTACAAAACATTGATGACAAATCTTCATTTTCATTTTATTCTTGGCCAAAACTAACATGCACATTATTTTAGTTTTCATATTCAGTTGTGCATATTCAGTTGAACACAAGATTGCACATATTCAGTTATGCATAACTTTAGTCTCATTGTTTTCTCAGTATTGATGGTCCTGTCATTATTATCTCAGTATTGATTATAGCTTGAGTCTCACTGTTGATTATATTTTGTCTACAGGTAGGCGTTTCTGAAGAATGAGCAGTAGCATCACTAGTTTATCGTACTTGTTAGGTAGTTTGGTTGTTTATTGTACTTGCTTAGTTCAGATATTTATGGTACTTTAACTGCAGCAGTAGCATATTGTTTGTGGTACGCAGTTCAGTTGTGTAAACTTCTATGTACGGTTAACCTTTTGTTTTGAAACTACTGTTCGGTTGTGTAAATTTCTATGTACGGTTAACATATTGTTTAAGTTAGTGCTTTTGTTTATGTATTTTGTGGTTTTTAAATGTGTTTATGTTTGAATGTGTATGTGTATATGTATATGTATTTTGCGGTTGTTTAATGTGTATGTGTTTATGTATTATGTTATAAGCTATGAATAAGATTGAACTAGAGGCAATTTATAGGCAGAGCTGGAATATTTTTAGTAGCGTTTCGAAAACGCTACAAAAAATAAAGGGTCGAAGGAGAGCATATATAGTAGCGTTTTATACACGCTGCAAAAAAGAATTTAGTGGCGTTTCATAAACGCTGCAGTAAAATGATTTATGGTAGCTTTGAAATAAGTGCAACTAAAAATCAGGTATTTTTAGTCGTGGGCTTTATAATAGCGTTTATCAAAACACTGCTAAAACTTTTAGTAGCGTTTTTTGAGCGCTACTAAAAATCAAAATTCTTGTAGTGTACTTTGAATAAAAAAAAAAGAATGGATACAATCAGACAAGAAACAAGAGAGATATAATGTCAAAAAGTTGGACTCACCGTCAGATTTTACCGTAAACGGCTGGAGCAAAACATGCTCCGATTCAAAGTTCTAGGCAAGTTTTCAACTAGTTACAAAGGTCTAAAAGCCTTGAAATTTTACAGGCACAGAGTTCAACAACTCTACTTTCAATAATAAAAAAATGAATACAATCGGACAAGAAACGAGAGAGATATAATGTCACAAAGTTGAACTCACAGCCAGATAAGCTCTCAAAATTGGACTCATAGTCTGTTTTCACTGTAAACGGCTGGAGCAAAACAGGCTCCGAGTCAAAGTTCGATAGCAGATTTCTATAAGCTACAGAGGTCGTAATGACTTGAAAATTTGTTTTGACATTTGGTTGTTTGTGTAATAATGGAGGATAAGTTATAAAGCTCTATCTTAAAGAAAATAAAGTAATGCTAAATTTAAACTTTTAGCATGAATTTGTGAGCAAGCCTTGTTTTAAATTTTTGGCAGCATTAAAGATTTGTTGGTATGAGTTTGAAAAGAAAAATAAAATTTGAAAACAAGTTTAAGTTAATTGTCAACTTTAGATAGTTTTATGTTGATAATAATTTGGAAATTTAATTTTGTGACAAGAGAAAATATAAATTTGAATTGTTCATTTATTATAAAATGCTATATTAAGTAGTGCAAGGTATAATAAATTAACAAGGCATAAGATTCAATCATTTTTAATTGTGAGAACGATTTCAAAATTAATATGTAAATCCAAAAAAAAAATTGGATAGATAATTATCCCTTGATAATAAAAGAGATTGGTAATCTCTTTCAAAATGAGTTTTCAAAATCAATTGTTTGGAAAACTTGATTGTGTAAAATAATGAAAGTGTTTCTTATTAGTGAATTGTTTTTACATAAAGTTAATTAAATTTTTTGAATGTCTTAGCTTTTCGGGAATGAGGATCATGAAATAAATGATTTAGCATGAAAATCTTGTTTTAAAAATGTAGTTTGAAATTAAAAAGGGCTTGGGAATTTCAAATTTTAAACTGATTTTAAAAGTTGAAATTTTATTTGGAAAAGTGCTGTACTAAAACAGTGATAACTTGAGATATATAATTCCAAATGAGCTCAATATTTTTGTAAATGAAAGAGCTTTCAGTAAACTATAAATTTTCTTTTTACCACTTTGGAAGATTTTGCTTTTTATTCTGTCTAAAATGGGTTTGAAAGTGGATGGACATCTCTGTCCTATTTTAAATTTTCTAAGATTTAAGCTGAAAGTAAATTTAGCATAAATTTCAAACCGTTAGTCCGATTTTGATGATCTTTATATTTATGAAAAGCTTAGACTTAGTAGAACAACTTTCACTTTATAAGTGTTTTCATATTTTGTTGTTTGCTGTATCAAAACTTGAGTTCTTTACAGCAGGTCTAAAGTTAAATAAAATGGATTATTTCCCTTAATAGATGCTTCTTATTTTGTGAATGTAACCAAATTGATTTTTAGAGGGAAAATATGTCACAAATTGAAATATATTTGTGGTGGAATTAGAAGATGAAACAACTTAAATTTTATTTACCCTAAATAAAGAGTAATGAGCTTAACTTAGAATTTAAAATAAGAAGCTTTGAGAATTTTATAATGTTGAAAATTGAGAATTTGGTTATGAAGATAATGGGTTTGAAGGTCTAAGAACAATTGATTTGTAAAAGAAATATAAAATTCATTCATGTGTTTAACTTGCCTTTGTGTAATTATCTAACGACTTGCATTTATGCAGTCGTATGAGTTTGGTGGTAGTGGGAGAGACCCCCTACCTCTTATTGAGTTTTCTTACCTTAATGGTTGCCAATCTAATATCGATATGATTTTTTTGTATAACACTATGAAAGGAGTCATATCAATATTTTAAATCTCAAACCAAAGTATTCTTTTATCTTGAATACATCATTTTATTAATCAATGCATCAAATGATATTTTCTTCCAATTAAGACATCTTCTTAATTAGAATTATTTACCTTACTTACTCAAACTACCATATGGTATCATTATTTAGATTCCAATAGGTTATACTTACATAACCAATTAAAAGCATAACCATATTCAATTTCACAAATTTCAAATAATATAATGGCATTGCCTCGCCATTAGTTCTTAGTGAATGACCATATCAATTAGCTACAGAGTTGACCAAATGACCAAAACTGCCTCGCCACTTATCCAACAATCACTATGGTTCAATGGCTGCATTTATCACCTAAAATAAAAATTTAACACTCAAACCCTTATTAATTTATATCCAAATTTTACCTATTAAAACTCAATTTACCGTGTCTGACTGTCTCATCATAGTGTTTAGGAAATTTCTATCGATAACGTTGATCAGACGTATCGACCAGAATTCTTAAAGCACTCGATGGACAATACAACACAAAATCATTTTCTAAATGATAAACATGCCTCTTACATAATTTTACAAAATATTCTTTGTTTGTCTCAATAAACAGATTCCAATTATACGTATAAGTATATCTTCAGTTAGAAAGAATTGCAATTTAAATTATTGCTTTCACTCATCATCTATGAATACAAGGACGAATTCATCGAGATATTCCCATAATACTCGATTCATAAGATCGACGAAATAAGCTAGAGTGTTCGTTAAACCGAACGGTATAACAAGCCACTCATAAGACTCATAATGAGTGCGGAATGCGGTAAGAGGAACGCTATCCTCCGTAACTCGTAGCTGATGAAAATTGGTGCAAGGTCAAACTGAGGAAAGACCCTAGCACCACTCAACTGATCGAAAAAGTCATCGATTCTAGGCAATGGATACTCGTTCTAAATGGTTAACTCGTTAAGCTTGCGGAAATCGATGCAAAGCCTAAGAGTATCATCAGATTTCTTAACAAAGATGACCGCGGCACCCCCACGGTGAAAAACTAGGCTGAAAGAATTGCTTGGCGTCAAACTTCAACAATTGCTTTTAGAGTTCCTCATTTTCTTTAGTGGACATCCTCGTGGGAGGACAACTAACAAGCTGAGAACCAGGAATGAGGTCAATACAAAACTCAATTGCCCACTTAGGTGGCATACCCGAAACGGACTCACATACATCAACAAAATCACAACCAACTGGAATTCGAGATACTACATCATCATCTCGATACTCAAGAGCAATTTAAGGTACTTCAAAATAAGTACCAACATTCCGAAGAACAAGAGACAACTAATCAACCGAATCACAATACCTAAGATATATGATCCTTTCAAAACATAGGATTCGGGCTTGATAATATGCAAGCCAATCCATTACAAAATCAAATCAAATCCAAGATAGTGAATAACGTGCAAATTCGCACGAAAAGAAAAACCACAAAGGATAATTTTAATATTCTCACACAACACGCTAAGTATTGCAGATCCCCTCAATGGGATTCGCAATCCTTAAAAAAATGACAAGACAAGAAACATCCAATGACATAACAAACTCCTTCGATACGAATGAGTGTCAAGCACCCGTATCGAAGAGAACTCGAATAGAACAATCACGATTAGGGTTATTCATAGGGTAAGATATTATTAACTCAATTATGTAATACTACGGAATTACAGTACATTCCTAGACGTATTCCCAACTTATATCTACCCCAGGACCCGAAAAGGTTAAATTAACAAGAAAGAATGAAATTTTTGTATTATTGCTCAAATTAACCAGAAAGAATGAAATTTTTTTATGCATTACTGTTGTTTAATAAATATATTAGATACACACTGAACACTTAAAATTAACTGTTAGAGTTTTGTTCGTCTGAATTTTATAACATAATGTCTGTATTCTATTTCACAAACACAAATATTATACTGGTAGACAGTGACAACATTTTTTACTGGACTACACAGACTACGTTTTCAACAAATCACAATAACTGATATTAACACACATGAGTAGCTCTTGTTACTTTGAGCATAAATTCCTCATCTACCATCATCTGACATCAACTGGGAGAATACTGCACTAGCAGCCATTCCTGAACGTCCATCCTCCATTGATCTCGGAGCTTCTTCCTTGTATTTGTCTGCGTTATCTTCATCAACTCCTACATTTGATGGCAGCTTTCTCATCATTTGAATGGCGGCTTGCGATTCTACTTTACCACTATCCTCATAAGCTTCTCTTCTAACTTCGGTTTCTTGTAATTTCAACGCGTATTCCAGATTCCACAACACATCACCCATTGTAGGCCTATCCACGCCATATTCAGCCAAGCATTTCTCCGCAGTTTCACCAAATTTTTTGAGCGAGTTTGCGTTTATTTCTCCTGCAAGTCTTCTATCGATGACCTTCTCAAGCTTCCCCCTTCTTTGCCATCTAAGAGCCCATTCAGCTAAGTTAATCTCATCTCTTGATAAATTGGGATCAATTACAGGCCTTGCACACAAAACCTCGAAAAGCATAACTCCGAAAGAGTACACATCCGACTTAGCTGTGAGTTTTTGTACTTTGAAGTATTCAGGATCAAGATATCCAAATGTTCCTTTAACACAAGTACTGACATGAGTCTCTCCTAAAGTTGGCCCTTCTCTTGAAAGTCCGAAATCTGCAACCTTGGCCAAGTTGTGTTCATCTAATAATATGTTGGTCGATTTTATATCTCGGTGAATGACGCTCTGAGAGTAGCCAGTGTGCAAATAATACAATCCTCGTGCAGCGCCAACACAAATTTCAAGTCTTTGCTTCCATGTCAAAAATGGCATATTCGAACCATACAAGGAATCCTTAAGCGGACCCTTTTCCATGTATTCATAAACAAGAATCATTTCTGATTGATCTTCGCAATACCCGATAAGTGACACTAGATGTTTATGTCGAATTTGAGATAAAAACTTAATTTCGTTAAGGAATTCAGGATAACCTTGCTTGGATTCAGCCGTTCCCTTTTTTACAGCAACTTTCATGCCATCTCTAAAAACACCTTTGTAAACTTTTCCAAATCCACCAGAACCAATCTGTAATCTATCAGAAAAATTGTCTGTTGCAAATGCAATTTCATCATATGGAATTTGGAGGGCTTTTAAAGATGCATTAGTCCCTACACTGGATCTTGTTATAGCACTTAAACCTGAACTTCCTTCATCATGTCTGAAAGTGTGCCAGGATGACAGTGATTGCTTTTGTTGGCTTGTCCCCTTGGAACGTTTTCGACATAAGAAGAAGAGGACTAAACCTAATGCCAGAACAAAGAAAAAGCCACATACTATCGAAGAAATCAGGATTTTCTTTGAACTGCCACTGTTAGACTTATCGTCAACTGAGTCCAGTCCAATTTTCATGACCTCTAAACCATTAAGTATAGCATTAGTTGTGTCTGATGTGCTCAAGGTAGATCTACCGACACTGATATTCATATTTCCATTCAAGTCTGGTTCAGCGGCAAAATCCATATAAAATGGAACAGCAGATTCCCCATCCATAAAATCAGTCGGTCTCAGGTTTGGGTATGCTGCTAAATTGCCTATGTAGACATTAAATATAGGCTGAAATTCAGGAAACATGAAGTTGCAGAAATGCATCCTGATCAAGTAAGTGTTGTTTGGTGGTACTTTAAAGGTCCATGTCAGGTTAAGATCGAAATGCGGAATTGAGTCTAGTACAGACTGAGATATAGCCATTGTTCTTGCTGTGTCGTATACGCTTTCTGGTGCTACTTCACGAGTTCTTCTCAGGTCACCTGTACCGTAACTGTTGATAACTTTATTAACTTAAATGTACATATACCGAGTTATTCAGATATCATTAGTGGGGTTGGGCTTGTATAACATATAATATTACCTGATTCTAGATGGATCGGTGGAGTTCTTGGAAGACAGAGAGCTCTGATACATGTATGGATCATCTGGCAACCATGTCCTCCATACCGTATCATTAGCTGGGGTTACCTTATCACCGCCAACGTTAATTCTATACACAGTTTCAACCCCTTTATTAGGTAACTGCCCTATTAAACCACTGTTACCATTCGGAGGAACAGGAGTAGCATTCACATCATTTATAAGGGTGGTAGGAGCACTAAACACTTCAATAGCGCTTACAAACGCGAATGAATCGGTAATGAACGTTATCGCTAGTTCATCCACATCGATCCAAAGAAAATACTCTTTTATTATGATCTTGTTAGTAGAGAAATCTGTTAGGAGCTTGAAATTGTTAAGAGCTGTTACGCTGATGACTGCGTTTGACAGATTGTAGGATCCAGATATGATTGGAGAGAAATGGAGGCGAATAATGTAAGTGCCCTGCTCTTTAGTATCGAATTTGTAGGAAGTAGATGAATTGAAAATTCTAGCAGTTGAATAAAGAGATGTAGTGGATGATAATGTCGAAGAAATCGGTTCAGAAGTTGAGTTTGAAGTAAGAAATTCATAATCAGTTGTGAAGAATCGAATTGGATTGTCGTCTTGAAGGGTAGCGGTTACTGATGATCCACAGTTAAGGAAGTATTGGACTCGTGGAGAGAATGAAGATGTGGGGATTTGGATGATGGAGAATATAAGGATTGAAATGAAAATTGAAACCATTGTGAAGAGGAAAGTTGAAGACTGTATAATGTGCTAGTGGTGGAGTTCAGAAATATCATTCCACTTTTAATTATATATAAGTTCAATGGATTCAATGGCCAGCCAATTACATTTTAGTTTTATTTTTTGACTCAATGATTGACTTTGGATGGAATTTCTTGGTATGTTTTTGTTTGTGGAATTTTATGATATTTCGAGTGGACATTAATTAATCATTTTGGCGGTATATAAGAAAAGTATTTAGTAGCAAACAGCTCTCCATGCTGTTTTATCTATATTTCATTTATGTGAATTTATGGAGTGGGGCTAACTTTGACAGTGATGGTGAATTATATTTGGTGTGTGATTCAACATTCAAGTCCGATATAAAGCAAACCACTAATATAAAATATTCCAACTTGTTGACTTGTAAAGAATTATGGTATATCAATATATCATACAAGGCTGAAATATCCTAATAACCAATGAATGAAACATTTTAAAAGCTGAATTGTTCTTTTGTACTTCATAATATATTTTCACTGAAAATGTTTGTTTCTAGTTCAGCTCTTCACCAGCTGAAACTAATGGATTCAAAATGCAGATTATCAACTTCTGCAGATGAGCAAATTGCAGCAACCTGATGTCTTAGTGCACTCGGTCCGCTAGCCATCACTCCTACGCTCTTCCCCTCCATCTCGGTAATCATCTCTGCAACAAAAGTTACTTATAAGCTACAAGCCAACAAACACATCGGAAACGTTACTGGGAAGAAAGAAAAGAAAAACAAACTTACTTCCAAGGTCAGGTCTCTTCCCATAAGTAACAGTTGGATCACTTTCAAGAGCTTCAAGTGGTAAACTTTCGAGCTCCATTTCATCATCTATACCCGGCACTTGCTTCGACTCCATGCAACTTGTTTTCTTGTTCGCTAACACAGCAACACTAGAAGTTATTGCAATGCACACACATAGAGCCAGCAAGTTGATCAGAGCTCGGTATGTTTCAGAAAAATTTCTACCGGAGCTTTCAATTGGGTAAATGTAAAACCTGGTTATGACTCCTATAACCATGAGAAACAATATGAAGGAAGATGATATTATTGCACTCAGCCATAGCCAACCATTTTGACCCAAAACCGGAGACAGGCACGAATCCAGAGGATTTGGCTTAAACTGAACTGTCCGGATCGATTTCCATACGTTCAGGTTTGGCTCTTTCTCCCTTGTGACAAAGGCTTCTATCTGAAGCTGCAGATTCGAAAGGCCGGATGCTTTGGTGCCGTTTGGAAGGAGAAGATCGAGCATTTTGAGTTCGGCCGAAGTTTTGACGCTGCATATGAGCAGAACTCTTGGAGTTGGAATTTCATATGTCGAGCTTTGGTGGATGAGCTCTCTGATTATGCCAATGAACGGTGTGATTCCACTGCCTCCGCTCACCATCACAAGCGAATCATGCCTGTATAAAATACGACCATGTTACTGCTGCAAGTACGGAGAAATAAAATTCATAATTCGAGCTTACTTTAAGAAGTCAATCGATGCTGGGCCATACGGCCCTTCAAGTGAAACAGCAAGGCGGTCGAGCGAGGTTTGGTTCAGCTTATCGTACAATTCTTGGGTCCAGTTTCCTTCCTTTTTTATGATCACACTGAGCGTTCCAGGCTCGAAATTGCTGCTGGAACTTACCGTGAATGGATGCCACTGAAGCAAGGACACACTTGGTACGTTCACAAATATGATGCTCAATGGCGTGTAACTGAATCCTGAAAGTCGAAAGCTATTACATCAATAAATCATTAAAAAAAAAGGGGGAAAATAATAGTAATTTGAGCACTAAGAAGACTGAACGCTGAAGTATGTGTTGTTGACAAGGTACAGAGTCTACAGACTTACTTCTTAGGATAGTGTTCGATTTGTTCAAGTACTAAGCAAAAACATGAAGTACCTTGGTTCTTGGAGAAGTTGAGCTCAACAGTTTCAGGAGTAAGTCGAGCGGAAACAAGGCTAACACAATGCCGTGATTGCAGGAATCTCAACCAACGGTCGACGATGAAGAGGTAAATGCCAGGAAGAATATAACAGTAGGAAGAAATGCCAGCGTGGAGCAGAAAGAAGAGGAGGAAGACGATGTACAGATGATGGGTGTAGTAAAAGAGCTCGAAGGCTTTTCGCCTGATGCGAGGCAATGCAGTGATCCACATTAACAAACCACACACCAGAGCTATTTCTCCGGCTGGGATGGCTACGTCCTCAGTCCACTCCAACATCTGCAAACATATATTACAAATTAATTTCATAAAAAATGGTATGATTATGATACTCAATCATGTGTTTTATTAAATGTAATCTGACAACTCATAGTGAGGATTTATGGTACAGTATGAGCAGCCTGACTCGATATTAAATGATATGTATGTAACTGATGGAGAGATGCCCTAAGTATCGGTACCAGATGAAGGTTGTGACTGGAAATCCAGACGACAAGGAAGCAGAGGCCATGAGAAGTGAATAAAGTCATAACAAGGTGGCCGAGCCAAACATGGTATCTGATGCTGGATTCGGAAGTGAGACCTACGAGAGGAAGAATGGTAGAAGCCCTTGCAACAGGGAAAAATAAGAATGCAGAGCACAAGCTTCCAACAAAACCAAGTCGGTAAGCCACTGATCTCAGTTTCATTTGCCACCTGAGATGCTGCATTGTTAGTTATACCAAAATAAAATAAAATGAGACTGTGCTATGTATATAACATATAACATAATGGATTATTATGAATACTAACAAAGTGAGTCCTAATGCTTTTGCGGTCTTCTCGGTCACGAAGGGGGAGTCATTTGTTATGTACATGGACAGCGACCAAATAACTAAGGCAAGGAACATCAAGCAGAAGGAAAGTTCCGTTGCGGATAATATGCCGAGTGGCCCCTTCTTGATGAATGGTTTCTTCCATGTTTGTAGATGACGTTTTGATGCTTTCCTGCAAAACTTATATGAATGAGACGGCACATTTCATTACAAAATATGATCTGATATTAGATGTCGATCGACTATAACGTTGATGTGTGGCAAAGGCAGAGCGCATAAGTTGATCAGGTATGACAACAATAACTAAAGATGAATTTTCGAAATATATGTATTTACTTCAAAAGCTAAAAATTTAAGTAGTGTTTGGTTTAAAAACGAATTTTGGATTTTCTATTTTTAAATATTGATGTTAAATATAAGAGAAGTGAAGTGATAATGAAGGTGATGGAAGGAAAATAGATGAACAATGGAGGGAATAGAAGGACGATGAAAGGATGGATTGTTTTTCGTGCTTTCATTATTTTTCAAAACACGGAAAATAAAAATAAAAAATTGTTTTCTATTTTGTATGTTAATTTTGTTTTCTAAATTGGTTGTTTTCGAAAATATACATGCGTTTTGCACATTTTTGTATGGACGGAAACACAAAACTAAAAATGACAAACTAAACAAAGCCGTAGCTTTGCATAAAACAAATTTTGGTTTACAGATACATGTATCATAGATGGAACATTGATTAGGATTTTGCTTTACATCAAAGATTCTTTTTTTTTTTATTAACATGAAATACAAATGATATCCGATTCTGGTGTCCTACCCAAACATTAAACTGTGAACAAGTATTCAATATTGACCGGATAAACAATCTACTAAATAGTTTTACAAACATCAAAGAATTTGTGTCCATTACAGCAAGTATAACATTATGTAAAAACAAATAAAAATCAAACAGAGACGTCTGCTTGAAAATCAGATGATACATAGGACTACTTTGTAGATCAACTTTTTTAGGATGTTGAAAACAATTGCTTAAAAAAAACAGAGGGAACCAGAATGGAAAAAAAAAATACTAATTAAAACAAAATATACAAAATTATAAAATATATCATGTATGTATAATGAATTCTTACGGTTTAACATTATAAGCTGATTTCTTGATCATATGCACATAAAATGATCCGACTATCGCCACTAACAACCCTGGAAATGTCATCATCAACATACTCGTCCCTGCAGCAATATTCTACAAGCAAATATGAAAAACCAAAAAGTAAATTCGAAAATAATAACTTGAATCGCTATCAAGTATAACCTTGTCTTCCAAAATAAGTCGAATTTGTTGCTGTCATAATCTTTGGAAGCCAAACTTTTTGAAAAGTGTCAGTAGGCATCATAATCCATAGAAAAATCCAACCAGTAAACACAATGCCTGCAAAAATCTTCGTTGCTTTCAACATTATTACGTACTGTCCTCGATTCAACTCCACTGATTTTTTAGACGTTCAACTGGAGTTCGTGTAAGTATTGAGAAGGGAATAAATAGTAATCTTATGGAGGTGTGAAAAGAATATGAGAGAAGATTAATCTCCAAAGGTTATGTATGTTAGATTTGTATTTGGAACCTACCCATTTTAAACAATCGCATTTATCTCTGCCTTCACTGTTTTTCTAAATACGTTTTTCCTTTTATTACATAATGAAGAAGGTCCAGCCCTAAATAGATACGTAATAAATAAATAAATAAAAAGTCATTTATAATAATGAAATTTAACATTAATGTTCCTCCTCGGAAAATTTTATTGGGAATGAAAAACAAATAATTAAAATTGAAATTTTTATGAAAATAACTACATCTTTATAGTTCAACCCACTGATTAATAGAAGGGAATACTAGTTAAAATTAATATTTTGTTCAATTTTTATGGTTTGACCCATCCACTGATTAATAGAATGGGGAATACTAGTTATTTATTCAATTAAAGAATGCCATTTGAAACTAGTATTATATGCAATTTACGTTTACGGAATACTAGTTATAATTAACATTTTCATTCAATTAAAAATAATAAAAATCTGATTGTCCTTCGATTTAGGTTTTTCTCAAAGTTTGTCTTGTGTCTATTTTAGATTGGGACAGTTTTACAAATGTATTAAAAACAAATTTCAAACAAAATATATGCTAATTAAATGGGGATTCCAAATTAATCCTTTTATTTGAATATGGTTGAGATACGGATCGTTTATATTTAATTGTGAATTCTCTAGATTTAGTACGGAACAAATTGAGAAATGTGCTTAATAAATAGTTCATGTAAATGGGAGAATGAGACTGAATCTTGGGTATCTAAGGGATGATGGATTTTGGAGTTCATCTTTTAATCAAGGTGATTATCTTAAAATTACATATTTATTTGGATGTGAACACGGTTTGGAGGTAACCTTGAACCGATTCAGAAAATAAAATAAAAGTTTCAATGTATATGACTTTATAGTATATGCGTAAGGATTATGTAAGTACAAGTAAATTCATAGATGTGCCTGTAACTAATTGCATCTGCTGAGGCATATAATGCTATAACTATTTTTTGGCTTATCTCGGTGTTGGACAATTGCTAACAAACCATTACAAGTGTGAAATTTCATGACCATGAATTCAGTCTTAATTTGGAAAACTAATTTGTCGTCAAATGCTCATTTAATTAGTGTCCTACACCTAAAATGAATATTAAAACTTTACAGCTAGTAGATTTATTATAGTCAGTACGAAAAGATGTTGATATCTAGGTCGTTTTTGCTTCCATTCCAAAGATGTTTCTCTCAAGTTCCCCACTTATTATGTCAACAAATGCTTTAGCATGTACACGGTAAAAATTATGACAAAAATATTGAATCAGATAATTCTATTTTTTCGTTTTTCTGGATTTTGGATCACTTCAGAAGTACTTTGCTTAAAAGAGTACTTTTCCTCCTGTCAAAGAATTATTTTGCTTTGTTTAAACAAACTAAATAGCGTCATATCATAATTTAGAGGTCACTAATTTTTTTTTTTTTTTATATCAACGGATGAGAGCGCCTATTTTAATACAAAATCAAACATAAAATTAAACACAACAAATATAAACCGTTAGATCATTTTATCTTTACATTGAAGATGGAAATTATGAGGATATCTACTTGCCAAGATTTATCATGTCTCATTTTGTACCCAAATTCACTTCATTTCTCTTGTCCTCAGATCTTGTTTGTAGGTCATTCAACGAATACACTCGGATGCAGATAGTACCATATCTGTATTTGTATCTGAAATCATTTTCATATATCGGATATCCGCATCCGTGGATATGGATGAATATTGGATAATTACCATATCTGCTAACAACCGGTAAACCAAGAAACATAAATGAAAAATTCCAGTTTGACGTTAACTTTTTTCAATCTCATTGATTATTAAAATATTAAAATAGACAAATATAATAATAGTAAATAGTTTTCAATAGTCAATATGCATTTAGTGCGTATAATATGAACTTCTAATTTAATAAAATAATAAATAAACATCTTTCATTCATAGTACTAAAATAACATAATTTAAATATGCAGATGTCTTCATATTCGCATTCTCATCCGTTTTTCTGAAAATCGAATATTTATTCGCTTTTCGGACATGAATGTAGATGAACTTCGGATTTTTCGAGTATCCATTGACAACCTTACTTGTTTGACACCTTCAACCAGCAATTTGATGACGCCACGCCGTCATCCACCACCACTGCTGCAGCTACTCATCGTCCTCCCCATCACATTCATTGTTATCCCATCACCAACGTCTCTACCAACTGCGACATCTCCAGCCTCCAATCCTAAAACAATACCAACATTAATCACCACCAAATTCAAATACTGCACCACACCATCATGCCTCACCGCAGCCCTAACCGACATCGTCGTTGCACCTAACAATCACTTTAGCAAAAAAATGAACTAAAAAAATGCTAAATTAAATTAACATCATACATATGTGATGCTAAATCTATTTTTACAGTTCTAAAAATTCTAAATTAGACAAGCGTTGTAAGAATCTATTGATATATCCATTATTACAGTTTAAAAAATGCTAAACTAAGCTAGCTATATAAGTTTATAATGATATTTTCATTTTTACAATACAAGTAGTGTTAGTTCTATTTAGCATTTTTGGCTGTTAGTTCATATTATAAAAGTCGTTGTTGCCATTATCATCGGCGTCCAAACTCCTCCAAGTAGTGATGTGGGATGGTAGATTAGACCCGAAAAGGCTTGAAATGCAGAATTTCGTATGGCAAGTGGAAGGGCTCAAACGCAAGCACCTTCATTAATCACCTATGTCAATCTCCATTCAAAATTGTCATACCTCGTTAAAATCAAACCTTAGCCTGATAACCACCACCACAGGTCATTCCCCAAGCCACCACCAGTGCCTCACCTCCCATGCTGCCTCCACATGTTGCGACCGCCGCCCACTCAATCTTGTCGGTGTCGTTGTACGTTTTAAGTTAAAGGATGTTTTACTTTATGGTGGATTATACCAAAGAGTTTGTCCAAGAATTCAACATAAAAATCTCATGTCCTTCAAGCCGTAAAATTCCTATAGCTTTTCCTCAATCTTATTTTCCACATTCAAACAGTACTGGAAGATCTAACGTTTTAAATAAATTCTACTAAAAATATTGTTTTTAATGCAATCAATTTGGCTCCAACAGCATTGATCTTTATTTTAAGTCTTATGGTCAAACTTTTAACTCTAATCAAATCAATATGTATGTACATATGAAAAAATAATATCGCACGAGGTGCACTTACGAATCATAAGGTTGATACCTAAAAATCAAAAGGTAAGAAAAAGGCAACGTAAGTCGCATGGGATGATTCATCTTATCGGATATCAATGGTTATGATGAAATGACTAACTTGTGTTATATAACAATACAATATCACTACACCAAAACAGGTGATTTCCAACGAGTATAACTGTCGCAAACAGTTTCAGCAACGCTTATTAGCGTCGCTGTAGGGGCGTCGCAATTTATTGCCAATGCTTATAAGCGTTGGCGAGTTTAGTTTCCCAACGCTTATAAGCGTTGGAAGGTTGTATTCGCCAACGCTTATAAACGTTGGTGTATATTATTTAGCAACGCTTATAACGCTGAAATATTTTCATTCTCAATATAGTCAATTATTTTAACATTAATAAACAATTAATAACTAACATGATATGCATTATTATACTACATTCAATAGGAACCCAAAATTTACAATATTCATGATCAAATAACAACATAAATTTCATAGTCAACTACTTCATAACAATGTCAACTACTTCATAACAAGTATAATACATAATTAAGTTGGTTAATTCAATACATAATCAACTACTTCATAACAATGTCAAATTGGAATACAAAAGACAACGTAAATTTCATAGTGAAATTCTACAAATACCGAATACGAAACTCCAGCCATATAACGAAACCTCCATCTGAAAAATGACATAACTTGTACATTCCATTTTGAGGACCAAAAGCTTCCGCAATTGGGTCATCTTCAAGATCTTCGACTCCACCCTTAGAACTATCATCCAACTTCCTCTTTTTTTCCGCTTCCTCTAGAAGTGCCTGCATTTAATATCACGTTAAATTGAATTTGCAGTTCCTTTATAAAAATTAAATTGAACATTAAATTAAGTTGATAATAAATAATTAATAATTGTTTTAAATAAAAGAACACAAGGAATCTAACAAACTAACAAACTACAGACTAAAGCTAGTGAATTCCCAACCTTTTCTTTACAGTCGAATTATCAAAAGATACTAGTCAGAGTCTTTGGTCCACCTTGCCTCCATCTTGGCTAATGATTGATCATTGCATTTCATGCTATTCAACCTGATGTTAAGCATTAAATACCGACAGTTTGAACATACTAAGATAATCCATTCCCAGGCAATGTACATTATCCACGTTCATACAAGCAACTTCGGCTGGTTGCTTATTTCATCTCAGAGTTGTTCAGGTGTTGCTTTCTATGTCATTAAAATCATATATTCGTAGTACATCATCATCAATGAGCCAAAGTATCACCATCACCTCTTAGTACAAAACTCCTCCGTTTATCAGCGAAAAAAAAAGAAAAAATTCCATCTGCATCAAATCGTCGCTTTGTCAACTACAACTAAACCTAGAACATCTATCCTATCTACTACCTTCATGACTTAATCTCAACAGATTGGTGTTCAAACTCAACACATTCACAAACCAACAAAGCAACAGATCTTAATACAAATCCAAGTTACAACAGTATATCTCAGGTGCCAATGTTCTTCTCAGCAGTTCATCGCAACAAGCATCGTTTTCAATCCAGAATCTGGACATAAGCATTTTAGTTTTTCAGACGAGAGCAGTCAAGCGTCGTCAATCATAGCCGCGATCTCCTCCTACATCGTCAGCAAGACAGCAACGCAAATGGCTTTGGCAATGCGAGTGATCCATATCTGATTCACACAGCTAAGGAGACTAATGCAGTCATATCTCATAAGAGGTACTAACTTCATAGATGAAACTAATCTAGACTTTAATTTTTTTTACGTCGTTATCAGATATATATTGAGATTTAAGTATCTCCTTAGCAGTCAACTATGACTTGATGCATATATTGCAGTCAGGTACAATCTAGTTTCCAGCCAAATGGCTTTTATCATATAAAGAAACAAGACATACAAAAAGATATGGAAACAATTTGTTGCCCCTTTAATTCTACTGAAATATACTACCCATAAAACAACTTCATATAAACATAATATTATGAATAAACAGTTTAGAAAGAAGAAGAGATAAACCTTAACAAACGGTTGGTCTGTCTTTTAAAAGTAGCGATACCTTAAACTGACTAAATTGATAATCCGACATCAATAACTTTGATGATTTGCTAGCCTTCATAGATATTTGAATTTCAGTCTCTTTGTTCCTTGACTTTTCCCCTGCTTTTCTTTCAAATAGAAGGTGGAGCAGATTCCAACAGGTACAACAAACTTTTATTGCAACTGTCATCTGAAAGATCTGGATCTTCCCACCTGTCCTGGACAAGTTGTCTGCGCATGGAGAAGTCAGGTCGTAGTCGAAATCTTGCTGTTTGTTAGACACCCATTTGCGTTTCTTAGATATATTAGGACAAACAGCAAAGATATATAAAGATGACTTCAGCCACCTTTCGCATGTCTAGATGATTTATTGTTCAACATTGAAGGTTCTGGTGATATCTTTAGTTGTCCTTTGCTATTGATTCAGGTAACTCACCTGGTTTGTGGTGGTTTTCGGACGCAACAGGGCTTGTTCACTTTATGGAAGCTGCAACACAAATGGCACGTGGATTCAAACATCCAACCATCGAACCAGTCTGGAACCGTGAGCTGGTAATTAAATGCAAGTAATCCACCCAATTCGATGTTAATGCAAGACGAATTGGATGACACCACAAAATTTATTGTTTCTTTGATTAACTTGTCACCCAATCCAATAACTGTAGTTAGTGTACATTAAATAGTTTGAGAAAATATTATTTGAATGTGAACAAGATAAAAGTTATGCTTTAAAAAACATGTAAATCAATAAGCAATTAGATGAAAATATTATTTGAATGTAAATCAATAAATCAATCATCTTCAAAAATTGATCCATTTTGGAACTTCTACCCTTTAAAAACTACATCTTAAATCTATACGGTCAAAGTAAATATTTTTCTAAAAGCTCTCAACGTGATTATATTAGAGATACCACGTACACCTTTACTTAGAATATCTTCAGCCAAATTAAAAGCTTCAATGACATGAGTATTAGGAATTAAAGCAAGTAAAGGAATAAGTCGCTGATATTAAAAGTTTTCATTTTTAGACTAGTTTTAAAATGTCATGTGTGCTCTTCTAGCAAAATCTAACAAACTACAGACTAAAGATAGAATCTATAGGTGGAATAATCCTATTGATACGTTATGTGTGCTTTGCAAATAGGAACAGGAAAAAAATACTCACTTATTTTGTCTGTGTCCATATTCTAATAATTTATGGGAAATTTTCAAACACAAATTGCAACTTCCAACTATGGGCAAGAATGGCATAAACGAAGTATTTGATTTAGCATTCTGCATAAGTAATAACAAATCTTACGACAAATTTATGGATATAGTAATTTCGACAATTATATGAAACATATGGATGGAGTGAAACAAGATGATTTTTCAACAAATGGAGGCTCCTACTCATATCGGGTCTATGATTCAACTAACTATTTCTATTTCAATCGTTACCTGCAATAAAAGTACTCCTTTCTCTTTTCTGTACCCATTTCTGTCATCGCCTCACATCGATTCCAGAATTCGAGTTTGTATTGGGAGAAACCAGGGGCCCAATCGCTTTCCTCTAGATATTTCGTCAATGTGAGAAAACTGCCAAACACAAATTTGTTTATCCCTTTGCTTCC
Source organism: Allium fistulosum (assembly GCA_030737815.1). Lineage (NCBI taxonomy): Eukaryota > Viridiplantae > Streptophyta > Magnoliopsida > Asparagales > Amaryllidaceae > Allium > Allium fistulosum. The sequence continues at coordinate 638,532,575 of CM060901.1, forward strand.
TTAACCTAGCATTATTCAATTCCAAATCTCTATGTATGGTGGAGATGATAAAACCATGATTCGTGGTTTACCTTCGAACATTGCATTGAAGTCGTTATCTTATTCGTCTACAGCATTAACTAACCTAAGCTCTAAGATCTTGTCAAAAAACCATACCAAAATCATTCCATAGTAATGCCCGAGATCTAGTATAATTGCATCTTAATAAAATAATGATTGCTTGCTTATCCATATTGATTGGGATTGACAAAACCGACCAATTATCATATAACGTCTTTCGGTTTCCATTCTCGATTTCCAGAAGATAGATATGGTGGAAGTTTTGATTAACATCGTTGGGGTTGATGATGAAGGAGGGGCGGTTGGAGAATGAACGTCAGAGAGGGAAACAATTTGGGGAAAATGCGGCCAGGGATAAGCGTGTTTAGGGTTAAGCGTGATATGTAATTCAATTACAATTTTGCCCTAGTATATTTCAATTAACTCCAATTAAACCAAGGCTTACAACGAAAATAAGTGTCGCTAAAAGTGTAAATTTTTATTTTCAGTAACACTTATATTGGATAGCGACACTTATTAGCGAGACTAAAATGCAACCCATATAAGTGTCGCCAAATGGAAAAAAAAAGTGTTGCCAAATGACTATTTTAGTGTAGTGTATGAGATACATTCTGATTTTGATCTTACTTATGATGAACTAGTAGAATTATGTGATAAATTAGCCAATATGTATAAATCTACTAAAAGGATCTATAACGATAATACATGAAAATTAAATAGATCTAAGTTAGAGACTCTATGCTAAAAATGAAATAAGTGATTCTAGAAGAGGTATTACAAAAAACATAAAATTCATGTGATAGTTTAATATGTCAAATATCTGTACTTAACGATGACATCAAAAGTTTAAAAGATCATAATGTTAAGTTAGCAAAATAAAATTACGAATTGCAATCCATAATAGAGTCACTTAAAATGATATCTATGACCTTAGAACTAATTTATAAAATTTATTAGTAATGTCACAAAATTCAATAAGGACGAAGATCAATTTTGATAAATATTCCCAAGCCATTAGATAGTAAAGATGGTTTGGGGTTTAATAGAAAACTTGTTAATAAGGACACATCAACCCCTAGACATTATAACACTCTACATAAATTTTAGAAAACATGATAAAAATGCAAAACTCATGGTAAAGAATAAAAATGTCAAAATATTAGAATATGGGTACATATCTGTTACAGTAAGACTTTCCAGATTTTGATGATACCAACTTCATACATCATTTATAGCAGAAGAATTGAAGAGGCCATATCAATAGAGCTTTACATTGAAGTGGAGAATACTTGCAACGTTATCAAAATATCTGCAAAAGAAGATTTCGTTGAAGAATTTAACATTGTGAGTCCATAATCATGGTTATAGCTTATCAAAACACCAAAGAAACTCACCATAACTTTCCTAGGCTTTAAAGTTGCTTAAAATGATTTATGATATTTTTTGAGTTTTTTAATGTTTTTTAAAGCCACTTTTAAAGACTGGAAAATCTAGAAAACTCATGTACGTCGGTGGACCGGTGGGGCCAACCGTTGCATCGATGGACACGTGATTTCCAGATTCCATGAGAAATATTTTCAAATATCAACCTCTTCAAAACTTCGTGATCTCTCTCTAGTTTTCATGGCATTGGTCGCTTCTTTTCAAAAAAACATTTCAGCATCTATATGTACTTATATTTAAAAAATAAAATCAAAACTTGCTACCTATTCTTACTCTCTAATTTTGAAAAAGCTCTTCGATTTCTAAAGTGATCAAAATCAGTGCTAATTCAATTCAAAAATCGGTTCTCTGATTAATATCTATCCTAAATGTAATGACCCAGAATTTTAGTCATTTGAATTTGGAACAGTTAGTTGATTTTAAATATTGAAAGGTTAATTTTAGAAGATAAATGACTTGAATTTCAAATTTAGCGATTTTATTTGATAATTAATTTGTTAAATTTGAAATTTGAAATTGTTTAAATAATTGAATCTTGATTGTTATGAGAATAAAAATAATTTCGAAAGTTGATTTGGATTCTATTTAAATAAGAATGAAGATAGTAAAATTTTAATTTAGATTTAGAAGTGATTAATCTAGTTTTTATAATAATATGTTTTAATTAACGTATAAAAATGGCCTTCCAGGCACTATTTCGGATTTCGATGAAACCTGTTTCGTTGGATTCATAATAGTGAGTTATTATGTGTCGACGATTTTCATGACGATCGGATGTATCGTTTGGTCATACGACATTGAATCGCTTATAAATTAATTACAGAATTTATAAAAATAATTGGGTTTGAAAAGCTATCATCTATATATGATCGAATTATGCCTCGAGACTAGTTCCACTGTATTTGGAATAGGGGTATTTAGTATGGAACGCCAGTGAGTACGCCTCAATTAGAGTTTGAGTTTTTCGGAGTGTTTAGTGCTGAATATTTTTAAATATAATAATATGCGTACACTATTTTCACCATACCGCTCCACTATTCAGCCCATACCCATATCACTTCATAGCCGCCTACCTAGCATACCCTAGCCATACTTCAACTATTCACAGCCATTCTAGACCATATCTCTGCCACGTTTAAACGCTCAAACCCATACCTCTGCCTCTATATAAATCGCGTGTAACGACCCTAGATTTTAATTGATTTTAATTGATAATTAAATGAATTTTTGAATAAAATTTGTGAAATTAAATTATAAATTGATTGCGAGTTCCCCGAATACAGATAAATTTTGTATAAATCATTCAATTTTATTATCATTGTATTTAAATTGGATTTGAATTTTAATTTAAGTAAATGGTTATAAAATCATCAATGAAAATATATAAGATATAGAAGTATAGAATAAATACATTAGATAAAATCTAACGACAAATTTAAATAGAAGTTCATTTACATTTTAAGGTAATGAAACAAGTAAACATAAAAACAAGTAAGTAAGAAGACATCAATAAACTATGTACACTTGAACTTGAAACAAATGAAGAAACAAAGTTAACAATAATATGAACAAAACAATTAATACCAATATCTCTTTAGCCATCACCACAGCCTTCCAAAGCTAAAGAAATATCACTGATATGTTGTACTGGAAAAATAAAATAAATACATTACTTTGTACAATGCTAATGAATGCATGTAGCATTAGTACACTACACAAAAGCAATTCAGCCTCCAAGCAGAGAAAAATCTCTAGCATAGTTGTACAAACGAGAAAAATGTCAACCTGTACAAAATGAATACCCTGTAAACTCATTTTCTTTATCAAGCCTTCCTCATATCAGTTTGTTCATTTCAAACTCAGAAAGTATGGAGCAAGCATCATTTTAAAACTTAAACAAAAGCTCAACTTGAACAACAAATCCAACAATACAAACTCAATTCAAACTAGAGGATCAAGAAAGATTCCAGCTTGACAATTTTCAAAACCTGGTTCAAAGAATAAGCTCTGTTCATTCCTAAATCACGGTGAGCAAACTCCTATTTTTTTCGAAGCTTAGCCTGTTTGATATCTTGATGCTTGTGAGTAAACATCAAATTTTAAAGCTTTAAGTTGATTGAAAATCTGGAACAAGTATGCTCTGTATATATGTATCTTTCTGGGTACATGTGGTTAAATTGTTTAGTTTCCAGGTTCTAAAATGTACTCTTGAATCAATCTCACTTGATCCAATCTTTATTAGTACTTAAGTCTTAAACCAAAAATGTTTGTTATAGCATAAGCCAGGGTTTAAAAAAATTTGTTTGAATTAAAATGATGTATATAGCTCTGGAAATATTAAGACAACAGTGAAACCTCCAAACAAGAAAAAAAAGTGTCATAGTTTATGAATTCAGGAAGATAATTAAAATCCTTAAACCTAACCATGATTTTTAAAAGTTAAATGGTGAATTCTAGTTAAGTGATGACTGAGTAATTTGGGTTTGACCAAATTATAGAGTTTTGGTGATCCCTGTCATCCCACTTGATCGTGGAGGCCGCGCTTGTGCCTAGAGGTAGTGGAGTTATCGGAGTTTGGGGGAAAAATGGGTGGAGGTGGCGAAGATGACGGTGGCGATGGCGGCGTGGGGTTTTAATCTGGTGACCTAGTTTCTACTGGGTCGAATGAATCGACCACCACGGCACGTACGATTGATCGAGTGATTCGATATTTTGGGTGAAGGTAGAGGAGAGTATGGTCATGGCGTGGACGAAGTGGCTTCGCCTCCGATGGTCAGTATTTGGAGAACGTGGCGTTTTACTGTGGCGTGTTCGAGTGCTGTTCGAACAATCGAACATATTTTGATTTTGAATTTTTCGTGTTGAACTGGGTTTTGATTTCGAATGTGAGGTCGATTTGTAGCTTGAAGGGGGCGCCGTGGATCGCCGAAGTGATGGCGAACCACCATGCACGTGCACGGTGGTGATGATGTGTCAGTGGAAAGACAAAAAAGGGAGAGTACGTGAGGGGAAGAAGAAGAAACTGGCACGGGGAGAAGAGGAAGATGGCTCGAGTAAAAGCACATTTGCTTCGGGATGAAACTCGCGAACGGGAGTATGCGTTGCTATCTTAGTTTAAATATTTAAACTGGAAAGGAAAGGGAAAGAAAAAGAGAAGAAGATCAGGCACGGGGAAGAAAGGGAGAGTCTCGGGGATGTACGTGAATTTCTCGAAGCCTTGCTCGAGAAAAGTAAGGGTGGTCTCGGGTTTTATTTCTACGTGGAACAGCCTAAATACTTAAAGTATTTTGTTATACAAAGTTTAATATTAATTTGATAAATATTGTTGGTTAGTGTTCAGTTAAGAGTTGATGTAAAGAAAGGTTTGTAAAGGTAAGATGATTAATTAATGAATATGAGGTAATTAAAATGTTTAAAGTTAAACATCTTTGAATTGTTTTTAACAATTGGATTAAGTGAGAAATTAAAGGATTATTTAATTAAAGGATAATTAACCAAGGATAATTTATTAATTAAGGGTTAATTATGTGATTGACTTAAGAATGATTTATTATGGTAATTAATTATGGATAATTAATTAAATGGTAATTAATGTTGTTAATTAATTAATGTGATTAATTAACGGTAAATTTGTTAAGATAATTAATTAAAGAATTAATTTATAATTAAAGGTTAATCAATTTATTTTTAAAGGTTAATTAATGACTAAAGGGTAATTAATCAAAATGATTTGTAATTAATCAATATTAATTAACCGGGATTAGTGATTTGTTCATAAGTAATAAATCTGATTTAAATTAATTAGATAATTCATTGATCTTACTTATGAATGTTTGGATTCTATGGAATGTTGAATTGTTTGATATCCCTGATGTGTGGTTAATTAGTTATAATCACACAATTAATTCATCTTAATTGTAGATGATTGATTATTATCGAATGCTTTGTGATATGATGCTTTGTGATATAAATTGCTTTGTATTGAGCTGTGACATCTGTGATATGTTTCTTGTGAATGTAAAACCCCTTGGCCCGTAAACGACATTTGAATTTCGATGCGATAGGGAGTCGGATTCCAGTTGGTTATCCGAAACCCACATCGAATTGTATGATGAATCTTTGTGACTGATAAATTTACTTTATCTGTGAATTTGTGAATAAAGATAAGCGTTATAGTTCATACCGCTTATCGATATCGATATATTTGTGATGATTGATGTTGCACTATTGTGTGAAACCCCTGGACTACACCTTTACACACACAAATATGGATTTCACGTGGAAATCGGTTAAGTCACAGATGATTTAAATTTAATGTTTTTGAAATTGAAATTTTATTTTCAATTGATTTTGAAATTGGAAATTTGGGTTTAAAGTGAAAAGCTTTTGAAATGAATTTCAAAGATAAAAGTTATTTTGAATAACTTAATCGAGTTTTGAAAATTTAAATAATTTGATTTAAATTTGAATTCAAGTTTGAAATTGAATCCTATGATTTGAAACTAGGGATTAAAGATGCCGTACAAGTTATATATGGGTTAAACCATTTTTGATTTGGGAATTTAAATTTAATTCAAGGGTTTTAACTCGTGGAAATATAACTGGATTTTTCTGAAACGAAACTATTTGTTTTCAAATAGTAAAAGCTTTCACAAAAATAATGAATTTCCAAATTGTGTTAAACGGTTTCAAGTTTGAAATGGAATTGAAATGTTTTGAAAACTATGAAATGAGTCTTTGATTTCAAAGACCGGATGAGTTAATCTAACTTGAAATGGAATTGTTTTGGAAGACTATGAATGAATCTTTGGAAACTAGTTTTGAAAGCTATAAGTTAAATCTTGACTTAAAGATTTAACGAGTTAATCAAATTGAAATGGGAATCGATTTGAAAATCTATGAATGAATCTTTGTGAACGGGGTCAACTTTGTGAAATAAATCTTTTTGTTTAAAAGATTAAAAGTGTGGAAATTGTTTAAACCATTGGAGGTTTTGAAATAAATCTTTTTGTTTAAAAGATTAGAAATGGTAATTGTTTAACCATTCGAATGAAAAGTTTTGGGCTTTAAGATGTGATTTAACTGAGACCCCAGTATCCATATGATTTTTAATTGCGCTCGTTATTCGGTTTAGCCGGGAGAGGACCTTTGTGTCATATAACCCATTCCGAATAGTGATACGACGATATGGATAGCATTTGAAGACCAGTGGTGAAGACCGGGTATTTGCAAGAGCGATAGGATGACCTATCGATTTTCTCTGCATCATGGCTCCGGTATAGAGATTACCTAAGTGATGGGAAGTCCGATCGAGATTGTGAATACCCGGATTTGCAAGGGCTTCTTATGAAGTGCCTTCGGTTCTATTCGAACCCGTAACAGACTTGTATGGATGTGTGTCTGACATTACACTTTGAGATGTAAAGCTGGTTTCTATCAAATACATTTCTGTTGGTGGCGGAGAATTTATTCTCTTAGCTTAACACTCTTCTCTGAGACGTACGAGCTCAGAGGTTATGTAGTTGATGGTTACTAGTGATACATTCCCAATTTGGTAATGTGGCATACGAAGTGCTGCTGATCATTTGTTGATCGAAGCGTGGCTTTGTGAAAAAGCATGGCTTTGTGGACGAGACTTCGTCGAGCCTCACAACCCGGTAATGGTCGAAACATGAATGTTGCGACATAGGTTTGTAGGGGTAGCGCCCCTAGGGTATGTCATTTCCTTCTGGATAAAAGGTGATATCATGGTATGGAGCCCAGATATTTTACCTATGTTGATTATATTTTGTGGCTGTTGCTTTATGATTGAGGATCCTCGGACAAAGGTCGGTGACGACCGGGGGATGACATGACTCGTGTGTTAGTTACCTAGTTACAACTGTACAGCGTGAGGTAGCGTCAGTGTGTTAGTTACCTAGTTACAGCTGTACAGCGTGAGGTAGCGTCGGCCTTTTGTTTGCAGAGATCCGGTTAGGATCCGGGGCGTCTTTCCAGAGGCGTTTCTATTTCGGTGTAAGGAAGTTCCTTTGCCTGATCATTTGTTGGAAATCCAAAGAAACAATACGAACCCTATACGGTTTTAGTTGTATTACCTGCTATGGAATGTGGCGGTAACCTGCTATTGAACGTAGTAGCTATAGTAGGCATACAATAATGGTTGTATGCTGGCTAAGATTTATATTATATTTTCGAAATGTTTTTCTACACTATGCACTAGTAATAATATCAAAAGAGTTTTGATTTTGCGTAGTAAGCATGTTTGACTATCATAAGAAGAAATCTCCTCCAATTCTGCGTTTGCATTGTGTGTGTGGTGGGAGGTCTTATGCTAGTTCCATTTTCAAAAAGCATTGCGGGTTTCAATGTTTAAAAGCCTTTTGTTGTTTGTTTAAAGATAAACTGTTTTTGTTTGCTCATACCAGTCCCATGACTGACCCGGAGTTTATTGTTCCTTCCTAAACTCTGGGTGCCCACTATTTTCCGCACGGGCAGTCTAGAGTTGGGTTTTCTTAGATATTCAGGTTGAGTAGATTATCTGAAGCTAGTTCAGTTCTTGGAGTTCATGGACTGACGTTGCTTATCTTGGAGCATTCTATTGGAGACATTCTATCCGCTGCTGGTGTTATCTATTTTCTTTCTGCTGCTATTTCTTGTATCATATCTCTGATGTATATAGATATTCATTGTATCATTGTTGTATCTGGATATTGTATCAGATGTTGTATATCTATATTCTTTTTCTTTTCCGCTGTGTTGTTTACTTAATGTTGTTATAAGCTCCGGCGAATCGGATTTGAACGGTCGAATCTACGGCATTCGAGTACGATGTAAAGTATGGATGTCGATTTTCGAACGCGAAAATCCGAATCGTTACATTTGGTATCAGAGCTAAGGTTGAACTTTAGCTCAGGAGTATAACACATTAAGTAACTCATTAGAGATAGGGTGAAGTATACCCTAGAATGAGTATTCCTCAGATATCCGTCCGTACGCCTCAGTAAATTCTCTTGCTATCCACTGATAGTAAGTATGAGTGTAAGAAGAGGATGGGATAGGGGACATGGGAGTACGACTATAAATGGTTAATACCCTGTAACAACAAGGAAGTAATCTTTTCTCTATCAATCTATTTTGTTCAACATCTCTTCTCAATTCTTCGATAATTCCTGGTAGATCCAGGAAGGAAATTCGATATATTTGAATGGGACATAAACTCCAGAGAGGCCAAAATTGTTTGTATGGATGTATTGGTTGTTTTGATTGCTATGGTTGATAGGTATACTTTAGTTTTAAACTAAAAGTTTTGAAATTGTATCCATATATCTATCTATTCTTTGGGTTCCGATATGTTCTACGAATGGTTAGTTATCCCTTTGAACTGACCGATGCCCCTGCATATTTCGTAGATCTGGATAACCCGAGTATGTTGTGAGTGTTAAACAGATTCGTTCTTGTATCTTGTGTTTGAGGAATTATAGGAGATTGAATCTGTCTATCTCTGTGTTGTTTTCGTACCTGCGAATTTCGAGGACGAAATTTTTTTAAGGGGGGAAGTTTGTAACGACCCTAGATTTTAATTTATTTAAATTGATAATTAAATGAATTTTTGAATAAAATTTGTGAAATTAAATTATAAATTGATTGCGAGTTCCCCGAATACAGATAAATTTTGTATAAATCATTCAATTTTATTATCATTGTATTTAAATTGGATTTGAATTTTAATTTAAGTAAATGGTTATAAAATCATCAATGAAAATATATAAGATATAGAAGTATAGAATAAATACATTAGATAAAATCTAACGACAAATTTAAATAGAAGTTCATTTACATTTTAAGGTAATGAAACAAGTAAACATAAAAACAAGTAAGTAAGAAGACAGCAATAAACTATGTACACTTGAACTTGAAACAAATGAAGAAACAAAGTTAAAAATAATATGAACAAAACAATTAATACCAATATCTCTTTAGCTATCACCACAGCCTTCCAAAGCTAAAGAAATATCACTGATATGTTGTACTAGAAAAATAAAATAAATACATTACTTTGTACAATGCTAATGAATGCATGTAGCATTAGTACACTACACAAAAGCAATTCAGCCTCCAAGCAGAGAAAAATCTCTGGCATCCAATTTTTTGGTATTTTCAATATCTTATTATTATAAATTAATTATTATAAATTTTTTTTATATTTCGAATTTATTAGAGTTTATTATAGAATGGAATGTAAAAAATATATATTAAATATATATATTAAATTAAGATAAATAATGTATAGTTGTACAAACGAGAAAAATGTCAACCTGTACAAAATGAATACCTTGTAAACTCATTTTCTTTATCAAGCCTTCCTCATATCAGTTCGTTCATTTCAAACTCAGAAAGTATGGAGCAAGCATCATTTTAAAACTTAAACAAAAGCTCAACTTGAACAACAAATCCAACAATACAAACTCAATTCAAACTAGAGGATCAAGAAAGATTCCAGCTTGACAATTTTCAAAACCTGGTTCAAAGAATAAGCTCTGTTCATTCCTAAATCACGGTGAGCAAACTCCTATTTTTTTCGAAGCTTAGCCTGTTTGATATCTTGATGCTTGTGAGTAAACATCAAATTTTAAAGCTTTAAGTTGATTGAAAATCTGGAACAAGTATGCTCTGTATATATGTATCTTTCTGGGTACATGTGGTTAAATTGTTTAGTTTCCAAGTTCTAAAATGTACTCTTGAATCAATCTCACTTGATCCAATCTTTATTAGTACTTAAGTCTTAAACCAAAAATGTTTGTTATAGCATAAGCCAGGGTTTAAAAAAATTTGTTTGAATTAAAATGATGTATATAGCTCTGGAAATATTAAGACAACAGTGAAACCTCCAAACAAGAAAAAAAAGTGTCATAGTTTATGAATTCAGGAAGATAATTAAAATCCTTAAACCTAACCATGATTTTTAAAAGTTAAATGGTGAATTCTAGTTAAGTGATGACTGAGTAATTTGGGTTTGACCAAATTATAGAGTTTTGGTGATCCCTGTCATCCCACTTGATCGTGGAGGCCGCGCTTGTGCCTAGAGGTAGTGGAGTTATCGGAGTTTGGGGGAAAAATGGGTGGAGGTGGCGAAGATGACGGTGGCGATGGCAGCGTGGGGTTTTAATCTGGTGACCTAGTTTCTACTGGGTCGAATGAATCGACCACCACGGCACGTATGATTGATCGAGTGATTCGATATTTTGGGTGAAGGTCGAGGAGAGTATGGTCATGGCGTGGACGAAGTGGCTTCGCCTCCGATGGTCAGTATTTGGAGAACGTGGCGTTTTACTGTGGCGTGTTCGAGTGTTGTTCGAACAATCGAACATATTTTGATTTTGAATTTTTCGTGTTGAACTGGGTTTTGATTTCAAATGTGAGGTCGATTTGTAGCTTGCAGGGGGCGCCGTGGATCGCCGGAGTGATGGCGAACCACCGTGCACATGCACGGTGGTGATGATGTGTCAGTGGAAAGACAAAAAAGGGAGAGTACGTGAGGGGAAGAAGAAGAAACTGGCACGGGGAGAAGAGGAAGATGGCTCGAGTAAAAGCACATTTGCTTCGGGATGAAACTCGCGAACGGGAGTATGCATTGCTATCTTAGTTTAAATATTTAAACTGGAAAGGAAAGGGAAAGAAAAAGAGAAGAAGATCAGGCACGGGGAAGAAAGGGAGAGTCTCGGGGATGTACGTGAATTTCTCGAAGCCTTGCTCGAGAAAAGTAAGGGTGGTCTCGGGTTTTATTTCTACGGGGAACAGCCTAAATACTTAAAGTATTTTGTTATACAAAGTTTAATATTAATTTGATAAATATTGTTGGTTAGTGTTAAGTTAAGAGTTGATGTAAAGAAAGGTTTGTAAAGGTAAGATGATTAATTAATGAATATGAGGTAATTAAAATGTTTAAAGTTAAACATCTTTGAATTGTTTTTAACAATTGGATTAAGTGAGAAATTAAAGGATTATTTAATTAAAGGATAATTAACCAAGGATAATTTATTAATTAAGGGTTAATTATGTGATTGACTTAAGAATGATTTATTATGGTAATTAATTAAGGATAATTAATTAAATGGTAATTAATTAATGTGGTTAATTAATTAATGTGATTAATTAACGGTAAATTTGTTAAGATAATTAATTAAAGAATTAATTTATAATTAAAGGTTAATCAATTTATTTTTAAAGGTTAATTAATGACTAAAGGGTAATTAATCAAAATGATTTGTAATTAATCAATATTAATTAACCGGGACTAGTGATTTGTTCATAAGTAATAAATCTGATTTAAATTAATTAGATAATTCATTGATCTTACTTATGAATGTTTGGATTCTATGGAATGTTGAATTGTTTGATATCCCTGATGTGTGGTTAATTAGTTATAATCACACAATTAATTCATCTTAATTGTAGATGATTGATTATTATCGAATGCTTTGTGATATGATGCTTTGTGATATAAATTGCTTTGTATTGAGCTGTGACATCTGTGATATGTTTCTTGTGAATGTAAAACCCCTTGGCCCGTAAACGACATTTGAATTTCGATGCGACAGGTAGTCGGATTCCAGTTGGTTATCCGAAACCCACATCGAATTGTATGATGAATCTTTGCGACTGATAAATTTACTTTATCTATGAATTTGTGAATAAAGATAAGCGTTATAGTTCATACCGCTTATCGATATCGATATATTTGTGATGATTGATGTTGCACTATTGTGTGAAACCCCTGGACTACACCTTTACACACACAAATATGGATTTCACGTGGAAATCAGTTAAGTCACAAATGATTTAAATTTAATGTTTTTGAAATTGAAATTTTATTTTCAATTGATTTTGAAATTGGAAATTTGGGTTTAAAGTGAAAAGCTTTTGAAATGAATTTCAAAGATAAAAGTTATTTTGAATAACTTAATCGAGTTTTGAAAATTTAAATAATTTGATTTAAATTTGAATTCAAGTTTGAAATTGAATCCTATGATTTGAAACTAGGGATTAAAGATGCCGTACAAGTTATATATGGGTTAAACCATTTTTGATTTGGGAATTTGAATTTAATTCAAGGGTTTTAACTCGTGGAAATATAACTGGATTTTTCTGAAACGAAACTATTTGTTTTCAAATAGTAAAAGCTTTCACAAAAATAATGAATTTCCAAATTGTGTTAAACGGTTTCAAGTTTGAAATGGAATTGAAATGTTTTGAAAACTATGAAATGAGTCTTTGATTTCAAAGACCGGATGAGTTAATCTAACTTGAAATGGAATTGTTTTGGAAGACTATGAATGAATCTTTGGAAACTAGTTTTGAAAGCTATAAGTTAAATCTTGACTTAAAGATTTAACGAGTTAATCAAATTGAAATGGGAATCGATTTGAAAATCTATGAATGAATCTTTGTGAACGGGGTCAACTTTGTGAAATAAATCTTTTTGTTTAAAAGATTAAAAGTGTGGAAATTGTTTAAACCATTGAAGGTTTTGAAATAAATCTTTTTGTTTAAAAGATTAGAAATGGTAATTGTTTAACCATTCGAATGAAAAGTTTTGGGCTTTAAGCTGTGATTTAACTGAGACCCCAGTATCCATATGATTTTTAATTGCGCTCGTTATTCGGTTTAGCCGGGAGAGGACCTTTGTGTCATATAACCCATTCCGAATAGTGATACGACGATATGGATAACATTTGAAGACCGGTGGTGAAGACCGGGTATTTGCGAGAGCGATAGGATGACCTATCGATTTTCTCTACATCATGGCTCCGGTATAGAGATTACCTAAGTGATGGGAAGTCCGATCGAGATTGTGAATACCCGGATTTGCAAGGGCTTCTTATGAAGTGCCTTCGGTTCTATTCGAACCCGGAACAGACTTGTATGGATGTGTGTCTGACATTACACTTTGAGATGTAAAGCTGGTTTCTATCAAATACATTTCTGTTGGTGGCGGAGAATTTATTCTCTTAGCTTAACACTCTTCTCTGAGACGTACGAGCTCAGAGGTTATGTAGTTGATGGTTACTAGTGATACATTCCCAATTTGGTAATGTGGCATACGAAGTGCTGCTGATCATTTGTTGATCGAAGCGTGGCTTTGTGAAAAAGCATGGCTTTGTGGACGAGACTTCGTCGAGCCTCACAACCCGGTAATGGTCGAAACATGAATGTTGCGACATAGGTTTGTAGGGGTAGCGCCCCTAGGGTATGTCATTTCCTTCTGGATAAAAGGTGATATCATGGTATGGAGCCCAGATATTTTACCTATGTTGATTATATTTTGTGGCTGTTGCTTTATGATTGAGGATCCTCGGACAAAGGTCGGTGACGACCGGGGGATGACATGACTCGTGTGTTAGTTACCTAGTTACAACTGTACAGCGTGAGGTAGCGTCAGTGTGTTAGTTACCTAGTTACAGCTGTACAGCGTGAGGTAGCGTCGGCCTTTTGTTTGCAGAGATCCGGTTAGGATCCGGGGCGTCTTTCCAGAGGCGTTTCTATTTCGGTGTAAGGAAGTTCCTTTGCCTGATCATTTGTTGGAAATCCAAAGAAACAATACGAACCCTGTACGGTTTTAGTTGTATTACCTGCTATGGAATGTGGCGGTAACCTGCTATTGAACGTAGTAGCTATAGTAGGCATACAATAATGGTTGTATGCTGGCTAAGATTTATATTATATTTTCGAAATGTTTTTCTACACTATGCACTAGTAATAATATCAAAAGAGTTTTGATTTTGCGTAGTAAGCATGTTTGACTATCATAAGAAGAAATCTCCTCCAATTCTGCGTTTGCATTGTGTGTGTGGCGGGAGGTCTTATGCTAGTTCCATTTTCAAAAAGCATTGCGGGTTTCAATGTTTAAAAGCCTTTTGTTGTTTGTTTAAAGATAAACTGTTTTTGTTTGCTCATACCAGTCCCATGACTGACCCGGAGTTTATTGTTCCTTCCTAAACTCTGGGTGCCCACTATTTTCCGCACGGGCAGTCTAGAGTTGGGTTTTCTTAGATATTCAGGTTGAGTAGATTATCTGAAGCTAGTTCAGTTCTTGGAGTTCATGGACTGACGTTGCTTATCTTGGAGCATTCTATTGGAGACATTCTATCCGCTGCTGGTGTTATCTATTTTCTTTCTGCTGCTCTTTCTTGTATCATATCTCTGATGTATATAGATATTCATTGTATCATTGTTGTATCTGGATATTGTATCAGATGTTGTATATCTATATTCTTTTTCTTTTCCGCTGTGTTGTTTACTTAATGTTGTTATAAGCTCCGGCGAATCGGATTTGAACGGTCGAATCTACGGCATTCGAGTACGATGTAAAGTATGGATGTCGATTTTCGAACGCGAAAATCCGAATCGTTACATTTGGTATCAGAGCTAAGGTTGAACTTTAGCTCAGGAGTATAACACATTAAGTAACTCATTAGAGATAGGGTGAAGTATACCCTAGAATGAGTATTCCTCAGATATCCGTCCGTACGCCTCAGTAAATTCTCTTGCTATCCACTGATAGTAAGTATGAGTGTAAGAAGAGGATGGGATAGGGGACATGGGAGTACGACTATAAATGGTTAATACCCTGTAACAACAAGGAATTAATCTTTTCTCTATCAATCTATTTTGTTCAACATCTCTTCTCAATTCTTCGATAATTCCTGGTAGATCCAGGAAGGAAATTCGATATATTTGAATGGGACATAAACTCCAGAGAGGCCAAAATTGTTTGTATGGATGTATTGGTTGTTTTGATTGCTATGGTTGATAGGTATACTTTAGTTTTAAACTAAAAGTTTTGAAATTGTATCCATATATCTATCTATTCTTTGGGTTCCGATATGTTCTACGAATGGTTAGTTATCCCTTTGAACTGACCGATGCCCCTGCATATTTTGTAGATCTGGATAACCCGAGTATGTTGTGAGTGTTAAACAGATTCGTTCTTGTATCTTGTGTTTGAGGAATTATAGGAGATCGAATCTGTCTATCTCTGTGTTGTTTTCGTACCTGCGAATTTCGAGGACGAAATTTTTTTAAGGGGGGAAGTTTGTAACGACCCTAGATTTTAATTTATTTAAATTGATAATTAAATGAACTTTTGAATAAAATTTGTGAAATTAAATTATAAATTGATTGCGAGTTCCCCGAATACAGATAAATTTTGTATAAATCATTCAATTTTATTATCATTGTATTTAAATTGGATTTGAATTTTAATTTAAGTAAATGGTTATAAAATCATCAATGAAAATATATAAGATATAGAAGTATAGAATAAATACATTAGATAAAATCTAATGACAAATTTAAATAGAAGTTCATTTACATTTTAAGGTAATGAAACAAGTAAACATAAAAACAAGTAAGTAAGAAGACATCAATAAACTATGTACACTTGAACTTGAAACAAATGAAGAAACAAAGTTAAAAATAATATGAACAAAACAATTAATACCAATATCTCTTTAGCCATCACCACAGCCTTCCAAAGCTAAAGAAATATCACTGATATGTTGTACTGGAAAAATAAAATAAATACATTACTTTGTACAATGCTAATGAATGCATGTAGCATTAGTACACTACACAAAAGCAATTCAGCCTCCAAGCAGAGAAAAATCTCTAGCATCCAATTTTTTGGTATTTTCAATATCTTATTATTATAAATTAATTATTATAAATTTTTTTTATATTTCGAATTTATTAGAGTTTATTATAGAATGGAATGTAAAAAATATATATTAAATATATATATTAAATTAAGATAAATAATGTATAGTTGTACAAACGAGAAAAATGTCAACTTGTACAAAATGAATACCCTGTAAACTCATTTTCTTTATCAAGCCTTCCTCATATTAGTTCGTTCATTTCAAACTCAGAAAGTATGGAGCAAGCATCATTTTAAAACTTAAACAAAAGCTCAACTTGAACAACAAATCCAACAATACAAACTCAATTCAAACTAGAGGATCAAGAAAGATTCCAGCTTGACAATTTTCAAAACCTGGTTCAAAGAATAAGCTCTGTTCATTCCTAAATCACGGTGAGCAAACTCCTATTTTTTTCGAAGCTTAGCCTGTTTGATATCTTGATGCTTGTGAGTAAACATCAAATTTTAAAGCTTTAAGTTGATTGAAAATCTGGAACAAGTATGCTCTGTATATATGTATCTTTCTGGGTACATGTGGTTAAATTGTTTAGTTTCCAGGTTCTAAAATGTACTCTTGAATCAACCTCACTTGATCCAATCTTTATTAGTACTTAAGTCTTAAACCAAAAATGTTTGTTATAGCATAAGCCAGGGTTTAAAAAAATTTGTTTGAATTAAAATGATGTATATAGCTCTGGAAATATTAAGACAACAGTGAAACCTCCAAACAAGAAAAAAAAGTGTCATAGTTTATGAATTCAGGAAGATAATTAAAATCCTTAAACCTAACCATGATTTTTAAAAGTTAAATGGTGAATTCTAGTTAAGTGATGACTGAGTAATTTAGGTTTGACCAAATTATAGAGTTTTGGTGATCCCTGTCATCCCACTTGATCGTGGAGGCCGCGCTTGTGCCTAGAGGTAGTGGAGTTATCGGAGTTTGGGGGAAAAATGGGTGGAGGTGGCGAAGATGACGGTGGCGATGGCGGCGTGGGGTTTTAATCTGGTGACCTAGTTTCTACTGGGTCGAATGAATCGACCACCATGGCACGTACGATTGATCGAGTGATTCGATATTTTGGGTGAAGGTCGAGGAGAGTATGGTCATGGCATGGACGAAGTGGCTTCGCCTCCGATGGTCAATATTTGGAGAATGTGGCGTTTTACTGTGGCGTGTTTGAGTGTTGTTCGAACAATCGAACATATTTTGATTTTGAATTTTTCGTGTTGAACTGGGTTTTGATTTCAAATGTGAGGTCGATTTGTAGCTTGCAGGGGGCGCCGTGGATCGCCGGAGTGATGGCGAACCACCGTGCACGTGCACGGTGGTGATGATGTGTCAGTGGAAAGACAAAAAAGGGAGAGTACGTGAGGGGAAGAAGAAGAAACTGGCACGAGGAGAAGAGGAAGATGGCTCGAGTAAAAGCACATTTGCTTCGGGATGAAACTCGCGAACGGGAGTATGCATTGCTATCTTAGTTTAAATATTTAAACTGGAAAGGAAAGGGAAAGAAAAAGAGAAGAAGATCAGGCACGGGGAAGAAAGGGAGAGTCTCGGGGATGTACGTGAATTTCTCGAAGCCTTGCTCGAGAAAAGTAAGGGTGGTCTCGGGTTTTATTTCTACGTGGAACAGCCTAAATACTTAAAGTATTTTGTTATACAAAGTTTAATATTAATTTGATAAATATTGTTGGTTAGTGTTAAGTTAAGAGTTGATGTAAAGAAAGGTTTGTAAAGGTAAGATGATTAATTAATGAATATGAGGTAATTAAAATGTTTAAAGTTAAACATCTTTGAATTGTTTTTAACAATTGGATTAAGTGAGAAATTAAAGGATTATTTAATTAAAGGATAATTAACCAAGGATAATTTATTAATTAAGGGTTAATTATGTGATTGACTTAAGAATGATTTGTTATGGTAATTAATTAAGGATAATTAATTAAATGGTAATTAATTAATGTGGTTAATTAATTGATGTGATTAATTAACGATAAATTTGTTAAGATAATTAATTAAAGAATTAATTTATAATTAAAGGTTAATCAATTTATTTTTAAAGGTTAATTAATGACTAAAGGGTAATTAATCAAAATGATTTGTAATTAATCAATATTAATTAACCGGGACTAGTGATTTGTTCATAAGTAATAAATCTGATTTAAATTAATTAGATAATTCATTGATCTTACTTATGAATGTTTGGATTCTATGGAATGTTGAATTGTTTGATATCCCTAATGTGTGGTTAATTAGTTATAATCACACAATTAATTCATCTTAATTGTAGATGATTGATTATTATCGAATGCTTTGTGATATGATGCTTTGTGATATAAATTGCTTTGTATTGAGCTGTGACATCTGTGATATGTTTCTTGTGAATGTAAAACCCCTTGGCCCGTAAACGACATTTGAATTTCGATGCGATAGGGAGTCGGATTCCAGTTGGTTATCCGAAACCCACATCGAATTGTATGATGAATCTTTGCGACTGATAAATTTACTTTATCTGTGAATTTGTGAATAAAGATAAGCGTTATAGTTCATACCGCTTATCGATATCGATATATTTGTGATGATTGATGTTGCACTATTGTGTGAAACCCCTGGACTACACCTTTACACACACAAATATGGATTTCACGTGGAAATCGGTTAAGTCACAGATGATTTAAATTTAATGTTTTTGAAATTGAAATTTTATTTTCAATTGATTTTGAAATTGGAAATTTGGGTTTAAAGTGAAAAGCTTTTGAAATGAATTTCAAAGATAAAAGTTATTTTGAATAACTTAATCGAGTTTTGAAAATTTAAATAATTTGATTTAAATTTGAATTCAAGTTTGAAATTGAATCCTGTGATTTGAAACTAGGGATTAAAGATGCCGTACAAGTTATATATGGGTTAAACCATTTTTGATTTGGGAATTTGAATTTAATTCAAGGGTTTTAACTCGTGGAAATATAACTGGATTTTTCTGAAACGAAACTATTTGTTTTCAAATAGTAAAAGCTTTCACAAAAATAATGAATTTCCAAATTGTGTTAAACGGTTTCAAGTTTGAAATGGAATTGAAATGTTTGGAAAACTATGAAATGAGTCTTTGATTTCAAAGACCGGATGAGTTAATCTAACTTGAAATGGAATTGTTTTGGAAGACTATGAATGAATCTTTGGAAACTAGTTTTGAAAGCTATAAGTTAAATCTTGACTTAAAGATTTAACGAGTTAATCAAATTGAAATGGGAATCGATTTGAAAATCTATGAATGAATCTTTGTGAACGGGGTCAACTTTGTGAAATAAATCTTTTTGTTTAAAAGATTAAAAGTGTGGAAATTGTTTAAACCATTGAAGGTTTTGAAATAAATCTTTTTGTTTAAAAGATTAGAAATGGTAATTGTTTAACCATTCGAATGAAAAGTTTTGGGCTTTAAGCTGTGATTTAACTGAGACCCCAGTATCCATATGATTTTTAATTGCGCTCGTTATTCGGTTTAGCCGGGAGAGGACCTTTGTGTCATATAACCCATTCCGAATAGTGATACGACGATATGGATAACATTTGAAGACCGGTGGTGAAGACCGGGTATTTGCGAGAGCGATAGGATGACCTATCGATTTTCTCTGCATCATGGCTCCGGTATAGAGATTACCTAAGTGATGGAAAGTCCGATCGAGATTGTGAATACCCGGATTTGCAAGGGCTTCTTATGAAGTGCCTTCGGTTCTGTTCGAACCCGGAACAGACTTGTATGGATGTGTGTCTGACATTACACTTTGAGATGTAAAGCTGGTTTCTATCAAATACATTTCTGTTGGTGGCGGAGAATTTATTCTCTTAGCTTAACACTCTTCTCTGAGACGTACGAGCTCAGAGGTTATGTAGTTGATGGTTACTAGTGATACATTCCCAATTTGGTAATGTGGCATACGAAGTGCTGCTGATCATTTGTTGATCGAAGCGTGGCTTTGTGAAAAAGCGTGGCTTTGTGGATGAGACTTCGTCGAGCCTCACAACCCGGTAATGGTCGAAACATGAATGTTGCGACAAAGGTTTGTAGGGGTAGCGCCCCTAGGGTATGTCATTTCCTTCTGGATAAAAGGTGATATCATGGTATGGAGCCCAGATATTTTACCTATGTTGATTATATTTTGTGGCTGTTGCTTTATGATTGAGGATCCTCGGACAAAGGTCGGTGACGACCGGGGGATGACATGACTCGTGTGTTAGTTACCTAGTTACAACTGTACAGCGTGAGGTAGCGTCAGTGTGTTAGTTACCTAGTTACAGCTGTACAACGTGAGGTAGCGTCGGCCTTTTGTTTGCAGAGATCCGGTTAGGATCCGGGGCGTCTTTCCAGAGGCGTTTCTATTTCGGTGTAAGGAAGTTCCTTTGCTTGATCATTTGTTGGAAATCCAAAGAAACAATACGAACCCTGTACGGTTTTAGTTGTATTACCTGCTATGGAATGTGGCGGTAACCTGCTATTGAACGTAGTAGCTATAGTAGGCATACAATAATGGTTGTATGCTGGCTAAGATTTATATTATATTTTCGAAATGTTTTTCTACACTATGCACTAGTAATAATATCAAAAGAGTTTTGATTTTGCGTAGTAAGCATGTTTGACTATCATAAGAAGAAATCTCCTCCAATTCTGCGTTTGCATTGTGTGTGTGGCGGGAGGTCTTATGCTAGTTCCATTTTCAAAAAGCATTGCGGGTTTCAATGTTTAAAAGCCTTTTGTTGTTTGTTTAAAGATAAACTGTTTTTGTTTGCTCATACCAGTCCCATGACTGACCCGGAGTTTATTGTTCCCTTCCTAAACTCTGGGTGCCCACTATTTTCCACACGGGCAGTCTAGAGTTGGGTTTTCTTAGATATTCAGGTTGAGTAGATTATCTGAAGCTAGTTCAGTTCTTGGAGTTCATGGACTGACGTTGCTTATCTTGGAGCATTCTATTGGAGACATTCTATCCACTGCTGGTGTTATCTATTTTCTTTCCGCTGCTATTTCTTGTATCATATCTCTGATGTATATAGATATTCATTGTATCATTGTTGTATCTGGATATTGTATCAGATGTTGTATATCTATATTCTTTTTCTTTTCCGCTGTGTTGTTTACTTAATGTTGTTATAAGCTCTGGCGAATCGGATTTGAACGGTCGAATCTACGGCATTCGAGTACGATGTAAAGTATGGATGTCGATTTTCGAACGCGAAATCGTTACATCGCGTATCCACTGAGAAATTCGTTCGCATTTTATTTCTTTTAAAATTTTCTTTGGCCTCATCGAACGACCATTATTAGGTTAGACCATTATAGGCCGTATCAGTCCTCAAGTTCAACTAGGAAGATGGTCGACGTGAGGTGATGAAGGATGTGGATGGCTAGATTATGTTGATTTGACGTATGATGGCTGCAATTTTTATGCGAAGTCGGGGCAGTATGGTGGGTTCAAGGCAGCGCTACAGGCAGAATTGGAGGCTGAGGGTTGCACTGTTGAGTTGCTGGTGGTTTGGGCGAGCTTGGGTGTGAATGTAGTGGCGGAAGATGTGGGGTGCGGTCGTGATTTTGTTATGATGGCCGAGTGTTTGGTGATGGTGATGGTGATGGTGATGGGAGGGAGTAGCTCACGGAGAGGAAGACAATGATGAAGTCGGTTTTGAATTTCATCGACGGTGGAGGAAGTTAAGGGGAGGGAAGATATGTCCATGGTGTGGTGGTTCCAGTTCATGAGTAAGAATAAGTATATGAAGGAGAAGGATTAGTCAATAGTTAATGTTTATTAGTAAATAAAAATGTAACTAGTTTAATTATATTATAATTTAAAAATCTATAACTTAAAACGTGTGTAACTCTCTCATACGAGATCCAATCGAGGCATGGATTTTTAAGTTGTTCTCGTGATGATATAAGCTTCGCAATGGAACTTGTTTATATGAGTTTGGAGACAATTGAAATTTGGGCTAAAATGAGATGTCGTTTGATTTTAGTTCCAAATCGGAACGCCCGACGACAATTGAAATAATTGTGAGTTAATCTCACTTTTTGGTTAACTAATAATATTATATAATTGATAAAAATTGTTGATTAAATGTTTGGATGATTTACTGTTTTATCAGTTGGTTTAGATTTATTCCCGCCCCTGGAGCGGATGACCTTTTATATACCCGCCAAGTAGCGGATGACCCATATTATTTGATATATATATATATATATATATATATATATATATATATATATATATTGTTTGTGATGTAGGGGGACAGGTTGGAGGGATCCAACTGGATTCCTCGCTATAGTTGATTTATTTCCAATAAAATTCCTGTTATACGAGTTATTGGATATGAAACCTAATTTATGGACACTTTTGGTTATGACATTGTTTATGTTCAAAACTAAAAACTTGTAGTAATAGAAAATCAATGTCGATATTGGTAAAACATTTGGTAGCTATTGGCCTTAAATTAGTATTTTAAAGTACTATAAATTGTCATTGAATTGGAATTGGTATTTGAGACAGGAAATGATTTTTAAATCCGAATTTTTGTTTCGAAAATATTTTGTTTAAAAGGATTTAATTTATGTCTTACTCCAACCCACTTTATATATCCTTTTCCAAGATTATTTTTATTTTAATACTGTTTTAAAGTTATTTATTTATATTAATATTATTTTATAGTTATTTATTTATATCTAATATTTTTTTAAAGTTATTTATTTATTTTTAATATTGTTTTAAGATTATTTTTTATCTTAATATTATTTTAAAGTTATTATTTATATATAATATTGTTTTAAAGTTATTTATTTATTTTTAATATTGTTTTAAGATTGTTTTTATTTTAATATATTTTTAAAGTTATTTATTTGTATTTAATATTGTTTTAAAGGTATTTATTTATTTTAATATTGTTTTAAAGATATATTTAATATTGTTTTAAAGGTCATTTACTTATACTAAATATCTTTTTAAAAGTTATTTATTTATATTTAATGTTGTTTCAAGGTTATTTATCAGTATTTTAAACATTTTGAAAAGTTATTTTTTTTTTAATTATTAATGTGGTTTGAAATTAATAGTAATGATTATTAATAATATTTTGAGAATTTATTATTGTTATTTATAATAATGGCAAAGATTAACGATTGTTTTATTTATAATGTTTTGAATTATAATTTTTTTATAGATGTTTCAAAGTTAATAATTATAATTTATTTATAATGTTTATTATTTCTAATTACTATTATATAATAGTGTTTTAAAGTAAATGATCATAATTTATTTATAATAGTTTCGAGATTCATAAATAGAGTATTATAATTGGGCTTAGATTTTGTAAGGGAAGTTTATAAAATTGTTTGAAGACTTAAGGAAGATTATTTATAAGGTGAAAGAGTTTTATAAATGGTTAGATATTTATAAATGAATTTGAGAAATGGGTTTATAGATTTATAAAAGGAGTTTTATAAATGGTTTTTGAGATTTATAAGGGACTTATAAATAATTTTGGAAATATAGAAAAAGAATTTATAAGTGATTGAATTTATAAAAGAGCTTATAAATGATTTTCAGAGATTTATAAAATAGTTTTATAAATGGTTTTTGAGATTTATAAGGGATTTATAAATGATTTTAGAATTGTATAGAAAAAAAAATCTTTCTCGGTTCGGTGAATATATTTATAGCGTTAAGATAAGTATATGGATATTTTCTAAGTATTGAAAATACAAGGATTTGTGAATATATATATGTAAAAGTATTTTGATACAAATATTTCCAAATAAATTTAATTAACGAAAAGATTTGTAAAAGTGGCTAGTGGTTGCTTACGTGCTTAACCATTGTTGGTTTTCCCTTTTGAAATAAATCCCTGATTTGAATGTTGTTTATTCAATAGTTAAATAACCGACTACCAAATTTGGACCTAAACGTAACTTTGGAAATAATTAGGAGAAGCATGTGAGTTATATGGCACAGTCATCTCCGATGATGATGTACTATGCGTATAAATTTCGTTTCATTCTCCTAGGACAAATGATAAGGAATTTGTCCACTAATGGTTAGGAGGTGATCTCCGCTCTTATCTTTGATTGTTTATTTTTTAAAGAACCAGGGTTGAGTTTATCGAAAATTATCGAAAGTTGTATTTGAAGAGACCCGGATTGAAGATGTTATCCGAAAACCACATCGATCCAACTCAATTGTTTAAGAGATGCCAAAATTGAAGACGGAGCTCTTAAGCGTTTCGTTTAGTCCCAGAACGAACTTGTATGGATGAATGCTGGTATTTCATGGTTGCTGGGAGGGTAGTGTTAGCATTCAAGTGGGCAGTGCTATATATAGGTAAAACGTAGCCTCAAGCCTCATTAACTGGGAATAACTAATACAGGGGAGATGCAGTAGGGCTAAGTGGGTCGCTTCCAAGTAGGATATGATCATCCCTATATAGAGTCGATATTATCTCTCGATTGTATGATTCAGGGCCCATTAACGGAGGGGTGATCATAGTCAGTACTTCCAGTCAAGTGGTAGGCCGGTCCTGTGTTGGTAGAGGATCCAGGCGAGGTCCTCGGTGCTATTTTATCTAGAGATGCACCATGACAGACGGTGCCCTAGTAGCCCAGTCATTGTATGGAATCCATTCTCCAATAAGCACCGTACGGACTTAGTTGTGTCCAATTGTGCTGAAACATGAGATGCAAGCATTTTAGCTATATTCATATTTTACTTTGACCCCTAGACATTATTATAATATCAATGGATTTTCTATCGAAACTGTTTTGGTTATTGTAAGGTATAAACCCGTTCGTGTTTATATGCGGCATGATCTTACAAAATACCTTTATTTTCAAAGATGTTTAAAACATTAAAAATTCAATTGAGTGTGTTTTTTCTCATGCTGGTTTATCCAGACTGACTCGGGTGTTATTTTATTATAATGCTCGGATCAAACCGAGCACCTTACAGATTTAGTTTAGATGCTTTGGAGCTTCAGGAGACGAGCTAAAGGCCCAGAAATGTATTCGCGTATATGGTTATTTCTCCACTGCATTCATTATTGTATTTATCAGCAATTATGAGAATAGGTTGTTATAACTATTCGAGTTGAAATAGGTTAGTATACTCTGATTGATGTATGTATATTACATTTCTTCTTTGTGTAAAGATTTATTGTATATTATAGATTATTCGTTCCGCTATGAGATTCTGTGCTGTTTAGTTTTCTTTCTTCTTTATTTTCCCCTAACACTTGGGTTTTACAGATTCGTTTGCTCGGCATGCAATACAGCAGACATATTAGTGTCGATTTTTGTGGGTTGAAAATCCCGGTCATTACACTTGGTATCAAAGCTGAAGGTTAAGCGAGAACCTTGGCTTTGGTGGGGATTACTCATTATAGATAGGGTCAGTAGCACCTTAGAATAAGTTTTAGTGTGTATATATATAAGCATGTATTTGTTAGTGATATAAAAATGTTTTATATTGTGTTGATTGATCTGTTGAGTGACTTATGGATTCTGGTCATTACGAGTAATTAACGTTATTGATAGGGATCTCTAAACGCTTGAACAGAACAATTCGACATAGTATTGTTTTAAAATTTGGTAAATGAAATAATTTTATCCTGATTATATTTTATATATAAAGGAATGATTTTCATAAAATTATTATAATATATATGGTATGTTTGGTTGTTAGAGAATGATAATGTTTGATCATTATCATTTGTTGTTTGTTGTTTGTGTTCTAATAAAAGTTGTTGTTATTATAATATAAACAAATATAAAAATTAGGAAATGGTTTTATATATCCATAGTGAAATTATATATATAAGGAAAATTTATAAATATGATTTGTAAACAAAAAGGATTAAAAGCTGAGAATTTCAGAATTTAAATCTGGTTGGTTTTGAAAAGGGTCTTTTTCAAAGTTCTGGAAAATAATAATATTATTTGGAAAATGTTTTTGAATGGAAATATTTTAAAATAGAATTTTAAGAAGGAGAAAAGCACTAAACTCACTTTGGTCGCTGAAAAATAATTTCGATGATGACTGCAGTATCATCAGCGTTCATTTTTGGGTTTCTAAGAGAGGAACTACTACCATTGGAGTATTGTTTTGGTAAAACTAGTTTTGATTTTAAAAGTTCAAATTTTTTATTTTAATTATAAAGAATTATTAATAGTATTGTTTCAAAATAATTTGAAATAAGAATAGGATGTTTAAAACTCTGAAAATTTTCATTTAAGTATTTTATGAAAATAAGAGAAAATAAGTTTTATAGCTTATAAATTTTAAGAATTAGCAAGTTAGAGCAAATTTTTACATTTGTTAAATATAAATTGTTAAGAAAAGCTAAATTGAAATAAACTTAAGTTAAGTTAAGGTAAATAAAATGAATTTTGAAGGAAATTTAGCCTAAGTTAGGTTAAATGAAATACTTTAAATGGAAATGAATTTCATTTAGAAGTAAATATGGACTTAAGTTATGAAGTGCTAATAAACATGAGAAGTGGATGTATAAAATGTTTATAATAAACTTAAGAAAAAATTGATGGCATGGTTCTTAAGCGACATTAGTATTGAAATAAATATGCTAAGTAATAAATAAATGTAAATAAAGCAATGTGAATAATGATTATGAATAAATGAATGTAAATAAAAGAAACTAAATAATGAGAAACCAATTGAAATAAATGCGTAAGTTGTACGTATATTATTTTATTCGCATAACTGTTTGATCCAGATTCGAGTACCTTATTTCGAGATGATTTATATCGGTCCGAGTTAGGGTTTTTCACTCAATTCTCGACGGAAAATACTGGATATGGATTTTTGATTGATTCTTGAGTTCTCTATCATAATATATGGCTATGCAAGGAGGATGATGGATTCTAATCAAGGAACCATATCTGGATCCGTACTAGAATGGTCATATGAACGATACTAGTTCGAAAGTGAAATTGGATGATCGAGCGAGTGATCAGGTTTGATATTGCGTGTGGATGTATATGTACATCGTACGACCTTTAGTAAAGTAAATGTTGACATTGAAAAATGTAAATTGATACGATTATGAATTAATTGGATAAATATTATTTGTTTGATGGTTTCTCTGGTTACGTTTGTCGCATTTGCATATGATTATTGTATTAGTACATGTTATATATTGATGTTACTTTCTCATTGGTTGTTGAGCGATTAGTAGGTGCGGATGACGTGTACTTCACATTTGGAGCTCATTTTCGTATTTTATTGATTGTATATGCTTACTAATACTAATAAAAGGTACACATCTCGAATTACATATTGTATTTTTATATTCTTCCTACGGGATGCCTCATCCTTGAAGATGAGATGTATAATTGTAATTATATATATATATATATATTGTAAACTCTTTCGATCGAGCCGCGCAAAGGAGACGCCGCTGAAATTTTCCATAAATTTAAAAGTTATAGAATATTTGAGAAATTTTGAAAAAAAAATTGATAACTAAAATTTGATGTTTATGTTATAACTTAGAATGATATTAGTTAAACCTATGAATGAAATTTAAGTCTAAGAAAAAGGATAACAAAGTTTCAACGAATTAATTTTGGAAAGTTAGAGGCTTAAAAGACTTTGGGAATCTATTTCAAAAAATTGGTTATGAAAGGTTAATGGGTTTGGGGCATTTTCCTTACTTGCTAATTTCTAGGACGAAATTCTTTTAAGGGGGGGGGGGAGAATGTAACGACTCAGAATTTTAGTCATTTGAATTTGGAACATTTAATTGATTTTAAATAATTAAAGGTTAATTTTAGAATTTAAATAAGTTGAATTTCAAATTTAATGATTTTATTTGATGATTAAATTGTTAAATTTAAAATTCGGAATTGTTTAAATAATTGAATCTTAATGTTATGAGAATAAAAATGATTTTAAAGTTGATTTAGATTCTATTTAAATAAGAATGAAGATAGTAAACTTTTAATTTAGATTTAAAAGTGATTAATTTGGTTTTTATAAGTTTTAATTAGCGTATAAAAATAGCCTTTCGGGGCACTATCTCGGATTTCGACGAAACCAATTTCGTTAGATCCGTAATAGTGAGTTATTATGTGCCGACGATTTTTGTGGCGATTGGACATATCGTTTGGTCTTGCGAGATCGAAACGCTTGTAAATTAAGTATAGAATTTATAAAAATAATTGGGTTTGAAAAGCCATCTTCTGTACATGATTGAATTAGGCCTCGAGACTAGTTCCATTGTGTTCAGAATAGAGATATTTAGTATAGAATGCCAGTGAGCATGCCTCAATTAGATTTTGACTTTTTTGGAGTGGTTAGTGCTGAATATTTTGAATTTAATAATATGCATACACAAATTTCACCATACCACTCCACTATTCAGCCCATACCAACATCACTTCATAGCTGCCTACCTTGTGCACCATAGCCATACTTCGACTGTTCACAGCCATCCTAGACCATACCTCCCCTACATTTAAACGTCTAAACCCATACATCTGCTCCTATATAAATCGCGTATCCATTGAGAAATTCATTCGTATTTTATTTCTTTTAAATTTTCTTCAGCCTCATCGAACGGCCATTATTGGGTTGGACCACCATAGGCCGTATCAGGCCTCGAGTTCAACTAGAAAGATGATCAGTGTGAGGTGATGAAGGATGTGGCTGGATCGTGTTGATTTGTATGGTGGCGGTGATTTTTGCACGAATTCAGGGCAGTTCAGTGGCTTCAGGGCGATGCTACAAATAGAATTGGAGGTCGAGGTTGGCACCGTTGAGTTGACGGTGGTTTGGGCAAGCTTGGGTGTGAATGCGGCGGCGGTAGATGTGGGGTGTTGTCACGATTTTGTTATGATGGTCGAGTGTTTGGTGATGATGATGGGAGGGAGTAACTCGCGGAGAGGAAGAAAGTGATGAAGTCGGTTTTGAATTTCATCAATGGTGGAGGCAGTTAAGGGGAGTGGAAGATGCGCCCATGGTGTGGTGGTTCTAATCCATGAGCAGGAAGAAGTATACAATGGAGAAGGATTAGTCAATAGTTAATGGTAATTAGTAAATAAAAATGTAACTAGTTTAATTAAATTATAATTAAAAATTTGATAAATTAAAACCTCTATAACTCTCTCATACGAGGTCCAATCGAGGCGCGGATTTTGTGTTACGCTCGTGATGACATTTGAAATTTGGGCGAGTTTGGAGACAGTTGAAATTTGGGCTAAAATCGGACGTCGTTCAATTTTAGTTCCAAATCGGAACGCCTCGGCGACAATTGAAATAATTGCGAGTTAATCTCACCTTTTTGGTTAACAAGTAATATTATACAGTTAATAAAAATCGTTGATTGAATGTTCGGATAATTTACTCTTTTAACAGTTGATTTGGATATATTCCCGCCCTTGGAGCGGATGACCTTTCATATATACCTGTTATGTAGCGGACATCCCATATTATTTGATATATATATATATATATATTGTTTATGATGCAGGGGGACAGATTGGAGGGGTCCAATAGGATGCCTTGCTATAATTGATTTATTTCCAATAAAATTCCCGTTATATGAATTATTAGATATGAAACCTGATTTATGAACACTTTTGGTAAAGCGTTTGGTAGCTATTGGCCTTAAATTAGTATTTTAAAATACTATAAATTACCACTTGAATCGGAATCGGTTTTGAAACAGGAAATGATTTTTAATTCCGAATTTGGGTTTCGAAAATATTTTATTTAAAAGGATTTGATTTATATTTTACTCCAATCCTTTTTATCTATCTTTTTCAAGATTATTTTTATTTTAATATTGTTTTAAAGTTATTTATTTATATTTAATATTATTTTAAATTTTAAACTTATTTATTTATATTTAATATTGTTTTAAAGTTATTTATTTATTGTTAGTATCGTTTTAAGATTATTTTTATTTTAATATTGTTTTAAAGTTATTTGTTTATATTTAATATTGTTTTAAAGTTATTTATTTATTTTTAATATTGTTTTAAGATTATTTTAATATTGTTTTAAAGTTATTTATCTATTTTTAATATTGTTTTAAAGTTATTTATTTTTATTTTTATATTGTTTTAAAGATATATTTAATATTGTTTTAAAGGTTATTTTTTTATATTTAATATCTTTTTAAAAGTTATTTAATTATAATTAATATTGTTTCAAGGTTATTTATCAGTATTTTAAATATTTTGTAAAGTTAATTTTTTTAAATTATTAAAATGGTTTGATATTAATAGTAATGATTATTAATAATATTTTAGAAATTTGTTATTATTATTTATAATAATGGTAAAAATTAACGATTGTTTTATTTTTAATGTTTTGAATTATTAATTATTATTATTTTTAGATGTTTCAAAGTTAATAATTATTATTTATTTATAATTTTTATTATTAATAATTATTATTGTATAAAAGTGTTTTAAAGTAAATGATTAGGATTTATTTATAATGGTTTCGAGATTGATAAATAGAGTTTTATAAACGGACTTGGATTTTATAAGGGAAGTTTATAAAATGGTTTGAAGACTTAAGGGAGAGTATTTACAAGGTAAAAAAGTTTTATAAACAGTTAGATATTTATAAACGAATTTGAGAAATGTGTTTATAGATTTTTAAAAGGAGTTTCATAAATGTTTTTTGAGATTTATAAGGGATATATAAATAATTTTGGAAATGTACAAAAAGAATTTATAAGTGATTGAATTTATAAAAGAGATTATAAATGATTTTCAGAGATTTATAAAATAGTTTTATAAATGGTTTTATAGATTTATAAGGGATTTATAAATGATTTTTGAATTGTATAGAAAAGAAATCTTTCTCAATTTGGTGAATATACTTATAGCATTAAGATAATTATATGGATATTTTCTGAGTATTGAAAATATAAAGATTTGTAAATATATTTTTGTAAAAGTATTTTGATACAAGTATTTCTAGATAAATTTAATTAATGAAAAGATTCATAAAAGAGGCTAGTGGTTGCTTACATGCTTAACCAATGTTGGTTTTATCCTTTTGAAATCTCATACTTGAATGTTGTTTATTCGATAGCTAAATAACTGACTATCGAATTTGGACCCAAACGTAACTTTGAAAATATCTAGGAGAAATATATGAGCTATATGGCATAGTCATCTCCGATGATGATGTACTGTGCGTATAAATCTCGTTACGTTTGAAGCACCCCACATCCATTAATATACCCAAAAGGACACATTAAAAGGTGTGGTGCGTTGTAGGTATAACTAAAGCTAATAGAGACTAAGATTCACAAGACAAAAATAGATAAAAACAGCAGAAACTTAAAATAATAACTTAATTAAACCAAAACTTCATAATAAATAAGTCAAATGCCAAATACCACATACATGTCTAAAAATCCAATATGTCTCATGAAACTAAAACTCATAGTCTCAAAAATCAGAGTACATAATATTCCTTTATAATAAGCCAGTACATAGAAAGAACCAAAAGCTAAAAATAAAAGAAATACATAGTAGAAATCTCCTCCAAGAAATCTCCAAGCAACAGCAATCTACTGACTTCTCCCTTGATTGCCTATGGGGGTAAAAGGGAAAAATAAAGGAGTGGGTCATGCTAAAAGTCTGGTGAATGATAGTAATTACTAGAGTCTTTAAGCAAGATAAAAGTAATAGACTCTATAGTAGTTCTAGCATAAATAAGGATAACAAAGAAAGTAGGAAATGAATAAATTGGAAATAAGTACGATTAAATATTACTCAATTTATAAGATAGGTTAACTTTGATTGCTTGCACTTGTCTTGATTTCTGTTTTGATTAGGCTGAATTCCTAATCCTGTAATTAAGATGTAACCTTAATTCTATCCTTTTTGATCGGCCTGCTACTCCATAGACCTTACTGCGGACCAGCCGCTATATAACTCCCTACACAGCAGCCAATGGTATCTGCGAAAGATGCATAGAGAAACCACTGTGGATCGAGACGACATATATAGCTCCCTACACAGAAGGCAATGGTGTTTATGAAAGACACTCATACTAAGCACTTGGAACTCATAGCTATTACTGAGCACCTGAATGGAAGTCGCACACGTAACTGCCACCATGCCCATGCTACATTTTGCTCCACCTATTGGGTCTTCTTATTACCTCAAACTACAGCATAAGCATGCCCCTTATCCCACTTCAGGCTAACGTGAGATCATCGTGTATCCATAGAATCTATAGGGGAAATGCTGTTGGTACTGGCCTATCATCCAAACAATATCTAGTTGCGCCCCTTATCCAAATCCCCCATGATTGTGACTTTTATTTGACCAATTACTACCATTCTTAGCATAAGCTTGCCCTCATCTCACTTCAGGCTAATGTGGGACCACCGCTTTGTCTAATAGGGAATGCTATTTGGTACAGGTCCGACTTTCATCTTTGCTTATTAACTTAGGTAAATTATTTAAATAAGCCTTTACATTTTTCCCTACTATCCGTGCTTATTAATTTCTCCTAAGTCTTAAAATAAGCCTTATTATGTTCCTTTTCTTATTATAACCTACGTTATAATCATGCTTATTACTTAACCCAAGGTCTAAGTGTAAAAATAACCTTCTTTCATCTTTTACTCTTTTTAGTTATAATTCTAAGTTATAACTAGGCCAATCTTTTTAATTCAGTCCAATTAACGTCATAATTAGGCGTAATTTCAGTCCAATTCTATTTATATTATAGTCTTTGAAATTTACATCTTATATTCCATTATTTCAGTTTTCTTACAATTTAATCTGTATTCGCATTAATCCTATTATAATCCATACGCAAGAAGAAGAAGGAGGAATAAAAGAAAACTGAAAATAATAGAAAATCCCAATCGTAGAAAGAAGATGTAAATAACGTAAAAATAACAGTAAATAAACTAAAATACTGTAAATAAATTGTAAATAAACGGAAAAGCTCTAATTAACAGAAATAAACTAAAATTACTGAAAAGAATAGCTGAAAGGAAATAGATTGAAAATAATTCTAAAAACTATAAATAAACTACTGAAAAGGCTATTCTAAAAATCGTAGTAAAACTACAACTATTGGAAATGCTATTATTTTAAATTACTTAAAGAAATCTTAAAATAATTACAATCACTCACCTCTGGTCCTTAGCACTTCCCTTTAGGCCTTCAAGGATCCACTTGGGATTGTTAAAATATTTTTATTAAAAAGATTCTCTCCTTGGAAAATTATTCCTTTTAGGGTCCTTCCTAAAAAGGTGAACCCAAGCGGAGAAAATCTAGAATGAGAAAAAGTGTTAGGTCTAGGGATCTATTTATAGGGGTGGAAGTGGATCTCGGACCGTTGGATTTGGATATTGAATAGGATGCATCCACGTCATAGGCTGAATAGGAGCCATCGGATGCAAAAAGAGATGGACCGGATTGGTCAGAAGAATGCAAAACACGTCAATCGGTTAAAAAAATCGCACCCTTATTCGAACGAACGAACAATCGTTCATTCGCTCCCAAAACAAAAGGCGGGTCAATCGGGCGGTCGACCGCTTGGTGCCCAGGTCGACATGCCCGTATATATATATTTCTGCTTATTTTGTTTATTTTATAACTTGGTCATATTAGCTCGGTTTTTGACGTTCTATATATGAAAATTGACCATAAAATTACCATAGGCATAATGGTGCAACTTCCGTGGCTTAATTCTGATAATTTCACAAAGTTATTTTATTAATTAATTAATTAACGAATTAATTATTGCAGGTTAAATTTTGGGTTGTTACATTCTCTCCTCCTTAAGATAAAAGAATGTACTAAATGTTTTCATCAATTCTACAACCAACTACTCAATCATCAACCATTCATCCATTGTCCTTAAGTTTTCCTAATGCAATTAAAGATACTCATGCAATTAGTGTGGTGTAAATGTCCCTAACTAATGCAAAAGGTTAGGCGGTCCACTGATTCATTTGACCTCCTTTTATGCAATCATGTATGTGCCATGTATCCAAGTGAATGCAAAAATTTCCTAATGATACTGAAATTTTATATGCGTGCTACAAACATCATTTAAATGCAATAATCATGTGATAAACATCCATTTATAGAAACCATGGAAATAAAATAAAAATGCGCACACATCTATATGCATATGCTCTAGTGTCCTAGTTAGGCCGATCCCTAAAGAACAATAGTGCCTAGTGTACCTATATGCGCCTATTAGCTTCTACTAGCAAACACTTGCAATCACTAGCATACATCATTCATAACATGTTCTATTAACATGTTTGCATCAAATCCTACCATCCATAGGTTAAATCCTAAGTTCTACCCTCCCAAAGGATAATAAAGGAAAGAACCTATTCAAAACTAAAGATGGAAAAAGGAAATTCTAAAACCTATTACCAAAGAGATATGGATATGAGATACATATTTTCTCCTAATCAAATTAGTCTTCTCCGAAATCTCTCTAATCATGTCGGAACCAAGAAGTAACCTTTCCGTAGTCTCCAAGCAACATGAAGACGTCTTACACGGCCTTCCCAAAAAGAGCTTCAAAAGGTACCGTTCAAATGCTAGCTTGAAAACTACTACTATATGAATTCCACTAAAAAGGATACTTTTCCCAAGTTCTTCCAAAATCAAGACTACTAATTCTCAACCATGCTTGTCTTACTACCCTACTAATTTCATTTTGTTGTTGTTCATGAATCAACATTCCTAGGTTCTTACTAGTGTCCTATACACTTTACGGAAACTTCCATTGTTACTTCTAAGAGTAATTACTGCTATCTCCTTAAACCTTTTCCGTTACTCCTAGGAAATGATTCTCATCCACTCCACATTTGAGAGTTTGGTTTGGTATTTATCACCTTGTTTTAATATTATTTCCCAAACCTAGAGGGAAAAACTTTCAAATTTTTAAGTCTAAAACTTATATCTCTCTTTCTTTTAAAGACTTACAGTTTTCGCTGCAGATGGATACGAATTATCACTACGAACCGGACTTTTATGACCGATATGAATCAAACCTTAAAGAACTTGTAATCTCTTGCACACTTGAAAAACTGACTCCGACGAGATTCATACTTGCATAATTGGACTCGACCTTAGAATGGCATATCTAACTGTCTTGTGAAGCTCGTCGATGGAACTGTAATTTGACTGGATTCTAATAAACTTTTAACGAACTTTAACCTGGATTGGTCTTCGAAGTCTGGGCAGTACAGTTGTGACGATCAGCGATGACGGTCACTCCAATTGGATTTCGAAGTCTCGTCGTTCGGACATTTTATCTAATTTTGCTGAATATTTTCAAGTAATAGGCTGTACTGCACTACACAACACATTCACACACTTCACACTGGGGGATGCACGGGTGTTATTTTCATTTAATGATGATTTCTCATAAGTTAGTTAGTCATGGAACCTTCAAGTTCACAACAGCAGGAAGCTCAGAGTTTAATTCCTCCAATAATCGAGATACCTGCCATCGAGGCCGAAGTCATAGATCCAGCTTCGGACGAGTTTCCAGGCACTCGGTTCATATGCAATCCACAGGACTCTGTGACGTCCAGCATTTCCGAAGACATGCTAGGACGGATATGCTTAAGGCATGGCTTGTCGCTAGACGACGTACTACTGCCAGGGCCAGATGATAGACTGCATTCTCCCCCGGAGGGGTTTACTGCTTTCAATCGTCATGCTTGTGCAGCGGGGACACTTCCTCCATTTAATCAATATATAAGGGAAATGCTGTCATTCCTTGGAATCGCTCCATCCCAGCTACACCCCAATGGATACGCCTTGTTGAACAGCACTTTCATTGTTTTTATGGAAATTCTCTTTCGACCACCAAAGCCGATCGAGATTAGATATCTCTTCAACATTAAGAGCCGTGGAGACAGTCCTTCTTTCACATTCTTGGAAGCGGTTAGGAACTGTCAAATAGTAACGGGGTCCTGAGGAAGGCTGAGTTACTTTAAGACAGAATGGTTCTACGTTCGACGCCCCCTGGATTCACTAGGCGATGGTTGGATAGACGTAAGCGTTGCAGTCTTTCTCATGAATTATCGAGATAATAATAATCGTTCTCAAAACTGACATACTTCACTTCTTTTATAGCCGCAATCTCACGACCTGACGGTGGGTATTTCAGAGAGTTAGTTCGGATCCTCCAAGCAGTTCCAGGTGAAGAGAGGGACATTGACTTAGTTCTAACCAAAAAAAACTTGAGAATTGTCGGGCTGATTGAACAGAAGCAAAGCATAAGGCTGGAAGGGACACTTAGGGCGGTCTCGAAGAAGCGGGTGAAACGCAAAGCGCCCAGAGTCGTAATAGCTGAATAAGTTGATCCGGAGAGAACGCACACTGATAACGAACTCCAAGCTGGGCCTTCTTCCAGTTTTCAAGATTCAGGAGGAAGGAGAAAAGGCAAGGCAGTTGCTCATAAGCGTTCTAAATCCATGAGATTGAAATCCGTGGTTATGTCTTTACCCATCCCAGGGATTATAATTTCGGAGTCTCCTCCCCCGCGAGTAGAGAATCCTTTCGAAGGGCTTGCTGATATTCCGATTCTGGATTATGTGTCGTTTCAACACGACACCGGGATGAAGGAGCTTGATAATGCTCTTGATCTGAGAGGGTCGCTTGCTATGAGTGCGGCCGACATTTCGGTTGGTCGGGGGGTTGCACATACATACACTTCACTGCACTACATGATTCATAGTTATAAATCGTCCAACCCAAGAGATCACTAACTTTTCCTTCATTTCTCATTTTCAGGTACGATGTCCGAGAGAGGATCAATGCTTGGGAGCCTTCGCTCGGCTTGAAAGTCTTCTTCTTATTACGATTCCCGTAGGAGAGATTCGGATAGAGACCGCGATCGCGGGTACTCTAATCAAGAAAGGTACGAGCGGGATAGGGACAGAGAATACAGACACCGATTTAGGTCTCGCTCTCCACCTCCTAGAATCCCATCTCCACCTCCTATTCAGACTTCACATCCACCAAAGCCTCCACGACACATGCCATCTTCTCACACTTCTAGATCCGAAACTCATCTCCAGAGAGTCGAAATCACGGCCTCCATAATTGCAGAGCAGGTCCCAACTGAGCCCACAGAAGAAGGGGCTATTAAAATGGCTCAAATGAGGAAGGAGTTCCCAAACATATGCTTCGAAGGCTACGTCTTCCCACCTCACTTAAAGAGAATTCCATCGGCGGAGAACATGATGCATGATTACATTCATGACATCTACTCCCAATATAGAGAGTGGGCGAAGGCTACAGAGAAAGCTTCCACGGTGGCCTTTGAGCGGGCTAAAACAATTGACAAAATGGAGACCGAAATCGCCCAAAGGGACCGGATCATTCAAGCGCTCAATACTGAGGTCGAGTCTTCTCGGAAATCTGAAATTGAGGCCACCGAAAAATCTGATGAAGCGACTATGGCGATGGATAGGTTGAGGTAGACACATGTTGCCTTGGTGGAGGAGATGGGCCACCGAAATACTACAGTTACCGCCGAACAGGATGCGGCGGTCAAGGAACTCAACGAGCTCAAGGCCAAATTCTCTGACAAGGCCAAGGAAAGGGATGATGCGAACAACGCAGCCCAGGAGGCGTGCGAAAGGCTGTCTTGCTCCGGGGTGAAAGGGATGCGGCCGTGGCTAAGGTCCGCGAGGTGGAGACTAAGGTTGAGGAGAAGGTTCAATCAGCCGAGTCCACGCTAGAAGCCGATATTGAAGACCTTCTCGATGTTTACAACGCTAACGTGCTGAGGCACAGGGGTCTAGCCTGGCTCGATGATTATCCGACACATCTATACAACGCCTGGGGTCGATTAGTTGAAGAAGAGAAGGCAACGCATCTGGGTGAGTCTGTAGATGAATTTGAACTCGAGAATCGCATTCTGAATGAAGATGAAAGGAAGATTCTCCACGAGTCAATGATTCTGCATGAAAAGAAAAGGCTCGGCACCCAGCACTTCGAAGTAGGAGAGAGCTCAGGGGTTGAACATCACGATGCAAGTCTTGAAG
Source organism: Allium fistulosum (assembly GCA_030737815.1). NCBI lineage: Eukaryota > Viridiplantae > Streptophyta > Magnoliopsida > Asparagales > Amaryllidaceae > Allium > Allium fistulosum. The sequence continues at coordinate 638,570,845 of CM060901.1, forward strand.
TTCCCATGTCAACCCAGCCCGAGTCTTTACCTATGGTTGATCCCCAAGCTGTTCCTGCCTATAATCCGGATCAGCCACAGATGTCTCCGGCTACAGAGCAAGCTGCTGAAGCTGTTCAGCCATCTGCAAGCCAAACTGAGGAAGGTATTCTGAACACTCTACACATCTTGTCTTAAGTCAGAATCATCACTTGAATCAAGTACTAACAGTTCTCTTATTTCTTGTACAGTGATTGATGATGCACCGGTTGCGCCTCCTGCCACTCAAGAATCACATCAGACGTATGGGGCTATCATTACCGAAGTGGCCACTGTAACTACAACTGTGCCACTTGACGAAATGCAGGGAAGCTCACTTGTTTTTGATGAGCAGTTGATGGAGGAACTCTTTCGCCATCATGGCGATCCTTTAGCTGACTTGCCATTTATTATGGGCGGAGGCGCTCTTGCTACAAGCTCTTCGGTGCCAATTACTAATGCTCCCAGCGAGGCCCGAGCGATTACTGAAGAGGAGATATTGGCCGAAATTGACGCTGAAATGGAAGCAGCGGCTCATGGTGGCAGTTTTGGAGGTGGAATGGCGGCACCTGGCCCAGCTCTGCTTAGAATGATATCGCCTAGCGGTATATTTTTCGACACTAGTGTGACCATTCCACCTTCTACACTTGATCTTGTTCCTCCGACTCCGCTCGCAGGGAGCATCCCTGTTTATTCGAGCTCGGAGGAGGACGTCGAGATCATGCCCCCGCCTGGAGACTGACCACCGAAAAGTAAAGGCTCAAAGAGGAAAGGTAGTGGCGGCTCCAGCGGGTCTACACCGAAGAGGAAGCCGAGGAAGAAGTAAGAGTAGACAGGCTTCCTCGGTTTATTTTGATTTTCATATTGTTGGCCGTGTATAGATGCGGGTTCGGCCCCTGCTAGTAGGAATTTTTTTAGAACAAACTTGTACATGAATTTCTTTCACAAATAGTAGCAATGAAACTTTTCTTTTTTGGCTTCTTCTCAGTTATTGCGTATTTGCCTAAGTGTTTCAGTATCTAAAGTGCACTCGTGAAGTTTCAGCTTCCGAGTCGAGTTTGTTTTGGTTTGCCAGGTCCGGAAACTGTGGACATGGTTTACGACCGAGAAGTGAGTTGAATTTTGACGTTGCACCGCTTCAGTTAATGGTTGATGCTTAAGTCCTGCCCCCCAGTCTTGGGGATAAATTGTCAGACATCAGCCAGCGATTGCATTTAATTTACTACACGTTGAGTCGAGTGCCGCTGAACGGACGTTTGGGACAAGTGGAGATTGAGTGGTTCAACCCCACTCGTTTAATTATCGGTGATCATACCCACACTCCGGGGATTCTCATTTGTTTTCTGGCAGTTGGTCACGCCGGCTTAAGTTTTAATTAAATGTCCGTGCTCTGGGGACTCGGAATCGACATTTATACTCCGACTTGCACTCTGGGAGTTCAGAGTTGGTATTTATACTCCAATTCGTGCTCTGGGAATTTGGAGTTGATGTTTATACTCCGTTTCACACTTTGGGAATCCGGAGTTGATGTTTATAGTCTGAGTCACACTATGGGAGTTCGGAGTTGGTGTTTACACTCCGACTCGCACTCTGGGAGTCTGGAGTTGATGTTTATACTCCGACTCGCACTCTGGGAGCGGAATTGGTAAACAGATAGTTAGTCACATCTGCTGCATGTTTTTAGATTTCGCTCGCTCTCTGGGAACGAAAGGTGTATCAGGATCGTGGATGGTCGGATCACATCCACCCTGAGTTAACAAGTGAGGTCATTAGATGGACGGGTCTACCCTCCTCAAACTTGGTTCGGATACGGACTAAGTCGTTAGGCGGACGGATCCACCCTCCTCACAGACGTATTTTATACTCCAGTTCGCACTCTGGGAATCTGGAGTTAAGTGAAGGATTGTCGTGTATCAATCCTTCTTTGACTTTGGTGTGATGGCTTGTCCCCGAGCATGGGTTTCACTTAGCGAGTGACCGGTTGCATCACAGTCACTCCCTATTTGAATAAATCCCACCGTATGGTGAAACTTAGCTCTCCGTGCATAGTGATGGTCATATGAAGTATTTCAAGTAAATCACAGCTCTGGTTCGAAGAGATTGCATTTTATTGCTGAAATAAGAAAATATGGCAAAGTCAGTTGCCTTATTACAAATTCTAATTTCGAAATGCAAAAACAAATTGCAAAATGGAAAATAAACTAAATGAATAAACATAGCCTGTTATGTGTAGTAGTGACGAAGGCTCTCGATGTTCCAGACTCTTGGCAGAGTAAGACCGTCGACGGTCGATAATTTGAATGTGCCATCTCCGAGCCTTCGTTCAATGACATACGATCCTTCCCATGTCGGCTTCATATGCGAAGGAACCAGATAGATTCTTTTCAGGACGAGATCGCCTAGTCCAAAGGTTCGCGGGCGGACCTTGGCGTTGTACAATCGGGCGACTCGACTTCGATACGCGGCTGCCCTCAAATCAGCCTCTTCATGCTTCTCATCTAGTAAATCGAGAGATTCAGCAAGTAATATAGCATTTGTCTTCGGATCATAATATGTCACACGATGAGAAGGTACTTCTAGCTCGACTGGAATAACAGCTTCTGAACCATAAGAGAGAGAGAGAGAATGGATTGTGACCGGTCGCAGACTTGTGGGTTGTTTGGTAAGCCCATAAAGCCATAGGAAGTTCATCGACCCACTTGCCACCGACCTTTTCCAGTTGTTTTTTCAGAATAGACTTTATAACTTTATTGACTGCTTCGACCTGTCTATTCGCTTGAGGGTGTGCAACTGCAGAGAATTTCTTTTGAATGTGAAACCATTTGCAAAAATCTTTAAATTCAACACTGTCGAATTGGGTTCCGTTGTCAGTAATAATGGTGTGTGCAAGACCGAATCGACAGATAATGTTGCGGACTACAAAGTTGATTACTTTTTTCGTCGTTATGGTAGCAAGAGGTTCAGCTTCAGCCCACTTTGTAAAGTAATCAACTGCGACGATGGCGTACTTTGCACCACCTTTTGCCAAAGGTAGAGTACCAATGACGTCGATACCCCATATTGCAAATGGCCATGGGTTGACCATTTGCGTTATCTCGGTAGGTGGAGCTCTAGGAATTCGAGCATGCTTTTGACATTTATCGCACTCCTTTGCATAATCCAATGCATCGCGATTCACAGTCGGCCAATAATATCTGTACCGAAGTATTTTCTTGGCAAGTGCTTGCCCCCGGTGTGATCGCCACATTCTCCCTCGTGTACATCGCGTAATACTCGTTTAATTTCATCGTGAGCGATACACCGGAGTAGAAGAACAGAATACCCTCTTCTGTACATGACTCCGTTCTGGATGGTGAATCGTGAAGCCTTCCGAAGGACTTGTCTTTTTTCACTCCTGCGCTCTGGCAGGATTCCTTGCTCAAGGTAATTTCTTAATGGAGTCATCCATGACTCCTTAACGGGAATGGTTTCACATACCCAATCTATTTCTGCCCGGTCAATTCTTGGGGAAGATAATGTCTCTACGGGAACAAGTCCCATTTGCTGAGCTTCACCTGTGCTGGCTAACTTCGCCAATGAATCGGCTTTTTGGTTGCGTTCTCGAGGTATACAATAAATGGCATAATAATCAAACTAATTTAGAATTTCCTGTACCCGAGCTTAGTAAGCAGCCAGCCTTCGATCTCTCGCATGATATTCTCCCCGAACTTGACACACAACTAATTGTGAATCACAATAAATTTCCACAGTGATAATTCTCAAATCTCTGGCAAGTTTTAGTCTAGCTAAGAGGGCTTCATATTCAGCTTCATTATTGGTTGCATGAAAATCAAACTTTAAAGCATAACATATAGATCGACCTTCGGGGGTTTCAAGTACAACCCCAGCGCCCGAGCACCGATCGTTTGATGCACCATCGGTGTACAGCTTCCAGATGTATTCGGGAGATTCACTAGTTTCGGGCAAGTCTTCTGGAATGGTAAATTCAGCTATGAAATCGGCTAGGACTTGTTCTTGAATTGCTCGCCTTGGAGTATAAGTAATATCAAATTGTCTCAGTTCGATGTTCCACATGAGTAACCTACCAGACGTCTCAGGCCGCGTAAGGACCTGTCCTAACGGCTGGTCGGTGTAAAAAATAATAGGATGTGCCTAGAAATATGGACGGAGCTTCCTTGACGCAATAACAAGGCAATAAGCCAACTTCTCTAGTTTCGGATAATTCCTTTCGGCTCCGGTCAGTCATTTGCTGATGTAGTATACTGACTTCTGTATCCTGTCTTCTTCTCGAATTAAGGCAGCGCTGATAGCGTTTTCTGATATCGCCAAGTAAATGTACAACTTCTCATGATCAATAGGCTTTGACAGGATAGGTGGTGTGGATAGATGCTGAATTAATGCTTGGAAAGCGCCCTCACACTCTGTTGTCCATTCAAAGTTTCATTTTCCTTTTTGGATCAGATCGAAGAAAGGGATGCATTTGTCGGTGGACTTTGAGATGAACCTACTTAGTGCTGCTACATTCCCATTGAGACACTGGACATGCTTTATAGTTTTCGGAGTTTCAAGATTTCTGATTGCCCAGATCTTTTCAGGATTAGCTTCGATCCCTCGAGCATTGACGATAAACCCAAGGAATTTTCCGGATGCAACTCCAAAGTGACATTTCAGCGGGTTGAGCTTCATTCTGTATTCTCGAAGTATGTTGAACATAGTTTCCAGGTCCTTAATATGGTCAGTGGAAAATCGTGACTTCACAAGCATGTCGTCTACATATACTTTCATGGTTTTCCCGATCTGATCGACAAACATCCTATTGACCAATCGTTGATAAGTAGCTCCGGCATTCTTGAGTCTGAATGGCATAACTTTGTAACAATAAAGTCCCAGATTGGTTATGAAGCTGGTATGTTCTTGATCAGGTAAATGCATCAGTATCTGATTGTAGCCAGAATACGCGTCCATGAAGGATAAGAGCTCATGCCCAGCTGTTGAATCTACTAGCTGATCAATTCTGGGAAGCGGGAAACTGTCTTTGGGACAAGCTTTATTCATATCGGAGTAATTGACACATGTTCTCCATTTTCCGTTCGACTTTCGGACAAGCACGGGATTCGACACCCATTCGGGGTATAGCGCATCTCTAATGAACCCGTTTGCTTTAAGCTTTTCTACCTCTTCTTTAAGGGCGGCAGATCTCTCTGGATCCATACCATGCCTTTTCTGTTTGACCGGGACATGCCGCGGGTCAATATTCAAAGTGTGGCTCGCAATGTCCGGCGAGATCCCACACATATCAGAATGCATCCAGGCGAATACGTCAAGATTCGCCCGTAGAAACTCAACCAATTCCTCTTGAGTTTGCTAGCTTAGCTGAGACCCAATCTTTATCACCTTCGAATCATCGTCATCGTCAATTGGGACATCGATCGTCAGTTCGGCCGGGGATGCTTGACCTTCTTTAGATTCTCCTTCATTTTCGTTTCTCTTGGGTCAAGATCCCTTTGGAATTGGCTGAGGTGCCCGGGCCTAGGCCCAGGCGTTAATTGTCAATTATCAGCAAAACGGACGCAGAGAGATTCCTCTACGCCCTTTCCTTTCTCCTTTCGCTGCGCCTCCCGTAGCTCGGCAACATAACAGGCTCTCCCAGTAGCCTGATCTCCTTGAATGATCCCCACTCCACGATCAGTGGGAAACTTTAAAGTCAAACACCATGGGGCAATGGCTGCCCTGAACTCATTGAGCGCCGGTCGGCCCAAGAAAGCATTATAAGGGGAGTCTATGTCTAAAACAACGAACTGTAATATCCGTACTCTCCGGCGTTCTCCGATTCCCAACTCCACTGGTAACTCCACTACTTCGGTGGGTATAGTAGCACTCCCATTGAAACCATGAATTCGAGATTGACAAGGCTTTAAGTCTTTGGCTTCCATTTTCATTTGGTCGTAAGCTCTTTTAAACAAAATATTCACAGAGCTTCCATTGTCAAGATCCTCTTCATCCAAGCAGGACCTACTTGAGCTGAGATGACCAGTGGATCGATAGTGAGGGCTTCGACTTTATCAGCATCTCGGTTTCTGAATACGAGGTCATCGGTCATCGTTCTCTGTTGCTTGGCCGGAGCCCCTTCATCAGAATTACTACAACACTTGAAGTCCGCATGCCTAATAGAGCTGGCATACGACTCCATTTCCTTCCAGCTTCGGTCTACTGGATGAGGACCACCAATTATTGTATTAATAACCAATCTCCCGCCAGTATGAGTGGGTTCCTCATGCCTTTCCTAATTTGGCGCACGATTCTGATTTGATGGGCATGCACCTTTTGACTGCAGCGCCCGCACATACTGATCCAACTTTCATTCACGCATCAGTTTCTCAATGAGATCTTGTAAATGATGACACTCATTTGTATTATGGCCATAACTTTCATGGAATCTACAAAAATTCCCTGTTTGGACTTGTCTTTCCATTGACGGCTTCGGGGCAGGTTTCTTGTATTGCATGGTATTACAGGTCTGCAAATACACATTTTCCAGCAACGTATTCAATGGAGTATAATTGTCAAACATGGGAGCTCTACGTCGTGGACCACGACTTTGATCTCGCTTTTTACCTTGATTTCCACTATCCCTCTGCTGGTTTTGTTTGTTTTGTATATTCAACTGAACTTTTCCGGAACTCTCCCCGAATTGTTTAACTGCGATGTTACTTTGAATTCCTTCCATGTTGGGCCCTACATCATCCTGCTTCCTAGACTGTTTTGCATCCTCCCTTCTCAAGAATTGGGCTGCCTTGGAATAGAAATGGTCCAATGACGCAGGCGGCTTCCCAGCTAACCAATTTCCAAACTCAGAATCAGGGTCAATCCCCTTAGTCAACGCCATCAGGATAGAGTTGTCATTGGGATTGCTTATTTCTGCACACGCAGCATGAAATCGCTCAGAGTAATGTTTGAGTGTTTCTCCGGGAGCTTGAGTGCCACTAGACAGAGTGTTAACATCTTTAGGTCTCGCTACGTGCATGCAGAATTGTTCAACAAATTTGGTGGCCATTTGGTTGAAATTAGAGATGGAGCGCGGTGGCAAACGAGTAAACCACATAGTAACAATGCCCCCTAGGAAAATGGGAAAACTACGGCATTTGACTGCATCATCAGCTCTCGCAGCATTCATCAGCCATTCATACTTTAGGATGTGTTGATTGGGATCAGAATTTCCTTCATAGACCGGCAGGGTTGGCATCCTGAAGCGTCGAGGTGGTTCAGCATATAATATGTCATCAGTGAAAGGGGTATGACTCCAGGAGATTCCCCAGTCGTCATTAGTGAGACCCTGACTTTTACGGATCATTTGACGAATCATCGTTGGTATATCCGGCATCCGGATGTTTGGAGCATGCTGTGCCAAGGTGTGGTCGGGTTCCACAGCGCGAGTCTGGATCGGACGCGGTCGACGGTCCGTGCATCGCCTCCTTGGTTCAACATTTTTAGGGACATAAGGTTCTGGAGTGTGTCCTCGTTGGTTACGATGCGGATCAGCTTGATTTCTAGAATCAACTCCTTGTTCGGTAGTGGTGGTGGTAGCGAGGTTGCCTGTGACAAGGTAAGGAGTGGCACCCCCTCGAGATGAAGGTCCGGTATGATGACTGGTGGATGGTCCAGTTCTGGGTTGTCCAAGATTTAAGGCAGGTTCATGCCCTATGGCCTGGGTGTAGCTTACATCCAGTCGTGGGCGTGTGGATCGGTGATGATCATCAGATGAGGCTGAACTCTCTATGGAAGAATAAGAACCTTGATCTCTTCTGGATCTTCTGCGCCTTTGGCGATTCAGCTGGTTGGTCAACTCTACGTTGGCGCGCAGTTGTTCAGTTAGCTGTTGCAGACTCTGGGTCAACTCTTGGAGCAGCATCTGGAATTCTTGTCTGGTAACCGAGCCCGATGGATCTGAAGATCCGGCGGCATCTTGGTTGGATGGAGGCAATTGCATGGGATTTTGTCTGTCCCGTCCTTCTTGATCAGCAGCTGTAGAAGCAGTTCGTGTGCTTACCATGATGAACTGACGAAGTCCTTTCCTAGATCTGATGCAAATCTGAATAGGATGGAAGGGCTTCAAGGTTTGAGATCTGGATCTTCTTCTTGGATTTTTGCAATCCGGTATCGATAGGAGATCCAAAGAGCAGGAGAAAAATTGGGTTTTTTCTCAGTGAAAGCACCAAAGTGTTTGTACCAAAATTAGGCACAACACTCTTCGGAAGTTTTTGAAGAGATAAAAATGAAGAAATCAAATGGAAAAAGAGGATTATCTAACAAAAACTCCAAAAACAAATATGTAAACGATAAAAATGCACAGAGACGCAAGAATTTAGAGTGGTTCGGCGTATTGCCTACGTCCACTATGAAGTTGATCACTTTATTGATGTTTCTTTGATGATTACAACTGGTTTGCAGTGGATTACCGTGAATTAAAGCTATGAAATTCGAGTACAACAGCAGCAATGGAGGTTAGAATTGAATCCGGCAGAGTCTGGGCGTTGGAGCGTCAAAAAGATCCTTTCTCTATAGGCCCCGGGGGTCTATTTATAGGTGTAGGAGGCTGATATTTCACTCGGATCTTGGGAGACTTCTTCTGGCATGTGAGTGGGCCCACGTGACCAAGCCCGTGAAGTTTCGGCTCGATCCGTGATCGATACGAACGAATTTCGTATCGATCAAGATTTCTTCCAATGGAGTCGAAACTTGGTGTGAACATTCTTCAGCATGTACGTAAGCTCCAGTGAAAATTTCATAGCATTTGGACTTGTAGATCGTGAGATATGATCGATACGAAATGGAGACTTTCGGCAGTTCGTTTGGTTCAAATCGATAATTTCGACTCGATCGTGTTCGAATCGATGATTGCACGTGCCCTGGTGATGACGTTGTTTGCACTCTTCGGATCGATCCACTTTTTATGCCGAGTTGATCGAGTCGTTCTAGGATTTCCGCTTTGTTCATATCGAAGCATTTGTCTTGTTCGAATCGATGGAAGATGACTCTCGTTCGCATCGATTCAACGAGCTTTGTTCGTATCGAGGGAGAACACGCGGAATAAGTTAACTGTGTGGCCTTGTTCGTATCGATTGGAAATGATTCTAGTCGATCGATACGAAGTTGAAGTGGCCAGATGGAAACGAAGTCGATGGATTCGAACAGGGGCTTGATGATGGATACGAAGTCGACCGATTCGAACAGTGGCTAGACGATGGATACGAAGTCGAGGCTGTTTTCATCTAACTTGCATCGATCATAACTTGAGCATATGAACTCGGATTGACTTGAAATTTGGAGTGCTGACTTCCATGACTTCGCTCGTCGTGTCTTGTCAATTGTAGCTTGATCCGGACTCGGACAAAGTTCGTCGATATCCATAGTGAGCCTGCACATAACAGATCTTCAAGACGAACCATCATTAGCTTCTAGTCAAGTTCTTGGTGTCACTGCCTTGCCAAAAGGCATGATAACATATATGTAAAGGTGAAATGGATCCATTGCGGTGTAAATCCCAGCAACAACATACATATCCATTAACGATGTGTTAATATCTGAGATACTGATTTTGATGACAACAACTATATATATATTACTACTAACATTTCTCTGAGTCATGCAGTACTTTCAACTATATTATAGAGACATTTTACAGAGATAAAAAAGGAACGAGTGGAAGCAAAATGAATTATATATATGAAGATTAAATCATAGCAAATGAGAGAACAAAATTAAATGAATATTGAAGAAGACTGGAACGTAAATGTTCTAAGTGATGAGTAATTAGTTGAATCTTAGAAACTTTGTTAAAGACCCCATGGCGATCATACTTGGAGTTCATCAACCATTAACCTCAATCAGCTTCATAAATATCCACAAATATGAAAATTTTGAAATTTGGAAATCCACATGTATGTTGACATATTCCTCCTAAGTATGTCGACATATTCACGTGTATATCGACATATCCCTCTTAAGTATGTCGACATATCCACATGTATGTCAACATATCCCTCCTAAGTTTGTCGACATATATGTCATTTTTTAGATTTTTAAAATTCAAATGAAGGGATTTCCCCCACCACCTCTTCACCAAAAGACATGTCTCTTTAATCACTATTTAAAGGCCTTGGAAAATGAATTTTCACATAAACTTTCTCTTCATTCTCTTACTCTTTCGTATCCATATTTTTGTGAAAGAAATCCATTGCATACTCTTCCACTTTCTTTGGAAATTCGTACTCTTTTACTTCAATTCTTCAAGGATTTGAAAACCACACAATATCAGAGAGTTTTTATTTGAATTCATACCATTCTCTCTGATTTCATCCTATTCCTCAAAGAATTCAAAAATATATTGCTACTGGAGGTCTATAGGATGATTGTACCGGATCTACATGAATCTTTATTGAAGATATGACTACTTGCCATACTCTACTATTGTTTGTAAAATAAAAAGGTGTTCTTGTAGCCTGTGAAATCAAAAGGGTGATCTTGTGCCCGTAAATCAAGTGGGTGCATCTTATAGCCCGTGAAATCAAAATTGTAAAGGTGTTCTTGCCACCCATGGTAAGCAAGTGGTGATAGTGAAATTCTGTAAGGTGCAGTACAGGACTGGATGTAGGATTGGTTTGTTCGAACCAGTATAAAATTCCGTAGTGTTATTTTATGTACTGCATTTTACATTACTACTTATTCTGTGATTATTGGTTTTTGTCTACAATTTTAGTAGATTTAAATTTTAAATTTATAAGTATGTTTTAAATAATTGAAATATACACTTCACTCCCTCTAGTATTCAAATAGCCTTAAGATCGATTCCACATTGTACCGTTATCTATATTTGGTATTAGAGCACTGGTTTTCTTAAATTCGTAACTTGGTTTTTGAAAAGAATAAATGGCTAATAACACTAGTAACACTTTCATAAACATTTTTGTAGAAGGGTAATCTAGCACTACACCCCCGCTATTTAATGGTAGTAATTATGCGTATTGGGCATGTAGGATGAAAATTTATTTGCAATCTAATGGTTTTGATATTTAGGACATTACCCAAATAAAATACACTGAGCCCCAAACTGAATATGCGCAATGGACACCAGAACAAAAGACTCAAGCACTTAATAACTCAAAGGCCATGAATTTTTTATTTTGCGCCTTAGCTAAAAATGAATTTAATCGAGTCTCTATTTGTAAGTGCATGTAAAATTTGGAGAACACTGCAAGTCGTGCATGAGGACACTAGAAAGTAAAAAAAACTAAGATTTCTATGCTAACTAACCAGTTTTAACTTTTTAAAATGAAACCAAATGAGTTTATTTCTGATATGTATTCTAGATTTCAGGATATATTACATAAATTAATATCATTAGGAAAAAAAGTTATTTAAGTGGACCAAGTCAGAAGATCTCCAATTCACTTTCTAGTGAATGGGACCTGAAGACTTTGGCAATCGAAGAAGCCAATGATATTAGTACTATGAAAATAGAAGATTTAATTGGAAACCTAATGTCCTATGAATCAAAGTTGCAGGTTAAAGAAAAAGAATTAAGAAAATGTGGAGAAATCACTGGCACTCAATGCTACAAACAACAATCATGAACCGGATGATGAGGAAATCGATTTCATCACTATGAATTTCAAGAAATTCTTGAAATATTGGAAAATGAACAAACTTTGAAAAACTAAAACTATAATTCCAAAAATGGAAATGTTGTTAAGTGTTTTGAATGTGACAAACCCAGTCATTTGAATAGAGACTGCCCAAACCTGAATAAATCAAAGTACTCTTCAAACACTTTCAATAAGAAGAGAAAACGAGCTTTCAATGCAACATGGGATGATTCAGATACATAATCAAGTGATAGTCATTCAGAAACAGAAAATTCCAACATGTGCTTCATGGCAAAGGATAACCAAATATGAAAATCTAACAAAAATAATTATGAATGTCTTAAATGATATGTGTAAGGGATATAAAATGCTTAAAAAAGAGTATAAAAATAGTTTAGAAGAGGTAGGTGGATTAAAAATGTTTAATGAATTGTTAACCGAAGAAAAACAACGTGTAGAAAAAGAAATTGAAAGACTTAATGCACATAATGATAAAAATGATTTAACACTTGAAAGTTTGAAAAACTAAAGAGTGAAAATGAAACCTTGAAATCGGAAAACCTTTCAATGAAGTCAGTGATCGCTGACCTAAATGACAAAATAACATTTATGGACAATGTTATTTTTAACTATAATAAGGATTTTGATAAAATGAAAACCAATATCGATAAATTTAACAAAGGGAAGGATAATCTAGAAAATTTATTATCTACATTTAAACCCACTAGCAATAAAAATGGACTTGGATACACCCCTAAGCCTAAATTAAAGAAAAATATTTCTCAAAGTACTAAATTTGTTAAGGCTACCAAGTTCAAACCAAAACCTAGGAAATTAAAGTTAAAACCCCTAAATAAGTTCATTAATTTATAGGTTCCAAGATTGTTAGACAATAATGAGAAATAAAAATATGTTGATAATTTTATTAATAAAGTTTATTTATCTGATGATTATATTTTGAAAGGGCATTCAAACTCTTCATGGGCTTGGCTTCCCAAAACTTAACCCTATAGACCTCAAAATAAAATAGGGTTCCAGTGTGCATATTTTATATCTTTCATATATGAAAAAATGGATACTAGAAAGCGGATGTTCAAAGCATATAATTTATAGATACCGGGCGACATTATATACAAAGATGGTGTAACGACCCACTTTTTCGTACACTTTAAGCTGACAATAAAGCACACGCGTACAACCCAAATTGAACTGAAAGGCGGATAGTTAGGGAAAAGAAAGAAGAAAGAAGACAAGAAGAAACTAAACAACACAGAATCTCACAGCAAAACAAATAATCTACATTATATAACAAATCTTTACACAAAAACAAAACTGTAATATATATATATATACAGACATCAATCAAAGTATACTAACCTATTCAGTTCGGACAGTTATAACCACCTATCCTCACAACTGTTGAATAATATACAACAATGTAAGCAATGGAAATATAATCATCTAAGTGAGTACGTCTCTGGGCCTGCAGCTCCTCTTCTGAAGCTCCAAAATATCCATCTAAACCTGGAAATATGCTCAGTCTGACTCGGGCATTTAGGAAAAACCACGCCCGGGTCAGTCTGGTAAAACCAGCGTGAGAACTTAAATCACAAGAAATTTTATTTATTATAACTTTTTAAAATCCTTTAAAATCAAAGGCATCTCGTAAGACCACGCCGCACATAAACACGACGGGTTTTTACCTTACAATAACCAAAACCTTTATATCAGAAAATCCAATGATATTATAATAGTGTCTAAGGGTGAAAATAATAATAATCAAGTAGCTGTGATGCTCGTGAGTGTACATCACAACAATACTAGGTATATAATCGAAAATCGATAAGGCTCGTTCGCTAATTGTGTAGGATATCCATGGAGGTGTCCTCAGTACTTCGAGAACGGTCCTCTTGCACAAGGATCAGAGTTATCCTTTCGAAGCATCATATCCGTCTAGCCGGGGTATTATAGGAAAAACATAACTGGTCTTGCTAATACCAAGTGCATCGCTCCGGCATGCCAAAAATAACTGAAGGTATCGGTATTGCTAGAAAAAGGAGCCGATTACACCCTATGGGTTTGCCAACCCTACTGGTCATGCATCCTATCTCTGGTTTTAGTCATTTCAGCTGATGAGGCTACGTTCGACGTTCCAACTCACGCACCGTCTCCAAAATAGATCACGGAATCCCATATGGATTCCCATACCACAATGGCCTTGGAATCATATATAGATTCCCACATCTCAAATAGATTTTGGAATCACACACGGATCCCCACACCTAACGGTCTCGGAAACACACATGGATTTCAACATCTCAATATAACACGAAACACCTCCATATAACCGTATATGGTTTTGGAGTGGTAACGGTTCCGAGTCATCTCTTACGAGTACACCCTCCCACTTCCAAGCGCTCCATAAACCAATCGTTGATTTTCTTGAATGCTCAAAACCGATTCTTTAGGAAATAATCAGACAATACATAAGAACGGGGATCATCCCCTAACCGTTTAAGTGGACGGATCTCCTTATCATTTATCCTAGAAGAACGAAACGAGTTTACACGTAGAGTATAACACCACCGATGGCAACTGTACCATATAATTCCTGTGTTTCTCCTAGATATTTCCGGAGTTAAAATCCTTCGGTGTTAAGTAGGGAATAATTCTATACCACCAAAATGAAGAAGGATTACATATTGGGCCAAGAGTTTGATAGTCGGTTAGTTAACTATCAAATAAACAAACATTCCAAACATAGATCACATTTCCACTGAAAATCACTAAGTCTCATTTAATTTGATTTCGAAAAATTTGAATTCCTTTATTTAAAACATTCATATACTTATTTCATTGGAATAAGTATATTCACAAATCATTCCTTTCAAAATATTTGAAAACTTTTTAAAATAGATATGGAAAGTACCCTTCGGTATCGACCATGGATCGCAGCTCAATGGTTATGTCTCTATCCCAGAAAAATCCAAACTTAACTACAAACAATCTCTACCCCTCGAATTATGCCATGAAATCAATCATAGATCGTAGTTTGCACAATGGTTACGTCGCTATCCCAGCGAAAACATAACAAACTGTAGGCAGTCTCTGCCCCTCGAATTATGCTATGAAAATCAACCACTTCTTTCCAAATACCGTTTTTACTTCATAAATATCTTCAAATTTATGTATAAAGTTTCTTTATAAACTTCCCAGTTTAATTAGAAAAATATTCTTTTACAAATCTCAACCAATCCGTAAAACTTTCCTGGTTAAATCCTTTTGTTTACAACCAATTCTTTTATAACAAACATCACTTAATTATAGTGAGAAAACTTTTTTAATATTATAAAAATATAAATTTAAATATTTTTAAATCACATAATAATTAATTAACTTCAAACAATATTAATATAATATATAATTTTTTAAAATAATTGTAACGCCCCGGTATTTCATGCCATTCGCATCTGCACATGTCAGACTTGAATTGCTCAAAATATCAGATTGTTAATTTATATTTGGCAAAACTCAACATATATAGTAAATAAATAAATCATAGAATCAGAGACACAGAGTAATATAACAATAAGCAGCGGAATAGATAAATAGTAGTTCATGAAGCTACTATATAAACAACAGAGTTTGAAATAAAATACAAAAGAATATCTCAAATACAGTGAAGTCTCGAATACAAACAGATGACACCTCTGAACAAATCAATTGAAAATCTGAAAGCTGAATAGATATAGATGGATCTCCAAGTGAAGCTCCAACTCCAAAGGTGAGTCTCAAATGTTGTGACACTCAGTCTGACCCAAGCGTAAAGCAAAACACAAAACACTCGAGTCAGGATTAACATTCTTATATCAATAAATCCAACTCAAGTGAAATATCAACTGAAATACAAGTAACTTAAAAGATGTTTGGGATAACCATCCTCTAAGGATCCATGGAACTATCTACTATGTAGTAATATACGCTATTATAATATGTCTATAGTAAAGTATATATTTCAAAATTAGTGAATAAGGAAGCATATAAAGGAAAAATTATTTTGTAAATTCATATGCTATATTTGAAAGAATGTTTTATATTAATGGAGTCTATTTAAGAAGTAAAGAATGCAGGAGGATTTAGAAAAAAATGAATTATTGAAAATGAACATATAATGAAGGATTAAAAGCTAAATCATGAATTTCATATTGAAAAGTTTCTTAAAATAGAAAATATTTGTACCATTTGAAAAAGCTCAAACTTTTGAGAAAATTATTTTAGAAGAAGATTTGTCTAAGTTGAAGTGTTTTTGAAATTAAGAAAATCATTTTAAAATTATAATCGAAAGGAGTTGATTTTTAAAAAAAAATCTTGATATAAAAATTATGGATAAAGAAACTCCTTAAGTTATATAATTGATTTTTCACTAAAATGGATGAATCTTATAAATTATGAGTTTTTCAAGAGTAGTTTTGAAACTTTAAACATATTAGAGTTAGTTATTACTCTACATTAAGATTTATGGTAAGAAATTGACTGAGGGAAATTAAATTCCTATAAATATTTTGGAAAGAAAAGGAGATTTATGAACCATTATACATCTACATTTTAAAGGACTGATATGTAAGTTAGATGATTTAATTTTTTGAAATGTAATTAAAAGATTCTACAAGTATAAATGCGAGGTGATTATTATGGAGAATATATGGATTTTTAGTATTTTCTAAGTGTTTTGGATCTTTGGAATACATTTCGTATCATAGAGACTACTCTGAAGTTTTTTTTTGAAAATCTCAACTTTTGAAAAAAATAATGTTTTGATTATTGTGCTAGTAGTTGTATCTTCTAAATGAGTTTGTGTAAAACTTGTAGTCTTGGAAGATAGTTATAACTTTCTTGAAGCCATCATTATAAGGGTCTAAAAATTATTTTGGGTGCTCTATTTTACTGGACGGGTAAAGGCAGATCCCGATACAGGCTAAGCCGAGATAGTAATATAGAGTTTTTTGAGTTATGGTTGAAAATGTTTCTACTAAGGGATTTTTTAAATGATTTATTGTTGTGTATGTATTGTATATATTTTAGAAATGAGTATATTGCTAATAGTAATATATGTATTATAGACTTTTCTCTGAAATGGAATTGCGAGGAAGCTATTTTGTTAAGTGGGGGAGTCTGTAACAACCTTGATTTTTAGAATTACTCTAATAAAATAAATAACAATTTATATTGGAGATTTAAATGAGAATTTTGGTTTTTAAAGTATAGAAATATGGGGAAATTTGAATTTGCATCCTTTTATAAATGATAATAAAACTTTTCAAAGGCCGTAGTTGAAGATTTTATAATTTAAGTTGAATAGAAACAGTAATTTACTTCAATCTTTTATTTTTAAAAAAGAAATTTGGAGAAAATTAAACTTTTTAAAATTAAATTGCTCGTTGTTTAAGTTTTAGTTAAGAAATCCTCTTATGTGTATTTGAGCTATTGTTTTAGGCATTTGAGAAGTTTTGTATATGAAGCCCATTTGGTATAAAAAAAATTAAGTTGATAATATTTTAATTTCTTGTTGGATTGTGAATTTAAACCCAAAGGCCCAAAAATAATGTAACTAAGAAGAAAATTTCTCCTAAGTAGTATACTATACGCTCATCATCACTTATAATTAAACAAAACAAAAGTCAGCAAACAATCCCTCTTTGTAAACCTAGAAGCAAAATCCCCAAATTTCTTCAAATTTTAGCAAATTGAACATCATATAATGCTAATAATTTCATGTGATAATATTAAACTCGTACACATCTCAATAGAACTTGTATTTCTATTTTTTAGTAGGTTAATTTGGGTTTTGTTGTTATTTTGGTTGAGTTTGGTTTTTAGGACTTACTGGCTGGAATTTTGAGCTGCTATAGTTGGTTGCAACTGCTTATTTGCAAGGAGAAAGGTGAGTAAAAAACTTACATCTAATTTTAGTACAGTTGCATGTGGTTGGTTGTGTTAAACTGTTGCGGATATTGAATGATGTTTGGTTGAATTCACTGTCTGTTATCACTTACAGTAACAGTTGATTTTTGAAATTAGTAGACTTGCATACAGTAGACCCTACCGTGATAATTTCAATGAATGTACGAACCGTGGTGTTTGTAGGCATGGATTTATAGTAGTTTGGGTGCTAATAGTCATGTTTCAGTGGACGGAATCGGGTGTAATCGTCACTTGAGATGATGCTTGGAGCATTCAGGCTTCAGGCTTTCTGACAGACAGTCTCCATCGATCGACCACTAGCGGTCAACCGGTTGTTATTCCTGGAGCCTGTTTTGCTCCAGGCAATACTGTTACATTTTGTTTTGGTTTTAAATTTCTGGATTTTTGATTTTCCTTGATTCTTCTATTTTGCGGCATCATAGAATTTCAATATATGAATTTATCAATGATGACATACATACATATATGTGTGTGTTTGTATATACTAAATAAAGATATTTTTAAAAAAAATTCTAGAAAATTATACTATATGATGTATATATATCTATAGTTTGGAAATCACTTTTATAAATTATATAAATCATACTTATGAAATTATTTCCAAATCCAAAGTATTATTTGATGGAAAATATTTTAAAGATAATAATATCTGAAATGTAAAGTAACAATATATGTAAATTTCCAATTTGAAGACTATATTTAAATAGTAGCATTTCACAAATATATCAAATATAGACATTAGACAAGTTTTAACTTTTTTCAAAACGAAGTAATTTCAATATAAAAATATTACTTCCATTAGATCAGAACTCTAATTAAACGGTTTAGTAGTACATGTGGTATGAAACACTTTTACTACTTTATCGCTTAATTTTTTGACTCATTTATGGATTATTTCCTTAACTGGAATCTATGATCTTTTATTAAATATTCAAGTATCACTGAGCAGTTATGGGAAATTGGGACATACTCATTTGATTACTAGTTGAAAGTATTTTACACTTCTATCAGCAATGATCAATTCGGACAGTTTTCAGGCTCGTCTTTCAATTACTTGTTTTTAGGTGAGTTTGGCATGTTTTCAGGCTCATCTTTCGATTACTCATTTTCTGGCGATTTCAGACTTGTTTTTATATTATGGCTCACTTTCAAGTAGGATAGGCATGTTTTTAGGCTTGTCTTTAGATATCATTCTTTCAGGCATGTTCTTTTGATTTTGACTTGATTTCATGCTTTTCTCTTGGCTTTGACTTGTTTTTACACCTATCTTTTGGTTTTGACTCGCTTTATGCTAGTCTTATGGTTTTGACTTGCTTTTATGCTTGTCCTTTGATTCTGATTTGTGAGATATTTAATTCAACATGTTTGAGATGATTGCTTGTAATAAGCATGGTATGTCTTTATGACATGGTGAAATATTATGATTATGCCATTTATTATTTGGATGTTGGCATATTATATACTTATGACTATATTATTGAAAATTACTCATGTTACACTTATGATCTCACATTTGTTGAATTAGAGATAGTCTACCCCGTTTACTATTTATAATACTCGAGTCAGGTCGAGACTTTTCAGGTACTGGAACTCATTGACCATGTATGTTGGGCTAGCCTATGGAGATAGATATATTTATAGATATAAATATTTGTCGTTTAAGTGCTAGACATTTATGTGTGGTGCATACTTTGTACGAGCTACTAATCTTTATGTCATTTATATATTTGGGATGTTGTTGTTTATATCTACGTATGTATTGTGTGAGTCCAGTATTTCTAATTTGTAGACTCACTTATGTACGTATCTTTATGTCTATATTATAATTCCACCGTATTCTATGATTTTGTGTTCTCTGTGATATGTTATATATTGTTCTTTTCTATTAGCCAATGTAACAACTCATCTTTCCGAACCACAGAAGTCGACACTTGTAACGACCCAATATTTTCAACCATTCGCATCCATTATAAGTGTATAGGTAGACACTCATGCCGGAGTTGAATTGCTCAAAATACCGCATTGTAATTAAAATTTGGCAAATCTCAGAATATACAGTAAATAAATATAATCACAGATCACAGACACAGAGTAAAATAATGCAGAAGAAGTAAAAGAAATAGTAGTTCATGAAGCTACTATATAAATATATCAGAGTTACATAAGATATAACAAAAGAAATAGAATACAACAAAAGTCTCAATATAATAACCAAGTACAAGCTGAGTAGAACAACGGAATTGAAATAGATAGGACAAGACAAGCAGATAATCTCCAGCGATTCAAATCTCCAGAAAGTGGAATCCAAATCTGTGAATAACTCAGGCTGACCCGAGCGTAAAGCAAAACACAAAACACTCGAGTCAGGACAATATATACTTATATAATGTAAACCAACTCAAGCGAACTGTAATAAGGGTACAAGTAACTTAAAGAATGCTTGGGATCGCCCATTCTTTAAGGATCCGTTAAACTATTTACTATGTAGTAATATACGCTATATACAGTAGTGTCTAATTAGTAAAGTATAATCATATAGAAAATAGCGTTAAGGGGATGGAGAACCTTAACGCGGTCGGATCTTAAAATCATAATCGTAGTAAAGCTCGATATGGTAGGTGACACGGCACAACTAGGCAATGCCAAGGTAGATATACCAATTACGCACACGGACTGATGGAGCGCATAGCAGCCACTATCGTCCACCTCGAACAACACTCCCAAATCGGAGGATGGCCATCTAATCAATCACAAGTAAGAGTATAATATCGAAGAAATGTGTCCGAGAAGAGGTGCTACCTCACTGGTCCGAGATCGCTCCTGTTTTAGCCACCTTATGCCAACTCACGGGAGTTGGGTCCACGTAACATACCTTAAGAACGTCGCCACCATCCTACTTCATTCTGGAATCTCCACCGCGTACACGGTTGTCAAAGTGGTTTTCGGTATCGATAGAGAGTATGTCTATATCCGATCCCGGTCTCTTTGCCAACCAATCGTTATTATAACCCGTGGTTATAACTTTTAAAAACAATATTTTACTTCAAAATAAAATATCATTTCAAACCATATCTTTATCAAAATAAAGATTAAACCATTTCCATATATTTAAATTTTCATATCATTTCAAAACTTCATTTCAAATCATTTTAATATAATAAAATATCATATCCTTACAAAACTTCATTTCAAATCATTTTAATATAATAAATATCATATCCTTATAAAACTTCATTCCAAATCATTTTAATAAAATAAAATATCCTATCAGTTCAAATCCAAATATTCAACTTTAAATACCATTTAAATTCAAAGATATCGTTCAGTTACTATCATTTCAAATCACCTTTAAATCGTTTATATTCCAATCAAAATAATTCATTTAAACCTTTTAAAAGTGTAATTATTATATTTTCAAATCAAGTATTCAATTCCCAAAGTTTCAGACCATTCTGAGTTCGTTTACTAAGTCAAAAACCCTAATTATTAAAATTTCAGCATTTCACAGCATTTAAAAACAACTGCTATAAGTTATATTTGAAAACATTTTTAATTCAGCAAAGACAGCACTTAAAACTGCTGTTAAAACTCAGTTTTAGTTGAATTATAGTTCAAAACAGAAAAGACAACATTTCAGAAGTGCTGCGGTAGTTCAGATTTCAAAACAAGGGTTAAATTTGGTTTCAGCAAAGACTGCATACTATTATAGCATTTCAAGAGAATGCTATAATAGACCTGAGTTCAATATTAACCTATAAGTTCAATTACAGCAACTACAGCATTTCAGAAATGCTGTAATAGCTCTTTTTACACAATTTTAGTTCAAAACAGAATCTATAGCATTTCTGAATGCTATTAAAAGTTAATTTCAGGTGTTAGTGTATTTCCAGCAATTAAATAACTTTAATTTAAAACACATAAACATTTTAAAAATCATATTTTAACGTTTAAAATGTTCATTTACATATCATTTAACATATATCTTTTTTTTTCACAATAAATTTCTTATAATTAAATCCAATTTTCAACAATTTACTTAATAAGTTTAAATGTAAAAGTTCCAATTCTTCACATTCCAACAAATAGACTTAACACTTCAAATTTAAATTACCATTTCACAATTTAACAAAATTTCCAATTTTATTTAATTTACTTAAACTTTAATTAAAACCAAATTTCACATTTCCTAGTCAAGTTCATATTTTTAACGTTTCTTTTAAACATTCATTTATTTAACCACTTAAATTCATAGAAAAATCAATAATACTTTAATAAATCACTTAAATTCAAATTTAATCAAATTATCATATTTACCATTTCCAAATAAAATTTAATATCCATTTTATTTATATAACTTAAAATATCATTTTTAACCAAATTCCAAATTTCCAACTTAAGTTATATTTCAAAAATCCAGTTAAACCATTCATTAATTACATTTTTAACACATAGAAAAATCATAATTTCTTTATTTTAAAACATTTCAAAATCTATTTAAATCAAATTTCATAAATTTATAATTTTTAAAATACTTAAAAGTATCCAAAACACTTTATAAAATAACCACGGGCCTGTATATAATTTTCTAACTTAGGTCAAGTGATACGGATATGTATCATTTCAATCCACGGTTAAAAAAGAAAAATCCGAGTTCTATCATTTCAAACCCGCAATCCCAAGTTAAAATAATTTAAATAAAAATCGTTCAGGCCTATCATTTCAGCCCATAACGATTTTTCTCTATTCTAAAGTCCGTTCGGGTATATATCATTTCAACCCATAGTGATTCTAGTCTACAGGGAACTTGCAATGGTGATAACAGATATAAATAACAGAATAACATTAAATAACAGTAACATATGATATAACAGGTGTAATAACAGGTGTGAACATCATATGATAATAATATAAGCATATATAACATGATAATATATTTCTACAGATTCGCAGGGTGTCAATTTACTAGTTATATAGGTACATATTGTCTGGTGAGAATAACTCACCTGTTTGTGCTGGAGATATCAAAACCAATGACACAATGGAAACAAAAGCACGATGACAAGACTACGGACGTGAGTGGAGAGCAAGATCCAAAGCTACAACTCTTGTATTACAACCCAAAAGATACATCAAAACAAACACAATTTCAACGCACTTGAAATGGAATAACTTTTAAACGAAAAGAGATTTGAATGTCAAATCTTTTGCCTTGTTTTCTACAATGCTTTGCATGACCTAGGGGTTTATTTAGGTCAGGTTTGACATGACTTTGGCTCAGGTTTGATCATAGGAATGCATGGCATAAAGGCTAGAACATGTGGAGGAAGTTACAACACAAGAATATCAAGAGACTAGGCAACATAGTGGAGTTTTGGTGCACCACAAGGCTCGTCTACATGCATTGTTTGGCTCGGATCTTCATGTTTCAGATCTGGATAGAGGTGGGGAGGGGTGTGTCGAGGTCAGGTCGGGGGAGTGGTGGCGGCTAAGGGGGTGGCCAAAGCAAGATATGGAGGGCAGGTGATGATATGTGTGGTCTAGGCAATGTTTTGTGGAGTTTTGACATTGTTTTGTGGTGCTAGCTTCAAGGGGAGGTCATGGCCATGGATGGATCTGAAATGATGGCTGGAGATGATGCCAAGGAAGAGTGGTAGGGGATGGTGGTCGAGGCTATGGTGAGAAGGCCGTGCAAATAGAAGAGGAAACAAGGCAAAAAAAGTATGAAAAATTGAAGAAAAGTGAAAAGAGAGGAGGCCATTACCGAGGAACTTTGTAAGGCCGTGAAAAATGAATTGAGAAACAAAAAAAATTCGTGAAAAGTGAGTGATAACTCATGGCCAAAACTGAAGGAGTGGGCAGCAAAAATTAATTAAAGTGAAGGTTATGGAAATGAAGAGTTTCGGAGATGAAAAGGCTTCGGTTTCAAAAGCAGTTTCAAACTCTTCATATATTCACTATTTCTTTTTAAATTTTATATAACTGAAAAACATATATAAATTCAGTTAAAATACGAAAATATAATAAATAAATAAAAAAATAAAAAAATAAATATTAACTATAAATAATTAAATCAAGAAAATAGCAAAAATGGTCAACTAAGCTAGAAAATTTGAAAATAAATGGTATAAACTTTAGAAAATTCATATGAGCTTGTAATATATTTTTAAACATAAATAATAACATAAAATAAAAATACATTCACAAAATAAATATATAAAATTTAATTTAAATATAATTTTAATGAAGAAAATAGCAGAAAATAAGAAAACAGCCTTAAAAAATGAAAAATAAATACAGTAAATTTTGGAAAAATTCTATTATCATTTAAAAATATAAAAAGACAAAAATATACATAAAATAAATTATTAATACATATTAAAACAAAATATAAGAAAGAAAATATGATTTATAAAATTCAAATAGGCAAAATTGCACAATAAAACAAATTATACTAAAAATTGAAATGTACATAACTTTTACATTTTAACTCCGTTTCCAACGAAACGAAAAGAATTATTCAAGTTATTAAGTCTATTGTCATAATAAAAGATAAAAATTTATAATTTCAAACTATTAAAAATTTAAACTTAAAAGTCAAAGTTTGACTATTGTCCAAAATTCACATTTTCAGGAAATATTAAATTTAGTCATATTTGGAATTCTAATCCACATCAAAGTCAAAGTTTATATTTAAAATAACAAAATTTATTCTTTTTCATAAATAAAGCTTTTAAATCTGGAAATATCAATTTAAAAATAATTGAAAAATACAGGGTTGTTACACTCTCCCCCACTCAAAGCTTTTCGTCCTCGAAAAGGAATGAGGTACGGGAAAGCATAGAAAAGATAGAGTGAAATAAAATTAAAATAAGATGATAAGAAGATTGGAATTACACCTGATAACTATTGTTATAGGTAAGTTTAACAAGATGGAGGTGATCAAATCAAGAATATAAGCACGAAAAAGATCCTCTAGAGTCTGAATCTCCCTTTTCACTTGACCGACGGTCTATGAATGGAAAAACAGTGTTCAGATCCAGATGAGTAACAAAGATTATCAAAGGTTACAGAAAGATTTCTAAATAGACTGGTATAAGCAATAGCCTTCCCATTCTGTAACAAGATAAGGGAAATAAGGACAACCAAAAGATAGTTTGGAAAAAAAAACAAAATAAGATAATAAAATTGAAACCATAACGCTTTGAAATCATAACAATTTAGAGATGTTTATCATTTGGAAATCATACTACTAAAATCATAACACTTTGGAAATGTTATTCTTAAAAAAAAACATAATACTTAGAAAATCATAACACCCTAAAAAAAATCTTCATTTAAACCATTTTAATCCAAGATCAAACAATATTCATTTTACAGTTGTAACATTTCTAAGTTCATTCAATTATAAAACTTCCAAAACATTGTATTTTCAAAATAGTAGCACTTATAAAATGCTACAGTAGGTATATTAGTATTTAAAATCAGTTCAATTTCAGAAATATTCATTTGGATATCATTTAACTTATAACTTATTAAAACAAACTATTATGAATGGAATATCCAAATTAAACTATACTTCATTTATTAAGTTAAAAGTTCACTATTTTAGTTAGCTCTTAATTTAACACATAACCTAACACTTTATTTAAAATACCCATTTCACAAATAGATATTCCTTTAATAAGTTACACTTAAAATTCCATTTGAAAACCAAATTCTCAATTATCAAGTTTTAGTGATGTTAAAATACATTTTAACTATTTAAATCATAATTATTCATTTTTCAAAACATATCTATTTCATAAATAAAATATTTATCATAGCAAATATAACAATCAAATTTCTTTACACATTTATTCATTTAGACATCAATTAAACTATGAATTCAGGTTAAATAAACTTTATTACAAAATGTCCAATTCCAATGTATTTTACTTTATCTATTCAAAGATACATTATTTATTATACAACATATTCATTTCAGGAAATAACCATTATTAAAATTCCTAGGTTAGACTTAAGGTTCCATATTAAATCAAATTTGATTATTAAGTTATTTAAATAAAATCTCTTTAAATTCCTTTTTCACTATTTACCTCTGTTAATCTTTTATAACTAAAATTTAAGTGTATAACATTTATTATAACCACTCAAATTTTATTTATAAAATCATTTATGTACTGTATATTATCCAATTGCATATTCAACTTCTGTGTAATTTTGGTAAGTTATATTGGAATGAAATTGTGTGTTATACAAATAAAACTTTCCGATTCAATTATCTCAAGTTTGAATCATTTATCCAATTTTTTGATTTTCTTCTTATAACTGAAATTATTCTTTAAAATAAAATTTAAGAATTAAACTTCCGATTCCTTTCAAACCATTTAGAGATAAGTAATTATATATACATAATATGTCAAATCAAATTTAAATCATATATCTATATATATTATAATCCAGTCATATTTTAGAAATTCAAATCAATTAGATTTTCCAAAACAAAGCTGTAATAAGACTACAGAACGGTCTATTCACTTCGAAACTCGAAAATGAACGTCGATGATGTTGCAGTCATCACCGAAATTATTTTCCAGCGACAAAGAGAAGAGCGCTAAATTTTTAAACTTAAAAATCCTTTAGAAACAAATTTCTACTTGGAAATACTTTAAATAATATATCCTTTTAAAACTTTTAACATAAGGTTTGAATCCATCGGAAATTAAATTCTTAAATTTCTTGTTTTAAATTCATTTTAGTTCCCAAATAAATTTATAAACAACTATTTATAAATTCATTTGTAGAACAATAAATGATAAATCAAGTATTATCACTTCAGATTATCAATTTAAATCAATTTATTAAGTTCCATAAATTATATATCAAAATTTATTTCATTAACCAATTTTTTTTTATATAATATTGTGTCAGTTTGTTCTGTTAAAGTGTTTTAGAAATCCTATCGATAGCGTTGATCAGACGAATCGATCGGAAAGCCAAATCAACATCAACAACTCAAACAACACCATATATAAAACAAAACATAGATTTACAAGTACAATTCAAAATGTTTGGAGATAGTTTAGAAACAAAAGACAAGATGGTTAAACAGAGTAGAGAGATGGGTAAGCTTAGATAAATCGCGGACAACCTTAACCGGGTCAACCGTGACTTAAAGAATAAGATCGATGTGGATTTTTCTGGGATAAATCTACGTTCGATCTCAAGAGATAGAGTTTGGAATAGTAAGCGATACTAGCATCTAAACCGAGGATATAAAATCTTAGGTGAATCGATGCTATTGTAAAGGAGTTTCACCCTTTTACAAGAAAATTAGAATATTGGCGAGACCGCCAATTCACTATAAAGGTCATTCGAAGTGGAGTTATGTGATACTCCAAAAACAAAAGAAGATGAATAGTGAGGGACAAGAATGAATTTTGGAACCGCAGGGAACGTTCCAAAAATTCAAAGGAAATTCGAATCAAGAGGAAAAGATTCAAACTCGAACGAAAGTGATTCTGTAAATAAATCTACTCCATATGCTGAGTTTTGCCTCAAAGCCAAAGCTCTGATACCAACTGTAACGACCCAATATTTTCAACCATTCGCATCCATTATAAGTGTATAGGTAGACACTCATGCCGGAGTTGAATTGCTCAAAATACCGCATTGTAATTAAAATTTGGCAAATCTCAAAATATACAGTAAATAAATATAATCACAGATCACAGACACAGAGTAAAATAATGCAGCGGAAGTAAAAGAAATAGTAGTTCATGAAGCTACTATATAAATATATCAGAGTTACATAAGATATAACAAAAGAAATAGAATACAACAAAAGTCTCAATATAATAACCAAGTACAAGCTGAGTAGAACAACGGAATTGAAATAGATAGGACAAGACAAGCAGATAATCTCCAGCGATTCAAATCTCCAGAAAGTGGAATCCAAATCTGTGAATAACTCAGGCTGACCCGAGCGTAAAGCAAAACACAAAACACTCGAGTCAGGACAATATATACTTATATAATGTAAACCAACTCAAGCGAACTGTAATAAGGGTACAAGTAACTTAAAGAATGCTTGGGATCGCCCATTCTTTAAGGATCCGTTAAACTATTTACTATGTAGTAATATACGCTATATACAGTAGTGTCTAATTAGTAAAGTATAATCATATAGAAAATAGCGTTAAGGGGATGGAGAACCTTAACGCGGTCGGATCTTAAAATCATAATCGTAGTAAAGCTCGATATGGTAGGTGACACGGCACAACTAGGAAATGCCAAGGTAGATATACCAATTACGCACACGGACTGATGGAGCACATAGCAGCCACTATCGTCCACCTCGAACAACACTCCCAAATCGGAGGATGGCCATATAATCAATCACAAGTAAGAGTATAATATCGAAGAAATGTGTCCGAGAAGAGGTGCTACCTCACTGGTCCGAGATCGCTCCTGTTTTAGCCACCTTATGCCAACTCACGGGAGTTGGGTCCACGTAACATACCTTAAGAACGTCGCCACCATCCTACTTCATTCTGGAATCTCCACCGCGTACACGGTTGTCAAAGTGGTTTTCGGTATCGATAGAGAGTATGTCCATATCCGATCCCGGTCTCTTTCCCAACCAATCGTTATTATAACCCGTGGTTATAACTTTTAAAAACAATACTTTACTTCAAAATAAAATATCATTTCAAACCATATCTTTATCAAAATAAAGATTAAATCAATTCCAAACCATTTCCATATATTTAAATTTTCATATCATTTCAAAACTTCATTTCAAATCATTTTAATATAATAAAATATCATATCCTTACAAAACTTCATTTCAAATCATTTTAATATAATAAAATATCATATCCTTACAAAACTTCATTCCAAATCATTTTAATAAAATAAAATATCCTATCAGTTCAAATCCAAATATTCAACTTTAAATACCTTTTAAATTCAAAGATATCGTTCATTTACTATCATTTCAAATCACCTTTAAATCGTTTATATTCCAATCAAAATAATTCATTTAAACCTTTTAAAAGTGTAATTATTATATTTTCAAATCAAGTATTCAATTTCCAAAGTTTCAGACCATTCTGAGTTCGTTTACTAAGTCAAAAACCCTAATTATTAAAATTCCAGCATTTCACAGCATTTAAAAACAACTGCTATAAGTTATATTTGAAAACATTTTTAATTCAGCAAAGACAGCACTTAAAACTGCTGTTAAAACTCAGTTTTAGTTGAATTATAGTTCAAAACAGAAAAGACAGCATTTCAGAAGTGCTGCGGTAGTTCAGATTTCAAAACAAGAGTTAAATTTGGTTTCAGCAAAGACTGCAGACCATTATAGCATTTCCAGAGAATGCTATAATAGACCTGAGTTCAATATTAGCCTTTAAGTTCAATTACAGCAATTACAGCATTTCAGAAATGCTGTAATAGCTCTTTTTACACAATTTTAGTTCAAAACAGAATCTATAGCATTTCTGAATGCTATTAAAAGTTAATTTCAGGTGTTAGTGTATTTCCAGCAATTAAATAACTTTAATTTAAAACACATAAACATTTTAAAAATCATATTTTAACGTTTAAAATGTTCATTTACATATCATTTAACATATATCTTTTTTTTTCACAATAAATTTCTTATAATTAAATCCAATTTTCAACAATTTACTTAATAAGTTTAAATGTAAAAGTTCCAATTCTTCACATTCCAACAAATAGACTTAACACTTCAAATTTAAATTACCATTTCACAATTTAACAAAATTTCCAATTTTATTTAATTTACTTAAACTTTAATTAAAACCAAATTTCACATTTCCTAGTCAAGTTCATATTTTTAACGTTTCTTTTAAACATTCATTTATTTAACCACTTAAATTCATAGAAAAATCAATAATACTTTAATAAATCACTTAAATTCAAATTTAATCAAATTATCATATTTACCATTTCCAAATAAAATTTAATATCCATTTTATTTATATAACTTAAAATATCATTTTTAACCAAATTCCAAATTTCCAACTTAAGTTATATTTCAAAAATCCAGTTAAACCATTCATTAATTACATTTTTAACACATAGAAAAATCATAATTTCTTTATTTTAAAACATTTCAAAATCTATTTAAATCAAATTTCATAAATTTATAATTTTTAAAATACTTAAAAGTATCCAAAACACTTTATAAAATAACCACGGGCCTGTATATAATTTTCTAACTTAGGTAAGTGATACGGATATGTATCATTTCAATCCGCGGTTAAAAAAGAAAAATCCGGGTTCTATCATTTCAAACCCGCAATCCCAAGTTAAAATAATTTAAATAAAAATCGTTCAGGCCTATCATTTCAGCCCATAATGATTTTTCCC
Organism: Allium fistulosum; assembly: GCA_030737815.1. Lineage (NCBI taxonomy): Eukaryota > Viridiplantae > Streptophyta > Magnoliopsida > Asparagales > Amaryllidaceae > Allium > Allium fistulosum. The sequence goes on from CM060901.1 coordinate 638,600,888, forward strand.
TATTCTAAAGTCCGTTCGGGTATATATCATTTCAACCCATAGTGATTCTAGTCTACAGGGAACTTGCAATGGTGATAACAGATATAAATAACAGAATAACATTAAATAACAGTAACATATGATATAACAGGTGTAATAACAGGTGTGAACATCATATGATAATAATATAAGCATATATAACATGATAATATATTTCTACAGATTCGCAGGGTGTCAATTTACTAGTTATATAGGTACATATTGTCTGGTGAGAATAACTCACCTGTTTGTGCTGGAGATATCAAAACCAATGACACAATGGAAACAAAAGCACGATGACAAGACTACGGACGTGAGTGGAGAGTAAGATCCAAAGCTACAACTCTTGTATTACAACCCAAAAGATACATCAAAACAAACACAATTTCAACGCACTTGAAATGGAATAACTTTTAAACGAAAAGAGATTTGAATGTCAAATCTTTTGCCTTGTTTTCTACAATGCTTTGCATGGCCTAGGGGTTTATTTAGGTCAGGTTTGACATGAATTTGGCTCAGGTTTGATCATAGGAATGCATGGCATAAAGGCTAGAACATGTGGAGGAAGTTACAACACAAGAATATCAAGAGACTAGGCAACATAGTGGAGTTTTGGTGCACCACAAGGCTCGTCTACATGCATTGTTTGGCTCGGATCTTCATGTTTCAGATCTGAATAGAGGTGGGGAGGGGTGTGTCGAGGTCAGGTCAGGGGAGTGGTGGCGGCTAAGGGGGTGGCCAAAGCAAGATATGGAGGGTAGGTGATGATATGTGTGGTCTAGGCAATGTTTTGTGGAGTTTTGACATTGTTTTGTGGTGCTAGCTTCAAGGGGAGGTCATGGCCATGGATGGATCTGAAATGATGGCTGGAGATGATGCCAAGGAAGAGTGGTAGGGGATGGTGGTCGAGGCTATGGTGAGAAGGCCATGCAAATAGAAGAGGAAACAAGGCAAAAAAAGTATGAAAAATTGAAGAAAAGTGAAAAGAGAGGAGGCCATTACCGAGGAACTTTGTAAGGCCGTGAAAAATGAATTGAGAAACAAAAAAAATTCGTGAAAAGTGAGTGATAACTCATGGCCAAAACTGAAGGAGTGGGCAGCAAAAATTAATTAAAGTGAAGGTTATGGAAATGAAGAGTTTCGGAGATGAAAAGGCTTCGGTTTAAAAAGCAGTTTCAAACTCTTCATATATTCACTATTTCTTTTTAAATTTTATATAACTGAAAAACATATATAAATTCAGTTAAAATACGAAAATATGATAAATAAATAAAAAAATAAAAAAATAAATATTAATTATAAATAATTAAATCAAGAAAATAGCAAAAATGGTCAACTAAGCTAGAAAATTTGAAAATAAATGGTATAAACTTTAGAAAATTCATATGAGCTTGTAATATATTTTTAAACATAAATAATAACATAAAATAAAAATACATTCACAAAATAAATATATAAAATTTAATTTAAATATAATTTTAATGAAGAAAATAGCAGAAAATAAGAAAACAGCCTTTAAAAATGAAAAATAAATACAGTAAATTTTGGAAAAATTCTATTATCATTTAAAAATATAAAAAGACAAAAATATACATAAAATAACATATTAGTACATATTAAAACAAAATATAAGAAAGAAAATATGATTTATAAAATTCAAATAGGCAAAATTGCACAATAAAACAAATTATACTAAAAATTGAAATGTACATAACTTTTACATTTTAACTCCGTTTCCAACGAAACGAAAAGCATTATTCAAGTTATTAAATCTATTGTCATAATAAAAGATAAAAATTTATAATTTCAAACTATTAAAAATTTAAACTTAAAAGTCAAAGTTTGACTATTGACCAAAATTCACATTTTCAGGAAATATTAAATTTAGTCATATTTGGAATTCTAATCCACATCAAAGTCAAAGTTTATATTTAAAATAACAAAATTTATTCTTTTTCATAAATAAAGCTTTTAAATCTGGAAATATCAATTTAAAAATAATTGAAAAATACAGGGTTGTTACAACACTAATACATCCATGGTATTAACATGACGAACAACCAAATGCCGAAAAGATATATTGTTAGGGGAAAGAAAGGAAACAGAAGATAGAAGAACTAGGAAAAAACATGGAATCTCACAATGCAACGGAATAATATATAATATAATCAAGTCTTTACAAAATCTGAGACTTATATATATATATATATACATATCAGAGTTGGATAGTTATAACACCTGTCCTTACAACAGTAGACAAACTACACATAACACATACACAACAAAGATATCGAAAATACAAGATTACGTCCTGGGCCTCCAACTCGACTCTATAGCTCCAAAGCATCTAAAGCTAACCTGGCAAACATGCTCGGTCTGACCTGAGCATTATAAGGAAATAACGCCCAGGTCAGTCTTGAATACCAGCGTGAGTAAACACAAATCACAAAAAAAATTATTGATTTATTAACTTGAAAAATCCTTTGAAATCAAAGGTATCTCGTAAGACCTCGCCGCACATAAACACAGACGATTTTTTACCTTATGATAATCAAAACACTTTTATAGAAAAGCCAGTGATATTATAATAATGTCTATGGGTTCAAAATAAAATATTAAAATAGCTGGAATGCTTGCATCTTACATTCCAGCATATTTGGTATACAACTAAAACCGTAAAGCTCGTATTGGAGAATGGATTCCAACTAATTGACTGGGTTACCGCCCATCACAGTACACCTCTATAACAATGTACCGAGATCGTACCTAATGACCCCTGCCAACACAGGATAGGCCTACCCCTTGCTGGATAGTACCGAATATGTCATCACCTAGGTTGTTTCCAACCATTTTACTGAGCTCATATGCACAACTGAATCTAGAAATATGAACGGTCATCTAGAAAGGCAATGACATACCCTAATGGGTGCGACCCACATAGACCTGCTGCATCTCCCTTGTTTTAGTCATTTCTGGTTGATGAGGCTTGAGGATACATTTTACCTTTCTGAATAGCAGTCCCTCTTGGAATGCTAACACTGCTCTCCCGATAGTAATGCATTGCCAACGTTCATCCATACAAGTTGTCTAAAATAAGGACAAACCGAAGGCACTACTTCTACTACATCCATTTTGGAATCACCCTCAGGATTAGTAGCAAGCAGCCCTTGTACTTCAATGGTTGTGTCTTTGATCCCATGCTTCAAGATGTCTTCATTATGAAATGCTTGATTTGGATCGAAGTGGTTTTCGGATAAAATATCTGATCCCAGTCTCTTCGAAACAACTTTCGATATTTTTTGGTAAACTCAACCCCGGTTCTTTAGGAAATAAACAGACAAATGACAAGAGCGGAGTTCACTCCCTAACCGTTTGTGGATGGATTTCCATATCATTCGTCCTAGAAGAACAAATGAGTTTATACGTACAGTATAACACCTTTAAAGGTAACTGTACCATATAATTCTCATGTTTCTGCTAGATATTTCCAAAGTAACATTTTGGTCTATATTTAATAGTTAGTAATTTAACTATCAAATTAAACAAAACAATCACACATTGATTCAGTTCCATATGGAATCCTCTAAACCTTTATCAATTAATCCTTAATTAATAAAATCACTTTATAAAACCTGATCGAAAGATCTTTCAAAACACTTTTCCCAAACCCCTAACGTTCCCTTTAAACTTGGAAACAATTCACATTATTTACCAAAAACATTTTGGAAACCCCCTCTTTAAAATTACATATTAAATGGCCAACAATTCCCTTTTAAAAACATCGCTTACAATTAAAATCATTTATCCCACATTCCAAATCTCTTTATAAATTTCCAAACTAGATTTAAACTTCCTTTGAAATCTTTAAAATGATTTATAAATTTCTTTCTAATTTAAAACTCTTTATAAAACTTCTTTATAAAACCTTTATAAAATATCATTTACAAATTATCTTTTGTAAAACACTTTAAGTAAACCATCGGTAAAATCCCTTTATAAACAAGTTATTACTTATAAATAACTATACAACATAATAGCACAACTCGGAAATCATTTATAAACTTTGAACTCTAAATTTATTTAAGAATTGAAGTAAATTCAAAACACATTTTTTAAATTCAAAAGAAGGCTTAACAATCCCAATGGTACTAATTTAAGTTACCATTCAATTTCAATTTCAATTCCAATTCACTTAACAGTTATTTACATAAGCAACATGTATGTAAATACAACTCATATCCAAATAAGAGAATAACATGTCAATATGAACTAACTATCATATGCATGTCCAAATAACATAATAGCAGGAGCGTGATTTGTCCTGCTAAACAGACGTTCAAACAATTCAATCAATTCATAGCTGAATCGACCAAGCTATAAATAAACATGTTTTGTTGAAATTATAAGGAATATGCGGAAAAAAAATCCTTGTAATTTCACACAAACATAAATCCTCCTTTAAAGGATTCATAGAAGATTTTTAATGGTTTCTGTACTAGTTACAATATATTAAAGTATAAAATCTTTAAGTATAATTAAAAGTGTAGTAATTGGAATAAATGTTAGTAAGTGTAGGAGGAAAAAAGTCAAGGAACTCTTGAGAGATTCGTTGTTCTTACCTACTCCAGTTTTTGTAATATGAAAATTATGAAAGAACATTTTGAAAACAAATAAGGTATGTCTTTGGGATAAATGGTTTGGTGAAAATAAATAAGTTTTTGAAAAAGAAAAACTTAATGAAAAAGTTGAATCAAAGATTCCAATTTTTAGAAATTTATAAAGGTCTTTAAAAGAAAAAGCAGGTTAAATTCTAAACTTAGAATTGTTGGTATTCCCATCTAGGTTTAGGGGATAATTTAAATTCAAACACAGTAAGAGTGTAAGGTAAAGCCATCAAGTATTTATCGATTTAATAAGAAGTTTTAAGTAACACTTTTAAAGGCATGAATTTTGGAATTTCGAATTTTTTTTGAAAGGAAGAAATAAATGCCAAACCAAATTTTAAAATATGGAGTAGATAGGAAATGGAGCTAGGGTTAAGGATTCCTAGTATTAAGACACGTATTCAGAGAACATGCTTGAAAAAAATGGTTTTCCAAGGAGTCTTTCAAAAAGTTTTCAAAAATTAGTTTTGAAAGTATATATTTATATATATGTATATAGATAAAAGTTTTGTTAAAAGTAGTTTTTAAAGGTCTTATCTATATATGTCAGAATTCCTTTTATTCGTGCCCACCCTATCTATGGGAATGTGAATTAGAACAAGTTTTAGGAGATAGGATGGACCTTCCCTAGTTATTCTTGTAGAAATGCTAATGTTTGTTTCTTATATAAGCTAGTAGTAATAGAGGAATTTTGGGCATGAAAGTAAATCATGGAGATTAGCCCAGTGCGACCTTTAGGAGATGGATAAGTTGGAAATAAATACGAGGAAAAGGCTTTGCGACCATAAGGAAATTTGTGCATTTTTGGTATTGATGCATAAAAGTGGGCTTAAGCTATGAGGTTTCCTATTATCTACTCTGATTTAAATGGTAAATAAGTGAAAGTGTTTTCTCAAAATAAAAATAGCGAAAATCTTATATTTAAAAGAGAAAGGAAAATGATATGAAATTTGTCAAATAAATTTTATGGAAATTGTGTAAGAAGAAATTGTTATAGGTTATTTTTCGATAACCATCATAGAACTTTTTAAGCACATTGTTATATTCACCTTTAATGTGTATTTTGCTTTTAGTGGAAGCAGTGGGTGTCTGATATTTTAGTTCAATAACATAATCAGACAAACCACTTAAATTTCGTTAAAAAGAAAAACTGAAAGAATTTGACAAAAATAGGAGGAAAGCTATTTTTTTCAATAATTGTTTAGCATTTATTTTACACATTGTTGCATTTATCTCTAATGTGTATTTTACTTTTAAAATGGAAATTTTGAGAAAAAAAAGAGAATTTAAAAAGTCTATAAAGCACTACTTCTGAACTTTTTTTTCTTTCTGAAATAAATAATATTTGGAAATATACGGGTAAGTGCTAGCAATTTAAAAATTTAAAAGAGAATTTAGTAGTTTTAAAACTTTCTAGCTTTGTGAAATTTGAAAATAGGAAAAATTTAAAATCTTAGGCGACTTACTAGTTGTATGGAAATGGTAAAAATCAGAAGTTGAACTAAACTGTAAAAGAAATGAAAAAGCAGACTTTATAGTTTTAAAGACTAATTCACTTTGAGAAATTTATGATCTTTGTTGAAAAGACGAAGTAAAAATGTTTTGATATTCACTTAGAAAGGGAAGAAATAAATTTGGAGTTAGATAAATAGGATTACGTAGCCTATTGGGATAAGGTTGACTGTAGAGTTTGAAAAACAAATGGAAGGGTATAAGAAAGTTATAGTGGAAGGTTTGTGTTCCATTTCTGATATTTTAGTACACACCTTGTTTGATTCAGGAGCATCTCATTCCTTTATCTCTAGTTCTATTGTTGAGGGACTTCATTTAGATGTTTCCATCATTTCTGATCCGATAGTAGTCTCAAACCCAGTTGGAGGATCGGCTTACTTGTCGATGCTATTCCGAGGTTTGAAATTTTTTATTCTTGGAGCAGAGTTTGACTGTGAGGTATTTGTTCTTGGTTTCTCTGGTTTTGGTCTTATTTTCGGTATGGACTGGTTGTCGATGTATGGAGCGATCTTAGATTGTGACAGGAGGCTTGTTAGGTACGTGCAGTGGGCGTACCTTCGAGGTTTCATGTGATCCGCGAGGGTCTATTATGCTTAGCTACCTTTATTCTTTAGACGTATCGCCCGATGATCTTAGTTCTGTTCCAGTTGTTTCTTTGTACCATGATGTTTTTGAGGAGGTCACCGGCCTTCCTCCATGGAGGGAGGTTGATTTTAGGATATATCTTGTTGACAATGCTCGACCGGTTACTCTATCGGTTCGGGATATGACCCTGAAGGAGAGGATTAGGATTTCATATCCACCTCTTTTGTTGGTAAGATTTCTTTTGAACATCTATCTTTGATCTTTTCCTAATTACGATCCTTCGATAAATCTTTTTAGGTGACACTTTATGTTGGTAGGGATGTTTGTAAACATGCTATTAGGACATGTTATGTTTGATGGTTGCTTGTGGTTATAAGTGGATGCCAATGTTTGCAAATGGATGCATTGCATGCACTAGATAAATATTTATTAGGATAATCGGCTAACTAGGTACACACACCTGCATATGCGTGCCTGTTATTTATTGCATTTGCACATGGTTGTGTATATATATGTATATATAAATGGATGTTGCATATGGATGGTGCATTTGGGTGAATGATTGAAACATACATATAGAATTATCAATTATACTAGGGTAATTGCATACATTTGGTTGCATGGTATAAGCATACTTACATTACAGGAGGTCAACTGAATCAGTAGACCGACTACCTTTTCGCATTATGTAAGTTCATATGCATTTCACTTTGCATAAATCATAAATTGCATTAGTTAAAAATAAGGACAATGGTAGAAATGGATGATGGATGAGTAGATGGATTTGGATGATGGTTGCTATTTACATTCTTCCGTCTTTGGAGATTTCGGGGACGAAATTCTTTAAGGGGGGAGAATGTAACACCCCGATATTTCAAGGAAAAATTAATTAAAAAGGAATTAAAATAGAAGAAGTTATATTAGAAGAAAATTTAAAGGAAACGTGTAAATTAAAGTACGCCTCATGTTTTTTACACTAATTAATTAATAGAAATAAAATTTATAAACTTAGACAACCGTGAAAAATAGACATTTTGCAAATACTGGAATTTGTCCATGAAACTTATACCATTGTGTTCGTGGCAATTTTCTAATTCATTTTCATATATAATGTTTTCCAAATGGAGTTCAAACGAAGAAGTTATGACCGTTTGAAGTTTTGGCATCAAAAACAATTACACGTATGAAATTGGTAACTTACATTAATTATAATTGATCGATTGATTGCTGATGTGTGTTAAATTACATAGTAAACAATGAGTCAGTAGAATATATTAAAAAGGAAAACATATTATATACATAAAGTTTTGAATTATTTCAATAGCTTACGTGTTTATGCACATTTAAACGTTTGAATTTGATTAATGAAGTTAATAGGAAACAAGAGTATTGTATTAATACAAACACACACATATGTATAAGGAGAGAAATGGTAAAAAGATTTATTAATAATAAATGCACATTATTAGTAATTAATGTATGTTACAATTGTAATTAACATGCGTTACAACATTTACTAATGTACGTTAATTGGAAATTAACGTAGATTGTAAACATGTAAGATGAGGAAACTAAATTTGTTTATAAAATATATATTCTTAAAGTTTAAATCTTTAATATTTATAAATAGAAGATTAAGAAAGGAGGATAAAACGTTAACAAATAAATGTTGGGACGGACAAGAATCAATGGAGAATGGTTAAAATTAGTAAGCAATCAATTAAGAAAATTAACTATGAATGAATAAAATTAACCAAGGGATTGATTAGTTTAAATTGTATATGTATATATACATATATCCTAATTAATTGTACACATTCAAAAGTGTAAATAAATGTGTAACATACTCAATTGATGAATAGATAAGGATTGGGAATAAATTGATTAGTTGAATTAATGACATATTGACATTAATGAGAATGTATAAGAAAGGAAATTATTATGGATGTAAATTTGGCAAATTAAGATGGATTGATTGCTAACAAATGCAAATATTTAAAATAAAGATCTAATGAGATTTATAAAATAGGAAACGATTTGTAAAGTCAATTAAGAGGGAGAGTATAATCTCTCAAAAAGTGTAATGTATACACACAAACAACAAAAATGGAAATTTTGCAATGCAATCAATTAATGAGAATAATTAATGAACACTGATTTATTTTCTAACGTGGCGGTTTCTATTGGACTGAGTGTAGCATTCTATTGGTCCAGTGACATGTATGAGCCAGAGTGGATAACCATGAGGTGTTCGGATGAACATGATTTAACCTAGGAAAATCTAATGTATTATATGCACTCACACTATCTATAAATAAACTATCTAACCTAAAACCTAATCTTTTATTCAGCCGTCGCCATAAGTCTATAGAAAAATTTGTGTGCATTCTTCTTCCTCCTTTTCTCCAATAAATAAATAATTCTCTTCCAAATTAAATTAAAATATATATACGAGTTATTTGAAGAATTCTGAATAATTTAAAATGAGGAAGATAAGAAGAAGAAAAGCTTTTCAAATTTATACAAGCTAAAGTGCTAGGTGAGTGGGAATTAATATGAAATAGAAAAGTAAAGTGGTTTAATTTTAGTTCTTTTTTGGCACGATAATATGAATTAATTTCTGTTAATAATTGAGGTTTGATGAAAATTATTGTAACTTCTTCTTCTACCACTTCTCAATTCTAATTCATGTTTAGTTTAAAATATGGAACGTATAAATTGCTTATTCACATTTTATGGCGTAAATGAGATTGGTTTAATTAAATTGAATTAGAATTGTTATTCAATTTTTAATGGCATAACCATGGTTAGTTGGGTAAATTCAGAATATGTTCTTTGAATAAAATTGGAAATTTGGTTGGTATAATTACATAATTCTGAAAATGGTTATGGAACAAAATTGGGAATTTTAATTGGTATATGTGTTTATTCCATATGCGGCCTTAAACATAAAAAGTAGAATTTTGTGTAATTAAATGGTTTGTGGCTATTGGATAAAAACTTTGTACAGATTAAATCTCCAAAAGGAGAACGTAAAATAGGGTGGAAAAAAATGTAAATTAAATGGACCCTAAATGCTAGTGTAAATCTGTAACAAAATGGTATAAAAATTACAGACAAACCATACGGACTGAACATACGTGAAATTGAAACACCATTTATGTAGGAAAAAGGGAAATTGTGAAATAACCAAATCAGATGTAAAAATGGTCTAAAGCAGATTAATGAAAATAAACAGTAAGTAAACTGTAACGATAAAATTAATTAATCTGGAAGCGATTTGGTAGGCAGACCTTGTAAAGGTCTGGATAGGTGTTTCATGCAGTTAAGACCAAAATATAGTTTTGGATGTACATACTAGGAGCGAGCAAGTAGATTCGCAAGGATCTTTGTAAGGTTGCAAGTACATAGGATAGATAGCATCCGCAATCGTAGGCTTCTTCAGGCAGATCGACGCGGACGGAACATGACAAGTGTTCTCCGACGTAGGCTTCTTTAGGCAGATCTTTGGAGGACTTTGCGCAGCCGACCCAGCTGCGGATGCTCTTTCAGAGGACAGACACTTGGGATAGGGGCAAGTCCACGTTGGTGACCGAGGAGACAGGAGGATATGAGTCTAGTTTGGTGGAGCCTGAACGCAACATCGGGGTCCTGCGAGGTGTTTGATTTGGCGCCGGTCAGATGTAAGAGCATTTAATCACAGTGCATGGGTGAAGAGCATGACTTTCACACTGTAGCACGTGGATCGACAGTCATAGTGCACGGGTGAAGAGCATGACTTTCACGATGTAGCACGTGGATAGGTAAGGATAGCAGGTCCGACGAGCCAATTGACGTTTAGTACTACTGCATGGTTGACTTCCCTAGAGTGACCATGGACTTTGGCTTCTTAGGAACTGTATCTAAGAAGGATTCACTGCATTATATTATTCACCCTCTGCGATATCCGGGGAAGACTTGGAATTAAACTGTTTTATTCTTTTTGCTACATTTTATTTCTCATTCACCAGACTTTATGTCTGACCCATTCCTATTTTTCCTATTTTCCCCAAATCACAGGAAAATAGTTTAGCAAAATTGGGATTTAGTAAAAAGGTAAGTTTCACTCCTAGGTTCAACACTGTTAAGGAAAGTAGCCTAATCCTGGTTAGTAACCATATGTTGAATACTTTATCATTATTCCGCTGTGAGATTTTATAAACATTACTCTGACTTGCCTTTGTTATTTGCAGGATACCAAACTAGCAATTCGTGCTTTAGTGGACTTGGATTTTCGGTTCATCGAAAATTTAAGCCTACTGGGGTGCGGGTTGTTACAAATATTCACTAATCAAAGTAGTGAAATTCCGGGTCGTTGCATTCTTCCACCCTTAAAAGAATTTCGTCCCCGAAATTACACCTTGATTATCTCAGAAAACAGTTAACACTATACATCAGGTCATATGATGTACATAGATAATTCTTATGCAAAATTGGATTCGATCTCAACTCGAGTACATAACTTTCCCTCCGAACTAGTATCGCTTACCCAATTCTCTGGTGCAGACTTCTATCTGGCTCCTTGATTTGAAACCTCTATTCTCCTTATATAGTTGTAACTATGATAGAAACCTTGGTCCCACACCAAGAACCCTTACGAAGTGCTCGCCATCAAAGGTCAAGTAATAGATCCTTATTCAGAACGGTACAACACCTCAAAGTCATGTACTCGAATCTTGGATCGCTCTATATGGAAAAAGAAATGATCTACGTCCAACTTACGCACTTACTTGATTGGTTCTACTTGATACCAATTCTATTTCCACCAAATTATTTATGAACAAATTTCATAAACTATTCTTAGGTTCAATTTGTATGCTACTCCACTACATCCTAAGATCATATATCCCTATCTGATTCCATTATTCCACTTTGCTTTTATTTTTCTAAGAAAATTCAAGATGCAAATACCCGGCTTTTATTTTCAAAAACTTTTTGAAATGAAACTCTATACTTTAAATCATACAAATATATAGACATAGCCCGAGTAACTCCAAAATGATACTAAGGAACTGGGTATCACCAAACAGTATCTTACATTCCCTTACTAAGAAGGGCGATACTCAAGGGAAGTGTTTATAATCTGAACACATCTCTTTCCCAATTTTAAGTTATTTTCGAGCCACTCGAACTAGTTAACTTAAAAATATTCCTTTTATTTCCAAATTCTCATTTTTGGAACAATGCTTTACATTTTCCAATAACATATGTCACCAACTCACTTTGGGTTTGTTTGGTTTGAACTTGTTTCGATTGTACAATGATAAAGAGAATAATTAACTAAGTACCCTACAACGTTCACCTAGGCAAACATATGATTGTCACTTAGAAGATAATTCTGATCATCACAAAACAATCAAGACTTGTTCCATGTACCAATCCAAAGATAACACTTCTTAATTGCACTTTTATTCCCAAAAATTTATACTCAAACCAAATTGGTTTCAAATATTATTATTATTTTCCCAAAACCTTGAAAATCATTTTTCAAAAGCACCAGGATTTAGGTCCTCAAGTTTTCAACCTAAATTTCTTCGAGCATAAATGATACATTTTTATAAACCCATTTTATAAATCACTTATATTAAACCATTTTTAAATATTTATCCCAAAATATTCTAACTTTGAAATCAAACTCTACCTTAACATTAAAATCGAACGCTTTTTAGTCAAAGTGTTAATTCACAAGATGTTTAAGTAATTAATATTAAAAGATATATTGAGATTTAGTTAGTTCAATTATTCAATCATTAATAAAAGGTTAACAATTTCTTAAAGGCTTGTTCCGTAATGTAAATATTTTAGGTAGTTAAGGACTGTTAACGGGAAATATATTTTCTTAGACTATACTGATAATTCAAAATTAGAAATAACCTTAACTTTGTAATAAATGGTAATTTGTAAAGCTCTTGTGGCTTGTTAATATGAACTAATATTGGAATTAAAGAATTCGGTAAATAATTGAAATGGGTTACGATTAGATTAGAGAATATTGACATAGAGTTAGTGCATGTATTCAAATAAAGGCCAAAATATGTTTTAATTAGTTTTAAGTTGTATTAGAAGGAATTGGAGATTTTACATGGTAAGTAGGAATTTATTTATTTTATAATATAACTCTAGACTTAAGACGAATAATGTGAATTTTAAGGAAACAAGATCCGTGTGAATAAATTAAGCAACTTGGATGTGTTCAAAAATGGTTTTGGGAATTTTATTGATTCAGATTTATAATAGAAAATAATAATTAATTTTAGTAAATGAGATTTTGTATATCTAAGAAAATAAATAATTTTCCATCAGCCTTAAAAATTGTGTAGTAGGATTTTTGTAAGCGATTAGAGGAATCTATCCATGGTTTAATAAAGAGGCTTTGGAAAATATACATTGTAGAGCATAGGAAAATGTTTTAATGAAAAGAATGGGAAGTGTTGAATTTAAGAAGTAAAATAAATAATAAAGGATTTTCATTTTATTTTGAATGGGCCTAATTGAAACCCACATCCACTTTAGAGTAAATAAAAGAAAGCTTCCTTCTTATTTTATAAAAACTGTACATATTAAACTTTAGGAAATCAAAAATGGTTTCTAGAGTTTACATCTTCTCCCCCAAAGTCCAATTTTCCATCTTCTATATATATATTCTTTTTTTAAAGAATTTTTTTTGAAAGGTGTGCGTGTGTGTATGTTCATAGTTTCAATGGGTTTGCAAAGCAAGATTTTATGTATATGTACAAAATATATTTTCCTACTATTTATTTCTAGCCATTTTAAACTAAACATTTGAAAATAAATTTCAAAACAAAACTATTTTTCTATAAAAACTCATGCCCTTGCTCGGATGATAAATTGAATTCATTGTCTAGAAAAACAATTGGTATGGAACACTTGCGTTTATTTCATTGGTTAATTCTCGAACTTGTTTAATTGAACCCCTATTTACACACGAGTGGAGTTACTGACTTGTAGTAAATTTTCTTGTAAACCCATATGGTATGGGAAGCACGGTCGTTACTTGAATGATTACTATTCGAAAGTATATAACACTTATTTTGAAGAGTTTACAGGCTCATCTTCTCTGATTCGTTTACAAGCAAATCATATGGGTTTACAAGCCTATTTTTGAGTAATCATTTACAAACGAGTTTGGTAGGTTTATGGGCCTATCATTTACGTGTTTACAGGCATGTTGACGGGTCTACAGGCCCGCTTTATGGTAAATGTTTACAGGCGTGTTCATTGAGTTTATAGGCTCATCTTCTATTAGATGCGTTTACAGCCGTGTCCCTTTTTTATTTCTAGATTTTCTATAATTGATTTATGGATTTTCTACGAGATTTGAGTTTTCACCAAAACTTCTTTGAAATCTGCTTAAAACAATTGAATTATTAATTGTGATTTTTGGTGATTTGATTTCATGACTCATGGAATACTATTTATAGCTCAACATTGTATATTTTGTGTATTGCCATTAAGATTTATTATAACATCATAACTACCTTGAATTAAAACTGGACCGACTCATTTATTATTTTATAATACTTGGGTCAAACCGAGATATATATGGTACTACTGCACGACGACCCCTAGAGTTAGATTAGCCTGGAGATAGTTATATATACATTAGCTATATCATTTTTGTCTAGCCTTATATGTTAGTCTATTTTGTATGTTGAGATAGAGACTCATTTTGGTGTATATTATTTTAGGTTGACATGTGTGTATTATATGTATTGTATGGATCACTTATGACCACCATTTTGTAGATACTACACATATATTTATACATGTTCCCTCCAGCTTTCATGTGATATGTATATTCTTCGGTTGTGCTCTATGATTCTGTGATCTGTGATATTTTATATTGTTCTGAATTGTTTCAAGCCTCTGTAATATTGTTTTGTTCCTGGATTGTATACATCAATTCTACTCTGGTGCAAAAAAATTATTATCACCTAATTCGACGCGCCAATACTCGCCCAAAGCAATATCCATCGTAGGTCGCTCCTAACCAGCATTATTCTCTGCATTAGCAAACAATATTACTCATTAGTATCCTTTTTTAGTGTGGGTATAAAGGTGGGGCATCACACTACTTATGAATAGTATTTTCGAGAAGGTTTGCAAATTTCAATGAATTTTCTTCTTATAGTTTACAAGATCTTGCTTTAGAAAATGGTATTTTGGTTTAACCGATTTATCTCAAAATGATTTTGATTGCTATCCCGATTTGGTTAAAATGTTTTATGCTAATTTAAATGAAAAGTTTTTTAAGAAGAAGGTCAATTTTGGAGGTGTGTAAAAGACACTACTATTTTAAATTTTGATATTCTTGATCAAAATTTTGGTTGTAAAAGTAGTAGAAATAACCTCTCCACTTTTGAAATTGATTATGGTAATAGAGAAGTTATGCACGATTTATTTTCTAACAATCAAGAGTATAGTTTTAAAGGAAGAATCTTAGGCCTAAAGCAAGACTATTGAGTCTTATTTTACAATAAAGTATTACGTCGAGGATGGGGAATTACAATAACCTGACTTAAAAAGGCTTTAAAGCTCTTTTTTCTATTTTTGAAAAATATGATATAAATTGGGCTCAAATGATTTTGGATGACTTTGTTCAAAAGAAAATCTCCAGACATGAGAACACACTTTACCATGGTGTGTATCTTACTAGATTTTCAATTATTTTGGTATCGATCTAAGTGGTGAAAACATTTTACTTCATAAAGTTTTTGACAAAACTTACCTCTCTCTTATGCAAATTCCTCTTGAATTCGAACTCTATGAATCTCTTCCCGCAAAGGAAGAGATTGGCAAGGGAAGAAAAGTATGAGATTCTAGAAGATGAAGAGGAAGAAAGTGATGGAATGGAAATTAAAGAGGCGGAAGAGAAAGAAGTAGAAGAGGAGGAGATGGATACTTCCCTAGAAAGCTTTGACAAACCTCCTTGCTCTTCCAACAAAGAAATTCTCAAGAACTCGGAGAAGCTTCTCAACGACCAAAAGAAGCTTAAATGTGTCTTTAGTAAAAACTTCACTTCTCTCTCGAACAAAGTAAAAATACTTTGGGAAGATAATTAAGAAACTTAGTGGAAACTCTTCTTCATCATCATCTTTTTAAATCTTTTGTCTACCTTTGTATCTCTTAGTTGTATGCTTTTCTAGTTTTATTTTATGTTATTTTTATGTATTTTTCTATTATGTCCATGTACTTCTCTTTTATATTAGTGAAAATTATTTAGAAATTTAATTTCTTGAAAATTTATTATATAAAAACTAAGTTGTTTGGTATCAGAGCAGGCTTTCAGAAGAAAATACAATAAACATGTATCAGTGTATATGTATATATATATGATGTTGATTGTTGTTCTGTGATGTGCTTTACATTTAGTTATTGTATTTTGTTCTGATAGATCCGTTAGCCACCTATAGTTTTGGATTAAGCATTTACTGGGTATGTCGATCCATTGAGCTAGAAAAGAAAAATCATATTGCATTTATCGACGTATTCAATAGATGTTTAAGACAAAGTTATAGATGGTCACTCTTAACCAGCCCTATTCTCCGCTTTAGTAGACGGAATTACTCGTTAATTCTCTTTACTTAGGTGGGTCTCGGGGTGGGGCGTAAACAACAATTAAAATAAAAACAAAAATTATGCAAACATCTGCATATATGTCGACATATAGGACATAGGTATGTCAAAATATACCTGATGGTTTTTCTAATTTTTAAAATTTAAAATGTTATTTAACTTTTGGAGGGATTAGTTATTAGTCTGACCTTTCACTTCTATAAAAGCCAATTTCTTCCAGAAAAACTCAGAAATTGATTTATCTTCTTAATCTATTCCTTTCCAATCATCACTTTTTATAAAAATGGATTCAAATACAAAATTTTCAAGTTAAAAAGTTAGTGAAAATCTAGAAGAAATAGGAAAAACAATTCGACTCTCTTCGTCATTTCATTTCTAGTTTCACCAAACAAGTTCAAAGCAACGCTCCTAAATGCTCGAACTCTAAAGAGAAAGTGGACAATGAAGATTGGAAAGTTATCAACACCAATCCTATCTTTGGATCAGAAGGATGGGTCAAAGTTCCGAAGAAAATATAAATGTTTTAGTTTATTATTATTTTATTTTATTATAAGTGTAGTTTATTAAGTTGTTGTACATTTGTATGAGTTGTGTGATAACATGCGTAAAACATATATATTTAATAAAATAGTTTGGTTTTCTTCTAAATAAAATGTTTAATATGGATAATCCTCTCGTATATATATAATTGTATATATCCATAGTTGTTTCTCAGAAATATTCTACGGTCAATATTGATTTTTATTCCATTTACAAACATCATCATATAAATATGTCATATTTAGGGGGAGTTTATCTTTCTTTACCCATTTTTGTCGACGGTAAAAGGGGAGAAAAACATAAAATATAATATATGCATAGACTGAGGTGGAATTATTTAAAATAGAGGGAATTAACCAATTTAGGGGGAGTTTAAATTATATTTTATATCAAATATATTTACATGGTTGTCATCATCAAAATGGGGGAGATTTCTAATTCCATGGATATTGATTTTGATGACAGCAATATATAAAAATATAGGCACTAATGTCTTCCGAAGTTGTATAGAGTATTTTTGCAGGATATTATATAGGTGTATATAAGTATAGGATAATCGAGTTTGAAGAAAGATCAGTAAAAAGATTAGAGATCAAGATTCAGAGATGATTAAGAAATTTAAGACTCATGAGTTTAAAGATGAAGACAAGAAGAGCTCAAGATAGTAGTTTATAGTATAAACATTAGAATAATTTGTCAAAGCCTTGGATAGCAACCATTTGATTCCTTGAATATTCTTTTATCAAAATATTTATTATTATTATTTTATTATCAAATATTTATTTTACTTTCAACATATATTTTCACAGATATTTAAAAAAAAAATTATACACACTAAAGTATTTAGAAACTACGTTTAAATGATTTTACAAGTTTTTAGAATTTTGATACACTTTTTAAATGTTTCTATTTTTCAAAACATATATAAGTTTGTCGACATATGCTACATGAGTATGTTGACATATAGATCGTAGAAGACATGGTTTTTAAATTTTGAAAAGTTATGATTGTTAATCACATCTCTTTGCAAATAGACACGTCTTTTTAAATACCGTTTAAACCGGCAAAAAGATGCCTTTTTAATTTTAAAAGTTGTGATCGTTTATTACGTATTTTCATGAATAGACACATCTTTTCAAACACTATCTAAAGGATTATAAAACGAATTTTGAAACTAACTTTCTATATTCTTCTTACTATGAACTCTCATTATACATTCTCTGAATGTCAAACTATACTTCACTCTCTACAAACTACCCACTCATTTGCACATATTCCCTCATCAATTCAAAGATCAAAGTACTATCAAAAGGGCTATAGGATATCTTGTATCCAAAGTACAACTATTTTTATTTGAAAATCAACAACTCTCTATTTCTATTTTTTGAATGTGCTTATTGCTCGTTCAAATTAAGTGGGTATGCTTGTTGCCCGTTCAAATGAAGTGGATGTGCTTGTATCCCGTTTAAATTAAGTGGGTAATTTTGTTGCTTGATTTAGTAAAGAGAGTCAACCCTACACTCGAAAATCAGGTGGGAATATCTCGTTTCCCTGGAATAGAGACTGTATTCAGGTTTGATTGCTACCTGTTCAAAGTAGGCGATTGAAAAGAAATGTGTACAAGAAATTGTACGGGGCTGAATGTAAGTGAAATCTGAACCAGTATAAAACTTCAGGTGCCATCTCCCTAACTCGTTACTTTACTTTAACTTCGTTTTTTTGTATCTATGATTACCATTTAATGTGTGCGTATATGGGTTCGATTATCTGTGTTTGAGTCAATTCTTGAAATAAGTTAATTAAAAAGTACCATAAATGTTATAAAATACTATTCACCCCTCCTTTAATGTTAAAGTGGCCTTAAGATTCATTCACATTAGTACTACACCATTTCCCACACCCAGAAGCAAGATGAAAAATAGGATTGAGCAAGTTCATGTACAAGGTGTTAATTAATCAACGCAAGAGGATAGTTAGACTTTTAGTATATACTCTTAATAAGAGTAAGGTGAAAAGAAGGAAAGTCCAAGAGAATGAACAAATAAAAGTCTATTTCTAAGTCTGACCCATGTGAACGAATTTAACAAAAATATTTTGAAAGTTTCTTAAAATGTTTAAATGGTTTTTCAAATGATTTATTTTAATAGAAGGACCCTACCATCGTTGTTTGGATAAAGCAAGAAAATTTAGAAGTTTTATAGAGCTATTTAGAGAATTTAGTGAAGTTTAAAAATTGGCTGGGTCAAAAAGTTTTACTTTAAAGGTTTTTGATAAAGAGATTTTTCGCTTTTATAAATGTAAAATAGAGCATAGGTTTGGCTCGACGATTTGTACTATTTTTGTAAATTTGAAAGTTATTTTTAAATTTTTTTTTTAACGGGTGAATAAATGGAAATGGTACTTGATTGAAATGGGGTAAAGAGAATGGAAGAATAAGAACGCCCGATAATGGAGATATGAAAAATTCGGAGAAAAACAACCGAAATAGATATATATGTGTGTGTGTGTGTGTGTGTGTGTGTGTGTTAATGAGGAAAGGCCCAACGGCTAAAGTAGTAGGCTAATGCACTGCAATGATTCAATGAGGAAAACAATAAAAAAGGAAAAGACCTATGTAAGGAGAAGCTACTTGAAAGCAATATAGGTAGGAGAAATTTTAATAGTAGCAGCATGAAGAAATTTAAATAGAAACAACATTAGGAATTTATAGTGAAATATGATTAGTAATCTAATTAGGAACGATGTAGGAAATTTGAGGCTAAGCATAGGAAAAATGAATAATTTCGACAAATATGTGCAATAATTGCACATATTTTTTAGAAGTCTCCCTCATGTTCTATTAGAATCTCCACTAAGGTTGAAAGAAGAAATAAAACGAGTAGTAGGAAATAATATAATGGAAGTTTTCCTTGTCTACTCCAGTTTTTATTGTCTAAAGTTATAGAAGGTGTTTTGAAAAATGATTTGGTATAACAATTGAGTTTTTGAATGCAAATATGATAAATGTTTTGAGTTTAAAATCCTACTTTTAAAGAAGTAAATCTCTGTTGTAGTAAGACTTCAAAAAGGAAAAGTTGATTAGAATAGGAAATTTTTCATTGCTTCTTTTGGGAACCATGCTATTTTTAAAATCATTTTCTAAATTTATATTTTCAAAGATACAGGTTTTGGATTAAGTACTTCATGACTGTGAAATTTATTTTTTTGAAGAGTAGTAAAAACCAAACCGACTTTTGATATGGAGTAGATATGGATGACTGCCTAGGTAAGATGGGGTAATGGTGTCAAGGCTATGAATAAAATAACTACGAATGCTCATAGGGTAGCAACAAGGAATCTTCGTTGAATATAAGAAATATTGGTATACACCTAGGAATGTTTGATTAGACATGTAAAATGTACGAAAAGAACCCTCAAAGGAATGAAGAATGGTATCGAAGTATACTTTTGCGAGTCCTATGGTATACTCGCATGAAAGATCAAGAATAAAAAAGAAGATACCAAAGTTTGAGAATACTATACCAAGCCTATTTTCTGAGAAGTTATTCTAAATGTGCATAGTTTATATTTCTTACCCACCGTAGTATGGAAATGCAAAATTTATCTTATAATCAGATGTAATGATTGAAGTAATCGATGGACCTTATTAATGAGAAGCCAAGAAGGTAACTTAATGCATGTGGAGTATAGTAGAATGACATATTATAAATGTCCATCTTAATTGAGTAAGGAGTGATAGGGCCATAACATCACTATCACTAGTTGATATTAGAGGGCAGCTTCTAGCAATTTGTTTCTTATATGATATTTGGGTTGTAATCGCTAGTTGTCTCCTTTCGGATATTGGAAAAGCGTACAATTGATATGAGATGCGTTCCTATTTTATCGCTGTGTTGATTTTCTAGATGAGCTTTAACAGCCATACATATTTTGGAAAATACTTTGAATAAAGAAATCTCATAAGGATACTTAACTAGCGATGAAATGTAAGATAAGGCTGGAAGTTTATAAAATAGGAAATTAAATTAGCAACTAGAAATAAAGAATGCTTTAATCCTAAAAAAATTATAATTTTGGAAAAAATAAAATTTAGCAAGCAGAGGATAGAGAAGGGTTGTTGCAAAATCATGGAACATTATCCATGTACCTTAAAAGCAAAAATATTAATAGGTTTTTGTGTCATTTCAAAAAATGGAAAGATTCTCAAATTCTAAGATTAACTGTACAATGCAAGGGTCAATCATATCATTAACTCATTAACTGAGTCCAGGTTATGTTAAGATGTGGCTTGATTCATTTTTAAGGAGGGAGCGGCAAATGTTTTAAAAAATTGTATTTAAAAGCTTTTGAAATATTTTTTTTATATGCTTTTGAGAAGTTGGGTTTAAATGCTTTTGGAAAATTTTATTCAAGTGCTTTTGAAAAAAAATGGTGTTTAAATGCTTTTGGAAAATTTTATTCATGTGCTTCCGAAAAGAAAATAGTGCTTAAATGTTTTTGCGAGTTCAATTTTCTAACTATTTTATAAGTTTGATTGAAATGGGAAAACAGAATTTTTGACGCAAAATGAAAAATTCCAATTTTCTAGTGCTACATGTTAGCGTAGGGAAGGTCAACGTGTTAGTGAATATTAATTTTACTATGCGACAAGGGTGACAGTATAAAAAACATATGGAATAATAAGGAGAGAAAAAATCCTTTTTAGCCTTGGAATTTCTATTTTCATACCTTATTGATAGTGAAAAAAACTTGCATTTAGAATTGGTCTTAAAACAGTTGGAAATTGTTCTTAGAAAAGTTGAAAAAGAATTGGAGGCAAAAGAGAAGGTTCCAAGGTACAACATAATATGTATCGAAAAAAGGGTGGACATGTAAAGTTTTCCATCTAAATTCCTTTTACGGTATAGGAGTGCAGATTTAGGAAAACTGGAATTTCGAAAATTTATATGTTAGAAATTGTGTGTTAGGTATTGGATGGTAGGTATTGGATGCAAAATCGGTTGAACCATACTCCTACTCGTAGGAGTGTGGAAATTATTGTGTGAAAAAAGGATATTTTATTTTTGAAAACTTGCATACATATGAACTGTTAGTGTATATATATAGCTTGTTTACATCATATTTTCATAATGTTTTTAAAAGAATTCATTTAATTGAGAGGCGCCGATTTAGAATTATTCAGCATATATATCATATACGTTATGATACACCATGCATATGTACATGATTGGCTGCAAAATTGATTGTACACTAATTGGTTAGATAGTTTATATGATTTTGCGCTATGTTACATGATTCGACTCTTGAGAAAATTTGAGGATGCAATTATTTTAAGGGAGAAAATGTAACACCGCGTAAAGTTTACGATGATCAATAGATAATTTTGGAATTTGACCATGAAACTTTCAGAATTTGACTTCGTGGCAATAATTTGGGCAATTTTTATATTTGGAGTTTTGCAATTGGAGTTCAAACAAAGAAGTTATTAGCATTTAAAGTTTTTGAAATGAAAATAATTAAAAATAGAAAATAGAAAATAAACAATAATAAACGAGGAATCCCACCAGTCGACCATTCCTTGGGCTGGTCGACCGCTAGTGGTTGACTGGTCGTCAAGTTGTCGGCTAGGGTTGATCCTTGGCCGAACGATCTTACGATCTATTCGAGGGCCTATAAAATGAGCCTTGCCCTTCACTTTCCTTTGCATATTTTCTAATTAGAGTAACGAAGCTCTGTCGTTTTCCCTTCTCCACTATGTCTAGAATTATAAAATATTTTATATATATTCAAATCGAAGAAGGGCGGAAAATAAAAGAGAAGAATAGAAGAAGCGAATCAACGTTGCGAAAGAAAAGGTAAATTTCATAATTATAAATCTATATTCCTTTCTTAACCTCAAATCTCTTGTAATGACTCGTATTCTATGTATCGTAGAATATTAATATTATTTTCGTATGAGGTCATATGGTTCTAAAATTTTAGAAAATGACTCTTGGGGACATTTTTCACATCTATGATTTTTGTTGGATTTCTATGTTGACCCTGAAAATTTGTATGATCTATAACTTTTGATTGGAGCCAAATTGGGGTCTAAAACTACATCTATTAGATCAGGACGATGGTTTATCTTTCTGTAAAGTGGTTATAATAGGAAATTGAACGTATCGTTGGGGAGATATGGCTGTTTGAAGTTTCACTCGATTTTAGACAGCTTAATGGGTAATTGGTAGGTTAATGGGCAACCCCAAGGCCCACTTCGGTATTAGCATAGGGTTAGGATTGATGGGACTCTCTTCCATCATTTCATACTTCCCAAAAATAAAGAGAAACCCTCCATTAACAATCTCTTACATAAAAATTTAGCATAATCCTTATTGTAATTAGCCTAGTCACATCATTAGAAGGAGATTAGCGAGATTAGTAATTTGGATTGGAGATTTGCTACTAGAGGTTATCTTAGAGTTGTTGTTCACTCTTGGATTCGTGCATCTTTAGGCTTTGTTGGATTGCTTAGGACTTAGGTGAGTGGTTTTAAGCCTCTACATGCTAATTAGCCTTTATTAGATATTTAATGATGTTTTAAAATGATTTTCAAACTCTAAAACACGTTTTAAACCCTTTTAAACAACATATGTAAATTTCGAGTAATTTAGAAAAGTTTTGTAAATTCATGTTCTTATGGATACTACCCTTAGATTAAGGATTTCACATTAATGTATTTGGTTGTGTGCTTGTTAGTATATGTTTTATGTTATGATTTCTAAATGTATGTTAGCTTGTTTTGTTGAAATGCCAAATGAATGACGACTTAATTTTAGGAGTAAGTCAGGGATCAATATACGGGGAGGTACCGATACATGATTTTTGTCCCAAATTCCAAGCGATCGATGTAGAATAACACTGAAATCCCCATGATGATACGTTTCAAGTATCAAGTCATTTGAGTTCGTATGTTCAAGATACTGATGGATCGGTGGTGTCTTTGAAGCTATGTATCGGTGGAGGATTTCTTCGAAGCATGCTCGAGTTAAGGGATGGATCGCTCGAGTTATATGGGTGTTACCTTTGTATCGTTCACTTACATTGATAGACCGTGTGAAAATTTGTAGAAAGACCCTAAGTGATGGATCGGTGGAGCTTGCTTCGAGTCAAAAGAGGGATGGATCGGGGCCTATTTCAAGCTATTGGTGCATTCACTTGTGGCATTAGCTAGTGGTGTAAATAAGGTGGAATTTTGGCTAAGGCATGGAACGGTACCGATCCATGAGGCGTTGGTCGGTGGAAATCAAGGTTCATTGAAGGGTGATAGCATGTGGTGAAGCATGGCCTAGTTTGGTGTAAGTATGGGATCGGTGGTGATGGTTTGGGATTATATGGAGTAGCGGTGGAAGTTAGTGAGGCAGCCTCGAGTTTTCCTTATGCTTGTTTCGGAACGTGATGGTGTTTGGCTTGAGGTTTGGATATGTGATAGCTCAAACTCGAGACAAGCCAAATATGGCTAAGTATAGGGATCGGAACCGAACCTTAGGTTCGATGGTGATTTTAGATGACAATGCGATGATGATGATTCCATAATGGGAAGAGACGACTTTGATGATTGATAGTTGTACTTTGTAGTGCAGAGTTGAGAACTATGAGTCGTATTGAGGGAACTATTGGCTAATGGTTATGGGACATATGGTGGTATTCTACGATTGATGGTGACGGTAGAGAATCTCCCCTACTGCGATGACTTCGTGATAGGAGTCATGAGATCGGTTCCAGGATGTACTCTGCTATAGACGACGTGTGCAAAGGGATAGTTAAAATTCGATGGTTCGTATGGTACTTGTCAGGTGGGGGTATATTGGAAACATGATGGTTCTTGGAGCGTGATGGCTCTTTATTCTAGATATGACGTTAGTTTACCCTAGACCGACATGATGGTTAGTCTATTTCGTGGTCAACTAAGTGGCATGGATTTGAGTACCGAAGAACCATGATGCGGGCTATCATGACAGATAGTCTAGTCTTTGACCTTGATGGGTCAACAAGTGATTATATATCCAATGCACTAAGTGAGTGAATGTTAGGATGGATGACGGGTGCTATGTTGTTTGATTGTTTATCTCCCTAGGAGTGTCACCTAATGTCGATATTGTTGATGTATACATTTGGACACCCCTTAGTACTTTATGTGTAGTACACCCATGATGATTATGATGTAGAGTAACATATATTTTTTATACGTGCTAACTCTTTAGATGCAGGGAAAGGTTAGGTATGATCCTTCATACCTTTTGTCCTATTTTAGTGGTATATTAGTATTTAGAGATTTACTACCACTCACACCAGACTATTGTCTGACCTGGGTTTTATGCTTTGCTTCTTATTACTCTAGGTACTCTTAAATGAGTAGATTAGGGATATCAGGTTTAGTGAGCATGTGGAGCTAGACAGGTGGCGAGCGGGAGGCTATAATCTCGTATTACTACAATTACTTATTTTATATTCCGTTGCACAGCACTATGGAGCTTGCTTGTGCCTTTATTACTTAGAAATAGTTATTTATGAGTTATTATTTGATGTATAACTCTATTTCCTATGTTGTATACTATATGGATTTGTGCATTCTTATTCTATGATTTATTCAGTTATTTATTGTCTCTCCTATTTTATATCTGAGAAGTTTATTATTATATTTTATCAAATGTGCTATGAGATACATGATAGATTCTATGTTGTTTTATTTACTTTAATACCATTGGCGGTCATTCTACATCGGCCGGGCATCGCTACAATGCACTACATAGGTATATTATGTGTCGATGGTATAGGGCGGTCGTCACACCTCTTCTCAGATATGTAATTCTAATAGTATGTATATATCTTGTTATACATATTTTTTTGGATTAGAATGGAAAATGAGTCAATTAAAGGGATGAATTCTGATTTGTGAGATTTGGAAAGCTTGAAAGGTGAGTGGGAAATTATATGATTTATTTATAACATTTAAATTTATATAGTTGAATTCTATTTAATTATTATGCCTCTATAAGATCTTATGAGTTGTAGACTTAAAATGAATGTACAGGAATATCGCCTACATATTCTGTAAGATAGGTAATTGGGATAGGAATGGTACTTGCACTCTAATCTAGAAGTTTGAAAACTAGTCCATAAATTTGTTAAAGTGGAATGATGATAGGACTGTAGGATTTATCCTAAATTTTGGAGAATTGAGTGTAATTTGTTAATATTAATTTAGGTTTCCCTAATTTGACTTAGAATGTAAATTTCTATGCTTTACTTTATTAGAAGTATTTATGGATATAATTTAGTTGTATCTATTTCCGTGTAATTTCCATAAATTGTCCAATTCCACAAATGTATAAAAAGTGTGTCATTTGAAATAATAAGGAATATACCACAAATGAAAGAGATGTGTCAAGTACGGATATTCTTCCTCATAGTTTGCACTGTCTATTTTAATAAAAGAAAAGAGATAATTCTTTGTAATTTCAAACGAAAAAAAGGTCTCACTTTTGGTTAATAGGGACTAGTTAAAGGAATTAAATGAGGATACAAAGGTGTTTAATGGGATTAGTTAAAGGATTTTGTAGGCGCCAAAATTGGCCACCAACACCTAGTTATGTGAATACATCAATATCCAGTCACAGATCTCAGATAGTATCTAATGTAGAAAATATAATATGAAGAACAAGCAAATTAAAAATGAAAGCAGGTAAAAAGTGATAATATTTGTAGTGGTTCGGCTAACTCTAGCCTACGTCCACTCTAGAATAATCCTTTTTATTATATTGTAGTTTGTTTAAAGTTATAATCCAAAATCCAAGAATAAAATTAGCAGAGTGTAGCCTAGGTTGAAGATAAAGAGAAGCAAGAAGAAGTTCATTTTTCTGACGCCATGCATGTTGTATTTATAAGGGAAGATGTGCACGGATCGAGCTAAAATTTCGGCAGAAGAATCTCCAGTCTATGATGAGGCCACACAAGAATTTTCAGCCCCATTGGGGCCCATAATAGGGATCTGCCCATATCCCTATTTTGGTGTCCAAATGGGGTGTGGTCCCTGTGGAGGGTTTCCCATGATATTAGTTACTTGCCCTCTAAATTTCATGCCATTTGTACTTACGATCTGTGAGATATCGCATTCTCTATGAAGTGGTGTTGCGTATATTTTGATTTCAACCGATCCCTTTGGAGGGATAGGAGCTGGTTCCTCCAAAGTGTCACATTTGATGTGTGATCCCTATGGGGGTGTTCCACATATTGTAATAAGCTTGTGCTCCAAGTTTCATGTCAATGTGATGTGTAGATATTGAGATATTGATCGATCTTTGCTATAAAGTTAGGTTTAGCCGATCATTAAGAGGGAAGTAGGCTGATCCCTATTGAAGGATAGGGGCCGATCTCTCCAAACCTCTTCAAATGCCATGCGATCCCTAGGGTAGACTTCCTAGGGTCTCCTTTTTCCGTTTCCAAAGTTTCACTTCAATCCACTTGTGGTTGTTGAGCTATGGAGCAATCATCGTTGAGTTGTGTTGTATGCATCTTGTTTAATCTGATCCCTCTTCTAGAGGAAGCATTAGTGCCATACTTAGCCATTTTTTTAGCGTTATCCATCTGAATCCATTCACTTATGGTCCATAGTTTCAAATATAATCGATCTCCAATCCTAGTAACCATCTCTCCGGACTTTCTGCCTTGATGATCATGAAGTCTGTTGGGTTAAATCCACCTATGTACCGCCTTGCCAAAAGGCGGGTTAACAGATTTAATATGGCATTTATGGGGAAATGAAATAGGCATAATAGGATGAATTAGAATGAATAAATAACTGATATTAGAGATTGTCCAAATAGAGTAATAATGACCATTTATTACGGACAATCGACATTTATGGAATATAGTAAATAAGCGTATAAGATAGGAATTAAATCTTGGAAAGTAGTACAAGTTTCATAGTGGGAAATTATATCACCTTAATCATACGTTTAGAATGAGCGAGAAATAGTGTGCCTGGCCTAACATTTAGGCTTATGTTGGGTACATTTCTCAACACCTACAACCAAACCAAGATCCACTGGTCCAACCTTCGTCCCATGCTTGCCGAACCAACCTACCTCTCATGCTTGCCGATCCAACCTTCGTCCCATGCTTGCCGATCCAACTTTCATCCCATGCTTGCCGAACCAACCTACCTCCCATACTTGCCGATCCAACCCACGTCCCTACTATCCAACCATCTACGACCGGACCGGCTACCTCCATCCACTACCGAACCAGAGGCAGGGGAAGCCACCACCGGACCAAAGCCACCTCCGGAACGAAGTGTTGCTGAACCAACGTTGCCAGGCCAGATCACCTCAGCCCAGGCCCACCAGCAGCTACATACATCCAGGACCCCTACCCCCAGCCTCACTCTATAAATAGAGAGGCAGGGGTACAACAATGGGTACAAGTTTGAGAGCTCAAGCACGGATATAACTTTCAAATAATTTTCTTTTACCTGTATCAAAGCTTTGTACTTGTAATCAAAACAAGAGAAGAGAAATAACATATAAAGTGGACGTAGGCACATTCTGGCTGAACCACTATAAATCTGCGTGTCTTTTTACAGTTTAGCCCCTGCTTTTCATATATTTGCATAAATCTCCAAAATCACTAAGAACAACATAAGATCTACTAAATCATACGACTTTGAGGTGTTTGTCCATTTTTTATGCAAACAGCTTAGGATGATTAGTTTGGTTTAGTGGGTTGGGATGCGAGGTTAGTAGAGTTACACAATAGAAGTCTGCCTTTCATCTAGAGGCTACCAACAGCTGTGTATACTTACTATTGATGTAGGACATCTCCAACCATAGAACCTATGGGAAAGGGATATGCAGTTACATGTAGGTAAGGAAAAATAAACCAAGGGTTCGCCTTGGATTTGAAGTATTAAATGGCCCAGTACTTTTTAGGAAAATGAGGTCTACTTCATTTCTGATAAGAGATATTAAGTAACTGGAATGGGCATTTTCCTTGATTTATAATAGGTTAGTCTAAATGGGATTTTGGCCATGGGAGGTCGGTAGGCTATGTTAGTATTGTTGTTGAACCAGTACTTAGTAGTAGGAATAGCATATAAGCTATGACCACCAACGGTCTTGAGCTGTTGATAGCAAAGACTCGGGTTATGCCCCGACGAATTTCACTTCCTACTAGTGTAGAATCCATATGGGATACGCACAAACCTCAAAGTTTAATTAGTTAGTTGTTTATTTGTCGGAGGTGTGCTAGTTAACCTTTTGATGAGTCTTTGAGATGCGCTAGTAGTACGACAATTAAATCATAAAGTTGTATCTAGGGGTCAACAGTCTTTATAGCAAGAGCCGATTGACCGGCGATTACACTACGGAGGTTTGCTTTGGGGTTGGGTATTAACTAGTTGTTGGGATTGCTTCCTCCATATTTAAGAAGTATTAAATGACCAGGGTTTCTATTTAGGTAGTACATCATTAGATATATATGTATATAGGCACATATATATAGTTATACCTCAAAGAAGGTTGGACTTATTGTACGCATAAGATCGATCAGATTAGTTGTAAATAACAGACAAAACACTTAAATGGAAATCAATCTGCATAAATTAGTGTTACAGGCAAAGTGTATAATTTTTCAATTACTGGAACATTGTTATGACCCCTTCTTTATTACAACTCATATGATAGATTTTAAGGGACTTGCTAGCGGAGCAAGACGAGAACGGTGGATAGAGAAGTCTTCTTATTCATGCTCGGCGTTGACACGGCAACAATATATCCAAGGAATACAACTAATCCCAAGGTAGTAGCATCAGTCAGTATATATGTTCTATTATATTTTTCTATTCCGGTATGAGTTTATATAAATCGCTTTCTGATATGATTATATTTATTACAGGTTACTAAAACCAACGATCCATTCCCTAATGGACTTGGATTTTGATTTAGTCGAAATTCGGACCCATTAAGGTGCGGGGTTATAGATATCATAATCTAAAATACCAAAATTAAATCCTCCCACTTCATTTTCACTATCGAAATGTATTATATATTGACATATGTATATTGACACATTGAGTCAAATATCTATAGTTTTCATGGAAATAAAATTGAACACGTGCAAAAGAACAAAAAGATTCAATATGATCGAATATGGTGTATATAATAGATATAGATTTCCAATGAATACCTAAAATAAAATATGGTTTTATCCCAAATGTACTCCTCCTTTGTTATGTTACAATGTATAAGGAGTAATCAAATTGTAATTTGATTTAAATGAGTAAAGTTGAGTTGTATCTTCTTAAAGGATATGTATCTATTAGTACATAAGTATATTAATCTTGTATTATCTAGAATCAAGTTTATGATTTCATATATGATATGATTTAGGTGCTTCTTAAAAGGCTAGGAAAGAAAATTTTCGACATATGTTTAGTAAGTGAATTGTGTAAACTCAAAGCTGATTTATTATCAAGAAAATTATACACGCATTTGGAAGCTTATTTGATCGCATTAAGAAATCAAATGTTATTTCAAAAAATGCCACTTCTAAATGAGGAACTTCAGGCCAAATGAAATTAGTGACAATGTGGCTAACTTAGATAAGATTCAAGATAATGAATTGAAAATAAATAGATAATACAGAATTAATCTATCCAAACAAGAACATTACAAATCAAATAGTTTGATAAGGAGTCTCATATGTTAAAGAGAAAATGTGATTTTCTTAATATGAGAAAAGAAGGTTGAATGGCAACTACCTAAATTTCCCATAAGTCATGAAATTACAAACTTTTGCACTTGGTGTGATGTTGATAAGGTCTAGAATGGAATCCAACTATACCAACGAAATATGATTTTCGAGGTATACCCGATAAGATATGATACATCGAATGCAAACAATTGTAATTAGAAAGCTATACACTAATTAAGAAAACGCAGTCGAGAAATGGTCCGACCGATTGAAATACTAAAGATCACCTTGCTTAATTCCTTTAGGAATTCCCCCACAAGTTGTTGAACTCTATTGATGTGAACATTAGATGTCTTAGGGTCACTAAGAGCGATGGAATCTTATGAATTTGAGATTAAGTTGTATCTTAAATCAAACATATAAAACTAGAACATGTATATCAACTAAAAATCAGAACTGTTTTATCAAAGCCAAAATGCATAGGAAGCATGTTCCTCCAATAAAGAAAGATTGAAAAGGGTAACAAGTCATTTCTAATAGAGTTATGGGAATTCCTTAGGAGCGATTATGTAATTTGTTACATATATCTAACACGATAACCAATCTTATTCATAATAAAGGTATTTGATTTCTATAATATACTTTGCTATATTGTGATATAATTAATTAAGTAATTTAAAGTATGTTAAATAGAAAATACTTAAATGATATGTTATGTGATAATAATTACAATGTGTTGTAATCATGATAAATTTATCACATGAAAATAACGTATTATTTTAAATATTCCTAGTCAAGATATTTCGAGATAGGATATCGATTCATCCGTTGAAACTATAGTACATAATGCTCTCCAAATGTTAGGCAGCGTATTAGTCATGGTCGCTGGAGATGCCAAGGGGTTACGTAGTAATAGTTATTGGATAACCATGGAATGAATCATCCAAGAGTTTACTGTTGGTTAATAATAACAAGGTCAAATTGGTTAAGTGAAACACAATTCAATAGCGAATTTGTCTCTTCGGTTATAAGGGGTCAGTTTCATGGTCAACCGTAATCAACTCAAAGTCAAAGTCTCTAGCCATAGCAGTATGGTTAAAAATAATTGTTACTAATAAACTAAGGATTTTATGTTTGGACCAATCAAGTTGAATGTGGACGATGTTCGAATTTTGATCAAAACCAAATTCCACAAGTCTTAATGTGATGCAATTTTGATGAAGAGAATTGGTATAAACAATTGTTACTACCGGACACCGTTTATAATATTAAAATTGGATTTTACCGAAAAGATGTGTAAGTGATAAATTCAGTCAAAATGTTATACCACTAGCTAAGGTGACGTGTAAATGTCAATATTCGAATTGTTCGATATTAATAGTTGAATGAATTTACACCTTTAAGTCATATAACTGTAATGATGAATGCTCCAAAAAGCCACATGATTTAATCAATTTATAATCATAGTAAATTAGTTGAATTTACTTAATATTTATGTAATATTAATTATTAATATTTATTTGACTCTTTGAAAGCTATTGGTATTTAGTAAAATATGTATAAATATTTAAATTGAATTTAAATAGACTAGTTACTAAATGGAGTTGGGCATATTTTGAGGCCCATGTTGAAACTATTATGATCGGCCAAAAGGGGGGAGGCAGGGATTCAAATTTGATCTGAAAAGGAAAAGGAGTAATTAAAGGAAGGTAAAAGCTCTCTTGCCTTTAATTATCTTCTATTACCTACTTAAACAAATTCATTAATTTGTTTTTTGCTACTCTTCCCCATCATATTGCTAGCGAAAATACATGATATGGGGAAGAGATTCAATTGAGATTTAATAAGGATTTAAAGAGGGAAGATTTTAAGGGAGGAACGGAAAAGGTTGCAATTATTCCTTTAAAACAAATTTTCTCTTCATTCATTGATTCCTCCTGACTATTCATTTTCTTTAGCTCTTCTCTCTCTCTCTCTCTCTCTCTCTTCGTGGCCAAATTTCCATAACTTTATAGAAGAAAACGTTCCCAAAACAAATCGAACAAAATAAAATAAAATAAAACACAAAAGTCGTATTTCAAATTGTTGCAATTTTTGGGGGTGAGTCAATCGGATTTAGGAGTTTTCTTTTATTCAATGTGTGACTTTTGGCTTCTCTCAAGGTAATTTTCTAATTTTATTTCATTACATAATACATGATATTAATATAGTTTAGATCTCTATATGCCACTGCTTCTAGGTTCATCTTTTGATTACTTCAAATCATTTTGAAAATTGAATACATGTTTTATATGTTTGTTGATTTTTTATGTGAATTCATTTAGCTGTTGTTTACCTATTTTTAAAGTTATTTCAGTTTAAAATTCAAAAGTGGACTTGCCAAAAGTTATAAACGTATTTTGAATTCTTTATAAGTTAAGGCTAACTTTGTATATGCTCTCTTTAAGTTTCAAAATATATAAAATTACAAATTTGGTAAATTAAGTTGTTTTAAATTTAAAACATTGTTTGTAATTGTTTATACATGTATACGTATATGTATATTATTTCAATTTAAATTATATAAAATGAACTTTTGTGTAAAATCATAAGTTTAAGTCCAGAACCATTATCCCAGTGGTTAGTCACTCCAGCTTCGGTCTAGTAGGTCATAGGTTCAAATCATACATAGCGTGATTCAAACCAATGGAAATATATTGACTTGTTGTAGTCTAAATTGTAACGACCCACTTTTCCGTACAGTTTAAAATGACAATAAACCACACATGTCCAACCCAAATTGAACGAAAAAGCATATAGTTAGGGAAAAGAAAGAAGTAAAAAGACTAGAAGAAACTAAGCAACACAGAATCTCAAAGCGGAACGAATAATCTATAATATATAACAAATCTTTACAAACAAACAAAACTGTAATATATGTATATACATACATAAATCAGAGTATACTAACCTATTCAGCATGGACAGTTATAACAACCTGTCCTCACAATTGCTGATAAATACAACAATAAATGCAACGGAAAAATAACCATATACGTGATGAACCATTCCAGAATTTATTGTTATATAGTTATTTTTTTGTTGCATTTATTATTGTATTTGTCAGCAATTGTGAGGATAGGTTGTTATAATTGTCCATGCTGAATAGGTTAGTATACTCTGATTTATGTCTATATATACATATATTACAGTTTTGTTTTTGTGTAAAGATTTGTTATATATTGTAGATTATTCATTTCACTGTGAGATTCTATGTTGTTTAGTTTCTTTTTGTCTTCTTTCTTCTTTCTTTTCCCTAACTATCCGCCTTTCCGTTCAATTTGGGTTGGACAGGTATGGTTTATTGTCAGCTTAAACTATATGGAACAGTGGGTCGTTACATATATACTACCTAAAACTTGTAGTACAACTACATAGTACCATACAAGTACCCAATTTCAAAAAAAAATCATAAGTTTAATTTTAGATTCTTCCTAAGTGAATATTATATTTAAAATTGTTAATTCTAGAATTAAAAACATTTAAAACGGTCAAAACAACATTTTTAACATATGTGTGTGTGTGTGTCTGTGTACGTACGTATGTAATTATTATTGTATGTATATTTACAATTGTTACTTTATATAATTTGGAAAAAAAATTAGACAACAAAGACATATATAAAGGGATAAAAGTGTTCATTGTGGTGCAAATCCCATCAAATATATACGGCCACATTAAGCATGTATGCTTCATATTTGTTGCATGTGCACTATACACATATAATCGTATTTGATACACTTATAGGTTAAACTCATATAAATTAAATGAAACCATTTATAAACAAGTAAAACAAAATAATGGTTTTATTAAAAAGAATTTAGATTGGATCTAAAATAAATATAGACTTCATAGGCCTAACAAAGATCAAAAATGATTTTTTTTTGAAATTCACTTATTTAACCCGCTTTTACCGGCTTGGTTCTATTCAATGGTCTAAAAGCTCAAATAGTCTATGCAATCTAAATTAGCAATGTCACGACTAACTGATTAAAGCTTACCTATTTAATAGGGTCGCTAGAAAGGTAGTGTCTAAGGTTGGGTTTCAGTAACAAGTATTTTGCCTTACCTGGCTATTGGCTTGGTCCGAAAGATGAGTTAAGTCCAAAGGTTATCTCGATATAAAGGTCCGAATTGATTTTGGGCCTTGGGCTAAATTTCAAAATTTATTTAAAATTTGAAATTCATATTTTAAGTTTAAAATGTAAAAGGAAAATTTTATAAAAGCTATCAAAAGCATTCCATGTTTTCAAATCATTTTAAGAAACTAAATAATTAATTTTGAAATTTAAAACTTAATTAATATGATTGATTAAGTTAAATTAAATAATTAATTAGAAGTTAATTGATTAAAACATATATATTGGTATATGTGTTTAACTATAATTGTTGTAGTTATTAATTTATCTTAAAATTGTTTATGATTAAGTAAATTAAAATTTCAAATTAATTGAATTTTTAATTAAATTTATTAAATAAATAAAATTTACTGGATAAAATTAATTAAAATTTAATTAATTAAAATGTATGCTATATTAATGTATACAAATAAATAAACTATAAATCGCTAAATTAAAACTTATACTATATTGATATTAAAAGTTAATTAATTAAATAATTAAAATCGTTGAATTTAACTACTGAATTAAAAGATATTTTTTTAAATGTTAAAATGATTCAACCAAATAACTGAATCGGTTGTGAGGATGATCTGTGCTGTTATTTGAATTGCACCTCAAGGAACGTTGAAATGTAACTTAATGATATAGTATAAGGAATGTAACAAATTCTTTATCATGTTTATACGCATACATTTGACACTTTGTAGCAACATAAAGTGAAATAATAAAAGCGAGAAGTTATGCTATGTTTGATGTGTTTGCCCTTATTTCAACTTTGGATTCATTTTGCTTTAGTTTTATATTATTAACATTCTTATTATTCTACAACATAAAAATACTTGAACCCCTTAAGGGAATATTATTATATATAGGGAATATTTCAGTACTAGTATTTCTCCTTGTTACAATATACCAATTATATAATTACTTAGGCCCCAAGTAATTTAGATATAAATATCAGTCATGAATTTAAGAATTATTAAAGTGTTAATACAAATTTCTATTTAATTAATGAATTATTTAGTTATTTATTTGTCAATGTTTATTAACATGGTATCAGAGCAGGAACTTAATCTTTGATAGTTCTCTTTTTATTCTCAATTTTTCTACAGTAACCAGCCCGCTTCCTCCTAAAATTCGCACCACCTTCTCTTATTAGGATTTTCCTACTCACTCGAATTCACCACTGCTTGGATTCTCCTACCGCTAGAAAAAATCTATCTACCAGCACACCTCTGAAACTTCACACCTACAAACCATCAAATATCCATGGTTGACTAAAAATTTAGCCCTCTAACCTTGAAATTAGACTAATGCATTTTTATTAGCAAAAGTTACTTACTAGTACTAGACCAAAAAATTGAAAAATGACGAGTAAATGAGCAATTAAAGTAAATGACACATTACAGAGTGATTTGATAAAAGCTTGTCATTGCCCACTATGAAGATCTCTTATTATGTTTATCCCTTACAATTACATGGAATTACAAGAGAATAATAAGAACTTTAGCACTTAAGCTTGCAAATTTACTGATCTCAAGAGCTTAGGGATTTAGTTTGCTGAGAATGAGAATTTTAAGCATAAAAATCAACCAATTTTCAAACTATATGGCATAGGTATTTGTAGCAGCTGATATGGGTAGTGGATAGCTGAGATTACGAAATGAAACAAGCAGGGATCACTCTTGGACATTGATATGATCACATGGGTTGGATGAGAACAGCTTTAAAGGCGGTATGAATGTGGCTGAGAAGCATGTTAGTTGTAATTCCATACTAGGCACGTGCTTTGTACTGAAATGCAGCATGCTACAGGAGTTAGTGCGCTTTTGGTAGACATGCTATAGTAGGTGTTGTACTAAGTCATACTAGGTTGTACTTTTTGATGTCTGGCACACTTTTCTAAGCAGTAAGTCTAGAGAGAAGCTTCTTGCATAGTGACCATCAGTTACTTGTTACTGAAACTGGCTGAGAACAATGCTAAGGCAGGAGTGTAAAGTGCCATGTTGGGATATGGTGAAGAGATGGGCACCTGGGGGACTGGTCATAGGTAGGCTAAGATAGAGCTAGGCCATGGACTGTTCATTCTAAGTCAAGTCAAGTCATATGAGATGGATGTATCGACGATTGCCGGGCCAGACTTAGGAGTCCAGGTTGGCCTATCTATGACTTGCTTATTATATTTGCTGGTATGGGGCTAGATTGAATGCGGGTCAGTATGTACTGGGTTGGGCTAAGAAGTGCTAGTTGACATGGATTTAGGCTGGGCTTTGAATTGCTGGCCAAGTTGTCTTTGATGACTTGAGTCTTATTATGCAAAATGACCAGGAATGGGTTGAGCATTTATGTGTTGTCCAGCTGATGCAGGCCAAGCACTAGGTCGTGACCGACCTAGCAAACTCGTAGGTCGTAACTTGTTGATGGGTCGAATCCGACCTAAAGCTAAGGAGTCAACATTTCGTGAAGAAGGGTGGAAAGTTGAAGTCATAGGTCGCGACCGACCTAACGAAGCCTATAAGTCGCTCCAACGACTTAGTGAAGATCAACAACGATCTAGTGGAAAAGCGCTCAGACGACCTAAGACGTTTTTAGGTCGTGTACGACCTAACGAATTGGAAGATAGGTCGCTAGTACGACTTACCGAGTTAAAAGTGCTCCGGGTTAAAATGAAACGACCTATACTAAGTCGCAGGAAAATGCCTCGACCTAAGTTAGGTCGCAAGAACTTAGGTCGCATAAAGATGGTTCAGATGCCAGGGTTCTTAGGTCGTGAGGTTTTAAGTCGTACAGACTTAGGTCGCGGAGTTTTGATTCGACCTATACTAGGTCGCAAGAAATGATCACGACCTATGACAGGTCGCTGGGTAACCTGGAAAGATAAGTCGCGAAGTATTAAGTCGCGAGGGCTTAGGTCGCGAAGTTTCTGGAACCGCTTATGTTTTAGGTCGCAAAGCTCTGGATGTCATTGGTTCTTATGTCGCATTGATCTCCGCCGTTGATTCTTAAGTCGCTGAAGGAAGCAGATGTAATGAAGTTTAGTCGCGTCTGTTTTAGGTCGCAATGTTTGTAGGTCGTAGGTCGTTCACGACCTAAGTGTTGTTGTAATTACCATTTGTTAAGTCGAAAGCTGAGTTTTCTTAAGTCGTCTGTTTAGGTCGACTGTTGTTAGGTCGAAGGTTATAGGTCGGAAACGACCTAAGAGTTGTACAAATTTGTGGCGTGTGTTGTAAAAAGCTATAAATAGGCGTGTGTTGTACATTTTGAAGGTTGTTGAATATTGAATAAAATTCTCTTTTGTTAGCTTTGTGCTTTCATTCAAATTGGTAGTTGAGTGTAATCTCCTATCTCCTCTTTCGGTTAATCGAGTGCGCTCGATTCAACGATTGCAGAAGCCGATTCGCGGAATCAAGTGCGCTTGATCAACGCTTGAAGAATTGAAGATCTTTGAACCCGGTATCGTGCGCGATCAACGAGTTCGGTATCTTCGGATCAATGAATTCGAGCATTTCAGTATCCATCAATCCATCGATTGCTACATTCATCATATTATCTTGTTTTTGAAATATCCGCTGCGTCAGTTTTGGTATCAGAGCCTGTTCTAGCCAATCATAGCTAGATCGAGACTTGGAGCCTATTCATTTAGAAGTTGAAGAGATTTGCCGAGCTTGAAGTGAAGATTCGAATTTGTTTATCACGGCCGGGAGTAAGAAGTGTTCATCATTGTTCGAAGTTGTTTGATCGGATTTGAATTGGAGGCCGAAACTTTGTCTATCGTGTTCATCGCGATTTGCTACAAAGTGGAAGTTTTCGATCCGTTTCATTTTGGATCAAAGTCCGAATTGTGTTTGAATTTTGAAGTGTTGAAGAGTTGTGAAATTTTCAAGTATGCCGCCAAGAAGAGCTAATCGCCACCAAAACGCAGAAGCTTTGTATCGAAGAGAAGAGGATGATGAGATGGAGCAAAGAATCAATGAAAACTTTAGTGAGAAGCTTAACGAAGGAATTGGCCGGTTGGAGAAGCTTATGATGGAGATGAATCAAAATCGGAGAAGGGCTTCACCTGAATCTAACCATGGGGGTAGTAGAGTCTCGCCACATTCCAATCGAGACAGAAGTGTTGAAAATGATCAAGGGCGTGGGAGGAACGTGAATGATCGTGAACGGAGGAATGTAGATAGAAGGGATGATGGTGGAAGACGTAATGGTAGTAGAGATGTGGGTGGACGAGATAGACAACGATATACATCTGATTTTGAAGAAGAGTATGATGATGGTAGTGTTCGAGGACAAGGACGAGGACAAGGAAGAAATTACTCTGAGTATGATCATAAGTGGGAGTCGGGGATGAAGACTGAAATTCCTGAATTTAAAGGTGGTATGCAAGCGGAGGAGTTTCTAGATTGGGTAGCTAATGTTGAGGAGATTTTTGACTTCAAAGAAGTTCCAGAACATCGTAGAGTGAAGTTGGTTGCTACGAGGCTGAGGGGTAGAGCTTTGGCATGGTGGCAGCAGACCAAACTTACACGTGATCGGATGGGAAATTCAAAAGTTGAATCTTGGGAGAAGATGAAGAAATTGATGAAAGCAACGTTCTTACCATACAATTATCAATCTTTGATGTATCAACGTTTGCAAAACTTGAGACAAGGAACGAAGTCTGTTAACGACTATGCTGATGAATTCTATCAACTTATTGCGAGGAATGATATTATGGAAACGGAAGAGCAGTTGACATCTAGGTTCATTGGGGGATTAAGAATGCAGATTCAGGATATGGTTAATATGTTCGATCCAAGATCTGTAGCGGAAGCACATCAGAAAGCGTTGGCTTGGGAGAAACAGGGACGACGAGGAAGTGGTGTGTTTACTAATTCTAACAATCAAGCGAAGGGTGTTGGTGGAAGTTCTAATGTTTCTAAACCTATCAGTAGACCAGTGGTGAAGGAGGTTGAGAAGGCAAGGGTTAACAATGGTTTCAAATGTTACAATTGTCAGGAACTGGGTCATAAAAGTAGTGAGTGTCCAAAGCCAAAGAAGAGAACCATGATTGTAGAAGTTGAGGATGAAGAAGCTGAATGTTCCAATTCACCACCTAATGAGGAGGAAGAAGAAGTGTCAGGAGACGAAGGTTATAATCTCATGATGAAGAGGTCCTGTTTAACACCAAAGCAAGAGGAGGATTGTAGTTGGTTGAGGAGCAATATTTTTCAGTCAACATGTACTATTCTGGGGAAAGTTTGCAAATTTGTTATTGATGCTGGAAGCTGTGATAATATAATTTCATCAAAAGCTGTGAGGAAGTTGGCATTGAAGACTGAGAAACATCCGAAACCGTACAAGCTAGCTTGGTTGAGGAAAGGCGGGGAGGTAAAGGTTGGACGAAGGGCTCGTGTGAAGTTTTCCATTGGGAAGAAATATAAAGACGAAATCTGGTGCGATGTTGTGGACATGGACGTTTGTCATTTGTTGCTGGGGAGACCGTGGCAGTATGATAGGGCGGTGCAACATGATGGGCGTACCAACAGTTACAGTTTCATGTTTGAAGGCACGAAGATTACTCTCATTCCCAAGAAGCGTCAACAAGAAGAAAACAAGTTGGAAGAAATTGAAGAGCTGAAAACTTTATTGACTTTAAAGGAGTTTGTTAAAGAAGTTGAAGAAGAGCCGGAAGTATTCTTGTTAATTGGGCGAGAAAGCAGTGAAGAGGTTGAGATTCCAGAGGAAGTTAAACCAGTTTTGAAAGAATTTGACGATGTATTTCCAGAGGAGTTACCAACGGAGTTGCCACCGTTGAGGGATATACAACATCAGATGGATCTTGTTCCAGGTGCTGTGTTGCCACATAGACCACATTATCGAATGAGTCCGAAGGAACATGAAGAATTGAGAAGGCAGGTAGAGGAATTGCTTGAACAGGGGCGTGTGCAGGAGAGTTTAAGTCCTTGTGCTGTACCAGCTTTATTGGTACCCAAAAAGGATGGAACGTGGAGAATGTGCACTGACAGTCGAGCATTGAATAAGATTACTGTGAGATATAGATTTCCAATGCCGAGGTTGGATGACTTGTTAGATCAAATAAGCGGAGCTACTATCTTTTTGAAGATTGATTTGAAGAGCGGATATCATCAAATTCGTATCAGACCAGGAGATGAGTGGAAGACTGCTTTTAAAACCAGGGAAGGTCTATACGAATGGTTGGTCATGCCATTTGGTTTATCCAATGCACCGAGTACTTTCATGAGGGTAATGAATCAAATTTTTAGACCATTCATTGGGAAGTTCGTGGTGGTGTATTTCGTTGATATTCTGATTTATAGTAGGAGTCCGGAGGAACATTTGAATCATCTAAGAGAAGTGCTGATGGTATTGCGACAAGAACAATTTTATGCTGCAACGAAGAAATGCGTGTTCATGACGCATAGCGTTTTATTTATGGGATATGTTGTGTCGGAAAAAGGAATAAAGGTTGACCAAAGTAAAGTTGAAGCAATTAGAGATTGGCCGCAGCCCAAGACGATAACGGAAGTTCGTAGTTTTCATGGGTTGGCTTCATTTTATCGAAGATTTATCCCACACTTTAGTAGTGTGATGGCACCTGTCACCGATTGCATGAAAGGTAAACAGTTTGCATGGACAGAGGAAGCAGGGAGTGCTTTTGAGAAGATCAAGGAGTTGCTGACATCTGCACCTATTCTAGTGTTACCAGATTTTCAATTATTGTTTGAATTACATACTGATGCATCGAAGGTTGGGATTGGAGGAGTGCTGAGTCAGAGGGGACGTCCTATTGCATATTTCAGTGAGAAGTTGTCAGGAGCGAAGATGCGATACAGTACATATGATGTGGAATTCTATGCTGTTGTACAATCTATTAAACACTGGAGACACTATCTATTTTAGAAGGAGTTTGTTCTGTATACTGATCATGAAGCATTGAAGCATTTGCAAGGGCAAGACAGGATTTCAGCGAGACATGCATCGTGGATTGCCTATCTGCAACAGTTTACTTTCGTTGTTAAACACAAGTCAGGGGTGATAAATCGAGTGGCTGATGCTTTGAGTAGGAGGAATCATTTGTTGACTACATTGAAGGTTGAAGTGACGGGGTTTGAAATATTACCATAATTATTTACCGATGATCCTTACTTTGCAAAGTTTGTTGATAAAGTCGAGAAGGGAGAGACGGATGAGTTCGTGATGGTTGATGGTTTTCTCTTTAAAGGAAATCGATTGTGCATACTGGAGGGTAGTCTGAGAATGAAGATTATCAAGGAGTTACACGAAGAGGGACATGTTGGGAGAGACCGTACCTTACAGTTGATTTCACAGTCCTACTTTTGGCCATCAATGAGGAAAGAGGTGGAAAGGTTTGTGGAGCGTTGTCATATTTGTCAAGTTTCGAAAGGAACTGCGACTAATGCGAGTTTATATATGCCATTACCCGTGCCTGTAAAACCATGGGTGGATATCAGTATGGATTTTGTTTTGGGTTTGCCTAGAACTCAAAGGGGAAATGATTCTACATTTGTTGTGGTGGACAGATTTTCGAAGATGGCACATTTTATTGCTTGTAAGAAGACGGTGGATGCTGTTCATATTGCTCAATTGTTTTTCAAGGAGATCTATCGACTCCATGGATTGCCAGAATCTATTGTGTCGGATAGAGATACTCGATTTCTAAGTCACTTTTGGTTGAGTTTGTGGAAAATGGTGGGAACGAAGCTGAAATTTAGTAGTGCTTATCACCTGCAAACGGATGGACAGACCGAGGTTGTGAACAGATCGTTGGGAAACTTGTTGAGGTGTCTTGTTCAAGATAATCTGAAAAGTTGGGACATGAAGTTATGCCAAGCAGAATTTGCTCATAATCATGCTGTAAATCGAAGTACTGGGTTCAGTCCATTTCAGATTATCTATTCGAGCTTACCGAAAGGACCGTTGGATTTAACGGTGATACCACATTCAAAGGGGACAATTAAGAAAGCTGCTGATTTTGTTGAAGGGCTGACGGAATGTCATAAAATCGTTCAAGAACGATTAGAGAAAGCAAATGAGAAGTATAAACAATCCGCAGATTTGAAACGAAGGAGTGTTGAATTTCATGAAGGTGATTTGGTTTATGCAGTGTTAACGAAAGACCATTTTCCAGTGGGCGCTTATAACAAGTTGAAAGCCAGGAAAATTAGTCCGGTGGAAGTTGTGAAACGAATCAATAAAAATGCTTATAAATTGAAGCTGCCAGATGATGTGTATACGTCTGACGTGTTCAATGTTAAACATCTCGTACCATATCACGAGGATGAACGAGCTGAGGTGGAAGAATTTACAA
Organism: Allium fistulosum; assembly: GCA_030737815.1. Classification (NCBI taxonomy): domain Eukaryota; kingdom Viridiplantae; phylum Streptophyta; class Magnoliopsida; order Asparagales; family Amaryllidaceae; genus Allium; species Allium fistulosum. The sequence continues at coordinate 638,644,063 of CM060901.1, forward strand.
ATTCGAGGACGAATTTCTCTCAACCAGGGGAGGATGATGCAGGCCAAGCACTAGGTCGTGACCGACCTAGCAAACTCGTAGATCATGACTTGTTGATGGGTCGAATCCGACCTAAAGCTAAGGAGTCAACATTTCGTGAAGAAGGGTGGAAAGTTGAAGTCATAGGTCGCGACCGACCTAACGAAGCCTATAAGTCGCTCCAACGACTTAGTGAAGATCAACAACGATCTAGTGGAAAAGCGCTCAGACGACCTAAGACGTTTTTAGGTCGTGTACGACCTAACGAATTGGAAGATAGGTCGCTAGTACGACTTACCGAGTTAAAAGTGCTCCGGGTTAAAATGAAACGACCTATACTAAGTCGCAGGAAAATGCCTCGACCTAAGTTAGGTCGCAAGAACTTAGGTCGCATAAAGATGGTTCAGATGCCAGGGTTCTTAGGTCGCGAGGTTTTAAGTCGTACAGACTTAGGTCGCGGAGTTTTGATTCGACCTATACTAGGTCGCAAGAAAAGATCACGACCTATGATAGGTCGTTGGGTAACCTGGAAAGATAAGTCGCGAAGTATTAAGTCGCGAGGGCTTAGGTCGCGAAGTTTCTGGAACCGCTTATGTTTTAGGTCGCAAAGCTCTGGATGTCATTGGTTCTTATGCCGCATTGATCTCCGCCGTTGATTCTTAAGTCGCTGAAGGAAGCAGATGTAATGAAGTTAAGTCGCGTCTGTTTTAGGTCGTAATGTTTGTAGGTCGTAGGTCGTTCACGACCTAAGTGTTGTTGTAATTACCATTTGTTAAGTCGAAAGCTGAGTTTTCTTAAGTCGTCTGTTTAGGTCGACTGTTGTTAGGTCGAAGGTTATAGGTCGGAAACGACCTAAGAGTTGTACAAATTTGTGGCGTGTGTTGTAAAAAGCTATAAATAGGCGTGTGTTGTACATTTTGAAGGTTGTTGAATATTGAATAAAATTCTCTTTTGTTAGCTTTGTGCTTTCATTCAAATTGGTAGTTGAGTGTAATCTCCTATCTCCTCTTTTGGTTAATCGAGTGCGCTCGATTCAACGATTGCAGAAGCCGATTCGCGAAATCAAGTGCGCTTGATCAACGCTTGAAGAATTGAAGATCTTTGAACCCGGTATCGTACGCGATCAACAAGTTCGGTATCTTCGGATCAACGAATTCGAGCATTTCAGTATCCATCAATCCATCGATTGCTACATTCATCATATTATCTTGTTTTTGAAATATCCGCTGCGTCACCAGCTAATCATACTTGCACGAAATTTAAGCAACATTTGGCCCCCAAGCCCGTCTCTATGAGTAGGGGTGGGTCTGCTAAATCATGAACATCCTATCGATCAGACTTTCTGCACTGCATTTAATGTGTGTACCATATGTCAATGCATGATTGATCGAGATAATTCCTTTTCAAAGTGACGCCGTGATCATTTAGTTGTGGGGACTACTGATGTGATAGCATCATCAATTATACTTAAATGGTTGAGGTTTTCTTGTATTTTGAATCCAATGGCTATGCTCGAGTGGGTGGATATATAAGTACTCCTCTCCTTCTCCCCCACTCTTTACCAAAGTTAAGAACCTTTTTATTGATTAAAAACCTCTAAAAACTCTTTGACGTTTAAAACGATCGTCTTCTAAAAAACTATAACCTTCTTCCCCTTCGATTCTTCATGTTTTTGAATGAATGACGCTTTCTCCATTAAAGAAAGTTTTCTTTTCATGGATTTTTGAGGTGCTTTGAGTTTGAGTTTGATTCCATGTTGTTGCTTGCCAAAATCCATGCTTGATGGTCATTTGTTAGACATCGAACATTGTTGCCATATCAATGGTGGTTGATCGACGTTGGCAAATACTCTAGTGACCTGCGATAGAAAATGCATTAGTATTAGGATACAGATTTTAGGCCCAAATCGATAGCCTTGGGCTTTAAGTAAAAAATAAAATAGTAGATATGGGCCATAAGGCCTGTAACATAGCTTAGGAAAGTTTCTTTGAGTCTTGAGTCGACCCCATGGGATGTTCATCCCGGGAATGCCATGGAGACGATTGTCCAGCTTCCTCCGACCCTCCCTTGAGTGTTGTCCCGCACATCAAGGTGTGGCTTATGTCAAGGTAAATTAATACTTAGCCTGGCCCAATTCCAACCGACCTGCATTTAACCTAGTTTCATCTAAGCAAATCCATCAATCAAGTCACAAATAGGCTAGTCTATTTCCCTATGCCTGGCACGGCCTTACATAATTCAGTATGACCACCTCATATGACTTGACCCGGCTAAGAGCAACCCGTCCATGGCTTGGCTCTCTCGGCCCGCCTAAAATCTATCCCAAGCAGCCCAACTCATCGCTATGTCTTGTCCCATCCTTCCATGTTCCAGCCTTTGCATTTTCAGCTTTGTTCTTCGCAAGCTTCGACAACAAGTGATCGACCACTATCGTACACGAGAAGCTTCTCATCAACTTATCCACCTGAACAAGCAAAAGTAAAGACAAATAGTACGTCCAGTTGTACTAGATATTGTAGCATGTCTTCCAAATGCATGCATACTCCTATAGCATGCTACCACATTAAAGACACATTAAATGCAAATTACGCGCCTCGCATGGAATGTCAACTAGCAAGCACCCAAGCCATGCGACATCACCACCTTTACAGCCGTCTTCCACTAATCCACATGACAACACCCATGGTCAGGATTGTTTTCGGCCTATTTTCAGTGTAATCACAACCATTCATCTATCTACATCTGCTATTATATATACCCCATTCTATACAATAATAGAGAGGTTGAAAACCAGTTGGAATTTAGCTACTCTATATGTTAGAATCTATTTACATTAAGAACATCCTCTTAAAGCTCTTAAGTTCAAAAACATTTTAAACTAAATGTTAAATTTCTTATGACTCGCTTGTAATTGTAAGAGATGAACATAATAAGAGATTTATATAGTGGACGTAGGCAAATCTCTGTCGAACCACTCTACATCTTATGCATTATTTGCTTTTTTTCAATCCACATTTTACATTTTTAAGTTTAGTGTTAGTAAGTTCCTATTGATAAAACAAAACATTAGTCTATTTTTGAGGTTGTTTAATTTATTAGTCAACATAAAGCATCTGAGATTATAGAAGGGTAGTAAACTTGGCTGAGAGCCTGGCTAAGCATGGATGTAATGTCAGGATGGTGAGAAACCCACAGTTGTCGATCGACCAAACCATCCTCCCCTAGGCTACTTTGCTTGGTCTCTAGGCTACTTAAAGTCGGGGTTGCTCTATCTCCTCGCCACTTCTTCATTTCCGTCCTTAATGCTTTCAGGCTTGCCCCCGGTCAGCTTACTCGCAATAACTACCGGTTCTTATGCAGAATTTACATTGATTGGGTGGATCTTAATTTCCTTAGACGACTGCTAAATTGGTCAACATGCTCTTCCAGTTCCAAAAGGAAGTCGGATACCCGACTGATACATATTTCCATTTTTAAGAAATACTAAGCCTACTGTTTTCACGGGTGTTCTAAGAAAACCCACCCTGGGCTGGAGAGGAAAATATTTCTTTGTCACTCATGGGGTAACCCCGAACTATGGAAAATCGAGTTCCAAACCCCATTTTAGTTCTCTTTGCTATTCTCTTTTTTTGTATTTGTCCATCTTTTCCTTTGCTTAACTTGTTCTTTGAGAGGGTTTTCTATTGATCCTACCGGCTCCAACTTTGGGATGCTTAATGAATATGTCTAGTGGTAGAAGAAGGCCATCGATAATGTCCGAAATATGAAGGGCTTATTGACCGATAGGAACCTCCATTGAGTCGGGATGATGAGGGGAACCTAGACCATGGTTGTAAAACGGGCCGCTCCATCAAAGAAACTGGCCAAGGCAAAATGCGATTACTCTAAGATCACATTCTTGCACCCAAATTTCGAGCTAACCGCAGATGAGAACTAGATATATAATGATGTCATCAAGGACGAGGAGCCTGGAGAATGGAATCAAGTTGATTATGAAAAATTGAGTGATGTAGCATCGATGCCTCAGTGGGAAACTTTGGCCCACAACAACTGGTTAACATCCTGGTTCCACAACGTAGGACGCTTGCCATCTCGTAGGAACTGAGGAGAGTTCAGAGTAAAGTAGTGCAGGGGAGGGTTATAAGAACCGGGTGTTAGTAGGGATGTAGATTCCTCCTCTGAGCTACATCCAACTTATGATCCTTTATATCCCGCATACGATGTTGCACCACCAGGTGAATCCTAGGCTGGGACTAATCAATGCAGTGTAGGTAGTTCAGTCTCGTCACGCCCGCCTCTTGTTAGAAGGAAAGGCTGGGCAAGTCCAAATTGTAGTTAATTTACTTGCACCTATCTCTTTTTTATTGTACTTGAACTAATCATGGCTTTTTGTTGTTTTAGTGGTCGAAAACTCAACTTTGATGCCTTTAATGCCCATGACTCCACTAACAAGACCGTCATAGCTCTTATTCCCATGCACCCACGACAAACTCGAAGATCATTGACCTGACTCCCAGTCTCGAGAAGGATACCCAACTCTCCACCGACAACAAAAGAAGAAAGAGGACCAAGGGGTTATCCCTTTGTTCGCACTCCTTTTTCCAAGTAGGCACCTTTTATGATGCGTAAGGTATGGCCCAAAGGAAAGAGGCGGTGCCATTGGGGAGAGTGTCTTTGAAGATGCGTTGAGTTCAGACCATGAAGACCTAGGACGGCTTTTGAGGTCATTTTAGCTTACGTCCATGGAGATTTTGTCATCCACCCACCGGTCAAGATTTAGTTGGGACCGATGCTTTAAGGAGACCATGCTGAATGCATACATGTGCAATGCCCTCCTCATAAGCTTCCAAACTTGAATTTTTTTTCTTAATGGAAATTTTTATTAACACTGGTTTTTCAGGCTGTATGCCGCTCCATCTGGATATGGGACAACTTCTTAGATCATAAAGAGGTCAAGAAAAAAGAGCGGGCCTAGAAGGCAGGCAAGAATGCACTGGTGAAGGACAAAGAGTCGGTAGTGGCGAACGTGAAGGCAGCGAAGGAGATAGCCGAGGCAAGGGAGAGGGTGGAGAAGGCGACGAGGATCTTAAGGAGAAACCAGAGGAGGTTGAGAAGGAGGTCGAAGCTTTGTGAAATGATATGAACCAACATACAATTGAATGTTGGTCATATGTTGATGTGAAGGCTGCTCGGGTGGCGGAGGAGAACATATGGAGGAACCGGCTGAAGAACATGGGGAAGGCCTTGTCCCCATGTTTAGGGAAAACTACCACCTCCTGATCTCCATTAGCAACCTCAACGTTGAGGCCTCACCGCGACCCGGGGTGAGGTTGCTGCCTAGATGGAGGTTGCTAGGTTATTCGTGTCATTCATTTTGACAAAGGAGTAGATTGACTCCTTGATCCGGTTGGCAAGTGGACCGGCTTTGTAAATATTTTCCTTAAATCTTTTGCAAGACCAACGTGGCAGAAATTATGCCCCATACTTTTGGTAGGAATGAACAGAATTAATTTTTGCATGTGAAGCTTACTTAAATGTTTGATTTATATATACTTTCTTGCTTTTTTATTCATGATTAGTAAGGTAGCGTACTTTGAATAGTTGCATAGTCCATGTGTTATCGACGCATAATTATTTACACAAGATTGATAAATGGTAGTGTATGGTAATAAGACAAGAGGTGATTGTGGCCCGCTAATGTGAACCATGTAATCTGATTTTTATGTCGAATGTATCATGATGTTGTGCAGTCAATTCCTCGATATTGCCCCGATATATCCCGTAGCGGACTTTTGGGGCAACGATATTCCAATATAGCGGCCCAATATAGCGGATCCGCTATTATCCCCAATATTGTGGCAATAATCCTCTATATCCCCGATTTTGTTGCCCCGCTATATCCCCCTTTCCTATAAATAAGCTTTTTGCTTGATGTCTTGCCTTTAAATTTTATGGTAACTTCAAAGTTGATGTAACAATGATATACGCTGTTGGTTATTATAACTAGTTCTAACTTTTTAAGTGCAACTTTGTTTATCTTTACTTTATTATAACTTGTTTTGCTTGGTGGGAATAATAAGTAATACTTTTTCCTCTTTTTAATGTAGAATGTTCATCATTCCTCTTTTTAAAGTCATCCGCTATATCCTGCTATATCCCCGATATATATCCGCTACAACTTTTCGTACCTCAAATGCTATGAAGCGGCAGGGCGCTTTAACTGCACAGTCTTGATGATAGATCGACGTAGTTGGCAAAGAAGCCTGGTCATAATTGAGCATGGAGGCGTGCACGTAGTTGTCGAGCATGTTTGTATCGTTGACGTTGTTAGGTGGTCTCGGCACAACCGGAGCACGAAATGGCTTGGGGGTTCTCCTAGTTGACACATAGCCAATTGATAAGTTAGGCAGTCTCAACACAAAATAGAGTAATGAATGGCTCGAGGGTTCTCATGTGTCACACACGGAAAGATTAAGTAGCGGGCAATCTTGCCGCAAACCAGAGCGCTGAGTGGCTCGAGAGATCTGCTGGTGACACAAGGACAGTTGATAAATTGGACGGTCCTAGTACGAACCAGAGTGCCGAGTGGCTCGAGGGTTCTCATGGCTGACACATGACAAGCTTGAGTGGCGGATGATACCCATAGAACCAAAGTGCTTAGTGGCTCCAAGGTTCCCTGGTTGCATGCGGCTAGTTCATATGGTTTCCGACTTATCTTTATGCAGGTGCAGCATGGATGCCGGACCTCGGCATCACTTTAGGTAACAACGCTATTCTCGACAATAGTGCCTCATCGTGTAGGAGGGACGGGCGGCATCATGGGTGAGGGAATTAAATTCGTTGTGTTCGAGCTTCAGATACCCCAGCACGAAGAGAAGAGAATTCTCACCTAAATTGAACAGGGAAGTTCGATAATCCCCAAACAAGGAAATGAATGCATAGTAATTAACCCTTGGTTGATAGTTGGTTGACAAGGAAAGGATCGTGGCTCGCGCGGTTTAGAGGTTGGCAGTCCCCATGCAAATAAGTGAGCATATAATAACACACCCTCACTGGATAACTTGTAGCGATGGTGGCCCCCAAATAAGGAATTGAATGCACAATAATTCACCCTCATTGTATAGCTAACAGGCAAGGCGGAGAGCGTTGAATGGATCGCATGGTCCTTGGGGGCAGAGGTCGACTGTCCCTGAGCAAGGATGTGAGCACATAATAACTTACCCTTGTTGGATAGCCTTAGTTGTTGAGACGACCCGGAATTTTATCATTTTAATTTGTGGATATTTAATTTAATTTAAATATTCACCTAATAGTTTTATTAATTAATAATCATCTTTTGATTTATTATTAATAATTGAAAATTTATTTTCAAATTCTATTTACATAAATAAATAGTTCGACATCAAACTGAAAATGTGACTGAAACACAATTTTTGAATTGTCAGCTTTTTTTCGAATAACAAGTTGTTTTAAGTGTAATATTTTGATTTTGCTTATTTAGAAAAGTATATAATAATACTAAGTGTTTTAATATAAAATTTAATTTCAAATTTCCAAGTGAAAATATGAATGATGTGATATGAAAATAATACCTTAAGTGTAAAATTCAACTTAGTACACGAAAAACACCTTACTATCCAACATACTTGCTAAAGCTTGTCCTCTTGGTGGCTTTGAAAATAACTTTAAAACTTGAAACATTGAAATTGCATATCGCTTTTGTTCGGAACCCGATTGACTCGCGTTTTTTCCGGTGTCGGGTTCGTATTAACCTATAGAACACACTCATGAAATCATTTGACCCATTTGTCGTAGTGAAATTTAATGGTAAGATAATACTTGGCTGTGTATAATTATGTTGTTTAGTAATTAAAATTTATCTCCGATATCCTGTTAGCATAATAAAACACCGTTCTGCTATATTTAAGTTGAGTAGATTATTTTGGACATCTATTTAGCAGAATAAACCACCGTTCTGCTATTATAAGAGTTTTGACATTCATTTATATACTAGTTGATTTATATTGACATGTAATATGTCGATTGATAGTGGTGAAATTTATTTACATATCTGTTGTTATGTAAATACCTGTGTTGTGACTTTAATGTCGACCTAAATAATAATGGTAGCTTGTTTAAGTATCGTTGAGATCGCTAAGCCTCTTTCGAAAGTGGACAAATTATGGATTTGAAATCGATTAAAGTTTTTATAAGGATTTAAAGTGAATTATTGAAGTTATTAATAATGTTTTAATTGTAAATTTCATTGATAATGTCTAAAGTTAATTTAAATTAATAGTATTTTAAAGTTAATTTATATTAAAAAGGTTTCAAGTTAATTGTTATTTAATAACAAATGTTAAGTGATTATTATTTAATTAACAGTGGACTTATATATTAATTATTATTATTTTAATTAATAATGATTAATTTAATTATCAATTTAATTAAAGATTGTCTTAAGTAATTAATCTTTTAATTAATAATGCTTATAAGTTGATTAATTTTTTTAACAAAAGTATTTAAGGTTAATTAATCATTTAAATAACAAGGTTATGATTAATTAATTACTTTATTAAATGGTATTTAAGTTGATTGATTTAGTAATAAGGATATTTAAAGTTAATTAATCACTTTAATTAACGGTATCCTAAGTTGATTAATTATTAAATAAATAAGGTTTAAAGTTAATTAATCATTTTATTTATTGTATTTAAAGTTAATTAATCAATTGATTAACTAATGGTGTTTAAGTTAATTTAATTAACTTAAGAATATGCTTTAAAAAATATGATATTGTTTTATATAAGGGGTTTTAAAGCTAAAAAGTCTGTTTATAAAAAGGGTTTTACTTAATAAAAGAATTAAGTAAAAGAGTTTATAATTGGAAAGAGATTTTGGAACTTAAAAGGAGATGGGTTTATAGAACCTTGGTTAAATGAATTGTATATGGGACTTATGAATTCAATTATTATTTCCATATATGATTTGTTTTACTTAATAAAGTCAAGTTTATGAATTAATAAGTAATCCTTCTTAATTATAGTGGTATGGAAATGCTCTTTCCATACTTAACACCGAAGGATAAGTGGCTTTGATTTTATAGTGAACAATGTTTAAAAATGACATTCATTTTTGATCAATTTAATATGACTTTGAAATAAAAAATCTTTCTTAAATATTTTTGAGAAAATACCTATACCGGTGAGATAGGTATATAAATATCTTCGAAAATCTATCTTCGAAAATAATTAAAGAGATTTAATTAATGGAAGATTAATTAAATGAGGCTTAGTATATTCAATGGAATTAAATCTGTGATTGATTGTGTGTTTATTTGATAGTTAAATAACCGACTATCAAATCTTGGCCAGTTTTTAACTATAGAAATATCCAGAGAAAATACGAGGATTATAGAGCACAATTATCATATATGATACTACTGTATGTATAAACTCGTTGTGTTCTTCTAAAACAAATGATAAGAAGATCCGTCCACTTAAACGGTTAGGGATTGATCCCCACTCTTATGCATTGTTTGCTTATTTCTGAAAGAATCAAAGTTGAGTTTACTCGAAGCTATCGAATGTTAGATTCGAAGAGACCGAAATTGGACAAGTATGAATTACCCAACAACCACTTCAAACCAACTCAAGTGTTCAAATTGGAAACACATTTGAAGATGACGAAATCCAAGACGAAACTCTTTGAAGTGCAAAGGCTACTTGCTACTAATCCTGAGAGTGATTCCAAAATGGATGTAGTAGAAGTAGTGCCCTCACTTTGTTCATATTTCAAACAACTTCTATGGACGAATGTTGGCATTGAATTGTTTCCTAGAGGGCTGTGTTGGCATTCCAAGTGAGATTGCTATCATAAAGGTAAAACGTAGCCTCTAGCCTCATCAACCGAGAATGTCTGAAACAGGGGATATGCAGTAGGGCTAAGTAGGTCGCACCAATTAAGGTACGTCATCACCCTTCTAGATATATATTCATTTATGGATTTGGTTGTGCATGAGAGCTCTCGGTAAAAGGTTACAAAGCAACCGAGGTGATGACATATTCGATACTATCTAGGAAGGGGTAGGCCGGTTCTATGTAGCATAAGTGCAAGATGTTCTTGTTGACCTCGGTATATTTTTCCAGGGGTGTACTGTGGCGGGTGGTACTCCAATAGCCCAGTCGTTGTGGAATCCATTCTCTAATACGTGCCTTTATGGACATAGTTATATAACTATTATGCTGGAATTTGATTAATGCAACAATTTCGTCTATGTTCCATATTTACTTTAAACCCTAGACATTAATGAATATCACTGGATTTTCTATAGAAATGGTTCAGTTATCGTAAGGTAAAAACTCATTCGTGTTTATGTGCGGCATGGTCTTACGAGATAACTTTATTTTCAAAGGTTTCCATAACATTAATAATCCATATTATTGTGTTTCTCACGCTGGTTTTACTAGACTGATCAGGGCGTCGTTTTCTTATAATGCTCAGGTCAGACCGAGCATGTTTCCAAATTAGCTCTGGATGCTTTGAAGCTCAGGAGACGAGTTGGATGCCTAAGACATATCTCTCGTATATTCTTTTTTATTTCCACTACATTGTTATGTTGTATTTTTAGCATTTGTAGGGCGGGCTGTTATAACTATCCAGGCTGATTATAGGATAGTTCGATCCAATTGTGTGTATAACACTTTTTCTTGTGTAAAGATCATTTTATATTATAGATTATTTGTTGCGTTGTGAGATTATGTTCTTTTTTTCGTTTTCTTGTTTCCAACGAACTGTCACTCCGACACTGAAATGACCCTCTCTTCTCTACCTTCATTTTGTAAGGATTTTTTTTTAGAGATGATATATGTATATATCATTTATTAACAAATATATTTTTCAAGGGTCATTTTTTTTTCCAATAAACAAACTTTATCCAGGATCAAAAATTTTACCAATATAGATATATCAGTGCAACCACAAAAATATGCACACACATATGAAGATGCATGTGCCCCTCTGGTTTAATCAGGTTATGGCAAACAAGAGGTTACAGTGATTGATTAAATTTAATCAATCCCCACATAGCTTAATTTCATTTTATTATTTAAGTAATGAAAATCTTATTCATATAGGTAATAGTATGGTTTTTATTCTTTGATAGCTTGTTGGATTCTCCATGAAATATGATTCATAGAACCCAGATAATTATGTTATGATTATCTGTAAAATCAATTGTATAGTGTCTATGCTTTGAAAATGATATAAGCTTATATCATTTCCTATGTTTGCTTTCTTATAATATCTACCTTATATGCAAACTCATGTCTGGGATATTCTTAAGTGAATCATCATATTTCAGAAGCTTGATTCCTTGATACCAAGGTACTAGACTAAATGAAATGCAGTCCGGGGTGAGTTTCCTCACACATGGATGCTTAGCAAATAAAATATGGATTAAACAGACTCTCTACTCAGACATATTTCAGAAGGTCTTAAAATGCATTTTGCCCAAAGCTTTAGTAAAGAGGGATTCAGATTTTATGTTAAAATTACTAAGGTACTGGTGTGACAGTGTCTGAGCAAATCATATCTGAACATGTAAATAATTTACTAATATGGATCTAACATCACTGTCTTATAAAATCCCTACTGGTGATCTAACTTACAAAATTATAGCTAAAACTTTTCAACATTCCAGATAATAAAACTCAGATATTTTAAATACCAGTTCCAAGTCAAATTCTCAAAATACTTAACCAAATATCCAACATCACTCTGTACTTAGTACAATGGAAATTTTTTTTTTTAAATATCATACATGCAAATTTCATCTTGTAAGCTCTTATCTATCTAATTCTAGCATGCTATAATCTTCTTCTCAATGCTTTGCTTCTACTCCTATCTAGAGGCTGCTGTCCCTGAAAAAGCATTTGAAGCTGCCTCATTTTAAATGAGACACCCCAGATGCCATTAGCACACTAGGGTCAGACACATGTCTGGTATGAGAAAATTCACAAAAGCAATTAATTAATTAGGTTAAAATCAAGTTAAGTACATATACATAAAGTTCTGCCCTTTGGAAACAGGTAATACTTGTGTGCATGCTCTGTGTCATTGTGCATGTGCATATTTTAATCTTTCTTTCCAAAGACTACATATATAAATATGGTACATACATTCAAGCATACAATTCAGTCATAGTCAAACAATCATTCACACCAAACAGGAAAATAACCAATATGAGTTAAATCATTTATTCCATCCTCATATTTCAATTCTGGGAAAAACTCTAGTTTCCTCATCATATCAAATATTTTTCCCTTGGTATATTTATCTATCCTGGTCTCATCTGCAATTTTATGAATCAATGGACACACTATAATGAACTAATTCACTCCATTATACAAAGATCTCAGGACTTGAACAAGCCATGTGTCAACTTGCATTACTTAAGAACACAAGTCATTCCTGTAGTAATCTTGACCCCATTTCCTAATCAAATTCTTAGGTACTTTCTCTTTTTAAATTTTTCAGAGCAAACCCAATCAGTGAGTTATTTTACAAAAACAAGCATTCACCTCATAGCATTCCTTATCATTCTCATAAACAAACAGAGACAACCAAGCAATTTTAGTATTGGTACTTATTAAAACATGTTCTTGCAATTTTAAAGAGATATAGACAACTAACATTGGTTTATGGCTCTATGGGAAGATTTTATTGCAAACATCTGTGCTTTAGTTAACTCAGATTGACCAAGCTTCCTAAATCACAAAATCTATTTGCTGGGTGGATATTGTATATTTTCTTTAAATCAGGAGTGTCAGCACATAGGCAAGCCTATTGCACTCCTAATTCCTTTTCATTTTAAGCCTCAGCACATATACATATGTATATTGCAGCCCATAAGCTTATCAATTCTTCTGGGTTGAGCCAAAACCAACACTACTTGCTTATATCCAACATTTTATTTTTCTGGGTATTTATTTGTTTCTAACCAGTATCATATTAAAAAGAGATCTGGGTTTCAAAGATACTTATGTATGCATGCAGATCATATTTAGAATATTCACAAAATAAAACAACCAGAACAACCATTTAGCATTAAAGCATCCTTAACTTCTGAAGAACAATCACATATACTTTTAAGAAAAATTCATTTATAACTGGCTGCCTTGATTAGGACTTAGTGCCTTAAGTTGTTGAGTGAGTTTTCTCACCTAGCTCTCTTCTTTGCTTCCTTAATTAATTGATGAACTTCTGCCTTTAGCCTCAAGCTCTTTTCCTTCCCTTGCCTTATGATTTCTATGGTGTTGTTTTTTTTTTCAAAGTTCTTTTCTGAGAAGGAGAGGAGGCTGCTGCATATACATATATATATATACAGGGTCCTCCTTAGGGTTTTGGGTATTGGCTAAAGCCATTTTTGCCCACCAGAAAAATTATGTTATCTGCATTTTATTTGAACCCAAAATTCTACCCTTCCCAGCTTAATTTAGGTGAAGAGAAAAGTGGTTATATTCTTTTTGGTTAATTTTAGAAATTTGCTTTTCAGAAAATACTTTTTTCCTTTGTCTACAATCATGCTAAAAATGTGACTTGATTTGTTATTTATCAAATACTCTTCCTAATTCTGCCTATACCAAGCATTTCCCTGTTTTGTCTTATTTTTCCTATTTTTAGCTTTCATGTAAATGGTATGTTCTTCCTTTATTTATTTACAAGAGGACTACTCCTTTTATATCCTCATTTTTTTTCTTTCTGCCTATATACTAAAATATGTCTATATATTTTATTTTACTAATTTGAACTCTAGTATTTTATTAACATATATATATATAAGTCTTACTGAAATAATTAGTACACCCATATATATATTTATACATCATTCTGTATTGACACACCCATGCACATGTACACTCAAAAATATTCAGTAGCATCCATATATGTATATTTACTTATGCATACAGCTTTTAAGGATTTAATCTATATATATATATATATATTCCCATACATATCAATATGTATTTATTCTTAGAGTTCAAGGATTTTAGCTTTAGTTCATGTGCATTTCCTGTGCACACATGTACACACATACTGATATACTATCAAGCTATATCAATTCCCTTTCAAAATTAATTTAAAAATTATTTTGAATTTATTTATATTTTTCAGAATAAATTCCTAAAATCTTGGGTCATTACATACACACCTCCTTTTAGAAATTGTGTCCCACAATTTTCCTAAGCTTAAAATGAATTTTAAACTTAATTCAGAGAACAAGTACATTCTCAACCAAATAGATTTTTTAGTTCTATAATAACTAAAAATATATGCATCTAAAACAATCAAAAATCAGAATTACCTTTAATCTGAAAATAGCTTAGGATAATTCATCCTAACTTTGTCTTCTAATTCCCATGTGCAATCACTAGGATCAAGACTCCACTGTACCTTTACAAGTTTCAGAGGTTTATTCCTCAACTTCTTCACATCTTTTGCCAAAATTCCCACTGGATCCTTTTCATAAATCAAATTAGGATTTATCTGCACTTGGGTTGGGGTCTCAAGAATTTCTGCCTTGTCATGGACCCATCTTCTCAATTGTGATACATGAAAAACATCATGTATACCTTGCATGTTTTCTGATAATTCCAACTTATATTCCAAGGGACCAATTCTTTCCAGAATTTTGTATGGTCCAATATATCTTGGGGTTAACTTGCCTTGTTTCCCAAACCTCAGCACATTTTTCATAGGTGAGATTTTGATGAAAACAAAATTTCCCACTTCATATTCCACCTGCCTCCTTTTCATGTCTGCAAATTTCTTCTGCCTTTCTTGTGCTGCTGCCATTCTTCTTCTTATCAACTCAATTTTCTCCTTAGTTTCTTGTATGTACTCAGGTCCTAAAATAGACCTTTCTCCTGCTTCTACCCAACAAACAGGTGACAAACAGGGTTTACCATATAAGGCTTCAAATGGAGCCATTCCTATGGTGCTTTGATAGCTGTTGTTGTATGTAAATTCAACTAGATGAAGATAATCTTCCCAGTTGCCCCCAAAGTCCAGTACACATGCTCTCAACATGTCCTCCAAAACCTTGTTTACTACCTCGGTCTGCCCATCTGATTGAGGATGGTAGGCAGTACTTAGGCATAATTCACTTCCCATTGCTTCTTGAAAGCTTCTCCAGAATTTTGAGGTGAAGATGGTATCCCTATCACTCACAATGGTTTTGGGAATGCCATGTAACTTTACCACTTCATTTATAAAAATTTGAGCTAATTTTGGTGCTGTCCTTTCTGACTTGACTGGGATGAAGTGTGCTACCTTGGTTAGCCTATCAACTATCACCCATATGCTTGTATTGCCTCTCTTAGATCTAGGCAGTCCATCTATGAAGTCCATAGATATGTCTTCCCACTTCCACTGTGGTACACTAAGAGGCTGCATCAACCCTGATGGCCTTTGGGTTTCAGCCTTGACTTGTTGGCAAGTCATACATTTGGCAATGTATTTAGCTACATCAGATTTCATCCCCTTCCACCAGAAGTCTCTTTTCAAATTTTGGTACATTTTTGTGTTGCCTGGGTGTATGGAGTATTTACTTCTGTGATATTCATTCAATATCTCTTTCTTCAATTCTGTGTCCTCTGGTACACACATCCTATTTTGGTATCTCATATAACCATTTTTATCAATATGGTGATTCATCACTTCCTCCCCTTTTTAGAGGAGCGTTTTCTTCTCTAATAAGTTGGCATCCTGTTCTTGCATTTTTCCTACCTTCAGAATTAAATCTGGTTGAAGTGTCATTAAGCTTAACTTCCCTTTATCTTCTTGTGCACCATGCATCTGCTCATCAATGTGCACACAACCATTCTCCCCAATTTCTAACTCAGTTAGCAAAGACAAGTCCTTAAATTCTTCTATCATCATCATAGCCAATTTAGCATGCTGTCTACTTAGAGCATCTGCAACTTTGTTTGCTTTGCCTGGTGTATAGAGTATGTCAAAGTCATAGGCAGCTAAGAATTCCACCCATCTATGTTGCCTCATGTTCAAATCTTTTTGTGAAAATAAATATTTTAGAGACTTGTGGTCAGTGTAAAGTTCAAACTTAGTGCCTAACAAATAATGTCTCCAAAGTTTCAAAGCATAGATCACAGCTGCTAATTCAAGGTCATGTGTGGCATACCTTACTTCATGGGGTTTAAGTTGTCTGGATGCATATGCAATGACTTGGCCTTGTTGCATCAACACTGCACCCAAGCCAAATCCACTAGCATCAGTGTATACAACTAATTCTTCATTTCCATGAGGTACCTTTAAAATTGGAGCATTCACCAATGCCTCCTTCAACTATTCAAAAGACTTTTCACATTTTTCTGACCAAACAAAAGCTTGGTTCTTCCTGGTTAGGTTAGTGAGTGGTGTAGAAATTTTTGAAAAATCTTTTATAAATCTCCTATAATACCCTGCCATCCCCATAAATGACCTTACTTCACTCACAGTGCTTGGCCTCTTCCATGCTTGAATAGCCACTACTTTATTGGGGTTCACAGAAATTCCTTGGGCAGATATAACATGACCAAGAAAATGCACTTCCTCTTTCCAAAATTCACATTTTGAGTATTTGCCTTTAAGTCTTTTTCCCTTAGTCTAGACAAAACCATGTGCAGATGGCTTTCATGCTCTTCCATTGTTTTGGAATAAATTAAAATGTCATCTATAAAAATAAGCACAAACTTGTCTAAATAATCTCTAAAGGTTCTGTTCATTAAATCTACAAAGTATGATGGTGCATTGGTCAAGCCAAATGGCATAACCAAAAATTCATACAACCCATATCTAGTGTTAAAGGCAGTGTACTTGATGCTTGATTCTTCCACCTTCATTTGATGAAAACCAGATGCTAAATCTAGCCTAGAAAATACTCTTGCTCCAGCCAATTGATCAAAAAGATCATCTATTCTTGGCAGTGGGTATTTATTTTTAATGGTTACCTTATTTAATTCCCTATAATCTATGCAGAGTCTCAAAGTACCATCTTGTTTCTTAACAAACACCACTAGTGCCCCCCAACAAGAATTACTGGGTCTTATAAAACCCTTATTTTCTAATTCCTCTAATTGTTTCTTTAATTCTTTTAGTTCATTTGGCCCCATTCTTGTTGGCTTTTTAATCACTGGGCTTGCTCCTACAACTAAATGAATTTGGAATTCCACTGGTCTATGGTTTGTAACACCATTAACCTCCTAAAAAACATCCAAGTATTCATTGACTATGGGAATTTCCTCAATAATATGTTTACTGGAATCTTTACCCAAATCAATCAAATGACACAATTTTCTTCCCTTGGACACTTCACACAAAATTGTGATCCTCTGGCTTCCATGGTTTTGCAATGATACGGTGGATGAGTCTAAGTTAATTATGGCCTTGAATTGCCTTAACCAGTCTACTCCCAAAATAACACCTATATTTGGGTAATTTAAAACATATAAATTGGAAATAAAAGTATCTCCTCCTATGTTTAATCCCACATCCACACAGATCATGTTTAAAACACTAGAACTTCCCAGTGGACTTTGTATATGTAAAGGGGTTTCAACCAATATGCAACTTAATTTCAGCATTTAACTAATTCATAGGAAATTAAAGAATGAGTTGCTCCTGTATCATATACTACTGCTATGGGTACATTACAAATAAATAGTGTACCTTCCACTTGACTGTGCTTCTCAGCATTGATCTCCACTGTTTTGCCTTTTTCTTCCAAGTTTGCTAATTTTCCTTGCTGCTTATTCTCAGGACAATTTCTTTTCATGTGCCCTTCTTTCCCACATAAATAACACTTGAAAGCTCCTCCTTTCAATTCTAGACATCTTGGTTTGATATGTCCTTCTTTTCCACACTGATGGCACACAATCTTCTTGGTTTCCTTAGCTTTGACATCTCCAGTGCCTTTGTTACTGGCCTCTTCCTTCTTCTTATCATAAGGGTGATACCTCCCCTTACCTTTCTTGGTGTTATTGTTCTTAAAATTTCTGAACTTCTCCCTTTCCTTGTCATGCTGCTCAAACCTCAAAGCTAAGTCTATCACATGGTCAAAAGTCCTGTCAGCATAGGGTAACATGGCTCTGCTAAGTCCTGGGTTCAAACCTTTTATGTACCTATCATTTTTGGATGCCTCATCTGCCACAAGCATTGCTCCATATGTGGAAAGCCCCTCAAACTTTTGAGTGTACTCTGTGACAGTCATGGTTCCTTGTCTAAGTCTAATAAATTCTTCTAGCAAGGTAGTCTTAGCTGATGCTGGTACAAACCTTGCTTCCAACATCTCTTTGAATTGATTCCAAGTGATTTCATTCTCACCTCTCCCTGCAATGATTACTTCCCACCAGCTTAAAGCTACTCCTTTTAGCTGTCTTGAAGCCACTTGCCTCTTTCTTTGATCATCAAGTTGCATGTCATTGAAAATTCTTTCCAATGTTCTCAACCATGTTTGAATTTCCATGATACCCTCTGTCCCTTCAAAGCTTTTGCCTCCTAAATGAGTATATGTCTTAAGTAATTTTGAGAGTTCTTCATAGGGATTTTCTTGCCTTTGTCCTGCCCCATCCCTAAATGCTCTCACCAAGTCTTGCAGATTGACCATTGGTGGTGCATGGGAAGATCCTGCTCCCTGATTTGGTGGTCTCCCTACCATAGTTTGCTAATAATAATTTACATAGATGGTTAGTTTGATTGGTAATTTTATTATTTCAGTGGTTTTTATTCACACTGAAAACATTGATATATATTTAGTTCCTTTAAATTTTATTTCTATCTAAGAACTTGATCTTTACTTCTACTATGTTGAATAACATAGCTCTGATACCAAATGAAATGACCCTCTCTTCTCTACCTTCATTTTGTAAGGATTTTTTTTTTAGAGATGATATATGTATATATCATTTATTAACAAATATATTTTTCCAGGGTCATTTTTTTTCCAATAAACAAACTTTATCCAGGATCAAAATTTTTACCAATATAGATATATCAATGCAACCACAAAAATATGCACACACATATGAAGATGCATGTGCCCCTCTGGTTTAATCAGGTTATGGCAAACAAGAGGTTACAATGATTGATTAAATTTAATCAATCCCCACATAGCTTAATTTCATTTTATTATTTAAGTAATGAAATTTTTATTCATATAGGTAATAGTATGGTTTTTATTCTTTGATAGCTTGCTGGATTCTCCATGAAATATGATTCATAGAACCCAGATAATTATGTTATGATTATCTGTAAAATCAATTGTATAGTGTCTGTGCTTTGAAAATGATATAAGCTTATATCATTTCCTATGTTTGCTTTCTTATAATATCTACCTTATATGCAAACTCATGTCTGGGATATTCTTAAGTGAATCATCATATTCCAGAAGCTTGATTCCTTGATATCAAGGTACTAGACTAAATGAAATACAGTCCGGGGTGAGTTTCCTCACACATGGATACTTAGCAAATAAAATATGGATTAAACAGACTCTCTACTCAGACATATTTCAGAAGGTCTTAAAATGCATTTTGCCCAAAGCTTTAGTAAAGAGGGATTCAGATTTTATGTTAAAATTACTAAGGTACTGGTGTGACAGTGTCTGAGCAAATCATATCTGAACATGTAAATAATTTACTAATATGGATCTAACATCAATGTCTTATAAAATCCCTACTGGTGATCTAACTTACAAAATTATAGCTAAAACTTTTCAACATTCCAGATAATAAAACTCAGATATTTTAAATACCAGTTCCAAGTCAAATTCTCAAAATACTTAACCAAATATCCAACATCACTCTGTACTTAGTACAATGGAAATTTTTTTTTAAAATATCATACATGCAAATTTCATCTTGTAAGCTCTTATCTATCTAATTCTAGCATGCTATAATCTTCTTCTCAATGCTTTGCTTCTACTCCTATCTAGAGGCTGCTGTCCCTGAAAAAGCATTTGAAGCTGCCTCATTTTAAATGAGACACCCCAGATGACATTAGCACACTAGGGTCAGACACATGTCTGGTATGAGAAAATTCACAAAAGCAATTAATTAATTAGGTTAAAATCAAGTTAAGTACATATACATAAAGTTCTGCCCTTTGGAAACAGGTAATACTTGTGTGCATGCTCTGTGTCATTGTGCATGTGCATATTTTAATCTTTCTTTCCAAAGACTACATATATAAATATGGTACATACATTCAAGCATACAATTCAATCATAGTCAAACAATCATTCACACCAAACAGGAAAATAACCAATATGAGTTAAATCATTTATTCCATCCTCATATTTCAATTCTGGGAAAAACTCTAGTTTCCTCATCATATCAAATATTTTTCCCTTGGTATATTTATCTATCATGGTCTCATCTGCAATTTTATGAATCAATGGACACACTGTAATGAACTAATTCACTCCATTACACAAAGATCTCAGGACTTGAACAAGCCATGTGTCAACTTGCATTACTCAAGAACACAAGTCATTCCTGCAGTAATCTTGACCCCATTTCCTAATCAAATTCTTAGGTACTTTCTCTTTTTAAATTTTTCAGAGCAAACCCAATCAGTGAGTTATTTTACAAAAACAAGCATTCACCTCATAGCATTCCTTATCATTCTCATAAACAAACAGAGACAACCAAGCAATTTTAGTATTGGTACTTATTAAAACATGTTCTTGCAATTTTAAAGAGATATAGACAACTAACATTGGTTTATGGCTCTATGGGAAGATTTTATTGCAAACATCTGTGCTTTAGTTAACTCAGATTGACCAAGCTTCCTAAATCACAAAATCTATTTGCTGGGTGGATATTGTATATTTTCTTTGAATCAGGAGTGTCAGCACATAGGCAAGCCTATTGCACTCCTAATTCCTTTTCATTTTAAGCCTCAGCACATATACATATGTATATTGCAGCCCATAAGCTTATCAATTCTTCTGGGTTGAGCCAAAACCAACACTACTTGCTTATATCCAACATTTTATTTTTCTGGGTATTTATTTGTTTCTAACCAGTATCATATTAAAAAGAGATCTGGGTTTCAAAGATACTTATGTATGCATGCAGATCATATTTAGAATATTCACAAAATAAAACAACCAGAACAACCATTTAGCATTAAAGCATCCTTAACTTCTGAAGAACAATCACATATACTTTTAAGAAAAATTCATTTATAACTGGCTGCCTTCATTAGGACTTAGTGCCTTAAGTTGTTGAGTGAGTTTTCTCACCTAGCTCTCTTCTTTGCTTCCTTAATTAATTGATGAACTTCTGCCTTTAGCCTCAAGCTCTTTTCCTTCCCTTGCCTTATGATTTCTATGGTGTTGTTTCTTTTTTTTTTCAAAGTTCATTTCTGAGAAGGAGAGGAGGCTGCTGCATGTACATATATATATATATATATACAGGGTCCTCCTTAGGGTTTTGGGTATTGGCTAAAGCCATTTTTGCCCACCAGAAAAATTATGTTATCTGCATTTTATTTGAACCCAAAATTCTACCCTTCCCGGCTTAATTTAGGTGAAGAGAAAAGTGGTTATATTCTTTTTGGTTAATTTTAGAAATTTGCTTTTCAGAAAATACTTTTTTCCTTTGTCTACAATCATGCTAAAAATGTGACTTGATTTGTTATTTATCAAATACTCTTCCTAATTCTGCCTATACCAAGCATTTCCCTGTTTTGTCTTATTTTTCCTATTTTTAGCTTTCATGTAAATGGTATGTACTTCCTTTATTTATTTACAAGAGGACTACTCCTTTTTATATCCTCTTTTTTTTTCTTTCTGCCTATATACTAAAATATGTCTGTATATTTTATTTTACTAATTTGAACTCTAGTATTTTATTAACATATATATATATAAGTCTTACTGAAATAATTAGTACACCCATATATATATTTATACATCATTCTGTATTGACACACCCATGCACATGTACACTCAAAAATATTCAGTAGCATCCATATATGTATATTTACTTATGCATACAGCTTTTAAGGATTTAATCTATATATATATATATTCCCATACATATCAATATGTATTTATTCTTAGAGTTCAGGGATTTTAGCTTTAGTTCATGTGCATTTCCTGTGCACACATGTACACACATACTGATACACTATCAAGCTATATCAATTCCCTTTCAAAATTTATTTAAAAATTATTTTGAATTTATTTATATTTTTCAGAATAAATTCCTAAAATCTTGGGTCATTACAGACACTCAGATGCTCGGCATGTGAATATTGTGGTTGTATTAGTATCGACTTTCAAAGGTCCAAAATGCAGATTGTTATAGTTGTACTGATAGAATTGGCTCTAAAGTCTTTGTTGTATTCCTCACAACTTTATATTGTGGCCCATATATGATAGGCCCGGAGGTGCTCTGTGTTCCAAGTGCGGGATATGCGTGTTCCATCCAAGCATGAGAGGCCGTAAGCACCATTTGATAAGACGACACCGATGACATATGACCCCTCCCAATTCGAGCCAAGCACTCCTTCAATTGAGTTATTGGTGTTTGCAAACACTAATGTAGTACTAGATTGCCAACAATGAATTGCTAAAGTTTCACTCTAGAGTTGTTGTTGCTCGGCTATCTTCCTTTTTGTAGGCTTTAGTGCGGAGTTCGGCTTCAGCACTTCGTTCTTCAATGGTGTCGAGCTCGAGATTGAGTAGCTCGTTGTTTTGTTCAAGCTCATATGTGTGACGCCGAGGTGAGGGAACATCCACTTTGATAGGTAGCATGGCTTCGTACCAATAGGAAAGTGAGAATAGAGTATGGTTAGTTGATGTACGACTGAAGGTGCGATATGACAAGAAGACGAGTGGCAGTTTCTCAATCCGGTTTCCCCTGGCTTTTGCAAGGCACTTTGTGACGACCGCCCATGACCCCTGCACCGAATCTAGAGATAGTGCGCTGTAAAGTGTGCCAGGCGACCATGGACGATTGTCAGGGTAAGATAAACACAACAGAATCTATCGTATTACTCACAGCGCATGGATAAAATACAATAGAACATATGTATAGTGAAGCTTTACAGAACAAAATGACATCATATAAAACTCCATAATAGTTGAATACAAGCATCCACATAGTCAATACATCAAGCCTCACTACATATCTCTCAGAGAAAACATAACAGCGGAATATCCAGTACATATAATAAGAAGAAGAAGATAATATGTAACCCTCCAGCTCGTCTTCGATATCAGCATCGTGAGAAGAGAACAGCACCTGTCACCTGCTACCTAGTCTGCCCGTCCCAAAATGGACGAACAGCCCAAGGCAATAAGAATTAAAACATAA
Source organism: Allium fistulosum (assembly GCA_030737815.1). Lineage (NCBI taxonomy): Eukaryota > Viridiplantae > Streptophyta > Magnoliopsida > Asparagales > Amaryllidaceae > Allium > Allium fistulosum. The sequence continues at coordinate 638,667,465 of CM060901.1, forward strand.
AGCCTTGAGTCAGACAACAGTCTTAGTGAGCAGTAAATTAACTAACAACATACCAAAAGAGCATAAAGGAAAAAGGAATAGGAATACAACCCTCCCACTCCAACCTCATTCTACAGTGATAGCCCCCAGACACACACTAAGCAGAAGCAAACATAGCAGAGCATACAATTTAAAGTAAAGCTACTATCACTCGAGTCAAGGGCGATGTTTTCCAAGTACCAAGGCCTAAATCAGATAAGCACCCAGAAAATACCGCTCTTGAGTCCGAATGACGATACAACCAAACATCCATGACTCTGGCTATCACTGTTATCATTGCTTCGATATCACCGTTAATTGAATGACCGGCACATTCTTTCAGCCGTCCGTCAAGGGCTAATGGAAACCCCGGTTCTAGACATAACTCCTGCACGTCGTCGCAGCCCGTGCCTAGGACTATCGAATCTGCCCAGAGTACTCGACCATCAACAGTTGGCCGTTGGGACTATCGAATCTGCCCAAACGTACTCTTGCTTAGAGCATGCTAGAACCTTCAACAACGATGCTATCCAAGCCTCCTAGTCATCCTCCTCGACGACTATCCTCATATCCATTCATTATCCTCAACTCGAATCATATCACCGAGTTATCAACATGCTTGGAATGATCCCGTCTGGATTAGACCAAGTCTTCATCATATGATGCCTCGCTTCATTACATCCTTGCAAAGCCTCATCTCAACTTCTCATCATCACATCTATGCATAAGAGCTTCATCATCCCGCTACATATGCCACGAGCAGCTTTCCCAATTCAAGAGCCTTTCCCTTAGCTTTTGAATCATCTTCGATCTAAATCTAATCATCAATCATCTAGTTCATAACAAGCAATCAAATCAAACATCAATCCAAGCAATCAAGCATTCAAATATGATCTAAGTAGACAATTATAACAATAATGGCATTTTTGTAATTAAAGAGTTGAAAGTCCAATAAGCATGAAAACATGAATTATATCTCTACAAACTTGATGAATGTACTTGCATAGGTTAACATATGATAAAATGGATGCAACATCATCATGAACAATGGATCTATATGGATCTACACTTAGGATGAAGAAAATGCATGGAAATCACTATTTTAACACCAAATCGGGCCAACAATCCGATATACTCCTTTGGATCCGTGTGAGAGATAATCACCACTCACCAAATCACCTAAACAATCCAAAAGATATCAACTTCAGATCTGGACAGCGAAGAACTAAGCTAGATCCGACAAGATCTCACTTCAAACGAAGAAATCTCTCTTGAAAAGATGAAGATCTTCAATCTAAGCTCTTGAATCTTCAATCTTGATCTTCGATTTGGATGGATGGAAGCACTAGATTAGAGTGGAGAAAAGAAGTGAAGAAGTGTAGAAGTCGAGCTCTCAAAATGGCAGCACTTCGTTGCTTCAAAATCCGGATCCCAAAAAGTGAGAACAACCCCTCCTATTTATAGCTGAAAACTGCCCTTAAGTCGTAACTCGGCTATCTCCTTAAGTCGCTGCCGACTTAACACTATGCCGACCTACGACCTAAAAACCCCCACGACTTAACAGAGCCTCCGACCTAACCCTTGGCGACCTAAAGCAAATGCGCTTCCACTTGTATACGACTTACGACCTAACACAGATCACGACCTAACACTTAGACAAAACCTTGCGACCAACAGATGCTACGACTTAACTCCTCAGCGACCTAACGCATGACGACCTAAAACAACACGCGACCTAACATAAGTCGCAAACAACTGGACTTCGACCTAACTACTAAGCCAAAGCCCAGCGACCTAACACCCGCGCGACCTACGACTTAGAATACACGCGACCTAATACTTAAGCTATTTCCTACGACCTAACAACTCATACAACAAACTACTCACGCGACCTAACTGGGTTATGTTCTAACTCCTTAAGTCGCCTAATCCTTAGGTCGCTAACACGCTACCCTTCTTAGGTCGCTAACCTATAGGTCGCTCCAAGATACTAAGTCGCTAACCCGGTAACCATTAGGTCGCTAACTCGCCCTGCCGACCTAACACTTAGCTCACCGAAACTCTTAGGTCGCTCACAATAGTTTCCTTAGGTCGTTGCCGACCTAACTCTACCCCAGAATACTTAGGTTGCCTACTACTCTTCCTTAGGTCGCCTAAACCTCTTAAGTCGGTCACGACTTATCACTTAGGTCGGTCACTACCTTAAGTCGGCAACTCGACCCAGACTTATCTCTTAACTTGCCTACAACATTTAGTTCTCTAGGTCGCGTACGACCTAGGACTTAGGCAATTTCAACTAAAGTCTGAAACAACTAGAAAATGCTGAAAATCCCAGATTTTGACAAACTTTTCGATCCGTAAAATACGGGTCGTTACATTCTCTCCCCCTTAGGAATTTCGCCCCCGAAATTCCAGGCAATCATAGCAATCAAAGACTATTCTGTACGCCTACCATCCATAGCAATCAACAAACCATGCATCCAATTCTAGCTTAGCGTACAGAATTCTAAGACTTAGAACAAGTTACAATTTCGTTAGATGACACGACACCTTAGGGCCATACCTCGAAGAGTTCAGGATGAGCTGCTTTCATCCTCTCTTCCACCTCCCACGTACAGTCGTTATCATCGTCACTCCATTGTATCTTGAGCAACTTAACTACCTTCCTCCTAAGCTGTTTTGTGTCAGTTTCAACAACACGAAGCGGCTTACGAGGTCTTCTATCAACTGGATCAACTTCAAAGTCTTCACAGCTATCAGCAGAAACTACTGTATTAGAGTCGTGTACATACTTCCGTAGATATGATACGTGAAAAACGTTGTGCACACTCGACATCTTCTCTGGTAACTCCAATCTGTAAGCGAGCTTTCCAATTCGCTCGATGATCGGGAATGGTCCAACAAATCTCGGAGTCAATTTTCCTTTCTTCCCGAATCGAATAACATTCTTCAGTGGAGAAATCTTCACAAAAACCATATCTCCTACGTCGAATTCCAAATCCTTTCGACGCTTATCGGCATAACTTTTCTGACGGTCTTGGGCTGCCTTCATTCGTTGCCGAATGATCTCTATGCAATCCGAAGTCTGACGAATCATCTCTGGCCCAAGCATCAACTTTTCTCCAGTTTCCAACCAACATGTCGGAGAGTTACACGGTCTTCCATACAATGCCTCATACGGTGCCATACCAATACTTGACTGGTAACTGTTGTTGTATGCAAATTCCACCAAATGAAGGTGATCTTCCCATGATCCTCCGAAATCCAAAACACAAGCTCTGAGGAGATCTTCCAAAACTCGGTTGACTCTCTCGGTCTAACCATCTGTTTGAGGATGATAAGCTGTACTCAAACACAACTCGGTTCCCAAGACTTCCTGGAAGCTCTTCCAAAATCCACTAGTGAACAATGGGTCTCGATCGCTCACTATACCCTTCGGAATACCATGGAATCGAACTATCCACTTAACATACAGCTCAGCCAACTTTGATGCAGTCCTAGTCGATCGAACAGGAATGAATCGTGCACTCTTAGTCAGACGATCCACAATGACCCAAATTCCTTCATTTCCCGTTCTGGTTCTAGGCAATCCATCAATAAAATCCATCGACACTTGTTCCCACTTCCATGTAGGAACTTCTAATGGCTGAAGCAATCCGCTTGGCTTCTTCTGTTCGGCTTTAACCAACTGGCAGTTCATACACTTGGAAATAAAATTTCCAACATCCTTCTTCATACCTTCCCAGTAGTAGGTTCTCTTCATATCCCGATACATCTTGTTTCCACCTGGATGAATTGTCAGCTTCGAGTGATGACTTTCCTTCAGAACTTCACTCCTCAATTCGTCTACATCAGGAACAACTAGTCGTCCTTGCTTCCGAAGCCAACCCTCTCGATCGACCTCGAATCCTTTATCCTTTTCTGGATCCACTCCAGATTCCAAATCACGGATAATCCTGACAAGCTTATCGTCTTGCTTTTGGCTCTCGCCAATCCTTTCCACAAGAGAAGGTCTTATTGATAAGTTTGCCAACATCTCAGGTTCCAATTCGCATCTAGGCCTGAAGTCAAATCCAGCTAAATACTCGAGACTCTTCCATTCTGAAAACATGGCTCCCAATCCTGCATGTCTTCGACTTAACGCATCTGCCACTGCGTTACCCTTTCCCGGAGTATAAGCTATACCAAAATCATATGATGCCAAAAACTCTAGCCAACGTTGCTGCCGAAGATTCAAATCCTTTTGGGAGAAAAGATACTTCAGCGACTTATGATCCGTAAACAACTCGAATCGAACTCCCAATAGATAATGTCTCCACATCTTCAGAGCAAATACAATCGCCGCTAACTCCAAATCATGAGTTGGGTAATTCCTTTCATGCGGCTTCAGTTGTCGACTGGCATACGCAACAACTTTATCCTTCTGCATCAGCACCGCTCCAAGTCCAGTACCACATGCGTCGGTGTAAACCACCATCTCATCATTCCCACTTGGAATAGTCAAAACAGGAGCACTCGTCAATCGCTCTTTCAGGATTCCGAAAGCTTGCTCACACTTAGCATCCCAACTGAACACTTGGTTCTTTTTCGTCAATCCTGTTAATGGTGCAGCTACCTTGGAGAAGTCTTTGATAAACCGTCGATAATATCCTGCTAATCCAAGAAAACTTCTCACATCAGATGCATTCTTAGGTCTAACCCAATCCTGGATTGCTGCCACCTTAGCGGGGTCAACCGCTATTCCACTTCCAGAAATCACATGGCCTAAGAACCTCACTTCACTCTTCCAGAAGTGACACTTCGAAAACTTAGCCTTCAGCTGATGTTTCCACAAAATTTCCAAAACAATACGCAAGTGCGTCTTGTGCTCTTCCTCCGTTCTGGAATAAATCAGAATATCATCCACGAACACAAGTACGAACTTGTTCAACTGATCTCTGAATACTCTATTCATAAGATCCACGAAATATGCTGGCGCGTTAGTCAATCCAAACGGCATTACCAGCCACTCAAAGAAACCGGATGGTGTCCTAAAAGCAGTCTTCGGCACACTATCCTTAGCCACTCTCAACTGGTGAAATCCCGTTGCCAAATCCATCTGAGAAAACACCTTAGCTTCGTGAAGCTGATCAAACAAGTCATCTATTCTCGGCAATGGATACTTGTTCTTCTTAGTCATCTTATTCAGCTCACGATAATCCACACACAATCTCAACGATCCATCTGCCTTGGTTGCAAACACAACTGGTGCACCCCACTCGGACACACTACGTCGAATGAATCCTTTCTGTAAAAGGTCATCAACTTGCACCCTCAACTCTTGCTGTTCCCTAGGCGCCATCCGCCTTAGAGGCATCACAACAGGTCTGGCTCCTTCAACTAGATCTATACGAAACTCGATCTCTCTATGCGGCGGCAACCCTTTGACTTCGTCAAAGACATCCTCGAATCCATTTGCGATTGGCACTAAAGACAGTCCATCCCGTGGAACAACTAGCGAATACATGAAGCTCATGAAGACGCCTTCCTCATGCTTACATCGTATCACAATCTTTCGCCCTTCCACATTCTCGACTGTCACCTCTAGCCTCTCACAATCAACCTTAGCCGCATTCTTCCTAAGCCAGTCCATACCCAAAATAATTCCGAACCCCGCAAAGTTCAGAACAAAACAATCACAAACAAAAGAGCAACCATGACTCGATACAACTAGACCACGGCATAACATACACAAACAAGACGAACCCCCAACTGGATTAGTCACAACCAATGGCCTATCAACAATATCCGGTTCCAAACCTAACCGGCCTACTAGTTCATTACAAACAAACGAATGCGACGCTCCAGTATCAAACAGAACTCTAACTGGAACACCACATAGGAAAAGAGTACCTTGAACAACCACACTCTTTCCCTTCTCTTCAGTAGTAGGAGCTTTCGAAGACGACGGAACAGCTCCTAAAGCATAAGCTTGCACAATCTGCCTGTCCTTCCTCGGTTCTGGACAATCCTTCCTGAAATGACCCGGCTTGTCACAGTTGTGACACTTCATCGGTGCCTTCGGATTCTTACAATCCTTAGAGAAATGACCCTTCTGCTGACAATTGTAGCAAGTCACCTCGCCTTTCGGCTTCTTCTGGCCATCCTTACCCTTCTGCTGCTGCTGCTTCCTCTTCTGGTTTCCACCCTGCTGTGGTTTAGATTCTCCCTTGGTAACAGCAACAACAGATCCTTCCTTAGGAAACAGACTCTCGTGCCTAAGAGCTTTCTCCACAAGCTTCTCAAATGAATCGTCCAAATGATCCACCAACTGTCTCCCCAGATAACTATCCAAGCCGGTCACAAACTTCTCATTCTTCTGATAAGCAGACTCAATATACGACCTGGCATACTTGGACAAAGCTTCAAACTCAGAAACATACTCAAGAACAGATCTTCCACCCTGCTTGAGCTCTACAAACTTCTTGAACAGAACAGACTTCTGAGCTGTAGAAATGAACTTAGCTTCAAATCTGACTTGGAATTGCTCCCAAGTAATTTCTTCTTCCGGAGTAGTGATGGTAATAGAGTTCGACCAATCAGAAGCTCTCCCTTGAAGCTGCCTTGACGCCAACTTCCTCTTAGTTGCATCATCAATTCCCAAATCACCAAAGATCCTTCTACAAGCATCTATCCACCTCTGGACCTCAATGGTAGATTCTGTTCCCAAGAAAACCTTCCCTCCAAGAGCAGTATAATCCTTGCATAGCTTAGCAAAATCCACTGGTTTTGGAGTTTGGACTTGAACTCCAACATCTACTACTGCCCCCGGAACTGGTATCCTTCTCATGATCGAAGTTATCATAGCTTCGAACATGGCTGCATAATCAGCAGTCTCTTCAGTAGCACAGCCTTCCCTAGCAGCTGGTCTCCCTCTTCGACTCATTCTCAATATCTATAAAAAGGAATGATTAGAACATCTAGAGAAACAACTGCATAAAGGACTCAAACCCTACTAAGCTACTATACTATATATAGTAATCATCCATCAAAATACAATTACGTCTCTCATACGTAGTTACTTCAGCGAGCGTTGGGTAAAATCGATTAACCAATGCTCTGATACCAAATGTGACGACCGCCCATGACCCCTGCACCGAATCTAGAGATAGTGCGCTGTAAAGTGTGCCAGGCGACCATGGACGATTGTCAGGGTAAGATAAACACAACAGAATCTATCGTATTACTCACAGCGCATGGATAAAATACAATAGAACATATGTATAGTGAAGCTTTACAGAACAAAATGACATCATATAAAACTCCATAATAGTTGAATACAAGCATCCACATAGTCAATACATCAAGCCTCACTACATATCTCTCAGAGAAAACATAACAGCGGAATATCCAGTACATATAATAAGAAGAAGAAGATAATATGTAACCCTCCAGCTCGTCTTCGATATCAGCATCGTGAGAAGAGAACAGCACCTGTCACCTGCTACCTAGTCTGCCCGTCCCAAAATGGACGAACAGCCCAAGGCAATAAGAATTAAAACATAAAGCCTTGAGTCAGACAACAGTCTTAGTGAGCAGTAAATTAACTAACAACATACCAAAAGAGCATAAAGGAAAAAGGAATAGGAATACAACCCTCCCACTCCAACCTCATTCTACAGTGATAGCCCCCAGACACACACTAAGCAGAAGCAAACATAGCAGAGCATACAATTTAAAGTAAAGCTACTATCACTCGAGTCAAGGGCGATGTTTTCCAAGTACCAAGGCCTAAATCAGATAAGCACCCAGAAAATACCGCTCTTGAGTCCGAATGACGATACAACCAAACATCCATGACTCTGGCTATCACTGTTATCATTGCTTCGATATCACCGTTAATTGAATGACCGGCACATTCTTTCAGTCGTCCGTCAAGGGCTAATGGAAACCCCGGTTCTAGACATAACTCCTGCACGTCGTCGCAGCCCGTGCCTAGGACTATCGAATCTGCCCAGAGTACTCGACCATCAACAGTTGGCCGTTGGGACTATCGAATCTGCCCAAACGTACTCTTGCTTAGAGCATGCTAGAACCTTCAACAACGATGCTATCCAAGCCTCCTAGTCATCCTCCTCGACGACTATCCTCATATCCATTCATTATCCTCAACTCGAATCATATCACCGAGTTATCAACATGCTTGGAATGATCCCGTCTGGATTAGACCAAGTCTTCATCATATGATGCCTCACTTCATTACATCCTTGCAAAGCCTCATCTCAACTTCTCATCATCACATCTATGCATAAGAGCTTCATCATCCCGCTACATATGCCACGAGCAGCTTTCCCAATTCAAGAGCCTTTCCCTTAGCTTTTGAATCATCTTCGATCTAAATCTAATCATCAATCATCTAGTTCATAACAAGCAATCAAATCAAACATCAATCCAAGCAATCAAGCATTCAAATATGATCTAAGTAGACAATTATAACAATAATGGCATTTTCGTAATTAAAGAGTTGAAAGTCCAATAAGCATGAAAACATGAATTATATCTCTACAAACTTGATGAATGTACTTGCATAGGTTAACATATGATAAAATGGATGCAACATCATCATGAACAATGGATCTATATGGATCTACACTTAGGATGAAGAAAATGCATGGAAATCACTATTTTAACACCAAATCGGGCCAACAATCCGATATACTCCTTTGGATCCGTGTGAGAGATAATCACCACTCACCAAATCACCTAAACAATCCAAAAGATATCAACTTCAGATCTGGACAGCGAAGAACTAAGCTAGATCCGACAAGATCTCACTTCAAACGAAGAAATCTCTCTTGAAAAGATGAAGATCTTCAATCTAAGCTCTTGAATCTTCAATCTTGATCTTTGATTTGGATGGATGGAAGCACTAGATTAGAGTGGAGAAAAGAAGTGAAGAAGTGTAGAAGTCGAGCTCTCAAAATGGCAGCACTTCGTTGCTTCAAAATCCGGATCCCAAAAAGTGAGAACAACCCCTCCTATTTATAGCTGAAAACTGCCCTTAAGTCGTAACTCGGCTATCTCCTTAAGTCGCTGCCGACTTAACACTATGCCGACCTACGACCTAAAAACCCCCACGACTTAACAGAGCCTCCGACCTAACCCTTGGCGACCTAAAGCAAATGCGCTTCCACTTGTATACGACTTACGACCTAACACAGATCACGACCTAACACTTAGACAAAACCTTGCGACCAACAGATGCTACGACTTAACTCCTCAGCGACCTAACGCATGACGACCTAAAACAACACGCGACCTAACATAAGTCGCAAACAACTGGACTTCGACCTAACTACTAAGCCAAAGCCCAGCGACCTAACACCCGCGCGACCTACGACTTAGAATACACGCGACCTAATACTTAAGCTATTTCCTACGACCTAACAACTCATACAACAAACTACTCACGCGACCTAACTGGGTTATGTTCTAACTCCTTAAGTCGCCTAATCCTTAGGTCGCTAACACGCTACCCTTCTTAGGTCGCTAACCTATAGGTCGCTCCAAGATACTAAGTCGCTAACCCGGTAACCATTAGGTCGCTAACTCGCCCTGCCGACCTAACACTTAGCTCACCGAAACTCTTAGGTCGCTCACAATAGTTTCCTTAGGTCGTTGCCGACCTAACTCTACCCCAGAATACTTAGGTCTCCTACTACTCTTCCTTAGGTCGCCTAAACCTCTTAAGTCGGTCACGACTTATCACTTAGGTCGGTCACTACCTTAAGTCGGCAACTCGACCCAGACTTATCTCTTAACTTGCCTACAACATTTAGTTCTCTAGGTCGCGTACGACCTAGGACTTAGGCAATTTCAACTAAAGTCTGAAACAACTAGAAAATGCTGAAAATCCCAGATTTTGACAAACTTTTCGATCCGTAAAATACGGGTCGTTACACACTTTTTGTGTGTTAACTTGATGGTTTTGTTGATGGCCTCCACATGGTCGTTTACCTGAGGGTAGACAATGGAAGAGAAGCATTTCTTGATCCTGTTTCTTACGCAAATGTCCTGAAAAAGGCTTCTCTCGAACTGAGTGCCATTGTCAGTTATTATCATCTTTGGTAGGCAGAACTGGTAGACGATGTTCTTGATGACGAAGTTCGGTATCTTAGGGGCAATGGCCCTAGTAAGGGGCTCGGCCTTGACTCATTTTGTGAAGTAGTCGATGACAACTATGGCATGATTGTACCCTCCCTTTTTTTTGACTACTTTTCTATCAGGTCAATTCCCCAAGAATCGAACTGCCAATGGGAAGTCATCAGAGTAAAGATGTTAGAGAGGCTTTGGAAATCATGGTGAACCGCTGACGCTGGTTGCACTTCTTGACGAAGTTCGTTGAATCTTTGATCATAGTAGGCCAGTAATAACCATTTCGGGTGGCCTTCTTTACCATACTTTACTCCATGCTTGATCACCACAAAATCTTCATATAGCTCTTCTAATATCTGATCGACTTTGTCTTTATACACGCACCATCGAAGTCTCATAGAGTACCGCCACCTGTAGAGCTGCTTGTCCATGATTATGCATTGAGAAGCCCGTTCAATGCTCCTTTACGGTCAATTGGAAGCTCTTCATTCATTAAATATTTGATCATGGTAGCCATGGTGGATAGTAGGTTAGATAAGAGTAAGTTCAACTACTAGAGAGGCGGAGGACTGATGTTCATAGTCATTTGAGCAATCGACCTTGAAGCACACTTCGCCACAGGTTGTTGTTGAGCCAAGGGATGGGACAAACGACGATGGTGATAGTGTTTCCATTAGTCTCATGGTCATTAGAGTAAATAATTTCATTCTCACCATTAGGATTTGACATTGGTGCAAAATGTGAAAAGAGTGTTCAGAGTAGAAAGGGTGAAGAAATGCGAGAGCCTTTAGCGGAGGCCTTCATTCTAGCGTCGAAATGTTGATTAAAAATTTAGCCAACCTACAAATTAGGCTAATGCATTTCTATTAGCAAATGTTACTTACTAAATATTAGGATTAAAAGTGGAAAATGAAGAGTAAATGAGCTATTAAAGTAAATGATACAATATAGAGTAGTTCGTAGAAGCTTGTCTACATCCATTATGAAGATCTTTTACTATGTTTATCTCTTATAATTAAAAGGAATTACAAAAGAATAATAAGAAGTTAATCACTTAAGACTACAAAGTTACTAACCTCAAGAGCTTAGGGTATTTATTTGCCGTGAATGAGAATTCTAAGCATAAAAATCAACCAATTTTCAACCTCTTTGACATTGTATGACATGGGGTATTCATAGCAGCCGATATGGGGAGTGGATGGCTGAGACTGCGTAATGAAACATGTGAGATCCACTCCTGGCTGTTAATCTGGACGCTTGGGTTGACGAAAAATAGTTGTAAAGGTGGTATGAATATGTGGCTGAGAAGCATGCCAGTTATAATTTCGTATAAGGCATGTGCTTTGTGCTGAGAAAGGCGGCATGCTATGGGAGTTGATATGCTTTAGGCAAACATGTCACACTAGTAGGTGCCCTAAGTCGTAATAGGTTGTAATTTTCGTCATTTAGCACACTTTTCTAATAGTAAGGCTAGAGAGAAGCTTCTTGCACAGTGACAGTCGGTTACTTCTTGTCGAAGCTGGCTGAGAACAAAGCTGAAAATCCTAAGGCTGGAGCTTGAAGGGATAGGCAGAGACATAGTGACGTGATGGGCTGTGTGGGACCGATAGCATGAGGGCTAAGATAGAGCCAGGCCATAAAATGGTCGCTTTAAGCCGTGTTAAATCATATGAGATGGTTGGTAAACTCGTGTTGGGCCAACCTTAGGAGTTCAAGCCGGTTTATCTCTAACTTGCTTGTTGGATTTGCTGGGATGGAGCCATGTTGATTGTTGACCTGCTTAGGGAACACCTACGAGTCAGTAACAACAGCCTCCAAGCGACGTTTTTCACCAAGCAATAGTCATTCATCAAGATGCAACCTTTTAGAACCCTAGGCGAAGTGATTTATGGGGTGAAGCGATTTTTGAAGCAGAATTTTGAGAACAACGTGGTTTTCATTATTGCTTAGGGAAGTAGGAGACCTGATTAATAAGGAGACAAAGCCTTTTTTACTTTTTGTACAAAATATTATTTATTATTTTGGAGAAGTTCAGGAATGAAATTTTAGGGTGTTGAATTGAAACCCAATCAAGCTCTTAAATGCAAAACAGAAGAGGATAAACTTTTGCATCTTTCATCGATTACGTTTACAGAATCAAAGAAAACAGTTGAGAATTTTGTTCTCCATATAACAGTTGGCAATAAGAAGTTAGTTATTCGAATTCTTTATGTAGAAAAATGCACTTAGATATGTTATAATTTAATATTTGAAAACAATTTGAATTATCTGACAATTCTACGATTGCAACTGCTCATTTCACCAACAACAAATCCCTTTAGAAGTTCGCTTCTCTACCGCCACATTTATATTTGCCTCTCCCTTTCAGGTCAATCACATAATAACTTCTTAGATAAGTCATCATTACGGGTCATAGATTCCGGTGCTTCCCACCACATGTCTAAAAACCCTTCATCTTTTTTTCTTTCTTCATAAACTTCTATTTTTGTTATGACTATTGATGGCACTCTCATGCCATTAGCAAGAGTTGGTTTTGTTATTACTCCCAATTTATCTCTTTTCAAGGCTTATCATATTCCAAACCTTACATAACATTGCATCCGTTGGTCAGTTATGTGCTTCTGGTAACATAGTAACATTTATTGTTTTTTGCAGAATCTACAGTCAGAAAGCTGATTTGTAGGAAAGGGGAACCATATGTTTTGAATGAATTAAAAGTGCTAGTCAGTGTTCTAACTAGTATTAATTAATCGTCCTTTCATTTGTACCCTTCTTCTAGTTTTTTTATGGCATTCTCGTTGGAGTCTTGTTTCTTCTTCTCGTTTGATATTTTTAACATCTACGCGTGCATTAGAAAATTTGTGAACTCATGATATTTCTTACTGTAGTGGATGTAAACATGCAAAAAAAAAATTATTTGCCCTTTAATAATAGCATTTATGTTTCTTTTGCTCCATTTGATTTGATTCATTCTAATGTATGAGGACTCTCTCCTATTCTCATTAAAGGTGATTCTCAATATTATGTGTCCTTTATTGATGATTATACGTACTATTTATGAGTCTACTTAATGATATATCGTTCTGATTTCTTTAAATGAACAAAAAATTTCAAGCACTACTCAAGACACAACATTCAACTATTATCAGATGCTTTTGATGTGATTTAGGTGGAGAATACACTTTTATGAAATTTTGTGAATTTCTTTCCTTATATGGGACCATTTGAAAGTCCTCATGTAGTGATACTCCTCAACAAAAAAGTGTTGCAGAAAGAAATCATAGGCATATTCTTGAAATTGCTCCATCTATGTTACTTTCTACTTCTGTTCCTAAAGGATTTTAGGGTGAGTTGTTCTCACAGTTGTTAGATTATCTAATACTATCCCATCTTCTCGCATTTCTGGTGTTTCACCTTTTGAAAAATTGTATGGACATGCACCTATTTATTCTTTGTTTAAAGTGTTTGGATGTACTTGTTTTGTTCTCCTTTCTTATATATAACGTAACAAGTTATCTTCTCGATCTTCCATATGTGTCTTTCTTGGCTATGGTGAGGGTAAAAAGGGATATAGATGCTTTGATCCAATCACTCAAAAACTTTATTTGTCTTGAAATGCTGTCTTTCTTGAACATACTATTTCACTCTATTTCATCTTGGACTCATAATTTAATAGATCGGATCTTATTTATATTGATCCTTATTCTGAGGATAATAATGATACAGCTTCATCGAGACTGGGAAACCAAAAGCATCCACTTGCTTTATGGCTCCTTAACTTCTAATTGAGCATATAGATCCACATTTCCATCATTTCACATGCATTCGTAAGTCTGCAAAATTACTCAGTTTCCTTATTCTTGCTACTCTTCATCTTTTTCTTTTTTCTTAACCTCTGTTCATAATCTTTTCGAGCCAACTTCTTATAAAAAGAGACAATTCATGGATCTTATTGGTGAGAGGCTATGGATGAAAAACTTTCTGCCTTGAAAAAAACGGCTACTTAAGATTTAGTCCCTCTACTTCATGGTAAGAGCATTGTTGGTTAGCATTGGATATATAAAATCAAAATCAAATTTGATGGATCTATTGAAAGATACAAAACTAGATTGGTTGGAAAATGTTGCTCTCAATAGTACGTCATGGATTATGAAGAGATAACTTTTGCTCATGTTGGAAAAATAACTACAATTCGTACTTTCATTGCTATAACTTCCGTTTAGCAATGGTCTATTCCACGGCTTGATTTTAAAATACTTTCTTGAATGGAGTTCTTTAAGAAGAAGTGTATATGGAGCCTCCTCTAGGTGTTCCATGAGAATCTGGATATGTTTGCAAACTTAAGAAAGCATGGAATCAAGCATATCATGCTTGGTTTGAGAAATTTTCTATTGTGATTAAATCTCTTGATTTTGTTTCTAACATCCATAGTAACGCCCTTTTTATCAAAACCACTAATGCAAGATGTATCAGACTATCGTTATATGTTAATGATATGATTATTACAGAAGATGACGTGGATGACATTTCTATTTTGAAAAAGGAGTTATCAAGAAAATTTGAAATGAAGGCTTTGAGTCCATTAAAATTATTATGAATAATAATCTAATTCTATTCCTAAATTCGAATGTTTAAATTGATTAAGGTTTACTGGTTAGTGTTGCTGGTCCTGGTTGAAGACTTAGTGTTGCTGGTCCTGGTTGAAGACTGGTTCAGATTAGAGTTCAAGTGCATCAAGCCCGAAGCCCAAATCTCCAGTCCAGTTTATACTTGCCCAAAATGTGTACATGCTTATATATATCTGTGTATCTTCATCTATAAAACTAGAATAGAAATCAATGGCTTCTGGAATTCATGAATTCATATTTTGATTCTTAATTCGTCTTAATATTTGAATCCTATATTCTCTGAATATTATTACATGGTATCAGAGCATCGCGCATCGATCTAGGGTTTCCATTCAAATTAAGATTCAAATCTATCTCTCCTGCTAGAAATAATGGCTGAAAGTAAAAGTTCGTCAATGATTGATGTGATGCTGATGATGCTTAAAATAACGGATCGGAAATTAACAAGCACAAATTATCTGGAGTGGAGTAAAACAATTCGATTGTATCTCAGGAACATGGATAAGGATGATCACTTAATCAAAGATCCACCAACATCAACAGAGCAAGAGGATCAGATCTGGTTAAGAGAAGATGCTCGACTATTCTTGCAAATACGAAATTCAATTGATAATGAAGTTATCAATCTAATCAACCACTACGAATTCGTGAAAGAATTGATGGAATATCTCGAATTTTTATATTCTGGAAAGGGCAATCTAACCAGAATGTTTGATGTGTGCAAGTCTTTTTATAGAGCAGAAAAACAAGATCAATCTCTCACTACTTATTTTATGAATTTTAAAAGAACATATGAAGAGTTTAATGTTTTGTTGCCTATGAGTATAGATATGAAAGTTCAACAAGATCAGAGAGAGCAAATGACAATTATGAGTTTTCTGGCTGGCTTACCATCAGAGTTTGATTCAGCTAAGGCTCAAATTCTGTCTGGATCATCAATAACTTCACTGCAGGAAGTATTTAGTCGTGTTCTTAGAACTGAAAGTTCAACTGCTTCATCTCATGCTAACAGCAGTGCCCTGATTAGTACTAATACTAATCATACTTCATATACTAATTCATGGAGACCACCAACTGATTTTAGACCACCATGGAACCAGTCACAACAACCTAACTCTTGGAGACCATCATCATCCCCATCCTTAAGACCACAAAGGACTGCATGGAGACCAAGTAATAAAATGTGTTCATATTGTAAGAAGCATGGGCACTTGATTTCTGAATGTAGAAAACTTCAATATAATAACCAAAACAAAAATCAAGGAGCTATTAATACTTCTAATAAGACTGTGTTGATGACCACAGAAGAATTTGACAAATACAAAAAGTATCAAGAATCCTTACATAACTCAGCTAGTAATCCATCATCATCTGTATCTACTATGGCTAATATGGAAAAGCAAGCATCAAAATGGATCATTGACTCAGGGGCTACTGATCACATGTTAGGTAACCCTAAATTGTTTACAGATCTTAAAATACATGAACATAGTCGAGCTGTCACTTTAGCAGATGGGACTCAATCCAACATTCAAGGATCTGGTAACATAAATACTTCACCACCATTAAAGTCTGTACTATTTATACCCTCCTTATCATATAATCTTTTATCTGTCAGTCAACTTACCAAACACTTGAGTTGCAGTGTATCTTTCTCTCCTGAAGCTTGTATTTTCCAGGATCTTACAACAAAGGAGATTATTGGTAAAGGCTATGAATCTGGGGGTCTTTATATTCTTGATACTTTACCAATGGCTTGTTCTAGTATAGATTCAGCAATCAAAGTTCATCAACAACTTGGTCATCCCTCTCTTACTCTTTTTAAACAACTTTGTCCACAATATAACCATATTACTACTCTTGACTGTGAATCATGTCAATATGCTAAACTTCATCGTAGTAGTTTAAAGCAAAGAATAAATAAACGTGCAAGTGCACCATTTGAACTTGCACATTCTGATGTATGGGGACCATCATCAGTTGTCTCTAAATTTGGCTATAAATACTTTGTAACATTTGTAGATGATTACTCTCGAGTTACTTGGCTATTCTTAATGAAAAACAGATCTGAGTTGTTTTCTATTTTTTGTGTCTTTCATGATAGAATTCAAAATCAGTTCAAAACATCTATCCAAACCCTAAGGAGTGATAATGCTAAGGAATATACCTCTCATACCTTCAGCTCTTACTTAAGCCAACATGGCATCTTGCATGAAACTTCATGTGTGGACACTGCTCCCCAAAATGGAGTTGCTGAGAGGAAGAATAGACATCTCCTGGAGACCACACGAGCATTGCTATTTCAGATAAATGTCCCAAAAGTGTTTTGGGCAGATGCTGTATTAACTGCATGCTTTCTTATTAATCGAATGCCATCTACAATCCTTAATTTCAATATCCCATACAAAGTCTTATGCCCTGACAAACAACTATACCCTATTAAACCTAGAATTTTTGGGTGTACATGCTTTGTTAGAGATGTAAATCCTCAATTAAGCAAGCTAGATCCCAAATCCTTGAAATGTATATTTATTGGTTATTCAAGATTGCAGAAAGGATATAAGTGTTTTTGTCTTAGCTTAAATAAATATCTGGTATCTATAGATGTGAATTTTATGGAAGATAAGCCATTCTATCAGAAATCTCATGTACCAATTCAGGAGGAGAATGATGGGTTTTTATCTCATGTACCAATTCAGGAGGAGAATGATGAATTTTTAATTTATTCTACCGTATCACCTCAAGAATTAGAAACACCTAGTATCACTGAAACAAGGCCCACTGTTGATCCTAATCTTGATCTTCCTATTGCTCTCCGCAAAGAAAGGAGACAGTGCACCTATCCTATTTCTACCTATGTGTCATATGAAAATATATCTGGCTCTACATATTCCTTTATGTCTGCACTAGACTCAATTAATATCCCTAGAACAGTTACTGAAGCTTTATCCAAATCAGAATGGAGAAAGGCAATGATTGAAGAAATGAATGCTCTAGAAACAAACGATACTTGGGATCTAGTTAAGCTACCAAATAATAAGAAAGCCGTTGGATGCAGATGGGTATATTCTGTTAAAATGAATCCAAATGGAACTGTGGCAAGATTTAAAGCTAGACTTGTAGCCAAGGGTTATGCACAAGTATATGGTATGGACTATTCAGAAACCTTTTCTCCAGTTGCCAAGATGACATCCATCAGATTATGTATTGCTTTAGCAGCTAGATTTAATTGGAAACTTCATCAGTTAGACATAAAGAATGCATTTCTCCATGGTGATCTCAATGAAGAGATATATATGGTTCAACCTCCTGGTTTCATTGCACAAGGGGAAAGTGGATTAGTATGCAAGCTCAAAAAAACTCTATATGGCCTGAAGCAAAGTCCAAGGGCCTGGTTCGGGAAGTTTAGCCAAACACTTGAGAAATTTGGGATAGTAAAATGTAAAAGTGATCGATTAGTCTTTCACAAATCATCTGAACAAGGTATTATTCTGTTAGTAGTATACGTAGATGATATAATAATAACTGGTAATAATGACAAAGGTATTGCTTCTCTTAAAACTTTTATTCATGATCATTTTCAAACAAAAGATCTAGGAGAATTGAAATATTTCTTGGGTGTGGAAGTTATACGAAGCAATAAAGGAATTTTCCTATGTCAAAGAAAATATATATTGGATTTATTATAAGAAACTGGTAAGCTTGGTGTTAAGCCTTAGAGTACACCTATCATCCCAAATAGCAATCTGACATCAGAAGGAGAATTATTATGTGATCCTGAGAAGTATAGAAGGCTGGTTGGTAAACTTAATTACTTAACTATAACAAGGCATGATGTTTCATTTGTTGTCAGTATAGTGAGTCAATATATGGCTTCACCCATTAAGCAACATTGGTCTACACTTGAACATATTCTAGGTTACTTGAAAGGTACTTCTGGATAAGGCATTATGTATGCAAATCATGGGCATATGAGAGTGGAAAGCTTTGCTGATGCAGATTGGGCTGGATCCAAAGATGATAAAAGGTCAACTACTGGTTTTTGTATATATATTGGAGGAAATTTAGTATCTTGGAAAAGCAAGAAGCAACATATAGTATCATGGTCAAGCGCAGAGTCTGAATACCGAGCAATGTCCGAGGCAGTTTGTGAAGTAATGTGGATTAAGCATCTTTTGAAAGAGTGTAAATTGGAATTTGAGCAACCAGCAAAACTCTGGTGTGATAATAAGGCAGCTATTTACATTGCGTCAAATCCTGTATTTCATGAGAGAACGAAGCATATAGAAGTTGATTGTCACTTTATTCGTGATAAAATACAAGATGGTGAAATCACTACTCATTATATTCAGACAGAAAATCAACCAGCTGACATGCTTACTAAAGCATTGAATGGGAATAGAATTAGATATTTAGGAAGCAAGTTGGGTTTACTAGATATATATAACCCAACTTAAGGAGAAGTATTATGAATAATAATCTAATTCTATTTCTAAATTCAAATGTTTAAATTGATTAAGGTTTACTGATTAGTGTTGCTGGTCCTGGTTGAAGACTTAGTGTTGCTGGTCCTGGTTGAAGACTGGTTCAGGTTAGAGTTCAAGTGCATCAAGCCCGAAGCCCAAATCTCCAGTCCAGTTTATACTTGCCCAAAATGTGTACATGCTTATATATATTTGTGTATCTTCATCTATGAAACTAGAATAGAAATCAATGGCTTCTGAAATTCATGAATTCATATTTTGATTCTTAATTCTTCTTAATATTTGAATCCTATATTCTCTTAATATTATTACAAAAATATTTGTTGGAAATTGAGGTACATATTCACCAAAAGATTATTTTCTTTCTCAGTCAAAATATGTCACAAATATTCTTGAGAAGACTAAACTTACTAATAATAAAATCGTTGACACTCCTATTGAAGTTAATGTAAAATCTTCTTCTTCAGATGGTACCACTGTTAGATCCTATATTATATTGTACCATTGTTGGAAGTTTGTTTTATCTTATCATGGCTCGGCCAGATATATCATATGTTGTTCATGCTGTTAGTCGGTTTAGCATCTCTAACTACAGTTCATTGGGCATCTGTTCTTTGTATTTTAAGGCATCTTCAAGTAACTATTTTCCGCAACCTACGATTTTCGTTCACATTTTCCCGAGAGTTGCATACCTACTCTAATGCTAATTATGGTAGCGAACCCACTAAGATCACAAGTCAATTATTGGCTTATGTATATTTTTAGGTGATTCTCTTATATCATGGGAAAAAAATGTTGTTTCCGATTCCTCAAATAAAGTAGAATAAGATACTATGACATTTACTACTAAAGAGATTGGTTACGTCGACAACTTCAGGACATAGAATTTTCTCTTTCTAATCATACTCCTATGTATTGTGATAATAAGAGTGCTATTTAAATTTCTCGCGACTCGATTTCTGATGAGAGAACCAAGCATATTGAGATCCATTCACATTATGAATCATCATCCTGAAAAATACATCTTTCATTCGTTACTTTGTCTTTCGTATCATCTTCTATGCAGATTGCAAACTTCTTTACTAAGTCACAATCAAATCCATGTTTTAGATAATTAGTTGGCAAGAGAATATTATATACTGAAAGAAATATGTTGAGAATATTTCAGTATTAATGTTCCTACCTTATTGTAACATTACCTATTATATAATTACTTAGGCTTTAAGTAATCAAAATATAAATATTAGTCATTAATTTTTGAATTATCAATTATTTATTATTCAATTAATAAATTACTTAGTAATTTCCTTATTAATTTCTATTAACAAAGACCAGATTAGTATTTATTGGCATCGCATACCGGATGTTCAATAAATGCATGCACCAAACAGCTTGAATGTTAACAATAAGGATATAGATTTGAGTGGTTGTTCAAGAAAATCCACGTGCACCAAGTAGGTATCCGTTGATCTCCACTGTAAGAAATTGACATATGCAATAAAAATTTAAAAGCCTAAGGTGGACCAGATAGTTGTAAATGATGCAAAGAGTGTCCCAGATTGGCCACACGATGGGCACACCCACTCGGTCATGTTCATTGTTTATCAATGCAATTTGTACTACATATGTTGGATAATAATGCGACTTGAACCAAACTGGAATACGCTGAAATGTGAGATACAAGAAGGACAAAAGCATAAAACATGAACAGTAAGCACAAAAGTGGATCTAAAATAAACAGACGCTTGTAACATAGCTGCAAAGGACACTTGCATTATTACTCAAAAATTCTATTTTTACAGAACTTCAAGTTCAAGCATTTAAGTGACTTCCTAATCCGATCGTAAACCCAAGCTAATGTTATAATGCAGTTGCATTGCAATGATACAATATGCCGTTTACTTGTCATCAAAATTGCAAGTCCATAGGATGTCACAAAGCTCATACAACACAACTGACATTTATTAACAAGCAAAGCCGTGAATAAATTCAAGGAAAAAGAACACTGACCTGGTTAGCAGATTTTGAACTATTCCATCAATATTTACAAGGAAACTGCAATCTGTTCCTACCGTCCATATTTACAGCGAAACTCTTTATGCAAAATTTCATTCTTCTACTTCAAATCAAAAATATATAAAATCCGTGGTAGACACGATTAAAAGATTAAGAAAACAGACCACCTATGCCTCGATGATCTCCCCTTCTTTGCACGTACCAACTGCAATCCTCATCGTCTTCGATGAAATCTCCACAACCTTGCAGCAGTTTCTCTTTGGCGCCTACACATAATAACATCAACAAACATCACCATTACCCATCAATGTTTTACATGAACATTGCTCAAAATTGTTTAAAGAAAATAAACTGACCCCTTACCCTATCCCACAACCCCGGGTCGGGTTTCTTATATACCACGACCCGCTCCACAAACTCATCCGGATCCGCTACCTTCCACTTACATTCCGGCTGCTTCTCCTCATGCCTTAAATACTCCGTTACAGTTGTCTCCATCTCCTCATCATACCCGGAACCCGAAAGGTAGTAAACATACGGCTTCTGACATGGACTCCTCGCAACGGGCCGGGTATTGAATGAATACCCAAAATAGTCCGTTCTCTTGTACCAATTCAAAAATGTCCTAATAGGCATCTCCATCTCCCTAGGCGACATCACTCCTCTCACTATCTGGACCACGAACCCCCATGAAACCGAAACGGTCCACCTCTTGCTGGATTCATAACATATGGACTGCTGCACAAGGCCTGCAGGGTCCAGCCTACCCGGACCGACAAGCAATTTTTTAACCGACCCGGCCCGTGTTAAATTTGGGAAAATTGGGTTCACCACGTCCAGATGATGTAGGGATATCAACGGCGTCACAGGATGTGACGCAAGGAGCCCGAGCAGATCTCCGTACACGTCGTACTGATGAAACCCTAGATGCTTTGTTAAGGGAACCCCCAATTCGGCCATGCACGCGTGGATTCTGTCGTCGCTTCCGTACAAAGCGGGGTACCTGGAAATGCATCCGTCTTGGATTTTCGAGAGGGAGGAGGCCAGCGAGGCGCTGACGGCAAAACCGCCGCCGCCGTACGCCATGTTGTAGGAGAAGATGATGTTCTGGATGTGGCTTTCGGATGAGGATCCGATGTAGTAGGGTTGCTTGTGGTCGTACTTGGAGAGAAGTTTTACGAGGTTGTCGCCGATGAAGACGGTGTCGTCGTCGCCCATGACGAACCATCTGACGTTGGGGAGGTCGAGGCGGAAGGTCTCGGAGACGATTCGGGAAAGGCGAATGGCGGATCTGTCGCCTTTGCGGTGCTTGTATGGGAAGTTTCGGGTGTCGGAGGAGATTTTAATGGAGGGGAGATGGTCGGAGTCGGATTTGTAGGTTTTTACGGGTTTGTCCAGCCAGACGAAGCCTCGCATTGATTTGGGGCTGTACCAGAGTTTGATGTACTCTTTTCTTTTCTGCCATAACTTGGAGGAGGCAGCAATGCCGAAGACAATGTGAGATAGATTAGTGGGATTTAGGGTTTGATTTGGGGGTAAAATCGGGGGTAAAATCGGAGAAGAGAAATTTGAGATGAAGTTAGAGATTTTGATGGGTGGAGGATTAATGTGGCAGGAAGAAGGCAAAGTGAAGAGAGAGAGAATGTAAAAGGAGTAGAGGAAGGAGATAAAAATGAGAAGGAAGATTATGATTTTGGGAATGATTGAGGAGGAAGAGGACTTACCGTGAGGAATCCATTGCTTGATCTCTGGATTTTTGTGTGCATGTTTCATTACTTATTTAGTTGATTTTGGGAAATTAAACACGGATGGGAGGAGGAGGAAGAAGGAGATACGAATGAACCTGAAGTAAAGTGAGCTTTTGCTTGCAGGTGACTCACCTGCCTGTGTTCATTTTTCTACTTATCTTTTTTCTACAGATATATTACTGCTCTTTGAAAATAAAACAAACTGTGAGGGTATGTGTGCGCGCGGACACGCGCGCGAGTGTTACGGTATGCGCTTCTTGCGTGAATTGTTTTCCCTATAAATTGTATATGTTTAAATCAGTCAAAAAAATGATTTTTTATTTTCAAATGATATTAAGATTTGTATATTTGTAAAAAGTATCTTGAATTTATAAAAGAAGTTTAATTTTAAATCCTATATTTAGAAGCGTTTTGAATTCATAAAGCATTTTTAATTGTTAGATTATACTTTTATGGACGTTTGAATTTATAAAAGAAGTTTAATATTAGATATTTTTAAGTGATTAAAATTTGATAATATATAGAAAAGCATTTTTGATAGTTCACGTTGATATCAAAAAAGTGTAACGCCAAAACTATTACAAATATTATTAAAGATATACATATAGTTATAAATTATTTGAACACCATTGCATTCTGAGCATTAGAAAAATAAAAATGAAAATAAAATTTTGATGTGTTTCAAATTTGTGTAACCAAAACACTAATAGAGTTCACATTTCTATTACCAGAATTTTCAAGGGCTTGTATTTCAAAATTTTATGTAAAAATAAATAATTACAATATTAATCAAATAACAAGTCCCTTGCACCCCGACTATTATAGTTTATTCCTTAGTAACTTATAAAGATCGAAGAATTTGAAGTTTATAGATTAAAAAGAATAATAAAATATTATAGAAAAGTCAATTAATTATATACAGGTAATATTCTCTTGATTATTTTGAACATGTCAAACGTGGAAACGGTTGAG
This sequence comes from Allium fistulosum, assembly GCA_030737815.1. NCBI lineage: Eukaryota > Viridiplantae > Streptophyta > Magnoliopsida > Asparagales > Amaryllidaceae > Allium > Allium fistulosum. Next base: position 638,691,465 of record CM060901.1, read on the forward strand.
TGATCATTTTAGATGAGGATTTGGAGATGCTCTTTCGTATTCAAAGCGTCAGATGTGTTTGTGTTTCATCCTTGATTCCTATTCCCCATCCTCTTTCCAATCCATTTTCCTTTCCCTTCTCCTGTGTCTTTCAACACAAACATGTTACAACTTACACCAATCATATTTGCATCTTTATTTTAAAATTACGTGTGAGAAGTTATTAACTTATTATTTATCACCCACCTTATTAGAGCTAGCATTGGATGGGAATAGAAAATGATTATTTCATATGAGCTAATCAATATGGAGTTAATTGTACAAAATATGAACCTAATTTGTTTTAATGTCTTAGAAACTTTGATATTGTTTTTCGGAATATGCAAGAGGTGTTGAACATGGATAAAAAAAAGGAAAAATTAGTACACAATTTTTTTTTCTTCATATTTTGCCTTGAATGGTTGAATTGGATTAATAGATTTAACAATCAGGTTTGGGTTTATCAATTTGTACTGAAACCTAGGAATTTGATGAATTAGCATATAAATGCATATATAGTTGATTAGATATCTTATGCCCAAGATTCATTAATGTATCCGGATGGAAAACAAAAGTAAGAATGCTGCTATTAATCCATTTAAATATGGTCATGGTTGAAGAGAGACACAATGGATGATAATTTTAAAGTGAAAATTTATAAGAACATGAAAGCTGTTGGTAAGAAAATATGTATATTTTGTGCTAAGCTATTAACATTTATTAATTAGAGAGGAAAACTCATACCGTTCTTTCAAAATCATTATATTAGTATAATATCTATTGGGGTCAGAGTAAGGTTATGAGATTCGAAAATGAAAAGTTAGAAATGAATGATAGGTTAGAGAAAATCTAAGAAGAACAAAATAGAAATTCGATGAATCACACTATTTTCCATCTCTATATCTGACATTTTTATCAAAAAAAAAGAAGGTGTTGTATCATTTTTTATTATTATTGACGACCACACATCATGAACACTAACGGTGACACTTAAATTGCAAATCTTCTTTATGACCATCAACGGTTCATTTTCTTCTCTGAAACCTACTTCAACTAGGACAATTGAAGTAGAAGCATCACAACACCACTCAAACTCATGAGAATCAACTATGTATCCCAATCTATGGACCTTTACCGTTACAATTCTTATCTTTCCACTGCTCCGCTAGTTTAGCCAACTCAACCTAGTTTAGCCCTTTGGAAGCCATCTTTCAAAGTGATGGTTAATAATTTCATAGGGATGAAATGACCATACAAAATAATGAGTGAAAATGAAATAACTTATTTAAGAAAATTTGAGAAAGCTATGGAATGATATCATTTGGGTTAATAAGTGCAGGTGTAAGGCCTTTCTGGCAAACTTATGTCTACACATGACATTATATTCGACAGCAATGGTGTAAGACCTTTGTCGATCATACGTCTAAACTCGATATTATAATCGGTAATAATGGTGTAAGGTCTTTGTGGCAACCACATGTCTAAATACGACATTATTCAATAATGTTGGTGTAAGGCTCCAATTATTTGTTCATGACAATATACAAAACAAGGGTATAAGGCCTGCGTGGCATCCAGTAGTTTGTTCAAGGTAATATACGAAACGATGGTATAAGGCCCTCGTGCCATCAGTTGTCTGTTCACGATAGTATACAAAAACGTTGGTGTATGGCCTTAGTGACATTCAGTTGTCTATTCACGATAATATATGAAAACGATGGTATAAGGCCTTTGTGGCATCTAGATGTCTATTCGAGATAACGTACGAGATCGAGGGTGTACGGCCTTAGTGGAAACCAAATTATCTATTCATGATAAAGGATGAGAACATTAAGATAAATGCCTAAATGGAAATCTAAAATAACTAACACCAACATTCAAATTGTAAGAATAAGGCATGTGTGACAATTTAAATAAACTGGCTATAGAACCTGGTCGGGATATGTTATGAAAGAAAATTATCACAATTATGCTGGAATCAATAACTTGAGTTTGATAATGATATGATGTTTATTGTGCATACTTATGAAATTGGCGTTGATTGAATTAGTGAAGGTAAAACTCATTTCCTGCTTCAACGGTATGGTCTCACTATATGATTTGATTGTTAGGCTGAAGTATTGCACATATCAGACTTTATGTCTGACTCTTTTTTTTTCCTATAAACTCACTGGTACTCACTTGAGTGGGTTGAGTTTATTGTATACACATGTTGCTTTTGGAGAAGGCAAATAAAGACTTTAAAGACAAAGAAGGAGGCTTATTTTGCTAATAAAAGTAATTTTGAAATTTCCGATGTGTAAAACTAGGATTTATAATCGATTAAGACATTATATCGACATCTTTATATGTCGCGCATGACACTATGTTTATCTTTATTTATGTTTACCATGTGTGGGAACGAGTTGGGTTAATGAATATGTAATGAAACTTACGTAAAGACAATTTGTGCAATGGAAAATATTTAGCTGCTTTGTTTACTTACTATTGTTGAAAAAAATGATCTTATTTTATCACTTGAAAATAATTCTAGTGATGACTGCAGTATAATCGATGTTTATTTTTGGTCTTGAAATAGGGATGTTACAACTTAGTATCGGAGCTTATGTTAAGAGACAACTAAGAAAACAGAACTAAGATAAGTTAGATAATATAAAACTAACGCCTTGTGGAAGGTATACGGTATATATATATAATGTACTTGTGTTTTGATATGGATATGTAGGTCGATATATCTATCCCTCTACTGTTGTTCTCACTCTTTTTACTTCCATTTCTCACGAAGGCTTGCTTACGCAGAAAGTAAGAATGGATTTGTGAAGGGAACGTTTGACATTAGGAGTGTGATGCATAGGCTATCACTCGCCCCTTCTACATTACCATTGCTCCCAATTCAGTTCCACAAGCATAGGTATAGACTACCAAACCTTGTTTCCTTTTAGGTACAATCAAGGCTGGAGCATGGATCAACAACCTCTTCAACTCTTGAAATGACCCTTCACACTTTTCAGTCCATACAAACTTCTCGTTCTTCCTAGTCGACTTAGTTAAGAGTGCAGCTACATGGGAGAAACCTTTAATGAACCTATGGTAATAGCTAACTAATCCTAAGAAACTTCTCATCTAAGTGGCCATCTCTTGTTTCATCTGATCGTTAAGGGTTTCTATCTTTAACGAATCCACTGCTAATCCGTTCTCTAATACAACATGGCCGAAAAACTTGACTTCTTGTTTCCAAAAATGATACTTGGGAAACTTTTTCTTCAATTATGTTGTCTCAATGTCTCCAACGCTAACCAAAAATGGACTTCATGGTCTCTATCACTCGTAGAATGCAACAAAATATCATCGATGAAGACTATCACAAATCTATCCAACTTATCGTGAAAGATTCGGTTCATAAGATCTAAAAAGAATGCAGAGGCGTTAGCCAATCCAAAACGCACGACTAACCATCATACGAACCATATTTTGTTCTAAACACAGCCAATGGAACACTATCATTGGCTATCGTCGGTTGATGGAAACCCGTTGCCAAATCTAGCTGTTGAAATACACTATCTTCACTTAATTGGTCAAATAAATTATCTATTCTAGGAAATGGATAATTATTATTCACTGTTAAATCATTCAACCTCCAATAACCAATATACATTCGTAATGGTCCATCTGACTTCTTCACAAATATCGTAGATGCATTCCCTGGTGAAGTATTCGGCCTATTGAAACCTATATGCTCAAATTCCAGTAGCTGCTTCTTCAGTTCTTCTACCTCTTTGGGCGACATTCCATTAGGTGGTATACTAACATGTTGTGCCATCGACATCAAGTCTATTCGAAATTCAATCGTCCTTCTTAGCGGTAATCCTGTAACTGGTTCGAAAACATCACCAAATTCTTAAAGTTCCGGTACTACTTATCTCGTTCTCCCAGTCCATCATCACAAATAGTGTCTTTCCCGACTTTTTTCATTACGTCAAATGCTACCATAATCCTTCTACCATCCTTGAATTTCTTAAAGCTACGATTCTATCGACACAAAAGATTCTAGCATCACAATGCACTAATCAGTCCATACCCAGAATTACCACGAGCCCTATGAAGTCAAACACCTAGGGGTTGCAAGAAAAAAAATGTCCACACAAATCAAATTCGAGGTCAATGCAATTTAATCTAAGAATAGTATACCTATCGATCGGATTAACCACATGCAAGGAGGGAATGAAGAAGATAGTGTTTAATTCTAATTTATCCACCAAATCCTTAAAAACAAAGGAGTGCATAGCACCAGTATCAAATAGAACTTAACTGAAGTACAGAGATCGAAATCATACCTCATAGTACAACATTATTTTCTTTCTCTTCAGTTGTTGGTCCAACCGACGGTCCTTCAACAACGAAGGACTTTGCATGCCTTAACTCGGGATAATCTTTCTTCTTGTGCCCAGGCTTGTCACAAATAATGTACTTGATTTTGGCCACTCTAGCTAGCTTCAAACACTAAGCTGCATAGTGCCCCTTCTACGTGCACTTATAATAGGTTACATCAGTAGCATCTTTCTGCTCTCCTCCTCCCTAAGCCTTCTCCTTCTACTGTGCCCTTCTAGCTTTTCTAATAAGGAGTAACTTTTTTTTCTTTCAGCCTGGGCCTTTCGCCTCACACCTTGCCTCTAAGTGTACTTATACCTTCTTGCTATATTGACCACTTTATAGAACGAAAGTGCTAAAAGAGCCATCGTCTGGTCATTCAGTCCCATCCTCAATCCTAAAATAAAATCCCCACCTTCTTCCTCGAGGTTCTGATCAAATCATGTCCATACTTAGACAAGGCATTAAACTTCTGCACATACTCTGGCACCATCATACTCCCTTAGTGTAATTCAATAAACTTCTAAAACATTGGCGACAACTCTGATCCAGGAATAAATTGCTCATCAAACATTTCTCCGAACCTTTCCCAAGTGATTTCTTGCTCAGGAACCTCTTCTCTTATTGTTCCCCACCAAACACTGGCCAATTCCTTAAACTATCTAGGCACCAACTTCACTTTCTGGTTATCTATCATTTTAAGTCTTCTCAAATTATATTACACATTCCCGACCAATCACTTGCCTCCAATGCATGTTTTGTTCCATCAAACATTTCTCCTCCTAAATTATGAAAATCCTTATTCATCTTAGCAAAGTCATCTCTGATTGGTTGCACTAGGCCTCTAGGTACATTCAGGCCTACGGTGGTACTTGCTGCTACGCCAATTTTGTAGAAACAACTGAAAGAGTGCATTCATATCCATATTTCCTCTAGTCGGGGAAGGCATTATATTACCATCTTTAATATGATCTTCTGGGTCTACCTCATCTTCTTGGCCTTTCGTTTACGTACTAGTTGTTCCCCACTAGCACTCAGTGCTTAGGCTCGTGCCAAGATCACTTACCACTTAATCTTGTCACGTTACACCAAGGAGAACCCTAAAGCCACTTAACACTCAGATTCATGCCGAGACTACTTGCCACTCAATCTTGCCGCATGTCACTCTGAAGAACCTTCGAGTCACTCAACGCTCTGGTTCGAGCCGGGACCGTCCAATAAACAAAATGACGTAGACTGGCCCGGATATCATATGTCAGCCTCGGTGTTTGACATCAACAGGGTTACATGGGCATTGTTCACATTCGAGTCCATTTTTTGGCCCATTCTATTAAATAAGATAAGTTTACTTGGCTAATTAAATGCATGGTTTGCATGAAAAGGCCACACTCGCAACCCATCCCTTACCCTGCTTTGCTATTCTATCTATATTGTGAAAATTTTCAAGTGAAAATATACAGGGACTATACTGACTGTTAAACGTATGATATTGTACAAGTTATGCATAGTCAATTAAGAACAAATAAGCAAGAAAAAGTACATAACAGTTCATAACAAAATAAGCTTTTCATTTCCTCCAAAAATACGGGGCACAAAGCCCACCTCGTTGGGCTTACAAAAAGTATATGAAAAAAAATACAAAGTTGGGCCGTTGGCCGGCCAGGCCAAGGAGTCAGTCTTCTTCCTTGTCAAAGTGGTCGATATGACCATCCCAACCACCTCCATCCAACGTCTACCTCAGCCCAGATCTCATCAAGGATCTCAGCCTCAAAGTTACTGATGGAGATCTGCAGTTGATAATTTTCCCTAAATAGGGACTTCACCATGTTCGTTAGCTGGTTCTTCCAAAGCTTCTCCACTGTAAACCGAGCATCCTCCACATTAGTACTCGACTAACACTCAATGACATGATGGGTTAGTTCTTTTCATAATGCTTCAACCTCCTACTCGGCTTTCTCCATCTTCACCCAGAGATCCTCATCCTTCTTCTTTGCCTGATCCCTCGCCTTGGCTGCCTCCTTCACTGCCTTCTCGGTCGTCGCCCCCGCCTTCCGAAATTACCTTTTTTTTTTGGGTCTCTCTTATAGTTCTAGAAAGTCATCCCAGATGCGGACAAAGTGGTGGGTGGCTTGAAAAATAATTATTAGAAGAAATTCCATAAGGCAAGCAAGAAAAGTCAAGTTTAAAAGCTTATGGAAATAGTGTCTTATGTATGCGCATCAATTATGGACTCCTTGGAGTTCCGACTCCATCCAGGCTGAGGTTGGTAGGTGGATGATAGGATTTTCATTAACATAAGCTGGAATGACCTCAATAGCTGTTCCAGGCACTGTTTCAAATCTTGTCCATCTCGGCCGATATCTTGGGGAGAAGTTCCAATGAAAAGAAACAAAAAATTTCAGTGAAAATCTCATTTTCCATATATCGGTTGAGATTTCAGTATCTCAGACGATATATCGGCTCAGATCAAATTTCGATATATCGGCTGATGTTAATATTTTTTGACAACTTTAATTTTGATAAAAAATAAAATTATGTGATGGATAATATAATTAATATTTGTATATGCATGTAACCAATCGAAATGTGGGGTTTTCAACATTCAATAAAAACAATGGCGCAAGTCAAATCATCTTCGAATGCACATAAATCGAGATATGAACGGTTACACCAAAACTAATTTCAGGATTTGCACAAATTTGTCCAGCTGCATCCTGATATAAGGAGGGTCACTAAATATTTTGACGGAACTGGTATCTATTTCAATGAGAATTGAAAATTCAACTTTGAGGCCAAAATTTCGCGAGCCATAACTATCTTATTCGCTATATTTCTGTCGTATTTGTCATTTGACAAAAGAACTCTATTATAAAATAAAAAATTATTTAAAGAGAAAGAAGAAAAAAGGGAATTCAAATTTAATATCGATGAGGAGAAACTTGTGAGTAAATTCCTCACTTTATCCCTCTTATTCATGACTGGGTGTTATTTTTCTATCATACTTTAATATGATAAATATTGTTACTGTCAGATTGGTTGTGAAACTAGAAGATGACCAGATTCAATTAGGTAAAGATTTGATTTTGATTTCATGTTTGTTTAATTTGCAATAGAATTAAGGAAACTTTACTATAAGTAATTTAATTAAATTTGGTAAGAGAAGTTCAATTTATAAAAAATAATCAATTTTATGTGTTTAGTTTAATTTTGGATCATGAAATAGATCAGATCAATTAGAAGTGGAATCGGACGATTTAGAGTAGAAATAATGAAATTCAAAATCAAGTGAAATTATTATTTTTAAGGAAGTAACTATTTATACTATTATGCATGCATATCAATTTTAGAGATAATATATACCCAAGATATTCTCAATATGAACTTTATGATCCGAGATGTAAATCCAAGATGGATGCCCAAGATGCACTCATCTCGTCTGAGAGACTAGAATTTCTAAGACGAAACGTGACTGAAATCCAATATTTAAAACCTTAGTTCTAGGTCATCATGGTCCGTGGCTTGGTCCACCACCAAAGACACATGCCCCAATGGTACCATTTTATCCCCTTTATTCAACCCCTCTTTATCAAAAATGGTTACCTACTTGACAAAAGGAGCACGAACCTCAACCGACCACCCCCTTGGACCTCTTCCTACTCTTGCTACCGATGGAGTGTTGGGTCTCACTCGGGACAACCGGACACTACAATGATCTCCTTCTCTATCACGTGTACCATAGCCAAAGGAGTCAGGATGGTTCAGATGTTGGTATTGATGTCGTCAAAAACATCAAAACTGAGCTTATTGGCCACTTCAACAACAAAAAAGGGTTAGTCAAAATGCGTTTGTATTGGCCCGATCTTGCTTTCTTATAAGCTATAGGCATGATAAATCTGAATTACCTACGCTTGTTTGATATGTCCCAGCATAAGACTTACCTAGAGGCACAAAAATATCCAAGATACAAAGGGTCATACATGGGAATTTGATTAGAGCAGGACCTTTGTCCCTACCAATGCCTGGTTCTTATGGTCCTCCTCTTATATTACTTTCCTCGGAGCACTCCTGGTATCCGACGAGACGACCAACATCCAATGAGGAGGGATCAGGATGTCAACCATTTGTTGTGGATCGTAATCTTCCTATTATGGCATCAATACTACATCACTTAGCTTATCAAAGTCAACCTAGTTCCACTCTCCCAGCCACTCACCAAGGATAGCATTATCGTATACCCGATTCTCATCTGTGATTGACCCGATCGGAGGTTCATGGAATTTGATCTTGGTATAATTGCGCTTCACTTTAGCCATCTTCCTTGAGAGGGAAGCTTGAGGGATACCCATGTTCTAGGTTCCCCTCATCAGTCCAACCCGGTGGAGGTTGCTATCAGCCAACAAGACCTTCAAGTCCCGGATAATCCTATCGACCGCATTTAATTCTATTGACATATTCACTTAGCATCCTAAACCTGAAGATGGTGGAGTCAATGAAAGCTCCTGCCAAAGGATGAGTTCAGCTAAGCAAAGGAAAGGAAGGACATATAAAAAAAGAGAACGACAAGAAGAACTTACTAAGGTTTTGGAACTCAAGGTTCCTTAGTTTGGGGTTGACCCCGTAAAGGATGAAGAAATACTTCCCCATCCAGCCTGGAGTAGCCTTTCTTAAGATGGCCGTAAAGATCATGGGATGGATGCTGGCCTGGAAGTAGAAGCATATGTGATCAGGTATCTGGCTTCATTCTACAAATGGAAGACTATGTTGACTAGTTGAGCAGTCGACTTGGGAAGATGTAGGTCCATGCAGGCAACATAGAGCCTGCATAGAAAATGGTAGCTATTGGTTGTAAGTTGACCGGGATGTAATGACCCGTAATTTTAGCTATTTTAAATTATTGAATTTAATATGATTATTGAATAAAAATGGTTGGAAATAGAAATTATGTAATTTATAACTTGAATAAAATTTTGAAATAACCAATTTCGAAGATTTAGGCAATAACAAGTATTGAAATGAAATTTTATGTGTTGAATGTGTTTATAATCAATAGTTGGAACTGAATAATGAATGTTGAATTTCTGTAAAATGGAAGTAGTTGTTTTATTATTTGAATTCATTTTAAAAGTAAATTTTAAAAGTTAAATAACTTATATTTCAAGTATAATGATTTACTTGATAATTAATTGTTTAAATTTAATATTGGAATTATTTAAATAATTGGATCCTAAATTTAATATGAACAAAAATGATTTTGAAAGTTGATTTAAATTTTATTCAAACAAGAATGATGATCTTTAACTTTTAAAATCGAATTTAAAAGTGAATAAATTCATTTTGGAAATTATTTGTTTTAATTAACATGTAAAAATAGTCTTTTTGGATACTGTCTAAGATTTCGATGAAACTAGTTTCATCGGATCCGTAATAGTGAATTATTATAGGATTTCAAGTTTTGTAGCAATCAGACTTATCGTTTGGTCGTGCAAGCTTGAAATGCGTAGAAATTAATTAAAGGAATTTAATTAAAATAATTTGATTTTGAAAAGCTATCTTATGAATATGATAGAATTGGCTCCCGAGACTAGTTCCATTGTGTTCGGAATAGGGGTATAACATATAGAACGTCAAGTGGCACGCTTCGTTTGGAGTTTGGAATTTTCGCGGATGAATCAGGTTGGAAACTTTTACATTAGGCCACGTCTATTTTCATTTTCAAAACCCTAGTTATTCTTCAGCACCGTTCATACGATTTTAATGGTTAAAAATTCGCCATCTTCTCTCCTCATTTTCTCTCAATTCGTTCAACGAAATTGAATGCCTCCAAAAGCAAAGTTGAAGATCTTGTCGAGCTCAACGTTGTGGATGGTTGGATCGAGGCAAATCGGCTTGAAATCACCAGGATTCGCTCACATTCAATCGTAGTTTTTGGATTTTGTTGTGACGATGGTGGCTAACGCGTGCGACTGGAGAGGCGGAAGGCGAGGTCGGCGGTTCTGGTGGCGGTGGCGTTAGCTGTGCGCGAGCGATTCGTTCGATAATATAAAAAAAATGAAGACACGATCGCGTAAGCCTGGGAAGAGAGAAGCGGGAACGATGAGAAGAAGGGCTGTTGAGGTTAGGTTAAGTTGCTTGTTAATTAATTATGCTAAGTATGTTAATTAAGTTCTAATTATATCGTTATATTAATAAATTTGTAACTTTTTCATACGAGGTCGGATTCGAGCGAAATGAGTCGCGTGTGATTGTATCGACGAATGCTGCGACATGGAAATGAAGTGGAATTTATTTGAAGCTGGAAAATTTCCAGTTTCAAATAAAGGTGAGTGTTTTAAACCACTCCCGAGATGCTAAAATATTCTGAAGTTAGTTAAATTTAAAATCATGATGTGATTTATTTATATACTGTTGTTTGGTAATTTAAACTGGCATTATATTGACATATGAATTTAACTATTAGGAATTTGTAATCAACAGTTAAATTTTAAATTGAAATTAAACTGCTAGTAAAATTTCCGATTTTTGATAACTAGTTAATTGTTGTGATATTTTGACCGATTTGGATGTTGATTGTGATGAATGGCTATTGGTTGATATTTTGGATGATTGGATGTTTATTTATTTTATATATATCTTGTTATCACCCTGTATATTATTTAGCAGTATATAAACTATTATTTGAATTATTTTTAATAAATTAAAAAATCGGTTGAAATGATATATACCTATGATTATTTTAGATTGAAATGATATTTATCCATCCCTGAAATTAAAATTGAAATAACTATTCACTTGGCCATAGGATAGAAAATTATATACGGATACCAGATTGGTTAAATTTAATTGTCTTAAATTCTTGAATTTGAATATATTTAAGTGATTTTGGTTTAAAGAAATAAAATCGAATTTATAAAGATTGAATTAATTTCGAATTCGAGTCTTGAAATGTTGAAATTGAAATTGGTTAAAATGAATTGTTTTAAGAATTTATTTTGAAATATGAAGTAAAATCGACATATGACTTGAATTAAGAAATTTGAAATTATTTTAAAGGTTTGAATTTTTACTTGAACTTCGAAATTGTCTAAGTAAAAGTGGTATAAATGGATATTTCAAAATTTAAGCTCGGAATTGAATTATTTTGAAGATTTGAATCTAATCGAACATTGAAGTTTAATTTGATTCAAGTGATTTAAATCGGTAAATTGAAATTGGACTTGAAATTTATTTAATTTGAAAGGGTTTAAAATAAGTATTGAATTGAAATTTAAACTATTGAATCGAATTGTTGAATCGAATTTGAAGTTAAAAATGAAAATCGAAATTGAAATTGATTTGAATTGAAATCGAAGTTAATACGAATTGAAATTGAGTTGATTTGAATTGAATTGAGATTGAGGATGTTTTGAATCGAAAGATTTGGAATTGAATCAGGACTTTGAAACTATTTTCAAATAAATTATTTTAATATAAACTGTTTAAAATCTATCTTTTTAAATATTCAAATTTATTTGATTTTCCAAGCTATTTTACTATATAAACCATTTTCAATACTCAAATTATTTTATATTTAAACTATTTTAACTTTTTAAACTATTTAAAACTATTCAAACTATTTTTTGAAAATTCAAACTGGTCAAGGTTGGAATGTTTATATTTAAATCATGGATATAAATGCAAGTTGGATTAAAATGAAGTTATAATCTAAGTTGAAATTTAAAACGATTTTGGAAGTGAAATTGAAATATTGGAGCGAAATTATTTCAAGTGAAATTGACATATTTTGAGGAGATATTTTGAGATAAATGATATTTTGAAGTGAATATAATATTTTGGATATCAAGTATAAATCGTTTTTGAAATGTAAAAGTATCAACCGGTGTGTAAAACGACATTTGGTTGTTAAAGAGACCAGAGCCTCTTATTGGCATACTCTCCGTCAATATTGGAACCACTTTAACAACTGTGTACGTGACCAGAGCCTCTTATTGGCATACTCTCCATCAATTTTGGAAGTAGTTGGATTTGACGTATGTTTGCTGGATTTGAAAAAAGAGAACGATGATGGATAGACCCCGACACTTGTGCCAATTTGAAATGACTAAAATAGGACGCATTGACAAGGCCAAGTGGGCTAGCTACCCCTAGCGGACATCCGTTCTTCGATTTACTTCTTGGACTTGGTCCATACTATTACCTTTGATGTTGGTTTCGATTGGTGCCCCTTGATTTGGGATAACCTCCCTTTGACTCGATATGAGATGGATGGATGCGGTGGGCGATCGTGGCTACGATGCATTACCACCAGCCCTACAACCCGAACTAGTAGTATCTTACCTTAGGCATTGCCTCACGTGCCTTGTCATACTTTTATCCTTATACGAGACCACTACGATTTTGGTTTAGTGTTGTCGTATCACGGTGCATCCCTATCTCACGACGTGCTATTGTGTCGTTATATGCCAATTTTACGACAATGCTTAAAAGCGCATTAAGGGGGATTAATGTAAAGCCTTAACGCTATGAGAAATATTTATTTTATTAATTAAACATTACATATATAGTGTATTCTACTATATATAGATAATTTGATGGATCCTTAAAAGATGGAAAATCCCGTAATATCTCTTGAGTTATTGCAGGCATGTTATACACTGGATAGGAGATGTAAAACTCCGTAAACATCTCTGACGCTATTACACTCGTGTTATTCATGATATTGATTTGACTCACATAAGAATATTTTAGTTCTGACTCGAGTGTATTGTTTTACTTTATGGTCCGGTCAGCCCTGAGTTTTCAGCGCATTGAAGATCATTTATTCTAGAGGATGAAGACAAAGATTTGGTATATAATTACTAGTATTATTCCCACATTTTCTGTTGTATATATAACTTTGATAAATGTTGTATAAATTATAATCAAATTTATAGTATAAACAGCTTCATGAACTGTTTATTTGATTATTATATTTTGTCATTCCGCTGCTAGATTCTGTATTTGTTTTCTTCTTTTCTAATTTTTCTTAATTAACCCCATTGATTATCTGTGTTTCGGATTGTTTGAGTTGGACATGTGTGGATTATTATCGATTTAAACCTTCCGAAATGCGGGTCATCACAGTTGGTATCCGAGCTTTAGTTTAGCAATAACCTTAGTTTTGGTGGGGTTGGACTCATTAGAGATAGGGTAGTAATACCCTAGAATGAGTTTGTTTGAGAGTGTGTGTGTGTGTGTGTATGACAGCGTGTACTTGTTAGTGTTATAAAATGTTTTATATTGTGTTTACTTATCTGTTGAGTTGTTTATGAATTCTGGTCGGTGCGTGAGAAGCCATGTTATCGATAGTGGTTTCTAAACACTTAAACAAGGTAATTCAACATAATATTATTTTAAAAATCGGGTAAATGTAATAATTTTACCTAAATTATATTTTATATATAAAATGATTGCTTTCATAAACCTGTATGATTATTAATGAATGTTTGTTGTTAGGAGATGGTAGTATTTAGTTATCATCGGTTATTGTTTGAATTAAACTAAAAACGGATACTTCATGAATTCTATTTCATGAAGCATTCGATAATTAAATTGAATTGAAATCCAATTACAATAAGAATTGTTTGCAATAACAAAGATGTAAATTAACGAAATGTTTTCATAATAAGGTAATGGAATTGTATAAGTATATTTATAATATAGCTTATAAATAGAAAGAATTTAAAAGTTTAGAATTTGAGAATATGAATCTTGGTGCTTTTGAAATTGTTTTCAAGGATTTTGAAAATAATATTAGTATTATTTAAAATTATTTACAAATAGAAGTGTTTAAAAAGGAATTAAAAGGAAATAAGTCTTGTACTCTCCTCTTCTATCGTTGGAAAATAATTTCGGTGACGACGGCCGCATCCTCAACATTCATTTTTGAGTCTCAAAGTGGGAGAGGCCACTTAGTAGCTTTGCTACACATTTGGTTTGATAAACAGATTTTGATTTAAATTTCTAAATACGATTTGATATATATAAAAGATATGAATATATATTATTTCAAAATGATTTGAAATGAATCTGGTATTTGAATTCTTAAGTTCCTATCAATTATGATTTTCTGTTGTTGGAATAAAGTGAATTTTTTTGAATAGTTGGAAACTTCTAAAATGAGAAATGAGAAATAAGAAATTAAAGCTAAGTGTTTAAATGAAATATGAGAAGTTAAATTATAACTTTTAAATCTCAAGATAATGGAAATTTAAACATGTGTAAATTATTAAACATTCTTGTTAACTATAATGAATAAGATAAATTTATATAACACTCAATTACATTCTAAAAACATATATAAAACTTACCGGAAATGTTTAAAAAGTTGAAATGTTAATTATGAATATGTAATAGAATATTATACAAGGTTGAACATAAGTAGTAAAAATGTTTCAAATTGAAATTGTGTTTAAAGGAATGTTTGTAAAATTAAAATTAAAATTAAATTAAGTTATTACAAGAAATGTTATACCCTTAGTTAATGTTCTAAGAAATGTTAAATGAATAATTTGAGTAGTAAAAAGAAATACTATTTAGATACGATCTTAAGAAAACGTAAACAAATAATAAATTAAATCATATCTTTGTAAATTGTTTGTAAAATAAGAAATAAATTTGCAAAGGATGTTTTAAGATTTAGTTGTAGCTTTATGAGATAATTATAATTTGAATGATATTGTGTAAAAGAAGATACAGCCATATAAAATGATTATAAACTTAAGTTAAATGGAATGAATTGATGAAATAAGTTAATAAAATGAATTATAAGATGAAAGTTAACTTAAGAAAGTTGAACGGAATTGATTAGAATAATTTTTTATTATTAATATGAACTTGAGTTATAAAATAAAATTTACTTAAGTAAAGTTAATGATATGAATTAATGAAATGAACTAATGAAGTGAATCAATGAATTAATATGAATTTAAGGTATGAAGTAATAATAAACATTTTATTTAGAGTAAAACGGATGTGTAGCGTGAGACTACACAGCCGGTTAGATATCATAGCTAAATATAAATAGTGCGATCAACAAGCCTGACCGTTGGCCAAGATGAAATAGTTTAACATAGCGGTTATACAACATAAAGTATGGACACTGCCCGGATAATGGGCTACAAAATATGATGGAAGGTACAATCACTGTCAATGCTGATGGTTTCCAGGGACAGCTGAGGAGCTTCCAGTTGATTCAACAGAAGAAGACCTAGTGCGAGGCAGCCTAAGTCTGAAGGCGCTGAGAAGCTGTGACCTGTTGAGGATGAATAATAGTAAATAATCCGCCTGCAGGTACCCTCAAATAGTAATTTGGGCTTGTTAAACACATGAGCATTTCTCTCGATCCAGATGCACCAGCTAAAGATAGCTATAAAATGATCCAATCGTTTGTTCGGGGTGTTAAATTGCCAAAAGTCATAAAATGAAGTTATTGTTGGGATGAAACCAAGCAGGTGTGCAGCAGTTGCAGCCCAAACCTTAACCGAGAAGTCACAGTCAAAAAATAGGTGATGTATACTTTCAGTTGCATTAGAACAAAGGGCACAGTTGGAAACCAGCGTGATATTTAGTCGGAATAGTCTATCTCTGGTGTTGATACGACCATGGATAAGACACCATTGAAAGAACGCGATTCGAGGTTGGAGCTTGCAGTTCCAAAGTCTGGGAAAGTTGAAAAGGCGACCCGGGTTGTTTAGGTAAGAATAACAGGAAGCGACGGAAAAGCCGGTTGCAGGGTTTAAGGCCCAAAGTATTTTGTCTGAGGACTGGGAGAGACGAATGGATTGGAGAGAGGAGGCAGCATGCAGCAGCTCAGAAAAGGTATTGAGGTCGAAAAATGAAGGTGGGAGAAGATGGTCGGGGCCGAGAAGGAGGGAATCAGAAATTGTGATGCGCTGGGAGGCTACATTGGAGAAGAGGTTGGGAAGGGTGGAGGAAAGTGGAAGGTGGCCGGACCAAGTATCTAACCAGAAGAGGCAGTTCGACCCATTGCCCACTATGACATGAAAAAGGGATTTAACTCGGGGTATGCTGGAGAGGACACCGGACCAGAAAGGGGAAGGCCTGGGGTTGGGGATGGCATGGAGGGCAAGATGAGGGTTTGAGTGGTAATATAAAGAGGCAATCCATGATTTCCAAAGGAGGTTTTCAGGGGATAAAAATCTCCATAGCCATTTAGCTAGAAGAGCAAGATTGAAGTGGTGAAGATTGACGATACTAAGGCCACCATTAGAAGTGTGTGTGCAAACGGATCGCCAGTTGACGAGTTTCCTTATTCTGCCACCATTCCAAAGGAAAAAACTCCTTATCTTATCAATTCTATTGATTACCCAACATGGAACTTTGTAGAATGCCATCCAGTAGGAAGGGATGGCCGATAGGACAGATTTGACGAGGACAAGACGACCAGCAAAGGAGAGGGTGTGTGCCTTCCAGGAAAGGAGTCTATTTTCAATTTTTGAAATGAGGGGGAGCCAGTCAATTTTAAGGAGCTTGGTTGGTCTGAGAGGGATACCGAGGTAAGAGATAGGGAATTGGGCGATAGAGCAATTGAGCAAATTGGAATATGTGGGCCCGAGATGATCAGAATTCGCGAGCATGATGATAGAGCTTTTATTGAAATTGATAGATTGACCATATATAAGTTCAAAAGAATACAAAGCTACTTTGAGGCATCGGAAGTGGTTGACGTTGGGGGACGCAAACAGGATTGTGTCATCGGCGAAGTGTAAGTTAGATATGGACAGGTTGGAATTAGGAAGTTTAATGCCCTCGAAGATGTTGTTAGATATAGCTAATTTGATCATACGATTGAAAACGTCAGCCACGAGGACGAAAAGCAGGGGAGAGAGAGGATCACCTTGACGTAAACCCCTAGCGGATTTAATTAGACCCCCAATGGAGCCATTAATAGAAATTGAGGAAAAACTAGTGCTGAGGATATGTCGGATCCAACTGCACCATTTTGGTGGGAAGCCTCTATGTTCCAAAAGATCAAGGATGAATTGCCAGTTGACAGTATCAAAGGCCTTAGAGAAGTCTAATTTGAGGAGAATGCCTGGAGTTGAAGATTGGTGACAGAACGAAATAATCTCTTGAGTGGTTGCAACACAGTCCATAATGTTACGGCCAAGAATAAATGCAGATTGCTCAATCCCAATAAGAGGGTCTATGACTGATTGAAGGCGGTTGGCTAGAACTTTGGTGATAATTTTGAGAGTGGTGTTCAGTAGACTGATGGGGTGGAAAGAGGAAAGGGAAGTGGCACCAGAGGACTTGGGAAGGAGGATAATATTAGCATAGTTTAGACGAGCCACTGATGATGGGTCCTCATAAAATTCAACACACATCTCCATAATATCGTATTTGACAGTTTCCCAGAAATGTTTAAAGAAGAGGGGGCCGAAACCATCAGGACCCGGGGCTTTGTCGTCAGACATCTCCTTCAATGCAGACCAGATTTCTTCCTCCGAGAATGGTTGATCAATAGGAATGGGGGAACTATCAGGGTAGAGGAGATTCCAGTCAATGTGTGGGGTAGGGGGGAATGTTTGCCTAGGATATTCCGGTAGTAGGTGGAGAATAGTTCGAGAATAGCAGAATGGTCAGTGATAGATACATCGTTGTGGATGATTTCAGGGATAAAAGTGGATCTACGCCTACCATTGGCACAGCGATGGAAATAAGCTGTGTTTTTGTCACCCTCCTCAATCCATTTCGCTTTTGAACGTTGCTTCCAACCAATCTCCTCTTGTAGAGATAGTCTATCAAGTTCCAATTCCAAGTTTCTCAAACGAGCTCGGTCAGGTTCGGTGAGAGGGTGAGATTCTTCAAGAATGTTAAGATATAAAATTTCATCTTGGATTGCTGAGATGCGTGAACGAATTGAACCCTAGACCGACTTGGCCCAGGGTTTGATAAGTTTATGAAGGGCTCTAAGTTTGGTGACGATTCTGGCGGAAGCAGAGGCGATTGGGAAAGGCTGGGACCAGATGTTTTTGATGAAAGGGTCGAATGAAGGTTCAAGGATCCAAAGTCGCTTGAAGCGGAAGGGACTGGGAGGACGGATGGTTGAACCGGAGTCAAGGAGGATTGGACAGTGATCGGAGATGATGGAGGCGAGGCCAGAGGCCAAAGTGAGTGGGTATAAATCCTCCCAGGCAGGATTGAGTAGGAAACGGTCCAGTTTGGCCAAGGAGGGATCTGATCTGCGGTTAGACCAAGTGAACGTTCGATTACTGATGGGAGGGTCAATCAAGGAACATTGGTTGATAAAAGTGTTGAAGGATTCGGAGTCTTGAGAAAGTTTGCCAGAATTTATTTCGGTGGAGAAACGGGTGGTGTTGAAGTCTCCACCGATAACCCAAGGCCCATTGATATGAGAGGCGAATGTAATGCAATTTGACCATAACTCATTACGGTCAAGCGTATTTAGTGGGCCGTATATATTAGAGAAGAAAAAGATCGTTCCAGTTTGTAAATGCCGGAGTGCTACATGTAAAGCTGAAGAGTGATAAAAAGTTTGGCAATGGGACCATACGGATTCGTTCCAGGCTGTCACGATACCCCCACTAGAGCCATTTGCGTTAAGGTGGGCCCACCCGGTTAGGAATGTCCCACCGATTTGTCTAAGGAGATTGGGATTAGGGTCCGAAAGTTTAGATTCTTGCAGAAATAGAATATCCAAGTTATAGGGGGCAATTATGAGTTTGACGGAATGTCTCTTGCTGGGGTCCCCCAGACCCCTTACGTTCCAAGAAATTAACTTCATTGAGATAAAGACAAACGCTCCGATTCTAGTGCCTGTATGGAGGTGTAGTGTTCGTCACACAAACTCACACCCATGCAACATGCCATTTTTTGTTCAGACTTTTGTTATTAGAGGAGAAAACAACATGTTTAAAGAAACTACCAGGATGCGATGCCGCTTTATCCAACCTAGAGCTCCGGCGTACGGTCGTCGTAGTGAGGAACTGGGACAGCTGACTGGCCTCTTGCTGGGGGATCTAGCTTTGATCATCAGGATGTGGAGCCGAGAATAAAGGGGTGGGTGATTGGCCAATAGGGTGCGGGGTTGCCAAATGGGGACGGTGAGGTGAGGCTGGAGGCGGGTCCGGATTAGATGATGGAGGTGGGATATTTTGGTGTTGAGGAGTTGATAGGTCGAAATCAGCATATGGGTTCCATCCCTGATCTTGGACAACAGGCCAAGGGTCCCATCCTCTCGGGCCGACAACCTTAATCGAATGATCGTTAAAGTGGTCCAGGGCCTGTAAGGGGTCAGAGAAGAGGGGCTCATAGTTCATCACATCAAATCTGTCCTCAGAACACAGGTTGTCAGGAGCTATGTGTCGTTCAAATTGTTGAAAGTCGTTCTCATAATCGATACCAAGCAGATGATTCTCAGGCCTTCTATTAGGATGTTCATGCTCCCATTTCTCGATGGTAAGGAGGTAAGCTACGTCATTTATTACAGCGGCAAAGGATGAAGGGGAGTGGAATCCGCTGTAAAATTGCATTTTGATATATAGAAAGCGGTGGTCAAAATTTGTCCAATCACAATCATCTTGCATCAAGAATCTACCGGCTGGGCTAACTGCATCTGATATGGCGTCTGTATTGTGCCTGAAGAGTTCGGGAAAACCCGAAACTCTTGCCCATGCTGGCTGGTCTAGAGGTGGTGTGGGGTTGTCTGGTTCTTCCCATTGTCGAAACTGAATGGCATCTCCTGCTCTTACTATGGTTGAACGAAGAAGGATTTGGTCCCGGACAGCGTATGAGGGGTAGAAAAGGATAAAGCTATTGTTTGTCAGGAGCCATATCGGCTAGTCCTGATGGTGAAATTTGGTAGTGAGGGCGTGGTGAAGAGAATCGATCAACCACACGCCACTGATGATCTCGGCAGTAAGAAGGAGAGGAGGTTCCATTCGGCGAAAAGTTTTTGGTTTACTTTTTGGTTTGAATGGGTTATCAGGGGGTTTAGGAAGTGTGATAGAGGGTGGTAAAGTGCATTGGGAAGCGGGAGGGGCGAAAAGGGAGTGTGTTGGGAAGCGGGAGGTTTTTTGCTGAGCTGGTGATGGATTTGATTTTGGGACCCACTGGCTCAGAGCAGTTTTGTTTTTAGTGAGGAGAGAGAGGGGGGCGGCTGGGCTATTATTAATAGCACGTGTGGGTTTACGAGGCTTCTCGGGACAATGTGATTGTAGGTGACCAAAAAATCCGCATTTATAGCAAATCTTTGCATCTCGACAGTTTTTCGCCACGTGTCTATGACCCGCGCAACGAAGGCAACGACTTTTTGATTTCAAAAAATCGATAGTGTGACGCACACTCTGGAAGATCGGTAGGAGGAGACGCCGCCTGGTAGGTGGTTTAGGCAAGAGCGGAGGTTTGGGCGACGAGGCAACCACCTGAGCAAAGGTTCTAGTTGAGGGGACTTCTGAGGTTACAGGTTTGACGGGGATGGTGTTGGGCTTAGGCGGAGGAAGGACCGCGGCAGCCTTATCAGCTAAGGGGTTTTCGAGGATGTTGGTGTACTTGGGGGGAACGAAAGAGATGGGTGGAATGGATGTCGGAGGTAGTATGGGAGACGTGAAAGGAGGAGGAGGAGTGGTAGAGGAGGGCGCCATTAGATCTCGGAGCAATTTTCGTAATGTTTGGAGTGATCCTTTGGCCGTACGATAAGCAAACGCAAGTAATAATAAACATGAGTAGCGTTTTATAAAATGTTTATAATAATAAATTGTTTTATGAAATGGTTTATAAATGATATTAATATTAAATAGAATATACTAAGTGGTAATGAAATAAAGTATAACTTAAATAAGGTTAAATGAAATGATTTATAAAATGGTTCATAAATCAATTTAGTATGAAATATGTTATACATAAGTGAAATAATTGAAATTTGAATAAATTAATGTAAATTAAACAGATGTGAATAAATTGGAAGTAAGCCAATTAAATGTTAATAAAGAATGGATGTTAATAAAAAACTGAAGTGTATAAATTAACTATGGACATTGGATAATGTAGATTGATATAGTTATGAATTAATTGGATGAATATTAATGGTTGAATGGTTTCTTTTGTTGTAAATCATTGTTATTACTGCTTTTGGATGCATAAGATTTATGGTTGTGTATTCGTGCTCATGCTAATGATTTGGATTCAGAATTCATGTTATATAGTTCTATTAAACTCATATATGTTTCTATATATTTTATAAGTGACTAATATTCAAATTTGAGGTAAGATAGGTACATACGAAGACCGTTTGGACATATACGCGGGTTGATTTTCTTTTGCTTGCTTAATATGAGCGAACTCGCTCGTATTATTAATATTAAGGTACATATCTCGGGTTACATACCGCACTTTTATGTTTTTTCCTACGGGATGCCTCATCATTGAGATGAATAATGAATGTTGAATGTGTTTATAATCAATAACTGGAATTGAATAATGAATGTTGAATTTCTGTAAAATGGAAGTAGTTGTTTTATTATTTGAATTCGTTTTAATAGTAAATTTTAAAAGTTAATTGACTTATATTTCAAATATAATGATTTATTTGATAATTAATTATTTAAATTTAATATTGGAATTATTTAAATAATTGAATCCTGAATTTAATATGAACGAAAATAATTTTGAAAGTTGATTTAAATTTTATTTAAACAAGAATGAAGATCGTTAACTTTTAAAATCAAATTTAAAAGTGAATAAATTTATTTTGGAAATTATTTGTTTTAATTAACGTGCAAAAATAGTATTTTTGGGCACTATCTCGGATTTCGACGAAACAAGTTTCATTGAATCTGTAATAGTGAATTATTATAGGATTTCAAGTTTCATAGCGATAGGCTTATCGTTTGGCCATGCAAGCTTGAAACGCTAGAAATTAATTAAAGAAATTTAATTAAAATAATTTGATTTTGAAAAGCTATCTTCTGAATATGATGGAATTGGCTCCCGAGACTAGTTCCATTGTGTTCGGAATAGGGATATAACATATAGAACGCCAGGCGACACGCTTCGTTTGGAATTTTCATGGATGAATCAGGTCGAAAACTTATATATTAGGCCACGTCCATTTCATTTTCAAAACCCTAGTTATTCTTCTGTGTCGTTCATATGATTTTAATGGCTGAAGATTCACCATCTTCTCTCCTCATTTTCTCTCAATTCATTCAACGAAATTGAATTCCTACAAAAGCAAAGTTGAAGATCTCGTCGAGCTCTACGTCGTGGACGGTTGGATCGAGGCGAATCGTCTTGAAATCACCAGAATTCGCTCGCGTTTGATTGCAGTTTTTGGGTTTTGTTATGACGATGGTGGCTAGCATGCGCGATTGGAGAGGTGGAGGGCGAGGTCGGCGGTTCTGGTGGTGGCGGCGTTCAACTGTGCGCTAGCGATTTGTTTGATAAAAAAATGAAGAAGCGATCGCGTAAGCCTAGAAAGAGAGAAGTGGGAACGATGAGAAGGAGGGCTGTTTAGGTTAGGTTAAGTTAATTGTTAATTAATTATGTTAAGTATGTTAATTAAGTTTTAATTGTGTCATTATATTAATAAATTCGTAAATTTTTCATACGAGGTCGGATTCGAGTGAAACGCGTCACGTTGCCATCGTATCGACGAAGGCTACGACATGGATTTGAAGTGGAATTTATTTGAAGTTGGAAAATTTTCGGTTTCAAATAAAGGTAAGTGTTTTAAACCACTCATGAGATGCTAAAATATTCTGACGTTAGTTGAATTTGAAATCATGAAGTGATTTATTTTATTGACTATTGTTTGGCAATTTAACTGACATTATATTGACATATGAATTTAACTGTTAGGAATTTGTAATCGACGGTTAAATTTGAAATTGAAATTAAAATGCTTGTAAAATTCCCGACTTTTGATAACTAGTTAATTGTTGTGATATTTTGACTGATTTGGATGTTGATGGTGATGAATGGCTATTGGTAGACATTTTGGATGATTGGATGTTTATTTATTTTATATATATCCTGTTATCACCATGTATATTATTTGACAGTATATAAACTGTTATTTAAATTAAATAGGTTGAAATGGTATATACCTATGACATTTATTTTGGATTGAAATGATATATATCCATCCCTGAAATTAAAATTAAAATAACTATTCACTTGGCCATATGATAGAAAATTATATACGGACACCAGATTGGTTAAATGAAATGGTTTTAAATTCTTGAATTTGAATCTATTTAAATGATTTTGATTTAAAGAAATAAAATCAAATTTATAAAGATCGAATTAATTCTGAATTCGAGTCTTGAAATATTGAAATTGATTAAAATGAATCGTTTTAAGAATTTATTTTGAAATGTGAAGTAAAATCAACATATTACTTGATTAAGAAAATTGAAATTGTTTTAAAGGTTTGAATTTTTACCTAAACTTCGAATTTGTCTAAGTAAAAGTGGTATAAATGGATATTTCAAAATTTGAGCTCGGAGTTGAATTATTTTGAAGATTTGAATTTAAATCCGAACATTGAAGTTGTTTGTACCAAAATTGGGCACAACACTCTTCGGAAGTCTTTGAAGAGATAAAGTGAAGAAATTAAATGTAAAAAGAGGATTTATCTAACAAAAACTCCAAATTTCAAAAATGAGAATAACTAAAATGCAGGGAGACACAAGAATTTAGAGTGGTTCGGCGTATTGCCTACGTCCACTGTGAAGTAGTTTGCTTTATTGATCTTTCTTTAATGTTTACAATTGATTTCAATGAATTACAGCGAATAACAATGATTTGTAGCAGTGAAATTCGCTGGTAGCAGCAGCAATGGAGTTCAGATCTGGATCTGGCGGAGTCCGGGCTTTGGAGACCTCAAAGAGGAAGAAGAACCCCTTTTCTGTTGGCTTTGGGGGTCTATTTATAGGTGTAGGAGGCTGGTATTTCGCTCAGATCTCGGGAGACCCTCTCTGGCACGTGACCAGGCCCGCGCGCCCAAGCCCGTGAAGTTTCGGTCTGATCCATGATCGATACGAACAGATTTCGACTCGGTCAAGACTTGGTCCAATCGAGTCGAAATTTGGCAGGAACATTCTTCATGTTGTACTTAAGCTGCTGTGAAAATTTCATAGCATTTGGACTTGTAGATCTCGAGATATGATCGATGCAAGTTGGAGTTTTTCCATCCGCGATCGATACGAACGAATTTCGACTCGGTCAAGACTTGCTCCGATCGAGTCGAAATTTGGCAAGAACATTCTTCATGTTGTACTTAAGCTGCTTTGAAAATTTCATAGCATTTGGACTTGTAGATCTCGAGATATGATCGATGCAAGTTGGAGTTTTTCCATCCGCGATCGATACGAACGAATTTCAACTCGGTCAAGATTTGCTCCGATCGAGTCAAAATTTGGCAGGAACATTCTTCATGTTGTACTTAAGCTGCTGTGAAAATTTCATAGCATTTGGACTTGTAGATCTCGAGATATGATCGATGCAAGTTGGAGTTTTTCCATCCGCGATCGATACGAACGAATTTCGACTCGGTCAATACTTGCTCCGATCGAGTCGAAATTTGGTAGGAACATTCTTCATGTTGTACTTTAGCTGCTGCGAGAATTTCATAGCATTTGGACTTGTAGATCTCGAGATATGATCGATGCAAGTTGGAGTTTTTCCATCCGCGATCGATACGAACGAATTTCGACTCGGTCAAGACTTGCTCCGATCGAGTCGAAATTTGGCAAGAACATTCCTTAGGTCATATTTAAGCTTCTGTGAAAATTTGGTGGCATTTGGGTTTGTAGATCTCGAGTTATGATCGATGCAAGTTTGGATTTCTCAACCGTGATCGATCAATATCTTAAGCATATGAACTCCGATTGACTTGAAATTCGAAATGTTGTCTCTCATAGCTTTGCTTGTCGTGTCATATCAATTTTAACTCGATTCGGGCTCGAAAAAAATTCGTCGACATCAATAGTGGGCCTGCATACAACCGATCTCTAGGATGAACTTCCCTTGGCTTTTAGTCAAGTTCTTGGTGTCACGGCCTTGCCAAAAGGACGCATAACATTTGCCCCCCAAAGTACGTCTTGTGTGAACATGACGTGCTTTGAAATGCTGCATCCTTCACTCTGAAAAAGTTCTATCTGATTCGTTGAGTAGTTGCTATCTTTTCGTCAAAAGATGTAACCTTCGATTGATTTCCAATAATATAAATGTTGATTTGTTGACTGCCAATGATTATGTAGTGCATTGTTGTAACTGAGTGTTGAGTGCTAGCGATTTGTTGTTCACTGTTGTAATTGTCATCAGGTAAGCATTCAACTCCTGTAAATTTTGAAAATTGAATGTTAGTCTGTCATACATGCATGTATGTTAGCCTGACTCCCGTCAATGTTTGCACGTTCACGGGTCGTTGTCAAGTTTTTTTTTTATCGATTTTCGCAATGATCCTCTTTTAGATCGATGTGAAATTCGAGTTGTAACAACGTTCGATGGTTGTTTTAAGTCCTTCCTTTGTATCGATCCTCTCCTGGATCGATCTGAGATGCTGGAATGTATGCTTCGTATCGATGGATACATAATTGGGTCTCGGATCGATGGCTGCAAAAGTAATGCTTTGTATCGACGGAGTCGAATGATCGAGACATAATCATGCAGTGATGCTTCACGGAGGATATGCCATTTCTCATTCCTTTATTCAATAAGAATCCCCGATTGGGGATAATCTTTGATAGAAGTCATCCATGACTCTCTTTTTAGATATGTTTCCAAGATCTAGTTGATCTTCATATGTCAATGCCTGGAATAATAAGCATTTCAACTGAGACAAAGTCTATTTGTCGTGCATCCCCAGAACTGGCTAGTTTGGCGAGTGATTCGGCATTTTCGTTTAGTTCTCTGAGGATTTGTGTAGTGGTGTAATAGTCGAAGCCGGCTAGTAGCTTTTGGACCCGATTGAGATAAGGAGCAAGATGTTGCCCCCTAGTCAGATAATCTTCCCTGACTTGGCATACTACTAACCGGTAATCACATAAGACATGTAAGGTTTCCACTCGTAGTTTTCTTGCAAGTTTGAGCGCCAAGGCTTCATACTTAGCTTCGTTATTTGTTGCAGGGAAGTTGAGTTTCAGGGCGTAGCAGGTCGTTCGTTCCTTAAGAGTCATTAACGCAACTTCGATGTTAGAAAGCCGATTATTGGAAGTTCCATCGGTGTACGTTCTCCATCGGTTGGATGGTTCTCCATTGTTCTTCGGATAATCATCCGATGTAGTGAATTTAGATATGAAGTATGCTAATGTTTGACCTTGGAGAGCTCTCCGAGGGAGATAAGTGATATCAAATTGGCTTAGCTTGATACTTCATTTGAGTAACTTTTCAGACATCTAAGGTTTCTATTGGACCTATCGTAATGGTTGGTCGATATGGACGTTAACGAGGTGAGCTTGTCAATTGCCAGCCTTCATCATATACTGGTCTTTGGATTCGTTTCTCTTCACATAGCATTGCGACGCTTATGGCGTGTGTTGACACGGCCCAATTGATGTATAAATCTTCGCGATCCAAAGGTTTGGGTAAAATGGGAGGTCTCTTTAAGCGATCTATCAGAGCTGGGAGTGCATCAACGCAGTTGTTAGTTCATTCAAAAGTTCTCTTCCCTCTCTTGGTCAGGTTGAAGAAGAGAATTCACTTGTAGATGGTCCTAGAGTCAAATCAACTTAGGATGGTAATCTTTCGACTTAGGCTCCGTACCTACTTGGTTGTCCTCGGTACATGGGTGTCTTTAATTGTCGGAATTTTCTAGAAATTAGTCTTGATTCGATGAGAATTGATGATGAAAACGAAGAATCTTTCTGATGTAATAGTGAAAGAGCATTTCAAAGGATCGAGTTTCATCCTGCAATTTTTTGGAGAGCGCTGAATACCTCTGTCAAGTCATCGATATGGTCGTTTGATAGCCGTGATCTCACGAGCATATTAACCACATCTACTTTCATCGACCGACCGATATGATTTTTGAATGATCTGTTAATCGTCCTTTGGTAAGTAGCATAAGCGTTCTCAAGTTCGAATCTAGGGATTTCAGCATAGCACTATAGGCCCAGGTCAATAATGAGACAGTTGTATTCCTGGTCTAGGACATGCTCCAGTATCCGATTGTATCTGGAGTGTGCATCCATGGATGTGAGTAATTCATGTCTGATGGTACGGTCCATTAGTTGGTTGATCATTGGAAGTGGAAAGTTGTGCTTTGTCATACCCCATGCAAATCTGAGTAGTTGACGTATGTCCTCCACTCTCTGTTCGTTTTTTTATAAGTAAAGGATTGGATACTCATTTTGGTTGGAGGGCATCATGGATAAACCCACCGGTTTTGAGCAGATTCGCCTCCTCTATAAGTGCAACAGATCTCTCCGGATCCATGTCGCATTGTTTTTGTTCATTGAGACATGCCTCGGGTCGACATTTAATGCATGGTTCTTCATGGCTGGCGAGAGTCCATATATATATATAAGATCGAGTCCAAGCGAACACATCAAGATTCTCCTGAAGTAAAACAGTTGACTCTTTCTTCACCATTGCGCAGAGTTGTGATTTGATCTACAGTACTCATGACGGGTTATAGGCGCCTCATGTGTTTATTTGCAATGGTAAATGATCAGGCTTATAAGGACGTGAATCAAAGGATTAGTAGAACTTAGCCTTGTACTACACGCTGCTACATAGCTGGCTCCAACTTTGAGATTGAATTCACTTGTGTTTCTGAATGATGCGCTTTTTATTCAATGTACTCGCGATCCGTTGCTCATTGTAAGGGTTGGAATGATGATCAGTCGCCCATGAGTTCGGGTATTGATCTGATGATTCTATCTCTAGGCATCCTTTCAGTCATAACCTTGAGTTGTTATGAATATCAGGCATGGGTCATAGGTTCAAATTGTCATAGTCAACTATCGGATAATTACTCTTTTGCCCCCAGTCTCGGGTTGGCGGATGCATTACGTGGACGGTCTAGTCTTGTCCTAGCTGTGTTTATATTGTAGTTCAAGCTTTAAGAATCGGAGTTGGTTGATGAATGGTTGAATCATATTAATCTTATCTTCTTGCTCGTGCCCCCAAGTCTGGGGAATATCTCGATAAGTGGCAGGGTAGATAATGTCCGCTTAAATTTTGTATTCTATCCCATTGAACCATGGGATCAAGTTAACCGATGGAAGGCTGAGTCGTGCCTATCATGTATTATGTTTTAGTTCTTTCCTATTGGGGGAATACATTGTTACTTTGCCGAAATTCGGACATAAGCTAGATTCTGGATGGTCAATGACATTCACTTCGCTGCTTATGTCGCCATACTTTGGGCAATACTTAAGAGTGAATCGTCCAGTCAGATCCGATGCAGGATTGATGCTTCCCTTGTTGAATCCAGGGTAAGAATCAGTGTGCAGATGTTTAGGTTGCACTTGTTTTGAATTGCTCATTTAGTCGGATCATGGTAAGAGTCAATGAATGAATGGTCGCGTTGCATTCATTTGGAATTGGGTGATCAACCATGTCCATTTCGATTTACGTTCTCCTGTCAGATTTAGGGATAAAGTTAGCTCAAATGCGGTCATGTCATGCTCGTCTGGTCTCATGCTCTTCCCGACAGATCAAAGGAAGGTAACGGAGGACGAATGGTCAAGTCACACCCATTCGTGGTTTATTCTTCTATCCATGCTCTATTGGTCAAAGGTATTCGATGGAGTTCGGGTCACATCGACTTGTAGACGAAGAGGACCGATATTGACCGTCGATTCAATGGTACGATGTGAAAGGTGCAGATCGATATTGCCCGTCAATCCGGCGGTACGATATAATTGGTTGCCCAGAACTTTGGGCATCATTCTGATTGGTTAGCATTAGGGTCTCCTTGTAGTCGTTGCCTTAAGTTGTAAAGGACGCTAAGCTGGAGATGTAGCGAGTCACCTTTCTCTTCTTTCGGTGATTTGTACTTCTACCTCCAGTCTTGAGTTAGAAGAGTTAGTTCATGGATGGTCTAATTGCACCTGTAGTGAGTTTATATTGCTCATGTCGAGTCTAGGTCAGAGTTGGTGAATGAATGGTCGAATCACATTCATTCGTTTGTCTATTCTTGTAGCCACACTTTGGGGATCAGAGTCAGTTGAAAGGCCATTCATCACACCTATTTGATGTTTATACCCCTGTCCGCACTCTGGGGACTAAGAGTTTTAGTAGAAAATGGTCGGACCGCATTTTCCTCGGTCAATTCCTCTGCCCCCAGTCAAGGGTAAAAGTTGAAGCGTGGTCGGTCAAATTACAACAACTTTAGTTTGATGCTTCTCCCACTGAACTGTAGGAAGGAATTGATTGGCGGATGGTTAGGTCACATCCGTCCATGTTGCACGCACAACCCGTCGGTTCACTGGCGAGAGTTAGCAGATGAACGGTCATGCCACATTCATTTGTGGTTGGATGGTAGTAATACCAATTCAGAATGGAACATCCAGCTAGGTCCATTTTTTGAATCTACGCCTCCCTGTCGAATCAAGGAAGAAATTTTGCCTTGTAGGGTTGGAGTGCATCCCTATAAATTTACGTTATGGTTCCCATGCCGGGGACAAGAGTTGATGCATGGACGGTCGTGTCATGCCCGCTTAGTGCTGGATGGTCGGATCGCATCCAATTTTGTGTGTTAAGTGTGCCCCCATGTTAGGGGAAGATTGGAAAGCAGACGGTCGAACCACATCCGCTTTTTGTACTACAGAACTCGATGAGGAACCATAGCCGATAGATGGACAGTCGAATCACATCCCTTTTGGTATTCATATTCCAAACCATGCTTTGAGGACTGGAGTTGGTTGATGGGTTGTTAGTCATACCTATTTGGTGTTTATACTCTAGCCTGCGCTCTCGGGACCGAAGTAAGTTGATGGGTGGTCATTCGCACCCAGTTGGTGTTTATACTCCAGTCCACACTCTGGGGACTTAGAGTTAGTTTATGTTTATACTCTAGTTCGCACTCTGGGAATCTGGAGTTAGTTGATGTTTATACTCCAGTTCGCACTCTAGGAATCTGGAGTTAGTTGATGTTTATACTCCAGTTCATACTCTGGGAATCTGGAGTTGATGTTTATACTCCGACTCGCACTCTGGGAGTTCGGAGTTGGTTGATGTTTATACTCCAGTTCGCACTCTGGGAATCTGGAGTTGATGTTTATACTCTGACTCGCACTCTGGGAGTTCGGAGTTGATGTTTATACTCCGTTTCGCACTCTGGGAATCCGGAGTTGATGTTTATACTCCAGTTTGCGCTTTGGGAATCTGGAGTTAATGTTTATACTCCGACTCGCACTCTGGGAGTTCGGAGTTGATGTTTATACTCCGTTTCGCACTCTGGGAATCCGGAGTTGGTTGATGTTTATACTCCAGTTCGCACTCTGGGAATCTGGAGTTGATGTTTATACTCCGACTCGCACTTTGGGAGTTCGAAGTTGGTTGATGTTTATACTTCAGTTCGCACTCTGGGAATCTGGAGTTGATGTTTATACTCTGACTCGCACTCTGGGAGTTTGGAGTTGATGTTTATACTCCGTTTCGCACTTTGGGAATCCGGAGTTGATGTTTATACTCCAGTTCGCGCTTTGGGAATTTGGAGTTAATGTTTATAATCCGACTCACACTCTGGGAGTTCGGAGTTGATGTTTATACTCCGTTTCGCACTCTGGGAACCCGGAGTTGATGTTTATACTCCGACTCGCACTCTGGGAGTTCGGAGTTGATGTTTATACTCCATTTCGCACTCTGGGAATCCAGAGTTGATGTTTATACTCCAGTTCGCGCTTTGAGAATCTGGAGTTAGTTGATCGGGTACGTGGATGGTTGTATCATATCCACCCTGCGTAGGCAAGCGAAGTCGTTAGATGGACGGATCCATCCTCCTCGAGCTTGTAAATATGGAAGGCGAGGTCGTTAGATGGACTGATCCATCCTCCTCGGGTTTAGGTTGAACACGGGCGAAGTCATTAGATGGACGGATCCATCCTCCTCGAGCCCATGTCCGTAAGCTTATACACCTTCTCACACTCTGGGAGTCGGAGTTAGTTAGAGGATTGTCGTGTATCAATCCCTTATTGTCGCAGTGTGATGGCTTGTCCCTGAGCTCGGGGTTTCACTTAGCGTGTGATTGGTGGGATCCCGATTAACTTCCAGTTATATGCCCCTCAACGAAGGATGAGATTTAGTTTATGGACGGTTGGATCGCGTCCGTGTTCATTTGGATTCCGCTTTTGCCAAGCCTAAGGAGTAAGATTAGTGTTCTGGCAAGCTTTGTGCTCGAGCATAGGAAGGGATGGTCGAACTACATCCACTCTGAGTTGTGTATTTTCCCTTAAGTCGGGTGCAAGAATTGGAGAGAAGACAGTCGAGTCACGTCCAATTTATAGTTTGCATTCTTTCGATCGAGCTAAGGAAGAGAGTTGAAATGACAGCTCGTGATGGTTAGCGAGTAGGCAGTCAGTCGTTGATGTCTTTAAATTGAGGGTTGGCCCCTGATGAAGTCGGTTTAAGGCATGATTGTTTTGCCGAATCACAGACGCAAATTGGGAAGTGAACGGTCAACTCATATCCACTTTAAACATGTGTTCTCAAATAACCCCAAGTGTCTAATGTAGGATTGGATGCATGGATGGTGACGTTGCGTCCACCCTTGGTGTGATTCCGATTTTATCGGGCATCAGAAGAAGCGTAAGTATTTTGGCGAGCTTCAAGTACGAGATGGAGAGTACATTGTTGGGATATATCACCCCATGTCTTTCCCAAATCTCCAATTAAATTTCATAGGTGGATGAGTGGATGGTCGGTTGCATCTACTTTGTACTAGAGTCTTGACCTTGTCGGTGTCTTCCGCTTTGATGCCTTGCCCCTAGTCAAGTGCATATAGTAGCCGATGAGTGGTCGAATCATGCTCGTCATGATGATACCTCGATGATTTGATCATAGTCCGTGGAGGTTGTTTTGCACCCAATCTTAAGTACTCGGTTACCTGCATCATTTGCAAGTAGTTTAATTCAAGTAGGTCCTATTTCGCAACGTAAATGAAATTGAATTAGAAATAATTCAAAAGAGATCAGATCAAATCTCATTGATAAGTGAGGCAGCATCGTATGCCCGCTATTGCACTTCAGTCCAACCCTTCTCAGTTGGAAGTCTAATGCAAATGATTCAATTTGATCAAAGTCCTTGATCGATAGGGGTCGGATGTTCCCGGTCCTTCGTTTTATGGGGCTTGCACATATTATCGGAGCTATTCTTCCCAGAGCATCCTTATGGCGTTGGCGTTAACAGTAGCCATTTAGAGAAGAGGAGTTTTCCGATCTAGAGTATGGAGCAGGTCCCCTCATTATCTTGCTATGTTGATCCTTCACCTGATTCATCAACTCAAAATTGGCATAGACATGTTGGTGTAGTTGTCGGCGGCGGTCCACCAGTTCTCTTGTTAAAGTCTGGAAATAAGCGTTGGTGATCAATTCATTTATGGGTATCGGCAGCAACTGGTTGTGGGCTTTTGAAGATGGTTCAGCGGTGACCAGCTATGTTTTGAGTTGGCAGAGTAGACATTGTAGGGCAGCCGTCATATTAACCATCGTATCATAGTTGTCAATTCAGGAGTTTAAAAGCTGGTCAATTGGAGGAAGTTGCATTCCACCTTAAAAGCATGATATATTAATCAACTCCAGTTCTTGGCATATTAGCTAGGTTCTCCAACCTCTGGGACTACGGTTGAGTAGTATTTCTTTACCCATTCCTTGATTGCAACTCAACATTTGTTGTTGTGATCTCCTATGTCTTGTTCAGTCATGGAACAATTAGAAGCACAGATGGAATGTTCCTTCACTAAATTGGTGATTGAACTCACTATGCGGGTGCCCTGCGCTGCGGCTAGGGTTTGAAATTTCGTATCGATGCGAATTGGATGCAGATGGATCGATACGAACATCATGTGAGTATCGATACGAATTGGAGCAGTTGCAATCGATATGAACAGAGCACAGGCGATCGATACGAACAGAGTGATGCGAAGCAGATCGAGTCGAATATAGGCTCTCTGATGGATGCGAAGCGGAGCGAGTCGAACAGTGGCTTCGCCAATGGAGTCGAAGGAGTCACTTCTGATGGTTGCGAAGCGAGTCGGAATGGTCACTTCTGATGGTTGTGAAGCGAGTCGAAATGGTCACTTCTGATGGCTGTGAAGCGAGTTGAAGTGAGCGAGTCGAAGTTGGCTTCTGATGGAGGCGAAGCAGAGCGATTCGAAGCAGTCACTTCTGATGGTTGCGAAGCGAGTCGAAATGGTCACTTCTGATGGCTGTGAAGCGAGTCGAAGTGAGCGAGTCGAAGTTGGCTTCTGATGGAGGCAAAGCAGAGCGAGTCGGAGCAGTCACTTCTGATGGTTGCGAAGCGAGTCGAAATGGTCACTTCTGATGGCTGTGAAGCGAGTCGAAGTGAGCGAGTCGAAGTTGGCTTCTGATGGAGGCGAAGCGGAGCGAGTCAAAGCAGTCACTTCTGATGGTTGCGAAGCGAGTCGAAATGGTTTCCGATGGTTGTGAAGCGAGTCGAAATGGTCACTTCTGATGGCTGTGAAGCGAGTCGAAGTTGGCTTCTGATGGAGGCGAAGCGGAGCGAGTCGCAGCAGTCACTTCTGATGGTTGCGAAGCGAGTCGAAATGGTCACTTCTGATGGTTGTGAAGCGAGTCGAAATGGTCACTTCTGATGGCTGTGAAGCGAGTCGAATAGAGCACTCTTGATCGATACGAACAGGAAAGTGGCGATCGATACGATCAGAGCGATGCGAAGCAGATCGATACAAACAGAGCGATGCGAAGCAGATCGATACGAACAGAGCACTCTTGATCGATACGAATCTTTGACATATTTTCTAGATACGAAAACATGGATACGAAAAACACCATATTTTCATGGATACGAAAATATGGATACGAAAATGACCATATTTTCTGGATACGAAAACATGGATACGAAAAACACCATATTTTCATGGATACGAAAATATGGATACGAAAATGACCATATTTTCTGGATACGAAATGATGGATTCGAAGATTACCATATTCTCTGGATACGAAATGATGGATTCGAAAATGACCATATTTTCTAGTTACGAAATGATGGATTCGAAAATGACCATATTTTCTGGATACGAAAACATGGATACGAAAATCACCATATTTTCATGGATATGAAAATATGGATACGAAAAGCCCTATATTTTCTGGATACGAAAACATGGATACGAAAATTATCATATTTTCATGGATACGAAAATATGTACGAAATGATTGATGAATGCAGTTCCTCTTAGATCTGGAGCAATCTGAATAGAATAGATGGAACCACTTGACGACAGATCTGGATTCCTCCTTAGATTTTTGCAATCCAACTACGGTAGTAGATCCACAGAGCAGGAGAAAAGCAAGGTTTCCCTCAGTAAAGCACCAAAGTGTTTGTACCAAAATTGGGCACAACACTCTTCGGAAGTCTTTGAAGAGATAAAGTGAAGAAATTAAATGTAAAAAGAGGATTTATCTAACAAAAACTCCAAATTTCAAAAATAAGAATAACTAAAATGCAGGGAGACACAAGAATTTAGAGTGGATCGGCGTATTGCCTACGTCCATTGTGAAGTAGTTTGCTTTATTGATCTTTCTTTAATGTTTACAATTGATTTCAATGAATTACAACGAATAACAATGATTTGTAGCAGTGAAATTCGCTGGTAGCAGCAGCAATGGAGTTCAGATCTGGATCTGGCGGAGTCCGGGCTTTGGAGACCTCAAAGAGGAAGAAGAACCCCTTTTCTGTTGGCTTTGGGGGTCTATTTATAGGTGTAGGAGGCTGGTATTTCGCTCAGATCTCGGGAGACCCTCTCTGGCACGTGACCAGGCCCGCGCGCCCAAGCCCGTGAAGTTTCGGTCCGATCCATGATCGATACGAACAGATTTCGACTCGGTCAAGACTTGCTCCAATCGAGTCGAAATTTGGCAGGAACATTCTTCATGTTGTACTTAAGCTGCTGTGAAAATTTCATAGCATTTGGACTTGTAGATCTCGAGATATGATCGATGCAAGTTGGAGTTTTTCCATCCGCGATCGATACGAACGAATTTCGACTCGGTCAAGACTTGCTCCGATCGAGTCGAAATTTGGCAAGAACATTCTTCATGTTGTAATTAAGCTGCTGTGAAAAGCATTTGGACTTGTAGATCTCGAGATATGATCGATGCAAGTTGGAGTTTTTCCATCCGCGATCGATACGAACGAATTTCGACTCGGTCAAGGCTTGCTCCGATCGAGTCGAAATTTGGCAGGAACATTCTTCATGTTGTACTTAACCTGCTGTGAAAATTTCATAGCATTTGGACTTGTAGATCTCGAGATATGATCGATGCAAGTTGGAGTTTTTCCATCCGCGATCGATACAAACGAATTTCAACTCGGTCAAGACTTGCTCCGATCGAGTCGAAATTTGGAAGGAACATTCTTCATGTTGTACTTAAGCTGCTATGAAAATTTCATAGCATTTGGACTTGTAGATCTCGAGATATGATCGATGCAAGTTGGAGTTTTTCCATCCGCGATCGATACGAACGAATTTCGACTCGGTCAAGACTTGCTCCAATCGAGTCAAAATTTGGCAGGAACATTCTTCATGTTGTATTTAAGCTGCTGTGAAAATTTCATAGCATTTGGACTTGTAGATCTCGAGATATGATCGATGCAAGTTGGAGTTTTCCATCCGCGATCGATACGAACGAATTTCGACTCGGTCAAGACTTGCTCCGATCGAGTCGAAATTTGGCAGGAACATTCTTCATGTTGCACTTAAGCTGCTGTGAA
Source organism: Allium fistulosum (assembly GCA_030737815.1). Lineage (NCBI taxonomy): Eukaryota > Viridiplantae > Streptophyta > Magnoliopsida > Asparagales > Amaryllidaceae > Allium > Allium fistulosum. The sequence goes on from CM060901.1 coordinate 638,727,798, forward strand.
AATTTCATAGCATTTGGACTTGTAGATCTCGAGATATGATCGATGAAAGTTGGAGTTTTTCCATCCGTGATCGATACGAACGAATTTCGACTCGGTCAAGACTTACTCCGATCGAGTCGAAATTTGGTAGGAACATTCTTCATGTTGTACTTAAGCTGCTGTGAAAATTTCATAGCATTTGGACTTGTAGATCTCGAGATATGATCGATGTAAGTTGGAGATTTTCCATCCGCGATCGATACGAACGAATTTCGACTCGGTCAAGACTTGCTCCGATCGAGTCAAAATTTGGTTGGAACATTCCTCATGTTGTACTTTAGCTTCTGTGAAAATTTCATAGCATTTGGACTTGTAGATCTCGAGATATGATCGATGCAATTTGGAGTTTTTCCATCCGCGATCGATACGAACGAATTTCGACTCGGTCAAGACTTGCTCCGATCGAGTCGAAATTTGGCAGGAACATTCCTTAGGTAATATTTAAGCTCCTTTGAAAATTTGGTGGCATTTGGGTTTGTAGATCTCGAGTTATGATCGATGCAAGTTTGGATTTCTCAACCGTGATCAATCAATATCTTGAGCATATGAACTCCGATTGAGTTGAAATTTGGAATGTTGGCTCTCATAGCTTTTCTTGTCGTGTCATATCAATTTTAGCTCGATCCGGGCTCGAAAAAAATTTGTCGACATCCATAGTGAGCCTGCGTACAACCGATCTCCAAGATGAACTGCCCTCTGTTTTTAGTCAAGTTCTTGGTGTCACGGCCTTGCCAAAAGGCGGGATAACAGAAGTTTAATTAGATTTAAGTGATTTAAATCGGTAAATTGAAATTGGACTTGAAATTTATTTAATTTGAAAGGGTTTTAAATAAGAATTGAATTGAAATTTAAACTATTGAATCGAATTGTTGAATCGAATTTGAAGTTAAAAATAAAAATCGAAATCGAAATTGATTTGAATTGAAATTGAAATCGAAGTTAATTCGAATTGAAATCGAAATTGAGTCGATATGAATTGAATTGAGATTGAGGATGATTTGAATTTAAAGATTTGGAATTGAATCAGTTTGACTTTGAAACTATTTTCAAATAAATTATTTTTATATAAACTGTTTAAAATCTATCATTTTAAATATTCAAATTATTTTGATTTTCCAAGCTATATTACTATATAAACCATTTTCAATGCTAAAACTATTTTATACTTAAACTATTTTAACTTTTTAAACTATTTAAAACTATTCGAACTATTTTCTAAAAATTCAAACCGGTCAAGGTTAGAATGTTTATATTTAAATCGTGGATTTAAATGTGAATTGGGTTAAAATGAAATTATAACCTAAGTTGACATTCGAAACGATTTTGGAAGTGAAATTGAAATATTGGAGCGAACTGATTTCAAGTGAAATTGACATATTTTGTGTAAATATGATATTTGAGATTAACGATATTTTGAAGTGAATATGATATTTTGAATATCAAGTATAAATCATTTTCAAAATGTAAAAGTTCCAACCGGTGTGTAAAACGACGTTTGGTTGTTAAAGAGACCGGGGTCTCTTATTGGCATAATCTCTGTCAATATTGGAACCAATTTTAATGACTGTGTAGGCAGAGGAGACTCCAGAATAAAGTGGTTGGATTTGGTGTATGTTGGCTGGATTTGAAGAAAGATAATGATGATGGATAGGCCCCGACACTTGTGCCAATTTGAAATGACTAAAACAGGACAGTTTGGCAGGGCTAAATGGGCTAGCTACCCCTAGCGGACATCCGTTCTTCGATTTACTTCTTGGACTTTGTCCATACTATTACCTTTGATGTTGGTTTCAATTGGTGCACCTTGACTTGGGATAACCTCCCTTTGACTCGATATGGGATGGATGGACGCGGTGGGCGGTCGTGGCTACGAAAGCTTCCATACAAAGAACCAATCTGTCTTCAGTATTTGACCAACATGCTGGTGATTTGCACGGTCTTCCATACAAAGCTTCAAAAGGTGTCATTCCTATACTAGTCTGATAACTATTATTATGGGAAAACTTAACTAAGTGCAAATGGTCTTCCCACGACCCACCAAAATCCAGTACACAAGCTCTCAACAAATCTTCGAGTACCTTATTGACTCTCTCTATCTGCCCATCCGTCTGTGGGTAATAAACAGTACTCATCTTAAGCTTAATACCTAACACTTCCTGTAAACTCTTTCAAAACTCACTACTAAACAAAGCAGCTTTGTCACTGACTATACTATTAGGAATCCCACACAGTCTAACAATATTCTTCATAAACAACTTAGCCAATACAGGTGCCGTTCTGGTTGACTTAATACGAATGAAATGTACACTCTTGGTCAGTCTATCCACAATAACCCAAATACTCTCATTTCCCCTATTCGACCTTGGCAGCCCGTCAATAAAATCCATGGATATAGAATCCCATTTCCAAACTGGTATACCTAAAGGTTGAAACAAATCACTTGGCTTTTGATACTCGACTTTCACTTGTTGGAAATTCAAACATTGCTTTACCCATAAGCCTACATCCCTTTTCATACCTTCCCAGAAAAAACTTCTCTTCATATCCTGATGCACCTTAGTTCCTCCAAGATGAATAGTAAACTTCAATCGTTAACATTCCCTAAGAATTTCTTTCCTTAGGTCACCAACGTTTGGAACACACAATCATCCCTTCATTCTTAACCATCCATTTTGGTCAAGTCTAAAATCCTTCAAATCATCAATCTCAGTTCCACCTTTAAGCCTTCTAATTCTTTAGGCTAGTAATAGATCATCACTTTGTTTAGAAGCAATTCTTTCAATTAATACTGGTCGAACTTCCAAATAATATAACAGGGTAATATTCTGGCTAGAACTAGCGGTCGATCTTAAACACACACCACAAGTAGTCAATGCTTCTAAATCCTTACATTCCGCTACCATAGCTAACACCACATTCTGATGTTTCCTACTAAGTGCATCAGCAACTTTATTTCCTCTCCCTGCCGTATACTCAATACCGAAATCATACGCTGCTAAAGACTCTAGCCATCTCTGATGTCTCATGTTCAACTTTTTCCGAGAGAATAAATACTTCGATGACTTATGATTTGTAAACAACTCGAGTCTTTCTCCTAAGAGGTAGTGTCTCCACACCTTCAAAGCAATGAACACCACTGCCAACTCTAAATCATGAGTCGGATACTTAACTCTATGTGGTCTAAGCTATCGAGAAGCGTAGGCAATCACTTTACCTCTTTGCATCAACACAACTCCTAATCTTGTCCCAAATCCCGATTACCATCTGGCACAACTTTATGTGGTCTAAGCTATCGAGAAGCGTAGGCAATCACTTTACCTCTTTGTATACACCACCAAATCCCGATTACCATCTAGCACAACTAACACAGGTGATTTAGTCAATAAATGATCTATCTTTTCGAATGCTTCCTCACATTTACTAAACCAAATAAACTTTACGTCCTTTCTAGTTAGCTTAGTCAAAGGTGCTGCTATCCAAGAGAAATCCTTTATGAATCTCAGGTAATAGCCAGCTAATACAAGAAAACTCTTTATCTCGGTCACCATCTCAAGTCTCTTCCAACTATTTACAGATTCAGTCTTAGCTGGATCTACAGATAACTCTTCCTCTGAAATTACATGACCAAGAAACTTAACTTCTCTCTTCCAAAAATGACATTTCAAAAACTTCACTTTTAGTTGATGCTGTCTTAACTTCTCAAGCACTATTCAGAGATGAACCTCACTATCACTTTCATCCTTAGAATATATAGGAATTTCCTCACTAAACACTAACACAGACTTATTCAAGTGCTCTCGGAAAATTCGATGCATCAAGTCCACAAAGAAAGCAGGTACGTTTATCAATCCGAATGGCATTATTTACCACTTGTACGAACCATATCTTGTTCGAAATGCTGTCAAAGGAATACTGTCCTCCACCACCCTCAGTTGATGGAACCCTATCGCTAAATCCAATTAGGAAAACACTTTGGCTCCCTCAACTGATCAAATAAATCATTAATTATAGGCAAAGAATATCTATTCTTTATCGTCTTCTCATTCAGCTTACGATAATCAATACATCATCTCAACGACCCATCCGGTTATTTCACGAACACCGCAACCGCTTCCCAAGGTGAATTGCTTGGTCTAATGAAACTCTTTCCTTCTAAGTCCACTAATTGCACCTTTAACTCTTTCATCTCAGTAGGTGTCGTTCTGCTAGGCGGTTTACTTATGGGTTTAGCTCTAGGTAGAAGATCAATTCTTAACTCAATAGCTCTCCTTGGTGGTAATCCTGTAACTGGTTCAAAAACATCTGCAAGTTCTCTTACAACTAAAACCTGACTGAACTCATCTTCCACCTTTGTTGCACCCAATAAAGTACAAACATCTAAACTCAAATTCTCAACTGAATATATAATTCGATCGTAAATATTAGGGTGTATTAATGATATTTTCCTATCCTGGCAAGATATCTTAGCATCATATTTGCTCAACCAATCCATACCCAAAATAATTTACTCAACCAATCCATACCGAAAATAATCCCAAAGCCCAAAAAATCAAACATAAACAAACTACAAGCAAAAGTATGACCTAACAACTCAGATTCTAGATGGTCACATCTCATCTCAAGAGTTGCATACCCTCATATTGGATTTGCACCCTTAAGAAAGTAACAATGTATAATGGGTCTAAATCTAACTTATCTACCAAACACTGAGAGATAAAAGAATGTGATGCACCAATGTAAAATAATACTGTAACAAGTATACTATGAATCAAAAGTGTAGCCCCCATCATAGCCTTTCCCTCTCCTCTGCTGTTGGCCTAGAAGATGATGGCTCCAAAGCCAAGACCTTCCCTTTTTTTGCTTTCGCTACTTTTGGACATTTATTCTTATAATGCCCTACCTTGTCACAGTTGAAGCACTTCACATTCTTCTTCTCCACAACTGTCTTACCATCACCAGATCGACACTCATTAGCATAGTGCCGCTTCTTACCATATTTATAGCAAATGATATCAACTTTCCCTTTCTTGCCAGCTCCATGCTTCTGAGCTCCCTTTCCGTTAAAGAACTTTCTCTTCTTACCCTGAGAACTCTGGGTTTCCACCTGCTTATCATTCCAAAAAGTCGAAAAGCATCTCCTCGCTACTTATTGCCATTTTCACCACCATATTATACGGATCCCTGAGATGTGGCATAGTCGCCCTAGGAATCTCCGACCTCAAACCCCGGATAAACTTCTTATTCCTCTTGATCACTATATCAATGATGGCATATCCATATCTGGACATCTCATCAAACTTAGTAGCATACTCTAGTATGGACATCTCTCCTTGCACCAAATCAAAAAATTCCTAAGCAAGGTTGACTTGGCTACTTTAGATAAGAATCTCCTATGAAATTCATCCCAAGTCAATTCCCCTTCTTGCACACCTATGGTCACCACGTTCCACCGGTACAATGCTTGTCCTTGCAACTACCTAGAAGCCAATTTCCTTTTCTGCTCATTGTTCAACCCTAGATCATCAAAAATCCTCCCACTGTGCAATAGCCAGTTCTCCACTTCAATAGCATCCCCAGTTCCAAGAAAAGGCTTTCCTCCAAGACTAGTATAGTCACTGTTCAGCTTGGCATAGTTATTTCCAACTGGCACCATGGGATTAGCTCCTCCAACCAAACCAACAAAGCTCTAGCTTGTATCATATTGATAAAAAACTGATACATAGTCCCCATATCTACTGATGGGGTTCCAACACCTGCATTGGCATTTGCATTTTGGTTAGCATTTGCCTGTCGACCCTAATTACTTCTGGTATTCGGTCGCATATTTCCATTGGTTGTAGTACTTCCTCCAACTAGGTTCACTCTTTCATTTCTTGCTTCCATATCTCGCTTTCTTATAATCTGCATACGAGCCTTAATAAGATACAGAAGAACGGTCTAAGACAAAGGAGAGAATACATACTTATATATAGCAAATACAAGTACATTACTATAGCATTATCCCATACCCCAATCTTATTTTCTTATTTATTTGGAAAATGTTTTCAAAACACTTTTAATCTTTTAAATTTTACAAAAAGCTATGCTCTGATGCCAAATTGTAACATCCCCCATTTTGAGGCTCAAAACTAAACGCTACACATGAGGCAGTCATCCATAGTATCAATTTTCGATGACAAAATGCGGTTGTGTCAATCATATATAACATAAAAATACATGAATATGAAATTTTTTCTAAACTCGGTTCATTAAATAAACTTTCACATTTAATTTTAAAATAAGATTTCATATTCATTACATAATCCTGTTCGATCCCTCGTTCAGCGAAAATGTAATTATTACAAAATACTCCAAGAGAAACATATGAAGATGCCCCTTGGTTGATCAGAGTTTACTATTACTTGGCAGTTATAATTTCTATCATTACAACCATTCGAGCAAAATGAACTACACAGCGGATTAAATAAAACTCCTAATATAGCTATCTGCCTCCCGCATGTCTCTGGAAGCTTATTCGTAAAACTAGAAAACCTAAAAACCTACTCCCGGCCTACTCAAATGAGCACCTGAGATTTTAAGTGGAAAAACAAAAACTTCGGATCAAACGAACAGTCTGGTATGAATAATAACCTACCATCTCAAACCAAAATAGTCATCTAATGAGACCGCGCCACTGAGTAGAATGGGTTTTCCCGTCACTGGTATCTTATCTAAAACATATCAATAATATAAAATACTCCTACATCCATAATGGTTAGAACATAGTAAATAACATTTACAGTCATGCAACATAAAATGGACTACCCATCTCAATTTATTTGAGTATCCATCTCAATTTCATTTGACTACCGGTCTTAACTTCAAATGATTATCCGTCTTATATTTATGTGGACTACCCATTTCACATATGTACAATATATGGATTATCTATCCCCTACCATATGCACTACACCCATCACACATGGTTTAACTATCTAAATTATGTGGATTATCCATCATACATTCCATAGATTTCCTAGGATGACTATGAACTCATCACTTATCGATTTTAAAGCATGTTATACATTATTCACTCAAGTGCCTAATCGGTATCCCCAGTTAGGTTGACAAACCCATAAACTTATAGCATGTTGTGATTATATGCATTAGTATCCTCAATATATCATAAAATAAATGGCAAGTCAAATATAATATACATTGTTGTTCCGAATGAATAATGTCGAAATCATGAAGCATATGGCTTACACCATTAATATAGTAAAATAGAAGACTTATAGCATTCATGCTGTAATAACGATGTAGAACCTTTATCCGAGGTTAGAAAATAAAATTTAATTTTTCTTAAGTATATGAAAATTTTCATATCGAAATATAAGGTTGTCGACATACTTAAGATATAGACTATCATGCCCTTAAAACATGGTTTTAGTTAACATAGAAACTTGACAACTCGGCCTACAAGGCCTCAGTGTTGACATAAAAGGAATACGACATTAATGACACATGGAATTGTTGTAAAAAAAATGAAATATAGGATGCTGACATTGATAAACCTTGACATCAAAACCTTATATCGAAAACAATACCTGTGACATTAATTTAAGGATGCCGAAAAAAAGGCACTTTGCATGTTATGCCATAAAGCATATGATGACGGGATGGAAAACTCACGATATCAATATTTTAGTCAAAATCATATTTTAGTGGCATCATTGCCATAAAATAAGTTGATATCGGAATTTTTGACTTGCGGTATAAAAACTTACAACATCATTTAAAACCTGGGTAAAAACTCACGGCATCAATGTTTTATGTTATAGATTTCTAAACAAAGAAACAAGAGAGGTCGGGATAGTTTTGGTGTGTTACGAGATCACCATGATAACATTGATTTGATGCCGGATACCTTGTACCTGGGGTTCGGGATTCATACTGACATCATGGCAATATCGTAATTAATACAAGAACTGCTTTATTTGTATTAAGTAATTACTTTCACCAACTCTCAACCCTTGTCAAATCAATTGGAGATCAAAAACTTAGGTTTTACCCTTAAAACCATCAACATAATTTCATAAAAATTCCATAAATCATTATTTTGTCTAAATAATGCCATAAACAATCATAATTTGATAATATCATCATAATAAATTTGGAAATTATCCATATTCGAAATCAAGCACAAAAAATAAGGATGGTCAACTATTATTCACTTTAGATTGAATGATAAGAGATTGAGATTAACTTTCCTTAGTTTTTCCCTTGAGCTCTTTAGTTTTCTCTTCTGATCTTCCTTAGTAATAGCCGGCTTTGCTTTGTGCTTTTAGTTAGTGAATTTTGAAATGAGAATGGATAAGAGGGAGGATGGGTAAAGGGTATGAACTAAGATTCTATTCCTAATTTTCCCTTCTTATTTATTCTTTTCTTTTCCAAGTTTTTAAAACAATCTTATTCCTTGATTCATTAAGGTCAAACTATCCAATTACATTACATTACATTATTTTATTTAATTATCAAATCTCACTCTCCTTTGGAAATATCACCAACATCGATCGACCACCATTGACATGCCAATGATGGTTGATCGACCTCCAAAAGATGGCCAAAAAGGCATGGATTCCAGCCAAGCATCGACACAGAATTATACACAAAAGCAACACTTTCAAGCACTTAAATAACAGCAAAAATCATAAAATAGTAAAGAAAGCCCATTTTCCATGGAAAAGAAGTAGCGAAGGAGAAGGGGAATAGCCTATAGTTTATCGAAGAAGAAAGCTTGAAAATTCGAAGAGTTTTGAAGGTTTTTGGATTTTTTAATGACGTAAATACTCTTTAGCTTCGGTAAATAATAAAGTAGGAGAAGATAAGGGTATTATAAATACCTACCCCCTTGTTCACACTATTGCATCCGAAAGGCCATCAGATCTCAACTGTCTAGGTGTAATCAATGCTAATGTCACTTCACACACTTTAAAAATGTGAGTTCCTCTGCCATGTTTAAAAAAGTAAACCATCTTAGCCAATGGCACAAGGCCACGTATGGCATGCATTAAATGCATAGTAGAAAACCTAGGTAGCATGATCTTTGTGATTTGACAGACCCGCCCATGCTCACAGAGATGGGCTCGGAGATCGAAATATTGCTCAAATCTCACAAGTATAATAAGATAGCCTGCACATCATAGTTTGGCCCAACTCAAGCGACCAAGCACTTCTATGCCCGGCCCATTTAATGTCAGCCCACACTTAATATGTCTCCACACTAGCCCATCTAATTAACAACATTACAAGACAAGAGCCAACCTGATCAACTAAAGATTTTAATAGCCAACCCATCATATCAGGCCCAACTCCATCTCATCCCTCCTTCAACTGGTCTCAACTAGCCCATCTCGTCATCCCATGAATGGCTCGACACATCCTTTGCGACCTGTTCCCTAGCAATATTCAGCTTCACTTAGTAATCTTCAACCACAGGTAACCGGCTACTACCATACACGAGAAGCTTCTCATCCGCCTTACCACTTGGAAAAGAAAATGTAAACGATAAATAGTACAACCAGCTATACTAGGTATTGTAGCATTTCTACCAAATTGACGTCTACTACCTATAGCAAGCCGCCTTACTCAACTCAAAACACGTGCCATGTAAGGTATTACAACTTGCATGCTCCTCAGCCACATATACATAACACCTTTATGGTTGTAATCCATCATCCTATGCGTCCAGATCGATGGCTAGGAGCATTCCTCGCCTATTTTACCATGTAATATTGGTCATCCATGATCCAAATCAGCTGCAATAAATACCCCATGCTATAAAACATCAAAGGGGTTAATTTTTATGCTTAGATTTCTCATTTCCAGTATGCAATTCCTCTCGACGCTCTTAAATTTAGTATCATTGTAAGCTTAAGATCTAAGTTTCTTATTATTCTCTTATAATTTCTTATAATTGTAAGAGATAAACATAGCAAGAGATCTTCATAGTGGACGCATGAATATCTCCACCTAACCACTCTATATCTTGTGCCATTTACATTATTTGCTTACATCATTCTTCATTTTACATTATTAAGCTTAATATTAGTAAGTAACCTTTGCTAATATAAATGCATTAGTTTAATTCTAAGGTTGGCTAATTTTTTACTCAATAATAGGTAAGTGAAATCAAAGATGCAGTAATATAAATAAGCCAGAGATTGAGCAGAAAACAATCTTTTATTTACGTATCTTTGAGTATAAGGTTTGCGAGGGCCGCTCCTGCATAAGGACGACCTATATACATGAAAAGGATAAAATACAAGAAATAGAAAATGATCCACTTGAAGCTGAAGGCCTTACTTCCTCTTTGGTTCCTGCGATGGTGTACTTCCTTTTTCAATGGCTTGTGTTTTTCCCTCTTTGAGAGATCCAGAGATTGCGTTCTTGTTATCAACGTCGGAGCTAGAATTTTGATGAGTAGGGGAAACTTTGAGCATAGGTGTAGAAGGGTTCTAAGTGGGGCCAGCCAGAGACTTCATATGGATGCTCGGGCTAGGAAGAGAGCTAGACAGTGGAAGAGGAACCTCTTCCGTGCCTAATTCAAGCTTGATCTTCACTATCTTGGAGAGGTCAATCTCTAGTTGCTCCACCATTAAAGTTGTTTCATGTCCTTTCTCACCAATAATAGCCACTTCATCGTCAATGGAGACATTGACGTCATCCAGATCGTCCAGTGCACCTACCTTCTTGGAGTCGATAATGGGGCTAGAGAAAAAGGGTAGAGATGGAAGAATAGACGTTGTGGTGATAGTGGTAGACATGGTTGTGATAGCACTGGTGCTTAGGGCATGAGTGATCGGTGTTGGAAGAGGCAATGGTGGCAGTTGACCTATAAGTTGAGAAACAGAATGATATTGGTTAGTGATATCTCCAAGGAGAACCAAAGTTTCTCAAAGAAGAAGTTACGAGAGATATAATTTGAGCAGATGAAAAGTTTCTTTTGAGGGAGACGTAGCGATTTCCCTTTCCTCTACAACTTTTGAAGGTATAAGCAAAGTAGGAGGGATCTTTGGAGGAATGAAAGCCAAAACTTTTGGATTGTAACTTTCATAGGCAACAGCAGTAGCGGTTTAGAAGGGACAGATACATGTGTTTCTTTTGTGATAAATTCTAGAGCGGTCGCGTAGAAGTGGAAATTTCTACTTAATACACTTTTTGGGCAAGAGAGACATTGTTCGCACGGTCCAAAGAGCTAGGACCAGTGGGAGTCTCAGTAGACACCTTATCTTCAGCCATAACATCTGCTGCTTTGATGTTCTTTCCCTTCTCTAGGGCTATTAGATCATCTTTATCAAAAATATTGCTCTTTAGCTTCTGTTTGTCGACTTCATTTCCAAACTCTATAGCCCTTTTCAAAATCTCCTCCTAGGCCTTGACTAATGTGAGGGGATAGCCACCTCCTAACACTTGAAATTCTTCATTTCGATAATATTTGTGAAAAGTGGAAGAAGAGTGGCTTGGGTATCCTCTTCGGTAAGGTTCATTTTGGCCTTTAGATCTACAATCTCTTTTTCTGCATTGGCCAAGTTGATTCTTAAATCAATAGAATCATCCACTGAAGACTGAGCCATTTTCTTAGCCTCCTCCCTCAACTCCTTTTTGGCCTTTGGGTTTGTCTTGAGTTTGCTAATATCAGATTAAAGCTTGGCCTTCTAGGCCTCTTATTCTTTTATTTCTTTTTCAAGACTGTCGCTGTAAACATGTGGCTTTTCTAGTTGGTCGTTAGGGACCAAACTCTCGATCCTATAGACGGCGGCCTCCTCGAACAATCTCTTCTAGGAATCTTTTGCAGCCTCGGCTTTCTCCTATTTTTCCTTCTTGAGCTTGGCCAGCTCCTTCTTGTTGTCTTCATGGATGCGATTGTGACGGGCTCTCTTGATGTTAGAGCTTTGAATGATCAACTTAGGGGGTGAAGTGACTTAGGTGCCTTTAGGGAATGTCTCACAAATTATTTAATGCCACTTGTTCCCTTATCCTTGTCTTATCCTTCCTTATCCTTCCGTTGTTCATCATCCTTTTCTATTTCCTTATATGTGTCCTTTCATCTCCTGTCAACTCATCTCCTATGTTCCTATCTTCATCATCCCTCTCTTATTTAATAAGATTTTCTTTGGATTCCCGAGCCTCTTTATTTCCTTGTTCATTATCACTAGAGCTGGGTACTTCCTCGGTCTCCATGGGGATTACATGAGAAATCAGAGGATCATAAGAAACTTGAACCACCCTAAAAGGAAGTGGATTCTATTGAACGGTCCTACCAATGTAAAGCAGTTGATGGTAATGCATGCAAGCATTGGTGAGGAGGTAGAAGGTTTTCCTTGATCCAGGTTAGTTCCCTTTAAGAACTCTGAAGTGTCCGCCAGAGCGACAGTTGGGATTCGGCCAGAAATATTTGTAAAAGTATTGGGAAGAATATTAGTCACTTAGGTGACAAAAGCTCTATTGTAGCGAACATACTGGATAAGGGAACTTACGTCCAAAAATCAAATATCAATTAAACTCTTCAGGGCATTGGACAAAGAAATACTGGTCCATAAAGTAGCTTATTTCGCTGTGAAGCCCCTCGACAATGTTGCATCGATTGAAGTCTCGATTATCCTCAGAGATTAGGTCTCCATCCTTCTCTTAAAGTTAAGTATGAAAGAGAGCTTCTCTAAGGTCGGAGAATTACCAAGGTGCATCGTCAAGATGATATAAGAGAACTCACAAGGGCATAACCATTTGGATGGACTTGGGTCGGAGCTATCCCAAGTGATTGGAGAAGAAACTTCAAAAACTCGTTGAAGGAGGGCACGACTCCAGAAAAGCATATGAATAATCATATGCGGTATAGCCTACTGGAGGAGGATGGGACCTCTAGTGCGGCTCTGGCAGAAGAACTTTGTCTTTTGGAATTTCATGCTACCGAGTCTTTCCTCAGTTCTACCAGAGTGAGCCTTGAAGGTGTGGCGTCTAGAGGGTTATCCAACATCATAAGGATGGGCTAGTCAGCCTTCGGGATGAAAGGGCCTTGAAATCCTATTGGAGGGACAGCCTGGAGTTGAAGTTCCTGGGTAATTGAATGCCTTATCCTTGATGGCATATAAGCAAACATCGGGTCGGAGGATGAACCTGCTTCTTGAGGTCAACACTAGTTTAAAGATGAGGAGATCATCTAGGGTCAGCCATTCTATACCTAAAAACTTGATAGCAAACATGGTTAAGTATGATTTACCTTGAAGCTTTACTTAGATTAAAACCCATGTAGCAGATGTTAGAATCCAATGAATGTCGATGTATATTGACAAATCATATTTTGTATATTGGCTGGGGCAATGCAATATATCATTCTATGTAGAACGTGTTATGTGTCCACGCCACGGTGCACTCAAAAACTCTATATAGCTAGCCCACTCGTGTTGGAAAATGAGCCTCGTCATGCTATGGAACTATATGTCAGATTTTACCCATTATCATAGAGTGGACGACAATGTATGTCCAGAATGACACAGAGACATTCTTTGCATGATCAGAGGACTATGATATTCGACTCGAAGTGTCAGCACTTAATTTTGTTGGGTGCCAAAGTGCGTTTGATGCGACCATTTCTTAGAATCGTTCTATCAAAGTTGAGTCATCGATCCATATACAACCAAAGCCTAATGAAGATTAATCACCTACCCTCTCATTCAGCATCCCCACTCTATGACTCATCAAACTCAAAGTTCAACTTCAAGAAACACACAGTCAACCTCAAGGGACTTGAAATCAGATCTAAGAATCCTGGAGTTAGCTCCAAGGAACTCGAAGTCATTCTTGGGTTTGTCAAGACAAGTCGGCAGTGGCAAGGGGAGCCGATCAGTTCGGGTCTAATGATGGGTTAACGATGGTGATTTAAAGTCAACGGCAATGATAAGATGAATGCCACGACAGTGGCATGGAGAATAAGGATGAAACACACCTAAGATCAAGATTTGGGATAAGATTGGTTGAGATTGGGTGAAGCCTTTACTAGAACGTTCGACAACGACTTGACTGAGGTAATTCAGATTATGGTGGGGCTTGAGATATGGCGGTGACATCGAAGAATTAGTGAAGGTTGTGGTTCTAAATTCTCAAGGTGTTACTCGATTTTTTCATAAGTAAAATAGATAAACTGATAAAGGCTTCTTAGCTTGGCCCAGTCCGATCAGGGCAACTCGGATCTAGGCCAATCCCCAGCAAACCAGCCAATGTTATAGGCAGGCCGGCTAGGCTCCCTTTGTTGCCGACCCAGGTCCAAGCTAGGCACTGTTAGGAACTGGAGATAGTGGTTTTGATGACAACAACCTTTGTAACTTTTTTTATTATAACTTATATACTAACACTATTGTCTAGATATATATGAATGTTATTATGTAGAATATATATGGCAGGTACTGATTATTGAAGACTGTACAGTATAAAGATCAAGGATGAAGAAATCAAGTTTGAAGACTCACGAGTATCAAGATCAAGGTTTCAAGACAAGTGTCTAGTTTATTGTTGAAACTTCATAATAGCACAGAAATCTTCATTCCATATTTCATTTGGGATGGAACCCATTTCTATCTTCTTAGTGGCTTACAAACCCACGACAAGTAGCTTACAAACCTACGACAAGTGGCTTACAAACCCACGAACATCCTGGTTTTGTACAAGTTCTCGAGTCCTGATGTGATGAGATATTCTGCAGGAAGAAGCTTGCAAAACTACTTCAAAATGGTTTTTCAAAATGATTTTCAAAACTGATTTTCAAAATGTTTTAGCCTTAAAATATTCTTTGTCTTTGTTTTTAAATAAACTTTTGTTTTAAACTTCGTTTGTTTTTAAAAATATCTTCTGATTTTTAAAATATTCTTTTATAATATATATATATACTTGAGATTTAAAATCAAATTTATATATACATTCTAAAAATATATTTTTCTACTCTTCTTTATTTTAAAACATAGGAAAATTAGTTTATTTTACTCCAGAATCATTTCATCTTGTTTTCCGTTCAATATCATTTTCAAAACAAATTTTACATTATTTTTAACTAGGGTATGTCGACATCATGGGATACCCCATGTCGACATGGTGGCCGTTAAATTCAAAAGTTTTAATTTTCAAAAGAAGTGTCTATTCGTTTAAATCTCTTCACGAATGGTTATGACAGTTACTGGTCTATAAATAGCCTTCACAAACGAATTTAAAAAAAAACCATTTTCATATTTTCTTCACTCCTTCTTCTCCACAAATCCATATTCTAAAATTTTCATATTTTCAAGATCGTGCCGAAATTCTACCGAATTCTCAAGTGAATCAAATTAGAATCTCATTCTTGTTTGGTTCTTTGCCCTCTCTCGAAGATCAAAGTGCTATTCAGGGTTATAGGATTAATTTGTAATCAAAAGTTTATCGAGTCTCTCTATAAGGTGTGGTTGTGCCCGGAAATCAATTGGGTAATCTAGTAGCCCATAAATCAAGGGAGTTTGCCCCGGACTCGTGAGACATGAGGGTACCTCAAGGCCTTCAAAAACTGAGGATTGTAATCTCGACTTTGGTATAATAAAAATCTATATGAGGTGTTCTGCCTTGCTACAGGACTGGATGTAGGGTAACTCTGAACCAGTATAAAATCTGGTGTGTTCTTTCCTTTTACTGCTTTTTATTTACTTTCTGCATCTGTGTTTGATTCTGTGATTGTTCTGTGATTAAGTTTGCATTTATTTGTGTCATAATTTTAATTTAGTCCATATAAGTCTTAGAATCCATTAAACACTATTCACCCCCTCTCTAGTGTTAAATTAGCCTTAAGATCCTTAATCCGAACTCCCTTTCAATTGGTATCGAAGCATAGGTTTTCATAGTTTTCATAATCTGAAACTTGAAAATTTGAAAATGGCATTTTTAGAAAATTTTGTTAATACTAGTTTGAATTTATGCATTTCATCAAAGTATCATAGGCTGCGTATAGTTTTTATGAAAAATCAAGTTATCTACCGAATTGGTTTGTTATGTAGGAACAGACATGTTACATAGCTTTTGAAGAATCAACAACCAATGGAAAAACTGTGCAAATTGAGAAAGATAAATGGATACTTGATAGTGGCTGTTCAAGGCATATGACTGGAAATCCCGAGATACTCAATGACATTATATATCAAGATGGTGGATTGGTCAACTTTGGAGACAACTCAAAAGGATATGTGATTTGCATCGGCAATGTCGGTAATTCTAAAACTCCTCTTATTTCTAGTATTGTTCTTGTTAGGAATTTAAAACATAATCTGCTTAGTATAAGTCAACTATGTGATAAAGGATTTAAAAATTAAATTTGGAAAAGATAAGTGTCACATTGAAGATAATAAGTCAAATATTATCTTTAAAGGAATTAGGAAGAAAAACATTTCATCCTTAGTATGAAAGTTTCAAATGATAACTTATGTCTTTTGGCTAATACAAGTGACCCTTGGATTTGGCATAAAAGATTTGGTCATTTAAATTTCAAACTATTATCTAGGTTATCAAAACTTGACTTAGTTAGAGGTCTTCCCAAGTTAAACTTTAAAGTAGATAGTATATGTGATGCTTGCCAATTTGGAAAACTTAAGAAAAGTTCATTTAAATTAAAAGGTAAGATTTCTACTTCTAAACCTCTAGAATTACTTCATTTAGATTTATTTGGTCCATCTCAAGTTCAATCAATTAATCACAATAAATATGTTTTTGTAATTGCAGATGATTATTCTAGATATACTTGGACAATTTTTCTTAAACTTAAAAGTGATGCTTTTGAATTATATAAGAATTTTGCTAAAAGTATTCAAAATCAATTTTCTTTAAAAATAAAAACTATTCGTAGTGATCACGGTGGAGAATTTGAAAATGAAAATTTTGAGAATTTTTGTAATCAAAAGGAATCACTCATAATTTCTCTTTTCCAAGAACTCCACAACAAAACGGAGTGGTAGAACGTAAGAATAGAACGATTCAAGAGTGTGCTAGAACAATATTTTCTGATAGTAACTTACCTAAAAACTTTTGGGCTGAAGCAGTCGCTACAGCTTGTTATATATTAAATAGGATTTTAGTTAGACCATTAACTAATAAAACACCATACTAATTACTTTACAATAAGAAACCCATAGTAGCTTATTTTAAAGTTTTTGGTAGTAAGTGTTTTATTCTTAATACAAAAGATAATTTAGATAAATTTGAACCTAAATCCGACAAAGGTATCTTTATCGGATATTCTAATAGAATTAAAGCATTTAGAGTTTATAATTTAAGAACTAACACTATTGAAGAAACAATGCATGTATCTTTTGATGAAAATTTTAAAGATACTGTGCAAATAGAAGATGAAGAAGATTTTGTAACTTTAAATAATGAACCTAATGAAACTAATTGTGAAATCATTCAACTTAATAAAAGAATTAGACTATTAAAAGATCATCCTGTAGAAAATATACTAGGAAATATTGAATCTATAGTTAAAACAAGAAATCAACTAAATAGTATGAGTAATGTAGCTTTTATATCAACTATTGAACCTAAAAATCCAAAGGAATCATCATCTGATGATTCATGGATTCTTGCTATGCAAGAAGAATTGAACCAGTTCACCAGAAATGATGTTTGGGAACTTGTTCCTAAACCTGAGGATAAAAGTATAATTGGAACAAAATGGGTTTATAAAAATAAAATGAATGAACTCGTTGAGGTCGTGAGAAATAAAGCTCGTTTAGTCGCGCAAGGTTATTGTCAAGAAGAAGGAATTGATTATGGCGAAACCTTTGCACCCGTAGCAAGACTAGAAGCTATTAGGATTCTACTTGCTTTCGCAAATTACAATAATTTCAAGTTATATCAAATGGATGTTAAAAGTGCTTTTCTAAATGGTTTTGTAAAAGAAGATGTTTATGTTGAACAACCTTCACTTTTTGAAAATAATGAATTTCCAAATCATGTATATAAATTAAAGAAAGCTATATATGGTCTGAAACAAGCTCCTAGAGCCTGTTATGAAAGACTAAGATCTTATTTACTACAATCTGGTTTTGAAATTGGTAAAATAGATACAACTCTTTTTATTAAAAGAAACAAAAATGATATTCAATTAGTACAAATATATGTAGATGATATAATATTTGGGTCAACTAATAATATAATGAATAAAGAATTTTCAGATATAATGACTAAAGAATTTGAAATGAGTCATACAGGAGAACTAAGCTTCTTCTTAGGACTTCAAATCAAACAATTAGATAGGGGAATTTTCATTAGTCAAGAAAAATATGCTAAGGATTTAATTAATAAATTTGGATTGACCACTTCTAGTGGGAAACCAACTCCAAGGACAACTAATGTAGCTTTAAGTAAAGAAGATAAATCAAAAGATGTCGATCAAAAATTATATAGGGGAATGATTGATTCGTTGCTTTATATAACAACAAGTCGTCCTAACATCATGCATAGTGTCTGTCTCTGTGCAAGATACCAATCTCAACCTAAAGAAACTCACTTAAAAGCTGTTAAAAGAATTTTAAGATATGTAAAACATACTTTAGATTATGGTTTATTTTACCCTAAAAATGATGTATTTGATTTAATTTCATATTGTGAAGCTGATTACGCTGGTTGTAAATCAGACCGAAAAAGTACAAGTGGAACTTGCCACTTTCTAGGACATTCTCTGGTTTCCTGGTTCAGTAAGAAGCAAAACACTGTATCCTTGTCAACAACTGAAGCATAATATATATCTGCTGCTTTGGCTTGTTCTCAAGTTATATATATGCAAAAAACTTTAAAAGATTTTGGATTAACTATAACTAAATCACCAATTTATTGTGATAATACTAGTGCAATAAACTTATCTAAAAATCCAACTTATCATGCTAGAACAAAACATATTGATATTAGACATCATTTTCTTAGAGATAATATAAGTAAAGAAGTCATAACTCTTGAATATATTAATACTGAAAAACAAATTGCTGAGATATTAACCAAACCATTAAATGAACAAAACTTTACTAAATTTAGAAGAGAATTAGGTATATTTTCATTAACTGAAATATAAATTATAAAATCTTTGGTGTATAAAATCTTGAATTCCATTTAACTTTGGATGCTATATTTAACTCATACATAGTTATTATTCTTATGTCATATGTTTGTTTATCTCATTTTCTATTAAGTTCAAGGTTTATAGGTTATTGTTTTGTTAATGACAAAGGGGAGAAGTTATATAAAGGGCATTTCACCAGAAGGACAAACTTTGCAGTTCAATTAATTTCTAGGACACACATCCACAGAAATTAATTTTAAGGCCAAAGTCAGCAGAATAATTATTTTTAAAGTCAAAGTCGGCAGAATAATTATTTTTAAGGACAAATTCAGTAGTCCAATTACTTTCAAGGACATAATTTCATAGGTTTTTTTGGCCTTAGAAACTAATTATTTTGCATTTTGTCCTTAAAAGTAATTATTTCAGCTGTGTGTCCTAGAAACTAATTGCACTTTCTAGAGAGGCCCTTGTGGTTAATTTCCACTTATATAAAATAGTAGGCTTGGAGTAAGGCGGAGTTGTTGGTGTAAGGGGGAGTTATGGTATGATCGAAGTGGTGAGTATATTTTATAAGGTTGTCATCATCCAGACGAGGGAGATTGTTAGGAACTGGAGATAGTGGTTTTGATGACAACAACCTTTGTAACTTATTTTATTATAACTTATATACTAACACTATTATCTAGATATATATGAATGTTATTATGCAGGATATATATAAGGCATGTACTGATTATTGAAGACTGTACAATATAAAGATCAAGGATGAAGAAACCAAGTTTGAAGACTCTTGAGTATCAAGATCAAGATTTCAAGATAAGTGTCTAGTTTATTGTTAAAACTTCATAATATCACGAAAATCTTCATTCCATATTACATTTGGAATGGAACCCATTTCTATCTTCTTAGTGGCTTACAAACCCACGACAGGTAGCTTACAAACCTATGATAAGTGGCTTACAAACCCACGAACATCCTGGTTTTGTACGAGTTCTCGAGTCTTGATGTGATGAGATATTCTGCAGGAAGAAGCTTGCAAAACTACTTCAAAATGGTTTTTCAAAATGATTTTCAAAACTATTTTTCAAAATGTTTTAACCTTAAAATATTCTTTGTCTTTGTTTTTAAATAAACTTTTGTTTTAAACTTCGTTTGTTTTTAAAACTATCTTCTGATTTTTAAAATATTCTTTTATAATATATATATACTTGAGATTTAAAATCAAATTTATATATACATTCTAAAAATATATTTTTCTACTCTTCTTTATTTTAAAACATAGGAAAATTAGTTTATTTTACTCCAGAATCATTTCATCTTGTTTTCCGTTCAATACCATTTTCAAAACAAATTTTACATTATTTTTAACTAGGGTATGTGGACACCATGGGATACCCCATGTCGACATGGTGGCTGTTAAATTCAAAAGTTTCAATTTTCAAAAGAAGTGTCTATTCGTTTAAATCTCTTCACGAATGGTTATGACCGTTACTAGTCTATAAATAGCCCTCACAAACGAATTTAAAAAAAAACCATTTTCATATTTTCTTCACTCCTTCTTCTCCACAAATCCATATTCTAAAATTTTCATATTTTCAAGATCGTGCCGAAATTCTGCCGAATTCTCAAGTGAATCAAATTAGAATCTCATTCTTGTTTGGTTCTCTGCCCTCTCTTGAAGATCAAAGTGCTATTTAGAGTTATAGGATCAATTTGTAATCAAAAGTTTATCGAGTCTCTCTATAAGGTGTGGTTGTGCCTGGAAATCAATTGGGTAATCTTGTGGCCCGTAAATCAAGAGAGTTTGCCCCGGACTCGTGAGACAGGAGGGTACCTCAAGGCCTTTAGAAACTGAGGATTGTAATCTCGACTTTGGTATAATAAAAATCTGTATGAGGTGTTCTGCCTTGGTACAGGACTGGATGTAGGGTAACTCCGAACCAGTATAAAATCCGATGTGTTCTTTCCTTTTACTGTTTTTTATTTACTTTCCGCATCTGTGTTTGATTCTGTTATTGCTCTGTGATTAAGTTCTGCATTTGTTTGTGTCATATTATTAATTTAGTCCATATAAGTCTTAGAATCCATTAAACACTATTCACCCCCCTCTAATGTTAAATTAGCCGTAAGATCTTTAATCCGCACTCCCTTTTAGGCACATGTTCATGCATCTACTCAATAGCATTTCAAGACAGCTACCGATCGATGCACCTCCAAGCAACATTAATAGCCAACTTGTCGAGCAAACCCAAACCTAAGCAAAATCCAGCCCGGTCCGCACCAGCCCATCGCATTTACCAACTGGCTCTATTGTGCAGATACGCATTCGGGGTAGTAAGCAGATACCCATCTTCTCAAGCCTCTTTCCCAGCCAATTGCTGACTGGCATTGCTCAAGACTAGTTCATGCATGGCTC
This sequence comes from Allium fistulosum, assembly GCA_030737815.1. Taxonomy (NCBI): domain Eukaryota; kingdom Viridiplantae; phylum Streptophyta; class Magnoliopsida; order Asparagales; family Amaryllidaceae; genus Allium; species Allium fistulosum. The sequence continues at coordinate 638,749,352 of CM060901.1, forward strand.
ATCTTTGGCCCAACTTCAGTATTGCCACCTACGACCGATAGCTCGTCTCGTCATCTCCCGCCTTGCAAGACACTCATTCCAGCTTTTCCTTTAGTAACTTCATGTTCTCTTCATGTCTTCAGCAGTTAGCTAACCATCCCAGGCATGCTACTTAAGCATGTAGATGTAAATGACAAGAAGTACAACCAAGTGTATCTACTTTTGACAAAAAGCATGTCATATTCTTATAAAATGCCGCCACATTACATATGCATTAAATGTGAAGTAAAGGTAAAGCATGCACCTTGCATGTTTCCATTTTGACATTCGTCTCAGCCATACATTCCTTTCACTATTCCAGCCATCACTCGTTAGCCCGTTCGACCTAATCAACAGCTAGACACGATTCCTGCCTACTTTACAGCTCAATCTTAGGTATCCAAGCATCATTTTTAGCTACTATAAATACCCCTTGCATTATCACTTTAAAGGGGTTGGTATACGCAAGAATTCCAACGACTATACACCATTCAGATCTCGTCACACAACAAGCTCTTAAGATTAGGTCTTCATTAGTCTTAAGTGCCTCACTTTTTTATTACTCTTATGATTCCTTGTAATTGTAAGAGAGACATATAATAAGAGAACTTCATAGTAGATGTAGACAACCTTGCCGAACTACTCTATATTTGGAGTCATTTATATTAATTGCTTACTTGCCCCTCATTTTCCATTTTTAAGCCTAGTGATTAGTAAGTAACATTTTCTCTAAACAACGCATTAGTCTAAATTTGAAGTTGATGAAAAATCCAGTCAACATTTTGGTGCTAGAAGGAGAGTCTCCCCCTAAAGCTCTTAATTTTTCCTTACCTTTTTTTATCTTTTGTAAACTCTTTTCACACCTTTTGTACCATGTCTAACATTGGTAGCAATAGTGAATAGTGTTCCATCACCCCCTTCGATAACTGAATATTTCCTTTAAGGATTTAGATCGTAATCCCATTTTAGCTCTGTGTCATGCGCAATTACAATGCATGCCAATTCACTCCTTTACATTAATGCTACTATCAACCAAGGTATGGTAATTATGAATGTATTCTACATGAGGTTCACACCAATCGCTTAGAAATTCCCCGCCTCCCAGCTTTCATCAAATGATGGCGGTCATGTTAGTGTAAATGACGTCGCTTTTTGCAAACGGGTATTGGCATGCTCTTTCCTCTACCCAAGAATGCTCCTCCCACAAAAGAATATGAGTCGACCAGAGCTACTAGTAAAGCCAAGGGCAAGGTGGCTAATAATCATAACCACCTATCGTGCTTCCTTTGGAAATTCCTGGAGCAACTCCACACACTGGTTTACATTCGAAATAGCCCCCCCAACCCCCACCCCATAGGAACTATCCAGCAAGGCCATAACAAGTTTCCCTATAGGGAAAAGGCCTATTAGCTACCGTTTTACTTAATCAGTAGGCCACCGAAATACTCCCTCACTCGTCTTTGCCCCGGCCATGTCCGCAAGCAACTAGAGGCCCATCTGCATGTCTAAAGACTGTCGGGTTTAACAGTTGGCACTTTTCTCAAGCACGGTTACAAGCTCAGCCTATCACCATAGATAAGTTCCCACTCCTGAAAATAGTTCTATTATCTGCCATGTTCAAGCGAATGGTGGCACTCACCGTCTGTCTCACCATCATATAACTTTCTTATACAATAGTGCTTACGCTAGTCTTGCGCTCCAGTTCGTGTCAGGACCCGCGATCACCTTACGATTGGCGACATGTCATCCAAGAGAACCTTTGAGCCTTCATGCACTTTGGTTCGATCCGAGCCCATCCTCCATTCTGCATATAACCTTTTGTAACCTAAGAGGACCCATGAGCTAACATATGCTCCCATTGATGCCTCTACCACCCGCCACACCACATCTGGTCAGCATATGGTTCACATAAGCGGCCAGGCTCAAACCTTCCCATTAACATACATTGCTATTTAACTTATGTTAAAGGAACATTTTCTATAAATAATGCAGGGACTAAGATAGCCATTCGAGATACACTACTTTACAAGTCAAACATAGACATGCAAGTAATGGCAAAAAACCAAATGCTTAGGAAAAATTCACAACAAATGGTATTTTTTATCCAGTCCAATAGTATGAGGGCACAAAACCTGCTCCATTAGGTTTACAGAGATATTTTATCGCTAAATATTAAAAAGAAGAAAAAGAAGAAGAGGAAGAGACCCGTGCCATGGAACGCTCTAGAAGATCCAGCTTCAAATGTGCAGATGAGCACTCCTGGCACCGCCTTATTAGTATTTTGCTATGAAAGTAAAGGTGCACTGCCACCCTCAAAGCCTTCCACATTGAATCTTACAAGAGATCTCGAAAAACTACCGTCGATGACATGAAGGAACCTTCAAAGACTTTAGCTATGACATCAAAGGTAGAGACGACAACCACTACTCTTTTCAACAAGGCGGTAAAGTTTGCAAACCAACCTAGATTTGGTAGTGCTTGAGCAAGATGGTGAGGAAATCCATCAACATCTACTGGGCATTTGACATGATAACGATGGTCAATTAATGTCGGAAAAATAACTGTAGAGTGCGAGCCCAGGCCAAGCAACAATGCAAGATCCATCTCTAAGCAACATTCCAAACAGCAGTCTGAAAGCAACAATCAATAAAGATAGTTTAGTATTAAGCAACAATCAACAAGGATAGATCACATATCATCCATGCCACTATGGGGGTCGAGATGGGATATATATGAGTCTACTGCCTTAGAGTCCATGGTATATGTTGATACTAACTCACTTGAGTTTACTCTCCATGTAACATCCCGTATATTTGGACCATTTAAATTGACAATAATCCACACTTGTCAACTTAAATAATACAAAACACAGAACATTATGGGATTATAAGTACATAAATGTAAATGAGAATCAATACAACATCACAGACTCAGAACAGTCACAGAATAATGCAGCGGAAAATACATCGTCATAATAGTAGTTCATGAAGCTACTACAGAGCATACAACAATGTCTCAACATAAAGCGACTGAAAGAGATACAAGATGTCCAATACATAAGTACATCAAATACTGAAAATAAAATGATATAGATAAAAGCTAAGCCTTCAGCATCTTCGACCAACCTTGACCAGCAACGGAATATCTTCAGACTGACCCGAGCATATGCAAAAGAAACACTCGAGTCAGGACTCAAAATCTTATACAGGATAATCAATTGCATATAATAAAGTCCATAACTCAAAGGTGAATATAAACATCATTAAGGGATCGATAAACTACCTACAGAATACGCTAAATAGATAATGTCTAATCCATAAAGTAAGATATCAAAGTAGGGTTAAGCAGGGCCCATACACCTCTTAACCTGTTTATTCCCAAAAGCATATACAAAACCGTAGTTTCCCCAAAACCGGAAGTCACCAGAGGGCAATCCATATACTAAAGGTACAAATCAAAATCGTAGTGGTCTCGAATAGGATAATCAGTATGACAAGGTACATGAGGCGATACCAACTAGGATACTAGTAGTTGCGTGATCCGGACTGATGTTGGGCATAGCAGCTACTATCCCAACACCGCGAAACAACACTCCCAAATCAAGGGGTGCACCCAAATCGAATCACAAAAGCAATAGATAAGGTATCGAAGAAGTGTGTCCGCTAGAGGTAGCGAACCTCAATGGCCCGGCACGGCTCCTGTTTTAGTCATGTCAGGGGTCATCCAAAATCGTTCTCTTTCTTCAGTCAACGCGTTCATCAAAACCATCCACTTCATTCTGGATCAACACTTCGCGTATATTAGTTATTAAAGTGGTTTTCGGTATCGACAGAGAGTATGTCCATAATCCGATCCCGGACTCTTTAATAACTACGTATTAATTACCCAACAGTCAACTTTTTATTAAAGTTAAAACAAATCAAATCCAAAGGTCAAGTTGCAAATTTGACTTCCAAATTTGTTATTTCAAAATTCGATTCGTTTTAATTACAAAATCATATTCCGAAAAGAAATTCTAGTTCAAGCCCTTTAGTTATCAAAATTTAAGTATTCATGTTAAATCAACACTTCACTTATTAAATCAACTCAAATTTATGGATTACATGAAATAGTCAATCTTAGTTCAGCTAATTAAATCAAGTTTTATTCTTTAAATCCGTATTTACATTCCTAGGTTCATTACTATAATAATTTCATTTACTACATTCACTTTGTAAAACTTCGTTTATTTATTTATCAAAACTCGAAATTTAATCACTTTATCTTCTAACCTATTTACTTCTTAAATCTCATTTCGATTAACTTCGTCAAACACTTTGTTTAAATAAATAAATTTACAAATCCGTTTCAATTCATTACATTAATTCGTTCTCATTTATTTCAATTTATTTCTTTATTCCAACAAATCTAATTTATTTAATTCGAAAAATCCATTTTATTTATTTCAAACAAGTTCATTTATTTCATTCCATAAAATCATTTATTTACTTCCCAAACAAATTTATTTGATTTTAATAAAATCAATTTATTTATATTTCAAACAAATTTATTTATTCAACTCAATGAAATCATTTTATTTATATTTCAAAACAAACTTATATATTCAATTCAATAAAATCATTTTATTTGTATTTACGTTACCAAATTACAATACAGTTTTTCTAAGTTCGTTCCATAATTCCGAATAAGTCTCAATTTCAAAATGTTCTTTGTTGACCGTTCGGTTTCTTATTTAAATTATCTATCCTAGGCCAATTCATTCAATTGGGTATTTATCATTTCAACCCGATTATATTTAAATTTAAATTCAAAACATACAAAGGGAACTTGCAGTGTGATAGCAGGGATGGTGTCAAAGTAACTAAACAAGCAATAGCATCCATTTGCAACAATTCAACAATTCAAATAATCCCGAAATAGTCGTGTTAATTCGCGTTTGTTATTTACGCCAATTAATATAACTATTTCTAGAATCTACACTATCATTTCATGTAGATTAAAGATTATAACATTTCAGTTTCACTTGGTCGTTCAATTTCAATTACAACGGTTAATTCAATACGTTCAAAAGTCCAAAGTGACATCTATCAATTCTACGTGTCAATCAACTTAAAGGGTCAATTTAATTATTCAATATTCATCATATAAGAGGTCAAGTTTCACATATGTCATTCGGGATTTTATATCTATTCTATATCAAATTCAGTTTCAAATTTATTATTCATTACAATAACAACGAATTTAATATCACATAGCAAATTGGCGTCATAACTATTTAACATACTAACTTCAATTCAATTTTTAACATCAATCAATTTAACGTTCAAATTACATTCATAACATCCAACATCTAATTATCCTAGTATAATAGATTTTGAGTCGTGAATAGAAATTATTCACCTTGCGTGGTAAGAAGTTTGACGACGAAGCACGTAGACGATAGATAAGAGGCACGAACAAACACAACACCAACGAACAACAAACTGCAAGCGAATAATAATTCAATTACAATTTGTTCAATACAAGATATATATATAGATTGTACATATATATTCATACCGATCAAAGAAGCAGGATATGATGACAAAATAGATGAGGCCTAGTCTTGAGATTCCGGATCAGCAGCTGGAAATTCAGACAACGTTGAAAATTAATAACGAGACAAATAAAACAACTATACGCAACACTATCACCGGCAAGGCGAGGACCAACGTTTGGCGAACTACGCGGATGGCCAGTGGGGTAGTGGGTTCGGCAGTGGCTGTTGGTGGTTCGGCTGGTGGTGGAATGGGTGGGGCTGGGTGGTAGCAGCAGGCGGGATGTTGATGGGGTCAGGCTGGGAAGGAGGCGAGGAAGTGGGCTCGGAGGTCTGGGCACGGAGGTCTGGGGCGGGGTCTGGGCACGGTCTGGGCACGGTCTGGGCACGGGGTCTGGGGCGCGGAGGGTCAGAGCACGGGTCTGGGGCGCGGAGGGTCAGAGCACGGGTCTGGGCACGGGTGGGTGGCTGGGCGTGCGTCTGGGCCAGGTGGTATGGAGGCATTGGTCTGGGCGGAGGGCGAAGGGCAGTTGGGAGGGCTGGGTGATGGCAGCAGGCGGGGACGTGGCTGGAGGGTGGCGGCAGGCGGTTGGGCTGTGGGTTGCTGGGTTGCTTGTACGTGAGTGGAGTAGGGTGAATAGGAAAGAAGGAAGAAATGTTTGGACTATTATCTTTGTTTGCAGAGAAAGGAAAAGAAAAGAATGGAGAGTTTACCTGATGCTTGGAGGCAGAGAGAAGGAGATTTGAGTAAACAGCGAATGGTACTAGGTCATTGAAATTATAGGAACAGTAAACATCACTTAAAATCCCAAACGTTTCACCTATTCCCAATGCAACCCTTCACACTTCATCTCCCCACTAACTCATTTAATAACAGCTGGGATAAATTTTGTATTGCTTGTGAACGGCTGAAGGAAATTTGGGCTGAGTATTATTTAATTGGTCCGTCGGGAACCGATAAATTTACACGAATGAATTTTACGTCGGACCCCGATTTTTACAAATGAGTATACCGTTTTGATCAGTGCGACGATGCGGTTCCAACGGTACACAGGTTATTGCGATACGACGATTTTATAAAATTTGCATTTACGCCGCTTAAATTGTACGTTTTGCAAAATAAGATAAACGGAGTAGGCGATGACAGTTTGAGACGAAATGAATCATAAAATCTTGATCAGAATAATTTTTACAAGCGGACTGTGTAAAAATATTTGGATTTGGAAGATAAATTTTCGCAGCTTTATATGGACTGATATACAGTAAAACGCGAACGGACTTTACTGTAATATTTTCCAACGAAACTTTTTCTATGTCCATATCTAACTAGACGTATATCACAAATAAAATTTGGATGTAAATTTAGATCGTTTAAAATTTCAAAATTTTTATTGAAACGATGAATTTAAAATTTTAAATTGGGTTGAAATTTAGGGTCGTTACAATCTCCCCCACTCAAAACTTTTCGTCCTCGAAAAGGAACGAGACGAGTGAAGTAGAAATGAAATAAGTAGAAAAGTTAAGATAGATTTCGAGAAATCTGAATAATACCTGAAATTAATAGTTCGGGGTTTGAATCCCGAATACTATCCTCAGTTTCCCACGTGCAATCTCGCTCATCTGTGCTCCACTGTACTTTGACGAGATTTACCGATTTCCTTCTGAGTTGCTTTGTCTCACGATCAACTATCCGAAGTGGCTTTCGCTCAATAGTCAAGTCAGGCTCAATAACTATTTCATCCAACTGAGCAGTAGGGATGGTCATAGATGGATCGTGTACAACCTTGCGAAGATGTGAGACGTGGAACACGTTGTGAACACCAGCGAACTTTTCTGGTAACGCAACTCTATATGCCAATGTTCCAACTCTTTCTGTAATCTCAAACGGACCAACGAATCTGGGAGCTAATTTCCCTTTTCTTCCAAATCGAACAATATTCCTCAAAGGCGACACCTTCAGAAATACTTTGTCTCCTACACCGAATTCGAGATCTCTTCTCCTTTTGTCGGCATAGCTTTTCTGTCTATCCTGTGCCGTCTTTATCTTCTTCCTGATTTCTTCGACCTTTTCAGAAGCTTCCATAATCATTTCTGGTCCAAGCACTAATCGATCTCCCGACTCAATCCAACAAGCTGGCGATTTGCATGGCCGTCCATATAAGGCTTCGAACGGTGCCATACCAATGCTTGCCTGGTTTTTTAAAGGATAATTAATTCAAATTCAAATATACTCATTCAAATTTGAAATTCAAATTCTTTACCTGGTAACTATTATTATAAGTGAATTCAACCAAGTGAAGATGGTCTTCCCAGGATCCACCAAAGTCAATAATACAAGCTCGGAGAAGATCTTCCAAAATCTGGTTCACCCTCTCAGTTTGACCATCTGTCTGAGGATGATATGCTGTGCTCAGATTCAGTTTGGTGCCCAAGGTATCCTGGAATGCTTTCCAGAATTTACTGGTGAAAATAGGATCGCGATCGCATACAATACTAGATGGTACACCGTGAAGTTTAACAACTTCCCTCATGTATATCTCGGCCAAACTAGAGGCTGTACGAGTGGTCTTGACTGGAATAAAGTGAGCGGACTTTGTCAGTCTGTCAACAATCACCCATATGCTTTCGTTACCCTTTCTAGTCTTTGGTAGCCCATCAATAAAATCCATAGAAATTTGCTCCCATTTCCAACCTGGAATCTCTAGCGGTTGGAGCAATCCTGCTGTCTTTCTGTGATCTGCTTTGACTTGTTGGCAAGTGGTGCACCTGCTAACATAGATAGAAATATCGCGCTTCATTCCACTCCACCAATATAGTTTCTTCATATTCTGGTACATTTTGGTAGCACCGGGATGAAATGAAAGCGAAGACTTATGATTTTCTCGCAGCACTTCCTGTCTAAGACCATCGACATTAGGAACACAAATACGATTGTCGATCCTCAAAACTCCATCACTATCAACTTGTGCACCCACTTTGTTGTCGGCATTACTTACTCTGCCCATAACTAATTCCTTCATACGATAGAGCAAAGTGTCTTCATATTGCTTAGCTTTGATACGATCCATAAGAGATGGAGAGATACTAAGCTGGAATAACATGCCTTCGATAAGATTGCAACAAGACAATGCTTTGCTACGGCTCAAAGCATCTGCTACAACATTTGCTTTCCCCGGTGTATAAGTGATGTCGAGGTCGTATGCAGCTAAGAATTCAAGCCATCGGACTTGCCTCTGGTTCAAATCCTTCTGAGAAAAGATATACCTCAAGGACTTATGATCAGTGAATAGTTCGAACTTTGTTCCCAAAAGATGATGCCTCCAAAGTTTCAAAGCAAATACAACAGCAAGAAGCTCAAGATCATGAGTGGCATAGTTCAACTCATGGGTCTTCAACTGACGACCAGCATAAGCAATAACCTTTCCATTTTGCATAAGAACAGCGCCTAAACCTTCTCGGCAAGCATCTGTATAAATAGTCAATCCTTCACTTCCATCGATGACTGCAAGAACTGGGGCTGAAGTTAACCTGTGCTTCAACTCATTAAAAGCTGATTCGCACTTCTCACTCCAAATAAACTTAACATCCTTCCGAGTTAAAGCAGTAAGTGGGGCAGAAATCCAGGCAAAGTGCTCAATAAATCTGCGATAATATCCGGCTAAACCCAAGAAACTACGAATATCTGTAGGAGTTTTAGGAGTCTCCCAATCCTGTAGAAAAATTTCAAATTAGAAAGTGATAAGAGGAATTGAATAGAAATAGCGAATAGGGTGGGCTTACATTGATTACGGCGATCTTAGCTGGATCGACCGAAATTCCATTTTCAGAAACTATGTGGCCCAGGAATCTCACTTCATCTCGCCAGAAGTGGCATTTAGAGAATTTGGCCTTAAGTTGATGATTTCGGAGAGTTTCCAGAACATAAGCAAGGTGTGTCTCATGCTCCTTCTTGTCTTTGGAGAAGACGAGAATATCATCAATGAAAACAAGAACAAACTTGTTAAGCACATCACGGAAAACTCGATTCATCAAGTCAACGAAATAAGCAGGTGCGTTGGTCAAACCGAATGGCATAACCAACCATTCATAGAATCCATTCTCAGTACGGAAAGCTGTCTTATGGATACTATCTTCAGCAACTCTGAGTTGGTGGAATCCAGTGGCTAGATCAAGCTGTGAGAAAATTTTAGCTCCATGGAGCTGATCAAATAAATCGTTTATGCGAGGCATCGGATAACGATTCTTGAGAGTGCGTTTGTTCAGTTCCCGGTAATCAACACACATGCGAAGAGATCCATCTGATTTTGTGACAAATACAACTGCGGCGCCCCATTCAGAGCAACTTCTCCTAATCAAACCTTTAGCAAATAGATCATCAATTTGGGTTTTTAGTTCGGCCTTTTCTTTAGGAGCCATTCTTCGGTGTGGGAGAACTACGGGCGTAGCTCCAGGAATAAGATCAATACGGAAATCGATCTCCCGTTTGGGCGGTAGAGAGTTGACCTCTCCAAATACATCGGGAAATTTCTGAACAATAGGTGTAGTACTAAGATCATCCGGATGAGCATCAAGAGAGAATATGAAGCTTCCGGCATATTTCTGAGGTGATTTGCATTCAATGACAAGCGGTAGGCCCTTGTCATTGACTAGAGAAACAGAACGAGCTTTGCAAGAAATAACAGCATCGAATTTTCTTAACCAATCAGCACCTAACAAGATGTCAAATGCTGCGAAGCCAAGCACATAAAAATCCCAAGTGAATCGATATCTTCCATAAAAGAGCACGACCTCTTTACAAATTCTACTGAGGTTGGCAAGTCCTCCAATAGGGTTGGAGACGCATAGGGAAGTAGTAGCAAGAGTAGGTTCTAATTTGAGCTTATTACAGAGATCAATAGATATGAAGCTATGAGAAGCACCAGTATCGAATAATACCCTAATAGGTAAATCATGTAAAGAAAAAGTACTACGCAAGGTACCTTGGTCATCCTGAGTAGGTGGTGGAGGTGGTGTAGGAGTGGTGATAGCAAATACTCCAGATGGTGTGCCACGCTTATACATTGGGCATTCTTTCTTGAAATGACCCGGCTGGAGGCAGACATAGCATAAATCTTTCCTAGTCGTAGAAGGTGGTGGAATAGCAGCTCCGGTAGATGGACAGCTATTAGCATAATGGCCCTTCTTATCGTACTTGAAGCATGTGATATTAGCAAGATCGATAGGGCTTTTCTGAGCATATCCCAATCCTGTAGTCTTCTGCCAAGCTTTCTTCTGTTGATCAAAGTTCATCTTCCTCTTCCCGGGCTGGCTAGAAGAGGGCTGAGTAGGGGCAGCCTTGGCAGTGGATCCCTTAGGCTTTGCCTCATATCTAAGGGCATAGTCAACAAGCTCTGTGAAGGTGCAATGGATGTGGCCGGTAAGTAAGTCATAATACTCTGCTCTGGCTCCCATAATGAATTTCTCGTTCTTCAGAAGTGGTGTATCAATCAAGCCGAGTCCGAACTTGGAGAGTTCGTTGAACTTTCTCTCATACTCAGAAAAAGTCATATTGCCCTGCTTTAGATCCATGAAAGCTCTATAAAGTTGGGCCTTCCCAGCAGCTGGCATCCATTGTGCCGAGAAAGTATCCCTAATCCAAAAGATAGACTAGATGAACAATCATTTCAAAGATAGAAGGAAGAATTTAAACCACTAGAATCCAAACCATTCATACCTAAACTGGGCCCAAGTGATGGTGTTCTCCTCGATACGAGAAGTAACGGATTCCCACCAATCTTGTGCGGCATCTTGGAGTTGCCAAGCAGCAAGCTGACGCTTCTGGGCATCAGTAATCTCCAATCCAGAAAATATCTTCTCCAAACCCTTAAGCCATTGCTGAGCCTCTATGATGTTCTCGGATCCAGAAAACTTAGTACCTCCCAGTTGCGAATACTCCTTGCTAAGAGTAGTGAATTTGACAGGAGCTGGAGCGGCAGGTGCAGCCTGGGCAGGACCATTGCCTCGTCCACCTCTAACATTTCTTCTGGTACTCATCCTGAAATACCAAAAGAGATTTAGAACCAAAGATAAGATAATAGAATGCTAAGAAAACTAATCAACGAATCAAAGGAGCTTGAATTTTTGAAAGGATTTGGATATTGAATCGATTCTCCTCATTCTAGAGTATTGCTACTCTATCTCTAATGAGTTTCTTTATAATCCCGAACTAAGGTTTTTGGGAAAACCAGAGCTCTGATACCAACTGTAACATCCCGTATATTTGGACCATTTAAATTGACAATAATCCACACTTGTCAACTTAAATAATACAAAACACAGAACATTATGGGATTATAAGTACATAAATGTAAATGAGAATCAATACAACATCACAGACTCAGAACAGTCACAGAATAATGCAGCGGAAAATACATCGTCATAATAGTAGTTCATGAAGCTACTACAGAGCATACAACAATGTCTCAACATAAAGCGACTGAAAGAGATACAAGATGTCCAATACATAAGTACATCAAATACTGAAAATAAAATGATATAGATAAAAGCTAAGCCTTCAGCATCTTCGACCAACCTTGACCAGCAACGGAATCTCTTCAGACTGACCCGAGCATATGCAAAAGAAACACTCGAGTCAGGACTCAAAATCTTATACAGGATAATCAATTGCATATAATAAAGTCCATAACTCAAAGGTGAATATAAACATCATTAAGGGATCGATAAACTACCTACAGAATACGCTAAATAGATAATGTCTAATCCATAAAGTAAGATATCAAAGTAGGGTTAAGCAGGGCCCGTACACCTCTTAACCTGTTTATTCCCAAAAGCATATACAAAACCGTAGTTTCCCCAAAACCGGAAGTCACCAGAGGGCAATCCATATACTAAAGGTACAAATCAAAATCGTAGTGGTCTCGAATAGGATAATCAGTATGACAAGGTACATGAGGCGATACCAACTAGGATACTAGTAGTTGCGTGATCCGGACTGATGTTGGGCATAGCAGCTACTATCCCAACACCGCGAAACAACACTCCCAAATCAAGGGGTGCACCCAAATCGAATCACAAAAGCAATAGATAAGGTATCGAAGAAGTGTGTCCGCTAGAGGTAGCGAACCTCAATGGCCCGGCACGGCTCCTGTTTTAGTCATGTCAGGGGTCATCCAAAATCGTTCTCTTTCTTCAGTCAACGCGTTCATCAAAACCATCCACTTCATTCTGGATCAACACTTCGCGTATATTAGTTATTAAAGTGGTTTTCGGTATCGACAGAGAGTATGTCCATAATCCGATCCCGGACTCTTTAATAACTACGTATTAATTACCCAACAGTCAACTTTTTATTAAAGTTAAAACAAATCAAATCCAAAGGTCAAGTTGCAAATTTGACTTCCAAATTTGTTATTTCAAAATTCGATTCGTTTTAATTACAAAATCATATTCCGAAAAGAAATTCTAGTTCAAGCCCTTTAGTTATCAAAATTTAAGTATTCATGTTAAATCAACACTTCACTTATTAAATCAACTCAAATTTATGGATTACATGAAATAGTCAATCTTAGTTCAGCTAATTAAATCAAGTTTTATTCTTTAAATCCGTATTTACATTCCTAGGTTCATTACTATAATAATTTCATTTACTACATTCACTTTGTAAAACTTCGTTTATTTATTTATCAAAACTCGAAATTTAATCACTTTATCTTCTAACCTATTTACTTCTTAAATCTCATTTCGATTAACTTCGTCAAACACTTTGTTTAAATAAATAAATTTACAAATCCGTTTCAATTCATTACATTAATTCGTTCTCATTTATTTCAATTTATTTCTTTATTCCAACAAATCTAATTTATTTAATTCGAAAAATCCATTTTATTTATTTCAAACAAGTTCATTTATTTCATTCCATAAAATCATTTATTTACTTCCCAAACAAATTTATTTGATTTTAATAAAATCAATTTATTTATATTTCAAACAAATTTATTTATTCAACTCAATGAAATCATTTTATTTATATTTCAAAACAAACTTATATATTCAATTCAATAAAATCATTTTATTTGTATTTACGTTACCAAATTACAATACAGTTTTTCTAAGTTCGTTCCATAATTCCGAATAAGTCTCAATTTCAAAATGTTCTTTGTTGACCGTTCGGTTTCTTATTTAAATTATCTATCCTAGGCCAATTCATTCAATTGGGTATTTATCATTTCAACCCGATTATATTTAAATTTAAATTCAAAACATACAAAGGGAACTTGCAGTGTGATAGCAGGGATGGTGTCAAAGTAACTAAACAAGCAATAGCATCCATTTGCAACAATTCAACAATTCAAATAATCCCGAAATAGTCGTGTTAATTCGCGTTTGTTATTTACGCCAATTAATATAACTATTTCTAGAATCTACACTATCATTTCATGTAGATTAAAGATTATAACATTTCAGTTTCACTTGGTCGTTCAATTTCAATTACAACGGTTAATTCAATACGTTCAAAAGTCCAAAGTGACATCTATCAATTCTACGTGTCAATCAACTTAAAGGGTCAATTTAATTATTCAATATTCATCATATAAGAGGTCAAGTTTCACATATGTCATTCGGGATTTTATATCTATTCTATATCAAATTCAGTTTCAAATTTATTATTCATTACAATAACAACGAATTTAATATCACATAGCAAATTGGCGTCATAACTATTTAACATACTAACTTCAATTCAATTTTTAACATCAATCAATTTAACGTTCAAATTACATTCATAACATCCAACATCTAATTATCCTAGTATAATAGATTTTGAGTCGTGAATAGAAATTATTCACCTTGCGTGGTAAGAAGTTTGACGACGAAGCACGTAGACGATAGATAAGAGGCACGAACAAACACAACACCAACGAACAACAAACTGCAAGCGAATAATAATTCAATTACAATTTGTTCAATACAAGATATATATATAGATTGTACATATATATTCATACCGATCAAAGAAGCAGGATATGATGACAAAATAGATGAGGCCTAGTCTTGAGATTCCGGATCAGCAGCTGGAAATTCAGACAACGCTGAAAATTAATAACGAGACAAATAAAACAACTATACGCAACACTATCACCGGCAAGGCGAGGACCAACGTTTGGCGAACTACGCGGATGGCCAGTGGGGTAGTGGGTTCGGCAGTGGCTGTTGGTGGTTCGGCTGGTGGTGGAATGGGTGGGGCTGGGTGGTAGCAGCAGGCGGGACGTTGATGGGGTCAGGCTGGGAAGGAGGCGAGGAAGTGGGCTCGGAGGGTCTGGGCACGGAGGTCTGGGGCGGGGTCTGGGCACGGTCTGGGCACGGTCTGGGCACGGGGTCTGGGGCGCGGAGGGTCAGAGCACGGGTTTGGGCACGGGTCTGGGGCGCGGAGGGTCAGAGCACGGGTCTGGGCACGGGTGGGTGGCTGGGCGTGCGTCTGGGCCAGGTGGTATGGAGGCGTTGGTCTGGGCGGAGGGCGAAGGGCAGTTGGGAGGGCTGGGTGATGGCAGCAGGCGGGGACGTGGCTGGAGGGTGGCGGCAGGCGGTTGGGCTGTGGGTTGCTGGGTTGCTTGTACGTGAGTGGAGTAGGGTGAATAGGAAAGAAGGAAGAAATGTTTGGACTATTATCTTTGTTTGCAGAGAAAGGAAAAGAAAAGAATGGAGAGTTTACCTGATGCTTGGAGGCAGAGAGAAGGAGATTTGAGTAAACAGCGAATGGTACTAGGTCATTGAAATTATAGGAACAGTAAACATCACTTAAAATCCCAAACGTTTCACCTATTCCCAATGCAACCCTTCACACTTCATCTCCCCACTAACTCATTTAATAACATCTGGGATAAATTTTGTATTGCTTGTGAACGGCTGAAGGAAATTTGGGCTGAGTATTATTTAATTGGTCCGTCGGGAACCGATAAATTTACACGAATGAATTTTACGTTGGACCCCGATTTTTACAAATGAGTATACCGTTTTGATCAGTGCGACGATGCGGTTCCAACGGTACACAGGTTATTGTGATACGACGATTTTATAAAATTTGCATTTACGCCGCTTAAATTGTACGTTTTGCAAAATAAGATAAACGGAGTAGGCGATGACAGTTTGAGACGAAACGAATCATAAAATCTTGATCAGAATAATTTTTACAAGCGGACTGTATAAAAATATTTGGATTTGGAAGATAAATTTTCGCAGCTTTATATGGACTGATATACAGTAAAACGCGAACGGACTTTACTGTAATATTTTCCAACGAAACTTTTTCTATGTCCATATCTAACTAGACGTATATCACAAATAAAATTTGGATGTAAATTTAGATCGTTTAAAATTTCAAAATTTTTATTGAAACGATGAATTTAAAATTTTAAATTGTGTTGAAATTTAGGGTCGTTACACTCCAATAGATTGTCATGTATGATTATGGTAGTATCAGTTACTATGCTAAGGTTATAGATGTATGAATTCTGTGTTGTTTTATGTTGGTACAAAATCCTCTTGGTATAGTATGGTAACAACCTGACTTCTTGACCCTTGAATATGGACACTAAATAAATCTATTGTATTCGTGTTTCAAACACCATAGTGTCAGAAAGACAGAAAGTTAGGGTAAAAAATAGACCATAACAAGTAAGAGAGAACATAACATGAAAATTTCACAGTGGAACAATAATACATTACATAAAAAGAACAGTACAATGGGTTACTTTGAATACAGAAATTTCAAAGTTACAAAACCTAAGTGCTATCATCTTGGACAGTTATAACCATCTATCCTCACAAAGCTGATATATACAATATAGTAGTGCAATGGAAATAAGAATACTATGATAGATAGTCATCCAGCTCCTCTTCTTAAGCTCCAAAGCATTCATAACTAAATCTAGAAATATACACAGAGCTAACCCGAGCTTTATAAGGAAATAACACTTGGATCAGTCTGGTAAACCAGCCTGAGAAACTCAAGAAATATGTGTGACAAGTAACAACAACCAATGAGTCTGTATGGATTCTCGTAATGGTTTTCCCCTCGAGGATACCAACCATTCGTTTAGTTTAATATAGTGATATAATAGATAATGTCCAGAGTGTAGAATATAAATCATATAAAATAAAATAACTACTGTGTGAACGCCACAATAATAATAGGTATACAATTAATACTACTAAGGCGCATTCGCATTAGTGTAAGGGTCTCTGTGGAGATCTCCTCGGATCAAGCCGTATCTGAACTCCTGCACAAGGATCAGAGATATCCTTCTGAGCAATGTACACCTTTAGGGAATGCACTATAGGAAATACATAACTTGCCCATGCCCAAACACTTATGGTTCCGAATGCATCGCTTTCACATGCATATATGTAAGTAATACTAAATGGGAGTCGCATGCACCCTTAGGATTGCTAAATGTTACATTTCCTTAGGCCATGCATCCTGTCTTTGGTTTTAGTCAATTTCCGATGTCGATGCTACATTCGATATCTCTCACTCGAGTCTTCCTTATTTGAACAAAACATGAATCCTCAAATAGATTCCATCACCTTTGACAGATCACGAATCACTACATGGATTCGAGCATCTCGAATAGATCTCGAAGCTCCACATAGATTCCAGCATAAGTCCTTTGACGAATGCTAACATTGTCCTCTCTCTTGGAATAATCCTTGAGATAGACAGTCCCACACGATAGCATCGTTTGAAATGTTAATGTTGACCTCTCTCTTGAACTTAACCTTATAATAGACATCTCGATTCTATAACATTTCACTTCATAATCGCTCCCAAAAATAGAACTCGTATACTAGTTTTGAAGTGGTATTCGATAAGTAAAACACTTATCAATCCCGGTCTCTTCAAAACCAATCCGATGAATTTTCGGTTAACTCAAATTCTGTTCTTTCATAAGTCAATGAAAGCTAGAGACATTTAATACCAATGCTCCTCCCCGAGGATTCTCATTAATATGAAATTGCGAAGCCTTTCGATACTTCTTAAGCCAATATTCGAACAAGTTCAATAATTGACTAATCGCTTATCTAGTCAAAAATAATTGCTTATACAAATCAATGTTCATATATTTAACTCCTTTCTGACATTCCAACTTAACTATTCCTCATCCAAGGGTGAAGCCAGGTAAGTTAAAGCATTGGTTGCTTATTAAAGTCTTTCCTTGACGCTTTTCGTTCTCAAATGTCACAAATAGATAAGTCTACCTCGTCGGCTTTTAGTGTTAAGTATAATATTAATGATTTCCATAAACAAGTAAGAAATCAATACGATTAACACAATTTGGACATTCTGACTTAACTATTCCTCGATCAAGAAGGAAGCCGGTAGGCTAGATCTCTATTGCTCATATCCCTACTCGGACATCAATTTTAACTCTCATAAATAGATAAGCCTACTTCGTCGGCTTTTAATGTTAAGCATGGTTAATTACATTTCAAACAAGTAATTTAAACAATTGACCATTTATCCATTAAGCAATTCTTAACCCATTTTTGAACCTTTGGTTTTATTTTTAAAACCCTTTTAGAGATGATATACATATGTATAGTAATTTTATTTATAAAACTAGATATTCAACAAAACACTTTAAAAGATAATATTACATAAGATTTTTATACTTTAATAAAATAATCAACTAATCTTCTAAAAACTATATATACTTAAAAATGCTTTTAAAATACTTAAAATACTTGCAATATGTTCTAAAACATTTACTCAAAATATTACTTGAAAATAACAAGTTTAAAAAATCCTTTAAAACTTGGAATAACAAGTTTTCATTATAAAAACTTATTCTTTAAACATTCGAAACTAATTCTTAAAAATTCATAAATATCTCAAACCACTTTTGAAACACTCTAATATGAGTTTGTAAACATCTGTAAAAATAATGAAATAAAATACTAAATTTTAAATATCTTTTCAAACCTTTAAATTTCAAAAATCAAGGCTAAACGGTGGAGTTTTGCACAAGTAAAGTTTTGGCCACTTTTCGAAATGTTACTTAATTTTTTACTATTTAAAATTTTATGGAAGTAAACATACATTTAAAACATAATAAATATGATGAGAAACCCCTAAGGACCTCTCTAATGTTCCATAGAAATCGCCAAAAACAAGGTAATTCCTAAGTGCATCCATAGCGACTATCGCTATAGGTGCACTTTCAAATCTAAGTTGAATATAATACAAAGTTCAAATACAATATATGTGCTTTGTTTTAAGGCCTTGCTATAGGTTATACAAGTCCTTTCAGGGCTGTTCAAGTCCATTCATTTGGATCACATATGCCATTTACTTTTAAAGTAAGAATCAAAACCAATATTTCAACATATGTCAACATCAATTCAACAATATATGCACAATAAACACAAACATATATACTTTATATCTTCATTCAAAGTGGTGAGTTAACTAACCTTTAACCCAACAAACAAGCAAGGTCCAAGAAACCTAAATCCAACCACAACTTGCAACCACCTTCCTCCTTCCTTCTTTCTTTGCTTTCACTTGCCTCTTGCTCAAAACCCCCATTAAAGCTCATGACCTTCCTTGATGGGGAGAGGTTGGCTTCACTTCTTTAATATTTAACATGGTGGAAGGTGTTGTAATGTTGTCCTAAGGCTTCTCTTCAAATTTGAGTTGATCTGGATGAGTTTTGCAAATATTTTCTTTAAAACATAAGAGAAGAAGAAGACATAGAAGAAAGCTTAGTTTTGTTTTGTGAATTTGTTATTATTTAATAAGGGCATGCCTCTCCTTATATAGGCTTCAAGTGGTGCTCTTTAACCTTGTTCTCACCCTCCCCACCATGCCATGGAAGGCTCACCACTCCATATGCCTATCACTTCTTTACATCACTTCCATTTAGCAAATTTCCTTTATACCCATAACAAAGTAATATCCCTTATCCACTTAGAACATTCTAGAATGTTCTATTTGCTTTATGAAGAGAAGTGTTGATTAGTTGCTAACATATTCATTTGATCATTAGACAAGTGCACAAGGGTTCAAACAACTTTTATCGATCACAAAGCTGTTTACCGATAAACCGATTTTCGGTCACACTATTGATTTTTCTAAGAATATATTTTTGTAAACAAACTTAAAAAAAAGTTTACCATCATTATTCATTAATTAAAAGATGTTTAATAAAGTAATAAAATCTTATTTATAACACTTAACTATATTTCAAAATGTTTTTATATTCGAAACAAAGTGTTCAAATTTAAGGGTCTCTACATTCGCCCCACTTAGAACATTTCATCTTCGAAATTAAAACTAGAACGATAACCAAAGGAGATAGAAGAAAAGGATACATATATAGCATACTGCTGAAACTATGTACAAACTAAACTACAAACCAAAATGCATACTAAGTGACTCCACCTCAAGTGGTGAGTACACTACAAAAGATGTATGATACTAAGATAAGAAGGAAACCCTAATCTATAAGCAACCCTGAATAGAACTTCCTCAAACTGTCCTCAGTCTTCCTCGCACAACCCCGAGCACCCTTGCTCCATGGCACTTCTAACCTTAACAAAGGAACAAACACACAAATTCTCAAATAGCATTCAAAATTACTAGCAACCAATGCTCATGGTTTGCTCAAGTGCAAAACTCTCCTATCATCCAAGTACGATAAACAATCTACTAAGCATACCTTACAACAGCCTTAGGTTCTTACTTAGATGATTGTTCATGCTACCTTTATAACAAATCGAAGAGTCATCCCCTAAACCCTTCATAAGTCAAAATAACACATCCTACAAATGTACTAAAAGCCCATACGATGCACATGGACATCCATACGCAATATCCGACCTAATCACTTGCCCGATCACACGGATTTCACTTCCCTACTAGTATAGATCACTTGACCTCTCTAGCGCAGACTATGATTTTGTTCCTTTATTAGAAACTTCCATTCTCCTTGCATTGCCAAATACTATGATAAAAAATATCTGGATTGTATCATGAATACGTATAAAGTGTTTGCCACCAAGAATCGAGTGAAAAATTCCTTGTTGGACCGATGTAAACCACCTTGAAAACATGTGCTCAAATACTTGATCAAAATAGTCATGCAAATAAAAGGATCTACTTACAACTTACATATTTATCCTATTGGTTTCTCAACTACACCACTTCCTTTTTAGTTACATTCATTTATACAAATAGTATGTCTTTCAATACTAAAACCATTTATGAATCTTTTGATAAAAACCTAGCTTCAAGTTTATAAACATCTTATAACTTAAGTTCAAACTCATATAATTCTCCACTACATCCTAAGAACATATACAAAACATCATTTTGTTTTACTTAACAAGTATGCTCAACAATTTGAACTTCTTTTAACTTACTACCATCTCAATTCCAGTGTTATATAAACTCATTTTTATATTTTCATAAAAACACTTAGCTTCAAGTTCTATAACAATTTGGAAGTTCTCAACTATCCAAAATCACCAAAAATTCGATTTCATTTCAAAAATTGAAAACTATCTACCAACATATCATATACGATGTATAAATCAAACTATCTTAATGCATAAGAGACATGTGTCCATAAAATAACTTAACAAGAAAACTTTAGAACTAAACATTGGTTTTCATTTCAAACCATTTTGAAATAACATATACATGTAAATTTTGTGTATCAAATCATACTTTCGAGCTTTAAATCAAACTCTGTTTTACTAAAACAACTTCGTAGCATCCCACTTAGAAACCCAAAAATGAAAGCCGATGATGCTGCAGTCATCATCAAAATTATTTTCAAGCGACAAAAGTGAGTTCAATATATCCAAGCATACTTTTGGTACTTAACCAAAATCATTCCAAAGTGGTATCAAATACTTCATATAATAATAGTAAGTATCATGATCTAAACCAATTTCCAAATATTTACTTTCAAAAATACTAATATTATTTTCTCCAAAATCTCGAAAACCATTTTCAAAGACACCAGGATTTAAGTTTTTCAAATTCTCCATTTATGTCCTTTTTGTTCATAAACCATGTTTTATAAACCATACTTATATAAAATTACTTTCTTATATAAACTCTTTTCACCAATATTTATTTTCAAAATATTCTATATTTCCTTTTTGATTATAGTAAAAATCTCTTGCTAAATTTAACTTCTAACCCAACATTATCACCGAATGTCTTATAGTCAAATTGTGAAACCCAATTCACAAGGTGTTCATTTCAGTGTACCCACAATTACTGTTTACCCAACACATGATTTAGAAAGGTAAAACTAATCATAAACTGGTTAAGCATAAATCAATAATCAACAAACAATAGTCCATGTTCCTAAATTGGCCAAGCATGATTTAAACAATCATCAAGGTTATGCGATATTAATCTATGAGAAGCACTAAAGTCAAACAAACACGAATAGGAAAGCCATAAATAGATTGTATACCCTTAAAAATTTGCTTCCCCTTCAAAGCTATAGAAATAGCAAAGACCCTAGGCTGCTCCCCTTTCTTGAGAATAGGATAATCTCTAACAAAATGGCCAGGCTGATGGCAACCGTAACAACCTTTCGGTGCAAACTGTGCCTCAATCTTAAGAAACTTTTCAATTGGTGCTTTCACTATCTGCGCTCTAGCCATCTGCCCTTCTTTCCCTAACCTACAACTCCAAGCAAATTGTCTCTTCTGCCTAAACCTATGGCAAACTACACTAGAAATATCCTTGATGGCTGAAACTTCCGCTTGTTGTCCCTAACTAGTGTAGAAATAGATGGCTTTGGTGTTAAGGTCTCAAGCCTTAATACCATGTTCACCAAACCCACAAAAGATCCCATGACTTGATTAGTGATATCTCGCTAGAACTTAGGGCACAGACCCACAATGAACATCTTATTCTTCTTTAGCAGTGTGTCAACCAATCCTAATCCAAACCGAGATAAAGTAATGAACTGGTTCTCATACTCCGCCACTGTCATGGCCCCCTGCTTTAAATCCAAGAAGCTTCTAAACAACAAATTCTTTTCGGCTTTTAGAACAAACTTCATCTCAAACTCATCATTAAATTTGGTTCAAGAGAATTTGATCTCTTGGACATCAACTATAATAGAACTCCACCAATCCATGGCTGCATATACCAGATGTCACGACGCCAACCTATGCTTCATTGCATCACCTAGCTCCATGTCATCAAATATCCTATCACATAATCTGAGCCGAGACTGGACTTCTATACTAGTCACCATGCCATTAAACCTCTCATCCCTAGCCTCTCATAATCACAGCAAAGCGAAGCAAAACTCTTATGAGGTCTGACCTACACGACCTCCTCTACGATATTCTCCCTCGGTTCATCAACTGGAGCAACATTCCTCAATGCTCTATTCCAGCTACTGGTGACAGTACTAGACCGACCACCCCTAGCATTGGAAGCTCTAGTACTCATAGTTCTTACTACCTAATCAAAGCAAAACCCCTTTAGGATAGAAAGGATGGAGTTATTTCAAAGAAAGAGTTACTCGAAGGAGATATTCCTAAGGAATAATTTTAAAAGTCTAGTTCTCAAAATACAAATACGCTGTCATATGTATGATACACTCGACTCATACTAGGGTGTCACTTACCCTATATCTAATAGCCATACCCAACCAAAGCTAAGGTGTTCACTCAACCTTGAGCTCTGATACCAAATGCAACGACCTGACTTTTCGACCCTCAAATGTTGATACTAAATGCATTACGATATTCGTGTATCGAACACCCAAGTGCCAGAAAGGAAGAAAGTTAGGGTAAAATAAATAATAGAATAGAACTAGAAAGAGGGAACACAGTATTAGAATCTCACAATAGAATAATAATATATAATATCAAAAGAATAGTACAAAGGGTTACTCTAAATACAGAAATTTTAGAGTTACAAACCTAAGTACTATCATCAGTTTGGACAGTTATAACCACCTATCCTCAAAATGCTGATATATATAATATAGTAGTGCAATGAAAATAATAATACTACGATAGATAATCATCCAGCTTCTCTCCATAAGCTCCAAAGCATCCATAACTAAATCTGGAAATACACATGGAGTTGACCCAAGTATTATAAAAAAAATAACACCCGGATCAGTTTGGTAAACCAGTGTGAGAGACTCAAGAAATATGTGTGACAAGTAATAATAACTAATGAGACCTTGCAGATTCTCATAACGGTTTTCCCTTCGAAGAAACCAACCATTCGTTTAGCTTAATATAGTTATATTATAGATAATGTCTGGAGCGTAGAATATTAATCATATCAAATTGCTACCGTGTGAACACCACAACAATAATAGGTATACAATCAATACCGCTAAGGTGCGTTCGCATAGGTGTAAGGATTTCTATAGAGATCTCCTCGGATTAAGCCTAATCTTAACTCATGTACAAGGATCAGAGATATCCTCCTAGCAACGTACATCTCTAGGGAATGTACTATAAGAAATACATAGCTGGCCCATGCCCAAACACTCGTGGTTCTGAGAGCATCTCACCTGCTTGCATGCCTGCAAGTAATACTAGCTGGGAGCTGCCTACACCCTTAGGACTCCTAAATGCTACGTTCCCTTTGGCTATGCATCCAATCTCTGGTTTTAGTCATTTCCAATGTCGAGGCTATGTTTAGCATCTCTCACTCGAGTCTTCATCTTGAACAGAACACGAACCCTCAAATTGATTACATCATTTTGAATAGATCATGAATTGCTACATGGATTCGAGCATCTCGAATAGATCTCGAATCTCCACATAGATTCTTGGATAAGTCCTCCGATGAATGCTAATGTTGTCCTCTCTCTTAGAATAATCCTTGAGATATACAGTCCCATATGATATCTTCGTTTGAAATGTTAACGCTGACCTCTCCCTTGTAATTAACCTTAGGATAAACAGTTTAACTCTATAATATTTTGCTTCATAACTGCTTCCAAAAAATAGAACTTGTATACTGGTTTTGAAGTGGTATTTGTAAGTAAAATACTTATCGATCCCAGTCTCTTCAAAACCAATTCGATGAATTTTCTATTAACTCAAATCTAGTTTTTTCATAAGTAAGCAAAAACTAGAGACGTTTCATACCAATGCTCCACCCTTTGGGTTCTCATTGGTATGTAATCACAAAGCCTTTGGATACTTCTTAAGTCAATATTAGGTCAAGTTCGATAATCAACTAATCAATTATCTAGTAAAAAACAATTGCTTATACAAATCAATATTCGTATACTTAACATGTTTCCAACATTCCAACTTAACTATTCCTCATCCAAGAGTGAAGCCAAGTAAGTTAGAGCATGGGTTGCAAATCAAAGCCTTGCATTGACACTTCATTATTGAATCTCAAAACAGATAAGTCTACCTCATCTGCTTTTAGTGTTAAGTATAGTATTAATGATTTCCACAAATAAGTACGAAATCAACACGATTAACACGTTTTCAACATTCCCGACTTAACTATTCATCGATCAAGAGGGAATCCAGTAGGTTAGAGCTCTATTGCTTATATCCTTACTCAGACATCAATCTTAACTCTCAAAAATAGATAAGCCTACTTCGTCGGCTTTTAATTTTAAGCATGGTTAATTATTTTTCAAAAAGTAATTTAAACAATTAATCATTTAGCCATTAAGCAATTCTTGACCCTTTTTGAACCTTTGGTTTTATTTTTAAAACCCTTTTAGAGACGATACACATATGTATAGTAATTTTACTTATAAAACTAGATATTTAATAAAACACTTTAAAAGATAATATTAAATAAGATTTTTACACTTTAATAAAATAATCAACTAATCTTCTAAAAACTATATATACTTTAAAACTATATATACTTTAAAATACTTATAATAGGTTTTAAAATATTTGCTCAAAATATTACTTGAAAATAACAAATTTATAAAATCCTTTAAAACTTGGAAAAACAAGTTTTCATTATAAAAACCCTTCTTTAAAAATTCACAAATAATTCTCAAAAATTCATAAATATCTCAAACAACTTTTGAAATACTCTAATATTAGTTAGTAAATACTTGTAAAAGGAATGAAATAAAATACTTAAATTTAAATATCTTTTCAAAACTTTAAAGTTCAAAAATCAAGGCTAAACGGAGCAGTTTTCCATAAGTGAAGTTTTGGCCACTTTTTGAATGTTACTTAACTTTTTACTATCCAAACATTTTATGGAAGTAAGCACCTGTATAAAAATATGCTAAGAAACCCCTAAGGATCTCTTTACAAAGTTACATAGAAATCATCAAAAATAAGGTAATTCTTAAGTGCATTCATAGCGACTATCGCTAAAAGTGCGCTTTCAAATTCGAGTTCAGTCTATCCCAAAGTTCAACTACAACCTATATGATTTGTTTCAAGGCCTTACTATAGGTTATACGAGTCAATTCAAGTCCATACATATGGATCATATATGCCGCTTACTTTTAAAGCAAGAATCAAAACAAATATTTCAACATATATCAACATCAATTCAAACAATATATACACAATCAACACAAGCGTATATACTCTACATTTTCATTCAAAGTGGTGAGTCAAATCACCTTTAACCCAATAAATAAACAAGATCCAAGCACCTAAGTCCAACCTAAACTTGCAACCACCTTCTTCCTTCCTTCTTTCTTTTGCTTTCACTTGCCTCTAGCCAAAAACCCCTTATAAAGCTCGCGACCTTCCTTAACCGGGAAAGGATGGCTTCAGTTTTTCAATATTTCACATGGTGGAAGGTGTTTTAATGTTGCTTTAAGGCTTCACTTCAAATTTGAGTTGATTTGGATGAGTTTTGCAAATAATTTCTTTAGAACATAAGAGAAGAAGATGACATGGAAGAAAGCTTGGTTTTGCTTTATGAATTTGTGATTATTTAACAAGGGTATTCCTCTCCTTATATTGGCTTCAAATGGTGTTCTTTAGCCTTGTTCCCACCCTCCCCACCATCCCATGGAAGGCTCACCACTCCACATGCCCATCACTTCTCCTTTACATTACTTCCATTTAGTAAATTTCCTTTATACCTATCTCTTATGAACTTAGAACATTCTAGAATGTTCTATTTTCATTACGAAGAGAAGTTTTGATTAGTTTCTAATGTGTTCAATTGATCATTAGACAAGTGCACAAGAGTTCGAACAACTTATATCGATTAAAAACCTGTTTACCGATAAACCGATTTTTGGTTACATTATTTATCTTTTTCGAAGAATATATTTTTGTAAACAAAATTTAAAAAAAAATTACCATAATTATTCATTAATTAAATATGTTTAATAAGGTTATAAAATCATATTTATAACACTTGACTATATTTCAAAACGTTTCGATATTTGAAGACGAAGTGTTCGAATTTCAAGGTCACTACAAGTACAATTTGGTACTTGAGAGTTGAAGCATGGACATTTCGATGCTTATTTGTTTAGATTTGCATTTAAATGGTGAGAAGCTTTCTTAAAAAAAGGTGTGTATATTTGGAAATATGGGATAATGTAGGTTATTGCATATTCTCTAATTGTGCGGTACATTATAATTTAGGAGTTTCCATAATGCTGAAAGCATAAGGGAAAGTATAACTAATTTTTTTTGAAATGGAGGTTTGGGAATTTTGGTCGGTCCTATTATTTTCTCATACTTATAGGAATTTTGGGGATGAAATTTGTTTCCTGGAGATTTGACCAGGCAACTAGTACTTGGAGAAGTACTCGGCATCCATAGTGCTCGGCATCCGTAGTGCTCGGCATCCAGAAGACTCGGCGTCAAGTAGTGTTCGGCGTTCGGCGTAATACTCGGCATCAGTAGTACTCGGCATACAAAACTACTCGGCGTCAACTGGCACTCGGCGTTAACCAATGCTCAGCGTCAGCTAGCGTTCGGCATCAATAGAACTCGGCGATAGGAATACTCGGCGATAGGAGTGTTCGGCATAAAGCAGAACTCAGCAGCAGGAGTACTCGGCAACGGGCATACTCGGCATCCAGGAGACGTTCGGTGTACATTACTATTCAACATGACACTATCGTTCGGCCAGCATGCATCATTCGACCAAAAGCTTCAGATAGAGTTGCGATCGGCTTCAGCTGCAACCATCCTGCACTTCCCACACAATCGAACGAACCATCCAGCATAGAGAGGACTGTTCGGCATGGAAGGGACCGTTCGGCACGGAAAGGACTGTTCGGCGTCAAAGCGTTCGGCATACCTGGTTCGGCATGCAGCGAACACTACACCTGGGCTAGAGCGTTCGGCTACCAAGCCCACTTGGGAAGTCCAGCCCATCTTTGTCTATAAATAGAGGGGCAGGGTCACAGTGAAGAGGATCCTTTTTTGGAGAGAACACCGGGGAGACTCTGCCATTTTTGAGACTCATCTTCTCTACTTAATAACTTCATTCAAGCATTTGATTCACGAATTGTATTTGTAATCAACAATAAGGAAGATCAATAAAGTTTAATCTCAAAGTGGACGTAGGCAATTACGCTGAACCACTATAAATTTGGTGTTCTTACTTTCTGCATTTAAATTAGCATTGTCTTCTCTGTTTAATTTATCTTCATCACTTATATCTTTACACAATCTTTCTCTACGAGGTTAATGACCAATTTTGGTGCTAACACTTTGGTGCTTTCACTGAGAATTGAATTCTCAAACCTCGAGGATCTGCTTTGAAGCTACTGGATTGAACAAATCCCCCAAAGAAGATCCGACTCATTGATAGGATATCTGTTCATTCTACTCAGAGTTCATACCAATAACTCTACAATGGCAAGACCACGTACCAGGTCAGCTTCCCATAATGCAGATGCCCATGAGACTGCTAGCGCGCAACAAGCAGGACCTAGCAATCAACCAACAATTCCGGATGTAGGAATTGCTGCTCAGGACCAAGCCCCGGTTATCACCAGGATAGAGTTCAACGACTTGATGAGAGAACTCAGAGAAAGCAGGAGACAACTAGGAGAGCAGATGCAAGCTAACGCCAACCTGATGGCACAGCTCACTCAACAGCAGCAATAGAATGCTGGGGGCAATCCTGCTCCTTATTCCTCATCTGACAGCTCTACTTCCTCTGATGAACCTCCCAGGCGTAGACGCCGTAAGACTGAAGCTGCGCGGGCAGAAGCTGCTGTTCAAACAGCTGGAGATCGTGACCGAGCAAGAGCTGCAAACTTCAGGACCGGAGTGCAAATGGAGGATGGAGGCCCAGACCATCAAAACGCTAACGATGTCGAACCTCAAGACGCACGATTGGCAGATCGCCAGGAGAGGAGGCATCAGCACGGACAGTCGCGTAGAACAGACTCTAACCTTCCCTCTTCCATTCAAACGCCAGATCTGACAGCCATGGTCAGGCAATTGATGAAAGAAAATCAGGGCTTATCGAACGATGATTGGGGAGTGTCAAGAAGTCACACTCCGTTCACGGATGCTGTGTTACAGGCGGCGTACCCAAGAAAGTTTAGTATGCCAACTATCCCTGCGTACGAGGGAAAGACTGACCCCAGACAGCATGTCATGAGGTACGAATGGATGATGGATTCAGCTAGAGAAAATGATGCCACCAAGTGTAGA
Organism: Allium fistulosum; assembly: GCA_030737815.1. Lineage (NCBI taxonomy): Eukaryota > Viridiplantae > Streptophyta > Magnoliopsida > Asparagales > Amaryllidaceae > Allium > Allium fistulosum. The sequence goes on from CM060901.1 coordinate 638,778,549, forward strand.
TGCTTTCCAATTACTCTATCTGGGATTGCTACTTTGTGGTTTACCCGACTTCCTCCGCGGTCTGTATCCAATTTCGAGGAGTTGGCAAAGAAGTTTATTGAGCAGTTCAGGATACACACTACTCGTCCGAAGGACGTAATGTCTCTGTCAAGTGTAATCCAAAGTCCCGGGGAGTCATTGAAGGAATATTTACAAAGGTTCCATGTCGCGGCAACTGAAGTCAGTAATCCCAATGATCATGCAATTCTAATGGCTGTGATGAGAGGTTTTGATCCGGAGTCTGAATTTGGAGACTGGTTGGCAGGAAAGCCTCCGACCACGCTAGAGCGTTTCTACTCAAAGGCACACCAGTTCATAAGAAGAGAAGAAGCTAGGTAGGTACGATGAGATAAGGCACCTGGGCCTGTCCAAGAGTCTATGAAGAGCAACATTGCTGTGAAGCAGTCCGGAGATAGCTCGGGAAAGGTCCAAGTCAATGTCCAAAACAAGCCTGGACAGCCTAAGGAGTTTGGAGGAAGAAATCAAGGGAAGAAGAGAGAAGCGGGGAAGTGGAAGTCGAGAATTCCAAGCTACAGCGAATATACTCCGCTGAACGCGCTGCTTGAGAACATCTACCTATCCACCTGCAATACCTTTCAGTATAGAAAGCCACGTCCAAAAGAATCAACCGAGGAACAGAAGCGGACCGGGAAATATTGTCGCTTCCAAGAGACTTATGGGCACAATACGGAAGAATGCAGACACCTGCACGACGCTATCGAGAAGTTGATCAGGCAAAAGAAGTTGCAAGAATTTGTGAAGGATCCACAGGAAGGAGGACAGAGAACGTCCAACCCAGGTCGTGCACCAGCTCCGCATCATCCTGAGGAGCCTGCCCGAACCGTAGGCAGACTGGTCATAAATACAATTATCGGCGGACCTCACCCCGCAGATAAGAATTGGCAAGAGATGGAGCGGTATGCCAGCTCCCTGAAGCATGAAGATTTTGAGTGCTGTTCGAACGTGGATGATGGGACCCCTGCTAAGCAGCAGCGCGTAATGACGGATGATATAGTGTTCAGGAACAGAGATGCTGATCAAGTAGAGGCCCCAACCATCGACCCGATGGTCATATCTGCGATGATCGGACCAGCATATGTGAAAAGAATTCTGATTGATTGCGGAAGTTCAGTCAACATCATCTTCAAGAAGGCTTATGACCAAATGAAACTGGAAACAAAAGACCTGAAACCGTCCAAGGCTCATATACACGGCTTTAACGGCGCAGCGACCGACGCCGTGGGGTACGTTGAGTTACCAGTTGAACTGGGACAAGGCGAGCGTCGGAGGGTGTGAATTCTACCCTTCGTAGTTTTGGATGTGGATTCTCCATACAATGTTTTCTTGGGCCGGCCGGCCCTGGCTGAGTTTAGGGCAGCGTTAGCCCCGTGGTGTTTAACTTTGAAGTTCCCAACGGACAAAGGAGTAGGTATTGTTCATGGCGACCAAGCAACTGGTCGTTCCTGTTATGTGGCTGAGCTCCGAGAGGCCCATCGGAGGGAGAAGGGGAAGGTTGCGGACAACCCCGTCCGCATCCTTAATGCGGATAATTGACAAGTAGTGCCCGAGCCCTGGCTCGGGCATTGTTCTCGGATCTTCAGAGATATAGATCCGAGAGACGACGATGAGAAACCCAGGGAAGAGAAGGCAGCGCCGGCTGAATTAACGATTGACATTTCAGTTAGTCATGACGACCCTTCGCGAATACTGAAGATCGGATCACAGCTTGGCCCCGCGATGACTGAAGACCTTAGCGACTTCCTCCGGGCGAATCTTGATGTTTTCGCCTGGACGCATTCTGATATGTGTGGGATTTCCCCCGCCATCACGAGTCATATGTTGAACATAGACCCGAAATACGTTCCAGTCAAACAAAAAAGGAGAGGAATGGATCCGGAGAGGTCCGCCGCTCTCGGAGAGGAGGTGGACAAACTCAAAGCAAATGGGTTCGTCCGCGACGCCCTCTACCCTGAATGGGTATCCAACCCCGTGCTGGTGAAAAAGGCGAATGGGAAATGGAGGACTTGCGTAGATTATTCCGACTTGAACAAAGCATGCCCTAAGGACAGTTTCCCGTTGCCTAGGATCGATCAGTTGGTCGACTCCACCGCAGGACACGAGCTGTTGTCATTTATGGATGCATACTCAGGGTACAACCAAATCCCGATGCATATTCCGGACCAAGAACACACCAGCTTCGTGACAAATGTCGGACTGTACTGCTATGTAGTGATGCCTTTTGGATTGAAGAACGCAGGGGCAACTTACCAGCGTTTAGTGAATCGAATGTTCAAGGACCAGCTGGGTAAAACGATGGAAGTCTATGTGGATGACATGCTCGTAAAGTCACGACGGTCAAACGACCACATTCGAGACTTGGCTGAAATGTTCGGCATACTCAGGTATTATGGGATGAAGATCAACCCTCTGAAGTGTTCCTTCGGCGTTGCATCGGGGAAATTTTTGGGATTCATCGTCAATGCTAGAGGAATTGAAGCTAACCCAGAAAAGATCCAAGCTATTCGATATGTGCAAGCGCCCAGGACTATAAAGCAAGTATAGAGCTTGAATGGAAAAGTAGCTGCGCTAAGTCGATTTATATCCAGGGCAACTGACAAGTGCGTCCCATTCTTTGATATAATAAAGAAAGGGAAGAGAAATTTCGAATGGACGTCTAGTTGTGAGGAAGCATTCCGGAATCTGGTGAGGCATCTGGAGAGTCCACCAATGCTGTCAAAACTAGTTGACCACGAGATGTTATACGTATACTTGGCTGTATCCCCACATGCGATAAGTGCGGCATTAGTTCGTGAGGAGGATCGAGTCCAGAAGCCGGTGTATTATGTCAGCAAGCGTTTAACGGGGATGGAGAGAAATTACCCTAAAATCGAGAAATTGGCTTATTGCTTGGTGATTGCATCACGTAAGCTGCGCCCATACTTTCAAGCACACTCAATCAGCGTTTATACCGATCAACCCCTGAGGCAGGTACTCCAACGGCCGGAAACTTCTAGAAGATTGCTAAAATGGAATATCGAATTGAGCCAATTCGATATCGCCTACTTACCACGAAGAGCCATCCAAGGGCAAGCATTAGCAGATTTCATCGCTGAGTTTACCATTCCCGTCGAACCGGATAATCACGACGTCATTCCCCCCGTTCGATGGAAATTATACACTGATGGTGCATCAAACGACCGTTGCTCCGGTGCGGGCATAGTTCTTATAACTCCGGAAAACCGATCAATCTGTTATGCCTTGAAGCTTGATTTCCCGGCCACAAATAACGAAGCAGAATATGAAGCACTGATCGCTGGCTTGAAGCTCATCGGGGAACTCGGGATCAAATCAGTTGAAATCTTTTGTGACTCACAGTTGGTGGTTTACCAAGTGCGGGGAGACTACCAAGCAAAGGGACGAAAGCTCGCTCCGTACCTTGTTCGGGTCCAAGAACTACTATCAAATCTTGAGCGTTATGACATTTCGCATGTCCCGCGCGAACTGAACAAAGAAGCCGACTTATTGGCTAAGTTTGCGAGTACCGGCGATGCACAGCAAATGGGATTGTATCCCGTTGAAGTCTTGCATGCTCCGAGCATAGACGAGATGAAAGTCGATTGCGTGTTGGAAACAAAAATCGAGAAGGAATCGTGGATAACCCCATTCAAACTGTACCTGACGACCGGAGCTTTACCAGAAAAAAGGAGCGAAAGACGGCAGGTCCTTCGAAAGGTCGCGCGATACGTAATGCAGGATGGGTCAATGTATCGAAAAGGATTCTCAGTCCCATTATTACGATGCATCGCTCATGATGAGACAAAGCGGGTCTTAAGAGAGGTTCACGAAGGGGAATGTGGCGACCATACTGGGGGGCAAACGCTAGCAAAGAAGATCCTCCGCTATAGATATTACTGGCCCACCGTAAACCGGTACGCGGCGGACTACGCAAGAAAATGCGACAAGTGTCAAAGATATGCGAAAATCCCGAGGGCTCCAACAACGGAACTCACACAAATGATTAGTCCCTGGCCATTTGCGATCTGGGGAATCGACATAATCGGCTCTTTGCCTATATCCAAAGGTGGCGCGAAATATGCGATAGTTGCAGTCGACTATTTCACAAAATGGGCTGAGGTAGAACCTTTGGCCACAATCACCTCTAAGAAGGTCATTAACTTCGTTGTACGAAACATTATATGTCGCTTTGGACTTCCACGCACCATCATTACAGACAATGGGACGCAATTTGAAAGCAGAGAGTTCAAAGAGTTCTGTTTAAAGTATGGCATCGAGAAGAAGTTCGTCGCCGTGGCACACCCGAAAGCTAACGGGCAAGTCAAGGCCGTCAATAAAATAATCAAGTCCATACTGAAGAAGAGTCTGGAGAAGGTTGGAGGCAAGTGGGTAGATGAACTCCCTACAGCATTATGGGCATATAGAACCACCCACAAGTCCGCGACCGACCACACTCCATTCGCCTTGGCATACGGCTCTGAAGCCGTTATACCCGTGGAACTTGAACTTCCATCGCACCGAGTGACATACTATGATCCCAAAATGAACCAGAACCTCTTGCTGGAATCACTGGACTGCATCGATGAGAAGCGTGAAGAAGCCGAATTAAGGGCGACAACGCATAGACACCGAGTCAAGCGCTACTACGACGGCAGGGTCTGCCCAAGAATCTTTGAGGTGGGTGATCTCGTTCTGAAACGAGTTTTCCCGGTACCATCACGTATGAATCCCAGCTGGGAGGGTCTGTATGCCATTGAACGGAAGCTTGGAGAGGGAACATTCAAGCTAGCGACCGTCGATGGCACGACACTCCCCCGAGCATGGAACAGTGAACATCTGCGGCACTATTACATTTAGCATGTTTTCTTTCTTGTCTTAGGCACTGTTATTTCCTACATGTTTCCATTCAGTCATAACTTAGTTTCTTTTTTAAAGTTGTAATCGAGCAGTTTAGTTGATTTTCATCAATAAAGGCTTGAAGCCATATTTTCCATGAATCACTAACATTTCTATATCTCATAATTGAATGACGAACTACATTATCTTGTACGACGTACGGACTCGTATAAACAATTTCAAATCTCCGAATCCCCAGAGCGCGGATCGGAGTACTCTAAGTCCCCGAAGCGCGGACTAGAGTATAAACGATTTCAAATCTCCGAATCCCCAGAGCGCGGATCGGAGTACTCTAAGTCCCCGGAGCGTGGACTAGAGTATAAACGATTTCAAATCTCCGAATCCCCAGAGCGCGGATCAGAGTACTCTAAGTCCCCGGAGCGCAGACTAGAGTATAAACGATTTCAAATCTCCGAATCCCCAGAGCGCGGATTGGAGTACTCTAAGTCCCCAGAGCGCGGACTAGAGTATAAACGATTTCAAATCTCCGTCTCCCCAGAGCGCGGATCGGAGTACTCTAAGTCCCCGGAGCGCGGACTAGAGTATAAACGATTTCAAATCTCCGAATCCCCAGAGCGAGGATCGGAGTACTCTAAGTCCCCGGAGCGCGGACTAGAGTATAAACGATTTCAAATCTCCGAATCCCCAGAGCACGGATCAGAGTACTCTAAGTCCCTGGAGCGCGGACTAGAGTATAAACGATTTCAAATCCCCGGATCCCTAGAACGCGGAGCGGAGTACTCTAAGTCCCCGGAGCGCGGACTAGAGTATAAACGATTTCAAATCTCTGAATCCCCTGAACGCGGATCAACTTACTCTAAATCCCCGGAGTGCAGATTTAGGGAAAAGTCCAAGTACACGAGAGATGTAGAACAAGAAATATGCCACGTCTGGAGATGTTCGAACATCACGAAAATGGACCGGGAGATGATGCGACTCATAAGAACATGAGCTGTGACTACAGTTAATCAGCAGACAAAAGAAAAAGCAAGAGAGTCATTCAAACAAAAAGAAACTAAACTTCATTCAAATAGTTCAAAATGGGGTTACACAGTTACTCCTACAAAACTCAGAGTTGAGAACTTATCTATACAAGCTACAAGACTTAAGCAAGAAGCTCGTCGAACGAGTGTATCGATTACTTCTTCGTTTTCTTCTTCTTATCTTCCTTTGTTTTTTCCGACGACTCCTCTCCCTCACGCTTTTTCTTGGATTTCTTGCTTGCCAAAGAAGCGGAGTCGGGAGTAGGGGACGGAACATCTAGTGGTTTGGACCTTCCCGGGAGAATGATTTTCAAAGGTCTGTTCCGCGGGTCGGTAAGTTCCAGGATTCCAGGTTCAACTTTGACCTCGGCCTTTTTCTTCTCCTCTGCGGCAAGGCGGTCCTTCATGCTCATCTGTGAAGTATGCTCAGAGGCGCCAGTGATTTCAATTTCATCACTACCTTCGGCAGGAGATGAAGTGTCAAGCTTATCATCATCTAGCGCCCCAATCACTTGAGCATCGGGACCAGGAATTACTCCCGCATGGACAGCGTCGCTAGTTTTCTCTGCCTCCTCCTTGGCATCATCGCTCCTTGGAGTCGGCTCGGCGTCAGAACAGCCTACATGAAAATATAAAGAATGAGCGTTAGAACGAATAACCACTGCTGAAAAATGACGGGATCTTTCAACTTCTAGAAAAGAAGAGTTTCCTACCGGGTTCTGGTTGGCTATCGGTTGCGCGTGGGGTTTCACCCTCCAGAATAGGAGATAGCACATGAACACCAAGCCCGGGATCTTCAGGGTCGTAGCCGGCGTGCTGCTCGAACGGGTCAAGTGTCGGCCGACCGGCCGATTGAGCAGCAGGAGGAGCAGTAGTGTGAGGAGCCATAGTCTCAACCCCAGACGGGCCAGCTTCATCATTTTTCTCTTTTGGAAGGGGAGAGCCTTTGCTATAAAGCGTCAATGCTGCGGATAAATCCGCTGGCTCATTCCCCCTAAGGAACTCCTTCACCAAAGCATCCTCATCGACCTCTTCAGAGCCCGACTTGATTTTCCTGATCTTTATCAAAGTTTCCCAGGCCTCAGCTAGGGATTCGAGGTAGCCGTCGCCCAAGAACGTTAAGTCGCGATGCATAAGGACGCGGGCTCCATATTCAGCAATCAACGGGTCAAACGTGCATTTGACCTCTTCCCTGCCGGCTTCTGCGGCCGCCTCGAGGCGAGAATCAATCTCCTCCACAGCCTCTCTTTTGCCCTCCTCACGGGCCTCATCCTTCATTTTCTCAACCCCGGCAAGTTCGTCATCGAGCTTCGTTTTCAGGAGACGAGTACCAACGATTTCATCACAGTATCGCTGTGATTCTTCTTGAGCAGCTACCTTGTCCTCCTTCTCCTTGGAGAGTAATTCTTTCAGCTCTCTGACTTGCACAACGAGCGCGTCCCTCTCTTTTTGGATAGAGTCTTTTCTAGGGCGAGGGCACCGCTGCGCTGGACTGCCTCATCAAGCTCCTTCTTGTGAACCATCTCTAAGCGAGTAACTGCCTCAGCAGTATCTTTTGCGCTTTGTTCAGCGGCTTCCAGCTTCGACTTGTACGAAGCGAGCTCTACGTCTTGGTGCTCGATGATGTTTTTGTCGCAGCCAGCCTCCAGTTTCAGGCGATCAATCTCATGTTGACGCTCAACGGACACCTCCGAGATCTTCTCCACCAAGTGCACAAATGCGTCATGTTGAACATAGACGTCGTTATTGCAGGCAATGGCACTCTGCTTCACGTGCCCAGGAATATGGTGAATAGCCGGGAGGAACTTCAAACCGTCAAAGCAAATTTTCGGAAACTTGGCCTTAAGATCGACCATCTTTTCCGCAACAGTTGGGTCAACCGCGGGAGTAGGGGGAGGAGGCTTTGGAAGTTCTCCCCTTTTTCGTTGTTCCCAAACTTGCCTCGTACTCGATGAACCGGAGTGTTGTTCTCGAGGAGCATCAGAGTGGTAACCCTTCTGTGAAGTTTTCTCTTTATCCGGCACAGTTGGAGGAAGAGGATCACGGGACTGCGAAGATTGAGAATATGCCTTCTTGCGGTGAGACGACTCACGGGGACGATTGTCTCTATCTTCATAATCGTCTCTGCCCCCGCGTCTGCCTGAACCAGAGTCCTGTCCAGAATGATGAAATATGGAAGAGCCATGAAGGCGATCGAGTCCGTGAAAACGCCCCATATCACCTGCAAAGAATGGAGATAACAACGAGTTAAGAAGAATCCGTGAGATAAGAAAAAAAAACTTGAAGTGTATGATGGAATGCGTATGTGCGTGTGTGTCCCAGTGTTCCCCCCGACAGACATGTTCGTTTACCTTTACTAATTGGAGTGTTGTCTCCTTGGACCAGGAGTTGAACTCCCGCATTGCCTTTAACGGGCGAAGAAAACTTGAGGGCTTCAGGATCGTCAAACCCGTAATTGAGAATATCATCGGGAATAGATAGGTTCGACAGGCCCCTCAGGGAACTTTCCAGGTGCTGCGAGGAAGCCTCTTTCTCAGGCGGGATAGGCATGACTTTTGAAGTGCCACCAACTTTCTCCTTCTGAACTTTATATCTTAACTTCCTCTTTCCCTTCGAAGGGGAGGATGACGTCTCAATATCTTGAACTTCGACTGCCGGATTCCAAGCGGGACCGACATTCTCGCCTTGAGTCTCAAGAGCTTCGTCTTCTTTGCGCTCACCTTCTTCGTGCGTATCGAGAGTGCAGCGCGACGACGATCCGACCTGTTTTTTCCCTTTACCGGACGAAGGTTTAGGAATGATGACACCTTCTGGAAGGCTGATCTGACGACCGGGGGCTAGCAAGCCAAACCCCGACAGTGATTCATTTGAAATGATAGTCTGGATGTCTCGTTCCTCGGCAGGAAGAGCTCTAATGGCTTCAACAGCCTCAGAATATCCTCGGCCTTCCGGACGCGGGTTGATACCTGAAAAGATGAAACAAAGAGTTAGGAAAAGCATGACTCCGGTTAAATGTGAATAGTGACTCGGCAGAGAGACTTACTGCCTTCAACCCATCTCCTCGCAAAACCAGGAGGGCAGCGCACATAAAACCATTCCTGTTTGTACAGGGCGAATTTATTGCATGCCCCTGTCAAGATTTGGCATTTGTGGTACGGCTTGAGGAACATAAAGGAAGGACTGTCTTTTCGTCTCTTGATCATATAAATGTATCTGATATCGCCAGCGGTTCGAGGTCTAGAGAAGACGGCCATGAAAAGTAAGTAGGTCCCGTATAGAAACGCATGGCCGTTCGGGTGCAGCTACGACGGAGCTATGTCAATATACTGCAATACATCCCGGAGAAATAAATTGAACGGAGGCACGCTGCCCATCTAACACATGAACTTGTTACAGGCGGTATACCCGACTGGGGGCAGATGAGGACGATCGTGTCGCGAAGGGACCAACACGTCGGCGAAAGGGATCCCATGAATGGAGCATATCCGTCGGAGAGTGGCTTCTTTAATCTTCGAAGCTTGTGAATCGATCGGATTGTCTAGAAGAATTGCTGCTTCCAAGGCATCAGGTGCTAAGTTGTGAGCAGGAGAAGTCGACGGATTAGAAGTATCAACAGCTTCTGGCCTTGATGACGGCCCAGGCCTGTCGGATATAGTGGCGGAGCTAGACTTTCTTGACATCCTCAATAAATAACGAACCTGACAAAGTGCTTGAGAAAGCTATACTCAAAAAACGTTGAACGTTAGAGTTAGCAACACGAGTTTTCCCCCCACGTGGTGTGTGAACTAGTGCAAGCAATTGTGTACAAGCAATAAAAATCTAAAGATTTCAAAGATATAAAAATCTACTTCGAATCGTCGCCTTCGAAGACCGTCATCGCTGACCGTCTCAAAAAGCCCGTTAAGTCTACTAAAAGCTAGGGAGTTAATGATCCGGGTCAGTTCCACATGTTGGTGTGCTTAGGTCTTTGTCCTTGTATTGATTAGGCAAGGCAATTGTTCGTTCGGCATTTAACAGTGTTCGGCCTAGTATGTTTGTTCGGCAGGTCAGTTATTCAAAACAAATACTGTTCGGCATTTAAATGGTATTCGGCAATTGTATCGTTCGGTCTAAGTCCTATTCGGCATGTGCGTCTGTTCGACAATTGTACTGTTCGGGCTAAGTTCTATTCGGCATGTGCGTCTGTTCGGCAATTGTACTATTCGGGCTAAGTTCTATTCGGCATGTGTGTCTGTTCGGCATGTCAGTTGTCCGGCACAAATACTGTTCGGCATTTGAGTGTTGTTTGGCCTTAGTTCGTTCGGCTAAGTCATAGTGGCATTTTAATAAGCGCTAGGCCTGGGTTCGTTCGGCCAAGGTAGTGCTCGGCAACTTCCCATTCCACCGTCCGGCGCATGACGACATACGCCGGAGCAGCGCTAAGCCGACCAACACCTTTACCTCCTCCAACACCTTCTTTCTTTTTTCTTCCCTTTAACTTTGGTTTGACACGAGGAAGCTAAGCCCATAGGTGAACCTGATCATTCCTCCTCGCATCATCGTTCGGCAGTGAAGACGCGGTAAAGACGACCTACTCAAAGGCCTTCTACGTGACACACTCGGCCATCTCGTTTGAAATCTACTTGAATCGTACGAGAAAAGATACCTAGTTTGTAGATTGGAGATTGGGATGGAGTAGTTAAGTTTTAAATCCGGACGACTAAATAGAATTGAAAGTCTTCGAGGAATAGCAGAAGTAAAAAAGTAAAGGGGAGAAGAAGGAAAAGACCTGGTTTTATAGAGAAGGGAGGTGGAAGTCGAAGGGGCTATACCCGGTAGAACCAGTCAATACCGCAGTGTTCGGCATCAGAGCAAAGTGTCGTTCGACACATGAGGATTGTTCGGCTTCGAACGTATCGTTCGGCGTCCAGGCCACGCTCGTCACACACCTCCGTCACAGGCATTCTCGAGAAGGCATCACCAAGGAAAGTTGAACTAGATTCAAAGCGCATCACGTTCGGCCACGCGATACACTTTGGGGGGGCAAGTGTTTCCTGGAGATTTGACCAGGCAACTAGTACTCGGAGAAGTACTCGGCATCCATAGTGCTCGGCATCCGTAGTGCTCGGCATCCAGAAGACTCGGCGTCAAGTAGTGTTCGGCGTTCGGCGTAATACTCGGCATCAGTAGTACTCGGCATACAAAACTACTCGGCGTCAACTGGCACTCGGCGTCAACCAATGCTCAGCGTCAGCTAGCGTTCGGCATCAATAGAACTCGGCGATAGGAATACTCGGCGACAAGAGTGTTCGGCATAAAGCAGAACTCAGCAGCAGGAGTACTCGGCAACGGGCATACTCGGCATCCAGGAGACGTTCGGTGTACATTACTATTCAACATGACACTATCGTTCGGCCAGCATGCATCATTCGACCAAAAGCTTCAGATAGAGTTGCAATCGGCTTCAGCTGCAACCATCCTGCACTTCCCACACAATCGAACGAACCATCCAGCACAGAGAGGACTGTTTGGCATGGAAGGGACCGTTCGACACGGAAAGGACTGTTCGGCGTCAAAGCGTTCGGCATACCTGGTTCGGCATGCAGCGAACACTACACCTGGGCTAGAGCGTTCGGCTACCAAGCCCACTTGGGAAGTCCAGCCCATCTTTGTCTATAAATAGAGGGGCAGGGTCGCAGTGAAGAGGATCCTTTTTTGGAGAGAACACCGGGGAGACTCTGCCATTTTTTAGACTCATCTTCTCTACTTAACAACTTCATTCAAGCATTTGATTCACGAATTGTATTTGTAATCAACAATAAGGAAGATCAATAAAGTTTAATCTCAAAGTGGACGTAGGCAATTACGCTGAACCACTATAAATTTGGTGTTCTTACTTTCTGCATTTAAATTAGCATTGTCTTCTCTGTTTAATTTATCTTCATCACTTATATCTCTACACAATCTTTCTCTACAAGGTTAGTGACCAATTTTGGTGCTAACAAAATTCTTTTAAGAAGGGGAGAATGTAACACCCCAAAATTTTAACAACCGAATATTTAAATGACTAATTTAAATATTTGATTGTTAATTAATGGAGCGCCCCTTATACTCGACTTTTAGAGACGATTGAATTGTGACTTGAAACACCCGTTGTTAAGTTTTATTTTCCACCACGAGAAGAATGAGTATAAATTTGACTGTGTTTGGAATCTATAAGTTTTCATAGTGAATAGTGACTTCTAGAAAGGAGTGAAAATTGAATTGGGCCAAGCCCACTAGCTTGCTCTAACTTAGCTTATATATAGCTACGCTCTTCATATTTCATGAAAGCTTCTCATCCTGTTATCTTGCTATGACTAATATATTTGGTGTATAACAATTGCCTCCTCCCCTCTATTATAATGTTTTATACATTAAAATAAGTAAAGATTCATATTCAAAAATATTCATGCTAGCCATTGATATTCTTTCTTTTCGATCTAACGGTTGTCTTTACTCTTCCTTTCTACCTATAAATGGCCACTCTTTCCCTCTTTCTCTTTTACATGCTCTATCAAACTCTTTCATTCTTATCGTATTTCCCCACATCAGACCTTGTTTTCCTACTATTTTCATCTAGTATATATTCTTATTATTGGTTCATTTATTTATTTCTTTATTGAAATGGTCTTTAAATTACTTTGGTTAATCTTAATTTTATAAGGATTAGACTGAATTTTAGTTATTTGTTTCGATATTAGTGATTTCTTTGTGTTTTCTTCTGTAATGTTATTTTGACCAAATTTGGTTTCTTAGCCTGCCATTTTGTTGTTTAAGGGTTCAAGTTTTATGGGTTATGTGTCCATTACCTAATGGATCCGTACCATCACTATATAATGGGATTCTGCTCGAAGACCTAGTACTCAAAGACCAAGCCTTTACATGCAATTTATACCAAAGGCTTATTTTTATGCTTTGTTTACGATGATTGTGTTTAAGCTCATCGCGAAGAGCTTTATACTTGAGGTCTATGTCTCGCAATGACTATGTTTAAAACTCATCGTGGAGAGTTCTATACATAAGGACCATGTTTTGCAATGACCATGGTCAAACTCATCGTAAAGAATGTTATTCATTAGGATTTTGTCCAATGATGACTATGTTCGAAATCATACTAATGAGTTTTATATATGAGGATTTTGTCTCGCGATGACTTTGTTCAAAATTATTGTGATGAATTTTATACATGAGGATTTTGTCTCATGATGACTTTGTTTAAGGTCTAAGATTTTACACATGAAAGCTTTATACGCAACAATTAATTGTTTGATAACTATATACCTTAGCATCACATTATAGCTCATATATGGATACTCATATATACATATCTTTGTATACTTTACGATGAATACATGTTGATAACTCTAGCCAACTGTTAGTCATTTTATATATTCATATTACCATTTGGATTATGAAAGTTTATTTTCAAAAATTCCATATACATAGGGTGTGATAAAGTCCCTACTAACAACTTTCTACAACGCACGTTAACATATAACATTTTATGGAAAGATTAATAAGTTTTTACCTTTATATATGTATGGCTCATTGAATTATCTTCCTTATTCATGTGAACAATATCTTGACATGTACGTGGACTCTTATACATTCAAGTGTTTATGGCAAGCCTATTCATTAACAGTTTTACTTTTCATTCTTAACTTGAGAAGATTTTGTTGTTTTTTTGGGAATTCGTTTAAATAACTGAAGTCATTCTACTACAGACCTCATGGTTGGAGGCAAGAAACTAGTTTCCAAAGGAGCATCAAAATTCCTTAAGTACCCCAAGCTTGTGGGTTCTTCTAAAGAGAATATTTACACTTCTCATCAGTCCTACTTTATGAAGCAAGAAGACATCGACTCTATTCTCCGCCTTTTCGTTATTTCAAGGATTGAAACAAGGGTTCCAGGCCCATATGATCGAATCAATACTTCTTCCAAAGGGTTCTTTGCCATTACTCGTCTTCGCATCTATCACTAATGTTTTGTACCTTTCAACTCCATTATCCAAAAGGTCCTTGGCCTTCTTGAAGATTGCTCATATTAAATTGTTTCATAACTCTTATAGTTACAGCAATTCCTTGTTTATTCTATTCTTAGAACTGAAGTTGAAAGAATTGACTTCCTCAATTCTTTGCTCCTTAGTTACATTTCAAAGAACAAAGAATCAGCTGAGGGTTCTATTTATTATCTCAGTCCTGTCAGTGGTGGAGTAGTGACCAACTTTATTAACAAGCCTCGAGACTAGAGTCACCTGTTCTTTTTGATAAGATGTTTTCCTACAAACATCTAGAAGATTCTCGATCCTAGGTATGCATTCTTGCTAGGTTTGTTTTTACTCATTTAGTCACTACATTAATTTTTATCGACTTACAATTTTTATATGATGAATGCTAGTTGCTAATTTAAAGAACATCGATCCTCAAGTTTTGGCTAAGATTTCTAGCTTTGGAGATGCTATGGCATTCTCAAGGAGCCGACTGAGGTTTCTTAGTGAAGAGAAGTTAAAGAAGTACTCTTTCATTCTACCAACCCACTGAGTTTTGGGTAAACCCCAATAATGAAAAAGAAGAGGAATAATCCCTCGGCCCATACTTTTTATAAGATGGATGCATTTTTCTCAAATTCCACCATACAACACCCAATGACTGAAAGCACTGGATACTCTCTAGGTTTTGTTTCTTAATCTCCTTTTCTATTTGTGTAGAAAAATTCATTTCTTAAACGCTTTTCCTTTGTAAATAGGTCCCTCCCCGACGTACATCTTTTGAGCATAGATCCCTTATCACCTAATAAGTGTGTTTTCGAATTGCCTGCTTCGTCAAAAGAGACATAGAAAGTGACTTCTCCTACAACCACTTCATTGTTTGTTGTTTGTACTACTCAGGATGTTATAGCGAAGGCTAGGGAAGATTTGAAGAGAAAAATTCCAAGGTTTCTCTCACTTTGTTTGAGGTTCCTTCCAAAAAGCCCAAAGGGGCAGGATCCACTGTACCCTTAAGTTTTCTCCTTCTTCTGGTGTTGTTGCCATCGTGTCTACTCTCCCTATATAGGATTCTGCCACTAGTGTTTCTAGCCCCACTCTTAAGGAGTCCATGGCCTCTTTGCAACAAACTTTATGGCTTGGCACTCCACTTGAGGATGCTCCTCCCTTTCTCCCTGGATCGAGATCTCCTCATCCTGCATACTTTATGGACTTGTTTACGAAGGTCCTTCATTCTTTTGCATTTACTTCCCCGAGCTCTTCTGACACTAATCCTTTTTCCTTAGAGTCTTTGGAAAATCGTTTACAAAACTTTATTCAAGTAAAGTTTTCTTGTTTTATTATGGTACAAGTGTTTAGCTTGCTTACTTTTTTTAGTTTATGACTTTGCATTACTCTCCCTTTTTAGATTGGCCATCATTTGTTCGACTATCAATGGTCTTGTGCATCTTTTTCTCAAGATGTGTCTCGGCTACAAGAGCCGAATTCCTTATTGTCCGAAAAGATGTCTACCCTCGAGACTCAGCTCAACAATGCTCACACTACCAATGAATCAATATATTCTGAGAAAATATTGTCACGGTCTTGTTGGATTTAGAAAACAAAAGGCCTTAGAAGTTGGAAAGAAGATGAATTTTTTAGGAAAAAACTCGAGAAACATCAAGAGTTGAAAGAGAGAGCAAAGTCTTTAGAGGTTGAACTTTGTCGAGTGCAATTAGAGAACTCCACTCTTAGAACAGCCTCGAAAAAAGTTCCTGACTTAGAGAAGGATTTGGAAAAAAGGAACCTTACTATTGACAAGCTCAAATCATTTGTTCATACAATGAAATCCATAGTCTCCTCTTTTTTTAGCGATCTCCTCCCCCGATGGAAAAGATAATGTGTTGAAGTAGTTCTGTTCATGTAACACCCAGCAATTTTAAAAACCAAATATTTAATTGATTAATTTAAATATTTAATCAATAATTAACGGAGCACCACTTATACTCAACTTTTGAAGATAAGTGAATTGGAACTCGAAACACCCATGGTTGAGTTCGATTTTCCGCCACGAGAAGAATGGGTATAAACTTGCACTATTTAGAGTTGATAAGTTTTTATAAGGAATGGTGATTTCTAAAAAGGAGTGAAAATTGAATTGGGCAAAGCCTACTAGCTTTCTCTAACTTATCTCATATGTAGCTAAGCTCTCCATTCCATTTCATTCCACGTTACTTTACATTTTCATTCTCCTAATCACTTTCCTAATTTTCTTTAAGCCCAAACCTTAAATCCACTCTAATCCCTTCGTAGAAAACTCGAAATTCAAACTAAAATCACAATAATGCCTCTCACTAAATTCTTCACATAATGCATCAAGAAATTAGCTTGAATCAAAGTTTGGATCTTCATCCAAGATTTCAAAGGAGAAAAGTTTAGGGTTTTGATAATTTGATCTTGATTTGGCAAAAGAGAAGGTGAGTGGGATGATTCTTCGTATATATTTATGTATTAATCTTCATATTTTCTTTTATTGATTAATATGGAATTATATGAAGTGATTTGGAGATTGTTTAGGTTGATTTATACTTGTATTCATGTTGTAAAGATGCTTATATTAACTTATTATTTGTTTAAGATCCTAATAACTAATTTTGAAAATATTTAGTAAGCTAAGAATTGGGGTTTGGGTTAATTGAATGATTATATTTGACATTATGATAGATTAGAGACTAACTACATGAGATAATTAAGTGCATGTCATTAGTTAGTAATAATGAAAACTAATTTAAATGGTTTAAGAAAAGTAAGCTAATTAAGCGAGTTTTGAACTCTACACTTATTATTAAAGTGATTAGAGGGTTAGTGAAGCTTAATTAGTATTTATAGAATGGTTATATAATTTTATAAAATGAAGTATAGATTATAAAAATAGAAATGAGATTTTATAAAATAGCAATATGATGTATACTTAATTTTGATGATGTAATTAAGTATTTAATGGCTTAAAAATGATTTATAAGCTAATAATATATTTTATAAAATAGCGGTAAGTTTTATAAAATAATATGAAATAATATTAGAGGTTTATTGAAAAGATTTAGTAAATAAAAGTAATATTTGATTAAGTAATAAATGAATTACTTATTTAAATATACATGTATGCATATGGGTATGGGAAAGTATACGTATACGTGTATTTAAAGAATATAACAATCCAAACAATTTTTGTTTGATTGGAAGGAGCACAAGACGACGATGATTTGGTTCCAGACTGAGGTAGATGTGTGAGCACATGACGGCAACGATCGGTTCCAGATCGGGAAGATGTATAGATTGTTGATTAGCATAGATTCCATGATTCAAAGCGTTGTTGTACATGAGTGATCTATTGGGGTCAAAGAAAGTACACGGTGAGGTGCTCATGGGTTAGGCGAATAGACTTGGGTCATAATGTAGCTCCAGTGCCACAGGTCCATTTAGACGTTGTTTATGGTTTCGGACCAAGCGTCCGGGAGGGTCCGGAGCGATGCTTAAGGGGTACTTGTACCCAGTAGCAGTAGCATAGATATAGATGCTAGGGAGCACTGTAGTGGTATGGGTTTTCATTGTTTCCAAGAGAGTGGCCTAGGTCTATCTGGGGCATCTGTACAGACAAGAGGTCGTATAGGGAAGTTCCGTTCATGGACTCTCAAGGGTAGGAACGTATATAGGTCAAGACCATATATGGTGTAGTTGTTCCATTTATATATTTCGTTCAGTATGGGATGATAGTAGATATTCTCTATTAGACATATTGTTATGTTGTGATTGTTCTATACTAGTTGATTGATATTATCATTGTGTGTAGCATAGTGTAGACTAATATTACGACACTCTAATTACCCCTATACTTGTATACTGTTACGTATCAGTCACATTACATTAGTTGTGCTGACTCGCTGGTTACAAGAGAAAAGAAGGTTATGGTACGATTTCCTATTTCTAAGATGGGTTTACTGTACTTGTTTATGGTCAATTCGAAGTATCCCTGAGCCACGTTTATGGAGAGGGCCGATTGTGATTTAGTTTTCTCCTGTTTATTTGTATATAGTTTTAATGTACAATATTTTGAGATAGTTCCCCTAATACCAGGCTTTAAGTCCGACCCACGATTTTTCTCTGTCTTTTTATGTCATGACAACTCTCGAGTACTCTATTAAGTAGTTGGGAGTCTGGTGCTTTTGGGAATACGTATTAGGATGTGCAACTAGAGCATTTTAGAGGCATAACTTTGATATTTCGGATATGTATACTTGATATTTTAGTAGTACATGACATACCTATTATTTGTATATGAGACCTATAGTATCAGATATTTATTTAAAATTCTATGTTATTGAGAGTTGATGTATTTTGACTTTCTGTATTGATATCTATTTACCAGTTGCTTTTGCTAGAGCGGTCTCTTATATATTGTCATCTTGTTTTGTTCATGTATATTCAGTATATTATATATTATTATCCCGTTGTGAGATATCATCAAAGTCATGCTTTGGTATTTTATTTTAATTTTACCCAATAACCTATCTTTTGTGATACTCGAAAGTCGGGTGATGATGTAAGGCACCGATTTTTGGGTATTACTAGGGGCAAGTTGTTACAGTTTATTACTTACAAAGACAACATCGACCGATGCCCAAACATGGGTTTTACTTCATTTGGTGGGCCAGTTGTGGATTACATGAAGAGATTTGACATCTTATTGGGGTGTGTTCTTGGCAATTACTCCAAGGTTATGGGAGAGATGTCATTGACCCTATTTAGTCATTGGCTTTTGATTATGTATTAACAATGTTGATGATGAGGAGTAAAAGAACGAAGGTGTCGATAAAGAAAATGCGGATGGCGGCGACGACGACGACAACGAAGATGATAATGATGAGAATGATGGTACTTGTGGCTCTTTCGGAAAGGATTTTCTTGGAGGAAAGAGTAAAGGTGGCTCATACCAAGCTGGTGGATCTAGAGCCACTCAATGTTTGGATCCTATGCCTGAACTTACTCCTTCGGAGGTCATTAAAAGCATTAATAAATCTCTACCTCCCTGAACACTCCTGCTAAGCCAAGGCCTCTTGAATCTAGTGAAATAGATCAAACTCCTATTAGAGCACAATCTCCAGTTGAATCCCAAACTCCTTTTGATGCTCCCATTATTCATTCCATCAGGCCTAGCAACACTCCTAGTCCTATGCATGTAATTTTTGTTTTATTCGTCATTTATTTTCTACATGCACAATCTAAGATTATTAACATGATTTAACTATCAGTGTAGGAAAATGACTAGGAATTACTTAGAGATTATTTCAGATAAAAAGAAAAAAGAATTTTTAAGGCTTAACCGAGAAGGAGAAAGGCCATGCAAAGATTTGAGTGAGTCACATGAAAAACATATGAGGATTATAAAATGTCTCGAATACCTTGAGGATTTTAAGAATAAAATAATTGCGCCACTTCTTCGGAAATTATGCTTTCACTAGGATAATGTTCGCAAGGAAAACGAAGAATTGACCACTCTTTTTTGGTGCTAATTGAAGATAGTGCTAAACTTATGAAGGGCTTATATATCATGTACGCTCAATTTTCCATGACTGAATTTTCCAACCTGGGTGATGGTTGCGGAGGACTGATTAGACCCCTTCATAGGAGATATTTGGATTTGCATGGAACCGACCCTCACCCAGGAGTGTTGGAACTTGCCTAAGGTTATCATTGCACCCTTGACTATAGATTCTCTTCCTCTAGATAAATTTAAATTACAAGGATAATTTTTTTTACTGAGAACTAATAGGAATCTATTCTTTATGAGCCTTTGTAATGTTGTATTCCACTTACTTTTTTTGAACAAAATTTGTATTGACCCGGTGGACTTTCTATTTTAATATACTTATTACCAATGTGCAAGCTACTAAACTTATTCATGTTTATTAATCATCTCGCATGTCAAAAGAGAAACTGAGTAAACCAGTCAAGTTAAAAAGGACTTTCAAAGAAAAAACTTCCTTAATAAATAAGTTGCATTTATCAAAATACTACTTTCTTCACAACCTTCATCAGTTGTACACCCATTTTCCAAACCTAGATTTCAATTTCTTAGGTAGCCATAAGGACTAATTTCTCTCTGGATTAACTATGCCAAGTTACTGTGTAGTGGACTTAGCCTTCCTCCTAAAGAACGGGAGTACCGTGAGTCCCTCCGATCAGTACTCCTCTTTGTGTTGATGCACCTTTTAGTGCAGCATTTTCTATTTTTTTCCTCTTTTAGAAGATTCATGATGTCCTTTCTAATTCTAAAAATTAATTGGGTTGTAGCTTCTATTATGGTTGTTTTATATGGATGTAATATCTCTTATAAGAAATTGATTCTTTTTTAATGGAGACTTTATTGTCTTCTTTTTCTTTCATTTTTATTGAAGTTTTGTTGTTTTTTATTTTCTAAATTAGGATAAAGGGTTGCCTTTATCAATTGGCACCCCTTATTTTCACCATCACCTTGAAAATATTCAGGCTAAATTGTCGTCAACACTGAAAGAATGACTGTCTCGTTCCATATTCGGTTCTTAAACCATAGGTAATGGCGACACAAAGAAGTGGTATGAGAAGTACCTTAAGGAGAGAACCATTCTGAAATCAACTTAGGAAATTATAAAAGATCTTGAGAAGAAAGTTTCGTGGAAGGATGCTGAAATATCTAAACTGACTAAGAAACTCAGTTCATATACAGATTCCAAATAGCAGTTAGAATCTGATACAAAGATTGCTCAATTAAATTAGTGCATATTTGACTTGGAAATTAAAGTAGTAATGTATAAGAACGAGTGCCAATCTTACGAGCTGATATTGATTGAAGGCAAAGAAGGGTTACCTGCCCCTACTCCAATTGATTATACTTTATCCCGAGGGCGATCATCTCATGGTTGTGGTGCAACTAATTTTGGCTAAGTAGATAAATCAAGGGAGCTTGCAAGATCAAGTAGAGCCTTCAAATTAGAGTGTATTCGACAAGTCAGAGATAGGTGGAATGAGAAATTTACTGAGATGCTTTCCAAAAAAAGGCTAGAGATCAAATCACTAGAGTGTCAAAAGGACAAACTAGCGATGAAGATTAAGGTTTTTGAAGATAACATTAGTGAGATGAATCATAGAATTTCTCAGCTTAAGGGTGTGAATAAGACTTATAATAAGGTTTTATCAGTTTAAATTGTCTCTATCAATTCTCTTAACATCTTTCACAACAAAGAGAGGAAGCGAAAGAAGTACCTCCAAGTTGCTTTTCGTTAATCCTCCATCTACACTTGAAACTCTTATCAATGAGGTAAAGGAACTAAAGACCAATTAGTATTAATGTGATTTTATCCTACAAAGGCTTCCCAGCTTGGTTCTCTTGTTAATTACTTAATCGAGGTTATAGTCGCTTTTAATTTAATGCTAGGTTTCACATTTTTAGGTGAAGAGAGAGATAGCAGATTGAGGATGGTTGTTATTTCTAGCTATCAACGATTTCATTATTTTTTAAAATATGGATGCTTAGAAATTCTAAAAGATATTGAAGGGTTTACAATTTTGTATAAAGAAGTGGGCTCAACTAGTAAACAACATTCCTATACTTCAGATGTAGAGGGAAAAGGGAAGGAACTTTTTTATCATCACCGGATTCTTCATCCTCCAAAACCACAAATGACATAGAGAAATGTACTTATTATAAAAAGTAGTCACTATGTTAAAATAGTTTTGTCTTGTCTTTTGTAAGTTATATTGTACATGATTTTTTGTATGAAATTGTATTATATAAGTATGCTGATAAATAGAATAAACTTCTCTTTTTATGTACCTGACTTCGAAGGTTTACTATTTTGAAATATCTCTTCTTATTCATCATCATTTCTCTTTGGCTTGTGATCGCTTTATATTGACTTTGAGTGGTCGAGTGCTGAATTCCTTGAGCAGTGTGCAGAGAGTTGCCGCGTAATTATGATTTCCCATTCACTTTTCTTGGGTATGTGCTTTAGCTAGGCCCAGTAGTAGGACCTAAGGCTTAGTTGACCTCCACTCTTTGGATGGTTGCTCCGGTCAGGCCCGAAGGCTTGTTGACCATCTTCCTTGGATGGGTACTTTAGCCAGACCCAACGGTAGGACCAAAGGTTTAATTGACCATCACTATTTGGATGGTTTCTCTAGTCAGGCCCGAAGGCATAATCAAAGGCATTTTGACCATCTCCCGTGGATTGATGCTTTAACCAAACCCGATGGTGGGACCAAAGGCTTTTAAAAGATCTATCAATGTGTCTTTTGGTTTTCAAAATAGAATTTCTGATTATTGTTGTCCTTTACACTTGGTTTTGCTTGCTTTGGGTCTAATTCCTTAAATAGTGTGATTATATAAACTTGTGTAATTCTCCTTTCCTTACATAGTACTCGATGATTTCGGATAGAGCTCGACAATCATTAGTATGGTGTCCATTAGCTTTGTGATAGTGACAGTATAATCCTCCTTTTTGCCTTTCTTCCTTTCTTTCCATGTTGTTGGAGATCCAACAGTTTAACCATCCCTTGGTTCAAAAATACACTTCCTCTTATTGGACGAGAAGGGGAGTGATGATTTTTGCCTTTGATACTTTTACTTTAAGATTTCTTTGTTCATATTTATACTTTTATGGGAGCTTCGCATTTCATGAAATTCTTCCAACTTCCATTTTCATGATGGATATATTAACTTAACCATTTTTCCCTCATTTTTGAGCAATTTTTAAAAATCAATTATTCATTTCGGTTTCGAAGACCATGCCTTGTGCTTAAACTTGAATGCTTCACCTAATTTGAGAAAACAAATCCTTTTCAAACTTTATATCATCCCTTTTTATTTGACTTAACTTAACCTTAGTTTATTAGCTAAGGCAAAGATCGGCTTTTCTCCAATATGGAAAAGGTTTAAACTCCATTTACTTGGTTTATATTGAGTGTCCTTTTATTTTCTTCTGATGTTTGAAGAAACCTCTCAAATTTAACTCTTTTTCTTTACAAAATTTTTATTTGCTTATTAGGTAAGGTGAAATGTTTATATGTGGTTCGGAAGATCCTTGTTGAGACCTAATTGCCATAGTTTAAAGTCTAAGCGAGCTTAGTTTATTTTTGAGAAGAGAATGAGTGAAAGCGATTCATGAGTTCGATTCCCAATGAAGGCACCAACGTTAGGGTAAAAGTTAGGCTAGGCTAGTAATTAAAGAGGAAGTAACGGTGAACTAAGGTCATTATCGTAGTAGAATCCATAAAAGCATGCCATCATATATTCAATGGGATAACTATGTAATTTACCCAATGCTTGTCCTTTATTATAAAATTCTAAATTACAGTTTGCCCTAATCGGCCATGAAACCTCAATTCCAAGCTCATTTTACAAGTTGGAGGAAATATGAAAATGAGGGAAAAATAGTACTTGAGAAATTCAACCCTTTTTTAGGGGATCACCCCTATATTTATAGAGAATTGGAGCTGTTGGATTCTTGACATGTGGAATTCCATTAGAAGTTGGTGGCCATGATTAGCCCATGTGGCACATAATTGAAGTGACATATGGCACACTTATTTAATGATAGTTCCTGATTCTTGATTACACATGATGGCTCTCTTAAAACCTTCAATGGTTGCTCTAATTTATTGCTTCAAAATAGCAAGTGACAGTTCTAAATCGTCGTGATGACGTGGATTCTTGATGTATTTTAGTTTGTGAACTGAGCATGATATTATCTTGGAAACCTTCCATGATAGCTTAAATCACATAGTTTAGAATTGCTCTTGATGAGATGTTGGAACTCCCAAAATTACAGGTGATGGATTCATTGAACTCCTTGCGACAACTTTACTTTGTCGATGCATAAGAAAACTCCTCTTGATGACTTGGTTTACCACTTGGAGAATGGTATGTGAAGCCTTCACGGGACTTCCCACAATGACTCTTTTACTTTGTCAAGTAATTGCTTGCATAGCAACCTTGATTTTTGAGTTAATAAAATAAAATAAATAATGATTTAAATTAGAGAATTTAAATCATTAAGCTAGAATTTTGTATTCTTTTGTAAAGAATAAATTGTTTTAGAATGGCTAATTCTAAGTCATTGTGGAATTGAGAACTATTAGTATTTTCAAAGGGTTGAAATCACTTGAAGACATTATCGAGATTTCATTTAATTATGGTGAATTCTAAAGTTATAGAATATTGGAGAAATTAGAATTTTAGAGCTTTATTTAAAGATAACTGGAACTAGAGTTTACATAAGAATATTTATAGTGTTGAATCTTTTTAAATATAAGAAGAATTTGATATTAGTAAGACTTCTTTATAAAAACATTGTTCGTTGTTAAAATAATTTAAAAAGTCATTTTATTCATTTGGTTATGGTTTAAATACTTCAACTTTTGATTTATTAAGCTATTAGTAAATAAAAGTGGTTACTTAATTCTTTTTGGATTGCAAATTAAAAATAAAGCCCCAAATAGTGTTCATTTTATTAATTACTTAAGAAATCCTCTTATTTAAATGTTGAGCTTTGGTTTTAAGCACTTGAGTAATAATCATAGCTTTAGAAATAATAAGAATAGGGCCTTTTTAAATATATAGAAGAAGATAGAAAATTCCTTATTTCTCTTGATGGGTTAAATTTCAAACCCAAGCCTATTTTAGTGTTTGCTCGGGAGAAAATCCTCCAATTCAATATATTATATGTTTATTAGAGAAAAGAAAAAACTAATAGAAAAAAGAATCAAATTTTCTCTTAACCTAGAAGCAAAGTAATAAATTAAAATAGGAATAAATTCTTTGATGATCCATAAAAATCAAGGGAATGATTTTGTAATCTTATTCTATTCTTTTGAGCAATTAATTTTAGTTTTGGGTTAAGATTTGAACTATTGTGTTCTTCTTTGTATAAATTGAGTTTTAAGGCTTGCTTTTGAGAAATTGGGACTGCTGTAATTTTTTGCTGTTGAATTGAGGAGGAAAGGTAAGTTAAACCTCACAAGATCTATCTCTAGGTTTAGTTTCAGATGCTTGATGCTTGCTAATATCATATTTTGATGGATTTATGTTCGAAATTTCAATTATTGTAAACTACCACTTAAAACTAAATGAGATGCTTGTTGTTCATGAACGAAATCATCTTTAATTGCTTTGAATTACTTCTATATTATGCTATTGGTCATTGTATGCAAGTTTATGGTCATTATAAGTCATATATTGTTGTCAGAATCAAGTTAAATCGCTGGAAGTCAACCTGCATTGATTGGGAACGAGACCTGGAGCTTACAGCGCCAGTTACTCACGTTCAATCGGCTAAAACTAGGGTTTCAGTTGATTGGTCGAGTCATTCCTAGATCATATTTCTCCATGTCTTGCATCCAGCCAACTGACCCAAGGTTCAGTCGACTGGTTGAGCTTATTGAAGCACTGTATGCTTGAGGTAGCTACTCCATTCTACGATTTAGTTCTAGATTTTCTTGCCTATTGTTATTTTATTTTTTTGCAATATTCAAATCATTTTAATGCTTCCAATAACTCTGAGTTTCTGGAATTTGGTTCTTCTCCTTGATTTTATATCTCTTATGTTGTTTTGATACCGGTTTCTTGGGGTTTTCAATATCGATTTCTGAGATTCAATAATCATGCTTCACTGTTGCTTATTTCATATATATACATATAGTTTTAAAACAAGCTATGGTTGAAATATAATCGGTTTAGAATTATAAATTTAGTTTTGTCTAATTTCAATCAAAAGTAAGTGTAAACTCTTTTATGGATTTTTGTATAACCATATGTCGTTTTGATAACTTTTTGGGTGACTTGCTTCCTATTTTTTTGAGCTTTGATTCTCCGATTTGGTAATTCCTTAATCCAATGATTTTGAAGTTATATATATATTTAATAAATATATGGTTTGAATAAAAGTAATTTACAATAGAAAGTTTATTATAATTTACCAATCTTGAACTTATTTCCAAATTAATCTAATTCCTTTTATAAATTATTTTAATAAGTAATTATATATTAAATACAATTAGTAGAAATAGTTTACAATTTAAAAGTATGGTTTTGAAATATAAACCTCTGTTGTTTCTAACCAAATGTTTGTATATCGATATGGTTTTGGAATATGAGTATTTATATTTTCATCAATAAATATGTACTCATTTATGTGGCTTTTGGAATATAGTTGTAAAACTATATATCTTTTAAGGAGATTTTGGGACAACTATATATATAAATACATTTTGTTATCTATTCAAATTTATAGTGTATGTGCTCTAGCGATAAATAAACATATAGTTGAATAACACATGAGTTTATGGATTTAAAAGAGAATGTTTGAAAGTAAGTATATAGAGGAAGTATTTTAGAAATCATTTTCTATGTGATAAAAAGTATATTGTT
The DNA here is from genome assembly GCA_030737815.1 of Allium fistulosum. NCBI lineage: Eukaryota > Viridiplantae > Streptophyta > Magnoliopsida > Asparagales > Amaryllidaceae > Allium > Allium fistulosum. Next base: position 638,804,926 of record CM060901.1, read on the forward strand.
TACTTTTAAAACTATAAACTCATATTGGATTTTATTGTGCTTAGCCTTTGGCTATTTATATGCAGTTTTGACATTTCTTGTGTGAATTTTGAGAATACTGTTTTCTTACAATTTATGCATTCACTTGGATGAGGAATCTAATTATCCGATTTAGCAATACATGTGGTATGAAACATATGTATTACTTTATCGGTTAATTATTGGACTCATTAGATTGAATATTTTAGTTAAGCAATGTTATCCAATCTTTTGGTCAAGGCTGAAATGTCAACAAATTGGCTGGAAAGTGTGGATATCAGGGTTGGAGATCGACTGGAAACAAGGCTATATGATGGATGTCATCAGAATTTGGCCGGGCTCCAATCAAGACGGGATCGATTGGGAATGATGAACAAGGCTAGTAGAGGCTACGTTTCACATTTCAGGTCAATCGGAGTTCATATGCTCGAGATATGGATGGGTTAAGGTTCATGGAGGTTGGTTCGTATCGATACTATTCGTATCGATCACGTATGAGCTCATGGGTCTGAATCGATGGCTTCGTATCGATCGGGATGGGAATGGCAGCATACTTCGAATCGAGGACTTCGTATCGACAGCATACATCGGTTGAATGGTTGCGGCAAGGCACACTTCGTATCGATCAAAGCTTGGATCGATACGTAAGGACATAACTTGGGATCGATACGAACAAGGGCATAGGATCGATACGACAGGCAAGCATTTAGGGTGCGGTACGAAGTAAAGAACAACCGAAGGATGCAAAGGAATGAAGCTCGATCGATACGAAGAGAATGGATACGAACAAGGGCATAGGATCGATACGACATGCAAGCGTTTAGGGAGTGATACGAAGTAAAGAACAAACGAACAATGCGAAGGAATGAAGCTCGATCGATACGAAGAGGGTGCTTATGGATCGATACGAAGAAGGTACTTGGGAGCGATACGAAGAAGGCAGGTTTTATGGATACGATGGCATGTGCTTTCGGGGTGCTCAAGAATTGATACGAACAAGGTAATGTGAAGACCAGATATTGGATCGATACGAAGAGATGGAGACGAATTGATGGATTCGAACTACACAGCCTACCGAAAAATTGAATTAGCATCGATCATAACTGACAATCTACATGTCCAAAATCCACCAAATTTTCACAGGAGCTTGCGTACAACCTAAAGAATGTTCCTGCTCAATTTCGACTCGATTGGACAAAATCTTGATCGATACGAAATTGGTTCGTATCGATCAAGGATCGAGTCAGAATCACCTGGGATCGATCGCGTGGGCCCACCCACATGCCAGAAGAGGTCTCCCGAGATCTGAGCGAGATATTTGTAGCCTATGCCTATAAATAGCATCCAAAAGCCCACAGAAAAGGGACTTTTTTGGCCTACGACGTCCAGATTCTGCCGAGATCACCATTGTATTCAAACTTCACTGTTGTACTCGGAAATTACTGCTGTAATCTGCTGTAATCAGCGAGTAAGGTCAATAAAAGATTATCTTTTGAAGTGGACGTAGGCCGGAGATAGCCGAACCACTATAAATCTTGTGTTTATGTCTATTTCTTTCCGTTTTAAGTTTGTTATTCTTCATTTTTATCATCTACATTACTTAGATCCGTGATTTGTGATCATATACTGCTGATTTGTGTTCATACATTGGTGCTTTCGCGATATTTGGGGTTTGTGACCAATTTTGGCACAAACACTTTGGTGCTTTCACTGAGAACGACTAGCACCCGCTATACCGGATTTGGAGTTCAGATTTGAAAAGCTAAAGGATCAGATCTAAAAGGAACCATGACAAATCAATCGACAAGGAGACAAAGAGCGGAGAGAAGTCAGTGTTATCCCGCCTTTTGGCAAGGCCGTGACACCAAGAACTTGACTAGAAACCAATGACAGTTCGTCTTGGAGATCGGTTATACGCAGGCTCACTATGGATATCGACGAATTTTTTTCAAGTCCGGATTGGGCTACAATTGATATGACATGACAAGCAAAGCTATGGGAGCCAACATTCGGAATTTCAAATCAATCGGAGTTCATATGCTCCAGATATTGATGGATCACGGCTGAGAAATTCAAACTTGCATCGATCATATCTCGAGATCTTCAAGTCCAAATGCCACCAAATTTGGACAGTAGCTTATTGGCAACCTAAGGAATGCCCATGCCAAATTTCAGCTCGATCGGAGCAAATCTTGATCGATTCGAACCAAGGGTCGAATCGATATGGACCAACTTGAATCGATCATATCTCGAGATCTACAAGTCCAAATGCCACCAAATTTGGACAGTAGCTTACTGGCAACCTAAGGAATGTCCACGCCAAATTTCAGCTCGATCGGAGCAATTCTTGATCGATTCGAACCAAGGGTCGAATCGATATGGACCAACTTGCATCGATCATATCTCGAGATCTACAACTCCAAATGCTATGAAATTTTCAGAGTAGCTTACTGGCAACCTAAGGAATGTCCATGCCAAATTTCAGCTCAATCGGAGCAAATCTTGATCGATTCGAAGTTGAGTTCGAATCGATATGGACCAACTTGAATCGATCATAACTCGAGTTCTACAAGTCCAAATGCCATGAAATTTTCACAGAAGCTTAAGCACATGATGAAGAATGTTCACACCAAATTTCAGCTCGATTGGATGATTTCTTGATCGATTCGAACCAAGGGTCGAATCGATCCCAAAGTGGGCCCGGATCTCCAGATTTCGGCCATATGGGCCCCCTCACGTACCAGAACTGGTCTTCCCGAATTTTAGGCGAAATATCAGCCTCCTACACCTATAAATAGAGCCCCTGGTCATTCAGAAAAGGGGTCGGATAATTCTAAGAGCTAAAGAACGCCCAGACGCTGCCAGATTTACTCTGCAACACCACCGCTGCTTTAGTTTCAGACTTAGCTTATAAAATCAGTTGTATTACGTTAATGAAATTGTAACCTTGAAGTGTCGGGCAATAAAATCATCAAACTTCATAGTGGACGTAGGCGAAATGCCGAACCACTCTAAATCGCTTGTCTGCGCAATTTACTTTCTGTTATTTGGAGTTTTTGTTAGATAACCCACAGTTTTAATTTTCATTCTTCATTTTTATCTCTTCAAAAACTTCCGAAGAGTGTTGTGCCCATTTTTGGTACAAACACTTTGGTGCTTTCACTGAGAAAAAACGCAGTTTTTTCTCCTGCTCTATGAATCTACTACCATCGTTGGATTGCAAAAATCTAAGGAGAAGATCCAGATCTGTTCATAAGTGGTTCCTTCTATTCTATTCAGATTGCTCTAGATCTAAGAGGAACTACATTCATCATGAATTCCATACCCATATTTTCGAATCCAGAAAAAAATGCAATTTTTCGTATCCATGAAAATATGGTGATTTTCGTATCCATGTCTTCGAATCCATGAAAATATGGTGATTTTCGTATCCATGTCTTCGAACCCATCTGGACCGAGCGTTCGTATCCATAAGCATAGCCTCACTTCGAATCCATTGTCTTCGTATCGATCAGAGACACAAGACCCTCGCTTCCATTTACTTCGTATCCATCAGGGTGCGCTACTTCGTATCCATCAGGGTGCGCTTCTTTGTATCCATCAAGGTGCGCTACTTCGTATCCATCAGGGTGCGCTTCTTCGTATCCATCAGGGTGCGCTACTTCGTATCCATCACGATGCACTGCTTCGTATCCATCACGATGCGCTGCTTCGTATCCATCAGGGTGCGCTACTTCGTATCCATCAGGGTGCGCTACTTCGTATCCATCAGGGTGCGCTACTTCGTATCCATCGGGGAGCGCTACTTCGTATCCATCAGGGAGCGCTACTTCGTATCCATCAGGGAGCGCTACTTCGTATCCATCAGGAAGCGCTACTTCGTATCCATCCATCTGCCTCCAATTCGTATCGATACTCGCATGAAGTTCGTATCCACCAATCTGCCTCTAATTCGTATCCATCCATTTGCACCCAATTCGTATCGATACTCAATTGCAGTTCGAATCGATCCAACTGCACCCAATTCGTATCGATCCAACTGCGCCCTATTTGTGTCGATCAACAGATACCACTTTCGTATCGATATAGCCATGCGCATTTCGTATCGATGCTAGTAGAGCTAATTCTCTGGATGGATACGAACAGGATAGATTCGAACAAGAACGATACGAAGGACTTTTTCAGGTTGGTTGATGGATACGAACAAGGGTGGAATGATACGAAATTTAAAAAAAAATATTTTTCGGGTACGACCCAAATTTCCTAAAAAGAGGCACCCGCATTGTCGATTCAATCACCAATTTAGTGAAGGAACATTCCATCCGTGCTTCTAATTGTTCCATGACTGAACAAGACATAGGAGATCACAACAACAAATGTTGAGTTGCAATAAAGGAATGGGTAAAGAAATACTACTCAACCGTACTCCCAGAGGCTGGAGAACCTAGCTAATATGCCAAGAACTGGAGTTGATTAATATATCAAGCTTTTAAGGTGGAATGCAACTCCCTCCAACTAACCAGCTTTTAAACTCCTGAATTGACAGCTATGGTACGATGGTTAATATGACGACTCTCCGACATTGTCTACTCTGCCAACCCAAAACATAGCTGGTCACCGCTGAACCATCTTCAAACGCCCGCATCTTAATCATTCCACGTCTACATAACTAAAAGCATGACATACAACCTCAGGAGGACTTCCTTAATACCCTATATAGGTCTTCTATCTGGATGAAAGTTTGGGATAAACACCAATCTATTAGCCCATTTTAACCAACTCGCCGTCCAATCGGCGTTACCAACCACTCAAACGTTGGACAATCGTGCATACATCATTCACTAGTGTTACAAGGCCCCTTAGCAATAAAATGGACTTGATCATAATGTCGATTGGAGAATCTTTCCCAGTCGAGACCTATTCGTTGAAACCATCCTACATGAAGAACTTCCATTGAAAATTCAACACGCTGACTACGTCAGTGCACTTTAGAAATATACAACCCCCCGCACTACCTCATGAAGTGAGAATTGCGCATGGCTTACACCAAGAGTGACGAGTGCCATCAAACGCAGATGTCTTCCCTCATTCCTCAGAGAAGACCGTCGATCACGACTTTAACAAGAGAACTAGTGGATCACCGCCGACAATTACACCAACATGTCTAGGCCATTTTTGAGTTGATGAATCAGATGAAGGATCAACATAGCAAGATAAGGAGGGGACCTGCTCCATACTCTAGATCGGAAAACTCCTCTTCTCTAAATGGCTACCGTGAATGCCAACGCCATAAGGCTGCTCCGGAAAGGATAGCTCCAACAATATGTGCAAGCCCTATAAAACGAAGGACCGGGAACATCCGACTCCTATCAATCAAAGACTTTGATCAAATTGAACCATTTGCTTTAGATTTCCAACTGAGAAGGGCTGGAATGATGTGCAATAGCGAGCATACGACGCTGCCTCACTTATCAATGAGATTTGATCTGATCTCTTTTGAATTATTTCTAATTCAATTTCATTTACGTTGCGAAATATGACCTACTTGAATTAAACTACTTGCAAATGATGCAGGTAACCGAGTACTTAAGATTGGGTGCAAAACAACCTCCGCGGACCATGATCAAATCGTTGAGGTATCATCATGACGAACACGATTCAACCACTCGTCGGCTACTATATGCCCCTGACTGGGGGCAAGGCATCAAAGCGGAAGAGACCGACAAGGTCAGGACTCTAGTGCAAAGTGGATGTAACCGACCATCCACTCATCCGCCTATGCAATTTAATTAGGAGATGTAAGAAAGACTTGGAGTTATATGTCCCAACAATGCACTCTACGTCTCGTACTTGAAGCTTGCCAAAATACTTATACTTCTTCTGATGCCTGATAAAATCGGAATCACATCAAGGGTGGACGTGATGTCACCACCCATGCATCCAATCCTACATTATACATTTGGGATTATTTGAGGGAACACATGTTTAAAGGTCCAACCCTCAATTTAAAGTCAACAACGGCTGACTGCCTACTCGCTAACCGTCACGAGCTGTCATTTCAACTCTCTTCCTTAGCTCGATCGAAAGAATGCAAAGTATAAATTGGATGTGACTCGACTGTCTGCTCTCCAATTCTTGCACCCTACTTAAGGGAAAATATACAACTCAAAGTGGATGTAGTTCGACCATCCTTTCCTATGCACGAGCACAAAGCTCGCCAGAACACTAATCTTACTCATTAGGCTTAGCAAAAGTGGAATCCAAACGAACATGGACGTGATCCAACCGTCTATAAACTAAATCTCATCCTTCTTTGAGGGGCCTATAAGTGGAAGTTAATCGGGATCCCACCGATCACTCACTAAGTGAAACCCCGAGCTCAGGGACAAGCCATCACACTACGACAATCCTCTAACTAATTCCGACTCCCAAAGTGTGAGGTGGAGTATAAACTTACGGACATGGGCTCGAGGAGGATGGATCCGTCCATCTAACGACTTCGCCCATGTTTAACCTAAACCCGAGGAGGATGGATCAGTCCATCTAACGACCTCGCCTTCCATATTTACAAGCTCGAGGAGGATGGATCCGTCCATCTAATGACTTCGCTTGCCTACTCAGGGTGGATATGATACAACCGTCCATGTACCTGAACATTCAACTCCGTATTCCTAAAGCACGAAGCGGAGTATAAGCATCCAACTCTGTGTTCCCAGAGCGCGAACCGGAGTATAAACATCAACTAACTCCAGATTCCGAGAGCGCGAACTGGAGTATAAACATTAACTAAACCCCAGAGTACTCCGAGAGCGCGAGCTGGGTACAAACATCAACAAACTCCAGCTTCCGAGAGCACGAACTGGAGTATAAACATTAACCAAACCCCAGAGTACTCCGAGAGCGCGAGCTGGGTACAAACATCAACAAACTCCAGACTCCGAGAGCGCGAGCTGGAGTATAAACATTAACTAACTCCGAGATCCCAGAGTGCGAACCGGAGTATAAACATCAGAAAACTCCAGACTCCGAGAGCGCGAGCTGGAGTATAAACATTAACTAACTCCGAGATCCCAGAGTGTGAACCGGAGTATAAACAACAACTAACTCCAAACTCCTAGAGCACGAGCTGGAGTATAAGCATCAAACAAATGCAGCTTCGAGGAGGGTGGACCCGTCCACCTAACGACTTCGACTGCATCCCCATCAAATACGGCTTCGAGGAGGGTAGATACATCTACCTAACGACTTCGACCGTATCTCCATTCAATGCAGCTTCGAGGAGGGTGGACCCGTCCACCTAACGACTTCGACTGCATCCCTATCAAATACGGCTTCGAGGAGGGTAGATACATCTAACTAACGACTTCGACCGTATCTCCATTCAATGCAGCTTCGAGGAGGGTGGACCCGTCCACCTAACGACTTCGACTGCATCCCCATCAAATACGGCTTCGAGGAGGGTAGATACATCTACCTAACAAATTCGACCGTATCTCCATTCAATGCAGCTTTGAGGAGGGTGGACCCATCCACCTAACGACTTCGACTGCATCTCCATCAAGTACGGCCTCGAGGAGGGTGGACCCGTCCACCTAACAAATTCGACCGTATCTCCATTCAATGCAGCTTCGAGGAGGGTGGACCCATCCACCTAACGACTTCGACTGCATCTCCATCAAGTACGGCCTCGAGGAGGGTGGACCCGTCCACCTAACAAATTCGACCGTATCTCCATTCAATGCAGCTTCGAGGAGGGTGGACCCATCCACCTAACGACTTCGACTGCATCTCCATCAAGTACGGCCTTGAGGAGGGTGGACCCGTCCACCTAACAACTTCGACTGCATCTCAACCAAGTTACATCACTCATTCCACGAGCATAGGCGCAGACTCAACACATGAAAATGAGTGATCAACAGTTGTCATAAAGATACAAGTCCCCAAAGTGTGGACAGGGGTATAAACATCAAATAGGTGCGATGAATGGCCCTTCAAGTGACTCTGATCCCCAAAGTGTGGCTACAAGAATAGACAAACGAACGAATGAGATTCGACCATTCATTCACCAACTCTGACCTGAACTCGACGTGAGGAGTGTAAACTCACTACAGGTGCAATTAGACCATCCACGAACTAACTCTGCTAACCCAAGACCGGGGGCAGAAGTGAAAATCACCGAAAGAAGAGAAAGGTGACTCGCTACATCTCCATCTTAGCGTCCTTTACAACTTAAGGAAATGACTACAAGGAGACCTTTATCCTAACCAATCAGAATGATGCCCGAAGTTCTGGGCAACCAATTATATCGTACCGCCGGATCGACGGGCAATATCGATCTGCACCTTTCATATCATACCATTGGATCGATAGGAAATGAGGTCTGAGCATTCTACATCGTGCCGTTGAATCGACGGTCAATATCAGGACCCCAACATCCATCGAATACCTTTGACCAATAGAGAACGGATAGAAGAATAAACCACGAATGAGTGTGACTTGACCATTCGTCCTCCGTCGCCTTCCTTCGATCCGTCAGGAAGAGCATGAGACCAAATGAGCATGACATGACTGCATTTGAGCTGACTTTATCCCTAGATCTGACGGGAGAACGTAAATCGAAAGGGACATGGTTGATCACCCAACTCCGAATGAATGCAAGGTGACCATTCATTCATTGACTCTTACTATGATCCGACTAAAAGAGCAATTCCAAACAAGTGCAACCTAAACATCTGCACACTGATTCTTACCCTGGATTCAACAAGGGAAGCATCAATCCTGCATTAGATCTGATTGGACGATTCACTCTTCAGTTTTTTCCCAAAGTACGGCGACATAAGCAGCGAAGTGAATGTCATTGACCGTCCAGAATCTAGCTTATGTTCGAATGTTGGTAAAGTAACAATGTATTCCGCTAAGAAAAAAGAACTAGAACATAATACAGGATAGGCACGACTCAGCCTTCCATTGATTAACTCGATCCCATGGTTCAATGGTATAGAATACAAAATTGAAGCGGACTTTATCTACCCTACCACTTATCGAGATATTCCCCAGACTTAGGGGCACGAACAAGAAGATAAGGTTGCAACCGAAAGGATGCCTAGAGATAGAGTCATCGGATCAATACTAGGACTTATGGGCGACTGATCATCATTCTGACCTTTCCAATGAGCAATGGATCGCAGGTACATTGAATGAAAAGCGCATCATTAAGAAACACGAGTAAATTCAATCTCAAAGCTGGAGCCAGCTATGTAGCAGCATACTATACAAGGCTAAATTCTACTAATCCTTTGATTCAACATTCTTATAAGCCTGATCATTTACCATTGCAAATAAACACATGAGGTGCCTACAACCCATCACGAGTATTGTAGATCAGATCATAACTCTGCACAATGATGAAGAAAGAGTCAACTATTTTACTTCAGGTGAATCTTGATATGTTCGCTTGGACTCGATCTCATATATATATATATATATGGACTCTCGCCAGCCATGAAGAACCCTACATTAAATGTTGACGCGAGGCATGTCTCGGTGAACAAAAGCGATGCGACATGGATCCGGAGAGATCTGTTGCACTTAAAGAGGAGGCGAATCTGCTCAAAACCAGTGGGTTTATCCGTGACGCCCTCCAACCAAAATGAGTATCCAATCCTTTACTTATAAGAAAAACAAACAGGGAGTGGAGGACATACGTCAACTACTCAGATTTGCATGGGGTATGACAAAGCACAGCTTTCCACTTCCAATGATCAACCAACTGATGGACCCGACCATAAGACATGAATTACTCACATCCATGGATGCAAACTCCGGATACAATCAAATACTGAAGCATGTCCCAAACCAGGAATACAACTGTTTCGCTACTAACCTGGGCCTATAGTGCTATGCTGCAATCTATAGATTAAAACTTAAGGACACTTGTGCTACTTACAAAAGGACGATTAACAGATCATTCAAAAATTAGATCGACCGATCGATAAAGGTAGATGTGGTTAATATGCTCATGAGATCATGGCTATCAAACAACCACATCGATGACTCGGCAGAGATATTCAGTGCTCTCCAGAAAATGCAGGATCAAACTCAACCTTTTGAAATGCTCTTTCATCATTACATCAGAAAGATTCTTTATTTTCCTCATCAATTCTCATGGAATAAAGGCTAATTTCTAAAAAATTCCGACAATTAGAGACACCCATGTACCGAGGACAACCAAGCAGCTCTAATAGATCGCTTAGAGAGACCTCCCATTTTACCTAAGCTTTTGGATCACAGAGATTTATACATCAATTGGGCCATGTCCATAAGCGTCGCAATGCTATGTGAAAAGAAACGAATCCAAAGACCCGTATATGATGAAGGCTGGCTACTGGCATGCTCACCCCATTAACATCCATATTGACCAACCGTTAAGATAGGTCCAATAGAAACCTTAGATGTATATTTATCTCCCTCGGAGAGCTTTCCATGGTCAAACATTAGCATACTTCATATCTGAATCTGCCACATCAGATGACTATCAGAAGAACTGTGGAGAACCGTCCAACCGATGGAGAACGTACACCGATGGAACTTCCAATAATCGGCTTTCTAACATCGAAGTTGCATTAGTGATTCCTGAGGAATGAACGATCTACTACGCCCTGAAACTCAACTTCCCTGCAACAAATAACGAAGCCAAGTATGAAACCTTGGCGCTCAAACTAGTAAGAAAACTATGAATGGAAACTTTACATGTCTTATGTGATTACCGGTTAGTAGTACGCCAAGTCAAGGAAGATTATCCGACTAGGGTGCAACGTCTTGCTCCTTATCTCAACCGGGTCCAAAAGCTACTAGTCGACTTCGACTATTACACCATTACACACATCCTCGGAGAACAAGATGAAAAAGCTAAGTCACTGGCCAAGCTAGCCAGTTCTGGGGATGCGTGGCAAAAAGACTTTGTCCCAGTTGAAATACTTCTTATTCTAGGCATTGACATATGAAGATCAACTAGATCTTGGAGACGGATCTAGAAAAAGAGTCATGGATGACTCCTATCAAAGATTATCCACGATTGGGGATTCTTATTGAATAAAGGAATAAGAAATGGCATATCCTCTATGAAGCCTCACTGCATAATTACGTCTAGATTGTTCTACTCCGTCGACACAAAGCATTACTCCTGTATCCGCCAATCTGAGACCCATTATGACGTATCCGTCGATACGAAGCATACATTCCAACATCTCAGATCGATCCAAGAGAGGATCGATACAAAGGAAGGACTCAAAACAACCATCGAACGTTGTTACAACTTGAATTTCACTTCGATCTAGGAGAGGATCGATACGAAACTCAATCCAAACAAAAACTAAAGAACTTGACAACGACTCGTGAACGTGCAAATGTTAACGGGAGCCAGGTTAACATACGTACATGTATGACAAACTAACATTCAATTCTCAAAATTTACAGGAGTTGAATGCTTACCTGATGACAATTACAACAGCGAATAACAAATCACTAGCACTCAACACTCAGTTACAACATTGCACTACATAATCACTGACAGTGGTTCAGTAAACATTTATATTACTGGAAATCAATCGAAGGTTACATCTTTTAACGAAAAGATAGCAACTACTCAACGAATCAGATAGAACTTTTTCAGAATGAAGGATGCAGCATTTCAAAGCACGTCATGTTCACACAAGACATACTTTGGGGGGCAAATGTTATCCCGCTTTTTGGCAAGGCCGTGACACCAAGAACTTGACTAGAAACCAATGACAGTTCGTCTTGGAGATCGGTTATACGCAGGCTCACTATGGATATCGATGAATTTTTTTCGAGTCCGGATCGGGCTACAATTGATATGACATGACAAGCAAAGCTATGGGAGCCAACATTCGGAATTTCAAATCAATCGGAGTTCATATGCTCCAGATATTGATGGATCACGGCTAAGAAATTCAAACTTGCATCGATCATATCTCGAGATCTTCAAGTCCAAATGCCACCAAATTTGGACAGTAGCTTACTGGCAACCTAAGGAATGCCCATGCCAAATTTCAGCTCGATCGGAGCAAATCTTGATCGATTCGAACCAAGGGTCGAATCGATATGGACCAACTTGAATCGATCATATCTCGAGATCTACAAGTCCAAATGCCACCAAATTTGGACAGTAGCTTACTGGCAACCTAAGGAATGTCCACGCCAAATTTCAGCTCGATCAGAGCAATTCTTGATCGATTCGAACCAAGGGTCGAATCGATATGAACCAACTTGCATCGATCATATCTCGAGATCTACAAGTCCAAATGCTATGAAATTTTCAGAGTAGCTTACTGGCAACCTAAGGAATGTCCATGCCAAATTTCAGCTCAATCGGAGCAAATCTTGATCGATTCGAAGTTGAGTTCGAATTGATATGGACCAACTTGAATCGATCATAACTCGAGTTCTACAAGTCCAAATGCCATGAAATTTTCACAGAAGCTTAAGCACATGATGAAGAATGTTCACACCAAATTTCAGCTCGATTGGATGATTTCTTGATCGATTCGAACCAAGGGTCGAATCGATCCCAAAGTGGGCCCGGATCTCCAGATTTCGGCCATGTGGGCCCCCTCACGTACCAGAACTGGTCTTCCCGAATTTTAGGCGAAATATCAGCCTCCTACACCTATAAATAGAGCCCCTGGTCATTCAGAAAAGGGGTCGGATAATTCTAAGAGCTAAAGAACGCCCAGACGCTGCCAGATTTACTCTGCAACACCACCGCTGCTTTAGTTTCAGACTTAGCTTATAAAATCAGTTGTATTACGTTATAAGAAATTGTAACCTTGAAGTGTCGGGCAATAAAATCATCAAACTTCATAGTGGACGTAGGAGAAATGCCGAACCACTCTAAATCGCTTGTCTGCGCAATTTACTTTCTGTTATTTGGAGTTTTTGTTAGATAACCCACAGTTTTAATTTTCATTCTTTATTTTTATCTCTTCAAAAACTTCCGAAGAGTGTTGTGCCCATTTTTGGTACAAACAGTCAGCATGAAGGAAGCCAGGAGGCATCTTCAGGAGCTAATCAGACTTTGGCTTTCATTACCAGAGACGACATGGAGATGATGATGGGAGCAATGCATGAAGAGTTTCTAAAGAGACAGGAGGAAATGATGCAAAACTTTCTTAGACAGTTTGGACTGGCAGGAACAGCTGGAATTGCTGGAGTTCAGATTCATGGAGTAGGAACAGAAGGACCCAACAGGCAATCAGACGGAGCAGCTCAATTGGGCGCAACCCTTAATCAGCACATGACTGTTAATCAGGATGGATCCATGCATGGGGGCACACCACCTGGCAACGATGGACCAATTCATGGAGGAATTCCAGGTGACACCACACAACAAGATGCTGGCAGGAATGTAGGAGTCCGTGATGAAGAGTACGTACCAGAATTCCCTTGGGGACTCAGGGGGAAACCCTTGATGGACAATGTTGGGTTGACTGATATTATCAGGCGAACTATGAACGGAGGTTTAACAAATAGAGATCTGGAAGGAGTAAACAGGAGTCTGTTTACCCATGACATTAGAATGGCTCGGAACCCACCAGACTTCAAGCTACCTACGTTGGAGGTATACAATGGCAAGGCTGATCCTGCCGATCACTTGATGAGGTACACGAGACACATGGAAGTGCTGGGGGCATCGAAGGAGGTTATGGCCCGATGTTTCACCCTGTACTTGACGGATATAGCTGCTATGTGGTTCAGGCAATTGGAAGAGGGATCTATCAAGACATGGACAGAATTGGTGGATAAGTTTTTAAAGCAGTTTGGGGTTCATATCAAAAGGCCAAAGAACGTAATGACGCTAACATCGGTGAAGCAAAGGACAGGAGAATCGCTCAGACTTTCTTAACTTGGTTCATTGCAGCGGTTCCTTCGGTGGATCGGCCGGACCCATCAATGGTTTTAATGGCAGTAGTGTCAGGAGTCAGGGATAACTTGGATTTCAAAGTATCATTGATACGGGACCCACCAAGGGATCTCGGGGAATTTTTTCACAAGGCCGAGAGATTCCTTCGACAGGAAGATGCATGTTTGGATATGAAGTTAAAGGAAGTGAACACGGCCGATGATGGAGAGCCATCCGACGGAAGCTCGGGCAAGGATTAGGATAAAGGAAAACGGAAGTCGGATGACAACTTTGGCAGGGCAAGGAAACATTGGGGAGAGCCAAAATTCTCCACTTACACAGGGTTGAATGAAACGTTGGAGCGGATATTCATGGAAACTCGGGATCGTCTTCCCTACCGGAGGCAAGCAAGGAGAGAACCATTGGAACCTTAAAAGGCATCAGGAAGGCACTATCTCTTTCATAATCTGGACGAACATGATACCAACAGCTGCAGACATCTAAAGGATATAATCAAGGAGCATGTAAGGAGTGGCTAGTTATGACAATACGTCGGGACTTGGAATGCGGTGGTGGAACAGGAGCAGCCACCGTCTACTTCAAACGGCGGTGGCGCGAGGCCCAGGAACGATGGTCGATTGGTTATCGACTGATAGGGATATGGAATAAGTAGCAAACTCTAGGTGAGTGGCCAAGTCACTTACTCATGTACGGGGACAGAGATTGCCCCTAGGCATGCTCTGAAATGATGATAAACCACGGCGCTATAGTTTGTGAAATCTGCTTTTTCTTTTTTGGTTTGGACATATGCTTTTTTCTGATTTGGTTTTGAAGTTTGGTTTGAACTCCTGGTTTGTTTGTTTTCTGATTTGGACTTTAGTTTGGATGCTTGTTTTTTGGTTTGGATTTCTGGTGTGGATTTCTTGTTTTCCGATTTGATCTGGATTTTGGATTGGATTTCGATTGAATTCTTTATCTAGCTTTTGGTAAATGGTCGTCGGGTATGGATTATGCCTGACAAGGGGTAAGTTGCTTTGTCCGAGCGTGGCGAAGTGACTTATTCAGGTCGTCGAGTATGGACTATGCTCGGCAAGGGTCCAGAGAGACCAGGATTCGGCCTAGGACTTAGGCCCTATATTATCGGTTACTATTTCAGGTCGTCGAGTATGGACTATGCTCGGCAAGGGTCCGGAGCGACCAAGATACGGCTTAAGACTTAAGCCATAGCATTGCTCAGCATTCATGGACACTGGACCACAGATACCAAGGCATTTCTTAGCATAGGTCGCTAGGTGTGGATTACGCTTGGCAAGAACCCGAAGAGGTTATGGATACGAATATCGGCTATGAACAACTAAGGATTTGGATGTCAACCCGGAGAGGTCCTGGATTCGGTTATTGGTTATCGGATATGGATGGATTAGAACTCGGTTGTCGAGTTCAGATGGATATGAAATTGGCTAAGGATTTGATTACTGGATTTGGAATCGGACGTCTACGCGGAGCAGTCGCAAGTGTGGACAAGGATATGGATGTAGCATTTGGGTAGGATGGCTTGGTAGTGGATTGGATTATAGATTGGATGATACAACTACGGATGGAGTAGGGAATTCAGATGTTGGATTCAAAGCTATTCAAAACACGCCTTCTTACCACAAGGCATGTTTTGGGGGGCAAATGTTATCCCATCTTTTGGTCAAGGCCAGAGTGTCAACAAATTGGCTGGAAAGGGTGGATATCAGGGTTGGAGATCGATTGGAAACAAGGCTATGATGGATGTCGTCAGAATTTGGCCGGGCTCCAATCAAGACGGGATCGATTGGGAATGATGAACAAGGCTAATAGAGGCTACGTTTCAAATTTCAGGTCAATCGGAATTCGTATGCTCGAGATATGGATGGGTTAAGATTCATGGAGGTTGGTTCGTATCGATACTATTCGTATCGATCATGTAGCAGCTCATGGGTCTGAATCGATGGCTTCGTATTGATCGAGATGGGAATGGCAGCATACTTCAAATCGATGACTTCTTATCGATGCAGCATACATCGGTTGAATGGTTGCGGCAAGGCACACTTCGTATCGATCAAAGCTTGGATCAATACGAAGGGAAATAACTTGGGATCGATACGAACAAGGGCATAGGATCGATATGACAGGCAAGCGTTTAGGGAGCGATAAGAAGTAAAGAACAACCGAAGGAAGCGAAGGAATGAAGCTCGATCGATACGAAAAGAATGAATATGAACATGGGCATAGGATCGATACGACAGGAAAGCGTTTAGGGAGCGATACGTAGTAAAGAACAACCGAAGGATGCAAAGGAATGAAGCTCGATCGATACGAAGAGGGGGCTTATGGATCAATACGAAGAAGGCATGTTTTATGGATACGATGGCATGTGCTTTCGGGTGCTCAAGAATCAATACGAACAAGGTAATGTGAAGACCGGATATTGGATCGATACGAAGAGATGGAGACGAATTGCTGGATTCGAACTACACAGCCTACCGAAAACTTGAATTAGCATCGATTATAACTGACAATCTACAAGTCCAAATGCCACCAATTTTCACAGGAGCTTGCATACAACCTAAAGAATGTTCCTGCTCAATTTCGACTCGATTGGACAAAATCTTGATCGATACGAAATTGGTTCGTATCAATCACGGATCGAGTTAGAATCACCTGGGATCGATCGCGTGGGCCCGCCCACGTGCCAGAAGAGGTCTCCTGAGATCTAAGCGAGATATTTGCAGCCTACGCCTATAAATAGCATCCAAAAGCCTACAGAAAAGGGACTTTTTTGGTCTGCGACGTCCATATTCTGCCGAGATCACCATTGTATTCAAACTTCACTGTTGTACTCGGAAATTACTGTTATAATCTGCTGTAACCAGCGAGTAAGGTCAATAAAAGATTATCTTTTGAAGTGGACGTAGGCCGAAGATAGCCGAACCAATATAAATCTTGTGTTTCTGTCTATTTCTTTCCGTTTTAAGTTTGTTATTCTTCATTTTTATCCTCTATATTACTTAGATCCGTGATTTGTGATCATATACTGCTGATCTGTGTTCATACATTGGTGCTTTCACGATATTTGGGGTTTGTGACCAATTTTGGCGCAAACAAGCAGGATTTACAATCTTTTAGTAGTTGTTTAAGTATCGTAAAGTAGTTATGGGACATTGGACGATACTTATTTAATTACTAATTGAAAGTATATTACACTTATCCAGTAGAGCGTACAATCTATTAGTAAACACTGAATTTCTCCAGGTAGTATGGGACGCCTTGGCCAAATCCAATTTGTAACTAACTGAGAGTAGGTGACACTTTTTGGGGATGGCGTAGCCTTTGTGCTCATCTTTGGGAAGGCAATCCTTTAGGTCATTAGGCGTAACCTTCGTGCTCGTCTTTAGAAGGCAATCCTTTGTGGTCATCAGGTGTAGCTTTCAAGCTCGTCTTTAGGGGGCAATCTTTCACGGTCGTCGGATATGTCCTTTGTGCTCGTCTTTGGGGATACGATCGATAGTTAGGTATAACCTTATGCTTGCCTTTTTGTATCCCCATTTTGTTATTGATTTCAAACTTTGAGTTTTGATTCACCAGGTTAGGATTTCACCATATTTATATTTAGCCTATGATAAGATAATATTTGAGTTTTGGGATTTGGTGATATTTGGTTTGAAAGTGCTACCTGCTATATTTTTGGTTATTTTTAGATATTTGGGCACTTCCATATGAGATATTATTGGTGATATTTGGGGTACTTCCTTATGGATAATCTTTGAGATTTGAGATTTGATTTGGGATTTCACCATAATTCTATTTTGCCTATGAAGGGCTATATTTGTGTTTCATAATTTGGTGAAATATGAGATGTGATGCTATTTACTTTCTTATGGCTATCTCTAGATTTTGGGATCACTTGCTATGAGTTACCGTTATGGAATTTGAACGATTTAGTTTCTTTTACTATTCGAATATCTATATCTTTGATGTTATGCATGCTTATTTGTATGATCTCACATTTTGGATATTTAGAGATAGTCTGACCCATTTAGTATTCTTATAATACCCGGCTCGGACTGAGACTTGACAAGTGCAGGGACTCAGTGACTTTGGATGAGGGCTAACTAGAGTATATATATGTTGTGTTGCCTATATGGTAGAGTTTCACTTTGAGATGCTAGTTGTATACGTATACTTGTTGTATATTTTGATGTATTATTGGCTTAATTTGTTAAGTATTGTTAACCCGCCTTTTAGCAAGGCAGTAAACAGGCAGATTTAACCCAACAGACTTCAAGGTTATCAAGGCCGATGATTCCAGAGTGATGATTGTAGGGTCCGAAAGTCAAGTACAGGTACTAATATGAAGCCAGAGTTGGATGGAGTAGGAAGATAAACGATGCATGATGCTTGAAATATAGATGAAGGTAGATGGATCGGCATGGTTCATTGGTTTGGAAAGGTGTACTTCAATTCCTAAAGAAGGTGGTCGGCATTCTGGAGGGATCGGCGTGCTTTATTGAAGAGGATGGATTGGCATGTTTCATTGAGGATGGATCAACATGTTTCATTAAGGATGGATCGACACTATTAATCGAGGAGGGATCTGTGTGTCCAGCTCATAGAAGAGGGATCGACATAGTTGAAAGGAGATAGTTCGACATACTTCAAGCTCATAGGAGAGGGATCATCATAGTTGAAAGGGAAGGATCGGCAAACTTCACTCAATAAGGATCGATAAGTTTTATTGAAGAGGGGTTGGCGTAGCATATCAAAGGGATGGGTGGTCGTCTTCACCTATAAATACAGCAGGCATGGCTTCAGAAAAGGGGATCTTTTTTCTGCTCCTCTTCATCTTCTACCTAGGCTATACTCTGCCATTTTTGTTCTTGAATTTCACGGATTTGTAACTGTAATCAGCAGTATAAACTAATAAAAGGAAACTTTTTGGAGTGGACGTAAGCCAGAGTTAGCCGAACCGCTATAAATCTGTGTCTCTATTTATTTTCTTTCTAAGAGTTTTAATTTTGCTCTTCATTTATTTCTCTTCATATTTCTGTGACTGGACTGGATATTGGTGCTTTCACATAATTGGGTGTTGGTGGCCAATTTTGACGCCAACAAGTATGCTTTTGGACCTCTTGTAGTTTATGCATGAATATATCTGTATATGTAAGTCTATTATTTATTTTTGTAGGCTTACACTTTAAAGAGATAATTGATGTATTATATTCCCATTGCAATTTGTGATTCTGTGTTGTATATTTTGTGAGATATTATTCTGAATTATATTAAGCCACTATATTATTGTGTTGTGCCTATATTGTATACGTCGAATCTCTTCTCGTAAGAAAAAGGAAAAAAATATAGTCACATAATTCAACATATCGATACTCATCCAAAGTAATATTACAGATGGTCGCTCCTAACCAGCCTTATTCTCTATATTACTCAACAATGTTAGTTGTAATATTCTTGGGTAATATGGGTATATATGTAGGGCGCTACAACTTGATAAATATACCACAATAGCTCCATTTTTTCATGTCTAAATTTATCACATAGAAGCTTCTTGTAAATTGTTCTATAAACTCTTCACGATAGCCCATGAAAAACTCTTCGCAGTGGCTTTATAGAACTCTTCTCGATAGCTCTGCTGTAACACTTGAGAATAGCATGCGATGGCCTTATGGAACCCTCGGTGACAGCTTTTCTTTAACACTCGAAAATAGCATGCGATGGCCTTATGGGACTCTTAGTGAAGGCTTTACTTTAATGCATGAGAATAGCACACAACGGCCTTATGGGACTCTTAATGACGGCCTTACTTTATTGCTTGAGAATAGCATGCGATGGCCTTGTTGGACTCTTCGTGAAAGCTTCTCACCTTGTTATCCCGCGATGACTAACGTATTTGGTGTATAATAAGGATGTAATGGAATAGTGAAAAGCTCAAGAAAAAAGGGGAAAACTGGAATAAAAGTAAATCAGGAGTCTGAAAGTACAACCCAGGTGGTTGAAACTTTATATATTAAAATATAAAAGAAATAGCACAAATTTCACTTATTTGAAACGTCAAAAAGTAAGGTTCAGCCATCTTAAAAATTGGTCTAGACGTCTAAACTAAAGAACCCGACGTCCGAAATTTAATAAAATAAGCAGAAGAAAATGCGTTGATTTTAGGCCTATTTTAGAAGTTTGAAATTAGTATTTAGACGTTTGAAATAAATGTTCAGGCAATTAAATATAAAGTCAGGCGTTTGAAAGCCTAAAGGAAAAACGTCATCAGGTGATTAGACATCTAAACGTAAATTCAGACGTCTGAACATCTATGAAAAGTGTAAGTTAAACTTAGGCACATAGGGGATGGGATGAATGGTTAGAGGTGACAATTTGATTAGGTAGCAATGCTATGATGTTGAATGATGTGTTTATGTATGTGTAGTGAATTGATTATTTGCTTTGGATATGTATCGATACAAATAACTTGGACTAATAATGTGACGGTGTGTTAATATTGTAAAGTACGCCGGAATATGGTATGTTAGTATTGTAATGGGTATCAAACAGTCTAGTAAAGCTGCGAGGATATGTTAATATTGTAAAGCATATCAGTAGGATCGGGGTGCTTTAATATTATAATGCACATTAATTTTAAAGTAAAGCTGTGAGAGTATGTTCATATTGTAAACCATATCAGTTGAATTATTTTACGTTAGTATTGTAAAGCGTATCAATATTATATAATGGGTTTAGTTATGTAATTATGATCATGGGAATATTATAAATGATAGACTAAATTGATAGTTTTACTCAATTTTTTTGTAAGTAATAAGCTAGGCTAATCAAGGTATCTCTGCATGGACCGGTCTAGTCCAGGTCGACTGGGTCGAAGTCAGCTTGTAAGCCAGCCATGGCAGGGAATAGGTCAACCGGTGTTCTCGTGTATGATAATATCCCGAATTCAGTCTAGGCCCGCATCGACTCTTCTGCTTAATTGCACATCAAACCATCTACTGGTGAAGCTTTCCAGTGCAGCAACTCCAGTGACTAGCTCGCTCGTCAATACAAGGCAAAAGCTCGACTCATCCCATCTCCCTTGGGTCGATCGACTCTTTCTCTGACATGCTCGTAACACGAAAGTAGGCCAGCCTACTTGCTCAAGAATCTCTTTCTAAGCTACCTCCCGATCGGTGTGGTTTGAAACTGTCTCAAGGGTGGCGTATCATTGATCCATCTTTGATACCGCCACCTGCGACCTGTACTCTATCTCATCTCACCAGGCTCAACATGAACCCGGCTCTTGCCTATCCCTCATCCTTTGTATGGTCTCAGAAGACTAGCTCGGTCTGTCCTACCCCTAGGCATGTGAGAACAAAGCTGTAAGAGGTACAACCAGATGTACCTACTTTTGAAAAGAAGCATGTCCTATTTCCTACAAGCATACTTCAAGTATAAGGGCACTTAATAAAAATCATGGTAGAGCATAATCCTGGTACAATCCTATTGGCCTTTATCTCAGCCACACACTCCTTTCTTTCGCCAGTGGTCTTTCATCAAATCCATTCGATTGGATCAATAGCTAGGTACGCCTCACCCCCTTTTTGTGGCATGATCTTAGCCATCCAAACCTCGGTTCAATTGCTATAAGAACCCCATGCATGCCCACTTCCAAGGCGTTTAATGGGGCCCTGGTTGGATAGGCCCTAGGTGGAAGGGACCCCTGGTTATATAGGCCCCAGTCCGAGGGGACCCCAAGTTGGAACCCATGATTCGTCACTCATGCTCCCTGAGATTAACAGCTTCATTTGTCTTAGGCTTATCATCTTTTTTATTATTCTCTTGTAATTCATTGTAATTTGAAGAGAATCAGATAGTAAAAGAACTTTACAGTGGATGTATGCAGCTTGGCCAAACCACTTCACATCTTGTTTCATTTTACCCTTGAATGCTCTTTTTTCCTTCATTTTTGCATCATTAAGACTGGTGATTAGCAAGTAACATTTGCTCTTCATAATGCATTATCATAACTCCGAGGTTAACGGAAATTTTCATCAACATTTTGGCGCTATAAGGAGGGCCAACCTATGATATTGTGGTTGGCGATTTTCTATGCAAGCAATTTCCTCGCTTGATACCTCGCATCCAGCATCAACAGTGACAATGGTGGATGGTGCTCCACCGCCTTCTCCAGTCCCCAAGAAGATTCCTTAACTATCTTAGTCTGGCTTCATGTCATATGTAGTTGTTGTGCATGCCTGCTCATGTCCTCACATCGCTGCTATTATCAACCAAATTATCGCAGCCATGCAAGCGCCTAGTTTGAAGGCTGCTCTTGTCGGCTCAGACGTCTACTTGAAGATTTGGACCATATTAGTCAGCTTGCTACATTGGACCATCTTAGTCAGCTCGCTACATGAAAAATCCAAAAGTAGGATCTCCCTATGTGAAATCTTGGCCATCCGCCAAGCAATCCTGCATAGAAATCATAGAGACCCAACATTCATTTTGAAGCTATAGGCATCCCCTTGAGGGTCACCAAATTGTTCTCTCATTCATCTTCTCCCTCAATGGCATCCAAAAGTGGCCAGATGTCTGCCTGAATGTCTCAAGGCACCCAGATTCCACCGTTAGTGCCTTTCTCAAGCTTGCCTCCAAGCCCATAACCTTTTGTGAAAAATGTGTGTCGAAGATCGCATGGCCCAGATCGTTCAACGTCTTTGCCAATGCTATCCAACAAGGACAAGTTATCATATGCCCATTACCTTATTTGGAATCTACCGACCTTTGCCGCCTAGGACTGGGTGAGCCATCGCTGCCTTCCTACCAAGTTGGCTATCCATGAGGATGGATTGCCTAGAATCCATTTCTTTGTTAAGGATTGTCAAGCTCTTCAGCAAGATTGAGTCACCGTGCATTTAATTCCTTGCTCGAGGATTGGCCACTACCACATGAGTTTGGGTGAGACATCTCTCCTCTTCGTGTCAGAGTGCATCGATGATTAGGTACATGGCCACAACAGTTCGTACCCCTCGCCCATGATGTCGCTCATCCTTTATACAGGATACGACACTCTTGGTTGGACCAATGATGCTACCCTAAGCAACACCGAAGTTGGGAATTCATAGTGTGCCCGCATAAAAATAAATTGGGCCTAGCCCTTATTGTTGTGTGTCACCTTGGAGAACTTTCAAGCCCCTCAACACTTAAGTTCAACCGGGCCTGCTTTCCAGATCGTTATAATAGCACGTAACCCCAAAGAACCTTAAAGAGCCCTAGAGCTTAGGTTCACGTCAAGACCGCCGATGAGCAGAGGTACGCACAGATAATTCACTCTTTACTATTTCTATCTACTAAATTCTTGTGAGCGAGGGTGCATGTCGCTGGTCTTGCCATTACAATGCATCCTTATACATGGGTATTCTAGCTAACCATGCACCCTAGTTCGAGCCAGGACCTACAGTCACCTAACGAATGACAACGTGTCACTAAGGAGAACCCTCGAGCCCCCATGGGCTCTGATTTGAGCTAGGCCCATCTACAACTTTACACATAAATTCTTGTCACCCACGAGAGCCCATGGGCCGACATGCACTCTCACTCTATGCTTATGCCACCCACCACTTGATACTTGGTCGGCACTTGGCTCTTACCAATGCCTAGGTTCTGCCCATCGCATGACAGTATTACTATTTAGCATGCCTTAAACAAGGAACTTATTCTAAAAATAATGCAGGAACTCCTTTTGACCGCGTGCCACTCGGGAGAACTCAAGCCACTCAGCACTTAGATCCATGTCGAGACTACCATCAACAGAGCGACATAGTGAAGCTCAATTGTCATTTGCCACCCTTGGCACCTAACGAACAACTGGGTTGCTCGGTCAGGGCTCACTTTTGAGTCCACCGACCAGCTCGGCCTATCGGTTAAAAAAAGATTGGTTAACCTAGTTCAAGGAAAATTCTAGGCTATCAAAGATACACTACCCTACCAGTCACAGATAAATAATCAAAGACAACTAGTTTCATAGACAATAAGTTTTCAACAAAAGATCTGTTTTTATTTAATTCAAAAGAATGTAGGGGCATAATGCCCACCCTACTAGGCTTACAAAGATTTTCAATCGCTAATTTTTTGAAAATAAGAAAAGGAGAGAGGGAAAAAGAGGCACGTCAACATCTCTTTTCAAAGGCCAGTCGGCACATGCTCTTATTACAGCCCAGAATGTATCTGGCTGCACCGATGCCCCACCACTTCAAACGATCAAGAATTTGTTAAAGAAAACTAAAGGTGCTGCCACCTTCGAAGTTTTAATACCTAAAATTTTTATACATAACTTAAATAATAATAAATAAATTTAAAATTTAAATTGGAGGGTATTTTGGTAAATTTCAATTAGAGGGGTGAAATGGTAATTTTATAGATTGTTGAATTTGCTTACGGGAGTCACATCATTACGTAGTTCTTATTTTTTTAGTCGAGATTGAGTATTCATTTGTTTAAATCAAACATAGTATATGTGAGATATCAGAGTTTTAGTGAAGTGGATTGAAATTGTATTCGGGCAACGGGCCAGGCTAAGCTGAATTGGACCGAGTTTGAAATTCAAATTCAAAATTAAAACACCATTTCATTTTTTCCCTCCTAAAACTTATTTTAAACTACGTACATTTCAGTTTCTATTTTTCCTTTCTCATTTCTGAAAACCACCAAACTCTTCTTCCTCCTTCCTTCATCCTAACACAAAATTCTTATTTCTCAACGGAATTCGACGAGACAAATTGCATTAGAATCATAGTGAGGCTTTTTATCGTTTAGAGTAAGAATTAAAGGATAATTCCGAGATTTATATTTTTGGAAATACGAACAATGGAGGAAATTGGGTTTTTTGGCTTAATTTTTGTGAGTGGCTTCTTCGACCTTGTATAATACTTTGATAATGGTTTAGGACGCTTTAAGACTATCATAGGACTAAACTATGAAGTAAATTTATCCTTAAATTGATGATATCTAAACTTAAGAAATTTAAATACGTACTTTGCATTTTAGAAAACTTTAGAAAACTTAAATTGGTCACTAATCTGATTTGAAACCCACATAAATTATAATTGGACAATATGAACATGTTAGGACTTTGGAAAATTAATATATAACATATATATATATATGATATATAACCATCAGAAATAAGAAAGAAGAAAATAAATCAAAATCTCAAATCAAAATTTACAACTTAACTTTGAAAACCACATCTGGGTTGGGCACCGATGCATCGATCCACCAGTGGATGACCCAAACTTGGGTATTTCGAGCTTTTAAATGCCCGAATCGATGTGCGTTGTTCCACTCTTTTTTACATGTTGTTCTCTAGTGACTTTATGGTGATGACTTTACACATATGGCTGCTATTTGAATGTGTAGTTTGATGATGATGAAGTATGGATGCTAAACATGTTGCTTTAGAATGATAGGCAAATACTCGGATCGTGTATGGACGTGTAGTTTGATAAGGAGAGTGTATGGATATGGTGTATTCAGATTAGGATAGATATATGCGTATGTATAATCTTGATGGTAATGGTGAGGTACAAATGTAGTTGGTATGGCTTAGAATTATGTAGTTTAATGATGTAGTGTATGGCTTTGGATGAAGAACAAGTACCTGAATCTTGTAGCACACGCGATGTGTCCTTGATTCATGGTATTTGCAAGCGTTCTCCTAAAGAGCAACGAGGCTAGTCCTAGAGAGTTTTTGATATGGAAAAAATGGACCTATAGTGCATAAGGCAGGACCAAGCGTGAGTCCAATGCATATTACTATCCTTTAATGCTGATGGTGTGATCTGATAGTAGTTGTAGACATGTAATCCTTTACCGCATGTGGCGAGACCGAATTACGTAGATGTGAAATCCTTTACAGCATGTGATGGGACCAGATTTCATATAGGGGATCCTTTACTGTAGGTGTTTGGAACCGGATCAATTTTATGTAGTATAATATTATTATGTACCCCATGAGGAGGGACCATAAAGTATTATACTTTAGGCTTAAATCATGTTATATCACTATCGCGGTAGTATACTTGTGTCAGATTGGCTTTACTCACTCGGACGTATGTCTAACCCACTCCTATATTTTTCTATCTATATTATTTAGGTTGATGGATTCTTGAGACATGATATACCAAGAGGCGAGATCTATATATATTGTAAATATTATATGTAGATATTGTATAAATAATTTGTATCTTAAAGCATGATGTGACAGTGCGCGCGCATGCGTGTGGAGTTGATTTGGTTTGGATTGTACAGACTTATGTTATGTTATAAGATATATAATTAAATATGTATATTTGTTGTAATATGATATTTTGTGTGACCATCCGTTGTGAGACTCCAAAATCAATTAGTATAGTTTTGTCTTATGCTCTCTTTGAATATCAATATTTATCTTTACCCTAACGACTTGCCATTTCGGGACTTCAATGTGTAGTTACGGGGTTTTAAAATGGTGGGTTGTTACATTTGGTGTCAAAGCAAAGGATATAGGATTAGGGACATATTGAGAGAGCATGCTTGTATATTTTATAAAATAATTAATGTATAAGAGTCAAATTTAAAATATGTAATACAATGTGTCCCATTCCAATCTTTGATTATCTAGTTATCTATTGAGGAGCTGCTAATGAATCTCATTTTAGATAACTGAAGTATGAGTAATTCAGAGGAAAATGGAATGGGGACCAACATTGGTGGAGTTAATGCCGATGCAGATGCAGATGCAAGTACCCAAATGAATGTCCCTCGGATTCGTGGCATGAATATGCCCCTTTGGTTCCGCAGGTATCTCCAAGCAACTACTCAGATTAGTAAAACTGCTGCCTCCACCAAACCAATTGGTGTCATCGAAATTGTGGTTGCTGTTTCACCACCGAATGTTTGCTTTTCAAAACTCTACAAAGTTTTTTCCAACTTAGGTAAAAAGCCGTATACTGGGACATAATCATATAAAGCGACTTGGACAAGGCTAACGAACTGTAAGAAGATATTTGGTTTATTTGGATTAAGTGATCGGACTAAGAGGCGGTTGGAAGTTTGAAACTTACAGGAAGAGGCAGCGAATTGATAGGGGATTGTCACAGCTGACGGAGGAGAATACCATTACTTGGGAAATTTTTAGAAGAAAGATAGAGATGAAATTCATTTCTGGAGTCGAGAAGGGAATGTTGTTGCAAGAATTTATTCATCTTAAGCAAGGGATATGACTATAAAGGAGCATGTGAATCAGATTAATGAGTTAGTGAAGTTTGGATTTGAACTGATAAATACTTAGGAGAAGAAGGCTATGAAATTTGCTAAGGGATTGAATTCACCGCAGAGGGAGTTGGCTTTGAGATAGGTACCATTTGTAGCAACTTTTGAGAGGTTAGTTGTGGCGGCTTTGTTGAATGCTATGAGTGGAGATTTGAAAAAGGAGAAAATGTTAGTTGGAGATCAAAATAAGTGCGAGAAAGAAGGGCCGCAAGGTGGGCAAAATAAGAAGCAGGTTTATGTGTGTAGAAGGTGTAATAAGATTGGACATATAGCTAAGAATAGTAGGGTGAACCTTAAAAAGGAACAAAATATTATCCATTAAACCAAAAATTGGCTCAACACCAAAGATGCATGCTAAACCAAAAGTCGGCTCAACACCCAAGATGTTGTACAAGGTAATATTATTTGAACAAGTTCCAAAAATACCCATTGGTTTCATTATAGTCATGAAGTTGTTCAAAAGTTCAAGTCACATGTTCAAGGGTAAAATAGTTGATTCACATAAATATGCAATATTCCTTTAGTCATATGTTAATGAGAAAATAGGAAGTTCATATACATTACGGTCCCTTGTTCATATGTCAATGAGTATAATAATCAATATGCAAAGTAAACTTTAATTTGGAAAAGGGCTTAAGTGGCATTGTACAAATCAACAATTGCAAGTCCAAGTGTAAGTCCAAGTCCAAAGATAAAGTCAAATGCACATCCGTTATTCAATAATATTTAAGTATGCTCATTCAAGGGAAATATGCTATGAAAAGTTAAATGACCAAGTCCTTGTATGCAAAAAAGTTCAAGAGTTACAATTCGCTCTAGAAATCCCCAAACTGATTAAGGGTTTACATCTTGTTATTGATAAGTAGGGAAAGAAAATGATTCGCCCCTTTCTAAGTGGCAGAGGGGGTCTATTTATAGAGATAGAAAACATGCATGATGGTTGACACGTGTCCATTCAACTAGATATCCCCCATCTCTTCATATAGTAGATACTCGACATCTCTCCATATGGTAGATACTTGACATCCTTCATATGGTAGATACTTAACACCCTTCACGTCTTTTGGGGTTTGGCACTCCTCACTGCTTGTAAAAGCTCGAAATCCTTTATTAATGTTGAAGCTCGTCATTCCTTTAGAATTCGTTATCCCTTCTACTTTTAGAAGCTTAGAAGCACTTCTTTGTAGAAGCTCAATATCATTTGTTGTTTGTAGATGCTCGACAACTCTTATCATAGTAGAGGCTCGATGATAGTTGTTTAAACAAAGGCTGGCCATCCCCTAGAAACTTGATATCCTCTTTTATGGTTAGATGCTCAATATCACCTGTTATTTGTTAAGTGCTCGACAACACTTACTGTTGTAGAGGCTCGTTACCACTTAGAGACTCGGCACTCCTTCACTGCTTGTTAACTACTTGTTCGACATCCTTAGAGTCTTGGCACCTCTTCACTGCTTGTTAACTACTTGTTCGGCATCCTTAGAGACTTAGCACCCCTTTACTGCTTGTTAACTACTTGTTCGACATCCTTAGTGACTTGGCCCTCTTTATTGCTTGTTAACTACTTGTTCGACCTCCTTAGAGACTCGGCACCTCTTCACCGCTTGTTAACCTCTTGAACGCTCGACATCCTTATTGTTGTTGAGGCTCGTTTTCTTCAAGCTGACCATAGAGATTCGACATCTCACTAAAACATCATCTTTTAATAGTCTTTCATTTTTACAAAAGCACTACATATGCATGATAACTCCAAGCTCTTAATCACACGATACTTCCAGCCAGTAGATGTTCGATAACCGTACCGATTGATAATTCTCAATAGTTTCTTAGTGATAGAAGCTATATATCACCATGATGATAGTTTGATTTTAATATCCTGCTCCTACATTTTATAGTTTGTTGTTTAATCGGTATGGTCTATGTACTTAAAAGCATGGTTGATGTTGGGAAACCATACTTATATTGTACTAATTCTATAACACCTATTCTTTCCTTAACTCATCAACCTTTTACTGCTTGTTATTAGGTATCTTTCTTAGTAGCCCCATAACTTAGTAGCTTGATATCACCATGCATTTATAGGCTCGATGCCTATTTTTTCCAATGTTTCCATTTCCTCCTATGGACTTAATTGTTTCTTTTTTCCCTTGATGATTTTTCAAACATTTTTTATAATCAGAAAATATGTGGATAATATTTGCCCCCTTCATGTATAAAAGAAGCTTTTTACACTTTAGGGAAAAACCAACTATCTCCTTACCTTTCCAACTCTCACTCCTCTTTAAAAAAAATTCTTTTGAAAAATATAAAGTAAATGATGATGATTTCCATAATTTCAAGAGTTTACTTCTTTCTTACGTTGATCATTTTGTTTTGTAAATTCTAAAGAAATTTGTGAAAAAGTCTTCTTGTTAAACTTTGAAATTTTGAAAGTTCGGTTTTGAAAGTCACTTTTGGAATGATTATCGAATCAGCAGAATTTTAAATAAACCTTTCAAATTTGGTAAAAATGTGGATCAACTTGCCTTCTTATCTTTCTAGTCTGAATAACTTCATAGATGAATCTTTGTTGCTTAAATATTATAACCCTTGATAGGTTTTTCGGAGTTAACTTATATCCCTCGATCTTGGTTTCTTTAATAATTATTTGATGATTTTTTTTGTCATGTGAGATTACATGAGTATGAAAAGTTACCTAACCTTTTCTTTGAAGTTTCTTTAACTTTGCATTGGGGTAGAATTGATCGTGTTTGATTGCTCTTCTTCTAGAAGATTGCTTTAACCCATCTTTCAGATGGAATTAGACTCATCTGATTGACTTCTTTATATAAGGTTGCCCCTTTTATACCTTCTAGGTAAGGCTTTAGGCTTGTCGGTGCTTTGGCTAGGCTTTCTTAGGCGAGATCAAAATCTAACCCGTCCTCCCCCTAGGAGGCGCTCCGACCAGGCCTTATAGGCGGAACCGAAGGCTGTTGGTCGGTGCTCTAACCAGGCCATCTTAGGCGGGACCAAAGTCTAACCATCCTCCCTCTAGAAGGCGCTTTGTTCTAGACTTATAGGCAGAACCAAAGGCTATTGGTCGGTACTCTAGCCAGGCCATCTTAGATGGGACCAAAGTCTAACCCATCCTCCCTTTAGGAGGTGCTCCGATCAGGCTTATAGGCGAAACCAAAGGCTGTTGGTCGGTACTCTAGCCAGGCTAACTTAGGCAGGACTAAAGTCTAACCCATCCTTCCTCTAAGAGGCACTCCGGTCAGGCCTTATAGGCAAAACCGGAGGTTGGTGCTTTGGCCAGACTATCTTAGGCAGGACCAATGGCTTACTTCCTCTTCCTTCTAGGAGGCACTTTGGCCAGGCTACGTAGGAGGGACCGATGGCTTGTGGTGCTCTGGCCAGGCCTTATAGGCGGGACCGGAGGCTTACTCTGACCTCTCTCTATAAGGTGTTATGGTCAGGCCTCATATGCGGGACCGAAGGCATATAATGCTTTGACTAGGCCCTTGTGGTAGGATCAAAGGCTTTTCCTTTATTCTATGAATTTATTTCTTTCCATTGATTATCGATTCCATAGATATACTTGTCTCAATTTCTTTATTCATCCATTGTAGGAAAATAAGATCTCAGATATAACACCCATCTCTAGACCCACACTAACAAAGGATATTACTAAGTAATATCGTCTGTTAGTGCAGAGAATAAGCTGGTTAAGAGTGACCATCCATGAATATTACTTTAAGCCAGTATTGACATGTCAAATTAGGTGAAGATTTTTTTTCGAAGAGGATTCGATGTATAAAATCTAGACTTAGAACAAAATTACGGTGGCTATAATAATTGCTCATAACAACATAAGATATACAGAACATAGAATCACATAGCATACAACAAATTATACATATGTTACATTTTGAAAGAGTACCTATGTA
This sequence comes from Allium fistulosum, assembly GCA_030737815.1. Classification (NCBI taxonomy): domain Eukaryota; kingdom Viridiplantae; phylum Streptophyta; class Magnoliopsida; order Asparagales; family Amaryllidaceae; genus Allium; species Allium fistulosum. The sequence goes on from CM060901.1 coordinate 638,836,120, forward strand.
CATGTACAAGAGATTATTCTACAAAAGGTGAATATGAAAGTTACAGTTGATATACATTCATGCTACCTAAAATAATGTACATACAAAAAGAAACTCAAGCTCGATAAACTTCTACATATAGTATATAAACCATGGACTAAGCTAAGTGGCAAAGCAAGAGAACGAGATCAGGAAGGACAAGCTGCAAGCTAATCATCTCTAAAGGACATCGAGAAAACTTGAAATAACTTGGTCTAACCCGAGTATTATTTAAATGAATAAACGGGTCAGTCTTGTATTATCAAGTCAATTAGGTGGCATAAGTATAACATATGGTTAATAGGCAATATGCTCAATTTCTAACTTACACAAGATCAAATGTCATATAGTAAATCATAGTGAAATGATCCTAAAATCTAGAAATAACTATTAGGAAGTAAATGGCATCAATATATCATATTTCACCAAATTAGGAAACACACATATAGCCATCATAGGAAAAACAGAATTATGGTGAAATCCTAAACAAAATCTCAAATCTCAATGTTTAAATCAATAAACATAAAAAAGGCGCCAATCTCACAGACGAGCTAATACCTGTCGAACACATATGTGAGGTACGGGTACGTTCCCCTCTCGGATAGAGGTACAGTACCCTCTTGTACCACAAAGACAAACCCGAAGGTTACGCTAATCACAAAGACGGGCACGAAGGCTACGCCAAACACAGATGAGGTACTGTCCCCTCATGGACCACAAAGATAAACCCGAAGATTAGGCCGAACATAGAGACGAGCACAAAGGCTATGCCGTCCATAAAAGTGTCACTTACTCTCAATTAGTAACCAAATGAATTTGCCAAAGCGTCCCATACCACTTGGCGAGAATCGAATGTTTACTAATGGATAATAAACTCCATCGAATAAGTGTAATCTACTCCCGTATAGTACTTATTCAAGTTATGATCGTGCATCCCGTACCACATGGGTTTACTTGAATATTTACTATAAGTTAGTAAATTCCACATCAAGAGTAATATAATAATCATAATGTTAATAAAATATTCTGCAGGGTGAGTCTAGTAATTAACCGAAAGGTAAATACAAATATTCCATACCAACTGTTTTACCAATCATTTAATTAAATTCCTCATCCGAATAAAATAATAGTTTTATATTGAAAATTGTTTTGTAGAAATATTTTTCCGAAAAAATTTGTTTAGAAATAGAATGTTGATAAATAAATAAATGGGTTTTCTATTATAATAATATATATACAAAATCTCCATTTGAAATCGGTTTAAAATTAGATTGATCTAAAAATAAGTTTGAAATAGCATATTAGAATAAACCTCTTTTTTGTAGTTTAATTGTGTTTAAACCACACAAACAAACACACACACACATACATACACAGATTCATACATACATATATATATATACATATATATAATAGATACACATATATAAGTACATGAAATTTAAATCTTTAAATCAAAATGAATCGTTAATTTAGAGAATAAAACTCATAAAATCAAACTGTCAAATAGGAAATAGAAACTTCAGAAATCAAGAGCTGTTGAAGGCATTAAATTGATCAAAAAAGTGCATGCGAGCAAGAGCAAACAAGGCAAACAAGTGCAGTGTACTGGCATAGTGGAGGAGAGGACTACCTGGAGATTGCAAGCTCCAGGCATGCACAACCGGTCGACCGATCCTACTAGACCGATTGACTCGTGGCGAGATCCTGGAGCTTGTATGCTCCTGGTCTTGTCCTTCACCGATTGCCAATGGGTTCCAACGTGATTTTTACTACTTGCGGCAATAAATTTTGATGATTATCAACTATATTTCTTGCATGCAAAAGAGACCAATCTATATACACATTTTGTACATAGCAAGCAAGAATTATCAGGTTTAAGTAAATATTCAATTAGCAGGTAATTACTAAGAACAGAACTTACAGTATAGTCGGTTATCCACCCAATTTCATAACTGGTCCGCCATTCAACCAACGACTAAAATTAGTACAAGAGGTGAGATAACTCACTTGAAATTAAAGGTTCTCAGCCGGGCGAATATGGATTAGAGCTTGTTTCTCTCAACTGCTAGCTCTAACAATACATGCAAGAAGGAATAGCTACATATAGACTTAAATAATGAAATCATAGATAAAACAAGCTAAAATAGCGATTTCTATTTTAGGAGTAGTTACCTGAAAATACTAGTTTATAGATTCGGTAATTAACATTCCAAATTCTAGAGGAGATTTAGAGATTTAGTTCAGTCTGGGGTTTGTTAAAGATATTATACAGTTATCATATTGCTACAGCATTTTTAATCTTGTATTGTTTCCTCTGCTAGTTGCTTGTACACATGTATATAAATACCTATAATTTGAACTATTCTGTTAATGATTGGAAACATCCTCATTCCCTCTCTAAATAATTCATTTACATTTTCATGGTATCAGAGCTGAATCGCCCAACGGCATTCAAGATTCAGATCCAGATTCAATCATTCAAATTCATCATATCTTAAATTCAATTCCTCTCTCTCTCGCACTTAACAAAACTCAGATCTACTTCAGATCTAACTTGAATCAATGGCACAAGACAATGAGGCCAGTTCAAGAGGAGGATCGACCAACATTGAAAACACTGCAGCAGATCAGGTATCAAAGACATTCGAGAAATCACTAAAAGCAATTATCAACCCACAGACACAACTAATCACCGTAACCCTAGATGAAAACAATTTCCTCTTATGGAAATTTCAAATCGAGATGGCTATCAAGGGATATGGTCTTCAGAAGTTCATAGATCCAGCAACAATCAAACCACAACAATTTACAACTGGTCAAGGAGGGCAGTTAATCCCGAGTAATGAATTTGTGATATATTCCAGACAAGATAGTCTACTTTGTGCGTGGATCTTGTCATCAATCAATCCTAATCTCTTGTCATCAGTGATTGGTTGTAAAACATCTTTAGAAGTGTGGAGTGCTATTCATCAAAATTTCAATTCACAAGCAAGTGCGAGAATAATGAGCTACAAGAGACAACTGCAGAATATCAGGAAGGATAACATGAGCATCAGAGAATACCTAAGCAAGATCAAAAATCTATGCGATCTATTGGAGTCCTCTGGACACAAAGTAAATGAGATGGAGCATGTCATCAATATTCTCAATGGTTTGAGTGACGAATTTGAAGCAGTTGTTGCAGTGATAACCTCAAAAGAAATAGCTCCTTCAGTACAATATGTGAGCTCAGTGCTCCTTGCACATGAAGGAAGACTGGAGCAGAAGAACAACACATCATCAGAATTCTCTATTAATTTTGCAGGCAACACAAAGAATAAAAATACACAAATCAATCTCAGATCCGAATCTCCACAAAGCAATCATCAAGAAACACAACGCAGCAGGGGAGGTCCATCATTTGAAAGAGGAAGAGCAACAAATAGAGGAAGAGGAAGAGGAAGATTCTTTAACCATCGTCCAAAATGTCAAATATGTGGCAGAATTGGTCATACAGTAGTTCGTTGCTATTTCAGATTTGAATCAAACTATTGTGGCAATCAACAAGTCTCTCCTAATCAAGGGATACCCAGATCTGCTCCATACAATGTTAATTTGAGTCAAGTACAAGGTGCTGCCAGAGTCAATGAACAGAATTCAAGCCACCAGACCGATGGCCAAAACACTATGACAAAGGACACTGACATACAAAATGATGCATGGTTCCCAGACTCTGGAGCTACACATCACGTTACCAACAACCTTCAGAATTTGAATCTTGGAAGTGCAGCATATAGAGGTAAACACTCCATTCATATGGGAAATGGTACACCTCTTAATATATCACATGTTGGTTATACACATTTTATGTCTAGAAACAGAAACAGAACATTATTATTAAGAATCTGCTAAGAGTTCCCCAAATCAAAAAGAACTTGATTAGTGTCTCTCAATTTGCATATGATAATCAAGTATTCTTTGAATTTCACCCAAATGTATGTCTTATCAAGGATAAATTGAATGGGGAAGTTCTGCTGCAAGGAGAACTGCATAATGGCCTCTACAAATTCAATCTTCAAACTGGAGAGAAAGTTGACAATAATAAGGCGTGTTGCAATACTGCCAAAGTAACATGTTGTAGTAGTACAAATAAGACATGTTGTAATGCTGAATACAGTGATAAAGAAGTTGAGTATGAGGTATGGCATAGAAAACTTGGCCATCCAAATGTAAGAGTAATGAAATTTGTTTTGAATAAAGAGAAGATATTGCATTTAAATGATGTGAGAACACACTTATGCAGTCAATGCCAATTAGGCAAGAACCATAAGTTACCATTCAATCAGTCACAAACCACATATAGTAAACCATTAGAACTGATTGAATGTGGCTTATGGGGTCCTGCACCATTGAATTCTGATTATGGTTATAAATACTATGTCGCCTTTGTTGATGCATATACGAGATACACGTGGATTTATTTCCTGAGGCTGAAATCAGAAGCATCAGAGGCAGTAAGACAATTCATCACACAAGCAGAAAGACAATTTGAGAGGAAGCTCAAAGTGTTTCAAACAGATGGGGGATCAGAATTCAAGCCACTCAAGAGTTTTTTCAATGAAAGAGGAATAGTTCATAGATACACATGTCCACATACTTCTCAGCAAAATGGAATTGTAGAGAGGAAGCATCGGCATATAGTAGAGATGGGATTAACACTTATGGCATAAGGATCCTTACCATTGAAATTCTGGCCTGAAGCCTTCTCCACTACAGTGTGCTTAATCAACTATCTTCCTACCAAAACTCTAAAAGATATCAGTCCACATGAAGTATTACATGGCACAAAACCAGATTATCAAAGGCTACAAGTGTTTGGTTGTTTATGCTTCCCATTGCTAAGACCATTCAACAAACACAAACTTGATTTCAGGTCCAGTCCTTGAACGTTTATTGGTTATGCGAAAAATCAGAAGGGCTACAAGTGCTTAACACAAGAAGGGAAGATCATAGTGTCAAGGCATGTAATGTTTAATGAGAAGATCTTTCCATTTACTAACAACAAGGTGAAATGTACAAGAAAAGTGACAAATGCGCAGAAATCAATACCACCCATTCCACTATATCAAATAAGAGAAGAGTTACACCATGTATCAGAAGGAAGAGAGAAAGAAAGTGATGTCCATGATCAATCAGAATCAAGCAATACACTATTTAATGATGAGAGGTACTGTGATCAAAATACTGAAGAGGAAGAAAGTAGAGACATTAACGACACACATCAATCACCACCACATGGAGACAATTCAGCCAGAAGTACCAATCAAGCTCAAGAGGAAACTTCAATCAGAAATGAAGCACAACAGTAAGGACATCATATGATGACAAGGGGGAAAAGTGGTATTTTCAAACCGAAAGTATACACAATTCAAGGCACACAGCAGGAACCAGTAAACTACGAACAAGCAGTGAAACATGCTAAATGGAGAGCAGCTATGGAAGAGGAATATAAGGCACTGATAAACAATGACACATGGAAACTGGTAACCCTACCAAGGAACAAAAACACGATAGGATGTCGATGGACATATAAGCTGAAGTACAATGATGATGGGACCATAGACAAGCACAAAGCTAGGCTCGTAGCGAAAGGATATACACAACAACCAGGTTTCAACTTTGGAGAGACATTCTCACCTGTGGTTAAACCTACTACAATTTGAGTAATACTTACCATTGCTCTATACAACAAATGGCCAGTCAAGCAATTGGATGTACATAATGCCTTCTTAAATGGGGAGCTAGAGGAAGAAGTGTACATGGAGCAACCCAAAGGTTTTGAAGATACAAGTAAGTATCAAATGGTATGCAAATTGAATAAAGCATTATATGGGTTAAAGCAAGCGCCTAGAGTTTGGTTCGAGAAACTTAAAAGCACATTGATGACACTTGGGTTCAGTTCAACAAAGTCAGACAGTTCATTATTCATCAGAAAGAACAACACCAACATTATGTATATTCTTGTCTACGTAGATGATTTCATTATGACAGGGAATGATGTAACTGAGATAAGGCAGCTCACAGGTTATCTCAATGAACAATTCAAGCTGAAGGAGCTGGGTGATCTTAACTTCTTCTTGGGAATTGAAGTAAGGAGAACTGAAGATGGTGGATTTCATCTCAATCAAACCAATTATATCCAGAATGTATTAAAGAGAGCAGGGATGGACAAGGAAAAAGCATCTATTACACCTATGACTACAAAACTGCAACTGACCAAAAATTCTGGAGATCCTATAGATGATCCTCATCATTATAGGAGTATAGCCGGAGCTTTGCAATACATCACCATTACAAGACCAGAGATATCGTTCAGCGTAAATAAAATTTGCCAATTTATGCAAAATCCAATGAGTGAACACTGGAAAACAGTAAAGAAAATTCTCAGATACCTGGCAGGAACTATGAACTATGGACTGAAACTTTACTCACCTGAAAATCTGAATGTAAGTGCATTTGCCGATGCTGATTGGGAAGCAGACAGGGATGATAGGAGATCAGTCAGTGGTTATTGTGTGTATCTTGGAAAGAATATTGTGTCGTGGTGTTCAAAGAAGCAAATGACAGTGTCAAGATCGTCCACTGAAGCAGAATATCGTAGTGTTGCATCTGCTGTTTCAAAGATTATGTGGCTCAAATCCTTACTTTATGAAGTTCTTGGTCGTATGACTGGACCAGTGACAGTGTGGTGTGACAACTCCAGCGGTGCTTCTGATAGCAAATCCCATTCTTCACTCAAGGACCAAGCATATAGAACTGGATCTTTACTTTGTGAGAGAACAAGTTGCTAAAGGAGATATTTGCATTAATCATATTCCAGCACTATATCAGAAAGCAGACATTCTAACCAAGTCTTTATCATCAACTCGTTTTTTAAAATTGAGAGAGGAATTGAATGTAGAAGAAATGGAGAAGAAGAAGGCAGAGGGAGAGAGAGCTTGAATTGAGGAAGAGTGTTAAAGATATTATACTGTTATCATATTGCTACAGCATTTTTAATCTTGTATTGTTTCCTCTGCTAGTTACTTGTACACATGTATATAAATACCTGTAATTTGAACTATTCTGTTAATGATTGGAAACATCCTCATTCCCTCTCTAAATAATTCATTTACATTTTCAGGGTTAGAGGGAGAAGGAGATGAATCTCAGGTTTTATTTTCTGAAATGTGAAAGCTAACAAAAAATGAACGTACAGTTCATTCTCAGGAAATGTTAATATCTTCTCAAATTGGTATATGGGCCTAACAATCCATTTCTCTCAAGTGATAAAATAGAAATGTTTTTTTAAGTTATAAGTTTAATTAATCTACCTTTCTACTTTCTTATTTACAAATAAAAGACTATTTATGGTAATAAAAATTCACTTATCACTATAAGCTCTAACTACTTATCTTATGTTAATAAATGCAATTTTATTTTTTCATTTAATTTACAATGATTAATTAAAAAATTATTAGTTCAAATTCCCAACTAAGAAACTTATTTCATTAATTTTGGTCAATTACATTAAATGGATATTTATGTCAAAATTTAATTTAACATAAACCAAAATTTTAGCTATGCAACTAAAAATTTACTACTAACTTTAAGTTTTATTAAATTATCGTATAAATAGTACAAATCTTATTTATTATATTAAATTACACCAAGTAATCCCAGTTTATTCCAATTCCAAGTTTTAAACCAAGGGTTTTATTCTTATTAACTCTTAGTTAATTACAAGAAATGGCTACAAACCGCAATTTTCATTTTTTATAACAACAAAAATTTCATTTCAATTAAATTTACCTTATTCCATTTGTTGAATCCTAAATAGGAGTTAGCACCAAAACTAATTTAATAAAAATATAAATGGCTCCCTTAAATTTATAATTCTATCTTATTCGGATTCATCCCAAACTCGGGTTGTTACGAACTCCCCCTTAAGAAAATTGCGTCCCTACGATTCTCCATAGAGAGAAGTCTATAATAAAAGATATTACTTTAAGTATTACACTTATTACGCAAACTATACATTGTACCACAATGGCCGTTACTAGAACAATTATAGTATAAAATTATTCACAATCTTAACATTACAAGTTCTCTTATTAATTCAAAATAATTAATAGCCATAAAATACATCCTCAATTATTATCCAATAGGGTAATCTTAAATAATTGGTTTGAACTTATAAAATTTCCTTAATTATTTTGCATCAATAATTTTCCTAGTTAGCTCTTATCTTAAATCTCATTATAGATTATTATTTCCACTTATTTAAAATATTAAAGCACTTAGGCTACCTTACGAGTTGAATTTTATAAGTTTCAGCTGTTGTTAGTCAAATATCAGTTATAAACTTAAAAGAGTTTCTTAGTCCTCAAATTATTCTTGAATCCGTTATGTATACCAAAGCTAACTTCTTTCGAAAATTATTCAAAGTATTTCTTGAATTTGAATTACTCCATTAGGTAGATCCTTCTTTAAAATAATTATTAAATTAGCACTTTGCATATAGTATATTTATTATATACCTTCAAGGGGTTTTCTTCTTAATTATATACTATTGATTAACCTAATAATAGATTGTGTCACCTAGTCCTTTTTCTATTAAAAACACTTTGTTCTCCATTTAATACGCTTAATATTTATAATATTCCAAGATATTCAATTTAGTTAAACTTTTAATAAATGCTTGTGAATCAATTCAAGGATTCCTCCTAGTTAAAATTTTATTATTTCCTAATATAATTCATCTTACTAAAATTTTCCAAAGAGTTAACTTCCATATAGCAAGAATTACACATTACCCAATTATGCCATTTTTTTTAATTTCTTCCATAATAAATCCTAGAGTTGAAATTCATATACCGGGCTATCTTTTTAAATGAAAGTTACTCAAATACAAACTTAAAGATTATATTTTGAGTGTTATATATATAATGTCTTTATTCATAAATCCCCAAACCTCATTTTAGACTTAATTAAAATCCCTCACTTCTTACTTATAAATGCTATTATACTTAAATAAAGTTGCTTGTACAACTTTTTGGACTTGAAAAGCTTAATTTTTAGAATGATTCCTTTATAATATACTTCGTTTGTATTTTAGCCATATAAAAGAAAACTTCCTTTAATTATTCCCAAAATTAATTTAGTACTCTAAAACTTGAAAACTTTCCAAATACTTTTCTTAAAATACATTCCATAATGAAAATATCTTGAAAGCAAAAAATTAATTTTATATCATTCAAATACCCTTCCTTTAGACCGTACAAAATACATAACCAATACTTAAAAAAATTATCTTCTAATTCAATTAGATCTTTGCTTTTACTAGAATTCCAAGGGTGTTTCGTTTTATTCCCAATAACTCTTATGTTAAGTAGAACCCAAATATTTTTAGTCTCGTATCCAATATATATTTTGGATAAACTCAATCATATTTATATTTATGTCCTTTTAATTCAAGTAGAATTCCTCTTTGAGAGGCCAAAATATATAACCCTTTAAATAACAAGATTATTATTAAGCTTATTAAATTACCTCGATCTTGGTTCATTTTCATGATTTATTTATTACAACTAATTTTATAAAGTTCCCAAAATGCTTTTTAATCTATAATTATCTTATTATAAATAAATTCCCTTCTTATTAACAAATTTGAAACCATGGATATTACTTAATCCAATATTTAAACAATTCACATAATGTATCTTCTTCCTAAATTAACTTTAATGAATCAATTTTGACAATATAATCAATTCCTTTAATTATCAAACTTTAAAGCTATACATATGCTTCACTATTTTCTTAATTTCCAAAATGCACCAATGCTGGTTTACAATATTACTTTACACCTTATCTTCTACAATTATCTTTTATATTTATAAACTCTTCACATTTAAGGTATTGAAGGTGTGTGTGTGTGTGTCTATGTGTATCATTTATGATATTAGAATTTTCTTTAGTATCTTGATCGATGACCAAGAAATAAATTAAGAAAGGATCTCTGTATATATAAATATATATATTCTTTTTCACAAAGCTATTACCATAATTTATTATTTTATAAACAATTAGGGGAAATCTCAACAAACTATATATTGTTTAACCCTTACTCTTTTAGAATTAAAATTTTCTTTCTAAAATTGAAGAATTTTTTTTCTTATACCAATCTCCTAAGATGAAGTTATATATATACATATCCATAATCCTATAAGGTGTTCTTTATTCACAAAATAGTTTGCTCAAATCTCATTACCTCAAATTAATTAAATAAAGAAATCATGTTTTAACTCCACATTCTTTGGTTTACAGTTATAAGGATTTATGCTTACATATTTACTTGGATTATGATAAATTATGTATAACTTATCAAAAGTATTATAACAAGTTAATTTTAGTATATATCTTTTAGGTGCTTCCACAAAAATTTACATCTTCTAAACAATACGACGGTGTTACCTTGCCGTCCATCTATAGTAATTTGCCTTGTCCATTGGCTGAGGTGTTGACTGCGAAATAAACATCGCCTCGCCACTGTCCTCAACTATCACCGATACTTTGCAGCTGCCTTTATTATCAAAGCTTAGCAAATATATTGTTTATATTTATCGATACTACTCTTTACCCATATGATTCTAAAGGTATTCATAAAACTGTATTCATGAAGTTATTATTTTTTTCTTCCATGTTATCTATACATATTTATATTTATTCAAAAATCTTATTATATGCGTACCTATGTATGCATTTTCAAAATAGCATTTTCACTTTAAGTGATATTAGTTTTAAAAGTTTATTTCCTCTTTAATTGTCATATTTCCAAAGACATAATTTCTCAAAACACTACTTTATTAGCCAAAATATTATATCCAATTGTCTCAATCAAGTGTTTAGGAATCCCTATCAACAAAGTTGGCTAGACGTCTCGACCAGGATTCTTAAAGCACTCAACGGGCAATTAAACATACACACATATACATAGATATTCGTGAAATTATTTTAATTATAGGGTACTTACATCGTTTATACTCTTGTGTTTACTATTATTAGCCTTCTAATCTTAATTATATTTGGCATCTTATATAAAGTCTAGAGGATGATATTTCCCAATTAGATGATTGCTTTACCAAAACATTTCACAATTAACCTATATGTATATAAATAATAATCAATTTATGTATACTGATTAACCGACAATCTAATTTACATATCTTAGCCTCATTAATATTTGATTAATTTATAATTATATGGTCTTATCTTTATTAATATCTAAAATCCCTACATCCCCTATGGTGATTTCTAATACTAAAATACTGCAAGGTTTAATTATTAATTACAAGTAAGTTACTATTATGAAATGATGATTCATATCCGAATTTAAAATTATAATAGTCACCAAAATTCCTAATCAATCATGCATCCAATCAATCATACAAACATGCTTACACAAAAAATTTGACAATGTGCTCAATGGAAAATAGTCCATTCGTTTCCACTATGCAACTCTGATCACTAAGGAGTCAAAATATACTAAGTCAACAATCCACATTAACTAAATTTTATATTGTAATGGGAAACTCTACCATTACACCCTGATGACTACTCCCAAGTAACCCTTAATATTCCTATCCAGATTAGGGAACAAGTCTAAGTTTCTTTCCAAATTCTCATAAGGACGGTTCTCTAAGTCTTGCCTACGCAAGGATTCTTGTCTCTAATATCATGTATTGTTCTGAACACAACTTTGATACCAAGCTGTAATGCCCCACCTCTAGACCCACACTAACAAAGGATATTACTAAGTAATATCGTCTATTAGTGCAGAGAATAAGGCTGGTTAGGAGCGACCATCCGTGGATATTACTTTAAGCGAGTATTGACACGTCGAATTGGGTGATGTTTTTTTCGAAGAGGATTCGACATATACAATACAGGCTAAAAACAATATTACGGTAGCTATAATAATTGCTTAGAACAACATAAGATATATAGAACATAGAATCATAGATTACACGGCAGATTATACATATGTTGCATTTCGAAAGAGTGCGTATGTACATGTACGAGAGATTAATCTACAAAAGGTGAACATGAAAGTTACTATAGATATACATTCATGCTACCTAAAATAATGTATATACAGAAAGAAGCTCAAGCTCGATAAACTTCAACATAGAGTATATAAACCATGGGCTAGGCTAAGTGGCAAAGCAAGTAAGAGAACGAGATCAGGAAGGACAGGCTGCAAGTTAATCGTCTCAAAAGGCCATCGGGAAAACCTGAAATAACTCAGTCTGACTTGAGTATTATTTAAACTAATAAACGGGTCAGTCTTGTACTAATTCAAGTCAATAAGGTGGCATAAGTATAACATATGGTGAATAAGCAACATGCTCATTTTCTAACTTACACAAGATCAAATACCACAACTGTAACTCATAGGAATGATCCCTAAATCTAGAAATAGCCATAAGGAAGTAAATTGCATCAACATCTTATATTTCACCAAATCAGGAAACATACATATAGCCCTTCATAGGAAAAATAGAATTATGGTGAAATCCCAAATCAAATCTCAATGTTTAAACATAAAAATGGTGCCAATCTCAAAGACAACCCTATACCCGTCGATGCAGATGTAAGGAACAGTTCTCTCTTGGACAGAGGTACAGTCCCCTCTCAGACAGAGGTACAGTATCCTCTCGGACCACAGAGACGAACCTGAAGGTTACACGGATCACAGAGATGAGCACGAAGGCTATGCCAAACACATTTGAGGTACTGTCCCCTCATGGACCACAAAGACAAGCCCGAAGGTTACACTGAACACAGAGACGAGCATGAAGGCTACGGTGTCCATAAAAGTATCACTTACTCTCAATTAGTAACCAAATGAATTTCGCTAAAGCATCCCATACCACCTGGCGAGACTCGAATGTTTATTAATGGATAATAAACTCCATGGAATAAGTGTAATCTACTCTCGTATAATAATTATTCAAGTAGCGACCGTGCGTCCCATACCACATGGGTTTACTTGAACATTTACTATAAGTTAGTAAATTCCACTCCAAGAGTAATACAATAATCATAATGTCAATAAAATATTCAATCGGGTGAGTCTAGTAATTAACCGATAAGGTAAATGCAAACGTTCCATACTATTTGTTTTACCAAATCATTTAATTAAATTCCTTATATGGATGAAATAATAGTTTTATATTGAAAATTGGTTGTAGAAATATTTTTCCCAAAATATTTGTTTATAAATAGAATGTTAACAAATAAATAATAGGGTTTTCTTACATGCAAAATAAGTTTAATATAGCAGATTAGAATAAACCTCTTTTTCTGTAGTTTAATCGCATTCAACCCCCCCCCCCACACACACATACACATAATGGATATACATTTATAAGTACATAAAATTCAAAATCTTTAAATCAAAATGAATCATTAATTTAGAGAATAGAACTCATAAAATCAAATCATCAAATCGGAAATCAAAACTTCAGAAATCAAGAGCAGTTGAAGGCATTAAATTGATCAAAGAAGTGCATGGAAGCAAGTGGAAACAAGGCAAACAAGTACAGGTACATGCATAGTGGAGGAGAGGAGCACCTAGAGCTTGCATGCTCTAGGCGTACATGACCGGTTGACCGGTGGCGAGATCCTGGAGCATGCATGCTCTAGGTTTGGTCCTCCACCGATCGCCAGTGGGTTCAGATGTGATTTTTACTACTTTTGGCAATAAATTTTGATGATTATCAACTATATTTCTTACATGCAAAAGAGACACAACCTATATACACATTCTTAGTTAAGAACTTCACCCTTAGATATTTAGGTGAGACAAATGCATCCAGTTCATTTAGAGCAGGCCTCCCTAAGAAAGAATTATAATAGGAGGGTTAATCCATGATTAGAAAAGAGTCTCAAAGGTTCTAGAGTATGAGGGAATTCCCATTTGCACAAACAGCTTTATCTGCCCCATTGGAGTAGATCCTTTATTATTGATCCTAAAGATGGTCTCAAAGCTTGGCTCCAACTTCCCTTTTGAAATATTCATCTGGTTAAATGTGTGTTTGAAAATGACATTTACTGCACTCCTAGTGTCTACCAAGATCTTTGTTACTATAGAGAGTCCAATTTGAGCAGTTATCATTAGTGGGTCATTATGTAGGTGATGGACTCCTCTTAGTTCTTGTTGAGTTATTGTCAAGTTAGGCATTTTGAGTTAAAATTTGTGATTCTTAAATGGTGGTTCTTCATGGATGGAGAATATTTCATCCTTTTCTTCCCTTATATATATATATCTACTCTTAGCTCCTTTGCTACTTCTAACGATGTGGGGACCTCCGTGAATGACATCTATGCGATTAACTGGAGGGATAAAGTCTTGTTGGGAATCATTCTCTACAAATATAGCAGTGTTTCTCGGAGGCCTTTGATTATTCCCTTCGAATCAGGAAGACTTTTGAGTTTCCCTAATGAAATCTTTTACAGATTCTGACCTAATCATATTCTAAATTATACCTACCAAGACACAGCATTCATCAGTCTTATTCCCTTTTGCTTTATGGTAGGCACAATAATCTCCCCCTCTTAGGTTTAGGATGGTTCCTTGCTTTATAGGAGGTGGGGAAATTTCTACTATCCTTAGCCACCGAAAAAATGTAGGAGATGGGTTTGTTCAAATCTACATAATTGGATTTGGGAATTACCTCCCATCTTCCTCTTCTACTTTCGTCCCAATTTGGTGTCTTGTTGGGGTGACTGAAACCAAACTTTCCTCCTCCTTTCTTTGGTCGAGACTTCTTCCTAACATAGTACATTTTGTCCATACGAACGAATTTATTGGCTTGGAAATGGAAGTATTACATATCTCTATACCCATGAATATAGAGATCTTTTTAGAAAGGAGTCTACTCAATTAACCCTGAACGCACTGCCATCAGCTTCTCCCTATCGGTCATATTCTCTGCTTTTAAAGCCTTTGTATTGAATCTCCTTAGATATTCGCCAAGCAATTTCCTTGGCCTTTTCTTGACATTAGCTAGCACACTGGAATCTATGGTTGGGTCATCGCATATGCAAAACTGTGCCGAAAATTCATATGAAAATTGTTCCCAAGAGTAGATGGTCTTTTCTTGGTAGTGTCTATACCATTTGGTAATTGCTTCATGGAAAGTTGTAGGGAAGAGTGCTCAACAAACTACCCTAGAAGCATTATGCAAGTCCATTTAACTTTCGAAAGCTAAAAGATGATCATCATGGTCAATGGTTCCATCATACTTCAGTGAAGGAATTTTAATGTTGGATAAGATTCTAACGGACATTGTCTTCTCTATAAAAGGTGCTTCCCGAAAATTATTATTAACCCATGGGTCAAGAGTTCTCTTCCCCTTAAGGTCAAGCATATCCTTTACTATTTTGTTGGCCATGTCCTTTAGGTAGGTTTCGTTGTTACGATAGTCCCTCTATAGGGCTTTTATTCTTTGTATGAGATCGAGCTATCTGATTATTCTAGAGATCTCCCTGCTAGCCTTACTTGGTTCCTTTTGATGGTTCACCTTACCCTTGTTGTCTTCTTTTACTGCGATCTTGGAGAATACATTGCTGGTCTTTTATCTTGGGTTTCTCTCTTTCTCCATGGACCTAATTTTTCCCTTATCTTCGCTTTTGAGCATTGAGATATCTAGGTTTCTCCTTGGAGACTCCACTTCTTCTCCTTCTTCAGTAGGCTTTGTCTTAGAAGATTTTTGAGAAAGAACTTTCTCAAGAAGCTCTTACATAACCATAAGTCACTATGTTAAGTTTTAATTCTAGCTTCACTCCCTATGATCTTTTCTAGGATTGAAGGATGTTCAATCTCTGCATCCTCCAAATTAAAGATTGGGGTAACATTATCCTCTAAGATTGTATATTGTACAATTTCTTCATTCAGAACATTGACTATCTTGTTCCTCACCATTTTCCTAAAATAAAATTTTACTTAGTTAGCTTCAAAGTAAGGAAATGATGATTAGGAGATTCGGGCCCTCCTTCTAGCATCAAAAATATTAAACCAAAAATTATCTTAACATCCAAGATGCATGTTAAACTAAAAGTTATCTCAACACCCAAGATGCTGTAAAAGGTAATATTATTTGAAAATATTCCAATAATAGCCATTGATTTCAATATAGTCATGAAGTTGTTCAAAAGTCCAAGTTATATGTTCAAGGATAAAATAGGAGATTCACATAAATATGCAATAGTCCTTTACTCATGTTAATGAGCAAAATAGGCAGTTCACGATATTATAGTCTCTTGTTCATACGTCAATGAGTATAATAGTCAATATGCAAAGTAAACTTTAATTTGGACAAGAGCTTAGGCGGCCTTGTACAAATTAACATTACGCAAGTCCAAATGTAAGTCCAAGTCCAAAGATAAAGTCAAATGCACATCCATTATTTAATAATATTCAAGTATGCACATTCAAGGGAAATATGCTATGCAAAGTTAAATGTCCGAGTCCTTATTTGCAAAAAAGTTCAAGAGTTACAATTTGCTCTAAAAATCCCCAAATTGATATAGAGTTTACAACTTGTTATTGAGAAGTAAGAAAATAAAATGATTCCCCTCTTTCTATGTGGAGGAGGGGGTCTATTTATAAAGATAACAAACATGCGGGATGGCTGACACGTGTCCATTCAAGTAGATACTCGACATCTCTTCGTATAGTAGATACTCGACATCTCTCTGTATGGTAGATACTCGACATCCTTTGTATGGTTGATACTCGACGCCCTTCACATCTTTTGTGGTTCAACACTCCCCACTGCCTGTAAAAGCTCAAAATCCTTTGTTAGTGTTGAAGCTCATCATTCCTTTGAAATTTATTGTCCTACTGCTTGTAGAAGCTTGGAAGCACTTGACAGTTGTTGCTCAATGACAGTTTTTGTAATAAAGGCTCATCATCCTCTATAAACTCGATATCCTCCTTTATGTTTAGATGCTTGACATTACTTGTTATCTGTTAAGTGCTAGACAACACTTACTATTGTAGGGGCTCATTACTATTTAGAGACTCAGCACCCCTTCATTGCTTGTTAACTACTTGTTCGACATCCTTAGAGACTTGACACCTCTTCATCGCTTGTTAGCTACTTGTTCGAAATCCTTAAAGACTTGACACCTCTTCAGTGATTGTTAACCTCTTGAACGCTCGACATCCTTATTGTCGTTGAGGCTCAGTATCATCAAGCCGACCATAGAGACTCGACATCTCACTGAAACATCAAAATTTGATTGTCTTTAATTTTTACAGAAGCACAACATATGCATGATCACTCCAAGATTTTACTCCTCGATACTTCCAGACAGTAGATGTTTGATAACCTTGTCGATTGCTATTCTCAATTATTTCTTACTGCTAGAAGCCATATAACACCATGTTGATAGTTTAATATTTAATATCCTACTCCTACACTCTATATATTATTGTTTAATCGGTATGATCTATGTACTTGAAAGCATGGTTGATGTTGGGCAACCATACTTATATTGTACTAATTTTATAACACCCGTTCGTTCCTTAACTCATCAACTTTATAATGCTTGCTATTCGGTATCTTTCTTAGTAGTCCCATAACTTAGCAGCTTGATATCGCCATGCTTTTATAGGGTAGATACCTATTTTTTCCGATGCTGCCATTTCCTCCTATGGACTTAATTGTTTCTTTTTTCCATTGATGATTTCTCAAGCATTTTTTATAATAAAAAAATATGTGGATAAAGTCATCAGTGCGGTAAGATGGGAAATTTGGCAAGAGATTATAGGTAGAAACTATCGGGATAATATGGATAATCGGAACAATATGAACAGTTGAAGGGGATTAAGTGCTATAATTGTGACCATATGAGACATTCTAAGATGGAGTGCCCGGCTTTATAGAAGGAAGGTCAGATTGTTAAGGGTTATGCATTGGATGCTAGACCCACTGCCAGCATTGCACCAACATCTTAGGAGAAGGGAAAGTTAGTTACAGGTGGTGTGTTATTACTATCTGATTTACCTATCCGAGTTTTGTTTGATACAGGTGCATCACATTCATACATAACCAATGCATTAGTGAAAAATTAGGATTAACCCCTGATTTGTGCATGAGATCGTTACTATGTCGAATCCTGTTAGGGTATCGATGCATTAGTATACTATTTGCCATAATCTTAAGTTGGTTATAAACGGTGTAGAGTTAAGTTGTGATGCATATGTGCTTAGCTTTGCAGGATATATATTGATCTTGGGAATGGATTGGATGGCCCGGTATGGAGTAGTTTTGGACTGTGATAGGAGGATTGTTCATTTAAGTAGTTATGGGAAATGTGATTTGATAGTTTTGTATGAACCGAACATTTCCATGATGAAGTTGTTTTTGTATTCATTAGATCTATAACATGATGAGTTGGCATTTATTCTTGTAGTTAGAGATTTTCAAGATATATTCGCTGAGGTTTCTGGACTTCCACCCCTTAGAAAATTGAGTTTAGGATCAATCATGAGAAAGATGCTAGGCCTATGGTGATGCCTTTTGAGACATATAGCTCTGAAGGAGAGAAGAGAATTGGATAAACAAGTTTCAGAATTGTTGCAGAAAGGGTTTATTAGGAGAAGTATTTCTGAATGGGGAGGGCCTGTCATTTTCACTACTAAAGTAGACGGTTCCCTAAGATTTTACATCGATTATCGGGAGTTGAATAAGCTGATGAAGAAAAACCGTTATCCATTGCCTTGTATTGATGACCCCTTTGATTAACTTGTAGGGGCAAAGGTTTACTCACAACTTGACCTTGCTATAGGATTTTATCAATTGCGAGTTGCCAATGACAGCATTCCGAAGATAGCTTTTCATACTTCGGATGGATTTTTTTGACTGGGTTGTGATGCCGTTTAGGCTGAATTATGCGTCGGCTTATTTTGTTGACTTAATGAATATGGTCTTTCGAAAGCAGCTAAATAAGTTTGTGGTTGTATTTATTGATTATATCCTGAAATTTTCTAGAGATGAGAAGGAGCATGAGTTTCACTTGATGGAAGTATTGGGTGTACCGAGGAGGAATCAAATGAAGGCAAAATTTTTGAAATGCCATTTTTGAAGGAGTGAGGTCTAATTTTTAGGACATGTTGTATCTGGAAATGGGCTGGCGGTAAACCCAGGAAAGGTAGCAGTTGTTAAAGATTGGAAGGTTCCAAAGAATGCTTCAAAAGTACAGTTTCTTGAGGTTAGATGGATACTATCGGACGTTTATAAAGGGCTATGCAAAGATTTCTGCACCACTGACGAAGCTTATAAAAAAGAACTTGGTTTATGTTTGGGATGTAGAGGGTGATAAGGCGGTTGTCAAGTTGAAGGAGATGTTGATGAGTGCACATATTTTGGTTTTCCCTGATGGTACCAAACCATTTACTATCTACGCTAATGCTTTACAGTACTAGTCTTGGGGTTGTCTTGATGCAAGAAGGTAAGGTTGTAACATATGCGAGTTGGCAGTTGAAGACACATGAGAAGAATTATCCTACACTCAAATCTAGAAATGGCTACTGTTGATTTGCCTTGAAATTATGGAGACGTTATTTGCTAGGAGAGGAACTCAAGCTGTTTACGGACCATAAGTCGTTGAAGTATCTACTCTCATAGATGGACTTGAACTTAAGACATCAGAGGTGGATGTAATTCTTAGCACCTTATGATTTTTATATTGCTTATACCCCTATAAAGGGTAATGTTATGGAAGATGCATTAAGTAGGAATCATACGACATTGAGTGCTATGATGTTGGAGATGAAGTGTAACGTCCCCTATCTTGAGGCCCGAAGCTAAACGCTACAGATGCTTCAGTAATCCATAGTATTCTTTCAGTGACAAAATACGGTAATGTTAATGGTATACATAATATCAGAACAACATGAATATGAAATAAAACCAACACATGTTTCAAAATAGCTTTTTTGATTACATTTCAAATCAATATTTCATTTTCAGATACATAATCCCAAAACGATTCCCAGATTTTAATCAAATATGATTATTACAAATTACGCCAGGAGCGACATACGAAGGTGCCCTCTGGATGATTAGAGTATTGAATAGACATATCAGTTATAATACATCACAATGGAAATAATACTAAATAGCTCCTACATAGCTAGCTTGCCTCCTACATGTCTTCGGAAGCTTATTTCTCCAACCTACTAAACCTGAAGAGTCCTTAACTCTTAATGTACTCAAATCAAATTCTGAGCACCCGAGAGTTTAAGGGGAAAACATAAACTTCGAGTCAGACATAAAGCCTGGTGTGAATAATACTATTACATCTTGATTTACCGATATTAAGTGAGACCACGCCGCTTAGCGGAATGAGTTTCCCCTCACTAATATCCCTTTAAAAGCATATCTTTTGCAAATTAAAATCCTGTAATTAAACTGATTATAACAATCAAAGAAAATACATATATGCATAAAGATCAGGAAATCAATGGACTATCTATCCACATTATAGTTTTACTTGGCTAACTATTAACTATTGGCTGACTCGGGCCTACCAAACATAAGTAATTATATAACTTCTGTTAGACACACTACTGGGCTATCTGCCTTTAACTATCTTCCTCTAGGATCAACTAATCCTAATGGTTTTGCAGGCTCACCAATAACCTATCTTTACTCTGTATATTCTCTTCTTTGTGTAACATTATTTTAGTCCCATCTGTGACAAAGCCCTACACACTGGAATTTTGCACTTATATTAGCTAGGGGCTATTAGCTAAAGTATTGAGCGTGACCTTTACCAGTCCCATCTAGTCTTCTAATATATGATTCATAAACTTAAGGTTAACTACCTTATTCATATTTCCTGTCCTATACTTAGGATTGACTACCCTATTCAAATTTCCTTTCCTTGTAAACAACCTTTACAAATGATTTACCCCTAAAATCACATCTTTAGAAAACCAGGAATCATATACTTTGTTTTACTCAAAACACTTATGCCATGATATATGATTTATACAAAACAATGTTGATGAAAAATGGGATTATCTATCCCTTCGTAATACGTTAAAACCTTTTTCTAACTTAGAAAGCTTTAGGCTACAAGGCCAAAACAATACCTTCGAAACCTTTGTTTAAAACGTTAAACAATCCCTTTCGAATTCATTGAAAGTACCCTTTTCAAAACAAGTTAACTACTTTAACCTTGGAAACACTAGGCCAAAAGGCCAAAATATACCTTTCGAATGTATTGAAAATTGACCTTCGAAATCATTATTTAAACCTTAGTCATCCTCTTTCGAAACCATTAAACTTGTCTTTCGAAAGCATTGGAAATCTTCTTTTCAAAAAACACTTAAAACAACTCTTCCGGTATGCATAAATGTACCTTTCGAAAACATTGGGTTTCCTCTTTGAAACAGTTATAATATACCTTTCGAAAGCATTGGAATCCTTCACTTAAAACATACCTTTTGAAATTACCGGGTTTAAGTAAATGTTTGTGGAAACAATGCTTTGGAACCATTTAAAATCATTTCCTTTGAAACCTTTGGGTTTAACATATAATATAACTATAGGGTCATAGAAAACCGGGGTTTAACATATAATCCCAAGTAAAAGAAAAAGGATAGTTTCAAAACCATCCCTTTCGAAACCATTACCCCTGAAACCATTTAAAAATGGCTATAATACCCCCTCGAAAGCATTAAGAAGGTAGCTTAAAATTAAAAAGGCGAAAGCATCCTTTTGAATACATTGCTTTAAGGCTATAAAGAAATGCGGCCTTAACTAGTTCGAAAGGTAAGAATAAAGCAGCATTAGGTATCGAATAGATACAAAGCAGCAATCCGTTTGAAAGCTTCTTTTAAAACAAAAAGGCGCACCTCATTTGAAAACTCTTTTCTAAAACGAAGGCAAGTTTATTGGTTTGAAAGCTAATAAAGTTGACTTCGACCCCTTCGAAAGCATCTTTTATAAACAGAAGTAAGTAGTGGAGTTGAAAGCTTTGATGAATAACTTATACCCCTTCGAAAGCAAGGTTTCAACACTATCCCTTCCGCATTTCCCCCAATGCACTACGTATCAATTGCTTGATACAATGTGCATTGGTTTCGAATGGGTCCTTTAGTGGAGGCATGATGTCGGAAGCCAACAAATGGAAGTGGTGAAGTAGTAAATCCAAGCAAAACTTATTTTAGTCTTTAAAAGAAAGTTCTTCTCACCTAACTTGCCTTATTTGTCGAAATGTAATTGGTTGCCATTTCTTTATCAAAAATCCTTTTTTAAAAATGCTACCGAATTCATAATTTTCAATTAAAAATGTTCTAACAACTAACCCCTTCTCCTTGATAAAACATATATAACATTTAAGTTCCTTAACTTAAATAATTTTATAACCATAGTATAATACTTAGGGAAATTCCCCTAAAATCACCATGATTCACTTTTAATATGTTTTCTAACATACTTAAATTTCAGATCCAAACCCATTATATAATTGCTTTAAATAATTTAAACCCAATATTAGCTATTTTCTTTCATAGAAAATTCATATTAAATCCACAACTTAGAAAACTATGAAACTTGAAACCTACATCTAAAATAATGTTTTTGAGCATATCTCAAAAATGCAAGTCATTTGGATGTCATTTAATTGGTTTTTCCAATCTAAATTTATCAAAAATCTGTATGAAACAATATAAATCATCAACAAGCATATATACCCGTTACCCCTCCTTTTGGTCAAAGCCGGGATATCAACAAATTGGCTAAAAAAGATGGATATCAGAATTGGAGATCGATTGGAAAACAAGGCTATGATCGATACCGTCGAAATTGGACCGAGCTCCAATCAAGGTGGGGTCGATTAGGGATGATGAACAAGGCTTGCAGAAGCTACGTTTCAAATTTCAGGTCAATCGGAGTTCATATGCTCGAGTTATGGATGGATCAATATCGGTGAGAAATGGGTTAGGATCGATATTTTCGTATCGATCGAGGTGATGATGGGTTCGGATCGATTGGTCTTCGACTCGATGCATACGCATTGATGGCCTCAGCATTGATCGGTCTACTTTAGACATGAAATATGTTCATGGATATGGAGCTCAAATCGATGTGCACGTATCGATTAGGTGGCGAAGTACATCAATACATTTCATATCGGTCAAGGCTGGGATCGGTACAAAGAGAGAAGCAACGGTTTCAGGAACTCGGCTGGACATTTTGTATCGATTGCTTATAGATCGATATGAAGGAGGCACTCGGGAACGATACATAGATGGGTGCAAAGGATGGATACAAAGAGGATAGCTGGCATGAGAGGATCGATACTAGTGATGGACATAAAACAATGGAACCGGATCAATACGAGCAAAGGCACAGGATCATTACGAATGGCAAGCATTCAGGGATCGATACGAAATAAAGAGCAGCTGATGGATACAAAGGTGGTAACATTGGATGGATAAGAACGGCTATATTGATGGATACGAAATTAGTATGATGGATGGATACGAAATCCATGGACACGGAGCATTCAGCCTACTCACAAATACCAACTTGCATCGATCATAACTCGAAATCTACAAGTCCAAATGCTATGAAATTTTCATAGGGGCTTCCTCATGCACTCAAGAACATTCGTGATCGATCTCAGCTCGGTTGGACCACTTTTGGATCGATACGAATTGTACATGGATCGATCCAAAATCACCATGGATCGATTTCGCGGGCCCACCTGCGCATGAGAAGAGGTATTCCATGTTTTGAGGCGGATATTTTCGGATTTACACCTATAAATAGCAGTCCTATGGTAGCTAAAAAGGGGATCTTCTTCTTCTTTTGGAGATGAAACTCTGTCATTTTGTTTACTAATTTCAAAGGCTTGTAATTGTAATCTCAATACAAAAGGAATAAAAGGATCGATTCAAAGTGGACGTAGGCCTAAGATTGCCGAACCATTATAAACCTTGTGTTCTTTCTTATTTTCTTTCCTTTAATTTGCTATTTCTTCATTTTAATTCTCTACTTTATCTGGATCTGAGATCTGTACTTGGATATCGGAGATTTGTGTGTAAACACTGGTGCTTTCACTACTTTTTGGGTTTGTGACCAATTTTGGTGCAAACAATACCTATTTAAATAAATATAACATGGCATATTTTTTGCAAAATAATTCAGCCATAATCATAAAACCGAAATCATAGTCAAAAGGAGATGTAAATCTGTTATTCACCTTGGCTTGGAGTTAAGAAGGTTGAGATTTGTTCTTTGATTAATTTGCTTAAGCCTTCTACTTGAATCCTAGCTTTTATTCTACTTTAACCTTCTTAATGGTGGCCGACCGAGCTTGTAAGGTTTTAGTTTTTTTTGGAAATGTCAAAATGAATAAGAGATGAAGGATAGAAGGGTTTAGGGTATAAGAACAGAGTCTATTCTTATTTTGCCCTTATCATATTCCTCCTACTTACTTATCTTTAATTCACATATCCATTACTCGACTCCTTTACTAATTTACAAATCTCAATCCCTTGACCATCTATATTATTTCATTTAATTTATCTAATTAAATGTCTTAAATAATGTTAGTCAAAATTAGATTCATTACAAACTCTCCTCCTTAAATAATTTCGTCTTCGTAATTACGATAAGGTACTCAAAGTAATCAATCATTAAGGTAAAACATACCATGAAACAAGTCCAGATAAGTATCTCTAATCTTGCTCCTAGTTTCCCAAGTATAGTCTCTCTCGTTGTCACTCCACTGGACTTTGACGAATCTGCCTGTCTCATTCCTTAGTCTCTTCTCATCTCTCGCAACTGTATGAACTGGTTTTCTAACTATAGTCATATTCGGTTCCACTACTAGATAATCTAACACAATTGGTGTAATAGTAATTTCTGGATCTCGAATACACTTTGTTAGAAAAGAAATATGAAAAACATTGTGGATTCCTGCCAAACTATTTGGTAACTCTACCCTATACGCGAGTTTCCCGATCCTTTCTACAATAGGAAATGGTCCATAAACCTTGGTGCCAATTTTT
Organism: Allium fistulosum; assembly: GCA_030737815.1. NCBI lineage: Eukaryota > Viridiplantae > Streptophyta > Magnoliopsida > Asparagales > Amaryllidaceae > Allium > Allium fistulosum. The sequence continues at coordinate 638,861,261 of CM060901.1, forward strand.
CTGATTTACCAAATCTGATTACACCTTTCATCGGTGACACCTTGACAAAGACATGATCTCCAACTGAGAACTCTAAGTCTTTTCGTCGTTTATCAGCATAACCCTTCTGCCTAGACTGAGCTTCCTTCATCCTAGCTCGAATTAACTCAATCTTTTCTGCAGTTTATCTAACCAAATCTGGGCTAAGAACTAACCTATCCCTGGTCTCTAGCTAACAAATGGGAGATTTGCATGGTCTTCCATACAAAGCTTCAAACGATGTCATCCCTATACTAGTCTGATAGCTGTTGTTATATAAAAACTCGACTAAGTGTAGATGGCTTTCCCCTGATGCCCCAAAATCTAGCACATAAAATCTTAACAAATCTTCTAAAACTTTGTTAATTCTTTCCGTTTGCCCATCTGTCCGCGGATGGTAAGCGGTACTTATCTTGAGCTTGGTACCTAAAGTCTCCTGTAGACTCCTCCAGAACTCGCTAGTAAATAAGGAATCTCTATCACTTACTATACTACTAGGAATTCCATACAGTCTAACTATATTCCTCATAAATAACTTAGCGAAATCTATTACTGTCCTGGTCGACCTAACTGGAATAAAATGGGCACCCTTGGTCAATCTATCCACTATAACTCATATACTCTCATTTCCTCGATTCAACTTTGGCAACCCATCTATGAAATCCATTGAAATAGAATCCCATTTCCAGACTGGAATATCCAAAGGCTGAAGTAACCCACTCGATTTCTGATGTTAAACTTTTACTTGTTGACGTTTAAACACCACCTCACCCAAAAGCCTACATCTCTCTTCATACCTTCCTAGAAGAAACTACTTTTCATATCCTGATACATCTTAGTTCCTCTTGGATGAATAGTGAACTTCGAACGATGGCATTCTCTAAGAACTTCCTTCCTAATGTTTCCCACATCTGAAACACATAGTCGTCCTTTCTTCCTCATCCACCCATTTTGGTCAAGACTAAAACCTTTCAAGACATTGCTCTTTGTTCCATTCCTCAACTTCCTGATCCGTTCAGCTAATAATGGATACTCCTCTTTCTTAGAAGTAATTCTTTTGATCATCACCGGTCGAACTTCTAAACGACAACATAGCAATTTATTTACTAAAACTATCCTCAAACCTCCATTGCATTCTGCATGTAGTCAATGCTTCTAAATCTTTCCACTCATCTATCATTGCTAATACTGCATTATGATGTTTGCAACTAAGTGCATCTGCAACCTTATTGCCATTTCCCAATGTGTACTCAATTCCAAAGTCATAAGCGGCTAAAAACTCTAACCACCTCTGTTGTCTCATATTCAACTCCTTCTAAGAGAATAAATACCTCGGTGACTTATGATCCATATAAAACTCGAATCTTTCTCCCAAAATGTAATGTCTCCACACCATCAATGCAAAAATTACTGCAGCTAATTCCAAATCATGAGTTGGATATCTAACCTTATGCGGTCTGAGCTATCTAGAAGCATAGGCAATCACTTTGCCTCTTTGTATTAACACAGCTCCTAACCCTGTTCCACATGCATTCGTGTGCACCACTTGAAAGGGACGCGGAAGATGATCTTAAGGCTATTTAACACTAGAGGGGGAGTGAATAGTGTTTTAAGAATTTCTTTAAAACTTCTTTGATTTAAATTGATTTAACTAACTTAATGCAAATACACAATCACAGATCAAATCACAGAATCACAAACAGATGCAAATATAAATAAAAAGCAAGTAAAGGAAAGAACACACCAGGAATTTTATACTGGTTCGGTGTTACCCTACATCCAGTCCCGCACAACTCGTACGCCTTTCTATTCAATAATAATCTAGATTACAATCCCTCGATTCCAAGGCAACGAGGTACACCCTCCAGATTCTCAGGTCTCTGGGTAGAACCACTTGATTCACAGGACACAAGTTCACCCGATCGATTTCCAAGGACACGATCACACCTTTATAACCCTACACAAGTTTCTTTGAGTACAAATGTATCTATAACTCTGATAAGCACTGAGATTCTTTAATGAGAGTGGCAGAGAATCAAACTAGAGATATTCTGGTTTGATTCACTTAAGATTTCGGCAGAATATGGATAGGATGATTAGAAAATAAGATAAGAGAATAAAGAGGAGAGAAACTAATGAAAGTAGTTACTGGAAAACGTCCATAACAGTCTCTATTTATAGAGAATGAATGGATGTGTCCATTCGAAGAGGTTTAAGCGAATAGACACTTCTTTTGAAAACAACCTTTGCTATAACGGGAAGCATGTCGACATGACGAGTAAATAGGATGTCGACATGGTCTAGTAAAAAGTGATGATTTGCTTTACTTTGAAAATGATGATTTAAAACATATGCAACTTTATTCAAATGGACTCTATGTATTTGTAGAAGGTATTTAGAAGTAGAAATACTTATGAATGTATATATGTATATATACTAAAATATATTTAAAATCAAAGTAAATAAACTAAAGTAAATATAATATTAAAATAGATTTTGAGGCTAAAATATCAAGGACAATTTTGAAATCAAAAAATATAACAAAATGATAAATATGATTTTGAGGCTAAAACATTTTTGGAAATGTGAACGAAGGTTTTTCTTTTGAAAAAGAATATTTGAAAATCATTTTATAAAACAAGAGATAATTTTGAAAATCATTTTGAATCAAAATTAGTGGATAACAAAATAGGGCTACTATCCGTTCCACTAGATATTTCGTGAGTTCCATCTCACTAGGGTTCCATCCCTTTAACAAGAACGAAGTGGATTCCATTCCAGGAGTAAATTGGATAAAAAGAATGATAGTGCTTTCAAGGAGTTTTAACAAATATCTAACCTAACTATATTATTTGTCTTGAACTCTTGAATATCTTGAATCTCATGAGTCTTCAATCTTGAACTCTTGATCTTTGTCTTCATCAATTTTGTCTTCTTTATTGTACAGTCTTCTTTTGTTGATACCTGCATATAGATTTCCTGCACATATATATTTTATAACACTTCTATAGTTGTTGTCATCAAAACCACTATCCTATGGACTAACATTCTCCCCCTTTTTGATGATGACAACCTTTGTTTATAAATATTTATATTCTCCTTATAACTCCCCCTAAATCTAATAACTCCCCCTTAATCTATGCCTAACTAACCTATTTTATACTTCTCCCCCTTTGTCATCAACAAAAAATATGACACTAACTCCCCCTAAATCTATGATATTAATGATAGTGTTATCATTAATAATACTAAAACTAGATATAACAATGCTAAATATTGTATACTCAGAATGATATATATGAGTAATATAAGAATGAGAATAATAAGTGTAACCACAGATGATTTTATTCATTTCAATATTACTATATACATGACTATTTAAACTTATAAACACATAAATAACTAAAACAAGAAAATAAACAACTCAACGGTTGTTTTTGATGATGGGAGACTTGTGGACAGGACAATTTGGGTAATGGAAACAGAAGTTTCCATGTTGTTCCACAATGTTCCCATAAGCATCAAAACAAACTTCCCCTACACATACTGCTTCATCATCAGTTTCTTCCTCCATTGGTTCTTCCTCTTCTTCTTCGTCTTCGTCTTCTTCTCCTTCTTCATTTGCTTTAGAAGAATCTTCAATTACAATTGGATTGGCATGATTATCCATGAGGAATTTTTGAAGATTCCTCAGAATTTTCCCTTGTTTCTCTTGCTCTCTTTCCATTCTCAATTGTTGAACTTGCATTTCAGTTAACATCTGCAGCGAATCATTAACTTTCTCCTCTATTTTGATGACACGAGCGAGTATGGAGTTTTGGAAAGGGCCTTGTGAAGGAGAAGGGAAAGAAACCGGTGAAATTTGATTAGGATTGGATGTGGAAGCCATGGATTTGATGTTTCCAGAAAGTAGAATGAAGAAATAATGATTGGAGGGAAGAGAAACTCGGAATGGGTGAGTTAAATAACCACCCATTCAAAAATTAGAGGGAAAAACGAATTGTCATTTTTACTGTTTCATGTCGACATGACGCATGAATACTATGTCGACATGGTGTTGTAAAATGCTATGGTTAAGAAATCATTCATATATACCCTATGTATACTACTATACTATATACTATATTTCAGAAAGAGAACATATACCTAATTCTCTTCTTAACTTGGTGAAGACAGGTTCTCCTAAAGGTTTGGTTAAAATATCAGCTATTTGATTTTCAGAATTAACGAAATCAAGAGAAATTTTCTCTTTATTTACGTTATCTCTTAGAAAATGGTGTCTAATGTCAATATGTTTAGTTCGGGCATGGAGAGTTGGGTTTTTGGACAAACTAATGGCACTAGTGTTATCACAGAAAATTGGAGATTTCGTGATAGATATACCAAAATCATTCAAGGTTTGTTGCATATACAAAACTTGAGAACAAGCTAAAGCAGCAGAAACATACTCTGCTTCAGTTGTTGATAGGGAAACAGTATTCTGCTTTTTACTGAACCAGGAAATTAAGGAATGACCTAGAAAGTGACAAGTTCCACTTGTACTCTTTCGGTCTAACTTACACCCAGCATAGTCAGCATCACAGTAGGAAACTAATTCAAATGAATCATTCTTAGGGTAGAACAATCCATAATCAAAGGTGTGTTTAACATATCGAATGATACGTTTCACAGCTTTTAGATGAGTTTCCTTGGGTTGAGATTGATATCTTGCACAGAGACAGACACTGTTCATGATATCTGGTCTACTAGCAGTTATATAGAGAAGTGATCCAATCATTCCTCTATACAAGGTTTGATCTACGTCTTTGGATAGATCATCCTTACTTAACGCTATATTGGTTGCCATGGGAGTTGGTTTTCCACTCACATTGGTCAAGCCAAACTTACTAACTAACTCTCTCGCATACTTCTCTTGACTGATAAAGATACCATTATTTAATTGTTTGATTTGTAATCCTAGGAAAAAGTTAAGTTCACCCATATGACTCATCTCAAACTCTTTTGTCATAATGTCAGAAAATTCTTTGTTCATGTCAGAATTGGTTGATCCAAAAATAATATCATCTACGTACACTTGTACAAGTTGAATATCATTTTTGTTTCTTTTAATAAAAAGTGTGTTATCTACTTTACCTATTTCAAAATTAGATTGCAAAAGATAAGACCTAAGTCTATCATACCAAGCTCTAGGAGCTTGTTTTAGACCATACAGGGCTTTCTTTAATTTAAAAACATGATTTGGAAATTTTGTATCTTTAAAGAGTGGAGGTTGTTCAACATAAACTTCCTCTTTTACAAAACCATTTAGAAAGGCACTCTTGACATCCATTTGAAAAAGTTTGAAATTATTGAAATTAGCGAAAGCAAGCAGAATTCTAATAGCTTCTAATCTTGCTACGGGTGCAAAGGTTTCGTCATAATCTATACCTTCTTCTTGACAATAACCTTGTGCAACGAGTCGAGCCTTATTTCTAACGACCTCACCTAATTCATTTAATTTATTTTTATATACCCATTTAGTGCCTATAATGGATTTATCCTCAGGTCTAGGAACATGTTCCCAAACATCATTTCTGGTGAATTGATTCAATTCTTCTTGCATAGCAAGAATCCATGAATCATCAGTTGATGCTTCCTTTGGATTTTTAGGTTCTATTGAGGATATAAAAGCAACATGACTCATACTGTTTAATTGATTCCTAGTTTTAACAACAGATTGCATATCTCCTAGAATATTTTCTACAGGGTGATCTTTTAAAAGCCTAATCTTTTTATTTGGATGAAAAGTTTCATTTGTAGCATCTACAGATTCATGATTAGAAATAACTAAGTCATCCTCATCATTAGTCTGATCAACTTCTTTGAAATTTTCATCAAAGGAAACATGTAAAGTTTCTTCAATAGTGTTTGTTCTTAGATTAAAAACTCTATAAGCTTTACTCATGTTAGAATATCCGATAAAGATTCCATTGTCGGATTTAGGATCAAACTTATCTAAATTATCTTTTGTATTTAAGATAAAACATTTACTTCCAAAAATTATGAAATAAGATACCTTAGGTTTCTTATTGAAAAGAAGTTCATAAGGTGTTTTATTGGTTAGAGGTCTAATTAAAATCCTATTCAAAATATAACGGGCTGTTGCAACTGCTTCAGCCCAAAAATGTTTTGGTAATTTACTATCAGAAAGTAGAGTTCTAGCACACTCTTGAATCGTCCTATTCTTACGCTCAACTACTCCGTTTTGTTGTGGAGTTCTTGGAAACGAAAAATTGTGAGTAATTCCCTTCTGATTACAGAATTCCTCAAACTTCTCATTTTCAAATTCACCACCGTGATCACTACGAATAGTGATGATCTTGGAAGAAAGTTGGTTTTGAACTCTTTTTGAAAAACTTTTAAAATAATCAAAAGTATCACTTTTATGTTTCAGAAAGATTGTCCATGTATATCTGGAATAATCATCCACAATTACAAAGACATATTTACTATGGTTGATTGATTGAATCTGAGATGGACCAAACAAATCTAGGTGAAGTAACTCAAGAGGTTTTGAAGTAGAGATCATATCTTTAAGTTTAAAGGAACTTTTTCTAAGTTTTCCTAATTGACATGCATCACATATACTATCTACTTTAAATTGCATCTTAGGGAGGCCTCTTACTAGATCAAGTTTGGATAGTCTAGATAAGAGTTTAAAATTCAAATGTCCAAATCTCTTATGCCAAGTCCAAGGGTCACTTGTATTGGCCAAAAGACATAGATTATTATTTGAAATTTTCATACTAAGAATATAGATATTCTTTTTCCTAACTCCCTCAAAGATAATATTAGATTTATTATCTTCGATGTGACACTTGTCTTTTTCAAATTTAATCCTATATCCTTTATCACATAACTGACTAATACTAAGTAGATTATGTTGTAGATTTTTAACTAACAAAACATTTGAAATAATAGGAGTTTCAGAATTACCTACATTGCCGATGCCAACCACATAACCTTTTGAATTATCCCCAAAATTAACCAATCCTCCATCCTTGTAAATAATGTCATTGAGTATCTCTGGATTTCCTGTCATATGTCTTGAACATCCACTATCAAGTATCCACTTGTTTTTTCTTATTTGCACAGCTTGTCCATTGTGAATAGATTCATTTGTCGCCATGAAGCAAGATTCCTGCACAGTGAGCAACTTTTGTAGATTACCCGATTCTATATAACTATCATGCATCAATTTATGAGACCACAATGATTTGATCATTAAAGAAATATTTTTAGGAAACATTTCAAACTTAGCCATGAACTTTTCAAAAATCAGATTATGAATACTTTGAAAAACTTGCTCTGATACCAAATGAAAGGGACGCGGAAGATGATCTTAAGGCTATTTAACACTAGAGGGGGAGTGAATAGTGTTTTAAGAATTTCTTTAAAACTTCTTTGATTTAAATTGATTTAACTAACTTAATGCAAATACACAATCACAGATCAAATCACAGAATCACAAACAGGTGCAAATATAAATAAAAAGCAAGTAAAGGAAAGAACACACCAGGAATTTTATACTGGTTCGGTGTTACCCTACATCCAGTCCCGCACAACTCGTACGCCTTTCTATTCAATAATAATCTAGATTACAATCCCTCGATTCCAAGGCAACGAGGTACACCCTCCAGATTCTCAGGTCTCTGGGTAGAACCACTTGATTCACAGGACACAAGTTCACCCGATCGATTTCCAAGGACACGATCACACCTTTATAACCCTACACAAGTTTCTTTGAGTACAAATGTATCTATAACTCTGATAAGCACTGAGATTCTTTGAAGAGAGTGGCAGAGAATCAAACTAGAGATATTCTGGTTTGATTCACTTAAGATTTCGGCAGAATATGGATAGGATGATTAGAAAATAAGATAAGAGAATAAAGAGGAGAGAAACTAATGAAAGTAGTTACTGGAAAACGTCCATAACAGTCTCTATTTATAGAGAATGAATGGATGTGTCCATTCGAAGAGGTTTAAGCGAATAGACACTTCTTTTGAAAACAACCTTTGCTATAACGGGAAGCATGTCGACATGACGAGTAAATAGGATGTCGACATGGTCTAGTAAAAAGTGATGATTTGCTTTACTTTGAAAATGATGATTTAAAACATATGCAACTTTATTCAAATGGACTCTATGTATTTGTAGAAGGTATTTAGAAGTAGAAATACTTATGAATGTATATATGTATATATACTAAAATATATTTAAAATCAAAGTAAATAAACTAAAGTAAATATAATATTAAAATAGATTTTGAGGCTAAAATATCAAGGACAATTTTGAAATCAAAAAATATAACAAAATGATAAATATGATTTTGAGGCTAAAACATTTTTGGAAATGTGAACGAAGGTTTTTCTTTTGAAAAAGAATATTTGAAAATCATTTTATAAAACAAGAGATAATTTTGAAAATCATTTTGAATCAAAATTAGTGGATAACAAAATAGGGCTACTATCCGTTCCACTAGATATTTCGTGAGTTCCATCTCACTAGGGTTCCATCCCTTTAACAAGAACGAAGTGTATTCCATTCCACGAGTAAATTGGATAAAAAAGAATGATAGTGCTTTCAAGGAGTTTTAACAAATATCTAACCTAACTATATTATTTGTCTTGAACTCTTGAATATCTTGAATCTCATGAGTCTTCAATCTTGAACTCTTGATCTTTGTCTTCATCAATTTTGTCTTCTTTACTGTATAGTCTTCTTTTGTTGATACCTGCATATAGATTTCCTGCACATATATATTTTATAACACTTCTATAGTTATTGTCATCAAAACCACTATCCTATGGACTAACACCACTAAGTCCTGATTCCCCTCTGGAACAACTAACACAGGTGCATTAGTCAATAAGTGTTTCAGTTACTGGAATGCCTCCTCACACTTACCAGTCCAGACAAACTTCACATCTTTCCGAGTTAGCTTAGTCATCGGTGCCTTTATCCGCAAAATATCCTTAATGAATCTCTGATAATAACCTGCTAATCCAAGAAAACTTTTTATCTCAGTCACTGTCTCGGGTCTCTTCTAACTATTCACTGCTTCTATCTTAGCTGGATCTGCTAATAACCCTTTCTCTGAGACTACATGACCAAGAAACTTCACCTCCTTCTTCCAAAAGTGACACTTCGAAAATTTTGCTTTTAGTTCATGCTATCTCAACGTCAAGCACCACTCTAAGATGAACTTCATGTTCTCTTTCATCTTTAGAGTATATCAAAATGTCGTCTATGAATACTAACACAAATCTATCCAAATGTTCTCGGAAGATTCTGTTCATCAAGTCCTCGAAAAATGTTGGCGCATTATTTAGTCCGAACAGCATCACTAACCATTCATACAATCCATATCTGGTCCTAAACGCCATAAAAGGAATACTATCCTCTAATACTCTATGCTAAGGGAATCCTATTGCCAAATCCAACTGGAAAATACTTTGGCTCCACTCAATTGGTCGAACATATCGTCAAATCTAGGTAACGGATATCGATTCTATATCGTCTTCTCGTTCAACTTATGATAATCGATGCACAACCTTAACGATCCATCTGGTTTCTTTGCAAACACTATGGTTGTTACCCAGTATCCTGACCCGGTTAGATTGAACTGATTGTATAAGATAGATCAGATTGTTATCAAGAACAATGACCACGGAGCAATGGTTATGTAAAGCCAGAATTGGACGAAATTGGTAAATAAACAAAGCAGGATGCTTGAAATATGAACTTCAGCTTAGACAAGCAAGGGATCGGCATGGCTTGGTAGTACCATAGGGATTGGTATGGTTGGATAGACAAGGGATCGGCATGGTCAAAGTAAGAAAGGGATTGGCATAGCTGAAAGTAGATGGATTAGCATGATTTGTAGACTTGGGAAGTTATACTTCAACTCATAATGAAGGGATAGGCATAGCCCATGAAAGATGGATCGGCGTAGCCGTGTGAGTATGGATCGGCATAGCATATGAAATAAGGATCAGCGTAGCATATAAAAGGCTCGACATAGATGGATGGATCATCATAGGATATAAAAGTTCATGGCATAGATGGACGGATCGACATACTTGAGTCAACTAAGGAGGGATCGACATATGTCAGAGACTAAGTGCATTCTTGCATTCAACAATCAATATCTTAGGATCTAAAAGTCCAAGGAAGATGAAATTTGAAGAGCAAGGTATATGGACCCTAGGGAACCTTCCATAGGGATCGCATGTCAAATGGCCAAAGAAGAGGGATCAACATATAACTATTTGAAGGGTTCGGTAGAAAATAGCTCACAAGTGGAGTTGAACCAAAGGTAAACTAATAGTATGAGCTCCACTAGTCCAAATAACATGATATTTGAAGAGCCAACATATCTAAGCATAAAGAATCCACCATAGGAATTGCTGCCCAAAAATCGACATATGGTGGGCCTATATGGGTTAGAAGCTGTGCAGTTAATGCCCCGCTAATACCCCGCTATAACCCCGCTATATCTCATAGCGGGTTTCTGCCGCTACGATTTTTCCATATAGCCCCACAATATAGCCTTTCTGCTTTAATCCCCGCTATTTCCGCTATATCCCGTTATTTCCGCTATATTCCGCTATTCCCGCTATATCTTCTTTGATAAAATGAATTGAAAAATTCAATTTATACATTATAAAAATTATGAAACTAATTTATTTGATTTAATTTTTAATATATTTTCAGAAATGAAAATACTCTAATATTCTACTAAATTCAATTATGTTATATAACAGTTTTACGTTTATTTAAAGTATATTCGTACATGTTTTTATTTAAAAATTATTTATGTATTAGTTATATTTCAATTGAATGATAATTTTTCATTTAATTACCATTTATATATTCGTAAAAACATTAAATACGAGTTTTATATGCTATTTTAAAGCCATCCGCTATATCCCGCTATATCCTCGCTGTATCCCCGCTATGACTTTTTGCACCTCCACCGCTTTGAATCTGCCGAGCGCTTTAACTGCACAATAGAAGTCCTATAGCCGAAGTTTCAAAGAGATTGGTGGTCACCTTCACCTATAAATACTAACCTAAGGGGTTATTTTGAGGACCTTTACACTGCTGGTTACTTGAGTCTTTATTGTAATCAAGTTTTTTCTTGCTTCTTGTTGATGTAATCAAACTATGAGTGAATCAATAAAGATAATCTTTAAAGTGGACGTAGGCATACAACGCCGAACCACTATAAATTCATGTGTTCTTGATTTTTACTTTGATTAGTTTGTTAGTTTAATATATTCCTCAGTTTCAGTTTTACTTTCTTTATTTACTTCTCTACATAAATCTACTCTTGGGTGTTTGTGACCAATTTGGTTGCACACATTTTGGTGCTTTCACTGAAAAGCTTGATTCTCAACTTGCTAGGATCCCCTTTGTTGCTACTGGATTGGGCAAATCCCCCGAAGGAGATCCATAATTATCTTCATAAAGTTGTATATACTATTCAGATTTACTGAAATCTAAGCAAGGAGATCGATAATGGTGAGGCATACTAGATCTAATTCTCAGAACGTGGATGGAAATGAGACTGCTAGCATTCAGCAAGGAGGCCCAAGCAATCAATCTACAAATTTGAACGCTGATCCGATTGAAGTTTAGAACCACACTAATTCTATAACCAGAGCTGAATTTGATAATCTAATAAGAGAGCTGATGAAAAGCCGTCGACAACTAAATCAGTAAATTCAGACTAATATTAACTTGATGAACCAGATTACTCAGCAATAGCATGGGAAGGCCAGAAGGGATCCCACTCCTTACTCAGCATCAGAAAGTTCAAGCTCATCGGATGAATACCATAGGCATAGGCATTGCAAGGTCGAAGGAGGTCGCGTAGAAACTTCGGAGCGCCGCTTGGTAGACCAATATGGTCTATCAAGACCGATCTGTTTCAATCCCTCCCTAGGGATCGGTATCGATCCCTCCTCCAGAGGAGGAATTTCTCCATTACATTTGGGGAATCGCGGTGGAGTTAATTCCGGAAGCTTGGATGGTGGAGTTCGATCGAATGCTGACAAGGTACCCCACCAGAATGACGACGAGAAATGTTTAAGGTGCGCATCAAGTGGATGGTGAACCAGGAAGGCGTGAAACGGCTCGTAGACATCGACCGGACCATTCACATGAGGTGGAGCGTGACCACCGCTTGGCACCACCCATTCAAACGTCGGACTTGTCAAGAATGGCCAGACATTTGGTAATAGAGAACCAAGGCTTGACTAATGATGACTGGGGAATTTCGAGAAGTCATACCTTGTTCACTGACAATGTTCTGAATGCCGAATATCCAAGAAGGTTCAACATGCTATCAATGTCTGCCTACGAGGGAAAAGCCGACCCCAGGCAGCATATTATGAGATATGAATGGTAAATGGATTCTGTGCGAGCCAATGATGCGATCAAGTGCATATGCTTTCCCATAACCCTTTCCAGAATAGCAACGATGTGGTTCACGAGACTACCCTCATGATCAATTTCGAGATTCGATGAGTTGGCAAATAAAGTTGTGGAGCAATTCCGAATGTACGTGACTCGTCCTAAAGACATGATGTCCTTTTCCAGCGTGATCCAGGCTCTAGGGGAATTGTTGAAGGATTATTTGGAGAGATTTTATACCGTCAGAATGGAGGTCAGTAACCCAAATGATCATGCTATACTTATGGCCCCGACGAAAGGAATTGATCCAGAATTTGAGTTTGGTGACTAGCTGGCTGGAAAACCGCCTGCTGTGTTGGAGCACCTCTATTCAAAGGCAGCTCAGTTTCTGAGAAAGAAGGAAGCCAGGTCCTCCAGAAAAAAGAACATTGCAGGACCGAGTGGAGAAGTAGTATAGAGTAATATTGTGATAAAACAGTCTGATGACAGTTTCGAAAAATCCAAGTGAACGATCAGAATAATCTGAATTAGCAAAAGAGAGATGGAGATAGGAATATAAAGCGGAAGAGGGATTCTGGGTGACTAAAGCCTAGGATTCCAATGTTTGACAATTACACATTGCTAAAAATATCCCTAGAGAATATTTATCTATTCACTTGCAATACCATGCAATATAGGAAGCCGCCTCCTGTTTGCACAGAAAATGGAAAAACACCTCGAAGTTGTATGATTTAGTAGATCTTATGTTATTCTTAGTGATTTGAGCGATTTATGCAAATATATGAAAAACAGGGGCTAAACTGTAAAAAGACACGCAAATTTATAGTGGTTCAGCCAGAATGTGCCTACGTCCACTTTATATGTTATTTCTCTTCTCTTATTCTGATTACAAGTACAAAGCTTTGATACAAGTAAAAGAAAGTTGTTTGAAAGTTCCTTCCGTGCTTGAGCTCTCAAACTTGTCCCCATTGCTGTACCCCTGCCCCTCTATTTATAGAGTGAGGCTAGGGGTAGGGGTCTAGGATGTGTATAGTTGCTGATGGGCCTGGGCTGGCCTTGTTATAGTTGGTCCGGTATTGCAGTTGGTCCGGTGAGAGTATGGTGGAGCATGGTTCGGTATAGCAGTTGGTCCGGTGGGAGTATGGATCGGTAGGAAGCTTGGTTTGGTGTGACATGGTTTTGGAGTCGGTTCGGCAATGGGATGAAGCTTGATTTGGTAGAGGTGAGTGTCTTTCGTTCGGTGGTGGCTGGTTCGGATGTGGTGAGGATGTCGAATGAAGCCTAGCTCTTCATGGTCTTGAGATCTCCTGGGTGAGAAATTTACCCAACATTTGCCCCCCAAAGTAGGACGTGCGTGTGCGCATGTCCTGCTTTGTTTGAGTTTGAGCAATCACATCCGGCTCCAGAACCGAACCAGGTGATTCGGTGATTCAATCTTCTCCTATAAATGGGAGGCTTAGGCCACTGTATTTCTTCACCGATCAAGATTGCCGGATCAACTTGTGCTGAATCGCTTGTAGCCGAATCACGTGCAGCCGAATCAACTCGTGCCGAATCACTTGTAGCCGAATCACGTGTAGCCGAATCAACTCGTGCCGAATCATGTGAGTTGCTTTACCACCGAATGAAAGCTTATACTATATATTACCGAATGGACTACTGATGTTTATTTGTTTACATCCTCCATTCTAACAGCACGCTTTTCTATGTTGCAGATAATGTCTCACAAAGCTGAAACTCGATCAGACAAAAAGAAATCCGGAGGTGAAGGAGGTTCCTCTGCCGTGCCCCCAGCTCAGCCGAATCCAGAACGTCACGGACCAACCCCAAGATCACCAGTGGACGGGTACGGCCCTCAGGAACTTCTGAACTCCCCGCCCGATTGTTTTCCTAGCTCCCTCAAGGAGGAGCAGCTTGATGTCATTTCCCAATCTTTTGGAATTGATAGGGCGCACTTGCTATTGCCAGGGAGAGAAGTTATGCCGTACGATCCTCCTGAAGGGTACTTCGCCTTCAGCAGATACCACTGCATGTGTGGTGCCATTCCTCCTCTTAACGCTTGGGTAGCCAACTTCCTCACATATCTAAAGGTGGCCCCATTCCAGCTTCAACCCAACTCCTATGCTATACTGGTGAGCCTCTTCGTCATTTTCCAGAGGAAGTATGGTCGTGCTCCTTCCAACCGGGAGATCCGGTACTTGTATAATCTGAGGGGCTATAAGAAGGGGTCCCCATACATTAGCTTGGAGTCAGCCGTGACCTTCAAGCCGGTCTTGGATCTGTATTCTAAATTCAGCATGTTCAAGAAGGAGTGGTTCTTTGTCAGGGACGACTCCGTTTCAATTCGGCGCTTTACTTCTGGATGTGAGTTGATGCTTTTACTTATAATTTCCATTCCGATTGCGATGCTTCTTCTCATACTTTCTCATTTTTGCTAGCGACAGGTGGCTTTGCGATTGTGGAGACTGACCGCCTGGTTCAGACGGCGGCTGAGATAGAAGCTATTCTCGGGAAATATAGATCATCTGCCTTCCTGATCAGAAATGCGACCCTTCTGGAGTATAACTTAATCCTTCCACAGCAGTCAGTAGTCAAGCTGAGGGAAACGGCGGAGGAGAGGGCGGCTGCTCAGACTAAGGAAGGTGTTACGGTAGAGAGTAGCAAGAGGAAACCTTTCACAAAACCTCCAGCCGTCGGAGGTAAGAAACTCAAGAAGTCGGACGGTCCCTCCCCCAGCAATTGTCCACTTACCCAGGAGGAGGAAGACATAGAGGAGGAAAGAGGTGAGGGTGGAGATGGTCGGGAAGGTGATAAAGGTGGCGATGGCATCGGGGCCTTGCTTCCTGGGCAAGCGGGTGAGATTCAGGAGTGGACGGATGATGCGTTCCACCAGGCTTTCGAGGGGCTGGACGAAGATCCGGCTTTGGTAGAGAAAACTGGGAAAGCTGACAAGGCTGGAATTGGCGCAAGCGAGCCTCCTCAGACTATTCCAGCCAAGGTGGTTCCGACGACTCAAGGTGAACTTTTGATTCCTGCGGGCTCCATTTATGATAGGGACTTAGGAATATTTTATGACCCGCTCCCGTCCTGGAATGAAATCCAGGACTTATTGCAGTATCCTACTCCTCCCCAGGGTTTGTACAACCACAGATGTGTTTCCTTTCTTATTATCTTTTAATTTGCCGTGTTTTCTTGAATTATAGATCAATATATGCGTGTGACACTTTTTCTTCATATCAGGAGCAGGTAAAACGGCCAAGGCCTCAGATCTTCGGCACAGGCTTGAACAGTACAAGCTTTCCAAAACTTCTATCAAGCCGAAGCATTCGACCCACCGCTCCGGGGATGTAGTCGGCTACCGTCCTCTTCTCGGGGTTATCGAAGAGGGTATTCAGCAGAGAAAGAGGAGTCATCCTTTATCCGAACCTTCGCCCGGTCCTCAGCTCCCGGCTCAGCCTCTTCATGATATCACGGAGGAGGACAGCGAGTTTGCACCCTCTCCGCACCCGTCCGGAAACCCTTCCGTTACTCATATCGACCGTCCTGACTTGGCTCGTAATCCATTTGCGGGTCATCCTGATCTGGATCCAAGTTCCCACGACATTACCTTTGACGAGGTTACTGGTGAGCACCTTCTTCCCCGCAATCCCATGGTACGGGTGCTTGATGAGGCTAAGTCCTTAGATCTTGATCTACTTACCACTCGGATAGTTACCATGGGAGACGAGGCCAAGGCTAGTATTGATCGGGTGGCGGAGGAGACTAGGAAGCTGATGGGGCATCATGCCCGGCTGGTTAAGGCTGGAGAGGAGATTGGGAGCGCCAACATCCGACTAAGATTGATGGTTTCGGACCAGGCCAAACAGCTCGCTGACCAGGCCATTCAGATTTCTCAGCATGAGGCTGCCTCCGGGCGGTTGAGGAAGGCTATGGAGGAGGCTAGTAAGGCGGAACTGCGGAAGATGGAGGCCGCCTGCAAGGAACAGATAAATATGGCCATCTCGACAGTGGATGAGGTTCGGAGGGCGGATCTTGAGCGGGTAGAGGAGCTGTCGGGGAAGCTTGAAGCCGTAGAGCTCGCTCAGGTTAGGCTGAAGGAGGAGATGGAGGTGATGCGGAAATCCCTTCAGGCTGACTGCTCGAGATACCATTTGGAGAGAGAAGCTACTGTTGGAAGGTTGTCGGCTTCCGAGGCCCGGATGAGGGAGTTTGAGGAGAATGAGGGGATGATGGACGAAATGCTCCAGGACATGTACTTCCGAACCTGGAAGTAGGGCAACCTATCCTGGATGGATGATTATCCTAGGGTCATGGCCAAGATCTATCTTCGGGCTCTGGAGGAGGCTAAGGCTGATGCGGATAGAGATGGTGGTGTGGCTTTCAGCATGGATGTGGTCACTGCCCAGTTTGCCAAGGAGGAGAAGATGGCGGTGAAGGAGGGTATGTGGTTGCTTGCTGCTGAGGAGGCAGGCGTGCAAGTTGAGGATGACGACCAGGATAGTCAAGAAGCAGGTGCTGGTAAGTCTTCCTTTTTAGTCTCTCCATTAACTTTGGTTGCTTATCACTAATGAATCCTTTCTCTGACTGGACAGGTGGTCAACAGGACAAGGATAAAACTCCAATGCAGCCGGCCCCTTGATCAGACCTGGAAAATTCTTTTTGTAGACTTGACATGGCCGTATATGTTAGTCTTAAAATAGTAGAGTAACTTTTAAGTTGTAATTATTTTGCTACTTGTAATAAATAGCTCTATTCTTGATGTGTAATTCTTTAACTTAAGCTGATTTTGTCGTCTTCCGAATGTTTGTTGCTATTTTGACATGTCGTATGAGAAATATAGCTATGCATATTCTTGTAATTGAATTGTGTTTGATGTCAGGTTCTGGTTTTAAAACATAATTTCATGACTTGTAATATTAGCGTGTGGTGTGAACAAATTATAGTCATGTATTTGTACACAAAAGAAGAAAATACCGCCCTTCATGTTTTAATCGTAGATGGCAGTTTTGAATATCTTGTATGACCGAGCATGGAATGCAGTCGAGTGCCCTGCCATCCAATCGTGAGTCCCTACATCCATTGGCTAGTATCTCCTACTCTGCATCCTGTACTTTAGGGACCGTTATAGAGGACAGGAGAAAAGCTTTTTAAGTAAAATTGAAATATGTGAAAAAGTAAAACTTCCAATCATGGAAGGCCTTCGATGTGCTTAAGTTCGTGGCAAACGGGTTTTGTAGTCACTTTCCCTAGCTGTGGGTCTTGGAGACATTTGTCACCCATCTTACGCCTCCGCGGGGAGTTAATTCTTTTTTACCACAGCCGCACTTAAGACACATCGGAGCCGAGATCGCGCACAGTAACTACCCGGGCCATTATGGCCCGTAATCATGGGTATTATTCGATTTACTATGGCCGGCTAGCGTGGGTGCCGATCGTCAACTGTGAACTGCCCCTGGCTGGCCACACCTTATGTTGGGGCTTATAGTCGGTTCACAGTTGCCGGCGAGCCTAACGCCGTAATGAGCTGCCTCGGCTATAGTCGGCCTTCTCGGTGGCTTATAATCGGCTCATTACAGTTGGCTTTAAGGGCCGTCGCGAGCAATGAGTTAACCCGCAGCAGAGGGATGCTGGAGCAAAAGTGTCTCATTGGCGAGGGCATAGATTCGCATAGTACCTGTTAGGTTTTGCCCAGGTGAAGTTGCACCGTGGAGTGCTTTGAGTGGAGATGCTATACGCCTAGGATTTTGTTCAACAGAAAAGGATAAAGTTAACAAGTAGCCAAGATATAAAGGAACAAGTTAAAAAAGAGACAAAGTTTTTTAAAGTGGTTCGGCATGAAAAGGCCTACGTCCACTGATTCTCTTTGTTAATTCACTTCATATGGGCAGTACAAGTTAAGAAAAGTATCGACGGAGGTGCTGGATGTTCCATGCCCTCTGGAACACCTCTCCGTCCATTGTTGACAAAATATAAGCTCCATTGTGGAGATCTTTATGAATTACATATGGTCCATCCCAGATTGGGTCTAGTGCTCCGGGGCGAGGGAAGATTCGCTTGAGGACAAGATCTCCTTCTTGTAAGGTACGATGCTTGACTTTGGAGTTGTATTGTGCTGCCACTTTTTGCTTGTGGGCTGCTGCTTTAAGGACTGCATCATTTCTTCTCTCCTCAACTAGATCCAAAGACATGTGGAGGAGTTCTTCATTCTATTCTGGGTTATAGTGGATCCTACGGTGGGAAGGCACAATGGTTTCAACTAGGAGCATAGCCTCCGATCCGTATGCCAAAGAGAAAGGAGTGTGCCCCGTTGATGTTTTGAAAGATGTGCGGTAGGCCTAGAGTGCCGTAGGGAGTTCATCCACCCAAGCGCCCTTTGACTTTTCGAGCTTCTTTTTGATCAGAGTTTTCAGAATTTTGTTGACCGCTTTGACTTGTCCGTTTGCCTGGGGATATGCTACGGATGAGAAGCTTTTATGAATTCCGTGCTCTCGGCACCAGTTGGCGAATTCCTCGCTGTCAAACTGAAGTCCATTATCTGATATGATTTTGAGTGGGACTCCGTACCTGCACAGAACATTTTTGATCAAGAAGTTAATAACTTTTGCTGAAGATACTTTATTCAGAGGTTCCGCTTCCACCCATTTGGTGAAATAATCAACTGCCACTATAGCATATTTGGCCCCGCCTCGGCCCATCGGTAGCTCGCCGATTAAGTCAATTCCCCATATTGCGAAGGGCCAAGGGCTGGTCATTTGAGTAATCTCAGTTGTTGGTAGCCGTGGAATCTTAGCAAATTTTTGGCATCTGTCACACTTCTTGACGAAATCTAAGGCGTCCTTGCTTAAGGTGGGCCAGAAATATCCGCAACGGAGTATCTTTTTTGCTAATGTTTGCCCTCCGGTGTGATCTCCGCAGCTCCCCTGATGGATGTTGGATAAGATTTCCTTGGCTTCTCTCCCAGCGACACACCTTAATAACGGGTTAGAGAATCCGCGCCGATAGAGGATGTCTTCTTGTATTATGTAGCGGGATGCTTTCCTCAAGATTTTCTTGACCTCGTTGCGCCCGTTGGGTAGTGTGCCACTCTGTAGGTAGTCTCGGATGGGAGTCATCCAAGTTGCTTCTTCGGTTGCAGCTACTAGATTCACTTGTTCAAAACTTGGGGCCAGTTGCTTTGAGATGGTTACTGCCCCGAAGACGGTGACGTCTCTTGCACTCGCTTGCTTTGCCAATTCGTTGGCCTCTTGGTTCTCTTCCCGAGGGATGTGTTTGACTAAGTAGTGGTCCAATCGGCTGAGAAGTAACTTGGTCTTCTTTAGGTATGCTATGAGTCGTTCTTCTCGAGCTTGGAATTCTCCTAGTATTTGATTAACAATAAGTTGAGAATCGCTATGAAGACACAAAGAATTGGCTCCGATTTCTATGGCAATTTCTAGTCCGGCTATCACTGCTTCATATTCTGCGTCGTTATTGGTGGCGGCGAACTCCAATCTTATAGCATAGTGCAGTTTGTTTCTCCTGGGAGTGGTTATTACCACACCTGCCCCCGAGCCTTGTTCGTTTGATGCACCATCCACAAAGAGATTCCACTTGATATCTTCTGCTATTTCCAATTTCTCCTTACCTTCGTTGGTAGTGAATTCTACAATGAAATCAGCCATGGCTTGTCCCTTGATGGCGGTGCGAGGGTGATAGGTGATATCATACTGACTTAGTTCAATGCACCATTTAAGTAGTCGCCCAGAAGCGTCGGGACGATGGAGTACATGCCTCAGTGGTTGATCAGTCAGAACTTTGATGGAATGGGACTGGAAGTAGTGACGTAGCTTTCGTGATGTGATTAGTAAACAGTATGCTAGCTTCTCAAGTTTAGGATATCTGACTTCTGCCCCAGTAAACCTTTTGCTGACGAAGTAAACTGGCCGCTGCGTGCGGTTGTCTTCCCTTACCAAGGCAGCGCTTAGGGCGTGAGATGACACAGCAAGGTATAGGTATAATTCTTCTCCTTCACTTGGAGTCGAGAGTACCGGTGGTTTCTGGAGGTGTTCGATTAGGTTAAGGAAAGCGGTTAAGCATTCGTCAGTCCATTCGAACTTTCCTTTGTCTTTCTTTAGAGCTTCGAAAAAGGGGACGCACTTGTCCGTTTCCTTGGAGATGAATCGGCTTAGGGCGGCCACTTTTCCATTTAGGCTTTGCATTTCCTTTCAGGTGGAAGGTATCTTGATATCCCTTAGCGCTCGGACTTGTTCAGGGTTTGCTTCTATCCCTCTGGCATGAACGATGAATCCTAAGAACTTTCCTGATGACACTCCAAAGGAGCATTTTAGTGGATTCAACTTCATTCCATATTGCCGAAGTACTTGAAACATCTTGCCTAGGTGGCTTACGTGATCTTTGGCTTTCCTTGACTTTACCAGCATGTCATCCACATATACCTCCATAGTTTGTCCTATTAGCCCTGCAAACATCTTGTTGACGAGGCGCTGGTAGGTGGCTCCTGCATTTTTAAGTCCGAAAGGCATTACCTTATAGCAGTACAAACCTCGGTCGGTGATGAAACTAGTGTGGTCTTGGTCGGGAGCATGCATAGGAATTTGGTTATATCCTGAGTATGCATCCATAAAAGATAGGAGTTCGTGCCCGGCTGTGCTGTCTACAAGTTGGTCGATTCTGGGAAGTGGGAAGCAATCCTTTGGGCAGGCGTCGTTTAGGTTGGAAAAGTCAATGCAGGTTCGCCACTTCCCATTAGCCTTTTTTACCAACACCGGGTTGGCGATCCATTCCGGGTAGATAGCTTCTCGTATGAAGTCATTGGCGAGTAGATTCTTTACTTCTTCATCGAGGGCTGCTGATCGCTCTGCCCCCATACTTCTCTTTTTTAGTTTTACAGGCACCTTGGTAGGATCAATGTTTAATACGTGGCAGGCTATGTCGGGAGAGATTCCAGTCATGTCAGCGTGTGACCAAGCGAATACATCCAAGTTGTGGCGGAGAAAATCGATGAGTTGTTCCTTCAATTCGGCTTTTAGTTGGGACCCAATTTTCAATAGTCTACTCGAGTCGTGCTTGTCTACAGATATAAACTCCATAGCCTCTGCAGGCTCGGCGGTGGCCTCCTCCTCTTTGTCCCTAGGATCTAATTCATTGAAAGGGTCGCTGGTATATCGAAGAGGAGGGGCTTTCTTTAATTGCTATGCTTCTAGACTTTTTGTGCAGAGGGAAATCTCTACACCCTTCCCTTTATCCTTCCTGTGGTTGTTGCGAAGTTCAGTCACATAGCAGTCTCGAGCAACGTCCTGATCTCTTTCCACTTCCCCTACTCCATTGTCTGTTGGAAATTTCATCTTTAGGCACCATGGGGCTAAGACAATTTGGAAGTCAGACAAGGATGGCCTTCCTAAGAAGGCGTTGTAGGCCGACTGGTTTTCTATTAGCACAAACGTCTGTTTCCGTACAGCGGAGCGGGGATGGCTTCCAATCTCAACAAAGAGGTCCAGTTGCCCGAGGGGCATTTTCGCATTTCCAGTGAAGCCGTGTAGTGGTTTATCGCAGGGAGATACATCCTTCATTGATAGCTTCATTTTGTCGAATGCGTGTTTGAACAGGATGTTTACTGAGCTTCCAATGTCTACCAGGATTCGGTAAACTTCGGCGGGACCAAGTCGGGCAGAGATGACCATGGGATCCATGTGAGGGTACTGCCTTCCTTCTAGGTCACGCTTACCGAATGTGATGTCATCACTTTCTTTCCGCTTCGGGTGGCGTTCTTCTATAACCGAATTGACATAGTCTTTATTGTCTCTAAGCGACTTTTCGTACCTTTCCATCTCTTTCCAGCTTCTGTCTGCGATGTGTGGCCCTCCTGAGATGGTATGGACCACTATCTTTTCTTGACTAGAGCTGCTAGCGTTGCAGTTTCCTCTGTCGGCCCCCGGCGAGGGTAGCCTTGGGTTTTCGTTGGCAGGAGCTGGAGTCCTGTCCTGACTTTTTACATAACGTTCCAGTTTCTTCCTTCTGATGTGTTCCTCAATCAGATCTCGGAGATGATGGCATTCGTTGGTATCATGCCCGTGAGATTCGTGGAAGCGGCAGAACTTTCCAGACTTCTGTGCGTTATCGGATTCCTTCTTGTATGGTGGGCGTTTGTATCTAACTTCGCCTTGGGTGGCAAGGAAGATATTTTCGACGGTCTCGTTCAAAGGAGTGTAAGTGTCAAATCTCGGTCCTGGCCGATATAGGCGCTTTTCTCCCTTCTTGCCCCCAGCATTGTCTCTGGAATCATTTCTTCGAACGTCCCTTGCCACAGCAGGGGCGTTGCTATGGGTTGTCTTATTTTGCTGTCCTGACTGCCCCTCAATGGCAGCATCTTCAAGCCTCATGTATTTCCCGGCTTCATGGAAGAAATCAGGTAAAGTAGCTGGTTTTTCTTTTGTCAACCTTCTAGCAAATTTAGTGTCCGGATGCACACCACTACAGAGGGCCATTAGGATAAGCTTCTCATCGGCATCTTGGACTACGGCTGCTGCGGCGTTGAATCTGGTTAGGTATTGCTGCAGCTTCTCTCCAGGTTTCTGTTTGACACTGGATAGGGAATAAGCGTCCTTAGGTTGCTCCACATGAATGCGGAACTGACTGATAAATTTTTCTTTAAACATCTCCCACGAGCTGATGGATCCCTGGGGTAGATGACAGAACCAGGAGGTAGCAAGATCTGCTAAGAAGAGCGGAAAGCATTTGCACAGTACTCCCTCTGTCGCCCCACTCATGAGCATATGCTGCGTGTACCTCTGTAAGTGTACAACGGGATCGGAGGTTCCTTTGTAGGGTTCCATTGTTGGCATCTTCCATTCTCGGGGGGTGATAGCAATTTCGATATTGCGGGCAAAAGGGCTGGTTACCCTAGCGCCTATCCCTCGATCTCTTTGCTCCCGTTGGACACACTCTCTGAATAAGCGTGCCATCCTTTCATCAGAACTTGGAGCAGATAGAAATGAGTTTGGTTCTGTTCTGTGGGATTGATTCCGTCCAGATGACCTGTAGGGATGGTATCGTCTATCATTCCTCATATTTTCCAGTGGCTGCCTTTGATCTTCTGGGAGCATGCTCGGGTCAGCTACAGTTGGCCCTTGCCTTGATCTCCCCCTGCTGGGTTCTGATCTAAGCACTTCCTCGGGTCCAACTTCGGGCTGGACTCTAGCTCGGCTCCGTTCACAGGCGTTTCTGTGGTTAGGCAGCATGACAGGCTCAGCTACAGTTGACCTTCGCCCGGTACCTCCCCCGTTGGGTTCGGTACCAAACGTTTCCTCGGGCCTAACTTCGGGCTGTGCTCGGTCTCGGCTCCTACCACGGCTACTTCTGCCGTTAGCTCCTTCGAAGAAGGAAGATCTTTGTTGTCTCTGAGATCCTCCAGACTGGGACTCGCCCCATGATTCAGTGTTGCGGTTGGATTCTTCAGCATCCCTTAAGCGTGACATGAGACGGTCCACCAAGGCTTCCTGCTGGGATGTGAAGCGGTTAGTTACTTCAACCACAACTCTGTCCAAATCTGCCCTAGTAATTGCTGTAGGCTATTCTGTGGCAGGAGTGGTTGGGTTAGCCTGTCCTTCATTTGTTACTGTTGCTGGAGGAGGACGATTTACTTGATTCGTGACAGCTGGATCTGGAAGACTGCTGGATGCGATGTTTTTTCCTTTGTTAACATCTTTTCTCTGTTTGGGAGGCATGTTTTCCAAGTGGCGGACGATGCTGTTAGGAAAACTCGTTAAGTGGATGAAGTTGAAGCTTCGAGCTTTTAGTTCTCAGTGAAAGCACCAAAAATGTTTGCATAGAAAATGGACAAACACCTCGAAGTTGTATGATTTAGTAGATCTTATGTTATTCTTAGTGATTTGAGCGATTTATGTAAATATATGAAAAACAGGGGCTAAACTGTAAAAAGACACGCAAATTTATAGTGGTTCAGCCAGAATGTGCTTACGTCCACTTTATATGTTATTTCTCTTCTCTTATTCTGATTACAAGTACAAAGCTTTGATACAAGTAAAAGAAAGTTGTTTGAAAGTTCCTTCCGTGCTTGAGCTCTCAAACTTGTCCCCATTGTTGTACCCCTGCCCCTCTATTTATAGAGTGAGGCTGGGGGTAGGGGTCTAGGAAGTGTATAGTTGCTGATGGGCCTGGGCTGGCCTTGTTATAGTTGGTCCGGTATTGCAGTTGGTCCGGTGAGAGTATGGTGGAGCATGGTTCGGTATAGCAGTTGGTCCGGTGGGAGTATGGATCGGTAGGAAGCTTGGTTCGGTGTGACATGGTTTTGGAGTCGGTTCGGCAATGGGATGAAGCTTGATTCGGTAGAGGTGAGTGTCTTTCGTTCGGTGGTGGCTGGTTCGGATGTGGTGAGGATGTCGAATGAAGCCTAGCTCTTCATGGTCTTGAGATCTCCTGGGTGAGAAATTTACCCAACACCTCCAAAGGAGTCAATAGAAAAGCAGAAGCAGATTGGGAAATATTGTCGATTTCATGAATGTTATAGGCATACTACGAATGAATGCATGCATCTCCAGAATGTTATAGAATAGTTAATTTAGGAAAGGAAATTTCTAGAGTTTGTGAAAACCCCGCAGGATGGGGACCGGGACAAGGGATATCTGACCCCAATTGAGGACAAGCTCCGCGTAGAGCTGAGGAGCCTACACGAACCGATGGAAGACGGGTGATAAATACGATAGTTGGAGGACCTCACCCTACAGACATGAGTTAGTAAGAGATGGAGGCTATGCTAGCGCGATAAGGCATGTGGATTTTGAATGCTATTCGAATATGGAAAATGGAGCTCCGGCAAAACAGCAGCGTACTATGGCGGATGATATTGTGTTTAGAAACAGGGATGCACACAAAGTAGAGGCTCCAACAACTGACCCGATGGTCATTTCAGCTATGATTAGTCCTTCATTGGTGAGAAGGATTTTGATTGATTGTGGAAGTTCGGTGAATATAATCTTCAAAAAGGAATATGATCAGATGAGAATGGAAGCCAAAGACATCAAACCTTCTAAAGCTCGTATTCATGGTTTTAATGGCATTGCAACCGAGGCTGTTGGATACGTAGAATTACCTGTTGAATTGGGAGAAGGTGAATGAAGGAGAGTGCGAATCCTACCGTTTATTGTTTTGGATGTTGCCTCTCTGTACAATGTTTTTCTGGGCCGATCGGCCCTGGCTGAATTTCAAGCAGCTCTTGCCCTATGGTGTTTAACTTTGAAGTTTCTGATGGATAATGGTGTAGGAGTTGTTCATGGCGATCAGGCAACTGGACGTGCCTATTATGTAGCAGAGTTGAGGGAAGCTCAACGCAAAGAAAAAGGAAAGGGTGTGGACAAGATTGTCTTCATCCAAGCTACCGAAGATTGACAACTAGCGCCTGAGCCTTGGCTCGGGCACCACAGTCGGTTCTATAGAGATATAGATTCGAGAGATGATGAAGAGGAGCCTAAAGGGACCTAGGCTGTACCGGCTGAGCTTATGATTGATATCATGGTCAGCCACGACGACCCATCATGTGTCCTAAAGATTGGGTCACAACTCAACCCCCGATGATGAAAGAACTTGTTGGTTTTCTCCGAGTGAACCTAGATGTATTCGCTTGGTCTCACTCTGACATGTGTGGAATCTCGCCAGCCATTGTGAGCCATGCATTGAATATTGACCCGAAGTATGTTCTGGTGAAGCAAAAAAGACGCGACATGGTTTATTTGTGACGCCCTCTACCCTGAATGGGTATCTAATCCCGTACTTGTGAAGAAGGCGAATGGAAAATAGAGAACATGCATTGATTACTCAGATTTGAACAAAGCATGTCCAAAAGACAATTTTCCCCTTCTAAGTATTGATCAGCTAGTTGATTCAACCATAGGACAGAAATTGCTATCTTTTATGGATGCGTATTCGGGATATAACCAAATCCTGATGCATATCCCCAATCAAGAGCACACCAGTTTTGTTACAGATGTTGGGCTGTATTGTTGTGTAGTAATGCCATTTAGATTGAAGAATGCCGGAGAAACTTGTCAGTGCTTAGTTAATAGGATGTTTAATGATCAAACTGGAAAAACAATGGAAGTGTATGTGGATGATATGCTCATGAAGTCACGACGATCAAACGACCACATTAGTGACTTGGTGGAAATGTTTGACATCCTCCGATATTACAAGATGAAAATCAATCCTTTGAAATGTTCGTTTGGTGTTGCCTCAAAAAAATTCTTGGGCTTTATTGTCAATACTCGTGGAATAGAAGCTAATCCCGAGAAGATTCAGGCTATCCATGATATCCCAGCGCCAAGACCATTAAACAAGTGCAGAGTCTGAATGGGAAGGTTGCCGCTTTAAGTCGATTTATCTCCAGAGCTACCGACAATTGTATTTCTTTCTTGATTTGATTAGTAAGGGAAAAAGAAACTTCGAATGGACGCAGGATTGTAAAGGCGCATTCCACGATCTAGTGAATCATTTGGAGAGACCCCATATCTTGTCAAAACCGGTAGATCATGAGGAGTTGTACGTTTATTTGGTTGTATCAGCACACGCTATAAGTGCCGCCTTGATTCATAAGGAGAATCAAATCCAGAGGTCGGTGTATTACATCAGTAAACGATTAACATGAGTAGAAAGGAACTATCCGAAAATAGAGAAATTGGTGTACTACTTGCTAATTGCATCATGGAAGCTTCGTCTGTACTTCCAGGCATATCCGATCAATATTTACACCGACTAGCCATTATGACAGGTCCTACAATGACCTGAGACGTCTAGCAGGTTACTCAAATGGAACATTGAGCTCATCCATTTCGACATTACTTATCTCCCTTGAAGAGCTATCCAAGGATAGGCTTTGGTGGACTTTATAGCAGAGTTTATCGTGCAAGATGATCTTCCAAAAGGCAGCGAAATCCCCAACTGTACGATAGAAATTGTATACTGATGTAGCATATAATGATTATTGTTCTGGAGCTGGGATTGTGCTTGTAGCCCCTAAAAATCGGTCGATTTGTTATGCTTTGAAGCTTGATTTCCTAACAACAAACAACGAGGCTGAGTATGAAGCTTTGATTGCTGGACTTAAGCTTGCTAGAGAACTTGGAGTTAAATCTCTTGAAATCTTTTGCAATTCGCAGTTGGTGCTGTATCAAGTTAGGGGAGACTATCAAGCTAAGGGACAAAGGCTTCCCCCATACCTTACCCGAGTTCCGAAGTTGTTGACGGAATTTGAATACTATGACATTTCACATATTCCCCATGATCAAAACAAAGAGGCTGATTCGTTGGCAAAGTTTGCTAGTATCGGCGATGCACGGCAGATGGGCTTGGTCCCGGTCGAAGTACTGAATACCCCAAGTATAAACATGATGGAGATCGACCAGATACTGGGAGCGGAATCTGAAAGGGAATCGTGGATGACTCCTATTAAAGACTATTTACTACATGGAGTCTTGCCTGATAGAAGAAATGAAAACCTATAAGTCCTTTGCAAAGCCTCACGGTATATTATGTAAGAAGGAGTTATGTATAGGAAAGGTTTCTCGGTCCTACTACTCTGGTGTATCGCTCATGATGAGATAAAAGTGTGTTCTAAAAGAATCTCATGAAGGAGAATGCAGCGATCACATTGGGGGGCAAACTTTGGCAAAGAAAATACTCCGTTATGGATATTATTAACCAATCGTAAATCGAAACGCTGCTGATTATGTAAGACGATGTGATAAATGCCAAATATATGCAAAAGTCCCAAGAGCTCCGCCGACAGAAATCATGCAAATGGTCAGCCAATGGCCATTCGCAATGTGGGGTATAGACATTATTGGTTCTTTACCAATCTCTAAAGGTAGTACGAAGTACGCTATTGTGGCAGTAGATTACTTCACCAAATGGGCCGAGGCAGAGCCTTTAGCAACAATTACAACTAAGAAAGTAATCAACTTTATCGTCTGAAACATCATATGTCATTTCGGTCTTCCAAAGACTATTGTAACAAACAATAGGACTCAATTCGATAGTGCTGAATCTAAAAACATTTGTCGAAGATATCGTATAGAGAAGAGATTTGCAACGATCGCTCACCCTTAGGCAAATGGACAGGTTAAAGCTGTAAATAAATTCATCAAGTTAATTCTAAAAAAGCGTTTGGAGAAGGTTAGAGGCAAGTGAATAGATGAACTCTGTACAGCACTTTGGGCTAACAGAAACACTCACAAGTCCACGACTTGCCATACTCCATTCGCTCTTGCTTACTATTCAGAAGCCATTGTTCCTATTGAACTCGAAGTCCCTTCTTATTGAGTGACTTATTATGATCCCAAAACAAATCAAGATCTCCTCTTGGAATCTCTAGACTTTATAGACGAGAAGCGTGAAGAAGCTGATCCGAGGGCAGCTGCACACCGACATCGAGTCGCCCGGTATTACAACACTAAAGTTCGACCGAGAACCCTCAAAATTGGTGATCTCGTCCTGAAATGGGTTTTTTCTACCTCGTCACACATGAATCCGATTTGGGAAGGACCATATGTCGTTGAATAGAGGCTTGGAGAAGGAACTTTCAAGCTAGGGACTGTCGATGGCATAACACTTTCAAGAGCATGGAACATCGAACATTTACGATGCTATTTCACTTAGTTTATTTCTTTTACATTTCAACGGTATTTACTTTCAGAGGTTGCTTTAGCGTTTGATTTTCTGAATATGTAATAAGACAGTTTATGTTACTTCCTTTCGTTCGATGAATAAAGTTTCAGGCTTCCTTTGTTTACGTTTGCTATTGCATTGTATGCTAAATACATAGCAAAATTGATTGATATCAATGTGTGTGAACAGGTTCTCGGAGTTTGGAATCAATCAATCGTGCTAACTCTCGATGGGATCAAACAAGATGAGCTCAATCAACTTGTTCGTTAACAGTTCCCATTCATAATCCAAAGAACGAGATACGCAATAAGGAATGAATGTGGCCCACAGTCTGATGATCGAATAACTCCTGTCTAGACTATGGAACTGAAACAAAATTAAAGCGACTGAGATCGATCGCTCGCTAAATCAAACCCCAAATCCTAGGAGGCAAATTAATCAACCAAAAAGAGTACAATCTGACCGCTCCTCGAAGTAACTCTAAGTCCCCAAAGTGCAGACTGGAGTATAAATATAAATCGGGTGTGAACTGACTACCCGCAAAATAACTCTAAGTCCTCGGAGTGCGGACTGGAGTATAAACATAAATCGGGTATGAACCGACCACCCACAAAATAACTCTAAGTCCCTAGAGTGCAGACTGGAGTATAAAGATAAATCGGGTGTGAATCGACTACCCATAAAATAACTCTAAGTCCCCAGAGTGCGGACTGGAGTATAAACATAAATCGGGTGTGAATCGACCACCCGCAAAAAAACTTTAAGTCCCAAGAGTGCGGACTGGAGTGTAAAAACAAATCGGGCGTGAATCGATCGCTCGCAAGATAACTCTGAGTCCCCAGAGTGCGGACTAGAGTATAAACATAAACTGGGTGCGAATCGGCCACCCATTAACTAAATCTTATCCCTAAAGTGTGGATACAGACATGAAAGAAAAGATGAGTGGAGCCAATCGTTCTCTATTATATAAACTCCACCCTAAAACCGATAGGACGAGTATAAACTCGCTAAGGATAGAATTCGACCGTCCGACTTCTAGCCTCCCTAAATAAAAACCGGGGGTAGGAGTACAATTGCTCTAAAAACCGCTGATTCCGACAGCGTAACACTAAGGCTCGAGCCTAGTGTTTGATACGACTCGAGGCCACGACCACTTGGAGGCCTTGGGATGGAGTTGGTGAATTGTTACTAGAATTTACAAGCAATGAATTACAAGTACATTGAATGGAAAGTAATCGTTCAACTACTAAAATAACAATTCACACGAAGCTTAACAGAAAACAAAAACTTTTATTTACATAACAAGTATTGAAATTTTAGTACAAGTTATTCCAAAAGATCGGGATTCACACTCGTACAACCACAACTAGTGAAAGGAACGACTATGAAAACTATGTACATTAAGTTGAAGCGACGGTTATTTCTTCGACTTCATCTCTTTTTTGGATTTCTCGGGAGTAGAGCCACTTGTGCTTCTCTTTCTGGACCCTTTACCACCTTTAGCAGGAGAGCTTGCAGAGCTAAGAAGAATTTCACCGGGAATCGACTCGCAAGGTGGAATAATTTGTAGTGGCACAAGATGAGGATCATCAATGTCCACCTCGGTAGGTTCAGTTTTAACTTTTCTTTTCACAACTCCTCTATTCCAATCTGTTCTTTCAAGCTAACATTAGCAGTGTGTTCGAAGGCACCGGTAATCATTACTTCATCAGACTCGTCTACCGGAAGTGGTTCTTCGGTCTTATCGTCATCAAAAGCCCCGATGACCTGAGCATCGAGCCCTGGTACATCAATAGCTGTCGGATCCTCAGCTGGTTTCTTCTGTTGTTCTGCAGCAGTACCACTTCTAGGAGTTTGACTAGGGCCCAGAAGACCTGCAAAATTTGTTAAAATAGGGAGATTAGCTAAAGACCATTGCGCGTGAAGTACAAAAACTTTTCATATACTAAGGAGTATAGCGTGATACCAGCATTTGGTTGACTCTCCGTAGTTGCCAGAGTGCCACCTTATAAAATGGGGGATAACATCTTGGATTTGAAGTCGGGCTTGTCCGGATCGTAGCCAAGATCTTGCTCTGTATCGAGAGAGATTGATGTTCCGGCTACTTAGGATGGAGAGGGACCCTTAGGATCTGTCCCTGAAGATCTGGCAATATGTTCTCCTCCTTCGGTAGGTGCAGAAGCATTGAAGAATCGAAGCTTTATGACAGCTAGATCCGTGGGCTCATTTCCATGAAGAATTTCCCTCACTAATTCTTCTTCGTTGAGCTCGGCTTCACCCAGTTCTTTTTTCTTCATATCGATAATATGATCCCAAGCTTCAATGAGTGATTTAAGATAACCCTTACCGAGAAAAGTTAAGTCACGATGGATCAGGACTTTGGCATTGTATTCAACGATCAATGGGTCGAATAATTCCTTTATCTCGTTCCTACTGGACTCCATAGTAGCTTCCACTTGGGAGTTAACTTGTTTGATCATCTCTTTTCGGCCCTCTTCTCGAGCTTCTTCTATAAGAGCTTCGATTTTAGCGAATTGCTCGCCGAGTTTAACCTTTAAGCTCATGGCCTCAACAACTTCCTCGCAGTACTTCTGTGATTCCTCTTGAGCTTTGATTTTTTCCTCCCTTTCCTTCTTGAAAAGTTCTTCAAGTTCCTCGACGCAACAAGCCAGAGCGTCTTTTCCTTTTACAAGGAGTCCTTTTCTAAAGCAAGTGCCCTGCTACGATAAAGTTTCGTGTCGAGTTCCTTTTTACGAGAAACTTCCAAATGGCTAAATGCCTCTACCATTTCCTTAGCATTTTTCTCCGCTCCAGCAAGTTTGGTTTTTAATTCTAACAATTCAGTGTCCTGATGATTGATTATGTTCTTATCATGTTTAGCTTCCAACTTGAGGCGGTCTATCTAATGTTGTCACTCAATGAATACTTCGGAGACTTTTTCTGCAAAATGCAAAATTCGGAGATCGGTTATACGCAGGCTCACTATGGATATCGATGGATATTGTCCGAGTCCAGATCGAGCTAAAATTGATATGACACGACAAGCAAAGCTATGAGAGCCAACGTTCCAAATGTCAAGTCAATCCGAGTTCATATGCTCAAGTTATGATCGATGCAAAATGAAGGGAACATCTCAGTTTTCGTATCCATAGCTACGCCTCTATTCGAATCCATCGCTTTCGTATCGATCAGAACGACAGCGGCCTCACATTCATCCTAGAGCCTCAGTTCGAATCGATCGGGTTCGACTCCATCAACTAGCCACTGTTCGAATCGATCGGCTCGAATCCATCAGGGAAGCCTACTTCGACTCGATCAGCTCCGCGTCGATCACCAAGCCTCTGTTCGACTCGATCGAGTTCGTATCCATCAGGAAGCCTCTGTTCGACTCGATCAGCAGTGACCGCTTCACATTCATCACCAGAGCCCACTTCGCATCCATCGCTTGAAGAGCTCTGTTCGAATCCATCAGGCTTCTATAGTTCGTATCCATCAGGTAGTCATTACTTCGTATCCATCACCTCATCTTCTGTTCGTATCCATCACATCTTCATTTGTTCGTATCCCTCAAGTTGAAGCAACTTCATCGATACGAACAAACCAACTGCCATCGATTCAAACTACACCAACTCTCATCGATACGAACGGAACGTGACCATCGATACGGGCTAAGGAACTCTCATCGATATGAACTGGGCTACTTCGGTCGATACGAATTGGACCATCACTTTTATCGATACGAACAAGGCGATACCATCGATACGAATAAAGGCGAAGATACAAGGAATAC
This sequence comes from Allium fistulosum, assembly GCA_030737815.1. NCBI lineage: Eukaryota > Viridiplantae > Streptophyta > Magnoliopsida > Asparagales > Amaryllidaceae > Allium > Allium fistulosum. The sequence continues at coordinate 638,894,205 of CM060901.1, forward strand.
TCGCCACATCACCACTAGATCATGCGCAACCATCGATTCGAAGTAATCGAGTCGAATTGATCGAGTTGAATTGATCGAGTCGAACGAAACAGCCAACCGAAGATCCTAATTCGTATCAATCATATCTCCTAATCTACAAGTCCAAATGCTATAAAATTTTCACAGGAGCTTACGTGCATGCTGAAGAATGTCCATGCCAAATTTCGAATCCATTGGATGAAATCTTGATCGATAAGAAATCCGTTCGTATCGATCACGGATCGGGCCGAAACTTCGCGGGCTTGGGTGCGCGGGCCTAGTCACGTGCCAGAGGGGGTCTCCCGAGATTTGAGCGAAGTATCAGCCTCCTACACCTATAAATAGAGCCCCAGGGCATGCAGAAAGGGGAGTTGCTTCTTCTTTGAATTCTCCAACGCCTAGACTCTGCCGAATCTAGATCTAAACTCCATAGCTACTGCCAATAACGAAATTCACTACTGTAAGTAATCATTATCTGTTGTAATTCGTTTAATTCACTTGTAATCATCAAAGAAACATCAATAAAGCAATCAACTTCATAGTGGACGTAGGCAACACGCCGAACCACTCTAAATTCTTGTGTTTCTGTGCGTTCTTATTACTATAATTATCTGTTTTTGGAGTTTTTGTTAGATAATCCTCTTTTTTCATTTAATTTCTTCATTTTATCTCTTCAAAAACTTCCGAAGAGTGTTGTACCCAATTTTGGTGCAAACACTTTGGTGCTTTCACTGAGAAAAAAACCCAATTTTTCTCCCGCTCCTTGGATCTCCTATCGATACCGGATTGCATAAATCCAAGAAGAAGATCCAGATCTTGAACTTTGAAGCCCTTCCATTCTATTCAGATCTACATCAGATCTAGGAAAGGACTTTCATCAATTCACCATGGTAAGTACATGGACTACCTCTACAGCTGCTGATCAGGGAGGACGGGACTGGCAGAATCCCGCGCAATTGCCTCCATCTAACCAAGATACCGACGGACCTTCAGATCCAACAAGCCCGGTTACCAGACAAGCGTTTTAGATGCTGCTCCAAGAATTGACCTAGAGTCGACAACCGCTAACTGAACAACTGCGCGCCAACACAAAGTTGACCAACCAGCTGAATCGCCAAAGGCGCAAAAGATCCAGAAGAGACCAAGGTTCTTATTCTTCCACAGAGAGTTCGGCCTCATCTAATGGTCATCACCAATCCACACGCCCACGGCTGGATGTAAGCTACACCCAGGCCACAGGGCACCAACCTGCTTCGAATCTTGGACAACCCAGAGCTGGACCATCCACTAGTCATCATACAGGACCTTCATCCCGAGGAGGTGCTGCTCCTTATCATGTCACAAGAAACATTGCTACCACCACCACTACTGAACAAGGGGTTGATGCTAGAAACCAAGCTGATCCCCATCGCATCCAATGAGATCATACTCCAGAGCCATATGTCCCAGAAAATGTTGAACCAAGGAGGCGAACCACGGACCGTCGACCGCGTCCGGTCCAGACTCGTGCTGTAGAACCGACCACACCTTGGCACAACATGCTCCAAGTATCCGAATGCCGGATATACCGACGATGATTCGTCAAATGATCCGTGAAAGTCAGGGTCTCACTAACGACGACTGGGGAATCTCCCGGAGTCATACCCCTTTCACCGATGACATACAATATGCTGAACCACCTCGGCGCTTCAGGATGCCAACTTTGCTGGTCTATGAAGGAAGTTCTGATCCCAATCAACACATCCTGAAGTATGAATGGCTGATGAATGCTGCGAGAGCTGATGATGCAGTAAAATGCCGTAGTTTCCCTATTTCCCTAGGGGGTATTGCAACTATGTGGTTTACTCGTTTGCCACCATGATCCATTTCTAATTTTGACCAGATGGCCACCAAGTTCTTCGAATAGTTCCGCATGCACGTAGCAAAGCCTAAAGATGTTAACACTCTGTCTAGTGTTACCCAAGCTCCCGGAGAAACACTCAGACGTTATTTGGAGCGATTCCACGCTGCGTGTGCAGAAATAAGCAATCCCAATGATAACTCTATCCTGATGGCATTGACTAAGGGGATTGATCCTGATTCCGAGTTTGGAAATTGGTTGGCTGGGAAACCACCTGCATCATTGGACCATTTCTATTCCAAGGCAGCCCAATTCTTGAGAAGGGAGGATGCGAAATAGTCTAGGAAGCAGGATGACGCAGGGCCTAACATCGAAGGAATTCAGAGTAACATCACCGTTAAACAATCCAGAGAGAGTTCTGGAAAAGTTCAGTTGAACGTGCAAAATAAACAGAATCAGAAGAGGGACAATGGAAATCAGGGCAAGAAGCGAGATCAAAATCGTGGTCCACGACGTAGAGCTCCCATGTACAATAATTATACTCCATTGAACACGTCGTTGGAAAATGTGTATTTGCAGACTTGTAACACCATGCAATATAAGAAACCTGCCCTGAAGCCGTCAATAGAAAGACAAGTTCAGACTGGGAAGTTTTGTAGATTCCATGAGAGTTATGGTTATAACACAAATGAGTGTCGTTATTTACAAGATCTCATTGAGAAACTGATACGCGAACGGAAGTTGGATCAGTATGTACGGGCGCTGCAGTCAGGTGGTGTGGGCCCATCGAATCAGAATCGTGCTACTAATTCGAAAAGGCAGGAGGAACCCGCTCGTACTGGCGGGAGGTTGGTTATTAATACAATAAGTGGTGGTCCTCATCTAGCAGACCAAATCTAGAGGGAAATGGAGTCGTATGCCAGCTCTATCAGATAGAAGACGATGACAGATAACATCATGTTTAGAAACAGAGACGTTGATAAAGTTGAAGCCCCCACCATTGATCCACTGGTCATCTCAGCTCAAGTAGGTCCTGCTTGGATAAAGAGGATCTTAGTTGACAGTGGAAGCTCTGTGAATATTTTGTTTAAGCGAGCTTATGATCAAATGAGAATGGAAGCCACGGACTTGAAACATTGTCAATCCCGAATCCATGGTTTCAACGGAAGTGCTACTATACCCACTGGAATGGTGGAACTGCTAGTGGAGTTGGGAGTTGGAGAACGTCGGAGATGACGGATGTTACAGTTCGTTGTTTTGGTCATAGACTCCCCTTATAACGCTTTCCTAGGTCGACCGGCCCTCGCTGAATTCAGGACAGCCATTGCCCCGTGGTGTTTGACTTTAAAGTTTCCCACTGATCATGGAGTGGGAATCATTCAGGGAGATCAGGCTGCTGGAAGAGCCTGTTATGTCGCAGAGCTGGGGGAGGCGCAGCGAAAGGAGAAAGGAAAGGGCGTAGAGGAATCTCTCTGTGTCCGCTTTGCTGATAATTGACAATTTACGCCCGGGCCTAGGCCCGGGCACCCCAGCCAATTCCAAAGGGATCTTGACCCAAGAGAAACTGAAGACGAAGAAGAATCTAAAGAAAGTCAAGCATCCTTGGCCGAACTGACGATTGATGTCCCAATTGACGATGACGATGATTCAAAAATGATAAAGATTGGGTCTCAACTAAGCCAGCAAACTCAAGAGGAATTGGTTGAATTTCTACGGGCGAATCTTGATGTATTTTCCTAGATGCATTCTGACATGTATGGGATCTCGCCGGACATCGCGAGCCACACTCTGAATATTGACCCACGACATGTCCCGGTCAAACAGAAAAGGCGTGGTATGGATCCAGAGAGATCTGCCGCCCTTAAGGAAGAAATAGAAAAGCTTAAAGCGAACGGGTTCGTTCGAGATGCTCTATATCCTGAATGGGTGTCGAATCACGTGCTCGTCCGAAAGCCAAACGGAAAGTGGAGAACATGTGTCGACTACTCCGATCTGAATAAAGCTTGTCCCAAAGACAGTTTCCCGCTTCCCAGAATTGATCAGCTAGTAGATTCAACAGCTGGGCATGAGCTCTTATCCTTCATGGACGTGTATTCTGGCTACAATCAGATACTGATGCATTTACCTGATCAAGAACATACCAGCTTCGTAACCAATCTGGGACTTTATTGCTACAAAGTTATGCCTTTCGGACTCAAGAATGCCGGGGCTACTTATCAACGATTGGTTAATCGGATGTTTGCCAATCAAATTGGGAAAACAATGGAAGTATATGTAGATGACATGCTTGTGAAGTCACGGTTTTCCACTGACCATGTTAAAGACTTGGAAATTATGTTCAACATACTTCGAGAATACATAATGAAGCTCAACCCACTGAAATGTCAGTTTGGAGTTGCATCCAGAAAATTCCTTGGGTTTATCGTCAATGCTAGAGGGATCGAAGCCAATCCTGAAAAGATATGGGCTATCAGAAATCTTGAAACTCCGAAAACTATAAAGCAAGTCCAAAGTCTCAATGGGAAAGTAGTAGCATTGAGCAGGTTCATTTCAAAGTCCACCGACAAATGCATTCCCTTCTTCGATCTGATCCGAAAAGGAAAGCGAAACTTTGAATGGACCACGGAGTGTGAAGGCGCTTTCCAAGCACTAGTTCAGCATCTATCCACACCACCTATCCTGTCAAAGCCTATTGATCATTAGAAGTTATACATATACTTGGCGATATCAGAAAACACTATCAGCACCGCCTTAGTTCAAGAAGAAGACAGGATACAGAAGCCAGTATACTACGTCAGCAAGCGATTGATAGGGGCTGAAAGGAATTATCCGAAATTAGAGAAGTTGGCTTATTGCCTTGTTATTGCGTCAAGAAAACTCCGATCATATTTCTAGGCACATCCCATAATTGTTTACACCGACCAGCCGTTACGACAGGTCCTTTCGCGGCCTGAGACGTCTGGTAGGTTACTCAAGTGGAACATCGAACTGAGCCAGTTTGACATTACTTACACTCCAAGATGAGCCATTCAAGGACAAGTACTAGTTGATTTCATAGCTGAATTTACCGTTCCAGAAAACTTGCCCGAAACCAGTGAATCCCCCGAATACGTCTGGAAGCTTTATACCGACGGTGCATCAAACGACCGGTGTTCGGGCGCTGGTGTTGTACTTGAAACTCCCGAAGGCCGATCTATATATTATGCTTTGAAGTTCAATTTTCATGCGACCAATAATGAAGCTGAATATGAAACCCTCTTAGCTGGTTTGAAACTCGCTAGAGATTTGAGAATTTTCGCTGTGGAAATTTACTGTGATTCACAGTTAGTTGTGTGTCAAGTACGGGGAGAGTATCAAGCAAGAGATCGAAGGATGGCTGCTTACTTAGCTCGAGTTCAGGAAGTACTAAATCAGTTTGATTATTATGCCATTTATTGTATACCTCGGGAACGCAACCAAAAAGCCGATTCATTGGCAAAGCTATCCAGCACAGGTGAAGCTCAGCAAATGGGCATGGTTCACGTAGAGACGTTATCTTCTCCCAGCATTGACTGGGCAGAAATAGACTGGGTATGTGAAACCGTCCCCGAAAAGGATTCATGGATAACTCCACTCAGAAATTACATTGAGCACGAAACCCTGCCGGAGCGCAGGAATGAAAAGAGACAAGTCCTTCGGAAGGCCTCGCGATTCACCATCCAGAACGGAATCATGTACAGAAGAGGGTACTCTGTTCCTTTAATCCGGTGTGTCGCTCACGATGAAGTTAAACGAGTATTGCACGATGTACACGAGGGAGAATGTGGCGATCACACAGGGGGGAAAGCACTTGCCAAGAAAATACTTCGGTACGGATATTACTGGCCGACTATGAATCGTGATGCGTCGGATTACGCAAAGAAATGTGATAGGTGTCAAAAGTATGCTCGAATTCCTAGAGCCCCTCCTACCGAGATAACGCAAATGGTCAGCCCATGGTTGTTCGTAATGTGGGGCATCGACATCATTGGTACTCTACCTCTGGCAAAAGGTGGTGCTAAATACGCCATCGTCGCAGTTGATTACTTTACAAAGTGGGCAGAAGCTGAAGCTCTTGCTACCATAACAACGAAGAAAGTAATCAACTTCGTAGTTCGCAACATCATCTGTCAATTCGGTCTCCCACACACCATTATTACGGACAACGGAACCCAATTCGACAGTGCCGAATTTAAAGATTTCTGCAAACGATTTCACATCCAAAAGAAATTCTCTACAGTTGCACACCCTCAGGCGAACGGACAGGTTGAAGCGGTTAATAAAGTTATAAAGTCCATTCTGAAAAAACGACTGGAAAAGGTTGGGGGCAAGTGGGTCAATGAACTTCCTATGGCTTTATGGGCTTACCGAACAACCCACAAGACCGCGACCGGCCACACTCCATTCTCTCTCTCTTATGGTTCAGAAGCCGTTATTCCAAGTTGAGCTAGAAGTACCTTCTCATCGTGTGACATACTATGATCCAAATACAAATTCTATATTACTTGCTGAATCTCTCGATCTACTAGACGAGAAGCGTGAAGAGGCTGATTTGAGGGTAGCCACGCATCGAAGTCGAGTCGCCCGATTGTACAATGCCAAGGTACGCCCGCGAACCTTTGAACTAGGCGATCTCGTCCTGAAAAGAATTTATCTAGTTCCTTCGCATATGAAACCAACATGGGAAGGACCGTATGTTATAACGAAGGCTCGGAGATAACACATTCAAATTATCGACCGTTGACGGTCTTACTCTACCAAGAGCCTGGAATAGCGAGAGTCTTCGTCGCTACTACACATGACAGGCCATGTTTATTCATTTAGTTTATTTTCCATTTTGCAATTTGTTTCTGCATTTCGAAATTAGAATTTGTAATAAGGCAACTGACTTTGCCATATTTTCTTATTTCAGCAATAAAATGCAACCTCTTCGAGCCAGAGCTGTGATTTACTTGAAATGCTTCATATGATCATCACTATGCACGAAGAGCTAAGTTTCACCATACGGTGGAATTTATTCAAATAGGGAGTGACTGTGATGCAACCGGTCACTCGCTAAGTGAAACCCGAGCTCGGGGACAAGCCATCACATCAAAGTCAAAAACGGATTGATACACGACAATCCCTCACTTAACTCCCAGTTCCCAGAGTGCGAACTGGAGTATTAAAATACGTCTACGAAGAGGGTGGATCCGTCCACCTAACGACTTCGTCCGTATCTGAACCAAGTTTGAGGACGGTGGACCTGTCCATCTAACGACCTCACTTGTTAACTTAGGGTGGATGTAATCCGACCATCCATGATCCTGATACACCTTTCGTTCCCAGAGCACGAGCGAAATCCAAAAACATACAGTAGATTTGACTGACCGTCTGCTTACCAACTCCGAACTCGCAGAGTGCGAGTCGGAGTATAAACGTCAACTCCGAATTCCCAGAGTGCGAAACGGAGTATAAACAACAACTCCGAACTCCCAGAGTGCGAGTCGGAGTATAAACATCAACTCCAAACTCCTAGAGTGCGAGTCGGAGTATATAACATCAACTCTGAATTCCCAGAGTGCGAAACGGAGTATAAGCAACAACTCCGAACTCCCAAAGTGCGAGTCGGAGTATAAACATCAGCTCTGGATTCCCAGAGTGTGAAACGAAGTATAAACATCAACTTCGAGTTCCCAGAGCGTGAATTGAAGTATAAATATCAACTTCGAACTCCCAGAGTGCGAGTCGAAGTACAAATGTCGATTCCGAGTCCCCAGAGCGCGGACGTATGATTTAAACTTAAGCCGGCGTGACCAACCGCCAATAAACAAATGAGAATCCCCGGAGTGCGGATATGATCGTCGACAATCGAACAAGCGTGAATAAACCGCTTAATCCTCGCTTGTCTCAGGCATCCATTCAGTGGCACTAGACTCAACCTGTTATCAGTGAGAAGCAATCACTGACTAACGTTCTACAACTCATCCCCGAGACTGGGGGGAAAGGACTTAAGCATCGACCAATGACTAAAGCGGTGCGACGCCAAAAATTCAACTCGGTTCCCAGTCGCGGACCACGTTCACAGTTTCCAGACTTGGTGCAAAAAGACAAACCCGACTCAGAAGCTGAAACTTTACAAGTGCATTTCAAACATTGAAACACTTAAACAAATAAACGAGAAGCTAAAAAAGAAAAGTTTCATTTCTATTATTTATGAAAGAAATTCGTGTACAAGTTTGTTCCAAAAAATCCTTACTAACAGGGGCCGAACCCGCATCTATACACGGCCAACAAATTCAAGTCAAAATAAACTAGGGAAGCGTGTCTAATCTTTCTTCTTCCTTGGCTTCCTTCTCGGTGTAGACCCGCTGGAGCCGCCACTATTTTTCCTCTTTGAGCCTTTGCCTTTTGGTGGTCGGTCTCCAGGCGATGGCATAATCTCGACATCCTCTCCGAGCTCGAGTGAATAGGGATGCTTCCTACGGGCGGAGTCGGAGGAACAGGATCAAGTACAGAAGGTGGAATGGGCACGCTGGTGATGAAATCAGTACCACCAGGAGAAATCATTCTCAGCGGAGCTGGTCCCGGTGCTGCCATCCCACCCCCAAAACTGCCACCATAAGCCGCTGCTGCCATTTCAGCATCGATTTAGGCGAACATCTCCTCTTCAGTAACTGCCCGAGCCTCGCTAGGGACATCAGTAGTTGGCATTGTAGAACTAGTAACAGGAGTGCCTCCACCCATGACGAATGACAAGTCAGCTAAAGGATCGCCATGATGGCGAAAGAGTTCTTCCATCAGCTACTCATCAAATACAAGTGTGCTTCCCTGTGCATCATCAAGTGGGGCAGTTGTAGTTATGGTGATCGCTTCGGTCACGATAGCCCCATGCGTCTGATATGATTCTTGAGTAGCAGGAGGCATGGCCGGTGCAACACCGATCACTGGACAAAAATAAGAGAACTGTCAGAATTTAATTCAGATAAAGATTCTGACTTAAGGCAAATATGCGGAATGTTCAGAATACCTTCCTCAGTTTGACTGGTAGGCAGCAAAACAGCTTCACTAACTTGCACTGTGACCGGAGACATCTGCGGCTGATCCGGATTATAAGTAGGAACAGCTTGGGGATCGACCGCAGATGAGGATTCGGGCTGGGTTGACGCTGGAACTTCAAGACTCGCCTCATGATGGTAAACCCCTGAACCCTCTCCTATTTTGAAGTGCTGGGCGCCGAGTTTTTCCTTTTCATGCAGAATCATTGACTCGTGAAGAATCTTCCTTTCATCTTCATTCAGAATGCGATTCTTGAGTTCAAACTCATCCACAGACTCACCCAGATGCGCCTCCTTCTCTTCCTCAACTAATGGCCCCAGGCGTTGTATAGATGCGCCGGATAATCATCAAACCAGGCTAGACCCATGTGCCTCAGCACGTTAGCATTGTAAACAACGAGATGGTCTTCGATATCAGCCTCCAGCTTGGACTCGGCCGACTTCACTTTCTCCTCGACCTTAGTCTCCACCTTGCGGACTTTAGCCACAGCTGCATCCCGTTCACCCCTAAGCAGAACAGCCTGCTCACACGCCTCTTGGGCTGCGTTATTCGCATCATCCTTTTCCTTGGCCATGTCGGAGAATTTATCCTTAAGCTTATTGAGTTCCTTGACCGCCGCATCCCGTTCGGTGGTAACAGTAGTATTCCGATGGCCCATCTCCTCCACCAAGGCAACATGTGTCTGCCTCAACCTCTCCATTGCCACATTCGCTTCGTCAGCTTTTTTGGTGGCCTCAATTTCAGATTTCCGAGAAGACTCGGCCGCAGCAGTGAGCACTTGAATGATCCGGTCCCTTTGAGCGAGTTCAGTCTCCATTTTCTCAAGCGCTTTGGCTCGCTCAAAGGCCACCTTAGAAACTTTCTCCGCAGCCTTTACCCACTCTCTATACTGGGTGTAGATGTCATGAACATAGTCGTGCATTGTGTTTTCCACTCCAGATGGGATTCTCTTTAAGTGAGGTGGAAAGACATAGCCATCGAAGCATATGTTCGGAAAATCCTTCCTCATCTGAGCCAATTTAAGGGCCCCTTCTTCTGTGGGCTCAGCCGAGACCTGCTCTATAATTATAGAGGCCGTGGTCTCGACTCTCTAGAGATGAGTTTCGGATCGAGAAGTGTGAGAAGATGGTCTGTGACGAGGAGGCTCTGGCGGGTGTGGAACAAGAACGGGAGGCGGACATGGAAGTCTAAGAGGAGGAGAGCGTGATCTAGATCGATGTCGGTATTCTCTGTCCCCATCACGCCCATACCTATCTTGGTTAGAGTACTCGCGATCGCGTTCTCTATCTGAGTCTCTTCTACGGGAATCATAATAGGAAGAAGCCTTTCGGGCCGAGCGAAGATTCCCAAGCATTGATCCTCTTCCGGACATCGTACCTGAAAATGAGAGACGAAGAAAAAGTTAGTGATTTCTTAAGTTGGATGATTTACAGTTATGAATCATGTAGTGCAGTGAAGTGTATGCAAGTGCAACCCCCTGACCAACCGGAAATATCGGCCGCACTCATAGCAAGCGACCCGCTCAGCTCAAGAGCATTGTCAAGCTCCTCCATCCCGGTGTCGTGTTAAGACGACACATAATCCGAAATCGGAATATCAGCAAGCCCTTCAAAAGGATTTTCTACTGGTGGGGGAGGAGCCTCCGAAATTCTAATCCTCGGTACGGGCAAGGAAATAACCACGGATTTTAATCTCTCGGATTTAGAACGCTTGTGAGCAACAGCCTTGCCTTTTCTCCTCCCTCCTGAATCCTGAACATCGGAAGAAGGCCAAGCTTGGAGCTCGTGATCGGTAGGCGTTCTCTCCGGATCAACTTCTTCGGCTATTAAGACTCCGGGCGCTTTGCGCTTCACCCGTTTCTTCGAGACCACTCTAAGTGTCCCTTCCAGCCGTATGCTCTGCCTCCGTTCAATTAGCCCGACAGTCCTCATGTTTTTGTCGGTTAGAACCAAGTCGATATGCCTCTCTTCGCCCGGAACCGCTTGGAGGATCCGAACTAGCTCTCTAAAATATCCACCGTCGGGTCCGGAGATGGCGGCTGTGAAAGAAGAGAAGTATGTCAGTTTTGAGGTCGGTTATAACTATCTCGATAATTCAAGAGAAAGAATTGTAACGCTTACGTCTATCCAACCATCGCTTAGCAAATCCAGGGGGGCACCGAACGTAGAACCATTCAGTTTTAAAGTAACTTAGCCTTCCCCAGGAGCCCGTTACAATTTGGCAGTTCCTGATCGCTTCCAAGAACGTGAAAGAAGGGCTATCTCCACGACTCTTAATGTTAAATAGATATCTAATCTCGATCGGCTTTGGTGGTCGAAAGAGAATCTCCATAAACAGAATGAAGGTGCTGTTCAACAAAGCGTACCCATTGGGGTGTAGCTGGGATGGAGCTATTCCAAGGAATGATAGCATCTCCCTTATATATTGTTGAAAAGGGGAAGTGTTCCCGCCGTACAAGCATGACGGTTGAAAGCGGTAAAGCCCTCCGGGGGATCATATGGCCTGTCATTTGGCCCAGGCAGTAACACGTCGTCGAGCGACAAGCCGTGCCTTAGACAAATCCGTCCCAGCATATCTTTGGAGATACCGGACGGCACTGAATCTTGCGGACGACAAATGAACCGGGCACCTGGAAGCTCGTCCGGAGCTGGATTTATAACTTCGGCTTCAATGACCGGTATCTCAATAGTTGAAGGAATTGAACTCGGAAGTTCCTACTGCTGCGAACTTGAGGGCTCCATAACTAACTAGCTTATGAAAAATCATTGTTAATAAGACAATAATGCTCGTGCATCCCCCAGTGTAAAGTGTGTGAGTGTGTTGTGCAGTGCAATACTGTATATCAATTGAGGAGTTCTACAGAATCGGAGAAAGCATGTAAACGACGAGACTTCAAAATTCAATCGGAATGACCGTCATCGCTGACCGTCACAACCGCGCCATCCAGAAATTAGCAATCAACCCAAGTTAAAGTTTGTTAAAATTTTGTTAGAGTTGCAGTTCCATCGGCGAGCTTCGAAGGGAAATCAAATATGCAGTTCAATGGTCAAGTCCAATTATGCCAAAATGAAGCTCGTTGAAGTCAGTTGTTCAAGTGTGCAGGAGATTACAAGTCCTTTAAGGTTCAGTTCTAGTCGATCACGAAAGTCTGGTTCGTAGCGGCAATTCACATTCATCCGTGTAGGAGTTCGAATCGGTTAAGGTTAAGGACTTCGAATCAATCCAAGGCCACCATTTCGAATCCATCAATTGGGCCATTATCGTATCGATCCCCCGACACATGGTTCGTATCGATCGGAAATTCTGGAGTTCGAATCGATCAGACGCAACCCCTTCGTATCGATCCACATATTCGAAGCACTCGATTCGACGCAAAAGCTCAGCCATCGATCGATACGAAGGCCTCCCTCTCATCATCTCGAAACCCCTACTCTAGATCGACACGAAGCAAAGGCTGAAGAATCTTCGATCGACCATGGCTCTGGGTGATTTGATGTTAAAGATCGAGTCTCATCGTTTACGCGTTGGACTCGCTTAGTGGATTACCTAAGTCTGGCAGTTAGTTCGAGTAATTGAGAATCTGAGTCAATTTGAAGGCAAGAGAAGTTTCTTTTTTTTCCTAAGTCTCTAAACGATTCGAAAGCAAAGCGCAAGAATAGAAAAGTAAAAAGTGGAAAGTGGCTAAGTCCATAGTATTTATATGGACTCGAAGGTAAAGGGAATAAACGATTCACCTCCAATGGGTTCAACCGGTTACAAGGTGTCACCACGATCGATTCGAACAAGTTGTTCGAATCCATGAACTCGGGTCTGTATCGATACGAAGTCTTCACTAAAACCATCGATGCGAAGCCCTTCTTTGTATTGACCACTTTCGACTCCATCCCTAGTCTAGCGACATGAAGTGTGCAGTTTGAATCCATCGAACCACGGCATCCAGAGGTCAATATTCATCGATACGAAGGCATGTTTCGTATCCATTCTAGTGGCTCGCGCCAATTCAGAAATGCATTCCGCCAAAGTTCGTAACCATCGATACGAAAGCTAATTTCGTATCCATCGAATCTTAGATCCACCGATACGAACGACCGCTTCGTATCCATCAAACCCCACATCCATCGATTCGGAATGCTCATTTCGTATCCATCAATGAATACCGGTGCAAAGACAATATTTTGACGCTTCACATCGATTTAGGAGAGGATCGTTATGAAGGAACATTCAAAAACAACCATCGAGCGTTGTTACAATGAATTTCACGTCGGTTTAGGGGAGGATCGATATGGAATTCAATATAAGATAAACTGACAATGACTCGTGAACGTCAGCGAGAGTCAGATTAACATATATGCATATATGTCGGACTAATATTCAATATTCCAGACTTACAGGAATTGGAAACTCATTTGATAACGATTACAACAACAAACGGCTAATCACTAGCGTACAGCAATCGGTTGCAACAATACAGGGTACAGCAGTTGACATGCAACAGTTTACATTATCAAAGAAAAATAGTCGAAGATTACAGCTTTCATCGAAAAGACGATAACTATTCAGAATGAAGATTGCAGCACTTCAAAGCACATCATGTTTCCACAAGACGTACTTTAAGGGGCAAATGTTATCCCGCCTTTTGGCAAGGCCGTGATACCAAGAACTTGACTAGAAACCAATAACAGTTCGTCTTGGAGATCGTTTATACGCAGGCTCACTACGGATATCGACGGATTTTGTCCGAGTCCGGATTGAGCTAAAATTGATATGACACGACAAGCAAAGCTATGAGAGCCAACGTTCCAAATTTCAAGTCAATCCGAGTTCATATGCTCAAGTTACGATCGATGCAAAATGAAGGGAACAGCTCAGTTTTCGTATCCATAGCTACGCCTCTATTCGAATCCATCGCTTTCGTATCAATCAGAACGACAGTGGCCTCACATTCGTCCTAGAGCCTCAATTCGAATCGATCGGGTTCGACTCCATCAACTAGCCGCTGTTCGAATCGATCAGCTCGAATCTATCAGGGAAGCCTACTTCGACTCGATCAGCTCTGCATCGATCACCAAGCCTTTGTTCGACTCGATCGAGTTCGTATCCATCAGGAAGCCTCTGTTCGACTCGATCAGCAGTGATCGCTTCACATTCATCACCAGAGCCCACTTCGCATCCATCGCCTGAAGAGCTCTGTTTGAATCCATCAGGCTTCTATAGTTCGTATCCATCAGGTAGTCATTACTTCGTATCCATCACCTCATCTTCTATTCGTATCCATCACATCTTCATTTGTTCGTATCCCTCAAGTTGAAGCAACTTCATCGATACGAACAAACCAACCGCCATCGATTCGAACTACACCAACTCTCATCGATACGAACAGAACGTGACCATCGATACGGGCTAAGGAACTCTCATCGATACAAACTGGGCTACTTCGGTCGATACGAATTGGACCATCACTTTTATCGATACGAACAAGGCGATACCATCGATACATATAAAGGCAAAGATACAAGGAATACTCGCCATGTCACCACCAGATCACATGTGACCATCGATTCGAAGTAATCGAGTCGAATTGATCGAGTCGAACGAAACAGCCAACCGAAGATCCTAATTCGTATCGATCATATCTCCTAATCTACAAGTCCAAATGCTATGAAATTTTCACAGGAGCTTACGTGCACGTTGAAGAATGTCCACGCCAAATTTCGAATCCATTGGATGAAATCTTGATCGATACGAAATCCGTTCGTATCGATCACGGATCGGGCCGAAACTTCGCGGACTTGGGCGTGCGGGCCTAGTCACGTGCCAGAGGGGGTCTTCCGAGATCTGAGCGAAGTATCAGCCTCCTACACCTATAAATAGAGCCCCAGGGCATGTAGAAAGGGGAGCTTCTTCTTCTTTGAATTCTCCAACGCGTAGACTCTGCCGGATCCAGATCTAAACTCCATAGCTGCTGCCAATAACGAAATTCACTGTTGTAAGTCATCATTATCTGCTGTAATTCATTGATTTCACTTGTAATCATCAAAGAAACATCAATAAAGCAATCAACTTCATAGTGGATGTAGGCAACACGCCGAACCACTCTAAATTCTTGTGTTTTTGTGCGTTCTTATTACTATAATTATCTGTTTTTGGAGTTTTTGTTGGATAATCCTCTTTTTTCATTTAATTTCTTCATTTTATCTCTTCAAAAACTTCCGAAGAGTGTTGTGCCCAATTTTGGTACAAACAGAGAGCGTATTAGTAATTGTCGCAGGAACGATTAACAAACGTATATAGTGAAGTGCATGTGGTTGTGAGTGTCCTAGTGTTCCTCCAAACAGACAGTGATTGCAGCCTTGCTCAATGGCGTTTTCTCTCCTTTATTAGATGGTCGGATGCCTTTGCCATTTCTGGTGGGAGAGTTAAGTCCTTCAATGTTAATGTTTGGAAAGTCATAGGACATGATGTCATCCGGAATTTGAAGATTAGAAAATCCCTTTAATGAACTTTCCAAGTGTTGAGAGGACGATTCCTCTTCGACGGGAGTAATAACGAATTCTGGATCCATGGTGGTTTTCCTTCTATGAAGTTTGTAAGCCAGCCTTTTCTTTCTTTTTGTAGGATTTTGGGATTGTACGCCTTGCGATGGTTTGACCATTGGCACCTTTCCCAGGCCTGCATCAACGTCTTCCAGTTTGTCAGCCTGAGAATCCTTAATCTCGCCCTCCTCGGTATCATCCCGAGTCCCTCGGCAAGGGGCATGATGGAGTTGACGGTATCCCTTCTTTGTTCTGCAACACTCCTTGGTAATGCTACACTTCCATGGAGCCCGATACTACGGCCATCTTCCAATAGTTCGAATAAGGATAGTAACTCATCGGTCATGAGAAGTTTGATGTCCCTGTCCTTAACGGGGGTAGCATGGATAACAGCGATAGCTGTTGAAAAATCGACGCCTTCAGGACGTGGATGAAAACCTGAAAGAACTCCAGATGTTAGTGGATTCAAATGAAAAGTTATGACTTAGACCGGTAAACTTGAGAAAAAAGTGAAGGTAATACTTACGTCCTTCTAACCATCATTTCGCAAATCCGGGAGGACATCGCACGTAAAAAAATTCATGCTAAAACAATGAGAGTTTGTTCCAAGCGTCTGTTAGAACTTGGTAGTTTAGTGAGGATTCGAGAAAGACATAAGAAGGGCTTTTTGATCGTTGCTTAAAATTGTATATAAATCTTATATCTTTGGGAGTAAGCGGATGAAATAAAACATTCATAAACAGCAAGAAGGTTCCACGTATGAAAGCATAATTGTTTGGGTGAAGTTGAGTAGGGGTTATCCCAAGATATCTCAGCATTTCTCGGACAAACGAATTGAAGGGCGGTACGCATCCAACCGAACACATAAACTTATTGCATGCTGTGTACTCTGTTGGGGGAAAGTGAGGCCTATCATGTCTTGAAGGAACCAAGACGTCGCCAAATGGACTTTCGCGAATAGAACATAGCCAGCGGAGAGCAGCCTCACCAATTCGAGAAGCCTGTGAATCTACTAGATTATCTAGCAGAATAGCATCGGGAGCAGGGCTTCTGTTTTCTGTTGGAAGGACTGGAATATCTGAGAAATGATCGACTCATGGGTTAGAAACTTCTGTTTATTCCGCATGATGGCTGGGAGAAAGCTTGCCAGATATAGTTGCGGAACTTGACTTTGCTTCAGAACAAATGTGTCGCATCGCCGAATCAGAAGACATATCAACTGAACACTTTGAACGTTTGAAATCTATATCACCTATACTCAGTAGATAATCGAGATTAGAAAAAATAACCCATTCCCCCCGTGCTAAGTGTGAACTAGTGTAGTGAAGTGCAGTATCTAATAGATATAAACAGTTTGAAATCGGAAAAACGAAATAAAACAATGAGACTTGGGAGTTTTGTCCAAAGAGACCATCATCGCAGACCGTCTCAACTGGTAAGAAAATTGATTGGCTACAAATGCTTTAGGATCGGCTATCGGCATATCGAAGTATGAAGTTTGTTACTTAAGTTCATTTGTAAGTTTGTCGCTTAGTCCATATTGAAAATTCCGGAAATCTGATTGTTTAGTCTCAAGTTCGACAGTGAGTATGCACATTATATTGTTCATTGTCATATGTTCAAGATCATCAAGGCAAACTAGTAATGATTGTTCAAATTAGTCAAGTTATATTATTTTGCAAGTTCGAGGAACCGAATATTAACCCTATGCCGACCCAAGGATATATGTCGATCCCTATCCCAAAATTTCCTATACCAATCCCTCTCCTTGACCACAACCTGCCAATCCCTAAGATTAGCCGAACCCTATAAATAGGTCGATCCCTATTAACAGTCCAACCCATTTCCTATGGCCACACAGTAGAACCTTCATCCTTCAAAACACTGATCCCTCCATCAAAACCTTCCCAACTGATCCCTCCATCAAGACCTTCTCTACCGACCCCTCATCCAGAGTCACCAACACCATCGAACCCTTCATTCTTATACTTCTAAGCCTTCCTCTCATCGAAGTACCACTCTGAACCCTCATCCTCTCTCCTATTACCCTCTTATATCTCCTAACTCGTACTGAATCGCCAATCATCCATCTCCCCCAAGCCGATTGTTATCTAGGCCTCGAACACCATCAATTTACCATCTACTAAGTGGAATCTATTGTGTTACATTAAAATTAAAAACAAGAGGGGAAGCTAACCTAAATTAGTCGAAGGAAAGTTGTGAAAAGGAATAAGGTTTGGCTGCAATTTGCTCAAAGGTCTGGCGATGGCTTAAGATCGAATGATGGTATGACTTAACAGGTCGGAGCGAAGGTTAAGTAGAGGAAGAGGGTTCGGTTAACAGGGAAGTAAGGGAGAGTTTGGTGGGAAGACGAGTGAGCTTATATGGAAGATAAGAAAAGTGAAGAAGGAAGGGAAGAAAGGCTTATTTATATACGGGAGAGGGTTCGGGTTCGGCCCAAGATGTGGTGCGAATAATGAGAAGTGATGGATCATCATAGAGGCTTGCCGATCCCTATTTGCATAGCTAAAAAGATGGATCGGCATAATGAATGTTGATCCCTATAGATCTAAAAGGGGGGAAAAGGAAAAGGAAAAAAGGATTGTGAAGGTTTGGCAGTAAACATGAACATACAAAATGTTATAGAAATTGGCAACGACCCGTGAGCGTTCGAACACGTCCGGGAGCCAACAACAGAAACGTGTATATGAATGTGCATGAGAGTGGTTTAAAAGTTCAAATTTTCGAAATCAAACCTAAAACCTTCAAGTTCAAGACTGGACTAGATAATAAAAAGTTTATAAGTCCCGCAAAACCGGATTTATATATATTGACAAAATACATCGCTAGATTTATATCATTGAACCAACCAAGCGTCATGACAATCAATAAAAAATCAATGCCTTTGAAAAATGATTCGACAAAGGAATAGCAATCATTCAGGAAGCTAGATGGACCTTTTTTTGACAGTTCAGACTTATTTCGTTTCAAAGCACGTCACGTTACTCACAAGACGTACTTTGGGTGCAAGTGTTATTCGGTATCCTGACCCGGTTAGATTGAACTAATTGTACAAGATAGATCTGATTGTTATCAAGAACAATGACCATAGAGCAATGGTTATGTAAAGCTAGAATTGGATGAAATTGGTAGATAAACAAAGCAGGATGCTTGAAATATGAACTTTAGCTTAGACAAGCAAGGGATCGGCATGGCTTGGTAGTACCATAGGGATCAGTATGGTTGGATATACAAGGGATCAGCATGGTCGAAGCAAGAAAGGGATCAGTGTAGCTGAAAGTAGATGGATCGGCATGATTTGTTGACTTGGGAAGTTATACTTCAACTCATAATGATGGGATCGACATAGCCTATGAAAGATGGATCAGTGTAACCGTGTGAGTATGGGTCAGCATAGCATATGAATAAAGGATCGACATAACATATAAAAGGATTCGGCATAGATGGATGGATCGGCATAAGATATAAAAGGGCTTGGCATAGATGGACAGATCGGCATATTTGAGTCCACCAAGGAGGGATCGACATATGTCAGAGACCAAGTGCATTCTTACATTCAACGATCAATATCTTGAGATCTAAAAGTCCAAGGCAGATAAAATTTAGAGAGCAAGGTATATAGACCCTAGGGAACCTACCCTAGAGATTGCATGTCAAATGGCTAAAGAAAGAAGGATCGACATATAACTATCTGAAGGGTTCGGTAGAAAACAGCTCACATGTGGAGTTGAACCAATGATCAACCAATAGCATGAGCTCCACTATTCCAAATAACATGATATTTGAAGAGCCAATATATCTAAGCATGAAGAAGCCACCATAGAGATCGCTGCCCAAAAATTGACATATGAAGGGATCGGTACCGATCCCTCTTCATTGGGATTTAGGCCTAGCGACCCCTCTGGTGGGCCCATATGGGTTAGAAGGTCCTATAGCCGAAGTTTCATAGATATTAGTGGTCACCTTCACCTATAAATACTGACCTAAGGGGTCATTCTGAGGATCTTTACGCAGCTGGTTACTTGAGTCTTTAATGTAATCAAGTTTTTTCTTGCTTCTTGTTGTTGTAATCAAACTGTGAGTGAATCAATAAAGATAATCTTCAAAGTGGACGTAGGCATACAACGACGAACCACTATAAATTCATGTGTTCTTGATTTTTGGTTTGATTAGTCTGTTAGTTTAATCTATTCCTCAGTTTCAATTTTACTTTCTTCATTTACTTCTCTACATAAATCTACTCTTAGATGTTTGTGGCCAATTTGGTTGCAAACAGTGGCTGCTCCCTAGGGCGAACTACTTGGTCTGATAAATTTCTTACCTTCTAAATCCACCAACTGCGCCTTTAGCTCCTTCATCTCGGTAGCTGTCATTCTACTTGACGGTCTACTCACCGTTTTTCTCTTGGTACTAAATCTATCCAAAACTCTATGGCTCATTTCGGCGGTAGTCCTATCATAGGCTCAAAGACATCTGTGAATTCTCTAACAACGGAAACTCAGTTCAACTCGTCTTCATCATCCATAACACCCAACAAAGACTTAACCTCAAAACTAAGGTTTTCTATGGAGTATATAATCTGATCGCTACAACTAGGGTGTTTAAGTGATATTTTCCTATCATGGCAAAATATCCTAGCATTGTATTTACTTAACCAATCCATATCCAAAATAATTCTGAACCCTACAAAATCAAACACATGCAAACTGCAAGAAAATACATGACCTAATAATTCAAACTCTAGGTGGTCACATCTCATCCAAGAGTCGCATAGCCTCCTATCTGATTCGCAACCCTTAAGGAAGTAACTAGGTATGAGGGTTCGAGGTTAAGCTTATCTACCAAACAATGAGATATAAAAGAATGCGATGCACCAGTATCAAATAGAACTCTAACTGGCATACCATAAATCAAAAGCATACCTCCCAACATAGCTTTTCCTTTTTCCTATACTGTTGGTCTCAAGGTAGCTGGTTCCATTGCAAACACTTTGCCCTTTCCATCCTTGGCTGGCTCCTTGAACTGGTTCTTATAGTGTCCAACCTAATCACAGTTGAAACATTTTACTCCTTTCTTATCAGCAGCTTTCTTCTCTTTGCTTTTTCGGCACTCATGAGCATAGTGTTCCTTCTAATCACACTTATAGTAAACTACATCGGCCTTCCCTTTCTTGCCAGCTCCACTCTTCTAAGCGCCCTTCTTTTGAAAAACTTTATCTTCTGGTTCCGCCCACCTTGAGCTTCCCCTACTTTGTTACCCTCAAGAAAAGAAAGCATCTTTTCCTGCCTCAAAGCCATCTCAACAACTACATCACACGGATCTCTAATATGTGGCAAACTTGCTTTAGCAAGCTCATGTTTTAGTCCGCGAATGAACTTCTCAATCCTTTTAATAACTGTATCAACTGTAGCATATATGTATCTCGATAGCTCCTTAAATCTGGTATCATACTCCAGCACTGTCATGTCTCCTTGCGCTAACTCAGAAAACTTCCTGTGCAAAGTCCACTTAGCAATCTCCGACATGAATCTTTCCTCAAACCTTCTTTTGAATTCTGCCCAAGTCATGATCTCTTCATTTACTCATACAGTAACACTGTTCGACCAATACAGTGTCGGTCCTTGCAATTGCCTAGAAGAAAGTCTCCTATTTTGCTCATCATTGAGTCCAAAATCAGCAAAAATCCTCTGGCAATGAAGCAGCCAATTCTCCACTTCAATTGCATCTTCCGTCCAGATAAACGGCTGTCCTCCAAGCCTAGCATAATCTCTGCTTGGTACTGCAAAGTTATCAACCATCGGAGCTTCCTAATTTCCACCAACTAACCCCACGGCAGCTCCAGCTTGCATCATGTTGACGAAGAATTGATACATAGCTCCCATATCAAATTGCGGCGCTTCAGAACCCACATTAGCAGTTTGTGCCCGACATGGATTCCTTCTAGTGTTCGGTCTAGCATTACCATTGGTTATGGTGCTTCCTCCACCAATGTTAAGTCTTCCACTCCTAGCATCCATATCTTACTTCCATAAAATCTGCATTCGAGTCTTTGTAAGATACAGAAGAATTACCTAAGAGAGATGGAAGAATAGAGATAAAGCATACACTTATATATAGCAATTACAAGTATGTTACTATAGCATTATCCCATACCCCAATCTGTCCTTAATTTCTTAGGATTATGTTTTCAAAACCATTTTAAGCTTTTTTTTAGTTTTTATAAACCTATGCTCTAATACCAAGTTGTAATATCCCCTATCTTAAGGCCCGAAGCTAAGCACTACAGATCCTGAAGTCATCCATAGTATTAACTTCCGGTGACAAAATATAGAAATATTAATGGTATACATAAGATCAGAAGTACATGAATATGAAATAAAATCAACATAGATTTCAAAACAGCTTTTCTAATTACATTTCAAATAAATATTTCATATTCAGATACATAATCCTAAAACGATTCCCAGGTTTTGATCAAATATAATTATTACAAATTATGCCAAGAGCAACAAATGAAGATGCCTCCTTGGATGATCAGAGTACTGAATAGACATATCAGTCATAATAATCACGGTAGAAATAATACTAAATAGCTCCTACATAGCTAGCTTGCCTCCTGTACATCTTCAGAAGTTTATTCGTCCAACCTACTAAACCTAAAAGGTCCTTAACTCTCAATCTCCTCAAATCAAAATTTGAGCACCCGAGAGTTTAAGGGGAGAACATAAACTTTGAGTCAGACATAAAGCTTGGTGTGAATAATACTATTACATCTCGATTTACTGATTTTAAGTGATACCACGCCGCTAGCGGAATGGGTTTTCCTCACTAATATCCATTTAAAAGTATATCTTTTGCAAATTAAAATCCTACAATTAAACTAATTATAACAAGTAAAGCAAATACATATATGCATAAAGATCAGGAAATCAATGGACCATCTGTCCACACTATAGTTTTACCTGGCTAACTATTAACCATTGGCTGACTCGGGCCTACCAGACATAATTAATTATCTAACTTCTATTAGACACACTACTGGGCTATCTGCCCTTAACTATCTTCCTCTAGGGTCAACTAATCCTAATGGTTTTGCGGGCTCACCAATAATCTATCTTTACTCTTTATATTCCCTTCTATGTGTAACATTATTTTAGTCCCATCTATGACAAAGCTCTACACACTGGAATTTTGGACTTATATTTGCTATGGGATATTAGCTAAAGTATAAGGCGCGACCATGTACCAGTCCAATATGTTCTTCTAATATCCGAGTCATAAACTTAGGGTTAACTACCCTATTCATATTTCCTGTCATATACTTAGGTTTGACTACCCTATTCAAATTTCCTTTCCTTGTAAACAACCTTTACAAATGACTTACCCCTGAAATCATATCTTTATAAAACAAGGAAGTCATAAACTTGGTTTTACTCAAAACACTTATGCCATGATATATGCTTTACACAAAACAATGTTGATGAAATCATATCAATGGGATTATCTATCCCTTCATAATAAGTTAAAACCTTTTATTAACTTAGAATGATTTAGGCTATAAGGCCAAAACAATACCTTCGAAACCTTTGTTTAAAATCTTAAACAATCCCTTTCGAATTCTTTGAAAGTACCCCTTTCAAAACAAGTTAACTAATTTAACCTTGGAAACACTAGGCCAAAGGGCCAAAACATACCTTTCGAATGTATTGATAATAGACCATTCGAAATCATTATTTAAACCTTAGACATCCTCTTTCGAAACCATTAAACTTGTCTTTCAAAAGCATTGGAACGTTCTTTTCAAAACACTTAAAACAACTCTTCCGGTACGCATAAATATACCTTTCAAAAACATTGGGGTTTCCTCTTCGAAACACTTATAATATACCTTTCGAAAGCATTGGAATCCTTCACTTAAAACATACCTTTTGAAAGTATTAGATTCAAGTAAAAATTTGTGGACTGCTTCAAAACCATTTAAAATCATTTCCTTCAAAACCTTTGGGTTTAACATATAATATGACTATAGGGTCATAGAAAACCGGGGTGAAAGCTTTAATTTCAAAAGCATTAATCCCAAGTAAAAGAAAGGGGATAGTTTTGAAACCATCCCTTTCAAAACCATTACCTCCGGAACCATTTAAAAGTGGCTATAATACCCCTTTCGAAAGCATTAAGAAGACGGCTTAAAATTAAAAAGGCGAAAGCACCCTTTCGAATACATTACTTTAAGGCTATAAAAAAAAGTGGCCTTAACTAGTTCGAAAGGTAAGAATAAGGCAACATGGTTATCGAATAGGTTCAAAGCGGCTATCCTTTCGAAAGCTTCTTTAAAAAAAAAGGTGCAACTCATTTGAAATCTCTTTTCTAAAACAAAGGCAAGTTGATTGGTTCAAAAGCTAAGAGAGTTGGCTTCGACCGCTTTGAAAGCTTCTTTTATAAACAGAAGTAAGTAGTGGAGTTGAAAGCTTTGAAGAATAACTTCTACCCTTCGAAAGCAAGGTTTCGACACTGTCCCTTCCGCCTTTCCCCAATGCACTACGTATCAATTGCTTGATACCATGTGCATTAGTTTCGAATGAGTTCTTTAGCGGCGGCATGATGTCGGAAGCCAACAGATGGAAGTGGCGAAGTAGTAAATCCAAGCAAAACTGATTTTTTGCCTTTAAAAGAAAGTTCTTATCACCTAACTTGCCTTATTTATCAAAATGCAATTGGTTTCCATTTCTTTATCAAAAATCCTTTTCTAAAAGTGCTGCCAAATTCAGAATTTTCAATTAAAAACATTTTAACAATTAACCCCTTCTCCTTGATAAAATATATAAAACATTTAAGTTAAATAATTTTATAACCATAGTAAAATACTTAGGGAAATACCCCAAAAATCACCATAATTCACTTTAAATATGTTTTCTAACATACTTGAATTTCAGACCCAAACCCGTTATATAATTGCTTTAAATAATTTAAACCCAATATTAGATATTTTCTTTCATAGAAAATTCATAATAAATTCACAACAACTTCAAAATTTATGAAACTTGAAACCCACTTCTAAAATAATGTTTTTGACCATATCTCAAAAACGTAAGTCATTTGGATGTCATTTATTTAGTTTTTCCAATCTAAACTCATCACAAAATCTATATGAAATAATATAAATCATCAACAAGAATATATACCTATTTAAATATATATATATAACATGGCATATTATTTGCAAAATAATTCGGCCATAATCATAAAACCGAAATCATAGTCAAAATGAGATGTAAATCTATTATTCACATTGGCTTGGTGTTAAGAAGGTTGAGATTTGTTCTTTGATTAATTTGCTTAAGCCTTCTACTTTAATTCTAGCTTTTCATCTCCTTGAACCTTCTTAATAGTGGCCGACCGAGCTTGTAAGGTTTTAGTTTTGTTTGGAAATGTCAAAATGAATAAGATATGAAGGATAGAAGGGTTTAGGGGTATAAGAACAGAGTCTATTCCTATTTTTCCCTAATCATATTCCCCCTACTTACTTACCTTTAATTCTCTTTTTCTTACATATTCATTAAGGCACGACTCCTTTATTAATTTATAAATCTCAATCCCTTAACCATCTACATTATTTCATTTAATTTATCTAATTAAATGCTCTAAATAATGTTATTCAAAATTAAGGTCCTTACATGAAGCAGCTTGAATATATTTTTGGATTCGATTTTCGACCACTAATGGATGTTACACCTGGATTATTGGCAGCATTGGGGGTTAGACATATGAGAATGGATAGGATTGGTATGAATCAAAAGAAGGAAGCAAGTTGGTTGAAATTATGGATCAGCTTGAGAAATGTGAGAAGTCGAGATATTTGAGGAGGGATGGAAGGCTGTGTTTGCCGAAGTTGAAGGAGCTAATAATGGAGGTGTTAACGAAGTGTCATCATTCGAGGAAGATCATTCATCTTGGTTGTGATAAGATATATAGGGATATGAAGAGGATTTATTATTAGCCAAGAATAAAGTGAGATGCGGTAAGATATGTTGCGAGATGTCTCACTTGTCAAGGAGTTAAGGTGGAGCAGAGGAAACCAAGTGGATAATGGATTGTACGATAGGTTTGCAAATCACGCTCATGTTAGTGGGAGTCGATTGATAAAGTGATACTTGGAGTACAGATGATAATGGATACGCTGGAGAAAGTAGAGTTGATTAGAAAAAAGATAATGGCGGCATAGGATAGGTGGAAATCATACACTGATAGAAGATGAAAGGAGTTGGAATTCAAAGATTGTGATCTTATGTTTGTGAAGGTATCGCCTCTTAAGCATTTGATGAGGTTTGAAAGTTCAGGAAAGTTGGTGCCAATATTGTTTGACCGTTTAAGGTGATGGAGCATATTGGAGGATTAACTTATAGAGTGGAGTTACTGAAAAAGATGGTTGGAGTTCATGATGTATTCCATGTATCACATCTGCGAAAATGTGCGCATGACTCAGCCATAATGGTGGAACCTAATCAGTTAGAGGAAGTGGAGTCAGAATCTGAAGCAAGTTCATCTAAAGAACCTACACGGATAGTGGAGCATGGGATTCGAAGGCCAAGGAATAAAATAATCAAGCTGGTGAAAGTGCAATGGGGACACGATCCGGTGGAGAGTACATAGGAATCTGAGGAGAAGATACGGGCTTCTTATCCTGAACTCTTTACCAATATGTTCTTTCAGTTGGTGTGATTTATTAGAAATAGGTTTTGGTTGCTTAGATTGGATGTTAGGAGTTTGTGATATTTATGGATGATATGCTATGTACTACCCCTTATGCTACTAAAGTTGCATTCATATGAACTACTAGTTTTTATATTAGGATTACTATGCATCATGCCAACTATGTCATACTTTTGCAATCGTATAGGTTGCATTTATCGCATTTATTGCATTATGCTAGATTTTCACAAGTATCATGATCATGCAAATTATATTCCTTGTTTGAAATGCTAATACTCTGATTAGGATCTGTATATATGTTTAGAATGACTAATATAAATAATTGCTTTGTTTGAATGGTTGTACACATGCACGAGTGATAAAGATGGGTAAAAGAAAGAGTGAACGTCTATTACATTTTCCGTTCCTTTGGAATTTTGGGGACAAAATTCTTTAAAGGGAGAGAATGTAATACCCATAAATTTTATATATAACTTAAATAATAAATTATAAATAAATAAATTTGAAATTTAAATTGGAGGGTATTTTGATAAATTTCGATTAGAGGGGAAAATCGTAATTTTACCATTTTACAGACAGTTGAATTTGCTGATAAGAGCCGCACGATTGCATAGCTCTTATTTTCTGGTAGAGATGGAGTATTCATTAGTTTAAATCAGACGTGAGATATCAGGGTTTTAGTAAAGTGGGCTGAAATCGTGTGCAGACAGGGACCAAACTGGGCTGAATTGGGTTGGGTTTGAAACGCAAATTCAAAATTAAAACACCATTTTAGTTCTTTCCTCCTAAAGCCTATTTTTAAACTACATACATTTTAGTTTCTATTTTTCCTTTCTCATTTCTAAAAACTACCAAACTCTTCTTCCTCCTCCTCCCATCATCTTAATACAAAATTCGACGAGACGAAGTGTGTTGGAATCGCAGCGAGGCTCTCTATTATCTAAAGTAAGAATCGAAGGCTAATTTGGAGATTTGGATTTTTGGAGATATGGGAAAATAGAGGAAATTAGGTTCTTTAGCCTGATTTTGGTAAGCGTGGCTTCTCTGATCTTGTATAATAATTTGATAATGGTATAGGATGCTTTAAGGCTATCCTAGGACTAAACTATAAAGTAAATTTTTTCCCAAATTGATGATATCTAAACTTAAAAAATATAAATACATACCTTTCTTTTCAGAACACTTCAAAAGACCTGAATTGGTCACTAATCTAATTCAAAACCTATAGAAAGTATAATTGGATGATATGAACATGTTACGACTCTGGAAAATTAGTAGATAATGTATATATATGATATGGAACCTTCATAAACAAGAAAGAAGTAAATAAATCAGAATCTTGAATCAAAATATACAAATTAACTTTGAAAACCCATATCTAGGTTGTGCACCATGCACCAATCCACCGGTGGATGACCCAGATTTGGGTATTTTGGGCCTTTGACTCCCGGATCGATGTGCGTTATTCTGATCTTTTGTGCGATGTCCTCTAGCGACTATATGGTGATGGATTGACACACATGGCTGCTATTTGGATGCATAGTTTGATGATGGCGTTGTAGTAGGATGTCAAAAATATTGCTTTGGAATGATAGGAAAATACTCGAACCGTATATGGATGTATAGCTTGATAAAAACGATGTATAGATATAGCGTACTTAGATTAGGATAGACAAATGAATATGTAAAATCTTGATAGTAATCCGAATGTAGTATGTATGGCTTTGAATTGCACAGTTTAATGATGTAGTGTGTATGGCTTTGGACGAAGAACAAATACTTGAATCTTGTAGCGCACGTTGAGGGTCATTGATTCATGGTATTAACGAGCGTTCTCTTGTAAAGCAACGAGGTTGGTGCAGGAGAGTTTTTGATGTGGACAAAAGTCGACCTGTAGCACACGTGGTGGGATTAGGTGCGAATCCAATTCGTATTACTATCCTTTACTGCAGGTGATGAGACCGGATAATAGCTGTAAATGGGTAATCATTTACCATAGGTAGTAAGATCGGACTACGTAGACGTGAGATCCTTTACCATAATTGGCGAAACTGGATTTTGTATAGGGGATCCTTTACCGTAAGTGTTCGAGTTCGGATCAATTTTACATAGTATAATATTAGTCTATAGCATGCAAGGTAGGACCAAAAGTATTGTACTTTTGCCTTAAATCATGTTATATCACTATCACAGTAGAATACCTATATTAGATTGGCTTCACTTACTCAAACGTATGTCTAACCTACTCTTATATTATTCTATCTATATTGTTTAAGTTAAAGGATTCTAGAGACATGATGTACCAGGAGGCGAGATCTGATAATATTGTAAATATTATATGTAAAGGTTGTATAAATAATATGTATCTTAAAGACATGATGTGACAGTGTCTGTGTGGAGTTAATTTGGTTTGGATTGTACAGACTTATGTTGTGTATCATATATATATATATATATGTAATGTAACGATCTGGGATTTTTCGCGCTCGAAAATCGACATCCATACTTTACATCGTACTCGAATGCCATAGATTCGACCGTTCAAATCCGAGTCGCCGGAGCTTATAACACAGTTAAGTAAATAACACAGCGGAAAAAAAAAAGAATAATACATTGATATACAATATCTGATACAACAGAGTGATACAATGAATATCAATATACATCAGAGATATGATACAAGAAATAGCAGCGGAAAAGAAAACGATAACATCAGCAGCGGATAATCTCCATCTTCAAAACGCCAATCCAGAAATAGCTTGAACTCTTAATAACGATGCACAAAGATAAGCAAGTGCAGTCCATATCCAAAGACTGAACTAGCTCCAAAAAATCTACTAATCCCGACTATCTGAAAAACAGGCGCCTGTCCAAACTCGATCACTGACCAGGCTTCCATCACCCGAAGGCACGAGTAACTCGATCACCTATCGGTGACAAACGAATCGAAAAACAGGCGCCTGTCCAAACTAGGTTTACGAAAAAGAAATCATCACCGTCGCCTCCACGTTCACCTGACCACACTTCTACTATTTTTCCATGAACCATTGGTCACTCCTCTACCCTCCTCGAGAAGCCCGACCTCCCTCAATGGCGCGATCGCCTGAACTTGACAAAGAACGAAAATTCAAACCACCTGAACTGCTCTCTCATCACTCATCTAAAAATCACGATTTAAACCTTAAAAATCATGTTTTAGTATAAAGATTTCATTCGCATACCTGGATTTATGAATCATGAAGTTTGAAATTTTACCCATTGAAAATGTTATCAGATCTCTTGAGTTCCTGAGCTAAAAACAATTTGTTTTGGCTTGAATAAAATTTTAATCCCAAGTATAGGTTATAACAACCACTTCTTGTTTTAACTCTACATCCAGAAATAAATAGATCGAGAGAGAAAGATTTTTTTTTTAAAAAAAAAGGGTCTGTTGTTTTTAAACTTGAAACAGTGAACAAATATAACTACAGCTTGCTCACAGATACTATCATTTTTCACAGAGCATTCATATATATGTAGATACAACCATATCTACTCACAAGTGTATTCACAACAATTTCATCCTTTAAAATTTTAAAAAAATAAAGTTACTCACCTATTTTCCAGAAGAAAGAAGAATAAACAGAGCTTTTCTTTTTGTTTTGAAACAGGCTTGTGAAGGTTGCAAAACTGAAACTCCTCTTTCTTTGATTCTCTGCTTAAATTGTTGTTTATGTTGAAATGTTTGTTTAAAGTGAAGTTGTAGTTCACTTCAGATTTTTCTTGTCTGGAATGGACGAAACGAATTGAGGAAGGCTTTGATATAAAGAAACAGGGATGCTGGGTGATGATATCTTGTACAGGTGATAAAATATTGTTTGTACAAGAGGCATGGCTGAAGATGCTTGCATTTATTTGTTGTACCACTTATCATTTTTTTTATTTGTTTCCATCTTATCTCGGCTGTACAAATATGAGTATATTTTGCTTTGCTTTGGTGGCTGGTATAGTTGTGGTGGCTGGTATGAATATGGCATTAATTGCCATGGTACTTTATGTCTTCATATGTTTGTCGTTTCCTCATGCAAGCTTATCTTTTATATGTTTTGTATATAAACATTTGTATTTTCTTTTGCAAGCCTATGTACATGAACATGTTTACTTGTTTCTTACTTGTTTGCATTTGATTAACTTCTTTTACAAGCCTACACTTATCTTTTATTTTGGTGGCTGATAGAATACAATTTAGGCTAACTTTTATTGCTTTGTACAATTCTTTACTTATCTTATATATTTGTATTTCTATTTTTTTTATATGTTGTTAAAATTTCTCTAATGTATTCACTTTATATTTTTACAAAGTTTATTAACATGTTATTTGAATTTGTCTATGTATTCATTTTATTTTATTTATCGTCTTATATTTTTAATTTATAAATTCAAATTATTATTAACCATCAATCCTAATCTTTATTATTATTTATTATTATTAAACCATTTATTTACAATTTAAATTCAAGTCAAATATATATCTATATATTTATTATTTTCAAATTCACTCATATATGCCCAAATACATATATACACATATATATACAATATTTACAATATTTTTAAATTTAATTGATTTTATATATTTTCTATTCGAATCGGGGAAACTCGCTTCCATTTAAAATCAATTTTACAATTTTTTTTATTCCAAAATTTATTTAATTATTAATTTAAATTAAAATAAAATCTAGGGTCGTTACAAACTTTCCCCCTTAAAAGAATTTCGTCCTCGAAATTCGCAGGCACGAAAACAACACAGAGATAGACAGATTCGATCTCCTATAATTCCTCAAACACTAGTTATGAATTCCAAACTCAAGTCGGAATATCTCAAAATACATACCAATTTGTCCCACTTCGGACTTTGGTATTCACAAGAAATTACAATAGAATTTCAAATTTGGTTTTAAACGAAATCGTTTTATCGATACAATTCAAATTTAGCTTCATATTCTATTAATCAATTTAACTCAATTTAAAATTTCCAATTTATTTAAAATTTTAATTCCAAATTTCCAGTTCATATTCATTAAAGTTTAAATCAAAAACTGATAAGAAACCGATGAAGATTAGAAGTAAGGTTTTTCTACAACGGTTCGTAGAACCATCATCACACTGAAACTTCTTCTTGTAGCTGGTACGAAGAAATGAAAAGAATTTGGAAACGAATCAAAGGAAATTGATAAAGAAAGATTGTTTCCACTGTTGCAGGGTATTGACCATTTGTAGTCGTATTCCCCCGTCCCCTATCTCATCCTCTTCTTGCACTCATACTCACTATCAGTGGATAATAAGAGAATTTACTAAGGCATACGGACGGATATCTTAGAGATTACTCATTCTAGGGATACTTCACCCTATCTCTAATGAGCTACTTAACGTGTTATACTCCTGAGCTAAAGTTCAACCTTAGCTCTGATACCAAATGTAACGATCTAGAATTTTTCGCGCTCGAAAATCGACATCCATACTTTACATCGTACTCGAATGCCATAGATTCGACCATTCAAATCCGAGTCACCGGAGCTTATAACATAGTTAAGTAAATAACACAGCAGAAAAAAAGAATAATACATTGATATACAATATCTGATACAACAGAGTGATACAATGAATATCAATATACATCAGAGATATGATACAAGAAATAGCAGCGGAAAAGAAAACGATAACATCAGCAGTTGATAATCTCCATCTTCAAAACGCCAATCCAGAAATAGCTTGAACTCTTAATAATGATGCACAAAGATAAGCAAGTGCAGTCCATATCCAAAGACTGAACTAGCTCCAGAAAATCTACTAATCCCGACTATCTGAAAAACCCAACTCTAGACTGCTCGTGTAGAAAATTTTGAGCACCCAGAGTTTAGGAAAGAAACAATAAACTCCGGATCAGTCAT
Organism: Allium fistulosum; assembly: GCA_030737815.1. Taxonomy (NCBI): domain Eukaryota; kingdom Viridiplantae; phylum Streptophyta; class Magnoliopsida; order Asparagales; family Amaryllidaceae; genus Allium; species Allium fistulosum. The sequence continues at coordinate 638,926,313 of CM060901.1, forward strand.
GGGACTGGTGTGAGCAACAAAAACAGTTTATCTTTAAAAACGAATAGCAGAAAATTTTAAAGTCAATTCGCAATGCTTTTGGAAAATGAAACTACCATAAGACCTCCCACCACACACACAATGCAAATGCAGAATTGGAGGAGATTTCTTCTTATGATAGTCAAACATGCTTGATACGCAGATTCTTTTCAATATTATTTTTATAAGTGCAACGTGCAGAAAACTTTTCGAAAGTATAATATAAATCTTAGCCAGCATAGACATTCCGAACTATGCCTACTATAGCTAACATCTAAACAGTGGTGACCACCATAAGTAAATGGCAGGTTCTACAACTAATACCGTACACAGTTCGTATTGGAGTTTGGATTTCCAACAAATGGTCAGGCCAAGGAACTTCCCATTGCCACATAGGTACGCCTCTGGAAAGACGACCCGAGAAATAACCTAACATTACTGTTAGATCTCTGCCAACACAAGGTCGGGTTACCCCTAACTGGGTAACTACTGACACGAATATGTCATCCCCCGATCGTAACCGATCTTCCCGAGGATCCTCGATTCCAACAACCACAAAGTAATAAACTTGCAGCAACAACATAGGTTAAGTATCTGGGCTCCATACCATGATACCACCTCTATCCAGAAGGAATGACATACACTAAAGGGGCGCTACCCCCTAATAACCTTGCTGCGTCCTTCCTGTTTTGACCATTCCGGGGTGTGAGGTTCGACGAAGTCTCGTCCACAAAGCTATGCTTTATACAAAAGCTATGCTTCAGGTCAACAGATGATCAAAGTAATGATCACAAAGATAAATGATCAAACAAATGATCATATCACAAATGATCAAACAATGATCATCACACAGCAACACTCAGCATGTCACATTACCAAATTGGGAGTATATCGCTGATAACCTTCAACTACATAACCTCTGAGCTCGTACGTCTCAGAGAAGGGTGCTAAGCTAAGAGAATAAATTCTCCGCCACCAACAGATATGTATTTGAAAGAAATCGGCTTTATATCTCAAAGTGTAATGTCAGACATGTAACCATACAAGTCTGTTCCGGGTTCGAACAGAACCGAAGGCACTTCCAAAGAAGCCCTTGCAAATCCGGATAATTTCTAATCACGTCCGGACTTCCCATCACAAAGGGTGATAAAATCTCTATATCGGGGCCAGTCGATGCAGAGACATTCGACGAGTTGTCCTTTCGTTTTCGAAAATATCCGGTCTTCACCACCGGTCTTCAAATGCTATCCATTTACGTCGTATCACTATTCGGAATGGGTTATATGACACAAATGTCTTTTCTCGGCTAACCTGAATAACGAGCGCAATTAAAAATCATATGGATACTGGGGTCTCAGTTAAATCACAGCTTAAAACCCAAAAATTTTCATTCGAATGGTTAAAACAAATTACCATTTTCAAATCTTTAAACAAAAAGATTCATTTAACAACCTCCAATGGTTTAAACAATTTCCATACTTTAATCTTTTAAAAAAAAGATCCAATTCGCAAAGTTCACCCCATTTACAAAGATCCATTCATAGATTTTCAAATCGATTTCCATTTCAATTGGATTAACTCGTTAAATCCTTAAATCAAGATTTAACTTATATATAGCTTTCAAAACAATTTCATTTCGAATGGTTTAAACAAATCATCATTTTAAATCTGTTAAAAATAAACAGATTCAATTCATAGCTTTCAAAAAGGATTCATTCATAACTTGGAAAACCATTTTTCAATTCAATCTTGAAATTCCTTTAATTAAACTGGAATTTCATTTCTTATCTGAAAGCTTTTATTCTTTTAAAACAAACAGTTTCATTTCAGGAAATCTGATTCATTCATACGAGTTGAAATCCTTGGGTTAAATTCAAATTCTCAAACCGATATCTTTAAATGGTTTAAATTCATATAACTTGTACAGCAACTTAAATCCCTAGTTTCGAATCATAGAATTCAATTTCAAACTTGAATTCAATCAAATTATTTAAATTTTCAAAACTCGATTAAGTTATTCAAAATAACTTTTATATTTGAAATTCCATTTCAAAAGCTTTTCACTTTAAACCCAAATTTCCAATTTCAAAAACATCAAATTTAAATTATCTGTGACTTAACCGATTTCCACGTGAAATCCATATTTGTGTGTGTATAAGTGTGGTCCAGGGTTTTAACACAATAGTGCAACATCATTCAATTATCACATATCAGAGTACAGAGATATAGTTGATAAGCGGTATTAACTATCACGCTTATCGTTCATTCACAGATCACAGATATATATCACAGATAAGTAAATTACAGATCACAACATAAATCAGGATGTATCACAAAGCATCACAAATCAGGGATATCAAACAATTCACATTCAATAGAATCCAAACATTCATAAGTAAAATCAGTTAATTGTTTGATTAATTCAAATCAAATTAATTTCTTATGAATTACTAATCATGGTTAATCAACATCGATAAATTACAAATTATTTTGATTAATTATTCTTTAATCATTTATTAATTAATCATTCTTAATTAGTTATGATAAATGACTACGCTTAATCTTAAATCAATGTTAATTACTTGCTTAATCCACTTTTAATCATAAATTAATTACTTTTAACTAAGTAATTATCTTTAATCAATGATTAGTTATCATTAATTGCTATTGATTAAGTCTTAATCACCATCATAAATTAATCATTCAACTTAACTAACATTTTTAAAGAAATCTTCTTTAAACTTTGAAAACCAATTTATTACTAACTACGAACTTTTAAAAGTTAATTAATTTAATACTTAACTTAAATCAATTACTTAGTTAAAATAATAATTAAGAGTTGAGACATTGTAAAGTATTAACTATATAATTAAACTGGTATTAAAGTTTTAACTTAATTTTGTTAAACATTTATTAAATTCACAATGCTTAAGTCCAGTTGAAACACAAATTTTTCTTAACTTCTTTTTATTTTAATACTGCAGTTTTGAAAATAAAACCACCCGAGTACTACCCCTTCAAAACTCGAGTAGTACTTTGAGTTTTTCACCAATTCTCCCGCGATTTGCTTCGAGTCACCTTCTTCTTCCCAACATCACAATCCACCCAAACTTCATCAGATACCAGTGACACATGGTGCACGTGTACCATCACCATGGCCATCGCCGATCAACATCGACCATCCTCCCACATCGGCGATCCTCCCCAGTCCTATTCCGATCATCAAATCGATGATCACATCATCAAATCAAAATCGAGCGTTCGAGCTCGATACAGGTACCGGAAACAAAACCTGGAAAACTCGAAAGCAAATTCACTCCAAAACCTGGCAACACCCCTGCTCAACGCTCCGACCACTAACGGCTACCCAACTCCGGCCGTGAACTCGTCACTGACCAGGCTTCCATCACCCGAAGGTACGAGCAACTCGATCACCTATCGGTGACAAACGAATCGAAAAACAGGCGCCTGTCCAAACTAGGTTTATGAAAAAGAAATCATCACCGTCGCCTCCACGTTCACCTGACCACACTTCTACTATTTTTCCATGAACCATTGGTCACTCCTCTACCCTCCTCGAGAAGCCCGACCTCCCTCAATGGCGCGATCGCCTGAACTTGACAAAGAACGAAAATTCAAACCACCTGAACTGCTCTCTCATCACTCATCTAAAAATCATGATTTAAACCTTAAAAATCATGTTTTAGTATAAAGATTTCATTCGCATACCTGGATTTGTGAATCATGAAGTTTGAAATTTTACCCATTGAAAATGTTATCAGATCTCTTGAGTTCCTGAGCTAAAAACAATTTGTTTTGGCTTGAATAAAATTTTAATCCCAAGTATAGGTTATAACAACCACTTCTTGTTTTAACTCTACATCCAGAAATAAATAGATCGAGAGAGAAAGATTTTTTTTTAAAAAAAAAGGGTCTGTTGTTTTTAAACTTGAAACAGTGAACAAATATAACTACAGCTTGCTCACAGATACTATCATTTTTCACAGAGCATTCATATATATGTAGATACAACCATATCTACTCACAAGTGTATTCACAACAATTTCATCCTTTAAAATTTTAAAAAAATAAAGTTACTCACCTATTTTCCAGAAGAAAGAAGAATAAACAGAGCTTTTCTTTTTGTTTTGAAACAGGCTTGTGAAGGTTGCAAAACTGAAACTCCTCTTTCTTTGATTCTCTGCTTAAATTGTTGTTTATGTTGAAATGTTTGTTTAAAGTGAAGTTGTAGTTCACTTCAGATTTTTCTTGTCTGGAATGGACGAAACGAATTGAGGAAGGCTTTGATATAAAGAAACAGGGATGCTGGGTGATGATATCTTGTACAGGTGATAAAATATTGTTTGTACAAGAGGCATGGCTAAAGATGCTTGCATTTATTTGTTGTACCACTTATCTTTTTTTTTATTTGTTTCCATCTTATCTCGGCTGTACAAATATGAGTATATTTTGCTTTGCTTTGGTGGCTGGTATAGTTGTGGTGGCTGGTATGAATATGGCATTAATTGCCATGGTACTTTATGTCTTCATATGTTTGTCGTTTCCTCATGCAAGCTTATCTTTTATATGTTTTGTATATAAACATTTGTATTTGCTTTTGCAAGCCTATGTACATGAACATGTTTACTTGTTTCTTACTTGTTTGCATTTGATTAACTTCTTTTACAAGCCTACACTTATCTTTTATTTTGGTGGCTGATAGAATACAATTTAGGCTAACTTTTATTGCTTTGTACAATTCTTTACTTATCTTATATATTTGTATTTCTATTTTTTTTATATGTTGTTAAAATTTCTCTAATGTATTCACTTTATATTTTTACAAAGTTTATTAACATGTTATTTGAATTTGTCTATGTATTCATTTTATTTTATTTATCGTCTTATATTTTTAATTTATAAATTCAAATTATTATTAACCATCAATCCTAATCTTTATTATTATTTATTATTATTAAACCATTTATTTACAATTTAAATTCAAGTCAAATATATATCTATATATTTATTATTTTCAAATTCACTCATATATGCCCAAATACATATATACATATATATACAATATTTACAATATTTTTAAATTTAAATGATTTTATATATTTTCTATTTGAATCGGGGAAACTCGCTTCCATTTAAAATCAATTTTACAATTTTTTTATTCCAAAATTTATTTAATTATCAATTTAAATTAAATTAAAATCTAGGGTCGTTACATGTAATTAAACGTATATATTTGTGTAATATGATATTTTGCGTGACCATCCGCCGTGAGACTCTGAAAGTTGTCAGTTAGTATAGTTTTGTCTTATGCTCTCTCTGAATATTAACATGTACCTTTACACCAACGACTCGACTTTTTGGGACTTCGTTGTGTAGTTATAGGTTTCAAAAATGGCGGGTTATTGCAGAAGTCCTCTACATTGAATCTTGCGAGAGATCCTTAAAAGCTTTTAGACAACCTCGCCAAGGAGCAGACTAAGGCTTCGGCCACGGTAGAAGTAGTAAAAGCGATAGCTACTACTCTTTCCAATAAGGCGTTGAAGCGTCCAAACCGACTTGAGGTCGGGAAGGCCGGAGCATCAAAGTAAGGAATCTCTCTGGCTTCACCAGAATCATTAGTCTGAGATCGATGAACAATCACCATCATGGAGATGACCAGAGAGTGGAAGCATAGGTCCATGGCAAGGGCAAGATCCATCTCAAGAAGCAGAAATCCAAGCAAGTGGTTCGAATTACAATTGACAAACACAGTTCTGGAGCCACCTCCTTACTTTTAATCCCAAACAAATTTGATAAAAACCCAAGCGTTCAAGAGCAATGGAAGAGGAAGAGGAAGACAAAGTAATCTATTTTTATCAATAGAATACCGTGCAAAGTTCGAGTTTGCTAGAGAAATTGCATGTTGATAGCCCCATGGCTCAAAGGGGAAGAAGAAGGGAGTATTTATATACTTCTCCTTTCAATCGTAACCTTTATAATCAAAAAGGAAGAAATGATCTTAATTGTAGAAGAGTGATAAGTGTTGTGTTACACCACGTGCGTGTGTGAAATGACACATCCCTGCCACGTCTCGAGAAGCACAACCGCAGCAACCAATGGTGTAATGCCGTATGGGTGATGCATTAATTTCATAGCAGAATTATCGATCGATGGAGTCTTCGATATTTTACACCCCCGTGCCCGTGAGCGGGCACAGACTTGGGGCCAAAATGTTACTTAAATATTTCATAAGTAAGAAGGCAGGCTAATCAAGGTATCTCAGCCTGGCCCGGTCCGGTCTAGGCTGACTTTGTCCATTAGTGCAAGGTGAAAGCCTGGCTTGGCCCATCTCCCATTGGCCGATCGACTCTTTGTCTCTCTCTGGCCTACTCGCAACCTGGCAATAGGCCAACTAGCTTGCTCAAACATCTCCCACTCAGCTATCTCCCGATCGGCATAATTTGAGATTGTATCAAAGGTGGCCCATCATCGATACCGCCACATGTGACCAGTACTCCACCTAAGTCAGCATGCCATTGGCTCTTGTCGGTCCCTCATCCTCCTTACGGTCTCAATAGACCAGCTCGACCCATCTTGCCACCTAGGCATGTGGGAGCAAAGCGGTAAAAGTTACAGCCAAATGAACCTATTTCTGACAACAAGCATGTCTCATTTCCCACAAGCATACTGCAAGTACAATAGCATTTAATATAAAGCATGCTAGAGCATACTCCGGGTACAATCCTCTTGGCCTTCATCTCAGCCACGCACTCCTTTCTTTTGCTAGCCATCCTTTATCATATCCATTCGATCGTATCAATTGGCCAGATGCGTTTTACGCCTTTTTTACAGCACGATCTTAACCATCCAAACATAAGTTCAACTGCTATAAAAACCCCGTGCATGGCAACTTCAAAGGGGTTGGATGGACTCTGGTGGAAGAGGCCCAAGTGGGATGGCCTCCAATAAAGGGGGCCCCAGGTTGGATGAGCCCCCGAGTTGGAACCCATGATCCACCACTCAAGCTTCCTAATATTAGCAGCTTTATTAGTCTTAGGCGTATTATCTTTTCTTGTTATTCTCTTATAATTTCTTATAATTCGGAGAGAGCCATATAGTAAGAGAACTTTACATTAGACGCAGGCAGCTTGGTCGAACCATTTCATATCTTGTGTCATTTTATCATTGAATGCTCTTTTCCCTCCATTTTTTCATCATTAAGCCTAGTGATTAGCAAGTAATCTTTGTACTTCGTAACACATTACCATAGCGAGGTTGAAAAAAATATCGTCAACAGAAAGTGATAAGTAAACCCTATAATTAAAATGTATGTGTAGTATATAAAAATGTCTTATTAGCATGTTGGTACCGTATACGTAGAGATATTTTCTCACTCACCGGCCTTATGTTTTACCATATCTATCTCTTTTTTGTGTTGAAATGTAATATGTTGAGAGGGTCTAGGAAGTGCATGAGGCGAACAGATGACGATGGAGACTCTACGGAGTCACACTATTTATGTTATTTATTCAGCAACCTACTGTTTCAGCATTTTATAACTATGTTGAACTACGTACCATGAAGTGTTATTTTGGTTTTAAATGTAATAACACTTAAATTTAATTCTAGTTAGTTCAGAAAATTCTTTTATGTTATATTTCATTTCATTGTTAGTTCTGAAAGTTTAGTTGAAAGTAAATAGCTCTTTATAATGCTATATCATATTTTACCCCACCATTCACTACTTCGGGAGTTAAACGTTGGTTGAGATGTAGAATTAAAAGGGTAATGAATGACTGGTTGTTATACGATTCCTCGATCATTGAAGAGGTCAGTTGAAAACGTGTGTTCTTGGACATGTCAATGGTGAAAGTACAATGAAATCCTATACATACACGCACACATACATATATATTCATTCTATTTGAACACAAGTTCCTCGACCATTGAAGATGTCAGTTGGAACGTGTGTTCTCGACACGAGCGCACATGCACTCGTTCTATTTGAACTCAAACTTAGAACACAAAATGTGATACAAGAGAAATTAACCATTAGATATCTTCGTGATCATGTAACGACGGAAAGATCCAATGGTTGTGTTAAATTTTGTATCAAAATAGTTGCTTCAATACACACATGCTCGGATGAATAGTAATTCCACACACACGACAGATAAAATTCTACTTCCATCGTGTACTCTAGAATTAAACATATGATGAACATTATTATCACTGCCAAAACACATTATTGAAATGAACACAAATAATCTTAAATTATCAACCCAAAGTGTTCAGTACTTCACAATTCATAATTCCAGTTCAATTTTGCCAACAAAATAACACATATATCAAGTGCACTTATTGGATTCAAAACCTGTAGTACATCCTCACTAAAATCTCATTGAATTTCATCCAGAGCATACAAGTTCAAACTTTAAATCTACCAAGTTCAAATTTTAAGTCTACTGCGGTGAAAGGGCAAGAATGAAATAAAATTGAATATAACAATATCCACCAATTACAGATCCAATATATCCAAAGTCAAAATATGTTAATACATGCAAAAACATAATCTAAAGAATGGTGATAACCAAATTATAAAATCCACGATTTTTGTGTGCCTAATCTAAGTTAAATGAACTTGCAACTTTGAAAAACAAGTTAAGGATGTGTAGCAATGTTAGGGTGTCCATCCAGTCTTTTATTTGCTGTGGGGCATAAAATTATCAGCTGATAATGCCAAAATTGCAAAAGCTCTTTGGAAATTCACCTTATCGTACTTCTGCCGAAATATGAGGATCCAATTATGGTCTCCGTGCTCTGTAGCCAAATTCACTGTTAGTGCTAGGAACAGATGTTATTATCAAGGAGAACTGAGATATTATTAAGGCTGCATTTGTATGCAATAAGAAACTCAGCTGCTGAATGCTGAATAGTCTTAAATAAGCATCAACCAGAATTTTATACTCGAGCATTTTTGTAGTGTAATAATGCACATTAAGAAGATTAAATAGCTATAAATAGAGTTCTATTACAAAGCACTTGGTGCAGTGAGGAAGGGGTGATTTTAATCATTTGTTGTGTGCCAACAGACAGTCTAAAGTTTACCTTAGATTTGATAGAGGGGAAAACGTTCCAGAATCTCAATGTCTCGTCTCCAGCTCCAGTCACAATTGTCTGCAACCAACACTTGTTAAAAATGAACAAAGGAAAAGGAAAAACAAATAACAGAAAAATACTGAAAAAGGGGAACCTGTCCATCGGGGGAGATAGCCAAATATAGCACTCTGAATGTGTGCCCAGTAAGCGTAGCAAGCTATAAAGAATATATGATAAACTGAATTTCATCATGCATGCTCTTCTTATAGCAAGTTAGCACAGTAAGAGGTTAAGGAAAACAAGTACCTTGGTCATTGTTGGGTATCGCCAAACATTTATTTGGTTTTGGGAGTAGCCATGAGTACTGACAAGTTCATTAACATTCTTGGACCAAACAAGATTACAAACCTGCACATGAATAAATAATTTGTGCACGTTCATAAGTTTTGGCTAGATGAGCTAGCTTTTAAGTCGTATGACACATATTAACAATGATAAACTACATTTATACTTGTCTTCAGATTGCAAAGATACATCTGGGGAATGGACCACATTGGCAACGGTTAACCAATTTTAAACAACAATGTTTATAATACAAAACAAGCTAAGGTTTACAAGAAGATAGAAGCTCAGTTCAACAAATGTATCATTCAAGCATATTGATATGCAGTGTGCTTTGTTGCCCCGTCCATCCATCTATCCATCCACACATCCTTTTTTTTATCTCTTAACTAATGAGCGTTCATCAGGCATATGTTAATATGTATCAAATTACAAAATAGTTCATTATAAATGTTTGTTTTTCATGGAAGGATAAGGGCATTTTTGGATTTATATATAATTCATTTGGTCATTTTGTGTAAATTACACAAATTAGCATGCGTACAGTTGCCACGTGTTAACATCACCCTGTATATTTTCTACTACATACTTCAATTTTCAATGACCAAAAAAATTCCCAATTAGTGCCTTACCTAAAGTTTTGAAGTAAGCAATCATCAATTTAAGTGAACTTAGCAGCATGTTTCTATTAACCTCAGCAAAATTACAAACACTGTTTAAATGCTTAATGACGAAATTTTGCATACATGCAAAGTCATATTTTTGTATAATCAGCCTAAGCAAATGAAAACATTGATATTAGTGTCTCGCAATTCCATCTTTGGAATGCTTTAACTCACAACAGATTTATTTTAAGCAACACACAGACTTTCTCTTGGTACCAGCCATCATGGTTTTGATAAGCTTGATATCACACATATGTTCTACCATCCTTGCTATTACGTGCTAGAGACAATATACACAATGTATAAAGCGCACGGATAAGATCTACATACAAGCACACGATAAGACGAGCTGATTTACGATACTAAAAACATAGATTTCAGATGTAATAATTCAACCTGACTTCCAGTATCCATGCAATTGAGATGTGTATCAGTTGCAGTGTTCCAAAACCGAATACATCGATCTGCTGTTCCTCCCCCAGAAGCTAGAAGTCCCTGGATGTGTGGGGACCAGGCAATTGCCTTTACTGCTGCTGTATGCTCGCAATACTTCAATACTGGCTGAGTTGAATGTTTATTCCAAACATATAGCTGAAAAAGGTTGCCCATTATAAGCAACAAATAACTATTTAAAATGACAAAAACATATATAATAGAAGCATACCCGATTATCATTTCCACCGGATGCAAGTTCACGGTTATTGAAAGACCATTTCAATCCGCATACCTATATATTAATTGGTGTCAAATTGCTTAGTCCAACATATGTTAACATTCAATTAATTATTTACCTCTGACTTGTGACCTGATAGCTTGCTAACATAATCATCTTGAGCACGTATATCACGCTGGAGTATTGACTTATCTCTACTTCCTGAAGATAGCATCGATGAACTCCAAGCTAATGAGCCAACTCGCAACCTATGACCTTGCATTGTTCTAATTCTTTTACATCGAGATGCATCCCATATCTAAAGCAATTATTTATATATATCTGATTTAATAAATGATCGGATGGTATGAAATAAATGTGTAAATTTTGATTTAGTGCACAATGCAGGTTACCCTTGAGATGTAATAATATATTTCATTTTAGAACTAGTTGGTGACATTTTTCTTAAAAGTACTAAAGAGCATAATGTTTAAGGTATACATTTTACTTAGAATTCACAGACATCAAATAGCAGTTTACTAGTAGTACAAAGCAGAAGGTTTGGATCGCACTTGCAGGAAGGAATGACCAAGTATTTAGCATTGTGTAGTGTGGTTAACACTCTGGGAGAGTAAACTGAAAATACTATGAATGGCTAATGTAAAGAGATCGTACTCAATTTACCTAAAAGGAACAGCTCTCATCGCTCCAAGAAACAAATAATGACAGTTCTGAATCCTTATGTCATATATGATTACAAGATAAAATTCCTGACATTCACTATTTAAATTTTATAAGATATCAATTAATATATCCCACATTCATTTATTACACCATTAATAATCAATTAATTCACATTAATCACACAACATCCTCAATCAATTCATAACCTAACATAAACCTTGTGCAAGGTAAAAGAAAATAGAAAATAGAAAGTCACCTGAACTTTCCCCAAATTTGTTCCCACTGCCAAATGAGTTCCCCGCTGTGCCCATTGAACAGAACACACACTATCATCAACACCCAAATCACAGAGTTTTGTAACCTAATAACAAATCAAATAAGATCACCAAAACTTAATTCCAAATCACATTTAATGAATGCTTAAAAATTTTAAAAATAAAACAAACACCTTGCTACTGCATGCATTCCACAAATAAACACAGTTCCCTAACCCAACAGCAAGCAAATTATTAGTAGACCAATCTACAAGATTTAAGTAGAAATCATCCTGCAATGCTGGCGCATCTAAAACCTGCAAAAGATCAAAATTTTACACAAACACCAGCTTAAAATTCCTAAAATTTAATAAACCTAGCAAACCTTATGAGGCGATTTGGGTATTTTCCTAGGCGCTTTAGGCTGGCTATTCACAACAGCAGGCATCAATGCGTCCTCAAAATCAAATGCCGGATTCAAACTTCTTCCCACTTCCGCTTTATACCTAAAAATATTCCTATTCACATTATTAAAAGAACCAGAATCCGAATTCGGAGCCGGGGACCCATCAACACTTTTCCTACTAAACCCTGACGATTTCTCGGGCGTGACTGGTGCTTGAACGTTCTCCGACCCGAACAAAACGCTTCTTAGCAATGAGCAGTAAGGACTTTCAGATTTTCCGACATTACTGCTGCCTTTTACATCAAAAAGATCAAAATTTGAAGCGAGGCGGCTTGGTATGAATCGGTCGCTGTAAATGGTTTTGGAAGCAGGAGAGGTTTTAGTATTTGAGTTTGAAAAATCCATTGGGTTCTGATTTGGTAATTTGGAGAAGAAAAGGATTAAGACGCAGGAGGTGAAAAAGGAAATAAATCTGGGTTCCTTCTAATATTCGGTTATTTTCGCGGAATATTTATAAGGTGGTTTAGTAAATTTAAGTCTGGAACGGGGTTGTATACCGTATTTTCTCATCGTTTTTCTTTGGATACGTGCTAAATATTCCTTTGTTTCCTCCAATTTAATCCAATTCATAAAATTGGAAAATAGATGGAGAAACCTCACTGTTTAGCTCTAGGGATGAATTTTAATTTCGAGCTCAATCACAAATTTTTAAGGAAAATCCACGGAAAACACGACATTCAATTTTCTCGTACGTAAAAGATAAACCGATTAGCGCATCCAAGTTCGACACGTTCAAAGTCAATCTACATAACAGACGCAACCAAAACTAAAAGACAAGTCGACCAACACTACTAAACTCTGCTCAATCCAAGTCGTATAGTATTTCTAAGCTCGGCTCAGTCCAAGCCAATCCACTTAGCAAACACGTCAGAGATATAGTCGTCCGACCCGACTCAAGACGACATACAACCATTTCATTTGACTAGGTCTGGCTCGAAAGCGACCAGTCTTTGGTCTGACTCTATCTCAACTAGCCTATGACCGGTCTCATACAGCCCGTCTCGTTGCCACACGATCGGGCCGGCACGTTCTTTCTAGCTTTGTCCTTAGCAATCTTAAAATTTGTTCTTGGCATTCTTCGGCAACAAAAGATCGATTGTTACTGTGCACGAGAAGCTTCTTTCCAACCTTATATTCTAGAAAAGTGTGCTACGCGACAAAAAGGACAATCTAGGACACTCACTACTGTGGCATGCTAGACAAATGCGCACATACTCCTGTACCATGCCGCTTTGCCCTATGCAAAGCACGCCCATTATATGAAACGACGGCTGGCATGCATTTGAGCCAAACAATTGTTCTATCTTTCCAACTGTCCCTCATTGGCTGAAGCAACCAAATCTACAACCGAGAGTGATTCTTGCATATTAACTATGCATTCTCAGTCATCCAATGATCAATTTAAGCTGCTATAAATACCCATTGTCATACAACATCAGAAGCATTGATTTATTACTTTAGAATTTATTTCCACCACAAAATATATAAGAATTCTTAGGTTTAACATCATTGTAATCTTAAATGCTCTTAATTCCTTATTCTTCTCTTGTAATCATTTGAAATTGTGAGAGACCAATATAGTAAGAAATCTTCATACTGAATGTAACACCACATATTTTGGAGTGTCATAATATGTGAAATTTAATTAAATTAATAATAAGAGGAAATTACTAAAAGTGGAAATAAAATAATTTAATTGCAAGAATTGTCTAAAATAGATTTGATTAATTAAGTGTGCGACACTTTAGAAAGTTAATTGAATGGATCAAGGGTGATTATGGAAATTAAACAGTAATGAGAATAGATAGATTAGATTTTGGAATGAGAAGGACTCTATATTAAGGGAAATATATTGGTGAGATTAGGAAAAAAGAGATATTAGCTCAAGCCAAAATCACTAACCATTTTCCTTAGTCACATTCCCCTCGTTCTATTTCATTTTCATTTACAAAACAAAATCCTTAAAACTTATACAAGGCCGGACATCATTTTCTAAGCTAAAGAAGAGGAAATCAAAAGCTAGGAGATTCGAGCTTTCATTTCTATGAAGAAAGAAAATTAAATAAAGGTTTTCTTAATCAAGGTGAGTAAAAAATTTCTAAAACTCTTCCTAACCTGTTTGGATAGGATTTGGTTTTGAATGAATGATTTTGATGATGATATATATGCTTGGATAGTTAAAACAATATTTTGAATATGTATGGAATTTTAATGAAAATAATTTAGCCACCTTTTAGGGTAAAACGTGACTTAATCATATTCAAATGCTATGAAAATTTAATATAATGTTTATAATGATAAAATGAAGATGAGATTAATTTAAATTCATAATTTTTGAAATTTATTTGAAATTGTTATGAAATTTCTAAGTTCGGAAAATGCTAAATTTTGGGGAAATTAATTGTTAAAAATATTAAAGTTAATTATTTTGATCTAAATTTTGATAAGAGGTAAAATATGATAAATTGGATTTTTTGGAGAATTTTTAAGATTTTTTCCATTAACTTTCAATTTTATATAAATTATTTGGCAAAGGGAAAAGTTAATTATTGGAAGATAATTAATTAACTAATGAGAGTATAATTAATAATTTCTTAAAAGAAAATTGTAAAGCTTAAATTGCCCAATGAGAATTCGACAAAAAACAAGGTTTGGTGTAAAGTAATTCCTTAAAACATTAATAAAGCCGTTTTCAAATTAATTATAGAAAGTCATCTCAACTTGTGAAAGCCCATATAGGGTCAACATGCGACAACATTTAGTCTATTAATGTGCGATAGCTAGTTTGTAACAACTATCAACTTGTGATGGTATATGTAAAGTTGCCAACTAGCGATGGCTAATGATAGCTTAACTTGCAATAGTATATGTGAAGACATCAACTTGCGATAACTGATAAAGTTTTCAACATGCGACAACTTATGTGAGCTCATTTTACGATAGCTAATGAAACAATAAACCTACGATAACTAGTTGAAGGTCAACTGGTGACAGCCTAAGGAAGTCAACATGCGACAACTAAGTATTAGCCAACTTGAGGTAGCTAGACTCAACCTGCATGCTTATATGAAAGCCAATATGCGACGGCTAAGCTCAACTTGCGATAGCCAACATGCGTTGGCGTGGGAAGCTAAATTTTTTTAAGTAAAACTAGAAATATGTGGTCCACTTTGGAGGACAATTTCCAAGTGCTAATTAGTTATTTCGTAGGGATGAAATAATGGAAGAAATTCATAAGTTAAATTGTGTTCACTTAATTTGAAAGGACGAAAAGCTTAGTGAAGCTAATAAATGATAGGGTATCATTTAAATTGAAGATAAAATTTTTTTATCTAAAGAATGTATAGGGTACACAATAAATAAATAAATGAAATGGGTTTAGCCATGATCGTAAAGATATACCTGGTTATAGAGCTATTGGATGGTAGAGTGCTAAGTATTTAAGTCTAAAGTTCAATGGTATATGGCAGGGTGCCAAATAGGGTTCAATCCATAAAGATATAAACTCTAAAGTGAGTTATGACAGGGTGTTAAAACATCAGGGTGGTGTTACAAATAAAATGAATCGGCAATGTGAAACGAAAGTGTTTCGGAACTAAGAAAGGCTATTGACACTCAATAAAGACGCTTGCTAGAATGTAAGGGTGCTTACATTCAAGCTCTTAGAAGGATCAGGGTGGCACAAGTTAGGGTGGCTCCCATGCTTGAATGTGTCATCATTTCATAAGATGACGTTGTTCAAAAAAAATAGTGATAGACATGCAAAGGAAGGTAACCACTAAAGTAAGTTAATGATAACTTAAAGAAGAACACCTAAAATAAGAGAATATGTGATGTTTGTATGACGATGGATAATTGTGTGGCTTAGTTTATAATTGAATATTAAGTATAGGGTATACTTAATTTGAATTGATAATATAAATATGGCATGGTTCATAATTGGATGACAAGCATATGGCATAGTTATGAATTGAATGTGCTGCAAATGTTTTCTCATGATGTGATGCTTGTTTACATATATGATGTAATTGTTATAATGATAAAGTGAGGGGAAAACCCGTTCCATGCTACAACGGCGTGGTCTCACTAATGGTTGTTTAGGATAAAGATTTTACTTGTACCGAACTTTATGTATGACCTTCTTTTATTATTTTCCATAAACTCATGGGTGTTTATTCGAGTAGGCTGAGTTTATAGTGACATGTATTTCTCGAGAAGACAAATAAAGACTTCAAAGACGAAGAAGGAGGCTTATCTAGCAAATTAAAGTTATTTTGAAATACCGCTATGTAAAACTATGAACTATAACTAGTTAAGTGTTGTGTCGGCATCTTCATATGCAAGGCATGACACAATATTTATCTCTTATTGTATTTACCCCTACACTAAAACGAGATAGGTTAATGATGATGTAATGAATCATGTAAATAATTTGATACAATAAAAATTTATTTAGCTAAACTGTTTACTTAATGTTGTGCAAAATAAATATTGAAATCACTTTGTTGCTTGAAAATGATTCTAATGATGGCAGTAGCATCATTGGCATTTATTTTTGGGTCTAAAGTATGGGATGTTACAACGTGGAAACAGAGCCTAGGTTAGGGGAACACTTTAAGTAAAACAGAGCTAAGTAGAAAACCATTAGTAGAAAATGAACATCTTGGGAAGGGTATATGTTATATAAATAATGTAGTTGTATTTTAATATAGATGTAAAGTAGAATATATCTACCCTCTGCTATTGCTCTCTATCTCTTTACTTCCATTTTTTTGAACCCTTGCTTATATATAAGGAAAGAATGGGCCTACATGATAGACATTTGACTATAGGAAGTACAAAGCGAATTCTAGTGGAGTAGCCAACAGTATGCAAGCTAACGGCTAAGAAGGGGAGGCAGTCCTAGAAGTTCGCGCTGAAGCCGGTACCCAAGTGTCTGCCCATGTTGAAGGAGGAATGGATATGAATGCTTTGTTTCGCCAATTTATGACAAAAATAATGAGGCAACAACTAGTTAAGGTTATTCAGCCAAAACCCATGGTAGCTAGAGGTTTGAATTTTCTAAGATGACAAAGGATTATAAGAACCGTCGAGGAAAAATGTTTACATGAATGGAGTCAGCTTTAGAAGTGTTGAATTGGTTGAAGGTGTGTGAATGTATCTTCAGAGATTTAGGGTATGTTAATGCTCGTAAGAAGTGATTGGGTTCTCATTAGCTTCAGGAAGATGCTTTAGATTGGTGAGAGATTGTAACCACCAAGGTCCTAAAGGAAAAGATAATTTAAAAACAATTTATGAACCGATTCAAGGCCCAGTCCATTCCCAAATTACAAAAGAGTGCATTGTACAGGGAATTTTTTTAACCTAAAGCGGGGGAGACGACTTTAGCAGATGGTACCTAGCGCTTTAGTGTTTTGTCGGAGTATAGAAGGGAGCATATTAATACTCCGCTAAAGAAGAATGAGAAATCCATTGAAGGTCAAAGGGAGGGGTTGAATCATAAGGTGATGGGGCACCTATTGTCTCCTTTTGAAATGGTGGTGGAAATAATGAGAAGATACGATCTCTTATTTCAGGAAGATAGAAAGGCCGATGTTAGGCCCAAGGGTGGGCAAAAGTAAAGATTTAATCCATATCAGATGGGTAATAAGAATTAGAAGGGAGGAAAGGCCTCGGGTGGAGTAGCTCAAAGGCCAAATGTAGCAGACTTTACTTATTTTAATTCGGACAAAAGATACACTATTCCACTAAGAGTACCCAGTCGAAGAACAAGGACAGAGCCAAGTATTTTATCTGTATAGGCCTGGCCATAAGAAGAGGGATTTCCCGAAAGCAAAGCAGAATTTTTTTTATGTTTTGGAAGGACCTTATTTGGAACAACTACTGAGGATAAAAGAAAGGATGTGCTCAGAAGTATGATTTCGATTTCCAGTATCTCAGTTGGAGTTATGTTTGATACTAGTGCTACTCACTCTTTCGTTTGGAAAGACTTGGTTGATAGGTTAGAATTAGACATTGCTTATTTGATTATATCCTTGCATGTGGTTAGTCCGATCGGTGGGTATGTCACTCTCATATTAAGGCGCATTGATCTTGAGTTTGATTTGTGGACATTTGTTTGTCTGCGACTCATATGTGTTTGACTTCGTAGGGTACGGGTAATTTTCAATATGGACTAGTTGGTGCGAAATGATGCTAGAGTTTATTGCATGAATAAAATTATCACCTTACGAAATCCAAGGGGTGGAGAAAGAGTTGTGTAGCATTAGACGTAATAAAGGAGAGGTCAGACTTGATGTTATGTGCTATGGAAGATGATGATGAGATCAATAAAGTATGGGTGGTTAGGAACTTCGCAGATGTTTTCGAACTTGTGACCGGATTACCACTAATGAAGGCAATCAAGTTCTGAATAAATTTGATGCCAAGGGCACAGCCTGTTAGTAGGTCTTCTAGTAGAATGTCGCCTAAGGGGATGGAAGAATTGAAGATGCAACTAGTGGAAATTGAGGATAAAAGTTTTAGTAGGACAAGTAGTTCACCATAGGGAGTGTCTGCAGTATTTGTAAAGAAGTCGGATGGATCTTTATGGATGTGTACTGATTATCGCAAGCTAAATGAGTTGACGATGAAGAATCATTATCCATTTCTTAGGATATATGACTTGTTTTATCGGTTGGGTGGAGCTTGAGTGTTCTCTAGCTATTTTTGTTGATGGCGTTCCATCAAGTAAGGGTAGTAAAAGATAGCGTTCCATTGATCGCGTTTCGAACTAGGTATGGTTCATATGTGTGGTTAGTGATGCCATTTGTACTGACCAACACCCATGTATTCTTCGTTGACTTTATGAACCAAATCTTTCACGATCAGTTAGATAGATTTGTGTTGGTATTCGTTGATGATATCTTGCTATATTCTAAGGAGACCATTAATTCCATCTTAGATTGTGTTGGAGACATTGAGATAACACAAGTTGAAGGTGAAGTTTTCGAAATGCTATTTTCGGAAACATGAGGTTAAGTTTCTTGTGCATATTGTTTTCGAAAACTGATTGGCAGTGGATCCATCGAAGATAGAAACTATTAATGGATGGAATATACCAAAGATGGTCATGGAGATGAGAAGTTTCTTGGGATTGGCATGTTATTATTGCAGATTTGTTGAGGATTTATTGCATATACAGCACCCTTGACTAAGCTGACTAGAAAGAATGAGAAGTTTGTATGGACTTATAAGTGTGTAGGGTCATTTTAGGAGTTTAAAATTTATTGATAAATGCTCCAATCTTGATCGCGCATGAGGGGAATCATGAGTTGGTAGTGTATATTGATACCCGTGGAACATGTTTAGGAGCAGTGATGATGTAAAGAGGGCGAGTGATAGCCTATGCATCAAGGCAATTGAGGCCACATGAGTTTAGGTATCCAACACATGACTTACTGTTAGCAGCGGTAGTGTTTGCACTGAAAATTTGGAGATATTATCTTTTAGGATAGTGGTTCGAGTTATATACAGTTCATAAGTCTCTTAAGTATTTAATATCTCAGAAGGAGTTGAATATGAGGCAGCATAGATGGCTAGAATTCTTAGTGGCGTACGAATTCTAGATAGAGTATACGCAAGAAAAAAGGAACAAGGTTGCTGATGTTTTGAGTAGAAATCAACAAAGTAGAGTGTTAGCCATGATCTTAGAATGGAAAATGTTAGAGACGTTAGCCTCTTGTGAAGTGCACTATAGACAAAATACTAGATTGAGTAAAGATCCGAGAATGTAGAATGTTTAGAGGCACGTCCAACACTTGTGGATAGAATTGCTACAAGACAGAAGGAGGACCCTCTAATACCCGAAAGGATTAGGCGATTAGAAATGGGAGTGGATGTGGAAGACCTAGAAAGATTCGAGATAGACTCAAAGGGAACTTAGGAAGAAAGGAAGACTTTGTGTTCCCAATATAGGAGACCTTCGGAAAGGAGTATTAGAAGAAAGTCATCGGTCTGAGTTTTCTATTCATCCTAAGGGAACAAAGAGTATTGTGACATGAAGAGAGTCTTCTTTTAGGAAGGAATGAAGAGAGACATTGGGGAATCCATGAAGAAGTGCTTCACCTGTCAACAAGTGAAAGATGAGCATCAGAAGCTGAGCGGTTTACTTCAGCCATTAGAAGTACCAACTTGGAAGTGAGATTCGATATCCATGGATTTTATTTATGGATTGCCTTGGTTGAGGATGGGAAATGATAACATTTGGGTGATAGTAGATATTTTGACTAAGAGTGCCCATTTTATCCTGGTGAGTTGACAAGAACGGCAGGTAACTTAGTGAAGCTACACATGAAGAATGTGTTGAGGCTGCATGAGATTCTGAGCAATATTTTAATGATAGACTCACTGTCACCAGTGAGTTCTAGAAAATTTGTAGAATGCACTAGGTACGGAGTTAAACTTGAGTACAGCCGATGTGCATGTAAGTGTGCATATATTTACATCCATATTTAATGTATTTTTATTTGAATAAATGTCATAATTGAGTATTTTTACATGTTAAAAACCAAATTTCAAAAAATGCTTTCAAGTCATCATTCATACATCAATGTGGGGGTAAAATGGTAATTTTGTGCATATATTAATTTTGAGAATATTTATTTGCGCATTTTCTTTTTAATTATAGGAATTTTGGATGGAAATATGAAGGTATCATGGAAATATGCATGCACAACGATGGAAACAAAGGAATGAAGATGGAAATAATTCAAACTCATGCATCATGGAGGACCCCACCTACCCACCTACCTTAATCAACAATTAGGAGCTAATGCACAAGTTAGTGGAGGTTAAAGTTTCATGCATACTTGATGATGAATTAATTAGAGACTAATGATTACTTGATGGCCACACTTCCTAAGGGGTATTTTTGGAAGCCCCCTAAAATATGGATTAGAGTTTTGTGCATGTATAAATAGCCCTCTTATGTACATATAATGGATCTCTTCTCTTTTAATTACTTAGGAAATTAGAATGCAAGTTGTAGCTTCAAATCAAATATGAAATAAAAATGGCTTCCTAAGCCTCTTGTTCTTTTACTTCTTCCTTGTTCTTATTTTATTTTCTTGTTCATTTTTATTTACATGCTCTTTCATTTCAGGTTAGTAGTTTAGTTTTACTTTTATGCATCTAGTTTAGAACTTATTTTATTCTAATTAACTCTTACCTTCTTTGCTTTTGTTTAAATGTTGAAATTTACATGTGTTGATTTGATAACACAAATGAGTAGCTAAACCCCTTCAATTTAGGGGGATTGATGCTCTCTAAAATTATGTAAATTAAATACATTTTTTGGTTTATGGTCTCTTTCATGCTTCATAAGAAGTAAATATTGATGTATGTTTATAAAATTGAATTTGATAGCCTATGTTGTATTTACAAATAGGCTATTCTTATTCAAACATAAACACAATCTACATCATCATTTTACTAATTGATTTTTGATTATGAAATTAAGGTAGAAATTTTTTTTGATGATCTATGTTACTAAATACAATAGTAAATAGATCATGCTTAAAATAGCTTTTGTTTTGACTTCATTTTCATGAGAATTGATAAGTGGCTTTGGTTGTTGTATTATAATTTGATGGTTTAAGTTATGTTAATTAATAACATAAATAAACCATACTTATGATGAATACATCACTAATTCCACTTAATATCAAAAATAGAGATCATAGAAAATTTTTGTGTTGATTTACAAAAATACGAGAGTAGATTTGCCTCTAAATTGTTTTCTAATCTCATATTTTCATTCTCTTGTTCTAGCTAGTTTTTACAATTTTTAGCTTAAAAACAATCACAACTTCAAATCTTTGTTTAATTTGATTGAATAAAAAATTTTAAAATCTAAATAATTCCCTGCGGATCGACCCGTATTCGCCATGTACTAAAATTTTACGCCGTGCACTTACGGTTAATTTTTATTTTAAATTTATCGGTGATTTTCGAACTCATAGGAAAACCATCGTTGAACAAGTTGTTGGCACCATTGCCTGGAAATTGATTTGATTTTATTTTCTATTCTTTGAATTATTTTGTTTGATTTCATTGTATGTTTGTTTTGTTTGTTAATTTGCATTTAAAAAAATTATTGTTGTGTTGAGTGTTTTTATGATTTTTGTTTGCATTTTGATTGTGTGTTTGTTTTGTTTTCTAGTTTCATTTGCATTTGCATTTCTGTATAAAATAAGGAAAAAAAGCACAATTTCAAAAAAAAATCATTTTTTATTATTATTTACATGTACGAATTCTATTTTACAATTTGATATTCACATTTACAATTCACATTCAAACTTCTGTCATTAAACCCTACCCTGCACTTTACACTTGCCTTCTTCACTGACCACCTTTCAAAGTGCTATAGAGTCACACATGCTTCCATCACTGCTGAAACCAACACTTCATTGTGCATCCCCCATTACCCCATTCTATACAACATCCTTCATACTTACAACATATAAAATCAACATCAAATACAAGACATCCTTCCTCTGCCTTCAACCATATTTCAATATCATCATCCATCACCAGAAAATATCACAAATACTCACCACAGTCCAACCACTTCCAACAACATCATCTTCACTGCTACCACCCCCCTCCAACTGCCTTGAACAACACTGTCCTTCCTTCACTTACTTATTGCCTTCTACCACCTATGTGCAACACACTTCAGCAACCGAAAACCACACAAAACTGACCACTACCTTTGCCTAACCACTGTCAAACCAAACCGCTATTTTACACATCAAACAACAAACTTCCTACCCTCTACACTGCAAATCCCTTACCATCCTCACTGCCTACCTCCATAAACCATCTCTAACAATAGTGCTGCCTCAAATACCCCCATTATTGCCTTGCACCATCCAGTTCTATCACCACAAAACACTTCCTTAACATCCCTTGCACCCCATTCAACAACTTATGACATCTCCACCCCTGACCACCCAGACCACTGCTACAACCATCATAGTGAACTGTTGCATAAATCACTTCATATCCCATTTCTGTCACTCCCCAGATCACAACATCATACATACATAAACACTGCATTTTTGTGCATCACTTCATATAACATACATACCTAAACATCAACTTCATATCACAACCATTTCATACACTATATACATTCATATAACCTGCTCCCACCAGTGTCTAAAACTTCCATTACATCGTATAACCAACTACTTGCCTCATCGCTGTTCCTCAAACACTACATCACAACCCTTACATTTTGTGCACGTTTCAGTGCAACCACTCTAACTGCTTCACAACTGCCTTATACAACAACCTCCTATATTTCCAACTATCAAGCTTGCAACCTCATTTCACTACCATCATAGATACCATTCACCAATTTTCACCCATCTCCCTATACAAACAAAACCAGACCTGACCATATTATCACTCACCACTGCCTCGAACAGAATCTCCCACCAGAAAACACACCACATTACAACCACCATCAGCAGTCAACTGCTATGCACTGGCATTTCCCCTCACCAAATTCAACTACCCTCCTCTGCTGCCACTCTCCTACCCACTTCATTTCAGCCTTCTCTGCAAACCAGACCCTGAACTTCACCATCACCATAGAACATACACACATCCACTTCTGTCAACTCCAAACCTACATATTACATACAAACTGCCATCACAAAACACCACAAGCAACAGCTCCTCCCTCATATCAACACAGTGCACACAAACAGACCACAATCATATAACCAGTTCAACAATCACATAACACACCACAATCCTCCACCATATTCTTCCACCACCCCTTAAAACTGCACGATTCAACCACAACTACAATCACCAGAATCATCTATAAAATCGCGGTACAACTCCTCCAACTCCTTGCAACTCCTTTGCATTTCACACCTGACAACAAACTGCTACTACATTTCGAACTCCTCTGAATTGCAAACAGCAACCCACTTTAACAAATCAAACTGCTCCATTGCTTGCACTACCACACTCCTACCAACAATCGCCACCTCTAGAAACATCTACCGCACCTCTACAACTTCCTTTTACCTTATTGTCACACGTCTCTACATAAAAACCCATCAATCACCACCCCATACAACATCATCACTTCAGTACCCCACCAAAACCAACCCATGCCTCAGCCAACTGCATACACCCCACTGCCACCACCGCAACCTACCATAGAAGAATCACATAATCATCAATCAATATCACATAATCATTAATCGTCGCATAATCATCACATAATTATTAGTCAAGTGGTAATCATCACATAAACATACTCTGCACATAATCATCCAAAAAAGCGTACATAAAAAGAATAATGCATAACTCAGAATGATACAGATCATATATAGTCATCAGTATTATTACACATAGCTCAGAATATTACATAACATAGTCATTATTGTTAATACATAGCTCAGAATTATACAACAAGCGATGCCATCTATGATCAGTCTTCATCGTATTCTGATTCAGAATCGGTCTCGTACTCTATATAATTTTCTTCGGTACTTACAAATGCATCTATTAAAACATTCGATTCATCAGTCAATGACCCTACATCAATGTCATCCGTTATCACTATTTCAGTATTTGGCTCGAGATCCGCTTGATACGCTGCTTCATCTGGAATATTATTTCCATCAAATGTATATCTTGCCTTCGTTTTAAAAACAACCCACCAGTCTGCTTTATCTTTTTTTAATGACAGATATGGAGCAAAATAAACTCGTAAAGCTTGCTTGCTAATACAAAAGGATCATACTTATAGTAATGCGATGTATGCCTTATTTCAATTAGCTTATAATCTTTGTGCACATTAATTCCAGAGCCAGGAACATTACTAAACCAGTTGCATTTGAATAAAAAAACTTTCTCTGCAGGTTGTATATAATATGTCAACTCTAAAACTTGTGTTAAGACGTCGTAAAAATCTTTTATATGCTCATCTGAATCATCACTTCCTTTGACAAATACACCACTGTTATAAGTTAATTTTTCAGCCCCGTAATCTTTGGTGTTGAATTTAAATCCATTGACGAAAAATATTGGATAAGTCTTGACATTTCGTTTTGGTCCTATAGCAAGATGTCATAATCCTTCGTCAATAACACAGTTTCCTGTATCATGAACGTAGTTTGAAAACCATCCAGCAAATTCTTTACTGAGATCACCAGATGGATGTTGTGATTCGTATATGCTGCAAATATGTATTATATTCCTTTATAATTAATATATACATGTATAATTGAAATATATATGAATTCATAAGTACCTGATAAATGGTGCAACTTCAGCACAATTTAGAAGAACATATTTATGTGCCACATGCATGGTAATCTCTATCATCTAACCATAGTTCCACACATTTTCCAGCAGGTCTTCCATGTTGTCTAAAAATAGATAACATTGTTTCAGAAGAATCCTGCTCAATAGTTTCTTCATTACGGGGAACACTTACGAACGATAAGTTCACATCGTTACTAAAGTAATGTGAGAAAAAATGAAGCTTCTTCTTCAAGGTACAATTTGCAAATCGAACCTTCTACTCGTGTTTTTTGTCTAATTTTTTTCTTCAAATGATTCATGTACCTATAACAAAATTAATTAAATTTATATGGTGGTACAAAAACAGAAATTAATTAAATTACCTTTCAAATGGATACATCCATCCATATTGCACAGGACCACGAAGGAGTGCTTCAGATGGAAGATGAACAGGTAAATGCTCCATTACATTAAAAAAACCAGGCGGAAATATTTTCTCCAGTTTGCATAGAAGTACAGGGATTTCTGCTTCAAGTTTACGTATACGATCTACCTTTAACGTCGTAGAACAAAGCTGTTTATAAAACATACTTAATTCTGTTATAACACTCCATATTTTTGCAGGCATCAGTTCTTTGAAAATCACGGGAAAAAATACTTCATCATAATGTGGCAATCGTGACTTTTCATCTCACTCAATTTGCTGTTTTTAAAGTCAACGCATCTACGGAGGTTAGAAGAAATCCCATCAGGACATCTAAGTCCTTCCACCCATTTTAGAACGAGTTTTACTTGTTTGTTGTCTAGCTCATAGCATGCTTTGGGTTTCTTATTATCGTCGTATAATTGCAATTCGGGCCGCTTACAGAAGTGTAATATATCACGTCTTGAATTCGCATCGTCCTTGGTTTTCCCCTTCACATTCAAAATTGTGTTAAACACGTTGTCGAACACGTTTTTTTCGTTGTGCATGACGTCAATGTTATGTCGGAGTAGGAGATTTTTCCAGTATGGTAACTCCCAGAATATACTTTGCTTGCACCAGTTATGAATGTCCGATTTACCTGGAATTTCAACCTGTACCCCAGTTTCATGTATCTTTGGGTAGTCTTTTACAATTTCATATACCTCTTCACTTGTCCAAACCTTAGGTGGTAGCATACTCTCTACTCTGTTAGCTTTAAAGTTCTTTTTATCCGTTCTAAATTTATGATTGGTATGTAGAAAACACCAATGACAGTCAAACCAAGAAATTTTCTTCCCATACTTCAATGAAAATGCTCGTGTTTCATCCATACAATAAGGACAAGCTAGACGTCCAGATGTGCTCCAACCTGAAAGCATGCCATACGCGGGAAAATCACTAATAGTCCATAATAAAGAAGCGAACATACGAAAATTCCTTTTTCTCGAAATGTCGTACGTTTCAACTCCTTCATGCCATAGTGTTTTCAACTCCTCGATTAGTGGTTGTAAATAAACATCAATTCCTTGTGTCGGATCATCGGGACCGGGGACGACAATCGTTAGAAACATATATGGAGTTTTCATACACATCCATGGAGGTAAATTATAAGGAGTAATAATAATAGGCCATGATGAATATTTACTACCAAACTGAGAAAATGGCGAAAATCCATCCGTACATAAGCCAAGCCTAACATTACGGCTCTCTGCCGCAAATTCAGGATAAGTCTTATCGAAATGTTTTCATGCTTCTCCATCAGATGGATGTATCAAAGTTCCTTCTTCTGGTGTTCTCACACTGTGCCATCGCATATGACAGGCTGTAGCAGAAGATGCATATAACCGTTGAAGTCTGGGAGTGATGGGTAAATAATGCATCCACTTATATGGAACTTCTTTTCCTTTCTTTTTTCTTGGTTTGTATCTTTCCTCGTTACATATTCTGCATTTAGTAAGATGAGCGTCTTCTTTCCAATACAGCATGCAACCTTTTACACATGTATCTATCTTCTGGTACGACAATCCAAAAGCAGACATAATTTTTTGTACTTTATAATGACTATCACACATCAAATTATTAGGTGGCATGTGTCGTTTTGCAGTTTGTACAACTGCTGTAAATGCAGTTTCTGTAAGATTAAATTTCGATTTCATAGTGATGTATTCGGCGGATACAGATAATTCGGTTCCGCTTGTACATCCATCCCACAATGGCTTCTTAACAGAATCCAATAAATCATAAATTTTTTTAGCTTCCGCGGTCGGCTCTTCGTCTACATTTTCGTTCCCATCATCACCTTGTCAAAGGTAGGAAACATTGATCGTGCAGCATCTTGCACCATGTTTTCTATAGGATTGGTCATAGTATTATCGTCCTCTGACACTACAGGATTAGGTGTAGGTTGAACAAGTTCTCCATGACGATCCCATAAGTAATAATTCGGCAAAAAACCAAATTTGTACAAATGTACTTCTACTACATCTGGTTTCCAATGCTTCAGATGTTTGCACTTACTACACGGACAACGAATGTCTACGTTATTTCGATTATTAGACTGAGCAAATTAATCTAATAAATACTTGTATACCGTTACAGAAACGTTCTTTTATTGATCCTTTCATACCTTTTCGAGGTTCATACATCCAACTACGATCGAGAAAATAATCGAACATATTTCCTGATTTGTAAAATGTAGGTTAGAAGATTGAATAACACACTTCATATTAAAGTCTTGTAAAAATATTTACGTTATCTGGTTTCCAATGATTCAAATAAATATTGCATTCAAATTTCCAATTCTTAAGTTTATTGTTTTTTTACTTTGACGGCCGGTTATCCTACTTCCCATTACAAACACAATAACGTAATCATATTTTATAAATCATTTCAGGTTAAACGATTCTAAAAAATTTCGGCAGCACTTCCCTTTATTCCCTGTATCGTACACAAATGCGTGTACACAGGGAAAAAAGGAAGTGCCATCGAAATTTTCTGAACCGTTTAAACTGAAATGATTTATAAAATATGATTATTTTATTGTGTTTGTAACTTGTCCAAATACTAGGACAAATCCAACAAATGTTGTATCAGATGAATTATATAGATGTCCGTTCTGTGGAAAAACGAATATCCATATAATGATCATATACAACGCTCGTCAGACGAGGCCAAAAATTCTCTAAGGGGTTCACATAAATAAAGCACAAATAAAAAAATATTAATATTGAAGTATTAGTGGTCTGTAGTGAAATAATGATCTTAAATTTTTTTAGTAATGTAGCCAAATAGAATTCGTTTAATTAAGAATCAAAATCCATGCGAACTATCAGTAACTCGAGAAAATATGCCTTATCTCGCAAATGGGAACTATGAGTTACTATTTTAACAACTGCAAAAACTATTTTATAATTCATTTAACTACTTAAATATTTAATAATTAAATCTAAATTTTTAAAACATATTTTAACTTTTGTTTAACTACATAAATTTCAATTAACGATTTTGTGAACTAAATAAGTAGTTAGCACTTACAACAGTATAACAAACATTCTCGTAAACTTATCAACAAACATATTATTCAATAATCATATACTATTTTTTGGATTTTAAATTAGCCATAATTTTTAACAACATAGTAAAAAATAAATTCACTAATTACTACTACCAAATCAACAATAATTATCATCACATATTACGCAATAATCGCCATTTTCAAATGCATAATCAACTAATTTTCTAAATTAGGTTTACCATTATATACTCAATTCAAATAATAAACTATATACCATAAACTAATAACATATATTCATCAATTCCAAACCCCTAAATCATCCAATTCCAAATCCCTAAATCATCAACCAACTTAATTTAAACCTAAATTAAAAATAGGAGATACCGGCGAGTTTGGAGAGGTTGAAATTAGCGACGGAAGGTTGCAACGGCTCCTGGCGGCGGAGGGCAGTGGCTGGTGGCGGAGCTGAGGGGAATTGGGAAAGGAATTGGGGGAGACGGTAATGAAAATGTGTTCTCGGCTGCAGGTAATTGAATCGCGATAAGCGACGGCTAGCGACGGCTAGCAACGGCCGCTTTTTTTAGCTGTGGCTAGGCTTTGTTGCATTTTGAGGCCTTTCTAGTAGTGTTTTTATTGGAAATTTTGACAGGTAAAGGATTTAAATTTCTTGATAATGATCAGAACTTATATTTAACTTATTAGTGTCGATTTGAAAGTAAATTCTTCATTCTCAAAAACTTGCATCCATCTCTTTGTAAATAAATCTTGCATTTAGGAATTTCTTGTGTTGCATTTGGATTTTGTGGGTAGTATCCGCTGAAAACCCTCACAAGACAACACTCATCCTACTAGGGACACCTAGAGGTATAACGGCTTATTGCATAAGCTCAATGCAATCGTGTTTCCTATGAAAATGGATTTATCTTAGTTTTTCTTTATTCGAGGATGAATAAAAAGATAAGTGTGAGGGTATTTGATGCGCACGTAAGTGTGCATATATTAACATTCATATTTAATCTATTTTTATTTGAATAAATGTCATAATTGGATATTTTTACACGTTTAAAACCAAATTTCAAAAAATGCTTTCAAGTCATCATTTATACATCAATGTGAGGGTAAAATGGTAATTTTGTGCATATATTAATTTTGAGAATATTTATTTGCACATTTTCTTTTTAATTAAAGGAATTTGGATGGAAATATGAAGATGTTATCATGGAAATATGCATGCACAAGGATGAAAACAAAGGAACGAAGATTGAAAAAATTTAAACTCATGCATCATGGAGGACCCCACCTACCCACTTACCTTAATCAACAATTAGGAGCTAACACATAAGTTAGTGGAGGTTAAAGTTTGATGCATACTTGATGATGGATTAATTAGAGACTAATGATTACTTGGTGGCTACACTTCCTAAGGGTTTTTTTGGAAGCCCCCTAAAATATGGATTAGAGTTTTGTGCATGTATAAACAACCCTCTTATGTACATGTAATGGATCTCTTCTCTTTTAATTACTTAGGAAATTAGAATGCAAGTTGTAGCTTCAAATCAAATATGAAATAAAAATGGCTTCCTAAGTAGGCTAGTCAATGAATACTTGAAATATCCGAAATCCGTATCCAAAAACATGAAAATATCCGATATCCGAAAATTGGATGTGGATATCCGATATCTGAAACATGTTTCGGATACCAATACGGATATGGCTGTATCCGTATCC
This sequence comes from Allium fistulosum, assembly GCA_030737815.1. Lineage (NCBI taxonomy): Eukaryota > Viridiplantae > Streptophyta > Magnoliopsida > Asparagales > Amaryllidaceae > Allium > Allium fistulosum. The sequence goes on from CM060901.1 coordinate 638,957,014, forward strand.
GATAAATATCCGTCCGATTTCAAATTAAATATATATTTTAATATGTTATTTTATAGTGAAAATTAGCCACACATCCTTAAAACCGAACTTAAATTCAAAGCGGGTCCCTGTTATAAAATTTATATTTTCTACATCCCTGTTTCTGTTTTCCGCCATTTCTTTCCCCAAATTACCCTTGCGCTTCGCTGTGGAGCTGAATCTTCTTCTTATTTTTCGATTTAAATGGTAAACTGCAATTAAATTAAAGACGAATCAATTTTTTTTATGAAATCTGATATTCTTAATATTTGCAGTTATGAATAATCGCAACAAATTTCTGCAAATATATATGCAATAGTTGCAGAAATTTCTGCAACTATACGAAATAGTTGCAGACATTTCTGCAACTATAAGCAATAGTTGTAGAAATTTCTGCAACTATAAGCAATAGTTGCAGTAATTTCTGCAACTATACGCAATAGTTGCAGACATTTCTGCAACTATTTGCAATAGTTGCATTTCTGCAACTATATGCAATAGTTGCAGAAATGTTTGCAACTATGTGCAATAGTTGCAGACATTTCTGCAACTATTTGCAATAGTTGCAGACATTTCTGCAACTATTTGCAATAGTTGCAGAAATGTCTGCAACTATATGCAATAGTTGCAGATATTTCTGCAACTATACCGTATAGTTGCAGAAATTTCTGCAACTATACGCAATAGTTGCAAACATTTCTGCAACTATTTGCAATAGTTGCATTTCTGCAACTATATGCAATAGTTGCAGAAATGTTTGCAACTATGTGCAATAGTTGCAGATATTTCTGCAACTATGCGCAATAGTTGCAGACATTTCTGCAACTATTTGCAATAGTTGCAGACATTTCTGCAACTATATGCAATAGTTGCAGAAATGTCTGCAACTATATGCAATAGTTGCAGATATTTCTGCAACTATACCGTATAGTTGCAGAAATTTCTGCAACTATACCCAATAGTTGCAGACATTTCTGCAACTATACCATATAGTTGCAGAAATATCTGCAATTATTTACAAATTTTGTAAATTTGCAAAAAAATAAAAAACGTTGAAAATTTGCTGACTAATCTGCAAATATTTGAAATAATTGCACCTTTAATACAAATATGAATTTTTGGTATCAACAATGGATCTCATTTCAAAGATCATAAAATTTGTGATTTTTTGGTGAAAACGGTTTTTTGATCCGGTTTTTGTACGTAAAGTTATACGCGTTTGAATTGTAAAAAACGTAAAGGGTATTTGTGTATTTTTGCTTGCGCAAATTTGAAAATAGGGATCGGAAATGTAGAGTTTGTATGTGAAGGATGTTTTGTTTATTTTGAAACTTATTAGGGATGTGAGCCAAACCTTTCCATATTTTATATCCATAAATTTTAATACAACTACATTAATATTAGAACAAAATCATTTTACAAAAATACAACCCCATTATCACTTGTTTCGTTTACAAAAATATAAGCCCATTACTTATTTTCATGCATAACATTACAGAGTACAGAGATATCCTTGCACTACAAATTATAAAAAAAACCCTAATCTAAGTTCAAACCCTAGATCGCATAGAAGCTCGCCTCGACAACATTTTCCACCGCATATCCGTTTAACTGCCGCATAGCAGCTATGCTTCATCCCTTTCAACTGCCGCATAGTAGTCGCGCTGACCCAACATCAGCGTCTTCCCCATCACGCGCGATATTTTAGGGCTTCCTATATAGGGGCGTCATTTTGTTCGATTTATTATCAATGTCAAGATGAGTAAACAAGAGGATGCTAATTTCCTCAAGTTACAGGTACAATTTTTACACTGTTTAATTTAAGCTCCAGATCTAAAAATTTATTGCTAATGCATGATGTTTCATTGACCGCAAACCAATTATTAGCCTAATATCTCTTAAATTTGGTCTTAGATGTTGTATTTTAAACCATTTGTATAGTTTAAGATTAACTTTTTGTTTTGGGTTTACTTGTAGACATTTATTGTCAAAGTGAACATCACTGTGATGCATGTAAGAAAAAGATCAGGAAACTGCTTTAGAAAATTAATGGTAATTAACATTTTAACTGACCTTTATTTCCATGAGTTACTTCGAGTTTGACCTATGATCTTTTAAGAAATTTTGAGTTCCCACATTTTAGATCCTGAAATCAATTAGTTTTGAGTTCAAGACTACCAGACACAAACTCCCAACTTAAAGTTGGTAGAAAGGCCTCACCTTTTGCCATTATTTTCTTGCATAAGGTACTGATGAAACTATACAAGGACTCTGAATAACTGTCTAGCTGTATAAGTTGCTTTTTATTTTTTAGTAAATATAAATGAAGACCAGCCTCAATAAAATTATATTATTTTATATCTGTATAAGTTGCTACACTGCAAAAATTGTACAAGGATACCAAATATTATTACATATAATAATTTGGATTGGAGAGTAGTAATTTTTTGTATGTCGTTTGACATCAGCAATCATGAAACAACGAATTAGCTATTTTACCAAGATGTTTGATTTTGATATCATCGAATTAACTATTGATTATGAGCAGATTTATAAATCTTTTAATTCATGTTTCTTAAATATTTTATTTTTATAACAATGATATGCCTTCAGCAAAGAACTGATGGAATCTCTTATGTTTCACAAAAACTAATGGAAATCATATAATAGATAGTCCTATTAGTTTTGATGGAAGACCGTAGGTACGACAATTTGATAGTATATCTTCGTTCTAATATCTCTTTAGTTCATGTTCATCAATTCATTTATGAACAAATTTTGTGTGTGTATTTTTTATTTAGTTACATGTTTTATGTTTTGTTTTAGTGAGCTATGGAACTTTCTTTTCTCGAAGCATATTTGGAATTGTTGGGCTCTCCTAGTTATTTAAAAGGCACAACTATACATGTGTTGACACACTAATAAGGTTAGTCAGTTCTTTATAATTACAGCTTATGTATGTTTATTATCTAGATCTGGTATGGTTTTCCTCCAAGTTTGGATATAACCTTATGATGTTTGCTTTGACTAATATCATTTATTTATTTACTTTTCAAAACAAAGCATTTTTCACATTATCTTGTTGATTTCTCATTCTCAGGGAGATCGCTCATAATCTTGATTTTGTCAGTATGTCATGAATATATGTTGAAAAGATATGGAAAACTATTTTATTGAGTTATGGAAAGATTATCATTCATATTTAGAAAAACCATTGTTTATATTTTTATTTAGTTAGTATAAATTAATTATCATACAATTGTTTGTTCATAATAGATTAATTATCATATTAAGTGTTTGTTTATATTTTTTACTATCTGTAAACAATTGTTCTAGAGTACACAATAGAGAGACATTAAATTAAAATAGGATTTTTGAGTTTTATAAATTAAAATAAAGATAGGATTTTATAAATTAAAATAAAATTTTGGTACTGAAACTTAGTAATGAAATTTATTTATTTTGATATTGTAAAGTTTTAAAAATGAAGAACACCTCATCAAGTTGTAGTAACAAGGATGTTTGTTGTGCCAATGACACTTTAGATATGGAAGAATTCCGAAACACAGACTCTAGTTTGCCGAACACACAAATATCCGAAAATCTTTCTACCGATGTAGACAAATCTGCACCTTCAAATACAAGAATTTTGAAATCCAATGCATGGAAAGATTTTAATAGAGAAGTAGTAGAAGGAGCTATTAAAGCCACTTGTAAAAATTGTTCTAGATTATTTAATGGAGCTACTTCAATGGGAACAACTCACTTGAAAAATCATCTAAAATCATGTCCAAAAAATCCCGATCGTGTAAGAATATCTGGACAACAATAATTGACTACCAAAAGTTCTCCCAACAAACCAATTGAATTATCAAGTTGGAAGTTTAATCAACATAGAAGCCGAATGTGTTTTGCACGTATGGTTGCTAAACATGATTATCCATTTAGCATGACCGAACATGTGTATTTTCAAGAATTTGTTAGGAGTATTAATCCAACAGCTAAATTCTTTTCTTGAAATACAGTTCGGTGTGATGTTTTAAAACTTTATACTGATATGAGAGGCAAATTATAAGAGACTTTTGATCGTTTGTCAGCCCGTGTTAGCCTCACTATAGATTTGTGGACCTCTGAACATCAAAACATAGGGTATTGTTGCATAACTTGTCATTTTATCGATGATGATTGGAAACTGCAAAAAAGCCATTGCTTATTATGATTTGCCCCCACCATACACCGGATCTGCACTTAGTGCTTCTATTAAATCAAAAGTATTGCATTGGAATATCAATAAGAAGTTATTTGCACTTACGGTTGATAATGCATCAAATAAATAATGATGTCATGATAAGAGATTTAAAAGAATGGTTAGTTGGTAAAAATGCGTTGCCTCTTAGTGGTGAATTATTTCATATGCATTGTTGCACGCACATACTAAATTTGATTGTTCAAGATGGATTAAATGTGGTGCAAGGTCTTATTGAAAAAATTAGAGAAAGCGTCAATTATACAAAATCATCACAAATGACAAAACAAAATTGGGAAAATGCATTGGCTCAAACTCGATTAATGGGGAAAGGAGTGTCTTATGATGTTCCAACATGTTGGAATTCAACATATCTAATGCTTGAAAGTGCTCTTGAAGTACGTCCGGCATTTTAGCGATTGGTTGATTTAACCCACGATTACAAATGGTTGCCATCAATGAAGAATGGGAAATAGGAAAGGAAATATGTGAATGTTTGAAAATATTTTATGAATTTACACTTAAACTTCCGGGTGTTAAATATCCTACGACTAATTTATATTTTAAAAGCGTTTGCGAGTCTATGAAAGTATTTTAACTTGGGAGCTAAATGAACATGAGTATATCCAACGTATGGCCCAAAAGATGAGGATTAAGTTTGACAAGTATTGGAACACTTGCAATCTAATGATGAGTATTGGCATGGTTTTAGATCCCCGTTATAGAATGACATATATTGAATATTTCTTTGACGTGGTTTACGGTGATCATTCACAAGCTCATGTTGCAAAAATTCATGAATCTTTGAAATCTTTATTTTCTTTATATGAAATGGAATGTGCTTCTTCTAAGGGGAAATCTACCAATTCTTCAAAAAGTAAAGAAATAATAAAAGAAATATCTTGCAGTTACGGATTATTGTTTATAGCATTATTTAGTATTAAAATATGAGAAGGGATTTTTAGTATAGTTTTCATAACCAACCAAATAAAATAGAACTACTTACTAGAATATAAGAAAATAAAGTAAAGAATTGAAGGAATCAAGTTAATATTAGATAAGACTAGAAGCTATAAACAGAAATGTAATAGATCTACATTTACTGTGCAGATAATAGAATAAAAGTAAAGCAGTTATTATGATAAGTAAATTTGTGACAATCAGACGTAGTCCCAAGCCAAGATTGTCATATAATATAAGAGAATTAAAGAGAATTCAATATCATAATAAAAGAAGACAGACTAGAAAAGAGACGCTTGTAATTATATTTATAATGTGTAGATTATAAAAGAAAATAAAAGTGACAATTACAAGTAAAATTATAACATAGGTTATAATTAATTAGAAAGAACAAAAAAGGCTTATTTAAGAATTAAATTAAGTTAATAAGCAAATAGAGCAGAAATAATACAAGAGGCTATTTTTAATAAACTTAAGACTTAAATTAAGTTAATTAGTAAGATAATAGAAGTGGCTCATACCAACAGCATTCCCTTTCAGTCAGGTTCTGATGGTCTCACAATAGTTAGGCAAGGCTGGAAAAAGATTGTGCTAATTCGGGTAAATAAGTAGCCTAAAGAATAAGAAAAGTAAACTAAACGCAAAATGAAAGATTAGACTTAGGGTCTACTAAAAGGGTGAGATGCGTTTGAAGCAGCCCAAAGGATGAAGAGCCTAACGAAGCAGTTCATCACAGATTTTATCACAGTAGAAGCACGTCCAACTTAGTTATTTTAGGCTAGAAGGAAGTACGAGACTTCAATAGGACGTGAGGGTACTCTAGGATGGCACTCTGGGTAGGTGTAGCAGTGCAGTCCTCCAGAGGCAGGTCTGTAGGTGTTCCATAAAAAGAATATGCCTTGACTGCTTTTTGCATGGCAGGACCATTGTAGGCAGTCAAAAGGGGTTGATATTTGGAGTAGGATATTCGTATGTCCCAGTACTTGCAGGTAAGTTTTAGTGGGCAGGACCCAAATGGATAGTCGCATGCAGATATCGGGCCAGCATCAAAATGAAGAAGCGAGTTCGGGAAAGACTAGAGTTAAACCAACTGTCCAATGAACCTTTCACTATCGAGACATTAGATGAGTGGCGCAGCCAACTGGATGTTTAGATTGTTTGCAGTAGGGCACAACCACTTAGCTCTTTAGAGGTTTTTTGATTAGTTGAGGGGTGGCTGCGTGGGGCTATAGCCACGATAAGAAAAGAGACAGACCAAATAGAATATCTATATTGTACGCCTAACAGGGCAGTCCTTTACAGAAATAGAAAATCCTCGATTGAGTTCCGTACAAGGTAGACCTTGTTAAGCGGGATTCAGGGAGTAGACAACGATTATGTATAGTCCTCAAGGTACGCACTGGGTGGCACATTGTGGATGTCCAAGCATTAGTATAGAGTAGTTTTACGTTTTCATAGTAGACGATGGAACATCTGTATTGTAGGCCTTATGAGGCAGTACTTTATAGATGTAGTCACAGAATGTCATAGTTGCAAGACGATGGAGTCCTTTGCGAGGAGGATACGGAAGGTACTATGGGTAGTATCTAGGACCGATGCGGTCAAGGAGCATATAGCTATATTTATATATATATATATATATATATATATATATATATATATATATCAGATATTAGGTTTTAATCTACTAGGGAGTGGATGGGCACGATTCACGCACTGAGGCGAGAGTATTATAAACACAATAAACTTAATATAATAGTAAATGGAAATAAAACGGTATATGTAGAATTAAGCTTAGAAGTGTATAATTTGTCCATTCACCAGAACTTTAGTTCTGACCCTCTCCTCATAACATCCTATAGCTTAGGTAGATGGCAGAGACTTTCCAGCTTTGAGACACTTGTTTAGAAAGTGTTATTTTATTGGTGAGTATTTACTTACTATTATATTTTAGTCATTTTCACTATGAGATATTTATCTAAGCTCTGGTATATTTATCTTTTCTTATTTTGTAGGATACCAGATACCCAACTCAGGTTTCAGTGGGCTTGGATTTTATCATTTTTGCGAAAAATCCAGACTCACTGGGATTCGGGTTGTTACATCTGGTACCAGTGCCTAGGTTTAGGATTCCTAGGTAGATAGTGAGTGAACGTATTTGTATTTTTAAGGTATACACACACACACCCCTAGACCCAAAGAGAAATCCATTCTTTTGAGAAAATCAACATTTGAAAGGAGTTTGAGAAACCGTTTTGTATATCAAAGTTTGGATTGTAGAAATCTAAAGCGCTAAAAGCCCTAGAATGGCAAAGATTTTCGATATACAATAGATTCAGAATATAAAAGGGTAGCCTCGTGAAAACAATTGCTAATTCATAATTGTTTCAGAAAAGAAGATTTGGGTGATATGGACTTAAAATAAAAATAAGCATAAGAGAAGAAATGGATTAAGAACATATATAATTGGATTAAGAAGAATAACTTGGTGGGGATATTTGGGAAAGTGTAAGGAAGTTAAGAAGCCACTTTGAGTCTAGCCCAATAAGTAAACTTTTAAGAATTTGAAATTTTTTAGAAAGTTTTCAAGTTTTAAACTTAAAAGTTTACAGCTTTATATTTGTACTCGTTTAAACATGGAAAATTGTAAGAAAACAATTTTTGAAAGAAGAAGAAGCATTTTTGAGATTTGAAAAAAAAAGAAAAAGTATTTTGAGGAAAAAGAAAAGCTATGGTTTTAAATAGGAAATATATAGAAAAGTTTGCAGTTTTAAAAAAATATTATTTACTTGGATTAAATCTATAAACTAGTATTTTGGGCTGTAGTGATGGTATTTTACGCAACATCTGTTTTGGCCCAAGTAAAAATGTGTTTTGAAAATAATTTCTAAGTATGAAGTGATTTGTAAGTACACTTATTACTTAGATAAGTATATTAAAATATTTTCTAGCTATAAAAATATTAAAAACAATCTTGAAAAAGGAAATTTTGGGGTTAGACGATTAAAGTGTTTGGAGCAAGTTTGTGGATATTAACAAAGGTTTAGATAAAGTATAGAAGGCGTCAAGACTCCACTTGGAGGGTGGAGGGCGGTCAGGAATATTTAACCAAAGTCGTAACCGCGACTCAGACGACCTGGAAATTGATGGAATTGGATTGGGCTTAGATTAGTTAGGAAGGAGACGGGCAAGGCAGACACGACATGTAGGCGAAACGACGAAAAACGTTTTTAATAATTAAATAATCAAATGATGATGAATAGTGAAAATAAACGTTTTTGGAATTGTCAGAATATGGCCTCGAAACTTATGCCATTGTATCCGTGGGGATTTTCTGATCAATTTCCATATATAACTTGTCAAAATCCGAGTCAATATGAAGAAGTTACGGGAGAAACGAGAGATGGGAAATAATCAAAAAAAAAAGAAAAAAAATATGGGTCAACCCATGGAGGGACTCAGAACATCCCTAGGTCGACCACCAGGTCGACTCGAGGGAAGCACAGGTCGACCCTAGGGTCGACCCGTGTTACTACCTGGATGTAGTTTCGTCCAGGTACGTGCCGAACCAATTAAAATTCGATTTTTCCGCAATCTAAGCGATACGTTGATTTATCGGATGGCTCCGAACGACCCTGTGATGTGGTGGCTCCAGATTCAATCCAAGAATCCAATGGTCTGAGATCCCCAAACTCCACTATAAATAGAACCCTAGGCCTAGCTATTTTCTCACAATCATATTTTCTCCCAATGGGTTCATTACCTGAGGCTGGACCCTAAATAGAAAATATTTCTTTGGGTTCATTGCTTGAGGCTGGACCGTAAAAAGAAATATTTCTAAGGAGGAGGTCTTCTCAATAAAAATATTATACACCTTAGAAGGGGATCCAGAAGGACCATGGAGCCAATCTGAGCACAAGCAAAGCTAAGGACGACAGGCGAGTGGATTTAAATTATATACCTTTTTCGTTTATGATATATTATCGTTAGAGTCCCGTTAATTATTTAATTAAGCATTTATTTCAGTAGTTAATTCTGTTAATTTATTATGCTGAGACTGTAAATCTATTTTAACCATTTAGATGGAAAAGAAAGATAGAGATTTATTTAAATAGGAATAAAACTAGGCTTAAAAATTATAGAAAAAGGCTTAAGCCTAGAGGGAAGACATTTATAGTAATTGTGCTAAAACGGGAGTAATAAATTAAAATCTAATAACTTGATTTGGAAGTAAGTGATGGGTTAATTGGTTGGTTTAGAAAATAGAATACATTTCTATAGTTTAATATTTAAAAAAAAATAACGATAAACATAATTGCAAGAATAAAAGAAAGGAAAAGGGAATTAGTGTAAAATAGAGAAACCACTGTATTTTGCACTATCCAAAAAGCAAAGAAATAATAAATGAAATATCTTGTAGTTATGGATTATTGTTTATAGCATTATTTAGTATTAAAATATGGGAATGGATTTTTAGTACAGTTTTCATAACCAACCAAATAGAATAGAACTACTTTCTAGAATATAAGAAAATAAAGTAGAGAATTGAAGGAATCAAGTTAAATATTAGATAAAGCTATAAACAGAAATGTACCTAGATCTGCATTTACTGCACAGATAATAGAATAAAAGTAAAGCAGTTATTATTATAAGTAAATTTGTGACAATCGGACGTAGTCCCAAGCCAAGATTGTCATATAATATAAGAGAATTAAAGAGAATTTAATATCGTAATAAAAGAAGATAGACTAGAAAAGAGACACTTGTAATTATATTTATAATGTAAAGATTATAAAAGAAAATAAAAATGACAAATACAAGTAAAATTATAACATAGGTTATAATAAAGTAGAAAGAACAGAAAAGGCTTATTTAAGACTTAAATTAAGTTAATAAGCAAATAGAGCAGAAATAATTGAAGAGGCTTATTTTAATAAACTTAAGACTTAAATTAAGTTAATAAGCAAATAGAGCAGAAATAATTGAAGTGGCTTATTTTAATAAACTTAAGACTTAAATTAAGTTAATAAGCAAGATAATAGAAGTGGCCTATACCAACAGTATTCCAAATGCTTCCATTCTGAAAACAGAGGACTTAAAACCACTTTGCGTCTACTCAATGCATCTACCACTACATTATCCTTGCCAGGGGTATAGGAAATCTCAAAGTCATAAGATGCTAAAAAAGCCACTCAAATTCAAGTCTTTCTGAGAGAATAGATACTTCAAAGACATGATCCATGAAAAGCTCAAATCTTTCTCCTAAGAGATAGTGCCTCCAAGACTTGAGAGCAAAAACTATAGCTGCCAACTCATGATCATGCGTTAGGTAGTTCTTCTCACACGTTTTCAACTGTCTACTCGCATAGCACACTACCCTACCCTCTTGCATCGGTACCGCCCCTAGCCCCGTACCACAAGCATCCGTATAAACTGAGAAAGGCTTGGTTCCATCCAGTAATACCAATATGGGCGCGATAGTCAAAGCTTCCTTCTATCGACTAAAGGCATTTTCACACTTGGCTTCCCAAAGAAAAACTGAGTTCTTCTGGGTAAGGCGGGTAAGTGGAGCTGATATCCTAGCGAAGTCCTTAATGAACTTCCTATAGTAGCCCACAAGACCAAGGAAACTCCTTATGTCCGTGGCATTCTTAGGGGTCTGCCAATCCTGTACTACTGCCACTTTTGCCGGATCTACTGCAAGTCCATCCTCCGAAACGATGTGTCCCAAAAAGCGAACCTCATCCCTCCAAAAGTGGCACTTGGAGAACTTCGCCTTCAACTTATGTGCTCGTAGGGTCCTAAGCACTTCTTCCAAGTGAACAGTATGCTCCTCCTTTCTTCGCGAATAAACCAAAATGTCGTCGACGAATACCTCCACCAACTTATTCAACGATTCGCAAAATACTCGACTCATCAAGTCCATAAAATATGCCGGAGCATTGGTTAGCCCAAATGGCATGACTAACCATTCAAATAACCCATCTGGAGTCCTAAACGTAGTCTTCTCGATGCTATCCTCCACCACACGCAACTGATGAAATCCTGTGCCCAAATCAAGCTGCAAAAATACCTTGGCTCCTACTAGCTGGTCGAAGAGATCGTCTATACGGGGAAGAGGATAACGATTCTTCTTCGTCAGCTTATTAAGCTCCCTATAATCCACGCAAAGCCTGAGAGCCATCCGCCTTAGTGGCAAAGACGATGGGTGCGCCCCACTCAGAAATGCATCTACGAATGAAGCCCTTCTACAAAAGCTCTCCAATCTGCTTACTCAACTCACGACGTTCCTTAGGAGCCATTTGCCTTACCGGTAAAGCAACCAGTTTGGCATTATCAATAAGATAAATCTTGAACTCGATCTCTCTTCGAGGTAGAAGGCCAGCAACCTCCTTGGACACATCTGTAAAGTCTCTAACAACGGGTACCGAACTCAAACTATCGTGCGATAAGTCAAGAGAATAAAGGTAGCTTAACATGATTGATCCTCTAGGATCACAAGATACCTTCAAGGTATGTCCACTACAAGTGCCTAACTTCACTACCCTCTTATCGCAATCAAGAACAGCACCATACATGGATAGCCAATCCATACCAAGAATCAACCCGAACCCGGAAAAGCCCAATACAAAGGCACTACAGTCAAACTCAACCCCTAAAATAAACAATTTCAAATCTCGACATAACATGGACAAATAGGTCAATCCTCCTACGGGATTTGATACTACTACCAGGTCGGTCACTAAGCAAGCATCAAGACCAAGACTCTCTACCATAGTACTAGATATAAAAGAGTGCGAAGCTCCAGAATCAAATAAGGTACGAACAGGAAAATCAAAGATAGATAACACTCTTCGATGATCACCTTCTTTCCATTGTCCACAACCGGACGATTACTAGAGGAAGGAGCTGCCTCTAAAGCATAAGCCTGAGCAGGCTGTGAAGGTGTCCGTGAACTCTCCTTGGGCTTCGACGGACAGTCCTTTTTCATATGCCCACTTGATCTCAAAGATAGCACCTCAGTCTCAGTCGCTCTCCTGCCCCTCTACAATCGTTAGCAAGATGACCTGGTTTCCCACAAGTATTGTACTTCCAATCCTTCCTTGGAACTTTCCTTTTTCCACCTGACCTTCCTCCTCCTCTTCTCTTTCCTTTCCACTGCTTCTTCCCATCACTCTTCTTCGCCACATCTCCTTTCTTCCCAGTATCAACAAGTAAAGCCATCTCTACCAATCCCTCAAAAGTGGCTCCCATCGGAATGTGGCTCACCGTCAAACTCTGTAGTGGCTGACTCAAACCCTTAGCGAACTTCAATGCCTACTTGTGAGGAGTATTGATCGGGTCTAGTCCAAATCTGGCAAGCTCATTGAATTGATTAACACATTCCTTTCATATCCCCTTGCTTGAGCTGAATAAATTCCTCTAGTTGCACTCCCTCTTCAGCCTGCGATAAGAATTTCCTCTCGAACCTAGTACAAAAATCCGCCCAAGTCAAATTATCAGCCTCAGCCTCCACAATCTCCCAAGAACAAAGAGCCTCTCCCTACAACTGCCATAAAGCCAACTACCTCCGAGCCAAGTCCTCCAATCCCATAAGTCCAAATATCCGCTCACAATTACGGATCCAAGCTCCCGCCTCAGTATATGACTCGGTGCCAAGAAACGGCTTGCCTCCTAAGCTGGTAAAGTCCTTGCATAACTTGGGAAAATCGGGAACGCCTAGCGGACGGGCTGGAGCCCCTTCCGCCGGAGCAGCATCCCTAGCTGGTGGCTTTGCTCGTGCAGTAGCCTACAAATAACGTTTGAACCAAGCAGGCATATTAAAGCCTGGAGCTTCGGGGATATCTTGCGGTTTAGACAATTCTCTCTATGGATATTAAAATGATGGGATTGGGTACTCCACAAATAGTTCAATAGATAGGGAGGAAGAGATATGAGGGACCCATTTCCAAAATTTCTTTTTTTTCCAAAATATATACATATACTTTTAAAAGTATTATTTGGAATATCCTTTAAAAATTATACAAAAACCTTTATATTTTTAAAATATTTTTAGGATTACCGAAACCTTATCTCTAATACCAACTGTGACACCCCACACCTCTAGGCACCCCGAAAATCGGACATGACTAGAAGCACGGGTGGTTGGGTGAAATAAAAATCCATAACATAGCACAATGACTAAGGTAACAACATAAAATGATTAAAATACTACAGCGGAAGAAAATTTTCACTAATTATAAATTAATAGCAAAACAGATTCATTAAAAACAACATTATCCCAAATTTATTTCTGAAATCAAAAGTACCAAGTAGTCTCCACCAAAACATAAAACATAACAAAGTTCACAATATAGGTCCCCATATATAGAGTAAAATACGAAAAGAGAAACGAAATACATGAAACAAAAGAAACAAAAGCTGAAGATAACAACTGCTCCAATGACCCTCCAAGCTGCAAAGAACTACAACCTAGACCTACCCTCCTGTGATTTGGGGAAAATAGGAAAAATAGGATTGGGGAAAATAAGAAAAATAAGAATGGGTCAGACATAAAGTCTGGTGAATAAGAAATAAAATGAAGCGGAAAGAATAAAATAGTTTAATTCCAGGTCTTCCCCGGATATCGCAGAGGGTGAATAATATAATGCAGTGAATCCTTCTTAGATACAGTTCCTAAGAAGCCAAAGTCCGTGGTCACTCTAGGGAAGTCAACCATGCAGTAATACTAAACGTCAATCGACATGTCAAACCTGTTGTCCTTACCTATCCACGTGCTATAGCATGAAAGTCATGCTCTTCACCCGTGCACGATGACTAAATGCCTCTTACGTCTGACCTGCGCCGACTCAAACAACCTCGCAGGACCCCGAAGTTGTGATCAGGCTCCGCCAAACTGGACTCATATCCTCTTGTCTCCTCGGTCACCAACGTGGACTTGTCCCTATCCAAAGTGTCGGTCCTCCGAAAGAGCGCCCGTAGTTGGGTCGACTACACAAAATCCTCCAATAACCTGCCTAAAGAAGCCTATACCGAAGCATACTTGTCCTGTTCCGTCTGCGTTGATCCACCTGAAGAAGCCTACGATTGCGGATGCTATCTATCCTACATACTAGAAAACTATGGAAGGTAACAAACAACCTTGCGAACCTACTTGCCCGCTCCTAGTACGTACAACCAAAACTATATTTTAGTCTTAACTGCATGAAACACCTATCCAGACCTTTACAAGGCATGCCTACCAAATCGCTTCCAGATTAATTAATTTTACCGTTACAGTTTACATGCTGTTTATTCCATTAATCTGCTTTAGACCATTTTTACATCTGATTTGGTTATTTCACAATTTTCCTTTTTTCTTACATAAATGATATTTCAATTTCACGTTCGTTTAATCCGTGTGGTTTGTTTGTAATTTTTATGCCATTTTGTTACAGATTTACACTAGCCTTTAGGGTCCATTTAATTTACATTTTTTTCCACCCTAATTTACGTTCTCCTTTTAGAGATTTAATTTGTACAAATTTTTTATCCAATATCCACAAACCATTTAATTACATAAAATTCCACTTTTACATTTTTAGGCCGCATATGAAACAAACAATTATGCCAATTAGACTTTCCAATTTTATTCCAAAACCATATTCAAAATTATGTAATTATATCAATCAAAACCATAATTTGTTCAAGTAACATATTCTAAATTTATTCAACTAACCCGTTCTATCATTAGAAATTGAATAACAATTCTAATTCAGTTTAATTAAACCAATCTTATTCGCGCCATGAAACGTGAATAACAATTTGTTTGTTCCAAATTTCAACCCAAACGTGAATAAGTATATTTGGATTGTTTGGCAATATTGGCACGCTTTTGCTCACTTAATACAAAGCAAATTATCTTAAAAAGCCAAATAAAGGTACATTTTTACGGTATACGAATATATGTTATGATATTATATTGTTTCTCTATGTTTCGGGATGTCCTGTGTTAGGATGCCTCTACGGGGATGTATATCATGCAATGTGTTTTGATTTTTCGAAATGCTCTTTGTATAAAGAAGACTCTGCTTAAATTTACCAGAAAATCTGACACTTGGAATATTTTCTTAAAATTTATTGTGCGTGAATAATAAAAACTCATTAATGGAACCTATTTAAAATAGTTTCATACAATAAGATAAGTTGAAGTGTAAAAGCCACGTAGAGCAATGAGTAATCGAATTTGATAGAAGAGCGTTGATTATGAAGAAAGTCAGGGTATGATTTGGGTATGTGGACTTCTTTATAAGAAATTGCGAGGACAAAATTTTCTTAAGTGGGAAGTCTGTAATAGCCCAAATTTCTACGCCATATAAATAAATAAATTTTATTGAAATAAAAGTGATTGAATTTGACTTGCGATAATTAATGATTTAAAAACAATTTTTTAAAAGATTTTGTATCAATAAGTTGAATTAAATTAATAAATTCTTTTTGAATAATTTGTTGAAATCAAATAAAATGTTTTAATCAGCATAAAATATTTGAAGTGTAAATAATTTTTATATGATGTTGGAATAATTGAAAATTTAATTTAGTTTGTAACAGAATGATGAATGATTAAATATAGAGAAGCGAGCATCGAATTGAACAAAATTATTCAATTATTGAAATAAATTTGGTGCAATGGAACATAAAGCAATTTAAATTAGATTGGAATTTATTATGAATAAAAAAAATTGTTAAAAGAACGGGTAAGAGTAAACTATTGTGAAAAGTAAAGTAACTAGAGTTTAGCCTTAACTAAAAATAGACCAAGCCCACTTTCATTCTCTACGTGCTTTTGAAAATCTCTACCCGTTTTTGCCACGCAAACCCAAACCCTCAAATTATCGTCTATGCCTTATTTGAATTGGAAAAATTGTGATGTTTACATTACAAAAAAGAAGAATCAAAGTCACAGTCGGCTTCAAGGTGCACGATACTGGAAGGCAAAAACGGCAATGATGAGGTCGACCTGGCGATGGGGTGGATGTGGCGATGGGCGCACATGACTTGTGATAGTCCGACTTGGACAATGACACGATGAATGCGGGTCATGTAATTTAGGGCTAACAGGTGAGCGAGCAGAGGTTTGGACTGGAAGGCAAAGGTAGCGACGTAGGGGATGTGGAGTCTAGGCTTGGCGATTTCAGGCGTAGCAGGCTATGTCGGGGTGGATGCTTTCTTGATTGGGTGTACGTGCAAAGAAGGATGGTTGCGGATTTGAAGGCTACACGTGTCCTAAGTTGCTAATGCTTGGTGTATAGGCAAGAGCGATGATGGTGGTGCAATGGATCGAGACTAGTGTGCAAAAAGTACATTGATAGAGCTTCATTTTGATGAGTTATCTCATGAAAACTATGCCTATTTCATATTATTTGATGCGTATCCCCCCATATATATTTATTTGATTTGCTTGGTTGAAACGATGGTTGGTTTATTGGATGAGACTGGTTGTTTGTTGATGATTGATGTTGTTTGAATTGGATGGAATTATGTTATGAACTATGATTTAATTGTTATTGTAGTGATATTGTTAGATAATTGATTTGTGATGTTTGAGTAGCAATTAGATGTTTTTAAATAATTGAATGGAATTTGAAATTCTCTGGAAAAGTGGTAAATTAATTAAAAGATGTAAATTTGAAATAAATAAATTATTTTGGAGATAAATAGCGAATTCTGGAATGATTTCTTATTTAATATAAGATGTTGAAATAAATTCAAGAAAGGAATAATTTTGAAAATATATATGTGGATTAATTTTGAAGATTTTTTGAATTAAAATTTGTTTGATAAATGACAAGTTTGGAAAATATAATTTTGAAAGTAATGAGTTATTTAAATTTAATGGATGAGAAGTATATAAAATGATATTTTGAAGTGATTGCAAAGTGAACACAAATTATTTTATTTGAAAATTTTCAGTTATAGGGATTTAATATATATAATGTGAAGTAAATTTTGGAAGAATAATATTGTTTATGAAATAGAATTTTGGTTTGATGGATTAATAATTTTAAAAGAAGTATTTGAAATAAATGAGGAGTTTAAATAATGATTTTGAAATTGTAGATTTGGAGTTGCAAATATTTTTGGATTAGGGATATTTTTCGAATTTGAGATTTTAAAGGTATTTGGATAATATAAATTCCTTTGAAGTATTTTTATATTATTAAAGAGGAATTTTGAAGTGAAAGTATCTTTGATGTTTTTAAATTTATCGACGAGTTTGAATACATGTATCTTTGGAACCAAATAAATTATTTTAAAATCTAGATTTCGAAATTAGATGTGAGAATTAATAATTACTATCTTAAAGGTGTGAAATAAATAAAAGAGATGTTTTCTATTCAATTAAATGGAAGAGCTTTTATAAAAAGAAGAGGAAAATTAGAGTGAAATAGTTTATAAAAAGATGAGTTACCCATTGTGTTGAATTATAAAGTAATAAAAAAATTAAAGAATAATGAATTGGAAAATGATTTAAGCAAGAGTGAATTAACAAGCGAAGTGGAAATTTATTTAATATTCATTAATAGTGGGTGTTGTGTATTTGATTATATTTCATCGGGTGATATGGAATGTCCGTGTGGGGTATATTTACTTACCCGATACTAGTATAATGTCGGATAATTCATTGAAGACCGGGTAGTTAATACTTGGATATTGGTGAATTATTCTATATTATACACATACATAAATTGATATTTTTTGGATTTCTGACTTGTCAGGTGAGGTAAATTATATTATTCCTTATTTTATTTCAAAGCAGGAATATAATTATCTCCACTTTTGAGTGGATCGAGGAGTACGAAATTCCTTACGTAGATTTGATAGCCCGAAGTTTTTACTAGCTTCATATTAGCTTGACGGACCATGGGGTAGCTCCCCGATGGTTGCGGCGACATGGACTCCTCGTCGCATAGTCACAATCTGCTGCACGGGAAAACGGGATGAATTTCGAACGAGGAGAGGTGGTTGACGATGGTAGCAAGGAGCGAGTAGGCAAGGAAGCGACGTGCGAGTATTGTGAAGCTAAAGAATAGTGAGGATGCTCACAAAAATTTACGAGTAGGGTCTCCCTTTGCATCTGAGAAGCCACGAGGCCCAGTTGTCGACATGACTTCGGGCAGTGGCAAATACAACAACATATAATAGTAGTTGCAGTTATGAAACTATAAACAAAGAATAAAATTAATACTGCCAAATAAATATGAATAATTGATGTTTGAAGTATGTTGAGTGCGATGTGTATGATGTGTGACGTATGATGTGTGATGGTGTGATGTATGAGATGTGCGATATGTGCGATGTGTTTGATGTATGCGATGAGTGTGATGTGTGATGTATAGATGTGTGCAATGTGTGCGATGTGTGATGTGTGAGCTGTGTGTTGTGTGTGATATGTGCGATGGATGTTTAATGTATGTGGTGTTATGCATGTCATGGATGTTAATGTGTGTCGTGAGATGTGTGTAATTGTGTTCGATGATTTATAGATGTTTGATGTATGTTGTGTGAACATATGACAGTGCTTGATGTTTTGATATATGATGTGTTATGGATGTTGTTTGATGTGCTGTGAATGTTTTATTATCCCTCTAGTTGGATTTTTATCATGCTCTGTATATTTTATTTCTTGAGATATCGTTTATATTCTTGCCATTGAATCTAGACGTAGTCTGACCCATTTATTTTTTTATCTAATACTTGAGACATTTCGAGATATTTTAGGTTTAGGGACGATGAGACCAGATTTGCTTATTGGGCTTAGTTGGAGACTAGACTACTAGCTTATTGTTTCCATTATATGGACTCATGTATGTATGGATTGGATTATATGTACTAGATTTACCTTGTATGTAAATACATTTTAGATTAGTGGGACTTTGACTTATTCTGTAACCCACTCAGATTATACGATGTATTATACTTATATCGCTGCATTGATAACTCTGTGTTCTATATGATTTATCTATATACTATATTGTTCTACCACGAGCACAACACATGTATTTTTGCTTTGTACCGAGACTATTTACGTCGAGGTGAGTGCCTTTACATATTATGTGATGTATTCAGTGTTGGTTTAAGGGAATATTCACGTGTGTATCACCCATATCGCCTTATTCTTTGTGTTCCACAGTATTATTCATTAATTCTCCTGGATATTATGGGTATAGAGGTAGGGTGTTATAATTCATTAGAACACTGAGTATCCAAAGCGCCTAGACTAGAGGAAGATCAGCCCAACACATTCACTATCATGGACAACAAAGTTGTCTCTTACTCCCTACCACGATCCCATGGTTATAACCATTGCAATGACAAACTTGAATGTACACCGAGCATTCATGGATAGGGGCAGCTTAGTGAACATCATGTTCGGATATGTTTTCGAGGCACTTAAGCTTCTTGCCTCTAGCCTCACACCTTATACCTTGCCCATCTACCGTTTTGGGTGCTTTAGCATTGTTCTAATAAGGATTACCTCTCTCATGACCATCTTCGGAAAAGAGCCCCTTGCTGCAAAGTTACATGTAAATTTGTAGTAGTTGATTGCCTATCTGTTTATAACCTCTTAATAAGACGACCGACTCTGGTGGAGCTCGATGCAGTTGTCTCATATAACTGGATCATTATTATTGCAATCCAAGGTGGGTCAGTGAATTTTGGGGCAACCAATAAAAAGCAAGGGAGTGCTATTGGACCTCCCTTGAGTAGGCAAAGAAAAGTGTCGTCATGCATCAACAAGAATTCAAAACAATTAATAACTAGTCACTCGAGAGAACCATCGATCCAGTCAGCACTTTGGTTCATGCCGAGACCCCCCGAAATTAAGAAGTAGAGGCATCCATGTCAATAGCTCTTCCTCCAAGGACATATGATCCATCGACCCTCTCACCCAAGTCGAGGGCCAAAACAATCAACCAGATGAAGTAACACTATCAACGATGTGTCATTCAAGGAGTGCTCAAGCCAATCAATGCACTTATTCATGCCGGGATCGTCCCCTGCCTTGAAGAAACTATTATCAATGGTGTGTTACCTAGGAGTAACCCCAAGCCTATCTGCACTTCGGTTCATGCTCGGACCACAAAAAATAGTGGAGCTAGACTAAATGGCCCTAGGTCGCCCAAGAGAAACCTGGAGCCCAACAATGCTCTGGTTTGTGCCGGGAAAACCCGCTGCAATGAAGACAGGGATGGCATGGATCCTGTCTCCTTGACTGCTCCCTAAAAATAAAAAAGCTCATCATAGCATGGAATGAGAAAATCATACTTGTAGGAAAGCAAACGTCCAATATAAAAACTCCTACACTCTCAATATCGGCAGACTCATCCGTGAGAGCTGGGGCAACATCAACCCTAACTCGAGCATAGACATCTATTGTAACGACCTAGAATTTCGAACACTTCGTATTTAAATACCCGAATTATTTAAATATCCGAATTATTTAAATACTTGAATCTTGGATCAAATGTGATTAAATTGATCTAATAACCATGTTAAACCCTTTTTTAATAATAACCAATGACAGTAAACTTTTTATCGAAAAATGTTTGCAAAAATAGATACTTCGAAAGAATATCGATAATGTAATCGAAAATCAGTTTATCAACAAAAAACTTTTTAGTTGATATAAGTTATTCGAACTCTTTTATGCTAAGCTAATGAACATATTAAAAAATTAGAAACTAATTAACACACTTTGCTTCATAAAGTAAATGGAACATTCTAGAAGCTTCTAATTGATAAAAAATATTTATGTGTAAGGGTAGTTTGGTCATTTACTTAGAAATATGGTGTAAAGGAGAAGTGATAGGCATATAGAGGGGTGAGCCTTCCGTGGCATGATGTAGGGTGAAGGGAAGGGTAGGCAACACCCACTGAAGCCTATATAAGAATGTGCATGCACCTTTGAATCACTTTAGCAAATTCATGAAATAAAAGCAAGCTCTCTTTCACTCTTTCTCTACATAAATTTCCTAACAAAATAAATCTCAAAACAACTCCAATTCAACAAAAACTTGGACTAGATCCTTAGGACAACATGTTCTATCAACTTAGAACTTGAAGATGTTAAGCACATGTCTCACATCTTGAATAGGCCATAAGATATATGGAAGGCAATATTGAGCTAACGCAAAGCTAGGAAGAGGTAGGAAATTGGTGTCTGCAAGGTTGAGACAGGAAGTGGAAGATTGGACTTAATTGTTTGATCGGTTAAGGGTGAGCTTACTCACCATCTTGAATGAAAATATTGTGTATATGTGCTTGTGTATATGATGTTTGAATTGATATTGACATATGTTGTAATATTGATTTTGATTCTTGCTCTCAAAGCAAATGACATATTCAATCCATATGTATGGACTTGAATGGACTTAGATGGACTTTTATGACTTGTTGCATAGCTTTAAATCAAAGCTGATGCAGCGCGAGCTACAAAGTTACAAGGTTTGAGTCGCCCACGACTTAACGTAAGTCGCCCACGACTTAAAGAAGAAACTTCACGACCTAACTTGTTGATAAGTCGAACCCGACCTAACAGGGCAAGAGATAAAGGGCTACGACCTAAGGAAAGTGAAGTCTTAAGTCGTCTACGACCTAACGAGTTAAAGAGAAAGACACTGGAACGACCTAACATACTGTTAAGTCGTATGCGAGCTAACGAGCTGAAGGAAAAGGTGCTACGACCTAAAAAGAAGCGACTTATGTTAGGTCGCAGGAAAATGGAACGACCTAAGTTAGGTCGCGAGAAGATGTGGAGAGATAGGTCGCTCGCTATAAGTCGCGAAGTCTTAAGTCGCGAGGACTTAGGTCGTGAAGGCTTAGGTCGCAAAGACTTAGGTCGCGCAGTTTTTATGAAGCCGCTCTTTTAAGTCGCTGATGAAGGGATGCCGTTCATTTTAGGTTGCTCGCTCCAGATGCCGTTGATTATGTTAAGTCGCGGAGAATGTTATGTCACTGCTGTTGAGTCGTTGGGCCTGTTAAGTCGTAGGTCGGAAACGACCTAAGTATTGTAAATTCGTGATGTGTTGTATGTGTTGCTTTGTTAAGTCGCTATGATCTATATGTTGTATTGTTTCTTTGTACATGTTGTTAAGTCGTTCTGTTATAAGTCTTAAGTCGTGATGTTTGTGTTGTGATCTGATAAGTCGTGAACGACTTATGGTAAGTCGTATACTTTTGAGTCGTCTATTTTAGGTCATGGTGTTATAAGTCGTACACGACTTAAGAGTTGTACAGATTTGTGTTGAGATTTGTAACTTCTATAAATAGGCCGGTGGTGCCATTTGTAATAGTTTAGTTGATTTGAATAAAAAACTCTTGTTTTGTTAGCTTTGTGCTTTCACCAAATTGGTAGTTGAGTGTAATCTCCTATCTCCTCTTTCGGATAATCGAGTGCGCTCGATTCAACGACTGCAGAAGCCGATTCACGGAATCTAGTGCGCTAGATCAACGTGCGAAGAATCGCAGATCTTTGAACCCGGTATCGTGCGCGATCAACGAGTTCGGGATAGCTAGAATTCAGTATCTTCGGATCAACGAATTTGGGCATTTCAGTATCTCTCAATCCACCGATTGCTACTTTCATCGATCTACATTGGTTTTGTATAATCCGCTGCGTCAGTTTGGTATCGGAGCTTGTTTAGCCAATCATAGCTAAATCGAGTCCTTGGAGCCAATTCTTTTGAAGAAGGTTGAAGAACTTCGGTCGAGCTAAGCAAGTGAAGGCCGTGTACATCATTTTGAAAGTCAAAGCCGAGAATTGAAGAGTTTGTAAAGTTTCAAATCATGCCGTCAAGAAGAGCTAATCGTCACCAAAACGTAGAAGCTTTGTATAGAAGAGAAGAAGCCGATGAGATGGAGCAACGAATTAATGAAAACTTTAGTGAAAAGCTTAATGAAGGGATTGGTCGATTAGAGAAGATGATGTTGGAGATGAATCAGAACCGGAGAAGGGTTTCATCTGAATCAAACCATGGGGGAAGTGGAGTCTCACCACAATCCAATCGAGAAAGAAGTGTTGATGATGATCAAAGACGTGGGAGGAACGTGAATGATCGAGAACGGAGGAATGTAGATAGAAGGGATGTTGGTGGAAGACGCGATGGTAGTAGAGATGTTGGTGGTCAGGATCGACATCGATATACATCTGACTTTGAAGAAGAGTATGATGGTGGAAGTGTTCATGGACAAGGACGTGGGCAAGGAAGAAATCAGTCGGAGTATGATCACAAGTGGGAATCTGGGATGAAGACTGAAATTCCAGAATTCAAAGGTGGTCTGCAAGCCGAGGAGTTTTTGGATTGGTTGTCTAATGTGGAGGAGATTTTTGACTTCAAGAAAGTTCCATAACATCGTAGAGTGAAGTTGGTTGCTACAAGGTTGAGGGGTAGAGCTTTGGCATGGTGGCAGCTAACCAAACTTACACGTGAACGGATAGGGAAGTCAAAGGTTGAATCATGGGAAAAAATGAGGAAAATGATGAAAGCCACATTCTTACCTTATAATTATCAATCGCTTATGTATCAGAGGTTGCAAAACTTGAGACAAGGGACGAAATCTGTGAATGACTATGCTGACGAATTTTATCAACTGATTGCAAGGAATGATAGTATGGAGACAGAAAAACAATTGACAGCTAGATTTGTTGGGGGGTTGCGAATGCAGATACAGGATATGGTTAACATGTTTGATCCCAGATCTATAGGGGAAGCACACCAGAAAGCGTTGGCTTGGGAGAAACAGGGAAGACGAGGAGGTGGTGTGTTTACAAATTCCAACAATCCAGTGAAGGGTGTTAGTGGAAGTTCTAATGTTTCAAAAGCTGTTGCAAAACCAGTTGGGAAGATGAAATTCAATAATGGTTTCAAGTGTTATAATTGTCAAGAAATGGGCCACAAAAGTAATGAATGTCCAAAGCCGAAGAAACGAGCTATGATAGCGAAAGTTGAGGATGAGGATGAAGAAGCTGAGTGTTCCAATTCACCACCTGATGAGGAGGAAGAAGAAGTGTCAGGAGACGAAGGTTGTAATCTGATGATGAGGAGGTCTTGTTTGACACCCAAGCAAGAGGAGGATTGTAGTTAGTTGAGGAGCAATATTTTTCAGTCGACATGTACTATTCTGGGGAAAGTTTGTAAATTTGTTATTGACGCTGGAAGCCGTGATAATATAATTTCTTCAGAGGCTGTGAGGAAGTTGACATTGAAGACTGAGAAACATCCGAAACCGTACAAGTTGGCTTGGTTGAGGAAAGGCGGGGAAGTGAAGGTTGGACGAAGGGCTTGTGTGAATTTTTCAATTGGAAAGAAATACAAGGATGAAATCTGGTGCGATGTGGTAGATATGGATGTCTGTCATTTGTTGTTGGGGAGACCGTGGCAGTATGATAGGGCGGTGCAACATGATGGACGTACCAACAGTTATAGTTTCATGTTTGAAGGCACAAAGATTACTCTAGTTCCAAAGAAACGACAACAGGAGGAAAACAAGTTGGAGGAGATCGAAGAGCTTAAAACTTTGTTATCTTTGAAGGAATTTGTGAAGGAAGTAGAGGAGGAGCCTGAAGTATTTTTATTAATCGGACGGGAGAGTCAGGAAGTGGTGGAAATACCAAAGAAGTAAAACCAGTACTGGAAGAGTTTGACGATGTATTTCCAGAGGAGTTGCCAACGGAGTTACCACCGTTGAGGGACATTCAACATCAAATTGATCTTGTTCCAGGAGCTGTGTTACCTCACAGACCACACTACAGAATGAGTCCAAAAGAGCATGAGGAGTTGCGAAGGCAAGTGGAAGAATTGCTTGAACAGGGGCGTGTGCAGGAGAGTTTAAGTCCTTGTGTTATACCAGCTTTATTGGTACCCAAAAAGGATGGAACGTGGAGGATGTGCACAGATAGTAGAGCATTGAATAAGATCACCGTCAGATACAGATTTCCGATGCCGAGGCTTGATGATTTATTGGATCAAATCAGTGGGTCCGCAATATTTTCTAAGATTGACTTGAAGAGCGGTTATCATCAGATTCGCATTAGACCAGGGGACGAATGGAAGACAGCGTTCAAGACGAGGGAAGGATTGTATGAATGGCTAGTAATGCCGTTTGGTCTATCGAATGCACCAAGTACATTCATGAGGGTGATGAACCAAATTTTCAGGCCATACATTGGGAAATTTGTGGTGGTTTACTTTGATGATATTCTGATCTACAGTGCTAGTACAGAAGAGCATGTTCAGGATTTGAAGAAAGTGTTAATTATTCTTCGTGAAGAACAATTCTATGCTGCTACAAAGAAGTGTGTTTTTATGGCGAGGAGTGTTTTATTTCTGGGGTATGTTGTGGCGGAAGAAGGAATATAGGTTGACCAATGTAAAGTTGAAGCTATCAGAGATTGGCCACAACCCAAGACGATAACGGAAGTTCGTAGCTTTCACGGGTTGGCTTCATTTTATCAAAGGTTTATTCCACACTTTAGTAGTGTGATGGCGCCTGTGACTGATTGTATGAAGGGTAAACAGTTTGCATGGACGGAGGAAGTCGGGGTTGCTTTTGAGCGAATCAAAGGACTCTTGACATCTGCACCAATTCTAATATTACCAGATTTTCAGCTAGTGTTTGAACTACATACTGATGCATCCAAGGTTGGGATTGGAGGAGTGTTGAGTCAGAGGGGACGTCCGATTGCATACTTTAGCGAGAAGTTATCAGGAGCAAAGATGAGATACATTACATATGATGTGGAATTTTATGTTGTTGTGCAAGCTATTAAACACTGGAGACATTATCTATTTCATAAAGAGTTTGTTCTTTACACTGATCATGAGGCATTGAAGCATTTACAAGGGCAAGACAAGATTTCTGCGAGACATGCATCATGGATTGCATATCTGCAACAGTTTACTTTTGTTGTTAAACACAAGTCAGGAGTGACGAATCGTGTGGCTGATGCATTGAGCCGAAGGAATCACTTGTTAACTACGATGAAAGTTGAAGTAACAGGATTTGATGTGCTACCAGAATTATTTGTCGATGATCCTTACTTTGCAAAGTTTGTTGATAAAGTCAAGGAGGGAGAGACGGATGAGTTTTTGATGGTGTAGGATCTAGATTAACCCTAGAGGGGGGGTGAATAGGGTTATCGCAAATTTTCTCAAATTAAACGCGGAAGTAAACAGCAGATAAATAAATATGCAGTAAAGTAAATCACACACAGAATTTACCCAGCTTCGGCAACCCCTGCCTATTGCTGCATTCCCAGATTTCTATTAGAGTTAAACAGTATCCCGCTTACAAACACTCTGACAGACTCGCAGACACTCGCTCCCGCTCACAAACACTCCTACAGACTCGCACACCCTGCTCCGCCTATAGAGTTTCGTTTACTCGCAAACTCTGCTCCCGCCTATAGAGCTTTGCAAACTCGCAGCCTCCCTGCTCACTGAACTAACCCTAACTAGACAATCTGACAACACCCAAACCCTAGGTGGTGATTCACTCTGACTGGACTTTGAAAAAAACAAACTGAAAAACAAGACACAGTTTAAATACCAGGGCAAAATTTAAATTGGAAATTTAAAACGATTTTGCCCTCAATAGACTAGGCCCAAAACTAACAAATTAAAACCCGGCCCGTTAAGAATTTAAAATTAAAGCCTAGACCAATTTAAATACTAAAACTCTTCTTCAATAAAGTAGCCCGGCCCTTTTATTTTATTTGTGCTAGTGTTGTTTCAATCCCTTTTGCTCTGGCCCGATCCTTTTGAGAAATAGAAGTGTTGATTAGGGTTTCGGTGATCTCTGGCGAGTCTGACTTGCTCGACTGAATTAGGGCTTTGTCCTTGATCGTTTTGCTGGCGATTTGAAGCTTTGGCTTCTTCGATTCTTTGTAACTCTGGCTTGTGGTTTTCTTTGTGGTGACTCTGGCTTCGGCTTCGCTGTTGCCTTTGGCGATTCTTAATCTGACTTGCTCTGATGATTTGCGCCTTTCTCTTAGCTCTGAGGTCTAGGGCTATTTCGAAGCTCCGATGCAGGTTCGATCGTGGTTGATTGTGCGCGATTTAGCCTGGCTCGATCGATTTCGTGTTTGCTTTCTTCGGTTGCTTCGATGAGTTCGACAGTTGCTTCAGGTTTGATTTTTATCACTGTTGCTCTTCGATTTTGTATTCGAACTCCTCATAGTCAATGATGATTTTTGGGGTCCTTTATATAGAAGTCTGATTTGATATTCGTGTTCTTCACATTGTTGAGACTTTCCTTTAATACGTTGTGATATTTTGGGAAATTCCTTCATAAGCACGGTTTTGATTTTGATCGTTCGATTTTGCTTGAACTTCACGGTATTGAAACTTTCCTGATTTTCAAATCTTTGACCTTTTCAACTTGTAAACGTGATTAACATATACAACTTTGACTTGAAATTTCTTGACTTCGGCTCTGACTTTGTTCATGATTCTGTTTTATTCCTGAGTACTTTCTTGACCTTCAGATTGATCTGATGCTTCATGTTGTATATTTACTTGCTGCCTGGTTATATGATTTTGCCATTGAATTCACTGTGACTTCGAACTTATCTTTTGTTTGCCGAGTTTATTGTTATTGAGTTCCCTGTGCATTTTCACTGTTATTACTTGAGCTTGTTCATGTTGGCACTGGATTCACTTATCTTGTGTTGCCATTGTCTCTTGATTGAGACTGCTGTGTGCATTACTGTTATACTTGTTCATTGTGATGCATTGAGATGTTGTATGCTTTTCCATTTGTAGTTTGATGTACTTGACCATGTTGCTTTCACATTGATATGTTGATACCTCCTTGCTTTTGACTGCTGTGGTTGTATGTATTGCTTGAAGTCATTGATGACATTTGTTGCTGTTTCACTGAAGTTTGAACTTGAGCTACTGTGGTTCACTTGCTCATCTCATTGCTGTCATTTGTACATTTTGAATTCTTGTTTGTTGATTCATCTTGAGCACTGTTTTCATGTTGATGCTTCTGTGATCTTGGTCTTGTTGAGTTTGGTGCATTCATGTGTCTGCATTTCATTTCTGGTACTTGTGCATGTTGTGCTTTTGATTTCCCAGTGCATACATCTGACTGGTGTATGTTCCTTGGACAGTTTCATTTGCATGTTGAATTGACTCTGGCCTGTCTGTATTTGTAATATTTGCACATTTCATTGTTGCTGTTGAATCTCTTTGATTCTGGTGGCATATTGTTCATGTGTACACTCTGATTTTGGTTGAGTCCATTCGTACTTGCGTTGAGTCCGATATTGATTTGACCTTGTGCACTCGAGTTGGCGAGGCAGTGCACACGTGTATACGTGTGTACTGCAGCCACTCGTAAATACCTGTCCCTGATATGAATACTGATATGCACAGATATTACACAATCAAAGATGACGACGTTAACCCATATATCTGAGACAGTTTTAAAAACAAGTTTTATATTTTTGCAAATTAAATTTGTTTCTGTTCAGATTACTGCTGTAGATTGTCAATTATACAGGTACACAGGAGACAAGACAGATACTGGAACTGGATAGTGAAAATGCAGACAAACAACTGAGTGTATGAGTGATGTAGTGAGGACTGTTACTGTAAAATCAAGTTGTGATGTATTCAGAAATTGTACAGTTATAGTGAGTCAGAATTTGTACCATTCAAAATTTGTAATAAAATTGTTTGAATAAAATTTCAGTTTGAATTCAAATTCTGTGTTGATAAAATTTCTGTTATTCCTATATGTGTATAATCTGTAAACATATCTAAAATACGATATATATAGTTTGTTATCATCAAACACTAAACACACATCAAACAATCTCCCCCTTTTGATGATGACAAACATATATATTAAAGATTTTGAAATTCAGTAGATGTGTTTAAACATGACTATATTAAGCTCCCCCTACATGTATACTCCCCCTACATGAATACTCCCCCTACAACTGAGACTATTCCATATTCAGTCGAATAAAAGAACTATAGAAAATAACTAACAACATTTAACAAATTTGGTAAATAAATATTCCAAAAATACTTATTTTCTTATCAAAATCTCTTCCTTCTCCCCCTTTTGTTATCATCAAAAGACTAACAAAAAATAATGAAACAGTAGGGGAAAAACAAATGGAAAAAATAGAGAAAAACCATAATATATCATAACAAGATAACATTTTCCACATTTTAGAGAATGGATCGATGATTTGATTTTTATAATGAGAAGAGAGATGTTCTATTCTATTTTAATTTTTTAAAAAAAAAATTGACATTTAAGCACAAAAAAATAATAATAAGCACTTACTAACCACGCATAACCATAAGGACTTTTAAATGGGATTAGCAGTTACTCATTAGTTATCAAGCTCCATCCATGCATAACCATAAGGACTTTTAAATGAGAATGAAGTGATGATAACCTCTCATGATCCATCCATGCATAACCATAAGGACTTTTAAATGAGAATGGA
The DNA here is from genome assembly GCA_030737815.1 of Allium fistulosum. Taxonomy (NCBI): domain Eukaryota; kingdom Viridiplantae; phylum Streptophyta; class Magnoliopsida; order Asparagales; family Amaryllidaceae; genus Allium; species Allium fistulosum. The sequence goes on from CM060901.1 coordinate 638,986,752, forward strand.
TGCATGAGGAATATTTTAAAATTTCTTTTAATTTTTCCTTTTTAATTTAAAGAGCAATTCACTCTTCTCATTTTTCAAAACCATTATGAATGATAGAAAGATGGTAGAAATAGAAATGGTCGTGGAATAAGTTACCAAATTAATCATATTATGAAATTTCACAAACCAAACGTATTTCCACTACTGAATACCATATTTGAATCAATCTTTGAATAATATCCAAAACAGGTTTGAATTCTAGAAATTGAAGTTGAAAATAAATATCCAAGAGTATTTCAACCAAAAATTGAAAAATGATTAGTCAATTTCCATAATTCCCAAATCCAAACGTAATCTGGAAAATCTGTCTTTGGGGAGGGGTTTTGTGAAAATATCAGCAAGTTGATTCTCAGTTGAAATGAATTTAATGCAAATGTTTTCCCTAGCAATGTGATCTCTAAGAAAGTGGTGTTTCATATCAATGTGTATCGTGAGTGAATGATGAAACTAATGAATGTCCTAGCATGAAACATGTCCTACTAGTACTTTTCTTGTCAACCAGTGAACCCGTATAATCAACATCAGAATAACCAACTAAATTAAAGTTTTCACACGAAAGATATCATAGTCCAAATTTGTGTGAGTGTGAAAAATATCTCAAAATTTCGTTTAGTGGCATTCAAATATGATTCTTTAGAATTAGAGTGAAAACGTGCAAACACAAACACACAGAAAACATAATATGGTGTCTAGAAGCAGTTAAGAACCATTTCAACAGTATCAGATTCATCTTCAGAAATAAAACTACGGTGTACACAAACTTTTATCAAATGAAGAGCGAGTGTGTATTCCTTCCGTAAAATTACAGTTAAAGTATCAAGCTTATCTCAAAAACAATTTAAAGTTTTCATCAGTGAATCAGTAATTTCAACAGTTTAAAAAAAACTTTTATAGCATGAGCAATCAGTAATCAATCATAGTTTGACCAAACAAATTAAGTTCAAGAAGAGGATGATTGATCAATTTTTAAGCACAGATAAAGTCAAGTCATATTATATCAAGCAAACCAGAATCGATCAACCATCATGATTACTTCGAGTAAAAGATGATTAACAAATCAGAATTAACATCATCAATCATAACTGGCTGATTTAATTCAGATGCAGATTCTTACCGGTTATCTATCGTTTGAAAGAAATACAACTACCTGTTTTACCTGTACGATAATCTTTCGTTGTTTGCCCATAGTGAATCTGTCACCTTTATACTAGGCTAAGGAACGTTGATTTGTCGCTCGTTGTGTATCTGGAACAGCCAGAATCCAAATAACACTAATGTTGTTCCTTAGCCTGCCACCACACCTACACGGTTAAAGATGTATGTGACCTATTTGTTTTTATAGGTCCATGATTGTTAGTGGCAGAATATCTGTGAATAAATAGTCCTTTTGGAACCCAAACTTGTTTTGTCTTTTCATTTTTGTTCCAATAGACATGAAATTTGTTTGTAGAATTCTTAGGAACCCAAAGTTGTATAAATCTCGTGTTCTTGTTCCTATGACTACAATTTTCAATATGATGTCCAACTATTTCACATTCAGTAAAGATGCCCTTTCCTTTTGCACTATCGTCAACCTGTGATTTACCAAGACCTAGCCCTTTTCGGTTGTTAGCAAACAGTTGATTGCCTAATAACATATTAAATGATTTTTCTCCTCTAGAAAAGTTATTCAGTGATTTCTCAAGATCTAGGACTTTGGTTTTCAGTGTTGAGTTTTCAGACACAAGCGTAGTGCATCTATTTATAAAATCCTTTTTCCTAGTCTCAATAATTTCCTTTAGATTCAAGTTTTCTTTTTCAAGATTCTCAAAATTATTCTTCAGTTTTGATAATTCTGAATCTAAAGTTTTACAGTTTTTACATTCTAGGTTTTGAATTTTTTCAAGTTCAGATTCTAACCTAAAATTTTCACGGGCAAGTTCTCTCCTATCAGATTTCAGTTTTTCATTTTTAGAATCAAGAGCTTCAACAGTTTTAGTAAGATCGAGGCACAAATAAACAAGATCTTTATAAGAGTAGTTTTTTACCTCATTGGATTCCTCTGAGCTTGCTTCTGAATCCGATCTTGATTCCTCTGAGCTTGCTTCTGAATCTGATCTTACCGTAAGACACAGGTTAGCCTCCTCTGAGCTATCAGTTGAAACTTCCTCTCCTTCCTCATCATCCCAAGTTGCTGCGAAGGCCTTTTTCTTCTTTTTCTTTCCTTTGTTGTTTTTGAGAAGTGGACAGTTTTGTTTGAAGTGACCAGGCTTGTTGCAGTTATAACAGATTAGTTCGTTTTCAGAGTTGTCAGAATCTTTAGATGTATTACTACTGATCTTCTTCTTTCGTGGCTTGTATTTCGACCACCTTCTGAAATTATTGACAGCTACTGCAAGTCCTTCAATTGGATCAACTTCTTCTTCATCGCTCTCTTCTCTGCTCTTTAAGGCAATCGTCTTCTTCTTTGGTTCGGAATTGATGCGTTCCTCCTTTGCTTTTAACTCAAGCTCGTACGTCATCAGATTTCCGATCAAATCTTCCATGCTCAGTTTGCTTAGATCTTTCGATTCTTGTATTGCCGTGACTTTTGCCTCAAAGTTCATCGGTAGGATTCGTAGTATCTTCCTTATTAGCTCTACCTCAGAGAATTCTTTTCCAAGCGCTCTAGCATTGTATACCAAGGTTGAGAAGCGTCCAAACATGTCTTTAATGCTCTCGCCTTTGTCCATCACAAAGTTCTCGTATTCATTGCTGAACAGGGCTAGACGAGACTCTTTGACTTGAGAAGTTCCTTCGTGTGTCACCTCCAAAGTATGCCAAATTTCCTGTGCTGTTTTACAATGAGAAATTCTATTAAATTCAGTTTTATCAAGAGCACAGATAAGAGCATTCATTGCTTTAGCATTTGTGGTTTTCAATTTCTTATCGTTAGCATCCCACCTATCCCTCGGTTTAGGAATCTCAGTATCACCAATAGTTATAGTGGGAGGTGTATAGCCAGTTTCAATAATATCCCAAACATCGTAATCTACAGAACTAAGATAAATACTCATCCTAACCTTCCAGTAAGCATAATCATTCCCATTAAACATTGGTGGCCTAACAATAGATTGCCCCTCGGAAAAAGCATTATTTGATAAATTCATGACTCTAGAGTTAAAAAAAATTTTACCTCGCTCCGATACCACTTGTAGGATCTAGATTAACCCTAGAGGGGGGGGTGAATAGGGTTATCGCAAATTTTCTCAAATTAAACGCGGAAGTAAACAGCAGATAAATAAATATGCAGTAAAGTAAATCACACACAGAATTTACCCAGCTTCGGCAACCCCTGCCTACTGCTGCATTCCCAGATTTCTATTAGAGTTAAACAGTATCCCGCTTACAAACACTCTGACAGACTCGCAGACACTCGCTCCCGCTCACAAACACTCCTACAGACTCGCACACCCTGCTCCGCCTATAGAGTTTCGTTTACTCGCAAACTCTGCTCCCGCCTATAGAGCTTTGCAAACTCGCAGCCTCCCTGCTCACTGAACTAACCCTAACTAGACAATCTGACAACACCCAAACCCTAGGTGGTGATTCACTCTGACTGGACTTTGAAAAAAACAAACTGAAAAACAAGACACAGTTTAAATACCAGGGCAAAATTTAAATTGGAAATTTAAAACGATTTTGCCCTCAATAGACTAGGCCCAAAACTAACAAATTAAAACCCGGCCCGTTAAGAATTTAAAATTAAAGCCTAGACCAATTTAAATACTAAAACTCTTCTTCAATAAAGTAGCCCGGCCCTTTTATTTTATTTGTGCTAGTGTTGTTTCAATCCCTTTTGCTCTGGCCCGATCCTTTTGAGAAATAGAAGTGTTGATTAGGGTTTCGGTGATCTCTGGCGAGTCTGACTTGCTCGACTGAATTAGGGCTTTGTCCTTGATCGTTTTGCTGGCGATTTGAAGCTTTGGCTTCTTCGATTCTTTGTAACTCTGGCTTGTGGTTTTCTTTGTGGTGACTCTGGCTTCGGCTTCGCTGTTGCCTTTGGCGATTCTTAATCTGACTTGCTCTGATGATTTGCGCCTTTCTCTTAGCTCTGAGGTCTAGGGCTATTTCGAAGCTCCGATGCAGGTTCGATCGTGGTTGATTGTGCGCGATTTAGCCTGGCTCGATCGATTTCGTGTTTGCTTTCTTCGGTTGCTTCGATGAGTTCGACAGTTGCTTCAGGTTTGATTTTTATCACTGTTGCTCTTCGATTTTGTATTCGAACTCCTCATAGTCAATGATGATTTTTGGGGTCCTTTATATAGAAGTCTGATTTGATATTCGTGTTCTTCACGTTGTTGAGACTTTCCTTTAATACGTTGTGATATTTTGGGAAATTCCTTCATAAGCACGGTTTTGATTTTGATCGTCCGATTTTGCTTGAACTTCACGGTATTGAAACTTTCCTGATTTTCAAATCTTTGACCTTTTCAACTTGTAAACGTGATTAACATATACAACTTTGACTTGAAATTTCTTGACTTCGGCTCTGACTTTGTTCATGATTCTGTTTTATTCCTGAGTACTTTCTTGACCTTCAGATTGATCTGATGCTTCATGTTGTATATTTACTTGCTGCCTGGTTATATGATTTTGCCATTGAATTCACTGTGACTTCGAACTTATCTTTTGTTTGCCGAGTTTATTGTTATTGAGTTCCCTGTGCATTTTCACTGTTATTACTTGAGCTTGTTCATGTTGGCACTGGATTCACTTATCTTGTGTTGCCATTGTCTCTTGATTGAGACTGCTGTGTGCATTACTGTTATACTTGTTCATTGTGATGCATTGAGATGTTGTATGCTTTTCCATTTGTAGTTTGATGTACTTGACCATGTTGCTTTCACATTGATATGTTGATACCTCCTTGCTTTTGACTGCTGTGGTTGTATGTATTGCTTGAAGTCATTGATGACATTTGTTGCTGTTTCACTGAAGTTTGAACTTGAGCTACTGTGGTTCACTTGCTCATCTCATTGCTGTCATTTGTACATTTTGAATTCTTGTTTGTTGATTCATCTTGAGCACTGTTTTCATGTTGATGCTTCTGTGATCTTGGTCTTGTTGAGTTTGGTGCATTCATGTGTCTGCATTTCATTTCTGGTACTTGTGCATGTTGTGCTTTTGATTTCCCAGTGCATACATCTGACTGGTGTATGTTCCTTGGACAGTTTCATTTGCATGTTGAATTGACTCTGGCCTGTCTGTATTTGTAATATTTGCACATTTCATTGTTGCTGTTGAATCTCTTTGATTCTGGTGGCATATTGTTCATGTGTACACTCTGATTTTGGTTGAGTCCATTCGTACTTGCGTTGAGTCCGATATTGATTTGACCTTGTGCACTCGAGTTGGCGAGGCAGTGCACACGTGTATACGTGTGTACTGCAGCCACTCGTAAATACCTGTCCCTGATATGAATACTGATATGCACAGATATTACACAATCAAAGATGATGACGTTAACCCATATATCTGAGACAGTTTTAAAAACAAGTTTTATATTTTTGCAAATTAAATTTGTTTCTGTTCAGATTACTGCTGTAGATTGTCAATTATACAGGTACACAGGAGACAAGACAGATACTGGAACTGGATAGTGCAAATGCAGACAAACAACTGAGTGTATGAGTGATGTAGTGAGGACTGTTACTGTAAAATCAAGTTGTGATGTATTCAGAAATTGTACAGTTATAGTGAGTCAGAATTTGTACCATTCAAAATTTGTAATAAAATTGTTTGAATAAAATTTCAGTTTGAATTCAAATTCTGTGTTGATAAAATTTCTGTTATTCCTATATGTGTATAATCTGTAAACATATCTAAAATACGATATATATAGTTTGTTATCATCAAACACTAAACACACATCAAACAGATGGTGGATGGTTTTCTGTTCAAAGGAAATCGATTATGCATACCTGATTGTAGTTTGAGAATGAAGATTGTAAAAGAGCTACATGAAGAAGGACATGTTGGGAGAGATCGTACATTACAGTTGATTTCACAGTCTTACTTTTGGCCATCAATGAGGAAAGAAGTGGAAAGGTTTTTGGAACGATGTCATATCTGTCAGGTTTCGAAAGGAACTGCGAATAATGCTGGATTATATATGCCGTTACCTGTACCAACTAAACCATGGATTGATGTGAGTATGGACTTTGTGTTGGGGTTGCCGAGAACACAGCGTGGTAATGATTCCATTTATGTGGTGGTTGACCGATTTTCGAAAATGGCACATTTTATTGCTTGTAAGAAGACGGCGGATGCTGTTCATGTTGCTCAATTATTTTTCAAGGAGATATATCGACTTCATGGATTGCCAGAATCTATTGTGTCGGATAGGGATACTCGTTTCCTGAGTCATTTTTGGCTAAGTTTGTGGAAGATGGTGGGAACGAAGTTGAATTTTAGCAGCGCTTATCATCCGCAAACGGATGGACAGACCGAGGTTGTGAACAGATTGTTGGGAAATTTGTTGAGGTGTCTTGTGCAAGATAATCTGAAGAGTTGGGATATAAAACTATGTCAAACAGAATTTGCTCATAATCATGCTATAAACCGTAGTACGGGTTACAGTCCATTTCAGATAGTGTATTCAAGCTTACCGAAGGGACCGTTGGATTTAACGGTAGTGCCACAATCAAAGAAGATAGTTAAAAAGGCTGCTGAATTTGTTGATGAGTGGACTGAATGTCATAAAATCGTCCAGGAACGATTGGAGACGGTGAATGAGAATTATAAACGCTCTGCAGATCTGAAGCGAAGAAATTTTGAGTTTAATGAAGAGATTTAGTATATGCTGTGTTAACGAAAGATCGTTTTCCAATAGGAGCATACAATAAGCTTAAAGCTCGGAAAATTGGTCCTGTAACAATTGAGAAACGGATTAATGAAAATGCTTATAAGTTGAAACTGCCAGAGGATGTGTACACGTCTGACGTATTCAATGTTAAGCATCTCGTACCATATCATGGGGATGAATTTGTTGTGGAAGAAGAGAGTGCAAATTCGAGGACGAATTCTTCTCAACCTAGGGAGGATGATGCAGCGCGAGCTACAAAGTTACAAGGTTTGAGTCGCCCACGACTTAACGTAAGTCGCCCATGACTTAAAGAAGAAACTTCACGACCTAACTTGTTGATAAGTCGAACCCGACCTAACAGGGCAAGAGATAAAGGGCTACGACCTAAGGAAAGTGAAGTCTTAAGTCGTCTACGACCTAACGAGTTAAAGAGAAAGACACTGGAACGACCTAACATACTGTTAAGTCGTATGCGAGCTAACGAGCTGAAGGAAAAGGTGCTACGACCTAAAAGGAAGCGACTTATGTTAGGTCGCAGGAAAATGGAACGACCTAAGTTAGGTCGCGAGAAGATGTGGAGAGATAGGTCGCTCGCTATAAGTCGCGAAGTCTTAAGTCGCGAGGACTTAGGTCGTGAAGGCTTAGGTCGCAAAGACTTAGGTCGCGCAGTTTTTATGAAGCCGCTCTTTTAAGTCGCTGATGAAGGGATGCCGTTCATTTTAGGTCGCTCGCTCCAGATGCCGTTGATTATGTTAAGTCGCGGAGAATGTTATGTCACTGCTGTTGAGTCGTTGGGCCTGTTAAGTCGTAGGTCGCAGGTTATAGGTCGGAAACGACCTAAGTATTGTAAATTCGTGATGTGTTGTATGTGTTGCTTTGTTAAGTCGCTATGATCTATATGTTGTATTGTTTCTTTGTACATGTTGTTAAGTCGTTCTGTTATAAGTCTTAAGTCGTGATGTTTGTGTTGTGATCTGATAAGTCGTGAACGACTTATGGTAAGTTGTATACTTTTGAGTCGTCTATTTTTGGTCGTGGTGTTATAAGTCGTACACGACTTAAGAGTTGTACAGATTTGTGTTGAGATTTGTAACTTCTATAAATAGGCCGGTGGTGCCATTTGTAATAGTTTAGTTGATTTGAATAAAAAACTCTTGTTTTGTTAGCTTTGTGCTTTCACCAAATTGGTAGTTGAGTGTAATCTCCTATCTTCTCTTTCGGATAATCGAGTGCGCTCGATTCAACGACTGCAGAAGCCGATTCACGGAATCTAGTGCGCTAGATCAACGTGCGAAGAATCACAGATCTTTGAACCCGGTATCGTGCGCGATCAACGAGTTCGGGATAGCTAGAATTCGGTATCTTCGGATCAACGAATTTGGGCATTTCAGTATCTCTCAATCCACCGATTGCTACTTTCATCGATCTACATTGGTTTTGTATAATCCGCTGCGTCAAAAGCACATAGGTTGTAGCTGAACTTTGGTTTAGATTGGACTTGGATTTGAAAGTGCTCTTATAGCGATAGTTGCTACAGATACACTTAAGAATTGCCTTATGTTCGATAATTTCTATGGAACTTTGTAGAGAGATACCTAAGGGTTTCTAGCCATATTTGTGATGTATATTGTGTATGCTTTCTGTTATAAAAAGAGTGGATGATAAAAGGTTGAGTAACATATCAAAAAGTGGTCAAACTTCCAGTTGTGCAGAACTGCCCAGTTTAGCCTTTGTTTTGAACTTTAAAGGTTTGGAACAACATTTAAATTAAGTATTTGGTTTCATTATTTTTACAAGTGTTTTATAACTCTTATTAGAGTATTTTATAACTGGTTTGACATTTTTATGAATTTCTAAGAATTATTTATGAATTTTTAAAGAAGAGGGTTCACTTCAAAATATAAGAAAGCATGGTTTCAACAAGCTTTTAAGTAAATTATAAACTTGTTATTTTCAAGTAATGTTTTGGGTGAATGTTTTAAAACCTATTATAATTATTTTAAACTATTTTAATTATATATAGTTTTCAGAAAATGTGTTGACTATTTTATTAAAGTATAAATATCTTATGTAATAAAATATGGTTTAAATTGTTTTATTAAATATCTAGTTTTGTAAATAAATTACTATACTTATATATACATCATTTATAAAAGAGTTTCAAATTATAACAAAAGGATTTAGAAAGGGGTTAGGAATTGCTTGGTGGTTAAATCATGTTTTGTTTAATTACTTGTTTGAAAAGTAATTAACCACGCTTAACATTCAAAGCCGACGATGTAGACTTATCTATTTTTGAGTGTTAAGGTTGATGTTCGAGTAGAGATAAAAGCAATAGTGTTCTAACCAATTGACTTCACTCTTGATCGAGGAATAGTTAAGTGGAGAATGTGCAAATGTGTTAATCATGTTGTTTACTTACTTGTTGTTAGAACTAACTTAGTTGTGTACTTAGCTCTAAAAGCCAACTAAGTAGATTTTTCTATCTTTGAGAGTCAAGAATGAAGTGTCTAGACAAGGCTTTGATATGCAACCAATGTTCAAACTTACCTGGCTTCACTCCTGATGGAGGGATAGTACAAGCTGAGAAATTCGAAAACGTGATAAGTATACAAACCTTGATTTTTATAAGCGATCGTCTTTAGAACTTGATAGTTAACTATTCAAATACCAAAGTTTATTGAATATGAACTTAGACCTTTAAATGGTTGTTTTCAAAGATAGTAACAAGTATAAAATTGGTTTTGGGTTTGTTGTTACAATGTGTTAATAACATTCATCTTTAACTCTTTTTTATTATACTTATGAATGTAAATTGATCTTGAAAAGAATGTTTTCAAAATAAGGAAAACTAAAATAGTTTTGGGTTCGTAGTGACAATGTTTAAGTAACATTAGTCTTAAACCTTTGAACTAGATTTGTGAAAGTTTAATCCTTAAAATGGATATTTTGAAGGAAAGATTAAGATGGAATCTTTTTGAAAAAGATAGAAAAAGTAAAGGTTTAAAGTAAGAAATCATGCTAATGATTTGTGAATATACACATACCAATTGAGATAAGTATATGAATACCTTTTGAAATATTGCAAGAGTACAAATGAATAGTAGTGATTGGTTAATGAAGTTTTATTAGATAAATGAAGTTTTACTAATAAAAGAGGTTTTAATTGATACAAAGTATTAATTAAATAAAAAGGGGATTAGAGGTTGCTTTTGTAATGATCCGGAATTTCAGACACTTTGTATTTAAATATCCGAGTTATTTAAATATTTGAATCTTGTATTTAATGTTATTAAAATGATTTAATAATCTTGTTAACCCCCTTTTAAATTATAAGTAATGATGGTAAACTTGTTTTGAAAAAATGTTTACAAAAATAAACATTTTGAAGAAATATCGACAATATAATTGAAAATCGTTTTATCGATAAACAGTTTTTTAACCGTCGGAAGTTTGTTTATATATTTTTTACCTACACTTATTTTCTTAGGAAATCTATAAAATGAAATAATATTTTTACCATTTATGGAAATAAACTTTTTAGACAATGTCATGGATGATGTCATCTAAGTTATTTTGAAAATGAGCTTTCAAGGAAAGACTTAACTTTTAAGTAAAAATGTAAAGATGTAATGGTGCATGTGACGGGGAGGCTCCTTTCTAACCTCTAATTGAAGGTGGAAGGTGGTAATTACCTCTTGGACAAACCTAAATACACCCTTAAGATAAGATGTAACACCTCAATATTTTATGGAAATATAATTAAAAAGAAATTAAAAGCACATTTCATATAGTGGTAAAGGCACATGTTGACTTCCTTAGTGACCAGGGATCAAGTCCCGTTGTCGCCCAAAATCTGGAGCGATGTTTTTTTAGCTGGTTCGTTTCCAGCGATTTTCCTATGTATTTCAGCGTTGTTTTCTGACATTTGGCAGCTTCCCATTCGCTCCATTGATGTAATATGATAAGGTGGCTAAATTTTATTGGTAGAGTGAGGTGTATGGGCTAGAATGGATAACCATTAAGTGTATGAAAGAACCAGATTTAATCTAAAATAATCTAATGGATTATATTCACTCAAACAATCTATAAATAATCCATCTAACCTAAGCCTAATCTCTTATTCAGCCGTCGCCATAATTATACAATAAAATTAGTGTGTATTATTCTTCCTCCTTTTCTCTACTAAATAAACAAATCTCTACCAAATTAAATTATCTATATATATTCAAGCAATTTGGGGAATTTAGAAGAATCAAAGGGAGAAAGATTAAAGCAAAGTTTTTTTTGAAATTTATGTAAGCTTAAGTGCCAAGTGAGTGGGAATTAATATGAAATAGAAAAATAAAGTAGTTCAATTTCAGTTCTTTTATGGCACGTTAATATGAATTAATTTCTGTTATTAATTGAGAATAGATGTAAATTATTGTAACTTCTTCTTCTTCCACTTCTCAAATCTAATTCATGTTTGGTTTAAAATATGGGACATATAAATTGACTATTCACGTTTTATAACATAAATAAGATTGAAAATTATGTAAATTATTGTATCTCCTTCTTCTTCCACTTCTCAATTCTAATTCATGTTTGGGTTGAAATTTGGAACAAACAAATTATTATTCACGTTTCATGACGTAAATAAGATTGGTTCAATTAAATTGAATTAGAATTGTTATTCAATTTCTAATGGTAGAACAGGTTAGTTGAATAAATTCAGAATATATTACTTGAATAAAATTATGGTTTTGACTAATATAATTACATAATTTTGAATATTGGTTTGGAACAAAAGTGGAAAGTCTAATTGGCATAATTGTTTGTTTCATATATAGCCTAAAAATATAAAAGTGGAATTTTGTGTAATTAAATGGTTTGTGGCTATTGGATAAAAATTTTGTACAGATTAAATCTCTAAAAGGAGAACGTAAATTAGGGTGGAAAAAAGTAATTTAAATGGACCTCAAAGGCTAGTGTAAATCGATAACAGAATGGCATAAAAATTACAGATAAACCACACGGACCGAACAAACGTGAAATTGAAATACCATTTATTTAAAAAAGGTAATTGTGAAATAACCAAATCGGATGTAAAAATGGCCTAAAGCAGATTAATGGAAATAAACAGTATGTAAACTGTGACGGTAAAAATTAATTAATCTGGAAACGATTTGGTAGGCAGACCTTGTAAAGGTCTGGATAGGTGTTTCATGCGGTTAAGACCAAAATATAGTTTTGGCTATACGTACTAGGAGCGGGCAAGTAGGTTCGCAAGGACGTTTTTTACCTTCCATAGGTTGCTAGTACGTAGGATAAATAGCATCCACAATCGTAGGCTTCTTCAGGAAGATCGACGCGGACGAAACATAACAAGTGTGCTCCGATGTAGGCTTCTTTAGGCAGATCGTTGGAGGATTTTGCGCAGCCGACCTAGCTGTGGGCACACTTTCGGAGGACCGACACTTTGGATAGGGGCAAGTCCATGTTGGTGACCGAGGAGACAGGAGGATAGGAGTCCAGTTTGGCGGAGCCTGAGTGCAACTTCGGGGTCCTGCGAGGTTGTTTGAGTCAGCGCCGGTCAGACGTAAGAGGCATTTAGTCACAATGCACGGGTGAAGAGCATGACTTTCACGCTGTAGCACGTGGATATGTAAGGATAGCAGATCCGACATGCCGATTAACGTTTAGTATTACTGCATGGTTGACTTCCTAGAGTGACCAGGGGCTTTGGCTTCTTAGGAACTGTATCTAAGAAGGATTCACTGCATTATATTATTCACCCTCTGCGATATCCGAGGAAGACCTGGAATTAAACTGTTTTATTCTATCTGCTTCATTTTATTTCTCGTTCACCAGACTTTATGTCTGACCTATTCCTATTTTTCCTATTTTCCCCAAATCACAGGAGGGCAGGTCTAGGTTGCAATTCTTTGTTGCTTGGAGAGTCATTGGAGCAGTAGTTATCTTCAGCTTTCGTTTCTTTTGTTTCGTGTACTTTGTTTCTCTTTTCCGTACTTTACTCTATATATGGGGACTTATATTGTGAACTTTGCATGTTTTATGTTTTGGTGGAGAATACTTGGAACTTTTGGTTTCAGAAATAAATTTGGGATAATGTTGTTTTTAATAAAGCTGTTTTGCTATTAATTTATAATTAGTGAAAATTTTCTTCCGCTGTAATATTTTAATCATTTTATGTCGTTGCCTTAGTCTATGTGCTATGTTATGGATTTTTATTTCACCCGACCACCCGTGCTTCTAGTCATGTCCGATTTTTGGGGTGCCTAGAGGTGCGGGGTGTCACATAAGAGGTAAATCATAAATTCACAAAAGCTCGAAAAGAAGTAAGGGAATAAAAATGGTGAAAGTGCTTAAGCTCTAATCCACTTATTCTTCCCTAACTTTTTCAATTTTAAATCAAATCAACTCCAATCTCTTACAAGCTTTCACCAACACCTTATAACACATTAGGAATTTTAGATCTAAAGTTAAAGTGGAAGAAAAGTGAAGTAGAAGGGGGGATCTTGGATGGGCCATGAGCAATGGAAGAGGAGGAAGGTGTTGCCTTGGTTTAAAAGTGCTAAAGGTTGGATTTTTAGGCTTTTGGTGATGGTAGGAAGTGGTTCTTTGATTCCTGTGGCTTTTTGCTTGAGTTTTTATTAGATCTAAATGACTTATATCATTATCTTGTTTGTATGTATTGTGTGCATATGTGTCTTGTTTGAAATATATAGTTAAAGTGACATTAATTAAGTAAAGTTATAAACTTTGAACTCCTCTTGCTTTTGAAAGAAATGGCAACTTTATATTGTATAACATCACTTCTATTGCCATATTAAACATGTGGCATTGCCTTAACCTAATGTTTAAATGGTTGTTTGACTTGTGTATTGAATTGAAGTAAGTTTGAAAGTATTTGAAGCAAGAGTAGTTGTTATAAGTGCACATCGATATCCCATAACTTTAACTTGTGTAAATTGGATAATTATGATCTTAAATTGGAATAATTTGACTTGGTTGTTCTCTACACATATTTTGGTGTGTTAAGTAAAGAAATGGTTTGGAAGGTTGTAAAAATTGTTAAACTAAAGTTGTGAAAGTTAGAACAAAAAGGTGGTTATAAATACAGTTTGTAAATATAGCCTGTTTTCGGGAATTTTTATAAATAAATTGGAAGATATTATTAAGGGTTTATTTCTATAGTTTTTAAGTATCCTAAGACTAGTATTTACTATAAAAATGTCAATTCTTAAATCATTTGTCAAAGTTAAAACTAGTTGTAAAGATTGTGTTTTTCAATGTTGTCTTTAACAAAAACTTTTAACAACATTTATTAATGCTGGAGAAAGTCACTTATGGTTTTAAGTGTTTAAAAATGATATTTAAATTTGGTATTTTCTCTAATCTTTTTTGAGATGTTTTCTAACCTATTTGAAGTATATTAAAGTTGTTTTGAAATTTAAATATATTTTTAATAATTATATATTTATTTTCAAAGAAAAGAGGTTTTATAATATAAACATGTTTTTCATCAAATTGTAAATTAGTTATTTTCAAGTATATTTTACATAGATATTTAAAACCTATTTACAAGTTCTTTTAAAGTATATATAAGTTTTGAAAAAGGTAGTTGACTAGGCTTAACACTAAAATCCGACGAGGTAGACTTCTCTATTTGTTTGAGCTAAGTTTGATGTCGAGTAGGGAAATGAGCAATAGAGCTCAAACCTACTGAATTCCCTCTTGAATGAGGAATAGTTAAGTTAAAATGTCGAAAACGTATTAATCTTGTTATTTACTTACTTATTTAAAAGGTAATTAACCTTGCTTAATACTAAAAGCTGATGAAGTTGGTTATCTATTTATGAGAGTTAAGATTGATGTCGAGCGGGGATGGTGCAATAGAGCTCTAACCTATCGGTTTCCCTATTGAACGAGGAATAGTTAAGCCTAGAATGTCGAAAACGTGTTAATCATATTGTTTTCAAACTCGTTAATACTATACTTAACACTATAAGTAGATGAATAGATTTATCTATTTGTAAATTCAAGAATGAAGTGTCTAGGAACAGCTTTGATGCAACCAGCACTCTAACTTACCTAGCTTCATTTTTGGAAGAGGAATAGTTAAGTTGAAATGTTGGAAACAAGTTAAGTATACAAACATTGATTTGTATAAGCAATTGTTTTAAGTGGATAGTCGATTATTCTACTATCGAACTTAACCAAATATTATCTTAGATCTTTAAAAAGAATGTTATTAATGATAATGTAAGCATGCAATGGTTTTGTGTTTTTGTGAAAATGTTTTAATAACATTAGTCTTTAACCCTTTTTGATTATACTTATGAATGTAAATAGATCTTAAAAAGGAATGTTTTAAAGGTAAGCATAAGTAAAATGATTTTGGCTTTGTTGTGACAATGTTTGAGTAACATTAGTATTAAACCTCTTGAATGGATTTCTGAAAGCACTTAGATCCTTAAAATGAATATTTTGAAGGAAATTATAAGTTAGGAATCTTTTGGGAAAAAATAGAAAAAGTAAAGGTTTTAACTAAGAAATCTTGTTAATGATTTATGAATATAGTTATACCAATTGCGATAAGTATATGAATACCTTTTGAATTATTGAAAGAGTACAAATGAATAGTAGAAATTTATAAACAATGTTTTATTAATTAAAATAAGTTTTTCTAATAAAAGAGGTTTTAATTAATAAAAGATTAATTAAACAAAAATGGGATTAAAAGTCGCTTATGCGACTTGATCGTGCTTTGTGTGACATGATTGTGCTTTATATGTTTACTCGTTTATGGAAAGTAATTACTCATATACTTAGCAATAAAAAACGATGAAATAGGCTTGTCTGTCTTTGGGAATTAAGATTGATGTCATATATGGATATGAGCAATAGAGCTCTAACCTATCGGCTCGACTCTTAATCGTGGAATAGTGTGAGATGAAAATATCGAAAATGTGATAAGTATATGAAACTTGGTTTCCATATGCTACCGTCCTTATTATTGTTGAATATGACCTAATTCGTCGATTCGGTCTTGAAGAGAATAGGATCGGTAGATGTTTTACTTAACGAAAACCACTTCAAGGATGAGATACATGTTCTATCTCTTGAAAGTGGATCTGTTCGAGATGCTGGATTCCATGCGTGGTTTCGAGATCTGTTCGAGATGTAGGAATCCAATTAAGGATTCGTGTTCTGTTTGAGTAATGAAGACACGTGTGAAAGATGCCGAACATGACCTCGACATTGGAAATGGCTAAAGAAAGAGTAGTATGCACAATATGGGCTTTTGTAGTCCTGGAACTGGGTATTGTCAACTCCAAATCTAGAGTATGCATATTGATGTTGCACATGGGAGTTGATGGTATTTGGTTCCATGTGGTTTATGTTTATGTTCGGGCATGGGCCTTTGTGTTTACCATATGGTGTATTTGTAGCTGCATTGAAATGAACACCTTGTGAATTTAGTTTCACAGTTTGACTATAAGGAATTTGGTGATAATATTGGGTTAGAAGTTAAAATTTAGTAAAAGATGATTATTTTATTTTGAGAAAGATAAGTTAGTTTGGAAATAAACATTTATGAAAAGAATTTATATAAAAAAGTATTTTATATAAGTATAGTTTAAGAAGCATGATTTATAAACAAGAAGGATTTAACTAATATTTTAAGAACTTAAATCCTGATGTCTTTGGAATTTTTTTTCAAGTTTTTGGAGAAAATAATAGTAGTATTATTTGAAAATAAGTATTTGGGAAATTGGTTTATGAAATTAGGATCATGGTACTTAGTATATTTACGAAGTATTTGATACCATTTTGAAATGATTTTGGTTAAGTCCGAAAGGCATGAATTGGATGTACTAAAATCACTTATGTCATTTGAAAATAATCTAGGTGATGACTTCAGCATCATAAATGTTCATTTTCAGGTTTCTAAGTGGGGGATGCTGCATGATTGTTTTAGTAAAAAAGATTCTGATATGAGTTCGAAAATATGATTTGTTATACAAAAAATATATATCTGTATTATTATTTCAAAGCAATTTGAAATAAAACCTAGTGTTTAGTTCTAAAGATTTTCTTTAAAAAAAAATTTGATATGAACATTTTATAAAATTCTAAATGTATGCTATGTAGGGTGCCCGAGTAGTAGTGGCATAGCTTGAAATAAATGTTGAAACTTTTCATGTTTTCCCTTTTTAGGTAAAGTGTGTTTAATAAATTATTGAAATTTGTTAAGCTATTTTATGGACACATGTAGTGTATGCATTAGGATTGTATGGTATGTATGTTATGCTATGATATGTTGTTTGGTAGATTTCATTTGTCAAAATGAAATGGGGTTTTTCAATGATTTTTGACGGTTGAATAATTCTGAATCGTTATAGAACTTAAAACAAAGGTGATTGCGAAGATATAAAGATGAGTTTATAAACACTTGAACTTATAAGATAGTAGAATTTAAAGCAGTTTTAAATTTTTTGAACATGCTTGTTAGTAAATTGAATTTGATGTTTTTGTACATACTCTTAGGATGTAGTAGAGTATTATACGAATATGAACTTAAGTTATAATTATTTATGAACTTGAGTTATGTTTTATGAAATGGTTCATAATGATTTTAACATTGAATGAAATACACTATTTGTATAAAGGAATGTAATAAAAGATATTAGTATAGTTGAGAAGCCAATAGGATAAAACACGCAAGTTGTACGTAGATCATTTTATTCGCATGACCGTTCTCGATCCAGTATTCATTTAAATAATTTTGAGTGATTTACACCTGTCGGAACATCGATTTTTCACTAGATTCTTAACGGCGAACACTTGATATGGATTCTTGATATGATCACGAAGTTTTCTACCATAATATATTGCAATATAAGGAGAACATGGGTAACTAATCAAAGAACCTAATTGAAGTCCGCATTAGAGAGGTCAAGTGATCTATACTAGTTGGGAAATGAAAATTTATATGATCGAGCAAGTGATCGGAATTGATATTGCATACGGATGGTTATGTACATCGTACGTGTTTTAGTATATGCATGTTATGTTTTCATTGGCTTATAGGGAGTTTAGGTGATTAATATTAGATTTGCTATAAGATTTCATGAATAGTATACTAAGTAATAACCCAAGGTTGTTGAGCGTACGCTACGCCTAGTAGGTTGTTTATCATCCTTGTGCGATGAGAGGATTTTAAAATCATGCAAACCATTAATTTTATTTGCTAGTGATTGAATATTGTTAAATATTGCTATGTTATTATTTCTTTTGTTGCTCGTGTCGGAATTTCGAGGATGAAATATTCTTAGTAACGGAGAATGTAGCGACCCGGAATTTTGGACGCTTCGTATTTAAATATCTGAATTATTTAAATATTTGAATTTTGGATTTAATGTTATTTAAATGATTTAATAAGCTTATCAATCCATTTTAAATCAGAAATAATGATGGTAAACTTGTTTTGGAATAATGTTTACCAAAATAAACACTTTGAAGAAATATTGATAACATGACCGAAAATTGTTTTATTGATAAACAACTTTTTAACCGTCAAAAGTTGTTCATATTTTTTTTATATACACTTATTTGAGAAACTATGTGAAATGAAATAATTTTTTTTAACCATTCATGGAAATAGACTTTTTGGATTGTCATCGATGATGAGATCAAAGATATTTTGAAAACGAGCTTTTAAGGAAAGACTTAACTTTTAAGTAAAAATGTAAAAGTGTAAAGGTGCATGTGAGAGGGAGGCTGCTTTGTAACCTTTCATGGAAGGTGGTAATGACAGGGACGCGGAAGATGATCTTAAGGCTATTTAACACTAGAGGGGGGGTGAATAGTGTTTTAAGAATTTCTTTAAAACTTCTTTGATTTAAATTGATTTAACTAACTTAATGCAAATACACAATCACAGATCAAATCACAGAATCACAAATAGATGCAAATATAAATAAAAAGCAAGTAAAGGAAAGAACACACCAGGAATTTTATACTGGTTCGGTGTTACCCTACATCCAGTCCCGCACAACTCGTACGGCTTTCTATTCAATAATAATCTAGATTACAATCCCTCGATTCCAAGGCAACGAGGTACACCCTCCAGATTCTCAGGTCTCTGGGTAGAACCACTTGATTCACAGGACACAAGTTCACTCGATCGATTTCCAAGGACACGATCACACCTTTATAACCCTAAACAAGTTTCTTTGAGTACAAATATATCTATAACTCTGATAAGCACTGAGATTCTTTGAAGAGAGTGGCAGAGAATCAAACTAGAGATATTCTGGTTTGATTCACTTAAGATTTTGGCAGAATATGGATAGGATGATTAGAAAATAAGATAAGAGAATAAAGAGGAGAGAAAATAAAGAAAGTAGTTACTGGAAAACGTCCATAACAGTCTCTATTTATAGAGAATGAATGGATGTGTCCATTCAAAGAGATTTAAACGAATAGACACTTCTTTTGAAAACAACCTTTGCTATAACGGGAAGTATGTCGACATGACGAGTAACTATGATGTCGACATGGTCTAGTAAAAATGATGATTTGCTTTTCTTTGAAAATGATGATTTAAAACATATGCAACTTTATTCAAATGGACTCTATGTATTTGTAGAAGGTATTTAGAAGTAGAAATACTTATGAATATATATATGTATATATACTAAAATATATTTAAAATCAAGGTAAATAAACTAAAGTAAATATAATATTAAAATAGATTTTGAGGCTAAAATATCAAGGACAATTTTGAAATCAAAATATAACAAAATGATAAATATGATTTTGAGGCTAAAACATTTTTGGAAATACGAACGAAGGTTTTTCTTTTGAAAAGGAATATTTGAAAATCATTTTATGAAACAAGAGATAATTTTGAAAATCATTTTGAATCAAAATTAGTGGATAACAAAATAGGGCTACTATCCGTTCCACTAGATATTTCGTGAGTTCCATCTCACTAGGGTTCCATCCCTTTAACAAGAACGAAGTGGATTCCATTCCACGAGTAAATTGGATAAAAAAGAATGATAGTGCTTTCAAGGAGTTTTAACAAATATCTAACCTAACTATATTATTTGTCTTGAACTCTTGAATATCTTGAATCTCATGAGTCTTCAATCTTGAACTCTTGATCTTTGTCTTCTTTACTGTACAGTCTTCTTTTGTTGATACCTGCATATAGATTTCCTGCACATATATATTTTATAACACTTCTATAGTTGTTGTCATCAAAACCATTATCCTATAGACTAACATTCTCCCCCTTTTTGATGATGACAACCTTTGTTTATAAAATATTTATATTCTCCTTATAACTCCCCCTAAATCTAATAACTCCCCCTTAATCTATGCCTAACTAACCTATTTTATACTTCTCCCCCTTTGTCATCAACAACAAAAAAAATGAAATTAACTCCCCCTAAATCTATGATATTAATGATAGTGTTATCATTAATAATACTGAAACTAGATATAACAATGCTAAATATTGTATACTCAGAATGATATATATGAGTAATATAAGAATGAGAATAATACGTGTAACCACAGATTATTTTATTCATATTACTATATACATAACTGTTAAATGAAAAGAAAATGCATACAATAAGTAGACAAATCAATCAAACATAAGCACACCTATTTATGTCTTATTACATAATCAATATAGTAAGTTATCATAAATCAACCATGTTTAAAACCAAATCAAGTATTTCAAATCAAATCAATTTTTAAACCAAATCAAACAAGTTAAATGTTACGTGGAACTTCAACCCATCCCTCTTTTCCAAAGATGGGATCCGCTTTGATTACTTCCCAATCTTCATCGTCCTGGAGCAATGTCTTCGGTGGATTTACTTGGAGATCCTCTTTGTTGAGAGCGGAGATCATCCATCGTAGTGCATCGAAATGCCTTTCTTGTTCCTTTATCATCTGCATTTGACTCAGTTCTAAGTGCCTCTGATTTCGTAGAATAAAAGTAAGAATGTCTTTGAAGGATTTGAGAGTCTCTTCAAGATTATCACTTAGATTTGAAGAGGATGACGCCATTTTGACGATAAGTAAGAAGGAAATAAGTAGATAAGAGTAGAGAGAAGTTATGAGAAGTTTTCTGGAAGAAAATAGGACTTAAATAGACAGGAAAATCGTTTGAAATGAATAGACATAAGGAGTTATTTTGAATTTCAAATTGAAATGTCCATTCAGAATATTACCAGTATATGTCGACATGACCTCTATACAGTATGTCGACATACATAGCAGATTTTGCACATCTTATTTTTGAATTTTCAGTGTATATACATATGATTTATATATATATATATTACTTGATATAAATAAGAGTGACAGTAAGATAAACAGAGAATAAGCTTCATTTCATACTAGAACAGAGAAGTACATGAATCTCATAGAGAAAACATAAAGATACAACTTTCAATATACCAAATTTCATTGATATACAAAAAGTAAACTCTAGAAACTAGTAGATGAGGATGAAGATGATGAGATATTAAGCTTCTTGTTGACTTTGGAGAAGAACTTGTTCATAGTATTGGACATTTTGTCCAATTTTTTGTTTACGGAGTGTTTGAGAGCTTTTTGATTTTTTACAATTACTCGTTGATTGTGAAGGAGAATCTTGTTTGATGGTCGTGTGGGAAAATCAATACTCTCTAAGGAAGTTTCTTCACTTTCTTCCTCTTCTTCTTCCTCACCTTCTTCTTCTTCACCTTCTTCTTCCTCCTCTTCCTCTTCTTCTTCTTCCTCCTCATCTTCTTGCATTTCCTCATACCCCAATCGTGCTTCTTTTTCCGTTAGTGTTTCGTATGGTTGAAACACGTGCGGAATTTTCATAAGTGAAATATTGGAATGATTAAAAACCTTTCTTGGAAAGAATTCTTCACCTCTCATATCCACTCCAAAGTAATTAAAAATTCTAGTGAGGTATATTCCATGATATAATGCATTCTCTCCCGAATCCAAGTTTTTGTGATGAAATTCATCCAAGATAACTTGTGCCCAATTAATATCATAATTTCCAAAAATTGCAAAAAGAGCCTTACACACTTTTTGAGTCGGGTTATTGTAATTTCCCGATCTCAGAGTAATAGTGCGTTGAAGGAGAAGATTAACAATACGAGCTTTTGGTCAAAAAAATTTGTTTTTGAAATCCGTTTCTTCCTCAAAAATATTGTGAAAAGTTTCACGATCGGTTTCCTCAATTTCAAAAGAAGAAAGATTAGAACCGGTACTTTTACACTCAAGTATGGTTCCTAAAACATCGGTATCCAAAACAATTTGTGTCCCCTTGACACTACTCCACACTTCATCATCCCTTCCATTATAAAAACCACGATTTAAATTTGCATAAAACATTTTGACAAGGTTTGGATAGCAAACAAAATCATTTTGGTTATTGTCAACCAAGCTTAGAATACCATTGTTTTGAAAGAGAGCATCAATTTCATAAGAAACGAAGTCATTAAAAATAGCAAAACTACCCGAATGAACTTTTCCATAAGTTGCATAATTAATGTATGCAAGTATGGCATCTCTATTATTGTAGAGATGATCTTTGGTGGCTTTTGACAGCCTCATTCCGGCTACGTTGCTAGTGGATGCCATTTTTGAAGAGATAAGAGTGTTTGAAGATAAAAGTTGTTTTGAATTTGAATTGAAGATGGAGATAAGTGTTGATAGAAGATAGATATAAAGAGGTTGAATAGGTGGATTCTCTGGTCAAAGAGTCATAACTATTCAGAACATAGGAGTTAGTGAAAAGGTGGAGGGAAATTTGAATTTTGAATTCAAATTTAGAAATATGATTTGCTACAGGTATGTCGACATTACCAATAAGTGCCATGTCGACATGCACATCAGATTTTGCAAAAATGATTTCAAGCATGTACAAGATTTATATATATATATATATATATACTTATATATATTATGACTATTGTCTGAATATATTTTGAAAATATATTATACAGAAAATATATAAAAATAATATTTTATAAATTTTTAAAAGTTATTTAAAAAATTTAAGTTAATAAAATCAATTATATACTTAATTAATAAACTATTCTAAGCAACCAATTTTCAACCAATTAAAATAGTAAACATGTACCTTGTTTGAGTTCCATATCATCCTGATTATCTGAATTCTGAGTTGTCATAAAACACATATTTGCCAATTCTGTTTTCTGTTCATCATCACTTGAGGACGTATCTGAATCATCCAGTGTTGCTGCAAATGCTTTCTTTCTTTTCTTTGAATATTCTTTGTTTGATTGAGGAGTTTGCTTTTCTTGATGTGGACAGTCTCTTTGATAATGACCAAACTCATTGCAATTGAAGCATTTGATGTTGTTGAGTGATTCAATGTTAT
Source organism: Allium fistulosum (assembly GCA_030737815.1). Taxonomy (NCBI): domain Eukaryota; kingdom Viridiplantae; phylum Streptophyta; class Magnoliopsida; order Asparagales; family Amaryllidaceae; genus Allium; species Allium fistulosum. The sequence goes on from CM060901.1 coordinate 639,010,055, forward strand.
TTCCAAAACTTTTTCTCTTGTGATTATTCATTTTTCTATACTTCAAGAATTTTCGAAAGTTTCTTGTCATGAAGGCTATTTCTTCATCATCATCACTAGAGTCTGATTCACCAATTAGTGCATTAAAGGCAATGGACTTTTTTTCTGATGACTTATTCTCCCTTCTTTCCTGAATTTGAACTTCATATGACATCAGATTTCCAATTAATTCATCAATCTTTAAGGTACTGATGTTATTTGCTTCTTCAATCGCCAGTGTCTTCAGATCCCATTCTGGAGTGAGTGAATTCAGAATTTTCCTGACTTGATCTTCTTCGGAGATTGCTTTTCCCAGAGATACTAGTGAATGAACAATATCCTGAAAACGACTATACATATCTGGAATAGATTCACTAGGCAACATCTTAAATAATTGAAATTGATTAGTAAGAATAGAAATTTTGGTCTGTTTAACTTTGCTTGTTCCTTCATGAGTAACTTGCAGAGTTTTCCAGATTTCATATGCAGTTTTACAAACAGATACCCTATTAAATTCATTTCTATCTAGTGAACAAAATAAAATATTCATGGCTTTTGAATTGTTTTGAGCCACTTCTCTTTGAACGGTCGTCCATTGAGCAAAATCAGTTGTGGGCTCAGTGTATTCAGTTTGTGTCATATTCCATGTTTCTAAACTAATGGATTGTAAATATATCTTCATTCTACATGCCCAATATGCATAGTTACTGCCATTGAAAAGTGGTGGTCTGGCAGTGGACTGACCCTCTACAAATGAACTAGAAATACCAGTGTTGGTAGCCATTGTTACTTTTCAAAAATCAGGTTATGAATACTTTGAAAAACTTGCTCCGATACCAAATGACAGGGACGCGGAAGATGATCTTAAGGCTATTTAACACTAGAGGGGGGGGTGAATAGTGTTTTAAGAATTTCTTTAAAACTTCTTTGATTTAAATTGATTTAACTAACTTAATGCAAATACACAATCACAGATCAAATCACAGAATCACAAACAGATGCAAATATAAATAAAAAGCAAGTAAAGGAAAGAACACACCAGGAATTTTATACTGGTTCGGTGTTACCCTACATCCAGTCCCGCACAACTCGTACGGCTTTCTATTCAATAATAATCTAGATTACAATCCCTCGATTCCAAGGCAACGAGGTACACCCTCCAGATTCTCAGGTCTCTGGGTAGAACCACTTGATTCACATGACACAAGTTCACCCGATCGATTTCCAAGGACACGATCACACCTTTATAACCCTAAACAAGTTTCTTTGAGTACAAATATATCTATAACTCTGATAAGCACTGAGATTCTTTGAAGAGAGTGGCAGAGAATCAAACTAGAGATATTCTGGTTTGATTCACTTAAGATTTTGGCAGAATATGGATAGGATGATTAGAAAATAAGATAAGAGAATAAAGAGGAGAGAAAATAAAGAAAGTAGTTACTGGAAAACGTCCATAACAGTCTCTATTTATAGAGAATGAATGGATGTGTCCATTCAAAGAGATTTAAACGAATAGACACTTCTTTTGAAAACAACCTTTGCTATAACGGGAAGTATGTCGACATGACGAGTAACTATGATGTCGACATGGTCTAGTAAAAATGATGATTTGCTTTTCTTTGAAAATGATGATTTAAAACATATGCAACTTTATTCAAATGGACTCTATGTATTTGTAGAAGGTATTTAGAAGTAGAAATACTTATGAATATATATATGTATATATACTAAAATATATTTAAAATCAAGGTAAATAAACTAAAGTAAATATAATATTAAAATAGATTTTGAGGCTAAAATATCAAGGACAATTTTGAAATCAAAATATAACAAAATGATAAATATGATTTTGAGGCTAAAACATTTTTGGAAATACGAATGAAGGTTTTTCTTTTGAAAAGGAATATTTGAAAATCATTTTATGAAACAAGAGATAATTTTGAAAATCATTTTGAATCAAAATTAGTGGATAACAAAATAGGGCTACTATCCGTTCCACTAGATATTTCGTGAGTTCCATCTCACTAGGGTTCCATCCCTTTAACAAGAACGAAGTGGATTCCATTCCACGAGTAAATTGGATAAAAAAGAATGATAGTGCTTTCAAGGAGTTTTAACAAATATCTATCCTAACTATATTATTTGTCTTGAACTCTTGAATATCTTGAATCTCATGAGTCTTCAATCTTGAACTCTTGATCTTTGTCTTCTTTACTATACAGTCTTCTTTTGTTGATACCTGCATATAGATTTCCTGCACATATATATTTTATAACACTTCTATAGTTGTTGTCATCAAAACCATTATCCTATAGACTAACAGGTAATGCCTCTTGCACAAACCTATAAATAAACCCTTAAGGTAAGAAGTAACTCAAAAATTCACAAAAGCTTGAAATGAAGTAAGGAAATAAAAATGGTGGAAGTGCTTAAGCACTAATCCATTAATTCTTCTCTAACCTTTTAAAGTCTAAACCAAATCAACTTCAATCTCTTCCAAACTTTCACTAACACCTTAAAACATCTTTGGAACCTTAGATCTAAAGTCAGAGTGGAATGAAAGTGAAGGAGGATGGTGGATCTCGGATGGGCCGTGAGCAATGGAAGAGGATGGGAGGTGTTTGCCTCAGTTTAAAAGTGCTAAAGGTTGGACCTTTAGGCTTTTGGTGATGGTAGGAGGTGGTTATTTGATTCTTGTGGCTTTGTTCTTGAGTTTGTCTTGGATCTACATGAGTTATCTCACCATCTTGTTTGTATATATTGTGTATATATATGTTGTGTTTGAAATATAAAGTTGAAGTGACATTAACTAAGTAAAGGTATAAACTTTTGACCCCTCTTGCTTTTGAAAGCAAAGGACAACTTTATATTGTATAACTTTACATCCATTGCCCTATTAAAAATGTGGCATTGCCTTGACTTGATGTTTAAATGGTTTTTTAACTTATGTATTTAATTGAAGCAAGATTAAATTGGTTGAAGTGAGAATAATCATTATAAGTGCACTTCGATATCCCTTAACTTTAATTTGTGTAAATTGGATATTTATGATCTTGACTTGGGATAATTTGATTTGATTATTCTCTACACATATTTTGGTGTACTGTAAAGTTAAGAAATGGTTTGGAAAGTTGTAGAAATTATGAAATAAAAATTGTGAAAGTTAGAACAAAAAGGTGGTTATAAACACACCTTGTAAACATAGCCTATTTTCAAGAATTTTTATAAATAAATTAAAAGATAATCATAATAGTTTCCTTCCATTGTTTTTAATTACCTTAAATGTAGTACTTACTATAAAAATTTCAAATCTTAAACCATTTGTTAAAGTGGTAAAAAATAGTCGTAAAGATCGTGTTTTTCAATGTTGTCTTTAACGAAGACTTTTAACAACATTTATAAATGCTGTAGTAAGTCACTTATGGTTTTAAGTGTTTAAAAATTTTCAGATATGTCTTTTAACCTATTTTGAAATATATTAAAGTTTTTTTAAATTTAAATATACTTTAATAATTATGTATGTAATTTCAAAGTAAAGAGGTTTTATAATATAAACATGTTTTTCATCAAATTATAAATTAGTTATCGTCAAGTAATATTTTACATAAAATTTAAAACCTATTTACAAGTAGTTTTAAAGTACATATATGTTTTGAAAAAGGTAATTAACTGGGCTTAAAACTAAAAGTCGACGAGGTAGACTTCTCTATTTGTGAGAGTTAAGATTGATGTCGAGTAGAGATATGAGCAACATAGCACTAACCTACCAGCTTCCCTCTTGAACAAGGAATAGTTAAGTTGAAGTATCGAAAACATCTTAATCTTGTTGTTTACATACTTGTTTAAAAGATAATTAATTTTGCTTAAGGCTAAAAGCCGAGAAAGTTGGCTTATCTATCTTTGAGAGTTAAGATAATGTCGAGTAGGGACGGAGTAATAGAGCTCTAACCTATTGGTTTTCCTCTTGAACGAGGAATTGTTAAGTCGGGAATGTTGGAAATGTGTTAATCATATTTTTTTTTCTAACTCGTTTATGGAAGTCATTAAAACTATACTTAACACTAAAAGCCAAAGAGTAGATTTATCTATTTGCGAGATTCAAGAATGAAGTATCTAGGCAAGGCTTTGATGTAACCATTGCTCTAACTTACATGGCTTTACTCTTAGAAGAGGAATAGCTAAGTTGAAATATCAAAAACGAGTTAAGTATACGAACATTGATTTGTATAAGCAATGGTTTTAATTGGATAATCAATTAGTCGACCATCGAACTTAACCAAATATTATCTTAGATCTTTAAAATGAATGTTTTAAAAGATAATGTAAGTATAAAATGGTTTTGGGTTTTTTGTGACAATGTCTTAATAACATTAGTGTTTAAGCCTTTTTAATTATACTCATGAATGTTAATAGATCTTTAAGAAGAATGTTTTAGAAATAAGCATAAGTGAAATGGTTTTGAGTTTTGTAGTGACAATGTTTGAGCAACATTAGTCTTAAACCTTTTGAATGGATTTGTGAAAGTACTTTGATCCTTAAAATGGATATTTTAAAGGAAATATAAGTAAGAAATCTTTTGGGAAGAGATAGAAAAGGTAAAGGTTTTAACTAAGAAATCTTGTTAATGATTTATGAATATACTTATACCAATTGAGATAAGTATATGAATACTTGTTGAAGTATTGAAAGAGTACAAATGAATAGTAGAAACTGATAAACAATGTTTTATTAGATAAAATAATTTTTTATAATAAAAGAGGTTTTAATTCATAAAAGATTAATTAAACAAAAAAGGGATTAGAATTCGCTTATGTGACTTGATCGTGCTTTGTGTGACTTGATCGTGCTTTGTATGTTTACTCATTTATGGAAAGCATTTAGTCATATACTTAGCACTAAAAGCCGATGAAATAGGCTTGTCTATCTGTGGAAATTAAGATTGAAGTTCGTGTAAGGATATGAGCAACGGAGCTCTAACCTACCGGCTCCACTTTTGATCAAGGGATAGTGTGAGATGAAAATATCATAAACATGATAAGTATATGAAACTTGATTTCCATATGAGATCGTCCTCATTATTGTTGAATATGGCCAAATTTGTCGATTCATTCTTGAAGAGACCGGGATCGGTAATGTTTTACTTATTGAAAACCACTTCAAGGCCGAGATACGTATTCTATCTCTTGAAAGTGGATCTGTTTGAGATGTTGGAATCCATGTGTGGTTTCGAGATCTGTTCGAGATGTGGGAATCCGGTTGGGGATTTGTGTTCTATTCGAGTGATGAAGACCTATGTTAAAGATGCCGAATGTGACCTCAACATCGGAAGTGGCTAAAGATAGAGTAGGATACACAATTTAGGGTTTTGTAGTCCCGCGATAGGGTATTGTCAACTTCATATCTAAAGTATGCTTATCGATGTTGCGGGAGTTGATGGTATTTGGTTCCGTGTGGTTCATGTTTATGTTCGAGTTTGGGCCTTTGTGTTTAGCTTATGTTATATTTTATCTAGAGATATACGGCGCTCGAAAGGTGGTTTCTGATCCTTGTGCTTGGAGTTTGGATCCGGCTCCACTGGAGAGAACTCCACGGAAAATCCATTATGGAACGTACCTTATAAGTTTTGATTGTACTCCTAACATGCTGTTGAATGTAACCAATGTAACCATTCCAGCTATTTCTTGATTTATATTCTTCACCATAGACATTATCTAATATATCACCTTATGTGCTTATTAGATGGTGGTTCTTTTGTAGGGATTACCATTATGGCATTCCATGCGATCTCAAAAGTACTTTATATGTTGTATATATTTCTTGAGTTTCTTGTACCAGACATGTCTGATATTTGGTTTTTGTTTTTCCAAAATTCCTCAGGTACTCTTTTGAGTAGTTTGAGAAAGGCAGGTTTTTGTTGATGTTCTTTGGAGCTCGAAAAAATGAGCTAAACATTTCACTTACCGTAGTATTCTTATTTTCGCTGCATTACTATATTGTACATGTCAACATTTGTGAGGACATGTTGTTATAACTGTCCTGGCTGTTGATAACACTGAGGTTCTATAACTCCAAAATTTCTGTATCGGATTAACCTTTGTACTGTTCTTTTGATATTATATATTACCATTCCACTAGTGAGAATTTGATATTTTGTTCCTTCTTCCTTGTTCAGTTTTGCTTTCCTTCTATTTTACCCTAACTTTTCATCTTTCTAGCACTTGAGTGGTCATCATGTTAATACCATGAATGTATTAGTGTCAACATTCAGGGGTCGAAAAGTTTTGACGTGACTTGATCGTGTTTTGTGTGTTTATTTGTTTATACCATGAATGTCCCTAGCAAGGTCGCTTAGTTCGACACTGAGCTCGGCTCAAAGGATAGAGATGAGTTGGTCAGATTTTTGAAACAAAAAAGTCATCTTCGCTTGGGGGCACGCCAATATAACCAGTATCAATCCAATGGTCATTTTCCCGATATTGAATATTGATCCAAAGGCAACCTCCATTTATCAAAAGTCTAGATCTCTCAACCTAGAAAGGTACCGAGCTCTCAAAGATGAGGTGGAGAAGTTGTTGGCTAAAGTCTTCATCCAGGAGGTAGAATACCCGCTCTAAGTAGCCAATCCAGTACTGGTCATAAAACCAAATGAGTCATGAAGAACTTGCATCGACTTCCTAGACCTTAAAAAACCATGCCCTAATGACGACTTTCCATTGCCTCACACCGGTCAGATAGTAGACGCGACTAGTGGACATGAGCTCCTCACTTTCATGGACACTTATTTTAGGTGCAATCAAATTTACATGCACGGCCCGGACCAAGAGCATATTTCCTTCATCGCTAATTTTGGCTTATATTGTTATCAAGTTATGCCATCTAGGCTTCAAAATTAGACGCAACCTACCAACGGCTCGTTAACCATATGTTATCGGAGCAAATCAGTCAGTCTATGGAAGTGTATGTGGATGACAAGATGGTAAAGTCAGAAAAGGCCGAGGGGCATATATAGAAACTATTGAAACCGCTCGACACTATCAATATTCAATGCCAATACAATATGAAGCTGAGTCCAGAAGTGCTCGTTCGCCATCTAGTCAGGAAAATTCCTTGATTAAGTAGTGAGTGCCAAGGTGATAGAAGCTATCCTTGATAAAATCCATGTCATTCAAGACATGCAAATCCCTAAAACCATAATGCAATTCCAACCCTAAGCAGGATGGTGGCATATTTGAGCCAGTTCATTTCTAAGGCAACCGACCAACATCTCCTCTTTTTGACCACATTAAGAAGGGAAATTTGTTTGCTTTGAATGATGAGTGCACAAAGGCATTTGAAGAGTTGAAGCAACATTTTACTACTTCTCCAGTCACCGACCATGCAATCAATGCTGAGTTTAGCAAAAGGTTCTCAAGCCTAGAGATAAGATACATAAGGTTGGAAAAGCTAGCTTTTTGCCTACTAATATCACCCTAGAATTTTGACCGTACTTCTAAGCTTATCCCATCAAAGTTCTGACCATCCAGCCATTAAACCAAATTCTCATCCGACCTGACATAATGGGTCGAATACTGAAGTAGTACATTGAGCTTGGGCAGCATCACATCTCTTTGCAACCTCATACTTCTATTATGGGTCAACCGATGGCAACTTTCATTATGGATTGCTCAAGCCCCGGCATTGTCTAAAAGGAGACCATTAGTGATCAACAAACTTGTTGCATGTATATGGATGGAAGGTTAAATGAGAAAGGGAATGGGCCAATATGGTCTTTATCATCCTGAAAGGATGAGGAATTTTTTTGTGGTCTGCCTCACTTTCAAGGCAACCAACAACGAAGCTGAATACAAGGTTGTCCTAGCTAGTCTCAGTATTGCAAACGATTAAAGTGTGGATTCCATCAATGTGTTCAGCAACTCTTCACCAATCATCAATCAATTTGGTGAGTGCTTTCAAATCAAAGGCAAAAAATTAGCCATTTGGGTAGCAGAAGCCAAGAAAATAATTAAAACCTTCTCGGAGTTCAAGCTATAATAGATACACAGGGAACAAAATGCCTAGGTCGATTAGTTAGCCAAGATGACAAGCAACCTAGAAGAAGCCACCCCATGGGTTCTATTGGATATTCAAGGCACCCCTTGCTATGAGATAGAGGAAACTGATGGAAATTGACACATTATCCACGGTCAATTTGGTAGCTCCCCTAATTAAGTATTTGGTAAATGAAGAACTTTCAGCTGATTGCAAAGAATCCCAAAAGATCCTCTACCGAGCTCCTCATTACACAATCATGGATGGTAAGCTCTATAGACAAGGGAACTTAACACCACTTCAACGGCACATGTTTGAAGATGAAGCTGGCCAGATCCATGAAGAGCTACATAAAGGATTTTGTACGGATCATGCTGGTGACAAAGCTTAGCAGAAAAAGTCGCTTGGCAAGGCTATTACCGGCTTACTATGATAATGGACTCAATCGACTACATAAGTGCAACCAATATTAATGGTTCACTAAGATGTCCAAAGACTCTCCTTCTCTTCTTATCCCTATGACTTCCCCTTACCGTTCGATACCTAGGGAATTGACTTGATTGGAAAGTTACCAAATGTCAAGGGAGGATACGACCATGCCATTGTTGCTATTGAATACTTCACCAAATAGATTGAGGCTGAGCCTCATACTGGGGTAGCTGCCCCTAAGATACTAAACTTCAGCATCAAAAACATTGTCCTTTGGTTTGTCTTGCCAAAGACGGTCGTCATCGACAATGACACGTAGTTTAAGAGTGGTCCCTTCTAAAAATTTTGGGAAATAAATCAGATTAAGAAGTGCTTCTCCCATTCCTAAGAAAACAAGCAGGTGAAGGTCATCAATAAAACCATTAAATCAATGCTCAAGAAGCACCTCGCAAAAGCCAAGTAAAACTGGGTCAAGAAACTATTTCTCCTTCTCCGATCCTATCGCACTTCCAACTACACTTCAATCGACCATACTCTCTTCTCGAATTTCCTACAGGTATGAAGCCATGCTACCCATCAAAGTAGACGTTATCCCAACGTCTCACATAGGGGCCTGAATAAAAGGACCAACTACTCAATCTTGAGCTCGACATCCTAGATGAATGAAGAGCTGAAGATGAACTCCACACTAAAGCCTACAAAAGGAAGATAATTAAGCACTACAACTCTAAAGTGAAATTCGAGTATTTCATTGTTGGCAGTCTAGTTCTATGTTGGGTTTTTAATAACATAATGAACCCGGCTGAAGGAGTGTTTTGGCTCGAATTTATAATGGTTGTATATCATTAGAGCTGCCTTATCTAATGGTGCTCACCACCTCTCTTACCTAGATGGGATGCATATACCCTACACTTGGAATAAAGCATCTTTAAGCCTATCACATATTATAGTAAGCCACAATTACAAGGCTGATATTGTAATAAATCTTTTGCAAAGAATACAACGAAGACTTCAGACCTAATTATGTCTAACACAACCAAGGTTATCCACTATGGACGAGCTTCTCAACGCTTTCTTTAATGCTGGGGTCTTCCACTGTTAAGCTATCCAATGAGGATGAGTAATTATATGCACACTTCCTTGTTTAGGGACTATCGACCTACTCTGCTAAGGAATGCACAAGCCATTTAACGCTGTCCTCCTTGATGAAATGACTAACCAACGAGGGTGAACTACCATGCATTCACTTCCTTGTTTGGAGATTTCCACCACTATAGGTTCTCCTATGAGGATGAGTTTTTATGTGCTCACTTATTTAGGGACTACCAACTTACTATGCCAAGGACCGCCTGAGCCATTCAATGCCCCCTCCTTATTGTACGGCTGTCCAATGAGGGTGTATTACCATGCATTCACTTCCTTATTTAAGGACTATCAACCTGCCCCATTGAGTTTAGGTGAGATGTCTATCTCCTTTATGTCGGGATGCAACGAGTGGGTGACATGACTGCAATGGTCCAAATTCCCCCGTCCATGATGTCACATATCCCATTTATAGGATGTGGCAATGTTGTTGAGACTGGCATTGTTACTCCGAGTAATGTCGAAGTCCGACATCTATAGTGCACCCATATAAAATAAGCTAGGCACCATATAAACTTGTGTGCTTCACATAGAAGAACCCTCGAGTCACTCAATGCTTTAGTTCGTTTTGGGATTGCCCACCAACCAATCTGGTCATGCGTCACCTAAAAGAACACTCGAGCCACTCAGTGCTCCGGTTCGTGCGGGGACTACCTGCCACTCAATTTGGTCGTGCATCATCTAGGATAACCCTCGATGCTCGGGTCCGTGCTGAGACCACCCAACATCATAAAATGATGTAAGGAGGCTCGATGGCCATGTGCCCACCTCGATATTTGACCACGACTAGGCTATACAGCGAATGCTTGTATTCAAGCTCACTTGCTAGCCCGACCGATCATCAAGATAAGTTATACTTACGGTCAACTTAACACATGTTTTCATGAATGGCCTGCACTCACTGCCCATCTCATAATCACACGCTACTATTTATCGACCTTATGATAACATCCAATTGCAGATAGTACAAGTATGCTAGCTGCTCAAAGTATGCTACCCTCTCATGCATAGACAGGCGGTAATAAAAATAAAAGTACTATCCACACAGCAAGAGCGATTCTATTCACACATCAAAAGTGTGAGGCACAAAGCCCGCTTCGATAGGCTTCTAAAAATAAATTAAATCTATAAAGATAGCCCGCCAACTAATTATGTCAGGGAGTCTATCTACTCCTGAGTTAAAACGGTCGGCATGACCCATCCCTCTAACCATATATCTACCGCCACCTCAGCTCGAGTCTTGGCAAGGACCTTGACTTTGAAATTGCTAAGGGAAAGTGGAAGATGGTAGTTTTCCCTAAATAGGAACTTAACCATATTCTTCAACATGTTCTTCCACTTTTCCTCCTCCTTTACTCTAATGGCCTCTACATCCTCGGATGACGAACATCCAACCAAATGATTGTTCAAGTCATCCTTTTAAGTTTTGGCATCCTTCTCATCCATCGCCAACCTATCCTTGAGGTCCTCGACCTCCTTCTCTGCCTTCTCCCTCGCCTCGGCTTCCTCCTTTACCAACTTCTCTGCTGCCTTTTTCACCTCCTTTGCTTGGACCACCTCGGCCTCAACCACCATTAAAGCATCCTCGATCGCCATCTGGGCCTCCTCTTTTGTCTTGGCATCCTCTTGAAGTTTTCCAATGTTATCCCAGATGTGGAAAAGAGTATTAGAAGAAAGTCAATTGGAAAAAAAATGGGAAATTCAAGGTGGGAAGCTTACTAGTATGGCGTCCTGGTTGTGCACGTTCACTATGGCCTCTAAGAGGTGTTGACTCTAACCGAATTAGGGTCGATGAGTGTAAGATAGGGCCTCGATAGTCATAAGATGGAAAACCCTCAACAAACGATCTAGGTCATCAGGGCCCTGACTAGAAGAGACGCCTAAAAATAGTTGCTCCACTGGTACCTACTCTTCACTAGTAGTTAGCCTTTTTTGCATTATAAATATTCAAGCGCTTGGCATAAGGGGCATTGACCCCTAGAGACGAAGATTCACCACACTCTATCCTTTTTCTCTTCATGTTGCCAATATAGGGAAAGAGAGACCACTTGGGACTAGCGGGCACTGCAATGATCTCTCAGTTTGAGGCAAGTGCCTTTGGAGAGTCGGTGCAGTAGTCTTAGTTGTGGAGTTGAAGATGTCAAAATCAAGCTCGTCGGCCACTGAAACGACAAAAATCCATGGTTAGATCAAGTGCAAGAGAAAAGAGATAAACTATAAGTAAATATAACTACCATTAGAACTTGTCTGGCCTCGCCCTCTAACAAAGGGTAGGCATGATGAGACTGAGCTGGTAATGCTAGATTGATTAGTCCTAGCATAGGACATGTCCGGTGGCATAGCATCTTAACCGGGATATAAAGGATAGTAGGTGGGATGAGGCTCGGATGAGGGACTCGTATTTCTACTAATGCGCAGTTCTTATGGCCGTCCCCTTGCATTGCTTTCCTTGAAACTCTGATCAATATCCCATGAGATGGTCGACATCCCATGACGTTGGACCGTGATTTCAACCAGCTTTAGCGAGTCAAAGGTTTCTTACCAAGGCTCTAGCAACACATCACTTAGCTTGTCGTAATCGCATTGTTGCCACTCTCAAAACCCGTCACCCTTACTCGTATTATCATAGCCTTAGTTCTCATTGGTGGCTGGTCTAGCCTTAAGGTCCAAGACCTTGATCTTTAAGTAATCCTGCTTCTTCTTTGCCATTTTTATTGCTAGAGTGTCCCTCTCTACCATCATAGTTTAATGCTACCTCAAGATCCTGACCTAATGAAGATTCCTATTGGAAACCATGATCTTTATATTTCTAGTGGCATTAGAAGCTCTCCATATCCGATCTAGGTGTTCGCTAATCATCCTAAAGTAGTTGCTGGTAGAGTTGAGAGAAGTCCTTTCAAAAGAAAGGCAAGCAAAGGAAGGAAGAGAAAAGAAAAGGAGTGGCAAGTGTTTGCACAAAAAATGGGCAAACACCTCCAAGTCGTATGATTTAGTCGATTTTCTGTTGTTCTTAGTGATTTGGATACTTTATGCAAATATGTAAAAAGCAGGGACTAAACTGTAAAAGACACACAGGTTTATAGTGGTTCGGCCAGAATGCGCCTACGTCCACTTTATATCTTATTCTCCTTTATAGTTCAGATTACAAGTAAAAAAGCTTTGATTACAAGTGTATGAAAGTTGTTTGAAAGTTCTGTTCGTTCTTCAGCTCTCCAACTTGTCCCCATTGTTGTACCCTTGCCCCTCTATTTATAGAGTGAGGTTGGGGGTAGGGGTCTTGGATGTATATAGCTGCTGGTGGGCCTGGGCCGATGTAATCTGGCCTGGCAAAGGTTGGTTCGGTAGTGGTTGGTCCGGAGGAGAATGGTGGCTGTGAATTGATTCGGTAGTAGTCGGTCTGGTAGTAGTCGGTCTGGTAGTGGCTGGTCTGGTGAGTGGTTGGTCCGATGAGTGGTTGGTCCGGTAGTGGCTGGTCCAGTGAGTGGTTGGTCCGGTAGTGGCTTCCTTGCCTCGATTTGGGAGCATTGGTCTGGTGATAATTTGCCCAACATTTTCCCCCCAAAGCGGGGCATATACCTGCATATGTCGCGCTTTGTTTTAGGTCATTCAGCTTGGATACTCTCATCTGGTCCCAAATGCCGAACCGGCTGGTCCGGTCACCCTACCCTTGCCTATAAATATGGGCTTCATGTTTCTGTCACCCTTTATCGTTTGAGATAGCCGAATCAATCAAACACCGTATCAGACTTGACTGCCGGACCAGGTGAGGATCTCTTCTGACGAATCAACTTTGCGTTTGAACTACCGAATGAAACTCATGGGGGGATGAGAGCCGGATGGATTCCTAGACTTGGACTGCCGAATTACACTTAAGGAGAATGAGTGCCGAATGAAACTTTAAAACTTGGACTACCGAATGTCATTTCTGTGTTTTAAATTTGTCTGTCTACCCCCTTGTTCTAATGATGTGTTTTCTCGTGTTGCAGATAATGTCACATAAGGTAGAAACTCGTTCTAACAAGAAGAAATCCAAGGATAAGGGAGAGTCCTCCATCGTGTCCCCAGTTCAGGCAGAACCAGAATGACATAGACCTACCCCGAGGTCGTTAGTGGACGGGTACGGTCCACAAGAGCTCTTGAACTCTCCGCCTGACTGCTTTCCCAGCTCCCTCAAAGATGAGCAGCTTGACGCTATATCTAGATCTTTTGGGATTGACAGAGTGCAGATGAGGTTGCCGGGGAACGGAGTGATGCCGTATAACCCACTAGAAGGATATTTTGCTTACAGCAGGTATCATTGCATGTGCGGTGCCATCCCTCCGATTAACGCCTGGATAGTCAGCTTTATCACATACTTGAAGTTGGCTCCTTTCCAGCTTCAGCCTAATTCCTATGCTATCTTGGTGAGTTTGTTTATTATCTTCCAGAGGAGATACGGGCATCCTCCTTCCAACCGGGAAATCCGGTACTTGTACAACTTGAGAGGCTACAAGAAGGGGTCTTCGTATGTTAGCTTAGAGTCGGCTGTGTCCTTTAAGCCAGTCCTGGATTTATATTCGAAATTCAGCATGTTCAAGAAGGAATAGTTTTTTGTCAAAGATGACTCCGTTTCCTTCCGCCGCTTCACCTCTGGCTGTAAGTTGAATCTCATCTATAATTTTTGTTCTGACTGCAATACTCCTCCTTACGTGCTTTATTTCTTGCTAGCGATAGGTGGCTTTGCGGTTGTAGAGAACGATCGTCTGGTTCGGATGGCTGAGGAAATAGAAGCCATTCCAGAAGGGGAGAGGGCGGCTTCTTATTTGATCAGGAACGCTACTCTTCTGGGGCTCAACCTGATTCTACCATGTCAGTCTGTAGTCAAGCAGAGAGACACAGCTGAGGAGAGGGCGGCCAAAGCTAAAGGAGGGGCTACGACGAAGAGCAGTAAAAGAAAACCCTTCTCAAAGCATCCAACTGCCGGGGGGAAGAAACTTAAGAAATCCGATGGTCCCTCCCCCAGCACATGTCCAGACGTTCCGGAGGAGGAAGATGAGGAGGAGGAAAGAGGCGAGGGTGAAGGAGGTGATGTAGAGAGTGGAAGTGGTGGAGAAGGTGATGGACAGAGTGGTGATGATGGTGGCGATGGACAGAGTGGTGATGGTGCTGGGGCTTTGTCTTCTAAGCAAGCGGGTGATCCAGGAGTGGACGGACGATGCTTTCCGCCTAGCTTTCGAAGGGCTGGAGGAAGAACCGGCTCTGGTAGAGGATCCTAAGAAAACTGACAAGGCCGGAGCCGGCGCCGACTCATCTTCCAATGCAGGATAGAGGTGAAGCTCCGATGCAGCTGACTCCTTGACTTGACCTGGATGTCTTTTTGGTTTGTTTGACATTGCTGTCTACGCTAGGTCTAAAACATTAATGTAGCTTTTAGGCTGTAATCATGTTATTGGTAACAAACGACTTTATTCTTAGCCTGTAATTTTTAACTTAAGCTGATTCTGTCATATTTGACTGCCTCTGTTATTTTGATGTGTTGCATAAGAAATACAGCTGTGCACATGCCTGTGATTCCATCGTGTTTGATGCCAGTTTCTTGCTTAAGGTATAATTTCATACCTTGCAAAGTTAATGTGATGTGCGAATAAATTATAGCTATGTATTTATTTACAAGAGAAGAAAGTACTGCCCTTCATGTTTTAGTTGTAGATGGTAGCTTTGAATGTCTTATATGACTGAGCATGGAATGTAGTTGATTGACCTGTCATCCCATTGTGAGTTCTTATCCTCATCGGTGAGCGTCTCCTACTTTGTGTCCTGTACTTTAGGGATTGTTATGGAGGATAGGAGGAAAGTTTTTAAATAAGATAGAAATATAAGAAATAGTAAAACTTCCAATCACGGAAGGCCTGCGATGTGCTTAAGTTCGAGGCAAACGGGTTTTGTAGCCACTTTCCCTAGCTGTGGGTCTTAGAGACATTTGTCACCCATCTTACGCTTCCGCGGGGAGTTTATCTTTTTTACCACGGCCGTACTTAAGACACTCGGAGCCGAGATCGCGCACAATAACTACCCGGGCCATTATGGCCCATAATCGTGGGTATTATTCGATTTACCGTGGCTGGCTAGCGTGGGTGCCGATCGTCAACCGTGAACTACCCCTGGCTGGCCACACCTTATGTTGGGGCTTAAAGTAGATTCACGGTTGCCGACGAGCCGGACGCCGTAATGAGCTGCCTAGGCTATGGTTGGCCTACTCGGTAGCTTATTATCGGCTCATTACAGTTGGCTTTAAGGGCCGATCGCGAGCAATGAGTTAACCCGCAACAGAGGGATGCTGGAGCAAAAGTGTCTCATTGGCGAGGGCATAGATTCGCATAGTACATGTTAGGTCTTGTCCAGGTGAAGTCGCGCCGTGATGTGTCTTGAATGGAAATGCCATTACACAGGATTTCGTTCAACATAAAAGGATAAGGTTAACAAGTAGCCAAGATATAAAGGAACAAGTTAAAAAGAGACAAGTTTTTAAAGTGGTTCGGCACGAAAATGCCTATGTCCACTGATTCTCTTTGTTAATTCACTTCATATGGGCAGTACAAGTTAAGAAAAGTATCGACGGAGGTGTTGGATGTTCCATGCCCTCTGGAACACCTCTCCGTCCACTGTTGACAAAAGATAAGCTCCGTTGTGGAGATTTTTATGAATTACATATGGTCCGTCCCAGATTGGATCTAGCGCTCCGGGGTGCGGGAAGACTCGCTTGAGAACAAGATCTCCTTTTTGTAAGCTACGATGCTTGACTTTGGAGTTGTATTGCGTTGCCACTTTTTGCTTGTGAGCTGCTGCTTTGAGGGCTGCATCATTTCTTCTTTCCTCAATTAGATCCAAAGACATGTGAAGGAGTTCTTCGTTCTCTTCTGGGTTATAGTGGATCCTACGGTGGGAAGGCACTATAGTTTCAATTGGGAGCATAGCCTCCGATCCGTATGCCAAAGAGAAAGGAGTATGGCCCGTTGATGTTCTGAAGGATGTGCGATAGGCCCAAAGTGCCGTAGTAAGTTCATCCACCAACGCGCCTTTTGACTTTTCAAGTTTCTTTTTTATTAGAGTTTTGAGAATTTTGTTGACAGTTTCGACTTGTCTGTTTGCTTGGGGATAAGCTACATATGAGAAGCTTTTGTGAATTCCGTGCTCTTGGCACCAATTGGCGAACTCCTCGCTGTCAAACTGAAGTCCATTGTCCGAAATGATTTTAAGTGGGACTCCGTACCTGCATAGAACATTTTTGATCAAGAAGTTAATAACTTTTGTTGAAGATACTTTATTTAGGGGTTCTGCTTTCACCCATTTGGTGAAATAGTCGACTGCCACTATAGCATATTTGGCTCCGCCTCGGCCCATTGGCAGTTCGCCAATCAAGTCAATTCCCCATACTGCAAAGGGACAAGGGCTGGTCATTTGAGTAATCTCAGTTGTTGGTAGCCGCGGAATCTTAGCAAATTTCTGACATCTGTCACATTTTTTGACGAAATCTAAGGCGTCTTTGCTTAAGGTGGGCCAGAAATATCCATATCGGAGTATCTTTTTTGCCAAAGTCTGTCCTCCAGTGTGATCTCTGCAGCTTCCTTAATGGATGTTGGATAAGATTTCCTTTGCTTCCCTTCCAGCGACACACCTTAATAAGGGGTTAGAGAAGCCGCGCCGATAAAGGGTGCCTTCTTGTATTGTGTAGCGGGAAGCTCTCCTCAAGATTTTCTTGACTTCGTTACGCTAGTCGGGCAGTGTGCCGCCTTGTAAGTATTTTTGGATGGGAGTCATCCAAGTTTCCTCTTCGACTGCAGCTATCAGATTCACCTGCTCGAAACTCGGGGTCAGCTGCTTTGAGATGGCCACTGCGCCGGCAATAGTGCCGTTTATCATGCTAGCTTGCTTTGCCAATTCGTCGGCCTCTTGGTTCTCTTCCCGAGGGATGTGTTTGATTAAATAGTGATCCAATTGATCGAGAAGCAGCTTGGTCTTATTTAGATATGCTGTGATTTGCTCTTCTCGAGCCTGAAATTCTCCTAGTATTTGATTTACAATAAGCTGAGAATCACTATGAAGACATAAAGAATTGACTCCAATCTCTAAGGCAAGTTCTAATCCAGCTATCACTACTTCATACTCTACATCGTTGTTGGTGGCAGCGAATTCCAACTTTAAAGCATAGTGTAGCTTATTTCCCCTGGGAGTGATTATTACCACACCTGCCCCCGAGCCTTGTTCGTTTGACGCTCCATCCACAAAGAGATTCCACTTGATGTCTTCTGCTATTTTCGATTGCTCCTTACCCTCGTTGGTAGTGAATTCGGCAATGAAATCGGCCATGGCTTGTCCCTTGATGGCGGTGCAAGGATGGTAGGTGATATCATATTGACTTAGTTCAATTCACCATTTAAGTAGTCGCCCAGAAGTGTCGGGACGATGGAGTACCTGCCTTAGTGGTTGATCGGTCAGAACTCTAATGGAATGAGATTGGAAATAGTGACGTAGTTTCCGCGAAGTGATCAGTAAACAGTATGCTAGTTTCTCAATTTTAGGATATCTGGCTTCCGCCCATGTAAACCTCTTGCTTACAAAGTATACTGGTCGCTGCGTGCGTTTGTCTTCTCTCACCAAGGCGGCGCTTAGAGCATGAGATGACACATCAAGGTATAGGTATAGCTCTTCGCCTTTTTTCGGAGTTGAGAGTACTGGTGGTCTTTGGAGGTGTTCGATTAAGTTAAGGAAAGCTGTTAAGCATTCGTTAGTCCATTCGAACTTTCCTTTGTCTTTCTTTAGAGCTTCGAAGAAAGGGATGCATTTGTCAGTTGCTTTAGAGATGAATCTGCTCAGGGCGGCCACCTTCCCATTTAGGCTTTGCATTTCTTTTCGGGTAGAAGGTATCCTGATATTTTTCAGAGCTTGGACTTGTTCAGGGTTTGCTTCAATTCCTCTGGCATGGACGATGAATCCCAGGAACTTTCTTGATGATACTCCGAAGGAGCACTTTAGAGGATTCAGCTTCATTCCATATTGGCGAAATACTTGAAACATCTCGCCTAGGTGGCTTACATGATCGTCGGCTTTCCTTGACTTTACCAGCATGTCATCCACATAAACTTCCATAGTTTGTCCTATTAGCCCCGCAAACATCTTGTTGACGAGGCGCTGATAGGTGGCTCCTGCGTTTTTAAGTCCAAAAGGCATTACTTTGTAGCAGTACAATCCCCGGTCAGTGATGAAATTAGTGTGGTCTTGATCGGGAGCATTCATAGGAATTTGGTTATATCCTGAGTATGCGTCCATAAAAGATAAGAGTTCGTGCCCAGCTGTGCTGTCCACAAGCTGATCGATTCGGGGAAGTGGGAAGCAATCCTTCGGGCAGGCGTCATTTAAGTTGGAGAAGTCAATGCATGTTCGCCACTTCCCATTAGCTTTCTTTACTAGTACCGGGTTAGCGATCCACTCTGGGTAGATGGCTTCTCGTATGAAGTCATTGGCAAGTAGGTTCTTTACTTCTTCATCGAGGACTGCTGATCGTTCTGTCCCCATACTTCTCTTTTTCTGTCTTACTGGCGCCTTGGTAGGATCGATGTTTAGTACGTGGCATGCTATGTCTGGGGAGACTCCAGTCATGTCAGCGTGCGACCATGCAAATACATCTAAGTTGTGGCGGAGAAAATCAATGAGTTATTCCTTCAATTCTGCTTTTAGCTGGGACCCGACTTTCAATAGTCTACTTGAGTCGTGTCTGTCCACAGATACAAATTCCATAGCCTTTGCAGGTTCGGCGGTGGCCTCCTCCTCTTCGTCCCTGGGGTCTAATTCATTGATAGGGTCACTGGTATATCGAAGAGGAGGGGCTTTTTTAGTTGCTATGCTTCCAAATTTTTCATGCAGAGGGTAGTCTCTGCACTCTTCCCTTTATCCTTCCTGCGGTTATTGCGAAGTTCAGCTACATAGCAATCTCGAGCGATGTCCTGGTCTCCCTCTACTTCCCCTATTCCATTGTCCATTGGAAATTTCATCTTCAGGCACCATGGGGCCAGGACAATTTGAAAGTCAGACAAGGCTGGTCTTCCTAGGAAGGCGTTGTAGGCCGAGTGGTTTTCTATCAGCACAAATGTTTGTTTCCGCACAACGGAGCGGGGATGATTTCCAATTTCAACAAAGAGGGTCCAGTCGCCCGAGGGGCATCTTCGCATTTCTAGTGAAACCGTGTAGTGGTTTATTGCAGGGAAAAACATCCTTTATTGACAGCTTCATTTTGTCGAACGCATGCTTGAATAGGATATTCACTGAGCTTCCAGTGTCTACTAGAATTCAGAAAACTTCGGCTGGACCGAGCTGGGCAGAGATAACCATGGGATCCGTGTGAGGGTACTGCCTTCCCTCCAGGTCACGCCTATTGAATGTGATGTCATCATTCTCTATCCGCTTCGGGTGGCGTTCTTCTATAATAGAATTAACGCATTCTTCATTGTTTCTAAGTGACTTTCCGTACCTTTCCATCTCTGCCCAGCTTCCGTCGGCGATGTGTGGCCCTCCCGAGATGGTGTGGACCACTATCTTCTCTTGACTGGAGCCGCTGGTGTTGCGATTTCCTCTGCCTATTTTTGGGGAGGGTAACCTTGGGTTCTCATTGGCAGGAGCTGGAGTCTATTCTGACCTTTTACATAGCGTTCTAGTCTCCTTCTTCTGATGTGTTCTTCAATCAAGTCCCGGAGATGATGGCATTCATTGGTATCATGCCCATGGGATTCGTGGAAGCGGCAGAATTTTCCAAACTTAATTGCGTTATCTGATTCCATCTTGTGCGGGGGGCGTTTGTATTTAACTTTGTCTTCAGTGGCCAGGAAGATGTTTTCGATCGTTTCATTCAAAGGGGTGTAAGCGTCAAATCTCGGTCCTGGCCGATACAGACGCTTTTCTCCCTTCTTGCCCCCAGCATTGTCTCTAGAATCATCTCTTCGAACGTCCTTTGCTACAGCGGGCGTGTTGCCATGAGCTGCCTTATTTTGTTGCCCCGACTGCCCCTCAGTGGCAGCGTCTTCAAGCCTCATATATTTTCCAGCTTCATGGAAGAAATCGGGTAAAGTAGCTGGTTTTTCTTTTGTCAATCTTCTAGCAAATTTAGTATCCGGATGCACACCACTACAGAGGGCCATTAAGATAAGCTTCTCATCGGCATCTTGGACTGCGGCCGCTGCGGCCGCTGCGGCATTGAATCGGGTTAGATATTGCTGCACTTTCTCTCCAGGTTTCTGTTTGATACTGGATAAGGAATAAGCGTCCTTGGGTTGCTCCACATGAATGCGGAACTGGATGATGAACTTTTCTTTCAACATCTCCCATGAGCTGATGGATCCTTGGGGTAGATGGCAGAACCAGAAGGTAGCTAGATCTGATAAGAATAGTGGAAAGCATTTGCACAGCACTCCTTCTGTTGCTCCGCTCATGAGCATATGCTGTGTGTATCTCTGTAAGTGTACAACGGGGTCAGAGGTTCCCTTGTAAGGTTCCATTGTAGGCATTTTCCATTCTCGGGGGGTGATGGCAATTTCGATATTGCGGGCGAAAGGGCTGGTTACCCTAGCTCATATCCCTCGATCTCTTTGATCCCGTTGGACGCACCCTCTGAACAAGCGTGCCATCCTTTCATCAGAATTTGGAGCAGATAGAAATGAGTTCGGTTCTGCTATGTAGGATTGCTTCCGTCCAGATGACCTGTAGGGATGGTATCGTCTATCATTCCTAATATTTTCCAGTGGCTATCTTTGGTCTTCTGGGAGCATGCTAGGGTCAGCTACAGTTGGCCCTTGCCTTGATCTTCCCCTGCTGGGTTCTGTTCTAAGCACTTCCTCGGGTCCAACTTCGGGCTGGAGTCTAGCTCGGCCCCATTCATTGGTGTTTCCATGGTTAGGCAGCATGACAGGCTCAGCTACAGTCGACCTCCGCCTAGTACCTCCCCCGTTGGGTTCGGTTCCAAGCGTTTCCTCGGGTCCAACTTCGGGCTGAGTTCGGTCTCGGCTCCTACCATGGCTGCTTCTGTCGTTAGCTTCTTCGAAGAAGGAAGATCTTTGTCGCCTCCGAGATCCTCCAGACTGGGACTCACCCCATGATTCAGTGTTACGGTTGGACTCTTCAGCATCCCTTAAGCGTGACATGAGTTGGTTCACCAAGGCTTCCTGTTGGGATGTGAAGTGGTTAGTCACTTCAGCCACAACCCTGTCTAGATCTGCCCTAGTAATTGCTGCCGGCTGTTCCGTGGCAGGGGTTGTCGGATTTGCCTGACCTCCATTTGATACTGCTGTTGGAATGGGATGATTTACTTGATCTATGACCACTGGATCTGGAATACTGCTAGTTGCGATGTTTTTTCCTTTGTTAACATCTTTCTTCTGCTTGGGAGGCATGTCTTCCAAGCAATGAGCGATGCTGTTAGGAAGAAGGTTAAGTGGGAGAAGCTGAAGTCTTGTGTTCAGTTCTCAGTGAAAGCACCAAAAATGTTTGCACAAAAAATGGGCAAACACCTCCAAGTCGTATGATTTAGTCGATTTTCTGTTGTTCTTAGTGATTTGGATACTTTATGCAAATATGTAAAAAGCAGGGACTAAACTGTAAAAGACACACGGGTTTATAGTGGTTCGGCCAGAATGCGCCTACATCCACTTTATATCTTATTCTCCTTTATAGTTCAGATTACAAGTACAAAGCTTTGATTACAAGTGTATGAAAGTTGTTTGAAAGTTCTGTTCGTTCTTGAGCTCTCCAACTTGTCCCCATTATTGTACCCTTGCCCCTCTATTTATAGAGTGAGGTTGGGGGTAGGGGTCTTGGATGTATATAACTACTGGTGGGGCTGATGTAATCTGTCCTGGCAAATGTTGGTTCGGTAGTGGTTGGTCCAGAGGAGAATGGTGGGTGTGAATTGATTCGGTAGTAGTTGGTCCGGTAGTAGTCGGTCTGGTAGTGGCTGGTCTGGTGAGTGGTTGGTCCGGTGAGTGGTTGGTCCGGTAGTGGCTGGTCCGGTGAGTGGTTGGTCCGGTAGTGGCTTCCTTGCCTCGATTTGGGAGCATTGGTCTGGTGATAATTTGCCCAACAGCAAGGATAACTTACTAAGGGCCTGAAATTTAGTATCCCTTTAATCGGGGTTGCCCCAAGGGGGACGAAGAAATACTTCCCCATCTAGCCTGAGGAAGTTTGACTAAGGACATTAGGGAAGGTAGAGGGATTGATGTTGGCCTATAAGTAGTAGTAAGTGCCAACTAGACAATTGGCTTCCATCTGTAGTCGAAAGATCATGCCGACCAGATGAGCGGTTAGCTTTGGAAGTTAAAGGTCCACACAAGCAACACATACCCTACATAATAACCAATAGCCATTGAGGGTGACCTAATCGGGAGCAACCTCGAATGAATTAAGAATAGAGATAAGAAAGGCATGAAGAAGCAGAGTGGCCCAAAAATTAATTTAACCCAAGGACCAAGTGAAGAAACTTGGTGGGGATTGATGCAGTCGATTTGTGGCTAAGGAATATCTGACCACCCCTATATTGCATCCATGTCTGGCCAAGCACTCAGCCAAATTTACCTCCCCTTCGATAATCTCTGAAGCTTTTAGGTCTGAGGCACCGGTAGAGGTTCATCAAGAAGTATCCATCTAAAACACAAATGGTATAGTTAAACTAACATAGCCCCCACCTAAGCCTAGCAAAGTCCAAGGGCAACACGTTAGGGAAAGACTAGATAAACATCTTCATGGCATGCTCAAGCCGGGCAGCACATGAAGGCCGACTCATGACTTAACTACTATTTTAATCTAAGTTATAGGAAGTATGACCCATATTCGATACTCATTTTGGCTTAAAGCCCAAGGAAACCAATTTGGGCCAAAAACTACGACAAAAGCCACTTATGTATTTGCTAAGTTTGCAGGTCACTGTAACAACCCAAAATTTGAGCTAGAATAATTAATTAACGAATTAATTAAATAATAAAATAATTTTGTAAAATTGTCAAAATCGAGCTATAGGAGTTGCACCATTGGGTCTGTGGTTATTTTCTGATCAATTTCCATATATAACTTGTCGAAATCCGAGCTAGTATGGAGAAGTTACGAGTGAAATAAGAAATCAGAATTAAATAAACTAAAATGAAAAAAAAAATATTACAAGGGCATGGGTCGACCCATGCCATGGTCAAGTCGACCTATAGGTCGACCCCCAATATACATAGGTCGACCCGCACTTCCACCTGGACGATATTTCATCCAGGTACGAGCCGAAGACCATAAAATCCTATTTTCGTGAAATCTTGTGCTTTCATAGCTGCATCCGAAGGTTCCTAGTGAGCCTATGACGTCGTTGCACCAGATTTAATCTTCGAATCCCACGGCTTGAGATCCCTAAGCCACACTATAAATAAAACCCTAGGCCTAGCTATTTTTCTCATTTAGATTTTCTCCCAGTTGGGTTCATTGCCTGAGGCTGAACCCTAAATAGAAAAAATTTCTAGGGAGGAAATCTTTTTTGATAAAAATATTCTACGCCCTAGAAGTGGATCCAGGAAGGCCCAGGACTAGAGCTAAGGGCCATAGGTGAGTGTTTTGTAATTATTTTAGATTTGTAAGCAATTTAAAATAATAGGGTTCTCAATAGTTGTAGTTTTTCTACAATTTTGAGACAGTTTTTATGTAATTTTATTTACAGTTAGTTTTTAAGTAAATTTCGAAAGTTCTTTTCGGTCTATTTTTATTCAGCTATTTTATTCTGTTATTTACAGTTATTTACAGTTATTTATAGTTATTTACAGTTATTTACATCTGTTTTAAGTTGGAATTTAGCCCGTAAATGTTAGTTTCTTTTTATAGAGATTTAATCCTTTTTGACGCAAATAAAATATTAAAAAGAGAAGAATTCACAAATATGGATTGAAATAGAATAACACTGAATTAACAGAAATCGGATGTAAAATGAGAAAAACTGAAACAAAAATAGAGATGGATTGAAATAGGCAAATTTAAGATATTTGCAAGCATAATTATAACAAGTGGTTATAACTAAAAAGAGAAAATAGAAGAGTAACAGTTACAAGAACAATTATAACACGTAGGTTATAATTAGAAAGAAGAAATAACAGAAGAGGCTTATTTTAAAACTTAGATCTTGGATTAAGTTAATAAGCAAATATATCAAATAAAGAAATATCAGAAGAAGCTTATTTTAAAACTTAAATCTTAAGTTATTAAGCAAATATAGAAGTAGGGTCCTTACCAGCAGAATTCCCTTTCAGGTCTAGGACTGATGGTCTCACAATAGTAGGTGAGGTTGGGACACGCTTATGCTGATTAGGCTAAATAAGTGGCCAATAGATAGAGGCTCAAATCTGGAGATTTGGGCAAGGGGTGCAAAGCTAGAAGAATTGTTTGTTAGGACTAGTACCGATAGCATTCCCTTTCAGGTTGAGGACTGATGGCCTCACAACAAATAGGTGAGGTTGGGCATGCTTATGCTGATTAGGGTAAATAAAGGGTCAAATAGGGGGCGAAAGTTAGTTTGTACCGGCGATGACCAAGTATGCGACATCGATTAGGGTAAATAATTCGCTACTACGTCCTAAGCGCTAAAAAGGTGTCTTTTGTTGTGACCAACATGATTGGTTCACAGTGGCACAATAGAGATAGGAAAGGCCGATCAATGGGCACGATTAGGATTTCAGCCTAATCAAGTTAGCAGTTGAGATGGGATTAGGATTTCAGCCTAATCACAGTAGTGCAAACAATTAAACAATCAAGGAAAACAGTCAAACAGAATCATAAACAGTTTTTATCCGAATTTTATCTTTTCTGTATTTTCCTTTCAAGCTAAAACTATTGCTTAGTCTATTATCTTTATCTTGCTTAGAAATGCTAGTAATTACTTTCACTCACCAGACTTATTGTCTGACCCACTCCTCTATCTTTCCTTTTCCACCAATAGGCCAGTAGAGTTGATGACAGTTGATTTAGGTTGCTTGGAGATTCATTTCCGGAGTTTTCTCCTTTTAGAAGTATTCTTTTGCTTTTCATCTTTTTCATTTGGCTTATGATGGATTGGCACTCGTGAGAGGGATTATGATTATTATTGTTATCTTTATACTCTGATTTTATGAGACTGAGATGTATTTTCATTAGACATTTTGAGTTTCAGAGATATGTTATGTTTTTATGACTTATTTTGAGATGAAGTTTAATTCTGAATGATAAGTTATTATTTAAATGTTTCCACTGTTTTTACTTATTTGTCTTGTGAATCTTAGTCTCTGTGATGCTTTAGCTATACCTATAACGCACCACATCCTTTGGTGTGCCCTTTTTGGGAATACTAAGGGGTGTGGGGTATTTCAGTCACCAAAAAGTTGGTCAATGTCAGTCGATTGCCATTGACATGGCAACAATAGTCGATCGACGTAAAAAACATGGTCATAAAACACAAAGGCATGTAATGAAACAAAAACAAGTCAAAATAAAAAGCTTTCAAAGAGCAGTAAAAAAATGCCTTTTCAATGGTAAAAGCAAATTCATGTTTATTTGGAGATGAGGAAGCATCAAAGAAGAGGAGGCTTATTGTTTATACGAAGAAGGAAGTGTTGAAAATTTTGGAAATTTGAAAAAGTTTCTAACTGTTGATAGACTATTAAAAACTCAATAAAAGATGTAGAAGAAAAAGTAGAGTTGTATTCATATATTTGTCTCCAAGATCGTAGCCATTGAATTCAAAAGTATATGAAATCTCAGCCATTTAGGTTTAATTAATGGTGTTGTCACATCAATGATACCTACTCTGAATCTTCATAGTGCTGCTTTGAAAAGGAATCATCTTGATTAATCATATGCTAACATATGACGCCCGTATTAAATGCAAACTAGGCATCCTGATCGATAGGATCTTCGTGACTGGACAAGCCCATTATGGCTCATAAAGACATGCTTTGGGGTAAAATATAGCTCAAATTTATCGCAGGCAATAGATAAGCCAGCCAACACATGCGAGCCCAACACGTTCCTAATCAATTTTCATAACAGACACAAACGACAAGCTGGCCAACACTTCAAAGCCCAGCCCAATCCAAGCTAACTAGCACTTCTAATTCTAGAGCAATCCACTTAGAAAACATGCCAAAGATACAGTCTGTAACACCCTATGTTTTGCTTTAATAAACAAAAAGGATATTAATTAATAAATAGTAAACAATAAAAAATGGAATTTTTGCAAATGTCATAATTTGGGTACGAAACTTGCACCATGGTGATTTTCTAATCAATTTTCATACATATTATTTTCCGATCAGAGTTTAAATGGAAAAATTATTAACGTTTGAAGTTTTAGCATCGAAAATAATTATATATGTAAATATGAAAATAAAATCAATTAACACTAATTGGTAACGTTAATAAAGGTTAAAATGTTAACATTAATGAATTTAAAAAAAGGGAAATAATTGAACAAGATTAATTAATAGAGGAAACAAATAGAGAGAATTAATTGAACAAACGAAATTAATAAATGAAATTAACAAAATCCCTCAATGGTGATAATTCACAAAAATTAAATAACATAGGTCGACCCAGGAGCACCTAGGTCGACCAGTAGCAATCAACCTGGATCCTTAAAGGTCAACCCATGCTCTATGCAATAGTAAATTATGGTCGTGCGGTCCAGATTTAAATGGTTTGGTTCGACGGTTAGCACTGATTTGAACCTCTATAAATTAAGACCTAGGTCTTCACTTCCAACTCATAATTTTCTAATGAGAGCGGAAGCCATGTCACTTTCTCTTCTCCTCCAAAATTCTAGATTTCATTGAAATTGAATTAATTTGCATGTATACACTTTGGAGAAGAATAGAAGATGATAGAGAAAAGGAAATAGGTTCAAATCAAGATGTTACATCAGAGGTAAACTATAGATTTGATTTTAGTTAATAAACTAATCTAAATCTCTTCTCTCTAATCTAAATTATAATAGATCTTTATGTAAATGTTAATTGTAGATCCGAATAGGGAGTCCAAATAGAGAATACAAATAACAGAGACTAGATTTGGATTAGATCCAGAGATTTGGGAATGCTAAAACGGTGAGTGGGAAAAATTATATGTTTTGTAATAAAACTAAATTTATTTCATTGTAATCTATTTTGAATTATGCCTATTTCTAATCGATTAGAATTATAATTGCAATTGCGTAATGATTGGAATTATAATTGCAAGTGCATAATGATTAAAATTATAATTGCAAATGCAAAATGATTAGATGTAAATTTATTATTTACATGAAATGAATTTAAATGAAATGGTTTAAATAAAAGATTTGATGGAAATTGGAAACTTGCCTACACATGTTATCCCGATAAATTACATAAAATTGATATTGACAAAAAATGGTATTTATGATGTAATAAAAGAATGTAATTAAAAAGGGACTTTATTATGATTTGGGGTTAAAGTGATATTTTAATTTGTTTGAATTTGAGATGTTGTAAGTAGATTTTTATGTTATCAAGTTATAGTAAATAAAAGTACGGTGTTTGAAATGGAAAGGGAACACGCCTAAAAGGAAAGAGTTGTACAAAATAGGGATAAACACCGTATTTTTCATTGTCTATTTCAAGAATTAAAAAGATAATTCATTGTAGTTACAAACACCACACAGACATCCTCTCCTTTTGGATAAGATGTATAAATCTACTATGTAACATTCTTATGATAGGAATGTAATTCCAACATATTAAAATACAATAAAACCCAAAAATGGAATAGTAAGAGATAAAGAATTTACAATTCTTTAGGAGTACCTGAGATTTGATATATGTATTTTGTTTTTATTACCTGCCAGGCATGTTGGCAGCACCTTATGGACGTGATATATACATTCTCATGTGTGCTCTCCCCTATTCGTAGAGGATCACACATTTTTCTCAAAAAAAGACTTTACAATTCTTTTAATTGTTAAGATATAAAAATACTAATAAAAGCAATGTAAAGAAGAAGAAAACATGGGAAATGGGCTAAGAGGGAATGCAGGGATAACATGGAAAAATAGGAATGGAAGTTGGGAAATGTATAAATAGAATAGGCAACGGTATTATAAATTAGTAAGAGGGAAACAGTAAATGAACTTGAAGAAGAAAAGTAAAACGTATAAAAAAATTAAGACTTAGAATCAATTATAAGAACTGTAGAGGCAACGAAAGTAATATATATATATATATATATGATATGTATATTAGTATCCTTGAATGTACGTTTATAACAGGTATGAATTATTATAATTTAATGTATAAGTTATTAATAATGAAAATGATGAAGGTCATTGGAGTAGGTTGGAATGCGAAAACACATCTAGCCATAGGACCCATGGAGAATATGCTTGCGTACAGAGAAAGGGGCACCCTCAAGTCATGTTAGTGCTTGAAAATGAAACTCCGTAAACGTAGGCAATTTGGTAGTCTGCTAGGCGGATGTCGAGGCTGGACAAGCACAATCGGGTAGTCTGCTTCAAATTTATTTTTAGAAGAGGATATTGCCTTGATTGCATTAGGCAATCTAAACAGACTGTAGGTGAGGTCGAATGCTATGCAATGCATGTGGTACCAAACTAGGGTAGGGTTGCATAGGTTGCGAGCTTGTCATTGGTCCCTTGCAGTCAATGTAAAGGAAGGGTTACACCTAACTGGATGATAATGCCTACTAGGGTCGATTCAGTTAGGCTATTTACTGCCATAGTTGTTTACTGGTCTGTTTGATAGGGCAAGGCTAGTTAACCCATAACGACATTCCTTTAAAATATTGACGGGGTGGTTAGTGGAGCCAAGTCCATATTATAGGAAGCAGACGATATAATGTAGATGGGAAATATTTGTATGCAGAGATGAAGTCGAAATGACTAATAATATAATCAAACATAATATGAAAAAGCGAACAATTGGCATAAGCTAGTGTTATGTATAATATATATAATTTACCAGTCATCGGTACATTGTTCCGACCCCTTCCTCATTACAAGCCATGGAATAGTTAGAGGACAAGTACCGGTGCTTGGCATGTTTAGTGATGACAAGGACACTTGACCTTTGAAGTGTCAAACCTTAATCGGTAATTGTGTAATTTATTATATTTTATTCTTCTGCTGCAAGTTATTTTGTTAGAGATGTGATATGCATTTTTTTTTATTTGTAGGATACCAAACCAACGATCCGTACTTTGGTGGACTTGGGTTTTCGATTTAGCGAAAACTCAAGCTCATTAAGGTGTAGGTTGTTACATAATCGCACGACCCGACACAAGAAGACATACAACAAACTCATTTGACTAGGTCCGGCTTAAAAGCGGCCAATCTTTTCTTGGCTCTATCTCAGCCTACCTAAA
The DNA here is from genome assembly GCA_030737815.1 of Allium fistulosum. Taxonomy (NCBI): domain Eukaryota; kingdom Viridiplantae; phylum Streptophyta; class Magnoliopsida; order Asparagales; family Amaryllidaceae; genus Allium; species Allium fistulosum. Next base: position 639,040,082 of record CM060901.1, read on the forward strand.
ATTGGTCCCATACACACTATCTCTTCACTAAATGATCAGCTCGACATGTCCCTTCATCTTTGTCCTTAGCAATCTTCAGCTTTGCCCTTAGCATTCTTAGGCAACAAGCAACTTACCGTTATTATGTACGAGAAGCTTCTCTCCAGCCTTGTTTCCTAAAAAGGTGTGTTATGCGATAAAAAGTACAACCTAGTACACCCTTTATGTGGCCTGTCTGCCAAAAGCACACCTACTTCTTTGCCATGCCTCATTTCAATGTGCAAAGCATGCCTTTCATACGGGATGATAATTGAGTTTCTTCCTAGCCACACAATTATATCATTTTTCCAAGTGTCACCTATAGGCTGAAGTGCCAGATCTACGGCCAAGAGTGATTCTCACCTATTAACTACACAATCTCCTTCATCCAATGATCAATCTAAGTTGTAATAAATACCCCTTGCCATACAGCATCATAGAGGTTGATTTCTTGATTCAAAATTCATTTCTAGCTTAGAATATGCAAGAGTTCTTGAGTTTCGTATCATTGTAATCTTGAGTGTTTTTAATTTCTTATTATTTTCTTGTATTTCTTTTTAATTGTGAGGGATCGATGTAGTAAGAAATCTTCATAGTGGACGTAGGAAAGCTCGACCAACCCAATTTACAACTTGTGTTAGTTACTTTGGTTGCTCATTTATGTTTCATTTTCAATTTTTAAGTGTAGTATTAGTAAGTAACCTTTGTTAGTACAGACACATTAGCATAATTCCAAGGTTAGATAATTTTTTTGTCAACAAAACCAAATATAATTCATTTCAAATTATTGCATTAATTGTATGCGTCGGTGGGAAAAAATAACATGGACGACGACTAATATTGGTGGAAGTAACTAAGGTTGTTTGGGGCGATCTAGATGCGATGTAGGGTTAGGCTTTCTTTTTATAAAGAGGATGGACATGATTTGTTGCTTAAGACATGGAGGAGAAGGTTGGTTATGGTTCGTTAGTGTTCCTTGGTGGAGATTCGACATAGATGGGGATCGTGGAGATAATGGTAGTGGTTGGTGGAGGCCGGTGGTGGCGACCTTATTTTGTAAAGTAATAATCGAAAATGCTAAATATAACTAGCTTTATCTGCATTTAAATATGAATATAGCACTATATACGCATACTACTAATCTATTTTAGCATTTTCCAAACTAAAAAATGAATATAACATTATATATCCACATGATGTTTATTTTAATTAGCTAGGTTTCTCAACCAAAATTTTGGATGTGTATGACATCATATCTGCACCCGCATTGGAAATAATTTTTGGATATCCACATCCACGGTTACGAGTTGATATCAGGTATAATATAAAGTATTTCTAAATAGATTTTTTTAGCTCCACTACTTATGAAGGTACAAAAAATAAACGAACGTAAAGATAATAAATCATTTTGAACAATTAATATGCATTAAATGCTATATATATAAACTAGTAACTTGATAAAACAATAAAAACTTATCATTAATTTTACCAAAATACACATTATATAAACAATTACCCTGATAAAAACTGGATGGATAATTTTCAAAGGTGGATGCATTCATATCCGCATTTGATTTTCTAATATCGGATATTTATTCGTTATTCGCATATGAATGCAGACAGATTTCAGATATTTAGAGTATCCATTGACAGGCTTAAATTTAGCATTATTTGAACTGTAAAATGGATGTAGAATTACATATGTATGATGCTCGTCCAATTTAGCAATTTTGAACTATACAAATGTAAATATTATTAAATTCATATTATGCTAGTTTAGTTTAGCATTTTTTGCTATTGAATTTTTTTGGTTTGGTGATGTCGATGAGTCTATTAGGGCCTGGTGCGATGCATCGACGTGGCGACAACAAGGGTTTCATGAACTATGGTGGTGGTAAGGGTTTATGATGAAGGGGTAAGTAAGAATAATGTAAGATGTTACAATGATGGAGGCGATGGATATGAGCGACGATGGACTAGTGACAATGAATGGGAATGCCGTGTTGTTGGCAACGACACATTTGTTTCGATTGGAGGTAGGATGATGTTGATGAAAGAGGATGTAGGTTTTTTCCTTCAACCTAAAATTTAAAACATGCGTCCTAGATCTAATTTTTTTACTAATGTTTGTCCTTTTGGATAACTCCCTCTGCATAGACAATGACAATGACAAATGTAATTAAAGGGTGATATAATGCTAATCGATAGTATGTAACCAATAGTTATTTTACTAGAATTAGAGAAAACATAATGGTGACGTATTGCTAAATTGATCAATATGGTTAGAATGAAAAAATAGTATGAATTCATTTGGATAACACGATATAATTACATTTAACAATATGAACTAATGGTTAAGATACAAAAGAGATTGCGCCGCATTTAGCATGATTCTTTATTTATGTATTGACTTCAGAGTATTTGGTTTACCTGATGCAATCTAAAATTACTAATATAGTAAATAATATATATTATGTGATAATGGTATAAACAAGAAAGTAAACACACCTAGACCAAGTGAAACATCAGAAGCATGGTAGTAAAGTTTAAAAAAAAGCGACTTTGAACAAAATTTCTAAACAATGAATGCAACGGTGTAAATATTACATTCAAATAAGTTAGTAAGAAATTGTACCGAGGTTTTCAAATATTATTAAGGTGTCCAGATATTATACCAACTTACAATACTCCTATTATCGCTCAATTGTGATAATTTCTCACTGAAATTGCCAATAAAACATTCCTCTATAGGGGATTTTCTCCAATTATTAAGAAATTAAACACTCTCAAGTATCAGAAGATGAACTATTATAAAAGGACCGAAATAAATAAACCTACAAATAATCTCTAACAAACTCGGTCCATAATTTATCACAAATTAAACAATTCACATGCTATAAGAAACAAAAAATAACCGAACACAAATAACACTAAAGTGTTGAAATTGAGATGCTGAATCACATAAAGAAAGAATAGAATAGAAAATAAACATATAAAAATGGAAAGAATAACTTTGGACCTTTGTAAAATTAATACTGAATATTTGGATATGTGTGTATATACATACATACATACATACATACATACATACATACATATATATATAGACACACAAACACACACACTAGAATAGAAGATTTATTTCTCATTAATTGGATGCAACAATTTATTTGTTGTAATATACATGGTGACTTGGTTACTAAGTAATTTATTGCTACAAAAATAATCACCATTTGCTTTCAAAAAGAGTGCCATAAAGTGAGAAAAACCATGGAAAAATGTGGAAAATTTAGGGTTTCTTTCTAAATCAAGTTTTGTTCTTCTTCCCCATGCAACAAGAAGGCATTGTTATATAGAGCTATGACACTACTTTTAATTAGGTTATTGATTTTGTTTGGTGTTTTTTTTACTTTTACTTAGTATATTAATTTTAAACAATTATTTTCTAGGATTAATAAAGAGGGTAAGTACATGAAATCTTATGTTTTTAAGTGGGTTTGTGCATTAGGAATTTCCATCATAGTCAATTTTTGTTCAAAAATTATTTTCTATCCAATATTCTTTCTTTGTTACTTGATATAAGGTCTTAGGATAGCCATTTACAACATATTTATTGCTTATTAGGGTTACACAATCAAATCCTAATATAATATTATTAAAGTGACATCATCGCAAGGCTTGGAGTAATTTCAAATTGGAAAACACTATTGAGATATCAACATGAATGTATTATCAAAGATTGTTTATTTGAATAGAAAGAATTAAGATATTTGGAAGCTTAGGATGGACGATTTTTGATACCTTGACAATCTTCATGAGTTAATTAAACGTGATGGGAAGAGATCCTCAAATATAAAGGAGGGAAAAAGGAAGAATATGGATAAGAAAAATATTATTTTGATTCATTAATATCTTGATGATTAAGATTTCCATCATGAGGCTAGTTCTTAATCCATGAAGGCTTTATGGGTATCTTTGTACGAGCCGAAGAGTTCTACTGGTAAGGATTATTTTTCACAAGTTGGTTTTGTTGAGATTAAGTAAGGAGATGTCTGCGGTAGAGCATTCAAACAAAATTCACGATACAATAAATCAATTGGCAAATATGGATGTCAAAATTGATGATGAATTGTGTGTTCTTTTTGTAAACGAGTTCACTTTCAAATTTTAGGAAATGTTGATTATGTCATTAAGTGATTTCATTGTTGATGGAACTATCTTATTGGATATAGTTCATACTAGTCTTTTCAATGGGAAACTTAGAATAAAAGGGTTTGTTGAGAAAGTAGTTCAAGATGAGATTATGATAAAAAGAAATTTTAGATGGATACAATATGGAAGAGAAAGGTCACTAATGGCATAAGTATGTCAAAATATATCTTTCATTTTTATTGTAATAAAAATGTTCATAAGCCTAACAAATGTAGAGTTAAAAGAAGATTGTACATAATGATAATTATAGCGATATAATAATCGTTGTAGTGGAAGGTAAGGATAATAATAATTCTTGGATGTCCTGATTAGTGGTTCTAAGTCTTAGAATATAAATCAGGTTATTAGTTTTCTCACATGTGGTGATGTATTCTTTTTATAAAAAGATTATCGACGTGGTTAGAACCAATGGCGAGGAGCTATCCTTTGTGGTTTCAAATTTGTTTGATTCCATATGCATGATGATGTGGTATGAAAGGTCTCAAGCATGAGACACATACCTATTAGTTCTTATAACCGTATTTCTTGGTCAGATGAATCAATATGGTTGCACTTATAAGGCTCAAGATGAAGTTCTAAGTGTGATGAAGGGTACTTAAGTTGTTGCAAGGGGAATATTAAATAACGGAAACCTTTATTGATTGCTTATTCATGTGGTCAATAATAGGAATCCAGTGATATTAGGAGAGTCTAGTCCATGCTTAGATGGAGAGCTCTAGTTGTGATAATTATGTTGATGATCATAATTTCGATAGGAGTCTCCATGTTGATTATGCTCGATGCATCAATGTTGATCATGTGGTGAGCTTAGATTAAGTGGTTAACGGATGTCAAGTTGGAAAATCCATGAATATTCTATAGAGGTCCTTATGTATACGCTTTTGAAGTCAAGTACCGTGGTAAAAATCAATGTAGAAGATGCATCACTTGAAGATAGTAGAAGAAGTATTTGAATTTTCCATGATTGAGAATTAATTGTGGTTGATCCAAAGATGGTAAAATCTTATGTGTTATTATATTCGATGAGGTCATCTGTATATGTTTGCTTTGTAAAACCAGTTCAGCTAAAAGTAAGGACCAATCATGTTTTGAAGTGATGTAATGCTAGCATAAGTTGATATTGAAATTGTTATAATAAATCACATAAAATAAGAAAAAAGAAGAAACAAATAGATAAGGAAGGAAATAATAAATTTGTACTTCCCTAAAATTAACGTTGAATATATGGACATGCATATTATAATAAATAATAAGATTCACCGCTCATTAACTGGACGTAACATTTATTTGTTTCATATACATGGTGGATTGAGCACCAAGGAATTGATTGCCATAAATATAACCACCATTGACTTTCAAAAAGTTCATGTAAAATGTAGAAAATTTAGGGTTTCTTCCTTCTTTAAGATTTGTTCTTCTTCTTTGAACTCTAAGAGACCGTTTTCCTAGAGATTAAGACTTCATTCTCAATTATATTATTAATTCTGTTTTATATTTTGTTTACATTTATTTGGTAGAATAATTATAGATAATTATTTTTTTAGAATCAATAAAGAGGGTGGTTGAGTGAAATCTCATATGTTGATTTTTTCCGATTAGAATGTGTGTTTGGTATTGTCATCACTTTCAATTTTGTATTGAGTATCCTCTTCTGCCTAAATTTATTTCTTTATGACTTCGGATGAAAAACGATTTTTGGACATTCTTCTGCAATGTATTTATCATTAGTTAGGTACTAAATCCTAATGTAGAGATTTATAGTGGTTCTTCTATTGATGTGATAATGTACATCTACTTTAGGGAAGATAGATTTTATTACTTTTGAAAGATTTTAACATGGATTTATTACAAATTTTGAAGAGGTTGATCCAAGAGTTTGATAGAGTTAAGGGCATGGTCTAAGGGATATTATGTAGTTTGATAAAGTAACTTGACTCTTGTGGTAAAATCTTGTTCAAAATAAAACACGCCATTTGGTCTTATTTCTTTTTTTATATGCTTTAATATACAAACATATTTATTTAAATAACGTTAAGAGCATATTATGACATACAAATAGAACTCCCAAGGAAAAAATGTCAATGAACAACAGTTAAGAAACAATTCATAACCGTAGGTAGAAATAATAAACACCTACACTTAATATTACTAGTCATTTGATATTTCGAGACTGCATATTGATATACCAACAAGACTAGTGTATGTAATGATATCCATAAGATGCATAACAAATTACTTATAACTGTTGCAGGAAAATATATGTTACATACATATAGTTATTTGGAACAACTATAGAATGACTCACTGAGAGTCTTCTATAGATCATTGTATCTAAGTCAAATTGAAGCTCTCATGTGATGATGTGTAGTAGCCTTTCGACTTAAGAGAAGTGAGAATCTCATATGTAGAAAACTTTGGCTTTGGTCAAACACATGATATTGTCCATGTTACGACTATAGTTGGGTATGTGACGAGACACATGAAGTGGAATACTACTCAAGAGAGTATTTGCCTCCTTTGATACATATGATTGGTGTCATCATAATTGGAAGTCAATTCAAAGTCAAAATCTCTAGGTAGAATGATTTGATCACTCAATATATGTTACTAGATCGAACTAAGTGACTTCAAAGTTAAACTTCATAATTAACCACGGATATTGTTAAAGTGTTGATCTTTGAACAAGGTCTATATATCTAAGTGAGATGTTGATGATGAAGAGGCATAACATGCTCAATGTATCATTGCTTAAAAGTGTTGCATTAAAATTTATTAAGCGTATAACTCCACTTAGATGAACTATAAGTAATTAAACTCATGTATATGACTATTTCAGTATGAAGAATTAGTGCTAATTTAATTATTTTGATAATTGAAAAGCAATAACATTAATGAATAAGAGAAGTACCAAACTAATTAAGTATGCAATTATTTAATTATGGGATGATATTTTTAAAGATTTAAAATAATGTGGAATGTGATGTGTAGGAAATTTCAGATACAGATAGTAAATGCTTTTAACTTGAATTAGATATGATTGAAATGGAATATAACCCAAATCAAGCCCTAATCTTCATCTCATCCCGCATCTTCATTCACACTAAAAAAGAAAGCCTTTCTTCATTTTCATGTCTTCTCTTTCTCTCCATTAAAATAAGAAATATCCCATTTTAAAAGTTTGAATGAAGTAGATCCAAGGCACATTTATCCATCCATAAACTATTCTAAAAGAGTGATATCGCCATTATTGTGTTTTTATATCTACTATTTTCGGATTTGATCTTAAATGAGATGTTTTTTAGTTTCTTGAAATTAATTTTGATTTATTTATGCATGCGGGTAATAATAAGTGTGCATATAATGAAAAGCAAGGAAGAAAAAAGGTTTTAACATGTACAACCTTATTATTGAATCTCAAGTCACATGAAACTTTGATATTATGTATATAATATTCGAAGATAAGCTTTTGATTTAATCACAATACCATTCTTTAATGGATTGATATGATATTTTAAAGGTCAATATAATATATTATCAACTAAAAATTTCAAAAATGTGCATTTTCGTTAAATCCAATATTTTATGAGGTGAATGTGTTTCATTATTTTTGATTGTTTTAGGATTTTTTTATAGCATTTTACTAATTTGTTATGATTTCCAAATCAAAATAAAGTGCCTTTAAATATTATTAATTAAATAATTAATAAGGAAGATAGTTAATTGGACAATAAGTTCTTAAAATTTTTAAAAATGTGTGTTAGGGATTTCTTAAAAGAACCATTCAAACTAATGAGAACTCGACATGTGTATTGATTAGAAAAAGAGAATGAGGAATTATGGGGTTTAGTTAAAAATCTATCTTCCTAATATGCAACAACAATTTATAACATGAGCGGGCTTACTTATGTAAATTATGCCTATAAGTTATAACACGCGGTAACCTATTTAGCAATAGCATGTGGCAACTAAACATTTATAAAATGTGGAAACTTATCAATGTATAGTACATGATAGTTAAAGTTTGCAAAAAACTATATTTTGCTATAGCTATAATATGAGACAACAGTTATATATTGTGATGGATATGATGGGCGATAGCTATAGAATACATGGCAACTTATTAAGTTACAAAATGTGATGATCCAAGAGTAATATATATTTTTATGACTATATAACATGTGATAGCTATTGACTTAAAAAGTATGATCACTGTAATATCCCTTGTTCTGAAACTCAAAGATGGAACCTCAATATGCTATAGTCACCTTGAAATTATCTTTTGGCATAGAGATGAGATCAGTTATACTATACAGTCTTAAGTAAACAGAGCAAATATACAAAATGAAACTTATCGTTCCAGATATAGTTTAACATTTGTTTTTATACCCCAAAGTCACCCTCATGCGAGGTCAAAAATATAATATATTATGGCTAATAGTGTCCTGCATATGATGATGCAGACACTAATACTAGATATAGTGGAAATAAACATAAACATAACATCTAAACCTCTTACTTCGTCTTCGTCTTCGGCTTGCATTATTCGGTCATTCCTAAAAGCAACCTATCTATGCCCAAAATTTTTGCCTACTTGAATAAATACACGTGAGTTTATAGAGAAACAAGAATAAAAATGGGTCAGACGTAACATCTAGTATGATACCTCCACACTTATCTTTTTATTCGTCCTCGAATAAAGAAAAACTAAGATAAATCCACTTTCGTAGGGAGCACGATTGCATTGAGCATATGCAACAAGCCGTTAAACCTCTAGGTGTTCCTAGTAGGACGAGTGTTATCTCGTGAGGGTTTTCAGCGGATACTACCCACAAAATCCAAATCCAACATGAAAAATTCCTAAATGCAAGATTTGTTTACAAAGTTATGATTGCAAGTTTTTGATAATATTTACAAATGAAGAATTTACTTTTAAATTGACACGAATAAGTTAAATATATCTTTTGGTCATTATCAAGAAATTTAAGTGCTTTTACTCATCAAAACTTCCAACAAAAATTAAGTTATCATCACAATTAGACGGTAGTTTAGCTAGTTGTTTCGGTTGATAACATAGTGCAACTATGAAATGGATCCTTATTTGATTATCAAAAATTTTCAAAGTGGTATTTTTATTTCTTTTGAATAACAAGTCGAATCAACTAAGTGAAAATAGTGTTTGGATTTCAATTACTTGCTCTCTCTATTTTTGAAAAGTATCAACTTATTATTATTTACACACCTAACTCAGATAAACTGAGGCCAGATATACCGATCATGCACTGTCTTTCGGACTTACGTGAGAAGGGTACAAAGCATGGCGAGTGTACACACTTGCATATGAACACATGACTCTAAGTGATTATTTTTATTAAATCTATTTACATACACCTAACTCTAATAAACTGAGGCTAGATATACCAATCATGCACTGCCTTTCGGGCTTACGTGAGAAGGGTACAGAGCATGGCGAGTGTATACACTTGAGTGTGAACACCTGACTCTAGGTGTTTTTATTTTTGTAAAAGCTCTTTTTTTTTCTTTTTTTATGAAGAGAGAGTTTTTGAAAAATCATCTTAGCCCACTTAACTTAGAAGATAAAAAATGTTTTCGCCTTTACTTTAAATCAACCACTCTTTTAAACAAAGATTACAATTAGGACATACTTCATAATTGTCACCCATGAACCTTCCTATATACTAGTTAAATCATAGTTACTTGTAATCAAACTTTATTTTTTTTTGTTAAGACAAATAAATTTTAAAAAATTTCAATTTAATAACCAAAAACATATACTTATCCTATAGTGTTTCTACAAAAGTAATTCAATATGCTAAAAAGAAATTTTGTTTTGGGATTTTTTTTGTTTTTTTTAAGTTTTGAGTTTTGGAAGAAAATGCAAAAAATAAACTATGAAAAATCAAAAATGAAGATGAGACTCCCGCCACACTTAATTTTGGTTGTGTCTCCATAGTCTATGCAGGATATAATGAGTGTAACGGGAAAAAATATGTACATATTTATATAAGAGGGTTAACATTTCTTACTAGACGTAGTATGGCTCATGTAGAATCAAGAGCTCGTCCTCTCGGTCACTTGGCAATTCCAAGTAAGGCTTTAAACGATGACCATTGACTTTAAAAATTGTTCCATCCTTGGGGTTTTATTTTTCTATGGCACCGTGTAGAAATATAGTACGTACGATGTATGGTCCTATCCATCTTGATTTTAATTTCCCAGGGAATAGGTGAAGTCTAGAGCATAAAAAAAACCTTTTGGTTTGGCGAAAATGTTTTTCTTTGGATAGACTTGTCATGAAAAACTTTTGTTCTTTCTTTGTAAATTTTTTTTTCATACGCGTCGTTCCTAATCTCTTCTAATTCATTGATTTGAAATTTTCTATTTTTGCTAGCTTTTCAAGATCAAATTTTAAGTTCTTCGCTGCCCACAACGCTTTGTGTTCGATTTCAACTGGTAAATGGCACGTTTTTCCGTAAACTAAATGAAAGAGGGACATCCCAAGGTTAGTTTTAAAAGCAGTACGGTAAGCCCAAAGCGCATCCGTTAATTTTTGAGACCAATCTTTACGATTTTTATTAACGGTTTTTTCCAAGATTTGCTTGATTTGACGATTTGAAACTTCAACTTGGCCACAAGTTTAAGAATGATACAGAGTGGATAACTTGTGGGTTATCGAGTATTTCTTCATTAGAGTTTCAAATGAATGATTACAAAAATGGGTTCCATTATCGCTTATTATTGTGCGAGGTGTTCCAAACCTTGAAAAGATGTCTTCTTTTATGAATTTCACAACAATTTTATGGTCATTTGTCTTACACGGAATGGCTTCAACCCATTTGGAGACATAATCAATAGCAAGAAGAATGTACAGATTTCCGAAAGAGTTGGAAAACATTCCCGAAAAGTCAATACCCAAACATCAAAGACTTCGATCGTAAGAATGGGGTTCAAAGGCATCATGTTTCGTCGAGAGATTCTTCCTAACATTTGGCAGTGATCGCAAGTTTTAAAAAACTTAAATGCATCATTGAAAAGCGTAGGCCAGTAAAAACCACATTGAAGCACCTTTCCGCTTGGTCGTGACAAAATGAAAGAATACTTTTGACTTCACAATCCAGAATGCAACGTCGAACGATTTGATTGGAACAGTATATAAACAAGTATGGATCATCCCAATAGAAGTATTTGACTTAGGAAAGCAATTAATATTTATTTTGTTTCGACCAAAATAAAGGAGTTTCCTTAGTGACTAAATAGTTCACTATGTCGGCATACCATGGATCGACAGAAACAGAAAGGAGTTGTTCATCAGGAAAGTTCTCGTTGATCGGTAAAGAAGATGGTGCGTTTGGAAGACGTGACAAATGATCAGCAATGACGTTATCAGATCCTTTTTTGGATTTAATCGTAAGGTCAAATTCTTGGAGTAAGAGGATCCAACGGATCAAACGAGACTTATCATCCTTTTTAGCGAAAAGGTACCTAAGAGCGGAATGGTCAGTGTAAACAGTAATGTGTGAGCCAATCAAATAAGATCGGAATTTTTTGAGCGCAAATACTACTACTAGAAGCTCTTTTTCAATGGTCGTATAATTGAGTTGAGCATCGTTTAGAGTCATACTAGCGTAGTATATTCCATGAAGAATTTTGTTGATGCATTGTCCTAAGACAGCACCAACTGCAAAGTTAGAAGTGTCACACATTATTTTGAAAGGAAGATCCCAATTGGGTGAGCATATGGTAGGAGCGGAAATGACTTCGTTCTTGAGATGTTTGAAAGCAAAAACACAATTAGAATTGAAGTCAAATGGAACCTATTTTCCAAGAAGAGTCGTAAGAGGTCGAGCAATTTTATTGAAGTCTTTCACAAAGCGTCAGTAAAAACCAACGTGTCTAAGAAATGAACGAATGTCCTTGACAGATTTGGGAATGAGTAGATTCACAATTACGTCAAATTTTGCTTTATCTACCTCAATGCCTTTATTTGAAATGACATGCCCAAGGACAATGCCGTGTTTGACCATGAAATGGCATTTTTCCCAATTTAACATTAAGTGTTTGTCCTTGCATCGATTCAGAACCAACTCAAGACGATGTAAGCATTCGGAAAAAGAGTTTCCAAAGATAGGAAAATCGTCCATAAACACTTTAAGAAAACGTTCGATCATATCAGAAAAGATGTTGCCCACGCATCTTTGAAACGTAGCAGGAGCATTGCAAAGGCCAAATGGCATATATCGATACACAAAAGTGCCAAAGGGACACGTGAAAGTCGTTTTCTCTTGATCTTCGAGAGCGATTGGAATTTGATTATACCCGGAATAACCATCAAGAAAGTAATAGAATTCAAGGATGGCTAAACGTTTAAGCATTTGGTCGGTGAAAGGAAGTGGAAACTGATCCTTACGTGTTGCAGCATTCAATTTTCGATAATCGATGCAAACACGCCAACCCGTTTGAGTACGAGTTGGAATGAGTTCGTTTGAGTTGTTCTTGATAATGGTAAGTCCAGACTTTTTAGGCACGACATGAATTGGGCTAACCCAAGAACTATCAGAGATTGGGCATATGGTTCCATTGTCGAGAAGTTTAAGAATTTCGTCTCGAACTGCATCCTTCATTTTTGGGTTAAGCCTTCGTTGCGCCTCATAAACAGGCTTGGCATCATCAACTAAATGGATACAATGTTGAACAAGAGCGGGACTAATTCCCTTTATATCGGTGATCGACCATCCAATTGCTTCTTTGTTTTTCGATAGAATTGAAAGTAAGGAAGCTTCTTGATCAAGAGAGAGAGAGAGTTGCAAAAATTATGACAAGAAAAGTTTCGTTGTCACCTAAGTATGCGTACCTAAGTATGTGTACTTAAATTGACACTCGCACTCAAATCTAGTAAGCACTTGTTAATCGTTTTGTCTCCTATCGTGCATGAGATCATCGGACATCTAAGATCTTTGTATTTTACGGGAATTGATTGAGACAAGACTTCGCTAAGTCCGGCGGCTAAGAAAACTTTCTTGGGTACATGAGTGTGTCATTTTTGAGTACCCAAGTCCTTAATAAACTTAGCGTAAGTTGGGACTTGTTGCACGATATCAAGAAGCGGGATTTTAACTTTGACTTGTTTAAAAATTTCCAACACCTTTTCCATTTGGTCAGAGTGTTTCCTGGGTTGAAGGCGATGTGGAAGTGGAACATGATACTCAGTAGGTGGGTCTACTTGAGTAGAAAAAGAATTTGGATTGAATTTGATTCAATGTTTGCTTCAATGTTTTGTTCAGATTCGTTTGTTGTTTTAGAAGTGTCTAGAGGAGTTTTCAGTAAATTGTTTGGATTAACAACTTGATTATCGATTTGTTTTCTGGAACGCAAAGTCGTGACTGTATTCATTTGGGTTACGTTGCTATCTTGAACAACATGAGCTTGATTCGAATTCGTGTTTTGATTTCTGAGATTCGAAACTGGCTGGCTTGGGAATGTGCCTCGTTCACGTTCACTTATAGAAGTGGCTAATTGACTCATTTGTATTTCAAGTTTAATAGTCGATTGACTCGTATTCTACTTGTATGAGGTTAACAAATTTTGCAAATTACTATTTGATTGGAGGCTTTGAGTGGTTGCCTTAGCCAAAATTTCAAGACATTTCTCAAGTGCACTCAGTCGTTTATCATCTTGGGGAGCGAAAGATTGTTGCGGTTGATTTTGAGACGGACCTGTAAATTTTTTTTGAAAATGATTGGGTTGAAAGGGAGGATTAGAAGTATTGTTCAGAAATGCTTGAAAATTGGGACGAACCAAATTCGTGCTGGGATTATTTTGGTTCTAAGCAAAGTTCAGATGATTTCTCTAACTAGGATTGTATGTTGGAGAAAATGGGCCATTCTTAACCTTATTGAAAGCATTGAGTTGTTCTATTGAATTAGGGCACTGGGCTATGTGATTTGGATCATTACATTTATAACATATGGGTTGGGAAGCTTTGTTCATTTGGTTGGATGAGAAATCGTTGTTGAATTTATTAATCATTGCATCAATCTTAGCTTCCAAAGCCAAAGATGATCCTATCGATTGTGAGTAAATGGATTTTTCGTTAGAACGTTCTCATTGGGATTATTTTTCGGCTAGGTTTTCAAGAAATAGTCATGCATCGTCTTGATGTTGGGCGAGAAAATTGCCTTGGCACATAGATTCAAGCATGGTTCGTGATCTATTCTCAAGTCCATCATATAAGATTGGGCAAAGAGTACATTTTTTGAAGTTATGGTGTGGACATTTTATCAAAAGCTCTTTAAATCTTTCAAAATATTTTCCGAATGGTTCACCCCTGAATTGATAAAAATTGACAATTTCGTTTCAAATTTTAGTTGTTTTCCCAAGGGGTGGAACATTTTAAAGAAAACTTTAACAAATTCTTCCCAAGTTTTAATCGAGTTTGATGGTAAGCTATACAACCATTTTTCAGCGTAATCAGTAAGAGCAAATGGAATTAATCGGAGTTTGATTTCGTCGTCACGAAGTTGTTGAAGTTTAATGGTTGTGCATACTTGTTCAAATTTCATTAAGTAAATGTATGGGTCATCGTGTTCAAAATTGCCAAATTGTGGAAGCATGACAATATGGTTTGAATGAATTTCGAAATGGTTACCCGTTAGGGCGGGTAATGTGATGCAAGAAGGAATAGAAACTCTATCGGGAAAGATTCTATCCATGAGAGTTCGAGGGGCATTTTTGTTTGCCATTGTTGGAGTATCGTTTGTTCGAGTTAAACAATTAGTTGTTGTGTCACGAGTCCAAGTACTCATGCATAAGAAAAAGTCGAGAAGTGAAAGAAGTGAGTTTTGAATTTAAGATAAAGAAGCAAGGTTTAGAAGATGAAATGAAGTGAAAAATTGGTTTTTTTATATTTTTTTAAGGAAAAAAAATTTGCCAAAAGAAATTTATTTTTTAAAAGGGAGATTTGATATTTGTTTTGTATCTTGGATTTTTGATTTGTCAAATTTTTTTATATGTTTTTGCTCTTTTTTTAGTTTTTAAAAGGTTTTTTTTGGAATTTTGTTTTAAGAAAAAAACACTTAAGATGCTTGTTTTTATTGGATTTTTGATTTTGTTTGAAATTTTTATTTCAAAGGAAAAGATTTAAAAATATTTTTTTGTTTTTGGATTTTTTTTAGGAAAAGCGACTAAGTTATGTAAAATGTACAGTTTTTTAATTTTGGATTTTGTTGTTGTCTTTTTTAAATATGCATGGACTAGTGCAACTAAATGAATGCAAGGACTTAATTGCAAATTTTCTTTCCTTAATAGCTCCTAACCCAAAATTGTATAATCACACTTTGTCTTAATTCAACAAAATAGTTCTTAGCCAGGTAACAGACATGAGTTATTGGTGCACCATGAATCACCGTAGCAATGCAACCGAAGGTTTAAGTATCTTCAAAGAAACAATCACTATAATATTTACGAATCACCGTAATATTTATATATGATTATTGCACTTCCATAGCCTAGACACTAAGAAAATAAATTGTGGAAAGAAGACAACTTGTCAAGATACAATTAAGCCTTAGGTGAGCTCTTGACTCCCTTAAGTACAAAGTCTAACCGTTATTATTAGAAAATTCTACGATGATATGCAATTTGTGGGCCAAGGAATGAGTGATGAAATCCCCCACCTTGTGTGGATTTGGGTATTGCCCTTAGAAAAGAAAATAAAGATGATATGAATGCAAAACCGAATTTAAACGTGAATTAACGATGCAACTACTGATGAATTTTTTTTTGTTTTTTTTGAAATTTCTTTTAAAATGCAACCAACCAATAATGCAATGAAAATAAATACAAGTGATAAGAGCACGATACCAGAGCATGCAGAATTATTAGCAATTTATTTTAAAGCGGCGATTTTTTAGCAAGTGGTTTATTTTGGCAAGCAAAGCGGCAGTTTTAGCAAGCTGTCCTTCTCTTTGATTCTCTGCCTTTGCAACCTGAAAAAATATATTTTTTCTTACAAGTTAAAGCAAAACAAAACCACTTTTTTTTTTTTAGAAATAGAAATAATTGAAATACGCAAAACAAAACTAACTAACTAACTTAACATGTCACTACACAAAGCCTATTACCCCTAAATTGACTATTCGCGTTTCCTAGACGCACTTTCTTTTTCTCTCAATTATCACAAAAAAGACAATGAAAAACATGAAATGCAAAACAAAAAATGGCAGTGGCGAATTTTTTGGCACTGGGAGGTCGAGCTATTGGAAGATGGTCTCATGATGAAGGCGATTTGAGGGTCATGATTGAAGAAATTGGGTTGCAGTAAGGTCTGGTTTGTGATTTTGAGGGTTTGGTTTTCGGTGATCGATTGCGGAGGCGGTTTGAGATGATTTGGCTGAGGAGATTTTTCGGCTGCGGGTTAGAATTGGAGGTTGCAGATGTGGAATTTGGTGATGGTGGCTGCTGTGTTGCTGGTAGTGATTTGAAGGCATTTGACGGTTCTGTGGGATGGTGGTAGTTGAATGATGGGAGGTAGGCAGTTCGATTGGTTTGCAGTGATGGTGGTGAAGTTGTGGAGGCAATGTTTTGGTTGATGGAAGGAGAGTGTTGCACTTTGCAGTTTTATAGTTTGAGTTTGATGTACTGAGTAATATAGGAGCAGTGATTTGTGATTGCAGTGAAGGAAGTGAATTAATGGAATGTATAGGATGATGGTCAGTGATGTGGTTTAGCAGAGAGGTGATACTTGATGTTGGAGCAAGGAGATGAGGAAGTGTGGTGAGATGAAGGCAATAGTGCAAAGTGCAATGTACACAGAAATGAAGGAAGGAAGGTAGATTATGTGCAGTGCAGTGTTAGATTATGTATTGGTAGATGGTGTTGTTGGTTGAAGTTTAACGGTGAAGCAGGAGTTAATGGCAGAGAGGTTATAGGTCGAAAGGCAGGAGGGTGCCCTTGGAGACTTGGTTTGATGATTTAAAGATGGGGTGATGAAGTTGATGGCAGTGGGTAGAGGAGTGGGTATGCTGAAGAGAATGTTTGATTTGATAGAGTAGTTAGTTGGTAGAAGTTGTATCTATGCAGTGATATGTTTACGGGTGATATGTGGCAAAAGTTGTATGAAGGAGGGGGTGTGCACAAAGGAGGATGTGCTGTTTTGAGGATGAGGAGTGATTGTGGTTGATGAAATTGGCATAAGACGTTGAAGAAGGAATTGCTGATTATGTGGACAGAAATGCACAGAGAAGGAATTGAAGTGGTGATGAGATGGAAGGGTTGTTTTGGTTGTTATGGTAATGTTTTCTGGTGTGTGCACTTGCGGAAGCGGGGGAGGGTGGTTGAGTAGAAGGAGGATGGTGATTGTTTTGTGTGCAGTGAGGATGTTAGTTATAGGATATGCAGTGATGACAAAATGCACAAATGTTTTGATGGTGATCTTGCTGCAAGGAGGTGGGTGATGATATTGTTCAGGCGGGATAATGGTATGGTATGGTATGTGCACTGGGAGGTGGGTGATTTTGTGGAGGAATTTGACTGAACTGTTTGGTATTAGTGGGCAGATGGTTTGTTTGCAATAACAGACGGTAACAGCAGGTTGCAATATGGAGGCAATAGTGTATGGTTGTTGTTATGATGCAAGTATATGGTTAGGAGAAGTTGGAGGTCAATTATATTATGTGAGTGGTGGTTGAAGACAGTGAAGTAAACGGTAGTTGAGGCAATGCACAGAGATAGTATTGAGTGGGAAATGTTGGCAGTGCAGAGGTGAATGATGGCCAAGGTAGTGAGTTGTATAGTGATGTTTCAGTGCTTGTAGTGTTTGGGTGGGTGGAGTATGCAATGTAATACAAGGAAACTAGAAAACAACAATGCAATGTATTGTAGAAATAATAGAGGAATGAACAGAGGTGAATGTAACAGAAATGAATTCAATTGCAGTGAATAAATTGTTGTACAAATGTTTCTGTTTTTGATTTTTTGATTTTTTTTGTATATAAATGCAAATGTAAATAGAAAACAATAAGCACACAAATCAAATGAAAGCACAAATCACACAATAAACATACAACACAAAATATTCTTTTTTTAAAATGCAAATTGACACACAAAATGAACACAAAATAATATCAAATAAAAATGATTTGAAGATCAGAATTAAAATCAAATTTCCATTCCCCGGCAACGGCGCTAAAAACTTGTTGATAACGGTGGAATTTTTTATCGATTAGAAAATCGCCATTAAAAATATATTGTTATAAACCGTAAGCGCATGACGTACAACTGTAGTACGTATGCGAGTACGGGTCGATCCACAGGGAATTGAATTAATTTTAAATTCTACTCAATCAAATTAAACCAAAGCTTGAGATTGTTTTAACTAAAAAGAAATGCAAAAACTAACTACAAATAAAAGTGATTAAAAGTATGAGAACAGAAGGCAATTTAGAGGCAAATCCACTCTCATACTCCCACATAAATCAACACAAAATTTAATCTATGATCTCTCATTTTAATCTAGTAGTATTAGTGATGTATTTATCATAAGTATGATCTATTTTTGTTATTAATTAACACAACTTAAACCATCAAACTTTAATACAACACTAAAACCACTTTGTTAAATGTCATAAAAATGAAATTAAAACAAAATCTATTTTAACCATGATCTATTTACTATTTTTGATTAGTGACATAGATCAGCAAATTTTGATTCTATTTTAATTCCATCAAAACCACTTAGTTAGATGATGATGTAAATTATGTTTAGTTTGAGTAAGAATAGCCTATTTGTGATAAAAAAAACATAGGCAATCAAATTCACTAATAAACTTACATCAACATCTACTATCCATGAAGCATAAAAAGATATCATAAATTAGCAAATATGTTGAGCTTCATTACCCCTAAATTGAAGGGGTTTAGCCTCCCATTTTTTATCATTTCAACACATATAGATTGCAACATAGAACAAAAAAAAGAAAGTGTAAGCTCATTAAAATAAAAAGAACCGCTTGAATAAAAATAAAACTAAACTAAGTGCATAAATGGAAATCTAATCTACTAACATAAAAGGAAAGAGAGCATGTAAATAAAAATGAGCATAAAATAAAATAAAAGCATGTAAAGAACAAAGAAGAAGAAGAGGCTTAGGAAGCCATTTTATTTCTCATTAATTTTGTGGTTACAACTTGCATAATATGATAAGATGATAAAAACTTCATTGCATGAACATAAGAGGGTTATTTATACATGACTAAAACCCTAATCCATTTTTAGGGAACTCCCTAAAATTCCGTTGAGGTAGTGTGGCCTCCAAGTTATCATTAGCATGAAATTAATCCTCCATTAAATATGCATGTGCCTTTAATCCCCACTAACATATGCATTAGCTCTTAAATGTGGTTCATGGTTAGTGGGTAGGTGGGGTCCTCCATGATTACATGAATTCTTTTATTTCTTCATTTCTTTGGCATCCAACTCTTGTATATGCATATTTCCATGAAGCCACTTCCAAGTTGAATCCAAATTACTACAAAACAAATTCAAATGTGCAAGTAATTTTTTTCAAATTATTTCACACACGAAAATTACCATTTTGCCCCCATGTAGATGCATGAATGATGACTTGAAAGAATTTTTGAATTTTTGTTTTAAACATGTAAAAACACCCAATTATGACATTTATTTTACTAAAATGAGATTAAGTGTGTGAGTAAAAATTTACATTTTTACGTGCACATCATATGAGTAACATATTACTCTAGACAAGAAATAAAGAGACCGTTCTACTAATATAAATGATGGTTTTTCCTCTTTATAATACCAAACCAATAAATTATCCAACTTATAAATGAATCGAAATCATAAGTTTATCTAATATAATGTCAAAGAAAAACAATGACGCCACAACCAAAAGCAATCTCTTAGTTTATCTTATAGAAATATTTTGCATTTCAATATAACCATAATACCTTATATTCGACTACTCCTAAGGTTTTAAAATATACTTCTGCGGTAGATATATATATATATCATTAATGTTCTGCCATTTGGCTATCACCAAGGCCTTGTGCCTATAAACTATATACATTTACACAATTTCTTGCTGCCACTAAGGTCTTATGCTTCGCCGTTCTCAGTTGCCACTTAGGCCTTACACCAATGTTTCTGTATTTTAGCAGCTACACAGGCCTTACACCTACTTTACTTACGGTTCTAGACTGCCGCTTTTGGCCTTATGTCATTTACCGTCCTCTTTGGTTGCTTCTCTAGGCCTTACACGGATGTTTTTGGTTTCGGTTGCCACATATGCCTTATACTACGCTTTCAATTTCGGTTGCCATACATGCATTCACCTACGCTTTCGATTTTGATTACACATAGGCCTTACACCAATGCTTTCAGTTTTGGTTGCCACACGTGCCTTACATCCACTGAGCATTCTGCCTAGTCATTCTCTTTTAGGCTTTCCACTTAGGGGTTTACTTAGTTGACATCTCGACTAACAGTCTTTACATTATTAATATTGATTTTCATATTGTCATACATGTGTCTAATACTGATCTCAGCTATCTTAAGCCGTTGCATCCATTACAATCCTAGGAAATCACTAGTCTCGATTTACATTCCTTATGAAGAGTTACGTGACTTTTGGTAGTCACTACCTTCAGTCATGTCTAAGGAAAGCATGCCTTAGTTTAACTTTAGTAAATTATGAATTTTAATCTTTAAATTTTCGAAATCCCTTACTCATGGTTTATCCTTTAACCATCCTCACACCTTAGGTTTTCCTTCAGCCTTCGAATACTATTATCCAGCCTTGTGACCAGGCCATATTTGGACAAACCTGATCAACTGAGCTTGAACGTTGTTAAGGTATAAAGTCTAGAGTGATAACTACCAAATTCAGATCCGAACTGCGATCAGTGGATCAAGCCTAAAATATAGCGAATGTTCTCCGAGAGAAGACCTACACACCCTATACATATAAGCAACAATTTTAAAAGCCAACAACACAAGAAGTGATGGATCAGCCCTGATCCTAGATCGGGGTTTGGTATTGATCCCTATATATTTACCTAGGTTGTCATTCATCTCATGCACCACCAAGTTAAGATGTTTGGAACTGCCTCCATTTCTTCTAGGATGGTTCGCAAGCTCGTATCATCAACCACAATCAACATACAAGTCAAACACTATTGTCCTACCCCTGAACCAAGCAACTCACTTAGATTCAAGCCCTTTGCAAAACAGATAAAATAAGAGAATCGGAGACACAAACATGTTGAACTTCCACAAGATCTGGGAAGAAGCCCAAAAAGCAACTTCACGGATCAGTACCGATCCCTGAGCATGGATCAGTATTAATTCCTGAATATGTGGTCATGATCTTCCTAGCACGACTCCTCCTGGATGTGGGAAACATGTGCATAAATGTGGTAGAGAGGATTTCAGCAACCTACAGCTATAATAGAGGGGTACGGGCATGGTTTTGGGGATCATTTTTAGTTGTTTACAAATTATCAATTCACTCTTGTAATTTCGGGGATCATCACTAATCAATAAGAATAGTTTTTGTAAACAGCTATTAGAATCATTAACAAAGTTAAGTGGACGTAGGCAACGATTATCCTAACCACTATAAATCTTGCGTGCTCTGTTTTTTCTCATTTTAATTTACTTTCTTCATTTAATTCTTTTACTTTTTATTTCTGGGTGTTTGTGCCACTTTTTTGTATAAACATTTTGGTGCTTTGACTAAGAACGACGTTGATCTCAGTCTATTAGGATATATTTTCTACTTTTGGACATCCCAAATCCATGAGGTAGATCCATTAGTCTTATTATTGCAATCTATAACTATTCATATTCCAGTAGAAACTATCAAAGGATTAATTCAAGCTATGGCCCCGTGAAAAGAAAGATCTACAATTTCCAAACTTGTCAATGATGTCGAGAATGTTGGTTCTCAACATGTTAAGGAAGTTGGGAAAATAGATACTGTCGATGTTCAGACCTCGTTAGATATGATAACAAGGGTCAAAATGGACCGAATGATGAAAGAAATGAATGATAAAATGCTGGAGAGTTGGGATGAGATGAATAAGTAGATGAAGGAGAGCGTTGATTTGTTAAACTAGCTGACCAATAGTCGTAGAAGGAGTAGCAGAGATTTATCGCCTTCTGACTCTGAATACATTCCTCTTCGTCCGCTAAAAGACATCTAGATGGAAAATAAAAAATGAAAAGAAAGGAGATAGGTGATTCGAAAGAGAGATTGGATGTTGTTCGAAGTGGAGGCTTGGGGATCGGCACCAAACCCAATGCAAGGATCGGTACCGAACCCTCCATACTCAACCTAGTAAATGAACGTGTTGATGTCTTGTAGAATGATGTTGGAGGTAATGTAGGTCATGTTGCTGACAGCTAGATGTTAGAGTTCAGGCGGTTGTCGCTGATCCGCCTTGTATAAACAATAAGAATGCATTAAATGGACGAACGGTTCTCCCAAAGTCAGGGGAGCCCAGGTATCATAGAACTAACTAAAAACATTTATGCAGTCAAACACTTGAGGCTGGCCATGACTATCGTCGTCCGATGGATCAAGTTGAGCCAGATTCTTTGGCAGAGATGGTAAGAAAGCTAGTAAATGAGACCCAACATAGAAGTAACGATGAATGGGGGTACTTCTCCCAGTAGGAACCTATTAACTAAGGGGATTTTAAGTGAGAAATACCCCTGAAGGTTCACGATGCCAACGATGATGTCCTATGATGGAACGATGAATCTAAGGCATCACATGTTGAAGTATGAATGTAACATAGACACTGCTAGAGAATAGATGTCGTTAGATGTTGATGCTTTTTGGTTTTTCTTGAAGGTGTAGCGATGATGTAGTTTACTCGGCTTTCGCCGAGATGCATATCATTATGTAATCAACAAGCAAGGAAATTTGTTAAGAAGTTCAGTTTGCATACAACTTGTCCGAAAGATGTGATATCGCTGTCGAACTCTTCCAAGGAGTGGGAGAGTCATTGAAAGATTTCTTGGGTAGATTCAATATAGCAGTTACAAGGGTGAGTAATGGGAAGGAAGATATTGTATTAATGGCCTTGATAAGGGGGCATCCGGATACTAATTTCGATAGATGGTTAAAGATGAAACCCTCACCGATAGTGGATGTATTTTTATAAGAAGACGAATCAATTCTTGCGCTTGGAAGAGGCGAACACTACCGCCAGGAAAGTTAATGTTGGGCAATCGGCTGAGGTTGTTTAGAGTAATGTTGTTGTGAAGCAGACCGAGGGAAGTTCCAATAGAATTAATGTGAATTAGGAGAACAAAGGTAGTGCGCAAAAAGAAGTTAACCAAGGAAGTGGAGAGAGAAAACAGGGTTCTAAAAAACAACCATGATTCCTAAGATTCGAGGATTACACACCATAGAATAACTCAATTGAAAATTTTTACCTTGCCACAAAGATGTCGAGCATTATAAGAAACCACCTCCAAGGGAGTTAACGGAGAAAAAGACGAAATCCAATAAGTACTGCCGCTTTTACAAAACCCATGGTCATAACACGAATAAGTGTTGGAATCTGCACGATGTGATAGAAGATTTGATTAGAAAAAAAGTTATAATAATTTGTTATAACCCCGCAGGATGGAGGGCAAGGAAATGCTCAACTCCAGGGACAACAGAACTAATGGTGCCAGGCTGGGCCTAGTGACAACGAGTCTAGATAGCTTAGGAAAATATTAGTCATAAACATGATTTCCGGCAGACCTCATCTGGTTACAAAAGGTTGGAATGAGATAGAGAGATATTGGAGTTCGTTGAACCACATTGTGAACGAGAGTGTCTTTGCCATCGAAGAGGGAGCTCTAGCAAAACAACTTAAGACAATGACTGGCGATATTGTTTCAGGAATAGAGACGTAGATAGGGTCGAAGTGCCTATACTCTATCCCTGGTGATATCGGCCATGATTGGGTCATCAATTTTGAAGAAAGTGCTAATCGACTATGGTAGCGCGGTAAATAATTTGTTTAAAAAACCATATGACCAAATGAGGATGTATAGTCAGGATCGTTGGCCATGCAAATCCTAGATCTAGGGATTTAATAGAGTGGCGACAGAACCCGTGAGATGTGTGGGCCAGCCAGTGGTTTTAGGTAAAGATAACTGCAACCAAGTGCAGGTTGTGACCTTCTTATTGTTGGCCATTTTCTCAACATATAATGCTTTTCTAGGTCGGCCGGCCCTTGCCAGTTTTCAAGTGGCCCTTAACCCATGGTGCATAACAATGAAATTTCCCATGGATAATGGATTGGGAGTTATCCAAGGGGACCAAAGTGTAGGGTGTGAGTGTTACGTCTCGAAGATGAAGGAGGCAAAGTGACGTGAAAAATGAAAGGATGTAAAGAAGACTCTTTACATCAAGTCGCTGGATGCATAACAACCACCACCTAAACCTGGTTCGGACAGCATAGCTAGTTCCATAAGGATATGGATCTAAGGAAAGAGCCATAGAATGTGAGGGCTACCCCCATAGAGTTGACAATCAATATCTCGATCAGTCAGGACGACCCTACATGAGTCCTGAAAACCAAATCTCAACTTTGCATGAGAATGATGAAAGAGCTGACGTGTTTTCTCTGAGCGAACCTAGATGTATTTTCCTGGATGCATTCCGACATGTGTGGAATATTGTTGGAGATAGTGTGCCATGCATTGAATGTGAACCTAAATGTATTCCGATAAGGCAGAAATGACGTAGCTTTGGTCCGGAGCGATCCGCTGCACTGAAAGAGAAAGTGGACAAGCTGAAAAATAACGGCTTCATCCACGACGCTCTATCCTCGAAAAGGGTATCCAATCCATCTCTGGTCAAGAAGTCCAACGAGAAATGGAGGACATGGATCGATTATTCGAATCTGAATAAGGCATGCTCGAAGGACAATTTCCCATTGCCAAAGATCAATCAATTGGTGGATTCAACCACTGGGCATGAGCTATTATTGTTTATGGACGCTTACTCTGGTTGGAACCAATTTCCAATGCATGCCTTAGATTAAGAACACACTAGCTTCATAACCAACTTTGGACTATATTGTTATCGTATTATGCCCTTCGGTTGAAGAATGCAGGAGCGACTTGCTAGAGATTGGTGAACTCAATGTTCAAGGGGCAGATTGGATGCACAATGGATGTCTATGTGGACGATATGCTTGTGAAATCATGACGATCAATGAACCACATAGAGGAATTAGTGGGTATGTTTAGCGTACTCTAAAAGTATGAGATGAAGCTTAATCCACTGAAGTGTTCATTTGGAGCTACATCAGAGAAATTCTTGGGTTTTATAGTGTACTCGAGAGGAATAGAGGCTAACCCAAAAAAATTTGAGGCGTTGAGAAACATTGAAGCCCTAAAGTCAATGAGAGAAGTTCAGAGCTTGAATGGAAAGGTTGCGCCCTGAGATGGTTTATCATAAGAGCCGCAAACAAGTGCATACCTTTATTCGACATTCTCAAGAAAGGGAAAAGGAACTTCGTTTGGACGCATGAGTGCAAATAAGCTTTTCAAGGTTTGGTGGATCACTTGGATAGGCCCCTTATCCTATCAAAGTTGCTGGAAGAAAAGGACTTATTCATTTATCTAGTAGTGTCGATGCACGGTTTGAGCACCGCACTTGAACGAGAGGAGTCCCGAATCCAGAGACCGGTATACTACATTACCAAACGATTGGCAAGGGCAGAAAGGGACTACCCAAAGCTCGAAAAGTTGGCGTACTGCCTGCTGATCACTTCAAGGAAGCTCTGTCCATACTTCTAGGCTCATCTGATTAAAGTATCGACTGACCAGCCTTTGAGATAGGTCCTGCAACGACCTAAGACCTTTCGAAGGCTATTGAAATGGAACATTGAGCTAAGTCAGTATGATATAATGTATCATCCCTGAAGGGTGATTCAAGCTCAAGCATTGGTAGATTTCATAGCCGGGTACAATGATCGAGATGATACTCCGAATGGCAGTGGAGAGCAGAGCGTTAAATGGAAGATGTATACTGATGGGGCATCCAACGAGCATTGCTCAGGAGCAAGTGTTGTCCTAGTGACCCCTAAGGAATGCTCAACCTGTTATGCCTTAAAATTATATTTTCCTACGATGAATAATGAAGCTAAATATGAAGCGCTAATCGCGGGACCTAAGATTGCAAAAGAGTTGGGAGTCAGAGCTTTACATATTTTCTATGATTCCTAATGGTGGTGTGCCAAGGAAGGAATTTCAGTTGAAAGAGGCAAGGCTGGCTCCTTACTTAACCAAGGCCCTAGAGTTGTTGAGCGGTATTGAATACTATATGATAACGCATATTCCCATAAGGGAAAACGCAAATGCTGATTCACTAGACAAATTGGCTATAGTTTAGAAGATGTACAACTAATGGGCTTGGTACCGGTGGAGATATTATTAGCTCCGAGCATTGACCAGATGGATGTCGATTGGATCTTGGAGGCTGAATGTGAAAAGGAGTCATGGATGACTCCGATCAAGGATTAATTGTTGAGGGAAATCCTTCCAGATAGGAAGAATGCGTGATGCTAGCTTCTTCGCAAAGCTTTGAGATTCGTCATGCAAGAAGAATTGTTGTATAGGAAAGAATTCTCAGTCCTCTTATTGTGGTGTGTTGCTAAAGATGAAGCCAAGCGGGTCCTAATGAAGTACATGAAGGGGCTTGTGGTGACCACGCCTAGGGGCAAACATTAGCCAAGAAGATTCTCCACTATGGGTATTTCTGGCCAACCATCAATTGTGACGCAGCTGATTACACCGGAAGGTGCGATAAATTCCATAGGTTCGCAAAGATTCCTAGAGCCCGCTGATGAATATTACGCAAATGGTCAGTCCCTGGCCATTTGCAGCTTGGGGAATTGATATCATTGGTGTGCTTCCAATGTCCAAGTGTGGCATGAGGTACGCCATCATCGTAGTCAACTATTTCACGAAGTAGGCTGAAGCTAAATTGCTAGCCATGGTCATTACTAAGAAGGGATCAACCTCATAGTCAAAAAATATCATTTGTCATTTTGGGGTCCCATAAACAATTATCTATGATAACGAAACCTAATTTGATAGCGCTGAGTTCAAAAGCTTCTGCCGTAGGCATCGCATTGAGAAGAGATTTACGGTGGTAGCGCATCCAAAAGCGAATGGATAAGTAGAACCCATGAACAAAATAATTAAGTACATTTTCAAGAAGTGACTTGAGAAGGCCAAGGGAAAGTAGGTCGATAAATTACCTTTAGCGCTTTGGGCTTACAGAATGACCCACAAGTCCGCGACCGGTCGCACTCCATTTGCCTTAGCCTACGGATCAGAGGATATGATTCAAATTGAACTTGAAGTACCTACTCATTAAGTGACCCATTACAACCCTGGAACAAACTAAGAGCTCCTGCTGGAGTCACTCAACATTATTGATGTGAAGCGTGATGAAGCTGACATGAGGGAAACCGCACATCAAAAATGTGTAGCCCGATATTACAACACTAAGGTCAGGAGTCGAAACTTTGAGTTTGGTGACCTCGTCCTGAAACAGATCTTTACTGGCCCTGTGAATATGGGCCAGAGCTAGGAAGGTCCGTACATAATTGAACATAAGCTTGGAGAAGGAGAGTTCATGCTAGCAACCGTGGATGAAACCTCACTCCCGTAGGCATGGAATGACAAACATTTACGATGCTATTTCACTTGAAATATGACTTTGTAAATATTTGATTGATTCCTATTTAACAAGATAGAATCTGTTATTTCTTATGAATATAAAATGAAATGACTTGTAAATTTGTGAATTTGCCTTAACATAACTATGAATTGTGAATTGTGGCGAACGCGAATGAATCTGCATGTACATAATGCAGGTACACAGGTACCCAGAGATAAGTGCCGACCAAACTTCTATGGTCCACAACTGGACCCACGAAGTAAATTGTTCCAGATATTTGGATATAGATACTTATCAACTCCTCTAACCCATGACTTGGGGGCAGGAGCATAAATGTCTAATAGTGGAATGAGACAGTTCACCCTAATGGCTCATGCCCGGAGTTCGACAGAGCACCAATACCTTGTCCAGAGTCAGGCAAGATCTTGTACAAACGTACTGAAAATGGACACATAAATCACCACTCTAGGTGAGCAACCTTGATGGATTCCCGAAGTTAGGCATGGTGACATGCAATCATCCTAAAAAGGGATGTTCGAATCACTAGTTCAAATAGCCAACCTAGATCAAAGCCCGAGTTAGGCATGGCCGAGCAAGGGTGCCAGAAGATGGGCACCCGTGCTGAACTTTGCTATTAAAGAGATAATATGATCTCGGCTGCAATCGCTAGTCGAATGGAAGTTTATTGGAAACAAAACAAGATAATCTATTAACTTGTCTCAGTGATAGTAAAGAAAGGATTCGTATGCATAAAAGTGAAAATCATAAGCGCATCTCTTGATGCTTAGAAAATTAACATAATGCTTGGACAAATTAACATAATGCTTGAAAGAAAAACAACTCTAAAATTTTATTCACATGCTGCTAAACCAAAAGCAAGGCCTATACTCGCATAACTTCAGCTTATATACATGATTCTTGAATGAAATCAAATAAAACAAAATGAAGGAGGGCGCAACTAGACCTTCTTTCTCCTCTTTGTCTCTTTCTTCTTCTCCTCAAAAGAGGGCGTTTCAGACTCACCAGTTTTCCTCTGACTCCTGTTTTGCCTTAATGACCCTTTGGAGGATCTCTCGTCGAAGTCTGGAGGCACAAAGATGCGATGACTAGGCAATGAGATGGATAGGGGAGGAGGTTTATCAACATCTTTCTCCTTATCGTTCTCCTTAAGAAGCAAAACATGGGTTCGAAGCGTCTCCTCCACTGTATACCCAGAGGAAGGATCAGAAGCTCCAATTATAACGAGGTCCATTCCTCTTGTGCCCCATGAAAATCCCCTGTTATCTCCTCTTCCAAGGCATGAATCATTTCGTTCCCAGGTCCCGGAGTCTTGCCTACCGGAATATCTAGGAGTGTTTGGGAGGAGGGCACAGTGACTGATTCTATAACCCTAGCTTGTGTCCCTACTGACAAGTTCTTTTCGTGCAAGGAGACAATCAGAGGCTGACCTAAAACCTGAGAAACATAAAAGGAGAGGTTAGCGACATCAACCGATGTCATCTGAGCATTGTCAAATATGGGTGAGGTCAGTGATATACCTCCACCAAATTTAAACACAACGTGAGTTGGGTACCATCAAAACTGCCTTCCAAAATTAGGGATAAAATAGTAGTCCTTTGAGATGAGGCTTATCTGGATTATAGTGAGAATTCGACGAAGAGATTGAAGCAGAAAGAGCCCCGGAAGTAAGATTTATTGTTGCATCCTAGGGAATAGACCTAGAGCCTTCACATTGATCTTTCTGAGCCCCAGCAGCCAACTCGAGGTGCAAAATGAGCTGCCGGCTCTAAGTGCTTCAACCTCATCCTCGTCTAAAAGATCACGTTTCAATTTCTCCACATCAACCTCAACTCCGCCAAAGAACTCCTGTTATTCGTTCATGATTTCTTCCCATGCCAAGGCCACAACCCTGGGGTGATCATCATCGAGCCATTTCAAGTTCCCGAATTTGATCACGTCAGCATTGTAGTGAACAATTATCTGCTCGAACTCAGCTTTGATTCACTTCTCTACGGCTTCGATTTGTTTCTCTACATCTTTTACCCGAGTCTCTACGGCATCCCTCACCTAGTGGGCATCTAGAAATACCTCATAGTAGCCTTGGGTTGTATTAAGAGTATCGTCTTTTTCCTTCTTCTCTGCCTCCAGCTTTTACTTCACCTCCTTCAGCTCCTTAGACAGACACTCGTTCTCTTGACACTAGATATGACTCCCGTGGTAAGCAGAGTCAATCTGTTTTTCATGACTTTGTTGCTCTAACTCGGCCAACTTAGTCAGGTCCTGCACCATTTTCTTGGCCTTACATAGATCCTTACTTAACCTTTTAACTTCCCTATCGAGGTAGGCTATGATGCATTTATCTTACACTGCCTTGAGTTTCAGACCTTTGATTTCCACTTTCTTGCTTTCAACACATTCAGAAATCTCTTTAGCCAGCCGTTTCCATTTAAAATATTGATCATAAGCATCATTAACATAATTTATGGTTTTGTGTTTGATGTGTAGGAGGATATCCTTAAAGTCGGGTACAAACTTGACTCCGTCAAAGATTTTTTTTGGAAATTGGTGCTTCAGAGCATTCATATGGTGATGAGAAGCGATCCGTTTCTCTATTATGATGGAAAAAGGTTGGATATGTCTTCTATCGGCTCTTTGATGAGAATTATCAGGAGCAACAAGTCCAGATGATTGCTCGAACTATTGAGGTGCACGAGTTTGTGCCATTTGTTGTGCGGTTAATGAAACTAAAGTAGAGGCACGAGAAACGTCAGCACGAGGGATGTCATCAGGTTAGTAAGAGAATTTATACATACATTCAGGCAAAGGAGACCTGGATCAAGACTTGCACCCTAAGGACGAACCATGAGACCGATAGCCCCTATCTCGACCCTCTTGTTCTCGACTTGAGTGTCTACTGGTATTAGAATCATGACCAGAACCACGAGAATGTACACATGATCTATGCCTCTTGTGCTTGCTCATCGATCCTTAAGGGATTCATACATGGTTTTGTGTTCTTGCAAATGAAATAAGGACAAATTAGCCCTAGCAGCATAAAAGCATGATGCAAACTAAGCAAAGTGCGACGTGTGTATGTCCTAGTGTCCCCCCAATGGACCATGGGTCAGGATTTTGCAAACAAGGGTGATCTCCCCTACATAGGTAGCTAGCACTTCATCGGGCAGAAAAATCATGGACCTAATATTCCCGATACTAAGATTGCCCAAGCCGAATGAACCAAAATCATCGAATGGGACCAATATCCTTGTAAATATGCTCAGAAGGTGGAAGGGAGTTTCCTCTATCATTGTGACTGGTGGAGTTTGTGTCGGAATCCGCATCGGGACAATCTTTATCGTAGGTTGCTGCTTCAAGTGGAAAGTCTGGTCATTATCACCATCATCATTAGAGCGATCATGGCCCATATCGGCATCATCGTTATCTCCTCCACCACTTCCTCCTCCCTTAATGTGCTCATGCATTTCACCAGCCTCTGCAATTGGACTTGGAACTGGGGGCACTTCTTGGTCATCATTCTCATTTTCTAAAGAAGATCTATTGTCATCTTTGTCACCAGCTTCGAGAAAATGGCCAACACTATGGCTTTCTTCCAACAAATGATAAGCATACGAAGTATCATCAGTAAGAAGCGACTCCACATCCCCTTCGAGTGGGACTTGATAGAGAGATGCAAGGATGTTCACCAAGGCTGTGCCGCTAGGCCTTCTTGAACTATCTGCATTAATAAAAAGGGATCGTATGAGCGATTGAGGGTATATCATCCACATGAAAAGGGTGAAGTTAAGACTTACATCCGGATAGCCACCTATGTGCGAAACAAGAAGGGCAATGCATAAAAAAGAATTCATCTTTGAAATAGCTCAATTTGTTCCAAAGACTTATCACAATTCGATAACCTGTAGAAGGTTCCAAATATGTAAGCAAAGGGGATCCTTTTTGGTATTTGAAGCTATATAAGTAGCGAATCTCCTAAGTGTTGGGCTCGTGATCCAAATGGCAAGCGAAAATGATGTAAATGCTATTCAGAAAAAGCACAGCTGTTGTAGTGTAGTTTGGCTGAAGCTAATTTCATGAACTGCAAGATTGTGCAGATAAAGTTGTTGAACGGTGGGACATAACTGGCTATACTCATATACCGGTTACAAGCCATGTATCCAACCGGTGGGATATGCGCATGTTGATAGCATGACAGAACCAACACATCTCGAATAGGATGCCATGCCTCTCGCATATCCTTCTGAGAGACCCTTCATCAATTTTTGAGGCGAGAAAATCCCAGGGATCATCCAATATAATGGCATCACCAAGATTGACATCCAGAGCGACCTCTACTTCAGGGCCCTCTGCTAGCCTGAAGGGAATCATTTGGAGAGGCCATTCTACTTGATGAGCGGTGGAATGTGTTCTGGATGTCGGGTGTATGCCTTACTATAGGAACAGTAGTTGAACTGGACTTGGTGTGACGGTGTCGGATTCAGCGTACCTAGAAGTCGAAGGAACTGTGGCCATCGTAGAGAGATGCGAGAAGCATCTAAAATCCATAACTATTAAATCTCAACACATATGCAATATCGAATGCATTAAAAGCCATGCCCCCTCCCTCCTTCGTAACAGAAAGAAAATTCCATAGAGTGTCATGTAGTTAACAGTGTTGCACAGTGCCATGCAAAATATGCATTCGCGAATGTGCAAATCTAACATCAAACACCATGCAACAGTCCTATGGAAGGCCAACTCATTACCCGAAGTGACCGTCATCACCAACTGTCCCAATGGTCTCGAATCGTCGACCATGCATTGATAATCTCATGGCTACACTTAGGAAATTTCAACTTGACTACAAAACATGTTCAATCACCTAAAACCGCTCAAGTTAAAACTGCATAAGTGTAGGATCGCTAGCAAATCAAGTAAAGTGTGCTTAAGTGCTTGATTTTCCTAAGCGAAAACCCCTAAGTGCGAGTTCGATGCCGATCCACAAGACCAAACACAAGGGGCTTTATCACCCTTCCTAAGATCAATTATGGCCAACGATACAAGCCTCCAGCAATGTCAACCCTCAAGATTGCCACCTACCTAGAGAAGAAGATGATGATGAAATTGAAAGTTTACCTCCTCAATTCATAGTAAAACGTGGTGCTAAGTCGAGGCCTGGAGTTTTAAGGTATGGAGGTGAAGAGGTCGACGTCGTTCGATGTCGAGGTAGAAGACGGTGGGAGTCAAGGCAAAGGTCCAAGTTGAGGCAAGGAATTTAAATAGTGAGCTCAAGCTTCAATAGTTCAAAAAGTATAAGTGAAGAGAATGGGCAAGGGTTTAGGGTTATATTACCACAAACCCAAGAATTTAGGTAAGTTTCTTACTTAAATTCACGAAGGCTGTGATCGGTACCGATCCTTGATCAGGGATCGATATCGAACCCAAAACAAAAAACGTAATAAATATATATATATGTATGTATGTATACAAGTATTTACATATATATGTATATAAAGCATGATGGCCAGTCTACATATGTGTGCATGTGTATATATGATGCTAGACAACTAGAATTCTAAGGTAATGAGTTCAAACCTGTAGAATCAAAAAGGGAAGTCCGTTGAAAACTTATGAATTTGGGGTAATGAACTACGGGGGAATGCTCTAGCTTTTATAATGCCAGGTGCTTGCAGGGAAAAATTAGACAAAATGCTACGATGATTGATCAAAGACGCTATGCTTCACTAACGTAGTCTGAGGAAAAGATGACAACTGTTCAAAGTGAGAACTGAAATCCGATACATGATCTCTTGTTTCAAAGTACATCTTGTTGAAAGCAAGATGTACTTTAGGGGGCTAATGTTACCCAGCGTTGTGACCAAGCTATATTCGGACGAACCTGATCAATCGAACTTATAGGTTATTAAGGCAGAAAGTCCAGAATGATAACTACCAAACTTAGATGCCAAGTGCAATCAGTGGATCAAGCCCAAAAGATAGCGAATGATCTCTAAGAGAAGACCTACACACCCTACACCTATGAGCAACAATCCATAAGTAATCAACATAAGAAGTGATGGATCAGTACTGCTCCATAAATACTCATCTAAGCTATCATTCATCTCATGCACCACCAAGCTTAGATGTTTGAAACCAGCTCCATGCCTTCTAAAATGGTTCACAAGCACATATCATCAACATACAAGTCAAACACTATTATCCTACCCCCGAACCAAGCAACTCCCTAAGATCCAAGCCCCTAGCAAAGTAAATTAAAAAAGAAAATCGGAGACACGAACATGTCAAACTTCCATAAGATCATGGAAGAGGCATAGAAGGCATCTCACGGATCAATACTAATTCATGAGCATGGATCGGTACAGATCCCTAAATATTGTTGATTTGGCCACGATCTTCCTAGCATGACTCCCCCTGGACGTGAGAAATGTAGGCATGAACGTGGTAGAGAGGATTTTTGCAGCCTACAGCTGTATATAGAGGGGTAGGGGCATAGTTTTGGGGTTCTTTTCAATTGTTTACAAATTATCAAATCACTCTTGTAATTCCGAGGATCATCACTGATTCGTAAGAATAGTTTTTGTAAACATCTATTAGAACATTAACAAAGTTAAATGAACATAGGCAACGATTAGCCGAACCACTATAAATTTTGTGTGCATTTTTTTCCTTGATTTAATTTACTTTCTTCATTTAATTCTTCTACTTTTTATTCTGGCTGTTTGTGCCACTTTTTGGTATAGACAGGTACTCGTCACATTAATGGACTAAAGTGAACACCCCATAGATTTCTTATTTAAGTTTATTACATAAGTTTCAAGTTACCCATAGTTTGACACATGTTGGGAACCGCATTCTACATGTATAACACTTACTTTACATGTGTCATCTTATAATTCATTTTATCTAGTCTTTCCTGACCATTAATCGATACATTCAACATAAATTGTGGATCTGGTGCCCTAACCCAATATTTACTGCTTGTTTATATTAATATGCCTTTCAGCAATAATTATTTTCCTTCTGGCTCCCTATTGTATCCCTTCACCCATATCTAATTCCTTTTAAAAATGACTTAATTTGTTCTCGGATAATCATAGTAAGATAAATCATGATTTGTCTTTATGAAATTACTTAGGTTCCCTATTTCTAACCATTTTTACCCTCATACGACCTTCTATTGATTTATACAAATTTGTTTACTTATTGATAAAAATTTATCACCCAAAATCTATCTTATTTAACATGTTTTTATTATCATATTAATTTCTCAGATCTTAAAGATTTCAAAAAGCATGAAAACCATTCAATAAGAACTTGACCTCCGGAGATTCAAAAAAGAAAGATGGATTAAAGAATATATTACTCACCTGTACTCTTTTAGTTGATAGAGTCTCTAGTTCCCTCAGCTTTAATAATTTCTTCTTGTTGTTGTTAAGACGCAAACACCATTAAAGAGCTCAAGCTTTTTATTTTCAATTTTGAGTGTAATTAAATGAAAATAGGGAAGTGGTTATCTTTATTTCAAAATTAAAATTGGTCTCCTGGCTACTATCCATCTCCTCATAAATTAGTTAGCTCTAATGGTTGCATTTAAATTTTCATTATCTTAGATTCTCGACTAGGATTTTCCTAGTGTCACTTGATTCATCAAGTAGGATGAGTAACCAAGCTTCACATGAGTATTCACTCTTTTCCATTATTTTTAAATTTCTCTATTCCCAAAATTAATTACCTAAGTAATTCATTAATTTATGGGGTGTTACACTCGCTATGGACCGTATGATGTGATCTATATCCTAGATCTTACACAATTAGTCTAGTTGCTAGCTGTCCGAGTAGGCAAGGGTTTAAGCATTGATGGAGTCGTGATGTTGAGTAGTTGCTTACTATACGATGTGGTCATTTGAGTAATAATATATCAAATGGCATTGAATATGTGGGGTATGAGATTATGTGATAGTGTTTATGTTTGCTATGGATGTCATGTTCTGTAGGTGTTATCGAGTCTAATTCCCTTACATCCTAGTTTGTTCTTAGATAAATAGTATAGCCATGTGATGGTAATATATTAGCATATAATGTGTATGTATTAACCTGATGGATGCAGGAGCATGTCATGTATGACTTTCCATACCATATTGCTTTGTTATGATATATCGATTTTGTATCTATTTTTGAGGTTTATAGATAGCTCATACTATACTGTTGTCTAATCCAAGGTTATTTGCATTATTTCTTATTATTGGACGGGAATGGCAATAGAGCTTAGAGCTGCATGAGGGACAAGTAAGAGGCTCACGCTTACGTATATATGATATTATTTTTTGAGTCGCTATCATTAATTTCCATTGTGCAGTACTATGGAGCTATTTGCATTATTATTGCATAGGGATAGTTCATTATTGAGTTTAAGTTGTTTTGGAGATGTATATACTCTTATATTCTGCTTTTTTTAACTTGATGAACCTATGTTGCATTTCGATGAGGTTCTGGTTGATTTGGACTATGCTACTATCTCATGTAATGACTTGCCTTTCCGAACCCTAGAAGTCGACACTAATACAACCTTGGTCTTCACATGCCGAACAACTAAGTGTTGGAAAGATAGATTGTTAGGGGAAAGAAAGGAGATAGAAGATAAGAATAAACTAAACAATCATAGAACCTCACAACGCAATGGAATAAGTTATATTAATCAACATAATGCTTTACAAAGTCATTTCCAAATTGATACATCAGAGTCATACTAATACAAATCTACCGTAGGACAGTTATAACTGTCCGTCCCTACATAATAGATGTACAATACATATGATACAGTGGAAACAAGATAATAACTAGCTTTTGATGAAGCCACCTGCTACAAGCTCCTCAAAAATGCATCCATGGAAACCTGAACTACTTGGCTGCTCATAAAAATTTGAGCATCTAAGAGTTTTAAGGAAGAAAATAAAACTCCGGGTCAGACATGGGTCTAGTGTGAGTAAACTCAAACAACCGAATTATTTCTTTTAAAACACTTTTAAAATCAAGGGTATCTCAGCATTCGTCCATAAATGTCATTCAGATGATGAACGAATCAAAGGCAATACTTACTACATCCATTTTGGAATCACCCTCAGAATTAGTACCAAATAGTCCTTGCACTTTAAAACACCGTCTTTGATTCCATACTCTTCAAGATGTCTTCGGTACGAAACGCTTGAGTTGGATCGAAGTGGTTTTCGGATAACATATCTGATCCCCGTCTCTTCAAAACAACTTTCGATAATTTCTGCTAACTCAACCCCGGTTGTTTAGGAAATAAGCAGATAAAACATAAGAGCGGAGTTCATCTTCCAACCGTTTGTGGATGGATTTCTTTATCATTTACCCTAGAAGAACAAAATGAGATTTATACTCACAATACAACATCATTGGAGATGACAGTGCCATGTAACTTACGTGTTTCTCCTAGATATTTCCAAAGTTACATTTTGGTTCAGGTTTAATAGTCGATTATTTAACTATTAAATAAACAATCATTCAAACATTGATTTAATTCCATATGGGATCCACTAAGCCTTTATTAATTAATCTTTAGTTAATAAAATCAATTTATAAAACTTGATCAAAATATCTTTACACAACACTATTCCCAAAACCCCTTAGTTTCCTTTTACTTGGAAAACATTTATACTTATCTTAGCGGTATAAGTATATTATCAAAATATTTGGAAATTCTCTCTTTTCAAATTCCTTTGAAAACATTACTTACTATAAACCAATCTACTTATCCTTTATAAAAAGTTCCCTTTTAAAAGCTTAATTCATATATAAATACCTTTATAAATTTCCAAAATCAATTTATAACTCACCTTTAAATCTCCAGATTAATTTACAAAACCTCTTTACAAATCTTTAAAATCATTTAAAAATCATTCCACATTTTAAAACTCTTTTGATAAATCTTCTTAAAGAAAAATCATTTACAAAATATCCTTTGCAAAACA
The DNA here is from genome assembly GCA_030737815.1 of Allium fistulosum. Taxonomy (NCBI): domain Eukaryota; kingdom Viridiplantae; phylum Streptophyta; class Magnoliopsida; order Asparagales; family Amaryllidaceae; genus Allium; species Allium fistulosum. The sequence continues at coordinate 639,078,059 of CM060901.1, forward strand.
TCCTTTTGAAAAAATCACTTTAATTCAACCCTTTTAAAACCCCTTTATAAACAAGTTAATATTTAATAACACCTTTATAAAATAAGAATATAACTGGAAAAGTCATTTATAAACTTTAAAATCCAAACTGATTTAAGAATTTAAGTTAATTGAAAACCATACTTTATAATTTCTAAACCATACTTTATAAATTCAAAAAGAGCTTAGCAATCCCAATAGTACTAATTTAAGTTACCATTTCATTTCCATTTTAATTGCAAGTCACTTCATAATTTATTTACATAAGCTAACATATGTAAATTCAATTCATATTTTAATTAGGGAATAGCTTGTCAATATAAACTAACTAGCATTTACATGTCTAATATCATAATAGGTGTCCATACAATTCAATCAATTTATAACAGAACTGGGATTTATTCTGTTAAACACATGTCCACGAAATCTAAAAATTTACATAACTCATTCACAATTGTTTGTCTACTTAATGGTAACGACATTTGAATCCCTTGTGTTCAAAACAATCTTTGAAAAAGAAGTACTTTTAAAACAATTTGATTCTTGGAAAACAAGGATTGAAACTTGAAACTCCCTTTTAGAATAATTAATTACAAGTTAAACCATAATTAAACTTAATAAATCTTAACTTAATTTAATTAATAATTAAGAAATAATAAACCTTAAATAAATAATTAGTTATAAATTTAAATCCTTATTAATTTATAAATTAAAAATAAATCAAACACTTGATTAATAATTGAAAATAATTTACCCAATAATTAATTACTAATTAACTAAAAATAAATCATATAATTAACCCATAATTAATTAAAGATTAATCTTTCTAAAACAAAAATTTATTTAAAATGAATCTTACTTTTAAAAGATAATTAATTAGTTCTAATCTTTGGTTAATTAAAATTAATAAACCTTGTTTAATACTTAGTTAATTATTAATTATCAAAACTAATTAATTGATGCTTAATTATTAAATTCTTAATTAACTTTCCTTAATCATTGTTATTAAGTTTTAAAACATTTTATAACACTTTAAAATATAAAATTATAACTTTTCAAAAATTGGACTTTTTATCGAACTACATCCATAACGACTATCGCTATGGATACCATAACTTTCAAACTTGTTTAGCTTGCCAACTTGACAACTCAAGTTCACCACTAAATTCACTCACTAGTTTAGTTCACTAACTTTTAGCTTACTAACCTTTAAATTACTAGTTGCTTACTAACTTAACTTCTCAAGTTTAGTTTCTAACTTACTAATTAGTTTACTTCTCACTTATTAATTAGTTTCCAATTGCTAACTAGTTTTCTAACAAACTTTCCATATCACTTCCAAACACACACAAAAATGATCACAACTTTAAGATCTCTTAAACCATCGATTCAAAGTCTAATGCTAAATCACAAGCTAGCACATATATACATCCAAACCATACCATAATCCAAAAAACAACATCATATGTACAACCACGTAACAATCATATACATAAAGGTTAATTCTTTTCCAAAAATTAGAAGTTTATTCAATAGAACTTACTAACTTGAAGCAAACTCTTTTGAAAACTTGAAATACTTAAGAACTTACAAAGCTTGAAAAACCACAAAAATCAACTCGAAAATGGGCTATCTTCTCCTTAATTTTTTGCTATGCTTCTCTCAGAATTTGGAAAAGTGGTCAAAAGAAAAATTCTTTTCTCTACAATTTCAGAAAAGGAATCACTAAATTTTGAAGGAGATATGGTCAAAAGAAGAAGTGCTATATTCGGGCTTGAAAATTTGAGTCCGAAAATGAGTCAGAAAGAAATGTATTTTTGACCCACAAATGTTCGAAATTTGGAAAAGTTGTTTAAATGAAAATTGTAGAATCTCAATACTCTTGAATCTGAAAAAATAATTTCTTAATTTGGTATAGTTTAGAGGAAGTTATAGTTGGATGAAGTGTGAGCAAAAATGGAGAAAGTGGAGTATTGAAATTGAATGAGATATTCAAAACAAGTTTGAAAACATTTTAAATAATTTAAAACTTTTGATTTTTAAAATTTTAAGACTACTAAGAAGAAGCAATTAAAAATTTCCATGAAGCTAAAGAAATTTGAGAGAGTAGGAAATAAAAATAAAATGAAAAAGAAAATGTGAAAATTAGTTTTATTTGAAATAAATATGCTAAATTACCTAACTAACCCTTCAACACTACCTTCTATTGCCCTTATGCTACATCACCACTCTCCACCTCACCATGCACCTCACACCACCCTTATGTCCCCCTTCCTATCACATCAAAGGCAACATGTATTTAGACTTGTTTTATGTTGCATTAGGTATCTCGATCGGTTTACATAAAATGCAACATATTTGATGTCTTAAATGTTAAGAATAATCGAATGCGCTTTTGTAAAAGGTTTGTTATGATATTGTAGTAAGGTTTTCTTTTGAATAGTTTGACCATTTGAAAGAAAAACAAATGTATAAGAATATATGTAATTTAAGGTAAAATTGGAATGAGAGAATGAATAGTCAATTCTGCTTCATAGAGAAACATTGGAAACAAAAATTATAATACCAATGGATACTTAATATAGGAATATGAAATATGATTTTTATTCCGAAATGTATTTTCATATAGAAAATTGTTTTCTAGAACATTTATTTGTTTGGGTTCAATATATTTGATCAAAGAACTCTCCACTGTATACTAGTTGCAGCATATGAAATAAGTAAACAATATTAACAATATTAAGTGAATGGTGGACTTCTAAATTTAGTACGCTATATAGTAATGGCGGAAATAGTGGGAGCATGCCATATAGCACCTAATGATTGCATCACATTATGAAAATTATTTTTGAAAAATGTACTGAACGTTATTTGTGAAATAATGTTTATTTTTGGTATTGACTGAAAAATAGATATAACTATATTTCAATATGAGTATTATGAATATTCATTATGAAATAGATATATTATGGGAAAAAATTTCATAGTAAAAGTGATGCAACAAAAAATACATATGTGTCTAATATTATTTACAGTTGTTTTGGAATTATAGACTAAGTCGTAGTTTTGGGAAATAATTTTACTATACGATTATGAATCATATTATACAGGTTAATTATATCTCAAACAATTAATGGCTGTGCACCCATTCAGTGGGAGCATCATAAGAGTTGATGAACTCTTTGAATTAATACATGTTGATGTATGCAATCACAAGTCTATTAATACCAAAAGGGTTCCACATACTTTGTTATATTCATCGATGATGTATTACCAACATGTACATATGTATTGGATACACATGTAGTAAGTTTATAATAAAATCATAGAATATAAAAGAAAAGTAAATAAAATAACATGCAATAGAATAAAATGATTTGATTTGGTATAATAAGTGAGTATATCGGAAAGAGTTCCAAATGTACCTAAAAATTTATATAGATTCACTCTCAAAATTCACTCCTCCATATGATACATAATGATGCATCGATAAGGAGTAATCAGACATCGTTGGACAATTTACGATTAATTGTGAGTGAAGTTGAGTAAGTTTTTTCTATAAGGTCATGTACTTAAGATTAGTACACAAGGTTGATATTATTTCATCCAAACAATAGTTTACAAAATCATACAAGATAAGGGTTTGTAAGAAATCCCAACATATCCTAAGCCAAGGAGTTGGCAGGTTGTGCGATTCGAAAGATTGCACGTAATAATTGTTCATGAGGGATCTTGTATGAATCTCCAAAAGGTTTTTGGAAAGATCTGTCATCAAATGACATATTTATGTTTTGAACATAATTTTTGTAAACTAAAATCAGTTTTAAATTAAAAAGGTTTAGAAAGAGTTTATGAATCCCTATTCTAATTGCACTTAGAAACAATTGTTGTTTCAAGATATATCAACTTCATTGTGAAGGAATTTCTTCGATAAATTTTTGGTAGTTAAATGGAATTGGATCTGATCCATAGTGTGACGACCGCCCACGACCCCTGCACTGAACCTAGAGATAGTGCGCTGTAAAGTGTGCCAGACAGCCATGGACGATTGTCAGGATAAATTAAAACAACAGAATCTATCGTATTACTCACAGTGCGTGGACAAAATACAATAGAATATATATATAGTGAAGCTTCACAGAATAGAATCTCATCGATAAAACTTCATAATAGTTGAATACAAACATCTGAATAGTCAATACATCAAGCCTCACTACATATCACTCAGAGAATATACAAGCAGCGGAACATCCAGTACATATAGTAAGAAAACAATATGCAATCCTCCAGCTCATCTTTATCATCAGCATCGTGGAAAGCAAGAACAGCACCTGTCACCTGCTACCTAGTCTGCCCGTCCCAAAATGGACGAACAGCCCAAGGCAATAAGAGTTAAAACATAAAGCCTTGAGTCAGACAACAGTCTTAGTGAGCGGTAAATTAACTAACAACATACCAAAAGAGCATAAAGGAAAAAGGAATAGGAATCCAACCCTCCCACTCCACCTCTTTCTACAGTGATAGCCCCAGACACACACTAAGCAGAAGCAAACATAGAAAAGCATACAATTTAAAGTAAAGCAGTTATCACTCGAGTCAAGGGCGATGCTTTCCAAGTACAAACCCCCAAGGCCTAAACCAAGATCAGATAAGCACCCAGAAAATACCACTCTTGAGACCGAATGAAGATACAACCAAACATCCATGACTCTGGCTATCACTGTTATCATTGCTTCGATATCATTGTTAATTGAATGACCGGCACATTAATTCATCCGTCCGTCAAGGGCTAATGGAAACCCCGGTTCTAGACATAACTCCACATGTCGTCGCAGCACGTGCCTAGGACTATCGAATCTGCCCAGAGTACTCAACTACCAATCAGTAGCCTTCAGGGACTATCGAATCTGCCCAACGTACTCTTGCTTTGAGCATGCTAGAACCTTCAACAATGATGAGATCTCAGCCTTCTAGTCATCCTCCTCGACGACTATTTCCATACTAGCTCAAGCGCCTCTCGAGCAAACCATTATCCTCAAACTCGAACCATTTCACCGAGTTGTCAACATGCTTGGAATGATCCCGTCTGGATTAGACCAAGACTATCTCATACTATGCTTCGCCTCATCTCATCATAGCAAAGCCTCATCTCAACATCATCATCAAATCTATCCATATGAGCTTCATCATCCGCTACATATGCCATGAGCAGCTTTTCCAATTCAAGAGCCTTTCCCTTAGCTTTTGAATCATCTTCGACCATCTTGTCTAAATCAAATCATCAATCATCTAATTCATAGCAATCAATCAAGTCAAACATTTATCCAAGTAATCAAGCATTCAAATATGATCTAATGAACAATTATAACAATAATGGCAATTTCATAAATAAAGAGTCTAAAGTCTAACAAGCATGAAAACATGAGCAATATCTCTATAATCTTGATGAATGAACTTGCATAGGTTAACATGTAGTAAAATGGATGTCAAATCATCATGAACAATGGATCTATACTTAAGTTTACAAAAATGCATGAAAATCACTACTTTACACAAAATCAAGCCAACGATCCGATATACTCCTTTGGATCCGTGTGAGAGATAATCACCACTCACCAAATCACCTAAACAACCCAAAAGCAACACACTTCAGATCTGGACAGCGAAGGATCTAACTCGATCTATCACAAATCCGCTTCAAACGATGAAATCTCTCTTCAATGGATGTAGATCTTCAATCTAAGCTCTTGGATCTTCGATTTGATCTTCGATTTGGATGGAAGGAATCACAAGATTAGAGTGGAGAAAAGAAGTGAAAAAGTGTAGAACTCGAGCTCTCAAAATGGCAGCACTTCGTCGCTTCAAAATCCAGATTCCAAAAATAAAGAAGAACCCTCCTATTTATAGGCTGATTTCACCTTAGGTCGTTCGCTCTTAGGTCGTTCACGACCTAAAAACCCACAACCTAAAACCCACGACCTAACAATTCCAGCCTCTACGCGACCTAGCGAAAACTCCAACCTATGACCTAACAGATGCGCGCTTCTACGACCTAAAGACCTAACACATGCGCGCGACTTACAGATTCGCCCTTACGCAACCTAACTAAATCGCGACCTAACACACATGCGCTTCCACGCGACCTACCCATCCTCACAACCTAGCGACTTAACACATAAGCGCATCCATGCGACCTACGACCTAACACATGCGCGCTCCTACGACCTAACACACACGCGACCTAACACACACAGAAGCTCACGACCTAACTAACTTAGGTCGTCTAACAACCTAACTACGCTAACTCGCTAACTACTAGGTCGTTGCTGCTAACTCTTAGGTCGCTAACTATTAGGTCGCTACTTCCTTAGGTCGCTAACTCCTATAGGTCGCTCCAATTCTTAGGTCGCCAACTTCCTATAGGTCGCTAACTCCTATAGGTCGCTCACTCTCTTAGGTCGCTCCAACCTCTTAAGTCGCTCCTCCGACCTAACCTACCCCACGACCTAAGCCACCACACGACCCAACTCCTATACGACCTATCCCAAAATCCTTAGGTCGCTCCACTTTCTTAGGTCGTCTACTCCGACCTAACAACTCTACGACCTAGGACTTAGACTATGGACAACTTATCAACAATGCAACCTAATGTCAACTGTTTTACGATGTTTCGATCCGTAAAAATACGGGTCGTTACATTCTCTCCCCCTTAGGAATTTCGCCCCCGAAATCCCAAACAAACAGAGCAATCAAAGACTATTCTGCATGCCTACCATTCATAGCAATCAACAAACCATGCATCCAATTCTAGCTTAGCATGCATAATTCTAAAACTAGAACAAGTTACAATGTCGTTAGATGACACGACACCTTAGGGCCATACCTTGAAGAGTTCAGGATGAGCTGCCTTCATCCTCTCTTCCACCTCCCATGTACAGTCGTTATCATCATCACTCCATTGTATCTTGAGCAACTTAACTACCTTCCTCCTAAGCTGTTTCGTGTCGGTTTCCACAACACGAAGCGGCTTACGAGGTCTCTTATCGACTGGATCAACTTCGAAATCTTCACAGCTATCAGCAGAAACCACTATGTTCGAGTCATGCACATACTTCCGTAGATACGATACATGAAAAACATTGTGCACACCCGACATCTTCCCTGGTAACTCCAATCTGTAGGCGAGCTTTCCAATTCGCTCGATGATCGGGAATGGTCCAACAAATCTCGGAGTCAATTTCCCTTTCTTCCCGAATCGAATAACATTCTTCAGTGGAGAAATATTCACAAAAACCATATCACCTACGTCGAATTCTAAATCCTTACGACGTTTATCGGCATAACTTTTCTGACGGTCTTGGGCTGCCTTCATTCGTTGCCGAATGATCTCTATACAATTCGAAGTCTGTCGAATCATCTCTGGCCCAAGCATCAGCTTTTCTTCGGTCTCTAACCAACATGTCGGAGTGTTACACGGTCTTCCATACAATGCTTCATATGGTGCCATACCAATGCTTGACTGGTAACTGTTATTATACGAAAATTCTACCAAATGAAGGTGATCTTCCCATGATCCTCCGAAATCTAAAACACAAGCTCTGAGGAGATCTTCCAAAACTCGGTTGACTCTCTCGGTCTGACCATCTGTTTGAGGGTGATAAGCTGTACTCAAACACAACTCGGTTCCCAAAACTTCCTAAAAGCTCTTCCAAAATCCACTAGTGAACAATGGGTTTCGATCGCTCACTATACTCTTTGGAATACCATGGAATCGAACTATCCACTTAACATACAACTCAGCCAACTTTCATGCAGTCCTAGTCGATCGAACAGGAATGAATCTTGCACTCTTAGTCAGACGATCTACAATGACCCAAATTCCTTCATTTCCCGTTCTTGTTCTAGGTAGTCCATCAATAAAATCCATCGATATTTGCTCCCACTTCCATGTAGGAACTTCTAATGGCTGAAGCAATCCACTTGGCTTCTTCTACTCGGCTTTTACCAACTGGCAGTTCATACACTTGGAAATAAAATTTCCAACATCCTTCTTCATACCTTCCCAGTAATAGGTTCTCTTCATATCCCGATACATCTTATTTCCACCTGGATGAATTGTCAGCTTTGAGTGATGACTTTCCTTCAGAACTTCACTTCTCAATTCATCTATATCGGGAACAACTAGTCGTCCTTGCTTCCGAAGCCAACCTTCTCGATCGACCTCGAATCCTTTATCCTTTTCTGGGTCCAATCCAGATTCCAAATCACGGATAATCTTGACAAGCTTATCGTCTAGCATTTGGCTCTCGCCAATCCTTTCCATAAGAGTCGGTCTTATCGATAAGTTTGCCAACATCTCAGGTTCCAATTCACATCTGGGCCTGAAGTCAAATCCAGCTAAATACTCGAGATTCTTCCATTCTGAAAACATGGCTCCCAATCCTGCATGTCTTCGACTTAACGCATCTGCCACCGCGTTACCCTTTCCCGGAGTATAGGCTATACCAAAATCATATGATGCCAAAAACTCTAGCCACCGTTGCTGCCGAAGATTCAAATCCTTTTGGGAGAAAAGATACTTCAACGACTTATGATCTGTAAACAACTCGAATCGAACTCCCAATAGATAATGTCTCCACATCTTCAGAGCAAATACAATCGCCGCTAACTCCAAATCATGAGTCGGATAATTCCTTTCATGCGGCTTCAGTTGTCGACTGGCATACGTAACAACTTTACCCTTCTGCATCAGCACTGCTCCAAGTCCAGTACCACAAGCGTCGGTGTAAACCACCATCTCATCATTCCCACTTGGAATAGTCAAAATAGGAGCACTTGTCAATCGCTCTTTCAGGATTCTGAAAGCTTGCTCACACTTATCATCCCATCTGAACACTTGGTTCTTCTTCGTCAATCCTGTTAACGGTGCAGCCACCTTGGAGAAGTCTTTGATAAATCGACGATAATATCCTGCTAATCCAAGAAAACTTCTCACATCAGATGCATTCTTAGGTCTAACCCAATCCTGGATTGCTGCTATCTTGGCGGGATCAACCGCTATTCCATCTCTAGAGATAATATGGCCTAAGAACCTCACTTCACTCTTCCAGAAGTGACACTTCGAAAACTTAGCCTTCAGCTGATGTTTCCGTAAGATTTCCAAAACAATACGCAAATGCGTCTCGTGCTCTTCTTCAGTTCTGGAATAAATCAGAATATCATCCACGAATACTAGCACGAACTTGCTAACTGATCTCTGAACACTCTATTCATAAGATCCACAAAATATGCTGGCGCATTAGTCAATCCAAACGGCATTACCAGCCACTCAAAGAAACCGGATGGTGTCCGAAAAGCAGTCTTTGGCACACTATCCTTAGCCACTCTCAACTGGTGAAATCCCGTTGCCAAATCCATCTGAGAAAACACCTTAGCTTCGTGAAGCTGATCAAACAAGTCATCTATTCTCGGCAATGGATACTTGTTCTTCTTAGTCACCTTATTCAGCTCACGATAATCCACACACAACCTCAACGATCCATCTACTTTGGTTGCAAACACAACTGGTGCACCCCATTCGGACACACTACGCCGAATGAATCCTTTCTGTAAAAGGTCATCAACCTGCACCTTCAACTCCTGCTGTTCCCTAGGCGCCATCCGCCTAAGAGGCATCACAACAGGTCTGGCTCCTTCAACTAGATCTATACGAAACTCGATCTCTCTATGCGGCGGTAACCCTTTGACCTCGTCAAAGACATCCTCAAATTCATTAGCGATTGGCAACGATGACAGTCCATCCCGTGGAACAACCAGCGAATACATAAAGCTCATGAAGACACCTTCTTCATGCTTACATCGTATCACAATCTTTCGCCCCTCCACATTCTCGACTGTCACCTCCAACCTTTCACAATCAACCTTTGCCGCATACTTCCTAAGCCAGTCCATACCCAAAATAATTCTGAACCCCGCAAAGTTCAGGACAAAACAATCACAAACAAAAGAGCAATCATGACTGGATACAATCAGACCACGACATAACATACACAAACAAGACGAACCCCCAACTGGATTAGTCACAACCAATGGCCTATCAACAATATCCGGTTCTAAACCCAACCGGCCTACAAGTTCACTACAAACAAAAGAATGCGACGCCCCAGTATCAAATAGAACTCTAACTGGAACACCACATATGGAAAGAGTACCTTGAACCACCACACTCTTTCCTTTCTCTTCAACGGTAGGAGCTTTTGAAGATGATGGAACAACTCCCAAAGCATAAGCTTGCACAATCTACTTGTCCTTCCGCGGTTCTGGACAATTCCTCTTAACATGCCCCGGCTTGTCACGGTTGTGGCACTTCACCGGCACCTTTGGATTCTTGCAATCCCTGGAGAAATGGCCCTTCTGCTGACAATTGTAGCAGGTCACTTCGCCCTTCGGCTTCTTCTGGCCATCCTTACCCTTTTGTTGCTGCTGCTTCCTCTTCTTGTTTCCACCCTGCTGTGGTCTAGACTCTTCCTTGGTCACAACAACAACAGATCCCTCTTTAGGAAACAGATTCTCATGCCTGAGAGCTTTCTCCACAAGCTTCTCAAATGAATCGTCCAAATGATCCACCAACTGCCTCCCAAGATAACTATCCAAGCCTGTCACAAACTTCTCATTCTTCTGATACGAAGATTCAATATACGACTGAACATACTTGGACAAAGCTTCAAACTCAGAAACATACTCAAGAACTGGTCTTCCACCTTGCTTGAGCTCCACAAACTTCTTAAACAAAACAGACTTCTGAGCCGTAGAAATGAACTTAGCTTCAAATCTATCTTGGAATTGCTCCCAAGTAATTTCTTCCTCCGGAGTATCAATGGTGATAGAGTTCCACCAATCAGAAGCTCTCCCTTGAAGCTGTCTTGATGCTAACTTCCTCTTAGTTGCATCCTCAATTCCCAAATCACCAAAGATCCTTCTACAAGCATCTATCCACCTCTGGACTTCAATGGTTGACTCCGTTCCCAAGAAAACCTTTCCTCCAAGAGCAGTATAATCTTTACACAACTTAGCAAAATCCTCCGGTCTTGGAGCCTGGACTTGAATTCCAACATCAACTGCTGTCCCCGGAACTGGTATCCTTCTCATGATCGAAGTCATCATAGCTTCGAACATAGCTGCATAATCAGCAATCCCTTCAGCAGCTCGGCCTCCCTTAGCAGCTGGTCTCCCTCTTCGACTCATTCTCAATATCTATAAAAAGGAATGATTAATACACCTTGAGAAACAACTGCATAAGGGATTCAAATCATTCTAAGCTACTATATTATATATAGTAATCATCCATCAAAATACAATTACGTCTCTCATACGTAGTTACGTCAGTGAGCGTTGGGTAAAATCGATTAACCAAAGCTCTGATACCAAATGTGACGACCGCCCACGACCCCTGCACTGAACCTAGAGATAGTGCGTTGTAAAGTGTGCCAGGCAGCCATGGACGATTGTCAGGGTAAATTAAAACAACAGAATCTATCGTATTACTCACAGCGCATGGACAAAATACAATAGAATATATATATAGTGAAGCTTCACAGAATAGAATCTCATCGATAAAACTTCATAATAGTTGAATACAAACATCTGAATAGTCAATACATCAAGGCTCACTACATATCACTCGGAGAATATACAAGCAGCGGAACATCCAGTACATATAGTAAGAAAACAATATGCAATCCTCCAGCTCGTCTTCTTCATCAGCATCGTGGAAAGCAAGAACAGCACCTGTCACCTGCTACCTAGTCTGCCCGTCCCAAAATGGACGAACAGCCCAAGGAAATAAGAGTTAAAACATAAAGCCTTGAGTCAGACAACGGTCTTAGTGAGCGGTAAATTAACTAACAACATACCAAAAGAGCATAAAGGAAAAAGGAATAGGAATCCAACCCTCCCACTCCACCTCTTTCTACAGTGATAGGCCCCAGACACACACTAAGCAGAAGCAAACATAGCAAAGCATACAATTTAAAGTAAAGCAGTTATCACTCGAGTCAAGGGCGATGCTTTCCAAGTACAAACCCCCAAGGCCTAAACCAAGATCAGATAAGCACCCAGAAAATACCACTCTTGAGACTGAATGACGATACAACCAAACATCCATGACTCTGGCTATCACTGTTATCATTGCTTCGATATCATCGTTAACTGAATGACCGGCACATTATTTCATCCGTCCGTCAAGGGCTAATGGAAACCCCGGTTCTAGACATAACTCCACACGTCGTCGCAGCACATGCCTAGGACTATCGAATCTGCCCAGAGTACTCGACTACCAATCAGTAGCCTTCAGGGACTATCGAATCTGCCCAACGTACTCTTGCTTTGAGCATGCTAGAACCTTCAACAACGATGAGATCTCAGCCTTCTAGTCATCCTCCTCGACGACTATTTCCATACTAGCTCAAGCGCCTCTCGAGCAAACCATTATCCTCAAACTCGAACCATTTCACCGAGTTGTCAACATGCTTGGAATGATCCCGTCTGGATTAGACCAAGACTATCTCATACTATGCTTCGCCTCATCTCATCATAGCAAAGCCTCATCTCAACATCATCATCAAATCTATCCATATGAGCTTCATCATCCGCTACATATGCCACGAGCAGCTTTTCCAATTCAAGAGCCTTTCCCTTAGCTTTTGAATCATCTTCGACCATCTTGTCTAAATCAAATCATCAATCATCTAATTCATAGCAATCAATCAAGTCAAACATTTATCCAAGTAATTAAGCATTCAAATATGATCTAATGAACAATTATAACAATAATGGCAATTTCGTAAAATAAGAGTCTAAAGTCTAACAAGCATGAAAACATGAGCAATATCTCTATAATCTTGATGGATGAACTTGCATAGGTTAACATGTAGTAAAATGGATGTCAAATCATCATGAACAATGGATCTATACTTAAGTTTACAAAAATGCATGAAAATCACTACTTTACACAAAATCAAGCCAACGATCCGATATACTCCTTTGGATCCGTGTGAGAGATAATCACCACTCACCAAATCACCTAAACAACCCAAAAGCAACACACTTCAGATCTGGACAGCGAAGGATCTAACTCGATCTATCACAAATCCGCTTCAAACGATGAAATCTCTCTTCAATGGATGTAGATCTTCAATCTAAGCTCTTGGATCTTCGATTTGATCTTCGATTTGGATGGAAGGAATCACAAGAATAGAGTGGAGAAAAGAAGTGAAAAAGTGTAGAACTCAAGCTCTCAAAATGGCAGCACTTCGTCGCTTCAAAATCCGGATTCCAAAAATGAAGAAGAACCCTCCTATTTATAGGCTGATTTCACCTTAGGTCGTTCGCTCTTAGGTCGTTCACGACCTAAAAACCCACGACCTAAAACCCACGACCTAACAATTCCAGCCTCTACGCGACCTAGCGAAAACTCCAACCTACGACCTAACAGATGCGCGCTTCTACGACCTAACGACCTAACACATGCGCGCGACTTACAGATTCGCCCTTACGCGACCTAACACACATGCGCTTCCACGCGACCTACCCATCCTCACGACCTAGCGACTTAACACATAAGCGCATCCACGCGACCTACGACCTAATACATGCGCTCTCCTACGACCTAACACACACGCGACCTAACACACACAGAAGCTCACGACCTAACTAACTTAGGTCGTCTAACGACCTAACTATGCTAACTCGCTAACTACTAGGTCGTTGCCGCTAACTCTTAGGTCGCTAACTATTAGGTCACTACTTCCTTAGGTCGCTAACTCCTATAGGTCGCTAACTCCTATAGGTCGCTCCAATTCTTAGGTCGCCAACTTCCTTCGCTAACTCCTATAGATCGCTCACTCTCTTAGGTCGCTCCAACCTCTTAAGTCGCTTCTCCGACCTAAACTACCCCACGACCTAAGCCACCACACGACCCAACTCCTATACGACCTATCCCAAAATCCTTAGGTCGCTCCACTTTCTTAGGTCGTCTACTCCGACCTAACAACTCTACGACTTAGGACTTAGACTATGGACAACTTATCAACAATGCAACCTAATGTCAACTGTTTTACGATGTTTCGATCCGTAAAAATACGGGTCGTTACACATAGATAGAACTGATTATATAAGATGAAGTGAAATTAACTAACCTAAATGAACATATAGCATTAGAATGTCTAATAAGTATTCTCGTATATCAAAGAGAAACTATGAGTTTCTTATTAATGTTGAAAATATACATTTCCCTCGGTTGTTCAATTAAACCATTAAGATTGTTGACTCTATATGGTATGATGCGCAAATCTGAAAGAATTACAAGTACGCTATCAAAATATGATTTTGGTGGTTGTAACCAAAGAGATGTGATCCATCGGCCGAGATTGTGTCTTTATTGGAAAGACTAATGTGCTTGGAATTAAATGAGCAATGTTGATAAAAATAATATCGCAAATTTCAATTGTTGAAATTAGCATAATGGATTCGGTATTCAACATGCTCAAGTTAATTCAGATTTACTTACAAAATTATCGCTCGATAAGACTTAGTGTTTGGTACTTATGTATTGAAACGGAAAATTCTGAATAATGATTTAGAGTAAGCTGTTTACACATATTAACCAAAAATGCCTCAAAGTCAATGGGAGCGATATTGGGTTTGTGAGTCTTTGGATATAATCCAAGAAATAATACGAATGTATCATTTTATAAGCGTCAAGATTGAATAAGTATTTTGATAGAAATATCAAATAGTTTGATTTTCAATCAAAGTGTAGAGGAAGCGTGTGTTTATAAGAAAGAACAATAAAAGGTACATTGATATTTCCAAACTATAAGTAAACAACACGTTGTTGATTTTAACAATATGCTTGTATTAAAATCAACTTTAGTTGTTTTAATACTCAATTTTGGATTGTAAATGATGTCTTTTATGGTGAGTATAAAATATATAGGGATTGTCCCAAAACGATATACAATAGCACCCTATTAAAAAGAGAACATGTAAGTTGGATTCCTTATGCATTAGCAATAGGAATTATCATATAGGTTATGTTGTGTATGATATTGTGTTTTGTTTATGTATTTGATACATAGAGCAAATATAAAATCCAAATTGATATCACTAAATGGTTGTTTGAGGTGTTCTCACGTATTAATGAAATACTAGAGAATTGTTTGTAGAAACAACGAACTCGTTATGATGGAACTTTTGGGCATAAACTTTTATAAGTGATATTGAGTATAACATGTCAATGATAAAATTCAAGTTAAGATCTTTAATTTGAAAATGTTTCAAAATAAAGGTGATTGTGGTCGATTCAATGAAATGTTGGGAACATTAACTTGAATAGCGCTACAATAAACCAATGTATATAAATATAAATGCACAAATTTATAATTGAGCCAAAGGTGATTCCAAATGTTGAGAATCCCATAATATTATTATAAGATAACAATGTCATGAAATTGGTCATGATAGAACTTAAAGCTCATTAGAAGTCGAAAGACATACTTCGAATTGTTCCACATGATAAAGGCAGTTTACCAGTGTTAGAGAGAGTTAATCGACAAAGTAGATAATTAAAACATAATAGCATACTCATTCACTAAGGGACTGACCTAATTGGTTTTGTGAAAACTGATTGGAGAAGTTGGAATTAGATTCCATAATTGACCCAAAGTGCAAATGGGAGATTGATAGAGTAAGGGGTATGCCTTAGGGGCAATTATGTAATTTGTTACATATATCTAACTCATTGACCAATCTTGTTCGAAATAAAAGGTATTTTCTTCCTATTATATACTTGATATAATGTGATTATATTAATTAATTAACTTAATTAAAAGTATATTTAATAGAAAAATCCATAAATGGTATATTTTGTGATAGTAGTTACAAAGTGTTGTAACCGTGAGTAATTTATCACAACGAAACAAATATACCATTTTAAATGTTCCTAGTCAAGATGCATCAAGACTGAATATCGATGTATCCTTTGAGACTGGAGTACGTAACACTCTCCAAATGTTGGGCAGTGTATTACTCATGACCGTTGGGGGCACCTAGGGGTTACATACTAATAGTTATTGGATAACTATGGAACGACTCACTCGATAGTTTTATGTTGGTTAATATAACTAAGGTCTAATAGAAAATATCGATGTGACTGATTTACACAGTTCCCTCGACTTGAGAATACTTTGGATCTTCAATATGAAAGCTCCGCTTTGATTATAGCCAAATCATGGCATGGCGTCCATCGAGTGACTATAGTTGGGTCGAGTGGGAGTATTGGAAGTGAAGCACTATTCAAGAGAGGATTCGTCTCCTCAATTATATATGCTTAGTATCACAGTCAACTCAAAGTCAAAGTCTCTGGCCAGAGCATTTCAGTTAATAATAATTGTTATTATTGAACCAAGGACTTTGTATTTGGACTATAAAGTTGAATGTGGATGAGGTTGGTATTTTGACCATTACCAAATTCCATAAGTCCAAAATGATATAGTTTTGACGAAGAGAATTGGTGTAAACTAATGTCACAACCGGGTAACGCTTATTAAACTAAAGTTGGATTTTACCGAAAATGAGTAAGTGATAAATTTGTTAATAATGTCACACTACCTACTAATTGACGTGGGAATGTTAACATTAGAATAGTTCGATGTTAATCACTGACCAAATTTACACCCAAGAGTTACACAGCCGAAATAATGAATTCCTTTAAGACCGAACGATTTAATTAGTTTATAATTGATATAAATTAATTAATATTTATGAAATATTAATTATAAAATTTGAATATGATTTGAGAAATAAATAATGTTATATATATTTATAATAGTTATAAATATATTGATCGATATACAATATCGACAAGCGATTAAATTAGATTTAATTGCACAGTATTTTGGCTTGGGCTTAGATGGGTTTAAGGCCCATCATTAGGGCTGCAAAATTTCGGTTTTGGGATGGTCTAGGGGTGGCTAAAACATAGGGAATTGGCTTGGAGATAATGGGTAGAGATCAAGTGAGAATCGGTAAAAAGGTTTTCCTCGTTTCTCTCTAATACAACCCTATATATATATATATAATGACTAACCTTTTTTGGCCGCCATTACCTTATACATTTCTGGTTAAATCATAGCTCTCAATCCACTCCAAAATTTTCAAATATATTTCAAATTAAAATAATATTATTCGATAATTAGAGGTCCGTGATTCCATACCTGCAATTTGACGAATCAAGAACAGTAAAAGGAAGGGAAGTCATTGCTTCAACGTGGATTCAAAGGCATCATTAAATTGGTAATTTTAATTTATATTACAGTAATTAAATTATATTCTATAATCCTATAACGAGCAATTTCATATCTGTTTAAAAATTTTGCTACTATATGTTTAGTTAGGTGAGATTTGTAAGTAGATGTAATTGTCACAAATCAGTTTGGTTATGTGCATAATATGTTTATTATACTATTTGATTTATGTATAGACAAATGTTGTTTACTCTACAAAATCAATTTTTTTCATTACTAATTGTTTTATATATATTTATTAATAAATTCATCTATATATTAGTGTATATTTCTCTCTCATAATATCATATATGCGTATATAAGATATATATATGATTTAAAAAATTTAGTACACTTATTTATATATAATATGAATTTAAAAATTCGAAAATTAATTATCATACATATATTCATATTTTTAAATTAACATTTATTGAAATTTGAATTGTTTATTATATATAAAATAATTATTACAATAAAATTCAATTTTATATTTAAAAAAATATTATATCATTCCAGAAACGTATAGAAAAAATTTAGGATTTTTTCAATAAAGTTTATTACTTTTAATAATTAATATTATTTCAGAATAACTGTTTATGATTTATTTAAAATAATAATTTAATTGAAAAATTCTTTAAAATTTTTCTTAACCTTTCATTCATAATCCTAGAATTTTTGAAATTTAAAAATTGGATTTTTAATAATATATTATTTTATATTAAATAATTATTGCCGAAATCAATGTATTTGTTTTTAAAAATAATATTTCAACTTTGAAAAATCTCCAGACCTCTTCTAAGCTCTATTTTACGATCCTAGATTTTCTAAAATTGTAAAATTTGAATTTTTATCAATAGATTATTTTATTTTAATTATTTATGGATGAAATCATTATTTATTCATAATATATACAAATTAAAATACTAAAATTATTTTGTTTGCAAAACTAAGTTGATTTTGAATTATAAATAAATTTTAATAATTGTTCTCTCTATTTCTATATATATATATCTATATATAAATGTTTTATGTTCATATATTATATATAATATATTTATACATACATATGTGTGTGTGCCTATGTGTGTGTGTGTTTTATAACACACACACATGCACATATTTGGACAACATACATGACATACAAAATGAGCTAATATGTTTGTTGCGATGTAAATCCCAACATCTACATATGGGCATATTATACCTTTCATGGATTATTATGTTACACATGCACTCACACATATATGTATATGATACATTTATGTATAAACTACATCAAATAAAATTAATTTCATATCTTAATATATTTGAAATTAAATAAAATAAATGATTTTATTTAAATGAAATTTAGAAATGTTCTAATTCAGTTAGACATCATAGGCCCAATAAAAATCCAATAGGGTAAATTTTTTGAAATTCACTCTTAACTTCCGCTGCGGGCTGGTCCAGTTCCAACAGTACATACATCCTTAAATGTACATATATATACATTTACATACAAACATGTCTAAAGCAATTTATAAATGTGGTTATGTGTACACAAAAATGTTACAAAAATTCCGAAAACTTTTATCCGGCGAAAAGTCGAAAATTCGGAAAACGGATTCCGATCACATTTTCAATCTTTTTTCGAACTAATTATTTTTGTAGAAAAAATTTAAAAATGATTTCACCATCATTAATTATTATTTGAAAGATTTTTATTTTCATTTTAATATCCATTATTTGAATATTTAAAATTAATTAAATATTCACAAATCAAAGCAGTGAAATTCCGGGTTGTTACACTCTTCCCTCCTTTAAAAGAATTTCATCCCCGAAATTTCACCTCAACCTAACCCAAAAAACACTTAGCACTATACATCAGTTCGTATGATGTACATAGATCATTCTTATCCAAAACCTGATTCGACCTCTACTCAAATACATAACTTTATTTCTAAACTAATATCGCCCACCCGATTTTCTAATGCGGACTCTGATTAGGTTCCTTGATTTGGAATTTCTGTTCTCCTTACATAGTCATGTACTATGATAGAGAACCTTGGTCCCATACCTAAAATCCTCATCAAGTGCTTGCATAAAATCGAGTAATAGATCCTTATCTGGAATGGTGTGAAACACCTCAAAGCCATGTACTCGAATTTTAGATAAAACTATATGGAAACAAGAGATGATCTACGTCCAACCTACGCACTTCTTTAATTGGTTCCTCCTAGATTATTTATGAAAACATTTCATAAACTAAACTTAGGTTCAACTTGGATACTGCTCCACTACATCCTAAGAGTATATACCCCTATTTGATTCAACTATTCCATTTTGCATTTATTTCCCTAAGAAAACTCAAGATCCAAATACCCGGTCTTATTTCAAAAAAAATTGAATTGAAACAGTATATTTTAATCATAATATATATATTTTTATATATATATATAGCCTGAGTAACTCTAAAATGGTACTAAGGAGCTGAGTACTACCAAACAGTGTCATACACTCCCTTACTAGGAAGGGTAATACTTAAGAGAAGTGTTTACCATCCGAACATATCTCTTCCCCAAATTTAAGTTGTTTTCGAGCCACTCGAACTAATTAATTTAAAAATAATAATTATTTCAAAATCTCATTTTTTTGAAATAATACTTTTCATTTTTCTAACAAAACATTTATCACCAACTCGCTTTAGGTTCGTTCGGGTTTGAACTTGTTTCGATTGTACAATGATAAAGAGAATAATTTACTAAGTGTACCACAACATTTGCGTAGGCAAACATCTGATCATCACTTAGAAGATTATTCAGATCATCACAAAACAAATTGAGACTCCTCCTCCAGAACCAATCCAAAGAAAATACCTCATTCTTAACATTTTCATTCCCAAAATTTCCTTAATCCAATTTTTTTAAATAATACTACTACTATCTTTCAAAACCTTAAAAATCATTTTTCAAAAGCACCGGGATTTTAGTCCTCAAGTTATTAACTTAAATTCTTTAAAAGACACCTTCTTATAATTCATTTCATAAATCAACTTTTATAAAATCATTTTCCAAATATTTATTGCAAAATAATCTAACCTTTAATAAACATCTTTAATTATATCAAACTTTACCCTAACATTAACCTCAAACGCCTTATAGTTAAATTGCGAAACTTAATTCATAAGGTGTTCGTTTCAATATTTTTCCTATTTCTATTTACCTACCCCAAATCTAATAAAGTGAAGCTACCAACACACATTAACAATAGTTAATGCTTAACTGGACAAGCATGACTAACAAAATCCTAATTTATAATAATAGAATATTATTATCTCTTAACAAACAACACCTCAACTAACTATACCATACTATACTATTTTGAAAATCATTCTTTATATATAAAATATATCCTAGGTAAAATTATTACATTTTCCCAATTTCAAAACAATACTGTGTCGGATGGCCTTATTCAAGTGTTTAGAGATGCCTATCAATAACGTTAGCTACTCGTATTGACAAGAATCCATAAGCCACTCAACAGATCAATCAACACAATATAAAACATTTTTATATCATTAACAAATATATGCTCTTATATATATACACTCAGACTCTTAATAAGGCATTCAATTACCTTATCTCTTAATGAGCTGCCCCACCAAATCCAAGGTTCTCGCTTAACCTTGCACTATGATACCACGCTGTAACAACCCACCTTTTTGAACCCCAGAAATCGACACTAATACATCCACGGTATTAACGACCGAACAACTAAGTGCCAGAAAGACAGATTGTTAGGGGAAAGAATTGAGATAGAAGATAAGAAGAAACTAAACAATCATAGAATCTCACAACGCAATGGAATAAGTTATATTAATCAACATAATGTTTTACAAAGTCATTTCCAAATTGATACATCATAGTCATACTAATACAAATCTAATCTAGGACAGTTATAACTGCCTGTCCCTACATAAAGATGTACAATATATATGATACAATGGAAACAAGATAATAACTAGCTTTTGATGAAGCCACCTACTCCAAGCTCCTCCAAAATGCATCCGTATAAACCTAAACTACTTGGTTGCTCATAAAAATTTGAGCACCCAAGAGTTTTAGGGAAAGAAAATAAAACTTCGGGTCAGACATGGGTCTTGTGTGAGTAAACTCAAACAACTGCATTATTTCTTTTAAAACACTTTTAAAATCAAGGGTATCTCGTAAGACCACGCCGCACATAAGCACAGATGGGTTTTTACCTTACGATAACCAAACCGCTTTTATTAGAAAATCCAATGATTATCATAATGTCTAAGGTTTTCAAGTAAATAGATAACATATCCGATATTGTTACATTATTAAATTCTAGCATAATAGGCATACAATTAAAATTGATGGCATTTATTGGAAGTTGGGTTTCCATACAATGACTAGGCTACCGCCCGCCATAGTGCATCTCTAGATAAACACCCCGAGAACCTCCCAAGATTCCCTACCAACACAGGACTGGCCTACCCATTGCTAGATAGTACTAAATACATCACCACCACGGTTGGCATCATCAACCATACCGAAGCATACAAAAATGGGTCAAATATTGATTCTAGATTTGGTGATGACATACCCTAATTGGTGCGAACCACATGGCTCTGCTGCATCTCCCCTATTTTAGTCATTCCCGATTGATGAGGCCTGAGGCTATTTTTTACCTTTCATATAGCACTGCTCTCTTGGAATGCTAACATAAACGCAATGTCAGCATTCGTCCATACAACCCATTCAGGTGATGAACGAATCGAAGGCACTACTTACTACATCCATTTTGGAATCACCCTTGAGATTAGTAGCAAATAGCTCTTGCGTTTCAAACCTCCATCTTCGATTCCATACTCTTCAAGATGTCTTCAGTTCAAAATGCTTGAGTTAGATCGAAGTGGTTTTCAGATAACATATCCGATCCCAGTCTCTTCGAAACAACTTTCGATAATTTTCGGTAAACTCAACCTTGGTTCTTTAGGAAATAAGCAGACAAAACATAAGAGCGGAGTTCACCTCCTAACCATTTGTGAAAGAATTTCTTTATAATTTACCCTAGAAGAACGAAATGAGATTTATACGCACAGTACAACATCATTGGAGATGACTGTGCCATGTAACTTACGTGTTTCTCATAGATATTTCCATAGTTACGTTTTGGTTCGGGTTTAATATCTGGTTATTTAACTATCAAATAAACAATCATTCAAACATTGATTTAATTCCATATGAGATCCACTAAGCCTTTATTAATTAATCTTGAATTAATAAAATCAATTTATAAAACTTGATTAAAAAGATCTTTACACAACACTATTCCCAAAACCCTTTACTTCCCTTTTATACTTGAATAACATTTATACTTATCTTAACAATATAAGTATATTATCAAAACATTTAGAAAATTCTCTATTTTCAGATTCCTTTTGAAAAAATTACTTACTATAACCAACCCACTTATCCTTCATAAAAAATTCCCTTTAAGAAGCTCATTTCATATTTAAATACCTTTATAAATTTCCAAAATCAATTTATAACTCACCTTTATAAATCTCTAAGTTAATATACAAAACCTCTTTACAAATCTCTAAAATCATTTAAAAATCATTCCCCTATTTTAAATTCTTTTGATAAATCTTCTTAAAGAAAAATCCTATGCAAAATATCTTTTGCGAAACATCCTTTTGAAAAATCACTTTAATTCAACCCTTTTAAAACCCCTTTATAAAAAAGTTGCTATTTAATAACACCTTTATAAAATAATAATATAACTAGAAAAATCATTTATAAACTTTAAAACCAAAATTTATTTAAGAATTTAACTTACTTCAAAACCATACTTTATAATTTCCAAACCATACTTTATAAATTCAAAAGGAGCTTAGCAATCCCAATGGTACTAATTTAAGTTAAACCATATCCTTAACCCATATTTAATTAAAGATTAATCTTTCTTAAACAAAAATTTATTTAAAATAAATCTTACTTTTAAAAGATAATTAGTTAGTATTAATCTTTAATTAATTAAAATTAAAAAACCTTGTTTATATTAATTATTAATTATCAAAACTAATTAATTAATAATTAATTATTAAATTCTTAATTAACTTTCCTTAATCATTGTTATTAAGTTTTAAAACATTTCAAAACACATTAAAATATAAAAACTTAACTTTTCAAAAATTGGACTTTTTATCGAACTGCTTCCATAACGTCTATCGCTATAGATACCATAACTTTCAAACTTGTTTAGCTTGCTAACTTGATAACTCAAATTCACCACTAACTTCACTCACTAGTTTAGTTCACCATCTTTTAGCTTACTAACCTTTAAATTACTAGTTTCTTACTAACTTAACTTCTCAAGTTTAGTTTTTAACTTACTAATTAGTTTACTTCTCACTTACTAATCAGTTTCCATTTGCTAACTAGTTTGCTAACTAACTTTCCATATCACTTCCAAACACAAAACCAAGATCACAACGTTAAGATCTCTTAAACGATCGATTCAAAATCTAATGCTAGATCACAAGCTAACACATATGTATACATCCAAACCACATAATCCAAACAACAACATCATATATACAACCACATAACAATCATATACATAAAGTTTAATTCTTTTCCAAAAATTAGAAGTTTACTCATCGGAACTTACTAACTCGAAGCAAACTCTTTTGAAAACTTGAAATACTTAAGAACTTGCAAAGCTTGGAAAACCATAAAAATCAACTCAAAAATGGGTCATCTTCTTCTTGAGTTTTGGCCATGTTATTCTCAGAATTTGGAAAAGTGGTCAAATGAAAAGATCTTGGAAATTATTTTCTCTACAGTTTCAATAAAACAATCACTAACGATTTGTTTTGAGGGCGATCTGATCAAAAGAAGGAGTGTTATTTTTGGGCTTGAAAATATGGGGCCGAAAATGAGTCAGAAAGAAATGTATTTTTGACCCAAATATATTCAAAATTTGAAAAAGTGGTGTAAATGAATATTGTAGCCATCTCAATTATATTAAATCTGAAAAAAATGAATTTTTTGATTTGGTATGTTTTAGAGGAAGTTATGGTCAAATGAAGTGTGAATAAAAATGGAAGAAGTGGAGTATTGAAATGGAAGAAGAAGATATTCAAACCAAGTTTGAAAACATTTTAAACAATTTAAAACTTTTAATTTTTAAAATTTTAACATTTCTAAGAAGAAGCCATTACAAGTTTCCATGAAGCTTTAAGAAGTTTGAGAGAATAGGAAATGAAAATAAAATGGAAAAATTTGTTTTATATAAAATAAATATGCTAAATTACCTAACTAACCCTCCAACACGACCCTACATTCCCCTTATGCCATAGCACCACCCTCCACCTCACCATGTACCTCATGCCACCCTTATGCCCCCTCCCCATCACATCAAAGGCAGCATGTATTTATGACTTGTAATTTATGTTGCATTAGGTATCTTTATATTATATGTTATATACGTTTTAAAATAAAAACTTATCTTATTTAGAAATACATACATCCTTAAATGTACATACATGTACATTTACATACAAACATGTCTAAAGAAATTAATAAATGTGGTTATGTGTACACAAAAATGTTACAAAAATTCCGACAACTTTTATCCGGCGAAAAGTTGAAAATTCAAAAAACAAATTCCGGTCACATTTTCAATATTTTTTCGAACTAATTATTTTTGTAGACAAAATTTAAAAATGATTTCATAATCATTAATTATTATTTAAAAAAGTTTTATTTTCATTATAGTATCTATTATTTAAATATTTAAAATTAATTAAATATTCGCAAATCAAAGCAGTGAAATTACGTGTCATTACATCTCACTTGTTTTATATCTATGTTTATACAATATTTTGTAACGAACCGGATTTTCAACCCTAAAAAATCAACACTAATACGTCCACTATATTATATGCTGAACATTCAAGTGCCGGAAATACCGATTTGTTAGGGTGAAAGAAGAAGGTAGAAGATAGAAGAAAACTAAACAACACAGAATCTCACAATGCAGCGAATAATATATAATACAACAATGATCTTTAGAAAAAGGAAAGATCTTTATTCATATATACAACATCAGTGTATACTAGACTTATCCTAAATTTGAACAGTTATAGAAACCTGTCCTTACATTGACAAACATACAGACTCTACAATACAGTGGAAGAAAAATATATGTGAATACGTCTTGACTATCCAGCTCCTCTCCAACTCCAAAGTATCCAGCTACCCTAGGAAAAACATGCTCGGGCTGACCTGAGCATTACATGGAACAACGCCCAGCTCAGTCTGGTAAACCAGCATGAGTAAAACTCGATAACAAGTAATAACCAAATTGATTTCTATATTTGAAAACTTTTCACAAAGGGTATCTTGTAAGACCACACCGCTCATAAAAACGGATGAGTTTTTACCTTACGATAACCAAAACATTTTATATCAAAATCCAGTGATATTATCATAGTGTCTAGGTTTAAAGTAAATAGATAAAATAGATGAAATGCTTGCATCTCACATTCCAACATGCTAGGCTCTACAATAAAGAACATAAGGCATGTATTGGAGATTGGATTCCAACAATAGTAAGGTAAGGGACTACCTTCCAATGATACACCTCTAGAAAATGCACTGATACTAACACAGAGCCGACTACCCCATTAACATGGCAGACTGGATTACCTCACCTCCTTGACAACGAGGCCTTATACTACCATGGTGTTTGCACGCAAACCAACTCTGAAAGGGACATCTAGAATGGGGTTACTGCTCCTAATGATAGCTAACCACATAGCTCTACTACATGCCCTTTTTGCCATTCCTCCCGGTTGTGAGGCTTGAGGCTACACTTTACCTTTCCGAATAGCAATCCATCTTGGAATGCTAACACTGCCCTCCAGGAATCAATGCAATGCCAGCATTCATCCATACAAGTTGTCCAGGATAAGGACA
Source organism: Allium fistulosum (assembly GCA_030737815.1). Taxonomy (NCBI): domain Eukaryota; kingdom Viridiplantae; phylum Streptophyta; class Magnoliopsida; order Asparagales; family Amaryllidaceae; genus Allium; species Allium fistulosum. The sequence goes on from CM060901.1 coordinate 639,104,415, forward strand.
AACCGAAGGCACTACTTCTACTACATCCATTTTGGAACCACCCTCGGGATTAGTAGCAAGCAGCCCTTGCACTTCAGTGGCTCCGTCTTTGATCCGATGCTTCAAGATGTCTTCATTTCGAAACGCTTGAGTTGGATCGAATTGGTTTTCAGATAGCATATCCGATCTCGGTCTCTTCGAAACAACTTTCGATATTTCCGGTAAACTCCAGTAAACTCAACCTCGGTTCTTTAGGAAATAAGCAAACAAATGACAAGATTGGAGTTCACCTTCTAACCGTTTGTGGACGGATTTCCTTATCCTTCGTCCTAGAAGAACGAAACAAGTTACATATACAGTATAGCACCTTCGATAGTAACTGTACCATATAATTCTCGTGTTTCTCCTAGATATTTCAAAAGTTACATTTTGTCCAAATTTGATAGTTGGTTATTCAACTATCAAATAAACAAAAATCCAATCATGGTTTAATTTCCATATGGGATCCACTAAGCCTTTATTAATTCTCTTTAATTGCTAAAACCACTTTATAAAACCAGATTACAAGATCTTTTCAAAACACTATTCCCAAACCTCTTACATTTCCTTTTATACTTGGGAAACATTTATATACTTATCTCAATGTTATAAGTATATTACCAAAATATTTTACTTTCCATGCCTTGAAACAAAATCATATACTTACCTTATCTATATAAGTATATTTACAAACTTTTCAAAGTTTTCTTCTTTCCAAATCCCATATTGAATAACCAAACATTTTTTTAAATAAAACATTCCGCTTATCCTTTATCAAAAATTCTCTTTTTAAAAGCTCATCTCATATTTCAATTAACTTATAACTTTCAAAATAAAGTTATAACCCACTTTTTTAAACCTTTAAGTTAATTTATAAACCTCTTTCCAAATCTCTGAAATGATTTATAAACCTTTTTCCTATTTTTAAAACTCTTTATATAAACCTTCATATACTCCTTTATAAATATCATTTGTAAAACACTTAAAGTAACCCTTCAGTAAAAACCCCTTTTATAAACAAGTTATTACTTATAAATAACTTTACAATATAACAACATAACTTAGAAATCGTTTATAAACTTCAAACTCTAAATTGATTAAAAAATTTAAGTTAATTCAAAACACACTTTACAAATTCAAAAGAAGGCTTAGCAATCCCAGTGGTACTAGTTTAAGTTACCATTCAATTTCAATTCGATTCCCAAGTCACTTAACAATTATTTACATAAGCTACCATATATGTAAATACAGTTCATAGCCAATCAAGGAATAACACGTCAATATAACCAGTTGGCATATACAAGTCCAAATAACATAACAACAAGATGGTGATTTATCCTGCTAAATAGATGTCCAAACACTTCAATCAATTTATAGCAGAACAGGGATTTATTCTGCTTAACACATGTCAACACAATCAAATCACTTACACTATAGCAGAATGATGTTTTGTCTGCTAACAGATGTCATTTAATTCTCCTAATCACATGGGTTACTTAAGGGTCTGGACAAGGGATCATCTGATATGGAATCGATTTACTTTAAAAAAGAAAATTGATTAAAACACATTCTGTTTAGTTTAAAATCACCTTTGAAAAGTTAAAAGTATATTTAATTAGCTTAAACCCTAACTAAATCTTAATTGATCCAATTTAAATCAAGATTAAATCATAATTAAACTCTAATTAGGCTTAATGAACTTGATTAAGTACTAATTGATTTCCTAATGCAACTTGGTTAAGGTTAAACCAAACTGTTTAAGAGTTATACCCTGATTAATTAAATATTAATTAAATAACCCATTAATTAAATAAATAAATAAATAACCATTAATCTTAATTAAATAATCATTAATCACTTAATTACTTCTTAACCCCATTAATCACTAATTAAACCTTTATAAATCAATTAATAGTCATTAACCTAACTTAAGTGATGATTAACCTTTAATCACCTTCTTAATTACCAATTAGGTGCAAATTACCTTTTAATTAACTAACTAATTAATTAATTATATTAAAACTTAATTACTTTTTAATATTACTCATTAAGTTTTAAAAAACTTAGTAAACTAATTTCAAAATAAAATAAATTTGAAATAGAAATTCAAACCTTTGCTGAACTGCATCCATAGCGACTATCGCTATGGGCGCAATTCGCTCTAACATATTCTTAGCGAACCACTTCACAAATCTTTACTTTTTCATGATTTTAAGCATACTTTAGAAAGTTTTTTTTAAAGAAAAACTTTAAAACTAAAGTTACAAACTTTAATCCATTTCAAAACTTTAAACTTCGAAAACAAACTTCGATTCCAACCGGATCTAATAACTGCCGCAATTACACAAAGTAGTTAACTTTGTTTACCAACCTCATGACATAGCTCATGTTTTACAATCAACATGTTACTAACACCGACCATCTTCATCATAGATTGCAAGTATACATCCATATTTACATGCTTACTAACTTTATTATACAACATCAATTTCCATAACCAAATCAAATTAAAATCAACCATCCAAATCATAATCAAACCACATGGTTATCATTCAACTTCTACACTATATAATCAACATATAAGTCACATAAATAAAGTTAACCTTTTCATTAAAAAAACGAGCAGTTTACTCACCAAACTTCCGCAAAAGTTACCCGAACTTAAGCTAAACTTGCCAACGACTCCCTAGCTTTAAAGGATGAAGGCTTTAGGTGCTAGCAACCCTCAAAATGGGCTTGGCCCAGATGTATGTAGGCTCGGCCATAGGTGTGGGGGTGGATGTGGGGTAGTAGCTTGAAGGTAGAGGAGCTTCGGGTTATCATCGATTTGTCGAAAAAGGAACCTAAAATTAGGTCATTTTCCACTGGTTTTTGGACCACCAACTCACGGAATTTAGAAAAGTAGTCAAAAGGAAAGTTGTAGGAATTTCTTTCCTTTATCATTTCAAAAAAGGATCACTCATTTCCAATTTGTTTTGTAGAATCTATGATCAAAAGAAAAAGGATAATTTTTGGACTTGAAATTCTGGGTAAAAAATTGCTTTGCAAATATTGGGTATTATAACATAGCTATGATCGAAATTAGAAAATTCAGTCAACTAGAATGTTGTAGCCACTGGAATTTCGGATGATTTGAAAAAAATAAGATCACCATTTGAAGTAAGAATGAAGAAGTGATGGTAAGAGAAAGAAGTGGTAAAATGAGAGGAGGTTGGAGCTATTTATAAGTAAATTTTCCTATGTCATCATTATGTAAAATCAAATCAACATCCTTTCCTCCCTCTCATGCATCACATTTATACTCTCTAGTCACCTCATCCATGTAATTATAGCTAATGATGATTCATTAAAAATATTCAAGCCGTGACAATACTTATATATATAATGTTTATTATTTTTAAATATGAGTTGTCACATCACTCTCTTTATATATATATATATATATATATTATTTAAAAACTATGAATTGTCACATCATTCTCTCTATATATATACATATAAGTTTAATTATTTATTAAAGCTAAGATGTGACAAGATTTGATGATGCTTAATGATTGCAAAATCTAAGATGTGACAATACTTAATATATATATATTTATATATTTATATAAAATATTTATTATTTTTAAAACTATGTCTTATCACATCACTTACTAATCCAAATTAACGTAAGATAATTTATTTCTACGTGTATTATTATCTATTTAATTAACTCTTATATATATGTACATATAGTGCACAAAGACGAATAACGTTCTCGACAACTTTCCAGTGTCGAAAGGTCGAAATTTTGGAAAACGTTCTTCGATCACATTTTCTATTATTCTATGAACTATTTAATTTGGTAAACAAATTTTGAAAATGATTTTATCATCGTTATTAATTAATTAAAATGAGTTTATTTTCATTATAAAACCTACATATTGAATTTCTAAATTAAATAAATATTCACTAATCAAAGCAGTGAAATTCCGGATCTTTACATTCTTCCCCCCTTAAAAGAATTTCATCCCCGAAAGTACACCTCGACCAATCCCAGAAAACACTTAACACTATACATCAGCTCGTATGATGTACATAGATCATTTTTATACATCATAATCAAACCACCTGGTTATCATTCAGCTTCTACACTATATAATCACCATATATAGTGACATAAATAAAGTTAACCTTTTCATTAAAAAAACGAGTAGTTTACTCACCAAACTTCCGCAAAAGCTACCCGAATTTAAGCTAAACTTGCCAATGACTCCCTAGCTTTGAAGGATGAAGGCTTTAGGTGTTAGCAACCCTCAAAATAGGCTTGGCCCAGATGTATGTAGGCTCGGCCAGAGGTGTGGGGGTGGATGTGGGGTAGTAACTTGAAGGTAGAGGAGCTTCGGGTTATCATTGATTTATCGAAAAAGGAACCCAAAATTAGGTCATTTTTCCACATTGTTTTTGAACCACCAACTCACAGAATTTAGAAAAGTAGTCAAAAGGAAAGCTGTAGGAATTTCTTTCCTTTATCATTTCAAAAAAGGATCACTCATTTTCAATTTGTTTTGAATGAGTTATGAGCAAAAGAAGAAGGGTAATTTTTGGACTTGAAATTCTGGGTAAAAAATTACTTTGCAAAGATTGGGTATTTAAACATAGCTATGGTCGAAATTCGAAAATGCAATCAACTAGAATGTTGTAGCAACTAGAATTTCGAATGATTTGAAGAAAATAAGATCACCATTTGAGGTTAGAATAAGAAGTTATGGTAGGAGAAAGAAGTGGTAAAATGAGAGGAGGTTGGAGCTATTTATAAGCAAATTTTCCTATGTCATCATTATGTAAAATCAAATCAGCATCTTTTCCTCCTTCTCATGCATCACATCTCTACTCTCTAGTCACCTCATCCATGTAATTATAGCTAATGATGATTCATTAAAAATATTCAAGATATGACAATACCTATATATATATATATATAATGTTTATTATTTTTAAATATGAGTTGTCACATCACTCTCTTTATATATATATATATATATTATTTAAAAACTATGAATTTTTACATCATTGTCTCTATATATATAAGTTTATTTATTAATTAAAGCTAAGATGTGACAAGATATGATGATGGTTAATGATTGTAAAATCTAAGATGTGACAATACTTAATATGTATATATATATATATATATATAAATTGTTTATTATTTTTAAAACTATGTCTTGTCACATCACTTAGTAATCCAAATTAACATAAGATAATTTATTTATAAGTGTATTACTATCTACTTAATTAACTCTTATATATATGTACATATAGTGTACAAAGACGAACAATGTTCCCGACAACTTTCCAGTGTCGAAATGTCGAAATTTCGGAAAACGTTCTTCAGCCACGTTTTCTATTTTCTATGAACTATTTAATTTGGTAAAAAAATTTGAAAACGATTTTACCATCGTTATTAATTAATTAAAATGATTTTGTTTTCATTATAAAACTTACATATTGAATTTTTAAAATTAAATAAATATTCACTAATCAAAGCAGTGAAATTCTGGGTCGTTACAATTTCGTCTATGTGCAATGAGATATATGACAGTTTACCAATTGATAAATCATATAATGCCTTGACGATTTTCCTCCTTCAGCTAGGTACTGCTATAATTAACTATTATATGTAAATATTGAATACTGAAGGTGGAGGGTGGTTGCCATAGTTGGATAGTTGGTACTTCTTCCTCATCGCTATTTGGGCTAGAGAATTCTGCAATAAAGTCATCCAAAGCATGGCCTTTGATGGAGGCACCGGGAAGAAGGTAATGTGGTGCTGGTTGAGTTCCATCGCCTACTTCAGGAGGCAACACTCTATGTCGGGTCGACTAAGGACTTGCTTTAAGGGTTGATTTATGAGGACCTTGATGGACCGAGCCCAGAAATATCAGCGGAGTTTGCAAGTAGTAGTGGGTAGGAAATATGCCAATTTCTTAAGCTTGGCATATCTTGTCTCCAGGCCCGTCAACCTTTTATAGACATAATAGATAGGCGATTGGATATTCACTTTCATATTTTTTGTTTTAATTATGTGCACATGTTACTAAATATTTTGTGGTGGTGAAAAGATACACATAATTAAGTAAAATAACAATTAACTTATGGTAAAACCTAAAAGGTCGGATAATTCATTACAATTCGGAAGCTCGGTTGCCTTAGTTGGATTGTAATCTTTTGTTATAGTGAATCCTTTAACATTCATTAATTTTCCACCTGGACATTTTTGTTTCTTGAATACCAATAAAACGTTACCAATGTAATCATCCACATTGTCATCTTCATTGCGATAACCACGATTAAAATTTAAATTAACTTGATCATTGAAAAAATGACTAAAATCTATGGATGCTTATTCAATATTGTATGCTCTACCAATAGAACCTTTAACACGTGCTTTCTGTTTTACCTTTTTCTTTAGGTGGCCTGGATACTTTAATATAAAAACATGTTCTATTAAATATAATATGTTCGAATGTATAGTGAATATAACTTGCAACATTGCTATATTTACCTCTCAGAAGGGTACATCCATCTATACAGAACTGCCCTCCGCAATAACACTTTAATTGGTAGATGTACTGGTAAATGTTCCTTGTAATTAAAAATTTAAAAGGAAATGTTTTCTTTAGCTTACACAGTAGCTTAACTATATTTATTTCAAGATTGTGTAAATGATTTTTATAAAGAAGTTGTTGTGCGTATATCTTTGAATGATAAATTGAACATTATTATGGGTATCATAACGTTTTATGGTAAAACATCTTAAGTACTATCAGGAATAGAGTCTAAATAAATATACGATTATCGTGACCTTTTATATAAGAGAATATAAGATTCTTCATATCAACGGAACATTTCATTTTTTAAGTAATTCCACCTAGTACCCTCAAAGAATCGACCCACTCTTAGTAGTTTTATACCTTGAGTTTTTTCCAACTCATAATAAGTCAGAACTTTATGGACACATGTGATTCATTTTAACTACCAAATATTGCAATGTTACACGATATCTTTTCTAGATATCAAATCATCTTTGATTTCCCTTTCTTGTTCATAATTAAGTGAAAACCGTTTTCGAATATATTCTTTATGCCTCATGTACAAACTGTGTCGATGTTTAAGATCCTTCCAATACGGTAATTCCCAAAATGTACTCTACTTGCACCAGTTATGATAACCCCCTTTATACATCAAGAATTTTTGGTTCTTTATTTCCCATCTCGTATACTTTTGAACAATTTTTTACGATGTCAACTACCTTTTTTCCACTCAAAACTCTGGTGATTGTATATTTTCAACTTTATTTTTTTTGAAGTTTCTCTTATATGTCTAAAAGGGGCATTGGTTGTAAAAAAGGACAATGACGATCTCACTAACACTTCTTAATATGGAGTTTTAGTGAAAATGCTTTCATCAAATCCATGCACACAAGGCAAAATAATTTACCTCTCGTATGGAAAACATCTTGTATGCTAGAAAGTCACTTATTGTCCACAATAAGCATGCAAATAGTTTTGTAAAAAATATCTTTGATGCATCGTAACTCCCAACTCCTTCTATCCATAATCTTTTCAACTCTTCGATTATAGACTGCATATAAACATTTCCAAGTTTTGGGATTTTTGGGTCTAGAAATAATAAGAGTTAAGAATACTTATGGATTTTAATTTAATAGTATTTTTGTAATATTGTTTACGTTTCGAATTGTTGAAATCCCACTATATATATTGATTCAATAGTATAAGTAGCATAAATGTACGATTTTATGTCATTTTGAATCAATTTAATACTCTGTTTTATCAAATTTGACTTAGTTGATGTTAGTTAAATATCTAAAAAAAAATTGATAACATATAAGATCGAGTATCAAACTAAGACTTAATGACATGAAATTTTCTTATAAGCTTTTACGGCAACAATAATAATTCCATAAGGTTGGATTTAGAATAATGAGAACAAAAACATTACTGTCCTCGAACCATTCGTTATCTATTAATCAAATATATAATTAGTACATATGATAAAATTTATATATAAATAATGTTTTAAAAATAACAAAAAGTAGAATTTGAATCATCAAAATTGGTTAACAAATATAAAGCAAATCTTGCGTTTAAAATTTTAGAAATAGGTTGAATATTCTTGTGAATTAATAGAAAAATCGAGTAGGCACAAGTAGATCCGCTTTCTTTTTTGGAAAAAACGGTTAAATTATCCTATAACATCCTCGACGGTGATGGAAAATTAAAAAGAAATCCATGTATTCTCTACATCTTGTTGTAGAAATTCATGAATATAAACTCAACACGGCAAGAGAATTTCCTACGCCGCACCTACCAATCATTATTTTCTCTACGCTATGCCTACGTTGCGTTAGCTTGACATACGGAATGCTATTATGGGAGATGATCATTTTTCTTGTAGTGAACATAATATAGATCGCAATGTCACGTTCAAATAGTGTTTATTTATTATGGTGAGCAGTTCCAAATACATGGAAGCGAATCGATTGCAAATTTGATCGTCTATTTTTGATCAAATTTAATGCAGAGTTCACCAACATGAGAGCTTTAAATCAAAATTCTACTGCTCACAATCAATTGTCTCACTTTGGCATGCTTAAATTTTCATAAAATTGGAAAAAGCACAAAAGATGGTTCATATGTTTTAAAAGTCGTGCCGGTCTTATAACAAACTTTTAGTTTTCATGATCACTGCCAATAATCTGAATATCTTATAAACAAACTTGGGACTAGCATAGCTCAACGTGAGCAAAAAGAACACTGATGACCACATTTCGTTTGTATTATATATTAAGTAGACATGCAACATAACCTCAGCTTTATATATATAAATTTCATAATTTAAGACGAAGACTTGAAGTGGAAGGTATTGCCGAATGTAAAGAAGATGAATTGTGGATGTAGAAATGGCAAGAAAACGTGGGAGACAGCAAGGGACAGTACTTATTGTCTTGAGCAGTAGAAGAGTTAATAATGGAAAGTTCTACTAAAGCTGTAGGCAATACATATTCTAACTGTCGCCTTGAAAAGACATGTGTTATCTGCCAACATACCCATATCCAGCTATTAAGCAGCTTTTATCAGAAGAAAACGAAAAATAAATTAATACACACAGGTTATGCAGCATTGTTAGATCCATATGCCGTCTCCCCAGTTGCATTTATTTACTAATCGTGGTTAGTACGTAAGACTAGCATTGTTGTATATTATATTACAGTACGTATGATTGGAAGGGTTTTAACAAAGCAATTGGCCGTGTATGGTGTTATGTTCATGTTCTTGCATCCTTATGATGCGCATGAAGAACTGATCAGGACCTGCACTGCAGTGACAGCTATGATCAATTATAGCAGTTATGATTATGACGCTATACCTAAATCTGAGATTTGGTAATGTAGGTAGAAAATGACAGAGTATTCCTGACAGAATTGAATCCAGAAACTCAAAATGGATGCAATGATGTCGGTGCATTTCTGCTAGCACAGGCTTGTTGAATTTTATGATATATATACTTATGTTCACAGTGCGTACAGCCTTTGCTGGGAATGCAATGAAGAAACAAAGTAAATTAAACTCTGTTTTTTTTTTTGCTGGTTGCAAAAACAAACTATCTTCTACTGTCAGTTAATGGGTCGCAAATTTTGGGCCCACTTATTCTGCATTGGCAGTTACATAAAGTTACAGAAGTACTGAAAGGCCTACCAATCGTTATCAATTGTCCGCGAAGAGTTGCAGCTCGGACAACTCGTTCGGCCTTTTAACAATATGTTTCAACGTGCCTACATATCATTTCGGCTATCCACTGTTGTATATTGAGAAATTCTTTTTTTTTTTTGGTTGCATATAGTGGTTTTATATGCATGTCAAAGTTTAACATTCCGATCTGATTACCAGAACCGTTATTGGCCATTTTCAGTGATTACTAAAGTGTATTTATATGTGCACTCTACAAAAATACACAAATACAAATTTCTAATCTAGTGAATATATATATATATATATATATATATATATATATATATATATATATATATATTGTAATTTTGCAATGGAACTTATAATTGAATTAAAAAAAAGTAGAAGTTCAAATTTTTTTTTTATAATAAGTGTGATACTTAATTTAATCAGAACTCTCATTTTGGTGTTTTGAGGTTCGAACTTAAGAATTCAAGAACAACAGCTAGAGATCTTATCACTTGATCAAGCGATCACTGAACGTTTAAAATTTGTACTATAAAATCTTAATGCATTAAGCATATAAATATTAAGAGGATAACAATCCAAATATCTAATACAAAATGCATGAAAAACCAAAAATTATGGAAAATATGAAACTTTTTTCAATTTTAATGCAATTTGGATAAAATAGATGAAAGGTCAATATAAGTCAATGATATACCATAACTTAATGTTAACGGGAAGATAAAAAAAAATATTAACAAAAATATAGAATATGCATATAAAGTATACACCTTAACGGAAATATTAGCTTTGATGATATTTTTCTTCGACCTCGGAGTTATAATAATGTCTTATGAAGAGCAAAAGTTATTTGCTAATCACTAGGCTTGATGATGAAAAAATAAAGGAAAAAGAACCTTTAGTCGTAAATGACACAAGATGTAAAATGGTTTGGCCAAGCTGTCTACGTCCACTATGAAGTTCTCTTACTATATAGCTCTCTTATAATTATAAGGAACTACAATAGAATAATAAGAAAAGATGATATGTCTAAACTATTGAAGCTACTAATCTCAGGGAACTGCTGATCTCAGAGAGCTTGAGTGGCAGATCATGAGTTCCAACCAACCGGGGTCCTAACAAATCCCTTAGAAGTCGCCATGCATGAGGTTCTTGTAGTAGTTGAATTGATGCTTGGACGACTAAGATCGTGCTGCAAAACAGGAGTGAAGTGCGCTTAGCTATTGATCTACTTGAATGGACTTAATGAGAGACAATTATCGAAAAAAAGGAATGCATGTTTGAGATGAAGGCCAAAAGAACTGTACTAGGAGCATGCTCAACCATGCTTTGCATTAAATGCTCTTGTACCTGTAGTATGCTTGTAGGAAATGGGACATGCTTCTTGTTAGAAATAGGTACATTTGTCGCTTTGCTCTCACATGCCTAGGTGGCAGGACGGGCCGAGTTGGCCTGCTGAGACCATAAGGAGGATGGGGAACCGATGAGAGTCGAAGGCATACCAAATCAGGTGAGAGAGACAGAGTGTAGGTCGCAGGTGGCTATATCGAAGATGGATCGATGACAGGCCACCCTTGAGACAGTCTCAAACTATGTCAAGCGGGTCGGAGAGAGAGAGAGAGTCGGTCGGGCAATGGGAGATAGGTCGATCTAGGCTTGCATCTTGTCTTGACGGGCGAGCCAGTAGTTAGGGCAGCTGCACCAAGAGGCTTCGCTAGCAAAAGGCTTGACATTCAATTGAGCAGTGGAGCCGATGAGGGCCTAGACTGGATTCATGTTATCATTATACATTAGAAAACACATTCGACCTGCCCTCAGTCGTGGCTGGCTTGCGAGCTGACATGGACCCTGTCAACTTGGACCGGTCCGGGCCAGGCCAAGATACTTTAATTAGTCTGCCTTCTTACATAAGAAAAATTGAGTCACATTTTGGTCTTCAAGTCCATGTCCGTGAGTGGGCGTAGGTTTGTAAAGTCTCGAAGGCTTCATCGATTGATGATTTTGCTATGCAATTAATGCACAACCCACGTGGCATTGCACCATTGGATGTGGCGATTATGCTGCTCAAGAGGTAGCAGAGATGTATTGTTTCGCCCACGTGCATAGTGTGACACTGCACTTACCACTCTTGAGTGGTTAAGATCCTTTTTGCATTTTTAATCATAACGGTTGCGATCGAAGGTAGTGGTATATAAATACTTGTAACGCCTTGTAAAATAAAAGGTAGTTAATTAAAAAGAATTAATAAGTAATAATTAGAGTTCAAAAATAGAATTTTTACAAACGTCGGAATATGGTTACGAAACTTTTACCATTGTGTTCGTGGCGATTTTCTGATCAACTTTCATATATAAAGTTTTACGATCAAAGTTCAACTGAAAAAGTTATTAACGTTTGAAGATTTCAAACTAGAAATTATTAAAACTGTATTAAAGAAATAAAAATAATTAAATTAACGTTAAAGTAAATGTTAATTAACATTAAAGTAACAGTCATTGTCAAGGGTAATAAAATCAGCGATTAAAGTAAACAAAGCAAATTAAATCAACATTTAACATAAACAATATCTGACCACCGACCAGAGAACACCCTTATTGGGCTCGGTCGACCACTAATGGTCGAACGCCTCCGAAGGAGCGATCGACCGGTCGCTGCTGTAGAAGCGAGAATAAACCTATGCCCATCGGCCTAGATTTAATATAATTTAATCTAACATATATAATTGATTCGTGCGCATATAAATACACTCATAGCCCCCTCACTTTTCGTCTCATATTTTCTGTATCAATGAGCGAAGCTCTGCCATTTCCTCTTCTCCACTTATTTTTTGAATTGTAGAAACTATAAAATATTATATATATATATATATATATATATATATATATATGTGTGTGTGTGTGTGTGTGTAAGTGTAGAATAGAGGAAAATAAAGAGAAGAAAAATACGGGTGAATCGATCCTACGAATAAAAAGGGAAATTCTAAATGTAAATTTAAATTACACGTAATTTAAATCTCTTCTCAGATCGGTCAGATCCATCAATGATTTAATGGCGGCAGTGTCAGGAGTCAGGGACAACTCAGATTTCAAAATATCGTTGATACGGGATCCACCAATGATCTCGGGAAATTCTTTCACGGTGCCGAGAGATTTCTTCGGCAAGAGGATGAAAGTTTGGATATGAAATCAAAGGAAGTAAACGTGGCTAAGGATAGAGTACCATCTGGTGAAAGCTTGGGTAATGATAAGGATAAAAGAAAGAGGAAGCCATATGACGATTCCGGCAAGGCAAGGAGCGCTGGGGAGAACCAAAATTCTCCACTTACACGGGACTAAATGAGACATTGGAATGGATATACATGGAAATTCGAGATCGCCTTCCTTATCGAAGGCCAGCAAGGAGGGAACCCTCAGAACTCGAGAGAGCATCGGAAAGGCACTGTCTCTTTCATGACCTGGACGGGCATGATACCAACAGCTGCAGGCCTCTAAAGGATATAATCGAGGTGCACATAAGGAATGGTCAGTTGCGACAATATGTTGGGACTTGGAATGCGGCGGTGGAACAGGAGCAGCCACCGTCTACCTCAAACAACGACGGCGCGAGGTCTAGGAATGATGGTCGGTTGGTCATCGACTAATCGGAATGGTATGGAATAAGTAGCAAACTCTGGGAAGACGGCTAAGTCGCTTACTCATGTACGGGGACGGAGATAGCCCCTAGGCATGCTTTGAGACGATGATAAACCATGATGCTCCAGTTTGTGAAATTTGCTTTTTCTTTCTAATTTGGATATTTGCTTTTCTTTGGTTTGGTTTTGGAGTTTGGTTTGAATTATGGGTTTTGTTGATTTTCTGGTTTGGATGCTTGTCCTTTGGTTTGGATCTTGGTTTGGACTTTTTATATGGATTTCTGGTTTTTTGATTCGATCTAGATTTCGGATTGGATTTTAATTGGATTTTTATATGGTTTTTGGTAAAAGATCGTCGAGTATGGACTATACTCGGCAAGGGTCTGGAGAGACCAGGATTCGGCATAGGACTTAGGCCCCATATTGTCTATCATTTATCATTTCAGGTCGTCGAGTATGGCTATGCTTGACAAGGGTCCGGGATGACCAGGTTTGGCCTAGGACTTAAGCCAGGATTTATTACGCAGGATTTGGCACACGAGTCGTCGAGTGGACTATGCTCGGCAAGAACCCAGAGAGGTTACGGATTTGGATTTCGGCTTTGAATAGATAAGGATCGGCTATGAACCCGGAGTGGTCCTAGATTTGGCTAAGGGCTCAGAGCGGTCCCATATTTGGATATCGACCCAAAGAGGTCATGGATTTGGTTATCAGTTAGGATATGGATGGATTAGAACTCAATTGTCGGGTTCGGATGGACATGGAATTGGCTAAGGATTTGGTTAATGGATTCGGAACCGGATATCGACTCAAAATAGTCGTGGATTTGGATAAGGATATGACACTTGGACAAAATGGCTTGGTAATGGATTGGATTATGGTTCAGATGATATGGCTATGGATGGAATATGGACTTTGGATGTCGGATTTGAAGTTGTTCAAAACACGTTTTCTTGCCACAAGGCATATTTTGGGGGGCAAATGTTACCCCACCTTTTGGTCAAGGCCGGGATATCAACAAATTGGCTAAAAAGGATGGATATCAGGGTTGGAGATCGATTGAAAACAAGACTATGATTGATACCGTCAAAATTGTACCAAGCTCCAATCAAGGTGGGATCGATAAGGAATGATAAACAAGGCTAGGTGAGGCTACCTTTAAAATTTCAGGTCAATCGGAGTTCGTATGCTCAAGTTATAGATGGATCAATATTCGTGAGAAATGGTTTTGAATCAATACCTCTGTATCGATCATTGAGATGTTTGGTTTGGATCGATCGATATTCATATCGATACATTTCGTATCGATCGAATTCGTATCGATCGAATTCGTATCGATCAGGCAGCTCTAGGAAGGATACAGGTTGATAGGTGTGGATTTTGTATCGATGCATACATATCGGTTGGATGGATACGGCAAAGCAAGTCAATACGCTTCATATTGATCAAAGCTGGGATCGATACGAAGGAAGGAGCAGAGAATGGATACGAGGCAATGGTTACAAGGATTTGGAAAAGCATTTCGTATCGATCACTTATTGATCGATACGAAGGACATACACGGAGAAGGCTATGCTGGATGGATACGAAAAGCAGCAAGAGGGAAGGAGCCATTTCGTATCGATCACATTCGTATCGATCGATACGAAGCGATCAAGGTGGAGCACGAAACATGGATCACTGCGTGAGAATCGGATCGATGCGAAAGCTATGGACACGGGATGATGGATACGAAGACTCGAATCAATGCAGAATTGATGGATACGAAATATGGTGGATACGAAACATCATGGACATGAAATCATCAGCCAACACTAGAAAATTGAAACTTGGATCGATCATATCTCATAAATTACAAACTGAAATTTCATAAAATTTGAAGAGCAAGGACTTTGCACTATCATCTTTCACCATGATCGATCTCAGCTCGTTTGGAGTGATTCTTGATCGATACAAAATCCATATGGATCGATCGGGGATCGATCCCAAACCACTCTAGATTGATCAGGTGGGCCCATCTACGCATGAGAAAGGGTATTCCGAGTTTTGGGGCAGATATTTCCAAATCTACTCCTATAAATAGCAACTCCATGACGGCTATAAGGGGATCTTCTTCTTTTTTGGGCGAGACTCTGTCTTTTTGGTGATTGATTTCAAAGGATTGTAACAGAAGATGTTTTAGAAGTTGATGTCGACATAGGAGGCTAGTATCAATGGAAGTATGGTTATAAGCTATTAAAAACACGATTTCTACCATGGGTCATCACCTTATTGGCCTACTTGTGCCATGTAAGTAGAAAGCTGGAAGGTTTTGCAACCTTTTGATGAAGCCATTTTAAGCCGCCATATGTCACCCCTAGCATGCTCCACATCATCAATCTGATGAAATATCTCAAGCATCCAAGTTGGCACTTTTCCGAATCTAGGAAGAAAGAGTTAGAGCCATAGGTTTAAAACACATGTCAAGGATCCAACAATCTAGAATTAAATAGAAACTGTCCTTAGATAAGAGCAGGCCTTTCCTAAATCTTCTTCTTCGTTATTCTCAGTTGTAATCTCAATGAATATTAAAAGTGCAGTTTTAGACAGTAATGGCCACACCATGCAAAAAAGTGCAAACATGATTAATTAGTTATTATTTCATATGTATCAACTTGACCATACAATTAAAGCCCCATTAAAGTGAGGCTAAAGAGTACAACCGCTTTAATGACTAACTCTACTAAATAGTCGGTCTAGTTAAAGCACCGTTATACACTGCTAAGTTCGCTGAATTAGATTTTTTTAGCACTTTCTTTAGTTTTTGAATATAGATAATTTAATTTTTCCAATTCTATTTTAAACCAGAGTAGCAAAACTTGAGTATGGACTCAAGTTCAAAGGCCAGGTGCATAACGTAAGTATGAGCAGTATTTCCACCTTCAAATTCTGAATTGCATAAATCAAGACTTTTTTGGATTTTGTTATATAAAAGTAAAATACATTTCATATCCCTATATCAACGACGTGGAGACTAAATAGAGTAACTTGAAGTGAGCAGCCGCCAACTACCACCATCATCCGTTGTGCCACCTGAACTTCTGTGCTCTCACTCTCTGGTGCTTCGGTATCCAAATCTCCATTCTAGCTCATAGTATCCATCAGCCCAAGTCCATAGATGCAAAGAAAGGTATGTTTATCGTTATTTTTTAGTTAAAATCAAATATAAAATTTTGTGTGGACTGCATTATTAGTTTTTGATGTGAATCTAAATTTGAAATTATTTGTTTTGAGCATGGAAATGAAACTAAAATGCAATGTTATGTAGATTTACATCAAAAATGATGGTTATTAAGTATGGAATATTTGAAAGGTGTTAGGATAAGCTAATTTTATCCGGACATGGGATAAATTTGTTGTGAGGTGTATTGGCTTACAAACATGCAATATTGGATAAACTTGTATGTTACTTTTAAAATGTGAAATGTGCATAGAAGTGTTAAGGTACCGTTCGCGGTCTTTTTTTTTGCTCCACTTCTGTTGGTGACATGTCGGACGTCTAAACGTGGTTAGCCCCGTCCCCAGCTCCGTTTGGTGAATGTTGAAGAGAGGTTCGTTGGCGTCTGACGCGTCGGATGTTGTGGGAAATTCTAACTCGAAACCACTCAAATCAAAACCCCAAAGCACATCGGAAAAACGAGATCATGGTAAGATATGCAAAAACAACCAATCAATATCTCAATCTCAATTCAATCCAAGACCAATCACAATCACCAAACAAGCAATATATAGAAGCAATAACGAAAAATAAATCATATATCGATTTATAGTGGTTCCACTAATGTCTTGTTAGTATACATCCGCTTTGAGAGAGAGCTTTTATTAATACTAATGAGAAGAGTACAAGAGATTGATTACAATGATCAAAATTCTAACATAAATTGATTTGTGGAGAAGAGAATTGAAGAAAATTAGGTTTTTGATAAAACCTTAATTAATAGAGGCTAAAACCTTGATTAAAAAAAACCCTTTAATCTCTTGGCGTCTGTTTTCCTCTATTTAATCTGAATCTAAAAAATAGCTTATATAGGAGAATATAAGACATAGGCAGAGTTCCAGAATCACCCCTTCAAATATCACAAATCTTTTTATCAAGCTTAGGCCAAAAAACTGGCAAAAGTCGCCAAAGACGTCTATTACAATGCGACAGACATCTGTCCCAAGATTCAGGAAATTTTTTCCTAAAGCCTCAAACGTCCGTCGAAAGTGACAGACGTCTGTCATAGTTCCGTGGAAAGGGTTTGCTGAAGCCTTAGACGTCTATAGAATGGGACAGACGTCTGTCCCAACCTTCGGGTTCCAAACCCTGAGGCTACATACGTCTATCACTTTTTCACAGACGTCTGAGGCTTCTTCAACTCCACCTCGATACTATATCCATCTTCAACTCCAATGGTACTATACCATTAACAATAACCGATAGCACCAACTATTACTTCTTATACCTTCAACCAAATATGAATGCTTTCCCAATGAGCTCCAGTAAAGCCACCCCCCATTGCACTCCATCAACGAGCTCAGGAAAAGCCTCCGCCCGCTAATGAAGTGTTGAAAACATCCAAATCCTAAACCATCTCATCAAAGACTAAAGTGCTAAGGAGTGTAAACTAGTACTCACCAAGAAGATAGGACCTCAATCTCTCACCGATACTCTTCCTCATCTACAACCAAGCTCCCCCCTCAATCGTGCCATCCCGTGGCACATATCACTTCTCCTAGCGAGTCAAGTTCGAGCAATGCTCAAACTTCTCAACCGGCAATGCCTTAGTGAACATATCCACCGCGTTATCCTTTGTATGCACTTTTCGAAGGTATACTTACTTATCCTCATCCATGGCTACTAAAAATGACTCTCTCACTTCAATATGCTTAGTCCGTGAGCTAAATGCCAAATTCTCTGCCAAGTGAATAGCACTCTGGCTATCACATCGAACATCGATGCTATCATGCTCGAATCCTAAGTCACACAACAATTGCCTCAAATAAAGTGCCTTCTTTGCCGCCTTCACCGCGGCTATTAACTCCGCGGCTATAGTGGATAAAGCAACTACGGTCTGCAATTTCGATCTCCAACTTATGACTGTACCTCCAAGTGTGAAGACATATCTTGAAGTTGATTTTCTTCGATCCCTATCACTGGCATAGTCTGAATCACAATAACCAACCAACTTGCAATCCATCCTCTTACTACCGCCAAAAACAAGACCATGAGATGATGTACCTATAAGGTATCTCAATATAAGCTTCATGGCTTCCCAATGCGATTTCCCCAGATTAGCCATATATCGACTAACCATCCCGACGGTATTTGCAATATTGGGTCTTGTACACACCATAGCATACTTTAGACTTCCAAACACACCAGCATATGGCACCTCTGCCATATAAGCCTTGTCTTTCTCCAAGATAGGTGATCCCTTACTTGAAAGCTTCAAATGCAAAGGTGGTGTATTTGATGCCTTTACATTCTCCATGCTAAACGGCAAAGCACTTTATGTATGTACTCCTTTTGATTCAATTTCAACTCAAAACGCTTTCGATCTCTTTCTATTTCCATGTCCAATATCCTTTTTGCTTCTCCAAGATCCTTTATTTCGAACTCCGGTTTCAAACTCAGCTTTAACTTGTTGATTTCATTCTTATCTTTAGAAGAAATGAGCATGTCGTCTAAATACAAGAGTAAATACACCCAACAATCAATTTTCAACTTCTTGAAATATCACAAGCATCCTTGATGCTTGTATCAAAACCAGTTTCAAGCATAAAATGATCAAATCTCTTGTACCATTATCAAGGTGATTGCTTTAAACCATATAGTGATTTCTTTTGTAGGATCGTTTTCACCCTAAAGGAGGGGGGTGAATAGGGTGATACTAAATATTAATGGGAAAAAAATAAAAACAGTAACAGAAAACAAAGTAGAAAAGATCACACACAATTTTACCCAGCTTCGGCAATAACCTGCGTGCTACCCCAAGGTTTCTACTAGAAATTAGGTAATCAGACGCTTACAAAGACACGTAAACTCGTGACATCCGCTAACTCGATTAAGCAAACTCTGAGCTCAAAACCTTGCCACAACTCAACCACTGAGTTGCGAATTCTCAAACTATGCCATGTAGTTTGTACCTACTTACACAACTAGAAATTTACAGAATTTAAAATAGAATGTTTACTAACTAAAAAAACCCTATTTTATAATCTAAGCCCAAAATAAAAAATAGACTTGCCCAATATAATAAAGTAGAGAACGTCTTCCCCCTTTAGTTTGTGAAATGTTCGGCCGTTCCTTTTGTTGCTCTTCAAAAAATTAGGGTTTTGAAGATTGAAGCCGCCGCTTGAATTAGAAGTTCGAATTGATTGCTTGTACGCTCTTGTTCCTCAATTAGCTTTGACGCTTTGTTCTTCGATTTGCTTTACGGCCGCTTCGAGATCAAGTTTGAATGGAATAAAATCGGTATGTAATTTTTTACTTTATTTCTCTGTTGATTTGCTTGAATTTGAACTCGATACTTGCCGATGATGAAATTGGGTTCAATTTATAGGGTTCGAAACCCTATAATCTCGATCGTGTATTTTTGGTTTGAATTTTTCAGTTGATTTGCTTGGTCGTTCGATTATTAATTGAATGCTTGTGATGAATTCTGACTTGTTCATTGTATATACGTTACTCCATGAATTCAATTTTGCTACGTTCTTTTCTGCTATGACTTTGGCATTTGAAGTTGATCCTCTCTTTACTGCTATGACTTGTTCATCATGCTCCGTTCCATTCTTTGCTGGCAATTTTTGAATTTTTTTTAATAATTCAATGGTGTTGTTCATTTGGTCATTTATGATGATATGTTTATGGTTTGAATTATTTGTTGTGTGTGTCTTCATTGGTGCTGTGTGCATTTCTTGTTTGTTATTGGTATCTTGCCTTTGCTGTACTGATATGGTGAGATTGCTTCTTGTATCCACTGCTTTATTGCTCGAAACAGATATCTCCATGTATATACATATCACTGTATCCATCTGCCTTGAGTCCAGACATTTCTGTGCACTTGAATTGCTTCAGTTACCATCACCGTTACTATACCGATTCACTACCGTGTTGCATGCTCTAGTATACTACATTTTGATGTGTTGAGTAACTCACTGCCTTGAGTTCATTGATATGCATCCCTTTTGTAGCTTGCTTGTGCACTGCTCATTACTTTTGCCTGCACATGTACACTTGTATTTGTCTCTGTCCTCAATTCTGGTTGTTAATGCCTGAATGCTTGCATATCCATGTACATATGAGCTTGTTTACTTATTTGGTTGCCACTATATATATGTATACATATGTGTACACATATGTATATATGTATGCTTGCCTGCACTTGATCGTTGTCACTGTTGTGTTCTGGTTTGGGTTCTGACATTTCATTGCTCTGTTCACTCGAGTGCTTGCTTCCATGTGTGATTCCCTTGCATTGCTTCGAGTTGAATTGCCTGTTGCTTCGAGTCATTTCATTTACCTGGTCAGTGTTGTATTGTGTGGTGGTCTGGTTTGGTTTTGGTTGAGGCTGAGTGCTCTGACTGGTCTGGTTCCATGTTTTCATGTTGGTTTGTATGCATGTACATTTGTAGTCTGGTTTTCTTGATACATGTTTTCATGTGTGTTCGAGCTTGTGTTCACAACTCCTTATATTTGGTTCTCTTATATTCATGTTCAAGTTGATTAGTTACGTTGAAGACTGTTCTTGCCTTTGTTATTGAATCTGAAAACTGCTTTCCTTGTTTGAGTTTGATCTGAAGCTTTATTGCTTTGACTTTGTTCACTGGTCCATATTTGAGCTGAGTCCATTCTGGTTATCTCTGACCATTTTCATTGCCATTTGGTATTTATACTCTAAAGTCTGGTATATGTTTATGTTTTGATGTTGGTTTGGTTATACTGGTCTGTTGGTCTTCATGTTGCGTTATGTTCATGCCAGAATGTAGCTTGATGCATTTAAAGTTTGATTACATTGCTCCATTGCTGCGTTGTTTTCATGACTGTATTTTGTTTGCACCTGAGTTGAATCCAGTTTGGATTTGACCTTGTGCTCACCTGTCCCTGCAATTTTAACAAGCAAGTGTATATCGGTGTGCACGACCTTGTGGTATATACAGTGATACACTGTGCATGCAACAAGTTAATTGTGTAAGATGAATTAAAAGAAAATGATGACGAACAACCCAAATAACCGAGGCAAACAATATTTTCAAAACACGCACTTTATTGTGCACAACAAAATATTTTATTTTTTTATTTTACTACGTCAGTGTTTATTTTGCAGATATTTTGATGTGGATACGGACTGGAGCAAAGTTGAAGATCAAAATACGAGTGAAGAGTGAATATGTAGTGAGGTGAAATATGTATGAAAAATTATATATTGAAAATTGTGTTGTAATTGAAACTTTTATAGTGAGAGCTTAAATTTATACTATTCGAATTTGTAATAAAATATTGGTTTGAATAAAATATTTGTTTAAATAAGAATTCCGAGTTATTTATTTTATTCAACAAATATTTATTTAATTATGTGAAAAATAAAATAGTACAATAACAAATACATTTAAAACGAATATATATATATATATATATATGTTTATTATCATTAAACAAAAATCATAGGCTATTGTATTCTACAATCTCTCACTTTTGATGATAACAAACATATATTAAGATTTTGACTTTATTAACTATATTTGTTTTGATGAATTCTATTTGATCCCCCTATTTGAATACTCCCCCTCCAACAAAGCTCCTCCTACACGTATGCATGAAAATATATATGCAAATAAGACAAAAAAACAAATGCAATGAGCATAGATGAGAATATGCTAAAAAAATATGACTTATTTGCCAAAATCTTAACTTCTCTCTCCCCCTTTTGTTATCAGCCAAAGAGTAATAGAGTTACAAAATAGTGATAGATATTAATACAACATTAATACTTAATTGAGTATAAATATTCAATTTCAAGAAAAATCAAACAAAAATCATAAATACTCTGTTAGGCACATATTCCACTTTAGAGTGATAGGGATGATGTCGGCATAGAAAACCATATAGTCGTATCCATTTATGGTATACTTATGACTGGAATTTGAATACTTACTAACCATGCATAACCGTTAGGACTTTTAAATGAGATTAGTAGTATTCCCAATTTTTATTAAAAAATGAATCCCAAGTTTCTTCTAACCACGCATAACAGTGAGGATTTTTAAATGGGGTTAGAATCAACTCGCCTATTTAATAATCAATTTTGATATGTGTTCCATACATGCATAACCGTAAGGACTTTTAAATGAGCATGAAAGCACATAATCAAAGATTCCAAGTAGTTCATCCATACATAACCGTGAGGATTTTTAAATGAGAGTGAGTACTTTTGGATGATTTTATTGCTAATTAATTAAAAAAATGAATAATTTTCTGTTTAAATACCACATTTTGACATACTATATTAGATTTTGATGAGTGATTATCGTAGCAATATGATAGGAATAGAGATGGTCATGGAATTTTTACCAACCAAAGTTATTACAAATTTTGTTTAATTTTTTTAAAGAAATTTACTAAATATACCGTCTCAAGTCATTATGTATGATTAATATCAACACTCATCACTTTTTTTCCAATCACTATTTATCTTTTCGATAATTAGTAGGGAGTCGGATTAGTTAATATAGGAATTTAAGATCAAATCCAAAAATATAAAATTAAATTTCTAAAATGCCTAAACTTGGATAAAGTCGACAAAAACTATTTTCTGAAGGGGCTTTGTAAAAATGTCTGCTAATTGAAAATCAGTTGAAATGAAATTTATGCAAATATTTTCTTTGGAAATGTGATCTCTAATGAAATGTCCCTACATAAAACACATTCCACTAGTACTTTTTCTATCAACTAGACTACCAGCATAATCTGCATCTGAATACCGCTTTAACTCAAAGTTATCATTAGTTAGATACCATAGACCAAACCATGGGGTATGCAACAGATATTTTGCATCTTACCTAAAAATAATGTTTCTTTTGATGATTGGTCTGAATCAAAAATAACATTCATTCTCTTATCACAAGAGTAGACGATTGAAATCAGATTATGGTGCAGATTTTCAACATATAATACATCGTTTAAGGTAAATTGTCATTACCTACTTTACCTTTACCGATAATTTTACATTTATCGTTGTTGCCCATTGTGACTCTGCCACCTTTGTACTTCTCTAGGCTAAAGAACTTTGATTTGTCGCCCGTCATGTGCCTGGAATAGCCAGAATCTAGGTACCACTCTTGTTGTTCCTTAGCCTGCCAACACACCTACACGAGGAAAGAGTTTTGTGACCTATTTGTTTTTATAGGTCCATGATTGTTAGTGACAAAAGATTTTGAAAAATAAGTTTGTGTAGAACCAAGACAATCTATGTTTGTTCCTTTTGGCACCCAAATTTGTTTGACTTTTAGGGATTTTACATTTGTGCCTTTAGGAACCCAAATTGGTATGGTTTTCATGTGTTTGGGTCTAAACCAACAATTGTTTTGATTGTGTCCAATTTTTCTACAAATCGTGCACTTGGAGTTTACATGATTAGTTTCACTTCTAACTCTTTCAGATTGAGTATACCCAAGTCCTTGTCTAATAGTATTAACAGTTTGTTTCCCTAATAGCATATTTAGTGATCTTTCTCCTTTAGAGAATTTTTCTAAAGTTATGGACAATTGTTGGACTTGTGAGTTGAGAGATTCATTTTCATTCAATAACAACGTGCACTTTTTAATATAATTTTCTCTCCTAGTATTTTCACTTTCTATCAAAATCATAATTTCATTTTCAAGCGATTTAATTTTAATTTCTGATTTTTTTGTTTTCTCTTCAAATGATGGACACTTATCACACTTAAGGCATTTATTTCTATAGTTTTGAACCATTTGATCAAGTTGCATATTTAGTTCTATCAATCTACCTTTTTGTGATTCAATTTTAGCGTACTTCTCCTTAAGTCTTTCAAAACAGCCATTTATTTCATGAAAATATATAAGTAATTGAGAGTGAGTAAGTTTTGATACCTCGCTTGGCTCGTCATCATCGTTGTCACTTGTTTCTCCTCGAAGACACAGATTTTCTCTATCACTCTCACTGCCAGTGCTTTCATCATCTTCATCACTTTCATCCCTAGTAGGTGCAAAACTTCTCCTTTCTTTCCTTTGCCAAATAGATTTTGAGGACAATTTGGCTTGATATGACCAGGTTTATTACATTTGTGACAAATGATCTCCTGCTTTTATGAGTCGTCTAGAGCTTTGACTATTCTGCTCTTTAATTCTTAATTTAGGGCTGGATTTCCATACTTGCGGTTCCATCATTTGAATCTCTTTATTATTAGTGCCAGTTCAGCTGCTCCTTCATCATCATCATCTTCACTTTCCATCATTCCTGTGAGAGCTATTGATTTCTTTCGCGTATCTCCTTCTTCATATTCTTCCTTGAATTTGATTTTTAGCTCATAAGTGGTGAGATTTCCGATGAGTTCTTAAACTTTAACTTGTTTCAGATCCTTGGATTCTTGAATGGCAGTCACTTTTGCTTCAAAATTTCATGGAAGAATTCTGAGGATTTTTTGGACTATTTCCAGTTCTGTGTATGGTCCTCCTAGAGATTTTAATTTGTATACAAGATTAGAAAGATGTCTATACATTTCTTTGACACTTTCATCCTTTGCCATTGTGGAGTTCTTATACTCGCTACTAAGCATGGCAATGCGATTCTTTAACCCGGGAGGTTCCTTCATGAGTCACTTCAAGCATGTGCCAAATTTCCTGTGCAGTTAGACAATGTGAGACAAGGTTAAATTCAATTTGATCTAATGAGCAAATAATAGAATTCATAGCTTTAGCATTAGCAATTTGCTATTTAGTTTCAAGATCTGTCCATTGAGCTATAGAATTTTCAACTTCTTGGTTATCTACCATTATTGTTGGTGTGTCATATCCCGTTTCAACAATATTCCATGCATCTATGGTTTTCAGAAAAATTTTCATTCTAATTTTCCAATATGCATATTCACTATTGAACATGGATGGTCTAACTATGGACTGACCTTCAACAAAAGCATTATTAAAAGAAATCACTGGAAAAAAATCAAATTTTTTAACAGAAAAATGGTTTTTGTTCCTATCTCTGATACCACTTGTAGGATCTTTTTCACCCTAGAGGGGGAATGAATAGGGTGATACTAAATATTAATGCGGAAATAAAAATAAAAACAGAAATAGAAAACAAAGCAAAATGATCACACACAGTTTTAGCCAGCTTCGGCAATAACCTGCCTACGTGCTGCCCTCAAGGTTTCTACTAGAAATTAGGTAATCAGACGCTTACAAACACACGTAAACTTGCGGCACCCGCTAACTCGATTAACCTAACTCCAAGCTCAAAACCCTACCACAACTCAGCCATTGAGTTGCGAATTCTCAAACTACGCCCCGTAGTTTGTACCTAGTTACACAACTAGAAATTTACACAATTTAAAATAGAATGTTTACTAACTAAAAACAAAACCCTATTTCAAAATCTAAGTCCAAAATAAAAAATAGACCAACCCAATATAATAAAGTAGAGAACGTCTTCCCCCTTTTGTTTGTGAAATGTTCGGATGTCCTTTTGTTGCTCTTCAAAAAATTAGGGTTTTGAAGATTGAAGCCGCCGCTTGAATTAGAAGTTCGAATTGATTACTTGTACGCTCTCGTTCCTCAATTAGCTTCGACGCTTTGTTCTTCGATTTTCTTTATGGCCGCTTCAAGATCGAGTTTGAATGGAATAAAATCAGTATGTAATTTTTTACTTTATTTCTCTATTGATTTGCTTGAACTTGAACTCGATACTTGTCGATGATGAAACAGGGTTCAATTTATAGGGTTCGAAACCCTATAATCTCAATCGTATATTTTTGGTTTGAATTTTTTAGTTGATTTGCTTGGTCGTTCGATTATTAATTGAATGCTTGTGATGAATTTTGACTTGTTTATTGTATATACGTTACTCCATGAATTCGAATTTGCTCCGTTCTTTTCTGCTATGACTTTGGCATTTGAATTTGATCCTCTCTTTACTGCTACGACTTGTTCGTTATGCTCCGTTCCTTTCTTTGCTGGCAATTTTTGTTTTTTTTGAATAATTTAATGGTGTTATTCATTTGGTCATTTCCGATGATATGTTTCTAGTTTGAATTGTTTGTTGTGTGTGTGTCTTCACTAGTGTTGTGTGCATTTCTTGTTTGTCATTGGTATCTTGCCTTTGCTGTACTGATATTGTGAGATTATTTCTTGTATCCGCTGCTTTATTTCTCGAAACTGATATCTCCCTGTATATACATATCACTGTATCCATCATCTGCCTTGAGTCTAGACATTTCTTTTCACTTGAATTGCTTTAGTTACCATCACCCTTACTATATTGATTCACTGTTGTGTTGCATGCTCTAGTATACTGCATTTTGATGTGTTGAGTAACTAACTGCCTTGAGTTCATTGATATGCATCCCTTTTGTAGCTTGCTTGTGCACTGCTCATTACTTTTTCCTGCACATGTACACTTGTATTTGTCTCTGTCCTCAATTCTGGTTGTTCATGCCTGAATGCTTGCATATCCATGTACATATGAGCATGTTTACTTGTTTGATTGCCACTATATATATGTATACATATGTGTACACATATGTATATATGTATGCTTGCCTGCACTTGATCACTGTCACTATTGTGTTCTGGTCTGGGTTCTGACATTTCATTACTCTATTCACTCGAGTGCTTGCTTCCATGTGTGATTCCCTTGGACTGCTTCGAGTTGAATTGCCTATTTCTTTGAGTCATTTCATTTACCTAGTCAGCGTTGCATTGTGTGGTGGTATGGTTTGGTTTTGGTTGAGGCTGAGTGCTCTGACTGGTCTGGTTCTGGTTCCATGTTTTCATGTTGGTTTGCATGCATGTACATTTGCAGTCTGGTTGTCTTGATACATGTTTTCATGTGTGTTCGAGCTTGTGTTCACAACTTCTTATATTTGGTTCTCTTGTATTCATGTTCAAGTTGACTGGTTGAAGACTGTTTTGCCTTTGTTATTGAATCTGAAAACTGCTTTCCTTGTTTGAGCTTGATCTGAAGCTTTGTTGCTTTGACTTTGTTGACTGGTCCATATTTGAGCTGAGTCCATTTTGGTTATCTCTGACCATTTGCATTGCCATTTGGTGTTTATACTCTGAAGTCTAGTATATGTGTATGTTTTGATGTTGGTCTGGTTGTACTGGTCTGTTGGTCTTCGTGTTGCATTATGTTCATCCCAGAATGTAGCTTGATGCATTTAAAGTTTGATTGTATTGCTCCATTGCTCCATTGCTGTGTTGTTTTCATGACTATATTTTGTTTGCACCTGAGTTGAATCCAATTTGGGTTTGACCTTGTGCTCACCTGTCCCTACAATTTTAACAAGCAAGTGTATATCGGTGTGCAAGACCTTGTGGTATATACAGTGATACACTGTGCATGCAACAAGTTGTTCATGTAAGATGAATTAAAAGAAAATGATGACGAACAACCCAAATAACTGAGGCAAACAATATTTTCAAAACACACACTTTATTGTTCACTGCAAAATATTTTCTTTTTCAATTTTACTGCGTCAGTATTTATTTTGCAGATATTTCAGATACGGGATACAAGCTAGAGCAAAGTTGAAGATCAAAATACGAGTGAAGAGTGAATATGTAGTGAGGTGAAATATGTATGAAAAATTGTATATTGAAAATTGTGTTGTAATTGAAACTTGCATAGTGAGAGCTTAAATTTGTACTACTCGAATTTGTAATAAAATATTTGTTTGAATAAAATATTTGTTTAAATAAGAATTCCGAGTTATTTATTTTATTCAACAAATATTTATTTAATTATGTGAAAAATAAAATAGTACAATAACAAATACATTTAAAACGAATATATATATATATATATATATATATATGTTTACTATCATCAAACAAAAATTATAGGCTATTGTATTCTACATTTTTAGCTTGCAAACCAAATTTGACTTACCATCTACAACAAACCCTTGCGGTTGCTCCATGTAAATGTCTTCATCCAAATCACCATGCAAGAAGGCGGTTTTCATATCAAGTTGCTCCAACTCCAAGTTGTGAATAGCAACTATGGCAAGTAATATCGGGATAGAGGTATGGCGCACAACCGGTCCGAATATCTCATCATACTCCTTTCCCTTTTTTGTGCAAGCCCCTTAGCCACTAGCCTAGCTTTGTATCTCCCATCGTCCTTCACCTTGTATATCCATTTGCACCCAATAACACAATTTTCTTAGGAAGTGGAACTAAATCCCAAGTTTGATTCTTCATCAACGATTGCATCTTTTCCTCCATGTCATAAATTCACTTCGAGCTATCACTCGACTCCATGACGTCATCAACGTCCATCGGCTCATCTTGGACTACATGAAGAGCATAGTTCAAATTATCAGAAAAGCTACCAATCCCCATATCTTTCGGGTGGCCTTATAGCACGACGACCAACCCGACTAGCAATATCATCACCCAAACTCTTTTGGCTCCACCTTGAACCGAAACCTCTCCAAAATCATGCACATCACCAACATTACTAGAGACACCCTATGGAATATATAATGTCACATCAACCGCTACCTCATCGCAAGCATCTCCAACTACTCTACTCTCTCTACGCCTTGGACAAAATGTGGGAATAACTTACTTCTCCTTTGATTCACCATGAACCAAATCTGGAACATCCGATGAGCTCTCATTCTCCTTGAAAAAAGCTAACTCATCAAAAGTAACACGACGAGAATTCACAACCTTCTTCTTTTTCGGATTCCAAATCTGATAGCCTTTTACTCCATCTGTGTAACTAAGCAAAATCCCCTTGAAAGCTCTAGGTTCAAGCTTATCATTTCCATGCATATAAACCAGACCAACAAACACATGAAGATAGCTCAAGTCAATGCTTTTTCCCTTCCACACTTCCTCCGGAATTTTTTTACCAATAGCCGAGCACGGAATTCGATTAATAATATGCACTACGGTTGACAAAGCTTCAGCCCAAAATCCCTTAGACAAACCCGATTTCAATCTCAAGCATCGAGCTTTCTAGCAGAGTACGGTTCATCTTCTCTGCAACACCATTAGGCTGCGGATCTCCTGGTGTTGTAGAATGCCTCTGAATACCATGATGCTTGCACACCTCCAAGAATTCTCCGGAAACATACTCCCTACCATTGTCGGACTTTAGAACCTTCAAAGACTTGCCACTCTCATTCTCAACAAGAGCTTTTCATGCTTTGAACTTTGCAAATGCCTCCGACTTGGACATCATTACATACACCCATACCTTTTGAGAAAAGTCGTCAATAAAAGAAATTTAATAGCGAGCTCCTCCCAAAGAAACTATCGGTGCCGATCCCCAAACATCCGTCTGAACATACTCAAGAACCCTTCTAGGATCATGTTTTCCCTCACCGAATGAAACTTTAGTTTGCTTCCCCATGACACATTCCTCGCAAAACTCTGGTTTGTTAAAACTCTCTCAACCGATCATCTCCCTCTTCCAAAGAATATCCAAAATCCTCTCTGAGACATGACATAACCTCAAATGCCACAACCTAGTCGCATCCAAGCCACGAGAACTATCAACTCCTACACAAATTTCACCTTCTATAGTCACTCCTTAAAGCAAATAAACACCATGAGTCCTAGCACCCTTCATCACCACAAGCACACCCTTCGAAACCCACAAGCTATCACTTTGAATAGTGATCTTACAACCTAAAGAATCCAGCCACCCCAAAGAGATAAGTGACTTCCGAAGTCTAGAACATAGCGTACATTAGTGAGAGTACGGACCACTCCATCAAACATTCGAATTTGCACGGAACCAATGCCTTTCAACTTACAAATAGCACCATTACCCATAACAATTGAATTTCCTTCTTTATCAGCATAAGATGAAAAACAATTCCTAATCGGCATCATATAATAAGATGCTCTCGAATTGAGCACCCATTCACTACCCGAAACATCTGATGCTACCGCCGTCAATACATCTACGTCTCCCTCACCAACTCCACTTTCCCCCGCAATGATGAAGATGCTACTTCCTTCTTTGCCTTCTCCTTGTCCAGATACTCATTCTTCCAATGACCGGGCTTCTTACAAATATAGCACTTGCCTTTTCTTTCATTCGACTTTCCTCTCCAACCGGCGTTCCTTAATTTAGAACTCCCCCGGTTCTACTTCTTCGCATATCTCTCCTTCTCCACAAATAAACCATGACCACTACTAGCACCACTACTTCCATCATCTAAATTCTTCATTTAATCCCGCAACTTCTCGCTAAGAAGGCCTATTTTGACATCATCTAGAGTTAAAGTATCTTGGCTATAGATCAAACTATTTGTGAAACTCGTATAACGGTCCGGCAACGAACACAACAATATCATCGCCTTTTGCTCTTCCTCAATCTTTAAATATACCGCTTTCATCTTCATTAGAAAATCATCAAAAGTATTCAAGTGTTCCTTTAGTGAAGTACCTTCCTTCATCTTATAGGTGAAGAACGTTCGCAACAATATCAAACGATTAGTTAGTGGCTTCTTCACATACAACTCCTCCAACTTGTCTCAAATACCCTTAGCGGTAGTCTCACCTCTAATTTCGGAGATAACATTCTCCCCCATAGCAAGTTGAAGTGTAGTGAATGCCCACTCTTCCATTTCCTGGGACTCAGCATCCGAGATGTCTGCCAGCAACAAATGTAAGTCAAACACTACCCGATGCACCCGATTCCTCCTAAGAACCGCTTTCATCTTCCATTGCCATTTTTCAAAATCATTATCGCCATTCTACTTGTCTGTAACCAATTATGATCCCGAAGCCGCATACGAACCACGTACATAAGGCGCTACTCCACTTGGATTACTCATTGAGGAACTACTTGAGGTATTATCTGATTCCGACATTTCTACAACCACCTACCAACACCAATGCTCAGATACAAAATGTTGTGGGAAATTCTAACTCGAGGCCACTCAAATTAAAACCCCAAAGCAAGCGGAAAAACGAGATCATGGTAAAAAGTGTAAAAACAACCAATCAATATCTCAATCTCAATTCAATCCAAGACCAATCACAATCACTAAACAAGCAACATATAGAAGCAATAACGAAAAAAAATTACACATCGATTTATAGTGGTTCACTAACGTCTTGTTAGTGTACATCCACTTTGAGAGAGAGAGAGAACGCTTTTATTAATACTAATGAGAAGATTACAAGAGATTGATTACAATCATCAAAATTCTAATATAAATTGATTTGTGGAGAAGAGAATTGAAGAAAATTAGGTTTTTGATAAAAACCCTAATTAGTAGAGGCTATAACTCTTGATTAAGAAAAACCTTTAATCTCTTGGCGTCTTTTTTCCTCTATTTAATCTGAATCCAGAAAATAGCTTATATAGGAGAATAGGAGACCTAGGCAGAGTTCTAGAATTGCCCCTTCAAATATCACAAATTTTCATATCAAGCCCAGGCCAAAAAACTGGCAGAAGTCGGCATAGACATCTGTCACAATGCGACGGACGTCTGTCCCAAGGCTCGAAAAAATTTTCCCTAAAGCCTCAAACGTCGGTCGAAAGTGACACAGACGTCTGTCATAGTTCTCTGGAAAGGGTTTGTTGAAGCCTCGGACGTCTATCGAAAGTGACAGACGTATGTCCCAACCTTCGGGTTCCAAACCCCGAGGCTACAGACGTCTATCACTTTCTCACAGACGTATGTCACTGTTGCTCCAACACCACTCCACTTTCTTCGTCATATCTTTCTCCTCCAAGCTCCGATTTATGAACCGTTTTCTCCGTCACCAAGCTACTTCCGACCCCTTCAATTCTCTATATATAGTGTCGCCAAAATTCAACATCGGACGCATCTATATTGTCGTTCTCATCCTTCCATTCAAATACTCCAATCAAGTATCCCATTTGCATCGCAAACGCATTCCATGTTCAACCAATTTCTCCGCTCAAATACACCATTCAAATGCCCCACTCAGATTTCCCATTTCCATTCCCAAAGAACGCACCCTCAAGCGATGGAGCAGCGACTGTACTATAGCGGATAAAGAGTACATGAAGTCATATCTTTTACTGTTTGTACATGAATACTGCTTTTAATAAAAAAGATCCATCAACAAGTCATCTTATATAAAAATAGCACTAATGTTAACAAAGAGTTCATAATCCAGAATAGATCATTTGCAAGAACATAATGTACAAATTAATTTGAAAATAAAAGAGTGTATAAAGTAGATGACCCAACAATGTAAGGGGCCATAGGTGCAATAAAACCTGTAAATATAAACTGACCATTGATTGGGAACTAGACAAATTAAGATGGTGGGTGATGAATATAAAAATATATTGGGTTGGGAAGTAGACAATCAGTATACAAAGAAGGGATGCAACTATGTCAGACTTGCTGAACACAGTACCTTGTGTAATATAGTATAAAACTTCATAATTATAAGTAGCACAAATATGGCTGCTATTTTTTAAGAATTCCTAATAACTATAACAATTTCTCGCGTTTTAAAAGTTTTGACTTGGCTTACTCAAGTCGATTTCAGTATTATTATTATTTTTAAATTGGTTAATTTTTTTCCTTCTACTATATCTCCCTTTCAATTTCATTTTATTTTTTAAATTATACCTTTTGCAATTTCATTTAGGAGTATTTTTGTAATAAATTGAACATTTAAAACAAAGTTTTTACTATAACTAAAATTTGAACGTGTATATAAGTTGAAACTCATGTGTATATTGAATGGATTATGTGAACCGCGCTGTTTTGTCAAGTTTACATGCTTCATTTAAAAAAATTATATACACAACATTAAACCCTTGTCATTATAGTTTCTTTGACATGTTAACATGATTATTTGTGGCCATTTGTGAGGGCAAGATGGTGCTAAATGCCCTCTTCTTGATGGCAGTTTTTTTATTTAAATTGGTTTTTTCCGGAAAATTTGCTAAAATCGTAAAAGTAGTAACAATTGTTATTGGCTTTTAATTTTTTAAACAAGGACAAGCAGAAACATAAATTTAATTTTTTAAATGAGGACAAGCAGTAACCTAAACATTAAAAGCGTTAACTTTTCGATAAATGGCTCAATAACATTTATTTATACGAGGATAATCCGTAACATGTATTTAATTTTTTTATTGAATATAATGAAAAAGTTATCGCTTTTTGCCTAAATCTAATTCTTATGTTTAATTTATTAAAACGAACGTTACGGCACGCGCTTCGAGCGTGATAATGGCACATGCTTTACATGTAAATTGTTTTTCTATAAATTGAATGTGTTTAACATATTTAAGAGAAATGATTTGCATAAAAGTTAAATCGTATTTTTACGTCTAAATCACGTGTAGTAAGTTTTTGTTTATAATTCTTAGTTGCAATGTCTAATTTGTTGTTTTTGAATTTTTGTTTCTAATCATTTGTAAAAAAAAACGTTTATTTGTTAGATTTTTTTAAAGTGTTATTAAGATTCGATAATATTTGTAGAGGAAAAATTTTGAATTTGTAAAACAAAGTTTATTTGTTAGATCCTATATTCAAACGATACTAGAATTTAATAATATTTGCATGGGTTTATTTGTTAGATTCTATATTTAAATGATACTAAAATTTTATAATAGTTGTAGAGGGGAACTTTGAACTTGTAAAAGAAGTTACATCTAATTTTTAGATGATATTAAAATAGTGTGGGATTTTTGGTAGTTCATCCTGACACCAAAAATGTGTGACATCAAACTTATTATAGCTATTAATAAAGATGTGTTGAATTATCTAGAAGAATCTTTTATTATCTAATATATTTGATATATTCTCATTTCAGCGAACATGCAAATCTAGAAATATATTCATTTAAAAATATTCAAGTTTTAATAGAAATAACAGAAATTATTTTTTGTTTTAGACGATTGTAAAGAGATATAGACAATACTTGAAATATATACGAGTGAAGTGTATTTTGGAAATTTCACAGCAGTCGGACCAGAAGATTTCTTTTTCAAACCAACTGTTAAAAAAGATTTAATGACTCTCTAATTTGGTTTATCCCTAAATCTAATTCTTATGTCTAATTTATTAAAATTTAACGACTCTTCAGCCCAGTATCTTTTCATTTTGCTCATAATTCTTCTCTTTTCATTTTTCCGTTTTTTCCTTCTATGGATGGAGTACATAAAAGGCTATGAAGGTAAAAATTTAGACATTTTTTTACCTATATCTACAACAAAGGATCTGGAGCAGAACCATCTGCTTTCAATTTCATGAAGAACAGGGCTTAGTTTTGCTAGCACGTCACCTTTATAATCATGATTTCCTAGGACAGCAATATAATTTCATAGGTAAGATCAATCAGTACAGATTCATTTCCAATATGTATTTTAACAATGTTTGGTCAATTAGTACAGATTCATTTCAAATATGTATTTTTTAATCATGTTTTGTCAGCAATACGGTCAGAACCTGTAGTCTAAATGCAACCTTTACCATTAATCCTGTCCTGAAACTAAGGCGGTAAGTCTGATCATATTCCTTTTATTCAATGTCAAAGTTCTAGTACTTAAGTTACAGTTTACGTGTAAAACTAAAAACTAATTATCCATGTTAATTAGTATACTGCGTCTTTCCATCCCTTTTGCAAGAAATGGAAAAAAGTTATATATATATTTGAAATCTTTCCTATATAAGAAATCATTTTAGCTTTGAAATTAAATGCCTATAGTAAACTGATCATAATAGTAAGATCCAAATCTCAATAAACAGAGAAACAATTACTTTATTTGGTCCATGATAAATCCATTTCATGGACTATATTATATATTTCAGTTGAATAATGCCATTTCCTTACTATTCTTGATATTTTATTTCCTTGTTATATATATGTGTTTATGAAACTAGTTGCCCATTCCATACAAGAGCTTAAGGTGGTTCTTGACTGTGATCCTGAAATTAAAGAGTTGGTTGGTGAAGAGGAAGTAAACGAGTATATGGAAATTAACGAGTGGTGCAGGTTCGAAGGAGTATCTGCATTCAATCTTCACAAAGCTTTTTGTCATCGAATGCTGCTACAGTGACCGAAACCTGTAAGTAAGATTGTGCTTATCAAACGATGAAGGGCGGAAATCAGGGGCCCTCTGCAAATCTAAAGGTTAATATGGCTTCCGCATAAAATAACGAACAAAAATTCGGTCATACTAGCATTTTGGTTTGTCACCTGATACAAACATGGTTTACAAAGACGTGTTCAAACTGAAAAATTCCTTAATTGAAGAAGGCAAGATACTGACTGGCAAAACTCTTGGTTGGCTGGATTTGGTGTGAATTTATAACATTATTTTAATTCTAGTTGAGTAAACTTGTCTACGATTGATTATGGATTTTGAGCGAATTTGGTCATTTTATCGAAAAATTATTGTACCCAAATGATTATGGATATCATTTTTGATTACGAGATTGATGTGTTTCTCATTTATTTGGATAAGACATTAGGTAAGTGACGGATAGTTCATACTGAAAATTGTATGATAGCATAGCACAAATGCTACAAAAAAATTATGGTGGCAATCAAAGAACGCACAGAAAATGTAAGAAAAGCAAAATTAAATGCTATTAATTTTTTGGTACCTTTTACCGAAACACAATATAATGTTTTGCGAATAGCGTTTATCAAAACGCTACTACAATCTTTAGTAGCTTTTAGAACACTACAAAATTCATTTTTGTAGCATATTGGAAAACACTAGTATATGTTAGTTTTTCATCAGCGTATATTGAAATGCAACGAAAAGTTCTGCACTTTTAGTTACACCATCCATAACAATGTTTATCAAAATGCTAATAGAGGCTTTAGTAGCGTTTTTACGATGCTAGGAAATCCCTTTTTTGGTGTAGTGTAACCAATTATAGATCCTTATTTACATACAACATAAAATAAAAGATAACTAAGCCTCCTGCTTCATTTTTACAGCTTTATTCATCTCCAAAGTAGCAACCTGTCTAATCTCATAGCCTCAGCCTAACAAAATTGAGTACTGGTGAGCTTATAGGAAAAAATAGCAAATTCTCAGATATAAAATCCGGTATGAATAATACAACCTTAAAACATACAATTTATTGAGACCAGATTGCCAAGCGAAACGGGTTTCCCCTCCCTACCTGCATAATAGCAAACAATGAATATAACTTATGTGTAATGTTGTACAACCCACTTTTTAATGTCATCTGTTAACTTTAATCTTGGTTTCATTCTTATAGTTAATGTAGTGGTTTTACATTATTTGTATTGCATTAAAGGCTGCCACACATGCATTGCATGCTAAATCTAAGTTCTTACATTAATTCTCCGGGTTTGCATTAGAGGTTGCCACCGTGGCCTTACATTCTCATTCAAAGTTAATATTGTGGTTTTACATTATTCAGAATCACATTAAAGTGTTACATAGGCCTTACACCCTTTTTCATAATTAATATATTTGTTCTACATTATTTAGATTCACATTAAAGGTTGTTACATAGAACTTACACCTTCATTCATAGATTTATGTACAAAGACCGTTAGCGGCCACAACCAGCAAAGGTCGCAATCAATCTTTTCAAGAGTTGAGTGTTAACAACAATTACCTACACTCTTTAGGTGCACATCTCACAAGCTTGATCTATTTCCCTCTCCTCATCTTGTACCATTATCGCACCGTTTCATTATAATTCAAGCTACATTCCTTACTTAGATTCCATTTTCCCCTGTGCAATTCAACTAATTCAAGGGTTATTTTCCCTTAATATCGTGTAATATTATTTTTTATACCAAACTTGTGTATGACATACCGTTATTAGACCCCTTCATTTAGGTCAAGCCAACTTTTTAGTCCTTAGACGAATATTTTTATCTAATACTGTAGATAAATAATATATTTTTATCATTGTTTCCAGCTCATATTTAAGCTTTATCAACATTCCTTTTTTTTACAAGTTATTGAATTTCAACTTATCAACATTGCATTTTATAGCTATACGTATCATGCCTTTACATTATGAAGGCTCAAGTCCAATGCTATTAAAATTTACTTCGAAACGCTACCAGCAGCACACTTATAATGCTAACGAAAAAATATATATACCCATAGTCTAACGAAAAAATGCCTTATAGATGCTACCGTAGTCCGTAGGTATATATTTAAGTCAACGAAAACATAAAATTTAGCTAACTAATGTATATCATTTAGCTAACTAAAACAAGTTCTCAATACGCTAATGAAAATACAAGTATATGCTAACAAAAATATAGTTTTACGGTAATGAAAACATGCTTCTTTGAGCTAACGAAAACATGCACTTTCCTAACAGCTGTCGAAACATACTTCTTTTGCTTAATACTTCTTTGAGCTAACGAAAACATGCACTTTCCTAACAGCTGTCGAAACATGCTTCTTTTGCTTAATAGAAACATGCGCTTTAGCTATCAGGAAGATGCACATTGCTTAAAGGAAACTTGAACTTTTCCTTAATGGAAACATGCACTTTTTCTTAATGGAAACACGCACTTTAGCTATCGAAAATATGCACTTTTACATAATGAAAACTTGCACTTTTGCTTACCAAAATCATGGTTATAGGAAGCATACCTGACAAAAATGTGTCTAAATAGGACATGTAGAGGAAATATGCTATTCGAAATACATATTGAAAATCCGTAATCAATTTGAAAATTATTTTGTTACTTAAAAAAGCAGTATCTCCTTAACGAACCATGCCACTAGTTTAATTTACATTTTCTCAATCCTCACTTTTAATAATTTCTACCACATATTTCAAAGAATTATTTTATATTTTAGTTATTAAATTAATTGCCAAATTAATTAAGTGATTTTAGCCATTTTCTCTTCACTTTAATATTGTATTAATTCCAAATTAAATAAGAAAATACGGTAAAAGTCTCAAAAATCTAATTCCTCATTAGTTATCGCATATCGAATTTTTTTTATCATAATAAATAATTTATATATTTTTAATTGATTAATTCGAGAATAATCGTTTCACATCCTAGAAATTTCAAATAATTCATAGAAGCATGAGGGAATTCTCAAATTAAATCTCATCCCAAAGTAACGTCTTATAACTCATATCCAAAATTAGTCATGATTTGAGCTCATATGCTCAAGTTATGATGAAAATAGTTTACTACTTTTATATAAACACATATGTTCATTCACAATATATACAACAATCATATTCGTGCATTTAGAACCATTAAAAAATGATACGAACACAAATCCAAACTCACATTGGGTGAATCCAAAATCTAAGGTTGGTATTACTCACCAAAACCTTGAAACTATGGTTTAATTTTCTTATTCTTTTTGAAAATGAGAGCAGATAGTCATAATGAATGTTTTAACCATTGTGAATGCAGACGCACAGTATATGATTTTATAAATGTTTTAGGATACTAGTGAGGGAAAAACCTGTTCCGCTAAGCGGCGTGGTCTCACTAGATATCTAAATGGTTTGAAATGGTAAATTATTATTCGTATCAGGCTTTATGTCTGACTCGAAGTTTTTGTTTTCCCCTTAAACTCTCTGGTACTCAATTGATTTTGAGTAGGTTGAGAGTTAAGGTTTTCAGGTGTTATTTTAGACAAATAAAGCTTCCGAGGACGTGCAGGAGGCAAGCTTGTTATTAGAGTTCTTTTATTTCTGCCGTGTGTTTGTTTGTAATGGCAAATTGTTTTCTTGCCTATCTATATACTCTGATCTACCATGGAGGCATCTTCAAATATCGCTCTTGGCGTATTTTGTAATAATTATATGTTATCTGAACGTGGTCTGCGAATTGGGATTATGCAATCAATTTGGAATATTTTGAAATGAAAGGTGGAATTTGTTTGATGTTTAATTTTTTTTCCATATTCTTGTGTTTATGTGTATCAACGTATCTAATGTCGTCCTATTTGGTCGCCGAGGATTAATAACTATGGATGACTACAACATCCATAGCTATTAGTTTTGGGCCTCAAAGTAGGGGGATGTTACAATACCTCTATAAGAGTAAGAGGTAGAATATCGCTTTTGGATGAATATTTTTATTAAATGGAGAAAACCAAATTGCTGAATAGTAAGGAGAATAGTTAGAAGTGGACCCTTAGACTATAGTTTGGAGGATCTGAATGGGAATCCATGCACTCCTCATATCCAAAACGCGAGAAATCCTCCCAATTTCAAGCTTCCGACACTTGAAGTGTACGACGGAAAGTCGGATCCAATGGTTCATTTGATGAGACGCATCTGATATATGAAGGTGTTGGGTGCTTCTGAGGAGGTAATGGGGCGGTGCTTCCCATTATACTTACAGACTTGGCGGCGATGTGGTTCAAACAACTGGAGAATGGGTTAATAGGCACATGGACCGATTTGGTGAATAAATTCTTAAGACGATTTAGAGTTCATGTCTCATGATCGAAGAATGTGATGATGCTTTCGAGCTTGAAACAAAGGTCCACAGAGACCTTGGGAAGCTATTTGATAAGATTTAATGTAGCAGCAGCCGCAGTCGATAAGCCGGATCCATCAATAATCTTAATGGCGGCAGTGTTTGGAGTCGCTAGTAAGACCAAATTCAAAGTTGCACTGGAGAGGGATCCACCGATGGATCTTGCAGAATTCTACCATGAAGCTGAGAGATATTTGCATCAAGAAGATTCCAAAGCTGAGGAAGATGAAATTAATGATGTAGATGATAGAGGACTATTCAGAGTAGGAAATGGAAGGGAAAAAGGAAAAAAGAAGAGCCGATGATGACTTGAGGAACCAAAATGACAAAGGAGGAAGCCGAAATTCTCTTCCTACACTGATTTAACAGAGACCCCGGAAGGGATATATCTGGACACTATGGGGCAGATCCCCTATCGGAAGCCTGCTAGAAGAGAGCCCACTGACCGAAAGAAAAGATATAGAAAGTTTTGCATTTTCCATAAGCTGGAGGGATATGAAATAAATGAGCGCTGACACCTTTAAGATCTGATAGAAGAACTGGTTTGGAGCAACCAGCTATAGCAGTATGTGAGGAATCAAAATACGATGGTATGGCTGGAGCAACCACCATCTACAGCAAATGCTTCAAGGAACAACCAAGGATCTGGTTCGAGACTAGAAATCCCATGATCGGGATGGTCGGGAGTAAGGTTAGACTCCCTTGCTTAGCTTTTTCTTGCTCTGAATAATTAGGATAATAATAACCTCAGACCGCTCACACATGGACGAGGCCCAAATTGGTCTCTAGGCACGCTCTAAGTCGGATGTTTGGGATGACTGTTTAGGACAATAATAACCTTAGACCTCTTACACGTGTATGGGACGTAGATTGGTCCCTAGGAACTCTCCGAGTCGGATGTCTAGGATGGATAATTAGGACTTTTGCTTGCTTTGATTTGAATATTTGACTTTCAAAAAATCCATATTGAATATGATGACTGATATTGATCACTGTAAGTTCCATCCGAAGAGACGGGATCGGAGTGCAGGGTGCAAGTCCCCTCATCGGAGAGTGAACAGATAGACTTTTATGATATTGATCGCTTTAAGTCCCGTCCGAAGAGATGGGACTGGAGTGCAAGGTGCAAGCTCCCTTGCCGAAGAGCGAGTGGATGGGCTTGTACGAAAAGTATGTCCCCTCATCAGAGAATGAGCGAATGAGCTTGCTTTATTATTGAGTTCCTTAGCCAGAGAACAAGCGGATTCAGCAAGGATCCGGAGAGATCTAAACCCTAGATTGGGTGATAAACGATTCGGAGAGATTGAATCCTAGATTGGATCATAAACGATTCAAAGAGATCACACGTTAAATTAAACATAAAATGATCTGGAGAGGTCGAACCTAAGAGCGGAAATAGATTTGATAAAAGGATATGAACGCTTTCTAATTAGAGTAAAATTGATAAATCTCGGATGACAATGGAACGATTTTGATATTGATGTAATAACTCCGAATGAAATCAGAGTGATTATGATGTATAAACAAACGCCTAAGCAAGAGCTAAAATCCTTAGATATAATGGGTTCAGAATGACCTGTGATTTGAAGGAGAATCCAAAAGAACTGGATGATTCAACAAGATTAAGATCAATTGATACCCGAAGAGCTCAACTATCGAAGACTGATTACTGGAACTATTTCTTGAGCAAAGCACACCTTACATTCAAAAGGCATACTTTTGGGGGAAAATGGTAATCCGCTTTTGAACCAAAGCAAATTTGTTCCTAACTTAGAAGATCAAAACCAAGAAGAAATGAATTAAAAATTGGCAAGCACACTTAGATGAAGCAAGGAAATAGCTTGTGAAAATTTCAACCAAAAATATAGTAAGGAAACAAGTCGGCATCGTCATGTTTGGTACTGACTTATTTTGGACAACTTGTTTTGGAACCATATTCCTCCGCTCCAACTTCATACGAGTTATTAGCGAACTTTTCCATATGTGTCCAAGTGATTTCCAAAGGTTTTTGACGATCTATTTCAAGAGTTGAGGAGTTAACAGCTAGAACGACAGAATAAACCAAGTGATGAAGGAACGATCATCAAAATCAACCAATAATCGATGGAAACAAAATGGGATGTCTGAAAATGAAGCATGAAGAAGGATGTAAGAAAGTTCGAAGTGTTTCGAACTAAGGAACCATGCCGGTACTGACATGTTTAAGTCGGTACCGACATGTTTGGTTAATTCATGGTGCATTACAATTTTACTTATATTTACATTTCCAAAGTCATTTATATCAACAAAATATATGTATATGTGTGTGTGTGTGTATAACAGTTTGATTTCAAAAGCATTCCTTTTTGCAAATCTGTTTGAAATCAGTGCAATAAAACCGGCGTATTATGCTATATCTATATAATAGTTTCTATGGAAGAATATCATCAAAATGAAATTATCAAATCAAGATTTGAAAACCCAAAAATCGGCATTTGAAATCATCAGAAAATGTCATTAAAACAACACTAGAAGCATCACAAGTTGATGGATACAGCAAATACATCGATTTAATTGCATCGATTTCAAACAGATTTGCAAACAGGAATGCTTTCGAAATCAAACTGTTTTATATATATATACATATATTTTATTGATATAAATGACTTTGGATATATATATATATATATATATATATATATATATATATATATATATATTAATTTAGGACGGTCTCTGGACTCTGCTCCAACTGGGCTTCTGATCTAACACGACCGTTTTTCTATAAATACCAGCCTACCTACAACCAAAACGGGATCTCTTCCTTGATCTTCAGCCCTTCACTCTGGATCTGATCTCTCTGCCACTAGATACTACTTCCTCTTCTTTAATCCTATATTCTACCTCTTAGACTCTAAAAACTCCATTGTACTTCTGAGATCCACTAAATTGTGATTAGATCTGAGACAATTAGTAGGAATCCAGAGAGAGAATGACTAATAAAAGAGATTAAATTGGACGTAGGTCGAAGATTATGCTGAACCACTATAAAAATTCTTGTGTGCTCTTTACTTTTCTTCTATTCTTACTTGATTGATCTGGGATTTCTATTTCTTTTACATTTATTATAAAAGAACTAGTGCTTCCATCTGATTTCTAGGTATTGATCCATTTTTTAAGTTAACAGTTTATCTATTCCAAACTTAGAACACTTTTAGCATAGCATATTTAAATTTATGTATCAAATATACAATAAACTCATATTTAACTTACATCACTTACATTTGAAAATTAATAGGGATGGCTAATAATGCAGTGCTTACCATGTTATAAATAATAGATAGATGAGGTTTTCTATCTTTGTACAGAGTCGTTTTTCTCC
Source organism: Allium fistulosum (assembly GCA_030737815.1). NCBI lineage: Eukaryota > Viridiplantae > Streptophyta > Magnoliopsida > Asparagales > Amaryllidaceae > Allium > Allium fistulosum. The sequence continues at coordinate 639,147,883 of CM060901.1, forward strand.
AATATGTGAAGCATACTTTGTACACTTTGAGATTATTAAAGCAACATTATCAACGAAAGTTTATCAGTAGGAAAAACCGAAAAAATACTATCCATGAACATACACTCTTGTATTCATATAATAAAGAAAAATATAAAAATGCATTAGTAGGTCAATTGTATGATGAACCCTGTGTGCGTAGCACGGGTTCACACTAGTTCTATGAAAAAGGCAATGAACTAAAACCAAAATCGTAACTGAAATTGGTCGAAATTTCAAAACCTAAAATGAACAAAATACAAACCAAATATTCGAATCTCTACTTATTGACATACATACACATACATAGAGATATATACACGTATGCATATTATATATATGTATTATTAATATGCACTGAACACACAAATACACAAACATTACACATTGTATCCTCTGTCTTTTTTAATGATTTCTATCAACCGTATGAATTATTATTTTCTAGAAGATTTTATTTGTGAAACGTGTTTAGTTAAAGTTTGTATCTTTTGTATCATTATTTATATGTTTTTCAAGCTAATTTTTACTTTCCATTTATTTCCATATAAATATTGTCTTTTCTCCTTATTGGCGTGTAGTTTCTTTGAAAGTATACAAACTATCTTTTTTATTATAGCTGTTATGTTGATGAAATTTTCCATCAACCTCAGAAATACCAATGATGTTAGAATATCTGAATATAACAAATAGAAAAAGATGTTTTTGCAATGTAGGTGGTATTGTAAACGAGTAAAAAAAAGTAATACACACACATCTAGAGTGGTTTGATCAATTTGTTTTGATATATTTGTTTATAAAGTATAAAAAGTAAGACATAGACAATAAGGGTTCTACGTCCGCTTTGTTTTGATATATTTGTTTATTGAGTTATAGCGATTTGTACAAGCTTCACATTACTATTTTAACTCTTGAAATTCAACCTTTCCTCCTTATAGAAGAAGCCATTTTATAGAGTGCTTAAGCTCATATGGAGGATGCTAATGTCGTGCTAAATTTGTCGACTTTGATGAGCCTCTAGACTGGTCTCTAATCATGGGTTGATGATATTTGTTAAAACTATATGACTTAAATATATGTCAAATAAAATCTATCTATTCTATCTATTATATAAAAAAGAGAATATGAGGCCATATATATCCTTACTTCTTATTTATTCTTACTCCTAATTCTCTTCTCTAGTTTATTTGAGAGAAAATTTTCGCTTACCCCTCTAATCATTACTTACCATTCCAAGCACCAAATTAAACATTCATTATGTTAAGAGAACAATATGCCCTTTCATTTTCTATTTCAGTTATTTAGAAATATTCCACACTTATTTCCTCTTGTTACTTTGATTTTCTCAACTTCTTATCTAAAATAAATCACTTTTTATTTAGGGCTGTAAAATGTATACGATTCTTCGACATCCGGATCGGTCCGAGACTATAAGGCGTTCAGTTCGTGTCCGCACGATTTTCATTTATGATATGAATTAGGACAAGACAAAATGTACGAAAATATATTCGTTCGAATATGTCCGATGTTTTTCTATTGTCCAGACATTATCCGTACATAGTCCGGCTCGTACGAACAATGTTCGAGCTTAATTCTTGTCTGTTCTGTGTCCATCTGAATCTCTTATAGGATAGGACTAGGACACACCTTCGTTTAGTCCGGTCTGACCCGTTTAAACCCCTATTTCTTTTTCAGCTATTCAAAAATGTTTCATGCTCATTTTCTTCTTACTTTCATTTTCTCAATTTCTTATCTATTTTTTTTTAAATTCATAAATACTATCATATCCTATGTTTTTTTAATTTGAATCCAAGTGGAAAATTTGCTTCTTTGGCTGTAATCATATAATTCCCTCTTCCACGTTTTATGGTATGCTTCATGCTTTTGGGTATGTAATATTTTTTTGTTTGATTTTATGTTGGTTAATATGAATTAAAGTTGGCTTGGTGTTGGCACTAAATGAAATTAATATGATAAATGAAATATTGCTTAATCTCCAAGAAATGGTCGTTTATACAAATCATGGTTGGAAAAATCAGGCTAAGGGATATCATTTTTCCAAAAAGCTACTTCGATCATCTGCCTTTGGTTACAGGTAAGGGATTTTGATTTTATTTCCATGGTAACTCTGGTACACAAGTTTTGATTGGTCTTTTGAACTTTTTTATTCTAACTAGAATTTGATTTAATTCATCAATAATTCTTAACATTATAATCATCTTAAATTATTTATTGTATTACATTGTACTTCTACCTTACTTTCAACATTACCGATCTAAAGAGTCTTGAAAAAACTTGGCTGACTAGATCGATCAAGCTCGATTTAATAGTTTGAATTATATTTAGTTATTTGTCTTTTCATTTAATTCGATGTTGAATTTATTATTTTTACTCAAAATTGCCGATCTTTTCTCTGAGTTTTTTGCCCAAAGTTATGTCTTCCTATGATTTTTGTTTCGATTTGTAAGATATGAGTTTGGTTATTTATTTGTAGTAGGTTACTATATTTATATATGCTATTTTGAGAATAAAATTTTATTTTTATAGCATATAGCTCTTTGGTTCATATGTTTCCTTTTGTAACATTCTTATTTTCACATAAAATAATCCTGCAATTATTTTTCTTTTATATTCTACCAATAGTTCTTTTCCTCTTTTCTTCATTTTTAATACAAGAATTTTTGTATTTTCTCAGTTATTTCCCATGTTCGATAGTTTCACTCCCATGTTCAATATTATCTATCTAAACCAATTGATAGGAATTCAATTTAATTCAATAATAGCTCGTCATTTTGTCATTATCTTCAAATTATTTGTGAATTATACATAGTTTATAGAGATTGTGTGTTCTACCTTACTTTCAATGTTAATATTTTTACAAAAACATTATTTAAAGATCTCCAAAAAAACTTCTAAGTCGATTGGGATCAGTTAGTAAGTTTAATTTTTTATTTGTCTTTTCATTTAATTCAGTGTTCAGTTTATTTTGTTTGATTCCATTGAGATGGATAAAAAAATTTGAATTTTATTTTATTATATTTCTTTTCATTTAATTAATGTTGAATTTGTTGCTTTTGTTCTAACTTACTAATTTCGTATTTTTGCTTAGGGTTATTTTTTGCCTCAAATAAAATCAGATAGTTTATATATTACTAGCAAGAAAGAAATACAAATATTTGTTCATGCCCCCAAACAAGTGTAGGAGTATTACTTTTTCACTCAAAAACACCCATACGACATGCACAAAGTAAAGTGTAGTAACTAATGCTACTCATGTCATAAAAAAAATACAAGCCAATTACAAAAGGAGGAAGTACAGCTGTCTCATACACATCTAATGTGAACGCTAAAACCAACAATAGGCATGTAGTTCAAATTAGTCAACGGCCACTTAATTCCTTCTTTCCCATTCTCTTGCATTTGATTAATAGCAAAATGAATTCTCTGCTTTCCTGCTCACTTCAACATTCATGGCATCTTCGGAATTGGGTTCAAGTCTATCTTTAATGTTAAGACTCTCTGACGTTGTGACCGAAGTTTGCAAGGATGGCCTCCATTCCTTAATTTTCTTCTGATTTTTGTTTTAGTTGATAAGACTATGAGTTTGTTTCCTTCATTTATTTTGTTAGAGGTTACTTGATTTATAAATAAGCGAACACCATAAAATCTTTTGTTGTTTCTATTATTTGTTATTGGCAAAGTTTATTGCGCTCTTAAAATTTATACGTAAATCGAATTATTTTTTTTCGTTGAGTAAGAATGTGAACTTTGTTTCTTATATGTCTTGTATGTTGTAACTAGTTTATTATTACGTATACATCAAATAATCTTCAATTCTGTATAACCTATTAGATGTATGGTTGACCTTTATTCAATTCTTAATGATCAAACAGATGAGGTAATTATCTATTATTTTCTACGAAGTTAGAATTTTATGCTATTTAAATTTTACTCTACTTTATTATAGATAATGTAGATAAGAAAAACATTTATAAGTAAATAACTCAAATATAATGGCTCATATCAAGTGATATTACCTTGCAACTGACAAAATGAGTAAATAGTTGTCAATTTCAATTTAATTTGAATTTAAACTAATTAGAGAACTAATTACAATTAATTTACTTCCACTGAAATTCATTTCAGTGGGGAAAATCAAATACATAAGTTCAAATAACTTCTGATTTTATGATACATTAAGATTGCTTTATAATTTTACTTAATTACATATTTTGTGCACCTTTATTATATCATGTTGTCTAATCCATACTTATATTTTTATAATTTTCTAATAAGCGCTTGGAATCATTAAAATTGTATAATGCGTAGTTGATGTTTGAGTTCCCATTGTTAATACCTAAATTATTTATTTTGATAGTAACAACCTTGATAAAAACCACATACAATTATATAAAATATAGATACTAATGTTTTGCCAAGTTATATAGTATAGAGTGTAGAATATTACACGGACATTGAATCGAAAATTGTACAGTATAAAGACTCAAAAGATAGACATGAAGACCCATGAGTACAAAGACCAAGATATGAAGATTTCAAGATTATAATTTAGTATATAGAGTCATAGTATATTGTTAAAGTCCTTGGTAGCAATCTTTCATTTCTATCTCTTATTTTCTATCTTTTATATTTTTAAACGGAACAAATTTTCAAAAGTATTTCAAAATATTTTATGAGAGTTTTTCAAAGTTCAAAATGTTTATAAACTATGTTCAAACTATTTTACAAAGTATGAAATTATTTTACAAAGTATAAGATTTTCAAAATATTTTAAAAGAAACTAGTTTTCAAAATTTACAAGCATATGTCGACTTATAGGCAGATGATATGTTGACATAAAAGCTGGTAAATAGTTTTTTAAATTTTGAAAATAAGTGTCTATTCGTCGCAACTCTTCATGAATGGACACAACTGTTTATTCACTATATAAAGGAGAGTTCAAATGAATTTTTTGACAAATAATTACTTACTTTCATCTCTCCTCACTCTCTTGAAAATTCTATTGAAAAATATATATCAAAATCTACTCAAAATCATATAGAATCAATTCATACTTCTTTGTATTGATTCACCACTACTTTTATAACGACCCGTAAATTTGTCACTTTGACAATATATTTATTTTTAAAATATTCAAATATAAGCTTTTTAATATAGATTATGTTGCCTTGAAAAATAAATAATGTTGGTAATCTTATTTTGAATAAGTATTTAAAAAATACATACTTTGGAAAAATATCGATAAAATGACCGAAAACCGTTTTATCAATAAACAGCTCTATAATTATCAGAAGTGGCGCACGGAGCTGGATACGTACACTTATTTATCCATTTAAACAAGAATATGAAATAAAATTATTTATTTTATTTTTGGGAATAAAATGTATTTATGACATCATCAATAATGGCATCATATTTAATAATTGATTTATGAATTTAAATTGAGATTTAATGATTTAATAATTATTATAATTATTCAAATAATTGTTTTAAAATTATAATAATTCATTTTAATTCGTTATGAAGTAATAATAAATCATTTATAATAGTTTTATAAAAAGATATACTTGATTTGAAAATATAAGAAAATTCGTATCGCATTATCGATATAACAGCACTTTTTGTGAAAATTATTTAATATTTGTAACGCCCCACCTCTATACCCACGCTAACCAAGAACACTACGATGTAGTGCTGTCAATTAGCACGGAGAATAAGGCTGTTGAGGAGCGACCATCCGTGTAACTTCTTTGTGCGAGCACCGATATGTCAGATAGAATAGAATGCATATCTTTTAAAGGGGAAATCCGACATACCGATACAAACACAAAGTTATCACATGGTGGCTATATATATAATCTTCGGAAACAAATATAGAGATAAACATAACACAAATCAGTCACAGACAATTCATATCACAAAGGCGGAAATAGATATGAATATAACACACATGAAAGTGTACATCAGAGTAGTGGTCAAATAAGATCCACAATAACACAAAAGAATAGATACAAGTGCAAGACAATAGAATACGTATACATCAAGGAGTCTCATCTCAAATGCATACAACAAAAACTACTAAACTAGAGTAGTTAGCCAAAAGTCAGAAGATGGCTCCAGATAAGAAGTCATGAGGAAGCACCTGTAAAATCTCAGTCTGACCCGAGTATTATTTAAGAAGAAAATAATAAACAGATCAGTCTAGCTATAAATATCAGATAAAGTGATATAGAATAAGAGATATAACAAAAACGTATGATAACTATAAAGTCATACTGTGATAAGTATCTAATCGAAAATAAATCCAGAGATTAATCAATATCAGAAGAATCTTCTCAAAGATTAAAAAGAATGTCATATTCTTAATTTAATTCACCAAGCCACAATAAATGACATACATATCAATGCCAACTGAAAAAGGTGGTGAAACATAAATCCCAGAAATCACAACAAGAAATCCAGAAATCACAAGAAAAGGATGGCCAATCCCAAACAGGAGCATGAAAGCCGGTACATTGACGCAGTGCAAACGGTACGTCCAATGAACCAGAAAGCCGAGACATCGATGTAGTACAAATGGTACATCAGATGAATCGAACATTGACGCAGTGCAAACGGTACGTCCAATAAATTGAACAATGACGCAGTGCAAACGGTACGTCCAATGAACCGGACAGACAATACAATTCAGAACATTGACGCAGTGCAAACGGTACGTCCAATGAACCAGAAAGCCGAGACATCGATGTAGTACAAACGGTACATCAGATGAATCGAATATTGACGCAGTGCAAACGGTACGTCCAATGAACCAGAAAGCCGAGACATCGATGTAGTACAAACGGTACATCAGATGAATCGAATATTGACGCAGTGCAAACGGTACGTCCAATGAACCAGAAAGCCGAGACATCGATGTAGTACAAACGGTACATCAGATGAATCGAATATTGACGCAGTGCAAACGGTATGTCCAATGAATTGAACAATGATGCAGTGCAAACGGTACGTCCAATGAACCGGAAAGACAGAGACATCGATGTAGTACAAACGGTACATCAGATGAATCAAAACACATTAAAAGTACTTGGGTTGCCAGCCCACAAAGAAGTGAGACGAAGCTCAATAAAATGAAGTACAGTCCTTCATACGGACAAAGAGACATCGCACAATTGCTAGTCTAAATCATAAAATGATCATCATCGATCATAAGGAAGTGTCGATTACACTAAGCTAGTAAATATATGAGTTTAGCTTCATGTCCCATAACCACTTGCTTAACTCAAATATTTACGAACAGATTGTAGATCTGCACTAGAAAATTTGTCACAAGAAGGTTCAATCGAACAAGTCCAAGAGCTAACCGACAAAGTGAACGCAAGCGTTTCATACCACTCGTTTTACTAAGTCGTTTAAGTCGATTTCTCATTCGAGTGAAGTAAAGGCTTGTATATACTAGTAGATTGGAAATCGGTTTGAGAAAACGAACTTTTGATATTTAAAATAGTGTTGAAATCAATTTGATGAAAGAGTTTTGATATTTACTATTAGTATTAAAACCTTCATATCTTTAAAGTGACAAGTCATAAAACGATTGTTGAAACAATCTATCATAAAAATTCACATTCGAAGACGTGAACAAAATCCAAGGAAATTAGCTCAAAATGCATCAAAGTTGAAGTTCTGTTGAACGCTTTTAACTCGCGAACGACTTAGTACTTGCTTATCTCGCGAACGACTTACGACTTAAGAGGGTGTACGACCCAACGACTTAAAGTCGATACGACTTAACGACTTAAGCTCAAATACGAGCTATGAGCTAAGGTCTATATGACCTAACGACTTATCTCAGTACGACCTAAGCCAGGACGAGATAGCAGAAGGCAATGACTTAACTCTTAACTCGGGGACGACCTAAGATGTTAACTCGTGGACGACCTATGGCTTAACTCGTGAACGACTTAGCACAGGCGAACAGAAATACGAAGGCGGTGACTTTTCAACGCGCGCGACTTAAGCCCTTAACTCGCGAACGACTTAGCACACCCAGAACGACTTAAGGCCTGGAACGACTTATGCTCCGTGTGACTTTTCAACGCGAACGACTTACGACTTAGGCTTAACTCGTGGACGACTTAGCGATGGCCAGAAACGACTTAAGGCCAGAAACTCACCAAAACGCCAAAATTTGTAGTTTTTCGCCAATCCAATCCAAACCAAATGCAAACAAACATGCTAAAGTGACGAGGGATCATCCCCAACAGTCCAATGACGATTATAGGCAAGATGTGAGATCAAAAATCTCACCTTTTCACGGAATTTGATGAAGACGAAGCTCGGGGCAAAGCAAAGATCAACCACAAGCTTAAATCAATGTCTTCACTTTGAATTTGGAGTTAGATGTTGAATTTGCTAAAGAACTTGAGCTTGGAATTTTAATTTCCTATTCCCTCCACCATTTTTGCTAAAGCTTCAAAGTTTATGCATGTAGATGAAGTGATGAAGAGAAGGAAAGGGTTGGGCTGAGTTAGAAGAGGTGCAGCCCAAACCAAAAGCCCAACACAAAAAGTGACGAAAATTTCACTATCTCCAAACATATCGAAGTTTACACTCAAAAAGATCGCAAACGTCATTTTGGACTCAATGGAGGTGGTCTCGAGTCCTAATTTGACCGTATGCAAAAAGTAGCTTTTCGGAATAACATCCGACTAACGATAAAATATTTAAATAAAATATTTAAATATAAAATCGATAAATATGCGGGTTGTTACAATATTAATTCATATGAGTTTATAAATTAAATGTGCTCATTTTAATTATTTAAAAATGATAAGAAATTAGTTTTCATTTTTTTTACATTTATATGTAAATCAACTTATAAGTGGAAAGGTGACTGGGAATCGGCTTCCCGATTTTCAACGGTTTAACGAATGGAAGTTGTTCAAGGTTGTTGCAACTATGTTTATATGCCTTGTGCACATATATAACATACACATACACACCCTAACATATACATGAACACATATATACTTACAAATATACTTACCATTTATATTAAAATTTACATATAGTAAAAAATATAAATATCTAAGACATTTTCTATCCTAAAAAGCAAACATCATATAACATCCCCTATCTTGAGGCCCGAAGCTAAGCGCTACAAATGCTGTAGTCATCTATAGTATTAACTTCCGGTGACAAAATATGGTAATGTTAATGGTATCCATAATATCAGAAGCACATGAATATGAAATAAAATCACCACAGATTTCAAAAAAAACTTTTCTAATTGCACTTCAAATCCATATTTCATATTCAATTACATAATCCCAAAACGATTCCTAGGTTTTGATGAAATATAATTATTACAATTACGCCAAGAGCGACATATAAAGATGCCCCTTGGATGATCAGAGTACTAAATAGATAGACATATCAGTCATAAATACATCACAGCGGAAATACTACTAAATAGCTCCTACATAGCTAGCTTTGCCTATTGCACGACTTCGGAAGCTTATTCATCCAACCTACTAACCCTGAAAAGTCCTTAACTCTCAATCTACTCAAATTAATTTTTGAGCAACCTAGAGTTTAAGGGGGAAAACATAAACTTCGAATCAGACATAAAGTCTGGTGTGAATAATACTATTACATCTCGATTTACTGATATTAAGTGAGACCACGCCGCATAGCGGAATGGGTTTCCCCTAACTAATATCCTTTTAAAAGCATATCTTTTGTAAATCAAAATCCTGCAATCAAACTGATTATAACAATAATAACAAATACATATAATCATAATAATTAGGAAATCAATGGACTATCTATCCACACTATAGTTTTATTTGGCTAACTATTAACCATTGGCTGAGTCGGGCCTACCAGACATAATCAATAATCTAACTTCTATTAGACACAAACTTGTCTATCTGCCCTCAACTATCTTCTCCTTGGGTCAACTGATCTTAATGGTTTTGTGGGCTCACCAATAACCTGTCCTTCCTATGTATATTACCTTCTGTGTGTAACATTATTTTAGTCCCATCTATGACAAAGCCCTACACACTAGAATTTTAGACTTATTTTAGCTAGGGGCTATTAGCTAAAGTAAAGGGCGCGACCCTACACCAGTCTCATCCGGTCTTCTAATATCCGAGTCATAAATTTAGGGTTAACTACCCTATTCATATTTCATTTCCTGTCATATACATAGGGTTAACTACCCAGTTCAAATTTCATTTCCTTGTAAACGATCTTTGCAAATGATTTACCCCTGAAATCATATCTTTATAAAACAAGGAAATCATATACTTTGCTTTACTCAAAACACTTATGCCATGATATATGCTTTACACAAAACAATGTTGGTGAAATCTAATCAATGAGATTATCTATCCCTTCAAAATAAGTTAAAACCAATTTTTAACTTAGAAAGCTTTAGGATACAAGGCCAAAAAATACCTTCGAAACCTTTGCTTAAGACCTTAAACAATCTCTTTCATCTTTCAAAATAATTGAAAGCATCCCCTTCATAACCATTATATAAAACCTTAGACATCCCCTTTCAAAACCATTTAAACTTGTCTTTTGAAAGCATCAGAACCCTTCCATTCAAACACTTAAATATACCTTTCGAAAGCATTGGGTTTAAGTAAAGGTTTGTGGAAATATTACTTGGAAACTATTTAAAATTATTCCTTTCGAAACCATTGGATTTGACTTTTAATATAAATAAAGGTCATAAAGAATAGAGGTGAAAGTATTAATTTCGAAAGCATTAATCCCAAGTAAAAAAAAGTGGACAGTTTCGAAACCCACCCTTTTGAAATCATTGCCTCCGAAACCATTTTGAAAGCGGCTATACGACCCTTTCGAAAGCATTGAGAAGGTGACATCAAAGTAAATAGGTGAAAGCACCCTTTCGAATGCATTGTTTGAAGGCTATAATGAAAAGCGGCCTCAACTAATTCGAAAGGTATGAATGCGAAAGCATGGGTTTCGAATAGGTTCAATATCCTTTTGAAAGCTTCTTTTAAAACATAAGTAAGCAGCAACTCTTTCAAAGCTCTTTTATAAAACAAAGGCAAGCGACCACTTGTTTGGAAGCCTCTTTTTTGTTAATACAAAGACAAGTTAAAACAATCCCTTCGAAAGCATCTTTTAAAAACAGAAGTAAGTAAAGGATTCGAAAGTTTATAAGAATAACTCCTACCCCTTCGAAAGCGTGGTTTTGACACAGTATCTTCCACCTTTCTCCAATGCACTACGTATCAATTGCTTGATACTATGTGCATTAGTTTCAGATAAGTTCATTAGCAGAGGTATGGTGACGAAAGCTAGCAAATGGAAGTGGTGACGTGTTAAATCCAAGCAAACTGATTTTTATGCCTTTCAAAGTAATTTCTTTTCACCTAATTTCAAAATATGATTGGTTGACATTTCTTTATCAAAATCCTGTTTCTAAAAGGCTGCTGAATTCAAAATTTTCAATTAAAACCATTTTAACAAATAATCCCTTCTCCTTGATAAAACATTCAAGTCCCTTAACTTAAATAATTTTATAACCATAATAAAATACTTAGGAAAATTCCCCAAAAATCACCATAATTCACTTTTAATAACATATGTAAATTTCAGACCCAAAATCATTATATAATTGCTTTAAATAATTTAAACCCAATGTTAACTATTTTCTCTCATAGAAAATTCATAATAAATTAGAAAATTATTAAACTTGAAATCCACTTCTAAAATAATGTTCTTGACCATATATCAAAAAAGCAAATCATTTGGATGCCATTTAATATGTTTTCCGATCTAAACTTATCATAAAATCTATATGAAACACTATAAATCATCAACATGCATATATATCCATTTAAACAAACATAACATGGCATGTTATTTGCAAAATTAATTCGGATCCAACTTGAAACCAAAATCAATAATAAAAATGAGATGTAAATCAAATTATTCACCTTGGCTTGGTGTTAAGAAGGTTGGGATTTGCTTTTTGATTGATTTACTTAAGCTTCCTACTTGAATCCTATCTTTTCTTCTTCTTGAATCTTCTTAATGGTGGTCGGCCGAGCTTGCTTAAGGTTTTAGTTTTGTTTGGAAATTTTAAAATGAATAAAGAATGGAGGATAAAATGGTTTAAGGTATGAGAACAAAAGCTATTCCTAGTTTGCCCTTGCCATATTCCTTCTACTTACTTATTTTCAATTCTCTTTTGCTTATACATTCATCAAGGCACAACCCCCTTATAAATTAACAAATCTCAATCACTTAACCATCTACATTTTTTCATTTGATTTATCTAATTAAATGTCCTAAATAATGTTAGTCAAGATTAGAATCATTACAGACTCCACTTCTTAAGGAATTCCGTCCTCGAAATTACGATAAGGTACTCACAACAATCAAACATAAGGGTACAACATACCATTAAACAAGTTTGGATAAGTATCTCTAATCCTGCTCTCAGTTTCCTAAGTACAGTCTCTCTCATCGTCACTCCAATGGACTTCGACTAATCTGACTGTCTTGTTCCTTTGTCTCTTCTCATCTCTCGCGACTATACTAACTGGTTTTATAACTATAGTCATATCCGGTTCCACTACTAGATCATCTAACACAATCGGTGCAATAGTAGTCTCTGGATCCCAAATACACTTCCTTAGATGAGAAATATGAAAAATATTGTGGACTCCTGCCAAACTATTCGGTAACTCTACTATATACGTGAGTTTCCCGATCCTTCCAATAATAGGAAACGGTCCAACAAATCTCGGTGCCAATTTTCTTCATTTTCCAAATATGATTACACCTTTCATAGGTTCCACCTTGACGAAAACATGATTTCAGATTGAGAACTCTAAGTCTTTCCATCTTTTATCAGCAAAACTCTTATGCATATATTGAGCTTTCTTTGTTCTAGCCTGAATTAACTCAATCTTTTCTGCAGCTTCTCTAACCAAATCTAAACCAAGAATTAATCTGTCCCTGGTTTTTAACCAACAAACGGGAGATTTACATGGTCTTCCATATAAAGCTTCAAACTGTGCCATCCCTATACTAGTCTGATAACTGTTGTTATACAAAAACTCGACTAAGTGTAGGTGGTCTTCCCATGATCCTCCAAAATCCAACACATAAGCTCTTAACAAATCCTCTAAGACTTTGTTAACTCTTTTCGTTTGCCCATCTGTCTGCGGATGGTAAGCGGTACTCATCTTGAGTTTGGATCCTAAAGTCTCCAGTAGACTCTTCCAGAATTCGCTAGTGAATAAGGAATCTCTATCACTTACTATACTATTAGGAATTAAATGTAGTCTAACTATATTCCTCATGAATAACTTAGCTAAATCTGGTGCTGTCCTGGTCGACCTAACAGGTATAAAGTGTGCATTCTTTGTCAATCTGTCTGCTATAACCCATATACTCTCATTTCCTTGATTCGACCTTGGTAACCCGTTTATAAAATCCATTGAGATATAATCCCATTTCCAGACTAGAACGTCTAAAGGCTGAAGTAACCCACTCGGTTTTTGATGTTCAGATTTTATTTGTTGACAGTTCAAACACGGTCTCACCTATAAGCCTACATCTCTCTTCATACCATCCCAGAAGAAACTCCTTTTCATATCCTGATATATCTTAGTGCCTCCCGAAAGAATAGTGAACTTTGAACGATGGCATTCTCCAAGAACTTCCTTCCTAATGTTTTCCACATTCGGAACACACGGTCGTCCTTTCTTCCTCAACCACCCATTCTGGTCAAGACCAAAATCTTTCAAGTCATCGCTCTCTGTTCCATTCCTTAACTTTCTGATTCATTCAGCTAGTAATGGATCCTCTCCCTGCTTAGAAGCAATCCTTTCAATCATCACTGGTCGAACTTCTAAACACAACAACATGGCGATTCCTCGACTAGAACTAGCCTCAGATCTCCATTGTATTCCATATGTAGTCAATGCTTCTAAATCTTTCCACTCGGCTATCATTGTCAATACTACATTCTAATATTTTCTGCTAAGTGCATCTGTAACCTTATTGCCTTTTCAATGTGTACTCAATACCAAAATCATAAGCGGCTAAAAACTCTAACCACCTTTGCTATCTCATATTCAACTCCTTCTGAGAGAATAAATATACCAGCGACTTATAATCCGTATACAACTCGAATCTCTCTTCCAAAAGGTAATGTCTCCACACCTTCAATGCGAAAATTACTGCAGCTAATTCCAAATCATGAGTTGGATATCTAACCTCATGCAGTCTGAACTGTCGAGAAGCATGGGCAATCACTTTACCTCGTTGCATCACCACGTCTGCTAACCATGTTCCACATGCATCTGTGTATACCATTAAGTCCTGATTCCCCTCTGGAACAACCAACATAGGTGCATTAGTTAATAAGCGTTTTAGTTTCTGGAATGCTTCCTAACACTTATTGGTCCAAACAAACTTCCCATCTTTCCAAGTTAGCTTAGTCATTGGTGCTACTATCCACGAGAAATCCTTAATGAATCTCCGATAATAACCAGCTAACCTGAGAAAACTCTTTATCTTAGTCACTGTCTCGGGTCTCTTCCAACTATTCACTGCCTCGATCTTAGCCAGATCTACTAACAACCCCTTCTCAGAGACTACATGATCAAGAAACTTCACTTCCTTCTTATAGAAATGACACTTCGAAAATTTCGCTTTCAGTTAATGCTGCTTTAACATCTCGAGCACCACTCTAAGATGAACTTCATGCTCTCTTTCATCTTTAGAATATATCAAAACGTCGTCTATGAAAACTAGCACGAACCTGTCCAGATGTTCTCGGAAGATTCTTGTCATCAAATCCACAAAGAATACTGGTGCATTAGTTAGTCCGAACGGCATCACTAACCATTCGTAAGATCTATATCTTGTCCTAAACACCGTCAAAGGAACACTATCCTCTGCTACTCCAAGCTGATGGAGCCCGGTTGCCAAATCCAACTGGGAAAATACTTTGGCTCCACTTAATTGATAGAACAAATCGTCAAATCTAGGTCATAGATATCGATTCCTTATTGTCTTCTAATTCAACTTACGATGATCAATACATAACCTTAACGATCCATCCGGTTTCTTCGCAAACAATGCGGCTACTCCCAAAGGCGAACTACTTGGTCTGATAAAAATTTTACCTTCTAAATCCACTAACTCTATCTTTAGCTCCTTCATCTCGGTAGGTGTCATTCTACTTGGCGGTCTACTCACCGGTTCTGCTCCTGGTACTAAATCTATCGAAAACTCAATGGCTCGTTTCGACGGTAGTCCTATCATGGGCTCAAAGACATCTGCGAATTCTCTAACAATGAAAACTCGGTTTAACTCATCTTCTGCCTCACCTAACAAAGCATTTACCTCAAAACTAGGGTTTTCAGAGAATATAATCTAATCACTACAACTAGGGTATCTAAGGGATATTTTCCTATCATGGAAAAATATCATAGCATCGTATTTACATAACCAATCCATACCCAAAATAATTTCAAACTCTACGGAATCAAATACATGCAAACTGCAAGCAAATATCTGACTTAACAATTCAAACTCTAAGTAGTCACATCTTATCCCAAGGGTCGCATACCCTCCTATTGGATTTGCAACCCTTAAGGAAGTAACTAGGTATGAGAGTTCTAGATTACGCTTATCTACCAAACAATGAGATATAAAAGAATGTGATGCACCGGCATCAAGTAGAATTCTAACTGATACATAATAAATCAGAAGCGTACCTCCCAACATAGCATTTCCTTTCTCCTCAGCTGTTGGTCTTGAGGTAGCTGGTTCCGATGCAAACATCTTGCCTTTTCCATCTTTGGCTGGTTCCTTGCACTGGTTCTTATAATGTCCAATTTGATCACAGTTGAAGCATCGCACTTCTTTCTTATCAGCTGCTTTCTTCTCTTTGCCTATCCGACACTCGTGAGCATAATGTCCCTTCTTTTCGCACTTATAGCAAACACCATTGGCCTTCCTTTTCTTGGCTGCTCCTCCTTTTTGGGCGCCTTTCTTATGGATAAACTTTCTCTTCTGGTTCTACCTATTTTGAGTTTCCCTAGCTTTGTTACCATCAAGAAAAGCAATCATCTCCTCCTGCCTCAAATCCATCACAACATCTATATCGCACGGATCCCTAATATGTGGAAAATTGCTTTATCAAGCTCGGGTTTCAATCCGCGGATGAATTTCTCATTTCTTTTGATAATCATATCGATCATAGCATATCCGTATCTCAATAGCTCCTCAAATCTGGTAGCATACTCAAGCACTGTCATGTCTTCCTGCTCCAACTCCGTAAACTTCCTAAGCAGAGTTGACTTAGAAATCTTCGACATGAATCTTTCCTCAAATCTCCTTTAGATCTTCGCCCAAGACAAGGTCTCTTCATTAACTCCCATGGTAACACCGTTCCACCAGTACAGTGCTGCTCCATGCAACTGCCTAGAAGCAAGTCTCCTCTTCTGCTCATCATTAAGCTCAAAATTAGTAAAAATCCTTTCGCAATGAAACAACCAATTCTTCACTTCAATTGCGTCCTCAGTCCCGATAAACGGCTTTCCTCTAAGTCTGGCATAATCTCTGCTAAGTACTGCATAGTTATTGACCACCGGGGCTTCCTGATTTCCTTCTCTTGCATTTCCTCCAACTAATCATGTGGAAGCTCCAGCTTGCATCAGGTTGATGAAGAACTGATACATAGCTCCTATATCAACTTGTGGTGCTCCAGCACCCACATTAGTAGCTGGAGCCCGACCTAGATAACTTCTAGTGTTTGGTATGGCATTTCCATTGGTTGTGGTGCTTCCTCCATCAATATTAACTCTTCCACTCCTAGCATCCATATCTCACTTTCTTAAAATCTACATCCGAGCCTTTGTGAGATACAGAGGAATAGCCTAAGAAAGATGGAGAACGTAGATTAAGTGTATACTCATATATAGCAAATACAAGTACGTTACTATAGCGTTATCCCATACCCAAGTCTTTTCTCTAATTCCATAGGATTATGTTTTCAAAACCATTTTCTGTTTTCAAAATCATTTTAAGTTTTCATAAACCTATGCTCTGATACCAAGTTGCAACATCCTCTATCTTGAGGCCCGAAGCTAAGCGCTACAGATGCTGTAGTCATCTATAGTATTAACTTCCAGTGACAAAATACATTAATGTTAATGGTATCCAAAAAATTAGAAGCACATGAATATAAAATAAAATCAACACGATTTTGAAAAGAACTTTTTTGATTACATTTCAAATCCGTATTTCATACTCAGTTACATAATCCCAAAATGATTCCCAAGTTTTGATGAAATATAATTATTACAATTATGCCAAGAGCGACATATGAAGATGCCCTCTTGGATGATCAGAGTACTAAATAGATAGATATATCAGTCATAAATACATCACAACGGAATACTACTAAATAGCTCCTACATAGCTAGCTTTGCCTACTGCACGTCTTCGGAAGCTGATTCTTCCAACCTACTGAACCTGAAAAGTCCTTAACTCTCAATCTACTCAAATTAATTTTTGAGCACCCGAGAGTTTAAAAGGGAAAATGTGAAAATCCGTCTCCTCGACTCTTGAAAATCGACACTAATACATCCGTGGTATTCACGTATCGTATATCCAAGTGCCGAGGAGGCAGATTATAATGGGTAAAGTAAAGATAAAAGATAGTGTAACAACCCGAATTCCAGTGGGTCTGGATTTTTCGCAGAAATGCTAAAATCCAAGCCCACTGAAGCTCAAATAAATATCTCACAGCGGATCTGATTAAATATAATAGTAAGTAAACACTCAAGCAGATAATAACACTTTCTAAACAAGTGTCTCAAAGCTGGAAAGTCTCTGCCATTTATCTAACCTGTAGGATGTTATGAGGAAGGGGTCAGAACTAAAGTTCAGGTGAATGGACAAATTATACACTTCTAAGATTAATTCTACATATACCATTTTATTTCCATTTTCCATTATACTAGGTTTATAATACTCTCGCATCTATGCTTGAATCGTACACATCTACTTCCTAGTAGATTAAAACCTAATAACTAATATATATGTAGCTATATGCCCAATGACCGCATCTATCCTAGGTACTACCCATAGTACCTTCCGTATCCTTCTCGAAAAGGACTCCATCGTCTAGCTCCTAGAGAGTTCTGTAACTACATCTGCAAAGGGCAGCTTCGTGAGGCCTATAATATAGATGTTTCATCATCTACTATGAAAACGTAAAATTGCATCTGCACTAGCCTATACAAATGCTCGGACATCCACAATGTACCACCCAGTGCGTACCTTGAGGACTATACGTAATCGCTCTGTCTACTCCCTGAATCCTGCCAACAAGGTCTACCTTGTATGGAACCCAATCGAGGATTTTCTATATCTGTAAAGGACAGCTTCGTTAGGCCTACAATACAGATATTCTACTTGGTCTGTCTCTTTTCTCATCGTGGCTATGGCCCCACGCAGCCACCCCTCAACTAATCGAAAGACCTCTAAAGAGCTAAGTGGCTGTGCCCTATTGTAAACAATCTAAACATCCAATTGGCTGTGCCCCTCATCCAATATCTCGATAGTGGAAGAATCATTGGCATGTTGGTTTAAATCTAGTCTTTCCCAATTCTTGATTGATGATGGCTTGATCTCCGCATGCGACTATCCTTTTGGGTCCTGCCCGCTAAAACCTACTCGCATGTCAGGTATACTCTCTTGATGGAACACCTATAAACCTGCCTTCGGGGGTGCAACTTCATTAGGCCTACCCCAGAGGGCCTTCCTAGAATACCCACACGTCCCGTTGAAGTCTTGTACTTCCTTCTAGCCCAAATTTACTAAGTTGGACGTACTATTTCTGTGCTAAAAATCTGTGATGTACTGTTTCGTTAGGCTCTTCATTCTTTGGGATGCTCCAAACTCATCTTACCATTTTATTAGACCTTACGTCTAATCTTTTATTATGCGTTTAGTTTACTTCTCTTATTCCGTTGGCAACTTATTTACCCTAATCAGCATAAGCGCGTCCTAGCCTCACCTAACTATTTTGAGACCATCGGCTCCTGACTCAAAGGGAATGTCGTTGGTATGGGCCTTTCTTCTATGTTTGCTTATTAGCTTAGTGTAAGTTTTAAAATAAGCCTTTTCTGTTATCTCTAATTATAACCTATGTTATAATTATACTTGCAATTGTTACTTCTATATTCTTTTATAATTTACATGTTATAAATATAATTGCAAGTGTCTCTTTTCTATTCTAGTCTGTCTTCTTTTATTATGATATTGAATTCTCTTTAGTTCTCTTATATTATATGAACATCTTGGCTTGAGACTACGTCCGACTATCACAAATTTACTTATCATAATAACTGCTTTGCTTTTATTCCACTATCTGCGTAGTAAATGCAGATCTAAGCACATTTCTGTTTATTATTTCTAGTCTTGTCAAATAATTAACTTGATTTCTTCTTTAATTTCTTTAACTCTTCACTTTATTCTCTTTTATTCTAGGAAGTAGTTCTAGTCTATTTGGTTGGTTACAAAAACTGTGCTAAAAATCCATTTCCATATTTTAATACTAAATAATGCTATAAACAATGACTCGTAATTGCAAGATATTTCTTTTATTGTCTCTTTAATTATTGAATAATGCAAAATACAGAAATGTCTCTATTTTACATTAATTCCCATTTTCTTTCTTTTATTCTTGCAATTACGTTTATCGTTATTCTTACAATACTAAACTATGGAAATGTATTCTATTTTCTAAACCAACCAAATAATCAATCACTGACTTCTAAATCAAGTTATTAAAATTTCCCCTTTTTAATTTATTTCTCCCGTTTTGACATAATTTGCTGTAAATTTCTCACTTTTAGGCTTATGCCTTTCTCTACAACTTCTAAACCTAATATTACTTATATTTAATTGGATTGCTTTCTTTTTCCATAGAAATAACATTTAAATATAAGTTCACTTCTCTTAAAATTTACAGTTTCAACATAACTAATTAGTAGAACTAATTACTTAAATAAATATGAATTAAATATTTAACGGGAATCTAACGATAATATATCATAAACGTAAAAGATATATAATCTAAATCCACTCACATGTCATCCTTAGCTTTTGCTCTATGGCCTTCTTGGATCCCCTTCTAAGGTGTCTAATATTTTTATTGAAATGATCTTCTCCCCAGAAATATTTTCTATTTAGGGTCCAGCCTCAGGCAATGACCCAATTGGGAGAAAATCTGATTGTAAGAAAATAGCTAGGCCTAAGGTCCTATTTATAGTGGTATTTGGGGTTCTCAGACCGTCGGATTTTAAGATTGAATCTAGTGCAACCACTTCACAGGCTTACTGCGAATAGTTGGATCCAGAAAACAACGCTCGAGATTGCACGAAAATAAAATTATTAAACGTTAACTTTTAACCGTTTCCTATTCATTCTAATTAATTTCCATCAAGTGCAAATTTGATTCTCTTTGTAACACATGTTTATTTTGAAATTCATACGTTGCTAATTAATGTAAATTAATTTTCTTTAATTGCTGATTTGATTAACATTGCCTACTAATGTTAATTAATTACCTCTAATTGCTGATGTCAATTAATTTCCTTATGACGCGTGTCTATTTTGAAATTCAAACGTGCATTTTTTCTGGAATTTATACGTGCATATATTTATAAACAAATATATTCATGCACATTTACACGTATAATTATTTTTCGATACGGAACTTCGAACGTCAATAACTTTTTCATACTACGTTCGAGGCATATTATATATGTAAATTAATCAGAAAATCACCACGAACGCAATGGTATAAGTTTCGAGGCAATATTCTGACAATTCCAAAAACACTCATTTTCACTGTTTATAATTATTTTAGTTATTTAATTATCTAAAAATGCGGGGAGTTTCATTCTTCCACTTTTTAGGAAATTTCATCCCCAAAATTCGATAAAGGTAAAACTATGCAATTCTCCGCATCATTCACATCCATTTTGTGTACATCCAAGTTTTGCAACCATCCGTGTCTTTGTGCAAAGTATCATTCGACATAAAATATTTGCATGTACATGAATTTCTAAGCGGTACCTCTTATATCAATGCTTTTCTTCTTTAAAAAATCCCTTTTAAAATATGATACACACGTCTTAAATATACTTTCAATTTTTATATGAATGCAATCTTTTGAAAACTCAAGATGTTTTTCATCCAATTTTTCCCACACTCCAACTGAATAGGGGCTAGTTCAACGAATTTTACATCCAAATCCTACCACACAACTTCTAATATTCGAATTTCAGAAAAATCCTAATTTTCCAAACTCGATTTCTTATGTCAGAAAGAAGGTAGAAAACGGAAAACCTTACGTTTACCATTTTACTTTTGTGCACCTCTTTCCCCGTACTTGGAACTTATGCCGCTATTCTATAAAAATATCTATTTTCTTTCCCAAACACGGTTTACATAAGAAAAACTTTCCTTTTCAAACTTTTTTCCAAGCATAATTTATGGAAAAAATGTATTTTTCTTTTGCAATTCTCATTTATTTCTATTGACGTTTCTGTCGCTTTCTTTAGATCTTACTGGTTTTCTTTTAGTTACTTTTATCTGCTTTTACTTTTCTTTAATATAGTAGCTAAACACAGCTATCTTCTAGAGCTAGGAGGCCTAAGACCATGTCCACTCTGACACATAAAGGTCCTACTCTAGGAATCCAAGTAACTCATATGCTCATCTTGCCACCTATTGCTTTTTATTAACTTATGCTGTATAACTCACGATGAGTAAGAACTATTCATCTCTTCCTTTCCATACTCAAAATAGAATAACCAAGTCTCATTTACTGCAATGAATAAGGATTTTAATCTATGCAGTCTTTATCCAAAAAGGCAACTAAGCTTGGAGAAATTTTCTCTTTACCTTTACTTTTCATTTTTCCCCAACTAAAGTTTATCTATCCCAATCACGTGTGTCTTACTATCTTACTAATATCACTTTATTATTCTTCTATAGTCTACATACATGAAGCAATATTCCTAGGTTCTTACCAGTGCCCTATACACTTTACGGGAACTTTTATTATTACTACTAAAAGTAATCACTGTTATCTCCTACATAGCCTTACCCTTTTCCCGTCATACCTAGGAAATGACTCCTATCTACTCCACACCTATGCAGTTAATGCTCCGCTATTGCCCCGCTATAACACTGCTATATCTCATAGTAGATTTCTACCGCTTTGATTTTTCCATA
This sequence comes from Allium fistulosum, assembly GCA_030737815.1. Taxonomy (NCBI): domain Eukaryota; kingdom Viridiplantae; phylum Streptophyta; class Magnoliopsida; order Asparagales; family Amaryllidaceae; genus Allium; species Allium fistulosum. Next base: position 639,170,242 of record CM060901.1, read on the forward strand.
TACCCCCAAATATAGCCTTTCCGCTTTAAGCCCCGCTATTTCCGCTATATCACGTTATTCCCACTATATTCCGCTATATCTTCTTTAAAAGAAATGAATTGAAAATGACATTTATACATTATAAAAATTATGAAATTAATTTATTTAATTGAATTTTAATATATTTTCAGAAATGAAAATACTTTAATATTATTAATATTATACTAAATTCAATTATGTTATGTAACAATTTTATGTTTATTTAAAGTATATTCGCACATGTTTTTATTTAAGATTATTTATGTATTAATTATAATTCAATTGAATGTTAATTTTTCATTTAATTACCATTTATATATTTGTAAAATCATTAAGTATGAGTGTTATATGCTAATTTAGAGTCATCCGCTATATCCCGCTATATCCTCGCTGTATCCCCGCTATGCCTTTTTGCACCTCCACCGCATTAAATATGCCGAGCGCTTTAACTACATAGCTCCACACTTAAAATTTTGGTTTGGTATTTACCATTTCATTTTATAAATTAAAGCTTCTAAATTTTTAAAACATAAAATCCCAAAATTCTTGCCTTTAAAAGTGTTACTTTGAAGTTTCTATTAAATTCAAAGGTACTTGGTTACTTAACATTTTATGTTTCTAGACTTGCATCTTTAAAGCTCTTTGAATTTAAATTATTCCCCAAACCTAGAGGGGAAAACTTACAAATTCTAAGTTCAAAACTTATTCCTCCTTTTCTTTTAAATACCTTTACAGCTTTCCTTAAAAATATTTTGGACTTTCTAAATTTAACTGTTTACTAAGTTTTTCTCTTCCAAAAACTTATTTACTTTTTCACCAAACCATTTTTCTTTAAAACATGCCTTGCTTGTTCTTAAAACATTTTTTTTACTTCCAAAAATGTCCTCACATGTTTTTAAAACATCTTCTTTTCATATATTTTTAAATTTAAAAAAAATGGAGTAGATAAGAACAATTATTTTATCAAAAATCTCATAACTTTCCTACTCTTCCAATTACCTAACCTTGGAGGAGTTTCTAACTTACTATAAATGGGGACTTTCCACAAAGGCAAGCAACCAATGCGCATAATCAATGGAAAAATATGAAATTTCCATTGCTTAGCTTCCCTACTAAGGCTCTCTATAATATCCCTCCTAACTAACACTGTCTCTAATTATTACACTTCTTATTACACCTAATGGTTTTATACCTTAATGTATTGGAACTACTTTCTCTTATGAGAAACCACTAACGCTAAAACCTTTTGTGAATCCTTTAAAAGAGGATTTCATGTTTATGTGAAATTACAAGGAACTTATTTTATATTTATCGAAATAGGCTATACAAAATATGGTGCTTTCCATACCTTGTACATCTCTTTCACGTATTCCTTATAACTTGCACAAAACATCTTTATTTGTGATTTGGTTTCATAGAAAATTATATCATTATTCATTTCATTACAATAGATTAAAGTATGTTTAATCTATATTCATTTACAATAGAAATTTCCTACGAAATTTATTAATTTCCTAATATTTAACTTACATTTTTTCCAGAAGAAATCATTTTCAAAACTGTTTTAATATTTTCATAACTAGAAAACATTTCCATATACTTATTAAATAATAACTATACTTACAAACCACTTTATTTCTATACTTAGAAATTATCTTCAAAACACATTTTTATTTGGGTAAAACATATGTTGTGTAAAACGCCGTTATTACAACCCAAAAATACTAGTATATGGATTCAATTAAAATAAATATTAATAAATCCCATATGCTATGTAAAAACATTTCCTTTGGGAGTCACCTACTATAGCAATAGTGTCATAGTCTATGCTTCCTTTATTTTTCATGAAAACATCTATTCCAACAATAAATGTTGTAACCTATGCTTTCGATATTTAACACACCCTAGGTTTTTATATTTAAAATCTTTGTTTTCCTACAAAGAAACTAGCGAGCTATACATGCTCTATAATTCTTCAAAAAGAATCCCACTTTTAACAAAATTTACATCATATAAAAACCAATTTAAATTTCATACCACTTTTTTTTTTCAAAAACCCAATATTTCCTCAAACATATTAACAATTATATTTTTCAAATTTTTCAATTTCAAAAGTTTTATTTTATTGGGCTAGACATAAAGTGGATTTTCTTCTTACAACCCTAGGAATACCCTTTCTAAGCCTTGGAAATCTCATTTCCTTGCTAAAGTCTCTTATTCCTTCCAAAATAGAAATAATCTCCCTATTATCCCTAAGGAACTTTCCCACTTCTTATGACATATGGATACTAATCTTCTCTCAAAACATAGTTTATTGTACACTACAAATTGGTAATAACTTAGGGCTTAACATTCTTGGGTCATCCCAAACCCAACTAGCAAACTATGCACAAATGTACTTCTAAAAACTTTCCATATGTTAAAATCTATAATTGGGGAGTACATAATATTTTTATGTTTTATTCAAAAAGACAAATACGTTCACTCACTATCTACCTAGGAACCCAAAACCTAGGCTCTGATACTAAATGTAACAATCAGAATTCCAATGGTTTCGGATTTTTTGCAAAAATGCTAAAATCCAAGCCCATTGAAGCCCGAGTTGGGTATCTAGTATCCTGCAAATAGGCAAAGACAAATATATCAGAGCTCAAATAAATATCTCACAACGAAACTGGCTAAATTATAATAGTAAGTAAATACTCATAAAGATAATAACACTTTCTAAACAAGTGTCTCAAAGCTGGAAAGTCTCTGCCATCTATCTAACCTGTAGGATGTCATGAGGAGGAGGTCAGAACTAAAGTTCTAGTGAATGGACAAATTATACACTTCTAAGCTTAATTCTACAAAAACCGATTTAATTCCATTTTCTGTTATATTAGGTTTACTGGGTTTATAATACTCTCGCCTCTATGCGTGAATCGTACCCATCTACTCCCTAGTAGATTAAAACCTAATAACTAATATACATGTAGCTATATACCCAATGACTGCATCAGTCCTAGGTACTACCCATAGTACCTTCCGTATCCTTCTCGAAAAGGACTCCATCGTCTAGCTCGTAGAGCGTTCTGTAACTACATCTGTAAAGGATAGCTTCATGAGGCCTACAATATAGATGTTCCATCATCTACTATGAAAACGTAAAACTGCATCCGCACAAGCCTATACTAATGCTCGGACATCCACAATGTACCATCCAGTGCGTAACTTGAGGACTATAAGTAATCGTTCTGTCTACTCCCTAAATCCCGCCAACAAGGTCTACCTTGTATGAAAATCAGTTGGGGATTTTCTATATCTGTAAAGGATAACTTCGTTAGGCCTACAATATAGATATTCTACTTGGTTTATCTCATTCCTCATTGTGGCTATGGCCCCATGCAGCCACCCCTCAACTAATCGAAAGACTTCTAAAGAGCTAAGTGGTTGTGCCCTGCTGCAAACAATTTAAACATCCAATTGGCCGCGCCCTTCATCCAATGTCTCGATAGTGAAAGAATCATTGGCCTGTTGGTTCAACTCTAGTCTTTCCCGAACTCATTCTTGATTGATGATGGCTTGATCTCCGCATGCGACTATCCTTTTGGGTCCTGCCCGCTAAAACCTACTCGCAAATCAGAGTACAGTGTCATACGAGTATCCTACTCCATTAATCAACCTTTTAACTGCCTACAAAGGTCCGCTTCATTAGGCCTGCAATGAAAAAGTAGTAAAGGTATACTCTCTTGATGGAACACCTACAGACCTGCCTCCGAGGGTGTAGCTTCGTTAGGCCTACCCCAGAGAGCCATCCTAGAGTACCATCACGTCCCATTGAAGTCTCGTACATTTTTCTAGCCCAAATTAACTAAGTTGGACATGCTATTTCTATGCTAAAATTCTGTGATGAACTGCTTCATTAGGCTCTTCATCCTTTGGGCTACTCCAAATGCATCTTACCATTTTATTAAACCTTATGTCTAATCTTTTATTATGCGTTTAGTTTACTTCTCTTATTCTGTTGGCTACTTATTTACCCTAATCAGCATATGTCCGTCCCAGCCTCACCTAACTATTATGAGATCATCAGTCCTTGACTCAAAGGGAACGCTATTGGTATGGGCCTTTCTTCTATGTTTGTTTATTAACTTAGTGTAAGTTTTAAAATAAGCCTTTTCTGTTATCTCTAATTATAACCTATGTTATAATTATACTTGCAATTGTTACTTCTATATTCTTTTATAATTTACATGTTATAAATATAATTGCAAGTGTCTCTTTTCTATTCTAGTCTGTCTTCTTTTATTATGATATTGAATTCTCTTTAGTTCTCTTATATTATATGAACATCTTGGCTTGAGACTACGTCCGACTATCACAAATTTACTTATCATAATAACTGCTTTGCTTTTATTCCACTATCTGCGTAGTAAATGCAGATCTAAGCACATTTCTGTTTATTATTTCTAGTCTTGTCAAATAATTAACTTGATTTCTTCTTTAATTTCTTTAACTCTTCACTTTATTCTCTTTTATTCTAGGAAGTAGTTCTAGTCTATTTGGTTGGTTACAAAAACTGTGCTAAAAATCCATTTCCATATTTTAATACTAAATAATGCTATAAACAATGACTCGTAATTGCAAGATATTTCTTTTATTGTCTCTTTAATTATTGAATAATGCAAAATACAGAAATGTCTCTATTTTACATTAATTCCCATTTTCTTTCTTTTATTCTTGCAATTACGTTTATCGTTATTCTTACAATACTAAACTATGGAAATGTATTCTATTTTCTAAACCAACCAAATAATCAATCACTGACTTCTAAATCAAGTTATTAAAATTTCCCCTTTTTAATTTATTTCTCCCGTTTTGACATAATTTGCTGTAAATTTCTCACTTTTAGGATTATGCCTTTCTCTACAACTTCTAAACCTAATATTACTTATATTTAATTGGATTGCTTTCTTTTTCCATAGAAATAACATTTAAATATAAGTTCACTTCTCTTAAAATTTACAGTTTCAACATAACTAATTAGTAGAACTAATTACTTAAATAAATATGAATTAAATATTTAACGGGAATCTAACGATAATATATCATAAACGTAAAAGATATATAATCTAAATCCACTCACATGTCATCCTTAGCTTTTGCTCTATGGCCTTCTTGGATCCCCTTCTAAGGTGTCTAATATTTTTATTGAAAAGATCTTCTCCCTAAAAATATTTTCTATTCAGGGTCCAGCCTCTGGCAATGAACCCAATTGGGAGAAAATCTGATTGTGAGAAAATAGCTAGGCCTAGGGTCCTATTTATAGTGGTGTTTGAGGATCTCAGATCGTCGGATTTTAAGATTGAATCTGGTGCAACCACATCACAGGCTTACTGCGAATCGTTGGATCTAGAAAACGAAGCTCGAGATTGCGCGAAATCAAATTATTAAACGTTAACTTTTAACCATTGCCTATTCATTCTAATTAATTTCCATCAATTGAAAATTTAATTCCCTTTATAACACATGTTCATTTTGAAATTCAAACGTTGCTAATTAATGTAAATTAATTTCATTTTTTTTTTCAAAAAAAAAATTAATTTCATTTAATTACTGATTTGATTAACATTGCCTACTAATGTTAATTAATTACCTCTAATTGCTGATGTCAATTAATTTCTTTTATGACGCGCGTCTATTTTGAAATTCAAACGCGCATTACTTCTGGAATTTGTACGCGCATATATTTATAAACAAATATATTCACGCACATTTATACGTATAATTATTTTTCGATACGAAACTTCAAACGTCAATAACCTTTTCGTACGAAATTCGTTCGAGGCATATTATGTATGTAAATCAATCAGAAAATCGCCAAGAACACAATGGTATAAGTTTCGAGGCGATATTCTAACAATTCCAAAAATGCTCATTTTCACCGTTTATAATTGTTTTGGTTATTTAATTATCTAAAAATGCGGGGTGTTACAGATAGAAACACAAAATCTCACATTACGTTCGAACAGATAGAGAGATAGTACATACAACCACTTCACTTGGATATATCGGAGTTTTGGTATGAACTAACCTAGCCAGGAACAGTTATAACTACCTGCTCCCACACTTGCTGGTATTAACTAACTTAGACACGGTGGAAAAAAAAGTAAATAGACATCCACATTGGGTGCTCCAGCTCCATGCTCCAAAAACCTCTTGCAGCATGCTCTGCCCCAAAATACTCCAAAATAGAATCCTAACTACTTGGCTACCCGAAAAAATAGGGCACCCAAAGTTTAAAGGGAAAACAAAATAAACACTGGATCAGCCTTGGGACTGGTGTGAGAACTCAAAATACTTTATTTGAAAACAAAAGGTTATCTCATAAGACCACGCTGCACATAAACACAGAACGGGAAAACATTCTTACGTAAAAATACTTGATATTATTTTTAATGACATATCTTTGAAAACATTTGCAAGTACACTAATTAATCTTAGCCGAAATTGTTACATTATTAAATTCCAACATACTAACCACAAACGCGGGTTCAACAAACAAAATGGCAGGCACTTATTGGAGAATGGATTTCTATACAGATGACCGGGTAAAGGGACTACCATCCAGTAGTACATCTCTAGAGGAATGTACCGAGGCCCAACTGATGGTCCTTTACCAACACAAGGCCGACCTACCTCGTCCTAGATAGTACCGAATATGTCATCACCTCGGTCATTACCGGCCTATCCGAGATGTCTCTTAGCATACACCACAATAATTTAAACCTGAACGGCATATCAGGTTGAAATTTATCTAGAAGGGGATGATCATACCACAATGGTTGCGAACCATATAGCTATGCCGCATCTACCCTGTTTCGGCCATTTCTGGGTGTGAGGCTTGAGGTAACGATTACCTTCCTCATAACACATCATCTTTCTTTGAATGCCACACTGCCATTCCATGGTCACATAACTGATTTCTACAAACTTATAACTCTTGAGCTCATACGTCTCAGGAAAGCACGTTAAGCTAAGAGAGGTTGCCTTTTCTGCCACCAAACAGGTGATACATTCATAGAGATCACTTATGTAACTAGAAATGCAATGTCAGACATTCGTCCATACAAGTTGTCCAGTTACAGGACAAACTGAAGGCACTCTCCTACCACATCCTGTCGGGAATTAACCCTAGGATTAGTAGCGATTAGTCCTTGCATTTGATATTTCATAACTAAGAAACCACTACTACTGTATGTATATTGGGAGTTTATCCCCAAATGATCAACAATCAGTCCTTCATTACGAAAATCCCAAATATCATATTCATATCTTCACTTCGAGTACGTAAATTGGTTCGAAGTGGTCTTCGGATAAGTATCATCCAAATCCGACCCAGGTTCCTCCGAACCAATCATCGATAAAAGAGGTCAAGTGAATAAGAAATCATTCTTTAATTAGTTAAGTTCTTTTATCAAAATCACTTTTGGAGATATATATTTCTAAAACATTCTTTCGGGTATATATAGAGATATTAAACCTCTCTTATAAAATCCCTTGATAACTTTTAACTCCTTTTTTTACTAAGAATAAATTCGAAATCGTTTCATTTTCATTTAGGAAGATATTGATCCAAGTAAACCAAATTCACTATCCCCTCTGTAGGGCAAGTCCAGATAGCCAGGAAGAGCAGGAAACTGGTTTTCCAAACTCAAGCCTAGACATTATCTCTTTGACACCCATAAAGCGGTCAAGTTATTTAATTGACTCTAAATCTTTAATCATTCCAAAAATCCTTCAAATCATCTTTAAAACACTTTATTAATCATTTAAAAATATTTATAAAATAACTGGAAAAGAGTTGTTAAGTTTTAAAGTTATAGAAAAGTGCTGCGAAAAGTGCTTTTTGTTTTAGCTATATTGATCAAAATGACTTCTTATTATTTGAAAATTCATTTTTACTACTCAAATCACTTTTAACACATTTTAAAACATTTATAAGCTTTATTCCATATTTAAAAAAATTTAAAATATCATTTCCAAAGAAATCCAGTTTTGGATTCCGAACTGCAAAACTGTGATTTTTCCAAAACTTGTTTTACTCATATTTCAAAAACTACTTATCAAAATCTCGATTTTCTTCCTTCGTTGGAAAAATATGGATATAATAGTTTGGAAAATTCTTATCTTGAAGAATTCCGAGCTATATTCCATCTTTTACACTCGTTTGACTTTTACGGCGTGAAATCGTGAACTGCCGTTACGCAACGCGCCTATTTTTGACTAAAATTTTCAATTCTCATTCAAACTTCATCAAAACACTTTTAAATGTTTATAAAACATTTCAAACTCATTTTTAAACCATTTTTAAAGGGGTTTAACATACCATACACACCATTTTATTAATTCAAGGTAAGCGATTTCCTTTGTGCATACCGACGTGTATTTCCATGACTTGCATATATATTCAATATTCAAATGAAAACATCCAAACTTGATGATCAAAGCATAATGAACATCCATTGCAAACATCATATCATCATCCAAAATATAATAGTTTAGGAGTTCTCACCTTGAGTTTTCAACGATTAATTAAACATTCGTTATAGCTTCGCTACTCGGTTTTCGAAGCTCACTATTCTTTGGATTTTAGCACCTAAATGCCTTAACCAAAGTTTAGGTGGCTTGGGGGTGCACGGCCTAGGGTGGAGCAAGGAGTGCTTGGCCTAATGATGAAGTGGGGTGGAGATTTGAAGAACAAAGAGAAAAAGTGGAGTTCCGGGATTGTTTTGATGTGTTTAAGTATATATAACTATATATTAAAATTTAAATTCTTTTTGAAATAAAATTTGACATTATTTCTCTTAGGATGGAAGCCATTAAAGTGGAAGACAAAGCTAGAAAATATGAAGAAGAAGATGAATGAAAATGAAGAGAAGAGGGTAGAGTATTTATAGGAAAAGAAGAGCGTAAAAGTATCCATGCATACATCATCATTTTCATCACCATTATATGGCTTCACCAACACACCTCCCTCCTCCCTAGGCATGACAATTATCCCCCCTCCATGTACCCATCACTTCCATCATCTCATGTATGCATATGTTGACTTATGTATGCTTAAGGAGTAAGAAATCTTAAAATATATTATATATTTTATATTGCACTTTTATACTTAATTATTTTTGTATATATATGTTTATGTGCATGTTCAATGTATGCATATGTACATGTATATGTGTATGTAACATATTCCTTCAACATTGCACAACTTCTACACGTTTTATCGTTATAAATCCCGATTCCGATTTTCGATCATATTTTCTCTTTTAAATTAATATGCATATTTTTGTAAACAAATTTTGAAAATAAATTTTCTTATCATTCTTAACTAATTAAAATGATCATATTTTATTTATAAAATCATATAAATTAATATAAAATAATTATTTACAAAATTGTTGTTATATCGATAAAGCTAAATGATCGTCATTTAAAGTGATATATTTACAAGGTCGTTATAGACTTCCCTCCTTAAAAGAATTTCGTCCTCGAAATTAAGATAAGAAGGAAATAGCTCAAAAGGAAATATATTCGATATAATGAATATATACAAAAATATGGATAAGTGACTGCACCATAAGCGGCGAGTCCACTACAGCGACATGATTTATACAGTTCATTCTTCCATCCTAAATTCAGGATATGCCTATTTCATTCTATCCTCCGTTTCCCAAGTGCAATCCTCGGCATCTCCACTCCATTGAACTTTGACTAACCTTACTACCTTCCTCCTTAATCGTTTCTCATCACGATCAACGATTCAAACAGGTTGGCTAATAACCACCGAATTTGGTTCCACCTCCAAGTCTTCTTGAGCAGCCATTTCTATGATTTGCTCTGGTTCATGCACATGTTTCCTTAAATGAGATATATGAAAAACAATGTGCACTCCTGCCAACCTTTCTGGTAATTGCACTCGATAAGCTAGTGGGCCGATTCGTTCAAGAATGGGAAATGGTCCAACATATCGAGATGCTAACTTCCCAGCTCTTCCATACCTCACTACTCCTCTCATCGGAGAGACTTTCAAAAATACCGAATCTCCAACTAAGAATTCTAGATTTCTATGCCTTTGGCCTGCATAACTTTTCTGTCTGCTCTGGGCTTTCTTTAGCTTCTTTCTAATCATATCGACCTTCTCTAAAGCTTCTCGTATCATATCAGGACCAAGTACTAACCGATCTCCAGTTTCGATCCAACATGTTAGTGACCTGTACGGACGACCATATAGAGCTTCATGTGGTGCCATGCCAATACTAGCTTGATAACTATTATTATAAGAGAACTCTACTAAACGCAAATGATTTTCCTAGGAGCCTCCAAAGTCTAGAATACATGCTCTGAGAAGATCTTCCAAAATGCGGTTGACTCTCTCTATCCGTCCATCGGTTTGGGGGTGACAGGCAGTGTATTCAGCCTTGTCACTAAAGCGGTCTGTAAAGCTTCCCAAAATTGACTAGTAAAGATTGGATCTCGATCGCTTACTATATTGCTCGGAACTCGATACAATCTGACAATCTCCTTCATATATATCTCGGCAAGGCTTGCAGCGGTCCTTGTTGATTTTATTGGAATGAAGTGTGCACTCGTAGCTAATCGGTCTAAGATAACCCAAATGCCTTTGTTCCCTTTCCTCGTTCGAGGTAAACAATCAATGAAATCCATTGATATTTGATCCTACTTCCAAGTTGGAATCTCCAGTGGTTGAAGGAATCCTGCAATTTTCTGCTGGTCGCTCTTGACTTGTTGACAATTGGCGCATCTACTAACATAAATGGATATGTCCCTTTTCATGCTTTTCCACCAAAATTGCGCTTCATATATTTGTACATTTTGTTAGTTCTCGGATGAATGTTAAGTTTGGTTTTGTGACATTCAGCTAATACCTCTAGCCTAAGATTTTCCACATCCGGAACACAAATTCGCCCATTCAATCGTAAAACTCCATGGCTATCAAATTCAAAGCTTGAATTCTGCCCTTTGTAGGAATTAATCTTCTTTTTGCTTGCTGGAAATTCTTTCCAGAAGAGATGAAGTTAATACCAAATAAGAAACAACATCATATTTCCTACTTAACGCATCAGCTACTACGTTGGCTTTCGTGAGTGCATACAAAATATCTAGAGCATAAGATCATTTTAAAAATTTATGATCCGTAAAGAGCTCAAACTTTTCACCTAATTAAAAGAGGGAATTTTATCTACTAAGGTCAATTCAAAGTTTTAATTGAAACAAACTATGAAACTTCTTACCCAACAAATAGTGCCATCATATTTTTAATGCAAACACCACGGCTAACAATTCAAAGTCGTGCGTTGGATAATTTTTCTCATAAATCTTCAGTTGTATACTCACATAAGCAATCGCCTTCCCTTCCTGCATCAGAACTGCACTAACTCCTTCTCCATAAGCATCTGTATAAATGTTTAATCCACTATTTCATTTTATAATTGCTAGGACTGGAGCGGTTGTTAACCTCTTTTTGAGTTCTTGGAATGCTGCTTCACATTTAGCAGTCCAGATAAATTTAGCATCTTTCATGGTCAACTTCGTTAGGTGGTAGGCAATCTTTGAGAAGTCTTGAATGAATCTTCTGTATTACCCGGCCAGACCTAAGAAGCTATGAATCTCTTCATGAGTTTGTGGCTGCTTCCAATTTAGAACAGCTGCAATCTTTATAGAATCTACTAAAACCCCGCCCCTTGACACTATATGTCCAAGGAATCTTACCTCCTTTTCCTAGAAATGGCATTTTGAGAATTTGGCTTTAAGCATATTATTTCTTAATATCTCCAACATAATTTCTACATGCCTTTCGTGTTCTTATTCTATCTTAGAATAGATAAGGATATCATCGATAAAGACTAACATGAATTTATTGAGTACATCTCTAAATACTCTATTCATAAGGTCTACGAAATAAGCGGGTGCATTGGTTAGCCCAAAAGGCATAACCAACCACTCGAAGAAAGTATTTGGGCCTTTAAATGCAGTTAGATGGATGCATTCTTCTACAATTCTTAACTAATGGAATCCTGTAGCTAGATCCATTTTCAAGAATACCCGAGCACCATGTAACTGATCAAACAAGTCATCTATTCGAGGTAGGGGATACTTGTTCTTAATCGTTTGTTTATTTAGATCTCGGTAATCTACACACAACCTTAGCGATCCATCTGATTTGGAAACAAAAACTACTGCCGATCCCCAACTTGAACGACTCAGTCTTATCAACCCTTTCTTTAATAGCTCTTGAGTTTGGTTATTTAACTCGTCCCTTTCCTTCAGAGCCATCCTTCGGTCACGTTGTTTAATTGGACTTGCATCAGAAATCAAATCAATGCGAAATTCAATTTCCCAATGCGGGGGTAAACTCTTTACTTATTCAAAGACATCTGGAAATTCTTTAACAACGGGTATTGTTTCTATTCCTTCCCAGAATGAATCTAATGCATTTAGGAAACTTCCCCTCCTTGGACTCGGATCTTCACAAGATATTTCTATAAACTTCCCGAAACTGGTCCATAAAGTTAACGTCCTACTAACGCAATCGAGAACAACCTTATATTTAGTTAACTAATCCATACCAAGTAAAATTTCGAATCCAATAAAATCTAAGATAAATAGGTCGAAAGGAAATTGATGGGAAGAATGGGAAATTGGGACTTTTCACAATTCATACAAAGGTTGGTAGTACCACCTATAAGATTCGTCATGCAAATAAGGCTATCAACTATCTTAGGTTCAAGTTTTAATTCTTCTACGATTTCCTTAGCAATAAAACTATAAGAAGCTCCTGTATCAAATAATACTCTAACTAAAACATCTTCAATAAAAAATTTACCCTCCAAAACTCCCTTGCCCTTCACATCCTGAGAGGTTGAAGGCTCATCCTTTATTACATAAACTTTGGCTTGCTCTCCCTTCCTCATAACTGGACAATCATTTATCATGTGTCCCAGCCGATGACAATTATAGCAGTTTGCTGGTGGCCTATGAACCTTGAGGTTCTTGCAATGAGTCGCTAGATGTCCCTTTTGTTGGCAATTGTAACAGGCCGCATGCTTCAAATAGTTAGCTTGGGATCCTCCTCCAGGTTTGCCTTGACCTGGCTTTTTCCCATTTTGATTAAACTTCCACATCTTCCAATTGTTAGCGTTGTTATTGGTCTGAGCTACTATCGGCTTCATTTTGTCCAATGTTTCATAACGGAATCCCGTATCTAGCAAATCTATAATTGACCCCTTAACATGGGCAGTCATCCTGCTCTAGTACTTCTCGTTCATCCAGAAATAAACTTCACATTTTTCTTTAAAGGCGTGTCAATTAGACCAGGCCCAAAACAAGATAATTCGTTGGACTTATTTGCATACTCCTCAACAGTCATTTCGTCCTGCTTCAGATCCATAAAGCTTCTATAAAGATGAGATTTTCAGGACGCGGGCATGTATTGCTCCTCTAAAACCTCTTTAAACCTTTCCCAAGAGAAATTGTCCTCCGAATCATTTAGGGTAATAGACTCCCACCAAGCTAGAGCCCCTTCCTGAAGTTGCCACGAGGCCAAAAATCTCTTTTGCTCATTACTAATATCCAATTCCTTAAAGATACTTTCGCATGATTTAATCCAAGCTATACTTCAATGATAGCTTCTGTACCCTTGAATGGTTTTCCCCCTAAGCTGGTATATTTCTTGCATAGGGTCAAAAAATTAACCTATGGTTGTACGGGAGCTATTTCTTCTAGAGTAGCGGTTGGAGCTCGACCGTTGGTTATTGTGGTGCTGCTATTTCCCTTCCTTCATCCTCTATGAGTACTCATGTCTTACTACCTGAATTTAATAAGAAATCTTTAGAATACAAAGATGAAATTATCTTGGAGAACGAGTATTTAGCATAGCACAACTTAAATTTAATCGGATAAGGATTATAAATGCGCACTCTCAAAGATTAAACTCATTCTATAGTATTACTAACCCTATCTCTAATGAGTTATACCTCACCAAAGCCAAGTTTCTCGCATAACCTTCAGCTCTGGTACCAAATGTGAAGACTCATCTCCTCAACTCTCGAAAATTGACACTAATACATCCACGGTATTCACATGCCGTAAACCCAAGTGCCAGGGAGGCAGATTTTTAGGGGTAATGTAACGGTAAAAGATAGAAACATAAATTCTCACATTACGTTCAAATAGTTAGATAGATAGTACATACAACCACTCTAACTAGGGTATATCAGAGCTTTAGTATGAACTAACCCAACCAGGAACAATTATAACTGCCTGCTCCTACACTTGTTGGTATTAACTGACTTAGGCACAACGGAAAAAATAAATAGACAGATAGACATCCACATCGGGTGTTCCAGCTCCATGCTCCAAAAACCTCTTTGAGCATGCTCTTCCCCAAAATACTCCAAAATGAAATCTCGACTACTTGGCTGCCCAGAAAAATATGGCACCTAGATCTTAAAGGGAAAACAAAATAAACTCCGAGTCAGCCATGGGACTGGTGTGAGGACTCAAAATACGTTGTTTGAAAATAAAAAGGTATCTCATAAGACCACGCATGGAACGGAATTTTACTTTATGATAACCAAAACATTCTTACGTAAAATTACTAGATATTATTTTTAATGACATATCTTTGAAAACATTTGCAAGTAAACTTATTAATCTTAGCCGAAATTGTTACATTATTAAATTCCAGCATACTAACCACAAACGTGGGTTCTACAAACAAAAAGGAAGGCACTTATTGGAGAACGGATTTCCATACGAATAACCAGGTGAAGGGACTACCTTTTAGTAGTACATCTCTAGAGGAATGTACCAAGGCCCAACTGATGGTCCTCCACCAACACAAGACCAGCCTACCTCTTCCTAGATAGCATCGAATATGTCATCACCCTGGTCGTTACCGACCTATCCGAAATGTCTCTTAGCATACACAACAATAATTTAAACCTGAACGTCATAGTGGGTAGAAATATATCTTGAAGGGGATGATCATACCCTAATGGTTGCGAACCACATAGCCTTGCCGCATCTACCCTGTTTCGGCCATTTCCGAGTGTGAGGCTTGAGGTAATGATTACCTTTCTCATAGCACATCAAATTTCTTTGAATGCCACACTACCATTCCATGGTTACACGACTGATTTCTACAAACGTATAACTCCTGAGCTCATATGTCTCAGGAAAGCGTGTTAAGCTAAGAGAAGTTGCCTTCTTCGCCACCAAACATATGATACGTTCATAGAGATAACTTATGTAACTAGAAATGCAACGTCAGACATTCGTCTATAAAAGTTCCAAGTACATGACAAATCGAAGGTACTCTCCTACCACATCCTGTTGGGAATTAACCCTAGGATTAGTAGCGATTAGTCCTTGAACTTGATATTTCATAACGAAGGGACTACTGCTACTATACGTATATTGGGAGTTTATGCCCAAATGATCAACAAGCAGTCCTTCATTACGAAAATCCTGAATATCATATCCATATCTTCACTTCGAAAACGTAAATTGGTTTGAAGTGGTCATCGGATAGGAATCATCCAAATCCGATCCCGGTTCCTTCAAACCAATCATCGATAAAAGAGGTCAAATGAATAAGAAATCATTTTTTTAATTAATTAAGTTCTTTTATCAAAATCTCTTTTGGAGATACACATTTCTAAATCATTCTTTTCAGTATATACGGAGATATTAAACCTCTCTTATAAAATCCCTTGATAACTTTTTACTCCTTTTTTTACTAAGAATAAATTCGAAATCATTTCATTTTCATTTAGGAAGATATTGATCCGAGTAAACCAAATTCACCATCCCCTCCGTCATGCCAGTCCGGATAGCCAGGGAGAGTAGGAAACTGGTTTTCCACTCCAGCCCAAATACTATCTCATTGACAACATAAGGCGGTCAAGTTATTTGATCGACTCTAAATCTTTAATCATTCCAAAAATCCTTCAAATCATCTTTAAAACACTTTATCAATCATTTAAAAACATTTATAAAATAATTGGAAAAAAATTGTTAAGTTTAAAACTATATTATAGAAGTTATAGAAAAGTGTTGTGAAAAAGTGCTGCGGAAAGTGCTTTTTTAGCTATATTGATCAAAATGACTTTTTATTATTTGAATTTTTTTATAACTCAAATCACTTTTAACACATTTTAAAACATTTATAAGATTTATTTCATATTTTTAAACAAATTTAAAACATCATTTTTAAACAAATCCAGTTTTGGATTCCGAACTACAAAACCGCGATTTTTCAAAAACTTGTTTTACTTATATTTCAAAATATACTTATCAAAATCTTGATTTTCTTTCTTCTTTGGAAAACAATGGATATAATAGTTCGGAAAATTCTTATCTCGAAGAATTCCAAGCTATATTTCATCTTTTACACTCGTTTGACTTTTACGGCGCGAAATCGCGAACTACCGTTACGCAACGCGCCTATTTTTGACTAAATTTTCAATTCTCATTCAAACTTCACCAAAACACTTTTAAATGTTCATAAAACAATCCAAACTCATTTTAAAACCATTTTTAAAGAGGTTTAACATTGCATACATACCATTTCATTAATTCAAGTAAAGTGATTTCCTTTGTGCTTACCGACATGTATTTCCATGACTTGCATATATATTCAATATTCATATGAAACATCCAAAATTGATGATCAAAGCATAATAAACATTCATTGTGAACATCATATCATAATTCAAAATATAATATAATAGTTTAGGAGTTCTCACCTTGAGTTTTCAACGATTAATTAAAAATTCGCTATAGCTCCGCTACTCAGTTTCCGAAGCTCACTATTCTTCAGATTTTAGCTCTTAGATGCCTTAACCAAAGTTTGGGGTGACTTGGGGGTGCACGCTTAGTGTGGAGCAAGAAGTGCTCGGGCTAATGATGAAGTACGGTGGAGATTTGAAGAACAAAGAGAAAAAGTGGAGTTTCGGGATTGTTTTGAGGTGTTTAAGTATATATAACTATATATTAAAATTTAAATTCTTTTTGAAATAAATTTTGAATTTATTTATCTTAGGATGGAAGCCATTAAAGTGGAAGACAAAGCTTAGAAAATATGAAGAAGATGATGAATGAAAATGAAGAGAAGAGGGTAGGGTATTTATAGGAAAAGAAGAGTGTAAAAGTATCCATGCATACATCATCATCTTCATCACCATTATATGGCTTCACCAACACACCTCCCCCCTCCATGTGCCCATCACTTCCATCATCTCATGTATGCATATGTTGACTTATGTACGCTTAAGGAGTAAGAAATCTTAAAATATAGTATATATTTTATATTATAATTTTATACTTAATATTTTTGAATATATATGTTTATGAGCATGTTCCATGTATGCACATGTACATGTATATGTGTATGTAACATTTTCCTACAACGTTGCACAACTTCTACACGTTGTATTGGTATAAATCCCGCCGATTTTCGGCCATATTTTCTCTTTTATATTAATATGCATATTTTGTAAACAAATTTTGAAAATAAATTTTCCTATCATTCTTAACTAATTAAAATGATCATATTTTATTTATAAATCATATAAATTAATATAAATAATTATTTACAAAATTATTGTTATATCGGTAAAGCTAAATGACCGTTTATTTAAAGCGATATATTTACGGGTCGTTATAGAAAACATGAACTTCGAATCAGACATAAAGTCTGGTATGAATAATACTACTACATCTCGATTTACTAATATTAAGTTAGACCACGCCGCTTAGCGGAATGGGTTTCCCCTCACTAATATCCTTTTAAAAGCGTATCTTTTGCCAATCAAAATCCTACAATCAAACTGATTCTAACAATAATAGAAAATACATATAAGCATAATAATCAGGAAATTAATGGACTATATGTCCATACTATAGTTTTATCTGGCTAACTATTAACCATTGGCTGACTTGGGCCTACCAAACATAATCAATAATCTAACTTCTGCTAGACACAATACCGGGCTATCTGCCCTCAGTTATCTTCTTCTAGGGTCAATTGATCCTAATGGTTTTGTGGACTCAACAATAACCTATCTTTTCTCTGTATATTCCCTTCCGTGTGTAACATTATTTTAGTCTCATCTGTGACAAAGCCCTATACACTGGAATTTTGGACTTATTTTAGTTAGGGGCTATTAGCTAAAGTATAGGGCGCGACGCTACACCAGTCCCATTCGGTCTTCTAATATCTGAATCATAAACTTAGGGTTAACTACCCTATTCATATTTCATTTCCTGTCATATACTTAGGGTTAACTACCCAGTTCAAATTTCATTTCCTTGTAAACGATCTTTGCAAATGATTTACCCCTGAAATCATATCTTTATAAAATAAGGAAATCATATACTTTGCTTTACTCAAAACACTTATGCCATGATATATGCTTTACATAAAAAAATGTTGATGAAATCTAATCAATGAGATTATCTATCCCATCAAAATAAGTTAAAGCCTCTTTTTAAATTAGAAAGCTTTAAGCTACAAGGTCAAAACAATACCTTCAAAAGCTTTGTTTAAAACCTTAAACAATCTCCTTCAAAATAATTAAAAGCATCCCCTTCGTAACCATTATATAAAACCTTTGTCACCCCCTTTTGAAACCATTTAAACTTGTCTTTTGAAAGCATCGGAACCCTTCCATTCAAACACTTAAAATATACCTTTCAAAAGCATTGGGTTTAAGTAAAGGTTTATGGAAATATTGCTTTGAAAATATTTAAAATTATTCCTTTCGAAACCATTGGGTTTAACTTTTAATATAACTAAGGGTCATAAAGAATAGAGGTGAAACCATTACTTTCGAAAGCATTAATCCCAAGTAAAAAAAGAGGATAGTTTCAAAACCCACCCTTTCGAAACCATTGCCTCCGAACCATTTTGAAAGCGGCATACGACCCTTTTGAAAGCATTGAGAAGGTGGCTTTAAAGTAAAAAGGCGAAAGCACCCTTTCGAATGTATTGTTTTAAGGCTATAAAGAAAAGCGGCCTCAACTAATTTGAAAGGTATGATGCGGTAGCATGGATTTCGAATAGATTCAATATCCTCTCAAAAGCATCTTTTAAAACATAAGTACGCGGCAACTCATTCGGTAGTGCTTTTCTAAAACAAAGGCAAGCAACCACTTGTTCGAAAGCCACTTTTTGTTAAAACAAAGACAAGTTAAAACAACCCCTTCGAAAAGCATCTTTTATAAACAGAAGTAAGTAAAGGATTCAAAAGCTTATAAGAATAACTCCTACCCTTCGAAAGCATGGTTTCGACACAGTATCTTCCACCTTTCACCAATGCACTACGTATCAATTGCTTGATACTATGTGCATTGGTTTCGAATGAGTTCATTAGCAGAGGTATGGTGATGAAAGCTAGCAAATGGAAGTGGCGAAGTGGTAAATCCAAGCAAAACTGAATTTTATGCTTTTAAAGTAATTTCTTTTCACCTAACTTGCCTAATTTTATCAAAATATGATTGGTTGTTATTTCTTTATCAAAATCCTTATCTAAAAGGATGCCGAATTCAAAATCATCAATTAAAAATATTTTAACAAATAAGCCCTTCTCCTTGATTAAACATATAAAACATTTAAGTTCCTTAACTTAAAGAATTTTATAACCATAATAAAATACTTAGGAAAATTCCTCAAAAATCACCATAATTCACTTTTAATAACATATGTAAATTTCAGACCCGAAATCGTTATATAATTGCTTTAAATAATTTAAAACCCATGTTAACTATTTTCTCTCATAGAAAATTCATAATAAATCCACAATAATTTAGAAAATTATGAAACTTGAAACACACTTCTAAAATAATGTTCTTGACCATATATTAAAAAGGCAAATCATTTGGATGCCATTTAATAGTTTTCCAATCATCATAAAATCTATATGAAACACTATAAGTCATCAGCATGTATATAAATCCATTTAAACAAACATAGCATGGAATATTATTTGCAAAATTAATTCGAATTTAACTTTAAACCGAAATCAATAATAAAAATGAGATGTAAATCAAATTATTCACATTGGCTTGGTGTTAAGAAGGTTGAGATTTTCTCTTTGATTGATTCACTTAAGCTTTCTACTTGAATCCTAGCTTTTCTTCTTCTTGAATCTTCTTAATGGTGGCGACCGAGCTTGCTTAAGGTTTTAGTTTTATTTGGGAATGTTAAAATGATTAAGGAATGGAGCATACAAAGGTTTAGGGTATAAGAACAAATGCTATTCCTATTTCGCCCTTGCCATATTCCTCCTACTTACTTATTTTTAATTCCCTTTTGCCTGTACATTCATTAAGGCACAGCCCCCTTATAAATTAACAAATCTCAATCCCTTAACAATCTACATTATTTCATTTAATTTATCTAATTAAATATCCTAAATAATGTTAGTCAAAATTAGGGTCATTACACATCAACTCACTTACACACCGTCATTAGCACACACACACATGGAAGCACAAGGGGGCGACCTTATCGTGCATTTGGAAGGGATGGAGGGGGTGTGAGTAAGGGGAAAAACTGTAATTATGCATTTAGGTATTTATTTCCAAATTTTTCCTATAAATACCCTCCTTTCTCTTCATAATTTTACACAGTATTCTACTTCATCTTCTTCCTTATTCTCAAGCTTTTCAATCGCATCCTACCTTAAGGATGTTATGAAGAAAAATATTGCAGAAAGAAATTTAATTTATATCAGTGTATATACATAGGAAATCCACTTCAAAACCAAGGCAAATCACCTCATTTCCTCACTTAGACCCTACGGCTACCACCTCCTACCACCAAGGCCGATAACTCCACCTCTTCAAGCATAGGCCGTACCCTTCCTAAAGTCCAACGCTCGATTCCATAGGCTTTAATTCGATTATAGCGAAGCTATAGCGAATTTCAAGAAGTTAGAAACTAATGAAAGTGAGAAACTATATATATATATATAAACATATGATAATGATGATGTGATATGTTTACCATGGATGTTTACTATGCTTTAATCATCTAGTATTGGTTGTTTTAATATAATTGTTTAATTGTGTGAACAAGTTGCGTTAAATTCACATCGATATTACACAAGGAAATCACTTTCCGAATCAAGTTATAAAAGTGATATGGAATCATTAAACCCCTTTGAAATGATTTAAAATGGTTTATAAATACTAAAATCTAATTTAGTGAAGTTTTGACAAGTTATGAAAACCGAGTCAAAATTAGACGCGTCATGTAACAATAGTTCGCGATTTCACGCCGTAGAAAGTTAAATCCATTTATATGATTTATTCGGAGTTGGAATTCTTTATAACAAGAAATTTCTAAACCTTATAATCATAGCTTTAAAACAAAAGAAAAGGATCGAGATTTAGTTTAGTAAATTTTGAAATATGAGCAATACAAGTTTTCAAAATAGTCGTGGTTTGGTAGTTCGCAAACCAAAGCAACAAATTCTTTAAAAATGATATTTTTAATTCTTTAAAAATATGAGATAGATTCTATAAATCTTTTAAAATGTTTTAAAAAAGAATTGAGTTATAAAAATGTATTTCTAAATGATAGAAAAGTTGTTTTGATCAAATAAACTTAAAAGCACTACTCGCAACACTACTCACAGCACTTTTTGCCGCACTTTTAGTAATTTTGAAATAAGGATTTAGACTTAACAATTAATTCCCAAACCTTTTATAAATATTTCAAATAATAAATTAAGTAATATAGAGATATTTAGAGGTTTATAATTTATTTAAAAGAGTTTGAATAAATGATTTAAAGAAAAGTCGTTATAAGAAAGTGATTTAATCTTGCTCTAAAAGCCAATGAGTAGACTGGATTTTTCTATTCGTGATATCTGGATATGAGGTGCTTAAACTAAGGAGGTGTTTAAGAGCAACCAATGAACTGGCTCTACTGGCCTTTTTCCTGGGCGAGGAATAGATAAGGTCGAAATGTCGGAAACGAGGTATAGAAGATTTAATTTTTCCAAATTTAATACAACTTGGATTGTATAGAAATAGTCTTCTTATACTTTGTATTAAATTTCGAGGAGGGAACCCGTACTATCCATGTGAATTTAAAAGGTGATTTCACCGCTAGGTGAGGGATAGTAAGGGTTGAAAATGAAAATTGATGTTGAGTAGAATTAGTATAATTTCTATGGATCCGTTTTGCTTGAATACTAACTAATTGGGATTTACCATCATAGATAACATGGTTTCAACCTATTAAAAAGATATGTATTGGAAATAAGAAATCTTTTGTCAAAATTTAAATAAATGATTTGGAATTAATTTAATTCCTATACTTAAAATTAATTATTTTGGGTTTACAGTAAAGGATGTTTTAAATAACATTATTTTTGAACCATTTTAAAAGGTATGATTGGAAATCTTTGTTAGGATTTAAATAAATGATTTGGAAATATTTTCCTATGTAAAGAATGAAATGATTTGGAATTATTCCAAGATTTAAAAAAAAGTTTTAATTAAATAAAGATTTGATAAAGGAGGTTTAATGATTCCGTATATACTGAAAAAAATGTTTTAAAGAGATATGTATACCTATAAGATATTTTTGATAAAGAGAAAGTAATTAATCAAATGATAAGCACCTACTTACTTAACATCTTTTTATGGATGATTGGTTCGAAGGAATCGGGGTCGGATTTGGGTAATTCTTATCCGAAAACCACTTTGAACCAATTTACAAGTTCGAAAGTGAAGACATGTTAAAGACAATGAAGTTGAAGGTGGGGATCTTCATAACGGAAGAACTGCTTGTTGATAATTCCAGAGTTGCTCCCAAGATAAATAAATAGCAGTGATCCCTTCATTTTGGGATCTTCGTTTGCAAGGACTACTCACTACTAATCCTAGGAGTAATTCCCAACATGATGTGGTAGGAGAGTGTCTTCGGTTTGTCCTGTTCCTGGACAACTTGTATGGATGAATGTCTGAAATTGCCTTTCTAAGACCATAGTGCATTGATCTCTACAAACGTACATCTGTTTGGTGGTGTAGAAGGTAACT
Organism: Allium fistulosum; assembly: GCA_030737815.1. NCBI lineage: Eukaryota > Viridiplantae > Streptophyta > Magnoliopsida > Asparagales > Amaryllidaceae > Allium > Allium fistulosum. The sequence continues at coordinate 639,193,384 of CM060901.1, forward strand.
CTCTTATACTTAGCTCCTTTCTCTAAGACGTACGAGCATAGAGGTTATAATTTTATGGAAATCAATATTGTGTTGTGGGAATGGAAATGTGGCATTTTAAGTGAAAATGTTCTAAGAAAGGTAAACCTTACCTCAAGCCTCACACCTAAGAATTGTGAAACAGAGGTTGCTTTACGATTTAGTGATTCACTGCCATTAGGGTATGATATCACTTTCTAGATTTATTTTGTGCCTGCTATGACGCCATGTAAAAAAATATGTGGTGTATGGTATATAGAGCTCTCAAATAGGTTGAGATTGGCCGAGGTGATACCATATTCGGTTCTAGCTGCCACCAAAGGGGTCTGCGGGTAGGACAGCCTTAATTCGCAAAGGTTTCAAAGATGTCAATACTCGGTACGTTCCTCTATAAATGTACAGTACATGAGGTAGTCCCTTACCTCGCTATTCATTGGAAATCCAAAGCTCCAATAAGTGCCTTCAGTTTTAGTTGTAAACCTATTATGCTGGAATTTAACACTGTAACAATTTTGGCTGCTTGAATATGTTTATTTGAAATGCTTTCAAAAGAATCATTAAAAATAATATCACTGGATTTTACGTAGAATGATTTGGTTATCATAAGGTAAAAACTCGTTCTGTGTTTATGTGTGGCATGATCCTATGAGATACCCTTTGATTTAAAATACACGTATTTTGAATTTCTCACACCAGTCAGATGATTGGCCCAGAGTTTATTTTCTTTCCCTTAAACTCTGGATGTCCTATTTTTTCAGGCAGCTTAGGAGTCAAGTTTTGTTCAGAGCACTTTGGAAGAGCTCGGAGAATGGAATTAGAAGATTCTTTTGAAGGTTGTTATCCATTTCCACCACACTCATGTACTATTGTATTCTGCATTTGTAAGGATAGATATTTATAACTGTCCATGTTCATGTTAAGTTAAACTTTGATAAATGTATTTTAAAAAAATTCACTGTAAGGATTATATGTTGAAATAATATATATTATTCCATTCGCGTAAGATTCTGTTCTATCTTTATTTTCTTTCTACCATTAACGGTCGGGTTTTCTGGCATTTGAATTTTGCGGCACGTGAATACCGAGGATGTATTGGTGTCGATTTTCGAGGGTTGAAAATACGGTTCATCACAACTTTATTACTGTTTTGGAAACATCTCTCACTCAATTCAAAAATCAAAGTGTTGTCCAAGAGGCTATAGGATCCATTGTATCTAAATTTCAAGAAATTGTCTTTGAAAAATTATCAAACTCTAATTGTATTTGCTTGGGTATGCTTGTAGTCCGTTCAAATCAAGTGGGTGTGCTTAATAGCCTAGAAATCCAGTGGGTGTGCTTGTAGCCCGTTCAAATCAAGTGGGTGTACCCTGAGCCCAAAAGTTCAGAAGGGCGTGTCTCGTAGCCTCGTAATAGAGATTGTATTTTGGTTTACCTTCTGCCCGTTTAAAGATTGGCATTTAAAAAGAAATTTGTACAAGCAATTGTATGGGAATGGATGTAAAAGAAATCCAAACCAGTATAAAATCTCTAGTGTCATCTCTCTAACTCTTTACTTTGCTTTAGTACTTTTATCTATGATTGCATCTGCAACTGATTATTGATATGTTTCTATGTTAGTAATCTATTATTTAATATCAAACTTGAAAGAAATTTTAATTCTTTTACAAAAGTTAGAAAACATTATTCACCTCCCCCCACCCTATATTTAATTACCCTTAAGGTCCATAATTTCACAACCTACATTTGTATCAGAGCACTAATTTTTCGAAAACTCATAATTTGATTTTTGAAAATTATAAATGGCTAGTGATATAATTAATATCCTCATTAACATTTCTAATAAAAAACAACTTTGTGAAAACAATAAATTACTTTCAAGTAGATTAGAAACTAATCATTTTGAAAAGGCACTTGATTTCTTGGAAATGTATAATTTTGAATTGTAGGAACAAGTTTGTTATATTGCTAATGGTGAACCGACACTTGATATTCAAACATCACAAATCAAAATGTACAAATGGATTCTGGACAGTGGATGCTCAAGACATATGATTGAAAATCTGGAGATCTTGAAGGATATTATCTACAAAGATTGGGGATAAGTTAACTTCGGAGACAACTCAAAAGAATATGTAATTTGCATCGGCAATGTTGACAACTCTAAAACTCCTATTATTTCTAATGTTTTGCTAGTTAAGAATCTGAAGCATAACCTGCTTAGTATAATTCAGTTTTGTGATTAGTGTTTTAAATTTAAGTTTGAAATTGATAATTACCACATCGAAGATAATGAGTAAAACATTATCTTTGAAGGTATTTGGAAATGTAACATTTATATTTTAAGTATGAAAGTGTCTAGTGATAATCTGTGTCTTTTGGCTGGATCTAGCGACCCTTGGATTTAGCATAAAAGATTTGGTCATTTTAATTTTAAATATCTATCTAAAGTGGTTAGATATGAACTTGTTAGAGGTCTTCCTAAAATGAGTTTTAACATCTACAACTTATGTAATGCCTATCAACTAGGAAAACTTCGTGAATGTTCTTTTAGATCAAAAGATATGATTTCTACTTCTCCACATCTTGAACTTCTTCACCTAAACCTTTTAGGTTTATCTTAAATACAATCGATAAATCATAATAGATATTTTTTTGTACTTGTAGACGATATTTCTAGATTTACATGGACAATTTTCTTAAAACTTAAAAGTGAAGCTTTTGAAATGTTTAAAATTTTTAGTAAAAGAATTCAGAATCAAATGTCAATCAAAATTAAAACAATTATAAGTGATCATGGAGGAGAGTTCGAAAATGAAAATTTTGAAACCTTTTGTAATTAGAAAGGGATTACACATAACAAGAATATAAAAATAGAAATATACAAGAATATGGTAGAACAATTTTAAAAAATAGCGATTTACCTAAAAAGTTTTGGGCTGAAATAGTTGCTACAACATGTTATATTCTAAATAGAATTTTAATAAAACCTTTGACTAAGAAAACTCCTTATGAATTATTTTACAATAAAAAGCCTAAAGTATCTTATTTTTGAATTTTTTGGTAATAAATATTTTATATTAAATACAAAAGATAATTTAGATAAATTTGATGCTAAATCAGATAAAGGAATTTTATTGGATATTCAAATAGAAGTAAAGCTTATAGAGTTTTTAACACTAGAACTAATATCATTGAAGAAACATTACACGTTTCATTTGATAAAAAAATTAAAATGAATAATACTAATGTTGATGAAGAAGAAAATATTAATAATAAAATTACAAATAATGAAATCACTAATGATGTAGTAATAACCACTTTGAAAATTTACATCTAAATAAAAGAGCAAAATATTTGAAAGATCATCCTATAGAAAATATTCTAGGAAATATAGAATCTGTTGTTAGAATAACTAATCAATTAAGTAAAATGAGTAATTGTGATGACCCTGAATTTTGGACATTTGAAATTGATATATTTAATTGATTTTAAATATTGGAAGTTATTTTTAAACTTGAATTTCAAATATAACTATGAATTTGACAATTAAATTATTGAATTTATTTTATTGAAGTTGGGTAAAATGTTGAATCTTGATTTTTAAGCTTATTAAAAATATTTTAAAGGCTTGAAAAATGTATAATGATAATACTGAAGATAATGGAAGCTTCAGAATTGGATTTGAAAATGTTTTGTTTGGTTTTAAAATTATATCGTTTTAATCGATATTTAAAAATATCCTTCTGAGGCACAGTCTTGAAATTCGACGAAACCAGTTCCATTGGATCCGTAATATTGTATTATTATCGGATTTTAATTTTCGTAGCATTCGGAGTTGTCGTGTGATCGTACGATAGGCAAACGCGCTGAAATCTATATCGAAAATTTAATTCAATAACTGGATTCAAAAAAAGCTATCTTCTCCATACGATCGAATTTGGACTCGGAACCTTTTCCATTACGTTCGAAATAGGCGTATAACATTATAAACGCCTGGCGGCATGCCTCGATAGGAGTTCGAAATTTTGAGCTACGAATTCATGACGGTTTAAACTTGAATTTAAATTTAAAAAATATAAAATATAATTGAAATACTGTTGCAAGTATTGACACGTAAAGAGATTTTTAAAACACGTGTTCAACAGGGTTTACACGCGTTCATTTGTTTTAAAGGAAAAAAATAAATAAAACTAAGTCTCTTCCCTCTTTCTCAATCTCATGCTTCAGGCTATCAAAAATCAAAACAAAATGGCCGAAGATAAATCAAGACCTCTTCCTTTTTCTCCCTTCAATTTCAATACGATTCAGAGGAAAATAAAATGGCGGTCTCTGCGAATAAATCACGTTCGTTTCTTCCTTTCTTCCCCATTCTCGAATAAAAAAATCAAAAACTTGTTCAAATCGAAAGCCAGAATGAAGAGAAAAAAAAGATATGGCTCTCGAATGGAATTCAGGGAAACCCAAATCGATCTCGACCCCGAGCAGACCCCACGATGCCGCAAAGCTCGTCGCGATGGCTTCAAGCGACGACGTGAAGGATGAGGCAGCGACGACGAGGTTGGCGAGCAATTACGAGACGGCGGCGATGGATTGTGGGCGACGTGGAATTGGCGCAATACTCAATTGCGATAGTTGTTTCCAGGCGCGGCGATGCTTCGCTGCGAGCGAGTCGTGGCTCGTGCATGCGAGGGAGCTGCGGCTTCGATCAAGGTTGGAGGGTGGTCGCGATGAACGAGAGTTCGTGGTTGTGGTCAGTTCGGCCTGAGGATTTGAAGTATCATTTTATTTTAGTTTAATTAAATAAATGAATGTGTTAAATACAGAAAAATAATTACAGTAAAAGAAAATTGTTATTTCGTTATTTATCGAAAAATGTAGAAAAATATATGTATCCATATAAAAGATTTTTAAAAGGAAAATTAATTAGTTTAAAATTTATTTCTTTGATTAAAATTTAATCACTAGTTTAAAGTTAAATTATTAGTTGAATTAAAATTATAAAATGGCAATTGGATTATTCAATTTGTTCGAATATTAATTAAATCATATAATGTTTATACAAGGTCAAAATCGTAAAGAAAACAAGCTGGAATGAAAATGGGTTGCATGCATAGTTAAAGGTGAGATCTTCTCACTCGCATTTGGATACAGTTAATTTAAATGGTTGAAATTTAAAAATATTGTTGATTGCTTGAATGGATGTGGTAATATATATGATAGTGTGTGTATATATATATATATATATTTGGAGTGATTGATTTCCCGCATTATATAGCGGATGAGACCCTATGCGCCGCATAATAGCGGATGATATTATATAAACCCATATACCGTGATATTTCACCTCGAAGTGAAATTGGTATTTAATTGTTGTGCTAACATCTGTGGAAGTAGGGAAACATGTTGGAGGGATCCAACTGGATTCCTCACATTGTTGAATTTATTTGTATATGTTGTGATGTGATAATCTGTGAATGATTATATTGGTGTGAATGATTATAATGATAAATGGAATTTATTTGAAGGCTATAATCTGGCCGAATATATTTTTGGTATCTTAGGATACCAGAAATAAATAAAATTTGATTTTTGGAAATTTAAATTCACAATGGGAATTTATAAAGAAAAAGGAGATTTGTTTTAAAAATAAATATTGGTTTATTTTTAAAAAGCGTGGAAAGAAAGTTTACGAATTTGGAATGTAAATTTAAAATAAATCCAGAAGGATTTAGTAATTGATTTAAATGGAAAGAGAATTCTTCCTTGGAAAGCCGAGTATGTTTTTAAGTAGCTTTTAAATATAAATTAAAAGTTCTAGAGTTGGTTTTAAAAGGATACTTTGGAGAAATTATTTTCTTAAGTTGTTTTTTTAAATCTTTAAAGTAAAGATTTATTTGGTTAATTATAGAAGTGATTATTTTAAAGATCAAAATTGAGATTTGATTTCGAAAATGGATATTTAAATAATTATACTCTATATAATAATTTCATTTAAAAAAAATTAGTTTGGGCTTGAAGTTTATATGAGATATTAGTATAATATTTTCATAACTAATATTATAGATAAAGTATTTAAAAATAGTTTTATCTCAAGTGTTTCCAAATATACATATATTTTGGATAAGTGAATTAAATCATTTTGAAGTATTCGGACTCGGGAAATTTTCAGTGGAAGTAAATAAATATTTGGAAATTTATTCCGCAAAAGAAAAGTGATTTGAAATTGATTTTCAAAATGTTGAAGTGTTAAAATATATCTTGCAAAGATATTTGAAAATAAAGAATTGGGGAAAAATTATTTAAAACTTGATGATTGTTGTGAATGTTGTTTCATAGTTAAATAACCGACTATCAATATTGGCCTTTGAAACGGCACTTGAATTTGATTTAAAAAAAAAACCAAGCGCTCATTATTCGGTTAAGCCGGGAGAGGACTTTATGTCATAAAACCCATTCCGAATAATGATACAACGAAATGAGATTGCATTTGAAAATGGTGTTGAAGACTGAGTATTTTCGAAAACAAAAGGATTACCTGTCGAATGTCTCTGCACCGATTTGCTCCGGTATAGTGATTTTGATTACCCTTTGTGATGGGGAGTCCGGACGTGATTAGTGAATATCCGCATTACAAGGGCTTCTTTGAAGTGCTTTCGGTTCCGTTCGAACCCGGAACGGACTTGTATGGATGTATGTCTAACGTTACACATTCAGATGTAAAGCTGGTTTCTATCAAATACATTTCTGTTGGTGGCGGAGAATTTATTCTCTTAGCTTAACACCCTTCTCTGAGATGTATGAGCTCAGAGGTTATGTAGTTGATGGTCACTAGTGATACATTCCCAAATTCGTAATGTGGCATGTTAAGTGTTGCTGATCATTTGTTGATCGAAGCATGGATTTTGTGAAAAGTGTAGCTTTGTGAATGAGACTTCGTCGAACCTCACAACCCGAAATGGTCGAAACAGGAAGGATGCGGCAAGGTTGTTTGGGGGTAGCGCCCTCAGGGTATGTCTATATTCCTTCTGGAAAAAGGTGGTATCGTGGTATGGAGCCCAGATACTTAACTTATGTGGTTGCTGCAAATTTATTATTTTGTGGTTGTTGGTGTTGAGGATCCTCGGATAAAGGTCGGTAACGACCGAGAATGGAATAGCTCGTGTGTGGAGTTATCTAGTTACAGGTTCATTGCACCAGAAGCGTGAGATAACTCGGCCTTGTGTTGGTAGAGATCCGGTTAGGTTCTCGGGGCGTTCCTTCAGAGGCGTACCCATGTGATGTAGGAAGTTCCTTAGCCTGACCATTTGTTGGAAATCCAATCATCCAATTCACACCCTGTACGGTTTTAGTTGTATAACCTGCCATTTACTTATGGTAGTTTCATTTTTCAAAAGCATAGCGAATTTCTTTTTATTCCTTTCTGCAAATAACTATTTTAAGATCTCACACCAGTCCCATGACTGACTCGGAGTTTATTGTTCCCTTTCTAAACTCTGGGTGCCTATAATTTTCCACACGGGCAGCCTAGAGTCAGGTTATTAGTTGTTCTGGAGCGAAGTCAGAAAAATATGCTGTGGAGATCGGGAGGCAAGCTGGATGGCGAAGCGTATCACTTATTCTATGTATTATCTGTTGCGTATTGGGTTGGTGCAGGTTCAGTTTCCTGTAAGCAAGTTATTATAACTGTCGATGTTGTATTGTGTTGTTGTAAACTCTGATGATGTATTGTATGAACTGATATAGTTCTTTTGTTTAAAGATTATTCATTTATCTATTATATATTGTTTCGCTGCGATTGTAAGATTCTGTTATTGTTTCTATTTCTTCTTCTTTCTTCTTCTACCTATTTCTTCTCTAACCCTAATGATTCGGTTTTTCGGCATTCAATGGTTCGGCATTTGATACAGTGGACATATTGATGTTTTTCGGACGTCGAAAAATCGGGTCGTTACAGTAATGTTGTTTTTATCTCAACTATTGAATCTAAAAATCAAAAGGAAGCATCATTAGATGATTCGTGAATTCTTGCTATGCAAGAGGAACTGAATCAGTTTACCAGAAATGATGTTTGAGAATTAGTCTCAAGCCATGAAATAAGTTCATAGCAGGAACCGAATAGGTTTATAAAAATAAAATGAATGAACAAGTAGAAGTCATTAGAAAAAGCATGTTTAGTCACTGAAGGTTATAGTCAGGAAGAAGGTATAGATTTTGATGAAATTTTTTCTCCTATAGCTAAATTAGAAGCTATTAGTATTCTACTCGCTTTGGCAAATTTTAATAATTTTAAATTATTTCAAATAGATGTCAAAAGTGCCTTTTTAAATGAATTTATTAAAGAAGATGTTTATGTAGAACATCCTCCGCTTTTTGAAGACGAAAAACTTTCTAATCACGTTTGTAAATTAAAGAAATTTTTATATAGTCTAAAACAAGCTTCTAGAGTATGGTATGATAGACTTAAATCTCATTTATTACAATCTAACTTTGAAAAAAGTAGACTGTACTCTATTTATTAAAAGAAATAGTAATGATTTTCAACTTATACAAATACACATAGATGATATTATTTTAGGATCAACAAATGAACAGTTAAATAAAGAATATTTAGATATAATGACTAAGAAATGTGAAATGAGTAATGAGTTATATGGAAGAACTAACATTCTTTTTAGGATTACAAATAGGACTAATAAATGATGAAATTCTTATAAGTCAAGAAAAATATGCTAAGGATATAGTTAAGAAATTTGGTATTTCAAATATTAGTGGTAGGCCAACTCTTGTGGCAAAAAATGAGAAATTAAATAAGGAAGAAAACTAAAAGGATATAGGTCAAAAATTGTATAGAGGTATGATCATTAATCTATATAATTTCTAGTAGACCAGATATAACTCATAGTGTCTGTCTCTGTGCAAGGTATCAATCTTAACCTAGGCAAACTTACCTAAAATCCGTAAAACGAATAGTAAGATATGTAAATAACACACTACACTATAGACTCTTTTATCCAAAAGAGGATTCTTTTGATTTAATTTCATATAGTGATGCTGACTATGCTGGATGGAAATCAAATTGAAAAAGTACAAGTGGAACTTGTCACTTTTTAGGACACTCTCTTGTTTTCTGGTTTAGCGAAAAGCAAAATTCTATGTGTCTATCTACAACAGAGACAGAATATATTTCAGCTGCATTAGTTTGCTCATAAGTTATTTATATGCAACAAACTTTAAAAGGTTTTGGTTTAAATTTTACTAAATCACCAATATACTATGATAACACTAGTGCAACAAATCTATTTGAAAATCCAACACATCATGCTAGAACCAAACATGTAGATATAAGACATTTTCTAACAGATAATGTAAATAAAGAAGTAATTTCACTCGAATTTATAAATACTAGAAATCAAATAGCTAATATTTTCACAAAATCATTAACTCAAACATTTTTTATTAAACTTCGAAAAGAGCTAGGAATATGTTCTTTCTCTAAAATATAAATATAACAACATATAAAATGTATATTTAAAAAGAAAATAAAATTTCAGAATTAACACATGTACGTCGACATACAATCTGTGTATATCAACATATACTGTAGAAATCTAAAAACTGTTTTCCCTCCAAAATTCATAATTTGAAATGTGAATATATAACCACCAAATTTTGATTTTTTCTCTCATTTCCCTCTCTTCTTCCTTCTGTAAATTTCAGATAAAATTAAAACAATGGATTCCAAAAATTCCGAATGTCCAAGAGAAGAGACCACCCCCTTTTCCTTCGAAGCCCCAACTCTTGGCCCCCTCCAAACCACCACCATGGCCAAAGTCATCAAGATTGAAGATGATCTGAAGCATGTCCTCCTTACTCTTTTAAAAATAGAGATTGTTCAACTGCGCCTCTTAAAAGAACAAAGAAGCAAGGGTGCATCCTTCGAAATCTCCAAAAGCATCTATTGGATAATGCAACCAATCTAATAGTAATCAAAGAAGAAACTCCTAATCTTATCTTTCACAACCACATGAACGAAGAAGAGGAAGACGAGGAGGAGAAGGAAGGCATCGTTGAAGATGACGATGAACTCAAATGCGTTGGTGAAGTTTGCTTCAATCAGGATGGAAATTTCGTGCAACAAATAGGAAATTTTTGTCTCCACTATCCCTTTTTCCCCATCCATAAGTCTCCCATTATCAAAAAGAATCCATAGATTTAAGTTTAGTTAGTCTTAGTTTGGTTTGTTAGGATTTGATTTGATTTGGATTCTTTATTTATATATATGTGCTTGGATTGATAGTTTAATATGTATAGTTGATTTGAATAAATAAAATCTTATCTTATTTATTTATAAGTCTCCATATATAATCATCATATAGTTATCATACATAATGTCATATTACATCGTGCTTAATATGCTTTGATTATTTTAGTACTTAGTTATTGATTTTGACTCCATAGTTTCTAAGTATTTTATTTAGGAGGAGCTTTTTTTATCCATTTTTGTTGATGACAAAGGGGGAGAAAAATATATAATATACATGCATGTATTAAGGGTGAGTTATTTAACTTAGAGGAGTTGTATCATATTTTATATACAGGAACATTTAATGATTGTCATCATAAAAAAGAGGGAGATAGTTAATACCTTAGTTATTGATTTTGACGTTAAAAACCTTGATAACAACCATATACAATTATATAAAATATAGGTACTAATGTTTTGCCAAGTTATATAGTATATAGTGCATAATATTATACAAGTATTGAGCCGAAGACTGTTAGTATTAAGAATCAAAAGATGGACATGAAAACTCATGAGTACAAAGATCAAGGTATGAAGATTTCAAGATTATAATTTAGTGTATATAGTCATAGTATATTGTTAAAGTCCCTGGTAGCAATCTTTGATCTCTATCTCTTATTTTCTATCTATTATATATTTAAACAAAATAAATTTTCAAAAATATTTCAAAATATTTTATAAGAGTTTTTCAAAGTTAAAAATGTTTTATAAACAATGTTCAAACTATTTTACGAGTATCAAATTATTTTACTAAGTATAGGATTTTCAAAACATTCTAAAATAAACTAGTTTTCAAAATTTACAAGCACATGTTGACATATAGGCAGACAATATGTCAACAGACATACCGCCAAATGGTTTTTCAAATCTTAGAAAGAAGTGCCTATTTGTTGCAACTCTTCATGAACAGACGCATCTGTTTATTCACTATGTAAAAGGGAGTTCAAATGAATTTTCTGACAATTAATTACTTACTTTCTTCTCTCCTCTCACTCTCTTGAAAATTCCATTGATAATATATCAAAATCTACTCAAAATCATATAGAATCAATTCAGACTTCTTTGTATTGATTTACTACTACTTTTTTACTATTTTGGAAACATCTCTCACTTAATTAAAAGATCAAAGTGTTGTCTAAAAGGCTATAGTATCCATTATATCCAAAGTTCAAGAAATTGTCTTCGGAAAAACTATCAAACTCTATTTGTATTTTCTTGAGTGTGCTTGTAGCTCATTCAAATCTAGTGAGTGTGCTTAATAGCCTGGAAATCCAGTGGGTGTGCTTGTAGCCCGTTTAAATCAAGTGGGTATTCTTAGCAGCCCGGAAATCCATAAGTGTGCTTGTAACCCATTCAAATCAAGTGGGTGCATCCTAGGCTTGGAAATTCAAGTGGTGTGTCTTGTAACCTCGAAATTGAGATTGTATTTGGGTTTTCCTTCTACTTATTTAAAGATTGGCATTTGAAAAGAAATTTGTACAAGCAATTGTACGAGACTGGATGTAGGAGAAATCTGAACCAGTATAAAATCCCTAGTGTCATCTCTCTAACTCTTTACTTTGCTTTACTGTTTTTATCTCTGATTGCACCTCTGTTTGATTGTTGATATATTTTTGTGTCAATAAGCCGTAATTTAATATCAAACTTGAAATTTATTTAAAAAGATTTGCAAAAGTTAGAAAACACTATTCACTCCCCGTTAGTGTTTAAATTAGCCTTGAAATCCATAATTCTGCAACCCACACCAATAACTCTAGAATATTTTGTTGGTAGGACATTTGATATGTATCAAGGGATATATTGATAGAGAGGAGGTAAATTGATAGTATGATTTTTTATGGTTGTGCACAAAGGTAAATTTTTAAACAAAAGTGATAATTTCAACATATTATATATGTAGCCATCAGATATATGTTTTTTTATTATAATACTAACCATCTATTCTATAATATAAGTAGTTTAATATTTAGCCATTCTTCTTCTTTTGCTTTTCTCATAAGTTAGAGAGATAAATCTTATTTTTTTAGCAATTAAACTCCTTTTTAACATATTTCTCATCCTTACATTAATTCCTGCATTTATAGTTACTTTGTAACATACTCACTTCATTTTATCATCTAGTCTCTTTTCTACAACGTTTCATGTACATATTATCAAAAGTACATTTAACCTTTTCATATTCATCCTTCCTTTTATTTTCCTGAACTTTTTGAATTAATACTCTAATCCCTTTACCGCCTTTCAAATCCATTTCTCTATTATTTTAATCTCGTACCGTCAAAGTTCATCTTCATTCTCCGTTATTGTAATATCCTTCTTTACGTTAATCCAAACTTTAATTTATACCTTATTTAACTAATTTTATTATCTACTGATTTATTCATCCAATATATTGCTTAACATCTATTTAAACACCCTAATGATTCTTTATTAATCCTGCTAATATTACTAACAATAGGAATATTGATCTCGGGTCCTTATTTCATAATTGAATTGTAAAGCGTGTCCGTTAGTCACTATTATATAATTAGGTCCCTACTTCTCTAACATCACACTTGACAATTATTAGAATTCGCCAACTTACAATCGTTAAAATGCGATAACTTTTGTAGATTAATCAAATTTAAGAATTTTTTTCACTATTAAATTACAAATTTAATAAACTTTTTAATGATATCCATTGTTGATATCTAAAATAAAATTTTGAAAAATGTGTTTTTACATAGCAGTTTTTAGCTGGATTTTAGTATTGTAGTTAAAAACTGCATTTATAATAGTGCGGTTTTTAACTGCATTAAAAATGCAATTAAAAACTGCATTTTAATATACCACTAAAATGCAGTTTTTAATAGCATTTTAGTAATGCAGTTAAAAACTGCATCACTAAAATACAGTTATTTTTACTACATTTTAGTAATGCAGTAAAAAAATTGCACCTAATGCATTTAAAACTACATTATAGTAATGAAGTTTTCAACTGCGTTATAGTAATGCAGTTAAAACTGCAACATTGTGTTGTAGTTTTTAACTGCATTTCTAATATGCGGTTAAAAACTACACCACTAAAATGTAGTTTTTAACTGCATTTTAGTAATACAACTAACTATGTTTCAAAATACAACAATATGCAACTATACGCAAAAGCATGATAGGAGAAAGCCTTTTGTTTTGCTAGCGATGCTGCAGGTGAAAGTATGCAAAGGAAATATGTATGCACAAAAAAATGCACCAAGGGAATATATATAGTTGTAAGCAGAATGTGCACATGCGAATGTATATATGAAACTGCACATAAAGAAAAACAAAATGGAAAGCAAATATATATATATATATATATATATATATATATGCTCGAACATATATATTTATGTGTGCATCCTATTTGTAAGTGATCATGCATGCATTACAAAGTCATGCAAATATATATATATATATATATATATATATATATATATATATATATATATATATATATTACAAGAGTACATAAAACTTACTAAATGAAGTTATTGCCTTTGCTTATTAAAATAAAGGCACCTGATGCTTTCATGATTTGTACATTTATATTAAAGGAAGGCCCTGTATAAGTTTGCATATATATATATATATATATATTTATATGTGGAAAGATACGTGAATGCTAAGGCAAACAACAGGATAAATAAAGGTGCACATAAATTTATAAAGGCCTAAACAACAAGATAAATAAGTTTTTAACTGCATTTCTAATATGCAGCTAAAAGCTGCACCACTAAAATGCAGTAAAAAAATTGCATTACTATAATGCAGTTGAAAACTGCAAAACTATGTTATAGTTTTAACTGCATTTTAGAAATCGAGTTAAAAACTGCAATATTAATTGCAACACAGTATTGCAGTTTTTAACCTCATTTTTGAAACGCAGTTAAAACCTGCATCACTAAAATGCTATTAATGCAGTTATAACTGCATCACTGTGTTTCAAAATTTTCAAAAATTCAAATTGAAAAAATGAGTTTTGAAATTTTGATTTTTACATATCCACAATATCTATTATTAGAAAGATAATAAAATTTATGATTTAACAATGAAAACAGTTTGTTAATCCGACATTTCTAGAAAAATTTATTGCATTTTAGAGATTGATAATTAATGGGGTGCGGATTTTAAATAAGATTGTGAGAATAGTTACATATAAAAGAAATGCATGCATAGTGATCTAATTTACATAAATTACTACGTAGGGGTGTTTCGTTCATTTTACTAATATAGACTTGTCGTACAAAGCCCCTATTACAAAATTATTACTTTTGTGTACGTTTCTACATTATGATAAATTACTTTTATGTTTCTTAAATTTGAATCTTATATTATTTACTTCTAAATTTTATATCGTAATTAATATTAATTGTCCATAGTAGTTCGATTTTCTCTCTCTTTATTTTAGAGTAGTTAATTTCAAGATTATCCATGGTGGTTCGATGTTGCATAAAATGTATAAAACTTATGAGCATGGTTTAGTGGTTGATATAACTTATTCTAATTATGATAAAGCATTTTAATTGTTGTTTAAATTTTTTTATATTTCTCTGAAATTAAAAAGGTTTTGTTGTGGGATGAATCAAACAACACATTCTCCTCCTATAAGATCTTATTAAAATTACTAATTGTCGTTTATATAATCTCTCTTTCTTCTAAATTTCTATTTCATGTACATTATTGCACCATAAAATTTGTCTTTTCATCTCTAAACCATAAACCCCATGTTAGGATTGTCTTGCATGTGACAAGGAGGAACAATGGTTTGGAATTGGAATAGCCTCACATCGCTAAATAACTTGAAGAAGTGGTGTAGAAATATGAGTTGGTGGGTATGTAACATTGGGGATTCTTTTTGTTACAACAATGAAATGGTAGAGAGATGTTATTGATATAAAGTTAAAATTTATACTAAATATGACTATCGGTTTGGTGATTTTCCAGTTAATAATTCTATTTTTATATCAATTTTTTAGTTTTACATGATAATATGTCAAAAGAATTAATTTGGTAAAATAGATAAATTCAATATATAAATCAAAATAATAGGTACCTATATTTTCTAAAAAGGAAGGGATCTAATTTTATTCATATTCTTTTTAGATAATATTTCCTTTTTAACAGATGAATAGATAAGAGCTATCTAATGAAAATAGGATTATTATTTGAGAAATTTTTTTTGAGAAAAATGTGTGATCCTCTAGAAATAGAGGAGAGCACACAAGCAAATATATATATATAACACAAAATAAGGCGCTGCCAACATGCCTGGCAGGTAGCTAATCTAAGTACATGTATCAAAGGATAAAAACTCAGGTACCCCTATAATTAGCTCCGGCAAGGCCACCGCCCATTACACCCCAATATCGAGCTCCGGCATGGCCACCACCCGATATTAAGGTGTTAGGAGTACCTGAAAAACTAAAGTATAACACAAAGCCAATGATACGGGAAGCCGACACCATCTAATAAGGAAGCTCCATGCTACTGACTTGGAAGGAATGAGGATGTGACTAAACTGAGGTGGAACTGCTAATGATCTTGAAAGGAAAACTCCGCTCTAAAGACTCAGCAAAAATGGAAGTAGTGCCTAGCTGAAGAGTGAATCCCCTAAAAAATATGCCCGCATAATGAAGCCGAAGATGTACTGAGAAGTGTCCCTCGCTGCAATTTACAATCCTGCAATCAGCAATCCTGTGTACCTGCAAAGAGAAACTAACACCCTATATAGCCTAGGCCTGTATCTGAAGAATGACTAAGAAAATAGTTAGAACGATACACATATATGTATATAAATGAAAATGAGATAGGAGTAAAAATACAAAAGTAAGGCTAACAAGACAAAATAAAGTATAGAGGAAGAAAACTTATAAAATAAAAGAACTAATTAAGAAATGCCAATAAGATCCATAATCTAAAGAACTAAAATATCTATAAACTAATACTGACAATGACTAATACAGTAATTGAAACAAATCTAAAATTATCCTTATGGACCTTTGATCAAAAGTAAATTATGATACACAGTGAAATCATCATTTAAGTTTGAAAAAATATTAATACTATAATTATTAATGTTAAAAATATTATTATTGTGCATAAATAGATTAATATTATTACTAACCTTATTAAGATAATATTTAAATAGGTTTTTCTTAGCTAATTTATATTTGGGATTATAGATCCAATTAAAATAAAATGAAGAAATTATAAAAATCAATTTATTAAAGTGACTATTATTATTATTAAAAATTCTCTGATTTCTTTCAAACCAAATATACCAACAAGTAAAAATGAATAAATTGTCAAGTAAGAATCTAATATCCTTTTTGAACCTAAATCTAAAAGTATTCCAATAGAATTCACAATCTGAAATTTTAGTTATTATATTAAAGTTAAAAATTTTAAGGGTATTATTTAGAATGAAATAAGTATCCATGCAATCATAGTATATATGTTTAATATCTTCAAAATGCAGATTAAAAACAATAACATTTATTATCATTTTGTATATTTTTTTCTCTTTAAAAATTCTATAGTGTTAAGTTTTCCATGCATAATTAACCACATGTGAATTTTAGATTATTTGAGAAAATTAGGCATAATCTTTAATATTTGAGCTAAAATTGATTTATTGTAAGTTGCCATTAATTTAAATCCAGTCAAACTAAATTTAGGGCATAAATGCAATTGATAAATTCATTAATAAATGAAATTAATATGGTAACTAATTAAGTAATTAATGTCAAAATGAATTACTTCTCCATTTATTTTGATTTAACTTGATCATCTACAAAGTATTTTTTGAATAAAAAAATAAAAGAAGTAAAAGACATAAACTTTATATGTGGAAAAAAAATGAATAATACTTTAGAAAATATATATTCAAGTTGGGTCAATGACCTTGATTTCCATAATGTTTTAAAAAAAACTAATTTATTCCTTCTTGAATTACCATTTACATGGTAGATATTAATATAGACACACACACTTCAAAATATTACTTGATTTTGTTTTTATGCTTTGGGACCTATACACATTGTTTATAGTGACTTTTAAACTCAAATCTATTATATAATTGTAAAATAAAAGAACTTAATCTTCTCCTTCTAATTCTGTCATAATATTTTCATTTACATCATTTATATATTCAAAAAATTTGCATGTTTTGTTTGTCCACTTATTAATTTTTTAAACAAAATTCTTTATATTCTAGATTCTTATCCGATGACTACAAAATCAATATAGATATTTTCACTTAAGAGTTTCCAAATTTAAAACATTAGGAACCTGAGTAATGTTAAAATTTCAACTAGAAATGTGTCATTAGATAACATTCACGTAACGAATAAATGCTTTATAAAAAGAAGAACAAATTCAAATAATGCATTACTTACCTAATGGAATTTAATTCGCGTATACATATAATCTTTACAAAAATTAAATCTCTAAGTAGATACATAAATTCCTGATTATAATCTACATTCTGGCCACATTAAACCTTAGCTAGACATGGAAATTCCTTAAAAACCCATATACAACAAGTTTATTGCTTACATAATTTTTGTTGTAGACTTTCCTATAAGATTGGAATGAATTTTATAATTTCTGAATGTTGAATAACTTTCTACCCGTTTGACTTAATCCAAAAATTATTTTTCTAATTCTTTTGTTGTTTACTTAATACCAATAAAGACAAGGAAGCAGTAAAGGTAAATGAGAGAAGGATCCAATTTAAGGATTTAGGAAGTTCCAATGTTGTTATTTCCCATTTAATTTTTTCTTTCATATTTTAATGTTTCTAACTCTTTATATTGTAATATCAATCTTTGTACTATCATTTTATTTTGGTCACTAGCAATATTAGTTTCCTTAGTAAGTAAAATTGTGGGATATGAAACAATGCTTGAAAGAGTAAATCGGGTAATTATGTATTGTCATTGGACATTCCTAAGATTTTTAATTTTGTTGTAATATGTTTTATAGCTTAACTGTTTGAGTGTTTGACATTATTCAATTAACATCTACTAATCACAAGTAGACTAATTCATAATTTTCCCATTATTGTACAGTGGTTGCATATGCGTGATTCAATTCCATTTTATGTTTTTTTATAAGCACGCATATTTACTTAAATTGAGCTATTGTGTATGAGTTACTATATTCATAATGATTTCTCAAATCAATGTTTTAGCCTTATAGCATAAAATTTGATGTGTGCATCTGCATAATTATTTATAGGTGTATTACATAATTATTTTAGACTTCTATGTAAAGAGCATAAATGTAGTGGTAGAAACATACTCAATGATATACAAATGCCTTTTCTGGATAATTAATTTAAATATTCAAAATACAAAGAATATTTTAATGTATAATATATCTTGGAAATAATTGTTTTACTCGAGTTAATTATAGAACATACACTCAACAAGATTTGCAAAAAAATATAGTTGCAATCCGTATGCGGAGCACATTTTTGCACTAGTATATAAAGAAGAGAATTAGTTAATTAATTTAATAATTAATTAATGTAACTAAAGAGGCAAAGGAAATCGATTTGATCAGTTAATTAACGTTGGGATAAAATAAAGGAAATGTATGTATAGATATATTATGGAAATGAATACCTTATGCAGATTTTAAACATGGAAAGTTCTCACAACTAATTGGACAATGAATTATAAATGCATATAGAAAGATTTCAAAATTAATTATTTCCAAGGTAATACTTTAATGCTTAAGTAATTTCTCAATATAAGAATAAGGACTCTATTTCATCTTCGCATGTGTTAGAGTTTTCCACTATTATACTCTCGAACTAGTACCCTAATTTTTAACAGTTCTAAGTATTGATAAGTCTTTGCCAATTTAATTTTAATCTCTCCAGTAATCTATGTTTGGAAGAAAATAAAATCATAGTTGTTAGATCCAAGTAAGTATACAAATTATCAAACCACCAAAAATCTGTGTGTCCACTATTTTGTTTTTTTGTATTATGGTAATTGTATATTAGTTAATTATTAAAATTATTTCATGTGAATGGTTAGCAATAATTTAGCAAACTAGATTCTTAGGTTCTGCAATAATAGTTAACTTTTCACATTAGATTGGTTTTAGAGCTAGTTCTCCTTTTAAAATATTTGTAACCAATGGCTAGTTCGTCAAGGAGTCATATGCATAATTTTGGAATTATCAAGTTTTAAGGAAAACAAATATTTTCGGACATAAAACCAAAAATAGAAGCACTAATGAAGAAGGAAACGACCTTTAAGATAGTTTTAATTATGGATAAATTGAAAGACCTAGAAGTTAACTCTTTGTAAGAGACAGAGGAGAAAACACTTACATCCATTTGCTAAGCTTACCAGATGAATATATTACCCATAATAAGGGATGCATTTCAAGCTACCTGTTAGGATAAGTCCTTGACCAACTGCATTATTCTCTTGTGATGACTATATTCCTTTAAAATGAAGGTTGGCATTCGAAACACCCCACCATGTTTAGTTCCTATAAACGAGTCTCTTGTGCTGCTACACACCAAGCCCATGGAAGGTCCATTTTTAAATTTGACTACTAATTAAATAACCTATTGTAAATCTCATAATGGAAAGATAAAATATAATAGAACATAGATATGAAAAAGTCGAGACAACTATAATATCAAAATAAAGTACTCATAAATAAAGCACAAAATATCCGAGTATAGAATTTCATAAATGACCATAAATGAAATAAACGAGTTAATATCTCTGAGATACATAAATAAATTCAAATAAACATGTTGCTTCTAATAACATGAATAAGTACTAAATACTCAAAGCGCTCATAGCAGAATATAAATAATAAAGATCCAATTGGATAGCTAATTCGTAAGCCCGCTGCTCACCTCCACTGATCAGCTACCAAGCATAGTCACACCAACCTGTCTCTCAATCTACTCATTTTATAGCACTTGGGATATAAGAAGTAATGCAAATAACCTTGGGTAAGACAACATTCTGGGGTGAAGGGCTCATATACCTAAAATCATATATTAACTCGGTATACATAAATATAGCATATGGGTATATAAACCCATACCTATCCCTGTAAGAATGGCAGTGAGACAGGCCTACTGAACCGTGCTCATGCCACTCTCACACATAAGCATTAGAATATAAACTCGATACGTCTAATCTATCAATATGTAAGAGTTTATGCTCTACATTAACAGGGTATATATTGTTAGGGTATAAGATTCAAAATAATACTACACATCAGAAAACACATCCAAAACTCTAATCATCCTTACACCCCTATGCGATTTTTGGTGACTTTCACCTATGATCATTTCATAAGAAGAATCTACATATTGTTTATCGCAAATAAATTGTGCATAGAGGATGACCCCGCTATGGACCCATCGCTAACACTCTCATAGTGAGCGTCCCCAACTCTAGTAATAGAATCCTTGTAACACCCATCGTATGCTCAATCACCAAAGCTCCCTGGCACACTCGACTTGTGGAACATTCTTGATCTGCACCTCCAATCGCTCATTGAAGTACAATCTAGCTCATATTTTCCTCTAATTGCCGCTATTAACCCATCTCAACTTATCCCATCCTTAATTTGTTCAGTAGATGCTCATATCGTCCCCTGAATGCTTGTTCACCATTTTGTTATACCAAAAAAAAAATTCTCGAAATGTCCTTAAATTTTCTATAGATGTAGCACTTTAAATTTCAAGCTAAATGGTGCAAGTCACATCAAACGTGCATTCAAACGAAGAATATATGGCTTATGGAAGTTCGCTTCGATATTGAAATGACCCAGAGTTTGCTTTGGGATTTTTGAATGTTTTCCTAGTGGTTTCATGCTCTTTGACTGAAGTCATGGCTCCAAGGGGATCGATTCAGTATTTGGGGTGAAACTGGTTTGGTACTTAGTGGAAATCGATTTGATACTTCGAGTCAACACCAGACCATTTTCACGGTCCAGATTTTTTCAAGGCATAGGGCTCACCTCGAGTTTCCTTGTATCTGGCCTAGAGTAGGCCTCAGGTATGGTTCGGAGTGCCTTGGCTCTGGCTCCAAGTTTCTATATTTTTCTGAAACTTCGATTTTTTTACTTTCTTTAGTTTGTACATGCCACCTACAGTTTTTCCATATTTCTCTTAACTCCGAATAAAAATCCATATGGCGAGCAAGTTTCCAACTCAAAAATGTGTTCCTATGCCCTAAATAATCATTCAAGCACATACATGTAATATAAATATATAAATAACATAAGATCAAACATTATAAGGGTTCAAATTAATAAACACCTAAATCACGTATACAAGCAAATATGATCCTAATACAGATTCTAATCCATATCAAATCATTAAAGCGTGAATTCAAAAGTATTTAAAAATGTTGACAAAAAAGAGTAATTTTATATTCCAATTTAAAATGGATCCAAAGTAATTTTAAAGCATAAAATATACATAAAGGCTTATGAACCGCTCACCCCTCAATGGCAAAATCAACAAAATAACTCAAAACAACGTTCAATGCAAAGTGGATAGCAAAGACAAATGAAAACCACTCCTAAAGTGATGATAATTTGATCGCTAATGATGCTTCTAATCTTAACCCCTTAATCTCTTAATTAATTCCCAAATAGATTTGATTTTGGTTGAAGAATGACCAATGGTGGTTTAGGAATGAGTTTAGATCCAAAATTAAATGAAGTACTAGCTACTCTACACTATTGATCCTCAAAATCCTGAAATTGATGCAACAACCCATAATATTGGCCTTGAGCCTTAACTACAAAACCTGTCTAAATCTACCTACTTAAAATAGTCATATCTCTCAAACTACTATGCCAAATTATTACTATGGCTACTGTACGGAAAGAGAAACTATCAAATCTTTCATCTCGAATAAGAATCGAGTCCAAATTATGCTTCTACCAAAATTTATAGCCTCTATAAGATTTATATTTTGAAAATATACACATTTTATTCTAAAGTTGAAAAAAGTTAGATTACATTATTTCCCAAAGTTTTATCTCATTTTAAAGTTGTTTGGTTATGTAAATAATATTTTACTTACCTATGATATATAAAAGTGTGGGTTGCTATAGCATTACACTTTTAGAGAATATGGATAACCTTACAACCTTGATTACAAATTTGAAGAAGTTGACCTCAGTAATGAAGTGTAGCTAGTCATCTTATTACGTTCGTTACCTTTGAATTATATGATGTTTATGAACTTCATGATTTATTGGAGGAGTTTCATAGCACCTTTAATGTGAAATTAGGAATGCATAATGTGGTGTAGAGGGGTAGATAATAGGTAAGCATGTTAATAGTGATGCCAATGGCTTGGCTATTTAGAGGAGAGAGAAGAACGAAAAGCAGCTTGGAGGTAGGAGAATATGCATAGGTCATAGTTTAGTAGTCCTAAGAGGGGTGCTTGCTACCATTATAAGAAGGATGGGCATATTGTACATGAGTGTCTAGTTCTTAGGAAAAAGAGAGAAAAGGAGAAAGCTTTAATTTCCAAAGTGGTTGGTTCAAATGCAAATAGTGGTGATAATGATGCATTAATGTTTTTAGCCTATGAGATGCTACATAATTCTTAATGCCTAGTGTCAGATGCCATCATAACACAGTTTAATCTCAGATATTAAAAATAGAGGATCATTGGATGAATAATTTAAACAACCATTTCTTACATCTAATTTATCTCATAGAGGAATCAATAATAAAATATATATTATCTCAACAAATCTATAACAAACAAGGCCAATACAACAAGTAAAACATCTATAGCTACCTATATTTCTAAATATATCAACCATTAATGAATTTACAAACAATACAACTATAAGGTAGGGGAAACGAATTACATAAGCAAACTGCAAATGTAGCCTACAGCCAGACCTCTTTTACTTCCTCTTCTTCCAATAGCAAGCTTTAAGAATACGTGGGCGTGCATATAAAGATAATATGGAGAAAAGATTATCAACTAGCATGGACTGTGCCATAGCACTACACACCTAGTGTAATGACCCGCCACTCATTCCATAGAATGACGCTTCATTAATAAGAAAGAAAGGGGGTAGAAAATAGAAAAGAAGAGAAGAAAGAAAGAAACAACAACAACGACCTCACAGCGGAACGAATAAATTATATTAATAACATAAACTATTACATAGTATACAACACTTATCAGAGTTTTCACAACTATACAACACATACTAGACAGTTATAAACATCTGTCTAGATATTACAACTCAAATACAATACAAGACTCAAACACAGATATCAACACAGCGGAAAACTATATCTACGAACGCCGAAGCCTCCTGCTCCATTGCTCCTCCACAATTCGTCAAAGCTAAACCTAAATCTCTTGGCTACTCGTAAAAATTTGAGTACCCAAGAGTTTATAAAACAGAAATAAACAACTTGGGTCAGACATGGGTCTGGTGTGAGTAACAGGTTAAACTTGTTTAACTTCAAAATCTTTTGAAAGAAAAAGTATCACGTAAGACTTCCCACAAATAAACATGGGTAAGTTTTTACCTTACGCTAACCAAAACATTTGATAGGAAATCTGATTTTATTATAATAGGGTCTAGGGTTTTCAAGTAAAATATAGAAATAGCTGAAATGCTTACATCTCACATTCCAACATAGTTGGGCACAACTAATACGTACGGCACTTATTGGAGTTTGGATTCCATACAATGGCAGGGCTACTGGGGTACCGCCCGTCACAGTACGTGGCCTAGATCACCGTACCGAGGAGTACGCCTACTCCCCTGCAACACAAAGCCGGAACCATCCCTTACTGGATAATTCCGAACAAGATAACCCCGTAGTTGGCGCGACCAACCACACACTAAGCCGAATAAAAAGAAAAGGGACCTCTAGACAGGGATCTATCTTGCTCTCAGTGGGTGCTACCCACGAAGCCTTGCTGCACCTCCCCTGTTTTAGCCATTCCCGGTTGATGAGGCTTGAGGTTACGATTACCTTTAATCAGAACATATCACTTAGAATGCTCATCGTCCGCCTGACGATGTGCTGAAAGCATTCAATCCATACAAGTTCGTTCCGGGTTCGAACGAAACCGAAGGCATTATCTCGTTACACTCGTTTTGGAATCACCCTCAGAGTTAACGACAATAACCCTTGCACTCTAAATCTTCATCTTCACTTGAGATTCACGACCTATCGTAAATTTGGATCGATGTGGTATTCGGGTCTCCAGACCTGGAATTCCGGTATACGGAAACCCGATCCCGGTCTCATCGAAATCCAAAACGTATCTTTTAAGGGCCAAGTTGTTTTAAGGTTAAAACAATTCAATTCTTATCTATATACACACAGATAGATAACTCAATAGATAATCTATATTATCATCCAAACAGATAATTCATATTATCATTTCAATTCAACCAAACATCTATATCATAGATCAGCACATCTCTTATCAGAGATATCAACAATGCAAAGCATTCAATATCATTCATCCATTCTTAAGTAATGATTTATCATCTCTAATTAATTTAAAGTGAATTAAATTAATTACTTCATCCTATAAATCCTGCTTAATTAATTATTAATTAAACCAATTAATTAATCATTACTCTAAGTATCCATCTAAATTAATCATTCCTGATTAATTACCCTTTAATTACTTTAAGTAATTAATACTTAATTAATTTCACAAATTAATTATCTTAAACCATTCAGTAATTAATCTTTAATTACTTCATTAATTAATTAACTATATTTAATTACATTAATCCTTAATTAATTACAATTAATTAATTACTTTTTAATCACTTATTATTGATTAATTAATCTTAATTAATCAATCCTTAATTACAATATTAATTATATTAATTAATAATAATCTTTAATTACTCCTTTAATTTATTACTCCATTTAAATTATTTACATTTAATAATTAATCTTTAATTATTAATCACCTTTGATTAATCACATTTAGTAATTAACTACCCTTAATTACTCTTCCCTTAATTAATTACTTCTTAATTAATTATCCTTTAATTAATCCTTTGATTAATTATTCAAAGTAATTAAACTCAAATTACTTTTATTAAATCATCCTTAGTTAATTACATCCACTAATTAACTTTAATTACTTTCCTAAGTAATTTATACTTTCACTAATTACATCTAAGTAATTATCAAATCACCAAGTGATTATCTTAATTTAATTAAACAAATTAATTTAAACTTATCAAATTTATTTAATTAATTACCTTAAGTAATTAATTCATTTAATTATTTCCATTAAGTAAATTATACTTAACCAATTTATAAATGATTATCATTAGTTAATTAATCTAATTGATTTTCAAAATTAATCCCATTAATTAATTATTTAATAATTCCTAATTAATGAACCCTCATTAATTATTAACAATTTTTAAATCAATTTACCAAATTCTTTTTAAAACCAAATGTTAAGAAAGCACTTAATACTTAAAAGATTTTTAAACCAATTTATTAAAATTCAAACCCTTTTTAAAATATACTTTAAATATTTACATTTGTTAAAACATTAAAATTTTATAAGCTTTATTCATTTCAAATCTAGAATATAATTTAACCTTGAATCCATGCCTTCAAATTTTATTAAAAACTAGATTTTTTTAAATCTTGCTAAACATTTTAAAATTAAGTTTAAAATTAAAAACACTGTCCAGTTTTTAAACTATAACGCCACAACTTACCCGAGCCAAAACTTCAAAATAAACTCCGAACCATAACAGGTTTCCTTCAGAGATTGTGAAATCCTTACACAACTGTAAAGTTCACTCGATACGGTATTAGGTTTACAGTCTCGACAGATACTCTTCCAACCTCAACACTCAGACTCCTAATCCTAGATGATAAATTATTATCATCTCAACCAATTATTACAAATACCATATACATTTAAAATGATACTTTTTTTATATAGAAATTATATCTGGGTAAAATTATTTCATCTACCTTTTTAAAACAATATTGTGTCCGTTGGCCTGGTCCAAGTGTTTAGAGATCCCTATCAATAACGTTAGCTACTCGTATTGACCAGAATCCATATACTACTCAACCGATCAATTAACACAATATAAAACCATTTTATATAACTAACAAATACGCGCTCTCGTATATATATATATATATATATATACACTCGGACTCAAACAGGTTGCTACAGATCCTATCTCTAATGAACAACCCTTCCCAACCTAGGTATTCACTCAACCTAGTGTTCTGATGTTCACTTAACCAATAGCTTAGGTATTCGCTCAACCTATGCTCTGATACCACTGTGACGACCCGCCCTTCTCCACAGAAGGACGCATTGCCAATAAGAAAGAAAGGGGTAGAAAATAGAAAAGAAGAGAAGAAAGAAAGAAACAACAACAACGATCTCACAGCGGAACGAATAAATTATATTAATAACATAAACTATTACATAGTATACAACAATTTACAGAGTTACACAACATATACATCACTGTCTAGACAGATGTTTATAATTGTCTAGTAAGTGATGTATATGTTGTGTAACTCTGTAAATTGTTGTATACTATGTAATAGTTTATGTTATTAATATAATTTATTCGTTCCGCTGTGAGATCGTTGTTGTTGTTTCTTTCTTTCTTCTCTTCTTTTCTATTTTCTACCCCTTTCTTTCTTATTGGCAATGCGTCCTTCTGTGGAGAAGGGCGGGTCGTCACACCTAGTCCTAACCCAAGGGATCTTGCGGTCTTACCAAGGGAAAGACTACATACGTATCCTTTCAAGATCGATTCCACATAATTCTATTTCCTGCTCTTCTCTACATCAAATACTAGTTAGCACATAAAACTACATGGCACCAAAGACTAGGAAATTAATGTAAGTAGAAAACATCAGATTCTGTTATGCCACCATAATGAATCATTATCAAGATGGGGTAGTAATAATAGCTACACACATCCTAAGAATAGTAAATATCACACCAGTTTAATAATGCTCAAAGTCAACCCCAAATATCAAATAAATTAGCAACTTCAAATATCATCATATCTATACTAGTCACCCATCATTAGTAACGCAACATCAATAACATAAATGTGGTAACATCTCGGTATAATATTAACTATAATAATATTTAATTTGTATTTTTAATTGGAAATTATTTGAAACATAATGATTTAAACTTTAAATTTAAATTTTGAATTATATTTTTAAACGTTCAAAAGTTATTTGGAAAAATTGTTTTGATAGTATAAATAATATCCATGGAACCTTGGAATTATTTTGAAAATAAAACAATTATTTTATAATTAAAATTGAAAAGTGATATTTTGATAAAAGAATTTTTTTATAAATATAGAATAAAATTTGGATAAAACAACTAGAGAGATTTTTTAAATGGGTATTAAATAGCGGTCTGGTAAAAAAGTGGTTGAAGGTTCAAAATTATTTAAAAGAAAAGAAAATAAATTGAAAATTTCTTATTTGACCATAATTTTTATCCTTATTAGAATCATCACTATATTTTAATTTATATGTTTCCTTAACCCTAAAGCTTCCCGGAACTAAGACTATATAAACCCTTTCTTATATTCATCTTTTCCTCCTCCCTCTTGCAAATCAAAACCCCATTACTTTGCTAGATTTTTCCACCATCGTCATCAACCAATTCATCTTCTCCAACAACTAATGTGAACAGAACTTCATTTTATATAACTTTTGGTGAGTATACTCCTTATTTTCATATTAAAGTGTAGAAATATCTTAACTCATCGTATGTTCGTATGTATAAGTAATGTCGGTGCACATATATCTCACTGTATCTCATCGCTTGATCACTT
This sequence comes from Allium fistulosum, assembly GCA_030737815.1. Lineage (NCBI taxonomy): Eukaryota > Viridiplantae > Streptophyta > Magnoliopsida > Asparagales > Amaryllidaceae > Allium > Allium fistulosum. Next base: position 639,221,597 of record CM060901.1, read on the forward strand.
TTTGACATAATCCAAATAGTTCGAGTGTATAAGGAACAATCAAACCCATATATGCAATCACCCTAAGTTTGGACATCAAACGACAATGATCGAAAGTGGCGATGTTTTGGGCATTATTGCCTAGAAATCGTCCTGACCGGTCGATCGCCCTAAACTTAGGCGGTCGACCACTCATGGTAAATTCTAGGCAATAATGCCCAGAAGTTTGCTATATTATGTAATTTTGCTTTGTTATTCTTCCTTTTGATTATTTGTATTGCTTTGGTGATCTAATGCTTGAACCACACTACATATATGTTTATAAACTAGGATCAAGATTTAAGGCAATAAAATGATATTGATATGCATTTTCCACTCACTGTATAATTGTTTTGTCTTTCAGAAATTATGTAGTGACTTTGAAAAATTAATTTAAATTCAAAATTTCATATTTCTGAACTTTTGTAAATTTTAAATATAACTTTGCGGTATATATGATTTTCTAAAACTATTAAATCTGAATATTTCAAAGTATTTTTGGTTAATTCGAATTTAAATTTAGAAAGGAGGATTTTTCAAAGTATGACTATATTTAAAATAAATAAAAAATGAATAAAATTCTAGTTTATCATTTTGAAAATTCCAAAAAATATATTTGAAGTATCTTGAGATGAAATTTATATTTTAAGGTTTAAATTTGAATTATTTAATTATATTTTAGGATTTAAATTTAAATTAAAGCAATGAATCCTATTTATAGTTTTAAGGTTTAAATTTAGATTATGTAATTATATTACTCGTGCGATTGTATGCTTGTGTTTGTACGAGTTTAATTATTTTGAGTTCCATCATCGTAAGTTATTAACTATATCCTAGCTCAAATATTAATATTCAACGTCGTGTTTATAATTGCTTTTGTCATAATTAGCATTCCAAACTGCAAGTTTAAATTGTGATGCACGAACACGACAATCATATGGGTTATGTGATGGGCTATAGTGACATTTCGGGAATAAATGTCGTATTGAAAGTCAAATGTTTTAAAAGTAATAAATTTAACAATTATCAGGACGACGTGGTGTTTTCACTATTAGATGCTGGTATCCATCCTAGTGGATTGATTCGAGGGTCGCAACTCGAATCGTGACGACTTTATCTCACCATTGTGTCCAAATAATATGTTTCCAAAACATATGAAGTTATCGAAGACGTTATCGAAGATAACGAAGATTGTTGAAGATATAGTGCAAACGAAGAGACGTAGCACCACCAGATGGAGATATGATGAAGTGGACTACAAAATTAGTAAGATTTATCACGTCTTCGGATAACAAAAGGGTATGGAAAATGTTATCCCGCCTTTTGGCAATGCCGTGACACCAAGAACTTGATTAGAAACCAAGGACAGTTCATCTTGGAGATCGATTATACATAGGTTCGCTATGGATCTAATAAAATTTTCCCGAGTCCGGATTGAGCTACAATTGATATGACACGACAAGCAAAGCAATGAAAGCCAATGTTCCAAATTTTATGTCAATCGGAGTTTGTATGCTCAAGATATTGATGGTTGAGAAATCCAACTCTATTCGTATCCATCCAATTTCGCATCCATTTCCCAAGGGAGATTCAATTCGTATCCATCGCGTACTAACTTCCTTCGCATCCATAAAATGAAGCTACTTCGTATCCATCATGTTAACAGCACTTCGTATCCATCAACTAATGCTCATTTCGTATCGGTCTCCCTCCATCCATCTCGTATCAATCTCCCACCATCGATACGAACAACAACAACCACCGATCGATACGAAGAAAGCAGCATGAGGCATCGATATGAAGGTGGCCTCCAACCATCGATACGAAGTAGCATGCAAGCATCGATACGAATAGAGCCACGCTATCGATACGAAGAGCATCGATATGAATTCAACAGCCTTCGAAAAATCCAAACTTGCATCGATCATAACTCAAAATCTACAAGTCCAAATGCCACCAAATTTTCACAGGAGCTTGCGTACATCCTCAAGAATGTTCGTGATCGATCTCGACTCGATTGGACGAAATCTTGATCGATACGAAATTCGTTCGTATCGATCACGCATCGAGTGCAAACAGCATGGACTCGATCCCTTGGGCCCATCCATGTAAGAGAAGGGGTCTTCCGAGATCTGAGCGAGATATTTGCAGCCTACGCCTATAAATAGAAACCTAGAACCTACTAAAAAAGGACTTTTGGCTCTTCGACGTCCAAACTCTGCCGAAATCACAGTTGCACTCGAAAATCATTGTTGTACTCAAAATTTACTGTTGTAATCCGCTGTAACCAGCAAGCAAAAGTTAATAAAAGTCAATCATTTCATAGTGGACGTAGGCAACACGCCGAACCACTCCAAATCTCTGTGTTCTTTTACTGTTTTTCTGATTATTGTTTGGAGTGTTTGTTAGATAATCCTCTTTTTACATTTACTTTCTTCATTTTATCTCTTCAAACACTTCCGAAGGGTGTTGTGCCCAATTTTGGTACAAACACTTTGGTGCTTTCACTGAAAAAACCCAGCTTTTCTCCTACTTTGTGGATCTACTACCATCGTTGGATTGCAAAAATCTAAGGAGGAGATCCAGACCTATCATCAAGTGGTTCCTTCTATTCTATTCAGATTGCTCCAGATCTAAGAGGAACTGCATTCATCAAGATTTTCGTATCCATATTTTCGTATCCATGAAAATACGGTGATTTTCATATCCATATCCATGTTTTCGTATCCAGGAAAATATGGTGATTTTCGTATCCATGTTTTCGTATCCAGAATATATGGTGATTTTCGTATCCATTTTTTGTATCCAGAAAATATGGTGATTTTCATATCCATGTTTTTGTATCCTGAAAATATGGTATTTTCGTATCCAGAAAATATGAAGATTTTCGTATCCATGTATTCGCATCCAGAAAATATGACAACATTCGTATCGATCAGTTTTCGTATCAATCGAATTTCGTATCGATCAGTTTCGTATCGATCAACATTCATATCGATCGACTTTCGTATCGATCAGTTTTCGTATCGAACAGTTTTCGTATTGATCAACATTCGTATCGATCGACTTTCGTATCGATCACTTTTCGTATCGATTAGTTTTCGTATCGATCAACATCGTATCGATCGACTTTCGTATCGATACTCACACGCAGTTCGTATCGATCCATCAGCGTCCAATTCGTATCGATACTCACACGCAGTTCGTATCGATCCATCTGCATCCAATTCGTGTTGATACTCACATGCAGTTCGTATCGATCCATCTGCATCCAATTCGTATCGATACTCGCATGCAATTCGTAACAATCCATTTGCGTCCAATTCGTATCGATACTCACATCCAGTTCATATCGATCCAGCTGCGTCTAATTCGTATCGATCCTCAGATACCACTTCGCATTGACCCAGCCGTGTGCATTTCATATCGATCCTTAGATACCACTCCGCATGGATCCAGCCATGTGCATTTCGTATCGATCCTCAGATACCACTTCATATCGATCCAGCTGTGTGCCTTTCGTGTCGATCCAAGTGTCCACTTTTCGGATCGTTCAATTTCACCAACATTTTTATAGTTCAAACATGGATGAGAATGATACGAAATTTCTAAAAAAAAAAAATCGGGTACGACCCAAATTTTCGAAAAAGAGGCTAAAACTTAATGAAGGAACATTCCATCCACGCTCCTGATCATTCCACGACTGAACGAGACATAAGGGATTACAACAACAAATGCCGAATTGCAATCAAGGAATGGGTAAAGAAATACTACTCAACCCGTGCTCCCAGAGGATGGAGAACCTAGCTAATCGCCAAGAACTAGGGTTGGTTAATATATCATGCTTCTAAGGTGGACTGCAACTTCCCCCAATTGACCAGTTTTTAAACTCCGAAATTGACAACTATGGTACGATGGCTAATATGATGACTGCCCTACACAGTTTGCTCTGCCAACTCAAAGCATAGCTGGTAACCACTGAACCATCTTCAAATGCCCGCATCTTAATCATACTGTGTCTGTATGACTATAAGCATGGCATACAACCTTAAGAGGACTTCCTTACTACTTTATATGGGCCTCCTACCTAGGTGAAAACTAGAAATAATCACCAATCTATGAGCCCATCTTAACCAACTCACCATCCAATCGGCATTACCAACCACTCGAACATTGGGCAATCATGCATACATCAGTCACCAGTGTTACAAGACCACATTGCTAGAAAATGGACTTGATCATAATGTCGATTGGAGAATCTTTCCTAGTCGAGACCTATTCATTGAAACCATCCTACATGCAGAATTTCTAGTGAAAATTCAACATGTTGAGTATGTTAGTGTACTATGGAAATACAACCCCCGACACTACCTCATGAAGTGAGAATTGCGCATGGCTTCCACCAAGAGTGATGACTGCCATCAAATGCAGATGTCTTCCTCCATTCCTCAAAGAACACTGTCAATCGTGGTTAGACATACCAGTTCTACTTCTCATACTATTGAAGGGAATGAAGGAGCTGGCAGCTAATGAATTTATCCAAAGCCCACAGCCAGTTGCTGCCAATACCCATAAATGAATTCATCACAGAGCTTATTTCCAAATTTTGATAAGAGTACTGGTGGATAGCCGCCAACGACTAAACCAACATGTCCATGCCAATATTGAGTTGATGAATCAGATGAAGGATCAACGTGGCGAGATAAGGAGGGAACCTACTCCATACTCTAGATTGAAAAACTCCTCTTCTTTAGATGGCTACCATGGATGCCAACGCCATAAGGCTGCTCCGAGAAGGATAGCTCTGACAATATGTGCAAGCCCCATAAAACGAAGGACCGGGAACACCCGACCCCTATCGATCAAGAACTTTGATAAAATTGAACCATTTGCGTTAGACTTCCAATTGTGAAGGGCTAGACCAAAGTGCAATAGCGAGCATACGACGCCACTTCACTTATCAATGAGATTTAATCCGATCTCTTTTGAATTATTTCTATTTCAATTTCCTTTATGTTGCGAAATATGTCCGACTTGAATTAAACTACTTGCAAATGATGCAGGTAACCAAGTACTTAAGGTTGGGTGCAAAACAACCTCCGCGGACTATGATCAAATCATTGAGGTATCATCATGACGAGCATGATTCAACCACTCAACGACTACTATATGCCCCTAACTGGGGGCAAGGCATCAAAGCGGAAGAGACCGACAAGGTCAGGACTCTAGTACAAAGTGGATGCAACAGACCATCCACTTATCCGCCTATGCAATTTAATTGGAGATCTGGGAAAGACTTGGAGTGATGTGTCCTAACAATGTACTTTCCATCTCGTACTTTAAACTTGCTAAAATACTTATGCTTCTTCTGATGCCCAGTAAAATTGGAATCACACCAAGGGTGGATGTGACATGAGTGTCTATGCATCCAATCCTACATTAGAACTTGGGGCAATTTGAGAACATATGTTTAAAGTGGATATGATTTGACCATTCACTCTCCAGCTTGCGTTTGTGATTCGACAAAAACAATCATGCCTTAAATCGACTTCATCAGGGCCCAAATCTCAACTTAAAGTCATCAACGACTAACTGCCTACTCGCTAACCATCATAAGCCATCATTTCCACTCTCTTCCTCAAATCGACCGGAAGAGTGCAAAACATAAAGTGGACGTGACTCGACCGTCTGCTCTCCAACTCTTGCCCCTGACTTAAGGAAAAATACACAACTCAAAGTGGATGCAGTTCAACCATCCTCTCCTCTGCCCGAGCTCAAAGCTTGCCAGAACACTAATCTTACACCTTAGGCTTAGCAAAAGTGGAATCCAAACGAACATGGACGTGATTCGACCGTCCATCAACTAAATATTATCCTTCGTTGAGGGTGGATAAGTGGAAAGTGATCGAGATCTGACCAATCAATTATTGAGTGAAACCCAAGCTCGGGGGCCGACACACTTAAATCAAAAGGGGTTGAAACACGACAATCCTCGAACTAACTCAGGATTCCCAGAGTGCGAACTGGAGTATAAACATTAAATAAATCTAAGTCCCCGGAGCGCGGACTGGAGTATAAACATAAATTTGTGTGATTGACCACCCACCAACTAACTCTAGCCCCGAGAGCGCGGGCTGGAGTGTAAGCGCCAAATGGGTGTGACTTACCACCCATCAACCAACTCTAGATTCCCAAAGTGCGAACTGGAGTATAAACATCAAAACGGGTGTGACCGACCACCCGTAAAACAACTTAAGTCCCTGGAGTGCGGACATAATCCTAAAATACCAAATGGGTGTGACTGACCACCCATCTACCAACTCCAGATTCCCAAAGCGCGAACTAGAGTATAAAACACCGACTCACTCTAGTCCCGAGAGCGCGGACTGGAGCACAAATGCCAAATGGGTGTGACTGACCACCCATCAACTAACTCTGGTCCCGAGAGCGCAGACTGGAGTATAAAGACCAAATGGGTGTAACAGACCACCCATCAACCAACTCCAGTCCTCAAAGCTAGGATTAGAATATAAATACCAAAAGGGATGCGATTCGACTGTCCATCTATCAACTCTGATTCCTTAACAAGTCTTGTAGTATAAAAGGTGGATGTGGTTCAACCATCCGCTTTCCAACTCTACCCTTACTTGAGGGCACACTTATCACACAAAATCAGATGTGTTCCAATCGTCCAGCACTAAGCGGGCACGATACGACCTTCCATGCATCAACTCTTGTCCTTGGCACGGGACCCATAAAATAATTTTATAGGGATGCACTCCAACCCTACAAGACAAAAAAATTTCCTTTATTCGATGGGGAGATGCAGATTCGCAAAACGGACCTAGCTGAACGTCCTATTCTAAATGGATGTGATTACCCATCCTACCACAAATGAACATGACAGGACCGTTCATCCGCTAACTCTCGCCTATGATCCAACGGGTTGTGTGCAACATGGACGGATGTGACCCAACCATCCTCCAATCAATTCCTTCCTACAGTTCAGTGGGAAAAGCATCAAATTAAAGTTGTCGTAGTGTGACCGACCACACTTCGACTTTCGCCATTGACTAGTGTCAGAGGAATTAATCGAGGAAAATGCAGTCCGACCATTATCTACTAAAACTCTTAGTCCCTAGAGTGCGGACAGGGGAACAAACATCAACTAGGTGTGATTAATGGCCCTTCAACTTACTATTATCCCCAAGGTGCAGCTATAAGCATAGATAAACGAATGAATGTGACTCGACATTTCATTCACCAACCCTGACCTAAACTCAACATGAGGAGTATAAACTCACTACAGGTGCAGTTAAACCATCCACGAACTAACTCTGCTAACCCAAGACTGGGGGCAGAAGTACAAATCACTGAAAGAAGAGAAAGGTGACTCACTACATCTCCATCTTAGTGTCCTTTACAACTTAAGGCAACGACTACAAGGAGAGCCTACTGCTAACCAATCAGAATGATGCCCGAAGTTCTTGGCAACCAATTATATTGTACCGTTGGATCGACGGGCAATATCGATCTACACATTTCATATCATACCATAGGATCGACAGGAATTGAGGTCCGAGCATTCTACACCGTGTCGTTGAATTTACGGTCAATATCGATCCTCTTCGACTAAAAATGGATAAGACCCGAACGTACATCGAATACCTTTGACCAACAGAGCTTGGATAGAAGAATAAACCACGAATGAGTGTGACTTAACCATTCGTCCTTCATCGCCTTCCTTTGATCCGTTCGAAAAAGCATGAAACCAGATATGCATGACCGATTGCATTTAAGCTGACATTATCCCTAGTTCCGATGGGAGAATGTAAACCAAAATGGATGTAGTTAATTTCCTAACTCCAAAATAATGCAATGTGACCATTCATTCTTTGACTTTTACCATGATTCAATTAAAAGAGCAATTCGAAACAAGTGCAACCTAAACATCTGCACACCAATTCTTGCCCTAAATTCGACAAGGAAAGCATCAATTCCGCATTGGATTTGACTGAACGATTCACTCTTCAGTTTCTGCCCAGATTATAGCGACATAAGTAGTGAAGTGAATGTCATGGAACGGCCAGAACTTAGCTCATGTTTGAATGTCGACGAGGCAACGAAGTATTCTGCCTAGAGGAAAGAACTAGGACAGAATGCAGGATAAGGCACAACTCAGCCTTCCATCGGTTAACTTGATCCCGTGGTTCAACGGGATAGAATGCAAAATTGAAGCGGACGCTATCTACCTTGCTACTTATCAAGATATTCCCCAGATTTGGGAGCATACGCGAGAAATAAGATGAATGTAATTTGATCATTCATCAAGCAACTCTGGCTCTTATAGCTTGGACTACAGTATAAACACAGTAGAAGCTAGGCTCGATCATTCGCATACTACGTCCATCAGCCCAAGACTGGGGGCACAAGTCTGATCATCCAAGAGCTGGATACGACTTCTAAATCCTATAGCTCGTGCCTAGTATTTATAATAACTTGAAGTTACGACCGAGAGGATTCTTAGAGATAGAATCATTAGATCGACGCCCGGACTTATGGGCAACTGATCATCATTCTGACCCTTCCGATGAGCAATGGATCGCGGGTACATTGAATGGAAAGCACATTGCTCGGAAACACAAGTAGATTCAAACTCATAGCTGGGGCCAGCTATGCTGCAGCACGCTATACAAGGCTAAACTCTACTAAGCCTTTGATTCAACGTCCCTACAAGCCTGATCATTTACCATTGCAAATAAGCACATAAAGCACCTACAACCCATCACGAGTACTAAAGATTAGATCACAACTCAACGCAATGATAACGAAAGAGTAAACTGCGTTGCTCTGGCTGAATCTTGATGTGTTCGCTTGGACTCAACCTCATATATACATATGGATTCTCACTAGCTATTGCGAATCCTACGTTAAATGTCGACCTGAGGCATGTATTGGTGAACAAAAACGATACGACGTGGATCCAGAGAGATCTGCTACACTTAAAGAGGAGGTGAATTTACTCAAAACCAATGGGTTCCTCTACCCAAAATAAGTATCCAATCCTTTACTTATAAGAAAAATGAACGGAAAGTGGCGGACGTGCGTCGACTACTCAGATTTGCACAAGGCATGACAAAGCACAACCTTCCGCTTCCAAGGATCAACCAACTGGTAGACTCGACCATCGGACATGAATTGCTCACTTCCATAGACACAAAACTTCAGGTACAATCAGATATTGAAGCATGTCCCAGACCAGGAATATGGTAGTTTCGTTACTGAACTAGGCCTATAGTGCTATGTTGCAACCCCTGGATGCAAACATAAGAATGCTTATGCTACTTACTAAAGGACGATTAATAGATCATTCAAAAATTAGATCAGCCGATCGATGAAAGTAGATGTGGTTAATCTGCTCGTGAGATCACGACTATCAAACGACCACATTGATGACTTGGCAGAGATATTCAGTGCTCTCCAAAAAATGCAAGATGAAACTCGATCCTTTGAAATGCTCTTTCACCATTACTTCAGAAAGATTCTTTGTTTTCATCATCAATTCTTGTGGAATCAAGGCTAATTTCTAGAAAATTCCGACAATTAGAGACACTCATGTACCGAGGACAACCAAGCAGGTACGGAGCCCGAGTCGAAAGATTACCATCCTAAGTTGATCAACTCTAGGACCATCTACAAGTGAATTCTCTTCTTCAACCTGGCCAAAGGAGGGTAGAGAACTTTTGAATGAGCTAACAACTGCATTGATGCAATTCCAGCTCTAATAGATCGCTTAAAGAGACCTCCCATTTTACCCAAACCTTTGGATCGCGAAGATTTATACATTAATTGGGCCGTGTCAACACACGCCATAAGCATCGCAATGCTATGTGAAAAGAAACGAATCCAAAGACAAGTATATGATGAAGGCTGGCTATTGACAAGCTCACCCCGTTAACGTCAATGAAGCTAATATCCTGGAATACACGGGGGTTGGGGGACCCTAGCAAAAGACATGCTGTTAGCCTTGTCATATCCCCACATAAAGTAGACATCCTTTTCCTGCAAGAATCCAAACTATCAGACCCAAACCCCAACATACTCAGACAGATTGGTGGGCCATTCCTAACTGGGTGGGCCCACATAAATGCTGTCGGTTCGTGCGGCGGTATAATGACAGCCTGGAACGAATCCGTGTGGTCCCACTGCCAAACTTTCTACCACACTTCTGCCCTACATGTAGCCCTTCGACACTTACAAACTGGTACAATCTTCTTCTTCACAAATATCTATGGCCCTCACAACCCTCGAGATAGAAACGATCTCTGGACGAACTGTCTCTCCTTCTCCTCACATATCAATGGCCCTTGGGTCGTTGGAGGAGATTTCAAAACCACTAAATCCCCAACAGAAAGGAACTCTGGCAACCTTTCCCAAGACTCCGAAGCCTTCAATCAGTTCATCAACCTGTGCTCGCTAATAGACCCACCCATTAGTAACCGCCTTTACACTTGGTCAAACCGCAGATCCGACCCCTCACTCGCAAAATTAGACCGCTTCCTTTTCAACCCAGCCTGGGAAGACTTACTCCCCCTCTCCATCGTCTCGGGCCTAGCCACTGTTATCTCCGACCACTGCCCACTCCTCCTAGACACGGGATCCCTCGCTTGTCACAGCAGACCCTTCAGGTTCGAACGCCTCTGGCTCCTCGAGCCATCTTTCGATAACTTCATCAGAGAAATCTGGACTCAGCCTTCCCCCATCCAATCAGCCACAGCCAGGGTAGTCTCCAAGCTCCGTTCTCTCCGAAAAATCATCAAACCTTGGGCCAAATCAGTTTGGGGCTCCATTCGCTTGCGCATCTCAGCCATCCAAGATGAGATTCTAGACCTAAACATCCTGGAAGAAACCTCCCCGCTCTCCGAATTGGACCGTTCTCGCCTGAGAGAGCTGGAAGCTGACCTAGACAGGTTGTCACTGCAAGAAGAAATAGGCTGGAAACAACGGTCCAAAGCGAAATGGATTGAAGATGGAGACAAGAACACGGCTTACTTCCACCGTCTTGCCAATGGCAGACGTAGATCCAATCACATCCCTGAAATCACTCATGACAACATCACTACCTCGGATCAATCAGCCATCCTCAAACTTTTCACTGACTATTACCGATCCATTCTAGGCTTTCACCTCCCTCCTCTTCCCCCAATCGATTGGGAACTGCTCTACCCGGTTAACCCCCACATCCCCATTGACCATCCCTTCACTGAAGAAGAAATTTGGGCAGCGCTTAAAAGCATGTCTGATGATAAGGCTCCTGGCCCAGATGGTTTCGGGCCCCTTTTCTTCAAACACTACTGGGAAATCGTCAAATTTGACATCATCGAAATGTGCTCTGAATTTCATACTGATCCAACATCTATGGACCGCATCAACTACGCAAATATCATCCTTCTCCCAAAATCCCCAGGCGCCACCTCCCTCTCGTCCTTTCGCCCCATTAGCCTCCTAAACACAACCTTTAAGATCATAACCAAGGTTCTAGCCAACCGCCTCCAGGGCTTCATAGCCCCCCTTATTGGAATCGAGCAATCTGCATTCATCTCGGGCCGTAACATCATGGACTGTGTAGCAATGACCCAGGAGATCATTTCCTTCTGCCACTCTACCTCAACACCAGGATTGCTTCTCAAACTATACTACTCAAAAGCGTTTGACTCAGTTAACTGGCAATTCATTGTGGAGCTAATGGAACACAGAGGCTTCCCCACAAAATGGTGCAACTGGATATCCTCTATACTCAATTCAAGCATGTCCTCGATAGTCATCAATGGGGCCTCGGGGGGTCTAATCAAATCGGCCCGCGGACTGCGACAAGGTGACCCACTTTCACCCTTGCTTTTCGTTCTGGTGGCCGATGTGTTCAATCGCATGATCAAATTAGCAATTTCGAACAACATATTTCAGGGCATCAACCTCCCCAATTCTAACCTAGTCATATCCAACCTCCAATTCGCCGACGACACCATTCTATTCGCATCACCCACGTTCAACCACATCCACTGCCTCAAAGTAGCCCTATATTCATTCGAACTCATATCGGGCTTATCCATCAACTTTAGCAAATGTTCCATCATCATGCTCGGAAAAGCTGACCACCTCGGGCAAACCTGTTCCAGCCTGCTTAACTGTAAGATCGCACACTTCCCTATCTCCTACCTCGGAGTCCCTATCCGTCCAACCAAATTACATAGATCTGATTAGTTCCCCCTCATCGCCAAGATCGAAAATAGACTTCATTCATGGAAAGCTCATTCCTTGTCCTCAGCAGGGCGCCTAGTCCTCGTTAAATCTGTTCTATCATCGATTCCCACTTACTGGATGTCACTGTACAAACTCCCTTCCTGGGTTATCAAAAAAATCGACTCAATCAGAAGCTCCTTTCTTTGGAATGGTAGTAATATAAAGAGGCTCGTAAACTGGCAGACCGCCTGCCTACCCCTGAAAAATGGCGGCCTTGGAATCATTAATCTACTTGGCTTCAACATCACGCTCCTCGCCAAATGGCTCTGGCGGTTCCTAACCCCTGGCCCCACCCTTTGGAAATCTTGGATCACCTCCCTACACTATCACTCTAACCCTCACCTAGTCCTCCACACCCCCACCGGCATCAAACCATCCCCCTTCTGGTCTGGAGTAGTTTCAACCCTACCACGTGTCAAAAGGCTCTTCCATGTCAACCTGGGCAACGGGGCTAATTGCCTCTTCTGGTTGGACACATGGCATAATCAGCTTCCCCTCTCCTCCATCCTTCCCAACCTCTTCGCTCATACAACTAATATCTTCACCTCCATCTTAGACATTTCCATTTCGGGCCCAGTTCAGCTTCTCCCGGCTTCCTACTTCGACCTCTCCACCCTCACCGAGATCCACCTTGTCTCCTCAATTCTCCGCAACACCCACCTCAACCCCCGACCAGACTCCTTCACTTGGGCCCCCAACCCCTCATCCGGCTTCTCTGTTGCCTCCTGCTATGCTCACCTAAACAACCCTGGACGCCTATTCACCTTCCCCAGACTTTGGAAGTGCAGGATCCAGCCCCGCTTCGCTTTCCTGCAGTGGTGCCTCATTCAGGGGCGAATTAACACAAGAGACAGAATCCTCCGCCATAACATCGTAGTAGACCCCAGCTGCGTCCTATGTTCCACCTCAACAGAAAGTTTACAACATCTCTTCTTCGAGTGTGATTTTGCTGTCAGGGTCTGGGCGGCGACAACTGCTCACATTCTCGGACATATTCCCACGTTCACCTCATATTTCGACCATTGACAGAACAACCCTCCCAACTATCACTTAGATCTCATGGTAGCTATTTTCAGTTGGTGGATCTGGGCCGAGCGCAATGCACGTGTATTCTGCAAGCCCACATCCAACTTTGAAGGAACTTGTAGACGTATTATTCACTATTTCGCATCTGTATCAGGTCGTAGCTTCTCCGCACCGTTCAGGCTGAGACTACCTCACCCCAGCTCTCCACAGGCTGAATCCTCGGGCAGCACATCAGCAGTTCCTCCTGACAGGCATCGTGGGCACCATTAACCGCAATTTAGCTCTGGTCTTTTCACTACTGTTGCTCGCTATATGTATTTTGTATATAAAACTCTATCTCACAATGACTAGCTTACTGCTTCTCAATACTTTTTGGCCAGTGATCAGGCTTGTTGATCGCAATATTTACTTATTTATATGATATCTAATCGGCTGTGTAGTGCCACGCTACACAACCGTGTCGCTAAAAAAAACGTCTGTATTGACCAGCCGTTACGATAGGTCCAATAGCAACCTTAGATGTCTGAATAGTTACTCAAATGGAGTATCGAGCTAAGCCAATTTGATATCACTTATCTCCCTTGGAGAGCTCTCCATGGTCAAACATTAACATACTTCATATCTGAATTCACTACATTAGACGATTATCCGAAGAACAGTGGAGAACCGTCCAACCGATGGAGAACGTACACAGATGGAACTTCCAATAATCGGCTTTCTAATGTCGAAGTTGCGTTAATGACTCTCGAGGAACGATCAATCTACTACACTTTGAAACTCAACTTCACTTCAACAAATAATGAAGCTAAGTATGAAGCCTTGGTCACCATGCTCAAACTTGTAAGAAAACTAGGAGTGGAAACTTTGCATGTCTTATGTGATTACTGGTTAGTAGTATGCCAAGTCAGGGAAGATTATCTGACTAGGGGGCAACGTCTTTCTCCTTATCTCAACCAGGTCCAATAGCTACTAGTCGACTTCGACTATTACACCACTACATAAATCCTCAGAGAACAAAACGAAAAAGCCGAGTCACTGGCCAAGCTAGCCAGTTCCAGGGATGCGCAACAAATAGACTTTGTCCCAGTTGAAATACTTATTATTCCAAGCACTGACAGATGAAGATCGACTGGATCTTAGAGATGGAGCCAAGAAAGTGGTCATGGATGACTCTTATCAAAGACTATCTACTGTGGGGAATTCTTCTTGAATAGAGGAATGAGAAATGGCATATCCTTCGCGAAGCTGTCCCATGAGTTAACACGTGTATATTTTGTGTCCATCAGTGACCAGCCATCAACTTCGTATCCATCGATGTGAAGCCCATTGATACGAAAGTCACTACATGATCAAATTTAAGCCACTCAACTCCATCGATACGAAGCATTCCTAGGGACTATCCATTTCGTGGTCGATAGCCATTGATACGAAGCATGCATTCCAACATCCCAGATCAATCCAGGAGAAGATCGATACGAAGGAAGGACTTAAAACAACCATCGAACGTTGTTAAAACTCGAATTTCACATCGATCCACGAGAGGATCGATACGAAACTCGATACAAAAATACTTGACAATGACCCGTGAACGTGCAAACATTGACGTGAGTCAGGCTAACATACATGCACGTATGACGGACTAACATTCAATTTTCAAAATTCACAACAGTTGAATGCTCACCTGATGACAATTACAACTGTGAACAACAAATCGCTAGCACTCGACACTCACTTACAACAATGCACTACATAATCAGTGGCAATCAACAGTTTATAATTTATATTTCTAAAGATCCATCAAAAGTCACAGCTTTCGACGAGAAGACAACAACCGTTAAAACGAGTCAGATAAAACTAATCAGAATGAAGATTGCAGCTTTGCAAAGCACATCATGTTCACACAAGACATACTTTGGGGGGCAAATGTTATACTGCCTTTTGGCAAGGCCGTGACACCAAGAACTTGATTAAAAACCAAGGACAGTTCGTCCTAGAGATCGGTTATACATAGGTTCGCTATGGATACTGATAAATTTTGCCCGAGTCCGGATTAAGCTATAATTGATATGACAAGACAAGAAAAGCTTTGAAAGCCAATGTTCCAAATTTCAAGTCAATCGGAGTTCGTATGCTCAAGATATTGATCGATCACGGTTGAGAAATCCAACTCTATTCGTATCCATCCAATTTCGTATCCATTTCCCAAGAGAGATTCAGTTCGTATCCATCACCTACTAACTTCCTTCGCATCCATAAAATGAAGCTACTTCATATCCATCATGTTAACAGCACTTCGTATCCATCAACAAATGCTCATTTCGTATCGGTCTCCCTCCATCCATCTCGTATCAATCTCCCACCATCGATACGAACAGCAACAACCACCGATCGATACGAAGAAAGCAGCATGAAGCATCGATACGAAGGCGACCTCCAACCATCGATACGAAGTAGCATGCAAGCATCGATACGAATAGAGCCATGCTATAGATACGAAGAGCATCGATACAAATTCAACAGCCTTCGAAAAATCCAAACTTGCATCGATCATAACTCAAAATCTACTAGTCTAAATGCCACCAATTTTTCACACGAGCTTGCGTACATCCTCAAGAATGTTCGTGATCGATCTCGACTCGATTGGATGAAATCTTGATCGATACGAAATTCGCTTGTATCGATCACGGATCGAGTGCAAACGGCATGGACTCGATCTCGTGGGCCCACCCACGTAAGAGAAGAGGTCTTCTGACTGAGCGAGATATTTGCAGCCTACGCCTATAAATAGCAACCTAGAACATACTAAAAAGGACTTTTGGCTCTTCGACGTCCAAACTCTGCTGAAATCATTGTTGCACTCGAAAATCACTATTGTACTTGAAATTTACTGTTGTAATCTGCTATAACCAGCAAGCAAAAGTTAATAAAAGTCAATCATTTCATAGTGGACGTAGGCAACACGCTGAACCACTCTAAATCTCTGTGTTCTTTTGCTGTTTTTCTGATTATTGTTTGAAGTGTTTGTTAGATAATCCTCTTTTTACATTTACTTTCTTCATTTTATCTCTTCAAACACTTCCGAAGGGTGTTGTGCCCAATTTTAGTACAACCAGAAACAAAGAGGTCGTGTGAAGTACACATAACAATTGATCGGAAATATATGGTTGAAAAAGACCATGATGACTTACCGATGTAGATAGTCTATTTAGAGGGTAAATCCACTAATGAGATTTATCAACGTGAAATCCTTTTAGGGTTCGCAGAAGAGAGTATGATTTAGCACTCTCATAAGGAAAAGTAGAAATGTCGATATCTCAATATTTGTACAACAAAAGGCCACTCATAAGTAAAATGAATTGGATATGTTATTCCAGTTGATTAGAGTTGCAACTTTGTGGTGAATGGTTACGTGAAATGTGTACTATCACCAATTTGTGAAAATGGAGATTGTGGATTTTATTTTGGTATGAGTGACCCTATGCATAACATTTATGCCCTATAAAACCCGACATGGCACATTCATTTGATTTATAGCACGATTATACTCACAGCTAGAAATCTAGCCTAACTCGAGGTCTTGTTCTGTGACATATCCTCGGGTCAGACTAAGGATTTATTCCAAGATGATTTCTTTCTCTTACTTCGAAGTGATGTCAAATGATATAGAGATAGATGGAGACTGGCACACTGCATATAAGTTTAGAGTCATTGTTGATTTGGAGTTACACGGACTAGCACTTTCCACTAGCATTAGAGGGACTGTTAGAGTCATTTGGAAAGAGAGTAATCGAGAGACCCCATATGGTGTTAGTAGAGTTGTATTAGTTTGTTTGTGTATTTGATTGTATATAATTGACTATGGTTGTACTAAGATGTCTTGGCTTTGCGGTAGTTTGTATATAATCTGCATCATTGATGATTTTGTAGATATGGTGTGTTTAGATTTATCATCCGGTTGTATATAAATTTTGATATGTATATATCTATCTTTTGTTCCGCTATGTTTTGAGACCTCTATTTATGTTGTTACTGATATGTGATCTATAAAAATTCTTTAAACTCGTGTTCAATGCCTTGTGTCAAGACGAGATACATATCATTTTGGATATATTCATATATTAGAATGTATCTTTGTTGACCCAAAGTAGTGTATATGAGTGTTCGCTCCTCTCGAGTCCTTTGACCCGGGTTATCGGATAATGATATCACTATTTGGTAATCTAGTCACTGGAACGGTAAGTCACATGTTGGTATCAGAGCTAAGGTTGGAAAGAATTAGAACACATTTGACTATAAATCGGGAATTAGAATATATTTTTCTATAGAAGGGTCATATTTAGGTTGTTACCCTGCCATCAACCCGAGCGGATATTGAGAATAACTCATGCATGCAATATTCGAGTTTTATAGCTATTCTAAAGGGAGAACACTAGGATAATATTAAATACGTATTTGTATTCCATATGTAAGTATTAATGAAATTTTTATATTATGTAACATTTATATAATGAAGTGATAAATGTTGTTTATCAAAGAAAATAATAGGACCGGGTAGGCCAAGGACAGAATTGCCGGTCGAATCACCTAATGGTCAATTTAGCAATCCAAATGCATTATGAACCATGGATCATGAGTTGAAGTAATGAAACGTGTCCAAGAAATGGATGTACTCACAAACAATAAACCAAATCCTTGATCGAAGTTTACCAAACTTTGCAATGACTATATAAGTCACAAAGGTAAACCTTTTTCTTGGAAATGAGGGAAACATGGGAGTACATGCCAGGTTGAGTACATGTGAAAGAATTTTTGGAGATTTAAACCTATCATATTAGGACAAATGAAGATTAGCATCCTGGAAGCTAGGAGAAAGTGCCATAGATTGGTACGAAACCATTACTGTAGCAATGCCAGAAGAATAAGTTTCTTGGTAGGAACTCAAAGATCACTTTTTACCTGAAGCAAAGAAGGTAGCTTTGCTTTGTAAATTTATCGATTTGACTCAATGCTTGTTTGAGAGATAGACTCTTAACTCAGGTCCGTTATCCATTTGAAGAAATTGTTTATGTAACACCCCGTTTTGAAATTAGAATAAAATAAATATATTAAAATGGCTTTTGGAAATTTAATTGAATATTTGAATTGGAAATTCAAATATTTGAATATAATTTTTAGAATTGAGAATTAAACTATGTTTTAAGTGTTGAAAAAGTGTGTTATGCAGTTAAATAAAGTTAAAATGTTATTTTCGATATTTTATTTAATTTAATTCAATAAATTGAATTTTTAGATTTATTTGATAATAAAAGGAAATTATTGATTTAAAATTCAAATTTGAAATTTGAAACTACATTTTAAAAGTCCAAAAGTTGTTTGAAATTTTATTTTTGCAAAATAAATTATATTTGTGAAATTTTGAAATTGTTTTGGAAAATAAAATAATTATTTTAAATTTTTTGAAATCGGAAAGTGATATTTCAAAGAAAATTTCTTATATGAATGAAATAAATTTATGATAAAATTCCAAGAGTGGATTTTTTTAACGATGTAAAATGTTAATTAAAGGTGGTAAGATTTAAAGGTGGTTAAGGGTGTTGTTTAGTTTAAATATAGAAATAAAACTTCCCTTTATTTTCATTGGATCACTCCTCCTAAACCTATACGCTCCCCACCCCTTTCATCCTTATCCCGTTCATTTTCCTTTTCTATAAAAAGCCCTAATCTCCTTTTGTTAAAAATTGAAACAAAACAAGAAAAAAAAACGAGGACGACATGACATCACGATCAGAGAAGTAGAAGTCGACGATGATGGATAACATTTCAAACTACAAGAACAACATGATGGCGTTAGTGTTCAGGGTCATACACACATGTCAACAAAAATTCAGGGGATTACGACAATGATGGTAGATTCACACTAAGGCTAGCGATAGCCTTTAGGGTGGCTTGCGGTGGCCGACATCCTTATGGTTAAAGCTTCGATTTGGAAATTTCACTCATTGATTCAATGATCATAAATCTATTTTTATTTTCAGTAAACAAAGTTTACACCTCCGCTTGAGCGAAAGTCGGTAACTTAACATCATCATATTACTTTTATTCTTTATTATCACCAGAAGTTTCTACTTTTTCAAATATCAAAGTGAGTGTATCAATCCTTTTCTTTTGAATATTATAGCATCCACTTTTAAATTTACTGTAAATATTTTTGTTTGAATGAATATTTAAAGTTAGTTTATTGATTGAAAAATTACAGTGTGTATAATTTTTACATTGATTGACAGTGAGTAAACCTTTTTTATTTTAATCAATATACGTTAGTGTGTATACCATCTTCATATTAAATTGTTGAAATTTACAGTGAATTAATTCTCCATTTTTGATTTCAATCTGATTTATTTTTATTTTATATTGGATGATAATGGCTTGGTAGCCATGATTACTATCAGTAGATGATTGATGATTGACTTGTTTGATCGATGATTGGCTGAATGATATGTTATATATTATGATATTGGTTGTTTTGGATGGTAGAAATTTAAATAAAATGAGTGATTTGAATTATATAAATCAATATTTTTTATTATTGGAAAAATACACAAAATACATCATGGTAATTAATTTGAAGAAAATAGAAATAAAATATGAATATTTAAATTTAGTATTGTGTTTTAAAAGAATTTTATTTGAAATATATTTGGATTTAGAAGAAGTTGAAATCGATTTATTAAAATTGAAGAGGATATGCGTGCGTGTGTGTGTATGGATTTTTATTAAATAAAAATAATCGGGTATGAATTTATCTTGAGTTATAAAGGAAATTTAATTATTTTATACAGATAAAACAATGTGTATATGTTTACATATCAATTTCGAAAGTAAATAAAAGTGCAAATATTATTTGAAAGAAATTTTCAATTCATTGGAAATTCCCTTTTATTTCATGAAAATGTTAAGTGATTTAAAAAACCTATTTAGAAAAATCAAAACTTCGAATTTTGAAACTCCTGCAATTTTTAAAAATAACTTTGATCTATAAGTGATAATTTAAAACTACTAAACTTGGAAATTTTAAAAGAATTTAGCTTATTTTGATTTATGAATTCAAAAGGAGGTATTTTTCAAAGTTTAAATATTTTAAAATGAATAGTGAAGAACATTCAAGTTGATTGTTTGAAAAATCCCACAAAATATTTGAATTATTTTAAGATAAAATTTAGATTTCTACCGATTAAATTTGAATTATTTGATTTTATTTTGAATTTAAATTTGAATTAAAAGGACTTAACATATTTTTTAAAAGATGAGAAAATAAATAAAATTCAAGTATTTCTTTTAAATTTTCTGAAATATATAATTGAAATAATGTAAGGTGAAATTCATATTTAAAGTTCAAATCTAAAAATTTCAATTTTTTTTTTGAATTTAAACTAGGGTTAAAAAGAAATCCTAGATAAACAATTCAAAAATCCACTTTAATTGAAATAACATGATCTTATGTGATTACAGACATGTTTGGATAATTTTATACATGTTCGTTTATTTTAAATTTCATTTATTAAGTTACTATATTTTAGCAAAATTATTAATATTTATTTTAGATATTCAATTTTGTGTTTAATATATCTACTGTTATAAATAATGTTGTTATCTGCGGGTTAAACCATATTACATAAACATGACTTATCAAATTGGCTTTATGATGGGTTCAAAGCAACAATTATAGAATAAATGTCGTTTGGATTAATCAAATGATTTTAAAAGTAATAAATTTAACATTTATCGAGTTTGACAAAAGATACTGACTAGTAGACTGCTAGTATCTATCCTAGCGGACCGATTCAAGGGTCACGATCCAAATCATTATAACATTGTCCCTCCTCACTTTGTCTAAACGATTTGTTGCTAGGACATATAAATCTATCAAGGATAATGATGATTGTCATAGACGTAGTGCAAACAAAGAGAAGTAGTGCCACAGATGGAGATATTATGAAGTAGATTACAGCACCAGTAAGATTCATCACGCCTCCAGATACCCGAAGGGTACGACAACAAAGTGATCGTATGAAGTTCACATCACAAATGACCAAAAGTATATGCTTGAAAAAGACCGAGATGACTTGCCGGCCAACTAAATCTGTGTAGATGGTAAAATCCACATATGAGATTTATCAACATGTAATGCTTCTAGGATTCAGAAAATTAGAAGATGACTTAGCCTTCTCATAAGTATTAGTAGAAATGTCATTTAACTCGTAAAATGATGGTTTTGAATATTCATTTGAATTTATACAACATAAGGCAAACCATAAGTTAAATGAATAAGATATAATATCCTAGTTGATTAAAGTTGCAGTTATGTATGTTATACTGAATAGTGCTGTGACATGTGTGTTATCAATGATTTATGAAAATGGGGATTGAGGAATTTGTTTGGTGTGAGTGATGCTGCGTGTAACTTTTATGCCCCATAAAACCCGAATACGACACATTCATCTATTCTATTGCACAATTATACTCACAACTAGATTTCTAGACTGGCTCGAGGTTTTGTTTTATGACATCTCCTCAGGTCTGACTGAGGTTATTTTATAAGTCAATATTATGACTATATGTGCTTTGTGGGCTACGATATGGAGTTGGGGTAGATGACGATTGCGAGTCACTGAACATATGGATGGAATGCACACGTAACTCTTTTTCCATTCTAAGACCAGCCAGAATTGCTTCATATTCAGCTTCGTTGTTAGTACCTTGAAAGCGAGGCGGACTGCAAAACAAAGCTCTCTTCCTTCGAGGATGACAAGGACTATGCTAGTCCTTACTCCTTTCTCGTTTGACACCCTATCCACATACAGGCGTGAAGTTTGTTAACCAGTCGTGGTCTCTTCTTCACCCATGTTTGGGCTTGAGAACTCGGTAATGATATCGGCCACGACTGGGCCCTTGATAGAAGTACAAGGTTGGTAAGGCATATGATGTTGTATAAGTTCAACGGACCACTTTAGGAGTTGCCCCACTATGTCGGGTTGGCTAGAATCTATTTCAATGACTGGTTGGTCAGGACTTTGATGGTACAAGCTTCGAAGTACGGTCCGAGTTTCCTAGCCGCCTATAGCAGGTAGAGAGCTAGCTTATGCAATCTTGCATATTTTTTTTTCTACGCTTGATAACCTTTTGCTGACATAGTAGATCGGCCATTGGACCTCCTTGTCTTCTCTGATTAATGCAGCACTGATCACATTGCCAGTTACTACAAAGTATAGGTACAAGTCCTCCATTTCGACATGCTTCGATGGTATCATAGGATTAACCAAGTGTTGCTTCAACTCTTCAAATGCTTTTATGTACTCATCATTCCATGAAAATGACTTTCCTTCCTTGACGTGTCAAAGGCGGGGAGACATAGGTTAGTAGCCTTGGACATGATTTGAGTCAAAGAACCAACCGCCCCATTTAAACTTTGTACTTACTTTAAGTTATAGCAATTTTCATGTCTTAGATGACCTGAATTTTATCGGGGTTAGCTTCAATCCTCTTCACACTCACTAAATAGCCTAGGAATTTTCCATACTGAATAGTGAACAAGCACTTCTTCAAATTTAGCTTCATGTTGTATTGACGTAGAATACAAAAAGTCTCAACCAGGTTCTGTATATGCCCTCGTCCTTCTCAGACTTTACCAGCATATTATCCATATATACTTCCATGGATTGGCTGATCTACTTAGACAACATACTGTTGAGGAGCTATTGATAGGTCATGACTACATTTCAAAGCCCAAATAGCATGGCACCTTAGCAATAGAGGCCAACATTAGTGATGAAGGAAGTGTACTCGTGGTCCGGGTAATGCATGACAATCTAATTGTACCTGGAATAAGCATCTATGAAAGTGAGGAGCTCATATCCACTGATAACGTCTACTAGCTGATTAATGTGAGGCAATAGAATTTTTTAGGAAATGATTTGTTGAGGTCGGAGAAGTTGATGCAAGTTCTCCAAAACCCATTGAGTTTTTTGACTAGTACCGAGTTGGCCAGACCAGGTATTCTACCTCTCGGATGAAATAGTTAGCTAATAGCTTCAAACTCTTCTTCCAGAGCTTGGTACCTTTCTAGGTTGAGGGGTCTGCGCTTTTGATGACCGGGGGTCGCCTTTCAATTGATATTCAATTCATGGAAAATGATCCTTGGATCAATATCAGTCATATCGGCATGCCCCTAAGCAAAGACGCCTTTGCTTTGTTTCAAGAATTTGACTAGCTCATCTCTAACCTCTAGGCTAAGCTCAGTGCCTATCTGAATGACCTTGTTAGGGTTGGCATCGTCTAAAGATATTTACTCAATTGGAGTAACTGGCCTATCCTCAATATTTGATTCTTCCATGCGGGGTCGAGCGGGTCATCAACGGGACCAGAATTTGTTTCCAACACATTGTTCCAGCACATAAGTTATGCGCTATATGACATCCTCAATTGGGAAAAACGTCCTTGCTTGAGTCAAGGGGTTAATGTTGCCTCTCCGGCTCTCATGAACGAGTCAACCAAAGTTGAGTGGGTAAGAGTTGTTGTGCTGGATGTCCTTGCTTGCCAACAGGGTGAAACTTACTCATTACATGCTATGATGAGCTTTTTTGTTCTATATAGAGTGGCCAAGTAGATAGGATCCACGCCATCCCAATCTTCATTGTGCTGGGCGATCCTGGCATGAACTAGAGCGCTACGAGGCTCGATGGTTCTCTTAGGTGACATGCAATTATTTGGCGAAGCTTCATTGCTTTGGCTGGTTTTGATAAGAACCAGAGCATTGATATGCTCGAAGTTACTCCTAGGTCACACCATCAGCTATAGTTTCTCAAGAGCGAGGGACGGTCCCAAAACAAGTGGGAGCACTAATCGACTCGAGCACTCTCCTGGATGACACGTCGTTGATAATTATGACTTCATCAAGCGGGTTTTTTTGGCCATTGGCTTAGATGAGAGCGTCAGGGGGTTTATGTACCCTTGTGGTGAGAGCTATTGATGTGGATGCCTTGATTCTAAGCTAGAGGCAGTCATGGCATGAACCAAAGAACTGACTAGCTCGAGGGTTCTCTCAAGTGACTCACTTTTTATCACTGTGAATTCTTGTTAAAGGAGGAGGACACCTTTTTTTGCTTGCTTGAGGAATATCCCATAACACTCCCTTGCTTTTTGTTGGTTGCCCTAAATTTCACCAACCCTGCATTGGAAAATGAATTTCATAACGAGCTGATTGTATGAGACAATTACGTCTAGCTCTGCCAGGGCCGGTTGTCCTACTATGAGGTTATAAGTAGATAGGCAATCAACTACTTAAGTACCTCAAAAACATGTTTGAACATGATGTTGACTGAGCTCCCCCCATTCGTGAAAGCTCTATGTAAATTTGAATTTTCCATTGCAATAGTGGCAACCATGGGGTGATAATGACAGTGAATGTGATGGGTCAATCTTCCTTTTGCCTAGGTGCTTTGGATGCTTGGTGTTTTAATGAATCAACTTGGCAGATTGACTCCACTACACTGTAATAATGGGCTTGTGCTTCCCGACTGGTTCCAACCACATATGGGCATCTATAGATAGTTAGAATGTTGTCTATAGCTGTGACATTATTGTTGGGCTTATTGGATTGAGCTGAGTTTTTGTCACAACCCATTCTTTGATCGACCTGGAGTCGAACAAACTTTAAAGCACTCCTTCTTGGATCGGCCTTTCTATCTCATCTTTAAGTAAATGGCACTCGTTGGTGGAGTGGCTGTTGATTTGATTGAACTCGCAGACTTTTCATTACTGTGAGTTTCCTCCCTTCTACCGCTTCTTGCGGCGGGTGGTCCTTGGAATGGTACCCAGTCCTTAGTCTTAAGATATATAGATTCCATTTCTTGATCTAAAGATGCATAGTTTGTATACCTAGGTTTGTATCTGGTGTCATCTTCTTCCATGCCTTTTATTGTTGCTTTGCCAACCAATGTTTCGATGATCTGTACTTTAACAATGGTCGGCTTTGTCAAAACGTTGGGCTTCGTTATCTTTGTCCAAGAGATCAGCGTTTTCCAGCGACATGATGTCGTTTGACCACTGATAGAAATCAATTAGGGACGTAGCCTACTGCTTTTGTAGCTCCTTCCATATTTTTGACTTGTACCTTCCCACCAAGCAGTGGGTCACAATCAGGTTGTTCATGTCAAAACCTAGCCCGGGTAAACTCCGTGTTAAAATAGTTTAAATATGACCAAAGATTCTTGGTCGGCCCTTTCCCGATGTTACCTAGTCCACTAGCCATCATGACATTGGTCTCTAAAGCGAAGAACTTGTTTTTGAAATATGTACAAAGTTGGACCAAGGAATGAATGATGCCCGGTTGTAGATTTAGGAACCAGCAAGAGGTCGGACCTATACGAGTAGATAGGAAGAGAAGACATTTTATGGGGCTGGAAAGTTCGTCGGCCCGGGTGATGTAGTTGAAAGTAGAGATGTCCTCCAATGGATTAGCATTCTTATCATATTTATCAGTAGGAAGCAATGCATACCACATGTGGATGTGCGTACATAAGATTTCCTCGGAGAATGGCGTCCATCTCTCGTTATCAGACAACACTTTTCCCTTGGCATTCCGAGATTGCATTCTATTGAGTTGTTGGCAAAAATGGGCCATATCCTCCTAGAGGCTAGTCTCTACCGATAGGGGGTATGTTTGGCCTCGAATCGATGAAGGACTCATCTGATGTCTTTATGGAGTGGGAGAAGAGTGGCAGAGGTACGATGGAGAGCGGCGATGGTGATGATGGACTAGAGAGGCGGACCTCCTCTCTCTATATAGGGAAGGCTAACATGAATGCCTGGCTTGCCTTTCCCTTGATCTGGGCCTGGCTACACCAATTAGGACAGTGAGAGTCTAGTGTTCTATGTTGATGGCATGAGCCTACCACTAAGACAGTCGAATATCAAGTCTCAAGATCCATCTGCTGTCCAATGACATTCAAAGTAGATAGTAGTTCCGTTGAAGGGGAATGACGATTCTTTGGTTCTCAATGCACGACCAATTCTGGGTCCATTATATCAATAGTGTAACTAGGCTCTTGCACATCATGCATTCCCTTGTTGTGAAAATGATCTCCATTGCTTAGGGTTTCAAGTACCACCCTCTCATTGGAAATATTAATGAAACTGTAAGCATCAAAGACAATAAGCTGGACATTAGTAAATCAGCCATCGGAGGGGATGGAGAACCAAAGTTTACGATCATTTAAGCATCCAGCCTTATCCTTGGCTCATTCACTTTGTGCACTATAATTCCCGCATTATTTAAGCCTTAAAGCACACTTCGCCACATTCGTTATCCAACCAAAGATGGGACAAGCAGCACTGGCTATAGTGTTACCGTTAGTGTCATGGTCATTAGAGTTGATACCCTTGTTATCACTGGTAGAATTCATGGTGATAACTAGAATAGATTTTAGTAAAGAAGAAAAACCGAAGAAATGCGATAGCTTTTAGGAGAGGCCCTCCTTCTAGTGCTAAAATGTTGGCTAAAAATTTAGCCTGCCTCAGAGTTATGCTAATGCGTTCATATTAACAAAGGTTACTTTCTTATATTAGGTTTAAAAATTAAAAATGATGAGTAAATAAGCAATTAAACTGAAGAACACAAGATGTAAAGTTGTTCGGCTAAGCTTGCATATGTATACTATGAAGATTTCTTACTATATTGATCACTCGCAATTATAAGGAATTACAAGGGAATAATAAGAAATTAAGAGGACTGACGATTACAATGATTCTAAGCTCAAGAGCCCTTATATTTTCTATGCTGGAAAAATGAATTTTGAACCTCAAAAATCAACCCTGCAAAGTTGTATGGAAAGGTGTATTTATAGCAGCTGAGATTATGCATTAAATGGCTGAGATTGCATATTTACTAAGCAGGAATAACTCTGGGTCGTCGATCTGGTCGCTTTGGCTCATGGAAGACAGCTAGAAACATGATACAATTGTGTGGTTGGGATTCACGTCAGCTGTCATTACATACTAGAGGTGTGCTTTGTGTAGGGAAAAGTGGTATGGTATATGAGTTGTTGTGTTTTTGTCAAATATGCCATAGTATTTGGTATACTTAATCAAACTTTCTTCTCGTGCACAGTAATGGTTAGTTACTTATAGCTAAAAGTTGCTAAGTTTAAAGCAAAAGGGAAAAAGCTGAGCCATTCATGTTTGGGATAAGATGGGCTATAGGGACCGATCGTAGGTGACTAGGATAGAGTGGGGCCAAGGGCTGGTCATACGTATCCCAGGTTGGGTCTAATGAGTTGGCTATTTGTCATCTTGAACCTGCCCGAGTTGCTGTATCTAGCAGGTTTGTTGTTATGCAGATTGGCTTTGGCTGGGCCAAGCTTAGAAGTGCTTGCCAGATTATCTTTGATGTTTTCTTGTTTATTGCTTTGATTTGATTTGGATCGGGTCAGGCTTAGAAGTGTTTGTTGGCTAATCTTTTATTTTCTAGAAAATCGAGCAACATCTTGGTTCAATAATAACATTTATTATTAATCTTACTACTCTGGCCAGAGATTTTGACTTTGAGTTGACTACAGTTGAGCGTAATACTAACATTATACAACCATGGAGACGAATTCTCTATTGAATAGTGTTTCACTTCCAATGCTTTGACTCAAACCCTACTATCATTGCTCGATGTTCGCCATGCCCAGATTTAATTATAATCAAAGTGGAGTATCCACACTGAAGCTCAACAGTATACTCAAGTCAAGAGAATTGTGTATTATTGTCATTTTGAGATTTTCTGTTTGACTTAGTATTATTAACCAATGGAAAACTTTCGGATGAGTCATTCCATAGTTATCCAATAACTATCAGTACATAACCCTCAGTGCCCGCAATCAACCATGAGTAATACACTATCCAACAAATTTGGAGAGTGTTATGTACACTGGTCTTAATGGATGTATCGATATCCTTTCTCGGAACGTACTAACTATGAATATTAAAATAATATGTTACTTTATTTTGTGATAATTTTCTTAAGATTACAACTCTTTGTAATTACTATCAAATAACATATCATTGCAAGATTTCTATTCAATATACTTTAAATTAATTACTTAATTAATTATATCACTATATAACAAAGCATATAATAGAAATCAAGTACCTTTATTACGAACAAGAATTGTTATAGAGTTTGATGTATGTGACAAATGGCATAACTGTCCCTAATACATACCTCTAATTCTCTCAATATCCTATTTGCACTTGGGGTCAATTCTGGAATCTTAATCCCATCATTTCAAACATTTTCTCGAAACTGATTGAGCTAGACTCTTAGTGAACGTGTATGCTGTATTGTTTTAGTAATCTACTCTGTCAACCAACTCTCTCACTGATGCTGATAAATTGCCTTTACCATTTGGAACTTTTCAGAGTATGTTTCTCGACTTCTAGTGAGCTATAGGTTCTTTTGTGAACTACATTGTGACATTATTATCATGTAAAAATATCATCGTTGGAACAGAGCCAGTCCGCAGTGGAAGTTATGGGTAAATTTCAAAAAAAATTCCCTTATTGGATCTAGTGGGCCTATGAAGTCTTATTTACTTAGAACATTTCTAAATTTCATTTAAATAAAATCTTTTATTTTATTTAAATTTATAAATTATATAATTTTATTTAATTTATATTATGATATATTTATGAGTGTGTGTGCATCTATCACATATCAATCTGTGCAAGGTATAACATGCCCGTGTATAGATGTTGGGATTTACATCGCAACGAACATGTTAGCTCATCCAATATGCAGATATGTTGTCCAAATATGTGTGTGTGTGTGTGTATGTGTGCGTGTATGTGTATTATTTATATATAAATTTTATCATTATATATATAAGTATACAAGTACATTTATGCATATATACATAAATATACGTAATCATATGAATAAAATATTAATATTGTATATACATATTATATAATAGACTTATTTAAATATAGAGAAATTATTCATACGTATTTATATATATATTAAAAAAACTGTAAGCAATAGATATATATGATATTAATAAAATATATTTTTACTTAATTATTATATACACAAATATATGCATAATATAATTGTTTTTGTCAAAATTGGGCACAACACTCTTCGGGCATGTTTGAAGAGATTAAATTGAAGAATATAAATGAAAAATGAGGCAAACCTAACAAACACACCAAAAACGGACAGAAAGAAATATAGAAACACAAGAATTTAGAGTGGTTCGCGTTATAGCCTACGTCCACTATGGGAAGTTGCTATTTTATTGATATGATTCGCTGGTTACAGATGTTTACAACAGTACAATCGAGATACAACAATGATTTCGGCAGAATATCGGTGTTCCAGCGTCCAAAAGTCCCTTTTTTGAAGGCATTGGACTGCTATTTATAGGTGTAGGTTGCAAATATCTCACCCCAATCTCGAAAGACTCCTTCTCTCACGTGGTTGGGCCCACGTGATCGATCCTCGGACATTTCGACTTGGTCCATGATCGATACGTACCAAATTCGTATCGATATAGTGTATTTAGGTTGGGATCGATCATGGACATTCTTGAGGTTGTACGCAAGCTCCTGTGAAAATTTGGGAGCATTTGGACTTGTAGATTTTGAGTTATGATCGATGCAAGTTTGGATCTTCAATGTGCAGCCGAGCTCGTATCGATACGCTCGTATTGATCTCGTTCATATCGGTTGAAGGCACGTGATGGCCAATGATGTGGCGCTATCTTCTAGGATCAATCTTCTTTTTATGCTGAGCGACCGAGTCTTCCTTCTTCATAGGCCTCGGTTGTATCCATCAGTTCATGCTCATTCGTGTCCATCTGTAGGGGTTCATCTCGTATCGATTATAGAGGAAGTGCTTTTCGTATCAATGTACACCCACGTATTTCGTATCGATCTGATATAGTCCCTTTTGTATCATTCCAAACCACTGCATTCGTATCGATCTCTTGATTGTTGCTTTATATCGTTGGTGGATGGTTTCGTATCGATACTTCACCGATCGATACGAACTGTGCCAACAATGACCGATACAAATTGGGCAATAGGTGGAACCGACACGACATATTTTTAAGTGATGGATATATACGAAACATGGTTGGCATGATGGATACAAAGTGAGGGATGTTTGATGGACAAGAGCGAGGCTTTCTGAAGGGACGGATGCGAACCTTGATGGATACGAATAGAAGGTTCTTCTCATGAAACTTGATCGATCTGTATCTTGAGCATACAAACTTCGATTGACTCAAAATTTGGAACGTTGGCTTTTATAGCATTGCTTGTCATAACACATCGATTGTGGCTCGATCTGGACTCGGGAAAAATTTACCGGTATCCATAGTGAACCTGTATGTAGCCAATCTTCGGGACAGACTGTCCTTGGTTTCCAGTTAATTTCTTGGTGTCACGGCCTTGCCAAAAGGTGGGATAACATTTGCCTTCCAAAGTACGTCTTGTGTGAACATGACGTGCTTTGAAAAGTAGCAACCTTTTGTTTGAAAAGTTCTATCGGATTTGATCAATAATCGTCGTCTTTTGACCAAAAGATGTAACCTTTGATTCTTTCTGGGTAATATAAAGACTGAATTGTTGACTGCTAACGGTTGTACTATGCATTGTTGTAACTGAGTGTTGAATGATATCAAACTGTTGTTCAAGGTCATAATTGTCATTAGGTGAACATTTAATTCTTGTGAATTTTGAAAATTAAATGTTAATTCGTTGCACACAAAACATATGTTAACCTGACTCCCGTTAACGTTTGTACGTTCATGAGTCGTTGTCAGTTTTCTCGTACCGAATTCTGTATCGATCCTCTCCTAAATCGATGTGAAATTCGAGTTGTAACAACGCCCGATGGTTGTTTTTGGTGTAACTCTTCGTATCGATCCTCTCCTGGACCGATTTTAGAAGTTAGGATAGGTACTTCGTATCGATAGGTATCGATACGTATTAGTTTGTTTTTAGGAATGCTTCGTATCGATGATGATTGATACGAGTCAATAATTCTCTGAAATCTTTCGTATCGATAGAGTTGAGCAGCCCAAACACGACTCGGTAGTTGCGTTCGTATCGATGGGAACTAATGGGTACGAACGACTGTTGCATTAGGTGGATGAGGGATGGATATGAATCGAATAGAGCATTTCGTATCGATGTGTTTGGTGGGTACGAAACATAGTTGCCTCGAACCGATAGTGACTGGCTACGAAGTGCTCATCTTCGTATCGACTGGGAGAAAACTCGGTTCTAACCGGTCACCTAAATGGGTGACGAATGGGCATTTTCTTGGTGTAAATAAGCTTGGTACTTAGAATTTTTTCACTTTACTTGCGCCCTTGCTTTCGTATCGCTCCGTGAAGAACTAGAATTGCTCGTGTTCTTGAATCAAACTTTAACTCTTAAATCTTTAAATCAACTATTAATACTAGGTAATTAATCCACGAATCTATACTAAAAGTGACAGGACTTGAACTCTCTGGCCATTCTAGCTGATTCCATTACCGATTCTGGTGAAGTCGTGGTTGTTGATGGCCGGCGTGAGGTCGAGGGTCGAGGAGCTGGTCCCTTCGAAGCCTTTAGAGAAGACGAAGTTTAGGATACGAAGGACTCGTGAAGGAATTGCTTGGTCTCGGCTTCGTATCGATGAAGGAGGAAGGGGCTAGTACACTCGTGTCGATCTGCAACCTAGGGTTACGAAGAGGAGATTCATGTCAATCCTGAAGTATAGAATTTCATATAGCTTCTGGAACTATGCAGTTTCGTATCGATCTGTGGCATGATCGATACGAAAATGACTTGGATGATCGATACGAACCATTGCAAGGTGATCGATACGAGCTCAAGCTTTCGATCGATACGAAGTGATGCAAAAGTGACCGATACGAATTGCTCCCTCTTCTCATCGATACGAATCATCTAAGCGGAGATCGATCTAAGTCTGAACTTGATGGAGACGATTTTTTTTGCAAATCTGAACATTTGACTCCGACGAGCTTCTGCCTTGCATAATTTGACTTAATCATTTCACTGCATATTTGAATGCCCTTCGATGCTCGTCGATGGAACTGTAACTTGACAAAGTTTGACGAATCTCAACTTGGATCGGTCTCCAAAGTCTGGATGGCACGGTTGTGACGGTCAGCGATGACGGTTACTCCAGTTGAATTCTGAAGTCTCGTCGTTCAAACACTTTTTAAATCTCATAGCACTTATAGATAATATACAACACTGCACTGCATAACACATTCATGCACTTCACACTAAGGAAAAATCAGAATTATTGTCATCTAATGATGATTTTTGCTGAGTTGATTAGCTATGTACACTAGAAGTTCGCAAAAACAGTAGGCTCAAAGTCCGCCTCTTCCCATAATAGAGATGCCGTCTATCGCAGCCGAAGTTATAAGTACAGCTCCGGATGAGCTACCAGGAGCAGCCTTCATTGGGAATCCACAAGACTCTGTCCCATCTAATATCTCTGAGGAAATGCTGGGTAGGATTTGCACAAGGCATGGGTTATCGAGGGATGACGCCCTACTACCAAGGGCAGAAGACAGACCCCACTCTCCCTCGGAAGGTATACCGCTTTTAATAGATTCTCATGCACAGCTGGGACACTCCCTCCATTTAACCAATACATTCGGGAAGTGTTATCCTACTTAAGATTGCTCCATCACAAATGCACCCGAATGGATATGCTTCGCTGAACAGCTTATTTATCGTCTTCATGGAGAACCTTTTTCGACCCTCGACTCCAGGGGAAGTTCGGTACCTGTTCAATATAAAGAGTCGAGGGGATAATCCATCTTTCACCTTCTTAGAGGCAGTTAGGAACTGTAAGGTCATGATCGGAGCGTGGACCAAGCTAAGTTATTTCAAGACTGAATGGTTCTACGTCCGATGACCCTCGGGTATCGTCATACGGTGGCTAGTTAGGCGTAAGTACTTCAACTCTTATGTCGATTGACTGGATAATCTAATTTGATGTCGAATCTAATACTTTCTTTCTTTCATAGCTTCGATTCAGCGACCCAAAGGGGACCGGTTTAAAGAGATTGTAAGAGTTCTTCAAAGAGTGCCCACTATGATAGAGGAATTGAAGAAGATCTAACAGATGAAAACTTGAGAGCCGTCGGGAAAATTGGTCGAAATCAAAGCATCAGGCTTTAAGGGTCTCTTAGGGCAGTTCCGACGAGGCAAGTTTAGAGGAGAGTTCCCGGGATAGTGATCACCGAGCATGGTGACAATGAGGATACGCCCGCCGGGGATGAACCCACACCCGGGCTTTCACAAAGCCATCAACATTCTGAGAGAATAAGGAAAGGCAAGGTCGTTGCCCATAAAGCTTCGAGACGCAAGTCCGTTGTCATGTTTTTACCGGCAGCGGGTGTGGTAATTTCAGAGGCTCCCTCCTCGCACATGGAAATCCCTTTCGAAGGACTTGTAGATCTCCCAATTCCGGACGATGTATCTCTTCAACAAGACATCGAGTTGGAAGGGCTTCAAAGTGCCTTAGATCTAGGAGAGCCAACTTCTCCGAGCATGGTTACAGCAATCGGTTGGTTGGGGGGTTAACACATGCATGCATACACTTCACGACACCACACAACTGAAATCTATGAGCTGTTCAATTTCCGGTGATAACTAACTTTGTTTCTCATTTCACTCTACAAATTCAATGTCGAAGGAACCATCTATGCTTGGTAGCCTTCGCGTTGCACGCCAATCGTCTAGTTCATACAGGGAGCTCCGTAGGCATGATTCTGTCTATGACCGCCATCATTCCAGCCAGGATAGGGATTGCTATGATAGAGAAAGAGCTAGGGAAAGGGAGAGAGAAAGAGAAAGAGAGAGGGAAAGAGATAGGCGAGACAAGCGCCGCTCCCGATCACGATCACCTCCACCCAGGGTTTCATTGCCACTCCCCTGCTTTGGAACGCAAACTGTTGGATCATCACCCAAGCCAGTGCCTCCACAAGTTCCAAGGCCTGGTGAACACCATGCAACCGGGGCGGACACTTCTATCGCTACCACTTCAACGACTGCAGATATTACAGGGGAGGGAGCCGCTCAAATTGCCCAATTAAAAAGAGAGTTTCCTAATATCTATTTCGATGGCTTCCACTTCCCTCCTAATTTGATGGTGCTTTTAGATACGGCAGAGAAAATTGTACACGACCATGTTTACCATGCCTTTGGCCAATATCGGGAGTGAAAGAAAACCGTAGTGAAGGCCTCGGCTGTGGCATTTGAGCGGGCAAACACAATTAAGGAGCTACAAGGAACTATCGCCAAGAAAGATCGAATAGTCATGGTGCTCACTACTGAAAATGACATTTAGAGGAATTCTAAAATAGTGGCTCTGAAGAAAGTTGACGAGGCCAACAAGGAAATGGAGCGGATAAGGCAGGAGCACTTGAAATTGGTTGATGATATAGGCCGCAGGAATGCCATCTTCACTGCTGAAAGAGACAACGTGCTTAAAGAGCTTAAGGCAAAGTACGCCGAATTCGTTAAAGAAAAGGTTGAGGCGAACAAGGACACTCAGGAGGCATGTGACCAAACCGTGGAGCTCTAAGGTGAATGGGATGCAGCTGTGCTAAAGGTTCAAGAGGCCGAGGCTAGGATTGAAACCGAAGTCGGTGCAGCGGAAGCCAAATTAGAAGGCGATATGGAAGATCTTTTAATCACTTATAACACCAATGTCCTGAGATACCGCGGTTTGAGCTGGCTTGATGATTACTCGACCCATTTGCACAATGCCTAGTGCCGTTTAGTTGCGGATGAAAAGGCAGAGCATCATACTGAATCCGTTGATGAATTCGAATTAGAGAACCGGGTGCTGACTGAGGACAAGAGAATAGTTATCCATGAAGCCGCTATCATATTTGAAAAAGAGAAACTCGCCACTCAGCATCCGGAGGTCGAAGAGGGATTTGGTGTTGAGCATCATGACACAAGTTCTGAAATTCCTATGCCAACCCAGCCAGAATCTACCCTTGCAGTCGATCCTTCACCTGTGCCTGCCTACAATCCCAATCGACCGCAATTGTCTCCGGCTCATGATCACATCTCTGAAGGAGCCCTGGCTCCGCCCGCTAGCCAACCCGAGGAAGGTATTCTGAACACTTCTCGAATTCATGCTAAGTTTGGAGTATTACCAGAAGAAGTCACTAATATTTTTTCTTATCTTCATTTAGTGATAGGAGTTGCACCGGCCATGCCCCCTGCAACCCAAGTGCAGCATCAAGAGCAGGAGGCTGTCGTGACGGAGGCAACGACTACCACAGCTACCACATCGACCGAGGAAGTTTATGTGTGTGCTTTTATCTTCAACGAACAGATGATGGAAGAACTCCTCGGTCATCAGAGCGATCCACTTACAGATTTGCCTTTTGTTATGGGCGAAAGTGTGTTCGCAGCCAGCTCTTCGGCCCCGACTTCCAACATCCTGCCGGACACTCAGGCAACCCATGATGAGGCGATAATGGCGGAGACCAATGCCGAAATGGAAAGTGTCATGCTCGGTGGTAGTATGGGAGGTGGTATGGCAGGTCCTGGCCCGGCTCCTTTACGCATGGTCTCTCTAGGTGGTACAATCATCGTCATCGGGGTACCCCCCGTGTCTACTCATGTAGAAAGCGCCCCTTTCCCTCCGACCACGCACTCCGAAAGTGTTCCAATTTCCGTGAGTTCGGAGGAGGAGATTACAGTTCTTCTCCTGGTCGGGGATAAGCCAAGTAATGACAAGAGCTCAAAACAACACCACAGTAGCAGCTCAAGTGGGTCGACACTGAAAGGGAAGAAGAAGAAAAAGCCTAAGGAGTAGGCGTGTATCTTGGTGTCCCCTTTTTTGGGAGATAGGTAGGAGTTACTTTTTTGGTTTCTGTATGCCATGTATAGATGCAGGTACGGCCCCTGCTAGTATGTTTTTTAGAAATAAGCTTCTTTTTGTACTCACTTTTGCTTCCAAAGAATAGATGGAATAAAATCTCCTTTTGTTTTTTAGCATAACTCCGAGTTGATTTGTTTAATTGTTTCAGTACTCGAATTTCTATTTAATATATTTGCGAAGCTTTTATTTCTGGGTTGAACTTGTGTTTGGTTGTTATGTTCCGAAGTCATGGCTTCGGGCCGTAACCAAACGTTAAGTCGATTCTCGATGTTGTACTATCCCAATCAGTAGCTGGAGCCGGAGTTATGTCCCCAGTTTCGGGGATGAAGTGAAGTGGTCAGATGATGATTGTTTTTCACCTTCGACACTTTTATTTATACTTAGTCAGAACTAAGTTGTTATGAGATGAGTTCGAGTGGTCGAATCACACTCTCTCATGTATTGACAATCACATCCACACTCTGGGGATTGAACTCGCATACGGGTGGTCGATCATGCCTGCTTAATGTTTATAGTTACGTCCACACTCCGGGGACTTAAGTTGTTTTTTGGGCGGTCAGTCACACCCGTTTCAATAATCGGAATTGCGTCCACACTCCGAGGGCTTAGATTGAATCCTGGGCGGTCAGTTCATGCCCAAATGATTTTTATACTCCAGTCCATGCTCTGGGGACTTAGAGTTAGTTGGTGAGCGCTCAGTTCATGCCCAATCAATGTTTATACTCCAGTTTGTGCTCTGGGAATCCGGAGTTAGCTGACAGACGGTCGATGACGTCAGTTTTAAGTTTTTGATATCTCGTTCGCACACTGGGAACGATAAATTGATCGGGATCATGGATGGTCGGGTCACATCCATCCTGAGTAAACAAGCAAAGTCGTGGGTTAACGGATCCAGCCTTCTCGAGCTTGTGTATGTGGAAAGAGAGGTCATTAGATGGACGGGTCCACCCTCCTCGAGCTTACGTTTTGAAAGTTACTCCAGCTCGCACTCTGGGAGCTGGAGTTGATTAGAGGATTAGCGTGTATCAATCCTTTTTTTCTTCAGTGTGGTAGTTTGCCCCTGAGCTCGGGTTCACTTAGTGAGTGACCGGTTGTATCACAGCCACTCTCTATATGAATAAGTCCCACCGTAGGATGGAACTTAGCTTTCTGTGCATCGTGATGGTCGCATGACGCATTTCAAGAATCACTACTTTGGCTCGAAGAGATTGCATTTTATTGCTGAAATAAGAAAGTATGGCGAAGTCAGCTGCCTTACTACAAGTTCAAATTTCGAAATGCATAAACAAATTGCAAATGAAAAGCAGACTAAATGAATAAACAAAGCCTGTTATATGTAGTAGCAACGAAGACTTTCGCTTTTCCAAGCTCTAGGCAAAGTGAGACCATCGACGGTTGATAATTTGAATCTCCCATCTCCGAGTCTTCGTTCAATAACATACGTTCCTTCCCATGTTGACTTCATATGCGAATGGATCGGATAAATTCTCTTGAGCACGAGATTGCCAAGTTCAAAGGTTCGGGGTCGGACCTTAGCATTGTACAATCGGGCGACTCGACTTCGGTGCGCGACTGCCCTCAAATCAGCCTCTTCACGCTTCTCATCTAATAAGTCCAGAGATTCGGCAAGCAATATAGCATTTGTCTTCGGATCGTAGTAAGTCACACGATCAGAAGGTACTTCCAGTTCAATCGGAATGACAACTTCCGAGCCATAAGAAAGTGAAAATGGAGTGTGGCCGGTCGCAGACTTGTGGGTAGTTGGATATGCCTATAGAGCCATGGAAGCTCATTGACCCATTTGCCTCCGGCCTTTTCCAATCGCTTTTTCAGAATGGATTTGATAATTTTGTTAACAACTTCGACCTGTCCATTCACTTGAGGGTGAGCAGCTGTTGAGAACTTCTTTCGAATGTGGAAATGTTGGCAAAAGTTCTTGAACTTGGTACTATCGAATTGGGCTCCATTGTCAGTGGTAATGGTATATAGGAGGCCAAAACAACAGATGATATTGCGAACAACAAAGTTGATTACTTTTTTCCTCGTGATAGCATCAAGGGGTTCAGCTTCCACTCATTTGGTAAAGTATTCAACTGCAACGATGGCGTACTTCGCACCACCTTTAGCCAGAGGTAAAGATCCAATTGTATCGATGCCTCACGTGGCAAACAGGCATGGACTGACCATTTGAGTAATTTCAGTAGGCGGGGCTCTTGGTATCCGAGCATGTTTCTGAAATCTGTCACACTTCTTGGCATAGTCTAATGCATCCTAATTCACGGTCGGCCAATAATACCCATATCGGAGTATCTTCTTAACAAGGGCTTGCCCCCCAGTGTGATCGCCACATTCTCCCTCGTGCACATCATGTAATACTCATTTGATTTCGTCGTGGATGATACACCGGAGTAAAGGAATAGAGTATCCTCTTCT
This sequence comes from Allium fistulosum, assembly GCA_030737815.1. NCBI lineage: Eukaryota > Viridiplantae > Streptophyta > Magnoliopsida > Asparagales > Amaryllidaceae > Allium > Allium fistulosum. Next base: position 639,260,352 of record CM060901.1, read on the forward strand.
ATACATAACCCCGTTCTGGATAATGAATCGTGATGCTTTCCGAAGAACTTGTCTTTTCTCACTTCTGCGCTCGGGCAAAGCTCCATGCTCGAGATAATTTCTGAAAGGGGTCATCCATGACTCTTTCTCGGGTGTGGCTTCATGAACCCAGTCTTTCTCCATCCGATTAATACTCGGAGAGGTAAGTGTCTCCATAGGGACAAGTCCTATTTGTTGTGCTTCACCGGTGCTGGCTAGCTATGCTAGAGAATCGTCCTTCTGGTTATGATCTCGGGGTATGCAGTAGATGGCATAATAATCGAACTGATTCAATACTTCTTAGACCCAAGCAAGGTAAGCAGCCAACCTCTGGTCCCTTGCTTGGTATTCTCCTCGAACTTGACATACGACCAATCGCGAATCGCACTAAACTTCCACAGTAATAATTCTCCAGTCTCTAGCGAGTCTGAGTCCGGCAAGTAAAGCTTCGTATTCGGCCTCGTTATTAGTTGCATGGAAATCAAACTTCAAAGCATAACATACAGATCAACCTTCTGGGGTTTCAAGTACAACTCCAGTGCATGAGCAACGGTCGTTCGATACATCATCTGTGTATTGCTTCCATATGTATTTGGGAGATTCACTAGTTTCGGGCAAGTTCTCCGGTATAGTGAAATCAAAAATGAAATCTGCCAGAACTTGTCCTTGAATAGCCCGCCTGGGTGTGTAAGCAATATCAAACTGACTCAACTCAATGTTCCACTTTAACAACCTATCAGTCGTCTCAGGCCGCGTAAGGACCTGTCGTAACGGCTGGTCGGTGTAGACTGTGATAGGATGAGCCTGAAAGTAGGGATGGAGATTTTTCGAGGCAATGATGAGACAGTAGGCCAGGTTTTCCAACTTCGGATAGTTTTTCTCTGCTCCAGTCAACCATTTTCTAATGTAATATACCGGTCGTTGTTCCCAATCCTCCTCTTGAATTAATGCAGCACTGTTGCATTCTCTAACACTGCCAGATAGGTATATAGTTTCCCATGATCAATCTGCTTTGATAGATAGGTGTTGAACCAGTGCTCGAAATGTGCCTTCACACTCCTCGGTCCATTCAAAGTTCCGCTTTCCTTTCCTGATCAGGTCGAAGAAGGAAATATATTTGTCGGTGGATTTGGAGATGAACCTGCTTAATGCTGCTACCTTCCCGTTGAGGCTTTGCACTTGCTTTATAGTTCTGGGAGTTTCGAGATTCCGAATCGCCCAGATCTTCTCGGGATTGGCTTTAATTCCTCAAACATTGACAATGAATCCAAGGAACTTTCCAAAGGCGACTCTGAAGTGACATTTCAACGGGTTGAGCTTCATTCGATATTCTCGGAGGATGTTGAACATCATTTCAAGGTCTTTGACGTGATTGATGGAGAGTCATGACTTTACAAGCATATCATCCATGTACACCTCCATAGTTTTCCCGATCTGGCTGGCAAACATTCGATTGAAAAGTCTTTGATAGGTCACCCCAGTGTTCTTAAGTCCGAACGGCATCACTTTGTAACAATAAAGTCCGAGATTGGTGAAAAAGCTGGTATGCTCTTGATCGGGTAGGTCCATCGGTATCTGATTATAGCTGGAATACGCATCCATAAAAGACAAGAGCTCGTGTCCGGCCGTTGAATCTACAAGATGATCAATTCTGGGAAGCGGAAAGCTATCTTTTGGGCATGCTTTATTTAGGTCTGAGTAGTCCACACAAGTTCTCCATTCCCCATTTGGTTTCCTGACAAGCACTGGGTTGGATACCTATTTTGGATATAATGCATCTTGGATAAACCCGTTCGTCTTGAGTTTATCCACCTCTTCCTTAAGGGCGGCAGATCTCTCTGGATCCATACCGTGCCTCTTCTACTTGACCGGGACATGCCGCGGGTCAATGTTCAACGCATGGCTTGCGATGTCCGGCGAGATCCCACACATGTCTGAGTGTGTCCAGGCGAACACGTTGAGGTTTGCCCGAAGAAATTCAACCAATTCCACTTTCATTTGCTGGCTTAGCTGAGACCCGATCTTTATCATTCTGGAGTCATCATCATCGATCGGAACATCGATCGTCAACTCTGCCGAGGAAGCCTGACTGTCTTTGACTTCCTCTTCATTATCATCGTCTCTTGGATCAAGACCTTTTAGGAATTGGTTGTGGCGCCCAGGCCTAGGCCCAGGCGTTAGCTGTCAATTGTTGGTAATACAAACGTAGAGAGATTCCTCTACGTCCTTGCCTTCTCTTTCCGCTGCGCTTCCCATAGCTCCGCAACATAACAGGCGCATCCAGCTGCCTGAACTTCTCCAACTCTGTTGTCAGTGGGGAATTTGAAAGTTAAACACCAAGGGGCAATAGTTGCCCTTAATTCAGCCAGGGCCGGTCGGCCCAAGAAAACATTGTATGGCGAATTAATATCTAACACAATGAACTGCAACATTCGGACTCTCCGACATTCTCCAACTCCCAACTCCACTGGTAATTCTACCATTCTAGAGAGTATAGTCGCACTTCCATTGAAACCATGTATACGTGATTGACACGGCTTCAGGTCCTTTGCTTCCGTTTTCATTTGGCCATACGCTCGCTTGAAAAGTATATTCACTGAGCTTCCACTGTCCACTAAGATCCTCTTCATCCAAGCAGGACCTATCTGAGTTGAAATAACTAGTGGATCAATGATAAGGGCTTCGGCTTTATCGGCATCTCTATCTCGGAAAACGATGTCGTCTGTCATCGTCTTTTGTTGTTTAGCCGAAGCCCCATCGTCAAGATTACTGCAACACTCGAAGTCTGAATGCCTAATCGAACTGGCATATGACTCCATTTCCCTTCAGCTCTGATCCGTTGGATGAGGACCACCACTAACAGTGTTAATCACTAACCTCCCGCCAGTACGCGCGGGTTCCTCCGGCCTAGCCTGATTTGGTACTTGATTCTAATTTGATGGGCCCGCACCTCCAGCTTGCGAAGCCCGAACAAACTATTCCAACTTCCTATCTCGGATTAACTTCTCAATGATATCCTATAAATAGTGACATTCATTGGTATTGTGACCATAGAAATCATGGAATCTACAGAATTTTCCAAATTGAATCTGTTTTTCGGACGACTGATTCAGAGTAGGCTTGTTATATTGGCTAGTATTACAGGTTTGCAAGTACACATTCTCCAAGGATGTATTCAAAGGAGTATATGTGTCAAACATGGAAGCTCTACGTCGCGGTCTGTGATTTTGATCCCGCTTCTTACCCTGATTTCCATCGCCTTTCTGCTGATTCTGCTTATTCTGTATATTTACTGCACCTTTCCGGAACTCTCACCGGTTTGTTTCACAACGACATTGCTCTAGATTCCTTCCACACTGGGCCCTGCATCATCCTTGTTCCTAGACTATTTTGCATCTTCCCTTCTCAAGAACTGGGCTGATGTGGAATAGAAATGGTCCAATGACGCAGGAGGTTTTCCAGCCAACAAGTTGTCAAATTCAGAATTAGGATCGATTCCTTTAGTCGGTGCCATCCATATGGAATTATCATTAGGGTTACTAATCTCCGTGCAAGCGGCATGGAACCTTTCCAGATAATGTTTGAGCGTCTCTCCAGGATCTTGAGTGACGCTATATAAGGTGTTCATATCCTTAGGTCTTGTAACGTGCATACGAAACTATTCGACGAATTTTGTAGCTAATTGATCGAAGCATGAAACGGATCAGGGTGGTAAGCGAGTAACCCACATAATCAAGATGCCCTCTAGAGAAATTGGAAAACTTCTGCATTTGACCGCATCGTCGGCTCGTGCGGCATTCATAAGCCATTCATACATCAAAATATGCTGGTTAGGGTCTGAACTTCCTTCGTAAACAGGTAAAGTTGGCATTCTGAATTGACAAGGCGGTTCAGCATAAAGGATGTCATTGGTAAAAGGTGTATGACTCCGGGAGATTCCCCAGTCGTCATTGGAGAGGCCCTGACTTTCACGAATCATTTGATGAATCATGGTCGGGATTTCTGGCATCTGGACATTCTAAGCATGTTCGGCCAAGGTGTGGTCGGGTTCCACAATGCAAGAATGGGCCGGGCGCGGTCGATGGTCCATACCTTGCCTCCTTGGTTCCAGGTCTTCGGGAACATAGGGTTCAGGAGTATGATCGCGTTGACGAAGGTTTGGGTCTGTTCGGTTTTGAATGTCAGCTTCCAAGTCGATGGCAGTGGCGGCAGCACGGTTATCAGTGATGTGATAAGGAATTGTCCATCCTTGGGAGGAGGGGCCTGCCTGGTGACTAGTAGATGGACCAGGTCCTACTTGTCCAAGATTCAGAGTGCGCTGATGCCCAGGAGCTTGTGCGAAGCTTCCATCCAGTCGTGGACATGTGGATCTCTGATAGTAATCGAAAGAAGCAGAGCTCTTAATAGATAAGTAGGAAGGTTGATCCCTTCTGGATCTCCTTCGTCTTTCCTGATTCAATTGGTTGGTTAACTTCATGTTGGCATAGATCTACTGGGTAAGCTGCTGGCGACTTTGGGTCAGTTCTTACATCAACATCTAAAACTCTTCCTTGGTGACAGGGCTTTGTGGATCTGAAGGTCCCACTGAGTTCTGACCGGTAGCGGGTAACTACGTAGGATTCTGTCTATCTCTTCCTACCTGATCCACAGCGGTTAAGGTAGTCCTGGTAGTGACCATGGTGAAGGGTAATGCTCTCTCCTAGACTTGATACAAATCTGAATAGGATGGAAGAACTTCTGGGTTGAGATCTGGATCTTCTCCTTAGATTCTTGCAATCTGATATCGGTATCAGATCCAAAGAGTAGGAGAAAAGTTGGGTTTTCTCAGTGAAAGCACCAAAGTGTTTGTGTCAAAATTGGGCACAACACTCTTCGGGCGAGTTTGAAGAGATTAAATTGAAGAATATAAATGAAAAATTAGGAAAACCTAACAAACGCACCAAAAACGGACGGAAAGAAGTATAGAAACACAAGAATTTTGAGTGGTTCGGCGATGTAGCCTACGTCCACTATGGAAAGTTGCTGTTTTATTGATATGATTTGTTGGTTACAGATGTTTCCAATAGTAAAATCGAGATACAACAATGATTTCGTTAGAATATCGATGTTCCAACGTCCAAAATTCCCTTTTCTGAAGGTCTTGGACTGCTATTTATAGGTATAAGCTGCAAATATCTCGCCCCAATCTTGGAAGACTCCTTCTCTCACGTGGGTGGGCCCATGTGATCGATCCCCGGACATTTCGACTTGGTCCATTATCGATACGTACCAAATTCGTATCAATCAAAAAATAGTCTTTTTGGGTTGGGATCAATCATGGACATTCTTGAGGTTGTACGCAAGCTCCTAGGAAAATTTGGTGGCATTTGGACTTGCAGATTTAGAGTTATGATCGATGCAAGTTTGGATCTTCGGTGTGTAGCCGAACTCGTATCGATACGCTCATATTGATCTCATTCGTATCGGTTGAAGGCACGTGATGGCCAATGACGTGGCGTTATCTTCTAGGATCGATCCGCTTTTTATGTCGAGCAACCAAGTCTTCCTTCTTCGTAGGCCTTGGTCGTATCCATCAGTTCATGCTCGTTCGTGTCCATCTGTAGGGTTTTATCCCGTATTGATTATGGAGGAAGTGCTTTTCGTATCGATGTACACCCACGTCTTTCATATCGATCTAATGCAGTCCCTTTCGTATCGTTCTAAACCACTGCATTTGTATCGATCTCTTGACTATTGCTTTATATCGTTGGTGGATGGTTTCGTATCGATACTCCACCGATCGATACGAACTGTGCAAACAGTGACCGATACGAATTGGGCAATAGGTGGAAGCGACACGACATATTTTTAAGTGATGGATACACAACATGGTTGGCATGATGGATATGAAATGAGGGATGTTTGATGGACACGAACGAGGATTTCTGAAGGGACGGATACGAACCTTGATGGATACGAACAAAAGGTGCTTCTCATGAAACTTGATCGATCCGTATTTTGAGCATACGAACTCTGATTGACTCAAAATTTGGAATTTTTGCTTTTATAGGTTTTCTTGTCATACCACATCGGTTATGGCTTAATCTGGACTCGGGAAAAAATTACCAGTATCCATAGTGAACCTGTATGTAGCCAATCTTCGAGACAGACTGTCCTTGGTTTCCAGTTAATTTCTTGGTGTCACGGCCTTGCCAAAAGGCAGGATAACACTAATAATATATACACGTATAAGTTAATAAATACTCAAAAATATTTTGTAAACATAAAAGACTAGGTCGTGTGCGACGTCACTGTGAATATGTAATTTATTTATTTTTAATTTTAAAATTGTTACCCGGTATCCCAACCCGACATTATTAGACGGATCGTGCAAGATAAATTTGGTTGTTGACAAGAAGGATAACCATGAGGCAACAGCTACAGGACCCAGAAATAGAGTCCGAACAGTTATACTAAGCACGGATTGAACAGAGTTGATAGGCAGACAGCGCAGGATGTCAGAAGGATGGAAATTAGCTTGGATGAAATAGGGATCGACATAGTCATTTGTTAACATGGATGGAATACTTAAGGGATCGATATAGTAAGGTGGAGCTATTGGGGATCGGCCTGATGAATTGAGTAAAAGTAAATATAGATGAGCAAATGGATGGATCGGCATTGTTCATGGTGGATGGATCGGCCTTGATAGTAATCTAAGGGGTCTGCATAGTGGAGTTTCATAATAGGGATTGGTATGGCACACACTAGAAGGAATTGGGTTCGGCATAAATCTAGGAAGCCAGAGGAATCAACATAGCGACCTAAGTACTAGGGATCGGCTTATACTTGGAAATTGTTATGGATCGGCATTATGGAATTCAGGGAATATACACGGAGATAAAGGGATTAGCACGACAAGACATGATGGAGTATGTTATCCCGCCTTTTGGCAAGGCCGAGATATCAATGAATTTTGTCCGAGTTCGGATCAAGCCATGATTGGCAAGACATAACAAGCAAAGCCAGGGAAGCCAACGTTCCAAGTTTCAAGTCAATCCGAGTTCGTATACTCAAGATATGATCGATACAAAATGAAGGAGATCCCCCCTAATTCGAATCCATAGGTGAAACCTATGTTCGAATCCACCAACATCTGTTTGCTCCAAATCCATCGGCATTACCTTGTTCGAATCCATCCAGCTCAGAGTTCTCTCGAATCCATCGAACCATCCCTCTCCGTACCCATCCAGCGACCTCCTGTTCGTATCGATCGGCTGAAGGCCATCAAGATCGATACGAATGAAGCTGCGCACCGAATCCATAAACAACTATGTGCTCGTATCCAACAGAATGCCTCACTTCGAATCCATGGGGAACAGTATGCTCGAATCCATCTTGCTACAACAGCTTCGTATCGATCAACCATAGCATGTCACGATCGATACGACAAAACTCCTGTTCGAATCCATCTGGGAATGGTGCCTTCGAATCCATCGAGTCAAAGCGGCGAAGTCTACGAGACGACTCGATCAAATAGGCGAATAAAGCGGATCAAAGCTAACGTTTCGCTCCACGTCATCACGAAGCCACGAGCCACCATCGATTCGAAGTGATCGATTCAATCATATCAATTCGAACGTACCAGCCTGCCGAGAAACACCAATTCGAATCGATCATAACTCGAAATCTATAAGTCCAAATGCTATGAAATTTTCACAGAAGCTTGAGCACATGCTGAAGAATGTCCACACCAAATTTCAGCTCGGTTGGAAAATTCCTTGGTCGATTCGAATGGATTTCGAATCGATCCCAAAGTGGGCCCGGATTTCCTGAAAGTGGGCATGTGGGCCCCCTCACATGCCAGAACTGGTCTCCCTAATTTTAGGCGAAATATCAGCCTCCTACACCTATAAATAGAGCCCCTGGTCATTCAGAAAAGGGGTCGAACAATTTTAGGAGATAAAGAGCGCCCAAACTCAGCCAGAATTACTCAGAATCACCACTGCTTCCTTAGATTCAGATTATAATCATAAAATCAGTTGTACTACATCAGAAGAAATTGTAATCATCAAGTGAACATCAATAAAATCATCAACTTCAGAGTGGACGTAGGCAAGATCGCCGAACCACTATAAATCCTGTGTCATTTACTGCTTTCATCTAATTTTTCAGAGAGTTCTTCATTTTTATTTCTCTACATATTTGATATTTGTGATCTGTGATTGCGAACTGGTGCTTTCATGACATTCGGGGTTTGTGACCAATTTTGGCGCAAACACTTTGGTGCTTTCACTGAGAATTGAACTCACCCGCTACACAAGATTTGAAGTTCAGATCTGAAAGCTTGAAGATTTGAAAGACAATGACCCGACAAACAAGTAGAAGGCAAAGAGCTGAGAGAAGTCAGCACGAAGGAAGTCAAGAGGCTTCCTCAGGAGAAAACCAAGCTTCAGCCTTCATCACCAGGGATGAGGTGGAGGCAATGATGAGAAGACAAGAAGAAATGATACAGAACTTGCTTCAACAGATTGGGCAACTTAGAGCGCAAAATCAAGGTGCAACCAGAGTCCAGAACGGAGCAGGACCATCTAGCGCAGCGCCGGAGCTAGGGGGCACACACTTAGGACATGTTGATCCGAACCCGGGAAGAGAGATAAGGTCATCCGAGCAACCTGGCGGCAATAGAGGGATGAACGCTCAGCCAGGGGGGCAGACACCTGAAAGCTCACACGGACTCGGGAGGCATGTTGAAGTTAGTAAACGAGGACTACAGCTTGGAGACAATGATAGATTGGCAGAGATGGTCAGGCGAGCCATGAGAGGCGGATTAGTAAACAGAGATCTTGAAGACGTGAACAGGAGTACCTTTTCTCCTGCGATTAGGATGGCTAGGAACCCACCAGAATTCAAGCTACCATCAGTGGAGATGTACGATGGGAGGACGGACCCTGCGGTCCATCTGATGAAGTATATGAGGCATATGGAGGTACTGGGGGCATCACAGGAAGTCATGGCCCGGTGCTTTCCATTGTATTTAAAAGATATCGCAGCATTATGGTTTAGGCAGTTGGGGAATGGTTCCATAAGAACATGGGCAGATTTAACTGAAAGATTCATGGAGCAATTTAGGGTCCACATTGCAAGACCCAAGAATGTAATGAGTTTGGCAACGCTAAAGCAGAAAGCTGGGGAGTCTTTGAGGAATTTTCTGACACGATTTAATGCAGCAGCAGCATCGGTGGATCGGCCAGATCCATCTATGGTCATGATGGCAGCTGTATCTGGAATATCTGATGGCACGGAGTTCAAGAATTCACTAACTAAGGATCCACCTACGGACCTGGGAGAGTTTTATCATGAAGCCGAAAAGTTTTTGCGATTAGAGGATGCTCGTACGGAGAGAGAAGATGAAATCGATGTTTACGCAGTTAGAGTCGGTAATTCACCTGGAAAAGGTGTAGAGACTGGTAAAGGGAAGCGAAAAGCTGAAGAAAACGATGATAGGTCAAAGCGGCAACGGAGAGAGCTGTGATTTACCACCTAATCAGAACTCAACGAGGGTTTGGAGCGAATCTACCAAGACACCCGAGAGCAAGTTGCCTATCGTAGACTAATACGACGGGATCCAACTACCGACGAGAGAAAATCAGACAAATATTGCTTATTCCACGAGCTGAACGGTCATAGCACAAATGACTATAGACACCTGAAGGATGAGGTTGAAGGGCATATCAGGAACGGTAGGCTACTTCAGTATGTGAGGAGGCGAGCTCCAACGGTGGAACCAGAGCGACCACCGTCTACATCAGCTAGGGGTGACCCCGAGCCGAGGCACCGAATGGTCATCAATTGATTTAAATAACGATGAACGAGTCGTAAACTTCTCACTAACACCATCAAACCATTTACGCATGTATGAGATCGCGAACGATCCACAGGCATGCTCTGAATGATTATTGACTGTCTCGTAGTGAGAATTTACACTTTGACATCCTTGCTTTGCTTTTGTTTCATCTTGATTTGGACATTTAGACTTTGTTTGTTTGAATATTTCTGTGAACGTTAATTTGATATTTGCAATTCTGTAGAAGAAGTTACTTGCGTATGCTTTGGATTGCGAACAGTCCACAAGCACACCTTGTATGGCGACGAACCGCCACGATCGCTGATTCAGAAAATTCACCCGAATGTGAACCTGGTATTGATGATACTAAGTCCCCCCGGGCACACCATTAGCCTCGAACGACATCCGACCTCGAACGGTCCCCATTAGCCTCGAACGGCACCCGACCTCGAACGGTCACCATTAGCCTCGAACGGCACCGACCTCGAACGGTCACCATTAGCCTCGAACGGCACCCGACCTCGAACGGTCACAATCTGCCTCGTGCGGCACCCGACCACGAACGGTCACAATTCACCTAATATGACATTCGATCGCGAATGATCACGTTTTTGCCTCGTACGGCACACGATCGCGAACGATCACATTCCTCTTTCCACGTCACCCGACCGCGAACGGTCATAATTCGTCTAGAACGACACCCGATCACGAACGGTCGCAACTCGTCTAGAACAACATCCGACCGCGAACGGTCCCATTTCTTTATTTGCCGCGAATGGCATCCGACCTCGAACGGTCCCATTTCGTTATTCGCCGCGAACGGCATCCGACCTCGAAAGGTCACATATCACCTTAAATGGCATACGGTCGTGAATGATCGTCATTTGTGGTCAGATAAAACTACCAATTTCTTTGCAGGTCATCAACAGGATATGAACATCCAGCTTATGGCATTACAAAACACACCTTCCTATCGCAAGGCATGTTTTGGGGGGCAAGTGTTATCCCGCCTTTTGGCAAGGCCGAGATATCAATGAATTTTGTCCGAGTCCGGATCAAGCCACGATTGGCAAGACATAACAAGTAAAGCTAGGGAAGCCAACATTCCAAGTTTCAAGTCAATCCGAGTTCGTATACTCAAGATATGATCGATACAAAATGAAGGAGATCCCCCCTAATTCGAATCCATAGGTGAAACCTATGTTCGAATCCATCAACGTTTGTTTGCTTCGAATCCATTGGCATTCCCTTATTCGAATCCATCCAGCTCAAAGTTCTCTCGAATCCATCGAACCATCCCTCTCCGAACCAATCCAGCGAACTCCTGTTCGTATCGATCGGCTGAAGGCCATCAAGATCGATACGAATGAAGCTGCGCACCGAATCCATAAACAACTATATGCTCGTATCCACCAGAACGCCTCACTTCGAATCCATGGGGAATAGTATGCTCGAATCCATCTTGCTACAACAGCTTCGTATCGATCAACCATAGCATGTCACGATCGATACGACAAAACTCTTGTTCGAATCCATCTGGGAATGGTGCCTTCGAATCCATCGAGTCAAAGCAGCGAAGTCTACGGGATGACTCGATCAAATAGGCGAATAAAGCAGATCAAAGCTAACGTTTCGCTCCACGTCATCACGAAGCCACGAGCCACCATCGGTTCGAAGTGATCGATTCAATCATATCGATTCGAACGTACCAGCCTGCCGAGAAACACCAATTCGAATCGATCATAACTCGAAATCTATATGTCCAAATGCTATGAAATTTTCACAGAAGCTTTAGCACATGCTGAAGAATGTCCACACCAAATTTCAGCTCGTTTGGACAATTCCTTGATCGATTCGAATGGATTTCGAATCGATCCCAAAGTGGGCCCGGATTTCCTGAAAGTGGGCATGTGGGCCCCCTCACGTGCCAGAACCGGTCTCCCTAATTTTAGGTGAAATATCAGCCTCCTACACCTATAAATAGAGCTCCTGGTCATTCAGAAAAGGGGTCAGACAATTTTAGGAGCTAAAGAGCGCCCAGACTCTGCCAGAATTACTCAGAATCACCACTGCTTCCTTAGATTTAGATTATAATCATAAAATCAGTTGTACTACATCAGAAGAAATTGTAATCATCAAGTGAACATCAATAAAATCATCAACTTCAGAGTGGACGTAGGCAAGATCGCCGAACCACTATAAATCCTGTGTCATTTACTGCTTTCATCTAATTTTTCGGAGAGTTCTTCATTTTTATTTCTCTACATATTTGATATTTGTGTGATTGCGAACTGGTGCTTTCACGACATTCGGGGTTTGTGACCAATTTTGGCGCAAACAGAGTAAGCATGGCATGTGCAAAGGTTCGGCATGTCGCTTTTAAAAGGGGTTGGCATCTTTTAGACTAGAATAGGATCGAAAGAAAGATTGAGCAAAAGTAAGAGCTTCACATGTCCAATTGTCCTGATATTCGAGATACCATCATATTCGAGCATAAGGAAGCAACCATAGGGATCGCTGCCCCAAACTCCACATATGGAGGGACCGATACCAATTCTTCTCCATTTTGATTTGGGCCTAGCCCTCCCTATGGTAGGCCCATGTGGTTGAGAAGGTCCTGTTGCCGAAGTTCCACTCAGATTGGAGGTCGCCTTCACTTATAAATACAGGCCTAGGAGGTCATTCTGAGGATCTTGATGCTGTTAGTTAGATAACACTATTATTGTAATCAACTCCCTCCATTATTCTCTTATCTCTTGTTGTTTTTTGCTATTTCTAATTATAATCAAGTTAATTGAAAAGCGATAAAGAGAATATTCAAAGTGGACATAGGCAAAAACGCCGAACCACTATAAATCTTGTTATTCCTGCTTTCTGTTGTGTTTTTCCTATTATTTTGGTATATTACTCTATTTTCATTTAGTTTCTTCATTTATTTCAGTACTTAAATCTTTTCTTGGGTGTTTGTGGCTAATTTGTTTGCAAACAATTTGGTGCTTTCACTGAGAACCTGATTCTCAGCCCGTTAGGATCCCCTTTGCTATTACTGAATTGAAAAAATCCCCCAAAGGAGATCCAGATTCATCTTAAAAAGCTTGCAGATACCACTTAGATTTACTGGAATCTAAGCAAAAAAAGTCCAGAATGGTGAGGCATACTAGATGAATGTTGATGCAAATGAAACTGCCAGCATTCAACAAGGAGCTCCAAGCAACCATCATGCAAATTTGAATATGGAACCTGCTGAAATCCAGAACCCCGCTGTTTCTATAAATAGAGCCGAGTTCAACAACTTGATGAGGGATTTAATGGTGAGCCGTAGGCATTTAAACGAGCAAATCCAGACTAATGCAAACCTAGTGAACTAGATTACCCAACAGCAGCATCAGAGCGCCAGAAGGGATCTTGCTTCTTACTTGGTGTCGGAGAGTTTAGCCTCATCAAAAGATGAACATCATAGGCGTAGACATTGTAGGTTGAAGGAGAGCAAGCTAGGACATCGGAGCATCGCTTGGTAGACCAACATGGTCTGCCAAGACGGATCGGTGTCGATCCCTCCCTATGGATTGGTACTGATCCCTCCTCCAAAGGAGGGGTCCCTCGGTTGCACTTGGGGAATCGGTCCAGAGCCGTTTCCAGAGGCTTGGATACAGGAGTCCGTTTGAATGCTGACCAACTACTTCTCCGGAATAACGACGAGATGAATGCTTAAGGTGCACATCAAGAGGATGATAGACCAATGAGGCGTGAAATGGCCCGTAGGCACCGACCGGACCATTTACGTGAGGTGGAGCATGCCCACCGCTTGGCACCACCCATCCAAGCACGGACTTATCGGCAATGGTCAGATAGCTGATGAGGGAGAAACAGAGTTTGACGAATGATGATTGGGGAATTTCAAGGAGCCATACTCCATTTACTGACAACGTTTTACATGCAGAGTGCTTGAGAAGGTTCAACATGCCTATGATGCCTGCCTACAAGGGAAAAACCCGAGCCAAGGTCGCACATCATGAGGTACAAATGGTTGATGGACTCAGCGAGAGCCAATGACGCAACCAAATGTAGATGCTTTCCTATAACCCTCTATGGGATTATGACGATGTGGTTTACAAGATTACCCCTACGATCGATTTCAAGGTTTGATGAACAAGCAACAAAGTTTGTGGAGCAGTTTCGGATTCACGCCACCCTTCCTAAAGACGTGATGTCACTATCCAGCGTAATCCAGGCTCCAGGGGAACGCTGAAGGACTACTTAGAAATATTTCATATCACTGATATAGAAGTCGGTAACCCAAATGACCATGCTATACTAATGGATATGACGAGAGGGGTTGATCCGGAATCCGAGTTCGGTGACTAGCTAGCTGGAAATTGTCCGGCCATGTTGGAAGGCTTCTATTCAAAGGCGGCTCAGTTTATGAGGAAGGAGGAAGACAGGTCCTCTAGATAAAGCAATGTTGTGGGACCGAGAGGAGAAGCGGTACAAAGCAACTTTGCAATAAAGCAGTCCTATGAGAGTTCTGGGAAGGTTCAGGTTAATGTTCAGAAAAAGCCGAATCAACAGAAGAGAAATGGTGAAGGGAATCGAGACTGAAAGAGGAAGCTTGGAAGATCAAAGCCTAGGATTCCTATGTATAACAACCACATGCCTTTAAACACACCCTTGGAAAATATCTACTTATCTACCTGTAATACTTTTCAATACAAGAAGTCACGTCCAAAAGAGTCAACAAAGGCATGGAAAAAGACTGGAAAATATTGTCGATTTTATGAGTGTTACGGGCACAATACGATCAAGTGCAAGCATCTCCAGGATGTTATCGAGAAGTTGATTTAGGAAAAGAAGCTGCAGTAGTTTGTGAAAGCTCCGTAGGATGGCGGACAGGGGACGTCCGACCCCAATCGAGGATAAGTTCCACGTGGGGCTGAGGAGCCTGCGTAGACCAGACAAAGATTAGTGATAAACATGATAGTTAGAGGACCACATCCTACAAATAGAAGTTGGCAGGAAATGGAGCGCTACGCCAGCACGAAGAGGCATGTGGATTTTGAGCATTGTTCAAATACGGAGTATAGAACTCCAACCAAGAAAAAACGTATGATGACTGATGATATTTGTTCAGGAGCAGGGATATGGATGAGTAGAGGCTCCTACAATTGATCCGATGGTCATTTCTGCCATGATTGGCCCTGCTTTGGTGAGAAGAATTTTGATTGATTTTGGAAGCTCGGTAACCATTATTTTCAAGAAGGCTTATGATCAAAAGAATGGAGGCTAAAGATTTGAGACCATCCAAAGCTCGCATACATGGTTTCAATGGTGTAGCGACTGAGGTAGTTGGTTATGTGGAGTTGCCACTGGAATTGGGGGAAGGTGAACGTAGGAGAGTGCGGATCCTACCATTCATTGTGTTGGATGTTGACTTATCGTACAACGTTTTTCTAGGTCGACCGGCCCTGGCTGAATTTCGAGTAGCTCTTGCCCTATGGTGTTTGACTTTGAAATTTCCGACTGATAATGGAGTAGGAGTGGTGCATGGTGATCAGACGACTGGACGTGCCTGTTATGTGGCTGAGTTAAGAGAAGCTCAGCATAAGGAGAAAGGAAAGGGTGTGGACAAATCTGTCCGCATCCAAGTTACTGAATATTGACAAATAGCGCCTAAGCCTTGGCTTGGGTGCCATAGTCTAATCTATAGAGATATAGATCCAAGGGATGACGAAGAGGATCCCAAGGAAACCAAGGCGATGCCGGCTGAACTAACGATTGATATAACAGTCATCCATGACGACACATCACAGGTCTTGAAGATTGGATCGCAGCTCAGCCCCTCGATGATGAGAGAACTTGTTGATTTTCTCCGAGCAAATCTGGATGTATTTTCTTGGACTCATTCTGACATGTGTGGGATCTCGCCTGCCATCGCGAGCCATGCATTAAACGTTGACCTGAAGGATGTACCGGTAAAACAAAAAAGGTGAGGCATGGATCCAGAGAGATCCGTCGCCCTTAAAGAGGAGGTGGATAAACTGAAAGTCAATGGGTTTATTCATGACACCCTCTATCCTAAATGGATATCTAATCCTGTGCCGGTGAAGAAGGCAAACGGAAAGTGGAGAATGTGCATCGACTATTCAAACTTGAATAAGGCGTGTCTTAAAGATAGTTTTCCCCTTCCAAGGATTGATCAGCTAGTTGGTTCAACTGCAAGGCATGAATTTCTATCTTTTATGGACGCGTACTCAAGGTATAACCAAATCTCGATGCATGTCCCCGATCAGAAACACACCAGCTTTGTGACGGATGTTAGATTATACTGTTGCATGGTGATGCCATTTGGGTCGAAGAACGCTAGAGCAACCTATCATCACTTAGTTAACCAGATGTTCAAAGATCAAATTGGGAGGACAATGGAAGTCTATGTGGATGATGTGCTCATAAAGTCACGACGATCAAATGACCACATTCGAGACTTGGCAGAGATGATCGACATCCTCCGATTTTATAACATGAAGATCAATCCTTTGAAATGCTCATTCGATGTTTCGTCAGGAAAGTTCTTGGGCTTTATTTTCAATGCTCGAGGAATTGAAGTTAATCCAGAAAAGATTCAGGCTATCCAAGATATCCATGTTCCCAGAATTATTAAACAAGTGCTAAGTTTGAATGGGAAGGTTGCCGCATTAAGTTGATTTATTTCCAGGGAAGCTGATAAATGCATTCCTTTCTTTGATTTGATCAGGAAGGGGAAGTGAAACTTTGAATGGACGCAGGATTGTGAAGATGCATTTTGAGCTCTGGTGAATCATTTGGAGAGACCCATAGTCTTGTCGAAGCCGGTAGATCACGAGGAGTTGTACATTTATTTAGCAGTATCAGCATATGCTATAAGTGCCGCTTTGATTCGCGAAGATAACCGGATTCAAAGGTCGGTGTATTATGTCAGCAAGCGATTAACAGAAGTAGAAGGAACTATCCAAAGATAAATAAATTGGAGTACTGCTTGCTAATCGCATCACGGAAACTTCGTCCGTACTTCCAGGCACATCCGATTAACATTTACATTGACCAGCCATTACAACAGGTCCTACAACGACCTGAGACGTCTAGGAGGTTGCTTAAATGGAATATTGAGCTCAGCCAGTTTGATGTCACGTATCCTGCCTCGAAGGGCCATCCAGGGTCAAGCGTTGGCAGACTTCATAGCAGAATTTACCATGCAAGACGAGCTTCCAGATGGTGGCGGAATCCCTACCATGCGATGAAAGTTGTACACTGATGGAGCATCTATTGGTCACTATTCCAGAGCTGGGATTGTGCTTGTAACCTTTGAGAAACGGTCAATTTGCTATGTAAAGCTTGATTTTCTTGCTACAAACAACGAGGCTAAGTATGAAGCGTTGATTTCTGGATTTAGACTTGCTAGAGAGCTTGGAGTAAAGTCTCTTAAAATCTTTTGTGACTCATAATTGGTGGTGTATCAAGTCAGAGGAGACTATCAGGATAAGGGACAACGACTTTCCCCATACCTTACCCGAGTTCAGGAGTTGTTGGTGGATATCGAATACTATGACATTTCACATATCCTACGTGAGCAAAACGGGGAGGCTGATTCATTGCAAAGTTTTCTAGTACTGGCGATGTGCAAATGATGGGTTTGGTTCCAGTCGAGATATTACATACCCCGAGTATAAATATAATGGAAATTGATCAAGTACTAGAAGTGGAATCTGAGAGGGAATTGTGGATGACTCCATTTAAAGATTACTTGTTGCATGGAATCTTGCTTAAAAGGAGAAACGAAAAGCGGCAAGTCCTTCGCAAAGCTTCACGGTATATTATGCAAGAAGGAACTATATATAGAAAAGGGTTTTCTGTTCCCTTACTTCAGTGTATCGCTCATGACGAGATAAAGCATGTTCTGGAAGAAGTTCATGAGGGAGAATGCAGCATCACACTAGGGGGCAAACATTGGCAAAGAAGATACTACGTTACGGATATTATTGGCCAACTGTAAACCGAGATGCTGCTGATTATGTGAGACGATGTGACAAATGCCAGATATATGCGAAAGTCCCGAGAGCTCCGCCAATAAAGATCACGCAAATGGTCAGTCCATGGCCATTCGTTATGTGGAGTATTGACATCATCGGCTCTTTGTCAATCTTTAATGGCGGTGCGAAGTACGCTATTGTCACAGTTAATTACTTCACTAAATGGGCAAAGGCAGAACCATTAGCCACAATCACAACCAAGAAAGTAGTCAATTTAATTGTTCGAAACATCATATGTCGCTTTGGTCTTCCACGAACCATCATAACAGATAATGGGACTCAGTTCGATAGTGCTGAATTTAAAGAATTTTGGCGGAGATATCGCATTGAAAAGAGGTTTGCAGCGGTCGCTCGCCCTCAGGCAAATGGACAGGTTGAGGCTATAAACAAAATTGTCAAGTCTATTTTGAAAAGGAGTTTGGAAAAGGCTAGAGGCAAGTGGGTGGATGAACCTTCTACGGCGCTTTGGGCCTATAGAACCACTCACAAGTCTGTGACTGGCCATACTCCATTTGCTTTTGCTTACGGCTCCGAAGCCGTTATTCCAGTGGAACTTGAAGTCCCTTCTCATCGAGTGACCTACTTCGACCCCAAAACAAACAAAGATCTTCTCTTGGAATCCTCGGACTTTATAGGAGAGAAGCGCGAGGAAGCCGTTTGAGAGCGACTGCACACCGAAATCGAGTCGCCTGATATTACAACATTAAAGTTCGATCGAGAACCTATGAAGTTGGCGATCTCGTCCTAAAGCGGGGTTTTCCAGCCCCATCACACATGAATCCGACATGGGAAGGACCGTATGTCATCAAACAGAGGCTTGGAGAAGAAACTTTCAACCTAGCGACTGTCGATGGCATTAAACTTCCAAGAGGGTGGAATAGCGAGCATTTATGATGTTATTTCACTTAGAACATTTCCTTCGCATTTCAGTTCTATTTACATTCTATATTTGCTTTAGGATTTGATTTTTCCAATGTGTAATAAGACAGAATAGTTTGTTCTTTTCCAGTTGATAAATAAAGACTCGGACTTCCCTTGCTTATATAATTGTCATTGCATTTTAAACTAGGTACATAATGAAACTGATTGATATAGATATATGTGATATGTGGATAGGCACCGGCAGCTTGAAACCGATCAATCATACTATCCTCGATGGGATCGAACAAGATGAGCTTCATTACTTTGCTCAATTAACAATTCCCACATATAATCCGGAGGATAGGACACGCAACAGGGAACAAATGTGGCTGGTAATCTAGAGGTTGAAAAATTCCTACCCGGATAATGGGCCTAAAACCGATTCAGGCGGATACCGACTGCCCACGAGAAAACTCTAAGTCCCCAGAGTGCAAACCGGAGTATAAACAATTTTTGGCGAATACCGACTGCCACGAGAAAACTCTAAGTCCCCAAAGTGTAGACTAGGGTATACACACTTCGGGCGGATACCTACTGCCCATGAGAAAACACTAAGTCCCCAGAGTGTAGACTGGAGTATAAATAATTCGGGCGGATACCGACTGCCCATGAGAAAACTCTAAGTCCCTAGAGTGCGGACTGGAGTATAAACAATTCGGGCGGTTACCGACTGCCCATGATAAAACTCTAAGTCCCTAGAGTGTGAACTGGAGAATAACCAATGCGGGCGGATACCGACTGCCCACGAGAAAACTTTAGGTCCCCAAAGTGCGGACCGGAGTATAAACAATTTGGGTGGATACCGACTGCCCACAAGAAAACTCTAAGTCCCCAGAGTGTGGACTGGAGTAAAAACAATCCAGGCGGATACCGATTGCCCATGAAAAAACTCAAAGTCCCCAAAGTGCGGGCTGGAGTATATAACCGAACCGGGCGGGTACCGACGTCCATGAGAAAAATTTTGGTCCTCGGAGTGCGGACCGGAGTATAAATAAATCGAGCGTGAACCGACCGCTCACATAATAACTCTAAGTCCCCAGAGCACGGACTGATATGTAAACCCCAACCGATAGATGAACGGATTCCGACTGTTCACTATCCAACCAACTCCGACCTGAAATCGACGGGAGAAGTACAAACTACTAAAGATTAAATACGACAACTCACTACAGCTGTGACTTAGCATTTTTTACGACTTAAGGCAACGACCGCAAAGGGGCCTTGAGATGGATTACAAGTACATTAATATGGAAAGTAATCATTCAACTACGAAAATAACGATTCACACGACGATTAATCAAAAGCAAAAACTTTTATTCACAAGTTCCAAAATTTCGGTACAAGTTATTTCAAAAAACAAAAACAAGAACGAGATTCGTATCTGAACATCCATGACTGAGGAAAGAAATAACTACTAAAACTATGTACAATGATATGATGAAGTGACTACCTCTTTAACCTTCTCTCCCTCTTTGGTTTTTCAGGAGTAGAGTTGGTCGAGCTTCTCTTTTGGGACCCTTTGCCACCCTTGGTGGGAATGCTTAAAGAAGAAGGAGGGATTTCGCCTGGAATCATCCCGCTTGGTGGAATAAGGTCAGGTTCTCCAGCTTCCACCTCGATGGGCTCGCCTTTCACTTTACGCTTTGACTTCTCCTCCTCGATCTGCTCCTTCATACTAGTTTTAATAGTGTGCTCTGAAGCACCCGTGATTAATCCATCTTCCGATTCATCAGCATGGGGCGAATCTTCGGGCTTATCTTTATCGAGTGCACCAATGACTTTAGCATCGGGCCCCAGGATATCAACAGGGGTCGGGACTTCGGCCGTCTCCATGCTGCTCCATGGCAGCACCGCTCCTAGGAGTCTGATCAGGGCCTGGAAGACCTCTAAAAATTTGTCAAAGCATAAGCATTAGCTGAAAGACGCTGCTCATAGATAATAGAAACTTTTCCAAATTCAAAGTAGTTTAGTACGATACCAACGTCCAGTTGACTTTCTGTAGTCAATGGAGTGCTTCCTTCGAGGATGGGAGATACCATATGTGGTCCAAAGCCAGGCATGTCTAGATCATAGCCAAGGGTCTGCTTCGTATCGTGAGAAGATGATGGTCCGGCTATTTGGATAAGAGAGGAACCCTTAGGATCAGTCCCAGCAGACCCAACGATGTCCCCTCCTTCGTAGGTCGATGCAAGAGCCTTAAAAAATTGAATTTTGGTGGTGGCTAGATCAGACGGCTTGTTACCTCGAAGCACTTGTCTTGTAAGTTCCGCTTCATTGAATTCCACTTCTCCCAACTTTTCCTTCTTTATCTTGCCGATGAGCTCCCAAGCTTCGGCAAGTGATTCAAGATATCCCTCCCTAAGAAAGCTTAAGTCACGGTGGAGAAGAACCTTCGTGTTGTATTCGACAATTAGTGGATCGAACAAGTCCTTAATCTCATTCCTAACAGACTCGTTGACAGCCTCCACCCGGGAGTTGGCTTTCTCCAGCACTTCTTTTCTGCCCTCTTCCTGGGCTTCTTCCTTCAAAGCTTCAATCTTAGCAAATTGTTCGTCAAGCTTTGTTCTCAAGCTCCTTGCCTCGACGATATCCTCGCAGTCTCTCTATGACTCCTCTTGCGCCTCAATTTATCCTCCCTCTTTTTCTTTAACAATTCTTCAAGCTCTTCAATGCGGCGAGCTATAGCGTATTTCACCTTTTGCAAGGAGTCGTTTTCTAAAGCAAGTGTGCTATTGCGATGAAGTGCCGCGTCAAGTTCTTTCTTATGAGAAGTCTCTAGGTAACTCACCGCCTATGCTGTCTCTTTTTCATTCTTTTCGGCTTCTGCAAGTTGGGTCTTGTAATCAATCTACTCGGTGTCCAGATGCTTGATGATATCTTTGTCGTGGATGGCCTCCAACTTAAGATGGTCAATTTCATGCTAACGCTCTTTGGAGACTTCAGAAACCTTCTTGGGCAAATAGATGAATGATTAATGTTGGACGAATACATCGTTCATGCATGCTAGTGAGCTCTCTTTAGCATGTCCGTGAATCACATGTACGGAGGGGAGGAATTTGAGACCATTAAAGCAGATCTTCAAAAAAATAGCTTTAATTTTAGCTAACTTTTCTACTATAGTAGGATCGGAAGCGGCGAACGACGGAAGTGGATCAGAAGTGGCAAGTGGATGCTTGCTGGAGCAGCGCTCACGCGACTGCCTTGAACTAGACGAGCCAGAATGTTGCTTGTGGGGCACGGCGGCGTGAGGGTTCATCATGATGTGAAGCATGGGATTAGAGTGTTCATCATGATGTGAAGCATGGGATTGAGACTTCCACTTAGATGAGGAAGAGGATTCCCTTGAATAATAATCTTTATCTTGTCCATCATCTTTCTCTCTACGTTGCCCAGACTCGGAGTCTCGGCTTGAGCGGTAATAAGTTGAAGAACCCCGGAGATGGTCAAAAGCACGAGACTGAGACATTGCACCTAAAAAGAACCAAATAAGAGCATATTAAAAGTTGTCCCTCTAATGGTTAATAACAAGTGTATAGTGGAGTGCAAGTGTTAGTATGTGTCCTAGCGTTCCCCCCGACGGACCGGTAATGGCTTTACTCATCGGAGTGCTCTCCCCTTTGTTGGAAGGGTGGACGCCTTTGCCACTTCTAGTAGGGGAGTTGAGTCCTTCGATATTGATATTGGGAAAGTCGTAAGTCATTATATCCTTTGGAATTTGAAGATCGGAGAATCCTTTTAATGAGCTTTCTATATGCTAAGAAGATGACCCTTTTTCAAGAGGAGTAATGACGAACTCCGGATTTGACCCAACCTTAATTTTGCGCAGCTGGTACACCAAATTCTTCCTCTTTGGGGGTGTCTATGATTGACCGACCTACAGCGGTTCAACCATCGGCGCTTTTCCAAGGCTTGTGACATCATCTCGCGGTCTATCAGCATGAGAATCTTTAATCTCCCCTTCTTCGGAATTCTCCCAAGTCCCCTCAGTAGAGGGAACGACGGGGTCAATTGTTTCACCTCTTCGTTCAGCAACGATCTTCGGGACTACTTTGCTCCCGGGGAGTCCAATTCTGTGGCTGTCTTACATCAACCTGAATAATGATAGCAACTGGACAGTAACGAGGAGTTTAATATCCCGGTCCTCAACGGGAGTAGCACGAATGGTGGCAACGACACTAGAATACTCGATGCCTTAAGGTCGTGGACGAACACCTGAAAGAACTTCGGACGTTAGTATATTCAAAAGAAAAATTATGACTTGATTCATCGAATTTAAGAGGAAAGTAGAAGTAACACTTACGTCCTTCTAACTATTTTCTTGCGAAGCCAGGAGGACGTCACATGTAAAACCACTCGTGCTTAAATAAGGAAAGATTGTTCCATGTGCCCATCAAGACTTGGTAGTCCGACGAAGGCTCAAGGAAGACATAAGAAGGACTTCCTGATCGTCGTTTGAAGTTGTAGATAAATTTGATGTCCTTAGGAGTCGGCAAACGGAACAGAACATTCATAAATAGAAGGAAAGTTCTATGAATAAAGGCGTAGCTGTTGGGATGCAATGGAGTAGGGGCGATCCCAAGGTACCTCAGCATCTCCCGGACGAAGGAGTTTAAAGGTGGAACACATCCGGCCCCGCACATGAACTTATTACACGTTGTGTATCCAGCTGGGGGCAAGTGAGGTCTACCTTGCCTTGTTGGAACCAAAACATCTTCGAATTGGATCCAATGGATGGAGCACAATTGACGAAGAGCAGCTTCACCGATTCTAAAGGCTTGTGAGTCGACAGGGTTATCTAGAACGATGACACCCTCAACGACATCCGGAGTTGGACTGATGGTTTCTATTGGTAGAACCGGAATATCGGAGAAGAAATTAACTTGAGGAGTAGATGCTTCTGGTTGTTCTACGTGGCGACTCGAAGAAGGTCTTTCGGATATGGTGGCGGAACTTGATTTTGCTTCGAAACTGATGTGTCTCGCCGATGATTTAGAAGACATGTTGACTGAACACTTCACGCGCCTGGCATCTATGTCAGCTATACTCGGTAGACAATCAACATGAGAAATAATAACCTATTCCCCCATGTCGTGCGTGAACTAGTGCAGTGCAGTGCAGTATGAAACGAGCATAAATAGTTTGGAATCAGAAAAGCAAGAATAAAATGACAAGACTTAGAGTTCTGTCCAGAGAAACCTTCATCGTTGACCATTTCAATCGATGAGAAAGTCGATCGGCAACGATATCTTTAGGATCGGTTATTGACATTTTGAATTATGAAATCCATTGTCCAAGTTTATTAGCCAGTTTTTTATTTAGTCCATGTTGAAAAGTCCGGAAGTTTGTTCGTTTAAGCTCAAGTCCAGCAGTCCCAATATGCAAATCAAATTGTCCTTAGTCATTTTATGTTCAGGCAAGACAAGGTAAAGCTAAGCGTTTGAATGACTTAAATTAAATTAGCCTTTATTGTCAACACCGATCCCTCTTCTCTCTATACAGAGATCCCTTGCCCCAACCATCTTATACCGATCCCTACGCTAAGGCCACTAGCACCGATCCCTCATACAACGGACTCCTACCGATCCCTCACAAAACCATCTCCTATCGATCTCTCTCATCAAACCCATTCCATACACTGACCTCTCTCTTCGTAGCTACTTCTCACTGATCCCTCAACAAAGCTATTCCTTAAAACTTCCAACCGACCCCTACATCAAATTGATCTATGCCGATCCCTTTTTCCTAAGTTCTTTTACCAAAAAAGGAAAAACCCTCTCGGTAACTAAAATCTACCGAACCGTCACCTATCCTAATTTCCACTTCTCAAATTTCAAAACCCAACTTTCCTCCATCCCTTCCAAGACATCAGTCGAACTCTCCTTCCTCCTTTTTCTTCTCCTACTCCTTCATCTTCTCCTCCTCTCCTACGTATCTCAATGAAACCCATCAAGCTATGCAGCTAAAAAGCACTCGAACTCACGCAAACACGGGATTCATGACTCAACTACATGATTAAAAAGAGAAGTCGTACCTAAACTACAGGCGACTTGGATTGAGGATGATGTTTTGTGCTTGGATTTAGTTTTAAAGTTAAGGATTTTTTCTTTCTTTCATTCGTCAAAGGGGGATGGCAATAATTTGGGTTCGGTTGAGTATTTGTGCGAAGGTAAGTAAAGTAAAAAGGTTAAGTGAAGGGAAGGAAAGGAGAAAGGGGTATTTATATGTACGCACGTATAAGGAAGCAGGACAGATTATTGAGGGTGACCCGTCAAAGACGAGGAAAAGGGGTCAGCACTATGACATGCCGATCCCTACTCACATATCCCTAGTAAGGGATTGGCATGCGGGATGTCGACCCCTCCACATATATAAAAAAGGAAAAAATGACAAAAAAAGAGGAGGAATGGAATAAAAGATGGAAAATGAAAAGTGATAGACAACTGAAAAATAAATGACGACCACTATCATGAAGGTTCACCTGCAAACATAAGCATACAGAGTATGACAAAACTTGGCAACAACCTATGAACGTTCAAACACGTCCAGGCCAGCAACAGAAATGTGTATGTGGATATGCACGGGAACGACTTGAAAGTTCAACTTTTTGAAATCAATTGGGATTGCAGTCAAGCCTGAAGCTTTCAAGTTTGAGATTGGGTCAGATAGAAGAAGGCATATAATTTGATGAAGAAATAGGCATCAATCGGGAAGTTGGATAGTTTCCTTTCCAGCAACTCAGACATTTTCTGATTCAAAGTACGTCATGTTACTCACAAGACGTACTTTGGGGGGCAAGTGTTACCCGGTATCCTAACCCGACTATATTGGACTGATCGCGCAAGGCAGATTCGACTATTGGCAAGAAGGATGACCGTAAGGCAACGGCTACAGGACCTAGAAATAGAGTCTGGATAGTTATACAAAGCCCAGATTGAACAGCGTTGATAGGCAGACAACGTAGGATGTTATAAAGATGGAAATTAGCTTGGATATAATAGGGACCAACATAGTCATTTGTTAACCTGGATGGAAAACTTAAGGGATTGATATAGCAAGGTGGAGCTATGGGGATTGACATGTTGACTTGAGTAAATAGTCAACATAGATGAGCAAATGGATGGAACGGCATTGTTCATGGTGGATGGATCGGCCTTGATAGTAATCTAAGGGGTCGGCATTATGGAGTTTCATAATATGGATCAGTATAGAACACACTGGAAGGAATTGGGTCGACATAAGTCTAGGAAGCCAGAGGGATCGGCATAGCGACCTAAGTACTAAGGATCGGCTTATACTTGGGAAGCATTATGGATTGGCATTATGGAATTCAGGGAATATACACGGAGATAAAGGGATCGGCACGACAAGACATGATGGAGTAAGCATGGCATGTGCAAGGGTTCGGTATGTCACTCTTAAAAGGGGTCGGCATCTTTCAGACTAGAATAGGATCGAACCAAAGATTGAGCAAAAGCAAGAGCTTCACACGTCCAATTGTCCTGATATTTGAGATACCATCATATTCGAGCATGAGGAAGCAGCCATATGGATCACTGCCCCAAATTCCACATATGGAGGGACCGATACCGATCCCTTTCCATTGTGATTTGGGCTTAGTTCTCCCTATCGTGGGCCCATGTAGTTGAGAAGGTCTTGTTGCCGAAGTTCCAGTCAGATTGGAGGTCGCCTTTACCTATAAATACATGCCTAGAGGGTCATTTTGAGGACCTTTACACTATTCGCCATGCCCTGATTTAATTATAATCAAAGTGGAGTACCACATTGAAGCTCAACAGTATACTCAAGTCGAGAGAATTGTGTATTATCATCACTTTGAGATTTTCTATTTGACTTAGTTATTATTAACCAATGGGAAACTTTCGGATGAGTCATTTCATAGTTATCCAATAACTATCAGTACATAACCCTTAGTGCCCGCAATCAACCATGAGTAATACACTATCCAACAAATTTGGAGATTGTTATGTACTTTGGTCTTAATGGATGTATCGATATCCTTTCTCGGAACATACTAACCATGAATATTAAAATAATATGCTACTTTATTTTGTGATAATTTTCTTAAGATTACAACTCTTTGTAATTACTATCACATAACATATCATTGCAAGATATCTATTCAATATACTTTAAATTAATTATTTAATAAATTATATCACTATATAACAAAGCATATAATAGAAATCAAGTACCTTTATTACGAACAAGAATTGTTATAGAGTTTGATGTATGTTACAAATGACATAACTGTCCTAATACATACCTCTAGTTCTCTCAATATCCTATTTGCACTTGGGGTCAATTATGAAATCTTAATCCCATCATTTCAAACATTTTCTCAAAACTGATTAAGCTAGACTCTTAGTGAATGTGTATGTTGTATTGTTTTAGTAATCTACTCTGTCAACCACCTCTCTCACTGATGCTGATAAATTGCCCTTACCATTTGGAACTTTTCAAAGTATGTTTCTCGACTTCTAGTGAGCTATAGGTTCTTTTGTGAACTACATTATGACATTATTATCATGTAAAATATCATTGTTGGAACAGAGCCAATCCGCAGTGGAATTTATGGGTAAATTTCAAAAAAAAATCCCCTATTGGATCTAGTGGGCCTTTGAAGTCTTGTTTACTTAGAACATTACTAAATTTCATTTAAATAAAATCTTTTATTTTATTTAAATTTATAAATTATATAATTTTATTTAATTTATATTATGATATATATATATATATAAGTGTGTGTCATATACACACATATATGTGTGTGCATGTATCACATATCAATCCGTGCAAGGTATAACATGCACGTGTATAGATGTTGGGATTTACATCGCAATGAACATGTTAGCTCATCCAATATGCAGATATGTTGTCCAAATGTGTGTGTGTGGGTGTATGTGCGTATCTGTATGTGTGCGTGTATGTGTATTATTTATATATAAATATTATCATTATATATAATATATATATATATATATTATAGTTTTGTTTAAATAATTTTATATAAGTATACAAGTACATTTATACATACATACATACATACATATACGTAATCATATGAATAAAATATTAGTATTGTATATACATATTATATAATAGACTTATTTAAATATAGAGAAATTATTCATACATATTTATAATATATATATATATATATTTAAAAAAACTGTAAGCAATAGATATATGTGATATTAATAAAATATATTTTTATTTAACTATCATATACACAAATGTATGCATAATATAATAATAATATATATATATACGTACATGTTAATAAAATAATCAAAAATATTTTGACAAACATAAAAGACTAGGTCGTGTGAGACGTCACTGTGAATATGTAATTTATTTATTTTTAATTTTAAAATTGTTACCCGGTATCCTGACCCGGCATTATTGGACTGATCGTGCAAGATAGATTTGACTGTTGAAAAGAAGGATAACCGTGAGGCAATGGCTACAGGACCCAGAAATAGAGTCCGAACAGTTATACTAAGCCCGGATTAAACAGAGTTGATAGGCAGATAGCACAGAATGTCAAAAGGACAGAAATTAGCTTGGATGAAATAGGGATCGGCACAGTCATTTGTTAACATGGATGGAATACTTAAGGGATTGGTATAGCAAGGTGGAGCTATGGGGATCGGCCTGATGAATTGAGTAAAAATCAACATAGACGAGCAAATGGATGGATCAGCATTGTTCATGGTGGATGGATCGACCTTGATAGTAATCTAAGGGGTCTGCATAGTGGAGTTTTATAATACGGATCGGTATGGAACACACTGGAAGGAATTGGGTCGGCATAAGTCTAGGAAGCCAGAGGGATCAACATAGCGACCTAAGTACTAGGGATCGGCTTATATTTGGGAAGCATTACGGTTCGGCATTATGGAATTCAGGGAATATACACGGAGATAAAGGGATCGGCACGACAAGACATGACGGAGGAAGCATGGCATGTGCAAGGGTTCGGCATGTCTCTCTTAAAAGGGTCGGCATCTTTCAGACTAGAATAGGATTGAACCAAAGATTGAGCAAAAGCAAGAGCTCCACATGTCCAATTGTCCTGATATTTGAGATACCATCATATTCGAGCATGAGGAAGCTACCATAGGGATCGCTACCCCCAAATTCCACATATGGAGGGACCGGTGTCGACCCCTCTCCATTGTGATTTCGGCCTAGCCCTCTCTATTATGGGCCCATGTAGTTGAGAAGGTCTTGTTGCCGAAGTTCTAGTCAGATTGGAGGTCGCCTTTACCTATAAATACAAGCCTAGGTGGTCATTCTGAGGATCTTTACACTGTTGGTTAGATAACACTGTTATTGTAATCAATTCCCTCCATTATTCTCTTGTCTCTTGTTGTTTCTTGCTATTTCTAATTGTAATCAAGTTAATTGAAAAGCAATAAAGAGAATATTCAAAGTGGATGTTGGCAATCAACGCCGAACCATTATAAATCTTGTTGTTCCTGCTTTCTGTTGTGTTTTTCCTGTTATTTTTATATATTCCTCTGTTTTCGTTTAGTTTCTTCATTTATTTCACTACTTAAATCTGTTCTTAGGTGTTTGTGGCTAATTTGGTTGCAAACAAAAATATATTTTATTTAGATGTCCATTCAAAAATTATTAAAATATTTATTAAAAATAAACTACATGATTTATATTGAATTTTAAATTCTAGTTAATCTTAAATGCTAATTTATGCTTTGAAAACATCTTCACAATGTTTCAACTTAAACATAATTTTAAATCTATTTTTCTACTTTCAACTGCAAAATTTAAAATTAATATAAAAATTAAAAAATGACTTTTTTTTAAAAATTCGACGAGACTGTCTTTACTAATAATTTTATTTTATAAAATATAAAATGTAATTTTCATTATATAATTGAATTAATATAATTAATTTATGTAATAAATTGATTTAAATAATATTCAAAAATAATAAAATATATATAAAAATATTTTATCATTACCGAAATTATCTTACCCTTAATTCTTTACACAAAAAATCATGTGACCGTATTTGACTAAGGTATGATGTTATAATTAATTATAGACTATATTTATCTGTTTAAATAATATATATTAATTCAATATAATAAAAAAAGCTATTTTTTTATTACAGTGCCATACCGACCTAAGTTATTTATAAAAAAAAATCCTTTTTTAATATATACATACATATAACTAAACAATTTTGTAATAGTATCATTTGCATATCAGAATCGTCACCAAACTATTCGACAGATAATATATATGTATATAGTAAAACATTATAATTAAGCATAAATAATCATATTATGATTAAAATTATACCTCACTTTCTATGACATGAAGTACGCCTTGAAATGATGATATCTGCCCCCTCAAACTATATTTGATTCAACGAAGTTCTAGTCCTTGAACCATTGATCACTAGCTATTGGATGGTAGCTAACTTGACTTGATTTGAACTCCAGATAGATGGAGAGGAGAGTAAAATTTTGGCTAGAAGAGAGTTGAAGTGGAGGCAAAAAAATATCACCATCATATTGGGTTAGAGATGCTTATATAGTGGATAGATAGGAGAGAAATATGATCTCATCTCTTACTCATTCTTCTTAAATCTTAGCCATCCAAAATCAAGCCCCCTTTACCCAAAAATGAGTCACTTTAGCCTATGTTGCTGTGAAAAATACCAGCCCCTATGATGGGCCTTAAACCCATTTTAAGTCCATATAAAATATTATGCAATTAAATTAAATTTAAACACTTATTGATATTGTATATCGATTGATATATTTATATCTATTATGAATATATTTAATAATATTCATTCATCAAATCATAATCAAATTTTATAACTAATATTTCATAAATATTAATTACTTTAATTAATTTATAACAATTATAAATTAATTAAATCATTTGTTCAGAGGAGAATTCATCATTTCGGTCGTGTGACTCGTAAGGCATAAATTTGGTCTGTGATTAATTTCGAACTATTTGAATATTAACATTCACACGTCACTTAGAAGGTGGTGTGACATTTTGGCCAAATTTATCGCTTACTTGATTCGGTAAAATAAAATTTTACTTTAATTAAGCATTAACTGGTTGTGACTTTTATTTACACCAATTCATCACTTTGGACTTATGGAATTTGGTAATGGTCAAAATTCCAATATCGTCCATATTCAACTCTATAGTCCAAACACAAAGTCCTTAGTTCAATAGTAATAATAATAATTAAATGAAATGCTCTGGCTAGAGACATTGAATTTGAGTTGACTTGAATTGACCATGATACTAACCACATATAACTGAGGAGACGAATCCTCACTTGAATAGTGCTTCATTTCCAATACTTCCACTCGACCCAACTATTGTCACTCGATGGACGTCATGTCATGATTTAACTATAATCAAAGCGAAGCTTTCATAATGCAGATCGATAGTATTCTTCAGTTGAGAGAACTGTGTAAATTAGTCACGTTGATATTTTGTGTTTGACCTTAGTTATATTAACCAACAGAAAACTATCGAGTGAGTCATTCCATAGTTATTCTAAAACTATCAGCATGTAATTCTTTGGTGTCTCCAACAACCATGAGTAATTGTAACGACCCACCTTTTCGACCATCGAAAGCCAGCACCAAATAAAATCACGTATTCAAATGCCGAACATCCAATCATCAAAAAGACAGATTTTTAGGGTAAAATAAAAGAAAGGAACATAAGAAATAGAATCTCACAGTGGAACGATCACATATAATGTAACAAAGAGAGTAAAAGTTATCACTCTAAAATACATGGCATATCAGAGTTAAAAATAAACCTCATCAACCTGGACAGTTATAACTTTCTAACCGTACAATTGTTGATGGCTATATATAATTGTATAGCGAAAAATAAACTACTACGATGGGTGAACCTCCAGCTTTATTCCATGGGCTCCATGTCACACCAACGGTAACTTGGAAAAATACTCGATCGAAATTCCAATTGGTATTTTTACATTCCGATTTAGTCCAAAATCGAATGGTGTTCGAGTTTAGCTCAAATTTATACTAGCTCCAAATTCAATGAATCTAATTCCAACTTGTGGATAACGTTGATATGAGTCCAAAGAAACAGATCGCGTCTGAATTTGACATCGTATGCAATAGTTATCGATTTTATAAGTTGGTGATTAATTAAATCAATTAATTAGCTCAATTAATCACTTGAATAATCACCCCCACATTAATTCTATTTCTTCCCCAAATCAAAACTTCTTCCCACCTGTGCACATATACACCCATCAACGTCGACCGTGCACATGCCACCTATCACCACCGCCCAACCACGAAATCGCATGTCAATGATTGCAAATGGCATCTCTCCACCTCCTCTCCCCAACGCACACCCAAACACCCAGTCCGATCACCAAAAAATATCGCGACATCCACACGCTCCTCCTTGTTCATGCCGAAGTTGTGACTCCATATACCACGTCGCATGCCTCCAAACTTCGGCAAAATGACGCTCTCCACTCTATAAACCCAGATCCATCCTCCCCTTGGCCCAAAACGTTCAATCCTACACTAAGTGAAACCTTAGTTTCTGTAAATTTTGGAACATCCCTAAACATCTGATGCAGCCCAGAAGGATGCTCAAAAGGAAGAAGAGTTAGGTTGCATACGACCTAACAAAACCTCTAAGTCGTTACTGGTTGTTGAAGCACAAACTGGTAAAGGGCTAGGTCGCGAACGACCTAACAAGACCTTTAGGTCGTGTCAACGACCTACTGAAGACCGGCAACGACCTAGCAAAGTACTACGAGCTAACGAAGAGACTAACGAGTTAGCAGTATGTGAAGATTGGCAGGAAGCTGAAGTATTAGGTCGCGAGCGACCTAACGAATCCTTTAAGTCGCACCAACGACCTAACAATCTGAAGAGACAAGTGATACGACCTAACGAGTTACGACTTATGTTAGGTCGCAAGGAAACGGAACGAGCTAAGTTAGGTCGCGAAGGCTTAGGTCGCAAAGTCTTAGGTCGTGGAGACTTAGGTCGCGAAGAATTTCTGAAGCCGCTACTGTTAGGTCGCAAACGAAGGGATGCCGTTCATTCTTAGGTCGCAAAGCTCTGGAGGCCTTTGATTTCTTTAAAACGCTGATCTAAGATGCGCATGCTTTTAAGTCGCTGAAGACTTGTTGCCATGGATCCTATTGCCGACTTAATCTGGACCGTAGCTTCCTTAGGTCGCTGTTAGATACAAATGTTATGTCGTGTGATTGTATAGTTCTTAAGTCGTATGTTTTCTTGTATGTTGGTTACATTGTAATAAGTTAGGTCGCTGCCGACCTATACTAAGCCGTGTCTGTTCTTAGGTCGCGCCATGTTAGGTCTTAGGTCGTTTTCGACCTAAGTACTTGTAATATTTTGAAGTTTATGTAGTGTTGAGTTGTAGCCTAGAAATAGGCGTGTATGGTCATTTTGTAAAGGTTGTTGATTTTTGAATAAAATTCTCTTTTGATTGCTTTGTGCTCTCATTCCAAATTGGTAGTTGAGTGTAATCTCCTATCTCCTCTTTCGGATAATCGAGTGCGCTCGATTCAACGATTGTAGAAGCCGATTCGCGGTATCTAGTGCGCTAGATCAACGCTCGAAGAATTGAAGATCTTTGAAACCGGTATCGTGTGCGATCAACGAGTTCGAGATAGCTAGAGTTTGGTATCTTCGGATCAACGAATTCGGGCATTCCAGTATTCTTCCAATCCACCGATTGCTACATTCAACGATCGACATTGTTTTTGTAATATCCGCTGCGTCAACATCGATCGAATTTCACCATAAACATATAGAAGTGTATATTACGATTCCAAAGAAACTTGTTCGGTGATTTTTAGTGGGTTGTAGCACTCAAATTTAATTTTAGAAGAAACGACCATTTTTTCCAGTTACTGGAAGGTCCATATGAGAATGAGAGGGAAAGAAGGAAAGTGAACTCTTTTTTTTCAAGTGTAGACTTATTTCATTCTTATAATCAAAATTACTTATCTTGCTTCAATCAGAAGTAACCCAAGATCCTCAAGTTAACCAAAATTTTAAGCCATGCCTCACATCACCGTCAAATTTTTGAATTTGATTTGATTTTTAAAAGGTATTAAAAAGAAGATTTTCCAGTATTTCACTACACAATATCCCGTTCACGTACGAACCACGAACGATAGAAATAAAAATACGATCACGCACCAAAATGTGACACGATCTCAAATCAACAATAAAATACACTAGTTATTTCATTTCGTGAAATTTCAAAAATACCATTATTTTCCATAAAATACGTCAAACGAAAATTTAATTATTTTCTAAATTATCGAAAATCCAAGTAAATTACAATAAAATACGTCATAAAAATTAAATTGTTTTATTAACAATTGATTTTCCTATTATTTATTCGGACTATTTATTATTGTAAATAAATTTACAAAATAAGTTCATAATTACTATTTATTAACTAAAAGGAGTTAATTAAGGCCATTAAATCCATTTATTTAATATTCAATTCACAATTCAAATATTTAAGTAATCATTATATTTGAATTCAAGTTATTTAACTTTAATAACCAATTATTTTAATATATAAAATTAATTGAATATTCGAAATCAAAATGATAAATGTAAACGATAAATTTCCGGGATGTTACATTCTCCTCCTTAAAGAATTTCGTCCCCTAAATTCCCTAAGGAAGAAAAGGTCTCCTAACCCGTAAGATTTTAAAAATTCCTTATGTTACGGAAAATTTTGGCAGTACCTCCTTTGCGCAGCTGATTCAGAAAAACAACTCGCCACAACAGGCCCAAATCAACAAAGTAAACAAAAATCAAGTGGCCGCCTATATCTGGGGAATTAAATCATCAATCAATTACCAATCTCTAAATCTACTACATACCTCTTTTGCCTTCACTACCCCGATGCAAATGCAGGTGCATAAGAAATCAAATAGCAATCGCTTGCATCCCTGTACCTATCTTGTACTTACATGGTTCAAAAGAGAACCATGCTGACAAAAGGAGAAATACACAAGTTGTTTCTATTATAAGCAATAACACCATAAACAATATAACAATCATATGGAATTAAAATTATAGAGAATATTCTGTAAGAAAACACTAAGCATCCATTATTTTCAAAAGATAAATTTAGAACTAAATGCCCTAGTTTTATATTCAACATATTTTTTCAAATTCCTCCAAAGACAAATATATCAAAACCAAAATCAATTATAACAAGGAGGCGGCTCCTCCTACCGAAGCATGGTATAACACTAAAACCAAAACATCACGGAGCATCCACTGGTATTTCGATTCCTCCTAAAACAACAACTAGAGTGAACAAATATACATGGCGAGTTCTCCAAATCGAAAAACTCCCAATCGCTCAACTTTAGTCATAATAAAAAATATTTGAAAAACCACTTCACAAAAACCCTTTTCAAATATCCTAAAATAATAATACTTCACCAAAGTTTTCAACATAATAATATTATTATTTCTTTCACAAACTCTTCTGAAATCACTTTTCAAAAGCACCAGGATTTAAGTCCTAATAAACAACGACTTTATAAACCATAGTCTATAAAATCACACTATCAATCAATGAAAATTTCATAAAGGAATAAACACTTAATATCATTCAAAATGTTAAATAACTTAACAAACAATATTTAGAATTTTGCATAGGTTTACAACTTTCTCGATCGTCTAAGGATATGGATAATTTCCTAAGCATTCCACTACGCTCATCAGCCTTTGGTTATTGCTTAGAAGATTATCTAAGGTACCTTAGAACAAAACTGAAAATCAATTCCCAAACTTTCCTAAGTCACACCACAAAGCCTAAAAGTATATTTAAGCTGATATGATGTACATAAATTGTAACGACCCAGAATTTTACTGCTTTGATTTGCGGATATTTAATTAATTTTAAATATTCAAATTATAGGTTTTATAGTTAAAATAAGACTCTTTTAAGTAATAAATAAAGATGGTGAAATAGTTTTCAAATTTAGTTTACAAAATATTTAGTCCGAAGAAAAATCGAAAATGTGACTGAAATTCGTTTTTCGAATTTTCGACTTTTTGTCGACTAAAAGTTATGGGGATTCTTGCATTCACTATTGTATAATATATTGTAACAACCCAAAATTTATCCCATAATAATTAATTAACGAATTAATTAAACGATAAAATAACTTTGTGAAATTATCATAATTAAGCCACGTGAGTTGCACCATTGTGTCCGTGGTAGTTTTCTGGTCAATTTCCATATATAGAACGTTAGAATCCGAGCAAAAATGAACAAGATACGAATTAAACAAGAATAAGAGAAAATCAAAAAAAAAATATTAGGTGATCGACCTAGAGGTCGACCATCCCACTGCCTAGGTCGACCGGCCGGTCGACCTAGCTATATGGGCGGTCGACCTGTAGGTCAACCCACCTCAGCAATTGAACGAAGGAATTATTCCTTCATTCCAGTAACATTCAAACACCTCATTTTGCATTCTTTTGTTTAATCTGGTCCTTCCGTGCTTTCATTTGATGGCTTCTATTGAGCCTATGATGTGGTTGCATCCTATTCAATCCCCAAATCTAATGGTCTGAGATCCACTTCTACACCTATAAATTAAACCCTAGGCCTAACACTTTTTCTCAATCTAGATTTTCTCCGCTTGGGTTCACCTTCTCAGGAAGGACCCTAAAAGAAATAATTTTCCAAGGAGAGAATCCTTTTAACAAAAAAAAATTAATACCCTCAAGTGGATATGGGAAGACCAAAAGGGAAGAGATTAGGACCACAGGTGAGTGATTGTAATTATTTTAGATTTCTTTAAGTAATTTAAAATAATAGGGTTTCCAATAGTTGTAGTTTTACTACGGTTTTTGGAATAACCTTTTTAGTAGTTTATTTACAGTTTTTAGAATTATTTTCAGTTTATATCTTTTAGCTATTCTTTTCAGTTGATTTTAGTTTATTTCTGTTAATTATAGCTTTTCCATTTATTTACAGTTTATTTACAGTATTTTAATTTATTTACTATTATTTATAGGTTATTTACATCTTTTTCCTACGCTTTGGATTTTCTTCTATTTTCAGTTTTCTTTTATTTCTCCTTCTTCTTCGCGTATAGATTAGAATAGATTAAACACGAATTTGGATTAAATTATAAGAATACTGAAATAACGGAAGATAAGATGTAAATTGTGAGGACTGTAATAAAAATGGAATTGGACTGAAATTGTGATGTAAATATTAGAATTAGACTGAGTTAAAGAGATTGGCCTAGTTATAACTTAGAATTATAACTAAAAAGAGTAAAAGATGAAAGAAGCTTATTTTCACACTTAGACCTTGGGTTAAGTAATAAGCAGGATTATAACATAGGTTATAATAAGAAAATGGAACAAAATGAGGCTTATTTTAAGACTTAGGATAAATTAATAAGCATAGATGGTAAGAATAATAATAAAGGCTTGTTTAAATTTTTTTATCTAAGCTAATAAGCAAAGATGAAAGTAGTATCCATACCGACAGCATTCCCGTTATGCTGTTTAGGGTAGATAAGTGGTCGATAAATAAAAAGTAGGATTTGTACCAACAACATTTCCTTATGTTGTTTAGAGTAGATAAGTGGTCAATACTTAAAAGAAAAGATCCATACCAGCAACATTTCCCTTATGCTGTTTAGGGTAGATTAGTGGTCAATACTTAAAAGGAAAGATCCGTACCGGCATCATTTCTCTTGGGACACGCTTATGCTGTTTAGGGTAGATAAGATGTTAATAATTAAAAGACTAAATCTTGGGGTTTTGGACAAGGGACGCAACTAGATTTTATTTGACAGGGACCGGTACCAAAAGCATTCCCTATTTTCTATGGACACGGTGTCTCACAATAGCCTGAAGTGAGACGAGGGCACGTTTATGCTGTCTAGGGTAAATAAAAGGTCAAAAGAGGGAGCAAAAGATAGTTCGAACCGGCGGTGACCGAGCGTGCGACATCGATTGGGGTAGATAAGTCTCTATTGAGTTCCAAACGCTTTGTTTGTGTGTCTTTCATGGACACCATTGCCTTCTGCGAGGGAGCTATATAACATCTAGTCCACAGTAGATACCTTACATGTCATTCGTAGACACCATTGCCTTCTGTGTAGGGAGCAATATAGCGTCTAGTCCGCGGTAGGTCTATGAAGTAGCAGGCCGATCAAAGGGTAGAATTAGGATTTCAACCTAATTATAGGATTAGGAATTCAACCTAATCAAAGCTGCTATCAAAGACAAGTGCAAACAAACAAAGTTAATCAATTATATTTATTAAGTTAATTTGTATTCCTTCTCTCTATTTCCTTTGTTTCCTTTTATATACCAGAACTGTTGTAAAGTCTATTACTTTTACTTTGCTTAATGATTCTAGTAATTACTATCATTCACCAGACTTTTAGTCTGACCCACTCCTCCATTTTCCCCTTTTCCCCCACATAGGCTAGCAAGAGCAAAGACAATAGATTGCAGACAATTGGAGACTTCTTTGGCAGAGACTTCTTATGTATTTCTCTTCTTTATTTTCAGTTTTTAGCTTATTCCATGTACTAGCACTTTGTGAGGGATAGTTTGTACTCTGATATTTATGAGACTGAGGTTTTGATTTCATGAGACATATATTGGTATTCTAAGACATATGATGTATTTGGTTTTATAATTCTATATTATGAAGTTTGAATTTTAGCAAATTATTATTTTAATTGTTTCCGTTGTTTTTATCTATTTTGTCTTGTGAATCTTAGTCTCTGCTAGTTTTAGTTATACCTACAACGCACCACATCTTTTAGTGTGTCCTTTTGGGTATACTAAGGGGTGTGGGGTGTTTCACTTAGTATCAGAGCCTAAGGTTACAAGATTCCTAAAAAAATGTTTTAAAAGTAAAGTATTTTTCAAAATAACTTGTTTTAACAGAATTTTTCAGAAAAGAAGCTCTTTAATTTAGAAATAGTTTTCAAGTATAAAAGAGTTTTTTTATAAAAATCCCCTCAAAGTCCAGTTCAACCTTCTTTCGGTTCTTTCAAACCTAAGTTTCCTTTTCATTGCATAGTATGACTGATTGGTTCTGTAGAGCTACGGTACCAGAGGTGCAAGGGCAAGCGTCCAATACAACAATGGTAGGTGGAAATCCCTTTAATCCATCTACACCAACCAATTTTTCTAAGTTATGTAAGGACTTCGCTAGTATAGGGAGCAGAACGTTTTCTGGCATGGAGGATTTCGAGGAGACACGAGTTAGGTTGGAAGATATAGAGCAAAAGTTTAGGCTGTTAGACTTGGAAGACCAACAGAGAGTTTAGCCTACATCTTGGCAACTGAAGGGAGAGCTTAAAGAGGTTCCTAAGTCAATAAGCTCCAAAAAGCCATGGTGGAAGAACAAGAAGGATAAGGACAAGAGGAAAGAAGGAGGACCTCAGAAGCGAATCAAGAAAAACGGGAAAAGTCATAGCTGTGGACTGATTAGTCATTACGCAAGAGATTGCAATAAGGAGTTATGAATGAAAAGACGGTGTTATAGTTATGGACAGCCCGGTCATATTAATAAATTTTGTCCTCGGAAGACGGGGCAGGGAGCGAGCGCACCTACAACACAGATTTAGGCATTGGATGCAGCACCTT
This sequence comes from Allium fistulosum, assembly GCA_030737815.1. Lineage (NCBI taxonomy): Eukaryota > Viridiplantae > Streptophyta > Magnoliopsida > Asparagales > Amaryllidaceae > Allium > Allium fistulosum. The sequence goes on from CM060901.1 coordinate 639,299,903, forward strand.
TCAGCAGCAGACCCGATAGAGGTAGGAAAGTCACCATGGAAGGTTTGGTTTCTATTTTTGATTTTCCCATTCGGACTCTTTTCGATTCTGGAGCCTCACACTCTTTCCTATTTCCTTATTTGATTGTTTGCACTTAGATATCTCTTTAGTAGTAGACCCCATAGTTGTTTCAAACCCCATAGGAGGATCGACATATTTATCCATGATTTGTATGGGTTTGAAATTTTTTATAGGCATAGAGTTTGACTGTGACGCCTATGTATTGGGATTTTTGGGGTATGGGATGACTATGGGAATGGATTGGGTATCCAATTATGGAACAATATTAGACCAAGAGAGGAGAGTTATTAGACAAGAGACATGCAGTAGTAGGACTCTCGAGGTTTCTTGCGACCCACAGGGGTCAGTCATGTTAAGCTTCTTTTATCCCCTCGATTCATCATCAGCAGAGTTAGATTTAGTTCCAGTCTTCAGAAATTACCTAGACGTCTTTAAAGAAGTGCGTTTCTTGGGGCATAGAGAGGGTCGGCACATGGAAACAATTTGAGAAACGGTTTTGTATGTGTAGGTTCGGATTGTGGAAATCGAAAGAGTAGTAAGACCATGTGTAAATAATTCAAAAAAAAATTAATAGTTTCAGATAAGTGGATTTAACGGTAATGCCTAGGAATAAAAGACTTTAGTAGGGAAATGAGATTTCCAAAGTTTAGGAAGGGTACTCCTAGGGTAGTAAGAAGAAAGTCCCCTTTATGTCTAGCCCAATAAAACAAAATTGTTAGAATTAAAAAGTTGAAAAATATAATTTTTAACATATTGGGTTTTTGAAAAAATAAAAAGTGGTATGAAATTTAAATTGGTTTTTATATGCTTTAAATTTTGTAAAAAGTAAAATTCTTTTTGAAGAATTATATAGCATATATATAACTCGTTAGTTTCTTTGTAGCTAAACAAAGATTTTAAATATAAAAGCCTAGAGTGTATTAAGTATCGAAAGCATAGGTTACACAATTTATTATTGTAATAGATGCTTTCATGGAAAATAAAGGGAGCATAGGCTATAACACTATTGTTATAGCAGGTGACTCCGAAAAAAAATATTTTTACAGATTATATGAGGTTTATTAGTATTTATTTTTAATTAAATTCAAACACTAGAATTTTTGGCTTGTAGTAACGGTGTTTTACGCAACATCTGTTTTAAACCCAAATAAAAATGAATTTTAAAAAGATAATTTCTAAGAGTAAAAATAAAAGTGATTTGTAAAATACACTTATTATAAGGAAATGTTTTTGGTTATGGATATATTAAAGCAGTTTTGGAGGTGAGTTTTTTTGAAAAGAAAAGATTAAGTTAGATATTAGAAGATGTCCATCATAAGAGAATGTAAATTAAGCATACTTTAATCTATTGGAATGAAAAAAAGTAATGGTATAATTTTCTATGAAACCAATAAAATGTTTTGTGCAAGTTACAAGGAATACATGAAAGAGATGTACAAGGTATGAGAAGTAACATATTTTGTATAGCATATTTCGAAAAGTATAAAATAAGTTCCTTGTAGTTTCTCTTAAACATGAAGTCCTCTTTTAAAAAGGTTCATAGAAGATTTTAGCGTTAATAATTTCTCATAGGAGAAAGTAGTTCCAATACATTAAGGTACGAGACTATTAGGTATAATGAGAATATGTTTTGAAAACACATAAGGATATTTTAAAGATATTCTAAAAGAAAATAGTTTGGTGAAAAAGTAAATAAGTGTTTGGAAAACTTAATAAAAGTAAAATTTGAAAATTCAAATTTTTATAGAAAACTAAAAAGGTCTTCAAAAGAAAACGAGGAATAAGTTTTGGACTTAAAATTTTTCCCTCTAGGTTTGGAAAATAATGTAAATTCAAAAAAAAAAGCTGTGGAGATGCAAGTCTATAAAGATAAGATTTTAAGTAACCTAATATTTTTATATTTAATAGAAACTTAAAGATAACACTTTTAAAGACATAGATTTGGGATTTGATGTTTTAAAAAATTTAGAAACCTTAATTTTTGAAATGGAACTATAAACACGGAACCAAACTCCTAAATGTGAAGTAGATAAGAATCATTTTTTAGATGTAAGGCTACAAAGGAGATAACAACAATTACTTTTGGAAGTAATAATAGAGTTTCCGTAGAGTGTATAGGACCCTAGTGAGAACCTAGGAATGTTGATTCATGTGAGCAGACTAAAGAAGAATAGTAAAATGGAGTTAGTAAAATTGTAAGACACGCATGGTTGAGAATGGATATTCTTGATTTTGGAAGAACTTGGGAAAAAGCATCTTTCTTTAGTGAAATTCGCATAAGATAGTAGTTCTCAAGCAAAGTGGCACTAACAATGGATGAATGGTTGATGATTGAGTTGGTTGTAGAACTTGGATGAAATCATCTAGTTCATTCTTTACCCTTAGAGATTTCAGGGACGAAATCCCTTAAGGATGGGAAGAATGTAACAACCCAAAATTTAACCCATAATAATTAATTAACGAATTAATTAAATGATAAAATAACTTTGTGACATTATCAAAATTAAGCTACGGGAGTTGCACCATTGTGTCTGTGATAATTTTCTGGTTAATTTCCATATATAGAACGTCGGAATCCGAGCTAAAATGAACAAGATACGAATTAAACAAGAATAAGAGAAAATCAAAAAGAAAATCCGAGCTATATGGGCGGTCGACCTGTAGGTCAACCCGCCTCAGCAATTGAACGAAGGAATTATTCCTTCATTCCAGTAACGTTCAAACACCTCATTTTGCATTTTTTGTTTAATCCGGTCATTCCGTGCTTCCATCCGATTGCTCCTATTCAGCCTATGACGTGGTTGCATCCTATTCAATCGCCAAATCCAACAGTCTGAGATCCACTTCTACACCTATAAATAAGACCCTAAGCCTAACACTTTTTCTCATTCTAGATTTTCTCCGCTTGGGTTCACCTTTTCAGGAAGGACCCTAAAAGGAATAATTTTCCAATGAGAGAATCTTTTTAATAAAAATATTTTAATACCCTCAAGTGGATTCGAGAAGACCTAAAGGGAAGAGCTTAGGACCACAGGTGAGTGATTGTAATTATTTTAGATTTCTTTAAGTAATTTAAAATAATAGGGTTTCCAATAGTTGTAGTTTTACTACGGGTTTTGGAATAATCTTTTTAGTAGTTTATTTACAGTTTTTAGAATTATTTTCAGTCTATTTCTTTTAGCTATTCTTTTTCAGTTGATTTTAGTTTATTTCTGTTAATTATAGCTTTTCCATTTATTTACAGTTTATTTACAGTATTTTAATTTATTTACTATTATTTATGCGTTATTTACATCTTTTTCCTACGCTTTGGATTTTCTTCTATTTTCAGTTTTCTTTTATTTCTCCTTCTTCTTCGCGTATGGATTAGAATAGATTAAATGCGAATTTGGATTAAATTATAAGAATACTTAAATAACGAAAGATAAGACGTAAATTGCAAGGACTGTAATAAAAATGGAATTAGACTGAAATTGTGATGTAAATATTAGAATTAGATTGAGTTAAAGAGATTGGTCTAGTTATAACTTAGAATTATAACTAAAAAGAGTAAAAGATGAAAGAAGCTTATTTTCACACTTAGACCTTGGGTTAAGTAATAATCAGGATTATAACATAGGTTATAATAAGAAAACGGAATAAAATGAGGCTTATTTTAAGACTTAGGATAAATTAATAAGCACGGATAGTAAGAATAATAATTAAGGCTTGTTTAAAATAATTTATCTAAGTTAACAAGCAAAGATGAAAGTAGGATCCGTACCAACAGCATTCCCCTTATGTTGTTTAGGGTAGATAAGTGGTCAATAAATAAAAAGTAGGATCCGTACCGGCAGCATTTCCTTATGCTATTTAGGGTAGAAAAGTGGTCAATACTTAAAAGAAAAGATCCGCACTGGCAGCATTTCCCTTATGTTGTTTAGGGTAGATAAGTGGTCGATAATTAAAAGGAAAGATCCGTACCGGCAACATTTCCCTTGGGACACACTTATGCTGTTTAGGGTAGATAAGAGGTCAATAATTAAAAGATTAAATCATGGGGATTTTGACAAGGAACGCAACTAGATTTTGTTTGACAGGGACCAGTGCCAATAGCATTCCCAATTTTCTATGGACACGGTGTCTCACAATAGCCTGAAGTGAGATGAGGGCACTCTTATGCTGTCTAGGGTAAATAAAAGGTCAAAAGAAGGAGCAATAGATAGTGCGAACCGGCGGTGACGAGCGTGCAGCATCGATTAGGGGAGATAAGTCGTTATTGAGTTCTAAGCGCTTAGTATGTGTGTCTTTCGTAGACACCATTGCCTTCTGTGTAGGAAGTTATATAACGTCTAGTCCACAGTAGATAGTTTGCATGTCATTCGCAGATACCATTGCCTTCTGTGTAGGGAGCTATATAGCGTCTAGTCCGTAGTAGGTCTATGGAGTAGCAGGCCGATCAAAGGGTAGAATTAGGATTTCAGCCTAATTATAGGATTAGGAATTCAGCCTAATCAAAGCAGCTATCAAAGACAAGTGCAAACAATCAAAGTTAATCAATTATATTTATTAAGTTAATTCGTATTCCTTCTCTCTATTTCCTTTGTTTCCTTTTATATACTTGAACTGTTGTAAAGTCTATTACTTTTACTTTGCTTAAAGATTCTAGTAATTACTATCATTCACCAGACTTTTAGTCTGACCCACTCCTTCATTTCCCCTTTTCCCCCATAAGCTAGCAAGAGCAAGGATGATAGATTGTAGACATTTGGAGACTTCTTTGGCAGAGATTTCTTATGTATTTCTCTTTTTTATTTTCAGTTTTTAGCTTATTCCATATACTGGCACTTTGTGAGGGATAGTTTGTACTCTGATATTTATGAGACTGAGGTTTTGATTTCATGAGACATATATTGGTATTTTGAGACATATGATGTATTTGGTCTTATAATTCTATATTATGAAGTTTGACTTTTAGCAAATTATTATTTTAATTGTTTTCGCTTTTTTATCTATTTTGTCTTGTGAAAATTAGTCTCTACTAGTTTTAGTTATACCTACAACGCACCACATCTTTTAGTGTGTCATTTTGGGTATACTAAGGGGTGTGGGGTGTTTCAAATATGCATACATTTATAAAATGAGCTGGATTTACATGGGTAGATATATGTGGATATTTTAGCTAAGTATATATGTATGTGTCAAGTGATATTTCATGAAAAAATAAAACAATGAAATCGTGTAAAAGTAAAGTGCAACACGTATAAACACATAAGTACAATTCATTAAATGGATGTTGGACCAATGTTGACATCTTGTATAGTGGAGGCAGACAAAATTTCGAAAATTTGAAGGTAGAGCGGGACATGGAGGATGTGGTGGCAACATGGGAGTGGAGGGCATTCACTTGGGGCTATTTTGGTAATTTAGAAAATGCAAATTATGTTAAAAAAATTCATGAATAATGTTTTCATTTTATTCTTTTCATTTCTTACTAAAACTTCCTCCCTTAGCTTCATGGAAGTTTCATGGCTTCCATTTAAATTTCTTAAGATAAAAATCCATGTCTTTCTTCACTTTATACTTCTATAACTTCTAAAAACTTGGTTAAACACCTCCTCCTCTACAAAACAAGACCCACCACCCTTAAAACATGCATGGCCTAACCAAAAAAGGTCCTAGGTCGAACCAACTTTCTAACTTAGGGCCCTCAAAAACACATTTTGCAAAGGAAAAGTGAAGCTCTAAGTCATATGTTAGCCTAGTGGAAATTGGTTAGAGTTTGGATAGCTTTAGGTGAGAAAGCTACCACCTATATTAAAGTTTTCAAACTTTAAGTTTAAAGTATACCTTAGTGATTACTTATTACTAGTTTGGTTGAGTTATATATTGATGCGTATGTGGATGTGATGCTTGGATATGACGTTGTAATAAGTGAAAATGAAAGATAGGTAGTTAGCAAGTTAATGACTTCATTTATATATATTGGTTATGAAATGTTTACATGTTTCGATGTGGTTGTGATGTAATCATATGTGTTGTACACATGAATACATGTTTTGTATGCTAAGAAAGTTAGCCTCTTTGCTAGCTTATGCGACATAGAATCCCTTGTATAAAGGCTTTTTAAATTTGGGTTTAAATTTGCAAAATGTTATCAAATTTTAAACTTATTAGTTTTCCCAAAAATCATGCCTTTATGTTTACAGAGAATAAGGTTTCCAAAAGTTAAAGTTTTAAAGAATTAGAAAATAAAAGTTCAAGTTTTGGAAATTTTGGGTCGTATAGCAATAGTCGTTATAAGTGTAGTCGTAAAACGAACTAGTTTTGGAATATCTAAAAAGTGTTTTTACTTGAGTATTCTTTTTGCAAAGTGTTTTCAAAACTTATTATAAGTATTTAAAAAGGTAATTTATATTTAATTATTTATTTTTAATTAATGATTATTTAATTTATTTATTAAGTAAGGTAATTAGTACTTAGTTATGTGTTAATAAAGGCAATTAGTACTTATGTGTTAATCAAGAAAGTTAATTATTAATTAGTTAATTAATAAAAGTTTAATTATTATTAAATTAATTATTAAAGGATTGGTTATTATTTAATAAGTATTAATTATTAATTTATTATTTATTTTTAAACGGTTAATTATTTAATAAGTACTAATTAAGTTAAAATTTAATTAAAAACATAATTATGAATTAATTATTTTTAAATAAAGGTTTAATTTATTAATTAAGTTTCAATTAACGTTTATTTAATTAAATAATTGAGATTGGATGATATTTAATTATTATTTAAAAGTTTAAATTATTATTTAATAATTAATTAAAGATTAATTATGGTTTATTTACTTATTTAAAAGTTAATTATTATTTAATTATTGTTAAGTAAAGATTTTAAATATTATTTAATTATTAAATAAATGTTTTAAACCATTTTATTTCCAAAGATCGGATTTTTTTAAGCAACTCTCTTTCATTGAGTATTTTAAATCCAAGAGATTTCTTTGTCGACTACCCTTAAGTAACTTCAATATGTAAGAAACCCAATGACATATGTTTAGTAGAATAAAATACCCTTCTGCTAATTAAATTGTATCTGACATTTGTTTGGTAGAATAGATCATAGTTCTACCATGATTCACTAAGTAAATTATGTTAACATCTATTAAGTAGGAAAAAAACCCAGTTCTGCTATTATAGTAACTTGGACATTTTCATATATGTTGATTGGTTATGATTTGTTGATCTCATTTACATATCTGATTGCTATGTAAGTACCCATGTTATAACTTGGAGAGTTAAACTTAATTAAAAAAAGAACCATGGTGGTCACTGAGCCTCTTTCCAAAATTTGTGAAGTCAAATATTTCATTTTATCCCTTTGATAATGGTTTAAAGTTTTATCATTTTCAATATAATATTTAAAGAATAATTAAGCAATTATTTTATCAAAAATGTTTGAGTTAAGTTAATACTTTTTAAACGATCGTTTAAAATCATTATTTTGTTGACGTGGTTTAAAGATAATTAAATGAAGGATGTTTAAATAATAAATTGTTTATTTTAAAGGTGTTTTAAATAATTGAATCTTTATCAAAGAAACATTATTGATTAAAGTTTATTAAAGAAGTTTTATTTTAAATAAGGAATATTTATAAAGAAAGTTTTATAAATTCTTTTGGATATTTATAAAAAGTTTTTATAAATGATTTTAGGGATTTAAAAGAGTTTTATAAACATTTTTAGATATTTATAAGGAGTTAAATAAATGGTTTTAATATTTATAAAGAAGTTTTGTAGATTAACTTGGAGTTTTATAAAGAGTTTTATGAATGGGTTTGTAATTTCAGTTAAAGAGATTTCATAAATGAAAGAGATTTATTAAAAGGATTTATAGAACTAAATTATAAAAGAATTTGAGATTTATATTTCCTTTAACCGACCTTCTTAATTCTGGTGGTATGACATTCGTTCCACAATTAACACCGAAGGAATAACATTTGAGGTTATCTTTATCTCCAATTTAAATAACATTTGTTGATCTTTTTAATATGATTTTGAAAATAAGAAATCTTTCACAATGTTTTGTGAATATACCTGTGTCAGTGAGACAAGTATATGAATATTTTGATAAATATTTCGAAAGAGATTTATTGAATGAAAGATTTATTTAAATAAGGCTTAGTGGTTGCTATGGATAATTAAATCCTAGAATTTGTTGTTGTTTGATTATTTGATAGTTAAATAACCGACTTTCAAATCTCTACTTGTTTTGACTCAGGAAGTACGTTGTGTATATTCGAGTTCCCCGGTGAGGAATCGAATACATGTTTTATACTTCTAAAAGAATCGAGAATGAGTCAACCTGAAATTATCGGTTGTTGGTTCGGAGAGACTGGGATCGAATAAGTACAAATTATCCGAAAACCACTTCGATCCAACTCAAGCATTTTGAATTGAAGACATCTCGAAGAGTATGGAATCGAAGATGGAGTGTTAACCATAAAATATTCATAAGAACGAAGGTATGAAAGAAGGGTCATAAGAGCATGAGGAAAGATCAGTAAGCACTAATATGATCTGGATAATCATACCTTCCGACAAGGAGCTTCCAGCAAAGTCCAAGGCCATCTTTCAAAGTCCATAGGCATGATGATGCTCTAAGAACCCACCTTTGGACTAGGACGAGAGGTCTTTCAACAAAGTAAAAGGAGAAGAAGCTTACATCAAACCTTTCGAAGGAGTCGAGAAGTTGCAGCCATCAGGATTTAATAGCCTCAAACCTTTCGAAGAAGTCGAAAGGTTCCGTTAAGGGAGTTCTTACCTTTCGAAGAAGATGGAGAAACCAAAGCAAGCAGGTGCGACTCCATAATGACCTTTTCGAAAGCATAGCAAGCCTTTCGAACTGGTTGGAGCACATCCAGAATACCTTTTGACAAGGTCGAACGATTTTTACGAAGAAAGAAATACTCAAGAGTCAGCAAAGAATAGTAAACAACCTTTCGAAAACATTGAAGGGAAGCATGGCACTCGATAATAATAAAGTGAGAAGCAACCTTCCGACAAGATCAAAGGATTTATAACAAACATGTGATAAGCAGCCTTCCGAAAGGTCGAAAGGTTCATAGGAATTAGGAGGAGAGCTACCTTCCGATAAGGTCGAAGGGAACACAACAGAAGGAACGAGACTACATCGAAAGGTTCAAGAAAGCTTCAGAAGGGAAACCATCTGGCAGAGCCGAAAGGTTCATGAAGACATCAGAAAAGCAACCTTTCGTCAAAGCCAAAAGGTTCATGAAGGCATCGGAAAGACAAACCTTTCGACAGCGTCGATAGGTTATTATGGCATATAAGGGGCAAACCTTTCGACAAAGACAAAAGGTTTGTAGTTGCATATAAAAGTAAAACCTTCCGACCTAGTCGAGAGCATGGAGTCGAAAAGGGGGCCGCCTGTGTCTATAAATAGGACCCGAGGGGTTATGTTTTGAGGGCGGATTTTTCCTCATTCTAATCTTATAACTTCTAAATTCAAAGCTCTATAACCCTAATAGAGTAGTGATTTGGGGAATTTAACAAAAGTGAAGACTTTTCTTAGATGAAGAGGGAATTCTTAAGTCTCATGAAATTACTTTGCAATTTACCTTAATTTTTGCTGGTTTAGTTCCAATTTTCAGGTGCAGTTCTTCCGAAAGGTTCTTGTCAACAAAGATAATAATATTCCTTCTGGACAACCTTTATAACCCTTCGGAGACCTCTATCCTGCAACATAAACCCTTCGGCCACAATGGAAGCTTGCTTGAATCGACATTCGTAAACCCTTTCAGAGCCATAAAATTTGTGGATCAAACCTTTGGACAAGGGTCATAACTTGTCATATCCCGAAAACCTTAGCAACCCTCTGAATCTTAAACAGCTATTTGCTTAACCTTCCGACAAGGATCCAGGTCAACTCTATGTATAAGGAAAATTAAGGAAATTATATCTTGATCAAGGAAATTGCTTTTGGGGGAAACCTTATAAAGGTTCAACTAAGTCGGTAATCTACCCACATTAACTCAGCAAGGTTGGAAGGTCTCATTAAATCTTGTACCTAAGATTTCTTGACGTCATCGAAAGGTCAAATTAAAAGTCTATTTCCAAGTGGAGATACATTGATGATTCTACAGGATATCAACCCTTCGGTATAGTTCGGCTTAATCCCATTACTTAGGGCAGCTCTGAGTTACCAACAGGACATTTACGGATCTTCTAAGAGATTCCACTTTCTACCATTTCCCAGTAACTTTGTCTACTGGGATTCTTTGGGGTGTTGACCATAAATTTGATTAACATTTTTGGCACTAGAAGGAGGGCTTGAACCTCCGACTCCTAATCACTTTTACCGAAGGTTAATAGAGTGCTTCGTTCAAAAAGAAGAAGATGGAAGGAGTCGTGAATAATATTGATATTTCAAACGAAGAAGTTAAGCCACAATAAACTTTAGAAAACAATATAGTCCCAAACTTCGACTTGGAGAATATTGAAATTGGGCAACCTTCGACCTTAATGAGGTTGGAAAACAATGAAATTAAAGTCCAACATCTACAACAACAAATGATAGCCATGCAGGAATTTCTTGAAAAAGCACCGTCTCAAGGGCCGTTAAGGATTATGGAAGGAGAACGTGAGGCACAACGTTCAAATGAAGATCAAGGAAGTCAGGCTAGTAGAACCGTTGAGCAATCAAATGGTTTAGAAAATAGTGAAAGTCATCACGACAACATTCACCACCAAGTCACAGAAGATACAATAAAAAATGTACTTGATGAATTAAGGAAATATGTTATATTGCAAAAGGCTCCTTTTTCAGAGGAAAATGTGCCAGTTAGCTTTCCCCCTCCCATTCAAATTCGCCTACTAAAGTATGATGGAACTACTGATCCAAACGATCACCTTACAGCTTTTGAAAATTGGATGGACTTATATGATGCTCTTGGACTATTTCGATGCAAACTTTCTCGCTTACTTTCCAAGGAGCGGCTATTAAGTGGCACAGAAATTATCAAGGGAATACCATTTGTTCTTGGGAACAATTCCCCTATGAGTTCAAAGGGAAATTCCACATATATAGAGGTCCAGTGATAGATTCCTACATGTTAGCTAATATCAAGCAAAGGCCAAATTAATTGCTTGGTGAATATATTAAAAAATTCAACATAGAAGCATTGAAGGCCGAAAATGCGACTGATCAAGAAAAACTAATGGCAGTTCGCTCGAGGTTAATCAAACAAACTCCATTTTTGAAAGAACTTCATGTTCATGGGTGTAAGGATCTACAGCATTTCTACCTCCAAATTAAAAAGTTTATTCAAATGGATGAAATGCATCATGCTATGAAGAAATCTCGGCAAAAACAGAAGATATAAAAACTTGATTTCAATTGTCCCAACAAAAGATCTAAATGGAAGGAAAACAGAAAGGACATCAAAATAGTGACATCTAAATCTAGAATAGTGAAATTAAACAAACCCCTCCCTTATATCTTTTCTATAACCAAAGATGATGACAATTTCTCTATCTCCTATAAGACAATAACTCCTGCTGAGCCTAAAAGAGGAAGGAATTACTACGACTATCATAAAGTAAATGGACATGAAACTGACAACTGCAATGCTTTGGGAAAAATAGTTCAGAACCTAATCAAGTCTGGATTTTTAAAGGAGTTTGTCAAAAAGGATTAGAAGATTTCCTACCATTGAAGGAGCGACTCAATCACTAAAAAGTCCTAATAGATAATTAGAAGAACTACTCTCTTTCAAACACTAATCCAGCTTTGAATCCTTGCAACATTTATCTATTATAAATTCTCTTTGCTTATAATTTCTTCAAATTGAGTTGTACTTAGAATTGGTCATATTTAATACAAAATTCGAGTGTCATTACAGATGGAAAACAAAACCAGTTGATGGCATTCAATATACTCCTGGAGCACAACAAATCTCTAACAACTTAAGAAAGATGACTCAAATGCCTGATGTAAAGTGGCTACCAAAGGAAGAGCCAACGCAATACAAAGATCCACCCTGATGAAATTTTAAACAACTGTCGGTCCTTCACCAGTACCAGAGAAAAACTTACAAATAGACCATTATGTTGCAGAGCAATGCTCAACAAGGTACGGTAGCCTATCTAAACGAGAAAACAATACATTTTAATTCAATCTTTGACAAACTATTTTACTAAAGAGATATTTCTCAAACTTACCTTCAAAGAAAAACTATTTTCAATTACCTCGCAACCTAGGGAAGAACAAATATTTACCTATTCCAGAAACTAATTTGAATAATCTTCCAAAGGTATTATATAATACTAGTAAATGCCCACAAAGAATTCTAGCTAAACAATCTCAATATTTCAAAGTTTTCTAAAACCATTGGCAAGAAGAAGCCTATTCATACTTTTTAAAGAAGTTTTAGAAACTATCAAAAGCTTATTGACAAAAATCATATTAGAGAACCTTACTCTCGACTAAAAAACTATTGGTTCATGAATCATGACCTCCCAGTCTCCTATTTTGAGATCTGTGTCTCTACTATGAGATTGGTTTTAAAACCTTTATAGAGGGTAGCACAAAGAAAAGATGGTCATACATCCAAGTTTTATTTTGGGAAATAATCCCTCGATATATTAGAAGGGTTCATTTACAAAAACTTTTTCTCTCAAGAAGAAATCGACATTCAAAAAAGATTTTCAAAAAGCGTTTCAATTGGCCAAAAATGATTTTCAGATACAAAATTTTAGGCTACGGTCAATCCGTAGCACCTCCTAGAGGGACGGGGGTCCTGTACCCATCAAAATCTTATGGCCAATCCATAGCACCTCCTAGAGGGAGGGGGGTCCTATACCCATCAAAAACCTACGGCCAATCCGTAGTGCCTCATAAGGGGAGGAATAAAACCCGTAACGTCCATATTACCTCTTAGAGGAAGGGTCAAGATAAGCACCCATCAGTAACCTTCTAGAGAAAGGTCAGCTCTGCAAGCACATTATCCCTTTATGGCAAGAGAAGCCCAAAGTGAGGCTCATCAAACAATGGACTAAGATGTCCAAGCCCAAAGAGAGGCTCATCAAACAATGGACTAAGATGTCCAAGCCCAAAGAGAGGCCCATCAAACAATGGACTAAGATGTCTAAGCCCAAAGAGAGGATCATCAAACAATGGACTAAGATGTCCAAGACCAAGAGAATAAAGGGTTAAAGAAAGAAACCTATCTGTCATCTGAGACAAAGTTGGAATCCTAGAAGAGGATACACACAGAGACGAAGGATATGTTAATGAATTATAGAACTTTAAATCTTAGGAAAATGAGTCCTACATCAAAGGATTGAGAAACTTTCATACCACAAAAGGCACGAGACTAGAAAATGGAAGAAGGAATCCATAACATGGAAACAAAAATAAAGACTAATACGAAAACCAAAGGAATGGAATAGATAATAAGTTTTTAGCCACAAAGATAAAGTACTTCACTCCAAGATCATCAGGTTAAGAAAGCCACTCCTGAATCCTTTGAGATAAAGTGACCGATTGGATAGAAGAGTCTATTATACCTATATATATACATATATACATATACTACCAACTCATAGGCACTTTAGGAGCAACACATTTATTAACATGAAACTTTCCTGTGAATAACTGTAGAATTAAGGTTAGATAAACTTAGCTATCTTTTATTTGAAATCTACTAAATATGCTATTATTAAACATATCTATTTCTTCGTACTTATAATGAATGAAGTTTTTAATTGTTAATTCGTCAGATGAGATCCTGACGAGACTTTGGATAAATTCTTGATTTCGTGAATTTTGAGTTCCATCATTTCTATTGATGCAGATTTCATTTTGGACTTCGTGAATTTTGAATTTCCATATTGCTTTTTATAATGATTTATAGATTTCATATTCATGTTTTCCTTGTCGAATTTCCACGATAACTTTCAATTGAGTTCCTGATTTCATGAATTATGAATTTCCCTGTTTGTCTCTTATGATGGTTTACGAATGCTAGATACTGAGTTTCTCCCCATTGAATTTTCATGATGATTTCTTATTAGTTGCTTGGTTTAATGAGTTCTTGATTTTCCTGTTGAGTTTTTATGATGATTTGGAGACTTTCCCATTTCTAGTTTCCTTACTGAATTTTTGATTTCCAATTTTATGAATTCTGGATTCCCTTGTCCATTCTCATAATGATTTAGGAATTTTGTATTTTTGGTTTCCTTATTGAATTTTTGATGATCTTATTGGTTTTTGGGTTTATTGAATTCTACTCTTCCTTAAGGATTTTTGTGATGATTTATGGACTTTCAATTCCTTTTCATGAAGATTTTGTTTATGATGATTTATTGATTTCATTGACTTCATGATGATTTATCGATTTCATTGGAGAATTTCTATTAAGGCTTCATATTGAATTCCTAGTTTCAAGGTTTCCTAATTCCTTCATTAACTTTCGAAATGGCTTATGAATTTTACATACATGAATTTTCATGATGATTTCCCATCATTCGTTTGTCTATTGAGTTCCTAAATTCTTAACTCATTTGTGGAGTTTTTATGATAATTTATGGATTTCCCATTGATTTTTGTGATGATTTTCTGATTTTGTATTCATGATTTCTTTATTAAATCACTGTGGTGATTTCTTGCTGAATTATTGGTTTAATGAATTTCCCTACTGATTTCTATGATGATTCATGAATTTTACGTGTTACAATTTCCCATTAATTTTCATGGCGATTTCCTACTGATTACTTGTTTCATGAGTTCATGACTTCTTGGTCCTCTTTATTAATTTTCCATGATAATTTATGGATTTTCCATTAACCTTCTAACTTTGAATAAGAATGGAAGGGTTTCAGATCACATTTTTTTTCTTGGATTTTAAATTCCCTGATTCAATGGAATTTAGGCTTCCTTACTGATTTTTGTGATGATTGATGAATTTCGTATTTTTAGTTTTCCTATTGGAATTTTTGGATGATTTTTATTGGGGTTTTGAATTGATGAATTCTGAAATTACTTGATGATTTTCATCATGATTAATGAATTTCTGATTTCCTTGTTGGGTGTTTGATAATCCTTTATAAGATTCTGATCGAATGAATTCTACAATTTCCTTGTGAGTTTCCCTAATGATTTATGGATTTTCTATGCTTGATCTTCTCCTTGAATTTTGAATGATCTTTTATCAATTGAACAATTTCAGGAACTTTGAAATTTCCTTGTGGATTTTAATGGCAATTTATGAATTTCACATCTCCGATTTCTTTATGGGACATCTACTTAATTCCTAACTTTATAAATTTTATATTCTTCTATTTAATTTTATGATTATTTTTAGATTTTCCATTGAATTTAAACTTGATTTCAATACGAGATCTCCATGACACCAAATGGAATCATACGAAACTACTTTCTACTTTTTCACTAAATGAGGATTACTAAATCGATGTTTAAGGTTGAAAATAAAGGAAACTTAGAGGAACAAAAGCTACTTTCATAGCAAAGTTATAACTTTAATAGGAGTTGTTATCTATTTTACAAGAAGTAAATAAGGGAATCCATTAGAGTTTTGTCCTAAAGAAAAAAAGCTACTTTCATACAAGGGGGGGCTAAATGTTAACCATAAAATATTCAGAAGAACGAAGGTATGGAAGAAGGGTCACGAGAGCAATGAGGAAAGATCAGAAAGCACTAAGATGCTCTGGATAATCATACCTTGCGACAAGGAGCTTCCGCCAAAGTCCAAGACTATCTTTCAAAGTCCATAGGCAGGATGATTCTCCAAGAATCCACCTTTCGACTAGGATGAGAGGTCTTTCAACAAAGAAAAAGGAGAAGAAGCTCAAATCGAACCTTTCGAAGGAGTCGAGAAGATGCAGCCATCAAGATTTAATAGCCTCAAACCTTTCGAAGAAGTCGAAAGGTTCCGTTCAGCGAGTTCTTACCTTTCGAAGAAGATGGAGAAATCAAAGCAAGCAGGTGCGACTCTATAATGACCTTTTCGAAAGCATAGCAAGCCTTACGAACCGGTTGGAGCACATCCAGAATACCTTTTGACAAGGTCGAAAGGTTTTTACGAAGAAAGAAATACTAAAGAGTCAGCAAAGAATAGTAAACAACCTTTCGAAAACATTGAAGGGAAGTATGACACTCGACAACAATTAAGTGAGAAGCAACCTTCCGACAAGATCAAAGGATTCATAACAAACATGTGATAAGCAACCTTCCGACGAGGTCGAAAGGTTCATAGGAATTAGGAGGAGAGCTACCTTCCGACAAGGTCGAAGGGAAAACAACAGAAGGAACAAGACAAGCCTTTTGACTACATTGAAAGGTTCAAGAAAGCTTCAGAAGGGAAACCATCCGACAGAGCCGAAAGGTTCACGAAGACATCAGAAAAGCAACCTTTCGTCGAAGCCGAAAGTTTCATGAAGGCATCGGAAAGACAAACCTTCTGACAGCGTCGAAAGGTTCATTATGGCATATAAAGGGCAAACCTTTCGATAAGACAAAAGGTTTGTAGTTCCATATAAAAGGAAAACCTTCCGACCCAGTCGAGAGCATGGAGTCGAAAGGGGGGGCCGCCTTTGTCTATAAATAGGACCCGAGGGGTTATGTTTTAAGGGCGGATTTTTCCTCATTCTAATCTTATAACTTCTAAATTTAAAGCTCTATAATCCTAATTGAGTAGTGATTTGGGGAATTTAATAAAAGTGAAGACTTTTCTTGGATAAAGAGGGAAGTCTTAAGTCTCGTGAATTTACTTTGCAATTTACCTTAATTTTTGCTGGTTTAATTCCAATTTTCAGGTGCAGTTCTTCCGAAAGGTTCTTGTCAACAAAGATAATAATATTCCTTTTGGACAATCTTTATAACCCTTCGGAGACCTCTATCCTGCAACATAAACCCTTCGGACACAATGGAAGCTTGCTTGAATCGACATTCGTAAAACCTTTTGGAGCCATAAAATTTGTGGATCAAACCTTTCGCCAAGGGTCATAACCTGTCATATCCCGAAAACCTTAGCAACCCTCCGAATCTTAAATAGCTATTTGCTTAACCTTTCGGCAAGGATCCAGGTCAACTCTCTGTATAAGGAAAATTAAGGAAATTATATCTTGATCAAGGAAACTGCTTTTGGGGGAAATCTTATAAAGGTTCAACTAAGTCGGTAATCAGCCCACATTAAGTCAGCAAGGTTGGAAGGTCTCAATAAATCTTGTACCTATGCCTTCTTGATGTCATCGAAAGGTCGAATTCAAAGTCTAATTCCAAGCGGAGATACATTAATGATTCTACAGGATATCAACCCTTCGGTATAGTTCGGCTTAATCCCATTACTTAGGGCAGCTCTAAGTTACCAACAGGACATTTACAGACCTTCTAAGAGATTCCACTTTCTACCGTTTCCCAATAACTTTGTCTAATGGGATTCTTTGGGGTGTTGACCATAAATTTGGTTAACATGGAGCTTTTAAGGTGCAAAGGCTACTTGCTACTAATCCCGAGGGTGATTCCAAAATGGATATAGTAGAGGTAGTGCCTTCGATTTCGTTCAGAACCAGAACGAACTTGTGTGGAGAATGCTGGCATTGGATTTCTGCCTGGAGGTTAGTTTTAGCATTCCAAGATGGTTTGCTATGAGGAAATGATAAGAGAATAGCCTCTCAAGCCTCACACCCCGGAAATGGTTAAAACAGGGTTTGTCACAAGGCTATGTGGGTCACTCCCATCAGGATATGATCATCCCATATCTAGAGTCGATATCTCTATGTATGCTTTGGGACCCATTTTTGGTTATTGATCACAAGCTGGGGTGATCATAATTGGTACTATCTAGTCAGGTGTAGACCGGTCTTGTCATACAGGTTGCAAAGGTAACTACAGCCCACGGTACATTTTATCTAGAGGTGTACTATACGGAAGATAGTCCCTTACCTTGCCATTTGTTGTAAATCCATTCCCCAATAAGCGCCTTCGGTTTTTTTATTATATACCTATTATTGTTTTCATGTACACATCACAGCTACTTGATTATTGGTACTTTAAACCCATAGACATTATTATAATATCACTATATTTTATATAGAAATGTTTTGGTTATCGTAAGGTAAAGAACCGTCCGTGTTTATGTGCGGCGTGGTCTTATGAGATACCTTTTGTTTTTAAAGGTTTTTATAAAGTTAATCTTATGCTTTACTCATACCAGACCCATGTCTGACTCGGAGTTTTATTTTCTTTCCTTAAAACTCTTGAGTTCTCAAATTTGAATGAGCAGCCAAGTAGTTCAGGTTTCGATGGATACATTTTTGGAGGAGCTTGGAGCGGATGGCTTCATCGATATCTAATTATTTATTTTATTTCCGTTATGTCATATGTATTTTGTATTATTTAAGTTGGGACATGTAGTTATGACTATCCCAGGGTAGAATTTTTACTATTATGATTCTGATGTATCATTTTGGAAATGACTGTGTAAAAATTTTATGTTAATTAATATATATTGTTCCATTGCATTGTGAGATTCTGTGTTGTTTAGTTTCTTCTTGTCTTCCTTCTTCTTTCTTTCACCCCTAACAATCTGTTTTTTGTACGACTAAATATCAGCGCATGAATACCGAGGATGTATTAAATGTCGCCTTTAGGTGTAAGTAAGGTAAGTCATTATATAAATCATCTATACGCAATATCTAATCTGATCACTTGCTTGGATACATAGACTTTACTTCCGAACTAGTATCGCTCACTCGACCTCCCTAGGTCAGACTCCGATCAGGTTCCTTGATTAGAAACCTCTGTTCTCCTTATATAGCCATATACTATGATAGAAAATCTTAGTATCATATCGGGAATCCAAATCAAGTGCTATTTTCAATTTTTCATTTACAACATTTCATTCAATAATAAATTATTTATGAATTACTTCATAAATTTTCACTTTAGTTTACAATCACTTTAATAAAGACTATTGATTTACAAAACATTTAAAATTTTACTATACTTTTATTTACTCGTATAATACTCTTCTAAATCCTAAGAGTATATACAAAATGTAAGTTTTGTTTTATTTATTTATTTTTCTTAAAATTCAAATGGAGGCCTAAACAAAATATAGGTCTTAAAATCGAGTCATCTACTTCGACCTTTTATCTTAGAGTTTCCTAAGGAAAATGTTTATAGGTTGGCCCAATATTGCCAAATAATTTATGAGACTTAGATGTTTAAACAAAACTACAGTTTTAATAAAGCAACGCTTATTAATATCTTCCTATCCAATTTAACCCATTTAAAAACTTGAGTTAAATTATCTCTTCTCTATCCAAGGGTTTAAATTTCCATTTATCAAATTATTTATCAAAATACCATTTTATTTTAACTCAATTACCTTTAAAGTAACTTAAGATCTAAATGCCCGATTTTTATTTCAAAACCTCATTTGAAATTAGACTACACATATTTCAATATATAAAATAACTTTAACAATGTATTCACTAACACTCACTTTAGGTTCGTTTGGATTCAAACTCATTTCGATCACACAACGTTCGTTAGGCAAACATTTGATCATCACTTAGAAGATTATTCAGATCGCTACAAAACTAATTGAGATGTTTTCCTCCAACTATCCAAAGATAACATACCTTTCTTAAAAATTCTCTTTGAAATATTTATACTTACAAATAGTTCCAAGTAATACCACTATTACTTTTCACAAAAATAATTTTTAAATCAATTCAAGCAATAGCGGGATTTAAATTCTCAAAAACTCTTTTAAAACACATTTTATAACCCAAATTTATATAACATCATATTTATATAAAATCATCACATATTATGATAATTCTTCTTTATTATAAAAGACTTCCTACAATTATTTATCCTTTAAATGTTTTATCTTTCCATTTAGATCATATTAAACAATTTTATTAAAAGATGACTTTCAACTTAACATTTTCTTCAAACACCTTATAGTTAAATTGTGAAACTTAATTCACAAGGGGTTCATTTTAATGTACTCACAATTATCAAAATAATAAATGCCCATAATCTGGTTAAGCAATAATCAACAAATAATAGCCAATGCTCCTACACTAACCGAGCTTGAATAGTCAAACAACAATGATAATAAATAAATATTATCATTTTCAAACAAATAAACACAACACAAATAACTATACCAATTTGAAAATTATTCCTTTATAATTAGATATATAATCCTAGGTAAAATATTTCATTTACCGAATTTTCAAAACTCAATATCATGTCTGATTGCCTTGTTCGAGAGTTTAGAAATCCCTATAGACACCGTGGCGTCCTACATCTCAACAAAAATTCATAAACAACTCAATAGACCAATTAACACAATAGTTTTTACAACAATAAAAAATACGCTCTCATATATATAATACTCCCAACTCATTTTAGCGTGTCACTTACCCTATCTTTAATGAGTTCACCCCACCAAAGCTAATGTTTTCACTTAATCTTCAGCTCTAATACCAGCTATAATATTCTCCCTCCTTAGAGGTGAATACAAATAGTAACCTCGTTCCTGTATTTACGGCCAACCTCTCAACTTCTCAACTAACCCATATAGGGACATGTAGGGGTGAGAGACAAAGCTTCATTACATGGTTCACAATAAGAGAGCCCCCTACCACACTGTCATTTTGAAAATTATAGGAACAATCACATATAATATAACAAAGATAGTAAAAGCTGTCACTCTATAATACATGGTATATCACAGTTAAAAACAAACCTCATCAACCTGGACAGTTGTAACTTCTCGATCTTATAATTGCTGATGGGCATATATAATAGTACGGCGGAAAATAAAATATTACGACTGGCGAACCTCTAGCTCTACTCCATAGGCTCCATGTCACATAAATGATAACTTAGAAAAATACTCGGTTGAAATTCTAGTTGACGTTTTCACATTTCGATTTGGTATAAAATCAAACGACGTTTGATTTTATCTTAAATTTTTACTAGCTCCAAATTCAATGAATCTAATTCCATCATGTAGATAACATCAATGCGAGTCCAACACAATTGACCGCGTCCAAATCCGACCTCGTATGCATTAGTTATCGATTTTATAAGTTGGAGATTAATTAAATCAATTAATTAGCTTAATTGATCACTTAAATAATCACCCTACCTTAATTCTATTTCTTTCCCAAATCAAAACTTCTTCCTGCCTGTGCACATGTACACCCATCAATGTCAACCATGCACGCACCACCTATCACCACCACCCAACCACGAAATCGCGTGCCGATGATTGCAAACGAAATCTCTCTAACTCTTCTCCACAACGCACACCCAAACACACATCCCGATCACCAAAAGAATCGCGACGTCCACACACTCCTTCTTATCTAGGCCGAAGTTGTAACTCCCCATACCACGTTGCACGCCTCCAAACTTTGGCAAAACGATGCCCTCCACTCTATAAACCCAGATGCATCCTCCTTTAGCCCAAAACGCCTCCAATCCTCAACTAAGTGAAACACTAGTTTCACTGTAAATTTTGGAACACCCCTAAACATTGACCAAAATTCACCATACACATAGAGAGGTGTAGACCTCTTTAATATGATTCCAAAGAAAGTTGTTTTGTGATTTTTAGTGGGTTATAGCACTCGAACTTGATTTTAAAAGAAACTGCCTTTTTTTTATTTACTGGAGGTGCAAATGAAAAGGAGAGGGAAAGAAGGAAAGTGAACTTTTTTCTCAGGTGTTGACTTGTTTCATTCTTATAAACAAACTTACTTCTCTTGATTCTCAGGTTAACCAAAAATTTTAAGCCACACCTCACACCACCGTCAAATTTTTGAAGTTGATTTGATTTTTAAAAGGTTTTAAAATAAAGGTTTCCCCGTATTTCGCTACACAATATCCCATTGGCGTACGAAGTGCGAATGATAGAAATAAAAATACGATCGCGCACCAAACTGCTATGCGATCTCAAATCGACAATAAAATACTCTAGTTATTTCATTCCATGAAATTTCAAAAATACCATTATTTGCCATAAAATACATCAAATGAAAATTTAATTATTCCCCAAATTAAAAATTATGGAAAATTCAAGTTAATTACAATAAAAATACGTCATAAAAATCAAGTTGTTTTACTAAAAATTGATTTTCTTATTATTTATTCAGACTATTTATTATCGTAAATAAATTTACAAAATGAGTTCATGATTATTATTTATTAATTAAAAGAATTAATTAAGGCTATTAAATCCATTTAATTAATATTCAATTCATAATTCAAATTTTTAAATAATCGCTATATTTGAATTCAGGTTATTAAACTTTAAAAACCAATTATTTCAGTATTTAAAATTAACTAAATATTTAAAGTCAAAACGATAAAATTCTGGGATGTTACAGTAATACACTGCCTAATATTTGGAGAGCATCACATACTCTAATCTCAACGAATGTATTGATATCCGATCTCAATATATCTTGACTAGGAATATTTAAATGTATATTTATTTTCGTCGTGGCAAATTACTCATTGTTACAACACATTGTAACTACTAACAAAAAACGTACCATTTATGGATTTTTTATTAAATACACTTTTAGTTAAATTAATTAATCAATATAGCACATTATATCAAGTATATAATAGAAAAAATACATTTTATTTCGAACAATATTGCTTATCAAGTTAGATGTATGTAACAAATTACATAATTGCCTGTATGACATACCCCTAACTCTATCAATCATGGGATTACCAACATTTGAAATCACCGCTAGCTCAGTTTTATATATATATGTATGTATGTATGTATGTATATTTGTGTGTGTGTGTGTTGCTTTTATTGCTACACATATTCAAGGTGATATACATAGCCTATTGGTTGAATTAACCACAACCTCTTATTTCGAATATTTTCAACCCAAAGCTTATTAACTTAGATTGATCATGAATTTAGGATTGACATCCCAGACTCAATATCACTTATGAAGTTCGATTCTGAATGCTCCTTCATAAGGAGGTTTTGTTTCTATAAATAATTCTCTAGTATTTGGCAAATAATCGAGAACACTTTAGACTGCAATTTAGCGATGTAAATTTGGATTTGATACCTTTTTATGTATCAAATAAACAAGCAAAATGTGATATTGTAGGGAATACAGCATGCATGATAATTCCTATTGCCAATGCATAAGGAATTCATCTTACATGCTCCATATTAAACATTTTAATATACCGTCTGCGTATATCGTTTGGAACATTCCCAACATCCTTTTGTACTAATTATAAAAGATGTCTTTTGAAATCCAATATCGAGAATTAAACAACAAAGCGAAAACTGATTTCAACATGGGTACATCGTTAGTATACTTATAGTTTAGAAATTATTGGTACCTTATACTATTTTTTTTCTACAAACATATGCTTACTCTTCATTCTTACTAAAGTTGATTTTTGTATCAAAATATTTGCTCAATTCGAATGCTTATGGAGTGATCCTTACGTATTTGTTCTTAGATCCTATCTAAACCACAAACTCAGTATCGCTCCCACTGACTTTGACACACTTTACTTGTTTTGTGTAAACTCTATTCTAAATTATTATTTAGAGATTTAATTTTGACATATATGTACCAAAAACACAAAATCATATCGAGTGATATTTTTTTGAGTAAAATCCAAATTAATTTAAGCACGTTGAATGATGAATCTGTTATGTTAGTTTCAATAATTAAAATTTACAATGTTATTCTTATCAACGATGCTTACTGTATTCCAACTTCATTAGATTTTTTGTTGAGGAAACATTTGTGTTTGATGGATCGTATCCCCTTGGGTACATTATTAAAACCATACTTTCATAATGTATTTGGAATTCATTCCGGATTTGTGCATCATGCCATATGACAAATTCAATACTCTTAATGGTTTATTGACAATTGAGGAAATTCTTTTCTTGACGTTGATATAAAACTCATAGTTTTATTTTAATAAGCGAGTGTTCATATTAGACATTCTAATGATTCATTTCTATTTTGGCTTTGTTAATTTTATTTCATCCTTCGTAATCAATTTTATTTTGGATCGTATCTAAAACCATTTGACTACCAATAAATTCAAAAGAAATTCCTTCATCATGAACTGGCATTTCTTCAAACAAAAATTATTTCTTAGAGCAACAGAATAGATATTCATAAACATTTTATGAACTGTCTTTATATGTGTATAAAAATGATTTAGTTTTTAGTTTATGATACTTAAATTAATGACATAAGTTAGTCAACCAATGTTGATCAGTCCCAAACTCCTTTGGGTGATCCACACAAGATCCCTCAGGAGCAAATATTACATGCATCCTCTAGACTCGCACAACTTGTCAACTCCATGACCTAGAATATGTAAGGGTTTCTTATAAACTTTAATCCTGTATGATCTCATAAACTATGCTTTTAGATGAAACTAAGTTCAACCTATGTACTTATTCTTAAGTACACGTCCTTACTAAAAGAAGTTAACTCAACTTCCTCATCATCAATTGTACTTTGTCAATTAAAGTTCGATGACTCCTTATCAATACATCATTATCTATTATAAGGAAGAGTGACTTTTGAGATTGAATCGTATTTCATTTTAGGTACTTTTGGAACCTTTTTCCAATATACTCAATTATTTGATCAAATTGAAATATTTTATTTCCTTTGTAGGTTATTTTTCTACTTCCATTTTATATTTTATGAACTTATCATAGATATACTATTTGTGTATCAAATACATATGTCTATGATAGTTCATCAGTAAATTTAATGAAGTAAGTTGATCCATTTTGATATCATTAGACCTTCAAATGCATACATCTGTATGTATCAATCCGAAGAGTTCATTAACTCCTTTTTCACTCCCATTAAACGAGTGCATTGCCCTTAATCATTTGAGATATAATTCATTAGTAGCATATGATTCATAATCATATGATCAAAGAAATATTTCTCAGAATTATATGGCTTAGTCTATAATTTCAAAATAATTGTAATAATTTACATACTTCGGCATTTTCTAATGCATCACCTTTATTATGAAAACGAATACCATTAATATAGCTTTATCTTATAACGAATATTCATAATGTTCATAAAAAAATAAATCTATATCTATTTTCAGTCAAGAATAAAAAACGTTTACTATTTCATAAATAATATTTGGTATATTAATGAAGACAATCTTTCACAACATGGTGCATCCATTGATAAGTATTATATGACATGCTCATACTATTTCCGCAATTACTATAACAGCACATGAATTACGAAGCTCCACTCAACCATTTAATATTGGCTATTTAATTCATTTCAGGTAACTAGTTTACAGTCGAGAGTTTTAGATCAAATATTTTATAGTCAAAGATATAAATCCCATAGAAAACAATTTTCTATAAGAAAATACATTTGTAATAAATCATGTTTCTCATTCTATATTAAGTATCTATTAGTACATTACACAATTCTTGTATTTGATGTTTCTTCATGAAGTAAATGTGACGATTCACTCTCTTTATCCCAACTGTGCATATGTTACATCCACTCTCGAACATTCATTTTGCTTTCAAATGGTCAAACTATCTAAAGCAAACTATTATTATAAGACTACACCGAATTCTTTGTAAAAATGCATTCGGTCATCCTTAACGTTCAATAATATCAAATAAGTTGAACTTTACATAAACCGGTCAAACTGACATTTCAGTGACCGAATTCCTAGGTCCATCTTGTGGTTCTTGGTCAATTGTTGCATCTAACACCAGAAGATCTTTATTGCAAACAATAATATTGAATACACAACCTCACATTATGGTTTACTTTCTTATTTCAAATGAATCAATTTCATCGAAATTTTATATATTACAAAATTGACTGTTCACTATACAACTTTTGTATATGCTCAAATACAGATCAAATATCCATATTGTTGTATTGCCTTAGGGTTCAAAACTCATAGAAGACAACACACGGTCTTCGGCATATAAATAGCTAGGTGACCAAGGTGTGAATGTTTTAGTAGTTGTAATTTTGGCTCTTGCATGGGTATCGAAGCGATAACATGCTTAAAGGATTTATTGGTAAGTATATTTTATATTTCTATGTCAATCTTAAATTTTTTCTTTAGTATATTTCATGATAAACATTTTATCAATTATATTAGTTGCACAAATTTATCATAGTAGATTATTTTGACTTTATACATTATATGTTCTTACAGTATTAGAGAGGTTAAATGTTATTATTCCATTTTTATAGTAAGGCTCCCACTAGATTTTTATATTCCTTAAAACCCTAAGAGATTATAGAAATCTTTTGATTCCTCTAGTGAGTGTTTGGACCTGTTTTCGTTGAGATTCTAATCTCGAGTTTTCTCAACAAATCATAGACCTGCAAGTCATGGATAATCACATTATCGATTGTAATATATACAACTCCTAATCCATTGTCTTTGCCCTAATATCATGTCGAACTTGAGTTTTCTCAACAAATCAAAAGAGATTATTCACTCATACCTGCAATTTTGCGACGGCCTAAGTATAATGCATGTACCTTGAGTTTGGTCAACAAAATACATGCATGTATCTTACCTCGTCTAGGCAATGTATTGATAGTAATACACAAAACATCTATAGCTTGAGTTTGCTCAACAACTAATGAGTATTCAAGTAATCTACTAATATATAAATGGTAGAGGATAACCCGTATATTAGAGATTCATAGTCTTTAACATACATGTGTAGAGTGATATCGATTAAGTGTCAAACACATCTGAAATCACGATATACGTACATTATGTATGTACTTACTCCAAAAAATCTATTTTGGGTTTATTTCAGTTCCACTTACATTATGTTATACATATATAATTATACAAGTTAATTTGTTTATAACTATTATAATTTAATTAACTTATATAATGTATATATGTACCTTATTAATCAACCATATTTATTAATCTTAATTTTATTAATTAAAACTTATTTAATTAGTTTTTATTGTTTAAATCATATTTAATTAATTTCATTTATTTTAAGTTTTGAAATTAAATATTATTCTTCTTAAACTATTTAAGATAAATAATTAACTATAACATTTATAATTTGTTTATATATACCTATATATATATATGTCTTTATTTGTGACGACCCGGATTTTTGGACCAGTTAAAATTGCCAAAAATCCGTCCGTTCTAAAACTACTAATGGAAACTACCAACTTAATACACAATATTTGATGAATATTCAACACTATAAATGTATAGGATACAATTTCAATTATACAACTTATCAGAGTAATTAATTTATTTATTAATCCTACAAAGTGTGCTTTAATACATACCAAATACAATGACTATAAATTTACCATTGCACAACTCTAATGAGAGAGACAACACTATCCTTACCTGAGAACTCAATAAACAATGTAAATGTGGAATAAAATTGTAAGCATGAAAGATATAATAACACAAGATAAACAACAGCCAATGACAGATAAACATGAAAGAGTTATTTTATTTTACGGGCTGCATCACTACCACTTATGACTGCCTACGTACCCCTATCTAATTGGGTACCCAATTAGATACAGGATCAAGCCAACGTAGTTCACCTACCGCAAATAGGACTCATGGAGCCTATGGTGCAACAAATAATATGCAATTCCCAAAACTATCCACTTATGCTTAATCTTCAATTTTAGATTTTCAAATCTAATTACCTTTACGGAAATTATGTCTTTGGACTTTATTCTCAAATTCTTACTTCAAAACTTTTGAAATATATATATCTTTTATATTCAAATTATACTTTACTTCGGGATCTTAAATCAAATCACTTTTGAAAAGTTTATTTGGAAATCCCAAATACTGTAATAAAAACATATCAAACCATATGCAATCAGATCGGGAGGTTTCTCCTAATAACAAGGCAACTGGGTCCCAGCCTTTATACAATCGATAAATAAGTACATCCCTCTATTCCATGAGCGGACTGTACCAAAAACACATGCCCACTTTTTAGTTACGGGTTATCTGAATCATTGGTAACATAACAAATCATTTTATATCTCGAAACGATAAATTATTTCACACTAATATTCATAAGTACTTTCAAATCTATAATAATTTTCATTTCCCAAATTTGTTCAAAAATCATCTTAAAACCATCGGGTTTAGTCCTCGAAATTCTTTCCGTTTTATAAAACATTTTTATAAAACCATTCTTGTATAAATCACTTTTATATAATATAACTTCAAAATATTCATTACCAAACATTTCTATTTCTTTTAAAGGGAAAGCATTTCGTAACATTTCCATTTGAAAACCAATTTTCAAAACAATTCACTAAATTGAAGTGAACCAAATATTACCGCTAAACACCTTATAGCCAAATTGTGAAATAAATCACAAGGTGTTAGCCTACAATTATTTTCTACCCAACCTATGCATATGGATAATTAATTGCTCATAAACTGGTCGAGCAAAATCCAAACAACCAAACAATCAATTAACAAAATAAACACAACAATAAATGATAAATCAACGCTTCATTCCATCAAATATTTATAACACTTTATTTTAGCTTGGGTTAAAACGGTTTGATATTTATTTTGGAGCATACGGGCTTTCCGCATATTTATTTTCGCCCAAGTCTCCTTGGATCTCATAGACGAAACACATGTACTAGTCGTTTCCGCATACTCAGTTATCAACTTTATTTTGGAATTTATAAAGATTCCAAATTATCGTTTAAAAACTTTATTTTCCTTTTAAAAACATTCACAATTGATTTAGGGAAAAATCGTTACATTTAAACATATTTTCAAAAAGTTATACCATTCGCAGCATAAAAGTGTTGCGGAAAATGCTATATAAGCTTATTTGTTTAAATCAACTTTTAAACATTCGATAATTCAAATTTTCCAATCCAAATCTCTTTTAAACCATTTTAATAGATTTATCAAATTTATTTCATATTTTTAAAACATTTAAAAATATCATTTATAAAGAAATCCCTTTTTGGATTTCGAACTGCAAAACCGCGATGTTTTTAGAAAATTGTTTTGGACATATTTCAAACTCTACTTGATGAAATCTTGATTTTCTTTCTTCGTTTGAAAACTATGGATATAGTAGACCGGAAAATTCTTATCTCGAAGAATTCTGAGCTATATTCCACTTTGTACACTCATTTAACTTTTATGGCGCGAAATCGCGAACTACCATTACGCGATGCGCCTAGTTTTGACTTGTTTTTCAATTTCTTTTCAAACTTCTTGGAAACACTTTTAAATGTTAATAAAACATTTCTAAATCATTTTAAACTCATTTTAAACAATATTTTATATTTCAAATCATATTCCATTACATTTCATATTATAATATCATATTATTATAATATCATTTTCAATTTTCTTTTTAAAATCATTTAGAGGCTAAATCACTCCATAAACAAATTATTATGGATTTAATTTCCATTAAATTAAATATGGTTAATTACTAACCATTTCTTTTATCATATATCAAACAAGTTATCAACCACATAAACAATCATATAATCAACCAATTTTGCAATCAAGTTATCAAACATTTAATCATTCAATATATAACAAACTTTTCATATAATTAACTTGAAATATTTTGTGGATTTATTAGTAAATAAGAGTACTCGCCTTTAACCAAACCGATTGACTTTCTACCAACATTCTTACTAACAACACTTCACTAACTACTTCAACTAATCAACTTCTACTCCATTTCTTTTTCTTTATGCTATCGACCTCTTCTTCCAAACTCCCGAAAATCCGGCAGAGCTTCCGCAGCACCTTGAATTTGCTCCAAGCTTCTTAGAATGAAATCGGCGGCACTTCCTTCTCTTTTTCTTGCTCCGGAGCTTCACAAACTTGCTCCTCCTTCTTGATAGTTCGACCTCACCCTATTCCATCCCTTCCTCCATCATTTCTTCACTTCTTAGATGTTAAACCATGTTTTAATTGTATTCTAAGGTCTTTGGCAAAGTTTGGTGGTGTTTTTACTTTATTTGATATGGTTTTGAAAAAGTTAGTAAGGAAATGGAAGAGAAGAAGCAATTAAAGAAGCTTTTAGAAATCTTGAGAAAGGAAGAAGAAGAAAATGTAGAAATGTGTAAAACAAAGTGGAAGAATGATGGTCTTATTTATAGAAAAGTTTTGGATTAAAATAATATTTTGTAAAAAGACCAAAATACCCTTAATTACTTATAAAATAATCTTATTTTTTTTCAACAGTTAACATCACATTTCAAATCATTACTTTATACCATATTCACTGAGATATTAAGTAAAAAAAGTAATAATTATGTTTCTTTGATTTGATGTTTTACTTTTTGACTTTTGTACTTTTTTGTCTTTTTATGCTTATTTTTTATTAATTATATTCTAGAATTTTCTAAGTATGTTTAGTAAAATTAAACTTGATTAGTGAATTAATTAATACTTACACTATTTGAATATATGTTCCTATATAACAAAATAAAGGTGTGACGACGTTGCGACAACTTTTAATCGACAAAATGTTGATTTTTGACAAAATGTTTTACGGTCACATTTTGACGTTTTGATTAAACCATTTATTTATGTAAACCAAATTTAAAAATAAACACTCATAAATTAATTAAAATAATTTATTTAACCATTGAAACTTACTTTTCTAAAATCAGCATTTTGTCACTTTTGTCGATATAGGCAAATGTTACTATTTTTGTGTATACTTCTCTTCCCAAACCCTATCTAATTTTGCTTGAATCATATAACCTTACCTATTTTACATTTAAAATCACTTTAAATAGTATATTTTAAAGTGGTCAAATTCTGGGTCGTTACATTCTCCCCTACTTAAAAGAATTTCGTCCTCGAAATTAAAACGACGAAAAAATATAACAAAAAAACAACAATTAACGAATGTTAAGCACACCAAAAATAGTAATATCACTCATAACTCCGGTCGGAGGTACGGTGCCTTATCCTATCCATTTTATTTATCAAATTAAGGTAGTTTCATTTTTAAAATTCCTAGGTTGATATACTAACCCAAGATGAATTTTACTTAGGCACCTAACCTAAGCTCTGATACCACGTGTGACGACCCGAATTTTCGGACCGGTTAAAATTGCCAAAAATCCATCCGTTCTAAAACTATTAATGGAAACTACCAACTTAATACACAATATTTGATGAATATTCAACACTATTAAATGTATAGGATACAATTTCAATTATACAACTTATCAGAGTAATTAATTTATTTATTAATCCTACGAAGTTTGTTTTAATACATACCAAATACAATGACTATAAATTTACCACTACACAACTCTGATGAGAGAGACAACACTATCCTTACTTGAGAACTCAATAAACAATGTAAATGCGGAATAAAATAGTAAGCATGAAAGATATAATAACACAAGATAAACAACAGCCAATGACAGATAAACATGAAAGAGTTGTTTTATTTTAGTGACTACCACTTGTCACTGCCTATGTACCCAATTAGATACAGGATCAAGCAAACGTAGTTCTCCTACCGCAAATAGGACTCATGGAGCCTACGATGCAACAAACAATATGCAATTCCCAAAACTACCCACTTATGCTTAATCTTCAATTTTAGATTTTCAAATCTAATTACCTTTACGGAAATTATGTCTTTCGACTTTATTCTCAAATTCTTACTTCAAAACTTTTGAAATATATATATCTTTAATATTCAAATTATACTTTACTTCGGGATCTTAAATCAAATCACTTTTGAAAAGTTTATTTGGAAATCCCAAATACTGTAATAAAAACATATCAAACCATATGCAATCAGATCGGGAGGTTTCTCCCAATAACAAGGCAACTGGGTCCCAACCTTCATACAATCAATAAATAAGTACATCCCTTTATTCCAAGAGCGGACTGTACCAAAAACACATGCCCACTTTTTAGTTATGGGTTACCCGAATCATTGGTAACATAACAAATCATTTTATATCCCGAAGCGATAAATCATTTCACACTAATATTCACAAGTACTTTCAAATCTATAATAATTTTCATTTCCCAAATTTGTTCAAACATCATCTTAAAACCATCGGGTTTAGTCCTCGAAATTCTTTCCGTTTTATAAAAAAAATTATAAAACCATTCTTATATAAATCACTTTTATATAATGTAACTTCAAAATATTCATTACCAAAAATTTCTATTTCTTTTAAAGGGAAAGCATTTCGTAACATTTCCATTTGAAAACCAATTTTCAAAACAATTCACTAAATTGAAGTGAACCAAATATTGCCGCTAAACACCTTATAGTCAAATTGTGAAATAATTCACAAGGTGTTAGCCTACAATTATTTTCTACCTAGCCAATGCATATGGGTAATTAATTGCTCATAAACTGGTCGAGCGAAATCCAAACAACTAAACAATCAATTAACAAAATAAACACAACAATAAATGATAAATCAACGCATCATTCTATCAAATATTTATAACACTTTATTTTAACTTGGGTTAAAACAGTTTGATATTTATTTTGGAGCATCCGGGCTTTCCTTTCGACATGTTCCGTCCCTTGTCCAAGTCTCCTTGGATCTCACAAATGAAACACATGTACTAGTCGTTTCTACATACTCATTTATCAACTTTATTTTGGAATTGATTATAAAGATTCCAAATTATCGTTTAAACACTTAATTTTCCTTTTAAAAACATTCACAATTGATTCAGGGAAAAATCGTTACATTTAAACTTATTTTCAAAAGGTTATACCATTCGCAGCATAAAAGTACTACGGAAAGTGCTATATAAGCTTATTTGTTTGAATCAACTTTTAAACATTCGATAATTCATATTTTCCAAGCCAAATCTCTTTTAAACCATTTTAATAGATTTATCAAATTTATTTCATATTTTTAAAACATTTAAAAATATCATTTATAAAGAAATCCCTTTTTGGATTCCGAACTGCAAAACCGCGATGTTTTTAGAAAATTGTTTTGGACATATTTCAAACTCTACTTGATGAAATCTTGATTTTCTTTCTTCGTTTGAAAACTATGGATACAGTAGACTGGAAAATCCTTATCTCGAAGAATTCCGAGCTATATTCCACTTTGTACACTCATTTAACTTTTATGGCGCGAAATCGCAAACTACCGTTACGCGGCGCGCCTAGTTTTGACTTGTTTTCCAATTTCTTTTCAAACTTCTTGGAAACACTTTAAAATGTTAATAAAACATTTCTAAATCATTTTAAACTCATTTTAAACAATATTTTATATTTCAAACTCATATTCCATTTTATTTCATATTATAATATCATATTATTATAATATCATTTTCTACTTTCTTTTTAGAATCATTTAGAGGCTAAATCACTCCATACACATATTATTATGGATTTAATTTCCATTAAATTAAATATGGTTAATTACTAACCATTTCTCTTATTATTTATCAAACAAGTTATCAACCACATAAACAATCATATAATCAACCAATTTGGCAATCAAGTTATCAAACATTTAATCATTCAACATATAACAAACTTTTCATATAATTAACTTGAAATATTTTGTGGATTTATTAGTAAATAAGAGTACTCACCTTTAACCAAACCGATTAACTTCCTACCAACATTCTTACTAACAACACTTCACTAACTACTTCAACTAATCAACTTCTACTCCATTTCTTTTGCTTTATGCTATCGACCTCTTCTTCCAAACTCCCGAAAATCTGGTAGAGCTTCCACAGCACCTTGAATTTGCTCCAAGCTCCTTGGAATGAAATTGATGGCACTTCCTTCTCTTTTTCTTGCTCCGGAGCTTCACAAACTTGCTCCTCCTTCTTGATAGTTCGACCTCACCCTATTCTATCCCTTCCTCCATCATTTCTTCACTTCTTAGATGCTAAACCATGTTTTAATTGTATTCTAAGGTCTTTGGCAAAGTTTGGTGGTGTTTTGACTTTGTTTGATATGGTTTTGAAAAAGTTAGTGAGGAAATGGAAGAGAAGAAGCCATTAGAGAAGCTTTTAGAAAACTTGAGAAAGGAAGAAGAAGAAAATGTAGAAATGTGTAAAACAAAGTGGAAGAATGGTAGTCTTATTTATAGAAAGTTTTGGATTAAAATAATATTTTATAAAAAAGACCAAAATACCCTTACTTACTTATAAAGTAATCTTATTTTTTTTCAACACTTAACATCACATTTCAAATCATTACTTTATGTCATTTTCACTTAGATATTAAGTAAAAAAGTAATAATTATGTTTCTTTGATTTGATGTTTTACTTTTTGACTTTTGTACTTTTTTGTCTTTTTATGATTACTTTTTGTTAATTATATTCTAGAATTTTCTAAGTATGTTTAGTAAAAGTAAACTTGATTAGTGAATTAATTAATACTTACACTATTTGAATATTTGTTCCTATATAACAAAATAAAGGTGCGACGACGTTGCGACAACTTTTAATCGACAAAATGTTTTACGATCACAGTTTGATGTTTTAGTTAAACCATTTATTTATGTAAACCAAATTTAAAAATAAATTTGTATAATGTTATTTAAAAACACTCATAAATTAATTAAAATAATTAATTTAACCATTGAAACTTACTTTTCTAAAATCAACATTTTGTTACTTTTGTCGATATAGGCAAATGTTACTATTTTTGTGTATACTTCTCTTCCCAAACCCTATCTAATTTTGTTTGAATCATATAAACTTACCTATTTTACATTTGAAATCAATTTAAATAGTATATTTTAAAGTGTTTGCACCAAAATTGGTCACAAACCCCAAATATCATGAAAGCACCAGTGTATGAACACAAATTAGCAGTATATAATCACAGATCTCAGATCTAAGTATTGTAGAGGATAAGAATGAAGAATAATAAACTTAAAACTGAAAGAAATAGATAGAGACACAAGATTTATAGTGGTTCGGCGATCTTGCCTACGTCCACTCTGAAGTAGTTTTCTTTATTGATCTT
Organism: Allium fistulosum; assembly: GCA_030737815.1. Lineage (NCBI taxonomy): Eukaryota > Viridiplantae > Streptophyta > Magnoliopsida > Asparagales > Amaryllidaceae > Allium > Allium fistulosum. The sequence goes on from CM060901.1 coordinate 639,335,064, forward strand.
TCTTTGATGTTTACAATTGATTTCAGCAAATAATAATCAATAACGATGATTTGCAACAGTGAAATTCGTTGGTAAAAGCAACCATGGAGTTCAGATCCGTGTTTGGCAGAGTCTAGGCGTTGGATATCTCCAAGAAGAAGTAGAAGAAGAACCCCTTTTTTGTTGGCTTTGGGGGTCTATTTATAGGTGTAGGAGGCTGATATTTTGCTCAGATCTCGGGAGACCCTCTCTGGCACGTGACCAGGCCCATGCGCCCAAGCCCGTGAAGTTTCGGTCCGATCCGTGATCGATACGAATAGATTTTGTATCGATTAAAATTTCATCCAATGGAGTCGAAATTTGGCGTGGACATTCTTCAGCATGGACGTAGTCTTCTGTGAAAATTTCATAGCATTTGGACTTATAGATTAGGAGATATGATCGATACGAATTGGGATTCTCGGTTGGCTCGTTCGACTCGCTCTGTTCGACTCGCTCTTCGACTCGATCGCTTCGAATCGGTTCAGCAGCAGTCCCCTTCGTGTCGAGGCATTTGTGTTGTCTTGTTCGAATCGATAGGAGGTGGAAGACTTTGAATGGATACGAAGTGGAGTGAGTCGAAATGCCGCTCTTTGATGGAGTCGAACCAGATGGAGTCGTTCAGTTGTTTTCTGAGAGATGCAGAGTGAGTCGAAGAGAGGTTTTGAGATGGAGTCGATGTGGAGTGAGTCGAAATGGAGCGAGTCATTCAGTTGTTTTCTGAGAGATGCGGAGCGAGTCGAAGAGGAGCACTTCTGATGGATGCGAAGCGAGTCAAAGTAGGCAAGCGGAGCGAGTCGAAGTAGGCAAGCGGAGCGAGTCGAAGTAGGCAAGCGGAGCGAGTCGAAGTAGGCAAGCGGAGCGAGTCGAAATGTGCACTTCCAATGGATTCGAACTAGAGCGAGTCGAAGAAGGTTGTTCTTTAATCAATTTTGCATCGGTTGTAACTTGAGCATACGAACTCGGATTGACTTGAGATTTGGAATGTTGACTCTCATAGCTTAGCTTGTCATGTCATATCAATTTTGGCTCGATCCGGACTCGGAAAAAATTTGTCGATATTCATAGTGAACCTGCGCATAACCGATTTTCTAGACGAACTGTTTTTTGCCTCTAGTCAAGTTCTTGGTGTCACAGCCTTGCCAAAAGGCGGGATAACATTTGCCCCCCAAAGTACGTCTTGTGGAAACATGATGTGCTTTGAAATGCTGCAATCTTTACTCTGAATAGTTATCGTCTTTTCGATGAAAGTTGTTGCTTTGTAATGCCATGAGCTGGATGTTCATATCATGTTGATGACCTGCAAAGGAATTTATAGTTTTTATCTAACCGCGAATGATGATCGTTAGGGATCGTATGTCATTCGGGGTGATATGTGACCATTCGGGGTCGGATGCCGTTCGCGACGAATGATGACCATTCGCGGTCGGGGTGCCGTTGGAGGCGATTTGTGACCGTTCGTGGTCGGGTGCCGTTCGAGGCGAATTTTGACCGTTCATGGTCGGATGCCGTTCGAGGCGAATTTTATGTGCCCGGGGGGGACTTAGTATTAACAATGTCAGATTTCACGTTCGAGTGAGTTTCTGAACTGTTTGTGGTGGCGGTTTATCGCCATCTCAGAGCATGCCTGAGGACCGTTCGCGATCCCTTACATGTGTAAGTGGCTTAGCCGTTGTGGAATCATAGGTAGTGGATGTTCGTTCAAAATGAGTTTTTCAACAGAATTGTTCAACAAAAATCAAATTCAAACATAGAGATGGAAAATAAAAGTAAAACAGGGACGTCAAAGTGCAAACACCTACACCGTTACGATTAGTAGTCGTAGCAGAGCATGCCTGAGGATCGTTCGCGGTCCTGTACATGTGTAAATAACTTAACCATATTGGTGTGGAGTTTGCTACTTATTCGTCATTACCCCAATCAGTTGATGACAAGCTGACGCCGCGATCCTGAGCCGTCCCCAGCAAGTGCAGGTGGTGGTCGCTCCCGTTCCACCGTTGTCGTTCCCCCTCTTACATACTGTGATAGCATACTTTTTCGGATATGTCCCTCAACCTCATCCTTCAAGTGTCTGCAGTCATTCGTATTATGACCGTTCAGCTCGTGGAATAGGCAATACTTGTCGGATCTTCTTTCATTGTTGGTTGGATCCCTTCTCATCGGCCTCCGATAGGGAATCTGCCCCCTAGTATCCTGGTAGATTCGCTCCAAAGTTTCATTCAACTCCGTGTAAGAGGTGAATCTTGGTTCCTTCTGGGGTCATGTCGGTTCATCACTATTATCTTCAGCCTTTCGCTTCCCTTTACCAGTCCCTGAATCTGTTCTAGGAGGATTTTCACCCTTGACTACATAAACCTCGGTTCCTTCTCCTTCCTCTCTTTTAGCATTTGCATCCTCTAATCGTAAAAATCCTTCAGCCTCGTGATAAAATTCTCCTAGATCCATAGGGGGATCCCTTGTTAACGAATTCTTGAACTCTGTGCCATCAGCTATGCCAGAGACAGCTGCCATCAAAACCATGGATGGATCGGGTCGATCCACCGATGCTGCCACTGCATTGAATCGCGTCAGAAAGATCCTCAAAGACTCCCCGGTTCTTTGCTTCATTGCTGCCAAACTCATCACATTCTTAGGTCTCGAAATGTGAACTCTGAATTGCCTCATAAACCTCTCAGTCATATCGGTCCATGTTCCTATGGAGCCACTCTCCAGTTGTCTAAACCAAAGCGCTACAATTTCTATCAAGTACAATGGGAAGCACCGGGCCATGACCTCCTTCGATGCCCCCAATACCTCCATATGCCTCATGTATCGTGTTAGATGCACTGCAGGATCTGTCCTTCCAACGTACGTCTCCAATGTTGGTTGCTTGAATTCTAGTGGATTCCTAGCTTGCCTGATCGTAGGAGCGAAGGGACTCCTATTCACATCCTCCAGATCTCTATTCACTAGTCCGCCTCTCATGGCTCGTCTGACCATCTCCGCCAATCTGTCATTATCTCCAAGTTGTAGTCCTTGTCTGTTGCTTCCGATTTACCCTCCGAGTTCACGAGGGATTCCTGGAGTCTGCTCTCCTGGCTGAGCGTTCATTTTTCTGTCAATGTCACGTTGCGCAGTTCCACCTGGTACTCCGCTCGGGATTGGGCTATCATGCTCTGGGTTATTGCCCCCTAGCTCTGGCGCTGTGCCAGACGGTCCCGCTCCGTTCTGAACTATGGTTGCTCCTTGATTTTGCGCTCCTAGTTGCCCAATCTGAAGAAGCAAGTTCTGGATCATTTCCTCTTGTCTTTTCATCATTGTCTCTATCTCATCCCTGGTGATGAAGATTGATGTCTGATTTGCACCTGCGGAAGCCTCTTGACTCCCTTCATGCTGACCTCTCTTTGGCCTTTGTCTTCGATTTGATTGTCTTGTCATAGCTTTTCAGATCTGAATTCCCTAATCCTTCAAATTCAATTTCCAAATGATAGAATCCTGAGTTCAATTCTCAGTGAAAGCACCAAAGTGTTTGCGCCAAAATTGGTCACAAACCCCAAATATCGTGAAAGCACCAGTGTATGAACACAAATTAGCAGTATATAATCACAGATCTCAGATCTAAGTATTGTAGAGGATAAGAATGAAGAATAATAAACTTAAAACCGAAAGAAATAGACAGAGACATAAGATTTATAGTGGTTCGGCGATCTTGCCTACGTCCACTCTGAAGTAGTTTGCTTTATTGATCTTTCTTTGATGTTTACAATTGATTTCAGCAAATAACAATGAATAACGATGATTTGCAGCAGTGAAATTCGTTGGTAAAAGCAGCCATGGAGTTCAGATCCGTGTTTGGCAGAGTCTAGGCGTTGGAGATCTCCAAGAAGAAGAAGAAGAACCCCTTTTCTGTTGGCTTTAGGGGTCTATTTATAGGTGTAGGAGGCTGATATTTCGCTCAGAACTAGGGAGACCCTCTCTGGCACGTGACCAGGCCCGTGCGCCCAAGCCTATGAAGTTTCGGTCCGATCCGTGATCGATACGAATAGATTTCATATCAATCAAAATTTCATCCAATGGAGTCGAAATTTGGCGTGGACATTCTTCAGCATGGACGTAGTCTTCTGTGAAAATTTCATAGCATTTGGACTTGTAGATTAGGAGATATGATCGATACGAATTGGGATTCTCGGTTGGCTGTCTCGCTCGACTCGCTCTGTTCGACTCACTCTTCGACTCGATCACTTCGAATAGGTTCAGCAGCAGTCCCCTTCATGTTGAGGCATTTGTGTTGTCTTGTTCGAATCGATAGGAGGTGGAAGACTTCGGATGGATACGAAGTGGAGCGAGTCAAAATGCAGCTCTTTGATGGAGTCAAACCAGATGGAGTCGTTCAGTTGTTTTCTGAGAGATGCGGAGCGAGTCGAAGAGAGGTTTTGAGATGGAGTCAATGCGGAGCGAGTCGAAATGGAGCGAGTCATTCAGTTGTTTTCTGAGAGATGCGGAGCAAGTCGAAGAGGAGCACTTCTCATGGATGCGAAGTGAGTCGAAGTAGGCAAATGGAGCGAGTCGAAGTAGGCAAGCGGAGTGAGTCGAAGTAGGTAAGCGGAGCGAGTCGAAGTAGGCAAGCGGAGCGAGTCGAAATGTGCACTTCCAATGGATTCGAACTAGAGCGAGTCGAAGAAGGTTGTTCTTTAATCAATTTTGCATCGGTTGTAACTTGAGCATACGAACTCGGATTGACTTGAGATTTGGAACGTTGACTCTCATAGCTTAGCTTGTCATGTCATATCAATTTTGGCTCAATCCGGACTCGGACAAAATTTGTCGATATCCATAGTGAACCTACGCATAACCGATTTTCTAGACGAACTGTTTTTGGCCTCTAGTCAAGTTCTTGGTGTCACGGGCTTACCAAAAGGCGGGATAACATTACCTTATTTAAAAACATTAATTTTTTTAGTTATCAAATAAATATTTTATTTAATTAAAGCTATTTTGATTAAATTTTTTAATAAATTTGAAATCTTATTTTAATTTACCATAAACAATTTAAGATATATATATATATATATATATATATATTAAACTATAACATTTATTGTTATATGTAAATATATCAATATGTATTTTTATTATAATTAATTAACTTTTAATAAATTAATCCAACTAATTAAATAATAAATAATTTTAGAAAACATAAAATTCAATTTGAAAACAATTTAAAAAATGTTTGATAACTTAAAAAAATTAGAATTTTTATAAAATATTATTTTATATTACAAACTTAACTTTTACATTTAAAATATATATTAAAAGTTTAAACAAAATTTTTAAATTAGCGCATTGCTCAAATCAATTTGGGTATTTATGTTGAGCTAACGTTTTGGATCTACACCACCTATTGGGCCCGACCAATTGTAACAACCCGCATATTTGTCGATTTTATGTTTAAATATTTAATTGTTAGTCGGATTTTAGTCTGAAAAGCTACTTTTTGCATACGAAAAAATTAGGACTCGAGACCACTTCCATTGAGTTCAAAACGTCGTTTGCAATCTTTTAAGTATAAACATCGATATGTTTGGAGATAGTGAAATTTTCGTCACTTTTGCTTTGGACCTTTAGTTTGGGCTGAACCACTTGTTAACTCAGCCCAACCCCTTCCTTCTCTTCACCACTTCATTCTTCATTTCTAAAACCTTCAAGCTTTATCAAAAATGGTGGAGGGAATGGGAAATTAAAACTCCAAAGTCTTCTTCTTCATTGCTAATCCAACATCTACTCCAAATTCAAGTGAAGAACATAGATTCAAGCTTTGGACTGTTCTTGCTTTACTTTTAGGCTCCATCTTCATTGATTTTAGTGCAAAGGTGAGATTTTTATCTCACATTCTTCCCTATAACTGTCATTGGACTGTTGGGAATGATTCCCTATCACTATTTTGTGTGCATTTGCATTTGGTGTGGATTGAATTGGTGGAAAAATCTAGAATTTACGAGTGTTAGCAGTTTTCTGCAGCTTAGGTCGTTCTGCCTGTATTAGGTTGCTCGCCATTAGGTCGCGCCTCTTAGGTCGCTCGGCCTTACTTACCTCGTTAGGTCGTTCAACTATGTTAGGTCGCGCGCTTGCTAGGTCGCGTCCCATAGGTCGTTCGGCTATGACTAGGTCGCGCGCATACTAGGTCGCGTCCCATAGGTCGTTCGTCACTTAAGGTTGCGTGAAAATCCTAGGTCGCTAGTACTTAGGTCGTAGGTCGCTCGGCTAGGTCATTTAAATTTAGGTCGTTCGGCCTGTTTCGTGTTAGGTCGCTTGCCCCTGATAGGTCGCGTGCTCCTTAGGTCGCTTGGCCTTCTTACATTTGGTCGTTAGACCATTGCCACTTTAGGTCGCAACTCTGTTAGGTCGCATGACTCCCGACACGATTAGGTTGCTAGACCTCATTTACTTTAGGTCGTTGGACCTTATATACATTAGGTCGTTGGACCTTATATCCATTAGGTCGCTGAACCTTTTTACCTTTAGGTCGCATGACCTCATTACTCTAGGTCGCAACCCCCTACGTCGCTCGGCCTTATCATTAGGTCGCTCGGCACGTGCAACCTTGTTGGGTCGCTCTCTATTTTAGGTCGCAACAATTCGGCCTGCTTTAACTCCTTAAGTTGCTTGCAGCTTAGGTCGGCTATGTTAGGTCGCCATCACCTTAGGTCGCTCGGTCTGCTTGCAGTTTTTACCTCGGCTATGTTAGGTCGCACATCACTTTAACTCGGCCACCTTTGGTCGCACGAGCACTTCTACTATGATGGTTTTGGGATTGATTCCTTTGGACTTTACTCACGACTTCGAATGTGAATTTATGTGATTCGATTTGTTTCAACAATCGTTTTGTGACTTGTCACTCCAAATAAATAAAGGTTTCAATACTAGTAGTAAATCTCAAAACTCTTTCATCAAAACAATTTCAACACTATTTTGTTACAAAACTCCTTCTCTTAAATCGTTTTTTTTCAATCTACTAGTATATACAAGCCTTTACTTCACTCGGATGAGAAATGTAATTGAACGGCTTAGTAAAACGAGTGGTATGAAACGCTTGAGTTCACTTCGTCGGTTAATTCTTGGACTTGTTCGATTGAACCTTTTGTGACAATTTTCTAGTGAAGATTCACATCTTGTTCGTAAATATTTAAGTTAAGCAAGTGGTTATGGGACATGAAGCTAAACTCATATATTTACTAGCTTGGTGTGATTGACACTTCTCGATGATCATGACAATCATTTTTGTGATTTAGACTAGCGATTGAGCGATGTCTCTTTGTCTGCGAGGGAGACTAGACCCCGCTTGTGTGATGTTTCTACTCACATATATGGGGTAGCACCCCATGGTCTTCGGGCCGTTCGTGTGTCAAAGGTCTTCGGGCCATTCGTGTGTTCGAAAAATTAAATGGATAGCTTCCATGAGATAGCTTCTCTTCCGTGTGATCGGACTTCCCCCTTTTTGTGATTTCTGGATTTCGTGTGTTGATTTCTGGGATTTGTTCTAGATTTCGTGTGTTGATTTCTGGATTTGTGCTTCACCAATTTTCGTGATTTTCGTTGATATGTTTTATCAATTCTTGTGTATTGGTGAATTTGTGTGTCATTACCTTTTTATGGGTTTGGATCTTTGAGAAGATTCTTGTGATATTGATTAATCTCTTGTTGATTATCATTTACATACTTATAGTAGTATGCCATTATGGTTATTATATGTTTATGCCATATCCCTTATTCTATATCATGTCATCTGATATTTATAGCTAGACTGATCCGTTTATTATTTTCTTATAAATAATACTCGGGTCAGATCGAGATGTTACAGGTGCTTCTGCTTGACTTCTCTTCTGGATTTCTCTGACTTTTGGCTAACTACTTAGATTGGTAGTTTTTGGATGTACACATTTGAGATATAGACTCTATGTTGTGTACTTATTCTTTTGTATAGCACGTGTTGCTATTCTTTTGTATTATTGTGGATCTTTCTGACCACTACTCTGTTTTACACTTTAATGTGTTATATATTCATATCTTTTTCTGCCTTTGTGATATGGATGTCTGTGACTGATTTATGTTATGTTTATTTCTATGTTTGTTTCCGAAGATTATTTATAGCCACCGGGTGATAGCTTTGAGTTTGTATCGATATGTCGGACTTCCTCTTTTGCATGTTATTCTATCTGACATATCGATGCTCGCACAAAGAAATTACACGGATGGTCGCTCCTCAACAGCCTTATTCTCCGTGCTAGTTGACAGCACTACACCGTAGTGTTCTTGACTAGCGTGGGTATAGAGGTGGGGCGTCACAGCTTGGTATCAGAGCCAAACTTCGGAACAATGTAGAATAACTTAACAAGGATCATCGTCCTAAGTCCAACTTAGGAGCCGTGCCTTAGGATTTAATTCGTGTCTTCGTACCGATTCATCCTATTTCCTTTTATGTATCCTTGTTCTATCTATCAAGATTTGCTTGATATTTATTTGGAGAATAATTTTTCTTTTTCTCTCTTTCTTAAAGAAGAGAATGTCTAGACCAGGCCGTCCCAGAGCTGGACCATCTACTGTCACTCCCCAAGATGGAGTTTTTATGACTGCTCAATAGCTTCTTGATTTAGAAAAGAATGCTCAAGCAGCTGGTCCTAATCGGGAACCTACTCATCCTAAGTCTGGATTTGCACGCTTGTGCAACGATTATACCAACTTGGGTGGGAAACCATTCAAAGGTTCCGAAACTATTATTGAAGTCCAGTCTTGGTTAAGAACATGCGAACGAATCTTTTCTCGCATGAATCTTATCGATCTTCACCGTGTTCAGGTGGCCTCCAGTATGCTCCAAGAGAGAGCATTGGACTGGTACGAACTTCTTATTTCTGAAATCAATGAAGCGGATCTCACCTGGGAGCAATTCTGGGAACGCTTCGAATTGAAATTCGTACCAGTTGCTGAGAAGGTAACATTGGCTCGTCGTTTCATAAACCTTGTTCAAGGTGAATCCTCTGTGACAGATTATGTCACATCCTTCGAGTCACTGTCTAGATATGGGGTTGAATACATCAACACCCCATTGAAGAAGAATCAAAGATTTGTCTATCGCTTAAATAAAAATCTCAAGAAGCCATTACTTCTAAAATTGGAAGTTCCTTTCGACCAACTCGTTGATATCGCTCTTCGTCTTGAAGAGGCGGATATGGAAAGTGATGTTGAAGTGGCGAGTGCCAAACCAAACTTCAACAACAAGAAAAGGCCTAACAAGTTCAAAGGTCCTTATCCCAACAAAAGGGGAAGCAAGCAACTCCTGCGGCAAAGACTTTTTCCTCTAGTGATGGGAAATGCTACAACTGTGGTGCTAGGGGCCATTTTGCGAACAAGTGTTCAAAGCCCCGATCTTGTCGCTACTGTAAAAGTCCAGATCATTATATGCATCTATGCCCTAAGCTTCCAAGTAAGAAGGAGGGAAAGTTAAACGTTGCTCAAGCCCCTAGCAACACATCTCGCGGTGAAGGTATGTCTCATTCTATCCTTGATGGCATTATTATATTTCATGATCAACATATTAGAGTTCTCTTTGATACGGGTGCATCCCATTCTTTTATATCAAAGGAACTTGTCGATACTTTTTCTTTAAGTGTTGTTGCTTTAATGACTTCTTTAAGAATTGCGAATCCGGTTGGTGGATCCGCAACTCTTAGTTTACTTTGTAAAGATGTCGAGATTATTTTGTGTGATTTCTCTTTCCTAGCCGATTTGCATGTCATGCGTTACTTAGGCTTTGGAATGATTTTGGGTATGGATTGGCTTAATCGTTATAAAGCTCATATCCTATGTCCTGAGCGGACTATTTATCTTCGACATCCACTATCTGCTAAGCAGATTTCTATTGTCCTTAAAAATTCGGATTCCGCTTTGGTTGCATCTTTATATTCTTTAAATCCTCGTAATGATGATAATGATGATGAGGAAGATGTCATTTCTAATATTCACGTCGTTCGTGAATTTTCCGACATCTTTGAGCCCGTTTTAGGATTACCACCTAAGTAAGCAATTGAGTTCAGAATTAATCTTACACCTGAAGCTCAACCTATTACTCGTCCTCCTTATCGTATGTCCAATAAGGAGAATGAAGAGATGCGCAAACAATTATCAGAATTGGAGACGAAGCAATTTATTTGCTCTAGTTCCTCGCCTTGGGGAGCTTCAGCAATTTTCGTGAAGAAATCTGACGGTACACTTAGGCTTTGCGTCGATTACCGCAAGCTTAATGATCTTACTATTAAGAATAAATATCCTTTGCCTCGAATTGATGATCTATTCGATCAGCTTAGCGGTGCTAGAGTCTTTTCACAATTGGACTTGGCTACCGGTTTTCATCAGCTTCATATTGCAGAGGATAGTATTCCTTTGACTTCGTTCCGTACTCGTTATGGATCTTATGAATGGCTAGTTATGCCGTTTGGTTTAATGAATGCTCCGGCTTATTTCGTTGACCTTATGAATCGAGTTTTCAAAGATTTCCTCGATCGATTTGTTCTCATCTTTATTGATGATATTCTTGTGTATTCTAAAACCGAGGAGGAACATGAAAAGCATCTTCAGATTGTATTGGAAACTCTTAGGAGAAATCAATTGAAAGCAAAAATTTCTAAATGCCACTTTTGGCAATCTAGTGTTAAGTTTCTCGGTCATATTATTTCCGAATCTGGAATATCAGTGGATCCTTCAAAGATTGAAGCGATTCAAAATTGGATGAGATCGGAGAGCGTGACTGAAATCCGTAGCTTTCTCGGATTGGCAGGTTATTACCGCCGTTTCATAAAAGACTTTTCTAAGATTGTCGTGCCTCTTACTGGCTTAACAAAGAAAGGTGTTAAATACATTTGGTCGGACAAATGTGAATCTTCTTTTCAGAAATTAAAAGAACTCCTTTCTGAAGCTCCTATTCTTATTATTCCCGAAGGGAATCAAGATTTTGTTGTTTATACCGATGCAAGTCGTGTTGGTTTGGGTGCCGTTCTTATGCAAAAAAGAACGTGTTATTGCTTATGCTTCTAGGCAATTGAAGCCGGCTGAGACTAGATATGCCACACATGATTTAGAACTCGCGGCTATTGTTTTCGCCCTTCGAATTTGGCGACATTATCTGTTGGGAGAGAAATTTATACTTTATACTGATCATAAGTCTTTGAAATATTTATTTTCTCAAAAGGAACTTAATCTACGTCAACAGCATTGGCTCGAGTTCCTTGCCTCTTATGATCTTGATATCCTTTATACTCCCGGAAAGGGAAATCGAGTTGTCGATGCACTTAATCGCAAGCAACAAGCGGTTGTTTCTATAATGATATCCGAATGGAAGGATCTCGAGGTTTTATCCACTTATGAAATTCGAGATCGTGTCTCCGATTTATGTTCATCTCTCGTTTTATGTAGCCTTGAGGCTCGTCCTTCTCTTTTAGACCGCATTCTTGAAGCTCAAAAGCTAGATCCTGAATTGGCTCTGCTTGGCCAAAATGTTAAGGATAAAACCGATATTGAAGGTTTGAAAGACTTTGATATTGATTCTCGTGGCGGCATTCAAAAATTTGGTAGACTTATCGTACCAAATATGAGTGATCTTCGTAAAGATATTTTAGAAGATTCTCATCATTCCAAATTTTCCATTCATCCCGGTAGTAGTAAAATGTACGCGGATATGAAGCGACTTTATTACTGGGAGGGAATGAAATCTGATATTGCTAACTTTGTTAAGCGTTGCATGACTTGCTAACTTGTCAAGGCTGAACATCAAAGACCCGGTGGGTTATTGCAACCATTGGAAATTCCAATTTGGAAGTGGGATCAAATTTCCATGGATTTTATTGATGGTCTTCCCCGTTCTCGTTCGGGTCATAATAGCTTATGGGTGATTGTTGATAGACTTACTAAATCTGCCCATTTTATTCCCGTTCGGTTGAACCGAACCGTTCCTCTTCTGGCCAAACTCTTTATCAAAGAAATTGTTAAACTGCATGGAGTTCCTACTTCCATTGTTAGTGATCGTGATCCATTGTTTACTAGTGGATTCTGGAAGAGTCTTCAAAAAGCTTTGGGAACGAAGCTTAATTTTAGCACCGATTATCACCCCCAGTCCGATGGACAAACTGAGCGTGTGAATCAAACTCTTGAAGATCTTCTTCGTGCTTGTGTTCTGGACTTTGGTGGAAGTTGGGAAGATCATATTTCACTTGTTGAATTTTCCTATAATAACAGCTTCAATCTAGTATTGGTATGGCCCCTTTCGAGGCACTCTATGGAAGGGCATGCCGATCTCCTTCTTGTTGGCTTGAGGCCGGTGAGAAGCTGGTTTTAGGTCCAGATTTTATTCGAGATTCCACAGAAAAGATTGATCTTATTTGTCATAGGATGAAAGAAGCACAGAGTAGACAAAAATCCTATGCCGATAACCGAAGAAGAAAATTAGAATTTTTTGTGGGAGATCTTGTATTTATTCGTGTTTCACCTATGAAGGGTGTTGTACGCTTCAGTCGATCGGGAAAGTTAGCGCCTCGATATATTGGGCCATTTCCTATCACTGAACGTATTGGTCCCATGGCTTATCGCCTTTCATTACCGGCTCAGTTTTCTGCCATGCATGACGTGTTTCACGTTTCTCAATTACGGAAGTGCCTTCGGGATTCCGATTCTATTCTTGAGTTCGGTGTTGAGGGAGAGATTGAAGTTTCGCCTAATTTAACTTATGAGCAGCATCCTGTTCGAATTATTGCTTCAGAATAAAGATGTTTCGCTTGTAAAAGTTCAGTGGTCCTCAAATCCTATGGATTGCTCTTGGGAAACTAGAGAATTCATCGAGCGGACACATCCGGACTTACTTTCTCATGCTCTTTGAGGTAAACTTCTTATTTCAAATTTCTTTTGTGTTAACATGCTTTTATGGTTGTTACTTTTTATTTCCATCTTATATATTGCAAGGACGCAATTTCTTTAAGGAGGGGAGTCTGTAACAACCCGCATATTTGTCGATTTTATGTTTAAATATTTTATTTAAATATTTAATTGTTAGTCGAAATTTAGTCCGAAAAGCTACTTTTTGCATACGGACAAATTAGGACTCGAGACCACTTCCATTGAGTTCAAAACGTCGTTTGCAATCTTTTAAGTATAAACATAGATATGTTTGGAGATAGTGAAATTTTCGTCACTTTTGCTTTGGACCTTTAGTTTGGGCTGAACCACTTGTTAACTCAGCCCAACCCCTTCCTTCTCTTCACCACTTCATTCTTCATTTCTAAAACCTTCAAGCTTTATCAAAAATGGTGGAGGGAATGGGAAATTAAAACTCCAAAGTCTTCTTCTTCATTGCTAATCCAACATCTACTCCAAATTCAAGTGAAGAACATAGATTCAAGCTTTGGACTGTTCTTGCTTTACTTTTAGGCTCCATCTTCATTGATTTTAGTGCAAATGTGAGATTTTTATCTCAAATTCTTCCCTATAACTGTCATTGGACTGTTGGGAATGATTCCCTATCACTATTATGTGTGCATTTGCATTTGGTTTGGATTGAATTGGTGGAAAAACCTAGAATTTACGAGTGTTAGCAGTTTTCTGCAGCTTAGGTCGTTCTGCCTGTATTAGGTCACTCGCCATTAGGTCGCGCCCCTTAGGTCGCTCGGCCTTACTTACCTCGTTAGGTCGTTCGGCTATGTTAGGTCGCGTCCCATAGGTCGTTCGGCTATGACTAGGTCGCGCGCATACTAGGTCGCGTCCCATAGGTCGTTCGCCACTTAAGGTCGCGTGAAAATCCTAGGTCGCTAGTACTTAGGTCGTAGGTTGCTCGGCTAGGTCGTTTAAATTTAGGTCGTTCGGCCTGTTTTGTGTTAGGTTGCTTGCCCCTGATAGGTCGCGTGCTCCTTAGGTCGCTTGGCCTGCTTCCGTTAGGTCGTTAGACCATTGCCACTTTAGGTCGCAACTCTGTTAGGTCGCATGACTCCCAACACCATTAGGTCGCTAGACCTCATTTACTTTAGGTCATTGGACCTTATATACATTAGGTCGTTGGACCTTATATCCATTAGGTCGTTGAACCTTTTTACCTTTAGGTCGCATGACCTCATTACTCTAGGTCGCAACCCCCTACGTCGCTCGGCCTTATCATTAGGTCGCTCGGCACGTGCAACCTTGTTAGGTCGCTCGCTATTTTAGGTCGCAACAATTCGGCCTGCTTTAACTCCTTAAGTCGCTTGCAACTTAGGTCGGCTATGTTAGGTCGCCATCACCTTAGGTCGCTCGGTCTGCTTGCAGTTTTTACCTCGGCTATGTTAGGTCGCACATCACTTTAACTCGGCCACCTTTGGTCGCACGAGCACTTCTACTATGATGGTTTTGGGATTGATTCCTTTGGACTTTACTCACGACTTCGAATGTGAATTTATGTGATTCGATTTGTTTCAACAATCGTTTTGTGACTTGTCACTCCAAATAAATAAAGGTTTCAATACTAGTAGTAAATCTCAAAACTCTTTCATCAAAACAATTTCAATACTATTTTGTTACAAAACTCCTTCTCTTAAACCATTTTTTTTCAATCTACTAGTATATACAAGCCTTTACTTCACTCGGATGAGAAATATAATTAAACGGCTTAGTAAAACGAATGGTATAAAACGCTTGAGTTCACTTCGTCGGTTAATTCTTGGACTTGTTCGATTGAACCTTTTGTGACAATTTTCTAGTGAAGATTCACAGCTTGTTCGTAAATATTTAAGTTAAGCAAGTGGTTATGGGACATGAAGCTAAACTCATATATTTACTAGCTTGGTGTGATTGACACTTCTCGATGATCATGACGATCATTTTTGTGATTTAGACTAGCGATTGAGCGATGTCTCTTTGTCTGCGAGGAAGACTAGACCCCGCTTGTGTGATGTTTCTACTCACATATATGGGGTAGCACCCCATGGTCTTTGGGCTGTTCGTGTGTCAAAGGTCTTCGGGCCATTCGTGTGTTCGAAAAATTAAATGGATAGCTTCCATGAGATAGCTTCTCTTCCGTGTGATCGAACTTCCCCCTTTTTGTGATTTCTGGATTTCGTTTGTTGATTTCTGGGATTTGTTCTAGATTTCGTGTGTTGATTTCTGGATTTGTGCTTCACCAATTTTCATGATTTTCGTTGATATGTTTTATCAATTCTTGTGTATTGGTGAATTTGTGTGTCATTACCTTTTTATGGGTTTGGATCTTTGAGAAGATTCTTGTGATATTGATTAATCTCTTGTTGATTATCATTTACATACTTATAGTAGTATGCCATTATGGTTATTATATGTTTATGCCACATCCCTTATTCTATATCATGTCATCTGATATTTATAGCTAGACTGATTCGTTTATTATTTTCTTATAAATAATATTCGGGTCAGACCGAGATGTTACAGGTGCTTCTGCTTGACTTCTCTTCTGGATTTCTCTGACTTTTGGCTAACTACTTAGATTAGTAGTTTTTGGATGTACACATTTGAGATATAGACTCTATGTTGTGTACTTATTCTTTTGTATAGCACGTGTTGCTATTCTTTTGTATTATTGTGGATCTTTCTGACCACTACTTTGTTTTACACTTTAATGTGTTATATATTCATATCTTTTTCCGCCTTTGTGATATGGATGTCTGTGACTGATTTATGTTATGTTTATTTCTATGTTTGTTTCCAAAGATTATTTATAGCCACCGGGTGATAGCTTTGAGTTTGTATCGATATGTCGGACTTCCTCGTTTGCATGTTATTCTATCTGACATATCGATGCTCGCACAAAGCAATTACAGGGATGGTCGCTCCTTAACAGCCTTATTCTCCGTGCTAGTTGACAGCACTATACCGTAGTGTTCTTGACTAGCGTGGGTATAGAGGTGGGGCGTCACACCAATAGTCAGGGAAGGGAGCATCTAGATTATTCAACCCTAAGCTTAAACATTATTATTCTAAACACTCATTAGATAAGTGGACATTATTTGTCCACCCTAAAGTTGCTAACTAGATTGCATAGACCATTTGTGCTCCGACATCGTTGTTAAAACTAGGCCATTCTATAGTGGGTGTAAAAGGTAGATTTAAAAAAAATTCTAGTTGGATATTAGTAGGATAAAATCATATTTTATTTAATTATTTTTTATTTACAATTAATCAATATTAATATTAATATATGTTATGTGTATATCAATATATACTCATGTGTGAATACATAGTGTGTGATGTGCAAAATAGCAAGGTGTATATGGTTAGCGAATACATAAATAGATACTAGGATTTATATCCATTAGTACACGATGGCCATTTATATATGTTTTAATTACAGGAAAATAGCCACAAGGAAGAAGTTGCAAAAAAAATTAGTCACAAGGACAACAAGTTTGATTTTTAGTCTGAAGGACACATTTTAGTGTAAACAGAAAATGATAGTTACAACTATCATTCTGTGATTTACACTAGAAAGTGTCCTTCAACCTAAAAGGCAAACTTCTTGTTCCTAAAACTAAATTTTTCTTCAACTTTTTCCTTGAACCTAAAAACCCCCTTTAATTATCTCAAAACATTTTTTAATACATATATTTATAAATTAAAGGAAATTAATTCAAAGGAAAAACCTGAGATAAATTATAGTCTAAAGGACGCGAGTTTTAAAGTTTAGTCTAAAGAACAAAAGAATGATATATTCATATAGCATTACACATATATAATGCTATAATCATATAACATCACATTTATATTTTATAGTATTACATAACATACATACATACATATATATACATACATACATACATACATATTTATATATATTCATTACACATACATAATGATATATTCATACGGCATTGTCCATTTCAGGATCACTCTACACAGGATGTTTTGGTTTTTTTTTTCATTTATTTGAATTGAAACTTGTAGTTGTATCTAATGTAAACCTTAGTCCTAGTAATCTTATACATCAAAATAGATCAGTGTCTTCAGAATAGACTAATTTGAGTCAACTTACATAACATTGTTGATTCGTTTATGTATGGTTATAAATATTTCTCCTTAACAACTTCATAATTAGCTTTAGCCACACATAAGTATAACACAACAACTAAAAAATAGTCAAAACCTACAACATGCAAACATGATTTGGTTGGATGTAGCTTATGGATTAAGTATATAAGATGATAGATAATGGAATCTTGCACTATTTCTATGTTGTAATTTGTTAAATAGTTGGTATAGTTAATACTTAAGAATAGTCCAGATAGTGTGCTAGTACTTAGTGCATACATCACACATATTTATAATTTAAAATAATTACAACTGAAATATATGGTTTTATTTCAATTTGCAATAAGATAATCCATAAAAGATGTTACCCAAACAGAGAACCAGTGGTAAAGGGTACGATCTTTAGAGTGGTTTTGAGTGAAATTTTTGTCCACTATTTATAAGTGCTTTTCTTTTTCTTCTTTCTTTATAGTCTTTTAGGTCCGATTTTATAAGTCATTATAGGAAAATAATTTTCTTGTATTTATGATTCATATTTAATTTTAGTTTTTTCTCAAAAGGATATTAGGTAGAGGAACTAATGAGAGTTTAACCATGCTTTAGTGATAGTGTAATTATGTCACAAATTTATTGCCTAACCTACATCACTAATAGATCGATTGAATGTCATTCTAAGATGTATACAATCAGGCTCATTGAATATATATGCAATGCTATATGAATTTAGCATTATATATGTGTAATTCTATATAAATATATCATTCTTTGTTCCTTCGGACAAAATTTTAAAAGTTGTGTCCTTCAAACTAAAATTGGTCTTAAGTTTTTCCTTTAGACTAATTCCCTCAAAAATATATAAATTTAAATATAAATTCCAAAATTATTCATGTACAATAAAATATAATCTATCTAAACTAATTTCAATTATGTCAATAAATTTTATAATTAAAACATCGAAAAAAGACTTAGTAAAACATTTTAAAATTCAATACTCGATCTTAAAATTATTAGGTAAAATATGTTTAACTAAAAATATATATAATGAAATAAATTTCCAGCTAAAACATTATTTATCTACTTATTTATTTATTAGTTTTTTGGTTATTTTATAATACTCAAAACCAAATCAATATGTATAACTAATTTGTCAATATATATATAAAACTTAATATATATATATATATAAATCTTTATTCAGTCAGAAAAAATTAAATGAAAACTAATTTTTGTTAAAATATTATATACATATATATATATAATATTAAAAGTAAACAATGTATTAAATAATAATAATTAATATATATATATATATATTATAATTATATAAATTATGTTATCAGCTAGAGAATAGTTTTTTATTTAAATTATAACACCGCCTAAAAATGAATAAGAAATTAATTGTGACGACCCTGAATTTTGGATAATTGAAATTGAAATATTTAATTGATTTTAAATATTTGGAAGATAGTTTAACTTGAATAATATCACCATGAATTTGACAATTAAATTATTAAATTTAATTTTTGAAGTTGGGTAAAATATTGAATCTTCAGTTTTATGCCCATTAAAAATATTTTAAAGGCTTAGAAAATTCATATCGATAATATTGAAGGTAATAGAATTTTTAAAATTGAATTTGAAACTGTTTTGTTCAGTTTGAAATTTTATCGTTTAAATCGATATTTAAAAATAGCCTTTCGAGGCACAGTCTTGGATTTTGGCGATACCAGTTCCAATGCATCCGTAATATTGTATTATTATCGGATTTCAATTTTCGTAATGTTTGGAGTGATCATTTGGCCGTACGGTAAGCAAACGCGCTAAAATTTAAATCGAAAATTCGATATTATAACTGGTTCAAAAAGCTATCTTCTCCATACGATCGAATTTGGACTCGAAACCTTTTCCATTGTGTTCGAAATAGGGGTTTAATAGTATGAACGACTGGCGGCACGCCTCGATAGGAATTCAGAATTGTGAGTTGCGGGCATTGAGACGATTTAAATTTAAATTTGAATTTAAAAATAGTATATATTTGTGTATTTAGTATAATACTATTTTCCAAGGAAAACTACACGTTTCATCATTTTAAACACTTAGCAAAATTGAAAACATGTGTTCGTTTCAAATTAATAAAAGAAAATTCCTGAGCTTTTTCATTTTCTCGTTATCAAATGCCAGCTTCAAAAATAAAGAAATCAATAGCCTGGCTTCGAAAGCATCAGTGAGGTATTTTCTGATGTTTTATAAATTTATATATATATTGTAACGACCCAGAATTTTTGATAATTAAAATTCGAATATTCAATTGATTTTGAATATAAATAAATGAATTTAATAAGTCGAATAATTTATTTAAAGGATATTGGATTTAATTTGGTCAATTAAATCGATAATTTAATGATTGAAATTCCAGAGATAATTGAAAATCGAGTTTAAAATGATTGAAAATAATTTGTAAAATTTTATTTAATCATACTGGAGTTATAGAAATATTTTAGAACTTTTAAAATTGAATTTGGAGTTAATCTGTGAAAATTGAATATTTTAATATTTAATTATCGACTGAAAAATAGCCAATTTTCGAACCGTCTCAGAATTGAACGAAACTAGTTCCATTGGATCCGTAATAGTTTATTATTATCGGATTTCAATTTTCGTATCAATCGGAGTTGTCATTTGATCGTGGCAGCTCGAAACGCATCAATATCGTTTTAATTTTGAATCGTCGAGTTAAAAATAGTCATTTTTCAGAAAGTCTCGGATTTCGACGAAACCAGTTTCATCGGATCCGTAATGTGATATTATTGTAAGATTTCAAATTTCGTAATTTTTGGATTTACATTTTGTTCGGGGCAAGCCAAAACGCCTCGAAATCGATTTAAATCGGTTAAATTTAAATTGATCGTTTATCGTCATATCTCACACAGACGATCGAATTAGCTTCTGAAACCTGTTCCATTGCGTTCGGAACGTGGGGTAAACCTTACGAACGTCAGCCGGCACGCTCGAATCGGAGTTCGAAAAAACTCGATGAATAGTAAATCGTTAAATTTTCTATAAAAGCCCCCCCTTCTCTTCATTTTGCAAAAGGAAAACAACCCTAGGGTTTGCTCAGCCCAGCCGCCACTTTCAATCAATGGCCGAAATTGTCCCAATCTTCTCCTCTCAACCATTTCAAATCCATCCACTTTTAGCTGAAATCGTCAACTAGTAAAATGAAGAGCATCGAGTGAGCTTCACATCCATACGGTTATGATCGGTTTTAATGGCATAGATCATCGGGAAATGGAGCTAGAGCGTCGTGCGTTCACGCACGTATTGCGAGGAGGAGAGGCGACCGGACTTCGCCGCATCTGGAGCATGGGTGATGCTGGCTTGCGCGAGCATGGTGGGGGTCTCCGATCGACTTCCGGTCGAGTCGAGCTAGGGGCGGCATCGTGTTTTGTCGAACGGCGTTGGGTTTGTGATACTCGCGTGTTGCCTGTAGAGAAGGGGAGATGGGAGAAATGCACGTGCGGCCAAGATTTGATCTAGGGGAAGGGAACGGCTGTGATGGTTTGTGAAATAAAATAAAATAAAATTGTAAATAGTTTATAATTCAATCGTGTAACGTTTAAAATGTTGTATCTTGGTCATATGTTATCAGATTTCGATGAAACAAAATGCATTGGAATCGTATCGTCGAATACTTCGCAATGAAACTGGGTTGGAGACGATCGGGGTCAATGAAAATTTTGAGTGAGATTAAACGTCTGTTTAATTTCATTCGAAATAAACGCTACAAATTTCTATCGGAAAAAAAATCACGGTGAGATCTTCTCACTCAAAATGAAAGTGGATTTTCTTTTACAGTTATTGATTTGACTGATATGATTGACTGTTTGGATGTGCTATTAGATATAGTAGGATATATATCTATATATAGCAATATATACATATTGGCATATGTATATATTGGATTGATGATTTCCCGCCTCGTATAGCGGATGAGACCCTATTGCGCCGTTAGTAAGCGGATTTTTATAAAACCCATATACCGCGATAATTCCGTACTGGAGCGGAATTGGTATTGTGCTAACGTCTTTGGATGCAGGGAAACAGGTTGGAGGGATCCAACTGGATTCCTCAACTGTATTTACTTATTTACAGATATTTTGATATATTCTGTTATCATATGATGATATATGATATTTGACTGTTGTGATGGACTGATTGGTGTTGTGGCATCATCGGATTCAGTTTTGAAATGTAAAAATAACGACTTTTACTTTAAAAGGGTTTTTAAAGTGATTTTTGAAAATATACGTTTTATGGAATTTTTGAATCGATTTATAAACGTAAAATTTTAAAGTTATAAAAGTTATAATTTTTAGTGAAATATAACCGAAGTGTCGTTTTTGAAATAAAAGTCGATTTATTTATAAAATGGTTTAAATAGAGATTTTTGGATTTATTATGAAAGCTCTATATATAAGATTTATAAAATTTGATTTTTATAAATCAAAGTGATGAAATTATAAAGGAGTTTTAAAGACGTTTTAAATGATGTTAAAATGGGTTTTATAAAGGACAGAATAAATGATTTGGGAAGTCCTAAAAGAACGATTTTTGTAAATAAACGAATTATAAGTGTTTAACTTATAGAATGGACTTTTGGTAGAAAATTGAGTTATAAATTGAATTGGATAATAAAAGGAATTTATAAGTTGAAGTAGTTATAAGATATAAAATTGTGATTTATAAACGTTGTTTATAAATCCGAAATCACTTGTTTTGATAAGTGAATTGTAGAAGTAAATTAAAGGAATTATATCCACGATTTTGGACAGTGGATAAGCCTTTAAATAAAATGTGTAGAAATGTTGAATTTGGATAACGAAGTATATTCACGATTTTGGACAGTGAATATATTTTTAAGTAAAATGGATTCATTTTTGAAGAAGTGATATTAAAAATGAAGTTAAACATTTTAAAGATGTTTTAAAATGTATTGTGAATCGAAAGCATAGATTTCAACATTTATTGTTGAAATAGACGTTTTCGAGAAAATAAGGAAATGATGGACTATAACACTGTTGTTATAGTAAATGGTTTCCGAAAGGAAATATTGTTGTGTAGTATTGGGATTCATATATCTATCTAAATTCCGAATCCCTATGCTAGTGATTTTGAGTCGTCGTAACGATGTTTTACGTAACATTCGTTTTGACTCAAATAAAATGTGTTTAAAGAATGATTTCCTTAAAGAATGAGATATATACTTAATTTTGATTTTAAGTATATCGAATATTTTCTAAGTGTTGAAAATAAATGATTTGTGAATTACTTATTTTTAAATAAGTATGGAAATGCTTTTCCAATATGAAGTGAACTGTTTAGAGATTTTATCTTTTAAAGATAAATTGAAAAGTGAATATTTGAAAATTTGTTTTCAAACGGTTAAGTGTGGAAATTATATATCTAGTAAAGATATTTTGGAAGATAAAATAATTTGGAAATTATTTGGAATCTGATGGTGTTGCGCATCTTTATTGATAGTTAAATAACCGACTATCGATAATTACCTTTAGATAGGTATTTGTTGTGAATTGAATGAATTTGAATGCCACACTTATTTTTGAATAAGCGCTCACTATTCGGGTTAACCGGGAAAGGACCATGGGGTCGTATAACCCATTCTGAATATGTGATACGTCGTTATGAATTGCATTTGAAGACCGGTGTTGAAGACCGGATATTTTTGAAAACGGAAGGATTACCGTCGAGTTACTCTACATCGGCTGATCTCCGGTTTAGAGGTTTTATCACCCTTAGTGACGGGAAGTCCGGACGTGATTGGAAATTATCTGGATTTGCAAGGGCTTCGTGAGAAGTGCCTTCGGTTCTGTTCGATCCCGGAACAGACTTGTATGGATTGTGTGTCTGATATTACACTTTGAGATATAAAGCTGATTTCTTTCAAATACATATCTGTTGGTGGCAGAGAATTTATTCTCTTAGCTTAACACCCTTCTCTGAGACGTACGAGCTCAGAGGTTATGTAGTTGAAGTTATCAGCGATATATTCCCAATTTGGTAATGTGGCATGCTGAGTTGCTGTGTGATGATCAGTGTTTGATCATTTGTGATATGATCATTTGTTTGATCATTTATCTTTGTGATCATAGGTTGATCATCTGTTGACCCAAAGCGTGGCTTTTTGAAAAAGCGTAGCTTTGTGGACGAGACTTCGTCAGGACCTCAACAACCCGGAAATGGTCGAAACAGGAATGTTGCGGCAAGGTTATGAGGGTCGCGCCCTTTAGGGTATGTCATTTCCTTCTGGAAAGGGGTGGTATCATGGTATGGAGCCCAGATACTTACTCATGTGGATACACTTTCTTTATGATGTGTGATGTTGGATATCAAGCGCTCGGATAAAGGTCCCAAAGGACCGGGTGATGACATATTCGTGAGTTACCTGTTACAGGGGTAACCCGGCCTTGTTTGGCAGAGAGCAGTTTGTCTCTCGGGACGTCCAGCCAAAGGCGATCCTATTCGGCAGGAGGAAAGGAAGTTCCTTAGCCTGACCATTTGTTGGAAATCCATCTTCCAAATACGAACTTTGTACGGTATTAGTTGTAGAACCTGCCATTTACTTATGGTGGCGCCCCACTGTTTAGATGGTAGCTATAGTAGGCATAGTTCGGAATGTCTATGCTGGCTAAGATTAATATTATACTTTCGAAAAGTTTTTCACACTAGACATTAATAATAATATCCAATGATTGGCGTAGTAAGCATCTTTGACTATCATAAGAAGAAATCTCCTCCAATTCTGCGTTTGCATTGTGTGTGTGGCGGGAGGTCTTATGGTAGTTTCATTTTCCAAAAGCATTGCGAATTTGTTTTATTTTCTTTGTGAAAAATAACTGTTTTACGATCTCACACCAGTCACCATGACTGACTCGGAGTTTATTGTTCCCTTCTAAACTCTGGGTGCCCACCAATTTCCACACGGGCAGCCTAGAGTTATATTATCAGGATATTCTGGATATTCTGGAGCTTTGGAAGCAAGCTGGATGGCGAGACGTAGTATTTGTATCTGATGGTATTTATTCCGCTGTGTATTCTGTATGAGGACAATTTGTTATAACTGTCCATTGTTGTATATTGACTCTGATTGATGTATGTATAAACTGATGTAGTTCTTTGTTTTAAAAGACTAGTAATTATCTATTATATTTTGTTCCGCTGCGATATGTGAGATTCTGATATTGTTTCTGTTTCTGATGTTGTTCTGTTGTTTCTTCTTTCTCTTTTCTTCTATCTTTTCTTCTACCTCTTCTTTTAAAAAAACCCTAATGGTTCGGTTTTTCGTTCACCTTGAGTAAATAGATGGAGATTAGTGTCTATTCAAGGGGTACGGAAAAGCGGGTTATTACATATATATATATATTTCAATTTAAAAATATATAAGCTGACAGTAATTAATATATAGGTAAGAGTTTAAAAAAATTAAAAGGAATTTTATTAAGGTATAAAATAATTTTTGTTTTAACTTAATAAAATCTACATGCATGTACAAACTAAAACAAAAGTCACATCTGGTATAAGTAGGGTATATTAGTAATTGACTTGTTTAATTAACCTATTTAAATATTTTTAATTACTAAAAATCTATTTTTGGGAAGATTAGTTTATAATTAAATTATTAGTAAATCAAATTGTCAAATGGAAATTAATTGTTCGATTTATTTCGAATATTAATAAACTGTACAATGTTTATACAAGGTCTAATACAGTGAAGAAATCAAGCCGAAATGGAAAATGGATTGCATGCATAATAAAAGGTGAGATCTTCTCACTCAATTGAAATTGATAGAAAATTAAATTATTGATTGATTGTTTGGTTGTGATAGTATATATGATAGTGTGTGTGTGTATATATATATATATATATATATATATATATATATATATTTGGAGTGATTGATTTCCCGCATTATATAGCGGATGATATTATATAATCCCATATACCGCGATATTCCACCTCAAAGTGGAATTGGTATTTAATTGTTGTGCTAACAACTGTGGATGCAGGGAAACAGGTTTGGAGGGATCCAACTGGATTCCTCAAATTGTTGAATTTATTTGTATATGTTGTGATGTGATAATCTATGAATGATTATATTGATAAATGGAATTTATTTGAAGGCTATAATTTAGCCGAATATATTTTTGGTATCGTAGGATACCAGAAATAAATATAATTGGATTTTTAGAAATTAAAGTAGAAAATTTGAAATAAATTTGGAAATCAATTTTGAATTTGATTCGGTGTTTGAAAGTGAATATTTGGAAATCGATTTGAAAATCGTATATCAGTGGATATTTGGAAATTTAAATTCACAATGGGAATTTGTAAAGAAAAGGGAGATTTGTTTTTAAAAATAAATATTGGTTTATTTTAAAAAGTGTGGAAAGAAATTACGGATTTGGAATGTAAATTGAAATAAGTCAAGAAGGATTTATTAATTGATTTAAATGGATCATTTTGAAATGGAAAGTGTATTTTCACTGGAAAGCCGAGTATGTTTTCAAAGTAGCTGATAAATATAAATTGAAAGTTTTAAGGATGGTTTTAAAAAGGGTACTTTGGAGAAATTATTTTCTTAATTTGTTTTTAAATCTTTAAAATAAAGATTTATTTGGTTAATTATAAAAGTGATTATTTTAAAGATCAAATTGAGATTTGATTTAGAAAATGGATATTTAACTAATTATACTATATCTAATAATTTTATTTTTAAAATTAGTTTGGGCTTGAAGTTTATATGAGATATTAGTATAATATTTTCATAACTAATATTTTAAATAAAGTGTTTAAAAATAGTTTTTATTTTAAATGTATCCAAGTACATATATTTTTGGATATGTGATTTAAATCATTTTGAAGTATTCGGACTCGGCAAATTTTCAATGGAAGTAAATAAATATTTGGAAATTTATTCCGCAAAAGAAAAGTGATTTGAAATTGGTTTTCAAAGTGTTGAAGTGTTAAAATATATCTTGCGAATATATTTTGAAAATAAATAATTGGGAAAAATTATTTAAATTTGATAATTGTTGTAAATGTTGTTTGAGAGTTAAATAACCGACTATCAATATTGGCCTTTGAAACGACACTTGAATTTGTTTTCAAAACAAGCGCTCATTATTTGGTTAAGCCAGGAGAGGACTTTATGTCATAAAACCCATTCCGAATAATGATACGAAGAAATGGAATTACATTTGAAATGGTGTTGAAGACTGAGTATTTTCGAAAACGAAAGGATTACCTATCGAATGTCTCTGCACCGATTTGCTCCGGTATAGAGATTTTTATTACCCAATGTGATGGGGAGTCCGGACATGATTAGGGATTATCCGAATTTGCAAGGACTTCTTTGAAGTGCCTTCGGTTCCGTTCGAACCCGGAACGAACTTGTATGGATGTATGTCTGACGTTAGACTTTGAGATGTAAAGCTGGTTTCTATCAAATATATTTCTGTTGGTGGCGGAGAATTTATTCTCTTAGCTTAACATCCTTCTCTGAGACGTACGAGCTCAGAGGTTATGTAGTTGATTTTTACTAGTGATATATTCCCAATTTGGTAATGTGGCATGTTAAGTGTTGCTGATCATTTGTTGATCGAAGCATGGCTTTTGTGAAAAGCGTAGCTTTGTGGATGAGACTTCGTCGGACCTCACAACCCGAATGGTCAAAACAAGAAGGATGCGGCAAGGTTGTTTGGGGGTAGCGCCCTCAGGGTATGTCTATTTCCTTCTGGAAAAAGGTGGTATCATGGTATGGAGCCCTGATACTTAACTTATGTGGTTGCTTCAAATTTATTACTTTGTGGTTGTTGGTGTTGAGGATCCTTGGATAAAGGTCGGTAACGACTGAGAATGGCATAGCTTGTGTGTGGAGTTATCTAGTTACAGCTTCATTGCACCAGAAGTGTGAGATAACTCAGCCTTGTGTTGGTAGAGATCCGGTTAGGTTCTCGGGGAGTCCCTTTAGAGGCGTACCCATGTGGTGTAGGAAGTCCCTTAGCCTGACCATTTGTTGGAAATCCAATCATCCAATTCGCGCCTTGTACGGTTTTAGTTGTATAACCTGCCATTTACTTATGGTAGTTTCATTTTCCAAAAGCATAGCGGATTTCTTTTTATTCCTCTGTGCAAATAACTATTTTAAGATCTCACACCAGTCCCATGACTGACTCGGAGTTTATTGTTCCCTTTCTAAACTCTAGGTGCCCATAATTTTCCATACGGGCAGCCTAGAGTCAGGTTAGCCGTGTTCTGGAGTGAAGTCAGAAAAGTATGCTGTGTAGATCAGGAGGCGAGCTGGATGGCGAGACGTACTTCCGTATATTATTATCATTCCGCTGTGTATTCAATCATATGGGCAAGTTATTATAAATGCCGGTGTTGTTGTTGTAAACTCTGATGATGTATTGTATGAACTGATATAGTTCTTTTGTTTAAAGATTATTCATTTATCTATTATATTTTGTTCCGCTGCGAATGTGAGATTCTGTCATTGTTTCTGTTTCTTCTTCTACCTCTTTCTTCTTCAACCTTAACGGTTCGGTTTTCCGGAATTCGATTGTGCGGCATTTGATATAGTGGACGTATTGATGTCGACTTTCAGGCGTCGAAAAAACGGGTTGTTACAAATGGTATCAGAGCAATTGGTTAAGCCACAACCTTGGCTCTGGTGGGGATTACTCATTAGAGATAGAGTCAGTAGTACTCTAGAATGAGTGTGAGTGTAATAATAGATATGAGCGCGAATTTGTTAGTGAATATAAAAAAACATTTGTTTTGTATTGTGTTGACTTATCGGTTGATTGTTTATAGATTCTGGTCGGTTCAGTTTGGCCAACTGTATCGATAGGGATTTCTAAACTCTTAAACTAGGCAAACCGACACAGTATTGTTTTAAAATGGGGTAAATGAAATAATTTTACCCAAACTATTTTTGTATAGAAAAGAAACCATTTTTTGTAAATTATTGTAGTAATGGTTACTTGGTTGTTAGGAAGTGATAATATTGAATTATTATCATTGTTGTATGGAAATTGAATAAGAAATTAAGGTAATAACCAAGGGATTTTGGATATAATTGATTTCAAAGATGATTTTGAAATGTTGAGTAATTATTTAAAAGACTCTGGAATCTTATTTAAAATGTTACGGAATATAAATAAGTTTGATAACTTATAAAAATTTGAAATTTGTTGGAATAAGATTCAACTTGAAAAGGGATAAACAAAAGTAAGTGTAAAACCCAAATAAGTGGAAAGGTAAGCTAATTAATTGAGGTGAATCAAAAGAAACTAGCAAATGAAATTAAATTTGGGAAACTTATAGAAGTTTAAAATTTAAATTGAATTGGAGTTAAGTAAAAGTGAATTGAAAGAAAGGTCTAAGGAGACTAAGTGAAATGATTACTCAAATAAAATTTATTAAAGTGGAAAATAAATTGTAAACGAATAAATAAATTTACAATTGCAAGTAAATGAAATTGAAACTGACTGTTGAAATTCGTTTTGAATTTGTAAGTAGTATACAGGTGTTTTAAAAGGTAAAGGAAATTGGTATTTTTGATTTCGAAGGTAAAATTTAATTGCTCGACAAAAGGTATGTATTTAAATTTCTATATGAAATTTGATGATTTTCTGATCCAACCACTTGGCCTTTTGTTTTCTTTTGAAATCTGGGGGTCCGTAGGGACATTTTGTAGTCGTACCGAGCTAGCCGCGCAAAGGAGACGCTGGTGAAATTTTTCGAAAATTTAGAGAGTTAGAATTTTTTTTAGAAATTTTGATAATTTAAAATTTGAATTTAAATTAAAATTTGAATTGTTAAGAAAATTACCATTGTTTGGAACTTATGGTTGATTTTGGAAAGCTAGTTGAAATTATAATGACTCTCTAATAAAAATATTTATTTTGGCAAAGTTGATTAAACTATTTAATTTTGGGAAAATAATAAACGGGTATTGGAGCATTCTTCTTAAATTGTAATTTCGGGACGAAATTCTTTTAAGGGCGAAAGTCTGTGACGACCCTGAATTTTGGACAATTGAAATTGAAATATTTAATGGGTTTTAAATATTTGGAAGATAGTTTAACTTGAATTTCAAATATCACCATGAATTTGACAATTAAATTATTAAGTTTAATTTTTGAAGTTGGGTAAAATATTGAATCTTCAGTTTTATGCCCGTTAAAAATATTTTACAGGCTTAGAAAATTCATATTGATAATGCTGAAGGTAATAGAACTTTTAAAATTAAATTTGAAACTGTTTTGTTCAGTTTGAAATTTTATCGTTTAAATCGATATTTAAAAATAGCCTTCCGAGGCACAGTCTTGGATTTTGGCGAAACCAGTTCCAATGCATCCGTAATATTATATTATTATCGGATTTCAATTTTTGTAATGTTTGGAGTGATCGTTTGGCCGTACGGTAAGCAAACGCGCTAAAATTTAAATCGAAAATTCGATATTATAACTGGTTCAAAACGCTATATTCTCCATACGATCGAATTTGGACTCGAAACCTTTTCCATTGTGTTCGAAATAGGGGTTTAATAGTATAAACGCCTAGCGACCGCCTCGATAAGAATTCGGAATTATGAGTTGCGGGCATCGAGACGATTTAAATTTAAATTGGAGTGATTGATTTCCCGCATTATATAGCGGATGAGACCCTATGCGCCGCATAATAGTGGATGATATTATATAATCCCATATACTGTGATATTCCACCTCGAAGTGGAATTGGTATTTAATTGTTGTGCTAACAGCTGTGGATGCAGGGAAACAGGTTGGAGGGATCCAACTGGATTCCTCAAATTGTTGTATTTATTTGTATATGTTGTGATGTGATAATCTGTGAATGATTATATTGATAAATGGAATTTATTTGAAGGCTATAATTTAGCCGAATATATTTTTGGTATCATAGGATACCAGAAATAAATATAATTGGATTTTTAGAAATTAAAGTAGAAAATTTGAAATAAATTTGGAAATCAATTTTGAATTTGATTCGGTGTTTGAAAGTGAATATTTGGAAATCGATTTGAAAATCGTATATCAGTGGATATTTGGAAATTTAAATTCACAATGGGAATTTGTAAAGAAAAGGGAGATTTGTTTTTAAAAATAAATATTGGTTTATTTTAAAAAGTGTGGAAAAAAATTACGGATTTGGAATGTAAATTGAAATAAGTCAAGAAGGATTTATTAATTAATTTAAATGGATCATTTTGAAATGGAAAGTGTATTTTCACTAGAAAGCCGAGTATGTTTTCAAAGTAGCTGATAAATATAAATTGAAAGTTTTGAGGATGGTTTTAAAAAGGATACTTTGGAGAAATTATTTTCTTAAGTTGTTTTTAAATCTTTAAAATAAAGATTTATTTGGTTAATTATAAAAGTGATTATTTTAAAGATCAAATTGAGATTTGATTTAGAAAATGGATATTTAAATAATTATACTATATCTAATAATTTAATTTTTAAAATTAGTTTGGGCTTGAAGTTTATATGAGATATTAGTATAATATTTTCATAACTAATATTTTAAATAAAGTGTTTAAAAATAGTTTTTATTTTAAATGTATCCAAGTACATATATTTTTGGATAAGTGATTTAAGTCATTTTGAAGTATTCGGACTCGGCAAATTTTCAGTGGAAGTAAATAAATATTTGGAAATTTATTCCGCAAAAGAAAAGTGATTTGAAATTGGTTTTCAAAGTGTTGAAGTGTTAAAATATATCTTGCGAAGATATTTTGAAAATAAATAATTGGGAAAAATTATTTAAATTTGATAATTGTTGTAAATGTTGTTTGATAGTTAAATAACCGACTATCAATATTGGCCTTTGAAATGGCACTTGAATTTGTTTTCAAAACAAGCGCTCATTATTCGGTTAAGCCGGGAGAGGACTTTGTGTCATAAAACCCATTCCGAATAATCATATGACGAAATGGAATTGCATTTGAAATGGTGTTGAAGACTGAGTATTTTCGAAAACGAAAGGATTACCTATCGAATGTCTCTGCACCGATTTGCTCCGGTATAGAGATTTTTATTACCCTATGTGATGGGGAGTCCGGACGTGATTAGGGATTATCCGGATTTGCAAGGACTTCTTTGAAGTGCCTTCGGTTCCGTTTGAACCCGGAACGAACTTGTATGGATGTATGTCTGACGTTACACTTTGAGATGTAAAGCTGGTTTCTATCAAATATATTTCTATTGGTGGCGGAGAATTTATTCTCTTAGCTTAACACCCTTCTTTGAGACATACGAGCTTAGAGGTTATGTAGTTGATTTTTACTAGTGATATATTCCCAATTTGGTAATGTGGCATGTTAAGTGTTGCTGATCATTTGTTGATCGAAGCATGGCTTTTGTGAAAAGCATAGCTTTGTGGATGAGACTTCGTCGGTCCTCACAACCCGAAATGGTCGAAATAGGAAGGATACGGCAAGGTTGTTTGGGGGTAGCGCCCTCAGGGTATGTCTATTTCCTTCTGGAAAAAGGTGGTATCATGGTATGGAGCCCAGATACTTAACTTATGTGGTTGCTGCAAATTTATTACTTTGTGGTTGTTGGTGTTGAGGATCCTCGGATAAAGGTCGGTAACGACCGGGAATGGCATAGCTCGTGTGTGGAGTTATCTAGTTACAGCTTCATTGCACCAGAAGCATGAGATAACTCGGCCTTGTGTTGGTAGAGATCCGGTTAGGTTCTCGGGGCGTCCCTTTAGAGGCGTACCCATGTGGTGTAGGAAGTTCCTTAGCCTGACCATTTGTTGGAAATCAAATCATCCAATTCGCGCCCTGTACGGTTTTAGTTGTATAACCTGCCATTTACTTATGGTAGTTTCATTTTCCAAAAGCATAGCGGATTTCTTTTTATTCCTTTGTGCAAATAACTGTTTTAAGATCTCACACCAGTCCCATGAATGACTCGGAGTTTATTGTTCCCTTTCTAAACTCTGGGTGCCCATAATTTTCCACACGGGCAGCCTAGAGTCAGGTTAGCAGTGTTCTGGAGTGAAGTCAGAAAAGTATGCTGTGGAGATCAAGAGGCGAGCTGGATGGCGAGACGTACTTCCGTATATTATTATCATTCCACTGTGTATTCAATCATATAGGCAAGTTATTATATCTGCCAGTGTTGTGTGTTGTTGTTGTAAACTCTGATGATGTATTGTATGAACTGATATAGTTCTTTTGTTTAAAGATTATTCATTTATCTATTATATATTGTTCCGCTGCGAATGTGAGATTATGTCATTGTTTATGTTTCTTCTTCTACCTCTTTCTTCTTCAACCCTAACGGTTCGGTTTTCCGGCATTCGATTGTGCGGCATTTGATACAGTGGACGTATTGATGTCGACTTTCGGGCATCGAAAAAAACGGGTCGTTACATTAATTAACTAAGTTAAGGCTAAAAATGGAAATTTTGTAAATGTTAGAATTTGATCATGAAAGTTGTATCGTAGCGTTCATGGCAATTTTCAGATCAATTTTCATATAACGTTTCGAAATCGGAGCTCAAACGAAAGGTTATTGACATTTAAAGTTTTCGGATTCAAATTAGTTTAATTGGAATTCAAATTTAAATAAATAACTAAATTTATTTTCAGCTTAAATCTAAGAAAATCTCTTATAGGACAGAAATGACCATCTACTTTCAACCCGTGAATCCATTTTTTATGATCTTTATATCGCTGGAAAGCTTAGACTTAGTAGAATAATTTTCATTTTATAAGTATTTTCAGATTTTAAGTTTTGATCGGTCAAAATTTGTATTCTTTACAGCAAGTTTGTAATTGGAATTTACATGTTTCTTTGTGGTCATGTGTATTCTACCTATTTTGTGAATGTAATTGAGTTGATGTTTAGTATAAATATATGTTTCAAACTAAAATATATTTTGGTAGAATTTAAGAGTGAAACATTTTATTCACTTTAAACAAAGAGTTTGGAGATTAAATTGGATTTTTATAAGAGGTTTTGAAAATTTTCAAAATGTTGAAATTTGAGAATTTGATTATGTAGTAAAAAGGATTTTGATAACCTTGAAAATATTGTTTAGTTAAATAGGAGTATAAAAATCCATTCTTTGAGTTTGTCTTGACTTTGTGCAATTATCTAGCGACTTACATTTATGCGGTCGTTTGGGTTGGTGGTATTGAGGAAACCACCTACCTCTTATTGAGTTTTCTTACCTCCATTGTGTCAATCTAGTGTCGGTGTGGCTCTTTTCGAGTGACATACAGAAAGTCATGTCAATAAATATCTAATTGGTTGGAATTTAGGATAAACTTATGTTAAATCCCGACTCTATTCGAGAAGTTTCTTAGAAATCAATCCCACTCGATTGATCTTTTGTGTAGCATCCTGTCTGTGTTCTTGTTTCGAAGGTGAGACGCCTTCGAAATTATGATGCATTATTCGTAGAAATTCAATGGTCTGGTAATCCCAATGATAGCACTTGGGAAACCATAGAATTAATCGAGCAGTCTTATCTTGATTTTCTAATCATCTTGGGTCTCGGGGTGGGGCGTCAAAGTTTGAAATTTAAAAATTAATGATAGTTAGACTTGGGGGTTATGTAAATGTTAAAATAAAAGTTAACGTTAATATTAGTTAAGGAACTAAATAATAAATAAATGGTAGATAAATATTCCTTTCCAAAATACGACTATCGGTCGACCTCTTCCTTGGGTCAATCGACCGCTAACGGTCGATCGCCTAGGTAGGAGTAGTCGACCGGTAATCGTGGCGACGGCTAGGGTTTTTAACACCGTGAATGGTTCGGACTATATTATTTTAAACCAAATTAAATCTGATGGTTCTGGTGCCTTCTAACCTATATAAATAAGAGTGTAGCACCCTCACTTTTATTCACAAATTATTTGGGAACAAAACAGAACTCTATCGGTCTCTCTCTTTTTCAAAGATTCAAAAAATTCTCTAGGTTTCAAGTAAGAAATTTTAGGCATTTAATATTCAATTTCTAATTCTATTCTCTTCCAATCCCTAAATTTTTGAATCTAATTCATATACAATTCTCATATTGTATATTTTTTAAAGGAGAGATCTATAAGAGATTGAAGCGGACGTAAACAAATCTAAAAGGAGGAGTTAAGGACTTTTGTGAGTAAACAAATCATCATTTGTAGATTTCACTTTAGATATATACATTATTAATCTAATGAAGCCCATATAGTCTGATGTGTTATTACAACAAAGCTACAACTTTTCAATATGTAAGATATATATCAATGTTAAATATAAATTCATAAAAATAGACACAATACTCTATGAAGATATATTTATATTTTTCTGAACATATACTAATTGACGTCGGTG
This sequence comes from Allium fistulosum, assembly GCA_030737815.1. Classification (NCBI taxonomy): domain Eukaryota; kingdom Viridiplantae; phylum Streptophyta; class Magnoliopsida; order Asparagales; family Amaryllidaceae; genus Allium; species Allium fistulosum. The sequence continues at coordinate 639,369,564 of CM060901.1, forward strand.
AGTTTCAATTCCAAGATCTATGAACCAAACAATCAAAATATTAATCACCATCCATTACCGCTATTATTTAATAAAATCTTGGTTCTATTAGCACATCACAGTAAGTTTAACCCCTCCTTCGTAATACAATAAAGAGTTGAAGTAAAAGAAGGGAAAGTAAGTTTTAATGTTGTATGAGATTACTTATACCAAAAGCTGTAAGTTTGGGAAATAAGACACCGGGAGAGATAAATGCAACTTTTGTCATGAGTGTCACTATTGGCATTCAATATGGTTATTAGCCATATCATAAGGTACATTGCATTCAATACAATCAAATCATTAGCTTAACCTCATAAATTAATATGATTTAGTAATATCATGTTAGAGAATGTACCAAAAACTTATAAACTAATTTTGAGGCAGCACCATCTTCTATCTGATGATGTCTGTAGTATGCATATATAATGCTAAAGAATTTAAAAAAAATACTGCTAAGGATAAACTTTGTCAATACTAAAACATTTGGGACTTCTTCAATCTGATGATATCAAAAGTAAGAATAATGTTTCCAAACCCATTTTTTCATCAGCCAGTTCAACCTACCTGTAACACTAAAGAAGTTTTATGATCAACAAAAGTTTATTGCAACCTGATACAAAATTCACTAATTGAAAACGTAATTATTTGAAGAAATGGTTGAAGATTAGTATTAATAAAATCAAATTTTATTATACTGAGCTCATAAACCATGGGAAAAGTTTCAAAGCCTCCATCCAAACTTTTTTTGGGTTTAACTTTTGCTATGCAAAAAAGTAGAATTGGATTGTTCACTTTCTAAAGATTAGTTTTTCCATTTGCATAAGAAGGTAGTGCATATGGTCTTACCAAATATTTAGTTACGGTACTTTACACTAATATATTAATATACAAATTTATTTCTCCTGGTATGTTAGTAAATTTAACCATTGAATTCAAGAGTTTGGATAAAGTACAAAAAGTAAAATCAATTTGCTAAAGTCTTTAAACGTTAATTTTAACTAATCCAAGTTTTTAATTGTAACTAAAGAAAAAGGTAGATTTAACAATAAAGAGAACCAAAAGAATTATATTATCACCTACAATTATATAAATTTAGAGATTAATGATATAGTTTCCCAGAATCGGTGTAAATGGATTAGTAAGAAGTTTAACCAACAACAACATTGTAAAAGGTATTTATGTACCTCTATGTAATTAAAAGGTTCCAAATTCTTTATTCTGTGTTAACAACACCATTTCGTTCATAATTTGTCAATTGACTTGCAACCAGTTATATGCCATTGAATCATATGCAATTTAATAATTTCCTAATTCCGAAATTTTAACCACTACCAAAAATATATAAAAATGAATGGGACGCATCGCATGCATACTAAAATATCGGTATAAATAAAACATGCGATATAAATGGAGATTTCATATGCAAATTTAGTTTGTAAAATATAATGAATATCAATTTATTTTATATTGAAGACTAATATACACTTTTTTAAAATAATATAATCTTGATTTCAAGTCCTATAAGTGGACATGTCGTTAGTTTCAAGAATCTAATATATAACTACGAATTTAATCTTAAATGAATTATAGGTCTATGTATTGTAGATACTATATCCCAATAAAGTTAAAATTACTGGAAGGTCATGGACTAAATACAACCATAATCCCAAATAAAATGAGTACAAAAAGTCCAATCCATTCATATTTTCATGACAATATTCGATGGTGCATACAAAATAGATATTGTACCTGCTCCATTTTATGCTTGCCATGGATGATAACACACCTTCGTGACATTCATTACTCCAATCACCTTACATATAAAGCAGAGCAAACATGTTTTCAGTTATTCAAGTTATAGTAGTTTAAGATATGCCCTTATTTGATGTCATATATGATCAATGCTTAAGGACATGTTAAATATAAGTATAATGCATGAAAATAGGCAAAAGAAATCTATTTCTATAGATTAATACCTTACATTCATTGTCCGCTGCCACATCATTATTAGTTTTGAATGTTATGACAATAAATTAAGTTGCATATATCTTTGTAGGAACTTATTTATTGTTATTTTTACACTTTTTAGTGGAGAATTTGAAAATTGAAATAAGAATACTTAAAAAAATGATAAAAAACTATAGAGAATGTGATTGTTGGATTATGACTTCATTTACAACAGTAAAATAATAGAAATCAAAGAAATTAGTTTATACATGATATTATGATTTAATCCAGTCTGATCAAATTTTATAACAAGACAGTTAGATGACATGAGGACATCAAAGTAATCAAAAAATAAAAAATCAAAAATATAAATTTTGCATTAAAATAGTAAAAGAATTAATTCCATCATTTTTTAATAAATCATGATGGTGCACAAATTTATCATTAAATGTGATGTAACGATTTATTAGGTCTTTGAGTTTGTAAATTGATGAAACAAATATAGTATTAATAGTTTATACCGATATGATAATAAAATATTCATATGGTTAGCTATTAATTTACATAATCAATTATAATAATTATAGCTAGTGGAATATAATGGTGATCACCTTTTACACTATTATGGAGTAATTACATTTAGTTTAAATTTAGGAAAAAGTGATGCATAGAATTTATGATTCTTCACTCCACAAATTAATAAAATATATGCAGTGTTAATAGTTAATGTCACTATAAATATTGATTTCGTATATGGTTAGCTTTAAAATAACATAATCATTGAAAAAATTATTGTTAATTGAATATGATGGTGGTGTATGTTATATGAGTATGGAATAATAATATTTCACATGATTATAGCCATATTTCTATAAAGATGCAGTTTCCATAATAGTGCTTTTATGTAATTATAATTGTTATACAATATAATAGTAGGTTATTTATTGAAAAACATCTTGTAATAATATTTATTGAGAGAATCGACATATTTTTAATAGTTTATAGTAAAGCTAACATACTAACACATATTTAACATATATAAATTATTCAAAAAAGAAGAAATAATTCATATTAATTATCAATAAATCTCCAAGTCTTTCTTAATAATACGTCTAGATGTTACTACCACTTGTTTTATCGCATCAGGAGTAACCAAAACATAATTGCAACTTTAAGTTGTGCTAATAACCTTTTAGAAAATTATATTGTTTAGTGATCTTTAAAATAGGTTTAGAAAAAAATGAAATGGGCATTTAATGAATGCACTGATGATTGCAAGTTAATAGCAGGGAAGTAAATTGAACACTAATGATCTGATAGCTATGTCCATTACAAATAGTATTCCATTGTGTATTCAATGTAATAATACATTTGTAATAGCTAATACTAAAATAGACAAAATTCATTTAGTGACACTGTCCGTTTATGTTATTTAACAAATAATGTTTCATTGTGTTACTTAATGAAATAACATTTATTATCAGTTTCTTGAACACCCAATGTCTTTTTATGAAAAAAAACAATGAACTCAACTAATAATAGGCGAACCCAATATCTTTATATAAAGTATAACCAAACCGAATAGTAGCTTGAAAGTGACACTAATGCAAATATAGTAATATTTATTTCTACTCGTTGAAGGATGTTTTAGGTGAAGTATTATTCATGGTTATTTTATTTACATTACTGTAGGGCGTAGTTAAGATGTTAAAACTTGAGAGTCTCATATCAAGATAAAGCACCGATTATTTTAGAACATGTTTATTGTGCATTTTTCTAGTTGTATATAAATGACTAGACTCCTGCTCATTACCATGGGAACTGTTCTAGAATTCCTTCCTAAATATAAATACACAAATTCTCCTAATGGTAAACATGAGAGTTTATAGCAAAATGGAGATGAGAATGATAATCAAGTGCTTCCACAAAAGATGGCTTTGGTTTTAAGTTATCATGTATTATGTCCTAGTTTTCTTCTCTTTTTCCCATGCAATACAATAGCTTATCGATTGAATTTAATAAAGTAATGCTTCAATTTTAACATCGTCAAAAAAATCTATATAAACAAATATTTCTAATCGGCTAAATTACATTATATGATATATAAAGGACTCATGAAACTAAAAATAAAAAATAGCCTAAGATAAATCATAAACGTAGTATTTACGTATAAAACCATACCTTATCATTAACTTATTACCTTCTACGCATATACATAATTATAGAATGACCTGAAACAAATCATCATTGTGATATTCTAAATCAAAAGAGTTTTGCATCCTTCCTGTTAAAATAGTGAAAAAAATTATAAACCAAAGCCGACAGAAATGAAGGCTGTTATATTCACCCAAAAAAGTTGGAATAAAAACAGAAAACCAAGAAAAGATTGGCAGTAGTAGGGGAAAAAGGCTCAACCTGACAGTAGTAAGTATATACACCAAAAAGCATGCAAATACCAAAGAATGGAACAATTACGTTAAATTCCAAAGCTGTAAAATGAATACCCAAATTAGATATACAAAAATATAATCATTTTATGAGAAAATAAAACAACGCCGAAGAAACCTACTCGGTTTCCCATCCCAGTTCGGCTAAAAAGAGAAACATTCATATATGAATATATGGTTACTAAGGTAGTTGATACTTTAAAAATAATAAAGCTTGATTAATCAATTTTCTTCTTATTATCTATATGGAGTATAGAATATAGCGAATATATAAATCTCTATCAATTACGTATCAGCAGTAAACATGGATTATTTCTTCCCATTCTACTACCGATACACTTGAGTTTAACCTAGCTTTCGATTGATGTCTAATAGTACATTTATAAAAATAGAGTGAAATATCATTACATTGTCATATATTGTGCATCATTTTATTATCGTACAATTAACATAGAAAGTGTAAATAAATACAGAACTGTTAAAACATCCCAAGCACAATATCGGTGTAGTGTGCAATCTTTTTTTGAAAACGCATTCATTGGATTATAACAGTTAAAAAATGCATAAATGATAATTTTGAATAAAACAAAAAAAATATTGTAGAAATTGATTATGGACAGTACTTCTATTTATAAAAATATGACAGATGATATAGTGCAAGGAAGAATGCATGGAAATTTATAGTAACATGCTGGAAAACTATGTCATATCCATCAAATTTAAATCAATTTTAGTATGATCATCTATTAGACATAAGGTAAAAATTAGTTTTAAAATGTCAGATGCTGAAATAAAATTAAATGATAATATTCTTAGTCATAATTATATACTAAAATAAAATGCAATATAAAATAAGTTGTCTTTAGTAGTTTTAATAATGCATGGCTTAATAAAAGAAATCTTTAACTTTGACATGTAGCTATGACTTCAAAGTACATCAATAAAATTTCTAATTATGGGAAAATTGTTACTTCTTTCCTTCTATGTTTCTTACAATTGTTTTATTTTGCTACGCAACCCTGTATATTCATTTTAATTTTAGATTTATAAGCTCATAGTTGAAAAGATCTTATTGTTATTCGAATGATGTTTAAATAGGGAGCTGGCAATGAACGATTCCATTTTGTACTATAAAAAAGCCTATTTTTACTTCAGCTACACTTGCACCCGCCTTACTTGATATAGCAGCAGTCACACAATAAGTGCCTAAAAAGGTATATGTGTGGGTATAAATAAACACATATTAATTTTGAATAACTAAAGCTATCTTAAAATGGTATAGTCAAGAACTTGAAGGTAAATAATGCCACTCGAAACAAAATTATAGTACATTCTTTGGAATGCCTCGTATTATGATGTCTTATAGTTATAGTGCGCATCCATAATATCACTTGGTGGCACTTATTCAAATAATTTTGTTCATTTAGACGTTTATCGTAATCTAATCAAACAAAACATAAATCACACATTAGTATGGACAAAATTGCTATGTTTTTATTGTTAAATCAGCAAATCACAAAAGAATGCACTCAGAAATAACTGATGTCTTACAAATTCTTTTTTCTTAAGCAAATGCAAATCTTTATGTCGATTCTTATAATACTTAGATTATTTATAACTTCCGAACTTCCACAATTGTTATTCAATATACTTATATCAAGGTAGCTACTTTTTTTCTTTATTCATTATATAGAGTTATCTCTTATGATCACAGTAAGAAGACATTAAAATAAACCTTACTTACTATGTAGCGGTTGAGCTCAAAATGCACTTCGTTATAGGTTTTCCATTTTATTGTTAAGGTTTTCCATTTTTGTTGAAATTTTAATTGAAAATAAATTCAAAGAACATGTCCCAAATCATTCGCTTTGTCTTCCAATTAACCGTGGGAATAAGATATTAATAATCTATATAGTTACTGGTAGAAAAAACAATGAAGTAACCTTAATTAGAGTAACCTCAAATCATCTAACAGATCTGATTGTTCCAGCCAAATCTCAAATCATCATGCTCTAAATATTAAATCAATCCAAATCATCATCGAATCCTAAAATGGATAACATAATAATTAAAAGAATGGTAAGGAAGGATAACGATACGTGAAATATAGACGAAAAAAACCAATGAAGCAACTACGTTTGTTCCGAAGATTAAGAAGGTAAAGCAAACAATGAAGACATAAGCAAATTGAACATATCAAGGAGTTAAATCAGGTTTGAAAATCGAAAACAATAGATCCAAAGAATTGAAATTTACCTGGATAATTAGGGGATTTGAGGAGAAATACGCAAACAGGAAAATTAAGGTGGAATTTTTCATACAGGCAAAGAAGGAGAGAAGCAACCGTTGATTTCCACATCGGTCGATATTACTCTTCATTATTTTTTGAGATAGGGTTTTATGGAATGGGAAGGAAGTTACTTAAATTTTTTTAGTTAAACGTGAGTAGGTTTGGGCATAAATAGAAAGAATAAACAAAATAAAAAACGTGATTGTTCATTTCACAATGAACTTAAGGGGCTTGTGAGCTCTTGAAATCTAACTCAGTAATAATAGTATAGAACAGATATGCATACACACACATACATATACATATATTACAAGTTTATACTCTCATCTAAATATAATCTGAATAGTTCATATAATCTAAAATATAACTTAATAAATCTTTAAAATATAATGTTATTTCGAAACTAATTTAAAATTATATATCTCATTGTGAATATTTAGAATCAGAAAATAACATCATCTATAACTATTTGTAACTATTAAACATATATTATTTAAGTACGATATTTAAAATGTAACTGGCTTAACCTGAGTAATATTATTTTGAATTGTTTTACAACGACAAAAATATCGTGTTAATGCAAATATATGAAAATAGCAATATAAATTTTCTGTTAATATATTTGTATACTTATTTACTATACATATAAATTAATCGAATACTATACTTAATAATTTATTTAAATTTCAAAACATTTTTAAAGAATTATTTAAAATTTAGACGTATATATTTATAATCCAAAATTATTGATAGAATGATTGCTAAATATATTCTATTAAATAATAGTAAGGTAGAAGGAATTATATCTCACTTATGAATTTTGAGAATTAAAGTCTACTATTATTTCGATTTTGTATTTTATATATAAAAAGTTCACAATTGTTTGTAGTTTATGATTTTTACGATTATTAATAAGTCTCTCCTTGATTCTGATCTACCATTTAGTTTCAAGTATAAATTCTATCATTGTTTAATCAACTTCAACTATTTTACATCCAAGTTTTGTATTATTATTTTCTTTCTTAAATGATATTTAGTAATAATAAACATGCATAATAATGCAGGCTCTATTTATTTTTCGTTCCCACTTTATATTAAAGTATAATTTACAAATTATTTGGAATGTTCTCTTTAATTTAATTTAACCAAGCTACATTTAAGTTATGTTGTTATTTTTCTTTCGAAATTGGTATTTTATTATAGACTAAGATATACGCATTAATTGAAATACACCACTTACACAGATATATGATTAACATTAGCATATTACATTGCACGTCAATTATTTAACTATATATATTTGACAATTTCTTTTACAACATTACTGTACGCAACGTACGAGTTACACACTAGTTTGGTAGAAAAGAAAAAGAAAAATCATACCTTACGAGTGTGAACCCGTGCTACGCATACGGAGGTTAGTATATAATTCTATTAACTGTGTATTTTTTAGATTTTATAGTATATGAAGATGAAAGCACATATTTATGGTAGATTAATTTTTTCGTGAATACTACAAACAAAAATGTGTTGATAAATCTACTTAAATAGTCTTGGAGCATATAGAGTATAACTAATATTTTAGAGCACAATGTCTTTATATAGAAAAGGTTACATCAACTATCAGTTGTTCCAACTTGGTAAGCACTATATTACTAAGGATGTCATTAATTAATTTTCAAATGTAATTTACATTGGTTCAGCATAGTTTTATCCTATTTTTAACATATAAATCTAGATATGTACATAAATTTGTTTGATAATAGTATTCCAAACCTAGAGTAGAGAAATTATGCTCGAAATGAGATAGTATTTAAATTTGGTTTAGTGAAACAACATTTTCGTTATTACACATTTCGACATTATACTATATTAATTAAATTAGAGAAAATATTATAGTAGGTTTCAAACATCGTGTATACATAGAGCATAATATGGCATGAGAAAATCTTTGAAATGAGCAGTCAAATTTGTATTTGTATCTAGAGTATCATTTTGGTTTGTAGATCATGCAATAATTTGTTAACTAATAATTATGTATATTGCACTCATTTTATTATTGTTGCTATATTAAGCTTCTTAAAAAAACTTGACTGGCTAACTATGCATATTCCAACATTGATGATTCCAACTAATTAAACATTATCCTTGTTTGTTTCAACTAATCTGAATAAGAACTACACAACATGATTTAAAAATGTATATTTTTGAAGTATACAATGAAGTAAAATTAAAAATTAGTTTTAATCCATCAAAAAATAAAATGTTATATTGAACTAAAAGTGGATACCAATTAATTAGCATTAATGAGAATTAGGATGATTTAGCGGACAATTATGATTTGAGATTAGCGGTTGGAGGTTGTGGTGTTTGTGGATAATTTGGGTTAGAGGTTGGACATGAAGTATTTATGTAATGTATAGTTTTTTTTATATTTGCCATAATTATTAATTAATTATTATCGATTAATGTATAGTATTGAATGGGAAGTATTATTAATTATTTACGAAAAAATTCAAAAAAATAGGAATTACGTCCGATTTATCTCAGAAAAGTCGAACATGATTAATACATCTTGTAAAAACGCTATATTTTTTAAGTCCAAAAGCGAATCATTAAACTACCGACGTATCAATTATGCCAGACTTATCTAAGATAGGTCGGACGTAATTCTCGGTAACCGCTTTTTGGTTAATGTTTCCAATGTCCATGAACGGGGACTTAGTATGTAACTATTCCCTGATTAGATTAAATATTAATAAAAGAGAATTAATTGCAATAATTCTCAAATTAGTTTGAATTGGAATCAAATGAAATTAGAAATAATTTATTCTTTTTTAACATAATTCTTTCTGTTTGAAGTTAGCCTACCTGTAAACATTATTATTAACCCATCTTCAATTTGTAATGATTTATAAACATCTCCACACTGCAAAAAAAATCAAAAAAATATAGCATAAACAATCTTTATAGAAAATAAAAAATAATTGCTAAGATGTTCCATAAGATCTCCAAGCATTCGGTGTTAACCACGCATTTAATAGGAAAATACGTGCTACTTATGAACATTTCATGGTCATTGAAGCATTATTTTAGAAAAATGTATTATCATAGGTCGATTAAAATTGATAATATCAAATATTACAAAAAATAAGTCTAGGTTGCGAATAACAAAATAAAATATTTAGATAAAAATTATGTTTATAGAGCGCCTATTTAGAACTAAACTTTCAACATACTTTTCTCAAAACGCAATATCGAAATTTATTATTTGACTTTTCTTTTACATCATAGATGATATTCTACCTACTTGATTTTCTTAAATACTTATAGTTCAAAATGGAAAACACATCAAATTTATCTCAGATTATACTCAATTAAAGATTCTTTGATGTATATGTGTTAGTAAACCAATTATACCTTATAAATTTATGAAGGAAATGAAATTCATGATTGTATTAAACGAACACAAAACAGATTGGAGAATTTATTATGTATTAATTATCTTCGATGCTAGCTTAAAAAACAAATTTGCCATAATTATGATCGTATTAATTTTCAGAAAATTTGATTGGATTCTATTATAATATCAAACGATCGAATCATAAAATAAACATGTTACCAAATTATCAAATTAACTAAATCACACAGACTTTATATTGAGTTTATTTTTTTTTTGAAATAAAGCATTTAGCTTTAAAACTAAAAATATTAAAGGAACTAAACCTACCATTATTTTCGAAACTGAAAACATAGATGGGAATTAGTACCTATAACCATTTGACCTTCTATCTTTTGTATCTAGAGTAACATTTAGGTTTATAATTCATGCAATAATTTTTTGACTAATAATTATGTATATAGCATCTATTGTATTATTTTTACTATATTAGGCCTTTTTGAAAAACTAGGCTTTTATATTGTATATTCTAACTTTGATGATTCAACTACTTGAACATGATCCTAGTTTGTTTGAAAATGTACAAATAATATGAATGAGAGCTACAAAGCATGTTTAATAAAAGTATGCTTTAGAGATATGCAATTAAGTGAGTTAAAAATTAGTTTTAATCCATCATAAAAATAAAAAGTTATATTGACGAAAAGTGGACACTGATTGATTAGGATTAATGAAGATTAGTATGCAACTGTTCTCTAACAATAAATTTCAATAAAAGAGAATTAATTGTAATAATTCTCAAATTAGTTTGAATTTTAAGTAAATGAATATTATTAATTTATTCCTTTTAAATACAATTGTTTCCTTTTAAAGTTAGTTTACTTGTGAACATTATTAATAACACATCTTCAATTCGTAATGATTTATAAACATCTCCAAACTGCAAAATTAAATCAAAACAATATAGCATCGAAAAATATTTGTAGAAAATAAAAGATAATTGCTAATAGGTTCCATAAGATCTCCAAGATTTCAGTGTTAACCATGCATTAAATAGGAAAATGTGTGCTACTTATGTACATTTCTTGGTCAATAAAGCATCACTATAGGAAAATATATTAAACCATAGGACAATTAAAATGGATAATATCTCATATTACAAAAATGAGTCTAGGGTGAGTATAGAAAATAAAATATTTAATTAAAAATTAAGTTCATATAACACTTTTCTAAAACTAAATTTTCAATATAAAGTTACACACGGTAGACTGAACTAAATTAATATTTATACATTTATATTTCTTTTCTCAAAGACATAAAAAATTATTATTTGACCATACTTTTACTTCATAGCTTATATTTTCCCCAACCCGATTTTCTTGAATACACATGTTTAAAAATGGCGAAACACCAATTTTGTCTCAGATTATACATAATTTATGATTGCATACATGTGTTAGTAGAGTAACTATGCTATTCAAAGTATGCAAAGGAAATAAAATTCATAATTGTGCTAACGAAACACATATCAGATGAACATCAATGTAAATGTAAAACTTGAGAACTAAAAAATAGTTCAACATTGCATATCAAAGATTTTATAAAAAAAGATCTATGATATCGATGTATTAATCAATCCAGTAACCTCATGCAGAATATAAAGGAAACCAGGTTGATAATGATACATATTGAAACTAAAATAATAAGAAAGTATAAGATTTTTCCCAACTTGATTTTTGTATACACTTATATTTCAAAATAAAAAAGATCAACTTTGCCTCTTTTGTATTATAAAAAGTTTAAGATTATTTATATTATCTATACATTAGTAAGCCAATTATTCCCTACAAAATGAACGAATGAAATGAAAATGATAATCGTACTAAACGAATACAAATAAGGTGAACATCAATGTAAATATAAAACTTAAGAATGAAAAATAGTCAAGCTTATAGATTTTACATAATAACTAAAGATTACATTATATCTATGTATTAATAAACCTTATAACCTTTTAAAAGTATAAAGGAAACCATAATTCATACCCATACAAATCGTAACAAAAATAAGAAGAACACAATTTTTTGAACACAAAATTTGAAGTAAAGACCTGCAATAATATATTAGGGCTAAATCAAAAAATTCAACCTTAAATTAAATGAAAATAAAGATAATAAAATAAAAATCAAACCTTTAAATCTAGCTTGATAGATCAATAAGCAAGGTTTTTTGGAGGGTTTTAGACAATTTTTCCATGAAAACTACAGGAAGCAACAGATAAAAACACAATCTCTGCAAAACATGATTAAAATGATAATTTTTTTTAAATGAATAGAAATTGAAGAACTAATTATGAATTCAACCAAATTATAGTTAGATAAAAAAATAAAGAGATTGATTAAAAACTATTTGGATAGAATCCTTAAGTTGATTTAGATTGGAAATAGATATTTTAGTTTTTTTTGAATTGTAGTATACGCATAAAAATGGTATATGGGAAGAGATAACATAATGAAAAAAATTAAACGGGAGGAATGTAAAAAATTGATAGGAAACAAATGGCGAATGAAAAAATTGTAATGATAGCATGAAGAAGAGGAAAAAATCTTTTATAGATTACAAAGAAATAATGACTATGGGTTTATCAAAAGAAATAAACGTATATAAGAGTATTTTATCAAAATAAATAATGATAACATTAACTACCAAGTTAATGATGGTGGTATTATGGAAGATTGAAAAATTTTAGAGGGTCTAAAAGCAAAATTGTACCAAAAATGAAGGAGAATGCATTATTCAATCTGAGAGTGAATGAGAGATAAGAATATTAAGAGTTCTATATTTTCTTTCTTATATAATAGAATAGATATGTTCAAGTTGAATAGAGCGTAAAAGGATTTGAATCGTAAATTCTATTAATATTGATTCTACTATTTTAGTATAAAATAAGTTTAGTATGGATTCTATTTTTATGCAAGTCCGTTGTTGAATTGAGAATGTTGGATATGTGGTATGTTTGTTGATATGGAATTGGATTTTTCTAAATTTAAGTTTTGACATTTAAATGATTAGCATAGGGCGAAACCTTCACACGCTTAGAAATATTTTAGGCATATATATATATATATATATATATGTGTATATTAGCTTATAAATAAAATATAATTAATAACCTATTAATTGCATGGTGAATATGTGATTGATTAGTATTAAAATTCCCCTTAGGAAAGGAACTGATAGTTAAGGCGAAATAAGGGTTTTCTTTAAAAGACCTTAATAGGGAATGCGATTAGGTATATGGTAGTATGTTAGGTAAGTGAAAATTATGACTAAGATATAGGGATGTGATGTCAGTCAAAAGCACACGCAAGTCTACCCAATCAATCCGGCTACCAACGACGTGACTTTGGGATTGATGTGAGACATTACCTATAATAAGTACCCACGGAGAACGTGAGGTTAGTCCAAAATTCTATAGGATAAACCTGCCAAGCTAATTTGACTACTAATACCTACGAATAGTAAGACTAATGTGAGACGTCACAATTTGGGTTATAGGTCATAATACGTAGGACCTACTTTGGGGTCAGAGGTAGTAAGTAGTTGATTGAGGGCCTACCTCCTCCCTATATAGGAAGTATTAAATGGTCAAGGTTTGTAGTTAGGCACAGTAGTGGATATCTCGAGAAGGATCTATTTCAGGTTTGAGGTATTTAGTAGCTATTATAGGGTCCACCTCTTCCATAAAAGAAGTATCAAGTGGCCTGATGAGATTCCATGCAATGTTAGTCAGATAGTATTAGAGAGGAGTCTACCTTAGGAAAGGTAGTAAACGACGGGAACCTACCTAAAATGAGGTATTAAATGGTTAGAGTTTTCTTATTTCCTATTGAAAAGGTATTAAGTAACTTGGGTACTATCACTACACCAAATCAGCAATTTTATAACACTTAATATTTGCAATTGTAATGGTTATTATCGTTACAACAATATTTTTTTCCACCATGCAATATTTGCAACGCTTATAACCGTGAAAAGGAGCGATAATTATGTAAATAACATGAAGTACATAGGATGGGTTCGTAATTTTACTTTTTATTTTATTTAACCAGTTTCTAATGTATCCCCCACATTCAATTACCCCTTTTTTTGAAGTCTAGGGTTTCCACCTCCTTCAATTTGCAGCTAGAACTTTGATAATCTACCTTGAAGTTCCTTACTCGAAGCTATTCAAAAAGTTGAGGAGCACTTCCCATGTCAAATCGAAGAATCCTAGAAAGGCAAACATGAAGAAAAGTTTCATTCTACATGCGTAGGCATAGTACTCTTTTTACGGGATGCAAAACCAGTTGTGGAAGCCGATCGAGCAATTGAGATGTTTCAAAGAATTTTATAGATATAAGATTATGTGAATTTTAAAAGTGAATTAGGTGATAATTTTTTTTTATCAAATTCAATCAGTTTACGACATTCTAGTTAGAGTTTATGTTTTGAAATATTATCATGGTATCGAAAATGAAAAGTTTATGTTTAGTACGTAGTTGGAGTTTTATTTTTTATCCAATTCGAATCTCCACTTTTTTTTGCATCATTCATTGGGTGTAAATTTTGCTTTATTGTTCCATATCTATTTTCATTGAATGATTTGGTAATGAATGTTGCTTCACTAACAAAGAGCCTGAGTTTAGAAGAGCTCAGTAGCCTATTTTGTTTCTTAGAGTATGAGTAACGAAGATAGACTCGGTTTATGCATGAAATACCCACTGATTACCTCAGCCTTAGTTTACAGTGAGTTGCAGTTTGTATTACTTGTAGTTTAGCCTCATGTTAAAAGTAAAACCAATTAGCATGTATACAAAAAAATCAGTGTATTGTGATTTTCCTTTTTGACGATTCATTTATATAGTTTTATTTCTTATTATTTTGGAAATCCAAGCATGCCCTTATAATAAAATAACCTAGAAGCAGACTACCATAATTTCTAGAGAACATAAAATTTGTTTGTATTTACTCAACATAGTCTTTGGAGTCTAGAGCGTAAATTATACAAATATATGTATGACATATTTACCTTAGGTTCATTTATTCAAGTCATATATTACATAACAACCATGCATGAATATGTATTTGAGGCATGGTAACTTACTAGCCACTACTCCTCCAAATAAATTCCTACTTTGAAGTTAATGAACATAATGTACTGACATTACTGAATTTCTATAAATCTGTGTATAGAAAATTTTCATATTTACCTTCCATTGGGTGCATAAGCTCTTTTCACCCCATTTGTGATTAACACTTAAATTTATAATTATCCTATTTGTTGAGAGGCTGAATCAATTTTGTGTTCGAATTTATAAAATAACATTTGGATTATTTATTTTATTTAAATCATAGAGGCTTTATATTTTATTGAAGGAATGTTACCACCTGACTTTTATGTTAATGTTAGTTCTTATACCAACTGGTGTATTTGACAAGATCTTGTACATTCCAACTGGAAATCCATTTAAATTTTTATATGCATATAGCAATAATGTTACTTTTGATGCGTACTTAAGATACTTCTTTTATCGTTGATTTGATTATACATACATTAATATAATCATTAGGGTGTTCCTTATTATATTTTTGGTACTATGATTAGTATATTTTTTTAATTTTGAGCAGGTAAGTAGCAACACAACAAATTATGATGTTCTTACTAATTCTACAACATCGGGTGTATTCTTAGCTGCTATAGGTTCTAGTATGTTAAGAAGCATTTATTATTTTATAAATACTTTTGGGGATGTTTAAATTATTATTTATAAAGAATCTTTTTTACTTTGCACTTCTTGATTAATGTGTTCAATGCAGTTTAGTACTACTTTGTAATTATAGTTTTTGAGTTTACTGGACAAATAATATTTTGTATTTGCTTAGCCATCACTTCTCAAAAGCTTATATGTCATGTTGGAAAAAAAATTTACACTATATTAAAAACATTTTGTAATACCATTGACATCACACTACTCTAAAAAAAACTTGGTTGCTGTATCTTAATGAATTTCTCCTTTGAATCCTATATTGATATTATAAAGTTTTGTTTCTACAGACATCAACAACTGCCATTAGTCTCTCTCATAATATTTTCCTAACTGCATTTAGTTTGTAGGAGCTAGAACCGTATTAGGATTCATTACAGCTACATTTTTTCCATTTGATTATGTGAAAACTCGAATTTAGAAAATGCGACAAGATGCAACTAGTAAATACCCAAACATAGACTCATTGGACAACGAAGACTTAAAGAGTGGAGAACTTTTAAAATTTACATTAGATTTTAGGTTTATCGTGCTAGAATTGTTCCATATGTCATGCTAATTTTCATGTTCACTAGTTCTTATAGTACTATACATCACAAATGCACAATCAAAGAACATCATATGGAATTTGTATAGGATTTTTTGATTTTGAAGAAAAAATATCAGAAAACATTTTTTCATTGAAAGTTTTTCATAATTAGATAAACGAAAACATATATCATCATTATAGTATTGTTTATGTTAATACTTAATACATTCCATTATACTTTAGAATTCGACGAGAACTATGGTGGGTAAACATACACACTAACTTGATTTGCATGTTTTCTTCATGTGTGTTCAAGATTCCAGCATTAGAAACTGATTATTTTTATTTATTTCATTACCAGTGTACCATATACTAGTTGAGTAGCAGTTATCCTATCTTTCAAGTGAATAAGTAGTGAAGACATATCTCGAGAACCAAAGGAAAAAACAAGTATGATAAAGCAAAATATTATTGTTGGATAGGTTTTCAAGAATGAAAATACAAAGGTATGCGTTTGACTAAGTGAATATTAGTCCTTATATATTATTTTTTTGTAACCATCTAACTCTTCAATTTGTAGAAGCTTCTAAATTTATTCATTTTTCTGAATAAAAGAATAGATGCTTCTTCTAATATAATCATATTACTTACTATCATCTATGCTGAAAAAGATTAGATTAGATACTTAAGCACTTGCAGCTTAGCTTGGTTGATTATCATTTTGGTACTAATTTCCAATGACGGTGTCTTCTTACTTGTGCTACCCACTTCTATAGACACTACGCTGCACTAAAAATGCACTAGCAAATTTTAGGAGATGTAACTTTTTATGCTCTTTTTCCAATGTATGGCGTTATCAAACTAAAATAAACTAGTTTGCATTTTTATTTTTAACGCCTGCTATCTTTTAGGCATCTAACGGCTCTTTCTTTTTAACATATACTTTACTTTGCTATGATGTTCATGCAATCGAGTCATATATTTTCTCTTTGAGTATGTAATAATGCAATCAAATATTTGTATTTTGCATGTGTCTTGTGATAACCCGCACCTCCCGACACGCCGATACAAAGCCTAATATGACTTTCGAGCTCGTGTCGTGCCGAGAAATATGGATCATCGATGTTTTTATAACATTATAGAGACTAATATAAGAAGATATAATTTATGGTACACTAAATTTTCAGAACTCACGGCAGAAGGAATAAAACATATAACACAACAAAATGTCCATCTTAGAAAATATCTAAATCACAGTCTCAAAAAATGGGCATGTTGTCCAATACAGAGCACATAGAAATATCATTCTAAGTCTGACAAAGGAGATAAAATATATTGATAAGATAGGTAAATACATGGAGGGAAAATGTGATAAAAAGCAGTCTTCAAAGATAAGCTCGACTCTCTAAGTATCAAGAATGGGCCAATTACCTGCTGCCCTGTCCACCTGTGGTAGGGAAAAAGAAGAAAAGAGAATGAGACAGAGAAAGGTCTAATAAATGAGTACAGGTTTAATGTGTGATGGTCATGTGCAGTTAACTTTAATACTACTCTAGATGACATAGGGTGTGCTACAAGTATGCGTGAATTCCTAATTTCCATTACCTAAGGATTCTTGTTTAATACATACCCATACTACAATTGGTATAGGTTACTACAAGGATTGAGCTACATATCGTACCTCATAGCTAATAATCATTCACTGCTCCTAGAGCTACCCAATAAGGAAACACTGCCCCTAGGTTATTGGGGAAAGATTTTCCCTGACTACTACATGTAATCCCAACTATGCATCAAGGGGAACACCCGATACTGACTCGTTGAAGTGTCTCATCGTCTGCATTTGTATCCACCACTAGATCGTAGTGTTGGTCTTTTATTGCATACACCGCAATCCTCCAATCAAAACTATATCACATTGCGTCAAAAATCGTGCATACTAGAATTTCCGTTATGTCGAACCACACTCCATTAAGCATCCTCTTTAGTGCTATGCATCCATCGTGGAACCTACTATGAGTATCATTTGCAATAAGAATCGCCCCTTATTGAATAATTGACCCCCAAGTTGGGTAAGCAACGTTTACCCAACACCGCAACGACCTAGCGTCCTCTAATAGGGAACTAGCTTCCCTACTATTGCTAACATACACATCTAGCCCCTAAGTAGGCTCAAACAAGCAACCATTGTTTTAATAATTTTTATCTAATTTATATAGTTTTATTATTATCAACTTGGGCCTTAGGCCGAGGTTCAGGATCTGCAATTTTTGTTCTGAACGGTCGACCACTTGACCTAACCGGTTGACTGCTACTAGTCGACCGCTGAGGGTCCTAGGTGTTAGTCCATAGGATAGTGGTTTTGATGACAACAACTATAGAAGTGTTATAAAATATATATGTGCAGGAAATCTATATGCAGGTATCAACAAAAGAAGACTATACAGTAAAGAAAACAAAATTGATGAAGACAAAGTGTAACGACCCGACTTTCTATGCCCAGAAAGTCGCATCGTTATGAAGAAAGAAAGGGGTAGAAAATAGAAAAGAAAAGAAGAAAGAAAGAAACAACAACAACGATCTCACAGCGGAACGAATAAATTATATTAATAACATAAACTATTACATAGTATACAACAATTTACAGAGTTACACAGCATATACATCACTTACTAGACAGTTATAAACATCTGTCTAGACATTACAACTCAAATACAAGACAAGACACTATCACAGATATCAACACAGCGGAATACTATATCTACGAACGCCGAAGCCTCCTGCTCCATTGCTCCTCCAGAATATTCGTCAAAGCTAAACCTGAATCCCTTGGCTACTCGTAAAAATTTGAGTACCCAAGAGTTTATAAAACAGAAATAAACACTTGGGTCAGACATGGGTCTGGTGTGAGTAAACGGGTTAAAATTGTTTAACTTCAAAACCTTTTGAAAACAAAGGTATCACGTAAGACTTCCCACACATAAACATGGAAAAGTTTTTACCTTACGCTAACCAAAACATTTGATAGGAAATCCAGTTATATTATAATAGGGTCTAGGGTTTTCAAGTAAAATACAGAAATAGCTGAAATGCTTACATCTCACATTCCAACATAGTTGGGCACAACTAATACGTACGGCGCTTATTGGAGTTTGGATTCCATACAATGGCAGGGCTACTGGGGTACCGCCCGTCACAGTACGTGGCCTAGATCACCGTACCGAGGAGTACGCCCGCTCCCCTGCAACACAAAGCCGGAACCATCCCTTACTGGATAATCCCGAACAAGACAATCCCGTGGTTGGCGCGACCAACCACACACTAAGCCGAATAAAAGAAAAGGGACCTCTAGACAGGGATCTATCTTGCTCTCAGTGGGTGCTACCCACGAAGCCTTGCTGCACCTCCCCTGTTTTAGCCATTCCCGGTTGATGAGGCTTGAGGTTACGATTACCTTTAATCAGAACATATCACTTAGAATGCTCATCGTCCGCCTGACGATGTGCTGAAAGCATTCAATCCATATAAGTTCGTTCCGGGTTCGAACGAAACCGAAGGCATTATCTCGTTACACTCGTTTTGGAATCACCCTCAGAGTTAACGACAATAACCCTTGCACTCTAAATCTTCATCTTCACTTGAGATTCACGACCTATCGTTAATTTGGATCGATGTGGTATTCGGGTCTCCAGACCTGGAATTCCGGTATACGGAAACCCGATCCCGGTCTCATCGAAATCCAAAACGTATCTTTTAAGGCCAAGTTGTTTAAAGGTTTAAACAATTTAACTTATCTATATTCATACAGATAGATAATTCACAATTCACAACTGATAATCACATTATCAATTAAACAGATGATTCATAACCAAATAGGTAATCCATATCAACATCACAATAGTTAATCTATATTATCATCATAATGCAACCAAGTATTCATATCACACAATATCTTATCTCATTTCTGAGATTACATCCATTCAAGACAATCAATGTCATTCATTCTTATATAAGCAATGATTTACTTAATCATAAGATAATTAATTTAAAATGAATTAAATTAACTATCTATATCTTTAATTAATTTAAAGTGAATTAAATTAATTACTTCATTTCTAATTAATTTAAAATAAATTAAATTAATTACTTCATCATAAATCTTACTTATATAATCATTAATTAATTACCAATAAATTAATTAATCTTTCTCTAATTATCCACTTTAATTAATCACCTTGATTAATTATACTTTAATTACCTTTAAGTAATTATCTTTAATTAATTTCACAAATTAATTATTCTTAATCAAATACAGTAATTAACCTTTAATTACTTCATTAATTAATTAATTATAATCAATTACTTTAAGCCTTAATTAATTATAATTAATCACTTATCATTTGATTTATTAATCTTAATTAATCAATTCTTAATTAAATCATTAATTATAAACTAATGATCTTTAATTACACCTTTAATTATTTTATTAATTACATTAAGTAATTATTCTTAATTAATCATAATTATTAATCACCTTTGATTAATATAATCCAGTAATTAACTTCCCTTAATTACTTCCCTTAGTTAATTACCTTTTAATTAATTACCTTAACAAATAATTAATTACCTTATTAATTAACCTTAATCCTTTAATTAAATAAATTATTTAATTAATAACACTAGGTAATTAACCTTAATCACTTCTTATTTAATTACCTCATAATTAATTAACTTTAAAACAATTATATTAATTAATTCCTTAATCAAATGAATATCCATTAATTACTTCAACTAATTACTCTTATGAGTAATTTCCATTTAATTACTTCCATAAGTGATTATATTCAATAATTAACTAATAATTTCTTTATTAAGTAATCATACTTAATTAAATCATAATTAAGTGATTATTTAAAATTAAATAAATAATTAACTAATTATTTAAAATAATTTAAACAATTAATTAATTTACAATTTATATTTAAAAATCCTTAATAAATTAAGAAACATTATTCTTAACTAAACTTTAACTTATTAACAAATTATATTAAATAAGTATCCTCAAGTTAATAACAAAGATAAATTAACCTTATTTATCTTCATAATTAAATTATTTGAATTAAATCAAATTTTAAATAATCTTAACAACAAATTATTCTATTGGGTTCCCAAAATTAATAGCCATAACCTTATTTGAAAATAAAACATTTAGAAATCAATTTTAAAATTTAAGACACCTTAAACATTTAATTTAAACTTAAATATTTTCAATATAAATTTGAAAACTTAGTCTTTAAATTATTACTTAGAATTTTAACCTAAACTTTGATTTAATATCTTAAAAACATTCTTTTAAATTGAACTTCAATTTAATTAGATAATTGTTTTCAAAAACAATCATCTTAAAACACACTTAAATTTGAAATATAAATTAAATTTCCACTTCCAAATGTTTGATTTATTTTCATATTTAAAACAACAAGTTTAACTTTATATTGCGTTTCCTTTATAAACTTGTTCTATAACTTAACTCGACTTTTATTTTAATTTAAACAACTTGTAAAATCTGCATTTACATTTCAGCTATACCACCTAAATACTGAGCTTTCCCCAACTACCTGGCTTCGAGTTTGTCACCGAGAAACCCGAGCAACACCTCATTCTACACGAGCCAGCCCCCGAGTTTCCCAGCCTCTCATTTCTTCTTCGAGTCGATCACGAGGGAACGCGAAGGTCCTTCGAGTCGAAACTCGTCTTCCCCAATTCAAATATCCAGTGCACAAAAATCGTGCACGTGCACGTCTCCCACTAACTCCGGCCAACCTAGGTCGTCGCGACCATCGAACACCATCACACGATCGCGAGTGAGACAAAATCTTAACCCAGATCGAAGAAATGACTCGCGAATCGAAATTTCGCTCCTCGGTCGAAAAACTGAACCCAACTTCGACCGCAACTTCCCCCAACGCCGTCGACTCCCTCATCGATGAACTCGGCCAACATCACCAGAGCATCACCACGTCACGAACCACCCTACCACCCCTTCGCGATCGCCTCCGCATCATCACCCACGTCGCAAATTCCTCAACAGTTCAACCCATTTAAAAGCAGCCTAAAACCCTACTTCGCCAAAATCCCACCGCCTCGACCAACGATAAATACTACCAGTATTTTTCCTGAGACCCCCATCCCTCAGACCATCTCCAGCCCAAATATCAAGCACCCCAACGTCGCCGATCATCAGATATTGACTGAAATAACTTTTCTGTTCAACTCGAAAAATCTCAATCATCCCAATCTTAAAAATCATGTTTAAACCACCTAAATTCACGATTCTCTGCCACGAATACGACTATGCAAACTAAATCTAAAATTAAATAAATTAAATTTTGACATATATGTGTCTTTCACTGTTATATTTATTTTTAAAAATTATCTATCGAATTTACAACCCTGGAACTATTTTTATAAGCTTTATTATACTTCAACAAACATCTTTCATTTACACATCAAAGTCAAATATAGATTCTATTGTGAGATTTTTAATTTATAATATCAAACCATAACCTGTAACAAGAACAGAGAAGAAGATATATAACATTACACCAGTATAACAATTTATTCACATGCATTCATTCCAATCATTCATGTAAACAATGCATACCATATCACTACACATTCATCTCACATACAAACCTAGAAATAGATTTTACTGTTTTTAAAATAGTGTTTACTCACTTGTTAAACAGAGCACGGGATATTCATAAATATACATGCATTCCAATCCAGATATTTATGCCAACAACAAGACTTGCATCATAGTTTAAATTTCAGATTTTAAATCAGTTTTTAAATAAAGTTTACTCACTTGTTTATCAGGGAACAGAGAACAGAAGACAGATTTGTTTCCAGGCTGATGTTCCAGATTTTTGAACTTCTTTTGATTAGTTGAATTTGAATCTAGCTGCTATGAATTTAAACTTGCTGTTGATTTATTTCTCTGATTGCATGTCTTTAGATTGCATATTGAAGATTTGAAATTGCTGTTGTCTTGATCTTCTTTCTTTGATTTTCATTTGAAATTTCTAGATTTTGCTTTGCTTTCAATTTTGATTTCCAGGTTTTCACTTTTCTTTTTGATTTTAGATTCGAATTGTATTTTTTTTTTTGTGGAGAAAGAAGTGAAGATAGATTAATTCAGCTGAAAGTAAAAATATATTTCTTCTTTCATATGTTATTTATTTAATTTAATTATTAAAAAGAAAATGTGGACATTTGTCCTTCTTAGAGGTTAATTAACTTACACATATGCCTATTTTCTTTACAAGTGTCTTATAAGTGTTAATACTTCATTATTGATTTACAAGTGTTAATTCTTTTCTTTATTAATTTATTTAAGTTATATATTTTTATTTATGAAATATTTACAAGTATAAAATGTATTTATCTTTTATAAATTAAGCTTCTACATTTCTAATACATATATATTATAATTTGAAAACATAACTTTTATTTAACTTAAAGACTCCCTATTTATAATATATATATACCAATATATATATATATATACATTATAAATATAAACATTTTATATAAGTTTTAGAAAGATAAATCTTCTCAATTTAAAATTGTTAGAAAAGATATTGCCAAATTAAAATGTTATTAGTTTTCAAAAGAAATAAATTTGCCAGTTAAAAATATTATTAACCTTTAAAAGAATTAAACTTGTCAATTTATAAAATAAATCAACAAATCAATTTAATTATTAATAAATATTATTAAATTGATATTGCCAAATTTCCGGGATATCACATTCCTCCCCCCTTAAAATAATTTCGTCCCCGAAATTTAAAAGCAAAGATAATTTAATAACCCATCAAAATTTTATTTTAAACAGCAACCATACATATCAATCATATTCTAACAATCATAGCAAACAATTTAATCAAACAAATTTAACTATCCAGACAAATTCTGGATAGAATTTCCTCGAGTTTCCCCAAGTATATATATATACCGGGATACTCGTTCTACAGGATCTTAACTAACTATCTACAATAGTCTAGAACTCCTTCCCATCTAGATTACAAACCTGAACAAAATATCAGACTAAACTCAAAACCATCTCAACTACCAAATCCTTCTGAACTGCTGATTTCATCACTCGATGAATCATACACATATTCCTCAGAGATATGTGAAATAAAATGAATTCCAGTTATCCGAACTGGCAACTCAATCCTGGGGATCAAAATCTAATCTCCAAAGAACACAGAAAAATCTCATAATACTTCCGGAGCTTACTCTCCAGTCTTACCAAATCTTATATCTCCTTTGATCGGAGAAAAACTTAAAACAATATCCAATTTCAACATCAATTTCCAAATTCCATCAATTCTTAACTGCATAACTCCTTTGACGATCCTGAGTCACTTCATTCTTCCTGATCAGCTTAACCCTTGCTGATGCTTCTTGAAACAGATTAGACCAACATCAAACCAATTTCCGGATCCTACTCAACAAAATGGTTTCTCAAAAATATGCCGAAATCCAAAACACAACTCTATTCTACAAACATTAGAGAACTTCGAACTACCTCTCCTATCTGAAATAGTCAAAACAGTTGCACTTGACAACTTTACCTCCAAATCCTGAAAATTCCTTCAACTTAGAGATACACTTGAATTTCCTATAGAAATCCTCTACTCGAAGAAAATTACAACTCTCGGTTGCTTCCATTCTAGAATAGCTGCTATCTTGCTTCCGCTGCACAACTCTGATCTTGAACAGATGAGAATGCCGTCGGAGAAACTCGAGCACAAACTTGATCATCCACAGTTCACCATACCATAAAATCTTAGCGACTCCATTCAATTTGGTCAAAACATCCTAGCAGAATCCCCTCTAGAAAATTAGAACTGATCAATCCCTCTCCAAAGAATTCTGAGCTGCTTCACCAAATTTTTCTCTCGGTGACATCCTTCTACTAAGCTGAACTTCCGGTAACTCCACGAATCAAGTCGATATGGAATCTCAATCTCCAATAACCCAAAAGAACACTCAAACAATCGCAAGTCTCTTTTGCGATCAACTCGACCTAACTTCCACAGATACTGTTCTCTCTTCACAAATTAGAACAGCTCATACTTAACTATCCAATTCATCGAAGAAATGGATTCACTCAGCTGCTTCTGGACTCCAACTTCAGAAAAACTACTCAGCCAGAAACTTCCTGCTAACACACAGAACACTCCGAGCTGCACTGCTGTCACAGATACCAAAGACTTCTTATCCGAAACTCTTTGAGAAACTCGGACTTCAAAGCAAAAAGAAACACCCCGCTGGACCCAGCCACAACACCGAAACAGATCTACTTCCACAACTTGTTCCAAAGAAAACATCTTCGGGAACATCCATAGTCACTGCGTCTCATCACACAGCTACTATTACCTGAGATACCATCACTCGCTTCTGCTCATCCAATAGATCTACTCTATTCATCCAACTTCAAAGATAAACTCCGAACTTAAACAGTTTCCTTCGGAGATTGATGAAATCTTTACATCACAACAAAGTTTACTCGAGACAGTATTAGGTCTACAGTCTCGACAATTACACTTCCAACCTCAACACTCAAACTCTAACCATTGGTAATTGTGTTACACACACTACCACCCTATCTACCTTTATAACTCATATTGGAAAACCCGAACAGGTAACCCAACAAATAGGTAGAAATACATATATATATATATATATTTATTTAAAATGATCTTTTTATATAGAAATTATTTCTGGGTAAAATTATTTCATTTACCTCTTTAAAACAATATTGTGTCCGTTGACCTGGTTCAAGTGTTTAGAGATCCCTATCAATAACGTTAGCTACTCGTATTGACCAGAATCCATATACCACTCAACCGATCAATTAACACAATATAAAACCATTTTTATATAATTAACAATTACGCGCTCTCAAGATAGACACCACTTCAGAGCCTAGGTATTCACTCAACCTACTGCTCTGATACCAAATGTAACGACCCGACTTTCTATGCCCAGAAAGTCGCATCGTTATGAAGAAAGAAAGGGGTAGAAAATAGAAAAGAAAAGAAGAAAGAAAGAAACAACAACAACGATCTCACAGCGGAACGAATAAATTATATTAATAACATAAACTATTACATAGTATACAACAATTTACAGAGTTACACAGCATATACATCACTTACTAGACAGTTATAAACATCTGTCTAGACATTACAACTCAAATACAAGACAAGACACTATCACAGATATCAACACAGCGGAATACTATATCTACGAACGCCGAAGCCTCCTGCTCCATTGCTCCTCCAGAATATTCGTCAAAGCTAAACCTGAATCCCTTGGCTACTCGTAAAAATTTGAGTACCCAAGAGTTTATAAAACAGAAATAAACACTTGGGTCAGACATGGGTCTGGTGTGAGTAAACGGGTTAAAATTGTTTAACTTCAAAACCTTTTGAAAACAAAGGTATCACGTAAGACTTCCCACACATAAACATGGAAAAGTTTTTACCTTACGCTAACCAAAACATTTGATAGGAAATCCAGTTATATTATAATAGGGTCTAGGGTTTTCAAGTAAAATACAGAAATAGCTGAAATGCTTACATCTCACATTCCAACATAGTTGGGCACAACTAATACGTACGGCGCTTATTGGAGTTTGGATTCCATACAATGGCAGGGCTACTGGGGTACCGCCCGTCACAGTACGTGGCCTAGATCACCGTACCGAGGAGTACGCCCGCTCCCCTGCAACACAAAGCCGGAACCATCCCTTACTGGATAATCCCGAACAAGACAATCCCGTGGTTGGCGCGACCAACCACACACTAAGCCGAATAAAAGAAAAGGGACCTCTAGACAGGGATCTATCTTGCTCTCAGTGGGTGCTACCCACGAAGCCTTGCTGCACCTCCCCTGTTTTAGCCATTCCCGGTTGATGAGGCTTGAGGTTACGATTACCTTTAATCAGAACATATCACTTAGAATGCTCATCGTCCGCCTGACGATGTGCTGAAAGCATTCAATCCATATAAGTTCGTTCCGGGTTCGAACGAAACCGAAGGCATTATCTCGTTACACTCGTTTTGGAATCACCCTCAGAGTTAACGACAATAACCCTTGCACTCTAAATCTTCATCTTCACTTGAGATTCACGACCTATCGTTAATTTGGATCGATGTGGTATTCGGGTCTCCAGACCTGGAATTCCGGTATACGGAAACCCGATCCCGGTCTCATCGAAATCCAAAACGTATCTTTTAAGGCCAAGTTGTTTAAAGGTTTAAACAATTTAACTTATCTATATTCATACAGATAGATAATTCACAATTCACAACTGATAATCACATTATCAATTAAACAGATGATTCATAACCAAATAGGTAATCCATATCAACATCACAATAGTTAATCTATATTATCATCATAATGCAACCAAGTATTCATATCACACAATATCTTATCTCATTTCTGAGATTACATCCATTCAAGACAATCAATGTCATTCATTCTTATATAAGCAATGATTTACTTAATCATAAGATAATTAATTTAAAATGAATTAAATTAACTATCTATATCTTTAATTAATTTAAAGTGAATTAAATTAATTACTTCATTTCTAATTAATTTAAAATAAATTAAATTAATTACTTCATCATAAATCTTACTTATATAATCATTAATTAATTACCAATAAATTAATTAATCTTTCTCTAATTATCCACTTTAATTAATCACCTTGATTAATTATACTTTAATTACCTTTAAGTAATTATCTTTAATTAATTTCACAAATTAATTATTCTTAATCAAATACAGTAATTAACCTTTAATTACTTCATTAATTAATTAATTATAATCAATTACTTTAAGCCTTAATTAATTATAATTAATCACTTATCATTTGATTTATTAATCTTAATTAATCAATTCTTAATTAAATCATTAATTATAAACTAATGATCTTTAATTACACCTTTAATTATTTTATTAATTACATTAAGTAATTATTCTTAATTAATCATAATTATTAATCACCTTTGATTAATATAATCCAGTAATTAACTTCCCTTAATTACTTCCCTTAGTTAATTACCTTTTAATTAATTACCTTAACAAATAATTAATTACCTTATTAATTAACCTTAATCCTTTAATTAAATAAATTATTTAATTAATAACACTAGGTAATTAACCTTAATCACTTCTTATTTAATTACCTCATAATTAATTAACTTTAAAACAATTATATTAATTAATTCCTTAATCAAATGAATATCCATTAATTACTTCAACTAATTACTCTTATGAGTAATTTCCATTTAATTACTTCCATAAGTGATTATATTCAATAATTAACTAATAATTTCTTTATTAAGTAATCATACTTAATTAAATCATAATTAAGTGATTATTTAAAATTAAATAAATAATTAACTAATTATTTAAAATAATTTAAACAATTAATTAATTTACAATTTATATTTAAAAATCCTTAATAAATTAAGAAACATTATTCTTAACTAAACTTTAACTTATTAACAAATTATATTAAATAAGTATCCTCAAGTTAATAACAAAGATAAATTAACCTTATTTATCTTCATAATTAAATTATTTGAATTAAATCAAATTTTAAATAATCTTAACAACAAATTATTCTATTGGGTTCCCAAAATTAATAGCCATAACCTTATTTGAAAATAAAACATTTAGAAATCAATTTTAAAATTTAAGACACCTTAAACATTTAATTTAAACTTAAATATTTTCAATATAAATTTGAAAACTTAGTCTTTAAATTATTACTTAGAATTTTAACCTAAACTTTGATTTAATATCTTAAAAACATTCTTTTAAATTGAACTTCAATTTAATTAGATAATTGTTTTCAAAAACAATCATCTTAAAACACACTTAAATTTGAAATATAAATTAAATTTCCACTTCCAAATGTTTGATTTATTTTCATATTTAAAACAACAAGTTTAACTTTATATTGCGTTTCCTTTATAAACTTGTTCTATAACTTAACTCGACTTTTATTTTAATTTAAACAACTTGTAAAATCTGCATTTACATTTCAGCTATACCACCTAAATACTGAGCTTTCCCCAACTACCTGGCTTCGAGTTTGTCACCGAGAAACCCGAGCAACACCTCATTCTACACGAGCCAGCCCCCGAGTTTCCCAGCCTCTCATTTCTTCTTCGAGTCGATCACGAGGGAACGCGAAGGTCCTTCGAGTCGAAACTCGTCTTCCCCAATTCAAATATCCAGTGCACAAAAATCGTGCACGTGCACGTCTCCCACTAACTCCGGCCAACCTAGGTCGTCGCGACCATCGAACACCATCACACGATCGCGAGTGAGACAAAATCTTAACCCAGATCGAAGAAATGACTCGCGAATCGAAATTTCGCTCCTCGGTCGAAAAACTGAACCCAACTTCGACCGCAACTTCCCCCAACGCCGTCGACTCCCTCATCGATGAACTCGGCCAACATCACCAGAGCATCACCACGTCACGAACCACCCTACCACCCCTTCGCGATCGCCTCCGCATCATCACCCACGTCGCAAATTCCTCAACAGTTCAACCCATTTAAAAGCAGCCTAAAACCCTACTTCGCCAAAATCCCACCGCCTCGACCAACGATAAATACTACCAGTATTTTTCCTGAGACCCCCATCCCTCAGACCATCTCCAGCCCAAATATCAAGCACCCCAACGTCGCCGATCATCAGATATTGACTGAAATAACTTTTCTGTTCAACTCGAAAAATCTCAATCATCCCAATCTTAAAAATCATGTTTAAACCACCTAAATTCACGATTCTCTGCCACGAATACGACTATGCAAACTAAATCTAAAATTAAATAAATTAAATTTTGACATATATGTGTCTTTCACTGTTATATTTATTTTTAAAAATTATCTATCGAATTTACAACCCTGGAACTATTTTTATAAGCTTTATTATACTTCAACAAACATCTTTCATTTACACATCAAAGTCAAATATAGATTCTATTGTGAGATTTTTAATTTATAATATCAAACCATAACCTGTAACAAGAACAGAGAAGAAGATATATAACATTACACCAGTATAACAATTTATTCACATGCATTCATTCCAATCATTCATGTAAACAATGCATACCATATCACTACACATTCATCTCACATACAAACCTAGAAATAGATTTTACTGTTTTTAAAATAGTGTTTACTCACTTGTTAAACAGAGCACGGGATATTCATAAATATACATGCATTCCAATCCAGATATTTATGCCAACAACAAGACTTGCATCATAGTTTAAATTTCAGATTTTAAATCAGTTTTTAAATAAAGTTTACTCACTTGTTTATCAGGGAACAGAGAACAGAAGACAGATTTGTTTCCAGGCTGATGTTCCAGATTTTTGAACTTCTTTTGATTAGTTGAATTTGAATCTAGCTGCTATGAATTTAAACTTGCTGTTGATTTATTTCTCTGATTGCATGTCTTTAGATTGCATATTGAAGATTTGAAATTGCTGTTGTCTTGATCTTCTTTCTTTGATTTTCATTTGAAATTTCTAGATTTTGCTTTGCTTTCAATTTTGATTTCCAGGTTTTCACTTTTCTTTTTGATTTTAGATTCGAATTGTATTTTTTTTTTGTGGAGAAAGAAGTGAAGATAGATTAATTCAGCTGAAAGTAAAAATATATTTCTTCTTTCATATGTTATTTATTTAATTTAATTATTAAAAAGAAAATGTGGACATTTGTCCTTCTTAGAGGTTAATTAACTTACACATATGCCTATTTTCTTTACAAGTGTCTTATAAGTGTTAATACTTCATTATTGATTTACAAGTGTTAATTCTTTTCTTTATTAATTTATTTAAGTTATATATTTTTATTTATGAAATATTTACAAGTATAAAATGTATTTATCTTTTATAAATTAAGCTTCTACATTTCTAATACATATATATTATAATTTGAAAACATAACTTTTATTTAACTTAAAGACTCCCTATTTATAATATATATATACCAATATATATATATATATACATTATAAATATAAACATTTTATATAAGTTTTAGAAAGATAAATCTTCTCAATTTAAAATTGTTAGAAAAGATATTGCCAAATTAAAATGTTATTAGTTTTCAAAAGAAATAAATTTGCCACTTAAAAATATTATTAACCTTTAAAAGAATTAAACTTGTCAATTTATAAAATAAATCAACAAATCAATTTAATTATTAATAAATATTATTAAATTGATATTGCCAAATTTCCGGGATATCACACAAAGATCAAGAGTTCAAGATTGAAGACTCATGAGATTCAAGATATTCAAGAGTTCAAGACAAATAATATAGTTAGGTTAGATATTTGTTAAAACTCCTTGAAAGCACTATCATTCTTTTTTATCCAATTTACTCGTGGAATGGAATCCACTTCGTTCTTGTTAAAGGGATGGAACCCTAGTGAGATGGAACTCACGAAATATCTAGTGGAACGGATAGTAGCCCTATTTTGTTATCCACTAATTTTGATTCAAAATGATTTTCAAAATTATCTCTTGTTTTATAAAATGATTTTCAAATATTCCTTTTCAAAAGAAAAACCTTCGTTCACATTTCCAAAAATGTTTTAGCCTCAAAATCATATTTATCATTTTGTTATATTTTGATTTCAAAATTGTCCTTAATATTTTAGCCTCAAAATCTATTTTAATATTATATTTACTTTAGTTTATTTACTTTGATTTTAAATATATTTTAGTATATATACATATATACATTCATAAGTATTTCTACTTCTAAATACCTTCTACAAATACATAGAGTCCATTTGAATAAAGTTGCATATGTTTTAAATCATCATTTTCAAAGTAAAGCAAATCATCACTTTTTACTAGACCATGTCGACATCCTATTTACCTGTCATGTCGACATGCTTCCCGTTACAGCAAAGGTTGTTTTCAAAAGAAGTGTCTATTCGTTTAAACCTCTTCGAATGGACACATCCATTCATTCTCTATAAATAGAGACTGTTATGGACGTTTTCCAGTAACTACTTTCTTTATTTTCTCTCCTCTTTACTCTCTTATCTTATTTTCTAATCATCCTATCCATATTCTGCCGAAATCTTAAGTAAATCAAACCAGAATATCTCTAGTTTGATTCTCTGCCACTCTCTTCAAAGAATCTCAGTGCTTATCAGAGTTATAGATACATTTGTACTCAAAGAAACTTGTGTGGGGTTATAAAGGTGTGATCGTGTCCTTGGAAATCGATCGGGTGAACTTGTGTCCTATGAATCAAGTGGTTCTACCCAGAGACCTGAGAATCTGGAGGGTGTACCTCGTTGCCTTGGAATCGAGGGATTGTAATCTAGATTATTATTGAATAGAAAGCCGTACGGGTTGTGCGGGACTGGATGTAGGGTAACACCGAACCAGTATAAAATTCCTGGTGTGTTCTTTCCTTTACTTGCTTTTTATTTATATTTGCATTTGTTTGTGATTTTGTGATTTGATCTGTGATTGTGCATTTGCATTAAGTTAGTTAATTCAATTTAAATCAAAGAAGTTTTAAAGAAATTCTTAAAACACTATTCACCCCCCTCTAGTGTTAAATAGCCTTAAGATCATCTTCCGCGTCCCTTTCATTTGGTATCAGAGCAAGTTTTTCAAAGTATTCATAACCTGATTTTTGAAAAGTAACAATGGCTACCAACACTGGTATTTCTAGTTCATTTGTAGAGGGTCAGTCCACTGCCAGACCACCACTTTTCAATGGCAGTAACTATGCATATTGGGCATGTAGAATGAAGATATATTTACAATCCATTAGTTTAGAAACATGGAATATGACACAAACTGAATACACTGAGCCCACAACTGATTTTGCTCAATGGACGACCGTTCAAAGAGAAGTGGCTCAAAACAATTCAAAAGCCATGAATATTTTATTTTGTTCACTAGATAGAAATGAATTTAATAGGGTATCTGTTTGTAAAACTGCATATGAAATCTGGAAAACTCTGCAAGTTACTCATGAAGGAACAAGCAAAGTTAAACAGACCAAAATTTCTATTCTTACTAATCAATTTCAATTATTTAAGATGTTGCCTAGTGAATCTATTCCAGATATGTATAGTCGTTTTCAGGATATTGTTCATTCACTAGTATCTTTGGGAAAAGCAATCTCCGAAGAAGATCAAGTCAGGAAAATTCTGAATTCACTCACTCCAGAATGGGATTTGAAGACACTGGCGATTGAAGAAGCAAATAACATCAGTACCTTGAAGATTGATGAATTAATTGGAAATCTGATGTCATATGAAGTTCAAATTCAGGGAAGAAGGGAGAATAAGTCATCAGAAAAAAAGTCCATTGCCTTCAATGCACTAACTGGTGAATCAGACTCTAGTGATGATGATGAAGAAATAGCCTTCATGACAAGAAACTTTCGAAAATTCTTGAAGTATAGAAAAATGAATAATCACAAGAGAAAAAGTTTTGGAAATAACACTGAATCACTCAACAACATCAAATGCTTCAATTGCAATGAGTTTGGTCATTATCAAAGAGACTGTCCACATCTAGAAAAGCAAACTCCTCAATCAAACAAAGAATATTCAAAGAAAAGAAAGAAAGCATTTGCAGCAACACTGGATGATTCAGATACGTCCTCAAGTGATGATGAACAGAAAACAGAATTGGCAAATATGTGTTTTATGACAACTCAGAATTCAGATAATCAGGATGATATGGAACTCAAACAAGGTACACGTTTACTATTTTAATTGGTTGAAAATTGGTTGCTTAGAATAGTTTATTAGTTAAGTATATAATTGATTTTATTAACTTAAAATTTTTTATATCTTTTAAAAAATTTATAAAATATTATTTTTATATATTTTATGTATAATATATTTTCAAAATATATTCAGACAATAATCATAATATATATAAGTGTACATATATATATATATATAAATCTTGTACATGCTTGAAATCATTTTTGCAAAATCTGATGTGCATGTCGACATGGCACTTATTGGTAATGTCGACATACCTGTAGCAAATCAGATTTCTAAATTTGAATTCAAAATTCAAATTTCCCTCCACCTTTGCACTAACTCCTATGTTCTGAATAGTTATGACTCTTTGACCAGAGAATCCACCTATTTAACCTCTTTATATCTATCTTCTATCAACACTTATCTCCATCTTCAATTCAAATTCAAAACAACTTTTATCTTCAAACACTCTTATCTCTTCAAAAATGGCATCCACTAGCAACGTAGCCGGAATGAGGCTGTCAAGAGCCACCAAAGATCATCTCTACAATAATAGAGATGCCATACTTGCATACATTAATTATGCAACTTATGGAAAAGTTCATTCGGGTAATTTTGCTATTTTTAATGACTTCGCTTCTTATGAAATTGATGCTCTCTTTCAAAACAATGGTATTCTAAGCTTGGTTGACAATAACCAAAATGATTTTGTTTGCTATCCAAACCTTGTCAAAATGTTTTATGCAAATTTAAATCGTGGTTTTTATAATGGAAGGGATGATGAAGTGTGGAGTAGTGTCAAGGGGACACAAATTGTTTTGGATACCGATGTTTTAGGAACCATACTTGAGTGTAAAAGTACCGGTTCCAATCTTTCTTCTTTTGAAATCGAGGAAACCGATCGTGAAACTTTTCACAATATTTTTGAGGAAGAAATGGATTTCAAAAACAAATTTTTTCGACCAAAAGCTCGTATTGTTAATCTTCTCCTTCAACGCACTATTACTCCGAGATCGGAAAATTACAATAACCCGACTCAAAAAGTGTGTAAGGCTCTTTTTGCAATTTTTGGAAATTATGATATTAATTGGGCACAAGTTATCTTGGATGAATTTCGACACAAAAACTTGGATTCGGGAGAGAATGCATTATATCATGGAATATACCTCACTAGAATTTTTAATTACTTTGGAGTGGATATGAGAGGTGAAGAATTCTTTCCACGAAAGGTTTTTAATCATTCCAATATTTCACTTATGAAAATTCCGCACGTGTTTCAACCATACGAAACACTAACGGAAAAAGAAGCACGATTGGGGTATGAGGAAATGCAAGAAGATGAGGAGGAAGAAGAAGAAGAGGAAGAGGAGGAAGAAGGAGGCGAGGAAGAAGAAGGTGAGGAAGAAGAAGAGGAAGAAAGTGAAGAAACTTCCTTAGAGAGTATTGATTTTCCCACACGACCATCAAACAAGACTCTCCTTCACAATCAACGAGTGATTGTGAAAAATCAAAAAGCTCTCAAACACTCCGTAAACAAAAAATTGGACAAAATGTCCAATACTATGAACAAGTTCTTCTCCAAAGTCAACAAGAAGCTCAATATCTCATCATCTTCATCCTCATCTACTAGTTTCTAGAGTTTACTTTTTGTATATCAATGAAATTTGGTGTATTGAAAGTTGTATCTTTATGTTTTCTTTATGAAATTCATGTACTTCTCTGTTCTAGTATGAAATGAAGCTTATTCTCTGTTTATCTTACTGTTACTCTTATTTATATCAAGTAATATATATAAATCATATATATATACACTGAAAATTCAAAAATAAGATGTGCAAAATCTGCTATGTATGTCGACATACTGTATAGAGGTCATGTCGACATATACTGGTAATATTCTGAATGGACATTTCAATTTGAAATTCAAAATAACTCCTTATGTCTATTCATTTCAAACGACTTTCCTATCTATTTAAGTCCTATTTTCTTCCAGAAAACTTCTCATAACTTCTCTCTACTCTTATCTACTTATTTCCTTCTTACTTATCATCAAAATGGCTTCATCCTCTTCAAATCTAAGTGATAATCTTGAAGAAACTCTCAAATCCTTCAAAGATATTCTTACTTTTATTCTACGAAATCAGAGGCACTTAGAACTGAGTCAAATGCAGATGATAAAGGAACAAGAAAGGCATTTCGATGCACTACGATGGATGATCTCCGCTCTCAACAAAGAGGATCTCCAAGTAAATCCACCGAAGACATTGCTCCAGGACGATGAAGATTGGGAAGTAATCAAAGCGGATCCCATCTTTGGAAAAGAGGGATGGGTTGAAGTTCCACGTAACATTTAACTTGTTTGATTTGGTTTAAAATTGATTTGATTTGAAATACTTGATTTGGTTTGGTTTTAAACATGGTTGATTTATGATAACTTACTATATTGATTATGTAATAAGACATAAATAGGTGTGCTTATGTTTGATTGATTTGTCTACTTATTGTATGCATTTTCTTTTCATTTAACAGTTATGTATATAGTGATATGAATAAAATAATTTGTGGTTACACTTATTATTCTCATTCTTATATTACTCATATATATCATTCTGAGTATACAATATTTAGCATTGTTATATCTAGTTTCAGTATTATTAATGATAACACTATCATTAATATCATAGATTTAGGGGGAGTTAGTGTCATTTTTTGTTGATGACAAAGGGGGAGAAGTATAAAATAGGTTAGTTAGGCATAGATTAAGGGGGAGTTATTAGATTTAGGGGGAGTTATAAGGAGAATATAAATATTTTATAAACAAAGGTTGTCATCATCAAAAAGGGGGAGAATGTTAGTCCATAGGATAGTGGTTTTGATGACAACAACTATAGAAGTGTTATAAAATATATATGTGCAGGAAATCTATATGCAGGTATCAACAAAAGAAGACTGTACAGTAAAGAAAACAAAATTGATGAAGACAAAGATCAAGAGTTCAAGATTGAAGACTCATGAGATTCAAGATATTCAAGAGTTCAAGACAAATAATATAGTTAGGTTAGATATTTGTTAAAACTCCTTGAAAGCACTATCATTCTTTTTTATCCAATTTACTCGTGGAATGGAATCCACTTCGTTCTTGTTAAAGGGATGGAACCCTAGTGAGATGGAACTCACGAAATATCTAGTGGAACGGATAGTAGCCCTATTTTGTTATCCACTAATTTTGATTCAAAATGATTTTCAAAATTATCTCTTGTTTTATAAAATGATTTTCAAATATTCCTTTTCAAAAGAAAAACCTTCGTTCACATTTCCAAAAATGTTTTAGCCTCAAAATCATATTTATCATTTTGTTATATTTTGATTTCAAAATTGTCCTTAATATTTTAGCCTCAAAATCTATTTTAATATTATATTTACTTTAGTTTATTTACTTTGATTTTAAATATATTTTAGTATATATACATATATACATTCATAAGTATTTCTACTTCTAAATACCTTCTACAAATACATAGAGTCCATTTGAATAAAGTTGCATATGTTTTAAATCATCATTTTCAAAGTAAAGCAAATCATCACTTTTTACTAGACCATGTCGACATCCTATTTACCTGTCATGTCGACATGCTTCCCGTTACAGCAAAGGTTTTTTTCAAAAGAAGTGTCTATTCGTTTAAACCTCTTCGAATGGACACATCCATTCATTCTCTATAAATAGAGACTGTTATGGACGTTTTCCAGTAACTACTTTCTTTATTTTCTCTCCTCTTTACTCTCTTATCTTATTTTCTAATCATCCTATCCATATTCTGCCGAAATCTTAAGTAAATCAAACCAGAATATCTCTAGTTTGATTCTCTGCCACTCTCTTCAAAGAATCTCAGTGCTTATCAGAGTTATAGATACATTTGTACTCAAAGAAACTTGTGTGGGGTTATAAAGGTGTGATCGTGTCCTTGGAAATCGATCGGGTGAACTTGTGTCCTGTGAATCAAGTGGTTCTACCCAGAGACCTGAGAATCTGGAGGGTGTACCTCGTTGCCTTGGAATCGAGGGATTGTAATCTAGATTATTGTTGAATAGAAAGCCGTACGGGTTGTGCGGGACTGGATGTAGGGTAACACCGAACCAGTATAAAATTCCTGGTGTGTTCTTTCCTTTACTTGCTTTTTATTTATATTTGCATTTGTTTGTGATTCTGTGATTTGATCTGTGATTGTGTATTTGCATTAAGTTAGTTAATTCAATTTAAATCAAAGAAGTTTTAAAGAAATTCTTAAAACACTATTCACCCCCCCTCTAGTGTTAAATAGCCTTAAGATCATCTTCCGCGTCCCTTTCACTAGGTTGATCGTTCGTGAACAACATTTGGTTTTTCTGTGTTCACTGGTTTTTGATTTTTAATTAGTGCTAATCACGGGTTAACCAATGTCATTAGTAGTTATTGGTGAACCCTAATTACTAGATGACCAATCTACTTATCAATTTGCAATTCAATTTAGGGTTTGTCGATTTAGAGTTTGTAGATTCAAGTGTAAAAAACGTGTATACATCAATATCCAATTAACAGTCTATTATAATTCTTATTCCAAGATTATAGATTTCAAGTTAGAGTTTTACATATTAAATTTGGATTTCTAACATCCTAAATCGATTAAAATAGTCTAAATCTAACTGTAATAATCATCTTATCAAAGTTGTTCCCACTCACCTTAAGCCTAAGGTCTTTTTATTGCTCTTGCCTGAGAATCGCCCCTCTATTCGCTAGCTTCGTTTGCTCCACCTTGATTCCAATGCTTGTTTTCTTCTAGTATATTTTTATTGATTTTTCAGAAAATTTCAAAGCAAGGGAACGGAGAAAATTTTGCCAGAGTTTGGTTACAGTGAACCGTTATGTGAATTTTAGGGTAAGGTTAGGCGTGAATTTATGAGGTTGGAAGATAGTTTAGGCTGTTGGATTCAGGTTGGTGAATTTTTAGATTTATCGTGCATGTTCATCTATTACTTTGCCACAAAGCAACCCATTAGAGCCGTTCGAACGTCGCGAAGCAACCAATTTCTCTCGAATTTTCATAACCTACGATTGTGACGACCGCCCATGACCCCTGCATCGAAACTAGAGGAAGTGCGCTGTAAAGTGTGCCAGGCGACCATGGACGATTGTCAAGGTAGATAAAAACAACAGAACCTATCGTATTACTCACAGCGCATGGACAAAATACAATAGAACATATGTATAGTGAAGCTTTACAGAATAAAATGCCATCATATAAAACTCCATAATAGTTGAATACAAGCATCCAAATAGTCAGTACATCAAGCCTCACTACATAACACTCAGAGATTATACAAACAGCGGAACATCCAGTACATATAATATGAAGATAATATGCAACCCTCTAGCTCGTCTTCGATATCAGCATCGTGAGAAGAGAACAGCACCTGTCACCTGCTACCTAGTCTGCCCGTCCCAAAATGGACGAACAGCCCAAGGCAATAAGAATTAAAACATAAAGCCTTGAGTCAGACAACAGTCTTAGTGAGCGGTAAATTAACTAACAACATACCAAAAGAGCATAAAGGAAAAGGAATAGGAATACAACCCTCCCACTCCAACCTCTTTCTACAGTGATAGCCCCCAGACACACACTAAGCTGAAGCAATCATAGCAGAGCATACAATGTAAAGTAAAGAAATTGTCGCTCGAGTCAAGGGCGATGTTTTCCAAGCACAAACCCCCAAGGCCTAAACCAAGATCAGATAAGCACCCAGAAAACACTGCTCTTGAGACCGAATGACGATACAACCAAACATCGATGACTCTGGCTATCACTGTTATCATTGCTTCGATATCACCGTTAATTGAATGACCGGCACATTCTTTCAGCCGTCCGTCAAGGGCTAATGGTAACCCCGGTTCTAGACATAACTCCCGCACGTCATCGTGACCCGTGCCTAGGACTATCGAATCTGCCCAGAGTACTTGACTACCCAATCAGTAGCCTTCAGGGACTATCGAATCTGCCCAACGTACTCTTGCTTTGAGCATGCTAGAACCTTCAACAACGATGAGATCTCAGCCTTCTAGTCGTCCTCCTCGACAACTATTTCCATACTAGCTCAAGCGCCTCTCGAGCATCCATTATCCCCATCCCGCTTGGAATGATCCCGTCTGGATTAGACCAAGACTATCTCATATCATACTTCGCTTCATCACATCCTCGCAAAGTCTCATCTCAACATCATCATCAAATCTATGCATAAGAGCTTCATCATCCGCTACAAATGCCACAAGCAGCTTTTCCCATTCAAGAGCCCTTCCCTTAGCTTTTGAATCATCCTCGATCTAAATCAAATCATCAATCATCTAATTCATAGCAATAAACCAAATCAAACATTAATCCAAGCAATCAATCATTCAAATATGATCTAAGTAGACAATTATCACAGTAATGGCAATTTCGTAATTAAAGAGTTGAAAGTCTAATAAGCATGAAAACATGAACAATATCTCTATAATCTTGATGAATGAACTTGCATAGGTTAACATGTAGTAAAATGGATGTAACATCATCATGAACAATGGATCTATATGGATCTACACTTAGGATGAAGAAAATGTATGGAAATCACTATTTTAACACCACATCGAACCAACAATCCGATATACTCCTTTGGATCCGTGTGAGAGATAATCACCACTCACCAAATCACCTAAACAACCCCAAATCAAAACGCTTCAGATCTGGACAACGAAGGATCTAGTTTGATCTATCGCGAATCCGCTTCAAACGAAGAAATCTCACTTCAAAGGATGAAGATCTTCAATCTAAGCTCTTGAATCTTCAATTTGATCTTCAACTTGGATGGATGGAATCACTAGATTAGAGTGGAGAAAAGAAGTGAAGAAGTGTAGAAGTCGAGCTCTCAAAATGGCAGCACTTCGTCGCTTCGAAATCCGGATCCCAAAAATGAAGAAATGGACGAGTATTTATAGGCTGATTTCTCCTTAACTCTGCCATCTCCATAAGTCGTCTCCGACTTATAACCCTCCGACCTAAGCCTCTTCCGACCTAGCAACCTCCGACTCAACACACGTGCCTATACGACTTACCGGACCCCCTGTCTATGACTTAATGCGCACGCACCTTAACTGGTTAGGCGACTTAGCGAGATAACCCATCCTACGACTTAACAGCTCAATCGAGTTACGACCTAACCTTAAGCCAACACGCGATCTAAGACTTAGCCAACAATTCCGACTTAACAGACTACGACTTAGAGATCCTGCGACTTATAACTTAGCAGTTAACCCCTAAGTAGGTTACGACCTAACTGAGTATACAACTTACGACCTAACTACAAGGCCATAACCCAGCGACTTAAAGTCCACACGACCTAATACTTAGGTACGACTTAAGACAATGCGATCTAACACTTAGCATTATCTCCTTACACGGCTACGACTCAACTAGGCTACGACCTAACTTCGCTAACCACTAGGTCGCTAACCTGCTATCTACTATAAGTCGTCAACCCTTAGGTCGCTTGACCGACCTATTTCACCATTCGACCTAAAATCCTTAGGTCGCTAACTCATCCAACCGACCTAACCCTAACTCGGTCAGTTTTCTTAAGTCGCCCCTATTCCTTAAGTCGGTCACAACCTTAGGTCGCTCCAACACCCTACGACCTAAGCTATACGACTTAACTCCTATACGACTTAACTATCTTAACTCGTCCACGACTTAGGACTTAAACTCAGGATGTCATAACAACAATGCAACCCAAATGTCAACTGATTTTACAACGTTTCGATCCGTAAAATACGGGTCGTTACATTCTCTCCCCCTTAGGAATTTCGCCCCCGAAATTCCAAACAAACAAAGCAATCAAAGACTATTCTGCACGCGTATCATCCATAGAAATCAACAAACCATGCATCCAATTCTAGCTTAGCATGCAGAATTCTAAAACTAGAACAAGTTACAATATCGTGAGATGACACGACACCTTAGGGCCATACCTTGAAGAGTTCAGAATGAGCTGCCTTCATCCTCTCTTCCACCTCCCACGTACAGTCGTTATCATCATCACTCCATTGTATCTTGAGCAACTTAACTACCTTCCTCCTAAGCTGTTTCGTGTCGGTTTCAACAACACGAAGCGGCTTACGAGGTCTTCTATCGACTGGATCAACTTCGAAGTCTTCACAGCTATCAGCAGAAACCACCATATTCGAGTCGTGCACATACTTCCATAGATATGATACATGAAAAACATTGTGCACACTTGACATCTTCTCAGGTAACTCCAATCTATAGGCGAGCTTTCCAATTCGCTCAATGATCGGGAATGGTCCAACAAATCTCGGAGTCAATTTCCCTTTCTTCCCGAATCGAATAACATTCTTCAGTGGAGAAATCTTCACAAAAACCATATCACCTACGTCGAATTCCAAATTTTTACGACGCTTATCGGCATAACTCTTCTGACGGTCTTGGGCTGCCTTCATTCGTTGCCGAATGATCTTTATACAATCTGAAGTCTGTCGAATCATCTCTGGCCCAAGTATCAACTTTTCTCCGGTCTCTAACCAACATGTCGGAGAGTTACACGGTCTTCCATACAATGCCTCATACGGTGCCATACCAATGCTTGACTGGTAACTGTTGTTGTATGCAAACTCCACCAAATGAAGGTGATCTTCCCATGATCCTCCGAAATCCAAAACACAAGCTCTAAGAAGATCTTCCAAAACTCGGTTGACTCTCTCGGTCTGACCATCTGTTTGAGGGTGATAAGCTGTACTCAAACACAACTCGGTTCCCAAAACTTCCTGGAAGCTCTTCCAAAATCCACTAGTGAACAATGGGTCTCGATCGCTCACTATACTCTTCGGAATACC
Organism: Allium fistulosum; assembly: GCA_030737815.1. Classification (NCBI taxonomy): domain Eukaryota; kingdom Viridiplantae; phylum Streptophyta; class Magnoliopsida; order Asparagales; family Amaryllidaceae; genus Allium; species Allium fistulosum. The sequence continues at coordinate 639,412,793 of CM060901.1, forward strand.
ATGGAATCGAACTATCCACTTAACATACAACTCAGCCAACTTTGATGCAGTCCTAGTCGATCGAACATGAATGAATCTTGCACTCTTGGTCAGACGATCTACAATGACCCAAATCCCTTCATTTCCCGTTCTTGTTCTAGGTAGTCCATCAATAAAATCCATCGACACTTGCTCCCACTTCCACGTGGGAACTTCTAATGGCTGAAGCAATCCACTTGGCTTCTTCTGTTCGGCTTTTACCAACTGGCAGTTCATACACTTGGAAATAAAATTTCCAACATCCTTCTTCATACCTTCCCAGTAGTAGGTTCTCTTCATATCCCGATACATCTTATTTCCACCTGGATGAATTATCAACCTCGAGTGATGACTTTCCTTCAGAACTTCACTCCTCAATTCATCTATATCGGGAACAACTAGTCGTCCTTGCTTCCGAAGCCAACCCTCTCGATCGACCTCGAATCCTTTATCCTTTTCTGGATCCAATCCAGATTCCAAATCACGGATAATCTTGACAAGCTTATCGTCTCGTTTTTGGCTCTCGCCAATTCTTTCCACAAGAGTCGGTCTTATCGATAAGTTTGCCAACATCTCAGGTTCCAATTCGCATCTAGGCCTGAAGTCAAATCCAGCTAAATACTCGAGATTCTTCCATTTAGAAAACATGGCTCCCAATCCCGCATGTCTTCTACTTAACGCATCTGCCATTGCGTTACCTTTTCCCGGAGTATAAGCTATACCAAAATCATATGATGCCAAAAACTCTAGCCAACGTTGCTGCCGAAGATTCAAATCCTTTTGGGAGAAAAGATACTTCAACGACTTATGATCTGTAAACAACTCGAATCGAACTCCCAATAGATAATGTCTCCACATCTTCAGAGAAAAAACAATCGCCGCTAACTCCAAATCATGAGTCGGGTAATTCCTTTCATGTGGCTTCATTTGTCGACTGGCATACGCAACAACTTTATCCTTCTACATCAGCACTGCTCCAAGTCCAGTACCACATGCGTCGGTGTAAACCACCATCTCATCATTCCCACCAGGAATAGTCAAAACAGGAGCACTCGTCAATTGCTCTTTTAGGATTCTGAAAGCTTGCTCACACTTAGCTTCCCATCTGAACACTTGGTTCTTCTTCGTCAATCCTGTTAACGGTGCAGCTATCTTGGAGAAGTCTTTAATAAACCGTCGATAATATCCTGCCAATCCAAGAAAACTTCTCACATCAGATGCATTCTTAGGTCTAACCTAATCCTGGATTGCTGCCACCTTCGTGGGATCAACCGCTATTCCATTTCCAGAAATCACATGGCCTAAGAACCTCACTTCACTCTTCCAGAAGTGGCACTTCGAAAACTTAGCCTTCAGCTGATGTTTCCGTAAGATTTCCAAAACAATACGCAAGTGTGTCTTGTGCTCTTCTTCAGTTCTGGAATAAATCAGAATATCAACCACGAACACAAGTACAAACTTGTTCAACTGATCTCTGAACACTCTATTCATAAGATCCACAAAATATGCTGGCGCGTTAGTCAATCCAAACGGCATTACCAGCCACTCAAAGAAACCGGATGGTGTCCTAAAAGTTGTCTTCGGCACACTATCCTTAGCCACTCTCAACTGGTGAAATCCCATTGCCAAATCCATATGAGAAAACACCTTGGCTTCGTGAAGCTGATCAAACAAGTCATCTATTCTCGGCAATGGATACTTGTTCTTCTTAGTCACCTTATTCAGCTCACGATAATCCACACACAATCTCAACGACCCATCTGCCTTGGTTGCAAACACAACTGGTGCACCCCACTCGGACACACTACGCCGAATGAATCCTTTCTGCAAAAGATCATCAACTTGCACCCTCAACTCTTGATGTTCCCTAGGCGCCATCCGCCTAAGAGGCATCACAACAGGTCTGGCTCCTTCAACTAGATCTATACGAAACTCGATCTCTCTATGCGGCGGCAACCCTTTGACTTCGTCAAAGACATCCTCGAATCCATTAGCGATTGGCACCGATGACAGTCCATCCCGTGGAACAACCAGCGAATACATGAAGCTCATGAAGACGCCTTCTTCATGCTTACATCGTATCACAATCTTTCGCCCTTCCACATTCTCGACTGTCACTTCCAGCCTCTCACAATCAACCTTTGCCGCATACTTCCTAAGCCAGTCCATACCCAAAATAATTCCGAACCCCGCAAAGTTCAGAACAAAACAATCACAAACAAAAGAGCAACCATGACTCGACACAATCAGACCACGGCATAATATACACAAACAAGACGAACCCCCAACTGGATTAGTCACAACCAATGGCCTATCAACAATATCCGGTTCCAAACCTAACCGGCCTACGAGTTCACTACAAACAAACGAATGCGATGCCCCAGTATCAAACAACACTCTAACTGGAACACTACGTAAGAAAAGAGTACCTTGAACCACCACACTCTTTCCTTTCTCTTCAGCGGTAGGAGCTTTTGAAGATGACGGAACAGCTACCAAAGCATAAGCTTGCACAATCTGCTTGTCCCTCCTCGGTTCTGGACAATTCTTCCTGAAATGCCCCGGCTTGTCACAGTTGTGACACTTCATCGGTGCCTTCGGATTCTTACAATCCTTAGAGAAATGGCCCTTCTGCTGACAATTGTAGCAAGTCACTTCGCCCTTCGGCTTCTTCTGGCCATCCTTACCCTTCTGCTGTTGTTGCTTCCTCTTCTTGTTTCCACCTTGCTGAGGTTTAGACTCTTCCCTGGTCACAGCAACAACAGATCCTTCCTTAAGGAACAGACTCTCGTGCCTAAGAGCTTTCTCCACAAGCTTCTCAAATGAATCGTCCAAATGATCCACCAACTGTCTCCCAAGATAACTGTCCAAGCCTATCACAAACTTCTCATTCTTCTGATATGCAGATTCGATATACGACCGGGCATACTTGGACAAAGCTTCAAACTCAGACACATACTCAAGAACTGGTCTTCCACCTTGCTTGAGCTCCACAAACTTCTTGAACAGAATAGACTTCTGAGCTGTAGAAATGAACTTAGCTTCAAACCTGACTTGGAATTGCTCCCAAGTAATCTCTTCCTCCGGAGTATTGATGGTAATAGAGTTCCACCAATCAGAAGCTCTCCCTTGAAGCTGTCTTGATGCTAACTTCCTCTTAGTTGCATCCTCAATTCCCAAATCACCAAAAATCCTTCTACAAGCATCTATCCACCTCTGGACCTCAATAGTTGATTCCGTTCCCAAGAAAACCTTCCCTCCAAGAGCAGTATAGTCCTTGCACAACTTAGCAAAATCCACTGGTTTCGGAGTTTGGACTTGAACTCCAACATCTACTGCTGCCCCCAGAAATGGTATCCTTCTCATGATCGAAGTCATCATAGCTTCGAACATAGCTGCATAATCAGCAGTCCCCTCAGTAGCACGGCCTTCCCTAGCAGCTGGTCTCCCTCTTCGACTCATTCTCAATATCTATAAAAAGGAATGATCATAACATCTAGAGAAACAACTGCATAAAGGACTCAAACTCAACTAAACTACTATATTATATATAGTAATCATCCATCAAAATTACAATTACGTCTCTCATACGTAGTTACGTCAGCGAGCGTTGGGTAAAATCGATTAACCAATGCTCTGATACCAAATGTGACGACCGCCCATGACCCCTGCATCGAAACTAGAGGAAGTGCGCTGTAAAGTGTGCCAGGCGACCATGGACGATTGTCAAGGTAGATAAAAACAACAGAACCTATCGTATTACTCACAGCGCATGGACAAAATACAATAGAACATATGTATAGTGAAGCTTTACAGAATAAAATGCCATCATATAAAACTCCATAATAGTTGAATACAAGCATCCAAATAGTCAGTACATCAAGCCTCACTACATAACACTCAGAGATTATACAAACAGCGGAACATCCAGTACATATAATATGAAGATAATATGCAACCCTCTAGCTCGTCTTCGATATCAGCATCGTGAGAAGAGAACAGCACCTGTCACCTGCTACCTAGTCTGCCCGTCCCAAAATGGACGAACAGCCCAAGGCAATAAGAATTAAAACATAAAGCCTTGAGTCAGACAACAGTCTTAGTGAGCGGTAAATTAACTAACAACATACCAAAAGAGCATAAAGGAAAAGGAATAGGAATACAACCCTCCCACTCCAACCTCTTTCTACAGTGATAGCCCCCAGACACACACTAAGCTGAAGCAATCATAGCAGAGCATACAATGTAAAGTAAAGAAATTGTCGCTCGAGTCAAGGGCGATGTTTTCCAAGCACAAACCCCCAAGGCCTAAACCAAGATCAGATAAGCACCCAGAAAACACTGCTCTTGAGACCGAATGACGATACAACCAAACATCGATGACTCTGGCTATCACTGTTATCATTGCTTCGATATCACCGTTAATTGAATGACCGGCACATTCTTTCAGCCGTCCGTCAAGGGCTAATGGTAACCCCGGTTCTAGACATAACTCCCGCACGTCATCGTGACCCGTGCCTAGGACTATCGAATCTGCCCAGAGTACTTGACTACCCAATCAGTAGCCTTCAGGGACTATCGAATCTGCCCAACGTACTCTTGCTTTGAGCATGCTAGAACCTTCAACAACGATGAGATCTCAGCCTTCTAGTCGTCCTCCTCGACAACTATTTCCATACTAGCTCAAGCGCCTCTCGAGCATCCATTATCCCCATCCCGCTTGGAATGATCCCGTCTGGATTAGACCAAGACTATCTCATATCATACTTCGCTTCATCACATCCTCGCAAAGTCTCATCTCAACATCATCATCAAATCTATGCATAAGAGCTTCATCATCCGCTACAAATGCCACAAGCAGCTTTTCCCATTCAAGAGCCCTTCCCTTAGCTTTTGAATCATCCTCGATCTAAATCAAATCATCAATCATCTAATTCATAGCAATCAACCAAATCAAACATTAATCCAAGCAATCAATCATTCAAATATGATCTAAGTAGACAATTATCACAGTAATGGCAATTTCGTAATTAAAGAGTTGAAAGTCTAATAAGCATGAAAACATGAACAATATCTCTATAATCTTGATGAATGAACTTGCATAGGTTAACATGTAGTAAAATGGATGTAACATCATCATGAACAATGGATCTATATGGATCTACACTTAGGATGAAGAAAATGTATGGAAATCACTATTTTAACACCACATCGAACCAACAATCCGATATACTCCTTTGGATCCGTGTGAGAGATAATCACCACTCACCAAATCACCTAAACAACCCCAAATCAAAATGCTTCAGATCTGGACAATGAAGGATCTAGTTTGATCTATCGCGAATCCGCTTCAAACGAAGGATCTAGTTATCAATCTACTTACTTTTGATGTTCTTATATTTCTGATGTATCCATTTAGACATGGTGATGTATTTTATGTATTGTGCTACATATTTTGACGTTGTTATGTGGCATTGTGTTGTTTTGACAATTGAATTTTTAAATAAATGGGTACTATTTCTGATATTATATTTTATCCTTCCACTTGAGATTTTGAATGTGTAGATAGATAGCTCTATGTATTATTTTTTATATCAATTTTACAAACCAACAACCAACTTTGAAATGAGTCTAAAGTTCGATGGGTCTTTTCTAGGTTGAAAATTGGGCTTATTTCGAGGCGGCTTGTTACATACCTATTCTAATAGCCAAAAATAATTTTGATAATTTTATTAAATATATACATAGGTTTAATAAACTTTATGTATTATAGGTTTTAAAACTAATACATAATCATTTAAAATAAAAAATTAAATATTTAGAAAACAATATATATGTGTGTGTGTTAGAATACAAATATGCCCGAATTTAAAATGTTTACATATATTCTTAATTTTAAAATTTGAATTTAAATTAACAATTTCATGTATTTAATATAATTTTTCATAGTAATATTTATAGGAAGACATTATCACATATATAAAATCGTTATAATGACATGAACAATGTATAATGAAATATATATATAACATAAAAGGATATACCTATGAGAAGTAGCATTTGATTCACACGTCGATTCATATCGTCCCCTAGATCTCCTAGATCCATGTCCAATGGTACAAGCTTTAAAGTTTCACCACCTGAATGAGTTTTGTATTTTATTTTGGGTGTGTTAGAGCTTAGCCATGGGCTGGAGTACATGGTTTACGGCGGCCAAAGAGTGGGAGGGACGAAGTAAGAAAATAAACTAAAAAGCGGAGGCTTTGATTCATTTAAATTGGGGATCTAGTAAAGATATCTTTCCTTCATATCCTCTTACCTAATCATACCTTAAGGCCCCATCTCCCTCCTTATTTTTGGCCAATCTTGTGAGAAATGCGGATTACGGATCTTAAGATTGGAATAACACTAGAGGGAGGGGGTGAATAGTGCTTTATGTATTTTTTAAATCTTTTTGAATTTTGTTCAATTTAAACATTAACAAATGCAATTCACAAATACAGATATAATCACAGAATCAGATGCAGATGCAAATACTAAATAAATGTAGTAAAGGAAAGAACACACCAGGATTTTATACTGGTTCGGAGTTACCCTACATCCAGTCCCATACAATCGTACGGATTTCTTTTCAAAATAATCTTCCAGATTACACCCTCGGTTTCAAGGCTACGAGGTACACCCTCCTGTATTCGAGTTCAGGGCAACTCTCTTGATTTAACCAGGCTACAAGATCACCTAATTGATTTCCGAGGCTACAATCACACCCAATTGATTTCAAGGTTCAACCGCACCTTTTACTCAACAGTTTGATTTACAAAAGATTCTATAACTCTGAATAGCAATGAGATCTTATGGAGAGAGTGGCAGAGAATCAAACAAGAGATAATCAGGTTTGATTCACTTGGTATTTTGGCATAGTATAGTTTAGGATTCTTTAGAATAAATGTGGAAGATGAAGAGAAGAGAAAATAAATGAAAATCTGGTTAAAATTCGTTTAAAACTTACTGGTATTTATAGTAGAGCAACAACCATATCTATTCGTGAAAGGATACGACGAATAGACACTTCTTTTGAAAATTGAAATTTGAAAATAACGGACACCATGTCGACATGGGGGGTTGAGGGATGTCGGCATGCTCAAGGCAAAATTGATGTTTTGATTTTCTTATTAAAATTGGTCTCTATAATTTGTCAAAACAATTTCTAAACCTTGTAAATATATTTGAATATAGTTTAAACATATAAAAGAGTTTAGAAAATAATTTTTAATATATATAATCTTAATCTATAAAGTGATTTAAAATCTGAGTATATAAATATTTTAAAGCTAAATATTTAAAACAAGAGATGATTTAAAAACAAGGACAATTTTGAAACCAAAATATTAAAAACGATAAAAATAGTTTTGAGGCTAAAATATTTCAAACAAGAGAGATGTCTTTTCGAAAAGAAAGTTTTGAAAACATTTTTAAAAAAACAAGAGATATATTTTTGAAAAACATTTTTATAAAATTAGTTAATATCAAAATAGGACCACAATATGTTCCACTAGATATTGTCGTGGGTTCCATCCCACTAGGGTTCCATCCCTTTAACAGGCTCGAAGTGGATTCCATTACACGAATAAATTTCGAATAAAGATGTAAGTGCTTTCAAAAAGTTTTAACATAATTCTAGACTAACTACATTATCTTGTACTGTTTGAAATCTTGAACTCTTGATAACTTGATTTCTTGATACTCATGAGTCTTCAATCTTGATATCTTCGATCTTTAAATTCATCAGTCTTGTATCTCTATACTGTACAGTCTTCATTCTTGGTACCTGCATGTTTATATTCTGCATATACATATATATCTAAACCATAACGTTAGTATTTATATTTTATAACAAGTCCTAAGGTTATTGTCATCAAAACCATCATCTCAAAAACTAACAATCTCTCCCTTTTTGATGATGACAACCTTTGTTTATTAAATATACTCTAACTCTATTCTTACTCTACTCTAACTCCTCCTTAATCTAACAACTCCCCCTTAATCTACTAACTCCCCCTTAATCTATGCCTAACTATCCTATTTTATAATTCTCCCCTTTTGTCATCAATAAAACCATCCTAAAACCATAAAACTATTAAACTCCCCCTTAAACTAATACTATAACAAAGTATAGTAAATGGAATGTGAAAGGCATTAACATAATTATAGTATAATTATTCAATACATAAATATGTATAAGTATATTTCAGACAATCCAATCAACACACACATCAAATCCAATCATGTCAAACAAGTCAAACAAATCAATCAAGTCAAACAAGTCAATCAATTCAAACAAGTCAATCAAGTAAAACAAATCAAAAATTAATAACCCTATACTATAAGACAATAATATAAACTCCCCCTAAATAAAATACACTTGTTATGTGTACATGTATGTAATATGTAGTTTGTAATGCAGTATGAAATGTATGACATATGCAATGTAGCATGAGATGATATGCAGAATGAAGTGCAACTTATAATGCAAATGATTATGATATTTCATGCATTGTAATTTATGATGTAATATGCAATGAAATGTGATATGAAATAGGATGCATAATGATATGTAATATGAAATAAAATGATAACGAAGTAAAAATAATAATATGCAGAATGATATGATGATATATATACTATGGTAAGAGATATTCAGATTATAAGATAAACATGAGTGATAAGTAATATCTAATTGACAAGTGCATATATATATGTATATATATATGTACGTATGTATGTATGTATACATATATCAAACTATTTATTATAAATCACTTCAACCAAACAAAGGTAATACACACCAATTACTAGACTTAGCTTAAGGAAACTAATGAATGGGACTGAAAGAGTAGTAAAGACAAGAGTTTAAAGGTAATAAATGATATTAAAACTATAACATATTCATGAAAGGTAGTAATCAAACTCAATATCAAAATCAAATTACTAAGAAATATGGATTTAAACTATATATATGATCAATATGGTTTTTTTAAAATTAATATCCTCCTTATTTATTTCTTTGAAAACTTTTTTTTAACTTAATTGTTTTTTTTAAGAATCCAAACTTCCATGTTTATAAAATACTTAACTTACTAATTAAAACCTATATATTAAATTATTATTGATTAAAATATTTAAAAACATGTTTAAACACCTTTTAAAAAAAATCGTAATGAAATATTAAATAAAATAACAAAGATTGAAAAACTAAAATAGACATGTGTTATATTAAGGCCTCTTACATTAAAATTTTTAATTAACTATTAAAAAATATTTAAACATGAAATTAATTTTAAAATATTCTAATATAAGTTAAAAAATAACTCTAAAAAGAATAGAGAAAAATACTTAATTTAAATATAATTTTTACATAGTTTAAAGTTTCAAATAGAAAAGACAGCATTTACAGAATGCTATAAAAAGTTTTTACAGTAAAATATATTCAAAACATTATAAAACAGAAACTGCAGCATTTAACAGATGCTGTGAAAAGTTTTTGAAACACTACAGCATTTCATAGCACAGTAATGCTATAAAAACGAATTTGCAGTGCTTAAAAAACGTTAACAGAAGCAAAGACAGCATTTCAGATATGCTAAAGTTCTGGGCATGTTTTTAACATGATTTTGCACTAATTTTACGACTAGATTTTGACATATAAATAATTGATTTTTGACCCAATTTTTTTTATAGTATTTAATATAATTAAATTAAATAAAAAACATAAAGAAAAATAATGAAAAAACATGTGTAAAGACACTTGGTATTATACATGCAAAAATTCTTTTATTAAAGAACAAGTGTAATGACACGTGTCATTTTGCATGTATGTCACTATCTATTTATATGACAAGTGTCATGTGATGTGGCGCAATCTTATTAAATGAAGAAATATATAAATAGAGCCTTATTCTAACATTCTAAATTCATTCTATTAATTTCTTAAAGATATAAAATTAGTATCTTAAAAGAAATAGAGTACGAGAAGTAAAAAACAACATTAGAAAAGTTGAAATCACGAATGAAGATATGCTTTTCTACTTAGCATAGTTGTAATAAATTAGTAGTAAGATTTTATTTGAAAGGAAACACATTTTAAAAGACTTTAAAAAAATTTAGACTGGTATATCGATATGTATACCATGGTGTGTCGATATATGGACCAAAATATCAAAACTTACAAAAGAGATAAATTTCTATACCTAACTAAATGCATAAATATATATTCCTAAATGCAACAATAAAGATTAAATAATAGTAAAGCGTACCACTTTTTGCACTCCTCTATCTTTCTAACTTTGTTGTTCTTCCATTGTGGTGAACCACACATTTATATCTTTCAGAATTTGATGATGAGATCTGCTCTATTGCGACGGACTTGTTTTTCCGATCATCGTAGTATATTCATTTGCTGAATTTGAAGACCTATGAGAAAGATACAGATGATTTAGTAGATTGACCAACTTGGCGCCAAAACTTTGAATTTTAATTTTGAATGAATGGACACTTCAACCACTATAAATAGGCCCAACGGTCACAACTTTTCATAAAACGTTCTCTTCTTCTTCTTTCCGTCTTTCTATTTACTATCAAACTTCTAGAAGGGATATCTCCTTCGTTTCTTAACGGAATTGGATGAAACTAGCAGCAAATCGAAGAGGAAGGCAAGGGCTATGATCTAGTAATAATTTGGTGATGAATTTGGATGGTATTGTGGTGCAACAGTCCAAATAGTAAGAGAAATGCAGGAAATTTCGTACATTTTCAGTTTTGGATAGCCAACTTCAAACTGTCATATCTCACTCAGTTTTGATCGGAATTTGATGATCCACCCATCAAAACGACCATGAGAACAAGAACTACAATCTGGAAAAGGAGTTGGACAAAATACTCAAATATCTGGATGAAATTTGAAGAATACCATTGACAGTTTTGCTTTCTTTTTCTCTTTGTTCACCAAAACTTCATTTGACCATAACTTGGTCATTTCTTGACGGATTCGCACGAAATCAGTGACATTGTGAAGCAGATGGAGAGAAGTATAGTATCAAATCAAGTTGTAGATGAGAATCAAAAGTTTTGTATTGATCTGGTACCTATTTCATTGTCGATTGCCATTATATATCCATTTGTTCTTTTTAACCAACAGTCATTAGACATAACTCTTCTTCTGTAAAACAACATAACCTTTTAAAGAATCAGATGACTTTTCAAAATAACTAAATATAGTTTTAAACAATAATATCATGATGATTCTGTGACATATTCATATGAAAATAGTGTTAATAATTTTATCAAAAAAATTGCCATTTTAAAAATTTTCAAAAATCAGATTATGAGAATTTTGAAAACTAATGCTCTGATACCAAATGTGAGAAATGCGGATTACGGATATTAAGGCTGGAATAACACTAAAGGGGGGTGAATAATGTTTTATGTATTTTTTAAATATTTTTGAATTTTGTTCAGTTTAAACACTAACAAATGCAATTCACAAACACAAATATAATCACAGAATCAGACACAGATGCAAATACTAAATAAAAGCAGTAAAGGAAAGAACACACCAGGATTTTATACTGGTTCGGAGTTACCCTATATCCAGTCCCGTACAATTGTACGGATTTCTTTTCAAAATAATCTCCTAGATTACACCCTCGGTTTCAAGGCTACAAGGTACACCCTCCTATATTCGAGTTCAGGGCAACTCTCTTGATTTAACCAGGCTACAAGATCACGTAATTGATTTCCGGGGCTGCAATCACACCCAATTGATTTCAAGGCTCAACCGCACCTTTTACTCAATAGTTTGATTTACAAAAGATTCTATAACTCTGAATAGCACTGAGATCTTATGGAGAGAGTGGAAGAGAATCAAACAAGAGATAATCAGGTTTGATTCACTTAGTATTTTGGCAGAGTATAGTTTAGGATTCTTTAGAATAAACAAGTGTATCTCCCCCTCAACTCGGGCAGCGACTACACCATCTCACTCACCATAAACCCCGAAACCATGAACGACCTCTTTATGGACATAGGCAGTGACCTCGTCTGGTTCCCTTGCACCCCTTTCAAATGCAACATGTGCGAAGGCTAAACCACACCCCAACTCCCACCAACCCCTCCCCCACCCGCTTCCTGCATGAACCACCTGCTCCTCGGCCTACTCCTCCCTACCCTCCTCCACCCTATGTGCAATCGGTGGTGGTCCCTTGGACGATATCGAGATGTCCACCTGCTCCCCTACTGCCCACTTCTGCCCTCCCTTTTATCACACCTACGGCGATGGCAATCTCGTCGCCCACCTCTGGCGAGGCCCGCTCTCCCTCTCCTCCTCCCATTTCCCCAACATCACCTTCGCATGTTCCCATCGCGCTCTTTACGAGCCCATAGGTTTTGCCGGATTCGGGCATGGCTCTTCTTCCTAACCAATCAGTTTCGGGCCCTTGTCCTCGATTTGTGTAATCGAAGTTGGAGAAGATGGTTGTTCTGGAATCGTTAGAGAAGACAGTCGTGATGAAATAGGATTTATTTGCAGTTAGCATGGTAGGAGAATTAGGATTTATTAACTCTGCTTAAGTGGGATACGGAAAGGGGAAAACATGGAAATGAAGGGTAACAGATGCGGTGGTAACCGTATGAGCGCAAAGCAAGGGCACTTTTGGAATTTCAAAAGGACAACGAGTAAATTAGTTCAACGAATTTTCTTTATTAGTAGTAGAGATGTGGAAGATGAAGAGGAGAGGAAATAAATGAAAATTTGCTTAAAATTTGTTTAAAACTTATTGGTATTTATAGTAGAGCAACAACCATTTCTATTCGTGAAAGGATACGATGAATAAACACTTCTTTTGAAAATTAAAATTTGAAAATAACGGACACCATGTCGACATGGGGGGTTGAGGGATGTCGGCATGCTCAAGGCAAAATTGATGTTTTGATTTTCTTATTAAAATTGGTCTCTATAATTTGTCAAAACAATTTCTAAACCTTGTAAATATATTTGAATATAGTTTAAACATGTAAAAGAGTTTAGAAAATAATTTTTAATATATATAATCTTAATCTATAAAGTGATTTAAAATCTGAGTATATAAATATTTTAAAGCTAAATATTTAAAACAAGAGATTATTTAAAAACAAGGACAATTTTGAAACCAAAATATTAAAAATGATAAAAATAGTTTTGAGGCTAAAATATTTCAAACAAGAGAGATGTCTTTTCGAAAAGAAAGTTCTGACAACATTTTTAAAAAAACAAGAGATATATTTTTGAAAAACATTTTTATAAAATTAGTGGATATCAAAATAGGACCATAATATGTTCCACTAGATATTGTCGTGGGTTCCATCCCACTAGGGTTCCATCTCTTTAACAGGCTCGAAGTGGATTCCATTCCACGAATAAATTTCGAATATAGATGTAAGTGCTTTAAAGAAGTTTTAACATAATTCTAGACTAACTACATTATCTTGTACTGTTTGAAATCTTGAACTCTTGATAACTTGATTTCTTGATACTCATGAGTCTTCAATCTTGATATCTTCGATCTTTAAATTCATCAGTCTTGTATCTCTATACTGTACAGTCTTCATTCTTGGTACCTGCATGTTTATATTCTGCATATACATATATATATCTAAACCATAACGTTAGTATTTATATTTTATAACAAGTCCTAAGGTTATTGTCATCAAAACCATCATCTCAAGAACTAACAAACCTAAGCTTGGTAAAAAATGGACCAAATGGATCTCAAAACGTAATAACAATTAATTTCATTTAAATCCAATTTAAATTTTTATTGGTATCGTATATCGATACGCAAGTATATAACCTTTATATATGCACTGAACTCCCAGATCCTTTCTAGAGGCTACCTAATTTACTAAATACAATCCAAATATTAAATACAATAATGTTCAATATTTCTTTAAATATTAATTAATTTACAATGCTTTATAAACTAGTTAAATCAAGCGGCTATTCGAAGATTGAAATGAATTTAGTTGTGCTACTCACAGGCACAAATTCAGTGAGCGATTAATATTTAAACAATTCAAATATTAATGTTCATATATCACCTTAGCTAGTGATGTGACAGGTTGGTCGAAATCACCGCTTTCAAATCTCATGGTAAATTCCAGTTTTACAAAATTAAGCGATACCTTTAAGCAGCGATTATTTACATCAATTTTCTTCGTTAACGCTATATCACTTTAAAATGTATGGAACTTGGTTTTGGCCAAAATTCCAATATCATCCACATTCAACTCGGTTAGCCCATAAACAAAGTCTGTTGATCAATAATAACATTTATTATTAGTACTACACTGCCAGAGATTTGGACTTTGAGCTAACTACAGTTAACTGTGATACTAACACTATACAACCGAGGAGGCGAATTCTCTATTGAATAGCGTTTTCAATGCCTCAATTCAAACCTAACTATAGTCACTCGCTAGATCGTCATGCCATGATTTAACCATAATAAAAGTGGAGTCACATTGAAGTTCCATATTATTATTAAGTAGAGGAAATTATGTAACATCGTCATATTAAGATTTCCTGTTTGACCTAGTTGTCATCAACCAGTAGGAAACACTTAGATGAGTCATTCCATAATTATCCAATAACTACGAGTACATAACCCTTAGTCCCCAACATCTATGAGTAAAACACTGTTCAACATAATATTTTATTTTGTTTGATTTGACTTGGTGTACAAGAATTTCCGTCCATGAGAGGATGGAGGAGGCAACCATAGATGAGGCAAGAAATTGAAAAATAAAATTAAAGAAAGAAATGAATGAATGAGAGGATTTTTTTAAAGGGAGAATAAACTCATTCACATTCTATCTTTAAAACTTCCTCTTTTAATTTTCAATTAATTTCCATTAGATCTCATCCAAATTCCTTTCTCTTTCCCTAATATGGCCAGCCAAATCTTTGTACAAACAGATTAATATTTCCCAAAGTCCATTGGATAATTAACTATATTTAAAAACCATTTAAATATATACGAGTATCATATATCAATACATGCATATATAACTTTTATATACGCATCCAAATAGTTACTAACAACACCTAAAAATCAAATAAATTAATAATTAATATTTCTACAATATTATTTAATTTAATTAATTTATAACACTTTATAAACTAATTAAACCATATGGTTTTTTGGGTAATTCACAAATGTTGTGTGACTCAAAGATGTGAATTCAGTTGGCAATTAACATTGAATAATTTAAATATTAAAATTCACACGTTATCTTAGCTAGTGGTGTGACAGTCTGGCCAAATTCATCACTTACAAATCTTTTTAATAAAATCAAATTCTATATTATCTTAAGCGATACCAATATTGATAATAATTTACACACGTTCTCTTCGTCAACGCTATATCCCATTAGGATGTATGGAATTCGATATTAGTCAAAACTTTAGTATTATCCCTATTTAACTTAATTTGTTCATAAACAAAGTCCTTAATTCAATAATAACATTTATTATAAACCGTTCTACTCTGGCTAGAGATTTTGACTTGAGTTGACTACAGTTGACCGTGATACTAAACTCTTACAACAGAGAAAGCGAATTATCAAATGAATAGTGTTTCTCTTCTAATGATTCGACTCAGGCCTAACTATTGTCACTTAATGGTCATCATGCCATAATTTAACTATAATCAAAGTGGAGTATCCATATTGAAGATCAATAGTATTTTAAACTCGAGAGAATTATGTACATCATCACTATAAGATTTCATATTTGACCAAGTGTTACTAACCAATAGGAAACCTTGGATGAGTCATTCCATAAATATCCAATAACTATCAGTACATAACCCCTTGGTGCTCTCTATGGCCATGAGTAATACATTTCCCAACATTTGGAGAGCGTCACGTACTTTGGTCTCAACGGATATATCTATATTCTTTCTTGAAACACCTTGACTTGGAATATTTTAAATAATATGTTATTTTATTTTATGATAGTTTTCTCATGATTACAGTTCATTGTATTTATTATCACATAACATACCATTTAAGGATTTTCTATTTAATATACTTTAAATAATTATACCACTATATAACAAAGTATAAAATAGAAACCAGATACCTTTATTACGAACAAGATTAGTTATAGAGTTAGATATATGTAACAAATTACTTATAACCCCTAGGGCATAACCAACTCTCTCATGGTCATCCTAGAAAGTTGTGAATTTGACAAAACTTCATCAATCAACTTTACAATCTCTGATACACAGAATCTACTATATCTCCTTAGATACCCCTTGAATCAATAGAGTACCTATCCAAATGGGAAGACTTCTCTCCTTTCTTCAATTGATCCATAATGCTTACCAGTGTCCCATCCATCCTCTGACTAGAACCAATATGGTCCATAAGTGCTAGTCTAACTTCTTATACTGCCAACAAATCGGTAACCTACTCTGATGATGGCCTGAAATAGAATCGAAAATAAACTCTAGCTGTCTCTACTCCAATAACTTGGAACTTAACATCACATATTTCCTACTCTAAGCATATGCCATTGAATTCCCTTTACCTGTAGTATATGCAATATCAAAATCATATAAAGGTGGAAACTCCATCCATATATACTACCTCAGATTTAAGTCCTTCTAAGAAAATAATATTTGAGAGATTTATGTTCTGCATACAACTCAAATCTCTCTTCTAACAAATAATGTCTCGAAGACTTGTGTATAAAAGCAATTACAACTAACTCTAGATCATAGACAGGATAATTTCTCTTATGGGGATTCAATTGTCCACTAGTGTATACTACTAGTCTGCTTTGCTTTCCTACATCAACATAGCTCCAAACTCAGTACTACAAGCATCAGTATATATGGTGAAAAGGCTTAGTGCCATCTAAAATCATCAACATAGGTGCACTATTCAATAACTCCTTCACCTTAATGGATGCATGATCACATTGTATGTCCCACGATAAAAATTTTAATTTTCTTGATAAGCTTATTCAGTAATGCCGAAACGTTAAATAAACCCTTAACAAACTTCTTATAACCGGTTAAGCCAAGAGGACTCTGAACATCTATAACATTCTTTGAAACTCGCCAACCTTGAACTACCACTACCTTACTTGGATCAATGGACAACCCATACTCGAAAATGATATGGCCTATAAAGCAAACTTCTTTTCTCCAAAAGAGACACTTGGAGAATTTCGCCTTTTACTGATGTCATCTCAACACACCAAGTACAATCCTCAAATGGTGCTTTTGTTCTTCTTTACTCCTTGAATAACCAATAAATTATTCAACTGCTACCTAAAGACTCTACTAATCAAATCAACAAAATAGGCTAGAGTATTGGTTAGTTCGAAGGGCATGACTAAACACTCAAACATTCTGCCTTGTATATGAAAAGCAGTCTTAGTACTACTACCACTTGCCACTCTCAACTAATGAAAACCATTGGCTAAGTTAAGATGAAACAATATTTTCGCTCCCACTTGTTGATCAAGTAAATCATCTATGTGAAGACCTGCATAGCGATTCTTCTTTGTCAACTTGTTCAACTCTCGATAATCAATGCGTAGCTGCAAAGAACCATCTGCTTTAGTGGCGAACTCTATTGGTGCTCCCCATTTAGTAATACTTATACGAGTAAAGCCTTTATGCCATCTGATTATGCAATGCCATTCGCATTTACTACAACCACCTGCATTTCACTATCCTTTGATTCTATCCAAATCGATGCACCAACCCAATGGACGTTAAAAAGTGGATTATTATGGTAAAACGTGAAATAATAGCACATAGAGCTATCTATTTTATCAGAACTTTCTGAAATCACAGAGGAAGGAATAAAATATAATAGAACTTTAAAAAAATCAATATCTTAAGTACTTTCCAAAATAACTATAAATGTCATTACACAATCCCAAAACTATACTCCAAAATTTACAGTTCTACATAAAATAAATACATATATATAAAATGGAAATACAAAGGTGATCAAACATTTACGTTTGTACATAAAATAACTGTTCTCGATTTCCTACCAACCTATCATATATAGAAAAATATAAAGGGTCAGACATAAGCCTGGCGAGTGAGAAAATATTTCTAAGCATACGACATTAACATACTTGTAAGACACTACTGAAGGTTGATTATACCTTTATCATTTTAGTTTTTTCTATTATGGGTTTATACATAGTAACCAATATTCTTTATTCGTTTAGAGGCAATAACCATATGTCGTATACGCCAACACCAAGATTATCTAGACAATGGCCATATGTTGTGTACGTCCTTTGATTCCCTAGGCAACGACCTTATGTCATATACACCGCATGATATTAAGACAATGACCATTTGTCGTATACGTCACATGATGTTAAGATAACGATCATTTGCCGTATACGCCACACAATTTATATCTAAGGCAACAATCATATATTGTATATGCCACAATCAATTGAAAGGCAACGATAGCCCCAACGTATACACCCAACAATGTATCATCAGTTAAGCATCCATTCATTACACTCTTTCGTTTATCTATAAATAAATGTTAACCTAACATATGAATATAGTTTCTCTAACATTATCTACATTGTGATATCAGTCAACATTCCACATATTGCATCATACAATGTCCCAATATCATTAATAATTCAAGACAAAGTAACTGCAATCGTTCGTATTGGCTCTAACGGGTCCAAGTTCACTTTGGGTTAGCCACAGGCGGTCGATCATTCGTTCCAATCTTATCGGGGCAATTGTTCGTCAACATTGTAATTTTTTTTGCAGTTAATTTATGGACTAGTTGTTTTCAAACAGCTGACTCTTTTTGTGAACATTCAACTGAGGACGCTAATCAATCGACTGTCACCCCAAGGATTTCTACTGGTTTCTCTAGGGTTGGCCTAGGGCTTGTCTTAGGTGTTCATCACGTCAACCAATCGACTGCTAGATTTTGGTCAGTCGACCATTTGTTTGCTTTTTTGTTTTTTCTCATGTTTTTATTGTATTTTTGCATAGTTAATCGTCTAACTTTGTTTTATTATTGATATAACTTCCTCTTTGATTACAATTGAGTTATTTTACAATTTAATAATTGATTTACTTCTATTTTCTCTTTCGTATTAGCAATTTCACTATCGTTATGGTTTCTTCATAATTTCATCGTCTTCCCATGTTACAAATTTAACTATTGAAGCCAAACCCAAATATAAATTCATTTCATTTTATCAATTCAACATAGATCTATTCTTTTCCTATTTCAGTAAAAGAATATCCTTTCATATAATTTATCCATATAGTTTCAATCATTCTACTTTTTATCAATAAAACATAAATAAAATTTCCATGGTTGACAATTTCCTCCAAACTCAACTTATCCATATTCATAATTCAAATCAATATATGCCTACGGATTATTCACAACAATTTATGACTTAATCATTTTATCAATAAGAATTCTAGTTTAATCTCAACCATTCCAAAACAAATTTACATATATTTATCCTAATTATACATACATACATACATACATACACATACATACACATACATACATACATACATATATGTGTACTATTCATAAGAAACAAATATATTCAAACTTTGTCTAATTTAAGCCATCAATAATGAATTAAGAATATGAATATAATCATATAAAAAGAGAATAAATTCTCACTCACAAATTAGACCAAATTAGCCTAAATTCATTCTTTCTCCGGATTTGACCTAGCTCCCAATGCGATAATTTTAGATTTGAGAAGCCCTTTCTTTTCTCTTTTTAATGAAACAATTGATTTATAAGAAACAATTGATTTGATTATTTGTTTCTTGATTTTAATGAAGTACGTTCTTTTGTTCTGGGTTGAGGTTGTTTATATATTTGATTTGCGTTACTAATGGGTTTTAACCCTGATTAGTCTGTTTTTCTTTAGTTCATTCTTTTAATTGCAACTTCTTAACCACGTCTCCATTTTTAACATATTTATAGTGAAAATTGAAAAGAAAATTGTTTCTACTCAATAGTCCATGTTTCTTTACTTAGTTCTTTTATTTTCAAAAATCCATATTTTTCTTTTTGGTAAAATCATCACATTACACTTTAACTAATATTTTAATTTATTATTAAAATTTGCCGGTGTTACATTGTCTTGTCCTCTGTTATATTACCATAGACATCAACTAACATCAAAGAAACAATTGATTTCCATTCATATTATAATCCTCAATGGGCTCAATTTACCACAACCATCAAATCACTTGTTTAAATTATAAAAGAAAAAATCAAAACAAACACCACCCAACATATTACACACGTCTAGTTAACAGTAACCACGCCGACCATACCAGCCCCCTGATGCGGCGAACAGTAGAACTTATAAGTCCCCTTGGCGTTCAACGTGACACTATAGGTCTCGTCCTTGGCGTTCAAAAGGTCCTCCTCGCTCATCGAAATCGACGTCGCCTCCACTCCGGACGGGATCTCGTCCTCGTCGAACACCACATTGTGGGGGAATCCCGCGTTGTTTTTAAAATTGATTTTCTCACCAGCAGTGACGCTGAATTCGCTAGGGATGAAGGCGAGGGAGCCGTCGTCGCCGCCCAGCAGGACGTCGATCGCGAGCGCGTTGCTTGCAAGCATTGCGCTGGCGGCTATTGAGGCGGCAGCGATGCTGACATCTTTTAAGGAAGATTTTATTACGGGGAATGAAGGAGCTTTTGATGATGATGGAGTAGCCGTGGTGGAGAGAGAGCGGATAGCGGTGGCCTTTAGACCGGTGAAGGATGGAATGGTGACTGCAGCGCTGGTAAGGCTTGCCATTTTTGTTTTGCTTGGGGGGTTTTAGTGAATTTTGGTTGAGTGTTTATGTTGGGGATAATGTGGAGGATGTTGTGTATATATGGATGAATCAGTGGATAAAAAAGTTTAGGGTTTATCAGATTAGATTGGGTTTTATTGGTCTATTTTGATTTCATCATGATATGGATGATGTGGACTATTAGTGGCCATGAATACTTATGTTTTATAGAAGGATACAGTATCTAACAAATTTGTTCAGATAAACTGTTAAAATTTTCAATTTTCTAAACATATAAAATGATATAGATGTTTTGATCGAGTAGAAAGGGTTAGTGACTACAAATGCTACTAAGATTTCTTTTATTTTACTTAGATAATGATCTGAACTTTAGTACCCGTACATGAAATGAAATAAGTCATAGTAGATAGTAACTAACCTTTTCTTATTCTTACTTCAATAATAATTTCCGGGAAGCAAAGACTTGGTGTTGCCACACTTCAATTTAGCTTCAGTGTTATAATTGAATATGCACTCATTTTATATACAAAAAGCTAATGAAGTACAGTGTACTGCTGCTGCATTTGGTTACTGATAGTACAATTGAAACTCGCAGCAGTACAACTTTGTAAACCGTGATTCTCCTCCTTTGGTGCAAACATTGTTCAACTATCATTCGCTAGTACGCTAAATACTTATAATATATGCTGTGAAGTCGATAATATTCTCTTTGAAGTTCAAGGACAATGTTTGATTACATGTGTATTATAAAGTGAAGTCAAACTAATAGTGCATAGTATGCAACGTCTCAATTTGGACTGGACGACTCTTTACACTAAGTCCTAACCTAACACATCAACTACTGACCAACTGCATAATGTTAATAGGAACAGCGAACTGTCTAGAACCTCTATACATAGCGTTTGCTGTATTTCTACTGGAAGCTTCCGTAGGATGAAACCTGTCCCAAAACATATACTCCGTTCTGTCTGCACAAAGCGTAGCATTTGGTGCAGTACACATGCTCTCCCCATTGAATTTTCCTGCCCCGCAACATGCACTCTGTATTTCTTTAAATCCTGAAATATAAATAAATATAAATGTTAAATAATCCATTAATAATTTTGAATTTTCAAATTTTAGTATGATCGTACCGAAAAGTTTGGGTTGTTGAGCAGCCGTAAGTAACAAAGGAAACACATTGCCATATGAATATTTCATTTCAGTCAGTTTAGTAGACCGTAACTGAACCAGCTTGTTTTGCATGGCAAGGTTGAAAAGTACTGCCATATTATTCAACTCTTTTACGCAGTCTCCTGTAGGACTAGCACTTCGCATTACTGGGATGCATCCTATTTGCGATAAGCCTAAAATTCCGAATTTTCTCGCTCCAAGATTATAAAGTGTCTGACATTGTTAAGCACGAGTTATATTTCCTGTTTAAATTATGTCTTAAAAAAGAAAAAGTAAGATTAACCTCGATATGATTTACAAATTCTTCAATGAGATTTGCAACAAACTGATCATGTCGTGATGCGTTTGGCGTTGCAAAATTGTTAGCGAGGTAGTAAGCGAACATGTCATTGCTTCCAGAGCTCATTAAGAAAATAGATTTTGAAAGGATAGTAGTCGTGTTTTCCTTGCCCAATAGATTGATGAATACATCCACTACACCTTTGAAGTCTTCGATTTGAGTCTTGAAAGTTAGAGTAGTAACATCCTAATGATCCAAATCAATCTTGTATAAGAATTTTTTTTTCAATATAGTTGTTATAGATGTTTAATCTTTGCTTACATAAACAATTATCTTAGTTTAATATGAATCTTTAATATGGTTTTCTTACGGTTGTGTTTAGAATTCCTGAACCTCCTGAAGCAAAATTTACACCTTGTAACATCTGGGAATTATTTCTGATAGAATGAAATGCAGGCGGACTTTGCGTCTGTCCGATAAATTTGGCTGATCATTGAACTATTTTAGACATCAATTTGAAAACGGTAATAACGCTTATGTAAAGGTATTCATAAGGATTACAAGTAATGTACCTATCCAGTCAATAGTATTGTAGCCATTACTGAATCTCCCTGTAGGTGCTTTATCTGGAAGATCTATGCCATTATAAGCAAAATTTGCCTTATATTCAAAACTTGTGTTAACGAAATTGTTGTTTCCAACATCTGCTAAAGAATCTCCAAATACGAATATTGGTGGTACGTTGCTAGCTGAAATCTTTGAAAAATTGCATGATAAAGCAATAGAAGCGAAAAGGATGAAAAGAACAGAAAAAGTCATATTATAAATACTTGTTTGAACTTTTTTGTTTGTTCATGGTTTTATATGTTTACAATTTCATTCTCTATATATAATCGATGCTGGTAAAAATTAAGGGGAGCCATGCGTTTATATTTAGTCAATGTATGAAAATTCTTTTTTACCACTCCTTGATGTCAAAATGCGGGAGAAAAGAATAACATTTTCCAAATATGATTTATCATTAATCTAATGACCATATCGTACAATGAATTTTATGTGATAGTGATCCTGGACCATAACATATCATTGTTGGATAAGTAAACTTCTTAATTCATCCAAATGAATATGAATAGAAGCGATACATACATACATATACACATATACATATACACACACATATACATACATACATACATACATGTATATGTGTGTAGAGGCTATGATCGACTACACCTCACTTTTCATGTGTGTGTGTGTATAGAGGCTAGGATCGGCTACACCTCAAATCTTGCATTTCAACCGCATATTCCGAGTTAAATAATATTTTTTCGTTTTCGGGTGTTTGGGAAATATAACTCTTGTTTAATGGTCATTAATTTGATTTAAACTTTTTAAGAGCCTCACCAACCTAAAAATCACGCTGTTTGATATGAAATTTGTTAAGAAATTATATAATGATGCAAAATAGTAATATCTCACATTACAATAATATTTGGAAATTGTAAACTTTTGTAAAAATAAAGATTTATTTCATTATATAAAAACAAAGATAATGAAATTATCATATACTAAATTAATTAGGAAATTCTTATTTGTAATACTTTACATTGTGATGTGCAATGTTTAAAATTAGATAGTGTTTTGTAGCATTATTGTTATTTTGTAATTAAGATTAGCATTTGGAGCTAGAAATGTTTCTGATATTATATTTGAATCCTCTGACTCAGACAACATGCTACCTTCATATTTGAAGCCAGGGTGACTACCTCTGACAAACAAATAAAATCAGATCATATACAAGGAACATAAACATACAAATAGTGTAACCTAAGCAAAATTTTCAACAAAAATAAAAACTCATGGAGAATCAACAACACTGGTACTGCTACCCCTTTGCCTCTCGAACTCTTGAATGAGCTCAGAGTCGACATTCTCCTCAGGTTCCCAGGTAGCCTCTTCGATATCCATCCACTTAACCAAATACTCCTTATTCGTCCCATCCTCCCTCCTTTCCAGAATCTTCTCTGCCACTCCATACTCCAACCCTTCTTCAAAATCCTTAACAAGATCCTCGGCCACGTACTTCCTCTTCACCCACTCCCTCTCCCCTCCATCCCTCCACTGCACCAAGTACTCTCTTCTATCCCCTTCTCCCCTCTTCTCTATTATTTTATCTACTTCTGCCCATTCGTATATCACCTTCTCCATCTCTTTGATCGCTCCTTCCAGTCCCATTCGCCTTGCAAATGCTGCTGGGTTGCCTTTAGGGGTTGCGGATAGCACTTGTTTGGCTATGTCTATCGGTGTTCTGTTTTGGTTGTCTGCTCTGTATGGGTCTGCTCCTGCTTCTAGTAGCGCTTTCACTGCTCCTGGTCGTGCGTACCTGCCGAAAGCATGTGCGTTAGACTCACTTGTTCATTGGATATTTCTTTGGAATTTGATGTTTAAAGTTAAAGGTTTGTGCACATGTGCGCGCGTGCGCATATTCAATTATGATTTTGAAGTGACTAAAAGTTTGAAATAACACAAAGTTTTGTGAAAATGATGTATAGTACTAGAATATTATTTTAGAATATGGAGAGAAAGATAAAATCTATAACTAATACCTATAAGCGAGAAAAAATAAAATATTTAGCTGGTATGAACATATATGAAGAAAGTAATTTAATGTTCCGGTGAGAAGATAATATTTAAATTGACTGAAAAAAAAAACCTGTGTAAGAAAGTAACAAAAATGATCTGAAAATAAATAAATTTAACTAAAGGTGCAACTCAAGATATAAAACTATAGAAAATGAGATTCATGTGGCCAAACTCAATCATTAAGGCAAAAAAAAAAACAAAAAAAAAAGGTAAAAAAACAAAAGATGAAGGTTATTGTATAAAGCATAGCTAATGACTTTTTGGTGTGAAAGAATTATTTCTTGATATCTATGAAATGAGGTTATGGGGATGTTGATGACTTACCATATATAATTTTTTTACTGTTTATAAAGGAAATTGGATATATACGCTTGAACATGCTTCTATGATATGATTTTTGAATTTCATAAATAATAGTTAGAAAATATTGTTGAAATCCGGTATGCACATCCCTATGTGGGGCAACATATTAGTTTGACCAACACCTATTAACAAAAGGAATCCCTTGTTGTTATATGCAACCAAACTCATATATATACTACTTCACCTTCATTATTTTTTACGATATGAGACCATTCTTTTTACGATATGAGACTATTCTTTTTTCAATATGTGCTCATTACCCACACACGGTGCGAGACACCCCAATAAATATTACTGAACCATCAACAAATTATCCATCATCCGTCAATGAAATATCACAATTGTCTTTATCAAAACAAGATCACGGTCATTTGTGCCTTTATTTGTACTAACCATCAATAAATAAACTAATTGTATAAGGTTTATCGATGTTTGTTGTTTCAAATCATCGCTAAAGTTACATTATTAGCCTTTCAATTTTTCATATTTTATCACATTTTCACATCATGTGTATGTGTGCATATATTAGTGCATATTATACATGTACCTACATATATGTGTGCATATAACGTGAGGTTGATGCATATTCATTTAGAAAATTATGGACATTTTTTTAGTTTACAAAGATATTTTAAACTTTTGACTACTGATTCTTTTGATAGCTGTTTGAGAAGAACTTATTTTAAAAGTACTCAAAGCAGTTTCGAACAGTAACTTATAAGTAATTTTAAACCAGTAGTTTAATGTAAAAATGTTTCCTAACAAGTTAAAATTGTAATAAAATATAGTTGTGAAATTTGAAATAAGTCAAGTTTTTGACTTATCAGGTTCCAAGCAACTTATTTTTTCTTATAATTAGTTGTCAAACATGCTCTTAAGTGCTATCCGAATGTTTGTCAAAAGTAAATGGTTCGATGGGCTAGTTGAACCCTTTGAACTTTTTAGTATTTTTACACAAAACATGTTTTGATTGTGCTTAAAATACAAAAAAGGCTGACGAAGTTAACGATAAAATTCTCAAGATGTAGGAGTAACCGGTTTATAATTTTGTAACATATAATATTTTTGTTGTTTTTTTCTATATATTGATTGATTTAAAAAAAGTGAAACAAACATGGCTTCGTACTTTATTTTTTAAGATTTAGAAAACAAGGTTACGCAGTGAAGGAACGATGCAAACTTTAGGTAAATTACATGGTCTTATATGCTGCAACCATCATTGGAACTTAAATTCATGATCTTCGATCACTGAACAGTAAACATACGTCTCACAACCATCGGGTAATACTTTGGATTTTGATTTGCATTCATTATTTTAACTGTTGAGCACGACACTGCCAATAGATTATAGTATCCTTTTGTGACAGTACGGGATTGAATGCTTGTATAGAGACTTGTTCAGGATTGGGCTCTGATATTGTGTTTATGAAATGATATAGATCAGAAGGGTCTGGATATGCAAGTCTTGTTATAAAAGTGAGCCTACCCAGCAATCACTGATGGTTTGGGGTCAAGAGATTGGAACACGAGAGCAAGAGTAGTGGAAGTAATATAAAAAAAAATACCCAGCAGCCAAGTGCAACGGAGTCAAGCCACCCCCAGCCCGCTCCTTGCGATCCACATCTACCCCTGCTTCAGCCAACACCCTAATCCCCTCCTCGCTCCCGATCCCTGCTGCAAAATGCAACGCTGTCCTCCCATCGGCATCCTCCATGTCCGGGTCCCTCCACATCCCTTCCTCCTTCAGCATCCTTGCTATCTGGTTAGCGTCCCCTTTCCTTGCAGCCGTCCACCACGGCGTCTCGTACTCAGCCACCACGTCCGCTGCTATGTTTGTGGCAGGGACCCAGGATGGGGAATGCCCGTCCTTCCACTCGATTAAGTACTCGGTGGTGGAGGTGGTTGTGACTGAGCCATCGTCGGAGTAGAGTGGGGTTTGGGTTGTTCTGCTTCCTATGATTCTGTTCACTTCTCCGTATGCTTCTTCTTCTTCTTCAGAGTTTAACGAGTCTTGTACTGATGATTGTTGGGATTGAGTGATTTGGTCTTGGAAGGAGGAGGAAGAGTGAAGGGTGAAGTGGTGGGGAAGAGAAAGGCGGAAGGAGAGGGACTGGGCCAGGAATGGGGCGGTGGAGAAGACTGAGTTGAGGTTTGTACGGAGTTTAAGGGTTGACAGAGGAGAAGGGTGGTTTATTTGCATTGCCTTCATCGTCTCGGCACCAGATTTGGTTGAATCATCAATGTGAAAGTCAGTGGATGGATAAGTTACAAGCTCAGGATTTGCTTCGACTCTGTGGATAAGAAATCTTTTTTCTAGCCAAAAGTCTGTTGCTGAATAATTAACGTATCCTCCTTAAATACTCGCTCTTTATTAGCGTTTTATCCCAATGCGATAGCGTTTGGTTAGAAAAGAGTTTTATATTTTCTAATTTTAACATGTATTTTAAAGTTCTTGAAAGAATAGGAATGTAAAACAACAGATTTGGAAAATGTTTAACATAAAAAAATTAAATATTATTTTCTCTCATTTTTTCGCTTTTTGAATGGTATCAGAAACTATTGTCCTTCTCCATTTATTGAAATGATTATGATTTTTCTACTTCTTTCCCTCGTTGTTTGACATATAAAATTCATTTTCAAGACAAACACTAATTTTAAAACATTATTGTCACAGTTAACAACAATGGGCTAGATCATCGGGCAATGGTATTTTGTGTTAATATTTTTCCTTTTTCGCAAAAAAATTAAAAATAAAAAAAATGGAAGAAAGAAAGGGTAGAAGAAAAACAAAGAAGAGAGCAAAAGATAAAAATTAAAAATCTAGGATTTTTTCCAATTTTTGCTTTTATAAAAAAATTTAGCTGCAAATAATTAAAAAAAAAAAATTGCACCAATATCTAATTTGGAATTACAAGAAATTATTGTTAAGGATAAAATTTCTCAACATTTTAGTCTTAAGGACGGACCTTCAGAATTTTAGTCTGAAGGACAACTTTCTTTAGGTATCAGTTTTTACAGTTTTTAGGTATTAGTTTATAGTTATCGGTAGCAGTTTTTAGTTCGGTAGCAGTTTTGAAAGAATTTTTGTCCTTATGAATAATTTTGAAAGAAAATTTGTCTTTATGAATAATTTTTATGAGAATGTTTGTCCTTGTGATTAAAATATTGAGGTCGTGTCCCTGAGGCTAAAAATATACAAATTTTGTCCTTTAGTGTAAACGTTCGATTCAACGACAAACCCGAATACTTAGAATTGTGCCATTGAAAATGAACCAAATAATTCGATTTTATACTGAACAAAAACCCAGTCCTAACGCATAAAAATTTCGATCACGGACTCTGCTTAAAGATTGAAACTGAATCATGCTTTGTAACGACCCAGAATTTTAGATAATTAAAATTTGAATATTTAATTGATTTTGAATATTAATAAGTGGAATTAATAAGTCGGATAAATTATTTATCGAATATTGGATTTACCTGGGTAATTAAATCGATAAATTAAATAGTGAAATTCCAGAGATAATTGAAAATCGAGTTAAAATGATTGAAAACGACTTGGAAAATTTTAGTTAATCATACTGGAGTTATAGAAAGGTTATAGAACTTTTAAAATCGAATTTGGAGTTAATTTGTGAAAATTGAATATTTTAATATTTAATTATCGACTGTAAAAATAGCCAATTTTCGAACAGTCTCAGAATTGAACGAGACTAGTTCCATTGGATCCGTAATAGTTAGTTATTATCGGATTTCAATTTTCGTATCCATCGGAGTTGTCGTTTGACCGTGGCAACTCGAAACGCATCGATATTATTTTAATTTAAATCGTCGAGTTAAAAATAGTCATTTTTCAAACGATCTCGGATTTCGACGAAACTAGTTTCATCGGATCCGTAATGTGAAATTATTGCATGGT
Organism: Allium fistulosum; assembly: GCA_030737815.1. NCBI lineage: Eukaryota > Viridiplantae > Streptophyta > Magnoliopsida > Asparagales > Amaryllidaceae > Allium > Allium fistulosum. The sequence continues at coordinate 639,442,085 of CM060901.1, forward strand.
TTCAAATTTCATAATTTTTGGATTTACCGTTTGTCCGGGGCAAGCCAAAACACCTCGAAATCGATTTAAATCGGTTTAATTTAAATTGATCGTTTAATTCCATAACTCGCACAGATGACCGAATTAGCTTTCGAAACACATTCCATTGTGTCTGGAACGCGGGGTAAACCCTAGAAACGCCAGTCACTGCGCGTAAATCGGAGTTCGGAAATTTTTCGGTGAATAGTGTTTTCGTCAATTTTCTATATAAGGACTTCATATTCACAAATTGCAAAGGGAAACGAGCCTAGGGTTTCTAAATGCTTCAGCCGCCATTTTCAAAATCAAAGGCCAGAAATTAGTTTCATTCATCCCTCGATTTCTCTCAATCCACAAGAAATTACGCGAAGTGTTCAACACGAAAATCGTAGAGCTTCGCGGTGCCTTTCGATCCATACGGTTATGATGTGGTTAAACGCGAGGTAGAGGTGGCTTTATGGCCGTGTACGTGTGCCGTTCGTCCTCGGGCTGCGTGCAAGGGAGGTGGCCGAGTGGGGCCGCACTTAGTGTGGTGGTAGAGCTCGCGACGAGCTTCCGTGTGGTGGTAGTATGATGGAGTTTTGTTGAGCGAGGAGGTGGCGGCAAGGAACCCTAGTCGAACGACTTATGGGTTGTCTTCGTTCGTGAAGACCTGGAGAAAAACGAAGGTGAGGAAGAAGCATCAGAGAACGGCCCAGATTTGCATAAACGAGATCTAACGGCCAGATTCATTTAGGTTGAAAATTTAAAAAGAAATTGTAATTATTTATTTTATTTTATTTGTATAAACTTTAAAATAGTGTATCTTGTTCATACGTGATCAGAAATTGACGAAACAAAATGCGTTGGAATCGTCTCGACGTGTACTTCACGATGCAACTGGATTTAAGTCGTTTGGAGCTAGTTTGAATTTCGGGTAAAATTAAACGCGCGTTTAATTTTATTCGAAACAAACGCCGAAATCAGAATGAAAATCACGGTGAGATCTTCTCACTCAAATCGAATGTGGAATTTTTGCAGTTATTATTGATTGATATGATTGCTATATTGGATGTGATATTAGATATTATAGGATATATCTATATATATAGCAATATATACATATTGGCATATGTATATATTGGATTGATTGATTCCCGCCTCGTATAGCGGATGAGACCCTATTGCGCCGTTAGTAAGCGGATTTATAAAAACCTATATACCGCGATAATTCCGTACTGGAGCGGAATTGGTATTGTGCTAACATCTGTGGATGCAGGGAAACAGGTTGGAGGGATCCAACTGGATTCCTCACAGTAGTTATTTATTTACAGATATTGTGATATATTCTGTTATCATATTGATATATGATATTGACTGTTGTGATGGACTGATTGGTGTTGTTGCATCATCGGATTCAGTTTTGAAATGTAAAAATAACGACTTTTATTTTAAAAAGATTTTAAAGTGATTTTTGAAAAGTAGACGTTTATCGAATTTTTGAATTGATTTATTTCAGAAAAATAAACGTCTAGAATTTTAAAGTTATAAGAGTTAAGATTTTTGGTGAAATATAACCAAAGTGTGATTTTTGAAATGAAAGTTGATTTAATTGTAAAATGGGTTAAATTGAGATTTTTAAAGTATTATAAAAGATGTACAGAAAAATTGATATATATATAAATTGAAATTTTTGGAATTTTAAAACGAGTTTTTATAAGTGAAGATATGAATCTTATAGAATTTTAAAATTGTGAAGATATGAAATTTATAGATGTATAAATTGTGAAGTTAAAATGAATGAAATTGTAGAATAGAAGATTTATAAGGAATTAACTTATAAATTGGATTTTTGCCTACAAATGAAATATTGATCGAATTTGTTAATAAAGGAGATTTACAAATCGAAGTTGTGATAAAATATAAAAGGTGAAATTTATAAACATTGTTTTATAAATCCAAAACCAATTGAAATTGATAGGTTAAACATAGAAGTTTAATAAAGGAGATATATCCGCGATTTTGGATAGTGGATAATTATTGAAATAAAAATGGGTAGAAAATATTGAAATGTGGTTAGTGAAGTATATTCACGATTTTGGACAGTGAATATATTGTTAAGCAAAATGGATATTGTTTTGGGAAAGTGACATTGAAAATGAAGTTAATTGTTTTAAACGATGGTTTAAAATGTATTGAATATCGAAATCATAGATTTCAACATTTATTGTTGAAATAGACGTTTTCGAGAAATTTAAGGAAATGGTGGACTATAACACTGTTGTTATAGTAAATGATTTCCGAAAGGAAATGTTTTGATGTAGTATTGGGATTTATATATCTATCTAAATCCGAATCCCTATACTAGTGATTTCGAGTCGTCGTAACGATGTTTTACGCAACATTCGTTTTGACTCAAATAGATGTTGAAATTTATGATTTCCTTAAAGAATGAGATATATATACTTAATATTGATTTAAGTATATCGAATATTTTCAAATGTTGAAAATAAATGATTTGTGAAATACTTATTTTTAAATAAGTATGGAATTGCTTTTCCAATATGAAATGAACTGTTTTTGAGATTTTATCTTCAAAGATAAAATGAAATATGGAAATTGAATATTTGAAATTTGTTTTCAAACGGTTAAGTGTGGAAAATTTTATATCTAGTCAAGATATTTTTGAAGATAAAATAATTTGGGAAATTATTTGGAATCTGATGATGTCGCGCATCTTTATTGATAGTTAAATAACCGACTATCAATAATTACCTTTAGAATGGTATTTGTTGTGAATTGGATGAAATTGAATGCCACACTTATTTTTGAATAAGCGCTCACTATTCGGGTTAACCGGGAAAGGACCATGGGGTCGTATAACCCATTCCGAATATGTGATACGTCGTTATGAATCGCATTCGAAGACCGGTGTTGAAGACCGGATATTTTTGAAAACGAAAGGATTACCGTCGAGTTACTCTACATCGGCTGATCTCCGGTTTAGAGGTTTTATCACCCTTAGTGACGGGAAGTCCTGACGTGATTGAAAATTATCCGGAATGGCAAGGGCTTCGTGAGAAGTGCCTTCGGTTCTGTTCGATCCCGGAACAGACTTGTATGGATTGTGTGTCTGACGTTACAATTTGAGATGTAAAGCTGATTTCTTTCAAATACATTTCTGTTGGTGGCGGAGAATTTATTCTCTTAGCTTAACACCCTTCTCTGAGACGTACGAGCTCAGAGGTTATGTAGTTGAAATTTATCAGCGATATATCCCAATTTGGTAACGTGGCATACTGAGTGTTGCTGTGAAATGATCAGTGTTTGATCATTTGTGATATGATCATTTATTTGATCTTATATCTTTGTGATCATAGGTTGATCATTTTGTTTGACCCGAAGCAGGGCTTTTTGAGAAAGCGTAGCTTTGTGGACGAGACTTCGTCGAGCCTCACACCCCGGAAATGGTCGAAACAGGAATGTTGCGGCAAGGTTATGAGGGTCGCGCCCTTTAGGGTATGTCATTTCCTTCTGGAAAAGGGTGGTATCATGGTATGGAGCCCAGATACTTACTCATGTGGATACACTTTCTTTATGATGTGTGATGTTGGATATCGAGCGCTCGGATAAAGGTCCCAAAGGACCGGGTGATGACATATTCGTGAGTTACCTGTTACAGGGGTAACCCGGCCTTGTTTGGCAGAGAGCAGTTTGTCTCTCGGGACGTCCAGCCAGAGGCGATCCTATTCGGCAGGAGGAAAGGAAGTTCCTTAGCCTGACCATTTGTTGGAAATCCATTCTTCCAATACGGAACTTTGTACGGTTTTAGTTGTAGAACCTGCCATTTACGTACGGTGGTCACCACTGTTTAGATGGTAGCTATAGTAGGCATACGATACTGGTCGTATGCTGGCTAAGATTAATATTATACTTTCGAAATGTTTTCTACACTAGACATTAATAATAATAATCCAATGATTGGCGTAGTAAGCATCTTTGACTATCATAAGAAGAAATCTCCTCCAATTCTGCGTTTGCATTGTGTGTGTGGCGGGAGGTCTTATGGTAGTTTCATTTTCCAAAAGCATTGCGTATTTGATTTAATTTCTTTGTGAAAAATAACTGTTTTACGATCTCACACCAGTCACCATGACTGACTCGGAGTTTATTGTTCCCTTCTAAACTCTGGGTGCCCACCAATTTCCACACGGGCAGCCTAGAGTTATGTGATCAGGTTATTCTGGATATTCTGGAGCTTTGGAGATAAGCTGGATGGCGAGACGTAGTATTTGTATATGATATATTTATTCCGCTGTGTATTCTGTATGAGGACAAGTTTATATAACTGTCCATTGTTGTATATTGACTCTGATTGATGTATGTATAAAAAGATATAGTTCTTTGTTTTAAAAGACTAGTGATTATCTATTATATATTGTTCCGCTGCGATATGTGAGATTCTGATATTGTTTCTGTTCTGATGTTGTTCTGTTGTTCTTCTTTTCTTTTTCTTCTATCTTTTCTTCTACCTCTTCTTTTAAAACCCTAATGGTTCGGTTTTTCGTTCACCTTGAGTAAATAGATGGAGATTAGTGTCTATTCAAGGGGTACGAAAAAGCGGGCTATTACATTTGGTATCAGAGCATATGGTTAAGCGACAACCCTGCTCTGTTGGGTGTTACTCATTAGAGATAGAGTCAGTAGTACTCTAGAATGAGTTGAGTGTAATAATAGATACGAGCGCGTATTTGTTAGTGAACATAAAATTGTTTTATATTGTGATGATTGGTTTGTTGGGTGGTATATGGATTCTGGTCGGTATTGTCCGGACAACTCTATCGATAGGGATCTCTAAACACTTATACAGAACAATTCGGCACAGTATTGTTTTGAATAGGGTAAATGAAATAATTTTGCCCAAAACTATTTTTTGTATAGAAAAGAAATGTTTTTCTATAAAGTACTATAGTATATGGTTGCATGGATGTTAGGAAGTAATAATAGTGAATTATCATCACTGAAATTGAATAAGAAATTGGAATTATAACTCCAAAGTTAAGAAATGAATTCACATATAAATGAAATGCGAGGATGTAAATTATAAATGTGAATTGTAATTTAAAACAGGATTCCAGAGAAGTATTTGGAAATGTTTTGAGGAAGAATTTGAAAATTTTGGAGATTTGGAAAGTTTAAATCATTTTTGATTTGAAAATGGATTTCGAAGGTTTTGAAAAGTATTTTAGAAGGATGAAATCTCTAAACTCTTTTCGGTCGCTGGAAAATAACTTCGATGATGATCGCGACATCACCGGTGTTCATTTTCGGGTTTCCAAAAGAGGAATTGCTGCCAAATTGTTTTAAATGGAAGTTGTTGGGAAAATTTGGGTTTTGTTTTGGAAATTCAAAGGATAATTTGAATTGTTTTCAAAATGGCTTTGAAATGACGGTAAGACTCTGGAATGCTATATAAAGATATTTATGAAATATAACTAAGTTGATAACTTATACAATTTGAATTTTGATCGAATAAATTTAACTTAAGGAATGAAGTTAAATCAAAGTAAGTATAAGTGAATCAATTAAATGAAGAGTGAAATTCTTTAAGTGAAACTTGATATTGAAATTATTCTAAGTTGATGATTGAACAAAAGAATAAAATTGGGATTCAAATTGAAAATGAAAGAATGTGAGAACGAATAAACAAATTTTGCAAATTTAAGTGCAAGAAAATGAAATTGAATGTTAAAGTTCATTTTGAATTTGAAAGTAAATAGAACTAGAATTGGAAATGAATGAGTAATTGAAACTAATCTAAAAATAATCAGTTATGAATGGAAAATAATTGATGAAATTCAATATTCAGAAGTAAACTGAATCTAAATTAGATTGAAAGTGTAAATTAAATTCAAATGAATGTGAACTGTAAATATTGAACGATAATGAATATGTAACTTCAACAGTGAAGTAAAGATGATATAAGCAGTTGATATTGAAAATTTTGTAATAAGATTTGCAAAATGGTTTGAATGTATAACTAGATATTATGGCTAGTAGGACGTACAGGTGTATAAAGGAATTGGAATTTGATTTCAAAGATAAAATTTGAATTGCTCGACAAAAGGTATGTATTTAAATTTCTATATGAGATTTGCTGATTTCTTGTCTAGCCGCTTGGTTTTTTTCTTTTTCTTTTTGAAATCTGAGAGTCCGTAGGGACGTTTTGTAGTCGTACCGTTTTAGCCGCGCAAAGGAGACGCTGGCGAAATTTTTCGGAAATTTCGTGTGTTAGAAAATTTTTGAGAAATTTTGAAAGTTTAAAATTTGAATTTAAACTCGAATTTGAATTGAGGAGTTAAACAATGTTGTTTAAAACTTATAATTGAAGTTGGAAAACGAGTTGAATGATAACGAATCTTTAGTAGAAAGATTTGTTTTGATAAATTGATAAAACTTTTGGATTGTGAAAAATAGTAGACGAATTAAGGACTTTTTTTCCTAACTGGTAATTTCGAGGACGAAATTCTTTTAAGGAGGGAAGTCTGTAACGACCCAGAATTTTAGATAATTAAAATTTGAATATTTAATTGATTTTGAATATTAATAAGTGGAATTAATAAGTCGGATAAATTATTTATCGAATATTGGATTTACCTGGGTAATTAAATCGATAAATTAAATAGTGAAATTCCAGAGATAATTGAAAATCGAGTTAAAATGATTGAAAACGACTTGGAAAATTTTAGTTAATCATACTGGAGTTATAGAAAGGTTATAGAACTTTTAAAATCGAATTTGGAGTTAATTTGTGAAAATTGAATATTTTAATATTTAATTATCGACTGTAAAAATAGCCAATTTTCGAACAGTCTCAGAATTGAACGAGACTAGTTCCATTGGATCCGTAATAGTTAGTTATTATCGGATTTCAATTTTCGTATCCATCGGAGTTGTCGTTTGACCGTGGCAACTCGAAACGCATCGATATTATTTTAATTTAAATCGTCGAGTTAAAAATAGTCATTTTTCAAACGATCTCGGATTTCGACGAAACTAGTTTCATCGGATCCGTAATGTGAAATTATTGCATGGTTTCAAATTTCATAATTTTTGGATTTACCGTTTGTCCGGGGCAAGCCAAAACACCTCGAAATCGATTTAAATCGGTTTAATTTAAATTGATCGTTTAATTCCATAACTCGCACAGATGACCGAATTAGCTTTCGAAACACATTCCATTGTGTCTGGAACGCGGGGTAAACCCTAGAAACGCCAGTCACTGCGCGTAAATCGGAGTTCGGAAATTTTTCGGTGAATAGTGTTTTCGTCAATTTTCTATATAAGGACTTCATATTCACAAATTGCAAAGGGAAACGAGCCTAGGGTTTCTAAATGCTTCAGCCGCCATTTTCAAAATCAAAGGCCAGAAATTAGTTTCATTCATCCCTCGATTTCTCTCAATCCACAAGAAATTACGCGAAGTGTTCAACACGAAAATCGTAGAGCTTCGCGGTGCCTTTCGATCCATACGGTTATGATGTGGTTAAACGCGAGGTAGAGGTGGCTTTATGGCCGTGTACGTGTGCCGTTCGTCCTCGGGCTGCGTGCAAGGGAGGTGGCCGAGTGGGGCCGCACTTAGTGTGGTGGTAGAGCTCGCGACGAGCTTCCGTGTGGTGGTAGTATGATGGAGTTTTGTTGAGCGAGGAGGTGGCGGCAAGGAACCCTAGTCGAACGACTTATGGGTTGTCTTCGTTCGTGAAGACCTGGAGAAAAACGAAGGTGAGGAAGAAGCATCAGAGAACGGCCCAGATTTGCATAAACGAGATCTAACGGCCAGATTCATTTAGGTTGAAAATTTAAAAAGAAATTGTAATTATTTATTTTATTTTATTTGTATAAACTTTAAAATAGTGTATCTTGTTCATACGTGATCAGAAATTGACGAAACAAAATGCGTTGGAATCGTCTCGACGTGTACTTCACGATGCAACTGGATTTAAGTCGTTTGGAGCTAGTTTGAATTTCGGGTAAAATTAAACGCGCGTTTAATTTTATTCGAAACAAACGCCGAAATCAGAATGAAAATCACGGTGAGATCTTCTCACTCAAATCGAATGTGGAATTTTTGCAGTTATTATTGATTGATATGATTGCTATATTGGATGTGATATTAGATATTATAGGATATATCTATATATATAGCAATATATACATATTGGCATATGTATATATTGGATTGATTGATTCCCGCCTCGTATAGCGGATGAGACCCTATTGCGCCGTTAGTAAGCGGATTTATAAAAACCTATATACCGCGATAATTCCGTACTGGAGCGGAATTGGTATTGTGCTAACATCTGTGGATGCAGGGAAACAGGTTGGAGGGATCCAACTGGATTCCTCACAGTAGTTATTTATTTACAGATATTGTGATATATTCTGTTATCATATTGATATATGATATTGACTGTTGTGATGGACTGATTGGTGTTGTTGCATCATCGGATTCAGTTTTGAAATGTAAAAATAACGACTTTTATTTTAAAAAGATTTTAAAGTGATTTTTGAAAAGTAGACGTTTATCGAATTTTTGAATTGATTTATTTCAGAAAAATAAACGTCTAGAATTTTAAAGTTATAAGAGTTAAGATTTTTGGTGAAATATAACCAAAGTGTGATTTTTGAAATGAAAGTTGATTTAATTGTAAAATGGGTTAAATTGAGATTTTTAAAGTATTATAAAAGATGTACAGAAAAATTGATATATATATAAATTGAAATTTTTGGAATTTTAAAACGAGTTTTTATAAGTGAAGATATGAATCTTATAGAATTTTAAAATTGTGAAGATATGAAATTTATAGATGTATAAATTGTGAAGTTAAAATGAATGAAATTGTAGAATAGAAGATTTATAAGGAATTAACTTATAAATTGGATTTTTGCCTACAAATGAAATATTGATCGAATTTGTTAATAAAGGAGATTTACAAATCGAAGTTGTGATAAAATATAAAAGGTGAAATTTATAAACATTGTTTTATAAATCCAAAACCAATTGAAATTGATAGGTTAAACATAGAAGTTTAATAAAGGAGATATATCCGCGATTTTGGATAGTGGATAATTATTGAAATAAAAATGGGTAGAAAATATTGAAATGTGGTTAGTGAAGTATATTCACGATTTTGGACAGTGAATATATTGTTAAGCAAAATGGATATTGTTTTGGGAAAGTGACATTGAAAATGAAGTTAATTGTTTTAAACGATGGTTTAAAATGTATTGAATATCGAAATCATAGATTTCAACATTTATTGTTGAAATAGACGTTTTCGAGAAATTTAAGGAAATGGTGGACTATAACACTGTTGTTATAGTAAATGATTTCCGAAAGGAAATGTTTTGATGTAGTATTGGGATTTATATATCTATCTAAATCCGAATCCCTATACTAGTGATTTCGAGTCGTCGTAACGATGTTTTACGCAACATTCGTTTTGACTCAAATAGATGTTGAAATTTATGATTTCCTTAAAGAATGAGATATATATACTTAATATTGATTTAAGTATATCGAATATTTTCAAATGTTGAAAATAAATGATTTGTGAAATACTTATTTTTAAATAAGTATGGAATTGCTTTTCCAATATGAAATGAACTGTTTTTGAGATTTTATCTTCAAAGATAAAATGAAATATGGAAATTGAATATTTGAAATTTGTTTTCAAACGGTTAAGTGTGGAAAATTTTATATCTAGTCAAGATATTTTTGAAGATAAAATAATTTGGGAAATTATTTGGAATCTGATGATGTCGCGCATCTTTATTGATAGTTAAATAACCGACTATCAATAATTACCTTTAGAATGGTATTTGTTGTGAATTGGATGAAATTGAATGCCACACTTATTTTTGAATAAGCGCTCACTATTCGGGTTAACCGGGAAAGGACCATGGGGTCGTATAACCCATTCCGAATATGTGATACGTCGTTATGAATCGCATTCGAAGACCGGTGTTGAAGACCGGATATTTTTGAAAACGAAAGGATTACCGTCGAGTTACTCTACATCGGCTGATCTCCGGTTTAGAGGTTTTATCACCCTTAGTGACGGGAAGTCCTGACGTGATTGAAAATTATCCGGAATGGCAAGGGCTTCGTGAGAAGTGCCTTCGGTTCTGTTCGATCCCGGAACAGACTTGTATGGATTGTGTGTCTGACGTTACAATTTGAGATGTAAAGCTGATTTCTTTCAAATACATTTCTGTTGGTGGCGGAGAATTTATTCTCTTAGCTTAACACCCTTCTCTGAGACGTACGAGCTCAGAGGTTATGTAGTTGAAATTTATCAGCGATATATCCCAATTTGGTAACGTGGCATACTGAGTGTTGCTGTGAAATGATCAGTGTTTGATCATTTGTGATATGATCATTTATTTGATCTTATATCTTTGTGATCATAGGTTGATCATTTTGTTTGACCCGAAGCAGGGCTTTTTGAGAAAGCGTAGCTTTGTGGACGAGACTTCGTCGAGCCTCACACCCCGGAAATGGTCGAAACAGGAATGTTGCGGCAAGGTTATGAGGGTCGCGCCCTTTAGGGTATGTCATTTCCTTCTGGAAAAGGGTGGTATCATGGTATGGAGCCCAGATACTTACTCATGTGGATACACTTTCTTTATGATGTGTGATGTTGGATATCGAGCGCTCGGATAAAGGTCCCAAAGGACCGGGTGATGACATATTCGTGAGTTACCTGTTACAGGGGTAACCCGGCCTTGTTTGGCAGAGAGCAGTTTGTCTCTCGGGACGTCCAGCCAGAGGCGATCCTATTCGGCAGGAGGAAAGGAAGTTCCTTAGCCTGACCATTTGTTGGAAATCCATTCTTCCAATACGGAACTTTGTACGGTTTTAGTTGTAGAACCTGCCATTTACGTACGGTGGTCACCACTGTTTAGATGGTAGCTATAGTAGGCATACGATACTGGTCGTATGCTGGCTAAGATTAATATTATACTTTCGAAATGTTTTCTACACTAGACATTAATAATAATAATCCAATGATTGGCGTAGTAAGCATCTTTGACTATCATAAGAAGAAATCTCCTCCAATTCTGCGTTTGCATTGTGTGTGTGGCGGGAGGTCTTATGGTAGTTTCATTTTCCAAAAGCATTGCGTATTTGATTTAATTTCTTTGTGAAAAATAACTGTTTTACGATCTCACACCAGTCACCATGACTGACTCGGAGTTTATTGTTCCCTTCTAAACTCTGGGTGCCCACCAATTTCCACACGGGCAGCCTAGAGTTATGTGATCAGGTTATTCTGGATATTCTGGAGCTTTGGAGATAAGCTGGATGGCGAGACGTAGTATTTGTATATGATATATTTATTCCGCTGTGTATTCTGTATGAGGACAAGTTTATATAACTGTCCATTGTTGTATATTGACTCTGATTGATGTATGTATAAAAAGATATAGTTCTTTGTTTTAAAAGACTAGTGATTATCTATTATATATTGTTCCGCTGCGATATGTGAGATTCTGATATTGTTTCTGTTCTGATGTTGTTCTGTTGTTCTTCTTTTCTTTTTCTTCTATCTTTTCTTCTACCTCTTCTTTTAAAACCCTAATGGTTCGGTTTTTCGTTCACCTTGAGTAAATAGATGGAGATTAGTGTCTATTCAAGGGGTACGAAAAAGCGGGCTATTACATGCTTAAAGATTGAAACTGAATCATTTGCAACAAATGATAAAAGTAGATGATTTGGTAACCCTTTTATTAAACATCCTTCAACCTCTTATTCTATTGCTAATGAGAAGACATTCACGAACCGCATACATGAAGGACGTTCATAAAACGATAGATATGATGGAAAGATAAACCTAATTATCTTCACACAAGTTCTTTTGAAGATTCTAAACCTTATACATTCCTTGATCTCATACTTTTTAAAGTAAGTCATGCAGCACACGCTTCGCGAGTAAATTGATTTTTTAATAAATTATATGTGTCTAACATATTCAAGGGAAATGATTTCATTGAATATTTAGGTATGTTTCTGCATTGAAATCATGTGTAGTTAGTTTGAATTTTTATTTCTAAGTTGGAACATTTAATTTTTTGTAAGGTTGAATTTTTGTTTCTATTATCAAATTAATAAAGAGCGAAAATGCATATGAAGTATAATTTTTAGATCCTATTTTTAAGTGATATTAAGTTTAGTAATATGTAGAAGAGAGCGTTTTAAATTTGGTTTACTGTGTTTATGAATTGACAGCTAATTAGTGCATGTGGATGATCTTATTTTGCGTACCAAAACTTATTTGATCCCGGTGACTTACACTCGGTCATTTTGTTAGTTGTAGTCAAATATATATGAAACAACATTTAGTTGATATGCTTTCTAGCTGTCAAAATTTTAACTTTTGCAAGTAACTTTTTTAATCAATTTTTTTTATTCTTTCACCTTATAACCATGATGTATCTACTTAGAAAGGTTTTAATTTTACATACTCTTTTTGAGTAAGCATTCATCTAAAAATAAATGCCATATAATTGAATAATAGTATTAGTTGTGAAAGGTTTTAATATTAATTACTTTTTTTTGGATAATAAGCATGTGAACAATAAATGTGAATTGAACCACATATGTGCGAGCAAGATTAAATTTTGTATGTTTCTTATATATGAATAAGTATTGAACCATGTATGCATTAACTTTAAAGAATAGCCACGCTGAATTTTGAACTTTATTAATGCAGTGGGATCTACTCTAACATATGTTCATGTAATATGTGCAATTAATATACTACATACTATTATTAATAAACATGATAGCATCCAAATTCAACACAATTACTTTATGGACCAAAGATTTTGTGTGCATGTATTTAGGAGTAGCTATTGAAACATAAATTGAAAATAATAATGGTTTTCAAGTATGGAGTCTCCATTAAATCGTAATTAAACCGTAAGCACAAATAAAAACACAATAAACACAATAAGATCTAAATATTCAAAACATAACTAAAACAAACACATTCCATGACAGTTTAATGTGTGCAAAGACACCCTAAATACAAACCACGTGCGAATAACTGTAAGTTTGGTTAAGTTTCAACTAAACTAATTAGAATGAAGTACAATTTACTGTAGTATATTAATTCTATATCTGATGCGGTACAATTTTCTATATATAACATGCTATTGAATAGGTTGTAGACAGCACTGATGCGGTACAATTTTCTATAGATAGCATGCTATTGAATAGGCTGTGGATAGCACTGATGCGGTCCTTATTGTCAAGTAAGATCTCAAATATGATGGAGGTGCTCAAAAAAATAAAAAGTGTTCAGTTTTTATTTTGAGCAGGCTTGGTTGTAGTATATTGTTGAGGATGTCTAAAAGATGATAAAAGCATTTTTGGGTGCAATGAAAGGAGTTCGTGCAAGCAATCTTTATTTGCTAAATGACTGGAAAATCATAGATAACTCTACGATTGTAGTTTGTTCTATTGGCACATATTCTACTCAGCTATGATATCTTAAACTATATCCAATAGTTCTGCGACTTACAAATTCGCGGAGTTCTTATGTTTATTTCATTTTAAAAGAATTTTGTAAACCTGTATCAATCTAGTACTTCCCCTTCAAGTTATTTATATAATAAATATAGTATTTCAATATATGAAATTGTATTTACATGATAAACTTTGAGGAATCGCTTTTTATTGTTGAATCTGATGAGAAAGATGAGGCAAAAGCTTAAAATTAAAAATGCTTTATGTATGTGAATAACATAGCTTATTTTTTTTATTTTTACATAACATTCCACCTAGCTTTTCAAATTTTGTATTACTTGCTTGCACTTGAAAAATATCAACAAATGGATGAAATAAAAATAAAAAGGCATTGCAAAGAAGACCACACGTATAAGGATTTTACTAACCAATAATTATTAAAAAAAAGAAGAGAATAATTTGCTACAAAGAAGACCAGACGTAGAAAGTTAACATCAATTAACATTAAAAGAAAATGAATCTAGACTTACCTAAAGCTTTAAAAGAACAATGGTCTTGGAGGTAAATGGTGGCGAGCAGTAGTGGATAATGGCGAATATCAGTGGAGAGTGGAGAACGCCGGATGTGATGAATAATGGAGAAAGTTGGATTGTGAATGGCAAGAGTGAAGAGGTAAAGAAAATTTCATAGGATATTTATATTGGTTGTAGCATTTTCTAGAATCCTATATTTAATGTATTTTACAGAAAAAATGAACGTAAGATAGTAGCTATTGATTAGGTCTATTTTATTTAATAAAGATTAGCTTCAAAGACTTGGTCAAACTTGTAAAGGCTTTTACTGCACGCTATTGATTAGATCTATTTATCGAACAAGAATTTTACTATCACTTAATTCAATATAAAAATTATTTTTACCAAAATAAATCTATGTCTATATTTAAGGCATAGAATTTCATAAGATATTTATAAGGGTTGTAGCATTTTTTAGAATCCTATATTTATGGCATTTTACTGAAAAAATGAACATAGCATACAGCTATTGATTAGGTCTATATCAGTTAATAAAGATTAGCTCCAAAGATTTGATCAAAATTGTAAAGGCTTTTACTGCATGCTATTGATTAGGTTTATTTGTTTAATACAGATTTTACTATCACTTGATTCAATATAAAAATTATTATTACCAACATAAATCTATGCCTAGCGCACATAAACAACAAACTTTACAGACAAATACAATTACATTAAACAGTGTATAAATCATCGAAATCAAAAAAGTTGAACGCTTTGTAATATAAGGAAGAGTATAAAATACCTGATTTAACTAGTAAATCTCTAGCAAATGTATGAATTGATATCTTCGATCAACAATAAAATTTGATTGGGAAAGTGAATAAATCGCGGAACAATACAATTTGACTGGAAAACTGAATAAACTGCGGAAACAGAATTTAAGAGCTGAAACTGTACAATTATAATTTGGAGACTGGTCTATAATTTAGGATGTTAGGTTTCATATTTAATATTATTTTTGTTACCTTTTTAGTTTTAACCTTTTTAATTCTTTTATGAGCTTATATATAAAGGGCAGTTGTAGAATTTTGCGGTCGGACCAAAATATTACGCTTCCAAACTGGAAGCTACCTATTGATAGACATTTGAGCTTACAAACTCAATTTGTATAAAATAATTGTTTTCATAATGGCCTGCAAATATTGTACGATGACAAGGATGCACACACGTGAATGGAGAGCGAACTCAAAGATGCATGAAAACACCTCTAGTTGTATTTCATGTATTTTTTCATTGGCATTAGGCTTTATGTATCAACTTTATTCACGGCATGGTTGATTTTATACTGTTGTAGTGAAATTCAATCTATGTTTTTCTGCATTTATTAGAGCAACTCTAGTGGTATCATTTTCCGCTGAATATTGAAAAAAAAGTTTCCAATCGTCCAATTAAGACTGAAAATTCAGCTGAAAGTTCAGGATCCAATTCAGGATTCTGAACTGGACTTGGGCGCCCATTAAATGGGCGCCCAAGCCCTTCCCCCCAAAATACCCCTCAACGGCTGCTTCCCGCTCTTCTTCCCACCTCTTTCGGCTACAAACGGTCATGTTTTGTACTCCAACGGTCATATTTTGAACTCTAACGGCTATAAACGGTCATATTTTGAACTCCAACGACTATAAACGGTCATATTTGTGATTTCATTACATATATCGGACTATTTTTCAGATTGTAATACACACATCTCTTCTTCTAGTACAATTATATTCTCAATTACATAATATTGAAAGTATGTCTCATCCATTTCAATCATATACCGAAGCGATGAATATGGATAACTGGGATTTTGATTCTCAACCTGTTCAAAATGTTCATCTCCAGACCGCCCCCCTCTATCCTTCCATTCTTCTACTCCATGGTCTGGCGATGAAGATAAAGATTTGTGTTATATTTACTGTCATTTTTCTAACGACTCGGTCAAGGAAAATGACCAAAGTGGAGAGGCGTTTTGGGGGAA
The DNA here is from genome assembly GCA_030737815.1 of Allium fistulosum. Taxonomy (NCBI): domain Eukaryota; kingdom Viridiplantae; phylum Streptophyta; class Magnoliopsida; order Asparagales; family Amaryllidaceae; genus Allium; species Allium fistulosum. The sequence continues at coordinate 639,458,148 of CM060901.1, forward strand.
AGTCATGACTGCGTGCAATAAAAAGCATGTTGAAAAGACGAGGTCAATGTCTGCAATCACCGGTCGATTTGGGAAGATTAATCGACAAACACAATTCTACGAGTCTCGGATTCACAAAATAAGAACAGCAAATCCGAGTGGAATGGGTGGCGAAGCTGAATTGGTAGCGTTTTGAAAAATATCATTTTTAATTTATATTCGTATTTTATCACTTTGTTAATATATCATTTTGTGTTTCTGATTTTTTAGAAGAGAATGGCGAACGATCAATTCTTGAAATTATTTCAAGGAGAAAATGGTACAAAGAAACCACACTACTATCAGTTTGCAAACTGCTATGACTTTTTTGTTAGTCAACAAAAGTGGAGCTCAAACAACGCAAAAAGCTTAAGAGATGTCCAAACGAAGTCGAAGGGCAAGAAAAAAACAAGTCGAACTAATTATAGTTCTAGCCCAGGCGATTCTCCTCATATGGACTCTAATGTATGCCCAGATAACGAAGACGAAGAAGCAGAACCCGCATTTGATGAAGATGCCAGACCGATGAGGCAACGAGCAGCTAAGAAGAAAATTGCTGTTCAATCCCAAATCGATTCTCGTTTAGCCCTAATGCATGAAAAACATGCCAGAGAAAATGCAGAACGTCAAAGAGGGAGTGCAGAAAAGCTTGCCGTGTTAAAAGAACTGACCGAGATTGAGAAGGGCTGGTTTGAGCTAGAGCGGCAGCGCCAAGAAACCTTAGTAATGAAAAAGGATGTCACCGGAATGGACCCAATTACAATGCAATATTGGATGGAGTACAAACAACGCATTGTTGCGAGTAGATCAGGAACGAAACATATGTAGTTGAAATATTCATGTGATATTTTTAGTTATTGCAGTTTAAATATTCATGTACCTTCAGTTTATGTTTTCAATCATGTGTTATTTTCAGTTTTAAAATATTCAATGGTATATCATTTTTTTCGATGCATTCTGTAGATATCTTTATAGATTTACTTCACCAAACATAAATGCTATTACAAACATCATAATTATAGCATTCTACACTTCGTTACACAAATAAAAAGACAAACAAATGTAATTAAATAAAGATACATCATCACGAACTACTGATTTCCATGCGAATTCCAAATATGGTCCATTAAATCCCTTTGGAGCCTATTATGAATAGCTACATTACGATATACTTCATGATGATCGACATGAATTGTGTACTGTCCTTCAGTTCGTAACGTGGTTATGCGGAATAATTCAGCGGGTTGTCTTGCCCCATCATACTCGAAATCGGGATAGTCCATACCATGTTCATCTTCAATGATCATGTTATGCAGAATTATACAACAGAACATAATTGTAGCCATTTTTATCTCTTCCATAATCTAAATGGATTATTGACCATTGCAAACCTTGTCTGAAGGACCCCAAACGCCCTTTCTACGTCCTTCCTTTGTCCTTCCTGCATTGCAGCAAATTGTTTCTGTATTGCCGTCATTGAGTTTGCAAATGTCTTTACAATCATGCTCCATTTGGGATAAATTCCATCTTCTAGATAGTATCCTTGATCATATGTGTTATGACCAAGAGTAAATGATACAGGAGTTGACTTACCTTGTGCCAAATCATTAAACAAATGAGATCATTCTATGACGTTTAAGTCGTTAAGAGAACCAGGCATTCCAAAGAAAGCATGCCAAATCCACAAATCATAAGAGGCAACTGCTTCTAAGATGATAGTTGTTTTTTTTCTTTGCCGTTATATGCTCCATGAAAAGCTTTTGGACAGTTCTTGCACTCCCAATGCATACAGTCTAGACTTCCAAGCATGCCGGGCCAGCCTTTGCTTTCATGCATTTCACGCAAGCGTGTTACATCTGCCTCGTTTGGAGAACGAAGAGATTCAGTCCCATAAATGTCCACAACTGATTGAGAGAAGTGATCTAGGTTTTCCAATGCCGTACTCTCTGCAATGCGATATGCGTCGTCAAGGGCATCGGTGGATGTACCGTATGCTAACCTCCTCAAAGCTGCGGTCATCTTTTGATGCCCACTCAAACCTTGTTTTTTTGCAGCATCCTGCTTGTAAACAAAACAATTATTATTCTGCTGAATACTTTCGAGAATTCTGAAAAACAATGGACGACTCATTCTGAATCGTCGTCTAAACAATCTCTGGACCGTAAGTTAGATCACGGGCAAAGTAATCTTGCATAAGTGTTTTGTGAAATGCTTGCTGGTTACGGTTGATGTATTTCCGACCCACAACTGAGCCGCCGTGTTTTCTAGAAGTTGAACCGTATGCTTCACGGTATATCTCCATTAGTTCCTCCTCCTCTTGTTGATGCGCTAACGCATACGCTTCTTCTTCAGAGTCACTATCGCATAATAATATAGCTTTTAGTAAATTTCCAGACATTGTTATTGAGGATAGTTGTTTGATTTTTGAATGTTTTGTTAGATTGAATTGTGGTGAACAAGTATGAGATCCGTATGGTTTTATATATAGGACTACTTCTTGAGTGGAGAGAAGGTGACACAGTGTGCAGTCATATCATACACTGTAGCCATGTTCCATTGTCGGCCTGAGCTAATATCTTTATTGAGTGGAGACAAGGTGGCATAGTGTGCGATCAAATCACATACTGTAGTCCCATTCATTTTCCGGCCAAGATTCCCTGCTTTTTTTAGTGGAGACAAGGTGGCTCAGTGTGCGGTCATATCATACACTGTAGTCACGTTCCATTGTCGGCCTCAACTAATATCTTTATTGAGTGGAGACAAGGTGACTCAGTGTGCGGTCAAATCACATACTGTAGCCACGTTCATTTACCGGCCAAGGTTCCCTGCTTTCTTTAGTGAAGACAAGGTGGCTCAATGTGCGGTCATATCATACACTGTAGCCACGTTCCACTGTCGGCCTCAGCTAATATCTTTAATGAGTGGAGACAAGGAACATCCATTATATAAATTCACAATTCGTTATCTGTTTAAATCATTTAAAAACTTAACATTATTCAAACTACAATGTCCAACATGACATTTACGTCTCATGAATTGAAGCTGCTTATGTAGTACTACATACAAACCGATGAGATGTGCGACAATCAGGAGTTAATGGTAATTCAATTTTGGGACACTCTGGCTGAACTTTACAACAACGACGTTGGCTGTCGAGTCAGACGTACGGCTCAAGAGGTCGGGACTGCATACAGAAACTTTACTAGGGCATGCACGCGTTACACAAAGGTTATTAATGAGGTAATATCAGAAAATGTGTTCGAGACTACACGTTCGACTTATGACGGTCGATACAATTTAAAATACCGCGCTTCGTTCATTGGCCATGATGCGTACTTCATACGCCAAAATTGGCTAGAAAGATTTGGATGGCCTTAAGATAACAGTATTACTAGTTGGTTGTGTAACGGTCATTAATGTGTAGAGTGCTTTCTGAATTGTCTTTTCAAATAATAATGTCTGTTGTTGTTGTCAGATCAAAAAGTAGTGGTATCACATTAATTAAATAGACCTGTTTGTTTATATATGCGCTTTCCGATTTACTTCTTCATCATTCATAATCATCTTCTTCCTCACTCACAACAATAACTTCTTCATCGCAATGCCTTCTTGGCCTTCTTCTATCGATTCAAATGCAGGATACGTGCCTATGGAAAGTCCACATACTGATGAGGATTGGCTTATCAATTATCAAGAAAAACACTATGAAGATATCCGCGGTCAGTTTCCAAATCTTGAGCAGCTGAGACTTCAGGAGGTGGTTGAACCACCATACGAACAACAGGTTTTTCATCAGGCATATGAACAACCTGAGGACCAGGTTCAAGTTGTTCAACCTCCCACTGAGCAAGAAGTTGAATCGTACCCAGTTTGTTGTCAGTGCGGGTATGAAGTTGAAGTTGTAGTATGTGCGGATGGAGATAATATTGGTCGTCGAATCCAGCTATGTCAATTCTGGCCGAATGGTTGCAATTACCCGGAATGGTTGGATGATCCTTTATGTCCAAGGGGCATAACCTATGAAAACGAGCTAGAACAGGAGATAAGACGTCTTAGACTTTCTTTACAGGAATTGCGGTTTAATCGTCACGTCTAGTTTCTTCATGTTTGTGTTCTATTATTACTGTGTCATTTGTTATCAGTGTTCTATGTTCGTATATCTTCAATTCTAATGTCACTAGTAGTTTCTTTATGTTTGTATGTCACTAGTTGGTGCTGATAAGTAGATTAATATAGCAGTGTACCATGTTTTTATGTTTGCAATTGTAATAGGTTTAGTAAATTAATTTACATCGGTGTACTCAAACATATAGAATTCACAGTATACTCAAACATACAGAATTCACCGTATACTCAAACATACAGAATTCACAGTATACTCGAACATTATCAAACTTAGACTAGGCAGAAACCATTATTTTTTGTTCAAGCTGCAATAACTTCTTCATACTAACTCAGAATCAAACACGACTTCTACCGATGACCTCCCACTTAAATTATGGAAAATATGGAACATTCGGATACTTAAGCTTGTGAATACATGCTGTAGTTCTCCAAGGCGACTAACGATTGTACTTAGAAAATAACAAACCATATCCCCATATTTGAATTCCACCTAGGCAGAAACTGTTATTCTTTTTCTTCAGATTACATTAACTTCTTCGTGCTAACTCGGAATCGGACGAGGCTTTGACTGATGAACTCCCACCTAAATTACGCACAATATGGAACACTCGGATACTTCATCTTGTAAACGCACACCGTAGTTCTTTATGGTGACTAATAGTTTTAGAAATAATATGCTACATCCCATATTTGAACTATGCCTAGGCAGAAGCCGCTATTTTTTTTTGTTCAGACTGCAGTAACTTCTCCGTACTAACCCAAAATCAGACGAAGTTTCGACCGATGAACTCCCACCTAAATTACAGATAATATGCAATACTCGGATACTTCATCTTGTGAATGCACACTATAGTTATCCATGGTGACTAGCAGTTTTACTTAGAAATAATATGTTATATCCCCATATTTGAACTCCGCCTAGGCAGAAGCTATTTTTTTTATTCTGACTGCAATTACTTCTTCATACTAACTCGGAATCTGATGAGACTTCGACTAATGTACTCCCACCTAAATTATGGGAAATATGGAACACTCAGATACTTCATCTTGTGAATGTATGATGTAGTTCTCCATGGTGGTCAACGGTTGCACTTAGCAAATAACAGACCACATCCTCTTATTTGAATTTTGATGAAAATTAGAATTAAAACTTTAAATTTTAAATTTTGAAATTTCGATTTTTATCAAATTCAAAACGTAAAATTAGAATAGAATTATTTTATATTTGTTTGTTTTTTATTAGTAAAATCAAATTTAAATCTTTAAATGGGTTAAATGGGTTGGGTCTAACTGACACGTGTATTAAATGGATCAAAAAAGGGGTTATAAAGGTCAAAATCGACCCAACCCATTTTGACCCAACTCGACCCGTTTGACAGGTCTAGCCGGGTCATATTTTGACGGTCTAAGTAAAAGTTTGTACTTAATTTATTTCAATTTAATTTTGAGTATAAATTTTAGTTAACAAATAAACATAATTCAATCAACATATGTATGTGTGTGTGTGTGTGTATATATATATATATATTTGTGTGTGCACGCGCGCGCATGCTCTTGTACGTATATATATACATACGAGTACTTTGGCACGTGCGATGCATGTGCGCAGAAGGAATCAGTATTAAAAAACATTGTTTATTAGGTTTTTTAATCTTATAAAATGTTGACGTGTGCGTAATGTTGTATTTTTTTTATGTGTGTACATGCACAAATCAACCATTTATCAAACGTGAATAAGACTAAGTTATTTTAGTAAATAATTAAATAGAAAAGTAATCGACTATGGATTTTTTAAGTTGTTTAATAAATGAGAATAAAAAATAGAACTATCATCCCTCTACCCATCGTAGTACAACCCCATTGAAAGCAATGTTCAAGTAACCATATAAAAGTACAAAAGGGATATCCCATGCACATACTCAATAGAAAGAAGAAATAATGGCAATCAAATATTATACTATCACAATTTTCACATTGACTTGGAATGAGTGTTACAATGGACCATGGTTGTCTTATCTTTGGCACGTTGCATAAATGGTGAAGCATTTCATCAGGTAACTAACTCCAATACACATTGGATGGGGGTGTGTGTAAAAATGGTTTATCGGTCTTGCAAAAGATAGTCTATGTAATTTTTACACATGCAAGGAATCCACCAAGTAATATAGTTTCAATTCTCTCACTGTTTTTATCAATTTCAGCAATATTGAACTTAATAAGCTTCTCTGTTTTCATCAATATTAAAGCCTACAACTTGATACAACTTCAAACAATCACAGTGATAACATAAGATAGACAAAGGTTGAAACCATCCTTTATATTTAATCTTGCAACTTTATTGGTTAATATAACAACATAATCTACTAATTTGTACATTAACACAATAAAGAAAGAATAATAGTCTCCTAAAAGCATTTACCCATTGTGATACTTTACATAAGCATATGGATCATATCATGAGAGAAGCGCGCTTTCATCAACCACGACAATGATGCAACAACTACCTACATTCCAATCTTTCCAATGATTACATGAAAACCGATAAAGTAAGTGGAATAATTGAGTAACTCATTAAACCTCCAATGTTTCATTAACTAAGAACATGATGTCAAGGACACCTTTTTTTGCTTATGCCATAACAGTTCAATGCAATCTCGTCTGGTAACTAAAAAGAAAAGACATGCAAGTATATGGACATTTTGCATTATCAAATAAAATTATAGAAATAAAATCACCTTTTCTATTGAAATAGTCAGATTACAAAGATAAAATGTTTTTAATAATAACCTAACTAGTCAAACAACAACACTGTATATATCCAACAATCATACTTACGAGAAAAAGAGAGAATGTAGCTTCTTATTCTTCCATGTGTATGCCTAATCAACAAATAAAATGTAGTTCTGTTCAGAAATAATACTTTTTAGAACTTACTTGTCACTGTAGTTAAATGAATCATTTGGTGGATCAAAGTACTCACATTTGAAACCTAAAAACAACTTTAAAATTATATGTACCATCCAAAAAGTGATAGTACCTTGATTATCATGAAGATATCTCAATCGCATAGTTTCAATTTTAACATAAGTATCAACAACCTATTGTTGAAATAGGCAACCACCATGTAGGTTGAGACTATAATTGTTGTAGTAAGAAAATTTTGATGTTGCTTGAATCACATCTTAAAAGTTTAGGAGCTTGTTCAGTCATTTACAATTTTCGTTTATTATAGGAAAAATAATGGAGCTTTTGTATATCTACTATAGAAAATTATTTTATACACATTCAATAAAATATACACATCTATGATCAGAAAATAATCCAAGCTTATTTGTTCCTCCGTATCCATAAATTTATTTAAAGTTTCACTTAAAAACACTGGATTAAAAACGCAAACCTAAGTCACGGCTATATTGTAAATGTTTTCCAAATTTTTTTATTTTGACATTCATTTTAGACAAATAGCTGATAAAATAAAGATTTTCAATGCTAAAAGGAATAACAATTGGTAGAGGAATTGTAAAACTAGCGCTCAAGGAATGATTTAAGTAGAATAATAAACAGCTTTAATTTAATTTAACTGATAAGATATAAACTCCAGCAAAATCCACGTAGGTGGCACAACAACTTCACTATTTTTAAATAGTCACAAACTCATATTCAAATAATAAGTATTCAGAATCAATATTCCAAATATTTAGCGATAATGGTGTGCTGCCGCGATTTTCTAATCCTCCGCCTCCTCCTCCTCTATTCTCCCTCATGGCCAAGAACAGGAAAGACAAACATCGATTATCTGCTTTGTTCGATCAAAATTCCTCTCCTTCGAAGACAAGATCTGGTTGTCATTATTCCAGATCTGAGCCCGCTTTTTCTGGTGTTTACGACTGCAGCAATGGCATCGTCGACACCAGTTCCGCTCCACTATACTTCCATCCTATGCTAGCTAAATTGTCTGATTCAGTGGTCGATCCTGCAGCTCCTTGTCTTGATCCGGTTACTAATCCTATGGCTGCTCTGTTGAACGATATCTCTTCTCCAAACTTGTCTTCCCAGGTCAGTGGTTCTGTTGCAACTGGTAAGAATTCCCTTAGATCCATGTTGGTATCTGATTTTCCGAAATGGTGTGTGGATTCACCAATCGCAAATCCTGACATGTTTGGATCTATCGACAATGAAGTTGTTTGTGCTTATAAACTCTCTGTTGCCAGTGTTGATAGTGTTATTGATCCAGCAGTCAACAGTATTATTAATTTAAAATCTGGTGATGTATACTTGAATGCAAATATAAATACTACTGGGTCTTCACCTATGTTAGATGGCACGTTTTGCGATTCTTTTGCTGTAGTTCATTCTCTAGGGAAAGATGCTATACTCTCTTCTGATGTTAGAGTTTTGGATGCACATTCTGTTAAGTCCTTGCCTGGCAACTATTAACATAGTGAAGGAGTGTGATAACATTAGGCAGTAGGGTGATAATCTGCCCTGTTCTACTATCCCCTCCCTGAAACAGTGGACTTCCTTGTTCAAATCCTTTCCCAAGAATGTTGGAACATATTCTCCTAGACCTTTCAAGTCGGAAGTGATAGACGGTGTTTTCATCCCTCTGCTTGAAGTGGTACAAGAGGGAGTTAAAATTTGGTTTGAGTATTTGGTTGGATTCTTTATGGACTCTGCTGCTTCGTACAAGGTTGTTCGGGACACTTGTAAAAGAATTTGGAATCTGAGAGGTAGTCTTTAGGTACAACACTTCAATTCAATGTTTTATTTCAAATTTGGTGATATGCAATATAAATTGAGAGCTCTAGAGTCTAGCCCATTAATTATTGATGGAAAACCATTTATTGTCACTCCATGGAGTCTTGGGGTTGACAAAGCGAGAGAGCAAATCTTATCTATTCTTGTTTGGGCAACCTTCACGCACATCCTATCTGTCCTTCAACCTTTGATGGGTATAAACTAGCTAGCTAGTCTTATTGGTGATCTAAAATGTTTTGATTCTAATACTAAGCCCGTAGGAGTTTAACGTATGCCAGAGCATTGATAGAGATTTCCCCGTCTCGAGCTTTACCTTCGAAGCTCAAAGTAAGACTAAAGGAAGGTAATGAAGTGGAAGTAGATGTTCAATATAAATGGAAACCTGAAATTTGTGTATCATGTCAATCGTTTCGTCATTCGTTGGATTCATGCTTGGTTGTTCCCTTGTCTTCCTCTCCTTCCAAGGTTTCCCTTCCTAGACCAGTTTTACATTGGGTTCCGAAAGCTCCTATACCCTCTTCTTTGCATTCTCCGCCAATCATAGTTCCACCTAAAATTCCTGAAGTGAAAGCTACTCCTATTGAACTGCAATTGATGATGACTCTTCCTCTGATGTAGTTGGCGTCTACTGGGACAATGTTGAGCAGGCATGAGTTCATGCAGAAATAGAAATGAGGTATAATCCAGGTTTAAATCAGTGTATATGTATGTTGGTGAAGGAGGTGTGAGTAGGGCGCTTTATTACCAGGTTGTGGGGAATGGGCTTACTTTGTCATCTTCTGGTTGTGAAGGTTACCATAATTTGCTATTTCTTTTTTTGGATGCAACTTGGGACAGGAATTATCTGTATTCTTTGCTTTTGAGGTCTTATGATCCTTCGCTTGCCATGCTATTTTCTAATGTTCTGGGCCTCGCCTCTGTTGGAAATGTCAGCTTAGAAAGGGAGGGCTTATAGTCTTGGCATTAGCAGTTTAGATATGTCTGTCTAACTCATATATTTTATTGCATTATATCTTAGCTGTATTGGAGCATGTTCCGTACACCCTCTATCAATTGTTTGGGTAATATTAGTAGATGACACACTTTAAATGCCGGCTTAGCTTTGCTAAAAAAATATTTTTAGATAATAAAAAACTTACAGTTTTGAGTGAACATAGAAAAAAACATAGCCAATTCTCCTCGACATCCATTGTTTTTTTGTCGTCAAATACCAATTAAGGAATTGTTGAATTTTGGAGACACTATATGTAGAATTGAAGAGGTCGGAAGTAGCTTGATAATGGTGAAAATGGTTTGCAAATCGGAGCTCGAAGGAGGAAGATATGATGAAGAATGTGGAGTGTTGTTGGAGCAAAAGGTGACAGGCGTCTGTCACAAAGTGACAGACGTATGAGCTTAGGGTTTTGGTAACCCGAGATTTATGACAGACGTCTATCATCTTGTGACAGACGTCTGAGAGCAGGGGAACTTTTTCCCGAATCTTTTGATAGACGTCTGTCATCTTAGGACAGACGTCTAAGCTGACGTGTGCTGCATATCTTGCCTGGGCCAATTGGAATGATTTGTGAAGGCTTCAAAAGGCATTTTGGGAATTTGCCTAGGTTTCCTACTCTCCTATATAATCTATTTTCAGGATTCGAAGCAAAGAAATTAAGGGTTTATCCTCCATTAACTAGGGTTTATCAAAATCTAGTTTTCTTCAATTCTCTTCTCCATAAATCTATTTTATTTGAATATTGATCATTGTAATCAATCTCTTGTACTCTTCTCATTAGTATTAATAAAGACTCTCTCTCAAAGTGGATGCATACTAACAAGACGTTAGTGGAACCATAATAAATCGATGTGTGATTTATTTTATCGCTATTGCTTGTTCGGTGATTGTGATTGTTTTTAGATTGGATTGAGATATTGATTGGTTGTTTTTACACTTCCTACCACGATCTCGTTGTCTGCTGTGCTTTTGGGTTTTGATTTGAGTGGTCTCGAGTTAGAACTCCCATAATATTTGGTATTGGAGCTTTTGGTGTTGGTAGGTGGTTGTGGAAATGCCAGAATCAGATAATACCTCAGGTAGTCCCTCAATTATTAGTCCAAGTGGTGTAGCATCGTATGTACGTCGATCGTACATGGCTTCCGGATCACAATTGGTTATAGACAAGTAGAATGGCGATAATGATTTTGAAAAGTGGCAATGGAAGATGAAAGTGGTTCTTAGGCGGAATCGAGTGCATCGGGTAGTGTTTGATACACATTTGTTGCCGGCGGACATCTTGGATGTTGAGAGAGAGGAAATGGAAGAGTGGGCATTCACTACACTTCAACTTGCTATGGGGGAGAATGTTATCTTTGAAATTAGTGGTGAGACTACCGCTAAGGGTGTATGGGACAAGTTGGAGAAGTTGTATATGAAGAAGTCACTAACTAATCATTTGATCTTATTGCGAACGTTCTTCGTCTATAAGATGAAGGAGGGTACTTCGTTAAAGGCGCGCTTGAATATCTTTGATGATTTTCTAATGAAGATGAAGGCGGTACATTTGAAGATTGAGGAATAACAAAAGACGATGATATTGCTATGTTCGTTGCCGGACCGTTATACGGGTTTCTCAAATAGTTTGATCTATAGCCGGATACTTTGACTCTAGATGATGTCAAAACGAGTCTTCTTAGCGAGAAGTTGCGGGATCAAATGGAGGAGTTGGGTGATGGAAGTAGTGGTGCTAGTAGTGGTCATAGTTTATTTATGGAGAAGGAGAGATATGAGAAGAAAGGGAACCAAGAGCGTTCTAGATCAAGGAAGCCCGGTTGGAGAGGAAAGTCAAAGGAAAGAAATGGCAAGTGCTTTATTTGTATGAAATCTGGTCATTGGAAGAATGAGTGTCTAGACAAGGAGAAGGCAAAGAAGGAAGTAGCATCTTCATCCGTAACGGTGGAGAGTGGATTTGGTGAGGGAGACGTAGATGTTTTGACGGCGGTAGCAACAGATGTTTCAGGTAGCGAATGAGTGCTCGATTCGGGGGCGTCTTATCATATGATGTCGAATTTGAATTGTTTTTCTTCTTATGTCAACAAAGAAGGAAATTCAATTGTTATGGTAATGGTGCTATTTGTAAGTCGAAGGGCATTGGTTCCATGCGAATTCGGATGTTTGACGGAGTGGTTTGTATTCTCACTAATGTATGCTATGTTCCGGGACTTCGAAAGTCTTTTATCTCTTCTGGGCAGCTGGATTCTTTAAGATGTAAGATCGCTATTGGGAGTGATAGCCTACGGGTTTCGAAGGGTGCGCTTGTGGTGATGAAGGCTGCTAGGACTCATAGTGTTTATTTGCTTCAAGGTGGGACTTTAGAAGGTGAAACTTGTGTGGGAGTTGATAGTTCTTGTGGCTTGGATGCAACTAGGATGTGGCATTTGAGGTTAGGTCATGTCTCGGAGAGAAATTTTGATATTCTTCGAAAGAGGGAGATGATCGATGGAGAGAGTTTCAACAAACTAGAGTTTTGCGAGGAATGTGTCATGGGGAAGCAAACTAAAGTATCATTCGGTGCTGGAAAACATGATTCGAGAAGTGTACTTCAGTATATTCACATGGATGTTTGGGGACCGACATCGGTAGCTTCTTTGGGAGGAGCTCGTTATTATATTTCCTTCAATGATGATTTTTCTCGGAAGGTATGGGTGTATGTAATGAAGGCCAAGTCGGAGGCATTTCCAAAGTTCAAAGCATGGAAAGCTCTTATTGAGAATGAGAGTGGCAAGTCTTTAAAGGTTCTAAGGTCCGACAATGGTAGAGAGTATGTTTCTGGAGAGTTCTTGGAGTTTTGCAAGCATCATGGTATTCGGAGGCATTTTACTACACGGGAGATCCATGGTCGAATGGAGTTGCGGAGAGGATGAACCGTACTCTACTTAGAAAGCTCGATGCTTGAGATTGACATCAGGTTTGTCTAAGGGATTTTGGGCCCAAAGCTTTGTCAACCGTGGTGCATATTGTGAATCGAATTCTGTGCTCGGCTATTGTTAACAAAATTCCGAAGGAAGTGTGGAAAGGAAATAGCATTAACTTGAGTTATCTTCGTGTGTTTGGTAATCCAGTTTATGTGCATGATCCGGGAAATGGTAAGCTTGAGCCTAAAGCTTTCAAGGGGATTTTGCTTGGTTATACGGATGGAGTAAAAGGCTATCAGATATGGAATCCAAAAATAAAGAAGGTTGTGAATTCTCGTCATGTTACTTTTGATGAGTCGGCTTTGTTCAAGGAGAATGAGAGCTCATCGTATGTTCTAGATTTGGTTCATGGTGAATTAAAGGAGAAGAAAGTTTTTCCCACCTTTCGTCCAAGGTGTAGAATAGTTGACGATGCTTATGAGGAGGAAGCGGTTGATGTTACATCACATAGTCCACAGGATGCCTCTAGTAGTGTCCATGATGTACATGATTCTAGAGAGGATTCGGTTCAAGGTGGAGCCGAAAAGATTTTGGATGATCGTATTGCTACTCGGGTGGGTTGTCATCCTATAAGGCCACCCGATAGATAGGTGATTGAAACTATCTCAGCTTTTGTGATAATTTGGACTACGCTCTTCATATAGTCCAAGATGAGCCGATGGACCATGATGACGTCATGGAGTCGAGTGATAGCTCGTAGTGGATTTGTGCCATGGAGGAAGAGATGCAATAGCTGATGAAGAATCAAACTTGGGATTTGGTTCACTTCCTAAAGGAAACCATGCTATAGGGTGAAAATGGATATACAAGGTGAATGACGATGGGAGATACATAGCTAAATTAGTGGTTAAGAGGTTTGCACAAAGGATGGGAAAGGAGTATGATGAGATATTTGCACCGGTTCTGAGACATACTTCAATCTTGATATTACTTGCTATAGTTGCTATTCACGAGTTGAAGTTGGAGCAAATTGATGTGAAAACCGCCTTCTTACATGGTGACTTGGATGAAGACATCTACATGGAGCAACCGGAAGGTTTTGTTGTAGATGGTAAGTCAAATTTAGTTTGCAAGTTAAAGAAATCACTATATGTTTTAAAGCAATCACCTAGACAATGGTACAAGAGATTTGATCATTTTATGCTTGGTTTTGATAGAAGCATAAGGATGCTTGTGTTTATTTCAAGAGGTTGGAAAATTAATGTTGGGTGTATTTACTCTTGTATGTGGACGACATGCTCATTGCTTCAAAGGATAAGAATAAAATCGACAAGTTAAAATTGAGTTTGAAATCGAAATTCGAAATGAAGGATCTTGGAGAAGCAAAGTGGATATTGGGCATGGAAATAGGAAGGTATCGAAAGCGTTTTGAGTTGAAATTGACTCAAAAGGAATACATTGAGAAAGTGATTTGCCGGTTTAGCATGGAGAATGAAAAGGCATCAAATACACCTTTACCTTTGCATGTGAAGCTTTCGAATAAAGGATCACCTATCTTGGAGAAAGACAAGGCTTATATGGCAAAGGTGCCATATGCAAGTGCGGTTGAAAGTTTAATGTATGCTATGGTGTGTACAAAGCCCGATATTGCAAATGTCGTCGGGATGGTGAGTCGGTATATAACTAATCTGAGGAAATCGCCTTGCGAAGCTATGAAGCTTATATTGAGATACCTTAAAGGTACATCATCTCATGGTCTTGTTTTTGGCCGTAGTGAAGAGATGAATTGCAAATTGGTTGGTTATTGTGATTTAGACTACGCCGGTGATAGGGATCGGAGAAAGTCAACTTCCGAATATGTCTTCACACTTGGTGGTATGGCCATAAGTTGGAGATCAAGATTGCAAACCGTCGTTGCTTTATCCACTACAGAAGGGGAGTTGATAGCCATGATGGAGGTGGCAAAGGAGGCACTTTATTTGAGGCAATTGTTGTGTGACTTGGGATTTGAACATGATAGTGTCAATGTTCGATGTGATAGCCAGAGTGCTATTCACTTGGTAGAGAATTTAGCGTTTAGCTCACGAACTAAGCATATTGAAGTGAGAGTCATTTTTAGTAGCCATGGACGAAGATAAGTAAGTACATCTTCCAAAAGTGCACACAAAGGATAACGCGGCGGATATGTTCACTAAGGCATTACCGGTTGGGAAGTTCGAGCATTGCTCAAACTTGATTCACTTGTTAAAGTGCTAGGTGCCATGGGGTGGCACGGTTGAGGGAGGAGCTTGGTTATAGATGATGAGTATCAGTGAGAGATTGTGTGATGTGTACATAAATGTGCATATTTTTACCACCATATTTAGTCTATTTAAATTAAATAAATGATCATATCGGGTATTTTAACTTGTTTAAACCAAAATTCAAATAATTCCAAATTGTCACATATTCATCTTCATTCAAGGGCAAAATAGACATTTTTGTGCATAAATTAACTTGAGAAAATTTATTTATAAATTTCCATACTATTTTGTAGGAATTTGATTTCAATTACAAGTGGTTTGATGAAGAAGATATGCATGCACAAATAGAACACAAAGGAATGAAGATGGAAATAATTCAAAGTGAAGATCATGGAGGACCCCACCTACCCACCTACCTTAATGTACAAATTAAAGGCTAATGCACATGCTTATGGAATTAATGGCTTCATGTACACTTAAATTATGATTAATGGATGCTAATGGTTACTTGGCCACCACACTTCCTAAGGGGTATTTTGGGCATTTCCCAAAAATATGAATTAGGGTTTAACACTTCTATATATACCCCTTATGTTTCATGTAACCTCCTCTCCTCTCCCTTACTCTCTCTTAGTTTAGTTTGGGCTCAAAATAAAAAGACAAGCTTTCTTCTCTTTCTCTTTTTATGGCTAATTAGCCATTTTTATTTTCATGTAATTTCCTTTCTTTTTCTTATGCAATTTATTTACTTGTTCATTTTCTTTCCTTGTTCATTTACTTTAATGTTGGTAGTGTAGATTTACATTCATGCAAAGTAGATTAGTTTAATTCTTGTTAATTAGTTCTCTTTTCTATTAGCTTTCATTTTCCTCTTCTTTTTATTTTTGTTTATTTCATGTTGCTTTCTACTAGTGTTGACATAATAACACAAATGAGAGGCTAATCCCTACAATTTAGGGGTAATGATGCTCTCTTGAATCATGTAGATGCAACATAATTTCTCATTTATGTCTCTTTTGTGCTTAATGGAAAGTTGGATGTGTGTGTGATTTTGTGTTTAATATTGAGTTTGATAGCTTATGTTGTTCAAAACAAATAGGCTATGCTTAGTCATATGAATCACTAATTACCTCTTCATCTACATATGATCATGGTAATGGAAGTGGATTTAGAATCAAAATTTGATGGTTTATGTTTCTAATCCAATAGTTAATAAACCATGCTTAAAATAGATTCTACTTTTAATTTCATATCATTTTCATTGAAGTTAGTAAGTGGGTTAGAGGGTGCATTAAAGTTTGATGGTTTAAGTGTGTTAATTAATAACACAATTAGGCCATGCTTATGATAAATGCATCAACTAATGTCACAAATGACCAAAAAGAGATCATAATTTCATTATGTTGATTTACGTGATCATTAGAGGGGATTTGCCTCTAAATTGCTCTTTAATCTCATCTTTTTATTCTCCTTAGTTTTAGTTTGTTTTTACTCTTTTAGTTAGTTAACAATCACCCGACTTTGGTATAATTTGATTGAATAGAATTTTAAAATCATCAATTCTCTGCGGATCGACCTGTATTCGCCACGTGCTACATTCGTACACCGTGCGCTTGCGGTTAATTTTAATGTAAATTCGTTCGACGGTTTTCTAAACCGATAGAATTTACGTCGACGAACAAGTTTTTGGCGCCGTTGCCGGGGAGTTGTTTTGATTTCAATTTTCTATTCTTCGAATTATTTTTGTTTGATTTTTGTGTGTCTTTGCAAAAAATTTTTTTTGTGTTTGTTTGATTTGTTTGTGCATTTGTTGTTCTAGTTTCCTTTTCGTTTGCATTCATATTTAAAAAAAAAATCACTGCATTAGTTACATTTTCATTTAGCATTCAGTTTTAACCTTCTCATTATTGTCCATTGTTGTTTTGTGCATTACTGTTGTGTTGTGCATTTGCACTTGCTTCATTTCAGTTCTACTTAGTGCATTTTCTAAAAGCATCACCTTATTAAAAAAAACATTTTGCATTTCAACTGTTTATACTTTTCAAAACACTGCACTTCAAAAACAATTGCATTTTACACTCTACATTGCTCTCTGTTTACATCTATCATATTTACACTTTAAACCAAACATTTGCAGTTGCATTCCCTGTTCCATCACAGTGCAGACATTACCCATCAACTCAACACTTCTGCCTTCAAACTGTTCCTTGCCACTGGCCATATCCGTGCAATTGACCATCCACTGACCATCCACTACCTCCTCAAATCATCTTCGACCATCAACTTCCACTGCCAAAAACAGTATATCACCACTGTCACTCAACACACATCCTCTTGCTTCAACAACCATAACTGTCACCCAGCCATCAACAAATACAACTACTGCTGTGCCTCAATTTCTCACTGCTACCACTTCAATTCGCCTGCTACTCCTCCATCAGTCAAACAGTCCACTAGTGGCCACTACTCCACAACATCATCACTTCTGTTACATCACTTCAACACCATACATTCAATTGCAACCATACCACAACCTTCACTTCTGACTTACATCATCAGTTGCTCTAGTGCACTGCATCCATCCTTCCCTTCACCCCAAATTCACCAAACCCCTTTCTTAGCAGCCACGAACAACCCAACCCCATCTCCAAAACAGCAAGCAACACAATCTCCATCTCCATATAATCCACAAACCACCCCTGACCAACACTTCAAATACTACTCCTACAACAACTACACCACTGCCTTGTTCAATCCCACTTCTGCTTTCAAACTGCTGCTTTGCCACCAGCCTCACCATTCAACATTTCCCTGACCACTTAACTTCAACATCAACTTTCTCCTGCTCACAAACCAATACATTGCCTGCCTGCTCCTTCATAACAGACATCACTTCTCAAATCTCCCACCCTCTACAAGATTGCTGCCTCAAGTTCAACTGCAGTAGTTTGAGCATACCAACCTCCATCATCTGCATGAAACTAACTCACATCACACCACCATATTGTTGTGCAAATCACAACTGGCCACGTCCACACTGCCGTCAAACCACGACAATCCCCTCCATACTTCACTGGCTCCTAATCTCTCATCTACCACCTGACCTGACACCGAAACTCCACCCAGCCTTCCACATTTCTCACTCACTACAACATCAACCAAGCATACAATACATCAACCCAAGCCTCATAGTTCACTATCATTTTTTGCATTATGCCATTCAACCATCTGCAATCCAAAACCAATTCAAACACTCTCCTCACTGACTGCTTTCCACCACACTCTCTTCAAACTTGCCATCTACAGCAACAATTCGAAACAACTACATCTCCACAACCACAGTGCACGTCACATCAGTGCACACATAACTGCTTATCAACCACCACTTCCTCTTCATAACAAACTTCAACACTACAACAAGCATCTCAACCACCAACATCACCTTGCAAAAAAAAAACAGCAGCAACCACCTCCAAATACAGTTCCCGCCTATTCCTTCTTCGACCACTGTACAGTCACATCACTTACATCAGCTTGCCATACCACCACTGTGCCTCATCCCTCTGCGATTCACTGCAATTCAAAATTCATTGCCCACCACTTCATACTACAAATCATCCATTACCCATTCACCATTTCATCGAAATCACCTACAGCACGCTAACCAAAACTGCCTGAACTTCAACACACTGCATTGCTTCTCAACCACAAAAATTCCTCTTCATAAACCATATCACTGATACTCACTTTCCCAGAATATACCTCCCCTTGCACACTGCAACCCAAATAATACAACAGTGCTCGAACTGCCACATCAACTCAACAGTCCATACTTCTTCATCCCAATTGTGCTACCTACTACCCCTCCATCATTCCTTATCCACGTCAGTGTCTCCCCCCTGGACAGTGCCACACATCACTTCATTACAACCACGGTAGCTTCTCACCATCACTTGAACCCTCTTGAAATCAATTTGCAACAGTCGAACCAGACTACACCAATAGCATCCTCTACATCACTAATTTGCAACAGTCGAACCAGACTACGCCAGTTCATCGAAACCCCAATTCACTGCAATTTGAACACCCCGAACAACCTCTGAACCTCATCGTGACTCTCGTTTGAAACCGCTTCACCAATTCCCAATTCGCCAAACCCCCAACCACCTTACTCGAATCGACTCCAGCCTTCTTCGTCGCCTTCATCCCTTCGACAATCGAAATCCACAAGAACAAAATCGCGACAGTCGAAGCTGTAATTCTTTTGATTCGCGACTTTTTTTCTCTTCGTTTTCTTTTCCTTTTTTTTTGCGGCCGTGATTTTAATATTCGTTCAAGTCATTTAACCAGGGGGACAATTTATTTCGGTTTTGGGCTAAGAATTGTGAATGGCTGAGTTTGGTTTAAATCCTTTTCTTTTCTTTTGTTTAATTATCATCTTTTTATTTTATTTTTTTGAATTTTTATTTTAAGTAAAACAGTACTTTTAAGTTTCCTTTCCACAAAAAAAAATTCAAAAAAAAAAACAAAGAGTCTCTTCCAAAAAAACGAGGGTTGTTTTGTTTTTTTTCATTTATTTTAGTTTCTTTTTCGATATAAAAAATACTGTATATATATCTTGTTTTTATTTTCAGGTAGCAAAAGCAGAAAAGGAAAGGAGCTGCTTGCTAAAAATAACTACTTTGCTTTGCTTGCCAAAAAAAACTGCTTGGTTGCTATATATATTGTTTTTATTTGCCTTGCATTGTTGTTTGCCTGCATTTTTAAAAGAAAATTTCATAAAAAAAACCAAAATTTCATTCGTAGTTGCATTGTTAATACACGTTTAATTTCTGCTTTGCATTTCATCCTAGATTTTGATTAATAATAACGATTAGACATCGATAACTTTTAATTGTATATTGACAAGTTGTCTTCTTTGAACAATTTAATTTTTTGATGTCTAGGCTACGGCAGAGTAATAACCATTTATAAATATTACGGTGATTTGTAAATATTATAGTGGTTGTTCCTCTGAAGGTACTTAAACCTTCGGCTGCATTGCTACGGTGATTCGTGGTGCACCGATAACTCCTGCCCGTTACTTGGCCGAGAACTATCTTGTTGATTTAAGACAATTTGTAATTATACAATTTTGGGTTAACTTAGGATAAATCATTTGTAATTAGTCATTGCATTCATTTAGTTACATTAGTTCATGCATATTTTAAAAAGAACAAAAAAAATTTCAAAAATCAAAAACTAAAAAAATTTGTAAATATTCCTTTTCCTTGAAATTTTTAAACCCTTTTCTTTTGCAATTTCAAAAATCCAAAAAAATTTAGAAAAACCAAAATAAAAAAAAAATATTTAAACCTTCTCAAAAACAAAAAAAATCAATTTCCCTTTTGAAAAATAAATTTTATTTGTAAATATTTTTCCTTTACAGAAAAAAAAAACAAAAACATTCTTGAAAATGTCCGAGTTTCCCCACTCATTTGAATTTTACAATAGTGGTGAAAATCAATATAATTCATATGATTTCACTCCAAATTCGTATGGATATTTTAACGACAACTATTCTTTAAACAATTCAAATTTTGAACAACAAAATTTTCAAAACGATGACCAAGCCTCGAATCTCGAAAAGAGCATTTCGTCTTTACTTGAAATCTCTACACAACAAAATCAAATGATAAATGATTTGTGTAATTCATATTTGGGCAATGATTCAAATCAAAGTTTTCAAAATAATCAAAATTTGAATTCACTTCAAAATTCAAACGATTTCGAGTATAACCCATGCCAATTCAATTTTGAACCCCAAAATGAATTTCAAAATCAAAACGAAAATGTGATCCACTTTTCAAACAATTTTGGCAATGGGAATAATCTCGACTATGATGCAAGTGAAAATTTTTGTTCTCAACAAATCCAATTCGAAAATCCTCAAGCTAATAATTATAAATTGGATTTTGTTGAACAAATGAATGAAATGTACGATGATCACACGAATTCGTTGTTTGAAACATACATGAAACAACGTGAAAAAAATAAATCAAATTCCAACATGTGACGAGTCAAATAATAATCCAACTTTTACCCAAATCGACGATTTTCAAATAACAACTTTTGAAATTGAAAATAACAATATTAACGAAGTTGTTGAAAACACAGTAATTGAGTTGGATTTCAATTCTTTTGAGGGTGTGGAACCAAATTTAAAATTCGATCTTCCTTTTCTCGATTTTGAAAATTTGAATACAACAACTTTGGATTTTGAACTTGAGATACACAATGAAGTTGTTGATAATCAAACAAAGGAAGACGAATTTAACGAACACGATTTCTTTGGACTTTTTGAAAACGAGTCGTTAAACTCTGATGGGGAAGATTTAAATCACCAATTTGATTTTGAATTCGTTAATTTTGAAGAAGTTTTCAATGATAAGTTTGATTTTCAATTTAGTGAAAATAAATTTGAATTTCAATCAATCGTTTTATCAACCCCGAAAATCATCGACAATAAAACAGCTCATTCGATTTTCAATAAAACGGCATTCGTTTTTCCAAATCCAAATTCAACTTCGAAATCTCGTATGGTTTGGTTTTTCATGCTTACGCTGTGTCTCGCATATTTGACGAGGCAAATGAATCGGTTTTTGGAAGACCGTTTCATTTACTTTTTGACGATATACTTTCTGATCTTGTGTAAATACCGTTAATTTTCATTTAAATAAAGGTCATGTTTTTGTTTTTATTTTTCTCCTTCCACATGGGTTGACTGTGGGGACAAAGTCAAAATCAAGTGTGGGGGGAGACTCATCTTCATTTATATTTTATTTTTCATGGTTTATTTTTGCTTTTTTCTTTTAAAAACTCAAAAAAAAAATTAAAAAAAAAATCCCAAAAACAATTTTTTTAAAGCATTTTGATTTATTTTTAAAGAAACACTATAAGATAAATATATGGTTTTGGTTTATTAAATTGCAATTTTTGAAAATTTATTCGTCTTAACAAAAATAAAAATGAAGTTTGATTACAAATAATAATGGTTTAACCGGTATATAGGAAGATTCATATGTGATAATTATGAAATATATCCTAATTGAAAATCTTTGTTTTAAAAAGTGGTTAATCTAAAGTAAAGGATATAACATTTTTTTTGTCTTCTAAGTTAAGTGGTGCTAAGATGATTTTGCAAACTCTCTCTTTCCAAAAAAAAAATAAAAAAAAAAATTGAAAAAAAACATATAAAAAAGAACTAAAAAACATGTAAATATTTTCTATTAACACCTACGGTCGACAGGTGTACACACTTGTGTGTACACTCGCCATGTACACCTGTCATGCTCTGTACCTTTCTCACGTAAGCCCGAAAGGCATGCACGATCGGTATATCTGGCCTCAGTTTATCTGAGCTAGGTGTATATATAAAAATTCTTTTTAATAACGCCTACAGTCAATAGGTGTTCACACTCGTGTGTTCACTCGCCACGCTCTGTATTCCCCTCACATCAGTCCGCAAGGCAGTGCATGGGTAATATATCTGGCCTTAGTTTATCTGAGTTAGGCATATGTAAATATTGTAAATATCAATAAAATTTTCAAAAAATGGAGAGAGTAAGCAAATGAAATCCAAGCACTATTTTAACTTATTTGGTTTGATTTGTTATTGAAATGAAATGAAATACCACTTTAATAAACTTTGATAATCAACTAAGGACCTATTTCATGGTTACACTTTGTTATCAACTGAAACAACGAGTTAAACTATTGTCTATTTGTTATGATAACTTAATTTTTGTTGGAAATTTGACGAGTAAATGACTTAAATTTCAAGATAATGACCAAACCTATATTTAACTTATTTGTGTTAATTTAAAAGTAAATCCTTCATTTGTAAATAGTTTCAAAAACTTGCATTCACATCTTTGCAAATAAATCTTGCATTTTGTAAATATTTTCATCCTGCATTTGGATTTTGTGGGTAGTATCCGCTGAAAACCCTCACGAGACAACACTCGTCCTACTGGGGACACCCAGAGGTTTAACGACTTGTTGCATACGCTCAATGCAATCGTGCTCTCTACGAAAACGGATTTATCTTAGTTTCCTTTATTCGAGGACGAACAAAAAGATAGGTGTGGGGGTATTTGATGTGCACATAAATGTGCATATTTTTACCACCATATTTAGTCTATTTAAATTAAATAAATGATCATATCGGGTATTTTAACTTGTTTAAACCAAAATTCAAATAATTCCAAATTGTCACATATTCATCTTCATCCAAGGGCAAAATAGACATTTTTGTGCATAAATTAACTTGAGAAAATTTATTTATAAATTTCCATACTATTTTGTAGGAATTTGATTTCAATTACAAGTGGTTTGATGAAGAAGATATGCATGCACAAATAGAACACAAAGGAATGAAGATGGAAATAATTCAAAGTGAAATCATGGAGGACCCCACCTACCTACCTACCTTAATGTACAAATTAAAGGCTAATGCACATGTTTATGGAATTAATGGCTTCATGTACACTTAAATTATGATTAATGGATGCTAATGGTTACTTGGCCACCACACTTCCTAAGGGGTATTTTGGGCATTTCCCAAAAATATGAATTAGGGTTTAACACTTCTATATATACCCCTTATGTTTCATGTAACCTCCTCTCCTCTCCCTTACTCTCTCTTAGTTTAGTTTAGGCTCAAAATAAAAGGACAAGCTTTCTTCTCTTTCTCTTTTCATGGCTACTTAGCCATTTTTATTTTCATGTAATTTCCTTTCGTTTTCTTATGCAATTTATTTACTTGTTCATTTTCTTTCCTTGTTCATTTACTTTAATGTTGGTAGTGTAGATTTACATTCATGCAAAGTAGATTAGTTTAATTCTTGTTAATTAGTTCTCTTTTCTATTAGCTTTCATTTTCCTCTTCTTTTTATTTTTGTTTATTTCATGTTGCTTTCTACTAGTGTTGACATAATAACACAAATGAGAGGCTAATCCCTACAATTTAGGGGTAATGATGCTCTCTTGAATCATGTAGATGCAACATAATTTCTCATTTATGTCTCTTTTGTGCTTAATGAAAAGTTGGATGTGTGTGTGATTTTGTGTTTAATATTGAGTTTGATAGCTTATGTTGTTCAAAACAAATAGGCTATGCTTAGTCATATGAATCACTAATTACCTCTTCATCTACATATGATCATGGTAATGGAAGTGGATTTAGAATCAAAATTTGATGGTTTATGTTTCTAATCCAATAGTTAATAAACCATGCTTAAAATAGATTCTACTTTTAATTTCATATCATTTTCATTGAAGTTAGTAAGTGGGTTAGAGGGTGCATTAAAGTTTGATGGTTTAAGTGTGTTAATTAATAACACAATTAGGCCATGCTTATGATAAATGCATAAACTAATGTCACAAATGACCAAAAAGAGATCATAATTTCATTATGTTGATTTACGTGATCATTAGAGGGGATTTGCCTCTAAATTGCTCTTTAATCTCATCTTTTTATTCTCCTTAGTTTTAGTTTGTTTTTACTCTTTTAGTTAGTTAACAATCACTCGACTTTGGTATAATTTGATTGAATAGAATTTTAAAATCATCAATTCCCTGCGGATCGACCCGTATTCACCACGTGCTACATTCGTACACCGTGCGCTTGCGGTTAATTTTAATGTAAATTCGTTCGACGGTTTTCTAAACCGATAGAATTTACATCGACGAACAATGTGCTTCTATCTTCTTGGTGAGAACTAGTTTACACTACTTAGTACTTTTGTCCTTTGATGAGACGGTTTTGGATTTTGGTGCTTTTAACTCTTCATTAGCGATTTGGGGCTTTGCCTAAGCTCGTTGATGGAGTGCAATGGGCGGTGGTTTTGCCGGAGCTCATTGGGAAAGCATTCAAGCTTATTTGGTTGAAGGTAGAAGCGGGGATAGTTTGGCACTATTGGTTCTTGGTGTCGGAGATGGATATAGTATCGAAGTGGAGGGCTAAATTTTGGCGACACTATATGAAGAATTGAAGATGTTTGAAGTAGCTTGATAAAGGTGAAACGGTTCGCAAATCGGAGCTTGAAGGAGGAAGATATGGCGAAGAAGATGGAGTGCTGCTAGAGCAACAAGTGACCGACGTCTGTCATCTTGTGATAGACATCTAAGAGCAGGGAAAGTTGTTTCCCAATCTTTTGACAGGCGTTTGTCATCTTGGGACAGACGTCTAAGCCGACTGTGCTGCTTATCTTTCCTGGGCCGATTGGAATGATTTATGAAGGCTTCAAAAGGCATTTTGGGAATTTGCTTAGGTTTTCTACTCTCTTGTATAAGCTATTTTCCGGATTCGAAGCAAAGAGATTAAGGGTTTATCCTCCGTTAACTAGGGTTTATCAAAACCTAGTTTTCTTCAATTCTCTTCTCAACAAATCTATTCTATTTGAATATTGATCATTGTAATCAATCTCTTGTACTCTTCTCATTAGTATTAATAAAGGCTCTCTTTCAAAGTGGATGCATACTAACAAGACGTTAGTGGAACCATAATAAATCGCTGTGTAATTTATTTTATCGCTATTGCTTTGTTTCTCTATTGCTTGTTTGGTGATTGTGATTATTTTTGGATTGGATTGAGATTTGGATTGAGATATTAATTGGTTGTTTTTGCACTTCTTACTACGATCTCGTTTTCCGCTGTGTTTTGGGGTTTTAATTTGAGTGGTCTCGGGTTAGAATTTTAATAATAGGAATAACCTCGTTATACTTTATAGTGCATAACTTTATGAAGTTTATAGGAAACAAAATTTAAAAAACTAATAAAAATATATAAATGAGGAGGACGGAAATCAATGAGGATAAAACAGTTATTCATATGGTAAATAAACCTAAGAAAATATTTTGCACAACAAAAAACTTTAAAAAGCCCATACGCTTGCAACTTACAACTTTAAGTTTCTAATATACATGAACATACTTGTACTTGTATCCTCATGAAGTTGTATTGCATATAAAAGAAAATGATATTTATAAATATAAGTTTGAATGTGGACACGTTCTATTTATTTGTCGAAATAAAAAAATTGAAGATGTATTAACTTTTTTTTTGGGAAAATTGAAGTACTTTTGTATATAAAAAATTTAAGTATATATGATTAGAAAAGTTAAGCATGGAATATGCGAAACTGTAAGTAAATTACATATTCATATATGTACTCATATAGATAAATAAAGAATATCAAATTACGCGTTAGTTCATATAAAATCAAAGTTACAAAGACTAAATTATTAACTCCAAAAAGGTATATTATGGTTTGAATATTGTTTCACTTACCCATTATAGTCCAAATTCAAAAAAGATAAGAGAGTAGATCTTCTTTGAACAAAATTTTGATATTTCTAAGCAATTGTACCAAGTTGAATTACCTAAAAGAAGCATTTAACTATGACTATTCTATAAGAATGCTAAGAGGATAAGATAGGAGATAAATTTTGAGAAATTTTGATATTTTTGAGTAATTGCACCAAATTGACTAACCTAAAAGAAGCCTTTACCTGGGACTGTATATTAATAAAAGCCTACTATATCACTTGAGGTGTTCTCGAAAGATAAAATAATTTAGAAACTTTTTCACACTTGAGATACCTATGACCTTATGAATAAGTTCATAATACCCTCTACCACAAAATTCACATGAAGCTTTTTCAACTAGATAAAAACAAAACAAAACGGAATCAGTGAGAATAAAATTGTTATTCATATGGTAACAACCTAAGAACTACTTTGACACCTCAAAGGTTTCTTCAATAACACTCCTACCATACAATGACATGTCTAAGTAGATATCATATGCAATATTACTTATTCTTGTGAAGTTATCAGATTGCATATAAAAGGATTTCTATAGATTTATATTCTTAGAACATGAACACTATCTTTTTATTTGCGAACCTCATAATATTAACAATTTATTAGTTTAAACTATCATTTGTGAACTCAGAAAAACCAACAAATTGATGGAACAATAAAAGAACAAATGAAGTTTGAAATTTAACTTACCGCGTAAAGAAACTAGAGTATCCTTTTCTATTCTTTTGCAAAAGATTTGATGTTTTGCAAAACTTATAAAACAAAATAAAAATAATGTAATTTGTGTTTTTAGATCAAATAATTTTTTTTTTTTTTTTGGTCTGGTACTTTATATACAACAAATCATTGGGACAACATATCCCATGTCAAATAAACGTTCGAAAGCAAGTTTCGAACTTGTGACATCCTGCACCAAAGCCGAATCAATTAACCACTTGGACAAAGGTGCTTGTCGATCAAATAAATTTTAGATTTTACCTATATAACAAACCATGCATGCCTATTGTGTCTTAGAATTTATGCTACATATGCCACTACATTAATTTTCTTGTATTACTGTAATCACAAATTTACTAAAATGCTCTACATTATTAACCAAAATCTGAAAATGAAAGTAAAATATTATGACATTTATACTCCAAAGATTGTATGTTGTTAGAGATGGAGCTAGGATTTGAATTTGCCCTTGGCTATTTTAGAATTTCAACTTCAGCATAACATAAAGAAAAATAGAATATTTTTTCCCCGAGTCAAACAATTATGGTTTTAACAACATAAAAATTGAATAGAAGCTAAGAAGATGTGGAATAAAAAAGAATAAAGTGAAAAATAATTAATTGAATATGGTTTGTTAACTTCAGAAGAGCATGAGTAGATGTAGTTCTCATCACTTCTTATTTAATCAGACGATACGAATGTTTAGGCAACAGTCTCTATTACATTGAATCCTAGCATAAAAGGAACATTATAGTAATGATAAAATAACAATCCATGTGCTTCTAGGCTAAAACAATTGTTTATATTAGACTAAAATGCAGTGGTACATACATAAGAATGAATTAAACAACTATCTACACGAAACTTATTCCTGAAAATAACTCTTGTTTATTATATGGCCCACATATCACTCACAATTAAATTCAAGAAATCCATAATTTTTTTAATCAATCCATCATAAACATGAACAAAGCCACTCTTGATAAGGTATCCAATCTTGGGTACACAAAGATTAAATGGTCCCCAAAATGCAAATAACAGTAAAATGTGTCTTAAATAGTTTAGAGAAAAAGCCAACCTCAAGCGTCGTCGATCCTCATTCACACCGGTAAAATAACCGAGATCTAAATCTAAAAAGTAATTTTGATCATATTAGGTTTAAAGACTAATAAGAAGAAGAGGGAGGAAACATGAATAGTTAATGGGAATTTGGATGGGGAAGAATGAGAAGAGGAATTGCAAGGAGTAATTGACATAGGAGGAATAGTGGAGGAATGTGAATTGAGTAAAATAAGGAGCAATACTTGATCGTGGAAAATGGGAATCTGCTCTATGGTGTTAAGAATGACAATAACATCCTTCGTGAGTTTATCAAATGGGCTTTCAAAATTGGGTTGTTTTTGGAAAATGCCAAAAAGGTTTCACTTTGACTTTATTAACCAAGTATTTCGTTTATATATAAGATATATATATATGTATGTATGTATGTACACACACACACACACATATATATATATATATGTATATATATAATAGAGTTGGGGGCATGCTCTATGGGCAATTATATAGTTTGTTATATATATCTAACTATGTAATCGATCTTGCTCATAATAAAGGTATTTGATTTCTTTTATATACTTTGTTATATAGTGATATAATTGATTAAGTAATTAATTTAAAGTATATAAGTAAGAAAATCTTTAAATAAACTATTATGTGATTGTAGTTGTAAATAAATTGTGGGTGACTAATAATAATATCAGGAAATTATTGTCAAGGACAAAATTTCTCAGCGTTTTTGCCTCAAGGACAGACCTTCAATATTTTATCCTCAAGGACAACTTTCTTTAGGTATCAGTTTTTAGTCATTGATGGCAGTTTTTAGGTATCAGTTTGTAGTTACCGGTAGCAGTTTTTAGGTATCAGTTTTAGCTTGGTAGCAGTTTTGTTGTCCTTATGAATAATTTTGAAAAATGTTTGTCCTTATGAATAAATTTTAGGAGAATGTTTGTCCTTGTGATAAAAATATTGAGGTTGTGTCCTTGAGGCAAAAAATATACAAATCTTTGTCCTTTAAATTAATTCCCCCTAATAATATAAAAAACATTTTATTTTAAATATTCCTAGTTAAGATGTTTAACAAAAGGATATCGATACACCTGTTGAGACTAGAGTACATAACGCTCTCCAAACGTTAGGCGGTGTATACCTCATGGCTGCTCGGGACACTAAGGGTTATGTACTGATAGTAATTGGATAACTATGAAATGACTCGTCTGAGAGTTTCATGTTGGTTAATGACAACTGGGTCAAATGAGAAATCTTGATGTAACGATATTACACGGTTCTATCGACTTGAGAATATTGTTGAAATTCAATATGGAAACTCCACTTTGATTATAAGTAAATCATGGCATGGCATCCATCGAACAACTATAGTTGGGTCTGATTTTAAGCATTGGTAGTGGAACACCATTCAATAGAGAATTCGTCTCCTCGGTTGTATAAGGATAGTATCACGGTCAAACATAGTCGACTCAAAGTCAAAATCTCCGATCATAGTAGTACGGTCAATAATAAATGTTATTATTGAATCAAAGACTTTGTTTTCAGACTAACCAAGTTGAATAAGGATGACATTGGAATTTTGACCAAAACCAAATTTCATAAATCCTATAGTGATATAATGTTGACAAAGAGAATGTGTGTATATAATCGTTACTAAACGGTACCTCATATGAAACTATAAGATACGATTTTACTAAAAAAAGTCTATAAGGGATGAATTCGGGTACACCACTAGCAAATGTTACGTGTGAATATTAATATTTGAATTGTTCAATATTAATTGCTACCAAATTCATACCTCCGAGTCACACAACTGTATTTGTGAGATCTCTAAAAAACCACATAGTTTAGTTAATTTATAAATTATTGTAAATTATTAATGAATTAATATTTGAGAAATATTGACTATTTTTTAATTTATTTGATGTTTAGAAGTTGTTTGTGATTAATTGAATGCATATATTAAAGTTATATTTGCGTGTTTCGGTATACGATATTGGTATAACTTTAAACATGTTTAAATGAAAGATAATTTCTTAAAGGGATTTTGGTAATTTTGCACCATAAATGACCATCTATTGTCGGTCGTATATAGGAAATTAAAGAGGTGGGTGAGGGAAATATTCAAGGAGGGATTAATTAGGGAAGTTTTAACTAAAAGAATGAGAAATGTTTAATTCTTTTAATTAAAAAAAATCTACTAATTCATTTTCTTCCCTGATTTACTTTCATTCTTTTTTCACTTTTCTCCCATTCTCTCCAAAAGCCATGGTCGAGAATTCAATAAGAAATTTCTAAAATTATCAACTCTAAATCAAAAGTAAAAACATTAAACGAATTAAAAGGTAGATGGTTCATCCTTCTCTTGCAAAGTTAGGTGTGGGTTTACTTAGAAATCAGAGGAGAAAAATCAAATCATGATGTTTTTTTTTCTTTTTACTTATACTCATTCGTGATGTTTAACCCTGACCTCAATCACATATATGTATATTGAATTGCCACTTGTTGAATCTATTTTTAACCTCTTGTGTATTGTCATTTTATGTAAAATCCATCTGGTGTATGATTCGTTTTGTGTATTGACGTTATTGTTGGATTTTACAATTATTAATTAGTATAGATGAGATTTGCAGCAAAATTTATTTTGTTATCACAATTAAATTAATTAATTAATTAGTTTTAAACAATTTGTGTTTGTTTATTTTGTGTAACTATATTGTTTGCTATAGATCTAAGGTTATTGGTTGATATAAATCTGATTTGCAGTAATATTTTTTTTTTATTATCATTAAAATTTAATTCACATCACATACAAACTTGGTTTTGATATTTAGTTAGTCGAATTGTGCCTTAGTACATACACACACACACACAACAATTTACGTTGAATGTATGTTTTAATATTTTACAATTTGATTTTAATATTTCACAATTTGGTTTCATGTTAAATGCATGTTTTATATCTTCAACTTTGAAACCAAGATATTTTTTTGTGATTAAGTATTGAATTATTTGCATATTGATTTTGGACTTATTATTGACAAATGTTTATAAAAGAGGAAATTCATATAGTTGTAATTCGGTCTCCCCTTTTAATCCTAATTTGATTAAATCAAGATCTTACGAGATATTTTATTTCAAGTTATCATTTTTTTTGAACATTCCCTTATTTTGAAAATATCTAATTTTATTATATAGATTTGTGTTATATATACAAGTGGCAAAAAAATATCATATATATGACTAAATATGTCTAAACTATATATATATGGTACAATAAATATAAGGATACCGACTATATACATTATAATATATTCAAACGTATGTATATATGTAGACATTTATATTCCAAATATACATATGAAATTATCATATGTATATGTGTGTGTATATACATGTTTATGTATATACATTAGATGTAAATCACAATATCTGTGTTTGTGTGCATGTATATAGTTATACACATGTTTATATTTCATTATGCTATGCTATTATGTTAGGTTGTTAATGAATGTGTACCTATACATTCAAAATTAGTATTTAGTTGAAATAACTAAGATGATTAATTAACAAATGCAAAACAAAGTTAAATAAAATATGATTTTATTTAATAACTAAATCAGATCTAGTGCAAACCATTAGACTTCGTAGGCCACTATGTCCAAATAGGTAGCCTTTTTAAAATCTACCCATTTCACCCATTGTAGACTAGCCTGGTTCCTTTAAATAGTATTAGAGCCCAAATGGTCTACATTGTCTAATTAGCATCTTTATGGCCAAGTCTACTGTTGACTAGTTGTTTAGCCAATCTCAGAATGGTATGAGTGCATTGCGAAAAGCAGAGATTACTTGCTAATCACTAAGCTTAAAAAGTGAAAAAGGAAGAGGAGTTAAATATACAGCTTAAAGGTAAATAACAGAAGATGCCCACTATGAAGTTTTCTTACTATGTGTTTCTTTTACAATCATAGGGAATTACAAGAGAATAACAAGAAAAAAGGAAGACTCAAGACCAACAAAGCTATGTAATCTTAAGTACTTATGTGGTAATAAGAGCGTTGAATTGTGTGTAGTATATAGGATTCTTGAATGTTTCAGCTATAGCTTAACCCCTTTGAAGTTGCAAAGTAGTGACTATTTATAGTAACCAAAGTGGACGGTGGACGGTTGAGATCGTGCTAGTTGGCGGGATAAATGCTTGACCATTGATCTGACTACAAAGGTGGATGGTCAACAATTTAAAGTATGCAAGAAGATGGGTGGTGGATGAGAAAGTACTCGTTGCCTCTCTGCACTAGGCACGAGCTTGCATTAAATGCACATTTAATGCTGATGGTAAGCTACATCTGATCAACCGCCCAACTACGGTGCTTCGAATGGATGGATGGGCAACTTTGTCATTCACTTGAGTACCCACATGGCTGAACCGGTCGACCGGTTGTCGGCAACATGGAAAAGACTTGGAATGTTGCTGATTATGTGGAGAAGACTAGCAAATGATCAGGCGCGAGGCATCCAGGAGAGAGGCCTGATGCTGATTGGAGTTGACCATACTGAAGCCATGCCTAGAGATGGGCCATTCTTGCCTGATGTGCTGCTTACCGAGGCAGGCTTGGGTAGATGCGGGTGCCAGCTAATGTGATGCTAGGTGAATTGTGTTGGTCTTTAGTTGTTGTTGGAAGCTTGATATATATGAGCTGCTCGAGACAGAGCCGGACCTGGTCCAGATCTTGTCCAAGTGTGAAGGTTGCTCCGAGACGAAATGGTCGCGCCTTATCTTGGCACTTGCTAGTAGAAAGGTTGGTTTGAGACCCTGAGCTTGGGCCAGTCTTTTCGGGCCAGTGCTGGATCGATTGGGCTGGCTTTGATTGGTCCATGTTGCATTTAATTAGCCTGCTAGCTATTTGCAAAAAATTTGAGCAACATTTTTCCCTCCAAGTCCGTATTCACTTAACGGTGCGAGCTTGAAATAAAAGATCATACAAATCTTGTCGATGACGGCTCTATAACGTATTTAATGTGCTTTCCAAATGGCTCTGGGTAATTTGCTATAACTTTTTTTTTCCAGATGTGGTAGGAGGTGTGTCACGTCTTCCCACGTGCATGACTTGACTTAATACCGATCTCCCTTGAATAGCTGGGATTCTTTTTGCCTTTTGAATTCAACACATGCGATTGAAGGCATGGGTATATAAATACCCCTTCTTCTTCTTCTTTGAGCGCACAAAATTGCTCCTCGTGAAAAATTTTCAGAGCTTGTGAATCAATCGCAATTCTTTATTGATAAAAAAAACCACTAGCTTCATCATCTATTTCCTTTCCAAACTTTTTTGCATGCATGCTTCTTTATCAAATCCCGTAACATCTCTTGAGTTATTACACGCATGTTATACACTGGATAGGAGATGTAAAACTCCGTAAATATCTCTGACGCTTTTACACTCTTGTTATATGTAATTTTGATTTGACTCACATAAAGGATATTTTGGTTCCGACTCGAGTGTTTTGTCTTTTCATTACGCTCGGGTCAGCCCTGAGTTTTCAACGCATTGAAGATTATTATTCTGGAGGACGAAGACGAAGATTTGGTACATTATCATTACTAGTATTATTTCACCACATTGTTTGTTCCACTACATTATTCCATTGTTCTGTTGTATATATATAACTCTGAGAAATGCTGTATAAATTATAATAAAATGTATAGTATAACAGCTTCATGACCTATTTATTTGATTATTATATTTTGTCATTCCGCTGTGAGATTCTATGTTTGTTTTCCTCTTCCTTATTTTTCTTAATTAACCTCATTGGTTATCTATGTTCCGGATTGTTTAAGTTGGACATGTGTGGATTATTATCGATTTAAACCTTCTGAAATGCGGGTCGTCACACTTTGGTTGGGCCAGATTGCATTTAATTGGCCTGCTAGCTATTTGCGAAAAATTTGAGCAACACTTACCTATCTAATGGATAGAAAAGTGGTGTCTAGGCATGAGGTTGAATAATCAAGTATTTCCCTTCCTTGGCTACTAACTTGGCCCAATGGGTGGAGTAATTCCCAAAGAGTATCCCAATTGTAAAGGACCAAATTGTTTTTGGGGTTGGGCTAGTTTGCAAAGTTAAGTTTGAAAATTTAGAATATATTTTAAAGTTTGTTAAGTTTAAAATATAAAAGAATATTTTATAAATGTTATAAAATAAATCTAAAATTTTTCAAAATTGTTTTGAGAAATTAGTTTAATTTTTTTATAAATATTTAATTAATTCAATTAATTATATAAATAAATAATTAAAAGTTAATTAATTAAAATATACATATTTGCAATGATATATGTATATATAACTATAAAGGATATAATTCAAACTTTATCTTAAAATTATTTAAGGTAAATTAATAATAATTTTTTAAATTTATTGAATTATTTAGTTAAAATATTTAATTAAATAAATGATTTATTTGATAAATAATTAATTTGATATTCATTAATTAAATCATATATACTGATATATATATATATATATGTAAATCAAACTATACAAGGTTTTGGTACAATAACTTTATATATTTTGATTTTCTCATAATTGTTTTGAGAAAAAAAAGCTAAATAAATCATTGAAAATTATTAAATATTTAACTAAAATACTTAATTAGTTAGTTAATTAGTCAATTAACATATATATATATATATGTATGCATGTATATGATATATATATATATATATGAAACTATGGTGGTTACAATAGAACATTCTTCTTAATAGTTTAAGTTGAATAAAATAAGACTTATGAAATTTTAATTAAAATTTAATTAAATTAGCTTGTTAAATTGAAGAACTAAAATTAATTAAATATGTTTTAACTAATAAGGCTAAAGTTAATTAAATCATATATATATGTATATTTTATAAGTTAATTAAATTATAACAGCTACAATAAGTTATAACATACATGACTTTATATGTATGAACATAAGTGGAACTATAAGAAATCCATAAGGTTTAAGGAATGAGTACTTGCGTATTGTACGTATACCGTGATTTCAGATGTATTTGATACTTGAATCACAAGGGTATTTCATAAGAAATACATTGTTCCCTAATTGATATCACTCAATATGTGTGTGTAAATAAAGATTATGAATCTTTAATGTATATTGTCCTCTACCATTTATATACTGATAGATTACTTGCATGTTCTTTAGTTTTTGAGTCATGCGTATAGTACGTATACCGTGATTTCAAATGTGTCTAATACTTGAATCACAAGCGTATTTCATAAGAAATACATTATTCCCTAATTGATATTGCTTAATATGTGTGTGTGCGCCTATTAAAGATTTTGAATCTTTAACGTATGAGTTATCCTCTACCATTTATATATTGATAGATTACTTGCATGTTCTTTAGTTTTTGGGCTTCCTCAAGCTAGAGATATTATGTGTAGTACCAATGATATATTGATTAGACAAGGTAAGATCATGCACGTATTTGTTGAGCTTCCTCAAGGTATGTGTTGGAACTGGGCCAGTCCGCAGTGGAAGTTTATAGGTGAATTTCAATTTTTTTTACCATTTGGATTTTTATTGGGCATATGAATTCAATTTATTTAGAACATTTCTAAATTTGGTTTAAATAAAATCATGTATTTTATTAAAATTGTTATATTTTGTAATATAAAGTTAATTAGTTTTGATTTAATTTATATACATGTATCATATACGTGTGTGTTGGTGTGCATATGTAATATAATAATGGAGGGTATAACATTCCTGTATATAGATGTTGGGATTTACATCGCAACAGGCACGGTAGCTCATTTTGTATGTATTGTACGTTGTCCAAATATGTGCATGTGTATATATATTATAAATTCCAAATATATATGTGTGTGTATATTATAAATATGTTTCATTATTAAAATATTGCAAAGTATATTTATATATACATATGTATATATATATATATCTATAATTATAAAATATTATGATTAATAACTTAAATCATTTATGTATATATATGTAGATAAATAAATGAATATATATATATAATATTTTTTAACATATAGGAAATATAAACCAACTATTTGATTATATATATAACTATATATACATATATATATAATAAATATATTTACTATTAATAATGAGAATTCATTGAATAGACTTCAACCGTGTCTTTTTGAAATACCGAATATACCCTTCCTCTACCTCTATGCTGTCACTCCTGTTTCTCATTCCCGCATTATTCCACGCTGTTCTTGAAACTAAAAAAACCCTAATTCCCCTTTCCCATTCCTTCTCACTCGAACACTAAAAAACAATCGGTTTCCAAACCCTATGTAGAAACAACGCCGATTAGCACTTACCAATGTTTTGTAATTACCGACGATTAGCACTTACCGACAACGACGCTCAACCGTTACTGAGTTAGTGTCCACCATACTTCAACCACATGTGCTTTTTCCGTTGATTTCGATTACCTCTACCGGATTAGCAATGATAATTTTGTGCATTTTCCTTCCTCTGTTACCCTTCACAGTAGCAACGATGACTGGCAACTAACGACAACCACTCTCAACCATCACTATGCAGTTATCCATTAGACATCCATCAAAGGTGTTTTTTCGTTAATTTTCATTCACCTGCATGGATTTTCATAATATCTATCATACTTGCATTCACTATTAGTTCTAATTATGTTCACTATCGGTTCTGTTTCGGTTTTTCTACAACCGATCCTCAGGTTATACATGCCTTAATAATACTCCAACCCAAACTGCGTTGAGGTATTCATACCGATTTGATTTTAGTATCATTGACAATAAATTTGTGCATAACATATGTACTATATCTTTTACCATTTTTATCAAAGAATAGGGAAAGTGCGATCAATGTACAATAAATAATGTTAGGACCATAATTTTAACTTTTGGACAAGAATAAAGGTAATAATCATGTATTCGTGAGTCAAGTATCACTCGCATTTTGAAACTACCATTAAATATACTCTAGGTTACTAACATTACCATGTGTTTAGCAAATGTCAGTCTTGAAACTATCATTAAATATACTCTAGGTATGATATGCAAATTTAAATAGTTTTAGGATTGAGGGGAGTTAAATTTTGAGGGGGCCATTTTTCAGTGTCTTCCACTCTAATACAATATTAATCCTAACACTCCGCTTTAGTTACACGTGCAGATCAAATAAATGACTGTTAGATATAGGTGCACCAATTGCTCCTGCTATTAAAGTTAATATGTGAATGCACTGATGGTATATCCATTCAAGGAAAAGGGAAGCTAATTGAAAAGGGGAATTGGGGACTACTATGTTTGTGGCTATGTATGTGTTAAATGCTTTTATCCATCAATTGTTAGGATTTTACTAGCATTGCTAAATTCAGATCAGACCAAAATTTTAATACAATTCTTAAAATCATTTACTGGCTTTATTAAATTTAATTATTTTACAACAATAGAGAGTCGATATATTACTAGCGTTGTAAAATGATTTTGCTGTTTTATTTGTTGGTCCAATTGATAGTTTTGTTAAATGCTTATACATCGATTGGTTCTATTAATGTAGTGTATGTGTGAGATAATAATTACATCATATTAGTCGGTGCTTGGATATCATAATCAATTAAATATACACTATGTAATTAAATATGCTTTTATTTCAATATGTTAATTACATGCAATGGAAAATATGAAGAACATCAATATTGGTGATACGTGGTATTTTTCACTTGACTAACTCTTTATTTGCATTTGCAGGTAGGCAGAGGCAGTCCAACGTATTATATTGCATCATTTATTACTGTAATGTCTACAATAGACCACTTTTAGGTATTTTTTTAAACTACCACAATTTTTTAGCGTGTTGCTAAAAGCACCCAGAAAAGTGGAGCCTAATGTCATTTCCAAAGAGCACCATAGCTAATCATCATATATACTATTTCATACCATCAAATAAAAAAATAGACTACCATTTCATATAACCATAACTTCCCTCCTTCTTCATCATCGACTTCAGTAAAGCAGTTTTCCTCACTTTACAATAACGAGAAAGTCAACCAGAGTCACTAAGAAGAATCAAGCATTTAAATAAAACACTAATGGTCATTTCTAAATACCATAAAAATATTTAACAAATCCTAAAGAACAAATAAACGTAGCAGAATAACATAAAAAACTAAAAATTAATTTATATCAAAATTATCTCATTTTCTTCTTTAGAATTTTTATTATTCACTAAGTCGCCTTCTTTCTTAGAAAGGTTTTCTCCCTTCATTGATTATCAATCCAAAGTTAAAAATTTAATCGATTTTGATATTGTGATTTTGAATTTTGGAGATTTTAGGTGGTTGAAGGTAATGAAAATGATGGAGGATGGCGGAGGAAGAAAATAAGCATGAGAGGATAAACGACATAATGAAATTGGGTTTTAGGTTTTCAACGCGATGAAGAAGGAAACGCGTGCTGAGAGAAAGAGTGTATTAAGCTCGGTGATTAATGATTGAGTGATGAAATAAAAGTTGTATTAGGAAGCACCTTAATTAATTGAGGTTAATTAAAAAAAATTATGGTATTAGTCGCCACTTTTCTGGTGCTTTTGGCAACACGCTTTCTTTAATTACTACGACAACTGCAAATTATCGCTAAGGGTGCTTTTGTGTTTGAATGTTCTTTTGATGCTGCATATTGCCACTATAGAATAAGATTAACTTAACAGTAATTTCGATTTAAACCAAAAGTTTAATGAAACATAACCAAAATTATCATTTATTACTACAAATTATCATTTATTACTACAATGTTTACTACAAATTAAGATTAAACCTTCCTATTCATGGAAGGCGTGAAACTACAAACATTGGTTTGATCTTTATAGTATTATGAATTATTATAATTTTTTACTAAACTAACGGGATGTTTTAGAATTATTAGCGAATAATTTATTTAAATGTTTATATTTTTCTGGGAAAGTAGAATTTACATATGTTTTATATAATATTACATTTGAATTTATGTCGATATTGCTAGAGTTGGATGTACTAACAAATGCCTAATTATCCAATATAATTTACAGATGGACACTTTAAATTATTTCATAGCCTCGACTTTCAATAAGGGATCTTATACACTTAAACTATATGTTAGTTTATTGAATGGTTATTGTTTCAAATATTGATGCCCAATTAACCTTTACTTTTCTTATACGATAAAAACATGGTTATATCTAGAAAAGGTTAATTAGATATCAATTTATACACTAATATAAACTTGCAAAAAAACTGATAAGGATTATGGGGTTTTATAAAATTAGTTGGGTATGACTTAATCCACTACAATTATCTCTAAGTTAAGTTTTAGGTTGCTTCAAATAATGTAACCTCTACTAGATAGAGTACTTTTGTTCAACTATGTTTGGCCTCTATTTTTTTTACTATTGAATTATTACGTTTTCAAGTTATTACATCACTGGCGTAAACTACCAACGTCATGTTCTTTTCATCGCTTTTAATCATTACCGTACTGTAGTAGTAGGCATGATAAGGTTTGAAGTATTGGAATACCACAAAAATATAATTTGTACATGCATATGGTTCATGACAAAATGTGAACTTATTTCTCTTTGAGTGTAAATTTTTTTTATTGCAATACCACAAATGTATAATTCCAACTGTTCTGTTATTTTAGAGCTAGGGAAGGTAGAATTTCCAGCGTTTAAAGGTCCATATAATAAAA
Source organism: Allium fistulosum (assembly GCA_030737815.1). NCBI lineage: Eukaryota > Viridiplantae > Streptophyta > Magnoliopsida > Asparagales > Amaryllidaceae > Allium > Allium fistulosum. The sequence goes on from CM060901.1 coordinate 639,498,090, forward strand.
GTCATCTTGAAACTATAATGTACTATAGGTTTTTTGTTACCTGAATTGTGCATGTGGGAATGCAGAAATTAATATTATTTGTATCATGAGATTGTTGCTGCCACATATGCAGTCCGATGTTTAAACATATTTAGTTGAATATGACTTATTGCTAGGTCCTTTATGTGTGGCAAAGATTGGCAGTTAGATTAGAATATGCATTCTTAATTTGATTTCAATGATTTAATGCATCCGCATGACAATTTCATAAAATTATTCAATAGTTGCTCACCTGTGGTCCATTCAATGATATTACTAAAACTAATAATTTTAGTTTCATTTTTACCTCCTTTGTTCAATCCAATAATTTTTGTAAATCAACTTCTTCACAGCTTATACCATAGATTTGGTTTCTGAATCATCTATTGTTGGATTTGCATTGCCTAAATTTTATTACAGGTAAGATCTTCTATTTTGTATGCATTTATAATTAGTAACCATTTGTGATATCCCGGAATTTCTGGCAATATCAATTTAATAATCTACATTAAAAATTAAATTGATTTGATAATATTTGTTAATAAGATTTGAATTGATTTAATAATCTTCTTTTAAATAAATATTTAACTGATAATTTATCTTTTAAAAACTAATAAATTGTTTTCTATTTATAATGTATATATATATATATTTGTATATATTGTAAATAGATAAGCTTTGTTTTAAATTTAATAAATAAAGGCATGTTTTCTAATTTTAATATTTTTGGTAATTTGGAAATTTGATTTAATTTAATATTAAATAAATAACCATATGATTTTAAAATACTCAAGATAAAAGTTCATTTGTTTAAAATGATTTTAGCCTAAGTTTAAATTTAAACAAGAAAGGTTGTTTTGTTCTTTTTAAATATAGTTTGATTTAAATAAGTAATTTATTAATAAAGAGATAATTTCTTTTATAAATTATTTCAATTTAACAATGAGTTGTATTTTAAACAATATTAGTAATGTAATATCTTTACAAATGGTTTTTTTTATAGAAATTGTTATTTTAAATTTATTTATAAAGGGAAGCTATGATTTGTAAATTTAAAATAAAATCTTTCAAATATGTTTAAGACAAAATAAATCTTATAAATATTAAACATAAGTATAAAAATAAATAATAGTAGACTAAGTATTTAATAGTTTAAGTTTAAAAATTAAAGAGAAATAGAAGTAAACACATGACATAAAATTCTAACAATATAGTCTATAGGAATTCATTTAGTTACAAAGCATAAGACTAAAACAAGGCAAGAAAATGAACACTTGAGAAGTTCTGGAAACATATGTTTGCAAGGTTGTAAGTAATTATGAAGGCAAGAATAACAAAGTATAAAAGGAAAATATATGTTCATGTTTGCACAGGAAAATGAGTATGTACACTTGAAAAGAAGAAAACTATCATACAAGTACATACGAAATTTAAATAAAAGGATAGTATGTAGACATGGAGGACAACTTCATTTAATGCCCATATCTATAGCACGCCCTAATATATCTATCAGCCATCAAACAAAATCTGCTTAATCAAAGAAAAGAAAATATCTTTGTCCTCTGTTGTACTAAAAAGATTATAATCACCCTGTATTTGTACAAAATGATATCCCTGTAAACACATTTCTTATATATCAAGCTTCATCTCAGTTCGTCCATCAGAACTGAGAACATCTGAAGCAAATACCCTCTCACAACTTAAAAAAAAGCTAGCTTAAGCAAACAACGATCTAGCTCAATACAAACAAGGGACCAAGGAAGATTTTTGCTAACAATTCAAGCCTGGTTCTATATAAGCAAGCTCTGTTCATTTCTAAAATCAGGTGAGTAAACATTTTTCTTAAAACTTAAATATGGTTGTAAGTTTTACTACATGTGATGAATGTTTGAAGTGAATGATGTTTGCATATAAGAATAGATGTTGATATCTGTGAAATGGCTGGGTATATATATATATACACACACACATTCCTTTGTTCTCTGTTATTTATCAAGTGAGTAACTTCACTTTTAAAAATTTAAGTAGGTAAATTTGGTTGCATGCTATTTAATTTGAAATGAATATATTATGAAATCTGCTGTGAATATATATATGAATATATATGTGTGCATGCTTGTTTGCATGTAGCATTTCTGTTTCTTTGATTTCAAGCTTCTGTTTGATTTAAAAACCATTATCTCTTGATTTAATCTTGGTTTGGATTTAAGACTTAAACAAAATATGTTTGTTTCATCATAGACTATAGTTTAAAAATTTTACTTAAGTTAAAATAACTTTGTATCATCTTTGGAAATTATTAACAGATGAATCAACTTTGAAATAGTGAAAATTTAAACTTCATAAATTTTTGTTTCAAGGTTAGGATCTGAAACAACATTTAAAAACATGAATTTTAAAACTAAAATCAAGATTTTTAGAAATAGGGGTAGGGTGCAGTTCTGAAATGAACTGGAAATGATTTGGGGATTTTTGGGTGATTTCTGCTTTGTAGGTGGTCGGGATCTTTGGCATTGATGGAGGAGTGACCAGGGATGATGGGAAAATTATCTAATGATGGTGCATTTCAGTGTAGAGGTGGTGGTTGTTGTTTGAAGTCTGGAACCCTAGTTTAACTAGGCTAGGTAAAATCGATCACCACGGCTTATAGGATTGATCGAGTGCTATAAGGTTTTGGGTGATGATAGCAGGGGTAGTTGGCGAAGGTGTGGCCAGAGGTTGTGAAGCTCTGGTGGTCGAGGGCGTGGTTGCGAGACGTTTCTTTCCGGCAATGTTGAACTCCAGTTTCGAGCTGAAGGCTCGTTTTCGATTTGGGTTAAACGCTTTCGTTTGGATGTTCGTAGTCGAGTGTTGTGATGGTTTATGACTTGCCGGAGGTAGTAGAGTTCGTCGGAGGGTCATCGAGGTACTGTGCACGTGCACGTTTGGGGTGTTGGTTTTTGGCTGTGGGTTGTGTCTTTGGGGAAGAAGAATGGAGCTCGGGCCGTTGCTCGAGTTTTCGCGTGAGTGACTCGAAGGAGCTGGGTTCGTGAGGGCTTGTGAGTGACTCAAGTGATAGGTCGAGTTGCCTGAGGGTTAGGCTCGGGTAAGTGAGTTGGGTTGTCTGGTTTTAAAAAGGGGAAACCTATACCAGTTTTAATGCAAAGGAATTCAAGTTTTAAAGCAAGTAAAACCAAGTTTTAAAGTATTTAAATAATTTGTTTCCGAAGGGAAAACATTTAAACAAGTTTAAATGTGTATTTAAAGTAATCTAGTTTTAACAATTAATGTTTAAATTGTTTTGCTTTGAAGAAAATTATATATTTTCAATTATATTATTGATTTGCAAAATGTTTTCAAATGAAAGTATAATGATATAATTAAGTATATAATAAAGATAAATAATTTATCTTTTAAATTATTTAAGTTGTGATTAATTAAGGGTAATTAATTAGTAAAATTAATTAAGAGTTAATCACTTAATAAAAATTAATTGGTGTAATTAATTAATGTTAATAATCAAAGGGTAATTACTGAAGGTAATTTAATTAAGAACAATTAATTAATGAAAGTAATTAAAGATTAATTAAGTTACAATTAAAACTTAAATTAATTAAATAATTAGAGGTTAATTAATTGGTTATTAAGGATAAATTAATTTGAAATTAATATTGATTAATCTAAGTTTAATTTCTTAAGAAAAGAAATTAAGAATTGTTAATAGTTAATGAAGGTCATTAACTTAAGATTTGTTAAATAATTAATTAATGTGATAAATTTTAAATAATTAATTAGATTGATTAATTAAAGATAATCAATTGTGAGATTCGTTAAGTATAATTACTTAATGAATTAATTAAAGGAATTAATTACTTAAGGTAATTAATTAAATAAATTTGATTAGTTTAAGTGAATTAATTAAGTTTAATTAATTTAAGATAATCATTGGATGATTTGATAAGAAATTACTTAATGTAATTAATAAGTGTAATTACGTAGTGAAGTAATTAATGGTAATTACTGGATGTAATTAGTTGAAGATGATTTAATAATGGAAGTAATTTGGATTATATTACTTGGTGAAATTAATCAAGGGATTAATTATGATAATTAATTAAGGAGTAATTAATTTATTTAATGAAGTAATTAAGGGTAGTTAATTACTAAATGGGATTAATCAAGAGTGATTAATAATTATGGTCTAACTAAAGATTAATTTCTTAATGTAATTTAAATAGAATAATAAATTAAAATGCAATTAGGGATCATTAAATTATATAATTAATGATGTAATTAAGGGTTGAGTAATTAAGATTAATTAATCAATAATAAGTGATTTTGAGTAATTAATTGATGTAATTAATTAAGGATTAATGTAATTAATTATAGTTAATTAATAAATGAAGTAATTACAGATTAATTACTATATTTGGTTAAGGATAATTAATTTGTGAAATTAATTTAAGGATAATTACTTGAATGTAATTAAAGGATAATTAATCAAGGATGGTTAATTAGGATGGAAATTAGAGAATGATTAATTAATTGATTTGTAATTAATTAATGGTTATGTAAGCAAGATTTTTAATGATGAAGTAATTAATTTAATTTACTTTAAATTAATTAGAGATAAGGTAATTAATTTAATTCATTTTAAATTAATTATAAATGGTGTGATTATTAATCCTTGTTTATGTATGGATGGATGATATTGATTTCCTTGAATAGTTTGAAATCTCTGATATGAGATAAGTAATGCTGTGTGATATGGATTCTTTGGTTGAAGTGAATTATCTGTTGTAATGATAATGTAGATTATCTATCTGTGATATTGTGAATTATCTATCTGTGTGTATATGGATAATGAAATGAATTGTTTTAACTTTAAAAAAACTTGGCTTGAAAAGATACGGTTTGGATTTCGATGAGACCGGGATCGGGTTTCCAGATTTGGATATCCGAAAACCACATCGATCCAAATTAACGATAGGTCGTGAATCTCAAGTGAAGATGAAGATTCAGAGTGCAAGGGTTATTGTCATTAACTCTAAGGATGATTCCAAAATGAGTGTAACGAGATAATGCCTTCGGTTTCGTTCGAACCCGGAATGAACTTATATGGATTGAATGCTTTCAGAACATCGTCAGGTGGACAATGAGCATTCTAAGTGATGTGTTCTGATGAGGTAATCGTAGCCTCAAGCCTCATCAACCGGGAATGGCTAAAACAGGGGAGGTGCAGCAAGGCTTCGTGGGTAGCCCCCACTTGAGAGTAAGGTTTCCCCTGTCTAGATGTCCCTTATTATTCGGCTGTGTGTTCGGTTGGTCGCGACAACCGTGGGGTGATCTTATTTGGGACTGTTCAGTAAGGAATGGTTCCGGCTTTGTGTTGCAGGGGAGCGGGCGTACTCCTCGGTACGCTGATCTAGGCCAGGTACTGTGACGGGCGGTACCCCAGTAGCCCTGCCATTGTATGGAATCCAATCTCCAATAAGCACCAACGGATTTGATTGTATTACCCACTTGTTGGCTAGTATGCTGGAATTTAATCATGTAACAATTTCAGCTATTTTTTATTTACTTGAAAACCCTAGACCTATTGTAATATCATAGAATTTCCTATCAAATGTTTGGTTAGCGTAAGGTAAAAACTTTTCCGTGTTTATGTGCGGGAAGTCTTACGTGATACCTTTTCTTTCAAAGGTTTTAAATGTTAAGCAACTTTAACCTGTTACTCACACCAGACCCATGTGTGACCCGGAGTTTATTTTTGTTTTTCTTAAACTCTCGGGTACTCAAATTTTTACGAGTAGCCAAGGGATTCAGGTTAGCTTTGACGAATTGTGGAGGAGCAATGGAGCAGGAGGCTTCAGCGTATAGATATATAGTTTTCCGTTGTGTTGGTATCTCTGTGTTGTATTTGAGTTATATCGAGTTGTATTAACTAGACAGGAGTTTATAACTATCTAGTATGTGATGTATTATCTGTGTAACTCTGATTGATGTTGTATATTATGAAATATTTATGTGATTAATATAATTTATTCGTTCCGCTATTGAGTTCTGATGTTGTTTCTTCTTTCTTCTTTATCTTTTCTCTTTTCTATCCCTTTCTTTCTTAAAGACGATGCGACTTTCTGTGGTGAGAAAGTTGGGTCGTTACACCATTCTACATTTGTAATTATTTGACTTCCAAATTGTATTTTCTTCAGTGGTTTTTAGTGTATTGATTGTTAAATTATTTCTTTTGATGTTAAAATTATTTCAGTTGACAGCTGAAAACATTGTGTTTCATTACATGCTCTTTCCAATTTATAATTTTAAACTTAACTATTGAATTCATTTTCCCCTACAAGTGATATACATCACCACTTATGAAAACATTTTACGGTGAACCTGCACATGGCAAGATGTATTTCTTAGTTTTTTTCTTCTATCGTTGTAATGTTACCTTGAGATTCTAGAATAATTCTTACTTAAATCGATATAATTCTTCTTGGTTTGAATTTATTTTGTAGCTTGGTTCCAATGGGGAGATTCCATGATCAGTCCAACTACAGACTGCTTACAGTCTTTCAGAGTTCTTCATTTTCTCATTTTCTTTCATTACTATTATAGAATGTACCATTTGCCTCTCTTAAGTCATACAGTGCTTTCAAGTTTGGTAAGATTGGATAATGAAACCTAAAACAATGAACGGATCTATGTCAATTCAATCTTCAACTAGGCAAAGGTAATTAATATTGTTTTTTAATCATTTTCTTCGGTTAAATTCAATATTACTTTGTTTTATTCTTTTGTGCATAAATACATATTATTATTTCGGTTTACTTAACATCAATAAAAATTGTCATATGTTTTGTTTTATAAAATTAGTTCTTTGTTTAATTTATATTTGGAGCTCAATTTATTTATATATATGTTACTAATCTCTTTGGTTACTCCGTTAAGCAAATGATTTTCTTTTATGGTGCAAATAATTAATCCCATCAAGAATAATGTTATATTTTGGTTCAAATTGTGGTGCAAAATAGTTTTGTTAATTGTATTTGTATGTTACGATTTACATAATCTCTAAGATTTTTGCTAAGCATAGAGTCATGTTTGTTACTCTCCTTATTTGGATTTACATTTATATAGGTCGGTAATGTTACTACTCTATATAGTGATTATGTGTACATATTTGACATGCAAACACTATTAACAAAAGTTTTGACCATTGAGTTAGGCTTATTTCATTGCCAATACTGCTTGGACAAAAATATGTTGTTTGAGCTTTGAGTAAGTAGTTTTGTTTTGCTTAATTTGTGTATGGCCAAAATTAAAATGATCGAATCTTGCTAACAACAGTTTCAGTGGACCCGTTCAAATTTAAACTAAAATTTACCGTTTTTTGTTCAACAGGAATCATACTTTTATGGATGCTACAAATTAATTGCTTAATGAAATGACAGGTGATATTTACTATTTTTTGCTAACTTATACTACTCATACATTTCATTTTCATCATCACTCTTTTAAGCATAAGCAAGAGAGATATATGAATTCACTTACTTTTATTCCCACTAGCACAAAGCAGTTATGCATAACAGTTTATGACATCACTTTCAAACTTAATATTTGTTTAATCTTATGTTTTATTTCAAATGAATTTCTATGAGAATTTATCATGTCATACATTAAAAAGAATATAACTATTAAAGTGAGTGAAATATTAAATATTACAACGTTTTGAGTTCAACCGCACACCAAATAACTGAAAAGTTGGCAATTGTGGTACTCATATAAAGAAAAAAATAATGTAATCTTTATCATTATTGACTGTACCCAAGTACACCTTATCAAACCCCTCAATAAATAAGTGTGTCCTGCAAATTTGTACCTGGATCCCCAAAATGAACCCGCTTATGTGTCAGCTTACTAATCATTCACTCGAACCTATTTGGACTTAAAGTGATAACCAGCACTGGAGCCATACATGTCATATGCAAGAGTAATACAAACAAACTATGCTTTAAAGCAACACTTAGATGCTTAAGCTTCTTCAGAAGACTGCTTATACTATGATGTTGTACATAGCTACGTGATTGAAGACTATTGATGGTTGCATGCAAAAATTAAGCTGACATACTTTAGCGTATTAATGATTTGAACTTTTCATTTCTTTCAAGCTATTGTTGGTATAATGATGTTGCTCTTGATCGGCATGGTCTAACATTTTAATGTAAATTAGTTACGTGCATTAATTAAGATTACGTATTCTCAAATATAACTATGCATTGGTTGTGGTGGTTTTCATATTCCTAATTCAATTTTTATTTCACATCAAAATATGCAAAACTTAATTTGCAAAAAGCTAGATAGGATAGGTGAAAAGTTGCAGCACATTGGGTATTGGGGTAGCAGCAGAGTGGTACGGTTTGTAGGAAGAAATTGGATGGAAACTTCAGGTTTATAAGAGAAGAATTAAAATGATTCGCAATGGCGATTGCACTGTATAGCTTGGTAGAGAACGAAGTAGAATGTTATGCAAATTTAGACTGCACGCAATTACCACTATTTCAATGCTGATAAACGGTTTGTACGTTAAATTTATTGTCATGGAATCAACAATAGTAATATAGCCGAAGTGTTAAAATAAGTGATTCATAAATATCTTGCAAATTATGAATATGTTTAGATTTCAACTACTTCCATGCGCAACAGTTCGTTCAGAATGTAGATATACAAGTTGGAAATATAATTTGAATGGAACACTGTCAAGAAACTATACTATAACCTCCATGCATCTATGGTTTTTTGCATAATTTACTAAACCATAAAGAAAACCACCATTCTGTATGAAGCAAGTATAATACTGTATGAAAGCAATATTTGTACTCAAACTTTTATGAAATCGTTTGTGTATTTTACTTTCACATTTGATGTGATAACAATTTTTTAACTATTAACCTATAAATTAACAAGATTTGAAATTTAGTCACAATTTTTACACACATAGCAGCGTATAGGTTAACTAAGGCAAGTTTAGTCTGACAAATACAAATCTAGCATGGTAGCAATACTTAATGTTAACTTACTTTTCAACCAAGTAGATTTCAGCTTTCTATTATTTACATACATGATTGCACTATTGTATCCTTCAGAGCACATGAGAAAACAGTTATTGATTTATTTCTCTTTATATTGCACCGTTCCTATGAACATCAGTTTGGATAGTTCTTTATAAGGTGATTTATAATTTATTAACCAATATATCAATCTATGTTTATTGTGCATGGAATTTAAAATTTTAACTGCGTAATAAAATTATATACATGGAAAATTAACATAAAATCAAAATACGTAAAGCATTGATAAAATAGTTTGATATAAGCTCATGTGCAAAATAGTTTGAAAAAATAATTGGTTTAAACTAAAAGGGTACATAAAAAAATTATTATTTGTTTGTTACATGCATGTCGAATTTTACTATTAAGTACACCGAACCAATTCATGAGACAACTCAAAGGCAGTTGGCTATATTCGAGTGTATTTATGAGGCAAAGCGATCATTGCACTGGATTTATTGCCATTGTTTTCAAGAGCTGCGATTGTTTTTAGTAACCACGCTATAAAAATATGGCTTGGCGATCAAATGCAGGTCCACCCAAACGTGCGTATATACTCGTATAATTAAAGGTAAATAATTTCATGATTTATTATATATACATGAATATAAAATATATAAATATATATAATTATTTTAAAATTTATTTCAGTTTGAACTAAATATATTAGCACATATTATAATATTAATATTTAAATATATATATTTTCTATGAATTAATTAGTAGTTTCAGCCATAATTAATTGATATAAAATAATTTTATAATAAAAATTCAAAATTTAAAAATTTCAAAAATCTAGGATCACATTATAGGTGTCACAAAAAAATTTGAGATTTTTCTGTAATAAAATATTATTTTCAATAAAATAATCACTTTTCGGTCGAAATTTATATTAATTATTAAAATATAAAATAATGTTAAAAAATTCTGGAAAAATTTCCAACAGATTCTGATATGATATGGTAATTTTAGAAAATATAAAACCGAATTTTAGAATCACTAATTATTTATAAATAAAATAATCAACCCATATAATCATTAATATTGAAAATAAAATATATAATATAATATAAAATTAATATTCGGTGTTTATAATTCATAATAAACATAAACAAATAAGAATCAATATCATGTAGTATATAATCATTTATGCTTTTATATGAATAATATATATGTATTTATATACAAATTAATATATTTATACATATATATATTATTAACATAATATTAAAATAATTTTATATAATAAATAATGTCTGGTTATATTTGAATTCTGAACATAAACATCAAAATCATGCATATAACCAATTTGATTGTGACAACTATATTTACATACAAAAATCTCACCTAATTAATTATACAACAATAATATATACATATGTTTTCAAGTGTCCATAATTAACAGATTATAAAACACGATATTATATCTATATGAATGAATATTGACTATTACAAATATCTTTGAGTCCAGGTTAAAATAATGAATTCCCTTCTCTGAATATCTCTCGATCTGTCAAATTGCTAGTTTGGAGTCGCCGACCTTTCACTATCAAATAGCATTTCTTTCTACTTGAATTTGATTTGAGATTTTTAAGAGCCATTTAGAGATGAATTTTAGCCTGTAAAGAAAAAATAATAACGGCCGAGAGTGAGAGGTAATTGGGGTTTTTATTCTTATTTTAAATGGTTGCATAAGAGAGAAATTATGTAAATCTTATTACCTATTCTCACTCAATCTTAACCATACATCTCTAACCCCATCCACTATGTTTTAGCCACCCCTAATCTATGCTAAATTAGCCACCTATCATCTCTAAATATCATGGCTATGAGCCCATTTGACCCAAATGAAATATATACAATTATATTTAATTTAGTCTGTTATCGATATCTCATATTGATCGATATATTTACAACTATTATAAATATATATATATATATATATATATATATATAACATTATTGATTTCTCAAATCATATTCAAATTTTATAATTCATATTTCATAAACATTAATTAATTTATAACAATTATAAACTAAATAAATCGTTTGGTCTAAAGATAATTCATTATTTCGGTTGTGTAACTCTTGGGTGTAAATTCGGTCAGCAATTAACATCGAACTATTCGAATGTTAACATCAACGCATAACTTAGCAGGTGGTGTGACATTATGGCCAAATTTGGCGCTTACTCAGTTTCGGTAAAATCTCATTTCACTTTATTAAGCGTTACCCGGTTGTGCATTTATTTACACCAATTCCCTTCGTCAAAACTATATCACTTTGGACTTATGGAATTTGGTAATGGTTAAAATTCAAATATCGTCCATATTCAACTCTATACTCTAAACATAAAGTCCTTGTTTCAATAATATCAATTATTATTAACCAAAATGCTCTAGCCTTAGACTTTGACTTTGAGTTGGCTTGAGATGATCATGATACAAACCTCATATAACCGAGGAGACAAATCCTTTCTTGTTTAGTTCTTCACTTCCGATACTTCCACTCGACCCAACTATAGTCACTCGATAAAACGCCATGCCATGATTTGACTATAATCAAAGTGGAGCTTTCATATTGAAGACCCATAGTATTCTCAAGTCGAGAGAACTATGTAAATCAGTCACATTGATATTTTCTATTTGACTTCAGTTATCTTAACCAACAGAAAACTATCGAGTGAGTCGTTCCATAGTTATCTAATAACTATCAGTACGTAACCTCTAGGTGCCCCTAGCATTCATGAGTAATACACTTCCCAACATTTGGAGAGCATTACGTACTCCAGTCTCAATGGATACATCAATATCTAGTCTCGATGCATCTTAACTAAGAACATATAAAATGGTATATTTATTTTATTGTGATAAATTACTCATAGTTACAACATTTTGTAACTACTATCACAAAACATACAATTTATGGATTTTCTATTAAATATGCTTTTAGTTAAATTAATTAATTAATATAACTACATTATATCAAGTATATAATAGAAAGAAAATACCTTTGATTTCGAACAAGATTGGTCATTGAGTTAGATATATGTAACAAATTACATAATTACCCTTAGGGCATATACCCCTAAATCTATCAATCTCCCACTTGCACTTGGGGTCAATTATGGAATCTTATTTCAACTTTTCCATTAGGTCAATCCCTTAGTGAACGGGTATGATATTATATTTTAATCATCTATTCTATCGATTAACTCTCTCCGACGCCAATAAACTACCTTTGTTATGTGGCACAATTCAAAGTATGTCTCTCGACTTTTAGTGGGCTCTAAATTCTATTACGAACTATGCCGTGACATTGTTATCATATAATAATGTTATGGGATTCTCAACATTTGGAACCACCCCCGGCTCAGTTATAAATTTGTGTATTTATATTTATATACATTGCTTTTATTATGGCACTATTCAATTCAATGAATTAGCCATAATCTCTTTTATTTGGAACATTTCCAACTTAATGATTCTTAATATATTATTAACATGTTATACTCAATATCACTTAAGACTTTTGAGTCCGAACACTCCTTCATAAGGAGTTCTTTATTTATGCAAACCTTTCTACAATATTTCATAAATATTTAGTGAAATCTATTTGGATTTGATGTTTGCTTCATGTATCAAATACACAAACAAAACACGATATCATATACAACATAACATGTATGACAATTTAATGCACAAGGAATCCATCTTACATGCTCCATATTAAATATTTTAGTAAGGTGTCCTTACATATCATTTGGGACAATCCCAATATCTATTATACTTGCTATAAAAGACATTGTTTACAAATCCAACTTGAGGATAAAACAACTAAAACTAATTTTAACACATGTACATCGTTAAAAATTCAGTTTTGCGTTGTTTACTTATGGTTTAGAAATATCAATGTACATTTAACCATTCTTTCTTATGGACACACGCTTCCTCTACATTTTGACTGATAATCATACAATTTGATATTTCTATCAAAATATTTGTTCAATTCTGATGGTTAGAAAATGATACTTTCTATCATTTCTTGGATCATATCCGAAAACTCAAAACCTTTATATCGCTTACACTGACTTCGAGACACGTTAGTTGTTATGTGCATATATTCTACTCTAAATCATTATTTATAATTTTCTATTTCAGCACATATATACCAAAACACTAAGTCTTATAAAGCGATAATCTTGTGAGTAAATCCGAAATATCTTGATCATGTTGAATGATGAATCTATTACGCTAATCTCAACATTTTAAATTTATAAGATTATTCTTATCAGTATTGCTCATTTAATTCCAACCGCATTAGTCTTGCATATAAAGACACAATCACGGTCGATGGATCACATCCCTTCGGTTACAACTAACAAAATCATATTTTGATAACGTACTTGGAATTCATTTTCAGATCTTTGCATCATAGCATATTATAGAGTCAACACTCTTAATAGTTTAATTAAACAACCGAGGATTGTATATTTTCTATATTGATAAGAAACTCATAGTTTCTCTTTAATGTACGAGAATACTTACTAGACACTCTAATGTGATGTGTTCATTTTGGTTATTTAATATCATTTCATCTCATCTAATCAGTTCTATTTATGGATCGTATCCAATTCCATTTTACTACCAATAATTTCTCAAAGAAATTCCTTCGTAATGAAGTTGGTATTTCTTGAAATAACAATTATTTCTCAGTGTAATGGAATAGGTATTCATAAACACTTTATGAATTGCCTTTTATATAAAACCGATTTAGTTTTTAGTTTACAAAACTTATGTTCAAAACTAAAATATGCCATCCAATGATAGACTTTTCTAAAATCCTTTTGGGAAGATTCATACAAGATCCATCACAAACAATTATTACGTGCAATTTTATAACTAGCACAACCTGCTAACTCCTAGGCCTAGCGTATGTTAGGGTTTCTTATAAATCCTTATCTTGACTGATTTTGTATACTATTATTTATATCAAATAATATTAACATTGTGTGCTACTCTTAAGTACATGATCTTATAGAAAGACATTAACTCAAATTCACTCACAATTAATCGTACATTATCCAAAAAAGTTCGATTACTCCTTATTGATATATCATTAAGTATCACATGGAGGAGTGACTTTTGAGATTGAATCTTTATTCATTTTTAGGTACATTTGGAACCCTTTGCAATATACTCACCCATTTGATCAATCGAATCATTTCTATTGCATGTTATATTATATACTTTCATTTTATACTCTATGAGTCCATCTTAGACATACTACATATGTATCAAATATGTATGTCCATGTTGGTGATAACTCATCGGTGAATATAACGAAGTACGTGGAACCGTTTTGGTATTAGTAGACTTACGATTGCATACATCTATATGTATCAATCCAAAGAATTCATCAACTCTAATGATGCTTCCACTAAATGGGTGCATTGCCTTTAATTGTTTAAGATAAAATTAATCGGTATCATATGATTCATAATCATATAATAAAATTATTTCTCAAAAATAGCTTAGTCTATAATTCCAAATTAACTGTAAATAATATTAGTTACTTCTGTATTTTCCAATGCATCACTTTTTTTATCAAAAGAAATACCACATTATAGTTTATGTCATAACGAATATTCATAATATTCATATTGAAATATAGCTATGTTTATCTTACAGTCGATACCGAAAAATAGTCATTACTTTATCAATAATGTTCGGTATGTTTTACAAAAGAAATTTTTGTAATTTGATGTAACCAGTAAGTGTTATATGGCATGCTCCCACTATTTTCGCCATTACTATAATAGCATACTAAATTTGGAGGTCCATCGTTCACCTAATATAGTTTGTTAATTTCATATACTATAACTATATTACAACAGAGAGTTCTTTAATCAAATGTTGTGAACTCAAAGAAATAAATCTCATATAAAACAATTTCCTATAAGAAAATACATTTTAGAATTGAAATCATATTTTATTTCCGAAGTTAAGTATCAGTTATTATTATTACAATTCTCGTTTCTGATGTTTCTTTATGAAGAAAAAGTGATCTTTCGCTCTCTTCATCCCAACTGTACCTTAAATCTACTCTTGTACATTCGTCTTTCTTTCTAAATGGTTGAACCATTTAAAAGAAAATACATACTACAACATCATAATGAAATCTTTGCAAAGATGCAATTGATTATCCTTAACGTTTATGGATGTCAAACATGATGCACCTTATGTAAACCGAACAAACTGACATTTCAGTGATCAAATTCTTAGTTTTTTTTGTAGTTTTGGTCTAGTGTTACATTTAACACAATACGATCCTTTTTTAATCAATCAAATTGAATCCTTGATCTCATAGTACTATTTATTGGCTTATTTCGAATTAACTAACTTCATCGAAGTATCCGACATTACGAACTATGATCGTTCTCCATATAACATTTATATGTAATAAGGATCAAATATCCATAGTCTTATATTACTTTTAGAGTTTGAAACTCATAGAATGCAATACATGGTCTCGACCAAATAAATGTGCATGTGACCAAACTATGAATGTATTTAGTAGTTGTAAAATCAACCACTTGCATGTGTGTTGAAACGTTAATATGCAATAATCTTTATTGGTAAGTGTTTGTTGTATTTCTATTTGTCAATCTTCAATTCATTTGTATATCTTAACTGATAAACATTTTATTAATTTATTAAATGCACAAATTTATCAATATAGATTAATATAACAGTATATAACATATGTTCTTATAATATTAGAAAGGTTAAATATTATCATTTCATTTTTTTGATAAGGCTCCCACTAGTCTTTTATGTTTCACCAAACCCTAAGCGAAACATAGAAGTCTTTTGACTTCCTAGTGGGTGTTAGGACTCGTATGCCTTAGGATTCTGACCTTAAGGAAAGCTCAACAAATCATAGGCCCGCATACGATGGATAACTCCTTATCAGATGTAGCACATACAACTCCTAACCCGTGGTTCCTTGTCCTATTCCTACCTTTACTTTGAGGAAAGCTCAACAAGTAATGTTGGAGTATTCACTCAGACCTACCATTTCACAACGGCCTAAGTATAATGCACACACCTTAAGGAAAACTCAACAAATATATGCAGTTATCTTATCTCGTCTATTCAATATATTAATAGTACTACATATAACATCCCTAGCTTGAGGAAAGCTCAATAACTAAAGAGTATGCGTGTAATCTCTTAATATATAAATAGTAGAGGACAACTTTATATTAATCTTCAATGTATTATATCGAGTAATATCGACTTATGAAATAATGTATTTTTTATGAAATATCCTCGTGATTCAAGTGTCGGACACATCTGAAATTACGGTATTCGTACAATACGTATGCATTCATCCCTTAAGTTTGTTTAGGGTTTCTTAAATGTTCCACATTTAGTTTATATATTCATATTATATAAGTTTTATTATTATATAACTATTTTATTATTTATATAATAGTCTTATTTATAGTATTATATTAATTAAGTCTTACTTAACTAATTTTTTAATTAATTAACATTTTAGTTAATTTTATATTATTTTAATATAACATTTATATTAAATATTTATCGCATACTATAACCTTTATAGTATTACACATATATCTTGTATATGTGTATATTCATTTAATTAATTAACCTTTAATTAATTTATTTAATCAATTAATTTTTAATTAGTTTATTTAATCAAATAATTTTAATTAATTTATAATAATTTCAAAATTCAATTCGTGTATATATACATGTATACTTATGTTATTTTAAACATTTTAAAACAACATAACATATATCATAATACATGTATGTATTTATTAATAAATTAACTTATTTACTTAATATAATTTATTAATCTTATTAATAAAGTTTATAAATTTTGAAATTAATTTCTATTAATTTTCAAACATTTTGAAAATTTTCATTATAGTATATCATTTATAATATGTATATATTATATTTAAATTTAAAAATCATATATTTTCAATTTTTAAAACAATTTGAAACCTTATATTATAAGATTTATAATATATTTCTTATTTTGAATTTAACCTATTAAATTTAAATATTTAATTTTAATTTCAAAACGATTTTGAAATTAGCACAAGGCCCAATTTAAATTGGGCCTTTTCTATTAGGGATAACCTTATGGGCTTTGAGATTAATAGTTAACCTTAACATGGCTAATTTAGACAACATAGGCTATTGGGCTTTGATACCATTGTTGGAACTGGGCCAGCCCCTAGTGGAACTTATGGGTGAATTTCAATTTTTTTACCATATTACATCTTTATCGGGCCTATGAAGTCTAATTTATTTAGAATATTTCTAAATTTGGTTTAAATAAAATAATGTATTTTATTTGTATTGTTATATTTTGTAATATAAAGTTAATTTATATACATGTATCATACACACACACACACACACATACATACATATATATATTTGTGTGTGCGTGCATGTGCAACATAATAATCCGTGGAGGGTATAACATGCTCGTATATAGATGCTGGAATTTACATCGCAACGGACACATTAGCTCATTTTGTATGTATTGTATGTTGTCCGGATATGTGCAAGTGTGTGTGTGTATATTATAAATCCAAATAATTACACACACACACATAACTGTGTGTGTGTATTATAAATATGTTGCATTATTAAAATATTACAAAATATATTTATATATATACATATGTTTATACATATATAATTAAATAATATTATAATTAATAAATTAAATCATTTATGTATATATATGTAGATAAATACATACATACATACATACATACATACATACATACATATATATATACATATATATAATTTTTTAACATGTGCGAAATATAAACTAACTATTTGATTATCTATAAATATATAAATATATATACATAATAAATATATAATTAAAGGTAAATAATTTCATGATTTATTATATATACATAAATATAATATATATAAATATATATATATAATAATTTTAAAATTTCTTCCAGTTTGAAACTAACTTAGATCTGTAGATATTATAATATTAATATTTTAATATATATTTTTATGAATTAATTAGTAGTTTCAACTATAATTAATTGACCTAAAATAATTGTATGACAAAAATTCAAAATTTAAAATTTCCAAAATTCTAGGATCACATTATAGGGGTTGCAAACAATTTGAGATTTTTTTGAATTAAAATATTATATTTAATAAAATAATCAGTATTTAGTCGGAATTTATATTAATTACTAAAATTATACATAATGTTAAAAAAAATCTAAAAAGGTTTCTAAGAGCTTTTGATATGATATAGTAATTTTTTTTAAAAACGAAATTGAATTTTAGAGTCATTAATTATTTTACATAAAATAATCAATTCACATAATCATTAAATATTGATAATAAAATTTATAATATAATATAAAATTAATATTCAGTGTTTATAATTCATAATAAACAAACAAGTATAAGAAAACTTTTGAATCAACATTATATAGTATATAATCATATATGCTTTTATATGAATAGTGTGTACGTTTTTATATACAAATTAATATATTTATACATATATATAATATATAAATTAACATAATATTAAAATAAATTTTATATAACAAATAATGTTTGATTATATTTGAATTATGAACATAAACATACAAAAATCATTCACATAACCAATCTGATTGTGGCAACTACATTTATGTACAAAAATCTCATCTAATAATTATACAACAGTAATATATACATAGGGGCATTTCACCAGAAGGACAAACTTTGCAGTCCAATTAGTTTCTAGGACACACATTCAAAGAAATTACTTTCAAGGCCAAAATCAGCAGAATAATTACTTTCAAGGACAAAGTTAGCAGTCTAATTACTTTCAAGGATATAATTTCATAGGTGTTTAGGCCCTAGAAACTAATTATTTTACGTTTTGTCCTTAAAAGTAATTATTTCAGTTGTGTGTCCTAGAAACTAATTCCACTTGCTAAAGAGGCCTTGTGGCTAATTTCCACATATACATATGTATTCAGGTGTCCATAATTTATAGATTATAAAACATGATCTTATATATCTATAATATAAATGAATATTAACTACTACAGATGCCTTTGAGTCCTCATTGAAAAAAGGAATTCCTTTCTCTGAATATCTCCTGATCAGTCAGATTGCTAGTCTGGAATTTCTGACCTTTCACTATCGAATAGTTTTTCTTTCTACTTGAATTTGATTTAAGATTTTGGAGAGTTGTTTTAAGATGAATTTCGCCAGTAAAGAAGAAGATAACGGTGGCCATGAGTGAGAGGTAATTGGGGTTTTGGATCTTATTTTAAGTGGTTGCATAAGAGAGAAATTAGGCAAATCTTATTACGAATTCTCACTCAATCTTACCATACATCTCTAACACCATCCCCTATGTTTTAGCCACCCCTAATCTATGCCAAACCAGCTACCTATCCTCTCTAAACATCATGGGCCATGAGCCTATTTGACCCAAATTAAATATATAGAATTATATTAATTTAGTCTTTTATCCATATCTCATATCGATCAATATATTTATAACTATTATAAATATATAACATTTTTATTCTCAAATCATATTCTATTTTTATAATTAATATTTCATAAATATTAATTAATTTACAATAATTATAAACTAATTAAATCGTTTGGTTTAAAGAGAATTTGTTATTTTAGTTGTGTAACTCTTGGGTGTAAATTCAGTCAGCAATTAACATCACACGTCACTTTGCAGGTGGTGTCAGATTATAGCCAAATTTATTGCTTACCCAGTTTCAGTAAAATCTCATTTCACTTTATTAAGCGTTACCCGGTTGTGGCATTTATTTACACCAATTCGATTCATCAAAACTATATCACTTTGGACTTAGGGAATTTGATAACGGTCAAAATTCCAATATCATCCATATTCGACTCTATAGTCCAAACACAAAGTCCTTGGTTCAATAATAACAACTATTATTGATCAAAATGCTTTAGCCAGAGACTTTGACTTTGAGTTGACCATGATACTAACCTATATAACCGAGGAGACGAATCCTCTCTTGAATAGTGCTTCGCTTCCAATACTTCCACTTTACCCAACTATAGTCACTCGATGGAACGCCATGCCATGTTTTGACTATAATCAAAGTGGTGCTTCCATATTGAAGATCCACAATATTCTCAAGTTGAGAGAACTGTTTAAATCAATCACATCGATATTTTTTGTTTGACATTAGTTATATTAACCAACATAATACTATCGCCCATAGTCATCCAATAACTATCAGTATTAACCTCTAGGTGCCTCCAACAGCCATGAGTAATACATTGTCCAACATTTGGAGAGTGTTACGTACTCTAGTCTAAACGGATGCATCGATATCCAGTCTCGATGCATCTTGACTAGGAACATTTAATATGGTATATTTGTTTTATTGTGATAAATTACTCACGGTTACAACACTTTGTAATTACTATCACAAAACATACCGTTTATGGATTTTCTTTTAAATTCACTTTTAGTTAAATTAATTAATTAATATAACCACATTTTACGAAGTATATAATAGAAAGAAAATACCTTTGATTCCGAACAAGATTGGTCATTGAGTTAGATAAATGTAACAAATTGCATAATTTCCCCTAGGGCATACCCCTAACTCTATTAGTATGTGCATTGTACTTAGGCCATCATGAAATGGTGGGTACAAATGAATAATGTCATTTAATTTTTTGAGCTTCCTTAAGGTCGAGATGAGATTAGAACAAAGACCACAGGATAGAATCTTTATGTGATACAACCAATAAGATGTCATCCATCGCAAGTATGCTAATTATTTGTTGGGCTTCCTCAAGGTCAAAATCCCAATGTAAGAGAGCACTAACATGCATTGAAGAAATCAAATGATTTCTATGTTTTCTCTCAGGGTTTTGACAAACATAAAAGTCTAGTGGGAGATTATTATAAAAATGAAATGAATACATTTGACCTTTCAAATATTGTAAGAATACATGCTATATAAGTTAAAATAATCTACTTTGATAAATTTGTGCAACTAATATAATTGGTAAAAAATTTATCAGTTAAATATACAAATGAAATGAATAAGGTTGACACAAAAATATAAATTCACTCATTGCATCCGCTGCAGACCAGGTCAATTTCAGCATTTACATGGTAGATATAAATCCTAATATCTACACATGTACATATTTGACAATATACACCTATATTATGTTGCACATCACACACACATATTCTATTATATACATGCTCGAATATTTTTTGTTGTATTCTTAAATATGCATATATTAAATATAATTAATATAGATGTTACGAGCAAATTTTCCACTATCTCGGAAAAACTCAAACTGATGAATTAGACTTCTGGATGATGAAAGTAATAGGTCTGAAGACTTGAGGGACATCAAGGATGATGAAAGAAAAAAGCACAGGAAGATTAGATGAGTTTTGAACAACTTGAATCATATTGGTACCAACATGATCTAGTGGGTACCGAGTTGATTTTGAAACGTGAGATTCGAAACTTGAGGAAAGGAACTCGGGTTACAAGCAAGACTTGGAAAAGATGGAAGAGTTGACAATGAAACAGGTCGGCACCGTGTAGTTTTAGAGCTTGGAATCGTGCTGTTTGACTCGATCTTCCTGCTTGGATATTGGGATCTGGATATTGGGATTCGTTCTAACCTAAATAGTGAGATCTATGCTGGCACTTGCCTATAAGTAGCAAGCTACTTTCAACTAAAAGGGGACTTTTGGCAACCTGAGATCTAGAAAGCTATCTTTTTCCACCATTAACTTTATAATCTCTCATAAATTCGAGATATACTAGAATTGTGGTCGGATTTCCATTGTAATCATTTTATTCGAGAGAGAATCAGTCAAATAATAAGATTAAAGTGGACGTAGGCTAGAGTATTTGCCGAACAACTATAAATAGTGCTTGTTTGTGCTTATTTTCCTCTACCTTTACTTGTTACATCGAGATCTACTTTCTTTTGGGGTGTTGTGTCAACTTTTGGTGTAACATTTTTGGTGCTTTCATTGAGAACGAGCATGGATCTGAAGTTTGGAAGAGAAGAAGAGGCCTACTACTGAAGCTGTTAGTGGAGGAAGTCAACTAGAGCATTGGAGTAGCCAGGAGTTAACCTCAAGTTCAAATCCATCAATCTACATAACTAGAGAGGATATAGAAAGAATGATGAAAGAGATGCAAGATAGGACGATTGTTTAACAAACAGAGATGCTTAATAGATTTCTTAGAAGGATAGATTAACAGAGGACACCTAGAGCAACTGGAATTCTAAATCAGAGGCCGGAATGAAATGTACGAGCTGGGGTTAAAGAATAACAAAATGGAGCCGAACCACAAGACTAGAACAACTCTGTACCGACCACAATTAGGTCGGTGCTGACATGAATGTCACAGGGGGGCATAACTAATTTGGGTCTAGGGTAAGCTAGGATGTTGGGAACAGAAAATGCTGAAATCAAAAATGCAGACCAAAATGCGAATGCACAATGATGAGAGCCGTAACCAGAAGCTCGCAGTAGGAATAGAGGGTAGGACGAAGCTATGGATCAAAGACTTTCATTAGATGACAATAACAGAATTGCCGAGATGAAAAGACAAGTATTGAGAAGCGGACCCCAAGAACAAAGCTTAAAGGGTGTGAATAGGAATCCATTAACCCCAAACATCCCGTACACAAGGAATCTACCTGATTTCAAGCAATAGGTGCTGGAGATGGAAGGAGAGATCCGACCGTTCATCTGATGAGATATATCCAGCATATGGGAGTGTTGGGTTCTACGGAGGAAGTGAAGGGAAGGTGTTTCCTATTATACTTGACTGACTTAGTTGCAATGTGATTTCGATAACTAGAGGATGGATCCATCAACACGTGGGCCCAACTAGTGGATAAGTTTATAAAATAGTTTAGAGTCCATATTACACGATCGAAGAACGTATTGACACTTTCAAGTGTAAAGTAGAGGGTTGGAGAGATCCTATGGAGTTATCTAACTAGATTCAATGCAGTAGCTGATGTAGTACAGAAAGCAGGCCAATCAATAATTCCAATGGCGGTGGTTTTTGGAATTGTGAGTAAAACAAAATTCAAGATTGCTTGGAAAGAGACCACTAGTGGATCCAGTGGACTTCTACTACCAAGCCAAGAAATTCATGCGCCAGGAGGATGCAGAAGCGAATGCGGCTATTGAGGTAAATTCTATGGATGATGAATGATCATCCAGAAAAGGATATGGAAAGGACAAAGGAAAGCGAAAAGATGACGACAACTTCAAAGAGCGAATCGCTAAAGAAGGGAGTCAAAATTTTCCTCCTACACTGAATCGATAGAGACCCCAAAGAGAATCTGCTTGGATACTGGGAGCAGAACTTATTCTAGAAGCCAACTAAAAGAGATCCCATGGATCAGTAGAGGAGTGTTTGTATCAAAATGTGGCACAAACACTCAAGAAATTAGGTAGAGAATGAAATTGAAGAAAAGTAAATGAAAATAAGTAAGAAAAAAGACACCAAACAATTATAGTGGTTCGGCTAAGTCATTGTCTATGCCCACTTGAGATTTCTATTACTTATCTTGTTGTTTACAAGTACGGTTCTTATGGTTCGGTACCACTCCACAGGGATTTAGAAGAAAATATGTTAAAATTGCAAAGAAGTGAAAAGATCCCTGAAATGAGCCCATAGCCTCCTATTTGTAGCTATAGGTTGGCGGGAAATGCTCCACCATGTCTTCCTCCATGATCTCCACTATCTTACAATGGTTGCTCTCGAGAAAACATAGCCATATCAGTAGGCAGCTATGGATCGGTACCGATCCATAAGATTCACTTATGGATCATTCTTGTTGTTTTGGAAAGAAGTGATTTGCCATTAGCTTTAGGATTTCCAACTTGGTTGTATGGTTGTGAGCTTGTTTCTGGCCCAACAAGATGGGTTGGTGGAGGAATGGAGTTGTTGATTTCACGTGCTTGAGTGATTTGATTCCAAATGACAAGCAGTCGATCTATGGAACTTGGAATAAGCTTTTGACATCGGGACTTGGTAGTAGGAGGAAGTTGTGCTTTTTTGGGGAAGTACTATGGATCGGTACCGATCCATGGGCATAGATCTGTACCGATCATCACTTTGATGGATCATGTCATGGAATTTCTAGGTGATCTTGGCTCTATCTCGTGATCTTGGTTATGCTCGATTTTTGGACTTTACGGCCATCTCTCTGGGTTTTCTGCCTTGATAACTTCCAAGCTTGATACGTAAGTCCATATAGATATTGCCCGATCAAATGGCTGGATAACACTTGCCACCCAAAGTACATTCTATTTCCAAAAAGATGTGCTTTGAATCGAGACAAGTCATAATCGCCATATCAGACTCCAATCATGCTTCAAATAGTTGTTATCCTTTTCTCAGACCTTTTTAGCAAAATGTTGTGTCTCTAGTTGTTACTTGCAATGCTTAACTATCATCTAGGACTATAAAACTATAGCATGCTCTCACGATCTATCATTCCGAGGATGGTAATTTTGAACCGGTTCCTTTTTTTGAATTTTCAAGTTTGATTTTGTTTTCTTTCGATTCCCGTTATTGTATGTTGAGTATGTGTACGCACATGTACTCTAATCGTTCATCATGCTTTGATCCCAAGCATACAGATACTCTTGTTAAACACCAAATATACATGCATACACGTGGGTATATTTATATTGTTTGTTTTTTATATGTTGATCGTTCGGTATCGATCCATAGGCATGGATAGGTACCGATCCAAGCCTTAGAAATTGGCAATTTCTTTGCCTATTCTTTTGGTTCGTGGGTTATATACCCGAACTATTTCACTTCTTCCTCACTTTATCTATTGCCATCGAATTCAAGCTCTTGTCTGCCATTGAAATTGAACTTTTCACCACTACCTCTCACCATTCAAAATTCCATCACCATCACCGCAACTTTCAAATTCTAGTCCCCGCCCTACTTCATCGTGCCATGCTTGGATCGGACCCGATCCATGTCGATTTCGGACCAATTCTTCGACTCAAAATCCAAATCTTCCTTAAGCTTTAACATTCATAGGTAGGTGGCGATGGTGATGGAGAGGATGGAAGCGATTTCATGTCAACGTTCCTGATGGGGATTGGAGAAGATGATGAAAAGCGGCCAAAATCCATCCAAGGGGATGGATTGGTACCGATCCAACCCTTGGTGGATTTCTGGTTTCCACTTTGAAGCTTTGCAATATTTAGAACATTTGAGTTCTTCCAAGCACTATCTTCTGATTTTCAAGATATGTTGCATGCACAGATGTTGACGTGAATCTTGGGGACGGTCAGCGATGACGGCCACTTCGGATAGACTCCAAATTTTTAAATAAATTGTTGCACAATATTGAAAAAAGGACATTGCATGACACTGCACTAGGTTTTGACTTTAGCACGGGGAAACTTTTAATCAATCTGATATCAACATGTGTCTAGTTATGATAGCTATGGATCGTAGACGTTCCCCGCAACTCTCTGCTCAAGTTGTAAGTCCATTGACTCCTAGATACGCTAAATCAGACAATCAGTCAAGCTCGACTCCAGTCCCATCTGCCTGACAAACTCCAGTGCAGCCTGTGCCTTAACCTGAAAATCCATAAGTGGAACAACCTACTCTAGAAGTTCCAGTAGAGCCCGTAGAAGACCCAGAAGTTGAAGCTGCTCTTGACACTCTTGATGATGCCATCATATTAGACGATCCTGCTGACTCCATCGCTTTAAAGATCGAGGAAGGATCACTTAGGAGAATTTGGTAGAAGCATAAAATCCCATTTGAGGATGTGTTGGATCTGATGCGCCACCAGAGAGCACACCATCCACCAGATGGGTACATAGCATGAATAAGTATATGTGCTTGGCAGGATGCATCCCACCATTTAATCAGTTCATCCGATGAGTTCTTCGTTTTGTGAGACTAGATCCATCTTAGCTTCATCTGAATAGCTATGCATTCCTTCATGGTTTGTTCGTCATATTCGCCCGCCATTTCGATGGGGTTCCCAGCAATCAAGAGATTTGATATCAATTCAGCTACAAACAACGCAAGGGAAATCATTCCCTTATTTTCTTAGAGTCGTCCAGGGGTTGTCGAATTGTGGTTGTGTAACATCCCGTATCTGGAGGCCAAAAGCTAAGCATTACAGATGCTGTAGTCATCTATAGAATTACCTTCTGGTGACAAAATACAGTAATTCTAATGGTATCCATAATATTAGAAGCACTTGAATATGAAAAAAATCACAGTTTCAAAAACAACCTTTTATTGATTACATTTCAAAACAAATTCATATCCAAGTAACATAATCCATAACGTTTTTCAAGTAAAGATCAATTATAACATTACAGA
The DNA here is from genome assembly GCA_030737815.1 of Allium fistulosum. Taxonomy (NCBI): domain Eukaryota; kingdom Viridiplantae; phylum Streptophyta; class Magnoliopsida; order Asparagales; family Amaryllidaceae; genus Allium; species Allium fistulosum. The sequence continues at coordinate 639,524,673 of CM060901.1, forward strand.
AATACGCCAAGAGCGACATATGACGATGCCCCCTTGGTTGATTAAAGAAATATATTCATATCTGACTTCATACACATAGCGGAAATAAACGAAATAAACTGCAACTCCTAATTAGCTATCTGATAGCCACCTGCTCGTCTCCGGAAGCTTTATTCGCCAAACCTGTAAACCTCAACCCTCAGCCTACTCAAATTAATTTTGAGCACCCGAGAGTTTAAGGGGAAAAAAAACTTCGAGCCATACATAAAGCCTGGTGTGAATAATACCGCTACATCTCGTTTTGCTGGTATTAATTGAGACCATGCCGCTTAGCAGAATGGGTTCCCCCTTACTAATATCCTCTTCAAAACATATATTTTGCAAATCTTTTCCTATAACCAAAGTGGTTAATCAAACTGTTTATAATAACAATAATAATAGCAATGTCTGTTAAGCTATAATCAGGTAACTAATGGACCATCTGTCCGAAAATTAGGCTGACTGCCCACAAACTGGACTAACTATCCGCAAACTAGACTAACTATCCGCAAACTGGACTAACTATCCGCAAACTTTTTCTCAGGGTTAAGTATCCTTCATCTTTTTCCTTAAAAATCTTTTCAAAATGATTTAACCTTTTAAATCATACTTATATAAGGAAAATATATTCTTAGCTTTACTCTAAGCTATTTTGCCATGTTATATATACTTTACTCAAAATAATGTTGATGAATTTTATTAAGGATTGCCTATCACCTCAAAATAAGTTAAAACCTTTTTAACTTAAAAACACTTAGGCTATGCTACCTAGTTAGTATATTCGAAACCTTTGTTTAAAACCTTTAAACATCCCCTTCGAACCCTTGAAAGTAACCATTTTGAAACCATTGAAAGTACCCCTTTCGAAACCATTAAAAGCCTTTCCTTCAAAAGGTTTAAAACATTAGACATCCTTCTTTACAACCTTTAAACCATGTCTTTCAAAAACATTGGAAAAACCTTTCCTCTTAGACCTTTCGGAACCATTGGAAAACCTTCCTCAAAACCTTTCGAAATTAATGGAGAACCACCCATTCGAAACCTGCTTTAAAAACCCTTTCGAAAGCATTAAAACACTAAACCTTTCGAAAGCCCTTGGGTTCAATTTAAAACATGTGGAATTCGAAACCATTCAAAAATTTACTCCTTCGAAACCTTTGAAAACCGTTTCGGTCGAAACCATTTGGATTATGCCTTCATGTAGAGCAAAAGGATCAGAAACCCATTAAAGTCGAAATCATTCCTTTCAAAATCATTCCTAAGTAAAGAAGTGATGGCGTCGAAACCATCCCTTCGAAAGCATTGGATAAGTGGTCAAGTTTAAAAAGCAAAGAAAAGCAACCCCTTCAAAACCAATCTCGGTCGAAAGGTAGAAAGTGGCAGTCATGGGTTTCGACTTAGTCGAAAGCAATTATTTAAAAACAAAGGCACAACCCAATTGAAATCATTTCTTTAAAACCAATTGACCTGGTCGAAAACCAACCTAGTCGAAAGCTATTCAGTCAAAAGCAAGTAGGCGCATTTTCATTTAAAAGCAAAGTATCGCTTCAACCCCTTCGGAACCCCTGGTTTCGACCATATACCTTCCGCCTATATCCAACTCACTACGTACCAGTTACCTGATACCATGTGCATTGGTTTCGATGGAGTCGGAAGCGAAGGTAAGGAGGCGAAAGCCTGGTGCCAAAAGCATCAAAACGGTAAAATCTATGTAGATTTGTCCGTTTTAAACTTTTTTTTGTACCTAACCTGCCTTGTCTATCAAATTGTGATTAGTTGCAAGTTTCTCTTTTCTAATGGTACTGCCAACTTCAAGAAATAACAATTTTGAATTATTTACAAAATACCACTTCTTCTTTTTATGAATATATAAAACATTTAAGTCCCATACAAATAATTTTATATATCCGTTAAAACACTTAGGAAAATTCTACAAAAATTCCAGAAAATCACTTTTAATATGTTTACTAATATATATTAATTTCAGACCCAAACCATTAATTGATTAACCATAAATAATTTTTAACCCAAAATAAAATTTTCTTCACTGGAAAATTCAAATAAAATCCATATAAATTCAAAAAATTCTAAAAATTGAAACCCATCTCTAAAATATCATTTCTGGTCTATATAAAAATTTGCAAGGCATTTGGATGTCATTTGATAGAGTTTTCACCTTAAAACATGTGATAAAGTCTATATGAACAAACATAAATCATCAACTAGTATATATAATCATTCCATCATTCAAAACATGGCAAATCATTGCAAATAGGTTCGGATTTCATCTTAAAACCAAAAACAATAAGAAATTTGAGATGTAGTATTATTCACCTTAGCTTTAGAGATTGAGGAGCTTGAGATTTGAATGGATTTGATTTGATTTAGCTTCTTCCGTAGCTTTTCTTAATCTTCTTCCTCTTTCTCTTGTTAATGGTGGTCGGCCTCAAGTTTAAAATTTTTGATAAATGAAAAATGAACGTGTATGGAGATACACGGCCAGGGTTTAAGGGTATAAGAATGGCCTCTTTCCTATTTTACTCCTCCTCTATTTCATTTTAACTCTTATTTTAATTCATAGGTTAAATGGCATAACTATCCCTTAATAAAAATCAAATCTCAATCCCCTAATCAACACATTATTTTATATAATTTAACTAATTAAATATCCTAAATAATGTTACCAAAAATATGGGGTGTTACAAACTCCCTCCTTAAAGAATTTCGTCCTCGAAATTACGATAAGGTACAAAAAAAATCAACCAAAGAGGTAAAACATACCATCAAACAAGTCAGGATAAGTATCTCTAATCCTGCTCTCCATCTTCCAAGTATAGTCCCTATCATCGTCGCTCCGCTGGTCTTTAACAAATCTGACTGTCTTGGTTCTAAGCCTCTTCTCATCTCTTGCAACAATGCAAATCAGCTTTCTCACTATAGTCTACCACTAAGTCATCTAGCACAGTCGGTGCAATAGTAGTCTCCGGGTCTCTAACACACTTTCTGAGATGAGAAATATGGAAAATATTATGGACTCTTGCTAAACTGCTTGGTAACTCGACTCTATATGCGAGTTTCTCGATCCTCTCAACAAAACGAAAGGGTTCGACGAATCTCGGTGCCAACTTATCTGAACTTCCGAATCTAATCACACCCTTCATCGGTGACACCTTAATGAAAACCTGATCTCCAACTGAGGACTCTAAATCTTTTCGTCTTTTATCTGCATAACTCTTCTGCCTAGACTGAGCCTCCTTCATCCTAGCTCGAATGACCTCAATCTTTTCTGCAGCTTCTCTAACCAAATCTGGACCAAGAACCAACCTATCCCCGGTCTCTAACCAACAAATGGGAGATTTTCATGGCCTTCCATATAAAGCTTCAAACGGTGCCATCCTAATAATAGTCTAATAATTGTTGTTATATGAAGACTCGAGTAAATGCAGATGGTCTTCCCATGATCCCCCGAAATCTAATACATAAGCTCTTAACAAATCTTCCAAGATTTTGTTAACTCTTTCCGTTTGCCCATCTGTTTGTGGATGGTAAGTGGTACTCATCTTGAGCTTGGTTCCCAAAACTTCCTGTAGACTCTTCCAGAACTCGCTAGTGAATAAGGAATCTCTATCACTTACTATACTACTAGGAATTATGTGCTGTCTAACTACAGCTTTCATAAACAACTTCGCTAAAACAGGTGTCATTCTGGTTAACTTAACTGGAATGAAATGAGCACTCTTGGTCAATCTGTCCACTATGACCCATATACTTTCATTTTCTCTGTTCGTCCTTGACAACCCGTTAGTAATATTCATAGAAATAGAATCCCATTTCCATACCGGAATATCTAATGGCTGAAGCAACCCACTTGGCTTCTGATGTTTGGCTTTTACATGCTGGTAGTTCAAACACTGCTTCACCCATAAGCCCATATCTCACTTCATACCTTCCCAGAAGAAACTTCTCTTCATATGCTGATACATATTAGTTCCTCCCGGATGAATAGTGAATTCGAACGATGGCATTCCATCAAAACTTCTTTCCTTATGTTTCCTACACTCGGAACGCATAATCTCCCTTTCTTTCTCAACCACCCATTCTGGTCAAGACTGAAATCCTTTAAGTCATCGCTCTTGGTTCCACCTTTTAACTTCCTGATCCGTTCAGCTAACACTGGATCCTCCTCCTGTTTAGAAGCAATCCTTTCAATCATCACTGGTTAAGCTTCCAAACAAGATAATATAACAGTCTCTCCACTCAACCCAGCCTCGGATCTCCACTGGACTCTATAAGCTGATAAAGCTTCTAAATCTTGCCACTCAGCAATCATCGCTAACACCGCATTTTGATATTTCCTGCTGAGTGCATCTGCAACCTTGTTTCCTTTCCTCGATGTGTACTCAATCCCAAAATCATAAGAAGCGATTAAATCTAACCACCTTTGTTGTCTCATGTTCAGCTCCTTCTAAGTGAACAAATACTTCAACGACTTATGATCTATATATAACTCAAACCTCTCTCCTAAAAGGTAATGTCTCCACAACTTCAATGCAAAAATAACCGCAGCCAATTCCAAATCATGCGTCGGATATCTGACCTCATGCGGTCTAAGCTGTCTCGAAGCATAGGCAATCACTTTACCTTTCTGCATCAGCACAGCTCCTAATCCTGTTCCACACGCATCTGTATAAACCACCAAATCTCGATTCCCTTTCGGAACAACCAAAACTGGTGCATGGGTCAATAAGTGTTTCAAACTCTGGAACACTTCCTTACGTTTATCGGTCCACACAAACTTCACATCCTTCCTCGTTAGCTTGGTCATCGGTGTTGATATCCGCCAGAAATCCTTAATGAATCTTCAATAATAACTAGCTAATCCAAGGAAACTCTTTATCTCAATCACTGTCTGGTCTCTTCCAACTGTTCACCGCTTCAATCTTAGTCGGATCTACTGACAATCCTTTCTCTAAGACTACATGACCAAGAAACTTCACTTCCTTCTTTCAAAAATGACACTTCGAAAACTTCGCTTTTAGCTGATGCTGCCTTTGCATCTAAAGCACCACTCTAAGATGAACTTCATGCTCCTTCTCATTCTTAGAGTATATCAAGATATCGTTTATGAAAACCAACATGAACCTATCCAAGTGCTCTCGGAAAACCCAGTTCATCAAATCTACAAAGAATGTCGGTGCATTAGTCAGTCCGAAGGGCATAACTAACCATTCGTATGATCCATATCTTGTCCTAAACGCCGTCAAAGGTATACTATCCTCTGCTACTCTGAGCTGATGGAAACCTGTCGCCAAATCCAACTAGGAAAATAACTTGGCTCCACTTAACTGATCGAAAAAATCATCAATCCTCGGCAATGGATATCGATTCTTTATCATCCTCTCATTCAACTTACGATAATCGATACACAGCCTTAACGATCCATCCGGCTTCTTAGCAAACACTACGGTTGCTCCCCAAGGTGCACTACTTAGTCTGATAAAACTCTTGCCTTCCAGATCCACTAACTACACCTTTAACTCCCTCATCTCTGTAGGGGTCATCCTGCTTGGTGGCCTACTCACCGGTTCTGCTCCCGGAACCAAATCTATCTAAAACTCAATGGCTCATTTCTGTGGCAATCCAACTATAGGCTCAAAAACATCCGCAAATTCTCTGACCATGAAAAATTGATTCAGTTCACCTTCCAATTCTGTAACACCCAACAAGGCATTCACCTCATTGCTAGAACCTTTTACGCCATAAACAATCTTGTTGCTACAATCAGGGTGCCTAAGCAATATTTTCCTATCATGGCAAAATATCCTAGCATCATACTCACTTAACCAATCCATACCAAGAATAATTTCGAACCCTACAAAATCAAACACATGCAAACCGCAAATAAAAGTATGACCTAACAAGTCAAACTCTAACTGCTCACATCTCAACCCTAGAGTTGTATACCCTCCTATTGGATTCGCAACCCATAAGGAAGTAACTAAATATGTGTGTTCTAGATTAAGATTATCTATCAAACATCAAGATATAAAAGAATGCGATGCACCCATATCAAATAGAACGCTAACAGACATACCATGAATTTGAAGCGTACCTCCCAAAACTGCCTTTCCTTTCTCCTGAGCTGTTGGCTTCGAAGTAGCAGGCACCAATGCATACACCTTGCTCTTTCCATCCTTAGGGGGATCCTTGCATTGATTCTTATAGCGGCCAATCTGGTCCCAACTGAAGCACCGAACATTCTTCTTCCCGGCCACCTCCTTTGCCTTTCCAACACGACACTCATTAGCAAAATGCTCCTTCTTGTCGCACTTAAAACATACAACCTCAGACCTCCCTTTCTTAGCAGCTCCACCCTTTTAAGCACCCTTCTTAGGAAAGAAGTTCCTCTTCTAACTCTGCCCAACCTAGAACTCCTTAGCCCTACTCTTCTCTAGAGAATCAAGCATCTCCTCATGCCTTAAGGCCATCTCCACTACAAAATCAGAAGGATATATAATATGAGATAATGTTGCCCTGGCTAACTCAAGCTTCAACCCCTTTATAAACTTCTCATTCCTCTTCGTATCCACTGAAGCATACCCATATCTGGCCAACTCCTCAAACCTTCTAGCATACTCCAGAACATACATCCCTCCTTGCTCTAACTCAACAAACTTTCTGATCGGAGCTGATTGTGCCATTGCAGACATGAACCTCTCCTAGAACCTCCCCTTGAAATCTGCCCATGTCAAGGTTTCCTCTTCCACACCAGCCGTCACACTGTTCCACCAAAACAAAGCTGCTCCCTGAAGCTGTCTCGAAGCAAGCCTCTTCTTCTGCTCATTCTTGAGCCCCATGTCTACAAAGATTCTCTCATAATGAAACAACCAATTCTCCACCTCTATAGCATCCTCTGTTCCCAGAAATGGATTCCCTCCAAGCTTAGCGTAATCTCCACTCAACTTAGCATAATGGTTAACTATCTGAACTTCGGAACTCCTGCTCCTGCAGCATTTACTCCTATCACTCCAGCTGCAATTCTAGCTTGCATCATATTCACAAAAAACTGATACATAGCTCCCATGTCCACCTGCGGGACTCCAGCTCCCACATTCTCTGCTTGTGCTTGACCTTGGGTCCTCCTCGTATTAGGTCCGGCATTCCCATCGGTGCCCTTCCCTCCTGGGTTAACTCTTCCTCTTCTACCATCCGTATTTGTATTCAAACCTCATGAGATACTGAAAAACAACCTAACAAAGATAGGAGACTAGAAATAAAGCATATACTTATATATAGCAAATACAAGTACGTTACTATAGCGTTATCCCATACCCCAACTTTACTCTACCTCCTTAAGATTATGTTTTCAAAAATCATTTTTTTAATTAAAGTCTTTCACAAACCTATGCTCTGATACCAAGTTGTAACATCCAGTATCTGGAGGCCAAAAGCTAAGCGCTACAGATGCTGCATTCATCTATAGTATTAACTTTTGGTCACAAAATACAGTAATGCTAATGGTATCCATAATATCAGAAGCACTTGAATATGAACAAAATCATAGATCTTAAAAACAACCTTTTACCGATTACATTTCAAAAGAAATTCATATCCAAGCTACATAATCCCATAACGTTTCCCTGGTAAAGATCCATTATAATCATTACAGAAATACGCCAAGAGCGACATATGACGATGCCCCATTGGTTGATCAAAGCACTATAATCATATCTGACTTCATACACACAATGAATATAAATGGAATAAACTGCAACTCCAAATTAGCTATCTGACAACCACCTGCTCATCTCCGAAATCTTTATTCGCCAAAACTAAAACCATTAAACCTCAACCCTCAGCCTACTCAAATCAATTTTGAGCACCCGAGATTTTAAGGGGAAAAAAATTTTGAGTCAGACATAAAGCCTGGTGTTAATAATACTGTTACATCTCGGTTTACTGGTATTAAGTGAGACCACACCGCTTAGCGGAACGGGTTTTCCCTCAATAATATCCTCTTTAAAACATATATTTTGCAAATCTTTTCCTGAAACCAAATTGATATAATAATAATAATAGCAATGTCTATTAAGCTATAATCAGGTAACTAATGGACTATCTGTCCACAAGTAATAAGTGGACTATCTGTCCAAAAATTGGGCCGACTGCCCGCAAACTGGACTAACTGTCTGCAAATTGGACTAACTATCCACAAACTGGACTAATTGTCCGCAAACTTTTCTTAGGGTTAACTACCCTTCATCTTTTTCCTTAAAAATCTTTTCAAAATGATTTAACCTTTTAAATCATACTTATACAAGGAAAATATATTATTACTTTACACTAAGCTATTTTGCCATGTTATATATACTTTACTCAAAATAATGTTGATAAATTTTAAAGAGGATTACCTACCCCCTCAAAATAAGTTAAAATCCTTTTTAACTAAAAAACACTTAGGCTATGCTACCTAGTTAGTATATTCGAAACCTTTGTTTAAAACCTTTAAACAGCCCTTTCGAACCCTTGAATGTAACCCTTTCGAAACCATTGAAAGTACCCCTTTCGAAACCATTAAAAGCCTTTCCTTTGAAAGCTTTAAACATTAGACATCCTTCTTTACAACCTTTAAACCATGCCACTCAAAAACATTGGAAAAACCTTTCCTCTTAGATCTTTCGAAACCATTGGAAAACCTTCCTTCAAAACCTTTCGAAATCATTGGGGATCCACCGCTTCGAAACCTGCATTAAAAAACCTTTCGAAAGCATTAAAACATTAAACCTTTCGAAAGCCTTTGGGTTCAATTTAAAACATGTGGAAACCATACGATACCATTCAAAAATTTATTTCTTCGAAACCTTTGAAAACCGTTTTGGGCGAAACCATTTGGATTATGCCTTCAAGTAGAGCAAAAGGATCAGAAACCCATTAAAGTCGAAAGCATTTCTTTCAAAATCATTCCTAAGTAAAGAAGTGATGGTGTCGAAACCATCCCTTCAAAAGCATTAGAGAAGTGGTTAAGTTTAAAAAGCAAAGAAAAGCAACCCCTTCAAAACCAATCTCGGTCGAAAGGTAGAAAGGGGCAGTCATGGGTTTCGACTTAGTCGAAAGCAATTATTTAAAAACAAAGGTGGAACCCAATCAAAACCATTTCTTTAAAACTAATTGACCTGGTCGAAAGCCAAGCCAGTCGAAAGTTATTCAGTCAAAAGCAAGCTAGCACATTTTCATTTAAAAGCAAAGTATCGCTTCAACCCTTTTGGAACCCCTGGTTTCAACTCTATACCTTCCTCCTATATCCAATTCACTACGTACCAGTTACCTGATACCATGTGCATTGGTTTCGATGGAGTCGGAGGCGAAGGTAAGGAGGCGAAAGCCTGGTGTCGAAGCATCGAAGCAGTAAAAACCATGTAGATTTGTCTTTTTTAAACTATTTCTTTTTACCTAACCTGCCTTCTTTGTCAAATTGTGATTGGTTGCAAGTTTTTCTTTTCTAAAAGTACTGCTAATTTCCGAAAATAACAATTTTGAATTATTTAAAAAATATCCCTTCTTCTTTTTATAAATGTATAAAACATTTAAGTCTCATACCTTAAATAATTTTATATATCCATTAAAACAATTAGGAAAATTCTACAAAAATTCCAAAAAATCACTTTTAATATGTTTTCTAACATATATTAATTTTGGACCCAAACCATTAATTATTTAACCGTAAATAATTTTTAACCCAAAATAACATTTTCATCACTGAAAAATTCATATAAAATTCACATAAATTCAGAAAATTCTTAAAATTGAAACTCTCTAGAATATCATTTTTGGTCTATATAAAATTCACAAGGCATTTGGATGTCATTTGATAGAGTTTTCACCTTAAAACATGTCATAAAGTCTATATGAACAAACATAAATCATCAAAAAGTATATATAACCATTCCATCATTCAAAAACATGGAAAATCATTGCAAATAGGTTCGGATTTCATCTTAAAACCGAAAACAATGAGAAATTTGAGATGTAATCGTTATTCACCTTAGCTTTAGAGATTAAGGAGCTTGAGATTTGAATGGATTTGATTTGATTTAGCTTCTTCCTTAGCTTTTCTTAATCTTCTTCCTCTTTCTCTTGTTAATGGTGGCCGACCTCAAGTTTAAAAATTTTGATAAATGAAAATGAACGTGTATGGAGATACATGACCAAGGTTTAAGGGTATAAGAATGGCCTCTTTCCTATTTTACCCCTCCTCTATTTCATTTTAACTCTTATTTTAATTCATTGGTTAAATGGCACGGCTACCCCTTAATAAAAATCAAATCTCAATCCCCTAATCAACACATTATTTTATTTAATTTAACTAATTAAATATCATAAATAATGTTACCAAAAATATGGGGTGCTATAGGTTGGCACTTGGAATAAATTGAGTTATTTCAAGATGGATTGTTTTTCCTTCGTTGTCCTCTTGGATTTGTACAATGATGGTTGTCTACACGTAAGTTCTTTTCTTGTCATTTTCTTACAAATCCAGATTCATAGTCCTGCTATCACTGAATGTCTTTTTCGTCCTTTATAAATGTACCGCATATGCCCGGTAATCCGACTCTGGCAGAAAACCTCCATCGACACCATCAAATCCCAGAGGAATAGAGACGCTAAGATGCTTCTTAAAGATAAGGATCTGCATGCATATAACTTGTTGGACCCGGATTGTAGCATCGGTCTTACTCTAGAAACTACTAACAGTGATGAGGATGGTTCTTCGTCCGGAGATAAGGAGACCACTTATCAGTGTCCATAGTTCAAAGTCCAGTAGTTGGGACTGGCGACATACAAGAGCATACTGAAGAAGGTAAAGTTTTAGGTGTAGGTGAAGGAGGAGGTAACGAAGGAAGAGAAGGCCAAGCTAGTACTGTTGCGGGCCATGACCTATCTGTTGACGAAGGCAACAATGACGACAAGCAACGTCTCTACATAAGAAGTCTTAAGATTAAGATCGCCGAAAGGCAGATTTGGACTCTACCTCCATCACCGCCGGCCACAACTATATTTGAAATTCCCATACGACCTTCGGAGGATCCTTATGCTTGTGTTGGGCTGATCCTGGATAATATCCCTTCATATGATCTTAACGATATGAGCATTGGGGATGTTAGATCCCCCATCTGCTTCCAAGAAGATATGCCTTCGACTAAAGCAGGGGAGACTACCCCTGTCAACAAAATTCAAACCCTCGATCTGTTCAGGGGACACTAGGACACTCATACGCACATGCACTACCCTTTGCTCAGCTTACATTGTATTCTTGTTTTTTCAAAGTTGACTTGCCTTCGTTTTATTTATAGGTTCCATGGAATGATGTGGATTGTATGAGGATCTTCAAGATCAGATGGGATACCAACTGAGGAACTGACCATGTGCGTGCCTCTACAACTCCAGCCATGATTCGGGCTCTAGCCAACATTCAAATAGTGATCGAGGAAGCAGAGAGAAATACTATAGGTCACATGACTTGTCGTCTAGGTGTCGATCTAGATTCAGGTCACCATTATCCAAGGGTTCGAAAAAGCACTCTAGTCGCCACGACGACGTTCTTTGCGATGACCCTTCTCGTACTTTCCTCTCTACCAAACAAACAACGTCATCTCATACTTCTCGGCACTCTCACCTCCATCGAAATTCGCTGCCTCCGGTTCCTCTCGACATAGAGCTAATAAAGCGCCCATCGAGCAGCATACGGAGCAGCCTATTGTCGAAACATAGCACCCGATCACTTCTAATCCTCAAATAGTTGAATTGCAATATTGCTTCCCTAAGATCAATTTTAAACGCATCAAGTTTGTTCCAAATCTGAAAGGTATTCCTTCATGTATTAAGGATTAGCAATGTTGGAAACATGTACGGTCAGTACTTTATCTAGAGAAGGTTGGCTAAGCAGATCTCGAAATATGCAGAGAGCTTAGAGACTGAGATCATCAGACTTCAACTGACAGTAGGTTGAAATGATTAGATTATTGCTCATCTTAATATAGAAGTCACCGAGCTGAAGAAGGCACAGGAGGTCGTCGATCGAAAAGTCAAGGACTTAAATGCGATGATCGAGCAGGAAAAAAAGAATCATTTAAGTCAAGTTGAGTTCATTCACCATAGAAATCATGAATTAGGTAAAGAGGTGAAAGAGCCAAAGGCATAGCTCGAAAAAGAAAAGAATTAGAAAGATGAGGCCCTCCAAGCAACTGAGTAATACTGCGAAGAAACCGTCGAAACATGTAAGCAGAGAGATGTCGCGTTGGAGAAGGCCAAGAAAGTGGATGAGTTTGTGGTAGCTATAGAGAGGCGGTTTAAGGGTACTTTTGATCCACCCACCACCAACTACAATGCCAACATACTTAATTTTAGAGATATGGCGTGGCTTAGCAAGGGTTATCCCCACACTCTAGCGATGGCATGGGAGAAGATTATGCGAGAAGAGAAATAAAATTCAAAATGAGGTGAAGTGGATTTGACAGAGCTGGAGAGTGTGACTCTAAGTCCAAAGGAGATCGAGGCGCTCAGAGCAGATGAGCTTATTTTACACCTGGAGTTGGCTGCTACAGTTAAGAAAGACCGAACTGATGGCTCCTGTACTACTCCTTAGGATATCACTACAGGCCTCACTTCCGGGCTTCCAGCTGCATCCATCACTCCACCTATTCCTCCGTATAATCCAGATGCGCCACAACTACAAAGACGAGCATGTTATACCCCATCCAAGAGGGTAATTCAGATGGTATGCCCATCCGCATGGAGCCTTAATTGGTGGAGGTATTTCTTTGACCTCACCCATATTTGAGAAGACACAGATGACATCGGTCGATGTCTCTAATCTCTTCTTTCATCTTTCTCAAATTTCAGGTCAGCATGCCATTTCTAATCTTCCGAAGGAGGATACCCAACCGGTACAATAAGCGACAATGACTGATTCAAAAGTCGTGATTATTTCTGGATGACTCCGAGCATTCCAGTTGGCGACACTCTGGGCCCTGGCGCGTAAATGATTCACACTTTACAAGAAGAGAGGCCTAGTGACCTCTAGGATGTGCAACCTAATGATGATATTCAGATTATTGAGTCGACTGATCTTACTCAAGGGTTTTCAATGAGCGAGCTTTCTGAACAACAACTCAATCCGCTATAGATATTAAGTAACAGTAAATCAACTTTTTTCCTCTTCCTCTATCAATAGCTTTTCCCGACGAGACCATTTTTGCTTCAGTCATGCTACCTATAACCGGAAGCACTCAAAGTATGTCTGTCCCCTCGTTGCTTTGCTTGCCTTTGAAGGGTAAAGGAAGTGGAGGAAGAATAAGGAAGAAACCAGAGGGGTCCGATGCGTCACCTTCTACGGAGGAGGAGGAGGAGAAGAAATCCAAGAAGTGATCATCTATTTCCTTTATGATTTTGGTTGTATAGCCACAGGACGTATTTTGCTTTTGTTTTCAGGCCAGCTTTATGCGGATTTGGCCCTCGCTTTTGTTTTCAATATAGGTATCAATAACACTTGTACTTTTCTTCCAAGTCTTATTTCAATTTTGAATAATATAGACTTTCTGTTCCACTCAAATCTTATGTGAATTTGACTATGTGTTTGAGAACTACGCTTTATATTTAACATATTTGATCCACTTCTCATCATCGTTATCTGACTAAGTTATTAGTCCACTTTGTTGTTTAGATTATTAAGGGAAAATTACCAGAGCATCTACCTGCACACACCCGCAGATGACCATGTCCAACTCTAGAACTTGGCCGAGTTCCGATCGCCTGGGGTAATAACTTAAACAACCCTTTTAAGGATGTTTTGAGTGCGATCGTGCCTAACTCTGGGCATTAATCGAAACGGTTAATTTCTAGATAGTGATTTGGGCATCCTATTTCGGTATGCGTGTCTCGACCTTGCCAAACTCCGTGTGCTGATTGAGACTCGGTCACTAAAGATAGTTTTTTGACATCCTTATCTAGGATGTTTACTTATGATCGCCCCTAACTCCAGCCAATCGATCGAAGTTTGTTGGAGATCTTGCTAACTCCAAACACGGACCTTTCGTCTTTCCTACTCCAGGCAAGATATGGATGCTCTGCCAAAATCTAGGCACGAGCTGTAAAGGTGAACTATGTCGTTCAACCTTTAAATTTTTATACTACTGCCCCCAAGTCATGGGTTAGAGGAGTTGCAGGTTATCTATCTCTGGATAGTAGGTATGGTCGTGCTTCATGCATCCGATCATGGACCGCAGAAGCTTAGTTGGAACCTATCTTTGGGTACCTACACGCCTCCACTTTTCTCATGCATGTTTATTTATACACAACACTGCTCACAGTGTAAAATCATGTATAAACAGATTCGAGAGCTCCGGAAGTCGCTTCTTTTATAAACATTAGAAATGAATGATTCTTTCTAGCTACACAGCTTTGATTAAATATGTACAAATTTACATTCAAGTGAAATAGCATCGTAAGTGCTCGCTATTCCACATCCGTGGGAGTGATATCTCGTCCACTGTTGTTGTCTTGAACGTGTCATCTCCAAGCTTTTTCTCAATCGCATACGGACCTTCCCAACTCGGACTCCAAGTTCCCAAGGCCTGGGAAGATTTGTTTGAGAACAAAGTTGCTAATTTCAAAGGTCTAAGCTCTGACCTTGGTGTTGTAGTATCGGGCGACGCGGTTCCAGTGTGTGGCTGCTCTCAAATCAGCTTCACTTCTCATCGATCATATCGAGAGACACGAGCAAGAGTTCCTTGTTTTTTCATGGGTCATAATAAGTCACTCGATGAGAAGGGACTTTAAGTTCAACTAGGATCATAGCCTCTGAACCGTAAGCTAGGGTGAATAGAGAGTGGTCGATTACAGACTTGTGGGTCATTCCATAAGACCAAAGTGTTAACAGAAGTTCATCGACCCACTTGACCTTGGTCTTCTCCAATCACTTCTTAAGAATGGACTTGATAATCTTATTTACCACCTTGACCTATCCATTCGGTTGGGGGTGTGCCACCGCTGCAAAATCTCTTCCCGATGTGGTGTCGTCGGCATAAATCCATGAATTTGGTGCTGCCGAATTGGGTCCCATTATCATAAATGATCGTTTTTGGAACCCCAAAATGATAGATGATGTTTTTTACCATGAAATTAATTGCTCTCTTTGTGGTAATTGTGGCTAACGGCTCTACCTTAGCCCATTTTGTGAAGTAATCAACAACGGCGATGGCGTACTTTGTGGCTCCTTTAGATATCGACATCACACAAATGATATTGATTCCCCGAACTGCAAATGGCCAGGGACTGACCATTTGATTAATCTTCGTCGACCGAGCTCTTAAAATCTTAGCGAATCTCTAGCAATTATCACACTTTCTGGTGTAGTTAGTTGTGTCTCGGTTAACAGTTGGCCAAAAATACCCATAACGAAGGATCTTCTTTGCTAGGGTTTGCCCCTGGTGTGGTTGCCACAAGTTCCTTCATGTACTTCACTCAAGACTTACTTGGCCTCATCGTTGGCAATGCACTGAATCATAGAAACAGAGAAACCTTTCCTATTGAGTACTCCCTCTGACATGGTGAATCTTGATGCTTTAGGAAAGAGTTGACATCATTTGTTCTTTCTATTTGGAAGGATTCCTCTCTTAAGATAATTCATTATTGGAGTCATACATGACTCCTTCTCGCATTCGGCCTCCAGGATCTAATTGACATCCATCCGGTCGAAGCTAAAAGCCAATAGCACTTACACTAGACCCAGTTGGCTATCTTAGCCAGTGAGTCGGCCTTCACATTTTCCTCTTTGGGAATATGCATTATGGTGTAATGTTCAATATCACTAAGTGACTTAAGGGCTCGGTTGAGATAAGGATCTAGCCTCGCTCCCTTCACATGAAACTCTTTCCCTACTTAGAGCACCACTAGCAGGGAATCACAAAAGATATGCAAAGTTCTAACTCTCAGTTCCTTGGCGATCTTGAGTCTTGCAATCAAGGCCTCATACTCTACTTTATTATTTGTTGTGGGAAAGTCGAGTTTCAAAGCATAAGAAATTGAACATTCCACAAGAGTCACCAACAAAACTCCAGCATTAGAGCAACGTTCGTTAGATGCACCATCCGTGTACATCTTCCATCTAGCATTATGCTCTCCCCTATTCTCTAGAGTGTCGTCTCACGCAGTGTATTCAACAATGAAATCTACCAAAGCTTGACCCTGAATCGCTCTCCGGTGATGATAGGTTATGTCGTACTAGCTAATTTAATGTTCCATTTCAAAAGCCTTCCAAAGGTGACATGTCATTGCAGGACCTGTCTCAAAGGCTGGTTGGTCAGAACTTTGATCGGATGAGCCTAAAAGTAGAGGCAGAGTTTCCTTGAAGTGATTAACAAGTAGTATGCGAGCTTTTCCAGTTATAGGTAATTTCTTTCTGCTTCTGCCAACCGCTCACTGATGTAGTACACCAGTCTTTGGATTCAGGATTCCTTATGTACAAGTGCGGCGCTCAAAGCATGGACCAATACTGCTAGATAAATAAACAAGTCCTCATCATCCAGTGGCTTTGATAGAATGCAAAGTCTCTTCAAGTGATCCACTAGAGCTTGGAATGCATCTATACATTTTGCATCCAAGCAAAATTTCTCTTCCCCTTCTTGATCACATTAAAGAAGGGGATGCATTTGTCAGTGGCTTAGGAGATGAATCGACTTAGGGCGGCGACCTACCCATTTAAGCTCTAAACATCTTTGATCGTTTTCGATGCTTCGATGTTCCTCAATGCTTCAATCTCCTCCGAATTGACTTCAATTTCATAGGAGTTCACGATGAAGCCTAAGAATTTCCCTGACGCAACGTCGAATGAGCATTTCAAAGGGTTAAGCTTCATCTCATACTTCCAAAGAACATTGGACATCTCCATCAAAATCATTAATTTGGTTCTTCGATCGCCGTGACTTCACAAGCATATCGTCCACATAGACCTCTATTGAGTACCTGGTATGATCTTTAAAATATTGTTCAACAACCTTTGGTAAGTCGCTTCGGCATTCTTTAATCCAAAAGGCATGACAAGATAGCAATACAGTCCCAGACGGAATATAAAGCTAGCGTGTTCCTGGTCTGGGATGTGCATCTGAATCTGATTGTATCCAAAGTGTGCATATATGAACGAGAGCAATTATGTCTGATAGTCTAGTCTACCAGCTGATCAATCCTCGGAAGAGAAAAGCTATCCTTCGGGGATGCCTTATTCAAGTCAGAATAGTCAACGCATGTACTCCACTTCCCGTTTTACTTTTTCACCAAGAATAGACTTGATACCCACTTCGAGTAAGGATGAAGCCGTTATCTTTTAGCTTTTCCACTTTTTTTTTGAGTGCAGCGGATCTCTTCGGACCCAGGATGTGGCATTTATGTTTCACAAGCACGCAATTAGGATTTATATTCAATGCATGGCTCGCTATCTCCGACGATATTCTACACATGTCTGAGTGAGTCTAGGTGAACAAATTCGGGTTCGCCCAGAGGAAACCAACTAACTCTTTCATCAGTTTCACACAGAGCTATGATATGACTTTCAGGACCCATGTAGGATCCTCCTTGCTGATTAGGATGTTGATTGTCAACTCGGTTGGAGCTACCCTTCCATCCTCCGACTCTTTCTATGGGTCCATATCCTTATGGAACCAACTATGCTACTCGAGCCAGGGCTCAGGTGGTGATCGCTATGCGTCTAGAGCATGGATGTAGAGCGTCATCTCCACATCCTTTCCTATCTCTCTTCGCCTAGCCTTTTTCAGCTCGGAGACATAACATTCGTAGCCAAGCCCCTGATCTCCTTGAACAATTCCCACACCATTCTCAGTCAGGTACTTCATCATTAAGAACCATGGAGCAATGGTCGCTCTAAATTCAGTAAGGGTTAGTTGGCCTAAAAAAGCATTGAAAGTAGGGCAAAAGTTTAGCATAACAAAAGGCATGGCCCACCCTCTCTTGCGGTCGCCCTCTCCAAGTACTACTTGTAGATCCATGCATCCCACAGGCTCAGTAGCAATCCCATTAAATCCCTGGATCCAAGATTTACACGACTTTAAGTCCTTGCCCTCCAAAAGCATCTGGTTGTAGGATTTCTTGAACAGAATGTTGACTGAACTCCCACAGTCAACCAACACTTTCCTCGCAACAGCAGGGCCAATTATGGCTGATGTCACAGGAGGATCAACCATTGAGGCCTCTACCCTATCAGCATCTCTATTTTGAATAATATCATCTGTCATAGTTTTGAGTTACTTTGCCGGAACATCGTCCTCGACGGCAAAATAGCTCTCATTCACTGTGTGTTTCAACACTCCCACATACCATTCCATCTCGTTCCAGCTCTTCTCAGCTGGATGTGGTCCTCCGATAATAGTATTGATTACTAATCACTTCTCAAGTCGCTTGGGCTCATCAACTCCAAGACCGATTTACCCTTGCTAGGGGTTTGAAGTTCCTTGCTCGCCATCCTGCAGGTCTTGCACAAACTACTATAACTTCTTCTTATGGATCAACTCCTTGATCACATCACGCAAATGCATGCATACATTGGTTTTGTGACCATGCATTTCATGAAATCTACAGAACATTCCATACTTTTTCTCCTTTTCAGTCGACTCCCTCGAAGTCGGCTTTCTATACCACTCTTTTCCCTAAGTAGCTAGGTATATATTCTCAATCGAGTTATTCAATGGAGTGTAATTATCAAACTTCGGGATTCTCGGATGCTTCCTTGAATCTGTTTTCTTATCTTTAGCTCCATTGTCACTCTTTCTCTGTTCACCACTTCTACTTTCCACATTGACATCAACATTGCGACATCAACATTGCCGAAATTCCCTTCGAACTATTTTACAGCAACATTACTCTGTATTGCTTCTGTCGACAATCCAACATTGGTCCTTTCGACGTTAGCACTTGCCTCCTCCAAGCAAAAGAAGTGATTCTCCTTTCCATAGAACATGTCCATCGTTGGTGGGGGTCTCATCTTCAACCACATCCAGATATCAGTCTCGATGAATCCCCCTAATTAGTGCCATCAAAAAGATAACCTCTTGAGCGTTGCTCACTTCAGTCACTACCGCGTTAAACATGTGCAAGGAATCCTTCAAAGGCTCTCCCGCTCCGTATAAGAGGTTGGAAAGTGGCATGATGTCCTTTGGATGGGTTGTGTGCATACAGAATTACTCAATGAATTTTCAAGCCAATTGCTCGAAAGATGATATGGATCTCGACGGCAACCGGGTGAACCACATCATCGCTACTCTCTCTAAAAAAATTGGGACACAACGACATCGTACAGCATCAGTAGCTCTGGCAGAATCCATGTTCTAGTCGTACTTCATCAAGTGTTGCCTTGGGTCCGTCTTCCTGTTATATGATGGCATCACCAGCATCACAAACTTCCTTGGGTATTCCTCGTGTAGGATATCTTCCATATACGAATTTTGGCTCAGGGAGGAACCCCACTCATTATTAGACCGATGTTGGATCTCACTTATAAGTCTCCTAACCATTTCAGTCAAATTCGGTTCAGGTGGATCTATTAAACGGTGGTAATCATGAACCTCCCTAAGTGTTTGGCCCAGCAAATGCTCTTGGTTTTTTTCATAATACCTAGGCTCCCTTGACTCTGGGAGAATCGTTGTTCAACAGTCTGATAACTTCTTCGAGGCAGATCCACAGTGACCGCTTGATTTCTAGCATTCTGGCCATCTCCAGTACGACTAGAAGCCAAGTCAACATTGTCATTCAAAAATCGAGCACCAAACCATAATTGGATGGTTCGGTACCAATACCTCCCGATGGATCGGTATTGTACATATCCCTTTACCCTGGCTTGGTCCGGGCCTTTGCTTCGATACTCTAATCTCCTTTTCAACTATCTTTTGTTTCCTGTTCCTTTGCCTTTGCTCCAACGACGAGGAACTGTCAAACTCTGATACGGAAGGTGTTATGTCCCCCTGCCTCTCCTACGGCTGCTTTTCAATTGATTTAATAAATTCAAGCTTCTCATTTACGGATTCAGTTCATTGCGGCTTTCCTGGAGCCTGTCTTCCATTTTCTTCATTATACGGTCCATCTCAACCCTAGTAATCACATCTATTGGCTTTCGACCTTCGTTATTGGTTGGCTGTGCAAGTAACATGTTGGGAACTAGCACTCTCAGTGGCACACGGAGTGGTGGATCAATTTCTTCTAGGAGCCATGATAAAAAGCACTTGTGTAGATTTTCTAAGACTCTGAGTAGTTAAAAATTGCAAAAACAAAGAAAACTGGATCTATCTCTTGGATTTAAGCAATCCAATAATCTAATAGTAGATGGTGGATCCAACAGACTGAGAATCAGTTCTCAGTAAAAGCACCAAAATGTTAGTATCAAAATATGGCACAAACACCTAAGAATTTAATAAAGAATGAAATTGAAGAAAGGTAAATGAAAATGAGTAAGAAGCAAGACACTAAACATTTATAGTGGTTTGGCTAATTCATTGCCTACGTCCACTTGCGATTTCTATTGATTATCTTGTTGTTTATAAGTACATTTCTTATGGTTCGGTACCACTCCATAGGCAATTATAAGAAAATATATTAAAATTGCAAGGAAGTGAAAAGATCCCCGAAAATGATCCCCTAGCCTCCTATCTATAGCCGTAGGTTGGCGGAAATTGCTCCACCACATCTTCCTCCACGATCTACACTATCTTACAGTGGTTACTCTTGAGAAAATGTGGCTAGGTCAGCAGGAAGCCATGGATCGGTACCAATATATGGGCATGGATTGGTACCGATCCATAAGATTTACTTATGGATCATTCTTGTTGTTTTGGAACGAAGCGATTTGTCGTTAGCTTTATAATTTCCAACTTGTTTGTATGGTTGTGAGCTTATTTCTGGGCTAATAAGATAGGTCGGTGGAGGAATGAAGTTGCTGATTTCAAGTGCTTGAGGGGTTTGATAGCAAATTACAAGCGATCGATCTATGGAACTTGGTATAAGCTTTTGGCATCGAGACTTGGTAGTAGGAGGAAGTTGGAGCTTTTCTGGGGAAGTACTATGGATTGGTACCGATCCATGGGTACGGATCAGTACAGATCCATCACTTTGATGGACCGTGCCTTGGAATTGCTAGGGTGATCTTGTTTTTGTCTCGTGATCATGGTTGTACTTGATTTCTGGACTTTACGGCGATCTCTTCGGGCTTCCTGCCTTGCTAGCTTTCAAGTTCGATTCGTTAAGTCTATACAGATATAGCCTGGCCAAAAGGCTGGATACAAGAAGGTCCAAAAGGTTTTTCCTATTTCATGAGATGGATGGGAATGAGATGAATGAGTGCTGACACCTTCGTGATTCAATAAAAGAGTAGGTTTGTAGCAACCAGCTACAATAATATGTGAGGAACTAGACTACACTGGTGCAACAAGAGCAATCACCATCTGTAGTTAATACATCGAGATATGACTGTGGATCTAGTTCGGGAATTATTATCCCATGACCGAGATGGATATGAGTCAAGTTTGATTTCCTCATTTTTGCGTCTGCTTTGAATAAATAAGGTAATATTCCTCTCAGGCTGCTTACGCGTGTATGGGGCCTTGATTGGTCTTTAGGCATGCTCTGAGTTGGATGTCTAAGAGTAGTCATTGTTAGGTTGGATGTTTAGGATGTTTGTTTGTTGCTTTATTTTGAAGTTTATAAGTGAATAGTTGATTTTGAAAATCATTTGAACATGATAACTAAAACTGATTACAAAACACCAATGGAGATTGGTTACTCCCCGAGACTAATTTATAGACTGATTGGATATGGTTCTCTTGACCGAAGAAATGGGGTAATGAACCATAAGGTGCAAGTCCCCTCATATGGTTTGCGAGTGGATTGGACTTGTACAAGATAGCTAGCCACCTCATCTGAGAGTGAGTGGATGGGTTAGCAAAGAAAGTAATTCCCCTCACTAGAGAGTGAGTGAATGAGCTTGCTCGGACATTGGGTCTCCTTACCGAAGAGCAAGCAGATTGGACTCGATATGGATGTATGATCTAGAGATATCAGAAATTGGATATACGATCCATAGAAATCATGAATTGGATATATGGTCCTGAGAGATTAAAAATTGGACAGCATATTAATGGCATGATCCGAAGAAATCAGACCCTAGATTGGACATTGATTGTGTGATCCGAAGATATCTAGAATTGACCTTAGATTTGAACGCCTTACGATTTGATAACGATCGTTGATTAATTTGATTGTCATTGCCTCGATTCCATTGGACTTACTTATAATGGGATGCTAGGCGATACTAGACGAATTATAAGTAACGTTCCAATCGATGGCAATGCACTCCTATGATTAGTGATGCATGATAGCACGACCTATGATAACCTAAACCCCAAGCAAATATGGAACGACACTGATATATGATAACTTAATCATAGGCGAACACAGATGACATTGATTATGATTTATGACAAACACTTAAGTAAGGAACTCGGGCAAATGTTACTCGGGCAACACTTAAGCGGGAGAATCTAAAGGAACTAGATGATTTGCTATGATTGGTCTAGTGGATAGCGAGAGAGCGCAAACAATGACAATTTGCCAATCTCAAAGTTTATTCTTGAGTAAAGTACATCTTGTATTCACAAGGCGTACTTTGGGGGAGGCAAATGTTACTGGCCAATTTTTTACAATCTTTGAACAGACTCAAACGAATGAATTGGACTTTAAAATGGTGAAAGTAAGGCTCTAGAGACTTGGGGGCATCAAGGCTGATAAAGGAAAGATGCACAAGAAGATTGGATGATTTCTGAACAACTCAAATCATGTTGATATTGATATGATCTAGTCGGTGTTGAGATGGTTTTGAAATGTGACATAGTAGAACTTGAGGAAAGGAACTCGGGCTACAAGCAAGACTTGGAAAAGTTAGCAGAGTTGATAATGGAACAGGTCGGTACTGACATGAATCATGTCAGTACCGAGTTCTTTTGGAGCTTGGAAATCAAAATGTTTGACTCGATTTTCATTCCTAGATATTCAGATCTGGAGCATAGGACTTGTTCTAACCTGAATGGCGAAATCTATGCTGGAATTTGCCTATAAATAGCAAGCTGCTTTCAACTAGAGGGGAACTTTTAGCACTCGAGATCTAGATAGCTATCTTTTTCCAATATTAACTTTAAAAACTCTCATTAATCAGAGATCTACAAGATTATGGTTGGATTTCCATTGTAATCATTGTATTCGAGAGAGAATTAATCAAATAATAAGATTAAAGTGGACGTAGACTAGAGTATTTGCCGATATAAAAAGTGCTTGTTTGTTCTTGTTTTCCTCCATTCTTACATGTTATGTCGAGATCTACTTCCTTTTGGGCAAATAGATTGGATCTAGTATTAAATAGTAAACTTCATAGGTGCACTAAGATCTAACTAGGGAATTTTTTTAAAAATTTACCCATTCAACCCATTGCAAACAAGGCCAATTCTTACATATATTGACCTAGGACTTTGACCAAGATATCTGCTCGCTCCTTGCCGCTGGTACTTGACTGGAGTAGCTTGGATCTGGTGGATTTGGTGGAATATCATCCAGTGTAACCATTCCCTCCATCCATCCAGTCATGATTTTTTAACTCATAAAGGTTTGTATATATTAGTAATACATACATACATATATATATATATATATAAGCACACACATGCACACACAGACGTATGTATGTATGTTAATAAACTAGTAAATTATTGTTACTGTCAATTTTTTGGCAACAAGAGTGTTAATTTAAAAAAATAGAGCACTCGTTTTGATGTCTCGAGGTTTGAACATATGACCTCTCAGACTCAACCTACAGCATCATACCACTACCATTAGAACTAGTGGTCCTTGACAATGCTACCGTTGATTTTTGAAAAATACTATCTACATTTTAATGTTAAAATTTATTAATTTATCATTTTCATATCATATTGTTATGCTAGACTTAACTTTAAAATAGTGGTTAGTTGATTGATAGTGGTATGGTAATCATAAATGGTTACAGGATGAGCTATTATACTTGTGCGTTGTTGGGCCAAAAAGTGGCACAACACCCCAATTTGAGTTAAAGAGAGTAGATCTCACTATAATCAGCAAGTAAAAGATAAATAACATAAGAATTTTTACAGCAGTTTGGCAAATTTATGGCATACGTCCACTTTAATATTATTATAGAGATAATTGTCATGAATACAAGGGATTTAGAGTTCAAGTTCGTTTATAACAGCAAAGGGTAGCTTCTTAGAGACAATGTACGGGGAGAGATAAGAGTGTAAGAAAGAGAATGGCCAAAAGTCCTTTCTAAGTTACCATAGACATGTTGTTTATAGACAAATCGCCCAACGAAGTCGCTCAATCAAGAAATACCATGCCAAACTCCAGATCTAGGAAAGTAGGAGACAAGATGAAGCCCCTTATGCCTAAAATCATATCGGTACCGACATGAATCATGTCGGTACCGATATTATTTACTAGTTGCAAATCATGCGACTCTCCAATTCCCTATCTCCTATCTCCTATCTTCGATACTTCAAGTTCCGAGTACTTTTTCCTTATAAACCAGTTTGCTACCAAGAGGTTCTGACATATTAGTGCTCATCCTTTTCTGTACAGCATTTTGGAGTTGCTTAACTACTTCTTCAGAAATGTGCCTCAAGATGACCACATTACCCATTAGTACCTGACCATAGGCCCAGAGTTTCCCAAAGTGCTTGAAATCGTAACGGTACTGACCTGAAAAGAGGTCGGTACCGATCACTCCCTTTGTCTATTATTTCAGTCCAATTCTCTGAAGCTTCTTCCATTGTCCTTTCAAGCATGCCTCCAAATCCTTAAACCATTTCGTCTTAATCATGACTTCCAGATTCATTTGAAAGCCACTTGATCTAAAAGCCGGATGACACCTACCCCTAAAAGTATGCTTCTGTTGGAAACAAAGCGTGCTTTGGATCATAACAAGCATATATAACCATCCACATATGTCCATCGATCATCCAAGAATTACTTTAAGGTGTTGTCTCCATTCCAAGGACATCCATTCAACCGCTCTAAATAATAGTCGCACCACTTTCCATGCCAAGGTTAGGATCTACATTTCTTCAAGATCGTTATGCACCTCGGCCAGGTGAGAGGTCCTTTTTCTCCTTTCGTTTTCTCTTTCCTTTTTTATAGCCACTAATTCATGTCGATACCGACCACTTCATGTCGGTACCGACATGAACTATTGAGTCATTTTCCTCTTTAAGTATTAACACTTAGGCTTTTTTTAGATTTACTTCTCACTTCTTTGTTTTCTTTAGCTTTCGGTCTTGATCCCTTGCAAATTAGCTTTTGGTACCGATCACTTGCTCTTCGTTTCGATAGTAGTTGTCACCCTAAAAGAATTTGACCCTGAATTCATCAAGTCCACTTCTAGACTACAGATTACCAAGGTTGATCGTTGTTGTTCGGCATCATGGTGGCGGTGTTATGGCCATACTTTGGTGGTGTTAGGATGGAGTTTTCTAGTTATTGGACACGACGGTTTCAAAATGTGATCGGCCATTCCTCTCTTTCCATGGCTGTGGCATGTCCTAAGGAGCCCTAGGGTCAGATTCATGCTTGACCCGAAGGGGGTATTTCCAACATACGAATTTCACTTGTTTTGTGTCGACTTTAACACGAGTTCTACTTCGGGTCAACCATGAAAGTTTTCTACCTAGCCAAAACGTAACACTCCTATATCCTAATGTGCTTGAATTGCCTTCCACAAAAGTTTGGTCAATCACTAGTTGTCATTCCAAACCTCGATGAGATAGTTCTTTACAAAGAACGACTACATTGAATGCACTGCATCATCTGAATAATTCCATATAGCAGTTCAGTTACTACATAGTCTTGTGTTCCTACAAAAGAATGCTCTGTGTCACTCCAGACAGCGGTTCCATTATCGATTATCTAACGATAATGGGTAAGATACAACACACGGTTCCATCATGCGAAGGAGCTCGTTTACCTGCACTAGCATGCTATCTAGATAGAATGTTCTACTCTTCATGTATGGGATGCATAATACACACTGCATTGATTGAAATTTCCAATTTTCCTTGGTCAACTTTCGTCGACATCCATTAGATTTTGAGTGTCGGTCACGCGAGTTCATATTAAAATAGAATTTTGAAGTAAAACATAAATGATTGTGTTTACTAAAAAAAAATTCAGTCTAGAATGACTCGACATTCACCTCGCTTTAACGTTGGTGCTAGGTCATCAACTCCACCTGAAACTAGGTCTACCACGGCTCAAGCCTAGACATCCATGCCCTCTGGAACTAAATGCTCAATCACAACTGATTTATAGTGGATGATAGTACTAGTAGCGCCAATCTAGGTACAGCCTCCTCCTCTCAACGAATAGATCGATTTAAGGATCTCGGAAGATCCCCTAGAATAAATGCTGATAATCCTAAATTCCAAGTCACTCCGAACTATATGCCTTCAATATGATATCCCAAAGAGTTACGTCGTGCTACCAACAGTTAACCAACAGGCGCACAATCCTCCATAAGGTTATATAGCCTGCAACAAGTACATATTCCTAGGCGGAGTATACCACCTTTTAATCCATTCCTCTGAATGTTTCACACAAAACTTGGGCTCGCTCCCACTCAAGTACACCCTAATGGATATACCATGCTAAACTACTTATACATCATATTCATAACACAACTTCATCGGCCTCCAACCTTTAGGGAGTTAACACACCTTTTGAGCTTTAAACAACGGAGCAAGTCACCTTTCTTGTCAATAGTAGAAGCCTAGTGTCACTGCAAAGTTATCGAGGCACTTCACAATAAGCCCTCATACTTTAAGAATGAGTACTTCATCTGATGCCCCTTTGGGTTCAATCGGTTTTGGTTATCTGGAAGTAAGACCTCTTCCTTTCCATTCTTGGATTCTTACCATCTAAGTGTCAAACTTCTTATCTGATCCCTTACAGATATTCCTTCTTAAGATAGAAGCGATGTGCATTCTAAGATACTAAAGACCCTTAAAAGAGTCAACATTCGATTATGTACCATTGCTTACCTCTTAACGGATGTTGATCAGCTCTTTGAATGGAGAAAACTTACGTTTTCTCTCTCCGATGTCAATAGAATCAATCAGATTGACATCTAGTCATTTGAGCTGGAGAGGAAGAGTTACGACAACACAATAGATGATTACAAGAGAAAGTTAGCCGAGCTCACAAAATAAAGGGACGAAGCTCAAACATCAGTTGAAAACCCAAAGGCCCTCATTCAGGAGATGTCTAATACACATACTCAAGCCCTCACTGTGATAAATGATCGGCATCGAAAGGCACAACATGAGAACGATTAGCTCATTAAATAGGTTAAAGCCAATCATATAGTGATCAAAGAGACAAACATGACACTACATGCCAAAGATAGGGAAATCCAAATACTTTAGACCAAAATTGAAAGTCTCAAAGCCAGTCTGAGTGCTGAAACAGAGGCAAAAGTAGAGGCTCGGGTCGAGCTTGGTGCAGTTGTATTTGAAATATACGATCTTAAAAACCAAGCCGCAAAGGATAAAGAAGAAATGTACTCCACTCTTCAGCAGTTCTTCGCAAATGTCATTGAAGAGAAGAATTTGAAGTGGTTAGGGAGCAGGTATTCCATCACTCTAGCAGATGCATGGGAGGAAATCTTGCATCATGCGGCTATGTCAGGTGAAGGCCTCATCGAAGATTAATTGAAAACCAAATATTTGGACATCGACGATATCATAGCCTTAGAGAAATGCAAGGCAATCCTGGTAGAAGAAGATGCGGCTGCAAGAAAATCTCCCATCGAGGCTCCTGCTAGTCCTAGCATATTAGGACAAGCAGAATCGTCATCTCCAAAGTCTAAAGTGCCTACAATTGAAATTCCAACTTCCATGGGAGCCAGCATTGAGGCTGCCCTTACCACAACTCCTTCTTATGCTACCTTGGCCACTGGCGAGCCCAATATTCCTGTTTCTATTTCTTAATCCATCCAGTCATTAATAGAAGAGGGCGAAGTCACTACATCCCTTGCTAAAGAAACTCCTACCTGTGAAGGTATTTCTCTTATCTGTTCAATGTTTGAGAAAATTCAATTCTCGCCCGAGACTGACACCAACCTGTACTTCACTGTTTGTGAACTTACAGGTCATTCGTTTCTCCCTACTCCACCACCAATTACTCAAGGTTTGGGTCCTGTTGCTATCTCCGCCGATTCAACCTCCATCACTACGAGACTAATTTATCCCGTCCTTTCCTCCAGCTCTATCCCTAGTCTTGACTCGGAGAAGATCGAGGCTCTGGAGTGATTAGACAATACCTTGTAGTCCTTGGGGGAAGACATCACAATCACTAGTGCTGCATGCCCAACCGATCCCATTTCCATGGCAGAGAGATGGAAGCTACACCTGTCAAAAATCAAAGTCAAGAAAGAACATATGACCAGAGAACTTGTAGGTCTAGGACAAACATATCCTACCCTAAAGATCCCTTCCCTCAAAATCAAGCCTCCAAAGGGTAGCGGTACTGATGGATCCTCAAGATCCTCTGACCCTACTGTCGATAAGCGTGAAGATTCCTTTGTCATTACAACTGAAGGAGAGACCACACACTCCGAAGGCAGCAACCCTGGAAAGGGAAAACCTGGAAAGGACCAATCCAAGGATAGGAAGGACCTAAAGAAGCACCTAGTGAAGGATGATCCGAAGGGTGGCAACAAACGAGGAAAGAAGAAGCAGACTTCTTATCTAGATTATATAAAAGCAGCTTTAGTGCCTCTCGATGTGTTTCGAAGATAGTTTACTTTGGTCTTCTTTTTGATGTATTTTTTTTCTTTTGTACGTAGGCCAAGTTTGTTCGGGATAGGCCCATAAAACATTTGTATGAAAAGTGGTTGTAAATAAAGATTGTTGTTTCTATACAACCTTTATTCGTTTTACATTCCTGCACTTTACTTTACTTGCCTATATAAAACCGCCTACATATATAATATAACTGCCTATGACATGATCAACTTATATTGTACATGCCTGTGTTTGTGCGATTTTATTACTTACTATAGCTCTGTACATATAAGTAAAGTTCTATGATTGCTCATTTACATTTCATTGCATAAAACTATTTTACCACTACCGATGTATTTCTATCTTAGCCAAACAGAACCTGTTATTCACATGGGCATCTTCATGGAAGACTTTGTTCATCCTTGGTCGAGCTTTGTCGGCTGTGAACAAGGTCATAGTCAAAGGAATGCTCGACTTACTACTGTTTCTTATCTTTGGGAAACAATGTCCCGAGTGTCTATCTTTGGGCCCATATTTCGATCTCGCATAGCTCTAGGCATTAATCGAATTCACTCACTACCCTTCACCACTCACCGTCGACTAGGCATGTCTCACGAAGCCGTAAGTGATAAATAGTCCATTTACCCATCGATCCCTAACTTTGGGGATCAATAGTCCATATGCTTATCTTTGAGCATCAGCATTTGACCTTGCCAATCTCTGGGTATCGATCGAGATAGCTCTTTGACCAACATCATTTTATCCTCGGTTGGGCATGTCCTGCCAAGCTGCAAACGTAGTCATGGAAGTTCCAATTATACACTGATTCATACTCCAGGAATCAGTGTTTCGAGCGCCTATCATCGGGCTCCGCTCTCGATCTTACCTATCTTTAGGCGTTGATCGAGAACATACATCAACCATCCTCGCTTATCCTTGGTCGAGCATGTCCTGCTAGGCCATAAGCGCGATCGTGAAAACCCTAGTTGTACACCGGTTTCTATCTCTAGGAAGTGGTGCTCCAGGTGCCTGACTCTAGGCATCCCTCATTGACTTTACCTATCTCTGGGCTTTAGTCAATACCAAAGGAATATGGGCATACTATTCGATCAACCCTTATGATTATATTCATTTATCCTGATCTTGGATCAAATGAGTTGGTCTGTACCTATCTTTGGGTACTTAATTGTACTATTAATCACACAACACAAGGTTTTTGCTTACAAGACACAGTTCTATTGGTTCAAGAAGCTAATTTTATTTACAAACAAGAGATATGGTAAATCCTACCTAATTACATTGCCCCTAATTCACTAGGGTGGCTTATTTGCAAAAAAATAAATTAAATAAATCCGACTGAAATATCATTGCAACAAGTCGTTATTCCTTGCCCACGTAATTTGGATTCCATCGACAGTGGCCAGCTTTAAAGTTCCATCTCCAAGCTTTTGTTCAATTGCATAGGGACCTTCCCAATTCAGAATAAATTTCCTCATACTAGGAATGACCCGTTTCAAAATGAGATCACCCACTTCTAAGGTATGGCTCCAGATCTTGGTGTTGAAATGCCATGCTACTCTTTTTTGGTCTGTGCAGTTAAAGCACTCTACGGATTCAATGCAGCGGTGGTGCAAAATGTCACAACAAGGGTATAGCGGATGACTCTAAAATGCATATAAAACTTGTACTTAATATTTTTATAGATATATAGATGGTAATTAAATGCATAATTAACATTCAATTTAATTATAATCAATACATATTTAATTTTAGATAAAAGTATGTGTAAATATATTATAAATAAACATAAACTTATATTTAACATAATTAAATTTAATAGAATATCAAAGTACTTTTGTTTATGAAAATATGTTAAAAAAATAATTTCATAATTTTTATAATGTATAAACATCATTTTTCAATTCATTTTGTTTAAAACAGATATAGCGAGAATAGCGGAATATAGTGGGAATAACGGGATATATCGGAAATAGTGGGGCTTAAAGCAGAAAGGCTATTTTTAAGGTTATTTGGTAAAATCGTAGCGGTAGAAATCCACTATGAGATATAGCGGGGCAATAGCGAGGCATTAACTACACAGTTTCTGGTGAGCAGCTACCCCTAAATTCAACCTCTTCCCGTTTCTTGTCAACCAAGTCGAGGTATTCAAGCAAGAGTTCCTCATTCACCATGGGGTCATAGTAATTTTTTCGATGAGAAGCGACTTCTCATTCTATCAAAATCATGGCCTCAGCTCCAAAGGTCAGAGCGAATGGAGTATGCCCAGTCGCAGACATGTGGGTCGTCCTATAAGCCCACAATTCAAGTGGAAGCTCATCGACTGAGTTGCCTTTGGCTTTAGTTAACCGTTTCTTCAAGATTGGCTTGATGATTTTATGCACCGCCTCCACTTGTCCATTCGTCTGTGGATGTGCTACTATCGAAAAGCTTTTCTGGATCTTATACCGATTACTTTAATCCTTGAACTCGGTACTCTAGAATTGAATTCCATTGTCGGTTATAATTTTTTATGGAACTACGAACCTACAGATAATATTCTTCGTATCAAAACTAATCACTTTACTCCTTATGATCATAGCCAGTGGTTCCATTTCAGCCCACTTCGTGAAGTAATCCACTGCAACAATAACGTACTTAGCTCCTCCTTTCGACATTGGTAGCACATCGATTACATCAATCCCCCAAGATGCAAAATGCCATAGACTAACCATTTGCGTAAGCTCTATGGATGGGGCTCTCAGAATTTTCACCAACCTTTGGCATCGGTTGCGCCGTCTAATATAATAAACAACATCATGGTTTATTGTTGGGTAAAAGTATCCATAGAGAAATATCTTCTTCGGTAATGTCTGCCCCCCCCCCCGATGTGATCTCCACAGTTACTCTCAAGGATTTCCATAAGGATTTTCTTAGCCTCGTCCTTGGCTACACACAGAAGCAAGGGGGTTGAGAAACCTCAAATGTACAACACTCCTTCTTGCATTATGGATCACGGCACTTTACGAAGGAGTTTTTGTCATTCGTGCCTTTCTTTCGGGAGAGTTCTTTTGGCAAATAGTCCTTGATCGAAGTCATCCACAATTCATTTTGCTCTGCGGTCACCAAGATCTAGTTAACATGCATCTGCTTGATGCTCGAAGCCAATAAAACTTCCATCGGAACCAATCCCATCAATTGCGCATCCCTGAACATGCCAATTTGGCCAGTGCACCAGCCTTTGTGTTCTCCTCCCTAGGGATGTGCGTAATTCCTTCTTTACCAGCCAATTGGGAGTCACTGAATACATGCAGCATCCATATTCCTAGCTTCCTTGCTATCTTGAGTCCTGCTATTAATGCTTCATTCTCAGCCTTATTTGTTGTCGCGAGGAGCTCTAGCATTAATGCATAGCTAATCGGTCATCTTCTGGAGTCACAAGTATCACTCCTGCCTTATAATTGCGTTCATTGGAAGCTCTATCTATAAATATTTTCAATTAAGAAAGTAGGACCATATCATCTTCCTCTTCTCAATCTCGGACGGTAAATTCGATGATGAAATCTACTAATGCTCATCCTCTTATTGCCCTCCTTGGATGGTAAGTGAAGTCATACAGGCTCAGATCGATGTTACATTTCAATAACCTTCCTAAAGTCTCAGGTCGATGCAGTACTTGCTTTAAGGGCTGATCCGTCAACACTTTTATTTGATGAGCCTGAAAGTATGGTTGCAACTTCCTTGATGCAATCAACAAATAATAAGCAAGCTTTTCTAGCTTTAGATCATTATTTTCAACTCTAGTAAAATGCTTGCTGATTTGATATTCTAGCCTCTAAATCCTCGCCTCCTTACATACCAATGCTACACTTAGTGTGTGAGCAGACACCACCAAATTAATAAACATATCTTCTCTGTCCAAAGGCTTGGATAGGATTGGTGGTCTTTCCATATGCCTTAGTAACTTCTCGAAAGCATCTTGGCATTCCTTCATCCAGACAAACTTTCCTTCTTCCTTTTTGAGGGCATCGAAGAATGGTATACACTTATCAGTTGCCTTTAAGATGGAACGACTCGACGTGGCAACCTTCCCATTCAAGTTCTGCATCTCCCTTCTTATGCTTGGGGTAGTTACACGTTTTAAGGCATCAATTTGCTCTGTATTAGCCTCAGTGCCCCTTGAATTCACAATAAATACCAAAAACTTACCCGATGCAACTCCAAAGGAATACTTTAATGGATTTAATTTCATCCTATACCTCCATAGCACGTCAAACATTTCCGAAAGATCATCTGTGTGTTTCGTTGCTAGCCATGACTTCATGAGCATATCATCCATACACACTTCCATTGTCCATCCAATCCGGTCCTTGAATATAGAATTCACCCATCTCTGGTAGGTAGCTCCAGCATTCTTCAAACCAAACGACATCACTCAGTAGTAGCACAACCCCAAATCCATTATAAAACTTCTGTGCTCCTAATATGAAATATTCATCGGTATCTGGTTATAGCCAGAGTAAGCATTTATAAAAGGAAATAACTCATGTCTGGCGGTCCTGTCTACTAACCAATTGATTCTGGGTAATAGGATTCTACCCTTTGGGCATGCTTTAGTCAGGTCCGAGTAATTAATGCACATCCGCCACTTCCCATTTGCTTTCTTAACCAACATGGGGTTCGATACCCATTCAGGGTATAATGCATTACAGATAGAGTCATTTGCCTTTAGCTTATCCAGTTCCTACTTCAACGCAGTGGATCACTTTGGACCCAGCCTGCGTCTTTTCCAATTTTATAGTAGGATATTTTGGGTCCACATTCAGTGCATTACACACTATCTCCAGTGATATCATGCACATATTCGAATGTGTCCAAGCAAATACATCCAGGTTTGTTTGGAGAAAAATGACCAATTCCTTCCTTAATTTGGCGCTGGGCTAAGATCGATCATAAGGACCCAAGTAGGATCGCCCATATCGATCAAAACGTTGATCGTCGGCTCAGATAATGCTGCCTGCACTTCCTCTGACTGCTTCCAAGGATCCATAATCTTAAAGAATTTGCAATGGTTTCCAACCTAAGGCTTTGGCATTGGTTGCTATTCATCCACGTTCTTAAAGCGGAGAGCCTTCTCTGTACATTTCTCTTTCTCCTATCACTTTTCCTCTCTGAGCTCAGCAACTAACATTCTAGACCAGCGCACTTGTCACCTAGAATCGATTCGACCCCATTCTCGGTGTCATAAATCACCAAGGACTAGTGCTATCTTGAAACTAGCTATGGCTAATTGGCCCAAGAAGGAATTATACATAGAAAATTAATCCACAACCACAAACTTTTGAACTTGCACGATCTTGCGGTCTCCATATTCCAACTCCACAAACAAATTAATAGTTCTGATGGGTTCCTTCGCCTCTTTTGTAAATCCTTGAATCTTGGATTTACAAGGCTTAATGTCCTTTGAAATAATTTTCATCTGATCAAAAGTCCTTTTGAGTAGAATATTCATCAAGCTTCCATAATTCACTAAGAACTGGTGCACATTACAACAATAAAAGTCATCAATAGCGACCAAAAACCGCTAGAAATGATAACTACAATGGTTCAGTAAACGTTGTATATCGATATGTTCTAAAAAACAATGGCTTATTTATAAAACAAAAAACCGCATAAAAAATCATCTTTTATAGCACTTTTTATCCGCTATTGTAACTTTTTTATAGCAGTTTAATAAACGTTGT
Organism: Allium fistulosum; assembly: GCA_030737815.1. Taxonomy (NCBI): domain Eukaryota; kingdom Viridiplantae; phylum Streptophyta; class Magnoliopsida; order Asparagales; family Amaryllidaceae; genus Allium; species Allium fistulosum. Next base: position 639,559,342 of record CM060901.1, read on the forward strand.
ATATCGACATGTTTTAATAGATATTGAACTATTATAAAACAAAAAAGCGCTATAAATTTTTTCTTTCAATTTATGCTTTTCTTGTAAACATCCTATAGCGCTTTCTAAGTGCTATGGTTTTTTTTTTGCATTTTTAAAGTTTGTCGCATCCCTATAAATCATGTTAATCAATATATTTCAAAACGTTGCATTAAGAATATTTCTAAAACATAAATCCATTTATTTAATGAAAAATCATAGAAAATATTAGATATAAATATACACACATCGTATTAAACATAACCAGATATTGATACACATAATATCCCACACTATTAACCACGTGATATTTTAATATATATGTATGCATAAACCACAAAGTAGTAGCTAATGTTACATAAAAAACAACTAGCTAGTTGTTTACATTAAAAAAGAAGAAATACACTAAATTTTTCATTCTTTCAGCTATAGATGAAACGAATATCTACATTAGAAATGAATATAAATACGAATATGAATAAAATAAAAATAAAGCATCTACATTAGAAAATTTTTTTTGCTAAAAGTTTCTTTTCAAAAATATTCCAAAGTGTCTAAATTTTTGAAAAAAATTGCCAGTCTCCTTTGCACACCTAGCATGGTAAAAATCTCAAATACAAGAAATAGATATACACGATCAAAACATGATCGGAATCAGAATATATCAATCACAAACACCTGCATGGGTAAAATATCCAAATATTTACTTATATGTACCTTATAAAATGTATATGTTACGTAGCATACACACTTGTTAAGCATTAAAACATAACTTTTAGCAATATTATCGAGTTTGCTAACATTTCCAAAGAAACATGAGCATGAAAAGAACCAAAACTGAGTCAAGAACTATCAAATACCTACACTTAACTCAAACAAGCATATGAGTGCATATTTTTATGAATTTATATAACTAAACCCGTAGAAGAAAGACTATGAATTTTAAACAACGTTAACTTTTTAGGTAAAGAACAAAAATTCTAAACAAGAGCTAGTTTTCTAATAAAAGCAGTGAATCAGAATAGTAGTGTGCATTATATTTACCAGGACAAGACTTAAGGCATTATTATTTCTATTATTAACTTAGTTTGTTTATTGTTGTTATTATCGTCATCTTAGTACTATTATATAAACTTAATTAATTTTATAAACTTAGTTAAGTATTATTATTAATTTTTATGAGCTTAGTTAATTATTATTATATGAACTTAGTTATTTTTTATAAAACTTAATTATTTTTATAAAATTCGCCGATATTCGTCTATAAACTTAGTTATTTTTTTACAAAATTTAGAAATTTATAAAATAAATTAGATGTGAAAATGTTAGATACTTTATAATTTTTTGTTGTTGTTATCATTGTAAACTTAGTTAATTTTCTTAAACTTAGTTAATTTATTATTATTATAAACTTAGTTAATTTTATAAACATTTTTAATTCTTATTAAACTTAATTAATTACGTTAAAACTTAATTAATTTATTATTTTTATTATTATTATTATCATATAAATTTAGTTAAATTTTAAAAAACTTAGTTAAATCGTTTAACACTTTATCATTTATCATTATTATTTTTATTGTTGTTGTTGGTATTCCAAACTTAGTTAATTTTTATGAAACTTAGTTAATTTTTATAAACTTAGTTTGTTTCTTTTTTGTTATTACAACTGTCATAACTATTGTTGTTGTCGTTGTTAGTATTATTATTATAAACTAAGTTGATTTATTATTATTATACATAAACTTAGTTAATTTTTCTAAAACTTAGTTAATTTAGTTAATATTTTATAATTTATTACTTTACTATTATTATTATTATAAACTTAGTTAATTTATTATTGTTTTTATTATAATAAACTTAGTTAATTTTAAAAAAATTAATTAACGAAGTTAATTTTTATAAACTTAGTTAATTTATTTTGATTATCAGTATTATTTTTATTATATAAATTTAGTAATTTTTTATAAATCTTAGCTAACTTGGTTAATATTTTATAATTTATAGTATTAGTATTATTATAAACTTATTTATTTTTTATTAAACTTAATTAACAAAGTTAATTTTTATAATTTTAGTTAATTTATTATTATTAATATTATTGTTATAAATTTAGTTAATTTTTATATTTTTTATAGTTAATTTATTATTATAATAATAATAAACTTAGTTAATTTATTACGTTATTATTATAAACTTATTAATTTTTATAAAACTTAATTAATGAAGTTGATTTTTATAAACTTAGTTAATTTATTTTGATTATTAGTATTAATTTTTATTATATAAATTTAGTAAATTTTTGTAAAACTTAGCTAACTTGTTTAATGTTTTATAATTTATTATATTATTATTATAAACTTAGTTAATTGTTACAAAACTTAGTTAATATTTATAAACCTGGTTTGTTAGTTGTTATCACTACGGGAAAAAATGCATCAGATGATAGATATGCTGCGTTGTCTGATTGCATATCTATTTGTCGTTAAATCATGTGCCGTCTCATTGCATCAAACCATAGATATGCCCCGTCGTCTGATATACACTAACACAACAAAAATAAAAAAACCATATGTTGTCTGACGTTATTGTATCATTTCTAGAATTTCCTATTAGACAATATATATATATATATATATATATATATATATATTGACTAATATGCATACCAATTACACTTATGTTATATTTGCAGAATGAAATAATGAATCGCAATTTTATTTAGACAAATATTTTATTTCAAATCAAATTCAAATTCAAATACAATACAACTTCCACTATACTTACATTTTCAAATACAATACAACTTTCTCTATCACTCTCATATATACTATTTTTCTCTACGCTCTCATATATAACATTTTTTTACTAGCACTCACACTCATTCGAGTTTATTTTTGATGTTAATCTTGATTTGCTTGCTCCAGCTTATGTCCGACCATCTCCTATACTTGTTAAATAAACAACGCAGTAAAATGGAAAAGGAAACAAACCTAAATTGCAAAAATAAAATTGAATTTGAATATTAATATTTCCTTAGCATATGGGTTTATTTTCTTTTTATGTTTTAGACAGGGACAAATATATATGTGCATGGACAACTTATGATATGCATAATGTATCATTGTGAATATCACAAGGTCGGGCATCGATTAAATCTCATGGAATATTGCAAAGGTCAAACCTGAAGGCTCAACACAGTGTAAATGTGCACAAGGTCAACCCCAAGCCTCCTCGGGGCTCAACTGAGGTGCACATATCATAAAAATAGTTTTAGCAATTCAACAACTCAAAACAAACCAGGTACATATACAAGTACAAGTACAAGCAAACCAAACAACAAGCTTTAGAGCTTAAGTAATAACATATATACACATATGTATATACATGTATATATGTACATACTCAAAATGGTTCAAGCTAAAGTACATACTAGTATATGTGAGAATTGAACATAAACGGATTTGCAATTGAAAGTGTAACAAGAAATCACAGTGCACATAAACAAGCTTAAGCAAAACAACAAGTGTTGTAGCAATACACATATACACATATGTATATACATATATATATGCAACACATGTTCAGAGATTCAACCGATAGCAAGCATCAGGGAGTCAATCATAACAAACCAGGCACATATACAAGTACAAGCAAACCAAACAGCAAGCTTCAGAGCTCAAGTAATATACATATATACACATATGTATATACATATATATGTACATACTCAAAATGGTTCAATCTCAAGTAAGACAAAATTGGTTCAGCTCAAAAGCATCAAAAGTATCTCAACACTGCCTTGAACCAGGCAGCAAAACTAAGCACACACACATGGACTCAAATGCAATTCAAAATGGTTCAGAACTGAAAATAAGTTCAACTAAACCTCAAAATGGTTCAAGCATGGAAGTTCACACATTAAAACAGCAAATTGAAAGTGTAACAAGAAATCATAGTGCAAAAGCAAGTGCCACAATTAAAACATATATATGTAGATATAAGAACATTCACACATATACACATACATATGTATGGACGTATATACATGGAAGTTCACACATACACACACATAGTAGTGATATATAAATATGTAGCGATATGCAGAAATAAAATATACACATATGTATATACAAGTGCCAGTGCAAATAGAGTAAACAAGGGACAGTTTCGATATAACCAAGCACACACATTTCGACATAACTAGGCACACTAATATACATATATACTCATATGTATATACATGTATATATGTACATAGTGAGTAGAAAGACAACTCAACAACATGTATGGATGAACCAAGACAGCAAAAGCAACATGGACCATCAAAGTGCACAAACAAGGCATCACTAGTGTGCACTACCTTGTCTCAAATTGAAACAGTAAGGGACACAAATTAAAATAGCAAGTGACATAAATTAAAATAGCAAATGTCAGAAATTGAACAAGGCACAAATTGAACAAGGCAGTGCCACAAATTAAATCAAGGCAGTGCCACAGAACATACCAAGATTAACAAGAAAACTAAAATAGCAGAGAAATCCATAGTCGAGAAAGATCATATAAATATACCCAAACAACAGCCAATATAAGCATAAACATAATTAAATGTACGCACACACAAGCAAGCTCCAGGAAAATCGAATTCAACACAGCAAACAACTCAAACAACAGCCAACATAAGCATCAAAGCAAGAACCAACCAAACTGCCTTCATCATCAACGAAACAAGAAATACAACATTGTACAACAAGTATAAGAAGCACACATGAGTTTGGACCTATGTAGTTAAAGCGCTCGGTAGATTCAATGCAGCGGAGGTGCAAAAGTCATAGCGGGGATATAGCGAGGATACAGCGGGATATAGCGGATGACTCTAAAATAGCATATAAAACTCGTACTTAATGTTTTTACAAATATATAAATGGTAATTAGATGAAAAATTAACACTCAATAGGATTACAATTAATACATAAATAATTTTAAATAAAAACATGTGCGAATATATTGTAAATAAACGTAAAATCGTTATATAATATAATTGAATTTAGTAGAATATTAGAGTATTTTTATTTCTGAAAATATATTAAAAATTCAATTAAATTAATTAATTTCATAATTTTTATAATGTAAAAATGTCATTTTTTCAATTCATTTCTTTTAAAGAAGATATGGAAATAGCGGAATATAGCGAGAATAACGGGATATAACGGAAATAGCGGGGTTTAAAGCGGAAAGACTATATTTGGGGCTATATGGAAAAATCATAGCGATAGAAATCCACTATGAGATATAGCAAGGTTATAGCGGGGTAATAACGGGGCATTAACATCACAGGTGTGGACATGGAACAATAGAAATCAAAGCATGAAATTTTCAAAACCGAAAATATAAGGAATAAAACCCTATAAATCTACTCAAATCATCACTACTTTAAACATAGAAGTCGGGAACAATATAAATCGAAAGGGGCAAAAATCGTACCAATATGAATCGAAGAACTCTCGACAAGAAGCAGCCGCAACCATAAATTGCCTACTAGTCGATGGACGCGAGCATCGATTAAAGAAGAAAGGCAATTCATTTCAACAATTTCAAAGCGGTGGTTTCAAATCAAAAACCCTAAATCAAAGCACACAATCAACTTAGTAACGAGCCCGCAAAGAAAGGCGATTGAAGGAGCAAGGCGATTCGAACGAATTTCAAATCAGCTGAAATCCCAATTCCACAAACAGTCGAATTTTTGATATGGAGTGAAAGAAAGAAACGAGTAAAAAACAAAATAGAAAGAAACAGGGAACAAAAATATACACGGGGGAAACAAAAATAAAAGGCGGCTATGAAATAATTGAGGGGGAAAAGATGGAGCACAAAATAAAAAAATTGATAACTCAAATCAGACGACATATAAAATGTTGTCTGAATAACAAGCTTGTTCATAGAGATTTCATGGGCTATTCAACAACAAATGAAAGATTCTATGGCTCTTCAGACAACAAATGGTTTTTCCATGTGTTATGTGAAAAAGTGGGATAACAGAAAATCTACCTTATGTTCTGTGATCATTGTTATTTGATTCACTTTGTGGCGTAGTGTATCGATGCTTTTATGATTTTTGTTATTAGTAGTAGTATTATTATAAACTTAGTTAATTTTCATAAACATTAGTTAAATTATTATTATTACCAACTTAGTTAATTTTTATAACCTTATTTAATTTTTATAAAACTTAATTAACCAAAGTTAATTTTTATAATTTTAGTTAATTTATTACCTTTATTAATAATATTATTATAAACTTATTTTTTTTAAACTTAATTAAGGAAATTAATTTTTATAATTTTAGTTAGTTTAGTATTATTATTATAAACTTAGTTAATTTTTATAAAAATTATAGTTAATTTATCATTATTATTATATGAAACTAGTTGCCTTGGTTGATATTTTATAAATTTCTATTATTGTTGTTATTATAATTATAAATTTTTGTAACTTAGTTAATTCTTAAAACATACTGTTTATGCGGACTAGGTGAATTGATTTCGTAGTTTCAACATGCAAAGTGTTCATTGAAATTGTATTAGTTAATGTGTTATGGCAAAAGCCTTATCCGGTTCAAGTATATGATGCGCACAACTAATAAATGAAACAAAAATAATGAAAACTACATACTCCATTTACCATGAAAAATCCAACAACTACCTCAATCTAATGCATATAAGTATACTGTATAAAGTGCCCAAGAAACACTATGAGTTTTACGGGTTATTTATGCAAACTACATGGGACAACTTATATAATCATAATATATGTGCATAAGAAAATAGCACTATTCAAATATTATTGTACTGTGAACAACATAGCCGCTATTAACATTAAATTAAATAAACTATCATGTTCCTTAATCCAAAACTGTTGACAACATAATTTCTCAAAAATGTTAGTGATTAATAGAAATATAGGTAAATAAAGCACAATAGGAGCAAGCTAAGCTACCAATTTTACCTGTGATTATTCTACAGGATCAGTGAGTTTTGGAATGTAGTTAAGAGCTTCAGATTTTTCACCAGCATTGATACAAGCTTCCACAAACAAGTATATGATAGCTTTTTTGTTATTGTTTCAAGTTTTTGTTTTATTCTGCACAAAAGGTAAAATTATCCTTTAACACCTTGCAACAAATATCCAAGCCCCTATTCTAGCATGCCATGAGTTGAATCTCTATCATAGTTGTGTTTTATAGTTAATTAAGATCAAAATTAATCTTTTATACAATCTTTCATAAAATCATGGGATGACTGTGCTAATGAATATGCACAACACTGGCTTTGTTATATTTTTTAGTCAAACTCAATTTTGTTATGAGTGCACAAGCTTGCTACAGTACATATTTTAACTAGTCAGTAGCTACTTCAAAGGCTAAAAATGCAAAGTCATGCTTTACAAAATATATGACAAAGAGCACATTGAATAGGTAAAATTTAATGTAACAATTACAGTATTACTAGATTATAAAGTGCTTAACCAATAAAATAGACCATCAAACCTAGTCATAGCATAGTGTAGAGCTCCATGTATTACAGCTTTAATTATGACACCATGCAAAATAATGAAGTCCTGTAATTTTTTCCATGAACATTGCATTAACAAGGGGCAAACAGAACAAAAAAGACAAAAATGTTTTTATATCGCTAAATTATTTATGTAATTTAAAGGTTTTGAACACAAAATTTTGTGTGTTCATTTAAGTAGAAAATATTCGGGTTGATTTATGAAAAAGATAAGTGTAACTTGTTATATTTAGGTTGACATGGTTAATCCCATTTAAAAGGATATATGGCATTTTGCATACTTACTTAGAGTGAGATGAATCATTTGTTTACAGTCAAACAAGCAAATTTAATTTACAAAATTTTGGGTATATTTTAACAGTATTATAAACGATGATATAGTTAAATCATTGGAGTTATCTTTAGAAACACATCATGGCTAACTAACGGTCAATAAACTTGAAACCATGAAATTATTTCATGTGAATACTTGATCACAGTTATTTATTTGGCCTTAGTACTCAAGATGCAAACACATAAGCTTGAAACATAGTTTTAGGTTTATTAACATCTTGCTATTGAGTTATATAGTTCCACTACAACAAAAAATGGGCGAAGATTACTTATTAAGTCTTATGTTGCTCTTGCCTTTAATAAAATTATGTTAATTTTTTAATTTTTTAAAGCATTTTGTTAAATTATGTTTTTGAAGTCTTTGACCAAGATGGATTTTTTTATCTTTTGAGAAAAAATCGTAAACCCTTTGTCTATTTACCTATCTAAATACACTTGAATTAGACTTACATAGCTACAAATAAAATGGTATATAAAATTATAAATAACCAAATAGTATCAACCAACTACTGGAATACAAAGAAAATACATGAATATTCAACTTATACATTTTCATAAACAACGCAAATAAAACTCATACTTGTAATCAAACAGATTAAAAAGATAAAAATATGAGTCATTGTCATAATAATACAACAAAAGTTCACTAGATGAATATTGTATTATCTCAATTATTCTCTTGATTACATTCGAATTAACTTTTATTTGCTTAAAGGTTGTCATCTCGATGCATCATGTAAATATGATCTTGGTTCCACATCACTATTCAAAAGATATCACTTATATTGAATCTGTTGCATACTGTAATTCAAATTAATTCTAGCATTGCTAAAAGAATGGTTAATACAAATTAATTCAATTTAACAATTATTTTACTTTAGACATTCTTACCACCAAACAAATACCTCAATATGCTCATGACTCCAGGTCGCCGTGAAATTCTAGGTCATGTTTAATACCATCGGAATCGCCACGAGATTCCAGGGCACGTTTAGCACCATCGAACTCATCGCGAGATTCCAGGTCAGAGATAATGCGGTTGAGAAGAGCATCGGGGTGGCGGTGCCATGCTTTGAAAATAATTAGGAGTGATTGGGGGATTTGGAAATTTGTAAGAGAGAGAATTAATGTTTCTCATTTGAGAGATGAAAAAAAGAATGAAAGGGAAGAGGGAATGGTGAAATAATTTTACAAAGTGGCGACCACTGAAATAATTAATGTTGATTGCCCGCTAAAAGTGTTACCTAATGAAATACCTATTTTAAATAAAACAAATTAAAACAAGCAATAACTTATCGGAATAAAGTATTATCTATTGGCATTATAAAAAACAGCCTTTATTGTAGTTATAATAGTTGGCTCACAATGGCCATTATCACTATAGGATCAAAGGTTGGGGCTTCAATCCTGTTAGAACCCCTATTTCGAAAGACTATGTCATCAGTCATCAACCTTTATTGCTTATTTGGAGCTCCATCCTCAATGGCGAAGCAGCTCTCCTATGGTATATGCTTCAAAGAGTTGACATACCACTCCAGCACTTCCCTATTGGATGAGTTTCCCAGGTTATTGTGTTAATCCCAATTCTTCCATCAGGTCACCTGGGCCCCACTCCATTGGGTCTAGGCTGGTTTCCTTAAGGTTAGTTATTTAGGGTCCATCATATTGTTAGCCATCCAATGGCTCTCTAACATACTACTGCAATTTCTTTATGTGGATTAACTCCTCAACGATATTCTTCAACTATCAACACTCATTCACGTTGTGCCCATGCGTATCATGGAATCGAAAGGACTTTCCCAAGCTTCTCTCGACTTTCGTTGCCTCCTTGAGGCAACTTTCTATATTTCTTAGTTCCTTGCGTAGCAAGGTTTATATTTTCGAATGTACCGTTCAGAAGCATGCACTCCTCTGGTCTCATATTCCTTGGACGCCATTTGGTATCATTCCATCTGGCCCAACATCCTTATTTCTCTTCCTCTGGTTATTAGAATTCCCAACATTCACGGCTATATTACCACCGGTCTATTTAATAACTGCATTACTCTGAATGACTTCCTTTGACTGTCCACCACCAGGCTTTCCTGGGACTTGGTGCCTCTTCTAGGCGCAAAAGCTGGTTAGCCTTTCGATGGAACTCCTCTATAGTAGTCAGCTATTTCATCTTGAGCCATTTTCCAAAATCCGTCCGGATGTATCCCTCGAACCAAGGCCATCAAAACCATATCCTCATTCGGATTGTTTACCTCCGTAACCGCAATATCAAACCTGTTTAGACAACCCTTTAGTGGCTCTTCAGGTCCCTGAGAAATGCCCAATAATGACATCTCATCCTTGGCCGAGCAGCATGGAGCCTGAACCATTCCAAAAACTTTTTGGCTAATTCATCGAAAGTCGAGATGAACTTCAGCACGATCCGAGTAAACCACATCGACGTGAAGGGAAAACACCTCTATAGCAACCCGCATCTTAATAGGCCTGAATTTCGACTAAATTAAAAATCAAGCCCATTAGGGTATAGATCGTTGGTATTCGTAACCTATAATAAACATGAGTGTATTAGAAGGCCATCCACATAAACTCACAATGGAATAGAAAAATATAATAAAACATATATACCGACTAAGGCTACTAACTTGGAATCAATATTATTCCTTGGATATCTAGTCATGCTGTCGGTGCTGAGCATGAATGAGAAGACATCTTCATCTATCGTTCCTATCTTGCATCAATAGCTTATCCCTCAATATCTATCCTATGGGTTGTAATGAGGAGGGGGTCAGAAAACAATGTTTCGGTGATTGGTAAAGTACATACTTTATTCATAACACTAATTTATGCCGATTGATTTCTATTCAAGTGTTATGTCTATTATTCATGACTTATCCATTTAATTCCATTTATATGTATGATATGTTCAACCTTCTTCAAGGTATAACTGTTTGTGTGTATACAGTGTATGTGTATATATATATAAACATTGTACTACTCAAAAGGAAACCCGGGCCACTTAATACTTCTTAAATAGGGAAAAGGCAGACCCAATGACCATTTAATACCTCAACCCGAAGTGGGCCCTTCGTAACATAATCGCCAGTCAACCAACCCTTACTTACAAAGACCGATGACCCCTAGATATGACACTACAGTTTAATTTTTCATATTTCTAATGCATCTAATGCATCTTAAAGACTTATCTAAGGGTTAACTAGCCTACCTCCGACAAACAAATAACTAATTAAACTTTGAGGTCTTTGCGTATCCTATACGGATTCTACACTAGTAGGAAGCGAAATCCGTCAGGGCATAACATAAGTCTTTGCTAACGACCGCCCGGGACCGCTGGTAGTCCAAGCTCTACTTCTAAATACCGGCTTATCAATAATATTGCAATATCTCGCTAACCTCCACAACCGAAATCCCATTTAGACTCACCTAATATAAATCTAGGAAATGCCCATCCCAGTTACTTAATACCTCTTGTTAGAAATGAAGCAGATCCCATTTCCCTATTATGTACCATCATAGGTAATTTAAGACTTCTTATATAGGGAGGAGGCAGACCTAATGGCCATTTAATACCTTCTGCCTCGAAGTAGACCTCTTGACATCCCTAAAGGTACTGATCCATTTAATACTTCAAATCCAAGGCAAACCCTTGGTATATTTTCCCAAACCTATATGTGAACGTATATCCCTTCCCTACGAATCTAGTTACTGATGTCCCACATCAGTAGTACATATACACAACTGTTGGTAGCCTCTGGGTTAATGGCAAACTTCTATTGTGTAACTTTACTGACCTCGCATCCCAACTATACTAAACCAAAACATTTATCCTAAACCTAAATATTGGGCTATGCCCATGAATTTACGCTCATCCTAAACGTACTATTGAGGCTATATAATTTCTTACTATGAAAATTATATTGCCTCCTAGGTTTAATTACTAGTATACCCCTAATTATTCATTGTGAATCTATTTCTATTTTATGCACTTATTATGTATATTCTTTACTTCCCTCTTACATCCCATAAATGTCAATTGTCTGTAATAAATGGTCGTTATTGTTAAAATTGGACAATCATTGATGACATTTAATTATCCATTTCAAATTCAACTTAGTATGCCTATTCCATTTTCCATAAATGTCATATTAAACTCTACAATTAATCGGTAGGCGTGGTTAAATGTATATGCGCGCGCATGTGTATGTGTATTTCTATTTCTAACTCATTAATTCCTACGCTTAGGAATTCTAGAATATACACCTACACGTACATTCTATAAAAAACATTCATTTCCATATTTTAATATGTTAGAGCAATCCTTCCCAAAAAGGGTTACCGTTAAATTACCTAAACGTGAGACTTTTGTCAGGTTTGAAATTCCAAGGATTATCTATTTTCTTTTATTGAATAGACAGTACAAAGTACGGAGAAGAACATTTGTACTTTACACATCTCTTCAATTTTGGTATATTTTTATTATTCCAAACAACACACTTTTTATACATAGTTGTGGAATTAGATTATTTATGGAAATTTACACGAAAATAGACACAACTAAATTGTATCCACAACGCTCCCAATAGACTAAAACATAGAAATTCACATTTCAAGTCAAATTAGGGCAATTCAAATTATTACTAATAATTTACAACCCAATCATCATGAATCTAGGATAACTTTACAGTCTTATCAACATTTTATTTTAACAATTTTGTGGACCGATTTCAAAATTTTCAGATTATGGTATATATACAATTCCATTTCAATTACCTAACTTATAGAATATGTGGGCGAGATTTCAATTGAATACGTTCATTTTAAGCCTACAACTCAACAGATCTTACATAAGCATAGTAATTAAATAAAACTCAACGATATAAACTTCAGTGTTGCATATAAATTATATAATTTCTCGCTCACCTTTCTAGCTTTCTAAATCTCCCAAATTCGAATTCATCTCTTTAACTGACTCATTTTCCTTTCCAATCCAAAAATATGTATAACAAGATATACAAAGATCCATTAGAATTACAGATCTAAGAGGAGATTTGAATTAAGTGGAATATAGATTTATAATTATAAAATTTTACCTTTTCGCAGAATCGATGCCCTCCTTCTCTTCTTTCTTTTATTTTCTGCCCTTCTCCGATACACACACACATAATATAATATTTTTTATAATTTTTAGAAATAGTGGAGAAGGGAATATGGCAAAGCTCTGCTGCTTTGATTAGAAAATGTGAGAAGAAAAGCGAGGGACTAGACCTGTATTTATAGGCACTCGAATCAATCGTAATCATAAGATTAAAATTAATTAAATCCAGGCCGTTAGGTTGAGGTTCAAACCTAGCCGTCATTGGTCCAATCGGTCGATTGCTAGCGGTCGATCGGCCCATGGAGTTGGTCGACCAGTGGGGCCCGCACGGTTAATATTATTTATTTTCTTTTTATTTCTTTTTAATTATTTTCGATCTGAAAGCTTCAAACATTGATAGCTTCTTCGTTTGAACTCTGATTGCAAAACTTTATGTATGAAAGTAGCTTAGAAAATCGCCACGAATGCAAAAATGTAAGTTTCATGGCCAAATTATGATTTTTTTTAAAATTCCATTTTTGAGCCTTAATAACTATTTATTAATTACGTTTATTTTTTACGAGAGGTTACAACCTTCATTGAACTGCATCTGTCACTCTGGTACCATCCATGTGTCATTCATACTTGAATAAATGCCGCCTAGGATCAGTCGTCCCCTTGTACGAGGCATCGAAGACATTGTGAACTTCCTAGGATATTTTTTCCGTAAGATGTTCTCTATAAACGAATTTCTACTAGGCGCAGAACCCCAATCTTCACTCTTTCTCCATTGGTTTTCTTCCATAAACCGCTTTATTGTATTAGCAATATGCTCTTCACTAGCCTGGTAATCCAATAGAAGACTACTAGGAGTAGCGCCGAGTGTTTGACTGTGCAATGGCTCGCTCCCTAACGACTAGGCTCTCCTGTCTTTGGGAGAACCACTCCTTTGGATCTTCTTTGTCGTCTTATTGGCTCTGTAGTAGTCGTTTGAACACCAGCATCTTGAGTTCTAGCATTCGGTCGAACTTTATTGCCAATGTCCTACAAATCGTCCTTGAAATCTTACAGATCGACAGCTTCAGGTCGTGCCCTTGTGAATTACTCAAATTCATGTCGATACCGACCTGATTTTGGTTGGTACTGATATGAATTCCTTTAATTGGAACTTGGCTACTTCCTCCAGCATTTTCCCCTACCGCTCCAGTAGTTTGCTCCTTCATCTTCTGCTTCACATCCCTTCTGTTCTGACCAAAAGCAGATGAATTTTCCTCTTCAGAACTAGAAGGTGACGCTTCTCTCCTGCTCCTCCTGGGCCTTCAAGACTGTTGGGTTAGTAAGACAATGCTAACATCCATCTTGTCAACGAGAGCCTTTTGGCTATCTACCATTCTTTGATTCAATTCTGCCATATCCTGTCAAACTCCACCTTTATCACTCTCTTCTAAGGGGAAGATAGCCTTGGCAACGCGGTTGCCATTTGGTTAGTCTCCTCATTATGGTGGGAAGCTTCGTCTTCTCCACCAAAACAACTTCTTCAGATCTACCAGATCTCCTTATGGCCATTGATTCCAATATGAAATTCCTTTAGACTTAAGACCAAAAAAACTTGTTGAATCTAACTCCTGGACACTCTAATCCACAATAGACGCTTAGATTTACGCCTGAGAAGCTCTGTTCTCAGTGAAAGCACCAAAAACATTAGGTCAAAAAGTGCCACAACAACCTAATTCGAGTTAAAGAGAGTAGATCCAACTATAATAAGCAAGTAAACGACATAAAACACTAGAATTTTTATAGTGGTTCGAAAAATCTATGGCCTACTTCCACTTTAATCTTATTATAGAGATGATTGCCACAAATTCAAGCGCTTTACGGTTCAAATTCGTTTAGAACTGCAAAGGGTAACTTCTTAGGTGACAATGTATGGGTAGAGACAAGAGAGTGAAGAAATAGAGTGGCGAAAAATCCTCTCCAAGAAGTCATAGAATTGCTATATATAGACGAATCGTCCAACGAAGTCGTTGGATCATGAAATACTAGGTCAAACTTCAGATCCGAGAAATTAAAAGGCAAGACGAAGCCCTCTATGCCATAAAATCATATCGGTGCCGACATGAATCATGTCGGTACCTATATGATTCGTTAGTTGCAAACCATACGACTCTCCTATTTCCTATATCCTATCTTCAATTCTTCAAGTTCTAAGCACTTTTGACTTAGAAATCAGGCTGTCACCGATAGGTTCTGACATGTCTAGTATTCGTCCTTTTTTGTACAGTTTTTTAGAGTTGTTCGACTACTTCGGGATTGGGCAGTAGGACGACAACTTTACCCATAAATACCTTGATCATAGCCCCAGAGTTTCCCAAAGTGTCTGAAATCATATCGGTACCGACCTGAAAAGAGTTCGGTACCGATCAATCCCTTTGCCTATTTTTGCACTCCAATTCTCTGAAACCTCTTCCATTGTCTTTTCAAGTATGCCTCCTAGTCCTTAACCATTTCATCTTAATCCTGATGTCCAGATTCGTTTGAAAGTCGCTTGATCTAAAAACCGGATAACAAGTGTTATTTAGATTTATCTTCACTTTCAACGACTGAGAAATGATGCACGATTATAAGTGCGATTTTTGCGAAACAAAAGAGGCATTATGAAAGGGGCACGAAAATCAAAAGTTTGATGAAAGTGGAATGCATTTTCATGCTATGAAAGAGGAATGAATGCTTGTATGTATTTTAGTTTGTTTTAAATTTTTTTAAGTATTTTTGAATAAATGTTAGTAATTGATATTAAATTGTAAATTAATGTGAGAATTGCAAAATCAAAAAGCAAATACGTTAAAAGAAATCAGTACACCGGAATTGAAAAATGATACAAGGGACATAACACGAATACATGAAAGCAAATACTAAGATTGAACATGAGCAATACTTTTTTCTGGAAATGTGTACCTCCATGTAGGTTTGCCACCACGGAACCCTGGTGTAAGGGTGGCAACACTCCTAGGTGGTTGTGTGGGGCCACTGCCCCTACAGTCCATGGATGTTGGTTAGATCATGCGGCTCTAGGGGGCAGTGCCATCTAGTGTGTGGCTGGGAAATTGCCCCGACGAGAAAATGTACATGTTAGTGGTGTCATTTTTTATATTTACAGAAAATATCATATTAATATTAATTTTGTTTTACATTTTATAAAAAAATGTGCATTAGTTATATTGTTATTTTTACCGAAGATAAATAATTTTTAGAAATAACAATTATCTATAATTTTTTAAAGTTTTATCATTCATTGTTTATTTTAAAATTATGCTATTCATTTTCATGTTTTTAAAAGTTTCCTCACGTACAGAAATCATGGTAAATGGAAACTCTGGTATGTATAAATGAAAATTGGAACGGGCAGAAGATTGAACCCGTTGTAAAAAAAAGTATTACCATAATGCACATATTTATTCCAACTTCTCAAACTAAGTTTTCATTTAAATGCTATAAAATTAAACAAAGCCTTTTTCACTGTAATGTACAATCAGATAATATCACTGATTCACTGCCCTGTGTACTAATTTGTATGTTACGAATTGGTAATATAAATTTTAAGACGGTCTAGAAAGGGGTGGATACATTAAGCAAGAAAACACGAGTATTAACCAAACTCCTATACATCCCTTCACTCCTCCTCTCTACCTCAGCCGCTACCTCCTCCATGCCCTCCAACTTCTCCATCGCCTCCTCCCTCATCTCCATCTTCCCAAACGCCCCTTTCCTCCCCGCCCCACATCCCATCACACACGACCCCGACCCAGACCCTATCCCCACCACCACCTCAATCGACATCCTCACCACCTCACTCACCACCGCAGCCGTCGCCATCGCCGTCACCTCCACCACCTCCCTCACCGCGTCCGCCACCTCATCCCCCTCCATCCCGACGACACTCCATCTCCCTACCCCTCTCACATTACACGAGATCTTCCTGATTTCCTTCTCCACTGTTTTCCGGCATCTGACGCAGGCCCGTAGCTCAGACTCCACCCCTCTTCTGACCGCTGCATGAGCGGCAGAGTAAGCGTCCTTCAGGAGGACTGCGTTGCGCAGCAAAGTGGCGAATGCGTCGGTGAGGAGCAGGAAGTCGTCGAGGAGGCGGAAGGTGTTGGGAGAGCGGCGGTGGATGGGAGATGTACGGGTTGAACCGGGCCGGGAGGGTGGATGATCCCAGCCCTTTCATTTTTGAGCTACTCGCCCTGCTCGGTGACGATGACGTCAACGACAGTGATCTCAAGTATTTCTTTACCATTTTATTTTCTTTTTTGTGTGATTGCCTTCTGATTTTTGATATTTTCGCAGGTGGGTTTATATAAAGAGAGATTTTGAATTTTGGCAGGTGAATTAAGTCCAAGTGTACGTATAGAAGTTATGCCGTTGCAAATATGAAATTGTACTACGAGATGCGCATATCATATTAGTCAACGATAATGATTTATGAATCAAATATTCAACGTCATCCTAAATGCAACCCGCTATGCACTCCATTTTACTCATGTATTTCATTCTGCATTATACTGTTGGATGCATCTAAAAATTTCGACAGTATACCGTCAATTGCTGTATGTGTCAATATACACACATACAATCCAATTTCGATTGGCAGTATACATTCAATCAAAATTGAATAAATTGAAATAACTCAATGTTTATTTCAAAAAATACAGATTTCCTCTGTTCTGTTCGTTTACTTCATTTCGATTTATTCATCTTATTATAAATTTATGCATATACTTATAAAATGGATATGTGTTTGATGGATAACAGTATAGTTTGAGAAACCTTAAGCGATTTAATCTCGATAAACATTTAATGCATAGTTCATATGCATTTGTGTTTATTTTTTATTAATTCCTTTTCGGAGAACTAGTTACATGCTTCCTCCATTTTTGTTTCAACCGCATGCTTATTCAAACATAGCATTAATTAGTTATTAATGAGTAAAAATAACAATAAATATAAAAAGTCAAAATTACCCTATCACATCAATTCATTTATCCCAAGTCATTCACTTGAGTGTGGATCCATTGATTAGTTATTTTAACAATGGATGCATATCGTTTATTTATTTTATCAGCTAACAATCCATAAATTAAAAAAAATTGAAAATTTATATTAAACGTAAGATCATTAAAAATCCACTAGTAGAGGGAGATCGTCGCCATCTGATATGGGAGGAATGAGCTTACACTTCCATTGCTAGATGAGTAAACTCGACTTATTATGGGAATAATGGAAACACATTTCTAGGTGGATGAAAATGGAGGTTCAACAACAATGGAGCAGACGGAGGAGATAGAAAGCAACCTTCAAGAAACATATTGTTTTTCAAAAATCTATTTTATTCTATGTTGTTTTACTTCTATTTCTCGAAACACTAAGGTATCGTTTGTTTAAAAGGCTGAATGATAAATACTGAATGATGAATATCGATTGTTGAGTGCTAATTGCTGAGTACTTAAAATATTGTTTGTTTACATTCTGATTAAAAATTTGTTTTATGAACATAAATTATTACTTTGACAATATTACCCCTTAAAGTTAAAATTAATTATTCTTCAGTGCAACTGTCATACAAAACGCAAATCATCTTATTTTATGTCTTGCATTTATGTACAAACTAAAAAACAACAAACGCTTACATGTGCAAGTATTAAAAAATTTACAAAACACTTTGAAAATAGAAAATTTGATGAAGTAAATATATTTTATAAGAGTTTGATCGAGAAGAAAATATTTCATTATAATAAAATTGAAGTTTGTTTGTGTTTGAATTATCAATTAATGTTTTCAACATTATTAATATATATATATATATATATATATATATATATTCAATGTGTCGAAATAAGTTATTATAAAAATATCAGACAACTTTGTCCAAATTTTCATAATTGTGTAATATTGTTAATTTTTTGCATACGTATTGTAGATTTTGTTTAAGTTTCCATTTTCCTTAAGTAAATCACTTGCTTGTCCAAATTATTTATTTGTAATTTTTTAACATCTGCATTACATATTTCAATTTATTTATTTATTCATTTCCATTCTTATTAACCAATTTATAAATTATTATATATTAACTTCAAATTACTTGCAAAGTTTGCGATAGGTTGACATTAGTTTTTTTTTTATCATTAGTTTTTAGCATATTCGTTTCTACTAATTGGAAATTAAACTATAAAATTGAAACCAAAATAAAACGAAATAAATCACCAACTAAAAATAAAAGTGATGTTATGTTTAGAACTTTTCTGATTATTTGATATAATTAAAAAAAAAATATATAACAGTTACATATTATGTTGCATATTAGTATAATTAGAAAGTGCGGTGTAATAAGTGATCAGCACTTACAATAAACATTAATATTTTGCTTATTCAATTAAGTGAACAGAAGAGCTTAATGAAAACGCTTATTTGAAAACAAACAAGCTATCAACCACTTATCACTTATTTAATTAAGTGTTCAGCCCCTTTTCTTTAAAACAAACACAGCTTAAGTTTTACTATAAATCATTGAACAAAAATTTACTCTTATATTTTCTTTGAAAATTATAAGTATTCAATCTCGAACACCTTTCACCATTTGTGGTAATTAAGTGCATTTTCAAAACCAATTATCCATTAATTTATTTTAATATTTGCAATTATATACAAAAATAAATTAACATTTGCACTGCAAATATTTTCAACACTATATTCGCATTAACTTTTTTCTATATAGTTTCTTTTTCTTTTTTGAAAAAAATGAAAATTCGAGTAATTGTATCAAATTCTAACATTTGACACTGAAAGATTTATGATATACTAGATTCAACAATAACTGAAATATAAAAATTCAACAACGTTTTTAATGTCATGTCTAATTATGATATATTAGATTCATAAATACTAGATTCAACAATAATCATTCCATTCATTATTTTTAAGAATTAACCAACTAATTAGTGTGACAAAATTCAAAATAAATGGAATGGATTTTAAGTGACAGTGGTCACACCAACCTATACTATAAATATTAAAGTTGGGTTCTCATCATTCCTTTCTCCTTTACTTAGCTTTCTTTTCTGATGCCAACATGTGGCACTCGTTATGTATTTAGAACTTAAAGAGTTATTTGGAGCTTTCCTCTTTATCCCCTAATAAGTTATCTCATGATATTCAATCATTTCCAATATATATCATGTCTCATCCCTAAATTCAAAGTCCAATTTTTGCTTCTTCCAGCAGAATCAATTGCAGTGGAGGAATCCTGTAGAAATCATCAATCACTCGATCAAGAGAAGAATTACTTGATCCTAATTATCATTTTTCTTTTCTAATAGATTTAACTTATGTAATATATTGTTGACCATCGGAATAAATGTTTTACTTTCTATAATTTAGGCTTGATTTATGTATTTTTTTTAGTTTCCTTTATAAAAAAGGTTTGAATATGAAATCTATTAGAGCTTTGTAATAGCATTAGCAAGCACGTCATGGCAATTTAATTGTTAACTTTTTATAAAAATTTAACTTTCTTCTATTTCTGCACCATCCATTTCCATTTTGAGCATGATTAATGATAGATTAGGTTTGAATTTGAACAATATTAGCATAAAATAATCTCCTTTTTTTGCATAGCAATAAGTTTGCAGCCTAAAAAATATACATATATAATGCACCTATCTAATTAGATAAATGGTCAACTTTAACCCAATTTTTAACTTACTTTCCACCTATATTTTAATTTGATGCAACTTAGATTATTATATAATTAACTACAACTTAGTTTCAGAATTAGGGCTAGATTTAGGCTAAAATTATTAGTTCATTTAGTAGCATAGTTTTGATAGTTGATAAATTGGAGTTCTGTAAAATCATCAACTAACATACCTTGACTGCTCAAATTATTAATCGTTTATATCCATTTAACCTTCTTTATTTTCTCCATCATCTATTTCCATTTTAATCGAATTGATGAAACCTAAAACTAAATTTGAACAGTGTTAGCTAAAAGTAAAGTAATTTTTTTCATTTACGCATAATAAAGTAGCAACATAAACAAATAATATAAACACATACTGAGCTTAAAATTCCAATAAAAAATATAACCATCGACCATTTTTTATTTTTTATTTTTGTTTCGCTTTTAACTTGATGCAAGTACTACTTGTTATTGTACAATCTTATAGGAATTTCATTCTATACAATTAAGGCTTCAGTTGGATGGAATATACTAATTTCATTAATGAGCGTGGTTTTAAATGATGAAACTAAAATTGCAGCTTTGTAAAATCATTCATAAGAATTTCATAGCTATTTAATTATAATTTCATTTAACAACTTCAATTTCTCCACCCGCCATTTCCATTTTAAGTTGACTTTATGATTGATTAGAGTTGAATTTGGACATTGTGGATGTAGACAACTAAATCTTTATTTGCATTTTTACATACGATTAAAGTTAACCTAAGAGATATAAATTAGTATAAATTTTAATATGTTTTACAAACCTAGCAACATTATATGTTATAGTGCCTTGTTCCAATTTGATCCATATTTGGTAATTACATTGAAGATTATTTATCGTGTATTTATTTCCATTGCAGTAATAGTAAATTAACAAAAGTATATATGGTGATGTAATAAATATAACATATATTATTTTTATTGTTGCTAAACAAGCATAGTAATTTAATATGAGATTCATCATGAATACTGTTTCAAATCTCGTTTAACTCATCTGAAGAAATAATTTCGTCTCGTTCGAGATTTTCACTACAAGAGATGCCGGTTATTCCAACGGCTCCCAGCCGTTGGTGGCCGTTGGACGATGGACGTCGTTGGAATAGCCGATGGACGCCGTTGGAAGCCGGCGATGACAATCAAACCATGAAATTTTCTTCCCATGCCGTAAAGAAAATGCTCGTGTTTGTTTCATACAGTAAGGACAAGCAAAACGACCGGCCGTACTCCAACCCGAAAGCATTGCATATGCAGGAAAATCGCTAATAGTCCATAACAAAGAAGCGAACATCCGAAATTTTTACGGGCACGTTGGAAATGCCGTTGGAATAGCGTTCACGCTTTCCAACGGCTTCCAACGGAAGCAACGGGGCTATTCCAACGGCTTTTCCAACGGCTACCAACGACAATTAGCCGATGGACGCCGTTGGGAGCCGTTGGAAATGCCGTTGGAATAGCGTTCACACTTTCCAACGGCTTCCAACGGAAGCAACGGGGCTATTCCAACGACTTTTTCAACGGCTACCAACGGCAATTAGCCGATGGACGTCGTTGGAAGCCGTTGGAAGCCATTGGAATAAACTGAATAGCCGTTGGTAGCCGTTGCTAATCTGGGTGGAATTTTTTTTATAGCAGCAAGCCATTCACCTTCCAGCCACACACAATCAATATATATCAATTTCCATTCCATTTCCACTTCATTTCACATATATATCACATATTCAACACATTATACCACAAACAATATAAACAACCAAAAATCAACATCAAACATTACATTTTCAAACCAAACTCCAAGTCAATATGTACATAAACAACAAAACCCTCACCAACTCCAACTCCATATTCAAGTCAATATATACAATGCAAACACTTAAACCTCACCACCTCAAAGTCAATACATACACAATAACCATCAAACACAATCCTCACCATCTCAAAGTCAATATATACAATAACCAACCACAAAGACAATAATCATCATACCTCTCAAGCATCATCATCACCTCTGGAAGCACCAGACGACGAAGGGAAGGAACCATGCCTCTTCGCGTACTCCGCTAAACGTTGATTCAGCTGCTCCATTTGTATAGCGCGAAGACGGTCCTGCTCTTGCAGCTGCTCAACCATGGCTCTAAGCTCTTTTATTTCAGCTTTGTCACACGCCTTTTGAGCTGCTCAACCATGGCTCTAAGCTCTTTTATTTCTACCTCAAGTTTACGAAGACGGTCTAACTTTTAACGTAGTTGAACAAAGCTCCTTATAAAATAAACTAAGTTCTGTTATAACCTTCCAAACTTTTACGGGCAACAATTCTTTAAAAGCGACGGGTAACAAATTTTGCATCATTACATGACAATCATGGCTTTTCATCCCACTCAGTCTTCCGTTCTTATAGTCGACACATCTACGAAGATTAGATGAAATTCCATCAGGAAATCGTAATCCTTCCACCCATTTTAACAGTACTTTAACTTGGTTGTTATCTAATTCATAACATGCTTTGGGTTTTTTAGTGTCATTTGGCTTCATATGAAGCTCAGGACGATTACATATTTCTTCTATATCACGTCTTGATTTCAGATCGTCCTTAGTCTTGCCCTTAACATTCAAAAGTGTATTAAACACATTATCGAATACGATTTTCTCGTTATGCATCACGTCAATGTCATGACGGATTAAGAGATTTTTCCAATAAGGCAACTCCCAGAATATACTCTGTTTGCACCAATTATGAAACGTCGATTTACCTTGGATTTCAGTTTGTTGCCCGGTTTCATGTATCTTTGGATAATCTTTTACAAGTTCATATATATCTTCACTTGACCAAATCGTTGGTGGTTGTAAAGTCTCATGTCTATTAGCTATGAAGTTTTTTTGTCTCTTCTAAAAGTATGATTAATATGGAGAAAACGTCGATGACAATCAAACCATGAAATTTTCTTCCCATGCCGTAAAGAAAATACTCGTGTTTCTTTCATACAGTAAGGATAAGCAAAACGACCGGCCGTACTCCAACCCGAAAGCATTGCATATGCAGGAAAATCGCTAATAGTCCATAACAAAGAAGCAAACATCCGAAATTTTTTTTCTCGATACGTCGTATGTTTCAACTCCTTCATACCACAATGTTTTCAACTCTTCGATTAGCGGTTGTAAGTAAACATCGGTACCCTGTGTCGGATCATCAGGGCCAGGGATGACAATTATGAGAAACATATATGGAGTTTTCATACACATCCACGGGGGGAAGATTGTAAGATGTAATGATTATAGGCCAAGATGAATATTTAGAATCAAACTGAGAAAACGGTGAAAATCCATCAGTACACAAACCTAGTCTAACGTTACGGCTCTCCGCTGCGAAATCGGGATATTTTTTATCAAAATACTTTCATGCTTCTCCATCAGATGGGTGTGTTAACGTACCTTCTTCAGGTGTTCTCACACTGTGCCATCTCATATGATGCGCTGTTACAGATGATGCATATAACCTTTGAAGTCTTGGAGTGATAGGTAAATAATGCATACGCTTGTATGGAACTTCTTTTCCCTTTTTTCCTTGGTTTGTATCTTTCTTGATTACATATTTTACAATTCCGAAGACTGACATCATCTTTCCAAAACAACATGCAACCATTTAGACATGTATCAATTTTTTGATACGGCAAACCGAAATATGACATTAGTTTTTTCACTTCATAATAATTTTCGCACATTAAATTATCTGATGGCATATGGCGTTTAGCAGCTTATACAACAGCCGTAAATCCGGCTTCTGTGAAGTTGTACTTTGATTTCATCGCAATGTACTCTGAAGTTGCCGATAATTGAGTGCCGCTAGTACATCCATTCCAAAGAGGTTTCTTAGCAGCATCCAATAAATCATATATTTTTTTCGCTCCAACATTTGGTTCCTCTTCGACGTTAACATCTTCGTTATTAATTTCAATAGTAGGGAACATTGATCGTGCTGCATCTTCAACCATATGTTCTACGAGATTCGTCGTACTAACTTCATCACTAATGACCTCTATTGACTGTTCTTCGTTACGTGTTATAATTTCTCCATGACGATCCCACAACAAATAATTGGTTACGAAACCATATTGGCGCAAATGAATCCTAACCATATTTAGTACTAAATGCTTCAACAATTTGCACCTACTACATGGACAACGAATTTCTACGTCGTTTCCAATATTACTTAAAGAAAATTCGACACACATTTACCCTGTTAAGAAAATGTATACTTATTGAGCCTCCCATTTCTCTTCTTTAATACATCCAGCTCCGATCAATAAAATAATTGACCATTTTTCCTACTGTAAAACCTATGATCAATAGTAAAAAAATTATTAATCAAATTCGATAAACACATTTTAGATTTTACTGTTTTTTATAATCCATTTTCGTTTATATACAAAGTTATATTTCTTGCTATTTTGTTTACATTTTTGTACCTTTTGTGATGGTCGGTTATCCTACTTCTCATTACAAACACAATAGTAATTACATTTCTTAAATCATATCATTATAAACGATTTCCCAAAATTTCGGCAGCACTTCCCCCGTGTTCCTTGTATCGTACACATATGCATGTACACAAGGAACGAAAAGGAAATGCAGTCGAAATTTTGTAAACCGTTTATAACGATATGATTTATGAAACGTAATTACTTTATAGTGTTTGTAACTTGTCCAATACAGGGACAAATCCAACAAATATTGTATCAGATGAATATGAATATCCATTTTGCAATAAAAATGAATATTCATACAACGATCATATACAACACTTGTCAGACGGGGCCAAAAATTCACCAAGAGATTTAAATTTTGTTTGTCTAATAATTTAAAAGATATAATTTAAAGCAATCATATAGGCCAAAATTTCACTAAGAGATCATATTACTAAAAGATATAATTCATGTTCGTAAAATATTCGACTAATTCATGTTTGCCTAATATTTTACAAAACATACACAAAATAATTTAAAGCAATCCTAAGTAATCTAACGCTAACTCAAATGTGAATTTACACTAAATTATCAACATATGTATATATGTGCATAATATATATACACAAACAATTTGGACATTTGGATGGTAATAATTGTAATTAGCACTTAGTTTGGTATAATAAACAATCAATAGGCCATTAGATACAACTATAACAAACAATTAAACATAAAATTAGCAAAATTTTAAAATTTAGGGTTTTAGGCAAAACCTGATTTTGGAGTGGAATTGGACGGAGAGAGGCCGCTGGTGTTGATTGATGGCGTCGGAGTGGCTGCCGGTTGCGTGGGGAGGCTGGGAGCAAGAAAAGAGGAGTGGAGGAAGAGGGTGGAGGATTTGGGGTTTGTTTGGGGAGAAGAGGAAAATGAAAGTTGCTCTCGGCCTACTGCAGGTTTACACGAATATTTCCAACGGCTTCCAACGACCGCTGTAACAACCCGCATATCTATCAATTCTATATTTAAATATTTTATTTAAATATTTTATCGTTAGTCGGATGTTAGTCCGAAAAGCTACTTTTTGCATACGGTCAAATTAGGACTCGAGACCACCCCCATTGAGTTCAAAATGACGTTTGCGATCTTTTTGAGTGTAAACTTCGATATGTTTGGAGATAGTGAAATTTTCAACACTTTTTCCCGCCTTTGACTTTGGTTTGGACTGCACCCCTTTAGTTCAGCCCAACCATCTTCCTCACTCCATCAAAACACTTCAAGCTTTGTCAAAAATGGTGGTGGGAAGTGGAAATTAAAACTCCAAACACAAATTCCTTTGCAAATCCGAGATTCAACATCAAATTCACGTGAAGACCATTGATTCAAGCTTGTTGGTGTTCTTGCTTTGCTCTCAAATCTCCATCTTCATCAAATTCCGTGAAAAGGTGAGATTTTTGATCTCACATCTTGCCTATATCTATCTTGGACTGTTGGGAATGATCCCCTATTGTAATTGCATCAACATTTGCATTTGGTTTGGATTGGATTGGCGAAAAACTTCAATTTTCAGCGTTTTGGTGATTTTCCTGGCCTTGAGTCGTTTCTGGCCTTCGCTGAGTCGTCCACGAGTTAAGCCTAAGTCGTGAGTCGTTCACGAGTTAAGGGCTTAGGTCGCGCGCGTGTATTTCTGTTCGTCTGGCCTGAGTCGTTCACGAGTTAAAGGCCTGAGTCGTTCTCGAGTTAAAGTGTTAAGTCGTTCCAGGCGTTGAGTCGTTCTGGGTGTGCTAAGTCGTTCACGAGTTAAAGGCTGAGTCGTTCGCGAGTTACTGGCTTGAGTCGTTCAGGAGCTAAAGGCTTGAGTCGTTCAGGAGCTAAAGGCACAAGTCGTTCAGGAGTTAAAGGCCTTAAGTCGTAGGTCGTTTTGCAGTTAGCTCGCTCGCCCTGGCTTAAGTCGTTAAGTCGTTAAAGGCTTAAGTCGTTAAGTCGTTCAAGACTTAGGTCGTATGACCTTATCCCTTAAGTCGTAAGTCGCTTGCCTCCCTTAAGTCGTAAGTCTCTTGCCTCCCTTAAGTCCTAGGTCGTATGACTCTTAAGTCCTAGGTCGTATGACTCTTAAGTCCTAGGTCGTTGGCTTTAAATCGTTAAGTCGTAGGTCGCTGCTTCTCTTAAGTCGCTTTCCTCCCTTAAGTCGTAAGTCGTTCGCGAGTTAGTACTTGGTCGTTTGACCTGTTCTTCTGCTAGCTCGCGTGGCATTCTCCACTTAGGTCGTATGACCTTATCCCCTAAGTCGTAAGTCGTTTGCGAGTTTGTACTTAGTCATTTTACCTGTTCTTCAGCTAGGTTGCACGGCAGTCTTCCCTTAGGTCGTATGACCTACTTCTCCTTAGGTCGTTGGACCAGCTTGCCTTCACTAAGTCGTACCGTGACGGGGCGCTGCCCCCTGGACCCCCGCGACCTGACCGGGCAGGTCGAACCCCGTATTACTCTGCGTAGGCAATCTCGTCTGAAAAACATTGATCAGAATTTCTACTTTGATGGTTTTGGGATTGACTTCTTTGGACTTTACTCACGTCTTCGAACGTGAATTGATTTGTTCTACCATCGTTTTATGACTTGTCACTTTAAAGATATATGAAGGTTTCAATACTAATAGTAAATATCAAAACTCTTTCATCAAAGCGATTTCAACACTATTTTAAGTATCAAAAGTTCGTTTTCTCAAACCGATTTTCAATCTACTAGTATATACAAGCCTTTACTTCACTCGAATGAGAAATCGACTTAAACGACTTAGTAAAACGAGTGGTATGAAACGCTTGCGTTCACTTCGTCGGTTAGCTCTTGGACTTGTTCGATTGAACCCTTTTTGTGACAATTTCCTAGTGAAGATTTACAGCTTGTTCGTAAATATTTAAGTTAAGCAAGTGGTTATGGGACATGAAGCTAAACTCATATATTTACTGGCTTGGTGTGATTGACACTTCCTTATGATCATGACGATCATTTTTGTGATTTAGACTAGCGATTGAGCGATGTCTCTTTGTCTACGTGGGAGACTATACCCCGATCATGTGATGTTTCGCCATCACATTTCTTATGGTCTTCGGGCCATTCATGTGTGAAAATTTAATGGATAGCTTCCATGAGATAACTTCTCGTCATGTGTTTACGCGTAGGTGAGTTTTCATGCTCCCATTCATGTGTTAGGCCTCCCCCCTTTATGTGTTTTCTGGATTTCTGATGATGATTTCTGGAATTTTGTGCTTCACCAATTTTCATGATTTTCATTGATATGATATCAGTTTTTGTGCATTGGTGAATTCATGTGTTATTGACTTGTTATGAATACAAGTTTAGGGTATGATACCCTATTTTATCTTTGAGAAGATGCTTGTGATATTGATTAATCTTTTGTTGATTATCATTTACATACTTATAGTAGTATGTCGCTATGGTTATTACATGTTCATGTCATGCCTTTTACTGTATACCATATCATCTGATATTTATAGTTAGACTGATCCGTTTATTATTTTCTTATAAATAATACTCGGGTCAGACCGAGATGTTACAGGTGCTTCTGCTTGACTTCTCTTCAGGATATTTCTGACTTTTGGCTAACTACTTAGATTAGTAGTTTTTGGACGTACACCTTTGAGATATAGACTCTATGTTGTGTACTTATTCTTTTGTATAGCACGTGTTGCTATTCTTTTGTATTATCGTGGATCTTTCTGACCACTACTCTGATGTACACTTTCATGTGTTATATATTTATTCATATCTTCTTCCGCCTTTGTGATATGGATGTCTGTGACTGATTTATGTTATGATTATTTCTATGTTTGTTTTCCGAAGATTATATATAGCCACCGTGTGATAGCTTTGTGTTTGTACCGGTATGTCGGATTTCCTCCTTAAAAGATATGCATTCTATTCTATCTGACGTATCGGTGCTCGCACAAAGAAGTTACATGGATGGTCGCTCCTCCACAGCCTTATTCTCCGCGCTAATTGACAGCACTACATCGTAGTGTTCTTGGTTAGCTTGGGTATAGAGGTGGGGCATCACAACCGCAAACGGCAATTTTACAACGGTTACCAATGGCTTGTTAAAAAAATAACGAGCCGTTGGAAGCCGTTGGAAAATCCCGTTGACGGCCGTTGGAACACTGTCGTGGTTATATACTGTAGTTGTAGTAGTGTTTATTTTTAAACTTGGGCGAGACGAAATTTAGCGAAATGAGACATTAAATATTATTCGTACCTTATTTGACACTCATCTTATCCAAGATATTAAGATCTTAACTGAAATTTGCACTAAGATCTTGTACAAAGTTATGTTTTTTCGAATATATATGACATAATTATTGAAATTGCATAAACATCTTGGTGTGAGCTATATTTCTTACTTCAGTTAATAATACTTACTCAACTGTAATGTCTTAACATAAACATGTAATTTGTAACAATTACATGGACATGGTTAAAGGCTTAGAGTGAAAAATCAAGGACCCCACAAAATCGGATCATATTTAAATAAATAAAATATGAGCATATTGTATTATTATGTCAAATTTATAAAAACGGATCTACAGTATTTGTATGGTATATTAGTGTTTCTTAATTTCAGATACGCCTCTATTTGGACTTAATGTTCATATTGAAAGATTATACGAGACACTAATATTTTGTGATTGTAATAAATAGTAAAAAATCATGAATATGTCACAGTGTTAATTATCATAGGTTGATGGATGATTTATTAAATGACCTTCTAAAAGTTACTTTCAGTTGGGTCCAAATATCTATAAGTTGTCATAAGTTATTGGCATTAAAAAGCATATATTTAATGTATATTCATGGCTTTTTTTGAAATAGAATAGTTGATGTAATGCAAGAAATTTGCATGCTCATTGCTTGCAAAAATTTAAATACAAACCTTAAATATCCTTGAACAAAAAAAAGACAAATGATAAGCAGTTTTACGCTTTCTATCTTTGTTTGGACTATACACTACACTTTAGCTATTTGAGATTGTTCATTTAGTTTGGATTTCACTGCTCTATGATGAAATTTGATCTACAAGATAAGAGTGTCAAGTCCCTGTTTTTGATGTTGTTATAGAAAAAGTCTCTGCCGAAATGAATATGTAAATTTGGTCCCTATTTTTGAAAAGTAAAAAACGCAAGTTGCCTTGCACTTTTCTGATTTTGGAATTATTTTCAAAATTTTGAAAAGCGCAAGTTAACTTGCACTTTCTATCAGGAAAGCGCAAGCTAGTTTGCGCTTTCTGATTTTGAAATTTTTGAACATTTTGAAATTTTTGAAAAGCGCAAGCTAATTTGCGCTTTCTGATTTTGAAATATTTTTGAAACTTTTGAAATTTTCAAAATAAATTAATGTTTAAAAAGCGCAAGCCAACTTACGTTTTTTGATCTAGAAAAAACAGGGACCTAATTTACATACTCATTTCTACAGGGACTTTTCTTATAACAACAACAGAAATACGGACCTTTCGTGCAAAGCCCCATTTGATCTATACATTCACTTTTAACTCATGATGTTTCTTTCTAAAACACTGGAAACAACTACATCCTACTTTTTTGACAATGCAAACCCATTAATTACCTATATTATTACTATCTAATTAGATTTTGGTTGCGGTGAACATTTTTAATGAAATTTCTTTAGTGGTTGTATTCACATATCCACTTTTTGGATTATTGGATTATATTTGTTTTCGTTTATTTGTTGCTGAATTTGATCGGACATGTATTTGGCCATATAATATTCATTTCCCCAAACGAGCTTTCAAATAATTGGTTGCGATTTTTTATGTATACTCGCTATATAGCTTTTAATAAATGTATGAAATAAATTAATGCATTATGTTTTTCATCTTTAAGTTGAATTGGATATACATTTAACCATTATTAACTAATATAATGTTTTGGCGTGCAAAAATGATATATTATTAATTACTTTGGTCTATTTATTGATGGTAGGCACATATTGAAATCTTTATATGTGCCATAATTTATATTTTTGATTTACAACATGACATAATAACTTTTTAAAATACAACATCCAATATATATACACACATGTTTATATATATATGTTTTTATATATATATCACTACAAAAGGCATTGCTATTAGCAACGGCTAAAAAGCGACGCTAACCGTTGCTGAACGTCGCTAGCCGTCGCTAAATGGCGATGCAAAAACTGTCGGCACCAATAGGTTTAGCAACGGCTTTAGCGACGGCGTCGTCGCAAGTTTAGCGGCGGCTAGCTTCCCCAAATTAAATACGTGGCAAATCCATGGTGGTTGGCAGGGTGTTGCTAAACGACGCCAGCCGACGCAAAACTAGGCAAATAGGTCGTCGCAAGCCGACGCCAGCCGGCGCAAAACTAGGCAAATAAGCCGTCGCTAGCCGTCGTAAGTGATCGCAAAACTGAGTATTTTTTTTAAATCTACAGCTTCCTTTTGAGCCATTCAACCGTGCAAATATCATCATATCTCTACATCTCATTTACAACACATATAAATCCAATTTCGCAACTACAACCATCGCATATCACCCATAAGCAAGTATAGAACACAAAAATCAATATCTACATCAACATTCCATCAAACGTCTATATTCCATCAAACAACACATTCACAAATCCTTCAAACAACACAATCATACCGACAAATACTCATGTCCATCAAACAAAACATCCCCAAAACCATCAAGCAGCACAATCGTCAAACAAATATCAAACCCATCAACACATGTCAAATATATACAAAACAAAACGAACAAAATCCATCAAACACCACAGTCATACTTACTTATCGTCATCTCCCGACCCATCCTCCCCAGGCATTCTTTCGTGCTCTGCTAAATATGCCGCAATCCGCTCATCTAGCAGCTACGCCAATCCTCCGCGCTACCGCCAATCATTGAACTCAGCTATCTGCTGTTTCCGCCGAGCTATCTTCTTCTCTGCCTGGGATCTCCTATAAGCCGTCTGGGTCTTTATCATCTGTAAAATAGTTAATAGCAAGTAATAATTTATGCTCAATATTAAATAAAATTTATAAATTAGTTAATGAAGCAGTTTACCTCCCGATTTCCGCAACTCTAACGCCTGTTTCACGAAGGAGCGTCAATAAGAGCATCCCATATACGGTTCGAGTCCTCCAAGGTCAACTCACGACCAGTGGACTGCGCCACTCGATCTTGCTCCGCTTCATATCTTTCCTGCGATGACGAACAAAAGTTGGCTACAATAAATATTCAATTTAAAACTTATGAAATGTGAATTAAGAAAAAATTAAGCATGTTTACCATTATGGATTGAGATTTATCATCCGTCCACACATATGAAACGTTACCATCCTCATCTGTTTGCTCAACGGCATGCGTGTGAGTGATGACCTCTGCCATTGTGGGCTCACGATTATACTTCTTGTACTGAAATTGCATATATGAATAAACAATGTTACCAACATGATTAATTATCAGTAATATATTTACAATCACAATCTATAAGTTTACTAATTTTTTCCAATGTTGTTGGAAGGATTTAGAGCCACCGCAATGTACAACAGGATTTTTATTCCTATTTGCGCGGTTCCTTGATGATATTTCCTGTAAATTAAAATATATTATTAACTAAAGTAATGCAACTAATATGCGAAATTTAAACAAATTATAATAACAATATAAATTAAATAACTTACTTTAAATTCATGAGTGTCACAGAGCTAGAGAAATTTAGCCCAAACATCAGCGCTCATCCACGCGGGTTTTTTATTCGCATTCTTTTCCTTTGAGAGTATGTCCCTGTATTTTTTCCGCGTCCTTTTGTTTCAGCGATTTCTAAAAATATCCATATCTTCCGGATCAACATGGGCCGTAGCCTGCGTATTGAAATTAATTTGGATTATATATATTATATTAACATTCAAATGAATTATAAATTTATACTTACCATCAAGTCGGCTCATATAACGTTCATAACATGCTCAGGGATGTCGTCCCAATGAGCCAACATCCCGACATTCAACTCTTGAATGCCTTCTTGGAGACTTGAAGAATGTAATCCGAAGGCTCTACCTCGAAACCCATATATAAATTTTGATGTAGCGATTTAATAAATTTTGAATAATATACATGCAATAAATTTGAGACTTACCCTGCACTCCTAGGAACAACCTCCGCTATTGGTCGTAAATCCGGCGCCTTGCCACTGGCACCCGCGCCAGAAGAAGGAAAAGGCCAAGATCCGCTGGAATGTCTCTTGTAAGACATATATATCTGCGACAAATATATCATTTCATATAATGAAAAAACATATCAATTTATTATTGAAAAACATGTGTGATCAATCATCACATAAAACTTCCACTAAAACATCATAAATGAAACAAGATCTCCTGAATACATATATAGAATTAACAAAACAGAATAATACATAGCTCATAAAATAATCATCATTATTAATAAAAGCGGAAACTCAGAATTTACAACTTACAACAAGCGATACAAATATTCAGAATTATAAGTCTTTGTCGTTTTTTGATTTAGACTTGGTCTCGTACTCTATATCGTTTTCTTCTATACTCTCAAATGCTTCTATTAAAATATTTGATTATCATTCAATGATCCTAAATCAATATCATCGGTTATTATTATTTCATTATTTGGCTCAAGATCTGCTTGATATTCTGCTTCGTCGGGAATATTATTCCCGTCAAACGTAAATCTTGCCTTTGTTTTAAAAACAGCTGACCGATCCACTTTATCTCTTTTTAAGGATGGATACAGAGCAAAATAAACTTGTAATGCTTGCTTGGCTAATACGAAATGATCATATTTATAGTAATATGATGTATGCTTTATTCCAATAAGCTTATAATCTTTGTGCACGTTCATTCCAGAACCAGGAACATTGCTGAACCAATTGCATTTGAATAAAAAAACTTTTTCTACGGGTTGTATATAATATGTCAATTCTAAAACCTGCGTTAATACGCCGTAAAAATCTTTTATATGGTCATTTGGATCATCGCTACCTTTGAAATACACCGCTGTTGTATGTTAATTTTTTAGCACTCTAATCATTGGTATTGAATTTAAATCCATTGATGAAGAATATTGGATAAGTTTTAACATTTCGTTTTGGTCTGAGTGCAAGGTGTTGTAATCCTTCATCAACGACACAATTTCTTGCATCATAAACGTAGTTCAAAAACTATTTAGCAAATTCTTTATTGAGATTGCCAGATGGATGTTGTGATACGTAAATACTGCAAATATATATAATATATTCCATTATAATTAATACGTAAGTATACTTAAAATAAATATGAATTTATTATTACCTCACAAATTGTGCAACTTCTACACAGTTAAGAAGAACATATGTGTGTGCTATATGGTAATCTCTATCGTCTAACCATATTTCCACACATTTTCCAACATGTCGGCCATGTTGTCTAAAAATAGATAACATTGTTTGAGAAGATTCTTGTTCAACAGCTTCATCATTATGAGGAACACTTACAAATGATAAGTTTACATAGTTACTGAAGTAATGAGAGAAAAAAATGAAGCTTCTTCTTCAAGATATGATTTGCAAATTGAACCTTCAACTCGTGCTTTTTGTCTAACTTTTTTCTTCAGATGATTCAAGTACCTATTACAAAATTAATTCATTTTAAATTTATTTATGTAAATATGAATTTTATTTGAATTTTGAACTAAAATTAGTATTAAGGATATTCAATATTACCTCTCAAATGGATACATCCATTCATATTGCATATGATCTCAAAGAAGTTCTTCGAATGGAAGATGAATAGGTAAATGCTCTATTACATTAAAGAAACCTGGTGGAAATATTTTCTTCAACTTGCAGAGAAGTATAAGGATTTCTATTTCAAATTTACATATACGGTCGACTATTAACGTGGTCGAACAAAGTTGTTTATAAAATAAACTTAATTATGTTATAACACTCCATACTTTTACGGGCAACATTTCTTTGAAAACCATGGGTAATAAATATTCCATCATGATATGGCAATCGTGAGTTTTCATCCCAATCAATTTATTGTTTTTAAAGTCAACACATTTACGGAGATTAGAAGAAATCCCATTATGACATTTTAATTCTTCCACCCACTTTAGCATGAGTTTTACTTGCTTATTGTCTCATAACATGCTTTGGTTTTTTTTACTATCATTGGGCTTTATATGAAGTTCAGGACGTTTACAAAAGTGCACTATATCAAACCTTGAATTCAGATCGTCCTTAGTTTTCCACTTAACATTCAAAATTGTATCAAACACGTTTTTTTCGGTGTGCATCACGTCAATATTATGTCGAAGTAAGATATCTTTCCAATAAGGCAACTCCCAAAATATACTTGTTTGTATCAATTATGAATGTCTGATTTACTTGGAATTTCAGCTTGTACTCCAATTTCATGTATCTTTGGATGGTTCTTTACAATTTCACTTTACTTCATTTCTTAATTTTATAATTCATTCAACTATCTAAATATTTTTTAACTAAATTTAAAATTTTAAAACATATTTTGCAATTCATTTAACTATTTAATTTTTGAACTGAATTTGTTAACTAAAATTTGAAGTTTGCACTAAATTTAATCAATAATTATACACTAATTTTTGCACTTATTTTAATCAATAATTATACAATAATTCTAAAACATATTTTACAATTCATTTAACTATCCAACTGCACATTAATCAATAATTATACACTAATTTTTGTGCAAATTATAACAAACATTGTTTTAAACTATATTAAAGATTCGCGTAAACTTATCAATAAACATATTAATCAATAATTATACACTAATTTTTGGATTTAAAATCAACCTTACTTTTTGGTGTGAAAGAATGAAATGTTTTCGAGTTCGCGGGTTTTTGATCTGTATACATAGTTCTACGTCGACTACCGACGGTTAGCGTTGACCGCTTATTCTAGCCATCGCCGGCCGACGCAAAAGGCTAGCGTCAATTTTAGTAGAATATTTGTTTCAATTTTTTTTTGTTATTTCAAACTAAAATTTATTATTTCTTAATTTACTATTTCACTTCACTTCATTTCTCAATTTTATAATTCATTCAACTATTTAAATATTTTATTAACTAAATTGAATTTTTAAAACATATTTTTACAATTCAGTTAACTATTAAAAATTTTAATTTACCGATTTTGTAAACTAAAATTTGAAGTTTGTACTTATAATAAATTAAAATAAATTTCTTTTATACTAACCACTAACAATAATAATTAATACACTAATTAATTAAAAAATATTACTTATGTTTATCCGTACCAATCAAGCAGCATATTAATCAATAATTATACACTAATTTTCGCGTAAACTATAACAAACATTGTCATAACTATAACAAACATTCGTGTAAATTTATCAATAAGCATATTAATTAATAACTATACACTAAATGTCGGATTTTAAATCAACTTTGATTTTTAATTACAAATTAAACAAATAATACAGTAATTGATATCACCAAATCAACTAATACACTATTATCATCAACTAATACGCAATAATCATCAATTTCAAACCCATAAACAACTAATTTTTGAAATTAGGGTTTTAATTATATATTCAAATCAACTAATACATTATCACATCAACTAATACAGAACAATCAACAATTTCTAACACATAATCAACCAATTTTCGAAATCAAGATTTTAATCATACCTAGATTGATGCAGCGCGATCTGCCAATTCAACAGATTTAAGTCGTAGTGAATTTTTAGGTCGCTCATGACCTAGTGGATTTTTAGGTCGTTCTCGACCTAAGGAAGATCGTACGCGAGTTAATGAGATCAGGGGTAAGGAAGGCAAGCAGTTGAACGAGCTAAGAGAACAAACATTAGGTCGCTCCGATCTAACGAGTATGGACTGGAACGAGATACGACCTATGTTAGGTCGCGAGGTAGGGTTACGACCTATATTAGGTCGTGGAAGCGGGTTACGGCCTATGTTAGGTCGCTGAAGCTTATGCCGCCTGGAATTCTTGAATCGCATGAAGTGTTAGGTCGTTAACGACCTATACTAGGTCGCTGAAGATTATGCCGCCTGGAATTTTGAGTTGCGTGAAGAGTTAGGTCGTTAACGACCTATACTAAGTCGCTGATGGAGGCTGATGTATTGTAATGTGTAAGTCGTAGGTCGCGTGTGTTGTACTTAGGTCGC
This sequence comes from Allium fistulosum, assembly GCA_030737815.1. Taxonomy (NCBI): domain Eukaryota; kingdom Viridiplantae; phylum Streptophyta; class Magnoliopsida; order Asparagales; family Amaryllidaceae; genus Allium; species Allium fistulosum. The sequence continues at coordinate 639,596,851 of CM060901.1, forward strand.
GTGATGTAAATATTGTAAGTCGTGTGTTGTTGTAACTTGTATTTGTTAAGTCGCATGCTTGTTTTTAGGTCGTAGGTCGTTGTCTTTGTTAGGTCGTTGCCGACCTAAGTGTTTGGCAATTTTGAGTCGTGTGTTGTAAAATTCTATAAATAGCGGAGTTGTGTCATTTGTAAAAGTTGGTTGATTTGAATAAAAACTTTTGTTTTGTTAGCTTTGTGCTTTCACTAAATTGGTAGTTGAGTGTAATCTCCTATCTCCTCTTTCGGCATTCGAGTGCGCTCGAATCAATGATCGTAGAAGCCAATTCACGGTATCAAGTGCGCTTGATCAACGTCTGAAGAATTGCAGATCTTCTTTCACGGTATCGTGCGCGATCAACGTGACGAAGATAGCTAGAATTCGGTATCTTCGGATCAACGAATTTGGGCCATTCAGTATTCTTCATTCCATCGATTGCTACTTTCACAGAATCATCAATTTGTTATTCCGCTGCTGCATCATTTGGTATCAGAGCTAGACTTAGCCAATCATAGCTAAGCCGAGTCTTGGAGCCAATATTTTATCGAAGAGTTCAAGCCGTGCATCACTTTGTTATTCAAGGCCGAGAGTTTGAAGTTGAAGGTCGTGCATTATTTGGTATCATTTTGAAAGTTCAAGTCGAGAATTGAAGTGTTTGTGAAGTTTCAAATCATGCGACCGAGAAGAGCTAATCGTCATCAAAATGTTGAAGATTTGTATAGGCGAGAAGATGCTAAACAAATGGAACAACGCATAAGTAACAAATTCAATGAGAAGTTGGATGAAGGTATCGGGAGGTTAGAGAAGCTCATGATGGATATGAATCAACCTCGAAGAAGAACATCGCTAATTTCAAACCAAGGTGGAAACAGGGTTTCGCCATCGGTTTCGGGTGGAAGGAGAGTATCGCCACAATCTCATCAAGGAAGAAGAAGTCATAGGGAATTCGAAGATGAACCATTCCGAGATGATGAAAGACAAAGTAGGAGGGATATGCGTGATCATAGAAATATGGATGGGCGAGATCGTTATCGAAGTACATCTGTTGTTGATGAAGATGGTGATAGAGGGAGTTTTCATTATCGAGATCATGGCCAGGGACGGAATCGAGATCGAGATTATGAAGATGATCGTCGATGGGAGTCGGGAATGAAAATTGAAATGCCAGAATTCAAGGGTGGAATGGTGGCTGAAGAGTTTTTGGATTGGTTGTCTAATGTGGAAGAGATTTTTGACTTTAAGGAAATTCTTGAGCATCGAAGAGTTAAGCTGGTTGCTACACGTTTGAAAGGGAGAGCTATGGCATGGTGGCAGCAAACTAAACTAACACGGGAGAGAATGGGGAAGTCAAAGATTGAATCATGGGATAAGATGAAGAAATTGATGAAAGCTACGTTCTTACCATACAACTATCAATCTCTAATGTATCAACGTTTGCAGAACTTGAGGCAGGGAACGAAGTCAGTGAATGATTATGCAGAAGAGTTCTATCAGCTGATTGCGAGGAATGATATCATGGAGACGGAGGAGCAGTTGATAGCTAGATTTGTTGGAGGGTTGAGAATGCAGATACAGGATATGGTGAATATGTTTGATCCCAGATCTGTCGCTGAAGCACATCAAAAAGCTATAGCCTGGGAGAAACAAGAAAGGAGAGGTGGTGGTGTGTTTACAAACTCTAACAATCCAATGAAAGGGGCTAGTAGCAGTGTGAATGCTTCGAAGGCTGTTGCAAAACCGGTTGTTAATGAAGTTGCTAAGACCAGGGTCAATAGTGGTATCAAATGTTTCAATTGTCAGGAGATGGGTCACAAAAGCAATGAATGTCCAAAGCCAAAGAAGCGAGCAATGATTGCTGAGGTTGAAGAAGATGAGGTAGAGGCTGAATGTTCTAATTCACTACATGATGAGGAGGAAGAGAATGTGTCGGGAGATGAAGGGTATTCATTGATGATGAAGAGGTCGTGTTTAACACCAAAACAGGAGGAGGAAACTAGCTGGTTGAGGAGTAACATCTTTCAATCAACATGCACTATCTTGGGAAGGGTTTGCAAGTTTGTCATCGATGCGGGAAGCTGTGATAATATTATCTCTACAGAAGCTATGAAGAAGTTATCATTGAAGACAGAGAAGCATCCGAAACCTTACAAGTTAGCTTGGTTGAGGAAGGGTGGGGAGGTGAAAGTTGGGCGAAGAGCTTGTGTTAATTTTTCAATTGGGAAGAAATACAAGGATGAAATTTGGTGTGATGTTGTGGACATGGATGTTTGTCATCTGTTGCTGGGGAGACCGTGGCAATATGATAGGGCTGTGCAACATGATGGACGTACTAACAGTTACAGTTTTATGTTTGAAGGAACTAAAATCACTTTGATTCCTAAGAAGTGACAACACGAAGAAAGCAAGTTGGAGGAGATTAAAGAGTTGAAAACTTTGTTATCATTGAAGGAGTTTGTTAAGGAGGTAGAAGAGGAGCCTGAAGTATTCTTGTTGATTGGACGTGAGAGTCATGAAGTGGTTGAGATCCCTGAGGAAGTGAAACCAGTGCTGGGAGAGTTTGACAACGTATTTTCTGAGGAACTACCAACGGAGTTACCGCCGTTAAGAGACATTCAACATCAAATTGATCTTGTACCAGGAGCTGTGTTACCCCATAGACCACACTACAGAATGAGTCCAAAAGAACATGAGGAGTTGAGAAGGCAAGTGTAAGAATTGCTTGATCAGAGGCGTGTGCAGGAAAGTCTAAGTCCATGTGTTGTGCCAACATTGTTAGTACCGAAGAAGGATGGGACGTGGAGGATGTGCACTGATAGTCGGGCACTGAACAAGATTACTGTCAGATATAGATTTCCGATGCCGAGGCTTGATGATTTGTTGGATCAGTTGAGCGGGGTTACTATCTTTTCGAAGATTGATTTGAAAAGCGGTTACCATCAAATTCGAATCAGACCAGGGGATGAATGGAAAACATCGTTCAAGACACGTGAAGGGTTGTACGAATGGCTGGTTATGCCATTTGGTCTTTCAAATGCACCCAGTACATTTATGAGGGTGATGAACCAGATCTTTAGACCATTTATCGAGAAATTTGTAGTGGTGTATTTTGATGATATACTGATATATAGTGGGAATCCAGAAGAGCACTTGCAACATCTGAGAGAAGTGTTGATGGTATTGCGACAAGAACAATTTTATGCTGCAACGAAGAAATGCGTGTTCATGACGCATAGTGTTTAATTCTTAGGGTATGTTATATCGGGAGGAGGTATACAGGTGGATCAGAATAAAGTTGAGGCAATCAGAAATTGGCCACAACCCAGGACGATAACAGAAGTTAGAAGCTTTCATGGTTTGATTCTACCGAAGGTTTATTCCACACTTCAGTAGCGTGATGGCTCCAGTTACTGATTGTATGAAAGGGAAGCAATTTTCATGGTCGGAAGAAGCATGGGTTGCATTTGAGAGAATCAAAGAACTTTTGACGACAGCACCAATTCTAGTGTTGCTAGATTTTCAGTTGTTGTTTGAGTTACATACTGATGCATCAAAGGTTGGAATTGGAGGGGTGTTGAGTCAAAAGGGATGTCCTATTGCATATTTCAGTGAAAAGTTATCAGGAGCAAAGATGAGATATAATACATATGATGTGGAATTTTATGCTATCGTGCAAGCTGTGAAACACTGGAGACATTATTTGTTTCATAAAGAATTTGTTTTATATACTGATCATGAGGCGTTGAAGCATATGCAGGGACAGGACAAGATTGCAGCTAGGCATTCTTCGTGGATTGCATACTTACAACAATTTACATTTGTGGTGAAGCATAAGTCGGGAATTACGAATCGAGTGGCGGACGCATTAAGTCGAAGGAATCATGTGTTGACTACAATGAAGGTAGAGGTGACAGGGTTTGATGTGTTGCCAGATTTGTTTGTTGATGATCCTTACTTTGCTAAGATCATGGATGAAATCAATGAAGGAAAGACTGATGAGTATGTGTTAGTGGATGGTTTTCTATTCAAGGGTAACAGATTGTGTATACCAGAGGGCAGTTTACGAATGAAGATTGTGAAAGAGTTACATGAGGAAGGTCATGTGGGGAGAGACCGTACATTACAGTTGATTTCGCAATCATATTTTTGGCCTACTATAAGAAAGGAAGTTGAACGATTTGTGGAGAGATGTCATATCTGTCAAGTGTCTAAAGGGACAGCGACGTATGCAGGATTGTATATGCCACTACCTGTGCCTATTAGACCGTGGGTTGATATCAGCATGGATTTTGTTTTGGGTTTGCCTAGGACTTAGCGGGGAAATGATTCTATATTCGTTGTGGTAGATAGATTTTCCAAAATGGCATATTTTATCGCTTGTAAGAAGACAGCTGATGCCGTCCGTGTTGCTAAGTTATTCTTTAAAGAGGTGTATCAATTGCATGGGCTACCAAAATCTATTGTTTCAGATCGGGATACTAGGTTTCTAAGCCATTTTTGGTTAAGTTTGTGGAAGATGGTTGGAACGAAGTTGAACTTTAGCAGCGCTTATCATCCGCAAACAGATGGGCAAACAGAAGTGGTAAACAGATCATTGGGAAATTTGTTGCGATGTCTTGTGCAGGATAACTTGAAGAGTTGGGATATGAAATTATGCCAGGCAGAGTTTGCACATAATCACGCTGTTAACCGTAGTACAGGTTTCAGTCCATTTCAAGTTGTATACTCAGCAAGTCCGAATGGTCCATTGGATTTGACGACAGTACCATATCAGAAGGGAGTTGTTAAGCGGGCTAGTGATTTTGTGACTGAGTTGCAGGAATGCCACAAAACTGTTCATGCACGATTACTTGCGTCAAATGAGAAATATAAACAACTAGAAGATAAAAGGTGAAGATGTGTGAATTTCAGAGAAGGTGATTTGGTTTACGCCGTGTTGACAAAGGATCATTTTTCAGTGGGAACGTACAATAAGTTGAAAGCTCGAAAAATTGGTCCAGTGAAAATTTTGAAGAAAATCAATGAGAATGCATATCAGTTGAGATTACCGGATGAAGTTCATACTTCCGATGTTTTCAATGTCAAGTATTTGATTCCATATTATGGAGAGAAGCTTGTTGTGGAAGAGGAAGGTGCAAATTCGAGGTCGAATTTTTGTCAACCGGGGGAGGATGATGCAGCGCGATCTGCCAATTCAACAGATTTAAGTCGTAGTGAATTTTTAGGTCGCTCACGGCCTAGTGGATTTTTAGGTCGTTCTCGACCTAAGTAAGATCGTACGCGAGTTAATGAGATCAGGGGGCAAGCAGCTGAACGAGCTAAGAGAACAAACATTAGGTCGCTCCGATCTAACGAGTATGGACTGGAACGAGATACGACCTATGTTAAGTCGCGAGGTAGGGTTACGACCTATGTTAGGTCGTGGAAGCAGGTTACGGCCTATGTTAGGTCGCTGAAGCTTACGCCGCCTGGAATTCTTGAATCGCATAAAGTGTTAGGTCGTTAACAACCTATACTAGGTCGTTGAAGATTATGCCGCCTGGAATTTTGAGTCGCATGAAATGTTAGGTCGTTAACGACCTATACTAAGTCGCTGATGGAGGCTGATGTATTGTAATGTGTAAGTCGCGTGTGTTGTACTTAGGTCGCGTGATGTAAATATTGTAAGTCGTGTGTTGTTGTAACTTGTATTTGTTAAGTCGCATGCTTGTTTTTAGGTCGTAGGTCGTTGTCTTTGTTAGGTCGTTGCCGACCTAAGTGTTTGGCAATTTTGAGTCGTGTGTTGTAAAATTCTATAAATAGCGGAGTTGTGTCATTTGTAAAAGTTGGTTGATTTGAATAAAAACTTTTGTTTTGTTAGCTTTGTGCTTTCACTAAATTGGTAGTTGAGTGTAATCTCCTATCTCCTCTTTCGGCATTCGAGTGCGCTCGAATCAACGATAGTAGAAGCCAATTCATGGTATCAAGTGCGCTTGATCAACGTCTGAAGAATTGCAGATCTTCTTTCACAGTATCGTGCGCGATCAACGTGATGAAGATAGCTAGAATTCGGTATCTTCGGATCAACGAATTTGGGTCATTCAGTATTCTTCATTCCATCGATTGCTACTTTCACAGAATCATCAATTTTTTATTCCGCTGCTGCATCATAGATTAAGCTGAAATTGGAGAGGAATGAGTTATCAGTGAGCTTTGGAGGGTTTAGGCGGCTCGAGGCGGTTGTTGGGGGGGGGGGGCAAAAAATCATTCGTCGTTTTAGGGATTTAGGTCTTGGTGGGAATCTAATGATTTTGTTGTTCGCGGATCGAGCTATATATTCGCAGCTTGCGACGCTAGTGACGACCACTTATTTTAGCCGTCACCAGCCGATGCAAAAGGTTGCCGTTATAGGCAGTCTTTCTTGTAGTGTGTGTGTGTCTCTGTGTGTGTGAGAGTAGACTAAAGGTCTAATGATATATGATCTATGATATGCCATAGAGCGTTGTTTATACCAATACATTTTTTTGACTATTACTCTGCCTTGAAAATTTGCAATTTTGGTTGGTGAAGTAAAGCACCACATTAACATGGCTGCAATATTTGATGGAGATAAATGCTAGCAGAAACCTCTACATCACTAAATACACTGATATGCTTCTTATAGTACAAGGTTTGTTTTGACTTTACCAAAAAAAGATACTTAAATTTGGAATTGTCAACTACTAATAAGATTTTTGTTTTACCTTTTATTTCATAAGCCATGATTTTTCCTTGACATTATATTCAAATTACTTTGGCTTATGCTTCTTTATCTTTCTACACTAACGTCTTTGCACATCGAACAATGCTAGAAAATCAGTAGATTTTTTTTTTTAAATTTACATTTTATTAGCCTTTACTTCTCTATCATAGTGCTACCTTAGCATCTGAGTTAATTTTTCTCTATGGTTTTACTTTCATTTGCTTTGGGGTGATACTTGAGCAATTGCAAATGATATGATGGAGATGAATAATTTATCTATGGTGTAATCTTTCACCATTTAACATATTTTACAGTACATAATTAAGAAGAAGTACACAATTTTTTGAATAATTCAATCATGTATGTCAATAGATAAAAGAGTTATTTTTACCACCATTATCATTTGAATCAATAAAATTCATCCACCGCACCTACAAGTTGGGGAAAGGTCCGGGTAAATTTATATAGGATAAGGAAGCGTATGATAGAAATCGAAGCTGGGTCTTTTTATCAGAACCCAAGCCTCCTTTCCACTGCGCCGCACTCGCAGACCATTTATGTATTTTTTTGAATGCATTAAAGTTGAAGGGATTCTTTACCATCAAATTAGGAGTGTGACAATAGCATAGCAATATAAATTAATTAATTTCACCTGATATATCGTATACCGTATCCACGTTATCACCGGAGAAACAAGGAACGAATTATTGAGAACAAATAAATCGTATATCAGGACATTAATATCAAAAATCTTCTCACGTGAGACGATTCTATCACCTCATCATGGGATTAATAATCATATAACAAATACAGTCTGTCAAATATTTCACTATCATATACTCTACTCGAGTCTTAACTCTTAAGTGATATCCTTTTCTCTGATTTCCATACAAACAGGAAATATGAGGATGATTATTTTAATGAGATCACATTTCTTTATTGATCGCCACGAATGATATGCACGTATAATGAAAGAAATAACATGGGGCAATATTTTCTGAAAATTTTTGTTACTGAAAAAAATAAAAAGACAGAATTTTAACCACAGCAGTAATTTTTCTTAGTCCTTTAGTAGAAAGTTGTGTTTTGTTTACACATTATTTTAGAAGTTTTAATCAATGCCTGCTTTAATAGATTGCAAACTAAATATGCATAGAGAATGATGGCAAAATTGTGGTTTTATTATATATATATATATATATATATATATATATATATATATATATATATATATATATATATATATATATATAACGTTTGTTAAACAGGTAGTTAAAGCAGTTTTAACTTCAAAGATCTAATCTTCATAAGTTGACTCTTTTCTAGGAAGCTTTTAATCAAATGAAACATGTATTTTAAAATGAGTGCAAGTCAAGAGTGAGCAAAAATATAGTTATGTACAACGTATAATCTCACATCATTCAGTGAGTAATTAATAAATGATGTGATGTACAGTAATATTTTTGAGAATCAATAAACGAAATGAATGAAGTGGCCTGACCGTCTGAGAACAGAAGTCTGCATGCATTCTGATATGAAGTAACACAGCGTCGTGTTCAATCAAACTGAAGAAACCTAATTAATTCTTATTTACTGCAAACCAACCATCAATGAAAGTACTGAGCTGCATGGGTAATTGGAAAGGCTTAAATCCCCTACGTTTATGTTTCTAGGTGCCATCAACATCTCAATCGTTGATTGATGCATCCCATTTTTACAGAAACGCTGAAGAGAAGGAAAGAGGATCCAGCTCTTAAACAGGGGTAAAATCCTTGATCGAACTGCATTACAGAATGAATACTCCGCTAAGATAAGTTATCTATAAATGTTGTTTATAAGAAGCCATAAGAGAAGCCTATTGGTTCCGCCTAGTAAACCAGTAAATAATATTTGAGAACTCGTTTCTGTTTTTATTAGTTTTTTGTTTTATTTTAGAAGAAAATTGCAGAGAAATTGTCCGGGCCAGTGCCAGCCAGTATAAATAACTTTACGTAAAATATGTAGATGAATTACTAAGAGAAATAACTTTCATTAATTTCCTTTTAAGTGCCAAATTATATATGTTTAAGCCACACACAATGGATATAAATCCCAATATCTATATGTCTGTATAAATAGTTATACACATGCTCATATATCATTGTTCTATCATGTTAGTATATGAATATATTATATATATTCAAAATAATCATCATGCTATCATGTTATGTTATGAACATATATGTAATGGTCCATATTATACATATTGAAAGATAATGAAATATTATTTTTTAAATTCAAATTTGGTTGTATGAAGCTAAACTTTAGAGGATATGGAGTATTGACATTTTTGACCTTTAAAATTAAATTAGATGGTTTTTACTCTAAAAACTTGTAAGGGCCGTCGCTTTTAATAGCAGATGAGTTAGGGTATAAAACCACTTCTATATGAAAGATATAATAGTTTTCTTTTCCCTAGGGTCGTCATAATAGGTTTTTGATCTTACGATTTAGGAGATATGACCATTTAAAGTTAGATTGTTTTTAAACAGATTAGCAGATAATTAGACAACTTATATCGGGATTTAAGCTAATAGGAGCTGAAGGGACAACCCCTAACCATTATCCCACTTCCCAAAACTATTCTAAACTCCATTAATCATCTCCTTAGCCAAAAGTGTCTTAAATCTTTACTTTATCTAGCCAAATTGAGTGATTAAAGGAGTAATTAATCAGGAAAACAATTGGATTTCAGGATTATGATTTATGGGATTTCTGCAAGTGTTGTTTGAAATCTTTCGATCTCGATTTTTGTGGCAATTGGATCTTAGGTGAGTGATTTGTGTCCCTCACTATACTATGATTAATAATATAGTATATAAACGTGTTTTAAAGATGATTTTAAATGTTAAAGTGTGTTTTATGACAAATCTAAACCTAACCTTTGATTTAAAATCGAATTCAAAAGATTAAATGTTGATTTTAAATCATTTTTAGCTATTTGACCAAACTGATCATTATCCACATAGTTAAATTTGGATGCTATAATTACTCGATTCTTGATTTTGTTGTTTGGTATGATATTTGTATGTTGTATTGTGCTGGTAATGAGTTGTTTGATGCATGTTTGATTTGTTCGAGTGTTTGCAGTGGTCGAGAAAAATCGGTCGATGGTGTTCAAAAAAATGCGATCGGTGGAGGAAGGTTCGATATGATGAGGAGATACTATGGTTTTGATCGCATGAGTTTGGAGCCAAGGGGATATAATTATGGTCAAAAAGAGGAGTGATCGATAGTGGAACATGGGGACCTCAATATGGTTTTGGGGGTGTAAGTGTTTGAATTTTGAGTTAACACTGTTCCTACTTCATGATAAGGCATGGGAAACTCTAAGCTAGACTTGAAGAAACACAAGGAGAAGGAGACCCAAACACTTTTTGTGTAACTACCGAACGGTCTGGATGATGGCATTTGATTTCATGGCTTGGGCGTTGTTACTTCGCGCTTAGGAGTACTTTGCTTCGGTATGGGTTGGATTGGCAAACAGTTTTGGCCACTTCAATACTTAGCCAAATTTGGCAAGTGCTAGCCATTTGTGGTTGGTGCCAATCTCACCCCTTCAACACTTTATGATTGTAGATTTATGCATAATTTTTGAGGGGTGCGCAAGGGTAGATCGATTGATTGTTTGAATATCTATTTCGATGCATATGGTTGACGATGATCGATTTGATGATGAAGTAAATGATGCGAGTTTTGGATGAGAAAATTAGAGATCTACTTGGGGTCAACACAGGGATGTAGAGTGATGGCTTTATAACTAGAAAATGAGATTTATGGCTTTCAGGCGTGTCCATAAATGTTCCAAAATTCAACATATCAATGAGGTGAATCATTTTGGCCGAGGGCTTCAAGTGAGAAGTGTGTTGTAGGATGTAGTGCTGGTCTAAGAAGTCGCGTTCAATAAGGTGAAGTGATGGAGTAGGACATAGGGTGTCCTACTATCAAGTCGTGTGTCCTGAAGGGGTCGTTGATAACCCTGGATGTGATGTGTGTTTCATGGGGCAATGGTATGTGAAGGCGCTCACGTGTGCACCCTGGACCTTGGTGATGGTCCGGCCTACCTTGGTGATGGCAGTACTTGGGGATGGTACATGATCGAACTCTGAATTGGTTGCGAAGTAGTGTGTCGCTGACTTAGGTGATGGTTGTACGAGTTATCATATATCCGAAGGCATCTTAGTGGTGATGCGAGACCTTGGTGATGGATATTATGATTGCTTTGGTTATTGTATGTACTATTATTGCTATGTTTGTTTTTATTGATGTGTGACTAAGACAAATGTTTTGTGATGTAGGTACTACTGTGTTAGATACCCTTGACACCCACATTGTACTTAGTATTATACACCAATATGATGATAGTATAGCATATATTGTATTATGTGCTAACTTATTGGGTGCTATCATTTAAAGCCCACTAACTCATTAGCCAAAGTCATAACCAACCTATATTCTTTTCCTCACCCTATCCTTATCCCTAAATTCATCCTTATTTTCATTTTTATGTTTCCTCCCTAAGAAAACAAAGTACTGTATCATCTTTTCAACCTAGGGTTTAGGATTTGTTCAAATAAATCAAGTAGAAATCAAGGTATAAAGCTCTTAACTTAATCTATATCATTTATACCATCATAGTATGTTAAAATTCAGCTTTTAATATGAGTTTAAGATTGGGTCTGAAAATTGTTTGATTGTTTTTTAGTTGTATTTTGTGAATTGAAGCTTGAAACTTGGTTTGCAAGTCGATTGGAAAGCATTAAGTGTAACTTATATTTGGATTATATGTTGATTGATCATGTTTTACTTTACAGTTGTGGATGGTATCATATCAGTAAGTAATTAAATTGGATGAAGTAGTAATTAATATGTTGAAATAAATGAAGTTAAGCTCTTGTTTATGTGAAAATACAAAGTATGATTTAATAAAAATCATTGTTTACCTATCATATATGGTTGAATGAACAAGTCCTTGTAATACGTTAGGAAGTAACCTAGAGTAGGCTTCATTATGCTGGATGATCGCTGCATGATTAGAGAATTGCATAGAGCTTATTGCTTTAGGTACTGGCCAATTAGTCGACTGGTTATGTATTTGCCAGAGCAATAAGCTCCAAGATAGAAAGATATTTTTTAGTTTTTTTACTTCTGATTTGATTTTGATATTAATACTTACGAAAGTTCTTTATGGATATATTTTCAATCCATATAATTTTTTTTGCAAACTTATTTTATTTGAATATATGAGAATTTTCAAAACTTTGATATATTTACAAAGAAGAGATTTTTACCATTGTTTTTAAAATGAAGTGGATTTATAAAAGATTTGAAAGTAAATTTTTATCGAAGAGGTTTTGAAATGTTTCCAAGTTGAAAAATAAATAAAACTTTTGGAAATGTTTATATGTTTAAAATTTATATGTGCACAAACTGTGAACTTTTAATATGATGCTATGTATGAATGACGCTACGAGAAGTATGAAACATGAATTGGTTGAACGATATACAAATTTTTGGATACTAAGTGTCTTTGCTATGCTATGTATAACCATTATTTATCAAAGGTTTCATGTTGATGTATGTAATGCAAGTAGTCGCTTCATTGTTATGTATGATATTCACTTAAATTGATTTATTTAATATTGATTCATCACGCAATAATGCCATATTTAATTTACCTTATTTGATGCCATGATGTTTTTTTATCCATGTCGTGTTTTTATAATTGTTATTACATGGGTAAATGTCATGATATGATATGATGCACGTACACGACATTTATATATGATATTAAAATGGGAAATAACACCATTTCGGGAATAAATAGGATTCAGGAGGCTAAATATCTTATAAATGAAATAAATTTCACATATAAAGAGATCAGTACTAGAGGAGAGTACTAGATGCTAGTATCCATCCTAGTGAACATATTCAGTGTTGCTACCTAAATCATGATAAACTGGTCCAGCATCACTTGTTGTCTAAATGATCTGTTGCATAGACATAACCATGGAGACATGCATACTACAAATGAGGATGATGATGGTAATCACATTTATGGAGATAGATGGGACATGATGATGATTGCAGCACAACAAGGTGAACGCCAACAAGAACAAGAGAAGATTGTGCAACAAATAGATTGCATGGGGGCACTCACAACCTCTGATTAAGGGATATACAGATCAAGCAGACCGTGATATCTTGGCACAGAGGCAAAGTCTAGTGGAGAAAATATGATAAGATTTACTAGTGATTACAAGCCTCATAAACAAATAACTTAAGCAGTGTATTTGACTTAAATAACGATTGCAAGTTATAACTGCGAATAGGATGTGATATTCCAGTTGATTAAAGTTGCAATCCGAGTGACCTTAATAGTTTCGTAACACATGTGTTTACACTGTTTTGATTTGATGGGATGCAGGCAGGTTTAGATTATGGATTGGATGATATATTTTGTTTCTTTAATATATCACATATATAACCCACCACCATCAATTGTTATTTCTGTTGCACTGTTACACTCACAGCTAGGTTTTAGCCTGACTCGAGGTTTTGTTATTTCTATGACATTACCTCGGGTTAGACTGAGGTGGTTATTTGATAGGATGGTTACCTTTGTGCATCTTTTTATTTTGTCACTTGAAGAGATTATGGAGGATCATATGCATAATGTTTATTATATTAGTAATACTATTGTTTTACAGCTTGGAGACCACTCCGTTGATACCAATGTCTATGACACTGTTCGCATCATCTAAGGAGATAATGTTAACAACCTGAGTATTGATTTTAATGACAACAATCATATAAATATTACCACTAATGTTCCTTTTAGTTGTGTAGTATTTCAACTATGTGATGAAGACATTATACAGAGACAAACATGAACTTAGTGGTATAATACATACATACATACATACATACATACATACATACATACATACATACATACATACATACATATATATATATAGAAGTTAATCAGGGAAAATGGAAGAGCGAAACCGACTTAAGACAAATGGAACACAAGTGCTTTATCGGTAGAGATATTCGAAGTATTTAGTAAGTTTGTCCAACTCTTATATTTTTTTGTTAAGGACCTCATAGCAAATATCTTTGATATATCCCTTTTACTAATCTATATTTTCATCTTTAATATCTTTTTATGAAAATACAAAAATATTTTATAACTATATAAAGATCAAAACCACTTTTATAAAATGATTTTCAAATTGGCTAGGATATGTCGACATATGCTGAAATTATATGTCGACATACATTGTTTTGCGAAATGTCAACATACTGTGAAATTATATATCGACATAGTGGTCGTTCGGATAGATTTTCAAATTTAAACGAATGGACATATCTCTTTGTGCTTTTGCCAATGGTCATATCTTTTCATCCTCTATATAGAGGCTTTGGAAAATGGATTTTTCACAATTCTCTTATTTTCTCTTACTTTTTCATTTCTATACTCCACAAGAAAGGTTCTATTAAATATTCTTCCACTCTCTTTACAAATACATACTCTTTCACTCCAATTCTTCAAGGATTTGCAAACCACACAATATTTGAGAGTTTATACTTGAATTTTTAATCATTCCCTCTCTGATCATATCCTATTCCTTAAATATTTCAAAGTTAGATTGCTATTGAAGGTATATAGGATTACGGTGCTGAATATGCAAGAATTGATATTGAAGATAGAACTACTTACCATAGACTACAATTGATTGTAAAGGGAAAAATGTTCTTGCCACCCGAGGAAATTCAAGAGGAAAGGTGTATCTTGTCACTCGAGGAAAGTCAAAAGTGTAAAGATGCACTTCCTACCGTGGAAAGCAAGTTCTGATAGTGGAAATTCTATAGGGGGTATAGGGTTAGAGGTAGGATTGGGAATCTAAACCAATACATAATTCGTAGTGTTATTTACTTTATTGCTCTTACTTTAACTTTACTTTATACTTACTTTATGATTATCTACCTTGTTTATGATTTGATTATTGGTTTGAATAGATAAACTTTGAATTCACAAGTTAATTTTTTGACATACATTATTCACCACTAGTGTATTAATAATATCCTTAAGATCCATTATGTATAAGTATATTGAATCCCATCAGAGCGTAGAGACTCTTAGTTGGTATCATAACACATTGTTTTCAAAAATTATTATCCGATTTTTGAAAAATTAAATGGCTAATAATACTAGTAGTGCACTCTTTAACATTTTTGAAGAAAGATAATCCACTGCTAGACCACCACTATTTAGTGGTAATAATTATGCATACTAATTTTGTAGAATGAAATTTTATTTACAAACTAATGATTTAGATATTTGGAACATCACAAAAACCGAGTACAACTGAGTACACCGAGCCATAAATGAATTATGCAAAGTGGACTAACGAACAAAAGACACAAACACTTAATAAACCAAAGAAAATGAATATTTAATTCTACATCTTAGATAAAAATGAGTACGACAGAGAGTCTATTTGTAAAAGTGCGTATGAAGTTTGGAAGAATCTACAAGTCACATACAAAGGCACTAGTAAAGTTAAACATGCTAAGATATCTATGTTGACTAACTAGTTTAAACTTTTTAAAATGAAATAAAATGAATCCATTTTTGACATATATTCTAGATTTCAGATTATTTTGCATGCACTTGTATTATTAGGAAAGACAATTTCGAAAAGGACCAAGTTTGAAAAATATCAGATTCACTTACTAGTGAATTTGATCAAAAGACTTTGGCCATCGATGAAGCCAAAGATATTAATATCATGAAAGTCAAGGAATTAGTAGGAGATTTTATGTCCTACAAAGTATAATTGTAGGACAGAAAAAGAAATCAACCAAATGAAAAGAAATCACTGGCATTCACTGCTATAAACAACAATCATGAATCAGACGACGACGACGACAAAATCGATTTCACGATGATGAATTTTAGGAAGTTCTTGAAATACAAGAAAATAAATGAACTTCGGAAGACTGACAACTATACAAAAAATGAAAATGTTGTTAAGTGTTTTGAATGTGATAAAACTGGTCATTTAAATAGAGATTGCCCTAAAATAAAGAAATCAAACTTCTCTACGAATATTAACACATTCAACAAGAAGTGGAAGCGAGTTCACAATGCGACATGGGACAATTCAGGCATATCACCAAGTGACGTAAGCCAGAAACTGAAAATGCCAACATGTGCTTCACGGCAAATGACAACCGGGCATGGAATTATAACGGATAAATAATGCAAGTTTTAAATGATATGTATAAAGGTTATAAATTGCATAGAAAATAATACAAGGAAAGCTTGGTAGAAAAAGATAGATTAAAGATGTTTAATGAAATGTTCAATAAAGAAAAAACAATATTTGGAAGATAAAATGGAAAGACTTAATGGACTGAATGATGAAATGGATTTGGAAATTTTTGAAAAACTAAAAAGTGAAATAAATACTTAAAATAAAAAGCCTTTTTATGAAGGCAGAGATCACTAATCTGAAAGACAAAATAACATCTCTTGATTATGTTATTCTCAACTATAATAAGGATATTGATAAATGAAAACTGTTATTGATAAGTTTAACAAACGAATAGATAATTTAGAAAATTTATTATCTGCATCTAAACCCGTAAATAATAAACAAGGACTTGGATACACCCTTTTGCCAAAATCAAAGAAAAATAGTACTTGAGGTACTAAATTTGTCAAGGCTTCCACATTCAAACCCAAACCTAGAAACTAAGATTAAAACATCCTAACAAATTCAATAATATATTATTAGTTCCTGAGATGATGGTTTTGATGACAACAACCTTAGGACTTTTTATAAAATAAATACTAATATTCTTGTCTATATATATGTATATGTAGGGTATATATATGCAAATACTGAGAATGAAGACTGTATGGTATAAAGATTCAAGACTGAGTATAGAGATTCAAGATTGAAGAAATCAAGACTTAAGACTCATGAGTATCAAGAGTTCAAGATATCAAGATAAGTAATAGAGTCTAGATTTATGTTAAAACTTCATAATAGCACTAAAATCTTTATTCGGATTTTAATTGTAGAATGGAATCCACCTTCTCGCTTTAATAGTGGGATGGAACCCACGACCTATTTAGTGGGATGGATCCCACGACCTTCTCTAATGGAATGGAATCCACGAAATTTTCATAATGATTTATTTTTAATATTTTTTTCAAGACTATCTTTTTAAAAGTTATCTCTCTAGGTTTAAATATTTTAGCCTTAACTAATTTTAATTTCAAAATCATTTCTTGTTTTTAAACTATCTCCTAGTTTTAATGGTTTTAGCTTTAATCTCAAAATATTTATATTGAGCTTTTATTACTTTTATATTATATATTATATATTTTTAAGATTACTTTTTAAATCTCTTTTATAAGTTTAAACTATATTCAAAATGGTTTACAAAGATTAGAAATTGTTTTGACAAGTTTTAGAGTAGAAATCATTTTAAAGCAAAATTAATTTTCAAAATTCACATAGGCATGTCGATATCCCTCATCCCCCCATGTCGACATGGTGACCGTAGAATTCAAATTTCAAATTTTCAAAGAAGTGTCTATTCGTCATAACCTTTCGCGAATAGACATGACTGTTGTTCTCCTATATATACCAGTTGTTTTCAACGAATTTTAAGTTAGTTTTTCTTCATTTCTTCACTCCTTCTCCACTCAAATATTCTTTTATATTTCAAATGCTTTAACAAAACTCTACCGAAATCCTAAGTGAATCAAACTTGATCGTCTCTAGTTTGATTCTCTGCCACTCTCTCTCAAAGATCTCGGTGCTATTCAGAGTTATAGGATCATTTGTAATCAAAGATCGAAAGATCGAAATGTATCGAGTCTCTCTCTATCAAAGTGTGATTGGAAACAATGTGATTGTCGCTCGAAAATCAGTTGGGTGTGATTGTAGCCCGTAAATCAATTAGGTGATCTTGTAGCCTGGTTAAATCAAGAGAGTTCGCCCTGGACTCGGAGACAGGAGGGTGTATCTCGTGGCCTTGAAATCGAGGTTGTAATATCAACATTATATTTGAAAAGAAATCCGCACAAGAAATTGTGTGGGACTGGATGTAGGGTAACTCCGAACCAGCATAAAATTCTGGTATGTTCTTTCCTTTACTGCTTTTATTTACTATTTGCATATGCGTCTGATTCTGTGATTGTCTCTGTGTTTGTGAAATTACATCTGTATGTGTTTAATTTGAAAAGATTTCAAAAATTATATAAAATCGATTAAACACTATTCACCCCCTCTAGTGTTAATCCAGCCTTAAGATCCGTAATCCGCATTTCCTATATATATGGGTTCCTAGAAATTCAGATAGTAGCGTTAGAGAAAAATATGTCGATGATTTTAGTTATAAATTCACTTATCAAATGATTATATGTTTAAAGGGTATTCAAACTCTTCATGGGTTTGGCCACCCAAGACTTAACCCTATGGACCCAAAATAAAATGGGGGTACTAGTATGCATATTTTCTATTTTTTAGGTACGTAATAAAGCAATAAAGAAGGATAAATGGATATTAGACGGTAAATGTTGAAATGCATATGATGGGAAAATCCATAGCTACTGAGCAATATTTTATACAAAGATGGCAGAACCTGACTATTCGAGATTCAAAAAATGTATTATTAGCGCTACAATGTTGGTAACTTTAAAGCTCCTATTATGTGTTTCATTTATATAAATTGATTTTGATTCCCCAAGTACTTATTCGTTATACATTTTCATATAGAACTCTATAAATAAACTCTATATATTGTCAAGTCATGCTTAATCGACACTTTTCTGTCCATTTTTTTGACGAAAGGGACAAAATGTATTAATATACTAGATAAAATGATATGGGGAGTGCATAGAGTTAGTGGGAGTCAAATATAGAAAAAATTTTATATTTTATCTCCTAAATATTTATATGGTTGTCATTATCTAAAATAGGAAGATTGTTAATACTACGTGTATTAATTTTGATGACAACAATCACATAAATATTACTACTAATATTTCTCCAAGTTGAACAGTATTTCAGATATATTATGATGATATTGTACAGAGGTGAACAAGAACACTCAAGACGAATGGAGCATATGTGCTTTATCGATAGAGCTATTTGAAGTGCTTAGTAAGTCTGTCCGAGTCTTATAATTTTTATTAAAGACCCCACGCAAATATATTTGATATCTCTTTTATCAAACTCTATTTTCATCTCTAATGTCATTTTATAAAGGTACTAAAATATTTTTTATAGTTATAAAAATCAAAATAATTTTTATAAAATAATTTTAGAATTGGCCGGGATATGTCGACATGTCCTAAAATAATATGTTGACATACTTTGATTTAGGATATGTCGACATACTTTGAAACTATACGTCGACATACTAGCAATTTGTAATGACTCGTATTTTTCATAATTGGAGGATCGTAAAATATTATTTTTAAAATCATGTGAGGTCGTATGACTTTATAACTTCGGGAAAGGCCTATTAGAGACATTTCCTTTATTTAGAATTTTTCTAGATGATTTTACTCCTGGAAAATTGTATGGGCTGTACTTTTGATAGGAGCCGAATTAGCATCTGAGACCACTTCCATTGGAAAGATATGATTAGTTTCCCTCTCTATAGAGTGATCATAATAGCAATTTGGACTTTCTATCTAGGAGATATGGTTGTTTGAAGATTGACAGTTTTTGAAGCAGCTTAGTGGATAATTAGTGAGTTTGGAGGTAAGTCCACTAAGTCATTTCAGATTTGGAGACCTTATATGGCTGAACCATCATCCCCAAATCACTTTTACACCCTCTCCCTTAGATCTAAGCCCCCATTAACCCATCCTCTACCCATAACCTTCTCTTTTCTCCCCTAAATCAAATCTAAATCATAGATTAGGGCTAGGTAAACAAGGGGATTCATTAGAGATAGTTGAATCTACATTTTTGAGGAGGGAAAATCAGGTCTTTGTTGTTGATTCCCGAATTTACCTTGATTTACGTGCAAATCTCCACTTTTTTGGGGTTTTGGTGAGTGATTTATCATCTCTCACCTTACTATATATGTATTTATAGGTTTACATGTTTTGAATCCATTTTTGAAGTCAAAATTAGTTTTTAATTTTGTTCCAAAATCCAACCTGTAGTAAAACATGAATACATGGACTTTTGGTGTTCTATACATGTTTTATGGATATGTGAGTGCCTTGATAGATGTGACGCTATGTTATATACATCTTGTATGATGATTGTCATGATTGATTGCATGATTTACATGTTTGAATGTTGTTTGGTGCATGTATATGATTTGCTTATATGCTTTTATGGTTAAAAACGCTCATTGAAGCAAACTATATGTAGGAACTGTAGAGACTGATTTTGACAGATTGGCTCTAGAGCGTTTAGGGTCATATTGTTGCATAGCGATGCATGAGAGTTGAAGCATGAAATGTAGTGATGAAATCAGAGCGATTTGGAGTGTTGGAAGTGCTACAGGGTTTTGAGTCGGTTGGTGGATGGTTTGGTGGCCAGTCTTAAAAACTTGGTCTGCACATGGATGGCTCAGTGAGCGAACGCCAAAATGAGGTCGGTATGTAGGTGGTTTGGTCATCGGGCCCTGAAATAGGGTCGATGACCAGGCGTTGGAAGAGGGTCGATGGTCGAGCGTTGGAACATGGTCGGTGGTCGAGTGTTGGAACATGGTTGGTGGTTTGGCATGGAGCATGGTTCAGCGTTAGTAGTTGGGGCTTAACTTGGCAGTTGCGTCCTGCTTGGTTTGGTCATGGGAAGGACTAACGGGAGTAGAGCGTGGGGTTTAGCTATAAACTTCGAGGCAAGACTCGGGTTTCTTGGTAGTCTGGGAGTTGGTTCGGTGTAAGGGTGGATGACCCCATGATGGTTCTACATGATTTTGGGATGACAATCAATGAATTATAATGACTTCAACGACTCAATGTGGCAAGTGACTATGGCATCTGGTGGTGGACCGAAAGAACGAGTTCTACGTGGTAGCTTGTAGTAGAACATGAGGTTGTGACACTTGTGAGTAGGACAGGGTAGTCTGCATGTATATAAGGTAGTCTGCGTGTACCCATATGTTTGGAAGCCTGCATTTGTCCAGTCCTTAGCCATTTATGTAGGCAAGAGTGAGCATCTACAGAGTAGTTCTACTACGTGTGCTAAGGGATTGATGGATAACTCTATGGTTGTGATGCTCATTAATGGGACAGGGTAGTCTATGTGTACCTAGGATAGTCTGCGTGTACCTATATTTTGGCCATCTGTGTGTGTGTCCAGTCCCTAGCCATCTGTGTGGGAAATGAGTTGGGCATCTGAGAGAGTGTCGGAGATCTGAAGCAGTTGAGTGAGAGATGCAAGGCTGTATGATGGAGGATATGTTACTGTGTGCTTTACATGTTGTATGATACCCATATCTTTCATTTGTGATAATAGTGTATCATATATTGTGTTTATGTGCTAACTCTTTGGACGTAGGGACATGTTAGGTATGATTGTTCATACCCTATACTCTATTTACTATATATGAGTTTTATAGTATTTTGAGATGATATATCGCACACACCAGACTGTTGTCTGACCCGATGTTTTATACTTTGCTTCTTATTATCTTGTGTACTCTTAAATGAGTAGATATGGATAATATGTTTGGATAATGCATGGAGCTGTACGGAGTACGAGCAAGAGGCTATGTTTTCGTATATCTATACTTGGAGGTTACTATCTCTTATATTCCACTGTGCAGGGCTGTGGAGCTATGTTAGCACTTGCATTATTTGAGACGGTTATAGAGTTTATTATGGAGATTTGGGATGTATAAACTCTTTATTTTAGTTTTTGTATAGTCTGTGAACCTGCACTCCGATGTTCTTATTTACGGTTCATTTAATTATATCACTGTCTCACATGTTTTACATCTATGTTGTTATATTATATTATATCTGTGCATTATGAGATGTTTGCAGGTTTTGTGTTTGGATTTTTCTCTTCTTTATATTCTTGGTTACTTTCCTGCATCGGTCGGGTACCTCGACAGTGCATCACATAGATATATTGGGTACCGGAGGTGTAGGGAGGTCATCACACAATTGGATAGATTTTCAAATTTAAACGAACGGAGATTTCTCTTCATCCTTTCGCTAATGTTCATATCTTTTCATCCTCTACATAAAGGTTTTGAAAACGATATTTTCACAACAATTCTATCATTTTATCTCATTTCTAACTTTATGAGAAATGTGCTATTAAATATTCTTCCACTCTCTTTATAAATCCGTACTTTTTCACTCCACTTCTTCAAGGATATTCGAACCCTACATTGTCAAAGAGTTTGTACTTGAATTCTCAATCATTCGCTCACTGATCTCATCATATTCCTCAAAGATTTCAATGTTATATTGCTATTGAGGGTCTATATATCATTTTACCGAATTTGCAAGAATTTGTATTGAAGGTAAAGCTACTTGCCATGGTCTACGATAGATTGTAAAGGGAAAGGCATTTTTGTCAATCGAGGAAAGTTAAGAGGAAAGGTGTACCTTGCCACTCGAGGAATGTCAAGATTGTGAAGGTGTACTTGCCACCTGTGGAAAACAAGTTTTGATAGTGGAAATTTTGTACTGGGTACAGGACTTGATGTAGGATGTGAATCCGAATTAATATAAAAATTCCTAGTATTATTTACTTGATTTCTCTTACATTTACTTTACATTATATTTACTCTGTGATTATCTTGTTTGTGATTTGATTACCGATCTAGGTAGATAAACTTTGGAATTCACAATTTAAATTTTTGACACATGTTATTCACAACTAGTTTATTAATAGCCTTAAGATCCATTCTACAGAGGTATATTAGGATCCCTCGTTTAGTATCAAAGCATAGAGACTTTTAGATAGTGTCACTAAAGTGGAGTAAGAGTATGTAGATATATGTTAGTGACTCAAGCAGCGATAGTGGAGCATGAATGTTGTATTTTTGAGCGGTTTTTGGTTGTATATATTCTTCCATGCACATAGCAGTGTATTATTGAGACATTCATGTATCCGATATATTTTGATGTATGTGTGTGTGTCTGTATATATATATATATATATATATATATATATATATATATATATATATATATTTGTCATTCTATTTTGATATCATATTTGATGTCTGTGTCATACCTTTTTGTAATCTGATATGTGATTTAATTCTAGAACTTGTATATATTACTTTGTGTCGAGAGGAATATGTATTATTTCAGATGTGATCAAGGGTTGTGACGTATCCGTATTGATCTAAATTAGTGTATACGAGAGATCACTCCTTTCGAGCCTTTTAATCTGAGCTACCGGGCGGTAAACTCCCTCTGCTAGTTTATTCACTGGGGCCGGGGCATCACAGGTTGGCATCAAAGCTTGGTTATACCAGGATTTGAGTAAATCAAGAATTAGAACATATTTGACGATAGAAGAGTCAGACTTAGGATGTTGTCCCGTATGGGTGGCCTAGAAAGAGTCTAGAATAACTCATCTATGAGATAAATGAGTTACAGTAAGTGTTCCAAGAGATGGATGCTAAGGTATTATTTATATAATCAGTAGTGATTCAATGCATATTTGTTGGTGAAGTTTTATATATTTCAGTATACTATCTATCATTTATCTAATAAGTGATAAATGTTTATTTGGCAAAGTTTGGTAGGACCAGACCGAGAGCGGATGCATCAACCGATCCACCCAGCGGTCAAACTAGTGGTTTTGGAAATCCCGGCATTCTCTTGACCATGCGGCAATGGATGGTGGTCATAAAACACATCCAAGGTATGGGCGTAGTCAAAGCCCAGAATCCCAATCCTCGAATGGAGTTCATTAAACTCTATAGTAACTGTATTAGTCTCGGTGGTAAGTCATTCCTTGGGAACCAAGTTGTGTTGGGTGTCCATTCTTTTTTGCGTGCTTATGAAAGAATTTTTGATGATCTAAACTTATCAGATCAAGATAAGAGTAGATTGGCATCTCTCCAATTGTAGTCTAGTGTATTAGATTTGTCACAAAGCTATAACTGTAACAAAGTTGACGAAGACTTTACGTAGCAACAATTTAAAGATCTTTTTAAAACAAATTTTCTTCCAAAAACCGAGAAAGCAGCTTTGATTGGGAGATTCATGGATTTGAAGCAAGGAGACCCATCCGTAAAAGCTTATGTGAATGAATTCATTGCACTCTCTAAATATGAACCATTGCTTATTAGTTATGCACTAAATGAGAATGAAAAGTTTGTTCTAGGACTGAAGAATGATTTGAAGGATAAACTGCTTACCCAAATTAGATCCCATTTGAGGAAATTGTTAATATTGCACCAAGGTTCAAGAAAGTCCAAGAGAGAGGTTTAGTTGTATATAGACATCCTAATCAACAGCTATTCAGCAATTTCAACCGTACAAGTAGAAGCAATTCTTTTAGAAGAAAAACTAATGGCTCACGAAGAATAAGCGAATTTTTTAGCTAAAGAAACCAGATCAAATAAAGCCATAAGGCAAGCTCAAGTTAAGTACTACGCATGCGGGAAGAACAGTCATTATGCCAATGAACGCATAACCACAAATCATGGGCAAGTTAAGAAGTGTTTCAACTATAATGAAATAGGCAACATTTCTAAGCAGTGCACAAAGATGAAGAAGTAGACTCAGGGTAAAGTGTTTGCTATAGATAGTCCTAGTCCTTCTATGCGGGATAAGGGGAAATAAGACCTCATTCTAGAAGGTACTATTTATGGCATTGGTTATGTATTAGAGTTCTCTTCAATTTAGACGCATCACATATTAAGAGAATTGGTAGAAAAGTTAAAGCTGAATGTTTCTCTTCTTGTCACTTCTCTTTGAGTAGCTAATTCATTTGGTGGGTGCGCTTCTTTAAGAATGAAGCATAATGATGTTGTGATTTGTTTGTCTAGTTATTCTTTCTTGTGTGACTTGTTTGTTATGGATTCTTTAGGATATGTTTTTATTCTTAGAATGGACTGGCTCGAGCATTATCAAGCTCAATTATTCTATATTAAGCGGGTAATCACCCTTCAACATCCTGATCACGTAGAACATATTCTTATTGCTCTTGGATCATCAAATTATAGTTCAGGGTACCCTTTTTGCTTTGGAATTACAAGAATATGATGTTAAGCAGATTCTAGTAGTTATGGATTTTTTTTATATCTTTGAACTGATTACTAGTCTACCACCTCGTCGAGTAGTTGAGTTCAGGATTGATCAAATCCATGAAGATCAATGTAACAAACCGCAAATTCGACACTACAAAATATTAAATTAATTAAAAATGAATTTTTAATAAAATGGTCAATTGGGTATTATATTTATAACCGTTGCGAAGGTCTTTCTGAGATAATTAATTTGATATATAGTTTTGATATATTCCGAGTTAGAGGTTGCGAAATAAAAGCGTTACAATGTTTATATAGCATACGTACTGTTTTGGGCCAAACTAGATACACAGCCCATAGCTCAGCTTAATGACTATATATTTGAGGATACAAAACCCTTGCCATCACCTATATCCTTAGCTAACGACCGATGATCATCTCTAATTATAAATTGACTTAAAAAATCAAAGTGTCCAATCCCTATTGAATTATATATCGTTGGAAAGCTCTCAGTGAATGGAGTCGACGGAAAGTGTTCTTTTTTTGAAAATGATGCTCAGATCAACCACAAATCATGATCAAAGCTGCAAATCGATGAAGCCCTAGGTCCAAGTTGGGAGTTTTTGATTCGCTGATCAATTAGTGCAATTGTAGAGGCAAAATGATAGAGCTCGACAAGGGGAGTCCAGATTTGGATCGGTTTGATTATCGGAGCAACGAAGCAGCCAGAATTGACACCGAAAAGTCATGGTTGCATCGCTTTTGGAGGAGAAATTCCAGCAATTAGGGGCGTTTCAGGCAGAGGCGAGGGTTGTCATGGGTAGTGACAGAGGTGTCAAGCATGTGGTGGCACTCGTTCGGCCTATTAACGCACGATTGTAGTGTATTTCATGGTCAAAATTGATGGAGCGAAGGTCTTCATGCGTGCGTGCTAGGGTGAAGTAAGAAACGTAACATTATTAATCTTTACTATTTTATTTTTCAAATGTGGACCAATTAATATTCTAATGATATTTCTTATAACTCGAATATCTTCCATATACGAACTCCGCTTCACATGCGGTTTCTTCCGTTAGACTCGTATCACAATTCCGAACATTTTAATATTAGTTTGGCTGAGTTTGGAGACTACTGATAAAAGCGTGTAGGTATTGTTTACTTAATTTAATTAATTCAATTTAGATTATAACATAGATATATCTTATGAAAAATTTTAGTTATTGATTTGTGATGTGATATATTGATAATTGTTTGATATTTTAGACATTTTGGATATGCTTAGCATGGGGTTGATTGTTTATTACTGATTGTTGGATTTTTAATCGTAGTTGTGTATTTAAAATATGACTATTATTCATTAGAATAAAATAAGTGAAATTATATAATAATTAGAAACTAAGATAAATATGTAATTAAAGTGATTATTTATAGATTCTGTATGATGTTTGTACATAATAGTGTTTGAATGAAATAAAATGAAATTAACTCGAGAAATTTAATACGATTATTTTTTATGAATTTATGGGAAAATCCATAAATAATAACATATAATATATTTTAAATTTAATTTGAAATGTGTATTATTATTATTGAACGAAGTGAGATTTCATAAACAATATAATAATATAGCTTTTGTGAAAATTGCACTATTTCAAAATAAATGGAAATGAACTGATTTTGTAGTACATTAAAGAGATTTAATATGAATAGTATTACTTTAGTGTAAAATAATAATACTATTAATTTGTAAGCTAATTTGATGAAATTACCATTTTTGATAAAATATAATGTTTGTAAATATTTGAAGTAATGATATTGCAACAAAGTGTTTTGAAGTGTGCTATCAATTTGAGAGAATTACTATTGTTTTAAAGTAAATAAAAGGCGAGTTTATAATAAAAATAATAAAAATAATGTTATACTTTAAAAAAATGATTATAAATACGATGTTTTGAATGGGTGCAGTATATCATTAATGGTTGATTTTATTTATCACATATGTTATTTTATTATAATGAGATCGTATTTGGATATGGTACCATTATTACAACATGTGTGTAGTTAACTATGGTTGTATTGTGTTGGTGTTTGTGTGACTAATGTTATTTGGATTACTACACATTTGATGATTGGTGTTTCGAGACTATCATGGGGTGATCAATATACATTTGATGATTTATACTTACATTGTGAAGTGTTACTATAATGAATGATTAGTGTTACTATAATGAATGATTAGTGTGAATGTAAGTATATTTGCGTTGTTACCATTTTCTTATTTAATGATTGAATATTGCAAATATATATGATGTTTAATGGCTAAGTATACTATTGTTATTGTTGGCCCATATGATGATCTATTGTGATGGATGCATAGAGATACTATTTTTTGTATATATTGATTGCATTCCATTGATTGTAGTGGTTACATTGATTGTATTGAATTGCATCAGTTGCATTGGTTGTGATCGTTGAATGGATGCAATGGTTGAATGGATGCAATGGTTGTTATGAACTAAAAAGTACTTGGATGCATGAGAAGAGCTGAAAATAGAACTACATGGCTTGATCCCCCAAGAGTAGTACATAAGCAGTCTTTTTCTATGCACGAAGCCACCGGATCCCTTAGATTGGGCTGGAGGTATATAGAAATTCATGCGGTCCAAAACTGTAACGACCCCGAATTTCATATAAATTTAAATTGATAATTTAAAGAATTTTTGAACAAAATTTGTGAAATAAAACGGTAGATAGATTGCGAGTTTCCCCGAGACGAATAAATTTGTGTTAAATCAATTAAATTTAAATATTGTATATATATGTGAATATATATATGTATATGTGATATATAAGTCAATCTATTAGATAAAGTATAAAAACATGTAACTAGAACTTCATTCAAATTACAAAGCATAAAACAAAACTTAATATTCATGTGACAAATAAACAAAGTAAGCAAATAAACAAAGCACAAAGGTAATATCACCAGCCTGCATAAAGTTGAACAAATCAAATTTTGATATGGAAGTGTATAAGAAAAAGGTCAAAGGACTTAAGCAATAAATGCTAGCCATGTTTTGGTCATTCGAAATGTACATAAAATTGCTTTCAGCCTCCATACCCAAGACTTTTACCCTGTTGTACAACACTTTTTTTTTTATCACCACAACCCTATTATCTTCAGCCCTATACAAGAATCATATCAGCCACCAGATTTTTTCTCTAATGCAATGTATATTCATGCGCAAGCAAAATGTAAGTATGAAGACCAAAACAAGTAAACATATATTGGACATAAAGTACTTGGCATTAAATGCTGGCAACATTTTTGTCAACTCGAAAATGTCTTCAGCCCCAAAGCAAAGAAATGTTACTGACTATTGTACAAAGATATTACTTTGCATTGTACAAATATCATCATCAACCTGTAATCTTCTTTATACATCAAGCTTCCTCATTTCATTTCGTTCAAAACCAAACTTAGAAAGCCTGAAAGCAAACTATGAAAGCAAATAGCAAACCAGAGAAAAAGAAATAAACATCACTACTTACAAGAATTCAAATATCACTCAAGATCAAAAGTCAGGCAATTTGAAAACTTAAAATCATAAATCAAACTTCAACCTAATCAAGTTTGAATCTGGAAAATCAAAGCTCAGACAAAAATCAAAACAACATGCCCTATTCATCTTCCCAGACCAAGTGAGCAAACTTCTAAACCTAAAGGCTTGAATCTGTTTACACTTTGATGATGCTTGAAATGAAGTTGTTTGACATGTTTGCATGATTTATCTTAGCTGGATATATGCTTTAAATTGCTCTGTTTAAATATATACATATATCTGTATAAATATATACAAACTGTCTCTGTTATCTCCATAGGCTCGAACTACTTTAAAAATTTAAATCTTCCTCACTCTAACCTTCTTTAGATCTAAGCATTTAAAACAAAATTCGTTGTTTTAAACTAAACTAAGTTTTAAAAATAGTTGCAAGAATTATAACTTGCAAATATTGGCTGAAAAATGAAATCACAGAGCAACTTGAGAAAATGTAAAAAAAATCAAACATTAAAATTTGTTGATATAAGTATATAACTGGAATCGTATATAAAAGTTAGGATTTTTAAAATCAAATTCACAATTTTTAATGTAGTATTGAATGGGTTATTTGGGTTCGTCTAGAAATCGGGTTTTCGAGCTTTTCCGGTGATCACGTGGTCGAGGGTGGTCGGAGTTGTGTGAGGGGGTGGAGGAGTCTATGAGGGTGATTGGAAAAATGGTGGTTGATGACCACGGCCACGGTGGCGACAGCGGTTAGTGTTTAAAATTTTTAACCCTAATTTTACTAAGCTAAGAATAAACGATCACTGTGGCCAGGAGAGTCGATCGAGTTCGACGAGTCTTTGGGTAATGGTAGTTGTCGCGAAGGGAAAGGCGACGCTGGAGTTTCGGAGGCAACGATGGTCGGAGCTTCAAAGGGGAGGCGTTGACAGGTTTTGAAGGTGGGTCGTGTTCGTGTTCCAGGGGGGTACGAATGTTAAAATTCGATTTTTAAGGGAGTTCGAAGTTTCGATGGTCGGAGTATGACGTGGGGAGGGTTTTCGACTTGCCTCGATGATCGACAGGAGACCGGAGGCGAAGGCGGCACGGTGCACGTGCACGTGCATATTGGGGAAGAGGCTGTCTTTTTAGGGGAGTGCTGTTTTTCTTGTCTCGGGTTTTACTCGGGGTTTGTGAGTGGTTTACTCGAAGTCATGCAAGGGGAGACTCGAAGCAAAAAGATAAGGGTAGAAGAAGAAGTTTGCGTGAAGACCAGTGGAGGGTCTCGGGTAAATACGTGGAGAACTCGAAGTACCACTCGAGTTTGTATAAGGGAAGGCACGAGTTTCAACTGAAATGTTTTTATTTCAAATAAAGTTAAGTAAAACAAATTTTCTTTAAAACTTGAGCACTGTAGGTTTTAAATGGTTGGCAGTTAAGTTTAAACTAATTCTCTTTAAACTATTTTAAGATAAGTGATAATTAAATGTTTTGACTAAAGAAAAAATTAAATCAAAATAATTTGTAATTTATCGATGTCGATTGACCAGGATTAGAAATTCATAAGTAATTAATCTAATTTGAATAAATCAGATATTAATTTGATCTTACTTATGAATGTTTGGATTTCTTTGAATGGTTGAATTGTTTGATATCCCTGATATATGATGCTTTGTGATACATCCTGATTTATGATGTGATCTGTAATTTACTTATCTGCGATATATATATCTGTTATGAAAACCCTTGACCCGTAAATGACACTTGAATTTCGATGCGACAGGGAGTCGGATTCCAGTTGGATATCCGAAACCCACATCGAATTGTAATAGTGAATCTTTATGACCGATAAATTTATTTTATCTATGAATTTGTGAATGAAGATAAGCGTTATGGATTATACCGCTTATTAATATATCTGTGATGATTGATGTTGCACTATTGTGTGAAACCCCTGGACTACACCATACACACACAAATATGGATTTCACGTGGAAATCGGTTAAGTCACAGATAATTTAAATTCAATGTTTTTGAAATTGAAATTTTAATTTCAATTGATTTTGAAATTGGAAATTCGGGTTTAAAGTGAAAAGCTTTTGAAATATAATTTCAAAGATAAAAGTTATTTCGAATAACTTAATCGAGTTTTGAAAAATTTAAATAATTTGATTTAAATTTGAATTCAAGTTTGAAATTGAATTCTATGATTTGAAACTAGGGATTACAGATGCTGTACAAATTATATATGGGTTAAACCATTTTAAAAGTATTGATTTGGGAATTTGAATTTAAATTCAAGGGTTTTAACTCGTGTGAATATACCTGGATTTTTCCGAAACGAAAACTACTTGTTTTCAAATAATAATAGCTTTCATTTTAAGAAAGGATTTCCAAATTGTGTTGAAAGAATTTCAAGTTTGAAATGGAATTGAAATGTTTTGAAATTTATGAAATGAGTCTTTGATTCAAAGACCGAACGAGTTAATCCAACTTGAAATGGAATTGTTTTAAAAGCTATAAGTTAAATCTTGATTTAAGGATTTAACGAGTTAATTCAATTGAAATGGAAATCGATTTGAAATTCTATGAATAGATCTTTGTGAATGGGGTTAACTTTGTGAATTAAATCTTTTTGTTTAAAAGATTAAAAGTGTGGAAATTGTTTAAACCATTGAAGGTTTTTTGAAATGAATCTTTTTGTTTAAAAGATTGGAAATGGTAATTTGTTTTACCATTCGAATGAAAAGTTTTAAGCTTTAAGCTGTGATTTAACTGAGACCCCATTATCCATATGATTTTTAATTGCGCTCGTTATTCGGTTTAGCCGGGAGAGGACCTTGTGTGTCATATATCCCATTCCGAATAGTGATACGACGATATGGATCGCATTTGAAGACCGGTGGTGAAGACCGGGTATTTACGAGAGCGATATGATGACCTATCGATTTTCTCTGCATCATGGCTCCGGTATAGAGATTCCCTAAGTGATGGGAAGTCCGATCGAGATTGTGAATACCCGGATTTGCAAGGGCTTCTTCGGAAGTGCCTTCGGTTCTGTTCGAACCCGGAACAGACTTGTATGGATGTGTGTCTGACGTTACACTTTGAGATGTAAAGCTGGTTTCTATCAAATACATTTCTGTTGGTGGCGGAGAATTTATTCTCTTAGCTTAACACCCTTCTCTGTGACGTACGAGCTCAGAGGTTATGTAGTTGATGGTTACTAGTGATACATTCCCAATTTGGTAATGTGGCATACGAAGTGCTGCTGATCATTTGTTGATCGAAGCGTGGCTTTGTGAAAAAGCGTGGCTTTGTGGACGAGACTTCGTCGAGCCTCACAACCCGGTAATGGTCGAAACAGGAATGTTGCGACAAAGGTTTGTAGGGGTAGCGCCCCTAGGGTATGTCATTTCCTTCTGGATAAAGGGTGGTATCATGGTATGGAGCCCAGATACTTACTCATGTGGATACACTTTATTTATTATGTGTGATGTTGGTTATCGAGCGCTCGGATAAAGGTCGGTAACGACCGGGGGATGACATGACTCGTGTGTTAGTTACCTAGTTACAGCTGTACAGCGTGAGGTAGCGTCAGTGTGTTAGTTACCTAGTCACAGCTGTATAGCGTGAGGTAGCGTCGGCCTTTTGTTTGCGGAGATCCGGTTAGGATCCGGGGCGTCTTTCCAGAGGCGTTTCTATTTCGGTAAGGAAGTTCCTTAGCCTGATCATTTGTTGGAAATCCAAAGAAACAATACGAACCCAGTACGGTTTTAGTTGTATTACCTGCCATGGAATGTGGCGGTAACCTGCTATTGAACATGGTAGCTATAGTAGGCATACGATGAAATGTTGTATGCTGGCTAAGATTTATATTATATTTTCGAAATGGTTTTCGACACTATGCACTAATGATAATAATATCGAATGATTTTGCGTAGTAAGCATGTTTGACTATCATAAGAAGAAATCTCCTCCAATTCTGCGTTTGCATTGTGTGTGTGGTGGGAGGTCTTATGGTAGTTTCATTTTCGAAAAGCATTGCGAGTTTCAATGTTTAAAAGCCTTTTGTGTTTGTTTAAAGATAAACTGTTTTTGTTGCTCACACCAGTCCCATGACTGATCCGGAGTTTATTGTTCCCTTCCTAAACTCTGGGTGCTCATAATTTTCCACACGAGCAGTCTAGAGTTGGGTTTCTTTTCAGATATTCAAGTTTAGTAGATTATCTGGAGCTAGTTCAGTTCTTGGAGTTCATGGACTGACGTTGCTTATCTTGGAGCATTCTATTGGAGACATTCTATCCGTTGCCTGTGTTATCTATTTTCTTTCCGCTGCTATTTCTTGTATCATATCTCTGATGTATATTGATATCTGTTGTATCATTCTGTTGTACCTGTCATTGTATCAATGTTATGTAATTGATATATTCTTTTTCCGCTGTGTTATACTTAATGGTGTTATAACTCCGGCGAATCGGATTTGAACGGTCGAATCTGCGGCATTCTAGTACAATGTGAAGTACGGATGTTGATTTTCGAGCGGGCAAAATCCCAGTCGTTACATGTGGTATCAGAGCTAAGGTTGAACTTTAGCTCAGGAGTGTAACACGTTAAGTAGCTCATTAGAGATAGAGTGAAGTAAACTCTAGAATGAGTATTCTCAGATATCCGTTCGAATGTCTCAGTAAATTCTCTTGCTATCCACTGATAGTAAGTATGAGTGCAAGAAGAGGATGAGATAGGGGACAGGGAAATACGACTATAAATGGTCAATACTCTGTAACAACAAAGGAAACCATCTTTTCTCTATTAATCTTTTTTGTTCAAATATCTCTTCTCAATTCTTCGATAGTTTCTGGTAGATCCAGAAAGGAATTCGATATATTAATATGGGACGTAAACTCCGAATTGACCAAAACTGTTTGTTTGGATGAATTGATTGCTTTGTTTGCTATGGTTGATAGGTATAATTTGGTTTCTAAACTAAAAGCTTTGAAATTGTATCCATATATCTATCTATTCTTTGGGTCCCGATATGTTCTACGAATGTTTAGTTATTTCTTCGAACTAACCGATGTCACTGTATATTTCGTAGATCTGGATAACCCGAGTGTCGTGTGAAAGGATTCAACAGATTCGTTCTTGTATCTGTTATTGATATTCTGATTTGGTAAGCCAAATGCAGAATAGATGTTCAGTTTGAGTTGGTGAAATATTCTTCATCTATCCTTGTGTCTCTTGTCAATTTCGAGGACAAAATTCTTTTAAGGGGGGAAGTCTGTAACGACCCCGAATTTCATATAAATTTAAATTGATAATTTAAAGAATTTTTGAACAAAATTTGTGAAATAAAACGGTAGATAGATTGCGAGTTTCCCCGAGACGAATAAATTTGTGTTAAATCAATTAAATTTAAATATTGTATATATATGTGAATATATATATGTATATGTGATATATAAGTCAATCTATTAGATAAAGTATAAAAACATGTAACTAGAACTTCATTCAAATTACAAAGCATAAAACAAAACTTAATATTCATGTGACAAATAAACAAAGTAAGCAAATAAACAAAGCACAAAGGTAATATCACCAGCCTGCATAAAGTTGAACAAATCAAATTTTGATATGGAAGTGCATAAGAAAAAGGTCAAAGGACTTAAGCAATAAATGCTAGCCATGTTTTGGTCATTCGAAATGTACATAAAATTGCTTTCAGCCTCCATACCCAAGACTTTTACCCTGTTGTACAACACATTTTTTTTTATCACCACAACCCTATTATCTTCAGCCCTATACAAGAATCATATCAGCCACCAGATTTTTTCTCTAATGCAATGTATATTCATGCGCAAGCAAAATGTAAGTATGAAGACCAAAACAAGTAAACATATATTGGACATAAAGTACTTGGCATTAAACGCTGGCAACATTTTTGTCAACTCGAAAATGTCTTCAGCCCCAAAGCAAAGAAATGTTACTGACTATTGTACAAAGATATTACTTTGCATTGTACAAATATCATCATCAACCTGTAATCTTCTTTATACATTAAGCTTCCTCATTTCATTTCGTTCAAAACCAAACTTAGAAAGCCTGAAAGCAAACTATGAAAGCAAATAGCAAACCAGAGAAAAAGAAATAAACATCACTACTTACAAGAATTCAAATATCACTCAAGATCAAAAGTCAGGCAATTTGAAAACTTAAAATCATAAATCAAACTTCAACCTAATCAAGTTTGAATCTGGAAAATCAAAGCTCAGACAAAAATCAAAACAACATGCCCTATTCATCTTCCCAGACCAAGTGAGCAAACTTCTAAACCTAAAGGCTTGAATCTGTTTACACTTTGATGATGCTTGAAATGAAGTTGTTTGACATGTTTGCATGATTTATCTTAGCTGGATATATGCTTTAAATTGCTCTGTTTAAATATATACATATATCTGTATAAATATATACTGTCTCTGTTATCTCCATAGGCTCGAACTACTTTAAAAATTTAAATCTTCCTCACTCTAACCTTCTTTAGATCTAAGCATTTAAAACAAAATTTGTTGTTTTAAACTAAACTAAGTTTTAAAAATAGTTGCAAGAATTATAGCTTGCAAATATTGGCTGAAAAATGAAATCACAGAGCAACTTGAGAAAATGTAAAAAAAATCAAACATTAAAATTTGTTGATATAAGTATATAACTGGAATCGTATATAAAAGTTAGGATTTTTAAAATCAAATTCACAATTTTTAATGTAGTATTGAATGGGTTATTTGGGTTCGTCTGGAAATCGGGTTTGCGAGCTTTTCCGGTGATCACGTGGTCGAGGGTGGTCGGAGTTGTGTGAGGGGGTGGAGGAGTCTATGAGGGTGATTGGAAAAATGGTGGTTGATGACCACGGCCACGGTGGCGACAGCGGTTAGTGTTTAAAATTTTTAACCCTAATTTTACTAAGCTAAGAATAAACGATCACTGTGGCCAGGAGAGTCGATCGAGTTCGACGAGTCTTTGGGTAATGGTAGTTGTCGCGAAGGGAAAGGCGACGCTGGAGTTTCGGAGGCAACGATGGTCGGAGCTTCAAAGGGGAGGCGTTGACAGGTTTTGAAGGTGGGCCGTGTTCGTGTTCCAGGGGGGTACGAATGTTAAAATTCGATTTTTAAGGGAGTTCGAAGTTTCGATGGTCGGAGTATGACGTGGGGAGGGTTTTCGACTTGCCTCGATGATCGGCAGGAGACCGGAGGCGAAGGCGGCACGGTGCACGTGCACGTGCATATTGGGGAAGAGGCTGTCTTTTTAGGGGAGTGCTGTTTTTCTTGTCTCGGGTTTTACTCGGGGTTTGTGAGTGGTTTACTCGAAGTCATGCAAGGGGAGACTCGAAGCAAAAAGATAAGGGTAGAAGAAGAAGTTTGCGTGAAGACCAGTGGAGGGTCTCGGGTAAATACGTGGAGAACTCGAAGTACCACTCGAGTTTGTATAAGGGAAGGCACGATTTTCAGCTGAAATGTTTTTATTTCAAATAAAGTTAAGTAAAACAAATTTTCTTTAAAACTTGAGCACTGTAGGTTTTAAATGGTTGGCAGTTAAGTTTAAACTAATTCTCTTTAAACTATTTTAAGATAAGTGATAATTAAATGTTTTGACTAAAGAAAAAATTAAATCAAAATAATTTGTAATTTATCGATGTCGATTGACCAGGATTAGAAATTCATAAGTAATTAATCTAATTTGAATAAATCAGATATTAATTTGATCTTACTTATGAATGTTTGGATTTCTTTGAATGGTTGAATTGTTTGATATCCCTGATATATGATGCTTTGTGATACATCCTGATTTATGATGTGATCTGTAATTTACTTATCTGTGATATATATATCTGTTATGAAAACCCTTGACCCGTAAATGACACTTGAATTTCGATGCGACAGGGAGTCGGATTCCAGTTGGATATCCGAAACCCACATCGAATTGTAATAGTGAATCTTTATGACCGATAAATTTATTTTATCTATGAATTTGTGAATGAAGATAAGCGTTATGGATTATACCGCTTATTAATATATCTGTGATGATTGATGTTGCACTATTGTGTGAAACCCCTGGACTACACCATACACACACAAATATGGATTTCACGTGGAAATCGGTTAAGTCACAGATAATTTAAATTCAATGTTTTTGAAATTGAAATTTTAATTTCAATTGATTTTGAAATTGGAAATTCGGGTTTAAAGTGAAAAGCTTTTGAAATATAATTTCAAAGATAAAAGTTATTTCGAATAACTTAATCGAGTTTTGAAAAATTTAAATAATTTGATTTAAATTTGAATTCAAGTTTGAAATTGAATTCTATGATTTGAAACTAGGGATTACAGATGCTGTACAAATTATATATGGGTTAAACCATTTTAAAAGTATTGATTTGGGAATTTGAATTTAAATTCAAGGGTTTTAACTCGTGTGAATATACCTGGATTTTTCCGAAACGAAAACTACTTGTTTTCAAATAATAATAGCTTTCATTTTAAGAAAGGATTTCCAAATTGTGTTGAAAGAATTTCAAGTTTGAAATGGAATTGAAATGTTTTGAAATTTATGAAATGAGTCTTTGATTCAAAGACCGAACGAGTTAATCCAACTTGAAATGGAATTGTTTTAAAAGCTATAAGTTAAATCTTGATTTAAGGATTTAACGAGTTAATTCAATTGAAATGGAAATCGATTTGAAATTCTATGAATAGATCTTTGTGAATGGGGTTAACTTTGTGAATTAAATCTTTTTGTTTAAAAGATTAAAAGTGTGGAAATTGTTTAAACCATTGAAGGTTTTTTGAAATGAATCTTTTTGTTTAAAAGATTGGAAATGGTAATTTGTTTTACCATTCGAATGAAAAGTTTTAAGCTTTAAGCTGTGATTTAACTGAGACCCCATTATCCATATGATTTTTAATTGCGCTCGTTATTCGGTTTAGCCGAGAGAGGACCTTTGTGTCATATATCCTATTCCGAATAGTGATACGACGATATGGATCGCATTTGAAGACCGGTGGTGAAGACCGGGTATTTACGAGAGCGATATGATGACCTATCGATTTTCTCTGCATCATGGCTCCGGTATAGAGATTCCCTAAGTGATGGGAAGTCCGATCGAGATTGTGAATACCCGGATTTGCAAGGGCTTCTTCGGAAGTGCCTTCGGTTCTGTTCGAACCCGGAACAGACTTGTATGGATGTGTGTCTGACGTTACACTTTGAGATGTAAAGCTGGTTTCTATCAAATACATTTCTGTTGGTGGCGGAGAATTTATTCTCTTAGCTTAACACCCTTCTCTGTGACGTACGAGCTCAGAGGTTATGTAGTTGATGGTTACTAGTGATACATTCCCAATTTGGTAATGTGGCATACGAAGTGCTGCTGATCATTTGTTGATCGAAGCGTGGCTTTGTGAAAAAGCGTGGCTTTGTGGACGAGACTTCGTCGAGCCTCACAACCCGGTAATGGTCGAAACAGGAATGTTGCGACAAAGGTTTGTAGGGGTAGCGCCCCTAGGGTATGTCATTTCCTTCTGGATAAAGGGTGGTATCATGGTATGGAGCCCAGATACTTACTCATGTGGATACACTTTATTTATTATGTGTGATGTTGGTTATCGAGCGCTCGGATAAAGGTCGGTAACGACCGGGGGATGACATGACTCGTGTGTTAGTTACCTAGTTACAGCTGTACAGCGTGAGGTAGCGTCAGTGTGTTAGTTACCTAGTCACAGTTGTATAGCGTGAGGTAGCATCGGCCTTTTGTTTGCGGAGATCCGGTTAGGATCCGGGGCGTCTTTCCAGAGGCGTTTCTATTTCGGTAAGGAAGTTCCTTAGCCTGATCATTTGTTGGAAATCCAAAGAAACAATACGAACCCAGTACGGTTTTAGTTGTATTACCTGCCATGGAATGTGGCGGTAACCTGCTATTGAACATGGTAGCTATAGTAGGCATACGATGAAATGTTGTATGCTGGCTAAGATTTATATTATATTTTCGAAATGGTTTTCGACACTATGCACTAATGATAATAATATCGAATGATTTTGCGTAGTAAGCATGTTTGACTATCATAAGAAGAAATCTCCTCCAATTCTGCGTTTGCATTGTGTGTGTGGTGGGAGGTCTTATGGTAGTTTCATTTTCGAAAAGCATTGCGAGTTTCAATGTTTAAAAGCCTTTTGTGTTTGTTTAAAGATAAACTGTTTTTGTTGCTCACACCAGTCCCATGACTGATCCGGAGTTTATTGTTCCCTTCCTAAACTCTGGGTGCTCATAATTTTCCACACGAGCAGTCTAGAGTTGGGTTTCTTTTCAGATATTCAAGTTTAGTAGATTATCTGGAGCTAGTTCAGTTCTTGGAGTTCATGGACTGACGTTGCTTATCTTGGAGCATTCTATTGGAGACATTCTATCCGTTGCCTGTGTTATCTATTTTCTTTCCGCTGCTATTTCTTGTATCATATCTCTGATGTATATTGATATCTGTTGTATCATTCTGTTGTACCTGTCATTGTATCAATGTTATGTAATTGATATATTCTTTTTCCGCTGTGTTATACTTAATGGTGTTATAGCTCCGGCGAATCGGATTTGAACGGTCGAATCTGCGGCATTCTAGTACAATGTGAAGTACGGATGTTGATTTTCGAGCGGGCAAAATCCCAGTCGTTACATGTGGTATCAGAGCTAAGGTTGAACTTTAGCTCAGGAGTGTAACACGTTAAGTAGCTCATTAGAGATAGAGTGAAGTAAACTCTAGAATGAGTATTCTCAGATATCCGTTCGAATGTCTCAGTAAATTCTCTTGCTATCCACTGATAGTAAGTATGAGTGCAAGAAGAGGATGAGATAGGGGACAGGGAAATACGACTATAAATGGTCAATACTCTGTAACAACAAAGGAAACCATCTTTTCTCTATTAATCTTTTTTGTTCAAATATCTCTTCTCAATTCTTCGATAGTTTCTGGTAGATCCAGAAAGGAATTCGATATATTAATATGGGACGTAAACTCCGAATTGACCAAAACTGTTTGTTTGGATGAATTGATTGCTTTGTTTGCTATGGTTGATAGGTATAATTTGGTTTCTAAACTAAAAGCTTTGAAATTGTATCCATATATCTATCTATTCTTTGGGTCCCGATATGTTCTACGAATGTTTAGTTATTTCTTCGAACTAACCGATGTCACTGTATATTTCGTAGATCTGGATAACCCGAGTGTCGTGTGAAAGGATTCAACAGATTCGTTCTTGTATCTGTTATTGATATTCTGATTTGGTAAGCCAAATGCAGAATAGATGTTCAGTTTGAGTTGGTGAAATATTCTTCATCTATCCTTGTGTCTCTTGTCAATTTCGAGGACGAAATTCTTTTAAGGGGGGAAGTCTGTAACGACCCCGAATTTCATATAAATTTAAATTGATAATTTAAAGAATTTTTGAACAAAATTTGTGAAATAAAACGGTAGATAGATTGCGAGTTTCCCCGAGACGAATAAATTTGTGTTAAATCAATTAAATTTAAATATTGTATATATATGTGAATATATATATGTATATGTGATATATAAGTCAATCTATTAGATAAAGTATAAAAACATGTAACTAGAACTTCATTCAAATTACAAAGCATAAAACAAAACTTAATATTCATGTGACAAATAAACAAAGTAAGCAAATAAACAAAGCACAAAGGTAATATCACCAGCCTGCATAAAGTTGAACAAATCAAATTTTGATATGGAAGTGCATAAGAAAAAGGTCAAAGGACTTAAGCAATAAATGCTAGCCATGTTTTGGTCATTCGAAATGTACATAAAATTGCTTTCAGCCTCCATACCCAAGACTTTTACCCTGTTGTACAACACATTTTTTTTTATCACCACAACCCTATTATCTTCAGCCCTATACAAGAATCATATCAGCCACCAGATTTTTTCTCTAATGCAATGTATATTCATGCGCAAGCAAAATGTAAGTATGAAGACCAAAACAAGTAAACATATATTGGACATAAAGTACTTGGCATTAAACGCTGGCAACATTTTTGTCAACTCGAAAATGTCTTCAGCCCCAAAGCAAAGAAATGTTACTGACTATTGTACAAAGATATTACTTTGCATTGTACAAATATCATCATCAACCTGTAATCTTCTTTATACATCAAGCTTCCTCATTTCATTTCGTTCAAAACCAAACTTAGAAAGCCTGAAAGCAAACTATGAAAGCAAATAGCAAACCAGAGAAAAAGAAATAAACATCACTACTTACAAGAATTCAAATATCACTCAAGATCAAAAGTCAGGCAATTTGAAAACTTAAAATCATAAATCAAACTTCAACCTAATCAAGTTTGAATCTGGAAAATCAAAGCTCAGACAAAAATCAAAACAACATGCCCTATTCATCTTCCCAGACCAAGTGAGCAAACTTCTAAACCTAAAGGCTTGAATCTGTTTACACTTTGATGATGCTTGAAATGAAGTTGTTTGACATGTTTGCATGATTTATCTTAGCTGGATATATGCTTTAAATTGCTCTGTTTAAATATATACATATATCTGTATAAATATATACTGTCTCTGTTATCTCCATAGGCTCGAACTACTTTAAAAATTTAAATCTTCCTCACTCTAACCTTCTTTAGATCTAAGCATTTAAAACAAAATTTGTTGTTTTAAACTAAACTAAGTTTTAAAAATAGTTGCAAGAATTATAGCTTGCAAATATTGGCTGAAAAATGAAATCACAGAGCAACTTGAGAAAATGTAAAAAAAATCAAACATTAAAATTTGTTGATATAAGTATATAACTGGAATCGTATATAAAAGTTAGGATTTTTAAAATCAAATTCACAATTTTTAATGTAGTATTGAATGGGTTATTTGGGTTCGTCTGGAAATCGGGTTTTCGAGCTTTTCCGGTGATCACGTGGTCGAGGGTGGTCGGAGTTGTGTGAGGGGGTGGAGGAGTCTATGAGGGTGATTGGAAAAATGGTGGTTGATGACCACGGCCACGGTGGCGACAGCGGTTAGTGTTTAAAATTTTTAACCCTAATTTTACTAAGCTAAGAATAAACGATCACTGTGGCCAGGAGAGTCGATCGAGTTCGACGAGTCTTTGGGTAATGGTAGTTGTCGCGAAGGGAAAGGCGACGCTGGAGTTTCGGAGGCAACGATGGTCGGAGCTTCAAAGGGGAGGCGTTGACAGGTTTTGAAGGTGGGCCGTGTTCGTGTTCCAGGGGGGTACGAATGTTAAAATTCGATTTTTAAGGGAGTTCGAAGTTTCGATGGTCGGAGTATGACGTAGGGAGGGTTTTCGACTTGCCTCGATGATCGGCAGGAGACCGGAGGCGAAGGCGGCACGGTGCACGTGCACGTGCATATTGGGGAAGAGGCTGTCTTTTTAGGGGAGTGCTGTTTTTCTTGTCTCGGGTTTTACTCGGGGTTTGTGAGTGGTTTACTCGAAGTCATGCAAGGGGAGACTCGAAGCAAAAAGATAAGGGTAGAAGAAGAAGTTTGCGTGAAGACCAGTGGAGGGTCTCGGGTAAATACGTGGAGAACTCGAAGTACCACTCGAGTTTGTATAAGGGAAGGCACGATTTTCAGCTGAAATGTTTTTATTTCAAATAAAGTTAAGTAAAACAAATTTTCTTTAAAACTTGAGCACTGTAGGTTTTAAATGGTTGGCAGTTAAGTTTAAACTAATTCTCTTTAAACTATTTTAAGATAAGTGATAATTAAATGTTTTGACTAAAGAAAAAATTAAATCAAAATAATTTGTAATTTATCGATGTCGATTGACCAGGATTAGAAATTCATAAGTAATTAATCTAATTTGAATAAATCAGATATTAATTTGATCTTACTTATGAATGTTTGGATTTCTTTGAATGGTTGAATTGTTTGATATCCCTGATATATGATGCTTTGTGATACATCCTGATTTATGATGTGATCTGTAATTTACTTATCTGCGATATATATATCTGTTATGAAAACCCTTGACCCGTAAATGACACTTGAATTTCGATGCGACAGGGAGTCGGATTCCAGTTGGATATCCGAAACCCACATCGAATTGTAATAGTGAATCTTTATGACCGATAAATTTATTTTATCTATGAATTTGTGAATGAAGATAAGCGTTATGGATTATACCGCTTATTAATATATCTGTGATGATTGATGTTGCACTATTGTGTGAAACCCCTGGACTACACCATACACACACAAATATGGATTTCACGTGGAAATCGGTTAAGTCACAGATAATTTAAATTCAATGTTTTTGAAATTGAAATTTTAATTTCAATTGATTTTGAAATTGGAAATTCGGGTTTAAAGTGAAAAGCTTTTGAAATATAATTTCAAAGATAAAAGTTATTTCGAATAACTTAATCGAGTTTTGAAAAATTTAAATAATTTGATTTAAATTTGAATTCAAGTTTGAAATTGAATTCTATGATTTGAAACTAGGGATTACAGATGCTGTACAAATTATATATGGGTTAAACCATTTTAAAAGTATTGATTTGGGAATTTGAATTTAAATTCAAGGGTTTTAACTCGTGTGAATATACCTGGATTTTTCCGAAACGAAAACTACTTGTTTTCAAATAATAATAGCTTTCATTTTAAGAAAGGATTTCCAAATTGTGTTGAAAGAATTTCAAGTTTGAAATGGAATTGAAATGTTTTGAAATTTATGAAATGAGTCTTTGATTCAAAGACCGAACGAGTTAATCCAACTTGAAATGGAATTGTTTTAAAAGCTATAAGTTAAATCTTGATTTAAGGATTTAACGAGTTAATTCAATTGAAATGGAAATCGATTTGAAATTCTATGAATAGATCTTTGTGAATGGGGTTAACTTTGTGAATTAAATCTTTTTGTTTAAAAGATTAAAAGTGTGGAAATTGTTTAAACCATTGAAGGTTTTTTGAAATGAATCTTTTTGTTTAAAAGATTGGAAATGGTAATTTGTTTTACCATTCGAATGAAAAGTTTTAAGCTTTAAGCTGTGATTTAACTGAGACCCCATTATCCATATGATTTTTAATTGCGCTCGTTATTCGGTTTAGCCGGGAGAGGACCTTTGTGTCATATATCCCATTCCGAATAGTGATACGACGATATGGATCGCATTTGAAGACCGGTGGTGAAGACCGGGTATTTACGAGAGCGATATGATGACCTATCGATTTTCTCTGCATCATGGCTCCGGTATAGAGATTCCCGAAGTGATGGGAAGTCCGATCGAGATTGTGAATACCCGGATTTGCAAGGGCTTCTTCGGAAGTGCCTTCGGTTCTGTTCGAACCCGGAACAGACTTGTATGGATGTGTGTCTGACGTTACACTTTGAGATGTAAAGCTGGTTTCTATCAAATACATTTCTGTTGGTGGCGGAGAATTTATTCTCTTAGCTTAACACCCTTCTCTGTGACGTACGAGCTCAGAGGTTATGTAGTTGATGGTTACTAGTGATACATTCCCAATTTGGTAATGTGGCATACGAAGTGCTGCTGATCATTTGTTGATCGAAGCATGGCTTTGTGAAAAAGCGTGGCTTTGTGGACGAGACTTCGTCGAGCCTCACAACCCGGTAATGGTCGAAACAGGAATGTTGCGACAAAGGTTTGTAGGGGTAGCGCCCCTAGGGTATGTCATTTCCTTCTGGATAAAGGGTGGTATCATGGTATGGAGCCCAGATACTTACTCATGTGGATACACTTTATTTATTATGTGTGATGTTGGTTATCGAGCGCTCGGATAAAGGTCGGTAACGACCGGGGGATGACATGACTCGTGTGTTAGTTACCTAGTTACAGCTGTACAGCGTGAGGTAGCGTCAGTGTGTTAGTTACCTAGTCACAGCTGTATAGCGTGAGGTAGCGTCGGCCTTTTGTTTGCGGAGATCCGGTTAGGATCCGGGGCGTCTTTCCAGAGGCGTTTCTATTTCGGTAAGGAAGTTCCTTAGCCTGATCATTTGTTGGAAATCCAAAGAAACAATACGAACCCAGTACGGTTTTAGTTGTATTACCTGCCATGGAATGTGGCGGTAACCTGCTATTGAACATGGTAGCTATAGTAGGCATACGATGAAATGTTGTATGTTGGCTAAGATTTATATTATATTTTCGAAATGGTTTTCGACACTATGCACTAATGATAATAATATCGAATGATTTTGCGTAGTAAGCATGTTTGACTATCATAAGAAGAAATCTCCTCCAATTCTGCGTTTGCATTGTGTGTGTGGTGGGAGGTCTTATGGTAGTTTCATTTTCGAAAAGCATTGCGAGTTTCAATGTTTAAAAGCCTTTTGTGTTTGTTTAAAGAT
Organism: Allium fistulosum; assembly: GCA_030737815.1. NCBI lineage: Eukaryota > Viridiplantae > Streptophyta > Magnoliopsida > Asparagales > Amaryllidaceae > Allium > Allium fistulosum. The sequence goes on from CM060901.1 coordinate 639,641,779, forward strand.
AAACTGTTTTTGTTGCTCACACCAGTCCCATGACTGATCCGGAGTTTATTGTTCCCTTCCTAAACTCTGGGTGCTCATAATTTTCCACACGAGCAGTCTAGAGTTGGGTTTCTTTTCAGATATTCAAGTTTAGTAGATTATCTGGAGCTAGTTCAGTTCTTGGAGTTCATGGACTGACGTTGCTTATCTTGGAGCATTCTATTGGAGACATTCTATCCATTGCCTGTGTTATCTATTTTCTTTCCGCTGCTATTTCTTGTATCATATCTCTGATGTATATTGATATCTGTTGTATCATTCTGTTGTACCTGTCATTGTATCAATGTTATGTAATTGATATATTCTTTTTCCGCTGTGTTATACTTAATGGTGTTATAGCTCCGGCGAATCGGATTTGAACGGTCGAATCTGCGGCATTCTAGTACAATGTGAAGTACGGATGTTGATTTTCGAGCGGGCAAAATCCCAGTCGTTACATGTGGTATCAGAGCTAAGGTTGAACTTTAGCTCAGGAGTGTAACACGTTAAGTAGCTCATTAGAGATAGAGTGAAGTAAACTCTAGAATGAGTATTCTCAGATATCCGTTCGAATGTCTCAGTAAATTCTCTTGCTATCCACTGATAGTAAGTATGAGTGCAAGAAGAGGATGAGATAGGGGACAGGGAAATACGACTATAAATGGTCAATACTCTGTAACAACAAAGGAAACCATCTTTTCTCTATTAATCTTTTTTGTTCAAATATCTCTTCTCAATTCTTCGATAGTTTCTGGTAGATCCAGAAAGGAATTCGATATATTAATATGGGACGTAAACTCCGAATTGACCAAAACTGTTTGTTTGGATGAATTGATTGCTTTGTTTGCTATGGTTGATAGGTATAATTTGGTTTCTAAACTAAAAGCTTTGAAATTGTATCCATATATCTATCTATTCTTTGGGTCCCGATATGTTCTACGAATGGTTAGTTATTTCTTCGAACTAACCGATGTCACTGTATATTTCGTAGATCTGGATAACCCGAGTGTCGTGTGAAAGGATTCAACAGATTCGTTCTTGTATCTGTTATTGATATTCTGATTTGGTAAGCCAAATGCAGAATAGATGTTCAGTTTGAGTTGGTGAAATATTCTTCATCTATCCTTGTGTCTCTTGTCAATTTCGAGGACGAAATTCTTTTAAGGGGGGAAGTCTGTAACGACCCCGAATGTCATATAAATTTAAATTGATAATTTAAAGAATTTTTGAACAAAATTTGTGAAATAAAACGGTAGATAGATTGCGAGTTTCCCCGAGACGAATAAATTTGTGTTAAATCAATTAAATTTAAATATTGTATATATATGTGAATATATATATATGTATATGTGATATATAAGTCAATCTATTAGATAAAGTATAAAAACATGTAACTAGAACTTCATTCAAATTACAAAGCATAAAACAAAACTTAATATTCATGTGACAAATAAACAAAGTAAGCAAATAAACAAAGCACAAAGGTAATATCACCAGCCTGCATAATGTTGAACAAATCAAATTTTGATATGGAAGTGTATAAGAAAAAGGTCAAAGGACTTAAGCAATAAATGCTAGCCATGTTTTGGTCATTCGAAATGTACATAAAATTGCTTTCAGCCTCCATACCCAAGACTTTTACCCTGTTGTACAACACATTTTTTTTTATCACCACAACCCTATTATCTTCAGCCCTATACAAGAATCATATCAGCTACCAGATTTTTTCTCTAATGCAATGTATATTCATGCGCAAGCAAAATGTATGTATGAAGACCAAAACAAGTAAACATATATTGGACATAAAGTACTTGGCATTAAATGCTGGCAACATTTTTGTCAACTCGAAAATGTCTTCAGCCCCAAAGCAAAGAAATGTTACTGACTATTGTACAAAGATATTACTTTGCATTGTACAAATATCATCATCAACCTGTAATCTTCTTTATACATCAAGCTTCCTCATTTCATTTCATTCAAAACCAAACTTAGAAAGCCTGAAAGCAAACTATGAAAGCAAATAGCAAACCAGAGAAAAAGAAATAAACATCACTACTTACAAGAATTCAAATATCACTCAAGATCAAAAGTCAGGCAATTTGAAAACTTAAAATCATAAATCAAACTTCAACCTAATCAAGTTTGAATCTGGAAAATCAAAGCTCAGACAAAAATCAAAACAACATGCCCTATTCATCTTCCCAGACCAAGTGAGCAAACTTCTAAACCTAAAGGCTTGAATCTGTTTACACTTTGATGATGCTTGAAATGAAGTTGTTTGACATGTTTGCATGATTTATCTTAGCTGGATATATGCTTTAAATTGCTCTGTTTAAATATATACATATATCTGTATAAATATATACAAACTGTCTCTGTTATCTCCATAGGCTCGAACTACTTTAAAAATTTAAATCTTCCTCACTCTAACCTTCTTTAGATCTAAGCATTTAAAACAAAATTTGTTGTTTTAAACTAAACTAAGTTTTAAAAATAGTTGCAAGAATTATAGCTTGCAAATATTGGCTGAAAAATGAAATCACAGAGCAACTTGAGAAAATGTAAAAAAAATCAAACATTAAAATTTGTTGATATAAGTATATAACTGGAATCGTATATAAAAGTTAGGATTTTTAAAATCAAATTCACAATTTTTAATGTAGTATTGAATGGGTTATTTGGGTTCGTCTGGAAATCGGGTTTTCGAGCTTTTCCGGTGATCACGTGGTCGAGGGTGGTCGGAGTTGTGTGAGGGGGTGGAGGAGTCTATGAGGGTGATTGGAAAAATGGTGGTTGATGACCACGGCCACGGTGGCGACAGCGGTTAGTGTTTAAATTTTTTAACCCTAATTTTACTAAGCTAAGAATAAACGATCACTGTGGCCAGGAGAGTCGATCGAGTTTGACGAGTCTTTGGGTAATGGTAGTTGTCGCGAAGGGAAAGGCGACGCTGGAGTTTCGGAGGCAACGATGGTCGGAGCTTCAAAGGGGAGGCGTTGACAGGTTTTGAAGGTGGGCCGTGCTCGTGTTCCAGGGGGGTACGAATGTTAAAATTCGATTTTTAAGGGAGTTCGAAGTTTCGATGGTCGGAGTATGACGTGGGGAGGGTTTTCGACTTGCCTCGATGATCGGCAGGAGACCGGAGGCGAAGGCGGCACGGTGCACGTGCACGTGCATATTGGGGAAGAGGCTGTCTTTTTAGGGGAGTGCTGTTTTTCTTGTCTCGGGTTTTACTCGGGGTTTGTGAGTGGTTTACTCGAAGTCATGCAAGGGGAGACTCGAAGCAAAAAGATAAGGGTAGAAGAAGAAGTTTGCGTGAAGACCAGTGGAGGGTCTCGGGTAAATACGTGGAGAACTCGAAGTACCACTCGAGTTTGTATAAGGGAAGGCACGATTTTCAGCTGAAATGTTTTTATTTCAAATAAAGTTAAGTAAAACAAATTTTCTTTAAAACTTGAGCACTGTAGGTTTTAAATGGTTGGCAGTTAAGTTTAAACTAATTCTCTTTAAACTATTTTAAGATAAGTGATAATTAAATGTTTTGACTAAAGAAAAAATTAAATCAAAATAATTTGTAATTTATCGATGTCGATTGACCAGGATTAGAAATTCATAAGTAATTAATCTAATTTGAATAAATCAGATATTAATTTGATCTTACTTATGAATGTTTGGATTTCTTTGAATGGTTGAATTGTTTGATATCCCTGATATATGATGCTTTGTGATACATCCTGATTTATGATGTGATCTGTAATTTACTTATCTGCGATATATATATCTGTTATGAAAACCCTTGACCCGTAAATGACACTTGAATTTCGATGCGACAGGGAGTCGGATTCCAGTTGGATATCCGAAACCCACATCGAATTGTAATAGTGAATCTTTGTGACCGATAAATTTATTCTATCTATGAATCTGTGAATGAAGATAAGCGTTATGGATTATACCGCTTATTAATATATCTGTGATGATTGATGTTGCACTATTGTGTGAAACCCCTGGACTACACCATACACACACAAATATGGATTTCACGTGGAAATCGGTTAAGTCACAGATAATTTAAATTCAATGTTTTTGAAATTGAAATTTTAATTTCAATTGATTTTGAAATTGGAAATTCGGGTTTAAAGTGAAAAGCTTTTGAAATATAATTTCAAAGATAAAAGTTATTTCGAATAACTTAATCGAGTTTTGAAAAATTTAAATAATTTGATTTAAATTTGAATTCAAGTTTGAAATTGAATTCTATGATTTGAAACTAGGGATTACAGATGCTGTACAAATTATATATGGGTTAAACCATTTTAAAAGTATTGATTTGGGAATTTGAATTTAAATTCAAGGGTTTTAACTCGTGTGAATATACCTGGATTTTTCCGAAACGAAAACTACTTGTTTTCAAATAATAATAGCTTTCATTTTAAGAAAGGATTTCCAAATTGTGTTGAAAGAATTTCAAGTTTGAAATGGAATTGAAATGTTTTGAAATTTATGAAATGAGTCTTTGATTCAAAGACCGAACGAGTTAATCCAACTTGAAATGGAATTGTTTTAAAAGCTATAAGTTAAATCTTGATTTAAGGATTTAACGAGTTAATTCAATTGAAATGGAAATCTATTTGAAATTCTATGAATAGATCTTTGTGAATGGGGTTAACTTTGTGAATTAAATCTTTTTGTTTAAAAGATTAAAAGTGTGGAAATTGTTTAAACCATTGAAGGTTTTTTGAAATGAATCTTTTTGTTTAAAAGATTGGAAATGGTAATTTGTTTTACCATTCGAATGAAAAGTTTTAAGCTTTAAGCTGTGATTTAACTGAGACCCCATTATCCATATGATTTTTAATTGCGCTCGTTATTCGGTTTAGCCGGGAGAGGACCTTTGTGTCATATATCCCATTCCGAATAGTGATACGACGATATGGATCGCATTTGAAGACCGGTGGTGAAGACCGGGTATTTACGAGAGCGATATGATGACCTATCGATTTTCTCTGCATCATGGCTCCGGTATAGAGATTCCCCAAGTGATGGGAAGTCCGATCGAGATTGTGAATACCCGGATTTGCAAGGGCTTCTTCGGAAGTGCCTTCGGTTCTGTTCGAACCCGGAACAGACTTGTATGGATGTGTGTCTGACGTTACACTTTGAGATGTAAAGCTGGTTTCTATCAAATACATTTCTGTTGGTGGCGGAGAATTTATTCTCTTAGCTTAACACCATTCTCTGTGACGTACGAGCTCAGAGGTTATGTAGTTGATGGTTACTAGTGATACATTCCCAATTTGGTAATGTGGCATACGAAGTGCTGCTGATCATTTGTTGATCGAAGCGTGGCTTTGTGAAAAAGCGTGGCTTTGTGGACGAGACTTCGACGAGCCTCACAACCCGGTAATGGTCGAAACAGGAATGTTGCGACAAAGGTTTGTAGGGGTAGCGCCCCTAGGGTATGTCATTTCCTTCTGGATAAAGGGTGGTATCATGGTATGGAGCCCAGATACTTACTCATGTGGATAAACTTTATTTATTATGTGTGATGTTGGTTATCGAGCGCTCGGATAAAGGTCGGTAACGACCGGGGGATGACATGACTCGTGTGTTAGTTACCTAGTTACAGCTGTACAGCGTGAGGTAGCGTCAGTGTGTTAGTTACCTAGTCACAGCTGTATAGCGTGAGGTAGCGTCGGCCTTTTGTTTGCGGAGATCCGGTTAGGATCCGGGGCGTCTTTCCAGAGGCGTTTCTATTTCGGTAAGGAAGTTCCTTAGCCTGATCATTTGTTGGAAATCCAAAGAAACAATACGAACCCAGTACGGTTTTAGTTGTATTACCTGCCATGGAATGTGGCGGTAACCTGCTATTGAACATGGTAGCTATAGTAGGCATACGATGAAATGTTGTATGCTGGCTAAGATTTATATTATATTTTCGAAATGGTTTTCGACACTATGCACTAATGATAATAATATCGAATGATTTTGCGTAGTAAGCATGTTTGACTATCATAAGAAGAAATCTCCTCCAATTCTGCGTTTGCATTGTGTGTGTGGTGGGAGGTCTTATGGTAGTTTCATTTTCGAAAAGCATTGCGAGTTTCAATGTTTAAAAGCCTTTTGTGTTTGTTTAAAGATAAACTGTTTTTGTTGCTCACACCAGTCCCATGACTGATCCGGAGTTTATTGTTCCCTTCCTAAACTCTGGGTGCTCATAATTTTCCACATGAGCAGTCTAGAGTTGGGTTTCTTTTCAGATATTCAAGTTTAGTAGATTATCTGGAGCTAGTTCAGTTCTTGGAGTTCATGGACTGACGTTGCTTATCTTGGAGCATTCTATTGGAGACATTCTATCCGTTGCCTGTGTTATCTATTTTCTTTCCGCTGCTATTTCTTGTATCATATCTCTGATGTATATTGATATCTGTTGTATCATTCTGTTGTACCTATCATTGTATCAATGTTATGTAATTGATATATTCTTTTTCCGCTGTGTTATACTTAATGGTGTTATAGCTCCGGCGAATCGGATTTGAACGGTCGAATCTGCGGCATTCTAGTACAATGTGAAGTACGGATGTTGATTTTCGAGCGGGCAAAATTCGAGTCGTTACAAAAACATAGTTGAAACCATTTTTTCCTTATATATTTATGCAGGTGTAGTTTTGCAGATAAGATTAGAAGAGGGAATGGAAAGTAGAGATTGCCGACTATATTAGGATGACTAATTTGGAATATTTTTCTACCCCATGATATATCTATTATATTATATGAAAACTGAGTATAGATCTGAATGTCTCTTCATTTCCACTTTTCTCAAAAATCTCATGTGCTTCCATGTGTCCTAGTTATTTAATTGTCTCATACATTTTCACCACATTTTCTTATTGCCGTTACTTATTAAAAGAAAAACCAATGGACTTATTTATTTTTTATAAATTATATTCCCAGTATACATCTTAAAAGAAATACAAACATACATTTCAAACATTTATTAGCTTCTATTTCTATCACTTCCATTTCATTTTCTCACAATATTGTCTCTTCCCTTTTTTCAGTTTTATATGTGTGCTATAATTCAAAAACAATTCTACTTCCAACCTAAATCAAAATCAGAATTCTTTCCAAACAATTTATAGTCGATCTCTTTAATTTTTTTAATCTAACTAGCATTTGATTGAATTCGTTAATAGTTTTTCACTTCGTATTCATCTTGAATTATTAATGAATTGATTCATATTTTGCAGTGGCTGTTTTTTTACCAATCATTTTCAATATTATTATTTTTGGAAAAGTAATCTGTAGACCAGCAATAAAGAACTAAGCTTGGTGGGTTGGTCGAGCTTGAGTAAAAGGTTAGAATTTTTCATTATTTGTCATTTCATTTAATTTGATGTTGAATTCACGGATTTGTAACTGTAATCAACAGTATAAACTAATAAAAGGAAAAGCTTTGGAGTGGACGTAGGCTAGAGTTAGCTGAACCATTTTAAATCTGTGTCTCCATTTACTTGCTTTCTGATAGTTTTTATTTTGTTCTTCATTTATTTCTCTTCATATTTTAGTGACTGGATTGGATATCGGTGCTTTCTTACAACTGGGTGTTGATGGCCAATTTTGACTCCAACAGTTGTTAATTTTAGAAATGAATATGATGTATTTTTTTATCTTTAGTATTTGATTATTATATTATAACTATAGGAATATATGTCTATTAATGGTTATAATTCATTAAATTGGCATTAAAGGGAGCTAATTCGAGAATTTGTAGATGAATAATTATATTGAAATTAAATCAAAGGGAAATAATTTGGAATTAAATGGAACTAATTGGAATTAAACTACGATTAGTTATGTACTTAATTGGAGTTAACACCAAAAATATTGAATATATCTATCATAATTTACTTCCATTTTTAGTTTCGTATAATAGTAAATATATATTTATAATTCCTACTTTAATATTTATTTGTGGATGAAGCTTTTATACAATATTTAATTATCCATAAACTAAAATGAGTCTTACGTCGTTTGTTTTTTCCTTCTATAATCCTGGTATAAACTAAATTTATTACAATATAATATGTGCATTTGTTTTAAGTTTCTAAAACTCTTACTTTTGACTTCAATTAATTTTAAAAATACTAGAAATACACTTCATTTTTTTGCTAAGTTTTAAATTTATTGAAGAACTTGTGTAATAGGTATTAATTAGAAATTATTTGAGAATTCAATTATGAATAATTAATTTAATACTATGTATGGATAATATGGTATTCATCCATCATTGAATCTTTGCCTGAAATCATTAATAATATTGATAATCAATTAAACTAAAAGGCAAAGATCTAAAGTTTAAATTAACTATTAAGGGGAACTGATTCAAGAATCAACATGTAATTGATTTTTTAATTTAATTTAAAACGAAAAATAATATTGAATTCACAATTTAAAATTCTAAATAGTACTCAAATATCAATTCTCATAATATCCTTTTACTTCAAATTTCAATAACTAAAAAAATAATATTAAAATCTTAAATAGAAGCAGATGAAGATTTTTATGAAGATTAATACAACGACCCGCCTTTTTGACCTTCATAAGTTGACAGTAATACATCCACGGTATTCGCGTGCCGATCATCAAAGTGCTGGAAAGACAAATTATTAAGGAAAAAGAAAGTAAAAGACAAAACAAAATCTCACATCGTAACGAGTAATATATAATATACAATAGATCTTTACACCAAGAAATACTGTAATATTCGTACATCAACCGAAGTGTACTAAAGTAAACATCAGCCTGAACAGTTATAACAATCTGTCCTCATAATTGCCGATAACATAAACAACTAATGCACTAGAAAATAGAATGTACGTGAATACATATTGAAGGCATCCAGCTCGTCTCCTGAAGCTCCGAAGCATCCAAACTAAATCTGAAAATATGCTCGGTCTGACCCGAGCACTATAATAAAATAACACTCGGATCAGTATGATAAACCAACGTGAGAAACACACCTCAATTGGATTTTTAAGTGTTTATAAAACCTTTTAAATAAAGGTATCTCATAAGACCGCGCCGCACATAAACATAGACATGTTTTTACCTTACGATAACTAAACCACTTATATTAGAAAATCCAGTGATTATAATAATGTCTAACGGTGAAAATATCAATAATCAAGTAGTTGTGATGCTCGTGAGTGTACGTCACAACAATACTAGGTATATAATTAAAAATCGCAAAGGCACATTCGTTAATTGTGTAGAATTCCATGAAGATGCCCTCAGTACTTCGAGAACGGTCCTCCTGCACAAGGATCAAAGTTACGCTTCCGAATACATCCCTAGTGATGTACAATCGAAAATACATAGCTGGACATGCAAGGCAGAATGCATCGCTCCATGCATGCATACTGTGACGACCCGACTTTTTCTCCACTGAAAGTCGCATCATCAATAAGAAAGAAAGGGGTAGAAAATAGAAAAGAATAGAAGAAAGAAGAGACAACAACAACGATCTCACAGCGGAACGAATAAATTATATTAATAACATAAAGAAACTATTACATAGTATACAACACTTATCAGAGTTTACACAACTATACAACACATACTAGACAGTTATAAACATCTGTCTAGATATTACAACTCAAAAACAATACAAGACTCTAACACAGATATCAACACAGCGGAATACTATATCTACGAACGCCGAAGCCTCCTGCTCCATTGCTCCTCCACAATTCGTCAAAGCTAAACCTGAATCCCTTGGCTACTCGTAAAAATTTGAGTACCCAAGAGTTTATAAAACAGAAATAAACAACTTGGGTCAGACATGGGTCTGGTGTGAGTAACAGGTTAAACTTGTTTAACTTCAAAACCTTTTGAAAGAAAAGGTATCACGTAAGACTCCCCACACATAAATATGGGTAAGTTTTTACCTTACGCTAACCAAAATATTTGATAGGAAATTCGATTGTATTATAATAGGGTCTAGGGTTTTCAAATAAATATGAAATAGCCGAAATTGTTACATTATTAAATTCCAGCATACATAAGTATACAATCAAGTCCGTTATCACTTATTGGAATTTGGATTTCCATACAATGGCAGAGCTACCGGGGTACCGCTCATCACAGTACGGGGCCTAGATCACCGTACCGAGGATCACTCCCAATCCCCTGCAACACAAAGCCGGAACCATCCCTTACTGGATAATTCCGAATAAAATCACCCCACAGATGGCCGTCGCCAACTGCACCACTAAGCCGAAATAAAAGAAGGAACTCTCTAGACAGGGATGACCTTACTCTCAGTGGGTGCTACCCACGAAGCCTTGCTGCACCTCCCCTGTTTTAGCCATTCCCGGTTGATGAGGCTTGAGGTCACGATTACCTTTAATCAGATCACATTACTTAGAATGCTCATCGTCCTCCTGACGATGTTCTGAAAGCATTCAATCCATACAAGTTCGTTCCGGGTTCGAACGAAACCGAAGGCATTATCTCGTTACACTCGTGTTGGAATCACCCTCAGAGTTAACGACAATAACCCTTGCACTCTGAATTTTCATCTTCACTTGAGATTCACGACCTATCGTTAATTTGGATCGATGTGGTATTCGGGTCTCCAGACCTGGAATTCCGGTATACGGAAACCCGATCCCGGTCTCATCGAAATCCAAAACGTATCTTTTAAGGCCAAGTTGTTTTAAGGCAAAAACGAACACCACAGGAACCAAAACCACTGCCTTCTCACTCCTTGTTCTACCACCACAGGCCATCAGAAACCACGTCCTATCGCCAAAGGCTTCGACTGACAACCCTCTACCATTTCCCCCACCTCCGATCATGTCCGGTCTTTCCACGACGACGAATTGTTCTCGAAAACAACATCAGCAAGAACAGGCTATAAAACCCTAAATCACCGTTGATTCACCACCACGGTGAACTATAAAATCTCAGCCCATTTTTCCCGTGATCCCCATCTCACCATCCTCCTCCAGCAACGATCACGATGTCCATCGCTTCCCCAATCGCCAGAAATTGACGAAAATACAATTTCCGTTCAACTCGCGAAAACTCAATTTATACAACACTAAAAATCATCATTTTACTTTTAAGATTCATGCTTTCCAAAGGTGATTTAAATTAAATAGGAAATTCAGAAAATCGTGATGTTTGAATTTAACATGTTTTAGATTTTCTACTGTCTTATTTCTTTTTCCAGAAATATACAAACTTATTATGCTTAGAAATAACTTTAAATCATAGTTTATGTTTAAACAAACATATATTGTTAGAAAACTGAAACTAAAAGAAAAATGGATAAAGAGAATAAGGTTTTTCTTCAAAATCTTGTCTCTGAGTTTATAACAGAGATAGGTACAGAGACATATACAGGTTTACAGGCATGCATGTTTATATACTTTCATATCAACATGTTTTCAGAGCATAAATACATAGATTAGAACAGATAATATACAATTTCCATAAGACAATTTACAACATCAGGTTTAAACTAAGTTTCAGAGGTTTAGTTTACTCTCTGGAAAACTAGAACTGAGGAACACAGACAAATCCAAACATGCACAGACAAACACACATCTATACATCCATTTATACATATATTCTACTTATATAAAATCACACAGAACATTTTTTTTTAATTCCAGAATTTAACATGCAACCAGATTTTTATAAAATTAAGATTTTTAAAACAGATGTTACTCACCTGAAATAAGAAACAGAGGACAGTTTTTTCTTAAATCTGGAACTTGCACTTGATCTTCTTACTATTGAATTAAATCTGAATTCGTTGAATTGATTTGGTTGCCAGTTTGATCTCAGGTTGATATATGTTGAAGATTTGAAAGTAACCGAAGTTGCTGATATTAAGATTGTTGACTTGCCATTGGATGTTTAAGTTTGAAACCATGCTCAGGCTAAAAACTGGAGACAGGTTGTTGCGTTTGATTTATTTGATTACTTGCTGTTGATTTCAGACAGAAGAAAATTTGCAGGCTTTGATCTTATTTTTGAAATTGTTTTGCATGTTCCAGATTTGAATAAGGAAACAGGCCTTTGTTTCCAGGGTTTTGAAAATGCATTACAGGTTATTTGAGGAAGATGATTATGGTTTTGAAGAAGATGTTTACAGGCATTTTGTTTTCAGATTTACAAGTGCAGGTTGAAGAAATGATTCTAGATTGTATTTGAGAGGATTTTGGTTGAGAGGAAAGTAAATTTACTGATTGTTTTGAGAGGAGAATTTTATTCAGTTTTCTTAGCTTTTGGAATGAAGATCAGAAAAGAAACAAGGATAAGGAACAATGTTTGTATAGGCTGAAATAATTTCTTAAAAATAAAAGAAAATAGAAATTTAAAAGATGGACACTTGTCTTTATATGTGTTAATTTGTTTACATTTGTTATAACAAGCTTTTATAGATTTACACATGTCCTTTTGATAAATTTATATTTATTTTAAATGTAGATAAAAGCTTTTCTTTATTTACTTAAATACTTTTCTATTTATAAATTACTTTTTAAAAGAAATAAAATCAATTGTATATGTATAAATAAAAGCTTATACATGTATTTTGAATCCAAATATTTTAAAATATCTACCTTTGAATTTCAAAACTAATTTACATTCAAATTCAAATTATATTTAAAATCCAATTTAAAGTCAAGTTATATACATACATATATAACTACTCATTCAATTTGAAATAACCATTCTATTAAAATCTATTTATTTCTATATATAACAATATATTAAAAATATTGTTTAACATAATAATTTATCTATTTTAAAATAATTCATAAAAGAGATTATAGATTACTACTATTACTAAATGAATTAGCATATCATATACAAATTATATTTTAAACATATATATATATTCTTAAATCATATTTATTAACAATATTTAAAAAGAAAATAAATTAACCTTACTATTAATCTTTATTTAAAACCATATAGATATTTTGTTTAAATAACTTTGAAAAGCTAATATTAAATAAATCCAAATCTCCAAACTATCAATATATATATATTAGAAAAGCAAGAATTTATTTATTTATTAACTTTCAAATCAAAGGCAATCTATTTACAATATATACTCATATATATATTATAGATAGAAATCATTTTATTAACTTATAAAAGATAAAATTCACCAATTAAATATTATTTAATTAGATTATTAACCAATTCAAAATTTTATTATCAAAGATTAACAAATCAATTTAATTATTTAAACAGATTATTAAATTGATATTGTCCATAAATCCCGGGATATCACACATACCAACCGTAGGTAACTCTAGGAAGGAGTCGACTGCACCCTCATAGGTTAGCTAAACCCTTGGCTATGCATTCTATCTCTAGTTTTAGTCATTACCACTTGTGAGGTTACATCCGACATTCCAGCTCGTGCACCACCAACTGAATAAATTACGGAACCACACATGGATTCCCATACCTTAATAGGTCTTGGAACTAAACATGGGTGCCCACATCTCAACAGAGATCTCGAAATCACACATGGATTCCCATACCTCAATGGGTCTCAGAATCACACATGGATCCCCACATCTCAACAAAGATTTCGGAACCATACACCAATGAGTCTCAGAATCACACATGGATTCCAACATCCAAAACAGATTCGAATCTCCTCCAAGCATAGAACCCGTATATGGTTTTGGAGCAGTTATGGTTTCGAATCATCTCTTACAACCCCTACTTACCGGATGTTCCAAAACCAATCGATCGATTTTCGAAATGCTCAGTGCTGGCTCTTTTGGAAATAATCAAACAATACTTAGAGCAGGGATCACCCCCTAACCATTTATGTGGACGGATCTCCTCATCATTTGTCCTAAAAGAACAAAACGAGTTTATATGTATAGTACAACACCATTAACAGTAACTGTACCATATAATCCCCATATTTCTGCTAGATATTTCCTGAGTTAAAATCCTTCGATGTTAAGTAATGAATATTTTCGTACCACCATATTTAAGAAGGATTTCATATTTATACCAAGATTTGATGTCGGTTATTTAACTATCAAATAAACAAACATTCAAATTAAACAAAGAAACTTGTTTTGGAATTTATAATTTAGTATATTTTAAGATTTGTATTTTAAAAGTTTTTTGAGCTTGCATTTTCTTTCTTTCTTTGTCTGTATGAAATGGAACATTGAGTAGAGTATAAGTGGAAGATGTTCGCTGATTTGTTTAAGTGTTGATATAATATATAATGCAATTTCCGACATTTCACCGCATAGATTTTCGTTTGAGTATGAATCCGAACGATAAAACAAAAATACGGTCGCGACCAAAATAGTAGCAAGACCCCAAAACATTAATAATATACACTGATTTGCTGATTTTGTAAAATCACAAAAACACTGTCTTTTTGTTGATAAATCGTCAAATGAATAATTTCAATATCTTTCAAATTAAAAATTATGAAAAAATCAGATAAATTAGATTAAAAGTATGTCAATAAAAATCAAGTCATAAAAATAAAAATAATTTTTCTTATTATTTATTTGAACCATTTATTTCTACAAATAAATTTGTAAAATGAATTCACTGTTATTATTTAGAATCAAAACGAGTTAAATAAGACCATTGAATCAATTAATTAAATATTTCATTAAAAGTCTAGTTATTTGGTTCACTATTCAAATATTAATTCACGATTCAACTATTTAAAATAATTCCTATATTTGAATCCAAGTTATTAACTTTAAATAATCCCTATATTTTATATATTTAAAATTAATTAAATATTGAAAATCAAGCTACAAAATTCCAGTCGTTACAATTAAGATAATGGAAATTGAGATTAGTATGTTTAACCCTTTATAATCTTAAATTTAGTAATTACTTAAATTAGGAAATTATAACTATAGTATTTTGAGGATGAAACAAAATGAATAGCTTTGGAGAAGTATAAAAGTCTGTGAAAGATGAGAGAAGAAATATAACCATGAAACATTTAATTTGGTAATTTGATATTAATTTGTAATGGAAGAATTAATGATTAGATTATTGCCCTATGAGAATTATCGAATTAAAAAGTGCTTAACTTTTTTTTACCTAATTAAAGAATACATTTTCTCTTTTATACAAATCCCTTTTTCCTTTAACAATTCCTAATGTGAATAAAAATGATAAAATAATGATCTTATATATAATAAAGAGCATAGGATGTAGTGGTCTAATAAAACAATATCTAGCATATAATAATAAATTGACTTAAGCATAAGTTATCTATTATTGAAACATATTACCAATATCACACTTCAAGCAGGCATGCTTGTCTCATAGTTTATTGTCACAAATTAGAATAGATGGTCATTAATACAAAATGATACCTAAAGCAATAAAAAAATAGAATAAAAAGTTCAAATTTCATTATGTTGAAATATGAAAATTGTTATATGCACTTGAAACTAAATGGAAAGTGAAGTGAACATAAATGAATAATACAAATAGAAAACATGTATGATGAAAATAATTCAAATTAATTTGAATTCAAATTTAAATGAGTAAATGTATTAATTTACTTTCGCTCTAAGTTCCATATGAAAGTAAATATATTTTCATTCTCACGACGTCTATTCATATATTTATATATATTGGAAAATAAATGGAGTTATTTAAACACTTTAATCATTGTATGTTTTGGTAACTGTTTATAAAGTTAAAAAATATTATGTAAGAGATGCTTCTTTCTAAAAATGTACAAATATCTAAATTATAATCATTCATATTTTACAATTATTTTTAAACTATCGAACTATATGTTTAATTTGGTTTTTTTAACTTTTATAAATTTTTACAGTATATGACTAATTTACTTAATATGTTTATTTTTTTAGTTTAGTTACTATTTATATTATAGGATGATGTCATAGTTCTAACTTTATGCTACAAATTTTGACATAAATATGAACCTAGCTAGAATTATTTTCTCAAGGATTTGAAAGCCTCATATGGTTAGTAAAAGATTATTATAGTAATGTATGCATAAGCAGTTCTTTCATTTTCTTTCAATATTCATGTATATGTGTTATTTGTGAACATGTATGTCAAATTATATATATTATGAAATAAGTTTTCTTAGATGTTTATTTACGTACATACAACGAATATGCATACATGTTAATAATGTTTATAAGTAAAAAAATTTCAAATAAGAAGGATCGTGTTGAATATTATTATCATGCATTTGATAAAAGAGATTAAATTGATATCAATTCCATTAATTTCATTTAAACTAATTAGAATATTAATGAAATTAGTTATCTTTAATTGAAATTTAATTTAATTGAAGAATTGATTGCACATTAATTCTCATTAAAGTTAATTAATTAAAGAATTAATTTTTAACCAATTAATTCTTTTATAGTTAAGTTCTTTTATTAGAAACATTTTATAATCATTATACGTTTTAACTCTATAAGGAAGCATGTAATGTGTATTGTTTTGTAACCTTAACAGATGCATCTATACTGTAGAGAAATATAAAAGTAGGAACTCAAAACCTATTCTTGATAACTACTTTTATTTTATTTAACAAATTTAGCAAAATGAATAAAATAAATGAAAAATATATATTGGTAGATAATTATCTTTAACAAAAATAACTAAAATATTATTAGGGTAATATGTTTTATGCTCTTAGAGGCGATATAATGTTTCACATATTTATTTAAGCTTGAAGGACAACATTATATATTATGGAACATGATTATAGTTTTCATCTTACATGTATAACAATTAGTAGATTATAAATGAGTGCTTTTGGCACATGTCCTTGATAGGTTTCAAAATTCACAAAAACCGCAGTGCAAAAAAGTATGTAAATTAGGTCCTTATTTTTCGAAAATCATCAAAAAACATACAAAAAACAAAAAAACTTCCAAATTGTAAAACTTGTTATAATTAATGTATATCTTCGCATTCATGTCAAAAAAATCAAAAAACAAGGATGAAAAGTGTAAAAAATGACACACGGTATGTTTCAGAAATACTTGCAAACATGTATGCAATTTTAGAGAATAATTGTAGACATATCTGCACTTATTCTGGATAGCATGCTTTTGCAACTAAAAATTGCAGATATATCTGCAAGGAATAAGTGCAGATATTTAAGTAAATATCCTGGTTGTTAAATCAAGATGCTGTTATTCAGTGAATAATTGCATACATGTTTGCAAATATATGAAATAGTTGCAAACATGTCTGCAATTATATAAATTTTATTCAACACAATTATTCAGTGAATAATTGCAGATATGTCTGCAATTATATGGAATAATCGCATACATATTTGCAATTATTCAGATGTTTCTCGAATGCAATTATTCAATGAATAATTGCAGGCATATCTGCAATTATATGGAACAATTGCAAATACGTCTGCAATAATTGCAGATATGTCTGCATTTTTTTTGCAGAAACCTAGTTATAATATTTACAATTTTTTGAATTTTTTTAAGCACTAGCGCAAAAAAACACGAAAAATACATGCTGCTATAGTAAAATAATTATAGGGACCCGCTTTACAACTTTTTTTAGGGAGGACGCCGTTTGAATTAATTTTGGTTTTAGGGATGCGTGACTAATATTCACATTATAAATACTATACCGTGTTGATGTTTTAATGTATAGAGAAAAAAAATATTAGAACCATTCATATTAATGTTGGATTGATACTCGAGAAAAAAGTCATGTACAATGTTTGATTAGATCTCCAATGAAAACTCATATCCAATATTAGAAGTCATGATATTATGTTAAGAAAAAAAATTAATATAGGTTGATTACATGAAAGAAATAAGCTGGAAGTGAAAATTTATAGATCTAAGAGTCTACATCAAATTTAAAATATGTTTGAATGTAGAGTTGGGTAACAAGCGACGTAAGTATTTGAAGGAGTAGAGGTATACTTGATATTTTCACTCATTTGATTATTATAAAGAATTTTCAAAAAATAATGAAGGTGCCGATTTATATTAATGGAAAGTAATTTTTGCTTTTGTTTTCCATAGAAAATGGTAAATTTTATGTTTGAGTTAACCATGGTTTCTACAAGTTTTGGTTTACAATAGAATGATTTCACTTTAGCTATTTCTTGCATTTTTATAAAATCGTTATTTTGCTACAAATCACTCCTACTTTCATTCTAGTATTAGTTGTTTCGTTACATACATAAGTGTCTATTTTAACAAATACTTTATTTTACATTGTAATATAATCATTTATGGTAATTTATTAATATAATAGTAATCATAAATTTCAGTAGTTCTATCATTGAATGGATTTCTTACACCAATTGATCTAATTGTTATCTTCAGTGAAATATCATCCAAAGTATTCATATGTGTATCTACATTTATTTTGTGTTATATTAATATTAGTTTACTTTGAATTATTCTTAGTACTACATTATTTAGTTTTACGTTTACATGAACATTTAATTTAATAGAAAAATTATTTGTTTGTTTCAAAATTTTGACCTCATAATGTGTATTATATATAATTTGCATATATATTACTCTATATGTATAAAAAAAATCATGTTTTAAAGTTTTTCTAACATTTTACTAATTTATTTATTAACATGAGATGTCAAAAATGTAATAATGCAAATAGTGGAGTGTTGTTTATTTGAACCAAAATTGAAACACTCTTCCACTTTGAGCACAGTTTCCTTATTCCAAACTTGGAACACTATTAGTATAGCAAATTACGTGCATATTTAAATTTTCAAATCAAGCATATAATAAACTCATATTCAACTTTCATCACTTACATTTGAAAATTAATAGGCATGCTTAGTAATGCAGCACTTACTAGTTAGAAATAATAGATAGATGACGTTTTATATCATTATACAAGTCCATTTTCTCCAAAAATGTGAAGTCATACTTTGTTCACTTCGGGATTATTAAAGCAGCTTACCCAACAAAGTTTATCAATAGTGTATATGAAAAAACAAATTAAAAATTACTATACATCAACATATGATCCCATATTCATATAATATAAAAATAAATTATTAGATAAATTGGACGATGAACCTTGTGTGCGTAGCACGGGTTCACACTAGTTATTTATGTATTGATGATTATTATTGTGTTAAAAGATAAATTTATGTGATGATGTAAAATAACTGTATAATTGAGTTAATAATTATTTATATTGATGTTTGATTCCACTGTGAGGTTCTCCCTTTTTATTTGTTTTAGAATTTTTATTTTTATCTGAAATCAGTAATTAATATCTGAAATTAGTTGTAAGCATTTTTGACATCGTTTATAAGTGATTTAAATTTGAAAAAATAATGGGTCATCACACCGGTATTAAAGCTTGGGTTTAACGATTCCCTAAGCCTTAGATTGGTTTGGCCATTAGGTTATGATGATTTATACTTTAGTTGGGTTAAAATATGGAATGAGAGAGCACTTTAATTGACAATTTATGCTTTGTCTATATGTATTTTTTGTTAACCGCCATTACCTCACCCAAAAATGACGTTTATTATGATAATAGAAGATAAATAAAGTGGGAGTGGGGTTAGATGAACACTTATAAGAGGAGCTAAGTGTTAATTTAAAATTAGGTGACATACATACCCGATGTTAAATTATAATTGAAACCCGAACTTAATAAAAAGGAACCATATTTCTAAAGTGGAATATATTGCTTGAAAAATTTATAAAATATATACCTCTGATTTTAAATACATTTTGTTAAAAATGAAAAATAGTAATTTCTATGCATGAAAGTGGTTTGTTGAAACTTCAAAGAGAATAAAATATTTGATTGGGAATAAAATATTTTTATAAAGATATTTTTAAAAAAGAATGCTTTTAGTAAAAAGATGTTTTAATTAGTAATTGGGAGTTGAATTCAGTTTTAAGAAACATTTCAATATGAAGATCTTTCATTGTTTTAAGCATCCTTTGAGAAGTACTTTTATAGTGGTACTACGATTTAGAATCACTTTGTTAATGAAGGAAAGAGAGATTTTTGTTGAAAAGTGTGTGATATCCCGGAATTTTGGGCAAAATCAATTTAATAATCTGTATTAAAAATTAATTGATTTGATAATTATTGTTAATAAGAGTTGAATTGATTTAATAATCCAGATTTAATAAATATTTAATTTGTAGATTTCATCTTTTAAAAGCTAATTAAATTGTTTTCTATTTATAATGTATATGTAATTGTATATATTGTAAATAGAAAAGCTTTGGATTGAATTTAACAAATAAAAACATAATTTTCAAATTCTAATATATTTTGGTAATTTGGGAATTTTGATTAAATTTAATATAAAGCTTTTCAAAGTTATTAAATAAATAAATTATATGGTTTTTAAATACTCAAGATAAATGTTAATTGTTTAAATTTATTTTAGCTTTAGTTTAAAATAGAAATTAATTAACAAAATGGTTTGTGTTATTTTATTTTTGAATATAGCTTGTAAATATATAAATAAAAATAAACATATTACATAACTAATATAAAAATATAAGTAATTTTATAAATAAGGGGTTAAACAAAATAATACCTTGTTTTAACATTTGTAAAAATATAAAACAAACATTAAGACATTTGTAACTAAGATGACATGCAATTAAACAAGTGTCCAAATTCTCTTGTAAACGAAATATGGATATAATGTTTTAAAGAAAATATGGTTATCCAGTTCAATGCTTTTTCATCCTCAATCCTTTTCTCTTCACTTTTTCAAAATTTAAAAACTGAAAACTAAAATCAAAAGAGAATCAAAACTGCAACTTCAACTGAATCAAACTGTTTCAACCTGAGATCAAGTTCAAATTCTACTTAAGCAAGCATATTCAAATATCAGCTTCAGATCTAAACGAGCTTCAGTTTCAAACTTCAACAATCAAAACAAGTTCCAGATTTAAAAGCAGTTCTCTGTTCTTTATTAATGGTGAGTAAACATTCTTTTAAAAACAGTTTTGAATTTGTTCATGTGTTTGTTCTGTGTGATGAATGTTGTAGTAACATGATATAAAATGTTTACATGTATGATTTGAATATGAATGCATATAAATATAGTAGTATGTCTGTAAATTCCTGTAGATATGAAGATATATGATTCTCTGTTCTTATTCCAGGCTTTAGATTTATTAGGAGAATTCCTGTTTACCCATACAATTGATTTTAGGCTTCAATCTTTAAATAAATATTGATTGTAAGATATAACTTCATTTTTTAAAATAAAATCACGAATTTATATTAGGTAATTAGTTAGAAAAATAGAAGATACAGTGAAAATCAAATCAAGACAGAAAATGTATTGCTTAAATTTCTATGTTTGATTATATAAACAGATTCGCAGTTGGAAATAATGATTTTTGGTAATGAAATCATAATTTTTAAGATTGAAATTCGTGGGGAATGGTGAGTTGAACGGAAATTTTATTTTGGTCAAATTCTAGTGATCCACGGCAAACTGTAGGTCGTGATTGTGGGTGAAGCTAGCTGGAGCTTCGGTGAACTTGAGAAAAATATGAATTTAATTTATATAATGCTGTGGCGTTAGAAATTTGTCAAACTAGGGTTCGATGTTGGTTTTTGGTTGATGGGATTCTCGAAGAATCTTCGTGTTCGTCATGGATTTTTGATTGATCGCGAGAAGGGGGATCGTTGCTTGGGTTCAAGGCGCGGCTCTGGATGAAGGGGCTGGGGTTCTGATGGACGTGATCGTCGTTGCGGTGGAGTTTTTATAGATCGAAGTTGGTTCCAGTTCGATCGATGGGTTCGATTTCGATTCATAAACAAAATCGTTCTACTGAGTGATCGAGGGGATTGTTGAGGTTGAGGGCAACTTGTTGATGGCCGGAAAGTTGACCGGAACGTCGCCGTGGGTTGGTGCACGTGCACGTGCACGTCTGGGTAGGGCTGTTATGTTTTGGGGAAGAAGGGGGCAACTCGAAGCTGTACTCGTGATTTTGGGTTGAATTCTCGAAGTAAATATAGGTAGTGCTCGGGGTAAATTATTGGTAACAGGTTTTAACAGAACCTGTTGTCCTGTTTTTAAATTTTAAGATAAAATTTAAAACTGAGTTTAAATGAAAAGTAAAGTTTTAAATAAGTTTTAAATCTAGTTTTAATCTGGAGTTTAAGTTTAAATCTCAGTTTTCAAATAAGATAAAGTTTTTTAAAATTTGAATTGGTTTAACTACTTTTAAAAGGGTTAAGTAGTTTGAATTTTAAATGAAGCTTTAAAATTGTAAATAGGTTTCTAAATCTAAAGATTAATCTGTAATCAAAGTTAATATGTATTTCAATTGTGAAATAAAAAGAAGTTTTTAAATTTAAAATGTTTTAAACCATTTGAATGTTAAAGTGTATTTTAAATTGATTTGAATTTAAAATGAATTTGGTTTTAAATTTCTTTAATTAAGTAAATATTTCTTTAACATGTGATTTAAAAGAATTTAAATGGTTTTAAAACTTTGTTAATGTTAAATTTGTATTCCTTTTAAATCTTAAATTTAAAATGGAATTTAAAAGTAAATTTAAAAGTAAATTGTTTTAAATGCTTTATTAATGATAATTTAATCATTAATAAGAATAAGTTTTATCTTAAAGATAATTAAGATTTAATAATTTGGGATAAAATAAATTATTAAGTTAATTAAAATGGATAATTAATTTATTTAATTAATTATGATTTGGGTTAATAAATTTAGTAATTAAGGGTTTAAATTGATTAATTAAGATTTAAATTAAATTAATTAAAGGTTAATTAATTAGAAACCAAGGACCATTAATTAGATAAGATTTGATAAGTTAAGATTATTAATTAATGGTTAGGAATAAATTAATCAAGTAATTAAGGATTAATTAAGTTATTGTTAGGTACTTAATTAATTAAGTAATTAGAGATTAATTTATTGGTAATTAGAATTAATTAATTTGTAATTAATAATGGTTAATTAAAGTTTAATTATTTAAGAAAAATAATTAAAGAATAGTTAATAGTTTAATGTAGATCATTAACTTGGGTTTAATAAGTAATTAATTAATGTGATTAATTTTGATAATTAATAGATTAATTGATTAAGGTTAATCATTGGTGGAATTGTTTAATTAAGTATAAATACTTAATGGAAGAAATTAAGAAATTAATTACTCATTGTAATCAATTGATTTTAATTTGATTAGTTAAGTTAATTAATTAAGTTTAATTAATTTAAGATAATCAATTAATGATTTGTGAAGTATAATTACTTAAGAAAGTAATTAATGGATAAATTACTGAAGAAGTAATTAAGGGTAGTTAATTACTTAATGGAATTAATCAAGGGATTAATTAAGAAATTAATTAAGGAATAATTAATTTATTTAAAGAAGTAATTAAGGGTAGTTAATTACTGAATATGATTAATCAAGAGAGATTAATAATTATGTTTTAATTAAAGATTAATTACTTAATGTAATTAATTTAATTAGAGTAATTAATAATAAAATGTAATTAGGGATCATTAATTAATATAATTAATGATGTAATTAAGAATTGATTAATTAAGTAATAATTAATAAATGAAGTAATTAATCAATGTAATTAATTAAGGATTAATGTAAGTAATTATAGTTGATTAACTTAATTAATTTTAGTTAATTAATTAATGATGTAATTAAAGGTTAATTACAATAAGTGGTTAAGGATAATTAATTTGAATAATTAATTAAGGATAAATTACTTGAAGGTAATTAAAAGATAATTAATCAAAGATGATTAATTGAAAAAGGTAATTAGAGGATAATTAATTAATTTGTAATTAATTAATGGTTAAGTAAGAAGGATTTATAAAATGAAGTAAATGATTTAATTCACTTTAAATTAATTAGAGATGATATAAATCATTACTTATGGATGGATGATAATACTGAATGCTTTGCATTGATTGATATCTCTGATGAGATATATGTTGTGTGATATGGTTGTTAGTTGAATTGTATGGATTATCTGATAATGTTAATTATCTGTTGTGAATTATCTTTCTTTGTGTATAAAGATAATGAATTGAATTTGTTTTAACCTTTAAAACAACTTGGCCTTAAAAGATACGCTTTGGATTTCGATGAGACCGGGATCGGGTTTCCGTATACCGGATTTCCAGGTCTGGAGACCCGAATACCACATCGATCCAAATTAACGATAGGTCGTGAATCAAGTGAAGATGAAGATTCAGAGTGCAAGGGTTATTGTCGTTAACTCTGAGGGTGATTCCAAAACGAGTGTAACGAGATAATGCCTTCGGTTTCGTTCGAACCCGGAACGAACTTGTATGGATTGAATGCTTTCAGCACATCGTCAGGTGGACGATGAGCATTCTAAGTGATGTGTTCTTTTTAAAGGTAATCGTGACCTCAAGCTTCACAAACCGGGAATGGCTAAAACAGGGGAGGTGCAGCAAGGTTAGTGGGTAGCACCCAAGTAGGACAAGGTTACCTCTGTCTAGATGTCCCTTTCTATTTTCGACTTAGTGGTGCGGTTGCTGATCCCAACCGTGAGGTATCTTGTGCGGGAATTATCCAGTAAGGGATGTTCCGACCTTGTGTTGCAGGGGATTGGGAGTGATCCTCGGTACGGTGATCTAGGCCACGTACTGTGACGGGCGGTACCCCAGTAGCCCTGCCATTGTATGGAATCCAAACTCCAATAAGTGCCGTACGTATTAGTTGTGCCCAACTATGTTGGAATGTGAGATGTAAGCATTTCAGCTATTTCTGTATTTTACTTGGAAACCCTAGACCCTATTATAATATAACTGGATTTCCTATCAAATGTTTTGGTTAGCGTAAGGTAAAAACTTTTCCATGTTTATGTGTGGGAAGTCTTACGTGATACCTTTGCTTTCAAAAGGTTTTGAAGTTAAACAATTTTAACCCGTTTACTCACACCAGACCCATGTCTGACCCAAGTGTTTATTTTCTGTTTTATAAACTCTTGGGTACTCAAATTTTTACGAGTAGCCAAGGGATTCAGGTTTAGCTTTGACGAATATTCTGGAGGAGCAATGGAGCAGGAGGCTTCGGCGTTCGTAGATATAGTATTCCGCTGTGTTGATATCTGTGATAGTGTCTTGTCTTGTATTTGAGTTGTAATGTCTAGACAGATGTTTATAACTGTCTAGTATATGCTGTGTAACTCTGTAAATTGTTGTATACTATGTAATAGTTTATGTTATTAATATAATTTATTCATTCCGTTGTGAGATCGTTGTTGTTGTTTCTTTCTTTCTTCTCTTCTTTTCTATTTTCTACCCCTTTCTTTCTTATTAGCGATACGACTTTCTATGGAGAGAAAGTCGTGGTCGTTACAGTGGTATCAGAGCATAGGTTGAGCGAATGCCTAAGCTTTTGGTTAAGTGAATATCAGAACACTAGGTTGAGTGAATACCTAGGTTCGGAAGGGTTGTTCATTAGAGATAGGATCTGTAGCAACCTGTTTGAGTGTATATATATACGAGAGCGCGTATTTGTTAGTTATATAAAATGATTTTATATTGTGTTAATTGATCGGTTGGGTGGTATATGGATTCTGGTCAATACGAGTAGCTAACGTTATTGATAGGGATCTCTAAACACTTGGACCAGGCCAACAGACACAATATTGTTTTAAAAAGGTAGATGAAATAATTTTACCCAAATATAATTTCTATATAAAAAAGTATCATTTTAAATGTATATGGTATTTGTAATGATTGGTTGAGATGATAATAATTTATCATCTAGGATTAGGAGTCTGAGTGTTGAGGTTGGAAGTGTATCTATCGAGATTGTAGACCTAATACCGTCTCGAGTGAACTTTGCAATTGTGAGGATTTCATCGATCTTTGAAGAAAACCTGTTATGGTTCGGAGTTTATCTTTGAAGTTGGATGAGTAGAGTTGGATCTGTCAGTGAGGCAGAAGCGAGTGATAGTATCTTGGTATCTTCTGGAAGAAGTAGCTGTGTGATGAGATGCAGTGACTATGGATGTTCCCAAAGATGTTTTCTTTGGAACAAGTTAATGAAGTGTGTCTGCTTCGGTGTTGTGGTTGAGTTCAACATGGTGTTTGTGTTGGTTTGGGTCCGAGTTTCTCGAAGAGCTTTGGTTAGGAAATCTTTGGCATCGGTGGCAGCAGTACAGCTCGAAGTATTCTGTGCATTGGCAGGAAGTTCTTCCGGCTTAGCAGTTTTTCTGGAGGTGGAGTTCAGAAGCAACAGAGTGGATCCATTTCTTCAATGGATTGGATAGATAAGCGTAAGCTGTTCTGATTGGTAAAGAGAGAACAGTTTCTTTGCATTTAGGCTGGGTTGATCGCAAAAGTGACTTGCGATTGCTAAGTGTTCTCTTAGATTATCAGAGTTGTGTTTTGGATTTTCGGTAGATCTTGAGAGGATCACTATGTTGGGTTGTTTTTGATTCAGTTTGTTTCAAGAAGCATCAGCGAAGGTTGAGCTGATCAGAATGGAGGTAGGCAGCCCAAGATCGTCAGAAGAGTTTTGTAGTTAAGAGATGGAGAAATTTGGAATTCGGAGTTGGAGACTTTGTTGTTATTGAGGTTTTCTCCGGTAAAAAGGGAACAATAAGATTGGGTAAGACCAGGAAGTTAGCTCCGTTGTATATTGGATTCTTCTGAGTTTTTATAAGGATAAGTGCTTTGGTCTACAGAGGTTTGAATTGCCAGTTTGGATAATTGGGATTCAATGTGTTTCACGTATCTCTGAGGGAGTACGTGTTTGATCTATCTTTGATATTGCA
Organism: Allium fistulosum; assembly: GCA_030737815.1. Lineage (NCBI taxonomy): Eukaryota > Viridiplantae > Streptophyta > Magnoliopsida > Asparagales > Amaryllidaceae > Allium > Allium fistulosum. Next base: position 639,668,636 of record CM060901.1, read on the forward strand.
ACCAGTAGTTCGGGAAGGTTTGGTTGTTGAATCAGACTCGTCTGTAGTCTGATATCCTGTTTAGTTTTGTAGTTCTAGATGAGTAGGAGCTCTGTAGCTTCGTAGTTTAGATTGTTTGAAGAGCGAGTATCCCGGTATATATATATATATATACTTGGGGAAACTCGAGGAAATTCTATCCAGAATTTTGTTTGGATAGTTAGAATTGTTTGTTTGGATGATTGGTTGCTATGGTTGTTAGCATATGATTGACATATGCTTGTGATTTAAAATTAAATCTTAAATAGATTATTAAATTACCTTTGTTTTAAATTTCGGGGACGAAATTATTTTAAGGGGGGAGGAATGTGATATCCCGGAATTTTGGGCAAAATCAATTTAATAATCTGTATTAAAAATTAATTGATTTGATAATTATTGTTAATAAGAGTTGAATTGATTTAATAATCCAGATTTAATAAATATTTAATTTGTAGATTTCATCTTTTAAAAGCTAATTAAATTGTTTTCTATTTATAATGTATATGTAATTGTATATATTGTAAATAGAAAAGCTTTGGATTGAATTTAACAAATAAAAACATAATTTTCAAATTCTAATATATTTTGGTAATTTGGGAATTTTGATTAAATTTAATATAAAGCTTTTCAAAGTTATTAAATAAATAAATTATATGGTTTTTAAATACTCAAGATAAATGTTAATTGTTTAAATTTATTTTAGCTTTAGTTTAAAATAGAAATTAATTAACAAAAAGGTTTGTGTTATTTTATTTTTGAATATAGCTTGTAAATATATAAATAAAAATAAACATATTACATAACTAATATAAAAATATAAGTAATTTTATAAATAAGGGGTTAAACAAAATAATACCTTGTTTTAACATTTGTAAAAATATAAAACAAACATTAAGACATTTGTAACTAAGATGACATGCAATTAAACAAGTGTCCAAATTCTCTTGTAAACGAAATATGGATATAATGTTTTAAAGAAAATATGGTTATCCAGTTCAATGCTTTTTCATCCTCAATCCTTTTCTCTTCACTTTTTCAAAATTTAAAAACTGAAAACTAAAATCAAAAGAGAATCAAAACTGCAACTTCAACTGAATCAAACTGTTTCAACCTGAGATCAAGTTCAAATTCTACTTAAGCAAGCATATTCAAATATCAGCTTCAGATCTAAACGAGCTTCAGTTTCAAACTTCAACAATCAAAACAAGTTCCAGATTTAAAAGCAGTTCTCTGTTCTTTATTAATGGTGAGTAAACATTCTTTTAAAAACAGTTTTGAATTTGTTCATGTGTTTGTTCTGTGTGATGAATGTTGTAGTAACATGATATAAAATGTTTACATGTATGATTTGAATATGAATGCATATAAATATAGTAGTATGTCTGTAAATTCCTGTAGATATGAAGATATATGATTCTCTGTTCTTATTCCAGGCTTTAGATTTATTAGGAGAATTCCTGTTTACCCATACAATTGATTTTAGGCTTCAATCTTTAAATAAATATTGATTGTAAGATATAACTTCATTTTTTAAAATAAAATCACGAATTTATATTAGGTAATTAGTTAGAAAAATAGAAGATACAGTGAAAATCAAATCAAGACAGAAAATGTATTGCTTAAATTTCTATGTTTGATTATATAAACAGATTCGCAGTTGGAAATAATGATTTTTGGTAATGAAATCATAATTTTTAAGATTGAAATTCGTGGGGAATGGTGAGTTGAACGGAAATTTTATTTTGGTCAAATTCTAGTGATCCATGGCAAACTGTAGGTCGTGATTGTGGGTGAAGCTAGCTGGAGCATCGGTGAACTTGAGAAAAATATGAATTTAATTTATATAATGCTGTGGCGTTAGAAATTTGTCAAACTAGGGTTCGATGTTGGTTTTTGGTTGATGGGATTCTCGAAGAATCTTCGTGTTCGTCATGGATTTTTGATTGATCGCGAGAAGGGGGATCGTTGCTTGGGTTCAAGGCGCGGCTCTGGATGAAGGGGCTGGGGTTCCGATGGACGTGATCGTCGTCGCGGTGGAGTTTTTATAGATCGAAGTTGGTTCCAGTTCGATCGATGGGTTCGATTTCGATTCATAAACAAAATCGTTCTACTGAGTGATCGAGGGGATTGTTGAGGTTGAGGGCAACTTGTTGATGGCCGGAAAGTTGACCGGAACGTCGCCGTGGGTTGGTGCACGTGCACGTGCACGTCTGGGTAGGGCTGTTATGTTTTGGGGAAGAAGGGGGCAACTCGAAGCTGTACTCGTGATTTTGGGTTGAATTCTCGAAGTAAATATAGGTAGTGCTCGGGGTAAATTATTGGTAACAGGTTTTAACAGAACCTGTTGTCCTGTTTTTAAATTTTAAGATAAAATTTAAAACTGAGTTTAAATGAAAAGTAAAGTTTTAAATAAGTTTTAAATCTAGTTTTAATCTGGAGTTTAAGTTTAAATCTCAGTTTTCAAATAAGATAAAGTTTTTTAAAATTTGAATTGGTTTAACTACTTTTAAAAGGGTTAAGTAGTTTGAATTTTAAATGAAGCTTTAAAATTGTAAATAGGTTTCTAAATCTAAAGATTAATCTGTAATCAAAGTTAATATGTATTTCAATTGTGAAATAAAAAGAAGTTTTTAAATTTAAAATGTTTTAAACCATTTGAATGTTAAAGTGTATTTTAAATTGATTTGAATTTAAAATGAATTTGGTTTTAAATTTCTTTAATTAAGTAAATATTTCTTTAACATGTGATTTAAAAGAATTTAAATGGTTTTAAAACTTTGTTAAAGTTAAATTTGTATTCCTTTTAAATCTTAAATTTAAAATGGAATTTAAAAGTAAATTTAAAAGTAAATTGTTTTAAATGCTTTATTAATGATAATTTAATCATTAATAAGAATAAGTTTTATCTTAAAGATAATTAAGATTTAATAATTTGGGATAAAATAAATTATTAAGTTAATTAAAATGGATAATTAATTTATTTAATTAATTATGATTTGGGTTAATAAATTTAGTAATTAAGGGTTTAAATTGATTAATTAAGATTTAAATTAAATTAATTAAAGGTTAATTAATTAGAAACCAAGGACCATTAATTAGATAAGATTTGATAAGTTAAGATTATTAATTAATGGTTAGGAATAAATTAATCAAGTAATTAAGGATTAATTAAGTTATTGTTAGGTACTTAATTAATTAAGTAATTAGAGATTAATTTATTGGTAATTAGAATTAATTAATTTGTAATTAATAATGGTTAATTAAAGTTTAATTATTTAAGAAAAATAATTAAAGAATAGTTAATAGTTTAATGTAGATCATTAACTTGGGTTTAATAAGTAATTAATTAATGTGATTAATTTTGATAATTAATAGATTAATTGATTAAGGTTAATCATTGGTGGAATTGTTTAATTAAGTATAAATACTTAATGGAAGAAATTAAGAAATTAATTACTCATTGTAATCAATTGATTTTAATTTGATTAGTTAAGTTAATTAATTAAGTTTAATTAATTTAAGATAATCAATTAATGATTTGTGAAGTATAATTACTTAAGAAAGTAATTAATGGATAAATTACTGAAGAAGTAATTAAGGGTAGTTAATTACTTAATGGAATTAATCAAGGGATTAATTAAGAAATTAATTAAGGAATAATTAATTTATTTAAAGAAGTAATTAAGGGTAGTTAATTACTGAATATGATTAATCAAGAGAGATTAATAATTATGTTTTAATTAAAGATTAATTACTTAATGTAATTAATTTAATTAGAGTAATTAATAATAAAATGTAATTAGGGATCATTAATTAATATAATTAATGATGTAATTAAGAATTGATTAATTAAGTAATAATTAATAAATGAAGTAATTAATCAATGTAATTAATTAAGGATTAATGTAAGTAATTATAGTTGATTAACTTAATTAATTTTAGTTAATTAATTAATGATGTAATTAAAGGTTAATTACAATAAGTGGTTAAGGATAATTAATTTGAATAATTAATTAAGGATAAATTACTTGAAGGTAATTAAAAGATAATTAATCAAAGATGATTAATTGAAAAAGGTAATTAGAGGATAATTAATTAATTTGTAATTAATTAATGGTTAAGTAAGAAGGATTTATAAAATGAAGTAAATGATTTAATTCACTTTAAATTAATTAGAGATGATATAAATCATTACTTATGGATGGATGATAATACTGAATGCTTTGCATTGATTGATATCTCTGATGAGATATATGTTGTGTGATATGGTTGTTAGTTGAATTGTATGGATTATCTGATAATGTTAATTATCTGTTGTGAATTATCTTTCTTTGTGTATAAAGATAATGAATTGAATTTGTTTTAACCTTTAAAACAACTTGGCCTTAAAAGATACGCTTTGGATTTCGATGAGACCGGGATCGGGTTTCCGTATACCGGATTTCCAGGTCTGGAGACCCGAATACCACATCGATCCAAATTAACGATAGGTCGTGAATCAAGTGAAGATGAAGATTCAGAGTGCAAGGGTTATTGTCGTTAACTCTGAGGGTGATTCCAAAACGAGTGTAACGAGATAATGCCTTCGGTTTCGTTCGAACCCGGAACGAACTTGTATGGATTGAATGCTTTCAGCACATCGTCAGGTGGACGATGAGCATTCTAAGTGATGTGTTCTTTTTAAAGGTAATCGTGACCTCAAGCCTCACAAACCGGGAATGGCTAAAACAGGGGAGGTGCAGCAAGGTTAGTGGGTAGCACCCAAGTAGGACAAGGTTACCTCTGTCTAGATGTCCCTTTCTATTTTCGACTTAGTGGTGCGGTTGCTGATCCCAACCGTGAGGTATCTTGTGCGGGAATTATCCAGTAAGGGATGTTCCGACCTTGTGTTGCAGGGGATTGGGAGTGATCCTCGGTACGGTGATCTAGGCCACGTACTGTGACGGGCGGTACCCCAGTAGCCCTGCCATTGTATGGAATCCAAACTCCAATAAGTGCCGTACGTATTAGTTGTGCCCAACTATGTTGGAATGTGAGATGTAAGCATTTCAGCTATTTCTGTATTTTACTTGGAAACCCTAGACCCTATTATAATATAACTGGATTTCCTATCAAATGTTTTGGTTAGCGTAAGGTAAAAACTTTTCCATGTTTATGTGTGGGAAGTCTTACGTGATACCTTTGCTTTCAAAAGGTTTTGAAGTTAAACAATTTTAACCCGTTTACTCACACCAGACCCATGTCTGACCCAAGTGTTTATTTTCTGTTTTATAAACTCTTGGGTACTCAAATTTTTACGAGTAGCCAAGGGATTCAGGTTTAGCTTTGACGAATATTCTGGAGGAGCAATGGAGCAGGAGGCTTCGGCGTTCGTAGATATAGTATTCCGCTGTGTTGATATCTGTGATAGTGTCTTGTCTTGTATTTGAGTTGTAATGTCTAGACAGATGTTTATAACTGTCTAGTATATGCTGTGTAACTCTGTAAATTGTTGTATACTATGTAATAGTTTATGTTATTAATATAATTTATTCGTTCCGTTGTGAGATCGTTGTTGTTGTTTCTTTCTTTCTTCTCTTCTTTTCTATTTTCTACCCCTTTCTTTCTTATTAGCGATACGACTTTCTATGGAGAGAAAGTCGTGGTCGTTACAAAGTGCCCAATTTGAAAATACTTTATGGAAGGATGTGTTAATTTACAATATTTTATTTTCATAGAAATATTTTAATGAGATTAAGATTATTTTTAATTCATCAACACCCTTTGATAGACATATATTGGAAGGTATATAGTAACCTTATTATGATTTGGAGTACTTTGGAAAATTATTTTATTGACGAATATTTCGGAAAGAAATTTTTTCCTTAAAGAATACTTTATAGGAAGGTTATTTCCTTAAATGGCTTGGGAAAGTTTTATTTTAAAGATACTTTACAGGAAGGTTATTTCCATAAAAAGATGCTTTATCCCAAATGAACTTTTTTACCAACTGAAGTATTAAATATATATATATATATATAAAAGAGTTATTTTAATTTGAGAAATTAGATTATTGTTGGAAATATTTTGGTGGATGTATTTTTGAAAATTATCGTTTTGAAGTAAAGAGTGCGATAAAATATTTATTTTAGACAAAAGTTTTATCAAAGGGGAATATTTAGTTTTAGAAAACTTTTGTTTGAAAATTGGTCTAGATTGTAAGAATTTCCACTTAAAGGGTGCTTTGGTAAATTATGGTTTGGACAGAAAAACATTTTATTGAGTAAAAAGTTTTGGTTGAAAAAGAATCTAATTCAAAATTTGTTTATTCAAGAATATATTTGGAAAGAAACAATGTTATATGAAATATCCAGTTTTATAATACCTTGAAGAAAGAAGAACATGAAACTATTTTATTAAAAAAGGATGATTTAATTTGAATGGTTGAAAAAGTAAAATATTTAATTGAATAAAAACTTTGGAGGTGTTTGTTAAAATGGTATTGAAAAGATGTTTTATTTGTGAATTCTAACCAAGGACTATAAAACTAGATTTTATAACATAGGGTGTAAGACGATGGTGTGAGTTGAGTTTTGAGTCTACCTAACATCCATTATGACGATGTTATCTTATGACTATTGTGTGTAAAGACTGCCCAATTGGAGGTGTGGGGTGGTGACCTTTTACTTGTGATTGCTTAATTTTGTTGAAATGGCTTATATTGTTAATAATTAAGAAAATGTTGCTACTTGTTTGTTTATGTTTACGTATTACTCCATGCTATGATTAAATTGATTTCTCCTACTTATATTATGTTGTTCGTTGTTTTGTTTCTTTTTCCATGGTTGATTAAATTATTCACTTGATTGCTTGTTGCTTGTTTACTTGATTTCTTGTTATCTATTTGGTTGTTGTTGATTGTTTGTTTAGTGTAATTGGTTTATTTGTTTGTTGTTTGTTTATTTGTTTGTCTATGTTTTGCTTGTTTGTTTGTCTGCTATGTATTATAATTGTATGATTGGATGAGGTTAAGGGACATATTTGACTTAGTCATAGTGAAATGTCATAGTTTCCTAAACTATGGAAGACTGAATATTGGAATTGACTAAGAGATATGAAGATGTTCCTTGAAGATAAATAATATTGATTGAAAATTTTGATGCTTAAAGATGTTGGAACTGGGTTAGCCTGCAGCAAAAGTTATGGTGAATTTCAATTTTTTTACCCTATTGGATCTTTATTGGGCCTATGAAGTCTAATTTATTTATTTAAATTTATAAATTACACGGAGTTTTATTCAATTTATATTTTATCCATATAAACGTACATATATGTATCATATACATATATGTATATGTATGCATGTGTAACATGATAACCCATGCAAGGTATAGCATTATAACATGCCCATATATAAATGTTGGGATTTACATCGCAATAGACATGTTAGCTCATCCGATATGTATTGTATGTTGTCTAAATATATGTATGTATTTAAACTTGTTATTTATATAAATATTATAAATCTATATATGTATGCATACATACATACATGCATGTATGCGCGCGCGCACACACACACACATATATATAAAGAGGAGAATTCAATGAAATCCCTGTTTTGTAGCACCCCTCTAGCCCCCTTATTTCCACCACAAGTTCCGAATAAAATAGTAGCCTTTTCTCTCTTCCCACTGGTGCTTTTATTTAATTTCGAACTTGTGGTGGAAATCAACGGACTAATGAGGTGCTGCATTATTTAGGGTGTCATCGAGCGCTCCTCATATGTAAATGTATATGTTATTTTTATTTAAATAATTTTATGAGTGAAAATATTTAAACACACACACACATATATATGTATGTATGTATATGTGTATATATAAAATATGTATGTATGAAAATTATTAATAATATATATATGTATTATTGTAATAAATATTAAAACAATATATATACTCATACACATAATATAAAAAACTTTTTTTTAAATTATGAACTAATATATATATACACATATACATATACATATACATATACATATATATATATATATATTACAACGATAAAATAATATATTTTCTTATTATATATGTATTCATAAGAATATTTATAATATCTAAATATATACATATGCATATATACATATAAATATATATATATATATATTAATAAAATTAAATAATTTTTTAATTTTAAACACTTCCAGTTCATAAGCATAGTATAATAAAAAAATATAAAAATTGATTAATTAATCAAAAATTAATAAAATAATAATAAAAAATATTTTTGGAACATATTATTCAAATTTTAAATTTTTTGAAAATCTAGTATTAAATTCTGAGGTTTGAAAATTTTTTCCATAATGTTTTTAGCTAATATTTATTTATTTATTAATTATTTTAGGCCGTAAATTATAATAATTATTAAAAATAGGAAAAATGATTTTTATAGATTCTTATTTTCTAGCCGAGATCTTATTTCATATTAAAATAATTTCATAAAATTTAAAAGTTAATTTTCAATTCATATTTAGTATAAAATATATGTTTAATTAGCATTAAATGATGTTATAATTAAATACAAACGATATAAGTATGATTAAACGATATATATATATATATAAATATATATATTTATTAATATAAAAAATTATTATAAAAAAATTATTCTTCTGTGCATAACTAACCTATATGTAAAAAAAGTTTTATTTTATTAAATGAATACACACATATAACCAATCTAGTATGTGACAACATCAATACATATAAGAATCGTCACTTAATTAACAATATAATAATAATATGTATGAATAATAAAATATTATCCAGAAATTATAAACTATATAATATAATAAAAACATACTTGAAACCAAGCCATGAAGTACACATTGTAATGATGAACACTCTCTTCTTTGAAAGCTTTTCGATTCTGCAGACTACTAATCCTTGAACCATAGACTTTTGACTATCAAATAACAATTGCCTTTTGAATTGATTTGATTTCAATTTGCTTGAGCTTTTAGGGGATGAAATCGACCAGTAATTGATGGGAATAGTGGCATCTAATTTTTTTTAATTAGGGTTTGAGGTGTTTAATAGTGAATGGAAAAGAGAAAATAATGGATCATATCTCATATCAGTTCTTACTAAATCTAAGCCATCCAATTCTAACACCCTAACCTATTTTAGCCACACCTATAGTCCTTATTACAGCCGAAATTATCGACCTATCATCGTAGGCCAATATCCCGTCTAAACCTAAAGAAATATTATTAATTAAATTTAATTTAATTGCTTATCAATATAACATATCAATCGATATATTTATAACTATTATAAATATATCAATAATATCTATTTCTAAAACCATATTAATAATATTGTAATTAATATTTTATTCATATTAATTAATTTTTTTAATTCATAACAATTAAAAACTAATTAAATCGTTTGGTCTAAAGAGAATTCATCATTTTGGTTGTGTGACTCATCAAATGTAAATTTGGTCAACAATTAACATCAAATTATTCAAATATTAACGTTCACACACCACTTAGCAGGTTTTTGGCTAAATTTATCGTTTATTTGGTTTCAGTAAAATCCAATTTCACTTTGTTAAGCATTACCCAGTTGTGACTTTTATTTATACCAATTCTCTTCGTCACTTTGAACTTATGGAATTTGGTAACGGTCAAAATTCTAGTATCCTTCATATTCAACTCTATAGTCCAAACACAAAGTCTTTGGTTCAATTATAAGAATAATTATTAACCGAATGGCTCTAGCCAGAGACTTTGACTTTGAGTTGACTTGAGTTGACCGTGATACACTACACCAAATACTGAGATTTGCAACTAACCATCCGCGCATTTGGCAACGGTTATTAACCGTTGCCATTTAGAAACGGTTAATCACCGTCTTGGTTTAGTTAGCAACGGTTTTTTATCGTTGCTAATTGGGAACGGTTATTAACCGTAGCTTCTTTGGAGACAAATGATGGCGGTGAATTTCATCCTTTCGTGCCATAATTTTTGGCGTGCTTTGTTCCAACTAGCAACGGTTTTCAACCGTGGCTAATTAGCAACGGTTTGTAACCATCGTAAATGTTGTGGCATATAATGGCGCTAATTTTGTGCCAAATATTCGCTGGGAGCCAAAAAGAATTGGCCCGTCACTTTTCCTTCCCTCCTTTCCTTTGATATTCGTTTCGTCCTCTTTCAACGAAAAGAAAACCTAAATAAAAAAAACCCCAATTCCACCAATTCGATTTGCTTCAACCCGCTCATCTTTCCATCTAATCATGAAATCATCTTCCATCCAACCACGAACCCATCTTTCCACCTAATCGTGTCCAGCTGCGAACTCATCTTCCTTCCAGCCGCACCAGTTCTTCCTTCATTCAAAATTGTATGCACGAAAGAACCCTACTTCAAAATTCGCAACTCAGAAAGAAATTAATCGCGATTCAGCGATTCAGAAACACACGAAAAACAAAAACGAAAAGAAGAACAAACCCTAGAATCGGCGCCAGCACAAGCACAAGCCGGCTCTGCCTATCACCATCAACAAACGCCGATTGTTCACTGGTCGCACTACACGGCTGCTCTTTGAGTTTGCTGGTATGTTTTTAATTTTTTAATTTTGGTTGATTGATGATCTTAGGATTAACCGTGAATTGATTTCATAATGAAATCGCTAGAAGCAGGATACAAGCCATGTTTTGCAGTTTTGCAATTTTATGCAGTTTGACTTTGCAGCTTTTATTGTTTTGCAATTATATAAACAAGTCATATGATTGTTTGAGTTTTGCAAAACTGCTACAAGCCAGTGTTCAAAATGCAAAGAAAATGATGTAGTTTAAAATGAAGAATGTCAACAACACTTCTGAAGCAGAAGGCATACAACAGGCTAGTGTTGTGCCTTCTGCTGTTGCTGCCAGCTGACATGACTATTTTTTGTTCAGAGTGTAAGAAACTAGAGAAGATGTATTTGATTTCTGAACACTATATTTATCTGCAATTTGTGAAAATTGACTTATCACAACTTAGTTAAAAGATTGTCAAATGCAATGATAACAAATTAATCTGTAATCCACACATGATTAATAGAAATCAGTAAATTATTTGGAAAACAAGCATTTGTGTTTCTACTCAGTGCTTTATATGTATTATCGACGACTGGCTGTTTGTACACGGTGAATCCATTCGTTTCTATGGTTGAATAATAGGAAAAGATTACATGCTTATATTTGTAGTTTAGAATAATAAAGAAAGGGATGCAACACAAGTTAAGGAACAGTTTATTCCCTATAATGCTTGCTTATGGGTTTGTTTAGTGTTACCATATAAGCTGTCATTTGAGTTCCATCATTATCTTCATCTTTTAGGATTGATGTTTCATTAAGTTTTTTGGGATTGATTATAGTCAATATCTACTACTCTTTAACAGTTTGCCAAAGTAGAGATGCACCTTCTAATCTGAACCATCAGAATACATATTTGATGTTTTGAGTGTACAGTGTTAGAGAACCAAGAAACAATTGGTTATGCAAAGGATGATCTTTTTACATTTATATATGATTTGTTTTACAAATTGTACAATGTGAGATAATCTAACACGTCCCCGTACGTGTGGTGTATCATCAGCCAAACATTGCAACATGGAAGAGAAGTAGTGTTGTAGTGTGCATTCTCATATTTACTAAAGCCTAAATGTTGTACTGTACTGCATGCTAGTTAGACATAGCTGCTTATAGTGACTGCTAGGGTATAAGTTGATGCAATGAATTTTGTTTTACTAAATATGAGACCATATTTAGCAAGTGGATAAAATTGCTGTTAATGGCGCAAGCCAAGTATCAGGAGAGGGGTAATGCATAGACATTACTCTGGTGCTACAAAATGGCGCCGTTGTAATGGCAAATTTTTTGGAAACGGTTTGATGCTAATGTTAAATTTCAAGTGAAATCAGAAGAATATACATCAGTTTAGTTAATATCAGAGTTGAACTTGGTGGAAAGCCATAAGATATTGTTACCCATGATTTCTTATTAGCTCTTGTTATTTTCTTTCAGTATGTCTTTTAGTATAGACAAACAATGGATGAATCAATCTAATCGAAGAAATACAGAATATGTGGAAGGTGTGAGAAATTTCGTTAAATTTGTTGCTGAAAACGGTGGCAATAAGGAAAAGTATTCGTGCCCTTGCACGCGGTGCAAAAATGAAGATACATTCAAATTAAATGACATTCATTTTCATTTTCTTAGATATGGTATTGTTCAATCATATACCGTGTGGTGTTTTCACGGGGAAAGAATACCGGAGAAGCCAAAACAACAACCGGTTAGTCATGCCACAAATACTAATGAGTCCGAACATATTAGGATGGAGGATTTGATCAATGATGCAGATAGATTCCATCATTTTCAACCTACAAGTCAGTTGCATGATAATGCTAATATTGGTGAGCAGTTTACGGATAAATCATTTTTTGATAGTGCAACTGCAACAGAGCCACGCTATGATTACTCAAGAAATGGTATGTGTCTGGTGCATCACATTGCATATACCATTAGTTCCAAATATAATTTTAGGTCATTGTATGCAGGTCGATTCAAGTAGTCCGGGAACAAAAGTATCACGTCTTCAAGTATGGGAGAAAACGCATAAGAAAAAAGATGGCAGCACGTCAGATGCGACATCTTCCTACTTTGTAAGTTAAACAAATAATAACGCCTCTAAATTAAATTTTCATTATTCATATATATGTATTTAATTTTTAGGACAAAATTGAAAAAGAAAAGGAAACGACGAGTGGTGGTGATGAAGCCGTCTTTATATCAGTGTTTGGTAAAGATGTAAAGGGCAGGAGCCGAAGTATTGGGACCAATATAGCTCCTAGCCAAGTTAAGAGTGCTGCCATTCCATGCAAACGGCTCAAACAGGCCCAAGGAGTATATGAGCAGCGATTGCAAAATGTGGAGCAAAAATTGATGAAGCTGGACAATATGGATGATAAACTGGAGCGTCTTCTCAGCATAGCCCAAGATAATCGTCAAGTAGGCAGTGAAATCGCATCTTCTCAGTGTGCCACTCCGAACAATCAGTTAATCGACCAAAGATGTGAAATCCTGAACTTCGAGGACGAAGTAATTGCAACAGGTACTATTTTAATCGACCAATCAGTCTTTTTGTGCTTCAATCGAGTTTACTACTCTCTGTTATTGTGCATATAAACAAATTAATGAGTATTAGTGCATGTGTATTTATAGATTCCAAATTATCTTTTGTTATAGAAAAAGAGGTTAGGCAACAAAGGTTCACGTTTGACATGTACGTCATAATTAGGTTCACAAGAGGTATATATGACATTTTCAAATCCAAATTAACATAATCATAAGATATAAGAGAATATTTAGCAATATTTATAATGCTATAACCATAGGATAGAGCAAATTAAGCAGTTTTAAGTAGTTTTAGCAAATCAATAACAATGATCACATGGATAAGTTCTGGTGGGCACAACCTTCACTAAATTCTTGCTTGGCTGAAAGTACAGTGTTATTTAAAAAAAGGTTGTGTTCATGATTAGATTTGAGAAACAGTGAGAGATAGCAAGAAATGATGAAGAATCACGTAAAAGTTCAAAATGCTATTGGAGAGCTGGAGTTTGAGACAACGAATGAATGACAGAGATGAGAAGGAATTCATTGTCAATAGCGATCTAGTTTGTATACTTATACTCATCGTAGTCTTTATCTTATATCCGTTTTGGTTTCAATTTTCATTAACACTCACAATAGCCATTATGTTCAAAAATAAATTAGTAAACTCCAAAACAAAAAAGGATATAGAAAGATCATAAAAGTTTACACCTTCCATTCCAATCTTGCATGATTTTAAAGATCGAATATCGCATACACAATGGGTCTAGGACTTGTGTAGTCTGCACAATGGTCTTAAATGTTTGGGAGCTTGTTAGTTCTGTAAATGTGATTCCATATATTCACTCTAGAAATGCTTATATAACAGGTACTATATGCCGAGATTCCACAGCATTAGTAATTCATGGAAAACCAGTATCACCCACATATGAAAAAGTGTTGTTGGACAAAATTTTATTGCCGGATGAGCTAACCGCCAAAATATGTCGACAATTTACCGAGACCTTTGGGGATGTTAGAGCCGGAGGTTATGTGAGCCATCAAAAGGGTTTGATACGATATCTTTAGTCGGAGGTATTGATATTTTTGACTTGTTCTTTGCATATATTGCTGATTTTCTTTTGTTTGCTATATATGAAATTTGCATATGCAAATGCATGTGTATTTTGTTCTGGTCTATCTTGTTTACAAGATAATCGACAATTTATCAAATACTAGGAAGTAAAGTCAAAATTCAAGGACAAAATCAAAAAACAAAAAACATGAACTTAGATGTACATGAACGATGAATGGAGGTCCAATAAACTAAAAATTGATTAGCTAAAAAATTTTATGTGTGTATCGTACTAATTGGGTTTAATAGGTGGTAAAATAATTTGGTTATGATGTAGGGGAGGGGACTGAAATGGTAGGGGACTGGAATGTTTGGTAGGGAACTGGAGTGGTTACTGGAGTGTTTACTAGTGGTTGGAGTGGTTGATACTGGTGGTTTGTGGTAGAGTTGGTGAATAGGAAGTGGGAGGCAGTTTGTAATGCTGGAGTTCATTGCAGAATGTAGTACTTAAGTGTGGATGAGATGAAAACAGAGAAAATGAGGAAGTGCTGTAGTGTGTAGGAGTGTGGCTGTGAGTGGAAGTGTATAGCAGAGGGGATGGGATGAAGTTGAAAGGCAGTTTTTTTTGTTAGTGTTGTTATAGTTGTTTAAATGTTTGCTGCCACTTTTACTTGTGCATTATTATTGCTTACACAAGAATTCCGTTGCTCTATTAACTGAACTTGACCAAGCTAAAATTCACTGTATGATTTGAGTTTAAAACCTGTTTTTACTTTTGCGCAGGAATTGGATAGAATACTATATGCACCACAACATGAGCCAAAGAAATATCAGCTTCGGCTAACCTGCTCAGCATCCTTTTAATGTGTTTATTATATGTAGACTTCACTGCTTGCAAAACAATGTACTGTAATTAATGAAATCTTTGTAGTGTAGTGTAATAAACAATGCAGTGTAATAAGTATGATATTCCGGCACGGTAGCATTCTGTTTGCAAAACAATAGTGTAATTATAAGTTTGATAATTTTATATGTATGGTATATGTGCGATATGTTTATAGTGCTTGTGTACCAATATTTTGAAATTCTGGCATATTTTGATATATATTGATATTCTGGTATATATACTGAGATATGCGTGTAACGCAGTAGTGAGTTACAGATGTGATTTTGTAGGAGCAGGAGCAAACACTATGTGCAACGGGTGTTAACCGTTGCTTTATGTGTGACTTTGGGCATAAAGCAACGGTTTTTAACCATTTTTTACTGGACATAAAGCAACGTTTTTTGGCCATAAAGCAACGCTTGCACCCGTTGCTTTTTGGACAGAAAGCAACGGTTTATATCCGTTGATTTTTTGCCCATTAAGCAACGGTTCGTAACCATTGCCTTTTGTACATTAAGCAACGGTTTATACCCGTTGCCTATTGTCCATAAAGCAACAGTTTATACCCGTTGCCTTTGGCCCAATTTGCAACGGTTTATACCCGTTGCCTTTGGCCCAATTTGCAACGGTTAATACCCGTTGTCTTTGGCCCAGTTTGAAACGGTTTATACCCGTTGCCTTTGTCCCAATTTGCAACGGTTTATACCCGTTGCCTTTTGGACATAAAGCAACGGTTTCCTCCAATCGCTAAATTCAACCACTCCTGTGTTGAAGACGGTTTTTACCCGTTGCTTTTGGACTTAACAACGGTTTTTACCCGTTGTTAATAGCTTATAATGGTGCAGTGATACTAACACCATATAACTAAGGAGACGAGTCATCTCTTGAATAGTTTATTACTTCCAATAATTCCACTCGACCTAACTATAGTCACTTAATGGATGTCGTGCCATAATTTGACTATATTAAAGTAGAGCTTTCATACCGAAGATGACAGTATTATCAAGTCGAGAGAACCATGTAGTTAGTCATACCAATATTTTCCGTTTGACCGTAGTTATATTAACCAACAAAAAACTATCGAGCAAGTCATTCCATAGTTATCCAATAACTATCAGTACTTAACTAATAGGTTCCCTCGGTAGTCATGAGTAATACACTGCCCAATATTTGGAGAGTGTTACATAGTCTAGTCTCAATGGATACATCGATATCCAGTTTTGATGCATCTTGATTGGGAATATTTAAAATGGTATATTTGTTTTCATTATGATAAATTACTCATGGTTACAACACTATGTAACTACTATAACAAAACATATCATTTATGGATTTTCTATTTAATATACTTTTAATTAAATTAATTAATATAACACATTATATCAAGTATATAATAGAAAGAAAACACCTAATTTTGAACAAGATCGGTCAACGATTTAGATATATGTAACAAATTACATGATTGCCCCTAGAGAATACCCCTAACTCTATCAACCTCCCACTTGCACTTCGGGCCAATTATGGAATATTATTCCAAATTTTGCAATTGATTTTCTCAAAACCAATTGAGTCAGTCCCTCGGTGAATGGGTATGCTATTTTATTTTAATTATCTAATCTATTAATCAACTATCTCCGACGTTGATAAACTGCCGTTATCATGTGGAAAAATTTGGAGTATGTCTCTCTACATCCAGTGAGGTCTAAGTTCTGTTATGAACTATACCATGACATTGTTATCATATAACAATGTTATGGGAATCTCAACATTTGGAACCACCCTCAGCTTAGTTATAAATTTGTGCATTTATATTTATTTATATTGATTTTATTTTAACGCTATTTAAGACGATGTACTTAGCCTTTTTCATTAAATCAACCACATTCTTTCATTTGTAACATTTCCAAATTAAAGATTCTTAACTCAAATTTATTATTGACATATTATACTCAATATCACTTATGACACTCCTTCAGAAGGAGTTTGTTATTTATGTAAACATTTCTCTAGTATTTCATGAATACACAAGAACACCTCGAACAACTATTTAGTGATATTAATTTCGATTTGATATTTGCTTCATATATCATATACATAAAGAAATCACGATATCATAGACAACATAACATTTATGATAATTCCTATTTCTAATGCATAAGAAATCCATCTTAACTATTCCATATTAAACATTTTAATAAGGCGTCCTTGCATATCGTTTGGGGCATTCCTAATATCTTTTATACTTACTATAAAAGACATCATTTATAAATCCAGTGTCGAGTATTAAAACAACTTAAAGCTGGTATATCATTAATAATCAGTGGTGTGTTGTTTACTGATGGTTAAGAAATATCTAAATACCTTTTTAACTTTCTTTCTTATCAGCACACGCTTCCTTTGAATTTTGATTGACAATCAAAACTGTTTGATATTCTTATCAAAACATTTGTTCAATTTTGATACTCGTCGAATGACAGTTTTATATCCATTCTTGGACTATATCCAAAAACTCACAAAACCAATATCGCTCTCACTGACTTTGAGACACTTTGGTTACTATATGTAAACAATTTACTCTAAATCATTGTTTAGAATTTTCTCTTTCAACACATATGTACCAAAACATAAAGTCAAACAAAGCGACAATTTTGTGAGTAAAATCCGAACCTACCTAAGCATATCGAATGGTGAAACTGTTACATTAATTTCAACAACTGAAGTTTATGGTATTATTCTTATCTATGTGGCTTACTATATTCCAATTGCAATTGTCTTTCTCTTAAAGATGCATTTTCACCCAAAAGGATCATATCCTTTCAGATACAACTATCAAAATCTTATTTTGATACTGTACTTGAAATCTATTTCAGATTTGTGCATCGTACCATATCATAGATTCAATATGATTAATGGTATAATCAAACAATCATGGAATATTTTTTCATGATATTGATAAAAAATTTACAGTTTCTCTTTAATATACAGGAATATTCATTAGACTTTCTAATGTATTTGTGTTCATTTAGGTTCATCAATTTCATTTCGTTCCATTTAATCAGTTTTATCCATGGATCATATCCATGTCTATTTTACAGCTAATAATTTCGTGAAGAAATTCCTTCACTATAAAGTTGGTATTATATAGGAACAACAATTGTTCCTCAGTGCAACGGAACGTGCAATCTTAAACATTTTACAAATTTCTTTATATAAAATTGATTTGCATTAGTTCACAATATATTTGTAATGATCAGGGAATTTCGACCCTCGAAAATCGACACTAATACGTCCACTGTATTACATGCCGAGCAACCGAATGTAGGAAAACTCGATTATTGGGGAAAAAGAAAGAAGGAAGAAGACAAGAATAAAACTAAATAATAGAGAATCTCACAGCGGAACGAATAATCTATAATATACCACAAATCTTAACACAAAAGCAAAACTATAATATGTGTATATACAAAAATCAATCAGACTATACTAACCTATTTCAACATGGATAGTTATAACAGCCTATCCTTACAATTGTTGATAAATACAACAATGAATACAACAGAAAAATAATCATCTATGTGAATATGTCTCTGATCCTCCAACTCGTCTCCTAAAGCTCCAAAGCATCCAAACTAATCTGTAATATGTTTGGTCTGACTCGAGCATTATAATAAAATAACACCCGAATCATTCTGGAAAACCAGCGTGAGAAAACACACCCAACTAAGTCTGTACTATGATTATTAGAGAATGGATTCCGTACAATGACTGGGCTACTGGGGTGCCGCCCGTCACGGTGCATCTCTAAACAAATAACATAGAGGACCTCGCTTGGATCCTCTGCCAACACAAAACCGGTCTAACCTTTATTGGATAGTATCGAATATGATCACCCCTTTGTTAATGGGCCCCGAAGCATACAAATGAGAGATAATAGCGAGATGATCATACCCTACTTGGGAGCGACCCACTAAGCCCTGCTGCATCTCCCCTGTTTTAGTCATTCTCGGTTGATGAGGCTTGAGGCTACGTTTTACCTTTATATATATAACACTTCCCACATGGAATGCTAACACTGCCTCCCAAGCAATAATGCAATATTAGCATTCATCCATACAAGTTCGCTCTGGGACTGAATGAAACACTTGAGAGCTCCGTCTTCAATTCCATCATCTTCAAGATGTCTTAAGTTCGAAACGTATTTGTTAGATCGAAGTGGTTTTCGGATAACATAACCGATATCGGTCTCTTCGAAACAACTTTCGATAATTTCCGGTGAACTCAACCCTGGTTCTTTAGGAAATAAACAATCGAAGATAATATCAAAGATCACCTCCTTACCGTTAGTGGATGGATTTCCTTATCATTGTCCTAGTAGAATGAAACAAGATTTATATGCACAATATAGCATAATCAGGGATGACTGTGCCATATGACTCACGTGTTTCTCCTAGATATTTCCAAAGTTACGTCTGGTCCAAATTCGATAGTCGGTTATTTAACCATCGAGTAATAATATTCAATCAAGGATTTATTCCATACGGAAAACCAACATTGGTGAAGCACATAAGCAATCACTGGCCTCTTGATATAAATCTTTTATAAATAAATGCCACTTTGTAAATTACTTGTATAAGAATACTTTTAGAAAGATATATTCACCAATCCCTATATTTCAATACTTATAGAATATCCATATATTTATCTCAACGGTAAAAGTATATTTACGAAACTGAGAAAGAATTTCTTTTTATTCGATTCTCCAATCATTTATAAAACTCCTTGAATTCTCTTAAAACATTTATAATCCATTTAATAAATCTTCTGGACCATTTATAAAATTTCTTTATACATTTCAATCATTTCTTAAACTCATTTATAAATCCTTTATAAATCTCTAAACCGTTTATGAAACATCTTTTATAAATCAATAAACCTGTTTCTTAAGTCCGTTTATAAATATCTAACCCTATATAAAACCCTTCACCTTGTAAATAATCTTCCTTATGTCACCAAACCATTTTATAAGCTCCTTTATAAGATCCAAGTCTTCCAACTCTATTCATGGGTCCTTTATAAATGAAGATCATTTACTTCTAACGGTATTATATGATAATAAACATTTAACTAAAACATTATAAATAAATGAAATTATTAATATTAAAACATCTTAAAAATAATAATTAATAATTTCAAAATATTGTTTAAGAAACAATAATTAATCACCACCGTTTTTATAAACAATAATAATTTATTCAAAACCTTGTTAATGATCCTTATTATTAATTTTCCGACCATAATTATTAATATTTTGAGAACTTCTTCAAAACAATATTAACTATAAATAGATAAATTTAAAACAATTTTAATATAATTAAATAACCTTAAAATAATATCACTATAATTAAATACTTCTTAAAAAATATTAATTTAATTAAATAACTTTAAAACAATATTAACATAATTAAATAACTTAAAAACAATATTAATATAATTAATTAACTTAAAAACAATATAATTATAATTAATTAACTTAAAAACAATACTAATATAATTAAATAACTTAAAAAATATATTATTACAATTAATTAACTTAAAACAATATTATTATAATTAATTTACTGAAAAACAATATTATTATAATTAATAAACTTAAAAAAATATTAATATAATTAAATAATATAAAAAACAATATTAATATAAATAGATAATCTTTAAAACAAAATATTTTCGAAACCCAATTTCGGATTTAAAAAGCATTTTCTGTCTGGAAAACCAATTCCAATTTAATGGCAATTTATAGTATTTCAAAATACCAATTTAAGGCTAATAACTACTCAATGCTTAACCAATATCGATATTGATTTTTCTACCACTATTGGGTTTTATTTTCAAATATATAACGATGTTATAATCATAGTGTCCACAATCATGTTCATTATTCAATAATCCATATAAAAGAAATATTATTGAAACAATTCAACAATAGCAAGGTATCCCGTTGGATCTCTCTAACCTGTTTCCCCCTGCATCACAAACGTTATATAATCATAAAATATAAATCAACTGCTTTAAGGTGGGATTCATATATAAAGGGTCATCCGCTCTTACACGGGAACATAATAGGGTCTCATCCGCTCCAATAGGCGGGAATATATCCAATCCAACTAATAAATATAATAATTCATCCAAACAATCATTCAACAATTTTTATCAACTATATATCATACCAGTTAACCAAAAAGGTGAGTTTAACACACCGAAATTTTCTGTTGTTGTCGAGGCGTTCCGATTTGGAACTAAAACCGAACGACGTCTGATTTTTGCCCAAATTTCAATAGTCTCCAAATTCGTCCAAACCAGTTCCATCGCAAAGCTTTCGCCATTATGAGCGCAAAGCAAAAATCCATGCCTCGATTGGACCTCGTATGAGAGAGTTATTGAATTTTTTTAGTTATCGATTTTAATTTTAAAATAAATAACTAATTACAATCATTAATACACTTATTTTATAATCCACCTCTTCCTCTTCAAATTATACTCCCACTTCAGGCTACAGTGAGCTTCCCCATGGCCGATTCTTCCTCCCTCCCTCTATCCTTCTCTGATCATTAAAACACCCTGCTGACCCCGTCATCCATCTTCTCTTCGCAACCTCACCCACTCATCACTCAAAAGCATCGCCTGAACCCCCACCATAAATTGTGATCCCCTAGTCCACAGCTACAGTATCGACGTGCGATTCAAAAAATCACATCGGACCTCCAGCAGAAACCAACGTCGATGCTCTCTGCCACTGTGAACACGTATCCATCCTCTAATTTCCATATCGTTGTCCAAATTTGTCAATATCTTAAGCCCTAGTTCTAAGCTTACATAATCTCTTCGCTGTAAATGTTGCATTCCTTATTCTAGCAGCCGAACCCAATACAACTATGTATAAGTGTAGATTTTTCTTATAATAAATCCAAACTCATCTCCTTTTTTTGAATTTTATTCCATTTTTTTATTTTTTTTAGTTTTTGAAAACTTACTTCTTATTTATAGAACCATTTTTTATATATAAGGGAAAGCATGGGCAACACGTGAAGGGGAATAACAGGTATAGGGTAGGTACGGGGGAGTATGGTAATTATAAAATAAATAAATATATATTTTTCTTCAATTTAAAATATCCAGTTTTAACGTCCAAAAAATCTCGAACTCCAAACGAGACGTGTCGCCTAGCATTCTGTTTATACCCTTATCCTGAACACAATGGAACCAGTCTCGAGGCCTAATTCAATTATATGTAGAAGATAGCTTTTTAAACCCAATTATTATATTAAATTTTCGATATTAATTTCAACGCATTTCGATCTCTCACGACTAAATGATTCATCTGATCGACATGAAATTTAACAGCATATTATAATTTATTATTACTGATCCAATGAAACTAGTTTCGTCAAAATCCGAGACAATGCCTCGGAAGGCTATTTTTGTGTGTTAATTAAAATGAATTATTATTAAAAACCAAATTAAGCACTTTTAAATCTAAATTAAAATTCTACTATCTTCATTTTTGTTAAATAGAATTTAAATAAGCTTTGAAACCATTTTTATCCTACTTAAAATCCAAGATTCGATTATTTGGAAATTTTCAATTAGTAAATTTAACAATTAAATTATCCAATAAATCGCTATATTTGAAATTTTAGCTATTTGACTTATAAAAATAATTATTTAATATTTAAAATCAATTAAATATTCCAATTTCAAATGACTAAAATTCTGGGTCGTTACAATATTTATGTTTACAGCATAAATTAGTCATCCAATGACTATTGTACCCAAACTTCTTTTGGGCGATTCGTATAAAATCCCTCACGAACAATTATTATGTGCAGACTATTGGCTTGCATAACCTGCCAACTCCTTGGGCTAGGATATGTTGGGGTTTCTTCTAAATGTTTATCTTGTATTATTTTGTAAACTATTATTTAGTTGAAATAATATTAATCTCATGTACTACTCTTAAATACATGACCTTAAGGAAGCACTTAACTCAACTTCACTCATAGTTAATCGTACTTTGTCCAACAATGTTCAATTACTCCTTATCGATACATCATCATGTATCATAGAGAGGAGTGAGCTTTTGTGACCGAATCTTTATTCATAGTAGGTACATATGGAACTCCATCCAATATACTCACCCATTCGACCAAATCGAATCATTTCTATCGCATGTTACATTTGTTACTTCTATTTTAATTCTATGAGATTATCTTACATTTATTAATATGTATCAAATACACATTTCCATGTCTGTAATGACTCATCAGTGAATATTACAAAGTAGTGGAAATATTTTGGTATTACAGACTTACGATTGCATGCATCAATATGTATCAATCCAAAGAGTTCACCAACTTCTATGATGCTTCCGTTAAATGGGTGCATTGTCCTTGAATTTTTGAGATATAATTAACTAGTACCATATGATTCATAATCATTAATAAAAATTATTTCTCAAAACTATGGCTTAGTATATAATACAGTATAATTGCAAATAATTTTAAATACTTCGGTATTTTTAATGCATCGCTTTTGTTGTGAAAACAAATACTATATTATAGTTTTATTTCATGCCGAATATTCAAAGTATACATATTAAAATGCTAGTATGTTTATTTTTCAGTAGACACCAAAAAATAGTAATTATTTCATAAATAATGTTCGGTATGTTTTACGAAATCAGTTTTCGTAATTTGATGCAATCAATAAATGTTATATGGCATGCTCCCATTATTTTCGCCATTGCTATAATAGCATATTAAATTCAAAGGTCCATCATTCACTTAATGTAGATTATTTATTTCACATATTACAACTAGTTTACAACAGAGAGTTCTTTGATCAAATATCTTGAACACAAAGAAATAAATCTCATAGAAAAAAATTTCTATATGAAAATGCATTTTGGAATAGAAATCATATTTCCCATTTCAATATTAAGTTTCAATTATTATCATTATAATTCTCATTTTCGATGTTTCTTTATGAATTAGAAGTGACTATTCACTCTTTTAATTCCAACTGTACCTTAAATCACATTTACTCTTGTACATTCCTTTTTCTTTCTAAATGGTCGAACCATTCAAAATAAAATCCTTACTACAACATCATAAAAAACTCTTTACAAAGATGCATATGAACATCCTTAACATTTAAGGACATCAAATATGATGCACCTTATGTTTACTGATCAAACTAACATTTCAATGATCGAATTCTTAGATCTTTCTTGTTGTATTGGCCTAGTGTTACATTTAACATAGTACGATCATTTTGTAATCAATCAAATTGAATACTCGATCTCACAATACTGTTTATTGGCTTATTTCAAATGAACTAACTTCATCGAATTATCGTACATTACAAAACATGATCGCTCCCCATATAACACCTATATACGATAGTATATGGATCAAATAACCATAGTCATGTATTGCTTTTAGAGTTCGAAACTCATAGAATGCAATACACAGTCTCGAACGAATAAACGAGTAAGTGACCAAATTATGGATGTATGTAGTAGTTGTAAAATCAGGTGCTTGCATGGGTATAGAAACATGCAAGAAGCATTTATTAGTAAGTATATGTTATATTTCTGTTTGTAAGTTTTCGATTCAGTTCTTTTGTATACCTTAATTGATAAACGTTTTATCAATATTTTAAATGCATAAATTTATCAAAATAGATTATTATAACATTATATAACATATGTTCTAACAATACTAGAAAGGTTAAATGTTATCATTTCATTTTTCTAATAAGGCTCCTACTAGACTTTTATGTTTCTCCAACCCCTAAGATGAAACATAGAAGTATTACGACTTCACTAGTGGGTGTTAGGGCTTGTTTTTCTTAGGATTCCGACTTTGAGTTTGCTGAAAAAAACATAGTTCCTCAAACGATGGATAACCCCTTATCGGTTGTATCAAGTATAAATCGTAACCCATGGTTCCTTGTTCTAAACTTATTTTAACCTTAAGCTTTTTCAACAAATTATTCACTCTATTAACCCGCCTTTTGGAAAGGCAACATGCAGGCGGATTTAACCCCATTGACTGCATGGTTATCGAGGCTGGAATATGATGGTATTGGTTCAGATGATAGATAGACGATCAATCACCGATGATAAACATGATTATGAAGCCGGGATTTGGCATAGTCGATGGACAAAAGGCGCTGAATACTTGAAATACGAGTTTCGACAAAAGTCGAGTTGATTTGTGATGCTTGGAGTTTGCTTCGAGTCACATTGGGGTTTACTTTGGGTTTTCATGATGGTTGCTTCGGGTCAGGCAAAGATGTGCTTAGGGTCATTCTGGGATCGACATGTTTCCATGGGGTCGGCATGCTTCGGGTAGGCACATGTGCATCTTCGGGTCAAGGGATCGGCATTTCACTCTAGGGTCGGCATCTTTTTGGGATCGGCGTATTATGGTAACTTCGGGTCAGCAACTGTCTTTCTCTAGGTCGGCATTAGGTCAGGTTGGCAAGTTCTAGGGATCAACATTAGAGAATGAAAGGGGTCGGCATTGTCAACTTGCTTCGGGTCGGCTATGTGTTCTCTTCGGGTCGGCATGATTGTTTCTTCGGGTTGACATTGATGGGAAAGTTGGATGGATTGGCATAGGCTAGAGGATGGGCTGCTTCGGGTCACATGCTAACTTGCTTCAGGTCAGCGATGGATATGCTTCGGGTCATCCTCGAGAGACTTTCAGGTCGGCATATATACTACTTGGGATCGATTACGATGAAGTATATGGGCTCGGCTATGTTTTTGGTGGGCCCATATCACTGAGGAAGCCCAGTAACCAGGGGTTTGCCTACAAATACAGCAGGCGGGGCTTCATAAAAGGGATTCTCATTTCTGCTCTTTTTCATCTTCTTCTACAAAAAGGCTACTCTGCCATTTTTGTTTCAAAAACTGTGGATTGTAATTGTAATCAACTGATTGATCAAGAAAGATGAAATTTCTGGAGTGGACGTAGGACGGAGTTAGCCGAACCACTATAAATCTAGTCTTTCTACCGCTTTCTTTTTAATTTTTGTTGTTCTTCATATTTATATCCTCTTCATACATTCTATCTGTGATCTGTGATCTATGACTATGAATTGGTGCTTTCATCTGCAATTGGGTGTTTGTGACCAATTTTGGCGCTTTAGTGCTTTCACTGAGAAAGCTAGCACTCAGGGATTCCGAAGCTTGGATTTTGGGTTTAAAGACTTAGGAACTCGAATTATGGGAAGCAATGGCTAAGCAATCAACTAGGAGAATGGAGAAGAGTCGGCATGAAGGAAGTCAGGAGGCTTTCTCAGGAGCTAATCAGGCCTCAACCTATATTACTAGAGACGAGATGGAAATGATACTGAAGAGGCAAGAGGATATGATACAGAACCTATTCTGACAGGTTAGACAAGCTGGAGTGAAAAGTCAAGGGAATGAAGTTGCAGGGAATACTGGAAAAGAGAAACACGAAGCTAGAGCAACATGAATGGAGGCAATCCAAAATCAGGACCGAGAAAACGGAGCAACTGGAATACAGGATAGAGTTGGACCATCGAGAACAGCCTCTAAACTAAGGGGCATGCCCCCGAATCATATTGTCTCAATTCCAGGAATGATACCAGGCAGTGCTATACAATTTTGCATTAATAGCGAAGCAAATGCTCGCCCAGAAGAGCAGATTTTAGGATTCCCTCGCGAACTCGAGGGCAGGTTGGAGACAACAGACAGAGGATACCACTTGATGATAATGACAGGTTAGCGGACATAATCAGATGGGCTATGAGGGGAGGATTGGTGAATAGGGATTTGGAGGATGTGAAAAGGAGTCCCTTCACTCCTATGATCAGGCAAGCTACGAATCTGTCGGATTTCAAACTACCAACGTTGGAAATGTATGATGGGAGAACGGATCTCGCTGTTCACTTGACAAGGTACATGAGGCACATGGAAGTACTAGGGGCATTGAAAGAAGTTATGGCATGGTGCTTCCCTTTGTATTTGACGGATATAGCAACACTATGGTTCAGACAACTGGAAAGCGGCTCTATTGGCGCATGGACGGATTTGATTGAGAGGTTTATGAGGCAATTTCGGGTCCACATCGTGAGACCCAAGAATGTAACGACTTTAACATTGATGAAGCAGTGGAAGGGAGAATCTCTTAGGGATTTCTTAACCAGATTCAATGCGGTAGTGGCTTCGGTGGATCGACCCGATCCGTCAATGGCTTTGACGGCAGCAGTCTCAGGAATTGCGGCAACTCGGATTTCAAGATATCGTTGGAACATGATCAACCGATGGATCTTGGGGAATTTTACCATGACGTGGAAAGGTTTCTACGATAGGAAGATGTGAAGGCAGAAAGAGAGGGGAGAGTGGTTGAAGTTTATGCGGTAAAAGGTGGAGGTCCACCCAGGGAGGATTCAAACAAGGACGATAAAGGCAAAAGGAAAATGAATGACAGCGATAACACATCGAAAAGGCAATGGAGGGAATCAAAATTCTCTTCTTACACAGATTTGACTGAAACTCTGGAAAGGATTTAACTGGATACCCAAGGACGCCTCTAATATCGAAGGTTGGAAAAAAGGGAACCCTCTGAATACGAGCGGCCATCGGGAAGCATTGCCAATTCCATGAGCTCGATGGGCACAACACGAATGACTGCAAGCATTTAAAGGATATCATTGAGGAGCATGTGAGGAATGGTCATTTGCAACAATACATAAGGAATCGAGTTGTGGCAGTGGAACAGGAGCACTCACCGCCCACCTCAAACGAAGATGGCACTAGATCTAGGCATCGTCGTCAGCTTATTTATCAGC
Organism: Allium fistulosum; assembly: GCA_030737815.1. Taxonomy (NCBI): domain Eukaryota; kingdom Viridiplantae; phylum Streptophyta; class Magnoliopsida; order Asparagales; family Amaryllidaceae; genus Allium; species Allium fistulosum. Next base: position 639,696,628 of record CM060901.1, read on the forward strand.
TCAATGGATTTATGGCATGGAATAAGTAATAAACCCCAAAGTAAGGCGGCTAAGTCACTTACACATGTACGGGATCGAGGATGGTCCCTAGGCATGCTCTGAGATGATGATAAGCCGTGACGCTTGGGTTTTTGAAATCTTTTTTTTTGTTTTCTACAAACTCTGGTTTCTTTCTTGGTACTATGGCTATTTAGTTTTCTTGGCTGCACAGAATTTTATTTTATCAATTGAACTTTATGATAATTGGATTTGGATTAATGTAATAAATAATACAGGTCACGCGATTACGGTCCCGTCCGGAGAGACGGGGCAGTAACCGCGAGTTACGAGTCCCTTCGCCGGAGAGCGAAGGAATGAACTCGAACACGGAATAAGTCCCCGACCGGAGAGTCGAGGCCGGAGAATAAAAAGTCCTCGACCAAAGAGTCAAGGCCAAAGAATAAAAAGTCCTCGACTGGAGAGTCGAGGCCGGAGAATAAAAAGTCCTCGACGGGAGAGTCGAGGCCGGAGAATAAAAAGTCCTCGATCTGAGAGCCGAGGCTGAAGAATATAAGTCCTCGACCGAAGAGTCGAGGCCGGAGAATATAAGTCCTCGATCGGAGAGTCGAGGCCGGAGAATATAAGTCCTCGATCTGAGAGCCGAGGCTGAAGAATATAAGTCCTCGATCGGAGAGTCGAGGCCGGAGAATATAAGTCCTCGACCGAAGAGTCAAGGCCGGAGTAGGATACAGACCTTGCGAGGTCTCGGCTTTGGATACAGGACCCGAAGAGGTCCCGGCTTAGGATATGGACCCGGCGAGGTCCCGACTTTGGATACAGGACCCGGAAAGGTCCCGGCTTTGGATATAGGACCCGGAGAGGTCCCGGCTTTGGATTTTGGACCCGGCAAGGTCTCGGGTTTGGGTTACAGGACCCGGTGAGGTCCCAGACTTGGATAAAACACTCCAAAGAGATCATGGATTCGGTTAATGGATTTGGAATGAATTTGGAATTGGTTATCGACTCAGAACAGTCATGGATTTTGTTAATGATTCGAAGAGATCAAGGAATTGGTTTGGCAATGGATTGGATTCAAGGTTGGATGATATGGCGATCAATGGATTATGGACTTTGGATTTTGGACTTATGGCAATACAAAACACACCTTCCTATCGCAAGGCATGTTTTGGGGGGCAAAGTGTTAACCCGCCTTTTAGCAAGGCAACATATAGGCGGATTTAACCCAATCGACTGCATGGTTATCGAGGTTGGAATATGATTGTATTGGTTCAGATAATGGATAGACGATCAATCACAGATGATAAACATGATTATGAAGCCAAGATTCGGCATAGTCGATGGACAAAAGGCGCGACATACTTGAAATATGGGTTTCGAAAAAAGTCAAGTTGATTCGGGATGCTTGGAGTTTGCTTCGAGTCACATTGGGGTTTACTTCGGGTTTTCATGATGGTTGCTTCGGGTCAAGCAAAGGTGTGCTTCAGGTCATTCTGGGATCGGCATGTTTCCATGGGGTCGGCATGCTTCGGGTCGACACATGTGCATCTTTGGGTCAAGGGATCGACATTTCACTCTGGGGTCGGCATCTTTTTTGGGATCGACATATTATGGTAACTTCGGGTCGGCAACTGTTTCTCCAGGTTGGCATTAGGTCAGGTCGGCATGTTCTAGGGATCGACATTAGAGAATGAAAGGGGTCGGCATTTTCAAATTGCTTCAGGTCGGCTATGTGTTCTATTCGGGTCGGCATGGTTGTTTCTTCGGGTCGGCAATAATGGGAAAATTGGATGGATCGACATAGGCTAGAGGATGGGCTGCTTTAGGTCACATGCTAACTTGCTTTGGGTCAGTGATGGATCTGTTTCGGGTTATCCTCGAGGCAATTTCAGGTCGGCATATATACTACTTGGGATCGGTCGCGATGAAGTATATGGGCTCGTCTATGTTTTTGGTGGGCCCATATCACTGAGGAAGCCTGGTAACCAGGGTTTTGCCTTTAAATACAGCAGGCGGGGCTTCATAAAAGGGATTCTCATTTCTCATCTTCTTTTACAAAAAGGTTAATCTGCCAGTTTTGTTTCAAAATCTCTAGATTGTAATTGTAATCAACTAATTGATCAATAAAAAGGAAATTTCTGGAGTGGACGTAGGCCGGAGTAAGCCGAACCACTATAAATCTTGTATTTCTACTGCTTTCTTTTTAATTTTTGTTGTTCTTCATATTTATATCCTCTTCATACATATATCCTCTTCATACATTCTATTTGTGATCTGTGACTGTGAATTAATGCTTTCGTCTACAATTGGGTGTTTGTGACCAATTTTGGCACAAACACACTCGTACCTATCATTTCGCGACGACATAAGTATAGTATATGTACTTGAGTTTGCTCAACAAATACATATAGTGATGTCTATTCAATATATTAATAATACTACACATAACATCCTTAGCTTAAATTTGCTCAATAACTAAGGAGTATGCAAGTAATTTATTAATATATATATATATGTATGTGTGTGTGTGTGGTAGAGGACAATATTATATTGAAGATTCATAAATTTTAATATATTATATTGAGTGATATCGACTTATGGAACAATATATTTCTTATGAAATACTCCCGTGACTAAAGTGTCGGACACATCAGAAATAATGGTATTCATACATTTATGCATGTATTTATTCCATAAGTCTATTTAGGGTTTCTTTAATATTCCACGTTTAGTGCATACATTCATATTATATAAGTTTTATTACTATATGATTTTTTATATTTCATACTACGTATATAAGAGTCTTATGTATAATATTATATTAATTAAATCTTATTTAATTAATTAACATTTTAATTAATTTTTTTTATTTTAGTACAATATTTATATTAGATATTCATTACATACTATAACCTTTATAAATTACAAATATATCTTATATATGTGGTTATTCATTTAATAAATTAAACGTTAATTAATTAACCTTTAATTAATTTGATTAACTAAACAATTTAAATTATATTATATTAATTTGAAAATTCAATTCATATACATACATGTGTATCTGTGTTACTTTAACATTTTAAAACAACATAACATATATCATAATATATAACACAAGTATACATTTATTACTTAACTAACTTATTTTATTAATTTATTTTATTAATATTATTAATAAAGTTTAAAATTTTGAAATTAATATTTATTTTCAAACATTTTGAATTTTTTATTATATTATAACTTTTATAATATTTGAATATCTTATTTTAAATTTAACTTTTAAATTTAAAATATTATATTTTAATTTTCAATTAGTTTTGAAAGTTAGCTTAAGGCCCAATTCAGATTTTGTCCTTTCTATTAGAGATAACTTTTGGGCTGTGAGCTTAATAGTTAACCTTAACATGACTAATCTAGACCGCATAGGCTATTGGGCTCCAATACCATTGTTGAAACTTGGCCAGCCCGTAATGTAAGTTATAAGTGAATTTCAATTTTTTTTACCTTATTGGATCTTTATTAGGCCTATGAAGTTTAATTCATTTAGAACATTTCTAAATCTTATTTAAATAAAATCTCTTATTTTATTTAAATTTATAAATTACACAGAGTTCTATTTAATTTATATTATATATATATATATAAATTTACATATATGTATCATATACATATATGTATGTATGTGCATTTGTAACATATTAACCTGTACAAGGTATAACATGCCCGTATATAGATATTGGGAGTCACATCATAATGGACATGTTAGCTCATCTAATATGTATTGTATGTTGTCCAAATATATGTAAGTATTTAAACTTGTTATTTATATGAATATTATATATATATATGTATATATGTATATGTATATGTATATGTTAATTTTATTTAAATAATATTAAGAGAATGAAAATATTTAAACATACATATATATGTATTTATATGTATATGTATATATAACTTAGGTTTATATGCAAAATATTAATAATTTATATATATATGTATGTATGTATGTATGTATGTATTATTGTAATAAATAGTAAAAAAATAATATATGCATAATATAATTTTTTAAAATTATGAACTAATATATGTATATATATTACAATAACTAAACAATATTTTTTTTATTAAATATATATATATATATATGTATTCGTAAGCATATTTAAAATATCTAAATATATACACATATTAATAAAATTAAACATTTTTTTTAATTTTAAACACTTCCAAATCGTATGCATAGCAAAATAAAATTTTATTATATTAAAAAATACATAAATTGATTAATTAGTCAAAAATAATAAAATATTTTTGAAACATACTATTCAAATTTTAAATTTTAGAAAATCTAGAATGATATTTTGAAGTTTAAAAAAAATTTCCATAATTTTTCTCAATAAAAATTTATTTTTTATTAATTAATTTTTTTCGGTTGTATATTATAATAATTTTTAAAAATAGGAAACTGATTTTTTTATTCGCATTTTCTAGCCAAGATCTTACTTTGTGATAAAGTAATTTTATAAAAAGTAAAAGTTAATTTTTGAAACATATTCTATTTTATATAAATTATTTAAATTATATATCGATTTAAATAATTTTAAATAATAGTCAATAATTATTAAAAGTATTTTATAGCTACCAAAAATTATAATTACTATAAATATACATGTATAAAATATATGTTTAATTATTAGCATGAAATGATGTTATAATTAAACACAAAGCATATAAGTATAATTAAATGATATAATGTGTGCTCTCCTCTATTTTAGAGGATCACATATTTTTCTCAAAAAAAGTATAATTAAATGATATATTAATATTAATATTGATATATATATATATATATATTAATAAAATAATAGTTATTATAAATAAAATTATTCGGCTGTGCATATCTAACCTATATGTTAAAAAATATATTAAATGAACACATACATATAACCAATCTAGTATGTGACAACATCAATACATATAATAATCATCACCTGACTAACAATATAATAATATATATGAATAATAAAATATTATCTTGAAATTATAAACTATATAATACATTAAAAAACATACCTGAAACCAATTCGTTGAAGCACATCGAGTAATGATGAACTCTCTCCTCTATAAGCTTTTCGATTCCGCATACTGCTAATCCTTGAACCTTAGACCTTTGACTATCAAATAGCAATTGTGTAACACCCCGTATCTGGAGGTAAAAAGATAAGTACTACAGATGCTGCAGTCAACTATAGTATGAACTTCTGGTGATAAAATACGGTAATGCTAATGGTATCCATAATACCAGAAGCACTTGAATATGAATAAAATCACAGATTTCAAGAAACAACATTTTACTGATTACATTTCGAAACAATAATTCATATCTAAGTTACATAATCCTTTAACGTTTCCCAGGCAATGATCAAATATATCAATTACAAAATATTCCAAGAGCGACATATGACGATGCCCACTTGGTTGACCAGAGTACTATATAGTCATAAATCATAATTGACTTATTATGCACAACGGAATCAACAAAACAACTATAACTCCTAATTAGCTATCCATCAGCCACCTGCTCATCTCCCGAAGCTTTATTCGCCAAACTTACTAAAACCTAAAAACCTCAACCCTCAGCCTACTCAAATCAATTTTGAGCACCCGAGAGTTTAAGGGGAAACAGAAACTTCGAGTCAAACATAAAGCCTGGTGTGAATAATACAATACATCTCGGTTATTTAATGTTAAGTGAGACCACGCCGCATAGTGGAACGGGTTTCCCCTCACTAACATCCTTTTAAAAACATATCTTTTGCAAATCTCTTCCTGCAACCAAAACTGGTTAAAACTGTAAAGCATTATCAAGTAAACAAACATATCAGGTAATAAATGGACTATCTGTCTAAAAACTGTAGTTTTATTTGGCTAACTACTAAGCTTTGGCTGACTCGGGGCTACCAGACAATATAAACCAAATTTATCTAACATTTATTAGACACTTTTCTTCTGGACGGTCTGTCCATAACTATCTGTTAAATACTTCTCTTCTGGATGGTCTGTCCCTAACTTATCTTCTCCCAGGGTCACCTGATCCTAATGGTTTTGCGGGCTCACCAATAACCTATCTATATACAAACATATATTCCTTCTGTATGTAATCATAATTTTAGTCTTACCTCTGCCAAATCTGTGCACACTGGAATTTTGGACAAAATTAGATGGGACTAATAGCTAATGTATAGGGCGCGACCCTATACCAGACCCATTTGGTATTCTAATATCTAAGTCATTTTACATAGGGAAATCTTCCCTTAAATTTTTCTTGAAAACCTTTTCAAAATGATTTAAATTCTTTAAATCAAACCCACAAAAGGAAAATACATATACTCTATGCTTTACTCAAAATCACCTTGCCATGTTATATATACTTTACCCAATTCCTAGTTGATGAAAACATATAAACCTTTGAAAGTACCTCTTTCTAATCCATTGAAAGTACCCCTTTCGAAACCAAGTAAAACCCTTATGTTTAACCTAGGCCGAAAGGCCAAAACCTTCCTTTCAAAACCATTCTCAAAACCCTTTCGAAACCATTGAAAAACCTTCCCTTCGAAAGCTTTAAAACATTATACATCCTTCTTTAAAACCTTTAAACCATGCCTTCGAAAACATTGGAAAAACCTTTCCTTTCAACTCCTTCGAAACCATTGGGGAACCACCCCTTCGAAACCTTTCTTTAAGACCTTTTGGAAGCATTAAACCTTTGTAAACACAAACCCTTCGAAAGTACTTGGGTTCAATTTAAAACATGTGGAAACCTTTCGAAACCTTTCAAAATTGCACTCCTTCGAAACCTTTGAAAATTGTTTCGGTCGAAACCATTTGGATTATACCTTCAAGTAGAGCAAAAGGATCGGAAACCCAATAAAGTCTAAAGCATTCCTTTCAAAATCATTCCTACGTAACGAAGTGATGGTGTCGAAATCATCCTTAAAAAGCATTGGAAAAGTGGTCAAGTTTAAAAAGCAAAGCTAAGCAAAGCAACCCTTTCGAAACCAATCTGGGTCGAAAGGTAGAAAGAGGCAGCCAGGGGTTTCGACCTAGTCAAAAAACAATTATTTAAAAACAAAGGCACAAACCAATCAAAACCATTTCTTTAAAACCATTTGACCTGGTCTAAAGCCAACCCAGTTGAAAGCTATTCAGTCAAAGCAAGCAGGCACATCTATACTATATTATTATTAGTGAGTTAAATTTCAAGCTCACACAGGCCCCCTTGAAATTTGGCAACTGAACAGTCTCCGTTTATTCTATAATCTATACTATCCTTTGAATACTGAGTTTGATTTCAAGAGCACGAAAGCCCCCTAAATTTTGCAAGCTGAACCATCTCCAAATCTGTTTCTCTCTGCACCGTCCGTAATTTTCTCATCCCCTTTTCCTCCACATGAAAATACCATTCTTCCCATCCCTAATATCTTTTTCCCAATTTCTTCCACCCCAAATCCATCAAATCCCCTTACGCTTATCTCCTCTTCCCCCTTTTCCTCCATTAGAAATCGATAAATTCCGTTCGATTTGTTCCGTCACCGTTCCTTTACCATCGGTTTCTACCCCGCATCAAAATATTGTACAAACCCTAGCCTCAACGCCTTACCCGTTTACACCTCTCCATCGGTTTCCTCTATCACCATTCCTTGCTCGCCCCTGCTTTTCGTCTGCTTCCACTGTACCGTTGCTTGGCCACAAATGCAACAGAACGATGTTGTTCTCATCCTGCTCACGTTTTAGGTATTTTGAATCAGTCATTTTCATCAATTTCTTTCAATTACTGCGATTCATTTAACTTTTTATGTTAGTCTTCTTCCTTAAACTAACTTAATTTCAGTTGTTTTCACTATTTGCTGCAGCTGCCTATGATTTATATCTGACCTCACGGATTCCTTCGTTGCCTTCAAATGAGTTTCAGGTTTGATTTCCTTTCATTTTAATGGTTCGTTTTTTAATTACTGTAAAAATTCCTTTTTATTAGATCAAGCAACTGGATTGTCTGTTCTCAATATTTGCTTTGGAACTTTATCAAAAAAAAAACTTGCTTGAGAACTTCTTTTAAGATATGTGATTGCTTTTCTTATATTCCAATTATTGTTATAGTAATCAGCAATATGGAAATTAGTATGATTTTTTAAGTTTTATCAATCAGTTTAGGGATGACATATGAAAAGTTCGCAATATCTCATTTCATTACATGTTTTTTCTCAAAGATAATCACTTAAATATTCAAAAATAAAAATGTACAATTTTTCGCTATTTTAACTTACATATATCTTCCACGTTTATGTGTGAAATGAAGTCATCTTAGATTGATTCAGTGCTGGAAGGTTTCATAGGAGCATCTCTCAAGGTACAAAAGGTATGACATTGTAAATTCTAAGACTACACATATAATGCTTCTGCTTCTAATATTAAAAGAAATAAGTTATGTAATAAAGAAATTTGTGAGATGTCCAAAATGATAACATTACCGGATATGATATATGGACAATGCTGTCCAAAAGGATAACATTATCAAATATGATATATATGGACCAATGCTTTTATCACCCTATAGCGATTACATGATCGCTAACAATAAAATCCAGTTACGTACATGCTTCGAACATTCAATTGTGCAAGTGTAGCAGATGTCATATATTGTATATTTTAGCAAGTTTTTTCTTTCTTTCATGTTTTGAATTTTCTGTGGTTATATAACTGGCCTCATTGCTTGCTTCGTGTTCCTGTAAAATTTAGCGTAAAATCTAATACTTCGTTAACTGTAATTAAGGTAATAGGTGACTCAATTTATTTATGTAAATTTATATTTTGATTTACTTCCTCTCCCAACTATTTGAACATTTCGACAGAGGAAAAATATTGAATCTTTCATTCAGGATTAAGGTAGAATTGAAGCTTTCTACGAAGAGAAATTCTGTTAAGTCATGAATAAACTATAGCTAAAAAAAATTTCCAGCTTTTTTAAAACATAAGCTAATACTAACATAATTCCAACAATTCACTTTGCGTAACAAGGTCGTGCTTTTTTAGATGGCCAGGATTGGAATAGAATATAAAATCAACTACAAGATGATCAAATTAACTACAATAATGTTATTAGATGATAAAGTGGTTGATTTTTATAGCCAAAATATTATGTTTTGTGTCATATCGATCTATGTACACATGTTTTTATTTAAAGGGCCCCTTTGAATATTAATCTACAATGAATTAAGTTAATATGTGTGCATTTATTTAACTACATTGAGATACCGATCATAATAAAATAGAGTGCTTAATTTTTTGTAGCCAAAATATCATATTTAGTGCCATATCAGTCTATGCACGTTTATTTTTATTAAAATTGCCTCTTTGAAGTTTAATCTACAATAATTTGGGAGTTAATATGTGTGATTTTATTGTAATTACATTGAGTTATCGATCATAACAAAATAGAGTGATTAAATTTTTATATCCAAAATATCATATTCAGTGACATATCAATCAATGTACACATGTTTTTGATAAAATTGCCCCTCTGAAATTAATTTACAATGAATTCAAGAGTTAATATTTGATGTCGTATGTGAATATCCTAAACCTACTTAGCTATCATAATTATAATGGCAAATATTGAATATACTATTACTTGATGTTGTAAGCTAAGATATTGTTTGAATATCTCTTAATTTCTAGGTTAGAAAGCACATATATAAATTTATTTTGGCTTAGACGAATTGTTTTGGTAATTTAGGCAAAAAGTAACCCACTAGGCTGAAAACAAAAATCAACTTTACTGACGTTTGGCTTCCTTAGAATCCTAATACTTTACTGAGGTTTTAATTGTCATTGAAAGAGAGAATTACTTTTGGAGAATTACCATACCCTTAAAATTATGTGATGAATAACTACAATAACATGAACTTAGTGATAGATGGCAACCAATAAAATTGACATATTTCTTAATATTTTAGTTCAATATATCGGGTGGGATGAAACCTCATTGATGCAGCTTTTTTATATTCATATACATACGCTTTTTGATCAACTTCCCCTTAACGCTAATCCGTAAGGTTTAATATATGGGTCCAAAAACTTCACTCAATAATTTATTGTCTCCTTTGATCAATAATAAATATTTTATCTATTTGTTTAATAATATAACTGCATAAACTGGCTTTTTTGTAAAAATATAATATAGAGTCTTGAAATATAATCTATAACCTATGCTCTCCTTTTAATTTCTAATGTGTGAAGATTTGTTTTGTTTGTAGGTTGAGCTAATGGGCCTACCCACCATTGATGCGATTTTAGAAACTTTCTCAAAGGTAAAAATCTCAATTATATTTTGTATTTTTTCAAATAGATTTCCCTCTGTTTTGCCCTTATGCGTGGTCGTTATATGATCTGTAGCTATACATCATGTTCCACCAATAAATTGCATAGTTTTATCGCTATCTAAACTTTTGATATTTGTGTAACTATTAATTTTGAAATCATCGTGTCAACTTTTGGTACTTATTCTATTATATTTCATAGATATTTATTTACAAATAATTAAACTAACCTATTTTTAAAATATTTTTATTAAAACACTGTTCAATGTTTTAAATTTATATAAAAACTTACGCGCCGCTACTTGCATGTTTTTTGTATTTGGCTTTCCTAAGTACTATAAGCAAAACTAAATTCTTTACCATCATTAAAGTCACCTATAAAAAATAATAACACATTTATCGGTAAATTTTAATACATTTCTCAACTGGTAGTAAATTTGGTTAGTAAAAAAATATATCTCCAACATTCTTTAAACGTATGTTCAAAATATAACAGATGTGTAAGTGGTTCATTATTGTTCATTTACATTTACCCCAAATTATGAATTAAAATGATTTTTTTAATGCAGAAATAGGTATACTCTTAATAACTGGGTATTGGTCCATTCGTTTATCAATTTTCAAGACCACTCATTGATTTAATTTTCAAGACCAATCGGTAGTTTAATCCTATGCTACATATGATTCCTTTAACAAGTATGTGTTCCCACTATGTTAGGACTATATAATCTTACTTATTAGTACAATTATCCGTGTTTTCATTTTTGTAGCATGGCGTTAGGAAGTATTTTTGGTTAATTGTTCGATTTGTGCTGGGATTTTAATGATCTGATTTATATGTATTATACGACAATATGATATGAGTTTTTTTTATGATACAGCTACAACTTTGGACATGTTTTGTGTTTTTGCTTTTGTATGACTATAATGCCCAGCACGAACTCTGAAATATTTTTTTAATCCAGTTTTCAAATAGTATTTGCTATGGTACGCTTTCCCTTTCAAATTATGCTATGGTTGCACCTACATTGTGGAATTTTATAGCTTTTAAAGTATCAAGATATAATTTCTCCAAACTATTTTCAGTATTTTTTTCTTTCTATTTTTATGATTTTGGCTAATTTTGGATTATTACATTTTTTTGGCTAAAACTTCTCGGTCTTAGAACTTAAATCATGATGTGTTAAGGTAAGTAGGACAATGTTTCATTTTCTTTTCGTATCTATCGATACTAAGCTCTGCATTGAATGTTTCTATTTTTTAATATATAAATTGTATGCACTAAGGTTTGACTTTCCTGTTGAATTTAGATTTTAAAATATGAATACTAATTTTAAAAGCATAAAAATGGATTTCAAATTTTTCGACTTGAATTTAAATGTGAAAGGCTTTATGATTTTACATATTTTGGTTCTACAATATTTTTTCAATTTTTTATTTTTTTGCATTAGAATTTTAACGTTTTTAGTACCAGCAGTAAATTTTAAATCTTTATTTAAGAAATTATTAATCGATTTCAAATTTTTACTTTTAATTTTTCATACCCGACTTCTTAGAAATGATTTTCTTTGTTTTTGGTCAGTTTGGACATCGAAACATTTACACAGACTTATATATAACTAAACTTCTACACTATAAATCCACAAACAATCATTTCACCTCCAAGTGGAACGCTTCATTATTCACCACAGTACAAAGCTTTTCACTGCTCATCTTACCAAATATTAGCATTAACACATTAATTATGTCATGTTTTATTAAGTTCTTCATTGCTAAAATACCTGATCTTTATACAATTTAAGCCACAATAACTTGCATTTCCACGGTACCAAAGCATGTATGTAAAATATTTAATTAATTTTAAATTGTTTGAATTTGGTTTTTTCAGTTCCAAATTTTGTAATTTTTAGAAATGGGTTTGAAAATAAAAGTTAAACCTATAACGACTTCTCAAATATAGATCTATTGGTAAATCAGTGGACTGTTAATAAGCAATAAAATAAAGTTACTAGACTATTGATAATTGACAAACGAGTAACGACTTCTACAATATAAATCTTTTGATAAGTTAGCCGGGTATTGAAAATTAAAATTTACCGAGCAATGGCATCTCTAATATTAGTTAGTCGACTATAGATAACTAAAATAGGCAGTAAACTTCTGCAATTCCACTTGACCATATAGTAGTTTTATAGAATAGTTTTAATTTTTTCAAAAAAAATGTAGTTTCTACACTTTATTTAATGTATTGATTTCTTCAAAATAGTTTCAATTTTGTGTTATAAATTTTTTTGGCTTCGAGTACTGTACTGAACTATTACAGTTATGCATGATATTTTTGTTTACTGTTCTAATAAAAATGTGATTAATTGTTGGTCCAACTCAACTATTTTTTTTAATATATTTTCTACTTAATAACAACATTTGTTATTCATTTTTTTTGAAGAACTCTATTTTCATAATTTTGTCCTGCATGTTTCATATAACTTATGCACTTTACGTCTTTACGTATTAAATTTAAATTTTAAGACGTTTTTGATTGTAGATACTGTTTTTTATTTTAGGTATTGTTTGACTTCATACTTTTATATTATTTCTTATAAAACAATTTCAAAATTTCTATTTTAATACAGTTTTCCCTTATGGATGATAGATTTCAACTGATTAAAAGATTTAAAAACACACTTTTTTCAGTTATGTAGTATATATGTTTTACAAAATACATATTCGTAGATATGTAATTTTGTAAATTATGTCTTCTAGTTTATACTATAGTTGTATTTACATTGTGGAATTTAAAGCTCTTAAATTTTAAATATACATTTTTTTCCAAATTACTTCAGTATTCTTACTTCTATTTTAAAGATTTTGGATTATTTAAATTACTTTTCTTTCAAGTTAAAGTGGCTGTAGAACTTAAACCATAGTTTTACAAGGCAAGTGGGATGTGAACTATTTGATTTTTGGTATCTATAGGTACAATTACAAAATGTTTGTTTTTATATACTGCATTAACCAAACTTTGACAACCGTATTAAATTTGAGTTATACGATTTAAATATTGATTTAAAATATTAAAATGGGATTTTAAATTTTGCACCTCGAATTCAAATTAAAAAGGCTTGATAATTTTACATATTGTAGTGTCACAACATTTTTACATTCTTTTTCCATTAAAAGTTGATGCTTTGTATTTTTACTTTATTCATCTTTAATCTTTATTTAAAATTATTCATCTTTTGTGTTTAGTTTCAAATTTTGTATTTTTACTTTTTCATACTAGACTATTTGGAACCGATTTCTTAGACTTATAAATAAGCAATTCTACAAGCATGCTTTCACCCAAGTATGATACTATAATATTCAGCCAGCAAAGCACAAAGCTAAATATTAAACTAGCTATTTTATTTTAATGTTATAGTTGCTTTTTGATTCAAATTATCTATATTAAGCAAACTACAATATTAATCAGCAAAACGGACTGAAGTATTCCATTTTGAATTCACTTTTTCATTCCAACTAGCTATGAATTGTTAATCTTACTGAGAACTAGCGTTAAACGCTGATAACATGATTTTCAAAAACAATTGGAAGAGGTGTAAAACAACATATCGATTATTTCCATAAATATCAATGGAATATTGAAATCTGTGTTCGTATAAATTGTAGATATTCATTTTCAATTTATCTAAATGGCACCAATGAATTTCCATTTAAACACTGGATTTGCTTAATCAAGTTCAAGCAATAAAAGTGCTTGTGTTGGAAAAAGGATTGGTGGGTCAATGTTTAGATGAAGGTGCTAACTCTTTAGAATGATATTCTATGTTAAGAGGATTTTAAGCGTACAATGTTTGTGAAGCAGTTAGAAGAGATGTTCATTAACTAACTAAAGCAAGGTAGAAGTAGTTAACTTCTACAAATGGGTGTGGCTATATGTCATACACTTCCCAATGTGAGTTTCGGCCTTAGTTAATAATTACTGTGTATGTTTATTTCATGTGTTATAACATTTTGCATAGCATGTTTTTAACAAGCTATTAAGTTAACTTTTGTTAACATAAATTTACTACAAAATATAGAGACATGAACTTCAATCTGGATCTTCCAATGCTCAAAACTTTAAATATAATATTGAGCATGAGCAATAGTTGAAGTTAATAGCTTTTAGAAGGACATTGCCAACAGGTAATGTATTACACTTGCAACAGAGCCTAACGCCTTATTGGCAACTGAAGCATTTGCCATAAATATAACTACAGCAGTTCCCACACCTCCGACTGACCCTATATCCTCACTTGCAACCGAAACTCTACACCCACTTGCAAAATTGTAAAACTAACACAAGTAGGAAAGTACTTCATTTAGTTCTTACTTGAACGATATAAGCTATGTGAAGAGTAACTCAATTTACAACATCATTCAGAATTACACTTAATCAATGCATTATGAGCAATTATATACCGAATACATTCTACTATCTTCCAGACAATGCACTTTTCCTACAATATACATGAACACGTGCCATTATGTGTGTCGTATTCAGTTTACTTTCAAAGTTATCTATATGCTTTTTTATCCTGCAGCATGCAACCTTTACCGCAATAATATGCAAGAGCAAGCAAATGCAACGAGACTGAATCAAAACTGCTGCTCTCATTCTCTTTTGGGATTTTCCTTACCACTATTCCTCTGCTTACTGGCTCGCTTTATAACATTAAGGATTTCCAAGCGCCTGCAATTCTTTCAAACTGTTCTTATAAACTGAGCTGACAATAACCAAGCCATCAATTTGCGTTCCTACATCAACCAGCCAAATTTTGCATAGAAACATTACATCTTTATTTCATCAGAAATATTCAAGTACTCAGTTGTTTGTAATAAATAGATTACGCTTTTCCTATTTTCTTCTGAAATTTTATCATCCTGTACAATGTGTTTAGATGGTGAAAACATCAGCCAATTTACTACTATTTCATATATCTATATTAGATGCTGGCTTTTTTCAGAAAAACATTTGTTATTCCTGTTAAATAATTATGTGTTCCATTAATGGAAATAACTACCAATCTGCTACATTTTTAACACCTTTATTCAAGAAATTTTAGTTAGTTATATATCAATTTTAACATTAACTAGCACTATTTTCAAGGGAGTAATGGCTATAGTATTTACAATGGAGAAAAATTACATAATATTTGGTATAATTAAAACCTACAATTAACTACAAAACTGTTTGCTTATAACTTTGCAACAATAGTATACATTTCTTTTTAATAGAACAACCATATAAATATGGATATAAGGACTTCGCATTAGTATGAACTTTGCATTAGATAACTAAAACGTTTTTAACATCAAATCCGTGTGCGAAGCACGGGTTCACACTAGTTTTCATTTAAAAACAAAGTATCGCTTCAACCCCTTCGGAACCCCTGGTTTCGACCTTATACCTTTCGCCTATATCCAATTCACTATGTACTAGTTACCTGATATCATGTGCATTAGTTTTGATGGAGTTGGAGGTGAAGGTAAGGAGGCGAAAGCGTGGTGCCGAAAGCATCGAAATAGTAAAAACCATGTAGATTTGTCCTTTTAAAACTATTTCTTTGTACCTGACCTGCCTTGTTGGTCAAATTGTGATTGGTTGCAAGTTTCTCTTTTCCAAAAATACTGCCAATTTCTAGAAATAACAATTTTGAATTATTTACAAAATACCCCTTCTCCTTTTTATAAATATATAAAACATTTAAGTCCCATACCTCAAATAATTTTATATATCCATTAAAAAACTTAGGAAAATTCTACAAAAGTTCCAAAAAATCACTTTTAATATGTTTTCTAACATATATTAATTTCAGACCCAAACCACTAATTATTTATCCGTAAATAATTTGTAACCCAAAATAGCATTTTCTTCACTAGAAAATTCATATAAAATCCACATAAATTCAGAAAATTGAAACACATCTCTAAAATATCATTTCTGGTCTATATAAAAATTCCTATGGCATTAGGATGTCATTTGATAGGGTTTTCACCTCAAAACATGTCATAAAGTCTATATGAACAAACATAAATCATCAACAAGTATGTATAATCATTCCATCATTCAAAAATATAGCAAATCATTGCAAATAGGTTCAGATTTCATCTTAAAACCGAAAACATAAGAAATTTGCGATGTAATCGTTATTTACCTTAGCTTCAGAGATTAAGGAGCTTGAGGTTTGAATGGATTTGATTTGATTTAGCTTATTCCTTAGCTTTTCTTAATCTTCTTCCTCTTTTCTTGTTAATGGTGGCCGACCTCAAGTTTTTAAAATTTTGATAAATGGAAAATGAATGTGTATGGAGATACATGGCCAAGGTTTAAGGGTATAAGAATGGCCACTTTCCTATTTGACCTCTCCTATATTTCATTTTAACTCTTATTTTAATTCATTGGTTAAATGGCACGGCAACCCCTTAAATAAAAATAAAATCTCAATCCCCTAATTAACGCATTATGTTATTTAATTACTAATTAAATATCCTAAATAATGTTACCAAAAATATGGGGTGTTACAGACTCCCCTCCTTAAAGAATTTCGTCCTAGAAATTACGATAAGGTACACGAAAAATCAATCAAAGAGGTAAAACATACCATCAAACAAATCAGGATAAGTATCTCTATTCCTGCTCTCAGTCTCCCAAGTACAGTCTCTGTCATCGTCGCTCCACTGGACTTTAACTAATATGACTTTCTTGGTTCTAAGCCACTTCTCATCTCTTGCTACAATGCGAATCGGCTTTCTCACTATAGTCAAGTCTGGTTCTACCACTAAGTCATCTGGCACAGTCGGTGCAATAGTAGTCTCTGGGTCTCTAACACACTATCTGAGATGAGAAACATGGAAAACATCATGGACTCCTACTAAACTATTTGGTAACTCAAATTTGTATGCGAGTTCCCGATCCTCTCAACAATACAAAAAGGTCCAACGAATCTCGGCGCCAACTTTCCTGATCTTCCGAATCTGATCACACCCTCCATCGGTGACACCTTGACAAAAACCTGATCTCCAACTGAGAACTTTTAATATTTTCGTCTTTTTTCTGCATAACTCTTCTGCCTAGTCTGAGCCTCCTTCCTTCTAGCTCGATTGACCTTAATCTTTTCTGTAGCTGCTCTAACTAAACCTGGACAAAGAACCAACCTATCCCTAGTCTCTAACTAACATATGGGAGATTTGCATGGCCTTCCATACAAAGCTTCAAACGTTGTCATCCCATAATAGTCTAATAACTTTTGTTATACGAAAACTAGACTAAATGCAGATGGTCTTCCCATGATCCCCCGAAATCTAATACACAAGCTCTTAACAAATCTTCCAAGGCTTTGTTAACTCTTTCTGTTTGCCCATCTGTCTGCGGATGGTATGCGGTACTCATCTTGAGCTTGGTTCCCAAAACTTCCTGTAGACTCTTCCAGAACTCACTAGTAAATAAGGAATCTCTATCACTAACTATACTACTAGGAATTCCGTGCAGGCTAACTACAGCTTTCATAAACAACTTCGCTAAAATAGGTGTCATTCTGGTTGACTTAACTGGAATGAAATGGACACTCTTGGTCAATTTGTCCACTATGACCCATATACTTTCATTTCCTCTGTTCAATCTTGGCAACCCGTAAGTTAAATCCATAGAAATAGAATCCCATCTCCATACTGGAATATATAATGGCTGAAGCAATCCACTTGGCTTCTGGTGGTCGGCCTTTGCCTGCTGGCAATTCAAACACTACTTTACCCATAAGCAAACATCCCGCTTCATACCTTCCTAGAAGAAACTTCTCTTCATATCCAGATACATCTTTGTTCCTTCCAGATGAATAGTGAACTTCGAGCGATGGCATTTGTCCAAAACATTTTTCCTTATGTTCCCTACACTCGGAACACATAATCTCCCTTTCTTTCTCAACTACTCATTCCGATCAAGACCGAAATCCCTTAAGTCATCGCTCTCCATTCCATCCCTTAACTTCCTGATCCGTTCAACTAACACTGCATCCTCCTCCTGTTTAGAAGCAATTTTTTTGATCATTACAGGTCGAACTTCCAAACAAGATAATACAACAGTCTCTTCACTAGACCCAGCTTGGGATCTCCACTGCACTCTGCAAGCTAACAATGCTTCTAAATCCTTCCACTTAGCAATCATCGCCAACACTGCATTCTGATGCTTCCTACTAAGTGCATCTGCAACTTTGTTGCCTTTCCCTAGTGTATACTCAATTCCAAAATCATAAGCAGCAATAAACTCTAACCACCTTTGCTGTCTCATGTTCAGCTCCCTCTGAGAGAACAAATACTTCAGCGACTTATGATTTGTATAAAGCTCGAACCTCTCCCCCAAAAGGTAATGTCTCCATACCTTCAACGCAAAAATCACTGCAGCCAATTCCAAATCATGCCTCAGATATCTGACCTCATGCGGTCTAAGCTGTCTAGAAGCATAGGCAATCACTTTAACTCTCTACATCAGCACAGATCCTAATCCTGTTCCACATGCATCTGTATAAACCACCAAATCCTGATTTCCTTCCTGAACAACCAACACAGGTGCATGGGTCAATAAGTGTTTCAAACTCTGGAATGCTTCCTTACACTTATCAGTCCACACAAACTTCACATCCTTTCTTGTTAGCTTGGTCATCGATGCTGCTATCCATGAAAAATCCTTTATAAATCTCCGATAATATCCAGCCAATCCAAGAAAACTCTTTATCTCAGTCACTGTCTCGGTTCTCTTTCAATTGTTCACCACTTCAATCTTAGTTTGATCTACTGATAACCCTTTCTCTGAGACTACATGACGAAGAAAATTTACTTCCTTTTTCCAAAAATGGCACTTTGAAAACTTCACCTTCAGCTGATGTTGCCTTAGTGTCTCAAGCATAACTCTATGATGGTCTTCATGCTCCTTCTCATCCTTAGAGTATATCAAGATATCATCTATTAAAATCAACACGAACCTATCCAAGTGCTCTCGGAAAACTTGGTTCATCAAATCAACAAAGAATGCCAACGCATTAGTCAATCCGAACGACATGACTAACCATTCGTACGATCCATATCTAGTCCTAAACGCCGTCAAAGGTATACTATCCTCTGCTACTCTGAGCTAATGGAAACCTGTCGCTAAATCCAATTAGGAAAATACCTTGGCTCCACTTAACCGACGAACAAATCTTCAATCCTTGGCAATGGATATCGATTCTTTATCGTCTTCTCATTCAACTTACGATAATTGATACATAGCCTTAATGATCCATCCCGCTTCTTAGCAAACACTGCGGCTGCTCCCCAAGGTGAACTACTCGGCCTGATAAAACTCTTGCCTTCCAGATCCACTAACCGCACCTTCAACTCCCTCATCTCTGTAGGGGTTATCCTACTTGGGAGTCTACTCACTGGTTCTGCTCTCGGAACCAAGTCTATCCGAAACTCAATGGCTTGTTTCGGTGGCAATCCAACTATAGGTTCAAAAACATCCTCAAATTCAATAACCATGAAAACTCGATTCAACTCATCTTCCCACTCCATAACACCCAACAAAGCATTCATCTCACTACTAAGGCTTCCTACGGTATAAACAATCTTATCGCTATAATCAGGGTGCTTAAGCGATATTTCCCTATCCTGGTAAAATATCCTAGCATCGTACTCACTTAACCAATCCACCCTAAGAATAATTCTGAACCCCACAAAATCAAACACAAGAAAACTGCAAACAAAAATATGACCTAACAAGTCAAACTCTAACTGGTCACATCTCAATCACAGAGTTGCATACCCTCCTATTGGATTCGCAACCCGTAAGGAAGTAACTTAATATGTGGGTTCTAAGTTAAGCTTATCTATCAAACATCTAGATATAAAAGAATGTAATGCACCAGTATCAAATAGAAAGCTAACAAACATACCATGAATTTGAAGCGTACCTCCCAAAATTGCCTTTCCTTTCTCCTGAGCCGTCGGCTTCGAAGTAGCAGGCTCCAATGCATACACCTTGCTCTTCCCATCCTTAACAGGCTCTTTGCATTAATTCTTATAGTGGCCTATCCGATCGCAATAGAACCACCTGATGTTCTTCTTCCTGATCACTTCTTTCGTCTTCCCAGTACGACACTCATTGGCGAAATGACCCTTCTTGTCGCACTTAAAACAAACCTTCTCAGATTTCCCTTTCTTAGCTACTCCGCCCTTCTGAGCTCCTTCTTGTGGAAGAAGTTCCTCTTTTGGCCTTGCCCAACCTGTACCTCCTTCATTTTACTCTTCTCCTGACAAGCAAGCATCTCCTCGTGCCTTAAAGCTATCTCCACAACCACATCACAGGGATCACTAATATGCGGTAAGGTAGCCCTGGCCAACTCAGGCTTCAATCCCCTAATAAACTTTTCATTCCTTTTCATCGCTGTGTCCATTGAAGCATACCCATATCTGGCTAACTCTACAAACCTACTTGCATACTCCAAAACAGTCATTTCTCCCTGTTCTAACTCAGCAAACTTTCGGATCAAAATAGACTGTGCCATCACCGACATGAACCTCTCCTGGAACCTCCTTTAAAACACTGCCCATGTCATTTCCTCCTCATCTACACCAGCTATCATACTATTCCACCAAAACAAAACGGCTCCTTGAAGCTGTTTCGAAGCAAGCCGCCTCTTCTACTCATCATTGAGCCCCAAGTCTATAAAGGTTCTCTCACAGTGCAACAACCAATTCTCCACCTCTATAGCATCCTCTGTTCCAATAAATGGCTTCCCTCTAAGCTTAGTGTAATCTTCGCTCAGCTTAGCATAATGGCTAACTACCGGAACTCCTTCTCCTGCAGCATTTCCTCTTACCAATCCAGCTGCAACTCCCGCTTGCATCATATTAACAAAAAACTAATACATAGCTCCCATGTCCACATGCAGGACTCCAACACCAACATTCTCTACTCGTGCCTTACCTTGGGTTCTTCTCGTATTTGTCTGGCATTCCCATTGGTGCCCTCCGCTCCTAGGTTAACTCTTTCTCTTCTGCCATCCATATTTGTATTCAAACCTCATAAGTTATAGAAGAACAACCTAACAAAGATAGGAGACTAGAGATAAAGCATATACTTATATATAGAAAATACAAGTATGTTACTATAGCGCTATCCCATACCCCGATCTTACTCTAATTCTTTAGGATTATGTTTTAAAAACCATTTTAAGTTTAAAGTTTTTCATAAATCTATGCTCTGATACTAAGTTGTAACACCCCGTCTCTAGAGGCCAAAAGCTAAGCGCTACAGATGCTGTAGCCATATATAGTATTAACTTCTGGTGACAAAATACGGTAATGCGAATGGTATCCATAATATCAGAAGCACTTGAATATGAACAAAATCACAGATTTCAAGAAACAACATTTTACTGATTACATTTCAAAACAATAATTCATATCCAAGTTACATAATCCCTTAAGGTTTCCCAAGCAATGATCAAATATATCAATTACAAAATATGCCAAGAGGGACATATGACTAGGCCTGTCAATGGGCAGGGTTCGGTCCGGGTTTTATAAAACCCGGACCCGAGTCCAATTACAATAATTAAAACCCGAGCCCGGCCCGAACCCGTAGGGTATTTCAACCCAATATCCGAGCCCGGCCCGTCGGGCTTTTTAAGCCCGCTGGTTAATAACTATATACTTAACTCAGAATATTTATATTAAAACTGCAACTTTGGTAAAATTTGTATACAAACAATGTTAACGTACAAATTGGACGGTGATGTAGTCAAGCTCATAACAAAAGTATGCAAAAACATCTACATGTAAACAAACAAAATGGTAAATAAATAACATACGCACTCATGTTTTGATACGACGAAAAACTAATAGTCGGATCGGGTCCTAACCGGACCGAGTTTCGATAAAACCATACCCGACCCGGATCGGTCCTGAGTCGGGCTTGGGTAGTAAAAGGCAAAACCCGTACCCGCAAAAATAGGGCGGGTTCGAACCGGGCTCGGGCCGAAACCCGTACCATTGACAGGCCTACATATGACGATGCCCCCTTGGTTGACCAGAGTACTATATAGTCATAATTGACTTATTACACACAGTGGAATAAAAAAACAACCGTAACTCCTAATTAGCTATCCGTTAGTCACCTGCTTGTCTTCGGAAGCCACTTACCAAAACCTGAAAACCTCAACCCTCGGCCTACTCAAATCAATTTTGAGCACTTAAGAGTTTAAGGGGAAACAAAAACTTTGAGTCAGACATAAAGCCTGTTGCGAATAGTACTATACATCTCGATTATTTAATGTTAAGTAAGACCATGTTGCTTAGCGGAACGAGTTTCCCCTCGCTAAAATCCTTTTAAAAACATATCTTATGCAAATCTCTTCCTTCAACCAAAACTGGTTGAAACTGTAAAGGATTATCATGTAAACAAACATATCAGGTAATAAATGGACCATATGTCCGAAGACTGTAGTTTTGTTTGGCTAACTACTAACCTTTGGCTGACCTGGACCTACCAGACAATATAAACCAAATTTATCTAACATCTGTTAGACACTCTTTTTCTGGACGGTCTGTCCAAAACTATCTGTTAAATACTTCTCTTTTGGACTATCTGTCCCTAACTTATCTTCTCCCAAGGTCACCTGATCCTAATGGTTTTGCGGGCTCACCAATAACCTGTTTGTATGCAAACATATATTCCTTCTGTGTGTAATCATAATTTTAGTCTTATCTGTGACAAATCCCCACGCACTGGAATTTTGGACTAAATTAGTTGGGCTAACAGCGAATGTATAGTGCGCGACCCTATACCAGTCCTTTCTGGTATTCAAATATCCAAGTCATTTTACTTAGGGAAATCTTCTCTTAAATTTTCCTTGAAAACCTTTTCAAAATGATTTAAAATCTTTAAATCAAACCGACGCAAGGAAAATACATATACTCTATGCTTTACTCAAACTCACCTTGCCATGTTATATATACTTTACCCAATTCTTAGTTCATGAAAACATATAAACCTTTGAAAGTACCCTTTCGAACCCATTGAAAGTACCCTTTTCGAAACCAAGTAAAACCCTTATGTTTAACCCAGGCCGAAAGGCCAAAACCTTCCTTTTGAAACCATTCTCAAAACCCTTTCAAAACCATTGAAAAACCTTCCCTTCGAAAGCTTTAAAACATTAGACATTCTTCTTTAAAACCTTTAAACCATGCCTTTCGAAAACATTAGAAAAACCTTTCCTTTTAACTCCTTCAAAACCATTGGGGAACCACTCCTTCGAAACCTTTCTTTAAGACCTTTCGGAAGTATTAAAACTTTGTAAACACAAACCCATCGAAAGCACTTGGGTTCAATTTAAAACATGTGGAAACCTTTCGAAACCTTTCAAAATTGTACTCCTTCGAAACCTTTGAAAACTATTTCGGTCGAAACCATTTGGATTATACCTTCTAGTAGAGCAAAAGGATCAGAAACCCAATAAAGTCGTAAAGCATCCCTTTCAAAATCATTCTTACGTAAAGAAGTGATGGTGTCAAAACCATCCCTTCAAAAGCATTGGAGAAGTGGTCAAGTTTAAAAAGCAAAGCAAAGTAAAGCAACCCTTTCGAAACCAATCTGGGTCGAAAGGTAGAAAGAGGCAGTTAGGGGTTTCGACTTAGTCGAAAAACAATTATTTAAAAACAAAGGCGCAACCCAATCGATACCATTTCTTTGAAACCATTTGACCTGGTCGAAAGCCAACCCAGTGGAAAGCTATTCAGTCAAAAGCAAGTAGGCACATTTTCATTTAAAAATAAAGTATCGCTTCAACCCCTTTAGAACCCTTGGTTTCGACCCTATACCTTCCGCCTATATCCAATTCACTACATACCAGTTACCTGATATCATATGCATTGGTTTTGATGGAGTTGGAGGCGAAGGTAAGGAGGTGAAAGCTAGTGCTGAAAGCATCGAAATAGTAAAAACCATGTAGATTTGTCCTTTTTAAACTATTTCTTTGTACCTAACCTGCCTTGTTTATCAAATTGTGATTGGTTGCAAGTTTCTATTTTCTAAAAGTACTGCTAATTTTTAGAAATAACAATTTTGAATTATAAATATATAAAACATTTAAGTCCCCTACCTTAAATAATTTTATATATCCATTAAAACACTTAGGAAAATTCTACAAAAATTCCAAAAAATCACTTTTAATATATTTTATAATATATTTTAATTTTTGACCCAGACCATTAATTATTTATTCGTAAATAATTTTTAACCCAAAATAGCATTTTCTTCACTAGAAAATTCATATAAGATCCACATAAATTCTGAAAATTGAAACCCATCTCTATAATATCATTTTCGGTCTATATAAAAATGTGCAAGGCATTAGGAAGTCATTTGATAGGGTTTTCACCTTAAAGCATGTCATAAAGTCTATATGAACAAACATAAATCATCAACAAGTATATATAATCATTCCATTATTCAAAAACATGGCAAATCATTGCAAATATTTTCAGATTTCATCTTAAAACTGAAAACATAAGAAATTTGAGATGTAGTCATTATTCACCTTAGCTTTAGAGATTAAGGAGCTTGAGATTTGAATGGATTTTATCTAGCTTCTTCCTTAGCTTTTCTTAATCTTTTTCCTCTTTTCTTGTTAATGGTGGGTCGGCCTCAAGTTTTTAAAATATGATAAATGAAAAATGAACATGTATGGAGATACATGACCAAGGTTTAAGGGTATAAGAATGACATCTTTCCTATTTTACCCCTCCTCTATTTTATTTTAAATCTTATTTTAATTCATTGGTTAAATGGAATGGCTACCCCTTAAATAAAAATCAAGTCTCAATCCCTTAATCAACACATTATTTTATTTAATTTAACTAATTAAATATCCTAAATAATGTTACAAAAAATATGGAGTGTTACAAATTGCCTTTTGAATTGATTTGATTTGGATTTGCTTGAGCTTCTAGGGGATGAAATCATCCAACAATGGATGGAAATAGCGACAACCAAAAAATGTTTTTTAATGAGGGTTTGGGGTTTTTAAATAGTGGATGGGAGAGAGAAAACAGTGGATCATATCTCATACCAATTCTCACTAAATCTAAGCCATCCAATTCTAACACCTCTAACCTATTTTAGCTACATCCTATAGTCCTCATTACAATTGAAATTATCAATCTATCATCATGAGCCAATATGCCATTTAAGCCCAAAGAAATATTATTAATTAAAGCTAATTTAATTACTTATCGATATCGCATATCGATTGATATATTTATAGCTATTATAAGTATACTTAATAATATTTATTCCTCAAATCATATTCAAAATTTTACAATTCACTTTATATAGATATTAATTAATTTAATTATAACAATTATAAACTAATTAACTCGTTTGGTCTAAAGAGAATTCATCATTTCGGTTATGTGACTCGTCAGGTGTAAATTTGGCCAGCGATTGACATCGAACTATTCGAATATTAACGTTCACCCATCACTTAGCAGGTGATGACATTTTGGACCAATTTATTACTTGGTTTTGGTAAAATCCAAGTTCACTTTGTTAAGCATTACCTAGTTGTGACTTTTATTTACATCAATTCTCTTCATCAAAACTATATCACTTTGAACTTATAAAATTTGATAATGGTCAAAATTCCAATGTCTATCATATTTAACTTTATAGTCCAAATACAAGGTCCTTAATTCAATAATAATTATTATTATTAACTGAAATGCTCTAGCTAGAGATTTTGACTTTGAGTTGACTTGATTTGACTATGATACTAACCCTATATAATCCAGGAGACGAATCATCTCTTGAATATTGTTTCACTTCCAGTAATTCCACTTGACCCATCATCTATACTCACTCGATGGATGTCATGCCATAATTTGACTATAATCAAAGTGGAGCTTTCATAATAAAGACCGACATCATTCTCAAGTCGAGAGAACCGTGTAAATTAGTCACATCGATATTTTCTATTTGACCATAGTTATATTAACCAATAGAAAACTATCGAATGAGTCATTTCATAGTTATCTAATAGCTATCAATACGTAACCCCTAGGTGCCCCCTGCAGTCATGAGTAGTAGACTGTCCAACATTTGGAAAGCATTACGTAATCTAGTCTCAACGGATACGTCGATATCCAGTCTTGATGCATCTTGACTAGGAACATTTAAAATGGTATATTTGTTTTCATTGTGTTAAATTACTCATGGTTACAACACTTTTTAATTACCATAACAAAATATACCATTTATGGATTTTCTATTAAATATACTTTTAATTAAATTAATTAATTAATGCAACACATTATATCAAATATCTAATATAAAGAAAACACCTTTATTTTGAAAAGATTGAACAATGAGTTAGATATATGTAACGAATTACATAATTACCCTTAGGGCATATCCCTATCTCTATCAAAAGATTTGATGGGTACCATTCAAAGATTAAGGATAGCCAGGAGATTCATTATCGAGTTTTTAAAATGTGTTAGAAATCTAATTTTAATGATTACCCACTTCCATAAATATTTTAAAACAAAGAGTCTTTACTTAAAAGAAATTTTTACAATTCAATTGTATATATAACACACGATTTTTTAAAATTAGTATTCTTGAAAGATTGTCTTATAAAAGGAAGAAATAGATCTTTATTCTAAAAGAAGATGGAAGCTTTGAATTTTTGTAGATGTTTTGCTCTTAAAATGCATTGAATTCTCTTCGCTAGCGGTTCCCTTTTTGGCATTTTAGGTAAGTCATCCCTATCATCAAATGAAGGAATCACTATAAGAGGATTTATTAGTCGGATTTTTTGAAGAAATCTGAAGATTGGAATGAGATGACTCCATAACTTATGATGGTTATCTATAAGGGCTGGTTTTAGGAAGAGTTACCTATAGATGGAATGTTGATTGGTTCTATCTTTGGAAGAAGGTTAGTAATCCAAAGGACGAGTTCAATAAGGAGAGCTCGTGAGTGGGATAATGAATGTGTTTCACTATGGATATGAATGGAATGGAATGATGACTATCTTCTACTACTGAATGTGTTCTATGAAATTGATGATGACTAAAGGATTTGATGTATGCTTGTAAAGAAGGGGAATATGGGAACATCCACTGGATTTGCGACCATATCCAGAACTTTGCGTTGGTGGACTACCCTGGACTTTTGCGACCATGAGTCTAATATCTTAGCCATCTAAGCGGCATAGATTAGGGAATACATGCAGCCATGATGCTCTTATGATGTTGAGTATTCGTTGACCTTACGATGGTCATCATTTGCGTCATCATATATCCCAAAGTACAATACTCTTACGATGTTGAGCATCATTGACTTTACGATGGTGGTCATTTGGTACGAGACCTTACATTGTGGGTCTGAGAATTGAGAATTGGTACAGCTGCAACATGAGTAGATAACCGTATTATTTTGAGGACGGAGTCATGACTTGGCACATAGTACTTTGAGGATGTAGCCATGAGGGGGTGCATGAACTATTTTGGAAGGTGCAAGAATGAGGTAGTACATTGTTTATTTTGAGGATGAGATTACAAGAAAGTTCATCAACGACATTGAAGATATACATATTTGGATGTGTAGTCAGCACAAGGATTAACGCACATGTGTTAGTTGTCGATATAGTGATGTGGTGGTTGTTTTTTTGATGTGTGTGTGCTTTGTTTTTATGAGCTATGCTGATTATTAATTTTTGTGTATTTGTTTATTTGCACATTCGTGTTTGGATCAACCTCTATTTTGCTGTGGACTTTAACTATAGTCAATTTAGGTTGAATTATTGAGGTGCATGCTGTTAATTAATCTATGATTGATATTATTTCACTCTTGGTTGATGGATTGTTATTTTTGCGTACTTTATTTTGGATTGCATGATGAGAAAGTGCATGTGTTCCCATAATATGTTTATGTATAAAAATTAAATTCATTATTGTGAATGAATTGTTGTGTGTTGTGATTGATGATGTAATGCGGTAGTTATATACTACTTTGTACATAGTTAACTTGTGATCGATTTATTTCCCCATATTTTGTCATTAAATCTGTAATGATGATTTATTAATTTGGTTGGGGTTTGTATTTGGGGAATTGTGAGGGCGCAATTATTTTTAAGGGAGAAAGAATATAGCGACCCGCAAATTTGACTCTACAAAATTTTAAATTAATTAAAAATGAATTTTAATAATAGGGTTAATTGGGTATCGCATTTATAAAGTTGTGAAGATCTTTCCGAAATGATCAATTTGATATATAGTTTCGATATATTTGGAGTTACGGGTTGTGAAATAAAAGTGTTACAACATTTAAATAGCGTACGTCTTTGTTTCAGGCCAAACTAGATACACAGTCCATAACCCAGCATAACGACTATATATTTGAGGCTACAAAACCCTATCCATCACCTCTATCCTTATTATTTACTCTATTTTCCAAAATTCCTTAATCACCTGTTAATGGTAGATGATTATCTCTAATTACGTATCGACTTAAAAATTAGATTATCCAAACCCTATCGAATTATATATCATTGGAATGCTCTCGATGAATGGAGTCAACGCCAAGTGTTTGTTTTTTTTAAATGATGCTTAGATTAACCACAAATCACGGTCAAAGTTGCAAATCAGCAAAATCCTAGGTCCAAATTTGGAGGTTTTAATTTAGCGATCAATCAGTGCAATTAAAGAGGCAAAATGATAGAGCTCAATCAAGGGAGTCCAAATCCAGTTTCAATTTGATGATCGGAGCAACGAAGCAGTCGGAATTGACCCTAAAATATCACGGTTGCATCACTTTTGGAGGAGAAATTCCAGCAACTGGGGGTGTTTTAGGCAGAGGCGAGGGTCATCGTTGTGGGTAGCAATAAAGGTAGCAAGCATGTGGTGGCGTTCGTTCGGTCTATTATCGCATGATTGCAATGTATTTCATGGTCAAAATTGATAGAGTAGAGGTCTTCTTGCAAGCGTGCTGAGGTGAAGGAAGTAATCATAACATTATTAATCTTTACTACTTTATTTGTTAAATGTGGACCAATTAATATTCTAATAATATTTCTTATAACTTAAATATCTTCCACATAAGAACTCTGATTCACACGTGGTTTCTTCCGTTGGACTCATATCACAATTCCTAATATTTTGGCATTAGCTTGGTTGAGTTTGGAGACTGTTGAAACAAACGTGTAGGCATGGTTTACTTAATTTAACTAATTGAATTTAGATTATAAAATAGATATCTTTTGATGGAAAATTTTAGTTATTGATTGGTGATGTGGTATATTGATAACTATTTGATATTTTGGACATTCTGGATATGCTTAGCATTGGATTGATTGTTTATTGTTGATTGGTGAATTTTTGATCGTAATTAGTTATGGATTTAAAATATGAATAATATTCATTAAAATAAAACAAGTGAAATTATGTAATAATGAGAAAATAAGATAAATAAGTAATCAAAATGATTATTTATAGTTTTTGTATGATGTTTGTAAATAATAGTGTTTGATTGAAATAA
The DNA here is from genome assembly GCA_030737815.1 of Allium fistulosum. Taxonomy (NCBI): domain Eukaryota; kingdom Viridiplantae; phylum Streptophyta; class Magnoliopsida; order Asparagales; family Amaryllidaceae; genus Allium; species Allium fistulosum. The sequence goes on from CM060901.1 coordinate 639,726,625, forward strand.
AATGAAATTAATTGGAGAAATTTAATAAGGTTATTGTTTACGAATTTCTTGGGAAATTTATACATGATAACAGAGAATATATTTTAAACATAATTTGAAATATGTATTAATAGTATTCAACGAAGTGAGATTTTATAAATAATAATAATAATGTTGCTTTAGTGAAAATTGCAGTGTTTTGAAATAAATGGAAATGAACTGTTTTGTAGTATATCAAAGAGATTTATTTTGAATATTATTACTTTAGCGTAAAATAATAATATTGTTGATTTGTAAGGTAATTTGATGAAATTACTATTTTTGATAAAATATAATGTTTGGAAAGATTTGAAGTAATGAGATTACAAAAAAGTATTCTGAAGTATACTATCAATTTGAGAGAATTATTTTTGTTTTTAAAGTAAACAAAAGGTGATTTCTATAATAAACAATAATAAAAATGATGTTATACTTATAAAAAACAATGATTGTAAGATGTTTTAAATGGGTGCAATATGTGATAACGATTGAATTTATTTACCATATATGTAATTTTATTACCATGAGATCGTATTAGGATGTGATACCATTATTACTACATTGTGTGTAGTTAACTATGGTTTTATTATGTGGTGTTTGTGTTTCTAATGTTAATTGGATTAGTATACATTTGAAGGTTGATGTTTCAAGACTATCATCAGGTGATCAATATACATTGGATGATTTATACTTACATTGTGAAGTGTTACCATAGTGGATGATTAGTATAAATGAAGTATATTTGTGTTATTACTATTTTCTTATTTAATGATTGAATATTGTCAAATGCGTACGGTGTTTAATGGCTAAGTGTACTTTTGTTGTTGTTGCCCCATATGATGATTTGTTGTGATGTTTGAGTAGAGATATTGTTTTTTGCTTCTATTGATTACACTGATTGTATTGGATTCCATTGATCACAGTGGTTGCATTGATTGTATTGAATTGCATTAGTTCTATTGGTTGTTATGAAGAAAAAATGCAATGGCTGAATGGATGCAATGGTTGTTATGAACTAACAACTATTTGGATGCTAGAGAAAAGAAGGAAATAGAATTATGCGGGCTTTGATCCCCCAAAAGGTGTATGTAGGCGATCTTTTCCTCTGCAAGAAGCCACCAGATCCCTTAGGTTGGGCTGGGGTGTATAGAAATTGGCCCTATCCAAAACATAGTTAAAACCATTTTTTCTTCTTATATATCTGTACAGGAGTAAAATTTCATATGAGAGTAGAAGAGGGAATGGAAAGTGGAGATTGCTGGGCTATATCAGGATAGACGATTTGGTATATTTTTCTATACCATGGTTATATTATTTATACATTAATGATAATTGTTGTATTAAAAGATAAATTGATGTGTTGATGCAAAATAACTGTATAGTTGAGTTAATAGTTATTTATATTGATGTTTGATTCCACTATGAGGTTCCCTCTTTTTATTTATTTTAGAATTCTTATTTTTATCTACCTACTGTCCACTGCTTTTAATACTGAAATTAGTTGTATGCATATTTGACGTTATTTATAATTGATTTAAATTTTAAAAATAGTGGGTCATCGTAATCAACCATTTAGTAGACCACCTAACTATATGTTCCCTAGTGAGATTGAGGAATCAAGATCTCAAAAAGAAGATCTCGAGTAGAAGAATTTTTTTAGAATGAGTAGTTCTTCTTAGGTGCTTCAACATTATTTATTAAAAAGGCAGATGGATATTTGCGTCTCTTTATAGATTACAAAATACTGAATGATCTCATAATCAAGAATAGATATTTACTACCTAATTTGTTTAATCAGTTGAGTGGTGCAAAAGTTTTTTCACAACTCGAACTTTCTACCGGTTTTCATCAACATTGAATTATGGAAGGTAACATTCCACTCATAGCATTTCTGACTAGATATGTTTCTTATGAGTAGCTAGTAATGAAATTCTAGTTAACGATCTCCCCGGCATATTTCATTCGACCTAATGAATAGAGTGTTCAGAAGCTATTTGGACAGATTTGTTCTGGTATTTACCAATGATATTCTTATGTATTCAAAGTCAAAAGAAGAGCATGCAATCATCTAAGGACGGTGTTAGAGACTTTGAGAACAAACCGGCTCAAAGTCAAATTCTCGAAGTGTCACTTCTGGTAAAAGGAATTAATTTTTTTAAGCATATAGTTTCGTGGAAAGGAATTTTAGTCGACCTAGCTAAGGTTGAATTTGTTCAAAAATGGAAGCAATCAGAGTCAATGATAGAGATTCATAGTTTTTTAGGGTTAGTAGGATACTACTAGAGATTTATAAAGACTTCTCCAAGATTTATACTCTAATGACTCATTTAATGAAGGAAGGAATAAAGTTCATGTGGATAGATAACTGCGAAGAAGCCTTATGAAGTTGAAGATGCTTCTGTCTAATACTTGAATGATGAAAGCACCCGAAGGCAATCAGGATCTTATAGTATATACAAATGCCAGTGGGACTGGTCTTAGTGTTGTACTGATGTAGTTGATAGAGTTGTAGCATGAGCATCTATACAGCTTAGGCCGAATGAGGTAGGATACACCACTCATGATCTTGAGTTGGCAACAGTTATATTTGCACTGAAGCTTTACCGGCATTATTTATCACAAGCAGTTTGTTTTTATATATAAACCACAAGTTACTGAAGTATTTATTTTATCAAAAGAATCAAAATATGCAACATTTGTGATGGCTTTAAATTTTAGCTGGAGATGATCTGAAAATCCAATATACTCCTTATAAGGGAAATAGAGTAGCAGATACTGTTGGTAGGAAGCATCAAGCAGACGTATCTATGATGTTAGAAGAATGGAAAGACCTGTATTTATTATCTTTGTATGATCTTTAGTTTTGGAATATAGGCGATGCAACATCTATGTTAGCCAGTTTTGAGATTCAACTAAGATTGCTTGATCTAATCAAGGCTAGTCAAAGAAAAGATATGGCTCTAGTAAATCATATCAGGAGATTGCATAGTGGAAATGTTTTTGACGATTCTATATATTTGAGCACGACTGAATAGGGCATTTGAGGTATGATGGAAAGCTATGTATTCCTAACATAGCCGATCTGAAGAATGAAATTCTTAATGAGTGTCATCGATCTGTATTTCCTATAAATTCAGGTGATGCAAGGATGTATAAAGATACGAAGCGGATGTAATATTAGGAAGGCACTGAACAAGACATCGACGAGTATGTCAATCTATGTGCTATGTGCCAGTTAGTGAAGGACGAGCATCAAAAACCCAGTAGATTACTTCTACCTCTTAAAATATTGCAATGGGAATGGGAGTAGATTTGCATGAATTTAATTGACAGACTTCCTGGATCGAAGGAAAAAAATGAGAGTATTTTGGTGATACTTGATCGACTCACCAAAAGAGGTCATTTCATTTCAATTCAAGCAAATCAAACTGCAGATAGTTTAGATAAATTGTTTATAAAGCATGTAGTTCAATTGCATGGAGTCCCGAAGAGTATAGTATGCGATCATGATCTCTTATTTGCCAGTTAATTTTGGGAAAGTTTGCACACTATATTTGTAGTTCAACTCAATCCGAGTAGTACAAATGTAAAATCTTGAAAATTTATGTAAAATTTAATAAGAATTTAATAATAATTTAAACAAAAATTTAATAAGAAAGGTAAATTTAATTAAAACAATGACTAAAAAGAAATTTTTCATAGACTTTCGAATTTTGCACCATTGCGTTCTTAGTGATTTTCTAGACGATTTTCGTATATAACACTTCAAAATCAGAGTTACTATGAAGAAGTAACGAGCGCTAGAATAAAATAAAAACTTAAGATTAAATATATGCAAAAAATTTGCACTGTAAGGTCAACTATGGGCTGATGAGGGTCGACTGAGGGATTGATGAGGGATGACTGTGGGATGATGATGGTTGACCGTTCAAGTGTAATTTTGATAGAATTGAGCATTTATTTTAGAACGGTTGCGATCATTACTTTGTGGCCAAGCATTGGACGAGCGTACGTGATTACTAAGAAGATTCTCCAACACAGATCTAATGGCCCAAACACTTTCCTAACACCTATATAAGCAAGCTTAACCTAACCCAAGAATCAACAGAAAAGTTTACTGTAACAAAACTCTATCAAAATCAAACCTCTCTTCTAACCCCAAATCTTAATCAAAAATTAAAATAAAATCAACTTAGAAGAAGACAATTAATTGAATCTAGAAGAAGCAAGCCAAGCTAGTATAGGGGGTGGGCAATTCTCAGGCAAAGCAAATAGGAAGAGCTTAAGGTTGAGGTGAGTGGGAAATTTTTTGATTAGATGATTATTCCATTTAGGTTTAATCTATTCTAATTGATTTAGGTTATTAGTAAATTAAAATTAATACTGTAAACCTTAATTTGGAACCCACAGACTAGGGAGAAATTAGAATTATAGCAATTTGATAAACCAGACTTTATGTAAGTACACCCTTTCTGTTAATTGAATATGTTAGAAACCCTAACTTGAAATGTCAGTAAATTATTAATTGAATATTGATAATCTATACCCTTTTCTACTTGAAATTGAAAGCCTTAAATCAACATACTCAGAATTCAATTGTAAAGTGATTCTTAGACTGCAATTAGTGTAAATCAATTACTGTTAATGACTTGAATTAGGCAGATAATCGACAATCAAAAATGGAACGAACCATAAATTTTAATCTCGACTAGTCGACCTGGAAACCCTAGCGGTTGACCGATAGCGGCCAACCATTGGGTATAGGTAGTCGACGTTCATATTGAAAACAGGCAAATTAAACCTCGGCCTAAGGCCCAAATATAAAATTAAAAAATATATAAAAGTGAATCATTATGGGCTTATTTAAGGGCAATTAAATGTATGTTAGGACTTGTAGGGAAGCTAGTTCCCTAGGAGCGAATGTTAGTTAGTGGCGGTGTTGGTTAAATGTTGTTTACCCAACTTAGGATAGTAATCAATTCGAGGTGATGTATTTTTGCAAATGGCACCCACAAATAGTTCCAATGGTGGACAAGCAGCTGGCACAGATGCTTGATGGAGTGGGTCTGACACAACAGGAGGTCCTAGTATTCGCAAATTTTTGACGCACGTGATACAATTAGAGAGGAAGACCCGGAGCATGCAATAAGAGACCAACACTACGATCGAGGGGTGGAAGCGAATGCGGACAATGAGACATTCTAACGAGTCGGCATTTCAGGTTCTTCCTCTTCAGGCCCAATAAGGTGGAATCGTTCCCAGTAGCCTAGTGGTGGTGATAGTAGTGGGTGCTTAGCCCAACAGTAGTGTAGTGGCGGTGACAGTAAAGGGAATTTAGCCCATAGTAGCCTAATGGTGGTGTTTTCATGGTTTGTAGCCAAAGGGATGGTGTTTCTACATTTATTATGGCATTGTTTACATGTTTAATAGCCTAGTGCCATTGTTTACATCGAGTAGCTCTATGAGCGGTGGTCGATCGTTAGACATGAGATTCAATCCTTATTTCAATTCATTATATTTGCCTACACAAATTATAGTGTAGGAATGTATTAAACAAGGACCCTTAGGCAACAAACCTGAGGAATTCACGGATACTTGTCTCACATCTAATATCATCTAGAGTAGTGCTGAAGTAACTGTATATGATCATCACATATTAAACTTGTACTCATTCACCAAACTTTTGTCTGACTCACTCCGTTCTTTCCATTTTTCCCCACCACAGAATGATAGGTTAGCAGTTGATTGGGCATATTACATGGAGAAAGGAACTCAATGATAAAGTTCTCGTATTACCAGTTGTTTCCCTTGTAGTTTATTATATTAAATGACTGTAGAGCTTAAATTATATTTTGAAAATAGTGTATATGTAAAACAAGTATTTTGAAAACTATTTATCTAAGATATCTATTTGGTGTATTTATATTTTAATAACTTTGGCTATGAGCTCTCAAAGTGTAGAATGACTTAGAACTTACCCTTGTAATTATGCTCTCTAAGGTTTTAAAATCCCAATAGCTCGTATTTCTCGGCATGACTTGTCTGAAGTCCCATCAGGCTTTGGATCGGTATATTAGGAGATATGGACTATTACATTTGGTATCAGAGCTTAGGTTTAGGATTTCCTAGGACTTAGACACGTACTGAGTGAACACACTTGAAAAGTTTTGAAATAAAATGGTTTTTCAAAAGGTTTTCCAAAATGTTTCCAAATTTTTTCAAAAATGGACATTTGAAAGGTATATGTATGTATGTATAGATAAAAGGTTTCAAATATGTGTGTGTGTGTGTGTATAGACACACACACACACACACACACACACACATATATATATAGGTATAATAAGAAAGAATGATATAAAGTAATCTTGCCAAGTATTATCTTTGGGAAAGTTGAAAATAATTTTCAAACATAAATAGTGGTTATAAGTATAAGTTGTATGTGACAACCGGGAATTTCGACCCTCAAAAATCGACACTAATTCATCCACTATATTGCGTACCGAGCATTCAAGTATCGAAGACACCGATCGTAAAGGGTAAAAAAAAGAACAAAAGAAACTAAACAGTCATAGAATCTCACAGCGCAACAGAACAATCTATTATATAACAATGATCTTTACAAAAGAAAAACTGTAATATATATACATCCATCCGACTACAAAAATCACTAATCATCAACCTAGACAGTTATAACAACACGTCCTCGCAATTTTTGATAATTTTAAACAATCAATGCAGTGGAAATAAATAAGAACGAGGATACGTCTTGGGCTGCTAGCTCGTCTCCTGAGCTCCAATGCATCAAATCAAATTTGGAAAATATGCTCGGTCTGACCTGAGCATTATAGGAAAACAACGCCTAGATCAGTTTGGTAAACCAGAAACACATTTCAATTGGATTTTAATGCTACAAAACCTTTTGAAATAAAGGTATCTCGTAAGACCATGCCGCATATAAACACGGATGGGTTTTTACCTTATGATAACCAAAACAGTTTTATCAAATCATTTGATATTAGTTCTAATGACATTGCTTTGAAAATCCTTTTCAAATAACATAATAAAATAGCCGAAATTGTTACATTAATTAAATTTCAACATCCTAAGCTCCACAATCAAAGCCGTAAAGGCACGTATTGGAGAATGGATTCCATACAATGACAAGGTAAGGGACTACCTTCCGTATGGTACATCTCCTGAGGAATGTACCGAGGACCCAAAGATGAACCTCTGCATCTGGCAAGACCAAGCTACCCTTTTATGGTGACCAACACAGTGGTCCTGGATGGTACCAAATAAGACATCACCACAGTCGTTCCCGACCTATACATGGCCACTACATACACAAAAACCCGAAATATAGAGGGTAATCTGGAAAAGTGATGAACATCTCCTAATGTTTGCGAACCACATAGCCCTACGGCGTACCCTGTTTTAGCTATTTCTGGGCGTGAGACCTGAGGTAATGTATTACCTTTCACAAAGCAGCAAATCCCACTTTGAATGCCACATTTCCATTTCCGATGGCACACTAATTGGTTTCCACAAAAGTACAACCCTCGAGTTCATATGCCTCAAGGAAGGCTGTTAAGCATAAGAGGGGTTATCTCTTACACCACCAAACGGATGTACGTTTGTAAAAACAAATGTACGTGGTTTTAGAAATGCAATTTCAGACATTCATCCATATAATTTATTCAGAAAAAGTATAAACCGAAGGTACTCCTAATACATCCTGTTTTGAAATCACCCCTAGGATTAGTAGCAAGCAGTCCTTGCAAATAAAATATTTCCATAACAAAGGCACTACTGCCACCATATATATAATATGGGAATCAACCCAGAGGTTAGTGGCAAGCAGCCCTACAGTATAAAGATATCCATCATCAAAATCATCATCTTCAAGTAAATTTCTCTTTCGAATGCATACATTGGTTCGAAGTGGTTTCCGGATAAATCCGATCCCAGTCTCTCTGAACCAACAATCGATTAGGGGCTTGACAAACAAAACATACATATCACTTTCCAATATTTATCTCAAAATATCTTTACGAAGAAATGTTCTCTAAACCACTTTTAATCTTTCGATATTTGGAAAAGCATTTCCATATACTTATCTCAATGGTATAAATATATTCACAAATCATTACATTTTCAATGCTTAGAAAATACCTCTATATACTTAAATCCATAGTAAGTATATTTATAAATCTTTGAGGAAAGCTTCATATTTTCCAAAACATACTTTATTGGATCAAAACGAATGTTGCGTAATACATCGTTACTATAATCCAAAACACTAGTATAGAGATCCGATTAATTTTACTTAATATTAATCTTCAATGTCGAATTTAAACTATTTATTAGTTAACAATGAAGCCAATAAAGTTGGGGTATCATTACCTCTCAGACCTTGAATGGACGACATTCTTAACTACAAAATAGATATAAGTTACCCACCTCGAATCTTAACATCAAATATATGATATATATAAGTCCCGTATACTATATAAAACATCTTCTTTCAGAAATCGTTTTCTATAACAACAGTGCTATAGTCCATGTCTTCCTCACTTTCTAGAAAACATGTATTAGGACAAAAATGTTGAAATCTATGTCTTCCTATCACTTAACACATTTTAAATCAATTTTAAAACCATTAAACTCCATTTGTAAATATCACTTTCAAAATACTCCTTTAAGAGATTATTTTAACTTTTAACACGTAATGTTTCTCCCTTTATAAAAATCCATATTTACTTATCGAAATAAACCCTTTTATATTTATAAAACCATGTTTTATAATCTCCCTCCTATTTTATAAAACTTCTTTTTATAAAATCTCTTTATTTATAAAATTCTATTTATAAATCTATTCCTTTATAAATCTCAATTATTTATCAAATTCCATTTTGTAAATCCATTTACAAAAAATCAATTACAAATCCATTTTTTAATATTTATAAAATACCGTTTACAAGTCTACTACTTTATTTATAAAATTTACTTTTATAAATCTTTTATATAAACCATTTTAGAAATATTTTTTCCAAACTATTTATGTCTTCTTTAAAACTGCATTTCCTTTATAATAAAAGGTGGACTTATTTATTAAGTTTTAAAACCTTTATACTACAGTTTGAAAATCTCTATTTACAAATACTTTACAAAACAGTTAAATTAATATTCCAAAAATCATGTTTTTACTTCATTTCAGTAAACTACTTCTTTTAATAATTTATAAATAAGTATTAAAACATTTATTATTTCAAGTATCACCTTAAAAATTATTTCAATTCAAAATCGTTATTTTATGGTATTTCAAAATACTAGAAATAAGGCCCAATGCTGCTCTAGCACTAAATAAGTAAAATCATGTCCATGTCATCAAATATGGCATCCAATATTGTGAGGAATCCTGTTGGATCCATATATATATCAACACACACACACACACACACACACATATATATATATATATATATGTAAATAAAATTAGAAGTGGTGAGGAATCAAGTTGCATCCCTCCAATACGTCAACCTGCATCACGTACATTATATAATTATATAATATGGGTTATCCGCCACTAGGCGGGTACATACAAAAGGTCATCCACTCCAAGAGCGGGAATAAATCCAAACCAACCGATAAAGCAGTAAACCATCCAAATAAGCAACAAACGAGCATTGATAAAAATATCCACACTTATATAAAATTTAAGTGCGCCCAGAGAGCTGAGTTAAGTCACTTTTTAGCGTGACTATGTCGACACGCTTTTGCTCAACGCTGTAATCGAACAACGTTCAATTTTTCCTAAACTTCCTATAAGCTCCAGTTTAAGCAATCCAATTCCATAATTTAGATCTCGCTGATACGAGCGCAAATCAACTGACCGCCTTTGCTTTGGACCTAATATGGCTTAGATGTTGATTATACCAGATTCTATAATTAAATAACATAATTTTTTTATTAATTACATCATTAAGTTTTAATTAAACCTAATTATGGCACACATTCTCGTCTTCGTTCACCACCGTTGCCCCATCGCACTAGCCACTGCTGCTTCACCATCAGAGGTCGCCCTAACAGAGATGCACCCTTGCCACCCGAGCCGCCTCCTAAATCATCATCGTCGATGAGATCCAATCGCCTAAACTCCTATTGTTCGTTCGAAGATCTGCGCTTCCTCACACCGAACAACGGCGATCCATCTGATCATCTCATTCATCTCACTCCCTCGCATTTTTTCTCAGTCGAACACTTTTCCTGAAACAGCCCATAGTGGTGTTGTTTGACATCGATCGTTGGATGGAGGAGCTGATTTTAGGTTAGGGTTTTGTGTTGCAAAATAAAAGAGAAGTAAGGGTCCTTTTATAGAAAAATTCCAACTCTATTCACATCCTGAAATTTTGAATTTCAATCGAGGCGTGCCGCCTAACGTTCTATCCTAAATACCCCTATTCCAAACACAATGGGACTTGTATTGGGGTCTAATTCCATCATATAAAGAAGTTGGATTTCAAAATCAAAGTATATTATTTTAAATTCTTGTAATTAATTCCTACGCGTTTCGAGCTCACACAATATGTCCGATCGTCATGAAACTCGCAGGCATACAACAATGCGCTATTCTAGATCCAATGGCACTGGTTTCCTCAAAATGCAAGATAATGCCCCAGAATGCTAATTTCACACGTTAAATTAAAATGAATTATTACTAAAACTATTTTAATCACTTTTTAATTCTAAATTAAAAGTTTACACTAATCATTTATTATTTAAATTGAATTTAAATAAGCTTTTGATATCAATTTATTTAAATTAAATCCAAGATTCAATCATTTAAATAATTTCGATGTTTAAATCACTATTCCAATATTCAAATATCCCTTATACTTGAAATTTAAGCCGTTTGACTTATAAAACTAATATTTCAATATTTAAAATTAATTAAATATTTCAAACTCAAATGTCTAAAATACTGGGTCATTACATTCTCCCCCCTTAAAAGATTTCATCCTCGAAATTCCAAAGGTAGGAAAAATGCGTCCAAACCGGTTAACTTTTCAAACACGATTTGTTGAAATTTGTTATCAAATTTTCTATGTCTTTAAATTTACGAAAATTTTTGACAGCTTCTCCTCTGCATGGCTCGATCGAAAAAACTACAAACTGCCACTACAGGCCCAAACCAACAAAAGAAAAAAAAGCCAAGCGGCTTCCCATATCTGGGACACAATACCATCAATCAATAAAAATAGAAATATGTACCTTTTAGTCGGGTAACCAAATTTTGCTTATGAAACCAGAAGCATCAACCAGCCTTTGCTTTCATAACCTGTAACTTAGTTGCAAATGATATACAACCAAACAACTTGCATTTTCTAATGTCAAAAGCATATCAATTATATTAAAGCACATAAGATGTACATATGTCATCCTTACACAACATTAAACCTGATCACTCGCTCGATCACACAAATTTCACTTCTGAATTAGTATCTCTCACTTGACCACTCTAGTGCAGACTCCGATCTGGTTCCTTGATAGAAACCGTCATTCTTCTTGCATAGCCATATACTATGATGGAGAAACTTCAGAATCAAATCAAAAATCCATATATAGTGTTCGCCGTCGAGAATCATGTGAAAAATCCTAACCTAGATTGGTGTAAATCACCTCGAAACCGTATACTCGAAACTTGATCAAATATTTATGCAAATAAAATGATCTATATACAACTTACGTAATTATTTTAATGGTTTCCAAATATAACCAGTTCTTTTAATCACATTCATTATTACTTAGTACATTTCATCTAATGCTAATAAATCTTGGTAACCATTTCATAAAATCATTAATTAAGTTTACTATAAACATTTTATACAACACAACTTATGTTTATTATCACTTCAAGACATAAGTTGATATTCATTTTAAATCACAATCAATTTCATTTAACTTTACTTAAGTCAAATTTCATTTCATAGTTCGATTTCAAATTTTATTTTCTTAACATGCATATCCAACAAATTTAAAATTTTGTTTTATATAACTTATCTCTTATGTTTTCAAAAAACACTTAGCTTAAATTTTCAATTTAACTCGGAAGTTTTCGACTGTCCAAAATCGTCGAAAATCCCATTTTACTTTCATAAATAAAAATTTCCCAATAACATCTCAAAACGAGAAGCACTCACCCAACTTATCCTAAGTAATAGGATGCATGAGACCATACAATGTCACTTGACTGAAAATTTAAGAACTAAAAACCCGGGTTTTCATTTCATATCGGTTTGAAATAATAATATACATATATCCCTTTTGTACGTCAACTTAACTTTTGGAAATTTTAAAACAGAACTTGTTTTACCAAACCAATTCTGAAGCAAAACGACTATGTAGCAATCTATCACTTAGAAACTCGAAAACGAACACCGATGATGCTGCAGTCATCCCGAGGATTATTTTACAGCGACTGAAGTGAGTTCAGTGCTTTCTTATGTCTTTTAAAATTCATTTTTTTCACATTTCTATTCAAAAATACTTCTAAAATCATATTATTATTTTCCATAATATCTTGAAAAACATTTCAAAATCTCCGAGATTTAGATTCTAAAATTCTCAGTTTAAATCCTTGTAATTATAATCAATACTTTGTAATTCGCATTTTATAACTCTCTTTCTTATGTAAGATCACTTCACAATTGTTTTTCTTTGTTTAGATTATAATAATAAACAACCTTTATTAAAGTACAAATAATAAATGATAAATGATAATAATCAAATATTATTATTCTTTAACAACCGAACACACCATATATAACCATATTAATTTCTGAAAATTAATCTTTTATATATAAAATATAATTTAGGTAAAATTATTTCATTTACCCACTTTTTCAATATTATACTATATTGGTTTGCCTTGTTTAAGATTTTAGAAATCCCTATCAATACAGTTGTTCCTTTTGTACTGATCAGAATTCATAAACCACTCAATCGATAAATCAACACAATATAAGACATTTTTATATTCAATTACAAGGTACGCGCTTATATATATAATATACTCTACTCATTCTAGGGTGCTACTGACCCTATCTCCAATGAGTAATCCCACCAAAGCCTAGTTGTTTGCTAAACCTAAGCTCTGATACCAAATTTGATAACCGGGAATTTTGACCCTCGAAAATCGATAATAATACATCCACTGTATTGCATGCCAAGCATCCAAGTACCGGAAACACCAATCGTCAAGGGTAAAAGAAAGAAGAAGAACATAAGAAACTAAAAAAATCACTGAATCTCATAACACAACGGAACAATCTATAATATAACAATTATCTTTACAAAAGAAAAACTATAATATACATGCATCCATCAGAGTACACAAATCACTAATCATCAGTCTGGACAGTTATAACAACATGTCTTCACAAATGCGGATAATTTTAAACAACCAATATAGCGGTAATAAAAAAGTACGGGGATACATCTTGGGCCTCCAGCTCGTCTTCTGAGCTCCAATGCATCCAAATAAAATCTAGAAAATATGCTCGGTCTGACCCAAGCATTATAGGAAAACAACGCCTGGGTCTGTCGGGTAAACCAGCGTGAGAAAACACATCTCTGTTGGATTTTACTGATAGAAAGCCTTTTGAAATAAAGGTATCTCGTAAGACCATGCCACACATAAACACGAATGGATTTTTATCTTACGATAACCAAAACATTTTTTTCAAATCACTTGATACTATTTCTAATGACATTACTTTGAAAATCCTTTTCAAATAACATTCCATCATACTAGGCTCTACAATCAAAACCTTAAAGGCACGAAATTGTTACATTAATTAAATTCCAGCATACTAGGCTCTACAATCAAAACCTTAAAGGCACGTATTGGAAAATGGATTTCATACAATAACAAGGTAAGGGACTACCTTTCATATAAGACATCTCTAGAGGAATGTACGAAGGACCCACAGATGATCCTTTGCATCTAGCAAGACCAGCCTAGCCTTTTCGAGGACCAACACAATGGTCCTGGATAGTACTGAATATGACATCATTCTAATCGTTCCTGACCTATCCCTGGCCACAACAAACACAACAAACCCAAAATACAGAGGGTAATCTAGAAAAGTGATGAACATCTCCTAATCGTTGCGAACCACATAGCCTTGCGGCATATACTGTTTTAGCTATTTCCGAATGTGAGATCCGAGGTAACGTATTACCTTTCACAGAGCAGCAAACCCACTTTGAATGCCATATTGCCATTTCTGATGACACACTCTCAAGGAAGGGTGTTAAGTATAAGAGGGGTTACCTCTTACACCACCAAACAAATGTACGTTTGTAAAAATCAATGTACGTGGTCTTAGAAATGCTATGTCAGACATTCGTCCATACAAGTTGTCCAGGAATAAGACAAACCAAAGGTACTCCTACTACATCTTATATGGGAATCACCCCTAGGATTAGTAGCGAGCAGTCCTTGCAAATCGAAGATTTCCATAACGAAGGCACTACCACCACCATATATATAATATGGGAATCACCCCAGAGGTTAATGGAAAGTAGTCCTACATTATGAAGATCTCCATCATCAAAATCATTGTCTTCAAATAAATTTCACTTTTGAACACATATGTTGGTTCGAAGTAGTTTTCGAATAAATCCGTTCTCGGTCTCTCTGAACCAACAATCGATAAGAGGCCCGAGGAACCAAAAACACAATCTAGCACGCATGCAGTCATTAGGCTTGTTTAATTACTCTTTTATTAATTAAATCACTTTCTAATTATTTATCTCAAAATATCTTTATGAATAACTTGACGAAGATATATTCTGAAAACCACTTCTAATATTTCGATATTTAGAAAAGCATTTCCATACATACTTATCTCAACGATATAACTATATTCATAAACCATTACATTTTCAACGCTTAGAAAAGACCTCCATATACTTAAATCCATAATAAGTATATCTATGAATCTTTGAGGAAAACTTCATATTTTCCAAAACACACTTTATTGGACCAAAACGTATGTTGCATAAAACATCGTTATACAACCCAAAACACTAGTATAGGGATCCGATTAATTACACTTAATATTAATCTTCGACGTCGAACTTAAATTAATTATTAGTTAACAATGAAGTCGATCAAGTTGGGGTATCATTACCTCTTAGACCTTGAATGGACGACATTATTAACTAAAAAATAGATATAATTTACCCACATCAAATCCTTTGTTTTGGCAAAGCCAGTCGACTTTATAGTGGGTCGTGCCACTATATATATATATATATATAAAGAAAAGGTGTTCCCCACATGCACATAAGCAACTATATGGTTTTATAGTGGCCAATCCACTTAGAGTACAGAATAGTGAGAAGCAAAGGTGCTTCTGCAGCTATAAAATGAACTAAGGAAACATCGGTTCCTCCTCCTAGGAGGAGGAAGAATCACTTCCAGCAGGACCTAACACATGCAAATAATCTGCAAAAAGAGACATAATATCCAAATCAAAACCCGGATGTTCCCTACAATATATATATATATATATATATATATATATATGTGTGTGTGTGTGTGTGTGTGTGTCTCCTATCCTAGCTATCATCAAGGAGAAGAGATCTATTCCGCTTACCACGCGCGCCATCCACCGTGAGAATGAGACCACCACCATCTATAGAGTAATGCAAACGCCTAGATTCACCATCATCATTACTAACATAAGAATGGAAATGATGTCTAGCCGGGTCATATCTCATGTCAGACTGTAAATGAATCCAAGCCATCTCATTAGAGTGCCACACAATACCAGAATCACCAGGGTCTGAAAATAAGGAGAAACCATAACAACGTCAGAGAGGGGAGGAATAATAAGAGGCACTGAAGGCTCAACAGGAGGGACAGAGGGTACCGCAGAAGGAGGAACATTGCGCACTTTTGGGATCTATTTTATTTTCGGAGGTCTAGGAAGAGGGATTCGATCCGAGAGAGGACCAACAAATGATGAATGCGAGCATGCAGATGATGTATGACCAAAAGACTGACAGGACGAACATATGTCTGGCTTCCAACCATAACGAACTACAATCTCCGCTACCTGATCCTTAGTAACTCTAACTTTGATAGTATCTGGTAAAGGCTTATTCGGGGAAATCTCAATCAAAGCTTTTGCATAGACTAGGTTTTCCCTAGCTACGGTGTTAGCATCAAAACCTTTAACTTTACCTACCGCACTATCCAGCCAATTTAGACCTAACATAGGTTGCAAAACTGAGGGAATAGGAGAGAAATAAGTCCAAACAGGAGTAGAAAGTACCTGCTCTCTGGCACAATCAACAGACGGACTTCAAGGAGTGACTATAAAAGACTTGCCGCTGATAAATATAGGATCTTTACTAAGTATATGTAGACGCTCCTCAAGCCTTGATAACATAAAGAAAAACATAGAGTTGTCCATGTAGACTAGGAGGCTACCCTTTGGTTGCCAAGCTCTAAAGCAATGTTCCTTAACAACTGGATAAGAAGGGTTATTGTCCAAAAACAACCCAACAAGATAGTCCGATCAATGATCAATACCTGCTTGTATTACCTCCGGAGGGGGATCAAAACCCTGTCAATGTTAACCAGTTCAAAAGAACGGGGCACAAAATCACCCGCATTTTTTGGCAATATAGAGAATAAAGAGGACCATTTTAAGCCTGGTTTCAGTTCATTGGCCTGGTGAGAAATTGAATAAGGAATACTATCCTGAGATGGATTATCAGCTATATTCATATTGCAGTATCTTCAAGGGGAAACTATTGTTGATGAGCAGGTGATATATTTGAACAATTTCAGGAATTCGCTGGAACATTGATACCCACAACAATTTTTTACATTCTTGAGCTATCAATCTCTGAGCTGTTAGTATCAGTTGTTTGAAAACATAAACCAACAGACCTGGGTTTCAGACCAACAGAACTTGGTGCCATTTCCTGATTAGCTATGACTTAGAAGATGCATTCATAGAAGTATTCACTTCAATACAGATATCTACGGCCTCAAAAATATCATTTTCAGGAGATTTAAAATTCATATCAGCTGAGAGTTTATCACTAACAACAGTACGCAAGGAATCACAACTAGCAATACCCAGGTCTTCACAATTCCGAGCTGTGATAGTATGATGTACGATAGAAGCTAAGGCGGATGAAGAGGGATTCGTGATACCTGAAATCGGTCCTAAAGACGGAGATAGGTTTTGACAATTAGAAGCAGGGGCTTCCATCGAACTCGGATTCTCTGTTGAGACATATAGACCATCACAGGCAGGAAGATGCGAGAAACCAGATCCAGATGCCGCAGGAACATTGAGAGAGGAGCATTCGTGTACACAGCCAAATCTGGTAGTGGAACGATTAGCAATGGAGGACTAGAATCTCGATTTGCCTTTCTGATTCTTTGCCATAGACGATAGAGGGCGAGGAGATTAGGCGATGAGGTTTTGATGAGAGAGAGGAGGCGGAATGACAATGGGAAAGAGGAGACTCAGAAGGGGAAGGCAAAATTAAATCGCCGGCCAGAAGAAGATGTCTCCATGATGAAGATTACCCACCTCGAATCTTAACATCAAATATAGGATATATATATTTCTTGTACACTACATAAAACATCTTCTTTTGGAAATCACTTACTATAACAATAGTGTTATAGTCTATGTCTTTCTCACTTTCTAGAAAACATTTATTACAACAAAAATATTGAAATCCATGTCTTTCTATCACTTAATACATTTTAAATCACTTTTAATACCATTAAACTCTATTTGTAAATATCACTTTCAAAATATTCCTTTGAGAGATTATTTTAACTTTTACAATGTAATGTATCTCCCTTTATAAAAACCAATACTTTACTTATCGAAATAAATCCTTTTCTATTTGTAAAACCATGTTTTAATTATAATCTCTTTCCGATTTTATAAAATTTCTTTTTATAAAATCACTTTATTTATAGAATTCTATTTATAAATCTATTCCTTTAAATCTAATTTATTTATAAAATCCCATTTATAAATCCGTATACAAAATATAAATTACAAATCCATTTTTTAAATATTTATAAAACACCGTTTATAAATCTATTACTTTATTTATAAAATATTGCTTTTATAAATCTTGTATATAGACCATTTCAGAAATATTTATTTCAAACTATTTGTATCATATTTAAAACTATATTTCCTTTATAATAAAAGATGGACTTATTTATTAAGTTTTAAAACCTTTATAATATAGTTCGAAAATCTCTATTTAAAAATACTTCACAAAACACTTAAATTAATATTCCAAAAATCATGTTTTATTTAATTTTAGTAAATTCCTTCTTTTAATAATTTATTAATAATTATTAAAACATGTATTATTTCAAGTATCACCTTAAAAATCATTTAAATTCAAAATCATTATTGTATGGTATTCCAAAATACTAAAAAATAAGGCCCAGTGCTGCTATACCACTAAATAAGTAAAATCATGTCCATGTCATCAAATATGGCATCCAATAAATCATAAATCACAATATATGAAAAGTAAAATCAACAGCGTGAGGAATCCCGTTGGATCCCTCCAACCTATCCACCTGCATCACAGCTCATATTTATTGTAACGACCCGCCTTTTCGAACCCAAGAAGTCGACACTAATACATCAACAATATTCACGAGCCGAACAACTAAGTGCCGAAAAGATGGATTATTAGGGAAAAAAGAGATACAAGATAGAAGAAACTAAACAATCACAGAATCTCACAACGTAACAGAATAATATATATTAATCAACATAGTACTTTACAAAGTTATTTACAAAATGATACATCAGAGTCATACTAAAACGATTTCTAACCTAGAAAAGTTATAACAGCCTGTTCTTACATAACTGATACAAGATACATATAATACAACGGAAACAAAAAATAATAATAACTAACTATCGGTGAAGCCTCCTACTCCAAGCTCCTCTAAAATGCATCCGTAGGAAACTTGAACTACTTGGCTGCTCGTACAAATTTGAGCACCCAAGAGTTTTTGTAACAACCCGTGATTGCGGTTACCAAATAATAAATTAAAATTGGGATTTTAATTTAATTGGAGCTATTAATGATTTTTTTATGTGACTAATTTGTTCAAAAGTTAGTTATTTTGAATAAATTAATATTTTGGGCCTAAGTGTAAAATGGAGAATTTAATGGAAATTAATTAGGGTAAATGAAAATTTATAATATTGCAAAATTTTATATGTGTAAAATAGTGCAATATTTGAATTGGGAATTTAATTTACAATTAAATTGCAAAACGGTGATTTTGGGCAATTTTGACTAAAATGTGTTTTGGAATAAATAGGGGTTAAATTGTAAGTTGAAAAATATTGTGATGTAAAATTTTATAACTATAGCTAAATTATTTTGGTAGCATATTTTAAAATTTTATGGGTAAATAATGTGTAGTTTGTACTTAGAGAAATTAGCTAACTTGAGATATGGAACATATTTCAAGTCATAATGGGTATTAGGCCCACTAACCCACTTCCATTAGCCTATAAACCATCTTTTACCCATTTGTTTCAGCCAACATCTCATTCCATAACCCCTTAAACCCTAGAGCAAAACACTAAATAATGGCCTCCAAACCTAGAGCAAAGCTTCATTAATCTTCATCAAAGTCAAAGGGGTTTTAATCTAATCATTTGAAGATAATAGCAATCACAAAACCCACCTCTAATTCATTGTTTAATTTCTGAAATTATTTTGTAATCTTTTTTTTTTGTGCATTTAGATTGTAAAACTCTTTGATCTTCTTTTCATTGCTTGGGAAAGAGGTAATATATGCTAGCTGAAATTATAATTAGTTTATTACTGTTAGTAAATTAGGCATATCTCATTCATCTTAAATCGGAATTAAGATTTTCTTGATGTTCTGCAAAGCTTATTCTATAGGCTATAACTTTTATGTTTTGATCTTTGCCTAATTTTGTGGTTTGAATGGTCAAAATTACGTTTGTTTGTCGCTGACCTGACAACAAACTACAGGGTTGATAAAATAAAAACCTGAAATTGATTTGGCCATAAGTTACTCGTTTCTTATCCAAATCTAATAATTTTGGATGTTCTGGAAAGCTTAGATTTAGGGCTAAAACTTTCATGTTTTGAGTTTCATGAAATTTCGAAGTTAATTTGGTCAAAACTGTGCATTCTTACTACTGTCCCGAGAGCACATTGACAGTGATATAGAATTTAGATCTGAGAATTGTTTAGTCATAAAATTTTCATCCCCGATCGGAATTTGACGATCTTGGTCATTCCGGAAAGCTTAGAAACTAAGCTACAAATTTTATCTTATTCATTTTGTCAGAATTGGAAGTTTACTATGCAAAAATTGTGGTTTTTCATCTCTGGTCTGTTAGTGCATAACTATAGGCCTTAGTCTCTTTTCTCCCGTTGTTTTCAGTACAGAACCCCGACTTTGCGACGCCATCCCGGGCTCGTCCTTTGTCGGATTTCATCGATTTTGGTCTCGTTAGAAAGCTGGAGTTCTGAACTCCATCTCTAGGAAGTTTGATTAGTATCCGAGTTCATTTGACTCTTCGAAATAGCTGTCGAAGAGGGACCCGGATCTCAGCCTGAAACAGTGTATTCACTGTTTCCGGGTCCGACTTTGGTGCGTCGCTGCGATTTCGTTTCAAGTCAGAATTGAGTAATTCTTTTTTCATTCTGAAGTAGGAATGTCGGACTACGTTCCTACCAATTTTCATGCCATTCGGATTCAGTTTGCTGGTCCGAATAATTTTCCGAACTTGGGTTCGCGTCAGTTTTGGACTATTTTCCAACACTTGAATATTTTCAGTGATTTTCTGGTTTTATCGATTTCTTACTCCTTGTTTCCAGTTTTGAAACTAAAACTTTGTGACACTGCCACGGTCACATCCGTGGTCGGAATCCAACGTTTTTGGACTCGTTGGAAAGCTGTAGTTCTGAACTCTATCTCTAGAAAGTTTGATTAGTATCCGAGTTCATTTGACTCTTCGAAATTGCTGTCGAAGAGGGATCCGGATCTCAGCCTGAAACAGTGTATTCACTGTTTCCGGGTCCGACTTTGGAGCGTCGTTGCGACTTCGTTTCAAGTCGGAATCGAGTAATTTCTTTTGCGTTCTGAAGTAGGAATGTCAGACTACGTTCCTACCAATTTTCATGCCATTCGGATTCAGTTTGCTGGTCCGAATAATTTTCCGAACTTGGGTTCGCGTCAGTTTAGGACTATTTTCCACCACTTAGAATATTTTCAGTGATTTTCTGGTTTTATCGATTTCTTTGAGATTGGTCGCTGGATTTCGTACACGGACCTTATAAAAAGGTTTTAAAAGGATTTTTCACTCCGAAATGGCTTTCGAAATTATTATATAATATTATTTTTAATTATTAAATTAATTACTCCATATAGGGGAGTTTTCAAAGGCCGTTTTAAAGTGATTTCAAACCAATTATAAATCCGTTTTCCGTAATTATTTTCTATAATAAAATCCCACACTCACACTTTAGCACTTCGAGCGAAGTGGAAAGGTGCTTAAACGGTTGGGAAAAACTCCGGCCTATGAAACCGTGTGTATTTCCTTTCCGGTTAATCCTAGACCTATTCGATTAATCGTTTTGGCCTTTCGGCCTAGTTTACCGATGATATGAGGTGAACTTTTTACTGCTTTGAGTGTGGAAGCTTACTATTGGTTAGTAAACCGTTTAGTGCGAACGTGGGGTATGGGACTCATGTTAACACTTTACGGGTTCCTTGCTAAAAGTTCGTGACACATTTCTTTTATTACCTTTGGGATAGTGTCTTTGGACTGTCTCCCTGAGAGGTATCATTTTGGCATCTCTACTTAGATGTATCGTTTTTGGCATCTCTACATAGATGGCCGTTATACATCTCTACATAGATGTATCGTGTTTGGCATCTCTACTTAGATGTCCTGTTATACATCTCTACTTAGATGTATCGTTTTTGACATCTCTACTTAGATGTTTATGTTTTGGCATTTGTGCTTACGTTATGCCGATGATATGAGGCTTATTATACATCTCTACTTAGATGTATTGTTTTAACATTTGTGACTATGTTATGCCGATGATATGAGGCTTATTATACATCTCTACTTAGATGTTTTGTTTTGACATTTGTGACTATGTTATGCCAATGATACAAGGCTTGCTATACATCTCTACTTAGATGTTTATTTCTTCTCTATGTGAGAGTTTATGGTCTATAGTACTATGTTATATATCGCCTCATTATCTGTCATGTTTATCTCAGTTTATTAACTGATTGTTTGGCTAGCCTGACCCGAGTGTTTTTCGCTCGGGTCAGACCGAGTTGTTTCAGGTTAGGTCTCTGGACTTAGCTTTCTGTGCTTCCGCTTGGACATTATCTACTATGCTAATAGATAGCTCTTTATATTTGTCCACTATTTTGATACTCTGATTATTCAGTCTCTTATGTACATATCTTGGACTCACATGTGTGAGCGGTGGCTTTGTACCCACCCTTTTGATATTTGGATCTGTATTAACGATATATTGTACCTATGTTCTTTGACTGTTATGTGACTGTTCCGTGATGATGATGTTATCATTTAGTATTATGTTTGTTCTGAACCTATTTTCCTTAGCCATTGTAATTTTGTTATAAATATCTATTGGATATGTCGAACCACTTGAAAAAAAAGCGATACCACATTTCGACGTATTCAGTAGATAGTTATAGCTTGATTACATATGGTCGCTTCCATTATACTCTATTCTCTGTTCCAGCAGACGGTATTACTCCGTAATACTCTTTGTTAGAATGAGTCTCGGAGTGGGGCGTTATATCTTGGTATCAGAGCCAAGGTTCAGAATTAAGCATAACAAACACAGAATAGACACGTAGTACAATACGTTATAATACGATCCAAATTGAACATATCCACCTTTAGATAAATAAGTTAGGAATATGTGTTGGAATCTATTATATTCCATAATATTCCTTAATGAATTATCTATCTTTGAATCGTGCTTAACTAAATCTACCGATCACATGTTTAAATAGTGTCCCAAGCCTCTTTTCTGCCGCTATTGTAAGAATGAGGGTCATCATTATTCCACTTGTCCTACTGCACCTCCTAGATCTGGCAAGCTTAATGCTGCCAAGGCTCCTAAATCTTCAGCTCAGCCTCGAGGTACGCATCCTTCCATTCTCGAAGGTTCTATTTTATTTCATGGTAGATCTTGTAGAGTTCTCTTTGATACGGGTGCCTCTCACTCATTCGTATCAAAGGAACTAGTTGATACTTTATCTTTGGATGTTACTTGTTTGGTTTCTTCACTAAGGATTGTGAATCCCATCGGCGGATCCACGACCCTTAGCTTGCTTTGTGAGGATATAGATATTGATCTTTGTGGATTTTCTTTCCATGCGAATCTGCATGTTATGGAGTATTTGGGCTTTGACATGATTCTTGGCATGGATTGGCTCGCTCAGTACGACGCCAAAATCATTTGTTCGGAGCGGATATTATTTGTTCGTCATCCTGACTCGTCTGCTCCGTTAGCTATTGCTCTTCAGGATGTTGGGATTTTTGATATTAATTTATTTGCTCTTGATTCACGAGATGAGGATGTGGACATATCTCGTATTCCTGTTGTTCGGGATTTCCCCGATATATTCGAGCCAGTATCAGGCCTGCCGCCAAAGCGGGCAATTGAGTTCCGCATCGATCTTATTCCAGGCTCCCACCCAGTTGGGCGTCCTCCCACGAGGATGTCTACTAAAGAGAATGAGGAACTCAGGAAGCAGTTAGTAGAGCTTGAGGTGAAGCAGTTCATTCGGTCCAGTTCTTCGCCATGGGGTGCTGCTGTGGTCTTCGTTAAGAAGCCCGATGGCTCTCTTAGGCTTTGCATTGACTATCGCAAGCTTAATGAGTTGACCATCAGAAATCGTTATCCATTGCCACGGATAGACGATATGTTTGATCAGTTGAGCGGTGCGAAAGTCTTTTCCCAGCTCGACCTTGCCACCGGATTTCATCAGCTCCGAGTTGCGGAAGATAGCATTCCTCTTACTGCTTTCCGCACTCGTTATGGTTCTTTTGAGTGGTTGGTCATGCCATTCGGCTTGATGAACGCACCGGCTTTCTTCGTCGATCTTATGAATCGAGTATTCCGGGAATACATCGATAGATTCGTTCTGGTTTTCATCGATGATATTCTTATTTATTCTAGATCCGAGGTAGAGCATGCTCATCAATTGCGGATCGTCTTGGATACTCTTCGTCAGCAATCAGCTTAAGGCCAAGCTCTCCAAGTTCCATTTTTGGATGAGCAAGGTCAAGTTCTTGGGCCATATTGTATCATCTGAGGGTATTTCTGTCGATCCTGCCAAGATCGAAGCTATTCAGAATTGGAAGCAGCCCGAGAACGTTCATGATATTCACAGCTTCCTTGGTCTGGCGGGTTATTACCGTCGATTTATCAAGGATTTCTTTCGAGTTGCACTTTCCCTTACGATGCTGTCTCGTAAGGTTGTTCGCTTTATTTGGTCTGATAAGTGTGAAGCTTCCTTTCAGCGACTGAAGGAACTTCTCACTCATGCTCCTATTCTAGTGGTCCAGAGAGTAACCATGATCTTGTTGTTTACACCGATGCTTGTGGTAGCGGGCTCGGTGCTGTGCTTATGCAGAAGGATCGGGTAGTTGCTTATGCTTCCAGGCAACTGCGTCCGAATGAGGTTCGCTATCCTACTCATGATCTTGAGTTAGCAGCTATCGTCTTTGCCTTGAAGACATGGCGTCACTTTCTATTAGGCGAACGCTTCATTCTTTACACCGATCACAAGTCGCTGAAGTATCTATTTAGTCAGAGGGATCTCAATATGAGGCAGCAGCGATGGCTTGAGTTTCTCGCCTCATATGATTTAGATATTCAGTATACCCCTGGCAAGGGTAATCGTGTTGCAGATGCGCTCAGTCGCAAGCACTCGGTGGTAGTTTCTATGATGATTGCCGAGTGTGATATTCTTGAGACCCTATCTTTGTGTGATATTAGAGATCGAGCTCCATCTTCTGATTCTCCGGTCTTATTATTCAGCTTGGAAGCTCGTCCTATCTTATTGGATCGCATTGCCCATGCTCAGCGGCAGGACCAGACTTATTGCATCTTATTCATCTTCTCGAGTCGGGATCCAGTGATGAGACATTGCTGGATTATTCTCTTGATTTTCATCGGTGTCATCGTAGGAGGAACCGTATTGTTGTACCATCTGATTTATCACTTAGACATGACATTCTGGACGAGTTCCATCGCTCTAAGTACACTATACATCCCGGTTCGAGTAAGATGTATGCCGATATGTGCTGGCTATATTATTGGGAGGGTTTGAAGAGAGATGTTGCAAGTTATGTGAGCGGTTGCATGACATGTCAACAGATCAAGGCCAAGCATCAGCGTCCATCTGGACTTCTTCAGCCTCTAGAGATTCCATTATGGAAATAAGATCAGATATCCATGGATTTCATTGACGGTCTGCCTCGATCGAGGTCAGGCCATACTTCTATCTGGGTTATTGATGATCGCTTGACCAAATCGGCTCATTTCATTCTGATTAAGTCCACTCGGACTGCACCTCAGTTGGCCAAGCTCTATGTGAAGGAAGTTGTACGACTTCATGGCATTCCTAGCTCTATCGTGTGTGATCGAGACACCATTTTCACTAGTCACTTCTGGAAGTGCCTACAGTCAGATTTGGGCACAAAGCTGAATCTCTCTACTGCTTATCACCCTCAGACTGACGGTCAGACTGAGAGGGTGAATCGTGTTTTTGAGGATCTTTTGCGCTGTTGTATTCTGGATTTCGGGGGTAGTTGGGAGGATCATTTACCTCTCGTAGAGTTCTCCTACAACAACAGCTATCAGTCTAGTATTGGCATGGCATCTTTTGAGGCTCTCTACGGAAGGCCATGTCGCTCTCCTGCTTGTTGGTTAGAATCTGGCGAGAAGCTCATTCTTGGTCCAGATTCAGTTCGGGAATCTTCTGAAAAGATTGTTCTTATCCGTCAGAGAATGAGAGAGGCACAGGACCGCCAGAAATCCCATGCGGACAACCGTAGGAAGCCTCTTGAGTTCTCCATTGGTGATTTTGTCTTCAGTCGGATTTCTCCCATGAAGGGGGTTGTGCGTTTCAGCTCTACAGGGAAATTGGCTCCTCGCTATGTTGGACCATTTCCTATCACGGAACGCATCGGCCCCGTTTCTTATCCTGTGGCTCTACCTGCTCATTTTTCCGGAATGCGTGACGTGTTCCATGTTTCTCAGCTTCGCAAGTGTGTTCGCGATCCTGATTCTGTTATTGATCCACTTATTATACCGGATTTAGAGATTTCTCCTGATTTATCTATTGAGCAGCAACCTCTTCGTGTGCTTGATTCGGAGGTTAGACGCCTTCGAAACAAAGAGGTCCCGTTCGTGAAGATTCAATGGTCGTCTAATCCTAAGGACTGCACTTGGGAGACCAGAGAGTTTATCGAGCGTACTTATCCCGGTTTTCTATCTTCATTTGTTGTTGGTGAGTATTTTTACTTCACCTTCGTTTGATTTATTTTGAGGATTAGATGTTATAGATAACTTCCATGATAGGGAATTGCGGGGACGCAATTTTCTTAACGGGGGGAGTCTGTAACAAATAATAAATTAAAATTGGGATTTTAATTTAATTGGAGCTATTAATGATTTTTTTATGTGACTAATTTGTTCAAAAGTTAGTTATTTTGAATAAATTAATATTTTAGGCCTAAGTGTAAAATGGAGAATTTAATGGAAATTAATTAGGGTAAATGGAAATTTATAATATTGCAAAATTTTATATGTGTAAAATAGTGCAATATTTGAATTGGGAATTTAATTTACAATTAAATTGCAAAACGGTGATTTTGGGCAATTTTGACTAAAATGTGTTTTGGAATAAATAGGGGTTAAATTGTAAGTTGGAAAATATTATGATGTAAAATTTTATAACTATAGCTAAATTATTTGGGTAACATATTTTAAAATTTTATGGGTAAATAATGTGTAGTTTGTACTTAGAGAAATTAGCTAACTTTAGATATGGAACATATTCCAAGTCCTAATGGGTATTAGGCCCACTAACCCACTTCCATTAGCCTATAAACCATCTTTTACCCATTTGTTTTAGCCAACATCTCATTCCATAACCCCTTAAACCCTAGAGCAAAACACTAAATAATGGCCTCCAAACCTAGAGCAAAGCTTCATTAATCTTCATCAAAGTCAAAGGGGTTTTAATCTAATCATTTGAAGGTAATAGCAATCACAAAACCCACCTCTAATCCATTGTTTAATTTCTGAAATTATTTTGTAATCCTCTTTTTTTGTGCATTTAGATTGTAAAACTCTTTGATCTTCTTTTCATTGCTTGGGAAAGAGGTAATATATGCTAGCTGAAATTATAATTAGTTTATTACTGTTAGTAAATTAGGCATATCTCATTCATCTTAAATCGGAATTAAGATTTTCTTGATGTTCTGGAAAGCTTATTCTGTAGGCTATAACTTTTATGTTTTGATCTTTGCCTAATTTTGTGGTTTGAATGGTCAAAATCACGTTTGTTTGTCGCTGACCTGACAACAAACTACAGGGTTGATAAAATAAAAACCTGAAATTGATTTGGCCATAAGTTACTCGTTTCTTATCTAAATCTAATAATTTTGGATGTTCTAAAAAGCATAGATTTAGGGCTAAAACTTTCATGTTTTGAGTTTCATGAAATTTCGAAGTTAATTTGGTCAAAACTGTGCATTCTTACTACTGTCCCGAGAGCACATTGACAGTGATATAGAATTTAGATCTGAGAATTGTTTTAGTCATAAAATTTTCATCCCCGATCGGAATTTGATGATGGTCATTCCGGAAAGCTTAGAAACTAAGCTACAACTTTTATTTTATTCATTTTGTCAGAATTGGAAGTTTACTATGCAAAAATTGTGGTTTTTCATCTCTGGTCTGTTAGTGCATAACTATAGGCCTTAGTCTCTTTTCTCCCATTGTTTTCAGTACAGAACCCCGACTTTGCGACGCCATCCCGGGCTCATCCTTTGTCGGATTTCATCGATTTTAGTCTCGTTGGAAAGCTGGAGTTCTGAACTCCATCTCTATGAAGTTTGATTAGTATCCAAGTTATTTGACTCTTCAAAATTGCTGTCGAAGAGGGACCTGGATCTCAGCCTGAAACAGTGTATTCACTGTTTCCGGGTCCGACTTTGGAGCATCGCTGCGACTTCTTTTCAAGTCGGAATCGAGTAATTTCTTTTGCGTTCTGAAGTAGGAATGTCAGACTACGTTCCTACCAATTTTCATGCCATTCAGATTCAGTTTGCTAGTCCGAATAATTTTCCGAACTTGGGTTCGTGTCAGTTTTAGACTATTTTCCAACACTTAGAATATTTTCAGTGATTTTCTGGTTTTATCGATTTCTTTGAGATTGGTCGCTGGATTTCGTACACGGGCCTTATAAAAAGGTTTTAAAAGGATTTTTCACTCCGAAATGGATTTCGAAATTATTATATAATATTATTTTTAATTAATAAATTAAATACTCCATAATAGGGGAGTTTTCAAAGGCCGTTTTAAAGTGATTTCAAACCAATTATAAATCCGTTTTCCGTAATTATTTTCTATAATAAAATCCCACACTCACATTTTAGCACTTCGAGCGAAGTGGAAAGGTGCTTAAACGGTTGGGAAAAACTCCGGCCTATGAAACCGTGTGTATTTCCTTTCCGGTTAATCCCAGACCTATTCGATTGATCGTTTGGCCTTTCGGCCTAGTTTACCGATGACATGAGGTGAACTTTTTACTGCTTTGAGTGTGGAAGCTTACTATTGGTTAGTAAACCGTTTAGTGCGAACGTGGGGTATGGGACTCATGTTAACACTTTACGGGTTCCTTGCTAAAAGTTCGTGACACATTTCTTTTATTACCTTTGGGATAGTGTCTTCGGACTGTCTCCCTTAGAGGTATCGTTTTGGCATCTCTACTTAGATGTATCGTTTTTGGCATCTCTACATAGATGGCCGTTATACATCTCTACATAGATGTATCGTGTTTGGCATCTCTACTTAGATGGCCTGTTATACATCTCTACTTAGATGTATCGTTTTTTACATCTCTACTTAGATGTTTATGTTTTGGCATTTGTGCTTACGTTATGCCGATGATATGAGGCTTATTATACATCTCTACTTAGATGTTTTGTTTTGACATTTGTGACTATGTTATGCCGATGATATGAGGCTTATTATACATCTCTACTTAGATGTTTTGTTTTGACATTTGTGACTATGTTATGCCAATGATACAAGGCTTGCTAAACATCTCTACTTAGATGTTTATTTCTTCTCTATGTGAGAGTTTGTGGTCTATAGTACTATGTTATATATCGCCTCATTATCTGTCATGTTTATCTCAGTTTATTAACTGATTGTTTGGCTAGCCTGACCCGAGTGTTTTTCGCTCGGGTCAGACCGAGTTGTTTCAGGTTAGGTCTCTGGACTTAGCTTTCTGTGCTTCCGCTTGGACATTATCTGCTATGCTGATAGATAGCTCTTTATATTTGTCCACTATTTTGATACTCTGATTATTCAGTCTCTTATGTACATATCTTGGACTCACATGTGTGAGCGGTGGCTTTGTACCCACCTTTTTGATATTTGGATCTGTATTGACGATATATTGTACCTATGTTCTATGACTATTATGTGACTGTTCCGTGATGATGATGTTATCATTTAGTATTATGTTTGTTCTGAACCTATTTTCCTTAGCCATTGTAATTTCGTTATAAATATCTATTGGATATGTCGAACCACTTGGAAAAAAAAGCGATACCACATTTCGACGTATTCAGTAGATAGTTATAGCTTGATTACATATGGTCGCTTCCATTATACTCTATTCTCCGTTCCAGCAGACGGTATTACTCCGTAATACTCTTTGTTAGAATGGGTCTCGGAGTGGGGCGTTACAGTTTTAGGGAAGGAAAATAAAACTCTGGGTCAGACATGGGTCTGGTGTGAGTAAACTCAAAGCAACTGAATTATTACTTTTAAAACTCTTTTAAAATCAAAGGTATCTCGTAAGACCACGTCGCACATAAACACGGACAAGTTTTTTTTATGATAACCAAAACACTTTTATATAAAAATCCAGTGATATTATAATAATGTCTAAGGGTTCAAAGTAAAATATTAAAATAGCTGGAATGCTTACATCTCACATCCCAACATATTTGGTATATAGCTAAAACCATACAACGCTTATTGGAGAATTGATTCCATACAATGACTAGGCACTCCGGTACCACCTATCACAGTACACATCTAGAAAATGTACCAAGGACCTCGCCTAGATCCCCTACCAACACAAGACCGGCCTACCCCTTATAGGATAGTACCGAATATGTCATCACCTCGGTTGCTTTGCAAACCTTTTTATTGAGATCTCATGCACAACTAATCAATAAATATGTAGATGTATCTAGAAGGGTGACAACATACCCTAATGGGTGCGACCCACTTAGCCTTGCTGCATCTCCCCTAATATTCAGTCATTCCCAGTTGATGAGGCTTGAGGCTACGTTTTACCTTTTTGAATAGCAATCCCACTTGGAATGCTAACACTACCCTCCAAGCATCAATGCAATTCTAGCATTCATCCATACAAGTTGTCCAGGATAAGAACTAACTGAAGGCACTACTTCTACTACATCCATTTTGGAATCACCCTTAGGATTAGTAGCTAGTAGCCCTTGCACTTCAATGTTCCATCTTCGATTCCATATTCTTCATGATGTCTTCAGTTCAAAAAGCTTGAGTTGGATCAAAGTGGTTTTCGAATAATAGATTCGATCCCGGTCTCTTCGAAACAACTTTCAATAATTTCCTGTAAACTCAACCTCAGTTCTTTAAGAAATAAGCAGATAAAAGATAAGAGCGGAGTTCACCTCCTAACTGTTGGTGGATGGATTTCCTTGTCATTTATCCTAGAAGAACGAAATGAATTTATGCGTACGGTATAGCACCACCGACGGTAATTGTACCATATAATTTCCGTGTTTCTCCTAGATATTTCCAAAGTTACGTTTTGGTCCAGATTTGATAGTTAGTTATCTAACTACCAAATAAACGAACAATCAAACATTGATTCAATTCCATATGGGATCCTCTAAGCCTTTATTAATTAATCTTTAATTAATAAAATCACTTTATAAAACTTTATCAAAGGATCTTTTCTAAAGCACTTTTCTGAGACCCCTTACATCCCTTTTACTTGGAAAACAATATAAACATTTACCAAAAACAATTGGAAAATTCTCTCTTCTTACATTCCATATTAAATGGCCAACCATTCCCTTTCAAAACATCACTTACTATAAAACTCGTTCACTTTATAAAACCCATTCACTTATTCCTTAAAAATTCTTTTATAAGTTCACTTCACATTTCAAACCTCTTTACAATTTTTCAAAATTGATTTAAAACGTCTTTCAAAAATATCTAAAATGATTTATAAAATCTCTTTCTATTTTTACAACTATTTAAAAATCTTCCTTCATAATTCCTTTATAGAATCTCCTTTATAAAATATCATTTTCAAGATATCATTTGTAAATCACTTTAGGTAAAACCTTTTATTTAATAAACCTTTTTTTTAAAAAAACAAGATATTATTTAAAAATAACTTTATAAAATAATAATAAAATTTAAAAATCAATTATAACCTTTAAACTTAAATTGATTAAAGAAATAAAGTTAAATCAAAAACATACTTTAATAAGTCGAAAAGAGGTTTAGCAATCCCAATGGTACTAATTTAAGTTAATTCAGTTTCCATTTCAATTCACTTAACAGTTATTTACATAGATCATCATATATGTAAATACACTTATATCCAAATCAAGGAATAACATGTCAATATGAACTAACTAGCATATACATATCCAAATAACATAATAGTAGGGTGGTGATTTGTCATGCTAAACAGATGTCCAAATAATTCAACCAATTCATAGCAAAATGGTGATTTATTCTGCTAACACATGTCCACACAAAAAACAAACAATTTATAGCAAAATAGGGATTTATTCTGCTAACACATGTCCAAACAACCCAACAAACAAACAATCAATTTATAGCAGAACGGGCATTTATTCTGCTAACACATGTCCAAATAACCAAACAAATAAACAATCAATTATAGCAGAACGGAGATTTATTCTGCTAACACAAGTCTGAACAACCCAACAATCTACATTATAACTCATTCATAGTTATATGGTTTCTTAATGGTATCAATACTTGAATCACTTGTATTCAAAACCATCTTTGAAAAAGATGTACGTTCGAACCATTTTACTTTTGAAAACCAAAGGACTTAAAAAATTTAAACCCTTTTAAAAATAATTAATTAAAAGTAAAATCCTTATTTAAATCATAATTAATTTTAATTGAATCTTAACTTAATTTAATTAAATAGTAAACAATAATTAACTATTGATTAAACCCAAATTAATTCTTAATTAATTATTAAATAATTAATTAAACCTTCATTAATTATTAAATGTTAATTAATCTCAATTAATTAATTAAATAATATTTAATTAAACTTAAACGATAAATTAAACCTTTAATAAATAATTTATTATAAATTAAATCTTTAATCAAATAATTAAACTCTTGATTAATAATTAATCCTATATTTAATTAATGATAAATTAAATATAAATAATTTACTTAACCCATACTTAATTAACTTAATTAATTATTAATTAAAATAAATCTTAACTTTAAAAGGTAATTAATTAAGAACTAATCTTTATTTAATTGAAGTTAATAAAACTTGTTAACATTTTATTAATTATCAATTACAAAAACCTAATTAATTAACAATTAATTATTAAATCGTTAATTAAATTTTAAAAACATTACTATTTAGTTTATAAAATATTCACAAAAAAATTTGAAGTATAACAACCAAACTTTGCAAAAATCGAAATTTTAAGTGAACTGCATTCATAGCAACTATCGCTATGGATACCCGTAATTTCACTTTACTAACTAGTTTACAGGCTAACTTGCTTTAGCTGCAAGACAAGATTAACACATACGACATATCCAAGTTCAAGTATACCAAATCATATCATTACCAAACATAACCAACAATCACAACCTTTTTATAACCAACATATCTAAACAATACCACAGTTCAAACTAAACAATTATATATACATACATACATATATATATAACCATATAACCAACATACATATACATATATAAGTAAATTCTTCCAAAAAAGTTAGGAAGTTTACTCACCAAAGGTTATGAAAACTTGAAATACACTAGCGCTCGGAAAGCTTGGAAAACCATAAATTCTTCTCGAAAATGGGTCATTTTGCACTTGACATTTGGATTCTTTTCTTTTAGATTTTGGAAAAGTGCTCAAATGGAAAGTTTTAGATTACTCTTTTTTCTATCATTTAAAAAAAATAATTACTCAAAAAAGTTAAATTTGAGGAAGTTATGGCCAAAACAGTGAGAGGTATTTTCGGACATCAAAATCTAAGTTCAAAAACACTCTTGCAAAAAATAATTTTTTTTGCAGCATCTAAGCTCGAAATAAGAAAAAGTAGTAAACTAAAAAGTTGTAGCCACTGAAAATTTAAATTGTTTGAAAAAAAGAAAATCTAGATTCGGGGTGTTTATATGAAGTTATGACCGAAACCATTTCAGATAAAATGGAAGAAATTTAAATGGAAAAGAAGGAACCTTTAAACAAGTTTTTAAAACATTTAAAAGTTAATTTTTGAAATCTTAAAACATGAAAAGTTATTTTGAAAGCCATTAAAGTTTGTTGAAAGCTTTAAAGAAGCAGTGACTTCGGAAAAAAGGGGAAATGAAATGAAAATGGAAGAATGAAATAAGAGAAAGGTTTTTCTATAAAATGAATATGTAAAATTACCTAATTAATCCACTCCTAGCTTGCCACGGCACCACTCTTGTCCTCCTTCCATAGCATGCTCCAACATTCATTTAATACTCAAAGTGCTCAAGTTTCCAATATGTCAATTCATGTCTCCCTGATGTGACATTTTCTTTTATTTCTTTATTATAGTAGCCAAAGTGTCACATCATCATTATCTTAACTTAATTAATTACACTTAACCCAAATTAAATTACTAATATATGTTTATAACATTGTATATATTTTAATATATATATATACACACACAAATGTGTACACAATATTTCAAATAACTTTTATAAACGTTGAAAATTCGGAAAACAGTTTCTGGTCACATTTTCTGTTTTCCATTGAACTAAATAGTTTTGTAAACAAATTTTGAAAACTATTTCACCATTATTATTTATTATTTAAAACTATTTCATTTTCATTATAAAACCACTTATTTGAATATATAAAATTAATTAAATATTCGCAAATCAAAGTAGTGAAATTCCGGGTCGTTACATTTATATATCGGGGGGGGGTCTATACAAATATATGTATATATAAAATCAACAGTGGTGAGGAATCATGTTGGATCCCTCTAACCTGTCCCCCTGCATCACATACAGTATATAATCATGTAATATGGGTCATCCACTACTAGGGGTATATATAAAAGGTCATCCGCTCCAAGGGAGGGAATTAATCCAAACTAACTAATAAAACAGTAAATCATTCAAGCAAGCAACGAACATGCATCAATAAAATATCGGCACTTATATAAAATATATGTATGCCCAGAGAGGTGAGTTAACTCACTTTATAACTCGACAACGCTAATGCGCTTCTGCTCAATGCAATAATCAAACAACGTTCGATTTTTCCTGAAATTCGTACAAGCTTCACTTTAAGCCAATCCAACTCCATAATGTAGATCTAGCTGATATGGGACCAAAACGATGGACCACGTTCGATTTGGACCTAATATGGATTAGCTATTGATTATACAAGATCCTATAATTGAATAATATAATTTTATTATTAATTACATCAATAAGTTTTAATTAAACCTAATTAGGCTGCACACTCTCATTTTCGTTCACCATCGTCGCCTCCTCATACTAGCCACCGCTGCTTCACCATCGAAGGTTGTGCTAACCGAAACGCACGCCTTTCCACTTGGGCCGCCTCCTTAATCGTCATCGTCAATAAGATCCAACCGCCTAAACTGCCGTCGTTCATTCGAAGAACCACGCTTCCTCGCTCCGACAGTGATCCATCTGATTATCTCGTTCATCTCACCCCCCCCCCCCGCATGTTTTCACAATTTTACACTTTGCCTAAAACAACCCCTAGTGGCGTCGATTGACATCGACCATTGGATGGAGAAGCCGATTTTAGGGTCAGGGTTTTGTTTTGCAAAATAAAAGAAATGTGAGGATCCTTTTATAGAATAATTTCCAATACTATTCACATCCCAAAATTCTAAACTCCAATCGAGGCGTGTTGCTTGACGTTCTATACTGAATACCCCAATTCCGAAAACAATGGAACTTGTATTGGGGTCTAATTCCATTATATACAGAAGTTAGCTTTCAAAATCAAATTATATTATATTAAATTCCTATAGTTAATTCCTACGCGATTCGAGCTCGCACGACCACACAATATGTCTGATCGTCATGAAACTCGCCGACATACAACAATTCGCTATTCTGGATCTAATGACAGTAGTTTCGTCAAAATCCAAGACAGTGTCCCAAAATGCTAATTTCACACGTTAAATTAAAATGTATTATTACTAAAACCATTTTAATCACTTTTTAATTCTAAATTAAAAGTTTACACTAACCATTTATTATTTAAACTGAATTTAAATAAGCTTCTGAAATCCGTTTATTCAAATTAAATTCAAGATTCAATCATTTAAATAATTTCGATGTTTAAATCACTATTCCAATATTCAACTAACCCTTATACTTGAAATTTAAGCTGTTTGACTTATAAAACTAATATTTCAATATTCAAATTAATTAAATACTTCAAATTCAAATGTCTAAAATCTGGGGATTACATTGTAGGTGATGAGATAAGTCAAATCTGATTGTGAGAGCTAATTATGATTTTCTAGTATGTGTATTAGTGCACAACATCCTATACGTGTAAGCATATAAGGTAGTTGATGGCATATCCCTTATATAAGCAGACTACTGTAGGTTCTGGTGAATGTTAAGGTTGTAACAGTTGAGGTGAAAAATAAACATTTCACTTTTATTGGAGCTTACCCCCAAAAGAAAGGCGAGTAGAGGATTGTATACCAACTAGCAATAGCAAGCAAATTATGGACTTAAGAGTGAGTAAAGAAGATTAGTACCATGAGACCCGTATAATAGGAATATGATATTGGTTAAATGAAAGAGATCATTGCAAATTATAGGCCAATGTGACGACCAACATTTCGGGAGGTTTAAGTCGACAATAAACCATATATGTCCAACTCAAAACAATCCGGAACACAGATAACCAATGGGGTTAGTTAAGAAAAATAAAAAAAGAAGAAAACAAATACAGAATCTCTTAGTGGAATGACAAAATATAATAATCAAATAAACAGTTCATGAAGCTGTTTACACTATACATTTGATTATAATTTTACAACATCAATAAGAGTTATACATACAACATAGACAAAATAAAACAATGTAGTTGAACAACATGATGTAGGGAAATAATACTAGTAATATGATATACCAAATCTTCGTCTTCATCCTCCAGAATAATATGATCTTTAATGCACTGAAACTCAGGGTTGACCCGAGCATAAAGTAAAACAATAGACTCGAGTCAGAACTAAAATATCCTTATGTAAGTCAAATCAATATTACATATAATAGGAGTGTAATAGCATCAGAGATATTTATGGAGTTTTACATCTCCTATCCAGTGTATAACGTGCGTGCAATAACTCAAGAGAGGTTACGGGATTTTCCATCTCTTAAGGATCCATCAAAATATCTATATATAGTAGAATACGCTATATATGTAATGTCTAATCAATAAAATAAATATTTTTCCTAGCATTAAGGCTTTACATTAATCCCCTTAACGTGTTTTTAAGCATTGGCATATAGTTTGCTTATAATACCTAGTAGAACGTCGGGGGATAGGGATGCGCCGTGATACGACAACACTAAACCAAACACGTAGTGATTTCCTATAAGGATAAAGTATGATGAGGTACGTGAGCCAATGCTTAAGTTAGGATACAACAAGTTTACCCGTCCCAGCTGATGGTAACACATCGTAGTCACGACTGCCTACCGCATCCATTCGTCCCATATCGAGTCAAAGGGAAGGCATCCCAAATCAAGGTGCACCAATTAGAACCAACTTCAAAAGCAATAGTATGGACCGAGTCCAAAAAGAAAATCGAAGGATGGATATCCGCTAGAGATGGCTAGCCTATTTGGTCGGTTGATAGGGCTCCTGTTTTAGTCATTTCAAATTGACATAAGTGTCAGGACTATCCATCATCCTTCTCTTTCTTCAAATCCAGCAACGTACACCAAATCCAACCACTTCATTTTGGAGTCTTCTCCCCGTACACAGTTGTTAAAGTGGTTCCAACATTGACAGAGAGTATACCAATAATCAGCTCCAGTCTCTTTAACAACCAAACATCATTTTACACACCGGTTGGTTCTTTTTTTTACATTTCGAAAACTATTCATACTGATATCAAAATATCATATTCACTACAAAACGTCCTTCATTTCAAAATCATCATATTTACTTCATATGTAATTTTCACTTGAAAATCATTTCATTCAAATTTCCATTTCGAATTTCAGCTTAGGTTATAACTTCATTTTAACCACATTAGTATCTAAATCAAAGATTTAGATATAAACAGTTCCCAACTTGAACGGTTTGAATTTTTTAAAATAGTTTGAATAGTTAAAATAGTTTGAACAGTTAAAACAGTTTGATATAAAATAGTTTGAATAGTTAAAATAGTTGAAACAGTTTAGATATTAAAATAGGTTATATATTAAATGATTTGAAAATTTAAAAAATTTGAAAATTTAAAAGGATGAATTTTAAAACAGTTTATAATAAAATAGTTTATAGTGAAAATAGTTTCAAATTTAAAATTGTTTCTTTCCATTTCCAATAAATCTGGACTCGGGTCCAAATTTCAATCAAACTTATTTAATTTCAAATCTTCCAATTCAAATCATCTTCGATTTCAAATCAATTTAAATCGACTCAATTTCGATTTTAATTCAAATCAACTTCAATTTCGATTTCAATTCGGATTAACTTCAATTTTGAAACGTTCATTTTTAACTTCAAATTTGATTCAACGATTCGATTCAATGGTTCAAATTTCAATTCAATTCTTATTTTAAACCATTTCAATTTATATAAATTTCAAGTCCAATTTCAATTTACCGATTTAAATCACTTAAATCAAATTAAACTTCAATGTTCAATTAAAGGTTCAAATCTTAAAAAAAATTCAATTCCAAGCTCAAATTTGAAATATCCATTTATATCACTTTTACTTAGATAAATTCGAAGTTCAAGTAAAAGTTCAAGCCTTTAAAACAATTCAATTTCCATAATTCAAGTCTTATGTCGATTATAAATTCACATTTCAAATTTAATCCTTTAAAACAATTTCTTTTAACCAATTTTGATTTCAATCTTCCAAAACTCGAATTCGAAATTAGTTCAATCCTCATAAATTAATTTTTTTATTCTTTAAAACAATATCATTTAAACAAATTCAAATTCAAGAATTTAAAACCATTTAATTTAACCAATCCGGGGACCATATATAGTTTTCTATTCTATGGCCAAGTAATTAGTTATTTCGATTTTAATTTCAGGGATGGATATATATCATTTCAATCCAAATCAAAGTGTTATAGGTATATATCATTTCAACACATTTCTTAATTTTTTCGAATATAATTCAAATAACAATTTATATGCTGTCAAATAATATACAGGGTAATAACAGGATATATATAAAATAAATAAACATCCAATCATCTAATATACCAACTAATAACATCCAATCTCAATCAACATCCAAATAAGCAAATAAATCACAACAGTTAACTAGTTATCAATATCGGGTGTTTAACTAGAAATTCAGTTTCAATTTCAAATTTAACTGTCGATTTAAATTCCTAGCAGTTCAAACCATATGTCAATTTAAATGTCAGTTAAATTACCAAACAACAGTCAATAAAAATAAATCACTTCATGATTTCGATCTAACTAATATTAGAATATTTTAGTATTTTGTGAGCGGTTTAAAACACTCACCATTATTTGAAACTGAAAATTTTTCAGAGTTAAATAAATTTGAATTCAACTCTATGTCGTAGAAGACTTCGATATGGATCCAACGCGACTTGTTTTGCTCTAATCCGACCTCGTGTGAAAAAGTTACGGATTAAATAATATTCGATATAATAAAAATTTAATTAACATAATTATTAACGTTAGAATATTAAACCTTCTTCCCAGCTTCTTCACGCGTACAGTTCCCAGGTTGACGCTTCCGTTCTTTTTTTATATTCAAACTCGTTCGCTCGACCACCACGTTGACATCGCCCCATGCCATGCCGCCTTACCTGCAGTCGCCGCCACACCATCCCAGAGCAGCGCGCGCGGATCGAGAGCATGAAACTAAAAAAATGTAGTAGTGAACGGAGGCAATTTTCCACCACCTCGGTCGATGGTTCGACGATCCAATCATAGGTTAAGTTCGTATGGTCACTCTCTACATTTCTTTAGTTGAAGTCGTTGGCTAATTGTGCCCCTAGAGGCTCCGATCGATGATGGCCATTGGATGTAGGGTTTGGGAAATGTCGGCTAGGTTTTTTTAAGTTGGGGTTTTAGCAAATGAAAGTGTAACGACCGGGGTTTTCGACCCTCCAAAATCGACATTAATACGTCCACTATATTGCATGCCGAGCAATCGAATGCCTGTTAGGGAAAAAGAAAGATGGAAGAAGATAAGAAGAAAACTAAACAACACAGAATCTCACAGCGGAATGAATAATCAATAATATACAAAAAATCTTTACACTAAAGCCAAACTGTAATATATGTATATACAAACATCAATTAGAGTATACTAACATATTTTAGCCTGGACAGTTATACAAGCCGTCCTCACAATTTGCTGATAAATACCACAATGAACACAGCGGAAAAAAATAACCATCTACGTGAATACGTCTTTGGGCCTCCAGCTTGTCTTCTGAATCTCCAAAGCATCCAAACTAATCTGTAATATGCTCAGTCTGACCCGAGCATTATAAAAAAATAGCATCGGAGTCGGTCTGGAAAAAAAGCGTGAGAAAACACATCCAACTAGATTTTAAAGTTATAGAAAACCTTTGAAAACCTAGAGTATCTCGTAAGACCATGCCGCACATAAACACGGACGGGTTTTACCTTACGATAACAAAAACCATTTAATATAAAATTCTTAGGTATTATAATAGTGTCTAGATACAAATAATTATTAATCATAGCCGAAATTGTTACATTAATTAAATTCTAGCATAATAGGTATGCAACCAAAACCGTAAAGGATCGTATTAGAAAATGAATTACATGTTATGATAAGGTAAGGAACTACCTTTCGAAGGTACATCTCTAGATAAATGCACCAGGGTCTGACAAGAACATCTTGTACCCCTGCCACACAGGATTAGCGTACCACTTGATGAGTAGTACCGAATATGATCACCCCGCTTGGGCCCCGAAGCATACAAGAAGAGATAGTAATCGATCTTGATTTGGAATGAACATATCCTGATGGGACTGACCCACTTAGTCCTGCTACGTACCCGATTTTTGTCATTTCTCGGTTGATAAGGCTCGAGGCTACGATTTACCTTTATATAGCACTTCCCACTGGGAATGCTAACACTGCCCTCCAGGCAACAACGCAATATCAGCATCCATCCATACAAGTTCGTTCTAGGACCGAATGAAACACTTTAGAGCTCCATCTTCAATTTCATCATCTTCAAGAAGTCTTTACTTCGAAATGCATTCGTTGGATCGATGTGGTTTTTGGTAACATACCCGATCCCAGTATCTTCGAAACAACCTTTCGATAATTTCCGGTAAACTCAACTCCGATTTTTTAGGAAATAAACAGTCAAAGATAAGATCGGAGATCACCTCCTAACCGTTAGTGGATGAATTTCCTTATCATTGTCTTAGGAGAACAAAACGAGATTTATACGCACAGTACAGCATCATCGGAGATGACTGTGTCATATAGCTCACGTGTTTCTCCTTGATATTTCCAAAGTTACATTTGGGTCCAAATTCGATAGTCAGTTATTTAACTATCGAATAACAACATTCAATCAAGGATTTAGTCCATACGAAAAACCAACATATGGATTCATTGTCTTAGGGAATATATCCAAACCAACTAATAAATATTGTAATTCATCCGAACAATCATTCAACATTTTTTATCAACTATATATCATACTAGTTAACCAAAAAGATGAGTTTAACTCACCGAAATTTTCTGTTGTCATCGAGGGATTCCATATTGGGACTAAAACCGAATGACATCCGACTTTAGCCCAAATTTCAACTGTCTCCAACTTTGTCCAAATAAGTTCCATCGCGAAGCTTTCGTCATCATGAGCGCAATGCAAAACACTGCGTTCGAATCCGACCTCGTATGAGTGAGATATAAATTTATAGGTTATCGATAAAATTTAAATTAAAGATTTGAACAACTATTTATTTAAATTACAATCCTACCCCTCACTGCTTCTTTCCCAATTCAAGATTTATCCCCCGTGAAAACCATTAAAGTGCACGGCCGTGCACCTTGCACCTTCCTTCAATTGACGATCCTTCGAACCGACCCTGCCATCGAACTTCCTTCGTCGACCTCCACCTACTCGACACAACGACTTCAAGCTCGTTCGCTTCCAACACAACGCGGCCTGCTCCTCCACATCGCAGACCCCATCAGTTTGTGCCACTCAAACCTCCACCAAACCATGCCAAAATTTGCGCCAAGATGCCAAACGACTTGCTAAATTCAATTCCAACAATTTCCAAATCGATATCTACAACCCCCACAAAACCCAATCCTAGCCCTAAACCATCACGCGACTTCACTGTCGAGCCCACTAATCCCAGGCCGAACATCTCCAACACACATCCAATCAAAGATCCCCTCAAAATGGAATTTTCAAAACTTGTTTCATGATTTTTATTGGATTGGATTTTTTAAAATCAATTCAAGGAAAAAGCTCTGGTTTTTGGTGTACAGGCAGCATTATATATGAGAAAAAGGTATGATCTGGTTAGAGGTATGGCTTGATAGTGATGGGTGATTTACACGTAAAAATTTATATTTTTACTCATACACTTAATCTCATTTTAGTAAAAATGTCATAATTGGGTGTTTTTACATGTTTAAAACCAAATTTCAAAAATGCTTTCAAGTCATCATTCATGCATCTACATTGGGGCAAAACAGTAATTTTCGTGTGTGAATTAATTTGGAAAAAAATTACTTGCACATTTTAATTTGTTTTGTAGGAATTTGGATTCAACTTGTTAGTGGCCGCATGGAAATATGCATATACAAGAGTTGGAAACCAAAGAAATGAAGAAATAAAAGAATTCATGTAATCATAGAGGACCCCACCTACCCACTAACTTATGAACCACAATTAAGAGCTAATGTACATGTTAGTGGGGATTAAAAACACATGCACATTTAATGGAGGATTAATTTCATGCTAATGATAACTTGGAGGCCACACTACCTCAAGGGCATTTTAGGGAGTTCCCTAAAAATGGATTAGGATTTTAGTCATGTATAAATAACCCTATTATGTTCATATAATAAAAGTTATTATTATTTTATCATATTATGCAAGTTGTAGCCGTAAAATTAATGGGAAATAAAATGGCTTCCTAAGCCTCTCCTTCTTTGTTCTTTACATGCTTTTATTTTTTTTATGTTGATTTTATTTACATGCTCTTTTTCCTTTTATGTTTGTAGATTATATTTCCATTTATTCACTTAATTTAGTTTTATTTTTATGCAAGTAATTATTTCTTTTTATTTTAAATAGCTCTTACTTTTCTTACTTTTTAATGTTGCAATCTGCATGTGTTAAAATGATAACAAAAATTAGAAGCTAAACCTCTTCAATTTAGGGGTAATGAAGCTCTCTTAAATCATGTAGATTCAACATATTTGCTAATTTATGATCGCATTTTATGCTTCATGGATAGTTAGATGTTGATGTAAGTTTATTCGTGAATTTGATAGCCTATGTTGTTTATCACAAATAAGCTATTCTTACTCAAATATAAACACAATTTACATTAACATCTAACTAAGTGATTTTGATCATGGAATTAAAATAGAATCTAAATTTGATGATCTATGTTACTAATCAAAAATATTAAATAGATTATGCTTAAAGTAGATTTTGTTTTAGTTTCATATTCAATTTCATGACATTTAACAAAGTGGTTTTAGTGTTGTATTAAAGTTTGATGGTTTAAGTTGTGTTAATTAATAACACAAATAGATCATACTTATGATAAATACATCACTAATACTACTAGATTGAGATGAGAAATCAAAGGTTAAATTTTGTGTTGATTTATGTGAGAGTATGAGAGTGGATTTGCCTCTAAATTGTCTCTTAATCTCATATTTTTATTCACTTTTGTTTTAGTTAGTTTTTACATTTCTTTTTAGTTAAATCAATTTCAAACTCTTTGGGCTAATTTGATTGAGTAGAATTTAAAATTAATTCAATTTCCCTGTGGATCGACCCGTACTCGCATACGTACTACAATTGTACACCATGCGCTTGCGGTTTTTAAGGGTTATATTTTTAACGGCGATTTTCTAACCGAAGTTTTTGGCACCGTTGCCGAGGAAGAGATTTGATTTTAGTTTTACTCTTCGGATTATTTTTACAATTGTCTTGTCTTATATTGTGTTTTTATTTTCTTCAAAAAAAAAGAAAATAATTTGCATTGCATTGTTCACTTGTGTTTTGATTATTTTGCATTGTTGTGTGATTTTTATTTTGATTGGTTTGAGCATTTTTTTTGTTTCATCACTTCAGTTCTATCTTCACACTTCTATTCTTTATTTAAATTTTTTTGTTTGTTACAGTGCATTTCAAAATCAACATTTCATTTTTATTCACATCTCACTGTTCAATAAAATATTTCACTATGCAGTGTGCACTTCTCTGCATTTCTGCACTACACTGTTACACACTTGCTTTACTGTTACATTGTATTCTCACTATTTGTTAACGTTAAAATATGAACGATAACACCCGGTGTGTGTAATAAGATCGTGAAAGCACCAAAATGTTAACGTTAAAATATGAACGATAACACCCGGTGTGTGTAATAAGATCGTGAAAGCACCACCCGTGTGACGGGAACAGAAATTAAGCAGGAAAATAGCAGAAATGCAGTAAATGAACAACAGATTTATAGTGGTTCGGCCCGTAATTGAGCCTACGTCCACTTTATAGTCTCTTATTGCTGATTCGGTTAC
Source organism: Allium fistulosum (assembly GCA_030737815.1). Taxonomy (NCBI): domain Eukaryota; kingdom Viridiplantae; phylum Streptophyta; class Magnoliopsida; order Asparagales; family Amaryllidaceae; genus Allium; species Allium fistulosum. Next base: position 639,771,369 of record CM060901.1, read on the forward strand.
AATTCGATACAATATCCTTCAAAATACAATGCAACTTGATTATGAAAGCACTCTTGACTACTAGCTCAATCTTTGACGATGAAACTCGACGAATCCATGTAGGATGTTAGGAGCTCTTCTCGAAGATTGTTGTAGTGTCTCGAATGCTTGAGGATCTTAGATTGCTGAATGAGAGGAGGCTTCAACAGCGTAACGGCGCTTGGAGAAATGAGTTGCAAAAAGTCCCCTTCATGTTGGAAGTGGTGGCCTATTTATAGGAGCAGATTTCTGAGCTCTCGATTTGGCCAAGTCATGAGTCGTGACCGACTCATGGTAAGTCGTGACTCGTCTTCGACTTAAGATGTCTCGTGGGCGCTATATTGGGTCCATCTGGCGGCTTAGTTGGAAGACAAGTGTTAAGTCGTAGTCGACTCACCAGATCAAAATAGCACAGGCAAGGGCATTGGATTCCAGTCTCGATAGCCTTTAAGTCGTAAGCCTGATGAGTCGTACGCACCATGAGTCGTAAGACCTTATGGGTCGTAAGTCCTTGTGAGTCGTATGTCTTTACGAGTCATAAGTCTGATGAGTCGTAAGCCCTATGAGTCGTAAGACCTTATGAGTCGTACGTTTCCATGAATCATAAACCTGATGAGTCGTACAGACCTTGACTCGCTGAACCATCTGGACCATGAGTCGTAGCAAGCTTATCTCGTAAGTCCATGAGTCGTAGACTCCTTATCTCGTAAGTCCATGAGTCGTAGACTCCTTATCTCGTAAGTCCATGAGTCGTACAGACCTGATGAGTCGTAGAGCCTTTAACTTGCTGAGTAGTTAAGTCGGAAACCTCTTAACTCTTTAAGTCGTAGACTGTTAAGTCGTAACCCACTGTAGGTTTGAGTCTACTAACTCGTGAAAATTTTAGGTCGCGGAGTAGGCTTGTCTTCAACGGCTAAGTCGTTAAGACCACTTAGGTCGTAAGTCGTTAACTCGTTAAATCATAGCTTCCTGTAGGTTGCCTCAGCAGTTAGGTCGTAAGTCCTCTCTTATCACTAGGTCGTAAGTCGTCGAGTCCCCTTAGGTTTTAGGCTTTTTAACTCGTAAGTCGCTGCTAAAAGGGAGTTAACATTTGCCCCTCGAAGCATACGTCTTAAGTCGTAAGTCGTGTGCTTCGATTTTCCTTAGCTCGCTTCTTGATGAGTGCGCTAGATCGTGACCGACTTAAGATGAGTCGTAGGTCGCGTACGACTTAGTATAAGTCGTAAGTCAGATGTGTCGATTCACCTTTCACTGTCCCAGGGCATAAATAGCTTAGGTCGTTCTCTCTTCTCCTTCACCTGTTTCATTTGTGCTTTAAGCCGTATCTGCCATTAACAAGATCTCAAGCTTCCAAAGGCGATTTCGACTCGATTTACCTCCAACCACTTCCAGTTACATCGCGTAAGCGTCTTCTCCCTTTTCCCAATCGCTGACCATTGCTATCGACCTTTCTCCATGAATTCTTCCCTTGGTCCTTGCGAATACTGCTGTGTAGGATATTCATGGAATTAAGGTGGCTTGATATGGATTGTAATGATTTGTGATCTGTGGTGGTTTTAGAAATAGGGTTGACGAAGAAGCTAACCGGTGAATGGGTTAACGGGTTGGATAGTTAAGGGTTAGGAGTTGGACGGATATATGGTTAACGAGTTAGGGATCAAACGAGTCAGGAGTTAGATGGACTAAATTCTGGATCGACCTATCACTTATAGCAACCAAGCTTTGAGTCGTAGCCGAGTTACGACTTACGACTTAGAGAATTGAAGTCCCCTTTCAATCCCCACGACTTATGACTTAGAGAATAGTTAACCCTGGCTCGTAGGAACCATTTGAGTCGTTCGCGACTTAGCACTTGTTCACTTTGCTTGAATGTGTGGTACGATTGGAGAGTTACGACTCAACTTGATTCATGGCATATCTTTTAGACCGTGAACGAGCTAGGACTTAGGAAAATCTGCCCCCCGCTAAGTTGTGATCGAGTTAGAACTTGAGCAAATTTCCCACTGCCTTGAATGCTAAGACTTGAGTTGTTTGAACTTTGGACTCTAGAATTTTGTTGCACTCTTTTATAGATTGTCAATAATTCTAACTGCCTGTTATAACATTTACAAAAAACTGGGACGAATATACTGCCACCGACTGCCCATATCGGATGACAGATTAGTTGATAAAGATAAAAATTAAATGAACTGTATGAGTGAAATGCTACGCAATAACCAACTCAAATGAAGTATTAAAGCAGAATCGTAATGGTTAACTAAAACTGATTTGTCTGCATTAACACTGCACTTGAGCATTAACAGGTTTTGAAATCTCGTAATCGACTGATTGTCAGTTAGTTTAATTCCATTTATACTTGCTTTTTCTTATTTTCATTAGTTTTGCACAGCACTTTACACTTTTAGGAAACGTGCACCTTCACTTTTGAACATTCGGCTGATTGTGTAGAATGGCATCCCATCAAGAAGATTCGGAATCAGCTGGAGAAGCTTTTCCAATTGCTACCCCGCTGAACGATCCCCCGGAAAGGATTCCTACCACTCTGAGTCATAAAGTCTTCCGTCAACTATGCACCCAGTTTGGCATCGCTGAATCTGACGCTTTGCTCCCTGGAATAAATGACACTGCTGATAGGCCGCCCCACGGCTTCATCGCAGTGAACCGCCAAATGTGCTTGAGTGGAGCGATTCCCCCGTTTAATGACTGTCTCCGAGAACTTCTCCTTCGATTATCTATCTCCCCTTTTCAACTTCATCCTAATGGCTACGCCATCCTGCTGGGACTGTGTGTGCTTTTTAAGAGAATGCTGGACCGTTTTCCCAGTTTTGGAGAAATTTGCTTTCTATGCTCATTCACAAAGACCAAAGACCATCCCTCTGTCACAGTTGTAAGGAGTGCCAGGAATCGTAAACTGATTATTGGTCTTCCCGAAAGCGTTCCTGGGTTTCTGAGCCAGTTTTTCTTTGTTCGTTGTCCCCCGGGATTTTACGCCATTTGGAGAGTGGGAAGTACGATTATCTATCTTTTCCCTGTGTTTTTCTAAATTCTTTGAAGTCCAAATTGTCAAGTGTTAACTTCTTTTTCTACTGTTTCAGCACTTCCTTCCCCTTCTAGGGAATCTCGTCACAAGACTACCTTTGAGAGGCTTATGGCCGTGCCGGTTGAGGAGAGGAGCGTTCAATTTTTATTGAGAGATGAGTTCCTCCACGAATTTGGACTCTTACATCCTTCCCGTTCCACTCAGCCACATGAAGTCCCTGATTCTCCTGCTGAGGAGTCAGATGCCCCTGTTCCTGCTAGAGAACTTTTACAGCAAAATCTTACTGCTGAGACTTCATTGGTAAAGTGTTCTACTTCTACCAACATTGCTGGACCGTCCAGTAAGTTAGCACTTGCCCCGGTTGTTGAAGAGGAGGAAAATCTTCACACTCTTGAAAAGACGGCTGAGGTGGAAGTTGAAAAAGAGAATTCTCCCCTGCACCATGGCGATGATACTTTTGATAGTCTAAGCGACATCATGATAACCTCTCAGGAGCTTTTTAAAGATGATGTTTCTAAAGTGGTCCCTCCTGTTGTCGAAGCAACTTCTTCTTTGCAACAAACCACAACGCCTTCCACACAACTTATTGCCATTTCTACACCCAAAAGTGGTTTGTAGTTTGATGCGCGTAGTTTGCACATCACACACACTTAGAATTTTGGCACTTATATGCACTTAGCTTCTTCAACTTGAGGATTTCTAAAACTGGTCTTTTTCTTCAATTTCAGGTTCTCTGATGGGGCGAAGCGGCTCTTACTACAACAAATTCCAACGTTACGGAAGCCGTGAGGCTTATGACTTTAGGAGTTATATCGGTGCTGTGAAGGAAACTGATGAGGAGAGGGCTGCCAGAAAGGCTCACGAGAGGCGAGCTCATGAAGAGCGTCGCCGGAGAGAAGACGAGGAATACTATGGGAATAGGGACGAGCGACGTGACTCTTCCCGCAGAAGCGACGATCCTTATAAGAGGAAATCTTACGATGACAGGGGAAAGAGTCATACTTCTGATGAGTCCAGCAAATGGGTCAGACTTGACGAGAAAGATACATCTAATATCTTGGAAAAGACTACCGCTTCTATTCCTCCTAATACATCTTCCGGTTCCCCTGCCCTTAAGGAATCTGACATCCAGACAATCATTAATAGGCCACAGTACCAAGCTGGAGATGGTCCTCCCACACTTCAGAGCCGATTTCCGAATTGGTGTCTGAAAGGAGCGCGTTTTGATTTGGATTTGGTCCCCATTGATAAGCAGGCGATGCTGAAAAATGTCGATGCTGTGAAACTTGACATCGAAAGGATGTCTGGATGGCAGAAGCTGGTTGATGAACTTCAAAGGGTCAACCATATGAACCTTGAGGCGATGATGACCATGGAAAATGATAAATCTGAGTGGGACAAATGGCGTAAGCAGCATGACGCGGAGATGAAAAGCATTAGCGATGGTTATGTGAAGCTCGAAGCTGAAGTTGAAAGACTTAAAAAAGAGCTCGCTACTTCTTCCACTTCTTATTCTCAGAAAGAAGAAATGCTTCAAAAACAAGTTCGAGATGCCCATGCTGCTCAGAGAGACATTGAGGTGAAACTCGAAGCAGAACAGCAGGTTACAAGAAAATACCGCGATGATGCCGTTCAACTTCGAGAGAAAGTCAGCTCTCAAGATTTAGAAATTATAAGACTGCAATCTCAGCTACTGAAGGCTGAAAGAGAACGTGATGAAGTTCTTTCTGGTAAAGCTGCAGCCGAAGAATCCCATAAGGCGACCATAGCCACCGTTGACGCGACTCTGTTCGACTTTTATATGCATTGTGTCCTGGGGCGTGGGAGCCTTTCATTTTTGGGACCAGAGTATGAAGTCACCTTAGCGGAGGTATGGGAGGCAATCATTGACTTATTTGGTGGTGCCGGATATTCTGAAACAGATCTTCAAGCTACCTACTTAAGTGAGAGCGATCGCGCTGCCCTTGCCAAAGGAAAAGAGCAGCTCATCCGAGTGCGGGCCGAGGCGACGGGAGAGAAGCTTCCTGAGAAAGAAACACCTCCTATTGCTCCTGCTTATACTTCGGCTTTAGCTCATGCGGATATTACTGGCTCTAGTTCTCATTCCACACCTCCCGCTAAGGTTGACAAAGAAACTGTATCCACCCCTACAGAGGAAGAGGCAATGAAGGACTTCCAAGCTCGGAAATTTGAGATTGATCTTGCTAAACCGGCTTCTCCAGGTAACTTTGACGATTCACGGTCTTCTTTTTTCTCGGAGAATACTGATTTTGATTTCTTTTATTATGCAGCAGTCGTGCCGGAAACTGCACCAATTCTTCCTTCTTCAGCTGTCGTTCCTCCTCCTTCTCAAGTTATATCTCTTCCAGCTTCTCAACCAGGTTCACAGGAAGAACCAATAGCAGCCCTTCAAGGTTTAGACGAACCACTTGCTTCCGAAGAACAGAAGGCAGAAGGTCTGGAAGATAGCGAGAAGACCCCGGAGCAGTCTTTTGATTATGACACAAAGCTTTCTACATTTCTTGCTCCGGGGAGTGAGTCTTCTTCCAAGAAGAAGGGGAAACGTGTGGTTTCGAAGAAAGGAAAGAAGAGTTCTTCTGCTGCTGGGGATGAGGCAGAGATTGATCCGGCTGAGTCTCTTTCTCCTTCTTCTCCGATACGGCCTACGAAGCTAATTACCAGGCCGGGTAAAAGCTCCAAGGGTGGGAAGAAGGGGAAATGAGTTTGATTTTGCATTTTCTGCTTTTTGTATTGACCGGGGATTGTGCGGATACCGGTCTCCGCTTCTTTTTGTAACCTGTACAATGTAAAAAATTTCTCATAGTGTTGAAATAAATAGATATTTTTCTTGTACAAATCCTTGTGTATGTAGGAATACATCTGTTTTTCATTTGAAGTGTAGAGTAAATGATTCTTTCTATTTGTACAAACTTTTTGTCTGTATTTCAAGAACGCATTTACTCCACATCTTTATTACGTGATATTGCAATGAACTTGTGGTATGTTGCTTGTATATTACTTTTATTAATGTAACTGAATTGTATAATGTTGCCCCCATACCACAAGTATATTGTAATATTTCTTGCTTTCACAAGACCGATACTCTTATTTTAGAGAATAACTTTCCACTTTTTCAGGGAAGAATTATTCTGCTTTTAATAGAGTATATCTTGTCTTTGGAGAAATCTTTATTTTCTTTTTCTTCCCGAAGAACACTTCGACTTCTAGGAATGATCACTTTTATTTGTTTGAAAGTGAATTTTCCTGCATAGTGAAATGAGCTTCTGAAGAAGGTTTTGATTTTTTACCAGTAAAGGGTTTATTTTTGGTACTTCAAGCAAGGTGAAGTACGCCTCTGAAGAGGTCTTTTGGTCTCCGAAGAGAAGCGATTTTGGTCTCCGAAGAGAAGCAATTTTGGTCTCCGAAGAGAAGCGATTTTGGTCTCCGAAGAGAAGCAATTTTGGTCTCCGAAGAGAAGCAGTTTTGGTCTCCGAAGAGAAGCAGTTTTGGTCTCCGAAGAGAAGCAATTTTGGTCTCCGAAGAGAAGCAGTTTTAGTCTCCGAAGAGAAGTAGTTTTGGCATTTCATCTCTGGTGAAGTGGGTCTCCGAAGAGAAGCATTTTGCACTTCTACACGGGTGAAATGTGCCTCCGAAAAGGGCTTTTTAGTATTTCATCACTGGTGAAGTGGGTCTCCGAAGAGAAGCATTTTGCACTTCTACACGGGTGAAATGTGCCTCCAAAAAGGGCTTTTGCCTCCGAAGAGGGCTTGTGCCTCCGAAGAGGGCTTGTGCCTCCGAAGAGGGCTTGTGCCTCCGAAGAGGGCTTGTGATTGCCTGGAAGTTACTTTCTCATGGTCGGAGGGGTCCACGGGACAGGCGTAAGTTGTTTGATTGGATGTTTGTTTGTACAAACGATCGCAATCAATTAACAAGGTGCCCCTTTGGTAGTCCCACCGATCTTTTTGATTGAGGAAAGCTCTCCATTTATTGGCGTGCCTCGTTAGAGGGTTTTGTTGACCCTTGGGAAGGAGCATCAGTTGGTTGGTGTGCCAGGAAGGTTGCGTCTTAGGGGCAAGTAGATCCATGGGATGGACACAAGCTGCCTGATCGGATGCATCACAATCAGTTAGCGAGGGTCTTATTCCTTCTGCTTGGGAAGGTATCCCTTTAGTGGATCTACCTGCTTTCCTGTTGAGAGGCATACCTCCCTTTGGCTGCTTCCATGTTTGCCCGCTCATGTTGTATCATCATCCGCCAATCTGCGATCCTTTATCATCGTTTCCAAGCGCGTGTTCCTTTCTTTTGCAAGTAAATTGCTTTATCCGAAGAAGTAGACTTCACTGTTGAATGACTCCACAGAGTAAACGCAAGTTATTTGGTTGGATGCCTCTTTATATCAACGATCGCAACCAGTTAACGAGGGCTTGACATAGTGGAGCCGTCAACTTTTTATGTGAAGTTCCTCTTGTATGGGATTTGAGTTTGAAATTTTTGTTGCTTGAAATTTGCTTTAATAAATGATTTGCAAGGCTCGCTTAGCTTTGCGATGGGTGAGCTTTGCTTTAATGACCTGCAGTGTTAGATCGATATTTTAGCAATACATTTAGAGTATTTACACATCGAAATATAACAGGCACTTTATAATAGAAAACACAATGCATAGTTTTTCATTATCGAGTCATGCTGATTTCTCAGCGGTTTACAATGCAGAAGTTATACATCTATCATTATCTTTACAAATTCAAGCAATGCAGTTAAGTAAAAATGAATGCTAGTTATTGTTGTTTCAGAATCTCCAAGCTGGATTTCCATTTGTGCTTGATTCATAGCTTTTGGATTTTTATGTCAGAGAAAGTGAGAGATGCCCCAGTCGCAGTTTTGTGGGTAATTAGTAGTCATCCCAACTTCTGCTTGCTGGGTATGGTCCCCCTGTGATAGCATTAATGACAAGCTTTTCTGAATCTTGCACTGCAGTGTTGTTGTGAGAATCGGATTGATGGGTAGGGTGTTGTTGATCCCGAGTGGATGAGGTTGGATCGACTCCGTTCCTTTTAACGTATTGTTGGAGTTTACCCTGCTCTAGCAATTCTTCAATCACCTTCTTTAATTGGCGACATTGGTCAGTGTCATGGCCAGGTTGATTGTGAAATTGGCAGAATTTTCCATTACGCTTTGCCCCTCTCGTCATCTCAGGTGGCTTAGGATACCTGACAATGTCCTTTGTTGCAAAAAAGATATTTCTTGGTGTATCAGTTAAAGGAGTAAAGTCCGAAGGATTAAAGCGGCGAGGTTTCTTTTCATTTCCCTGGCTTTTTCCTCCTTCATTCTCCCTTTTCTGACTTTCAGATTCTCTTTTCTTAGGTGGGACATTGTCATTATCAGTCTGGGCAATAACCACTTTCGATGTTGCAGAAAGGCTTTCAAGGCGAATGAACTCATCGGCCTTTTTATAAAATTTATCAAGTGAGTTTGGTTCCTTCATCTTTAGCCATATCCCAAATTTACTCGATTTATCAATGGCTCGCATCAAATAAGTCAGGATCATGCGTGGTTCCGCATTTTCTACCTCAGCTAAAGCTATATTGAAACGGCTCAAGAAAGATTTGATTGATTCTCCGGGCGCTTGTTCAAGGTTAGACAACGACATTATATCCTTAGCTTTTGAAGCATACAATCTGAACCGTTCTTTAAACTTTTGCGTTAAGTCGGAGAATTTATCCACAGATCAAACTGGAAGCTTTGTGAACCAAAGTAAAGCCACACCTTCCAGGTATACTAGAAAGTACCGACACTTGATCTCGTCTGATGCTCTTGCACCAGTCATATGCCAATCGTACTTGTAGAGGAAATGATTAGGGTCACTGGTTCCCCTATAGGTTTGGATAGTAGGAGGTGCAAATTTCCTTGGAAATTCCGCTCTCAGGATCCTTTCAGTAAACGGAGTTCTGCTTGGCGCAAATCCCCAGTCAGCCTCATCTTCTTCCCTTTGCATGCTCTCTTTCATGATGCGGCCAACCATTTCAGACAGGTACTCTTTATTGTTCAAAGACACCTCCGGGCAAGCACCAGTTCTTCCCTCGGAAGTTTGCCCGGGCATATGTTCATGATAAGTTGGTTGCGGCATAGAACCATCAGCTTGGAAAGGTGGCATTTCAGGAAGGGTGGTTTGATGGTTTTCTGGTTGACGATTTGCCCCGAGCAGGGCAGTTATTCTATCCATCATCAAAGCATTTTGAGTTTCAATTTGTTGGTATAATCCAGAAACTGCATCATCCAATTCAGCCCTGGTGACTCCAACGGTTGGAGTTGCTTGGTCTGTTATTGGGGAAGCGGAAGTTCCTTCGTGAGCATTTCCGGATCTGATAGGTCCACCTCTTCTTCCAGGAGCCATTATTTCGGATCTGGTTTTTTAAGAGAGGTTCTTTTTATGAATCTTTGCGAAGCAACGGTGGATGATCGCCTGAGTTGGGTTCTCAGTGAAAGCACCAAAATGTTAACGTTAAAATATGAACGATAACACCCGGTGTGTGTAATAAGATCATGAAAGCACCAAAATGTTAACGTTAAAATATGAACGATAACACCCGGTGTGTGTAATAAGATCGTGAAAGCACCACCCGTGTGACGGGAACAGAAATAAGCAGGAAAATAGCAGAAATGCAGTAAATGAACAACAGATTTATAGTGGTTCGGCCCGTAATTGAGCCTACGTCCACTTTATAGTCTCTTATTGCTGATTCGGTTACAATTCGATACAATATCCTTCAAAATACAATGCAACTTGATTATGAAAGCACTCTTGACTACTAGCTCAATCTTTGACGATGAAACTCGACGAATCCATGTAGGATGTTAGGAGCTCTTCTCGAAGATTGTTGTAGTGTCTCGAATGCTTGAGGATCTTAGATTGCTGAATGAGAGGAGGCTTCGACAGCGTAACGGCGCTTGGAGAAATGAGTTGCAAAAAGTCCCCTTCATGTTGGAAGTGGTGGCCTATTTATAGGAGCAGATTTCTAAGCTCTCGATTTGGCCAAGTCATGAGTCGTGACCGACTCATGGTAAGTCGTGACTCGTCTTCGACTTAAGATGTCTCGTGGGCGCTATATTGGGTCCATCTGGCGGCTTAGTTGGAAGACAAGTGTTAAGTCGTAGTCGACTCACCAGATCAAAATAGCACAGGCAAGGGCATTGGATTCCAGTCTCGATAGCCTTTAAGTCGTAAGCCTGATGAGTCGTACGCACCATGAGTCGTAAGACCTTATGGGTCGTAAGTCCTTGTGAGTCGTACGTCTTTACGAGTCATAAGTCTGATGAGTCATAAGCCCTATGAGTCGTAAGACCTTATGAGTCGTACGTTTCCATGAATCATAAACCTGATGAGTCGTACAGACCTTGGCTCGCTGAACCATCTGGACCATGAGTCGTAGCAAGCTTATCTCGTAAGTCCATGAGTCGTAGACTCCTTATCTCGTAAGTCCATGAGTCGTAGACTCCTTATCTCGTAAGTCCATGAGTCGTAGACTCCTTATCTCGTAAGTCCATGAGTCGTACAGACCTGATGAGTCGTAGAGCCTTTAACTTGCTGAGTAGTTAAGTCGGAAACCTCTTAACTCTTTAAGTCGTAGACTTTTAAGTCGTAACCCACTATAGGTTTGAGTCTACTAACTCGTGAAACTTTTAGGTCGCGGAGTAGGCTTGTCTTCAACGGCTAAGTCGTTAAGACCACTTAGGTCGTAAGTCGTTAACTCGTTAAATCATAGCTTCCTGTAGGTTGCCTCAGCAGTTAGGTCGTAAGTCCTCTCTTATCACTAGGTCGTAAGTCGTCGAGTCCCCTTAGGTTTTAGGCTTTTTAACTCGTAAGTCGCTGCTAAAAGGGAGTTAACACTATTACAAACATTTAAACATTTTGCACACATCAACATCAACTGCTTGCACCAAACATCACTGCCATACTACCATATCTCCAGCAAACCAATTGTTCCTTCATTGACCATCACTTAATTGAACGACACTGACCATCACTGCCATCAACTTTCTACTACCACACTGTCAACAACCACATAACCAACATCAACCATTCATCAACTCCACTTCCACATACAACAACATACCACAGCCACTCCACCTCCACTGTCATCATTAACATTCACCCAAACCATCCACTGTCATCTACTTCAATTTGCTTCATTTCTGTCATTACCATCCATTTCACTGCCATTACCATCCACTATCATTACCATCCATTTCTGCTGCAACCACATTGCTTGAACCCTTGCCCATCACCACTTCACTTATAAAAACCAAATGCTGCACAACATCCACATTGCTGCCTTCATCTACACTGCCTAACATTTCTCCACAGCAACTTTACAACAACTCCCCAAACCACCATAACAACCTGCTGTAACCATCAACTGCCTCCTCTACAATAGACCACAACATCCCACAGTTCATCCAACATTACTGCATATCATCACTACACAACACCCTCATTCTCCTACAAACTTTCCATGCCTTGTACTCCAACATCAATCAACACCCCAACTACAGCCTCACCACTCCCCACTAACTACCATCAACCACCCACCTGAAAACATTACTTCAACAAACCATCTGAACTTCTTACAACTTCACTCAACATTGCAACAGTCAAAACTTCTCACACAGCTTCATCTATGCACCCAACTTTGTCTATGCACAACTTCTCACACAACTGCAAGAGTTAACTTCCTCTGCGCAATACAGTTCACCAATGTTCCACCATCATCTCACCCATACACCATCATCAACTCTCAATTTCCTAAATCCTACAGCAAACCATCTAAAAACCGCCGCTCCAACATCATTTATACTACAAATCCATCACCTTGAACTCAAACTACCTCTTGAATCGCCCTGACCTGAATCTCAAATCCAATTCCAACTCACTTCTTTCTACTTCACCTTCATCACCAACCCTCAAATTCCTCTACAATCCTACAAACCCTAACCTAAAATCACCGCCTCGCCCTTAAACCATGACCTCAGCAAAAGCCGCCGCCTACATCAGTGGCCTGAATTCACAATCGAACTAACCTAAACACAAAATTTGAACAAGATCATTTTGCGATTGCGAATTTTTTATTGTGAATAGTGATTGCAAATTTTTGATATGTGATATACTCTTAATTCACGGACAAGTTTTTGATCTATATTATATATCGTTTTGTTTTGAAGAAAAATGAATACAAAGGTTAAAACTTGGTAATTTTTGTATTGGGCCAGGCTAACAAAATTTGTGGTGATTTTTTTATTTTTTTTTATTTATTTTTATCCTTTTATTTACTTAGTTTTAAGTTTTTCATTTCTTATTTGAAAAAAAAACAACATAAATTTTCTTTCGTTTGCCTTTGTTTTTATTTTATCTCTTCTTAAAAAAATCAAAAATACAAGGGAAAAAACAAGTTGTTTCTGTTTTAGTTTCTTTCTTGATATAAAAGAAAACAAAAAACATACAAAAAAAGTTGCTTTTGTTTTAGTCTTATAAATATTCATGCTAAACAATTTTCCAGGTTGAAATTTGCAGGAACTTAGAAGAAGAAGACTTGCTTGCAAAAAACCGCTTTGCTTGCTTATAAGAAAAAAAATATCGCCGCTTTAAATAAATTACTAATAATTCTGCAAACTCTGGTATCATGCTCTCACCTCTTGTTTTTATTTTCTTTGCATTTTAAAATTCTAAAAACAAAAACAAATTTCATTCGTAGTTGCATCGTTAAATCACATTTAATTTTTGTTTTGCATTCATATCATCTTATTTTCTTTTTTAAGGGCGATACCCAAATCCACCTAAGGTGGGGGATTTCATCACCCCTTCTTTGGCCTATAAATTGCATATCATCATAGAATTTGTTAATAATAACGGTTGGACTTTGGACTTAAGGGAGTCATGAGCTCACTTAGGGCTTAATTATATCTTGACAAGTTGTCCTCTTTCGACAATCTAACTTCATGGTATCTAGGCTAAGGTAGAGCAATAATCATATATAAATATTACGGTGATCATAAATTTTATAGTGATTGTTTCTCTGAAGGTACTTAAACCTTCGGCTGCATTGCTACGATGATTCGTGATGCACCGATAACTCCTGTCTATTACCTGGTTAAGAACTATTTTGTTGGATTAAGAAAAAGTGTGATTATACAATTATAGGTTAGAAGCTACTAAGGACGGAAAATTTGTAATTAGGTCCTTGCATTCATTTAGTTGCATTAGTTCATGCATATATAAAAAAACAACAAAATCCAAAACTTAAAAGAAATTGTACATTTTACTTAACTTAGTTTTTTTTAATCCAAAAAGAAAAGAAAAATCTTTTTAAATCTTTTCCTTTTAAAAAAAAGAAAGAAATTTTTTTTCAAGCAAAATCAAAAATCCAAAAAACAATAAAACAAGCATTTTATTTAAGTACTTTTAAAAAAACAAAAATCCAAAAAAATATCTTTTAAAAAAAATTAAAACTAAAGAAAGCAAAAATATATAAAAAATTTGAAAATCCAAAATCCAAAAAACAAAGCAAAAATCAAATCTCCCTTTTGAAAAATAAATTCCTTTTAGTAAATATTTTTCCTTTATATAAAAAAACAATTTTTCACTTCATTTTCTAAACCTTGCCTATTTCTCTTAAACTCAATTCTCATTTCTTTCGCTTCTCGACTTTTTCTTGTGCATGAGTACTAGGGCTCGTGACACAACAACAAATCGTTCAACTCGGACAAACGATACTCCAACGATGGTGTTAACCCGCCATTTTGGCAAGGCAACATACAAGCGCATTTAACCCACTCGACTACATAATGATAGAAGTTGGATTTTCATAGATAATAAACATGATCATGAAGCCAGAATATAACATAGTCGATGAATAAACATCATAAGATGTTTGAAATATGGTTTTGACAAAGATCGAGTCGTTTCAAATTGCTTGGAGGCTGCTCCAAGTCACCTTCATGTTCGCTTCGGGTTTTCAGGCATGTTATTTTGGGTCAGAGAAGGGTTTGCTTCAGGTCCTTGATGGATTACCATATTTACAAGCTACTATGAGTCACCGTGGCACTTGCTTCGAGTCAAAGATAGGTTTACTTCGGGTCAGGGAGGTGGTTGCTTCGAGTCAGAGCCATGGATCGATCAACAACCAAAGTCTCCACCAATCTCGTATCCATCCAAGTTCGTATCCATCAAACGTCGCCCACCGCTTCGTATCCATGTGCTTCATGTCGATCGTTTTCATACTCACCCACTACGTATCGATCCTGCTTCAACATGTTTCGTATCGATTAGTTAATTGATCGATACAAAGCGAGGGGCTAAGTAATGGTACAAAGCTACAAACAAAACGATCGATATGAAATAGGTGGAGTTCAATCCGTGTTCATTTGCACTTCAACTGCTTGCTTCATATCGGTCATATTCCTATATGATTTGTATCGATTAATCAAACGATCGATACGAAATCAATGATCATTTAATCGATATGAAAAGCAATCATAAGCTACTTCGTATCGATCGGTTTCAGATCAATCAATATGAAGGATCAGGTCAAGTGGTGAAACGTACAACATGGATCGAGGCATGAAACTTGGATCGATGCGTAATTGGTGGATGATGGACATACTGTATGATCGATATGAGGAGTCAACCAGCATCGGTACGAAGGGAGTGATATATGATTGATACGAAGAAGGCAAAGTCAACTCGGCATAAAAAGTGGATCGCTCATGGATTATAGCGCCACGTCGTCCTCTTGATCGATACGAATTTGGATCGATACGAGGCTATCGATACGAACGCTCCAATATACCAACAATATCAATCTTTGATCGATCATAACTCGAGATCTACAAGTCCAAATGCCTTCAAATTTTCACCATAACTTGCACACCACCAGAGGAACGTTACTAATCGATCCCATCACCAATGGATCGTTTTTTGATCGATACGAAATGTATGGGGATCGATCAGGGATCGGTCCCAAATGAGCCCGGATCGATCACGTGGGCCCACCCACGTGTGAGAAGGAGTATTTCGAATTCAAAGTCAGATATTTTCATGCTACGCCTATAAACAGCAGCCTAGTGCCTCCAGAAAAAGGGGCTTTTGACTTTTCTACGCCGTTACTCTGCTGAACTCCGTTGTAACTTGGATACTATCAATTGTACTCTTGTAAATCAGTAGAGAATCATCAATAAAATGGTAACTCTTCAAAGTGGACGTAGGATACAACACCGAACCACTATATATCTTCTGTTTTTTACTGCTTTCCTTTTAAAATTTTGAGTGTTTGTGACCAATTTTGGCACAAACAGACGTCGAACGAAAATGCCCCTCGAACTCTCATGGATAGAATCTTTCCAGATAGAGTTTTTATTCTTTCTTGCAACACGCTACCCGCCCCCAACAGTTAACCATTTTGAAATTCATTCCAATCATATTGCCACGCTCCCAAAATTTGGCAATTTTGAACACGATGACCCTTACAATTTCTTAAAAAAAATCGAACAACTTTGCACAACCATTAAACTTCAACAACTTTGTGATGACGGAATCAGACTCTGATTAATTCCATTTTCTCTTACCAATTACGTTGAATAATGGTTATATAGCTTACCATCAAACTCGATCAAAAATTGGGAAGAATTTGTTAAAGTTTTCTTAAAAAAGTTCTACCCCTTGGAAAAAACAACTAAAACCCAAAACGAAATTGTCAATTTTCATCAATTCAGCGGTGAACCTTTCGGAAAATATTTTGAAAAATTTAAAGACCTTTTGATAAAATGTCCACACCATAATTTCAAAAAATGGACCCTTTGCCAAATCTTATACGATGGACTTGAAAATAGCTCATGAACCATACTTGAATCGGTGTGCCAAGGCAATTTTCTCGCCCAACATCACGACGACGCTTGGCAATTTCTTGAAAACTTGGCCGAAAAATCTTCCCAATGGGAATGTTCTAATGAAAAATAAATTTACTCACGATCGAGCGCACATTCGATAGGATCATCTTTAGCTCTGGAAGCTAAAATCGATGCAATGATTAATAAATTCGACAAAGTTTTCTCATTGAACCAATTGAATCAAGCTTCCCAACTAGTGTGTTATGTAACGATCCGAATCACATAGCCAATCAGTGCCCTAATTCGGTCGAACAACTCAATGCTTTCAACTACATTAAAAATGACCTGTTTTCTCCAACTTACAATCCTGGTTGAAGAAATCATCCTAATTTTTCATGGAACCAAAATAATTCCAACACAAATTTGGTTCGTCCCAATTTTCAAGCATTTCTGAACAATGCTTCGAATCCTCTCTTTCAACCCAATCATTTTCAGGAAAATTTTGCGGGTCCATCTCAAAATCAACCACAACAATCTTTTGCTCCCCAAGACAATAAACGCTTAAGTTCACTTGAGAGAAGTATTGAAACTTTGGCTAAAGCAACCACTCAAAGCCTCCGATCAAACAATAATTTGAAAATTTTGTTAACCTCATACATGCAGAATACGAATCAATCGATTGCTAAACTTGAAATACAAATAAGTCAATTAGCCACGTGTGTAAGTGAACGTGAATGAGGCATATTCCTAATTCAGCCTGTCCCGAATCCAAGAAATGAAAACACAAATTTGAATCAAGCCCATGTTATTCAAGATAGCAACGTAACTCAAACGAATGCTATCATGACTTTGCATTCCGGTAAACAAATTGATAATCAAGTTGTTAATCCAAACGATTTACTGAAAACACCTCTCGACACTTCTAAAACAACAAATGAATATGAACAAAAGGTGGAGCCAAACATCGAATCAGATGCCAATCCAAATTCTTCTTCTACTTAAGTTCCATTTCCACATCGTCTTCGGCCTAATAAACACTCTGATCAAATGAAAATGATGTTGGAAATCTTTAAACAAGTGAAAGTTAACATCCTGCTTCTTGATATCCTTCAACAAGTTCCAACTTATGCTAAGTTTCTCAAGGACTTTTGTACCCAAAAATGACACACTCATGTACCCAAGAAAGTTTTCTTAGTTGCTGGACTTAGCGAAGTCTTGTCCCAATCAATTCCTATCAAATATAAAGACCTTGGATGTCTGACGATCTCGTGCACGACAGGAGACAAAACAATTAACAAATGCTTACTCGATTTAGGTGCGAGTGTCAATTTGATTCCTTATTAAGTTTACCAACATATTGGCTTGGGTGAACTTTAACCAATTAAAGTAACTCTTCAATTCGCCGATCATTCGATAAAGAAACCGTAGGATAAATCGAGGACGTACTCATCAAAATCGATCAATTCATATTCCCCATCAATTTCATCGTTTTGAAAACTCAACCTGTGAATAATCCAATGAGTCAAATTTCATTGATTTTAGGACAACCCTTCTTGGCTACTTTAAATTCTTTAATCAATTATTGAAATGGTTCGATGAAAAGTTCTTTTGGAAACATGACTTTGGATCTTAACATTTTCAATCTTAAAAATCAATTGAACGAACCACGTGACCAAACGTTGGAAGTTAGCTTCATTTAAGAAAATTTCAATAATGAAATAGTTGACCAAAACCACGAATGCGAGACCGAATACGAACAATTGTTTCAAGATGAGCCTAATGAAATTGAAAATGCGCTTCCGTTTGAACCCCTTACCGTTGAATCATAACTTCAACCCAATTCGTTGATTGAGCAACCCCCGTGGTTGGACCTCAAACCCCTTCCCAATATCTTAAGTACGCATACTTAGGTGACAATGAAACATTTCCTATCATAATCTCTTCAACTCTCTCTCTCTCTCTCTTGATAAAGAAACTTCCATACTTTCAATTCTATCAAAAATCAAAGAAGCAATTTGATGGTCGATTACCGATATAAAGGGAATTGGTCTCGCTCTTGTTCAACATCGCATCTATTTAATTAACGATGCCAAGCCTGTTCATGACGTGCAACGAAGGCTTAGCCAAAAAATGAAGGATGCGGTTTGAGACAAAATTCTTAAACTCCTTGATAATGGAATCGTATACCCAATCTATAATAGTTTGTAGGTTAGCCCAATTCATGTCGTGCCTAAAAAGTCTGGACTTACCGTTATCAAAAATGATTCTAACGAACTCATTCCAACTCTTTCTCAAATGGGTTGGCGTGTTTGCATTGTGTTACCCGGTACCCTGGCCCGGCTACACAAACGTAATTACAAAGGTCAGAATTGACTATTTATGGTAAAAATGGCCACGAGATGACATCTACATGACCAGAGTGTAATGTTTGAACAGCCATATCCGGCCCAGGTTCAATAAAATCAACGAATGGATAACACTAGATGTCGAAGTCTTGAAATTTAGTTTGGTTGGATTGGAAACCAGAAAGGATGATTAGGCAAATTCATTGAAACCTAGAGGGGTTGGTATAATGGTACTTGGATCGGCAGAGCACATGAAATAGCTCGGGTCGGCATAGTGCATAGCATCGTTCGGGTCGGCAAAGGATATAGTGGGGCTTGGATCGACAAAGGATATGGTGGAGCTCGATCGGCAAAGTGTATAAAATGACTGGGGCCGACATAGTTTATGGATTGTATCGAGTTGGCCTAGTTCATGAAATAGTACTAGGTCGGCATATTGAGGTGTTCCCAAATATTAGGTCGGTGTAGGGCCTGGAGACAAAGCGTTAGGCATAGCGTTGGGTCGGCACAAATGGTTTCGGAATGGCACACATCGTATCACGTCGGCATACATGACATTGGATCGGCATGATAGTTTGGTTGGGCACAGTATATCGGGCCGAGCTTTCCTTATGATGGGCCCAAGTGACCATGGGGAGTCTAGGCTTTGAGATGTCAGGCTGCCTTCATCTATAAATACATGGGTAGGGGCCATTTCTGGGGATCTCTTTTCAGCTACGAAGTGAAGACTCTGCCATTTTTGTAATCATTTTCCTTTGCTTTAACTTGTACTTAAGATGTTCCTTGTGAATTGAAACTGTAATCAATTGATTGAAATGCAATAAAGAAAGCATTAAGAGTGGACGTAGGCAAACAACATCGAACCACTATAAATCCCATTGTTTTTACTTTTTGCTATTCTTTCTTGCAATATATAGTGTTACTCCTCATTTTTCATTTAATTCCTTCATTTACTTCACCACTCAAACCTATTCTCGGGTGTTTGTGACCAATTTGGTTGCAAACACATTGATTATCGAAAATTAAATGTTGCAACATGTAAAGATCATTTCCCTCTTCCTTTTGTCGACCAAATGTTTAAACGTTTAGCCGGCCATGAATTCTATTGCTTTCTTGATGGTTACTCTGGCTATAACCAAATTCTAATCGCTCCCAAAGATCAAGAGAAAACAACTTTCGTGTCTCCCTTTGGCACTTTTGTGTATCGACGTATGCCATTTGGCCTTTACAATGCTCCTGCTACGTTTCAAAGATGCATGGTCAGCATCTTTTCTAATATAATCGAACGTTTTCCTTAAGTGTTTATGGATTGAAATGACACGAGCTGGAGCAATGGAGCAACTTGTGGCAAACCACCACGGGCAGGCAATTTGGGTTGGTACTGATCCCTTAACCAAGAGGATGGCTCCTCAACTACACCTGGGAAGTCGCGCTCGACTAGGAACCGGGAACTTAGGCACTGGAGCATGCTTGGACGCTGATCATTTACCTTACCAGGATGATAATAAAGTGGATCCTTAGGATACACATCTAGAGGATGATAGGCCAAGGAGGTGCGAGATGCCTATAAGATGCCTGCCGGAACATTCACGCTGGATGGAGCCCAAGCTAGCCCCTCATCCAAACTCCGGACATATCTGCAATGGTCAGGCAGCTGATGAGGGAGAACAAAGGCTTGACAAATGACGATTAGGGAGTCTCTAGGAGTCATACTCCATTTACCGATAACATTTTACAGGTCGAATATCCCCGAAGGTTTAGCATGCCTACAATGCCTGCTTACGAAGGGAAGACTGATCCCCCTATATAAAATATTGAGGTACGAAGGTTAATGGACTCAGCTAGAGCAAATAATGCAACCAAATGCAGATGCTTTCCTATAACTTTGTCTGGGATTGCTACAATGTGGTTCACAAGATTACCCCCGCGATCAATCTCGAGATTTGACGAGCTGGCTATGAGATTCATAGAGCAGTTTCGGATTCACGCCGATTGTCCCAAAGATGTGATTTCGCTATCCAGTGTAATCCAAGCTCCAGAGGAATCGCTGAAGGATTACTTGCAAAGATTTCATGTTGCTACTACTGAGGTTAGTAATCCAAATGACCACGCCATACTTATGGCTGTGATAAGGGGGTTGACCCCGAATCCAAGTTCGGTGATTAGCTAGTTGGAAAACCACCGGCCATGCTGGAGAATTTCTATGTAAAGGAAAACCAGTCATGAGATAGGAGGAAGCTAGATTGTCCAGAAGGAGCACTACTACTGGACCAAGCAGGGAAGCGGTACAAAGCAACATTGTAGTAAAGCAATCCGGTGAGAGCTCTGGAATGGTTCAGGTCAATGTCCAAAACAAGCCGGGTCAAAAGAAAAGGGGCGGAAAAGGAAATTCTTATCGGAAGAGGGAGTCCGGAAAGTGGAAGCCACGAATTCCAACTTATAACAACTATACACCCTTGAATGCCTCCTTAGAAAACATCTACCTGCCTACCTATAACACTTTCCAATATAGGAAGCCGCGTCCGAAGTAATCGACCGAGAAACGGAAGAAAACCGGGAAGTACTGTAGGTTTCATGAGTCCTACGGGCACAACACTGATGAGTGTAGGCACCTCCATGATGCCATCGAGAAATTAATTCGCCAGAAAACGTTGGTAGTTTTCAAGGATCCGCAGGATGGTGGGCAAGGAACGTCTGATCCCAATCGAGGACAAGCTCCTCACTGGCCCGAGGGGCCCGCTCAGACCAGCGGAAAGTTGGTAATAAACACGATAGTTGGTGGACCGCACCCTGTAGACAGGAGTTGGTAGGAAATGGAGCGTTATGCTAGTTCGATGAGACATGTGGACTTTGAATGTTGTTCGAACATGGAGGATGGAACTCCAGCAAAGCAGCAACGTACAGTAGTGGACGATATAGTTTTTAGATGTAGAGATGCCGATAGGGTGGAGGCTCCCTCTATTGATTCGATGGCTATCTCTGTTATGATTGGACCTGCGCTGGTGAGAAGGATATTGATCAATTGTGGAAGTTCTGTGAACATCATCTTTAAGAAAGCCTATGATCAAATGAGGATGGAGGCCAAGGATTTGAAACCATCTAAAGCTCATATACACGGTTTCAACGGTGTGGCTACCGAAGCAATAGGTTATGTCGAGTTACCGGTTGAGTTGGGAGAAGGTGAACATAGGAGGGTGCGGATCCTACCATTCATTGTCTTGGATGTTGATTCGCCGTACAATGTTTTCCTGCGCCAACCGGCCCTGGCCGATTTTAGGGCAGCTTTTGCCCCGTGGTGCTTGACTTTAAAATTTCCCATAGATAACAGAGTAAGTGTTGTGCATGGCGATCAGGCGACTAGCCATGCTTGTTATGTGGCTGAGTTGAGAAGCCCAGTGGAAAGAGAAGGGAAAGGGTGTGGACAAGTCTGTTCGCATCCAAGTTGCTGAAGATTGACAAATAGCGCATAAGCCTTGGCTTGAGCACCATAGCCGGTTCTATAAAGATATAGATTTGAGGGACGATGAGGAGGAACCCAAGGAGGCCTAGGTAGCGCCGGCTGAACTGATGATTGATATCACAGTCAGCCACAATGATCCATCATGAGTGTTGAAGATTGGATCACAACTCAGCCCTTCAATGATGAGGGAACTTGCTGATTTTCTTCGAGCGAAACTTGTGTATTCGCTTGGACTCATTCTGACATGTGTGGGATCTCACCTGCCATTGCGAGCCACACACTGAATATTGATCTGAATTATGTCCTTGTGAAGCTGAAGAGATGAGGTTTGGACCTTGAGAGGTCCGTAGCTCTTAAAGAGGAGGTGGATAAATTTAAAGCCAACGGGATTATTCGCGACGCCATCTATCCCGAATGGATATCTAACCCAGTGCTGGTGAAGAAGGCAAATGGGAAGTGTAGAATGTGTATTGACTATTCGGATCTGAACAAGGCATGCCCTAAGGATAGTTTTCCCCTGCCTAGAATTGATCAGTTAGTTAATTCGACCGCATGTCATAAATTGTTGTCATTTATGGATGCGTACTCAGGGTATAACCAGATCCCGATGCACATCCCAGATCAGGAGCATACCAGTTTTCTCAGGGACGTTGGATTATACTGTTATGTAGTAATGCCGTTCGGATTAAAGAACGCAGGAGCTACCTTTCAGTGTTTGGTTAATCGCACATTCAAAGATAAGATTGGGAGGACAATGGAAGTCTATGTGGATGATATGCTCGTGAAGTCATAGCAATCAAACAACCACACTCGAGACTTATCAGAGATGTTCAATATCCTCTGTTTTTATAACATGAAAATCAACCGTTTGAAGTGCTCATTCTATGATGCCTCAGGAAAGTTCCTGGGCTTTATTGTCAATGCGCGAGGAATCGAAGTGAATCCAGAGAAGATTCAAACCATTCGGGATATACAAGCTCCCAGAACTATTAAGCAAGTGTGGTGTCTGAACGAGAAGGTCACTGCCCTGAGTTGTTTCATTTCTAAGGCAATCGATAAATGCATTCCTTTCTTCGATTTGATAAAGAAGAGGAAGAGGAATTTCGAGTGGAAGCATGTAACGACCCTGAATTTTTGACATTTGAAATATGAATATTTAATTGAGTTTAAATATTCGAATGATAATTTAATTTGAAATTCAAATATCAGAATGAATTTGGCGATTAAATTTTTGAATTTAATTATTGAAACTGGGTAAAAATTTGAATCTTCCATTTTAAGCTGATTAAAAATAATATGAAGTCTTAGAAAATTCATATTGATAATTCTGAAGGTACTGGAACTTTCAGAATTGAATTTGAAACTGTTCCGTTCAGTTTTGAAATTCTATCGTTTAAATTGAATTGGAAAATAGCGTTCCGGGGCGCAGTCTCGGAATTCGACGAAACCAGTTCCATTGGATCCGTAATATTGAATTATTACCGGATTTCAAATTTCGTATTATTCGGAGTTGTTATGTGAGCATACGATAAGCAAACGCGTTTAGAATTAAATTGAAATTTGATTTAAAATTTTGTACAAATCAAATCACAACCATCCTATAATCGTACTCAAGCCACCCTACTCTCTTTTAATCGCGTACGTTTGTCCCTCTTTTCTCCTCTGTAACACTCGTACTCAAAAGAAAAACTTTCTCATTCAAATTTAAAAATGGCCGATCCATTTATCTTCCCTCTCTTCAAATGGAATATGTGAGCAAGCTATCTTTCACTTCGTTATTTCATTCTCATTCGAATCAAAGAAAAAAATGGCCGTAGCCCCTCTTCTTTCATAAATCACAAATTTCCCTATTCCCTTCCCAGTTCAAAAAAAAAATCGAATGATTCCCAAATCGCACGGCAACATCAAGACGCGATTGGATTTGTGGTCGCATGGGCCATGCGAAGCATCGACAGAGGCGCGTGCGCGCGAGGAGTGGCAGCAAATAAGGCGATGACATCGTCGAAACTAGGGTTTCGCGAGATGGCGACCATGGCGGAGGCACGTTGGATGATGCGCGAGCATCGTTCGTGAATAGGGGCGTTCGTTCGAGGCGAGGCGGGCTCGAGCAGTGACAAACGGCAAGATCAGAAGGTGGGTTGCTGGAGGGTTTCGCGAGCAGTTTCACGAGCAGCTAGGGCCGGTGAACTCGGCAGAGGTGGCGTCGCAATCTATAGGCAAGTTCGATTCGATGGCATGGTTCATCGATGGCATCTTCGAGTTCAGATTCGTGGACAGTAAGGTATAAAATTGATTTAAAATTTAAATTTTTGTAATGTGTATATATATGTTTATAAAGAGAACATAAAAATATATTACAGTAAGAGCAGTAACCCTGTTTTTAGATTTTTATGTAAAGCTTAAAGTAGAAATTTTTGTATAAGAAGAAAAAGAATTTGTAAAGGGGTTGAAGAGTTTATACATAGATGTAATCTTTAAATCTATATAGATTATAAACCTACTGTTTAATTTTTAAGAAATAGATTACGATGATTTACTTGTTTAATCAACTTGTACAATTTCTTTAATTACAAAAGATGATTTATTAAAGGGAAATTGGTTTAAATTAAATTAGTGGTCAGTCAGATAATTAAAAGGCAATTGATTTTTCGATTAATTAAAAAAGGAAATAAATTGTTCGAATTATTCGAATATTAATACATTGTATAAATTGTTTTATACAAGGTTTAAAATCAAGAAACAGCCGAAAACGGAAATGGATTGCAAAATAAAAAGCAAAGGTGAGATCTTCTCACTCAAATGAAAAGTGGAATTTTTAGTTATTGATTTGATTGTCTGTTTGGTTGTGATATTAGATATAGTAGGATATATCTATATATATAGCAATATATACATATTGGCATATGTATATATTGGATTGATTGATAACTTGCAATTATATAGCGGATGAGACCCTATTGCGCCGTTAGTAAGCGGATGATATTTTTATAAAACCCATATACCATGATATTCCACCTCGAAGTGGAATTGGTATTGTGCTAACATCTATGGATGCAGGGAAACAGGTTGGAGGGATCCAACTGGATTCCTCAAAACATTTGAATTGATTTCATATGTTGTTTGATTGATTATTTATAATCTGTGTATGATTATATCTGTGATTGAATTTGTTGAAGGCTATAATTTAGCCGAATGCATTTTTGGTATCATTGGATACCAGAAATAAATGAAATTGGATTTTTGAAATTAAAAATTGAATTTTAGATGGTTTGGAAGAATAAAAGAATTTATTTAAAAGGAGATAAATTTGTTTGAAATCAAATTGATAATTGATTGGGTAATTGAAATAAATCTTTGAGAAATCGATATGAAAACTTATTTGGTGTTTGAATGAAAATTTATTTTTGATGTTGAGAATAAATTTGGAAATCGATTTGTAAAAATGATTTAGTCTTTGGGATTAAAGTTAGAATCAATTTGAAATGTGATTCAGTGTTGAAGTAAATTCAGAAATCAATTTGAAATTCGATTTGGGATTTGAAATAAAATGGAGAAATCAATTTTTAAAGTTGATTCGGGGTTGAAAATGAATATTTGGAAAACGATTTGAAAATCGTGTAAAAGTGGATTTTTGGGAATGTAAATTCCGAATAGAATTTGTAAAGGGAACAGAAATTTGTTTTAAAAATAAATATTGATTTATTTTTAAAGTGTGGAAAATATGATTTGAAATCGGATTTTCAAAGTGATGAAGTGTGGAAATAAATTTACAAATTTGAAATGTAAATTTGAAATAAATCGATAAGGATTTATCTAGTTGGTTTAAATGGACCAAAAATATGATTTGAAATTGATTTTCAAATGTGAAGTGTGGAAAATGTATATATCTTTTGAAGATATTTTGAAATAAATAATTTGGGAAATTTTTTTTGAATTGGATGTTTGTTGTGAATGTTGTTGATAGTTAAATAACCAACTATCAACATTTGCCTTTGAAATGACACTTGATTTGTTTTAAAAAAACAAACGCTCATTATTCGGTTAAGCCGGGAGAGGACCTTTGTGTCATATAACCCATTCCGAATAGTGATACGTCGTGAATGGATTGCATTTGAAGACCGGTGTGAAGACCGGATATTGAAAATGAAAGGACAACCTGTCGAATGTCTCTGCACCGAGTTGCTCCGGTATAGAGATTTATATCACTCTTTTTGTGATGGGAAGTCCGGACGTGATTAGTGAATATCCGGATTGCAAGGGCTTCTTTGGAAGTGCCTTCGGTTCTGTTCGAACCCGGAACAGACTTGTATGGATGTGTGTCTGACGTTACACTTTGAGATGTAAAGCTGGTTTCTATCAAATACATTTCTGTTAGTGGCGGAGAATTTATTCTCTTAGCTTAACACCCTTCTCTGAGACGTACGAGCTCAGAGGTTATGTAGTTGATGGTTACTAGTGATACATTCCCAATTTGGTAATGTGGCATACGAAGTGCTGTTGATCAGTTGTTGGTCAAAGCGTGGCTTTGTGAAAAAGCGTAGTTATGTGGACGAGACTTCGTCGAGCCTCACAACCCGGTAATGGTCGAAACAGGAATGTTGCGACAAAGGTTTGTAGGGGTAGTGCCCCTAGGGAATGCCATTTCCTTCTGGATAAAAGGTGATATCATGGTATGGAGCCCAGATATTTTACCTATGTTGATTATATTTTGTGGCTGTTGCTTTGTGATTGAGGATCCTCGGATAAAGGTCGGTAACGACCGGGGGATGGCATAGCTCGTGTGTTAGTTACCTAGTTACAGCTCGGTTAGAGCGTGAGGTAGCGTCGGCCTTTTGTTTGCTGAGATCCGGTTAGGATCCGGGGCGTCTTTCCAGAGGCGTTTCTATTTCGGTATAAGGAAGTTCCTTTGCCTGACCATTTGTTGGAAATCCAAAGAAACAATACGAACCCTATACGGTTTTTAGTTGTATTACCTGCTATGGAATGTGGCGGTAACCTGCTATTGAACGTAGTAGCTATAGTAGACATACAACAATGGTTGTATGTTGGCTAAGATTGATATTATACTTTCGAAATGTTTTCCACACTAGACATTAAGAATAATATCAATTGATTTTGCGTAGTAAGCATTTTTGACTATCATAAGGACAAATCTCCTCTAATTCTGCGTTTGCATTGTGTGTGTGGCGGGAGGCCTTATGGTAGTTTCATTTTCCAAAAGCATTGCGAATTGTTTTATTTTCTTTGCAAAAATAACTGTTTACGATCTCACACCAGTCTCCATGACTGACCTGGAGTTTATTGTTCCCTTTCTAAACTCTGGGTGCCCACAATTTTCCACACGGGCAACCTAGAGTTATTTTTATCAGGATATTCTGGATATTCTGGAGCTTTGGAGATGAGCTGGATGGTGAAGCGTACTATCGTACTTGTTTATTATTTCCGCTGTGTATTCTGTATGTGGACAAGTTTATATAACTGTCCAGTGATGTGTATTGTTGTAAACTCTGATGATTGATGTATGTATAAACTGATATAGTCTTTTGTTTTAAAGATTATTGATTTATCTATTGTATATTATTCCGCTGCGATATGTGAGATTCTGATATTGTTTCTGTTTCTGTTCTTTCTTTTTTTCTGTCTTCTTCTACCTCTTCTTTTTAACCCTAAAGTTTCGCGTTTCCGCCCTTCAATTTTTCGACAGTTGGTACAGTGGTCGTATCGGTGTCGAGTTTTCGGAAGACGGATTTGCGGGTCTTTACAAACATGACTGTGAAGGCACGTTCCAAGCTTTAGTGAGTCATTTGGAGAGACCCCCTATTTTTTCAAAGCCGGTAGATCATGAGGAGTTGTACATTTACATGGCAGTATCGCCACATGCCATAAGTGCTGCACTGATTCGTGAGGATAACCAAATTCAAAGACCGTTGTACTATGTCAGTAAATGATTGATGGGGGCAGAGAGAGACTACCCGAAGATAGAGAAATTGGCATACTGCTTGGTTATCGCGTCGCGCAAACTTCGCTTGTATTTCCAGGCATATCCAATCAATGTCTACACCGATCAGCCTTTACGACAGTCTTACAAAGACCCAAGACGTCCGGGAGGCTGGTTAAGTGGAACATTAAGCTCAGTCAGTTCGACATCACATATCTGCCCTGAAGGGCTATCTAGGGACAAGCATTGGCCGACTTCATAGCAGAGTTTACCATGCAGGATGAGCCCTTGGAGAGCAGTGTAATCCCTATTGTACGATCGAAGCTATATACCGATGGAGCATCCAATGATCACTGTTTCAATGCAGGCGTCGTACATGTAACCCCCGAGAACCGGTTAATTTTCTATGACCTGAAGCTTGATTTCCCTACTATGAATAACGAAGCCGAGTATGATACATTAATTGCTAGACTTAAGCTTGCTAGAGAGCTAGGGGTGAAACTAATCAAAATCTTTTGCGACTCGCAGCTGGTGGTGTACCAAGCTAGGAGACACTACCAGGCAAAGGGACAACACTTGCCCCGTATCTTACCCGATTTCGGGAGTTGTTGATGGATATGGAGTACTACAACATTTTGCATATCCCGCATGAGCAGAATGGGGCAAAATTTGCAAGCGCTGGCAATGCTCAACAGATGGGCTTGGTTCCGGTCGAGACCCTACATACCCTGAGTATAAATGCAATGGAAGTTGATCATGTACCGGAGATGGTGCCCGATAAGTAGTCGTGGATGTCCCCCTTTAAAGAGTTCTTTTTGCGTGGAGCTTTGCCTGAGAAAAGGAACGAAAAGCGACAAGTCCTTCGTAAAGCCTTACGGTATATTATACAAGACGGGATTATGTATCAAAAGGGATTCTCCGTTCCCATGCTCAAGTGTATTGCCCATGTCTTGAAAGAGGTCCATGAAGGAGAGTGTGGCAACCATACTGGAGGGAAAATGTTAGCTTAAAAGATACTCCATTATGGGTACTACTGGCCGACCGTGAATCGAGATGCCGTAAATCATGTGAGACGATGTGGCAAATGCCAAATATATGCAAAAGTCCCAAGAGCGCGGCCGACAGAAATCACGCAAATGGTTAGTCCATGGCCGTTTGCGGTATGGGGAATTGATATTGTCGGTTTATTGCCGATTTCCAAAGGTGGTGCGAGATATGAAATTGTCACGGTTGATTACTTCACCAAGAGGGCCGAAGTAGAGCCATTAGCTACGATCAAATCCAAGAAAGTCATTAACTTTGTTGTTCGAAACATTGTATGTCGTTTCGGTCTTCCGCGAACTATCGTAACTGATAACGGAACTCAATTTGATAGTGTTAGGTTCAAGGAGTTCTGTCGAAGGTATCGTATTGAGAAAAGATTTGCAGCAGTCGCTCACCCTCAGGTGAATGGATAGGTTGAAGCTGTAAACAAGATTACAAAGTCCATTTTGAAAAAGCGTTTGGACAAGGCTAAAGGCAAGTGGGTGGACGAACTTCCTACGGCGCTCTAGGCCTACAGAACCACTCATAAGTCTACGACTGGTCACACTCCATTCGCCTTGGCTTACGTAGCCGAAGCAGTCATTCTCGTGGAACTCAAAGTCCCTTCCCATTGGGTGACTTACTATGATCCCAGAACAAATCAAGATCTCTTATTGGAGTCATTGGACTTTATTGATGAAAAGCACGAGGAAGCCGATTTGAGAGCGACTGCACATCGACACCGGGTTGCCCGGTACTATAATACTAAAGTCCGACCGAGAAATTTTGAAGTGGGCGACCTTGTCCTTAAACGAATCTTTCCAATCCCATTGCATATGAACCCGACATGGGAAGGGCCATACGTCATTGAACAGAGGCTTGGAGAAGGAACTTTCAAGCTAGCGACTGTTGATGGCGTAACGCTTCCAAGAGCGTGGAATAGCGAGCATTTACAACGCTATTTCACCTAAACTATTTCTTTCATATTTCAGTAGAATTTGTTTTCAATATTTGCTTCTGTATTTGATTTTTTGATGTGTAACAAGGCAAGTTATTCTGTCCTTATTTTTGTGATGAATAAAAGCTTGAAGCTCCCTCTGCGTAAATTACTGTTATTGCCTGCTATGTTAAATATGTGTTGAACTGATTGATATCGACGTATGCATTGTATGAAAAAATGTGTAATGAAAAAAATTGCTAAGTCCCTAGAGTGCGGATTAGAGTACTATGAGTCTCTGAAGCGCAGACTAGAGTATAAACGACTTGAAAAAATCTCTAAGTCCCCAGAGTGCGGATTAGAGTACTCCGAGTCCCCGTAGCGCGGACTAGAGTATAAACGACTTAAAAAAATCTCTATGTCCCGAGAGTGCGGATTGTTAGTCTATAGGATAATGGTTTTGATGACAACAACTATAGAAGTGTTATAAAATATATATGTGCAGGAAATCTATATGCAGGTATCAACAAAAGAAGACTGTACAGTAAAGAAGACAAAGATCAAGAGTTCAAGATTGAAGACTCATGAGATTCAAGATATTCAAGAGTTCAAGACAAATAATATAGTTAGGTTAGATATTTGTTAAAACTTCTTGAAAGCACTATCATTCTTTTTTATCCAATTTACTCGTGGAATGGAATCCACTTCGTTCTTGTTAAAGGGATGGAACCCTAGTGAGATGGAACTCACGAAATATCTAGTGGAACGGATAGTGGCCCTATTTTGTTATCCACTAATTTTGATTCAAAATGATTTTCAAAATTATCTCTTGTTTCATAAAATGATTTTCAAATATTCCTTTTCAAAAGAAAAACCTTCGTTCGTATTTCCAAAAATGTTTTAGCCTCAAAATCATATTTATCATTTTGTTATATTTTGATTTCAAAATTGTCCTTGATATTTTAGCCTCAAAATCTATTTTAATATTATATTTACTTTAGTTTATTTACCTTGATTTTAAATATATTTTAGTATATATACATACATATATATATATATTCATAAGTATTTCTACTTCTAAATACCTTATACAAATACATAGAGTCCATTTGAATAAAGTTGCATATGTTTTAAATCATCATTTTCAAAGAAAAGCAAATCATCATTTTTAATAGACCATGTCGACATCATAGTTACTCGTCATGTCGACATGCTTCCCGTTATAGCAAAGGTTGTTTTCAAAAGAAGTGTCTATTCGTTTAAATCTCTTTGAATGGACACATCCATTCATTCTCTATAAATAGAGACTGTTATGGACGTTTTCTAGTAACTACTTTCTTTATTTTCTCTCCTCTTTATTCTCTTATCTTATTTTCTAATCATCATATCCATATTCTGCCAAAATCTTAAGTGAATCAATCCAGAATATCTCTAGTTTGATTCTCTGCCACTCTCTTCAAAGAATCTCAGTGCTTATCAGAGTTATAGATACATTTGTACTCAAAGAAACTTGTTTAGGGTTATAAAGGTGTGATCGTGTCCTTGGAAATCGATCGGGTGAACTTGTGTCCTGTGAATCAAGTGGTTCTACCCAAAGACCTGAGAATCTGGAGGGTGTACCTCGTTGCCTTGGAATCGAGGGATTGTAATCTAGATTATTATTGAATAGAAAGCCGTACGAGTTGTGCGGGACTGGATGTAGGGTAACACCGAACCAGTATAAAATTCCTGGTGTGTTCTTTCCTTTACTTGCTTTTTATTTATATTTGCATCTGTTTGTGATTCTATGATTTGATCTATGATTGTGTATTTGCATTAAGTTAGTTAAATCAATTTAAATCAAAGAAGTTTTAAAGAAATTCTTAAAACACTATTCACCCCCCCTCTAGTGTTAAATAGCCTTAAGATCATCTTCCGCGTCCCTGTCACGGATTAGAGTACTTTGAATCCCCGGAGCGAGGACTAGAGTATAAACGACTTGAAAAAAATCTCTAAGTCCCTAGAGTGTGGATTAGAGTACTCTGAGTCCCCAGAGTGTGGACTAGAATATAAACGACTTGAAAAAATCTCTAAGTCCCCAGAGTGCGGATTAGAGTACTTTGAGTCCCCGTAACGAGAACTAAAGTGTAAACGGTTTGAAAAAAATCTCTAAGTCCCTGTTATCCCAACTTTTGGCAAAGTCGAGATACCCAAAGATTAACTGAAAATCAATGATTATTAGTCATGAACATCGATTGTGCATCGCAGGTTCACCATGGATATCGATGAATTTTGTCCGAGTCCGGATCGGGCTACAATTGATAAGACACGACAAGCGAAGTAGTGAAAACCAGCATTCCAAATTTCGGGGCAATCCGAGTTCATATGCTCGAGTTATCGCCAATGGAAGATGGATGAAATAGGCTAGGGTCGAATCCATGAGGAAAGGCTGATTCGAATCGGTCAGAGGAGCATTGCGTCGAATCCATGAAGAGCACACTTGCTTCGACTCCATCTATCGGGAATTGGTTCGTATCCATCAGGAGCAACCATGCTTCGAATCCATCCGCGCATGCCTTAAGCTTCGAATCCATTGGAGCATTCCCCACCTTCGACTCCATCGAACAAGTCCTCATATGCCTAAGTTCGAATCCATCCTCACATACTCCAGTTCGAATCCATCAAAGGAAGGATCCTTCGAATCCATACAGGTGGAGAAGCTCCGACTCCATCGCATTCGAATCCCCAGACTGAGACAACTTCGAATTGGTCCACAGCAACATGTCTAGATCGATTCGAACGAGCACCAGTTTCATCGATTCGAAGGAAGAGAACCTTCGAATCCAACATCTCGAATCCACCAAGTAAACGCGACTAAAACCACGGATTTGACCCAGAAAACTCGGAGAAAAAGGGGGATTGACCCGAAGCACGCGCACCACGTCATTGCCTTCACGTGCTAGGAGATGGAGTCGACCCTATGGATTCGAAGGTATCGATTCGAACGACTCCAGGAAGCGAAAAACACCATATTGAATCGATCATAACTCAATTTCTACAAGTCCAAACGCCATGAAATTTTCACAGAAGCTTGAACACCTGATGAAGAATGACCACGCCAAATTTCAGCTTGATTGGACAATTTCTTGATCGATTCGAACCAAGGGTCGAATCGATCCCAAAGTGGGCCCGGAACTCCAGATTTCAGCCATGTGGGCCCCCTGACGTACCAGAACTGGTCTTCCCTCAATTTAGGCGAAATATCAGCCTCCTACACCTATAAATAGAGCCCCTGCTCATTCAGAAAAGAGGTCGGACAATTTTGAGAGCTAAGGAGCGCCCAGATTCTGCCAGATTTACTCCAGATCACCATTGCTGCCTTAGATTCAGACTTAGTTCAGCAAATCAGTTGTAATACAACATACGAAATTGTAATCTTCAAGCATCGAGCAATAAAATCATAAAAACCTTGAAGTGGACGTAGGCCGGAGATAGCCGAACCACTATAAATTGTGTGTCACTGTTCATTATTTCTTGATTGCTGCTTATTACTTGCTTAGATTTGTGATTTGTGTGTGAATACTATTGATTCGTATTCATACGCTGGTGCTTTCACTACACTTGGGGTTTGTGACCATTTTTGGTGCAAACACTTTGGTGCTTTCACTGAGAAGAACTAGCACCCGCTACACCAGATTCAGAGTTTAGACTTGAAATTTTAAGGGTTCAGATTAGACTCTACAATGACTCGACAAACTAGACAAAGAGCTGAGAGGAGCCAACAAGGAGGAAGTCAAGAGGCATCCTCTGGCGCTGGAGAAGGACAAGCTTCGATCTACATTACTAGAGATGAGATGGAGGCTATGAATAACCTAATGCAGGAGAGAATGATGAAAAGCCAACAAGAGATGCTATAGAATTTCTTCGAGCAGATAAGAGCTGCAGGAACACAGAACCTTGGACCAGCTACAGCGGCTGTGAATGTGGAACAAGGAGCTAGGGCTATGGAACCCAACGGAGGACAGAATACAGAACCAGAAGGCAATCAGCAAGGGCTTGGGGGGCAGGCCCGCATGATCCAACGCAGAAGTACCTTTGGAAGGAGCTCAACCGGCTAGGGCCAATACAAATGCTAACGAGCCACCCGAAGAGTACGTACCAGAATTCCCTACGAGACTCGGAGGGCAAGACCGAGACGTGACAAGGGGGCAACCCCTAGATGGAGATGAAAGAATGATTGGCCTAGTGAGACGACTCATGAGAGGAGGGTTGTCAGGAGGAGGATTGGAAGAAGTTAGTCGGAGTCCGTTCGCTCCGAATATCAGGAATGCAAGGAACCCTCCGAAGTTCAAACTACCAACGCTGAATCCTTATGACGGAAAGTCAGACCCGACCATGCATATCACCAGATATATCAGACACATGGAAGTGCTGGGAGCATCCGAGGAAGTGATGGCACGATGTTTCCCCTTATTCTTATCAGATTTGGCTGCGCTTTGGTTTAGGCAGCTAGAAACCGGATCAATCAGGACATGGGGCGAGCTTGTGGATTGCTTCATGAAGCAGTTTAGGGTTCACGTGACGCGACCTAAGAGCGTGATGACTTTGGCATCAATAAAACAAAGGACCGGAGAGTCCATAAAAGATTTTTTGTTACGATTTAATGCGACGGTGACTTCTGTAGATCGCCCGGACCCATCGATGATTTTGATGGCGGCAGTGGCAGGAGTTGGAGAAGGCACCGAATTTAAAGACTCTTTGACTAAAGATCCACCGCAAGATCTTGGAGAGTTTTTCCATGAAGCTGAAAAATTCATTGGATTAGAGGAATCACGAGCCGAGAGGCAGGAAATAAATGTTGCACAAGGCGAAGGAACCGCCAGGGAACAGTCCAGGGCAGACAAAGGAAAGAGAAAGCAAGATGACGCACATGATGGTCCTGACAAACAGAAGAAATTCCGAGAGCCTAGATTCAGGCAGTACACTGACTTGGTGGCAGGACTGGAACGAATTTACACCGAAACTCGGGGGCAACTCCCCTATCGAAAACCACCCAGGAGAGATCCCACGGAGCGGGAACGTAGGACTGGAAAGTACTGCCTATTCCATGAGCTGGATGGGCACACTACCGATGAATGCCGCCACCTGAAGGATGAGGTGGAAGAACATGCCAGGAGTGGTAGATTGCCGCAGTATGTCAGAGAACGTACGACGGCGGTTAGACCCGAACAACTACCGCCTCAACCAAACAGGAATGATCCTGGATCGGGATCACGACTCGTCATCAACTGATTGTGATGGCAAGGGCCAAGCTCAAGATTTGGACTCTGGTCGATTAGTTTTCTTAGATTTGATTTCCAAAATAAAACGGCTATCCCACTTACTCATGTACGGGAACCGGAGAGATCCCTAGGCATGCTCTGAGATGGAAATAGACCGCTCCGCCCGGAGAGGCATTATCTTATTTTTCCTGGTGTTTGAGATTGAACATCTAGGATTTGAATTTAATAAAGAAACACTTATTAAAATAAACCTTTGACCGGAGAGTTAAAGGATAAACATTAAATATCAATATAAACATGATCGCTTTATGATCCTACCCGGAGAGGCAGGGTCCGGAGTGCAAGAAGTGAGTTGCTTCGCCGGAGAGCGACAGGATCAACTCACTTAAGCATCGTTTCCTATTTACCGGAGAGTGATTGGATCAGGATTCGATAAGAGCCCGGAGAGGGTATGATCGGCCCACGATTTAGGCCATGACATCGCTTAATGTTCAGATTCACTGAACCGGAGTGCAGGAGGTGGGTCGCTTCGCCGGAGAGCGACAGAATTGACTCACTTAACGTTGTTTCCCCTTCACCGGAGAGTGACAGGATGGGATCCAGCATGAGCCCGGAGAGGCTATGATCGGTCGAGAACGACCAAGACATCGCTTTTACGCCCTAACTGGGGCCGGAGTGTAAGGGGTAGAAAGCAACATCGGAATGCAATAGGATCTTTCTATTCGATCGCTAAGTCTGGAATGGGCTCGGTAAGGGTCCGGAGTGACCATCGATAATACGGAGAGACGGTAGAATCTCATTCTTAACTTCCACTAAAAGAAATTGATAACAATTCGGCTTCGAACAGCCATGGACTTGATTGAAAATGCTATAAGCTATGAGTAAAACATGAACTCACTGCATCCAACTTAAGACTGATCAAAACACGCCTTTTACCAAAAAGGCATGTTTTGGGGGGCAAAATGTTATCCCAACTTTTGGCAAAGTCGAGATACCCAAAGATTAACTGAAAATCAATGATTATTAGTCATGAACATCGATTGTGCATCGCAGGTTCACCATGGATATCGATGAATTTTGTCCGAGTCCGGATCGGGCTACAATTGATAAGACACGACAAGCGAAGTAGTGGAAACCAGCGTTCCAAATTTCGGGGCAATCCGAGTTCATATGCTCGAGTTATCGCCAATGGAAGATGGATGAAATAGGCTAGGGTCGAATCCATGAGGAAAGGCTGATTCGAATCGGTCAGAGGAGCATTGCGTCGAATCCATGAAGAGCACACTTGCTTCGACTCCATCTATCGGGCATTGGTTCGTATCCATCAGGAGCAACCATGCTTCGAATCCATCCGCGCATGCCTTAAGCTTCGAATCCATTGGAGCATTCCCCACCTTCGACTCCATCGAACAAGTCTTCATATGCCTAAGTTCGAATCCATCCTCACATACTCTAGTTCGAATCCATCGAAGGAAGGATCCTTCGAATCCATACAGGTGGAGAAGCTCCGACTCCATCGCATTCGAATCCCCAGACTGAGACAACTTCGAATTGGTCCACAGCAACATGTCTAGATCGATTCGAACGAGCACCAGTTTCATCGATTCGAAGGAAGAGAACCTTCGAATCCAACATCTCGAATCCACCAAGTAAACGCGACTAAAACCACGGATTTGACCCAGAAAACTTGGAGAAAAAGGGGGATTGACCCGAAGCACGTGCAACACGTCATTGCCTTCACGTGCTAGGAGATGGAGTCGACCCTATGGATTCGAAGGTATCGATTCGAACGACTCCAGGAAGTGAAAAACACCATAATGAATCGATCATAACTCAAGTTCTACAAGTCCAAACGCCATGAAATTTTCACAGAAGCTTGAACACATGATGAAGAATGACCACGCCAAATTTCAGCTTGATTGGACAATTTCTTGATCGATTCTAACCAAGGGTCGAATCGATCCCAAAGTGGGCCCGGAACTCCAGATTTCGGCCATGTGGGCCCCCTGACGTACCAGAACTGGTCTCCCCTCAATTTAGGTGAAATAACAGCCTCCTACACCTATAAATAGAGCCCCTTCTCATTCAGAAAAGAGGTCGGACAATTTTGAGAGCTAAGGAGCGCCCAGATTCTGCCAGATTTACTCCAGATCACCATGGCTGCCTTAGATTCAGACATAGTTCAGCAAATCAGTTGTAATACAACATACGAAATTGTAATCTTCAAGCATCGAGCAATAAAATCATAAAAACCTTGAAGTGGACGTAGGCCGAAGATAGCCGAACCACTATAAATTGTGTGTCACTGTTCATTATTTCTTGATTGCTGCTTATTACTTGCTTAGATTTGTGATTTGTGTGTGAATACTATTGATTCGTATTCATACGCTGGTGCTTTCACTACACTTGGGGTTTGTGACCATTTTTGGTGCAAACAGTCCCCAGAGTGCGGATTAGAGTACTCTGAGTCCTCAGAGCGCGGACTAGAGTATAAACGAATTAAAAAAATCTCTAAGTCCATAGAGTGCGGATTAGAGTACTCTAAGTCCCCAGAGCGCGGACTAGAGTACAAATGACTAGAAAAAATCTCTAAGTCCCCAGAATGTGGATTAGAGTACTCTGAGTCCCCGGAGCGCGAACTAGAGTATAAACGACTCGAAAAAATCGCTAAGTCCCCAGATTGCGGATTAGAGTACTCTAAGTCCCCAGAGCGCGAACTAGAGTATAAACGACTCAAAAAAGATCTCTAAGTCCCCAAAATGTGTGTAACGACCCACTATTTTGGACCATTCAAATCGACAATAAATCCACACATGTCTGACTTGAATAATTCAAAATATCAGATTGTTAATTTAAATTTGGCAAAACTCAGCATATGCAGTAAATAAATCAATCACAGAATCACAGACACAGAGTAATACAATAATACGCAGCGGAATAGATAAAATAGTAGTTCATGAAGCTACTATATAAACATCAGAGTTAGAAATAAAATACAGCAGAATATCTCAAATGCAGTGAAGTCTCCAGTACAACAGATGACTTCTCTGAACAAATCAACTAGAAGAGCTGAAAGCTGAGGCGATAGTTGGATCTCCAAAGGAAGCTCCAAACTCCAAGGGTGAGTCTCAAATGCTGTATCGCTCGGTCTGACCCGAGCGTAAAGCAAAACACAAAACACTCGAGTCAGGATTAACATTCTTATATAAATAAATCCAACTCAAGTGAAACATAAATTGAAATACAAGTAACTTAAAGGATGTTTGGGATAACCATCCTCTAAGGATCTTCAGAACTATCTACAAGGTGGAAATATACATTATAACACCGTGGTCATTTCAATTTAATTTATACTTCAAAACCCAAATATCATTTCATTTCAAATATAACTATTTTTCAAGATAGTATATATATTAATTAATTTATAAAGTAAAGCATTTAATTTTCTCAAGTCTCGCAAATCGATTTAAATCAACTTAAAATTCCAAATTCAAATTTTATTCAAGCTCTATTCATCAATTCAATTCAGTAATTATACCATTTAAATTTTCAATATATTTTAAAGCTTTAATATTCAACATTTTCAAAGTTCAAATTAACAGTTTCATATAGATCTTGATTTAACTTTATTATTATTATTGAATCAGGGAATATTCACTTAATAAATTCAATATCATTTAACTAGCCTAAAATTTCATTTTCTACTAAATATTTCCTTAAATTTATTTAAACAAGAAATATTCATTAAATTATTTAAATAAAACTCAAGTTATAAATCATATCTTAAATCTCAATTTCAATAAATTTCAAATCGGTTTAATTAAATAAAATTCTTTATTGAATACAATTTCAACTAAATTCAAATTATCTTTCTAACCTTAACTTATTCAAGTTATTACCAAAATCAGATTTGAAATATATTTTAAATACTCAACATATTATATGTATTTAAATCAATCATTCCCATTTATATATAATAATTTAAGGCTCAACATTTATTTAAAACCATATATTTCTTTCCAAAACCATAGAATTCATTTTTAAAATCTTTATATATGGACCAACGGTGTCTGTATATATATTTATCATAGGGTTAAATGATACGGATATTTATCATTTCAATCCGAAATTTTAAATATATACGGGTAGATATCATTTCGACCCGTAATCCCAATTTTAACTCAAATGAAAATCGCTTGGGTTTATCATTTCAACCCATAACAATTTTCTCCTATTCTAAAGTCCGTTCGGGTATGTATCATTTCAACCCATAGTGAGTTCTATACTAACAGGGAACTTGCAGAGTGATAACAGATAATATAAAATAAAACAACAGGCATATATCATCAATAACAATAGGATAAGAACAACGGGATATGGTGTCATATCCCACTGGTGAACAGTTACAGATAATAGCATATATAACAATTTAAATAACTACAGCAGCATATTTCAATTGCTATTTCAAATGAAGTCAAATTTAAATAATAAAAGAATGTTAATCGTGAGTGATTGCTCACCTTTCGAGGCTAAAGGAGTATGATACACAACAAGCTACGAATTGGATCACGGTCTAGACAATATTCGAACAATCCAAACAACAATCTCAAGCGAAGTAAGCTGAAAGTGGATTTGATGGCCAAAGCTGAAAGATAGGAATTTGATGGAAACGAATCAGAATCGTCTTAATAGGACATCAAATATATTGCTACTACTTCCATGAAATCAATATAAAAATCAAAATAACATACATATAATTAAAATTATCGCTTTAAATAATATATGAGATGAATACTCATATAGATATAAACATATCAAAACAACAATCTTATATAGACTAGTAGCTTTAACAACATATATACTGTAATTCATATACAACCACACTAATAATATAAATTTAATATTTAACAGGCAAAACGACTCAAAAGTACTTTTCACACCCTACGAATATATATACAGCCTATATCAACTATTTCAACAGTACAAAAATATATAAAACTAAAGTACTAAAATATCAGAATATATATATCTTTATCAAAACTCCACTTGTATACAGAATATATATATACGAATAAGTAAATGTAATACTATATGTGCAAAATATTCCCACTTTGTTGTACACATGTGAACACGCAACAGCCAACAACTTTTACAACTCCTATAAAATAAAGGTATTTGGACTTTTTAAAAAAATCTATATATATTAAAATTTTAAACTTTTCGTACATTTTATACAATCGGCCATTATATAAAAAAAAATACAAACAGATATTTAGAAACATATATATATATAAACATATTACTGCCAATATGTATATAAACTGACATTTAGTATATAAACCAGTAAACAAAAATATACATATATAAATCTTTACATAAACCAATTTTATGTTCCTATACTATATGCAGGCAGAATATACAGCTTAAGTAGATCTATATATATGAATATAACCAAATCTTTTCATAATACGTAAAGACTAGCTACAAAACTAATATATATATAGGGACAATATATAACAAATATATTATATTAATGCATAACAAACAATCGGCTTTATAAATCCTATAATACGAAGCATATATGTATATATCCTATCATGTATAAAACAAATCATACAAACGAACATAGTGCAAAAATAAGTACATCAATATACCTGATATATATAAAGAGTGGGAACAGGGCGAGGCACTGCTGCGAAGTGGATGGGAGGGGATAGCAGCGTTAAACCTGAGGTGAAGGGTAAGGCAAGAAGAAAGGAGAGAAGGCGGCTTCTGTATGGGTGGGTTTGGCGCGAGCAAGGTGGCGAGGGGAAGGAGGTGGTATATGGGTTCGAGGAGGGTGGCCGAGAGGGACGGGGAAGCTGGGCCAGACGTGGGTGAGCTCGAGTTGGCACTGGCGGAAGTGGGGAGCGATGGGTGGAGGAGTTTTTTTTTCACGGTGGAGGATGAGGTGAAGATGTAGTGCTTCGGTGGGGTTGTATGGCGGAGGAGGAGGCACGACTGGATGGGTAATTGGTTTCAACAGCTGCTGGCCAGGGTGGCTCCGGTGCCTCGGCGCAGTGGTGGTCGACGGTGGGGAGAGAGAACAAGGCGGAGGTGGATAAGGCTTCGGTGTTGGAGGGTGCTTTGATGCCTTCGGGTTTTGGTAGGGGAGAGTCACGTTTTTGAAGGGAAGAGAAAAAAAAATTGGAAAGGGGAAAGAACAGATCTGGGAAGGGAAAGGAAGAGTAGAAGAGGAAGCAGGTTGAATGATTCTAATTATACAGCTACTATAAAATGAATGGGTATATGTTATATATTAATTATCATTATAAAACCATTCAAAGTAACCAGCGAACAGTCACCCAATATATAAAGTGATATAGCAACGGTCAGATCCGTAGATTCAGCTGAGAAGTTATCAAAGCAATTCAAGATCAGTGAATAAATATCAAGCTAAAGAAAATGGTCCCCTCTGATTTGGCCAAATAATTAAAACAATTTATTTTTGCCACGGTTGTACGGTTTCAAAATTTAAAAGCAAGGGAATCAAAGAGTCACCATTATGATACCGGTATGAGGGACGGTTTTATCATTTCCGTCGCTCACCGGGATCCAAAACACATAATTGAATATACCACAGAAATCAGCACGACGAGATGATCAAAACGGTATACAGATATTAGTGGTACGATCTTCCGATCAAAAGTCGATAATCGGTACCAGAAATGCTGCTATTTGGCCAGAATTAAGATAAACGGAGCAGTAGAAGTCCAAATTTGGAAAAACGAATTTCGCAGTCAGATTCAGAATAATCTGAATAAATTTTCTCCTTTTGACATATTTTGGTTTCGGAAACTTTTAAATTCACTGTTATTAACCGGTTTGATTTGAAATGAAATTTCACAGGAAAATAAACTTCAATATTATAAGATGAAAATTTACCAGTTGCTATATTAAAATAGACGTATTCCAAATAATAAATTTTTAAATTTCAAATTTTATTGTTTAAAATTTCACAAATTTCCAGTTAAATATACTTTTAAAACCATTAAATTTTACGGGTCGTTACACTCTCCCCCACTCAAAACTTTTCGTCCCCGAAAAGAAAGAAGGTAGAAGAATAGAAACAACCAGACAGAAAAGATAGATTGAAAGTCAAGATTAAACAATTAATTTAAACTATATAAATTTTACTTAAAATTTGAAAACTTCATTTGCAATTCAATTATCTTATATACTTTAAAACCTTTCAAAAATCCATTTGTAAAATTTCTTGCTTCCCTTATAAATACCATTTATATGTTTAAATAACACATTTATAAGGATATGAAAACCATTTGAAAACAATTACTTACATTATTGCTTATATTTACAAAGAAGCTATTAAATCCACAATTCATAAATTTATTAATTCTATCTAAAATACTTTTCAAATATTATTAATAAATCAATAATCATTTCTTTAAATCTGTTTTATTTAATTAACAACTTCTAAAATATTTATAACACTAAAATTTCTATTAAACCATGTTTAAAAGGATATAGTCAACAAGGAAAAGAAGGAGGACTTGGAAAAACCGAATATAGGTGAATAAATAAAGCTGAGCAGATAAGGTAGATTCAAAAGAACAGAATCGGGCATGAATAATTAATTCAAACCATTAGAATTTCAAATATTAATATAGAATTTCTTTGTTGGAAATACTTTTATAATAAAATATTTTTTTTATAACGAAACAAATTTCATTTCGAAAATACCTTTATAACTCGATGTTTCGACAAGTTTATCCTTGTTCCTGTAGACTCTGGTAGTGCGTTGATCAGGCGCAAAACTAGAATTCTCCAGGTACTTAGTAGACCTGTTTCAACACCCAGTGAAAATACTGGAAAAACTTTTTAAAACAGATATGGAAAGTACAATCCAATCAAAACACAAACAAAACCTTTGTCTAACCATGGTTCGCAGATACACAATGGTTACGCCTGGGTCCCCCAGGAAACAATCCATATCCGTAAGCTTTCTCAGCCCTGCGAGTTACGCCATGATGACTAGTAGAATGCAGGATACACAATGGTTACGCCTGGATCCCCCAGGAAGCAATCCGTACCCCCAGGCAAGACTCAGCCAAGCATTTGTGCTACTATTCGCGACCTACACAGATTGCAGGATACACAATGATTACGCCTGGATCCCCCAGGAAACAATCCGTACCCCTAGGCAAGACTCAGCCAGGCAGTTGCGCTATGCAGTCACGAGAGAACAATAAGACCATGGGTAACGCCATGGAATTCGAAGGACACTCGAGTATCATATCCGGAAAACCAAAAATCAGAGAGAATAATATCGATAGAATGAATCCAAGATGTGGCCACAAATCGGATATCAAGCAGAAGGCACTTTCCATATCTTTACTTCGAAAATATGTATCATATAGTACCTTTCCAAATCACTTTCAAATATCGTACTTATATAAAATCCATTATATATAAGATTTAAATTTCAAATCAAATACTTTCCAAAATCAATAGTATATCAAATCATACTTATATCGACTTCAATTATATAAGTTTTCACTTTCAAATTGAGTACCTTTTCAAATCTATAGTTTTCGAATCAATTTCATACTCATACAAATCAATTTTATATATGTTCGACAACTCCCAAATCAAGTATTTAGTAACACAAGGTTCTCAAATTTCAATTTGTTTCAATATCAGTTCAATTTCAAAATCATATACAATTTCACCAAATTATTTCTTCTCAAATTAAATATCTTTAGTTTCAAAGTTTCCAAAATAATATATTTAGAAAATAAATCTAAATTTACAAATCAATAAAATTTAAGTCAACCAATTCATTTCCAAAATCAAATGTTTTCAAAATCATCTTATACTTACATAAGGTCCATCTTATATAAGGATCAAATCTTTACAAAATAAATTTCGCTGTATGAAGAGCCATATGGGATTGGATATCTTTGCTTTTATGGGTTATATATCTTTGTAATTTAAATTTAAAGTTTTCTTTTAGTAAGCAAAGATATTCTAACCCGACAGCTTTCAATTTCAGCGTCAAAATATATCAATGATATTAGAATATACGATGTACATACGTCATCATTTCGCAAAATCACATTTGATCGCTCGCTCGATCACACAAGTTCGCTTTCGAACTAGTATTGTCCATTTGACTTCCCTAATGCGGACTTCGATATGGTTTCTCGACTAGAAGCCATCAGTCTCCT
Source organism: Allium fistulosum (assembly GCA_030737815.1). Taxonomy (NCBI): domain Eukaryota; kingdom Viridiplantae; phylum Streptophyta; class Magnoliopsida; order Asparagales; family Amaryllidaceae; genus Allium; species Allium fistulosum. Next base: position 639,815,494 of record CM060901.1, read on the forward strand.
TGCATAGCCATATACTATGATAGAGAATTCTAGAATTTAGCCCAAAATCCATATCAAATATTCGCCATCAAGAATCGAATGAAAAATCCTAACATGAAATGGTGTAATGCACCTCGAACTTGTGTACTCAAACTTGGATCAAATTAATTATGCAAATAAAACAGCATACGTACAACTTATATATTTATTCCAACTTGTTAAATATATAGTTCCATAAAGATGTTACTAAGTTAAAACATTTAAACTAAATTTTATTCAAAATATTTTGAAGACCAAATTATTTTCAAAACATTTCAAATCTAAATTTCATATTAGAAAAATTTTAAATTGTCTTATTCATTTTCTTAACAAACAGTTTCAACTTATTTAAATCATATTACTACATACTTTAACATTCATACCAACTTATATACTTTATACTTTTCAAAATTCTTAGCTTTTGAAAAGTTAACCTTGATTTGGAAGTGCTCGAACCTTCAAATAGTTGAAGAAATCATTTTCAAATTCAAGAGTTGGAAATCAGCAACAAATTAGTAAATCAATTTTAATAGATAGGGTTATATCAAATCCAAAACTCGAGGGCTGAACACCGGCTCATTTTAAATCGTTTCAAATACATTTACATATATCTTTCGAATATCAAATCATACTTCAAAATTTTGAAATCAAAATTGGTTTCGCAAAATCACTCACGTAGCGATGCTACTAAAGTGGCCTATCCCTCACTCTGAAACTCGAAAATCAATGTCGATGATGCGTGCACTCATCACCAAAATTATTTTCCAGCGACATAAGTGAGTTCTGGACTTCTATTTTCTCAAACTTCTTTTTGAAATTTCTTCGAAATCATTCGAAACTCATTAAAATCATTTGAAACATTTCTTATTTGGAAAATACTTTTAAATCATATTATTATTAAATATTTCAAAATCTTAAAACCAGTTACAGAATACCGGAGTTCAATTCTCGAATTTCAAATTTAAAATCCTTTAGTTATAATCATTTTTAGATAGATCAAATTTCTTATAATTTTTTTTTTCAAAATCCTTTCGAAAACCTCAAATTCTTATTTTAAAAGGGTATATAATCCTTATCGAAAACATTTCAATTTTATATATAGAATAAAATCATACTTATCAAAATAATAATTTCGGTTTAGAAAACAATTTCTAGAATACAAAACCCGATTTTAAAAGGATGATTTGAGAATGGATTTCAACAAAGATAGAGATTCAAATTAGAGGAACTCTAATCAAATAAAATTTCTGATTCGAAGATAGGCTTGAATGAAGATGAGACAATTAACTTACAAAATAGGAGATGGATATACTTATACAAGTCGCGGGCGACCTTAACCGGGTCAACCGTGACTTCAGGAACAAGATCGATGCAGAATTCCAAGAAAAACCAACATTCGATCGCAAGAGATAGCGGTATCTAAACCAAAGATATATAAATCTCCGGTGAATCAATGCCAATTGTAAAGGAGTTCCACCCCTTTACAAATCATCCAAAGATTGGCGGGATCGCCTATTTTAATGGAGATCATTCGAAGTGGAGTTATGGGATACTCCAGAATCAAAAGAATACAAATAGGGAGAGACAAGAATGAATTTTGGAACCGCGAGGAACGTTCCAAAGTTCAAAGGGAATCAAGTTAAAAGGAAGAGATTCAAACTCGAACGAAAGTGATTCTGTAAATAAATTTACTATATATGCTAAGTTTTGCCTAGAACCTGGCTCTGATACCAACTGTAACGACCCACTATTTTGGACCATTCAAATCGACAATAAATCCACACATGTCTGACTTGAATAATTCAAAATATCAGATTGTTAATTTAAATTTGGCAAAACTCAGCATATGCAGTAAATAAATCAATCACAGAATCACAGACACAGAGTAATACAATAATACGCAGCGGAATAGATAAAATAGTAGTTCATGAAGCTACTATATAAACATCAGAGTTAGAAATAAAATACAGCAGAATATCTCAAATGCAGTGAAGTCTCCAGTACAACAGATGACTTCTCTGAACAAATCAACTAGAAGAGCTGAAAGCTGAGGCGATAGTTGGATCTCCAAAGGAAGCTCCAAACTCCAAGGGTGAGTCTCAAATGCTGTATCGCTCGGTCTGACCCGAGCGTAAAGCAAAACACAAAACACTCGAGTCAGGATTAACATTCTTATATAAATAAATCCAACTCAAGTGAAACATAAATTGAAATACAAGTAACTTAAAGGATGTTTGGGATAACCATCCTCTAAGGATCTTCAGAACTATCTACAAGGTGGAAATATACATTATAACACCGTGGTCATTTCAATTTAATTTATACTTCAAAACCCAAATATCATTTCATTTCAAATATAACTATTTTTCAAGATAGTATATATATTAATTAATTTATAAAGTAAAGCATTTAATTTTCTCAAGTCTCGCAAATCGATTTAAATCAACTTAAAATTCCAAATTCAAATTTTATTCAAGCTCTATTCATCAATTCAATTCAGTAATTATACCATTTAAATTTTCAATATATTTTAAAGCTTTAATATTCAACATTTTCAAAGTTCAAATTAACAGTTTCATATAGATCTTGATTTAACTTTATTATTATTATTGAATCAGGGAATATTCACTTAATAAATTCAATATCATTTAACTAGCCTAAAATTTCATTTTCTACTAAATATTTCCTTAAATTTATTTAAACAAGAAATATTCATTAAATTATTTAAATAAAACTCAAGTTATAAATCATATCTTAAATCTCAATTTCAATAAATTTCAAATCGGTTTAATTAAATAAAATTCTTTATTGAATACAATTTCAACTAAATTCAAATTATCTTTCTAACCTTAACTTATTCAAGTTATTACCAAAATCAGATTTGAAATATATTTTAAATACTCAACATATTATATGTATTTAAATCAATCATTCCCATTTATATATAATAATTTAAGGCTCAACATTTATTTAAAACCATATATTTCTTTCCAAAACCATAGAATTCATTTTTAAAATCTTTATATATGGACCAACGGTGTCTGTATATATATTTATCATAGGGTTAAATGATACGGATATTTATCATTTCAATCCGAAATTTTAAATATATACGGGTAGATATCATTTCGACCCGTAATCCCAATTTTAACTCAAATGAAAATCGCTTGGGTTTATCATTTCAACCCATAACAATTTTCTCCTATTCTAAAGTCCGTTCGGGTATGTATCATTTCAACCCATAGTGAGTTCTATACTAACAGGGAACTTGCAGAGTGATAACAGATAATATAAAATAAAACAACAGGCATATATCATCAATAACAATAGGATAAGAACAACGGGATATGGTGTCATATCCCACTGGTGAACAGTTACAGATAATAGCATATATAACAATTTAAATAACTACAGCAGCATATTTCAATTGCTATTTCAAATGAAGTCAAATTTAAATAATAAAAGAATGTTAATCGTGAGTGATTGCTCACCTTTCGAGGCTAAAGGAGTATGATACACAACAAGCTACGAATTGGATCACGGTCTAGACAATATTCGAACAATCCAAACAACAATCTCAAGCGAAGTAAGCTGAAAGTGGATTTGATGGCCAAAGCTGAAAGATAGGAATTTGATGGAAACGAATCAGAATCGTCTTAATAGGACATCAAATATATTGCTACTACTTCCATGAAATCAATATAAAAATCAAAATAACATACATATAATTAAAATTATCGCTTTAAATAATATATGAGATGAATACTCATATAGATATAAACATATCAAAACAACAATCTTATATAGACTAGTAGCTTTAACAACATATATACTGTAATTCATATACAACCACACTAATAATATAAATTTAATATTTAACAGGCAAAACGACTCAAAAGTACTTTTCACACCCTACGAATATATATACAGCCTATATCAACTATTTCAACAGTACAAAAATATATAAAACTAAAGTACTAAAATATCAGAATATATATATCTTTATCAAAACTCCACTTGTATACAGAATATATATATACGAATAAGTAAATGTAATACTATATGTGCAAAATATTCCCACTTTGTTGTACACATGTGAACACGCAACAGCCAACAACTTTTACAACTCCTATAAAATAAAGGTATTTGGACTTTTTAAAAAAATCTATATATATTAAAATTTTAAACTTTTCGTACATTTTATACAATCGGCCATTATATAAAAAAAAATACAAACAGATATTTAGAAACATATATATATATAAACATATTACTGCCAATATGTATATAAACTGACATTTAGTATATAAACCAGTAAACAAAAATATACATATATAAATCTTTACATAAACCAATTTTATGTTCCTATACTATATGCAGGCAGAATATACAGCTTAAGTAGATCTATATATATGAATATAACCAAATCTTTTCATAATACGTAAAGACTAGCTACAAAACTAATATATATATAGGGACAATATATAACAAATATATTATATTAATGCATAACAAACAATCGGCTTTATAAATCCTATAATACGAAGCATATATGTATATATCCTATCATGTATAAAACAAATCATACAAACGAACATAGTGCAAAAATAAGTACATCAATATACCTGATATATATAAAGAGTGGGAACAGGGCGAGGCACTGCTGCGAAGTGGATGGGAGGGGATAGCAGCGTTAAACCTGAGGTGAAGGGTAAGGCAAGAAGAAAGGAGAGAAGGCGGCTTCTGTATGGGTGGGTTTGGCGCGAGCAAGGTGGCGAGGGGAAGGAGGTGGTATATGGGTTCGAGGAGGGTGGCCGAGAGGGACGGGGAAGCTGGGCCAGACGTGGGTGAGCTCGAGTTGGCACTGGCGGAAGTGGGGAGCGATGGGTGGAGGAGTTTTTTTTTCACGGTGGAGGATGAGGTGAAGATGTAGTGCTTCGGTGGGGTTGTATGGCGGAGGAGGAGGCACGACTGGATGGGTAATTGGTTTCAACAGCTGCTGGCCAGGGTGGCTCCGGTGCCTCGGCGCAGTGGTGGTCGACGGAGGGGAGAGAGAACAAGGCGGAGGTGGATAAGGCTTCGGTGTTGGAGGGTGCTTTGATGCCTTCGGGTTTTGGTAGGGGAGAGTCACGTTTTTGAAGGGAAGAGAAAAAAAAATTGGAAAGGGGAAAGAACAGATCTGGGAAGGGAAAGGAAGAGTAGAAGAGGAAGCAGGTTGAATGATTCTAATTATACAGCTACTATAAAATGAATGGGTATATGTTATATATTAATTATCATTATAAAACCATTCAAAGTAACCAGCGAACAGTCACCCAATATATAAAGTGATATAGCAACGGTCAGATCCGTAGATTCAGCTGAGAAGTTATCAAAGCAATTCAAGATCAGTGAATAAATATCAAGCTAAAGAAAATGGTCCCCTCTGATTTGGCCAAATAATTAAAACAATTTATTTTTGCCACGGTTGTACGGTTTCAAAATTTAAAAGCAAGGGAATCAAAGAGTCACCATTATGATACCGGTATGAGGGACGGTTTTATCATTTCCGTCGCTCACCGGGATCCAAAACACATAATTGAATATACCACAGAAATCAGCACGACGAGATGATCAAAACGGTATACAGATATTAGTGGTACGATCTTCCGATCAAAAGTCGATAATCGGTACCAGAAATGCTGCTATTTGGCCAGAATTAAGATAAACGGAGCAGTAGAAGTCCAAATTTGGAAAAACGAATTTCGCAGTCAGATTCAGAATAATCTGAATAAATTTTCTCCTGTTGACATATTTTGGTTTCGGAAACTTTTAAATTCACTGTTATTAACCGGTTTGATTTGAAATGAAATTTCACAGGAAAATAAACTTCAATATTATAAGATGAAAATTTACCAGTTGCTATATTAAAATAGACGTATTCCAAATAATAAATTTTTAAATTTCAAATTTTATTGTTTAAAATTTCACAAATTTCCAGTTAAATATACTTTTAAAACCATTAAATTTTACGGGTCGTTACAATGTGGATTAGAGTACTCTGAGCCCTCGGAGCGCGAACTAGAGTATAAACGACTTGAAAAAAATCTCTGAGTCCTGGGAGTGCGGACTAGACTGTGAACTGCATAAAGAAAATGTTCTAAGTCCATGAAGCAGACTCAAAAGTTCTAAGTATCCAAACCGACGGATAAACAAGAGAGCTGTCAACCGTTCGCTATCCCACGAACTCTGATCTGAGATCGATGGAAGATGCTCAAACTATTAGAAGCAGAGTACGGCCGCTAGTTACAATTTCGGCATGGTATCGATGGTGACTTCCGATGAAGTTTGTAGAGGAGCTCTGAGATTAAGATAATAAATTATCGACGAAACCTGGAAATATTATCACAATCACTTGGAATGGAAAAAGTTACTCTACTATTGAAATAATAATTTATTCGATGATTGGCTAAGGAACAAATTTTATTTACAATTCCAAAAATTCCTTACAACCCATTCGAATGTTCGGGGCCCACGCCCGTACATGTGCTACCAAAAAGGAAAAGAGAGAAAAAACAACACAAGTCTAACTTATTTGGACTAAGCAAAATATTACAAGACCCCGCCTATTTCTTGGATTTCCTCTCCTTCTTCAGTTTTTCGGTGTCAATTCGGTCAAACGTCTTTTTCGAGACCCTTTGCTGCCTTGAGTAGAAGTACTTGAGGAAAGAGGAGGAACCGCAATGGGAATGGAACCACCAGGAGGGATGAATTGTAAAGGCCTACGAAGAGGATCATCAACCTCCACCACATCGGGCTCACTCTTAACTTCGAGCTTCGATTTCTCCTCTATTTCAATCCGCTCCTTCAGACTGAACTTAGCAGTGTGCTCAGAAGCGCCCGTAACTATAACATCATCATGCTCCTTTGTAAGTGATGGGTCCTCGGGTTTATCCTCATCAAGCACCCCAATCACTTGAGAATTGGGCCTAGGGATATCTGTGGCAGCCGGAGCCTCAGCATCATTTCCTTCTTGCTCCATGGCGATGTCGCTCCTAGGAGTTAACTCAGGACCAGGATGACCTACAAGGTTTCGTAAAAAGCAAATGTCAGATTACGATCGTTGTTCGTCAAGAATAGCAACTTTTTAGATTAAAAAGGGCTAAATGTGGTACCTGCATTCGGTTGGCTCTCGGTTGTCATCAGAGTACTCCCTTCGATGATAGGAGATAACTTGTGTACACCAAGTCCAGGCTTCTCCAGGTCATAACCGACATGTTGCTCGATGGGTTGAGAAGATGAAATCCCAACCGGTTGAATGGGAGAAGGCCTTGGGGTTCAGTACCAGATGACCCAACGATATCCTACCTTTCCTTAGGTGGTGTGGGAGCTCTGCCAAATTGAAGCTTTGCGACTGTAAGTCGAATGGCTCATTTTCTCGAAGCACTTCCCGCGCAAGTGCCCCTTCGTCAAGCTCTACCGCCTCCAGCTCCTCTTTCTTGATCTTGATGATAGTATCCCAAGCCTCGGCAAGCGACTCAAGATGGCCTTAGCCCAAGAAAGTTAAGTCACGGTGGAGGAGGACCTTTGCATTATACTCAGCAATGAGTGGATAAAACAAGCACTTAATTTCCTCCCTACCGGACTCAGTCGCCGCCTCGATTCGGGAGTCGGCTTCAGCAAGCACTGCTTTCTTTCCCTATTCACGAGTGGCTTCTTTCAACGCTTCAATTTGGGAGAGTTGATCTTCAAGCTTTGCTTTCAAGTTTCTCATTTCAATGATCTCCTCACAATATCTCTGTCACTCTTCTTGCGCCTCGACTTTCTCCTTCCTCTCCTTGGATAGAAGTTTTTCTAGTTCCTCCACGCGGCGGGCTAAAATGTCTTTCTCCTTTTGTAAGGAGTCCTTTTCCAAAGCCAAGGTGCCGCTGCATTGGAGTGCATCATTCAGTTCTTTCTTGCGAGAAGCCTCTAGGCGATTAACTGCTTCCACCGTCTCCTTTGCATTCTTCTTCGCCTCGTCAAGTTGAGCTTTGAATGCGAGCAGCTCAGTATCTTGATACTTAATAATGTCTTTATCGTGGATGGCCTCTAGCTTAAGGCGATCAATCTCATGTTGACGTTCAATAGAGGACTCAGAGACCTTTTCGACTAAATGGATGAGTGCTTCATGTTTTACATACACATCATTCACATACACTAGTGAGCTCTCTTTGGCAGTTCCAGGGATAGGGAGTATATCTGGGAGGAATTTGAGCCCATCAAAACAAAACTTTGGAAAGGTAGCTTTAAGCTTAGATAGTTTCTCCGCCGTAGTCGGATCTTAGGAAGGAACCGGGGGAATTTGTTCAGATGTGACCAGCGTTTCTTTACGATGCTCCCAAGACTGCCTGGTGCTTGATGATCCAGAATGCTGGTCACGAGGAGCATCATATTGAGAGCCTCGGTGCACGGAATTATCTCCACTACATGCAGAAGGGTTATTTGGATTGTTTTGACACGAAGCGTGTACTTGGGGCTTCCTTCTAGATGATGAAGATGATTCTTGGGAATGATAACCTTTTTCCCGTCCTTCGTCCCTGTCTCAATGTCTTTCGGACTTAGAATCCTGACTTGAACGATGGAAAATGGAAGAGCCACAAAGGCGATCGAAAGCATCGAATAAGACATTGCACCTATAAAAGAACCAAACGGGAACCTATTAGTTGTTGCTATGTCATGAATTAAATGCAAATGAATGGTGGGGTGCGAGTGCTTGTGTGTGTCCTAGTGTATCCCCCCCGACGGACCTGTAACATTTTCTTTACTCATAGGAGTTCCTTCTCCTCGGTTGGAAGGCTACATTCCTTCGCCATTTCTCATGGGAGAGTTAAGCCCATCGACGCCAAGGGTGGTGAAGTCGTAATTCAACAAATGTCTGGAATAGAGATGTTAGAAAATCCCTTCAACGCGCTCTCCATTTGTTGAGAAGACGTACCCTTTTCGACAAGAGTTATGACAAATTTCGGGGTCTCCTCAGTTTTCTTTTTCTTAATCCTATACGCTAAACCTTTTCCCTTTTTTAGGGAAGGTTGCGATTGGATTGTGTGCGGTGCATCGACTGCTGGCGCTTGTCCAAGGCATGCATCCTCTTTTTTTGGCCCTGCGTCTTCTGTCTCTTTTATCTCCCCTTTTTCAATGCCTTCTTGAATTCCCTCAACAGGGGCACCACGAGGTCATTCAGTTCTCCCCTTTTCTCGGCAATAACCTTCAAGATCACTCTACCCCCTGGGAGACCGATTATGCGGTCGTCTTCTAATAGCCCAAATAGCGAGAGCAGTTCGTTAGTGATGAGGAGTTTGAACTCTCTATCCTACACCGAAGTACCATGGATAGCCGCAACTGCCCTGGAATATCTAATGCCTTCGGGCCAAGAGCGAGCACCTAAAAGAGTTGAAAGTATTTGTACGATTAAGAAAAATGATGTGATTTGAGTTCTTGAATTAAGGGCAAAGGCGGGGATAGTACTTATGTCCTTCCTGCCATCTTCTCGCGAAGCCGGGAGGACATCGCACGTAAAACCATTCTTGCTTGAACAAGGAGAGTTTATTCCATGCACCCATTAAAACTTGACATTTGTGCATGGGCTCGAGGAAGATGTATGAAGGACTATCGGTTCGTCTTTTGAAGTTATAAATATACCAGATGTCCTCGGGAGTTGGCGGGCGAAATAGTACATTCATGAAGAGAAGGAAAGTGCCATGGATAAAGGCGTAGCTGTTGGGGTGCAGTTGAGTAGGAGCAATCCCCATATACTTCAACACTTTACGAATAAAAGAGTTGAAAGGTAGCACACATCCGGCCTAGCACATGAACCTATTGCATGCGGTATATCCAGCTGGGGGCAGGTGCGGCCTATCTTGCCTTGATGGAACCAGGACATCTTCAAAAGGAATCCCGTGGATAGAGCACAATCGACAAAGAGCAGCTTCGCCAATTTTTGAAGCCTATGAATCAGTCGGATTATTCAAGACTATGGCATCTTCCACAACATTGGGAGTTGGGCCTATAACCTCTGTAGAAAGAGTCGGGATATCGAAAAAAAGGTCTGCACGTGGATCAGATGTCTCAACTTCATCCCTTTGCTGGCTTGGTACAGGCTTGTTAGACAAAGTAGCAGAGCTTGATTTCATATCTGATCTAGAAGACATCGAGGGAGAACGCTTTGTATAACTCGATATCTGTGTCAGCTATACTCAATAGACAATCAATATTAGAAATAATAACCTGTCCCCCTGTGCTATGTGAACTAGTGCAATGGAATGTGAAATGAATATGAACAGTTTAAAATTAGAAAAGCAAAAGTAAAACGTCAAAGCTTAGAAGTTTCGTTTGGAGAGACCGTCATCGCTGACCATTTGGGACAACATGAAAGGTAATCGGTGACAAAAGATTTAGGATTCGATGTTGACGTTCAGGATTATAAAGTTCGTTGTTCGAATATGTTGGGCCAATTTTATACTTAACTCATGTTGAGTGGATTGGGAATTTGTTAGTTCAAGTCTAAAGTCCATTAATTTGTATAAGCCACTCATGTTGTTAGTCACTTTATGCTTGGGCAAGGCAATATGCAGTCATATGTTCGAATAACGCGAGTTAGGATGGTTTTAGTTAGTCAACACCGACCCTAACAATTTATGCCGATCCCTTCCTCCAACCTCTACACCGATCCCTCCTTGCCTAAAATATACCGAGCCCTATACTCAAAGTAAAATGCCGACCCCTTTTTTTCTCTAACCCCTATGCCTATAGAAGAATACCAATCCCTTTTTCTCCAATACCTATGCCGAACCCTCCTAAAATCCTAGCATACACCGACCCCTTTCTTTTACTCTAACCTATGTCGATCCCTAATCCTACCGACCCCATCTTATACAGTGTCTTCACCGAACCCTCTCCAGCTAACTCCAGCTCGTCCGAACCCATTCTCTTCTCCTTCAACTCCCTTTTTTTCCTCCTGATCCTTCTTTCTCTCCACCTCTCATCTGCCTCTCACTGAAACCCATCTACTTATGCACCCAAACGACACATAAATGCCCAAACTCGAAGGTTACAACCCGAAATTAAGGGAGGATTCATACCTATGTGTGTTCAAATTGGATAGCGAATGTTAGGATTCTTGAATCGAAGGACAACAAGGACCGACTATGGGGGATAACTCAAGTTTGTGTTTGGCTTTAAGGTTGAAAATTGGAGAATTTGGGTTTGTAGGAAGGAAGATTTTTGTGAAGATGAGGGGTTCGGTTGAACGAAACTTGAGGACGCTAAGGAAGAAGATAAAGGCTTGGAGAGATGGAAGTAAAAGCAGAAAAAAAAAGTGGATATGGGTTTTTATATGAGAGGGGAGGTAGGAATGTGAACCAGTCTCTTCCGAGAGACCCGGTCACAATGTAAGAAGAGGTCGGCCATTGTGTATGCCGACCCCAACCCATGTGGATCCATCGAGAGATCGGCATGCAAAATGTCGACCTCTCTTAAAAAAGAGAGAGAGAGGAAATAAAAAATAAAATAATGATAAAATAGTTATATATATATATATTGCAAACAATGAAGGGGAAAGGAAGATATGCTTGAATAGCGGGTATTCATGAGATGGAGAGGACTTTGTAAATTCAACCTTCAAGAGGTTAGACCGAGAAAACCTGGAGACTTGTGATTAGATTTGTGCATTCGAATATGACAAGACTTCGTCGAAGATTGATAAAGAACAACGATTGACCAAAGACTTGAATAAGCTTGCCTCTGGGAACCTGGATTTTTCTTTGATTCAAAGCACGTCGTGTTATTCACAAGACGTACTTAAGGGGGCAAGTGTTACTCGGTACCCTGGCCGGCTACACAAAGGTAATTACAGAGGTCAGAATTGACTATCGATGGTAAAAATAGCCATGTGACAACATCTATATGAACAGAGTGTAATGTTTGAACAGCCATATCCAACCCAGGTTAAATAATATCGACGAATGGATAGCACTGGATGTTGAAGTCTTGAAATTTAGTTTGGTTGGATTGGAAATCAGAGTGGATGATTAGGAAAAATCAGTGAAACCTAGAGGGGTCGGTATAATGGTGGTTGGATCGGCAGAGCACATGAAATAGCTCGGATCGGCATAGTGCATAGCATCGTTTGGGTTGGCAAAGGATATAGTGGGGCTCGAGTCGGCAAAGGATATGGTGAAGCTTGTGTCGGCAAAGTATATAAAATTACTGGGGTCGGCATAGTTTATGGATTGTATCGAGTCGGCCTAGTTCATGAAATAGTACTAGGTCGGCATATTGAGGTGTTCCCAGATATTGGGTCGGTGTAGGGCCCGGAGACAAAGCGTTTGGCATAGCATTGGGTTGGCACACATGGTTTCGGGTCGGCACACATAGCATTGGGTCGACACACATGGTTTTGGGTCGGCACACATGGTATCGGGTCGGCATACATGACATTTGATCGACATGATAGTTTGGTTTGGCATAGTATGTCAGGCCGAGCTTTCCTTATGATGGGCCCAAGTGACTGGGGGAGTCCAGGCTTCGAGATGCCAAGCTGCCTTCATCTATAAATACAGGGGTAGGGGGACATTTCTGGGGATCTCTTTTCGGCTACAAAGTGAAGACTCTGCCATTCTTGTAATCATTTTCCTTTGCTTTAACTTGTACTCAAGCTCTTCCTTATGAATTGCAACTGTAATCAATTTATTGATAAAGCAATAAAGAAAGCATTCAGAGTGGACGTAGGCAATCAACGCCGAACCACTATAAATCCTGTTGTTTTTACTTTTTGCTATTCTTTCTTGCAATATATAGTTTTACTCCTCATTTTTCATTTAATTACTTCATTTATTTCACTACTCAAACCTATTCTCGGGTGTTTGTTAGCAATTTGGTTGCAAACACATTGATTATCGAAAATTAAATGTTGCAAAATGTAAAGATCATTTCCCTCTTTTATCGACCAAATACTTGAACGTTTAGCCGGCCACGAATTCTATTACTTTCTTGACGGTTATTCTGGCTATAACCAAATTCTAATCGCTCTCGAAGATCAAGAGAAAATGACTTTCACGTGTCCCTTTAACACTTTTGCATATCGACGTATGCCATTTGGCCTTTGCAATGCTCCTACTGCGTTTCAAAGATGCATGGTCCACATCTTTTCCGATACGATCGAACGTTTTCCTGAAGTGTTTATGGATGATTTTTCTATCTTTGGAAACTATTTTTCTGAATGCTTACACCATCTTGAGTTGGTTCTGAATCGATGCAAAGACAAACACTTAACGTTAAATTAGGAAAAATGCGTTTTCATGGTCAAACATGACATTTTTCTTGGGCATGCCATTTCAAACAAAGGCATTGAGGTAGATAAAGTGAAAGTTGACATAATTGCAAACATATCCATTCCCAAATATGTTAAGGAAGTTCGTTCATTTCTTGGACAAGCTAGTTTCTATCGACGGTATGTGAAAGACTTCAGTAAAATTGCTCGACCTCTTATGACTTTTCTTGGAAAAGATGTTCCATTTGACTTCAATTCTGCTTATGTTTTTGCTTTCGAACGTCTCAAAAATGAATTCATTTCCGCTCCCATCATTTCCTCACCCAATTGGGATCTTCCTTTTGAAATAATGTGTGACGCTTCTAACTTTGCAGTTTGTGCTATCTTAGGACAACGCATCAAAAAAATTCTTCATGTCATCTACTATGCGAGTATGACTCTTAATGATGCTCAACTCAATCACACGACCACTGAAAAGATCTTCTAGCGGTAGTTTTTGCTCCCGAAAAATTCTGACCTTATTTGATAGGCTCACACATTACGGTTTACACTGACCACTCCGCTCTTAGGTACCTTTTCGCTAAAAAGGATGCTAAGTCTCGTTTGATTCGATGGATCCTGTTACTCCAAGAATTTGACTTATGATCAAAGATAGAAAAGGATCTGATAATGTCATTGCTGATCATTTGTCACGTCTTCCAAACACACCATCCTCTTTATCGATCGAAGAGAACTTTCCCGATGAACATCTCCTTTTTGTTTCTGTCGATCCATGGTATGCCAACATAGTGAACTATTTAGTCACTAAGAAAACTCCTTCATTTTGGTCGTAACAAGATAAATATAAATTCTTTTCCCAAGTCCAGTACTTCTATTGGGATGATCCATACTTGTTTAAGTACTGTTTCGACCAAATCATTTGACGTTGCATTCCAGATTGTGAAATCAAGAGTGTTCTTTTGTTTTGTCATGACCAAGCTTGTGGTGGTCACTTTGGTCCAAAGAAAACCATGGAAAAGGCGCTTCAATGTGGTTTTTACTGGCCTACGCTTTTCAAAGATGCATTTGATTTTTGTAAAACATGTGATCGCTGCCAAATGTTAGGAAGAATCTCTCGACGAAACATGATGCCTTTGAACCCCATTCTTACGATCCATATCTTTGATGTTTAGGGTATTGACTTTATGGAACCGTTCCCAAACTCTTTTGGAAATCTGTACATTCTCCTTGCTGTCAATTACGTGTCTATGTAGGTTGAAGCCGTTCCGTGTAAAACCAAAGACTATAGAATTGTTGTGAAATTCCTTAAAGAAAACACCTTTTCGAGGTTCGGCTCACCTCGCACAATAATAAGCGATAATGGAACCCATTTTTATAATCGTTCATTTGAAACTCTAATGAAGAAATACTCGATAACCCAAAAATTATCCACTCCTTATCATCCTCAAACTTGTGGTCAAGTTGAAGCTTTAAATTGTTAAATCAAACAAATCTTGGAAAAAACCGTGAATAAAAATCGAAAAGATTGGTCACAAAAATTGACAGATGCGCATTGGGCTTATAGAACTGCATGTAAAACCAATCTTGGGATGTCTCCATTTAGGCTACTATATGGCAAAGCGTGCCATTTACCCATCGAACTTGAACATAAAGCGTTGTGGGTAATTAAGAACATAAATTTTGATCTTGACAAAACTAGCGAAAGCAGAAAATTGCAACTCAATGAATTGGAGCAGATTAGGAATGAGCGTATGAAAACGAGAAAATTTATAAAAAAAGAACAAAAGTTTTTCATGATAAGTCTGTCCTAAGAAAAACGTTTTGACCAAACCAAAAAGTTCTTTTGTATGACTCTAGACTTCACTTATTCCTTGGGAAATTAAAAATCAAGATGGACCGGACCATTTGTGGTACGAACTGTTTTTCCACACGGTGCCATAGATATACATAACCCCAAGGATGGAACAATTATCAAAGCTAATGGTCATTATTTGATACCTTACTTTGAGTTGCCGTGTGATCGAGAGGAGGAGCTCATGACTCTTCATGAGCCATACTATGTCTAGTAAGAAATGTTAACCCGCTCTTGTAAATATGTACATATTTTTCCCCGTTACACTCATTATATCATGCATTGACTGTGGGGACATAGTCAAAATTAAGTGTGGGGGAGTCTCATCTTCATTTTTTATTTTTCATGGTTAATTTTTTTCATTTTCTTTCCAAAACTCAAAATTTTTAAAAAAATCTCAAAACAATTTTCTTTTTAGCATATTGATTTACCATTGAAGGAACACTATAGGATATAAATATATGTTTTGGTTATTAAATTGAAATTTTTGAAAATTTATTTGTCTCAACAAAAATAAAAATAAAGTTTGATTATAAGTAACTATGGTTTAACTAGTATATAGGAAGGTTCATGGGTGATAATTATGAAGTATGTCCTAATTGTAATCTTTGTTTAAAAGAGTAGTTGATTTAAAGTAAAGGCGATAACATTTTTTATCTTCTAAGTTAAGTGGTGCTAAGATGATTTTGCAAAACTCTCTCTTCATAAAAAAAGAAAAAAAAGAAAACAAAAGCTTTTATAAAAACAAAAACACTTAGAGTCAGGTGTTCACACGC
The DNA here is from genome assembly GCA_030737815.1 of Allium fistulosum. NCBI lineage: Eukaryota > Viridiplantae > Streptophyta > Magnoliopsida > Asparagales > Amaryllidaceae > Allium > Allium fistulosum. The sequence continues at coordinate 639,831,428 of CM060901.1, forward strand.
AAGTGTATACACTCGTCATGCTCTGTACCCTTCTCACATAAGCCCGAAAAGAACTGCATGATCGGTATATTTCGCCTTAGTTTATCTGAGTTAGGTGTATGTAAATAGATTTAATAAAAATAACCACCTAGAGTCATGTGTTCACACACAAGTGCGTACACTGGCCACGCTCTGTACTCTTCTCACGTAAGTCTGAAAGACAGTGCATGATCAGTATATCTGGCCTCAGTTTATCTAAGTTAAGTGTGTAAATAATAATAATGTTGATACTTTTTAAAAATAGAGAGAGCAAGCAATTGAAATACAAGCACTATTTTCACTTAGCTGATTCAACTTGTTATTCAAAAGAAATAAAAATACCACTTTGAAAAACTTTGATAATCAACTAAGGATCCATTTCATAGTTGCACTATGTTATCAACCGAAACAACTAGCCAAACTAGAGTCTAATTGTGATGATAACTTAATTTTTTGTTGGATGTTTTGATGAGTAAAAGGACTTAAATTTCTTGATAATGACCAGAACTTATATTTAACTTATTCGTGTCAATTTAAAAGTAAATTCTTCATATGTAAATATATTCAAAAACTTGCATTTAGGAATTTTTCATGTTGCATTTGGATTTTGTGGGTAGTATCCGCTGAAAACCCTCACGAGACAACACTTGTCCTACTAGGGACATCAAGAAGTTTAACGGCTTGTTGCATAAGCTCAATGTAATCGCGCTCCCTACGAAAGTGGATTTATCTTAGTTTTTCTTTATTCGAGGACGAATAAAAAGATAAGTATAGGATATTTGATGTGCATGTAAAAATGTATATTTTTACTCACACGCTTAATCTCATTTTAGTAGAATAATGTCATAATTGGATGTTTTTACATGTTTAAAATAAAATTTCAAAAATGCTTTCAAGTCGTCATTCATGCATCTACATGGGGGCAAAATGGTAACTTTCATATGTGATTTAATTTGGAAAGAAATTACTTTCACATTTTAATTTTTTTTGTAGGAATTTGGATTCAACTTGGAAGTGGCTTCATGGAAATATGCATATACAAGAGTTGGAAGCCCAAGAAATGAAGAAATACAAGAATTCATGTAATCATGGAGGACCCCACCTACCCACTAACTTATGAACCACAATTAAGAGCTAATGCACATGTTAGTGGGGATTAACAACACATGAACATTTAATGGAGGATTAATTTCATGCTAATGATAACTTAGATGCCACACTACCTCAAGGGCTTTTAGAGAGTTCCCTAAAAATGGATTAGGGTTTTAGTCATGTATAAATAACCCTCTTATGTTCATGTAATGAAGTTATTATTATCTTATCATATTATGCAAGTTGTAGCCATAAAATTAATGAGAAATAAAATGGCTTGCTAAGCCTCTTCTTCTTTGTTCTTTACATGTTTTTATTTTATATTTTGTTAGTAGATTAGATTTCCATTTGCCCTTAATTTAGTTTTATGCACTTAATTTAGTTTTATTTTTATGTTAGTAGATTAGATTTCCATTTATCACTTACTTTAGTTTTATTTTTATGCAAGTAGTTAGTTCTTTTATTTTAATTAGCTCTTACTTTCCTTGCTTTTCAATGTTGCAATTTACATGTGTTGAAATGATAAAAAAAAATGAGAAGCTAAATCCCTTCAATTTAGGGGTAATGAAGCTCTCCTAAATCATGTAGATTCAACATATTTGCTAATTTATTATCTCTTTTTATGCTTCATGGATAGTTAGATGTTAATGTAAGTTTATTAGTAAATTTGATAGCCCATGTTGTTGATCACAAATAGGCTATTCTTACTCAAATATAAACACAATTTACATTAGCATCTAACTAATTTATTTTGATCATGACATTAAAATAGAATCAAAATTTGATGATCTATGTTACTAATCAAAAATAGTAAATAAATCATGCTTAAAATAGATTTTGTTTTAGTTTCATCTTCATGACATTTAACAAAGTGGTTTTAGTGTTGTATTAAAGTTTGATGGTTTAAGTTGTGTTAACTAGTAACACAAATAGATCATACTTATGATAAATACTTCACTAATACTACTAGATTCAGATGAGAGATCATAGATTAAATTTTGTGTTGATTTATGTGAGAGTATGAGAGTGGATTTTCCACTAAATTGTCTCTTAATCTCATATTTTTATTCACTTTTGTTTTAGTTAGTTTTTACATTTCTTTTTAGTTAAAACAATTTCAAACTCTTTGGGCTAATTTGATTGAGTAGAATTTAAAATTAATTCATTTCCTAGTGGATCGACCCGCACTCACATACGTACTACAATTGTATGTCGTGCGCTTGCGGTTTTACCGATTATATTTTTATTGGCGATTTTCTAACCGGTAGAAATTTCCGCCGTTATCAACAATGGGGTATGGGCTGATGTACGGTCAGATATGGTGGAAATGTACATAAATATATTATTTAAATTTAAATTTGATTTATCAAGCTATACAACGTTCGAAAATTTCAAACTCCAAACGAGACATGCCGCCTAGCGTTCTATTTGTTATACCCCTATTTCGAACACAATGGAACTTGTTTCGAGACCTAATTTGATCGTATGCAGAAGATAGCTTTTTGACCCAATTATTATATTAAATTTTCAATATTAAATTCTACGTGTTTAGATCTCGCATGACCAAACGATACATCTGATCGCCATGAAATATGACGGCGTATTATAATTCATTATTAGGGTCCAATGAAACTGGTTTTGTCAAAATCTGAGACAGTGCTTCGGAAGACTATTTTCACTCGTTAAATAAAACGAATTATTATTAATCATAAAAACCACTTTTAAATCCAATTTAAAAGTTTTATTATCTTTATTCTTGTTAATAGAATTTTAAATATGCTTTGAAATCATTTTTATCTAACTTAAAACCCAAGATTCAGTTATTTAAATAATTTAAATTATTAAATTCAACAATTAAATCATCCGATAAATCGCTATATTTGAAATTCGAGTTATTTAATCTATAAAATTAACTTTTGATTTTTAAAATTAATTAAATATACCAAATTCAAATGACTAAAATTCTGGGTCATTACATTCTTCCCCCCTCAAAAAGAATTTCGTCCTCGAAATTGCCAAGGTAAGAAAAATGTCCAAACCCATTACTTTTTAAAACCAATAAGTTGAAATAGTTTGCCAAATTATTTAAACCTTTAAGCCTTCCAAAAAACAATTTGTTGAACTTCGTTATTTCTTTTACTAAGTTTCCAAATTCATTGATAGATTCCAACCAATATCATTCCATTTACTCATTTCAGGTTATAACTCAAAATCAAATTTTAGTTGTCAAAAACTTCTTCAAACGTTCTCAAAAATTTTCTAGCGCCTTAAATTTACGGAAAATTCCGCCAACGTCTCTTTTGCACGACTAGATCGAAACAACTACAACTCACCACTACGGGCCCAAACCAACAAAAGAAAACAAAAGCCAAGTGGCTCAAACATAAAACCATCAATCAAAAAACAATTTAAACACGTACCTTCTAGTCGGGCAACCAAATTTTACTTATGGAATCAAAGGCAGCAAACTAGCTCTTGCTTCTATATATCTGCATCTTATTTACCAATGATATTTAATCATATAATTCATAATCATATTACTTGTATTTTCAATTTTCAACACTTGCTTTACCAAAATCCGTACGATGTACATATATCATCCGTATGCAATATCAAATCTGCTCGCTCGCTCGATCACACAATTTCACTTCCGAACTAGTATTGTTCACACAACCACTCTAGTGCAAACTCAGATCTGGTTCCTTAATTGGAAACCGCCATCCCCCTTGCATAGCCATATACTATGACAGAGAATTCCAGAATCAATAAAAAATCCATATCCAGTGTTCGCCGTCGAGAATCGGGCAAAAAATCCCAACTCGGACCGATATAAATCATCTCGAAATCATGTACTCGAATCTAGGTCAAACTGTTATGCGAATTAAATAATATATGTACAACCCACATATTTATTTCAATTGATTGCTTAGCTATAACAAATTCCTTATATCCGCATTCACTTCATTCTTATTCACCTTATTTACATTCAATTTATCTACATTCAATTATTCACATTGCTTTATTCACGTTGCTTTATTCACACCCATTTATTACTTAGTATATTTCTTTCAATACTAATGTCACTTAAGAATTATTCCCTCAAATCCTATGTTTAACAACATTTCACTCCATACTAAATTCGTTTATGAATCATTTAATAAAATATTAATTAAGTTTGTAAACATTTTATACAACCCTCATGTTTATTTCAATTCACAACTTAAGTTCATATTCGACTAAAATCAAAGTCAGTCCCATTTAACTCAATTTATCTTCTAATTCAATATTCAATTTTATCAACCATATTCCAAAACCACATTCAACTCACTAATTTATTTAACTAGCTCATTTCATTAATTTATTTCCACCACCACCAATTCCATTTCCAAAAATTATTTCATTTAACCTAACTTAGGCTAAATTTCTTTTCAAAATTCATTTTATTTAACTTAACTTAAGTAAATTTAATTTCATAGTTCAAATTCAAATTTACTTTACTTAAAATTCATAATTAACAAATTTTAACTTTGTTTTTCTTACTAATTATCAAAATTTATATGTTATCAGACTTATTTTCCCATATTTTCATAAAATACACAATGAAAATTTTCTAGAGTTTAAACAACCTGTTCTTATTTCAAATAAATTTGAAATCATATATATATATACATAATTTCTTTGGTATATCAGATCGTTCTTTTGTATTTTAAAATGAAAACTAGTTTTACCAAAACAAAACTCCAATGGTAGCAATTCCTCTCTTGGTGTAAAGACCCGCAAACCCAAACCCCTTGAATCGACACTATTCTCCAACATATCGACTCAAAATGAACGGAAATACGAACCATTAGGGTTAAAGAAGAAGGAGGTAGAAGCAGAAAATAAAAAATCAACATCAGAATCTCACAATGGCAGCGGAATAATATACAATAGTTAATATCTGATCCTTTACACAAAAGAAACTATATCTGTTTTATAATTACATTATCAGAGTACAATACAATCATAATCAAATACGGGACAGTTATATTAACTTGTCCCACAACAGAATACACAGTACACAAAACAGTGGAATATACATCAAGTACGAGTGATACGTCTCGCCATCCAGCTCGTCTCCTGAGCTCTACAGCATCATATCCTGTATCTGTAATACTCGGTCTGACCCGAGCATTATAATAAAATAACACCCGAGTCAGTCTGGAAAACCAGCGTGAGAAAACACACTCAATTGGATTGTTAAAGTTTCAAAACCCTTTGAAATCAAAAGCATCTCGTAAGACCACGCCACACATAAACATGTCGGGTTTTTACCTTACGATAGCCAAAACACTTTTTATCAAATCCGTCTGATATTATAATAGTGTCTATATACAAATACTTATCTAAATAGCTGAAATTGTTATAAGATTAAATTCCAGCATACTAGCCACAAAGTTGGTTCTACAAACAAAAACCGTAAAAGGCGCGTAGGGAGAATGGATTTCCAACTAATGACTAGGCACTGGGGTACCACCTGTCACAGTACCTGGTCTAGATCAGTGTACCGAGGACCACGCCCGATCCCCTGCAACACAAGACCGAAACTACCTAAGGGTAATTCCGAGTAAGATCACCCCACGGTTGGCGCGACCAACCGCCACACAGCCGAAATAAAAAGGGACATCTAGATAGGGATGATCTCACCCTAATGGGCGCTACCCATATAGCCTTGCTTCATAACCCCTGATTTTCAGTCATTCCCGATTGATGAGGCTTGAGGCTAAGCATTACGTTTATAGAACACATCTCTTAGAATGCCCACCGTCCACCTGACGATGTTCCGAAAGCATTCATCCATACAAGTCCGTCCCGGGTTCGAACAGAACCGAAGGCACTATTCCTACTACATCCATTTTGGAGTCACCCTTAGGATTAGTAGCGATTAGCCCTTGCACTTCACTGTACCATCTTCGACTCCAAACTCGTCTTCCCCACGAAAACGTACAAACCGGATCAAAGTGGTTTTCGGAAAATAAATCCCGATCCTGGTCTCTTCGAAACGATCAGCGCATTGGCCAATATTGATAGTCGGTTATTTAACCATCAATTACATTCACAACCAATCATCAAGCCACAATAATTTCTTCCAAATTATTTATTTATCTCAAATATCTTCGCAAGATATATTTCCTCCTTTTAACCCTTTGAAAACAATTTCAAAACTGTCTTTCTCTCATGGAATAAATTCCCCAAATAATTTCTATTTCCACTGAAATCACCAAGTATAAACACTCTAGATTTTAAAAATAATTTAGAAACACTTTATTATAAAATACTTTAAATTAAAAACTACTTTAATACTTTATTCAAAAATATATACTTTAAGAATATTTAGAATAAAGCTACTTTATAAAATATGAAACTAAATTTTTATCTTTTTAAAACACAATACCGAGTCACCTTTAAATAATTACTACTAAATCAATTTGAAAAATACTTACTTTAAAACTTAAACGTTTAAAGATAATAAATTTTCTAAAACATGCTTTTAAAACAATCCTTAAAACTTTTAACTTATACTTAAAAATTTGCTTTGAAAACGTACTTGGCTATCCAGGGAAATATACTTCTCTTTCACATCTTTAAAAATAAATCACTATTTATTTTTAATCACATTTACCCATTCCTTTTATAAATTCCCACCTTGAATTTATCCTTCCAAATATCCACTGATATATTACTTCACTTTTATAAACCCAGTTTATAAATTTCATAGTCTCATCCATCTTTTAGACCCAGTTCAATTACTTTACCAAAATTTCAAATTGATTTCCAAATCAATTCCATTTTAAAATAAATCCTTTACTCACTCAAACTTATTTTAAAATCTGTTAATTTCATTAATTCCACATTAAGCTTCTAAATTAGGATTTTAAAACCTTGTTTAACTTGAATCCACAGATTTCATACTTATTTACAAATTTCTTCCATATCTTTTCCAAACCAATTAAAACCTTAAATTTTTAAAATAAATTCTTTACTCCTTTTAAATATTATCGCTTGAATTTATTTATTCAAAATATCTTCTTTTCCATACTTTGGATTATTTGTTACAATTTAGAAATCAACTTTTATTCTTCCAAATCATTTTAAATTATCCAAGTTCCTTATAATTATTTATTTAAAATGATTCCTTTTTATTTACTTTAAAAATCCAAACTTCATCTATATATATATCTCGATTCTCAAAATTCCAAAATATATATATAATCAAGCCAGAGCAATCAATAAATTTCAATTCCCAATATGATTAATATAATTCAACATAGAATATCAAATAATCATGTCACAGAATTATCAGATCAATCTAAATAATTTTGAGGAATCCAGTTGGATCCCTCCAACCTGTTTCCCTGCATCCACAGACGTTAGCATAATACCAATTCAACTTCGAGGTGGAATATCGCGGTATATGGGATTAATAAAATATCATCCGCTATTATGCGGCGCATAGGGTCTCATCCGCTATATAGTGCGGGAAATTAATCGCTCCAATATATATATACTACTATATAATCTATATCTCATCCAATCAATTCAATCATTCAACCAAATATTTAAATTTAACCATTTAAATTTAAATAGCAATCCAGAATAGTGAGATTAACTCACCTTTGATTTTTATTTTTGCAATCCAATCCAACTCGGCTTGTTTTCCTCACGATTTCAGACCTTGTATAAACATTATACGTTTTATTAACATTTGAACTGATCGAATGATTAATTATCACTTAATAAATTTAATTAACTGATAATTTAATTTAACTATTTTTCCTGTTTACCTATATATTAGTTTAAAATAGGCATGTATATGTATACATTTATGTTTATGTTATACTTTTCTTTACTGATCACATTATAATTTTATAACATGATGTATATATACCATATATTTTCTAATATATATATATATATATATATATATATATATATCTGTGTGTGTGTTTTTCCAAAAAACGGTAAGTTGACATTTATAAACTGGTCTTGTTATTTCCACTCTGATCAACTAAATCAATTACCAGCAATTAAGTTAAAGTAATCACTGCATTAGATTCCTATAGGATTATCTAACTTAATCAGTGAACTTAATACACGAATTTACCTTACTGGAAAGACGAACTCAGGCTATTCTACCTCAGCTTCGGCAATCGAGCCTCTCCGAGCACCGCACCGTCTCCCACGTGCCCACGCAAACAGCCATTGTGCGACCCAAATCCATCACAGCGCATCACCACGCGGCATCGCCTCGCCGTCAAGCACGCGCGAGCGCTGTGATTTCCTCCTCCACGTCGCCCTGTGATTGCCACGCATCAACGCGGCTTCACCCACCAGCCAACCCACTGACCGAAAACGTGAGTTTCCCCCTACAGCTGCGGCCCCGGCATCGAATCCACATCCTAGGCTCGAACGCGAATGAGGAACCCCACCTATTCCGCATTCGATTTCAAAAACAAATGTCGCGATTTTGATTCTCTCCACTTTTCTTTTGTATAAAATCGAACGAATGATGATTTGGGGATTTTTTTTTGAAATGATTTGATTATCAAGGAGGGAAGAAAGAAGACATGCCCTAAGACCGGTAGAAGGAATACGATTTTGAAAGTTTTCTCTGTTCGTTTAATTCTGAAAGAAGGAACGAATGCTCGAGATAAATAACGAGTGCACAACGTATTGAGGAAGATAAAGCTTTTAATTTAAAATTTATTTATTTACTTTATGTCAAAACTGAAACATCTTGTTTACAAGTGAGTGATGGACGTGATTTACGCGTGCTCAAATAGGCTAGGTCATATGCAAGTTGCGGAAGATAAGGCAGGCTTTGACCAGTCAACAATTATATATATATATGTAAATTTAAACCATCTCGAAAACGTAGCTTGAAATTTTAACATCCTATCGGGGCGTGCCGCTAGGCGTTTATAATGTTATACCCCTTTTCCGAACACAATGGAAAAGGTTTCGAGTCCTAATTCAATCATATGGAGAAAATAGCTTTTGGACCCAGTTATAATATTTAATTTTCGATATAAATTTCAGCGCGTTTATATATCGTATTCCCACACAACAACTCCAATCACTACGAAAATGGAAATCCGATAATACTACAATATTATGGATCCAATGGAACTGGTTTCGTCGAAATCCGAGACTGTGCCTCGGAAAGCTATTTTTAAATATCAATTTAAATGATAAAATTTCAAAACTTAACAAAACACTTCCAAATTCAATTTTAGCACTTTTACTATCTTCAGTATTTTTAATACAAATTTTATAAGCCTTCAAATTATTTTTAGCAAGCCTAGAATTTCAGATTCAGCAATTCACCCAATTTCCAATTATTTAATTTAATAATTAAATTACCCAATAAATAGTGATATTTAAAATTCAAGTCAAAAATTCACCGTTGAATATTTAAAATCAATTAAATATTCCAATTTCAAATATCTAAAATTTACGGGTCGTCACATTCCTTCCCCCCTTAAAAGAATTTCGTCCTCGAAATTACTGGTTAGGAAGAATGGTCCGTTACCCGTTCTTCATTTTCCCAAAACCAAACAATTCCAAACAATTCTCAAAACAATATTTTTATTAAAGACACACTAATCCTCTTTCTAACTTTCCAAACTTATCTATATGTTGCAAACAATATCACTTACTTAACAATTCAATTTTAAATTTAAAACCAAATTTTGAATTATCAAAATTTTCTCGAAATTTTTCTAACTCCCTAAATTTCCGAAAAATGTGCCAGCGTCTCCTTTGCACAGCTAGATCGGTACAATTACAAAATGCCTCTACGGGCCCCCAAATTTCAAAAGAAAACAAAATGCCAAGTGGCTAGATAAGAAACCCATCGAATTTCATACAGAAATTTAAATACTTACCTTTTTGTCGGGCAATACAATTTATCTTTTGAATTCAAAAATCCCAATTCCCTTTTGCTTTTGAATACGTGTATATCCTACTTAGCAATACTATCCAATTACAGAATTCAAAATTATTTTATTCACTGCTTTTACACATTTTTAATATTTGCTTTACTTAAGCTCGTACGATGCACATATATCATCCGTACGCAATATCAGATTCGATCGCTCACTCGATCACACAATTTCACTTCTGAACTAGTATCGTCCACCTGACTTCCTAGTGCGGACTCAGATCTAGTTTCTTGATCAGAACCCGTCATCCTCCTTGCATAGTCACAACTATGATAGAGAATTTCCAGAATCAATCAAAATCCATATCCAGGGTTCGTCGTCGAAAATCGAGTTAAAAATCCTAACTCGGATCGGTATAATTACCTCGAAATTCTGTGCTCGAATCCGGATCAAATCACTATGCGAATAAAATAATACGTACATCCTACGTATTGATTTCAATTGATTATTAGCTATATCCATTTCTCTTTTATTCACATTCATTTGATTTCTATTTACTTATTCACAATTTCCCTTTTCACAACTTTCAGTTTTAATCTTCATTCAATTATTCACTTAGTATATTTCTCCATTCCAAAATTACTTAGTATATGCCTAATACTAATTTACTAATTAAGAATTTCATTCTTCATTTCTTAAGTCCAATATAAATTTTTCTTATATTTATTTTACTTCTTCACTGCCGAAGTTTATATTCAAACTGAATTCCAATTCCCTATAAATTTCAATTTGCCCCAATTCATTAATTATTTTCAAATCTCAATACTTTTTCCCAATTTCCATTCAGATTTCCATCTTCAATTCTACTTGAATTCAATTTGTCTTCAAACTTTGAATATTGAATTTTTTATTCACCTTATCTCAACCCATAATTAATTAACCATTTCCTTTTATTAGTTTCACTTACTAATTTATTTAAAATCTCAAATAAAAGTTTATTTGCAAACTTTTTCTTCCTTCAGTTTCTTCGATTTCACCTTACTTCACATACACACCTTTAAATTAGATTTCAATATTCAGTTTCACCTCTATTTGCTTACCACTTTTAAATCCTTTGTCGTTAGTGAAAAATTTTCTAACTCCCAAAATTTTCGAAATTTTTTGGCAGAGTCCCCTTTGTACGGAGAAGCTTTTGCAATTTGACAAGAGATATAAATATATATACATTGACCCACACGGTCGGAAAACAAAAAAAAACAAACAATAGTTCATATTTCCTATCTTTTTATTGCGTAGGCGTACCTTTATTTAGCATTTTTAACCAAGCGGCTTATTTATTTAGCATTTAGCGCGACCAAAATCTAGCCACCCGGCTTCCCTATACCTGTACTTACTCAGTTTAAACACGTAAGTACTATATATATGAAATTCACAACTTTCCACTTATTTGCAATAGTTAACCACATGAATTTTAGAAGCAATACACATTAACAATGTCTATAAGCAACTTATATGATTTTAACACTTATGCACTTGTTTTCGACCATTCCATACACTATTTGTTCTATTTAAATGGTTTACAACTCTATTGCTTACATTAAACTCATTTTTAACTTCCAACGAGCTTATATTTAATTCAATTGATTTCAAAATCAATTTATTTTAATTCTATCAGTTCATAGAATTTTATACAATCTCGTTTGCGTCAAACGATAACCATGTCTATGCAAATTCAATGATATTCACTTAATAGAATATCCATTCTAGTTTATAACTAATTTAAATTGTTACCAACTCAATTTATACATTATTCTATTTCATTTCCAATTGATTCCGTTCAATTCATTTTGCAATCCATATCCACATTCATTTTATTTGAATCCATTTTATTAATCTTGGAACATTCCATATTGATTACATCAAATACTAATTCCACAATTTATTAACAAACCAAACATTAGTCACATCAAATTGGTATTCAACTTGCATTTAACCAATTCAAGTTCCATTTCCATATTTCATTAACTAATTAATTATCAATTAGTTTATTCAAATTTTATACCCAATATTTGATTTTTATTACAAAAATCACTTTAACTATTTATTTGAGTTCAATCTATTTTATAATTCAAGTTTTGTATTTTTATTCATTTTCCAAAATACAAAACAATTTGGCAGCAATTCCTCTTCTGGAAACTCGAAAATGAACATCGATGATGCTGCAGTCATCACCGAAGTTATTTTCCAGCGACCGAAAGAGTTTAATGCTTTTAACTCTTAAAACATTTCCAAATATTCTTAATTTCAAATCTCACCAGATTTCAAATCCAATTCAAAATATTTCTCAACTACTATCACCATTATTACTCCAAATCTTTTGAAAACCATTTCAAACCCAAAGGAATTTAAAACTTTCCCAAAATGCCAAATTCCAAATCTGTCCAATTCATATTCAAACATTATCCTGGGATTTTCATCTCGATTTATTTCCAAATATTTCTATGGAATTCTATTTCAAATGATAAATCACATTTATAATGCACATTCATAAATCCCGTTTAATATATGAATTTATTTTTTAACCTATAGTTATGGCTTTCAATTTCTACAGAATAATGATAATAATTTAATATTATCACTCCCTAATAACCAAGCATCCATATATAACTATAATAATTTCTGAAAATTATTTCTTTTGTACACAAAATAATTTGGGTAAAATTATTTCATTTACCCTATTTTAAAACAATACAGTGTCGAATTGTTCTATTCAAGTGTTTAGAGATCCCAATCAATAACGTTAATTACTCGTATTGACCGGAATCCATAAACTACTCAATAAACCAATCAACACAATATAAAACCATTTTATATTCACTAACGAATACGCGCTCATATCTATTAATACACTTAAACTCATTCTAGAGTACTATGGACTCTATCTAAATGAGTAATCCCCACCAGAGCCAAGGTTATCACCAGCCTAAGCTCTGATACCAAGTGTAATAACCCGCAAACCCGTACCCATTGAAGCGACACTATTCTCCAGCATATCGACTCAAAGTGAACGGAAATACGAACCATTAGGGTTAAAAAAGAAGGAGGTAGAAGCAGAAAAAAGAAAATCAACATCAGAATCTCACAATCGTAGCGCAATAATATATAATAGTTAATATCTAATCCTTTACACAAAAGAAACTATATATGTTTTATAATTACATTATCAGAGTACAATACAATCATAATCAAATGCGGGACAGTTATATTAACTTGTCCCACAACAGAATACACAGTACACAACACAGTGGAATATACATCAAGTACGAGTGATACGTCTCGCCATTCAGCTCGTCTCCTGAGCTCTACAGCATCATATCCTGTATCTGTACTACTCGGTCTGACCCGAGCATTATAATAAAATAACACCCGAGTCAGTCTGGAAAACCAGCGTGAGAAAACACACTCAATTGGATTGTTAAAGTTTCAAAACCCTTTGAAATCAAAAGCATCTCGTAAGACCACGCCACACATAAACATGTCAGGTTTTTACCTTACGATAGCCAAAACACTTTTTATCAAATCCGTCTGATATTATAATAGTGTCTATATACAAATACTTATCCAAATAGCTGAAATTGTTACATGATTAAATTCCAGCATACTAGCCACAAAGTTGGTTCTACAAACAAAAACCATAAAAGGCGCGTAGGGAGAATGGATTTCCAACTAATGACTAGACACTGGGGTACCACCTGTCACAGTACCTGGTCTAGATCAGTGTACCGAGGACCACGCCCGATCCCCTACAACACAAGACCGGAACTACCTAAGGGTAATTCCGAGTAAGATCACCCCACGGTTGGCGCGACCAACCGCCACACAGCCGAAATAAAAAGGGACATCTAGACAGGGATGATCTCACCCTAATGGGCGCTACCCACATAGCCTTGCTGCATAACCCCTGATTTTCAGTCATTCCCAGTTGATGAGGCTTGAGGCTAAGCGTTACCTTTATAGAACACATCTCACCGTCCACCTGATGATGTTCCGAAAGCATTCATCCATACAAGTCCGTCCCGGGTTCGAACAGAACCGAAGGCACTATTCCTACAACATCCATTTTGGAGTCACCCTCAGGGTTAGTAGCGATTAGCCCTTGCACTTCACTGTACCATCTTCGAATCCAAACTCGTCTTTCCCACAAAAACGTACAAACTAGATCGAAGTGGTTTTCGGAAAATAAATCCCGATCCCGGTCTCTTCGAAACGATCAGCTCATTGGCCAATATTGATAGTCGGTTATTTAACTATCAATTACATTCACAACCAATCATCAAGCCACAATAATTTCTTCCAATTTATTTATTTATCTCAAATATCTTCGCAAGATATATTTCCTCCTTTTAACCCTTTGAAAACAGTTTCAAAACTGTCTTTCTCTCATGGAATAAATTCCCCAAATAATTTCTATTTCCACTGAAATCACCAAGTATAAACACTCTAGATTTTAAAAATAATTTAGAAACACTTTATTATAAAATACTTTAAATTAAAAACTACTTTAATACTTTATTCAAAAATATATACTTTAAGAATATTTAGAATAAAGCTACTTTATAAAATATGAAACTAAATTTTTATCTTTTTAAAACACAATACCGAGTCACCTTTAAATAATTACTACTAAATCAATTTGAAAAATACTTACTTTAAAACATAAACGTTTAAAGATAATAAATTTTCTAATACATGCTTTTAAAACAATCCTTAAAACTTTTAACTTATACTTAAAAATTTGCTTTGAAAACGTACTTGGCTATCCAGGAAATATACTTCTCTTTCACATCTTTAAAAATAAATCACTATTTATTTTTAATCACATTTACCCATTCCTTTTATAAATTCCCACCTTGAATTTATCCTTCCAAATATCCACTGATATATTACTTCACTTTTATAAACCCAGTTTATAAATTTCATAGTCTCATCCATCTTTTAGACCCAGTTCAATTACTTTACCAAAATTTCAAATTGATTTCCAAATCAATTCCATTTTAAAATAAATTCTTTACTCACTCAAACTTATTTTAAAATCCGTTAATTTCATTAATTCCAGATTAAGCTTTTAAATTAGGATTTTAAAACCTTGTTTAACTTGAATCCACAAATTTCATACTTATTTACAAATTTCTTCCTTATCTTTTCCAAACCAATTAAAAACTTGAATTTTTAAAATAAATTCTTTACTCCTTTTAAATATTATCACTTGAATTTATTTATTCAAAATATCTTCTTTTCCATACTTTGGGTTATTTGTTACAATTTAGAAATCAACTTTTATTCTTCCAAATCATTTTAAATTATCCAAGTTCCTTATAATTATTTATTTAAAAAGATTCCTTTTTATTTACTTTAAAAATCCAAACTTCATATATATATATATATATATATCTCAATTCTCAAAATTCCAAAATATATATATAATCAAGCCAGAGCAATCAATAAATTTCAATTCCCAATATGATCAATGTAATTCAACACAGAATATCAAATAATCATGTCATAGAATTATCAGATCAATCTAAATAATTTTGCGGAATCCAGTTGGATCCCTCCAACCTGTTTCCCTGCATCCACAGACGTTAGCACAATACCAATTCCACTTCGAGGTGGAATATCGCGGTATATGGGATTAATAAAATATCATCCGCTATTATGCGGCGCATAGGGTATCATCCGCTATATAATGCGGGAAATCAATCGCTCCAAGATATATATACTACTATATAATCTATATCTTATCCAATCAATTCAATCATTCAACCAAATATTTAAATTTAAATAGCAATCCAGAAGAGTGAGATTAACTCACCTTTGATTTTTGTTTTTGCAATCCAATCCAACCCGGCTTGTTTTCCTCACAATTTTAGACCTTGTATAAACATTATGCGTTTTATTAACATTTGAACTAATCAAATGATTAATTATCACTTAATAAATTTAATTAACTCACAATTTAATTTAACTATTTTTCCTGTTTACCTATATATTAGATTAAAATAGGCATGTGTATGTATACATTTATGTTTATCTTATACTTTTCTTTACTGACCACATTATAATTTTATAACAGGATGTATATATACCATATATTTTCTAATATATATATATATATGTTTTTCCATAAAACGGTAAGTTGACATTTATAAACTGGTCTTGTTATTTCCACTCTGATCAACTAAATCAATTAACATCAATTAAGTTAAAGTAATCACTGCATCAGATTCCTATAGGATTATCTAACTTAATAAGTGAACTTAATACACGAATTTACCTTACTGGAAAGACAAACTCAGGCTATTCCACCTCGGCTTCGGCAATCGAACCTCTTCGAGCACCGCACCGTCTCCCACGTGCCCACGCGAACAGCCATCGTGCGACCCAAACCCATCACAGCGCATCCCCACGCGGCATCGCCTCGCCATCAAGCGCGCGCGAGCGCTGTGATTTCCTCCTCCACGTCACCCTTCGACTGCCACGCATCAGCACGGCTTCACCCACCAGCCAACCCACTGACCGTAAACGTGAGTTTCCCCCTACTGCTGCGGCCCCGGCATCGAATCCACATCCTAGGCTCGAACGCGAACGAGGAACCCCACCTATTACGCAATCGATTTCAGAAACAAAGTCGCGATTTTGATTTCCCTCCCTTTTCTTTTGTATAAATTCGAACGAATGATGATTTGGTGATTTTTTTTTGAAATGATTTGATTATCAAGGAGGGAAGAAAGAAGACATGCCCTAAGACCGGTAGAAGGAATACGATTTTGAAAGTTTTCTCTGTTCGTTTAATTCTGAAAGAAGGAACAAATGCTCAAGATAAATAACTAGTGCACAGCGTATTGAGGAAGATAAAGCTTTTAATTAAAATTTATTTATTTACTTTATGTCAAAACTAAAACATCTCATTTGCAAGAGAGTGATGGACGTGATTTACGCGTGCTCAAATAGGCTAGGTCATATACAAGTTGCAGAAGATAAGACAGGCTTTGACAAGTCAACAATTATATATATATATATATATATATTTAAATTTAAACCATCTCGAAAACGTAGCTTGAAATTTTAACATCCTATCGGGGCGTGCCGCTAGGCGTTTATAATGTTATACCCCTTTTTCGAACACAATGGAAAAGGTTTCGAGTCCTAATTCGATCATATGGAGAAGATAGCTTTTGGACCCAGTTATAATATTTAATTTTCGATATAAATTTCAGCGCGTTTATATATCATATGCCCACACAACAACTCCAATCACTACGAAAATTGAAATCCGATAATACTACAATATTACGGATCCAATGGAACTGGTTTCGTCAAAATCCGAGACTGTGCCTCGGAAAGCAATTTTTAAATATCAATTTAAATGATAAAATTTCAAAACTTAACAAAACACTTCCAAATTCAATTTTAGCACTTTTACTATCTTCAGTATTGTTAATACAAATTTTATAAGCCTTCAAATTATTTTTAGCAAGCCTAGAATTTCAGATTCAGCAATTCACCCAATTTCCAATTATTTAATTTAATAATTAAATTACCCAATAAATAGTGATATTTGAAATTCAAGTCAAAAATTCACCGTTGAATATTTAAAATCAATTAAATATTCCAATTTCAAATATCCACAATTTACGGGTCGTCACACTTGGAAACCCAAAAATGAATGTCGATGATGCTGCAGTCATCACCGAAATTATTTTCCAGCGATAAAAGTGAGTTCAGTGCTTTCTTTCTCTTTAAAATTCCTTTTTAAAATATTTCATTCAAAATATTTTCTAAATATTATTATTATTATTATTTTCCAAACTTTGGAAAACCATTTCCAAAACTAACATGATTTAAATTCTCAAATTCCCTACTTTCAAACCCTTTTTACTTGCAAATCATAATTAATAATATACTTCTTAAATTTCATTTCAATTTATAAATCACATTTATAAACCGTATATTTATATAACCAAACTTTGGTTATATAAAATCATTACTTGATTGCTAATCTTAGTTTGCATTATAATACTGTAACTTTTATTAGAGCACAACAACAAATATCAAATGATAATAATCAACATTATCATTTTCCAACAACCAAGCACACCATATATACAATACTAATTTTTTAAAATTATTCCTTTATATAAAAAATCAAGGTAAAATTGTTTCATATTCCCAATTTAAAAATAATACCATGTTGCCATGTTCAAGTGTTTAGAGATCACTATCAATAACGTTAATTACTCGACCAGAATCCATAAACCACTCAACTGACCAATCAACATAATAAAACAATTTTTATATCACTAACAAATACGAGCTCATATATATATTCACTCAAACTCATTCGAGGGTGCTACTGACCCTATCTCTAATGAGCACCCCACTAAAGCCAAGGTTCTCGCTTAACCTTCGGCTCTGATACCAAATGAAAGTGTAACGACCGAAGTTTTCGACCCTTGAAAATCGACACTAATACGTTCACTGTAATGCATGCCGAGCAATCGAATGCCGGAAAACTCGATTTTTAGGGAAAAGATAGAAGGAAGAAGATAAGAAGAAAAATAAAAAAATATAGAATCTCATAGTGGAACGAATAATCTATAATATACAACAAATCTTTACAAAAAAGCCAAACTATAATATATGTATATACAGACATCAATCAAAGTATACTAACCTATTTCAGCATGGACAATTATACAAGTTGTCCTCATAATATGCCAATAAATACCACAACGAATACAGTGGAAAAAAATAACCATCTACGTGAATACGCCTTTGGGCCTCCAGCTTGTCTTCTGAAGCTCCAAAGCATCCAAACTAATCTGTAATATGCTCGGTCTGACCGGAGCATTATAATAAATTAACACCCGAGTCAGTCTGGAAAACCAGCATGAGAAAACACACCCAACTGGATTTTAAAGTTATAGGAAACCTTTGAAAGTCAAGAGTATCTCGTAGGACCATGCCACACATAAATACGGACGAGTTTTTACCTTACGATAACCAAAAACATTTCATATGAAATTCGCTTATATTATAATAGTGACTAGATACAAATACTTATTAATCATAGCCGAAATTATTACATTAATTAAATTCCAACATAATAGGTATACAACTAAAACCGTAAAGGCTCGTATTAGAAAATGGATTCCGTGTTATGACAAGGTAAGGAACTACCTTCCAAAGGTACATCTCTAGGTAAATGCACCGGGGTCTGACAAGAACATCTTGTACCCCTGCCACACAGGACTAGCCTACCACTTGACTAGTAGTACCGAATATGATCACCCCGATTGAGCCTCGAAGTATACAAGAAGAGATAGTAATCGATCTAGATTTGGAATGACTATACTGTGATAGGAGCGACCCACTTGGCCTTGCTGCATGTAATAACCCGCCAATTTATCACTTTGATAAATTCAATTTATTTTCAAATTTATGCAAATAAAAGGATAATATTGTTTCAAGTGATAATAAGTAATAGTAATCTTATATTGAATAAATATTTAAATAAAATATTTTCCTCGAAATTTATATCGATAAAATAGCATTGAATTTAAATCATTAATTTATTTAATTCAAATTGAGATTTAATCATTTAATAATTAATTTAATTATCCAAATAATTATTTTAAAATGATGATAATTCATTTTTAATAGTTATAAAGTGATAAGGAATCATTTATAATAGTTTTATAAAGATATATATTTTATTTGAAAATATAAGGAAAAATCGGTATCGATTTATCAGTATAAAGGCAATTTTTGTATGTAAATTTTAATATTAATTTATATGTTTTTATAATTCAAAAATGATTATTTTAATTTATTTAAAATGATAAGAAATTTATTTTTGAATTTTGTTTACAAATATATGTACGTTAATAAATAAGTAAAAATGTGACTGGTAATCGGTTCTCCGGATTTCAACGGTTTGACGAACGAAAGTTGTTTTAAATCGTTGCCACCTACCTTTTGTGTCATGTGCACATATACAACATTCACATAAATATCCTAACATGCACATAAACATACATAAAATATATTTAAGTATATAAATATAATATAAAAATATATAACATATTTTAAGTTTCCTTACTTCTTAAGCATACAAAAGTCAACATATGCATACCCTAAAGTGATGGAAGCGATAGGAACAGTGGAGAGAAGGGTTTAGCGATAGTAAAATATTATATATATTATTCTTTATATTCATCTATGTATTTTATCTATAATCAAGTATATTTATAAAGTTTAAAATAGTTTTAATATAAGATAAAGGTTATTTTCAAAGAAAACCAAAACATCAAAAATTGCTTTGGGATGCCGACATGCCTATGGTGACCACGTCGACATGGTGACAGTTGAGTTCAAAATTTAAATTTGAAAAGAAGTGTCTATTCGCCATAACTCTTCACGAATGGACATGACTGTTGTTCTTCTATAAATAGGGGTTAGTTTCAACGAATTTTTAATCAGTTTTTCTGGTTTTTTCACTCCTCTTCTTCTTCCACATTTTCTTAATCAAAATTCTATCATTACTCTGCCGAAATCAACATTGAATCGAACTAGATTATCTCTGGTTTGATTCTCTATCACTATCTCAACAAGATCTAAGTGCTATTCAGAGTTATAGGCTTCTTTGTAATCTATCTAGCGAGAAAAGGTGTGATTGTAGCCTTGGAAATCAATCAAGCGAGAAAAAGTGTGATTGTGGCCTTGAAAATCAATTGGGTGAACTTGTTGCCCCGGAAATCAAGTATCTCTACCCAGAGGATTGTTATTCTGGAGGGTGTACCTCGTATCCTTGAAACCGAGGGTTGTCATTGTTGAATTGCTTTTGAAAGGAAATCCGTACTTGATTGTGCGGGACTGGATGTAGGGTAACCCCGAACCAGTATAAAATCCGGTGTGTTCTTTCCTTTACTGCATTTACTTTATTTCTGCATCGGTGTTTGTTTCTGTGATTATACCTGTGTCTGAATATTGCATACATTTGTGTTCAAATTAACATAAACTCAAAAAGATTTAGTAATTTCTTAAAAACACTATTCACCCCCCTCTAGTGTTATTCCTAGCCTTAAGATCCGTAATCCGCATTCCTCACATTTGGTATAAGAGCTAGGTTTTCAAAAGTTTCATAATCTGATTTTTGAAAAATTTTCAAAATGGCTACCAACACTGGTAATGTTTTTAACACTAATATTCCTATCACTAGTTCATTTGTAGAATGTCAGTCTACTGCCAGACCGCCACTTTTTAATGGCAGTAACTATGCATATTGGGCATGTAGGATGAAAATATATTTACAATCTGTAGGATTAGATACTTGGAATATCACACAAACTGAATATTCTGAACCCACAACTAATTTTGCATAGTGGACTACTGAGCAAAAGACTGTTGCACAAAATAATTCTAAAGCAATGAATATTCTGTTTTGTTCACTTGAAAGAAATGAATTTAATAGAGTGTCAGTTTGTAAGTCTGCATATGAAATCTGGAAAACTTTGCAAGTGACTCACGAAGGAACAAGAAAAGTTAAACAGACCAAAATTTCCATGCTCACAAATCAGTTTCAGTTATTTAAAATGAATACTAATGAGTCTATTTCAAATATGTATAGTCGATTTCAAGATATTATGCATTCTTTACTATCCTTGGGAAAGGAATTTTCAGAAGAAGACCAAGTCAGAAAAATTTTAAATTCTCTCACTTCAGAATGGGATCAAAAGACACTTGCAATTGACGAGGCAAATGACATCAGTACCTTAAAGATAGAATAATTGATTGGAAATCTAATGTCGTTTGAAGTTCAAATGATCGGGAGAAGAGAAAGCAAAGCATCTGAAAAGAAATCAATGGCATTCAATGCATTAACCGACGGATCAGACTCAAATAGTGATAATGATGAAGAGATAGCATTTATGACCAGGAATTTTCGGAAATTTCTGAAATATAGAAAGATGAATAATCTCAAGAGAAACAACTATAAGAGTTCTGGAAATCAGAATGCAGTGCCAAACAATGTCAAATGTTTCAACTGTGATGAACCAGGTCATATCAAAAGAGACTGTCCGTATCCAGAAAGGCAGAATCCTCCTATAAACAATGATTCAGTAAAGAAACGGAAGCGTGCATTTACTGCTACTCTAGATGACTCAGACTCGTCCTCAAGCGATGATGATCAGAAGACATATAACTCAAATTTGTGTTTCACGGCAATTCATGACTTCAACAAATTCAAGGAAACGGACTCAGAAAAAGGTACACATTTACAATACAATTGATTGAGATTGCATGCTTAGAATTAGATGATTGATTGCTTGATTGATTGATTTTGAATTGATGTGTTGATTGAATTTATTGTTTATTTTTTATTATAATTTTATTATTATAATTATTATTTTCAATATAATAATATTTTCTGGAATTTACTATAAGAATACTCCAGATATATATATATATATATATATATATATATATAGACATTAAAATAATAAGTATATATATATTAGAATACTAGGAAAAATAAATCATAGAAATTCATAGGCACATGTCGACATGGTCCCTACCATGATGTCGACATGGGTACAAATTTTGAAATTCAAAATTTGAATTCAAATGGTTGAATTTCCCTCCATCTTTTCACTTCATTCAATACTCTAAAAAGGCATCTTTTGACCAGAGAACATGTCTTTCAGAAATCTATTTAGTCACTATCTTTTATCACAACTTTTCACTTTCATTTTCAAATTCAAACTCTCTCTTCAAAACTCCAAGCTCTCTATTCTCTACCTTAATGGCTTCTTCAAGCAACCCCTCCACCATG
Source organism: Allium fistulosum (assembly GCA_030737815.1). NCBI lineage: Eukaryota > Viridiplantae > Streptophyta > Magnoliopsida > Asparagales > Amaryllidaceae > Allium > Allium fistulosum. The sequence continues at coordinate 639,854,357 of CM060901.1, forward strand.
AGACTCTCCAGAAACTTGAAAGAGAAACTCCTCAATAAACCGGAGGCAATAAAAGCATACATCAATTATGCTAACTATGGAAAAGTCCATCCCGGAAAGTTTGATATTTTTCATGATTTTGCTTCTTATGAAATTGATACTCTTTTTGCAAACAATCAAATTCTTAGTCTTGTTGATTCTTCTCAAAATGATTTTATTTGTTACCCAAATCTTGTTAAAATTTTCTATGCAAATCTCAATCGAGAATTTTTTGAAGGAAATGATAATGAAATTTGGAGTAGTGTCAAAGGCACTAGAATTGTTTTAAATTGTGATCTTTTGGGTACCATTCTCAATTGCAAAAGCACGGGAATGGATCTTTCTAGTTTTCAAATCAACGAACATGATCGTGAGACATTTCATCATATTTTTGAAGGAGATGAAAACTTTGATTTTAAAAACCGAAACTTTCGTCCTAAAGCAAGAATTGTCAATCTTCTCTTACAACATACTTTGACCCCAAGATCGGGAAATTTTAACAATCCTACTTCAAAAGTATGCAAAGCACTTTTTGCTATTTTCGGAAATTATGATATCAATTGGGCGCAAGTTATTTTGGATGAACTTCGTCCTAAAAATTTTGAAATGGGAGAAAACACTTTATATCATGGAATTTACCTTACTCGGATTTTCAACTATTTTAGAGTAAATTTCAAAGGAGAAGAATTTATTTCAAGAAAAGTTTTTAATATCTCAAACATTTCTCTCATGAAAATCCCATATGTTTTTCAACCTTATGAGACTCTTGCCGAAAAGGAAGAGCGTTTGGCTCATGAAGATATGGAAGAGGAAGAAGAAGAAGAAAGGGATGAAATGGAAATAGAAGAAGAAGAAGAAGAAGGTGAAACATCCCTAGAAAGTATTGAATATCCCTCCAATCCTTCCAACAAAACCCTTCTCAAAAACCAAAAGGTTATTGTTGAGAATCAACGGGTTCTTAAAAGAACCGTTAGTAAGAAATTGGACAAAATGTCATCCAAGATGAACAAGTTTTTCTCTAAAGTCAGCAAGAAACTTGGACTATCTTCATCATCCTCTAACTAGTTCTATATCTTTATATCATATCGAATTAGTTTAAGTTTGTTTTAATTTGAGTGTTTATGTAGTTCTTTATGTTTAATCATTGTATTATCCTATTATGCAATGAAATTGAATTTCCTTTCTGTTATCTAGCTTATCTTATCTCCTGAATAAATATTAGTATATTATATAAATCTATATATACACACAATTATTCACAAAATCAATATTACCATCAAATTTCACTATAGTATGTCGACATCCCCCCTTGACCATGTCGACATGTACTGGTCAGAAATGACATTTCATTTCAAATTTGAAATTTGAATAACTACCATATGTCTATTCATTTCAAACGAATTCCTACACCTACAAATACCTATTTCTTCCAGAATTTTTCACTCAATATTATTTTCTATCTTCTTTATCTCTTATTCTCTTCACAAATTCAAAAATGGCAAATCCTATTCATAATTTAACCGAGAATCTTGAAGAGACTCTTAATTTGTTCAAGAACATTCTCTCGTTCATTCTTCGTAACCAGCGACACTTAAAGTTGAGTCAAATGCAGATGATCAAGGAGCAAGAAAGGCATTTCGATGCAATTCGATGGATGATTTCTTCCCTACACAAGGATGATAACGAAGCACATCCTCCTATCTCTCTCACAAATGACAATGAAAATTGGGATGCCATCAAAGCAGACCCTATTTTCGGAGAAGAAGGATGGGTGGAAGTTCCCCGTAACGTTTAATTTGTTTGCTTTATTTAATTACTCTGTTTGAATTGATTGTTTTTGATTGAAATTGGTTATTTTGATTGACTTGATTTATACATTGGTGTGGTTTGATGGTTGTATAAAATATACATTAATATATTTATAATCGTTGGTTGAATATCATAGTTATTTCTTATATATACTCCATTATATAGTTTATTAATGCAGGTACTTGAGTACAAGAATGAGGGGGAGTTATAGTTTGTAGTTAGATTGTTTTTGTTGATGACAAAGGGGGAGAAATATAAAATAGGAGAGTTAGGCATAGATTAAGGGGGAGTTATTAGATTTAGGGGGAGTCAATAGGATAGAAGTAATATTTTATAAACAAAGGTTGTCATCATCAAAAAGGGGGAGATTGTTAGTCCATGAGTTGATGGTTTTGATGACAACAACCTTAGAATAAGATTATAAAATATAAATACTAACATTATAGTTTAGATATATATGTATATGTAGGATTTAACCATGCAGGTACCAAGAATTAAGACTGTATAGTATAGAGATTCAAGATATCAAGATTGAAGACTCATGAGTATCAAGAATATTAAGATTATCAAGAGTTCAAGATTTCAAGATAAGTATTGAGTCTAGAATTATGTTAAAACTTCACAATAGCACTGAAATCTTCACTTCATTTTTCTTTTGGGATGGAACCCATTTCTACCTTTTTAGTGGCTTACAAACCCACGACAAGTAGCTTACAAACCTACGACAAGTGGCTTACAAACCCACGAACATCATGGTTTTGTACAAGTTCTCGAGTCCTGTCATGATGAGATATTCTGCAGGAAGAAGCTTGCAAAACTACTTCAAAATGATTATCAAAAACTACTTCGGAATGATTTTCAAAATTGTTTTTCAAAATGTTTTAGCCTTAAAAATTATCTTTTTAAATGATTTTCAAAAAGATGTTTTAGCCTTAAATATTCTTGTTTTTAAACTTCGGTTATTTTAAACTATCTCTTAATTATAATATATTTATACTTTGATTTAAATATAAAATTATAGTAAAATATTATATATATTATTCTTTATATTCATCTATGTATTTTATCTATAATCAAGTATATTTATAAAGTTTAAAATAGTTTTAATATAAGATAAAGGTTATTTTCAAAGAAAATCAAAACATCAAAAATTGCTTTGGGATGCCGACATGCCTATGGTGACCACGTCGACATGGTGACAGTTGAGTTCAAAATTTAAATTTGAAAAGAAGTGTCTATTCGCCATAACTCTTCACGAATGGACATGACTGTTGTTCTTCTATAAATAGGGGTTAGTTTCAACGAATTTTTAATCAGTTTTTCTGGTTTTTTCACTCCTCTTCTTCTTCCACATATTCTTAATCAAAATTCTATCATTACTCTGCCGAAATCAACATTGAATCTAACTAGATTATCTCTGGTTTGATTCTCTATCACTATCTCAACAAGATCTAAGTGCTATTCAGAGTTATAGGCTTCTTTGTAATCTATCTAGCGAGAAAAGGTGTGATTGTAGCCTTGGAAATCAATCAAGCGAGAAAAAGTGTGATTGTGGCCTTGAAAATCAATTGGGTGAACTTGTTGCCCCGGAAATCAAGTATCTCTACCCAGAGGATTGTTATTCTGGAGGGTGTACCTCGTAGCCTTGAAATCGAGGGTTGTAATTGTTGAATTGCTTTTGAAAGGAAATCCGTACTTGATTGTGCGGGACTGGATGTAGGGTAACCCCGAACCAGTATAAAATCCGGTGTGTTCTTTCCTTTACTGCATTTACTTTATTTCTGCATCTGTGTTTGTTTCTGTGATTATACCTGTGTCTGAATATTACATACATTTGTGTTCAAATTAACATAAACTCAAAAAGATTTAGTAATTTTTTAAAAACACTATTCACCCCCCTCTAGTGTTATTCCTATCCTTAAGATCCGTAATCCGCATTCCTCACACTCCTGGATCCACAGTGGTTAAAACATAGTATCTCAAAACCTTATGATGATATGCAAAACAAATAAATCAATTCTAGGTTACCCATCCCCATTCATTCTGACTATCTGTCTCAATTGTAGTTTCTAAGGTTACTATTAACATGTTAAATGTTTATGGACTATCTATCCAATTACTTAGTTTTCATGGGATCACTAAGAACCGATTGGTAATTCCAATATCTTACTTCTTATCCTAGTTTTCATGGGCTAACTAGGAACCTATTGACTGACTGTTAATATCTTAATCCGTATATAGTTTCATGGGCTAACTGCAAACCCACTGGCCCCTGCCAGTATCAAATCATAGTTTTCATGGGTTGACAATGAACCTATTGGCCCCTGCCAATATCATACAATTACCATGGGCTTACTGTAAACCTATTTGCCTCTACCAATATCTTTAATTTAGATTTTAACATATATTAATTTATATTCACTACTGGGTCAACCTAACTGGTTACTCAACCTTTTCCCAAAATACAGTTATGGGTTAATAATAATGTGAATAACATTTCCAAAATCTTCATTTATGCCACGGTTTTTCCTTTAAAATTAAAATGGGTTATTTGTTTAGAAACTTTAAAATATCACTTTTGAAACCACTGGATGACCTCCTTCGAAAGCATAGAAATTCCTCTTTTCAAGACTCTAAGTATGTACCTTTCGAAACCAATGATACCTTTCGATGGTATCAATAATGCATTCTTTAAAACATAGCTTCAAACAAATAAAGTACCTTTTTGGAAGCATTGGGTTTACTCTTAAAAACATCATCTGGGTCAAAACGGTTATTTACGGAAGTATCTCTTTTGAAACCAACAAAAATTAATTTAAGGAAAAGTTGATGGTGTCGTAACCATCTTAGTTGAAAATAAATACCTTTAAAAATTAAAACTTTGAAGGAGAGAGTCAAAACCCCCTTTGAAGGATAACCTTTCAAAGGTATTGATGACTTCAGTACTTCGGAAGGAAAATAGCGGCTAGGTTTCGACTAGGTTGGAACCTACCCTTTCGAAAGCTTCTTATTTAAAGAAAAGGGCACCTCTTCGAAAGCTAATATATTAACATAATGTGACAACCTTCTTCGAAAGCTATTTATAAAAACCTTTCGATAGCATATGTTTCGACTATGTCGAAGGCTTTAAGTAAAACAAGGCAAGAATTTAGCCTTTAGAAAAAAAACTAAGGTTTCGACTCTATAGAGTATCAACTCTGTCGAAAGCCCTTCAAAAACTAGGCAAGCGTTTATCTTTCTAAAACCGAACCTTGGTTTCGACTCTGACGAAAGCATAGCTTTCGACATCCTACCTTCTGCTACTTACCAATTCAGTTCATACAAATTCTATAGATACCATGTGCCTTGGTTCCGACTATATGGGTTTTGACGGAGATGGTTTCAATTGAGATGGTGCGAAGGTAAAGGAGTCGAAAGGTGCCTCCGAAATAGGCGGGACCACCTTTTTCTTGAAAAGCTGGTTTATAGCTAAACATGGCAATTGCTTTATAACTAATCTACCAGTTGTAATCCCTTGATTGGTTACTTTAAACTTTTCAAATACTTTACAATCAGTAACTGCTGCATTAATTTAGATCCAAATCAAAGAAACATAACGTTTTAAGCCCTTTCGTATAATAAAATCAACATTTGCTGAAAAGTCCCTCTTTAACAATAATTTATTTTTCCAAATAAATCAACAGGGAAAAATCCCCAAAAATCATATAAAATCAATTTTATCATGTAATCAAACATATTACAATTTCAGACCCAATTTCTTCCTGAAATACTCGAAATATATTTTAAACCCAATTATATCATATTTCCTTTAGAAATTCATAACAAATTTTCTATTGCTTAGAAAATTCTAAAAATCAAAATCCATCTCCAAATTATGTGTTATTCAACATAAAAATTTTCCATGGCAATCGAAAATCATAAACCCTTGGTTTTCCCTTAAAACCAAGCAAAATCATATGTGTATGAATTAAAATAATTCGATCATAACATGATTTAAGCATATCATCATCCATATCATTATTAAAAACGAATTTAAACATAAATCCGAAAACACATGATCGTAAAATAAAATAGAGATGGTATAAAATTATTATTCAGCTTAGATTCGGTAAGGAATTTAAGATTTGTAGGTTATTAATCCTTCCTATCTTTGATCCTTAGCTTTTGATTGAAATTTCTCTTTTTTCCTCCTTGTTAATGGCCGGCTATATAGATATATATTTTTTTCTCTGATTTGCGTTTGTGGTGGTGAGAAATGAAACATGAATGGACAAAAATGAAAAGTTATCGCCGTGTAAAATAAAATGGTTATTTACTAATATGCCCATGTGTAAACTAATTAACCTTTAAACTAATTTAAAGCCCATTTATTTAATTATTAACCACGGCCCATGTTATAATTTATCCAAATCTCAATCCCCTTATCATCATTACTCTATTTAGTTTATCTAATTAAGTTTCCTGAATAATGTTATCAAAAATTAGGGATGTTACATTGAGTCTCAGCCCATTCCTCTAGAGATGTACTTTCGGAAGATAGTCCCTTCACCTGGTCATTTGTATGGAAATCCATTCTCCAATAAGTGCCCGTATGATTTTAGATGTAGAAAGCCTTGTATTATAAGGTAGTATGCTGGAATTTAATAATGTAACACTTTCGGCTAAGATTAATAAGTTTACTTTCAAATTTTTTCAAAAATATGTCATTAAAAATAATATCAAGTGATTTTACATAATAATGATTTGGTTATCATAAGGTAAAGACCCGTTCCGTGTATATGTGTGGCATGGTCTTATGAGATACCTTTTTGTTTTCAAAACGTGTATTTTGTGTTCTCACACCAGTCCCATGACTTACACGGAGTTTATTTTCCTTTTCCTTAAGCTCTGGGTGCCCAAATTTTCCCGAGTAGCCTAGTAGTCAGGTTTAATTATAAGAATCTTGATGGAGCTCGATGCATGGAGTCAGAAGATTTTTATCTATTTCCACCACACTCTTGTACTACAGTATTTTGCATTTGTAAGGATAGGAATTTATAACTGTCCATGTTTATAACTATGATAAATGTATTTTAATTTCTACTGTAAAGTTTATATTGAAATAACATATGTGGGATTATGTTCTGTCTTTATTTTTTTTCTTACCCTTGAGAATCCACTTCTCCAGCACTTGGATTTATGGCACGTGAATATCGAGGATGTATTAGTGTCGATTTCCGAGAGTCGAAGAAATGGGTGCTCACAACGTGGTATCAGAGCTTAGGTTAACCGAATACTTGAGCCTGATAAGGGTAAGTGACTCATCAGAGATAGGTTTAGTAATACCCTAGGATGAGTAACTCATTAGAGATAGGGTTAGTAACACCCTAGAATGAGTTTTAGAGCATTATATATGAGGGCATATTTGTTAATATCATATACAAAGGAATTTTGTTTTATATGAAATCATTTTACCTAAAAATATATATAGTTGAAAAGAAAAGAATATTTTGGTAAAATTTTCAAAGACCTTTTGGAATGATAAAAATTTTGTGCAAATAATCTTAAAAAGCCATCTTTAGAAATAAATCTCGAAACATTTCTGAGTATTGACCAAACCTCTTTACCTAAGAATACGTTAGCAATTACCTACTACTTGTGTCTAAAAAGAATAAATGTTTGCCTTGTAGAAACCATATGGGGGAAATTACACGAAAGGGGAGTCTTCTAGAGCGAATTGGGCAAGAAGTATAGCCTCATTGTTCTCTCTAGCGATGAAGAGGAGCAACCATAATATCCGCCTAACAATGGTGGGTTTCTGATCGAAGGAGAATATGCCCCGTACACTCGAAAGGGTGAAGATGAATATCTTATGGCCAGAATGCTTATACCGCCCCTATCTCGAGAAGTAATTATGATTTCCAACGATGATGAACCCGGGTAGGCCTCAGGGGGAAATTGGATAGCAGATCTCGCTAGCTCCATTTTGAAACCAATAGAAGAAATTGAGCCGATGGAAGAAGAATTAGAACCCATGGAAGAGGAAATAGAGCCCATGGAGGAAGAATCAGAGTCGATGGAAGACCCTGATGCTATCATATTAAGCGAATGTAGCAATGTAATATGGGATAATGATGGGGAGCATGTTGTATGGCAGGAGGGATGATCAAGTTCAAATGTAAACTGGAACGGGATAGGAAGTAACAATGAAGAAGCAATAGAAGAAGAAGAAGAGGAAGGGGTCAAAGAATTTGAGAACCCTTGGGAGGAAAATGTACAAGGCTTGGAGGAGTTTGAAGAAGGAGGAGTCAATCCTGGAATACCAATCGACATGGGATATGTCCCATGGAACCAGCCATGTTTACCTCAGGTAATGGGAGAGATACCGGAAGAAGACGGCAATGAGGCCGACGACGAACTCGATAGGGACGAAAAAGGAGAAGGTGAAGTGATGATTGACCTGAGATGTTGGAGTCCACCATTATCTTCGGACTCGGAAGAATAGGAGTAACATTTGGGGAATTTAGGAAAATTCCAATATGTATGAGTATGGATGGGATGTTTATTTTTGATTTAGTGTTTTGTATTGTATTTGTGTAAGGAAAGGAGAGGAAATTTTCTTTTTGGACCCAAGCTTCAGAATTTTTAATGATGTAAGCATGTGAGAATTTATAATATAATGTTGTCCTAACTTCTCATTAGTAACGATCTTTAAAATAAACATTAAAAGTCATTAATGAATGGTTTTGGATTCGTAGTAAATAATGTTTCAGCAACATTTGTTTTTTAAACCCTCAAATGACACTTTGGAAGAAATCTTATGGGTATATTTAGATCTTTAATAATGCAATTTTAAAGATAATAACAAGTATTAGAATGTTTTATAAAAAGATAGAAAACTTATAATTAACATGTTATGAAAAGAGAAGTTCATTATAACAATGTTTTGTCAGCAATTGTTTTAATCTCTTTGATTATATTTTAAAGTAAGTAAAACTTGTTAAATAAATTGTGTATATACTTATAACATTTGAATAGGTATATAAATACTTTTTAAGTATTAAAACTGGTATAAATAAAGAGAATATATATATATAAAGGAAGTTAATTAATTAAGGAGTGTTAGTTGATAAAGAAAGTTTTAACTAACTACAGAATGTTTTCACATTTGATATTAGCTGAAGGAAGTTTATAATGATTTATCAATTTAGTGAATTATTTTGAAAATAAGTTTTCTAGAAACCGTTAAGATGTGTTTAGAGATGTGTAATAGTAATAAAAAATTATCTTTTGAAAAGAAATGTTTTCTTTAAGTAGGATTATTGGAAATAAAAATGTAAAATGGTTATGTATAAAGAAGTATCTTTATAAAAAGTTTGAATATAGAATGGAAGTTTTATGAAATGTTTTCATAAATTTTTTGAAGAGTTAATAAATACATATGAAGTATATAGATTGTTTCGTCACACGATTTAATCTAAGATTCGAGTATAGAATTTTGATTTGTTTGACACTTATCCGAAAATGGATTTATCACTCAATTTTTGACAACGAACATTGATGAGGGTTTATGGTTAGATGCTTGAGCTTTCTATCATAATTGAGAGCTACGCAAGGAAAACTAAAATTCTGATCGGAAAGCCTGGCCAGAGTCCGCACTAAAGGATCAGGGGATCAATACTAGTTCGGAAGTAAAGTGGTGGATTCGAATAGAAGATCGAATCAAATATTGCATACAAGTGATCTACGTACATCGTACGGGTATAATTTAAAAATAAATATTTTGGGCAAACCTTTGAGGTTCTTGAGTAATTTCAAGGACGAAATTCTTTTAACGGGGGAAGTATGTAACGATCCGCTAATTTATCACTTTGATAAATTGGATTTATTTTCAAATTTATGCAAATAAAAGGATAATATTATTACAAGTGATAATAAGTAATAGTAATCTTATTTTGAATAAATATTTAAGTAAAATATTTTTTTCGAAATTTATATCATTAAATAGCATTGAATTTAAATCATTGATATATTTAATTTAAATTGAGATTTAATGATTTAATAATTATTTTAATTATCCAAATAATTAGTATAATATGAAGATAATTCATTCTGAGTAGTTATAAAGTGATAAGGAATCATGTATAATTGTTTTATAAAGATATATATTTTATTTGAAAATATAAGGAAAAATCGATATCGCTATATCGGTATAAAGGCAATTTTTGTAAATAAATTTTAATATTAATTTATACGGCTTTATAATTCAAAAATGATCATTTTAATTTGTTTAAAACTGTAAGAAATTTATATTTATGTTTTGTTTAAAAATATATGTACGTTAATAAATAAGTGAAAATGTGACCGATAATCGGTTCTTTGGATTTCAACGGTTTGACGTAGGAAAGTTATTTTAAATCGTTGCCACCAAAGTTTTGTGTCATGTGCACATATATAACATACACATACATATACTAACTTGTGCATAAACATACATATATAAATATATTTAATTATATAAATATAATATAAAAATATATAAGATATTTTAAGTTTCCTTACTTCTTAAGCATATAAAAGTCAACATATGCATACCCTAAAGTGATGGAAGTAATGGGCACAAGGGAGAGAATGGTTTAGCCATGCATTAAGGGGGGAGGTATGTTGGAGAAGCCATGAAATGGTGATGAAGAAGATGATGTATGCATGTATACTTTTACACTCTTCTTTTCCCATAAATACCATACCCTCTTCTCTTCATTTTCATTCCTTTTCTTCTTCATATTTTCTAAGCTTTATCTTCCACTTTAATGGCTTCCATACTAAGAGAAATAATGTCAAATTTTATTTGAAAAAGAATTTAAATTATAATACATAGTTATATATACTTAAACACCTCAAAACAGTCCTAAAACCCCACCTTTTCTCTTTGTTCTTTATAATTTCCACCCCTCTAACTCATGGCCATCCACCATCACCACCATGGCCGAGCCCTTCCACTTCTTCCAAGCTTGGCCATGCACATCTAGGGGTCTTAGGATCGATTTCATAAGCTCTGATGCGATGGTAGCAGAGCTATAGCCGTTTTAAAACTAGTCTGAAGGGAAAATGTAGGTGAGAACACCTAAACTATTATATTATATTTTGGATGACGATATATGTTTGAAATGGATGTTCATTATGCTTTGATCACCAAGTTTGGATGTTTTCTTATCAATGTTGAAATTATATGCAAGTCACGAAAATCACGTCGATAAGCACAAAGGAAATCACTTTCCTTGAATTAATGAAATGGTTAGTATGGAAGGTTAAATCTCTCTAAAAATGGTTTATAGCAAGTTTGAAAGTTTTATAAACATTTAAAAGTGTTTTGGTGAAGTTTGAATGAGAATGGAAAGTTTAGTCGCATCGCATAACAGTAGTTCGCGATTTCGCGCCGTAAAAGTCAAGCAAGTGTAAAAGATGGAATATAGGTTGGAATTCTTCATGATAAGTTTTCTGATTATATCCATAGTTTTCCAACGAAGAAAGAAAATCGAGATTCCGATAAGTAGATTTTGAGATATGAGTAAAACAAGCTTTTTGAAAAATCGCGGTTTTGCAGTTCGGGATCCAAAACTGGATTTCTTAGAAAATGATGTTTTAAAATTGTTTAAAAATATGGAATAAATCTTATAAATCTTTTAAAATTTTTTAAAGTGATTTGAGTAATAAAAATGAAGTTTCAAATAATAAAAAATCGTTTTGATTAATATAGCTTATAAAAGCACTTTTCCGCAGCACTTTTCTATAACTTTTATTTTAGTTTTAAACTTAACGATTCTTTTCCAAACCTTTTATAAATGTCTTCAAAAGGATAATTAAGTGTTTTAATAATGATTGGAGGTTTTTTTAGCTTATTTAAGAGTGTTTAAATAGAAGATTTAAAGAAAAGCTATTACAAGTTGTTTAGTCTTAGCTTTAAAAGCCGACGAGTAGACTGAATTTTTCTATTCGTGCGATCCGAATGTGAGGTGCTTAAACTAAGGAGATGTTCAGGAGCAACCAGTGCCCTGGCTCACCGGGCCTCTTCCCAAGGAGAGAGATAGATATGGTCGAAATGTCAAAAATGAGTTAAGTATAAAAAGATTTAAAATTTCCAAATTAAATACAACTTTGATTGTATAGAGATGATCTTCTTATACTCGGTGTTAAATCTCGAAGAGGGAACTTGTACTATTCGTGGAATTCAAAAGGTGATCGCCGTTATTCCGCCCATAGTATTTGTTGAATACGGGAATTGATATTGAGTAGAATTTGATGATTTCTGTAAATTCTGCTCACTTAATATTTACTGGATTTGGGATTAACATCCTAGATAACATGGTTTTAACTCAATCAAAATTATGAGTTTTGAATTAAGAAATCTTTGTTAAAGATTTAAATGAAATAATATGAAAATGTTTTTCCTAAGTGAAAAATGAAATGATTTGGAATTATTCCAGGATTAAAATGGTTTAAATTAATAAAAAGGATTTGATAAGATAGGTTTAATGATTCAATATATACCGAAAAGAATGTTTTTGAAATATATATCTCCAAAAAGATATTTAGATAAAAAGAACTAAATCAATTAAAGAATTGATTCTATATTCACAAAACCTCCTTTTATTGATGATTGGTTTGGAGAAACCGGAGTCAGATTTGAGTAATTCTTATCCAAAAACCACTTTAAACCAATGTATGTGTTCGAAAAATAAAGGTTTGATAAAGAAAATGAAGGATAAAGACCAAGGAATTTTGGAGTGAAAGGACTGCTTGTTAATAATTCTGGTTAGCTCCCAAATACTAAAGTAGTAGCGGTCCCTTCATTTCTGAAACTCTTTGAGTTACAAGGACTTTTTGCTACTAATCCTATGGTTAAATCCCGACAGGATGTGATAGGAGGGTGCCTTTGGTTTTGTTCAGTCCCAGAACGAACTTGTATGGACGGATGTATGACGTTGCATTCTTGAGATTTAATAGTTGACTTTTATAAATATACATCTGTTTTGTGGTGGAGAAGGCAACTTCTCTTAGCTTAACACCCTTCTCTAAGACATATGAGCTCAGAGGTTGTATGTTTGTGGAAGTCAATAGTGATCGATGGAATGTCAGTGTGGCATTCAAAGGAAGATGATGTGCAAAGTAAAAGGTAATCGTTACCTCAAGCCTCACACCCGAAAATGGCCGAAATAGGGTAGATGCAAATGTTTTCAAAGATATTTCATTAAAAATAATATCAATTGATTTTACGTAATAATGATTTTGTTATCATAAGGTAAAAAATCATTTCGTGTTTATGTGTGGCGTGGTCTTATGAGATACCTTTTTCTTCTAAATGCATATTTTGAGTTCTCACACCGGTCCTATGATTGTCCTGGAGTTTATTTTCATTTTCCTTAAACTCTGGGTGCACAAATTTTCTCGGACGGCCTAGTAGTCAGGTTTAATTTAGAGTCTGGATGGAGCTCGAAGCATGGAGTCAGAAGATTTTACTGAAGATTTTTGTCTATTCCTACCACACTCTTGTACTATACTATTCCGCATTTGTAAGGACAGGAATTTATAACTGTCCATGTTTATAACTCTGATAAATGTATTTTGATTTCTATTGTGAGGTTTATATTGAAATAACATATGTGGATTTATGGCACGTGAATACCGAGGATGTATTAATATTGATTTTTGTCATTTCTCGGTTGATGAGGCTTGAGGCTATGATTTACCTTTATATAGAACTTTCCACTTGGAATGCTAACACTGCCCTCTAGGCAATAATGCAATATAAGCATTCATCCATACAAGTTCGTTCTAGGACTAAACGAAACACTTAAGAGCTTCGTCTTCAATTCCATCATCTTCCAGATGTCTTCACTACGAAACGCATTCGTTGGATTGAAGTGGTTTTCGGGTAACATACCTGATCCAGGTCTTTTTGAAACAACCTTTCGATAATTTCCGGTAAACTCAACCCCAGTTTTTTTAGGAAATAAACAGTCAAAGATAAGATCGAAGATCACCTCCTAACCGTTAGTGGACAAATTTCCTTATCATTTCCTAGAAGAACAAAATGAGATTTATATGCACAGTACAACATCATCGGAGATGACTATGCCATATAACTCACGTGTCTCTCCTACATATTTCCAAAGTCACGTTTGGGTCCAAATTCGATAGTCGGTTATTTAACTATCAAATAACAACATTCAATCAAGGATTTATTCCATAGGGAAAACCAACATTAGTTAAGCACATAAGCAATCGCTATCGTCCTTTTATAGATCTTTTATAAATAAAAACCACTTTGTAAATTACTTGTATAAGAATACTTTTACCAAGATATATCCACCAATCCCTATATTTCCAATACTAAGAGAATATCCATATACTTATCTCAACAGTATAAGTATATTTACAAAACGGAAAAAGAATTTTCTTTTATATTGATTCAAAAATCATTCATGAACGCCTTATAATTCTTTAAAACCATTTATAAATCATTTTATAAAACTCTTGGAATCATTTATAAAACTTCATTTATACATTACAATCATTTATAAATTCTTTTGTACATCTCTAAAACTCATTCATAAATCCTTAATAAATCCTTCATAAATCCATAAAACCCTTTATAAAACTCCTTTTATAAACCTATAAACCTGTTTCTTAAAACTCGTTTATAAATATCTAACCATTTATAAAACTCTTTCCCTTTGTTAATAATCTTCCTTTAAGTCCTAACTTTTTTTTATAAACTTCACTTATAAAATCTAAGTCCAATTATAAAATTCAACTTATGAGTCTCGAACACATTTATAAACAAATAAGGATCATTTACTTCTAATAGGTATCATAGAAAATTATCATTAATCTTAAACGTCTTAAAATAATAAATAATCATTTCAGAAATAATAACAATTAATCTTTATCCTTATCATTAATAATTATATTCTATTTTTAAAACCTTATTAATAAATCCTTATTATTAATTTCAAACCATAATTATCCTTAAATAATTACTTTTTCAAGATATTAACATTTTGATAGATACTTTAAAACAATATTAACTATAAGCAAATAACTTTAAAATAGTAATAATATAATTAAATAACTTTAGAACAATATTAAATATAATAAAATAATTTTAAACAGTATTAAATATAAGAAAATTACTTTAAAACAATATTAAATATAAATAAATAATCTTTTAAAAACAATATATTTCCGAAATCCAATTTCGGATTTAGAATCATTTCTTATCTCAAAACCAATTCCAACTCAATGGTAATTATAGCATTTTAAAACTACAAATTTAAGGCCAATAGCCACCGAACGCTCAACCAATATTGATATTGATTTTCTATTACTATGGGTTTTCAGTTTTTAACATATAACGATGTCATAACCCATATTTCCAATGAATCAGGTTTATTATCCAATAATTCATATGATTGGGCTACTATTTAAATCAATTCAACAATGACGAGGAATCATGTTGGATCCCTCCACTGCATCATAGCTTATATATATTAGCACATATATATTTAAATAAATCAACATTTGTGAGGAATCCTATTGGATCCCTCCGACCTATTTTCCCATGTATCACAACATTATATAATCATAAAATATAATCAACCGCTTCGGGGTGGGATTCGTATATAAAGGGTCATCCTCTCTTACACGGAAACGTAATAGGGTCTCATCCGCTCCACGGGCGGGAATATATTCAAACCAACTAATAAATATAGTAATTCATCCAAACAATCATTCAACAATTTTTATCAACTATATGTCATACTAGTTAACCAAAAAGGTGAGTTTAACTTTGTGACGCCCCACCTCGATACCCACGCTAGCCAAGAACACTACATAGTAATGCTGTCAACTAGCACGGAGAATAAGGCTGTTGAGGAGCGACCATCCGTGTAATATCTTTGCGCGAGCACCGATATGTCAGGTAGTAAAACATGCATTTCATATAAGGAGGAAATCCGACATACCGATACAAACTCAAAGCTCACACGGTGGCTATATAAAATCTTCAGAAACAAACATAGAAGTAAACATAACACAATCAGTCACAGACATCCATATTACAAAGGCGGAAAAAGATATGAATATATAACACATAAAAGTGTACATCAGAGTAGTGGTCAGAAAGATCCACGATAATACAAAAGGATAGCTACAAGCTAAACAAAAGAGTAAGTATACATCACAGAGTCTATATCTCAAATGTATACAACAAAAACTACTAATCTAAGTAGTTAGCCAAAAGCCAGAGTAATCCCAGAAGAGAAGTCAAGCAGAAGCACCTGTAACATCTCGGTCTGACCCGAGTATTATTTATAAGAAAATAATAAACGAATCAGTCTAGCTATAAATATCAAATGATATGGTATAAAATAAAAGACATGGCATGAACATGTAATAACCATACTGGCATATTACTACAAGTATGTAATTGAAAATCAACATGAGATCAATCAATATCACAAGAATCTTCTCGAAGATAAAATAGGGTATCATACCCTAAACTTGTATTCATAACAAGTCAATGACACACAAATTCACCAATGCACAAAAATTGATAAAGATTATCAATGGAAATCATGAAAATTGGTGAAGCACAAAAATTCCAGAAATCATCACAAGAAATCCAGAAATCACAAGAAGGGGGAGGCCTATCACAAAACGGGAGTATGAAAACTCACCAACACGTGTAACACAAGACGAGACGCTATCTCATGGTAGCTAACCATTAATTTTGAGCCGAAGCTCCACAAGAATGGCCCGAAGACCATGGGGCGCTACCCCACATATGTGATGTAGAAACATCACACAAACGGGGATTAGTCTCCCTCGTAGACAAAGAGACATCGCACAAATGCTAGTCTAAATCACAAAAACGATCGTCATGATCATCAAGAAGTGTCAAACACACCAAGCTAGTAAATATATGAGTTTAGCTTCATGTCCCATAACCACTTGCTTAACTTAAATATTTACGAACAAGCTGTAGATCTTCACTAAGAAATTGTCACAAAAGGTTCAGTCGAACAAGTCCAAGAATTAACCGACGAAGTGAACGCAAGCATTTCATACCACCTATTTTACTAAGCCGTTTAATTAGATTTCTCATTCGAGTGAAGTAAAGGCTTGTATATACTAATAGATTGGAAAACGGTTTAGGAAAAAGAGCCTTGTAATAAAATAGTGTTGAAATCGCTTTGATGAAAGAGTTTTGATATTTACTACTAGTATTGAAACCTTCATATTTTTAAAGTGACTAATCACAAAACAATTGCAGAAACAATCAGTCACAAAAATTGACGTTCGAAGACGTGAATAAAATCCAAGGAAATCAGTTCCAAAACCATCAAAGTAGAAATACACTTGCGACCTAAAGTGGTCGAATTAAAGTGCAACGACTTAAAGTAAAATAGGTCGAACAACCTAAGGGTAGCGCACGACCTAAGTGGTGCGACCTAGGGCGCAGGCGACCTATCAGGGGCGAGCGACCTAACATGGTCGACCTAAGTATGGAACGACTTAACTGGGGCAAGTGACCTAAAGGAGACAGGTCAAGCGATTTAGGGGTTCGCGACCTAATGTGGTGAGGTCGAGCGACCTTAAAGATGTAGGGTCTAACGACCTATAGAAAATAAGGCCTAACGACCTAAATGGCGCGACCTTGTATGCGCGCGACCTAACGCCGAGCGACTTAAGAAAATGGGCTAGGCATGCGACCTAGTGTGGAACGCGACCTTGAGGTTGCGACCTAATATGAAAACCAGGTCGAGCGACCTAGTGGTACGCGACCTAAAGGGATTTCGAGCTAACGAGGCGCGACATATAGCATGCGAGCGTTCTTCAATGCTGAGCGACCTAAGAGTTGCGACCTAACTGCCGAACGACCTAAGGTGTATAGCGACCTAACGAATGCCGAACGACCTAAGGTGAAGGCTGATCGACCTACGACCTAACTCGTATGAACGACCTAACTCATGCGAACGAATTAAGGCCGAAAACGAGTTATGCTTAGTGCGACTTTTCGCCAGAACGACCTAATGCCAGGAAAATGCTAAAACACACGAAATTTGGAGTTTTTCACCAATTCGATCCAAACCAAATGCAAAAGCACATGCACAAGTGATAGGGAATCATTCCCAACAATCCAATGACAGTTATAGGCAAGAATGTGAGATAAAAAATCTCACCTTTTCACGGAATTTGATGGAGATGAAGTCTGAAAGCAAAGCAAGAACAATCACAAGCTTGAATCAATGTCTTCTCTTGAATTTGGAATAGATGTTGGATTAGCAATGAAGATTAAGGCTTCGGAGTTTTAATTTCCCATTCCCTCCACCATTTTTGAAGAAGCTTGATGTAGTAGGAATATGAAGAGTGAAGTGATGAAGAAGAGATCGGTTGGGGCTGAGTTAGTGAGTGGTTCAGCCCAAACCAAAGCCCTAAGTGAAAAAGTGGCGAATATATAAAATCGACAAATATGCGGGTTGTTACTGACTCCCCTCCTTAAAGAAATTGCGTCCTCGCAATATATAAGATGGAAATAAAAAGTAACAACCATAAAAGCATATCAACCCAAAAGAAATTTGAAATAAGAAATTCAAAATTTTACCTCAAGGAGCATGAGAAAGTAAGTCCGGATGTGTTCGCTCGATGAATTCTCTAGATTCCCAAGAATAATCTTTAGGATTTGGGTACCATTGAACCTTCACAAGAGGAACATCTTTATTTCGAAGTCGATTGACCTTCGAAGCAATAATTCGAATAGGATGCTGCTCATAAGTTAAATTAGGCGAAACTTCAACCTCTTCCACAACACCGGGGTCAAGAATAGAATCGGAATCCAGAAGGCACTTCCGTAATTGAGAAACGTGAAACACGTCATGCATGGCAGAAAACTGAGCCAGTAATGAAAGGCGATAAGCCATGGAACCAATACGTTCAGTGATAGGAAATGGCCCAATATATCGAGGCGCTAACTTTCCCGACCGACTGAAACGTACAACACCCTTCATAGGTGAAACACGGATAAATACAAGATCTCCCACAGAAAATTCTAATTTTCTTCTTCGATTATCGGCATAGGATTTTTGTCTACTTTGGGCTTTTTTCATCCTATGTCGAATAAGTTCAATCTTTTCTGTGGAATCACGAATAAAATCTGGACCTAAAACCAGCTTCTCACCGGCCTCAAGCCAAGAAGAAGGAGATCGGCATGGCCTTCCATAGAGTGCCTCGAAAGGTGCCATACCAATACTAGATTGGAAGCAGTTATTATAGGAAAACTCAACGAAAGAAATATGATCTTCCCAACTTCCACTGAAATCAAGCACACAAGATCGAAGAAGATCTTCAAGAGTTTGATTCACACGCTCAGTTTGTCCATCGGACTGGGGTGATAAGCGGTGCTAAAATTAAGCTTCATTCCCAAAGCTTTTTGAAGACTCTTCCAGAATCCACTAGTAAACAATGGATCACGATCACTAACTATAGAAGTAGGAACTCCATGTAATTTAACAATTTCTTTGATAAAGAGTTTGGCCAGAAGAGGAACGGTTCGGTTCGACCGAACGGGAATAAAATGGGCGGATTTAGTAAGTCTATCAACGATCACCCATAAGCTATCATGACCCGAATGAGAACGGGGAAGGCCATCAATAAAATCCATGGAAATTTGACCCCACTTCCAAATTGGAATTTCCAAAGGTTGTAATAACCCACCGGGCCTTTGATGTTCAGCCTTGACAAGTTGGCAAGTCATGCAACACTTAACAAAGTTAGCAATATCAGATTTCATTCCCTCCCAGTAATAAAGTCGTTTCATATCTGCGTACATTTTACTACTACCGGGATGAATGGAATACTTGGAACGATGAGAATCTTCTAGAATATCTTTACGAAGATTACTAATATTTGGTAGGATAAGTCTACCAAATTTTCGAATGCCGCCACGAGAATTAATATCAAAGTCTTTCAAACCTTCAATATCAACTTTATCCTTAATATTTTGGCCAAGAAGAGCCAATTCGGGATCTAGTCTTTGAGCTTCAAGAATGCGGTCTAAAAGAGAGGGATGAGCCTCAAGGCTACATAAAACCAGAGATGAACATAAATCGGAAACACGATCTCGAATTTCACAAGTGGATAAAACCTCGAGATCGTTCCATTCGGATATCATCATAGAAACAACTGCTTGTTGCTTACGACTAAGAGCATCAGCAACTCGATTTCCCTTTCCGGGAGTATAAAGAATGTCAAGATCATAAGAGGCAAGGAATTCGAGCCAACACTGTTGACGCAAATTAAGTTCCTTTTGAGAGAATAAATATTTCAAAGACTTATGATCAGTATAAAGTATAAATTTCTCTCCCAAAAGATAATGTCGCCAAATTCAAAGGGCGAAAACGATAGCCGCGAGCTCTAAATCATGTGTGGCATATCTAGTCTCAGTCGGCTTCAATTGCCTAGAAGCATAAGCAATAACACGTTCTTTTTGCATAATAACGGCACCCAAACCAACGCGGCTAGCATCGGTATAAACAATAAAATCTTGATTCCCTTCGGGAATAACAAGAATAGGAGCATCAGAAAGGAGTTCTTTTAATTTCTGAAAAGAAGTTTCACATTTGTCCGACCAAATGTATTTAACACCTTTCTTTGTTAAGCCAGTAAGAGGGACGGCAATTTTAGAAAAGTCTTTTATGAAACGGCGGTAATAACCTGCCAATCCGAGAAAGCTACGGATTTCAGTCACGCTCTCCGGTCTCTTCCAATTTTGAATCGCTTCAATCTTTGAAGGATCCACTGATATTCCGGATTCGGAAATAATATGACCGAGAAACTTCACACTAGATTGCCAAAAGTGGCATTTAGAAAATTTTGCTTTTAACTGATTACTCCTAAGAGTTTCCAATACAATCCGAAGATGCTTTTAATGTTCCTCCTCGGTTTTAGAATACACAAGAATATCATCAATAAAGATGAGAACAAACCGATCGAGGAAATCTTTGAAAACTCGATTCATAAGGTCAACGAAATAAGCCGGAGCATTCGTTAAACCAAATGGCATAACTAGCCATTCATAAGATCCATAACATGTACGGAACGAAGTCAAAGGAATACTATCCTCTGCAATACAAAGTTGATGGAAACCGGTAGCTAAGTCCAATTGTGAAAAGACTCTAGCACCACTAAGTTGATCAAATAGATCATCAATCTGAGGCAAAGGATATTTATTCTTAATAGTAAGATCATTAAGCTTGCGGTAGTCGACGCAAAGCCTAAGTGTGCCATCGGATTTCTTCATGAAAATTGCTGAAGCTCCCCAAGGCGAGGAACTAGAGCGAATAAATTGCTTCGTCTCTAATTTGGATAATTGCTTGCGCATCTCTTCATTCTTCTTATTGGACATGCGATAAGGAGGACGAGTAATAGGTTGAGCTCCAGGTATAAGGTTAATTTTGAACTCAATTGCTCACTTAGGTGGTAATCCTAAAACGGGCTCGAATATGTCGGAAAATTCACGAACGACGTGAATACGAGAAATGACATCTTCCTCATCATCATCATCATCACGAGGATTTAAAGAATATAAAGATGCAGCTAAAGTGGAATCCGAATCTTTAAGAATAATAGAAATCTGCTTTACAGATTACGGATGTCGGAGATAAATAGTCCGCTCAGGACATAGGATATGAGCTTCATAACGGTTAAGCCAATCCATACCCAAAATCATTCCAAAGCCTAAGTAAAGCATGACATGCAAATCGGCTAGGAAAGGGAAATCACACAAAATAATCTCCACATCTTTACAAAGCAAACTAAGAGTTGCGGATCCACCAACCGGATTCGCAATTCTTAAAGAAGTCATTAAAGCAACAACACTTAAGGAAAAAGTATCGACAAGTTCTTTTGATATAAAAGAATGGGATGCACCCGTATCAAAGAGAACTTTAATAGGTTGATCATGAAATATAATAATGCCATCAAGGACAGAATGAGACATACCTTGACCGCGAGATGTGTTGCCAGGGGCTTGAGCCACATTAAGCTTTCCCTCCTTCTTGCCTTGAAGTCTGGGGCATAAATGTATATAATGATCTGGGCTCTTACAATAGCGACAAGAACGTGGCTTTGAACACTTGTTCGCAAAATGGTCCTTAGAACCCCAGTTATAGCATTGCTCGCTACTAGGGGTAGAAGTCTTTGCTGCCGGAGGTGCAGGTTTACCCTTTTTGTTGGGATAAGGACCTTTGAATTTGTTTGTCCTCTTCTTGTTGTTGAAGTTTGGTTTGGCACCTGCCACTTCAACATCACTTTCCCTATCCGCCTTTTCAAGACGAAAAGCGATATCAATGAGTTGATCGAAAGAAACTTCTAATTTTAGAAGTAATGGCTTCTTGATATTCTTGTTTAAGCCATAGACAAATCTTTGATTCTTCTTCAATGGGGTGTTGATGTATTCAACCCCATATTTAGACACTGACTCGAAGGATGCGACATAATCTGTCACAGAGGATTCACCTTGAACAAGGTCTATGAAACAACGAGCCAATGTCACTTTCTCTGCTTCTGGTACGAATTTTAATTCGAAGCATTCCCAGAATTGCTCCCAGGTGAGATACGCTTCATTAATTTCAGAAATAAGAAGTTCGTACCAATCCAAAGCTCTCTCTTGGAGCATACTGGAGGACACCTGAACACGGTGAAGATCGATAAGATTTATGCGAGAAAAGATTCGATCGCATGTTCTTAACCAAGCCTGGACTTCAATAATAGTTTCGGAACCTTTGAATGGTTTCCCACCCAAGTTGGTATAATCATTGCACAAGCATGCAAATCCAGACTTAGGATGAGTAGGTTCCTGATTAGGACCAGCTGCTTGAGCATTCTTTACTAAATCAAGTAGCTGTTGAGCAGTCATGAAAACTCCATCCTGGGGAGTAACAGTAGATGGTCCAGCTCTGGGATGACCTGGTCTAGACATTCTCTTCTTTAAGGAAAAGGAAGAGAAAAGAAGAAAAGTTATTCTCCAAATAAATATCAAGCAAGTCTTGATAGATAAAACAAGGATTCATAAAAGGGAAATAGGATGAATCGGTATGAAGACTCGAATTAAATCCTAAGCCACGACTCCTAAGTTGGACTTTGGACGATGATCCTTGTTAAGTTATTCTACATTGTTCCAAAGTTTGGCTCTAATACCAAGCTGTGACGCCCCACCTCGATACCCACGCTAGCCAAGAACACTATGGAGTAATGCTGTCAACTAGCACGGAGAATAAGGCTGTTGAGGAGCGACCATCCGTGTAATTTCTTTGCGCGAGCACCGATATGTCAGGTAGTAAAACATGCATTTCATATAAGGAGGAAATCCGACATACCGATACAAACTCAAAGCTATCACACGGTGGCTATATAAAATCTTCGGAAACAAACATAGAAGTAAACATAACACAATCAGTCATAGACATCCATATTACAAAGGTGGAAAAAGATATGAATATATAACACATAAAAGTGTACATCAGAGTAGTGGTCAGAAAGATCCACGATAATACAAAAGGATAGCTACAAGCTAAACAAAAGAGTAAGTATACATCACGGAGTCTATATCTCAAATGTATACAACAAAAACTACTAATCTAAGTAGTTAGCCAAAAGCAAGAGTAATCCCAAAAGAGAAGTCAAGCAGAAGCACCTGTAACATCTCGGTCTGACCCGAGTATTATTTATAAGAAAATAATAAACGGATCAGTCTAGCTATAAATATCAAATGATATGGTATAAAATAAAAGACATGGCATGAACATGTAATAACCATACTGGCATACTACTACAAGTATGTAATTGAAAATCAACATGAGATCAATCAATATCACAAGAATCTTCTCAAAGATAAAATAGGGTATCATACCCTAAACTTGTATTCATAACAAGTCAATGACACACAAATTCACCAATGCACAAAAATTGATAAAGCTTATAATTGAAATCACGAAAATTGGTGAAGCACAAAAATTCCAGAAATCATCACAAGAAATCCAAAAATCACAAGAAGGAGGAGGCCTATCACAAAACGGGAGTATGAAAACTCACCAACACGTGTAACACAAGACGAGACGCTATCTCATGGTAGCTAATCATTAATTTTGAGCCAAAGCTCCACAAGAATGGCCCAAAGACCGTGGGGCGCTACCCCACATATGTGATGTAGAAACATCACACAAACGGGGTTTAGTCTCCCTCGTAGACAAAGAGACATCGCACAAATGCTAGTCTAAATCACAAAAATGATCGTCATGATCATCAAGAAGTGTCAAACACACCAAACTAGTAAATATATGAGTTTAGCTTCATGTCCCATAACCACTTGCTTAACTTAAATATTTACGAACAAGCTATAGATCTTCACTAAGAAATTGTCACAAAAGGTTCAGTCGAACAAGTCCAAGAATTAACCGACGAAGTGAACGCAAGTGTTTCATACCACCTGTTTTACTAAGCCGTTTAATTAGATTTCTCATTCGAGTGAAGTAAAGGCTTGTATATACTAATAGATTGGAAAACGGTTTAGGAAAAAGAGCCTTGTAATAAAATAGTGTTGAAATCGCTTTGATGAAAGAGTTTTGATATTTACTACTAGTATTGAAACCTTCATATTTTTAAAGTGACTAATCACAAAAAAATTGCAGAAACAATCAGTCACAAAAATTCACGTTCGAAGACGTGAATAAAATCCAAGGAAATCAGTTCCAAAACCATCAAAGTAGAAATACACTTGCGACCTAAAGTGGTCGAATTAAAGTGCAATGACTTAAAGTAAAATAGGTCGAATAACCTAAGGGTAGCGCACGACCTAAGTGGTGCGACCTAGGGTGCAGGCGACCTATCAGGGGCGAGCGACCTAACATGGCCGACCTAAGTATGGAATGACTTAACTGGGGCAAGCGACCTAAAGGAGACAGGTCAAGCGATCTAGTGGACGCGACCTAATGAACAACTTAGGCCAAGGTGGTGCGACCCAAGGGGTTCGCGACCTAATGTGGTGAGGTCGAGTGACCTTAAAGATGTAGGGTCTAACGACCTATAGAAAATAAGGCCTAACGACCTAAATGGCGCGACCTTGTATGCGCGCGACCTAACGCCGAGCGACTTAAGAAAATGGGCTAGGCATGCGACCTATTGTGGAACGCGACCTTAAGGTTGCGACCTAATATGACAACTAGGTCGAGCGACCTAGTGGTACGCGACCTAAAGGGATTTCGAGCTAACGAGGCACGACATATAGCAGGCGAGCGTTTTCAATGCTGAGCGACCTAAGAGTTGCGACCTAACTGCCGAACGACCTAAGGTGTATAGCGACCTAACGAATGCCGAACGACCTAAGGTGAAGGCTGAGCGACCTACGACCTAACTCGTACGAACGACCTAACTCATGCGAACGAATTAAGGCCGGAAACGAGTTATGCTTAGTGCGACTTTTCGCCAGAACGACCTAATGCCAGGAAAATGCTAAAACACACGAAATTTGGAGTTTTTCACCAATTCGATCCAAACCAAATGCAAAGCACATGCACAAGTGATAGGGAATCATTCCCAACAATCCAATGACAGTTATAGGCAAGAATGTGAGATAAAAATCTCACCTTTTCACGGAATTTGATGGAGATGAAGTATGAAAGCAAAGCAAGAACAATCACAAGCTTGAATCAATGTCTTCTCTTGAATTTGGAATAGATGTTGGATTAGCAATGAAGACTAAGGCTTTGGAGTTTTAATTTCCCATTCCCTCCACCATTTTTGAAGAAGCTTGATGTATTAGGAATATGAAGAGTGAAGTGATGAAGAAGAGATGGGTTGGGGCTGAGTTAGTGAGTGGTTTAGCCCAAACCAAAGCCCTAAGTGAAAAAGTGGCGAAAATTCCAATATCTCCAAACATATCGAAGTTTACACTCAAAAAGATCGCAAACGTCATTTTGAACTCAATGGAAGTGGTTTCGAGTCCTAATTTGACCGTATGCAAAAAGTAGCTTTTCGAACTAAAATCCGACTAACGATAAAATATTTAAATATAAAATCGACAAATATGCGGGTTGTTACAAACTTACCAAAATTTTCTGTTGTCGTCGAGGCATTCCAGTTTGGAACTAAAACCGAACGACGTCCGATTTTAGCCCAAATTTCAATTGTCTCCAAATTCATCCAAACAAGTTCCATCGCGAAGCTTTCTTCATCATGAGCGCAATGCAAAAAACGGCGTTCGAATCCGACCTCGTATGAGTGAGATATGAATTTTATAGGTTATCGATAAAATTTAAATTAAGAATTTAAACAACCATTTATTTAAATTACAATCCTACCCCTCATTGCTTCTTCCACAATTCGCAATGTATGCAAGTGGTGAAGATGTACATACATACATACATATATATATATATATACATATATGTATATATATATATACATCGTCTATTTAAATTATCAAGGAATACAACGTTCAAAAATTTCGAGCTCTAGACGAGACATGCCGCCTGGCATTCTATATGTTATACCCCTATTTCGAACATAATGGAACTTGTTTCAAGACCTACTTCGATCGTATTGAGAAGATAGTTTTTGAACCCAATTATTATATTGAATTTTCAATATTAAATTCTACGCGTTTCGATCTCGCACGACCAAACATTACATCAGATCACCATGAAATTCGACGTTGTATTATAATTCATTATTACGGATCCAATGAAATTAGTTTCATCGAAATCCGAGACAGTGCCCAAGAAGGCTATTTTCACTTGTTAAATAAAACAAATTATTATTAAAAATCAGAAAAATCACTTTTAAATCCAATTAAAAGTTTTATTATCTTTATTCTTATTAATAGAATTTTAAATAAGCTTTGAAATTATTTTTATCTAACTTAAAACCCAAGATTCAATTATTTGAATAATTTTAAATTATTAAATTCAACAATTAAATCATCCAATAAATCGCTAAATTTGAAATTCGAGTTATTTAATCCATAAAATTAACTTTTCAATATTTAAAATCAATTAAATATACCAAATTTAAATGACTAAAATTCTAGGTCGTTACAGAAAGGAAGTTGAGGCTATTTATAGAAAATTTCTGCAACATTATTCATCCGTGAAATTTTCGAACTCCAAACGAAGCATGTCGCCTGGCGTTTTATATGTTATACCCCTATTCCGAACACAATGAAACATATATCGGGAGCCAACTCCATCATATTCAGAAGATAGCTTTTCAAAATCGAATTATATTAATTAAAGTTTTGAAAATAAATTCTACGCATTTCAAGCTCGTAGAACCAAACGGTAAGTCCAATCGTTAAGAAACTTGAAATCCTTTAATAATTCACTATTACGAATCCTATGAAACTGGTTTCGTCGAAATCTGAGATAGTGACCCGAAAAACTACTTTTACACGTTAATTGAAACAAGTAATTTCCAAAATCACTTTAATCAGTTTTAAATTCAAATTTAAAAGTTTACTCTCTTCCTTCTTATCAAAATAGAATTTAAATCAACTTTCGAAATCATTTTCATTCATATTAAATTTAGGATTCAATTATTTATATACTTCCAATATTAAATTCAACAATTCAATTATCAAATAAATCGCTTTATTTGGAATCCAAGTTATTTAACTTATAAAATTTACTTTTAAAACGAATTCAAATAATAAAACAACTACTTCCATTTTATAGTAATTCAACATCTATGCAATTATTTTATACAGCAAAAGTTATTCATTTCTTACCAAATAAATGTTTTCTTATTTCTGAAATTTATACTTATGAAAAATACAATTTCATATAAATACTTATGCTTTTACTTTTAATAAACTTGCATTCGATTCTTTATTAACTTAACATTGATTATTTCAATTTTTGTTATCAATTGCATACAATTCATACATTCTAATACAAGTTATCATCTTTTATCTTATTTAATTTTGTTATTTAATTTTTTTATCTAAGTTCATAAAATTACATTAATAAATCATTCAATTTTTATTTCTAACCATTTTTGTTCAATGATTATATTAAATTTAATAATTTAAAATAGTTTAAAATACGGGTCGTTACAATCTCCCCCACTCAAAACTTTTCGTCCTCGAAATGGAATTAAGTAAGGAATCTAACAATTGATATATTTTACTCGAAATAATCAACATACAAAACATAAAATATTATGTGCAAAACCTTTACCATGCTTCCGCTATGCCACTTTGATATCGACTTATTTGTAAACAAGTTATAAAATTTTTAAGTCTCAAAAATTTTCTAACACCCAAATTTACGGAAAATTTTGGCAGGGGCTCCTTTGCGCGGCTCGATCGGAAAAATTTACAATATATATATTTATATATATATATATATAACAAATACACATCTCATCTCAGTGATGAGGCATCCCACAATGAAAAATATAAAAGTACGGTTTGTAATCCGAGATATGTACCTTATTTTTATTATTAATATGAGCGAGTTCGCTCATATTAAAGTGAGCAAAAGCATGTCGAATTGCATATACATCCAACCGGTCTTCATATGTACCTATCTCAACTCATGTTTGAATATTAGTCACCTATAATAAGATATAGAGAACATGCATGACTTTAATAGAACTATATAACATGTGTTCTTAATCCAAATCATAAGCATTAGCACTAATACACAATATAACAATCATATGTAACCAAAAACAGTTATAATAATGATTTGCAACAAAAAAAACCATTCAACAATTAATATTCATCTAATTAATCCAAACTATATCAATTTACATTATCCCATGTCAACAGTTTACTTATACGCTCTCATCTATTATTAACATTCATTCTTTATTAACATCCAATTGGTTTTACTTCCTATTTATTCACATCTATTTCATTTACATTCAATTTATTCAAATTTCAATTATTTCACTTTATGTTTAACACATTTCATATCAAATCATTCATGGACCATTTTATAAAATCATTTTATTAATTCATTTCATTCTAATAAGTGAAATTTTTTAGTTTACGGAGAACGTAAGAACTAAACACCAGGTTTCTTTCCAAATCATTTTGAAATAATATATACCCATATCTTTTATATATATCAAATCATATTTAGAAGTTTTAAATCAAAATCTGTTATCGAACCAAATGCGTAGCAAAGCTATAAAGTGACCTCCCCCACTTTGAGACTCAAAAATGAATGTCGAGGATGCGGCCGTCATCACTGAAATTATTTTCTAGCGACAGAAGAGGGGAGTACATGATTTACTTCTTTTTAAAATCCCTTTGAAACAACTTCCATTTGTAAATATTTTTAGATAATACTAATATTATTTTAAAAATCCTAGAAAATAATTTCAAAAGCATCGGGATTTAAGTTCTCAAATTCTTAGTTAAAATTCATTCTTTAACTTAAACTAAAGTCAGATTTTTATTTCATAACTCACTACTTAAGCTTGTAAACATCCATAAACTCAAATTAGTTAAGTTAAATTTTCAAACTTGGTTTTAGAACCTATTCACTTCATATATTCAATTTATTTTATAAATCCATTCATTTCATAATTTAAACTTAAAGTTTAAATTATTTCTTACCATTTTTACTTAAGTGAATAAACATTCCTTGATTCAAGTTCAAATTAATATAATACTTTTCTATCCAAAAGAGTGTATATATATGTATACCCATTCAGATTTTGTTTTATTTATCAAAATCTATTAAACAAACTTCCAAACCTATTTATTCCCTATTTTAATAGTTCGAAAATTATAAAATTTACGAATTACCAAAATGTGATGGTTTGTTTTTTATTTATTTCCCAAACTTTTTATACGCAAGTTCAAAAATTTTAGACTTTTCCAAACAAGTTCGAATACCTTTAAAACTCACATGGATCATATTATGACCTTTCTTAGCTGAATATCTCAAAATTCAAACACCAAATTTTACATTTCAAAGCATTTTGAAAATAATATCATACTTATCAACCTTATATATCAAATTATATTTTTGAAATATAAACAACTTGTTTGAACCAAAAATAAATTCCTTTTGGTAGCACACTCAGAAACTCAAAAATGAATACCGATGATGCTGTAGTCATCACCACAATTATTTCCTAGCGACTAAAGTGACTTCAATGCTTTTATTTCTTTCAGAATTCTTTTTAAAATATATTTCTAGTCAAAAACACTTTCAAATATTACAATTATTATTTCTAAAAACTTTGAAAACATTTTTTTGATAATCAATGGGATTTTAAATTCTAAAATTCTCAACTTTTAAATCCTTTCTACTTATAAGCTATATTATAAATATTGTTATACGATTCTATCGCCTTATTATGAAAACATTTCGTTAATTTACATCTTTGTTATTACAAACTACTCTTATTATAATTAGATTTCAATTCAATCTAATTATCGAACGCTTCGTGAAATAGAGTTCACAAAGTATTCGTATTTAGTTTAATTCAACCAATAATCGATGATAACTAAATATTATCATCACCTAACGACAAACATTCATAAATAAATTCGTATTTTCATAAATCTATATGGTTATTTATGGAAGATTATTTCTTTTATATATAAAATATAATTTAAATAAAATTATTTCATTTAGCCTATTTTAAAACAATATTATGTCGACTTGCCTTGTTTAAGTGTTTAAAAACCCCTATCGATAACATGGCGTCTCATGTACCGACCAGAATTCATAAACAAATCAACAGATAAGTAAACACAATATAAAACCTTTTATAACACTAACAAGTACGGGAGGTTTAAGTCGACAATAAACCGCACATGTCCAACTCAAAACAATCCGGAACAGAGATAATCAATGGGGTTAATTCAGAAAAATAAGAAAAGAAGGAAACAAACACAGAATCTCACAGCGGATTGACAAAATATAATAATCAAATAAACAGTTCATGAAGCTGTTTACCATATACATTTGATTATAACTTTACAACATCAATCAGAGTTATACATACAACAGAGACAAAATAAAACAATGCAGCAGAACAACATGATGTAGGGAAATAATACTAGTAATCTAATATACCAAATCTTCATCTTCGTCCTCCATAATAATATGATCTTCAATGCACTAAAAGCTCAGGGCTGACCCGAGCATAAAGTAAAACAATACATCCGAGTCAGAACTAAAATATCCTTATGTAAGTCAAATCAATATCACATATAACAGGAGTGTAATAGCGTCAGAGATGTTTACGAAGTTTTACATCTCCTATCCAGTGTCTAACATGCGTACAATAACCTAAGAGAGGTTAATTTTCCATCTCTTATGGATTTGTCAAAATATTTATATATAGTAGAATATGCTATATATGTAATGTCTAATGAATAAAATAAATATTTGTCCTAGCATTAAAGCTTAACATTAATTCCCCTTAATGCGTTTTTAAGCATTGGCATATAGTTTGCATATAACACCCTAGTAGAACGTCAGGGGATAGGGATGCACTGTGATACGACAACACTAAACCAAACTCGTAGTGGTTTCGTATAAGGATAAAAGTATGACAAGGCATGTGAAGCAATGCCTAAGGTAGGATACTACCAGTTTACCCACCTCGGTTGATGGTAACGCATCGTAGCCACAACCGCCCACTACATCCATCCGTCTCATATCGAGTTAAAGGGAATTCATCCCAAATCAAGGTGCACCAGTTGGAACCAACATCAAAAGTAATAGTATGGACCAAGTCCAAAAAGAAAATCGAAGGACAAATGTCTGCTTGAGGTAGCTCGCCTACTTGGAAAATTGATAGGGCTCCTGTTTTAGTCATTTCAAATTGACACAAGTGTCGGGGTTGTCCATCAGTGTTCTCTTTTTTCAAATCCAACAACATACACCAAATCCAACCACTTCATTCTGGAGTCTCCTCCACGTACATAGTTGTTAAACTGGTTCCAATATTGACATAGAGTATGCCAATAATCGGCCCCGGTCTCTTTAACAACCAAACGTCATTTTACACGCCAGTTGGTTCTTTTACATTTCAAAAATAATTCATACTTGATATCAAAATATCATATTCACTTCAAAATATCCTTCATTTCAAAATCATCATATTTACTTCATATGTCATTTTCACTTGAAAATCATTTCATTCAAATTTCCATTTCTAATTTCAACTTAGGTTATAACTTCATTTTAACCACATTCGTATTTAAGTCAATGATTTAAATATAAACAGTTCCCAACATGAACAATTTGAATTTTTGAAAATAGTTATATAGTTAAAATAGATTGAATAGTTAAAATAGTTTGATATAAAATAGTTTGAATAGTTAAAATAGTTAAAAAGTTTAGATATTAAAATAGGTTATATATTAAATGATTTGAAAATTTAAAAAGATGAATTTGAAAACAATTTATAGTAAAATAGTTTATAGTGAAAATAGTTTCAAATTTATAATTGTTTCTTTCCATTTCCAATAAATCTGGACTTGGGTCCAAATTTCAATCAAAGTGATTTAATTTCAAGTTTTCCAATTCAAATCAACTTCGATTTCAAATCAATTTAAATCGACTCAATTTCGATTTCAATTCAAATCAACTTCGATTTCGATTTCAATTTGAATGAACTTCAATTTTGAAACGTTCATTTTTTACTTTAAATTCGATTCGACGATTCGATTCAATGGTTCAAATTTCAAATCAATTCTTATTTTAAACCACTTTAATTTATATAAATTTCAAGTCCAATCTTAATTTACCGTTAAATCACTTAAATCAAATTAAACTTCAATGTTCAATTTAAGATTCAAATCTTTAAAATAATTCAATTCCAAGCTCAAACTTGAAATATCCGTTTATATCACTTTTACTTGGACAAATTCGAAGTTTAAGTAAAAGTTCAAACCTTTAAATAATTCAATTTCTATAATTCAAGTCATATATCGATTATAACTTCACATTTCAAATTTAATTCTTTAAAACAATTGCTTTTAACCAATTTTGATTTCAATCTTCCAAAACTCGAATTCGAAATTAATTCAATTCTTATAAATTGATTTTTTTTATTCTTTAAAACCGTTTATATAAATTCAGATTCAGGAATTTAAAACCATTTAATTTAACCAATTCGGTGTCCATATATAATTTTCTATCCTATAGCCAAGTGATCAGTTATTTTGATTTTAATTTCAAGGATGGATATATATCATTTCAATCCATATCAAAGTGTTATAGGTATATATCATTTCAACCCATTTTTTAATTTATTTGAATATAATTCAAATAACAGTTTATATATTGTCAAATAATATACAAGGTGATAACAGAATATATATAAAATAAATAAACATCCAGTCATCCAATATATCAACCAACAACGTCCAATCTCAATAAACATCCAATCTCAATCAATATCCAAATCAGCCAATAAATCAAAACAGTTAACTAGTTATCATTATTAGGTGTTCAACTATCAATTCAATTTCAATTTCAAATTTAATTGTCGATTTTAATTCCTATCAGTTCAAACCATATGTCAATTTAAATGTCAGTTAAATTACCAAACACCAGTCAATAAAAATAGGTCACTTCATGATTTTGATCTAACTAACATCAGAATATTTTAGTATTCCATGAGCGGTTTAAAACACTGACCTTTATTTGAAATTGAAAGTGTTTCAGAGTCAAATAAATTTGAACCCAACTCCATGTCGTAGACGACTTCGATACGGATCCAACGCGACTTGTTTCGCTCGAATCTGACCTCGTATGAAAAAGTTATAGATTAAACAGTATTCGATATAATTAAAATTTAATTAAAATAATTATTGACATTAAAACATTAAACCTTCTTCCCAGCTCCTTCATTCTGTAACGATCGGGATTTTATTACCGTCGTAATAAATATTTTTAAAATCTGTAACGACCGTAATTTTTGAATTACTGTCGGAGTGAATATATTAAATAGAAATTTTTCGTTTAAATTTGGAAAGAAAAATGTTAAAATAAATTTCTACTTGCCGTAAGCCAAGGTGTTGACAATTTTATAAAACAGCAATTTTCTATTACAACAATGGTCTAAAATGCAAAGTGAAACTTCAACACATTTTTCATTTTACATTTAGCATTGTTGAACGTGTGTTTTGTTGTCAGCTAAGTTGTAAAGTAGGTAAGAGTGTGTATTGCAAATACTGTCACAACAATTGTTTTTAAAGGCCATCATCACTTTATACAGCTGTGTACTTCCTCCCCTCCAAAGCACGTCTGCATTAATTGAGTTAGTACAAAGAAAAGAAAAGAAAAAAAGCAAGGCTGACATACTAGAAGAAATCCAACAGAGAGATACTAAGTGTGTATATATAAATCTCCACTTTATTATTAAGTATGTCACTGGACATTGAAAATTATAAAGACTCTTGCGTCATTCATGTTAGAACATAAAATGGAACGCTAGAATAGACAAGAACTCCACCTTCACGTATGAACGCGTACCATAATTACAAATGCACGTTTGCATTTAATGAAGGTGTGGCCGTGTACAATGTTTCAGATAGCACGTTTTCTAGTAATGCAATTGTACCCGAGCGCCAGATTTCATATTTTATTTAACTTATACATATTTTTGAGAAAAGAAAACAGCTGCAACTTTATTTACACTTGGTTTTGAAAGCTTCAGTTGCAGAGAAAAACACATTAATGGCAGTTAGTTGTAGCTCTCTTTTGGATTGTTTTGGTGCTAACTGATTGAAGCAAATTTAGGTGAGTTTAAATACTCACGATGCTAATTTATTGAACAACGAATATACTAGATTTTTCCGTGCGTTTTTTTGTGAATGCGAGTTCATAGACCAAGTTTTGATAAAAGTTGAAAATCATTTAGGTGTATTTCATATACACGAAAATTATATGTTCATACCTGTTTTTTTTTTTTTGGTTTCGTCCGTTTTCTTTTTCTTATAATTCGAAACTCATGAAATCCAATTACTAGCAATTTTCTTCACTGGTAGGAAAGTTTAGTACGTGTGTTTTATAGTGAACATCTGTGCAATCTTATAGTTGCGAAAATATAGCTCATGCGAGCAAATTTACTGCATGCAAACTTATTGTTGTGAAAGTATGACTACCCAGTTCCTTATATTTTGCATTGTTCATGCATGTAAAAATTACCAAGTATTTTAGGAGTGTCATTTTCGGCCCAAGCTATGTTTTCATGCATATAAGTTAAATATACAAGCCACGTTTTACCCAGGTCAAAAATATACTCAATATCATGCATGCGTACCATTTTAGTTGAGATGAGCTTTGTTTTGGTTTTAGGTTGTAATGTCCTACTTTTGTTATATGCGTGTGTAGGAGTTTGTAGTGAAGCCAAGTTACACCTCATCCAGTCACGGGTATTTTAATATTGATAACTCCACATTATTTTTGTTGTATTGAGTAAGTTGCATGCGTGAGTAACGTGTTGTATTATTGAAATGTTCAAGTTGTTATTATACTTGTTAGAATTCATGTTTTCCACATATAGCTTCTGTCCAATATTGATTTGTTAAGTTGAAAGTTGGAACCCTCTCTGTTATTTTGTCATGTGCAAAGTAACAAACCCTCTGTTGAATTACCTTTTAGTGAACGCATGCATGGTTTGATACACGTTTTTTCGTGTACACAGAATATTACATTTTCGTGAACCAGTGTTTACAAATTTGATTATATGCTACACCAATAATTTCCCACTTTCATTAGATTCGAGAGTTCGGTTAATTTAAGTGGAACCGGTGTTTGGTTTTTAACGTAATTTGTTGCCGTTATTTTTATAACGGAATTTCTACATCGGCGTTATATTTTTGAAACGCGGTGTTTTGGTGACATTTTCGATAAATGAAAATTCACTGTTAGTTTAACGTCTGTAACCGTTAATTTAAAGTGACTTTTCAAACGGTTATCCCGCAACACTGATTTGGTATTTGTTTTTACGGTGTTTTGTGAAGCGCAATTTCCTCGTCGAAATTGCTACATATATTGCTGTTTTAATCACGTATTTTAAAAATCGTTTTAAAATAAAAGTGCTTCCAAAATTTTTACAGTTTGCGCTTTCAAAAGAATGAGGAAGCGATTTAAACGCTTCAGCAAAATTGAGGACTATGAACCCTCACTTTTACTGATTCGCTTAATTCCGGACTTGTCCGTTTGAGAACGTAAAATGTTATTTATTTAAAATACACAATTTTGCACTTTCAAGGAAACGATGAAGAGATTTAAACGATTTAGCAAAAGTGCGGAATATGGAACCATACTTTTACTATTTCGGTTAATTCCGGACTCGTTAATTGAAACATCTGCTGTTTGATGATTTTGTTGGGCTTTCGAGCCACTTTGTTGGACCTTCGGGTCATTTGTTGGACCTCCGGGTCAATACCAGTACTAGACCTTCGGGTCATTTGTTGGACCTTCGGGTCATTTGTTGGGCGCCAAAAATCATAGTACTTGGTAGGCTTCGGCCATTTGAGATGCACGTGCGGCGTAGCTAAAACTCGCCATTTGTTGGGATCGATCCACTTTTATGCTGATTTTTCTAGTTATCTATTTTGATCTCTAGATTTTGTGAATTGCTGCTTTGAATTCAATTGTGAATTTGGAAGTTGAGTTTGAGTATAATCTCATCTGAGGTTATAAATTTGCGTATTGCTGTTTTAAATTCAATTGTGAATTTGAATACTGATTTTGATGGAGTTTAAATTGAGATTTCTTCAATTAAACTATGCTGATTATTTATGCTGTATAGTCTCATTCGAGACTATAATTATTTGTTTAAGTGACATTTATCATTCACTTATTTCTGAGAATAAATTAGACTGATCCGTTTATTATTTTCTTTTAAATAATACTCGGGTCAGACCGAGTCATTTCAAGGTAATCTCTATCTCTGATTCAGTAGCAGCTTCAGCTTTTGGAATTTCACATCATCTTTTGTCTAGCCTTCGAGGAGTTCTTTTGGTTATTCGACTCTCATCTCATGTATGTTGATGACATGTATTTGTATATTTGGTTCGTGTGAACTATCGATTGTTGTAGCATGTATTCCAGACTTGTCTTCCGCTATATATCTGATATTTCTGTTCTGATGTGATTATACTATCTGAGTTATTGTTATTATGAGTTGTTTTGGATTTTTCTTAAGCCACCGTAGTTTCGTTTTAGATTTGGATTGAATATATATCTTTGGGAGTAATTTATACAACTCCTATTGATGTAATCAATACTCATCTAAGGCATAACTTACGGATGGTCGCTTCTAACAAGCCTTATTCTTCGCAATAGCAGACGTTATTCCTTATAATAATCTTTGTTATTGTGAGCATAGAGGTGGGGCGTCACATCATGCGTACAGTTCCCAGGTCGACGCTTCCATTTTTTTCGAACTCGATCGCTCGACCACTACGCTGACGTCGCCCCATGCCACGCCGCCCTTGCTTGTAGCTGCCGCCACGCAATCCCTTAACCGCGTACGCGAATCAAGAGCGGAAAACCCAAAAATGAAGCAGTGAACGGAGGCAATTTTCCACCACCTCGACCGACGGTTCGACGATCCATCCATTGGTTAAGCTCGTATGGTCGCTCTCTACATTTCTCTAGTTGAAGTCGTTGGCTAATTCGGCCCCTAGGGGCTCCGATCGATGATGGCCATTCGATGGAGGGTTTAGGAAATGGGGGCTAGGTTTTTTTTAGTTAGGGTTTTAGCAAATGAAAGGAAGTTGAGGGCTATTTATAGAAAATTTCTGTAGCACTATTCATCCGTGAAATTTTCGAACTTCAAACGAAGTGTACCACCTGGCATTCCATATGTTATACCCCTATTCCGAGCACAGTGGAACATATATCAGGAGCCAATTTCATCATGTTTAGAAGATAGCTTTTCAAAATCAAATTATATTAATTAAAGTTCTGGAAATAAATTCTACGTGTTTCAAGCTTGCACGACCAAACGATAAGTTTGATCGCTACAAAACTTGAAATCCTATAATAATTCAATATTATGGATCCGATAAAACTGGTTTCGTCGAAATCCAAGACGGTGACCCGGAAAGCTATTTTTACACGATAATTAAAATGAGTAATTTCCAAAATCATTTTAATCACTTTTAAATTGAAATTTGAAAGTTTACGATCTTCCTTCTCATTTAAACAGAATTTAAATCAACTTTCAAAATTATTTTCATTCATATTGAATTCATGATTCAATTATTTAAATAATTCCAATATTAAATTCAACAATTCAATTATCAAATAAATTGCTATATTTGAAATCCAAGTTATTTAACTTATAAAATTTACTTTTAAAATGAATTCAAATAATAAAAAAACTACGTCCATTTTATAGTAATTCAACATCTATGCAATTATTTTATACAGCAAAAGTTATTCATTTCTTACCAAATAACTGTTTTCTTATTTCTGAAATTTATACTTATCAAAAATACAATTTCATATAAATAAACTTATGCTTTTACTTTTAGTAAACATTCATTCGATTCTTTATTAACTTAACATTGATTATTTTAATTTTTGTTATTAATTAATTGCAATTCAATATCAGTTAATTTACTTTTTAATATACGTTATCATCTTTTATCTTATTGAATTCTGTTATTTAATTTTTTATATAAGTTCATAAAATTACATTAATAAATCAATAACCATTTTTGTTCAATAATTATATTAAATTTAATAATTTAAAATAGTTAAAAATACGGGTCGTTATAGCCGATTTCCCAATTACAGTAGGAACCCTATTTGCATATTGGTAGTAGTTGCAAGGACTCCTATTTATTTACGGTGTGGCTAGAGTATTTCCATATTGAATTTGAACACTGTATTGGAAAAGAAAATCTAGTTAACCATCTTTGAAAAGAAGTACGGAAACCTTATGCATAAAGCAGCGATAGGGATAAGTAGGCTTAGGTAATTATGTTGCTATTGTCTACTTCGATTTAAGTGATAAACAAGTGAAAATATTTTCTAAAAGTTAGAAACAACTAGTGTTTGATATTTCAAATAGAAAAGAAATTGATTTATGATTTTTTATGAAATGATCAAACATACTTTATGGAATTTGCGCAAAAAGTACAATTTTAAAATTTGATAAAAAGTGATTTATCCGTAACTGTTTTTAAAAGCCTTCGTTTTGTCACATTGTCATACTACCCTCAACGTGCACTTTGCTTTTGATAATAGAACTTGTAGAAAATAAAAATAAAAATTGAGAAGTGTGTAAAATTCAACCTTTGAAATCCTTTTATAAATAAGAAACGGTTAGTACTAAAATGTCTTTTATCAACTTTTTGTTAAGCTCTAGAATAATAACAATACTAAGCTAAAAATGCCACATTATCTTTTAAAATATGCTTTTGTGAAAATTTTATATTTATAAAAGAATATTTTAGAAAGGTGTGTTTTCATGTACATTTTTACTAAGTTAAGTTAGTCATTTTCAATAATTTAATTAAAGAAAATGTTATGATCTTGGTAAGAAAGAAACGGTGGTTAAAAATAAAAGAAAGGATTTTACAGTTTTAAAACTTATCAGTTTTATGGAAATGATGTTAAAAATCAAAGGTTTGATTTGAAATGAGTAAAGTGATAATATTATGACTATCAGTTAAATTGAAAAAGGAAAGAAATAGAGTGGAGTTAGATAAATAGGATTAAGTAGCCCACTAGGAAAGAAATTGAATATGGAATGGGAAAGTACTGAAATGATTGGGACAATGAAAAGAAGTAACATGGGAATTTAATGATCTTTTTAATGAACGGTTAAAATTGGAAGGATATGGTGCTAAATAAAACTTCCCATAATAGGGAAGGGTAAACACCACCACGTATCTTTTTACCCAAGTATGATTTGGATAAAACATATTCCCGAATAAGGAAAGAGTAAGCTAAGATGTTTTATTCTTTCGAGGGATGCTATATAGGTAAAGAGTTTTATTCGGTTTAAAGTGTAAAAAGAACCAAGTAGGGTCTACTTCAATACTTATATAATAAGTTACGTGGCAAGGAGACGGTCTGATATTGGTCAGTACCGCATAGATAAGGATATGATACTTGTAGGCTATGGGAGATCCAAGTATTATGTTGTTTCACTGAAGGCTATAGGCAGACCATGTTGACATGAGTGGAAAGTCGTATTAGTGGGAGAGCAGTAACCATAGTAGCATTATGCGGTGGTATTAGTGTAAATTAGTTTCCACAGTAGCTTACAAGCGGGTGTTACCTTATTGGGTTTTATCATTGTAGAAGTGTTCCAAGTATGCCTAAGTAAACCTTGGAATTATATGGTTAGAAATTAGCACATGTTTGAAGTTGAGAATTGGTAATCCCTAAATTTAGTGTTGGGCAGCAGTAGTCCCTCTACTTATAAATCATGTGATAGTTCCTGATTTGTAGACTTAAAGGACTGTGCAAGTAAAATGTAAATTAAGTTTTCATGGTAAATTATTGGAAATTTAGGTGATCCCAGATTTTATTGGATAATAGATGTGGGTAGTAGACATAATTGAAAGCAGTGATAAATTGGAATGGTGATTTAAGTGGTATTTTGATTCATTGGAATATAGAGGGTTGCAA
Source organism: Allium fistulosum (assembly GCA_030737815.1). Lineage (NCBI taxonomy): Eukaryota > Viridiplantae > Streptophyta > Magnoliopsida > Asparagales > Amaryllidaceae > Allium > Allium fistulosum. Next base: position 639,894,862 of record CM060901.1, read on the forward strand.
TGTAAACTCCTATGGATTATCAAGTTTAGATTTATAAATAAAAGTGTATCATTTGAAATGACAAGGAATACGCCTAATCAGAAAGAGATGTTTAAAATATGGATGTTTACCATATTTTGTACTATCTGTTTCAATAACTAAGAAAGTGTTAATTCCTAGTAATTCCAAACATTACACTAATTCTCCTTTTGGGTAAAACAAAGAAATTTACACTGTTATCCTTTCCTTTGGAGAAATGTAGTTCCAATGCATCAAAATATAGAAGTCCCTAAGTATATACCAAAGTATTGGTCATCATGTTTATTGAATTAAAGTGGAAGAGCATCATTCCATATTGAGTTATCCTAACTATGAAATAATTGGAACAAAGCAATAAGAGATTATTTTTGGTAAAAAGGTCTCATTTATGGGAGGACATTAAGAAATGGTAAAAGTTTTGGAATTTCAAACCACAAAAAATATTCTAGATAAGATTTTAGTCAAGTGTGCAAGGGATGGTTAATTCAAGAATTTGGATCTCCGTCAAGAAAAAGATATGGTTGTTTGCACGCATTGAGAATGTGGAGGTGATTTTCATAGAAAAAGAAAATCAATAAATTTTTGGTAAGATTTGAAGAAAGAAATAAAAAGATTATTTTCTCAAACATCACTTGGATTGGAGAAAGATTATTTTCTTAAGGAAATTTATGGAAGAATAACTTAGAATACATAGTCATGTGCATAGAAACCGCACTCAAATGAGGTATCCCTTAGGTGGTTATTATTTTAGTGAGAATGGTTTTAGATTACAACTCCGATTAGTTTGAGGACTTTTATTATCAAAGTTAAATGGGAAGATTGACCAAACTTTACTTGTAGGACTTAGGATAGATCCATGTAGAATATAAACATAATAAGTAGGTACCATGATTTTTGGAAGACTTAGGAAATGGTCCAAGAAATGACTTAAGTTGGGTCAAATAAGAAAAGAAGTTATGTTATTTTTGATATTTAAGAAATTACCAAGTTTGGATACCTTTGAGCAAAGTAAGGAACTAGCAAAGAGCTAAATAGGAAGTATCATAGAAGGAGACACAGTCCACATTTGAGTTATCCCACTTGGTCTCTAAGAATTTATGGGTGATTAGGCATACCACTAGAAGAGTTAAGATGGTATGTTATGCATTGAAGATTTTATGAAGCTACAGTTAGTGAGAGCATATTTACGCTCAAGTTATTTAGCTGGTGCAAGACGATGCCATTTGAGTTAGTAGAAAAGATTGTTAAAGGTTATCGCTTCACATATAATAGAATTGAAATTTTTTGGCCAGTGGTGAATGTTGGTTAAGGAAGTTAAAAAAATAGGTGAGTTCCTTATTCGTCATGTACTTACCCGTATTTTTGTGCATGGGAAAATCGACTCTGCAATGAGATAATTACACTGGTTAAAATTCAGTAGGAAGACGATCTAGTTGAGGGTACCTAAGAGCTTAAGGAGAAAGTCTGAGCTACCCATACCGAACTCTTTTCTAGTGCTTTTCCACTTTAGTTATAAGAAAATATTTTTTCAATTAGGTTCTAGCTTAGGTAGAGACCATTATATAGTAGGAATGGTTGCAATGTGTCGGTAGGACATGTTATGGATGGCGGATGCTAATAGATGTGTATGGATGTATTGTTTGCATTTTACTCTTTTACACATTAGGACAATATATCCTTTAGGTACACACATGCACACTTATATCTAGTTGCATGTCATTTCTTAATTTATGTATACTAGTGGATGTTATGCATATGGATGTAATGATTGTGCATACATTTAGAATTGCAAGTCTACTTACTAGGGATGTTGCATACATTTGGATGCATGGCTCGAGCATTTGTATCACAAAAGGTCGACTGGATCAGGAGACCGCCTACTCTTTTACATTTGTATAGGTTCACGTGCATTTCAGTTGCATATATATGTATATATTGCATTAGCAAGTTTCTAAGGACAATGACTGCTCTTGGATGATAGATGAGTGGATAATTGTAGCTATCGATTGTTGTGTGTATGAGTTACAATTTTCCATCCTTTAAGATTTTGAGGATGAAATCCTTTTAAAGGGGGAGAAAGTAACACCCTAGAAATTTACGTAAAATTTAATAATAATTTAATTTAAATTTAAATGGAAATTTAATGAGAAAGGTAAATTTAATTAAAACAAAGACTAAAAAATATATTTTCGCAGACGTCCGAATTTGGCTACGAAATGAGCACCATTGCTTTCGTAGCAATTTTCTAGACAATTTTCATATATAACACTTCAAAAAGTATGAAGAAGTTACAGACGTTAGAATAAATTAAAAACTAAAAATTAAATATATGCAAAAAGGTGGGCTGATGAGGGTCGACCATTGGCTTATGAGGGTCGACCGTGGGCTGATGAGGGTCGACCGTGGGCTGATGAGGGTCGACCATGGGCTGATGAAGGTCGAACATTCCCATCTACTTTTGACAGAATCGAGCATATTTTAGAATGGTTGCGATCATTACTTCGTGGCCAAACATTGGATGAACGTGCTTGATAACCATGGAGATTCTCCAACCCAAATCCAATGGCGCAGACACTTTTCTAACCCCTATATAAGCAAGCCTTACCTAACCCTAGAATTAATAGAAAAGTTTGCTGTAATAAACTCTATCAAAATCCAACCTCTCTTCTAACCCAAATCTTCTTCAAAAATTAAAATTAAATCAATATAGAAGAACGCATTCAATTGAATCTAGAAGAAGTAAGAGGAGCTAGCGTAAGGAGAGGCAATCCTCAGGCAAAGAAAATAGGAAGAGCTTAGGCTTGAGGTGAGTGGGAACACTTTTGATCAGATGATTATTTCAGTTAGGTTTAATCCATTCTAATTGATTTCAGTTGTTAGTTAATTAAAATTGATACTGTAAACCTTAATTTGGAATCCACAGACTAGGGTAGAAATTAGAATTACAGAAATTTGATTAAGCTAATTTGATGCAAGTACACCCTTTCTGTTAATTGAATATGTTAGAAATGCTAACTTGAAATTGTCAGTAAACTATTAATTGAACATTGATAATTTATACCCCTTTTATACTTGAAATTGAAAACCCTAAATCAACATACCTGGAATTTACTTGCAAAGTGATGCTTAAACTGTAATTATGGTTAATCAATTACTATTAACGACCTAAATTAGGTGGATAATCAATCGACAATCAAAATTGGAACGAACCATAAATTTTACTCGCGACCGGTCGACCAGTAGTGGTCGACTGTTGGGTATAGGCAATCAACCATTTGTATTAAAAATTGGCAAATTGGACCTCATCCGAAGGCCCAAATATATTATCAAAAAACATATAAAAGTGAATTATTATGGGCCTATTTAGTTGAATTAGATGTATGTTTGGACTTGTAAGGAAGCTAGTTCCTCAATAGCAAATACTAGTTAGTGGCAGTGTTGGATAAATGTTATTTACCTAATTTAGAACAGTAATCAATTCGAGGCAATGTATTTTTGCAAATGGCACTCACAGGAGGTTCCAACAGTGGGTGTGCAGCTTGCGCGAATGCCTGATAGAGTGGGTCCGGCACAACGAGAGGTCCTAGTGCTCACAAATTTCTGATGCATGTGATACAATTAGAGAGGAGGACCCCGAGCGTGCAATAAGAGGCCAACACTACGATCGAGGGGTGGAAGCGAATGCAGACAATGAGACATTTCGGCTGGTCAGCATTGTGAGTTCTTCCTCTCCAAGCATAGTGAGGGGAAACTTTCCCAGTAGTCTAGTGGCGATGATAATAGTGGGAGCTTAGCCCATAGTAGCCTAGTGACGATGATAATAGTGGGAATTTAGCCTATAATAGCCTAGTGGTAGTGTTTTCATGGTTAGTAGCAAAGGGGTGGTGTTTACATGTTTAGTAGCCTAGCGGCATTGTTTACATCGAGTAGCTCTAGGAGCGGTGGTCGATCGTTAGACATGAGATTCGATCCTTATTTCGATCCATTGTATTAGCCTACACAAATTATAATGTAGAAATATGTTAGACAAGAACACTTATGTAATATACATTAGGAATTCATAGTCATTTGTCTCACACCCTATATCATCTAGAGTAGTATTGAAGTAACTGCATATGATCATCACATATTAAACTTGTACTCATTCACTGGACTTTTGTCGGACCCATTCCCTGCTTTTCATATTTTCTCCACCATAGGATGACAGGTTAGCAGTTGTTGGGTATAGTATGTGGAGAAAGGAGCCCAACGATGGAGTTCTCATATTACCCATTGTTTCCCTTGTAGTCACTTATTGTATTAAATGACTGTAAAGCTTATATTGTGGTTTGAAAATAGTCTATATGTAAAACAAATATTTTGGAAACTATTTTCCTAAGATGTCTATTTGGTGTACTTATATATTAATTCTTTTCGCTGTGAGCTTTGAAATTGTAGAATGACTTAGAACTTACCCTTGTAATTATGCTCTCCAAGGTTTCAAATTCCCAGCATCTCATATTTCTTGGCATAATGTGTCTGAAAGTCCCGTTAGGCATTGGATCGATGTGTCGGGAGGTGCGGGTTATTACAGCATGCCAACCTTGGGCAGATGGACAAACAGAAAGAGTTACCCAAGTAGTTGAATATCTTCTTAGGATTTGTGTTCTAGAATTTGGAAGTTCTTTGGAAGAATATCTCCATCATATTGAGTTCTCCTATAACAACAACTTTCAGTCGAGCGTAGGCATAGCTCCTTTCGAATCATTATATGGAAGGTCATGTCTATCTCTAACATGTTGGCTAGAGACGGGAGACAAACTGGTTTTGGGTCCAGATTTAGGAAAAGAGACGATTGAGAAGATGGATTCATCATTGATAGGATAAAGACAGCTTAGTCAAGGAAGCAGATCTACCATGACAAGTATAAAAGGGATTTGGAGTTTTCTGTAGGAGATAGAGTTTTCTTGAAAACGTCTTAAAAGAAAGGTGTTGTTAGATTTCCTAAGGTAGGAAAACATGTTCCATGATTTATTGGTCTTATACCATTATTGGTTGAGAAGGTCCATTATCATACCGATTGGAGTTACCCGAGTATTTATCCGGAGTTTATGATGTATTTAACATTTCTCGGCTATGAAATTTTATCCTATAATCAAATATTACTAAAGGGGCAAGGTAGATTAAGGGAATAGATTTAAAGCCAAATATGTCATATCCTACCAAGCCTTCGCATATTATAGACTCGAAGGTGAAGCAATTGAGAAACAAAAGTGTTCAGCTAGTTAGAGGTCAATGGTCGAGTAACCTTAGAGACTGTACATGGAATACTGAAGAACTATTTTGATGAATACATCATGAATTGTTCTTGATTTTAAGGTATTTATTTATTTGTTTGACATGACTGAGTTATGTGGGCTTCTGATTATGTTTGATTATGGTTGGTTGCTTCCAACTTGTGTGTATTTTGGATGTATGTCTATATGTTTGCATTTAATTATTTAGTTGATATGCTAAGATTAGTTACTTTTGTAAATTATGAGGATGCAATTTCTTTAAGAATGGGAGTCTGTAACATCTGATATGGAGGTAAATAAAAAACGATGATAAAATGTATTTTCTGATTTAAATTAGGATTTTAATAGATAGAATGGATTTTTGGAATTTAAAATCGATTTGAATCGCGGAAGATATTTTATCAATAAATAGAGAGTTGAAATATTTGAAAAAAATACTTTAAAAGGTTATCTTGGGGATTTTTATTAAATTAAACTCAATAAAGTTGATTTTCAGGTTATATTGATGATAGAATGTGAAATATCAATTTAAAATTCAAATTTTGGCATTTGAATTATGGATTAGAAAATCATTTAAAATTAGTATTTGTGAAATAAAATAAATTTGTTAGCTTTGAAATAAATTTGAGAAACAAATATATATTTTGAATTTGATTTAAGGGTTAAAAGTGGCATTTTAACCATCGAAAAATTATTCAGGCAGTAATAAAATTAGGAAATTTAATATATTGGCTGAAATAATTTTGACAAATATTTAAATGTGGTAAAATAATTGAATTTGAGTGGGAAATAAAATAGATATAAAGAAAATGAATTTTTTTTTGTTAAATTTGGAACTAAAGTTCATTTAAAGCCCACAACTCATTACCCAATCTTATAGCTAGCTTATATTCTTATTCTTACCCCACCTTATCCCTAATTCATCCTTATCTGTTTCCACCCTAAGAAAAGAAAGTACTTTTTAATCTCTTCAACCTACGGTTTAGGGTTTGTTCAAGTAAATCAAGTAGAAATCAAGGCATGAAGCTCCTAGTTTAATCCATATCATTTATATCATTATAGTATGTTAAAACTCAGTTTAATTGTGAGTTTAAAATGAAGTCGGAAATTTGTTTGATTGCTTTGGAGTTGTATTTAGTGAATTGAAGCTTGAAAATAGGTTTGCATGTTTATTAAAAAGCATTAAAGTGAGCAAAACTTATATTTTTGATTACATGTTGATTGATCATGTTTTACTTTACTGTTGTGGATGATATCCTATCAATAAGTAATTAAATTGGATGAAGTAGTAATTAATATATTGAAATAGATGAAGTAAGCTTTGGTTTATGCGAAAATGCAAATTATTATTCAATAAAATCATTGTTCTACCTATCAATGTGTTTGGATGAACTAGTCCTTGTATTATGGTAGGAAGTACCACAAATTAGGCCTCATTATGTCAGATAGTCACTGGATGATCAAAAAATGGCCTGGAGCTTATTGCTCTAGGTACTGGCCGACTAGTCGATTGGTTACATATTTCCGGGAGTAATAAGCTTCATGATAGAAATATATTTTATTTATTTTATTTTAAAACTTTTGATTTGATTCTTAATTTTGTTGACATTAATTCTTTTGAAATATGATAGAAAGCTTCATGATAGAATATATGAGAATATCCAAACATCGATATATTTATAAAGAAAAGTTATATACCATTGTTTTAAAAATAAAGAGGATTTATGAAAGGATTTGAATTATTTTTTGCCTAAAAAGAATCTAAAATGTTTCCAAGGTGAAAAATAAATAAAAATTTAGGAAATATTTATACGTTTAAAATTGATATATGTGTGTAAGCTATGAATTGTTAATGTGATACTATGTACAGATGATGTTTTGAGAAGCATGAAATATAAATTGGTGGAATTATATGCAAATTTTTGGATCCTGATTGTCTTTGGTATGCTATGTATAATCATTATTAATCAACGATTTCATGTTGATGTATATGAATGCAAGTGGTCTCTTCATTGCTATGTATGATATTCACTTAACTTGATTTGTATAAAATTGATTCATTAAAGTAATAATTCTAAGTTTAATTTATCATATCTGATTCTATGATGTGCTTTTTATGCATGTCATGTTTTGTAAATGTTATTTCATGAGCGGATGCCTTGATATGATATGGTGCACATACACAACATTTATATATGATATAAAATTGGGAGATAACACAATTTCAAGATTAAATAGTGTTTGGGAGGCCAAATAACTTATAAATGAAATAAATTTGACATATGAAGAGATCGGTACAATGTGAGAATACTAGACGCTAGTATCCATCCTATCTAACAGATTTAGGGTGTCTATCTAAATCGTAAGGAACTAATACAGCATTACTTGTTATCCAAATGATTTGTTGCACAAACACAAACACGATGCAAATGAGGATAATGTTGGTAATCATGTTTATGGAGACGAGATGAGACAAGATGATGGTTAAAACATGATGAGGTGAGCACCAATGAGAACAGAAGAAGATTGTGAAACAATTAGATTGTGCGAGGGAACCAATGACTTCTAATCTACAGAAATGCAAATGAAACATGCTGTGATATATCGGAGTAGAGGCAATGTCTGGTAGAGTGAACATGATAGAATTCACTAATGAGTATAAACCTCATAAATGGATAGCTTAAATAATGTATTCGATTTAAATAACAACTGCAACTTATAAATCTAAGTAGGATGTGAAATCCTAGTTGATTAGAGTAGCAGCTACGAGTGAACTTTAGACAGTGCTGTGACACTTATGTTTATACTATTTTGATTTGATTTGATTTGATGTGGGGGAGTCTGGATTATGGCATATGTGAAATATTTTGTTTCTTTGATATTTCATATATATAACTCGACACCATACAATTTTTATTTCCATTACACAGTTACACTCACAACTAGTTTCTAGCCTGACTCGAGGTTTTGTTATGTTTGTGACATCACTCTGATTAAAATGAGGTGGTTATTTGACAGGGTAATTACATTTGTGCGTCTTTCTATTTTGTTGCTTGAGGAGATCGTGGAGGGCCATATGCATAAAGTTTATTATATTAGTAGTGCTATTATTTTAGACTTTAGACCACTCTGTTGGTACCACTATCTACTACACTATTCACGTCATTTGGGAGACAATGTCATTGATGTGGTGTTAAGAGCAGTAGATCTGTGTTAGTGATTCTAGTAGCAGTATTGAAGCATAGATGCTGCATTTTTGAATAGTTTTGATTATATATATTCTGCTTTATATGTAGTAGTGTATTTTTGGATGTCCATGTATCTAACATATTTTGATGTATGTATATTTTTGTTATTCCGCTATGATATTTTATATGATATCTATGTCATAGCTTTTTATGCTCTGATATGTGATTTACTTAATTCTGGAACTTATATATATTGCTTTGTAGCAAGATGAGATACATATTATTTCAGATGAGATCAGGGATTATAACGTATAAGTATTGACCTAAAGTAGTGTATTTGAGAGATTGCTCCTTCTGATCCCTTTGATCTAAGCAATTGGACAATAAACTCCTTATGATAGTTTTTTCACTAAAGTTAGGGCATCACAACACTATATTGAATATTAGGTACTAGAGGTATGGGGTGTTCTTCGCATTTAATATTCGAGCTTAGTTGAAATATGACCTAAGTTGATACATGATTCATTAGAGATAAGGAGGAGTTATCACCTTAGAATGGATTGAGAGATATATAAGAGATCACACTTGTTATATATTTTGGTTTTCAAAACTATATAGTAGTATATATAGTATAAGTCACATTGCATGCATGAGTAACATTTATGCACCTTTCCTTTTTGAAGACCAATCATTCTTATTACAGACTGTAAAGAATGAGCAAAATGGCAGGGAGCACGACAAGGAACTTCATCTTAAAAGTAGAGAAAAGTGTAGGCTAAGGGGCAACCGCTAACCCTGACTTACAGATCATGTTCACTAAGATGGTGTGAAACATGGTTCAGAATGCCCAAGGTGCTTCTAATGCTATTAGTGGTGGTGCTTCTAGCGCATGCGCCCAGAGCCATTTTGCTAAGTTAAACAACGATTATTTTAGTCTTAGTGGAAAAGTGTTTCTTGGAACGAAACTAGCTGTGGAGATGCATGATTAGTTGGACACATACCAATGCATCTTTGAAGATTTGTAATTGGAAGATGTGATAAAGAGGAAGTTACTACCTAGGTAACTACAAGGATGGGCTATCGGATGTTGGAATTCTATTAAGATCACTATTCCTGAGGGTTAGTTTACTTGGAGTAGTTCAAAGCCCGATTTAAGAGAAGTTCATACCATTTTCTTAGAAGTCGGTATCATTCCAAAAGTCTGCATGCCTAAAAGCTAGAGGAGATGACTGTTTCAGAGTATGTGGTTGAATATGATATGTTATCAAAGTATGGGTTGTCTTTCATCAACACTACATTGAAAAGGAATGTGAAATTTATTATGGGGCTTTGACGATTATTTTGTGGAAAGTATAATGGGCTATATTAATTCATCGAGAAGCTGGTGGAGAAGTCTCTACGACATGAGAGTCTCCATTCTATGTCCAAAAGTTGTTGTTATTACCATAGAAGGACCCAAGTCGCAAATGAGCAACCGTGGAAAGAGGAAGTGGAACAACAACAAGGTAAAGAAGCAGTTCCAGGAAAAGAAAGGAAAATAGGAGTCCGTCTACTATAATTACAATGAGGTGGGGCACCTCAGTAATAACTGCAAGAACCATAAGGCTGAAGAAAGAAAATGCTTCAATTATGATAAGGTCAAGCATTTGAAGAAGACTTTTCTTAGCCACTGAAGAATGGGAAGGTAGTATCTTTTTATGCAGTTGACGATATCCCAACTTCATCGAGTACTCTATCAGCGAAGGTGGAAGGACATCATTACCAAAGGTATACTTTCTGTTTGTGGTATACCTATTAATGTATTATTTTACATCGGAGAATCGCATTCTTTTATATCCAGTGACCTAATAGATAGACTAGGATTGAGACTTGATTTAGTGGACAGACCTCTAGTAGTGACAAAATTTATGGGTGGTTCGATCAGTTTATGTATAGTTTGTCGCTACTTAGTGTTATCGAGTCATGAACGTGAGTTCTCGTGTGATTGCTTTATACTTAGTTTTACTAGGTTTAGTATCATATTGGGAATGGACTGGCTGAAGAAAGATGGAGTCGTAGTGGACCGTGAAAGGTTATTAGTAATGATCAAGATAGTTGATGAGCATAGGCTAGAGTTAAGCTGCATGCCCAAGGATGCAGTATTAGTTATCTTATTATATGCGCTCGAGGTCCTATGTTAGGAATTATCATTAGTACTCATAGTGAGGGAATATACACACGTATTGAGAAGTTGACCGAATTAGCTCTACAACTTGAGATTGAGTTCAACATCAAATTAGTGAAGGATGTAAGGCCAGTAGTTATACCATTGAGGCATATGGCACCCAGAGAGCAACGTGAGCTTAAGGTGCAGTTGAATGACCTGTTAAGGAAAGGATTCATTCGTTAGGGAATATCTAAGTGGGAAGCATTCATAGTGTTCTCAACGAAGGCGAATACCTCTTTGAGATTTTGTATTGATTACCGTGAGCTGAATAAAGTAAATAGCAAATATATGTATCCACTTCCACGTACTGATGACTTATTCTCGATTAGCTTCATAGTGCTAAACTGTTTTCTCAGTTAGATAGCGATGCGGTCTCACCATCTAAGAGTGGCGAAGGAGAGTATGCCGAATTGTTGATCTTATGAATTTTGTTTTCAAAGATCAACTAAACAAGTTTGTACTTGTGTTCATTGATGATTGTGATGACCCCCTACGCCACCGAAACCCAATAATGTGATAACTTATGCTATAGCAGCGCCCGACCGATATAGGACAACCATTAAGGTTGTAAGGTAAATAAAACATCATAAAACCTGTCATATATCTAACAGTGCATTGAATAAAATATAATAGTAAACATCTCAAACAAAAAAGGGGGAGATAGTAATAACTAAACGAATCCTAGAAATCAGGGTACACAGATCCATACAATATACAACATAAGTGATAGAGTTATACATCAAATAATAACTCACAAATAAACTGTCCCTAGGTGATGAAAGACACTAGTAAGCTCCATAGTCCTATGCAACGGAATAGAAAATCACAATAAAAGTTTTATAATATGAGAGTGTGATGTCATGTTCGTCCTCTGTCCAGCTCCACGTACCCACCAGACCTGATATCCCTAATCTACTAATTCAAGAGTACCCAGAATAATATGAAGCAATGCATAAAACCCCGAGTCAGACAATAGTCTGGTGTGAACGGTAGAAAATCTCAAATACTATAAAGTCGATAATATACTGGAACAAATGGTATGGAAAATCATACATGACCAGTCCCTGCATCTACAGATTTAGCACATACACAAGATATATACTACTCTATATCATAGTCATCATGGGTGTGCTATACATCAAAGTACTAAGGGGTGTCTAGATATCCACATCAATAATATCTGCATCGTGTGACATCCTTAGGGTGATAAGTAATTCAAGCAAACATAGCATCCACCATCCATCCTCACATTCACTCACTTAGTGCGTTGGATATATGATACTCGTATGACCCTATCGCATAGTCAAGGACTACTCAACGTGTCAGTTTCTTAGTACACGAATCCATGTCACTCAAGGGGCCGAACTAAATCGCTCATCATGGGTTTTCCAAAGTAAAGATAGCCCGTCATGGTGATTAGATCGTTGGCATGGAGATCAGGACCCGTCATGGAGATCAAGACCCGTCATGGTTCGAATGGGCGCCCCATATTACCCTTGCTTTACGAGTACTCTTTTAAACCTACAAATATCAACGATCCCTTCGTACACGTCATCTGTAGCAGAGCTCAACCTAGAACCGTCCTTACAACTCCTGTTAGAAGTCGTTGTGGTTGTGAGCTATTCTAGATAGCCATCGTTAATCAATAGAATATCATTATTTATCCAATAGCCTTCCTCCAACAGTTCCTTCAACCCAACTCGTAGTCACCCACTCTACGTCTCGAAGTACAGCTATCCATCGTGGATGCCATCACTTCCCATTACGGAATCATCGTCGTTGAATCATACGTCCTCATCATTAAAAATCACCACCGAACCTTATGGTTCCGTGCTGACCTAAGCCTTAGCTTGAAAATGGAAGGTATGACTCGAAGAAATTCATGTTTTCCCCAATACCGATTCAAGCTACCCTCAAGCCATGATCACCAACGATCTAAGCTACCCTCGAGCCATGATCAACACCTATCCAAGCTACCTCCAAGCTATGATCAGTACCTATCCAAGCTACCACCGAGCCATGATCATCGCCGACCTGAAACACTCCTTGAATCAATCAGTACCAATCCAAGAGTATCGACCCCACACTTGGCATATTTCTTCCTTCCCTTCACCGATCCATACTACCATCGAACTAAACCATGATCACCACTGATCCATGCTACCCTCCAGTAATGATAATCAATAACTCCTTGGATCAGTGCCGAACTAAGAGTATCGATCAGTATCGATCCCAAACTTGACAAATTTTTGCCTTTCTTCACCACTTCAAGCTACCACCGAGCCATGATAACTACCGATCCAAGCTACCTCCGAGCCATGATAACTACCGATGCAAGCTAACCTCGAGCTATGTTAACTACTGATCCAAGCTACCAATCCATCTTCTTTTGCCTATAACTCAAGCAAACGAACTCCAAACGACATGAAACTTGAATGTAGCCATATGAGGCCTTCCTTATTTCCTCATATCAATCACACCAAATGTGGGTCAAGTCGACTTTATCCATTAATATCGACCCATAGCTTATTACTATAACTAAAGTGCCACTCGATCAGCGTTTTCAACCATTCAAGCAACATACATTCAAGAAATCATTATATACAATATATCCTAACAAGCATACATCCATGTGCATCAATGATGCCTAAATCTAAGGGTATAACCATAAGAACAAGGGATATCCGTAAGAACGTATTTTTTATAAATCCTTTCCAAATCATTTGAAATTGATATATGTGGTTAATTAAAGTTTAAAACACATTTTTGGATCTAAAAATCATTTTAAAACATCATTTTAAGGTGCATACTGACTAATTAGTTAGTGAGAGATTCTAACCACTCACCTAAATCCAAAGCAAATCCAAATAACCACAATCCGGGGATGAACAGCAGCTCCAAGTGATCTCTAACAGTAAATTTCCAAATCCAACTGCTAATCCCGCTAATTGCCTTCTTATTGACAAGTTTTGACTAATTAAAGTAAGGTTTAGAGTGGCTTTTTGGCTTAGGAATGGTTAATGGTGGTTCTCCATCTATTTTTGGGAAGTGTGAAGTGATGGACAAAAGTCTTATCAGCCTCATCATCATGCTAATCCAGAAATAGGCTTTGTGCATATCATGAACTCACTATTACCCATTAAGCTATTCAAAATCAAGTGAAACTTCAAATAGCCATAAATCACTAATGGTAAGTCCATTTTCCTACTATGACCACTCTGCGGAAAGAGAAACCATTATCTTGACCTAATGGAAGTGGTTTTGGACACTAATTTGACTCCTATCCAATGTTATAGAACTTCGATATTTTAAGGTCAAAATCATCGATAAAAATTCTAAGGATGGAAAATGTCTCTAATAGTCATTTTCCAAAGTTAAAGAATCATACAACCTCATATAAAAATAATATTAATATTATACAATCCTCTGATGCATAGAATATGGGTCATTATGTTCTCTCTCTTTAGGAATTTCGCCCTCGAAATTCCTAATAAAATCAATAAGGTTATCATGCATGCTTAACAACCATATACAAGCATATGCAACCATCACACATCGAACATGCACACATGGCAATAAATGTAAATGGTAACATCTAAGCCTATTCTAGCATGTAGGATACTACGTTAGGGTATACTTCATGATATCATCGGTGAAAGTAAAAGTGGTAATTGAAAGTCTCACCATGTAAAGACCTCTAGATAAGCTGTCGTCATGCTCTCATTGGCCTCCCAAGTGATCACCTTTGCTTTTTCTCCATCGAACCTTTACCAACTTCAACATCTTCCTCCTAAGACGCTTCAAATCATGTCCCACGATAAGATTTGGCCTATGAGGTCTCAAAGCTTTTGGTTCAATCTCGATATCACCAGTTTATCCGATGCGATAGTTGCGCCTGAGTCGTTCAAAAATTTCCATAAGTGAGAAACATGGAACACATTGTGCGCTCCCGCCATTCTTCGGGGTAAGTTGACTTTATAAGCAATGTTCCCAATACTCTTTAGTATCAAAAAAGGACCTACGAAGCCAACATCCCTTTACTACCGAATATAATTACATTGTTCAATGGAGAGATCTTGACAAATATCATATTGTCGACAGAGACCTCTAGAACTCTATGTCTCTTATCAGCATAGCTCATCTGTCATCTTGGCAGCTTTCATCCCTTGCCGAATGGTCTAGATATTCTTCAGGATTTTTCTAATCATATCTGTCCTAAGTATCAGTTTTTCGTCTGCTTTCCACCAACAAGAAGGAGCATTACACGGTCGGTCGTACAATGCTTCAAATGGTGTTATACCGACATTGGACTGATAACTGTTGTTGTATGCGAATTAAAAGAGATGTAAGTTCATCCTACAAGCCTCCAAAGTCGAGTATACAAGCATATAAGAGATTCTCTAAAATATGATTCACTCTTTAAGTTTGGCCATCGGTTTAAGGGTCATAAGCTGTACTCAAATGCAGCTCTGTCCCTAATGTCTCTTGTAAACTCTTCCAAAACCCACTAATGAACAACATGTCTCCGTCACTCACAATGCTCTTCGACACACCGTGGAATCGTACTATCCACTTCACATACAATTCGACCAGTTTGGCTATCGTTCTACTTGACTTGACTCGTATAAATCTAGCACTCTTCGTCAACCTATCGATTATAACCCAAATGCTATTATACCTTACTCTAGTCCTCGGTAGTCCATCAATGAAATCCATTAAAACTTGTTCACATTTGCATTGAGGAACTTCTAGCAGTTTTATCAAACACTTAGGCATCTTTTGCTCTACCTTAACCAACTAGCAGTTCATGCACTTCAAGATGAATGTCCCAATATCTTTCTTCATCCCTTATTAATAATTGGTCTGCTTCATATCATGGTACATTTTATAACCGTCGGGACGGATAGTCAATATCAAATGATGGCACTTTCATAGCACCTCATCCCTAAATCCATCAACATCAGGAACAAACAATCTCCCATCTTTACAAATCCAAACATCTCGGTAAAGTCCATATTATCTCATCTCTTTAGACTCTACCATAGCTTCGACCGTAGCAATGATCTCGGCTGATCTAGCAACACGCCTCTGATTAGTACCAATCCGCTCAATCAGATAAGGCCTAATAGTCAAGCTCGCTTATATTTCTAGCTCTGGCTTGCATCTCGATCAGAAATCATAACTAGAAATGTACTCTAACTAAATTCACTCTAGGAATATAGCTCCCAAGCTAGCATGTCCCCTACTTAATGCATCGGCAACTGCATTCCCTTTTCTCGGTGTATATGTGATATCAAAGTCGTAGAAGGCTAAGAACTTTAACCATCGCTGCAGATGAAGGTTAAGATCCTTCTGTAAAAAGAGACACTTTAATGATTTATGGTCGGTGAACAGCTCGAACCTCTCTTAAAAGGCAGTGCCTCCAAATCTTTAGCGCAAATACAATTGATGCTAGCTCCAAATCATGGGTTGGGTATCTCTTCTCGTGTGGCTTCAATTGTCGATTTACATATGCAACAACTTTGCCTTTCTACATCAATATCGACCCCAATCTAGTACCATAAGCATTAATGTATACCATTATCTCTTCATTCCCGCTCGCAATGGTTAATACTGGTGCCGTCAACTTTTCTTTCAGACTCACGAATGCATGTTCACATGTTGCATCCCAAGTAAAGTCCGATTCATTTTCATCAACTGAATCAACGGTGCAGCTACTTTGGAGAAGTTTCAAATGAATCGTCTATACTATCAAACTAACCCTAAGAAACTTCTCATATCCATAGCGTTTTTGGTTTAGTCCAATCTTGAAATGCTATAACTTTTGCAGGATCTACGGCAATGTTCTGTAAAAAACTACATGACCCAAGAGTCGCACTTCTCTCCTCTAGAAATGACACTTCAAAAACTTTGCTTTCAGTTAGTGCTCTCTCAACACCTCAATCGTGGTCCTTCAATGTGTCTTATGTTCTTCCTCTATCCGTGAGTAGAAAAAAGTGTCGTCAATGAACACAGGCACAAATTTATTTATAAGTTGGCCCTTAAAGATAGGGTTCATGAGATCAACAAAGTACGCCGGTGCATTGGTTAGCCGGAATGGCATAACCAACCACAACACCAGAACTGTCATTTTGTAACGGTTATAACCGTTGGTAATAAAATTCCCAACGGTTATAACCGTTGGTAGCAGGTACGTTACAAATTTATTTACATATTTTGTAACGGTTATAACCGTTGGGAATTTTGGTCATTCCCAATGGTTATAACTGTTGGGAATTTGGAACTTCCCAACGGTTATAACCGTTGGGAATGATCAAAATTCCCAACGGTTATAACCGTTGGGAAAAACATAATTTCTAACGGTTATAACCGTTGGGAATCTTGGTAATTCCTAACAGTTATAACCGTTAGAAATTACTTCACATTCCCAACGGTTATAACCGTTGGGAATGTTTTAATTTTCAACGGTTATAAGCGTTAGGAATTCCTTGTATAAGTAAATAGCAAAATTACCAACACTTATAAGTGTTACAAATTTGGATAGCAGAACCATACCTTATTCAACATCTAATAATATTTCATTCAACAATATCTCATTCCGGATCTTATAGTATAATCACATATTATTTCATTCAACTATACAAATTCAAATTTATAGCAATAACAAACATGAAACTAAATTTCAAAACTAATATATCATCAAATTGAAAAGAAAATCAAACTTACTAATTGGTTCATATCAAATTCTACAAAGTTCATTGTGAAAAATTCAAATTTCATTACTATAAAATATTTTGAAGCTTAAAAACAACGAATGAGACACTCCGTCCAAACTACAAAACCATCATCAACTAACTCTGTATCCTACCCTTCTGGTCCAAGCTACTAACAACCTTCTTGTAGTGTTCTACTCTCTTCTTCCAAAGCTTTGTATCCTGCATGAACATTTCTCCATTCGCTCCATCTACACTCCCACTACTGATTCTTGGAGGCACTGCAATCAACTTTAAAAAATTAAAGTGAACAATCAGCTTTAAAAAATTGCACTTAGAAGAATATTAAGGATCTAATTAACCATAAAATATGTAAGGTAATTAATTGCAAAATATACTAAGAAATGGGATCCTTCGTAAATTCAAAAAATAAATTAGTAAGACATGGTAAGTTGAATGCCGTGATTAGTATTGTAATTGGATCTTCCATATAATAGAATATAATGAATAATAGTAAGATACTTCAAAAACATACCCTATAAATAATGAATTCTCCGCATTTTCAATTTATTAAGATACTTTAATGCATATTTTTTCCACAAATAATAATATACATAAATAACACTACAAAAATAAGCATGATACAGAAATGTATGAACACTTATATATACTCAAGTATTTATATACTGATTTCAAAGTTATGTAAATTAGAACTTACTGTCTGGTCCTCCAATATGTGAAACTGCATTAACAAAATATTCTTGTAGTGGTCGAGTCCATTTCAATCTGATCTTAGCATCAGCTGACCGAACCAATTCACTCTGATTATTAGGCATTTCCTGTAAAATAGATTTTGTTTAATATAATCATAATATTGTTGAGTTTTGATTGGAAATCTGCTTCTAATTAAGGCTAAAACATTGAGTAATTTTGAATGAATAAACCTTTGCTTTCGTAATAGTGTGCATTTTCTTTTGCTTTGGAAATGCAGTCTGCAATTCTACAGACGAAATCAATCTTGAAGCAATACATGCTTGTGATTGATGTACTCTAGACAAATTTATTATGTTCACATCAAATTATTCGGCCAGAAGCCTTATTTTCACAAGTATTATATGAACAGATAAAACTAGTTTTTATCTTTATTTAACAGGATATGAACTGCCTTAAAATCTTATGTATCTAACCATAGTCATTCGTATAATAGTTTTTTCTTTGAGAATAAAATAATAAAACAATGTAAATACTTAAAGATGATATAAAAATATCATGTGAACCATCTATTCTACTTTGTAAATCATCTTTCATCAAATAAATGCAATATAAATTGATCGTAGCTTTTATTTTTTGTTATATTTTAATTTTTCGAAACTTAACTAGATTATAGTATATACTAGTGTCCAATACTTCAGACACGGCATCAACTTGATTATTTTCAGGTTGTATTCTACCAAAAATGAACTAATAATGACAATTTGAGAGCAAAAACAACTAAGGATCACTAAGGATGACAGGCAGTACTAATTGCATGCTGAAGTTCATCCTCTGCTTTACAAACCTATCCCTAGTTAAGAAGACTGATAAAAGAGGATCTTAGTTACTAACAATGAGTCTAAGGTGTTCGACGTAGCTTATACATACCGTCTCTTCAAACTAACGTTATATACCTGAGGAGAATAATGGTATAAGATGGATTAAAGAAGCACCTTCCAAGATTATATAAGTTCAGAACTATATATTATAAACACCTTCCAAGATTTTTATATACCCATAGGCTAATGAATGTCAGACTCGATTTTCATAAGAAACCTTAACCATATGCCCAGAACTAACATGTATTTGAAACTTCACATTTCCAAAACATAAAATCATGTACTCTTTTGCAAGCAGGACATTCAATACAATAAATCCTACAAGACTGATCATAAATGATAGTGGCAAAGAATACTTATCTTCCTCGATTACTCTAGATGAAGTAAAGGCTGCTTTGTTGTCCATTTATGATTCTAAAAGCCCAAGACCAGACGGTTTTTCCTCCAAGTTTTACAAGCTTCGCTGAAACCTGTTACAAATAGAACCGCTGAAACCTGTTACAAATAGAAATGTCTATATGGAGACACAAACCTGCTACAAATAGAACCGCTGAAACCTGCATAAAATATTGGCATCAACAATTATATACTAATATTATGAGAAATCCACATACTAGTATTTTTGTGACACACATACTAATATTGGCATCAACAATTATATAAGCCTATAACCATTAAAAACTTAACTTTTATGCAACGGCTATCACAAGATATATCATTAAAAACTTAATAGTACAAAAAAAGTTAATAATAATATCGAACCAACTGATGAACTATAAAATTCTTTGAACATTTCCATGACTCATGAGCAACTAGTTCTTAGTTTACATTTTGATAGATATTCTCAATTAAAACCACATTCATATTTAATAACAGATGATGTTATAAGTACAGGCCCACACACATTATTTGATATAAATGATCTTATGATGTTCATATCTCTGTCACATATGTGAATATTGTAATTTTCATGTGATTAATTAGGACTTATGTGCGAGTTCTGTACATATACTTCACGTTATCTTCTATAATGCACGCCTTAGGAATTGCAAAAAATCACTGTATATTAATCTCTAGTTTTTTCTTCGTACACACTATCAAAGTGATGCTTTTTTGTTGCTATAAATTTATACCCCTGATTTACTAACGTGGTTTTCAGTGATGGGATAAATAGTCATTGGAAACAACACCCAAACCAAATGAAATAACCTTTCCTTATAAGACTAATTCTCGTCACTGTTGATAAGCATGTAGTTTACAAGTTCTGGGTTAATTTCAACCTTAGCAGGCACATGTTGTTTGCAGGAACTCTGAAGAAAGAGCTTAGGTAAAAGCAATTTTCTTCCGTTTTAGTTGCAAGATGAAATCTACCGTACTACAAGTTGATAATTGTATTGTGTTCAAATTCTATATCGTGACCAACATCAGAAAATTTGTTCTTCAACTACTCTTTTTTTTGGCAAACTTACTAGGCAGACAAATTCACTTTCCACTTTGTATGGTTGATGCTTCGTATCTATATTCCTGATTATCAATTCGTGCTCATATTAAAATATTGCTTGGATTTTTCTTTAAAACTATAAAATAAATAAGTTAGTTGCCATAGCTGTGAGAAACATAAGGCTATTGTTCGATGTAATTATTCATTAGAATTTTCCAGTGAGGAAATTTTGTTTGAAGGAGAAACTTGCAAAATTAGTCACAACGACATTATATCTCATTTTCTTTGAAAGCTCTGTGAACTAAATAAACATAACTTTTACATTTATTGTTTGCAAAATTTAGATAATTAAGCATGTTTGCAACATTTATGTATTATGACATTTATTGTTTGCAGATTTTGGATAAGCATGTTGTTCAGCTCCATATGCAAATGTAGTTTGTTAAACATTTAAATCATTGAATATTTGTAAATATTAGTACTCATGCTTCACACATGTTATCTGTTAAAATTAATTTTAACAAAAACTTTATATTTCTTAGGAATAAATTGCAACAAAATGGCTTAGCATGCAATTTAAGTGAGACTGACCTTATTTTGAGTCATAACAACAGTAACATAGCAATAATACAGAGGAAGAAAGTGTTCACCGTCATAGCATTATGGTAAGCTGTTAAGCCACCTTCTCAAGTGGTTCAACTGGATACCTTTTCCACTTCTTATCCTGAAAATAGTGGTGCCTGTTAAATATGGCTGTACAACAGAAACAATGTTTGGATTCAATAAATAACAACTTATTAATACAAAAACATTGGTCCACTCATAGACTGGACTAAAAAACTAAAAGCACGATATTTATATGCATGTCCATAAAAAGATATACTATATCATGCATCATCAGTCGCAAAATTGGGTAAACATTAACAAAATTTATGATTGTAATATCATATGTAATGAGAAGGGTTTTAGTTGGCATTCTTACTGGACCTAGAACATCAAGCTTCCTAACCTCAGTTTCACTCAAGAAGACCATTAACCATTGCAGAGTACATGGGTACTGTCCATGGGTAGCAGTCGTACTGATAGTACTTAAGTGTTGTTTCGGTTTTAGTCGAGTTTGCCATGCACAACTAATAGGAATGACCACAGTGAGTAAACATGAACTACCGATTTGATCTGCCTACGCCCAATCCTATGCATAGTCATAAGACTTCATATAACTCATAAGGGTACTAAATTCAGTCATTTACATAGCACGCATAAAAGATATCAGTAAAATAATGTGTATTTCTTCGTGACACAAATTTTGAATAAGACCAGCTAAACAGTTGTATTTCTTCCAAATTGTACGAACACCTAAACAGTTGTACTTTGGCCTAATATATAATTGTTTACTGTCGAAAGCGTACCACTTAAATCTGAGACATGGGGTTATCAAGTGTATTCTCTATTTCTAGAACACAACCACGCTATCAACACGGAGGTGGATAAATAGTTGCTATGTTTGTACGCTAAAGCCAATAGTTCTAACAATTGGTACGTAAAAGAAATCAGTTATGAACATACAGTTTGACTTCACAGTGAATAAGGACTTGCTGAAAACTTAACTGAAACCAATCAGGTGAAAATAACTGAGCATTGTTTTCTGAGATTGATTAAGTTTGCAGAATAGAAACCATTACAGTCATTATGCTATCAACGGTGAAGTAACTATGGGGCATTGTAATTGCAGTACACATTTTTAGACGAAAAAGGGACAAATTTTAAGGACCTACAATTGAAGCTATGCACAAACGTCAAATAGTTATTACATAAATTAAGTTGAAATGCTGATACAGATCGTGTAAAAAAATAAAGACAAGAACATGAAACGGGATAGCAACACATAAAACAGGTGTAGTATTTCGTAAAATTAACAACCTTACAATATGAATAACGTTGACTAGATATGTTAAAACTTATTAACCATACTGTCCTAGTTAGTGCGCGGTGGAAATAATGAAAAAAGTTAGCTGCCCATGTCATTATCCTTATATGTATACAGATATATTGGTATGTATATGTATGTATATACACATATATATGCATAAACAGTATGATGCAGACAGGATATGATGAAGTAGTCAGCAGATGCAAACTGGTTTAAAAATATATCTCTGCAGTTCATAAATGATGAAACATAATAATTAGCGAATAAAACTCAGTTCAAATAAATTCTCAGTACAAACTATATTGAAGAATAGTGACAGTAGGACATAAGGAAGTGCAAATTGGTTTGAGGGACAGTGGCCACGAATACATACCGTTCCAGGGTGGAATACAGTATCATCCAACTTAATTTCCTGAAAAAGACAGCGGAGAGCAAGTTACAGTGCTGTATATGATATGATAAAAAAGAAAGCACACACTATATTATGTCTTAGGGGACTGTGTATATGGTAAACACTGATTTATGACAATGTAATCTACAGATGTACACATTTAACCTTTATCATACAATCTACACCATTGTTTTAACCTAGAGTTCCCTAACTTTTCAAATATGTTAACCGCAAAAACAATCTCAAACTACCTAATTTTGAGCGTCTGAACATTACTCAGATCTCAATTTCAATATAATACCTTTGAAACTTGCAAACCATTGTTCCCAATTCATCACTACTAAACTCAATAAATAAATAAATAATAGCATATAAAAAACCTACTCAAAGCTTTTGACAGTCTTGCCAATTCTGCTCTAATTTCAGGCAGATGTTTACCAAATAGAAGAGCGGCGATGCCAGCAATCATTGTTAACTCCGGTACGCCCTAGCCGAACAAGCAACGGCACACTCCCGTTCGTCGACGGCGTTGCGTGCTCGGTTCTCCTCTTTTTATGCACCGAACTCAAATTAGTAATTTGTTTGGATGACAATTAATTTTTGGAGAAGAACAGAGAACTTGAAGACGAAAAATTAATTGAAGGCGGTGGAAGATCGGCAGAGGCAGAAGAAATTAGAAGGGCGAAAACCTAGAACTGAAGAGGAATTAAAATGACGGTGAAATGATATGCGTGATAAATGGATAAGAAGTACTAAAACATAAAATTACAATACTGCCCATATTTCTTTTTAGTATTTATGAAATTACTAGATGTAGTCACGGTAATAACCGTGACAAACATTTCTAACGGAAATATCTGTTAGAAAATTGTAACGGTTAAAACCGTTACAAATTGAAAGCGGAAAAGTGTTACAAAATGAGTTGTTTGGTGTAGTGAACCAGTTATAAAAACCAGATAGCCTATAATACAATGTAATCAACACACTCTCCTTCGCTACACTCAGTTGGTGAAATACCGTTGCAAAATCGAACGGAGAAAATACTTTAGCACCATGAAGCTGATCGAACAAGTCATCAATATGTGGAGATAGTTGGTCTTCCTCTTCACTTTATTCAGCTCATAGTAATCAACAAAAAGTCTAATGGAGCCATTTTCTTTCGTGGTGAATACTACGGGTGCTCCCCACTCAAATATACTTCTACGGCTGAACCCTCATCGTAATAGGTCATTCACTTGCACCTTGAGCTCCCACTGCTCCCTAGATGTCATCCTCCTCAAAGGCATCATTATTGGTCTGGCATCTTTAACTAAATCAATACAGAACTTGATCTCTATTTGTGGTGGAAGTTCGATCACCTCCTCAAATACGTTCGGATAATCTCCAGCAATAGGCACCAATGACAACTCATCGTTTGGGATATGGAGCGAGTATAGAAAGCTAACCATCACCTCATCATCTAGTAAGCATCCGAACACTATAGTCCCCCATCATCCACCCTTATCGTACCCAATGACTTCTCATAATCCATCGTCACTCTATACCTATGAAGCCAAACAATACCCAAAATAATACCAAACCCAACGAAACCCAAAACAAAGTAATCACAATTAGAAAACATCCATAGCTCAACTAGACCAAACCACGACAAACCGTACACAGGCTAGTGGAGCCTCCAATAAGGTTCGTCAGAATCAAAGGTCCGTCAACAATTTCAGGTTTTAATCCCAATTTATCGACTAGTTCACTAGATATGAAGGAATGTGAAGCCATTGTATCAAATAAAACACATATGGTAACATCATAAATGGAATGCACACCTGAAATAACGACACTCTTCACCTTCTCTTTCACTGATGGAGCACTCGATGAAGTCGAGACAACATTGATAGCATATGCTTTCACCATCTTCTTCTGCATTAAAGGCTCCAGACAGTCCTTCTAAATGTGCCCAAGCTTGTTGCAGTTATAGCATTTCTTCCTCTCAGCTATGCAGTCTCGACTATAGTGACCCTTCTCTAAGCAGTTGTACAAAGTCAGAGTTGGCTTGCTCTTCTTTTTCCATCTTTGTTCTGAAACTACTTCATCTTATCGTTCCATTTTTCTTGCCTCCTCCGCCCAATTGCGGCTTTTGCTCATCTTTGGAAGCAATAGTCCTTAACTTTAGATAAAACTCTCATGAATAAGGCCTTTTTGACAAACATCTTGAAAGTCTCACCAATGTGGGCTCGTGAGCTTCTCTCCTAAGTAGTCATCCAAGCCGATGATGAACTTCTCATTCTTCTTCGAGGGAGTATTGATGAAGGACATCCCATATTTTGATAGGGCATCAAACTCAACAACATACTCGGAGATAGTCATATTCCTTTGCTTTAGATCTACAAATTTATAGAATAAAACTGACTTCTGAGCTGTAGGAATCAACTTTGCTTTCAATCAGACTTTGAATTGGCCCATGTGAACTGGTCTTCGGGAGTAGCGACCATCACAGCATTCCACCAGTTCATGGATCACCCATGAAGTTGTCGAAAATCCAATCGCCTTTTCATAGCATCTTTCAGCTCTAAGTCATCGAAGATCCTTTTGCAGGTATCAAGCCAATCCTGCACTTCCATCACCGACTACGTTCCTTGGAACAATTTTCCACCAATACTAGATAAGTCTTTATTCAGCTTAGCGAAATCGGCTCTAGGCGCCAGCACTGGAGCACCACCATCAATAGTAACATTTTGAGTAGTTACTTGAGCATTTTGCAACATATTCCATATCATGATATTGGACATGGTCTGCAAGTCGTGATTAGAATCTCCCGAGCCAGCTACTTCTTCGACTCTAGAGACGGAGTTCATAGCAACATTCCTTGTTTGACGACTCATCCATCGATCTGTAATAAGGAAGATCAGTCTCTCTATAAGGAACTCCACTGAAGTAGTACTTGTGTGTGCAGTATAACTTATGTACTATATACTACCATATAGTTTTGAATACCAAAATATATAACAAGTATACGCACTCGTTTATATATATACACACTCGATCCAGTCTAGGGTGAGAACTCCTATCCTATCTCTACTGGATCACGGTTTCCTTTAGGTTAAACTATGCAAACTAAGCTCTGATAGCAAATGTGATGACCACCCTACACCACCGGCACCCAATAATTTGATAACTTGCACAATAGCGGTGCCCGACCGATGTAGGGAAACTATTAAGGTTGTAAGGTAAATAAAACATCGTTGAACCTATCGTATATCTCAAAAGCATCGAATAAAATATAATAGTAAACCTCTTAGATATGAAAGGGCGAAACAGTAATAACTGAATGAATCATGAAAATCAGAGTACACAAATCCGTACAATATACAGCATAAGTGATATAGTTATACATCAAATAATAACTCATAAATAAACCGTCTCTAGGTAATAAAAGGCACTAGCAAGCTCCTTAGTGTTGTGCAATGGAATATCAAATCGTAATAAATGTAGTAATACAAGAGTGTGATCTCCTGTTCGTACTCCGTACAGCTCCACATGCTCACCAGACCTGATATCCTTAATTTACCCATTTAAGAGTACTTGGAATAATAGGAAGCAAAGCATAAAATCCCAAGTCAGACGATGGTCTATTATGAGCGGTAGAAAATCTTAAATACCGTAAAGTCGATATACTCAGACAAATGGTATGGAAAATCACACTGACCTTTCCCTACATCCAAAAGTTAGCACATACACAAGATATATTTTACTCTATATCATAATCAT
Source organism: Allium fistulosum (assembly GCA_030737815.1). Classification (NCBI taxonomy): domain Eukaryota; kingdom Viridiplantae; phylum Streptophyta; class Magnoliopsida; order Asparagales; family Amaryllidaceae; genus Allium; species Allium fistulosum. The sequence continues at coordinate 639,921,379 of CM060901.1, forward strand.
CATAGGTGTACTATACATCAAAGTACTAAGGGGTATCTAGACATCTACATTGATAATATCTGCATCGTATGACATCCCTAGGGTGATAAGCAATTCAAGCAAACATAGCATCCATCCTCACATTCACTCACTCAATGCATTAGATATATGATACTTGTATGACCATATGGCACAGTCAAGGACTACTCAACATTCTGATTTCTCAGTACTTGAATCCATGCTACTCAATAGGCCAGGAACTAGATCGCCCATCATGACTGATCCAGGGTAAAGATCGCACCTCGTGGAGATCAGGACCTGTCATGGTCCAAAAGGGTAACCCATATTACCCTTTCTTTATGAGTACTCTTCAAACATACGAATATCAATGATTACTCTGCACACATCATTCGTAGAAGTGATTATCATGGAACTGTCCTTACAACTCCTATCAGAAGTCGTCGTGGTTGGTAACTATTCTGGGTAGCCACTGTTAGTCACAGAATTTCATCATTCATCCCCCAGCCTTCCACCAACAGTTCCTTCAATCCGATTCGTAGTCGCCCACTCTGCGTCTCGAAGTACAGCTATCCATTGTCGAAGCCATCACTTTCCATCACAGAATTATCATCGTCGAATCACTTGTCGTCGTCTTCAAAAATCATCACCAAAATTTTAGTTCTGTACCGACCTAAGCCATAGCTTGAAATGGAAGGTATGACTCGAAGCAATTCTTGTTTATCCCCGATACCAATCCAAGCTATCCCTGAGCCATGATCACCACCAATACAAGCTACTCCCTAGCCATAATCAACACCTACCCAACCTACCCCCAAGCCATGATTAGCACTTATTTAAGCTACCCCCAAGCCGATCATCATCGACCTAAAACACTCCTTGGATCGACTGGTACCGATCCCATAATTGGCAAATTTCTTAATTTTCTTCACCGATCCATACTACCATCAAACCATGATCGCCACTGATCCATGTTACCATCAAACCACAATCAACATCGATCCATGCTCACACCAGACTATAATCACCGTCGATCCATGCTACCCCAAGCCATGATCGCCATCTATCCAAGTTACCCACGAGCAATAATAATCAATCACCCCTTGGATCGATGCCGAACCAAGAGTACCGATTGGTATCGATCCCACACTTGGCAAATATTTCCCTTCCCTTCACCATTCCAAGCTACCACAAAGCCATGATAACTACCGATCCAAGCTTTTCCTGAGTCATGATAACTACTGATCCAAGCTCCCCTCGAGCCATGTTAACTATCAATCCAAGCTACCAATCCATCTTCTTTTGCCCATAAATCAAACAAATAAACTCCAAATGACCTGAAACTTGAATTTTAGCCTTATGAAGACTTACTTATTGCCTATATTGATTGCACCAAATTTGGATCAAGTCAACTCTATGGATCATCACTGATCCATCAATACAGATCCATAGCTTATTCCTATAACTAAATTTCCATTCGACCGACGTTTTCAACCATTCAAGCATCATACGTTCAAGAAATCATTATATACAATATATCATGGAAAGCATACCTCTATACACATCAAATTGAAGCCTAAATCTAAGCGTATAACCATAAGAACAAAAGAGATCCATAAGAACATGATTTTTATTAATCCTTTCCAAATCATTTGAAATTGACATATGTTATTATTTAAATTTTATAACATGTTTTACGATCCAAAAATCATTTTAAAACATCATTTTATGGTGTATATTGGCTAGTAAGTGAGAGGTCCTAACCACTCACCTAAGTCCAAACAAAATCCAAGTGACCACAAATCCCGAGGTGAGCAGCAGCTCTAAGTGATTTCTAACAAAAAATCTCCAAATCCAAGTGCTAATCTCACTATCCATCCTTAGTGACAAGTTTTGGCTACTTAAAGTAAGGTTTAGTGTGGCTTTTTGGCTTAGGAATGGTTAATGGAGGTTTTCTATCTATTTTTGGGAACTGTGAAGTGATGGAGAGAAGTCCCATTAACCCCATCATCGTGCTAATCTCAAAATGGGCATTGGGCCTATCAATTAACTCACTAGTTACCCATTAAGTTGCCTAAAATCAAGTGAAATTCCAAATAGCCATAACTCTCAAATGGTGAGTTTGTTTTCCTACTATGACCACTTTATGGAAATAAAAACCATCATTCTGATCTAATGAAAGTGATTTCGGACCCTAATTCAGCTCCTATCAAAAGTTATAGGTCATGCAATTTTTTCAGGATCAATATCATTCGATAAAAATTCTAAAGATGGAAAATGTCTCTAGTAGTCATTTCCCAAAGTTATAGAACCATACGACCTCATATAAGAATAATATTAATATTCCACTATCCTTCGATATGTAAAATACGGGTCGTTACAATGATATTCTCATCCCTTCTCTGGATTGGAGAAGAACATAAGACACACTTGAGAATTGTGCTTGAGATGTTGAGAAAGCACGTTGCAGGCGAAATTTTCTAGGTGTCACTTCTGGAGGAGAGAAGTATGATTTTTGGGTTATGTTATTTTTGAGCAGGGAATTGCTGTAGATTTTGCCATAACAGCAGTCCAGGACTGGGACAGACCCATGAGTACTATAGATGCGAGAAGTTTCCATGGATTAGCAGGATATTATAAATGGTCCATAATGGACTTTTCAAAGGTAGTAGCACCATTAATCAACTTGATGGAGAAGAATCAGATTTTTGCTTAGGATGTGAGGCGTGGGCACACATTCATGAGTCCAAAGGAAAGTTTGATGAGTGCACTAGTGTTACTAATTTTGAGTGGAAATGATGAGTTGGCAGTATACATAGATGTTTGTGGTACTGTATTGGGTATGGTATTGACGTAGAAGGGTAAAGTCGCATATGCTAGTCGGCAGCTAAAATCACACGAAAGGAAATAACCGACCCACAATTTGGAGTTAGTAGCGATAGTGTTTGCACAGCATATATGGAGGCCCTACTTGCTTGGAGAGAGGTTTGATTGTTCACCAGCCACAAATTGTTGAAATACCTCTTCTCATAAAAGGACCTTAACCTCATCAGTGGCAATGGTAAAAGTTCTTGGCCACTTATGAGTTTGACATTTCCTATGCACCTAGAAAATGAAATGCGATCGTTGATGCTTTGAGCATGGTACATTCCAACTTAGGAGCTATGTTTCTAGAGTGGACATAGTTAGAATATATCGCTGGTTATTATTTCCAACCTCGATGCGAGCTAGAGCTAGAGGTGTTGGCGAAGTTGACCATCAGACTTACTTTAATTGAAAGATTCGGTGCTAGTTAGAGGCATGATATCAAATTAGCAAAGATCTTTTCTAAGATAGAGACAACACTAGAGTCTAAGGATATGCGGCAGTATGGACTTGATTGAGACGGTTGTCTCCTTAAGGATGGTTGATTTTTTTACCTAATGTCGATGGGTGGAGGGATGAGGTGCTAAGTAAGTGCCATTATTCGAGATTACTATATGTTCCAAAGGCAATAAAATGTACTGTGATATGAAATGGAAATTTTATTGGGAATGGGAAAAGGACATCGGGAATTCATCCCGAAGTGTATGAACTGCCAGTTGATGAAAGCTGAGTAGAAAGAGCCAAGTTGTTTGTAGCAACCACTTGAAGCTCGGAGTGGAAGTGGGAACATATATAGATAGACTTCATCGATGGATTACCAAGGACTAGAGGAGGATACGACAACATCTAGGTCATAGTTAATTGATTATTGAAGAGTGCTTGACTCATATCCATAAAGTCTAATAAGAAGAACATCCAAACTGACCAAGCTTTAAGTGAAGTGGATAATGCGATCCCACGGTGTGCCGAAGTGCATTGTAAGCGATTGAGACCCATTATTTTTGAATGGATTTTGGAAGAGCTTACAAGGGACACTAGGGACATATCTGCAATAGAGTACAGCTTATCATCCACAAAATTATGGTGAACCTAGAGAGTGAATCGTAACTTAGAGGATCCTTTGCGATTCGCCATTCTCGACTTTAGTGGGCTTGTCGGACAATCATGTGCATCTTGTTGAGTTTGCATATAACTACGGTTACTAGTCTAGTTGTTTGAACCAAAATTGTTCCAAACACCCATAAAACTAAGTAGTAGGGATTAAATGAAGAAAGTAAATGAATAATAGAGGAAATCAGGTAGAAAACAAGCAAACACAAATTTATAGTGGGTCGAAAATCTTGATCTACGTCCATGAAATGACCCTCCTATTTCCACCCTAATTTCATAAGGATTTTTTTTTTTTTTGCTAAGAGATGATATATAGATATATCATTCATTGCAAATATCTTTTCCAAGGTCATTTTCTTTTTCCAATAAACAAAATATATCCAGGATCAAAATAACTTACCAATATAAATATATCAGTGTATATCTAATAACATACACATACATATGAAGATGTATGTGATCTTCTTATCTAAGTTCAGAGTGTATACTTCATTTTTTGTACAAGAACATTCTGTTTGATTTAGATTTTAAGCAATTCAGATAAATTATTGTATTCAGATTTTTGGCCATAATATCCACTAGAAACATGTACTTTAGTCTGTCATTAGGATTAAGAAATGATCAAGTAATAATCAGTGGTAAACAAGCTTTTAATATAGATGATTATGTTAAAGTCTGGATAATATCAAATTCAGTATAAAAGTAAGTGGATCCTAAGTGAACACAAGCAACATCTAGGCGTAATGGAAACGCGCCTAACTTATACATGAAAGGTCACGAGTTCGAGTGCTATGCTGGTCGGTTCAAACACAATTTTTGGTTTTTCTTTTTATTTTTCTCCTGTATGGTTTGTAATCTGATATCTACCTATCTTTGTACATATATTTTTAATGTTTGCCTATAACCTAACATACAAAACAATTCTTCTTACTTTACTAAACATGAATCCCATTCCTATAGCTGTTCTAGGAATTATAATTATATTTTTGCTCAAATATCAACATGTACACAGATATACATGTACATGTCAATATCTCTGCTTATTTTCCAGAAAACTGGGTGAAACAATTACTAAAGGTACTAAGCTTTGAAATGCACTTTTATTCTCAGAATACAATCTATCATGATCAACCAATACTTCATTTAGTTGAGGCTGGTTAACTCATGAGTCTTGTATATGCTATACACTAGTTCAAAAACAAGGGAGATATCTTTCATTTCATTCTATCTGAAGCTTTTAGAAAAACATTTTACTTTTCCTAATTCAATTCAGAAATGAATTCAGATTTATTTACAAAGCATTTCAGTAAAAAGAAAATAAAATCCTTTAAGTTTACTTCTTGCTGAATCCAGATTTTAGTTCTAAAACTCAGTGCTCTGTTATGTCTCAAGGTTAACTAATACATAATATAAATTATACAAAACAGTAGCTCAACTACATGTGCATATTTCTCTTCCAAACATTCATATCAATAATTAAAATCATTTCATTGTTTCCCAGTCAGATTTTTCCTTTGAGATTTTAAACCTTAGTGCATAACAATATATTTAACATGATACAACTAGTTCATCTAACCATAATAGAATTCATTACATGACTGGAAGTCTTAGAAACATAATATTTTTCCTGAATACATGCAGATATAATCAATTTAAACTCTTATTGAGACTAGCTAGCATGTTCATTCACTCCTCCATAAAAGCCATAACTTCATTTTTACTTAGTGCCTGGGTTACCTGAAAGAACATAAGTGGCTGCCTCATTTTAAAATGAGACACCCCAGATGCCATGAGCAAACAAGGGTCAGATCTATGATCTGGTATGAATAACATCAATTCATTCATGATATTAAGCAATAGAGAATATAAGGGTACTAACTTGTTATTTAAGCAAATTTCTGCAATCAAATATTTTAACATAGTATAATTAAGTTGATTCAGGTATGATATATTCACTTATCATTCCTTCACTTGCATACATAATCATGCAAACATGATTATCTATTGGCATCAATTTCATTTACTGGAATCATCTTGGTTCCATACCATTCAACCTAAGAAATATCCACATTCCTATTTCTTCATTTACAGGTTGTAATATTCAATTTAAATCCCTGCCTCATCTGCTATTAAGGAATCACTGGGACACATTGCAATGAACTAATTCACATCATTGCACAAAGATCTCAGGGCTTAAACAAACCATGTGCCAACTTGCATACTTCAAATATGACAAGCATTCCAGCAGTCATCTTGGCCTTCCCTTCCCTAGTTTATTTACTAGTGTATTGTCTTAAATCCTAACATCAAATATGCTAAGTGAACATGTTACTGCAAACATGGAAACATCCATAATTTCTTCTAGCATAATTTCCCCTCAGAAATAATCAGACAGTCATTTCCTAAATGGGGTCAATATGTCTTGATCTTAGTAAATATAAGAACATTTTCAACTGTAAAAGAGGCATGGCATGTTATACTGATCTGCAAGCCTTTATGATTGATTCAGATTCAAGATCTGGTTCAATCATAATTTTAGCTTGTGGTTTTTTTTTTTGATTAAGGGCTCAGCACTTAGAAAATTTCTATTGCACCCTTAACATTTTTCTTTTCAAGCCTCAGCACTTATACCAAGTATAATGCAGCTCCAATCATTTTTATAAGGTTTCCATGCCATAGATCTATAACAGTTGAGAGTATTCTCTATATAATTTTTAAGATCCTAAACTTTAACATTTATGAGTATAAATAAAACAGTATGATACTCATCCAAAGACAAATGTCTCAACCAATCAAAGATCATCAAAATCATCCATATTAAATCATATCAGATTTAAAATAAAACATCCAAAAAGCATTGATGAAATCATATACATCAAAACCAGAAATACATAAATGGCAATATAAAAAGTGGCTGCCTCAACTCAGGTCTTAATGCCATGAACTCAGTGAGATTACTCACCTAAATGTTTCTTCTTATTAATCCAGAAAATTCTTGTTTGAGTGCTTTCTCCTTCCTTTCAATATTTTCTTCTTCTTTTCTTATTTTTATGCAGCTCGGGGTAAAATAATTCTACTGGCTAAACTGCCTATTTATAAGCATTTTTCCTCTAGGGTTTTATTGAAACAGAATTCCATTTCTGTCCTGGCTTAGCATCATGCATTTTTCATTCATATTACCCCGGCCATATTAACCAATTTAAAGGCTGCATTTTCTTTCTTTTACTTTTTCAGAAAATGGCCACTCACTTAGTCATGTCAAAAGTGTGACTATTCTATTTATTTTAATTATTTCTGAAAATCCCCTTTGCTATTTTTGCCTACACAAGCATATTGACTTGTATCACATTTCATGTCATTTTAATGTTATGGTTTCACTTGCTAATATATATATATGTACTTTTCAGTATTTAAAAATGTATATTTGTATACATATCTTATCTAGGCTTATTTTAATTCCTCTTTTAAATTCAGAAACATATGCACCTATATGTATACAAGTTTACAAATATATATATATATATTATTTTCTTTTCTGGGTTTTAAATAAATTTGTTTACTGATCTAAAGTAAAACTTACTTTTCTTATTTTCTAAGATGACCCATAAAATCTCAGAAATCAAATAACCATGTTGCAAAATCATGTTTGTATTGCTCTTTAATTCTTGTTTTAAATCCAAGAAATCTGGAGTTCTTTCTTGTGCCATTTCAGTGTGCACGTGCACACATATACTTGCACACTATTTATTCCAGAAATTTCACCATATTTAAATCTAAATATTTCAAAATTAAATCATTTTACAAAAATGATTTTTCACAAAATTTTGGGGTATTACATTCACCCCTCCTTTTAGGAATTGTGTCCTCACAATTTTTCTAACATCTAGTAAGCATCATTTTTCTTTTCTGAAAACTTATCAAATATATGCATAAGCAAACAAATTCAACCATATCAACCATGCATAACAAATAATTTTTCCAGAAGAAAAAAAAAAATTACCTTTTAATTTGCAAAAAGCTTAGGATAATCCATTCTAATCTTATCCTCTAACTCCCATGTGCAGTCATTAGGATCACTACTCCACTGGATCTTAACTAGTTTCAAGGTTTTGCTCCTTAATTTCTTTTCTTCCTTGGCTATAATCCCCACTGGTTCTTTTTCATAAACCAAGTCAGGATTTATTTGAATTTTGGTAGGCTTTTCCAAAATGTCTTCCTTATCATGTACCCATTTTCTAAGTTGGGACACATGAAAAACATTATGCATTGCTTTCATCTCCTCTGGTAGTTCTAATTTGTAAGCCAATGAACCAATTCTTTCCAGAATTTTATAGGGTCCAACATACCTTGGTGTAAGCTTACCTTGCTTGCCAAATCTCATGACTTTCTTCATAGGTGAAATCTTGATGAAAACAAAGTCTCCCACTTCATATTCCACTTGCTTTCTCTTCCTATCTGCAAATTTCTTTTGCCTATCTTGAGCTGCTGCTATTCTTTTTCTTATTAACCCAATTTTCTCTGTGGTTTCTTTAACATATTCAGGTCCAAGAATAGCCCTTTCTCCAGCCTCTACCCAGCATATAGGTGATAAACATGGCTTGCCATATAAGGCTTCAAATGGTGCCATCCCTATGGTGCTTTGGTAACTGTTATTGTAGGTGAATTCAGCTAGATGGAGGTGGTCTTCCCAGTTGCCTCCAAAGTCCAGTGTACATGCTCTCAACAAATCCTCTAAGACTTTGTTCACCACCTCAGTTTGACCATCTGATTGTGGATGGTAGGCAGTGCTTAAGCACAATTCACTCCCCATAGCCTCTTGAAAACTTTTCCAAAATCTTGAGGTGAAGATGGTATCCCTATCACTCACAATGGTTTTGGGTATGCCATGCAACCTTACTACCTCTTTCATGAATATTTGAGCCAATTTTGGAGCATTTCTTTCTGTTTTAACTGGGATAAAATGTGCTACCTTAGTTAGCCTATCCACTATTACCCATATACTTGTGTTTCCCTTCTTAGATCTAGGAAGACCATCTATGAAATCCATAGATATATCCTCCCACTTCCACTGTGGTATACTAAGGGGTTGCAATAGTCCTGATGGCCTTTGTGTCTCTGCCTTGACTTGTTGGCAAGTCATGCACCTTGCAACATATCTGGCCACATCTGACTTCATCCCCTTCCACCAAAGATTTCTTTTCAAATTTTGATACATCTTGGTGCTACCTGGGTGTATGGAGTACTTACTCCTATGGTACTCATTTAATATTTCCTCTTTCAATTCTATATTTTCTGGAACACATATCCTATTTTTATTCCTTAAATAACCATTTTTATCAATTTGATAATTTATTACTTCCTCCCCTTTTGATATGAGCATTTTCTTTTCCATCATGTTTAAGTCTTGTTCCTGCATTTGTCCAATCTTAAGAAGTAAATCTGATTGCAGAGATATCATACTTAATTTTCCTTTACCTTTACCTTCTTCAATAGGCATCATTTGTTCCTCACTGTTTTCCTCAATTTCCAAATCAGTAAGTATAGACAAATCCCTAAACTCTTCCATCATCAACATGGCTACCTTGGCATGTTGTCTACTCAAGGCATCTGCAACTTTATTTGCCTTGCCTGGTGTATACAGTATATCTAGGTCATAGGCAGCTAGGAACTCTACCCATCTATGTTGCCTCATGTTCAAATCTTTTTGTGAGAATAAATATTTCAGTGCCTTATGATCAGTGTACAAAATGAATTTGGCACCTAACAAATAATGTCTCCAAAGTTTCAAAGCATACACAACTGCTGCTAGTTCAAGATCATGGGTTGCATACCTGGTTTCATGTGGCTTTAATTGCCTAGATGCATAGGCTACCACCTGGTCTTGCTGCATCAACACAGCCCCTAACCCAGAGCCACTTGCATCAGTGTACACAACCAAATTTTCATTTCCTTCTGGCACTCTCAATACTGGTGCATCAATCAGGGCTTCTTTTATTTTGATAAAAGCTTGCTCACATTTTTCTGTCCATACAAAGGCTTGGTTCTTTCTAGTTAAATTGGTAAGTGGTGATGATATTTTTGAGAAATCTTTTATGAATCTCCTATAATATCCTGCCATCCCCATAAATGATCTAATCTCACTGATGGTGCTAGGCCTTTTCCATGCTTGGATTGCCACTACTTTGTTAGGGTTTACTGATATTCCTTTGGCAGAGATGACATGCCCAAGGAAATGCACTTCTTCTTTCCAAAATGCACATTTTGAAAATTTTGCCTTTAAATCATTTTCCCTTAGTCTTGACAAAACTAAATGCAAATGATTTTTATGCTCTTCCACTGTCTTAGAATAAATCAAAATGTCATCAATAAAAATCAGTACAAACTTGTCTAGATAATCTCTAAATATTCTATTCATCAAATCAACAAAATATGAAGGAGCATTTGTCAAACCAAATGGCATGACCAAAAATTCATATAAGCCATATCTTGTGTTAAATGCAGTATACTTAACACTTGAGTCTTCAACCTTCATTTGATGGAATCCTGATGCTAAGTCTAGCCTAGAAAATATTTTAGCTTCACTGAGTTGGTCAAAGAGATCATCTATTCTAGGCAATGGGTATTTATTCTTGATGGTTACTTTATTTAGTTCTCTGTAATCTATGCACATTCTCAAGGTACCATCATGTTTTCTTACAAACACTACTGGAGAACCCCAGCAAGAATTGCTTGGCCTTATAAATCCCTTGCCTTCTAATTCTTCCAACTGATTTTTCAATTCTTTCAGTTCACTTGGCCCCATTCTATAAGGTTTCTTGATTATTGGACTTGCTCCTGGAATGAGATTAATTTGGAACTCAACTGGTCTGTGGTGTGGAACACCCTTAACTTCCCCAAACACATCCAAGTATTCATTAACTATGGGAATTTCTTCAATGGTTAGTTCACTCAGATCTTTTTCTAAGTCAACTAAATGATACAATTTCCCTTCCTTAGCTATTTCACATAGAACTGTGATTCTCTGGCCTCTAGAATCTTGCAATGATATGGTGGATGAGTCTAAATTAATTATGGCTTTAAATTGCCTTAACCAACCTACCCCCAATATAACTCCTATATTTGGGTAATTTAAAACATATAAATTGGAAATAAAAATATTTCCTCCTATGTTTAACTCCACATCCACACAATTCATGTTCAAAACACTAGAACTCCCTAGGGGACTTTGTACAAGCAATGGGGTTTCAACCAATTTGCAGTTTAATTTTAACACTTTAACTAATTCATAGGAAATCGGAGAGTGTGTTGCTCCAGTATCATATACTACTGGTATGGGTATGGCACAAATGAGTAATGTACCTTCCACTTGGCCATGATTTTCAGCATCAATTTTCACTGCAGATTTGCCTTTTCCTTCCAAAGTTGCCAATTTCCCTTGCTGTTTATTCTCAGGACAGTTCCTCTTCATATGCCCCTCTTTCCCACATAGGTAGCATTTGAAGGCTCCTCCTTTTAACTCTGGGCACCTTGGTTTGATGTGTCCTTCTTTTCCACAATGATGGCAAACCAATTTCTTCTTAGTATCATTGGCTTTAGTATCTTTACTCTTCCTGTTGTCTGCCTCCTCCTTCTTTTTATCATAAGGGTGATATCTTCCCTTATCCTTCTTGTTGTTGCTCTTAAAATTCCTATATTTCTCTCTTTCTTTGTCATGTTGTTCCAGTTTCAAAGCCAGATCAATTACTTGATCAAATGTTCTATCTGCATATGGTAGCATAGCTCTGCTAAGTCCTGGGTTCAGCCCTTTTATATACCTATCATTCTTGGATGCTTCATCTGCCACTAGCATTGCTCCATAATTAGATAGCCCCTCAAACTTTTGAGTGTATTCAGTGACATTCAAAGTTCCCTGCCTAAGTTTGATAAATTCTTCAAGCAAAATGGTCTTGGCTGATGCTGGTACAAATCTTGCCTCCAACATCTCCTTGAACTGATTCCAAGTGATTTCATTTTCATTTCTTCCAGCTATGATCACCTCCCACCAGCTTAAAGCTACCCCTTTCAGTTGTCTAGAAGCTACTTGCCTCTTTCTTTGGTCATCCAACTGCATGTCATTGAAAATCCTATCAAGTGTTCTCAACCATGCTTGAATTTCCATCACACTCTCTGTTCCTTCAAAACTCTTGCCTCCCAAATTGGAATAAGTCTTCAGTAGTTTTGAAAGCTCTTCATGTGGGTTCTCAGGCCTATGCCCAATTCCATCTCTTAAAACCCTCACAAATTCTTGCATATCAAGCATTTGAGGTGCACTGGTTCCTGCATTGTGATGAGATCCTCTTCCTACCATGTTCTGCTAACTAAATTCTGGGTAAATGGTATTAGTATATTATGAGTGCTTCTATAATTTCTAATTTCTTATCTAAATTATTTCATCCAAAACAAACAGACATTATACATTTCTATAATACTTAACAATCAATGCAACCAAGTGCTCTGATACCAACTGAAATGACCCTCCTATTTCCACCCTAATTTCATAAGGATTTTTTTTTTTTTTGCTAAGAGATGATATATAGATATATCATTCATTGCAAATATCTTTTCCAAGGTCATTTTCTTTTTCCAATAAACAAAATATATCCAGGATCAAAATAACTTACCAATATAAATATATCAGTGTATATCTAATAACATACACATACATATGAAGATGTATGTGATCTTCTTATCTAAGTTCAGAGTGTATACTTCATTTTTTGTACAAGAACATTCTGTTTGATTTAGATTTTAAGCAATTCAGATAAATTATTGTATTCAGATTTTTGGCCATAATATCCACTAGAAACATGTACTTTAGTCTGTCATTAGGATTAAGAAATGATCAAGTAATAATCAGTGGTAAACAAGCTTTTAATATAGATGATTATGTTAAAGTCTGGATAATATCAAATTCAGTATAAAAGTAAGTGGATCCTAAGTGAACACAAGCAACATCTAGGCGTAATGGAAACGCGCCTAACTTATACATGAAAGGTCACGAGTTCGAGTGCTATGCTGGTCGGTTCAAACACAATTTTTGGTTTTTCTTTTTATTTTTCTCCTGTATGGTTTGTAATCTGATATCTACCTATCTTTGTACATATATTTTTAATGTTTGCCTATAACCTAACATACAAAACAATTCTTCTTACTTTACTAAACATGAATCCCATTCCTATAGCTGTTCTAGGAATTATAATTATATTTTTGCTCAAATATCAACATGTACACAGATATACATGTACATGTCAATATCTCTGCTTATTTTCCAGAAAACTGGGTGAAACAATTACTAAAGGTACTAAGCTTTGAAATGCACTTTTATTCTCAGAATACAATCTATCATGATCAACCAATACTTCATTTAGTTGAGGCTGGTTAACTCATGAGTCTTGTATATGCTATACACTAGTTCAAAAACAAGGGAGATATCTTTCATTTCATTCTATCTGAAGCTTTTAGAAAAACATTTTACTTTTCCTAATTCAATTCAGAAATGAATTCAGATTTATTTACAAAGCATTTCAGTAAAAAGAAAATAAAATCCTTTAAGTTTACTTCTTGCTGAATCCAGATTTTAGTTCTAAAACTCAGTGCTCTGTTATGTCTCAAGGTTAACTAATACATAATATAAATTATACAAAACAGTAGCTCAACTACATGTGCATATTTCTCTTCCAAACATTCATATCAATAATTAAAATCATTTCATTGTTTCCCAGTCAGATTTTTCCTTTGAGATTTTAAACCTTAGTGCATAACAATATATTTAACATGATACAACTAGTTCATCTAACCATAATAGAATTCATTACATGACTGGAAGTCTTAGAAACATAATATTTTTCCTGAATACATGCAGATATAATCAATTTAAACTCTTATTGAGACTAGCTAGCATGTTCATTCACTCCTCCATAAAAGCCATAACTTCATTTTTACTTAGTGCCTGGGTTACCTGAAAGAACATAAGTGGCTGCCTCATTTTAAAATGAGACACCCCAGATGCCATGAGCAAACAAGGGTCAGATCTATGATCTGGTATGAATAACATCAATTCATTCATGATATTAAGCAATAGAGAATATAAGGGTACTAACTTGTTATTTAAGCAAATTTCTGCAATCAAATATTTTAACATAGTATAATTAAGTTGATTCAGGTATGATATATTCACTTATCATTCCTTCACTTGCATACATAATCATGCAAACATGATTATCTATTGGCATCAATTTCATTTACTGGAATCATCTTGGTTCCATACCATTCAACCTAAGAAATATCCACATTCCTATTTCTTCATTTACAGGTTGTAATATTCAATTTAAATCCCTGCCTCATCTGCTATTAAGGAATCACTGGGACACATTGCAATGAACTAATTCACATCATTGCACAAAGATCTCAGGGCTTAAACAAACCATGTGCCAACTTGCATACTTCAAATATGACAAGCATTCCAGCAGTCATCTTGGCCTTCCCTTCCCTAGTTTATTTACTAGTGTATTGTCTTAAATCCTAACATCAAATATGCTAAGTGAACATGTTACTGCAAACATGGAAACATCCATAATTTCTTCTAGCATAATTTCCCCTCAGAAATAATCAGACAGTCATTTCCTAAATGGGGTCAATATGTCTTGATCTTAGTAAATATAAGAACATTTTCAACTGTAAAAGAGGCATGGCATGTTATACTGATCTGCAAGCCTTTATGATTGATTCAGATTCAAGATCTGGTTCAATCATAATTTTAGCTTGTGGTTTTTTTTTTTTGATTAAGGGCTCAGCACTTAGAAAATTTCTATTGCACCCTTAACATTTTTCTTTTCAAGCCTCAGCACTTATACCAAGTATAATGCAGCTCCAATCATTTTTATAAGGTTTCCATGCCATAGATCTATAACAGTTGAGAGTATTCTCTATATAATTTTTAAGATCCTAAACTTTAACATTTATGAGTATAAATAAAACAGTATGATACTCATCCAAAGACAAATGTCTCAACCAATCAAAGATCATCAAAATCATCCATATTAAATCATATCAGATTTAAAATAAAACATCCAAAAAGCATTGATGAAATCATATACATCAAAACCAGAAATACATAAATGGCAATATAAAAAGTGGCTGCCTCAACTCAGGTCTTAATGCCATGAACTCAGTGAGATTACTCACCTAAATGTTTCTTCTTATTAATCCAGAAAATTCTTGTTTGAGTGCTTTCTCCTTCCTTTCAATATTTTCTTCTTCTTTTCTTATTTTTATGCAGCTCGGGGTAAAATAATTCTACTGGCTAAACTGCCTATTTATAAGCATTTTTCCTCTAGGGTTTTATTGAAACAGAATTCCATTTCTGTCCTGGCTTAGCATCATGCATTTTTCATTCATATTACCCCGGCCATATTAACCAATTTAAAGGCTGCATTTTCTTTCTTTTACTTTTTCAGAAAATGGCCACTCACTTAGTCATGTCAAAAGTGTGACTATTCTATTTATTTTAATTATTTCTGAAAATCCCCTTTGCTATTTTTGCCTACACAAGCATATTGACTTGTATCACATTTCATGTCATTTTAATGTTATGGTTTCACTTGCTAATATATATATATGTACTTTTCAGTATTTAAAAATGTATATTTGTATACATATCTTATCTAGGCTTATTTTAATTCCTCTTTTAAATTCAGAAACATATGCACCTATATGTATACAAGTTTACAAATATATATATATATATATATTATTTTCTTTTCTGGGTTTTAAATAAATTTGTTTACTGATCTAAAGTAAAACTTACTTTTCTTATTTTCTAAGATGACCCATAAAATCTCAGAAATCAAATAACCATGTTGCAAAATCATGTTTGTATTGCTCTTTAATTCTTGTTTTAAATCCAAGAAATCTGGAGTTCTTTCTTGTGCCATTTCAGTGTGCACGTGCACACATATACTTGCACACTATTTATTCCAGAAATTTCACCATATTTAAATCTAAATATTTCAAAATTAAATCATTTTACAAAAATGATTTTTCACAAAATTTTGGGGTATTACAGTCCACTTGAATGATTTTATTATTTTTGCACTTGCTTTTGTGATTATAAGAAAGTGGGATCGGAATAAATCTTTGAATACAAGAGAGTAAAAGGGTAATGTAGTGTAAAGATTCTTAGAATGAACCATGCCTTCTGTATTTATAGGGGTAGACGACCATATATCTTGCTGATATTTCTCTTATAGAATCTACTCATGAAGATGAAGTCCTCCAAAATATCTCGACCCTAGATCCCCTATAGTTAGGGATCGGTACCGATCCCTATAAGGGGGGATCGGTACCGATCCCTATAAAGGGGGATCGGTACCGATCCCCATAAACAATGGCATGGGATCTTCGACTTCTTGTATTGGCTCATTTTGATGTTGGTTTTGAGTTAGTAATGTTGTTTTGCATAGTCGTCTAGGTATTTTTTTAGTCCAAATGATGAATCTACAGAAGGCTGAATTGTTGCTCTAGACTATATATGGAGATTGCCAATTCGAAGCATAGGAATTCTTGAGCAACACTTGAATCAGGCTCTAAGTAGATAGAGAGGAATGTCATAGTAGTGGGGGCTACTTTGGTTGTACCTCTAAGGATTAGTACCGATCCCCTAAGTAGGATGGCACACCGATCCATACTTAGCATATTCCAGGGTATTGCACTTCTAAGCTTGTTCGACCACCATCTCGTGGTCTTGTCTGTACCTGGTTTCTGGACCCTAGGATCATCTCTCTGGGTTGCTTTCCTTGATAATCGTCTGGTCTAACTTATCCAGTCAATCTGAATATAGTTGAACCAAATAGCTGGATAACACTTTCCCTCCAAAGTACATCTCATTTCGAATGTGATGTGCTTTGAATCGAGACAAGTTAGAATCGCTACGGAGGATTCCACTTAGTATTTCAAATGGCCATTATCCTTCCATCGAGTTACTTTTATTAAGAGTCATATCTCTAGCCATTCACCGTAACACTTTTGTCAGCATATAACATTACAAATACTTGAAATCATTCTCTTGGCAATTGTCTGTGTTCGGTTCCATTGAGCTAATTGATTAAGTTAGTAGGCTAAAGTTATCAGAACTGGTTCCTTTTCTGAAAGTTCCAAGTAAGAATTTTATTTTCATCGATTCAGGAAATCGAATGTTGAGTGAATACACATGCTTGCATGCTCATGTACAAGTTATTGTCATTGGCTCCCAAGCATGTTCATATAACTATAGGTCGTCGCAAAGTTTTATGGAAATGCGATCACAAGATTGTTGTTATTTTTTGTTTTTTTATGTGGTAGGGTTAGGTACCGGTCCCTATAGGGGGGATCGGTACCAATCTCGTACTTAGCCATTTTGGACTCGAATATTTCGGGTTATGCTTGGGTATATAACCCATTATCTCCACTCCTTCCCCTCACTTGTCTTTATTATCTTCTTAGTGAACCCTACTACCTAGGCCGCCATTAAAAGCTTGAAATTCAGAAAATTAACTAACCATTTGAACTTATCATCAACCTGATTGAACCCCGCCTCCTACATCACCACCGCTTGTCCATGATCCAAATCCATCAATCTCCGTTGCAATCACCTCGATTTTAGGATCGAATCCCCATGAGTCTCGAGACCCGATCTGCCTTAGGTCGATTTCTAAATTGATTTGATTGCAATTTCATACATAGGTGGGTTTTTGAACTCAAGTAAATGGAGAGTTAGAGTATGGTGGAGATGAGGCTAGCTTAGGGGAGATTTCATGTTGGTGGTTGGATTCGACTTTGGGATTACTTCATGCTGATGGAGATAAGTTCAAGGGTTGACCGTGGGAGGATGGAGTTTGATTTGCATAAGGGAGAAAAACTCCGCTAGGTATGGGATCGATATTAATCTCATACTTAGGCAAATTTTGTGTTTTTTTGCCTTGTACACTTACATATGGACTTGGACTCTTGAATGTGAACATTTGTTTGCCTATATGAATTTGGGCATGTACATAAATGATTGCATATGACTTTGGACTTGAACTTGAACACATGCATGGGTGCATAGAGCCGAACCTAGATGAATGCAGGCGTCTTGAATATGGACTTCAGACCTTACATGCCAATAGCTGATCCCTGAACTTGGACTAAACTCTTATGTACAACCATTGATGTGAAAATCAGTTGGGACAATCAGCGATGATGGTCACTCCAGTATAACTCCTGAATATCGTCATCATCATTGTATAATTATGTATTGTTCAACACTGCACTGTACACACCGCACTAGATAACATTTAACATGGGGGGATAGGTTAATCCATTTAACTATGATTATCTGCCGAGTTCAACAGCAATGGGTACCAAATGCTTCGAATGTTTAGCCACAGTGACTGGTGATCAAGCTTCCACACATGTTGAATCAGATGTAGAGTCGAATTCAGTGACATTTTTGCTCTATACACTCCTGGTAAACAATCGGAACAACCTAAAAGCTCACACGATGCTCCAACTAACTCTCTAAATCTGGGGGCAGTTGATATTATAGAGCTGGCCCTGATACACTTAAGGATGCCATATTCTTAGAAGATCCATCAAACTCGACTGCTTTGGAAGTAAACAAGGCATCTCTTCATCGAATTTGCATTAAGCATGGAATCCCATATGATGACATATTGGTCCCATCTCATGACCAAAAGGGATCATCTTCCTCAAGAAGGGTATACTGCCTGTAAGAGGTATGTGTGCCTAGCTAGGGGTGAATCACCATTTAATACGGTCATCCATCAAATGCTCCATTTTATGAGACTTGCTCCAACTCAGCTGCATTCGAATAGCTACGCATTTCTCCAAGGCACATACATGGTTTTCCTTTAATTCTTAAATCATGAGCCGACCAAAGAAGGTATTTGATTTATTTACAGCTTCAAGCGATGAAAAGGAAGTCTATCATTCACTTATCTTAAGCCAGTCAGCGGTTGTTAAGTTATGACTGGTGCTTGGAATAAGCTTAGCTATTTTAAAAGAGAATGGTTTTGTATGCACTGTCCACCTAGGTTTTCACAATGGTGGTTAGTAGGACATAAGTGACTATAGTGTGAAAGCTTCAATTAAGTTGCATTCTGATTAGCATAATTTTTCGAATTATGCAGATGTTCCTTCGAGACTTGGTGGTAATGTTTATCAGAACACCATTACAACACTTTGGAACGTTCCAGAGGAAGATAAGGAGATCAGGTCCCTAATTACTGATGAGTGCCTCTTGGTCTTCAACTTGCTAGAAGAGGGTCATAGCACCGACCATGTCGGGGATGACGATGAAGTAGTAGTAGGTGGCCATGCTCAGCCAGAAGTAGGTGATGTCAGCCATAACATGCTCGCATTCCCTAGCTAGGAAGTCGAGGAGGGTCAAGGCACGGTTGAGGAAGGTGAAATATTAGGCAGTGACAATGAGGCTGGTGATGATTATGTACATTTAAGTCACGAACCAATGGCTGCGCAATCTTCATATGAGAAACCACATGCTTCCTGGAGGAAGCTCATTGTTAAGATTCATAAAGGGGAAATTTCTAAATAGCCTCCACCAGTTACAACAACAGAACAGTCTCCATCTCCTCCTTCTATGGATACGTTTTCAAAGATGGGACTGGTTCATACTTAGTTTAGTTCCTTTAACATAGGAAACATGAGCATAAAGGGTTCTCCTCTTCGTTTTGATGATGACACCATTCCTATTATTGTGAGATTACTCCTATGAGCAAGGCTCCAGTACATGATTCTTTGGGGGACACTAGGACATTCACGTGCACATGCACTTCACAGCACTGTCTTGCACTTGCCATATTGTTCGTTTTCATCGAATCTAACTCGCTCCTGTTTCCTTTGCAGGTTCTATGGAGAAGAGAAAATATACAAACCAATCCCTGGAAGAGAAAGCATATCTAGCTTAAAGACCTCAGTCAGGTTTGTACCACCAAGGGAGTGGTCGACATTACGATTCACGCCACCGCTCTAGCCACGACCGAGATGATCAAGACAGGAGTAGTTATGATAAGGATTGTTATTCACATGATTTTCCTTCTAAGCACTGGCCTAGATCCAGATCACCTCCTCCCAGAGGTTCGGATAAGCAACTTGATCGTCGTGATGAGATTCCCATGGTTGAAACTTCTCGAGATCCATCTCCTACCTCTATTCCTTTACAGCCCACAACGCTATCTCATTCCAATGATCGTAGGAGTGCAGGAATCATAAAGGTGGTTCTGAGACTCCTCATCAAAGGCCTGGGGAATAGACCGCTATCACTTCGGTCGATACAACAGAATAACTTGCGGCCGACACTAGTATGGTCAAACTTAAGGATCAATTCCCAAACATCTGTTTTGATGGGCTTATATTAATGCCCAGCCTAAAGAGAGTTCCAACGGAACTCCAAGAAAGGACTATAGCCTGCATGACCGACATTCACTACCAGTATAATGAGTAGGCATGTGTTGCTAAGAAGATTTCTAAGGTCTCGTGAGATAGGCGGTAGGAGATCGAGAATCAAAAGCATATCAAGGCCGATAAAAGAATTATAGCCTCCCTCGATGCTGAGGTCGAGAATTTGAGAAAATCCCAGGCTGAATAAGAGAAGAAAGTAGAGGAGGCTATCAAAGCATTTGAAGCTAAAAAATCCAAGCATCTTAACAAAAACGAGCAGGCGCACCACTGAAATCATGAGTTGGTACTCGAAAGAGATGTCGCAAGAAGTAATGCAACTGAGCTAAAGATACAGCTCGATCGCGAGACAAAGGAAAAAGACAAAGCACAGCAAATAGCTCGAGATTCATGCAATGAGCTAGTCACCATAAGGGGAGAGAGGGATAAAGTGCTTGAACGAGCCAGGGATGTTGATGCTATTATGAAGAGAGAAGTTGAAACCGTGGAGCTGCAGGCAGAGAAGCAGATTATGGAGAGGTTAGAGCCAATGCTTACTCAATACAATGCCAATGTGCTCAAGGTCAGAAATCTAAAGTAACTTAAAGATGATTATCCCAGACTCCTTGCGTGACCCTGAGAGGGGGTTATTGAGGAAGAGAAGGAATTTCTCCAGACCGTTGAGGTGGATCTGGAAGAGTTGGTGAAGGAGATCCTGGTGAAAGATAAGCACCAGATTTTACACGACGACCTACTTCTTATCCATCTAGAACTTGTCACAACCACGTAAAAGGAAATAGGTAAAGGTTCTGGACTAGCGCAGCATGATTTCTCAGCTAGTCAAACTCTTGGGACTCAAGCTGCCCCAGACTCCACCGCTAATTTTGGCTATGATCCAGAAAGGCCTCAGATTCAAAAAACTACTGTTCTCTCTCCCCTATTCCATAAGGGGCCTTCGGTGGCACTCCGCCTCATGTAGAGCTCCAGACTGAAGAAGATATCTTCTTGACTTCTCTTGTATTTCAAAGGGTCGATGTGCCGTCGATCAACGTCACTAATCTCTCTTTTTGTGTTTCCCTAACTTTAGGCCAGCCTGCAATCGCTTCGTTTCCTCCTAAAGATTCCCAACTGGGGCAACTGGCGCCTGTGATGGAGTCAGTAACCATCATTACTTCAACAATAATTCCTAATGCTTCAGTTGAAGAAAATCCCGGCCTTAACAAGCGGGCGATTGATCCTCTGCTGGACAAAGAAACCGGTGGGACCCAGGGTGCTCAGATTGATGAGGATGTGATCACCACCCAGGTTTCTGAGTCTTCATCGAGACACACTATGGTTGAACTTGAGTAGAAACTCGGGATAGATATCTTCCTTGCCACATAGATCAAGCAAGAGAGGTTAGAAGTCATTCCTCCTCCTTTATCCATTGCTTTGCCCGAGCAGACCATTTACACTCCAATCTATATTCCTCAACCCGGGAATGCTTAGAGCGTACCTATCGGATCCTCATGGAGTAGTCCAACCTCCATTCCTCGGCCTGAAAGTGCTCAAAGTGTGCCTACTGGTTCATCTCAGAGCACTCCACCCAAGGGTAAACAAAGCAGGGGAAGAACAAGAAAATAGCCAGAAGGATCCAGCGTGCCTTTTTCTACGAAGAAGAAAGAGAGGAAAGAAAGAAAGAAGAGGCTCAAGAAGTGATTGCTTGTCTTCTTTGTGTCTTCTGATTGTATGGCAGTACTCAGGCATTTCTAGTTCCCTATTTTTTTTCGTTTGGCCGGTGTAGTGTGGGTTCGGTCCCCGCTTTTGCATTTTGTTTCCATTATTGATAACACTTGTACTTAGCTTTTGAATTTCATGTGAATAATGAAAGTTTTTGGCTTTGTCAATTCTTTGTTTGGATTTGCCTAAGTACTTAAGAAATACGCTTTCCATTCAATGCACTTGCGGTTTATTTCTTGCAACGATTATTTTTAAACTAAGTCCTTAGCCCATTTCATAGTTCACCAAACTTTCACCATCCTAATGAATGGAAGGTAACCACTGAAATGCCAAACACTGGGCGTTATTTAGGGTTTTGTCACTTTGAATTAGTGACTTAAGTATCCTTTTCTAAGATAATAATTTTAAGTCGCTTCAAACTCCGGGCATAGATTTAAGTCGATCACTTAGGGTGTAGTCCACACATCCTCATCTAGGATGTTTATACCCAATTGTGCCTAACCCCTGGCGTCGATTGAAGGCTTTTAAGTTAAAACCTACCTTACTCCAAGTATGGATCTTCCATTTTGCCTACTCCAGGGAAGAGGTTAGTAGTTGGACGGTCATATCACATCCACTTCGATTTATACTCCAGTCCCAATCCAAAGGCAAGAGTTAGCATACGGACAGTCATACCATGTTCGGTTTAGTTATAATCCTGCCCTTAATCTGAAGGCAAGTGTTAGTTCAGGGTTGGTCATGTCACATCTGATTCTGGTTCATATTCTTGCCCCCGTCAAACAAAAAGAGTTGGCTAACAGATGGTCTAGTCACATCCCTTTAGTTTGTACTCTCGCCCCTAATCTGAAGGCAAGAATTAGCATGCAGACGGTTATGACATGCCCAGCTTAAGTTTATACTCCTGCCCTCAACCCGAAGGATAGAGTTTGTTGGCATCAATCTTCAAACACTAAAAGGGACTTCACGGGCCTAATTATGGGCCTCAAAAGTTTGATCGGCACCTATCTCCAGGTACATGTACATTGCATTAATCATACGCAGATTCCTTCGAGTCGGTCAAGTCACAACTCTTAAGTAATGGAGAGACAGATTTTTGGGCAGGAAAAGTCATTTTATTTCATAAAAGATGAAAAATGACAAGACCTATCTAATGACTCTAGCCAATTATTTCCAAGCTTGTTTCTAAGTGAAATATCTTCGTAGATGCTCACTATTACATGTCCCCGAGAGTGAGATCCCATCCATAGCTGCCAGCTTGAAAGTGCCATCTCCAAACTTTTCCTCTATTACGTACGGACATTCCCAACTCAGGCACAAGTTCTTAGGGCCAGGAAAGATTAATTTGAGAAGCAAATCACCGATTTCAAAGGTTTGAATCTTAAATTTGGTATTATAATATCGAGCGACTTGGTGCCTGTGTGCAGCTGCTCTCAACTCAGCTTCGGTCTACTTCTTATGGATCATATCGAGGGACTTCAGAAGAAGCTGTTCATTCATCTGTGAATTTTAATACGTTACTCGATGAGAAGGTACTTCCAGTTTGACTGGAATCATAGCGTCTGATCCGTATCCCATGGCGAATGGAGAGTAACCAGTCGCTGACTTGTGGGTGGTTCGATAAGCCCAAAGTGTGAATGGAAGTTCGTCGACCCACTTGCCCTTGGCCTTCTCGTATCGCTTCTTAAGAATGGACTTGATAATGTTATTTACAGCTTCGACCTATCCATTCACCTGAGGGTGTGCTACCGCTACCAGTCTCTTCTCAATGCGATGTTGGCGGTAGAAATCCTTGAATTTCATGCTATCGAATTGGGTCTCATTATCGGTAACGATTGCCCATGGAACTCCACACTCCACAGCGACAGATTATATTCCGAACTACAAAGTTGATTGCTTTCTTCACAGTAATAGTAGCCAATGGCTCTGTCTCAGACTATTTGATAAAGTAATCAACCGCCACGATGACATACTTCATGCCACCTTTAGATATCGGTAGAACACCGATAGTGTCAACGCCCCAAACTGCAAATGGCCAAGGACTAGCCATTTGAGTAATTTCAGTCAGCGGGGCTCTTGAAGTATTAGCAAATCTCTGGCACTTGTCACATCTTCGAGTATAATAATTAGTTGCATCTCGATTGACGGTTGGCCAAAAATATCCATATCAAAGAATCTCTTTACTAAGGTTTGCCCCTAGTGTGGTTGCTACAATCCCCTTCATGAACTTCTCTTAGGACTTATTTGGCCTCGTCGTGAGCGACACACCAAAGTACAGGAATAGAGAAACCCTTCCTGTATAGTAATCCTTCTTTCATGATGTATCTTGAAGCTTGGCGAAGCATTTTTCGACGTTCATTCCTTCTCTCTGGATGATCCCTCTTTGTAAATAATTCCTAATTGGAGTAATCCATGACTTCCTTTCAAGTTCAGTATCCAAGATCCAATCAACGTCTATCTGATCGATGCTCAAAGTTAAAGGTGCTTCCACCGGAGCCAAACTCATGAGTTGTGCATCTCTAGAACTAGCCAGCTTAGCCAATGAATCGGCCTTTTCATTATGGTCTCTAGGAATATATGATATCGTATAGTATTCAAAGTCGTCGAGCAGCTCAAAAACATGGTTTAGATAAGGAACTAACCTTGCCCCTTTGCCTGATACTCTTTCCAAACCGGCATACCACTAGTTGGGAATCGTAGAAAATATGCAAATTCTTTATTTTTGGTTCCTTGGTGATTTTTAGTCCTAAAATCAGGACTTCATATTCAACTTCGTCGTTCATTGCCGGAAAGTCGAGTTTTAGGGAGTAACTGATCAGGTGTTCTTCGGGAATGACAAGTATGACTCCAGCACCAGAACACCGATCATTAGACGCACCATCCGTGTACGTCTTCCATTCAACTTCTTTTTCTACACTGTACTTTGAAGGATCATCTCGTGTAGTGAATTCAACTATGAAATACGCTAGGGTCTGCCCCTAGATTGCTCTTCGAGGGTGATAGGTGATATCGTATTGACTCAGTTCAATATTCCATTTCAACAGCCTTCCAGAAGTTTCAGGTCATTGCAAGACTTATCGTAAAGGCTGGTCAGTGAGGACATTGATCGAATGAGCTTGGAAATTGGGGCAGAGTTTTCTGGAAGCAGTCAATAGTCAATAAGCGAGATTTTGTAGTCTCAAATAGTTTCTTTCTTCTCTTGTCCACTGCTTGCTGATATTGTAGACCGGTCGCTAGATGCGAGATTCCTCACGTACAAGTGCGACGCTCAGGGCATGCACCAACACCGCCAATTATAAGAACAAATCCTCCTCATCCACCAGTTTTGAGAGTGGGAGGTCTCTCCAAGTGATTCACCAGAGCTTGGAATGCATCTTTGCCATCTTGATTCCACTCAAAGTTTCTCTTCCCTTTCTTGATCACTTCAAAGAAGGGGATGCACTTGTCAGTGGCACTAAAATGAACCGGCTTACGGTGACGACCTTCCCATTTAAGCTTTGGACCTTCTTGACTGTCTTCGAGGCTTCATCTCTCTTAAAGCCTTGATCTTTTTTGGATTGGCTTCAATCCCACGGGAGTTGATAATGAAGCCCTAGAACTTCCCTAATGCAACACCGAAAGTGCATTTCAAAGGATTGAGCTTTATCCCGTATTGCTGGAGGACACCAAACATCTCTACCGGATCGTCAACGTGGTCTCTCAAACACCGTGACTTCACAAGCACGTCATCCAAGTAAACTTCCACCGATCTTCCAATCTGGTCTTTAAACATCCAGTTCACAAGTCTTTGGTAAGTCGCTCCTACATCCTTTAATCCAAAGGGCATGACCGGATAGCAATTGAGTCCGATGTCGGTAACAAAGCTGGTGTGTTCCTGATCCAGGACGTGCATCGGGATTTGATTATTCAGGGTACGCGTCCATAAATGAAAGTAGCTCGTGTCCAGTGATCAAGTCCACTGGTTGATATATCCTTGGAAGTGGGAAGCTATCCTTCGGACACGCCTTATTCATGTCCGAATATTTGATGCATGTCCTCCACCTCCCGTTTTCTTTTTTCACCAAGATAGGTTTTGATACCCAATCCAGGTATAAGGCATCATGGACGAAGCCATTGTCCTTCAGCTTATCCAATTCTTCTTTGAGTGCAGTGGATCTCTTTGGACCCAGGATGTGGCATTTTTGTTTCACAGGAACACATTTGGGATTGATGTTTAATGCATGGTTTGCTATCATGGGTGAGATCCACACATATCTGAGTGTGTCTAGGCAAACACATCTAGGTTTTCCCGGAGAAATCCAACTAACTCCTTCATCACACTAGCGTCGAACTGAGATCCAACCTCAGGATTTTGCTTGAATCATCCCTGCTGACTGGAATAGTGATCATCAACTCGGTGGGAGCTTCTTGTCCACCTTCTGGCTCTTTTCATCAGTCCATATCATCGTAGAGCCGACTAGTCTGCCTAAGCCAGGGCTTAGGTTGTAATTGCTACGAATCCAAAGCTTTTATGCAAAGGGCCCATCTACTTTCTTTCCTTTATCCTTTTGCCTTGCCTCCTTTAGCTCAGCGACGTAGCATTCGTGGATAGCCACCTGATCTCCATGTAGAATTCCCACTCTATTGTCTATAGGGAACTTCATAGTTAAACACCAAGGAGAGATGGCCGCTCCAAATTCAACTAGGGTCGATCAGCCCAAAAATGCATTATAAGCAGAATATATCCAACACTAAAAAAGGCATGACCTACACTCGTTGGCAGTCGCTTGCACCAAGTACCACCGATAATTCAACAGATCTTATGGCTTCAGTATCCATCCAGTTGAACCCCTATATTCGATACCTACAAGGCTTCAAATCTTTCTCCTTCAACATCATTTGATCATAAGCTTTCTTGAGCAAGATATTGACTGAACTCCCACAATCAATATGCACGTTCCGTACAATAGTAGGACTAATCATGACTGAGATCGTGAGTGGGTTGATCGTGGGATCTTCCACTTCATTAGCATCTCTATTGTAGAAAACAATATTGTCTATCTTGGTTCGAGGTTGTTTTGTCGGGGCTCCATCCACAACAACATAGCAACTTTCATTCTCGGCATTTTTTATTGCTCCAATATTTCTATCCATTTCTGTCAGGCTTTTATTGGCCGGATACGACCCACCGATGATTTTGGTAATCACCAAACATCTTTCTGGCTACCTGGATGGATTAGCACTAGGTTGACCTTACTCGTCCTGGGAAGATGACCCGAGGAGTTAGAAGTTCCTTGCCCGCCACCTACGAGGCTTTCACATATTGCCGCAATTTCTTTTTTCTAATCAAATCTTCAATCATGTTGTGCGAGTGCCTAAACTCATTGGTATTATGACCATGAGTCTCATGGAATCTGCAGAACTTGCCCGACTTACTCTCCTTCCCGGTTGACTCCCGAGGAGCTGGCTTTCTATATGGTTCAGTATTCTAAGTAGCCAGATAGATGTTCTCTATTGTGTTGTTCGTTTTAGTGTAACTGTCATACTTAGGAGTTCGAAAATGATTTCTATTATCCGGTTTACACTTCTTGGCCCCATCATTGTTCTGTTTTCGACCTTCATTCTAATTTCCAACCTTCACGTTTACATCCCCAGAATTTTCTCCAGTTTGCTTTATAGCAACGTTACTTTGTATTACCTAATCTGAATTTCCAACAACGGTCCTCCGTGGACGCTTGCGCGCATTCTCCTAACGTAAATATTTGTTGGCTTTTCTATAAAAAGCTTCTATTGTCGATTGTTGGTTCCTTTCCAACTAATCTTCGAAATCCGAGCCGGGGTGAACTCTCTTACATAGTACCATTAGTACCATGTCTTCCTTAGGATCTATTACCTCTATTACAGCCATGTGGAACCAATTCAAAAGGTTCCTCAACGACTCTCCTTCGGCTTGATAAATGTTGGATAGTGACATCACATGCTTTGGACATAAAGCATATAAGCGGAACTACTCCATGAATTTTTGCAATATCTCATTGAAAGATGATATTGACCTCGATGGAAACTGAGTGAATCGTATTGTAGCCACCCCCTCTAGGAAAATTGGGAAACAATGAAAATTTAAAACATGTGAAACTCTGGCTGAATCCATGTGCCATTCATATCTCAACAAGTGTTACCTAGAATCCGTCGTTCCTCCATATAGCAGCATTGTTGGAAGATAGATCTTTGGGGATATCTTGGACGAAGAATGTCCTCTATGGATGGGTTCCGACTCACATTGGTACTCGATTCGTCATTGGCTCTGAATTTTTATCACTCACCAATCTCCTAACAATATCTTCCAGATAGTCCGAGTCAACATGTTTGACTAAACGACGGTAACTGGATCATGTCCCAAGTGTTCGGCCCGATGAACGCTCTTAGGAAGGTACTCGGTACCTAGGCTCCCCAAACGGGATCTATTCGTCCAACAGTCCCCCTATTTGATTCTTGTGAGTTGTATTGTTA
This sequence comes from Allium fistulosum, assembly GCA_030737815.1. Taxonomy (NCBI): domain Eukaryota; kingdom Viridiplantae; phylum Streptophyta; class Magnoliopsida; order Asparagales; family Amaryllidaceae; genus Allium; species Allium fistulosum. The sequence goes on from CM060901.1 coordinate 639,950,029, forward strand.
ACAACAGTCTGAAACTCCACATTTTGAACATCAGTAGCACGTTCAAAGACAATATCCATGCCTCTTTCCAATTGTTTAGCATCGGGCCTACAATAATGGAGTTCAGTGCCGATCCCTCCTCAGGAGTTAGACCGATCCCTAAACTTGCACCATGGATCGACGCTCTCCCTTGGTACGATGTCCCAGCAGTATTTTGGTCCACTACCGCCCTCTATCCCTACGCCTTTGCTTTGATGAAGAAGAACTCTCCGACTCTGAGTTGGAATCCCTTCTACTCCATCTACGATTGTTTTGAGTTAGTTTATTTAGTAGCCTCAAGCTCTATTGCATTGTTTGATTTATCTCCTGCTGACTAGCCTGGAATCTGTCTTCCATCTCCTTGATATCCTATCCATCGCCACTCTGGTCACAATATCAGTTGGAGCCTGGATCTTCATTTGCTCCGGTTGGTTAGCTTCATTCCCTTATTGGGGATTATGGCTCTCAACATCGGTAAGGGTAGTTCTGATGTGATAGTGCGTGCTTGATTTCTTGGTGGGGCCAATTCAGAAAGCTTCTAGTGTATCTTCAAAAATCTGAGTAGTAGAATCAAAAGGTAAATAAAATCGATCTACCTCTTAGATATAGGAAATCCAACAGTAGATGATGAATCCAAATAGCCTAAGATTCTTATTCTCAGTGAAAGCACCAAAATATTTGAACCAAAATTGGTACAAACACCCAGAAAAGTAAGTGGTAGAGCTTAAATTAAGAAAGTAAAATCAGATAGAAAACAAGCACACACAAATTTATAGTGGCTCGACAATCTTGGCCTATGTCCACTTGAATAATTTTATTACTTTTTCATTTGCTTTTGTGATTACAAGAAAGTGGGATCAGAATAGATCCCTGAATACAAGAGAGTAAGAATGTAATGGCAGCGTAAAGATCTTTAGAATGAACCATGCATTATGTATTTATAGGGGTAGATGACCAAATATCTCGCTAAAATTTCTCCTATAGAAACTCCTAATGAAGATGATGTCCTCCAAAAAATCTTGATCCTCGATACCCTACGGTTAGGGATCGATACCGATCCTTATAAACAATGGTATGGGATCTATGACTTCTTGTGTTGGCTCGTCTTGATGTTGGTTCCGAGTTTCCAATGTTATTTTGCATAGTCACCAAGGTGTTTTTTACTCCAAAAGATGGATCTACGGAAGGCTAAATTATTGCTCTAGACTATATATGGAGATTGCCAATATGACGCACAAGAATTTTGGAACAACACTTGAATCAGGCTCTAAGTAAATACATAGGAGTTCCATAGGAGTAAGGGCCAATTTGGGTGTATCCCTAGGGATCAGTACCAATCCCTTATGTAGGGTGGAACAACGATCCATACTTAGCGTATTCTAGGGTATTGCACTTCTAAGCTTGTTCGACCGTCGTCTTGTGGTTTTGTTTGTACCTAGTTCCTGAATCCTAAGGTCATCTCTTTGGGCTGTTTTCCTCGATAATTATCAGGTCTAACTTATCCAGTCAATCTGAATATAGCCGGGCCAAAAGGCTACATAACACTAGCAGTGGTATGGCACCATCTTATGCACTATATGGCCAACCATGTAACGCAACTTCTTATTATTGAAACGGGCGAAAAAGTGATTCTAGGGCCAAATATGATTAAAGAAACTTCCAAGAATATTTAGATCATTTGGCAATGAATGAAAGTGGCTCAGGATAGGAAAAAGTGCTGCCGATAAGAAATTTTGAGATTTGGAGTTCTCCATTGGTGACAAGGTTTTTGTCAAGATCTCTCCATTAAAGAATGCAGTTCAATTCAGTTGGAAGGGGAAGTTGGCACCAAGATTTGTAGGTCCTTTTCCAATCTTGAAAGGATCGAGAACCCATCTTATAGAGTTGACTTACATTGAAAGATGGTCGATGTGCATATTGTCTTCCATGTTTATCAATTACGAAAATTTCTACATGACTCAAGCATGGCGGTGACATTGTACCAACTAGATGATATTGAGATTGCACCAGAATCTTCGAGACATCGTTTGCTTATTTGTATAGTTGGACATAATATGAAGTAGCTTAGGATTAAGATAGTGCGTTAGTGAAGGTTTGATGGGGCGAAAGCAAGGGCGATATCACATGGGAAATTGAGGAGGGATGAGCACTACTTATCCAAATCTATTTACTTGTTAAGATTTTTTGTTTACTGTATTTACTTTCACTTTCAGTATTAGGAATAGTTTAGTGCCTTGCATACTAGAGTAGACATAGATTATATTTAATTGCTTGTGTGTGTGTATGTTTAATGGGTGTTATACTTGCTTATGGTTGTCAAGTACACGTGGTAACTATAATGTTTGACCTTACCTTATTTAATGGGATTTCAGAGGTGAAATTCCTATATGGAGGAAGAGAAATACGACTTATATTTTATATATTGGAGGGTCGTGAATATTATTTTTGAAATCTTAATTAGGTTATATGAGGCTATAACATTAGGAAATATTGAGTATTGACATTTTTGACCCTTAGAAATTATGTTGGATGGTATTGATCCTGAAACTTGTAAGGGCTATAAATTTTGATAGCATCAAATTAAGTTCTGTAACCACTTCCAAATGAAAGATATGATAGTTTCCATTTTAGTACAGTGGTCATAATAGATTTTTGGCCTTACGGTTTTGGAGATATAACCATTTGAATTTAGAGGGTTTTTGGATAGATTAGCGGGTAATTAGAATAAGCCCATAGATAGCCCACTAATTCATTTCAGGATTCGAGCAAGTAAGAGCAGAAGGGACATCCTCTAACCATTATCTAGCTTCCTAAAAACTATTATAAACCTTCATTAGTCATCTCCTTAGCCAAAAGTGTCTTAAATCCTCACTTTAATTAGCCAAATTGAGCGATTAAGAGGATAATTTGTAAGGAAAACCATTGCATCTCAGGATTTCTGCTTTGGGATTAGTGCAAGTGCTATGTGGAATCTTTGTACCTCAATTTTATGCTGATTGGATCTTAAGTAAGTGATTTGTGTCCTTTCTATACTTTGTTTGCTAATATAGTATAGAAATGTGTTTATAAGATGATTAGATATATTAAAACATGTTTTACGATAAATGTAAACCTAACAGTTAAAACGAATTTAAAGATTAAATCTTGATTTTAACTCACTTTTAGCTACTTGACTAAACCGATTGTCATTTTCCCACATAGTTAGATTTCGATGTTATAAATGCTTGGTTCATGATTGTATTGGTTGGTATGATGTTCACATGTTTTATTGAGCTTGTAATGAGTTTTTTGATGCATGTTTGATTTGTTTGAGTGTTTGAAGTGGTTGATGTCCACTAAGGGAAAAACCAATCGGTGATATTAAAATATCGAATGTGATTGATGGAGGAAGATGCAATATGATAAGGAGAAGTTGTGGTTTGATCGCATGGAATTTGGACCAAGGGAATGGAAATATGGCCAAAAGGAGGTGTGATCAGTAGTGGAACATGGGGACTCCTAACTTTGGACTTTTGGGCTACTACTTCTACTTTAGGCTAAGGCATGAGAAATTCCAAGCTAGACTCGGAGAAACATAAGGAGAAGTGTAACGACCCATATTTTTACGAATCGAATGATTGAAACCGGTGTTATTTGGACGATAGTGTTGTAGCTTGAATCGAGTAGAAGTTAAGTCATCACGAAGTCCAGGCGAGAATTTGACTAAGTCTTAGGTCATAGGCGACCTAAGGTGTTAGGTCGCAACAATTGTGGCGACCTAAGAAGACTGACCGACTTAAGAGTTAGGTCGTATGATAGCTTAGGTCGTGTAGGAAGTTATGTCGTAGGCGACCTAAGGATTGGGATAGGTCGTATGGTAGATAAGTCGTATTGGTTTAGGTCGTTTATGAGTTTGGGACGACCTATAGTACTTGACCGACCTAAGGGATTCCGACTTAAGAGTTAGCGACCTATAGGCATTAGCGAGTTAAGAGAGTTGGCGACCTAGCGGTTATCGAGTTGGCATAGTTAGGTCGGCAATGACCTAAGTAGTAGTGAGTGACCTAAGGAGTAAGTCGTGGACGACTTAGGTATTAGGTCGTAAGGGGTTAGGTCGTAACCTAGTTATGTCGCGTGAGTTGTTAGGTCGCGTGTTGTTTTAGGTCGCGTGAAGGCTTAAGGTGTTAGGTCGCTGGGTGTTAGGTCGTGAGCGACCTAGGAGTCGAATGTGTGTTGAGTCGCAGGAGCATTAGGTCGCGAAGAGGTAGTCTGTGTTAGGTCGCATATTCGTTAGGTCGTAGGTCACGGATGCGCATTCATTAGGTCGTAAGTCGTATGAAGGCGCTGATCTGCTAAGCGCTAGGTCGTAGGTCGTAGAAGCTTTGGTTGTTAGGTCGTAGGGTTTTGTTAGGTCGTGGGGTTTTTAGGTCGTGGACGACCTAAGAGCGGACGACCTAAGGGTATTCAGCCTATAAATAGGAGGGGTTTTCTTCATTTTTGGGATCCGGATTTCGAAGCGACGAAGTGCTGCCATTTTGAGAGCTCGACTTCTACACTTCTTCACTTCTTTTCTCCACTCTAATCTAGTGATTCCATCCATCCAAGTTGAAGATCAAATTGAAGATTCAAGAGCTTAGATTGAAGATCTTCATCCTTCGAAGAGAGATTTCATCGTTTGAAGAGGATTTGTGATAGATCGAGTTAGATCCTTCGCTGTCCAGATCTGAAGTGTGTTGCTTTTGAGTTGTTTAGGTGATTTGGTGAGTGGTGATTATCTCTCACACGGATCCAAAGGAGTATATCGGATCGTTGGCTTGATTTGGTGTTAAAGTAGAGATTTCCATGCATTTTCCTAATCATATGTGTAGATCCATATAGATCCATTGCTCATGATGATTTGACATCCATCTTACTACATGTTAACCTCTGCAAGTTCATTCATCAAGATTATAGAGACATTGCTCATGTTTTCATGCTTGTTAGACTTTCGACTCTTTAATTACGAAATTGCCATTATTGTTATAATTGTCTATTTAGACCATATTTGAATGCTTGATTACTTGGATTAATGTTTGACTTGATTGATTGCTATGAACTAGATGATTGATGATTTGATTTAGACAAGTTGGTCGAAGATGATTCAAAATCTAAGGGAAAGGCTCTTGAATTGGAGAAGCTGCTCGTGGCATATGTAGCGGATGATGAAGCTCTTATGCATAGATTTGATGATGATGATGTTGAGATGAAGCTTTGCGAGGATATGATGAAGCAAGGCATGATATGAGATAGTCTTGGTCTAATCCAGATGGGATCATTCCAAACATGTTGACAACTCGGTGATATGGTTCGAGTTGAGGATAATGGTTGGCTCGAGAGGCGCTTGAGCTAGTATGAAAATAGTCGTCGAGGAGGATGACTAGAAGGCTGAGATCTCATTGTTGTTGAAGGTTCTAGCATGCTCAAATCAAGAGTACGTTGGGCAGATTCGATAGTCCCTGAAGGCTAATGATTGATAGTCAAGTACTCTGGGCAGATTCAATAGTCCTAGACATGGGTCACGATGACGTGCAGAGTTATGTCTAGAACCGGGGTTTCCATTAGCCCTTGACGGAAGGCTGAAAGAATGTACCGGTCATTCAATTAACGATGATATCAAGGCAATGATAACAGTGATAGCCAGAGTCATGGATGTTTGGTTGTATCATCATTCGGTCTCAAGAGCGGTATTTTCTGGGTGCTTATCTGATCTTGGTTTAGGCCTTGGGGGTTTGTACTTGGAAAACATCGCCCTTGACTCGAGTGATAATTGCTTTACCTTAAATTGTGTGCTTTGCTATGTTTGCTTCTACTTAGTGTGTGTTTGGGGGCTATCACTGTAGAAAGAGGTGGAGTGGGAGGGTTGTATTCCTATTCCTTTTGCTTTATGCTCTTTTGGTATGTTGTTAGTTAATTTACTGCTCACTAAGACCGTTGTCTGACTCAAGGCTTTATGTTTTAACTCTTATTGCCTTGGGCTGTTCGTCTATTTTGGGACGGGCAGACTAGGTAGCAGGTGACAGGTGCTGTTCTTGCTTTCCACGGTGTTGATATCGAAGACGAGCTGGAGGGTTGCATATTATCTTCTTATTATATGTACTGGGTGTTCCGCTGTTTGTATTTTCTCTGAGTGTTATGTAGTGAGGCTTGTTGTATTGACTATTCAGATGTTGTATTCAACTATTATGAAGTTTTATTGATGAGATTCTATTCTGTGAAGCTTCACTATATGTATGTTCTATTGTATTTTATCCATGCGCTGTGAGTAATACGATAGATTCTATTGTTTTAATTTACCCTGACAATCGTCCATGGCTGCCTGGCACACTTTACAGCGCACTTTCTCTAGGTTCAGTGCAGGGGTTATGGGCGGTCGTCACATTTGGTATCAGAGCTTTGGTTAATCGATTTTACCCAACGCTCGCTGACGTAACTACGTATGAGAGACGTAATTGTATTTTGATGGATGATTACTATATATAATATAGTAGATTAGAAGAGTTTGAGTCCTTTAAGTAGTTGTTTCTCAAGATGTTCTGACCATTCCTTTTTGTAGATATTGAGAATGAGTCGAAGAGGGAGACCAGTTGCTAGGGAAGGCCGTGCTACTGAGGGGGCTGCTGATTACGCTACTATGTTCGAAGCAATGATGACTTCGATCATGAGAAGGATGCCAGCTCCAGGGCCATCGGTGGATGTTGGAGTTCAAGTTCAAACTCCAAAACCGGTGGATTTTGCTAAGCTGTGTAAGGACTATACTGCTCTTGGAGGAAAGGTTTTCTTGGGAACAGAATCAACCATTGAGGTCCAGAGATGGATAGATGCTTGTATAAAGATCTTTGGTGACTTGGGAATTGAGGATGCAACTAAGAGGAAGTTAGCATCGAGGCAGCTTCAAGGAAGAGCTTCTGATTGGTGGAACTCTATCACTATTGATACTCCGGAGGAAGAGATCACTTGGGAGCAATTTCAAGTCAGATTTGAAGCCAAGTTCATTTCTACAACTCAGAAGTCTGTTCTGTTCAAGAAGTTTGTGGAGCTCAAGCAAGGAGGAAGACCAGTTCTTGAGTATGTTTCTGAGTTTGAAGCTTTGTCCAAGTATGCCCGGTCATATATTGAATCTTCGTATCAGAAGAACGAGAAGTTTGTGACAGGCTTGGACAGTTATCTTGGGAGGCAGTTGGTGGATCATTTGGACGATCCATTTGAGAAACTTGTGGAGAAGGCTCTCAGGCACGAGAATCTGTTTCCTAAGGAAGGATCTGTTGTTGCTGTGACCAGGGAAGAGTCTAAACCACAGCAGAGTGGAAACAAGAAGAGGAAGCAGCAGCAGCAAAAGGGTAGGGATGGCCAGAAGAAGCCGAAGAGCGAAGTGACCTGCTATAATTGCCAGCAGAAGGGCCATTTCTCCAGAGATTGTAAAAATCAGAAGGTACCGATGAAGTGTCATAACTGTGACAAGCCAGGGCATATCAGGAAGAATTGTCCAGAACCACGGAAGGACAAGCAGATTGTGCAAGCTTATGCTTTGGGGGCTATTCCATCATCTTCGAAAGCTCCTACCGCTGAAGAGAAAGGAAAGAGTGTGGTGGTTCAAGGTACTCTTTTCCTATGTGGTGTTCCAGTTAGAGTTCTGTTTGATACTGGGGCGTCGCATTCGTTTGTTTGTAGCGAACTTATAGGCCGGTTGGGTTTAGAACCGGATATTGTTGATAGGCCATTGGTTGTGACTAATCCAGTTGGGGGTTCGTCTTGTTTGTGTATGTTATGCCGTAGTCTGATTGTATCGAGTCATGATTGCTCTTTTGTTTGTGATTGCTTTGTTCTGAACTTTGCGGGGTTCGGAATTATTTTGGGTATGGACTGGCTTAGGATGTATGCGGCAAAGGTTGATTGTGAGAGGTTGGAGGTGACAGTCGAGAATGTGGAGGGGCGAAAGATTGTGATATGATGTAAGCATGAAGAAGGCGTCTTCATGAGCTTCATGTATTCGCTGGTTGTTCCACGGGATGGACTGTCATCTGTGCCAATCGCTAATGGATTTGAGGATGTCTTTGACGAGGTCAAAGGGTTACCGCCGCCTAGAGAGATCGAGTTTCGTATAGATCTAGTCGAAGGAGCCAGACCTGTTGTGATGCCTCTTAGGCGGATGGCGCCTAGAGAACAGCAGGAGTTGAGGGTGCAGGTTGATGATCTTTTGCAGAAAGGATTCATTCGGCGTAGTGTGTCCGAATGGGGTGCACCAGTTGTGTTTGCAACCAAAGCGGATGGATCGTTGAGGTTGTGTGTGGATTATCGTGAGCTGAATAAAGTGACTAAGAAGAACAAGTATCCATTGCCGAGAATAGATGACTTGTTTGATCAGCTTCACGAAGCTAAGGTGTTTTCTCAGATGGATTTGGCAACAGGATTTCACCAGTTGAGAGTGGCTAAGGATAGTGTGCCGAAGACTGCTTTTCGAACACCATCCGGTTTCTTTGAGTGGCTGGTAATGCCATTTGGATTGACTAATGCGCCAGCATATTTTGTGGATCTTATGAATAGAGTGTTCAGAGATCAGTTGAACAAGTTCGTACTTGTGTTCGTGGATGATATTCTGATTTATTCCAGAACTGAAGAAGAGTACAAGACACACTTGCGTATTGTTTTGGAAATCTTGCGGAAACATCAGCTGAAGGCTAAGTTTTCGAAGTGTCACTTCTGGAAGAGTGAGGTGAGGTTCTTAGGCCATGTTATCTCTGGAAATGGAATAGCGGTTGATCCCGCTAAGGTGGCAGCAATCCAGGATTGGGTTAGACCTAAGAATGCATCTGATGTGAGAAGTTTTCTTGGATTAGCGGGATATTATCGACGGTTTATCAAAGACTTCTCCAAGATAGCTGCACCGTTAACAGGATTGACGAAGAAGAACCAAGTGTTCAGATGGGATGATAAGTGTGAGCAAGCTTTCATAATCCTGAAAGAGAGATTGACAAGTGCTCCTGTTCTGACTATTCCAAGTGGGAATGATGAGATGGTGGTTTACACCGACGCATGTGGTACTGGACTTGGAGCAGTGCTGATGTAGAGGGATAAGGTTGTGGTGTATGCAAGTCGACAACTGAAGCCGCATGAAAGGAATTATCCGACTCTTGATTTGGAGTTAGTGGCGATTGTTTTTGCTCTGAAGATGTGGAGACATTATCTATTGGGAGTTCGATTCGAGTTGTTTACAGATCATAAGTCGTTGAAGTATCTTTTTTCCCAAAAGGATTTGAATCTTCGGCAGCAAAGTTGGCTAGAGTTTTTGGCATCATATGATTTTGGTATAGCTTATACTCCGGGAAAAGGTAATGCAGTGGCAGATGCGTTAAGTCGAAGACATGCAGGATTGGGAGCCATGTTTTCAGAATGGAAGAATCTCGAGTATTTAGCTGGATTTGACTTCAGGCCCAGATGTGAATTGGAACCTGAGATGTTGGCAAACTTATCAATAAGACCGACTCTTGTGGAAAGAATCGGCGAGAGTCAAAAGCGAGATGATAAGATTGTCAAGATTATCCGTGATTTGAAATCTGGATTGGAACCAGAAAAGGATAAAGGACTCGAGGTCGATCGAGAGGGTTGGCTTCGAAAGCAAGGACGACTAGTTGTTCCCGATATAGATGAATTGAGAAGTGAAGTTCTGAAGGAAAGTCATCACTCGAAGCTAACAATTCATCCTGGTGGAAATAAGATGTATCGGGATATGAAGAGAACCTACTACTGGGAAGGTATGAAGAAGGATGTTGGAAATTTTATTTCCAAGTGCATGAACTGCCAGTTGGTGAAAGCCGAGCAGAAGAAGCCCAGTGGATTGCTTCAGCCATTAGAGGTTCCTACATGGAAGTGGGAGCAGATATCGATGGATTTTATTGATGGGTTACCTAGAACAAGAATGGGAAATGAAGGGATTTGGGTCATTGTAGATTGTTTGACTAAAAGTGCAAGATTCATTCCTGTTCGATCAACTAGGACCGCATCAAAGTTGGCTGAGTTGTTTGTTAAGTGGATAGTTCGATTCCATGGTATTCCGAAGATTATAGTGAGCGATCGAGACCCATTGTTCACTAGTGGATTTTGGAAGAGCTTTCAGGAAGTTTTGGGAACCAAGTTGTGTTTGAGTACAGCTTATCATCCTCAAACAGATGGTCAGACCGAGAGAGTCAACCGAGTTTTGGAAGATCTTCTTAGAGCTTGTGTTTTGGATTTCGGAGGATCATGGGAAGATCATCTTCATTTGGTGGAATTTTCGTATAACAACAGTTACCAGTCAAATATTGGTATGGCACCGTATGAGGCATTGTATGGAAGACCGTGTAAATCTCCGACATGTTGGTTAGAGACCGGAGAAAAGTTGATGCTTGGGCCAGAGATGATTCGACAGACTTCGGATTTCATAGAGATCATTCGGCAACGAATGAAGGCAGCCCAAGACCGTCAGAAAAGTTATGCCGATAAGCGTCGTAAGGATTTAGAATTCGACGTAGGTGATATGGTTTTTGTGAAGATTTCTCCGCTGAAGAATGTTATTCGATTCGGGAAGAAAGGAAAATTGACTTGGAGATTTGTTGGACCATTCCCGATTATCGAGCAAATTGGAAAGCTCGCCTACAGATTGGAATTACCAGAGAAGATGTCGGGTGTGCACAATGTTTTTCACGTATCGTATCTACGGAAGTATATGCACGATTTGAATACAGTGGTTTCTGCTGATAGCTGTGAAGATTTTGAAGTTGATCCAGTCGATAAGAGACCTCGTAAGCCGCTTCGTGTTGTGGAAACCGACACGAAACAGCTTAGGAGGAAGGTAGTTAAGTTGCTCAAGATACAATGGAGTGATGATGATAACGACTGTACGTGGGAGGTGGAAGAGAGGATGAAGGCAGCTCATCCCGAACTCTTCAAGGTATGGCCCTAAGGTGTCATGTCATCTCACGATATTGTAACTTGTTCTGGTTTTAGAGTTCTGCATGCTAAGCTAGAATTGGATGCATGGTTTGTTGATTGCTATGGATGGTAGGCGTGCAGAATAGTCTTTGATTGCTCTTGTTTTTTTGGAATTTCGGGGATGAAATTCCTAAGAGGGAGAGAATGTAACGACCCCTATTTTTACGAATCGAATGATTGAAACCAGTGTTATTTGGACGATAGTGTTGTAGCTTGAATCGAGTAGAAGTTAAGTCATCACGAAGTCCAGGCGAGAATTTGACTAAGTCTTAGGTCATAGGCGACCTAAGGTGTTAGGTCGTAGCAATTGTGGCGACCTAAGAAGACTGACCAACTTAAGAGTTAGGTCGTATGATAGCTTAGGTTGTGTAGGAAGTTATATCGTAGGCGACCTAAGGATTGGGATAGGTCGTATGGTAGATAAGTCGTATTGGTTTAGGTCGTTTATGAGTTTGGGATGACCTATAGTACTTGACCGACCTAAGGGTTTCCGACTTAAGAGTTAGCGACCTATAGGCATTAGCGAGTTAAGAGAGTTGGCGACCTAGCGGTTATCGAGTTGGCATAGTTAGGTCGGCAACGACCTAAGTAGTAGTGAGCGACCTAAGGAGTAAGTCGTGGACGACTTAGGTATTAGGTCGTAAGGGGTTAGGTCGTAACCCGGTTATGTCGCGTGAGTTGTTAGGTCGCGTGTTGTTTTAGGTCGCGTGAAGGCTTAAGGTGTTAGGTCGCTGGGTGTTAGGTCGTGAGCGACCTAGGAGACGAATGTGTGTTGAGTCGCAGGAGCGTTAGGTCGCGAAGAGGTAGTCTGTGTTAGGTCGCATATTCGTTAGGTCGTAGGTCACGGATGCGCATTCATTAGGTCGTAAGTCGTATGAAGGCGCTAATCTGCTAAGCGCTAGGTCGTAGGTCGTAGAAGCTTTGGTTGTTAGGTCGTAGGGTTTTTTTAGGTCGGAGGTTGTTAGGTCGTGGGGTTTTTAGGTCGTGGACGACCTAAGAGCGGACGACCTAAGGGTATTCAGCCTATAAATAGGAGGGGTTTTCTTCATTTTTGGAATCCGGATTTCGAAGCGACGAAGTGCTGCCATTTTGAGAGCTCGACTTCTACACTTCTTCACTTCTTTTCTCCACTCTAATCTAGTGATTCCATCCATCCAAGTTGAAGATCAAATTGAAAATTCAAGAGCTTAGATTGAAGATCTTCATCCTTCGAAGAGAGATTTCATCGTTTGAAGCGGATTTGTGATAGATCGAGTTAGATCCTTCGCTGTCCAGATCTGAATTGTGTTGCTTTTGAGTTGTTTAGGTGATTTGGTGAGTGGTGATTATCTCTCACACGGATCCAAAGGAGTATATCGGATCGTTGGCTTGATTTGGTGTTAAAGTAGAGATTTCCATGCATTTTCCTAATCATATGTGTAGATCCATATAGATCCATTGCTCATGATGATTTGACATCCATCTTACTACATGTTAACCTATGCAAGTTCATTCATCAAGATTATAGAGACATTGCTCATGTTTTCATGCTTGTTAGACTTTCGACTCTTTAATTACGAAATTGCCATTATTGTTATAATTGTCTATTTAGACCATATTTGAATGCTTGATTACTTGGATTAATGTTTGACTTGATTGATTGCTATGAACTAGATGATTGATGATTTGATTTAGACAAGTTGGTCGAAGATGATTCAAAAGCTAAGGGAAAGGCTCTTGAATTGGAGAAGCTGCTCGTGGCATATGTAGCGGATGATGAAGCTCTTATGCATAGATTTGATGATGATGATGTTGAGATGAAGCTTTGCGAGGATGTGATGAAGCGAGGCATGATATGAGATAGTCTTGGCCTAATCCAGACGGGATCATTCCAAACATGTTGACAACTCGGTGATATGGTTCGAGTTGAGGATAATGGTTGGCTCGAGAGGCGCTTGAGCTAGTATGAAAATAGTCGTCGAGGAGGATGACTAGAAGGCTGAGATCTCATTGTTGTTGAAGGTTCTAGCATGCTCAAAGCAAGAGTACATTGGGAAGATTCGATAGTCCCTGAAGGCTAATGATTGATAGTCAAGTACTCTGGGCAGATTCGATAGTCCTAGGCACGGGTCACGATGACGTGCAGAGTTATGTCTAGAACCGGGGTTTCCATTAGCCCTTGACGGAAGGCTGAAAGAATGTGCCAGTCATTCAATTAACGATGATATCAAGGCAATGATAACAGTGATAGCCAGAGTCATGGATGTTTGGTTGTATCGTCATTCGGTCTCAAGAGCGGTATTTTCTGGGTGCTTATCTGATCTTGGTTTAGGCCTTGGGGGTTTGTACTTGGAAAACATCGCCCTTGACCCGAGTGATAATTGCTTTACCTTAAATTGTGTGCTTTGCTATGTTTGCTTCTACTTAGTGTGTGTTTGGGGGCTATCACTGTAGAAAGAGGTGGAGTGGGAGGGCTGTATTCCTATTCCTTTTGCTTTATGCTCTTTTGGTATGTTGTTAGTTAATTTACTGCTCACTAAGACCGTTGTCTGACTCAAGGCTTTATGTTTTAACTCTTATTGCCTTGGGCTGTTCGTCCATTTTGGGACGGGCAGACTAGGTAGCAGGTGACAGGTGATGTTCTTGCTTTCCACGATGTTGATATCGAAGACGAGCTGGAGGGTTGCATATTATCTTCTTATTATATGTACTGGGTGTTCCGCTGTTTGTATTTTCTCTGAGTGTTATGTAGTGAGGCTTGTTGTATTGACTATTCAGATGTTGTATTCAACTATTATGAAGTTTTATTGATGAGATTCTATTCTGTGAAGCTTCACTATATGTATGTTCTATTGTATTTTATCCATGCGCTGTGAGTAATACGATAGATTCTGTTGTTTTAATTTACCCTGACAATCGTCCATGGCTGCCTGGCACACTTTATAGCGCACTTTCTCTAGGTTCAGTGCAGGGGTTATGGGCGGTCGTCACAAGAAGGGAGAGTCCAAATGGTTTTGGTCTAACCACCAAATGGTTTGGATGATGGCATTTGACTTTTGGGCTTGAGCGTTGTTATTTTGGGCTTAGGAGGACTTTGCTTCGGTAATGGGTTGGATGACAAATTGTTTTCTCTACTCCAACACTTAGCCAAATTTGGTTATTGTTATCCCACTTTTTGGCAAAGCTGAGATACCCAAAACTGACTAAAAACCGATAATAACTAGTCATGAATATTCAGCTATGCATTGCAGGGTAACCATGGATATCGATGAATTTTGTCCAAGTCCGGATCGGGCTGCAATTGACAAGACATGACAAGCAAAGCCATGGAAGCCAGCGTTTCAGATTTCAGGTTAATCGGAGTTCGTATGAATGAGATATGATCGGTACGAGTTGGATACAAGGTGTTGTTCGTATCCATCAGAAAACCAAAGTGACGACCTGTTCGAATCCATCAGATTCGTATCCATCAGAGAGTCATCGTCAAGTTCGAATCCCTAGGGACTTGGCGACTTCGGATCGATCGTCTTCGAATCGATCAGGTACGAGTCAGTCCGCGGTCATGAAGCTCGAATCCATCATTGGGCCTCATTTCGTATCCATCAATATCTTAACGATCAGAGCAGCCTCTCATTCGAATCCATCCGTTCGTATCCATCAGTAGGCCGCACTTCGTATCGATGGACTTCGTGTCGATCAACCTTTGGCCAGAGAGACTTATTCGAGTCCATCGGCATGGCTCCTTGTTCGAATCCATCAGTAAGTAGTCCACTTAGTAACAATCACCTAACGTCAACTTCGCATCCATCAGAGAGTCGCTGCTTCGTATCCATCATGGGACCATGCTCGAATCCATGAGCAGAGACCGGTTCGTATCCATCAGGTCAACGAGCCTGGGTGACGTGTTATTCTTCGATACGAGCAAGGCGAAATTCATGGAGTCGACACGGTCATCTCGGAGCAAAGGGCGGATCGATGCGAGGAGTGCGCGCCACGTTGCCGCGTTATCATGTGCAACCATCGATTCGAAGGCATGGATTCGAAGTGAGGGACTCGAAGCGAACAGCCAACCGAGAAACTTCAACTCGTATCGATCATATCTCCCAAGCCACAAGGCCAAATGCTATGAAATTTTCACAGTAGCTTCCATACAAGGTAAAGAATGTTCCTGCCAAGTTTCAGCTCGATTGGACTAATCCTTGATGGATACGAAATCACTTCATATCGATCGCAGATCGAGTCGAAACTTGGTGGGACCGGTCGCGTGGGCCCACTCACGTGCCAGAAAAAGTCTCCTGAAGTTTGGGCGAGATCTGGGCCTCCTACACCTATAAATAGCCCCCTGAAGCCTTTAGAAAAGGGGATCTTTTTGGCCATTGGACGTCCAGACTCTGCCGGATTCAATCCTACTTCTTTCCATTTGCTGTTATAAAGAAATTCACTCATTGTATCTGCTGTAATCATCTGTAATCAGCAAAGAACATCAATAAAAGATAAAAATCATTGAAGTGGACGTAGGCCGGAGATAGCCGAACCACTATAAATTTCCTGTTCTTGTGATTTATTTCTGGATTGCTGTTTATTGCTAGCTTAGATCTGAGATTTGTGTTTGAATAGTGCTGATTTGTATTCATACACTGGTGCTTTCACAACACTTGGGGTTTGTGACCATTTTTGGTGCAAACAGTTATGTTGGCCATTTATGTTTCATGTCGATTATACCTATGATGATTGATACCAATCAGTTTGTAATTGTAGATTTTTATTGCTTGATTTTTGAGGGGCATGCAAGGATCAATCGACTGTTGTTTTGGATAACTATTTTGATGCATATGTTCGGTGATGGTCAATTTAATGATAAAAGAAATGATATGATTTTCGAATGAGAAAACTATAAATTTACTTTGGGATCAACATAGTGAAGTAGTGTGATCGCTTCAAAACTAGAGTAGTGAGATTTTGTGGCATTGAGATTTGTCTAGAAATGTTCTGAACTTCGACGTATCGACGAGGAAAATAGTTTTGGTCGAGGGCTTCAAGTGAGAAATGTGTGTGGGACTTAGTGATGGTCCGAGAAGGCACACTCGACGAGGTAAAGTGATGGAGTATGGTGTAATGTGTCCTACCATTGAGTCGTGTACTGAAGGGATAATTGATAACTCTTGATGTGATGTTTGTTTTATGGGACATGGTTATAGGAGGATGCTCACCTACGTACCCTTGACCTTGGGTATAATCCGGCATGCCTTGCTGACGGTAGTACCTTGGTGATGGCATGTGATCGAATACCGAATCCGATTGTGACATAGTGTGTCACCGACCTTTGTGATGCAAGCCTTTGGTGATGGTCGTTGTGATTGCTTTGGTTGCTATGTGTGCTATGATTGCAACATTTGCTTTGATTGATGTGCGACTAGGGTGGACGTCTTGTCCTGACATCAATATTGTACTTAGTATTATACATCCATATTGTGATTGTAACACCCCGAAAAATTAATGATAATTTATAAGGCTCCAAAAATGAAATTTGAGAAAATGATGGAATTTGGCCATGAAACTTACATCGTTCTGTTCGTGGCAGTTTTTTGAACAACTTTCATATTTTGAGTTTCGTGATAAGAGCTCAAATGAAGAAGTTATCGGCGTTTGAAGTTTCCAGAGTGAAAATAATTAAAAACGAAAAGGGAAATAAATTATAATTAAATACGGACCCCACCGGTCAACCCCCTTCTTGGGCCAGTCGATCGCCAACGGTCCGATCAACTAGTCTACAGGTGATGGCCAGGGTTTGAACCTTGACAAAACAGTCCAAATTTAATTATTTTAATATAACTGTTATGATTGATTCGAGTGCCTATAAATATAGGCCTAACCCCTTACTTCTCTTCCCTTATTTTCTGATCAAAGCAGTGAAGCTCTCTCATTTTCCCTTTTCCTCTATTTCTAAAAAAAATAAAATTATAAAATTATATATATATATAATTGGAGAAGGGCGGAAAATAAAAGGGAAGAAGAGAAGAAGCGAATCAATACTGCGGAAAAAGATAAATTTCTATAGTTATAAATCTATATTCCTTTTAATCCAAAATCTCTTTTCAGGTCATAATTCTAATAGTATGTATATACTTATTACACATTTTCTTTTGGGTTAGAAAAGGAGTCAAGTAAAGGAATGGATTCAGATTCGGAAGGTTTGGAAAGCTAGAAAGGTGAGTAGGAAATTATATAATCAATTTATGACATTGAAATTTATATCGTTGGATTTTATTTAATTATTATGCTTGTATGAGATATGACGAGTTGTAGGCTTAAAAAAAATGTATAAGTTTTTTGTCTACATATTCTATTAAATAGGTAACTAAAATAAGAACAATATGTACAACCTAATCTGGAACTTTGGAATCAGTCCCAAGTAATTATTATTGAAGGATATTTGCAAAATGGTAGAGTTTATTCCAGATCTATAATTGGGTTGTAAATTAGATTGCCCTTGTTGACTTGGAATGTGAATTTCTATATTTTAATTTATTTGGAGTGGAGTATAATTTAATTATATCTATTTCTCCATAATTTTCATAAATTATCCAATTCCAACAAAATATGTATAAAAATGAGTCGTTTGAATTAACAAGGAATATACCAAAAAGGAAAGAGATATGTAAAGTATGGATATTATTCTCCATAGTTTCCACTATCTATTTCAATAAAAGAAGGGAAATAATTCCTTGTAATTTCAAATAAAGCAAAGGCCTCACTTTTGGTTAATTTATGGAAAGCTATAATGGTAATCTTTTTTGGAAGGACACCTCTGATAAATTAAAATGCGAAAAGGAATGCTCTAGTTTAGGAATTAATAGTTAGAAATAGGATAATATATATACACACACACACGTATAACCATGCTTAATGATTAAAAATAAAATTACATATACATAGCATAATTTATTATGTTATTTTTGTTAGTTATTAATAAGATAATAATTATAGGACTAGGAGGTTGAAAAAGAAAGGAATAATAATTCCAAAATTTATAGACAATAGCTACTAATTTAATGGGAAAAAATTTGTAGTTAATAAAGAGTTAAAGGAATTAAATGAGGATCGATTAAGCATTTTTATGGCATTTATGGGGAAATTGAATATGCATAATATGTGGAGTTTGAAACGGGTAAATAAATAATATTAGAGATTGTCCAATTTAGACATTAATGACCAATTATTACGGACAAAGGACATTTAACTAGACATAAGAAGAAAATGAGGAAACCAAAGCCGTATTGTATAAAATAGGAATAATTACATAGCTAACAAGTAAGTATTAATACTACTAAACATACGTAGAAAGCAATATAAATTTCATAGTAGGAAATTATATAGCTTTGATTATACGTTTAGAACGAGTGTGAATTAGTGGGCCTAGCCCAATACTTAGCCTTTGGGTGATACGTTTGGTTTAGTGGGTTGGCATGCGAGGTTAGTGGAGTTACACAATATAAGTCTGCCCTTAATCTAAAGGCTACTAACAGTTGTGTAAACTTACTACTGATGTAAGGCATCTCCAATGGTAGGACTCGTGAGGAAGGGATATGCATTATGGATGGGTGAGGGAAAAATCTACTTAGGGTTTGCCTCAGATTTGGAGCATTAAATGGTCCGGTACTTTTAAGGAAATGGGGTCTGCTTCATTTCCAATAAGATGTATTAAGTAACCGAAAGGGGCATTTTTCATTAACATACTAAGGTTAGTCTAAACGGGATCTCAATTGTGAAAGGTCGATGGCATATGTAGGTATTTTGTACCGGTATTTAGTAGTAGGTTTGGCATATAGGCTATGACCACCAACGGTTCCGAGCAAGTGGTAGTAAAGACTTTCTTATGTCCTGATGGATTTTGCTTCCTACAAGTGTAGAATCCATATAGGAGACGCATAGACCTCAAAATAGATGGTTAGATAAAAATTTGTTATTGGAGGTAGGCTAGTTAATCCTTAGATGAGTCTTTGAGATGCGTTAGTCGTATGACAATTAAATTATAAAGTAGCATATAAGGATCATCGGTCTTTGTAGCTAGACCCGATCGACAAGTGTTTGCGTTGTAGAGGGCCCGCTTTAGGGACCGAGGTAGTAAATGGTCGTTGGGTCTACCTCCTCCCTATGTAAGAAGTATTAAGTGGCCGAGGTTTTTGGGTAGTTCATCTTTATATATATATATATATATATATATATATATAGTAATACCTCGGTGGAGGTTAGACGTATCATGTGTGCGCACATAAGACTTAACAGATTAGCCATAAGTAATAGACAAAGCACTTAAATGGAAATCAATTGGCATAAATTAATGGTATAGTAGATTCTTTTGAAGATTGTTACCCATTTCCATCACACTCATGTATTATTTTATTCTGCATTTGTAAGGACAAATGTTTATAGCTGTCTATGTTTAACTCTAATAAATGTATTTAAAATTTCCGCTGTAAAGATATATATTGGAATAATATATGTTATTCCATTTGTGTGAGATTCTGTACTACCTTTATTTTCTTTCTTACCTTTAAAGAACCGCCTCTCCGGCACTTGGACTTGTGGCATGTGAATACCGTGGATGTATTAGTGTCGATTTCCGAAGGTCGAAGAAATGGGTCTTTACACAAAGCTTACGAGTAAGTTGTGTTAAGAGATATAATAGATGTTCTTTTTTATGTCAACACATGCTTCCTAGTTATATATTCAGTTGGCTGATGATGACAACTTCAATTATTTTCATTAATTATATTATCAAATATTAATATTTTCACTTTTCTACTTTCAAAATCATAAATTTCGTAACATTGTTGTAATCATTGAGTATTTTTACCTTTTTAATTTTTCTTGCTCACATATGGAGAACGCTTGCTTTTGAGATTAAATGTGATAATAAATAAGAGAACACATTATCAATACATCTGATCAATATATTTACCATTTGTTGGAGTTTAGTTTATAGTTGAAGAGTTCTATCCATCAACCAGTTAAATATATGGTTTGGATATGGAGTAAACATTGCTTAAACTAATCTTGAACTAATTCTCTTGATGTTTATAATATAACACGACAGTAAATGTTAATACAGTTTCCTAAGATTTAACGTGTCTACTTATCGCTTTATGTACATGGAGTGGTTAATTATTTTATTGCAGAACTAGTGATGAAGGTTTATTTAATTAATGTTATAACTCACTATTATTGGACCATGTATTCATTTAATGATGCATATGATGCATTTAATTATTCTAATGATGGATTAGTGATGTAGGAGTGATTTTTTGTTCTTCTGGCATTACTACATCACTCCTACATCACTGATTCACCATTAGAATGATTAAATAAGATATGCACACTCAATATACACACACTACAAAAAATAATGGATTTGAAGACTGAAAAGTGAAGACCAAAGTTCATTGGTCTCTAATTAAAAACTGATTAAAGACCGTAAAATTCAGTTTCTAAACATTTAATTTGGAGATATATTTTCAGTTTTTAATCAGTCTGTAAAATTTGATATCAAATAAAGACCAAATTTCAGTCTTTAATCAGTCTTTAACTCGGTCTCTAATCAGTTTCAAAATAAAAGGTTTTATATGTTCATGTAGAGCATAGACACAAATATAAATTTATATGTGTGCATACAGTTCGTAACATAATATTACATTATATACAAATATTGCTTACCGATTTTTAGGCCTTATATCATAAAAAACGGTAGTATTATCAATTACAAAATTAGGCTCTAGGTTTATAACAACATGGTAATAAATTTCTAGGATAGTCCTTCAGAATAATTAATTTAAAGATAAAGGTAAATGATTATATTTATTTTTCGAAGAAAAATGATAGATGATAAATAATGAAAGAATCGTCATTCTTTTAAAGGAAAATAATAAATGATAAGTATATATCTAGATTTATAATGTAGACGTGATGAAGTTGAATCCTTATGGATGCAATTAATCAAGGTTTAAAAATTGGATATCAGGAACCTTAAAATGCTCGTGATTTCATATGCCAAAACTATCATAGCAGTGCAAAAAAAGAAATATTTGTAAAGGAAAAATTAGAAAGAGAACTAATGTTTCCAAATATATATATTCAGTTTCTGATGGAACTTTAGTTTCGTTTTTATGTCTTATAATATGCATGATCGATGATATTTAGTTGATACAAAGCTAATTCAAAAAAAATTAACTTGGGTGCAGGCAGTAGGAACTAATTTAACAAACTTCTATATTTGAATATTGATTAAATGATGTAGATAGGATTCGATTTCAATGCCTCTAACTAAATAATTTAGAGACATGTCATTATTTCATACATGACATTTAATAATATTTCTAATTATGAGTCAATTTGACATGTTTAACAGAAGTAATCGCATATCTTAAACAAAAGAATTACAGTTGAGATGAAAGCGCTAGGAACAAAAAAATACAAATACAAACATACATATCAAATTTATCTAATTATTAATTTTAAATAAACAGTTTATAATTGGGTAACCCATTTATTAACAACTTAAAATTCAAAAAAATAAATTTAAAAATAAGAATTTTGAATGATAACATTAAAAATTGTTTCAAAAGTCTTAGCTAATAGAGCGAGCACAAGAATGAATGATCGAATTGATTGTTCACAAACAACTTTCATTAAGGGTAGAAATATCACAGATGGAGTGGTTTTGTTCAAGAATACATTAATCATTGTTGTAAAAATAACATTACATGTGCTCTGCTAAAACTAGATTTTGCGAAAGCTTTTGATTCGGTTGATTGGGATTTTCTAGTTGATATGTTATCGGCTAGAGGTTTTAGTCGCAAATGGATTGGCTGGATTATGACTTTGCTTAAAACCGGTAATTCTAGTATAATGGTTAACGGTACTTTAGGAAATAAAATTCAATCTAAACGAGGATTAAGGTAAGGTAATCCTTCATCGCCTCTTTTGTTTAACTTATCCGCAGATGTTTTCGCTATGATAATTAACAAAGCGGTTGGTAATGAATCTTTGGGGATGTTGGTAGTGAAATCTCGTGCAATGGTCTCTCTGTTCTTCAATTTGCGGATGATACCTTATTATTTACCCTCATTTGCCTAATCATGTCATTACCCTTAAATTTATATTATATAACTTTGAACTTCTTTCAGGGCTAAAAATAAACTTTGATAAAAGTTCGGTTTTAGTAGTAAATGATATTGATATGGTTGTAGGTTTAGTTGCTAATACATTTAATTGTAAAACTATGAAGTTTCCTTTTGATTATCTTGGTTTTCTGATTAGACCAACTAAACTTAAGCATGATGACTAGCTTATTATTATAGATAAAATTAAAAATAGGATTTCTAATTGGAATGTGAGGTTTTTATCTAGAGCGGGTAGATTAGCTCTCATCAATTCTGTTTTATCTGCTCTTCCGATCTATTGGATGTTTATGCATCTTTTCCCATATTGGGTGATTAACAAAATTGATAAAATAAGAAGGGAATTCTTATGGAGTGGAGATAATTCTAACAGTAGTCTTAAATGTTTAATTAATTGGGAAACAGTTTGTAAATCAAAAAAGGAAGGTGGTTTAGGAGTCAATACTTTGCGTAACATGAATTTGTCTTTGTTAGGGAAGTGGTTATGGAAATTTAAGGATGTTAATGATAAATCTATTTGGAAAGAAACCATTTCTAAACATTATTATAATGGTAGTAATAATTTATACTAAATCACACCTTCTGTTACTAATAATTTGTCTAATTTTTAGAAATATATTTTAAAATGTCATGAGATTTTTAACCTTGGTATTAATACGATTGTTCATTCAGGTAATAATACTTCTTTTTGGCATGATCGTTAGATATCTGTCATTCCTCTTAGGATATAATTTAAAGAGTTTTACGAAATTTATTACTTTAAGAAAGCTTTAATTTTAGATGTTTTTTCTCCAAATAATGATCCCCCTTGGAATTTTAGTTTTAATATAATCTTAGAAGGTACAACTCTTAGAGAATTTGCTTTATTATGTACTAGATTGAATTTATATAATATTGATAACAAAAATGATATTATTAACTGAGAATGGGATAAGAGTAAGAAATTCACTTCAAATTCTTTTTATAAATTTCTTAATTTCTTGGGCGTAACTAATAACTCTTTTAAACTTATTTGGAAAACAAACGCTCCTCCTAAACCTAAAATTCATATGTGGTTAATCATGCATGAGAAACTAAATACTATTGAATTTTTAGAAAGAAAAAATATGAAAATTGATAATGAATGTACTTTTGTAAATTGTATTTTGAAGATATTAAACATGTGTATTATGATTGCATGGATACTTACTACATTCTCAATAATACTCTCAAAATCTTTAACTTTAGTCTTACAACTAATTACTGATTGTGATTATTATTGGAATAATTTAAGATTTAAGTTTAAAAAGGAAAATAGATTTTTACTTGATGCTTTATTCATTATAATTTGTTGGTATATTTGGTTTGAGAGAAACCGGAGACTTTTTAATAATAATAGTCATATTAATAAATTGATTTTTATAATATCGTCATTTTGTTTTAATTGGATCTCCAATCCTAAATATAGATTAGCTAAAAATAATCATTTCAAAGAATATCTTAATAAGGTTAGTAATATAATTAAGCTATTTAAACATAAAAACAATATTTTTTAACTTTAATAATTATAGCATTATCATTTTCTCAAATTTGAATGATGATTTTACTGATTATCAAAATGTTCTTTTGATTAAAGGAGCATAAGGATAATTTTTATGTTGTTTTAGTTTATAAGTTTTTAACTTCATATTTTATTAACTTTTTACCTTTTTGATTTCGATATCTCTTTTTTACGTCTTTAGAGTTGGTTATGATGTTGCATAATGAGCTTGGATTCTTTTTAGTATATTTCTTATTTTAGTGGATTTTCCATACTATAATTTTAGCTTTAGTTTTATTACTTTTACTTCATTAATATGTACATACATATATATATATATACATATATATATCATTTATATACATTATGTGTATTATTCTAATAATTTCCTTTAGTTCCATTTACAGATACTGGTTTAGGCTAGAAACGGTGCTAGATTACTATTTGCAAGTTTTCAAGATTGCTATTGACAGGATTGCAGTGAGGCGTTCATTTTGGAACTTCTGCGTTTGCAGTGAGGAGTTCTTTCCAATTCTTCCGCATCTACAGTGTGGCGTTCTTCGTTCTGGATCATTTGCATTTGCAGTGAGGCGTTCTTTCCAATTCTTCCAAGTTTGCAGCGCGGCTTTCTTCATTCTGGATCATCCCATTTGCAGTGAGGCGTTCATTCTGGATTTTTCGAGTTTGCAGTAAGGCGTTCTTTCTCACTTGGAGCTATCTATCGATCTCATTCACACTGGGTTTCATCATGGATTTTCGGGTACTTCTAACACTTCATTATCGGACGGTGGCCTTGCCAAAGCTCGATATTGAGGTGTAATGGGCGGTGGCCTTGCCGGAGCTCATTCTAGATGTACCTGAGTCTTTTTTCATTGTTTTTGTATTATGATTAGTTACCTGCCATGCATGTTGGCAGCACCTTTGTTTTTAGTGATATATATATATATATATATATGTATATATACATACATGTGTGCTCTCCTCTACTTTTGAGGATTACACATTTCTCTCAAAAAAATAAGAATTTTAAATTTTTTTAATCGAATGATTAGGAAGAAGCCTGTAACACCCTAAAATTTTACGGAAATTATAACAAGAATTTAATAAGAAAAGTAAATTTAATTATAATAAGGACTAAAAATTAAATTTTCACAACCAATTGAATTTGGCTACTAAACTTGCACCATTGCATTCGTAACGATTTTCTAGATGATTTTCATATATAACTTATCATGATCTGAGTTAGTATGAGAGATTTACGAGCATCGAAGAATTAAACAAGAATTAAAATAGATATAACAAAAATAAAAAGGGCCAGGTCGACCATTGATTAGGCTAGGCCGACCATAGGCGGTTGACCAAATCCTAGGGGCGGTCGACTCGACCCTTGTTTAATTGTGTGATTATGTGCCTATGTCGCTTCATTTGAACGGCTGAGATCAAGAGCTTGCGAACGTAGAAAAGGATGATCGGTTGAGATGATTGCTGAGTGAAATCTAATGCTTGTTAACCCTTAAGTAACTATGTAAATTAGCTCTAAACTCTAATCCTAAATTACGAACAATATAAACACTTGGATACTTTATCCTTTAAACGGAGGTTGTATTTCTCCATGGCGACTATTGGTTGCACTAAGAAAATAACAGACTACATCCCCATATTTGAACTCCGACTAGATGTAAGCCGCTATTTTTTTTCAAACTGCAATAACTTCTTCAAACTAACTCAGAATTAGGCGAGATTTCGACCGATGAACTCCCATCTAAATTATGGACAATATGGAATACTTAGATATTTCATCTTGTAAATGCATGTTATAGTTCTCTATGCTGGCTAACGATTGTACTTAACTAATAACATACTACATCCTCATATTTGAACTCCGACTAGGCAGAAGCTGCTATTTTTTGTTCAAGCTACAATAACTTCTTCATGCTAACTCGGAATCGGGCGAGACATGGACCAATGAATTCTCGCCTAAATTACGGACAATGTGAAACACTCGGATACTTCATCTTGTGAACGCACACTATAGTTTTTCAGGGTGACTAACATGTGTACTTAGAAAATTACAGGTTGCATCCCTATATTTGAACTCCGCTAGATAGAAGTCACTATTTTTTTGTTCAGACTGCAGTAACTTCTTCATACCAACTTGAAATTTGGCGAGACTTCAACTGATGAACTCCCGCTTAAATTACGGACAATATGGAACACTCGGATACTTCATCTTATGAACACATGCTCTAGTTCTCCAAGGTGACTTTCGATTGTACTTAGCACATATAGACTACATTCCCATATTTGAACTCCGACTAGGTAGAAGTCATTTTTTTTTTCAAATTACAGTAATTTCTTCATACTAACTCGGAATTAGGCAAGACTTAGACCGATGAACTCTCACCTGAGTTATTGACAATATGGAACATTCGAGAACTTCATCTCGTGAATGCACATTGTAGTTCTCCATGACAACTAACAGTTGTACTTAGAAATAACAGATTACATTCCCATATTTAAATTTTGATGAAAATTATAATTAAACTTTTATATCTTAAAATTTGAAATTAAATTTTTAATGAAATTCAAAGCATAATAATTTTATTTAGAATTATTTTATATCTATTTCTAATAGTCAAATCAAATTTAAATATTTAAATGGGTAACACAGGTATTAAATTGGTTGGATCAGACTGACCTATGCATTAAATGTGTCAAAAAGAATAGGTTATAAATCAATTGGGTCAAAATCGACCCAACTCATTTTGATCCCACCTAACTTGTTTGATGGGTCTAACAATTTATACCAAGCCAGAGACAAGAACAACTCAAAATATTTAATATCTAATTAAAATAATTATATTTAAACACACACATATATATTTACTGTAATTAGAAATAATTAGAGAATCAATTACAATTCATTTTCTTTATTTTAGATCCTAAATAATTACAAAACTAGTTACATATTAATTCTTCTTGAGAATTAATTACAATTATATTATATTTTAAATTACATGATCAAGTAATTATATGAAATTTCAAATCATGATCAAAATTGCGCATAATGAATTATTGTTCTATAGCATTCTCATAAGGATCTCAACATATATTATAGTTTCTTTGTAAAGGTATCTTTTACATAACTAATTTGATTTACTCAGTGGCATGCTAATAATGTATTAATTAAAATTATTACAAAATTAATATTGATGATGAAAAGATCTTAAACCTTCTTCTTCGTAGATATGTCAGATCAATTATGACCTCGGTTATAATATTTCTTAGTTTTCATTTACTTGAAGAAAATCATAAGCTATAGATGTCGTATCAATTGTGACCTCGAATATAATATTAAGTAAAAAAATGATGAATCTGATTTTAGTAAAATTTTCGGTATATGTATAGCAATTTACGGTGGATGAATGGAATTTGCCAATATTGTAACAATATTCCCATAAAAAGGAGATTATTTTTTATACGATTATTATTTCTAGAAATAAAAAAGTTATATTTTAGCAATTAATCAAAAAATTGTTAGAAGTTTAGATTTCATTTTGAATAATATATATTTAAATGGTATTTAAAAAAACTAAGAACTAAGAGTTATATATGTAAACAATGAAACTTAATAAAAATATTCAATAAACATTAAATTATGTTAACGTTTATTTGACTACTTCCCCTCCCACTTTCCACTTATAGCGCATCTCATCTCTGTATCTCACACAAATATCTCACGTATAAAACTTTTCGTCTCCCGCCAAAAATTTTTACACCACACCCGCTTGCTTGCTCGTCTGATTCTCACTCACTTCAAATTCAGATTTATGTTTCTCTTCTTTGCAAATCAGAAGTTTACAGGTAATTATTTCATAATTTCTAACTTTATTTGTTGTTTGAAGGGTTTATTTTAAACAATTAATTTTCTTATGTAGAAGAAAGCTGAAATTGATTAGGCCCATGATGTTTCCTCTTTGAAATTTTGATGAAGAAAGTGACGAAGGCCATTGTTTAGATAATTTTTTTGCTCTAATTATTACATTAGATTTTGCTTATTTCAATACAATGCATTTCTATCTCAATATATATTCCTGAATTGATTTCTCTCTTCATTTAATGAATTTGATTGTTTCCACTAGGCGATGTTCGTTTGTAATCATTAAAATTATCAGAGAATTCTCTATTTGGTAGTGGGATGAATCAAGCTACAATAGAACTAGGTTGATTGTATGTATGTTGTTACACCTTTGAATGTTCTATGACATATTACCATTTTACATCTACAACCAATCATGCCTCATAAACATCGCATATTGAAAAAAAAGATCATTCTTAAAATATATTGTTTTTTTCCTCTTTTAATTTTGTTATCTACTCCATTACTTCAAACAAAAGGTATATCTAGTACAAGTCCTTCACCTCGTAATTGGCAAATGTAAATTGACAACTTTATATACAATTTAGCTTCTATAACCAAAGCTTGCATAAAAAAAGCTTCTTCGTTGATATTAGAATATAGGCCCGTATCTCCATACCCTTTGAGTCGACAATAATTCACACGAGTCCAACTCAAATTGAACGGGAATACGAATCTTTAGGGGCGAAGAAGAAAAAGATAGAAGGAAACAGGAACAACAACACAGAATCTCACAATCGCAGCGGAACAAAATACAATATATAATAACTGATCTTTATACAAAAAGAACAATAACCGTTTCATACATACAAACATCAGAGTACAACAATCAATATGGACAGTTATTATAACTTGTCCTCTCAAATGTTGAATATACAGCCTACACACAGTGGAATATAATCAAGTATGTGAAATACGCCAGAGTCTCCTTCAGCTCGTCTCCTGAGCTCCATAGCATTCTAACCTGAATCTGTAATACTCGGTCTGACTCGAGCATTATAATAAAATAACACCCGTGTTAGTATGGAAAACCAGCGTGAGAAAACAAACTCAATTTGAATTATTACTATGATCAAAATCCTTTGAAAACAAAGGTATCTCGTAAGACCACGTCACATATAAACACAACGGGTTTTTACCTTACGATAACCAAAAACATTTATATCAAAATCATCTGATATTATAATAGTGTTTATAGAAAGTAAATTAGAAAATAGCTGAAATGCTTGCATCTCACATTTCAGCATGGTTGGTATACAACTAAAACCATACAGGCTCGTAGTGGATATTGGATTCCATAAAATGACTGGGCTACTGGGGTACCGTCCGCCACAGTACACCTCTAGAAAAATGTACTGAGGACGTTGCCTGGATCCCCTGCCAACACAGGACCGGCCTACCTCTGACCTAGATAGTACCGAATAAGTTATCACCTCGGGTGTTCCCACCCTAATCGAGCGCCCTCTTTTCCATGCACAACCATATCCATAATTTTAATATATCCGAGGGTATCTAGAAAATGATAACATACCCTACTTGGGTGCGACCCACTTAGCCCTGCTGCATCTCCCCTGTTTTAGTCATTCCCGGTTGATGAGGCTTGAGGCTACGTTTTACCTTTAGAATAATATTCATACTTGGAATGCTAACATTGCCTTCCAGGCAACGATCCATACATGTTGTTCTGGGTCTAAACAAACCGAATCTCCTTCAAATCACCATCTCCATTATTTTCGAGATATCACAATTCGTAACGCACAAATCGGATCGAAGTGGTTTTCAGATTATTAAATCTGATCCCAGTCTCTTCGAAACGATTAATGAATTTGGCCAGAATGATAGTCGGTTATTTAACTATCAAATTACACACATAAGCAGTTACTAGGCCCATATTATAAATCTTTCAAAATATTTATTTCAAAATATCTTTACAAACTTATATATTCAAATCTCTTCCTCAATTACCATATTTGAAAACCATTTCAAAATTTATGTCCATAATAGGATATTTTTCAAACCATATCTATTTCAACCTTTAGGGAAATATTTCCGCATACCCATTCCATAGTTAACATTTCCAAAACATTATTCTTTTATCCAGTACTTAGGAAAATATTTATAATTGTATTTTTCAAAATCATTTACTTCTCAACACTTAGGAAATATTCACAAACTTATATCGATTTTATGGTTATATTCCCAAACAAGGAAATTCCTTTATTACCAACTTATAAAAAATTTACAACCTCTTTTGTAAATTCTCAACTCATTATAACTCATTCCATAAATCTCTGGAATTTTTAAATAAATCCCTTTTACAATTTCCAAAATCAATTTTACTTATTTAAAATCCCATCTACCAATTTATAACTTCTTTATGAATTCCGATTCATTCTTCGAAGTTCATGTTTCGAACACTTGGGAAAATTTTCCTAAGTTCCTTGAATTTTTTAGATTCCTCTTATAAATCATTTCCATTGAATAACTTGGTTTACCAATCTCGAGAGTATTTATAAACACATTTCAACCAGTTACAAAACACTATATATATATATATGATAGTAATTTTTAAAGTATAATAATTTTATTTCCAAAAATCTTTTAGATAATTATTTAAAATATCATACACTTTTAAATAATCAACAATAACTCATTTCTAATTCATTTTTAAATAATACTAATCGATTTTACAATACTTATTTTAAAAATTAGAATTTTATTCCAATTAATATTAGATACTTGAAAAATTCACTTCCGAAGTATTCCAATACTAACTAGCTTTAATTTACATACTTTAATAAATAAAATTTTCCTTTTAATCAAAAATTAACTTCTAAATAAAAATATATTTTTAAAATCCCAATAACCAAGTTCAATTTATAATTCCCTCTCGATTCATAACACATGGATTCCAATTCGATTCCCTAACCATCCTCACCTTCCAAAATAGAATCCACTATTTTTCCCAAAAATCTATTTTCATATCTCAATATAAATTCACACTGTGTATTTATATACCCAATTTATCAACTGATATCATCATCCTTTATTTATAAACATCGTTTATAAATTTATAAACCCCTTTTGAGTATCACCTTTTTATAAAAAAATTATCTCATTTATATAATTCCATTTTATAAATCCATTTCTGTTTAAATTCTATTTATTTCACAAATCCATTTTAAATATCGGTTTTTAATTTCTTTTCCATATTTTTTCCAGAAATCATTTTAAAATACATTGTTCAAAAATCCTTTATATAAATTAATTTTAAAAGCTCTATTTAAAATATTTTTCCTAAATAGATAGGTACAAATCCCAAAATCAAATCATTTATTTTATCCAACCCAATTCCTTTTTAAATTATTCCCAAAATTCAATATAAATATTTTTATTTCTAAAATCGCTCTTGAATTCCATTTTTAAAATCAAAAATATTACTTAAGGTATTTATAATACCAAAATTTAGGCTAGTGCTACTATAGCATCCAAACAATCAAATCACACAATAATCCATAATAGATTATTCAGTTTCAAAATATATCACAATAATCCACAATAATCTACAATAATCCATTAAGTGATATGATTAGGCAAAAGTCGAGAATTAAATGGAAGGAAAAAGGAGACAGAAATAGTGCTTACTTTCATGCTAGTCTCAAGAAGAATCAGAGAAGAGATAACGTAACTTCTATTTACGATATTAATGGAGTTCTTCAAACCTCTCCTGCGGAAATTCAGAAAGCTTTTGTTAATCACTTCACAGCTATGTACAGCAACTCTGACAATTTCATTCCTAATATCAACCAAATCCCCGATAATATCCTCCGAAGACTAAGTACTGATGATGTTAACTCCCTTAGCATTGCAGTTACCCCTGAAGAAATAAAACAAGCAATGTTCTCATTGAATACTGACTCGTGTGGTGGTCCTGATGGGTTGAACGCTCTTTTCTACACCTCTTGTTGGTCGATTGTCTCAACTGATGTATGCAATGCCATAATGCTATTCTTCAAGAAGAGTAAAATTTTCAAGTTGTACAATTATACCAATATAGCCCTAATTCCTAAACGTACGAGTGCTCTAAATGTTAATGAATTCCGTCCTATTTCATGTTGTAATACTCTATATAAATGCATCTCGAAGGTAATAGCATCGAGGCTTAAACAAGTCCTACCAAGTATTGTTTCGAAAAATCAAGCAGCCTTCCTACCTGGTAGGAATATTCTTGACCATGTCCTTCTTTCCCATGAACTTCTAAAGGGATATAAGCGTAAAAATGCTCCCCCGAAAGCCATGATAAAACTTGACATAATGAAAGCTTTTGACATGCTGCAATGGAATAGTATTGTTCGAATCATGGGATACATGAACTTCCCGCCTCACTTTATTTCTTGGATATACGAATGTATCTCCACTCCAACCTTTTCTGTCAATATCAATGGGAAGTTAGCTGGTTTCTTTGACAATAAGAAAGGTATACAACAGGGTGATCCGTTATCAGCTTACATCTTCATCCTGGTAATGGAACTTCTAACGAGGATGTTAGACAATTTAATTATCCATAACAGGTTCAAACTTCATACAGCTTGCAAAGACCCACAAATCACTGCTTTAATGTTCGCTGACGATTTGGTTGTGTTTTGTACTCCTGACTGCAACACTCTCACGAATATTATGAGAACTCTTGATCAGTTTTATTCCATGACGGGCCTAAAGGTAAATCTTCTCAAGTCAGACTTAATTTTGGCAGGTGTTAACGATGAACAGTATGCGCAAATTACTCAAATTATTGGTATGTCCATCAACCCTGACACGGTGTCATACTTGGGGCTGCCTCTATCATCATCAAAAATTACAATTAATCAATGTCTTCCTCTCTATGAGAAGATAACAGCCAGATTGAATTGCTGGACCTCTAGGTCCCTAAGTCAAGCTGGTAGACTAACTCTGATTAAGTCGGTCATATTTGCAATGCAAGTGTACTGGGCTAGAACATATATTCTTCCATATAAACTAATTAACATGATCAGAAATGCATTTATGAAATTCCTTTGGGTAGGCAGAACTACAGGTAAATACATAGCTCCAATAAAATTTAGCAAACTTGAGCGGCCAATGAACAAGGGGGGTCTTGGCATATTCAATCTGAAGCAGTGGAACAGGGCAGCTTTTGCGAAGCATATTGATACCTACTTTAATGGTACAGACAGCCTATGGGCAATATGGTCGGAAAGAAATGTGATTAAAGGAAGGAGTTTGTGGAATATGACTAAACCTCAAAACATGAGCTGGACTTGGAAAAGTTTATTCAAAATAAAGGAGACTTTCCTTCCGCTAATACAAATGAATACCTTCCCAACATTCAGTGTTAGTTTCTGGGATGATCCATGGCTAGATAAAGGGTTCATTCTCAGACGTAACCTATCGTACAATGAAATACAGCAAACTGGTATTCACTCGGCCACTAAAACTAGAGATGTTCTCTGCAATCTTAACAGGCTTAGCTGCAATTCATCCAATCCTAGAATACAGAACATATGGAACATCATTAGAAGGTTTTCTCCGTTGTCTTCTTCAACTGATAGAGTAGTTTGGGGAGATAAAAAAGCTGAGTTCAGTATTGGAAATGGATACGAATACTTGATGAATAATAGATCGATCCTAAAATGGAAATGGTGGAAGCGAACCTGGAGTTTGGACAGTAGTTTCAGAGATAATTTAATGCTGTGGAAAGTGCTAAATCGTGCTGTCCATACTAAAGCCAAACTTGCATGCATGGGAATGATCGTTAATATCTACTGTACTTTCTGCTGTGTACAACCAGAGACTGTTGAGCATCTGTATTTCGAATGTCCAAATATTAAGCAAATCTGGACAGTTGTAATGGCAAAGCTACAAAGATATAACGTCTCTAATGTCAACCATGTCGAGTGGGAAATAATTCATGCTAAAACTGGGTCCAAGAACAAAAATAAGAGATTTTTTACTGTGGTGATGAAGAGCTTCATCAGTGCTGTTTGGAAAGAACGAAATAACAGAGTGTTTGAAGCCAGCAAAGCGCAATCTAATGTTGTGTTCAAAAACTGGATAATACATGAGATAAATTATCAGTGGGGATGCTAACCTTTTGCATTGATCCAGGGATATATGCCTCCTTCCAAAATTATTAGTTAGTGTTTGTTTTCTGTTTTTTGTGTTTTTTCCTCTGTGCTTGTGGCACCGTGTTTTCCTTTGTTTTCTAAGAGCTTAGCTCTTTGTTGTATGTGTTCTGTTCCTTTGGTGCTGCAATAAAATGGTCGGGGTCCATCTAACCCCGTCGGCCTTCCAAAAAAAAAGAAAACCAATAAATATATTTGAGGAATCCAGTTGCATCCCTCCAACTTATTTATCTACATCCACAGATGTTAGATGACATAAAAATACCAATCCCACTTCGAGGCGGGATATCGCGGTAATATAGGGTCATCCATTATTATGCGGGGCGCATAGGGTCTCATCCGCTCCAATCGGCGGGAATAATATCCAACTACTAATATTTATCCTACTATATATAATATAACATCCAACTGATAAAAATTTATAAATTCATCCAATCATCCAAAATTTAATTTTCAACAATTTAAATTAAAACAGTAATCCAAGATGAGTGAGATTTACTCACCTTCATTTTTAATTTGCCGAATGCTCATTTTAGATTAAATCGAACTGACATTCGATTTAATCTAAAATCCCAGCCACTCCTAATTGACTCCAAATAAATCATATTGAGTAGATTTCGCAGCTACGAACCCAACGTGATCGATTTCATGATTTTTGGACCTCGCATGTAAATGATATGAAATTTATAAATTTCCGATTTTTATTAATATCGTAAATCTTCTTATTAACTATAGCAAAAAAACTAATTTCCTTACTTAATCTGCTTGCAACATCCTCAGGTTCACACACGACTTCTCACCACGTCGCTCGAAAACTTCGCCATCGGCCTCTCTACACACGACCGGGCGTCAACATCCCCCTTCACAAGCTGCGTCAGGTCGAGTCAAAGCCTCCATCACTGGTCCAATCGTCTATCTCGTGGCCAACGTCGAGAAACGTCCTCGACTGCCGCAACTTCCCCTCGCTACAGCTAACCCCCTCGTTGTTCGCGTCACAACCCACGTTGCCTTCTAGTTCACGTTCTTCCTTCCTTTCACATGCATGCACGAAAACCCCAACATCACTGCCCTAAACTGCCACGCACGAGCGCATCAACTGTTTCCCCCTCGCGGTGATTTCTCCCAGGCCGCCTCGAAACTTCGTTCAATCTCCCTCTCTCTTTTTATTTTTTTTTATTTTTATAAAGTTTGAACTGGTTTCGATTTGGGAAAAAGAAGACGCGATTTTAAATCTGAAGAAGATGGCGTGGTCAGAAGGTAGGTCGGCCTGGGTACAAGTTAGGGTGAATAGGGTTTGACCTTGATTGATTTTTATATAAATATATATTCAAAATATCTTGTTTTTGCATAACTTGAAATCCCGAACCCTTATTGAGGTGTGCCGCTTGGTGTTCCTAATGTTATACCGCTATTCCGAAACCAATGGAACAAGTTTCGAGTCCCAATTCGATCTTATGTGGAAGATAATTTTTTGAACCCAATTATTATATTAAATTTTCAATATTAATTTCAACGTGTTTCTATTCCGTACGACCAAACAGTAACTCCAAGCTCTACGAAATTTAAAATCCGATAATATTACACTATTACGGATCCAACAGAATTGGTTTCGTTAAATTCCGCGACTGTACCCCGGATCGCTATTTTAACGCGTCGATTAAATCGACGATTTCAAAAATTGGCGAAATCGCTTGAAATCCCAGTTTTAAAAACTTATTAACTCAATTCTAATTCAAATAGAATTTATATCAACATTAGAATTAATTTTCGATTCAGTTTCAATTCATATTTCAATTATTCACCGTTTTCGTATTACGATAAATCGCTATATTTGAAATTTAAATCAAATTCACCAATTCAACCAAACCTCCATTTTCAAAAATCAATTTATATTCAAAATCCAATATTTAAAACCATTTAAATGTTCAAAATCAAATGACGGAAAATCCAGTTCGTTACATTCCTCCCCCTTAAAAGAATTTCGTCCCCGAAATTGCTAAGTAGGAAATATGCAACAAACCCATTAACTTATCAAAACCCACTTAGTTAAAACTCGATATTTCACTTTTCTAATTTTTTAGTTCTAACCAAAACAATTAGCATTCATTTCTAATTAAAAACCATTTATTTCTATTCCTGTTTGGAATCAAATTTTTGTTAACAAAATTTTTCTAACACCCTAAATTTTTGAATTTTTTTGGCACAGTCTCATTTGTACGGAGAGCCTTTTGCAATATGCCAGAAATGATAAATATAATATACATCGACCCACACGGTCAGAAACATAATATATATCAATATGTATATCATCGTTGTATTTAATCCGAAAACGTACCTTTATTTAGCGTTTTAAGCGAGCGAGCGTACTTATATGAAATTTTGTAACCCAAATCTAGCCCAATAGCCTCCTTGTATATGTACTTACTTAATTTAAGCACGTATGTTCCAAAACATGAAATTTTAATAACATTTCATTTATTTAACTAGTTAAACACATCATTTGCATAACCCAACATTAAATACATGTATTTGTAAGCAATTCAGGGTTCCAACATTAACTTAGTTACTTTTATTCGATTTATATACCATTTGATTCACTTCCAAATGATTCACAACATTTTTTTGTGCATCTAATTCATATTCACACACATTATAATCAGATCTATTTCAATTTGATTGCAAATCAATTTATTTACTTATATTTGTTTGCATAATTTTGTTTTGCTTCCGTTTACGTCAAATGACAAAAAAATTCATGTTGTTTGGTGATATTCATTAATAAAATTGCCACTTCACCTTATAAACCATTTAAATTTATTCTAAATCAATCTATCAACTTCTATTAATCCAACAACATGCCACATAATAATAATAATAACCATAATTAATATAAATCTTACCAAATGCCGCATAAATGAACTATTCATTAACTATAGATTTTTGACTTGTATAGAGTAAAATAATTGATTTCCGAATATGAATGATTTTATAGAGAATACTGGATACCATATTAAATTGAATAGACTGCCCTAATTATAATAAATGACACATTTTACCATCATGGTACTGATATAATAACATTTATCCAACAGAACCCTTAGAATGGTTAACTGAAATAGGTTATCCTTTATATAATATAAATGTAGGCTTAAAATGGTGAATATTGAACAAATTTACTGGCCATAACAGCCTATTTAGTCAATATTTGTTTTTTGTTAAAGAACTTTCACTGATGCGTCCATTAAAATTGAAAATGTACACGACATTATTAACGATTAATTCTGCTAAATAGTGTTATTCATATAATGTTCTTGCCTTATACAAAATTCATCCT
Source organism: Allium fistulosum (assembly GCA_030737815.1). Lineage (NCBI taxonomy): Eukaryota > Viridiplantae > Streptophyta > Magnoliopsida > Asparagales > Amaryllidaceae > Allium > Allium fistulosum. The sequence goes on from CM060901.1 coordinate 639,987,119, forward strand.
TACACACTAACTGATCTTGACTAGCAAAGCCCCAACCAAATTAATTATATAAGTTGTGCAGCTAAAATTCACCAACTATCAATCGTCTAACAATTTGACTTCTAGTGCATGTGGTCGCCCTCTATTACGGCTTGTTATTCATAGAATATTGTACGTAACACTAAAATACACCAAAGAAAAACTAAGGTTATAATAATAAACAATTATTATATATTCATGTTCAAATATCATATAAATTTAATGAATTGCTCACATAATAAGTAGAAAGTATACAAAGTTTTTAGTTAAAGTACTGTCCATAATATTCAACGACTAAAAAAGTAGTTAACTGAAATAATCAAACATTCAATTCCATAGCAAATCATCGAATATGGAAAATAATATTTTAGCCAAGTTTCCATCCAAATATATTAACTTAAGTTAATTCGTTTATTTCCAATTATTTCATCTATATAACTTAAGTTTATTTCCCTTGCAATAAAATTTCATTTCATTTAAATTGATTCATATTCAATTTATTTACCTTCGATTTATTTGCATTTCCATTTACTTGGTATATCTCCATTTATACAATATTACTTGAGAATTATTTCATAAAATTAATATTAAGGTTTATTGTAACCTTTTATACAACACATATATTCATTTCCCACTTCAAACTTAATTCCATAGTCGAATTCATTTAAATAATATCCAAAGCCATATTCAATTTATTTACACTTAAATCGAATTTATTTATAACTTAAGTCATCACCATTTCAATCCATTTCTATTTTATTCGACAACATTTTAAAATATATTTAATTCGCTTATATTTAAGTCGAATTTCATTTATACTCAAGTTCCACATTCAATTCCAATTCCAATCCACAATCCATTTTACTTAACCAAATTAAGTTCCATTCCTATATTCAATTAAAAAATTAATTTATCTAATTAGTTCACTTCCATTTTATAATTCAATATCTGATTTTATTTCAAAAATCACTTCATGTAATTTACTTGAGTTCAAGTTCATCTTATAATTTGTAACGGCCCGTAAATTTTAACTATTAAATAACGTAATTAGTTAAATTTTGTGAAATTTTAAACGATAAAATTTTGAAATATAAATTTAATATTTGGAATGCGTCTAATTAAAGATAGCAACTGGTAAATTTTCGTCCGAAAATATGAAAATTTATTTCGCGCGTAAATTTACTTCAATTTAATCAGTTAAAATTGATGATAATAAAATGTTTTCCAAACCTAAATATTTTTACATAGAAAATTTGTAAATCATCTTCTGAGTGAGACGTCATCTTTCGTTTCGTCAAAATTGGACCTCTGTTGCTCCGTTTATCTTAATTCGGTTAGAATAGCAGCATTTCTGGTACCGGTTATCGACTTTTGATCGGATGACCGTATCACTGATATCTGTGTACCGTTTGGATCATCTCGTCGTGCTGATCTCCACGGTATATTCAACTCTGCAATTTGAGATCCGGTACAAGTCGGAAAGAATAAACAGTTCACCGTAACGATACCGAAAATTTGACTTTACATTTTTCCCTTAGGCTTCAAATCTCTAACGTGCAACCCAACAACAATTAATTAGTTTATTAAATTTCCAAAAATCAAGGGGTGACCAATTCTATTCCTACTGTTTAGTATTGTGTACCTGTTCTTTCGTTATAATTTTATCTGTTCGTTTGCCTTCTCTGTTCATTGCCTTTCAAATATTAAAATAGGAAAAGCTACCTGTTCTTTCTCCTCTACTCCATCTGTTCTCACCCCTATTTACCTGCCTAGCAAACCAAAGACGCGCAGCTATCCCTAACCGAACACTCCACGTAACAGCCCACGCCAATCAGCCAATCCGTCACGCCCAACCACTTCCACATCTCCTCCACCTCTGCTCCATGCGCCCAGCCTCTGTCAGGCAACCGAGAGCCACCTCGGCAACTCGTAGCCTCCCGCGATCCACCCAGATCTGCCTCCAGCTCGTCTTCCCGCGTGCAGCCACCTACCAAAGTCGATCCAAACCTCCCACCACGTCACCAACTGCCACCTCGTCGAACTCCTCCGCCTTTCCAGCCTCCTAACCCAGCCCTACCACACGACCCAAAGCAAATAATAGCCGATTCTCTCTCAGATCTCCTCTTTCTCATAGCCGACAATCCCTTCATGCGTGCTCCTCTCCTCTTCCATGCATGCTCCGCTCAACCACCAGCCGACCCCTTCACCGTGACAGCCTTTCCTCTACCCTCTGTCTCAACTCTCCTTCCAGGCCGAGCTCGTTCTCTCTGGTGATCTATATAGTGAGGTATATATTGTATTGGATATGTGAAATTTATGTTATATATATTATTAGTTTTAGTTCTATATATATTCTGTTGTGCATATAAAAATATATATAGGTTTATCTAAGGTATGTTAGTCTATATATAAAGGTTTATGCGTGAGTTTTGTTTTGAGTATATGTATATATGATAGCTATATTTGTTAGATTGTATAAATTATATTTATATGTTAGTTTAAACTATCTAATTGGTTATACATATATTTATAGTATTTATATATAATATGTTTGATTCAGAAATTCTTAGAGTAAGGTTTTATATATCTACATATATATTATGTTTTAAAGTTTGAATCTGTTGGGTTTAAACAATATTAATATGATATATATTTCGTTCGTTTCTGTGCTTATATGTTAGGGTATTTATATCATATGTATATGTACGTTATGTTTTAACAAGTAAGCTATTTTGTTACTTATAATTTGTTTAAATTGTATATACATATATTCAGCATGTTAATTTATTTATCTGGTTTGACGATATATTTATGTAAGTTATGTTGTGCCGGAGTTCTGTTTTGTAGTATATATATAGAAACGTAACGGTTGCAGTTCATACACTTATATACATAGGTTTTATATGTTGTCCGAGAATTGTTTTCCGCATATATATTGTGTATATAGGTATAATCTATTTCAGGATATATAAATGTTAGTATATACATATGTATTGCTTTGCTAGTATATAATATATATATAGTTTGAAAACAATAGTTGCGGTTGTATTGATGTTAGTTTAAGATATGGTTTATGATATTTGCAATAATATATAAAATATAAGTTTGTACTAGTTAATAAAATGTGTTAGTAAGTAATTGCAGTAAGTATATACATATTGATATGTTGATACTTTAATGTATAGATTTATGTATATATTGTTTAGACTTTTGTAATTTTTCCAGTAAAGTATACTTGTTATACGATTTGTTATATATATATTTTAGTTATTCTTTGTATATAAATGTTAGTGTGTATGTATGAATGTATGTCGGATTGATTATCTTAGTCCATAATTTCATCAATATTTCTTACTTATGTATTCTGATAACCAATATACAATGACTTGATGGGTTTAAGTGTTACTTACATTATATTAGTTATATATTTTGGTATAGTATACAATATAAGTTGTATATGTTTACATATTAATTTATATAAACGAGTATACATTAGTTGGTTTTCTATGGAGACTTTGTATGAAGTGTTGAATTAATTATTAATTGAAGGTTTATGTTTAAATTGATTTAATAAAATAATAATAATAATATAATAATATAATAATATGCATTCTTGTTTCTTACTATATCAAACCGATTTTTGATTCATGATTTTCTATTTATCAGCCCTATCAAATGAATTCGTGCCATCTTGTTTCACTTTGGAATTTGTGTTTGGATCCACATTTCACTTCCATTCCCGTTCTCTCTCTAGCCTCGAAAGGTGAGCAATCACTCACGATTAATGTTCTTATATTATTAAGTTTGATTTCAATTGAAATGTTAATTGAAATATGCTGATGTTAGTTGTTTACATTGTTATATATGTCATCTTCTGTATCTGTTCACCTGTGACATCTGACACCATCATCTGTTATTTATTATTGTTGATATATGCCTGTTACTGTTGTTATTTTATTTTCATACCTGTTATCACTCTGCAAGTTCCCTGTTAGCATAGAATCACTATGGGTTGAAATGATACATACCCGAACGATCTGTAGAATAGGAGGAAATCTTTATGGGTTGAAATGATAAACCCAAGCGATTTTCAATTGAATTGAATTTGGGATTTCGGGTTGAAAAGATATATACTCGAATATGTTTTAAATGGCGGATTGAAATGATAAATATCCGTATCACTTGACCATAGGATAGAAAATTTTATACAGGCACCGTTGGTCTATATATAAACGTTTTGAAAATGATATCTATGGTTTTGAAAGAGAAATATATGATTTTGATTAATATTGATTTTAAAGACTTATTAAAGTTAATTTAATAAAGTTGATAAATAATATGTTTAAGTATTTAATATCTATATTTTTAAATATAGAATTTGTATTGATTTGAAATTTATTGAAATTGTATTTATTTAAGAATTATACTTAAATAAGTCTGATTTGAAATGTATTGAATTTGAAAATTTAAAGAAGTGATTTTCAACTTGAAATTTGAAAGGGTGACTTAAATGGATATTTCAAACGTATAAATATTTAAATGAGATCTGTTGTTTATTTAAATTGTAAATTGAAATTGTATTTAGATGTTATGGAAATGATTAAGTTAATATTTCAAAACTAAATAATTGTAAAGTGAATTTGATATGTATATAAATGTATCGAATTTAGTTTGAAATGATGGATATTTAAAGCTTAGAAATATATAAAAATTGAAATGGCTTATTTTATGGTTCAGATATGTATTTGAAATCGATAATTTGAAATGGTTTATTTAGAAGCTGGATCGAGTTGAAACTGATGATTTGAGATTTGATTAAATTAAATTTTGGAATTCGAGTTAATTTGAATCGATTTGTGAAATTTAAGGAACTAATTTATTTTATAACGAAAATTTAATGTCTAGACTGTTTTAAAAAGGAAAGTGTTATGATTTCGAAAACAATTCAATTTTGGAAAGTAATATGATTTTGAAAATGGATATATTTGAAGTGAAATGATATCGTATTAAATTGGGTTTTGAAATGGTAATGATCCTTTGGTTTTGAAGTATAAACTATTTGAAATGACCACGGTGTTATAATAACGATTGGTTGGCAAAGAGACCGGGATCGGATATGGACATACTCTCTGTCTTACCGAAAACCACTTTGACAACCGTGTACGCGGTGGAGATTCCAGAATGAAGTAGGATGGTGGCGACGTTCTTAAGGTATGTTACGTGGACCCAACTCCCGTGAGTTGGCAATAAGGTGGCTAAAACAGGAGCGATCTCGGACCAGTGAGGTAGCACCTCTTCTCGGACACATTTCTTCGATATTATACTCTTACTGATTTGACTAGATGGCCATCCTCCGATTTGGGAATGTTGTTCGAGGTGGAACGGTAGTGGCTGCTATGCGTATCCATCAGTCCGTGTGCGTAATTGGTATATCTACCCTGGCATTGCCTAGTTGTGTCGTGTCACCTACCATACCGAGCTTTACTACGATTATGATTTTAAGATCCGACCGCGTTAAGGTTCTCCATCCCCTTAACGCTATTTTCCGATATGATTATACTTTACTTATTTAGACACTATTATAATAGCGAATATTACTACATAGTAAATAGTTTAACGGATCCTTAGAGGATGGTTATCCCAAACATCCTTTAAGTTACTTGTATTTTAGTTGATATTTCACTTGAGTTGGATTTATTTATATAAGAATGTTAATCCTGACTCGAGTGTTTTGTGTTTTGCTTTACGCTCGGGTCAGACTGAGTGATACAGCATTTGAGACTCACCTTTGGAGTTGGAGCTTCGCTTGGAGATCCAGCAATCTATCGATCCTGCTTTCAGTTATTCTGTTGATTCCAGTGTTGTATTCAGATCTTGTATTTGATTATTGTATTGAGACATCTATAGTATTCGAGACTTCTGTTGTATCTTGTTTAACTCTGTTATATATATATAGTAGCTTCATGAACTACTATCCTTTGTTTCCGCTGCAGTATTGCTATATTACTCTGTGTCTGTGATTTGTAATTATTTTATTTACTGTATATGTTGAGTTTTGCCAAATTTTATTTACAACGCGGTATTTTGAGCAAATTCAACTCCGGCATGAGTGTCTACCTATACACTTATAATGGATGCGAATGGTCCAAAATATCGGGTCGTTACATATGGTATCAGAGCTCTGGTTTTAGGCAAAACTCAGCATATGTAGTAAATTCGATTACAGAATCACTTTCGTTCGAGCTTGAATTCCTTCTTCTTTGACTCGGTTCCTTTGAATTTTGGAATGTTCACTTCGGTTCCAAAGTCCATTCGTGTCTCCCCTATTCGTGTCTTCCTGATTCGGGAGTATCCCATAACTCCACTTTAATGATCTCTATAATAAATCGGCGGTCTCGCCAATCTTCGAATAATTTGTACTAAGGATGAAACTCCTTTACAATCGGTATTGATTCATCGGAGATTTCTGTATCCTCGGTTTACGATGCTGCTGTCTTAAGCTATACTCGAATTCTACCTCTGGTAATCGAATGTCGATTGGCTTCAGAATTCTACATCGATCTTATCTATGAAGTCACGGTTGACCCGGTTAAGGTTGCCCGTGATTTATACAACTTTATCCATCTTCCTGTTTGAAATGCAATCATCTAACCTTCGTTTCGAGCCTATCTATTTTAGATTATAATTCTCTTTGATTAGAGTCCCTCTATATTTGGATCTCTATCCTTGTGTTGGAATCCAATTCTGGAATCATTGTGTGAGGGAGTGTATTTGAAATTAATATAAAGTAGTTTATGTTTATAGTGTGTTGTTTGAGTTGTTGATGTTGATTTGAATTTTAGATCGATTCGTCTGATCAACGCTATCGATAGAATTTCCAAAACACTTGAACAGAGCAAACTGACACAATATAATTTTCAAATTTGATAAATGAAATAAATTTGTATGATTATATTATAAATATATAAGAAAATTTTCTGGAGTTAAAAGTTAAATAATTTGGTTGTTGAAAATGATAATATTTGATTTTGATGTTATTGTTTTGTAAGTCATTGACTATTGAAAAATGACTATTGGTTATAAATTTATTTGGAATTGAAATGAATTTAAATCGAAGATTTAAGAATTAAATTTCTAGTGATTTCAAACTTTGTTTTAAAGTCCTAAAATGTATATTATTTAAAGTATTTTTCGGATAAAATGGTTTTCAAAGAATTTTAAATGTTTAAACCAGTACTCTTCTCTTTGTCGCTGGAAAATAATTTCGGTGATGACGGCCGCATCATCGACATTCATTTTCGAGTTTCGAAGAGGAGAAACCATTCTGTAGCTTTGCTACGGTTTTGTTTTGAAAAAAAAAAAAATTCGATTTGAATTTCTTCAGTATAATTTGATGTATATATATATATATATATATATAAGTATCTGATTTTAAAATTAAATTTGATTTGATATAAATATATTATATATATCTCTAAATTGTTTGAAGTAAATCGAAGATTTAAATTCTTAAATTTTAGATTAAAGATGATTTCAATTATAAACTAAAGTCAAAATTCTTGTATAAATAGTTAATTGGGAATATCTGAATTTTAAAATCTTATTTGTATTATACTCAATTACATCTCAACATAACTTACCTAAAATTTTCAAAAGTTAAAAATGTAATTGGATAATATAAAATATAAAATGACTTTATAAGGAAAGATTTGAGTGTTATAATAAATGTTATACACTTAAAATTTATTATAAAGATGTTAATAGAGATAAGCAGAATAATAAGTCAATTGAATAATAGATGAGACAAATAAAATTTGTTTTGCAAGAATTAATAAATTGGAATTAGATCAACTTATGGAAATACCTTGAATTTAAAATCAATTATTAAATATAAATTAATTTAAATTGTAATTTATATGGTTTAAATTAATTTATATGGTTTAAATTAATTTATATGGTTTAAAATATATTAAAAAAAAATATTATTGGAATAAACTTGATAATAATTTGGATAAAAGAATTAAATTTGTTGAATAAAATATGAGGATAATAAATTATTATACAAATTGATTGATTTAGAAATTGTTAATTGAGAATGACTAGACATAAGGTAATGAATTCAGAAATAGATGAATTGATTTAACTTAAGTGAACTCAGTGGATTAAATCAAATTGATTAAATATTAATTAGTTTAATTTGAAATTATATGGTTTGAATTAATTGTCTTATCTAGTCTTTTAATCTATTTTTCTTTCTAGTTGTTTCTACTCCCCTACCTCCTTCCTTTTCGGGGACGAAAAGTTTTGAGTGGGGGAGAGTGTAACGGCCCGTAAATTTTAACTGTTAAATAACGTAATTAGTTAAATTTTGTGAAATTTTAAACGATAAAATTTTGAAATATAAATTTAATATTTGGAATGCGTCTAATTAAAGATAGCAACTGGTAAATTTTCTTCCGAAAATATGAAAATTTATTTCGCGCGTAAATTTACTTCAATTTAATCAGTTAAAATTGATGATAATAAAATGTTTTCCAAACCTAAATATTTTTACATAGAAAATTTGTAAATCATCTTCTGAGTGAGACGTCATCTTTCGTTTCGTCAAAATTGGACCTCTGTTGCTCCGTTTATCTTAATTCGGTTAGAATAGCAGCATTTCTGGTACCGGTTATCGACTTTTGATCGGATGACCGTATCACTGATATCTGTGTACCGTTTGGATCGTCTCGTCGTGCTGATCTCCACGGTATATTCAACTCTGCAATTTGAGATCCGGTACAAGTCGGAAAGAATAAACAGTTCACCGTAACGATACCGAAAATTTGACTTTACATTTTTCCCTTAGGCTTCAAATCTCTAACGTGCAACCCAACAACAATTAATTAGTTTATTAAATTTCCAAAAATCAAGGGGTGACCAATTCTATTCCTACTGTTTAGTATTGTGTACCTGTTCTTTCGTTATAAGTTTATCTGTTCGTTTGCCTTCTCTGTTCATTGCCTTTCAAATATTAAAATAGGAAAAGCTACCTGTTCTTTCTCCTCTACTCCATCTGTTCTCACCCCTATTTACCTGCCTAGCAAACCAAAGACGCGCAGCTATCCCCAACCGAACACTCCACGTAACAGCCCACGCCAATCAGCCAATCCGTCACGCCCAACCACTTCCACATCTCCTCCACCTCTGCTCCACGCGCCCAGCCTCTGTCAGGCAACCGAGAGCCACCTCGGCAACCCGTAGTCTCCCGCGATCCACCCAGATCTGCCTCCAGCTCGTCTTCCCGCGTGCAGCCACCTACCAAAGTCGATCCAAACCTCCCACCACGTCACCAACTGCCACCTCGTCGAACTCCTCCGCCTTTCCAGCCTCCTAACCCAGCCCTACCACACGACCCAAAGCAAATAATAGCCGATTCTCTCTCAGATCTCCTCTTTCTCATAGCCGACAATCCCTTCATGCGTGCTCCTCTCCTCTTCCATGCATGCTCCGCTCAACCACCAGCCGACCCCTTCACCGTGACAGCCTTTCCTCTACCCTCTGTCTCAACTCTCCTTCCAGGCCGAGCTCGTTCTCTCTGGTGATCTATATAGTGAGGTATATATTGTATTGGATATGTGAAATTTATGTTATATATATTATTAGTTTTAGTTCTATATATATTCTGTTGTGCATATAAAAATATATATAGGTTTATCTAAGGTATGTTAGTCTATATATAAAGGTTTATGCGTGAGTTTTGTTTTGAGTATATGTATATATGATAGCTATATTTGTTAGATTGTATAAATTATATTTATATGTTAGTTTAAACTATCTAATCGGTTATACATATATTTATAGTATTTATATATAATATGTTTGATTCAGAAATTCTTAGAGTAAGGTTTTATATATCTACATATATATTATGTTTTAAAGTTTGAATCTGTTGGGTTTAAACAATATTAATATGATATATATTTCGTTCGTTTCTGTGCTTATATGTTAGGGTATTTATATCATATGTATATGTACGTTATGTTTTAACAAGTAAGCTATTTTGTTACTTATAATTTGTTTAAATTGTATATACATATATTCAGCATGTTAATTTATTTATCTGGTTTGACGATATATTTATGTAAGTTATGTTGTGTCGGAGTTCTGTTTTGTAGTATATATATAGAAACGTAACGGTTGCAGTTCATACACTTATATACATAGGTTTTATATGTTGTACGAGAATTGTTTTCCGCATATATATTGTGTATATAGGTATAATCTATTTCAGGATATATAAATGTTAGTATATACATATGTATTGCTTTGCTAGTATATAATATATATATAGTTTGAAAACAATAGTTGCGGTTGTATTGATGTTAGTTTAAGATATGTTTTATGATATTTGCAATAATATATAAAATATAAGTTTGTACTAGTTAATAAAATGTGTTAGTAAGTAATTGCAGTAAGTATATACATATTGATATGTTGATACTTTAATGTATAGATTTATATATATATTGTTTAGACTTTTGTAATTTTTCCAGTAAAGTATACTTGTTATACGATTTGTTATATATATATTTTAGTTATTCTTTGTATATAAATGTTAGTGTGTATGTATGAATGTATGTCGGATTGATTATCTTAGTCCATAATTTCATCAATATTTCTTACTTATGTATTCTGATAACCAATATACAATGACTTGATGGGTTTAAGTGTTACTTACATTATATTAGTTATATATTTTGGTATAGTATACAATATAAGTTGTATATGTTTACATATTAATTTATATAAACGAGTATACATTAGTTGGTTTTCTATGGAGACTTTGTATGAAGTGTTGAATTAATTATTAATTGAAGGTTTATGTTTAAATTGATTTAATAAAATAATAATAATAATATAATAATATAATAATATGCATTCTTGTTTCTTACTATATCAAACCGATTTTTGATTCATGATTTTCTATTTATCAGCCCTATCAAATGAATTCGTGCCATCTTGTTTCACTTTGGAATTTGTGTTTGGATCCACATTTCACTTCCATTCCCGTTCTCTCTCTAGCCTCGAAAGGTGAGCAATCACTCACGATTAATGTTCTTATATTATTAAGTTTGATTTCAATTGAAATGTTAATTGAAATATGCTGATGTTAGTTGTTTACATTGTTATATATGTCATCTTCTGTATCTGTTCACCTGTGACATCTGACACCATCATCTGTTATTTATTATTGTTGATATATGCCTGTTACTGTTGTTATTTTATTTTCATACCTGTTATCACTCTGCAAGTTCCCTGTTAGCATAGAATCACTATGGGTTGAAATGATACATACCCGAACGATCTGTAGAATAGGAGGAAATCGTTATGGGTTGAAATGATAAACCCAAGCGATTTTCAATTGAATTGAATTTGGGATTTCGGGTTGAAAAGATATATACTCGAATATGTTTTAAATGGCGGATTGAAATGATAAATATCCGTATCACTTGACCATAGGATAGAAAATTTTATACAGGCACCGTTGGTCTATATATAAACGTTTTGAAAATGATATCTATGGTTTTGAAAGAGAAATATATGATTTTGATTAATATTGATTTTAAAGACTTATTAAAGTTAATTTAATAAAGTTGATAAATAATATGTTTAAGTATTTAATATCTATATTTTTAAATATAGAATTTGTATTGATTTGAAATTTATTGAAATTGTATTTATTTAAGAATTATACTTAAATAAGTCTGATTTGAAATGTATTGAATTTGAACATTTAAAGAAGTGATTTTCAACTTGAAATTTGAAAGGGTGACTTAAATGGATATTTCAAACGTATAAATATTTAAATGAGATCTGTTGTTTATTTAAATTGTAAATTGAAATTGTATTTAGATGTTATGGAAATGATTAAGTTAATATTTCAAAACTAAATAATTGTAATGTGAATTTGATATGTATATAAATGTATCGAATTTAGTTTGAAATGATGGATATTTAAAGCTTAGAAATATATAAAAATTGAAATGGCTTATTTTATGGTTCAGATATGTATTTGAAATCGATAATTTGAAATGGTTTATTTAGAAGCTGGATCGAGTTGAAACTGATGATTTGAGATTTGATTAAATTAAATTTTGGAATTCGAGTTAATTTGAATCGATTTGTGAAATTTAAGGAACTAATTTATTTTATAACGAAAATTTAATGTCTAGACTGTTTTAAAAAGGAAAGTGTTATGATTTCGAAAACAATTCAATTTTGGAAAGTAATATGATTTTGAAAATGGATATATTTGAAGTGAAATGATATCGTATTAAATTGGGTTTTGAAATGGTAATGATCCTTTGGTTTTGAAGTATAAACTATTTGAAATGACCACGGTGTTATAATAACGATTGGTTGGCAAAGAGACCGGGATCGGATATGGACATACTCTCTGTCTTACCGAAAACCACTTTGACAACCGTGTACGCGGTGGAGATTCCAGAATGAAGTAGGATGGTGGCGACGTTCTTAAGGTATGTTACGTGGACCCAACTCCCGTGAGTTGGCAATAAGGTGGCTAAAACAGGAGCGATCTCGGACCAGTGAGGTAGCACCTCTTCTCGGACACATTTCTTCGATATTATACTCTTACTGATTTGACTAGATGGCCATCCTCCGATTTGGGAATGTTGTTCGAGGTGGAACGGTAGTGGCTGCTATGCGTATCCATCAGTCCGTGTGCGTAATTGGTATATCTACCCTGGCATTGCCTAGTTGTGCCGTGTCACCTACCATACCGAGCTTTACTACGATTATGATTTTAAGATCCGACCGCGTTAAGGTTCTCCATCCCCTTAACGCTATTTTCCGATATGATTATACTTTACTTATTTAGACACTATTATAATAGCGAATATTACTACATAGTAAATAGTTTAACGGATCCTTAGAGGATGGTTATCCCAAACATCCTTTAAGTTACTTGTATTTTAGTTGATATTTCACTTGAGTTGGATTTATTTATATAAGAATGTTAATCCTGACTCGAGTGTTTTGTGTTTTGCTTTACGCTCGGGTCAGACTGAGTGATACAGCATTTGAGACTCACCTTTGGAGTTGGAGCTTCGCTTGGAGATCCAGCAATCTATCGATCCTGCTTTCAGTTATTCTGTTGATTCCAGTGTTGTATTCAGATCTTGTATTTGATTATTGTATTGAGACATCTATAGTATTCGAGACTTCTGTTGTATCTTGTTTAACTCTGTTATATATATATAGTAGCTTCATGAACTACTATCCTTTGTTTCCGCTGCAGTATTGTTATATTACTCTGTGTCTGTGATCTGTAATTATTTTATTTACTGTATATGTTGAGTTTTGCCAAATTTTATTTACAACGCGGTATTTTGAGCAAATTCAACTCCGGCATGAGTGTCTACCTATACACTTATAATGGATGCGAATGGTCCAAAATATCGGGTCGTTACATAATTCTAGTTTGGATTTTATTCCAAATATTTAACCATTTCATTTTGGTTTCACCAATTTGTTTCTCCATTCAATAAGTCGCAAAACTTAGTTTTTATTTCACCAAATGCTTTGTAAATTTTAACATCCATTCGAGGTTTTATTTCCTAATCGTCAAAGTTCCATTCAACAATTTATAACTTACAGTTATATAACCCCTTCGCAATTCTTATTTATATCCACTTCAATTTATTCACAATTCCATACTTTTCCACTTGAATTTTATTCCAATCATGATTTTATAACTTATAGTTATATAATCATTTTTCAACCCAAATTTTATATTCAATTCGATATGGTTTCAAATCCAATCCAATTTTATTTAACTTAGCTTAAGTTAAATTTTAATTCATTCCATCCAGGAAATTCCAGAATTCAATCACCCTGTTCTATTTCAAATCATTTTGAAATAAAATATATATATATATACATATATAACTCTTTGTTTTAACAAATCATTTCCTTAGAATTTTAAACTTAAACTTGGTTTTATCCAAAAAATAAGCTCCCTTTGAATTTCTAAAACAACATTTGTTTTCAAACAAAATATCCATACCAATTTACTACGGTAGCAATCCATCACTTAGAAACTCGAAAATGAACACCGATGATGTCGCGATCATCATCGGAATTATTTTCCAGCGACTGAAGTGAGTTTAGTGCGTTATCACCTCAAAAATCCATTTTTAAAACATTTTCTATTCAAAAACTTTCACAATAATATTACCATTATTTATTTCAAAAATTATTTCCAAAATAACACTAATTTCATTTCCATAACACTTCTTAAGATATTTTCCAAACCTTCCGGGATTTAAACTTCTGAATTCGAGTTTGAATCCATTTTAATTATAATTCATTTGTATAATTCATACCTATACAATTTTCATTTGGTTATATATAACCATTTAAATCTTATAATCTTGTTTTGATTATAATAATAACAACCAAACACTCCAATATACTTTAATAATTTCTAGAAAATTATTTTTTTTCATATCAAAATACAATTTGGGTAAAATTATTTCATTTACCTGCTTCAAAACAATACTATGTCGGTTTACCGTGTTTAAGTGTTTAGAAATTCCTATCGATTTTGTGGTGTCCCACCACTCGACCAGAATTTATAAGCCACTCAACAGATAAGTCAACACAATATAAAACATTTATATTCATTATCAAATACGTGCTCATATCTATAATACACTTAGACTCATTCTAGGGTACTACTGACCCTATCTCTAATGAGTAATCCCCACCAAAGCCAGGTTCTCGCTTAACCTTCAGCTCTGATACCACATGTAAAGGCCCGTATCTCCGTACCCTTCGAGTCGACAATAATTCACACGAGTCCAACTCAAATTGAATGGGAATACGAATATTTTGGGGTGAAGAAGAAAACCATAGAAGGTGTGACGCCCCACCTCAATACCCACGCTAGCCAAGGACACTACGATATAGTGCTGTCAACTAACGCGGAGAATAAGGCTGTTGAGGAGCGACCATCCATGTAATTGATTATCACACGGTGGCTATAAAATAATCTTCGGAAACAAACATAGAAATAAACATAACACATAGCAGTCACAGACATCCATATCACAAAGGCGGAAGAAGATATGAATATATAACTAACACATGAAAGTGTACATCAGAGTAGTGGTCAAAAAGTTCCACAATAATACAAAAGAATAGCAACATGTGCTATACAAAAAGAATACAACTATGAGTCCATATCTCAAGTGTATACAACAAAAACTGCTAAACTAAATAGTCAGCCAAAAGTCAGAGTAGCAAATCCCGGAAGGAAGTCAAGCAGAAGCACCTGTAACATCTCGGTCAGACCCGAGTATTATTTAAGAAAATAATAAACGGATCAGTCTAACTATAAATATCAGATGACATGATATAAAATAAGAGATATGGCATAAACGTAAAATATCCATACTGACATACTACTATAAGTATGAAAATGATGATCAACAGGAGATCAACCGATGAGAAATGATCAATATCACGAGAATCTTCTCAAAGATCCAAAGAGGGCATCATACCCTAAACTTGTACTCATAACAAGTCAGTGACATAAAAAATCCAGAAATCAAACAGGAAATCCAGAAATCATAAAAAGAGAAAGAGGCCTATCACAAGATGGTCCGAAGACCATGGGGAGCTACCCCATATGTGTGAGTCGGAATCACACTGATTGAGGCCTAGGCTAACCAAAAAGCAAAAAGGTATGTGTGAATGGAATCACACAAGGGGTGTCTAGCCTAACCTCGCAAACAAAAAGATATGTGTGAGTCGGAATCACACTACTGCGGTCTAGACTAACCTTGCGGACAAAGAGATGTGTGTGAGTCGGAATCACACTACTGCGGTCTAGTCTTACCTTGCAAACAAAGAGACATCGCACAATTGCTAGTCTAAATCATAAAATGATCATCATGATCAGCGAGAAGTGTCAATCACACCAAGCTAGTAAATATATGAGTTTAGCTTCATGTCCCATAACCACTTGCTTAACTTAAATATTTACGAACAAGCTGTAAATCTTCACTAGGAAATTGTCACGAAAAGGGTTCAATCGAACAAGTCCAAGAGCTAACCGACGAAGTGAACGCAAGCGTTTCATACCACTCGTTTTACTAAGTCGTTTAAGTCGATTTCTCATTCGAGTGAAGTAAAGGCTTATATATATTAGTAGATTGAAAATCGGTTTGAGAAAACGAGCTTTTGATATTAAAAATAGTGTTGAAATCGATTTGATGAAAGAGTTTTGATATTTACTACTAGTATTAAAACCTTCATATCTTTAAAGTGACAAGTCATAAAATGATTGTTGGAACAATCTATCACAAAAATTCACATTCGGAGACGTGAATAAAATCCAAGGAAATCAGCTCAAAATGCATCAAAGTGGAAGTTCTGATGAATGCTTTTCAGATAAGATTGCCTATGCAGAGTAATACGGGGGTCCAGGGGGCAGCGCCCACGGCGGGGTGCGGGGCAGCGCCCCGTCACGGTACGACTTAGTGAAGGCAAGCTGGTCCAGTGGTAGCATGACCGAGCTAAGGAATGGTGCGACTCAACCAGATGAACGACTTAAGGAAGGCAAGCGACTTACGACTTAAGGGAGGCAAGCGACTTACGACTTAAGGTCAAGCGACCTAACTGGAGTTAAGGGAGGCGAGCGACCTACGACCTAACAAAGTCGAGCGAGCTACGACTTAGCAAACGAATGTCTTAACGACCTAAGCCTTGAACGACTTAGTGGAACGAACGACTTAACGACCTAAGCCTTGAACGACTTAGTGGAACGAACGACTTAACGACCTAAGCTCCAATTCGAGCTACGAGCTAAGGCTGGAACGACCTAGTGGAGTTAGGTCGGGGACGACCTACGACTTAAGGTCATACGACTTAACAGTTGCGAGCTAGCGGATTTGGCATGGCCTAGCGACTTAGTAGAAGCAGCGACCTACGACTTAACGATTTAAAAGCCAACGACCTAGGACTTAAGAGCCATACGAGCTACGACTTAAGCTCAAATACGAGCTACGAGCTAAGGTGTATACGACCTAACAACTTATCCCAGTACGACCTAAGCCAGGACGAGGTAGCAGAAGGCAACGACCTAACTCTTAACTCGCGCACGACTTAGCACTTAACTCGCGAACGACTTAGCACACCCAGAACGACTTAAGGCCTGGAACGACTTATGCTCCGTGTGACTTTTCAACACGAACGACCTACGACTTAGGCTTAACTCGCGAACGACCTAGCGAAGGCAGAAAGACCTAAGTGTAGTTTTTCACCAAAAACACTAAAATTTTGGGTTTTTCACCAATCCAATCCAAACCAAATGCAAATGCTGATGCTAAAATGATAGGGAACCATTCCCAACAGTCCAAGATAGATATAGGCAAGATGTGAGATCAAAAATCTCACCTTTTCACGGAATTTGATGAAGATGGAGATTTGAGAGCAAAGCAAGAACACCAACAAGCTTGAATCAATGTTCTTCACGTGAATTTGATGTTGAATCTCGGATTTGCAATAGAATTTGTGTTTGGATTTTTAATTTCCACTTCCCACCACCATTTTTGAAGAAGCTTGAAGTGTTTGATGAAGTGATGAAGAGAAGAGGGGGGTTGGGCTGAGTTAAGAAGGTGCAGTCCCAACCAAAGTCACAAGTGGGAAAAGTGACGAAAATTTCACTATCTCCAAACATATCGAAGTTTACACTCAAAAAGATCGCAAACGTCATTTTGAACTCAATGGGGGTGGTCTCGAGTCCTAATTTGACCGTATGCAAAAAGTAGCTTTTCGGACTAACATCCGACTAACGATAAAATATTTAAATATAAAATCGATAGATATGCGGGTTATTACAGAAGGAAACAGGAACAACAACACAGAATCTCACACTCACAGCGGAACAAAATATAATATATAATAACTAATCTTTATACAAAAAGAACTATAACTGTTTCATACATACAATCATCGGAGTACAACAATCAATAAATCAATATGGACAGTTATTATAACTTGTCCTCTCAAATGCTGAATATACAACCTACACATAGTGGAATATAATCAAGTACGTGAACTACGCCTGAGTCTCCTTCAGCTCGTATCCTAAGCTCCATAGCATTCTAACCTAAATCTGTAATACTCGGTCTGACTTGAGAATTACAATAAAATAACACCCGAGTTAGTTTGGAAAACCAACGTGAGAAAACACACTCAATTTGAATTATTACTGTTATCAAAATCCATTGAAAACAAAGGTATCTCGTAAGACCACGCCACACATAAACACGACGGGTTTTTACCTTATGATAACCAAAAACATTTATATCAAAATCATCTGATATTATAATAGTGTCTATAAAGTAAATTAGAAAATAGCTGAAATACTTGCATCTCACATTTCAGCATAGTTGGTATACAACTTAAACCATACATGCTCGTAGTGGATATTGGATTCCATATAATGACTGGGCTACTGGGGTACCGCCCACCACAATACACCTCTAGAAAACTGTACCAAGGACCTCTCCTGGATCCCCTACCAACATAGGACCGGTCTACCACTGACCTGGATAGTACTGAATATGTTATCACCTCGGGTGTTCCCACCCTAATCGAGTGCTCTCTTTTCCATGCACAACCATATCCAAAATTTTAATATATCCGAGGGTATCTAGAAAAGTGATAACATACCCTACTTAGGTGCGACCCACTTAGCCCTGCTGCATCGGTTGACGAGGCTTGAGGCTACATTTTACCTTTGGAATAGCATTCATACTTGGAATTCTAACACTGCCTTCCAGGCAACGATGCAATGATAGCATTCATCCATACAAGTTATTCTGGGTCTGAACAAACCGAATTTCCTTCAAATCACCATCTCCATTATTTTTGAGACATCACAATTCGTAATGCACAAATCGGATCGAAGTGGTTTTACGATAATTAAATTCGATCCTGGTCTCTTCGAAACGATTAACGAATTTGGCCAGATTTGGTATTCGGTTATTTAACTATCAAATTACACACATAAGCAGTCATTATGCCCATATTATAAATCTTTCAAAATATTTATTTCAAAATATCTTTACAAAGTTATATATTCAAATCTCTTCCTCTATTCCCATATTTGAGAACCATTTCAAAACTTATGTCCATAAGAGGATATTTTTCAAACCATATATATTTCAACCATTAGCAAAATATTTCCACATACCCATTCCATAGTTAACATTTCCAAAACGTTTTTCTTTTATCCAATACTTAGGAAAATATTTATAAATGTATTTTTGAAAACCATTTACTTCTCAACACTTAGGAAATATTCACAAAATTATATCGATTTTATGGTTATATTCCCAAACAAGGAAATTCCTTTATTACCAACTTATAAAAACATTTACAACCTCTTTTGTAAATTCTCAACTCATTATAACTCGTTTCATAAATCTATGGAATTTTAAAATAAATCCCATTTACAATTTCCAAAATCGATTTTACTTATTTAAAATCCCATCCATCAATTTATAACTTCTGTATGAATTCAGATTCATTCTTCGAAGTTCACGTATCGAACACTTGGGAAAATTTTCTTAAGTTCCTATAATTCATTTTTAGATTCCTCTTATAAATCATTTCCATTGAATAACTTGGTTTACCAATCTCGAGAGTATTCATAAACACATTTCAACCATTTCCAAAACACTATATATATGATAGTAATTTTTAAAGTATAATAATTTTATTTCCAAAACACGTTTAGATAATTATTTAAAATATCAAACACTTTTAAATAATCAACAATGACTCATTTCCAATTCATTTTTAAATAATACTAATCGATTTTACAAAGCTTATTAGAAAAATTAGAATTTTATTCCAATTAATATTAGATACTTGAAAAATTCACTTCTGAAGTATTCCAATACTAACTAGCTACAAATTACATAGTTTAATAAATAAAAATCCTTTAAACAAAAATTAACTTCTAGATAAAAATATATTTTTAAAATCCCACTAACCAAGTTCAATTTATAATTCCATCTCGATTCATAACACATCGATTCCAATTCGATTCCCTAACCATCCTCACTTTCCAAAATAGAATCCACTATGTTTCCCAAAAATCTATATTCATATCTCGATATAAATTCACACTATGTATTTATATTCCCAATTTATCAACTGATATCATCTTCCCTTATTTATAAACATCGTTTATAAATTTATAAACCCCTTTTGAGTATCACCTTTTTATAAAAATTTATCACATTTATAAAATTCCATTTTATAAATCCATTTCTTTTTAAATTCTATTTATTTCACAAATCTATTTTAAATATCGGTTTTTAACTTCTTTTCCATATTTTTTCAGAAATAATTTTAAAATCCATTTATAAAAATCCTTTATATATATTATTTTTAAAAGCTCTATTCAAAATATTTTTCCTAAATAGATAAGTACAAATCCCAAAATCAAATCATTAATTTTATCCTACCCAATTCCTTTTTAAATTAATCCCAAAATTCAATATAAATATTTTTATTTCTAAAATCGCTTTTGAATTCCATTTTTAAAATCAAAATTATTACTTATGGTATTTATAATACCAAAATTTAGGCCAGTGCTACTATAGCATCCAAACAATCAAATCACACAACAATCCATAACATATTATTCAATTTCAACATATATCACTATATATGAAAAACAATAAATATATTTGTGGAATCCAATTGGATCCCTCCAACCTGTTTTCCTGAACCCATAGATGTTAGATAACATAAAAATACCAATCCCGCTTCGAGGTGGGATATCGCGGTAATATAGAGTCATCCGCTCCAATCGGCGAGAATAATATCCAACTACTAATATTTATTTTGCTATATATAATATAACATCCAACTGATAAAAATTTATAAATTCATCCAATCATTCAAAAATTAATTTTCAATAATTTAAATTAAAACAATAATTGTAACATCCTGCCTTTTTGTGTGCTTTAAGCAGACACACGTGCCGACTCAAACCACACAGAAGGGCGAATTGTTATTTGTGGTGAATAAGAAAAACAGAGAAAGAGAAAAACAAAATAGAATCTCGCAGCGGAATGACAAAATATAATAATCAAATAATAGTTCATGAAGCTGTATACAAAACATTTGATTATACTTATATAGTACAAAATCAAAGTTACACATATCAGAGATAAATAAATGATGCAGCGGAACAGTATGAATGTAGTGGAATAAATATAGTAAATAATAGTAGTACAAATCTTCGTCTTCGTCCTCCAGAAATAAGGTCTTCAAATCCTGAAATGGGTTTGACATCTCCTATCCAGTGTCTAACATGAGTGCAGTAACTTAAAAGATGTTCGGGATTCACATCTCCTAAGGATCCGTTAAGCTATCTACTATGTAGTACAATACGCTATTATAATATGTCTACAGTAAAGTAAAAGTATTAAAATAGCGTTAAGGCGTTACCTATATCCCCCTTAACACATTTTTATATATTCCCATAGTCTATACAGTACCGTAGTCCCACCCGTAAACTAGGTGACGTCAGAGGGCACTCCATAGGTATGGTACAAACCAAACTCGTAGAAGACGCGTGTTGCGATCCTGACTCGGCCTTCGAAAATCGACACTTGTACTTCACCTGTACTTGAATACCGCAGATTCAAACGCCGAATCTGGCTCGTCGGATCTTATAACACAGTAAGTATAACAACACAGCGGAAGAAAGAAATGGATAATATCATATACAACTCCAATGAATACAATATCCAAAATGATATACAACAATGATATATATATGATACAAGAATATCAGAGACAAATAATGTTACAGCGGAAACAACAGAAGTGATACTCCAAATGATCTTTAAAGGAAAATGAGTCCAATAACTTCAACATCAATCTCAAACCACCATCACATTTCACAAAGATAAGCAAGGTCGGTCATCCGTGAACTCCAAAAACTGAACTAGCTCCCGATAATCTACTAAACCTGACTATCTGAAAACCCCAAGTCTAGACTGCCCGTGTGGAAAATTGTGGGCACCCAGAGTTTAGGAAGGGAACAATAAACTCCAGGTTAGTCGTGGGACTGGTGTGAGTAACAAAAACAGTTGCTTTAAAAACAAACAACAAAAGAATTTTAAACATTGAAATCCGCAATGTTTTTTGGAAAATGAAACTACCATAAGGCCTCCCGACACACACACAATGCAATCGCACACATGGGGGAGATTTCTCCTTATGATAGTCAAACATGCTTACTACGCAAAAAAAAAAATCTTTTGATATTATTACTAGTGCATAGTGTAGGAAACATTTCGAAAATATAATATTAATCTTAGCCAGCATAGGTACCATTATACTATGCCTACTATAGCTACCATTTTAAATGGCAGGTTCTACAACTAAAACCGTACAGGGTTCGTATTGTTTGGTTGGATTTCCAACAAATGGTCAGGCTAAGGAACTTCCTATTTCCACATGGGTACGCCTCTGGAGTGACGTCCCGAGAACCTACCCGGCTCTCTGCCAACACAAGGCCGGTTACCCCCTTCCCGGGAAGTAAACCTAAGATATGCCACCCCCGGTCGTTTGCGACCTTTATCCGAGGATCCTCTACACCAACAACATCACACAGTAATAAATATACTACAGTGTCCACATGAGTAAGTATCTGGGCTCCATACCATGATACCACCCTCTTCCAGAAGGAATGGACATACCCTAGGGGAGCTACCCTTGAAACCTTGCCGCATTTTTCCTGTTTCGACCATTACCGGTTTGTGAGGCTCGATGAGGTCTCGTCCACAAAGCTACGCTTCTTCACAAAGCCATGCTTTGATCAACAAATGATCAGCAACACACAGCAGCACTCAGCATGCCACATAACCAATTTGAGAGTATATCACTGATAACCTTCAACTACATAACCTCTGAGCTCGTACGTCTCAGAGAAGGGTGTTAAGCTAAGAGAATAAATCTCCGCCACCAAACAGAAATGTATTTGAAAGAAATCTGCTTTATATCTCAAAGTGTAATGTCAAACATACAACCATACAAATCTGTTCCGGGTTCGAACAGAATCGAAGGCACTTCCAAAGAAGCCCTTGCAATCCGGGTATTCACAATCCCGATCGGACTTCCCATCACTTAGGGAATCTCTATACCGTAGCTACTCAGTGCAGAGACAATCGATAGGTTATCCTACCGTTCTCGCAAACACCCGGTCTTCAACATCGGTCTTCAAATGTTATCCATTCACGTCGTATCACTATTCAGAATGGGTTATATGACACAAATTCCTCTCCCGGCTAAACCGAATAGTGAGCGCAATATTTTAAAACATATGGATATTGGGATTTCAATTAAGTCACAACTTATTACCCAAAACTTGTATTTCAAATGGTTTAAACAAATTACCATTTTAATCTTTTACACAAAAAGATTCATCTCACAAAGTTCACCTAGTTTCACAAAGATCTATTCATAGATTTTCAAATCGATTTCCATTTCAATTGGATTAACTCGTTAAATCTTTAAATCAAAGATTTAACTTATATCTTTCAAAACACGTTTCCAAAGATTTATTCGTAACTTGGAAAACCATTTCCAATTCAAACTTGAAATTCCTTTAATTTAAATTGGAATTTCATTTCTTATATGAAAGCTTTTATCATTTGAAAACAAACAGTTTTATTTCGGAAAAATCTGATCTCATTTATACAAGTTAAAATCTTTGAGTTTATTCAAATTCCCAAAACAATACTTTAAAAAATGGTTTAAAACCCATATAAACGTGTATACCCTTTTTACATCATAATTTCTCAACATAGAATTCAATTTCAAATTTTGAACGCAAATTTAAATCAAATTTCAAAACTAAATCCAGTTATTCAAAAATAACTTAAATCTTTGAAATCCCTTTTCAGAAGCTTTCCACTTTAAATCCGATCCATTTTCAAAACCATTTGGATTCAAAAATTCAATTTTAAAACTATTTCAAAGATCTGTGACTTAACCAACTTCCACGTGCAATCCATATTTGTGTGTGTATGGTGTAGTTCAGGGGTTTTAACACAATATTGCAACATCATCAGTCATTACATATACAATCACAACAATATCGATAAGCGATATAATCCTATAACGCTTATCTATATACACAGAATCGCAGATAGATCACAGGTAAAATAAATTACATTCATCACAGCTTGAATTAAAACAATTCTAATCACAAAGCATCACACAGCAGAGAATATCAAACAATTCACAACATTCAATAGAATACAGTCATCCATAAGTGAAACCAATTAAGATATCTAATTAATCTAAACCAGATCATTTGCCTATGGATAATTCCTAGTCAGAGTTAATTAATAATTAATTAATTACAAACATTTAATTAATTATTCTTTAATTAATCATTAATTACCCTTTTATTTAATAATTAATCCTTAATTAATTATTCTTAAATTAATTACCCTAATTAATTAACCGCATTAATTAATTATTCTTTAAAGTAATTAACCCTTAATTATTTACAAAAATGATTACCCCTAATCACAAATTAATTACATTGAGCAATTATCCTTTAATCATTTAATTAATCAATTTTAATCATTTATTTAATTACTTTTAATTAAGTAATTATCTTTAAGTAATTAATTACCTTTAATTACTTATATTAATTATCCTTTCATAAAATAACACAGAGTAATTAGCTTTAAATTAATTACACAAATTAATTATCCTTAACCATTCACGGTAATTAACCATTAATTACTTTTAATTAATAAATTTCTAATTCATTAATCTCTAATCATTAGTTAATCAATCATAATCATTAGTTAATTAAATTAATTAATTATTCTTAATTAATAAATTATTCTTAATTAATCACATTAATTAAATTAATCTCTAAACCAATTACATAATTAATTAACCCCTTAATTAATTATTTTAAGAAATTAAACCTTTAATTACTTACCATTAAGCAATCATCTCATAACAATTAATCATTAATTACCAATTAATCTTTATCATTAAATTAATTTACTTTAATTAATCTTTAATTAATCTTAATAAATCTCATTTATTAATTAATCCTTCCTTTACAATTTCTAATTTCATTTAAATTCAAATTCATTTTAAACCCACCTAATTGCTTAAAACTTTAAGTTATTAAACAATTTAAATTTATAACCTTTATTCCCAAACTAAGTTTTCAAACTGAACTGAATTTATAATTAAACTTTGATTAAAAATTCAGTCTAAACCTTGCCTTATAGTTTGAAATTAAATTCTTAAATTTGCAAACAGGACAGTTTTAAATTAGGGGCATTTCACTAGAAGGACAAACTTTGTAGTCCAATTAGTTTCTAGGACACACATCCATAGAAATTAATTTCAAGGCCAAAGTCAGCAGAATAATTACTTTTAAGGACAAAGTCAGCAGTCCAATTACTTTCAAGGACATAATTTCATAGGTTTTTAGGCCTTAGAAACTAATTATTTTGCATTTTGTCCTTAAAAGTAATTATTTCAGTTGTGCATCCTAGAAATTAATTGCACTAGCTAAAGAGGCCCTTGTGGCTAATTTCCACTTTATAAATTATGATATAACAAACCTATAACAAACTCCTACCCAAGACCCTACCTATCCTGCTTCGAGCCATGCCTGGAATCCCTTAAGTAAACACTCGAGACAATCTCGAGAGAAAAAACCCTGCACAAACCCAATCTTCACAACATCCACGTTCCAGCAACCATAGGCACCGTGCACGTGCACAGTTCCGATGACCACCTCTGGTCGTCGCCAACACATCGAGCAAGTCGAAGCCCCACCACAAATCAATCTCCGATCGCCAGAATACACCCATCATCTCGAAATCAAAATCGAGTACAAACTCGAAACCTGGAAACAACAGGACCCACCACAACCAAAACCTGTCATCGCCTCGTTGTCGTAGCTCCAACCACCAGAATTCATACGACTCTGGCCATCACTTCGTCAACACATCCTCCACCATCTCCCCGAACCACGTCGCACTCGATCAAACTTAGATGATGAACGAATCAAAACTTTCGCACTCGACAAAACTAGGTTTAGAAACTTCAAACTCTTGTCGCCGCCGCCACGTTCAACTGCCGACCATCTCACTATTTTTCCCTCAATCGCCGATTACTCCTCCACCACCAGGCAAGTTCCCCGACCTTCACGACCCAATAGATCGTCAGAGATCACCAAAATATTGAAATATCGACAATTCCAAACTGCTCCTTAATCCTTGATCTAAAAATTATGATGTAAGCTTTAAAAATCGTGTTTTCGTATATGAATTCAACTTACATCCCTGAAATCGTGAATTAAGAAGTTTAAATTTTGACTAATTTAATGTTTTCCTCTGTTCTTTTAATTTCCAGAGCTAATACTAGGTTGTTTTGACTTGAATAAATTTTTAAATCAAAGCTTATGATAAAACAACCAAGTTTTGTTTAAGTCTTAAATCTAGATCATGCCTAGATCAAAAGGAAATGATTTTTAAATCAAACTGATGCTTGAAACAAAGAACAGAATATCACAGAAGACAACTATGCACACACATACATCCATCATTCAAAGATACTCAGTGAATTCATACATACACAAACATACTTATTCACAGATATGAACATGCAACAGATTCATATTTTTAAATTTTAAAAAGTGAAGTTACTCACAGTGTTTCAAGAGAATGAACAAAGCTTCTTTTGAACTAGGCTTGAATTTGCTAGCTGAAACCTTCTTCTTTGATCTTTGGTTTGAGTTGAATTAAATTGTTGTTTCAGTTGAATTTTGTTGAAGTTTAAGATGATGTTATTTTAGACTTTGCTCAGCTTGAAATGGTCGAACTGAGATAAAGATTGATATATGGAAAGGAAGCTTACAGGGTAAATATAATTTGTACAGGGTGATATTTTTTCTAGTACAAATATAGGCAGAGATATTTCTTTGCTTTGGTGGCTGAGATGATTATTTGTGGTGGCTTGCATTAAATTGCCACGTACAAACTTATCCAATTTGATTTTTTCCTACATACTTATCCTTATTTGTACATAGATATTTATATTTTGTTGTCTGGTTTTATACTTACATACTTATCTTTATTTTCTTGTACATAGTTGAATATATATATATATATACTAGTATCTTCTTTTGCAAGCTATTACATATATATTTTCCTTTACAAGTGTACACATATATTTATTTTTTCATATTTGAATGTATTTCTTCTTATACTTGTTATTTTGTAATATAAATGAAGTTCTATTTTTAACATGTTGTTTAAATTTAGCTAATTTGTTTACTCTATATTTTTCATAGATGATTTTATAACCATTTACTTAAAATTAAAATTCAAATCCAATATATATACATATATTCAGATCTACTCATATATGCACATATACATATATATTCACATATATATACAAGATTTAAGTTCAAATGATTCAACACATATTTTATTTGAATTTGGGGAAACTCAAATCAATTTACCAATTAATTTCACCATTTTTTTCAAAAATTAAATTAATTATCAATTTAAACTTAGTTAAAATCCGGGATCATTAAAGCGCGCTAGGGTAGATGACATGGCACAACTAGGCAATGCCAGGGTAGATATACCAATTACACTTCCGGACCGGTGGTAATGCATATCAGCCACTACCGCACACCTCGAAACACACTCCCGAGTAAAATCGAACGGTGGCCACCGAATAAATCACAATGTCAGAATATAGATCGATGACATGTGCCCGATCGGAGGAATGACCTCACTTAGCCCGTCGATTGCTCCTGTTTTAGCCACCTTAAGCCAACTCAAGGGAGTCGGGTCCACGTATATACCTCATATAGGATCGTCGCCACCATCATACTTCATTCTTGAATGTCCACCGCGTACACAGTTGTCAAAGTGGTTTTCGGTATTGGTAGAGAGTATGACAACATCTGATCCCGGTCTCTTTGACAACCAATCACCTATTACACACCGGATGGTTCTTTTACATTTCTAAAATCATTTCATAATTGATATCAAAATATCATATTCAATTCAAACGATATCACTTTCGAAATCATTACTTACTTTCGAAATCATATTCACTTTTGAAATCATATCAAATTTGAAATCATAATTCGATAATTATATTTCCTTTCAAAGTCAAATTCACATTTTATATCAAAATATCGTGTTCTCAAAAACAATGTCGCTTCCAAATCATATCGTTCCAAAATCATAATTTCTTCCAAAATCATATTTCCAAAACAGTTAAATTCTTACTTCAAAAATCATCATTCAATTCATTATACATTTAAATTCCAACTTAGGTTATAACATCATTTGGCCTTATTTTCTTTTTAAACAATGAATTGAATATAAACACTTTCACTTTACTTGGTTTGGAAATTCAGAAATTTGTTTAAATAGTTATAAATAGTTAAAATGCTCTAGAATAGTTTAATTATAGGTAAAAATATTTTAATTGATTTAAGATAGTTAAATAGATTAAATTTAGATTAAATATAATTTAAAATTGATTAAATAAATTTAAAATAGATTAATCATATTTAAATTAAATTAAAATGGTTTAATTTGTTTAAAATAAATTGAATTGGTTTAAAATAGATTCAAATAATTTATATAGTTAATATTGGTTAAATAGTTTAATAAATTTGACAATCTTAGTAATTAGAAATTTTAAATAATATATCTTTAAAATAGTTTATATTAAAATATGAGTTTGAAATTAATATCAAATTAAACTATTCATTTCATTTCAACATATTTGGACCATTTCAAATTTCCAAATCGACAAACCAAATTTCAATAAACTATCGAATTTCATATCATTTCAATCCATGTTCAAAATATCAATACGGATTACTCCAGTTTCAAAAATATTTTAAAGTTATTTTCAAACAAATTCAATAACTCAATTTCGATAGAATTTCATTTATACTTAAAAGTTTAACTTCAAACTTCCAATTTAATTTCTTAAAGAAATTCCTTTTTAAATCAATTCACAATTCAACGCCAAACTTGACTTTTCAACAATACTTAAATTTATAAAAATCAAATTTCCAAATCAAAATATCATTTAATTATATTCAAAAATCGAGGATTTTAAATCATTTAATTTAGCCAATCCAGTGTCCGTATAAAATTCTTTACCCTAGGGTCAAGTGATACAGATATTTATCATTTCAATCCGCAATTTAAATTTTACGGTTATATACCATTTCAAACCGCAATCCCGAAATAAATAAAAATCCATGACGAACTTGCAGTTTATAACGATATAAAATAAAACATCCATTCAACCAATATCAATAATCAACATCCATCACAATCATCATCCAAAACAATCAATAAATATCAATACAAACTGTTAAGCAATAACGGGTATTAAACTGGCAATTTATATTCAATAATAAATTAAATAACAATTTAATTCAAATAAATTCAAATTAACTGAGATGGCGATTAAAATATATCAAACAGTCATAAATAAATTCCTAATCACATCATAAATTTAATTTAACAAACATAAGAAATTTTAGAAGTTATGAGTGGATTAAAACACTCACCTTTGAATTTAAATTGAATTTAAATCCAATTTAAGCCCAAAATTTGAACGGTCTCAGAATTCATCCAAACCCTCGTCAAAATGTCCGGAATTTCGATATGATCCCAGCGGAACAAACCACGCATGAAACGGACCTCGTATGTAGAAGTTATGATGATTATAACTTTACGATTTTAAATTCAATTTAAATAAAATAGATTAAATAAACAAAACCCAAACCATTTCCACGTCAACAACACGAGTCCCATACTGTAGCTCATCCAAAAACCCTAATTCCCTTCTACAGAACATTGCGACGTCTAGAGGTCGCACCGCCTCAGGCGATCGTACGCGC
Source organism: Allium fistulosum (assembly GCA_030737815.1). NCBI lineage: Eukaryota > Viridiplantae > Streptophyta > Magnoliopsida > Asparagales > Amaryllidaceae > Allium > Allium fistulosum. The sequence continues at coordinate 640,017,177 of CM060901.1, forward strand.
TCTAACCAGGGGTACGAACTCGCCTCTCTTCGATCGACACACCACGGCCCCCTCGCGACACCCACAGGCGCCGGTACTCCGATCACCACTACCCCAAACGCAGAGCCACCGCAAGAAAAATGCTAAACCCTAATGAATTTTGCAGCCCAATCCAACCGTCAATTCGTGAAACAAATCCCACCGATGAACTCACCTCAGCCCTCTCCACAATACTGTACCCTCAAATCGACGAACATGCAAAGTTAATCGCGACTCGATGAACGACCGCGATTTGTTCTACAATTTCTGGACAAATAGTGGTTCAAATTGGAAAATGAATTACAGATCTAAGATGCGCTCGTCGAGAGCTTCAAATCGATATATAATTCGATATTGTTTGAGGAGTTTTAATTTTTTTTTGATTTGGAATTTGATTTGAAATTGAAATGGAAATTGTTTGTCTGCCAATGGAATGAGGAGGAGCAAATAGAATTGTACGTATAGAAATGAGGAATAAGAAATGACCTAGGGTTTATAACGATATATATATAGGCAGAACACAATAGAAACAAATGGGCATGACCGATTTGGGTTTTGAACGATAAATGACCCGAAAAGCCCGTTTCGACTTCGGAACGAAAATGGGTCAACTCATATATCAAAATAGATGTTTTTAAATATTTTAAACTCAATGGAACAGGTTTCAAGTCCTAATTCCATCATATGAAGAAGTTATGTTAAAACCAGTTTATTCCAAATTGATTTCAATTGATTTCAATTAAATTGATTTCTAGGCGTTTCGAGGCCGCACGATCAAACGACAAGTCCGATCGTTACGAAACCCGAATCCTACAATAATCCACCGTTTCGGATCCGATGGAACTTGTTTCGTCAAAATCCGAGCCAGTGGCCAAAATGGCTATATTTCAGTTAATTAAATAAATTAATATTAAATTAATTAAATCACCTTTTCAGTTCTGATTCTATAATTAACAAATTTTTATCACCATTGATTACCTAAACATTTATAACAATTTAAAACAAATTTTCAGGTTTATTTCAATGTTAATTATTTCAATAATTTCCTTCTTTACTTCCAATTCCAATAAATTCAGTAATTATAAATCAAATGTCCCATAATTCCATTTAATTTTACCCATCACCCTATTATTCAATCCATTATTATCAAATGGGTGAAATTAATATTGGTTCATGATTTATTACACTGATATTCTCAAATTTCGTCTTAATCTCCATTAACGTAATATTTAAATACTTAATTTCATTTAATTGCAATTAATCCAATTATTATAGTTTAAATTCCAATAAATTATAAATCTTAATTTCCATTCTTTTAATTCCACTAATTGTCATAATATGAATATTATTTCCAATTATTACCTTAACTTACACCAACATAACATTTAATTTAGATTTATTGCAATTTATTACAAATTTTAATTTAATAGACTAAATAAATGGTTAACTTATAATAATTGTTACCATTAACGTTTAATTACACTTATAAGTTATTATTAACAAACAGATGTTACAATTTCTTACATAACACTGTTCTTATCCAATTATCATTAATTATATACTAGTTCATCCATTAGTTCATTATCTACGCTTGTTTCCTTATATTCAATTCATAGCCAAGTATAACATTTTTATTATTTCAATTAATTGGAATTTCATTCCAATTTTTAATAATTAGCTTTAATTAACATTGTTACCTTCGTTTTAGTATTACTTCATTAACAATTCACTAATTTTATTTCTCCAAATCTTATATTACCAAAATCTCATTATATTAACAAATTTAAATCATCGAAAAATACGGGTCGTTACACTCTCCCCGACTCAAAACTTTTCGTCCCCGAAAAGAAAAAAGAAGGGAAAAGAAAGAATTAAGCAATCAATATATCTTATTCAAAATATTAAATTTATAAACAATTAATTTACAAAATTAAATAATTTAGATAAAATATATCAATTTATAATAATTAAATCCTTTATATTCAAGTTACAGAATTTGAAAAAAAACATTTCATAAAATTTTCTAAGTCCGAAATTCACGAAAAATTTCGGTAGAGTCTCCTTTGTACGAAGAGGCTCGGGAGAAATAATAATATCAAAATAATCAATATATATCGTATATTTCAAAATAATATATATCCCAACAACGGGAAAATAATATAATATCGTTATAAAACCGTAATCCGAGAACGTACCTATTTGTCGGGCAAATAACGCTTAATTATGAAAGCATAAGCAGTAGCAATTGCTTCCATAACCCGTGTTTCACTTATATAATCTAAAAGAGTTAATAATTATATAAAATGAAATATTTAAAGTTGTTTCAACCACTAACAAACAAATCAAAATAAAACAACAATCACTTGTTACCACAGCATACAATCATCATATAAAATCAATACAAATCAATTATCCATCCATATCAGCCAAGACTAATAGTTTGTTCGGGCTTAAACACTTTTAAATTGCATAGAATGACAAATAAACTACTAAGTGCACCATTTACTCAACAATCTTAGATGAAACTAAATAGATTATTCATACATACAAACAATTAGAAGTATCCTTGCCCAAACAACCCATAAACCAAAACAAACAACCAGTTCTAACATTATTTAAGTTTATTCTTATAAATTTTCTTTCACAACATTTGTTGTTTATCTTTTTTTTTCATTCATTCAGTGATTACTTTCTTTAATTTTACATTTATTTCTTGCAAAATCTTATTCCCATTCATTTATTCAGTGGTTATTTCATTTATTTTCATTTATTACTTACAAAAATTCATTTTCATTTATTCATATCCTGTCAATTTCTTTTATTTCATTACATTCATTTTATTATTTACTTTAATTATAAATAGTTTCAATATTAACTGAAGTTCAAAATCCTTTACTTATAGTACTCATTTTCTATTTCATTTAATTAGTAGTATTACAATTTTAACTCCAGTTTATAGCTATTTTCATATCAAATTTCTTATTTATAAAAGTAAATTTCATTGAACACTTCCATTACATAAGTTTTACTTGTAAAAATTTCCATTACATATTCTTTAACATTTCAACTTTTTATAATTGGTAAGTTATATATATATGTCCTTAAGAATGCAATTGAAAGTTATACAAGTTTGACTTACTTATTTTAATTAACTTAAGGTTCAATAATTATCATTTCTTATTTTCATATTCTTTTGGTTTACAAGCAAAAAATTTCAAATTCCTTATATATTTCAGTTATAACTTAGCATATCATTTCTTATTTTCATTTAGAAGTTTCAATTATTAAATAGTTAAAAAAATTTATTCCATTTCAATAATTGAAATCTCTAATTCATAGAAATTTAAGAACTAAATGCTGGGTTCTATTTCAAATCATTCAAAAATATATATATATACATAATCACATCTTTACATATATCAAATCATATTAGGAATTAAAATTTAGGATAAATTTATCAAAGCAATTGTGTAGTAAAATTACTACACGGCCTTCCTACTTTGAACTCGAAAATAAACGTCGATGATGCGTGCACTCATCACCGAAATTATTTCCCAACGATAGATAGGGGAGTACAGAACTTATTTCTTTCCAAAATTTCTTTAAAACATTTCTTTCAAGTCATATTGAAATATTTATATCAGAAAATACTTTTAACTAATATTATTGTTACATTCCAAAATCATTCGAAAGAAATTTCCAAAAACCACAGACTTAAGTTCTAAATTACATTCATTTATTTGTAAATTTTATTTCTCAATCAATATTTATAAAATTTCACTACCTAACAACCAAATATATAACAACCAAGTATATCATTTATAAACTTATTATTTTATATACAAAAATATAATAGGCAAAATTATTTCATTTACCAATATTTCAAAACAAATATTGTGTCGGTCTGTCCTATTAAGTGTTTAGAAATCCCTATCGATGTCATAGCGTCCTATGCACCAATTAGAATTTATGAATACAAAACGGAACAAATTAACACAATATAAAATCTTTTTATAACACTAACAAATACACTCTCTCATATATATACTCTCAATGACTCGTTCTAGGGTATTACTACCCTATTTTAAAGAGTCAGACCCCACAAAGCTAAGGTTATCGCTAAACCTGAGCTCTGATACCAACTGTAACATCCTGTCTTTTTGTACGCATTAAGCAGACACACGTGCCGACTCAAACCATATAGAAGGGCGAATTGTTATTTGGGGTGAATAAGAAAAACAGAGAAAGAGAAAAACAAACAGAATCTCGCAGCAGAATGACAAAATATAATAATCAAATAACAGTTCATGAAGCTGTATACAAAACATTTGATTATACTTATACAATACAAAATCAGAGTTACACATATCAGAGATAAATAAATGATGCAGCGGAACAGTATGAATGTAGTGGAATAAATATAGTAAATAATAGTAGTACAAATCTTCACCTTCGTCCTCTAGAAATAAGGTCTTCAAATCTTGAAATGTTCAGGCTGACCCGAGCGAATTGAAAAGACAAAACACTTGAGTCAGAACTAAAAGATCTTATGTGAGTTAAATCAACGGTAAATAAATATGAGTGTAAATGGCGTCGGAAATGTTTACGGGGTTTGACATCTTCTATCCAGTGTCTAACGTGAGTGCAGTAACTTAAAAGATGTTCGGGATTCACATCTCCTAAGGATCCATTAAACTATCTACTATGTAGTACAATACTCTATTATAATGTCTACAGTAAAGTAAAAATATTAAAATAGCGTTAAGGCCTTAACCATATCCCCCTTAACACATTTTTATATGTTCCCATAGTCTATACAGTACCGTAATCCCACCTGTAAACTGGATGACATCAGAGGGCACTCCATAGGTATGGTACAAACCAAACTCGTAGAAGGCGCGCTAGGGTAGATGACACGGCACAACTAGGCAATGCCAGGGTAGATATACCAATTACACTTCCGGACCGGTGGTAACACATAGCATCCACTACCGCCCACCTCGAAACACACTCCCGAGTAAAATCGAAGGGTGGCCACCGAATAAATCACAATGTCAGAATATAGATCGATGACATGTGCTCGATCGGAGGAACGACCTCACTTAGCCCGTCGATTGCTTATGTTTTAGCCACCTTAAGCCAACTCACGGGAGTCGGGTCCACGTATATACCTCATATAGGATCGTCGCCACCATCCTACTTCATTCTGGAATCTCCACCGCGTACATAGTTGTCAAAGTGGTTTTTGGTATTGGCAGAGAGTATGACAACATCCGATCCCAGTCACTTTGACAACCAATCGCTTATTACACACCGGATGGTTCTTTTACATTTCCAAAATCGTTTCATAATTGATATCAAAATATCATATTCAATTCAAACCATATCACTTTCGAAATCATTACTTACTTTCGAAATCATATTCACTTTTGAAATCGTATCACATTTGAAATCATAATTCGATAATTATATTTCCTTTCAAAGTCAAATTCACATTTTATATCAAAATATCGTGTTCTCAAAAACCATGTCTCTTCCAAATCATATCGTTTCCAAAATCATAATTTCTTCCAAAATCATATTTCCAAAACAGGTTAAATTCTTACTTCAAAAATCATCATTCAATTCATTATACATTTAAATTCCAACTTAGGTTATAACATCATTTGGCCTTATTTTCTTTTTAAACAATGAATTGAATATAAACACTTTCACTTTACTTGGTTTGGAAATTCAGAAATTTGTTTAAATAGTTATAAATAGTAAAAATGCTCTAGAATAGTTTAATTATAGGTTAAAATATTTTAAATTGATTTAAGATAGTTAAATAGATTAAATTTAGATTAAATATAATTTAAAATAGATTAAATAACTTTAAAATATATTAATCATATTTAAATTAAAATGGTTTTATTTGTTTAAAATAAATTGAATTGGTTTAAAATAGATTAAATTAATTTATATAGTTAATAATTGTTAAATAGTTTAATAAATTTGAAAATCTTAATAATTATAAATTTTAAATAATATATCTTTAAAACAGTTTATATTAAAATATGAGTTTGAAATTAATATCAAATTAAACTATTCATTTCATTTCAACATATTTGGACCATTTCAAATTTCCAAATCGACAAACCAAATTTCAATAAACTATCGAATTTCATACCGTTTCAATCCATGTTCAAAATATCAATATGGATTACTCCAGTTTCAAAAATATTTAAAGTTATTTTCAAACAAATTCAATAATTCAATTTCGATAGAATTTCATTTATACTTAAAGTTTAACTTCAAACTTCCAATTTAATTTCTTAAAGAAATTCCTTTTTAAATCAATTCACAATTCAACGCAAAACTTGATTTTTCAACAATACTTAAATTTACATAAATTAAATTTCCATTTCAAAATATCATTTAATTATATTCAAAAATCGAGGATTTTAAATCATTTAATTTAACCAATTCGGTGTCCATATATAATTCTCTACCCTAGGGTCAAGTGATACAGATATTTATCATTTCAATCTGCAATTTAAATTTTAAGGTTATATATCATTTTAAACCGCAATCCCGAAATAATTAAAAATCCATGATGAACTTGCAGTTTATAACGATATAAAATAAAACATCCATTCAACCAATATCAATAATCAACATCCATCACAATCATCATCCAAAACAATCAATAAATATCAATATAAACTGATAATCAATAACGGGTATTAAACTGGCAATTTATATTCAATAATAAATTAAATAACAATTTAATTCAAATAAATTCAAATTAACTAAGATGGCGAATAAAATATATTAAACAGTCATAAATAAATTCCTAATCACATCATAAATTTAATTTAACAAACATAAGAAATTTTAGAAGTTATGAGTGGGTTAAAACACTCACCTTTGAATTTAAATTGAATTTAAATCAAATTTAAGCCCAAAATTTGAACGGTCTCAAAATTCGTCCAAACCCAGGTCAAAACGTCCGGAATTTTGATACGATCCCAGCGGAACAAACCGCGCATGAAACGGACCTCGTATGTAGAAGTTATGATGATTAGAACGTTACAATTTTAAATTCAATTTAAATAAAATAGATTAAATAAAACAAACCCAAACCATTTCCACATCAACAACACGCGTCCCATACTGTAGATCACCCACAAACCCTAATTCCCTTCTACAGAACATCGCGACGTCTAGATGTCGCACCGCCTCATCGCTCACCGCCGCTTCAGGCGATCGCACGCGCTCTGACCAGAGGTACGAACTCGCCTCCCTTCGATCGACACACCACGGCCCCCTCGCGACACCCACAGGCGTTGGTCCTCCGATCACCACTACCCCAAACGCAGAGCCGCCGCAAGAAAAATGCTAAACCCTAATGAATTTTGCAGCCCAATCCAACCGTCAATTCGCGAAACAAATCCCACCGATGAACTCCCCTCAGCCCTCTCCACAATACTGTACACTCAAATCGACGAACAGGCAAAGTTAATCGCGACTCGATGAATGGCCGCGATTTGTTCTACAATTTCTGGACAAACAGTGGTTCAAATTGGAAAATGAATTACAGATCTGAGATGCGCTCGTCGAGAGCTTCAAATCGATATATAATTCGATATTGTTTGAGGAGTTTTTTTTTGATTTGGAATTTGATTTGAAATTGAACTGGAAATTATTTGTCTGCCATTGGAATGAGAAGGAGCAAATAGAATTGTACGTATAGAAATGAGGAATAAGAAATGACCTAGGTTTTATAACGATATATATATAGGCAGAACACAATAGAAACAAATGGGCTTGACCGATTTGGGTTTTGAACGATAAATGACGCGAAAAGCCCGTTTCGACTCCGGAACGAAAATGGGTCAACTCATATATCAAAATAGATGTTCTCAAATATTTTAAACTCAATGGAACAGGTTTCAAGTCCTAATTCCATCGTATGAATAAGTTATGTTAAAATCAGTTTATTCCAAATTGATTTCAATTAAATTGATTTCTAGGCGTTTCGAGCCCGTACGATCAAACGACAAGTCTGATCGTTACGATTCTTGGAATCCTTCAATAATCCACCGTTTGGGATCCAATGGAACTTGTTTCGTCGAAATCCATGCCAGTGGCCAAAATGGCTATATTTTAGTTAATTAAATAAATTAATATTAAATTAATGAAATCACTCTTTCAGTTCTGATTCTATAATTAACAAATTTTTATCACCATTGATTACCTAAACATTTATAACAATTTTAAAAAAAATTCAGGTTTATTTCAATGTAATTATTTCAATAATTTCCATCTTTACTTCCAATTTCAATAAATTCAGTAATTATAAATCAAATGTCCCATAATTCCATTTAATTTTACCCTTCATCCTATTATTCAATCCATTATTATCAAATGGATGAAATTAATATTGGTTCATGATTTATTACACTAATATTCTCAAATTTCATCTTAATCTCCATTAATGTAATATTTAAATACTTAATTTCATTTAATTGCAATTAATCCAATTATTATAGTTTAAATTCCAATAAATTATAAATCTTAATTTCCATTCTTTTAATTCCACTAATTGTCATAATATGAATATTATTTCCAATTATTACCTTAACTTACACCAACATAACATTTAATTCAGATTTATTGCAATTTATTACAAATTTTAATTTAATAGACTAAATAAATAGTTAACTTATAATAATTGTTACCATTAACTTTTAATTACACTTATAAGTTATTATTAACAAACAAATGTTACAATTTCTTACATAACACTGTTCTTATCCAATTATCATTAATTATATACTAATTCATCGATTATTTCAATATCTACGCTTATTTCCTTATATTCAATTCATAGCCAAGTATAACATTTTTATTATTCCAATTAATTGGAATTTCATTCCAATTGTTAATAATTAGCTTTAATTAACATTGTTACCTTCGTTTTAGTATTACTTCATTAACAATTCACTAATTTTATTTCTCCAAATCTTATATTACCAAAATCTCATTATATTAACAAATTTAAATCATCGAAAATTACGATTCGTTACACTCTCCCCCACTCAAAACTTTTCGTCCCCGAAAAGAAAAAAGAAGGTAAAAGAAAGAATTAAGCAATCAATGTATCTTATTCAAAATATTAAATTTATAAACAATTAATTTACAAAATTAAATAATTTAGATAAAATATATCAATTTATAATAATTAAATCCTTTATATTCAAGTTACAGAATTTGAAAAAAAATATTTCATAAAATTTTCTAAGTCCGAAATTCACGAAAAATTTCGGTAGAGTCTCCTTTGTACGGAGAGGCTCGGGAGAAATAATAATATCAAAATAATCAATATATATCGTATATTTCAAAATAATATATATCCCAACAACGGGAAAATAATATAATATCATTATAAAACCGTAATCCGAGAACGTACCTATTTGTCGGGCAAATAACGCTTAATTATGAAACCATAAGCAGTAGCAATTGCTTCCATAACCTGTGTTTCACTTATATAATCTAAAAGAGTTAATAATTATATAAAATGAAATATTTAAAGTTGTTTCAACCACTAACAAACAAATCAAAATAAAACAACAATCACTTGTTACCACAGCATACAATCATCATATAAAATCAATACAAATCAATTATCCATCCATATCAGCCAAGACTAATAGTTTGTTCGGGCTTAAACACTTTTAAATTGCATAGAATGACAAATAAACTACTAAGTGCACCATTTACTCAACAGTCTTAGATGAAACTAAATAGAGTATTCATACATACAAACAATTAGAAGTATCCTTGCCCAAACAACCCATAAACCAAAACAAACAACCAGTTCTAACATTATTTAAGTTTATTCTTATAAATTTTCTTTCACAACATTTGTTGTTTATCTTTTTTTCATTCATTCAGTGATTACTTTCTTTAATTTTACATTTATTTCTTGCAAAATCTTATTCCCATTCATTTATTCAGTGGTTATTTCATTTATTTTCATTTATTACTTACAAAAATTCATTTTCATTTATTCATATCCTGTCAATTTCTTTTATTTCATTACATTCATTTTATTATTTACTTTAATTATAAATAGTTTCAATATTAACTGAAGTACAAAATCCTTTACTTACAGTACTCATTTTCTATTTCATTTAATTAGTAGTATTACAATTTTAACTCGAGTTTATAGCTATTTTCATATCAAATTTATTATTTATAAAAGTAAATTTCATTGAACACTTCCATCACATAAGTTTTACTTATAAAAATTTCCATTACATATTCTTTTAACATTTCAACTTTTTATAATTGGTAAGTTATATATATATATATGTCCTTAAGGATGCAATCGAAAGTTATACAAGTTTGACTTACTTATTTTAATTAACTTAAGGTTCAATAATTGTCATTTCTTATTTTTCATATTCTTTTGGTTTACAAGCTAAAAATTTCAAATTCCTTATATATTTCAGTTATAACTTAGCATATCATTTCTTATTTTCATTTAGAAGTTTCAATTATTAAATAGTTAAAAAAATTATTCCATTTCAATAATTGAAATCTCTAATTTATAGAAATTTAAGAACTAAATGCCGGGTTCTATTTCAAATCATTTAAAAATATATATACATAATCACATCTTTACATATATCAAATCATATTTGGAATTAAAATTTAAGATAAATTTATCAAAACAATTGTGTAGTAAAATTACTACACGACCTTCCCACTTTGAAACTCGAAAATAAATGTCGATGATGCGTGCACTCATCACCGAAATTATTTCCCAACGACAGAGAGGGGAGTACAGAACTTATTTCTTTCAAAAATTTCTTTAAAACATTTCTTTCAAGTCATGTTGAAATATTTATATCAAAAAATACTTTAAACTAATATTATTATTACATTCCAAAATCATTCGAAAGAAATTTCCGAAAACCTCGGACTTAAGTTCTAAATTTCTAATTTTACATTCATTTATTTGTAAATTTTATTTCTCAATCAATATTTATAAAATTTCACTACCTAACAACCAAATATATAACAACCAAGTATATCATTTATAAACTTATTATTTTATATACAAAAAATATAATAGGCAAAATTATTTCATTTACCAATATTTCAAAACAAATATTGTGTCGGTCTGTCCTATTAAGTGTTTAGAAATCCCTATCGATGTCGTAGCGTCCTATGCACCAATCAGAATTTATAAATACAAAACGGAACAAATTAACACAATATAAAATCTTTTTATAACACTAACAAATACGCTCTCTCATATATATACTCTCAATGACTCATTCTAGGGTATTACTACCCTATTTTAAAGAGTCAGACCCCACAAAGCTAAGTTTATCGCTAACCCTGAGCTCTGATACCAACTGTAACATCCCGCCTTTTTGTACACTTTAAGCAGACACACGTGCCGATCCAAACCATATAGATTGGCGAATTGTTATTTGGGGTGAATAAGAAAAACAGAGAAAGAGAAAAACAAAACAGAATCTCGCAGTAGAATGACAAAATAAAATAATCAAATAACAGTTCATGAAGCAGTATACAAAACATTTGATTATACTTATACAATACAAAATCAGAGGTACACATATCAGAGATAAATAAATGATGCAGCGGAACAGTATGAATGTAGTGGAATAAATATAGTAAATAATAATTGTACAAATCTTCGTCTTTGTCCTCCAGAAATAAGGTCTTTAAATTCTGAAATGCTAAGGTGACCCGAGCGAATTGAAAAGAAAAAACACTCGAGTCAGAACTAAAAGATCTTATGTGAGTTAAATCAACGGTAAATAAATATGAGTGTAAACGGCGTCCGAGATGTTTACGGGGTTTGACATCTCCTATCCAGTGTCTAACGTGAGTGCAGTAACTTAAAAGATGTTCGGGATTCACATCTCCTAAGGATCCATTAAACTATCTACTATGTGGTACAATACGCTATTATAATATGTTTACAGTAAAGTAAAAGTATTAAAATAGCGTTAAGGCGTTACCCATATCCTCCTTAACACATTTTTATATATTCCCATAGTCTATACAGTACCGTAATCCCACCCGTAAACTGGGTGACGTCAGAGGGCACTCCATAGGTATGGTACAAACCAAACTCATAGAAGGAGCGCTAGGGTAGATGACACGGCACAACTAGGCAATGCCAGGGTAGATATACCAATTACACTTTCGGACCGGTGGTAACGCATAGCAGCCACTACCGCCCACTTTGAAACACACTCTTGAGTAAAATCGAAGGGTGGCCACTGAATAAATCACAATGTCAGAATATAGATCGATGGAATGTGCCCAATCGGAGGAATGACCTCACTTAGCCCGTCGATTGCTCTTGTTTTAGCCACCTTAAGCCAGCTCACGGGAGTCGGGTCCACGTATATACCTCATATAGGATCGTCGCTACCATCCTACTTCATTCTGGAATCTCCACCACGTACACAGTTGTCAAAGTGGTTTTTGGTATTGGTAGAGAGTATGACAACATCCGATCCCGGTCTCTTTGACAACCAATCGCTTATTACACACTGGATGGTTCTTTTACATTTCCAAAATCGTTTCATAATTGATATCAAAATATCATATTCAATTCAAACCATACCACTTTCGAAATCATTACTTACTTTCGAAATCATATTCACTTTTGAAATCATATCACATTTGAAATCATAATTCGATAATTATATTTCCTTTCAAAGTCATATTCACATTTTATATCAAAATATCGTGTTCTCAAAAACCATGTCGCTTCCAAATCATATCGTTTCCAAAATCATAATTTCTTCCAAAATCATATTTCCAAAACAGGTTAAATTCTTACTTTAAAAATCATCATTCAATTCATTATACATTTAAATTCCAACTTAGGTTATAACATCATTTGGCCTTATTTTATTTTTAAACAATGAATTGAATTTAAACACTTTCACTTTACTTGGTTTGGAAATTCAGAAATTTGTTTAAATAGTTATAAATAGTTAAAATGCTCTAGAATAGTTTAATTATAGGTAAAAATATTTTAAATTGATTTAAGATATTTAAATAGATTAAATTTAGATTAAATATAATTTAAAATTGATTAAATAACTTTAAAATAGATTAATCATATTTAAATTAAATTAAAATGGTTTAATTTGTTTAAAATAAATTGAATTGGTTTAAAATAGATTAAAATAATTTATATAGTTAATATTGGTTAAATAGTTTAAAAAATTTGAAAATCTTAGTAATTAGAAATTTTAAATAATATATCTTTAAAACAGTTTATATTAAAATATGAGTTTGAAATTAATATCAAATTAAACTATTCATTTCATTTCAACGTATTTGGACCATTTCAAATTTCCAAATCGACAAACCAAATTTCAATAAACTATCGAATTTCATATCGTTTCAATCCATGTTCAAAATATCAATACGGATTACTCCAGTTTCAAAAATATTTCAAAGTTATTTTCAAACAAATTCAATAACTCAATTTCGATAGAATTTCATTTATACTTAAAAGTTTAACTTCAAACTTCCAATTTAATTTCTTAAAGAAATTCCTTTTTAAACCAATTCACAATTCAACACAAAACTTGATTTTTCAACAATACTTAAATTTATGTAAATCAAATTTCCATTTCAAAATATCATTTAATTATATTCAAAAATCAAGGATTTTAAATCATTTAATTTAACCAATCTGGTGTCTGTATATAATTCTCTACCCTAGGGTCAAGTGATACAGATATTTATCATTTCAATCCGCAATTTAAATTTTACGGTTATATATCATTTCAAACCGCAATCCCGAAATTAATAAAAATCCATGACGAACTTGCAGTTTATAACGATATAAAATAAAACATCCATTCAACCAATATCAATAATCAACATCCATCACAATCATCATCCAAAACAATCAATAAATATCAATATAAACTGATAACCAATAACGGGTATCAAACTGGCAATTTATATTCAATAATAAATTAAATAACGATTTAATTCAAATAAATTCAAATTAACTGAGATGATGATTAAAATATATCAAACAGTCATAAATAAATTCCTAATCACATCATAAATTTAATTTAACAAACATAAGAAATTTTAGAAGTTGTGAGTGGGTTAAAACACTCACCATTGAATTTAAATTGATTTAAATCCAATTTAAGCCCAAAATTTGAACGGTCTAAGAATTCGTCCAAACCAGCGCCAAAATGTCCGAAATTTCGATACGATTCCAGCGGAACAAACCACGCATGAAACGGACCTCGTATGTAGAAGTTATGATGATTAAAATGTTACGATTTTAAATTCAATTTAAATAAAATAGATTAAATAAAAATAAACCAAACCATTTCCACGTCAACAACACGCGTCCCATACTGTAGCTCACCTAGAAACCCTAATTCCCTTCTACAAAACATCGCGATGTCTAGATGTCGCACCGCCTCATCGCTCACCGCTGCTTCAGGTGATCACACGCGCTCTGACCAGGAGTACGAACTCGCCTCCATTCGATCGACACACCCCAGCCCCCTCGCGACACCCACAGGCGCCGGTCCTTTGATCACCACTACCCCAAACGTAGAACCGCCGCAAGAAAAATACTAAACCCTAATGAATTTTGCAGCCCAATCCAACCGTCAATTCGCGAAACAAATCCCTCCGATGAACTCCCCTCTGCCCTCTCCACAACACTGTACCCTTAAATCGACGAACAGGCAAAGTTGATCGTGACTCGATGAACGTCCACGATTTTTGCTGCAATTTTTGGACAAAAAGTGGTTCAAATTGGACAACGGATTACAGATCTGAGATGCGCTCGTCGAGAGGTTCAAATCGATATATAATTCGATATTGTTTGAGGAGTTTTTTTTTGATTTGGAATTTGATTTGAAATTGAACTGGAAATTGTTTGTCTGCCATTGGAATGAAGAGGAGCAAATAGAATTGTACATATAGAAATGAGGAATAAGAAATGACCTAGGGTTTATAACGATATATATATATATATAGGCAGAACACAATAGAAACAAATGGGCTTGACCGATTTGGGTTTTGAACGATAAATGACCCGAAAAGCCCGTTTCGACTCCGAAACGAAAATGGATCAGCTCATATATCAAAATAGATGTTTTCAAATATTTTAAACTCAATGGAATGGGTTTCAAGTCCTAATTCCATCGTATGAAGAAGTTATGTTAAAATCAGTTTATTCCAAATTGATTTCAATTAAATTGATTTCTAGGCGTTTTGAGCCCGTACGATCAAACGACAAATCCGATCGTTACGAAACTTGGAATCCTATAATAATTCACCGTTTCAGATCCGATGGAACTGGTTTTGTTGAAATCTGAGCCAGTGGCCAAAATGGCTATATTTCAGTTAATTAAATAAATTAATATTAAATAAATTAAATCACTTTTTCAGTTCTGATTCTATAATTAACAAATTTTTATCACCATTGATTACCTAAACATTTATAACAATTTAAAACAAATTTTCAGGTTTAATTCAATGTTAATTATTTCAATAATTTCCATCTTTACTTCCAATTTCAATAAATTCAGTAATTATAAATCAAATGTCCCATAATTCCATTTAATTTGACCCTTCATCCTATTATTCAATCCATTATTATCAAATGGGTGAAATTAACATTGGTTCATGATTTATTACACTATTCTCAAATTTTGTCTTAATCTCCATTAACGTAATATTTAAATACTTAATTTCATTTAATTGCAATTAATCCAATTATTATAGTTTAAATTCCAATAAATTATAAATCTTAATTTCCGTTCTTTTAATTCCACTAATTTTCATAATATGAATATTATTTCCAATTATTACCTTAACTTACACCAACATAACATTTAATTTAGATTTATTGCAATTTATTACAAATTTTAATTTAATAGACTAAATAAATGGTTAACTTATACTAATTGTTACCATTAACGTTTAATTACACTTATAAGTTATTAAACAAATGTTACAATTTCTTGCATAATACTGTTCTTATCCAATTATCATTAATTATATACTAATTCATCGATTAGTTCAATATCTGCGCTTGTTTCCTTATATTCAATTCATAGCCAAGTATAACATTTTTATTATTTCAATTAATTGGAATTTCATTCCAATTGTTAATAATTAGCTTTAATTAACATGGTTACCTTCGTTTTAGTATTACTTCATTAACAATTCACTAATTTTATTTCTCCAAATCTTATATTACCAAAATCTCATTATATTAACAAATTTAAATCATCGACAATTACGGGTCGTTACAGTAATCCAAGAAGAGTGAGATTTACTCACATTCATTTTTATTTTGCCAAATGCTCATTTTAGATTAAATCGAATTGACATTCGATTTGATCTAAAATCCCAGCCACTCCCAATTGACTCAAAATAAATCCCATTGAGTAGATTTTGCAGCTACGAACCCAACGTGATCGATTTCATGATTTTTGGAGCTCGCATGTAAACGATATGAAGCTTATAAATTTCCAATTTTTATTAATATCGTAAATCTTTTTATTAATTACCGTAAAAAAAATTAATTACCTTACCTAATGTGCTCGCAGTATCCTCAGGTTCACACGAGACTTCCCACCATGTCACTCGAAAACTCCCCACCGGCCTCTCTCCCCTGCCCAAGATACACCAGGTCAAGTCGAAGCTCCATTTGTGATATCCCGGAATTTCGAACAATATCAATTTAATAATCTATATTAAATATTAAATTGATTTGATGATAATTGATAATAAGATATTAATTGAATTAATAATTTTCTTTTAAATGAATATTTAACTGATAAATTATCTTTTTAAAGGCTAATAAATTGTTTTCTATTTATTTATATATATTTGTATATATATTGTAAATAGTCAATGTTTGTTGTAAATTTGATTTAAATTCAATATTTAATAAATAATCATATGGCTTTAAAATATACTCAAGATTTAATTTAAAATTGTTTAAATGATTTTAGCCTAGATTTAAATTAAATGAAAGGTTTGTTGTTCTTTTTTTTAGTATAGCTTAATAAAAAAATAAGTAATAAAGAGTGAATTCTTTTATAAATCATTTTAATTTAATAATGAGCAATATTATTAATGTAATAGTTTTACAAGTAGATTTTAAAAATAAATAGAAATGGATATATATATGCATATAATGGGAAGAAACTATGGTTTGAAGTTACAATAAAATAAACTTTATAAATATTAAACTTAAGTATAAATCAAATGTATGAAATAAAATAATTAATTTACTAGTATTTAATAGTATAAGTTGTAAAATAAAAGAGTAATAAATAAATACACTTATGTTAGAAATAGAAACAATAACAAGTTAACATAATACCACAACCATAACAATCTTTAAAACTAAAAGCTTAAGTAAAATTCTAGAGTGTATAATCTTTAGCAAATACATGTGCAGGCAGAAATCATCTCTGTATATACGAATAGGAATGGGGAAGTTTGCTAAGCTAAGTAAACAAATGTAAACATATGTAGGTTGTACATACAAGCATAAAATATGGACTATTGTAGACTTTAATAAGAGCAGGGCATTGAATGCCATCATCAAGTACACGAGCCATCCCTTTCCAGCATTCTTTAAGATAAAAATCTCTGAAATGTGTTGTGTACTTGAACAATAAACAATATTGCATACTTGTTCTATTTAGCAAAGCTTCTTTCCATCTTCGATTCATTATACAACCTGTAACCTGAAATCAAATAAGAAAACAAAACACTTTAGTTTCAAAGCTAGTCCAAACATTTCAGTTCTCAAGTTCAAGCTAGTTCAAAGTTTCCAGAAATCAAAACTAAAATGTATGCAAGTTTTCATATGCAAGTTTCAGGCTTTCTCCCTTTTTTCAAACAAAGAATAAGCTCTCTGTTTTATAGCCTGGTGAGTAAACTTTTTAAAACAAAACTTAAGTAATCTATGAATTTCTGTGATTATGTTTGTTTATATGTATGTGTATGTGCAATACTTGTGAACTTATGTATGTGTGCATATCTGTAGCTTTAACACCTCAGATTTTAGTTCAAGCCCCTGACTTTAACTGTTAACTTGAGATGTCTTCAGTTTAGATGCATATGACCTATGGTTGAAGTTATATGTGATGTATGTATGGAAGTGGGTTTGTATGATTGCTTTAAAGGCTCTGGAAACATATGAGTATGTTTAGATAAACTGTTGTGATCATCTCTGTTTTAAACATTTGAGATATAAAACTTAGCTTTAATTTCAATTTCTTCTCACTCAAATTTCTTTAGACTTAGGTATTTAAAACAAAGTTGGTTGTTTTAAATTTAACAAAGCTTTAAAAATAATTGCCAAAACTATAGATAGGAAACTTTGTCTGGAAAGAAGAAAACACAAAGGAGTTAGAGTTTAGTTAAAAATCAAAAACTTGTAATTTGTTGATATAAGTATATAACTGGAATCGTATATAAAAGCTAGGATTTTTAAGATCAAGTTCATGATTTTTAATGTAGTATTGAATGGGTTATTTGGGTTTGTCTGGAAATCATGTTTTCGAGCATTTCCGATGATCACGGGGTCGAGGGTGGTCGGGGTTGTGTGAGGTGGTGGAGGAGTCTATGGGGGTGATTGGAAAAATAGTGGTAGATGGCCATGGCCACGGTGGCGACAACAGTTTGAGTTTGAAATTTTTAACCCTAGTTTTGTGAGCTCGGGAGTTTTCGATTCGTTCTCTCTCCCTGGTTGATCGAGTTCGGCGAGTCTTTGGGAATTGGTCGTAGACGTGAAGAGGGAGACGAGGCCGGAAGGGTCGACTGTCAGATGGTTGGTCGGCGAGCATCAGCGTGTTGCCAGGTTTGGGTGAGTGCATGTCGATGGGTTCCAGGTTTGGTTTAACAGCTCGAGTTTGAATTCGAGTATGGGATGATGTGTAGATGATCGTGGGATGGAGAGTGGGAGGTTGCCGATGAGATGGAATTCTGGTGGGAGGCCGGAGTTGATCGAAGTCACGGTGCACGTGCACCGTGCACTCTTGTTTCTGGTGGAAGATCTTGGAATTAGGACGACAGTTCCCATGTGTTCGAGAGATTTGAGTATTTACTCGAAGTCGTGCAAGGGGGGGACTCGAAGCAGTGAAGATGGAGTTGGTTCCAAGTTGAACTGTCGCTGTTTTTTTGGGGCTTTGTTTCATTCTCGTGTAATTTGGTTTACGACTCGAAGTAAAGGGAAGATGGCTCGAGTAGTTTTTGTTATGGGACTTCGAACTGTCATTGTTACAGTTTTTAGATTTCAGACTTTAAATAAAAATAGAGCAAGTTAATACAAAGGCTTTGAAATAAGTTTAAATCTGAATTCAAATGAGTTTGAATCCTAGTTTTCAAAATACAAGTTTTAAAAAAAATAGAATGTTTAACAACATTAAAAATGTCTTAAGTATATTTTGTAGTGTGTAAATTTAGCTAAGTTAAATTTTGTATTTAATTGAATCTAGCTTTTGGAATAAGAAAATGCCTTACTTTTTATATAAATATAGATTTATAGATTTGTAATTATTAAGTTAATTAAAATAAATAATTAGCTAATTTGATTAATTAATGATTGAATTAATTAATTTAATAATTAAAGGTTAAATTGGTTAATTAAGGTTTAAGATAATCAATTGGTAATAAATGGAAAATTAAGAATCATTAATTAAATAAGAGTTGAATTTTAATTTATGATTATTAATTGATGAAGTAAGAATTAATTAAGTTATATTGAATACTTAATTAATTAAATAATTAAGGATTTATTTATGAGTTAGTAAAGATAAAATTTAATTGTAATTAATAATAAATCTTAATTTAATTACTTTAGAAAAGTAATTTAAGAAGTGTTAATAATTAATGGAAGTTATTAACTAGGATTATTAAATAATGGATGAATATGATTAATCTTGATAATTAATTAAGTTTATTAATTTAAGATAATCAGTAGTAAATTATTTAAGTATAATTACTTATGGAAATAATTAAGGAATTTATTTCTCATTGTAATTAATTAAGTTTAATATGAATTGTTTAAATTAATTAATTTAGTTTAATTAATTTAAATAACCCTTTGATGATGGGATAAGTATAATTACTTAAGGAAGTAATTAATTTTGGATGATTTAAAAATGAAAGTAATTTGAGTATAATTACTTTGTATAAATTAATCAAGGGATTAATTAGAGGATAATTAATTATGGAGTAATTAAATTATTTGATGAAGTAATTAAGGGTAGTTAATTACTATATGGAGTTAATCAAGGTGATTAACAAATTTGGTTTAATTTAAGATAAATTACTAAATGAAATAAATGTAATTAGAGATCATTAATTATTGTAATTAATGATGTAAGTTGAAATGGATTTATTTGGAAATAATTAATAAATGAAGGAATTCACTTATGAAATTAATTAAAGAAGTAATGTAATTGATTTTAGTAAATTAAAAGTTTACTTTCTATAATTGGTATAAGGTAATAAATTTGTGAAAATAAATAAATGATAATTACTTAAATGTAATTAAAGATAATTAATCAAGAAAGGTTAATTAAGATGGAAAAGTAGAGAATGATTAATTAATTGACTTGGAATTAATTAATGGTTATGTAAGCTAGATTAATATTGATAAAGTAATTAATTTAATTTACTTTAAATTAATTAGAGATTTGTAATTAATTTAATTCATTTTAAATTAATTATAAATGAGGTGATTATTAATCTTTGTTTATATATGATGGATGATATTGATTTCCATGATTGATTGTGATCTCAAATATAGATCTATTGTGTTATGGATGCTTGGTTAAGTATGATGATATTGACTATCTGTTTGAGTAGATAATATGGATTGTCTGTTTATGATGATGATGTTATATCTATTGTTATATTGTGATTTATCTATCTGTGAGTATATAGATAATTGAATTAAATTGTTTTAACTTTAAAACAACTTGGCCTTAAAAGACACGTTTTGGATTTCGATGAGACCGGGATCGGGTTTCCGTATACCGGGATTCTAGGTCTGGAGACCCGAATACCACATCGATCCAAAATAACGTTAGGTCGTGAAATTCAAATGGAGCAAGTGAAGACTCGAGGTATAAGAACTATACGTCAGTATAACTCTGTGGGTGATTCCGTAATGAGTTTGACGAAGATAGTACTTATAGATTCGAGATGGTGATTCAGAATGCAAGGGTTATTGTCGTTAACTCTGAGGGTGATTCCAATACGAGTGTAACGAGATAATGCCTTCGGTTTCATTCGAACCCGGAACGAACTTGTATGGATTGAATGCTTTCAGAACATCGTCAGGTGGACGATGAGCATTCTAAGAGAAGTGTTCTCTAAAGGTAATCGTAGCCTCAAGCCTCATCAACCGGGAATGGCTAAAACAGGGGAGGTGCAGCAAGGCTTCGTGGGTAGCACCCACTTGAGAGCGAGATATACCCCTGTCTAGATGTCCCTTATTTTCGGCTTAGTGTGCGGTTGGTCATGAACAACCGTGGGGTTGTTTCGTTTGGGACTGTCCAGTAAGGGATGGTTCCGGCCTTGTGTTGCAGGGAACTTAGGGTGGGTTCTCGGTACGGTGATCTAGGCCACGTACTGTGACGGGCGGTACCCCAGTAGCCCTGTCATTGTATGGAATCCAAAATCCAATAAGTGCCATCGGATTTGATTGTATACCTATGTATGCTGGAATTTAATCATGTAACAATTTCAGCTATTTCTTATTTACTTGAAAACCCTAGACCTATTATAATATCACTGGATTTTCTATCAAAGTTTTGGTTAGCGTAAGGTAAAAACTTTTCCATGTTTATGTGTGGGAAGTCTTACGTGATACCTTTTGTTTTCAAAGGTTTTTTGAAAGTTAAGCAACTTTAACCGTTTACTCATACCAGACCCATGTCTGACCCGAAGTTTATTTTTGTTTTTCATAAACTCTCGGGTACCCAAATTTTTACGGGTAGCCAAGGGATTCAGGTTAGCTTTGACGAATTGTGGAGGAGCAATGGAGCAGGAGGCTTCAGCGTGTAGATATATATTGGTTCCGCTGTGTTAGTGTTTATCTGTATTTCCGCTGTGTTATATTTCTGTGTTGTTTTGAGATGTATCGAGTTGTATTAACTAGACAGGTGTTTATAACTGTCTAGTATGTGTTGTATTATCTGTGTAACTCTGATGTATATGATATTATGTAATCTATTATGTGATATATTATATTTTATTCGTTCCGCTGTTGAGATTCTGTTGTTGTTTCTTCTTCTTCTCTATCTTTTCTACTTTCTCACCCCTTTCTTTCTTTTCGATGATGCGATTTTCTGAGCACGGAATTTCGGGTCCTCACAGGTGGTATCAGAGCGTTAGGTTGAGTGAATACCTAGGCTCTGGAGTGGTGTCTATCTTGAGAGAGCGTATTTGTAATTTTTATATATATATTTATATATTTCTACCTATTTGTTGGGTTACCTGTTCGGGTTTTCCAATATAAGTTATAAAGGTAGATAGGGTAGTGGTGTGTGTAACACGACTACCAATGGTTGGAAGTGTATCTGTCGAGACTGTAGACCTAATACCGTCTCGAGTGAGCTTTGTTGATGTAAGGATTTCATCGATCTCTGAAGGAAACCTGTAAAGGTTCGGAGTCCATCTTTGAGTAGAATTTGGATCTGCCGGTTGGGCAGAAGCTAGTGATGATATCTTGATATCTCAGGGATTAGTAGCTGTGTGATGAGATGCAGTGACTATGGATGTTTCCAAAGATGTTTTCTTTGGAACAAGTTTTAAAGAAGTGTGTCTGCTTCGGTGATGCGGCTGAGTGCAGCAGAGTGTTTCTGTTTAGTTTGAGGTTCGAGTTTCTTGAAGAGCTTTGGATTTGGAAATTCCTTAGCATTGGTGTCAGCAGTGTAGTTCGGAAGGTCCTGTATGCTGGCAAGGAAGCTTTCTAGCTTAGCAGTGGAGTTCAGAAGCAACAGAGTGGTTTCGTTTCTTTGTTGGATTGGCTAGTTAAGCGTAAGCTGTTCTGATTGGTAAAGAGAGAACAGTTTTTCTTTGGATATTAGTTTGGGTTGATCGCAAAAGTGACTTGTGATAGTCTGAGTGTTCTCTTGGGTTGTTAGAGATTTTCTTTTCTGGATGTCTTCAGGAAGTCAGAGTTTTGTCAGCATCTGGAGATTGAGTTTGGTATCGACTGGATTCCAGGAGTGGTACCGATGGTTCCGCTTAGTAGTAGGATGGTTTCTGGAGGAAGATTTTTGTGGAGTGGCTCAGGTTTTGGAGGAACTTCTGAGTTTTATTTTTGGATCTGTTGAACCATATTTTTAGGAAGTGTTTTTCACAGTCTTTGCTTGTGTTCGTCATCAGCATTTTCATCTGCTCGGATCAGAGTTGTGCAGCGGAAGCAGTTTGGAGAGCACCTGTTTATCTCTTCTGGATAAGAGTAGTGAGACTTGTTTTGATTATGGAATAGAGTGGAGTTCTGAGTTGTGGTTGATCTTGGAAAGATCATTTTGTTGATTGTTTTGGTTCAGGATGTTTCGGGAAGGCATCAGCGAAGGATAAGGTGATCAATAAGGATGTGGGTGGCCCAGGATCGTCCGAGGATCTTGTGGATAAGAATCGGAGATTTGATTTTGGATAAGTGTTTGATCTTCAGGAGTGAATTGTCAGTTTGGATAACTGGGATTCGATGTGTTTCACGTATCTCTGAGGGAGTACGTGTAAGATTCTATTTCTGGTTGTAGAACCAGCAGTTCAGGGAGTTTTGGATGTTGAGTCAGACTTGTTTATAGTCTGATATCCTATCTTGTTCGTAGATCTAGATGTGTGTAGCTTTGTAGTATTGATTGTTTGGATTCTATAGAGCGAGTAACCCAGTATTTATACTCGGGGAAACTCGAGGAAGTTCTATCCAGTATTTTATCTGGATAGTTAGATTTGTTTGATTGGATGATTGATTGCTATGGTTGTTAGTATATATTGATGATATATGCTTGTGTTTGAAATTAAATCTTTATGAGATTATTAAATTACCTTTGTTTTAAATTTCGGGGACGAAATTCTTTTAAGAGGGGAGGAATGTGATATCCCGGAATTTCGAACAATATCAATTTAATAATCTATATTAAATATTAAATTGATTTGATGATAATTGATAATAAGATATGAATTGAATTAATAATTTTCTTTTAAATGAATATTTAACTGATAAATTATCTTTTTAAAGGCTAATAAATTGTTTTCTATTTATTTATATATATTTGTATATATATTGTAAATAGTCAATGTTTGTTGTAAATTTGATTTAAATTCAATATTTAATAAATAATCATATGGCTTTAAAATATACTCAAGATTTAATTTAAAATTGTTTAAATGATTTTAGCCTAGATTTAAATTAAATGAAAGGTTTGTTGTTCTTTTTTTTAGTATAGCTTAATAAAAAAATAAGTAATAAAGAGTGAATTCTTTTATAAATCATTTTAATTTAATAATGAGCAATATTATTAATGTAATAGTTTTACAAGTAGATTTTAAAAATAAATAGAAATGGATATATATATATGCATATAATGGGAAGAAACTATGGTTTGAAGTTACAATAAAATAAACTTTATAAATATTAAACTTAAGTATAAATCAAATGTATGAAATAAAATAATTAATTTACTAGTATTTAATAGTATAAGTTGTAAAATAAAAGAGTAATAAATAAATACACTTATGTTAGAAATAGAAACAATAACAAGTTAACATAATACCACAACCATAACAATCTTTAAAACTAAAAGCTTAAGTAAAATTCTAGAGTGTATAATCTTTAGCAAATACATGTGCAGGCAGAAATCATCTCTGTATATACGAATAGGAATGGGGAAGTTTGCTAAGCTAAGTAAACAAATGTAAACATATGTAGGTTGTACATACAAGCATAAAATATGGACTATTGTAGACTTTAATAAGAGCAGGGCATTGAATGCCATCATCAAGTACACGAGCCATCCCTTTCCAGCATTCTTTAAGATAAAAATCTCTGAAATGTGTTGTGTACTTGAACAATAAACAATATTGCATACTTGTTCTATATAGCAAAGCTTCTTTCCATCTTCGATTCATTATACAACCTGTAACCTGAAATCAAATAAGAAAACAAAACACTTTAGTTTCAAAGCTAGTCCAAACATTTCAGTTCTCAAGTTCAAGCTAGTTCAAAGTTTCCAGAAATCAAAACTAAAATGTATGCAAGTTTTCATATGCAAGTTTCAGGCTTTCTCCCTTTTTTCAAACAAAGAATAAGCTCTCTGTTTTATAGCCTGGTGAGTAAACTTTTTAAAACAAAACTTAAGTAATCTATGAATTTCTATGATTATGTTTGTTTATATGTATGTGTATGTGCAATACTTGTGAACTTATGTATGTGTGCATATCTGTAGCTTTAACACCTCAGATTTTAGTTCAAGCCCCTGACTTTAACTGTTAACTTGAGATGTCTTCAGTTTAGATGCATATGACCTATGGTTGAAGTTATATGTGATGTATGTATGGAAGTGGGTTTGTATGATTGCTTTAAAGGCTCTGGAAACATATGAGTATGTTTAGATAAACTGTTGTGATCATCTCTGTTTTAAACATTTGAGATATAAAACTTAGCTTTAATTTCAATTTCTTCTCACTCAAATTTCTTTAGACTTAGGTATTTAAAACAAAGTTGGTTGTTTTAAATTTAACAAAGCTTTAAAAATAATTGCCAAAATTATAGATAGGAAACTTTGTCTGGAAAGAAGAAAACACAGAGGAGTTAGAGTTTAGTTAAAAATCAAAAACTTGTAATTTGTTGATATAAGTATATAACTGGAATCGTATATAAAAGCTAGGATTTTTAAGATCAAGTTCATGATTTTTAATGTAGTATTGAATGGGTTATTTGGGTTTGTCTGGAAATCATGTTTTCGAGCATTTCCGATGATCGCGGGGTCGAGGGTGGTCGGGGTTGTGTGAGGTGGTGGAGGAGTCTATGGGGGTGATTGGAAAAATAGTGGTAGATGGCCATGGCCACGGTGGCGACAACAGTTTGAGTTTGAAATTTTTAACCCTAGTTTTGTGAGCTCGGGAGTTTTCGATTCGTTCTCTCTCCCTGGTTGATCGAGTTCGGCGAGTCTTTGGGAATTGGTCGTAGACGTGAAGAGGGAGACGAGGCCGGAAGGGTCGACTGTCAGATGGTTGGTCGGCGAGCATCAGCGTGTTGCCAGGTTTGGGTGAGTGCATGTCGATGGGTTCCAGGTTTGGTTTAACAGCTCGAGTTTGAATTCGAGTATGGGATGATGTGTAGATGATCGTGGGATGGAGAGTGGGAGGTTGCCGATGAGATGGAATTCTGGTGGGAGGCCGGAGTTGATCGAAGTCACGGTGCACGTGCACCGTGCACTCTTGTTTCTGGTGGAAGATCTTGGAATTGGGACGACAGTTCCCATGTGTTCGAGAGATTTGAGTATTTACTCGAAGTCGTGCAAGGGGGGGACTCGAAGCAGTGAAGATGGAGTTGGTTCCAAGTTGAACTGTCGCTGTTTTTTTGGGGCTTTGTTTCATTCTCGTGTAATTTGGTTTACGACTCGAAGTAAAGGGAAGATGGCTCGAGTAGTTTTTGTTATGGGACTTCGAACTGTCATTGTTACAGTTTTTAGATTTCAGACTTTAAATAAAAATAGAGCAAGTTAATACAAAGGCTTTGAAATAAGTTTAAATCTGAATTCAAATGAGTTTGAATCCTAGTTTTCAAAATACAAGTTTTAAAAAAAATAGAATGTTTAACAACATTAAAAATGTCTTAAGTATATTTTGTAGTGTGTAAATTTAGCTAAGTTAAATTTTGTATTTAATTGAATCTAGCTTTTGGAATAAGAAAATGCCTTACTTTTTATATAAATATAGATTTATAGATTTGTAATTATTAAGTTAATTAAAATAAATAATTAGCTAATTTGATTAATTAATGATTGAATTAATTAATTTAATAATTAAAGGTTAAATTGGTTAATTAAGGTTTAAGATAATTAATTGGTAATAAATGGAAAATTAAGAATCATTAATTAAATAAGAGTTGAATTTTAATTTATGATTATTAATTGATGAAGTAAGAATTAATTAAGTTATATTGAATACTTAATTAATTAAATAATTAAGGATTTATTTATGAGTTAGTAAAGATAAAATTTAATTGTAATTAATAATAAATCTTAATTTAATTACTTTAGAAAAGTAATTTAAGAAGTGTTAATAATTAATGGAAGTTATTAACTAGGATTATTAAATAATGGATGAATATGATTAATCTTGATAATTAATTAAGTTTATTAATTTAAGATAATCAGTAGTAAATTATTTAAGTATAATTACTTATGGAAATAATTAAGGAATTTATTTCTCATTGTAATTAATTAAGTTTAATATGAATTGTTTAAATTAATTAATTTAGTTTAATTAATTTAAATAACCCTTTGATGATGGGATAAGTATAATTACTTAAGGAAGTAATTAATTTTGGATGATTTAAAAATGAAAGTAATTTGAGTATAATTACTTTGTATAAATTAATCAAGGGATTAATTAGAGGATAATTAATTATGGAGTAATTAAATTATTTGATGAAGTAATTAAGGGTAGTTAATTACTATATGGAGTTAATCAAGGTGATTAACAAATTTGGTTTAATTTAAGATAAATTACTAAATGAAATAAATGTAATTAGAGATCATTAATTATTGTAATTAATGATGTAAGTTGAAATGGATTTATTTGGAAATAATTAATAAATGAAGGAATTCACTTATGAAATTAATTAAAGAAGTAATGTAATTGATTTTAGTAAATTAAAAGTTTACTTTCTATAATTGGTATAAGGTAATAAATTTGTGAAAATAAATAAATGATAATTACTTAAATGTAATTAAAGATAATTAATCAAGAAAGGTTAATTAAGATGGAAAAGTAGAGAATGATTAATTAATTGACTTGGAATTAATTAATGGTTATGTAAGCTAGATTAATATTGATAAAGTAATTAATTTAATTTACTTTAAATTAATTAGAGATTTGTAATTAATTTAATTCATTTTAAATTAATTATAAATGAGGTGATTATTAATCTTTGTTTATATATGATGGATGATATTGATTTCCATGATTGATTGTGATCTCAAATATAGATCTATTGTGTTATGGATGCTTGGTTAAGTATGATGATATTGACTATCTGTTTGAGTAGATAATATGGATTGTCTGTTTATGATGATGATGTTATATCTATTGTTATATTGTGATTTATCTATCTGTGAGTATATAGATAATTGAATTAAATTGTTTTAACTTTAAAACAACTTGGCCTTAAAAGACACGTTTTGGATTTCGATGAGACCGGGATCGGGTTTTCGTATACCGGGATTCTAGGTCTGGAGACCCGAATACCACATCGATCCAAAATAACGTTAGGTCGTGAAATTCAAATGGAGCAAGTGAAGACTCGAGGTATAAGAACTATACGTCAGTATAACTCTGTGGGTGATTCCGTAATGAGTTTGACGAAGATAGTACTTATAGATTCGAGATAGTGATTCAGAATGCAAGGGTTATTGTCGTTAACTCTGAGGGTGATTCCAATACGAGTGTAACGAGATAATGCCTTCGGTTTCGTTCGAACCCGGAATGAACTTGTATGGATTGAATGCTTTCAGAACATCGTCAGGTGGACGATGAGCATTCTAAGAGAAGTGTTCTCTAAAGGTAATCGTAGCCTCAAGCCTCATCAACCGGGAATGGCTAAAACAGGGGAGGTGCAGCAAGGCTTCGTGGGTAGCACCCACTTGAGAGCGAGATATACCCCTGTATAGATGTCCCTTATTTTTGGCTTAGTGTGCGGTTGGTCATGAACAACCGTGGGGTTGTTTCGTTTGGGACTGTCCAGTAAGGGATGGTTCCGGCCTTGTGTTGCAGGGAACTTAGGGTGGGTTCTCGGTACGGTGATCTAGGCCACGTACTGTGACGGGCGGTACCCCAGTAGCCCTGTCATTGTATGGAATCCAAAATCCAATAAGTGCCATCGGATTTGATTGTATACCTATGTATGCTGGAATTTAATCATGTAACAATTTCAGCTATTTCTTATTTACTTGAAAACCCTAGACCTATTATAATATCACTGGATTTTCTATCAAAGTTTTGGTTAGCGTAAGGTAAAAACTTTTCCATGTTTATGTGTGGGAAGTCTTACGTGATACCTTTTGTTTTCAAAGGTTTTTTGAAAGTTAAGCAACTTTAACCGTTTACTCATACCAGACCCATGTCTGACCTGAAGTTTATTTCTGTTTTTCATAAACTCTCGGGTACCCAA
The DNA here is from genome assembly GCA_030737815.1 of Allium fistulosum. Taxonomy (NCBI): domain Eukaryota; kingdom Viridiplantae; phylum Streptophyta; class Magnoliopsida; order Asparagales; family Amaryllidaceae; genus Allium; species Allium fistulosum. Next base: position 640,046,671 of record CM060901.1, read on the forward strand.
ATTTTTACGGGTAGCCAAGGGATTCAGGTTAGCTTTGACGAATTGTGGAGGAGCAATGGAGCAGGAGGCTTCAGCGTGTAGATATATATTGGTTCCGCTGTGTTAGTGTTTATCTGTATTTCTGCTGTGTTATATTTCTGTGTTGTTTTGAGATGTATCGAGTTGTATTAACTAGACAGGTGTTTATAACTGTCTAGTATGTGTTGTATTATCTGTGTAACTCTGATGTATATGATATTATGTAATCTATTATGTGATATATTATATTTTATTCGTTCCGCTGTTGAGATTCTGTTGTTGTTTCTTCTTCTTCTCTATCTTTTCTACTTTCTCACCCCTTTCTTTCTTTTTGATGATGCGATTTTCTGAGCACGGAATTTCGGGTCGTCACACCATTACTTGTCCAGTCGCATATCTCGTGGCCAATGTCGAGAAATGTTCTCAATTGCCGCAACTTCCCCTCGCTGCAGCTAACCCCCCTCGCCATTCGTGCCATAACCCACGTCGCCTTCCAGTTCGCGTGCCTCCTTCCCTTCACCCGCACGTAAGAAAACCCCAACATCGTTGCCCTGACCTGCCGCGCACGAGCAACTCAACTATTTCCCCTTCACGATGACTTCTCCCAGGCCGCCTCGCGACTTCGTTCAATCTCCCTCTCTCTTTTTCTTTTTTTTATAAAGTTTGAATTGGTTTCGATTTTTGAAAAAGAAGACGCGGTTTTAAATCTAAAGAAGACAGTGCGATCAGAAGGTAAGTCGGCCTGGGTACAAGTTAGGGTGAATAGGGTTTGACCTTGATTGATTTTTATATAAATATATAGTCAAAATATCTTATTTTTGCATAACTCGAAATCCCAAACCCTTATCGAGGCATGCCGCCTGGCGTTCCTAATGTTATACCGCTATTCCGAACCTAATGGAATAAGTTTTGAGTCCCAATTCGATCGTATATGGAAGATAGCTTTTTGGACCCAATTATTATATTAAATTTTCAATATTAATTTCAACGCATTTCTATCCCATGCGACCAAACAGTAACTCCAAGCTCTATGAAATTTGAAATCCGATAATAATACACTATTATGGATCCAACAGAATTGGTTTCGTCGAATTCTGAGAATGTGCCCCGGATCGCTATTTTAACGCGTCGATTAAATCGACGATTTCAAAAATTGGCGAAATCACTTGAAATCCCAGTTTCAAAAACTTACTAACTCAATTCTAATTCAAATAGAATTTATATCAACATTAGAAATCATTTTCGATTCAATTTCAATTCAGATTTCAATTAATCGCCATTTCCGTATTATGATAAATCGCTATATTTGAAATTTAAATCAAATTCACCAATTCAACCAAACCTCCATATTCAAAAATCAATTTATATTCCAAATCCAATATTTAAAACTATTTAAATGTTCAAAATCAAATGATGGAAAATCCAGTCGTTACAATTAGTTTCTACACAAACTTATTTAAATTATAATTATTTTGTAATTAAATAGGCCATTTAGTCATGTAGAATAATAAATTTAATAAACTAAATAATATTAAAAAAGGTTTGATGTCATCAAAAAATCTCAGTATTTGTTCTTAAAAATAAAAAAAAATAAAAAAAAAGGAAAGAAAAGTAAAAGCACTTAAAAAATGAGAGGAAAAAAACACTTGCACAACACTTAAAGGTAGTCAATGTGAACTATTTTTTCTTAATTTTGATAATGGTTGTGAACATAAACATGACAAAAAAATAATGTTAACCATATATGAAAAAATTTCATAAAACTGAAATGATACAAATTAGAAAGAACAGTAACTTATAGATAATATTATACAAAATATGAAAATGAGTACTACAAGTTATCATAAAAAACTTAATATTTTCTAATTATTCCCCAAAACTATCTATTTTAAACAAAATTATGATTTACATATATAAAATAAGAGAAATCTCATGTTTTAAATTATTTTAATATAAGATGTGTTGAACTTCACTATATTGGTTGGATAATATATTTGCATTTCCATTGTCAAACGTGTGCACAAAACTACCTTTTTGATTATTTCTTAAATATTAAACATATGTATTTACATCATGTCATTAATAAAATAACCAGAGTGTCATTAAAATGTTTTTTTAGCATCGATATATTTAGTTACCTTTGTTATTTATAGTGTTGTGTGTTACTTTGTTTTATAATCCAACATATAACTTATATTTCTTTTTGCCTCGACTTGCATTTTTTATATTCAAAATTCCATGTACTGTAGGGTTATTGAATAAATGGATGATCGATCATGGATGTATTATAGGACTAATGAAAGTGGTTTTGTAACTCATGAATTCATTGATGGTGTTGGAAGATTTGTTAAATTTGCATTTTCCTAAGTAGTATAAAAAAGGGTTGTTAATGTTGCTAGATTCGCTAAACCAATCGAGCTATGTTTAAGTTTTCTTTATTAGATTTATAACCACATTGTGCACATTCTTTGAATGGACTTAAACGAGCAAAATGGATGAACAAACGATGAAGAAATAACCCAAGGACTTTGAAAACGTCAAAAGAATGATGATATGAAATAACTCAAGAAATTGCAAAGGGATTGGAGCGACGTGGACTAGTCAGTACCAAGAGGAACCACTCGATACTAAGAGCTTTTTACTCCACTTTTGACCTCCAAAACCACTTGTACTCAAAGCACTATCTCAGGTGATTTCCATGGAGTGCTTTTCTCAAGGAATAGATGAAAAACTCAAAGGATATTTTGGAAGAAGGCAGAGGTAAACAAAGCAATACCAGCAACTATTAAAAATGACTCAATCTACGAGGAAACATGTTTAACACAACGAATCAAAGATAGGAAGCAATATAGAGGAAAAGGGGAAAATTTCCACTTACAAAAACTTGTCGGTACCGAGAGGTTTTTATTGGAGTATGGGACCCAAAGCTCACTTTTGGATACTTGGACTTGGATCTGGACTTCATATCTCATGAGCCATCGGTTCTGCAAAATGATTTCACTATAAAAAGCAAGCTACCTACAACTTGGAGAGGACTTTTCTTTTTCTAGACATTAGACCTTTTGGCACTTGGATTTTTCTTCTATTTCTTCTTTCACAAATACTCCAATCATTCTCAGATCTGGGATATACTAGATTGTGGTCAGATTTGAGTGATAATCATTGTAATCCGAAGAGAGAACAATAAATAATAAAGATTAAAGTGGACGTAAGCTGGAGTATTTGCCGAACCAAAATATTGTGTATTTTCTACTTCTTTTATGTTTATTTTATTAGATCTATATATTTTTTGTGTTTTCAATTGCTTCTAGGATGTTTGTGATATTTTGGTGCAAACATTTTTGGTGCTTTCGTTCAGAAAGAGCTAGATCTTACAACCTAAAGCTTGGATCTGAAGTTTAGAGAAGATGAAGATGCCTAACACTAGATTTATGATTGGAGGAAGTCAACCAAAGCATGACAGCAACTAGGAGGTATCCTCAAGTTCCAATTAATCTATCTATGTGACCAGAGAGTAGATGGAGAGAATGATGAAAGAGATGTAAGATGGAATAATGACTCGACAATAAGAGATACTAGATGGATTCTTCAAAAGGATGGATCAAAGAATTGCCGAAGTAGTTGGAATTCAGAACGAAGGACCAGGAACTAATGCAAGAGCATTTGTAGTTAGAGCAGAGCAAATGGAAGTGATGCCTCCATAAGCGGAACCAACTGTACCTACCTCAATCGAGTCTGTACCGAGAGAAATTTACTTGGGGGCATGATCGATTTGGATCTAGGATGAGCTCTAATGCATGGAATGAGCAATGTTGGAGCTAGAGAGGCAGATCAGAATGCAAATGCATAACAGGAGGAGCTGGAACTAAAAACACACCGTAGGAACATGGGGTAGAATGAAGTTATGGATTAGAGACTTCCACTGGGCGATAACCCTAAAATCGGGAAGGATTGGAGTCGGGTTTGATTCCCTCACCTCACCTTTTATTTTATATAAAAGATGCAATATTACTATCAGACTACGTACACATGTACGGGATCCTGAACGATCCCAAGGCACGCTCTGAGTTGGAAGTCCGAAGGTGATCCTTGATAGGATTAGATTTTTTGATATTTGCTAGATGCTTTGACTTAGGCTCCATGAGTGATGACTGACATCGATTAGGAAACACCAACGGAGATTGATGACCCCTTGAAATTGATTAGGATTTTATAAACCACTTGAACGTGATGATTGACATTAATCATGGTAGTATCATCTGGAGAGGTGGGGTGGTGACCACAAGGTGCAAGTTCCCTTGCTAGAGAGCGAGTGGATGGAGTTGTACAGAAAAGTAAGACCCCTCACTGGAGAGTGAGCAGATGGGCTTGCTTCGATGTTGAGTCCCCTTACCTGAAAGCGAGAAGATTAGACTCAACAAGGATCTAGAGAGATTGAACCCTAGACTGGATATTAAACGATCCAAAGAGATCGAACACAAGATTGGATAATGAACGATCCGGAGAGATCAGACCCTAGATTGGATGATGAATGATGCAGAGAGATTGAATCTTAGATTGGATGATGAACGATCTGGAGAGATAAAATCCCAGATTAGATGTAGAACAACCAAGAGAGAATATAACCTTGATTTGATGAGACCTTAGATTGGATGAGACCCTAGATTGGATGAGATCCTAGATTGGATGTTTAAAGATCTAGAGAGATTGAACCCTAGAATAGATGTTGACCTGACCTTAGGATTTGAGCACATTATATTCGGACTAAAATAGATCAATTTCAGATGAACACGGGACAATTTTGATATTCGATATGATAACTTCGGAAGAAAACGGATCGATTATGATTTATGACTAACACTTGAGCAAAGACTAGAGTCCTTAGCTATGACGATCTAAAATGACCATGGATTTGGAGGAGAATTCGAAGGAACCGGATGATTCATCATAACTTGAATCAATGGATAGTTGGAAAGTTTGACCACCAGAAGTCAATTATTGCAGAAACTTGTTCTTGGGCAAAGCACGTCTTATATTCATAAGATGAAATTTGGGGGGTGAGTGTTATAACCAAATTTTCCACGGTGTTCGAATGGACTTAAACGAGCGAATTGGATGAAAAAATGATGAAGAAATGACCCAAAGACTTTGGAAACGTCAAAAGAATAATGATATGAAGTAACTCCAGAAATTGCAAAGGATTGGAGCAAAGTGGACCACTGCGCCGAGAGGAACCAGTTAGTACCGAGACCTTTTTACTCCGCTATGGACCTCCAAAACCACTTTTATTTGAAGCACTATCTGAAGTGATTGTCATGGAGTGTTTTTCTCGAAAAATAGACGAGCAACTCCAAGGATTTTCTAGAAGAAGGCAGAGGTGAACAAAGTAATGCCAATAAGTATAAAAAAGACTCAATCTTCATGGAAAAGTGTATGGAACACAACAGATAAAATATAGGAAGCAAAAAATAGGAAGAGGGAAAAAACCTATCGGTACCTAGAGTTTTTTATTGGAGTATGGGCCCCAAAAGCTCACTTTTGGATATTTAGACATGGATTTGGACTTCATATTTCATGGGCATGCAGTTCTGTTAGATGATTTTCCTATAAATAGCAAGCTATCTACAACTTGGAGAGGAGTTCTTCTCTTGCTAGACTTTTGATTTTTGGCACTTGGATTTCTCTTCTATCTTCTTCTTCCCCAAATACTCCAAACACTCCAAAATCCGAGATCTGCTAGATTGTGGTTGGGGTTAAGTGATAATCATTGTAATCTAAAGAGAGAACAATCGATAACAAAGATTAAAGGGATGTAGGCCGAAGTATTTGCCGAACCACTATAAAAATTGTGTCTTTTCTACTGCTTTTACATTTATTTCATTAGATTTATACATTTTTGGTGGTTTGAATTGCTTCTGGGTGGTTTGTGCCATTTCTGTTGCAAACAATTAGACAATTACCTTTATATTGACAAAATAATTTTATCATCATCCATTTCTAGGTCTCTTAATAGTAACCCATTTACTCAAATACTAAGAATTTCCCTTAAGATTTTAGTTTCCAATCTCATGTCAATCCAGTTAACACTAGAGTATATGACGAAGGTATCATCCTCAAAATACGTTTGTAAATATTCATAAAAGAGTGCCATACATAGAGGAAAAATATGAACTTCCTAATTATTGTCCAAAAAAATGTGAACAAAACCCGTATGTTAAAATAGGCTTCGAAATTGTATAACTAAAAATCTGAAAAGTTTACTGGTCTCAAATCTATATTTTGAAAGTTGATAGTTGATTTGGGATACTAAATAGCCTCCTTTAATTTTCTAAGCTAAGATTTCATTTGAGGTGTTGGCAATAGTTTTTGAGTGGATGCAGTAGAGGAAGAGCTAGATTTAGGTTTAGGTGTCGCTGAAACTTAGTTTTAGGGTTGGGTTAATTTGGGGGAAAATAATGAAGTGGGGAAGGGAAACAATGCTCTCGGCTAAAGGAAGAGTTACATGGGGAATATACAAACCATCATGATTAAATCGGTAGTCTAGATGGCATTTTTCATGCCCGCTGATGTATCATTGATTCTCCCATCGTGTACGGGTGGGGCGGTGAAATTCCAATGAATTTGCTCTATGTGTATTGAATTTTTTAACTCAATTATAAAACTAAAGTTTTGACTGAAATTCATGTTTTATACAATCTTATAAAATTATACTTTATTTTTGAAAAAATTATTTTTATTTTGTGTGTGTGTGTGTATATTAAACAATTTGATTAATTGAAGTTAGTAATATTTTATAAATCAAAAATTTATATATACCTTAATTTAGAATTTGTATAATAACTTTAATAACTAGTGTAAGAATTCGTACAAATGGAAATAAAGCTAATTTTAAATTTTCAAAGATATTTTAAGCTTATTTTGTTTTTAAAGAGTTTTATTAACTTTATTTTATAATTTTTATACTTTAAGAAATTAGTTTATGATTTTAGTGGAAATTCCATTAGTTGTCTTTTATAAAATCAAGTGCCATTCCTTTTGAATAGAAACTTCAATAGCCAAAATGGCTAAAGCATACATGTATACGTTAGTTAGGAAATCAGCGGTTCGATCCTCAATTGCTACAAAAACATAAAAAATAATTCTTCAAATGTTTTTTACAAATAATATACAAATTTTGAAAATACTTAATTTATTTCATTAGGAGAAAATATTCTGTGTACTCTTCTTAATGTTATAAATGTATTTTCACAAAGTGGTTTAGTAAAGACACTCAAAATTTTTGAAACTACTTATATTAATTTATTAAGAGAACAAATTCCGAGTACTTTTCTTAATTTTATAAATGTATTTTCACAAAGTGGTTTAGTGAAGATGCTAATTATTTGATTTTCAATGTTAACAAAATATAATGATATTATTCCCTATTTCAACATTATTTCTTACAAAATGATGTTTTATATTTCATTCGAGAGTGATTGATAGGATTTTAGATAGATTCATTGTGCTTATGTTATCACGGTATACAATGATTTTGGTATGCATACAAAAAATCCTATAAATCACTTGAGCGCAAGCTAGAGCCACCGATATGTATTCTACTTTACAAGTTAATAAAGACACTGAGTTTTGTTCCTTACTCAACCGATAGATGAGTGGTGACTAATTAAGTGACCTATACCACTCATGCTTTTTCTATCTATTTTGCATCCTACAAAATCAACATCTTTATAAGACACTAATTCAAAATGACAAACCTTCGAATAGAATAAGCCATGGTCTCTTATGTTAGATAAATATCACAAAATGCATTTAACCGCTCTAAGTTGAGATTCCTTTGAATCAACCTGAAAATTAATGAATAGGCATACACTCATCATGATATCGGGCTAGTGGTGGTCATATAAAGAAGCAATCTGACCATTATTCTACGAGCTTTTGATCGATTTCTTTACTTTTTCGTCCTTGTTTAAATGAATATTTGTGCTCATCGTTGTTGGTTTACTACATGTGTTTTCCATATTAAAACATTTTATTAAATCTTTACAGTAGTTTTCTTGATATATAAAAGTTCCATCTTTTAGTTGCTTAATTTGTAATCCTAAAACATAGTTAAGTTCACGCATGTAAGACATTTCAAACTCATTTTTCATTATACTAGAAAAATCATAACATAAGTTTTTATTAGTTGAACAAAAAATTAAATCATCAACATAGTTTGAATGACTAAAATAATATTTTTGCTTTTTAATAAACAAGGTTGTATCAACTTTATCAATTTCGAAACTCGAACTCAAAAGACAACTTTTATGTCTTTCGTACTAAGCACATCGTGCTTCTACAATCACAAAGTGCCTTTTTGAGTTATATACGTGATTTTGGTATTTTCATAAGCAAAAGGAGGAGGTTGCTCAATACATATGTTTTCTTTGATATATCCATATAAAAATGCACTTTTTACGTTCGTTTGATATATATAAAGTTTGATTGTGATGGTATGCAAATTCTAAAGTATTATTATGGCTTTAAGACAGGCTACGGGAGGAAAGGTTTTCCCATAGTCAATCCCTTACTCCTGATTGTACACCTGAGCCACAAGTGTAGTTTCATTGTGTATAATTTCATCATTTTCATCAAAAAAATTCTTATATGCCCATATTCTACCATAACGGATTGAATTTCTTCCCCTGGTACAAGCTACCAAAGGTTATTTCGCTCGAATTGGCTATGTTCTTCTTACATGAATATCCAATAGTCATCTTTCAAAGCTTTTTGTTATTATTAGTTTCAATATTGGATATGAAGGCAAAATGAGCCATCTGAGTCAATTGCCTTCGAGCAGTAACTTTTATGTTAATATCTCCAATTACATCATCTAACGGGTGGTCTTTTAAAATTCTAAGCGGTGATCCTAAAATATATTTATTTTTTGAAATGTTTGCTTTTGTAGTTTGTTCATTTGTAGGTTATTGTACATATGGTTTGTTAATTTCAATGTATCATCATCATTATATTTGTTATTAAAGTTCCCACAAAAAGATACATATAAGGTTTTTTCTTTTGTATTGGTCTTTGTTAAAAATTCTATAAACCTTACTTGTTCCAAATATCCAATAAAGATTCCTTCATCGGCTTTCAGATCAATTTTTTCTAGGGAGTCTTTTGTATTTAAAATAAAACATTTTGAATCAAAAACTTTAAATTATGAAACTTTTGGTTTTCTATGGTGGAGGAGTTCATAGGGTGTATTCTAAGTCATGGGTTTCAATGAAATATGATTTAGAACATAACAAATTGTAACGACTGCCTCGTCCCAGAAGTTATGCAGTATGGTGCAACTGCATTGTAATGTTCATGCACATTCTTGTAATGCTTGATTTTTCCTTTCTATAACACCCTTTTTTTTGCTGTGCTGGAGAAAGAAAAAGTATAAGTAATACCCTTTTTATTACAAAAATCATGATAGTTTCTTCTTATATTTTTAACTTTTGGATCTTTTAAATTCTTTATGTAAAAAATTTAAACATTTCAAAAGTTTCACTTATATGTCTAAGGAGGAAAATCCATGTATATCTTGAAAAATCATCAAATATTACATAAATATGTTTATTGTGATTTATGATCTTACTGGAATCATACCGAGTAAATATAAATGTAGTGATTCCAAATGTTGTTTTGTCGAAATGTAATTTTTATATTTAAATGAAGATTTTCATTAAATTAACCAAATTGACAAGTGTCATACAAATTGTTTAATTTAAAATTCATTTTTGGTTAATCTCTAATAGTGTCATTTTTCACTAATTTATGTATGTTTTAAAGTTTATACGACACGATCTTTTATTCCGTAGAAAATGATTCATTTATATTTACAATTAGACATATATCATTATTATGTCTTATTTTCATATTTGAAGAGTAGATATTTAGCTTTCTTATGACTCCAAAAATCAAATATTCATTTTAATCAAAAATACTATGTTTATGCTTTTCAAAATTTAATGTAAACCCTTTTCGCAAAGTTGACTAATAATTAAAAGATTATGTTTTAAATTTTTGACTAATAAAATATATGAAACTAAAGAGGAATTAGATATACCAACTTATGAGACATCTCCTTTTCCTATGATATAGCATTTGGAGTTCTTTCTGAAAGTGAATGTTCCACCATACATGTAAAATATATTTCATAAGCTTTTTCAAATTTTTAGTCATGTGCTTAGAGCATCCACTATCAAGAATTCATTTCTCCTTTTTACCTTTGGTTACCTATTAAAAAAAGGGAATTCATTGGTACCCACTTTCTATGTTAGAGTCCTAGGGATTAGGTCGAAGGTAACCAAACCCAAGATGGTTTGGTAGAACAATTAAAAAAAATACCATTATTATGAATTTCAAAAAAAAGAATTTTTCTTGATTCCTAATTAAGTTATTATTGGTCTTAGGAACCCAAATTTTAATGATCTTTTTTACTTTTCATCTTTAGTTGACTATTAGAACTTTTGGGTTTTCTAAAGTTGGTATATAATGGAACATATTTTATTTTTAGGCTACGCAAATTATTTTTAGAATTTGTAAACCTAAGCCATTTGAGTTGCTAGAAGGTTTTAGAAAATTATTCAGTGACATAAATTCTCTTTACCTTTATTAAACATAGAAACATTAATTGCAAATTTTTCTAGTTCAATTTTCAAATTCGTTATTTCTAATTTTGAAGTTTTCAAGTCAGTTTTTAAAAAACTTTGCATACTTCTTTTGCGAGCTTGATATTCTCGGCACTATAAGTTTTTAATTCATCATTTAATTAAGTATTTCAACTTGTCGAATTTTCACACATAATTGTGACTTAACTAACTCTTCTTCTAAAATAATCTTCTTATCTTTAAGTAAGCTTATTTCTAATTTGGCCTTATTTAACTTGCCTAAGTTATCTTTTTTATATTTCTTTAACGATCGAAGCTTATCATCTCGTTCTATAGAAATTTCTAGTAAATCATCATAAGAGAGTTTATATGACGCCTCATTAGTTGCTATAGGGCATACATTAGCTTTCTCTGAGTCGCTGTCATTATACGAGAAGAAGATGTGTCTAAATCATCCCATGTTAAGTGAAATGCTTGTTTCTTCTTTTTGATAAATTTTTCGAACTTCTCCTTTTTGTGTTTGTTAAGCTTAGGACATTCTTTTTTCATAAGTTCGAACTTGTCATGCTTAAAACATTTGATAGTAATCTATTTGTTATTGTTGTTTCCAAACTTTTTCCTTTTCACCATTTATCAAAAATGTTAAATTTGTTATAGTTCTTTGTGATAAAGACTCTCTCTTCTGCCTCCAATTCTGAATCATCTTCAGGCTGGAATGTAATACTTCTTTTTCTTCCATGTGTTCTTTTCCAGCATGCATATTTACTTTGTATGATATTAGATTATCAATTAACTCTTTAAACTTAAATGTGAAAAGATCATTTGCTTCTTAATTGCAAGTACTTTTCTTTCACAATCATCGGTTAAGGAGTTTGACAGTTTCAATACTAAATCAATCTAAGTAGATATGACTCCGAGTTCCTTTAAGTCATGTTTTATATTTTGAAATTGTGAATACATAGCTATTATGCTTTCATTTTGTTTCATTTTAAAATACTGCATTTGGTTTTTCAACAAATTGATTTTAGTTTGTTTGACTTTGCTCGTACCTTTTTAAGTGGCTTGCATATGTTAAATGTCATGTGCAATTTTACACATCATAACTCTAGAAAATTAATTTTTATCAAGTGCATAAAATAGTACATTTATAGCTTTAGCATTATTGGAAGCAGCAATTCTTTGAGCTTCTATCCAAGTACTCATGTTAGTAATAAGAGCTACGTACTGAATTTAAGTAGCCTGCAAGATCTCAAGTCCACTAGCTTCCATATAAATACCCATATGTGTTATGCAATAAACACAGTTTGATCCTGTGAAAAGAGGAGGCAATGGAGTAGATTTTCCTTCCTGGAATGTGGTATAACAATTGTTTTCCATGTTAAAAATGTTTTCTCTAAATGTTGTTGTTGCAATTTTGAAAAATCATGCTCCGATACCAAATGAAAGTGCATGTTTGTATGGATCAACTAATATGGCTAAGTATTAAATAGATAAACTATATAAATACACTAAGTATAACAATAGCTGAAAGTAAAGTAAACAGCAAATAAAAAGCAATAACACTAGAGTTTTTATACTAGTTCAGACCTCTCCTCCTACGTCCAATCCCGAAGCTACTCTTTGGTATTTCACTAAACAAATACCCTCACTTAACCTAGAGAAATAGGTAGTACGCAAGTGCATGATTCTCCCAAAAACATTTATTTTATCGACTTTAAGTAGAAAATAAATTTAACAGTAGTTTTGTCTCGAATAATGACTTTTCAATAACTTTTGATATAAATTTCCTATAACTACTCAATATGTGATAGAGATAAATGCTCAAGGTATAAGAATTTGAAGCTTTAAGGATTTAGAATTGAATGCATAGAATCAGTAAGTAGTAAGCGGTAGTAGATAGAGAGAAGATATAGATCAATGTAGGAAGGGAGTATAAAAGTGAAGCATTTGATTTTGATCTAGGTTATTTATAGTGACAATTCAATTCAAGGATTTGTAGTCATCCAAGGTTGGATGTTGTCAAGTGTTGTAGGAGTTCACAAAGAGTAATGAGGAAGAGACCTAAAAAATGCATAAATATTAAATAAACCCAGCGCTCAGTGGTCTAAGACCGGTGCATCGGTGGGACCCTTACCAATACACTAGTTGGACTAATATACTAGTACTAAAGACACCCGTGTGAGTTTGTGTTAGTGATTTTTGAGTGTTTTACGTTCTTTTACGTTTCTTCGCCTTTCTTCACTATAAAAATTCTTGAAAAAATATGGAAAATTAATAACTAGTATTTGGAGTATTTTACAAATTTGAAAGGTATTGAGGTCATATGAGTGGTTTTACCAATTTTATTATAAGATTTGACTGTCAACTCGATATAAGAACATACTCTTTTGTATATCTTTAAATGTTGATTCCATCTCTATTCTAAATCAATGGCTCCAACATATTTTCTTGAATGCTCTAATGCCTTGTCTACTCCTTCGTATGCTCATCGTCTATAATTTGTTGCTTTTGATAATAATTTGCAAATGTCATGTATAATATACATTTTGTTGACATCATCAAAACATAGGTTCTAATAAAGTAAGCGGGAGATTTTTCATTCATAAAAATGTTCCTTAATTATATTAACATTCTCTAATTAGATTTTTCAAGTGATTGCCCTATAGGTTGGTAATTATTCATGTGAATGTATTGATGGCTATGGTACTATTGTTAGATCAGGTGCATTGTATAGGCCAAAAAAAGGGAATTTCAAAATATAAAAAATGTTTTTATTAGTCTTGCCCAAGATCTTAGTTTGTATTTACATGAATAATTTATTTACACTAAATCATATTTAGTGGACATTAGTAAAAGGAATTTGTTATTTTAAACTAATTGTATTTCATTTTTATTTAAAACTTCAATATATCTATGTGTATATTACGATTTAAATATATATATATATATATTCTAATTTTAGTTTAATTTGATTTATTTTGTTATATTTTACTTGTTTGGAATTCATATTCACAATGTAAATATTATAGATGTGATAAACTAACCTAAAGCATTAACATGAATATATATGTGTGTTTGTGTGTGTGTGTGTATCTGTGTGTGTGTGTGTGTGTGAATGATCATTATGATTTATGGTTATAAAGGGAAAACAATATCAATAGTTTTTCTTAACATATTTGAATAATCATGATGATAGGTGATATTATATATTCGCAAATAACCATTGTGATTTATGGTTACAATGGAAAAACAATATCAATAGTTTCTCCTTAACATGTTAAATAATCTCATGATGATAGGTTACATATTAAATATTTCAAAATCAAAGCATGCCAGCCATAGTAAGATTTGATCTTATCTTAAATGATTGCAAAATCATCATCAATAATTACAAGCATATTACAACTGCATGTAACAAAAGAGATCTCATATGTGAGAATTTCAGTCTTATTTGATGTCCCAAACACAAACAATAAGCAGCGGATAATATCAGATCCTGAATTAGGAAGCTATGGATCTAAATTGCAAACTCTTTTCTACTCGAGTTCAAGAGGTGGGGTGTAAAACTTGCCCATACAGTAGTGATTCCTTAGAACTTTCGAACAAGAAATAAGAAAGTGGAATCCTCACTATAATGTAGAGGGATTTAGGAAGCCGAATAAGAAGATAAGTGGGAGTAGACTTAATTATTGGTAAAGAAGATTGCATTGTTTTAGAAAGGAGGTTGTAATAATCTTCCTTACTTACTCCTAAAGATGACATTTAGTACATCCATGATATTCATGTGCTGGTCATCTAGGTGTCCGAAAGACAAGTCGTTAGGGTAAAAAGAAAAAAAAGGACAAGAAGAAAGAAACATAGAATCTCACACGTAAGGAAATCACATATAATAGATCATAAGATAGTACATGTGGTCACTTCCAAAATGAAACATCAGAGTTACAACATGTACTAACTTCAGCCAAGGACAGTTATAATTATCTGCCCCGCAATGGCGATAAATAATATACATACATAGCAGAAATAAAATAGATAACTAGATAACATTGATGCCCCTTGCTATATGCTCCTCCAAAATGCATCCATAAGAACTAGGACTACTTGGCTACTTATACAAATTTGAGTACCCAAGAATTTTAGGAAAAATAAAGAAAATTCCAAACGAATAAATTATTATACTTATAAACTCCTTTAAAAATAAAGATATCTTGTAAAACCACGCCGTACATAAACATAAATAGATTTTTATCTTACGATAACAAAAACATTCCTATAGAAAATCCAGTGATATTATAATAATGTCTAGGGTTTAAAGTAAATATTGAACATAGCCAAAATGGTTGCATTAATTACATTCCAGCATAATAGGTACACAACTAAGTCTGTAAAGGCACTTATTGGAGAATGTACTACATACAATGACAAGGCTATTGGAGTACCGCCTGCCACAGTACACCTCTATAAAGATGTACCGAGGGCCTCACATGGACCCCCACTAACACAGGACCGACCTATCCCTTACTGGATAGTACCGAATATGTCACCACCCCAGTTGTGATCAATAAACGCACCCGGGTCACTAGCATACATAATCTGGAAATATCGATCTAGATCGGGTGATGACCATACCCTAATGGGTGCGACCTATATAGCCCTGCTGCATATCCCTTGTTGTAGTCATTCACGATTGTGGGGCTTGATGCTACGTTTACCTTTTTATATAGCAAACCCACTTGAAATGCTAACACTACCCTTCATGTGACAATCAAATGCTAGCATTCTTTCATACAAGTTGTTTAGAATATGAACAAACTGAAGGCACTACTTCTACTACATCCATTTTGGAATCACCCTCGGGATTAGTAGTAAGTAGCCCTTGCACTTTAAAGATCTTCCTCGTCGATTCCTTCATCTTCAGATGTTTTCAATTCGAACACTTACGTTGGTTCGAAGTGGTTTTCAGATAACTCATGTTATTCGATCCAGTCTCTTCGAACTAATATTCGGTAATTTTAAAATTGGCCAAATTATCGATAGTGGAAAAATTCACTATCTAGGTGAGTATAGACTTGCATATGAAAAATAAGCCACCCTATACTTATCACCACTTTTCGATTTCAAACAATACTATCCCTTGATTAACAATAAAGTCGGACAAGTTAGAGCATTAACCTTGACTCGACATACATTCTTACTTCTTGGGATAGAGACAAGTTTCCATAGCTCGGAATATGGTGTTAACTATACAATGAAGTATCTTTCATATACTTAATTTATCATGACTCATTTATCAAAATTAAATCTTTTATATTTACCTTATTTTTAACATTTCGATTTCTCTATCCCTTGCCTAGAAAATCAAGTTCTAGATCTCATAGA
Source organism: Allium fistulosum (assembly GCA_030737815.1). NCBI lineage: Eukaryota > Viridiplantae > Streptophyta > Magnoliopsida > Asparagales > Amaryllidaceae > Allium > Allium fistulosum. The sequence continues at coordinate 640,062,708 of CM060901.1, forward strand.
TAGAGGAAAGTCTGCTCATCGGCTTTTAGGTCAAAATACAAGATGATTTACTTTCCATAAAACATATCAACGTTTTAGCGTAACTTATCATATTTGTTTGGCTCCTTAATGGCATAGACAAAGATATCCCTTATATTTTAAAAACTCTTTGTAAATAAAAGTATCTTTTAAACAACTGACCTTTTGGAATAAATGGATTTTAAAATAAAAACTTTTATTTATTTAATTAATAATAATTTTAAACCTTTTATTAACATAATAAACAGATAGTAATTAAACCTTTAAATAATAATTAAATAATATCTAACCTTTACCTTAATTAATAATTAACCTTTACCTAATTAATTAATTAAACCAGCTAAATCAACTAATTAAACATTTTACTTAATTAATTAATAATCAATTTTTGAAAATATTTTAAAATTCCTTTTTAATACTTATAATACAATATAAAAGATTTTTCAAAAATATTTAAAGTAAAAACTCTTTTTAGTTTATACAAAAGTGGTCGATTTAAGAACTGCATCCATGAAGACTATCGCTATATGGATCATAACTTTCTAGCTTGCTTTACATATAAAAATAGCCTTTAAACCTTTTCCTTTTATATATAAATTACTTAAATAACTTTTAATAAAGGTTTTGAAAACCAAAGTAAAGTTTTAGAAAACTTTTTAGAAAACATTTAAAAAATACATGGAAATAAACAAGTTTTTAACTACACGAGATCTCAATGTCGATAATAAACCAATTCAAGTATTAACTTTCCATTCAACATCTAACCATCCATATACATAAGCTCATACATATATAAAACGGTAAATAACATTCCTAAAACAAGGAATGGCTTTTTCTTGTATTATTACTTAAATACATCGACCACATTTTACATTCATCACAAATCATCACATATAAACACAAGCAACATTAATTTCCAAACCAAACAACTAACAACTATTATCATCAAACATAAAATTTAAAACTTTGTTTTCAAAGGTGAGATTTACTCATCAAAATCCATATGAATTAAATCAAACTACCCCCACACTTTACACCGACACTTGAACTTGGTTTTTCCATTATAAAAATTTGATTTTAGGAACCTAATGTGGCTAAATGGGTTCGACCTAGGGTTATGGGGGCTCGGTCTAGCTTGAGGAAGGTGGATTTGGGATTGGTTTTGGAAACTAAGAGAAGTAGAGAGTAAAAGGAAGGTTTTTAAATAGTTTTTAAGGACTTAAGCGGCAAAAAAGGGTTTTTACTTGAGAAAATTTTTAAGAAGCCACGAAAGGTTAGATGAAAGCTTGAAAAAGAAAGAGAAGAGTTTGAAGATAGAGAAATGAAATGAAATAAGAAATGGAAAAAATATAAAGTTGTTTTTATATAAATTGAAATATGGAAATTATCCTTTTGCCATTAACCCAATACCCATATTTTAATGCCACCTCACATATCCCTTACCTTGCCCTACATGCATGCCATCACCTTCCCCTTCATTCCATCACTTCATTACTTTTATGATGTGAAGTAACCTTTTACTTTTTTATTTTATTTTTGTATAAAGTAAAAGTCAAACTTACTTTCTTCCTTAAGTAAATAAAGTTAAACTATTTTACTCTAACCATTTCTCAACCAAAACGTAGGTTATTTATATATGTGTGTAATTATATAACCTAGTGCACACAACATGTTCTAATAAGTTTTGGATGATGAAAACTCAAAAATCCAAAAAACAATTTTCGATCACATTTTCTATTTTTCTCCGAACTAATTGTTTTTTTAAACCAAAATTTAGAACAACTTCACCATCATTAGATATTACTTAAAAGAGGTTTATTTGAGTTATAAAATTCATTAATTATTATTTAAAAATATATCAAATATTCCTATTTAAAGTGATTAAATTACGGGTCGTTACATTCTCCCCCTTAAAAGAATTTCGTCCCGAAATTAACATATAAAAAGATAACTCAAAATAACTCATAGTGGCATATATTATATATGATTAAATGTATACAAAAAATATGTGCTAAGCAATACATAATAAATGTGAGTTCATAACCCATACAACAAGCAAACTACTATTCTAGCATTAACTCGGGGTAAGCTTCCTTCATGCTATCTTCCTCTCTCAAGTGCAATCTCTAGAATCTTCGCTCCACTAAACCTTAACCAATCTCACAACTTTATTACGCAATTGTTTCATGTCTTGATCCAAAATGCGACCTGGATGGCTTATCATGGATAAATTCGGTTCCACTTCCAAATCCTCTTGAACATATGGTTCAACTATAAGAAATGGATCATGCACATACTTCCTTAAATGTGACACATGGAAAACATTATGAACTTTTGCCAATCTTTCCGGCAACTCAACTCTATATGCAAGCAGCCCAATCCTCTCAAAAATTCAAAAATGTCCAATTTACCTTGGCGCCAACTTCCCTGCTTTACCAAATCTAATAACTTCTCTTATTGGGGAAATCTTCACAAATACAAAGTCTCCAATAGAAAATTCCAAATCCCTTTCGCATCTAATCGGCATAGCTTTTCTGTTAATTTTGAGCTTCCTTTAACCTTCTCTTGATCACAGCAACCTTCTCTGTAGCTTCCTGAATCATATTAGGTCCAAGCACTATCTGATCCCTAGTTTCTATCGAATACCCTAGTGACTTGCATGGTCGTCCATAGAAAGCTTCATAGGGTACCATGCCAATGCTTGCTTGATAACTGTTGTCGTAAGAGAATTCCACCAATTGTAGATGATCTTCCCATGATCCTCCAAAGTCCAAGATACATGCTCTCAATAGATCTTCCAAGATTCGTCTCACCTCTTTGTTTTCCCATCCATTTGCGGATGGTAGGCTGTGCTCAGACATAGCCTTTTTTCTAAAGCTACCTATAATGCTTACCAAAAATACTGGTAAAGATCAAATCTCGATCACTTACAATGCTAACTAGAACTCCATGCAATTGGACGATCTTTCTTATACAAATCTCTGCCAAAGTTGTTGCAGTCCTTGTCGGCTTTACTGGAATAAAATGGGTGCTCTTGGTTAGCCGATCCATAATGACCCAAACCCCTTCATTTCTTTTCCTTGATCTAGGTAAACCATCAATAAAATCCATTGATACTTGCTCCTATTTCCAATTTGGGATCTCTAATGGTTGTAATAACCCAGCAATCCTTTGGTGATAGCCCTTGATTTGCTGACAGTTTGCACATCGGCTGACATAGATTGAGATATCCCTCTTCGTCTCTTTCCACTATAATACCCTCTTCATATCCATATCCATCTTCGAAACACCAAGATGTATGCTCAGTTTGGATTGATGACACACCGTTAAAACTTCCTGCCTAAGACCATTGACATTAGGAACATGTATCCTTCCATTCATATGCAAAATACCATGGTGATCTATTTCAAAACTCGAACTATGATCTTCCTCTATATCCAGGATGATTTCCATCAAGAGCCTATCTTTCTTTTATTTACTTGCAATCCTCTCTACAAGAGTCATAGTAACTTCCAAAGAGCACAAACTGCATTCTTTCTTGGAGCATCCACCACCTCGTTTGCTTTCCCCGACGTATATAAAATATCCAAGTCATATGACGCTATAAATTCCAACCACCGTTGCTTCCTCATATTCAAATCTTTTTGTGTGAAAAGATACTTCAAGGAGTTGTAATCTGTGAAGAGCTCGAACTTTTCACCCAATAAGTATTCAATGGAAACACAACAGCTAATAACTCCAAATCATGTGTTGCATAATTCCTCTCATGAGGCTTCAACTGTCTACTAGCATAAGCAATGACTCTCCCATGCTACATCAGAACTACACCTAATCCTACACCACAGGCATCTATATACATAGTCCATCCCCCGCCTCCATCTGGAGTAGCTAGAACTGGAGCATTGGTCAGCCTCTGCTTTATCTCAACGAATGCTTCTTCACACTTCGAAGTCCAAACAAACTTCTCATCCTTCTTTGTCAACTTGGTCATGTGCAAGGCAATCTTAGAGAAGCCTCGTATAAAGCTCTTATAATATCCAGCCAAGCCAAAGAAACTTCGGACCTCTGTTGGAGTCTGCAGTGTCTTCCACTCTTCAACAGCCACTAACCAACCAAAATACCATCCCTCGACACAACACATCCGAGGAACCTTATTTATGATTGCTAAAAATGACATTTCAAAAATTTTGCTTTTAAAACATGCTTCCTTAATGTCTCTTGCATCACTTCCAAAGGGTGTTTGTGTTCTTCCTCAGCCTTAGAGTAAATAAGGATATCATCTATGAAAACCAACACAAACTTATTGAGCACATCCCTAAAAAATCGATTCATAAGATCTACAAAATAAGCATGTACATTAGTTACCCCAAAAGGCACAACCAACCACTTGAAGAAACAATCTGGTTCTCTAAATGTTGCTAAGGGTATACTGTCCTCCACTACCCTTAATTCGTGAAATCATGTAGAAAGGTCCATTTGGGAGAGTACTTAAGCTCAAGGAGTTGGTCAAACATGTCATCTATACGGGGTATGGGATACTTATTCCGAATGGTCTGCTTGTTCAGCTCCCTATAATCCATACAAAGTCTCAAAGAACCATTAGACTTTGCAATAAAAACTACAGTTGCTCCCCAACTTAAGCGACTTGACCTAATCAGCCCTCTTCATAACAAATCATATGTCTGATCCCTTAACTCCTTCTCTCTCGGAGCCATTGTACGAATAGGTTGAATAACAAGTTTCCAAATAAGAATTAAGTCGATACGAAACTCAATCTCCCATGTGGAGGTAGACTGTTAACTTCTTAAAAACTTCAAGGAAATCCTTAACAATTGCTATCAATCCCAACTCTGCTTGGGATGATTCAAGGGCATACAAGAAACTACTCATCCGCTTGTCTGGATCATCAGATGGAACTTCCATAAAGTTTCTCAATTTGGTATTGAAAGATATCGTTCTCCAACACAATCTAAAACAGATTCGTTCTCCGACAACCAATCCATACCGAGTATAACATCAAACCCATTAAAATCTAGAACAAATAGGTCACATGAAAAATGATGGGTAAGGCAAGTAATTTGCACATTCTCACAAATTGTGCACATATTACTTATACCTCCTATGGGGTTAGACACATAAATAGGGGGTTCTACAATTCTTGGGTAAGTTACAATTTACCTATCGATTCTCCAAAAATGAGACTGTGAAAAGTCCTGGTATCAAACAATACTCGAACAAAAATGCCATTGATAATTAAAGTACCTTCAAGAACTCCTTTCCCTTTCACATCCTTTGAGGTTGATGGTTCATCCATGATGGCATAAACCTTGGCTTGCTGATCCTTCTTCAAAGGTGGGCAATCTTTCATTATGTGCCCTGGTTGCTAAAAGTTGTAACAAAGTTTCGAACCACTGGAGTGATAGGTCCCACTTGCTACTTGGAAGCTTCAAAATTCTTGCAAAACCTTGCCAGATGGCCCTTCTGCTTACATTGAAAACATTCAACGTCCTTGAACTTGTTCCCTTGATCTCCTCCCGACTTTCCTTCCACTGATTCTTCCATTGCGGGATAAACTTCCTTTTATTTGGGTTACGATTATTGTTACTAGGTGCTACTACCACCTTCATCTTCTCTAGAACTTCATACCTCAAAGCGATATCTACCAAATCCACAAAATATCCCCTCATATAGGCAGCCATCTTCTCCTGAAATCCTTCTCTCATTCCCATCACAAACATCTCATTCTTCTTAAGTGGGGTATCAATTAACTCCTAACCAAATCATGATAGCTCATTAAACTTGGTTTCATATTCAGCTACCAACGAATCTCCTTGCTTGAGATCCAAGAACTCCTATACATACAGGTCTTTCCTGTAACAGGCATAAACTGATTTTCAAACACCTCCATAAATCAAGCCCAAGAAAAATCATCCTTCAAAACATTCGCTATAACAGAGTCCTACCGCGTTGCAGCTCCATTGCAAGATGCTAAGAAATTCTTTTGCTCATTTGAAATATCTAGCCCCTTGAAAATCTTTTCAAAAGAACGAAGCCAAGCTTGGAAATAGATGATGGATTTCATACCCTTGAACGCCTTTCCTCCTAGATTAGTATAGTCTTTGCACAAAGCTGCAAAGTTCACACAGGGCTGCATTGGTGTTGCATTTTCGACTACTCCAACTCTTCCAACATTCGAATCTCAACCGTTGGTGCTCATGGTGCTACTAGCTCCTCTACCTCGTCTTGCCCCATTACTCATTCTTACTACTTGGATATAGTAAGATAACTTTAGAATACTTAGATGAGATAATCTTAAGGAAAAGGTTACTGAATCAAACATATCAAAGCCGATCGAAATAATTCGAATATATATACGAATACAAATTACAAATGCGCACTTTCATAGACTAAACTCATTCTAGGGTATTACTAACCCAACTCCAATGAGTTGACCCTAACCATGGGCTAGGTGTTCGCTCAACCTAAGCTTTGATACTACATGTAACGATCTGCCTTTCTAACTTCTAAAGATGACACTTAATACATCCATGGTATTCATGTACTGATCATCTAGCGGTTCAAAAGATAATTCGTTGGGGTAAAAATAAAAAAAGACAAGAAGAAAGAAACACAGAATCTCACACGCAATGAAATCACATATAATAGATCATAAGATAATACATGTGGTTGCTTCCAAAATGAAACATCAGAGTTACAATAGGTACTAACTTCAGCCGGGGACAGTTATAATTATCTGCCCCACGATGCTGATATAAAATAAACATAAACAATGGAAATAAAATAAATAAATAAATAAATAGATAATATCTAGGCCTCGTGTTCCATGCTCCTCCAAAATGCATCCGTAAGAACCTAGACTACATGGCTACTCAAACAAATTTCAGTACCCAAGAGTTTTAGAGAAAAGAAAGGAAACTCCGGGTCCCACATGGGTCCGGTGTGAATAAACTCCAAACAACTGAATTATTATACTAATAAACTCCTTTAAAAAAGGATATCTCGTAAGACCATGCCGTATATAAACATGGATGGATTTTTATCTTACGATGACCAAAACATTTATATATAAAATTCAGTGACATTATAATAATGTTTAGGGTTTAAAGTAATTATTGAACATAGCCGAAATGGTTACAATAATTACATTCTAGCATGATAGGTATACAACTAAGTCCATAAAGGCACTTATTGGAGAATGGATTCCATACAATGGCAAGGCTACTGGGGCATCACCTACCATAGTCTACCTCTAGAAAGATGTACCAAGGGCCTTACATGGATCCCATGCCAACATAGGACCCGACTACCCCTTACTGGATAGTATCGAATATGTCACCACTCTGGTTGTGATCAACAACCATACCCGAATCACTAGCATACATAATCTAGAATATTGATCTAGATCGGGTGATAACCATACCCTAATGGATGTGACCCACATAGCCATGCTGCATATCCTTTGTTTAGTCATTTCTAGTTGTGAGACTTGAGGCTACGTTTACCTTTTATATAGCAATCCCACTTGGAATGCCAACACTGCCCTCCAAGCGACAATGTAATGCTAGCATTCGTCCATACAAGTTATTTAGGATATGAACAAACCGAAGGCACTACTTCTACTATAACTATTTTGGAGTAACCCTAAGATTAGTAGCAAGTAGCCGTTGCACTTCAAAGATCTTCCTCTTCGATTCTGTCATCTTCAAGATGTTTCCAATTCGAATGCTTACGTTGGTTTGAGGTGGTTTCGGATAACTCATGTTATCCATTCTTGATCTCTTCGAACCAAAATTCAATAATTTTAAAACCGGCCAAGTTATCGATAATCGACAAATTCACTATTTGGGTGAGTATAGATTTGCATATGAAAAATAAACCATTCTATACTTATCCCCATTTTTCGATTTCAAATAATACCATCCCTTGATTAACAATGAAGTCGAATAAGTTAAAGCACTAGACTTGACTCGACGTACATTCTAACTTCCCGGGGTAGACAAGTTTCCATACCTCGGAATACAGTGTTATGTCTAAAATGAAGTATCTTTCATTTGGTTAATTTATCATGACCCATTTATTGAAATTAACTCTCTTATATTTACACCTTTTTCGACATTTCAACTTCTCTATCCCTCATCTAGAAAATCAAGTTCTAGATCTCACAGATTGAGGAAAGTCTACTCATCAGCTTTTAGTGTTAAATATAAGATGACTTACTTTCCATAAAACGTATCAACGTTTTAGCATAACTTGGCATATTTGTTTGGCTAATTAATGGCACAAACAAAAGAAATTTCTTGTATTTAAAACATCCTTTGTAAATGAAATTTGCTTATAACCAAACCGACATTTTGAAAAAAGGGATTTTAAAATATAAAAAATATATTTAATTAATAAATAATAATTTTAAACCTTTTATTTACATAATAATTAGATAATAATTAAACCTTTAAATAATAATTAAACATCAATTAACCTTTACCTTAATTAATAATTATCCTTTACTTAATTAATAATTACTTAGTAATTATCCTTTTTTAATCAACAATTAATTAATAATCAACCTTTACTTAGTTAATTAAACCTACTTAATTAATTAATAAACTTTTACTTAATTAATTAATAATTAATTATTGAAAATATTTTAATATTTTAAAATTCCTTTTTAATACTTGTAATACAATTTAAAAGACTTTTCAAAAATATTTAAAGTAAAAACTCTTTTTAGTTTACACGAAAGTGGTCGATTTACGAACTGCTTCTATAGCGACTATCGTTGTATGAACCATAATTTTCTAACTTGCTTTACATATAAAAATAGCCTTTAAACCTTTTCCGTTTATATTTAAATTACTTAAATAACTTTGAACAAAGGTTTTGAAAACCAAAGTAAAGTTTCGAAAAATTTTTAGAAAACATTTCAAAACGACAAGGAAATAAACAAGTTTTAAACTACACGGGATCTCGATGTCGACAATATACCAATTCAAGTATTAACTTTCCATTCAACATCCAATCATCCATATACATAAGACCGAACATATATACAAGGGTAAATAACTTTCCTAAAGCAAGGAAAGGTTTTTACTTATACATTATTACTTAAATACATCGACCACATTTTCCATTCATCATAAATCATTACATATAAACATATATATGTATAAACACAAGCAACATTACTTTCAAAACTAAACAACTAACTACTATTATTATCACCAAACATAAAGTTTAAAATTTGTTTTCAAAGGTGAGATTTAGTCACCAAAATCCACACGAATCAAATCAAACTACCACCACACTTTGCGTCGATACTCGAACTTGGTTTTTCCGTTGTAAAATTTTGATTTTTAAAAGCCTAAAGTGGTTGAATGGTTTCAGCCTAGGGTAAGGAGGGCTTGGCCTAGCTTGAGGAAGGTGGACTTGGGCTTGTTTTTGGAAGCTAAGAGCAGTAGAGAGTAAAGGAAGGTTTTTAAATAGTTTTTAAGGATTTAAGGGGAAAAGGAAAGGATTTTTACTAGGGAAATTTTTTAAGAAGCCATTGAAGGCAAGATAAAAGCTTAAAAAAGAAAGAGAAGAGTTTGAAAATAGAGAAATGAAATAAAATAAGAAATGGAAAAAAATATAGAGTTATTTTCATATAAATTGAAATATGGAAATTACCTTTTTGCCACCGAATACCCTCCATATTTTAGTGCCACCTCACCTCTCTCTTACCTTGCTCTACACACATGTCATCGCCCTCCCCTTCATTCCATCACTTCATCACTTTTATGATGTGAAGTTACCTTTTACCTTTTCATTTTTTTATATAAAGGAAAAGTCAAGCTTATTTCTTACTTAGGTAAATAAATCTAAACCTAGTGTACATAACATGTTTTGACAATTTTTGGACGATGAAAAGTCGAAAATCTAAAAAATGATTTTCAGTCACATTTTCGATTTTTCTTCGAAATAATTATTTTTTAAACCAAATTTCAAAACAACTTCACCATCATTGGTTATTACTTAAAAAGTTTTATTTGACTTATAAAATCCATTAACTAATTATTCAAAAATATATCAAATATTCTTATTTAAAGTGATTAAATTACTGTTTGTTACAAAGGTAAATTGAAGACGTTTATTTTTCTAGATCTAAAATGAAGTAGGTTGGAGGTGAGAAGATGCTTTGAATGAAGTGTAGTGAGTATCAAATTTATGTTTGGGTAGATAAAATGCATCTCAAGTTTTGTGTGCTACTTTATATTGACAGTTGGAGAAATCTTAAGAGATTTATATTGTTTTTTATTTGAATTCATGATGTTTAGTCTTCCTTTGTTACGCTTTTAATTCTAGTACATGGGATTTCGAGGCTCAGTCGTCTTATGTTTTAGAATTGGAATAAAGTTTAATTTTACTTATATGTGAAATATATGAATATAATATGTACTCTTTTCTCTTATAAAGTACCCGTTTAGGTTATGGATTGTAAGGTTTTGATGAGGCATATTATTGAAGTATACGACTATTGTTAATAAAGTACCAATTTTTAAAAATAAAAGACAGGTGACATTATATATATATAATATCAAATATATTTATATTATATATGTATATATTATATATGTATATATTATTTTCATCCATTAATAAATCAACATGTATATATAATATAAATATATTTGATATTATATATACATATATGTTTTAGAATTAAAAGTTTAAATCTAATCAAAAAATATATTTTTTTGGTCATGGGCAAGAAATAGCTTTTTTATTTAAAAATTTGTGCTTGTTATATATGTAACATTTAAATTAGTTTTAACTAAAATATGTATATACATATATTTATAACCATATAGATCAAGAAGAAAAATATTTTTCTAAATTTGAAAACCCGTGAACATATATATATATATATATATATATATATATATATATATATATATATGGAAAAGTCTATTTGAACACAATTTAGTGACACAATTGGTGACACAGTGGATCTGTACCATTGGATTGCCCCCTGAATTCGACCTTCCATATAAAGACAAAAGGATCTGATGGTCCAGATCTTTTGTATCTCCATTTGTGTCATCAAATTGTGTCCAAATAGTCGGCCTATATATATATATATATATGTTTACGTATGTGTGTGTATTACTTTAAAATAATATTTTAACTATACATATATAAGTATATTAACTTCTATCTAAGCCAAAAAATTATTTATTTATATATTAACATTAAAAATGTTTTAAATTAATTTAATATTTGAAAATTATTAAAATATTTTTTAATTCATTAATGAAATAAATTATATATTTATGCTTATATATATGTATGTATGACATATAAAAACATACTAAGATTCGTCGGTTGCCAACATGTCGGTTATTAGCTATTCCTCTTTGAATCCTTATTCCTCCTCATTGAACTTAGTGTGTGAATCAAGGATTCAACCAATTTTCAAATTGAGGCTAGGATTTTTAGTTTTTGTGTGTCTTGAATTGGATAAGGTAAGGCTATTTATAGTTATCAAAAATATTTATTTCATATTTCTTTCCCTTTTTGAGCAGGATCTAATCCAAAGTCATAGCGTAACAACCCTAGTTTGAGATATACCTAAAATAAAGAATAAAATAATTTTAAATTAAATTTTAAAATGGAAATGGGGATTTTCTTTTATTCCTTTTTTTAAATTAATAAGAAATTGGGATTTTTGAATTATTATAGAATAAATAATATAACTTTCCAAAGATTTTAGATTTAAGGTTTTATTGAGTTAAAATTTGAGTGGAAACAGTAATTATGTTTAATGTTTTATTGTTAAAATGAGAGCAAATTTGGAGAGAAGTAAACTAATTGAAAATAAATGGTTCTTTGATTAAAAAGATAGTTGGGTAATTTTAATTCATTGTAGTATTGGGTTGTTGTTTACATGCATTTGAGAAATAATAATGCTATTGAGGCCCATTTAGATAATAAATTAAAATGATTTGATTTTTATTTTCTTGTTGGGGAAGTTGAAACCTAAGCCCAAAATAATTTATCCTAATAAGAGATTCTTCTTAAGCAAATATTGTAAGTATTATCACTTACACTAAATAGAAACACACAGAAACTCCTTTTCCCCTAATTGTAAACCTATAAACAAAGTATGCAACATCCTTAATTTAGACCAAAATTAGTCTCTTTTAAAGCTCGTAAATCTCAGGGAATGATCTCAGACCCTATTTCATCTTCTTAGGTATTTATTTTTAGTTTTTACAGTGATTAAATTGTTATGCTCTTCCCTTTGGTTGAGTGAATTCTAGGGTTTGCTGAAATTCAAATACTAAGTTGAAATTGGAGTGTTCAGCAAGCATATTTATGGATTTAAGGTGAGTAATCCTCACAACTATTTCTAACTAAGTTACATGTTGTTTATTGAGCATATTATTGTGATTGTTGGATGATTATTGGATGACTTACTATCTATTCGAACAATTACAGTAAAAATCTGATTCTTGAAACCCTATAGAATGTTTTCAGTTACTTGTATCATAGCAGTTTTGCAGTTGATTGATGAATATATGTTGTAGGCATATTGTGTAGCAGTTTTGAGTTCAAATATTCAAATTTCAGCATCCAGAATTGATGCCATTGTCGCCTGAGATGATGGCTCGTGTTTTCAGGCTCCAAGCGCTCGAACCGGTCGACCGCTAATTCTCACCAGTCGACCGCTTGCGGTCGATTGGTGGTGGTCAACCAGATGTGCTTCCAGGAGCTTGAACATAGCTCCAGGCAGTGTTTTGTTTTGAGTTTTGATTGCATTTTGCTGCTTTCTCCTTTTTTTTCTTGATTTCCATGATTTTTGGAGTTTTATGGCACCGTATTTTATGGAATTTCGATTCGATGAATTATTTAAAATAAAGATATGTATATATATATATACGATATATAAAGGAGAATTTCTTGAAGTAGATTAAATCAAAATATATTCTTTAAAATTGCTTTAGGTTTATATAAAATTGTACATATGTTATTACCATCAAATTCATGGTTTTGAATTATGGAAGTAAATAATACTTCTAAATACTTTGATAGAAATGTCTATTATAAGATTTTAAAGACATTAATATTTGAAATGTGAAGTAACTATATATTATATGCATGTAGTGTGTATGTATGTACGTATGTATGTAAATTTCAGATCTTTAAAGATTATATATATAGTAGTGTCTTGCAAATATATCAAGTTTATAATCACTAGAAAAATATTTAAATGATTTCAAAAGAAGTATATAAAAATATTACTTCTATAAAATGAGAACTCTAATTAAGTTGTTTTGTAGTATAAATGGTATGGAACGCTTGTATCACTTCATCGATTAATTATTCGACTCGTTTGATTGAATATTTTACTTGAGTGGAATTCACTATCTCTTAGTAAATATTCAAGTATCACCGAGTGGTTATGGGACATTTGGGCGACATTAGTTTGATTATTAATTGAAAGTATTTAACACTTCGATCAGTAATGATCACGGGTTCGGCGTAGCTTTCAGGCTCGTTTTATTATAACTCATTTTCAAGCGAGTTTGACATTGCTTTCAGGCTCCTTTTATTATAACTCATTTTCAGGTGAGTTCAATGTAGCTGTAAAACACCCCACCTCTATACCCGTACTATCCAAGAGTATTACAGAGTAATACTATCGGATAATGCGAAGAATGAGGCTATATGGGGTATGCACATGAATATTCCCTTGGACTAATACTGGTACGTATTAAAACATCAAACGAATTTCTCACCTATATGTTCACAATATCAGTATAAAGCAATATGAGGGAATTAGGGAAAATGACAAACTTTGAAGAAAAAAATAGGCTGAAGGACACTAAGTTTCATTTTTTGGCTGAAGGACAAATGCTAGTTATAATTAGCATTATATTCAACTTTTACACTATACAAAATTCTAGTTATATCTAGCACTATATTCAGTTTTACACTATACAAAATGCTAGTTATAACTAGCATTGTCCTTCCGCCTAAAGAACAAAATTATTGTCCTTCAGCCTAAAAAATTTTCTAAGTTTGTCCTTATACCTATTTTCTTGAAGCAATAAACACGTGTGACATCAGGATAGAACAATGCATATTAAATTGTATATAATAGAGAAAACAGAGCAAGCGCAACCAGAACATATAATTTAATACATTTTATATGGTATAGGTTGAGTATAGATGTCTCAAATGTCAACAATCTTAATATAATGGATAAAATAAACAATATACACTCAGTATCATGTATATACAATGATTCAATGTCATATAAATAACATACACGAATCCTAATGTAAACCTCCTCTATGCCCAATAAAACATATGCTGGTCATGTCGTCCGTGTACTTAAAATGTCTCAGACTAAACCAAGTATTACATAAATAACACACGGGTCGGACTATGTCTAATCAAGAATTCACTATAAGGGTAGCATTGTGTAAACAAGAAATAATAATATGATATCACTACTGGAGATACTCAAATTATCCAATAATATGTCAATATGTGTATATGATTATGGATATGTGTGCCTGATATAAATATATAATACCGTAAATAATCATTAAGGCATTACATCTCATAAATAGCTCAAAACCATATAAAATCACCAAAGCTAATATCAAAAGATGTCATCATCCATATAGAAACACATTAAATCAGAAATCACAGAATGAACTTAAATGGGTGAATCACGTATATCTAGAAAATATCATCAAATCTGAAATACATCAATAGGTGAGATATCACCAAGTATAATCAGGCTAGTATGAAGCATTGCTTAAATATAACCCTCTATCTCCATAAAACATCATTAATATATCAAATACGATAGGCTTCCTATCAACATAAATGAGAATCCATTATACTCTAATCATAAATCTTAGGTATAATCTTATCTCCTCATATCTATCTATCTGAAAGTATCATGACTGGAAATGACTGTACGATTGACATGAAGTCCCATGTAGAATCATATCTATGTATGTATGTATATATAATAATATATGGCACCTGGCTAGTGAGGTGTATCAATCGTATATGCCAATCTACAACTTTGTCAGTATCAACTGGGAGACTGATAGCATACACATAAGCTCCAGAGACACTAAGTCTCTACAGTCTTTAGTTACATCTACAATCATCATGACACATATCCACCATTATGCCCATCAACGCGAGCACTCTTAAATCATAACAATCAAATTGCCCCTATAGGCAACAAACTGCTGGCCTAGGTGACACAAGGGCAAATGGCCGCATAGGGGTACCATAAAGCTATATAATATAATGTCATGGATCTGGGGAGCGACCCCACGATTAGACCGCCCGGGTGGATATTGGACATTTGATCCTCTCCAACATACATAATAGGCATACATCGTAATAATGGCATATAAAACCAATACATATAGACATGAAGTCATGTTCATCGTTAGGCATGGAGCCATACACACTAAATTTAGGCATAGAGCCATATATCACTGTGTATCACCTCACACTATCCACTCTATTCCTGTCACATGAGTTTCATCTACTTGCAATGAATAACTGAACAAATATCATAACAATGTCTTATACCACTGTGTGATACTTAAACGTTTATTCACTGCTTATAAACTCCACTCGATCTATATACTATTCTATATAACGAGTCTAAAGAATAACCGAAGGAATATTACCGAATGCCCCATCCTAAACGGTATTATAACTATGTTTATTCAAATTTCTAGTTATATAGAATTAAATACAATAAAATCATATCAAAGGATGTCATCACCGTATCATATTAAAATACAAATTTAATCAACGGTGAATCACTCATATAATCATTATTCAATAAACGATAAAAGAATGGTCAAAAAACTAATATAAGTATACATTATTCCAATAAATATAAAATAAAAAAATCAATACTTAAGAATAAATCATTCACAACATATAATTTTATATAACAAAATAAATATTTAGAGATGGGTATTAAATTCATATTCTACAATAATTTAAATAATCATCTAAACCAAATATAATTTGATATTTACAATAAATAAGTAATTTCTCAGTCTTATATAAAATTATTTGATTATTAAAGATTTACTAAAAACATTAGAAAACACATTTCAAATCGATACCTAAAAATAATCATTCACAGCATTTTACCTTAGATAAAATTAAATATTGAGATATGAACAATAAAAACATATCCTAAGATTAAAAAATATTTGAATTCTATTATAAATATATTATTACAATAAATAAATAATTTTCCAATCTTTTATATAAATAATCAATAATTAAACCTTCACTGATAACATTTGAAATTCAATTCTTTAATTTAAATTCATAAAATAGTTTGTAAACTAAATATTATACGTAGGAATTATTTCATAATTTACTACGATTAATTACTATTTTAAATAATTATAAGCATTCAAATTAATTTAATTTATTCGTAATCAAATAAATATATTTTCAAAATTTTAACTATATATATATATATATAAATTTTATCCTTTTATAAAACGATAATTAAAGACCATTTAAATAATATAATGAATTTTTCTTTATTAATTTATTTATCTTGTAATCGTTTTTGTAACGGCTGCGGATTTTGCCCGTTCGAAAATCGACATCCATACTTTACATCGTACTCGAATGCCGTAGATTCGACCGTTCAAATCCGAGTCGCCGGAGCTTATATCACAATTAAGTAAATAACACAACGGAAGAAAAGGAATAATACATTGATATACAATATATGATACAATAGAGTGATACAATGAATATCAATATACATCAGAGATATGATACAAGAAATAGCAGCGGAAAAGAAAAAGATAGCATCAGTAGTGGATAGAATATCTCCAATAGAATGCTCCAAAGCACCAATCTAGAAATAGCTCGAACTCCCAATAACGATGCACAAAGATAAGCAAGTGCAGTATATATCCAAAGACTGAACTAGCTCCAGATAAACTACTAATCCTGACTATCTGAAAAACCCAACTCTAGACTGCTCATGTAGAAAAATTTTGAGCATCCAGAGTTTAGGAAAGAAACAATAAACTCCGGATCAGTCATGGGACTGGTGTGAGCAACAAAAACAGTTTATCTTTAAAAACAAATAGCAGAGAATTTTAAAGTCAATTCGCAATGCTTTTTGAAAATGAAACTACCATAAGACCTTCCAACACACACACAATGCAAACGCAGACTTGGAGGAGATTTCTTCTTATGTTAGTCAAAGATGCTTACTACGCAAAATCAAATCAAATCGTTTTTTATATTATTATTAGTGCATAGTGGAAAGCATATCGAAAGTAGAATATAAATCTTAGCCAGCATAGGTACCATTATATTATGCCTGCTATAGCTGCCATATTAAATGGCAGGTTCTACAACTAAAACCGTACAAGGCTCGTATTGTTTTGTTTGGATTTCCAACAAATGGTCAGGCTAAGGAACTTCCTATTCCACGAAAGAAACGCCTCTGGAGGGACGCTCCGAGAACCAAACTGTTCTATGCCAAACAAGGCCGGCTACCCCCTTTCCCAAGGGATATACAAAACCTCAGATATGCCACCCCCGGTCCTTTGGGACCTTTATCCGAGCGCTCGGTATCCAACATCACACATAATAAATAAAGTGTGTCCACATGAGTAAGTATCTGGGCTCCATACCATGATACTACCCTTTTCCAAAAGGAATGGTCATACCCTAGGGAAGCTACCCCTGAAACCTTGCCGCACAATTCCTGTTTCGACCATTACCGGGTTGTGAGGCTCGACGAAGTCTCGTCCACAAAGCTACGCTTTGACACAAAGCCATGCTTTGGGTCAACAGATGATCAAAGCAATGATCACAAAGATAAATGATCAAACAAATGATCATATCACAAATGATCAAACAATGATCATCACACAGCAACACTCAGCATGCCACATTACCAAATTGGGAATATATCACTGATAAATTTCAACTACATAACCTCTGAGCTCGTACGTCTCAGAGAAGGGTGTTAAGCTAAGAGAATATATTCTCCGCCACCAACAGAAATGTATTTGAAAGAAATCAGCTTTATATCTCAATTTGTAATGTCAGACATACAATCCATACAAGTCTGTTCCGGGATCGAACAGAACCGAAGGCACTTCCAAAGAAGTCCTTGCAAATCCAGATAATTTTCTAATCACGTCCGGACTTCCCATCACAAAAAGAGTGATATAAATCTCTATACCGGAGCAACTCGGTGCAGAGACATTCGACAGGTTGTCCTTTCATTTTCGAAAATATCTGGTCTTCACCACCGGTCTTCAAATGTCATCCATATACGACGTATCACTTATTCGGAATGGGTTATACGACCCAAAGGTCATTTCCCGGCTAACCCGAATAGTGAGCGAAATATTTAAAAATATATGGATATTGGGATTTCAATTAAGTCACAACTTATTACCCAAACTTCTCTTTTCAAATGGTTTAACAAATTATCATTTTCAAATCTTTAAACAAAAAGATTCATTTTAACAACCTACAACGGTTTAAACAATTTCCACATTTTTATCTTTTAAACAAAAGATTCATTCACAGATTTTCCAAATCAATTTCCATTTCAATTTAACTCGTTAAATCTTTAAATCAAAGATTTAACTTATAGCTTTCAAAACAATTTCATTTCGAATGGTTTAAACAAAACATCATTTTAAATTTGTTAAAAATAAACAGATTCAATTCATAGCTTTCAAAAAAACAATTCATTCATAACTTGGAAAACCAATTTTCAATTCAATCTTGAAATTCCTTTAACTAAATTGGAATTTCATTTCTTATATGAAAGCTTTTATTCTTTTAAAACAACGGTTTCATTTCAGAAAATCTGATTTATTCATACGAATTGAAATCCTTGGGCTAAATTCAAATTCTCAAAATTATACTTTTAAATGGTTTAACTTCATATAAACACATTTATATCATCTTTAATCCCTAGTTTCAAATCATAGGATTCAATTTCAAACTTGAATTCAAATTTAAATCAAATTATTTAAATTTTCAAAACTCGATTAAGTTATTCAAAATAACTTTTATCTTTGAAATTCCATTTCAAAAGCTTTTCACTTTAAACCCAAATTTCCAATTTCAAAATCAATTTAAATTAAAATTTCAATTTCAAAAACATTAAATTTAAATCATCTGTGACTTAACCGATTTCCACGTGAAATCCATATTTGTGTGTGTATGGTGTGGTCCAGGGGTTTTACACAGTAGTGCAATAACATTCAATCATCACAGATTAAAATACAGCAATATATTTGATAAGTGATAAGCGGTATAACTATAACGCTTATCGTTCATTCACAGATCACAGATATATAAATATCACAGATAAATAAACTACAGTACAGATCACACACAATCAGAATATATCACATAGCATCACAGATCAGGAAATATCAAAAATTCCATCATCCAATCAAATCCAAATATTCATAAATAAGATCAGTTAATTATCTAATTAATTCGAATCAGATTTATTTCTTATGAATTTTTAATCCTGGTTAATTAACATTAATAAATTACAAATCTTAATTATTAACTAATCTTTAATCATCGATTAACCTTTAATTATTAATATCAACCTTTACTTATTAAATAATTAACTTTTAACTATTTAATTATCTTTTAATTAATTATCTTTAATTAATTACTTTAATGAATTATTCCTCAATTAATTATCATTCCTTCATCACCTTCATTAATTGATTAACCTTTAATTAATCTTTAATCAATCATTAACTAATTAATCAATTAATTTCAAACTTTAATTTTATCACTTCTTAGTTATATTTAAATCAATGAATTAATCTTAATTAATTATCAATTAATCTTATTTATTAAAACTTAATTCCCATTCATTTATTCATTAATTACTTAATTGCTTTCATAATCAATTAATTATTATTTCTAAATTAGAATTTAAATTAGTTAACTCTTATTCTCTAATTAACTCAAATTAGTTAATTTACCTTTTAAAATACAAACTTATTAATATTTAACTATCAATGACACTTCTTAATTACAATTTCATTAGGTCTCAAATTTTTCTAATTAAAATTACTTAACATATCTCAATTGCCGTGTCATTGATTTAAGTCAAAACCTGTTTATATTTAACACTGAAAAAAAAATTAGCATTAAAACAAACCTAGGTGAAAACCCCATTTACTCGAGTCGAACCCGAGCCAAATAATCAAAAACCCGAGCCTTACTTTGAGTTTTCCCTCGCCTCACTCGTCTTCGAGTTCCCTCATGAATTACTTCGAGTATGACTCGAACTCGTCCCCGAGCAAGACTGCTTCTTCCCCAAAACATCACAACCACCACCTGACATTCAAAAACGCACGTGCACGTGTACACCTCGTCGGAGATCCTCCAGCCGACGCCACCACCTTCGACAACCACTCGTACTCACTCGAACACGAATTATCACCCAGATCGCACGTACAACCCACGAATCAAAATCGAGTTGAAAACTTCGACTCAACAGAAATACCATGGCCAGAACTCCACTATCCCAATGCCTCCGACCAACGAGAAGCCTCGCCATCCTTCCCAAAACTTCGTCACACCTTCTAGCTTGCGTCCCTAACCAAGCGAACCACTCTGATCCTCCATAGTTGCCGCAACAACTTCGACACTCCGATGATCTAAAACCATTACAAAACCCTACATTGATCCACCGCAATCACCACACCCATCAGAAAAATTCGTGAGTATTTTTCCCATAACCTATGATCACACTAGCATCTCCATGCCAAAATTCGATCTTCAAGAATTAGCCGATCATCAGAGAATGATCAAAATCCATTTTCCAGAAAATCCCCAGATACTCTCCCATTTCAACACTAAAAATTATAATGTTTGTTTTAAAAATCATAACTTTCAACACGTATTCAACTTGTAATCTTAAAACAGTGAATTAAGATGATCGATTTTTTCCATGTTTAAGGTATCTCTACTGTATTTCTGGATTTCCAGAAAATTATTTCAATTGACCTTACAAAAATATAATTTTTTTTGTCTTAATTCTTTGTTTAGACAAACAAAAATTGTTTGAAAATTATAACCTAATAGAGATTTCAATAAGAAGATAGGAATTTTGATCAAAGATTTTAGTTCTGTAACCTCAAAACAGAGATGTACAAATATAGATACTACATACACAGATCCACCCATCCACATATATCTATATACATTCCCAGATATTCATAAGCAACAAATTCATAAACTTATGTTTAAATAAGGTGATGTTACTCACTAGTGAAAACAAAGAAGTCTGGGAAGAAAAATGTAACGACCCTGAATTTTAAATATATCTAAATTGATAATTAAATTGGTTTTTGAATAAAATTTGTGAAATAAAACGGTAGATAGATTGCGAGTTTCCCCGAGACGAATAAATTTGTGTTAACCGATTAAATTTAAATATTATATATGTGTGAATATATATGTATTTGGGCATATACGTTGGTTTGGATTTAAATTGTAAATAAATAATTGATAATAACATTTAAATATTAAAATTTATGGTTAATAATAATTTGAAATTATAAAGTAAATATAAGATAATAAATATATAAGTAAGATAACATTGTAAAGGAATAAAACAAATGAAGCAAGTGTGAAACCAAAATAAATAAAATAAGAACAAAGCAAAGAAAATAAAAATATCTTTGTACAAACAAAAGCATAACAACAAACCAGACCACACATTTTTAAACATATATTAAGTAAATATACAAAACAAAGTAGACATATATACATCAACTTCTCATATTATCTTAGCCGAGACAAGTTTGTAAAGCAAGTAAAATAATTTAACAAGCCTGGAAAGAAGAAAATATATCTTCATGATGCTTGTACAGGAAGTATTAAACAATTGTGTACACTTGAAAAAGAAGAAAACTATTATCTAAGTACATACGAAAGGTAGGGGATGAGTGTTTGTAGACATAAGGACATAAGCATTAAATGTTTGTATCTTTAGTACATTTTATATCTCATTTCAGCCTCCTCTATAGGAAAATATCTCTGACTTGATAATGTTTAAAACAAATAATATCCTGTAAACTTCTTTTTTATATGTATCACCTCCTACCTAAATTCATTCGTTCATTCAACTAAGAAAAAAAAACCGAAGTGAACTACAACTTCACTTTAAACAACAAATACTTCAACTTGAACAAACATAAACAACTGGAAAATGAATTCAATAACTTCAAAGCTTGAGAGAAGAATCAACTTGATTCGAACCTACAAAGCAACAAATTCAACATAATCAAAGTTGCAGTTCAAAAACATCAGCTTCAGGAATCAAAACCAAAGCATTTAAAACCTGGAACCAGAAATAAGAAGACTGTCCCATGTTCTCTGTTTTTACCCGGTGAGCAACTCCTATTTTTTTTTTGAAGCTTAACTTGTTTTGATTTCTTGATTCTTGTGAGTAACCTCACTTTTAAATGGTTAAGTGTATATATATATCTGCTCAATTCTTAACCACTGTGAGTAACTTAAAAGTATGATACCTGTTGAATAATTTTTTGTGAGTAAATTCATTTTTTTTTTACCTGAGTGTTTGAATCACTGGTTTGCATGTGAAAATCTGGAAAGTTATGAATTAAAATATGTTGAAATGGATATACATGTTTGCCTGTATGTATGTATAATGGTGTGCATGCCAGAGAACAGACAGTTCTCTGCTCTAAACACTTCCAGGCTTCAAACCTGGTTAGGATTAGAAAACTCATTCCTTGATCTTCTATTCAACTTAATGTTTGAAGTAAATATGCAGAGTTTAGTAAGATCTTCACCCTAGAATAATTTCAAATATATATATTATTATTTTTTTTAAGAAAAGGGGATTTCTGGAAGATAAGAAAGTACAACCAAGTAAAATTCTATCAGAACAAATTTTATCAATAAAGATTTGAGTTGAATTGCTCGATCATGTTCAACTTCGCAAACTATGATTTTTAATAAGGAAGTTATGATTTTTTTAACTTAGTAAGTTTTCGAGAATTTGGAGGGTGGACGTGAAAGAGTTCTGGGCAATTCAAGGTGATAGGGGTAATGATGAATCTCGTGATCGTGTTTGGAGCTCGGTGGATGATCTGGGATCATCAGAAAATTGTTAATCGAATTTAAACAACATTGTGGCGTTCGAAAATCGCTGAACTAGGGTTTTAACCCACCATTGGTTGCAGCAGGAAAAGGGGTTCACCGCGTTTTCGTCAAGTCACCGGAATTGATCGCTTCGGTGGGGATAACGGCACGTGGTCAAGGCGAAGCTTCGGTCGAATTTTTGTGGCCTCTGATAGTCAGAGGTTGGGGGACGAGACAATTTTGTGGTGGTTGTTTTTGATGAAGTCTGGGTCGTATAGCTCGATTTCGAATACGACGTGGGTTCACGCTTCAGGGTGGTCTGGTGATTCGTGGTGGTTGTCTTTGACGTGATAACGGTCGTAGCACCGTCCAGGGTTGATCGGAGCGGTGTGCAACATGCACACGTTTGGGGTGATGTCAGTAGCCTGGAAATGGAGGAGAAGATGTTGTTTTGAGTTGGCTCGGGGAGAAGCTCGAGCAGTTGAAGGGATTCACGCGGTTGTACTCGGGTTCGAGGAGTGGGTATAAAACTAACAGTTTATACTTAAACTTTTTAGAGAAGAAAAAAAAAAGAAGAGAAGTGAGGAAGGAGGGAACTCGGGAAATTTGGTGGGAAACTCGGGTTTCTCCCCAAGTAAAAAGGTAGGCAACTCGAAGTAGTATACTGTCTCGAGTTTATTTTAAAATCCGTTTTAAAAATCTGAAGATGTTTTAAAACAAGTTAAAATTTAATTTAAATTTGGTTAAGGTTTTTAAAAGGGTAAATCATTTTGAATCTTATATTCAAAGTGTGATTTAAATTTAAATTCAAAAGTGTAATGTTCTACACATTAATATTTATTAAATCGTTAATAAAGGAATAGATTATCTTAGAGATAATTAAGGTAATCAAAATGATTTAATAAATAAGATAATTAAAGAATGATTTATTTTATTATAAATTAATAAATTAAATTAATTGGAAATGATTTATGATGATTTAAATCTAAGAAAATTTCTTAAGAAAGTGATTAAGAAATATCATTAGTAAATGAAGTTAATTTACTAAGGATTTATCACTTATAGTAATTAATTTGGGATATTTTGATTTTTTTTAAGTTAATTAATTATGTAATTGGTTTAAAAGGTTGATATAATTAATATGATTAATTAAGAATAATTTAATTTATTAAAGTGTTTGACAAATAAATTTAAATAAAATGATTTGTAATTAATTAATCAGAATATGATAATCAATTCATAAGTTATAAATTTAATTGGAAATAAATTGAATTAATTAGGATTAAACTATTAATTAAATCCAGCTTATAAATGTTTATTGAATGCTTGTTATGAATGATTGTATTATATGTGATGCCTTGAATTGATTGTCCTATCTGATCTATGATATTTTGTTCTGTGGATTTAGTTGTGTGTAATTTATTCATTTACTTATGATACATCTGTATATATATCTGTGATCTGTGAATGAGTGATAAGCGTTATAGCTTATATCGCTTATCAGCTATACTTCGGTATTTTAATCTGTAATGATTTGATGATGTTGCACTATTGTGTGTAAAACCCTTGGACTACACCATACACACACCAATATGGATTTCACGTGGAAATCGGTTAAGTCACAGATAATTTAAATTGGATGTATTTGAAATTGAAATAGAATTTCAAAGATAAAAGTTATTTTGAATAACTTAATCGAGTTTTGAAAATTTAAATAATTTGATTTAAATTTGAATTCAAGTTTGAAATTGAATCTTATGATTTGAAACTAGGGATTAAAGATGATATAAATGTGTTTATCTGAATTTAAACCATTTAAAAGTAAAATTTTGGGAATTTGAATTTAACCCAAGGATTTTGACTCGTATAAATGAATCAGATTTCCTGAAATGAAACTGTTTGTTTTTTTAAAAGAATAAAAGCTTTCAGATAAGAAATGAAATTCCAGTTTAATTAAAGGAATTTCAATATTGAATTGAAAATGGTTTTCCAAGTTATGAATGAATTGTTTTGAAAAGCTATGATTTAAATCTGTTTATTTTTAACAGATTTAAAATGATGATTTGTTTAAACTAGTTGAAATGGAATTGTTTTGAAAGCTATAAGTTAAATCTTGATTTAAAGGTTTAACGAGTTAATCAAATTGAAATGGAAATTAATTTGGAAAATCTGTGAATGAATCTTTTGTTTAAAGGATTAAAGTGTGGAAACTGTTTAAACCGTAAAGATTGAATCTTTTTGTTTAAAGATTTGAAATGGTAATTTGTTAAACCATTTGAAAGAAAAGTTTTGGGTAATAAGTTGTGACTTAATTGAAATCCCAATATCCATATGTTTTTAAAATATCGCGCTCACTATTCGGTTTAGCCGGGAGAGGACCTTTGTGTCATATAACCCGTTCCGAATACTGATACGTCGTATATGGATAGCATTTGAAGACTGGTGGTGAAGACCGGATATTTTCGAAAACGAAAGGACAACTCGTCGAATGTCTCTGCACCGACTGGTCCCCGGTATAGAGATTTTAGCACCCTTTGTGATGGGAAGTCCGGACGTGATTGGAAATTATCCGGAATTGCAAGGGCTTCGTGAGAAGTGCCTTCGGTTCTGTTCGAACCCGGAACAGACTTGTATGGATACATGTCTGACATTACACTTTGAGATATAAAGCTGATTTCTTTCAAATACATTTCTGTTGGTGGCGGAGAATTTATTCTCTTAGCTTAACACCCTTCTCTGAGACGTACGAGCTCAGAGGTTATGTAGTTGAAGGTTATCAGCGATATATCCCAATTTGGTAATGTGGCATGCTGAGTGTAGCTGTGTGATGATCATCGTTTGATCATTTGTGATATGATCATTTGTTTGATCATTTATCTTTGTGATCATAGGTTGATCATCTGTTGACCCAAAGCATGGCTTTGTGACAAAGCGTAGCTTTGTGGACGAGACTTCGTCAGGGCCTCACAAACCGGAAATGGTCGAAACAGGAATGTTGCGGCAAGGTTATGAGGGTCGCGCCCTTTAGGGTATGTCATTTTCTTCTGGAAAGGGGTGGTATCATGGTATGGAGCCCAGATACTTACTCATGTGGATACACTTTCTTTATGATGTGTGATGTTGGATACCGAGCTCGGATAAAGGTCCCAAAGGACCGGGAGGTGGCATATTCGTGAGTTACCTGTTACAGGGGTAACCCGGCTTTGTTGGCAGAGAGCAGTTTGTCTCTCGGGACGTCCCGCCAGAGGCGATCCCATGCGACGGAAGGAAGTTCCTTAGCCTGACCATTTGTTGGAAATCCATTTCTCCAATACGAACCTTGTACGATTTTAGTTGTAGAACCTGCCATCTAATATGGTAGCTATAGTAGGCATAGTATAATGGTACCTATGCTGGCTAAGATTAATATTATACTTTCAAATTGTTTTCCACTATGCACTAATAATAATAATCCAATGATTTGCGTAGTAAGCATCTTTGACTATCATAAGAAAAAATCTCCTCCAATTCTGCGTTTGCATTGTGTGTGTGGCGGGAGGTCTTATGGTAGTTTCATTTTCCAAAAGCATTGCGGATTTCAATGTTTAAAACCTTTTGTTGTTGTTTAAAGATAAACTGTTTTTGTTGCTCACACCAGTCCCATGACTGATCCGGAGTTTATTGTTCCCTTCCTAAACTCTGGGTGCCCACTATTTTCCACACGGGCAGTCTAGAGTTGGGTTCTTTCAGATATTCAGGTTGAGTAGATTATCTGGAGCTAGCTATGGATTGGAGCACTCTATTGGAAATATTCTATCTGCTGCTGGTGTTATCATTTTCTTTTCCGCTGCTATTTCTTGTATCATATCTCTGATGTATATTGATATCTGTTGTATCACTCTGTTGTATCAGATATTGTATATCAATGTATTATTCTTTTCTTCTGCTGTGTTATTTACTTAATTGTGTTATAGCTTCGGCGAATCGGATTTGAACGGTCGAATCTGCGGCATTCTAGTACAATGTGAAGTACGGATGTTGATTTTCGAGCGGGCAAAACCCGATACGTTACATTTGGTATCAGAGCTAAGGTTGAACTTTAGCTCAGGAGTATAACACGTTAAGTAGCTCATTAGAGATAGAGTGAAGTAAACTCTAGAATGAGTATCCTCAGATATCCGTTCGAATGTCTCAGTAAATTCTCTTACTATTCAGCGATAGTGAGTATGAGTGCAAGAAGAGGATGTGATAGGGGACAGGGGAATACGACTATAATTGGTCAATACTCAGTAACAACAAGGAAACGATCTTTTCTCTATCAATCTCTTTTGTTCAACATCTCTTTTCTCAATTCTTCGATAATTTCTGGTAGATCCAGAAAGAAATTCAATATATCAATATGGGACGTAAACTCCGGATAGACCAAAATTGTTGTTTGGATGTATTAGTTGCCTTGGTTGCTTTGATTGCTATAGTTGATAGGTATACTTTAGTTCTAAACTGGAAGTTTTGAAAATTGTATCCATAGATCTATCTATTCTTTGGGTCCCAGTATATTCTACGAATGGTTAGTTATCACTTTGAACTAACCGATGCCACTATATACTTCGTAGATCTGGATAACCCGAGTGTCTTGTGAAGTGTTAAAACAGATTCGTTCTAGTATCTGTTATTGATATTCTGATTTGGTAAGCCAAATGCAGAATAGACGTTCAATTTAATTCGATGAAATATCCTCCATCTATCTTTGGGTCTCCTTGGTAATTTCGAGGACGAAATTCTTTTAAGGGGGGAAGTCTGTAACGACCCCGAATTTTAAATATATCTAAATTGATAATTAAATTGGTTTTTGAATAAAATTTGTGAAATAAAACGGTAGATAGATTGCGAGTTTCCCCGAGACGAATAAATTTGTGTTAACCGATTAAATTTAAATATTATATATGTGTGAATATATATGTATTTGGGCATATACGTTGGTTTGGATTTAAATTGTAAATAAATAATTGATAATAACATTTAAATATTAAAATTTATGGTTAATAATAATTTGAAATTATAAAGTAAATATAAGATAATAAATATATAAGTAAGATAACATTGTAAAGGAATAAAACAAATGAAGCAAGTGTGAAACCAAAATAAATAAAATAAGAACAAAGCAAAGAAAATAAAAATATCTTTGTACAAACAAAAGCATAACAACAAACCAGACCACACATTTTTAAACATATATTAAGTAAATATACAAAACAAAGTAGACATATATACATCAACTTCTCATATTATCTTAGCCGAGACAAGTTTGTAAAGCAAGTAAAATAATTTAACAAGCCTGGAAAGAAGAAAATATATCTTCATGATGCTTGTACAGGAAGTATTAAACAATTGTGTACACTTGAAAAAGAAGAAAACTATTATCTAAGTACATACGAAAGGTAGGGGATGAGTGTTTGTAGACATAAGGACATAAGCATTAAATGTTTGTATCTTTAGTACATTTTATATCTCATTTCAGCCTCCTCTATAGGAAAATATCTCTGACTTGATAATGTTTAAAACAAATAATATCCTGTAAACTTCTTTTTTATATGTATCACCTCCTACCTAAATTCATTCGTTCATTCAACTAAGAAAAAAAAACCGAAGTGAACTACAACTTCACTTTAAACAACAAATACTTCAACTTGAACAAACATAAACAACTGGAAAATGAATTCAATAACTTCAAAGCTTGAGAGAAGAATCAACTTGATTCGAACCTACAAAGCAACAAATTCAACATAATCAAAGTTGCAGTTCAAAAACATCGGCTTCAGGAATCAAAACCAAAGCATTTAAAACCTGGAACCAGAAATAAGAAGACTGTCCCCTGTTCTCTGTTTTTACCCGGTGAGCAACTCCTATTTTTTTTTGAAGCTTAACTTGTTTTGATTTCTTGATTCTTGTGAGTAACCTCACTTTTAAATGGTTAAGTGTATATATATATCTGCTCAATTCTTAACCACTGTGAGTAACTTAAAAGTATGATACCTGTTGAATAATTTTTTGTGAGTAAATTCATTTTTTTTTTACCTGAGTGTTTGAATCACTGGTTTGCATGTGAAAATCTGGAAAGTTATGAATTAAAATATGTTGAAATGGATATACATGTTTGCCTGTATGTATGTATAATGGTGTGCATGCCAGAGAACAGACAGTTCTCTGCTCTAAACACTTCCAGGCTTCAAACCTGGTTAGGATTAGAAAACTCATTCCTTGATCTTCTATTCAACTTAATGTTTGAAGTAAATATGCAGAGTTTAGTAAGATCTTCACCCTAGAATAATTTCAAATATATATATTATTATTTTTTTTAAGAAAAGGGGATTTCTGGAAGATAAGAAAGTACAACCAAGTAAAATTCTATCAGAACAAATTTTATCAATAAAGATTTGAGTTGAATTGCTCGATCATGTTCAACTTCGCAAACTATGATTTTTAATAAGGAAGTTATGATTTTTTTAACTTAGTAAGTTTTCGAGAATTTGGAGGGTGGACGTGAAAGAGTTCTGGGCAATTCAAGGTGATAGGGGTAATGATGAATCTCGTGATCGTGTTTGGAGCTCGGTGGATGATCTGGGATCATCAGAAAATTGTTAATCGAATTTAAACAACATTGTGGCGTTCGAAAATCGCTGAACTAGGGTTTTAACCCACCATTGGTTGCAGCAGGAAAAGGGGTTCACCGCGTTTTCGTCAAGTCACCGGAATTGATCGCTTCGGTGGGGATAACGGCACGTGGTCAAGGCGAAGCTTCGGTCGAATTTTTGTGGCCTCTGATAGTCAGAGGTTGGGGGACGAGACAATTTTGTGGTGGTTGTTTTTGATGAAGTCTGGGTCGTATAGCTCGATTTCGAATACGACGTGGGTTCACGCTTCAGGGTGGTCTGGTGATTCGTGGTGGTTGTCTTTGACGTGATAACGGTCGTAGCACCGTCCAGGGTTGATCGGAGCGGTGTGCAACATGCACACGTTTGGGGTGATGTCAGTAGCCTGGAAATGGAGGAGAAGATGTTGTTTTGAGTTGGCTCGGGGAGAAGCTCGAGCAGTTGAAGGGATTCACGCGGTTGTACTCGGGTTCGAGGAGTGGGTATAAAACTAACAGTTTATACTTAAACTTTTTAGAGAAGAAAAAAAAAGAAGAGAAGTGAGGAAGGAGGGAACTCGGGAAATTTGGTGGGAAACTCGGGTTTCTCCCCAAGTAAAAAGGTAGGCAACTCGAAGTAGTATACTGTCTCGAGTTTATTTTAAAATCCGTTTTAAAAATCTGAAGATGTTTTAAAACAAGTTAAAATTTAATTTAAATTTGGTTAAGGTTTTTAAAAGGGTAAATCATTTTGAATCTTATATTCAAAGTGTGATTTAAATTTAAATTCAAAAGTGTAATGTTCTACACATTAATATTTATTAAATCGTTAATAAAGGAATAGATTATCTTAGAGATAATTAAGGTAATCAAAATGATTTAATAAATAAGATAATTAAAGAATGATTTATTTTATTATAAATTAATAAATTAAATTAATTGGAAATGATTTATGATGATTTAAATCTAAGAAAATTTCTTAAGAAAGTGATTAAGAAATATCATTAGTAAATGAAGTTAATTTACTAAGGATTTATCACTTATAGTAATTAATTTGGGATATTTTGATTTTTTTTAAGTTAATTAATTATGTAATTGGTTTAAAAGGTTGATATAATTAATATGATTAATTAAGAATAATTTAATTTATTAAAGTGTTTGACAAATAAATTTAAATAAAATGATTTGTAATTAATTAATCAGAATATGATAATCAATTCATAAGTTATAAATTTAATTGGAAATAAATTGAATTAATTAGGATTAAACTATTAATTAAATCCAGCTTATAAATGTTTATTGAATGCTTGTTATGAATGATTGTATTATATGTGATGCCTTGAATTGATTGTCCTATCTGATCTATGATATTTTGTTCTGTGGATTTAGTTGTGTGTAATTTATT
The DNA here is from genome assembly GCA_030737815.1 of Allium fistulosum. Classification (NCBI taxonomy): domain Eukaryota; kingdom Viridiplantae; phylum Streptophyta; class Magnoliopsida; order Asparagales; family Amaryllidaceae; genus Allium; species Allium fistulosum. Next base: position 640,093,943 of record CM060901.1, read on the forward strand.
CATTTACTTATGATACATCTGTATATATATCTGTGATCTGTGAATGAGTGATAAGCGTTATAGCTTATATCGCTTATCAGCTATACTTCGGTATTTTAATCTGTAATGATTTGATGATGTTGCACTATTGTGTGTAAAACCCTTGGACTACACCATACACACACCAATATGGATTTCACGTGGAAATCGGTTAAGTCACAGATAATTTAAATTGGATGTATTTGAAATTGAAATAGAATTTCAAAGATAAAAGTTATTTTGAATAACTTAATCGAGTTTTGAAAATTTAAATAATTTGATTTAAATTTGAATTCAAGTTTGAAATTGAATCTTATGATTTGAAACTAGGGATTAAAGATGATATAAATGTGTTTATCTGAATTTAAACCATTTAAAAGTAAAATTTTGGGAATTTGAATTTAACCCAAGGATTTTGACTCGTATAAATGAATCAGATTTCCTGAAATGAAACTGTTTGTTTTTTTAAAAGAATAAAAGCTTTCAGATAAGAAATGAAATTCCAGTTTAATTAAAGGAATTTCAATATTGAATTGAAAATGGTTTTCCAAGTTATGAATGAATTGTTTTGAAAAGCTATGATTTAAATCTGTTTATTTTTAACAGATTTAAAATGATGATTTGTTTAAACTAGTTGAAATGGAATTGTTTTGAAAGCTATAAGTTAAATCTTGATTTAAAGGTTTAACGAGTTAATCAAATTGAAATGGAAATTAATTTGGAAAATCTGTGAATGAATCTTTTGTTTAAAGGATTAAAGTGTGGAAACTGTTTAAACCGTAAAGATTGAATCTTTTTGTTTAAAGATTTGAAATGGTAATTTGTTAAACCATTTGAAAGAAAAGTTTTGGGTAATAAGTTGTGACTTAATTGAAATCCCAATATCCATATGTTTTTAAAATATCGCGCTCACTATTCGGTTTAGCCGGGAGAGGACCTTTGTGTCATATAACCCGTTCCGAATACTGATACGTCGTATATGGATAGCATTTGAAGACTGGTGGTGAAGACCGGATATTTTCGAAAATGAAAGGACAACTCGTCGAATGTCTCTGCACCGACTGGTCCCCGGTATAGAGATTTTAGCACCCTTTGTGATGGGAAGTCCGGACGTGATTGGAAATTATCCGGAATTGCAAGGGCTTCGTGAGAAGTGCCTTCGGTTCTGTTCGAACCCGGAACAGACTTGTATGGATACATGTCTGACATTACACTTTGAGATATAAAGCTGATTTCTTTCAAATACATTTCTTTTGGTGGCGGAGAATTTATTCTCTTAGCTTAACACCCTTCTCTGAGACGTACGAGCTCAGAGGTTATGTAGTTGAAGGTTATCAGCGATATATCCCAATTTGGTAATGTGGCATGCTGAGTGTAGCTGTGTGATGATCATCGTTTGATCATTTGTGATATGATCATTTGTTTGATCATTTATCTTTGTGATCATAGGTTGATCATCTGTTGACCCAAAGCATGGCTTTGTGACAAAGCGTAGCTTTGTGGACGAGACTTCGTCAGGGCCTCACAAACCGGAAATGGTCGAAACAGGAATGTTGCGGCAAGGTTATGAGGGTCGCGCCCTTTAGGGTATGTCATTTTCTTCTGGAAAGGGGTGGTATCATGGTATGGAGCCCAGATACTTACTCATGTGGATACACTTTCTTTATGATGTGTGATGTTGGATACCGAGCTCGGATAAAGGTCCCAAAGGACCGGGAGGTGGCATATTCGTGAGTTACCTGTTACAGGGGTAACCCGGCTTTGTTGGCAGAGAGCAGTTTGTCTCTCGGGACGTCCCGCCAGAGGCGATCCCATGCGACGGAAGGAAGTTCCTTAGCCTGACCATTTGTTGGAAATCCATTTCTCCAATATGAACCTTGTACGATTTTAGTTGTAGAACCTGCCATCTAATATGGTAGCTATAGTAGGCATAGTATAATGGTACCTATGCTGGCTAAGATTAATATTATACTTTCAAATTGTTTTCCACTATGCACTAATAATAATAATCCAATGATTTGCGTAGTAAGCATCTTTGACTATCATAAGAAAAAATCTCCTCCAATTCTGCGTTTGCATTGTGTGTGTGGCGGGAGGTCTTATGGTAGTTTCATTTTCCAAAAGCATTGCGGATTTCAATGTTTAAAACCTTTTGTTGTTGTTTAAAGATAAACTGTTTTTGTTGCTCACACCAGTCCCATGACTGATCCGGAGTTTATTGTTCCCTTCCTAAACTCTGGGTGCCCACTATTTTCCACACGGGCAGTCTAGAGTTGGGTTCTTTCAGATATTCAGGTTGAGTAGATTATTTGGAGCTAGCTATGGATTGGAGCACTCTATTGGAAATATTCTATCTGCTGCTGGTGTTATCATTTTCTTTACCGCTGCTATTTCTTGTATCATATCTCTGATGTATATTGATATCTGTTGTATCACTCTGTTGTATCAGATATTGTATATCAATGTATTATTCTTTTCTTCTGCTGTGTTATTTACTTAATTGTGTTATAGCTTCGGCGAATCGGATTTGAACGGTCGAATCTGCGGCATTCTAGTACAATGTGAAGTACGGATGTTGATTTTCGAGCGGGCAAAACCCGATACGTTACAAAAAAAAACAAAGTTGCTCACCTGGGTATTCGCAACAGAGAAGAACAGAGCCTTTAATTTGAAACAGGCTTTGAGATAACTGATGCTCCTCTGGTTTACCTCTGGTTGAATTGATTTGAGTTTGTATAAGTTGAAGTTTTTGTTTTGAGTTTTTGATGATATATTTTTTCTTGGCTTGAATAAACGAAACTGAGTGGAAGGTTTGATATGTATAAAAGAAATATCACAAGGATAAGTCTTTGTACAGGAAATAACTTTGTTGTATAGGGTTATTAATATTTGTTTGTACAAATACCAGAGACTTTTTCTTTTGCTTGGGGGCTGAAACCATCACTTGGTGGCTGAAGTGACAAATGGTAGTGTACTAGAGTTGCATAGCATTAATTATGTTGTACAAATTCATTTTTTTTCCTTTGGTTTATTAAACAAGATCTCGGCTGAAGGTTTTTCTTTGCCATGCTAGAGATGTAAACATTAAATGCATATGTACCTTATTTTACTTGCTTTACCTTCATTTCGGCTGATGGGTATAAGGGAGTGTACTAGAGACATTTGCATAAATTATCATGTACAACATACCTTATTTTATTTGTAAGTTTATACACATCTATGTTTATTTGTTTCCTTTAGTCTTGTTCATACCTATCTTTATTTCGGCTGAAATCTTACTTTTGTGGCTTGCATTAATTATCTTGGTACTTTATGTCTTCCTTATAACATTTATACTTTCTTTTGTTTTGCAAGTGTTCATGAAAACATATTTTTGTTTGTTTGTTTACTTGAGTATATTTTATTTGTTTTGTCCATATTACTTTGAAATCTAGTGAAGTTCTATTTTTTTATGATGTTGTCAAATTGTTAGCTACTTTATATTTTATTTGGTAAGTATATCTTGGTTGTATTTCATTTCACTTTATGTTTTTACAAAGTTTATTAACATGTTATTTGAATCTATCTATGTATTCATTTTATTTTATTTATTGTTTTAAAAGTTAATTTATAAATTCAAATTATTATTAACCATCAATCCTAATCTTTATTATTACTTATTATCAAACCATTATTTACAATTTAAATTCAAGTCAAATATATATCTATATATTTATTATTTTCAAATTCACTCGTATATGCCCAAATACATATATACACATATATATACAATATTTACAATATTTTTAAATTTAAATGATTTTATATATTTTCTATTTGAATCTGGGAAACTCGCTTCCATTTATAATTTATTTTACAATTTTTATTCAAAAATTCAATAAATTATTAATTTAAATTAAATTAAAAGTTAGGGTCGTTACAGTTTTCTTGTACATATTTATAATATTTAATAAGTATATATTAGTGTTTAGGTATGGGTATATATGATTTAATTTATTTTTTAAATATAATATATTTACACATTTCCACCCAATCAACTCAATATACCAGACTATCAATTAAACTAATTAATTCAATCCAACAATCAATTATCCATCCACCCAATCTAAACAGGTAGATATATGATGATTACGCATAAATAAATGATGTAGACATAGTTGTGAGTGAGAAAACTCACTAAAACGACGCTCAAAATCCAAATTAGCAATTACACTTAACTTAGCTTATTCCCCAATGTCTTTGACCTCTAGTCACTGCCAAGCCCACGCAATGCTATAACCATCCACTACACTTCTCACAGCAGCTCTGCCCCAAAAAACCCTTACTAGAACTGCTACTAGCACCTAGTCAAAGCTGCCACTTATTGCATCATCGCCTGGTCCACAACGTACATGCACATAAATAAATGATAGAGCCTTGCTGTGACACACATACATGAACATACCACTTGCACCTCCTCATCGACCAATTCACAACATCTAAAGTCGTGTCACTTAGGTCAACACCTCCCCATCACCAATAGATCCATTAACATATTCACTCTCCCTTGCCTGGCCAGCAACCACATGTGCACGTGAGTTGAGGTTCTTACCTTGACATCGGTTGTAGGTCGCCTCCCCTCCAGGCATCGATTACCAATCGCTCGTCTTTTTATTATCTTTTTTTTGGAAGTTTCGTTTTATTTCAATTGAAGAATTAGGCTTCGAACCGTTTTCTATAGGGTGCAACTTATGAATGTTAACCGGCAAGTGAAAATTTCAAAGGAAGTTAGAAAATATCAAATTAGTAATGGGCTTGGACTATTGGTTTTGGTCTCTTATAATTTATATATTTGTTTCACTTATTTTCTTTTAAACTATTTGATATTATCTTATACTATAAAGCAAAACCCTTAGTCAAAGGGTCAAAATGAAGCCTTTTTGGTATTCTCTAAAACAACCCTGCCTTCAGTACCACATCAGAAACTTGCTGAGGATACTTCAGTTATTTTATCTTTCTTTTATGAAAGCAGATCCCTCTTTCCCTGAAAGCAGTTTCCTCTTTCCCACAATCGGTTCATTATCATTTTCTTCTCCACTTTCCTCAACTATCCCTCTTCTCACTCGCCTCAACAATGGCGATTGTCTCATTCCTATTTACTCATCAACCATTTTACCATGCACGACCATTTCTCAGTTAAACGCGTCTTTTAATCCTAAATTCAGAATTCAAATCCTAATTTAATTTCTTTTTTGTGTCAGATATGCAATAAGCGTAAGTCTTGGAAGAGGTGGAGGATGTCGATCACATCTTGACATGGCATGGTAGACTTCTAGGTTTAGGGTAGTTTCTATACACTGCTATTCATTCCATATCTAATTTTTTTGTTAGTAATTCTATCCTGAAATTTTGACTCATTTTATTAATAATTCAGTATTGTGTTTTAATGAAAATCTTATCATTCTGACAGTGTAGAACCGAAGTTATCATTTAACTTTTTGTGAAGAGAAAAGGGAAGCTTGAAGCCTACATTTAGAAAGAAGAAGAAAGCCTTCCTATGTAAAGTTTTTGACTTTGTACTTATCCAAATACTTGATAAACCTTTCTTTATCGTTTTTAAATGTATTTTTTATTGAAGATAAAAAATAATCATCTCTTGAAGTTATTTTGGTTTCTACTATATGTAAGTTGTTTGTAATGATGTATGTGTATGTACTGGATTACTTATCTAAAAGGTAAGTATTATGCTATTACAAACTTGTATCAAATGGAGCGATTATGTGTGGATCCATTCAGTTATTTCCTATTAAAGTCAATTTAGTGATAGATGACCCATTAATGAGTACGACATCTTCAACATTCCCACTAGAAAGTTGAATTTTTATTGAGCATATCTACCTTCAAACGATGGGAAAAATGGGATTGGACGAGGAGCAATAAATTACCAGAAAGATTGTTGATCAGGTTCAAATAGGTTAGTTTTTTTTATGTTTCTTCTACCAATTCTATTTAGAAGCATGCTTTCTTTTTAGCATATCTATCACATTTTTCATCTAGAAAAACTAACAAATTCATTGCTATCAAGTACATGATAAGCAGAAGAGTTAAGATGAATGAGTATATACAGTATTCTTTCAGTTACCATATTGAGGCTAACATTTCCTTTCTTAAAGCAATGATTACATAAATCTGATAAAAACCTTTTACTGAAAATCATATTTAGTTGCTATTAGTAAAATTCGCAAAGAACATTACTTACAAAAGCAACATTTATTTATTACGAAAAACTTTGATTTTGCAAACATAATCGAGTATAATTTTACATATCAAGTATTTGTTCTTGGGTTTCCTATTTTATATTTGGACAGTAATATATAGTCATTTTATTATATGCATTGGATCAACTATGAATATCTATGAATAGCCAGGTAAGTTTGAGTGTGTGAATGTGTTTTAGGTGGGGAGCAATTTAGTTGGAATTAAGGAAAATCTATCAGTTAACTTTCTTCAATTGAAAAACAGAAAAATGGCTTGCATCTACCTTTTTGATATTTAGTTATTATTCTTTCTACTCTTTATTGAGTACCTGAGAGAACATTATTACTTTAATGGATTCAATTCCTCGAGGGATTGCCAATTGGCAGACTGAACATGATTGTAATATTTAGATCCACTAAGGGTTTGATATCTTCCTGTGTTTACTCATCTTCTATTTATGGTTTAAGGTGAATAGTTTATCCATGATTTAAGATGAGTCCATGTTATTGCATATATTATTTAGCCTTAAGGTTTTACAATTTGGACAGTATTAAATAGACTTTGTTCATGACTGATATTGCTACACACATTTCACTAATAAGGAAGATATGGAACCAATGTTTTCTTATTTTTGGTTGTTTTGGCCAAATAGGAATATGGTATTAAAATTTTTATGTTATTCTTTTTTTCCGAATATATTACGCTTATGGCATTTAAGAAATTGTATCTCGGTGCTATTGGATTTGTTGCCAGAAATTTGGTTGCAAGTTATGTTGAGTGCAGGGTTGTAATATAAATACAATAACCATTGATTTAGCTATAAAATAATATAACTTTGAACCTAACTATATGGATTTTTAAATAGGGATGAGTGCGAACATATGTCATATGATCATGTTATTTTTTCTACAGGAGGATGTATTTTGTCTTTTTATATATTAAATTGTATGCTTATGTGTTTGTTCACAGAAGGACGAGGATCGATGATTTTTGTTTTAATGGCCACTATGGCGACATGCCCATATCATAATTGTAATCATAAGGTCACACATAACCATTTTTTATCAATAGAATGATATATGGCTTATCTGAAACAATCAACCTCTTTGAGTATGGCGAAGAACTATTGTTGCCTCTAATAATTATATTACTATATTATTGCCATCAATTTTGAATCTAACTACTAAATTCGTTCTTTCTCATTTATTTGCAGTTACTAAAATAATGGATGCTTCGGTGCTGACATGTTGGCCCATGATTTTCCAACAGAAGGTATAATATTGTTGTCCAGCGTATCATACTTTCTATCAAGTATGGTTATGATTCATGCATACAAAGACGTCCATGAAAGACTATAAATGCTTTTCAGCAGGTAGCAGGTTGAAATTTTTTTCAATAGGGTATTCACCATAGCATCATCAGTTGCCATGAAATGTCTTATACAGCATCATCCCGTGCAGTTTCTAGATCAAAACCAAGTAGGTTTCTCTGTTAAAAAATGTTTTTACAATGTTGGGTATGATATAGTTTTCAATTTGTCTTTTGAGAAGATATAATTTGATTAAGTGTCCAATATTTATCAAGAAACTGTAATTTAACATTTTATTCCAAAAGCACAATGCATGAAATTAAGATTAATATAACTACTTTAAACATTGGCCATTCAAATATTGCCTTTTAGCCCTAATTTTATGGCAACTGTGAATGGAATTTTAGCTTTGATTTGTATATCAAACAAGTTTTACATGTAACCATAGGAGTTTCGACTATGGGGTGGATTATATGTTAACTATTTAAGATAAAACATGTTTAAACAGACACAACTTAAATTAATGGCACCACCATTTGGTACATTATGGGGTAACTATCAAACGTGTATCATGATCTTACATTTTCACAGACTCATGTTTGGTGGATAGCATCATCCTCTAGGAGTTCAACATATATATGGAGAACTGTTTGGAAATATCTATATAAATATGTTGTATATGTCATAGGTTATTTTGTTAATAAGAAAACTCATGAGTTCAAATTTACTAGACAAAAGTTGGAACAACGATCATGGTCGTAGCCTTGCTTTATGTGATGGAATTCTTCCTCAGTTATTCAAGTAACTATGAGAATGAGTACTTTGATATATGTGTATGTTCCATAATATGGACGAAATAAAATATAGTATGCATTACTACATCAGTACATGAAATCACAGTGGAATTTATGTGTCCCTGATGATAGCTAATCTAAGCCTAAAGACTGCAAAAGCATGAATAGTTTCTAGAGGTTTGCTTCCATTTGTTCTCATTATAACTTAGTTAACCAATGATTTTCTACAACATATCTATTACTATTACTATTACGTATAATATATTTATGATTTTTCGCAATGTAACTACAACCATAAAAATTTAGAGTCATTAAGTTCGTGATATCCAGATCTTAAATTTCATTGTTATAAATTTCTATGGTTCTGTTTAAGAGAAAAGAGATAAATGTCAAGAGAGTGAAGAGTAAGGCACATAATGGCGATGATTTGCTGTTGTTAGTGACTACTTCATGATTTAATGTGTATATCAAAATATTGAACCTCTATCTACAAAAGTAAAGGGGGTTGTATTTGTTTGCAATTTTGTAGATTCGTACAACTTTCTAAAAAAATTCCATTCGGTTATACATGGAATTTTCACTATGGTGCACTATGGGGATGAAGGTATTGTTTTTTTATCATATAGAAAATGTGTATTATCTAAACAACATTTAATATGCTGACAATTTGAAGAAATTAATGCAATAAACACATTAATAAAAACAAGAACTATGTCACCTTATGCTATTGGGTTTTGTTTTCTGAAGTTTACCGATGACAACCGCGTGCTACATGTTTAGTCTTTTTACGTAGTATAATAAGGATAATGTTATAGGCTAAAGGTAAGGTGATGAAAAGTATATGATCCAAGATTCCATGTGCCAACAAGTAACGCATTATTAATTAGTGCATGTGTGCACACTTGGAATTCACGGTATGAAGTGTTGCTTTAACTAACTAATATCATTATTTTAGGTTGAACAAATTTCAAGCGACTCTAAGTCAACTATTAAACTATTCCAACTTTAGTACTACAATAGAATTGTAGTTAACATAAAAATTCCCTTATAAACGTTTATAACTCCGCCAATAACATATTACCGATGCCGGTCTCAATCTCGGGACAAGGAGAAGGGAAAATAATTACTACAACTGTACTCAGTTCTTATATATTACTTTCAAGCTACTGCTGTTGCTAACAATCTAGAAAAGGCATGGACAAAAATTATTACATCAATTTAAGTCCTACCAAATTTTATAACAATATTATGGTGAACGATAATTCAAAATCTATACACTAGAGTCAAGTAGTTTTATGCTTCAACTAATATTGAGCCTTCGTAAGAAAATGAGTATCATGGGAGGTGTGATCTTTATAGTTTAAAAAAATTGCTTATATATTAACATGTTGATTTATTACTTTTTAAAATAGAGACGATGCAAGTATTTTAAGTTCCAAATTATTGAAAATGCTAATTTAATATTTATTACATTTCTTTATTGATGTAATGGTTGATTACTCTTTTTACCCGTTTAATTATTTCCTAAAATAACTTATTCTCATTCATGTTTTGCTAAATGGTTAATTTGTGCATGTATGTACATAGAAAATACAAAATTTCATGCACATCAAGTCATTTTGTAAGATTAAAAAAAGCTTACAAACTATGTTTCATAACACTAATTCCTCCCACGCACGTGCATTGCACGTTGCAAAGTACTCATATTATATAAAATAAATTTAAATCCAATATAGATTCATTTCCGCTTTATTAAATTATTTGAACAGAATTTATTAATTTACTTCGATTTGTTTACACCAAAAATCTTTTATTTATAGCCTTCAGTAAAGTAATTATTCACTTTCAAAAATAATAACTATCACATATCAAATTCAAACAATTATTTTAATTGAATTTATTTATATGGCGTAGAAAGCAGGGTTGTCACGGTAGCTTTCAGGCTAATCTTATGATAACTCGTTTTCAGGCAGGTCCGGCATGCTTTCAGGCTTGTCCTTTAGTTTTGACTTGCTTTCATGCTTGTCTTATGGTTTTAACTTACTTTTATGCTTGTCTTTTGGTTTCTACTTGCTTTCATGCTTATCTTATGGTTTTGACTTGCTTTCATGCTTAACTAATGGTTTCGACTTGCTTTCATGCTAGTTGTGATTCTGATTTGTGAAATATTTTGATTCACCATATTTAAGATGATTGCTTATGATAAGCATGATACTTTTTTATGACATTGTGAATTATTGTGATTATGCCGTTATTATTTTGATGTTGGCATATTATATAGTTATGACTATATTATTGAAATTTACTTATGTTATAACTATGATCTCAGTTTTCTTGAATAAGAAATAGTCTGACCAGTTTATTATTTATTAATACTTAGGTCAGACCAAGACATTCCATGTACATGGACTCATTGACCATAGATGTTGGATTAGCTTTGGAGATAGACATTTATATGTTTATGTGTTAGACCTTGTATTCGTGGATGTCTTTTATTTGAGTTAGTAACTCATGATGTATTTTCTTTTGGCACTATTCTTGTGCTTTATCATGTAAATGTATTATGTAAGTCTAGTGTTTCTACTTTTATAGACTCACTTATGTATGTTTCTTCATGTCTATATTATATATTCCATAATGTAAAGTGATTCTGTTTTTTGTATGATGTATTATATATTGTTCTATTCTTATATAGCCACGTGTTTATTGCTTTATGCTGAAACCGTACATGTCATTTGTGATCCTATAAGGTAAACAAAACGTATCATAATTAGCCTAAGGGAGTATTCATGTATGGTTGCTCCTATCCAGCCTTATTCTCCATATTAGCAGACGATATTAATATATAATATTCTTTGTCAGTATAGGTATAAAGGTGAGTCGTTACACATAGATCATATTAAAACCCTCTTCCACCCTCATTGTATGGTCGGCCACACCCCTTCGTGTATTTCAATGATGTTGCTCCTAATTAATATCCATGGATGAATTAATAAGCCCATATATTTAATTAAACCAGTATATAACGATTGTTTATTATTTTAAATAATTCTAAGGCCTCAAATAAATAATTAAATCCCATAAAAATTCAATACAACATTTATACTAATTTTTATTATTAATTTAAAAGATTTATATATTAATTTAAATTAGTTAACTGCTTGGTGTGAACTCAGTCCTCCATTAATATTTAAATATTTAAATGCCAAAGCATGTATAAACTTTGTTGAAGTACAATATCAGGCATGAGTTTGGTTGCTTATAGATTATTTAGGAAAAATCCAATTCCTAATCTTTCTTAAGCTACACCTTTGTAAAGATATTTTGTACGTATTTTCTTTTCTTCTTCACTATATCACTAAGATATCAAGATTAGTATCAATGGTCAAAAACTCCAATAATATCTGAGTTATTTGCATAGACCACTTTAATGTCCTTGGTTCAATCTGGTAACATTTATCTATTAACCATTTTACTCTAGCTAGAGAATTTAACTTTAAGTTGACTATCAATTATGGTGATACTAACCTTCTATAGTGAAGGAGATAAATCCTTTCTTGAGTAGTGTTTCATTCAAATATTCAATATATACCCAACTATGGCCGTAAAATGATCAAGATGTTATGTGATCGATGATAATCAAAGTACAGCCTAGCTATTTAAGATCAACAATACTCTCAGTTTTAAAGATTACTTTACATTGTTATATGAGATCTTCTATTTTGACATAGTTGTATTAACCTATGGAAGACTCTTATTCAGTTGTTTTGTGATTGTTCATAATAATGACAAGTACGTAATCTATTGGTGTTCCTAATGTTCATAATTAATTCACTATCTAACGTAAGGAGAGCATTAAAATGTAAGGATTGGCTTATGCAATAGAACATCATGCGTAAAGTCATAGGGAGGCACGGTATGTGCAACCTTATTATGGGCAGGATCAGCTATTACAACCTATATTGTTAGCGCTTAGTCATTAGATGAAATTAGTTGTCTTAATGGAAATTAAGCGAATTAATGGCCTTAAAAAGAATATTATTGAATATGAAGGAATTAGGACTCGAGACCTATTCCATTGTTTTCATAATGTCTGTATGAATTTTTTTTACATTTGTTAAATTTGGATAAGATTATAAAATGAGAAGAAAATATAAGGTAGGAACAAAATGGTCATTTGACCAGAGTTGCCTTTATATCTTCTGAAATGAAGCTTCCTTCATTCATTTCTCATTCTCTTCTTCGTCTCCATTTTTTCCTAAATTAAAAAACTATACTTTCTAAAACAAAATTCGTTATACCTCCTTCATCTCTCAACCAAAAAATTTACAAAAAAAAGTATCTGAATTCATGCTAATATATTCTCTATAAATCCATACGTTCAAATTCACATTTTGGATAAATTTGGAGTCGGATTTCGAAAATCAAAGGAGAGCCTCAAGTTAGGTTTCATTGGAGCTTGGACTTCTTGATATTGGGTGAGTGGGGTTTATGGTTTATGATGTATGATCATTTATTATGAGATATCATGCTAATATCCAATTTCAGTTGGGACTTAAATAATGAACTTTAATTGGGGTTTTCGATATGAGAATCTTGTTCAATAAATGTTTTAAAATTAGTAAATTATATAATGAATGTGTTCAGTAACTTTATATAAATTGTATTGTGTTTGGTTTGATTACTGGATTAATTGTTTGTTTGGGAATTGATAGAATGGTGAAGAGATGCTCCATGACACTCATAGTTGCCATTATCAATGAAATGTAGAGTTAGAATGGAGAATTGAGTAGTAAAACTCGAATGTTTTTTAAACTGGTTCATTGCCTCAGAGTTGTTTGTCGAATGTGAAGTTTCATCCATTTGAATGATGAATGAATTATAATAGAAGCTCGAATATATGCTAAATGATGCTAGTGAAGTGTTTTGGTGACACAGAGTCATCTGTCAAAGATGGGAAAGAGAAAGGATTTCCACTAAGGGGAAATCCTCATCTAGGTTCAAACCCTCAAGAATTAGGTTTTCAGATGCTTGGAACAAAGATTCAAATAATTAAAATTAATAAAATTTATCATGTAATATTCTATTGTAAATCTAAGATATTTAAATATATGAAATTTGGGTACATACATCTAAAATCAAGTTCAGGCATCTGAATAACCCGGTTAGACATCTAAATTGATATAAATTTGATAATTGAGTTTTTGTTATGGATTTCGAGGTTTTGGGATCTCAAGTCCGTTTAGTGACTCATTTGGTGATCTTAGGGTTCATAGTGACTATAAAGCAATATTATGAGTTCGTGGATGAAACGCCTTATTTCAGGAAACAAGCAATTGATATCAAACGAGATAGAGACTACGATGTTGGTTCGAGATGCGATTCGATTTATATGGTGGATTTTTTAGAGTTATTAGATGGTTTTGAGATGTGATGACTAGGGTATTACATTACATGATTCCATATTATATTACATCCACAGATTAAGTTTGTATCCGTTAGCTAAGACTTTGGGAGTTGAAGCTACATGGCCCTATTGCATCTCCCATGTTTTAGTTATTCCCGGCTGGTGAAGCTTGAGGCTACAATTATCTTTTTATATAGCAACCACTTTACTTACCATTTAACATCAATTTCACTTTCAAGTCACTTAGCCATTTATTTACATGTCCACATATATGTAAATGCAATTCATATCCAAAACAGGGAATAACATATCAATACAAGTCAACTAGCATATACATGTCCAAATAATATAATAGCAAGATGATGATTTTTCCTGCTAAATAGATGTCCAAACAATTCACTACTTAAAGAAAAATGGAAATTTATTCTACTAAACATATGTCCATACAATAAGTAATTACATTATAGCATAACGGGGATTTATTCTGCTATTAGATGTCCAAACAATCAACCAATCAACTTATTGCACAACGGGGATTTATTCTACTAACACGCGTCCACACAATCAAACCATTTGCATAACTCATTCACAATTGTTTGTCTACTTAATGGTATCGATATTTGAACTATGTGTGTTAAAAACCATCTTTGAAAAAGAAGTACCTTTAAAACAATTTGGTTCGTGGAAAACAACGATTAAAAACTTAAAACTTCATTTAAAATGATTAATTACACGTTAAACTCTTATTAAACCAGAATTAACCTTTATTAAATTTGAACTTAATTTAATTATAAATTAATAAATAATTAAACCTTTAATAAATAATTATTTATAAAATAATCCCTTAATTGATCCTTTATTAATTATTAACTATTATTTAATCTAAATTAATTAATCTTTTAATTTAAACTTAAATAATAAATTAAACCTTTATTTCAAATAATTAATTATAATTAATTTTTAATTTAAACTTTGACTTAAATTTAACTTGATTAGTAATTAATTAATAATTAAACCCTTTATTAAATTAATAATTTATTAAAAATAAATTATATATTTACCTTATAATTAATTAAAATTAATCTTAACTTCAAAAGATAATTAATTAGTAACTAATCTTTATTTATTTGAACCTAATAATCCTTGTTTAATATTTAATTAATTATTAACTACTAAACTTAATAATTAATAATTAACTGTTAAAAACTTAATTAGATTTCTAAAATATTTTTTGTATTAAGTTTGTAATACATTTATAAAACTTTTGAAGTAGGAAAAGCCAAACTTTTCAAAAAAAAGGATTTTCATCGAAACTGTATCCATAGCGACTATCGCTACGGATGCCGTTTTCTTAGAATTTTTCTCTTGCTTTCTTCTTTGAACCCATCCACATGGAAAGTTATTGACTTTTTGAAAACCCTAGTAAATATTTGAAAACTAAAAACAAAGTTACTGACTTTTAAATTGATTTTGATTTCTAAAACCAAAGCTCGTATTTTCATATAAGAATTCTTCGTCGATAAACCAAACCAAAGTGTTAACTTACTTAGCAAACCTACCCAAAGCATGCCCACAACATCCATAACCAAATCACAATCATAACCGCAAGCAAGAATTAAACTTTACCATCATTTACAAAATTAGATTTCAAATCCAAGTCTAATCTAATTATATACACGAATTCACATACATAAGCAACATCACAACATGATTTAAACCCAACATCCAATTTCATTAGCAAGCACATATAATACCACAAATTTATGCAATATGCCAAATTTTAACTTTTATTTTTAAAACCAAAAGTTTACTGACCGAAACTTTTTAGAACTTGAAATGCTTGAAAAACCACACAAAAAATCACTCGAACATGGATCATCTTTACCTCGATTTTTGGTCATGTTACTCTTGAAATTTGGATAAGTAGTTAAAAGAAGATTTTATAAAATCCTTTTCTCTATCATTTTAAAAAAAGAATCACTCAATTTGGATTTTCTTTGAGGGAGCTATGATCGTAAGAAGGAGTACTATTTTCAGCCTTGATAATATAAGTCCAAAAATGGGTCAGAAAAATATATTTTTTGACCAAAAAATATTCGAAATTTGAAAGGGTCATTCAAATGAAAGTTGTAGCCACTAGAATTTTATAAGGTTTGAAAAAAAAAATCGTGATTTGGAGTATTATGGAGGAAGTTTTGGCTAAATGAAATGGGAGAAAAAAATGGAGAAAGTGAAAGAGTTTATAAATGTGAAAGAGGAGTTTAAAACAAGTTTGAACATTTAAAACAATTTAAAACTTTTGGTTTTTAAAGCTTAAAACTAAAAGGAGAAGCCATGGAAAATGTTTTCAAACTTAGGAAATTTGCAAAGTGAACAAAGAATGAAAAAAAAATGAAAAAGAAATTAAAATTTTTGTTTCTTATAAAAAGTGAAATATGCAAAACTACCTATCTACCCTTGCCTAATACCCTCCACTACCTTGCAACACCTCACCATCCTTGCCTTCCTCCCTCTTCTCACGTTTTTGGCCTTGTCTCCTCCTTCACAAACACTAGAAAACATGTTTAGACATATTTTGGTACCGTAATGTACCTATGTATTCACATGATGTGACATATACCCCTTTTCTTAATTATACACACACACACGTATTTTACCTTATATACTAAGGTGAATACATATATACAGATGAAATGAGATCCTAACTTTAATTATAAATGAATGTATATACATTTTCTTTTTTTATCATAACATTTCCGAAAACTTTTAGCCGACGAAAAGTCGAAACTTCGAAAAACAGTTTTCAGTCACATTTTCGATTTTTCTTCGAACTAAATATTTTTGTAAACCAAATTTGAAAACTATTTCATCATCATTATTTATTATTTAAAAGAGTTTTATTTTCATTATAAAACCTATACATCGAATATTTGAAATTAATTAAATATTCACAAATCAAAGCGGTGAATTCCAGAGCGTTATTGATACGATTGTAGGTAGTGGACGACGGGTTGAAGTGTCATAGTCATTAGTGGGTATACTTAACGGATCTTAGCCTTACAAGAAAACCTGGGACCTACTAGCCTAGCATATGATGGCTGAATCAGGATTAGTGCCATGATTATTAGTACATAATAAATTCATCATATGATGTAACACAAGCTAATTTGTTGGGTGCAAGTGAAGATGCACTTTAAGGTATGGTTTCATTTTCTTAGGTATTAACATTTGGTATTATTCATGATATAGTAGCATATTGGTAGTTGTGCAAATTAGTATATTTTCTTTTCACCATAAATTATTCTGACATCTCTTTGATTACCTTTCTTGGTCTATTATTTGAGTAGGTTAACTAGAGATGGGGAATTCTATTAGCTGGAGACGATCTATGGAGCCATAACTATTTTACCGCTATGTATATATCTATCCAATTTTATGGATATTGACATGTGTACTACATATTCATTTTGATATATGTTGTATATGGGATTTAATATACCATTTGCATGTTCATTTTTGATATCGAATCTTATGTCTTTTGATATGATATGCATTTGATCTTTACATGTTTATGTTGATATTCTTATACCTTCTGCTGCGAGATTTAGTTTCTTAATAGTTAGGATAGATATGCTATGTATTTGTCATAGTTGTGTATTTTATCCTCAATGGAATGTCATCAGTGACAATTTTGGGAATTTGGTTGCTTGATGTGTGGATTTCGAGCGTTATAGAAGATGAGTCATTATATTTGGTTTCAGATCGTAGGTTACCAATCACCATAACTTAGGATAAGTTGAGAGAGCTTATTTGTATTTTTATACACTTTTGCATATAACATGTAGGCACTAAAATTTTTGTTTCTAGTATTCTATATTATCTTATGGGAAAGTTTCAAATAATTCCCAACTGCAAATATATTTCATAGGTCATGCCACTCGTCAACGGCCACTAGAGACATCGTTGAATCTCTAAATCTACATATGCTAGTGTGGTTCTAGAGATACTTTCAGACCACATCATAGGGCACTCCACCTCCAGTATAAGGGCCTCTTGTGTCTGTACCAGAAGGAGTAATGCATATTCCTCCACCGCCCATTCTTGGATTTCCTTGACTTGTAGATATTATCTTCATATAGGAAGGAAGCCTTATATGGGGATAGAGTCCTTCATTGAGATTCAAGCATGGACCCAAACTAATGAGCGGATCTTTGATGATGTAGAAATTGAGACCTTGATAAGAAGGCAACTTGCCTTTAGGAAACTTACAAATGAAGCTTTGTGTTGGTGGGATGTTGTGATAGGGGAAGTGGAGGAGCATGTTATGACTTAGGAAGAGTTGCGAAGGAGATTTGAGTTTCAGTTTATTTTCGAGGCTGAGAAAGGATTGCAAGTCGAGAAGTCTACATATCTTAAACAAGGTGAGAAGACTATGAAGGAGTACATCAATGAGTTCACACTCTTGGCTTTTTTAGGGGATACTATCAACACTCTCACTAAGAAGGACTAGAAATTTGATATAGTACTCAATCAACCTCTTAAGGATCTTGTTCTTGGTCATGTCCATGTAGGTGCTACCTTCAAAAGTTTTGTCAAAGTGGCTTTTGTAAAATCTATTTTTGGAGAGGCCCCTAAAGAGGAGGAAGCTAAAGATGAAGTCAAGCCCAAGTTCTAAGGCAATTGGAGCAAGAATGATCTAGGCTAACGCAATGTCACTTGGAGGGCACATTGCTAAGGATTGCTTATGCAAGCAAAGGTTCGTATCTGAGATTCACATCATCATTGTCACTCATCCTTACTATCATCATCTTATCCATTATCATCATTATCGTCATCACCCTTATCCTCCCTTTGATCGACGGGAGGGTCATGAACCAAAGGTTTGACCTCTTGATTTTCATCAATTGTTAGTTCAACTTTAGCCTATTAAATAGGTCGAGCACCTCTATGGGCAACAAAAAGAATGCTACGATAGAACAACCATTATGTAAAAGCTGGAATTGTCGCATCTGAGGGTCGGTCAGAAGAAATTTCATCCTCTATTCATCAAAAAGCATATCTTCCAAAGCTTGAAGTGTATGTGCCAGAGCTGCGCCAACAAGTTTCTTTAGATATCTGTAAATTCATGAGATGATGGAGTTGGTAATTTGGATGGAATAATCTTCGAAAGTTAAGAGATAAATATAGAACTTACGTCCTGACAGCCACTTCTGAGCAATGCCTATTGGATAACGAATAAAGAAATAATTATTTTGAAATGACCGAGTTTATTCCAGAGGCCTATGATTATACGGTAGCCTTTACAAAACTCCAAATAGGTTAAAGTTTGATTGTCATTCCATTTTGTGGAACTGTATAAATATCTAATCTCTTCGAGAGTAGGCACCCTAGCTAAGTGCCGGAGTAAAGTCATATAAGTGTAATTCAAAGAAGCATAACCATTCGGATGCAGCTGGGCAGGATGAGCTTCATGAATTGAAGGATGAGCCAAATAAAGTGTTTAAATAGAGGAACACCCCTAGAAAAGCACATGTAATGATTACAAGTCAAATAACCTTCTAGTGGAGCATGAGCCCACTGAAAGGGTTTTGGGATTAGCACTTCATCAAAAGGAACGCCCTAGAGATCATAGATTCTTTTAATAACTGCCTTGATCAAAGTATACGCTAGGCAGTCTAGATGGCTATCGAGAATTATGACACCTTCTGGATTGATATCAGGGGAAACCCCTATATGGGATTCATCTTCCATGGCAAAAGGAATCACTTGTAAAGACGGCCCAAGTTGACGAGGAGATGCTTGAGGTCTAGGAGATGTTGAATAAACTCTGAAGTAGATGGACCTGGACCCATGGAAGAGAGATAAGAAGAGCATCTGTGGTTCATGACTTACTGAAAAACTCGATACACGAGCTAGGTCAAGAAAATTTTAACTTCAATCTTCATGCTAAGATTAATACCCATGTGGTTAATGTATAAGACCCAATGGATGTCAACATGAATTGACCAACTGAGTCTCATACATTAGCAGGGATAGTGATGCATAGTTTAGTCTATGCAGTGTGTGTCAAGTGTCCAAAAAACTGTTTATGCAAATAATCTATGTAGATAGCTCGCAAGGCTAGTAAATGAGCATCATTGAACCATAGAACCATGTGTCGAATATTACCCGATATCGTAGAATTTACAATAATAGAACCATTGTCTAAATCATATGGAACTTTCCTTTACAGATACACAAGAGTGAAGTGTTTGAATCAATGTGTTGATGCAAGAATACATTGGTTGTTGAAACATCTTTGATGTAACCATTATTTTAAACCATCCCACCAAAGCCATGCTACCAATCCACACTCAACCAAGGATCAATAAAACTCAAATTCACCCCCTTTACACTTGAGAACTTCGCCAAAAATGAATGCAATTCCACAGTAATGCATAAGGTCCAAAGTCGAGTCTAAAAAATCATAGGATTAACACTAAGTAACTAAAAGTAAAAGGGAACTTAGAGTTATGCCTTGAGAAACTCGGAGTCAATCATGAGAAATCAAAAAAATCTTAGGTTCAAGCCTTTTTGAGACATAGTCAAGCGCAAGGAAGAATAAGTGAGCGAACAAGTCGAATATGGATTGAAGGCCATCACTAATCAAAGGAGACTACAAGGTGGTGGCCACCTACATCAGACTAAAGGTGAGGCAAGGAGATAGCATTGAAGTCATGAAGTTAAACTCAAAATCGATTGAATCAGCGATAAGTTCTGGTAACTCGAGCATGCTATGTCACTCAAATCGACACTAGCGATGGCTAAAAATGGTCAATGGTGGAGCTAAGAGATTATGGTGATGTGAGTTAAGGCTTGAATCAAAAAATTGCAAAGGCCAAAAAGTCAAATTCGAAAGAGACGATGACAGAGTAAAAGTAAAAATGAAAAATGGTTAAGAGTTTTTTAAGTAACAACACTTGAGGAAACATCGGTATCGATCCATGAGGATAAGTACCGAGTCACGAAATATTCAAAAAATGGGAAAAGAAGAGAAAAGGAAGGAAAAGGATGGCAATGAAAATGAAAAATGAATGAAGAAGGAAGATGAAATCCTACCAAACCAAATGAAATAAGTAACTTTCAGAATTTCCAAATCAGTAATGAATCTATGTGGGATACTTCAACTCTTATATATCATCCAAGGGATACGAATATGCAACTATTTACAACAACGTATTAATCTAGAAAAGGTGCATCCCATTATGAAGATAATCTAGAGAATGAAAGTTTCTTTTCAAATCAAAGTTCGAAGTTGATGGCTTGTCTTGATCCAAAGCATGCCTTGTTAGCACAAGACATACTTTGGAGGGCAAGTGTTATCCTGCTTTTAAATAAGCAATATCTTAGTGAATCAGAACCATTGAATGCTCCTAAGATGAACCAGAAGTTAGGAAGGCAAGTTTGGTGCCAAAATTCCTGTGAAGTCCCAAGAGTCAGTAATAACCCTTACTTACAATGAGAAGGTACTTAGTCACTTTTCAAATGAGTCAATTAATGGGAAGAAAAGGATGAACTACAAGTCAACTGCATAAATCGTTACTGACCCTTATAGTCCTATAATGAGTTGGAAAGCACTTAGTCAAGAAATGAAAGGTAAAGCAAAACCATGGCACACGGACAAGAGTCATATAACTCGGTACTTAGTTATGGACACAACTTGGTATCGATATGTCATTGTTAGCATTTCGGCCATAATCTCTTGCCTGGAGCTTAATGCCGGAAGTGGAAAACATAGGGAGATTATTTTGGCAATTTTTGATGGTTTTCCTCTATAAATAGAAGGGAAGGTACTAAAGAAAAAAGGATCTTCTTCATCTCCTCTTTTATTTATTTGTTGTCTAATTTTACACCCAAACTTTGTTGAATCCTAATCCGAGTGATAGGAAATCGAGTTGTATGATCATCACTACAAAAGAAAAGTATAGTGAGCAATGAAGTTGACAGTGGACGTTTGCCATTGGTTTTAATCGAACCACTATAAATCTTGTGTGTTCTTATCTCACTTAATCTCTTAAATATTTTAATTTTTGTTTGTGAATCGATTAGGTGTTTGTCCCACTTTTGGCCCAGACACCTACCGTTTGCCAACCCTGGCCTCAAACCATGCTTATCTTAGCATATCTACTTATGCCTTCATGCTTAGGATTTTAGTTTTATTAACATTTCAGTTTGGTTCTACATCCTTTGGCATTGCCCTTCGGTACACGTTGAAGACCATTCCTACACATTTGCCGCTAATTTTCCATGTGTCGACTTCTGATTCATTTGACTTAGTCCTTTCTAACCATTGTCCTACATGTTTGGCACAAAATGTGGATCTAATCCCTTGATCTAATATTTACTGGTTGTTTATATTAATATACCATTTGGGAACAATTGTTCGCCTTTCGACTCCCTATTATAGCCCTTTGGCCATACTTAAGTTCTATCATAAATGACTTAATTCATCCCTGTATAATCATAGTAAAATAAATCATGATTTTTTTCTATACAACTACTTAAATTCCTCATTTCTGACCATTTTCTACCTCACACTACTTTTTGTTAATTTAGAACAATTTATTTGCTTATAGAAAAAATCATATAACCCAAAACCCATCTCTAAAAACATGTTTCTATCATCATATGAATTCTCAGATCTTAACAATTTCAAGAAGCATGAAAACCATTAAATAAAAATTTGGTCATGGGAAATTTAAAGAAGAAAGGAGGATTAGAGAATATATTATTTATGTAATTCCTTAGTCAATGGAGTCACTAGTTCCCTTAGATTAAATTTTTCCTTTTTCTTCTTGTTGTCGTTTAGGTCACTGGTACCATTAAAGAGCTTAAGCTTTTCATTTTAGTTATGAGTCTAGTGAAATAAAAGAGGGAGTGGTTATCTTTACTCTAACAGAATAATTGGGCCACCATCCCACTATTCCTTTTCATATAAATTAGTTAGCACTAACGATTACATTTAATTCTTATTTACTTAGATTTTCAGCTAGGATTTTCCTAGTATCACTTGATTCGTTCCAAGCGCAATGAATAACCAAGTTTCCCATGAATATTCACTCTTTTTCATTATTTCAATTTTCTTTATTTCCATAATTAATTAATTAATAATTATTTTTATTAATTTATAGGGTGTTACACATGTAGCTTTCGTAAATCAAAACTATCGTGAAACATAGCTATCGTAAATCAAAAACCAATAGCTATTGTAAATCAAGCCAATAGATATCACAAATCAAAAACCAATAGCTATCATAAGTTTCAAAATATCTGACTATCATAAATCAAGGTAAATAGCTATCATATTTTTCAAATATAGCTATCATAAATCAAGAATAATAGTTATCATAAGCTTAAAATCGTAGTGTTATCACACTTATAACTTTAGAAGCTACTATAGATCAGAAATATAGCTATCGTAGAAGACATGATGCTTCCACCGAAATTAACAAAATGTTGCTATTGTAAATCAAAGATGGCATTTCTATAAATATCTTTAACTGATTTATTTTTCTTTTAAAGTAATAATATTTCACCAAATCATACCATATGCTGAATTTCCAACGGTTAATCAAAATCTTTACAAAAATCCTTTTCATAAAAATCAGAGATAACTTCTCTTGCATCCATAATTATTGATTAATACCATTAATTAATTAAATAATTACCATTTGTAGTTAAAGTTTTCCTATACCAAATAATTCATATCAATTCGAAAATGCATGGGAAATATCCCTAAGAATTTTCAAAAATACATTTTTCTATATTTTATCTCATATAAAAATTTCAAGGAAAATAATTATTTTTCATATAATTAAAACCTAAAATTAAGCATTTTCTTTACTTAGAAAATTCATAGAAAACCCAAATAAATTCAAAAAATTATGAAATTAAAATCTCATCTCCAAGTAATGTTTTAAACTACATATCACAAAACCATAGCATTTGGAGACCATTTACATAGTTTTTGAATTTGAAAAACCTTTATGTAATTCCATAATTCCATAAATGATAACTATAAATCCCTATAAATGGTTATCTTATTTAACAAAATGTTCCAACACAAACTCATGGTTGGATTTCTATCGAACCTTAAATGAAACAAACTAAAAGTTAGGGATGTTAATATTATTTACCTTGATTAGTTTGTATATAGAGAGATTTTCCCTTAAACTTCTTTGCTCAAGCTTTTGCTCCTTTTCTTCTAAGTTGAGAGAGTTTAATGGTGTTTATTTTCTTAAGTATGAGGAATGAAATGAAAGAGTGTAGATGGGGGAGAGAAAAGTTAGGGGATAAATGGGCCTTAACTTTTCTTCCCTTAATTGCTCATTCTTAATTAATTAAAATTAATAGATTCCTTTCCCATTATAAATGTAACATCACTTGAAATTTTGAAACCAAAAATGTAATACATCGTAAAAATTAATAAGAAATAAATTAAATAGATAAATTAAATAAATAAAATAAGATTAAAAATATTTTTTTTGCAAAAGTCAGATTTTACCACAGAAGTTATGTCATTGCATTTGTGATGAAATTATGGTCAATTTCGATATATAATGTTCTAAAAATGAAGCTCAAACGGAAAAGTTGTGGATGTTTGAAGTTTTCAGATTTAAAATAATCGAAATAGAATTCAAATTCAAATAATTAAATAATTCTTAAATTTGAAATTTGAAAGTTAACAGTAATTAGACTTGGGGGTTAGGTAAATGTTAAAATTAACGATAACGCTAAATTGCAATTAAGAAAGAAAATAAATATAAACAAATAGCACAAATCCTTTCCAAAACAACAGAATCGGTCGACCGCTCCCCAAGGACTGGTTGATCGCTAGTGGTCAACCGGTGGGTAGCGGCAGTCGACCGGTAAATAATGGTGGTGGCTAGGGTTTTACATCAATGAACTTTCTAGATTTTATAATTTTAAATCGACTTAAATCTGATGGTTTTGGCGCATTTCAACCACTATAAATAGGAGTCTAACCCCCTCACTTTTATTCATAAATTATTTTGAGAGTCCAGCGAAGCTCTGTCAGTCTCTCTCTTCAGATTCATTAAAAGGTTCTTTAGGGTTTTAGGTAACAAATTCTAGAAGTTTACTACTTTATTTTCTAATTCTATTCTCCTCCAATCCCTCAAATACTGAATCTAATCTATATATATACAAATCTTATTGTATATTATCTAAAAGGGAATATTTGAAAGAGATTATTGAAGGCATGAAAAATCCTAAAAGAGAAAGAGCTAAAGACCTACAGTGAGTGGAAATCTTAGTCTTTCTATTTTAGTGGTTGGGTAGTGTAGTTTGGATTTGAAACATGCCTTAAGGAATTTTGGTTTACAAAAATATCTTATTAAAAATTCCCAAAACTCCTCCAGAGTGAAATGTCATTTCTAGATTGGAATCTCAATTGTTTATATTAAAATAATGAGCATGTAGATATGCAATTTTAGTGCTTTTACCTTCTATTCCATTTCTTATTCATTTTTTTGAATCTAATTAAGGGTTTTGATAAGGAAATGGTGTGTAAGGTATGAATTTTTATTCGTAGTTTGCACCGCTTATTTCTACAATTTGAACAAAAAATTTCTTTGTGTAATTTCTTATAAAAAGGAGTTGAATAGAGTGTAAAATTGAAATCGTAAGTTCTATTATCGATTTATTCCATTGTTTTAATATAATAGGTTGAGTTTGAATTTTATTTGTATATAAGTCAGTTGATTGGATTTTTGGATATGAATTTGAAATTATGATATATTGATAATACGGAGATTGTGTAATTTTGGAGGAGTTAATATTTAAACACTAGTTTAAGGCGTAAACTCCACACATTTAGAAATTGCTAGTTGTGTGTGTATATGTGTGTGTAGATTAGCGTAAATGGCGTATAGTTATAACATATTAATTGCGTAGTTATTAGGTTATTAATCATTATTAGATCCCCTTAGGAAAGTAATTACTTGTAGAGGTGAACAGAAAGATTTCTTATAAGGCCTAAATAATGGATTTGGTGAGATGTGTGATAATATATACATAGAGTATTATGAATTATGGCTAAGTTATAGGGATGCGAGGTCAGTCAAAAGCGCACAGAAGTCTATCCAGCGAATCTGGCTACCGTCAGTGTGACTTTGGGGCTGATGTGAGACATCGCCTATAATAAGTAACCACGAAGGACACGTTGTTAGTCCCAATTCTATAGGGTAAATATGCCCAGCTAATCTGACTAACAGTACCTACAAATAGTCGGACTAATATGAGATTTCATTGTGGAGTATGGGCCATAATACGAAGGACCTGCTTCAAGGATTGAAGGTATTAAGTGGTTGTGCAATGTTAGCTAGATAGTCACTAGTGAGGAATCCATCTTGGGATAGGTATTAAATGACATGGACTTACCTTAAATGAGGTATTAAATGGTCGGAGTCTACCTAGTTTCCATTACAAGGTATTAAGTGGCTTAGGTATTGTTCTTTACATTGATAGGACATTATTGATGATAGATGTAGGTTATTGGGTTGAAATCGATATGGCTATAGGCTTATGTTTGGAAAGCCTTTTTAACTTATATTTAGGAAGCCTTTGGGCTTATATTTGGAAAAGCATATGATATGGATAGAATACGAAAGACATTTTTTCCTATTTAAATTATACTGCCCAAGTACTAAGATTGTAAGGCTCGAGATTATTATTCAACAGATAGATGTTGCTCAGACTCGGTCTTTATTACAACACAAGTTAAGAAGGGCGATGCTGAAGGCGGAGATGCTAAGGAAGGATACTTGTGGCAGTTGTCTATTTATCTATTCGTGTTATTTTCTGATGTACCCATTGAAACAATGTTGTACTTTAAAAATGATGTACCAAGTATATGTAATGATTGTTATTGGTATTGTGTTACGGATTTTATGAAATTTTGAATTTTGAATGAAATGGGTACTGTTGTTATTATTATATTTTATCCTTCCGCTGTGAGATCTGAATGAGTAGATAAATAGCTGTAGTGTTCTTTATACCAACAAATAACAAGCTTTGGAATGAGTATAAGTCTCGATGGACCTTTTCTGGGTTGGAATTTAGGTCCGTTTCGAGGCAGGTTGTTACATTTGGTATCGGAGCTTAGGTTACCTGATCAATGGTGATAGGTATACGTATGAGAGGTGTACTTGTTATTTATAAAAAAAATTTCCAAGAATCCTACTATATATAAAATATAAATATATATATATGCAAAAACACTAGGCAAATCTTTACTTCAGCATGTAATATTATCTTTGGAAATGTAGATGGAAAAGATTGTAACTCCAAAGTTAATATGGCAATAAACATGCAATAAATAGGGAGTTGCAAGAATTTAATAAGGATATAAATGGACCAATTAAAGAGATTATTAGAGTAATTATGGAAAGATAAGAAAGGCATGATAGGCAAAATTAGAATGAATAAATAAATGTCTTTTAAACTTATCTGTTAGAATAATAACCATTTACTATGGACAATTGACATTTATAGAAATAATAAATAAACATGTTAGGTGGTAATTGAATATTATAAGGCAGTATAATTGTCATTAAAGAAAATTATATAGCCTTAATTATACAAAACTAGGTTAGCGGGCCTAGCCCAACACATAAAAATATATGGGACAAAAGAATCTATGCGTTGTAAACAACCGAAAGTACGAAATGAAGCAATATGTGAAGAAAAAGTGGAGCAAGTTCCCACAAGAAGGTGTACGTTAATCACCATAAGGAAATAATTGGATTTTTATAAAGATTGAGTAGGAAAGAAAGAAAGTTCAAAAGAAAGGACAATTAAAGTCAATTTCAAAATCCAACCTCATGGGAAAGAATTTGACAAAAGATTTTCGAAAAATTCCTTGAATTGTATTGAATGAGTTTTTCAAAGGATTTATTGGGAAGTTGTTTTGAAAAAGTAAGGAAATTTGGAAACTCGTAATTTGAAAATTTGTTGAGTCAAAAGTATTTGATTAAAAGGTTTTTGGTTAAAAAAAGGATTTTTCATTTTTAAAATTCTAGTTTAAAATTGGTTGAGTTAATGTTTTCAATTTTGAAGAAAGATATTCTTCGTTTATAAAATAAATGTAAAATCAAGCGTAGGTTGGACTTAATGATTTTTCTTCTATTTCACAAATTTGAAAGTTCTTTTCTTTGAAAAAAATTGTTTCTAAAATGAGAAATAAATGGAAATGAAATTTAATTAAATAAGGAATAGAGAATAGAAGGATAAGAGTAACTAAGATAAAAGGAACATTCCCATATAAAGAAAATACGGAGAGCAACAGCTGAAGTAGGAGCCAATTAGTTAAAAGAAATATAAATAGAGACAATAGTGGGAGATTTGGATAGAAATATCATTAGGAATTTATATAAAACAATATCACTAATCTAGTTATAAATTAATATGAGAGAAGTTATCCTTGTCTACTCCACTTTTTCATTATTTAAGTTATAGAAGATGTTTTTGAAACTTTTTTTTACAATTGGATGGAATTAAATGATGATAATTAATAAATGAGTTGGGATAACTTTGTGAATGTTATAAGGAAAAGCATTTATGTGAGGACGAGAATTTTATATATACGTTTTTCTATTTAGAATTTGTTTGAATAAGAATAAAACATTATTGAATTTAAAATGGTAACAAAAGAGAAATAAAATGGGATAGATAATGAATGGATTGCGAAAAATTATAGGAGTTTAAATAAGACTTAAACTAAGTAATAAAAAGTATTTAGTTATGTAACAGTACATTTTGAGTAATAAAGCAATAGATGCTGATGTATTCTTGGGATAATATAACAACTTGAAGTTAGAAATTTGGCATGCATGTGAACAAATTGTAATTTGATGTCTACTAAAATAATTGTCTTGTAAGTAGAAATATGTTTGAAATAATGAACGTTTAATAAAGGAAAATCTATTATTTTGAGATGTTATTAAAGTTATAATCTTTGTAATAGATTTAAATGGAGCTAAATTTGGAAAATAATAGTAATATATCCTTAATATGGTAGTAAATGAACTTTTCATAAGTATAGACCTTAATTTCATGGAGTAATAAGTGCTGATTGTGAATTTAATGTAATAAGTTTATTTGTATGAAAACAATTTATTGAAAATTATTTTGTATGTTGTAGAAGGGTTTTGAGAAAGGAAATTATTTTTCTCCTTTATGGAATTATGCAATTTTTGATTTGATAATAGTTTGGTTTGATAGTTGAGTTTTAAATGTTTTGAATTAAAAGTCGAACTTCTAAAGAAATAAATCTCTATTCTAGAAATTTCTTAAAAAGGAAAAGTTGATTAGAAAAGGGAAAATTTTCATGGTTTATTTTGGGAACTATGCAATTTTTGAAAATTGGCAAAAAAAGGTTCAAGTTTATGGTTTTGAAGATAAAGGTTTCGGATAAGGTGCTTTAAAATTGTAAAATTTTAGTTTTAAGAATGGTGAGAACTAAACCAAAGTTTTTTATGGAGTAGATAGTGACCACTACCTAGATAAAGTGGTGTAAAGGTTTTAAGATATGAATAAAATAGGAATAGTATATACGACCTGATCTGGAAATTTGAAATCAGTCCCAGATATTTAATTATAGAATATTGGTAAAGTTGTGAAGATATTCTAGATTTATAAGTGATGGTAAGTTAGGCTGCCCTAGTTGAATTGGAATTTGAATTTCTATGTTTTGATTTATTTGGAGCGAGTTCCATGTAAATTCCATAAATTATCCGACTCTAAAATATGTATAAAACTGTGTCGTTTGAATTAACAAGGGGTATACCAAAAGGAAAGAGATGTGTAAGATAAGGATATTCTTTTCCGTAGTTTACACTGTTTGTTTTGCTAAAAAAAGAAATAATTTCTTGTAGTTTCAAACAAAGCAAAGATCTCACTTTGGTTAATTTATGGAAAATTATAAAGGTAATCCTTTTAGAAGGATAGCTTTGATAAATTAAAATGTGGAAATGAATGTTCTAGTTAAGAAATTAATATATGGACACACGTATAACCGCGCTTAGCATATAAAAATATGTTAACCCAGAAAATGGATCAACGCTCTAGATTGAGTATGAAAGCACCAGCCCTGTTTATCAAAGAAAATAAAATAGAAAAAGCAATAGTAAATCACAGAAAAAATAAAGAGACAAGAGATTTATATAGTAGTTCGGCCACTAACGAAGTCTACGTCCACTTTATAGCTTTTATTGATCAACTGCTATTACAAAGGAGTTTGGGTTACAACATGATTCTTCTTTCTTAAGTTAGATCAAGCTGCCATTGTAAGAGACAACTGGAAGGATCTCGGTTGCCATTTAATGGCTGTTGTGAGGGAGAAGTAGAGTGAAGAAACAGTGGTGGAGTTTCAGCAGAGATCGGAGTGGATCCCTTTTCTGTTGCAGATGGGATGGTGTTTATAGGAATTGGAGAGCACTTGGGCCAAAATCGCTTTGTCAGAGGCCTGCATTCATCACACAGAGGAAGTCCAAAAAGATTGAAGGTCATTGAGCATAGTATTTGGATCGGTACCGATCTGATCCAATTAGATCGGTACCGATCTAAATAGTTAAGCATTTTTTAGGCTTTGACTACTTAGTTGTCTTTCTTGCCTGCAATGCTCTCCATGTAGTTTCGTAGTTTGTTGACTTGTTTTGATGATGATTCACCTATAGGTTAGATTGAACTGTAATCTGAATCGGATAAGTCTTCACTTCTTGAACTCAGAAGCTTGGAATGTTATCAAACTCGGTGACAAGCTTAGTGGAGATATAGGAGTGTAAGACAAGTGGAATAGAGATCCAATAAAGAAATATTTTGGATTAGTACCGATCTGAAATGTTAGCATAAAAATTACCCAAATTTCTTGGGGTCCTTTGCCTTATATTTTTAGGCCTTCCGACCAAGTTTCGAGTCGTTCTGGCTTAATCTGAATGTTCTAACTCCCTTTAAATTCTGCTGGGTTAAAAACCCAGTTAACATTTTCCCCCCTCCCCGCGCCCCCCCCCCCCCCCCCCGAGTATGTTTTCATTGAAAACAAGGTATGCTCTGGAATTGTTTATCTCTGGGTTTCCATTTTAAGGAGTTTCATTAGTCGTATCTGGCCATCTTGAAAAGCTATCTACGAAGTACCGGCTAACTGTTCAGTCCTTAGTGTGAATCTCCATTGTTCATTATTACCGAGTGATCTTGACTTGATAATTGCCAGAATGAATATGAACATCCAATAGGTCGCATAGGGAAAATTTGGGACCATTTGGAAGAGTAAATTTGGGTCGGTATTGATCTAATTGGATCTGATCGGTACCGATCCAAGTACTTAATAATTTTTTGAAACTTTTTTCTTTCTTTCTCTTTTTTTATATACAAGCTGACCCCTCACTTTAGCTTATTTCCATTTGATCTTCTCCTTATTCCTCCAGCCGATCCAACCTCTCCAAACCCTAGCTGGCCGATCCAAGCATTCCATCCATCAAAGAGCTGCCATCGTCGATCTCCACTACCCGCACCATCAGTCGCCGCCTCCTGAAGTCATTGTCGACGATTGGAGCAAGGAACCACCGCCAAAAATCCCCAACTTCATGAAGACTGCCAATTCGATCTGAGTAAAATTCTATTTTTGGTTCTCCCTAAACTAAAGAACGATTTAACTTCTCTAATTCGAAGGTTGGTAGCATGGATTTTGGCGTATTACTACATTAGCAATTGGTGGTGAAGTTGCGTTAGTGATGGATACAATGGAAGATTCGAGTTGATTGTAACTTTGTAGAAGAAGATAGCAAATTGAGTCTTGAATTTTTCATGGAACGAAGCTAGGGTTTTGCCCTGGTGCTCGACATGTTTTGTTATCTTCATCCATAGTGTCAGAATTGACTTCCACTGAATAACACAGTCGATCCCAGCACAGTATCTTGCGAATTGATTTTGGTTATTCTGGGAGGTGATAATAGCCTAGGGTAGCATCTGTGTGTAGCTCGTGCTGTTATCACCTTCTAGAGAACTAAAATCGACTTACGCTGAGAATTCTTTACTTGATCTAGACCCAACAATCTATATTTGCTCGCTTCGAATTGGTCTTGTCATTGCATAGTCAGTGTACCTGGAATAGGAAGGGCTTTTTGGGTTGCTTCGGACAACGGATCCATTATCGACCGTTGATCGATAACGGGTAAGTATAAAAGAAATGAAAGTAACAGGTGATACTGATCGCTCTTTTCAATGTGAATGAGCCATCTACATGGAATGGTTTGTTCACAGCGTTTTAGGACATCGGTCCCATTCTCACTTAGATTGCACACCACACACACTCCCGATTAACACTTGGAATCCAATCGGTGGTTGGTACACGTTAATTATCTCTTGGATTTCAAGTGTTGACCACGTAAGGGTCAATAGTTTAGAGATTAGGCATACTCGACCATTTTGAACACAAGCTTTCTTATATAGAATGACACGCAAACCTTCTTGGTGCAAATCAGTTGAGGGGAACTCACCTCTATCTGAAGCGAAGTCATCGTCAATCCTAGCTGTTATCCCGCCTTTTGGCAAGGCCGAGATACCAAGGAACTGACTGGAAAAACAGGATCACACGTCCTCAACATTGAATGATTGTTGGACAACTACAAATATCGACGAATTTTGCCCGAGTCCGAATCGGGCTACAATTGATAAAGCACGTCAAGCAAAGCTGTGGAAACCAACGTTGCAAATTTCGAAACAATCCGAGTTCGTATGCTCAAGTTATCGCCAGTGGAAAGTGGAAGGAATAACATTGGTTCGAACCCAACAAAGCCAACCCTTAAGTTCGAATCCATCAGACCCTTACTGCTTCGAATCCATGAGAAGTACCTTAGCTTCGACTCCATCGAGCGTGCCCTCATTTTGAATCCTACGAGGTAGAAGACCTTCGAATCCATACAATTAAGGGTGCTTCGACTCCATTGCCTTTGAATCCCCATGATGAGACAACTCTGAATCGATCCACAGTAGCACATCTAGATCGATTCGAACAAGTACCGGTTCCCTCGATTCGAAGGAAGCGAACCTTCGAATCCAACATCTCGAGTCCACCAGGTAAACGCGGCTAAAACCAAGGATTCGACCCAGTAAACTCGGAGAAAAAGGAGGATCGACCCGAGGAACACGCACCACGTTATCGTTTTCACGTGCAGGAGCATGGAGTCGACCCTATGGATTCGAACCATATCGATTCGAACGAATCCATAAGACGAAGAACGTCATCTTGAATCGATCATAACTCGAGATCTACAAGTCCAAATGCTATGAAATTTTCACAGGAGCTTGCGTATGCATAGAAGAGTGTTCATGCCAAATTGCATCTCAATCGGAGCAAATCTTGATCGATTCGAAGTTGAGTTCGAATCGATCCCGAAGTGGGCCCGGATTTCCTGAAAGCGGGCATGTGGACCCCCTCACGTACTAGAACTGGTCTCCCCGAATTTTAGGCGAAATATCAGCCTCCTACACCTATAAATAGAGCCCTTGGTCATTCAGAAAAGGGGTCGGACAATTCTAAGAGCTAAAGAGCGCCCAGACTCTGCCAGATTTACTCAGAATCACCACGGTTGTCTTAAATTCAGACTTAGCTCGTAAAACCATTTGTACTACGATATAAGAAATTGTATTCTTCAAGTATCGAGCAATAAAATCATCAAACTTCATAGTGGACGTAGGCAAAAACGCCGAACCACTCTAAATCGCTTGTCTTTGCACTTTACATTTCTGTTATTTGGAGTTTTTGTTAGATAATCCACAGTTTTAATTTTCATTCTTCACGTTTATCTCTTCAAAGACTTCCGAAGAGTGTTGTGCCCATTTTTGGTACAAACACTAGCTGGATCCACCACTTCCATAACTCCAGGTCAATATGGTCGTCTTACTCCAGTCGGTCCCGTCGTCGATCGCACTCCTAATTTCAAAGCCTTTGTTGATCCTTCGGAGAAAGCTCCTACAATTATTACACACAGGATGTTGCGAAGAATTTGCTCGTAATATGGTATCTCAGAGGACGACGTACTTCTGCCATCGAGAGGAGAATTTGCACATAGTCCATCTTTTGGATACGTGGCTTTCCACCGATATATGTGCATGTACAGTGCAGTGCCTTCGTTCAGTCACTTCTTAATGACAACTCTTCATAACATAGGGTTGGTCTCATTCCATATTCTTCCAAACATATATGCCATGCTTACGTGCTTATATGCTCTACTCATGTGGACGCTTAATCGTGCCTCGAGCTTCACTAAGCTACAATATCTTTTATTATTCAAGAAGAGAGAGGCTAATCCATCTCTTGTTTATATTAAAGCACAGCATAGCCGAAAACTTATACTAGATCTTCTTAGCAAAGTTCCTTCATTTAAGAATCGGTTCTTTTTCGCTAAGTGTCCCGAGGGATTCGATCATTTATGGACTACGGGGGTAAGTCTCCTTTCCTATGCTCAGAGTTTCTTTTAATTGCTACAAGTTTTCTGAATGTTTATATATTCCTTGTAGTTCTTTCGAAAATTAACAAGGACCCGACACTCAGCTCTGTTCTTAGCACCTTGAAAGCAATCGATGCTCAGGAGTGCACGATTAGATTCTTGCTTACAGATGAGAACCTTCTCCGATGTGGGCTTTTGCACCCTGGGAGATCCATTGGATTTGTTAGCGCTCCTTCCTGCTCTAGAGCCTGAACCCGTTCTATTTCCATTTTCATTGATTCTAGTGAAGGTGATGATGATGATGAAGAAGAAGAAAGTGGCCCGTCCGATGGATCAGAGAAGACTACTGAGGAGATCCAAATTCAAGTCGGGGTCGATAGCCTAGCTAAAATGCCATCGATTCTAGAAGAGAAAGTGGAAGAGTTTACTCAACAAAAAGGCAAGATCCCATTCATCGGAGAGAAGGGAGAAGGAGAAATCAGTGAGGAGCATCCTCTAAATAAGGAAGAGATAGATTGGAGCCTAATGAGGGTGACGTCAAATTAGGCGATAAGACCTCGGAATTAAGCCCCGGTCATGTATCCTCACCTTCTTTGAAAGAGCCTATTGAAGGAGCTTTTCCTAAGACCAAGCCTATATCCAGCCCTCTACCAGAAGGTGCTGACATTGATTTGGGAGATATGGGTGACATTTTTGTGAATATAGGTGACTTTACTTCAAGAGGGTTGCCTTTCCAGTCTACTCAGATCACCCCTGCAGGGAGCGATGTTTTGACATTAGTTGGTGACCAATCTGGTTTGTGTATTCCACTGGGGTCATTAAATTACAACACACACTTCACTGGGATCACACACTTCATATTATTTTCTTGGATGTTTTGGTTCATCAAAAGCCTTTTTCCTAAAGCCATTTTATCGCTTGTTGTAGGAATCATGTCTCCTGGTTTTTACGACGATCTTGATCGAGTTTTGGAGTCTAGCATTCGTAGAGACAATCTTCAAGGTACCATGCTCCCTGGGTGACTAACGAGGAAAAGAAAAGGAGGGATGAGAGGAAGGCGAAAGAGCGTCGCTGTGCCAAAAAGGATCAAGGTCGTGATAGGGTAAGTAGCTACGAGAAGAGGACGAGCCTGGCTGAGCGGGGAGATCCATTGAAGAGGCCGAAAAGAGATCAAGAGTGAGAATCCACCTCATAGCCTCCTGCTTCTACTGGGATAAATGTCCCTACTTCTGGTGTCGTGACCTTCTCCACTTATACTGCCATGACCGCCTCTCCTCGGATTTCTAGGCATGCACCTTACATTCTTCCTGTTAGTCCCCACGTCTGCATGCTGCATTCCCTAATTTGTTCTTAAGGGGGATTGCTTTCGATAAGCCAAATCCGAAGTCAGTTCGTACCGAATCTTGTTCACCCCATTTCCAAGCAATTCAAAGTGATTTGGAGCAAGCTGAGGGGTGGAAAAAATTATGCATGCAGCTATCTACTGTTAATCGAAACAACTACCAGGAAATCCTTTGTTTGAGTCCGAAAAGGATGAGTATGAGAAGTAGCTCGCAGATCGCGATGCGGAGATTGAGAGGCTAAAGAAAGAGAGAGACGATGCCCTCAAGAGGGAGAGCAGAAGTGCTTCTTTGCTTAAGGAGCTAAAAGAATCTACTGACCGAGCCGCAATCATATTTAGAGATGAGATAAAGAAGTGCCATACGGATGAGGCGGCTTTAAAAGAAAAGTTAAGGATAAGCGAGACGATGGTGGAGATGCAAAAGAAAACCATAACCGAGCAAGCTCAAGAATTGCCTCTCTTTGTGAACAAGTTTTGAATTTGGATGCCGAGAAGAAACAACTGGTGGTAGAGAAAGCTAACACGGATGTCAGCTTTTTAGAGCTTCAAGGTACCTTCATAAAGAAGATGGAAGGCTTGGATGCTACTATTTTGGGATTCTATGTCAACTCTGTACTGCATCAAGGGAGTCTTAGTTACTTGGGTCTGTTGTTTCCTCGTGCACTTGCCATAGTGTGGGAAGAGATTCTGGCACGATTTAAAGACATGGGTAGCGGTTATACCGAAGAGGAGTTGGTTCAGGCATATCTGAACGAAGAGTACTCCCGCCAAGCTTTAAGGGAGGGCCAGGAAATCTTGAGACTGGAGAGGGAACGAGAAGATATTGATGACGCAGTCGCTGCTAAGGCTATAACCAGGCATTTTCCTTAGGGCCCTGGTGAGCCGTCTTCATATCTTCGCGCCGATGAGGGGATCGTTTCTACTTCTCCCATGATTATGCAGCCATCAAAAGATGGCAACGGCGAGGGCTTCAAAGTTTGGCACAGGAACAGACTCCCATAGCAGGTAATATCCTAATCTCTCCCGTGTTAGAAGACTTCCAATTTACGCTGGATAAAATTGCCAAGATAACCGCCCTTTATTCTGATATTATAGACCAACCCTCTCTTCCTGCCGAGTTACCTCCTGCTCATGATGTCAGATCTACTACCATTCTGATCGCATCAACCGTCGTCTCCGCATCTGGATCGCGTCCCGGTTCACACTCCAAGCAAATTGCAGCACTGCACGGTTTGGACAACCCCTCTGTGTCCCAAGAGGAGATTTTGGCAACTACTAATGCAAGGGAGCAGGCGAGCCAAGTTAGCCAACCGGGCAAAGTAGAGACCGAGCAGCCGATGACCGAGCGTCGGATGGTAGCAGTGAAGAAGGAGAAGATTGAAGAGCAAAAAATGTCATCAAAGAGTTCTCACATATCCCACAAGCACAAAGGCAAAGGAGGGTCTACAAGTCGCAGTGTTTTAGAAAGCGAGACTTCCCTGGGAGGGGAGAAGCTTGAGAAGTTACCGATCAGAGGTGGGAAAGGCAGTAGGGGAGTTAGTAAGAAGAAGCCTTGATCTGCCCGTGCATTCGTGAAGTTGAGATTTTGCATTTTTAGTTGCTTTTTGTACAAGTGTAGAGCCTGCACTTAGCATTTCTTCTTGTTGTTGCAACAGTGGTGTTTGTATTTTCCTATTCTTGGTCGATATTGTGTGGGTACAGCCACCTTATTTTTTGTTGTACATGAAAAAAATTATAAGTAATAAAACTGTTGAAATTTTGATTGTAACTTCACTTGTCTACTTATCTACATTCCATGCACCGTTGGCTTTTTATACGATTTTTTTTATTCAACACAGTTTTTTTAGTCCCGTATTACTTTAAAAATTATTTGTTTGGAGTAACAGAACTGTGAAGTATCTACTATTTTGGTTGACTGTTGGAGTGTGTGCGCCCCTCCTAGTTCATAGGACTGTTTACTCTGAACACTTGATACGAGACTAGGTACCCCTTGTGGTCTTCCGGATGCTCCCAGTTGGATTTATACTGCAAATCCTATCTTTGGGAACTTCTGGTTTTATTGTCCTTCTTTTAGATATCCCATTTTGACTTTTGACTTGAGATATCCGTGTAGCGGCCTTACGACGAGTGATTTACGCACTTAAGAATTTTACTAAGTGACTGGTGATGCCAAAGCAACACCGATTAATTGAAATTATGTTAAGTGATTCTGTCGCAAGGCTGACGTTCGGGCTATTGGGCACACTTGTCGCTCGTTGGAGTGCTATTTCATTAGCTCTGAAGGTGGTGCGTGGCTTTTTGTAATATGAGAGTTCCTTGTCTTCGGATGCAATTTTGCTGATCTAAGTAATGGGGTACAGCTTACAAATTGCGCACAGTGGGATCGACGCTTGCATGGTCGCAGTTATGCGAACTAAGACACGATGCGCGGCTTACGAGATGCATGGCTTAGGTAATTGTGTTCGCTTGGACGTGATTCCATAATCCAAGAGGCGATGCGCGGCTTATGAAATGTGCGGCTTTGATTAGGACCTTCCCGGTATTGTCGGAGAAACATCGGTTCTTAGGAGGCCGGGATCAAGTCTCGTCGATCAACGTTGAGTCGATTTGCTTTCGTCGACGTGGCGGGTAAATGGGGCGTACTTGATCGTGGTTTCACTATCTCAAGTAGCAATCAGATGGTTTTGAGTCCATTTGACCTCATCGACTCGGCATGTTATTTATTGAACATGGTTTTATTGGTTCAGAAAGCAAAGAGGTTTCATTAATTGAAATAAAAGTTGGGCAAGTTCTGCCTATTTACAATGTCTCTAGTATCCCGGGATGGCTTATTTGCGAAAATAGGAAATACATAAGATAATCCTAGATAAAGTAACGACGAAGCGATTCAATGTTCCAAGCATGGGGAATTTGGGTTCCATGAACGGTTGTTAGCTTGAACATGACATCCCCTAGCTTCTGGCCAATTACATAGGGCCCTTCCCTGTTTGGTCTGAATGTTCTTGGTACAGGATAGACTCGTTCGAGGATAAGGTCTCCTATTTTGAAAGTATGGTTACGGACCTTGGAGTTGAAATATCGTGCGACCCTTTTCTGGTGAGCGGCAGTCCTTAGCTCGGTTTCTTCCCACTTCTCATCGACCATATCGAGCGACTCGAGCAGGAGCTGTTCATTCTGCCTTTGACTAAAGTTTTACCTTCGATGAGTAGGGACCTCCATTTTAAATGGGATCATTGCTTCTAAACCATATGCCAGGGCAAATAGAGAGTGCCCGATTGTAAATTTGTGCATTGTTCTATAAGCCCTTAGTGCAAGTGGAAGTTCATCAACCCAATTTCCTTTAGCTTTAGTTAGCCACTTTTTGATGGTGGACTTGACGATCTTGTTTACCGCCTCCACTTGCCTATTTGCTTGGGGACGTGCAACAACGAAAAAGTTTTTCTCGATTTGGAAGTGCTTGCAAAAGTCTTTGAACTCAACGCTTTCGAATTGAGTCCCTTTATCCATGATGATTTTTTTTGGCACTCCAAACCTGCAAATAGTATTTTTAATGACAAAGTTAATAACTTTCTTTGTGGTAACAATGGCCAGCAGTTCCGCTTTATCCCATTTGGTGAAGTAGTCAACAACAACGATAGCTTATTTGGCTTCTCCTTTGGTTTTTGGCAAAACACCAATCAAATCGATCCCCCAGATTGCGAATGGCCACGGGCTGACCGCCTGTGTTAGCTCTGTTAAAGGAGTTCTTTTGATCTTGCCGAATCTTTGGCATTGGTTGCACCGTTTGGCATAATTTGATGCATCCTAGTTGATCGTTAGCCAAAAATACCTATAATGGAGAACTTTATTTGCGAGCGTTTATCCTCCGGTGTGATCTCCGTAGTCGCCTTCATGAACTTCCCTGAAGATTCTTTGAGCTTCGCCATTGGTTACACACCTGAGCAAGGGGGTAGAGAATCCCCTTTGGTAGAGTATTCCATTATGTATTATGAACCATGGTTCCTTTTGACGGAGCTTTTTACATTGATTCTATTCTGCGGGGAGTGTTCCTCTAAATGGATAGTCCTTGGTTGGTCTAATCCATGTCTTTTGTTCTTCGATCATTTTGAAAATCCAGTCGATATCCATCTCGCCTATGCTTGGAGCAGTCAGAGTTTCAACTAGAACCGATCCCATTTATTGAGCTTTTTCGAAACTGGCCAGTTTGTCTAGATAATCCGCCTTCGTGTTTTGTTCCCTTGGGATATGAGTTATGGTGTAATGCTCGATGTCGTTCATCAATTCCTACACTTTGGATAGATACGGTGTGAGGTTCTCTCCTCGGGCTTGGTATTCGCCTTTCACCTGATAGACGACTAGTTGAGAGTTGCTATAGATATGTATGGACTTTATCCCGAGTTCCTTTACCACTTTCAGCCCGGCTATCAACGCTTCATATTCTGCTTCAATGTTTGTTGTAGGGAATTCCAAGTGTAACGCATAGCAAACGGATCGTCCTTTGAGAGTTTCGAGCATGATTCCTACCCCCGAGCAAAAGTTGGCAGATGCACCGTTGACGAACAACTTCCAGTTCGTCTCTACTTCCGGAGTAATTTCTTTTTCGTTATCTTGTATTGTAAACTTGACAATGAAGTCTACCAACGCCTGCTCGCTGATTGCCATTCGAGGATGGTAAGTGATTTCATATTGACTCAATCTAATGTTCCATTTGATAAGCCATCCAGAGGTCTCGGGCAGTACAACACCTACTTCAAGAGTTGATCTATTAGTACTTTGATCGGATGTGCCTGAAAGT
Organism: Allium fistulosum; assembly: GCA_030737815.1. Lineage (NCBI taxonomy): Eukaryota > Viridiplantae > Streptophyta > Magnoliopsida > Asparagales > Amaryllidaceae > Allium > Allium fistulosum. The sequence continues at coordinate 640,134,352 of CM060901.1, forward strand.
AAGGTCATAACTTTCTAGATGCGATCAAGAGGCAATATGCTAGTTTTTCCAACTTCGGATATTTCTTCTCAGCTCTAATGAACTGTTTATTGACATAATATATGGGTCGTTGGATCCTAGCTTCTTCTCGTATGAACACGACACTTAGTGCATAGGGCGAGACTGCTAAGCAGATAAACAAGTCTTCTCCATCTACCGACTTGGATAGGATTGGTGGAGTCTCCATATGTCATAGCATTTCTTCAAAGGCAATCTAGCAAGCCTGATTCCATTCGAATTTTTCTTTCCCTTCTTTAGTGCGTCAAAGAACGGTATACATTTGTCAGTTGCTTTTAAGATGAACCGGCTTAGCGCTGCAACTTTTCCATTCAAGATTTATAACTCCTTCTTATTTCTTAGGGCCTCGACTTCCCATAAAGCGGTAATTTGTTTGAGATTAGCTTCGATGCCTCTAGCACTTACAATGAATCCTAAAAACTTTCCATAGGTCACTTTGAAGTGACATTTAAGTGGATTGAGTTACAATCTATACTTACGGAGTATCTCGAACATTTCGGCAAGGTTGTCCAAGTGATTTGCGGCTATGCGCAATTTAACTAACATATCATCTACATAGACTTTCATAGTCTTCCCGATCCGATGCTTGAACATGGCATTCACCAGTCGTTGGTAAGTTGCCCTAGCATTTTTAAGCCGAATGGCATCACTTTCTAGTAGTATAATCCTAGATTGGTGATAAAACTAGTGTTTTCCTAGTCTGGTTCATACATCATGATCTGGTTGTATCCCAAGTAAGTATCCATAGATGATAGCAATTCATGTCCTGCTGTCCCATGCATAAGCTGGTCGATTCTAGGCAATAGAAAGTTGTCCTTTGGGCTGGCTTTGTTTAGGCCTGAGTCGTCGATACAGGTTCACCATTTTCCATTGGATTTCTTGACCAAGACCGAGCTGGATACCCATTTGGGATAAGTTGCATCACGGATAAAGCCATTCGCCATCAGCTTATCCACTTCTTCTCTTAGCGCTTTGGACCGTTCGGGTCCTAGGTTGCGCCTCTTTTGCTTCACTGGTGTATATTTAGGATTGATATTGAGTGTGTGGCATGTAATCTCCGGTGACACCCTGCACATATCAGAATGCGTCCAAGCGAATACATCCAAGTTGGCATGTAAAAATTTGATTAGCTCCTGTCGCATCTTGTTTCCAAGGCGTGACCCAATTTCCAAGACCCGAGTTGGGTCATACATATTGACTGGGACAGGCACCGTCAATTCGATTGGTGCTGCCCGATCCTCCCCTGAACTCTTCTTTCTAGGGTCTAAAGCTTGTTGAATCAACAATGGTCCCCAAGCCAGGGGCGGATCTGTAGTTGCTATGAGGTACGTTCACGAATGTAGAGAGATCTTCCCACATTCTTTCCCTTTTCTTTTCTTCTTGATTCGCGTAGTTCTGTGGTGTTGCATTCTCTAGCGATAATTTGGTCTCTTTTGATCACCCCAACTCCATTCTTTGTTGGAAATTTTGTGGTTAGGCACCACTGAGCTAAAGCAATCCTGAAGTCTGCCAAAGCAGGCCGACCAAGAAAGCATTGTAGGTGGAAATTTCATCTACGATCACAAAGGTCTGGATTAGGATGACTCTTTGGTCGCCTTCCTTAAGTTCTACGAGCAAATCAATTGTTCTGACAGGTTCCTTAAGTTCATTGTAAATCCTTAGAACTTTGTTCGGTAAGCGGGTATGTCTTCATATGGATCTTCATCTGATCAAACGTGTGTCTAAACAGGATATCGACAAAGCTGCCACTGTCCACCAATACTCATCGGACCATGGCAGGTCTGATTCCTACCGTCACGACCATGAGGTCGAGGGTCAGAGCTTCTATTCCTTCATTGTCTCAACTTTAGAATACTATATCATCATTAAGGGTTCTCTATTGCCTGGCAGGAGTTTCATCTTCAATTGCAAGGCACGAATCTTTCGGGGCATGTTTCAATGAGCTTGCATTCCCCCTAACTCTTCTGCGCAAGATGAGGTCCTCCAGATATCGTTTCAATGATGAGTCTTTGGTCAGTTTGTTTGGATCCCTCTTCGCTGGTTCCAGCTTGGTTTCCCCAGTCTCTAGGAGCTTGGGGTGCAGCAAGCTGGTCAGCATTTTATGGTTTCCTCACATACTGCTGAAGCTTGTTTTCTCAAATCAGCTCTTCAATCAGGTTCTTCAAGTTTCGGAACTAATTCGTGCTATAACCATGTGTTTCATGGAAGCGGCAATAATTTCCAGAACACTTTTGTCATTTAGTCGCTTCCTTTTTAGGCAGCATCTCGTACTCCTCTGTCTCTTGTGTTGAAAGGTAGATGTTTTCTGGAGTATCATTGAACAGGGTGTAGTCTTCGAGCCTCAAGCTTTTAAGTTGCGTGTTACCTCCGTTTTGCTTGTTGGAATTCTGGTACTTCCTTTTTTGGTTCCCATCCTTCTTTGCATTTCCCGCAGTGGTTCCAGAGGTGTTTTCACCTTGGTTAGCTACCATGCCACTTTGACTAGTGTTAGTTGGTTGTGGGTTAGCAGGTTTTCCTTTTAGCTCCTCCACCTCTTCCAATCTCATGTACTAGCTTGCCTTTCAGTTAAAGTCCTTCCTAGAGGTAGGTTGTTTCATTTTGATCCATTTTCTGGATTCAGTGTCAGGATGGATAGTGCGGACCAGGGCCATCAAGACCATATCTTCGTTCGGGTTACTTAATTCAGTCACCGCAGTGTTGAACTGACTCACGAAAGATTTCAAAGATTCATTTCGTCCATGTAATAGGCCAGATAAGGACATCACATCTTTCAATTGTGTCATGTGAAGCCTAAACCAATCAAGGAATTTTGTTGCTAATTCACTGACGGTGAGATGGATTTTGGTAGGAGCCTGGTGAACCACATAGAAGCAATTCCCTTAAGGAAGATAGGAAAACATCGACATCAAAAAGCATTTGAAGCATTTTATCCATCCATGTACAAATTGTACATGTACAAGTGAGGTTTGGGATCGCTAGTTCTATTGTAAGACGGAATAGTCGGCATAGTAAACCTTTCAGGGTATCGTTCATTCAAAATGTCATCGGTGAAGGGAGTCCGGCTTAGAGTGGATCCCCATTCCTCGTCTCGCCTATCCTTACTTCCGTCCATCAAGCGCTTGATCATATCCACGATGTATGTCTTTGATGTCCGGTAGTCCGTGGGTCGACTATCAACGATTATGCCAAGTGTTTGATTTAGCAAACAATCTTGGTAAGTGGGTTAAAGCTTAGGCTCTCCTGTCTTCAAAAGAGCCACTCCCTCGAAGTTCCATTGGCTTTCGGTTGTTCAGGTAAGGGCGGTCTTGACCTCCCTGCCGGTATTGAGTGCATTAGTATTTTCTTCCAACTTATCGTCGTCAAGTTGCTCACCATCTTCAGAGTCGGAGAGATCCACTACTATATCTTCCTGTGGGGTTTTCACTCCTAGATTCAAGTTTGTAGCAAGTTGCTTTGCAGTTGGTGGAGTGCTTGCATTTCCTTCTACGGCAATTTCTGCAGCTCTACCCACTACTCATTTTTGCTTCTGCCTTCTGTTTCTCCTGTTTAGGCCGAAAACGGAAGAGTTTTCCTACTCCGTAGCAGCCGCGGGCTCTGGCATTATTCTCAAAGCAGCTAGTGATTGCAAGGTTAGGATGGCATTTAATTTGTCCATAAGAGCTTTTTGGTTATTCTCCATCTTTTGTTTTATTTCATCGGCCATCTTGTTCAATTCACCTTTAGTGACAACTTCATGTTGAGTAGAAGATCCCAGCACCAAACCTCCGATGTTAGTTGTAGAATTCGCTCCAATTAATGGATTATTGGAGTCCTTAACTTCAACTTGCTGAGGATTGGTCTCTTCTCCATCTATAGCAGCTCATATGGATCTTCCGAAAGCAACTCTCTTTCTTCCCGCCATTGATCTTCAATGGCAAGCTTCAAACTTCCTAGAGCTGATTTTATGGATCTACTTTCTAGATCTGGCAGATCCAAAGAGGAAAACTAGATCTAAGCTTGAGTTCGATTCTGAATGAAAACACCAAAATGTTAACCCAAAAAATGGATCAATACCCTGGATTGAGTGTGAAAGCACCAGCCTTGTTTATCAAGGAAAATAAAATAGAAAAAGCAATAGTAAATCATAGAAAAAGTAAAGAGACAAAAGATTTTTATAGTAGTTCAGTTGTTAACGAACCAACATCCACTTTATAACTTTTATTGATTAACTGATATTACAAAGGAGTTTGGATTACAATATGAGTTTTCTTTCCTATGTTAGATCAAGCCACCATTGTTAGAGATAACCGGAAGGATCTCAGATGCCCTTTAATGGCGGTTGTGAGGGAGAAGTAAAGTAAAGATACAATGGTAGAATTTCAGCAGAGATCAGAGCAGATCCCTTTTCTATTGCAGATGGGATGGTATATATAGGGGTTGGAAAGCACTTGGGCCAAAACCGCTTTGTCAAAGGCCTCATTCATCACACAGAGAAAGTCCAGAAAGATTGAAGGTCATCGAAGCAAATATTTGGATATGTACTGATCCAAATGGTTAAGCACTTTTGATGCTTTGACTACTTGGTTGTCTTTCTTGCCTGATTACTATGCTCTCCATATAGTATCGTAACTTGTTGACTTGTTTTGACGATGATTCACCTATAGGTTAGATTGAACTGTAATCTAAACCGGATAAGTCTTCACTTCTCGAACTCTGATGCTTGGAATGTTATCAAACTTGGTGGACAAGCTTAGTGGAGAAATAGGAGTGTATGACAACTAGAATAGAGATCAAATAAAGCAATATTTTGGATCGGTACCGAGCCGAAATGTTAGCATAAAAATGGCACAAACTTTTTAGGGTCCTTTGCCTTGTATTTTTGGGCCTTCCGATCAAGTCTCGAGTTGTTCTGGGTTAATCTGAATGTTCTAACTCCTTTTGAATTCTGCTAGGTTAAAAACCTAATTAAAAAATAGAAATATATAAATAGAGTAATTTATGACTATATACGTATTAGTTAGTAATTAATGGATTAGAATTTGTGGACACTAATTACAAATTTACAAATTTAACGGGCAATAAATTTGTAATTAATGGAAGTTAAAAAGAACTAAATGGTTACCGATTAAGGAACTTAATATGGCATTGATAGAGGAATTGAATTGGTATAATAAACGGATTTTGAAACCAGTAAAAAGATTAAAGGGATTTAAATGAGGACTGATTAGAGATGGTCCAACTTTGACATTAATGATCAATTATTAATGGTATATTAACTGGAGAAATGAATGGACCACATTTATTAGAAATCAAGTAGGAAAATTAAGGAAGATAGGTGATAGTGGAATGACATATGAAAAATGTCTTAATTGAGTAAGGAGTATTAGGACCACAACACTATTTACACCAATTAATGATAAATGGGAACTTCCAGCAAAATTTTCTTTTACAATTTTTGGGATTATTATCACTAGTTGTCTCCTTAGATTATTGAAAAAGCATATGATATGGTATAATTATATGTTCCTATTTTATCACACCATATATTGATTTTATGAACAGTTATAGACCACTAGATAAATATATACATACTAAAAATAGCGCAAATAAGGTAATTTCATAAGAACACTTAACTAGCGATAAATTGTAGGTAAGACTGGAAGTTAGTGAGGAAATTAGGTTAGTAACTAGGAATAAATGATGATTTAAGCCTAAAAATTTTAGAATTTTGGGAAAATTAAATTTTAGGTTACAGAGAGACACCATTCAAGGATGACCCTTCACTCCCGAGGAGATAAGATGAATAGGAATATGAAGCGAATTCTCTATTAGACAGGATGAAGAATAAGGTAACAGAATTTTCCACTAGATGTTCAACGTGCCAAAACAAAAAAGATAGAATTGATTAGGTAGTGAATGAAGGCCGCACAAGATCATCAAAAATACTATGTGGACAAATGAAGAAAAGAGTTAGAATTTAAAGTAGAGGATATGGTGTTTATCAAAGTTTCCCCTCTTAGAGAGGTCATGAGATTTAGAAAGTCGGGAAAGTTGGCACCAAAGATGTTGGGTCTTTCCCAATTTTATAAAGAATTGGAAAACTTGCTTACCATGTGAAGCTATCGGATAAGTTGGCAGGAGCCCATGATGTTTTTAATGTTTAACACTTGAGAAAATGTCATTATAGCATAGCCACTATGGTGGAGCCTAATCAATTGGGGGATACTAAGACAGAGCCAAAAGCATCATGTGCCAGCACAATCAGTGTGGAGCACACAACTAGGGAATTCTGCAATAAAAAAGTTAGGATGGTTTGAGTACCATAGGTGGAGAACCGAGTGAAAACTACAAGGACTTCTCATCCTAAGCTTTTCATCGGTAATTTTTCTCTCCAAAATTAGGTTTTGGTTGCATCGTGGTTGCTAGATTGGATGGTAGGAGATGGCTGCTACACTTTAGTATCACTTTTGCATTCATATAGAAAACTTTTGAATGTTTAGGATATTTTCATACATGTCTGTATATTAAGACACTTGCATTCACATTAGGATTGAGCTCACCTACAGTATGTGTTACTCCAAAAAATGTACCTTTCGACTAAGTCAAAAGGTCTTTCAACAAAAACTAAGAAAGAGGAACTCAGACCAAACCTTTTGAAAGAGTCGAAGGAATGCAGCCATCATAGTTAACAGCTTCAAAACCTTTTGAAGGGGTCGAAAGGTTCCATCTCATAGTATCCAGGGAGTTCTTACCTTTCGAAGAAGATGAAGAAGCCAAAGCAAGAATTAGCAACTCAATTGTGACCTTTTCGAAAGCATAGCAAGCATTTCGAACCAGTTAAGACACGTCCAGGATACATTTCGACAATGTTGAAAGGTTCTATGAAGAAAGCTACGCTCAGGAGTCAGCAAAGGCAAAGGATATAAAAGGCAAACCTTTCGACAAAGTCGAAAGGTTTATGAAGGCATCAGAATGGCAATCCTTTCGACAAGGTCGGAAGGTTCATAATAGCACATGGAAGACAACCTTTTGACAATGTTGAAGAGAAGCACAGCTCTCATCAACATTCAAGTGAAGTGAAAACCTTCTGACAAGGTCGAAGGGTTCATGACAACAAGTGAAGACAAACCTTTCCTCAAGGTCGCCATAACATTCTATGAAAGGCATACCTTCCAACAAAGTCGAAAGGATCATGAAGGCATAAAGAAAGTCAAACCTTTCGATGATATAATGGCATATGAGGGACAAACCTTTTGACAAGGTCGAAAGGTTTATAGCTGCATGTAAAAAAGAGAACCTTCCGACCCAGTCGAGAGCATGGAGTCGAAAGGGGCACCGCCTACATCTATAAAAAAGGCCCAAGGGGTCATGTTTTGGGGATCCTTTCTCTCTGGTTCAAAACTTGTACTCTTCTTAACGAAAGCATTGTAACCCTAATTGGGTGATGATTTGGGAATTTAATAAAATAAAGTTTCTTGGATAAAGAGGGAAGTCTTGAGTATTGTTAATTACATTGTTGTTTACTACAACCTTTGTTGGATTAACCTCTATTTTCCAGGTTTAACTTCATCGAAAGGTTATGGTCGATAAGATCAACAACACCTCTGATCCACATACCTACTACAACCTTTCGAAGCCATCAAACCTATGACCTGAACCTTTCGACAAGGTCGACAACTCAACTGGCCCAAACGATTCACTGCAACCTTCCAAAGCCATTAGCTCTGTGGTCAAAACCTTTCGACAAGGTCGACAGTTTTTATGCTCTTATAATACTTGTAACCTTTCGAAGCTACAAACCAAGTGGTCTAACCTTTCGATGGAGTCGAAATCTACTTAATATCCACTAAAGTGCTGAATTCTTAATTCCACTCAAGGAAAGTTATCACCCTAGCCTTCGACAAGATTGAAACCTATCTATAGAGGACTTAACTCAGAGAATCTTAGCCTAATCAAAAGGAAGACCATTGCAGGAGATCTCATATTGGCTCAACAAAGCCGGAAGGTTACTTAGCCCAGATTCTAAACCTTTCGACGACGTCGAAAGGTCTGATTCACGAATTATCAATAAATAAAACCAAATTGAAAGGCAACTCCTAAGGGAATTTTGCTCGTTGTTCTTGCAAAGAATCTCTAACCTTCTTGGTATTACTTGGGGTGTTAACAAGAAATCTTATTCACATTTTTGGCGCTAGAAGGAGGGCTGGAACCTCCGACTTGGTTAACCCCCTAACACTACTATTCTCTAACCCCTCTTGGATCAATCCTACATCAAGCTTATCCACTTTGGTTTGATCATGGCCAGAAGATTTAAAAGATCTGAACAAGGGTCTTCTGAACCACATTTGTTAAGATTCTCCCAAGTAAACATCAAAAACTCCAATCAAGATGAAGAACAAAGATTAAGGCTTAAATCCCTAAGAATTATAAACAAAAAGAAAGAAGAATCTTATAATCCTTAAAAATGGAGTCTAAATCCTTTCTATGTTGGTCCTACCCCTGTCTTTGCACTTGGAAAAAGAACAAACGGAAGGGAATATCTTTAATCAAATGAGAAGAACCATTCAACATTATTCAAAAGGCACAATCTTTGAGAAAGAAATAATGGCTGATTACAATGCCTTTGCAAATAAATGGCAACAACCAATTGTAAAGAGAACACTTCCTACACAAGATGTACAAAGAGTGCTAAAAAGAAAAGCAATTGAAGGGCATGAGAACACAGAGCTAAGGAGCAAAAAGTCAAGAAGCCATCTGAAAGAATCATGCTTCAAGTTTAGACTTCCAAAAGAATGTAACTTAACAACATCAATTGAGAACGTCTACTTGCTTACAAAGAATGAGCTCAACTATTGGCCATCACAGAAAAAAAAAGCCCAAACATAAAAGGAATTTGGGAGGATCCTACTGCCACTATCATATGATGAATGGTCATGAAACCGATCATCGCAGAGCCCTAGAGGGAATGATCATAAACTTCTTTCGTTAAGGAAAAATCCATGAGTTTGTAAAAAGAATTTGAGATAAAGTCAATAAAGAGAAACTTTCTATGAAGAGAAAATCTACACAATTGGGAGTGAAATGCTCCTTATATTTGGATACTACCTAAGATAGTAGTCTACCTAAGATGGTAGAAAAGCCTCTGTCCGCGCCGAGATGGCCAGGGCAGAGCATCTCCTAGAGGGAGGGCAGGGAAGCCTTTAGCCGTGCCATAAGATGGCCAGGTTAAAGCACCGGACAAGCCCTTGGTCGCGCCTCTAGTCAGGTCAAGACACCTCCTGGTGGGAGGACGGAGTACCGTGCCATAAGATGGCTAGGGTAAAGCACCGAACAAGCCCTTATCTGTGCCACACTATGGCCAGGTTAAGGAACCTCCTGGAAAGAGGACGGATTAAGCCTCTATCTGCGCCATAAGATGGCCAGGGTAGAGCACCGAATAAGCCCTGCCCAAGCCGCAAAAGGGCCATGGTAGGGCGTCTCCTGGAGGGAGGTCGGGTAAGTCCTTGGTTCCAGCCTCTAAGATGAGCTAACCAAGAGCACCGGACAATAATGGACTAAGATGTCCAAACCCAAGAAGTGGCATGATTAACAATGGACTAAGATGTCCAAGCCTGGGAAGAAGCTCATCAAATCATGAACTAAGATGTTCAAGCTGGAGAAAAAACATATTTGATCATGGACTAAGACGTCTTAGCTCAAGAGGCAGCTAATCAGATTATTTCTATATATTCAAAACCTGAAGGGTTCATACATGTCAAAGAAGACGAAAGCAAAGGAATGGAATGGAACTTCGCTTATTATTACCCGAATCTGGGTTATAGGACTTTCATTTCTAAAACATCATTTATTAATACCCAAATCTGGGTTTCGGGTCTCTTACATCAGAATTACATCAATTAATACCTGAATTTGGGTTTCGGGATATTCCTTTCAGAACTTTGCTACATAATATTTGAATCTGGGTTTCGGGTCTCTATTAACTTCTGGTTATCTTAATGTACCCGAATCTAGGTTTCCGGATTCTCATTTTTAAACATCAGCAGTTAATACCCGAATTAGGGTTTTGGGTCTTCCATATAAGAATTTCACCATCTATCACTAGAATCATGGTTTCGGGTATTCATCAATCATTACCTTATTATATCTGAATATGGATATCAAGACTACTACTTATGCAAACCCTAATCTAGGAGCAAAATTTCCAGATTTCTATTCATCACAAATGCCCAAATCTACGTCAAGGAAAGTTAAAGATCGCTATTAAAAGTCTCTGAATGGGGGCTTCAAGTTTCTAAATTTTTTAATCTCATTAATGTCAAGGAATGGGTTGGAGAGTTACTGCGTTCGAATTTCAGACACTGATCTCTTAATCAGGTTCTTTATTAAATAAAGGTTATATTCTAATATTTATATCTCTATGTCAAGGCAGAATTTTCTATCAGCAAATTTCAAATTTTCCAACCAAGTGGAAAGAGTTACATTCTTGATCATCTCTCATCTTGGTTAAGGATGAGATTTTAACATTTAGTATAAGCTATTTGTCGTACAATTAACGAATGATTTGTTAAGAAAATGACATACATAGACAAATATGTCGATTTCAAGCTAACAATTAGAAATATTATTTGCTACATGCTTTTCAGGGAAATCTAAACAAGGAATAGAAAAAGATTCAGCAAGTCTAGAAATAAACGAGTGAGCAATTCAAAAACATTTTAAAAGTATTGTTACAGAGAAGGATTGCAAATCGGGTGATATTTACAAAATTTATGTGATTTACATAAGTTATGAAATCATTCACAAAACGAAAAAATATATATACAAGATAGATGTGCATAGCTCAAATATATAGAGGAGTTACAAATCTTGGGCGGCCCTATCGAGAGTTTCTACAACTCTAGGATCAATTACATGTCTGATGGTCGTGCTAAGAACTTCCTTAAGCTTCTTTTCTTTTCTCCTTATTTGGTTCTCATCATCAATTGCATCGATGTTGGTCTTTAGGGCGCGATTAAAAGCTTTGTTCGCAGCCCTTACTATTTTATTCTCTCTTTCTAACTCAGAGACACGCCTGTCGAGTAAGTAATTGTCATGTTCCAGCTTCTGGTTTTTGGCAGCATATTCATTAATGGTTTGAGAGTACTTCACTTTCTGCTGCTCATTAAAATATTTGGCTATTTTGAACTTCACCATTCGACACCGGTTCCCCACTACATTATCATCTAAACCTAGGGGAGGGTTAAGCATAGTAGGGAATTTCTGAGCCACGAGAAGTGTTGACCTAGTAGATTTGATCGCAGGAGGGGTTAGTTGAGGGACTGGAAGATCAATCTTTGAAGTCTTATCGCCTAAAATGAACTCCAAAGAGGCACATTTCTCCTGGCTATCTTTTAAATTTAACTCCAAATCATATATTCGCTAAATAAGTTCAGACATTTTTTGATCGAAGTTGGTTGTAGGGTTTGTCTTCACTTGTCGTTTAAGCATAGAGATCATCTCATCTTTTTCTTAATATTAGCCTCGAGATAGGCAATATGGTCTTTGTGGCCACTGGCGATGGTCTTTTGGAGAAAATATCTCTTATGCCATTTCACGGTTTCAACATTTCCACCAAAACCTCAAGTAAGACTTTATCGTGGACCACAATTCCTCCGCTTGCTGTTAGTAGTCTCTTTCTGAAGGCATCGACGCGAGACAATAAACTTTGAGAAAGATGAGTCGTAGATAACTATAGCTCCTATTTAAACAAAGGAAATGGAATGAAAATCAAGATAGAGATAAAAATATGTCTTTATTATTATTGCAACAGGTTACAATTAAAGCAGCAACAAAGTTAAAGGATTATAACATGCAATTTGATTACATTTACAGTTTAGAAACTACTTTTCTAACTTTATCAAGAGAGTTAGCTGAAAGCATAACTATCGAGTCAAAGTACATAGTGATTCCTTCGGGGGTTATTACTGGTAGGCATTGACTATAGTCCCATTTCCCAGCTGGGGGACTATCACGACCGCAAATTAATTTAGTGTGAAAGGTTCTGATTTCTCTAAGAAAATTTTCTTTCTCGTCGCCGAGAAAGTTGAAACGAAGGCGAGGGAATTCCAACTACAATTTTTGTAAGTCCCAAAGGAAGAAATATCTCGCTAATTTAGAAGTCTTTATAATCGATGCATTTTTAGAGTAAAATCTCCTCAGTTTAACATATTGGCTAAAGTGATCTCAAGGGACGTGTCGTCCTAAAGAACTGTTATTCTCAAATAGTACAGTAAAAGAAACTAAGCATATAAAATAGGCCAAAACATATATACATAAATTAATTAATGGTTGCATGTTTACAATTATTCATTGGGTTCATACAAAACATATTTAGAGAAAAACTCGGACACAAATTTATCTTTATAGTACTTAAGCTTTTCAGAGGGAAGATCTTGAGGAATCGATCTGACCCACGGTAAGTTCCAGCAAGCACCGGGATGCGCGTCAGATCTGAATTCATCTAAGTATCTTTTATGAAAGTGTCTTAGTAGACCCCCACTGAATTCGCCTAAGTACGAAAAATCTATGATAGAATGTCTACAATATGCTTTATATAAAAAGTTAACTAAAATGTCTCTCTCTTCAATCATCATCCAAATAAAGTTAGTAACTCTTGATTTTCCTTCAAGAGAGTGTCATATCAGAGGCGCGCTCTCTTTAATAAAGGGGAAGCCCTTTGATATTTAAAAGATGCTAATACGGAGGTGCCCTTGTCAAGGCTATGATATTTCTCAGATAGAACGTTGTGCTCCTTTATCAGTTTGTCTAACTCCCTATATAACTTGTTAATTTCTGCCCGTTTCTGTCAAGATTCGTTCTATAGGGAAAAGTAGACTTCTTCTTTATCTAAAACAAATGATTTAGCACTAATTATTATTTTTGAAGTGTAAGACATTTAAACAGGGAAGCCTATACCTGTGAAACTGGAATGGAAGCCTGGAAGGTCTGCGCCTTCTCCTTTGGACCTTCAGTATAAGTGGGAGCAGGTTCATCCCTAAGAGGAGTAGAGGGCCTAGGTGATGTAGGAGGCATATCCTTCTGAGAAGATGGCTCCTTTTCAGAGAATTCAGCTTGGTTACCACCATCTTTTTCAAAGACTCCAGAAGGCCCCCTTTTATCTCTATCGAGGCCTTAGCCTCCAGCAGGACAATCATCATCATCATTGTCATCGTCGTCATTATCATTGTTGATGCCCTCATCACCATCATCATCTTTTTCCTCTTCAACATCATGAGGGTCACCCTCCTCCTCGGAATCAGAATCGATGTCGAAGGAGGGGATATCGAAAGAAAGAGCTTCGAATGCATTAATTTTTTCCTCATTTTCAGCTTCGATGCCCTTCTTTATCTGATCAATTTTTCCCATCACTCTTTCGGCTAAGGCTGGGTCAAGGGAGGGGAAGCCGAAGTCAGGACATTTCTTCTAATTATCATCATATGCAAGCATAAGGGCATCTTCATAATCTTTTAGCATCATAGGCCCTAGGGTAACATCAAAGAACTTAGAGACTTGCTTCTTGATGTCAGAGAGGGTATGAACGGCCAGTTTGAGCGAAGCCCTGGTCTTTTTGAATTTATTTCTCAAAGAAGCATTCCTAGCGACCAGACGAGCTTTTTCATCTTCTGCATCTTTCAGTGTGAGCTCTATTGCAGATTTTCCATCGACGGTGAGTTGGTAAGCTTGCCTTTCCGCCTTTAGATCAGCTTCAACCCTGGTGAGGGAAGCATTTACTTGCTCTAACTCAGTGGAAGCATCGTTTTGAGCAGCAGTCAAGGAAGATAATTTATTTTTGAGCTCGGAATTCTCCTTCTGCAGCCTAGAGGATTCGGTCGAAGATTTCAAAACTTGATCATTTAGAGCTATCCAGTTCCTGGAAATCTGCAACAAGAAGCAAAACACGAGTTAGCGATTAGAGAAATCCAACAATGATAAAATCAATTAGGTGAGAGCTTACCAAAAGTTGTTGCTCCATAAGAGAGCGATAATTTTCCGCTAAGTCTGGAGTGAACGATGGCGGAGAGGAAGAAGTAAAAGATTCAGAATGTAGAATGAACTCAACAAATTCTTCAAAATTCGTAGGCAGAGGAGCAGAAGATGACGACTTTGGAAGAGTTTGCTTTACAGAAGGAGTCGTCAACAAGGCTAGTTGCATCAGCTCGAGTGTAGCCGGGGAGTCGGAGATAGTAATGCGAGGAAAAGGTTCAGAAGTAGGTGGAGTTTTCTCCATTTTATCTTTGGAAGCTTCAACGATAGGGCTCTTCGAAGCTTGTTTAGGAGATATGCGCTCCTCTTTCTCCACATCAGTAATTTTAGCCATTTTCACCGGTGGAGCATCCTCAGAAGGCTCCTTTAGTTTTCTTTTGAAGGTTCTTTTGGATTTAGCAAAAGTCTCCAGGATTGATGTTACTTCAGAAGATGGCGGAGGAGGGGCAGCACCGCTCGAAGGTATGATGGCTTTGGAAGAAGCTGGAACAAATTCAAGCGGATATAAAATCAGTCAAAGTAATTCAAAGAATGACAGGGACAAAGAAAGGAAAATTCTAAACCATTAATATACCTGAACAGATAGGTGACATCAAAGTGAAGTGTACGGCATTGCCTAAGGAGAGGAAGCACTTGCCACGGGAAGTGTGCATTATGGTGGGAGGAGTTCCTAGGATCCTCTGACCAAATAGCAGTAAGAATGTTTTCTTAAGTTCGCAGGGGTTAAGAGCATCAACCTATTCCAAATTTGTTTTGAAGATACGACAAGAGAATCAACAGTTTTCTTGTCGGCATCATTAAGTGCCTTAGAAGATTCACCTGAAAAAGAAAGAGATTAGTTAATGGAAAACATAAAGAAAGAGAAAAGATGACATTAGAGCAGACTTACGAGGGGAAGAAAAAGTCCCATGAACATTAGCAAAGCACTTGACAAAGAAAAACTGGTTCTCCCAGTCCTTGAACTTGTTCATACTATCTGATATTAGCTTCTTGTATACGTTGACTCTGTATATCTACTTGTTGAGATTACTCAATCTTGCCAACTTGGTCAAGGAATTTAGAACTTCAACGGTAAGCGGAGGAAAACCAAATTCCAACGCCAACATCTCCAAAGATAGTATATGAGTATAGACATTTGGAGATAGTTGAATCGGAGCAACTCCAACATGAGTTAAGTATGAACTCGGGAACTCTGGAAAAGGAAGAAATCCGCTGTGCCATATGTAGATGGCAGTGCTAGCAAAGTACCCTTCAGGAGGGCTGTCAATGGTATCAGTTGGTTGAGGAGGGATAGCTTCGATCCCGATAATACCAAAATCTTTAAGAATAGCATTGACTTCATTCTGAGACACGATGAAAGAATGCTTAGCAATGGCTTCAACTTTAAGAGAGCTCATGATTCTTCCAGGTGAAAACGTTTTAGTTAAAAACATTGGTTATTTATGAATTTAGAAGGCATTCAAGAATTAAACAAAGAAATTTACTAAAGTAACTTAAGTATGAAAACAGACATAAAGCTTTAAAATGGTGTAAATAGTTTAAGCCAAAAACTAAGTAGTTTGAGCTTTCGATGATGTCAAAAGGTCAGCAGCTCAAGCTTTCGACGATGTCGAAAGGTCAGCAGCTCAAGCCTTCGACAATGTCGAAAGGTCAGCATCAACCTAAACCGTCATACTTCAACATTGATTGAAAGGTTAAGAAGTAAATAAATAATAATATGAATTCCTTAGGCTATCGACAAAGTCGAAAGGAAGAGATGAAACATTAATCCATTCATCACCTTTCGACAATGTCGAAAGCTCTATAGACGCCTTGATACACTTCGAATGTAACATAAGGCTAAGTGGCAGGACCTTTCGACATAGCCAAAACCAACAATTCAAAATTCCAAAGTAAAAACATTAGTGTTGTTGACGTTGTCGAAAGGTCTGGTCAATTTTGTCGAAACATATCCTACCCATTGAAGTCGAAATGTTTCAGGTTCAACTCATATGTGCTTTATACATTTCGATAAAGATGGGCAGAGACAACTCTAAGGTTAAAGAATTTCAACCTTGTAGAAAGCTAGTGGTCGAAAGGTTTGAAACTCTTTGACCTTGTTGAGAGCTCGTTGTCGAAAGGTTAACTCCTATCCTTTCGACAACGTTGGTAAAATTGGCATCACAATACCTTTCGAGCCCATCAAAGATGCTAAGAAGGCAAATCCATTATTGTCGCCTCGATCTCTTTCAAAGGGTAGAAAGGTCATTTTATGCTGCCAAACTGTACACGAGAGGGTTCCAGGTAATCAAATCAGGTTTAACCAACCCCAAACCCGATTGTAAATCCGGTTTTCAAATTTTTCTTGAAGAACAAGTAAATTAAATCTGTTAACAAAATGGATTTGAATTGAAATCGCTCCAACTTGATTTCAAGTGTAGCTTAAAGATAACTGACAAGTCGAAAACCCAGGTTAAAGACAAAAGGCAAAAATCAAAGATTTTGGAGCTAAACCCGATAAGGGAATTTCAATAACAATCACCATCAACCTCAAAATCCAAAGCCAAATATGAATTTTATTAATTTAAGAGACTAATTTAGGAGGAAAAATTTTCAAGAAACCAAATCAAAATTGAATTTCAATCTTGGGATCTGGAAAACTGAAAATTTGATTAAAACTAATTAGAACATAGACTAATCTAAAACTTGTGAATCAAATTTGAGAAATTACCTTGTTGTTTTAAAGCAAAATTTAGGAAGTTTTGTAGAATTCTTTTACTTGTGCACGATAATTTTGATTGCAGGCAAAAGAGGAAGAAAGAGAAGAAGCGTACTTTGTAAGAAAAGTCGCCTAAATTCTCAACCGTTGGATAACATTTAAATGGATGGCCTAGATCTATGCGGGAAGGCCAAGAGGCGGGAAGATTTAAGCTTTTGACAAAGATGACTTGGAAATTCAAGAGCATCCCTTCGAATGGGGAGGGGACAAATGTTACTCCAAAAAATCTACCTTTCGACTTTGGCAAATGTTACTCCAAAAAATCTACCTTTCGACTAAGTCGAAAGGTCTTTCAAAAAAAACTAAGAAAGAGGAGCTCAGACCAAACCTTTCGAAGGAGTCGAAGGGATGCAGTCATCATAGTTAACAGCTTCAAAACCTTTCGAAGGGGTCGAAAGGTTCCATCTTACAGTATCCAGGGAGTTCTTACCTTTCGAAGAAGATGAAGAAGTCAAAGCAAGAATTAGCAACCCCATGGTGACCTTTTCGAAAGCATTGTAAGACTTTCGAACCGGTTAAGACACGTCCAGGATACCTTTCAACGATGTCGAAAGGTTCTATGAAGAAAGCTACCCTCAGGAGTCAGCAAAGGCAAAGGATACAAAAGGAAAACCTTTATGAAGGCATCAAAATGGAAAACCTTTCGACAAGGTCGGAAGGTTCATAATAGCACATGGAAGACAACCTTTCGACAACGTTGAAGAGAAGCATAGCTCTCGTCAACATTCAAGTGAAGTGCAAACCTTCCGACAAGGTCGAAGGGTTCATGACAACAAGTGATGACAAACCTTTCGTCGAGGTCAAAGGGTTCACAGCAATCTATGAAAGGAATACCTTCTGACAAAGTCGAAAGGATCATGAAGGCATAAAGAAAGTCAAACATTTCGACGATGTCGAAAGGTTCATAATGGCATATGAGGGACAAACCTTTTGACAAGGTCGAAAGGTTTATAGCTGCATATAAAAAGAGAACCTTCTGACCCAGTCGAGAGCATGGAGTCGAAAGGGGGGGCCGCCTACATCTATAAATAAGACTCAAGGGGTCATATTTTGGGGATCCTTTCTCTCTGATTCAAAACTTGTACTCTTTTTAAAGAAAGCATTGTAACCCTAATTGGGTGATGATTTGGGAATTTAATAAAATAAAGTTTCTTGGATAAAGAGGGAAGTCTTGAGTATTGTTAATTACATTGCTATTTACTACAACCTTTGTTGGATTAACCTCTATTTTCCAAGTTTAACTTCATCGAAAGGTTCTGGTGGACAAGATCAACAACCCACATACCTATTACAACCTTTCGAAGCCATTAAACCTATGACTTGAACCATTCGATAGGGTCGACAACTCAACTGGCCCAAACGATTCATTGCAACCTTCCGAAGCCATTAGCTCTATGGTCAAAACCTTTCAATAAGGTCGACAGTTTTTATGCTCTAATAATACTTGTAACCTTTCGAAGCTACAAACCAAGTAGTCTAACCTTTCGATGGAGTCAAATTGTACTTAGTATCCACTAAAGTGTTGACTTCTTAATTCCACTCAAGGAAAGCTATCACCCTAGCCTTTGACAAGATTGAAACCTATCTGTAGAGGACTTAACTCAGAGAATCTTAGCCTAATCAAAAGGAAGACCATTGTAGGAGCTCTCATATTGGCTCAACAAATCCGAAAGGTTACTTAGCCCAGATTCTAAACCTTTCGACGACGTTGAAAGGTCTGATTCAAGAATTATTAATAAATAAAACCAAATTGGAAGGAAACTCCAAAGGGAATTTTGCTCGCTATTCTTGCAAAGGATCTCTAACCTTCTTAGTATTACTTTGGGGGTGTTAACAAGAAATCTTGTAGCAGTATGTTTGCACATATAATCACATTACACTTTTGTTTGAGTGGATGGTTATATAGATAACTAGGTTATATAACTAGCCGTTTATTGCACGTTACACTGTTCTTCCCTTGGAAAGAATTCAGGGACGAAATCCTTTTAAGCAGGGAGAATGTAACACCCTGTAAAAATTAATAAGGAATACGTAAAATAGATAAATTAATTAAATAAGATAAGACTAAAAATGGAAATCTTGCAAAGTCGGAATTTGACCATGGAAGTTATGTCGTTGCGTTCATGACAAAATTCTGATCAATTTCCATATATAATGTTCTGAAAATGGAGCTCAAACGAAAAAGTTATGGACGTCTAAATTTTTTAGATTTAAAATAATTTAAATAGAATTCAAATTCAAATAAATATATAATTCTTAAACTTGAAATTTGGAAGTTAATAGTAATTAGACTTGGGGGCTAAGTAAACATTAAAATTAACGGTAACGTTAAATTGTAATTAAGGAAGAAAATAAATATAGAACAATGGCACAAATCCTTCCCAAAACAACACAACCGGTTGACCGCGCCCCTAGGTCGACCAGTGGGTGGCGGTGGTCAACTGGTGAATAACGTTGGTGGCTAGGACTTTGCAGCAATGAATGTTTTGAATTTTATACTTTTAAACCGACTTAAATCCCACGGTTCTGGTGCATTTCAACACTATAAATATAAGCCTAGTCCCCTCACTTTTATTCACAAATTATCTAGCGAAACTCTATCAGTCTCTCTCTTCAGATTCAGAAAAAGGTTCTTTAAGGTTTCAGATAACCAATTCTAGAAGTTTATTACTTTATTTTCTAATTCTATTCTCCTCCATTCCCTCAATTTCTTAATCTAATTTATATATACAAATCTTGTTGTATATATCTAAAAGGGGAGATTTAAAAGAGATTATTGAAGGAATGAAAAATCCAAAAAGAGGAAGAGCTAAGGACCCACTGTGAGTGAAAATCTTAATCTTTCTATTTTAGTAGTTGGTTAGCGTAGTTTGGATTTGAAATATGCCTTGGGAAGTTTTGGTTTACGAAAACGTCATACTAAAAATCCCCAAAACTCCTCCAAAGCGAATTGTCAATTCTAGGTTGGAATCTCAATTGTATATTAAAATAATCAACGTGTAGATATGCAATTTTAGTGTTTACCTTCTATTCCATTTCTTATTCTTTTCTTTAAATTTGATTAAGGATTTTAATTAGGAAATGGTATGTAAGGTACGAATTCTTATTCGTAGTTTGCACTGCTTATTTCCATAATTTGAATAGAAATTCCTTTTATCTAATTTCTTATAAAAAGAAGTTGAATAGAGCGTAATATTGAAATTGTAAGTTTCTACTATCGATTTATTCCACTATTTTAATATAATAGGTTGAGTTTGAATTTTATCTGTATACAAATCTGTTGATCGGATTTTTTTGATATGAATATTGAAATTATGGTATTTTGATAATATGGAGATGGGACTTGTATAAGTTTGGAAGAGTTGACATTTAAATGTTATTTTAGAGTGTAACATCTGCATGCTTAGAAACTGCTAGGTGCATGGGTGTATGTGTTTGTATTAGCGTAAATGGCGTATAATTATAATACATCAATTGTGTAGTTATTAGGTTAATAATTATTATTAAATCCCTCTCAGGAAAGTAATTAATTGTAGAGGTGAAATAAGAAAGATTTCTTATAAGGCCTAAATAATGGATTAGGTGAGATGTGTGATAATATATATATATATATATAGTGTGTGTGTGTGTGTTATGAATTATGGCTAAGTTATAAGGATGCAAAGTCAGTCAAAAGCGTATGGAAGTCCCCTCAGCTACCAACCGTGTGACTTTGGGGCTGATGTGAGACATCACCAATAATAAGGAACCATAGAGTATGCTAGGTTAGTCCCAATTTTTGTAAGGCAGATCTTCCCAGCTAATCTGAGTACCGGTACCTATGAATAGTCGGACTAATGTGAGATGTCACTTTAGGGTACTGGTCATAATACGAAGGACTTGCTTCTTGAAGGTATTAAGTGGCTATGTTAGGGCCTGCCTCTTCCCTATATAGTAAGTAGTAAATGGTCGGATTTATGAGTTAGGCATGATAGAGGAATCTCGGGAAAGGGCTCGCTTCAGTAGGAAGTATTAAGTGGCTGAAGAGATTTCATGCAAAGTCAGCTAGATAGTTATTAGTGAGGAGTCCACCTTGGGATATGTATTAAATGATGTGGACCTGCCTTAAATGAGGTATTAAATGGTCGGATCAGCCTAGTACCCATTAAAAGGTATTAAGTGGCTTGGGTGATATCCCTTACATTGATAGGACATTATTGACGATGGATATGGGTTATTAGGTTGAAACCGATATGGCTATGGGCTTATATTTGGAAAACCTTATGATATAGATATAATATGAAAGACATGTTCCTATTTAAATTATATTGCCCAAGTACTAAGATAGTAAGGCTCGAATTTTCATTCAACATATGTTGTTCTGACTCCTTATTACAACATAGGCTAAGAAGGGCGATGTTGAAGTCGGAGACGTTGACGATACCTATAGCAGTTATCTATTTATCTATTCATGTTATTTTCTTATGTACCCATTGGAACAATGTTTTATTTTAAAATGATATACCACAGATATGTAATGATTGTTATTGGTATTATGTTATGGATTTATGACATTTTGAATTTTGAATAAAATGGGTATTGTTACTATTATTATATTTTATCCTTCCGCTGTGAGATCTGAATGAGTAGCTAAATAGCTCTATATTATTCTTTATACCAACCAATAGCCAGCTTTGTAATGGGTCTATGTTTTGATGAGCTTTTTCTGGATCGGGATTTAGGTCTGTTTCAAGGCGGGCTAGTACAAAACTTATTATAAGGGAAAATCCCTAACTTTCAAACCTTACACACATTATTCATTTAATCATCCCTTAATTAAATATCCAAAAAAATGTTCCCTAAATATGGAGGTGTTATAGGTACGATAAATTCCCTTAAGAAGAATTTTATCTATCAAGGTTTGAGTTGGCTCTCCTACAAGAGAACAGTGATTGATTAAGGAGTATCATTCGATTGATCGAGGAGTGTACAGGGTTTTATGGTCGAGAAAATATAGGCCAAAATTGGGCTAGAACGGCCAAGAAGTCGGTATCAATTACTCAATTGTCAATGAGGTCATTCGATTGGTTGACCATAACTAGTCAATTAACTGACTTTAGCCAAAATTGGTTATAGCTGTTGGTTGACCGACCAATTTGGTTCATTCAACTGATTGACTGTTGGATGGTGGGATTAAGGCTTCTCCAGGATTTTGGTATATGTGAGGGATTTCGATATTCAGATGAGGCTTGTATGGTCCGATGTGACTAAAAAGTAGGATTTGGAGTTCTTCGGCAAAGGAGCCCTACATGGCTCGAGGTCAAGATTTTGGTCGCACATGCTATGATGTATGGTGACCCGGAGGTGATCGAAGTGCGATTATGATGTGAGCCATGGGTCACAATACTCAAATGACCTATGCAAGAGACAACGATGCAGTTATGCTTGGCGTTACTTCTACACGGTTTCAACATTAGTTATGACTTCAATATTTGAGATCAAGGTGTCGAAGACATATGGATTGGGGTTAAGTAGGATACATCACTACGCACACCTGAGGCTTACAGTTATGGCTTAAGTGTTATTATTTTTCAATCAAGGCTGCTGGGGATCAGCTATAGCATTCAATGAGCGTGATATTCAGAGAGAGATGGGGACACTCATTTATATTGGTAATTCCATGAAGTGGTGATAACCACTTTGTTTTCTCCAACATATAGTGATTTGATGGAAAGGCATTATGACTTGTTATTATCGGTTCTAGATATGTCGATGGGTACGATATGATGTTACTTTAGAGTTATGGTTACGGGTATGATACAGCGTTACCTTGGACTTTGGCTCATTGCCATATGTACGTAGGTTTACATATGCCTTTGTTTGATATCCTTGATGGTTATATTAGCCCTATTAATCATTTTGGTAACTTTTTGGATGTAGGAGAAGAGCATCTCTAGGTTTGATATAGCGTTACTCTAGAGCCCTTGCTCATTTATTATATGTTCATTTGATTTAAATATGTTGGATATTTCAGGGTACCACTTAGTATATTATTCATGTCATTTTGATGTATAAAATATTATGTTTAGTAGTGATATTGGTATGTTCGGCCCTCTATATGTTTTCCTTTTTATCCATTCCTTGAGTAGGTGTGGATTAGAGACTCAGGAAAACATTGCTAGCTGGAGAAGTTTGTAGAGCCATAGCTATATATTGCTATGATTATCTATCTAGTATTTCATATTTGGACATGTTAAACTTTATCTTGTATATGAGACATATTATTTTGGGATGTTGTATTATTTAAATTCCATATGTTTGGAGTATGATGTATTATGTGATGGATCTTATTGTCTTCGTATTTTTATGTTCATAATAGTCTTGCACAAATGTATGTTGTTATTATAATTTATCGTTTCGCTATGGGTTTTGAACGAACCTATAATAGATATGCTCTATTTTTTAAACCATCCTTAAGAGTCATCATTTTTGGTACTTGGGAATCCAGGTGTCGTTGTGCATAGATTCTTGGGTATTACAAATGGCGGGCATTCACATTTACTATTAGAGCATAGGTTATCCAAAAAGAAACTTGGGAAGCATTGAGAGAGCACATTTGTATATTCTTACCATATAACTTCTTAAGTATGCACCACTTATCCCAGGTATTTCGATGCTCTCAAGGAAGTTGCTAATGTGTACTTCTTATAGATAAGCAACTATGAGATGACATATGAGAGCAACCGCAAGTAGAGCCAATGCTAATGCTTGCAACGAAGCCGAGATACCCGCTTGGTTTCGAAAATACCTAGCGTCTACAGTATGGATGACCCTCTGACTATGTAGCTAAAGCCCCCACGAAATCTCCACTATAGCACATAGTGTTATTCAACCGCCATGCAATTTCAATTTAGCACTATGAAATAGTAGATTTGCTTTAAGCCCCACTATTTTCTACTACACCAGCTAAATCAAGGTTTTTTAGCACAGCTTTAGTAACATTAATATACAAAGGTTTATTTGACTAGTTCTCTTTAACCAAATCAACAAAGTTAGGGTAAATGCCTAATTTTAAGGCATAAGTGCGCTATATAAGTTAGAAATCTAATGTAGTCGCCAAATCTAGTCTACATAAATCATGGTATTCTTTGATTTTGTTACATAATATTCAATAATATTTCTCTTTCCTATACAAGTGATCTGAGAATGAGAACAAATTAACTTTAAATATTTGGTTTTATATTTATGAGAATAAATCAACTTTAAATATTTGGTTTTATATCTAATGAAGCATTTTGCACCTTCGTTGTTTTCTACTATATTCCCGCTTTATCCCCAGTTTAACTTTCTGCAACTCCATCACAATAGAACCGCTAGCACTTTAACTGCACAACCCTTTGGTAGGGTCAGTTTCGAATATTCCACTGGGGGTATAGGTGGGGCAGCCGCGTTTTTACCTGTGTCAATGTCAGTGGACTTCATGAGGATATGCCAAGGATTTATAGTTTTGGCAAAAATCCATACATGGGTACGAAGACTTTTGCATAGACTCAAGCTTGGATCAAATCTTGTGATTACATATTCAATAATATGGCACTTGACGGCTAAAAGAATCATAAGCTTACCTCATGGAATTTACAAGGGAAAGCTCTAAATTGGTGGGAAATAATAGGTATTAGGTAGAAAAGGAGGACATTTGTAGGATGATTTTATGCGTTATTTTTGAGACTCAATTCATTTTGAAGGCCGAGAGAGGAACTAAGCTCAAAGAGTTTATCAACCTTTGTCAAAGTAATCTACCCATTCAGGATTATGTGAACAATTTTAATGCTCTAGCTAAGGTTAGGACGGATCATTTCAATGCTCCATTTAAAAAGGCTTCCAAGTTTGCAAGGAGTTAACCCGGTTCTTAATGACTAAGTTCTTGGTCAAATTGCTTTGGAAACGACTTTTGAAAATATGTAGAGATGTCTTTTCTCTATTAGGGTCTAAAGGAGTTGATGAGGTGGGGATGAAAGTTGAAGCGAAGCCAAAGTTCCAATTGAAATGTAACAGATAAGGGGTAAGAATGAGCAACAAAAGGCAACCAAATAGATTGAGATCATATGTAGAAGATGCAATTTCAAGGGCACTTGCAAAGGATTACAAGGTAGATCTCACAAAGCACAAGTATTTTATTATGACCGATTTGGACATTACAAAAGGGAGTGTCTGTTTCTTTCTAAAGGAGTTGCGACAATGGTCGATGCTATTAAAGCGGCTCGAAGATCAACTGGATCTACGACTCAAGATAAAGGAAAGAACTTCATCTTTGAAGATTTGATTTCTATTTATGATACACCTCTTCGAGTTTTTCTTGATATGAGGACTTCACATTGTTTAATATTTAGTCGATTGGTATATATTTTGCAACAGGTTCCGGAATTTGTTTGCAAACCTTTTATTGTGTCAATTCCTATTGAGGGTTTGGTTTATTTAAATATGGTTTACCAAAATATTTTGCAGGCAAAACATAATATTATTATTTTGAATAGACAAGCCGGATTATAGTGGTCATTCCCTTTTATTATGATTATTATAGGTATGAGGCAAAGATCCCTCAGTAACTGCTGGATGAAAGTAAAGACAGGTGTGAGGCATAAGTGTCTTGGAAACTATGAAGAATACTAACTAATCCTCCTATGTAGAGGAGGATTTGTATTTGACCTCGGATGAATCTGACCCAATGACATTAACATAATAACTGAACAGAAATGCAATGTTGGGATTAAACACAATAGACTCCAGATCGAAAATATTTCATCTATCCCAAGTTTTATCTTTTAAAATCTCACAGTTGCATTCTCCATGTTTTCCATCCATAGAAAGAGTAAGCATTTCACTAAATATGTGATAAAATAAAGATCTATGCTCACCATCTTTTTCAGTAATGTACTTATAGTATGTGTCGAACATCGAGGAATAGTAGAACTGCGTCAGATCATGGAGCCAGGTCTTCTCTACAAAATTCCAAGCGATAGGATCAACGGTAGAACTAGAGTTATTGCTTGACGGTACTAGCTTGGGGCTACCTATAGCTGGACCATCTCATGTGGGGGCATGCTTTTGGAAACCCAAACACACTTCACAACATTTGGAAGCAGGATCTGTTAAGGATAAAAAGTTTAACTTCAACTTTCTTTACATTTGAATTGGAAAAGGATAAGTCGAATGCTTGTAAGAGGTGATAAGATGACCAAATGATCTACAATCTGTGCATATCGTTGGTTTCCACTTAGAACCAACATCTACCACTACACCAAAACAGTCATTTGGCAACACTTTTTTTTTCATTTGGCGACACTTATATGGGTTGCATTTTAGTCTCGCTAATAAGTGTCGCTATCCAATATAAGTGTTACTGAAAATAAAAATTTACACTTTTAAATACGGCGACACTTATTTTCGTTGTAAGACTTGGTTTAATTGGAGTTTATTGAAATATACTAGGGCAAAATTGTAATTGAATAACATATCACGCTAACCCTAGCCACGCACTGTATCCCCTTTCATCACTCTCTCCTATCCCCAAATAAAAATCAAATCCCTAGAAATAACTTAATCCACAGCATCCCTAACTTTCATTCTATCCTTTCCTCCTAAATTCCACCCTCGCTTCATCACTGACCAAATTAGCAACTAAGTCCGATGCCAGAGTCAGACGACGAGTAAGCATCGCCAGATCCACCTCCTTCTCTCCTGGACGCAATCGACTGCAAACACAACTTTGTCTGAGTTCAGATCCGCACTAGAGTAGCAGTCGGTTTCGAGCATCTCAAATCTCAAACAACATCAAGTAAGCAGATCAAGAATTCGCAAGCAAGGCGTGATTCACTTTCTACATTCAGAAACTTCGGCGACGTCGCAGGTACTTCCAGGCGAGGTGAAGTGGTCATCGGCAGCAGCAAATATTTCCAAGCATCGCTTTTTGTTTTTGTGGGTTCTTTTTACAGATCTATCAAGAAAGATAATGCGAGGAATTGCTTTAGCATTAGGTGGCCCTCCAGATGCATTTGAAGGAAAAATTGCAGGAGACCCCTTTTGGGTAACGCGTCTAATTGGTTACCCTTGTTTATCTGAAAGTAAAAATACAGAAAAAATGTGCAACGATGTTGGATGGTAATCATTCTTCTCACAATATCATTGCTTTAGTAATCATCAATTTATAACCAAATTAGCATCTTACTTGGAATTCTTTTTGTCATATTTCGTGTTTATTCTTCTCTGACCAAGTTCAGTGGTGCTCACACAGATTATGGTATGTTTTTTGAAATACATAGGAAGCTAATAATGATTAAATGTTATTTGTACTTAATTTACCCTTATGATGTTATAAATACAGGTTTGTTGACATTGGTTAATCAAGATGATGATATTCATGCTCTACAGGTTTCTCTTTTCTTACGAACTGAAAGTTTTTGCCCATCCCTTTTCAACGAAACCAACTTTATGTAAACATAAATAAAGTTTATACTGTTATTATTATTATCATTATTATTTTTTCAAAAATAAGGAATAAACTTTTCATATAAAGGTCCATACTACTGCTATTTGAATATTGTAGCATGCTTTTAATCTTTAGATGCTCTAACTGAAGCATAAAAAAGTTTCCCTAGCAGTTTATGAATCCTTCAGTTATAGTGGTTTGCTAGCACTTAGTAGTATCCTCTATTTTTTTCCTCTTCTAATTTTTATGTGTTGATTTTGTTAACCCACTTTATTACCAAAATTAGGCTGAGTGGGTGCTGACCCTGCCCATTTCTCCGTAAATAAAAATAGCGTGATTTCATATAAAAGGTGCAATGCAGGTGAAGAATCAATCAGGTGACTGGATATTTGCAGTGCCAATACCTGGAACCTTTGTTTGTAACATTGGTGACATGCTCAAGGTTATATTCATTTCCATATTTTTCATTATGATATGTAAATATATATACATACATAGCATTCATTTGACTCTTGTTACAAGTTTTAGATATTGTCTAATGGAATATACGATCCGACGTTACATAGAGTCATCAATAACTCCCCAAAATATCGTGTTTCTGTTGCTTTCTTTTACGAGGTATGGATTCATTATTTGGATATATACGTTCTTTGTAACTTTTATAATTCTTTTTCCTAACTACACTTGTTAAATATGTCCAGACAAATTTCAATACACATGTAAAACCGTTGGATTTTTGCATAGAGAAGACAGGAGGAGTTGCGAAATTTGAAGGAGCTGTTTATGGCGAGCATTTAGTCAGCAAGGTGACAACCAACTTTCTACATGCTTTGTAGTGAATATTGATGCTTTGATGGGAGTAGCACAATGAAGACCTATTTAAGGTACTTTGTATTATTTTTAATTCCCTTTATTCCTCTTCCAATATATGTAGCCTTAGGTTATAACTCAGTTTGTAGGCTGAGCATAACTCAGATAACAGATAATAGATATGATTCACATAAATGGGAAACTTGATGAATTATTAACTCCAATCCAAAGAAATTCAGAGAGCAAATAGCAAGTTAGAACATTAGCTGTAAGGTGGTGATGAAAAAAAAAATCAATCGCCAGATTAAACTCGGCTATTTCTACGTTGTTGAGGTAATTTGATTGTTATTTTTAGTTTTCATACCTTGGAACCTTTTCCCTTCCGTACTGATACTGATTTTATTGCAAATGATATGCTAGACATTTACTGACTGCAAACCATTTAAAAAGGAATCTGGAATTATTTAAATTGGAGATGAAAAAGAAACTAGAATTTGTAAATTCAAACTACAATTTTTTAACTGCAACTTAATTTATCCTCTTACCCATACTGAAATTTTAATTTCCTTTATTGTTATTCTCACCATTGATAGGAATTTTTTTTTGTATTAGTTTGTAAGAATATTAGGGAATTTTAAAACCTCTTACCCACTCTGTATATACATCGCTTCTTATTGAATGTAGTATAATAATGCTGCAAATGCTGGACTTGTCGCTGCTCTTGTTTCACTTTCAGGTCAGAATAAAGATTTTGCTGGAATTGATAAAAACACTATATTTTCGGCAGTTCCTCCTATGTTTCCATCTCCACCCCCTCCTCCTGCTCCGTGGAAGCCATAATGGTACATCTTTGCATATTTCATTGTATTTTCTTTTAACCTGCTGTAGGCTAATATCTGTCCTAGAATCTGACAATGCACTACTGTACTAGTATCATCTAATTTAGGATTGTGTTAGTATCATATAATGTAGCATTGTATAATTAGTATTAGCATTGTATAATCTGAGCATGTCTGTATACAGTAAGCTCTAATGCAGCATCATCAATGAGTCCAACGTTCAATTACAATGTTTCCCTGGAGAAGAGTTTGCTCTTCTTTGAAGCCCAGAGGTCCGGAAAGCTGCCTGCCAATCAGTGTGTTAAGTGGCGAGGTGATTCTGGCTTAACAGATGGTTTTCTCCAAGGGGTATTTTTTTTATATTCAAATATATTTTGTTTCTAAAAACAATAATATTAAGATAATAATGCTTATAGTTAAACGCTCTAAATTAACATGATTGCACATTGAATTAATAGGTGGATTTAGTGGGTGGGTACTATGATTCAGGTGATCATGTAAAATTTGGACTTCCAATGGCCTATTCAATGACAATGCTGTCATGGAGCATGATTCAATTTGAGAAAGAGATTACGGCATCAAATCAGTTGGAGTACGCTTTGGATGCTATCAGATGGGGCACTGATTATCTCATCAAAGCACATAAACAGCCCAACACCCTTTGGTCCCAGGTATACATATGATATGTTATGTTACATAAAACCGGACATTTCATTAGTATTATTCTTATCATATATTTGATATGTTTTGAAAGGTGGGAGAAGGTGAAAGTGACCATTATTGCTGGGAAAGAGCAGAAGATATGAATACACCAAGAAATGCCCGTAAAGTTGATGTAGAGAATCCAGGGTCAGATATTGCTGGAGAGACTGCGGCAGCTTTGGCTGCTGCTTCCATCGCCTTTAGACCATACGACTCTAGCTACTCCAAACTACTACTATCACATGCGAAACAAGTAAAACCATACATGAGTGCATAATATTGTATATCCAGATTATTATATATGAACTTAAATTGTGCACTTGTAATGCAGCTTTTCTCTTTTGCCGACACATTTAGAGGCCAATACGATGTATCCATCCCTTCAGTTAAAGATTTCTATCCATCTTACACTGGATACTATGTATGCCCAACTTGTCATTTACTTATTATTTATACACATAATATTTTTTCTTTAAATAACTTGAGATATATATTATTTGTTTTTATCGCAAAGGATGAACTTCTTTGGGCTTCTGCATGGCTTTTTGAAGCAACAGATGATAAAAGCTACTTAAACTATGTCATTGACAACTCTGCTTCTTTCGGTGGTACTGGTTGGGCTGTAAAAGAGTTCTCTTGGGACAACAAATATGTTGGACTGCAAGTGCTCCTGACCAAGGTTCTAATGCAGGAAGAAAGCAGTGCAAACAACGCAACGTTAAGGCAATACAAAGCTAAAGCAGACTTTTTCTTATGTGCTTGCCTGCAAAAGAACAATGGATATAATGTCGACGAGCCTTTTCTTCTGGAGTACTACTAGATTGCTGCATACTTATTAATGTTATACACTGAAGTTAGAGAAATAGGCAGTCTACCTTGTAATGTTTTGGTCATTGTTAGTATGTATTATTATTACATTTTTGATTCATCTTCAATTTTGTACCTTGGTTTAGATGCTCAAGTGAGAATGCAATAAGGGTTGATCATGTGCTTTAATCACATGGAAATGAATAACTTTTTTTTTTCTTCCTTATGTTATGAAGTAGTTGACTATGAAATATATGTTGTTATTTGATCATGAATATTGTAAATTTTGGGTTCCTATTGAATGTAGTATAATAATGCATATCATGTTAGTTATTAATTGTTTATTAATGTTAAAATAATTGACTATATTGAGAATGAAAATATTTCAACGTTATAAGCGTTGGTAATTAAAATTTACCAACGCTTATAAGCGTCAGCATAGATAATTAAACAATGTTGGATGGTTAATTTGCCAACGTTTATAAGCGTTGCTAAATAATATACACCAACGTTTATAAGCGTTGGCGAATACAGTCTTCCAACGCTTATAAGCGTTGGGAAACTAAACTCGCCAACGCTTATAAGCGTTGGCAATAAATTGCGACGCCCCTACAGCGACGCTAATAAGCGTTGCTGAAACTGTTTGCGACAGTTATACTCGTTGGGAATCACCTGTTTTGGTGTAGTGTACCATAGCAACTAGAACAGAAGCTAGTTCACCCAGTAGCATTAACGATAACAACCTATCAGGATTTACCTTAATTAAAGCTCTCGAATAATCCAATTTGTCCCTCCTCATTGTCACCTATCAAAACATACCAACTCACCAATCAAATTTGTCAACTAATTAATACCAACCTTAGATTGAAAAATAGAAGAGATACTGGAGAAATGGAACTAAACAGGAATAAAGAGTACATGTTCATGAGCAGAGTGGATAGAGGACTCCATTTGGTAACAATAAAAGATTTTCCCAAAATAATGATAGGTTAGGCTTGGAGAATGCCAAACCAATCGTCAATGCGTGTGATATCACTAAGGATTTGCTGAAATATTCCATTGGAGAAAAATGGATTTGAGTTTTCATATGATGCATTTGTTCTTGGGTTTACGAGGTATGGTCTTATATTGGGTATGGATTGGATAAGAAAACACAAAATAGTTCTTGATTTTAGAGGACAATGGGCTAGAGGATAAGTGGTTAAGTACAGACTTGATATGCATTTAAGCCCGAGAGCTCCATTATGATTAGCTATTTGTATTCATTAGACATTTCTCATGATGTGTTGTCATCAGTTTCTATTGTTCGGGTTTTGTCGATTTGTTCGAGGGGATTATGGGTTTACCTCCCCATCGAGAGATTGAGTTCTGTATCAATCTTAAGAAGGATACTAAGGCGATGGTTATGCCAGTTGGGAACATGGCACTGGGAGAGCAAAGGGAATTGGAAGTGCAAACCAAGGATTTACTAATGAATGGATTTATTCAAAGGACTACTTCAGAGTGGGGGAAATCGATTGTATTTGCTACTAAGGTCTATGGTTCGATGAGCCTTTTCATCGATTCTAAAGAATTGAATAAGTTGAACGAAAAGAAAATGATCCATTGTCGCTCATTGATAACTTATTCAACCAATTTAGTGGCAAAAAGATTTTTCTCACAGTTATACCGATTGATGGGATTCCATCAATTGACTATGGCGAAGGATTGTTGTAACAACCCGCCATCTATGACATCCCGACCTACGTCTAAAAATGGAACTGACATCGCAGGCCTCATAGATAGCGGATTTTTTTTAAGTAAATTATAAAGCAAATCATAGAGCTATCTACAATATTCTACACTTTCTAAAACTCACAGCAGAAGGAATAAAATATAATAATAATAAGTAATACAATCCCAGACAAATATAATAATATTGAATCAATTAAATTATAACTATAACATCTCTCTCTATATTGATAATGGAAATAGTATAATGTCTGGAATAAATGAAATAAAACTAGTAGATAGCTAATAGACAAAGAAATATACGTCTCCGTTGCACCATCGCACCTCCAAGTCACCACCAGTCCTCTCTATCGACCTATAAGAGTATAACTAAAAAGACAGAAATGATAGAGGGGGTCAAACATACGTCTGGTGAGTAAAATGCATCATATAAGTATATAATATTAATAAGATATTAAAACAACACTTATGCTCGAAAACCATACTATAACCTTTGTCACCTGCAACCAACAAGTCAGCTAAACAAAATATATATATCATAGTGGCAACATAGGATAAGGTCTCACTAAAACTAACCCATATCTAATCATATGCACTTGATCGAGTGCATATGATTAGGTATGGGTTAGTTTTAGTAAGACCTTATCCTACGTTGCCACTATGATATTATATTTTGTTTAGCTAACTTATTGGGTGCGGGTGACACAGGTTAAGATATGGTTTACGAACATAAGTGTTGTTTTACTAACTTATTAGTATTATATACTTATATGATGTGTTTCACTCACTAGACGTATGTCTGACCCCCTCTATCGTTTCCTTCTTTTATTAGTTATACTCTATATAGGTCGATAGAGAGGACTGGTGGTGACCTAGAGGCACGATGGTGCAACGGAGACGCGTATTTCTTTGTCTACTAACTATATACTATTTTTATTTCAATTACTCTTAGACATTATACTATGTCCATTATTAGTATAGAGAGAGATGTTGTAGTTAGAATTTAATTAATTTTGTATTATTATATTTGTTTGGGATTGTATTACTTATTATTATTATATTTTATTCCTTCCGCTGTGAGTTTCAGAAAGTACAGGATATTGTAGATAGCTTTGTGATCAATTTTATAATCTATTTAAAAATGATCTGCCATTTGCAAGGTCTGTGATGCCAGTTCCACTTTTAGATGTGGGTCAGGACGTTGTAGATGGGAGGGTTGTTACAATTTTGCAGTGAAGATCGCTTTTAGGATAACTTATGGGACCTTTGAGTGGAAGGCCCTGCCATTTTGGTTGACTAACGCTTCAACATATTTTATTGATTTATTGAGCACTGTTTTTCGAGAAAAAAATAATAAATTTATGGTTGTGTTCATCGATGACATCTTGGTATATTCTAGAGATGAAGAAGAGCACAAACCACATCTTAAAGTGGTATTGGGGGTTTTGAGGCAACACTAGTTGAAGGCTAAATTTTCTTAAGTTTCACTTTTTGGAGATGATAAGTACAATTCCTTGGTCTTGTTATGTCCATGCACATGATCGTGGTATATTCGAGTATAGTAGCTGTTTGCAAGATTGGAAGGTACCAAAGACAACCATGGAAAATCGTTGTTTCCTCGGATTGGCCGAGTACTTTCAAAAGTTTATTACGGACTTCTCGAAAGTGGCTACTCCTCTTACACATTTGACCAAAATTAATCAACCATTTATTTGACATGACCATTGCAAGCATGCTTTCAATAAGTTAAAAGAATTATTGACTAGCGCATTGGTCCTTGTCATTTTGGAAGGAGCAAAACTATTTATTGTTTACATGGATGCAAGCGACATGGTTCTGGAGGAGGTATCGATGGAAGAGAGAAAGGTTATGGCTTATGCAAGTTGACAACTAAAACTACATGTGAGGAATTATCCGACTTGCGATTTGGAGTTGGTAGCGATTGTGTTTTCATTGAAGACTTGGAGGCATTTCCTGCGGGGAGAAACGTTTGATATGTTCATGGATTATATATCATTGAGGTATCTTTTTTCACAAAAGGAACTCAACCTTGGTCAACAAAGGTGTTTGGATTTTCTTGACTCTTAGTGTATTGTACACTCTTAGTAAAGGGAGTATGGTGGCGGATGCGCTTATTAGAAGGCATGTCGTATTGGGGTTTATGTTCGTGGAGTAGCAAAGGTCTGAATTTATTGTGGGATCTGATTTTTGATCCATATGTGAACTTGAGGCCGGGTGTTTAGAAAACATGAAGGTAATTCCTACTCTAATGGAGTGGGAAGGGTCATTTCAAAAGTGTGACCCTAAGTTGACAGTATTTATGCAACTCAGTAATGGAGTATATTCTTGTGACATGGCCTGGTTAGCAATGATCAGAAAGGTTGGCTTTGTAGGGATGGGAGGTTGTGCATATCCGATGTTGATGGGTTTAGGGATGAAGTGCTTCATGGATGACATCGTTCTAGGATGACTATCCATATTAGTGGTAATAAAATGTACAATGATTAGAAGCATTCATTTAATTGGAAGAGCGTGAAGCGTGACTTCTTGGAATTTATTGCAAACGCATGAATTGCCAAAAAGTCAAGGTAGAGTAAAAGAAGCCTATGGCATTCTACTACCATTAGATGTTCTAGAATGGAGATGGGAGCAAATTTACATGGATTTTATTGATGTGTTTCCAAGAAGTAGAAAAAAATGAAATAAGAGCATTTAGGTCATTGTTGATCAATCTACTAAAAGTGATCACTTTATATCGGTTGAATCTACAAGAACTGATATGTCTCTAGCCACTTTATATGAGACTATATGGGATTCCAAAAGGTATGTTAAACGATAGAGAGCCATTATCCACTAGTGAATTTTGGCTAAGATTACAACTTGCTTTAGGCATAGAATTGAATTTGACTACCGCATAACACTCGCAAACCAATGGAAAAAGGAGATAGTAAATAGAGTATCGAAAATTTATTCAGATCTTGCATATTAGACTTTGGAGTCTTGGAAAGATCACTTACCCTTAGTAGAATTTACTTATAATAATAGTTGTCAATTGAGTATTAGCATGGAACCGTTCGAAGCTTTATATGGAAGGTTGTGTAATTCACCATCATGTTGGTAGGATACAACTAATCGATTGACACTTGGGTCGGATATGTTTTAGGAGACTTCAGAAAAAATTGATCTAACTTGGAGGACGGTGAAAGTGTCACAAGATCAATAAAATAGTTATGTCGATAATAGATGCATCGATTTGGAGTTTTCCATAAAGATTGTTATGAAAGTCTCCATAAGGATTCGGTACTTCGGGTAAGTTGGCATCGAGATTTGTTAGACCTTTCCCTATTATTGAAAGGATCGGTAAGCTTGCATATCGAGTCACACTTCCCGAAAGGATGGCCAGGGTGCATAATGTCTTTCATGTATCTCATCTATGCAAGTTTATGCATGATCCTAGTGTCATCTTTGAGCCTAATCAACTTATAGATGTAAATGTTCAAATGGAGACAACTAGACCAAGTGGGCATATCCTTATTGTAGGGCATAGTACAAAGCGGTTTAGAAGGAAAGTGGTTAAGCTTATGTGGGTTTAATGGAGTGATAACGTTGGGGATAACACTTGGGAACCAAAAGAAGAGGTTTAAGCTTACACCCGGAGCTCTTTACCAGTATGATTCACTCTACTTTATAGCACTTGTGTTCTTCTAGCATGCGCATAAACATGGGATTGAGTAGGATGTGTTTGATTGTTTTTGCTTCTTGTTGTTGTATGCTAGTAATGATTATGTTAAAAGGTACATTATTCCGCTTTCAAGAATTTCTAGGACAAAATCCTTTTAAGGAAGAGAATGTAACGACTTGGATTTTTAGAGAAATCATTTTAATGAGGTAAGATAGGTTTAATCGAGTTAAGAGTAATTTTAGGCGTAAATGTTAAAATTTTAAAGACGATGGAATTAAGATCCGAAATTAGTTTCATTATGTTCAGAATGCCTTTTACATTTGAAAAAAAGATGAAGGGATCAGAGAATGTAAGAAATCCATCGGGATAGGCAAACTTGTAAATACATGGGGGAAGTGTCTTTAAGAAGACAAATTCTGAACTTAGAGCCTCATTTTTTCATTTGCCTCTTTCTTTATCTTCTCTATATTCCTCAAGCCCTAGTTTATCTTCCTCTTTCCATAAATCTTTCATTCCAATTCACACAAAAATACTCTAAATTTAGGTCGGTGTGTCCTCTACAATCCCATAAGCAAGATTTCCCTAAAATTGAAAAGTTGATTTTAGAATTTCTAAAATTGAGGTTTCAATAGATGATTTCAAGCAAATTTGGTAGATTTCTACTAGCATGGCTGAGTGGGAATGATCTTCTACCTTATATGATCTCCTTTATGTTTTTATGCTTGTTTATTTGCAATGTTGGGTTGAGGCTTAGCCATGAGTGCTTTGCCTCTTGTTGAATGAGGAGTATTAGGTTGTTTGATTGCAGTATGTTGAGTATATTGGTTGAATGTTAAATTGAAAAAACGAATTTAAGTCATTAACTCAATAAATGGACTAGCTTGAATGGAATCAATGAATGATAATATTGTGTGTTAGTGATGCTTGAGAATGATTATTGTTGATTTATGGGTGTGCTATATGGATGACTGAGCACTCCATACTCTCATGATTTGCAAGACATTTGAATTCCGGGACAGTTTGTTGAATTACCTTCTAGTGGTATTCGTTCTATGTAGGATCATCGATGGCATGAACTCGAACACGAGATGTTATAGGCGAGCGCAAAGTCCCAATGCCACGAAGCACAACATCGGGGCAAGGAAAGACGAGGCGATGGTCGAGCATAGTAGAGAGGTGCGATAAATTCCCTTATAGGGATTTAACCCATTAAGGTTCTAGTTGGCTCACCTACAATCGAACAGTCAATTGATTAAGGGGTATCAATTGACTGATCAAGGGGAAGTGTGTACGGTTTTATGGTCGAGAAGATATTGGCCAATCGAGCTTAGAACAGTCGAATGGATGACATAAACCAATCGACTATCAAAGTGGTTAGTCGACCGGTTGACCTTGACCAGTCGACTATTTGGTTGTAGCCAAAATTAGCTACAATGGGCCAGTCGACTGATCAATTTGGTTCAGTGGACTAATCGATTGTAGGATGGATGGATTAAGGTTTCTCTGAGGTTTTAGCATTCAGCGTGATCTCAATTTTCGAAAGAGTTTCATAGGGTCTAGCGTGGCTACGGAGTGAAGCTTTAGAGTTCTTAAGCACAGGAGGCTGCATGGCTTGAGATTGAGACTTTGGTGGCACATACTACAATGTATGGTGACCAAGAGGTAATCAAAAATATTATCGAGATGTGAGTCATGCATCGGAATACTTAAATGACCTATGCAGGAGATGACTAGGAAGTTGTGCTTGGCATGACTTCTATGTGGTTTCAGTATCAAGTACGATATTAGTATTTGATCATCAAGGTACCGAAGATACGTGGATCGGTGTTTGGTATGATACAGTGCTACCACATCCGAGGCTTATATCTACAGCTTAAATGTTATTATTTTTCCATCAAGAGGATCCACGGTTTTCACTGAGTGTGATAATCAAAGACAGACGGGGACGCTCATCTATATCAGTAATCTCCATGAAGTAGCAATAATCACTTTATTTTCTCCAACGTGTATTGGTTCATTGGAAAGGCATTATGACCCATTAGTATTGGTTCAAGGTACGTTGATAGGTATGATATGACACCTTAGAGTTATGGTTATGATTATGGTTATGGGTATGATATGACATTACCTTGGACTTTGGCTTGTTGTCATATGCACGTGGGTTTGCATATGCCTTTGTTTGATATCCCCGGTTGTTATATTAGCACTAATATTCATTGTGCTAATTTAATGGATGCAGGAGAAGAGTGGGGTTGGGCACGATATAGCGTTACTCTAGAGCTCTTGCTCATTTATTATATGTACATTTGATTTACATATGTTAGATATTATGGGGTACCACTTAGTGTATTATTCATGTCATACTAGTGTATCAGATATCATGTTTAGTAATGATGTTTCCTTTTCATTGGACTTTATGTCTGACCCTCCCTATGTTTTCCTTTTTATTTATTCCTTGTATAGATACAGATATAAGATTTGGGAAGACATTGTTAGTTGGAGCAGGTTATAGAGCATAGCGATATATTACTATGATTACCTATTTAGTATTTTGTTTGGACATGTCAGACTTTATCTTGTATATGAGATATATTATTTTGGATTGTTATATCATTTAAAGTCCATATGTTTGAAGATTTATGTATTATGATGATGGATTATATTGTCTTTATATTATTATGATATTGATAGTCTTACATATGTATATGTTATTATTATATTTTATCCTTCCGCTATGAGTTCTGCACGAACCTATGATAGATATGCTTTATTTAATTTCTTTTATTACCACCCTTAAGGGTTGTCATTTTTGGTTCTTGGGGATCCAGGTGCTGTTGTGCATGGATTCTTGGGTATTACGAATGGAGGGTATTTACATATATCCTCTTGTTGAACAAATGATGGAGATTATGCACATGTATATCGATTCGGGTTCAATATGATTGTAAATGGTGGACGACGTGTTGAAATGTCATAGTATTGGTCTTACATTAGTGACTATAGCTAGTGGGTCTTGGCTTTACTAGAAGACTCGGTGCCCACTAGCCTAATTGGTGATGGTTGAGTCACAAATGTTTCTATGATGATTAGTATATGATGACTCATCGTATAGCATAGAAGTATAGCAGATATCTGCTAACTTGTTGGATGTAGGTGAAGATGTAGTTTAGGGTATGATTTCATTACTTCGGTTATTTCCATATAATATTATTCATGATATAGTAGCGTATTGGTAATCATGAAAATTAATGATATTTCCTTTTCACCATACTTTATGTCCATCCTTCTCTTTGTTGTCTCTTTCATGATTTATTCTTTAAGTTGGTTGACTAGAGATGAGGATTTCTGCTAGTTGTGGATGATCTATAGAGCCATAGCTATTTTACCACTATGTTTATATCTATTCAATTTTTAGGATATTGACATGTAAACTATATAATCATTTTGAGATATGTTGTATATGGGTTTAATGTACCATTTACACATTGTATTATGATACCAATTCTTAAGTCTCTTGATACAATATGCATTTAGACTTTTACAAGTTTGTATTGATATTATATTTTATTCCATCTGCTGTGAGATTTAGTTTCTTGATAGTTGGGATAGGTATGCTTTTGTATTTGTTGTTGTTCTGTATTCTACCCTTAATGGAATGTCACCCATAACACTTTTGAGAATCTAATTGCTTGTATACATAAATTTTGAGTCTTAAGGAAGACACATCTTTGCATGTGGTATCAGTGCTTAGGTTCCCCAATCACCATAAATTGGGATAAGTTGAGAGAGCATATTTGTATTTTGATATATCTATGCATGTAACATTTAAGTCATCGAGCTGTATTTTGACATGACTGTGTCGTGTAAGCAGAATGGCTCGGGGAGAGATCAGTGTGCAGTGGTGCTTTTGCTAGGTGGAAAATGTAGTACAGAAACTGGTTGTTGTACAGCGACACTTTTGTCAGATATATAGTGCTATTATAGTGCATTCATTTGGGGAACGGTACGACATCGTTGCTACCTAACAAATAATTGTTAGTCAAACCTATTATCTGAATGGGTTTATTGGGCTAACCCATTTAAACAATTAAGCAATGGTTTACATGGGTCTAAACCATTTAACCAGCCAGTCCATCTAACCTATACAATTTTTAGTATACACAAATTTTTAGGGTCTCAGCTTCGAGATACATGTTCTACTTCATTTATTTTTTGGTTTTTCAACACTTCTTCTACCTCTAGTCGTGGGTGTTCGCTTTCCCCTTTTCTAGCTCTAATTGATGCATTCTCGATTTAAGGTATGTTATTTTTTTAGTATTATATCGTATAATGTTGAATAAATTTGAGATTTGAATAGCAGCCATTATAGCCCAAATCTGATGATTTTTTTAATACTATTTTCTTTCTTGGTTAGAGCAATGAAGGACGTTGTAGGAGTTAAGGAAGTTTCGAGATTTGTTTAGTAAATGAAATGGTAGTTTATTAAATGACTGGAATTTTGTACTACTACCCTCGTAGGAGTGAAAATTGAGTTTCAATAGCGTGGTTTGTATGGTTTACTTATTTAGGAGTGTAGTGCTTATGTATCCAACTTCTTTTTGTTTGTTAATGAAAGTACTAATTTTTTAAAGTATTACTCTTACAGTTACGATGTTTAGAACTTGGTAGGATAAAATCTCCTCTTATGCAATGAGAGAACTTGATAGCTGTAACGACCACACTACAACACTGATGCTGATATAACTGAATAGCGGGCTACTGGAGCATCCAGCCGATGTAGGACGATTGTCGAGGGAAAGAAATAAAGGAGAGGAATAGAAAATAAAAGAAGATAATAGAAGAAAAGAGAAATAAATAAAGCATCACACAATCACATAACATGTCGTATATCTCACAGCACATCAGATAAAATATAATAGTAAACATCTCAGATATAAAATAGGCGAGATAGTAATAACTATATAAACCACAGAATCAAAGTACACGGATTCATACAGATATACAAAACAGTAATATATTCTATACAACCGGTAAGTAAACTCAATTGATCAACGGTCTTTAATAATAGTAAGTCAACACCGTCAAGGCTCCACAGTGTCACACGATGGAATAAACAATAATAACTAAAAGTATAAATATGAGAAAGCTGAGCATCACCTCCTGCTAGTCCATCGGTACAGCTTCCAGTGCTGTTTACACTTTTTATCTAGTCTACTCATTAAAGAGTACCCGAGACAATAAGAAGCAAAGCATAAAACCTTGAGTCAGACAACAATCTGGCATGAGCGATAAATACTCTCAAAACACTATAAAAGTCAGTGTAGTATATGGAATAGTAGGTACGGAGAATCATACCTGACATGTCTCTGCATCCACAGAATTAGCACATAACATCGAATATATGCTACTCCATGATGGTCATCATAGATGTGCTATACATCAAAGTACTAAGGTGTCTAGATATCGGCATCGGTAATATCTACATCGTGTGATATCACTAAAGTGATAGACAATCAAGCAAACAAAGCGTCCATCATCCATCCTCACATTCACTCACTCAATGCATTGGATATATGATACTTATATGGCCACCAACATAGAGCCAAAGACTACTAAACGTCTAGGTTCCTTTGTACTCGAATCAATGCCACTTAGTAGGTTAGGAACTAGACTGCACCTCCATAGACAGCCCAGGGTACAATGGGTCTGCACCTCCATAAACAACCCAATGAACGTCCTCACATACCCCCTCTCCCACTTCACGAGTACACTACAAAACCTATGAGTATCAATGATCCATTTGCACACGTCATCCATAGCAGAGCTCATTTCGAAACTATCCTTACAACTCACGTTTGAAGTCGTCGCGGTTGAGAACTACTCTAGACAACCATCATAAGCCATAGAGTGTCATCATGCGTCCTGTAACCTCCATCCGACGGTCCCCTCAATAGGACTCATAGTCAATCACTCTGCATCTCGAAGTACAGCTATCCATCGTTGAAGCTGTCACTTCCATCATGGAATCATCATCGTCGAACCATGGAGTCATCGCGTCAAAGCATCGCATCTTCGGTTCATCGCCAAAACCACTCGTCGAAGAGCCATATCATCAAAGTTGAACACTGAATGAATGAATGAACCATTATACCCTGCTCCTCGAAGCTGCTCCATCGTTTATGTCAAAATTGGCCAAATCGGCCATCATCAATAGTGGTAGATATCGATCACTACAGTGTAGTCGATATTGACCACTTTGTGGCATGTACTTGATAAAAAACGGTTAAATATAGACAAGAGGAAAACGTCCGGCATCTATCCCGAAATCTGAAGCACGTCTCCAAATCCGTCTTTCGTCTTCCGTCTTCATATCCATCGGCGTATGCACGAAATCCTATCCTATGAGATATATTCTAATCCTATATCACCTTCGAACGATGTTTTCAACCAACTACCAAACAAGCAGACATGCAACCAACGAGCATGAAAATGTCTATAACAACCTACATATCTCTATGATAACACAATACAATCCATCCAGAGCAACCAATATGGGATTATGTGGGATTTATATCAAAATAGCCTAAATATATCAATATCGTCGAAATAGTCCGTAAATGAGAAAAATGTGATATTTGATTTAGAACCATGTAAAACACTTTTAATTCTTTTTATAAAATAATATATAGGTTAAGTAATTTGGAAATCCCATTTTAAAGTTGGAAAACATTTCAAAACGCCGTTTTAATACTACGAACGGTCATAGTATAATGAGAGACAATATCACTCACTTCATTCAAATATGACTAAACCTTCATCAAGTCGTAAAGCTCTCCATTATAAGTGCAATGCAAGAAACAACGTCCAAAACGGACCTCGTATGCAAAAGATACGCATAATATAAGATATCAGTTTATTTAAATAATTTAATTAAATTAATTGATGATTAACTAAACTAATAACCTCCATTTGTGCTAATCACCTTCTTCCTCATCTAGTACGTGCATTCTTGTACCGGTGCACAAAAACAACCCAAAACCCATGTCCTTCTCTCCTCGATTTCTCTACCATTACTCGACGAAATCACGAGCGGTCTTTGCCAACGGATCCCCCTTCCCATTCTCCTACCCTTGGACCTAAAAATGCAATGCCTAATCACTTCTAGTAGGATACGACCTGGAGCCGTGGGCTGCCTTAGGTGGTGAATGTGATTTTCGAGACCGTTTTGATCATCTGACCGTCTGATTTTCAAATGTAGCGATACATATACTTATTTTAATTTGCAACATCGATATGAACTCAATGGAAATGGTCTTGAGTCCTGATTCGATCGTATCCGAAAAACTATATTTTGGGACTGCCAATTAATTAACGATTCAATATTTAAATATCCAACCGCTAAAAATACCGGTCGTTACAATAGGGGTTTTTGTTCAATTTCATAATTAATTTTATTTTGAGCTATTCCCTTCAAGGTTGAGGTTAATCTTAGGATTGAAGTTTTGATTTTGCCTCTTCTTCCATTCAAAATTCGGATCATCGAATCAATGATTTTTATTATACAGTTTGATTTTCAATTTCTTTACAAGTAGAAAATCAATGGTTATTTGTAAGTTTAACATCTTGGTTAATTGGTTACAGCACATCTATTAAATAATAGTAAAACAGAAGAATTTAAAACTCTCGTATTAATTTTAGGAATTTCCTTCTCTCTCCTTAATTCTCTCCAGATATTTTATTTTCACATCCTCGCAATTTATTGTTATTATAATTATTACAATGTTTCTATTGGTTCTCTCTTCTATCCTTAAATTTTAATACTAATTTTTATAGCAATTTACATATTTCTTCCAAGTTTTTTCTATTATTTTACATTTA
This sequence comes from Allium fistulosum, assembly GCA_030737815.1. Classification (NCBI taxonomy): domain Eukaryota; kingdom Viridiplantae; phylum Streptophyta; class Magnoliopsida; order Asparagales; family Amaryllidaceae; genus Allium; species Allium fistulosum. The sequence continues at coordinate 640,178,082 of CM060901.1, forward strand.
AGTCCATATATATTAAATTGAGTTAGGTGATCTTAAATTTAAGATTTTTAAAAATAAATACAATTAAAGAATATTCATTAATTGATCTAAAAAATTTTGAAAAATAACAATTCATTATGCGTACTGCTTTCATATTGACAAAAATGGTAAAACTAATTTTTTATTCAAGTCACATAGTTTTAAATTTCCACAATTATATACATGAAAATTATTACAATGTTCTACTAATATTCTCTTCTATCATTTTGCTTTCAAATGCCAACATTCAATAATTTTTACAATTATTTACGGATTTCTCTTAAGTTTTTCTATATTATTTTATATTCAAGTCCATATGTTTGAATTTATCAATTGATCTTGAATTTAAACTTTTTAACTAAATTCAATTAACAAATATTTATTAATTGATCTAATAAATCATAAAAATGATAATTCAATGTGTATACCACATTTGTACTGATAAAAATGGTAAAACTATTTTTTCATTCAAGTCCATATAATCTAATATTTTCATAATTATATACAAAATTATCTTTGACACTTTTTCATTTTTCTACATTTAAGTTCGTAAAATTTCTTTCTTTCTAAAATTAGTTATTTAATACAAAGAATATATGCATAAAATTTTCTTTCTAAGATTAGTTATTTAATACAAAGAAATATATACATATTTTTTCTTTCTAAAGTTGTTATTTCATTACAGACAAATATACATAAAAAAATCTTTCCAAAATTGGTACATCATTACAAACATATACATAATTTTTCTTTCTAAAGTTGTTATTTCATTACAGACAAATATATTTAAAGAAATTCTTTTCAAAATTGGTACATCATTACAAACATATATAACGTTTTTCCTTCCTAAAATCGGCACATCAAATGGACTCTTTATCATTATTAAATTATATTTTGTGAAGAATAATATTATAATTAATGATAAGTGATGAATGTTTGTATTCTATAATATTGAAAAATGAATAAATATATTCAATTAGTATGTTTTTGTACAAAAAGTTGCAACTTAATTATTTATATTCGTAATCTAAGTTAATTAATGGACAAAAAGTATACCATATTTTGATTAGAAATATTTTTCTTTCATATTTTATTATCTTTTTTTACATAAATGTTAAATATTTATTGAAAATTTTTACTATAAAATAAAAATAGTAAGGTATGAAACGATGTGATTTATAACATTTCAGATCTTATTTTCACTTAATATTTCTTTTAGTAGTTAAATAAATATTTTTATAAATATAGGCTGTAAGAACTTTTAAATGCATACAAATATATTGAGTCTTTGGTATTACACAGTTACTTTTATGTATTTGTCGTCATTCTCTCAAGTAATATTTGATATTTAATGTATACAGCATTTAACTTTTAGTCAAATGTATCAAAAGCTAAATGTCAATTTTAGAATACATGTACAAGAATATTTATTTATGAAATTTTATAAAAATATTAATTTCAAAAATTATTAAGAATATTTATTTTCATTTATTTGACTAATAAATAATGAATCCTAAAAAATAATAAATCAATATATAATCCAATTTTATCAACAAAAATGATAATTTAATTTTTATCCAAATATAAAAATATTTGAATCTCATAGAAAAATACACGCTTATAATATAGTAATTTCAATTTATAATTCATTTATCTTAACAAATTCATCAGATAATGCATAATAAATTCTATTCTTCAAAAATAGTTATAATATTATTTTTCTACAACATACCGTATGCAACGTACGGGTTACACACTAGTAACAATAGATGAGTGATACTAACAACATATGTTTACAGTTATTTGCTCATTGACGTATTTGAATTTTTATTTAAGGATTTTTTAAAAAAACATGTCATAAAGTGAAATACAACGGATACCATTGGATCTATATTTAAGTTTGGTAGAGCGAACACATAAGATAGTCAAATAGGGTAACATGTTATTACATTATGTTCATAGCATTGTACTTCGTTAATATGCTTTGTGAGCATTTCTACATGACTTTTTTTGAATTATATTTCAATTATTTCGATGGTAAGTGCATTACTGTTATGAGCAGTCTTTTATTCTCACAGTCATTTTATATGCGGTTTTGAAATATTGATGCTGATTTTGCATTTCTTATTATATCTTTGCATTTTATAGTGATGTATGTGCCCTCTCAGTGAAGAGTTTGACTGATGGACTGGTTTGAGTTCACTCATTTAATAAATGGGTTAAATTGACAATGTCAATTTTATTTTTGATTGGTTGAATCAATTTTGAACCCATTAGACTGACCTATTAAAGACTCCAAATATTGACTTGTAAATAATACAACCACATCATGTAATGATACTATTAAATTTTGGCATTCACCATATATAACGCAAGCAAATACCATTTATAAAACATCATAAATATTAGTTGCACTATGAATAATGCAACCTCATGCTACTGCAATACAAAATTTTTACAATAATATAAAATTTGGCATGCATGGTATGCATTGCAAAGTAATAAAATTTAACCAATATTATTTTCAATTTAGCTTTCATTATACTGAATGAATTGCGCTCTTCTTTTAAGAAGAAAAGAAAAGGAAGAAAAAAAAAGGAGAGAGAGAGGATAGAAATGAAAAGAAAATGATTTGCATTATATTTTAAAATAATAGGCTAAAGCTCATGCGAATACGTTATTATAACTAAAGATATACGTAACCCAACTACAAGAAATGATAAACAAAAGGCTATACAAAGAATGAACCAAATTTCTAGGTTCTAGGACAATAATAGCTCCTACAAAAACAGTTTTGCATCACATTTTCCAAATTCCATGAAAAACTCTAGACTAAATTGAATGAAGACTAGGCTAGAAACTGGTGGGAGGCTTATCGGGTTGTGGTTTGCTTTTGCGTGAAGGCCCGAAACCAACATACACCCCCGGAGGTTTGTCTTGAGGTTGAATTGATAACAGTTGGTTTGAATCGCCCACAACGTCGGCCCATCCATAATGAGGCTCGGCTCTTCTTACAAAGGATAGTGCAGGATTAGTATTGCTTTTATGTAAGAAAATTTTGCTAATGAAAAAATCAAGACGACTTACTCAATATAAGTTTCTTCATCCACAACGTTATCCCAGCTTTCTCCTGTAGTGCTTTTACCATATTTGTGCACTTTTCTGAAATTTAAATGATCAATTTAAGAGTGTAGCAGATACATGAGGTATTCAAAATAGGTAGATTTAAATGTACAAATAAAGGAAGCATTTTTCAAGTTAAAACAGATGACTTTTTCAGACAGAGTAGCAAACCCTTCAAATATATGGAGTGCACTGTCCTACAAACTTCCCTAAAAGCACAATAATAATAGATATATTAGTATACACACCCATTTCCAAAGTGTTCTTCTCCCCATGTTCTTGTCCATCCTGAGAATCAGAAGGAAAAAAAACATACCAGATTCAGTGATTGCATAAAATGTTCCAATCCGACCTAATTCAATAGTCCATACAAAATTATAAATTATTTTATAGAATGTACAATAGTTTAATGGACAAATTTTTGATATAGGCTTGCAAAAGAAATATATTGCATGGATAAGCTCCCTTAAAACTTAGTGTAAAAATAAGCATGGTTTCTATACCTTGCATATTTATGTAACGTGCAAGCTATATTTTTATTTTATTTTAAAAATAAATTGAGCTTGCGCATCTTTGAAATGCGCAAGCTATTATCGTGTTTTTACAAATATATTGCTTGCGCATTGCGCAAGCTATATTTTGTATAAGCGCATTTTTGGAATGTGCAAAATGCAAATACGTATTCAGAGTTGAAATAACCATTATTGATAATATGTATTTGCGCATTCCAAAAATGCACTTATATATATAGCTTGCGCATTTTTGAAATACGCAAGCTGCTATTATTATTATTTAAATAATAGCTTGCACATTTTTTTTAAAATATAGTTTGTGCATTCCATAAATGCGCAAACTATAGAAAACAAGTCTATTTTTAAAATAAGTTTTTAGAGAAGACTTTTCATGCAGTATGTTTATTCTGCAAGCCTATATCAAAGAAGAAGGGTAGTTTGGAGCACTTAAAAAGGGAGTAACATCACATTGAAAATTAGAAGGAACATAAAGGAATAAATCCTCTGCATCACCAAATCTTACATCAGTGCAAAAAAAAAAAAAAAGTAATAGTTAGACCACTTTTAAAGTAGAATAAAAATAAGAACATGTAATCGTCCAAAAATAATTAACTATGGAAATAATGTATATAATATTATAACTCTTCATCTTTCTTTCTCTTTAGCATATCTAGGAATATTGGATGAACTAAGAACTAACTATGGGAACTACCAGTTCTTTTTCTTTGCTTTTTTATATACTGTAAGCAAAGTTTCAAATAATGGAAACAGAAGAATAACAGATGAAGTTAAGTGGGCAGTCTATTCATAAACTGAAAAACATACGTTCACCGTTAGGTGAAACGTGCCATGTTTCCCCTTGCCTTGAACCGATTCCACCAATGAACTTCTCCTCCCATTTGTCACCCCATTTTGTGCCTGCTTCTGTCTCAGCCCATTTATCAGTCCTGTTAAGATAAAACTAAGTTACACATTATAGATGAAAATATGAAGCTTCTGACTGGTCAATCTAATTGATTAGACAGATATGGTGGAGTTCAGTGTAAAAATCGGATGTAACCCAGTTGTGCTAGGTTTGGAAGTGACCATGGAAGTACATTTCTTCAAAATAATTATATTCCAACATGCAAACACACATTGTCTTACCGTGATCTCAAAATAATAATAATAACAACAATCTAAAAAAACCAAAAAACAAAAAAAGAAATAAAGAAAGAAAGAAACACACACACCTGGTTGTCTTACTTTGATTTATCTTACTAGGGTATCAAATCTGTACATTTTATAAGAAAAAAATTTGAAGAAAAAAAAAAGAAATACACACACACATTGATTTGCCTTACAGTGATGTTGAATCCATTACCTTTTTTAGAAGAAAAAATTTGTGCAAGTGCTTAATTGAAGCATAAACACATTGGTTTGTCTTATTTTGACTAAGAAAAAGATGTGTTTGCATATGTTTCCACTATTGTAAAAATAATAAACCTACCATTTAAGTACATATCCTCGTCCATCATATGTTTCACCCCATTTTTCCCACCAAGATTGCTCGTTAAGTTTTCCATACTTGTGAGATCCTTTTTCAACCGAGCCTTTTGCATCATATTTTTCCCACCTAAAAAAATTGAACATTAAAAAGTTTGTAGGATCACGCTATATGAGAGACGTTAAAAAATAGTTTCAAATAAGGCTGTCCAAAGTTGGATCTTACCATTTTTCATACCAGCCAGCGTTTTCTGTACCTGATTTTGCTTGCTTTTGAGCACTTCTCTCTATCCTAGCTAGATTGCTGCAGTCAAAGTGAAATTACCATTTACTTTATGAAAAACTAAATGTACTCCTGATTTACCAACAATGGAAATAAGTATGAAAAGTTATGATCATATCTAAGTTTTTAACCAAAAAGTAATGCATGTAAACCTCCATTCGTCCTGGTACAAAATTTCTTGCCATGTTTCCCACCAAGAATCTCCTTGATTTTTCCCAGACTTCTCTGCACCTAAACAGATCATATAACATCTCTACCATTAGCAACAAGAATCCATAATCCCATGTCGGCAAGTAATGAACTAATCTTTTGCTAAATTATCCAATTTTAACTAGGGTTGTTACAGTTGAACCACCAACCGTGCATACATTTACCATTTATGACCGTAACAATTGCGTAATGGTAAAAGGTTCTAGTAACCGTGATAAACCACATTTTTTTATATTGTATTTCATAATAAAGTATGCAATCTGGTAATACACGTTAGAGAAATAACTTGTACACTAATGGTATGCAACCTTCATGCGCTGATAACATGTGCATGCACAGTTTATATTATTTTAAAAAACAAATCATGCAAAAAGATAGAACCATAGTTATTCCTCAATGATAATGTATATAATTGATAACATATGTACAAAGGTTTCAAATTTTGAAATGTAACCGTCGTTATTAACTCCATCCACAATCGCAACCATTGTTGACGGTTATAAAAACTTCTAACTGTTATCACAATATCATCAAAGAAAATCTCAAGTATTTTACTTCAATGTTTCAAATTTGATGTTTTTATCTTTATTTAAACTGAAATTTAATTAGCAAACAACCCCGTGTTCGCTGCTCCAAATTAGTTTCTACCAAAATTTAATAGTTACACACAGATTTGAGGATGGTTTGTAAATGCATGTTGCTTTAAAATGGACAAATAAAAAACAATACATGCTTGTAGAGACATTGTTCAATTGTGACGGTTAACCATCATTCACGATCATGATAACGATTAGAAAAAATTATAACCGTCAACAACGGTTGCGATTACGGATGGAGTTAATAACGACAATTATCATAACCGTAACACCCCTACTTTTAATCATCAAAGAAAATATCAACTATTTTATTTCAATGTTCAGATTTATTATATTTAAACTGAAATTTTAATTGCATACAACCCTGTGTTTGCTGCTTCAGATTATTCTATGTTATTATACTATTAAAATGTGTTAAATATTTACTTTAATTACAGATTAAATGAAATGTAAAGCAGAAATAAGAAATGAAATATAAGTACCACTAGCTCAATTGGTTAGTGTTACAGTATGTTCTAGACATAGGTTCTAGAAGTCATTGGTTCAAACCCCTACGACATAAAAATGAGTGTTCTGCTTGAAAAAATTATCAATCTTACCATAAAAAAGACATGAAGTATAAGAAATTAGATCGCTAATTTTATATTGTTAAAAAAGCATTTTAAATTTTAAATCAAATTTCCATAGTTCAATAATTTTCTTTGCAATAAAACATTTAAAAATATAGTTACATAATTGCCTCAAAATAAGATAGCAAGTATAAATTTATTGCTTTTGTTAATAGTTTTAGTTTATAAAAAAAATAAGCTGTGCAAATTCAAGAATGAAAATAAGTGATTGTATTTAAATATACGAGCTTTTTTTTTTTTTGATTTAGTGTAAAGAGAATCATTTTAATATGGAAAAACAACCAAAATGGATATTAATTAAAGAGAATAACTTGAATGAGAAATTCAATTTGCAAGGGACTTCAATGTGAAACAACCGGAGAGAATTAAGGAGACCACAGTAAATGCTTCTGCTTCACCAGATATAGAAAATGATGATATCTCTCATGGGACATGATGAGATAACTTATCCATCGCAGACAATGTACAAATTGTTATTTAGCCATAAATCAGATCTGAAGTGAAGCATAAACCCTGTTTGCAAACTGACATGTTCATACAAAACGTTTATTATTCTTTAATACGGACTTCTATTCTAATTTCATACATAAAATACATAGATCTAAATATTTAGGTTAAAAGAAGTCTATGGAAATCATGGTAAAGTAATTTATGCTCCAGGAATCCAGCATCAACTCAAGAAATGGTTTTAATCTAAATCTGAGCTTGGCAATAATGGGAACTGTTTAAATGCATCTAATTTCAACCATGTTTATCGGTTCAACTGTTATCGAAGTTACATAAATATCTGGTCAATCTTTATCATTCTATTGCATATAACCATCAAAAAGAAAATCATTCACTTCAATTGAAAAAACATCAAACACCTTGGATATGTGTGATCACGTCGTGTTTGTTGATATACTAGTACCCTATTAAAGTAGCATAACTGATTGTGTTGATAGTAACTAAGAAAATAGGTACCTAGCTCTTTGTATCCAGTCCAATCACTCTTCTCCCACCACTGCAAAGTAGTATAATTATCAAATTAAATATTTCATTCAGACTGATATTCACACAATCAATAAGCGAGAAGAATTTTTTTATATAAAAAACAAATAAATGAATAACAGCGTCTCCAGCTATAGACTTACATGCATATATGTGTATAACAAATGAAAAGGAGATGTTTCCATGTACATGTAGAATTTGAATATGTGTGGAAGCAAAAAGGCACATTCCAAAAGAAGAATTTAAAACATGTAGAGAGTTACTTTGTCTGTATGTAGCACATAACTATAATGATACATCAAAATAAATTACAATAAACTCGAGTGTAAATTACATACGGTTTCTTTCCATTCAGAGGATTTACTTTGACCTCCCATCTTAGCCCATCTACATTTGTACCCATTTTCTCCGAAATCCTCACCACTTTCTCTATACCACGTACTGCCATCTTCATTAACTCCTGACTCCTTGATTTTTTCATCTACTAAGTTAATGCCCCATTCCTTCTCAGTCCCAATACCTGTATCTAAATAGAGCATAAAAGCGGCTATTTAAATGTGCTATACATTAGAGATTAATAATTAAACTGATTGATAGCGCGTAAACCTCTTTTAGGCGGAGTATCACGAGATTGAGGAGAAAATGGCATGGGGCTGCATCGAGGATAGAATCCTCGTCGTTTGAAAAGACCTTGTGAACTACAAATGCAAAGAATAAACCTTTTTCAACGCAATGACCAAATTAGTTGACAGCCTCAAGCACAAGATACTATCAAAATACAGGGAATATGGTACTCATTCAGTATTCTATCCTCTCATACTCTTTTTTTATATATAGTATACATTCAGTATGTTCCTAGTGAGTGTTGAGTTTCGGCATTCCCGAACGCGTTCGCTTCACCATGTCTAGTGCCATCAACGGTCGAAGCCTTCCATGTCGGCGTCCGATTGAACATCCCTTCATCGCCTCCCATCGGGGATATAATATGGTCTTTGCAACACATTGTAACAAAAGGAATCCCCAATGTTACGTGTCATCAATCTCATATATATACCACGATTATTTCAAATATCCTGCGATGTGGGACTTTAATCCGTTCAATCCACACACCCACTCCATTTACAATACGAGCCACACCTAACAGTGAGCACTGATTTGGGGTAGCCAGGTATAAGAAAGAAGAATTTACTCTTCATGTGCCTCGTATTGGTTGATCGCAATGACATTACTAACATGCCAACATCAGATAATTTCAATACTTTGAAGAACTGCTTATCAATGCACAATCAATATTTTCATATGCACGGACAATAACACATTGGCCAAACTACGCATTTTGGAGATGTCTTGCAACAAAATATAGCGGAAAGCACACGGTGAAAATTGATATTCTTATATTAGAAATTTGAAGGGGAATGTGAATGTTAGGACATCTATGTGTTGAATATCATTTGCACACTGATTTAGTCCACTGGATTCACGTAATCCATGACTATTATTATAGTTGATTATCATTGGTCATTTTCATTAATTGAAAACTGACTAAATTATTTTAATGGACCACATTCAAGTGCAAAAGGAGCATTTTAAAGTGCTAGAAAGACATATATACGGTCTCAGTAAATGGTAGATGGATTGTTAACTACAATAACAGAAATATACAATTGTGCTCTTGTTCTTTTTACACGCAACAAGCATTGAAATGTTGAAAGTTAACATGGTATCAGAGTTTAATGGTTCAGTGGGTCAAAATGATGCAAGATATCTTATGGAGACATATACAAAACATGGTAAATGGGTAGGAAAGGACTTGAGTCTTTGTTCTTTCAGACTTATGGTAAAATTGTCATGAAATATGATTACTGCATGTGTAAACTCTTAAAATTGACTTTACTAATGCTATTGCACATCGGAAGCAAATAGGAACTACTGGAAATGTCACATATGAAAATGGGGTGGTAAGCCCAAGTTTATGAGAATAATTTCTCATAGGGAATTTGGAAAAATTAATGTTATACTGTCCTATCTCGTTAGCTATAACTTTTGACAAGACATTTCAAAAAAAAAAAAAACTTTGGAGCAAAGCAACTGACCTCTACAGAAGGTCAGTTAGTACATCTGCACCAACAAATGCAAAACTGTGAGTACTCGAGCGACTTACAATGTTGCTTTCTTAATCGACATTTTAAATTCTGAATAAAAATTATCTGACACTTTATACGTTGATAACTTCTAAAGGTTCAGACCTCTCTTTCTTGATCACATAGATTGCAATCAAAGGTAATAAACTGATGGAAAATATAATAGAAGATGATAAGAAATAGCCGACCTTTATTATATAGGGTACTTTAAACAACATTTTGCTGCTTTGGATGTTGAAAGTGTAGGTTATTGAGTGTAACTCAAATAATTTCAAAACCGAAATCAAATAATAAATCGTAAAGTTTAAACTTTAAATTGAAACTGGATTTGAACATGAATTGTGGATTTAAAGGATTCATATTTTAATGATTATATACATTTTTATGCTTGAAAATTTGTTTTATATAGTTTATCAAATAATATATAAGTATGTAAATGCATAAATTCTTTTTTCCTATTAATATTTTGTATTTTTACATTGCTTTTGACATTTAAGCATCTTCATCTAAACCTAAAACACTATTATCTCGATTGTTTTATTTTTATTTTGTGTAGAAAACAAAAAAAATTGAATTGTAAATTCAAAAAAGTATCTAATATTCTTTATTTCAACGTTGATTGGAAGGAACATTTTATTTAATTATGATTTTAGTTGAATTTTGAGTAGTAATTTGAGAATTGAATCGTAATGGGAGAGATTCAATTTGAAAGGGGATTCAAATCATAGGATTTAAATAATTTTGATAATAATGAATATAAGTGAAATTTTTATTGTAGAATATAATAAAATATTGGATGTTACTATATGAGTGTTGGGTTTGCTCTTAGGGCCGTCTTTTATCAGTAGGTTGTAACAACATAAGTGTTTTTATATAAACAAAATAGGAATATTACATGCCTCAGTGATGTGAACCCATCTGACTACACAAACGAAGGCCTCACATCAATGGTTATTAGCATATAAATGTTATATACAATGTTGTTAAGACGTGTGCTCAAGCGTGCATAGGCTCAAAAAAGCTCAAGGCCAGACTAGACGTTTTCTACCTCCAATGGCGTATGTGTCAATAAAGGTGCACAAACACATGCTTTTTGCCATAAACAAAATTGAAAATGTATAAGGTGTGTTTTTTGCACCTTAACTATAATGTCACATTAACATTTACTAATTTTCTTCTATTCTTTTTATGTTCTACTTTCTTCTAGAATCATTTTTAATATGCCTAAGAATATTACAATTAGAGCGAATATGCTCTCTCTTGTCATTGAACTGATCAGATTTTGTCAAAAAGACTTTTATTTAAAGCTGAAATCAATCCAATGTATGGTTTATTCTAATCTATTTCAAATTTATAAACAATATATTTGTACTGTTTATTAACAAAAATTGGTACCGATGAAAATGTACTTAGTTCTTAGAAGTGCTAAAACAGGCAGTAAAATTCATCAAATTTGAATAAAAACCTTAATTGTTGTTTTCCTCTTTTTTTTCCCTTTTTAGAATGTTATTAATCTATCATGATAGAATTCTAGGCTTCATAGCTATCCAGGATGTTGTTAATTACCAAATGAGTATGTTATTAGTTTATTATAGTATTATCCTAGATTTGAATGCTTGAACTGCTTGGAGATAAATGAACAAAATTAGCACGAAAAGCATTAAATTTTGATTAGAAATGGTTAAATCAACAAATAGGTTATAAATTGACCACCTTTATACATATGGGTTAGTAGCCCTTTTTTTATTATCAAAAGTGATGTTTTCTTCATTATGATGTGTCAGAAGCTCGAACGCACGATCTTTAGAACCTTTGTCTAAAACATCATACCTCTAACCACTTGAGCTAGAGGTCCTTGACGAGTTAAGAGAATTTATATTGGTGTATCTTCTGCTATCATAGTGTTTTCCTACTACTTGCATCTACTCGCCAGCTTTTACTCTTTAGTTTTCGATACAAATGTGTTTCCTCAAAAAGATAATTTTTTAATTTAGACCAATTTTAAGAACTAATTACAAATTTAGGCCAGCTTTATAACTTATTATAAAAATAGACCAATTTGTACCAAATCAGCGCCACGTGTACTGACAGTATCTCAAATGCCGCTGGTACATTTTAGAAAAAAAATAGTTTCCGGCATTTCAAATGCCGCAAACTATTTTATTAAGAAAAAAAAATCTGGGAGGCATTTGAAATGCCTCCCACTGAAGGCATCTCAAATGCCGCCTAGAATTTAAAAAAAACATACTGGCGGCATTTGAAATGCCGCCAGTAGACGTGGTGCTGATGTGGCGCAAATTGATTTATTTTTGTAATAAGTTATAAAACTGGCTTAAATTTGTAATTAGTTCTTAAAAGTGGCCTAAAATAAAAAATTATCCAAATTATATAAAACCTGCATTCATATGAACCGTATTATTTTTCTGAGATTGGTTCAACTGCCCTATAAATTTAGAGAGCAGGGCGCACCACTCAATCTTATTCCTCCATCTACTTTGAAATAAAATCACAACTGTTTACCAAAGAACGGCTTTGATATACTTCAATAAAGACGGAGATATGAGATTGAGTGGTGCACCCCTGCTCGGCAAATTTGCAGAGCAAGTGAACCAAGACCCATTTCCTCAATGTGGGTCAATCCTCTAAGGCTAGCACATATATAAGATTAAGAACATTAAGTAGTAAAATAATGTCATTGGTCTGGATGGTGAAGAGCCTAAGAGCATCTCCAGTGGTAGATTTACATTCTGAATTTGGCAAAAAAAAGATCTTCAGTCGTTCAATTCAAGCTGAATATTCAGCTGAAAGTTCAGTATCCTGAACTGGGCTTGGGCGCCCATTTAATGGGAATGGGCGCCCAAGCCCAACCCCAAACGACCCCCCTCCCCTCTCCGCTACCGAACGCCTTAATCCGAACTCCAACGGCTATAAACGGCCTTAATCCGAACTCCAACGGCTATAAACGGCCGTATTTTGAACTCCAACGGCTATAAACGGCCATATTTTGTCCCCAACGGCTATAAACGGTCATTAATTAAAATTACAACGGCTATAAACAGTTATATTTGTGATTTCATTACATATATCGAACTATTTTTCAGATTGTAATACACACATCTCTTCTTCTATTACAATTATATTCTCAATTCCATAATATTGAAAGTATGTCTCATCCTTTTCAATCATATACCCAAGCGATGAATATGGATAGCTGAGATTTTGATTCTCAACCCTTTCAAAATGTTCATCCCAGACCGCTCCCCCTTTATCCTTCCATTCTTCTGCTACATGGTCCGGCGATGAAGATAAGGATTTCTGTTATATTTACTGTCATTTTTCTAACGACTCGGTAAAGGGGAATGACCAAAGTGGAGAGGCGTTTTGGGCAAAAGTCATGACTGCGTACAATAAAAAGCATGTTGAAAAGACGAGATCAATGTCTGCAATCACGGGTCATTTCGGGAAGATTAATCGACAAACGCAATTCTACGAGGCGCAGATTCACAAAATAAGAACAGCAAATCCAAGTGGAATGGGTGGCGAAGCTGAATTGGTAGCGTTTTGAAAGATATCATTTTTAATTTATATTCATTCTGATCACTTTGTTAATATATCATTTTGCGTTTCTGTTTTTTTAGAAAAGAATGACGAACGATCAATTCTTGAAATTATTTCCAAGAGAAAATGGTATAAAGAAACCCCACTACTATCAGTTTGCAAACTGCTATGACTTGCTTGTTAGTCAACAATAATGGAGCTCAAACACCGCAAAAAGCTTAAGAGATGTCCAGACGAAGTCGAAGGGCAAGAAAAAAACAAGTCGAACTAATTATAATTCTAGCCCAAGCAATTCTTCTCATATGGACTCTAATGTATGTCCAGATAACGAAGACGAAGAAGCAGAACCCGCATTTGATGAATATGCTAGACCAATGGGACAACGAGCAGCTAAGAAGAAAATTGTTGTTCAATCTCAAATCGATTCTCGTTTAGCCCTAATGCATGAAAAACACGCGAGAGAAAATGCAGAACGTCAAAGAGGGAGTGCAGAAAAGCTTGCCGTGTTAAAAGAACTGACCGAGATTGAGAAGGGCCGGTTTGAGCTAGAGCGGCAACGCCAAGAGACCTTATTAATGGAAAAGGATGTCACCGAATGGACCCAATTACAATGCAATATTGGATGGAGTACAAACAACGCATTGTTGCGAGTAGATCGGGAACAAAACATATGTAGTTGAAATATTCATGTGATATTTTTAGTTATTGCAGTTAAAATATCCATGTACCTTCAGTTTATATTTTCAATCATGTGTTATTTTCAGTTTTAAAATATTCAATGGAATATCATTTATTTCGATGCATTCTGTAGACATCAATAAAGATTTACTTCACCAAACATAAATGATATTACAAACATAAATTATAGCATTCTACACTTCGTTACAGAAATAAAAAGGCAAACAGATGTAATTAAACAAAGATCCACCATCCTGAACTACTGATTTTCATGAGAATTCCAAATATGCTCCATTAAATCCCTTTGGAGTCTATTATGAATAGCAGCATTACGATATACTTCATGATGATCGTCATGAATTGCATACTGTCCTTCATTTCGTAACGTGACTGTGCGAAACAATTCGAGGGGTTGTCTTGTCCCATCATACTCGAAATCGGGATAGTCCATAGCGCGTTCATCTTCAATGATCATGCTATGCAGAATTATACAACATAACATAATTGTAGCCATTTTTGATCTCTTACATAATCTATATGGATTGCTGACCATTTCAAACCTTGCTTGAAGGACCCCAAACGTCCTTTCTACGTCCTTCCTTTGTCCTTCCTGCATTGCAGCAAATTGTTTTTGTTTTGCCGTCATTGGGTTTGTAAATGTCTTTACAATCGTACTCCATTTGGAATAAATTTCATCTCCAAGATAGTATCCATGCTCATATGTGTTATGACCAAGAGTAAATGATACGGGAGTTGACTTACCTTGCGCCAAATCATTAAACAAATGAGATCGTTCGACAACGTTTAAGTCGTTAAGAGAACCTGGCATTCCAAAGAAAACATGTCAAATCCACAAATCATGAAAGACAACCGCTTCTAAGATGATAGTAGGTTTTTTTTCTTTGCCGTTATATGCTCTATGAAAAGCTTTTGGACAGTTATTCCACTCCCAATGCATACAATCTAGACTTTCAAGCATTCCAGGCCAGTCTTTGCTTTCATGCATTTCACGCAAGCGCGTTACATCTGCCTCGTTTGGAGAACGAAGATATTCGGTCTCATAAATATCCACAATTGACTGACAGAAGTGATCTAGGTTTTCCAATGTCGTACTCTCTGCAATACGATATGCGTCGTCAAGGGCATCGGCGGGTGTACCGTACGCTAACATCCTCAAAGCTGCGGTCATCTTTTGATGCCCACTTAAACCTTGTTTTTTTGCAGCGTCCTGCTTGTAAACAAAATAATTATTATTCTGCTGAATACTTTCGAGAATTCTTAAAAACAATGGACGACTCATTCTGAATCGTCGTCTAAACATCTCTGGACCGTAAGTTGGATCACGGGCAAAGTAATCTTACATAAGTGTTTTTTAAAATGCTTGCTGGTTACGGTTGATATATTTCCGACCCACAACTGAACCGCCATGTTTTCCAGAAGTTGAACCGTATAATTCACGGTATATCTCCATCGGTTCATCCTCCTCTTGTTGATGCGCTAACGCATACGCTTCTTCTTCAGAGTCACTGTCGCATAGCAATATAGCTTTTAGTAAATTTCCAGACATTGTTTGATATTTGAGGATAGTTGTTTGATATTTGAATGTTTTGTTAGACTTAATTGTGGTGAACAAGTATGAGATCCATATGGTTATATATATAGGACTAATTCTTGAGTGAAGAGAAGGTGGCTCAGTGTGCGGTCAAATCACGTATTGTAGCCACGTTCATTTGCCGGTCAAGATTCTCTGCTTTGTTGAGTGGAGAGAAGGTGGCTCAGTGTGCGGTCAAATCACGTACTGTAGCCACGTTCATTTGCCGGTCAAGATTCTCTGCTTTGTTGAGTGGAGAGAAGGTGGCTCAGTGTGCGGTCAAATCACGTACTGTACCACGTTCATTTGCCGATCAAGATTCTCTGCTTGGTTGAGTGAAGAGAAGGTGGCTCAGTGTGCGGTCAAATCATGTACTGTAGCCACGTTCATTTGTCGGTCAAAATTCTCTGCTTTGTTGAGTGGAGAGAAGGTGGCTCGGTGTGCGGTCAAATCACGTACTGCTTCTCTCCACTCAATGTGGCTACAGTACGTGATTTGACCGCACACTGAGCCACCTTCTCTCCACTCAACAAAGCAGAGAATCTTGACCGGCAAATGAACGTGGCTACAGTACGTATTTTGACCGCACACTGAGTCACCTTCTCTCCACTCAACAAAGCAGAGAATCTTGACCGGCAAATGAACATGGCTACAGTACGTGATTTGACCGCACATTGAGCCACCTTCTCTCCACTCAAGAATTAGTCATATATATAAACATATGGATCTCATACTTGTTCACCACAATTAAGTCTAACAAAACATTCAAATATCAAACAACTATCCTCAAATATCAATCAATGTCTGAAAATTTACTAAAAGCTATATTGCTATGCGACAGTGACTTTGAAAAAGAAGCGTATGCGTTAGCACATCAACAAAAGGAGGAGGAACCGATGGAGATATACCGTGAAGCATACGGTTCAACTTCTGAAAAACATGGTGGTTCAGTTGTGGATCGGAAATATATCAACCGTGACCAACAAGCATTTCAAAAAACACTTATGCAAGATTACTTTGCCCGTGATCCAACTTACGATCCAGAGATGTTTAGACGACGATTCAGAATGAGTCGTCCATTGTTTTTAAGAACTCTCGAAAGTATTCAGCAGAATAATAATTATTTTGTTTACAAGCAGGACGCTGCAAAAAAACAAGGTTTAAGTAGGCATCAAAAGATGACCGCAGCTTTGAGGATGTTAGCGTACGGTACACCCACCGATGCCCTTGACGACGCATATCGTATTGCAGAGAGTACGGCATTGAAAAACCTAGATCACTTCTGTCAGTCAGTTGTGGACATTTATGGGACTGAATATATTCGTTCTCCAAACGAGGCAGATGTAACGCGCTTACGTGAAATGCATGAAAGCAAAAGCTGGCCTGGAATGCTTGGAAGTCTAGATTGTATGCATTGGGAGTGGAAGAACTGTCTAAAAGCTTTTCATGGAGCATATAACGGCAAAGAAAAAAAACCTACTATTATCTTAGAAGCGGTTGTCTCTCATGATTTGTGGATTTGGCATGCTTTCTTTGGAATGTCAGGTTCTCTTAACGACTTAAACGTTGTCGAACGATCTCATTTGTTTAATGATTTGGAGCAAGGTAAGTCAACTCTCGTATCATTTACTCTTGGTCATAACACATATGAGCATGGATACTATCTTGGAGATGGAATTTATCTCAAATGAAGTACGATCGTAAAGACATTTGCAAACCCAATGACGGCAAAACAGAAACAATTTGCTGTAATGCAGAAAGGACAAAGTAAGGACGTAGAAAGGGCGTTTGGAGTCCTTCAAACAAGGTTTGCAATGGTCAGCAATCCATGTAGATTATGGAAGAGATCAAAAATGGCTACAATTATGTTCTGTTGTATAATTTTGCAAAACATGATCATTGAAGATGAACGCGCTATGGACTATCCCGATTTCGAGTATAATGGGGCAAGACAACCCCACGAATTGTTTCGCACAGCCACGTTACGAAATGAAGGACAGTACGCAATTCATGACGATCATCATGAAGTATATCGTAATACTGTTATTCATAATAGACTCCAAAGGGATTTAATGGAGCATATTTGGAATTCTCATGGAAATCAGTAGTTCGGAATGGTGGATCTTTGTTTAATTACATCTGTTTGCCTTTTTATTTCTGTAACGAAGTGTAGAATGCTATAATTTTTATGTTTGTAATATCATTTATGTTTGGTGAAGTAAACCTTTATTGATGTCTACAGAATGCATCGAAATAAATGATATCCCATTGAATATTTTAAAACTGAAAATAACACATTTGAAAATATAAACTGAAGGTACATGGATATTTAAACTGCAATAACTAAAAATATCACATGAATATTTCAACTACATATGTTTTGTTCTCGATCTACTCGCAACAAAGCGTTGTTTGTACTCCATCCAATATTGCATTGTAATTGGGTCCATTCCGATGACATCCTTTTCCATTACTAAGGTCTCTTGGCGTTGCCGCTCTAGCTCAAACCGGCCCTTCTCAATCTCGATCAGTTCTTTTAACACGGCAAGCTTTTTTGCACTCTCTCTTTGACGTTCTGCATTTTCTCTCGCGTGTTTTTCATGCATTAGGGCTAAACGAGAATCGATTTGAGATTGAACAGCAATTTTCTTCTTAGCTGCTCGTTGCTCCATTGGTCTAGCATCTTCATCAAATGCGGTTTCTGCTTCTTCGTCTTCGTTATCTGGGCATACATTAGAGTCCATATGAGAAGAATTGCTTGGGCTAGAATTATAATTAGTTCGACTTGTTTTTTTCTTGCCCTTCGACTTCGTCTGGACATCTCTTAAACTTTTTGCGGTGTTTGAGCTCCATTATTGTTGACTAACAAGTAAGTCATAGCAGTTTGCAAACTGATAGTAGTGGGGTTTCTTTGTACCATTTTCTCTTGGGAATAATTTCAAGAATTGATCGTTCGCCATTCTCTTCTAAAAAAACAGAAACGCAAAATGATATATTAACAAAGTGATCAGAATGAATATAAATTAAAAATGATATTTTTCAAAACGCTACCAATTCAGCTTCGACACTCATTCCACTTGGATTTGTTGTTCTTATTTTGTGAATCTGCGGCTCGTAGAATTGCGTTTGTCGATTAATCTTCCCGAAACGACCCGTGATTACAGACATTGACCTCGTCTTTTCAACATGCTTTTTATTGTACGCAGTCATGACTTTTGCCCAAAACGTCTCTCCACTTTGGTCATTCCCCTTTACCGAGTCGTTAGAAAAATGACAGTAAATATAACACAAATCCTCATCTTCATCGCCGGACCATGTAGCAGAAGAATGGAAGGATAGAGGGGTAGCGGTCTGGGATGAACATTTTGAAAGGGTTGGAAATCGAAATCCCAGCTATCCATATTCATCGCTTTGGTATATGATTGAAAAGGATGAGACATACTTTTAATATTATGGAATTGAGAATATAATTGTAATAGAAGAAGAGATGTGTGTGTTATAATCTGAAAAATAGTCCGATATATGTAAAGAAATCACAAATATGACCGTTTATAGCCGTTGTAATTTTAAATATGACCGTTTATAGCCGTTGGGGACAAAATATGGCCGTTTATAGCCGTTGGAGTTCAAAATACGGCCGTTTATAGCCGTTGGAGTTCGGATTAAGGCGTTCGGTAGTGGAGAATGGGGGTCGTTTGGGGTTGGGCTTGGGCGCCCATTAAATGGGCGCCCAAGCCCAATTCAGGATCCTGAACGGGATTCTGAATTTTCAGCTGAATATTCAGCTTGAATTGAACGACTGGAGATTTTTTTTTGCCAAATTCAGAAGGTAAATCTACCACTGGAGATGCAAGCATTAAGTAGAAAAATTAAAGCTTCCGATTATGATTCCACAGCATAAATCCTTTCACTATCAGAATATAAGTTAAAATGGATAGACATCCTTCATGACTTCCGAAGAAAGCTCAATTCTCGGTGTCCTAACAAACACTGAAGGGCCTGCCTCAGGGTTCTTCAGTTATTGCAAATTATAGAATTGAGTCCTAAAATAGTAAAAATGTGGCTGATTTTGATCATGAATCAATATGTGACCACAAAATCTTCAGTGATCACCTCAAACAAATACATATACCATGAAAACAAATCAATACATATGTTTACCTTCTAGAAAGAAAAGGAGTAGCAGGTATGGCCATAATCTTCACTCTCCTAGAAACATTCACCTTCTTAACATGATCATTCGAGAAGATACAGTGAATCTTATTCAAAGATCCAACCTTTTGTTGATTACTCAAATTCCAATAAACTGGAGCAGCAAAAAATGCTAACTCCATCTCTTTAATATAACCAAATGCGGGACCTTTTCACAAAAAGAACATTTTATTATATTCTGAGCTTCCTATTATTGATACTTTGGACTGATGCCAAAAAAAGAGTGATGGCTTCTGCAGTGGAAAGAAGAAGAAGAAGAAGATGGGCGCTTCGGTGCTTGTGACAAATTGAAATATAAATGCACGTGACTTGTCTAGTACGAGGCCCAGAGGCACTCAACAAATCTAATTTTGCTTGACGTGGCTTTTACGATTTCATTTCAAATTGTTTGAAAAGTTGCTTGATCGTAGGACGAGATCGGCCAGCTATGCATCTTGAAACTCAAGCTGATTAGTTTGAAATTAAATAGCAATGAGGGGGGGCGATCTTTGGATGCATATATTGGGAGTTACACTAGTGTCTTTTTAGTGGATCCGAGTTTGAAACAGACAACTATGATATTAAGATGTTGAGAAAACAGCTCACTTTCATGGTCCTTCGGGAACAAAAATCAAGCAAGATTTATTGTAATTTCATTCCCTATCGTTGTTTAACTATGCGTATCCCATTTCAAATTATTACCAGTATAAATTCAAAGTTATCTACGTCAAAAACACGATCTCTATCCATGTAGAAAGGAGTTCTTCTAGTCTTTTTCCCAAACAATTACTGAAAGAGCTGATGTCGATTCCTTGCTCATTCAATGTTAGTGAATAACTATAACCACTTCGCTTCCAAGACAAACTTGTTTATAAAGCTTTTTTCTATTGATTTTTGATAGCAAGGACATGGGAATTTTTGGAAGGTTGGTTTTATTCTTATACCATATTTCACTATATATACAACAACAAAAATTATAAAACAACTTACATTATTTTCCACGTTACATACACCATACAATTTACGAAACTACTCAATCTGTTGATTTTCTTTTATAAACATGGTTGAGATTCCTAGATGAGCAACATCGAGATAATAATATACATTTAATGTGGTGCTAAACGCACCATGCTAGTTGCTCTGGATAACGCAGTGGGTGGTTGACCACCGATCAAACATTGTTTGATCGATGTTAGCCGTGACCGCGGTGTAAACAAAAATTATGTTCGATGGTTAACCGTCGAACACGGCACCAAAGCATAAAATGTGATGTCATTAGCATCACATTACATTTAAAGAAGCAATTATGAGGGATTATATACACCTAGGAGTGTAATTACGTGATAGTAATATAAACCTAATGGAGCAACTATGAGATAGTAATATAAGCCTAGGGAATGTATTGTGCAGTATTGTTAACAGTCAAGGGTATTTTAATCTTAATTTTTTATAGTAAAACACAGTATATGTATAGTCAATTTCGATATACAAATAGAATTAGCCTTTTCGGAGTATGATTTAAAAAAATTTATATATATATATATATATATATATATATATATATATATATATATATATATAATGATAATATGTAAACCATCCCTATTTTTTTTAATATTTACATCCCTGCCTTGTATACACTATTTTAAACATCCCTATTACATTTGGTTTATGCACTTTCATTTTTTTTACTTCCAATTTTACCATGCCGTCTCTCAATCGCATGATCTGTAATTCTAATTGTGCGATAAGTTTCAGTTTCTTCAAAATACCTAATCTTTAATTACTAACGAACGTGTGATCGTATTTTTTGGATTGCAACGCGGCGTCAATTGATTGTGAGGCATCAATTAATCCCTCGAGGTAATCAATTTTACTATTTTTTTATTTTCAATTTGTGCATTTATATGTTTTGAAGTTTATTTAATTTATTGTTTTATTTCATATTAATCTAGAGTTTGCATTTAATTTTTTTTGTTCTTTTGTTTGTTAATAATGGATTCAAGGTTAGAGATTTTGTTGTCATAATAATTTTACAGTGAAAGAAAGTTTGTTATATGTTGGGATGTATATTGCAACTAACATGTTAGCCTCTTGTATATATAAATGGATTGTATAAATATATGTGTGTGTGTGTGCGTGTGCGCGTCAAAACATTGTGTGTGTGTATTATTTTTATAAATTTTTAGTGTAAATTATTTACATTAAGCATGTATTAAAGTACATATACATACATATATATACGCATACATACATATATATATATATATATATCTTTATCTTTATTACTAATAAAGAGAATTCATTGAATAGATTTACTCGGTATCGTTTTGAAATTCCAAACATACCCTTTTACATCTTATAGAGAAATAATATTCAAATACAGGGAAGAAGCCTTTTATTTTCAAAGTACAACTGTTAATCACCATGGAGAGCCACAATGTACGTTCATAAGCTGAAGTATCCCAGTGTTCCATATTGTTTGTAATTTATGTGGGAGTTCATCGGTCGAAGTCTCACCTGAATCCGAGTTAGTATGAAGAAGTTATTGTAGTTTGAACAACAAAAATAGCGGCTTCTACCTAGGTGGAGTTCAAATATGAAGATGTAGCCTGTTATTTTCTAAGTACAACTGTTAGCCCCCTTAGAAAACTATAGTGTGCATTCAAGAGATGAAGTACCCAAGTGTTCCATATTGTCCATAATTTAGGAGGGAGTACATCGGTCGAAGTCTCGCCTGATTCCGAGTTAGTATGAAGAAGTTATTGTAGTATGAATAAAAAAATAGCGGCTTCTGCCTAAGTGGAGTTCAAATATGGGGATGTAGCCAGCTATTTTCTAAGTACAACCGGTAATCACCATGGAGAACTACGGTATACTTTCATAAGCTGAAGCATTCGAGTGTTCCATATTGTCGGTAATTTAGGTAGGAGTTCATCGGTCGAAGTCTCGCTTGATTCCAAGTTAGTATGAAGAAGTTATTACGGTCTGAACAAAAAATAGCGACTTCTGCCTAGGTAGAGTTCAAATATGGGGATGTAGCCAGTTATTTTTTAAGTGCAACTATTAGTTACAATGTAGAACTACAGTGTGCGTTCATAAGTTGAAGTATCCGAGTGTTCCATATTGTCCATAATTTAGGTTAGAGTTCATCGGTCGAAGTCTCGCCCAATTCCAAGTTAGTATGAAGAAGTTACTGCAATATGAACAAAAAAATAGCGTTTTCTACCTAGCGGAGTTCAAATATGGGGATGTAGCCTATTATTTTCTAAGTACAACTGTTAATTACAACAGATAACTATGGTATATGCTCATAATATGAAGTATCCGAGTGTTCCATATTGTTTGTAATTTAGATGGGAGTTCATCGGTCGAAGTCTCGCCTGATTCCTGGTTAATATGAAGAAGTTATTGCAGTATGAACAAAAAAATAGCAGCTTCTACTCAGGTGGAGTTCAAATATGGGGATGTAGTCTGCTATTTTCTAAGTACAACTATTAATCATCATGAAAAATATGGTATGCGTTCATAAGCTAAAGTACCTGAGTGTTCCATATTGTCCGTAATTTAGGTGGGAGTTCATCGGTCGAAGTCTCGTCTGATTTCGAGTTAGTATGAAGAAGTTATTACAGTATGAAAAAAATAGCGGCTTCTACTTAGGCGGAGTTCAAATATGGGGATGTAGCCTGTTAATTTCTAAGTACAACTGTTAATCACCATGGAAAACTATAGTATACGTTCGTAACCTGAAGTATTCGTGTGTTTCATATTGTACGTAATTTAGGTGGGAGTTCATCGGTCGAAGTCTTGCCCGATTCCAATTTAGTATGAAGAAGTTACTACACCATGAACAAAAAATAGAGGTTTCTACCTAGGCGGAGTTAATATATAGGGATGTAGCCTGTTATTTTCTAAGTACAACTGATCATCACCATGGAGAACTACAGTGTGAATTCACAAGAGTAAGTATCCGAGTGTTCCATATTGTTTGTAATTTAGGTGAGAGTTCATCGGTCGAAGTCTCGCCTGATTCAGAGTTAGTATGAAAAAGTTATTGCAGTATGAACAAAAAAAATAGCAGCTTCTACCTTCGCGAAGTTCAAATATGGGAATGTAGCCTGTTATTTTCTAAGTACAACTGTTAATCACCATGGAAAACTATGGTATACATTCATAAACTGAAGTATCTGATTTTTCCATATTATCCATAATTTAGGTGGAAGTTCATCGGTCGAAGTCTCGCCCGATTCCGGGTTAGTATGAAGAAGTTACTGCACCATGAACAAAAAATAGTGGCTTTTGCCTAGGCGGAGTTCATATATGGGGATGTAGCCTGTCATTTTCTAAGTACAATTGATCATTACCATGGAGAACTACAATGTGTGTTCACAAGATGAAGTATCCGAGTGTTCTATATTTTTCGTAATTTAGGTGGGAGTTCATCGGTCGAAGTCTCGCCTGATTCCAAATTAGTATGAAGAAGTTATTGCAGTATGAACAAAAAAAATAGCGGCTTCTGCCTTGGCGAAATATGGGAAATATAGCCTGTTATTTTTTAAGTACAACTGTTAATCGTCCTAGAAAACTACAATATACATTCATAAGCTGAAGTATCTGATTGTTCCATATTGTCCATAGTTTAGGTGGGAGTTCATCGGTCGAAGTCTCACCTGATTCCGGGTTAGTATGAAGAAGTTACTGCGCTATGAACAAAAAAGAGCGGTTTCTGCCTAGGCGGAGTTCAAATATGGGGATGTAGCCTGTTATTTTCTAAGTACAACTGATCATCTCCATGGAGAACTACAATGTGCGTTCATAAGATGAAGTATTTGAGTGTTCCATATTTTCCATAATTTAGGTGGGAGTTCATCGGTCAAAGTCTCGTCCGATTATGAGTCAGTATAAAGAAGTCACCGCGGTCTGAACAAAAAAATAGCAGTTTCTGCTTAGGCAAAGTTCAAATATGAGGATGTAACATGTTATTTTGTAAGTACAACTGTTAATCACCATGGAGAACTACAGTGTGCGTTCACAAGATAAGGTATTCAAGTGTTCCATATTGTTTGTAATTTAGGTGGGAGTTCATCGGTCGAAGTCTCGTCTGATTCCGAGTTATTTTGAAAAAGTTATTGCAGTCTGAACAAAAAAATAGCGGGTTCTGCCTAGGCGTAGTTCAAATATGAGGATGTAGCTAGTTATTTTCTAAGTAAAACTAGTAATCACCATGGGAAACTATGGTATACGTTCATAAGATGAAGTATTCGAGTGTTCCATATTGTCCGTAATTTAGGTAGGAGTTCATCGATCGAAGTCTTGCCTGATTCCGAGTTAGTATGAAGAAGTTACTGCAGTCTGAACAAAAAATAGCGGCTTTTGTCTAGGCGGAGCTCAAATATGGGGATTTAGCCTGTTATTTTCTAAGTACAACTGTTAATCACCATGGAGAACTACAATGTGCGTTCACAAGATGAAGTATCCGAGTGTTGCATATTGTCTGTAATTTATGCTGGCAATGCCACTATCTAATCTACTTCCACAGATGCAACTAAAAATGCATGCACGTTGTGATTAGACGCAGGCTCATCCGGGCATGCATATATACTCGTATATGTAATTAAGTTATAAAATTATTTTGTAAAATAATTTAGAATATTTAGAATATGAAATCCAAACTGATTTATTTTAATTTTGTATATTTATTAATTTAAATATATATTACATATAAACATAAAACTAGTTATAATTATATATAAAAATAAAAATTTATAATTAAATATATATTTTGTTGCTGCTTTTGGTAAGAGAATGGCAATATTTTTTTAATTTAATTTTTGAAACCATGATGTATATTTTATACTATATAAAATTTTACAAAAATTATATTATTAATAAAGATATATATATATACATACAAACATTCTATTTATATAATCAATTTTGAATTAAATAATAGTATTTATATATATAATAAATATCCAAAGAATTTATTTTTTATTATTATTGTTGAAAGCCTTTATGTATGAACAAAAAATTTATAAAATTTAAAATATATTTATTATATGATGTAATCCTTTATTGTTTAGATTTAATTCATAAAATCATTTAATAATATTATTTTAATATAAAATTTTTGCCATGAGCATCATACAAGTATACGTAAAAAATAATTTTATGTATGTATGTGCACTTATATATACAACCATCAGCATGTGATAATCTATCGATATATCGGTTTGTGATATTTCTAACTAGCAACATATGGAACAATGAATATATAAACATTATTATGTAATATACTAGACCATTTTAATACCTTTCACCATAGCCCAATGTTCGCACGTTGAAACGAAGAACAGACTTCTTGAATCTAATCCCAATCCCGAAGTTGCTAACTTCTCAATTGCCTTACCACTGACGATAAGAATCGAAGCAAATTAATGTAAATTAGTGCTTTGATTTTATTTTTTTGGTTATTATAGGGTGATGGAGACCTGATATGAGCAGCAAAAAGAAGAATGAAAGAGGGTAGCACCTTGTAAAAATTAATAAGAAATTAATTAATAAATAATAAGGCTTGGAAATTTTGCAAATGTCGGAATTTTGCCACGAAAGTCAGCGTTCGCGGTGATTTTCTGATCAACTTTCATATATACAGTTTTGTAATCGGAGCACAAATGGAAAAGTTATTGATGTTTGAAGTTTCAAATTTAAAATAATTTGAAGTGAATTAAAAATTAAAAATTTAATTAATGTTAACGTTTGAAATTTAAAACTCTAATAAAAAAAATTAATGTTGAAGGACGCTTAGGGTTTAAGCAACGTTAAATAATAAACATTAACATTAAAAATAAATAGGGAAAGAAATCAATTTAAAAACAACAACAATTATTATCGCTTAATTCAACGGGTCAGTCGACCGCCTAGGGAGGAGTGGTCAACCGATGGCGAGTGGTGGCTAGGGTTTTCTAAGGCAAGAACGGTCCATATTTTATTATTTTAAACCGGCTTAAATCAAACGGTTTGAACGTCTTCTAACCATTATAAATAGGAGGCTAGCCCCCTCACTTTTATTCACAAAATTATTTGGAACGTTAGCGAAGCTCTGATAGTCTTCTTCCTTGACTAGATTCAAAAATTCAAATTCAAGGGGAAAAGGTAATAGGTTTATATATATATATATATATATATATTCATTCCTCTACTTTTATTTTTCTCCAATCACTGAATTCTAAATCTAATTTATCTACAATCCAATTGTTTTATATTTCAAAAAGAAGAAGTCTGAAGAAGAAATTAGGAGCGGGCGTGAATCAAATCCAAAGGAAGGCAAGCAAGTTATATGTGAGTGGAAATCTTTGTTTTTCCAATTTTTAGTATTTGAATAGTAGAAATTTGGACTTTTTTATGCCATGGGGAATTTTGTTCACAAAAACCCTAAAATTAAAACCCCAAAATTTCTCCAAAATGAAATTCAATTCTTATGTTTATTGGAATCTCAATTATTTTATATTAATATAGTATAATTTGTTTTATTATTGCAATTTGAATATTTTATATTCTATAACACTTCCAGTTTTTTTAACTATTATGTTAAAGGTTTTAAAAAGTAAATGAGTTTGGAAATGGTGTGTAATGGATGAATTATCCTACTCGTAGTTTGCACTGTCTATTTCCGTAATTTAATATGAATCCCTTTTTCATTGTAAATGTAAAAGTTGAATAGAATATGAAGGATTTAAATTGTAAGTTTTATTCCTTGAAATAGAGTTGATGATTCTACTATATTAATATAGAATCAGGTTGGTATTGATTCTATTTTATTAATGCAAGTCTATTGTTTGGCAAAGGATATTAGCTAATTTGTAAATTATTGTATGGAGATAGACTTGTATGAATTGGAAGTTTTGACATTTAAAACGATTAGTTTAGGATGTGGAAATCGTCGCACGCTTAGGAATATTTAGTTAGCCTAAATTACGTACGTATAAATAAATTAGCGTATAAATATATTATTAATGTATTAATCGTATCACATATAATAAATATGTTAGTAATTAGCATTAAAACCCTATACTAAGGAAGGATAATTATGGAAATTAATCCATAATTAAAGGCAGAATAAGGAGTTTTCCTTATATGGACGTAATGTAAAAGGTGGTGAGGTGTGTGTATATACATACACACACACGCATTTATATGGTAGTATGTTAGGAGAGTGGAATTATGACTAAGTTTTAGAGATGCGAGGTCAGTCAAAAGCACACAGAAGCCTACCCAGTAAATCTGGCTACCAACAGTGTGACTTTTAGACTGATATGAGACATCATCTATAATAAGTACCTACGGTGGACGCGAGATTGGTCCCAATTTTATAGGGTAAATCTGCCTAGTTAATCTGGCTACCAATGACAACAAATAGTCGAATTAATGTGAGACGTCACAGTTTGGGTTATGGATCATAATGCATAGGACATGCTTCTTGGTCGAGGTATATAGTGATTGTTGTAGGGTCCACCTTCTTCCCACTTAAGAAGTATTGAATGGTCAAGACTATTGTTTAGGTATGATAGTAGGGGATCCTGAGAGGGGTCCGCGTCGGGGTCAACGTATTAAGTGACTATTGTAGGGTCCGCCCATTCCCACAAAGAAGTACTAAGTGGCATGATGAGATTTCATGCGATGTCAATTAGGAAGTACCAAAGAAGGGTCCACCTTGGGTTAGGTATTAAATGATTAGGATCTGCCAAGGATACATGTATTAAATGGTTGCAGTCTGCCTAATTCCCTTTAAAGAGGTATTAAGTGGCTTGGGTACTTTCTCTCACATTGTTAAGACTTGATTGACGGTAGTTGTGTGGGAGTGGAAAAGGGGCTTTGGCCTACAGTTGAAGGTACATTATGGAGTCGGATTGGAAGAGCCTTCGGACTTATAGTCAGTAGTATATTTAGTGGGATATAGTATAGAATGCATAAGACATATTACTTATCTAAACGATACTGCCCAAATACTATTATGGTAATAATTGAGATTATTATTCAGCAGACGTTGTTGTTCTAACCTCTTTCTCATTACAACACACAGGTTAGGGGAGACGATGCTAATTTAGAAGATGAAGGCGGAGGCGAAGTCTTGTGGCAGTTTATCTATCTATTTATGTTTTTGATATATTTTGTTGTACCCAATTTCAAACATGTTATTATTGTTTTTAGGATATTGTATTCTGGATATTTAGGATGATATGTTATATTTCTAAGATTTGAATTTCCTATGAAATGGGTACAAACTTCTGATATTATATTTTGTCCTTTCCGCTGTGAGATTCTGATAACATAAATAGGTAGCTCTGTATTTGTTCATTGTATCAATTTCACCAACCAACGGCCGACTTTGAAATGGGTCTATGGTTCGATGGGATTTTATTGGGTTGATAATTAGGCCCGTTTCAAGGTAGGTTGTTGCATTTGGTATCAGTGCTTAGGTTACCAATCAAAGGGGATAAGTATACCTTAAAGTGCGTATTTGTTATTTTTGAAAGTTATTTTCAAATCCATACTATACATATACACTTTTATGAACATACGCAAATACACTAGATTAATTGTATTTCAGCAAATAATACTATCTTAGGAAGTTTTAGCTAAAAGTTTAACCTACAGATAGTTGATTATGGCTGAAAATCATTCCTTTGAGGTTGGGAACCCTCTACCCAAGCGATACCCACTATCTGAGGGATGCCAGAATGGTTCAAGCAATACCTAAGGCATGTAGCAAGTTGTTATTCCTCAACTACCTACACTAGCGGCATGCGCTGCCCCTCTGGCTGAAGTAGCATCTCGCCCACCAGACTTCCCCAAATTGTGTAAATACTTCCAAAATATGGAAGGACAGGTGTATACGAGAGCCAAAGGTCTTGTGGCAATGAAGGCTTGGATGGGTGACTAGATCAAGAGGAGGATGGCCGCATGGGATCTGAAAGAGGAGGCGCGAGATTGGTGGACTATAGTGGCTGAGGAGAATGCTGAGGAAGGAATCACTGAGACTGAATCAGAACTCGCTTTGAGCCGCGATTCATGTCCAGAGCTAAAGTAAGTTTGCAGTTAGAGAAGTTTATACAACTTAGGTAGGGAGACTCCACGTTGAAGGAGTATATCGGTAAGTTATGAAATTGGCTAAGTTTGGACTGATGTTGATCAACACGCCAATGAAGAAGGCTATGAAGTTTGTTAAAGGCCTAAATTCCCCACTTAGGGAGCTACTTTTGACCTAACTACCCGTGGGTGCCACTTATGAGATGGTAGTTGAAATGGCCCTGCTGTAGACTACTGGTGGTGAGGAGAAGGTGGGACCAGTGCAAAATCAAGATAAAGCTAAGAAAGGAGGATTTTTGGGGAATAAGAAGGCCAAAGGGAAAATCAAGAAGAGAAGTATAACATGTTGTAGATGTCAGAAGAAGGGACATGTTGCTAAGGACGACAAGGTGAGCTTGATAAGAGAGGAGTTCAAAGGAGTATGCCACCACTACCATTAGGAGGGACACTATAAGAATCAGTGTCCAAAGCTAACAAAGGAGGGACAAAGTGGGCAAGCTTATGCCATTGAGGTTGTACCTATCTCGAGTAGACCTCCTCTTAGAGATCAAGGAAAGGCTGAAATGGAAGGTACAACTGTTATTTTCGAGAACATTATTCGTACCTTATTTGACTCGGGAGCATCACATTCATTCAAAGGCAAAAATGTAGTTAACTTATTTAGTCTAAAAACCCAAGTTGTTGCCAACCCAATACTCGTATAAAATCTTATTAGGGGATCGACACACCTTTCTTTAATTTGTAAATGCCCAGTTATGGACAGAAGTAACGTCGATTTTACATGAAATGTGTTGTTTTTGGTTTTGAGGGGTATGGACTTATCCTAGAGACGAATTGGTTATCTTACTATGTATGGGGTTGTCTTAGATTGTGATAGAAGGAATGTATGGTTAAGGAGTTGTAACGAGCAAGATATAGATGTTCATTGTACACCCCAAAACTCAATCATTTTAAGATAACTATATCCATTGAACCTATCACAAGATAAGCTCTCATTTGTGCCCGTCATTCGATAATTTCCTAACATTTTTTAAGAAGTGTCGGGTCTCCTGCCTTGAAAGGATATTGAGTTTGGGATTGATTTGGAGAAGGACGCTAGACCTATCACTCTGGCATTAAAACAAATGGCCCCCAAAGAAAGGCAAGAGTTAGATAATAAGATTTCGGAGCTATTGTAGAAGGGATTTATTCATTGAAGTACTTCTAAATGGGGAGAGACTGTTGTACTCGCCACTAAAGCAGGTGGCTCTTTAAGGCTATGCATTGACTATAGAGAACTCAACAAGTTGACCAAGAAGAATATGCATCCTTTACCTAGAATAGATTATTTGTTTGATCAGCTTGTTGGAGCCAAAATCTTTTCCTAATTAGATTTAGCCATGGGATTCCATCAATTGAGGATAGTTGAGGATAGCAAGCAAAAGACCGCTTTTCGCACTCCAAACAGACTATATGAATGGGAAGTGATGCTTTTCGATTTGATAAATGCCCCCGCATACTTTGTAGATTTGATGAGTACATTCTTTAGGGGAAAGTTGAATAATTTTGTCGTAGTGTTTGTGGATGACATTCTAGTGTTCTCCAAAGTAGGGTTGGGCATCAAAATCACTTAAGAGAGGTTCTAGGGACTTTGAGAAGGCACCAACTAAAAGCCAAATTCCCAAAATGCCACTTGTGGAAGAAAGAGGTGAGGTTTCTAGGTCATATTATATCTGAGAAGGGATTGTCTATAGACCCCGTAAAGGGAGAAGCTATTCAAGGTTGGAAGATCCTGAAGAACGCCCCAAAGGTTAGGAGTTGTCTTGGGTTAGCGGGTTATTCTAGGAAATTCATTAAGGACTTTGCAAAGATAGCAGTCCCACTTACTCGCTTAACCAAGAAAAATATAGTTTTTGCATGGGATGAGAAATGCGTGAAAGCATTCGAGAAGCTAAAGGAGTTGTTGACTAGTGTGCCGGTACTTACAATCCCGGATGGGAATAACCCTTGCATTGTTTATACTGACGCATATGGTACAAGATTAGGGGTTGTTCTTATGCAAGAGGGTATGGTAATAACTTATGCAAGTAGGCAATTGAATGACAATAAGAAGAGGTACCCAACTCACGACTTGGAGCTAGCATCTATTGCCTTTGCTTTGAAAATGTGGAGGCACTATCTTTTGGGAGAAAAGTTTGAGCTATTCACCAATCACAAATCCCTTAAATACATGTTTCTTAAAAAGGTTTGAATCTTAGATAGAAGAGGTGCATGGAGTATATAGCATCATATGACTTTGAGATACGGTGTACACCCAGAAAAAGGAAAGTTGTCGCCAACACCCTTAGCCGGAGGCATGCCATTCTAGCTGCTATATATGAGTGGAAGAAGTTGGAGTTCCTCTCAAATTTCAATTTCCAACCATCGACAGAACCCACTTTAGGCTATTTGGCAGCAATGCAAATTAGGCCAGCATTGATGGACCACATTGGACAAGAGCAGAAGAAAGATGGACGATAGTAGGTATTTTGGGCATTGAGTAGAGGAGAGCATTTCCCTCATGGAAGTAGGTATGCGATTGACGAAAGAGGATGTTTGAGAAGAGATGGATGCCTTTGTGTTCCAATGGTAGAGGACATTTTAGACGAAGTTTTGGCTGAGTGTCATCATTATCAGATGACCATTCACATCGGAGATAAAATGTATAAAGATATGAAGCGGATTTTCTATTGGTCAGGGATAAAGAAAAGGATAGCGGAGTTTGTCTTTAGATGTTTGATGGGCCAACAGATAAAGGTGGAACATGGGAGGCCCGGAGGGTTGTTATTGTCGTCAGAGGTGCCGACTTGGAAATAGAAGCATATATCGATGGACTTTATAGATGGGTTATTTAGGAGTTATAGAGGCAATGAAGTTATTTATGTTTGTTATCCTGCCTTTTGGCAAGGCCGTGACACCAAGAAATTGACTAGTAACCGATGATGGTTCATCTGATCGGTTATACACAGACTCCCTATGGATATCGATGAATTTTGTCCAAGTCCGGATCGAGCTAAAATTGATATGACACGATAAGCGAAGCTATGAGAGCCAACGTTCCAAATTTCAAGTCAATCCAAGTTCGTATGCTCAAGTTACGATCGATACAAAATGAAGGGAACAATACAATTTTCGTATCCATAGCTAAGCCACTATTCGAATCCATCGCCATGGCCTACTTCGACTCGATCGACTGGCCATAATTTGACTCGATCGAGTTTGAGGCCATCCCCTGGCCGTTATTCGACTCGATCGAGTTCGAGTCCATCGCCTAGCCGCTGTTCGAATCGATCGAGTTCGACTCCATCACATAGCCTTTGTTCGAATCCATCTAGTTCGAATCCATCAGAGAGCCTCTATTCGACTCGATCCGCTTCGCATCCATCAGAGAGCATATGTTCGACTCGATCCGCTTCGCAACCATCAGAGAGCCACAGTTCGACTCGATCATCCAATGTCCACTTCGTATCCATGTAACAGAGCATAACCATCGATACGAACTGTGCACCTTTCATCAATGCGAATAGAGTCACCATCATCGATATGAACGAGCCACCTCCGTCGATTCGAACAAGGCATACTACAGATCGATGCGAAGGAACAAGCTGTTGATCGATTCGAACTGGGCAACGGACCTCGATACGAACAAGGCAAGGTCCAAGAATGATTCAGCCAATTCGGCATCAAAGGCGGAGTAATCCGGAGATTCAAGAGCCACGTCATCGAGTCGAATAGGATCAAGTCGAAATGAGGGAATCGAACGAAATAGCCAACCGAAGATCCTAATTCGTATCGATCATATCTCCTAATCTACAAGTCCAAATGCTATGAAATTTTCACAGAAGCTTACGTGCATGCTAAGGAATGTCCACGCCAAATTTCGACTCCATCGGATGCAATCTTGATCGATACGAAATCCGTTCGTATCGATCACGGATCGGACCAAAACTTCGCGGGCTTGGGTGCGTGGGCCTGGTCACGTGCCAGAAGGAGCCTCCCAAGATCTAAGCGAAATATCAGCCTCCTACACCTATAAATAGTGCCCCAGGGCATACAGAAACGGGGCTTCTTCTTCCTTGAATTCTCCAATGCCCATACTCTGCCAAGTCCAGATCTAAACTCCATAGCTGCTGCCAATAACGAATTTGACTGCTGTAAATCATAATTATCTGTTGTAACTCGCTGAATTCACTTGTAATCATCAAAGAAACATCAGTAAAGCAATCAACTTCATAGTGAACGTAGGCAACACGCCGAACCACTCTAAATTCTTGTGTTTCTGTGCGTTCTTATTACTTTCATTATCTGTTTTTTTGGAGTTTTTGTTAGATAATCCTCGTTTTCCATTTAATTTCTTCATTTTATCTCTTCAAAAACTTCCAAAGAGTGTTGTGCCCAATTTTGGTACAAACACTTTGGTGCTTTCACTGAGAAGGAACGCAAATTTTCTCCTGCTCTTTGGATCTCCTATCAATACCGGATTGCATAAATCCAAGAAGAAGATCCAGATCTAGAACTTTGAAGCCCTTCCATTCTATTCAGATTTGCATCAGATCTAGGAAAGGACTTCATCAATTCATCATGGTGAGTACATGTACCACTTCTACAGCTGCTGATCAAGGAGGACGGGACAGACAGAATCCCATGCAATTGCCTCCATCAAACCAAGATGCCGCCGGACCTTCAGATCCAACAGGCCCGGTTACCAGACAAGAGTTTCAGATGCTGCTCCAAGAATTGACCCAGAGTCGACAACAGCTAACTGAACAACTGCACACCAACACGGAGTTGACCAACCAGTTAAATCGCCAAAGGCGTAGAAGATCCAAAAGAGACCAAGGTTCTTATTACTCCACAGAGAGTTCAGCCTCATCTGATGGTCATCACCGATCCACACGCCCGCGACTGGATGTAAGCTACACTCAGGCCACAGGGCACCAACCTGCTTCAAACCTTGGATAACCCAGAACTAGACCATACACTAGTCATCATACAAGACCTTCATCCCAAGGAGGTGCTGCTCCTTATCATGTCACAGGAAACATTGCTATTACCACCACAACCGAACAAGGAGTTGATGCTAGAAACCAAGTTGATCCTCATCATAGCCAACGAGAGCATACTCCTGAGCCTTATGTCCCTGAGAATGTTGAACCAAGGAGGCGAGGCACAGACCGTCAACCACGTCCGGTCCAGACTCATGCTGTGGAACCCGACCACACCTTGGCACAACATGCTCTAAGTATCCGGATGCCGGATATACCGACGATGATTCGTCAGATGATTCGTGAAAATCAAGGTCTCACTAACAACGACTGGGGAATTTCCCGAAGTCATACCCCTTTCACCGATGACATATTGTATGCTGATCCACCTCGGCGCTTCAAGATGCCAACTTTGCCGGTATATGAAGGAAGTTCTGATCCCAATCAACATATCCTGAAATACGAATGGCTGATGAATGCTGCGAGAGCTGATGATGCGGTCAAGTGCCGTAGTTTCCCCATTTCCCTAGGGGGTATTACTACCATGTGGTTTACTCATTTGCCACCACGATCCATTTCTAGTTTTGACCAGATGGCCACCAAGTTTGTTGAACAATTCCGTATGCACATGGCAAGGCCTAAAGATGTTAACACTTTGTCTAGCGTTACTCAAGCTCCCGGAGAAACACTTAGATGTTACTTGGAGCGATTCCATGCTCCATGCGCGGAAATAAGCAATCCCAATGATAACTCTATCCTGATGGCATTGACTAAGGGGATTGATCATGATTCCGAGTTTGGAAATTGGTTAGCTGGAAAACCACCTGCGTCATTGGACCGTTTCTATTCCAAGGCAGCCCAATTCTTAAGAAGGGAGGATGCGAAACAGTCTAGGAAGCAGGATGACGTAGGGCCCAACATCGAAGGAATCCATAGTAACATCGCTGTTAAACAGTCCGGAGAGAGTTCTGGAAAAATTCAGTTGAACGTACAAAATAAACAGAATCAGCAGAGGGACAATGGAAATCAAAGCAAAAAACGCGATCAGAATCGTGGTCCACGGCGTAGAGCTTCCATGTACGATAATTACACTCCATTGAACACGTCATTGGAAAATGTGTATTTGCAGACCTGCAATGCCATGCAATACAAGAAACCTGCCCCGAAACCACCAACTAAAAGACAAATCCAGACAGGGATGTTTTGTAGATTCCATGAGAGTTATGGCCATAATACAAATGAGTGTCGTCATTTACAAGATCTCATTGAGAAACTGATACGTGAGCGGAAGTTGGATCAGTATGTGCCGGCGCCGCAGTCAGGTGGTGCGGGTCCATCAAATCAGAATCATGCACCAAACCAAGAAAGGCAAGAGGAACCCGCTCGAACTGGCGGGAGGTTGGTTATTAATACAATAAGTGGTGGTTCTTATCCAGCAGACCGAAGCTGGAAGAAAATGGAGTCGTATGCCAGCTCTATCAGGTATGCAGACTTCGAGTGTTATAGTAGTTTTGATGAAGGGGCTCCGGCCAAGCAACAGAAGACGATGACAGATGACATCGTGTTCAGGAACAGAGACGCTGATAAAGTCGAAGCCCCTACTATCGATCCACTGGTCATCTCAGCTCAAGTAGGTCCCGCTTGGATGAAGAGGATCTTAGTTGACAGTGGAAGCTCTGTGAATATTTTGTTTAAGCGAGCCTATGATCAAATGAGAATGGAAGCCACAGACTTGAAACCTTGTCAATCCCGAATCCATGGTTTCAACGGAAGTGCTACTATACCCGCTGGAATGGTGGAACTGCCAGTAGAGTTGGGAGTTGGAGAACGTCGGAGAGTACGGATGTTACAGTTCATTGTTTTGGACATAGACTCCCCTTATAATGCTTTCCTGGGCCGACCGACCCTCGCTGAATTCAGGGCGGCCATTGCCCCGTGGTGTTTGACTTTAAAATTTCCCACTGATCATGGAGTGGGAATCATTCAGGGAGATCAGGCTGCTGGAAGGGCCTATTATGTCGCAGAGCTGTGGAAGGCGCAGCGAAAGGAGAAAGGAAAGGGCGTAGAGGAATCTCTCTGCGTCCGCTTTGCTGATAATTGACAATTAACGCCCGGGCCTAGGCCCGGGCACCCCAACCAATTCCAAAGGGATCTAGACCCAAGAGAAACTGAAAATGAAGGAGAATCTAAAGAAAGTCAAGCATCCCCGGCCAAACTGACGATTGATGTCCCAATTGACGATGACGATGATTCAAAAATGATAAAGGTTGGGTCTCAGCTAAGCCAGCAAACTCAAGAGGAATTGGTTGAATTTCTACGGGTGAATCTTGACGTATTCGCCTGGGCGCATTCTGACATGTGTGGGATCTCGCTGAACATTGCGAGCCACACTCTGAATATTGATCCGCGGCATGTCCCGGTCAAACAGAAAAGGCGTGGTATGGATCCAGAGAGATCTTCCGCCCTTAAAGAAGAAGTAGAAAAGCTTAAAGCGAACGGGTTCATTCGAGATGCACTATATCCTGAATGGGTGTCGAATCCCATGCTCATCCGAAAGCCAAACGGAAAGTGGAGAACATGTGTTGACTACTTCGATCTGAATAAAGCTTGTCCCAAAGACAGTTTCCCGCTTCCTAGAATTGATCAGCTAGTAGATTCGACAGCTGGGCATGAGCTCTTATCCTTCATGGGTGCATATTCTGGCTACAATCAAATACCGATGCATTTACCTGATCAAGAACATACCAGCTTCGTAACCAATCTGGGACTTTATTGTTACAAAGTTATGCCATTCGGACTCAAGAATGCCGGGGCTACTTATCAACGATTGGTCAATCGAATGTTTGCCAATCAAATCGGGAAAACGATGGAAGTATATGTAGACGACATGCTTGTGAAGTCACAATTTTCCACTGACCATGTTAAAGACTTGGAAACTATGTTCAACATACTTCGAGAATACAGAATGAAGCTCAATCCACTGAAATGTCATTTTGGAGTTGCATCCAGAAAATTCCTTGGGTTTATCGTCAACGCTCGGGGAATCGAAGCTAATCCTGAAAAGATTTGGGCAATCAGAAATCTTGGAACTCCGAAAACTATAAAGCAAGTCCAGAGTCTCAATGGGAAAGTAGCGGCACTGAGCAGGTTCATTTCAAAGTCCACAGACAAATGCATTCCCTTCTTCGATCTGATCTGAAAGGGAAAACGGAACTTTGAATGGACCACGAAGTGTGAGGGCGCTTTCCAAGCACTAGTTCAACATCTATCCACGCCACCTATCCTTTCGAAGCCTATTGATCATGAGAAATTATTCGTGTATTTGGCGATATCAGAAAACGCTATCAGCGTTGCATTAATTCGAGAAGAAGACAAGATACAGAAGTCAGTATACTACGTCAGCAAGCGATTGACTGGGGATGAAAGGAATTATCCGAAATTAGAGAATTTGGCTTATTGCCTTGTTATTGCATCAAGAAAACTCCGACCGTATTTCCAGGCACATCCCATTATTGTTTACACCAACCAGCCGTTACGACAGGTCCTTTCGCGGCCTGAGACGTCTGGTAGGTTACTCAAGTGGAACATCGAACTGAGCCAGTTTGACATTACTTACATTCCAAGATGGGCCATTCAAGGACAAGTCCTAGCCGATTTCATAGCTGAGTTTACCGTTCCAGAGGACTTGCTTGAAACCGGTGAATCCCCCGAATGCGTCTGGAAGCTTTATACCGACGGTGCATCAAACGACCGGTGTTCGGGCGCTGGTGTTGTACTTGAAACTCCCGAAGGCCGATCTATATGTTATGCTTTGAAGTTCGATTTTCATGCGACCAATAATGAAGCGGAATATGAAGCCCTCTTAGCTGGATTGAAACTTGCTAAAGATTTGAGAATTATCGCTGTGGAAATTTATTGTGACTCACAGTTGGTTGTGTGTCAAGTACGGGGAGAGTATCAAGTGAGAGATCGAAGGCTGGCTGCTTACTTAGCTCGAGTTCGAGAAGTGCTGAATCAGTTTGATTATTATGCCATTTATTGCATACCTCGAGAATGCAACCAAAAAGCCGATTCCTTGGCAAAGCTAGCCAGCATGGGTGAAGCTCAGCAAATGGGACTCGTTCCCATAGAGACGCTAGCTTCTCCAAGCATTGACCGGGCAAAAATAGACTGGGTATGTGAAACCGTCCCCGAAAAGGATTCATGGATGACTCCACTCATAAATTACATTGAGCACGGATCCCTGTTGGAGCGCAGGAGTGAAAAGAGATGGGTCCTTCGGAAGGCCTCACGATTCACCATCCAGAATGGAATCATGTACAGAAGAGGGTACTCTGTCCCTCTACTCCAGTGTATCGCTCACGATGAAATTAAACGAGTATTGCACAATGTACACGAGGGAGAATGTGGCAATCACACTGGGGGGCAAGCACTTGCTGGATTGATTCCTTTAGTCAACACCATTAGGATAGAATTGTCATTTGGGTTGCTGACCTCAGCACAGGTAGCTTGAAAGCTTTCCAGATAACGTCTAAGTGTCTCTTCTGGAGCCTGGGTAACACTGGACAAGGTGTTGACATCCTTTGGTCTCGTAACATGCATACAGAATTGTTTAAAAAACTTTGTAGCCAACTGATCGAAACTCGAAATGGATCTGGGTGGTCAACGAGTGAACCACATAGTTGTGATACCTCCCAAGGAAATAAGGAAACCCCTGCACTTAACCGCATCGTCAGCTCGAGTGGCATTCATGAGCCATTCATACTTTAAGATGTGCTGATTAGGATCTGAACTTCCTTCATACACAGGTAGGGTACGCATCCTAAATCAACGAGGTGGCTCAGCATAAAGAATATCATCGGTAAAGGGAGTATGACTTCGAGAGATTCCCCAATCGTCATTTGCAAGACCTTGACTTTCTCAAATCATTTGGTTAATCATGGTTGGAATGTCAGGCATTTGGACATTCGAGGCCAAGGCATGGTCGGGTTCCATGTTGCGGGGACGATCCGGGCACTGTCGATGGTCCGTTCCTTGCCTTTTTGGCTCTCGATCTTCAGGAATGTATGGTTCTTGAGCATGGATGTGTTGACAAAGGGTCGGATCTGCTCGGTTATGAATCTCAGCTTCCAAATCTATAGCGGCAGCAGCTACATGGCTATCGATAGTGTGATAAGGAAGTGCCCCGCCTCGGGAGAAGGGTCTAGCTTGGTGTCTTATAGAATGACCAGCCCCGGCTTGTCCGAGATTGACAGCATGTTGATGCCCAGGGGCTTGGGCATAGTTTCCATCCAGCCGTTGGCGTGTTGATCTATGATTGAAATCGGAAGAAGCCGAGCTTTCGGTTGATGAATAGGAAGCACAATCCCTTCTGGATCTCCTTTGCCTTTCCTCTTTAAGCTGGTTTGCGAGCTCCGTGTTGGCACGGATCTGCTGGGTGAGCTGCTGATGGCTCTGAGTTAGCTCTTGCATTAGGATCCGAAACTCCTCCCTAGTCATAGGGCCTTGTGGATCTGGAGCTCTGGCAGATGCTTGACCCGTTGTATTCTACTGCATGGGATTTTGTCTATCCCTTCCTTCTGGATCTGCAGGAGTTAAAGCAGTTTTGGTAGTAACCATGTTGAACGTAGCTCTTTCATAGATCTGGTGGAATCTGAATAGAATGGAATGAACTACTAGATGATAGATCTGGATCTTCTCCTTAGATTTTAGCAATCGAACGACAACAAAGGATCCACAGAGCAGGAGAAAACAAGGTTTTCCCAGTGAAAGCACCAAAGTGTTTGTACCAAAATAGGGCACAACACTCTTCGAACATTTTTGAAGAGATTAAAATGAAGAATTTAAATGTAAAAAAAGGCTAATCTAATAAACACGCAAATTCAAGCAAACAGAAATAGAAATAGACAGGATTTATAGTGGTTCGGCGTTGTAGCCTACGTCCACTTTGAATGATTTGATATTTATTGCTGATTGCTAACTAATTACAACAGAGAATAACTCAAACACTCAAGTTACAATAGATATTCGGTAGAGTAACGGCGTAACAGAATCAAAAGGTCCCTTTTCTGTTGGCATTGGAGTGATATTTATAGGTGCAGATTGGAAATATTTGGCTTAGATCTCGGAATATCCCTTCTCACACGTGGGTGAGCCTACCAGATCGTTCTGTGGTCATTTGGGATCGATCCATGTATACTTCGTATTGATCAAGATACACTCCTTTTAGGCTGTGATCGATCAGAGGCATTCTCCAGGTGGTAAGTAAGCTCCTGTGAAAATTTGGTAGCATTTGGATTTGCATATTCCGAGTTATGATCGATCCAAGGTTGGATTTGTAGTTGGCTGGAACGTGCATATCGATCGGTTCGTATCGATAGTCTTTCGTATTGATGTCTTTTTCGTATTGATCAGTTGTGTGGTGATGACAAGGAGCGATGACTTAGGGGAGATCCACTTTTCATGCCGAGTGACCGCTTCTCTTAGTTAACCACGCCTTCTTCGTATCGGTCTTGGGTAACTCTTTTCGTATCGATGCTTTAGAGGCCGCTTCGTATCGATATTTTCTGTTGGCTTCGTATCGATAATTGTGGGTCGCTTCGTATTAATGGAAAGTGACGATATTCGAATCGATCTGTCATGTGCTCTTCATATCGATCATTGGCTAATCGATACGAAATGTGTAGATGGAAGGATCGATATGAAGCATGTAGAAATGGAACTGATACGAAATGATAACTATTGATGGATACGAAGGGGAATGAGTTTGATGGATACGAAGAGGGGTGGTTTTTGATGGATACGAACTGAGGCCTTCTCTCTTGATTTTGATCAATCCATAACTTGAGCATATGAACTCCGATTGAAACCGAAATTTGGAAGGTTGGCTTTCGTGGCTTTGCTTGTCGTACCATGTTAATTGTAGCTCGATCGAGACTCGGACTAAATTAGCCAATATCCATAGTGGACCGGTGTATAGCCGATCTTCGAGTCGAATTGTCTTTAGTTTCCAGTCAAGTCCTTGGTGTCACGACCTTGTCAAAAGGCGGGATAACATAAATATATTATTAACGTATAATTTATAACGTATTAATCGTATCGTATATGATAGTAATTAGCATTAAAACCCTATAGGAAGGAAGGATAATAATGGAAATTAATCCATAATTGAAGGTGAATTAGGTGTTTTCCTTATATGGCCTTAATGTGAAATGCGGTGAGGTGTGTGTATGTGTGGTAGTATGTTAGGAGAGTGGAATTATGGCTAAGTTATAGGGATGCGAGGTCAGTAAAAAACGCACAAAAGTCTGCACAGCTAATCTGGTTACCAGCGGTGTGACTTTGAGATTGATTTGAGACATCGCCTATAATAAGTACCAATAGTGGACGCAAGGTTCATCCCACTTCTATAGAGTAGGTTTTCCCAGTTAATATGGACTAGCGCCTGCATATAGTCGAATTAATGTGAGACGTCACGGTTTAGGTTATGGATCATAATGCGTAGGACTTGCTTTCGGGTCAGAGGTATTGACGCAGCGGAAATAACACTTGACGACGAAATGAAGATTTCGTGTCAAACTAATCGATGAAATGATTAGAT
Organism: Allium fistulosum; assembly: GCA_030737815.1. Classification (NCBI taxonomy): domain Eukaryota; kingdom Viridiplantae; phylum Streptophyta; class Magnoliopsida; order Asparagales; family Amaryllidaceae; genus Allium; species Allium fistulosum. The sequence goes on from CM060901.1 coordinate 640,220,779, forward strand.
GAAGCAATATGAATCGATGAATTAATGATACCAAATGCCCAAATCCGTTGATCATGAAGATACCGGACTTTAGCTATCTTCGAAACGTTGATCGCGCACAATGCCGTGAGAGAAGATCTACAATTCTTCGACGTTGATCAAGAGCACTTGATTCCATGAATTGGCTTCAACAATCGTTGATTCGAGCGCACTCGAATGCTGAAGGTGGAGATAAGAGATAACACTCAACTACCAATTTTAATGGTGGCAAAAAAGCACACAAAAGAAATTTTATTCAAATTGACTAACTATTACAAGTGACACAAACCCGGTATTTATAGATGTTTACAACCACACACGCTACAACATAGCATAGGTCGTACGCGACCTAAAAAATATCATGACCTAACATTACAACCTCAGCACAACATAACAAAGAAAATACAAACGACTTAAGGAAACTTGCGACCTAACTCTTCTGCTCTGCTTCGTGAATCTCGCGACCTAACTCCTGCTCTGCTTCGTGAATCTCTTCTTGCGACCTAAAGTGGGCAATCAACGACTTAATGAATCGCGACCTAACTGCTTGCGACTTAAAGAAGATGCGGTATTGCAATCTGGAGTTCGCGACTTAAGGTATCAACATCACAATGCGGTGGTGAGCATAATTCGCTGTCGACATTGGGGCAACAACCATTAGGTCGTTGGCGACCTAAGGCATACTCTGCTTTCGTTGAATGCAGTTGATTGGTTAACTCACTAAGTCGCGAATGACCTAAGACCATCGAACGACTTTCGCTAGGTCGTTGGCGACCTATGGCATCAGCAGACTGGCGACCTAGGCTCCGTGATTCAGGGGAAGTGAATTCGAAGTTAGGTCGTACGCGACCTATGGTGAACCGTTCGCGATTTGAGGGGATGGAGGCGGAGCGACCTAGGCTGGCTTCTTCTTCCTCGTGAATTATGAATCGTTCAATTCTGGTGAGCGCTGCATCATCCTCCCCTTGTTGGAAAGAATTCGTCCTCGAATTTAAAAGTCCTTCCCCATTGGGTTGTTCATCTCCATAATAAGGTATAAGATGTTTAACATTAAACACGTCAGAAGTGTAAACATCCACTGGCAGCTTCAACTTATAAGCATTTTCATTAATCTGTTTTATAATTTCTATTGGACCAATCTTTCGGGCTTTCAACTTGTTATAAGCACCCACTGGGAAATGATCCTTCGTTAATACAGCATACACCCAATCACCCTCGTTGAACTCCACACTTCTTCTCTTTTTATCTGCAGCTTGTTTATACTTCTCATTCGTCTTTTCCAAACGTTCCTGAACGATTCTATGACAATCTTTCAACTCATCAACGAAATCTGACGCCCGCTTAATCACTCCTTTCGGTTGTGGCACTATCGTTAAATCCAATGGCCCCTTTGGCAAGCTTGAATATACAACTTGAAATGGACTGTAACCGGTGCTTCGATTAACAGCATGGTTATGAGCAAACTCTGCCTGACACAACTTCATATCCCAAATTTTCAAATTATCCTGCACAAGACATCGCAACAAGTTTCCCAACGATCTATTCACCACTTCCGTTTGCCCATCTATTTGAGGATGATAGGCGCTACTAAAATTCAGTTTCGTTCCAACCATCTTCCACAGACTCAACCAAAAATGACTTAGAAATCGCGTATCTCGGTCAGAAACAATGGATTCATGTAGCCCATGTAGTCGATACACTTCTTTAAAGAACAATTGAGCAACACGGACTGCATCAGCGGTCTTTTTACAGGCTATAAAATGTGCCATTTACGAAAACCTGTCCACTACAACATATATTGAATCATTCCCTCGCTGAGTTCTTGGCAATCCCAAAACAAAATCCATGCTGATATCAACCCATGGTCTAGTAGGCACGGGTAATGGCATATACAATCCCGCATTCGTCGCTGTCCCTTTGGAAACCTGACAAATATGACATCTCTCCACAAATCTTTCAACTTCTTTTCTCATAGAAGGCCAAAAATATGATTGTGAAATCAACTGCAATGTACGATCTCTGCCCACGTGACCCTCTTCATGCAATTCTTTGACAATCTTCAACCTCAAGCTACAATCCGGAATACATAATCGGTTTCCTCTGAACAAGAATCCATCTTTCATCACAAAATCATCAGAACTCCCTTCCTGCACCTGATCCAGCACTTTCGTAAAATAAGAATCTGAAATAAGCAACTCTAGAAACAAATCAAATCCCACTACTTCCACTCGCATAGTTGTCAGCAAATGATTTCTACGGCTTAATGCATCAGCAACTCGGTTAGTAACTCCTGATTTGTGCTTCACAACGAAAGTAAACTGTTGTAAATAAGCAACCCACGAAGCATGCCTTGCTAAAATTTTATCTTGCCCCTGCAAATGTTTCAAAGCTTCATGGTCAGTGTATAGCACAAATTCTTTATGAAATAGATAGTGTCTCCAATGCTTTATGGCTTGGACTATAGCATAGAATTCCAAGTCATAAGTATTGTATCTCGTTTTAGCTCCCGTCAGTTTCTCACTAAAATAGGCAATAGGATGACCCCTTTGACTCAACGTTCCTCCAATTCCAACCTTGGACGCATCAGTATTTAGCTCAAAGAGTAACTGAAAGTCTGGGTATCTAAGAATGGGCGTTGTGGTCAAGAGTGTTTTGATTCTCTGAAAAGCAGAATCAGCCTCTTCAGTCCAAACAAACTTCTTCCCTTTCATACATTCCGTAATTGGTGCCATCACGCTACTGAAGTGTGGAATGAATCTTCGGTAGAATGATGCTAAACCATGAAAACTCCTCACTTCTGTTATTGTCTTAGGCTGTGGCCAATTTCGAATAGCTTCAACTTTACTCTAATCAACTTGAATACCATCCTTCGACACAATATAGCCCAAGAATAGAATATTTGTAGTCATGAAGGTACACTTCTTTGTTGCAGCATAAAATTCCTCACGTCGTAAAACCAACAACACTTCCCGCAAATGTTGTAGGTGTTCTTCAGTGCTTCCACTGTAGATCAAGATGTCATCAAAATATACCACTACGAACTTCCCGATAAATGGTCGAAAAATCTGGTTCATGACTCTCATGAATGTGCTCGGAGCATTTGACAAGCCAAACGGCATCACCAACCATTCGTACAGACCCTCCCGAGTTTTAAAAGCAGTCTTCCACTCATCACCCGGTCTAATACGAATCTGATGGTATCCACTTTTCAAGTCAATCTTCGAAAACACAACAACACCGCTCAACTGATCCAACAGATCATCCAGTCTCGGCATAGGAAATCGATATCTCACCGTAATCTTATTCAATGCTCTACTATCTGTGCACATTCTCCACGTTCCATCCTTCTTCGGCACCAACAAAGCTGGCACTGCACAAGGACTCAAACTCTCCTGAACACGCCCTTGTTCCAATAATTCCTCCACCTGTCTTCTCAACTCCTCGTGTTCTTTTGGACTCATCTGATAGTGCGGTCTATGAGGCAATGCAGCACCTGGCACCAAGTCAATCTGATGCTATATGTCTCTAAGCGGTGGTAACTCCTTCGGCAACTCCTCTAGAAACACATCTTTGAATTCCTCCAAAACTGGCTTCACTTCCTCTGGAACTTCAGTAACTTCACTGCTTTCATGCCCAATCAACATAAAAACTTCAGGGCTCTCATCTACCTCTTCCACAAACTCCTTCAAGGACAACAAAGTCTTCAATTCCTCAATCTCCTCTAGCTTGTTCTCATTCTGCTGTCGCTTCTTCGGAACTAAAGTGATTTTCGTGCCCTCGAACAATAAACTGTAGCTATTGGTTCGACCATTATGTTGTACCTCGCGATCGTACTGCCACGGCCTTCCCAACAGCAAATGGCAAACATCCATGTCAACCACGTCACACCAAATCTCATCTTTGTATTTCTTCCCAACAGAAAATGGAACATGAGCTCGCCTCTCTACTTTCACTTCTCCTCCTTTCCTCAACCAAGAAAGTTTATAAGGACTAGGATGTTTCTCCGTTTTCAACTTCAACTTCCTCACAGCTTCCATTGAAATGATATTATCCCAACTCCCAGCGTCAATGACAAATTTACAGACCTTTCCCAAAATAGTGCACGTTGACTGAAAAATGTTACTCCTCAACCAACTCGACTCCTCTTCCTGCTTCGGGGTTAAACAAGATCTCTGTAGCATCAGATTACATCCCTCGTCTCCCGACACCTCTTCTTCCTCCTCATCACGGTGTGAATTGAGATCTTCTTCTACATTCTCATCTTCCACTTCAGCAATCATAGTTCTCTTCTTCGGTTTCGGACATTCGTTGCTCTTGTGACCCACTTTCTGGCAATTATAGCATTTGAAATTGGTGTTGACTTTGGTTTAGCTACTTCTTGAACAACCGGCTTACTCGATGCTTTAGGAACATTAGAACTACTAGTCGCTCCTTTATTCTGCCCCGTAAAACTTGGAAACACACCTCCCCCACATCTACCTTGTTTCTCCCAAGCCAACGCCTTTTGATGTGCTTCTGCCACAGATCTAGGGTCGAACATGTTCACCATATCCTGGATCCGTGTTCTAAGTCCACCAACAAACCTAGCGGTCAACTGTTCTTCTGTCTCCATAATGTCATTTCGAGCAATCAACTGGTAGAACTCATCTGCATAATCAGTAACAGCCTTCGTCCCTTGCCTTAGGTTCTGTAATCTCTGATACATCAGTGATTGGTAATTGTAGGGCAAGAAAGTAGCCTTCATCAACTTCTTCATCTTCTCCCAAGCAACAATCTTCGACTTCCCCATCCGCTCTCTAGTAAGTTTGGTTTGCTGCCACCACGCCATAGCTCTTCCCCTCAACCTAGTAGCAACCAACTTCACTTTACGATCTTCCGGAACCTCCTTGAAGTCAAAAATTTCCTCAACATAAGCGAGCCAATCAAGAAATTCCTCAGCCTGCATACCTCCCTTGAATTCCGGTATTTCAGTTTTCATCCCGGACTCCCATTTGTGATCATATTCCGAATGATATCTTCCTTGACCTCGTCCTCGTCCATGAACACTACCACCATCAAACTCCTCTTCAAAATCTGATGCATATCGATGTCGATCCTGACCACCAACATCTCTACTACCACCATTCCTTCCACCAACATCCCTTCGATCTACATTCCTCCAATCACGATCATTCACATTTCTATCACGATTTCGATCATCAACATTTCTATCATAATCTCGATCCATACTTCTATGATCACTATCAACACTTCTCTCTCGATTTGAATGTGGTGAAACTCTACTTCTCCCATGGTTAGATTCAGGTGAAACTCTTCTCTGATTTTGATTCATCTCCAACATCATTCTCTCTAATCGACCAATCCCTTCATTAAGCTTCTCATTAAAGTTTTCGTTAATTCTTTGCTCCATCTCATCGGCCTCTTCTCTCCCATACAAAGCATCAATGTTGCGATAACGGTTAGCTCTTCTCGGAGGCATGATCACTCTTCAACAAATTCCAATAAAACTTCAGTTCGATCTAAAAATCTTCAAATCAAAACTACCCACTTGTTGAAATCTTCAAAAAAATCACCAAACGAACAAATCTCTTCAAAATCTCGAGAACCCAATTCTCCAAATGATGTAAATCTCGCACAACTCCAAAAATCTACGCAAACTCCTTGCGATCTAGCTCTGATACCAAATGACGCAGCGGAAATAACACTTGACGACGAAATGAAGATTTCGTGTCAAAATAATCGATGAAACGATTAGATGAAGCAATATGAATCGATGAATTAATGATACCAAATGCCCAAATCCATTGATCACGAAGATACCGGACTTTAGCTATCTTCGACACGTTGATCGCGCACGATGCCGTGAGAGAAGATCTACAATTCTTCGACGTTGATCAAGCGCACTTAATTCCGTGAATTGGCATCAACAATCGTTGATTCGAGCACACTCGAATGCCGAAGGTGGAGATAGGAGATAACACTCAACTACCAATTTTAATGGTGGCACAAAAGCACACAAAAGAAATTTTATTCAAATTGACTAACTATTACAAGTGACACAAACCCGGTATTTATAGATGTTTACAACCACACACGCTACAACATAGCATAGGTCGTACGCGACCTAAAAAATATCACGACCTAACATTACAACCTCAGCACGACATAACAAAGAAAATACAAACGACTTAAGGAAACTTGCGACCTAACTCTTCTGCTCTGCTTCGTGAATCTCGCAACCTAACTCCTGCTCTGCTTCGTGAATCTCTTCTTGCGACCTAAAGTGGGCAATCAACGACTTAACGAATCGCGACCTAACTGCTCGCGACTTAAAGAAGATGCGGTATTGCAATCTGGAGTTCGCGACTTAAGGTATCAACATCACAATGCGGTGGTGAGCATAATTCGCTGTCGACATTGGGGCAACAACCATTAGGTCGTTAGCGACCTAAGGCATACTCTGCTTTCGTTGAATGCAGTTGATTGGTTAACTCGCTAAGTCGCGAACGACCTAAGACCATCGAACGACTTTCGCTAGGTTGTTGGCGACCTATGGCATCAGCAGACTGGCGACCTAGGCTCCGCGATTCAGGGGAAGTGAATTCGAAGTTAGGTCGTACGCGACCTATGGTGAACCGTTCGCGATTTGAGGAGATGGAGGCGGAGCGACCTAGGCTGGCTTCTTCTTCCTCACGAATTATGAATCGTTCGATTCTGGTGAGCGCTGCATCAGGTATTAAGTGGATGTTGTAGGATCCGCCTATTTCCCACTTAAGAAGTATTAAACGGTCAAGATTATTGTTTAGGTGTGGTAGTAAGGAATCTCAGGAGGGATCCACTTTGGGGTCGAGGTATCAAGTGGCTATTGTAGGGTCCTCCTCTTCCCATAAAGAAGTATTAAGTGGTCTGATGAGATTTCGTACGATGTCAATTAGGAAGTACCGGAGAGGAGTCTGACTTGGGTTAGGTATTAAATGACGGTGATCTGCTTAGGATACATGTATTAAATGGTTGGAGTCTGCTTGATTCACTTTGAAAAGTTATTAACTGGCTCGGGTACTTTCTCTCACATTGTTAGGACTAGACTTATGGTACTTACATGGGACTGGAAAGGGCCTTTGGCCTACAGTTGAAGGTATGTTATGGAGTTCGACTGGAAGAGTCTTCGGGCTTATAGTTGATAGTATATTTGATAGGATATAGTATGGAATGCGTAAGGTATATTACTTATCTAAATGATACTATCCAAATGCTATTTTGGTAAGACTTGAGATTATTGTTCACCGGATATTTTTGTTCTAACCCCCTCCTTATTACAAAATACAGGTTAAGAGAGACGATCCTGATTTAGAAGATGAAGACAGAGGCGAAGTCTTGTGGCAGTTTACCTATCTATTTATGTTTTTGATATATTTTGTTGTACCCAGTTTCAGACATGTTATTATTGTTTTTTGGATATTGTATTCTCGATATTTGGGATGATATGTCGAAAATTAGGCCCCTTTTGAGGTGGGTTGTTACAAAAAGTATCAAGTGAAGTGAATGCTAGAGGGAATAAATAAAGGATGGATGAGAGAGTGAAACAAGGATCAAGATCCTTATTTTTCTCTTACTATTTCTCTACTTTTGAAGTTAAAAGTCCTCCGTCTAAACCATCATATAGCCGACCCCAATTTTTTGCCCTATAGCTGCCTAAACCAAGCCCCAGTTGGGCCTTAAAACTATTTCAAACCCAAACAATATTTATTGCATTTAAATCTTAAATGTGTATCGACTAATGTCTATATAACTATTATATGCACACTATTTAATATTGTTTAACTCACATCAAATAAAATTTTATAATTAATATTTCATAAATATTAATTAATTTATAACAATTGCAAATTAATTAAATCGGGTAGTAAATTGGAATATTCAATGTTCGGTTGTGTGACTCTTAGGTGTAGATTCAATCAGCGATTGATATCGAACAATTTGAATATTAACGTTTACATTTAGCAGGTGGTGTGATATTATAGCCAAATTTATCGTATACTTGGTTTTGGTAAAATCCAATTTTACTTTATCAGGATACAATCTATCAATGGATACTGATGCCAACTCATCATGCGGGCATGCAGCTCAATTCTAGCCTATGCTCATCGACCGCCCCTATCATCACCAACAACCTCTCACAATCGACCAAAACTCCATAACCATGAAACCAATCCATCCCAAAGATAATACCAAACCCTCCAAAACCAGTAACATATAAACCATAAGTAAACACACATCCATGACTTGGCAACACAATGTCACGACAAAACATACACAAACTAATCGAACCTCTCACAAGGTTCATCACTACCAAAGGTCTGTCTACTAGGTCAGGTCTCAATCCTAGCCATTCTATCAGGTCACCAGATATAAATGAATGTGATGCTCTAATATCAAACAAAATATGAATAAGTATACCATAAATGGAAAGCATAACTTAAATAGTGACGCCCTTCCTCTTCTCCTTTACTGTTGGAGCATTTGACGAAGTAGGAACTACATTCTAAGCATAAGCCTTCATCGCCTGCTTATCCTTCAATGGCTCTAGACGATCCTTCTTGAAGTGCCCAAGCTTGTTGCAGCTATAGCACTTCTTCCCTACACTCTTAAGAATTTTGCTAAAATGACCCCGTTCATTAGAGTTAAGACAAACTGGCTCCCAGTTGCCTTTCTCCTGACCATCCTTGCCCTAAAACTATTTCTTACCTATGTTATTTAACTTCTATTGCCACCTCTGCCCTCTTGCAGTTTAGCCTTTTCTTTCGAAACAACAACGGCCTTCGGCTCTAGGTACAGGCTTTTATGCCTCAAAGCCTTCTCTATAATCTTCTCGAACCTCTCATTAATGTGGCTCTCCATCCTCACACCAAGACAATCATTTAGAAGGGTGATGTACTTATCATTTTTCTTTAATGGAGTGTCAATGAATGACATTCCATGTTTTGACAACCTGTCAAACTCTAATAACATATTTAAAAAAACATACTGCCCTATTTTAGATCAACAAAAAACCGACTTCTGTGCAGTTGGGATAAATTTCTATTTGAAGCGGGTTATGAACTGATCCAAAATAAACTGATCCTCGAAAGTAGCAACTTTAATGGAGTTCCACTAGCCTGTCGCACTTCTTTGAAGAAGCCTAGAAGCCAATTTCTTATTTTGCACATCTTCCAACTCGAGATTGTCAAAGATGCGTTCAAAAGTATCACGCCAATTTTGGACTTTCATCGTGGACTCTGTTCCTATAAACAGCTTGCTTCCAAGACTAGAAAAATCCTTACTCAGCTTAGGGAAATCAACTCTTTACATGTGCATTGGAACACCACCCCCTACTTTACTAGCAACTCCTCTTAGGGCATCCAACATCATGTCGTCATCAGTGTAACATCCTCAATTTTAAGACCCAAAAATAGGCAATAATGATGTTGTATCATCCTTAGTATTATTTTACAGTGAAAAAATGAGATTGGTTATTGTACCGTTAACAACAAGAGCATAAAAATTTACAAATTTTCCCATAATATTTTTATTTATTACAAATTCATTACATGTCAACTACATAACCCCATGATCGCATAGGATAAAGTATAAGAAATAAAAATATAATTCCAAGAGCGACTTATCAAGATACCTGTAACAACCCACCCTTCGTAATACCTAGGAATCAACATCAAATGACAATGTATGACATTCGAATACTACAAAAGACAGACTATTGGGAAAAAATTAAAACAAACATTATACAAAGGTATATCGATAGAATCTCATAGCGGAATGATAACATATAATATAACGAAAATGTTAACCAGATTTTTAACCAAGCAGAGTTCAACCAGAAGTATAAGGTCAAGATGAAGACAAAACGACTTGAAAACTTGGAAGCATATTTAGAGGGATACAGAGGCAACTGGGAGATTTTAGAGGAATCAGGACTAAGTAAGTGACTCGGTACCGAGTCATTTAACTCGATGACGAGTTGTTTCATCACCTCATTCCTCCTCCCAAACTCCATATATTTCATATACTACTCCAATTACTCGGGGACAAGTGGTTTTCCTAGAGTTTGGTAAAGCAATTTCAAGGGTTAATGAGACGAAAGTGATGAAAGCAGGAAAATTCAAGTGTTAACAGGAAGATCGCTAGTATCAACTAAAAGTCGACAAAAAAGAGCTTGAAACACATCGAGTAGAAGATGAAAGAGAAAAACAAGAGAGGGAGTGGAAGATTGGTACATGTCCATTTAGGTCGGTACTTAGTTGTTTTCTCGGTTCGTCAGCCTCCATGCACACTTGTACAACATCGGGCTATCTTTTGGACTTCAGTGCAAGCAGGCTCCTAACCCTGTAACTCGGTTTCTCTATAAATACAAAGCCTACTGCAACTATAGAAGGATCTAATTTTCTGTTGGCATAGGCTCTACTATTTCTTCATCTCCTACCTCCCTCACAATAGTCATCTGGGTAGCTACTCTTGGCAGTTCTAGACTGTAGAACTTTTCAAGCCCTTGTACTAGTGACTTGTACTCTCTAATTCTTTGTAAATAACAATCAACAAAACTATAGAGTGGATATAGGCTAGAGATTGCCTAACCACTATAAAAATCTTATTGCTATTCTATTTTCTTTTATGTTCAATATTATCTACTAGATCTAGGTTTTACAGTTTCCCTACAAATCAATCTTGGATATTGATCCATTTTTTATGTCAACATTGGTGCTTTCATTGAGAAACCGAATCCAGGCTTATATCTAGCTCTCTACTTTAGGTTGGAAAGATCCGGAGATTAGATCTAGAAAACTTGCTTGAGGAGCTTGAGGGTTTGCTATTAGAAACTTATGGCACCTAAAATAGGAAAGTCTGTATGTGGAAGATCAACAGAAGCGATAGCGGGTGGTGATGAAGAAAACACTCATCAAACGGAAGTTAATAATGGAAACACAATATAAGGATCCTCTACTCAACATGAAGTAGTGACGAGAGGAGAGTTTAATAAGATAATCCATGAACTTATCCAGAAGATGGTGAATAGCCAAAAAACTCTCATGGACAAGATGGACACTTTACTCAGTCTGCAACCCCGAACTACCAAGAGGACTAGAAATGAAACTTCACATATTATAGAACAAGAGAATTACTCTGTTTGTGGACTAAACAGGAGAGATGGGAAGCAAAAGCAGAAGGAAGTGGTTAGTGGAGTTGTAGGAGGACTTGCAGGAGGAAGTAGGAGTGCTCCTCCTCAAGAAGACCAATCGGTACTCCGAGAATTTCTCTTGGTATCGAGAGGAATGCTCATGCAAATGCTGCTCGGGAAGTTGATGCCATGGTTTTCTCCGATGAGGATGTGGACTTACAGCCTGATGATGATGATTTGGAGTTGGATGTTGATATTAATAAAGGTGGAGTTCATACAACCGCAGCTCAACCAACATATGTCCACCAAATACCGAAGGAGTGGCACTCCCAGAGACAGGAGCACCTAGACATCAGCCAGCAACCACCAAACCGAGATCGTTTGCTGAGTCAAATACTCAATGTAACCCTTGATAGTCAACCTTCGGATCACCATGCCAACGAGGAGTACATCGCTGACATGGACAAATGATTTATGGAGAAAAGCAGGGGCAAGAACACTGAAGATTGGGATTCCGCACGAGACGAACTCCATTCATAAAAAATATCTTGAGAGAAGAAGACCCTAAAAATTTCACCATGCCGACAATTCCATCCTACAATGGAATTATTGATCCCAGACAGCATTTACTCAAATATGAATGGTATATGGATGGAGCTAGAGCTACGGACACTGTTTATTGTGGGTGTTTCCCTATCTTCTTGGAAGGAGTTGCTTCTTGTGGTTCACTAGGCTTGCGTCTAAATCCATATCGATGTTTGATGAATTGGTTAAGAAGTTTCTAGAGTAGTTCAAGCTCCTTACCGCATAATCAAAAGATGTTATGTCATTATCTGGGCTGTCATAAGGACCCAAGAAGTCTTTGAAAGAGTTCTTGAACCAATTCAACATTATTGTGACCGAAGTTAGCAATCTGAAGGAAGACCTTGTATTCATGGCACAAGCATTAATTCAGACAAAGATATCGGTAGGTGGATAAAGATTAAGCAACCCACTACCATGGAGGAATTCCACCGAAAGGAAAATTAGTTTATGAGGATTGAAGAAGCAAGTATGGTTGAAGGCAAGCCCGTCGATGAGCAATCGAAAGAGGTGATTCAAAGTAACGTTGCAGTAAAACAAGATGGAAATAGTTCTGGAACTGCTATAGGAAGTCCGGGGAAAACTGCAAATCATAAAAAGAGGAATCAAAATGGTGGTAGGCGTGACAGAGACATGAAACGTCTAAGGAATTTGTAACCCAAGGACTATATGCCGTTGAATGATAGTTTGGAGAACATCTATCTTTCCACTTAGGTAACTGAACTGTATAACAAACCACCTAAGAGGGAAGCGATCGAGTAACAAAAAAGGTGAGGAAGTATTGCTGCTTCCATGAAACTCATGGGCATAACACAAATGAATGTCGGAATTTGAAAGACTTAATCGAGGAATTGATAAGAAACAACAGGCTCCAACAATATGTGAAGAAACCGCAAAATGTTGATCAACCTGCCAGACCCCAGGGACCGGATGCTCAAGGGAAACCGTCTGGACCCATTGGAGAAGGGCCATAGCAAACAGATAAAAGACTGGTCCTAAATAGCATTATAGGAGGACCTCACCCAGCACAGAAGAGTTGGGGTGAGACAGAGTGATATGCTAGTTCTTTGAAGCATGTATCACAGGAGAGTTGCTACGCCATCGAAGATGGTGCTTTGGCTAAGCAACAAATAATAATTACAAATGACATTGTGTTTAGGAATCAGGACACTAAAAGCGTAGAGGCACCAACCCTCAACCCAATGGTGACAACGACTGGGATTAGACCGACAGTTGTGCATTGAGTGTTGGTTGACAATGGAAGTTCTATCAACATCCTATTTCGGAAGATGTTCGACCAAATGAAGATTAGCATGAACGATGTAACCGCCTGTAAGTGAAGATTCAGGGATTCACAGGTTATGCTAAATAGCCGATTGGAACGATCGACCTACCTGTTGAACTTGGGGAAGGAGAATGAAGGGTGGTCCATATCTAGACCTTCATGATCGTCGATGAGTATTCTGCTTATAATGCTTTATTGGGCCGGCGGGCCCTAGCCGACTTTAGAATCGATTTGACTCTATGGTGTCTAGCGATGAAATTCCTAATAAAGAATGGGATAGGAGTAGTAAGAGAAGACCAAATCGTTGCAAGGGAGTGCTACGTTGCTGAATTATGTGAAGCTAAACACCGTGAAAAGGGGAAGAATGTAGGGAAGACTTTCCGCATTTAGGAATCGCAAACATAGCAATTATAGAACAACCCTTGACTCAAGGACCATAGTCTCTTCGACAAGGCTGTTGACCCTAGGAAGAAGTCATGGGAGATATAGGTAGTATCGATGGAGATTATGGTGGTTGTCCTTGTTGACATTGATGACTCAACTCAGATCTTGAAGATTGGCTCTTAGTTAGAAATCAAATTGTGAAAGGAACTGATTAATTTTCTTCAAGCTAATCCAGACATGTTCGCTTGGATGCATTCCGATATGTGCGGGATATCATTTGAGATAGCATGTCATGCAGTTAATATCGATCCAGAGTTCATGCCAGTGAGATAGAAGAGATGCACCCTGGGTCTGGGGTGATCTGCTATATTGAAGGAAGAAGTGGATAAGCTGTAGGCAAATGGCTTTATCCGTGACACTACATATCGTGAGTGGGTGTAAAACCCCATGTTGGTCCAAAAATCAAATGGGAAATGGCGAACCTGCATTGACTACTCATATTTGAACAAAGCCAGCCTGAAAGATAGCTTTCCGTTGCCAAGGATCAACCAGCTTGTTGATAGAACCACGAGGCATGAACTGCTCTCATTTATGGATGCCTACTCAGGGTACAATTAGATTATGATACATGAACCGGATTAGGAGAACACCATCTTCATCATAGACTTGGGACTATATTATTATCGCATAATGTCATTTGGTCTAAAGAACACCGGAGCTACTTACCAGAGACTGGTAAATACAATGTTCAAGAACCAGATCGAACGAACAATGAAAGTGTATGTAGACGACATCTCATAAAGTCGTGAGTATCTGGAAGTCATCTGGATGATCTCTTGAAGATGTTTAAGATCCTTCAGAATTAAGGAATGAAATTGAATCCGCTCAAATGTTCATTTGGAGTTGCTTTTGGGAAATTTCTTGGTTTTATTGCGAACGCAAGGGGCATTGAGGTTAATACGAAGCAGATTGATGCCTTACGGAACGTTAGAGCACGGACGATGAAGAAATAGTTACAAAGCTTAAATGGAAAGGTTGCAACATTGAGCCGATTTATCTGCAGAGCAACAAATAAGTGCATACCATTCTTTGATGCATTAAAGAAGGGTAAGAAAGACTTTGAGTGGAATTAGGACTATCGGAATGCTTTTAAAGAATTACCGCGACATATGAAGATACCATTTGTTCTATCTAAACTAGTGGATGAGGAGGACTTATTCATTTACCTGGTGGTGTCTACCCATGCATTAAGCGCAGCGCTTGTGCATGAGAAAGCTAGGATTCAACGGCTCGTGTACTATACTAGTAAGCGATTCACCAGAGCTGAACGAAACTACCCGAAGTTGGAAAAGCTAGCATATTGCTTGCTAATAGCATCTATGAAACTACGATCATATTTCCAGGCTCACCGATCAAGGTGCTGACGGATCAACCCTTGAAACAAATACTGTATCGAACCAAGACCTAGGGACGACTTCTAAAAGTGGAACATCTAGTTGACTCAGTATGATATAACTTACCATCCCTGAAGAGCGATTAACAGACAGGAACTGGCTGACTTCATCATCGAGTTCACTATTCAGGATGATGAGGTGAAGGACACAACAACCACAGTATCCCAGTAGAAATTGTTGATTAATGGTGCATCAAAAGATTTTTGCTCAAGAGCAGGAATTGTTCTTGAAACTCTCGAAGGACGATCAGTTTGCTATGCTCTAAAGGTGGAATTTCCTACCACTAACACCAAGGTTGAATACGAGGTGTTGATAGCAGGATTGAAGATTGCAAAGGAACTGGGAATAAAAACTCTGCATATCTATAATGACTACCAACTAGTCATCTATCGGTTTAGAAAGGAATATCAAGCTAATTGTCCAAAACTTACCCCTTACTTGTCCAAAGTTTGGGAGTTTCTCAATGAAATTGAACACAACACGATATCTCACATTCATAGAGAGAAGAATATGAAGGATGATTCCATAGCTAAGCTAGCCAGTTCTGGAGAAGCGCAGCTGATGGGATTAGTTCCAGTAGAAGTGCTGACTACTCCTAACATAGATCAAATGGAAGTTGATTGGTTTTTAAAAGCTACGGAGGAGGTAGAGTCATGGATGACGCCAATAAAGTAATTTACTCAAAGGAGTTGTAACATCCCGTATCTAGAGGCCAAAAGCTAAGCGCTGCAGATGCTGCAATCATCCATAGTATTAACTTCTGGTGACAAAATACAGTAATGATAATGGCATCCATAATATCAGAAGCACTTGAATATGAACAAAATCATAGATTTCCAAAAACAACATTTTACCGATTACATTTCAAAACAAATTCATATCCAAGTTACATAATCCAATATCGTTTCCTAGGTAAAGATTAATTATAGTCATTACAAAAATACCCCAAGAGCGACATATGACGATGCCCCTTGGTTGATCAAAGTAATATAGTCTTATCTGACATAATACATAGCAGAAATAAACAAAACAATCTATAACTCCTAATTAGCTATCTGTCAGCCACCTGCTTGTCTCCAGAAGCTTTCTTCGCCAAAATTTCTAAACCTGAAAACCATAACCCTTAGCCTAGTCAAATCAATTTTGAGCACCAAAGAGTTTAAGGGGAAACAAAAACTTCGAGCCAGACATAAAGCCTGGTGTGAATAATCCTGTTACATCTCGGTTTACTGATATTAAGTGAGACCATGCCGCTTAGTGGAACGGGTTTCGCCTCACTAATATCCTCTTTAAAACATATATTTTTCAAATCCTTTCCTGCAACCAAACTGGTTAATTAAACTGATTATATCAAAATAACAATATCCTTTATGCTAATAAATGGACTATCTGTCCATAAAACAGGTAATAAGTGGATTATCTGTCCACAACATAATAGCAAGGTCCGTTATGCTAACAGATGGACCATCTGTCCATATAACTGGATTGACTGCCCGCAAACTGGACTGACTGTCCGGATCAAAATGGACTAACTGTCTGAATCATTTTCCTAGGGTTAACTACCCTTCATCTTTTTTCTTGAAAACCTTTTCAAAATGATTTAACCTTTTAAATCATACTTATACAAGGAAAATATATTCTTAGCTTTATTCTAATCTATTTTTCCATGATATATATACTTTACTCAAAATAATGTTGATGGATTTTAATAAGGATTAGATATCCTTCCAAAACAAGTTAAAACACTTTTTAACTTGAAAATACTTAGGCTAGATTGTCTATTTAATACATTCGAAACCCTTGTTTAAAACCTTTAAACAACCCTTTCGAAATCATTGAAGGTAACCCCTTCCAAACCATTGAAAGTGACCCTTTCGAAACCAGTAAAAGCATTTCGAAGACATTGGGAAAACCTTTCCTTTCTTTTCTCCGAAAGCTTCAAAACATTAGACATCCTCATTTATAACCTTTAAATATTGCCTTTCGAAAACATAGGAATAACCCTTTCTTTCAACTCTTTCGAAACCCTGGGGAACCACCGCTTTCGAAACCATTCATTAAAACCTTTCGAAATAGCCAAAACTTAATCCTTTCGAAAGCACTTTGGGTTCAATTTAAAACATGTGGAAACCTTTCGGAACCATTCCAAAATTTACCCCTTTGAAACCTTCGAAAATCGTCTCAGTCGAGACTATTTGGATTATGCCTTCAAGTAGAGCAAAAGGATCAGAAACCCATTAAAGCATCTGTTTCAAAACCATTTAAAATTATCTCTTTCGAAACCATTTGATTTTTACTTCAATCATAAAAAAAAGATTTTTAAAACATTTAAGTCAAAAGCATCTGTTTCGAATCCATTTCCTAAGTAAAGAAGTGATGGCATCAAAACCATCTCTTCGAAAGCATTGGAGAAGTGGTCAAATTTTAGAAAACAAAGTATCCCTTCGAAACCATCTTAGTCGAAAGGTAAAAAGGCGGCAACAAAAGGCCTCCACTTAGTCAATAGCAGATATTTTAAAACATAGGCGTAACCCAATCGAAACCATTTCTTTAAATCCATTAAACCCAGTCGAAAGCTGACTGAGTCGAAAGCTACTCAGTCGAAAGCCATTTAGTCGAAAGCAAGCAGACACATTTTTAATTTAAAAGCAAAGTAATGTCTCAACCCCTACGGAACCACTGATATCGACTCTTTTTTCCGCCTACATCCAATTCACTACGTACCAGTCCCCTGATACCATGTGCATTGGTTTCGACTGTGTCGAAAGCGAAGGTGAGGAGGCGAAACCTAGTGCCGAAAGCATCAAAACAATGAAGAACATGTAGCAAATAGTTCTTTTCACCTAACCTGCTTTACGTATCAAATTTTGATTGGTTGCCTCTTTCTTTACCAATAAAAAGTACTGCCATTTTTAGAACTAATCCTTTTGAATTATTTGCAAAAAGACCATTCTCCTTTTATAAATATATAAAACATTTAAGTCTCATACCTTAAATAATTTTATATACCCATTAAAACACTTAGAAAAATCTGCAAAAATTCCAGAAAATCTCTTTTAATATGTTTTCCAACATTCAAAAATTTTAGACCCAAATCTTTTATTATTTAACCGTAAATAATTATTAACCCAAATCAACATTTTCTTTACTAGAAAATTCATATGAATTCCACAAATATTCAAAAAATTCTAAAAATTAAAACCCATCTCTAAAATATCATTTATGATCTTAGTAAAAATTCGCAAGGCATTTGGATGTCATTTTATAAGGTTTTCACCTTAAAACATATCATAAAATCAATATGAATATACAAAAATCATCAACATGTATATATAATCATTCCATCATTCAAAATCATGACAAATCATTGCAAAATATTCGGAATTCATCTTAAAACCGAAAATAATAAAAATTTGAGATGTAAACATTATTCACCTTGGTTTTAGAGATTAAAGAGATTGAGATGTGAATGGATTTGATTTGCTTAAGCTCCTTCCTAGCTTTTCTCTATCTTCTTCCTCTTTCTCTTGTTAATGGTGGCCGACCTTAGTTTAATTTTTTTTGATAAAATGAAATGAACGTGTATGGGGGTACACGGCTAAGTTTTAAGGATATAGTAATGGCCTCTTTCCTATTTTACCCTTCCTCTATTTCAATTTAACTCTTATTTTAATTCATTGTTAATTGGCACGGCTACACCTTAATTATAATCAAATCTCAATTCCTTAATCAACACATTATTTAATTTAATTTAACTAACTAAATGTCCTAAATAATGTTACCAAAAATATGGGGTGTTACAAACTCCCATCCTTAAAGAATTTCATCCTCGAAATTACGATAAGGTACACAAAAAATCAAATAAGAAGGTAAA
Source organism: Allium fistulosum (assembly GCA_030737815.1). NCBI lineage: Eukaryota > Viridiplantae > Streptophyta > Magnoliopsida > Asparagales > Amaryllidaceae > Allium > Allium fistulosum. The sequence continues at coordinate 640,239,546 of CM060901.1, forward strand.
ACATACATCAAACAAACCAGGATAAGCCTCTTCTCATCTCTTGCAACAATACGAATAGGCTTCCTTACTATAGTCAAATCCGGTTCTACTACTAAGTCATCTAGCACAGCCGGTGCAATGATAGTCTCCGGTTCATTAACACACTTTCTGAGATGAGAAACATGGAAAACATCGTGGACTCCTGCTAAACTGCTCGGTAACCCAATTCTATATGCGAGCTTCCTGATCCTCTCAATAATAGGAAACGGTCCAACGAATCTCGATGCTAACTTTCCTGATTTCCCAAATCTAATCACACCCTTCATCGGTGACACTTTGATGAAAACCTGGTCTCCAACTGAGAACTCTAAATCTTTCAGCCTCTTATCTGCATAACTCTTCTGCCTAGACTGAGCCTCCTTCATTCTAGCCTGAATGACATCAATCTTTTCTACAGCTTCTCTGACCAAATCTGGACCAATAACCAACCTATCCCTGGTCTCTAACCAACAACTGGAGATTTGCATGACCTTCCATACAAAGCTTCAAACGGTGCCATCCCAATACTAGCCTGATAACTATTGTAATACGAAAACTTGACTAAATGTAGATGATCCTCTCATGATCCCCCGAAATCTAATACACAAGCTCTTAACAAATCCTCCAAGATTTTGTTAACTCTTTCCGTTTGCCCATCTGTCTGCAAATGGTAAGCGGTACTCATCTTGATCTTAGTTCCCAAAACTTCCTGCAGACTCTTTCAGAACTCACTAGTGAATAAGGGATCTATATCACTAATTATGCTACTAGGAATTCCATGCAGTCTAACCACATTCTTCATAAACAACTTTGCTAATACAGATGCCATTCTAGTTGACTTAACTGGAATGAAATGGGCACTTTTGGTCAATTTGTCCACTATGACCCATATACTATCTATGGAAACAGAATCTCATTTCCATACCGGAATATCTAATGGCTGAAGCAACCCACTTGGCTCTGGTGTTCGGCCTTTGCCTGTTGGCAAAAACACTGCTTTACCCATAAACCAATATCTCGCTTCATACCTTCCTAAAAGAAACTTCTCTTCATATCCTGATACATCTTAGTACCTCCCGGATGAACAGAGAAATTCGAACGATGGCATTCCTCTAAGACTTCTTTCCTTATGTTTCCTACACTCGGAACACATAATCTTCCTTTCTTTCTCAACCTCCCATTCTGGTCAAGACTGAAATCTTTCAAGTCATCGCTATTGGTTCCATCTCTTAACTTCCTGATCCGCTCAGCTAATACCGGATCTTCTTCCTGTTTAGAAGCAATCTTTTCGATCATCACTGGTCGAACTTCAAAACATGATAACACTATGGTTTCTCTGCTAGACCCAGCCTCAGATCTCCACTGCACTCTGCAATCTGCTAATGCTTCCAAATCTTTCCACTCAACAATCATCGCCAATACTGCATTCTGATGTTTCCTGCTAAGTGCATCTACAACCTTGTTGCCTTTCCCCAGTGTATACTCAATCCCAAAATCATAAGCGACAATAAACTCTAACCACCTCTGTTGTCTCATGTTCAACTCCTTCTGAGAGAACAAATACTTCACCGACTTATGATCTGTATATAACTCAAACCTCTCTCCCAAAAGGAAATGTCTCCATACCTTCAATGCAAAAATCACTACAGCCAATTCCAAATCATGTGTCGGATACCTGACCTCATGCGGTCCAAGCTATCTAGAAGCATAGACAATCACTTTACCTCTCTGCATCAGCACAGCTCCTAATCATGTTCCACACGCATCCGTGTAAACCACCAAATCCGGATTCCCTTCCGGAACAACCAACACCGGTGCATGGGTCAATAAGTGTTTCAAACTCTGGAATGCTTCCTCACACTTATCGGTCCACACAAACTTTACATCCTTTCTCATTAGCTTGGTCATCGGTGCTGCTACCCGTGAAAAATCCTTAATGAATCTCCAATAATAACCACCCAACCCAAGGAAACTCTTTATCTTCGTTACTGTCTCGGGTCTCTTCTAACTATTCACCGCTTCAATCTTAGTCGGATTTATTGACAACCCTTCCTCTAAGACTACATGACCAAGAAACTTCACTTCCTTCTTCCAGAAATGACACTTCGAAAATTTTGCCTTCAACTGGTGCTGCCTCAGCGTCTCAAGCACCACTCTAAGATGAACTTCATGCTCTCTTTTATCCTTAGAGTATATCAAGATATCATTTATGAAAACCAATACGAACCTATCCAAGTGCTCTTGGAAAACTCGGTTCATCAAATCCACAAAGAAAGCCAGCGCATTAGTCAGTCCAAATGGCATAACTAACCATTCGTATGACCCATATCTGGTCCTAAACGCCGTCAAAGGTATTAAATCCTCTGCTACTCTGTGCTGATGGAAACCTGTTGCCAAATCCAACTGCGAGAATACCTTGGCTCCACTCAACTAGTCGAACAAATCGTCAATCCTCGGCAATGGATATCAATTCTTTATTGTCCTCTCGTTCAACTTACGATAATCGATACATAGCCTTAATGATCCATCCGGCTTCTTAGCAAACACTGTGGATGCTCCTCAAGGCGAACTACTTGGCCTGATAAAGCTCTTGCCTTCCAAATCCACCAACTGCACCTTTAACTCCCTCATCTCTGTAGGAGGCATCCTGCTCGGCGGTCTACTCACTGGTTCTGCTCTTGGAACCAAATCTATCCGAAACTCAATGGCTCATTTCGGCGGCAATCTAACTAAAGGCTCAAAAACATCCACGAATTCTCTAACCATGAAAACTCGACTCAACTCATCATCTGATTCCATAACACCCAACGAAGCATTCACCTCACCGTTCAAACCTTCTACGACATAAACTATTCGATCACTACAATCAGGGTGTCTAAATGATATTTTCCTATCCTGGAAAAATATGCTAGCATCGTACTCACTTAACCAATCCATCCCAAGAATAATCTCGAAGCCCATAAAATCAAACACATGCAAACTGCAAACAAAATTATGATCTAACAGGTCAAACTCTAACTGGTCACATCTCAACCCTAAAGTTGCATACCCTCCTATTGGATTCGCAACCCATAAGGAAGTAACTAAATATGTGGGTTCTAAGTTAAGCTTATCTATCAAACATCTAGATATAAACGAATGTGATGCACCAGTATCAAATAGAATGCTAACAGACATACCATGAATCTGAAGCGTACCTCCCAAAACTGCCTTTCCTTTTTCCTGAGCTGTTGGGTTCGAAGTAGCAGGCTCCAATGCATACACCTTGCCCTTTCCATCCATAGCAGTCTCCTTGCACTGGCTCTTATAATGGCGAATCAGGTCATAATTAAAGCACCTGACATTATTCTTTCCAGCCGCTTCCTTAATCTTTCCAGCACGACACCCTTCTGAGTACCTTTCTTAGGAAATAACTTCCTCTTCTGATTCTACCCAACCTGGACTTCTTTAGCCTTGCTCTTCTCTAGAGAATCAAGAATCTCCTCATGCCTTAAGGCCATCTCCACTACAAAGTTAGAAGGATCTCTAATATGAGGTAATGTATCCCTGGCTAACTCAGGCTTTAACCCCCTGATAAACTTCTAATTCCTCTTCATTACTGTATCCACTGAAGCATACCTATATCTGGCCAACTCCTCAAACTTTCGGGCATACTCCAAAATAGACATCTCTCCCTGCTCTAACTCAGCAAACTTTCTGATCAGAGAAGATTGTGCCATTGCAGACATGAATCTCTCCTAGAACCTTCCCTCGAAATCTGTCCATGTAAAAATTTCCTCATCCACACTAGATGTCACACCGTTCCACCAAAACAAAGCCGCTCCCTGAAGCTGTCTGGATGCCAACCTCCTCTTATACTCATCATTAAGACCCAAGTCTGCAAAGATTCTCTCACAGTGCAGCGACCAATTTTCCACCTCTATAGCATCCTCTGTCCCCAGAAAAGGCTTCCCTCCAAGCTTAGCGTAATCTCCGCTTTAGCATAATGGTTAACTACCGGAACTTCCGAAACTCCTGCTTCTGCAGCATCTCCTACTAACACTCCAGCTGCAACTCCCGCTTGCATCATATTCATGAAAAACTGATACATAGATTCCATTCCAACTTGCAGGACTCCAGCACCTACATTCTCTGCTTGTGCCTGACCTTGGGTTCTCCTTGTACTAGGTCTAGCATTCCCATCGGTGCACTCCCCTTCTGGGTTAACTCTTCCTCTTATACCATCCATATCTGTATTCAAACCTCATGCGATGCGGAAAAATAACCTAACAAGGATAGGAGACTAGAGATAAAGCGTATACTTATATATAGCAAATACAACTACGTTACTATAACGTTATCCTATACCCCAATCTTACTCTAATTCCTTAGGAATATGTTTTAAAACCATTTTTAGTTTAAAGTTTTTCATAAACCAGGCTCTAATACCAAGTTGTAAACTTTGTGTATCTGGAGGCCAAAAGTTAAACGCTACAGATGCTGCAGTCATCCATAGTATTAACTTCTGGTGACAAAATACAGTAATGATAATGGTATTCATAATATCAGAAGAGGTTGAATATGAACAAAATCACAGATTTCCAAAAACAACATTTTACTGATTACATTTCAAAACAAATTCATATCCAAGCTACATAATCCCATATAATTTCCTAGGTAAAGATTAATTATAAACATTACAAAAATACGCCATGAGCGACATATGACGATGCCCCTTGGTTGATCAAAGCAATATAGTCTTATTTGATATAATACACAATAGAAATAAACAAAACAATCTATAACTCCTAATTAGCTATCCGTCAGCCACATGCTCGTCTTCGGAAGCTTTCTTCACCAAAATTTCTAAACCTGAAAACCTTAACTCTCAGCCTACTTAAATAAATTTTGAGCACCTGAGAGTTTAAGGGGAAACAAAAACTTCAAGTCAGACATAAAGCCTGGTGTGAATAATCCTGTTACATCATGGTTTACTGATATTAAGTGAGACCACGCTGCTTAGAGGAACGAGTTTCCCCTTACTAATATCCTCTTTAAAACATATATTTTGCAAATCCTTTCCTACAACCAAACTGGTTAATCAAACTGAGTATATCAAAATAGCAATATCCTTTATGCTAATAAATGGACTATCTGTCCATAAAACAGGTAATAAGTGGACTATCTATCCACAACAAAATAGCAAGGTCCATTATGCTAACAAATGGACTATCTGTCCATATAACTGGGCTAACTATCCGCAAACTAGACTAACTGCCCGGATCAAAATGGACTAACTGTCCGGCTTAAGATTAACTACCCTTCATCTTTTTCCTTGAAAACCTTTCCAAAATGATTTAACCTTTTAAATCATACTTATACAATGAAAATATATTCTTAGCTTTATTCTAAGCTATTTTTCCATATATATATACTTTACTCAAAATAATGTTGATGAATTTTAATAAGGATTAGCTATCCTTCCAAAACAAGTTAAAACCCTTTTTAACTTGAAAATACTTAGGCTATATTGCCCATTTAATACATTCGAAACCCTTGTTTAAAACCTTTAAACAACCCTTTCGAAATCATTGAAGGTAACCCCTTCGAAACCATTGAAAGTGACCCTTTCGAAATCACTAAAAGCCTTTCGAAAACATTGGAAAAACCTTTCCTTTCTTTTCTCCGAAAGCTTCAAAACATTAGATATCCTCTTTTAAAATCTTTAAATATTACCTTTCGAAAACATAGGAAAAACCCTTCCTTTCAACTCCTTTGAAACCCTTGGGAACCACCCTTTTTCGAAACCATTCATTAAAACCTTTCAAAACTGTCAAAACTCAATCCTTTTGAAAGCACTTGGGTTTTAAAACATATGGAAACCTTTCGAAAACTGTCAAAACTCAAAATTGCCTATTTGGGATCAATTTAAACATATGGAAACCTTTCAAAACCATTCAAAAATTTAACCCTTCAAAACCTTTAAAAATCGCCTCGGTCGAAACCATTTGGATTATGCCTTCAAGTAGAGCAAAAGGATCAGACACCCATTAAAGTCGAAAGCATCTGTTTCGAAATCCATTTAAAATTATCTCTTTTGAAACCATTTGGGTTTTACTTCAATCATAGAAAAAATGTCTTTAAAACATTTAAGTCGAAAGCATCTATTTTGAAACCATTTTCTCAGTAAAGAAGTTATGGCATCGAAACCATCCCTTCGAATGCAGTGGAGAAGTGTCCAAATTTTAGAAAACAAAGTATCCCTTCGAAACCATCCGAGTCGAAAGGTAAAAAGGCGGCAGCAAAAGGTCTCGACTTATTCGAAAGCAGTTATTTAAAAACATAGGCGCAACCCAATCGAAAACATTTCTTTAAATCCATTAAACCCAGTCGAAAGCTAATTGAGTCGAAAGCCACTCAGTCGAAAGCCATTTAGTCGAAAGCAAGCAGGTGCATTTTTAATTTAAAAGCAAAGTAATGCCTCAACCCCTTTGAAACCCCTGGTTTTGACTCCATACCTTCCGCCTACATCCAATTCACTACGTACTAATCCCCTAATACCATGTGCATTGATTTCGACTGTGTCAGAAGCGAAGATGAGGAAGCGGAACCTAGTGCTGAAAGCATCGAAATAGTGAAAAACATGTAGAAAATAGTTCTTTTCACCTTACCTGCTTTATGTGTCAAATTTTGATTGGTTGCCTCTTTCTTTACCAATAAAAAGTACTGCCATTTTCAGAACTAATCATTTTGAATTATTTGAAAAAAGCCCCTTCTCCTTTTATGAATATATAAAACATTTAGTCTCATACCTTATTTTATATACCCATTAAAACACCTAGGAAAAATCTATAAAAATTCCAGAAAATCTATTTTAATATATTTTCCAACATATAAAAATTTCAGACCCAAATCTTTTATTATTTAACCGTAAATAATTATTAACCCAAATCAACATTTTCTTTAATAGAAAATTTATATAAATTCCACAAATATTCAGAAAATTCTGAAAATTGAAACCCATCTCTAAAATATCATTTATGATCTTCATAAAAATTCGCAAGGCATTTGGATGTTATTTTATAAGGTTTTCACCTTAAAACATATCATAAAATCAATATGAACATACATAAATAATCAACATGCATATATAATTATTTCATCATTCAAAATCATGGCAAATCATTGCAAATTATTCGGATTTCATCTTAAAACCAAAAATAATAAAAATTTGAGATGTAAACATTATTCACCTTGGCCTTAGAGATTAAAGAGATTGAGATGTGAATGGATTTGATTTGCTTAAGCCTCTTCATAGCTTTTCTCTATCTTCTTCCACTTTCTCTTGTTAATGGTGGCCGGATTTAGTTTAGCGTTTTTTTTTGATAAAATGAAATAAACGTGTATAGGGGTACACGGCTAAGTTTTTGGGATATAGAAATGGCCTCTTTCATATTTTACCCTTCCTCTATTTCAATTTAACTCTTATTTTAATTCATTGTTAAATGGCACGGCTACACCTTAATTATAATCAAATCTCAATCCCCTAATCAGCACATTATTTTATTTTATTTAACTAATTAAATATCCTAAATAATGTTACCAAAAATATGCGGAGTTACAGGAATACTCCCCAAAGATAGGAATAAACAAAAGAAGCTCCTTCGAAATGCGCCCCGATTCATAATGCAGAACGAAGTTCTATACAGAAGAGGATTCTCTTCCATAGTGCTTAGGTGTGTAACCAAAGATGAAGCCAGGAAGATTCTCATGGAAATTCATGAAGGCAGCTATGGGGATCACAATGGGGGGTAGACGTTAGCAAAGAAAGTGCTCTGTTATGGATACTTCTATCCGACGCTGAATAGGGATGCAACTGATTATATGAAGCGATGTGCAAGGTGCCATAGATTCTCAAAAATTTTGAGAGCCCATCGTTAGAAATCACGTGATGGTCAGTCCCTAGCCATTCGCGATCTGGGGAATCAACATTGTTGGCGTGCTACTAATGGCGAAATAAGGAGCCAAATACGTTATCGTTGTAGTTGATTACTTTACCAAATTGGCTGAAGGGGAACCGCTTGCCACGACTGCTACTGAAAAAGTAATTAATTTTGTAATAAAAAGTATTATTTGTAGGTTCAGAGTGCCTCAGAAGATTATCACGAACAACGAGACTCAACTCGAGAGTACCGAGTTCAAAGATTTCTGTAGGTGATACCGAATCGTGAAGAGCTTCTCTGTGGTAGTGCATCCATAAGCGAATGAGCAAGTGGAAGCAGTGAACAAAATCATCCAATCCACCATAAAGAACCGGCTGACTAGAGCTAAAGGTAATAGGGTTGATGAGCTTCTACTCGCACTATAGGCTTATAGAACAACGCACAAATTGATGATCGAGAACTCCCTATTTTCCTTGGCATATGGTTCAGAAGCTATGATCCTAGTAGAACTAGAAGTCTCTTCTCATCGCGGAAGACACTTTAATTAGAGAGAAACGAGTAGCTACTGCTCGAGTCCTTTGATCAAATCGATGAGAAGTAGAAATAAGATGACTGAGGATTGCTGCTCACTAGAAGGGAGTGGCATGACAATTCGACGCAAAAGTTCGCAACTGCACCTTCGAAATAGAGGACCTCTATAACACCCCTAATTTTTAATAACATTGTTTAGGAGATCTAATTAGATAAATTAAATAGAATAATCTAAATATTAGAGTGATAAGAGGATTGAGAATGAAAATTTAATTAGAGATCATGCTTAATTAAACAAAGAGAATGAGTTTGTGGAAACAGTGTCATTAGATAATTAAAATGGAAATAACGCAAGGGCAATATGGGGATTAGCTGCCACCATAACCCCTAAACCCATGTTCCCATTTCTTTACATATTCATATTTCAAAATTTCAAAAACGTAAAACAAAAGCTCAAACCAACCATAACCTAGGGAAGGAAAAGAGGGAAAATCTATTAAAGCTAAGGAATTAAGCAAGGAGGATCAATCTAAATCAATTCTCAAGTTCCTTATCCTAAGCAAGGTGAATAATAATCAAAACTATCTCTATTTTCGTTTTTTAAAGAGCATTAGACTTTGGGTTTAAGTTTAAATCCATTATGATGATTTGATGATGATATGCTTGGATTACATGATATATTAAGTTTGTATGATAAATGTTTTATTCGATTTTAAGGCTAAAATCATTTATATTGGGTTTCGAATGACATGAGGATTTAATATGTTATGTAAAACATTATTTTGGAGATGGCTTTAATTTTTCGTAATTATCCAAGCTATGGATAATTTATTCTGAATTTTCAAAGGAAAATATGAATAATTGGGTTTAGAAATTAATTTAGTTAATTATATAATGGAATTTGGGTCCGAAATTTTTATATGTTAGATAACATATTAAAAGTGAATTTTGAGAATTTTTTGGGATTTAAATGTCTAAATTGTTTTGCTTAAGGGAAGGGCTTCTTTGCTAATTATTTTTAATTAAACCTAAGATGAATTCGGTAGTCTTTTAGGAAAAGATTTTAGTAAAGTTTATGGCAACCAATTAGATTTTTACAAATAGGCAAGTTAGTTGAAAAGAATTACTTAAAAAGGCAATGAAAATAGTTTTGCATAAGTTTATTATTTCGCCACTTTCAATAGCTACCTTTCGACCCTATACTTTCACCCCAACTAAGTCGAAACCAATATTCAAGGTATCAATGCATTGGTAAATAGTGGATTGGAGAATGGCCGTAGGTATGGAGTCGAAACCAAGCTTTTGAAGGGGTTGAGGCCTTTGTTTTACTATCCAAAGAAATGCCACTTGCCTTGTTTTCAAAATAATGCTTTCGAAAGGGTTTAATATAGATTTCGAAGAAATTGTCGCCTTTTTATTTAAATGGTAGCTTTTGAATGAGTTGCTTTGTTTCTAAATCAATGCTTTTGAAAGGGTAGTTTGAACCCAATCGAAACCATGTTGCCGCCTTTATGCCTTTTGAATGGATTGAAGTTATCAACGAGTTCGAAAGGTAGCTTTTGTTTTATAAATGTAATAAGCCACTTCCCAATGTTTTCAAAAGGTCTCCAGTAACCACTTACATCAAAGGTTTCGAAGGCAATAGCTTCAAAAGGGGTTTCGAAGCTATCCTTCCAAATGTTTTACTTAAATGATTAATGCTTTCGAATGGATGGTTCCGAAGCCATCAGTTTTCCCCCAATCACTTTTTATTAAAGGTTAATTGTTTCAAAAGGGGTACTTTCATTTATTTTCACTTTGACTCATAAGTTATTTTAAGGAGAAAAAACCCAATGGTTTCGATAGAGGTTCTTTTAAATGGTTTTGAAGCTATGCTTCTATGTGTCGAAAAAATATTCTTTGATATCTTTCGAAAGAAATGTTTTGATGGTTTCAAAAGGAAGGTTTTGATGCTTTTGAAATGTTTCGAAAGTCATAGATTTAAGTGTTTTCAAAAGAAGATTTGAAAGCTTTCGAAAGATAGATTTTAATGGTTTCGAAAGTAAAGGTCTAAGGTTTCAAAATCCTTAGTTTTCAAAATAAAGAACCCAATCTCATTTTTAAAGAAAAACCCATAGCAAAGTAAATGAGTTTTGAAATGGCTTTTAAGTATGGAGTTTTTGAAGAAGCTTTGCTTGATAAAATAATAGGTTTGAGGGATTAACCATGTTTCATATGAAAATGATTTCAAGGATATTAAACCATAAATGTTGGTGCTATTATGTTATTATGTTTGCTTCTTCTAATATACATATTCACTGTATAATGGACTCATAACTGTATTTTCGGGAGAAAAGGGGCAGAATAACCAGCTAGGTTGACCTTGTAGTGAATATAAATTGAGTTAACTCTTGTATGAGTAGAGTTGCATCCAGGAGGTCAAGTAGACCAGAACATAGAATGCCAGAGACTAATCAAAGAAGTTGTCAGATTAGACAGGTTCCTAGTAAACCCATGAAAACTATACTTTGAAAGAGTTATTGGCAAAGGCCAATAGGTTCATAGTGATCCCATGAAAACTATATCCGGATAAAATTATTGACAAAAATCAATAGGTTCATAGCCAACCCATGAAAACTATGATATAAGTGGAGTTATTGGAGATACCAATAAGTTCAGGGAGAACCCATGAAATAATTGAATGAAGTTATTGGCAGGGGCCAATAGGTTCTTAGTGATCCCATGAAAACTATGAGACCGAACAGATAGACTACAAGCTTTAAACAGGTTATTAGTCAGTCCATGAAAACTAATTGGTAAATACTGACCCTAGAAACTATAACAGAGACAAATAGTCAAATGAATGGGGATGGGAAATCCAGAATGATTTACTTGTTTGCATATCATCATAATATTTTAAATTGCTATGCTTTAACCATTGTGGATGCAGGAGCATAGTATACGGTTATTATAAATTTCTGATAAGATACCGGTGAGGGGAAAACCCGTTCTGCTAAGCGGCGTGGTCTCACTAGATATCTAAATGGTTTGAGATGGTAGGTTATTATTCATACATTGCTATATGTCTAACTTGAAGTTTATGTTTTCCCCTTAAACTCTCGGATGCTCAATTAATTTTGAGTAGTTTGAGAGTTGAGATTTTCAGGTTCTCCTTAGACGAATAAGCTTCCGGAGATATGCAGGAGGCATGCTAGCTAATAGGAGATCTTTTCTATTTTGATTCTGCTATGTTTTGTTGTAAAGGCAAAGTCTTTTAATTGCCTATGTTTAGACTCTGATCATCCAAGGGGGCATCTTCATAGGTCGCTCTTGGCGTATGTTGTAATAATTACAATTTTTCTGAACGTGGTTCTCGAATGTGGGATTATGTAATGAATTTGAAATGATTTGAAATGGAATCTGAAAGTTGTTTAATGATTTTAAAATTTTCCCATATCCATGTGTTTTTGTTATATCAATGTATCTAACATTATTGTATTTGGTCGCCAAGGATTAATAACTATAGATGATTGCAACATCCGTAGCCATTAGTTTTGGGCCTCCAAGTGGGGGATGTTACAAGTTGGTATCAGATCGTAGGTTTATGAAAACTTAATAGAAATTAAAGCCTAAAAGGTTTTTCAAAACATAATCCAATGAATTAGAAAATAAGATCGGGTTTGGGTTAATGCTATAGTATCGTACTTGTATTTGATATATATAAGTACGTATTCCCCCCTCTCTTGGACCATTCTTCTGTATCTTACTAAGGCTCGTATGCAGATTTACGAGAAAGAAGATATAGGACCAGGAAATGGAAGAGGAAATCTCAATGGAGAAAGCACTACAACAAACAGAAATGTTCGACCCACTAGGAGGAACCCGGCTCGACAGGAAAATGCTAATCAAAATGCAGATGCCAATGTAGGTGCTGGAAATCCGCCAGTAGATATGGGGATGATGTATCATTTCTTCGTCAATGTGATGCAAGTAGGAGCAGCTGCTGGAGTAGTTGGGAATGTTAGAGGAGCTAATCATGTGGCTCCAATTGGAAACAACTATGCTAAGTTGAGCAGAGATTGCACCAGTCTTGGTGAAAAGCCATTAGTGGGAATGGTGGATGCCATAGAAGTTGAGAATTGGCTATTGCATTGTGAGAGAATCTTCGTTGATTTGGGATTGAATGATGAAAAAGAGGAGAGTAGCCTCTAGGCATTTGCAGGGAGCAGCGCATCATTGGTCGAATAGTGTTATTGCTGGAGTTCCTGAGGAAGAGTTGACTTGAGCAGAATTTCGAAGGAGATTCGAGCAAAGGTTTTTGTCTGAAGTTGCTAAGTCAACATTGTTGAGAAAGTCCATGGATCTAGTACAGGGAGAGATGTCGGTAATTGAGTATGCTACTAAGTTTGATTAGCTGTCCAGATATGGGTATGCTACCATTGATACCGTCATCAAAAGGAATGAGAAGTTTTTTTGAGGATTGAGACCCAAGATTGCTAGGGCGACCCTACCACATCTCCGTGATCCTTGTAATGTTATTGCGGAGATGATAATCCGACATGAGGAAATGCTTGCTATTTATGGGAAGGAAGAGCCGGTTGAAACCCGGGGTTCTTAGGGAAAGAAGAAGAAGTTCTTTAAGAAGACGGGAACTATAAAGGAGAGGCTGCCAAGAAGGCAAAGGCGGATCTAGTCTATTTTAAGTGTGATAAGAAGGGTCATTATGCTCATAAATGCCGGACAGGCAAAGGGAAGAAGGATGCATAAAAGACGGGCGTAAAGTGCTTTAACTGCGATCGGGTTGGGCATTATAAGAATCAGTGTCCAGAACCAGTCAGGGCGGAGAGGGGAAAAGTCTTTGTTGTTGGACCATCATCCGCTAGACAAACTGCGGCTGAAAATGGAAAGACTGTGATGGAAGGTACACTTTTGATTCAGAGTATGCCAGTTAGGATACTACTTGATACCGGTGCATCACATTCATTCATATCTTAGAATTTAGTTGATAGGTTATGTTTAGAACCCACATACCTTGTTACTTCCTTAAGGGTTGCGAATTTGATAGGAGGGTATGCAACTTTGGGGATGAGATGTGACCAGTTAGAACTTGATTTGTTAGGTCATAAGTTTGCATGCAGTCTGTATGTTTTTGATTTCGTAGATTTCGGGATCATCTTGGGTATGGATTGGTTGGGTAAATACGGTGCTAGGATATTTTGCTAGCATAGGGAAATATCGTTGAGACACCCTGATAGACATAACCGAATCATATTCTCAGTGGAGAATTCTGACCAAAAAGCTTGTGCTTTGTTAAGAGCTATGGAAGTGGAAGAAGAGTTAAGTCAGGTTCGAATAGCAAGAGAGTTTGCAGATGTTTTTGCGCCGGTTACAGGACTACCACCGAAATAAGCCGTCGAGTTTCGGATAGATCTTGTACCAGGAGCTGAACATGTAAGTAGACCACCTAACAAGATGACACCGAACAAGATGAAGGAATTAATGGTGTAGCTAGTGAATCTAGAAGGGAGAAATTTTATTAGACCCAGAAGTTCGCCTTGGGGAGTGGCGGCGGTTTTTGTAAAGAAACCGGATAGGTCGTTAAGAATGTGTATCGACTATCGTAAGTTGAACAAGAAGCCGATTAAGAATAAGTATCCTTTGCCAAGAATTGATGATCTGTTTGATCAGTTGTGTGGAGCCAAAGTATTTTCCCAGTTGGATTTGGCGATAGGTTCCCATCAGTTAAGAATGGCAGAGGACAGTATTCCATTGACAGCATTTCAAACTAGGTATGGTTCGTACGGATGGTTAGTAATGCCATTCGAGTTAACGAAAGCACCGGCTTTCTTTGTAGATTTGATGAACCGAATTTTCCGAGAGTACTTGGATGGGTTCGTATTGGTAGTTATAAATGACATTTTAGTATACGCTAAGGATGAAAGAAAGCATGAAGATCATCTTAGAGTAGTGCTTGAGACGCTAAGACAGCATCAGCTGAAAGCGAAGTTTGCAAAATGTCATTTCTGGAAGAAAGAGGTTAAGTTTCTTGGTCACATGGTTTCAGAAAAGGGCTTGTTAGTCGATCCAGATAAGATCGAAGCTGTTACTAACTGGAAGAGACCAGAGACGGTGACTGAGATCAGAAGTTTTCTTGGACTTGTCGGCTATTACCAGAGATTCATTAAGGATTTCCCGTAGATAGCAGCGCCTTTGACTAAGTTAATCGGGAAGGACCTGAAGTTTGTCTGGTCCGACAAATGTGAGGAAGCATTCCTTAATTTAAAGCATTTGCTGACCAACGCACCTATGTTAGGAATTCCAGATGTAAACCAAGGGTTGGTGGGTATATCGATGCATGTGGAACTGGATTAGGAGTTGTGTTGATGCAAGAGGGTAAAATTATTGCCTATGCTTCGTGACAGCTAGACTGCATAAGGTGAGATATCCTAGTCATGATTTGGAATTGGCTACGGTGATCTTCACATTGAAGATACGGAGATATTATCTCTTAGAGGTGAGATTTGAGCTATAAACAGATCATAAGTCCTTAAGGTATATATTCTCTCAAAAGGAGTTGAATATGAGACAGTAGAGGTGATTGGAGTTTTTAGCTACTTATGATTTTAGTATAGAGTATACACCTAGGAAAGGAAATAAGGTAGCGGATGCTCTTAGCAGACGACATCGGAATGTGGTGTTAGCTATGTTGGCAGAATGGAGACATTTAGAATCTTTGACTACTTGTAGTGTACAGTTAAGATCGACTGCTAGTTCTAGTCAGAGCACCGCTATTTTGTCCTGTTTGGAAGTTCGACTAGTGTTGATCGAAAGGATTGCTTTTAAGCAGAAGGAGGATCCATTATTAGCCGATAGGATTGAAAGGCTTGAGGTTCGATCTGAGATCGATGATCTAAAAGATTTTAGTCTTGACCAGAGGGATGGTTGAGAAAGAAGAGATGGTTGTGTGTTCCGAATGTTGAGGACTTGAAGAAAGAAGTTCTTAAGGAATGTCATCGATCCAAATTTATGATTCATCCTAGAGGAACCAAGATGTATCAAGATATGAAGAGGAGCTTCTATTAGAAGGTATGAAGAAGGATGTAGGCTTGTGGGTTACGTAGTGTGCAAACTGTCAACAAGTGAAGGCCAAACATCAGAAGCCAAGTGGGTTGCTTCAACCTTTGGAGATACCAGTTTGGAAATGGAATTCGATATCCATGCATTTTATAGATGGGTTTCCAAGGTCGAATAGAGGAAATGAAAGTATATGGGTCACAGTGGATAGGTTGACCAAGAGTGCACATTTCATTCCAGTTAAGTCAACCAGGGATGGCACCTATTTTAGCTAAGTTTTTTTATGAAGAACATAGTTAGACTCCATGGAATTCCTAGTAATAGAGTCAGTGATAGAGATGGTTTGTTTACTAGTGAATTCTGAAAGAGTCTACATGATGTGTTAGGTACCAAGCTTAAGATGAGTACTGCGTATCACCCTCAAACGGATGGGCAGACAGAGAGAATCAACAAAGTACTCGAGGTTTCATTAAGAGCTTGTGTAATGGATTTTGGTGGATCTTGGGAAGATCACCTACCCATAGTGGAGTTTTCTTATAATAACAACTATCAGACTAGCATAGGAATGGCGCCTTTTGAAGATTTGTGTGGAAGGCCATGCAAATCACCCGCCAATTGGTTGGAAACTGGAGATAGATTAGCCTTGGGTCCAGATCTAGTTAGAGAGGCAACATAGAAGATTGAGTTAATCCGATAAAGGATAAGGGAAGCTCAGTCCAGACAAAAGAGTTATGCAGATAAGAGACGTAAAGACCTAGAATTCTTAGTGGGAGATAGAGTTTTTATTAAGTATCATCGATGAAGGGTGTGGTGCGATTCGGAAAGTCGGGGAAATTGTCACCGAGATACGTTGGTTCGTTCCAAGTTATCGAGAGGGTCGGAATGCTCGTATACAAAGTAGAGTTGCCGGGCATTATGGCAGGAGTCCATAACGTGTTTCATGTGTCTTATCTTCACAAGTATGTGCATGATCCAGAGACTACTATTCCTCCGACATAATTTGAAGAGTTGGTAGTAGAGCCGAAATTGACCTTTGTTAGACAACCAGTTCAGGTTATAGCAAGAGACGAGAAGAGGTTAAGAAACAAGATAGTTAAGTTGGTGAAAGTTCAGTGGAGCGACAACAAGAAGGACTGTACTTGGGAGACAGAAGACATGATTAGAGATACTTATTCTGATCTGCTATAAGGGTATGTTCTATATTTGTTTTATATAGACTGTTGCTAGTCAGGTAGGCTAGTATGGTAGTTAGGAGCTATAAAAATGATTGCCATGTTTAGTATTTAGTCCTTACTGAATTTCGAGGATGAAATTCTTTAAGGAGGGGAGCCTATAACACCCTTAATTTTTAATAACATTATTCAAGAGATTTAATTAGATAAATTAAATAGAATAATGTAAATATTAGAGTGATAAGGGGATTGAGATTTGAAAATTTAATTAGAGGCCATGCTTAATTAAAAAAAGAGAATGAGTTTGTTGAAACGGTGTCATTAGATAACTAATAAGAAAATAACGAAAGGGAAATATAGGGATTAGCCACCACCATGACCCCTAAACCCATGTTCCCATTTCTCTACACGTTCATATTTCAAAATTTCTAAAACGTAAAACAAAAGCTCAAACCGGCCATAACCTAGGGAAAGAAAAGGTGAAAAACCAATTAAAGCTAAGGAATCAGGCAAGGAGGATCAATCTAAATCAATTCTCAAGTTCCTTTTCCTAAGCAAGGTGAAAAATAATCAAAACCATCTCTATTTCGTTTTTAAAGAGCATTAGACTTCGAATTTAAGTTTAAATCCATTATGATGATTTTGATGATGATATGCTTGGATTACATGATATGTTATAATTAAACAAGTTTGTTTGATAAATGTTTTATTCGATTTTAAGGCTAAAATCATTTATATTGGATTTCGAATGCCATGAGGATTTAATATGTTATGTAAAACATTATTTTGGAGACGGGTTTAATTTTTCGTAATTATCCAAGCTATGGATAATTTATTCTGAATTTTGAAAAGAAAATATGAATAATTGGATTTAGAAATTAACTTCGGTAATTATATAAAGGAATTTGGGTTCGAAATTTTTATACGTTAGATAACATATTAAAAGTGAATTTTAAGAATTTTTGGGGATTTTTTCTAAGTAATTTACTATGAAAATTTAATTAATTTAGTTGGAGGATTTGAATGTCTAAATTGTTTTGCTTAAGAGAAGGGCTTCTTTGCTAATTATTTTTAATTAAATCTGAGATGAATTCGGCAGTCTTTTAGGAAAAGATTTTAGTAAAGTTTATGGCAACCAGTTAGATTTTTACAAATAGGCAAGTTAGTTGAAAAGTATTACTTAAAAAGGCAATGAAAACAGTTTTGCATAAGTTTTTTGTTTCGCCACTTTCAGTAGCTACCTTTCGACCCTTACTTCCGCCCCAACCAAGTCGAAACCAATACTCAAGGTATCAATGCGTTGGTAAATAGTGGATTGGAGAATGGCCGCAGGTATGGAGTCGAAACCAAGCTTTCAAAGGGGTCGAGGCCTTTGTTTTACTATCCAAAGAAATGCCACTTGCCTTCTTTTCATTCTTAAAAGAATGCTTTTGAAAAGGTTTAATATAGCTTTCGAAGAAGTTGTCACCTTTTAATTTAAATAGTAGCTTACGAATGAGTTGCCTTGTTTCTAAATCAATGCTTTCGAAAGGGTAGTTTGAACCCAATCGAGACCATGCTGCCGCCTTTATGCCTTTCGAATGGATTGAAGTTATAAACTAGTTCGAAAGGTAGCTTTTGTTTTATATATGTAGTAAGCCACTTCCCAATGTTTTCTAAAGGGCCCCAGTGGCCACTTACACCAAAGGTTTTGAAGGCAATGGCTTCGAAGGGGTTTCGAAGCTATCCTTCCAAATGTTTTACTTAAATGATTAATGCTTTCGAAGGAATGGTTCTGAAGCCATCAGTTTTCCCCCCATCACTTTTACTTAAAGGTTAATGGTTTCGAAAGGGGTACTTTCGTTTGTATTCACTTTGACTCAAAAGTTATTTTAAGGAAAAAAAACCCAATGGTTTCGAAAGAGGTACTTTTAAATAGTTTTGAAGCTATGCTTCTATGTGTTGGAAAGATATACTTTGATATCTTTCGAAAGAAATGTTTTGATGGTTTTGAAAGGAAGGTTTGATGCTTTCGAAAGTCATAGGTTTAAGTGTTTTGAAAAGAAGATTTCAAAACTTTCGACAAATAGATTTTAATGGTTTCAAAAGTAAAGGTCTAAGGTTTCGAAAGCCTTAGTTTTCAAAATAAAGAATCCAATCTCATTTTAAAGGAAAACCCATGGAAAAATAAATGAGTTTTGAAATGGCTTTTAAGTATGGAGTTTTTGAATAAGCTCTCCTTGATAAAACAATAGGTTAAAGGGATTAACCATGTTTCATATGAAAATGATTTCAAGGATATTAAACCATAAATGTTGGTGTTATTATGTTATTATGTTTGCTTCTTCTAATATAAATATTCACTGTATAATGGACTCATAACTGTATTTTGGGAAGAAAAAGGGCATAATAACCAGTTAGGTTGACCTAGTAGTGAATATAAATTGAGTTAACTCCTATATGAGTAGAGTTGAATCCAGGAGGTCAGGTAGACCAGAACATAGCACGCCCAGAGACTAATCAAAGAAGTTGTCAGATTAGACGAGTTCATAGTAAACCCATAAAAACTATATTTGTAAAAAGTTATTGACTGGGGCCAATAGGTTCGTAGTTATCCTATGACAACTATATACCGATAAAGTTATTGACAAAAGTCAATAGGTTCATAGTCAACCCATGAAAGCTATGATATAAGGGGAGTTATTGGAGATACCAATAGGTTCAGGGAGAACCCATGAAATAATTGAATGAAGTTATTGGCAGAGGCCAATAGATTCTTAGTGATCCCATGAAAACTATGAGACCGGACAGATAGTCCACAATCTTTAAACAGGTTATTAGTCAGCACATGAAAACTAATTGGTTAATAGTGATGCTAGAAACTATAACGGAGACAGATAGTCAAATGAATGGGCATGGGAAATCCAGAATGATTTACTTCTTTGCATAACATCATAATATTTTAAATTGCTTTGTTTTAACCATTGTGGATGCATGAGCATAGTATATGGTTCTTATAAATTTTATATAAGATACCAGTGAGTGAAAAACCCGTTCCACTAAGCGGCGTGGTCTCACTAGATATCTAAATGGTTTGAGATTGTAGGTTATTATTCATACCAGGCTTTATGTCTGACTCGAAGTTTATGTTTTCCCCTTAAACTCTTGGGTGCTCAATTAATTTTGAGTAGTTTGAGAGTTGAGGTTTTTAGGTTCTCCTTAGACGAATAAGTTTCCGGAGACGTGCAGGAGGCATGCTAACTAATAGGAGATCTTTTCTATTTTGATTCCGCTGTGTTTTGTTGTAAAGGCAAAGTTATTTAATTGCCTATGTTTAGACTCTGATCGTCCAAGGTGGCATCTTCGTATGTTGCTCTTGGCGTATGTTGTGATAATTATAATTTTTCTAAATGTGGTTCTCGAATGTGGGATTATGTAACGAATTTGAAATGGAATGTGAAAGTTGTTTAACGATTTTAAATTTTTTCTATATCCATGTGTTTCTGTTATATCAATATATATCTAACAATATAGTATTTGATCGCCGAGGATTAATAACTATGGATGACTACAACATCCGTAGTCGTTAGTTTTGCGCCTCCAAGTGGGGGATGTAACAACCTAGCTCTTAAACGAGTTATCCTGGGCATGTGAGTGCTTGGCCTGAACTGGAAAGGGCCATATGTGATCAGTCAAAAGCTTGGAGATGGAACATTCAAGCTGGCAACCGTCGATGGAATTCCGATTACATGTGCCTAGAACAACGACTTGTTGCGGCACCACTACACTTGATCTCTTTATTTATTATTTTCACAAATAAGCCATCCAAGGACAATTGGGGCATTGTAAATTGGCAGGACTTGCCATTTCTTCTATTCGTCAATAAAATTAGCTTCTTGAACCAATAGAACCGTGTTCTCATAAGAGAAACCGTCGGGTCGATGGTGAAAATCTACCCCTAACTTTTAAGAACTGGCATTGCTCCAGCAATGTCGGGAAGGTCCAAACTGGCAGGTCGACATTGAAAATCGACCCCAGCCTTTTAAGAATCAGCGTTTCTCTAACAATGTCGGGAAGGTCCAAACCGTCGGATCAATGGTGAAAATCGACCCCTACATTCTGAGAACCGGCGTTGCTCCAGCAACGTTGGGAAGGTGTAACAACCCGCAAATCCGTACCCCTTGAATTGACATTAATCTCCATTAATGAACTCAAGAAGAACGGAAATACGAACCATTTGAGTTAAGAAGAAGAGGTAGAAGAAGAAAATAGAAAACAACAACATCAGAATCTCACATTGCAGCGGAATAAAATATAATAGAAAACAACTGATCTTTACACAAATTAAA
This sequence comes from Allium fistulosum, assembly GCA_030737815.1. NCBI lineage: Eukaryota > Viridiplantae > Streptophyta > Magnoliopsida > Asparagales > Amaryllidaceae > Allium > Allium fistulosum. The sequence continues at coordinate 640,260,570 of CM060901.1, forward strand.
ACTATATCTGTTTTACACAATACATCATCAGAGTACTCATAACATACAACTGGACAATAATCATATCATGTCCTCAATACAACTGAATGTACAGCAATCTACACAGCGGAATATACATACACAAATACGGCATATACGTCTCGCCAACCAGCTCGTCTCTTGAGCTCCACAGCGTCATATCCAGAACCTGTTTATCTCGGTTTGGCCCGACCATTATAATAAAATAACACCCGAGTCAGTCTGGAAAACCAGCGTGAGAAAACACACTCAATTGGATTATTAAAGTTTCCAAACCCTTTGAAATCAAAAGCATCTCGTAAGACCACGCCACAAATAAACATGTCGGGTTTTTACCTTACGATAGCCAAAACACTTTTTATCAAAATCCTCTGATATTATAGTAGTGTATATATACAAATACTTATTCAAATAGCTGAAATTGTTACATGATTAAATTCCAGCTAATAGGTATACAAACAAAACCGTAAAGGCACGTAGGAAGAATGGATTTCCAACTAATGACTAGGCACTGGGGTACCACCTGTCACAGTACCTGGTCTAGATCAGCGTACCGTGGATTACTCCCAATCCCCTGCAACACAAGGCCGGAACTATCCCTTACTGGATAATTCCGAATAAAATCACCCCACGGTTGTGATCAACAACCGCACCACTAAGCCGAAATAAAAAGGGACATCTAGACAGGGATGACCTTACTCTCAAGTGGGGGCTACCCACAAAGCCTTGCTGCATAACCCCTGATTTTCAGTCATTCCCGGTTGATGAGACCTGAGGCTAAGCGTTACCTTTCAGAACATATCCCTTAGAATGCCCATCGTCCTCCTGACAATGTTCCAAAAGCATTCATCCATACAAGTCCGTCCCGGGTCAGAACGGAACCGAAGGCACTACTCCTACTACATCCATTTTGGAATCATCCTCAGGATTAGTAGCGACTAGCCCTTGCACTTCACTGTACCATCTTCGATTCAAACTCGTTTCCCACAAAACGTACAAACCGGATCGAAGTGGTTTTCGGGAAAAACTCCCGATCCCGGTCTCTTCGAACGCATTGGCCAATATTGATAGTCGGTGATTTAACTATCAATTAAAATTCACAAACATCCATCAAACAATAAATAATTTTCCAAACTATTTATTTACCTCACAAATATCTTCACAAGATATATTTCCATTTTCAACCCTTTTGAAAACAGTTTTCAAACCACACTCCTCTCATGGAATAAATTCCCAAATATTTATTTCCACTGAAAACACCAAGTACAAAACTTAAGATTTTTAAAATAATTTAAAATTCTTTATTTAAAAATATCCTTTAAGACATTTAAGTTAAAAACTACTTTAATACTTATTCAAAAATATATATTTTAGAAATACTTAAAGTAAAACTACTTTATAAAATATAAAACTAAAATTGAAATAAAAGTTAAGTCACGTTAAATTTTAAAATGAGAGATATGAAATTCTATACAAGTTTTCAAATAAATTTTTAACTAAACCATCTTTAAAATAAAACTATCTATAAAACATAGATATTTATAATTATCCTTTTTAAACGTAATACCCATTTATCCTTTTAAAATAATTACCACTAAAACTAACTTAATAAATCTTTACTTTTAAAAATTTAACAACTTATTAATTATTCCTTAAAAACAACTTAAACCTTCAACCTATACTTAAAGTCTGCTTTGAAAACGTACTTGGCTATCCAGGGAAATTCACTTCTCTTTCACATCTTTAAAAATAAATCACTACTTATTTTTAAACAAATTCACATTCATTTATAAATTCCTACCTTGAATTTATATTTCAAATATCCACCGATATTATATTTCACTTTATAAACCCAGTTTATAAATTCCAAAATCTCACTTCTCTTTTAAAATTCCAATTTTAAAATCCTAAATCAATTTCCAATTGATTTCCAATTTACTTCACCTTGAAATAAATTTCCTTGCTTACTTCATTTATTTCAAATCCATTTTATTTCTTATTTATGATTTAAAAATCTCTTTAACTGAGAATACCAATTCAGATTTCCCAAATTCCTTTCTTATCCTTTAAAATAAATTTAACCCTTGAATTTTAAATTAAATTCTTTATTTCTTTAAAATAATAACACTTAAGTTTAAATTTTATTATTTTCTCTTTTTATTCGAAATCCCCTTTCCTTACTCGAAATTTATTTACTAGAATTTAAAAATCACTTTTATTCTTTCCCACGCATTCTTTAATTTATTTAAATTCTCTATTATATTTTCTTTTACAAAAATCCATTTCTATAGATTTGATAACTCAGTATACCGAATGTATTCAATCAAACCATAGCATCCAATATTCCAATTATCAATAAAATCCATCACAGGATATCAAATAATCATTCACAGAATATTCAAACAAATCTAAATATTTTGAGGAATCCAGTTGGATCCCTCCAACCTGTTTCCCTGCATCCACAGATGTTAGCACAATACCAATTCCACTTCGAGGTGGAATATCGCGGTATATGGGTTTTAAATATTATCATCCGCTATTATGCGGTGCATAGGGTCTCATCCGCCATATAATGTGGGAATATCAACAACTCCAATATATACTATATATACTACTATATATAATATAGCACATCAAACCAATTCAATCATTCAATCAATGATTTAAATTTATCTATTAAATTTAAATAGCAACCAGATGAGTGAGATTAACTCACCTTTGCCCTTAAATTTGCAATCCACTTCAATATTGCCTGGGTTTCTCGATTTTTTTAACCTTGAATAAATGATTATATAATTTATTAATATTTGAATTGGTCAAACAAATTATTTCTATTTATTTAATTTTAACTAATAATTTAAATTTGTAAACTAATTTTCCCTTTGAAAATTCTTAGTATCTTAGAAAAAAATTAAATTAAATAGGTTAATGTAAACCAACTAGTAAATTAAAAATGTACATTTATTTTCTTTTGAAAATACATACATATATACACTTATAAAAATAGATTTCAAGGGATCTAACTTTTATAAAATCTCTACAACATCTCAAAATTCCTATATCTTCCCAAAATTGCGTATATAAATATATCTCTGTTTTAAATCTTGTATGTATATCATTTTTTTATTTACAGTAAATAACAAAACAGATTGTTACCTTACTGTTAAAAGTTATATATTTTCTTGATTCTAACCGATATAAATTTTAATCGGAAAGGAACTACCTTACCTCACTACTGATTTGAAATGGCGATGCCCAAACTCCATGACTTCGCCCCCACCGAAACCCACGCCACGCGTTGCAGTTGCACTCTCCTCTGCTCACGATTCGCCACAATCAAGCTCGAACCTCTCCAGGAACTCGCAGCCCCTTCCTGATTAGGCATCCTCAAAATTAATCAAGGAACCTATCCTACTGCTGGCCTCGCGAATCACCACATCGTCGCCCCCCTTCCAGCTTTCACGCACGCCTAAAACACTCGCGTGCTCTCGATTTGTCCCCTGCAGTCACCTCCCTCCCACTCACGATGTATGCCGCTCGAGTTGAAATCGAGTTCGATTTGATTGGAAAGCTCGGCTCCATAAGAAGATTTTTAGAGAAATAAAAGGAGAAGGGAAAGAACGAGATCTCGTTCGATTTTACACGCGGCCATTTTCTTTGTTTGATTTTGGTTTTCGTGAATTGGATTGGTTAACAAAAGATCTGAAACGAAAATGAAAGAAGGTTTAGTTTGGATCGGTAAGTAAAATCTTTCATGTGTTTTTCGTTCTGGAAGAAGGAAGAAGGCACTGTGATTTAAAATGAAAAGGAACAGCTTTGTACAGCAGAGGTAGCGTGTTAGAAATGTTTGCGTGAAAATTTTTCCTAGCTACAGTAGCCAGAAGTGATAAAAAACAGCTGATTTGATTCGTTTGACTGATCAACAAATTTTATATATTAATCTTAAATTCGATTGTCTCGACTTTGCAACTTAAAATCTTGACCTTTTACCAAGGCGTGCTGCTAGGCGTTTATAATGTTAAACCCTTATTCTGAACGCGATGGAAAAGGTTTCGAGTCCTAATTCGATCGTATGAAGAAGATAGCTTTTTGGTCCCAGTTATTATATTGAATTCGATATAAATTTCAGCGCGTTTATATATCGTATGCCCACACAACAACTTCAATCACTACGAAACTTGAAATCCGATAATAATACAATATTACAAATCCAATGGAACTGGTTTCGTCGAATTCTGAGACTGTGCCTCGGAAGGCTATTTTTAAATATCGATTTAAACGATATATTTTTAAAACTGAACAAAACCCTTTACATTCAATTTTTAAAAGCTTTTATTATCTTCAGTATTATCAATGTAAATTTTCTAAGCCTTTAAAATATTTTTAACAAGCTTAAAACTCAAGATTCTCTATTTTACCCTATTTCCAATTGTTTAATTCAATAATTAAATTATTCAATAAATAGCGATATTTGAAATTCAAGTTAAAAATTAACTTTTAAATATTTAAAATCAATTAAATATTCCAATTTCAAATATCAAAATTCCGGGTCGTCACAGAAGGTCCATACCACCGGGTCGACGGTGAAAATTGACCCCAACCTTCTGAGAATCAACGTTGCTCCGGCAACGTCGGGAAGGTCCAAACCACCTGGTCGATGGTGAAAACTAACCCCAACCTTCTAAGAACCGGTGTTGCTCTAGTAACGTCGGGAAGGCCCAAAACCGTCGGATTGACGGTATAAATCGATCCCTACCATCTGAGAACCAGCGTTGATCCGATAACGTCGGGAATGTCCAAGTTCCCAAGTCGATGGGAAAATAAACTCTAATTCTTTAAAGTTTGACATCAGCCAGAGACAGACAATAACAGAAGAAATTAACCGATGCTCGGAATGGGAAACGACAAGGAAAAATCCACAGAGTTGAGCTACTCATGTATTAGTTTCCGATGATAGAAACTGGTATAGGACTAGGATATCAACACTGAATGTGGAAGGAGTTGTTATGGAGAAAGATGATGATGATGTATCTTTACAATACATACATCCAGAATGACATTGGTTGATGATGTCAACTTGGAAGAATTCGATTGCAGCTAAGAAATTAGTGGCATTGAAAATAAAGTGCTTTGAATCAAGCACTAGAGTCAGTAGTTCCTGGAGATAGGAACTATCATGCAAATCGGACTAGGGGCAATCGAATGAATTGCTCGGGAATCCAATTTCTCATTGATGCCAAAATCTTAACATTCAGCCCCATGGACAGGGGCACATACGCTAACGGTTGGTTGAAAAGAACTCGATTGTGCCCGAACAGGAATAACCGTAGAGTTGGCTAAGCAATAGTTATGTTTTACCGAACGAAGTATTTTGGCATATATAAATAGAGCTAATACAAGCAATCATATTATATATATAGATAGTCAAACATAAATAGGCGCAATACATAAAATGCAGGAAAAGTGTACAGAAGAGAGATTACAAAGGAAAAATAAATCTTTCATTTTTAGTGATCTTTTTATGCACAAATCAAATAGCAGGGGCTGTACCTACACAATCATGGCCAATTGAAAACAAAAAAGACAAAATACAGACTCAATCACTACAATAACACAAAAACCGAATGCTCGGCCAGCATACACACTATTGATTCTTCCCCTTCCTGCCACTCTGGCTGCCTTTACTAGTTTTACCCAGACGGGTCTGGAGCTTCTCCCTCCCTTTACTCCCACTACTAGGAGGAGTCTTGCCTTTTGAGCCAGTAGATTCCCCGCTGGTTGTAGTATGTGGCTTTACGGACTGACTTGTTGAAGTCTTAATAGGCTTTATTTTAGGTAGTCGAATCTTCAGAGAAGGAACCTTTTGTTGGACGCTTGTCGGTTTTGCAGAGGTGGGCTGGTCAACTTCGGGTTCCTTCTTCACACTGATCACTTCCATATCCTTCCTCAACCTCTAAGCTATGGTTTCGTGCCTTGTCGCTTAGAAGCACCTGTAATGAGCACATCCTCCTCCTGAGATATCGAAGGATCCTTTAAATTTTTAAGAGCGGCTATCTTCTCAAAATACGGTCCCAGACAAAAGCTGGTGATAGGGGTAGAAACAGTAAGCCCTACAGAGATAGTAGTAGAAGTAGTGAAGATAGTTGCGGCTCCCGAGCCTTACATAGCTAGAGGTGCTGCTGACCTACAAGTTGACATATAAATTGGTAATGTTTAATGACATATTCTCGCGAGAACTGAAGCTTCTTGATGACTGGAGAAATGAGAGATATACCTGTAGCGGAATCCAGATAAGATACGATGAATTCGCCTTCTTCAGTCCTAAGCTCCCCGGGCTAGATCACAATGGAAGGAATGTATGGCTCATGAAGTGCAGTCGTTGTTGGAGTAGGAACCACCTGGTTCATTACAGAGCTAACCACAGGGATGCATGAATAATTATTATCAGCTCTTGAGATTTCAAAGAGGACGTTTCATGCTAACCCGAAGAGCTTGGGCCAACAAGAGTTTTAGTAGCAGCATCGACAGAATCTTTTTCGGCTTCTACAGCAAGGATAGCCCTACCGACGGGGAGAAGTTCAATATCTTGAGAGTCAAGGTACACGGCCATCAATTCTTCCTCAGAGCATGTATATCTGGCCCAAGCAAACCTCACCAATGCTTTTTCCCATACGGCGGCAAGGGTCATGGGGTAGTCATCCCTAAGCCATCTCAAGTTCTTACTCATGGCAATGCATGTATAGAAGTAAAGCATATTTGCATCGAGTTGCTCATGCATTTTGGATCTTTCATCCTCGAGTGCCTTAAGTTCTTGCTGGGCGGTTTCATCTTATTGCTACTGCATTGTTCATTCTAATTCCTACTACTTTTTTACTTCTCATATATGTAAAAACGGTTAGCCAAAATGATTAATTTGAATGAAACTTGAATTATCAGTTCTTAGCAGTTCAATTCAATTCAATGATTCAAGAAATGAAAGAAAAGAATTCAAACTCTAAGTCTTAAATGAAGTGATTGCGTTGAGCTGGAATTAGAACAGAAGTAGCTTATTAAGTATCTAAGCTAATGGGATAGAACAAACTATAATATATAGTTCTTTCTACTACACTGGCTAGTATTGTATACTAATATTAATATAGGCTTCATATAGATAAAATTACAATATGTATGTAGTAGATGTACATATAGATAAAATAAAACTTTATGGCGTGGAAGCAATTTGCTTAGCTTTACATCTGTCCCAAGGTATCATTTCCAATACATTTGTGGGGCAGGCTCGTACACATTGAGTGCACCTAATACATGTATCATAAATTTTTACTGAATGTGACATTGGGTCTATAAATTCCAGTTTGAACATAAAAAATTTCGATCTGGTAAAGTAAAAAAAAAATTATAATTATATAATTTATTATATATTTATATTTTCTTATATATAGAAACCAGATGAATCAATGATTTCTCAATTTGGAATCAAATAATGTTGGTGTTGAATTAACAGGTGATGGTTTGATGATACAAGAGGGAAGTTCTATAAAAGCAACATGAAGAATTGCTCATATACCTGTAAGTGAGGCTTATTTGGGTCATGTTATAAATGCTCTAGCTAAACCTATTGATGGAAGAGGTGAAATTTTTGCTTTTGAATCTCGATTAATTGAATCTCTTGCTCTGGCTCAAGGTCGCTACCAAGCTTTGCAATAGACAACTCCTTCACCTCCTTAGAAAGTTTCTTATTTTCTTCAACAAGCTTCTAATTCTCCTTGCAAAATCTGGTGAGTTCAGCGGCTTACTCAGCAATGGTCAAGTCCTCAACCTGGATAGTCTGGTCCTTATCGGCGATTTGCTTCTTCAGCTCAGCCCCCTCTTCAATTCAGTTTGTTCATGAATACGCTTCAACTCAATCATGAGAGTGCCAATGCATGCCTTTTGTTTGAGAGAAAGGTCTCTCTTTGGTAACCTTGACCAAAACATCCTCCCGTTCCTTAATCATTCGCTCGAGGCTAGCTTTCTCAAACTCGATGGATTGGATGTTGGTGTAGTTAATTCGATTCACATTAGAGAGGGCCTTGCATAAACATTTCCATTCATACCCAACCTTTACATCTTCTTGAACAAACTGGATGTTTTTCAGGGTGACCTCCTTCGAGACGTCCTAAATGACTTAATCAAACTTAATGTCGTGTAGGAAGAGATTAGGAAATGTAGCTGATAAACACGAAGGACTAACGGGGAGAGTGAACAAAGCAGAGAATCCATTGGAAGCAGGCGGGACAGCCGTAATCATAGCTTCAGAGATCAGAACTTGTTGGACCAAGGAAGTTTGAGCTTGAGTGTGAAGCAGAACATCAACAAAAGGAGGCCTCGGATGCTCATAAGAATCTCTGTGACGTTTAGGTACGTCTTGAGGCAGCTCGTTCTTGGCCTCCTTTTTTCCTTCTCTACTTCTCTTTCCCCTATCATTCTCCCTATCGGCCTTGCGAGCTTCTTCGGCCTCACAATCTTTCCATCTCCACCTATAATCCTTAGTTTCATAGCGATGAGGCTGGGTAGGGTCCAGAATTTGAGCTCGATAAGAACTAGCATGGCGAGAGAGCTTCTCATAGTATTCACAGCCCATGGAACCTGAAACAAGGAAGAAAACGATATTAATATTAAATCTCTTAAACAAAAATTCAATGAAAGAATGAGTGTTTGTGATCCTAGTGTGTGTAGTGCCAATGACTCCCTATCTACTCTATAGACCGTGTCGACAAGGAACTAAAGTTGGGGTCTCACCGCCTTCGCTTATGAGTCACCCAGGGGAAAAAGCAAAATCGGAGCTAGCTTTGTTTAAGATGTTGCTGACTATGAAGTTAACCTTGCCAAAATCGCTAAAGTTAACAAAAATATCTCCAAATGAATGGCCTTAAGGCATAGTCCCAACATGAGTAATTTTTGTTTTCTCCTTAACTCTTATAGGAATATCAGGAGTGATGTGCTTTGGAAGAGGTGAGCTCGGATTGATTGGACTTTAATAGAGTGTCTCTCCAAATGACTCACCCTCTCCACTAACTCGATAATCACTATCACCGTGTCATTCGCGTCTTTACCCTCCTCCTCTTCCTCTTTAATATGTAGTTGCTTGATCTCTTTTCTTTTGAATCCCTCGTCTTCTTCTGGGATTGGAAACATTCTAATGTTTTCATCTCTGTTGCTTGGAATGTCAGCGACAACAGGCACTTCAGGCTCTCCCATAATGGGCTCTTTTGAATGTACTGCACTAGAGGAACCTACAACTTCCCCTTGAAGATTCTCGCTGAAGCTACGAGTGGGGCAAGGGAATGAGTACGACCTCTAGAGCCGCTCTACGTTGGAGACTCGGTAACGACGAACCTGTCAGGGCGAAGCAGACCGCACTGCCATAGATTTTCATTCGTTAGAAGGAATGCAACGGTTTACTGACGTGATTTAACTACTTTCAAGGCATTAAGCGTTGCTTTGTGCTCATCGCTTTTGTCTCAAGCCGGGATGCCTATGAGGAAATACATATCAAGTAAGAAACTTATAAATTCTAGCACGTGAGAGGCAAGGGGAAAGGGGTGTAAATCTAGATAGCCGGGGCTGGTTGAAACCGTGTGGATATCGCATGAAGAAATATTTGTTCTTGAAGTACGAACAATTATTGGTGAGGGCCTCAATAACTTTGCATCCCTTCCAGGCTTCGATTATCATGTAGTATAGGGAATCTCTCCTACTCCTGAATTGAAGTAGATGTGTAAGCTCGTTGAACCTTGGAGGTCGGTTGAACCGATTCACGAAGAGGACGTAAAGAGAACTCAAAAGAAAATACCTATATGGATGGACTTGGAACGGAGCCAATTCGAATTCTTATAGCATCATCATGAGGAAAGGATTGAATGGCAAGATGACACTGCCTAGACACATGTACTAATTTGCATACAATATATCCCTTTAGGGGGTTGTGTGCAAACTCACCCCTCACGGGGAGAAAAACGTCCACTTCGGCAATCCCGTGCTGAAGCTGTGAAGCATCCTAGCCGTTAGATTCATCGGCACTTGCTCTGGTGGATCATTTAATATTCTTAGACCAACGAGCACATTCAAGGAAGGCGGTTGATCCACAACTGGAACAACCAGCACCAACCAACCTTGTGATTCAAATGTAGTGGTTTGGACTAGTCCAACAGGGATCGTAGGTAAAGCTTGAGCTATAGAAGACCCAGCTTTAGGAGGAGTAGAGGTGCCCTCACTGGACTTGAATCAAGGCGATCTACGAATCATTCTAAAGAGTAAAACTTGCCATTCATCACAATCAGGTATTTTTTATTTTGCATAGCAACACCCAGAATCTAAAGGATGTCGACGTGTGTTGACCAATCGAATTCTTAGAATTAACCGGGGCAAGTGAAATGTGTTAATCTATGCAGTGTGAGTCAAGTGTCATGTACACCATGAATGAACCATCCTGTGTAGATAGCTCGCTTGTGCTAGAAAAATGAGTCGCGTCATACATTGGAACGGTATGTCATAACTTACCCGTTATCGATAAATAATCAATAAAGGAACCACCGTCTGAAGCGATACAGAAGTTTTTCTTTTCAGGAACACGGGAAGTGCATAAACAAGGGAAAGCTATATGAAGGAATTATGCATCGTGACTATTTTGAGATAAGCTGTCGTGATGGGACTCAAACGACGATGGAGGCTTAGCCGAATTTTGACAAGAGATAGTCAAACCCAAAGAACCAGACTTGTCTTCGGAACGACGTGCACACAACCAAGGAAAAACTTACATTCACCACCGGTCAAGCGCAACTCAAATTTAAACCATCTCCTCTCAACTCCAATGGCCATACCCTCATCACCATTATCGTGACATGAAAAATCGCCAAACTTATCTTGTTGGAATCTAGATTCGTGCTAGGGTTTCAAAAATCTCGAGCCCGAGTTTTCCAGGTGGCAAATTGAATGGTGGCGACAAGTTCAAGGCAGTGGCGGGGGGTGATGGTAGCAACATCAAGTCAGCGATAGGTAAAGATTGGATCGGTTCTTGGGAATCTCGTAGAAGAGGAAAAGTCTGGGTGGGAAGTGAACTAGAGTGGAAGCAGAATAGGGGAATTAAAAAGTAGCTCAAAATTTTCTAAGTCCTAAGTATATAGGACTCGATGAAAAGCTATTTAACTCGGTATCGAGCTAAACAACTTGGTTATAAGCTGTTTTTCCTTCCCTGAAACTTCCAGAAAGTACGATAGAGAGAAATTATGCTTGACTATGGCATGAATTGATCTCCGGAGTGCAGGTCACGTCCTCGATGCAGAGGAATGGAATATCAACTATAACGAAGCAAAGCGATTAAAGGAAAATCTACTAATCGAAAGTAAAGTTTCCAGACGGCACTTGAACGATGAACCAGAATTCGAAGGATAGGGTTATATAATATGTCTTGATCTAGGGCACACTTGAAAAATATAGTGTTAACCAGGTTTTCAACCAAGAGAGTTCAACCAAAAGTATATGGTCAAGATAAAGATGAAATGACTCAAAAATTTGGAATCACACTTAGAGGGAATAAAGAGGCATCTGGGGGAAATATAAGAGGAATTGGGACTAAGTAAATGACTCGATACAGAGCCATTTAACTTGGTGACAAGTTGTTTTCTCACCTCATTCCTCTTCCCAAACTCCATATATCTCATATACTACTCATGCACAAGTGGTATTCCCAAAGTTTGGACAAGCAATTCCAAGTGTTGACGAGAAGAAAGTGAATAAAGCGGAAAAATTCAACTATTATAGGGAAGATCACAAGAATTAACTAAAAGTCAACAGAAAAGAGCTTGGAACACATCGAGTAGAGGATGAAAGAGAAAAACAAGAGAGGGGGTTCACTCTTCACCAAGAAAAACAGATCTATACCAATCCATTTAGGTCGGTACCGAGTTGTTTTCTTGGTTCGTGGGCCTCTGTGCTCACTTGTATAAACTCGGCTGGCATAGATCCTGCCATTTCTTCACATCCTACATCCCTTACAACAGTCACCTAGGCAGCTACTCTTAGCAGTTCTAGACTGTAGAACTTGTCAAACCAATGTACTAGTAACCTGTATCTCTAATTCTCTACAAACAACAACCAATAAACTATAAAGTGGATGTGGGTCAGAGATTGCCGAAACACTATAAAAATCTGTGTCTTGGTGTTCTATTTCCTTTTATTTTCAATATTATCTGCTAGATCTAGGTCTTACAGATTCCCTACAACTCAATCTTGGGTGTTTTCGCCATCAATAGAATATACACGAACAAAACATGATAAAAATATTTATATAAGAGACTACAATAACGAAATAACTGATAGATGAATATCAATATAGAAAGTTAGAATACATCGAACTCCACAGATGAAGTCTTAAATATAATATTTGATACATCAAGTCTCATATATAAATACATATCTGTCATGTACATACTACTACAATATCAAATATATATAAGAAGTATCGACATCGCCTCCATAGAATGCTCCAGTTGTCCTAAAAGTGTATCCCCAAAAGCACCTGACTCCCAAACTACTCAATCGAGTGCCCAAGAGTTGTCATGAGACAAACAGACAAAGACAAAACACGATCAAACATAAAGCCCGATGTGGGATGAATTTTCTCAAACTGCTATATACGAAAACAGTATACAAATAAACAGGAACTACTTGTTGGAACCGGGCTAGCCCGCAGCGGAAGTTATGGGTGAGTTTCAAAACATTTCCCTTATTAGATCTTTATTAGGCCTATGAAGTCTAATTTATTTAGAACATTTCAAAATTTTATTTAAATAAAATCTCTTATTTTATTTAATTTTTATATTATACAAATATGTATCATACACATATATGTATATGTGTGCATGTGTAACATGATAACCCATGCAAGGAATAACATGCCCGTACATAGATGTTGGGATTCACATCACAACGGACATGTAAGCTCATCTGATATATATTGTATGTTGTTCGAATATATATATATATGCAAGCTTGTTATTTATATAAATATTATATATATATATGTGTGTGTGTGTGTGTGTGTGAATGTATAAGTAAATTTTTATTTAAATAATTTTATGAGGAAGAAAATATTTAAACACTTATATATATATAACTTATATATATATGTAAAATATTAGTAATTTATATACATACATACATACATAATTATGTACTATTTAATCAATAACATAATAATTTTATATATAAAATTTGGCTATGCATATCTTATTTATATGTGAAAAAAATTGTTTTTGTTTTAATATATACGTATAACCAATATAGTATGTGACAATATCAATACATATAAGAATCGTCACCTAATCAACAATATAATATATATATAATAATATTCTAAGATTATAAGCAATATAATATAGTAAAGATATACCTAAAACTAACGGCTTAAAGCATACCTAGAAATGATGAACTCTCTGTCCATTGAAAGCTTTTCGATTCGGCGGACTACTGATCCTTGAACCGTTAGCCGTTGACTATCAGATAGTACTTCTTTTGAATTGATTTGAGTTGGATTTTCTTAAGCTCCTAGGGATGTGATTGGCCAGCAATAGAAGAGATAGCGACAGCCAAAAAGTCATTAAACAATTAGGGTTAGAGATCTTTTTATAGTGGATGAAAGAGAGAAAGATATGGATCATATCTCATACCGATTCTCATTAAATCCGAGCCATCCATTTACAACCCGTCTAGCCTATTTTTAGCCACCCCTTATAGCCTTCATAATAGCCAAATTATCACCATATCATCATAGGCTAACATCAAATTTATGCCTAAATAAATATTATTAATTAAATCTAACTTAATTGCTTATCGATATCACATATCGGTCGATACATTTATAACTATTATAAATATATTTAATAATATTTATTCCTCAGATCATATTCAAAATTTTATAATTAATATTTCATAGATATTAATTAATTTAATTACTTTATAACAATTATAAACTAATTAAATCGCTTTGTCTAAAGAGAATTCATCATTCTGGTTGTGTGACTTGTCAGGTGTAAATTTGGTCAGCGATTAACATCGAACTATTCAAATGTTAGTGTTTGCACAGGTTATGTGACATTTTGGCCAAATTTATCGCTTATTTAGTTTTGGTAAAATCCAATTTTACTTTATTAAGCGGTACCCCGCTGTGACATTTATTTACACCAATTCTCTTCGTCGGAACTATATCACTTTGGACTTATGGAATTTGGTAATAGTCAAAATTCCAGTATCATCCATATTCAACTTTATAGTCCAAACACAAAGTTCTTGGTTTAATAATAACAATTATAATTAACCAAACTGCTATGGCTAGAGACTTTGACTTTAAGTTGACTTGAGTTGACCGTGATACTAACCTCATAAAACCGAGGAGACGAATCGTCTTTTGGATAGTGCTTCACTTCCAATACTTCCACTCGACCTAACTATAGTCACCCAATGGATGCCATGCCATGATTTGACTATAATCAAATCAGAGCTTTCATATTGAAGATCTATAATATCCTCAAGTCAACAGAACTATATAAATTAGTCAAATCGATATTCTCTGTTTGACCTTAGTTATATTAACCAACATAAAACTATCAAGTGATTCATTCCATAGTTATCCAATAACTATCAGTACATAACCTCTTGGTGCCTCCAGCAGTCATGAGCAATACACTGCCCAAAATTTGGAGAGCATTACGTACTCTAGTCTCAATGGATACATCGATATCCAGTCTCAATGCATCTTGACTAGGAACATTTAAAATGGTATATTTATTTTCATTGGGATAAATTACTCTAGTCTCAACGGATATATCGATATCCAGTCTCGATGCATCTTGACTAGAAACGTTTAAAATGGTATATTTATTTTCATTATGATAAATTAGTCACGGGTACAACACTTTGTAACTACAATCACAAAACATACCATTTATAGTTTTTTCTATTAAATATTCTATGAATTAAATTAATTAATTAATATAACACATTATATCAAGTATATAATAGAAAGTAAACGCCTTTTTTTCGAACAAGATTGGTCGACGAGTTATATATATGTACCAAATTACACAATTTCCCCTAGGACATACCCTTAACTCTATCAATCTCCCGCTTGCACTTGGAGTCAATTACGGAATCTTATTCCAACTTCTCCAATCGGTTTTCTCAAAACCAATAAGGTCGATCCCACAATGAACGGGTATGCTATTATACTTTAATCATCTACTCTATCAATTAACTCTCTCCGACGCTGATAAGGTACCTTTATCATGTGGAAAATTTTGGAGCATGTCTCTTGACTTCCAATAAGATCTAAGTTCTGTTATGATTTATATCGTGACATTGTTATTATATAGCAATGTTATGTGATTCTTAACATTTGGTATACATTGTTTTATTGTGGCGCTATTCAAAGTCAATGAATCAACCACAATCTCTTCAATTTAGAACATTTCAAACTTAAAGATTCTCAATTTATTATTGACATATCATACTTAGTATCAATTATGAAATTTGAGTCTGAACATTCCTTCATAAGGAGTTCATTGTTTCTGTAAACATTTCTCTAGCATTTCATAAATACATAAGAACACCTCAAACAACCATTTAGTAATATCAATTTGGATTTGATATTTTCTTCATGTATCAAATACATAAACAATCACGATATCAAACAACATAATATGTATGATAATTCCTATTGACGATGCATAAGGAATCCATCTTACATGTTCCACATTAAACATTTTTAATAAGGTGCCATTTTATATCGATTGACATTACCAATTTCTTTTGTACTTACTACAAAAGACATCATTTACAAATCCAACGTTGAGCATTACACAACTGAGGCTGGTTTTAACACAAGTACATTGTTAAAAATCAGCAGTTATTTACTTATTGTTTAAAAATATCAATGTACCATTTAACATTCTTTCTTATGAACACACGCTTCTTCTACATTTTAACTGGAAATCAAACTATTTGATATTTCTATCAAAATACTTATTCAATTTTGATACTTATAAAATGATATTTTCGTATCGTTTCTTGGATCATGTCCAAAAACTCACAACCTCTATATCGCTTCCACTGACTTTGGGACATTTTGGTTTTATATGCAAATAGTCTATTCTAAATCATTATTTAAAATTTTCTATTTCAGGCATATGTACAAAAAAACTAATTCTTATCAATGGATAATCTTGTGAGTAAATCTGAAATAACTTGATCATACTGAATGATGAATTTATTACGCTAATTTCAACAATTGAAATTTATGAGATTATTCTTATCAAAATTTCTCATTTAATTCCAACTACATTAGTCTTGCTCATAAATACACAATCGCAGCCAATGGATCACATCTTTTTGGTTACGACTACCAAAATCATATTTTTATAACATACTTGGAATTTTTTTGAATTTGTGCCTCATTCCATATCATAACGTAGATACTCTTAATGGTTTAATTAAACAACTTAGGATTATATATTTTTGACATTGATAAGAAACTCATCGTTTCTCTTAAATATGCAAGAATACTCTCTAATGCGATGTGTTCGTTTAGGTTAGTTAAATTCATTTCACCTCATGGAATCAGTTTTATCTTTGGATCGTATCCAATTCCATTTTACTACTAATAATTTCTCAAAGAAATTCCTTCACTATGAAGTTGTTATTTCTTGAAACAATAATTAATTGTTTCTCAGTGCAATGGAATAGATATTCAAAAACATTTTTTGAATTTCATTATATATAGAACTGATTTGGTTTTAATTTACAAGACTTATGTTCAAAACATAAATATGTCATCCAATGACAGTACTTCCCAAACTACTATTAGGGAGATTCATACGAGATCCCTATCGAACAATTATTACGTGCAGATTTTCAACTTGCAAAACCTGCCAACTCCTTGGACTAAGATATGTTGAGGTTTCTTATAAACCCTTATCTTGTATTATTTTATAGAAAGAAATTAACTTAACTTCAATCATAATTAATCGTACTTCATCCAACAAAGTTCGATTACTCTTTATCGATGTAGCATTATGTATCATTGGGAGGAGTGGCTTTTGAGTTTGAATCTTTATTTATTTTTAGGTACATTCAGAACTCTTTCCAATATACCCATCGATTCACTCAAATCAAATCATTTCTATCACATGTTACATAACTTACTTCCGTTTTATATTTTATGGGCTTATCATAGACTTATACATGCATATCATATACACATGTCCATATATATGATAACTCATTAGTGAATATGATGAAGCACGTGGAACCGTTTTGGTATTAATAGACTTATGATTTCATACATCTATATGTATCAATCCAAAAAGTTCATTAACTCCTATGAAGCTCCCACTAATTGGATGCATTGCCCTTGAATATTTGAGATATAATTAACTAGTATCAGATGATTCATAATTATATAATAAAAATTATTTCTCAAAACTACGGCATAGTTTATAATTCCAAAATAATAGTAAATAATTTAGATATTTTAGTATTTTCTTAGCATCACTTTTATTGTGAAAACAAATACCACATTATAGTTTTATTTCATAACGAATATTCATAATGTTCACATTGAAAAATAGCTATGTCTATTTTTCAATCCACACCAAAAAATAGTCGTTATTTCATAAATAATGTTCGGTATATTTTATGAATTTTTTTTCATAATTTGATGCAATCAATAAGTGCTACATGGCATGCTCCCACTATTTTCTCCATTACTATAATAGCATACTAAATTTAGAGGTCTGTCATTCACTTCATATAAATTATTTATTTCATACATTGTAACTAGTTTACAACGGAGAGTTCTTTGATCAAATAGGTTGAACTCAAAGAAATAAATCTTATAGAAAACAATTTTCTATATGAAAATACAATTAAGAATAGAAATCATATTTCCTATTCCAATATTAAATATCAATTATTATTTTACAATTCTCATTTCCGAGGTTTCTTTATGAAGCTGAAGTGACCATTCACTCTCTTCATCCTAGCTATACCTTTAATCACATCTACTCTTAAACATTCAATTTCTTTCTAAATGGTCAAACCATTCATCCTTACTACAACATCATAACGAACTCTTTACCAAAGTGTACTTTAACATTCTTAACATTTATGGACATCAAATATGTTGCACTTTGTGCAAACTAATCAAGCTGACATTTCAATGATCGAATTCATAGATCTTTCTTGTAGTTTTAGTCTAGTATTGCATTTAACACAATACGATCCTTTTGTAATCAATAAAATTCAATAATCAATCTCATAGTGCTATTTATTAGCTTATTTCGAATGAACTAACTTCATCAAAGCATCGAACATTACGAACTGTAATTGTTCTCTATATAACACATACATGTGATAGTATATGGATCAAATATCCATAGTTTTGTATTGCTTTTAGAGTTTGAAACTCATATAATGCAATACATGGTCTCGACCAAATAAACGCATAAGCGACCAAATTACAAATGAATTTAATAGTTATAAAATCAGATTTTTGCATGGGTATTGAAAAATTAACATGCAAGAAGCATTTACTAGTAAGTATATGTTATATTTCTATTTGTCAATCTTCAATTTAGTTTAATTGTATATCTTAGTTGAAAAGGATTTTATCAATCACATTAAATGAACAAATTTATCAATGTATATTATTATAATATTATATATAATATGTTCTTACAATATTTGAAATGTTAAATGTTATCATTTCATTTTTATAGTAAGGCTCCCACTAGTCTTTTAAGTTTCATCAAACCCCAAGGCAAGCATTGAAGTCTTTCAACTTCACTAATAAGTTTTAAGACTCGTATGCCTTGAGATTCTGACCTTGAGGAAAGCTCAACAAATTATAGGCCCACATACAATGGATAACTCCTTATCGGTTATATCACATACAACTCCTAACCCATGGTTCCTTGTCCTATTCCCGCCTTTACCTTGAGGAAAGCTCAACAAATAAAGTAGGATTATTCACTCGCACCTTCCATTTCGTGATGGCCTAAGTATAATGCACATACTTTGAGGAAAGTTCAATAAATATGTGCAATTATCTTACCTCGTCTATTCAATATATTAATAGTACTACACATAACATCACTAACTTGAGGAAAGCTCAACAACTAAAGAGTATGCAAGTAATCTATTAATATATAAATGATAGAGGACAACTTTATACTAAAGATTCATAATCTTCAATGTATTATATCGAGTGATATCGACTTATGGAATAATGTATTTCTTATGAAATACCCTCGTGATTCAAGTGTTGAACATATTAGAAATCACGATATACGTACAATACATATGTATTTATCTCTTAAGTCTATTTAGGTTTCTTTGATGTTCCACCTTTAGCTTGTACATTCATATCATATAAATTTTATTATTATAGAACTTTTTTATTATAATTAACTTATATAATAGTCTTATGTATAATAAAATATTAACTAAATCTTATTTAATTAATTGACATTTTGATTAATTTCATATTAATATAACATTTATATTAATTAATTATTATGTGCTATAATTTTTATAGTATTACACATTTATCTTATATATGTGTTTATGCATTTAATTAATTAACCTTTAATTAATTAATTTAATTAATTTTATTTAGTTAAACAATTTTAATTAAATTATATTAATTTCAAAATTCATTTAGATACATACATATATACTTATGTTAATTTTATATTTTCATATATCATAATATACAATACATGTATATAAATTTATTAATTAATTAACTTGTCTAAGTAATATATTTTATTAATCATATTAATAAATTTTGAATTTTGAATTATTTTATACTAATTTTAAATCATTTTGAAAATTTTCATTATACTATAATATTCATAATATGTGTTATCCTGCCTTTTGGCAATGCCGTGACACCAAGAACTTGACTAGAAACCAAGGACAGTTCGTCTTGGAGATCGGTTATACATAGGTTCGCTATGGATACTAGTAAATTTTAACCAAGTCTGGATCGAGCTACAATTGATATGACACAACAAGCAAAGCTATGAAAGCCGACATTCCAAATTTCAAGTCAATCGGAGTTCGTATGATCAAGATATTGATCGATCAAGGTTGAGAAAACCAACTCTATTCGTATCCATCCAATTTCGTATCCATCATGTTAACAACACTTTGTATCCATCAACAAATGTCCATTTCATATCGGTCTCCCTCCATCCATCTTGTATCGATCTCCCACCATCGATACGAAGAGCAACAACCACCGATCAATACGAAGAAAGCAACATGAAGCATCGATACGAAGGCGGCCTCCAACCATCGATACGAAATAACATGCAAGCATCGATACGAATAGAGCCACGCATGACCGATACGAAATAGTATCGATACGAAGATGACAATGTCATACATATCCAAACTTGCATCAATCATATCTCAAGATCTACAAGTCCAAATGCCACCAAATTTTCACAAGAGCTTGCCTACAACATCAAGAATGTACCAGATCAATTTCAACCAAAAAGGATCAATTCTCGATCGATACGAATTCCATTTGTATCACTTTAATATCGAGTCAAAATCACTTGAACTCGATCCCGTGGGCCCACCCACTTGAGAGAAGAAGTCCCTCGAGATCTGGGCGAGATATTTGCTACCTACGCCTATAAATAGTGACCCTGGAACTACAGAAAATGGATCTTTTTGGCCTCTCTACACTAATACTCTGCCAAAATTGCTATTGTACTTCGATTGTACTGTTGTAATCCACTTGTAACCAGCGAGTTATAATCAATCAACATCAATCATTTCATAGCGGACTTAGGCTATACGCCGAACCACTCGAAATTTGTGTGTTTCTGTACTTTTTCTTATCTATTGATTGGTGTGTTTGTTAGATCTACCTCATTTTATATTTACTTTCATCATTCTATCTCTTCAAACTCATCCGAAGAGTGTTGTACCCAATTTTGGTACAAACAATATGTATACATTATATTTTAAATTTAACTTTAAAATTTAAAAATCTTATATTTTCAATTTTCAAAACAATATAAAATTTTTAATTATAGCATTTAAAATATTTTTCTTATTTGAAATTTAAAATTTTATTTTTAGTTTCAAAATAATTTTAAAAATTAACCCAAGACCCAATTCAAATTTGGGTCTTTTCTATTTGGAACAACATTTGGGCTGTGAGCTTAATAGTTAGCCCTAACACGACTAATTTAGACCGCATAGGCTATGTGGCTCTAATACTTTGTTGGAGTTGGGCTAGCCCGCAGCGGAAGTTAAGGGTGAATTTCAAAAAAAATCCCTTATTGGATCT
This sequence comes from Allium fistulosum, assembly GCA_030737815.1. Taxonomy (NCBI): domain Eukaryota; kingdom Viridiplantae; phylum Streptophyta; class Magnoliopsida; order Asparagales; family Amaryllidaceae; genus Allium; species Allium fistulosum. The sequence continues at coordinate 640,281,988 of CM060901.1, forward strand.
TTATTGGGCTATGAAGCTTAATTTATTTTGAACATTTCTAAATTTTATTTAAATAAAATCTCTTATTTTATTTAAATTTATAAATTATATAGTTTTGTTTAATTTATATATTAATACATATAAATATACACAGATGTATCATATACATATACGTATGTGTGTGCATATGTAACACGATATCCCATGCAAGGAATAACATGCACATATATAGATGTTGAGATTTACATCGCAACGGACATGTTAGCTCATCTGATATGTATTATATGTTGTTCAAATATATATGTGTGTGTGTGTGTGTATATATATAAGTTTGTTATTTATATAAATAATATATATATATATATATATTGTGAGTCGGCGGAATAGGATCTTATGGCTAAATTAACACTGGAGGGGGATGGATAGTGTTTAATGGATTATATGAATATTTTTCGAATTTTTTAAGATTCTACTTGGAATAATGTAATTAAAAATTACAAAAACAATTACAGAATCAAAGTGCAGATAAAAATAAATAAAGTAAAAGTAAAAAGGAAAGAACATACCAGGATTTTATATTGGTTTGGAGTTACTCTATATCCAGTCGTGCATAATTCCCTGTACAGGTTTCTTTTCAATTAGTAAATGCGAATACAATCTCGATTTCAAGGCTACAAGACATACCCTCCAGAATCCCGACCTCTTGGTAGAGTCAGTTGATTTCCGGGCTACAAGCACACCCACTAGATTTACGGGCTACTAAGCACACCTAATTGATTTTACGGACTACAATCACATCCATAAGTATAACAGTATGATTTGATAGAGTTTTACAGACTCAGTTCTTCTATCTTGATTATAATTGATCCTATAACTCTTGATTAGCACTTTGATCTTGGTTTGAGTGAGAGAGATGAGAGAAAACAGAGAGTAGATGAAGGAGAATCAAACTAGTGGTGATTGAATTTGATTCTGGTTGAATTTTGACAGAGTTTGGGTATATTTTTATTTAGAAAATGAGAGATTCTAATGAGGAGAGATGTATAAGAAAATGATGATAAAAAATTTGTTTGGAAGTTTGGTATTTATAGAGGAACAACGGACATATCCATTCGTAAAGAGATACGACGAAAATGTACTTCTTTTGAAATTTAAATTTTGAAAAAATCGACCATTATGTCGACATACATACATAGAGTATGTCGACATACTCTTTTTAAAAATTAAAAATACTTTAAAACATTATTTTGAAAACTCGTTTTTTTGCAAAATAGTTTGATACTTTGTAAAATCATTTAAGCATAGTTTATAAATATTTTAATCATAATAATACTTAATAAAACATTACATAATAATTTTGAAAATTTTAATATAATGTAAATAATATATATATATAATTAATATAATTATAACTTATTAAAGTATAAACAAAAATTCAATATATATAAACTTAAAAGCACTAAAATAATATCTTTATAAGTATAAGAGATTGAAAATCATTTTGAGAAATATTTTGAAAAGATTATTTTAAAACCAGGATGTTTAAAAAACAAATTAAAACAAAATTAGAGAAGGAGAGAGGGGTCAGGAAAGTGCTATCAAGGTTTTAACATAAATTCTACGACTCTATAACTTATTTGTAATATCTTGAAATCTTGAACTCTTGAACTCTTCAATACTCATGAGTCTTCATTCTCCAACTCTTGAAACTTTATATCACCATCTTGAATCTACTCTTGATACTGTGCAGTCTTCTTAATCAACACTTGTCTAATATTATGCATTATATACAATACAACTTGATACAACATTATTATTTATATTTTATATAATGTTTATAGTTGTTATCATTAAAAACAACACCTAAGGTACTAACATATATATCTGTGTGTGCGTGCGTGTATGCGTGTAAATGTATAAGTAAAATTTATTTAAATAATTTTATGTGGATGAAAATATTTAAACACTTATATACATATAACTTATATATATGTAAAATATTAGTAATTAATAAATATATACATAATTATGTGTAATTTAATAAATATAAAAATAATATTTATATATATATATAATATAATTATTTTTAATATCTATATATAAACATAAGGGGAATTAGTTTAAAGGACAAAAATTTGTATATTTTTAGCCTCAAGGACACGACCTCAATATTTGAACCACAAGGACAAATATTCTCCTAAAAATTATTCAAAAGGACAAACATTCTTTCAAAATTATTCACAAACATTTTTCCAAAACTGCTATCGAACTAAAAACTGATACCTAAAAACTGCTACCAATAACTACAAACTGATACCTAAAAACTTAAAAACTGATACCTAAAGAAAGTTGTCCTTCAGACTAAAATACTGATGGTCCGTCCTTGAGGCAAAAATGCTGAGAAATTTTGTCCTTGACAATAATTTCCTGTATAAACATATTTATAATATCTAAATACACACACACACACACACACACACACAGATATATATATATAAATTAAAAATAAATTAATTTTTTACTTCTAGATTGTATATACAACATGATAAAATTTTATTATATTAATATATATATATATATTAATTAGTTGAAATACAATAAAATATTAATAAAAATATTTTCGAAACATATATTTCTTAAAATTTTTAGAAAATCTAGCATAATATTTTTAGGTTTGAAAAAAATTCCCTAATTTTTCTCATTCAAAATTTATTTTTTAATAATTAATTAATTTCGACCGTATATTGTAATATGTTTTTTAAAATAGAAAAATTGTTTATTAAATTATCAGTTTTTGGCTGAGAGCTTATTTCATGATAAAATACTTTATAAAAATTATTTTTTGAAATATATTTTATTTTATATAAATTATTTAAATAATATATTGATTCAAATAATATTAAATAATTGTAAATAATTATTTAAAAATACTTTACTATTACCAAATGTTACAATTATAGTAAATATACATGTATAAAGAATATGTTCAATTATTAGCATGATATGATGATATAGATAGATACAAATCATTTAATTATAATTAAATGACTTATTAAATATATATATTAATTAATAACATAATAATTTTATATAAAAAATATTTGGCTATGCATATCTGATTTATATGTGAAAAAAATTGTTTTTGTTTTAATATATACGTATAACCAATATAGTATGTGACAATATCAATACATATAAGAATCGTCACCTAATCAATAATATAATATATATATATATATGTTAACCCGCCTTTTGGCAAGGCCGTAGATAGGCAGATTTAACTATAATCGACTGCTCATTTATCGAGACTGGAGTACGATGGGATTAGAGCCAGATGGATGGATAGACGATCAGTCATGCATGGTTCGGTATGTAGGCTAGTATGGCTCGGTCAAGGGTGGAAAGTCATGAGTGGTTCGGTCTTGGTGGCATGGTTCGGCCTTGATGATGTGGTTCGGTCTTGGCGGCGTGGCTCGGCCTTGATGATGTGGTTCGGTCTTGGCGGCGTGGCTCGGCCTTGATGATGTGGTTCGGCCTTAGCGGTGTGGCTCGGCCTTGATGATGTGGTTCGGCCTTGGTGGCGTGGCTCGGTCAGGATGGGTCGTTCGGTCTGGGAGGCATGGTTCGATCAGGATGGGTCGTTCGGTCGGCCGGATATGGTCCGGTCTGATATGGGATTGGCATTGGTGGTTCGGTCTCGATGGGGTCGGCCAAGGTAGTTCGGTCGGGCCTGGTTCGGCATGTTTCAGGTCACCCTGGGTTGGTATCGTGAGTGGATTGGCATATGTGGGTCGGTCCAAGGAAGTAGGTCAGTAGGATGAAGTGGATTGTGGTTGAAGGTGGTTCGGCCTGCCTGGGTCGGTCAGTTCAAGTCAACACTTGTGGGCCGAGCTACCTTGGTCTTGGGCCTGCACAGGGAATCCAGCCTATCTTCGTCAATAAATAAAGAGGCAGGGGTACAACTGAGGGGATCTTCTTTATGTTTCCCTTCCTCTTCTCCACTAAGGCTACTCTGCCATTGTGGCCTAAAAACTCCGGATTGTAATTGTACTTGATTCTGATATCAATAAAAAGGAAATTTATGAAGTGAACATAGGCCAGAGTCAGCCGAACCACTATAAATCCTCTGTTTTTACTGCATTCTTTTTAATATTAATTGTTCTTCATATTTATACTCTCTACATACATTCTATCTGTGATATGTGATTGTTGGCTGGTGCTTTCATCTAGATTTGGGAGTTAGTGACCCATTTTGGCGCTAACATTTTGGTGCTTTCACTGAGAACGCTAGCATTCAGGGATTCAGAAGCTTGGATTTTGGATTTAAAGGTATAGGAACTTGGATTCTGGAGACTATGGCAAAGCAATCAACCAGAAGGCAAAGGAAAGAGAGGTGTCAGCAAGAGGGAAGTCAAGAGGCTTCCTCTGGAGCTAATCAAGCCTCCGTCTACATCACTAGGGATGAGATGGAGATGATGATGGGAGCTATGCAGGAAGAATTGCTAAAAAGACAAGAGGAGATAATGCAGAACCTACTTCGATAAGTTGGACAAGTTGGACAAGCTGGAGCACAAAGTCAAGGGAATGGACCAACCGCGGCTGCTGGCAATGCAGAACAAGGAATCGGAGCTGTAGAAGTTTCTGGTGGTCAAAACCAGAACCAGACTGGAGGGATTGAAGGAAATCAGCAAATGCCTGGGGGCAGACCCCCGGGATTGGATACTGGAATAGCTATGAATGAAGCTCGACGACCAGGGACCAACGTGAACGTAAATGGCTGACATGAAGAGTACTACCCAGAGTACCCTCCCGGACATGGGGGGCAAGGTGGAAATGCGAACAGGGGACTACCCTCGGATGGAGACGAGCGGATGGATGGATTAATAAGAAGGATTATGAGAGGAGGACTATCGAGCAGAGGCTTGGAGGAAGTCAGCCGGAGTCCGTTCACTCCGTATATCAGGAATGCAAGGAACCCTCCAGAATTCAAACTGCCAACAGTGAAGGCCTATGATGGAAAATCAGATCCAACTATGCATGTAACAAGATACATCAGACATATGGAGGTGCTGGGGGCATCTGAGGAGGTGATGGCAAGGTGTTTCCCTCTATATTTTACGGATTTGGCTGCACTCTGGTTCAGGCAGCTAGAGACCGGATCAATCAGAACATGGGGCGAGCTAGTGGACCGCTTCATGAGACAATTCAGGGTTCACGTGACGCGACCGAAGAATGTGATGACATTGGCATCAATGAAGCAGAGGACCGATGAGTCCGTGAGGGGGTTTCTAATGCGGTTCAATGCAGCCGTAGCTTCAGTAGATTGCCTGGATCCATCAATGATTCTAATGGCGGCGGTAGCAGGGATTGCTGAGGGTACTGAATTCAAGGACTCATTGGCACGGGACCACCACAGGATCTTGGGGAGTTCTATCATGAGGCAGAGAGATTTATTCGGTTAGAGGATTCACGTGCCGAAAGGCAAGAGATAAACGTTGTGCAAGGCGAAGGAACGTCTGGAGAAGGACATGGGATGGATAAAGGAAAGCGCAAGCAGGACGATGGATATATTGGCTCTAACAAACGGAGGAGAGGTCGGGAACCCAAATTCGCGACGTAAGCGGACTTGACAGATAATCTAGAATGGATTTATTTGGATACTCGGGGGCAACTCCCTTATCGAAAACCACCAAGGAGGGATCCCATAGAATGGGAGCACAGGAGCGGGAAGTACTGCCTATTCCATGAGCTGGAAGGGCACTCCACGGATGAATGCCGCCACTTGAAGGACGTGGTGGAGGAACATGTTAGAAGTGGTAAGCTGCCACAATATGTGAGGGATCGGACGAGAGCAATAGAACACGAGCTGCTACCGCTTGGATCAACAGGAATGATCAGGGAATGGGGTCATGACTCGTCATCCGCTGATCGTGATGGCAAGGACCAAGTTCAAGACTTGGACTCTGGTCATCGAATAATCTTTTCTGATTTTGTTTTAAATAAATAAACAGCCATTATGCCACTTACACATGTAAGGGGACCAGAGTGATCCCCAGGCATGCTCTGAGATGGTAATAGGCTGCTTTGCCCGGAGAGGCAACCCTTAGTTTTTTCTGTTTCTCTTATTGGACATTTGGACTTTGGATTTGATAAATGGATTTTGGTTTTATGAAACAAACACCTAACCGGAGAGTTATGGGATGGATATTGGAAGTCGGTTGAAAATTAATCACTTAATGTTCGGGGACACTGAACCGGAGTGCAGGGAGCGACGCCGCTTCACCGGAGAGCGACAGGATCGGATCGCTCGTCGTTGTTTCCCCTTCACTGGAGAGTGACAGGATGGGATCCAACAAGAGCCCAGAGAGGCTACAATCGATCTAGGACTTGGGCCGTGACATCGCTTAATGTTCAGGGATACTGAACCGGAGTGCAGGTAGTGATGTTGCTTCATCGGAGAGCGACATGATCGGCTCACTCAACGTTATTTCCCCTTCACCAGAGAGTGATAGGATGGGATCCAGTAAGAGCTCGGAGAGGCTGACATCGGTCCAGGAGGATCAGGGCATCTCTTAATGTTCAGGGATGCTGAACCAAAGTGCAAGGGATAGGTTGCTTTTCCGGAGCGCAACAGGATCTGCCTATTCAATCGTTAAGTTTGGATTGAGCTTAACAAGGGTCCGAAGAGGCCATCAACAGTCCGGAGAGATTGTAGGATTTGATTACTGACTTCCAAGGTGTGAAATAGATTTGGATAGTGGCTTCGAACAGCAACAAATTTGGATAAGGACCCGGCGAGGTCCTAGACATGGGCTTTTGGACCCAGAAAGGTCCCCAATTCGGACTACAGGACACGGAGAGGTCCCGGACTCGGATAAAATGATCCGGAGAGATCGTGGATTCGGTTCATTGATTTCGAATGGATGTGGAATTGGATGAGGATTTAGTTACTAGATAGAAATCGAATATATGATTTGAGGCCATTCAAAACACACCTTCCAATAGCAAGGCATGTTTTGGGTGGCAAATGTTAACCCACCTTTTGGCAAGGCCGTAGATAGGCGGATTTAACTATAATCCACTGCTCGTTTGTCGAGATTGGAGTACGATGGGATTAGAGCCAGCTGGATGGATAGACGATCAGTCATGGATGGTTCGGTATGAAGGCTAGTATGGTTCGGTCAAGGGTGGAAAGTCATGAGTGGTTCGGTCTTGGTGGCATGGTTCGGCCTTGATGATGTGGTTCGGTCTTGGCGGCGTGGCTCGGCCTTGATGATGTGGTTCGATCTTGGTTAAATCCAATTTTACTTTATTAAGCGTTACCCGGTTGTGATATTTATTTATATCAACTCTCTTCGTCAAAACTATATCACTTTGGACTTATGGAATCTGGTAATGGTCAAAATTTCAGTATCGCCTATATTCAACTCTGTAGTCCAAGCACAAAGTCCTTGGTTCAATAATAACAATTATTATTAACTGAACTGATGTGCCTAGATATTTTGACTTTGAGTTGACTTGAGTTAATCGTGATACTAACCCCATATAACCGAGGAGACATATCCTCTCTTAAATAGTGCTTCACATCCAATACTTCCACTCGACCCAACTATAGTCACTCGATGGACGCCATGCCATAATTTGACTATAATCAAAGTGGAGCTTTCATATTGAAGATCCACAGTATTCTTAAGTCCAAAAAACTGTGTAAATTAGTTACATCAATATTTGCTACTTGACCTTGGTTATATTAACCAATAGAAACTATCGAGTGAGTCATTTGATATTTATCCAATCGCCGTCAATACATAACATCTTGGTGCCCCCAGCAGTCATGAGTAATACACTGCCTAAAATTTGGAGAGCATTACGTACTCTAGTCTCGATGGATACATTGATATCCAACCTTGATGCATCTTCACTAGAAACATTTAAAATGATATATTTATTTTCTTTGTGAAAAATTACTCACGGTTACAACACTTTGTAACTACTATCATAAAACTTATCGTTTATGGATTTTCTATTAAATACACTTTAAATTAATTAATTAATTAATATAACACATTATATCAAGTATATAATAGTAAGAAAACACCTTTATTTCAAACAAGATTTGTCAATGAGTTATATGTAACAAATTACATAATTGCCCCTACCCCTAACACTATCACTACTAAGGCATAAACATAAGCCTAATTACAGTACTAACATTCTCTAAATTACTTCATAATACTTAAAAATCACAATTAAAAAATTAATGATGGATAACAATTAAATATGAGTGGAGAACCATCCCACTCACCTTCTTCTTCTCCAAATCAAGTTCCAATCACAAAAACCCATTTTCAAGCCCTCTTTAAAGTTGAGATTTAACCCCATAGTTCACTTAATGCTAATTCCTTAATGAGTAATGTGAGGAATATGCAAAGAAGAATTGTTGTGGTTTTAATTGAATTAAAGAATTTTATTTAGGTTTGATTAGTGGATTAAAGAAAGGGGATTAAGGAAAGATTAAGAGGAGATTAGGAGATGAAGAGGAAATGAAACGTGAAATGAAAAGTGGAATTAGAATTATGAAGAAGGTTAGCCACTTGTAGACTAGCCAATGGGCCTTAGCCTAAATTCATTTCATCCACTCAACATCACTGTTCACTCCAAATGCAGTCAAGTTTATACTCATTCTTCACGTCGGAAAAGAGGTTTCAATTACGGGTGTCTGAAGACCCAATTCATCCGTCTTTAAAAGTCGAGTATAATGGGCACTCCCGTTAATTAACGACTTAATGTTTAATTAATTATTTAAATACCAAGTCATTAAAATGTGGGTTGTTGCATTCTCCCCTCCTTAAAAAGAATTTCGTCCTCGAAATTTCTACGAGTACGATAAAGTAACAAGACTGACCAAAATTTCCGAACATCAACTTAGGAAAATCTCAGCAATATCTCCCTCACGTGATTTGCGTTAAAGAATAATCGAAATATTAAAATATATCACGCATTTGGAAAACGCTTGATAACATACATCGTCTTATATTTCCCAATGTGCATACCCCTTTTTAAGAAAGCCTTTAATTATTTGGATACAAAGCTAAACAAATAAGCATTTAAGCGAGTACATTTCAGCTCTCAAGTACCAAATCGTACTATACAAAGAGGACTACATAACAACACAACAACACAAAACTAAAACATGTACAACTTTAAGTGTAGTAATCGATCCTATCACAATTATATATGACTATCAATTGGAAAGTATGATCAAATAAGTCGGTATCAAGAAATACCACAGAATCCGAGCCATATCAAAAGACGATAGACCCATATAGATTCTATCTCGACCCCTATTATAGCCATGGATGATATGATCTATTTTAGATAGCTATTGCTATCACTCTCTGAACATGTTATAACAGGTAACTTTAACTAGCATACAAATAACTAGATATACAAAACAATTAGCAACAAATAACAACAATAAAAAAATCAATCAACAATCGATCAAAACAATGCAAGCAACAATAATCAATCTTTCAACCAAACAACAATAAGAAATTAACAAGCAACAATAAGCAATGGAAAACAATAGCAAAAAAAACAATCAACAAAAAGCAATGCAAGCAACAAAATCAAGAAGTCAACCAATCAATCAGTCAACAAACACCAACAATCAATCACCAAGCAACAATAAGCAGCAACAAGCAATAACAAACATCAACAATCAATCAATCGTAGTAATAAGCAACAACAAACAATATAGGAAAAAGTAATCAGCACATAAAAAGAGTCTATACCAACATGCACGGTATCCAACAATGGTTGAAGCATGAATGCCAAACTATAAACTCCCATGAGCATGTTTGACACTCAAGATGGAAAAAATGCCTAAGTGGTGTAACTCTTTTCATGAATACAATACACAAAAAACCGTTATACCTCCCACTATGAAAAGTAAACTTACATGATATGCTGGATCATCGAGTCTCAAAACTCTCGAATAAATCCAGCAGTATGAGCCTTAAAGTTCCTTTTCTTTCGAACAGAACTTGTTCTCCAAAGGAGAAAATTATACTAATTAAATCATCATTGAATGACGACATACTAATGCTTTGGTTTTCTTAGGTTCAAATTCACCTCAACCACACAATGTCAATAGAGATAACTTACTATGTGCATTACAATGCTCGCATAGGCAAGTATCATCTCGTCACTTAGAAGATTATCCAAATTGTTAAAAAATTAGTCAAGAAATCCTTTCCTGAACAACCCCAAGCAACCTTAGCTATATTATACTAAAATTTACAATAACTAAAGATCATCCAAAATGACATGATGTTGGTTCCAAACCTTCATTTGCTCGCAAGATTTCTATGTTAAATTAGGGTCAGCAACCTGACTCTTTGCATGCGAACTTCGATCCAGTTCCTTAACCTGACTACTAAAATCTCCTTACACGGCCAAAGTCGTGCTTCGGATCGTAGTCACCTCAAGAATCCAACTCAAGTACTCACCTATAAGAATTAAGTGAAAACCCCTTTCCTAACTAGTGCAAATCACCTAGAAACTCTACGATTGAACTAGGGGTTAAGAACTACCACGTGAATGGATCAAACTTTAGAAAATATCCCTTTCGACACATGGGATACTACCATCACCTAAGGTTTACCAATACGAAGAAAAATAATTCTAACACGAATGACTTTAGGCAAGCACTTATAACTCATTTCGCTCGGTCTTTGCTCATTATTGGGCATTCATCAAACCCTACTTAGATATAAATCCAAGTCATATTTCATTGACCAACCTCACTCAACTTGTAAGCATGTGCATCAAGTCCAAATGGTAGTACTCTTGATCACTTTACCTCAACTTTGCAACTAAGGTTATTCATACAAGGTTTATCTTTATAGAAGAATTTTACCTACTATGAAAGGTGTCAAATTTAGCCTATCTACCGAGTAACTAGCAATAGAAAATATACCGCTCAAGTATCGGAGAGAACAGAAGTGGTTACCCCAAATATAGAGCATACCTCACCACATGAGCTCCTTCTATTTTTCCTAAGTAGTAGGCCTGCTAGGACCTGGTAATGCCCAAGGCATACACCATCATCACCTACACACCCCTCTACAACATAGGACAATCCTACCTCCAGTGATCAAGCCAATCGCAATTGAAGCACTTACGCTTCACTTCAGCTAGATGACATCTCCTAGCGAAATGCCCCTACTTGCCATAGGAGTCACATACTAGGCTAGCTTTCTTCTTTGCATAAGCTCGATCTTTCTTGTATCTTGGTCTTTACGCTTTGGTTGGAGCTTCAGTTTGCTTTCCACTTTTGTTATCACTAATGGTACCTCGTGGGTGCTCTCACGGAGGAGAACCATCCCAAAGAGACTTCAGAAGTGGCCCAAATAGGGATAAGACTAAGTAATGAATCTCCAACCAAGGCTTTAAAACCTAAGGCAAAGTTATTTTCCCACACCAATTGAGTACCGACCATCTCAATCCTCAAATCAAATCAAAAGATTGACTCAGTCAACATACTCCCCTACTGACAAGTTTCCCTACACGAAATGGATGAAGTGCTCAAACTATATGCCCTTCTCGATCTTAGAGATGACATAGGACCCAAAGAGATGCGTAAATTCACTCTAAGTCATAGGCCTGCTCATCAGCCACTCAAACACTAAGTCCTACCCAGCCAAAGCCTCCCCTCACCAAATGTTGAGAAGCAATCTTCCTTATGAGAACATTTTCTAGACCAATATTAACAGAAGCCCTCTCATATGCACATGTCCAAGGGTGTGCCTCAGTAATAGTCTTAGGACTCAGATATGGCTTCCCTCTAAGGCTAATGAAATCCCGGCACAACTTCAAGAGGATAAATCTGGTGGAGTTAGAAATATCGGTGCCTCAAGGACCATACCACCTCTGACGCTAACTGCATCTGTGGGAAATGTTCGTGGATGGCAAAACATCCCATGCGGTTGCTAAATAGTCTCTAAATTAAGTCGCCATCTCTGACTGCCCATCCACAGTCGTCCGTGAACTCTGTCTATTCATACTGATAGCCTGATGAAGATACTTTAGCAAATAACGATAGAAATAAATCAAAGTCCAAAAGACAAGTGGTGTGCACAGTATAATATAGTAGAAAAATACAAGTGTGCTCTCTCAATGTATCTCCTTTTACCAGATTGATTAACACAAACTGGTCTACTTGGTTCGAATGTTAAGCCTAAGCTCTGATACAAAGTGTAACAACCCGCCCTTCATAATACCTAGAAATCAGCATTGAATGACAAAGTTTGACTTCCAATTGCTACAAATGACAGATTATCGGGGAAAAAACAAACATTATACAAAGGCGTATCGATAGAATCTCACAGTGGAATGATAACATATAATATACCAAATATACATGAACAGAACATGATAACCATATTTATATAAGAGACAGCACTAGTGGAAATAACTGGTAGATGGATATCAATACAAAAAATCAAAATACATCGAACTCCATATAGACAAAGTCTTGAATATAGTATCTAATACATCAAGTCTCTTATAAAATACATATCTGTTATATACTACTACAATATCATATATATATAGGAAGTACCGACATTGCCTCCATAGAATGCTCCAATTGTCTTAAAAGCGTATCCCTAAAAGCACCTGACTCCAAAACTACTCAATCGAGTATCCGACAATTGTCATGACATAAACAGACAAAGACAAAATACGGTCAGACACAAAGCCTGGTGCGAGGGTAACTATCTCAAAATACTGTATATTAAAATTATATATAAAAAACCGGAATTACTAAGGCATAAACATAAGCCTAATTACTTTGTAACATTCTCTAAATTACTTCATAATACTTCAAAATCACAATTAACAAATGAATGAAAGATAACAAGTAAATATGAGTAGAGAACACCTCACTCACCTTCTTCTTCCCCAAATCAAGCTCCAAATATAAAAGCCCATTGTCAAGCTCTCTTTAAAGTTAACTCCATACAACACTTCATGTTAATTCCTTGATGGGTTATGTGAGGGGTAGGTTAAGAAGAATTGTAGTGATTTTAGCTTGAATTTAGGAATTTTATTTAGGCTCGGATTAATGGATTAAAGAAAAGGGATTAAGGAAAGATTAAGTGGAGATTAGGAGATGAAGAGGAAATGAAACGTGAAATGAAAAGTGGAATGAGAATTATGAAGAGGGTTAGCCACTTATAGGCTAGCAAATGGGCCTTAGTCCAAATTCATTTCATCCACTCAAAATCACAATTCACTCCAAAAATTCATCAACTCTGAACGTAGTCAAGTTTATACTCATTCTTCTCTTGTCGGAAAAGCGATCTCAACTACGGGTGTCTTAAGTACTAATTCATCTATCTTTAAAACTCTAGTATAATGGGCGCTTCTATTAATTGACGACTTAGTATTTAAATTAATTAGTTAAATACCAAGTTGTTAAAATGTAGGTTATCACAATACCTCCTTCGTTGACGAGAGTTATAACTACCAATGGTTATAAAACCCAACTATACATACAACAACAAAAGCACCTATACTGCATAACGTAAATTAAATAAAAACTAATATTAGCTTGCCTCATACACATCTTTGGAAGTTTTATTCATCTAAAATCTGAAAACTCTACTCCTGACCTACTCCAATAAGTACCCAAAAGTTTACGGGGTTATAAAAAAGTTCAGGTCAGACAAAAGTCTTGTGTGAATACTATTAGTCCATTCCAATAAAATAGATATATAGCAAGATCACACAACTAAGCATAACCGGTTTCCCCTCACCGGTATCTTACAATCAAATGGAAATAATAACATCCATCTAAAACTACAATGGTTAGAACAATACATAATAAAGAATGCATAATCGTCCAAAGATGAATGGTTTGGTTTTCAATACGGTTAAGGGTTACACATTCCTACATCTGCCCATCCCATTAAGTGTCCATACATCATTAGAGTTTTCCCAAGGTCATTATGAACCTATTAGTTTTCACAGCCAACTAAAGACCTCTCAGGCTGTCTTAGGCCAAAAATATAACCAAATAATCCAACGGTCTTCCATTCCTATAAGAGTACCATGCTACTCTCGTGACATAAGAAAAATAGTAACAATGGTCTTCTATTTCCTTAAGGATACCATGATATCCCCATGGAGGAAGAAGAAAAATATTGGTGAGTGCCAGTGCTAGGATTCCCGAATGTGCAACCACAAATTTTTAGCTTTAATAACGCCAAAGCCCTATGCATTAGAATCAGAAACCTCATTAGCCAAGGCCTAATAGCTAAAGTGAGGGAGCTACCTTGACACCAGTCTCCACCCTTAAAATATGGTTTTTTAAACATCAAATAAGTCATTTCCCTTGATTAATCATGGGCATACTAACACAATTTGATCTCCACGGTCTCCTGAATATAATTCTACTCACAAAGTAGTTTAGTCTAACCATAACCACTAGTGGAACAAACCTAATTAGTCATTAATTCTGAAACCCCAAGGTCATAATTATTGGGTGATATCATATGAGTCGGCGTGTCAGTAACTTACATAAACGATAACATAACTGATTAGCAAACATAAGTGAACATTAGAAATACCAAGTATCGTACTAACATGTTCCCATGATAGCCATTTAAACAAACCACATATAAACATACATGAAGTTTATTCCATACAAAGTTTGTAAATTGTGTTAAATTACCATTACCTTCTTTAAAAACCATATCATTCAAATTTATAATTTAACAAAAATCCATATTTTGTTGCTAGGAAAATCTCGGATAATACTCAGCCATATGCTATCGCATGTATAAAAATAAGGCTATCACACTTCTCAGTAATTTTTAGTGTTGTCGCACCTTTAAAATATTTTAACTATCGTAAGTATAAAAGCCCATGTGCTACCGCACCTTCAAAATACTTAAACTATCATAAGTATAAAAGCCCATGTGCTACCGCACCTTTAAAACAGCCATCGTGAGTATAAAAATCATTATGATATCGCACTTCTAAAATCGCTATTGTAAAACAAGCAATGCATAGTTGTCATAAAATATAAAATCATGTGCTATCGCACCTTTAAATAGTTATCGCATGAAAAATAATATATATAGTGATCGTAAAAAATAAAATCTCGTGACATCGCATCATTAAATAATTATCGAAAAACAAAGAATACATAGCTATCGTAAAACATAAAATCTTGTGTTGTCGCTCTTTTAAGTAACTATCGTAAAACAAATAATAAATAGTTATCATAAAAATTAAAATCTTGTGCATTCGCACTTTTGCAGTAGGCTATCGTAAGCGTAAAATCACAGTGTTATCGCACTTATAAATCTTCTAAAACTGTTTTATTTCCTTAAAAGCGATAATTTTTTATCGGATTATTCCATATGTCAAATTCCTATTAGTTAATGAAAATCTTTACAGAAATCCATTTTTGGAAAACTAGAGGGAACTCTCATGTTCCATAGCAGCGATAGTTTCTAGCCTTGTTCTTGGAGCAGTTGGTGGCTGCAGTGCTAGCAAAGCATCAATCTTGTCCATAAGAGCCTCTTGGCTATTCGCCATTTTCGGGTTAAATTGGTTGACCATTTGGTTTTTCTCTCCGCTAGTTAGAACCTCTTAGGCTTGAATAGAAGGGATGATAACCAAAAGCAAAAGGAGATAGTTGGTGGAGCTACAAGAATCACCAATGAAGGTAATGGAAGTACTCCTCCAGTTGGAGGAAAAACTGCTATAAACCCTAACCTAGGTGTGAAGCCTCCACAAGAGAATATTGCAATGCTTATTTCCGATTTTGAAGATGACATGCAACCTAATGGTGATGGATTGGAACTCAATGCCGACATAAGCAGGCAAAACGGCGAAATGGAAGTTCAAATTGCTGCTATAAGGTCAAGCGCGCATCAACGGAATTCTGAAAAAGTGGTTCTCTCGGAAAAATAGAGAGCCTATGCTTCAGTTGGCAAACCAGGGTCGTTTATAGAGTCAAACGCTTGGCGTAGCCCCTAACAGTCGAAATTTGGACTACAGGACTAGTGAGGCATTCATTGCGGACATGGTCAAATGCTAAATGGAAGAAAATAAAGGCAAGAAAGATGACGATTAGGGTACTACACCAAGCCGAACTCCATTTACTGAAAATATTCTAAGGGTAGAGTATCCCGGGAAGTTTACTATGCCTACCATGCCATTATATAACAAAATAACGAACCTTAAACAGCACCTGTGCAAATATGGATGGCATACGGATGGAGCAAGGACAACAGATGATGTCTGCTGCAGAAGTATCCTAATGGATTTGGGTTTCGAGTTAATATAAACTCACATCAAAATAGAAAAATATAATAGAACATAATAATGACTGAGGCTGCTAACTTGGAATCAATAATATTTCTTGGATGTTTAATTGCCTTGTCAACGTCAAGCATGAATAAGAAGACTTCACCATCTACTGTTTCCGTCTTGCACCAGTAGCATGTCCCTCTAAATCTATCATGTCGGTTGTAATGAGGAGGGGGTCAAAACAACCTTCTAGTGACTGAAAATTACATACTTTATCCATGACACTAAGTTATGCCGATTGACTCCTATTTAAGTATTATGTCTATTATTTACGGCTAATCCATTCAATCTTATGTGGGCGTACGCTATGCCTATCCACATATATGTCTAAACATTATACTACCCAAAATCCCTGACCACTTAATACTTCTTAAATTGGGAGGAGGCATACCCAACGGCCATTTAATACCACAATCCCCAAAGCGGACCCTCCGCAATGTAAATGCTAGTCAATTGGTCCTAGCTATAGAGACCATGACCCTTATATACAGCTTTATAATTTATAATTTGATTGTCGAACTACTAACGCATCTCAAAGACTCATATAAGGTTAACTAGCCTACCACCAACAAACAAACAACTAACTAACTAAATTTGAGGTCTGTGCATGCCCCATACAGATTCTACACTAGTAGAAAGCAAAATGTGTTAGGGCATAACCTGATCCTTTTCTACCGACCACTGGAGACCACTGATGGTCATAACCTATATGTCAGCCGTACTACTAAATATTGGCCCAATAAAAATACTGACATATAGGTTGATGCCTTGCTACTAAATACCGGTCCAAAATATTAATTAATACCATAATTAATTGATTAGTTACCATTTATATTTGAACTTTCCCTTCATCGGATAATTCATATCAATTCTAAAATGCATGAGAAAAATCCATAAAATCCTTTAAATTTGATTTTCTATCTTTTAACACACATAAAAATTCCAGGAAATTTTTTTTTCTTCATATTTTAGATAATTAAAATCCAAAATTAAGCATTTTCTCAACTTAAAAAATTCATAGAAAATCGTAATAAATTTGGAAAATTATGGAGTTAAAAACCATCTCTAAATTAATGTTTTACATAACATATGAAAATTTCAAAGCATTTGGAGATTATTATCATAAGTTCAAAGTTTGGAAATCATTTTTATTAATTACATAATTTCACAGATGATAACCATAAATCCATACAACTGATTTTCTCAACCGAAAACATGTTCTAACATCATCTCAAACTTGGATCCCATCGAATCCGAACTAGATAAAAAAGTAGGGATGATAGCATTATTCACCATGATTAGTTATAATATGGATATAATTACCTCAGCTTCCTTCTTCAACCTTTTTCCTTCTTCTTCTTTCTCTTTTTCTTTTGTTTAGTGAATTTTAATGGAGTTCTCTTAGTTTTCTTTTGTCTTTATTGTATATAAGGTGAGGCCAAGATTACAAGGGAGAGGGGAGAGGGGGGAGAGAGAGTTAGGGGAAATAAAATAAAAGCATTATATCCCTTTCCTTATCCTTCCCTGATTTACTTAAACCTCTTAATTCCTTTCCTCTTAGAAACAATACTCCATTTAAAGTTTTAAATTTTAAAATTAAACATTATGGAAAATCTCTATACTTCATACATTTTCCCACGTTATTTATTTAATTATTAGTTAATTAAATTTTTGGAGTAATGTGCCATAAAAATAGGAGTATTATAGGCTCCCTTTTTTATAAAAATGTTGTCCTTGAAATTTCGTTAAGGTATAACAATCAAGTATGTTAATCATGCATACATGTGACACAAGGACATAAAAAATCTAGTATTGCTAGCATAAAAACTCGTCAAATGTCTATATAACCTATGTAGCATACATCAAAATAACTTAGGATAAGCCTCTCTAATTATATTCTCAATCTTCCAGGTATAGTCTCTTTCATTAGAACTCACTAGACTATTACAAACTTGATTGTCTTAATTTTAAGCTCCTTCGTATCCCGATCCATATACAAATAGTGTTATCCCGCCTTTTGGCAAGGCCGTGATACAAAGAAACTGATCGGAAACTGAAGACGGTCCATTCTGGAGATAGATTGCACATAGGTCTACTATGGATACTAATAAACTTTGCCCGAGTCCGGATCAAGCTACAATTGATATGACATGACAAGCAAAGCTATGAAAGCCAACATTTCAAATTTCAAGTCGATCGGAGTTCGTATGCTCAAGTTAGGGATCGATCAAATTCTGTGAAAAGTACGTTCTGTTCGTATCCATCTATTTCGCATCGATCCATTTCGTATCCATCTGTTTTGTATCGATCCATTTCGTATCCATCGGTCCACAAGCCTCAGTTCGTATCCATCACCTTGCAGTGACCCTATTCGTATCCATCAAGTATCACTCCCTCTTCGTATCCATCTATGAGAAATGCGGATTAAGGATCTTAAGGCTAGAATTAACACTAGAGGGGGGGTGAATATTGTTTTAAGAAATTTGTTAATCTTTTTGAGTTTATCTAACTTTATTAACAATGTATACACTAATTAGACACAGATATGAACACAGAATCAAACACAGATGCAAATATAAAGTAAAAGCAGTAAAGGAAAGAACACACCGGATTTTATACTGGTTCGGAGTTACCCTACATCTAGTCCCGTACAACTAAGTATGGATTTCCTTTCAAAAGCAATTCAACAATTACAACCCTCAATTTCAAGGCTACGAGGTATACCCTCCAGAATACCAATCCTCTGGGTAGGGATACTTGATTTCCCAGGCAACAAGTTCACCCAATTGATTTCCAGGGCTACAATCACACCTTTTCTCGCTAATATAGTACAAAGAAGTCTATAATCTGAATAGCACTGAGAACCTTGTAGAGATAGTGATGTAGAATCAAACTAGAAGTAATCGAGTATGATTCGATGTTGATTTCGGCAGAGTAATGGTATGATTTTGTAATAAGAAATGAGGAAGATGAAGAGGAGTGAAAATCAGAAAAATATGATTTAAAATTCATTGAAACTGACCCCTATTTATAGAAAACCAATAGTCATGACCATTCATGAAGAGTTATGGCGAATAGACACTTCTTTTGAAATTTGAACTTCAACTGTCACTATGTCGACATACTACCTAGGGGCATGTCGACATCCCTCAGCCAAAAATGATAATTTGAATTTCTATAAAAACAATATTTATCTTATATAAAAACTATTTAAAACTTTATAAATATACTTGAATATAGTTGAAATTCATAAGTAAATATAAAGAACAATAAATACATAATTTAACTATAATTTTATATTTAAATCTAAGTATAAATATTATTAGTTAAATATATTATTTGAAAAGACATTTTAAAAACAGGAGTATTTTGACTTTGAAATTAAAGATGTTTTGAGGCTAAAATTATTTAAAATCAGGATAGAGAGTTTTGAATCTTTTAAAAGGAAAGTTTTGCAAGCATTTTGAAAACAAGATAATTTTGTAAAATCATTTGAATTAAAATTAGTGGATACAAAACAATGTTCCACTAGATTTTCGTAGGTTCCATCCTACTTAGGGTTCCATCCCTTTAACGGGCTCAAAGTGGATTCCATTCCACGAATAAATTGGATATTAAGATGCCAGTGCTTTTCTATGAGTTTTAACAAATATTCCTAATAAAACAAACTTAACCTTGAACTCTTGATAATCTTGATACTCATGAGTCTTCTATCTTTGTATCTTGAATCTCTATACTGTACCGTCTTCATTCTTGATACCTGCATGGTTAGATCCTGCAAATACATATATATCTAAACTTGTAATGTTAGTATTTATATTTTATAATCTATTCTAAGGTTTTTGTCATCAAAACCATCATCTCATGGACTAACAATCTCCCCCTTTTTGATGATGACAACCTTTGTTTATAAAATATTCCTTCTATCCTAATAACTCTAATAACTCCCCCTTAATCTATGCCTAACTATCCTATTTTATATTTCTCCCCCTTTGTCATCAACAAAAACTATCTCTAAACTATATAACTCCCCCTAAA
Organism: Allium fistulosum; assembly: GCA_030737815.1. NCBI lineage: Eukaryota > Viridiplantae > Streptophyta > Magnoliopsida > Asparagales > Amaryllidaceae > Allium > Allium fistulosum. The sequence continues at coordinate 640,302,394 of CM060901.1, forward strand.
ACTTATCACTCTATGACGTGTGATTATAATGATAGTGTTATCATAAATAATCAACACTTAGATCTAAAACTAAAACTTAGTCCTAAACCACTAACTATAAAACTCCCCCTTAAACTAATACTAGAACAAAGTATAGTAAATGAATTGTGAAATATATTAACTTAATTATACTATAATTATTCAATAAATATGTATAAATATATTTCAGACAATATAATCAACACATACATCAAAACCAATCATGTCAGACAAGTCAAACAAATCAATCAATTCAAACAAGTCAATCAAGTCAATCAAGTCAATCAAATCAAACAAGTCAATCAAGTCAAACAATTCAAACAAGTCAATCAAATCAACCAAAAACTAATAATCCTATATTATAAGACAATACTACAAACTCCTCCTAAATAAGATACACTCGTTATGTATACATGTATGCAATATGTAGTTTGTAAAGCAGTATGAAGTGTATAACATATGCAATGTAGCATGAGATAATATGCGAAATGAAGTGCGACTTGTGATGCAAATGATTATGATATGCATTGTAATTTATGATGTAATATGCAATGAAATGTGATATGAAATATGATGCATAATGATATGTAATAAAATGATAATGAAGTAAAATAATTTGCAGAATGATATGATGATATATATACTATGGTAAGAGATATTCAGACTATAAGGTAAACATGAGTGATAAATAATATCTAATTGGCAAGCATATATATATATATATATATATCTGTGTGTGTGTGTGTGTGTCTATATATGTATGTATTCATATATCAAACTATTTATTATACTTCAACCAAACAAAGGTAAAACACACCAATTACTAAACCTAAGTTAAGGAAACTAATGAATGGGACAGAAAGAGTTGTAAAGTAAGAGTTTAAAGGTAATAAATGGTATTAAAACTATAACATATTCATGAAAGGTAGTAATCAAACTCAATATCAAAATTAAATTGCTAAGAGATATGGACCTAAACTATATATATATATATATATGATCAAATATAAAAATTAATAGCCTACTTAAATAATTATTTTAACTTGATTGTTTTTATTTTATTTTTATTTTTAAGAATCCAAACTTCCATGTTTATAAAATACTTAACTTACTAATTAAAACCTTTATATTAAATTTTTATTGACTAAAATATTTAGAAACATGTTTAAACATTTTTTTTAAAATATCATACTGAAATATTAAAAATAACAAAGATTAAAAAACTAAAATAAACATGTGTTATATTAAGGCCTCTTTCATTTAAATTTTAATTAATTACTAAAGAATATCTAAACATTAATTTTAAATATTCTAATATAAGTTAGAAAATAATTTCTAAAAAGAATAGAGAAAAATACTTAGTTTAAATATCGTTATTTTATAATTTAAAGTTTTAAGTAGAAAAGACAGCATTTACAGAATGCTATAAAAAGTTTTTGCATTAAAATATATATACAAAGCATTATAAAAAGAAACTGCGGTATTTACCAAATGCTGTGAAAAGTTTCAGAAACACTACAGCGTTTCAAAGCACAGAAATGCTATAAAAACGTATTTGCAGCGTAACAAAAGCAAAGACAGCATTTCAGAAATGCTATCTAAAGTTCTGGGCAAAAATGGTGATTTTTGACCCAATTGTTATAGTAGTTAATATAATTAAAGTAAAAAAATAAATGAATAAATAATGAGAATACATGTGTAAAGATACTTGGCATTATGCATGTAAAAATGCTTTTATTAAAATGTATGTCACTATCTACTTATATGATAAGTATCATGTGATGTGATGCAATCTTATTAATTGAAGAAATCTATAAGTAAAGCCTTATTCTAACATTCTAAATTCCTTTTATTAATTTCTTAAAAATATAAAATTAGTATCTTAAAAGAAATATAGTACGAGAAATAAAAACAACATTAGATAAGTTAAAACTACGAATGAAGGTATGCTTTCTTTCTTAATATAATTGTAATAAATTAGTTGTAAGATTTTATTCAAAAGAAAACACATTTTAAAAGACTTTTAAAACATTAGACTTGTATATTGATATTTATACTATGGTGTGTCGATATATGGACCAAAATATCAAAACTTATAAAAGTGATAAATTTCTATACCTAACTAAATCAATAGATGTATATTTCTAAATGCAACAATAAAGATGAAATAATAGTAAAGCGTACCAATTTTTGCATTCCATCTTTCTAACTTTGTCGTTCCTCCATTGTCGTGATCCACACATTTATATCTTTTCGAATTTGACGACGAAATCTGTTTTATTGCGACGGGCTCGTTTTTCTGATCAAAGTAGTATATTCATTTGCTGAATTTGAAGACCATATGAGAAAGATATAGATGATTTAGTAGATCGACTAACTTGGCGCCAAAATTTTGAATTCGAATTTTGAATGAATGGACACTTCAACCACTATAAATAGGCCCAACGGTCACCACTTTTCATAAGAATTCCTTCTCTTCATCTTCTTCTCGTTTTTCTATATACTATCAAACTTCTAGAAGGCATATCTCCTTCGTTTCTTAACGGAATTGGATGAAACCAGCGGCAAGTCAAAGAGGAAAGCAAGTGCTACGATCTAGTAATAGTTTGGTGTCGAATTTGGATGGTATTGTGATGCAACAGGCTGAATAGTAGAAGAAATGTAGAAGATCCCGTACACAGTTTTTCAGTTTTGGATAGCCAACTTCAAACTTTCATATCTCACTCAATTTTGATCGGAATTTGATGATCCACCCATCAAAACGACCACGAGAACAAGAACTACAATCTGAAAAGGAGTGGGAACAAAATAATCAAATCTCTGGATGAATTTTGAAGAATACCTTTGACGGTTTTGCCTTCTTTTTCTCTTTGTTCACCAAAACTTCATTTGACCATAACTTGGTCATTTCTTGATGGATTCTCACGAAACCAGTGACATTGCGAAGCAGATAGAGAGAAGTACAGTATCAAATCAAGTTGTAGATGAGAACCCAAAGTTTTGAATTGATCTGGTACCCATTTCTTTGTCGATTTCCATTATATATCCATTTGTTCTTCTTGATCGATGAATGATTATCTGGTATCTTTTAACCAACAATCATTAGACATAATTCTTCTCCTGCAAAACAAGATAACTTTTTAAAGAATCAAGTGACTTTTCAAAATAACTAAATATAATTTTAAACAACAATATCATGATGATTCTGTGACATATTCATATGAAAACAATATTAATAAAATCCTAAAAATAGTCATTTTAAAACTTTTCAAAATTCAGATTATGAAACTTTTGAAAACAAAGCTCTGATACCAAATGTGAGAAATGCGGATTAAGGATCTTAAGGCTAGAATTAACACTAGAGGGGGGTGAATAGTGTTTTAAGAAATTTGTTAATCTTTTTGAGTTTATCTAACTTTATTAACAATGTATACACTAATTAGACACATATATGAACACAGAATCAAACACAAATGCAAATATAAAGTAAAAGCAGTAAAGGAAAGAACACACCGGATTTTATACTGGTTCGGAGTTACCCTACATCCAGTCTCGTACAACTAAGTACGGATTTCCTTTCAAAAGCAATTCAACAATTACAACCCTCGATTTCAAGGCTACGAGGTATACCCTCCAGAATACCAATCCTCTGGGTAGGGATACTTGATTTCCCAGGCAACAAGTTCACCCAATTGATTTCCAGGGCTACAATCACACCTTCTCTTGCTTGATTGATTCCAAAGGCTACAATCACACCTTTTCTCGCTAATATATTACAAAGAAGTCTATAACTCTGAATAGCACTGAGAACCTTGTAGAGATAGTGATGTAGAATCAAACTAGAAGTAATCGAGTATGATTCGATGTTGATTTCGACAAAGTAATGGTATGATTTTGTAATAAGAAATGAGGAAGATGAAGAGGAGTGAAAATTAAAAAAATATGATTTAAAATTCGTTGAAACTGACCCCTATTTATAGAAAACCAACAGCCATGACCATTCATGAAGAGTTATGGCGAATAGACACTTCTTTTGAAATTTGAATTTGAACTTCAACTGTCACTATGTCGACATACTACCTAGGGGCATGTCGACATCCCTCAGCCAAAAATGATAATTTGAATTTCTATAAAAACAATATTTATCTTTTATAAAAACTATTTAAAACTTTATAAATATACTTGAATATAGTTGAAATTCATAAGTAAATATAAAGAACAATAAATACATAATTTAACTATAATTTTATATTTAAATCTAAGTATAAATATTAAAAGTTAAATATATTATTTGAAAAGACATTTTAAAAACAGGAGTATTTTGACTTTGAAATTAAAGATGTTTTGAGGCTAAAATTATTTAAAATCAGGATAGAGAGTTTTGAATCTTTTAAAAGGAAAGTTTTGAAATCATTTTGAAAACAAGATAATTTTGTAAAATCATTTGAATTAAAATTAGTGGATACAAAATAATGTCCCACTAGATTTTCGTAGGTTCCATCCTACTTAGGGTTCCATCCCTTTAACGGGCTCGAAGTGGATTCCATTCCACGAATAAATTGGATATTAAGATGCCAGTTCGTTTCTACGAGTTTTAACAAATATTCCTAATAAAACAAACAACCTTGAACTCTTGATAATCTTGATACTCTTGAGTCTTCTATCTCTGTATCTTGAATCTCTATACTGTATAGTCTTCATTCTTGATACCTGCATGGTTAGATCCTGCAAATACATATATATCTAAACTTGTAATGTTAGTATTTATATTTTATAATCTATTCTAAGGTTGTTGTCATCAAAACCATCATCTCATGGACTAACACCATCAGCAATGACACGTTAGTCTAAATCGTATCGATCCACTACTTAGAATGTTTCGTATCGATCAGCTACAGATCGATACGAAGTTGGCATCCTCTATCGATACGAAATAGGCCAAGGACTATCGGTACGAAACAGCTGCATGTAATCGATATGAAGCAATCTCTATACCATCGATATGAAGCGGAGCACAGAGCATCGATGCGAACTGGCCTTCCAACCAGATACGAAGTGACTTCAGGAATCGATAGGAAGAGCATTTCCTGGGAGCGATACGAACAAAGCACGATTCAAATGGAAGAAACAGTCACTCGGCATGGAAAGTGGACCAATCCTGGAATCTAGCACCATGTCACTCCTTATCAATACGAGCCAGCATGGATACGTATCCATCGATACAAACAGAAGCGATGCGAACTCGGTAGCCTTCAACGAACTCGAACTCGCATCGATCATAACTCAAAATCTACAAGTCCAAAGGCTACCAAATTTTCACAGGAGCTTGCGTGCAACCTCAGGAATGTTCAAGATCGATCTCGACTCGATTGGGATAAACCTTGATCGATACGAATTTCATTCGTATCGATCACAGATCGAGTTCAAAAAATCAGGGATCGATCGCGTGGGCCACCCATGTGAGAGAAGAGGTCTTCCGAGATCTGGGCGAGATATTTGCTGCCTACGCCTATAAATAGCAGCACAAGACCTACTGAAAAGGGACTTTTGGCTCTTCTATGTCCAGACTCTGCCGAAATCACCATTGTACTTGGAACTATTGTAACTCATTGTAACCAGCGAGCGAAAATCAATAAAAGTTAGCCATTTCATAGTGGACGTAGGCCATACGCCGAACCACTCTAAATCTGTGTGTTTCTGTACGTTTTTCCTGTTTATCGATTGGTTTGTTTGTTAGATCTTCCTCATTTTACATTTAATTTCTTCATTTTATCTCTTCAAACACATCTGAAGAGTATTGTGCCCAATTTTGGTACAAACACTTTGGTGCTTTCATTGAGAAAACCCAGTTTTTCTCCTGCTCCTTGGATCTACTACCGATATCGGATTGCAAAAATCTAAGGAGAAGATCCAGATTTCAAACCTAGAAGTTCTTCCATCCTATTCAGATTTGTACCAAGTCTAGGAAAGAGCTTCGCTATCCACCATGGTCAACACTAGGACTACTTCGATAGCTATAGATCCAGAAGGACGGGACAGACAGAACCCCGTGCAACTTCCTCCTACCGACCAGAATGCTGCCGGATCCTCAGATCCGCAAGGCCCTGTCACCAAGGAAGAGTTCCAACTGTTAATGCAAGAGCTGACTCAAAGCCGCCAGTAGCTTACTCAGCAATTCCGTGTCAACGTGGAATTGACCAATCAACTGAATCGTCAAAGACGAAGGAGATCCAGAAGGGATCAGGCTTCCTATTCATCCACTGAAAGTTCAGCCTCTTCTGACTTTAATCACAGATCCACGCGCCTACGGCTGGATGGAAACTACACACAAGCTACTGGACATCAGCGCACCTTGAATCTTGGGCAACCGAGAGTTGGCCCATCAACAAGCCATCAAACTGGACCCTCCTCCCGAGGAGGTCATGTTCCTTATCGTACCACTGACAACCGCGCTACCACCACTGTTACTAAGTTGGAAGTTGATGCTCGGAACCGAACGGATCCGACCCACCATCAACGCAACTATACTCTAGAGCCTTACGTCCCAGAAGACCTAGAACCAAGGAGGCGAGACATGGACCATCGACCTTGATCGGCCCATCCTCGTATTGTGGAACCCGACCACATCTTGGCTCAACATGCCCAGAACGTCCAGATGCCAAATATCCCGACAATGATCCGTCAGATGATCCGCGAAAGTCAGGGTCTCACTAATGATGATTGGGGAATCTTCTGGAGTCATAACCCCTTCACTGATGACATCCTCTACGCTGAACCACCTCGGCGATTCAGGATGCCGACCCTACCCATTTATGAAGGGAGCTCTGATCCTAACCAGCACTTTTTAAAGTACGAATGGTACGGCACGAGCCGATGATGCGGTCAAGTGTCGGAGTTTCCCGATCTCCCTAGGGGGCATAGAAACTATGTGGTTTACCCATTTACCACCCCGATCTATCTCATGTTTTGACCAGTTGGCAATGAAGTTTGTTGAACAGTTCGACATGCATGTCACAAGGCCGAAAGATGTCAATACCTTGTCTAGTGTCACTCAAGCTCCCAAAGAGACACTCAGACGTTATCTGGAGAGATTTCACGCTGCATGAGCAGAGATTAGTAATCCCAATGATAACTCAATTTTGATGGCACTAACTAAGGGGATCGGTCCCGATTCTGAATTTGGCAACTGGTTGGCCAAAAAACCTTCTACGTTGTTGGACCGTTTCTATTCCAAGGCAGCCCAGTTTTTGAGAAGGGAGGATGTGAAACAGTCTAGGAAAAAGGATGATGCAGGACCCAATGTGAAAGGAATCCAAAGCAATGTCACTATTAAACAAACCGGGGAGAGTTCTGGAAAGGTGCAATTGAACATACAGAACAAAACAGAATCAACAGAAAGGCAATGGGAATGAAAATAGGAAACGGGATCAGAATCGTGGGCCACGACGTAGGGCTCCTATGTTTGACAATTATACTCCTTTAAATACGTCGCTGGAAAATGTGTACTTGCAGACATGCAATACTATTCAATATAAGAAACTTGCTCCGAAGCAATCGTCAGAAAAACAGATTCAAACAGGAAAGTTTTGCCGATTTCACGATGGTTATGGCCACAACACAAACGAATGCCGTCATTTACAGGATATTATTTAGAAGTTGATACGAGAGAGAAAGTTGGAGCAGTTTGTGCGGGCGCCGCAGTCTGGAGGAGCGGGCTCATCGAATCAGAACTAGGAATGGCAATGGAGCGGGTTGGGGTGGGTTTTTAGTGCCCCATACCCGCCCCGGATTTTTTAGACCTTGCCCCAGACCCACCCCGTAGACCTGGTGCGGGTCTGGAATTTTGCCCCGTACCCGGGACCCGTACGAGTCAGGGTAGACCCGACCCGCCCCAAGACCCGATGAGTCTCTATGTATTTATTCAAAATTGCGTACGGTGTAACAACGTACATATATTTATTTGTTTATACTCATTATCACCAAATAATACATGAAATATAAATAACAATGTGTCTAAGGGAAGTTAATAAAAATGATGTCTACAATAACAATTCAGAAAATATATACATATGTTATTGTATAATTATCAATGACACAACTTAATACTTTAATTTTTTCTATAGATTATTGATTGGAACATTTTAATATCCATGCTAGAATCACTTATATCTAAGAAGATTAATAAATCATTATAGTAATAAAGCAGTTTAATGAGATGTTAGTAGTGCGGGTCGGGTTGGGGCGGGTCAGCCGAGCCCCGACCCGACCCTAGACCCGGAGCAATCAAGAACGGGTCACGGGTCTACCCGCCCCAATGACCCAATGGGGCGGGTCTAGATGGGCCAAAACAGGGGCGGGTCGACCGGGTTTGGACCCTAGACCCGCCCCATTGCCATCCCTAATCAGAACCAAATACTAAATCAGGCGAGACCGGAGGAACTCGCTCGTACCGGTGGGAGGTTGGTGATTAATACTGTCAGTGGTGGTCCTCATCCAACAGATCGAAGCTGGAAGGAAATGGATTCATATGCCAGTTTCGTTAGGCATGCGAGCTTCGAATGTTGTAGTAATTTGGAAGATGGGGCTCCGGCCAAGCAACTGAGAACGATGACAGATGACATCGTATTCCGGAGCAGGTATGCCGACAGATTCGAAGCCCCAACCATTGATCCACTTATAATTTCAGCTCAGATAGGTCGTGCTTGGATGAAGAGGATCTTAGTGGACAGTGGAAGCTCAGTGAACATATTGTTTAAGCGAGCTTATGATCAGATATAGATGGAAGAAAAAGATTTGAAGCCTTTTCAATCTCGCATTCATGGCTTCAATGGAAGTGCAACTATACCCACTAGGATAGTGGAGCTACCAGTGGAATTGGGAATTGGAGAACGCCGGAGAGTCCGGATATTACAGTTTGTTGTATTGGATATAGACTCGCCATACAATGCTTTCTTGGGCCGACCGGCCCTAGCCGAGTCCAGGGCTGCCATTGCCCCTTGGTGTCTGACTTTAAAATTCCCTATTGACAATGGAGTTGGAGTCGTTCAGGGAGACCAGGCTGTTGGACGAGCTTTTTATGTTGCTGAGCTGCGAGAGGAACAATGAAAAGAAAAAAGAAAGGGCGTAGAGGAATCTCTCTGCGTCCGCTTAGCAGAAAATTGACAGCTAATGCCTGGGCCTAGGCCTGGGCACCCCAACCAATTCCCAAGGGATCTTGATCTGAGAGATACCGAAAGTGAAGACGAAAGTAAAGACAGTCAAGCTTCCCCGGCCGAGCTGACGATCGATGTTCTAATCGACGATAATGGCGATTCTAAAATAATAAAGATTGGATCTCAGCTAAGCCAACAGATGCAGGAGGAATTGGTTGAATTTCCCTGGGCAAACCTTGACGTGTTTGCCTAGGCGCATTCCAACATGTGTGGAATCTCCCCGGACATCATGAGCCACACATTGAATATTGACCCGTGGCATGTTCCGATCAAGCAAAAAAGGTGTGGTATGGATCCAGAGAGATCTGCTGCCCTTAAGGAAGAGGTAGATAAACTCAAGTCGAATGGGTTTATCCGAGACGCATTATATCCGAAATGGGTGTCCAATCCTATACTTGTCAGAAAGCCTAACGGGAAATGGAGAACGTGCATTGACTACTCGGACTTGAATAAAGCTTGCCCCAAAGACAGTTTTCCACTTCCCCGAATCGATCAGCTCGTAGACTTAACAGCTGGACATGAACTCTTATCCTTGCGTATTCTGGCTACAATCAGATACCCATGCACTTGCTCGATCAAGAGCACACCAGCTTCATCACCGATCTGGGACTTTATTGCTACAAAGTCATGCCATTTGGACTCAAGAATGCTGGAGCAACCTACCAACGGCTAGTTAATCGAATGTTCGCTAACCAGATCGAAAAAACCATGGAAGTATATATGGATGACATGCTTGTGAAGTCGCAATTCTCCATTGATCATATCAAAGACCTGGAATCGATGTTCAACATCCTCCGAGAGTACAGAATGAAACTCAACCCATTGAAATGTCACTTTGGGGTCGCGTTTGGAAAATTCCTTGGATTTATCGTCAATGCCCGAGGAATTGAAGCCAATCCCGAGAAGATATGGGCAATCAGAAATCTTGAGACTCCAAGGACTATAAAGCAGGTTCAAAGCCTCAATAGGAAAGTAGAAGCACTGAGCAGGTTCATTTCAAAATCCACCGACAAATGCATTCCGAGCACTGGTTCAACACCTCTCCACACCACCCATTTTGTCAAACCCTATTGATCATGAGAGATTGTACATCTACTTGGTGGTGTCAGAAAACACAATCAGTGCTGCCCTAATTCGGGAGGAAGACCGGATACAACAGCTAGTATATTACATTAGCAAACGACTGACCGAAGTAGAGAGAAATTATCCGAAGCTGGAAAAGCTGGCTTATTGTCTTGTCATTGCCTCAAGGAAGCTCCGCCTATATTTCCAGGCTCATCCTATCACCGCCTACACCGACCAGCCGTTACGACAAGTCCTTACATGACCTGAGACATCTGGTAGGCTACTCAAGTGGAATATCGAGCTGAGTCAGTTCGACATCACTTACACACCAAGGCGAGTCATTCAAGGACAAGTCCTAGTAGATTTCATAGCTGGATTCACTATCCCAAAGGACTTGCCCGAAACTAGTGAATCTCCAAAATATGTATGGAAGCTACTTACCGATGGTGCATCAAATGACCGATGTTCAGGCGCCGGAGTTGTACTTGAGACTCCTGAAGGCCGATCCATATGCTCGCCTTAAAGTTCGATTTTTGTGCGACTAACAATGAGGCCGAATATGAAGCCCTGCTCGCCGAATTGAGACTTGCTAGGGATTTAAGAATTATTGCTGTGTAGATTTACAATGATTCACAATTGGTCATGTGTCAAGTTCGGGGGGGTATCAGGAAAAAGACCGAAGACTGGCTGCCTATCTTGCTCAGGTCCAGGAAATATTGGATCAGTTCGATTATTATGCCATCTATTGCATACCCCGAGAACGCAATCAGAAAGCTGATTCCTTAGCAAAGTTAGCCAGTACCGGTGAGGCTCAGCAAATGGGACTCGTTCCTATGGAAACATTATCTTCCCCGAGCATCGATTAAATGGAAACAAACTGGGTGTATGAAGTTGTTCCCGATAAGGAGTCATGGATGACTCCGTTCAGAAACTATCTTGAGCATGGGACCCTACCAGAGCGCAGGAGTGAGAAAAGACAAGTTCTTCGAAAGGCTTCGTGGTTCACTATCCAGAATGGAGTCATGTATAGAAGAGGGTACTCTGTTCCTTTACTCTGGTGTATCACCCACGATGAAATCAAACAAGTATTGCATGATGTACATGAAGGAGAACGTGGCAATCACACTAGGGGCAAGCTCTTGCCAAGAAAGTGCTCCGATATGGATACTATTGGCCGACTGTAATCGTGATGCATCAAATTACGCTAGAAAATGTGACAGATGTCAAAAACACGCTCGGATTCCAAGAGCCCCGCCTATCGAAATAACTCAGATGGTCAGTCCATGGCCGTTTGCGGTATGGGGCATTGACATTATTGGTTCTCTACCTCTGGCCAAGGGTGGTGCGAAGTACGCCATCGTTGCAGTTGATTACTTTACCAAATGGGCGGAAGCTGAGCCCCTTGCTACTATCACAACGAAGAAAGTGATCAACTTTGTTGTATGCAACGTTATCTATCGATTTAGCCTCCCACATAGCATCATCACTGACAACGGAGCACAATTTGACGGTGTTGAATTTAAGAGTTTCTGTCAACGATTCCACATCCAGAAGAAGTTCTCTGCAGTTGCACACCCTCAAGCGAATGGACAGGTTGAAGCTGTTAATAAAGTTATAAAGTCCATTCTGAAGAAACGACAGGAAAAGGCCGGAGGCAAATGGGTTGATGAACTTCCTATGGCTTTATGGACTTATCGAACAACCCACAAGTCTGCGACCGGCCACACTCTATTTTCTCTTTCCTACGGTTCAAAAGACGTTGTTCCATTCGAGATGGAAGTACCTTCTCATCGTGTGACATATTATGATCCGAAGACAAATGATATATTACTTGCCGAATCTCTAGACTTATTGGATGAGAAGCGAGAAGAGGCTGATTTGAGGGTAGCCGCGTACCAAAGTCGAGTTGCCCGATTGTACAATGCCAAGGTCCGTCCCCGAACCTTTGAACTCGGCGATCTCGTCCTTAAGAGAATTTACCCGGTCCCTTCGCATATGAAACCAACATGGGAAGGGTCGTATGTTATTGAATGAAGACTTGGAGATGGCACCTTTAAATTATTAACCATTGATGGTCTCACTTTGCCGAGAGCCTAGAATAGCAAGAGTCTTCATCGCTACTACACATAACATGCTTTATTTATTCATTCAGTCTGCTTTTCATTTGCGATTTGTTTATGCATTTCGAAATCTGAATTTGTAATAAGGCAACTGACTTTGCCATATTTTCTTATTTCAACAATAAAATGCAATCTCTTCGAGTCAGAGCAGTGATCTCTAAATGCGTCATATGACCATCACAATGCATGGAGAGCTAAGTTCCGTCCTACGGTGGGACTTATTCAAATAGGGAGTGACTGTGATATGACCGGTCACTCGCTAAGTGAAATCCGAGCTCGGGGGCAAGTCATCACACTGAAGCCAAAAAAGGATTGATACACGACAATCCTCTAACTAACTCCAGATTCCCCGAGTGTGAATTGGAGTATAAACTTGCAAATGCGAGCTCGAAGAGGGTGGATCCGTCCACCTAACTGTTAGACCCTGAGAAGTTGGTTTTGATGACAACAACCTTATAATAAGATTATAAAATATAAATACTAACATTATTGTTTAGATATATATGTATATACAGGATATATATACAGGTACCAAAGAATGAAGACTGTACAGAATAAAGATTCAAGAACTGATGAACTCAAGATTGAAGATATCAAGATTCAAGACTCATGAGTATCAAGATTATCAAGATTTCAAGATTTCAAGGTAAGTAATTTAGTTAGGAATTTCGTTAAAACTCCTAGAAATAGACTAAAATCTTAAAATCCATTTTATTCGTGGAATGGAATCCACTTCGAGCCCGTTAAAGGGATGGAACCCTAAGTAGGATGGAACCTACGAAAAATCTAGTGGAACATTGTTTTGTATCCGTTGACTTTTATTCAAATGTTTTACAAAATTATATCTTGTTTTCAAAATGATTTCAAAATCTTCCTTTTTAAATCAAAAACATCTATCCTGGTTTTAAAATACTTTTAGCCTCAAAATAATCTTTATTTTCAATATCAAATTATCCTTGGTTTTAAACTATCTTTTAATTATAATATATTTAACTTTTAATATTTATACTTAGATTTAAATATAAAATTATAGTAAAATTTTATATATACCAAAATATTATTCTCTATACTTATTTATGTATTTTAACTATAGTTAAGTATATTTATAAAGTTTAAAATAGTTTTAATACAAGATCTGTAATCCGCATTTCTCACATTTGGTATCAGAGCAAGGTTTTCAAAGTTTCATAATATGAATTTTGAAAAAGCTTTTAAAATGGCTATGTTTGAAAAACTTCTTAATACTAGTTTAGAAATATTCAGATCATCACTGTCTCATGAGTCTGCATATAATTGATATTCAAATTCAAGTTGTCTACCAAAATTGTATGATGTGCAGGAAACATGTTTTATGGGTGTTGAGAAATCAATCCACAATGGACAAATTGTGCAGATCAAAAATAATAAATGGATACTCGATAGTGGATGCTCTAAACACGTGACTGGTAATCCGGATATGCTGAATGATATAATATACAAAGACGGAGGACTGGTTAACTTTGGAAACAACTCAAAAGGATATGTGATTGGCATCGGCAATGTCGGTAACTCTGAAACTCCTATTATTACTAATGTTTTGCTAGTTAAGAATCTGAAACATAATCTGCTAAGTATTAGTCAACTTTGTGATAAAGGATATAAAATTAAATTTGAAAAAGATAAGTGTCACATTGAAGATAATAACTCAACCATAATATTTGAGGGAATTAGGAAAAAGAATATTTATATTCTTAGTATGAAAGTTTCAAATGATAACCTGTGTCTTTTGGCAAATACAAGTGACCCTTGGATTTGGCATAAGAGATTTGGGTATTTGAATTTCAAACTCTTATCTAGACTGTCAAAACATGATCTAGTAAGAGGTCTCCCTAAAATGAATTTTAAAGTAGATAGTTTATGTGATGCATGTCAATTAGGAAAACTTAGAACTTCAAAATCTCTTGAATTACTTCATCTTGATTTATTTGGTCCATCTCAAATTCAGTCAATAAATCACAGTAAATATGTTTTTGTAATTGTAGATGATTATTCTGGATTTACATGGACAATATTTTTGAAACATAAAAGTGATACTTTTGAAAGTTTTAAGAACTTTATAAAAAGGATTCAAAATCAACTTTCTGTAAAAATTATAACCATCCGTAGTGATCACGGTGGTGAATTTGAAAATGAAAAGTTTGAGGAATTCTGTAATAAAAAGGGAATAACTCACAATTTTTCATTTCCAAGAACTCCACAACTAAACGGAGTAGTAGAACGTAAAAATAGGACGATTCAAGAGTGTGCGAGAACTATGCTTTCAGATAGTAAATTACCAAAACATTTTTGGGCAGAAGCAGTTGCTACCGCCTGTTATATTTTAAATAGAATTTTAATTAGACCTTTAACTGATAAGACATCTTATGAACTTCTTCACGGAAAGAAACCTAAGGTATCTTATTTTAGAATTTTTGGAAGTAAATATTTTATTTTAAATACAAAAGATAACTTAGATAAATTTTATCCTAAATCCGACAAAGGTATCTTTATCGGATATTCTAATAGAAGTAAAGCATACAGAGTGCTTAATTTAAGAACTAACACCATCGAAGAAATAATGCATGTTTCATTCGATGAAAATCTCAAAAATATTGAAGATACAAATGATGAAGAGGATTTAATTACTCAAAATCAGGAGTCAACTGAAACTAATAATGAAATTAATCATCCTAATAAAAAGATTAAACTTTTAAAAGATCATCCTATAGAAAATATACTATGAGATATGCAATCTGTTGTTACAACTAGAAATCAACTAAGTAAAAAGAGCAATGTAGTCTTTATATCAACTATCGAACCCAAAAATCCAAAAGAAGCATCAACTGATGATTCATGGATTTTGGCTATGCAAGAAGAACTAAATCAATTCACTAGAAATGATGTTTGGGAACTTGTTCCTAGACTTGAAAATAAAACTATAATTGGAACTAAATGGGTTTATAAAAATAAAATGAATGAACAAGGTGAGGTCATTAGAAATAAAGCCCGGTTAGTCGCTCAAGGTTATTGTCAAGAAGAAGGAATAGATTGTGATGAAACCTTTGCTCCCGTAGCAAGATTAGAAGCCATTAGGATTCTACTTGCTTTCGCAAATCATAACAATTTCAAATTATTTCAAACGGATGTTAAAAGTGCCTTTTTAAATGGATTTGTAAAAAAGGAAGTATATGTTGAACAACCACCACCTTTTGAAGATGAAAAATTACCAAATCATGTTTACAAACTTAAGAAAGCTCTATATGGTCTAAAACAAGCTCCTAGAGCCTGGTATGATAGACTAAGATCTTACTTATTACAATCAAACTTTGAAATTGGTAAAGTAGATAATACTCTTTTTACTAAAAGAAATAAAAATGATATACAACTAGTACAAGTTTACGTAGATGATATCATTTTCGGATCAACTAATTTTGAAATGAATAAATAATTTTCTGAAATAATGGCAAAAGAATTTGAGATGAGTCATATGGGTGAATTAAACTTCTTTCTAGGATTGCAAATAAAACAATTAGATAATGGTATCTTTATCAGTCAAGAAAAATATGCTAAAGACCTAGTTAGTAAATTTGGTTTGACTACTGCAAGTGGAAAACCCACTCCCATGGCAACCAATGACTACCTAAGTAAAGAAGATCTCTCGAAAAATGTAGATCAAAAATTATATAGAGGAATGATTGGATCACTACTCTATATCACTGCTAGTAGACCTGATATCATGCATAGTGTTTGTCTCTGTGCAATATATCAATCCCAACCTAAAGAGACCCACTTAAAAGCTGTAAAACGTATCATAAGATATGTTAAACACACCTTTGATTATGGATTATGTTATCCTAAAAATGATTCTTTTGAATTAATATCTTACTGTGATGCTGACTATGCTGGTTGTAAATCAGACCAAAAAGGTACAAGTGGAACTTGTCACTTTTTGGGGGCATTCTCTGGTTTCCTGGTTTAGTAAAAAGCAAAACACGGTTTATTTATCAACAACCGAAGTAGAGTATATTTCTGCTGCTTTGGCTTGTTCTCAAGTAATATATATGCAACAAATTTTAAAAGATTTTGGTTTAAATATCTCGAAATCACCAATTTATTGTGATAATACTAGTGCAATAAATTTATCCAAAAATCCTACTCATCATGCTCGAACTAAACATATTGATATCTGACATCATTTTCTAAGAGATAATATAAGTAAGGAAGTAATTACTCTCGATTATATCAATTCCGAGAATCAAATTGCTGATATCTTAACAAAACCCTTAAATGAATCTATATTTACTAAATTAAGAAGAGAATTAGGTATTTGTTCAATAACTGATATATAGAATATAAATATATAACAAGTATAATTAAAATTAAATTAAAATAAATCAAATAGCAAAAATATAAGTACCTTGTCGACAACCCTCCTTTACCCCTGTCGACATATAACGAATTTTTTCTTTTGAAATTTTCCCACCAAAATTCAAATGGGTGGTTATATATTCTTCTTATTTCGAAATTTTGTTCATTCTTTCTGTTCTTTATCTGTTCTATCTTCTAAAAACAATAAAACAATGGCCTCCTCCTCCGAATCAAACAAAAACTCAACCTTTTCGTTCTCTTCTCCTTCTACCGGACCATTTCAACGAACTACTCTTGCACGAGTGATGAAAATGGAGGTTTCCTTGAAGGATGCACTGCAACTTATGACTGAAATTCAAGTGGTGCAAATCAGAATGGCCAAAGAACAAGAACGACAAGGCAAAATCCTTAGAAACTTGCAAAAGTTTCTAATGGACAATCACGCCAATCCCATCTTGATCGATGAAGAATCCTCAAGTGTTCAAGTGCAAGAGCACAACGAGGAAGAAGAAGAAGCCCCCATGGAAGAAGAGCACACTGAAGATGACGACAAAGTTGTTTGCGTTGGCGAAGTGTGCTTTGACAAGGATGGAAATCTAGTCGAACAACGTGGAAATTTCTATTTCCACTACCCAAATTGCTTGGTTCATAGATCTCCCATTGTCAAGGATACACATTAGTTTCTTTTCTCTCTTTCTTATCGTTATTTGTATATGATCTTACTTACGTTTTCTACGCAAATGTAAATATAACATTATATAATTAATAAATGATTTGTGTTCTCATATTTGAATTCTCACATTATCATTATTATAAATATTATCATATATGGATTCTTAGTTAGGAGAGTTAGTTATTAAGGGCTAAGTTTTAGTTTCAGAATTAAGTGTTGGTTATTTATGATAACACTATCATTATAATCACATGTAATATAGTATTAGATTAAGGAGGAGCTGTATAGATTTAAACTTTGTTTTTGTTGATGACAAAGGGGGAGAAGTATAAAATAGGATAGTTAGGCACATATTAAGGGGGAGTTATTAGTTTTAGGGGGAGTTATTAGGATAGAAGTAATACTTTATAAACAAAGGTTGTCATCATCAAAAAGGGGGAGATTGTTAGTCCCTGAGAAGTTGGTTTTGATGACAACAACCTTAGAATAAGATTATAAAATATAAATACTAACATTATTGTTTAGATATATATGTATATACAGGATATATATATGTACCAAAGAATGAAGACTGTACAGTATAGAGATTAAAGAACTGATGAACTCAAGATCGAAGATATCAAGATTCATGACTCATGAGTATTAAGAGTTCAAGATTTCAAGATAAGTAATTTAGTTAGGAATTTTGTTAAAACTCCTAGAAAAGCACTAACATCTTAAAATCCATTTTATTCGTGGAATGGAATCCACTTCGAGCCCGTTAAAGGGATGGAACCCTAAGTAGGATGGAACCTACGAAAAATCTAGTGGAACATTGTTTTGTATCCGCTGACTTTTATTCAAATGTTTTATAAAATTATATCTTGTTTTCAAAATGATTTCAAAATCTTCCTTTTTAAATCAAAAACATCTATCCTGGTTTTAAAATACTTTTAGCCTCAAAATAATCTTTATTTCAATATCAAATTATCCTTGGTTTTAAACTATCTTTTAATTATAATATATTTAACTTTTAATATTTATACTTAGATTTAAATATAAAATTATAGTAAAATTTTATATATACCAAAATATTATTCTCTATACTTATTTATGTATTTCAACTATAGTTAAGTATATTTATAAAGTTTAAAATAGTTTTAATACAAGATGGATGTTATTTTCAAAGAAAAACAAATTACCAAAAATAACTTAGGTCTGTCGACAACCCCAAGGAACCCTTGTCGACAAGGTGAAAGTTTATTTCAAAAGTTTGAATTTCAAAGGAAGTGTCTATTCATCATATCCTTTCACGAATGGACATGGCTGTTGTTCTACTATAAATATGGGCTGTTTTAAACGAATTTATAATCATTTTTTTCTCTGATTTCACTCCTCTTCTCTTCCATATTTCTTTATATACATTTTTACCATTACTCTGCCGAAATCACCATCAAATCTAACTAGATCATCTCTGGTTTGATTCTCTATCACTATCTCAACAAGATCCCAGTGCTATTCATAGTTATAGACTTCTTTGTATTCAATCGAGCGAGAAAAGGTGTGATTGTAGCCTGGAAAATCAATCGGGTGAACTTGTTGCCCGTAAAATCAAGTATCTCTACCCAGAGGATTGTGAATCTGGAGCGGTGTACCTCGTGGCCTTGAAATCGAGGGTGTAATTGTAAGAATTAATTTTGAAAGGAAATCCGTACTTGTGTTACGGGATTGGATGTAGGGTAACTCCGAACCAGTATAAAATCCGGTATGTTCTTTCCTTTATTGCTTTTACTTTATATCTGCATCTATGTTTGATTCTGTGATCACATCTGTGTCTGAATATTGCATACATTTGTGTTCAAATTAAGATAAACTCAAAAAGAATTAGTAATTCCTTAAAACACTATTCACCCCCTCCCCTCTAGTGTTAATTCTAGCCTTAAGGTCCGTAATCCGCATTTCTCACACTAACGACTTCGCTCGTGTTTAAACCAAGTTCGAGGAGGATGGACCCGTCCATCTAACGGCCATGCTTGTTAACTCGGGGTGGATGTGATCCGACCATCCACGATCCTGATACATTTGTCGTTCTCGGAGTGTGAACGAAATTCTGAAACTCACAACAGATGTGATTGATCGTCTGTTAACTAACTCTAAGTCCCCAGAGTGTGGACTGGAGTATAAACATCAACTAACTCTAAGTCCCTAGAGTGTGGACTGGAGTATAAAACATCAACTAACTCTAAGTCCCCAGAGTGTGGGCTGGAATATAAACATCAACTAATCCTAAATCCCCAGAGCGTGGATTGGAGTATAAACACAAACCGGGTGTGAAACGACCACCCGTATGACAACTCCGAGTCCCCGGAGTGCGGACCGGAGTATAAACGCAAATCGGGCATGGCTGACCATCCACGAATCAATATAAATCCCCAGAGTGCGGACGAAACTCTAAATATCAAACGGGTGTGACCGACCACCCATAAAATAATTTAAGTCCCCGGAGCACGGACATATCTGTAAATTTTAAGTGTGCGTAACCGACCACCGACAAACAAGTGCAATCCCCAGAGCGTAGATGCGAACACCAATGGATGAGCAAGTGTGATTCAACCACCCGAACTCATCTTGTTTCAGTCTTCATTCAACGAAGTTAAGCTCAATGTATTAAAGGTGAAGAGCGATTGCCGACCGATCTTTTCCAGTTAATCCCCGAAACTGGGGGCAGGACTTATGTATCAGCTATTGATTGAGACGGTGCAATGTTGGAATTCGACTTGACATTCGATCGTGACCCGAAACTGTGGCTTCAGAACTTAGCAACTAAATTCAGGTCTGATTCAAAGACTGATACTTCACAAATATATTGAATGGAAGCTCGAATGCTGAAATACTTAAGCGAAATAGACGCAAACTGTGCTAAAGGTAAAATGGAATTCTATTTCAACTATTCTTTCGAAGAGAAGGATAAGTACAAAATTATTCCAAAAAATCCTACTAGCAGGGGCCGAAACCGTATCTATACACAGCCTACAAAAAGCAAAAATGAATTCCTATCCGTCTACCAAAAATGAGATGAAAGGACATGCCTATTCTTTCACTTTCTTCTTCTTCCCCCTCGACGTTGACCCGTTGGAGCTACCACTTGGATGCCTCTTTGAGCCCTTGCCTTTTGGCGGCTGATCTCCAGTCGGGGGCATTATGGTAACTTCCTCCTTCGAACTCACATGGATTGGAATGCTTCCTGAAGGCGGAGTCGGAGGGACAGGATCAATGTTAGAAGACAGAGGGGGCACACCGGTGTCAACGATCGTGCCTCTAGGAGAAATCATTCGCAAAGGTGCTGGACCAGGTACCGCCATTCCACCTCCAAAGCCATTGGCCCGTGCGGCTGCTTCCATCTCGGCGTTAATTTTAGCTATTATCTCCTCTTCGTGGATTGTTTGGGCATCGCCAGGGATGATAGCAGTTGGGCCCGAGGAGCTGATCACAGGTGCGCCTCCACCCATGATGAATGGTAGATCGGCAAAAGGGTCACTTTGATGACCGAGAAGTTCCTCCGTCATCTACTCATCAAAGGTAAGAGTGCTTCCCTGTGCTCCATCGTTCAGTGCAGTGGCCATTGTCGTGGTCGCTTCCATTATGATGGCCTCCTGCTCGTGATGCAGCTCTTGGGTTGCAGGAGGCACGGTAGGTGTAGCTCCTATCGCTGAATAGAGACAAAGAAAAAGAGTTAGTGATTACCTTAACCAACGTTTTCGGCTTTGAATGAGCACAAGCAATGTTCAGAATACCTTCCTCAGATTGGCTTGTGGGTGGCGGAGCAGTTACAGAAACATGCTCGCGAGCTAGAGATAACTGTGGTTGATCAGGATTGTATGCAGGAACAGACCGAGGATCAACTGCAGACGTAGGTTCGAACAAGGTTGACACAAGAGTTTTGGGACCTGCATCATGATGCTCAACACCGGAACCTTCTCCAGCTTCTGAATGCTGAGTATCGAGTTTCTGCTTTTCATATGTAATAGTGATGTCGTGGAGAACCCTTCTCTCATCTTCACTCAGCACCCGATTCTTCAATTAAATTCATCTACAGATTCAGCTTGATGCTCAACTTTCTCGTCTTCCACCAAGCGGGCCCAAGCATTATACAAGTGTGATGGATAGTTATCAAGCCAAGTTAGGTTTCGGTGCTTCAAAACTTTAGCGTTGTATGTGATAAGAAGATCTTCGATGTCGGTCTCTAACCTGGCCTCTACCGCTTTTACTTCATTCTCAACCCTGACCTCGGCTTCCTGAACTTTAAGCATTGCCGCATCCCTCTCATCCCTAAGTGCGATAGCCTGTTCACATGCTTCCTGGGCAGCTTTGTTTGCATCGTCTTTCTCTTTGACGATTTCGGCAAATTTGGCCTTCAGCACTTCAAGCTCTTTAAGCGCCCCGTCATGCTCGGCCATGACTATGGTGGTATGATGTCCCATCTCCTCAACCAGGGCTAAGTGCATCTGCCTCATCTCTTCCATCCGCCGAGTAGCCGCATTAGCCCTTGTGTTGGCCTCTGTCTTTGAGTTTCTAGCGAACTCACTCTCATCATGAAGCACTTGGATTATGCGATCCTTTTGAGCGAGATCGATTTCAAATTTCTCAATTGTTTTCGCCCGCTCAAAGGCCACCGCCGATGCTTTGTCCGCAGTCTTCATCCATTCCCGGTAGTAGCTGTAAACGTCATGAATATAATCGTGCATTGTTTGTTTTGCCTCGATTGGAATTCTCTTTAAATGCGGAGGGAAGATGAAGCCATCAAAACAGATGTTTGGGAAATCTTTTTTCAGTTGGGAAATTCTGATTGCTCCCTCCCCTGTGGGCTCGGTGATAGCTTGCTTAGTGGAAACGGGAGTTTCGGTTTTGGTTCTCCGGCGCTGAGGATTGGGCTTTGGTACTTGAGTAGGCAGCCTTTGGCGTGAAGGTTCCAAGGGATGTTTACCGTGACCAGAAGGTTGTGTTGGGGTCGAGGTGGCGGAGAACGTGACCGGGAGCGAAGCCTGTATTCTCTCTCTATCCCTCTCCCTTTCGTAATGCTCCTAGCTAGAATAACCACAATCACGGTCTCTATCAGCCTCCCTTCTGCGGGACTCATAGTATGAACTAGACGATTAGCGTGCCGAGCGATGGCTACTGAGCTTGGATTCCCGCCTTGTCATCGTATCTGTAAATAGAAAGAGAAACAGAGTTGGTAATCTCCAGAAATGAATAACTTATGATTGGAAATCGTGTAGTGCCGTAAAAGTGTATGTATGCATGTGCAAAACCCCCTGACCAACCGGTTGTGTCGGCCATACTAGTAGGAAGCGACTCGCCTAAATCTAAAGCGCTATGAACCCCTTCCAATCTGGTGTCGTGTTGAAGCGACACATAGTCCGGAATTGGAATGTCGGTGAGTCCTTCGCAAGGATTCTCCATTTGTGCAGAAGGAGTTTCCAAAATTCTAACACCGGCGGTTGGTAGGGACATGACCACAGATTTCTATCTTGAAGACTTATGAAGCTTATGAACAGCTGCCTTGCCTTTCCTCCTTCCCTCTAAATGTCGAGAAATATCTAGGGGCCCGGCTACGGGTTCGTCTTCGGTGGGCGTATTTTCTTCATCGCCCTCCTCAGCAATTACAATCCCGGGCGCCTCCGCTTCACCCATCTTGTCGGGGCTGTCCTAAGCGGTCCCTCAAGTTTTATGCTCTAGTCTTGATCAATCAGCCCAACGACCCTCAAATTTTCATCTGTTAGCACCGAGTCAATCTCTCTCATCAGACCAGGCACCTCTTGAAGGATCCACACTATTTCTTTAAATTGGGCACCTTCGGATTATGGAATTGCGGCTGCAGAGAAAAGGAAATATTAGATTCAATGTCGATTACAACTATCTCGCAGGCCATTAGAGGAATTGCGACACTTACGTCTAACTAACCATCTTCTAGTAAACCCTGGCGGGCATCGAACATAGAACCACTCTGTCTTGAAGTAGCTAAGCCTAGTCCAGGCTCCAGTCACCACCTGGCAATTCCTGACTGTCTCTAGAAATGTGAATGAGGGGTTATCCCCCAACTCTTGACATTGAACAAGAACTAGACTTCCTCCGGAGTCGGGGGCCGTAAGAGATGTTCCATAAAAACAATGAATAAACTGTTCAACAATGCATATCCGTTTGGATGCAACTGTGACGGAGCGATTCCAAAGTAAGATAACACCTCTCGGATGTATTGGTTAAATGGAGGGAGTGTTCAAGCTGTGCATGAATGTTTGTTAAAGGCGGTGAACCCTTCTGGGGAATATGTGGCCTATTATTCGGTCCTGGTAGCAGAACGTCATCTAACGATAGACCGTGTCTTAAGAAAATTTTCCCCAACATATCTTCGGAGACGTTAGATGGTACGGAATCTTGTGGATTCCCAACAAAGATTGCTCCTGGCAGCTCATCTGGAGCTGGAATTATGACTTCGGCCGCGATGGCCGGATCTCTATTACAAGAGGAGGTGAACTTTGAGCCTCCTACTGCTGTGAACTCTCGAGTTCCATAGCCAATCAACTCAGTGAAAACCATCACTAGATGATAATAAGCCCGTGTGTTCCCCAGTGTGAAGTGCATGAATGTGTTGTGCAGTGCAGTGCTACATAATACTTAAGAAATTCTACAGAATTTGAGAAAATGTTCAAACGATAAGATCTCGAGATTCAACCAGAGCGACCGTCATCACTGACCGTCACAACCATGCCATTCAAGCTTTGGAGAATGATACACGCAAAAATTTGTTAAGTTTTTCAAGTTACAGTTCCATCGACGAGCTTCGAAGGGCAGTCAAATATACAGTTTAACAGTTAAGTCCAGATATGCAAGGCTGAAGCTCGTCGAAGTCAGATTCAAATATGCACAAGATTTCGTATCCATCAAAGATAAAACTTGGATCGTTCAACAAAAGCTCACTTCGTATCGATCAGGAAAGATTGGGTTTCATATCGATCCAAAACCCTCGACTTCGTATCGATCATCGGCCTGGTCTTCGTATCGATCACCAGGTTCAGGACTTTGTATCGATCACACGGCCTAGTTTTCGTATTGATCGCTCCAGATCGATACGAACACCTACCATTCTCAATCGATATAAATCTCACCTTTTCATTCAACATTTCCAGATCGATACGAACTTCTAGTGTTTCCAGATCGATACGAGCTACTTCCCAACGTTGCAGCATTCCCTTCGCATCCATCAGTGGGCCTCCTTCCCCAAGTTGCTTAAACGCCATTACTCCTTCTTCAACCATGCTCCGATCCATTTCCGGCCTCGACATCATTGGAACCGGGCATGAACGTGAATGGGTTGGCAGTCAAACTCAAGTCTCATCGTTTATGATGCGAATCCATTAATCACTTACCTAATTAAGATATTTGGGCCGAGGGATTATGAAACTGTATTGATTTGGGGACGAAGGCAATTTCTTGGTTTTTCTATCGATACAAAGGCAAGGATGGAGTGAAGGCAGATGAAAAAAATTTCTAAGTACAGGGCGTATTTATATGGACTCGAATCTCATAAGGAAACGCTTCATCTTCCAATGCAAAGTGACCGGTGGAAATGGTTTCTCGTGTTATTGATATGGAGAGACTTCTTTGTATCCATCCACAGCCGATCTGGGACAAAGCACTTCATACCCATCAAGCCATCGGTACGAAAGATGTGGCAAGGTCTCATTTGAACTATTCATGTCCATCAATGATCAATCGATACGAGATGATAACTTCGTATCCATTGCTTTGAGGCCCACAGATAATATTTTTAAAAGGCCAATTAATTCGTATCGATTGCCTTCGATACGAAGATAATTTTTCAATTCCTCGAATCGATCCAGGAGAGGATCGATATGAAAGGATACACTAAAACAACCATCAAGCACTGTTGCAATTCGAATTTCACGTTGATTCAGGAGAGGATCAACACGAAACTCAATAAAAACTTGACAGCGACTCGTAAACGTGCAAACATTAACGGGGGTCAGGTTAACATACATACATGTATGTCAGACTAATATTCAATTTTCAAATTTCATAGGAGTTGAATGCTCACTCGATGGCGATTACATCGAACAACCATTTTTATCATAAGTTCAAAGTTTGGAAACCATTTTTATTAATTACATAATTTCACAGATGATAACCATAAATCCATACAACTGATTTTATCAACCAAAAACAAGTTCTAACATCATCTCAAACTTGGATCCCATCGAATCCGAACTAGAAAAAAAAGTAGGGATGATAGCATTATTCACCATAATTAGTTATAGTATGGATATAATTACCTCAGCTTCCTTCTTCAACCTTTTTCCTTCTTCTTCTTTCTCTTCTTCTTTTGTTTAGTGAATTTTAATGAAGTTCTCTTAGTTTTCTTTTGTCTTTATTTTATATAAGGCGAGGCCAAGATTACAAGGGAGAAGGGAGAGGGGGGAGAGAGAGTTAGGGGAAATAAAATAAAAGCATTATATCCCTTTCCTTATCCTTCCCTAATTTACTTAAATCTCTTAATTCCTTTCCTCTTAAAAACAATACTCCATTTAAAGTTTTAAATTTTAAAACTAAACATTATGGAAAACCTCTATACTTCATACACTTTCCCATGTTATTTATTTAATTATAAGTTACTTAAATTTTTGGAGTAATGTGCCATAAAAATAGGGGTGTTATAGGCTCCCTTTTTTATAAAAATTTTGTCCTTGAAATTCCGCTAAGGTATAAAAATCAAGTATGTTAATCATGCATACATGTGACACAAGGACATAAAAAATATAGTATTACTAGCATAAAAACTCGTCAAATGTCTATATAACCTATATAGCATACATCAAAATAACTTAGGATAAGCCTCTCTAATTCTATTCTCAATCTTCCAGGTATAGTCTCTTTCATTAGCACTCACTGGACTATTACAAACTTGATTATCTTAATTTTAAGCTCCTTCATATCCCGATCCATATAAGAATAGTGTTATCCCGCCTTTTGGCAAGGCCGTGATACCAAGGAATTGATCGAAAACCGAAGACGGTTCATTCTGGAGATCGATTGCACATAGGTCTACTATGGATACTAATAAACTTTGATCGAGTCCTGATCAAGCTACAATTGATATGACACGACAACCAAGGCTATGAAAGCTAACATTTCAAATTTCAAGTCGATCGGAGTTCGTATGCTCAAGTTATGGATCGATCAAATTCTGTGAAAAGTACGTTCTGTTCGTATCCATCTATTTCGCATCGATCCATTTCGTATCCATCTGTTTTGCATCGATCCAGTTCGTATCCATCGGTCCACAAGCCTCAATTCGTATACATTACCTTGCAATGACCCTATTCGTATCCATCAAGTATCACTCCCTCTTTGTATCCATCAGCAATGACACGTTAGTCTAAATCGTATTGATCCACTACTTAGAATGTTTCGTATCGATCAGCTATAGATCGATACGAAGTTGGCATCCTCTATCGATACGAAATAGGCCAAGGACTATCGGTACGAAATAACTACATGTAATCGATACGAAGCGGAGCACAGAGCATCGATGCGAACTGGCCTTCCAACCATCGATACGAAGTGACTTCAGGAATCGATAGGAAGAGCCTTTCCTGGGAGAGATACGAACAAAGCACGATTCAAATGGAAGAAACAGTCACTCGGCATGGAAAGTGGGCCGATCCTGGAATCTAGCACCATGTCACTCCTTATCGATACGAGCCAGCAAGGATACATATCCATCGATACGAACAAAAGCGATGCGAACTCGACGGCCTTCAATGAACTCGAACTTGCATCAATCATAACTCAAAATCTACAAATCCAAATGCTACCAAATTTTCATAGGAGCTTGCGTGCAACTTCAGGAATGTTTATGCTCGATCTCGACTCGATTGGGCTGAATCTTGATCGATACTAATTTCATTAGTATCGATCACGGATCGAGTCCAAACAACTGGGGATCGATCGCGTGGGCCCACCCAAGTGAGAGAAGAGGTCTTCCGAGATCTGGGTGAGATATTTGATGTCTACGCCTATAAATAGCAGCACATGACCTACTGAAAAGGGACTTTTGGCTCTTCTACGTCTAGACTCTGCCGAAATCACCATTGTACTTGGATTGTACTATTGTAACTCATTGTAACCAGCAAGCAAAAATCAATAAAAGTTAGCCATTTCATAGTGGACGTAGGCCATACGTCGAACCACTCTAAATCTGTGTGTTTCTGTACGTTTTTCTTATTTATCGATTAGTGTGTTTGTTAGATCTTCCTCGTTTTACATTTAGTTTCTTCATTTTATCTCTTCAAACACATCCGAAGAGTGTTGTGCCCAATTTTGGTACAAACAAATAGGTTGCCTAATAATATTCATATCGAGTTCCACTACTAAATCCTCCAAAATTGTTTGCTCAATAGTAGTCTCTAGATCATATATATACTTTCACAAATTAGAGATGTGAAAACATTATGGACTTATACCAAAATATTCGGTAACTCGATATGATATGCGAGTTTCTTGATCCTCTTTATAATAGGAATGGAGCAACATATCTAGATGCCAACTTCATAGACTTCCAAGTCGTTAACACCCTTCATGTGTTATACTTACACAAAAACGTGATTTCCAACTGAGAAATCTAAATAATTACACCTTTAATCAGTGTAACTTTTCTTCCTTGATTGAGAATCCTTCATCCGTTTATGGATTAACTCAATCTTTTTGATTGCTTCTTTCACTAAACATGGACCAATTATTGGTATATCGCTGGTCTCAAACTAACATGTTACTGATTTACACAACCTTCGGTAAAAAAATTTGAAAGGCGATATTTCCATACCAGTCCGATAACTATTATTATAGGAAAATTCAACTAAGTGAAAATGGTCTTCCCATGACTCTCCAAAATCTACACGGGCTCTAAATAAATCTTTGAGTACCTTATTAACCCTTTCCTTTTTCCCATCGGTCTACCAATAATATATTGTACTCATCTTCATCTTAGTATTTAACATATTTTATAAGCTCTAGGAGAACTCATGGTAAACAAATAATCTCGATCACTAAAGATACTACTTAGAATTCCATGAATTTTTTTACTACACTCTTTCTAAACAATCTTGCCAAAATTGGTGCCATGCTTATCGACCTAATAGGGATAAAGTGTGCACCCTTGGTCAGTCCATCAACTACTACTTAAATGCTTTCATTTCCCCTATTTGACCTTGGATACCCATCTATAAAATCCATCAATATGCAATCCCATTTCCATGATTACACTTCCAAAAGTTAAAGTAATCCATTTGGCTTATGATGCTCAGCCTTTACTTAATGATAATTCAAACCTTGCTTCAACCATAAGTGTAACATCCACTATTTTGAGGCTTCAAAATAAATACTAATGATGCAGCAGTTATCCTTAGCGTTATTTCCAAAGGACAAAATAAGATCAGTTATTGTATCATTAACACCAAGATCACAACAATTCACAAATTTTAGCAAAACATTTTCATTCATTCATTTAAAGATTCAATACATTTCAGTTACATGACCCAACGATTCTATCATTCAGATAAAATAAAATTAATACAAATATAATTACAAGAGTGATATATGAAGATGCCATCTTTGGTGACCAGAGTCTTAACTATTAGACGGTTATAAATCCCATCGAACTGCATTGCGGAAATACTTCTAATATAGCATGCCTCATGCATGTCTCGGGAAGCTTTATTGTCTAAACTTGGAAAACCTAACTCTCAGCCCACCAAATCTCAATTAAGTACCCGAGAATTTAGGGGAAATAGAAAAGTTCGGTTGAGATGAAGAGTCTAATGTGAATAATATTATTCCATTTCAAACCAAAATAGCTAGTGAGACCACACCACTAAGCATGGAACAAGTTTCCCCTCATTAATATCTTATCAAACAATATGTCAATAATACTATATCCTACAACTAAAAAGATTAGAACGTAATCATAATATCAATATAATGCACAATGAGTTAAAATGAATAGTCCTCATTTACTAAGGTCAAAGGGTCACACATTCCCATAATTGCCTAATCCTATAAAAATAGTCCATGGCATAGTTTTCCCAAAGTCACCATGAACCTACTAGTTTTTATAGGCCAACTAAAATCATAGTTGGCTGATTTGGGCCAAAAATGAACCATACAATTAACGGTCTTCTGGTCCTATAAGAGTGCCAAGGTACAACGACGAAAAAATAAAAATAATCATGATGATCTTCTAGTCCATTCAGAAGAAAATAACTAAGGTCGATAGGAGAAAATAACAGTCTCCTAAATTCGATAGGAGAAACTATAGGTGATGTAACAACCCACACCTCTGGACATACCAATTCAAGGCCCAAAAACAGCATTTGAACTCGAGATGTGCTAAAAAGTACAAATTATTAGGTTTTTATGATTTACATGATACAAAGACAAATACAATATTAAAACATTCTACACTTTCAGATCTCACAGTAGAAGGAAAATAAATTGTAAGTGTTTGAAAATAATTCCAAATTGACATTGTTTAAAAATAACCATGGTCCATAAAAGTACTGGTAAAAGAAAATCTCTAAATGAAAATACAATATAAGTTTGTATGATAAATAGAATAAGGTACATAGGAGAATAACTATAAATAAATATATCTTTAAAGTGCCAAGTCACCTTCTCCATGCACCTTATGTTAATACTTCAATTATTGATTTTGATGATGACAACCATATACAATCATATAAAATATATATACTAATGTTTTGTCAAGTTATATAGTATATAGTGCAGAAAATTACATATGTGTTGAATTGAAGACTATACAATATAAAGGCTAAAAATATAGACACGAAGGCTCATGAGTACAAAGACCAAGACATGAAGATCTCAAGATTATAATTTAGTGTATAGAGTCATAGCTTATATTGTTAAAGTCCTTGATAGTAATCTTTGATCTCTATCTCCAATTTTTCTATCTTTAATATTTTTAAACAAAATAAATTTTCAAAATATAATTCAAAATAATTTATAAAAGTTTTTCAAAATTTAAAATGTTTATAAACTATGTTCAAACTATTTTACAAAGTATCAAATTATTTTACAAAGTATAGGATCTTCAAAACATTTTAAAAGAAACAAGTTTTCAAAATATACATGCTTATATTGACATATATGCATAGAGTATGTTGACATACATGCCACCAAGAGGTTTTTCAAATTTTGAAATGAAGTGTCTATTCGTCTAACCTCTTCATGAATGGACACATCTGTTGATTTACTATATGAAGTGGAGTGCAAATAAATTTTTTGATCACTAATTACTTATTTTCTTCCCTCCTCTTACTCTCTTGAAAGTTCCATTGAAAAATATATTCAAATCTCTTCAAAAATCATATAGAATCAATTCATACTTCTTTGTATTGATTCAATACTACTTTTTTACTCTTTTTGAAACATCTCTCTCTCTCTCTCACTTAATTCAAAGATCAAAGTACTGTCCAAGAGGTTATATGATCCATTATATCTAAAGTTTAAGAAATTGTCTTTGAAAAACTATCAACTCTATTTGTATTTGCTTGGGTGTGGTTGTAACCTGTTCAAATCAAGTGGGTGTGCTTAGTAGCCCGAAAATCTAATAGGTGTACTTGTAGCCCATTTAATTCAAGCGAGTCTACCCTTAGCTCGAAAATTCATGAGGGTGTGCCGTGTAGCCTCCAAATCGAGATTGTATTTGGGTTTTCCTTCTGCCTAGTTAAAGATTGACATTTGAAAAGAAATTTGTACAAGATTATGTATGAGACTGGATGTAGGAGAAATCTGAACCAGTATAAAATCTCTGATGTCATCTCTCTAACTCTTTACATTGTTTTACTACTTTAATTTTTATTTTTGATTGCACCTGTAACTGTTTGATAGTATAATTATGTATTATTAATCTATGATTTAATATTTAACTTGAATGAAATTTAAAAAGATTTACATAAGTTAGAAAACACTATTGACCCCCTCTAGCGTTTAATTAGCCTTAAGATCCATATTTCTGCAATCCACACCTTGTCCTGGTTGCTTCACCTACCGCCCTGTCCTCCTATAATAGATACAAAGAAGGTGAAATGGAAGCGATTAGGCAAAGTATGGTGAATGAATTATATCACAAGTATTATAATGTTGATAAGCAATTAAATTGCAAGTACAATCTATACAACCTATAGGTGTTAATTTGTTTTCTTGTACTACATATAAAGGATTGGTCACTGTACACATCATAGGGTAATAATCCTTAATGTTGTTACATCCATTAATGAACTACAAAGGTTCTCACCTAATGTTTGCGCCAAAAATGGTCACAAACCCCAAATGTCGTGAAAGCACCAGTGTATGAACACAAATCGGCAATATATAATTATAGATCTCAGATCTAAGTATTGTAGAGGATAAAAATGAAGAATAATAAACTTAAAACAGAAAGAAGTAGACAGAGACACAAGATTTAAAGTGGTTCGGCGATCTTACCTACGTCCACTCTGAAGTAGTTTTCTTTATTGATCTTTCTTTGATGTTTACAAGTGAACTCAATGAATTACAGCAGATAATTATGATTTGCAGCAGTGGAATTCGTTGGTAACAGCAGCAATGGAGTTTGGATCTGGATCTGGCAGAGTCTGGACGTTGGAGACCTCAAAGAAGAAGAAGAACCCCTTTCATGTTGGCTTCTGGGGTCTATTTATAGGTGTAGGAGGCTGATATTTCGCTCAGATCTCGAGAGACCCTCTTTGGCACGTGACCAGGCCCGCATGCCCAAGCCCGTGAAGTTTCAGTCCGATCCGTGATCGGTACGAACAGATTTCGTATCGATCATGATTTCATCCAATGGAGTCGAAATTTGGCGTGGACATTCCTTAGCATGCACGTAGTCTTCTGTGAAAATTTCATAGCATTTGGACTTGTAGATTAGGAGATATGGTCGATACGAAATGCGACTCTCGGTGGCTGTTTGGTTCGACTCGCTCTGTTCGACTCGGTTACGAATCAGCCCAGTTCGTATCGATGCGAGTCCCTTCGTTCGTATCGATGACTATGCTTTTGTTCGCCTCGATTGCCATGCTCTATTACGTGGCTGTGAAGTAGATCGAGTCGGAGCGTGGTTCTCTAATGGAGTCGTAGAGGAGCGAGTCGAAGAGTGATTCTGTGTTGGAGTCGAAGCGGAGAAGGCAAAGCGAGTCGAAGTAGGCAAACGGAGCGAGTCGAAGTAGGCAAACGGATCGAGTCGAAGTAGGCAAACGGAGCGAGTCGAAGTGTTGTTTTCTGAAGGATGCGGAGCGAGTCGAAGTTGTCACCTCTGTCTGTTGCGAAGCGAGTCGAAGTTGTCACCGCTGTCTGTTGCGAAGCGAGTCGAAGCTGTCACCTCTGTCTGTTGCGAAGCGAGTCGAAATGTGCACTCCCTATGGATTCGAACTGGAACAAGTCGAAGGAGGCTGTTCTTAACCAATTTTGTATCGTTCACAACTTGAGCATACGAACTCGGATTGACTTGAGATTTGGAACATTGACTCTCATAGCTTAGGTTGTCATGTCATATCAATTCTGGCTCGATCCGGACTCGAACAAAATTTGTCGATATCCATAGTGAGCCTGCGTATAACCGATTTTCTAGACGAACTATCTTTGATCTCTAGTCAAGTTCTTGGTGTCACGGGCTTGCCAAAAGGCGGGATAACATTTGCCCCCCAAAACATGCCTTGTGATAAGAAGGTGTGTTTTGTAATGCCATAAGCTGGATGTTTATATCCTGTTGGTGACCTGCAAAGAAATTGATAGTTTTATTTGACCACGAATGACGATCGTTCGGGATCGTATGTCATTCGAGGTGATATGTGACCGTTCGCGATCGGATGCCGTTCACGGCGAATGATGGCCGTTCGCGGTCGGGGTGCCGTTCGAAGCGATTTGTGATCGTTCGCGATCAGGTGACGTTCGAGGCGAATTGTGACCGTTCGCGGTCAGATGCCGTTCGAGGCGATTTGTGACCGTTCGCGGTCGAGTGCCGTTCGCGGTCGGGTGCCGTTCGCGGCGATTTGTGACCGTTCATGGTCGGGTGCCGTTCGCGGCGATTTGTGGCCGTTCGAGGTCGGGTGCAGTTCGCGGCGATTTGTGACCGTTCGCGATCGGGTGCCGTTCGCGGCGATTTGTGACCGTTCGAGGTCGGGTGCCATTCGCGGCGATTTGTGACCGTTCGAGGTTGGGTGCCTGTTCGAGGCAAATTTTGTGTGCCCGGGGGGGGGGACTTAGTGTTAACAACGTTAGGTTTCACGTTCGAGTGAGTTTTCTGAGTTGTTTTGATGGCGGTTTATCGCCGTCTCAGAGCATGCCAGAGGACCGTTCGCGATCCCTTACATGTGT
Organism: Allium fistulosum; assembly: GCA_030737815.1. Lineage (NCBI taxonomy): Eukaryota > Viridiplantae > Streptophyta > Magnoliopsida > Asparagales > Amaryllidaceae > Allium > Allium fistulosum. The sequence continues at coordinate 640,336,314 of CM060901.1, forward strand.
AAGTGGCTTAGCCGTCATGATATCACAAATGGCATGCTTTTATTCAAAACGAGTTTTTTCAATAGAAACGTTCAACAAAATCAGGTTCAAATATTGGAAATGGAAAATAAAAGTAAAACAAGGACGTCAAAGTGCAAACACCTACACCGTTACGATTAGTAGTCGTATCAGAGCATGCCTGAGGATCGTTCGCGGTCCTGTACATGTGTAAATGACTTAATCGTGTTGGTGTGGAGTTTGCTACTTATTCATCATTACCCCAATCAATTGATGATAAGCTGACGCCGCGATCCAGAGCCGTCCCCAGTAGGTGCAGGTGGTGGTCGCTCCCGTTCCACCGTTGACGTTCCCCTTCTTACATACTGTGCTAGCATACCATTTCGGATATGCCCCTCAACCTCATCCTTCAAGTGTCTGCAGGCATTCGTGTTATGACCGTTCAGCTTGTGGAATAAGCAATACTTGTCGGATCTTCTTTCATTGCTGGTTGGGTCCCTTCTCATCGGCCTTCGATAGGGAATCTGCCCCTAGTATCTTGGTAGATTCGCTCCAAAGTCTCATTCAACTCCATGTAAGAGGTGAATCTTGGTTACTTTTGGGGTCGCATCGGTTCGTCACTATCATCTTTAGCTTTTCGTTTCCCTTTGCCAGTCCCTGAATCTGATCTAGGAGGATTTTCACCCTTGACCGTGTAAACCTCAGTTCCTTCTCCTTCCTCTCTTTCAGCATTTGCATCCTCTAATCGTAAAAATCATTCAGCCTCGTGATAAAACTCTCCTAGATCCATAGGGGGATCCCTTGTTAATGAATTCTTGAACTCTGTGCCATCAGCTATGCCAGATACAGATGCCATCAAAACCATGGATGGATCGGGTCGATCCACTAATGCTGCCGCTGCATTGAATCGCGTCAGAAAGTTCCTCAAAGACTCCCTGCTTCTTTGCTTCAGTGCTGCCAGACTCATCACATTCTTAGGTCTTGAAATGTGAACTCTGAATTGCCTCATAAACCTCTCAGTCAGATCGGTCCATGTTCCTATGGAGCCATTCTCCAATTGCCTAAACCATAGTGCTGCGATGTCTGTCAAATACAATGGGAAGCACCGGGCCATGACCTCCTCCGATGCCCCCAACACCTCCATATGCCTCATGTATCATGTCAGATGTACTGCCGGATCTGTCCTTCCATCGTACGTCTCTAATGTTGGTAGCTTGAATTCTGGTGGGTTCCTGGCTTGCCTGATCGTAGGAACAAAGGGACTCCTATTCACATCCTCCAGATCTCTATTCACTAGTCTGCCTCTCATGGCTCGTCTGACCATCTCCGTCAATCTGTCATTATCTCTAAGTTGTAGTCCTTGTTCGTTGTTTTCGATTTGCCCCCCGAGTTCACGAGGGACTCCTGGAGTCTGCTCTCCTGAACGAGCATTCGTTTCTTTGTCAATGTCGCGTTGCGCAGTTCCACCTGGTACTCCGCTCGAGATTGGGCCAACATGCTCTGGGTTATTGTCCCCTATCTCTGGCGCTGTACCAGACGGTCCTGCTCCATTCTGAACTCTGGTTGCTCCTTGATTTTGCGCTCCAAGTTGCCCAATCTGAAGAAGACAGTTCTGGATCATTTCCTCTTGTCTTTTCATCATTGTCTCTATCTCATCCCTGGTGATGAAGATTGATGTCTGATTTGCACCTGAGGAAGCCTCTTGACTCCCTTCATGCTGACCTCTCTCCGCCCTTTGTCTTCTATTTGATTGCCTTGTCATAGCTTCTCAGATCTGAATTCTTCAAGCCTTCAAATTCAATTTCCAAATGATAGAATTCCTAAGTTCAATTCTCAGTGAAAGCACCAAAGTGTTTGCGCCAAAAATGGTCACAAACCCCAAATGTCGTGAAAGCACCAGTGTATGAACACAAATCGGCAAAATATAATTACAGATCTCAGATCTAAGTATTGTAGAGGATAAAAATGAAGAATAATAAACTTAAAACAGAAAGAAGTAGACAGAGACACATGATTTATAGTGGTTCGGCGATCTTGCCTACGTCCACTCTGAAGTAGTTTGCTTTATTGATCTTTCTTTGATGTTTACAAGTGAATTCAATGAATTATAGCAGATAATTATGATTTGCAGTAGTGGAATTCGTTGGTAGCAGCAGCAATGGAGTTTGGATCTGGATCTGGCAGAGTCTGAACGTTGGAGACCTCAAAGAAGAAAAAAACCTCTTTTCTATTGGCTTTGGGGGTCTATTTATAGGTGTAGGAGGCTGATATTTCGCTCAGATCTCGGCAGACCCTCTCTGGCACGTGACCAGGCCCGCACGCCCAAGCCCGTGAAGTTTCGGTCCGATCCGTGATCGGTACGAACAGATTTCGTATCGATCAAGATTTCATCCAATGGAGTTGAAATTTGGAGTGGACATTCCTTAGCATGCACGTAGTCTTCTGTGAAAATTTCATAGCATTTGGACTTGTAGATTAAGAGATATGGTCGATACAAAATGCGACTCTCGGTGGCTGTTTGGTTCGACTCGCTCTGTTCGACTCGGTTACGAATCAGCCCAGTTCATATCGATGCGAGTCCCTTCGTTCGTATCGATGACTATGCTTTTGTTCGCCTCGATTGCCATGCTCTGTTATGTGGTTGTGAAGTAGATCGAGTCGGAGCGTGGTTCTCTGATGGAGTCGTAGAGGAGCGAGTCGAAGAGTGATTCTGTGTTGGAGTCGAAGCGGAGAAGGCGAAGCGAGTCGAAGTAGGCAAACGGAGCGAGTCGAAGTAGGCAAACGAAGCAAGTCGAAGTAGGCAAACAGAGCGAGTCGAAGTAGGCAAATAGAGCGAGTCGAAGTGTTGTTTTATGAAGGATGCGGAGCGAGTCGAAGTTGTCACCTCTGTCTGTTGCGAAGTGAGTCGAAGCTGTCACCTTTGTCTGTTGCGAAGCGAGTCAAAGCTGTCACCTCTGTCTGTTGCGAAGCGAGTCGAAATGTGCACTCCCTATGGATTCAAACTGGAGCGAGTCGAAGGAGGCTGGTCTTAACCAATTTTGTATCGTTCACAACTTGAGCATACAAACTCGGATTGACTTGAGATTTGGAATGTTGACTCTCATATCTTAGGTTGTCATGTCATATCAATTCTGGCTCGACCCGGACTCGGACAAAATTCGTCGATATCCATAGTGAGCCTGCGTATAACCGATTTTCTAGACGAACTGTCTTTGATCTCTAGTCAAGTTCTTGGTGTCACGACCTTGCCAAAAGGCGGGATAACACCTAATGGTTGAACACTTGAAACTAAGTAATTCTAGGAATATTCCTAGCATATGATCTCGATGATAAATTTCCCGACTATATACGGTAAACCATCTAAGCCGCACATAGACACTGAGCATACATCGCAATGCCTGAGCACACACTGAGTATATAACCCTACTGATTTAGGGCATACCAAAGCATTGAGTAACCTTCTCAGTGGTAAACGTGTCCTGCGCTCTATGTCATTTCACCTGATAGCTAAAAAGGTTGATTAGTAATTCGACTCTCCAATGGGTTCAACCACCTAATCGCTCATCATCCCTACTATTATGGACGTCTCTATCACTACTTCTTTACTATCAACATATGAAACATGTGAGCGAGTGTGCTATGGTAATGATAAGACCATCTAGTTGTGATATAATTGCATGCCTTGACGAATGTCATGTTATACATGTCATGAGGTGTGAACCTAGCTACGTCACCAAGTGCAGAACTGATCCCGCTTGTTACACAGCTCCATACAGTTACATGAACGCCCGAAAAGCTTGAGAAAGTGGGACAAAGTTCGCGATCCATATTACTTGGCATGCACTAGGTCTAGGTTTAGCCTGGGCTTACTTCAGACATTCAGACGTCTGAATGGTATATTCAGATGTGTAACACTAGTTCAGACATCTGAACTTTAGTTCAAATGTCTATTTACCTGTACAAAACAAACTATAGGTATTCAAACGTCTGATATTCTATTTAGACATCTGACTTTGATTTCAAACATCTGAATATTGGTTCAAACATCCGAATCATGTTAGATTTAAACTATTTCCTTTTTGTTTTGTATTATTAAAATTTTAGACATCTGGTTTCTAATCTGGACGTCTGACCTAGGTATATTTCATTGTTTTTAATGTTTTACTTTCATCTCTCCTTTCCAGACTTTATTATAAACTATGATTTTATTCTTATTCAAGTTTTGAGTAGATAATTATATACAACTCCTATTATATTTAGCTCTGACTTCATATAGTTTACCCATTTGATTATATGTTGGTATCTTCCAATATATCTATGGATATTTCAAAATTAATAGAGTCGGATATAAATAAATTTTCCAAGGTACATATGTCGATCGAATTTTAGTTTCTTAGATCAATTTAAACCCTTCTAATAAAATAGATCTATATAGTTTTAAGGATGGATTTTGTTCGATCTGCCCTTTTCCCTAAGTTTCATCATTCTATATTACCAAAGTCATTACTTAAGGTTTTCCCAACATTATAATACATGTAAAATAATAAATCTAAAGTTTTTAATTCAATTTGAAATTAGTCTTCAATTTTAAATAGATATATAAAAGAAATTCATTTTCTTGTTTACATCATAAGCACATCGAAATAAATCCACTTACTGATTTAGCTTTCCTTCTCTCTTTAACCTTGAAATTCCACCATTTGTGAGCCTCTTTCATAGGTTCTTAACTATTGGTTTGTTTTCTCCTTTTTATTTAATTTACTTTGTTTTTAGATTTACAAATCGAAGAAGAATTTAGAAAATTGGTGTCTAAATTAGGAGGTTTGGAAGAGGAAGAAGAGGACTAGAGCTTCTTAGTGGTGGCTATGGTTTTAGAGTGAAGAGAGTGCAAGATTAGGTTCTATTTATAGGTAAAATTAGGGTTATTAGGGCTTAATCCCGAAATCAATATTTATGGAAATGCCACTGTGTACAATTTTCGTCAATTCTGACAGGTTTCATGAAATTCAACAAGCTGTATATATTTCCTGACTGTAAACGGCATTCTAGGCGTAATAGAATTGGTTTCAAAGCCTAATTCAAACGTTTTTGAAAATTTACCATTTTACCTTTTTATGTTAAACTACATTTTTACCCTTCTTAATATTTTAAATTTGTTACTAAATTTTTTGAGGTGTTACATTCTCCCTCCCTTAAAAGAATTTCATCCCGGAAATTCCGAGAGTTAGAAAATGCACTCATGGACTCTGCTACACTCTATCAATCATGTGTATATGCGATACCTACACTCAAACTACACCACACGTCATCCAAACAAAAATCAAAAAATTCATATCAAACATACTTGTTTCATAACATTTCTAACGGTAAGATATGGTACCTATAATGATACCACTAATGTATGTGTATCAATATCGTCATATAGTAATGGAAAAATAAGTGCAATTAATTATGCACATCCATAAATTAACATATGTAATGAACATGACAAGTGAAAATGCATATATACTAATGCAACTCCTATATAATGCAAGATCATGGCATATGGAATGGAAGCAAAACATCCTAAATATACTGAAAATTTCTATATGTATGCAACATTATATACGGTAAGTCAAGTCACATAGCAATACAATCGCACAAGCAAAGCATACCACACCATCCAATTTCTTAATTTAACCAAGCAACAAAAATTGGGAAAATGTACTAGAAAAAAGCGAGGCATGTAAGGCTCTAATCCTCTCCTCTGGCCACAAAATACTCTTAGCCGGACCATCTCCCCACTGAACTCTAACAAATCCAATTACTTTACTATGGAGTCGCTTTGTCCTATGCTCAACATTGCGGGTAGGTGCACGACGAAAATGTGACTCCCTTTCTATCTCAACTTCTTCTAATTGACCCGGCCTAACCACGGTAGTTGAATAGTGTAAACACTTCTGCAAGTGTGACCAATGAAAAACATCATTAACCCTCGCCAGCTTTTTAGGAAGCTCCACTTATAAGCTAACTTCTCTACTCTTTCCAAAATCGGAAAAGGCTCTATAAACCTCGGTGCTAACTTTCCCGAATTATCAAACCTCATAACCTATCTAAATGACAACACCTTCATAAAGTCTATATCGCCCACCACAAACTCCAACTCTATGTGCCTCCTATTAGCATATGATTTTTGTCTATCTTTTGTAGTCTTCATCCACCTATAGATCAAATCTACTATCTCTGAAGTTTATATAATCATGTTTTGCCCAAAAATGATCCTATATGTAATGTTACACCAACAAGATGGAGATCTACATGGCCTTCCATGCAATGACTTGAATGGTGTCATCCCAATACTTATCCCATAGTTGTTATTGCATGCCAACTCTACTAATGTCAAGTGATCATTCTAAGAACCTCCAAAATCCAAAATAAAAATCTGCAACAAATCTTCTAATGCTTGATTCACCCTCTTAGTCTGAACGTTCGTCTATCGATGATAGCGATCCTCGAATTTAGTCTGTGCCCAAGCCTTCCTTAAGGCTCCTCTAAAACTCACTAGTGAAAATCATATCTTGGTCACTGACAACACTAGAAGGAACCTCATGCAAACAAACCATCTCCCTTACATATAAGGTTGCCAAAGATGTAGATTTCCTTGTACTCCTAACCAGAATAAAATGAGCACATTTGGTCAGTCGATCGACGATGACCCAAACACTCTCATTACCACTTCTACTACTGGGTAACCTGTCAAAAAAATCCATAGAGATGCTCTCCTATTTCCACTATGGAATATCTAAATGCTATAATAATTTACCTGGCTTCTTCTACTCTTCCTTTACTCTCGAACATGTCACACACTTCGAAACAAACTCTACCACACGTCTTTTCATACTAGGCCAGTAAAACACCATCTTCATATCTCTATACATTTTGTCCCCATGGTATGAATAGTCATCGTAAAATGATGGGACTCATCAAGTACCAAGTCAACTAACTCCTTAACAAGAGGAACATACAACCTGGCATCCCTTTGTAGCCATCCTCTAAAATCAATGGAACAATGGTCCAAATGACTCGAATGCTCTCCCTTGTTCAACTTCTCAGAAATACCCAGTAATTTTGTGTCTTGCTTCTAACTCGAAACAATACAATCCATAAGCGAAGGTAGAACATCTAAAGCTACCAATAGCCCTGGTGTGTGGTCCAATGAAGGTTGGAAATCAAATGTAGAAATGCCACCAACCTCTATTCTAAAAACATAGAGCCTAGCATCGCGTACTTTACTCAAGGCATCTGCTACAACATTGTCTTTGCTTAGAGTATAGAAGATACTCAAATTATATGACACCAAGAATTACATCTATCTCTACTGCCTCAATTTCATATCTTTTTGGAAAACAAATACTTGAGAGACCCATGATCCGTGAATAACTCAAATCACTCTCCTAAAAGATAATGCCTCCTGTTTTGAGGGCAAAAACAATAGTTGCCAACTCAAGACCATATGATGGATAGAGAACATGTACTTTTGAATGTTGACTAGCATGAAAAACAACTATACCATCCTTTATCGAAACAATGTTCAGTCTTGTACCATAAGCATCGGTATATACCGGAAACGCTTTCAAACCATCAAGGAGTATTGAAACAAGCGCACTAGTCAAAACTCCTTTAGCATAATAAAAGTATGTTCGCATGTCGTGTTCTATGAGAAAACTAAATTCTTCTTGGTGAGGTGTTTCAATGGTGCATAGATTTTTGTGAAGTCCTTAATAAACTTCCTATAATAGCCAACCAAACCAAGAAAACTTCTTACCTCTATAAATTTTTTAGGTATGTTCCAATCCTGTACCACAACAACTTTACTAGGATCGACTGATAATCCATGCTCGAAAATGACATGTCCTAGGAAGCAAACCTCTTTGTACCAAAAGTGGGATTTGAAAATTTTCTCCTTTAGTGTATACCTACGGAGCATGTTGAGCACTTCTCCTAAATGCAAGTTGTGCTCTTCCTCACTTTTTGAATATATAAGTATATCATCAACAAATACCAACACGAACTTATTCAGCAATACTATAAAGGCTCAACTCATAAGGTCGATGAAATATGCTGGTGCATTGGTCAGTTCAAATGGCATGACTAGCCACTCATAATGTCTATCAAGTGTACAAAAATTGATTTTCTAAATAATATCATCGACCACATGTAATTGATGGAATCCAGTAGCCAAGTAAGCTGAGAGAATACCTTTTCTCCAACTAACTGATCAAAGAGATCGTCTATATGTGGTAATGGATGAATGTTCTTCTTTATTAGCTTATTTAGCTCACAATAATCGACATAAAGCCTTAAAGAACCACCTGCTTTAGTAGCAAAGACAATAGGTACTCTTCATTCTGACATACTCCTCCAAATAAAGCCCTTCTCCAATAATTTGTTCACTTGTTTGTTAAGCTCGCGTTTTTCTCTAAGAACCATATGCCAAAGGTGTAAGGCAACAGGTCTATCATTCTCTTCTAAATAAATCTAAAATTTGATCTCCCTGTGAGGAGGAGGAACAAAAACTTCGCCAAAGACATCTGAGTAATTATGAACCATTGGTACTGAAGCTAATTCATCATGCGACATGTCTAGGGAATACAGATAACTCAACATAACCAAACTTTAGGGATCGTAGTAAACTCAAGGCTACACCCACTACAAGTACCAAATGAACCACCTTCCTATCATAATCCAATAATGCTCCAAAAATTGCCATCCAATCCATTTCGAAAATTAAACCAAATCTAGAAAATCGCAATCAAATCAGACACCCAAAACACATAATCTTAAACCCTTACAAATCATGGATAAATTGATTAATCTCCTAACAGGTTTGGATAATATAATAGCGTCTGCAACTATACTAGTCTCTAAGTGCAATTCATCCACTAGCTTACTTGAAATAGATAAGTGAGATGCTTTGGTGTCGAATAAAGTGTGAATAAATAAATCATAGAGAGTTAACACACCTTCTATGATAGCATTCTTCCTCTTCTCCATAGTAGGGTCTACGGTAAAGCAAGGGACAACATCAAGTGCATAAGTTGGAACCACCAGAGTAGAAGTTTTAGGTGCGGTCAGACACTCCATCCTCAGGTTCCCAAACTGGTTGCAGTTGTAGCGTTTGATCTTTGCAATACTCATTTTTCAATCCTTTGTCATATACCCCTTAACATGTTACTTCTTACACTTAAACCTTAGTTTCTTTATTTACATTGAGCCCTATTCCATGCATGTGGTAAACCTGCTGAAGTGGCTTCCTTTCTGCCTTCTTAGTTTCTTCCTATAAAATGGAATTTATCAATACCATCTCAACCAAACTCTCAAAAGTAGCTTCGGTGGTTACATGGCTTAAATCAATATCCCTCAAAGATGGATTGAAGACCTAATTGAATGAATTTATTTGAAAACCTTACCAATAAATTCAGTAAATTATTTGATTTTGATGGTATACCACAAATCTGTAATTTAGGGAAAATAACCCTAAAATTTGTAAAGTATGATATTGATAAAATTGTAAAGTTATTCAGATTATTATTATTTTGGTTGCAAGTTGTAGTCATTCAATTGGAATGCTCTAAATTGGTTTGGTAGGTTTTTTGTATTTTAATATATTGGATTTGTAGAATGTACGATTTAGTTGTATTGATTGCCTTGTAAATTTCCATAGACTGACCAATTCCATGATTACATTTGAAAAGCACCTTGTTTAAAATAACAAGGAATATACCAAGGGAAAGAGATGTGCAAAGTAGGGATATCTTTTCCGTTAGTTGTTTCCTTTAGGTTATTTAGATTGTAATCGTTAGTTGTCTCTTTTTGGGTATTGAAAATGCGTACGACATAATATGAGATATGTTCCTATTTTATTACTATGTTGATTTTCTGGATGATCTTTGACCGCTATATATATTGAAAAATAGTATAAATAAGGAAATCTCATAAGAACACTTAACTAATGATGAAGGAAAAGTAAGGCTGGAAGCTTATAAAATAAATTAGGAAATTAATCAAACTAGCAACTAAAAATAAATTTTAACAAGCAAAGGACGGGGAAGGGTTGTTGTGAAATTACGGGTCTGTTTGAACCAAAAAAGGCACAAATACCCAAAAGATTGTGTAGAGAATAAAAAGTGAAGAAAAGTAAATTAAAAAGAGCAAGAAAAGAACACACGGCAATTTATAGCGGTTCAACTAATCTTGGCCTACGTCCACTTGGTGATGTTATTGCTTTGATTGCTAACTTGCAAGTATAAGTTCTTACAGATCAATATAATCCTTGAATGATCACAAGAGATTAGAGTAAGAAAGAAAAAGAGCCAAAAAGATCCTAAAAATGAGCCCCTACCCTCCAATTTATAACTGTAGATGGACTGAAAACTCACCCCCACGATCTCCACGTAGTTTTCCATGCCATAGACCGCTTCTCTAGGAAATTAAGTGGACATCTCATCAATAATCATGGATCATATCGATCAATGGGCCTGGATCGATACCGATCCATATGTTTTTCATATGGATGACTTTGAACTTCTTATCCTGCCTCGATTCATGGTTAGCTTCGTGATTCTAAACTTGTTTGCAGCATCATTAGCCTGATTCTAAGTCCAAATGATGGATCGGTGGAAGAATGGAGTTGTTGACTTTGAGTGTTTGAGAAAATCAATTTAGAATCACATGGGATCAATGAAATGTAACTTGAAATGGGATGATGGGATCATCACTTGTATGTAGGAGGAATTGGGGCAGGAATGGATGCCATTTTATGGATCGATACTGATCCACCGATCCAACACATTATTGGATTGGTATCTCTTATATCTTGAGATGGATGGGTCTTCATCACATTGCTCTATTTATACTTGTTTTCTGGATTCTGAAGTTATCTATCCGGGCTGCCTGCCTTGATAACTCTCAAGTTTGATTCATCCAGTCTATCCGAGTGTTGCCTGGTCAAAAGGCTGGATAATACCTGCCCCCTAAAGTACATCTTGTTTCAAACATGATGTGCTTTAAATTGAGACAAGTCATGATTGCTGAGAAGGACTCCACTCTATGCTTTGAACGGTCATTATCCTTCCTGCAGATCATTTCCGTGAATAGTTATGTCCATGGCTATTCGTCATGAAACTTACCAGCATCTGGCATTATAAAATGGAAGTACGCTCTCACGATCTATCATTCTAAGCTCGGTAATTTTGAACTGGTTCTTCTCGTGGACTTTTCAGGTTTGAATCTAATTTCCTTTTACTTTAGTCGTTTGGGGTTAGATAAGCACACGCACATGTATACACGTGCATGTTATTGAATAATTTTTTATATGCACATATACGCACATGCATGTACCATTTGTTTGTTTTCAAAAAGATTCAAGACTCGGTACTGATCCAAGTCCTTGGATCGGTACCGATCCAAGGCTTAGGAGAAGTCTTCAATACTTTTTCATGAAAACTCGAGCTTTGGGTTATATAACCCAACTCACTTGTCCTTCTTCCTCACTTGTTGCCTAATACTGAACCGAGCTCGAGCATCCGCCATTAAAAAACTTCAGCCTCGTAATTGAAATCTATTACATCACCTAACCATCGAACTACTGTTGTCCCTTCACCTGAGCACGATGTCGCTTGCCTTGTCTTGGTTGAACTCAATTCATCGATCCAAGCACATACCATTCCTAAGAAATTGACTCCACCTAGATCTAGAACCCATACTCGAATCCTTCTTATAATCTTGTTGAATTAGATAGGTGGAGATGGAGTGAGGCTGAAGGTTGACGTGGGTGAAGCTCATGTTGGTGGCTATGCTTGAAATCGAGGCCAAGAGGCGCTGCTTGGAAATGGAGCAAAAATCCAACCAAGGGCTCAGATCAGTACCAATCTGACCTTTGGTGGAATTTAGGCTTCAAATTCACTTGAGTCCGAACCTTGTCGATTTTTCCAAGTGTTATTTCTTGAGTACCAATGAATTTTCAAAGCTTAGCAATGACGTGAAGTCCGTTGGGACGGTCAATGATGACGGTCACTTCGGGTGATGTCCAAGCTCTTAAAATGAACTATCATATAATATCAGAAATCTACATCACACAACACTGCACTAGTTTCACTTTAACATGGGGGGTACAGCTTATGGTTGATCTGATGTTGATTATCTATTGATTTTCTTATAGAAATGGACTGTAGATGTTCCGACGCAGTTCATACCTCCAGCTGAAAATCCACAAGCGGATCAACCTCATCTAGAGGTTCCTCAAATGCCTATAGAAGGCACTGGAGTTGAAGCAGCTCCTAATGCTCTCGAGGATGCTGTTATTTTGGATGATCCTGTCGACTCTATTGCCTCAAAGATCGAAGAGGGATCACTTCGTAGAAGCCACAATAAACATGGAATCCCATTTAAGGACATGTTAGTCCCTTCTCATCACCAAAGAGCTCACAATCCTCCAGAGGGTTATACTGCTTGTAATATATACATGTGCATGGCGGGATGCATCCCACCATTCAATCAATTCATTCATTGAGTTCTAAACGTCATGAGATTGGCTCCAACGCAACTACATCCAAATAGCTATGCCTTCCTTTATGGTACATATATTGTTTTCGCTCAACATTTGCACTAAGTATCCAGTGATAAGGAAGTTCGGTATATATATAGTTTCAAGAGCCGGAAAGGAAGCCCTTCTTTGACTTATTTGGAACGGGCTAAGAAGTATTGAGTTGTTACTAGTACATGGAATAAGCTGAGCTATTTCAAGAGTGAATGGTTCTATGTTTGTTGTCCAACTAGATTTGCACAAAGATGGCTATCTGGATGTAAGTTATACTTTATGTGTTTAATGTGAACTCACATTGCGAGTTTAACTCATATTCTTTTTGTCATTCAGATGTTTTAATGAGACCCAGTAGCGCGACACTTGCAGATTCTATTAGAGCTCTCATGGCGCTTCCAATAGAGGGTAGATATACTGGAGTTCTTCTTTTTGATAAGAATCTCCTAGCCAATAACTCGTTGGAAGCGGGACGTAGCACCGGTCAAGTTCAAGTGGTCGTCGATGATGATGATGATAACAATGACAATAACTTGCCTGGAGGTGGTGATGTAAATCCTAACGTGCCCCTAGTCCCAAGTCCAGGGGCTGAAGCTTAAGAGAATGTTGAAGCGATGCAAGAACACAATGAGGAAGGCAAAATTTTAGGTGAAGGTGGCAAAGCTGGCCACGATGATGTCAATATAGGCCACGAGCCTTTACTCAAGGAGCCTAAAGATAACCAGCAGTTTGCCTTGAAGAAGAGATTGGTCGTAAAGATTTCAAAAGGATAGACTTCTACACAGCCCCCTCCAGTCACCACTATGGAGAAAACTCCTCCTCTCCCTTCTGAAGACATATTTGCTGGTCTGGGGCTGATTCCTGCCAAGTTTGACTCTCTTGGCATTGGTAATATGAGCCTTGAGGGTCTCTACTCTCCTCTATGCTTTGATAATGAAATCACTCCTACCAGCATGGGAGAAATCACTTCCATTAGCAAAGCTCCAACACATGTTCATCGGGGGGACACTATGTACTCACATAGACATGCACTACATTGCATTGCACTTGACTCGTGTCCTTACTTATTGGAGCTAACTTATCCCTATTTTATTTGCAGAATCCATGAAGATGAAGTACATGTTTCAGTCTTTGGAGGACAATATATCACAAAAACAGAGGAGCTCAAGCACGTATCATCAAGGTGGTGGTTGAGATTTGGAGTCTATCCATCGGTCCAGTCGTGACTATCCATCTCATGATTTTGCTTTCACGTACCGTTCTAGGTCTAGGTCATCTCCACCTGGAGGCTCAGATAAGCATTCTGATTGTCATGATGACTTTCCATCGGGCGATGCTTCTCATGCACTACCTTCGGTTTCCATTCTCAATCAACACTTGATATCGCTCACATCAATCGACCTTCTGACCGCAGGAATCATAAGGCAGTTCTGAAACCTCTCACAACAAGGCTGGCAAGAAACCGATTGAAGCTCCGGTCATCACTGCGGAGCAACAACTTGCCGTTGATGCCCGAATGGCCGAACTAAAAGCACAGTTCCCGGAGGTCGGCTTTGATGGAGTCATGTTCTTGTCCAATCTGAAGGACATCCCACCAGAGGTTAAAGGTTCGACAATTGCTTATGTAACTGATGCTTACGATCAATATAATGAATGGAGGCAGATAGCCGAGAAGATCTCTACAGTTTCGAGGGAAAGGAAGCTCGAGATTGATAATCTAAAACTTATGGAGGCGCAAGATAAAAGGATCATCGCTCATCTCGACACCGAAATCACTAACTTGAAAACATCACAAGCCAAGGCCGAGAAGAGGGCCGAGGATGATATCAAGGCACTTGAGAGTGAGAGGACCAAGCATCATGATAAGATAGAGACTATGCACCATCGAAATCATGACTTAGTGCTGGAAAGCGACGCTTTGACCAAAAAAGTGAATAAGTTATCAACCAAACTTAGAGAGTGAGACTAAAATGAAGGATGAAGCTCTCCAAAAGTCCCAAGGGTACTATGACGAGAAACTTACTGCCCGTAGTAAAAGGGACGAGGCAGTTGCACGTGCTAGGGACGTGGACGCGCTCGTCAAGAAGGAAGTTGAAGCCATTGAGAAGCGGATGATGGAGAGACTCGAGCCGCTGATCATTAAGTATAATGCTAATATGCTTAAATTCCACAACTTAGAGTGGCTCGGTGATGATTATCCCAGGGCTCTGGCTTGGGAGCAATTTGCTAAGGGGGAGAAGGAATTTCCGAAAGGCGGTGAAGTATACCTGGCACAGTTGGAAAAGGAGATCTTAATAGGAGATGAACCCAGGGTGCTAAGAGAGGGTGAGCTTATTCTCTATCTGGAGCTGGCCGCTATAGTGCAAAAAAAACAAAGAAGAAGTCTCTGGATCATCACCTCAAGTTGTCACCAATGGCCACACACCTAGACCCAAAGCTACTCCCGATTCATCTTTCGTCCCTAAATATGATCCAGAGATATCTCAAATGCACAAGTCTACCATCCTTTCTCCCATCTTGGAAGGGAACTCCACTGACACTTCGGCCCATACAGAACCCTAGGCTGAAGGAGGTATCTCGTTGACTTCGCATGTATTTCAGAGAGTCCACATGCCACCAGTTGACATACCTAACCACTCTTTTTATGTCTCTCAATTTTCAAGTCAGCCCCAGGTCGTCCCGCTTCTTAACAAGGTCTTCAATTGAGACAATAAGCATCTACAATAGAATCGGTAACTGTGACTACTTCAACGATGGTCCAAAGTATTCCAATTAGCGAGACTCATAGGCCTAACAAGCGAATGATAGATGCCTTACAGGATGAAGGGACTAGGAGCTTTAAGGTGCTCAAACTAAAGATGAGGTTGTTATCATTGGATCTTGTGAGCCCCCGTCGGGTCCCACTATGAGTGAGCTTAAGCAACAAATTCTCCTGGCCAAAGAGATCAAGCAAGAGTAGATAGAGGTCATCCCTCCTCCTTTATCTATAACTTTGCCTAGTCAGACTATCTTCGTTCCAGTCACTCTTCCTCCATCTGGGAGCACCCAAAGCATGCCGGCTGGTTCATTGCAGAGCACTCCATCCAAGGGCTAAGGAAGAAGCCTGATCAAGTCACACCTCTCTCCGGAGAAGAGAAGAAGAATTCCAAGAGGCAAAAGCATAAGAAGTGATTGTTGGTTTGTTTCGTGTAGATAGACCCACTTTTGGTTTGCAGTTGTAGCAGTTTATTTTCATTTTAAGGCGGCTTTGTGCGGGTTCGGCCACTGCTTTTGTTTTTAGATTAGACGTAAATAAAACTTGTGTTTTTCTTTCCAAGCTCTATTTCAAATGTGAATAACAAAGACTTCTATTTCGTTCAATCTTCTTTTAATTTATCTAAGTTTTCGAGAAATGAGCTTTCCATTCGATGTACCGGCGATCCATTTCTTTTCATGATTATTATCGGACTAAATCATTAGCCCTTCTATGATTTACCAACCTTCTGTCGTTCTATTGTACGTAAAACGATAGTTGAAGTGCCAATCTCTAGGCATTTATGTGCAATGATATCCAATTCTGATCCGATCGAACTTCGATTACCCGAAAAGGTGATTTAAGCTTTCCTTTTCGAGGAACTTTAAATGCGATCGTGCCTGTCTCCGGGCGTCGATCGAGATTCGGATGAGATCTCACCTAACTTCGGGCAATGATCTCCAACCTTGCTATCCTCTGGGCAAGACATCGGCGCTTTGCCAAATTCCGGGCAAAAGCTAATGGATGAACGGTCGCGCCACATCCATTTTTGGTTTATACTCCTCAAGGATAAGAGTTAGCGGATGGACGGTCAAATCACGTCCATCTTAGGTTTATACTCCAACGTCCAAGCGGAATTCTGTTTTCCCTTCTTAATCACGTCAAAGAAAGGGATGCATTTGTCTGTTGCCCAGGAGATAAATCGACTTAGGGCGGCGACCTTCTCGTTCAAACTCTGAACCTCCTTGATCGTTTTTGGGGCCTCAATGTTTCTCAATGCCTCGATCTTTTCTGGAATGGATTCAATCCCGCGGAAGTTCACAATGAAGCCCAAGAATTTCCCTAACGCAACATCAAACGAGCTTTTCTAAGGGTTAAGCTTCATCCCGTATTTTTAGAGAACGCAGAACATCTCTGCCAAATTGTCAATGTGGTTTCCCAAATGTTGTGACTTCATGAGAATGTCATCCACATAGACTTCCATTGAACACCCAATCTGATCTTTGAACATCTTATTTACCAGCCTTTGGTAAGTCGCCCCAGCATTCTTTAGTCTAAATAGCATGACTATATTTCAATACAGTCCCAGGTCGGTTATAAAGCTGGTATGTTCCTGGTCCTGGATGTGCATTGGAATCTAATTGTAACCAGAGTATGCATCCATGAACGGAAGCAATTCATGTCCGGTTATTCAGTCTATCAGCTGATCTATCCTTAAGAGTGGGAAACTATCCTTTGGGCATGCCTTATTCAGGTCTGAATAGTCGATGCATGTCCTCCACTTCCCGTTTGACTTTTCCACCAAGACCAGGTTTGATACTTACTCTGGGTATAAAGCATTGTGGATGAAGCTGTTATCTTTCAACTTCTCCACTTCTTCTTTGAGGGCAGCGGATCTCCCTGGACCCAAGCTACGACGTTATTGCTTCACATGAATGCATTTAGGATTTATATTTAATGCATGGTTTGCTATCTCCGGCGAGATCCCACACATGTCAGAGTGCGTCTTAGCGAACACATCCAGGTTCGCCCGGAGAAAACCAATCAACTCCCACGATTCGATCTTCAGGATCCATGTTGGGTCATCCTAACTGATCGGGGTGTTGATTGTCAACTCAGCTGGAGCCGCCCTTTCATTTAATGGCTCTTTCCGCCGATCCATATTCTTATAGAACTGATTGTGCTACCCGAGCTAGGGCTTAGGCATTGGTTGCTATGCATCCAAAGCCTTGATGTAGAGGGTCCCCTCTACACCTTTTCCCTTCTCTTTTCACCTCGGCTCCTTTAGCTCGGCGACATAACACTCGCGGCCAAGCCCCTGATATCCTTGTACTATTCCCACACCATTCTCAGTAGGAAACTTCACCATTAAACACCAATGAGCGACAGCTGCTCTGAATTCAGTCAGAGATGGTCGACCCAAAAATGCATTGTAAGCAAAGTAAATATCCAACACCACAGAAGGCACGACCCACACTCGCTTGCAGTCGCCCTCAACAAGCACCATCGGTAATTTTACACATTCGACTAGCTCCGTAGTCGTCCCGTTAAGTCCCTGGATTCGAGATTTATACGGTTCAAAATCCCTACCCTTCGGAAGCATCTGGTCGTAGGCTTTCTTAAATAAAATGTTGACCAAACTACCACAATCAACCAGCACTTATCATACAACCGCAGGGCCAATCATGCCGTAATCATGAGCATGTCAATCATTGGGGCTTCCACCCCATCAGCATCTCTGTTCTGGAAAAATAATGATGTCTATCAGGGTTTTGAATTGCTTTGACGGAGCTCCATCCTCCATAGTAAAGCAGTTCCCATTCTCTGTATGTTTGAATGCACCAACGTACCTATCCATCTCATTCAAACTCTTATCAGCTGGATATGGCCTACCGAAGATTGTATTGATCACCAGACATTTTTCAAGCTGCATATGCTCCCCTGTTGGGATGCCGACCTAGGGGGTTGGAATTTCCTTGCCCGCCATCCTACAGGGCTTTCAAAAACTGCTCATTGCAACTTCTTTTTGTGAATCAACTCCTCAATCATATCACACAAATATCTACATTCATTTGTGTTACGACCATATGTCTCATGGAACCTGCAAAACTTGCCAAATTTTTCTCCTTCTTAGTCAATTCTCTCGGAGCCGTCCTCTTGTACTGCATGGTACCTTGGGTAGCCAGGTAGATTTCCTCTATTGAGTTATTCAATTCAGTATAGCTGTCATAGAAATCCTAGGACGATTCCTGTTATTCAGCTTTCGCTTCTTGGCCCCATTATCACTCCATTTCTAACCATCATTCTTGTTGCCAACATTCATATCCACGTTTTTGGAACTCCCCTCGAATTGTTTCACGACAATATTGCTCAGTATCACTTCAACAGAAGGCCCGATATCATCCCCTCGGGAATGAGTGCGTGCCTCTTCCAAGTGCAAGAACCGATTAAGCTTCCCATAAAAAATATCCATCGTCGATGGGGGTTTCATTCCCAACCATCTTCCGAAATTAGTTTCGGGATGAATCCTCCCGATCAGTGCCATCAATACAATGTCATCAATAGCATTCGTTAATTTCGTCACAGATGTATGGAACCTATTTAAGAAATCCTTCAATGACTCTCCCGCGCCTTGGAAGAGGTTTGATAACGACATCACATCCTTCGAGCGTGAAGTGTGCAGATGAAATTGCACCAGAAACCTTTGCATCAACTCAGCAAAAGACGATATGGATCTCGATGGGAGCCAGGTGAACCACATCGTCAATACTCCCTCTAGAAAGATTGGAAAGCAATGACATCTCGTGGCATCAGATGCTCTAACAGAGTCCATATGTTATTTGTATTTCATCAAGTGCTGCCTTGGATCAATTTTTCTACCGTACAACAACATCGTCAGCAATACAAACCTCCGTGGATACTTCACACGCAGAACGTTCTTAGTAAATGGGTTCCTACTTGAAGAAGTACCTTAATCATCATTACTCCTAAACTGGTTTTCGTTTACATGTTTTCTGACCATCTCGGGCAAGTACTTCGGTTCTATAGGTTCGGCTAAATGACAGTAATGAGATCCATTCCGAGTGTTTGGCCTGGTGAAAGCTCTCGAGCAGACCTTCGATACATGGGTTCTTCATACTCTAGGAGATCCATTCGTCCAGTAGTCCCCCATGTTTAATTCCTGTGTGATGGATAATTAGCAATAGCTTGGTATTCCAGATTCTGATTATTTACAACGCGATTAGAAGTCAAGTTCACGCCTCCATCCAAAGGGTGTGCGCCGGATCCAATGTTTGTTGGATCGATACCAATCTATCCTCTTGGATCAGTACCAATCCACAAACTCTCACCATGAGTTCATCTCGGTTCCTGATATGAAGTCCCAACCTCCTTTTGAGCCATTTTCTACTTCCTATTCCTTTATCTCTGCTCGGATGATGAGGAACTATCAGACTCTGAATCAGAAGATGTTAAGACCCTCCTACTCCTACGGCGGTTCTGAGTTAGTTCATTCAGCAGTCTCAAGCTCTCCTGCATCTGCCGCTTCATCTCATTGTGACTCTCTTAAAACCTATCCTTCATTTTCTTCATCATACAATCCATCTATATTGTAGTCATAATGTTAATTGGATTTTGGATCTCAGCTTGCTCTAGCTGGGCAACTTCATCCACATGTTGAGTATTCTGGTTCTCAGCACCATTAGCAGCTTTGGAGTTTGTAGAACCATCTATCCTTATGGCCATGGCAAATAGCTTCTTATAATTATTGAAAATATGAATAGTAGAATGGTAAGATTGGAAGATTGGATCTATCTCTCGGATCTAAGAAATATAATAGTAGATGATGGATCCAAGTAGCCCGAGTTCAACTCTCAGTGAACTAAACAAAATGTTTGAACCAAAAAATGGCACAAACATCCGAGAGATTGTGTAGAGAATAAAAAGTGAAGAAAAATAAATTAAAACGAACAAGAAAAGAAGACAGTGTTTTATAGTGGTTCGGTTAATCTTGGCCTACGTCCACTTAGTGATGTTATTGCTTTGATTGCTGACTTGCAAGTACAAGTCCTTATGGATCGGTATAAATCTGTGGATGTTTACAAGAGATTAGAGTAAGAAAGCAAGAGAGATGAATAGATCCTCAAAAATGAACCCCTACCCTCCTATTTATAGCTCTAGATGGCCTGAAAACTCGCCCCCATGATCTCTACATAGTTTTCCACACCATAGGCCACTTCTCCAGGAAATTAGGTGAACACCTCATCAATAATCACGGATCAGTACCGACCCATGGGTTTGGATTGATACCGATCCATATGTTCTTCATATGGATGACTTTGAACTTCTTGTCTTGGCTCGATTCATGGTTAGCATCGTGATTCCATACTTGTTTGCAACATCATTAGCTTGATTTTGAGTCCAAATGATGGATCGGTGGAAGAATGGAGTTGCTGACTTCGAGTATTCGAGAAGATCAACATAGAATCGCATGGGATCGACGAATTGGTACTTTAAATAGGCTTCTGGGATCATCACTTGCAAGTAGGAGGAATCAGGGCAAAAATGGATGCGATTTTGTGGATCGGTACCAATCTATGATGTTAGATCGGTACCGATCCAACACATTGTTGGATTGGTATCTCTTATATCTTGAGATGGATGGGTCTTCATCCCATGGCTCCGTTTATACTTGCTTTTTAGACTCTGGAGTTATCTCTCCGAGCTGCCTGCCTTGATAACTCTCAAGTTCGATTCATCCAATCTATCCGAATATTGCCTGGTCAAAAGGCTGATAACAAGGTCACTATTCATATGCCTTAAAAGCTAAAATTGATAAATGTATTTGTGTGTTTTTTGTTGTTCTGAAATAAAAGAAAATGTTTTCAAAATTTAATATTGATTATGCAATATGCTTGGGTCAATCGTATGCGTTAACTCATTTACTGAGTCCTGATTACGTTAAGATATGGTTGATTTTTTTTAAGGGTATAAAAACAAATGCTTTTGAAAAATGGTGTTAAAATGTAATTTTGAAATTTAAAATTTTCAAACTATTTTACATATTTAATTAGAAATTAAATTTATACAAATTTTACTAATTTCAATTTTAAAATATAACTTTTTTTATTATTTTGAATGGATGATAGTTTTTAAATGCCACATATTCAAAAAGGGCCGATTGTTAGTGAATATGAATTTTACTATTCAAGAAGGGTGGCAGTATACAAAATATTGATAATAACAAGAGAAAAGCTATTTTAGTTTTGGAATTTCAATTTCCATACCTTATAGATAATAAACAATACCAGTTTTAAAATTTTAAAAAACCTCCTTACGCTAATTGTACTCGGAAAAGTTGGAAAAGTTTTGGGGTTCCATCAAAGTTCCTTTTCCGACATAAGAGTATAGATTTAGGAAAATTGGATATTAAAATTTTGGATGTTCGAAATGGTGTGTTAGATATCGGATGGTAGAGATTAGATGAAAAATTAATTGAACCATATTCATATTCGTAGGAGTGCGGAAATTTTTATTGAAAATGAGGATTTTGATTTTTGAAACTTGCATACATATATAACTGCTAGTTTGTGTGTGTGTGTGTGTATAGGTTTTTTGCATCATATTTTCAAAATTGTTTTAAAGAATGCATTCATACAGGAGGCACTGATTTAGTATTATTCGGCATACATATCATATGTGTTATAATACATCATGCACTTGTACACAATTGACTACAAAATTCGTTGTACACTAATTGGTTGGAAGTTTAGAATGGTTGTGCACTATGTTACATGATTTAGTCCTTGAGAAATTTTAGGGACAAAAATCTTTTAAATGGGGAGAATGTAACACTCCGTAAAATAAACAGCAATTAATTAAAAAGAACTAATAAATAACTTTAAAATGGAATTTGAGAAATCATCAAATTTGGTTACGAAAATTGCACCATTGTGCTTGTAGGGATTTTCTGAGCAACTTTCACATGTAAAGCTTTGTAATCGAAGTACAAACGAAGAAGTTATCAAAGTTTGAAGTTTTCGAATCGAAAATAATTCAAAACCAATTAAGGTAATATATAACAACGTAATGTTTAACTTAATGTTAATGATTTACATAACGCAATGTTTAAAAATTAATTAAGGTAATAAAAATTAAAGGAGATATAATAACATTTATAATTGGTTACACGAACACTAGTCGACCGCCTTCTTTGGACCGCTCGACCGGTATAAGTGTGGTGGTTGGGGTTGAACCTTAGTCTAAACAGACTGAATTCAATATATTTTAATATAACGGATAGAATTGGTTCCAACGCCTATAAATAGAAACATAGCCACTCACTTTTCTTCTCATATTTTCTGAACTGAGAAGCGAAGCTCTGCTATTTTTCTTTCTCCACTATTTCTCGAATTATAAAAACATTATATATATATATATTAATTAGAGGATAGAAAATAAAAGAGACGGGAAGGAGGGGTGAATCAATTCTGTGAAATAGGTAAATTTAAATTATATAATTTAAATTATATAATTTAAATTCCAATTAACTCAAATCTTCTATCAAATCTGTAATTCTAATAAGTATGAATATATATTTTATACATATTTTGATTGGAAAGAAAAAATGAGTCAAGTAAAAAGAAAGGGATTGGGTTCAGAGATTTGAAAGCCACCAGGTGAGTGGGAAATTATATGTTTTAGATAATACTAGATTTATATCGTGAGAATTTTTTTTGTTATTGTGCTTATATTAAAAATCATTGAATTGTAGGCTTAATTGAATGAATTTATTTGAAAACCTTTCATACATATTCAGTAAGTTATTTAATTTTGATGGAATGAGATATATATCCTGAATCTAGAATTTAGGAAAAATAATCCCTAAATTTGTAAAGTATGATATTAATAAAATCGTGAAGTTATTCAAATTATTGTTATTTGGTTTGCAAGCTGTAGTCATTCAATTGGAATGCTCTAAATTGATTTGGGATGTATGTTTTCTATATTTCAATATATAAGATTTGTAGAATGTACGGATCAGTTTATTGATCGTCTTGTAAATTTCCATAGACTAACCATGTAACGATCGCCTTTTGGACCTCCAAATGTCGACACTAATACATCCACGGTATTCACGTGCCGAACACCTAAGTGTCGGAAAGGCAGAATGTTAGGGTAAAGAAAAAGAAGAAAAGAAAACCAACAAGAAAGAGGAGAACAAAACATCTGAATCTCACAAAGAAACGATAACATATAATATCCAAATGATATTTTAACAAGAAAACTGTATGGATACAATAATCAAAGCAACTAACCTATCATCAGCCTGGACAGTTATAATTGCATGTCCTTACAATTGTTGATATATTTAAACAAAGTAATGCAGCAGAAATAAAAACTATGATAGGAAATTATCCACTCTTCTCCAAGAACTCCAATGAACATCAACAGAATCTGGAAATATACACGGGGCTGACCTGAGAATTATTAGAAAATAACACCCAGATCAGTACGATAAACCGGCGAGAGAAACTCAAATCATTTGGATTATCTAATGTTATAAAACCTTTTAAAATAAAGGTATCTCGTAAGACTACACCGCAAATAAACACAAATGATTTTTTACTTTACGATAACCAAACTATTTCTATTAGAAACTCCAATGATATTATAATAATGTCTAGGGTGTTTAATATAAATATATATCATAGCTGGAATGGTTACATTAGTTACATTCAATAACATATTTAGGTATACAAATAAAACCTGTAACAACCCGAACTCTAGTGGGTCCGGATTTTTCGCAAAAATGCTAAAACCCAAGCCCATTGAAGCCCGAGTTGGGTATCTGGTATCCTGCAAATAGGAAAAGACAAATATATCAGAGCTCAAGTAAATATCTCACAGCGGAACTGACTAAAATACAATAGTAAGTAAATACTCACCAAGATAATAACACTTTCTAAACAAGTGTCTCAAAGCTGGAAAGTCTCTGCCATCTACCTAACCTGTGGGATGTATGAGGAGGGGGTCAGAACTAAAGTTCCGGTGAATGGACAAATTATACACTTCTAAGCTTAATTCTACATATACCGTTTTATTTCCATTTTATGTTATGTTAGGTTTATTGGTTTTATAATACTCTCGCCTCTGTGCATGAATTGTACCCATCTACTCCATAGTAGATTAAAACCTAATAACAAATATATATGTAGCTACATACCCAATGACCGCATCGGTCCTAGGTACTACCCATAGTACCTTCTGTATCCTCCTCGAAAAGGACTCCATCATCTTGCTCCTAAAGCATTCTGCAACTACATCTGTAAAGGACAGCTTCGTGAGGCCTACAATACAAATGTTCCATCGTCTACTATGAAAACATAAAACTGCGTCCGCACTAGCCTATACTAATGCTCGGACATCCACAATGTACCACCCAGTGCGTACCTTGAGGACTATATGTAATCGTTCTGTCTACTCCCTGAATCCCGCCAACAAGGTCTACCTTGTACGGAACTCAGTCGGAGATTTTCTATATCTGTAAAGGACAGCTTCGTTAGGCCTACAATACAGATATTCTACTTGGTCTGTCTCTTTTCTCATCGTGACTATGGCCCCATGCAGCCACCCCTCAACAAATTGAAAGACCTCTAAAGAGCTAAGTGGTTATGCCCTACTACAAACAATCTGAACATCCAATTGGTTGCGCGCCTCATCCAATGTCTCGATAGTGAAAGAATCATTGGCCTGTTGGTTTAACTCTAGTCTTTCCTGAACTCGTTCTTGATTAATGATGGCTTGATCTCCGCATGCGACTATCCTTTTGGGTCCTGCCCACTAAAACCTACTCGCAAGTCAGAGTATGGTGTCATACGAATATCCTACTCCATTCATCAACCTTTTTACTGCCTACAAAGGTCCGCTTCGTTAGGCCTGCAATGCAAAAGCAGTCAAGGCATACTCTCTTGATGGAACACATACAGACCTGCTCCGGGGGTGCAGCTTCGTTAGGCCTACCCCAGAGGGCCATCCTAGAGTACCCTTACATCCCGTTAAAATCTCGTACTTCCTTATAGACCAAACTAACTAACTTGGATGTGCTCTTTCTGTACTAAAATCTACGATGAAATTCTTCGTTAGGCTCTTTATCCTTTGGGCTACTCCAAACGCATCTTACCATTTTATTAGACCCTACGTCTAATCTTTAATTATGTGTTTAGTTTACTTTTCTTATTCTGTTGGCTACTTATTTACCCTAATCAGCAAGACCAGCCCTACCTAACTATTGCGAGACCATCAGTTCCTGACTGAAAGGGAATGTTTCCGGTACGGGCCACTTCGATCATTTTGCTTATTAACTTAATTCAAGATCTAAGTTGATAAAATATGCCTCCTCTATTTCTTTCTTTTTAATTATAACTTATGTGTTACAATTATACTTGCAATTGTTACTTTTATATTCTTTTCTTTCTTTTATAACTTACATGTTATAAGTGTAATTACAAGTACCTCTCTTCTATTCTAGTCTGTCCTCTTTTATTATGATACTATATTCTTTTTAGTTCTCTTATACTATATGACATCTTAGCTTGGGACTACGTCCAATTGTCACAAATTACTTATCATAATAACTGCTTTACTTTTATTTTACTATCTTGCATAGTAAATGCAGATCTAGGCACATTTCTGTTTATTATTTCTAGTCTTGTCAAATAATTAACTTGATTTCTGCTTTCATTACTTTAACTCTTCACTTTATTCTCTTTTATTCTAGGAAGTAGTTCTATTCTATTTGGCTGGTTACACAAAAATTGTACTAAAAATCCATTTCTATATTTTAATACTAAATGATGCAATAAACAATAACTCGTAATCGCAAGATATTTCTTTTATTGTCTCTTTAATTATTGGTTAATGCAAAATACAGAAATGTCTCTATTTTACACTAATTCCCTTTTTCTTTCTTTTATTCTTGCGATTACGTTTATCGTTATTCTTACAATATTAAACAATGGAAATGTATTCTCTTTTCTAAACCAACCAACTAATCTATCACTAACTTCTAAATTAAGTTATTAAAATTTCCCCTTTTTAATTTATTTCTCCCATTTTAGCATAATTTACTGTAAATTTCTTACTTTTAGGCTTACGCTTTCTCTATAACTGCTAAGCCTAATATTATTCATATTTAATTGGATTCTTTTCTTTCTTCTCCATATAAATAAAAATTAAATATAAGCTCACTTATAGAATTTACAGTTTCAACATAACTAATTAGCAGAATTAATTACTGAAATAAATGCTGAATTAAAATATTTAACAGGAATCTAACGATAATATATCATAAACGTAAAATATATATAATTTAAATCCACTCACATGTCCTCCTTAGCTTTGCTCCATGGTCTTAGCTATGCTCCATGGCCTTCCTGGATCCCCTTCTAAGGTGTCTAATATTTTTATTAAGAAGATCTTCTCCCTAGAAATATTTTCTATTTAGGGTCCAGCCTCAGGCAATGAACCCACTTGGGAGAAAATCCGATTGTGAGAAAATAGCTAGGCCTAGGGTCCTATTTATAGTGGAGTTTGGGGATCTCAGACCGTCAGATTTTTGGATTGAATCAGGTGTAACCATGTCGCATGCTCGTTGCGAATCGTTGGATCCAGAAAACGACGTTCCAGATTGCGCAAAATTTAAATTTGAAGAGTTCGACATGTACTTGGACGAATTGTCATCCTGGATATAACGCGGGTCGACCTACAGGTCGACCTGTGTGCTTTGAAGGTCGATCCTAGGGTCGACCTGTGTGCCTTGGGGTCGACCTATTGGTCGAACCATGCTATTTTTTTTCTTTTTCCTGATTTTCGTTTCTCTCGTAACTTCTTCGTATTAACTCGAATTTCGACAAGTTATATATGGTATAAGTTTCGAGGCCATATTCTGACAATTCCAAAATTGTTTATTTTCACTGTTCATCGTTATTTGGTTATTTAATTATCTAAAAATGTGGGGTGTTACATTCTACCACCCTTTAGAAAATTTCATCCTCGAAATTTGACAAGGATAAAATTATACAATTCCTCGCATCAATCACATCCATTATGTGTACATCCAATTTTGCGACCATCCGTGTCCTTGTGCAAAGTGCCATTTAACACAAAATATATGCATGTACATAAATTTCTAAGCGGTACCTCCTATATGAATGCTTTTCTTCTTTAAAAATTTATTTTAAAACATGATGCACACACCCTAAATATACTTTTAATTTCTATATGAATGCAATCTTTTGAAAACATAAAACATTTTTCATCCAATTTTTCCCACACTCCTACTGAATAGGGGTGTAGTTTAACGAATTTTACATCCAAATCCTACCATGCAACTTTTAATATTCGAATTTTGGAAAAAATCTAATTTTCCGAACTCGATTTCTTATGTCAGAAAGAAGGTAGAAAACGGAAAACCTTACGTTTACCGT
Source organism: Allium fistulosum (assembly GCA_030737815.1). Taxonomy (NCBI): domain Eukaryota; kingdom Viridiplantae; phylum Streptophyta; class Magnoliopsida; order Asparagales; family Amaryllidaceae; genus Allium; species Allium fistulosum. The sequence goes on from CM060901.1 coordinate 640,364,107, forward strand.
TTTACTTTTGTGCACCTCTTTCCTCGTACTTGGAACTTATGCCGCTATTATATAAAAATCTATATTTTCTTTCCCAAGCATGGTTTACATAAGAAAAACTTTCCTTTTCAAACTTTTTCCCAACCTTAATTTATGGGGAAAATGTATTTTCCTTTTGCAATTCTCATTTATTTCTATTGACGTTTCTGTCGCTTTCTTTAGATCTTACTATTTTTCTTTTAGTTACTTTTATCTGCTTCTACTTTTCTTTGATATAGCAGCTAAACACAGCTATCTTCTAGGGCTAGGAGGCCTAGGACCATGTCCACTCTGACACATAAAGGTCCTACTCTAGGAATCCAAGTAACTCATATGCTCCTCCTACCGCCTATTACTTTTTACTAACTTATGCTGTATTACTCACGATGAATAAGATCTATTCATATCTTCCTTTCCATACTCAAAATGGAATAACCAAGTCTCATTTACTGCAATGAATAAGGATTTTAATCTATGCAGTCTCTATATAAAAAAGGCAACTAAGCTTGGGAAAATTTTCTCTTTACCTTTACTTTTCATTTTTCCCCAACTAAGGTATATTTATCCCAATCATGTGTGTCTTACTATCTTACTAATATCACTTTACTATTATTCTATAGTCTACACACATGAAGCAACATTCCTAGGTTCTCACTAGTGTCCTATACACTTTATGGGAACTTTTATTACTACTACTAAAAGTAATCACTGTTATCTCCTACACAGCCTTACACTTTTCCCGTCATACCTAGGAAATGATTCCTATCTACTCCATACTTAAAAGTTTGGTTTGGTATTTATCATTTCATTTCAAAAATTAAAGCTTCTAAATTTTTGAAACATCAAATCCCAAAATTCTTGCCTTTAAAAGTGTTTCTTTGAAGTTTCTATAAAATTCAAAGGTACTCCCTAAACCTAGAAGGGAAAACATACAAATTCTAAGTTCAAAGCATATTCCTCTTTTCTTTTTAAAGACCTTAACAGCTTTTCATAAAAAAAATTGACTTTAGATTTAACTATTTACCAAGTTTTTCTCTTCCAAAAACTTATTTACTTTTTCACCCAACCATTTTTCTTTAAAACATGTCTGCTTGTCTTTAAAACATTTTTCTTTTCTTGACTTCTAAAAATGTCCTCACATGTTTTCAAAACATCTTCGTTTCATAGATTTTCAAATTTACAAAAATTGGAGTAGATAAGAACAATTATTCTATCAAAAATCTCTTAACTTTCCTACTCTTCCAATTACCTAACCTTGGAGGAGTTTCTAATTTACTACAAATGGGGATTTTCTACAAAGGCAAGGAACCCAAATCAATGGAAAAATATGAAATTTCCATTGCTTAGCTTTCCTACTAAGGCTCTTTATAATATCCCTCCTAACTAACACTGTCTCTAATTATTACACTTCTCATTATACCTAATGGTTTTATACCTTAATGTATTAGAACTACTTTCTCTTATGAGAAACCATTAACGCTAAAACCTTCTATGAATCTTTTAAAAGAGGATTTCATGTTTGTGTGAAATTACAAGGAACTTATTTTATAATTTATCGAAATAGCTATACAAAATATGGTGCTTTCCATACCTTGTACATCTCTTCTATGTATTCCTTATAACTTGCACAAAACATTTTCACTTGCGGTTTGGTTTCATAGAAAATTATACCATTATTCATTTCATTCCAATAGATTAAAGTATGTTTAATCTATGTTCACTTACAATAGATATTTCCTACGAAATTTATTAATTTCCTCATATTTGACTTACATCTTTTTCCAGTAGAATTCATTTCCAAAATTGTTTTAACATTTTCATAATTAGAAAACATTTCCATATACTTATTTAAATAATAAGTGTGCTTACAAACCACTTTATTTCTATAATTAGAAATTATCTTCAAAACACATTTTTATTTGGGTTAAAACAGATGTTGTGTAAAACACCGTTACTACAACCCAAAATACTAGTATATGGATTCAGTTAAAATAAATATTAATAAATCCCATATGCTATGTAAAAATATTTCCTTTGGGAGTCACCTACTATAACCATAGTGTCATGGTCTATGCTTCCTTTATTTTTCACGAAAACATCTATTACAACAATAAATGTTGTAACCTACATTTTTGATACTTAATACACTCTAGGTTTTTATATTTTAAAATCTTTGTTTACCTACAAGGAAACTAGCAAGCTATATATGCTCTATAATTCTTCAAAAAAGAATTAAAATTCACATCATATAAAAAACTAATTTAAATTTCATACCATTTTTTTCAAAAACCCAATATTTACTTCAAACATATCAACAATTATATTTTCAACTTTTCAATTCCAAAAGGTTTCATTTTATTGGGCTAGACATAAAGTGGATTTTCTTCTTACTACCCTAGGAATATCCTTCCTAAACTATGGAAATCTCATTCCCTTACTAAAATCTCTTATTCCTTCCAAAATAAAAATACTCTCCCTATATCCCTAGGGAACTTTCCCACTTCTTATGACATATGGATACTAATCTTCTCTCAAAACATAGCTTATTGTACACTATAAATTGGTAATAACTTAGGGCTCAACACTCTTGGGTCATCCCAAACCCAACTAGCAAACTATGCACAAATGTACTTCTAAAAACTTTCCATATGTTAAAATCTATAATTGGGGACTATTTGGATTTTAGTACATAATATTTTTATATTTTATTCAAAAATACAAATACGTTCACTCACTATCTACCTAGGAACCCTAAACCTAGGCTCTGATACCAAATGTAACAACCCGAATTCCAGTGGGTTTGGATTTTTCATAAAAATACTAAAACCCAAGCCCACTGAAGCCCGAGTTGAGTATCTGGTATCCTGCAAATAGGCAAAGACAAATATATCAGAGCTCAAGTAAATATCTTACAGTGGAACTGACTAAAATATAATAGTAAGTAAATACTCACCAAGATAATAACACTTTCTAAACAAGTGCCTCAAAGCTGGAAAGTCTCTGCCATCTACCTAACCCGTGGGATGTATGAGGAGGGGGTCAGAAGTAAAGTTTTGATGAACGGACAAATTATACACTTCTAAGTTTAATTCTACATATACTGTTTTATTTCTATTTTCTATTATGTTAGATTTATTGGGTTTATAATACTCTCGCCTCTTTGCGTGAATCGTACCCATCTAGTCCCTAGTAGATTAAAACTTAATAACAAATATATATGTAGCTACATGCCCAATGACCGCATCGGTCCTAGGTACTACCCATAGTACTTTTCGTATCCTCCTCAAAAAGGACTCCATCGTCTTGCTCCTAGAGCGTTCTGCAACTACATCTGTAAAGGATAGCTTCGTGGGGCATACAATACAGATGTTCCATCGTCTACTATGAAAACATAAAACCGCGTCCGCACTAGCCTATACTAATGCTCGAACGTCCATAATGTACGACCCGGTGCATACCTTGAGGACTATACGTAATCGTTCTATCTGCTCCTTGAATCCCGCTAACAAGGTCCACCTTGTACGGAACTCAATCGGGGATTTTCTATATCTGTAAAGGACAACTTCATTAGGCCTACAATACAGATATTCTACTTGGTCTGTCTTTTTTCTCATCGTCGCTACGGCCCCACGCAGCCACCCCTCAACTAATTGAAAGACCTCTAAAGAGCTAAGTGGTTGTGCCCTACTACAAACAATCTAAACATCCAATTGGCTGCGCCCCTTATCTAATGTCTCGATAGTGAAAGAATCATTGGCCTGTTGGTTTAACTCTAGTCTTTCCCGAACTCGTTCTTGATTGATGATGGCTTGATCTCCGCATGTGACTATCCTTTTGGGTCCTGCCCACTAAAACCTACTCGCAAGTCAGAGTACGGTGTCATACGAATATCCTACTCCATTCATCAACCTTTTGACTGCCTATAAAGGTCCGCTTCGTTAGGCCTGCAATGCAAAAACAGTCAAGGCATACTCTCTTCATGGAACAACTACAGACTTGCCTCAAGGGGTGCAGCTTCGTTAGGCCTACCCCAAAGGGCCATCCTAGAGTACCCTCACGTCCCATTGAAGTCTTGTACTTCCTTCTAGCCCAAACTAACTAAGTTGGACGTGCTCTTTCTGTACTAAAATCTGCGATGAAATGCTTCATTAGGCTCTTCATCCTTTGGGCTACTCCAAACGCATCATACCATTTTATTAGACCATACGTCTAATCTTTTATTATGCATTTAGTTTACTTTTCTTATTCTGTTGGCTACTTATTTACCCTAATCAGCAAGCCCAGCCCTACCTAACTATTGTGAGACCATCAGTTCCTTACTAAAAGGGAATGATGCCGGTACGGGCTACTTCTATCATTTTGCTTATTAACTTAATCCAAGATCTAAGTTGATAAAATAAGCCTCCTCTATTTCTTTCTTTTTAATTATAACTTATGTGTTACAATTATACCTGCAATTGTTACTTTTATATTCTTTTCTTTCTTTTATAACTTACATGTTATAAGTGTAATTACAAGTGCCTCTCTTCTATTCTAGTCTGTCGTCTTTTATTATGATACTATACTCTTTTTAGTTCTCTTATATTATATGACATCTTAGCTTGGGACTACGTCCAATTTTCACAAATTACTTATCATAATAACCGCTTTACTTTTATTTTACTATCCGCGCAGTAAATGCAGATCTAGGCATATTTCTGTTTATTATTCTAGTTTTGTCAAATAATTAACTTGATTTTTTCTTTAATTTCTTTAACTCTTCACTTTATTCTCTTTTATTCTAGGAAGTAGTTCTATTCTATTTGGTCTTTTACACAAAAACTGTTCTAAAAATCCATTTCCATATTTTAATACTAAATAATGTCATAAATAATAACTCGTAATTGCAAGATATTTCTTTTATTGCCTCTTTAATTATTGGATAATGCAAAATACAGAAATGTCTCTATTTTACACTAATTCCCTTTTTCTTTCTTTTATTCTTGTAATTACGTTTATTGTTATTCTTACAATATTAAACAATGGAAATGTATTCTCTTTTCTAAACCAACCAACTAATCTATCACTAACTTCCAAATCAAATTATTAAATTTCCCCTTTTAATTTATTTCTCCCGTTTTCGAATAATTTACTGTAAATTCCTTACTTTTAGGCTTATGCCTTTCTTTATAACTGTTAAGCCTAATATTGTCCATATTTAATTGGAATCATATCTTTCTTTTCCATATAAATAATAATTAAATATAAGCTCTCTTATAGAATTTACAGTTTCAACATAACTAATTAGCAGAACTAATTACTGAAATAAATGCTGAATTAAAATATTTAAGGGGAATCTAACGATAATATATCATAAATGTAAAAGATATATAATTTAAATCCACTCACATGTCATCCTTAGCTTTGCTCCATGGTCTTAGCTATGCTCCATGGCCTTCCTAGATCCCTTTCTAAGGTGTCTAATATTTTTATGAAGAAGATCTTTTCCCTAGAAATATTTTCTATTTAGGATCCAGCCTCAGGCAATGAACCCAATTTGGAGAAAATCTGATTGTGAGAAAATAGCTAGGCCTAGGGTCCTATTTATAGTGGAGTTTGGGGATCTCAGACCGTCGGATTTTTGGATTGAATCAGGTGTAACCATTTCACAGGCTCGCTGCGAATCGTTGGATCCAGAAAACGATGTTCCGGATTGTGCAAAAATCAAATTTGAAGAGTTCGGCATGTACTTGGACGAATTATCATCCAGGAATAACGCGGGTCGACCTACAGGTCGACCTGTGTGCTTTGAAGGTCGACCCATGCTATTTTTTTTTCTTTTTCTTGATTTTCGTTTCTCTCGTAACTTCTTCATATTAACTCGGATTTCGACAAGTTATATATGGAAATTGACCGGAAAATCACCACAAACACAATGATATAAGTTTCGAGACCATATTCTGACAATTCCAAAAATGTTTATTTTCACTGTTCATCGTTATTTGGTTATTTAATTATCTAAAAATGCGGGGTGTTACAAAACTGCTAAGGCATGTTCGTATAAATGGATTTTCCATGGAGACGCCTCCAACTTAGAAACTAAAGCGGATCTCCTATGACAAGGATCGAAAACTACTTTCTGGGCGTCGTATATCTCTATATAAAATATACCGTAAGATAAACACAACTGGCCTACGCCTGAATGAGCGAACCCGAACCACGTGGAACCTAAGCATCATCAACTCCTGTCGGCCAACATATCGATAAGCATACTCTAGATAATGGAGTTGAGACACCCCCTCTAGGTTTGCAAAACCCCTGAATTGTGCATCCTACTTTGTCTTTAGTCATTTTTCCGATGTCGAGGCTACGCTCTACATCTTCACATGAGTCTTCAATACTCAAACAAAAAATGAATCCCACATGGTTCCAACATCTCAACAGATTTCAGAACCACATATGGATTCCATCATTCCACTTCCAAAACCTAGAACCTGTATCTCAGTCTTGAAGTACTTTTTGATAAGTAGAATACTTACTGATCCCAGTCTCTTCAAGACTGAATCGATGAATTTAATCTTATTCAACAATAATGTGAATGATCGCATAAGGGAACTAATTCCCGTATACTCTCATAAGAAAGTAAACATACAAGCACTATCAATTCATTCAAGGCACGATCAAGTCACAAAAACGACTATTAATCCCTTTTTATTTAATTTATCCTTTATTAATTAATATTCCATTGTTAATTAAAACTTCCTTTATAAATTAATACTCAATTTTTAATTAAAACTTCCTTTATAAATTAATACTCCACTATTAATTGAAACTTCCTTTATTAACTTTTGTGCGTGTGTCCATATATATATATATATATATATCTCTTTCTAAAAAATATATACTTGTATTCTACTACTACAATATTCAGTTATACTCTTTTCAATACTTAACAAATATTCATATACTTATCTCAACAGTATAAGTATACTCACAAATCTCTTAGAAAAGTTTTCCTTACTTAAATATAATCAAAGAGGTTAAAAACAAATATTACTAAAACATTGTTTACTACAACTCAAAACTCTTATATACTTATCATTTACTTTAAAAATCTCTTTAATAGGTTTAATCACATTTATAAGGGCTTAAGACAAATGTTACTCAAATATTGTCATGACAAACCCAAATCATTTTATACTTTTAAAACATTTCTCTTTAAACTTGGTTTTTAAAGATTTATTATACTTAAGGGTTTAAGACAAGTGTTGTTTAAAACATTGTTACAACAGACCCAAAACATTTCATTTATACTTAACCTTAAAGTATTCATTATTAAATATCTAATTATATTCCTAAGTATAATTAATAATAACGGTTTAAAACAAATGTTACTAAACATTGTTTACTACACCCTAAAACCATATTTATACTTATCATTAACTTTAAGACATTTATTTTAAAGATTAAAGCATATCCACACTTATCGATTAAGGTAATACACTTCTAATTAATTTCGCAAACCTATTTATTTTTAACTTAAGTGTTAAAATTCAAACTTCCTTTATTATATTTATAAAAAAATTAACTTACTTATTTGAAACTAATTATATAGATATAGGAATACTTATTAATATGTTAAAACACTTTTAAAACAAATTAAAAATATATGATAATTACTTATATAGAATATTATGTAGAATAAGGAATTTTGAAATAAATAGAAAAACTAAAATAAACATGTTTTATTTTAAAAACCACTTAGTTTAAAAATTCATAGTTAATCGTTAAAAATATATTTAAACTTGAAACCAATTTTAAAACACTCTATTATAAGTTAGAACATAGCGCTAAAAATATTAGAGAAAATCTCATAATTTAAATATCATTTATAAACAATTTATAGCTTCAAATAACAAAGATAACATTTCTAGAAATGCTATCTAAAAAGTTATGTTACAAGTTTTAACATGTTTTGCTACAACTTTGCGCCTAGTTTTTGACGCCTTAACAAATGCTTTTAGATCCATTCTTTTTATAATAGTTATTATAGCTTAGGTACTCAGAAACCATAAAGAAAAATCCTAAAGAATATCGTTTAATCATTTTATAGAAATTTCTAAAAACATGGTATTTTGTCGAAGTGCTCTTATAGCGACTATTTTGCTATAACTTTTGCCTCTTCGTTCAACTAGCTATTAAATAATTTGAGCTTCAAAACTTTTACAATAAGAATAATATATTATTTACTTATTAAAACGGTAAAGAAAACCCTAAGAAAGTTTCCACAAAAATAAATGTTATTTCTCAAAAATAAGTTATTTAAAAATGTCCATATAGCGACTATTTTGCTATTAACTTTTATAACTTTGGTTTACATTTTTTATAACTTTTCAAAACAGTTATAGAAGTGTATAAATCAACCAAACATGTTATATCAAAATATGTTCTTAAATCATCACTTTTCACAAATTAAAGTTAAGGAATTTCAAAGTGCGTTTATAACGACTATCGCTATGCGGACAATTCCGTATTCAATACAATATTTAATGTCATTCTATTTTATACACATATATGTTTCCAAATTCAAACCATATTACAACTAAATATGTATTAACATATATACTAATCAACATGTCCATATTAAACATTCGAATGTACTTAATTTAAACTACACATTTCAAAGGTTTATAAGGCAACTACTTTAGCAAATTACATACTTTTTGAAGCATATAATCAAGGGTCATAACTTTAAGTAGTTAGTGTATATTATCATAAATAATAGAAAGCAATATTAACATGTTTATTCAACATGTAATTATCAATTTATAAATTCATTCAAAGTGAGATTAACTCACTTTTATTCCACCGTTTACTTTATACCAATATTCAATCAATCAACACTTCTACTATCACTTTCTACTCAAACCAAAACATCACTAAAACCTTCCTTTCCCTTCCTATAGCACACACCTACCACCTCCACCACCTCCATAACTCACGGCCATCACCTACATCCCTCTCATAACTCGCGGCCTAGCCTCCCACCACCCTAACTCATGGCCTAAGCCCTCCTCCTCCTTAATACCTATGGCCTAAGGCCATATCCTCCCTATAAGGCACATGGCCATAGAAAAGAAGAGGGGATGAAGAGAAGTCATGAAGAGGAAGAAGTGAAGACATTAGTTTAGATATGAATTTTTAAAGATATGAAGTGAATGTATGTGTGTATTTATAGAGTTAGGAAATGTGTGACAAAGTTTACAAAACCTCCACTTCTTCCAAGCTTAAGAACATGCACACCATACCCTTACACAAACATGCCTTTCTTAAATCACTCCTTGATTTAAGGCTTGATTTATGGGTCCTTTTGTCCCCTTAACTTAATTAGTTTGCTTAGGAAAAGAGATGTGTTAATACTTATTTATATGTGCATATGTTACTATACAAGTTGCAAAATATTTATACAACTTGAATTGAACAAAAAGTTGGTTTTTAACAAAACATTTTTCGATCACATTTTCAATATTTATTCAAAGTTTATATTTTTGTAAACGTATTTCAAAAATAAGTTTTCTATCATTAGTTAATAACTAAAAGTGTTTAACAAGGCTATAAAATCATATTTAATCCCAATAAATCTTAGACAAAAATATTTAAATATTTCAGATATTTAAATACAAAGTGTTCGAAATTCCGAGTCGTTGCAGACCAATTCCACGATTACATTTGAAAAGTACATTTTTTGAAATAATAAGGAATATGCCGAGGGAAAGAGATGTACAAAGTAGGGATGTCTTTTTTGTAGTTTGCACTGTCTATTTCAATATAAACAAAAAGAAATAATTCCTTGAAATTTGCAAACACAAAAATTCCACTTTTTGGTAGTTTATGGAAAATTGCAACGATAGTGTTTCCTTTTAGGGAGAAATACATTTCTAATATGTTAAAATATAGAAATAAAAATAAATGATTCCGTTGACCAAATTAGTATGTACATATACGTATAAGTGAAGTGTAAATCTAGAGAATAATTAGATAAAAGCTAATTACGACATAAGTATATACGTACGTATATACACATATATATGTATATACATATATATATATATACATATATATGGTAGCATGCAATTAATTGTACGTTATCATAATTATTACCAATAAAACGTTAAAATATGAATAATGTAATAAATAAAGGAGTTAACGGAGTTACAATTATCAAGTATGAATATAAATTCGTTTAAAGAATCTGATTACAAAATTAAATATAACATTTATGAAGGGAGTTAAATAGGCATAATAAGTTGAATTTGAAATAAAATGTGTATAAATTTCATTAACACTTATTCAATTTGAATATAAAAGGACAATTTATAAAGGGCGCATATTGGAGGTAAAAGAAGCAGTAAATGGCACTTAATAACATGGATGAAATAAGAAGTTAACGATAGTAACTGTATAAAATAAAAGGGAAGTTCAATGTAACGACCCACTATTTTGGACCATTCAAATCGACAGTAAATCCACACATGTCTGACTTGAATAATTCAAAATATCAGATTGTTAATTTAAATTTGGCAAAACTCAGCATATACAGTAAATAAATCAATCACATAATCACAGACATAGAGTAATACAATAATACGCAGCGGAATAGATAAAATAGTAGTTCATGAAGCTACTATATAAACATCAGAGTTAGAAATAAAATACAACAGAATATCTCAAATGCAGTGAAGTCTCCAGTACAACAGATGACTTCTCTGAACAAATCAACTAGAAGAGCTGAAAGCCGAGGCGATAGTTGGATCTCCAAAGGAAGCTCCAAACTCCAAGGGTGAGTCTCAAATGCTGTATCACTCGATCTGACCCGAGCGTAAAGCAAAACACAAAACACTCGAGTCAGGATTAACTTTCTTATATAAATAAAACCAACTCAAGTGAAATATCAATTGAAATACGAGTAACTTAAAGGATGTTGGGATAATCATCCTCTAAGGATCTTCAGAACTATCTACAAGGTGGAAATATACATTTTAACACCGTGGTCATTTCAATTAAATTTATACTTCAAAACCCAAATATCATTTCATTTCAAATATATCCATTTTCCAAAATAGTATATATATATTAAATGATTTAAAAAGTAAAGTATTTAATTTCCTCAAGTCTAGCAAATCGATTCAAATCAACTTCAAATTCCAAATTCAAATTTATTCAAAGCTCAATTCATCAATTTAATTCAGTTCTAAATATACCATTTATTTTTCAATATATTTCAAAGCTTTAATACTCAACATTTTCCAAAGTTAGATTTAACAGTTTCATATAGCTCTTGATTTAACTTCATTATTATTTAATCAGGGAATATTCACTTAATAAACTCAATATCATCTAACTAGCCTTACATTTCATTTTTACTAAATATTTTCTTAAATTTATTTAAGCAAGAATTATTCATTAAATTATTTAAATAAAACCCAAGGTATAAATCATATCTTAAATCTCAATTTTCAATAAGTTTCAAATTTGTTTAATTAATAAATTATCTTTCCAACCTTAACTTATTCAAATTATTACCAGAATCTATTTTGAAAATACAATTTTTATACTTAAACATCTCATAAGTATTAAATCCATCCTAATTTAAATTAAATAATTTAAGGCTCAACATTTATTAAAACCATATATTTCTTTCCAAAACCATAAAATTCATTTTCAAAATATTTTATATATGGACCAACGGTGTCTGTATATATACATCATATGGTTAGTGATACGGATATTTATCATTTCAATCCGAAATTTAAATATATACGGGTAGATATCATTTCGACCCGTAATCCCAATTTCAATTCAAATGAAAATCGCTTGGGTTTATCATTTCAACCCATAACGAAATTCTCCTATTCTAAAGTCCGTTCGGGTATGTATCATTTCAACCCATAGTGAATTCTAAACTACAGGGAACTTGCAGAGTGATAACAGATACAAAAAAAAATATATAACAGCAGGCATATATCATCAGTATAAATAACAGATACGGGTGTCAGATGTCACAGGTGAACAGATATAAATAATAGTAATAACAGGCATATAATACTAGATACTGGTGTCAGATGTCACAGGTGAACAGTTATGGATAATAGCATATATAACAATGTAAATAACTACAGCAGCATATTTCAATTGCTATTTCAAATGAAATCGAATTTAAATAATAAAAGAACGTTAATCGTGAGTGATTGCTCACCTTTCGAGGTTAGATAGATTTGACAAAGAAATGAGCTACGAATCCAGGCACGAATCTCAAAACAAGGCAAGATTGAACTCGAATCGACAACGAAGCTGATGAATAGATATTGATGATAACAAATCAGAAATCAACTAGATAGAAGCAACAATGATATATATAATGATTGCAAGCCAATATATTATAATTAAATTGAACACAAACAAAGATTTTGGAAAAATCTATATATATATATAAGATATTATATATGTGACCTACCTTAAACAATGTAAATGAACCGACATGTTATATACCAATCTTATATGTAAACATATATATATATATGGATCTTATATACCTTATATCTATATCAAAATCGGCTATATATTTATATATAGTCCACTGTATAAATAATTCTATATTTACACATATATAGGTCACAGTTAAACAGTATATATACATACAATTTAGAAGTCGCAGTATACTGTAGCATACATATATTGAATCTTAAAAATAGTATAGCTTATATATACAGCAAGGAATATTACAAATCAAAATATATATTATATATTCAAAATTTATACTGACAGATCATATAGCACACATATAAAACAACTTTGTGTAATTATATATATATATATATAAATAAAAAATCAATATTGATAAAACTCATATCCATACAAACTGACAGATGAAGTAATATATAACTAACTTACATATTATGTTGTAAATCTGCACTAACATATTTCCTTAATATATATTTTAATATCCATACAAATCATTCAGTATTGAACCTATATGTTACCAGAACCAATACATTTTATGTTGTACAACAAATACACTTATTATATACATTAGGACGTAAGTTATAAAAATCTATACTAGCATATTTCTTTATGCTGTACATATTTATAAATACAACTATTATACTTATACGATAAAACTCCACAACATATTTATACCCATTTATAAGCTGATATATATATGTGTGTGCGTAAAGACAGCAGATTCACTAAACCAATTCATTTTATACAACTATAACTTCATATACAACATCTTATATTTAGTATAATACTTTAAACAAAACATATTTATATATATATATATGAGAAACAGTAAATAGCATAAATATCATAGGCATACTTTATAACTTCATGTGTATATAAATACTTATAGATATGCGACCCAGGTAGTATACAACCTATGTATATACATAACTCAGACAACATATTACAGATGGGTAAGTTTATATAGACGTATATATATTCAATGAAAACAATATTGCAAAAATCCAATATATATATATATATATCATTACTTTACATATTATTTCATAAATATAAACAAAACTGTTATAAAGACATAAACAAATTTATATGCATGATTATTATAGCATGCAGCCAACTGTGTGCCTTTATATGCCACAAATATAGCTATATTAAAATCCAAGTATAATATAGGAATCAACAGCTAACATTTTCTGTACTAATATATATAACTAACTGAAAGTATAAAATATACATATAGGTATAACTATGAAGGTATATATAACCATACGGGGATGAGAAGGAGGCCGAGAACTTCCCAGCAAACAAGGTGGCGAGCGGCCAAGAGAGAAGAGGAGGTGGGATGATCGGGGACAAGGTGAGGGGGTGTGGGATTTGGGTGCGGACCTGGTGACGAGCACCTTGGGTGGGAGTAGGAGGTCATAGGGAACACGGCTGGAGTTGGTTGCGTGGAAAAGGAAGGGGGCGAGGCTGCGTTCGGCGAGAAAAAGGGGCGGAAGATGAAGGGGAATGTGTAGACATTGGCTCTGGTTGTAAGGAGGTGGAAAATTTGAGAGGAAATGGTGGAGAGAAGATGCACAATTTATTATTATTACTATGCTATTATATTTGTTTTTTTTTTCCAACGGAAGTGCAGAAGTGAGCAGGAGAGGAAACGAACAGATATAAAAGCAAACGGCAATTTATAACTCGAACCGGTGGATGATAGCTGTTACCAAATATAAAACAGGAATCATAATTGCTAAAGACGGTTTGAATTATGACCGTTGTGCAATTGAATGGCTGAGGAATTCAAAAGGATAAAACGTACCGATTCGGTGAATCGTTGCACGGTTTCGCCGCGTACCGGACTTCAAAGCATAAAAATGAATATATCATGGAGATTAGCACGACGAGACGATCAAGACGGCATACAAATATCAGTGGTACGATCATCCGATCAAAAGTTGATAATGGATACTGAAAATGCTGCTATTGTGTCGGAAATAAGATAAACGGAGCAGTAGAAGTCCAAATTTGGAAAAACGAATTTCGCAGTCTGATTCAGAATGATCTGAATAAATTTTCTCCTGTTGACATATTTTGATTTCGGAAAACTTTTAAATTCACTTTTATTAACCGGTTTGATTTGAAATGAAATTTCACAGGAAAATAAACTTTAATGTTATCAGATGAAAATTTACCAGTTGCTATATTAGAATAGACGTATTCCAAATAATAAATTTTTATTTTCAAATTTTATTGTTTAAAATTTCACAAAATTTCAGTTAACATATTATTAAAACTATTAAAATTTACGGGTCGTTACACTCTCCCCCACTCAAAACTTTTCGTCCCCGAAAAGAAAGGAGGTAGAAGAATATAAACAACCAGAAAGAAAAATAGATTGAAAGTTAAGATTAAACAATTAATTTAAAACTATATAAATTTTCTTGAAATATTCATTTGAAAACTTCATTTGCCAAATCAATTATTTTAATACTTTAATACTTTTCAAAACTCATTTGTAAAATTTCTTGCTTCCTTTATAAATACCATTTATATGTTTAAATAACACCATTATAAATATATGAAAACTATTTGAAAGTAATTATTTACATTATTACTTATATTTACAAAGAAGCTATTTGAAAACATTAAATCCATAATCCATAATTTATTTATTTATTTATCTCAAGATACTGTTCAACATTAATAAATCGATAATCATTTTCTTTAAATATGTTTTATTAAATTAATAACTTCTAAAATATTTATAACACTAAAGTTTTTTTTTTCTATTAAACCATATAGTATATAAATAAACAATATTTAAAAGGATATAGTCAACAAGGAGAAGAAGGAGGATTTGGAAAAGCAGAATATAGGTGAATAAATAAAGCTGAACGGATAAGGTAGATTCAAAAGAATAGTGTCGGGCATGAATAATTAATTTAGAACCATAAGAATTTCAATTTCAAATATTAATACAAAATTTCTTTGTTGGAAATACTTTTATAATAAAATACCTTTATCGTCGAAACAAATTTCCTTTCGAAAATACTTTTATAACTCGATGTCTCACAAGTTTATCCTTGTTCCTGTAGACTCTGGTAGTCCGTTGATCAGGCGCAAAACTAGAATTCTCCAGGTACTTAGTAGACTTGTTTCAACACCCAGTGAAAATACTGGAAAACTTTTAAAAACAGATATGGAAAGTACAATCCAATCAAAAACGAATCAAATCATGGATCGCAGATACACAATGGTTACGCCTGGGTCCCCCAGGAAACATCCGTACCTTTTAAGCATTCACTGCCTTGCGAATTTCGCCATGCAACAAAACGGTGGACCGCAGGATACATAAAAATGGTTACGCCTGGATCCCCCAGGAAACATCCATACCCCGTAACCAATCTCTGCCTTGCGGATTACGCCACTAACACGACCATAGATCGCAGATACACAATGGTTACGCCTGGATCCCCCAGGAAACATCCGTACCTTTTAAGCAATCACTGCCTTACGAATTACGCTATGCAGTCGAGTTCGTAAGACCATGGGTAACGCCATGGAATTCGAAGGACACTCGAGTATCATATCCGGAAAACCAAAATCAGAGAGAATAATATCGATAGAATGAATCCAAGATGTGGCCACAAATCGGATATCAAGCAGAAGGCACTTTCCATATCTTTACTTCGAAAATATGTATCATAAAGTAACCCTTTTCAAATCACTTTCAAATATCGTACTTATATAAAATCCATTATATATAAGATTTAATTTCAAATCAAATACTTTCCAAAATCAATAGTATATCGATCATACTTATATAGACTTCAATTATATAAGATTTCACTTTTCAAATTGAGTACCTTTCAAATCCATAGTTTTCGAATCAACATCATACTTATACAAATCAATTTTATATAAGTTCGATAACTCCCAAATCAAGTATTTAGTAACATAAGGTTCTCAAATTCTAATTTTGTTTCAATATCAGTTTAGTTCCAAAATCATATAAAATTCCACCAAAATTATTTCTTCTCAAATTAAATATCTTCAGTTCCAAAGTTTCTAAAATAATAGTTTTAGAGAATAATCCAAGTTTCTAAATAAATATAATTTTAAGTCAAACAATTCATTTCCAAAATCAATGGTTCTCAAAATCATCTTTTACTTACATAAAGTTCATCCTATATAAGAATCAAAATTTTACAAAAATAAATTTCGCTGTATGAAGAGCCATATGGGATTGAATATCTTTGCTTTTATGGGTTATATATCTTTGTAATTGGAAATTTTCTTCTAGTAAGCAAAGATATTCTAACCCGACAGCTTTCAATTTCAGCGTCAAAATATATCACCGATATTAGAATATAAGATATACATACGTCATCATTTCGCAAAATCACATTTGATCGCTCGCTCGATCACACAAGTTCGCTTTCGAACTAGTATTGTTCATTCGACTTCCCTAATGCGGATTTCGATGTGGTTTCTCGACTAGAAGCCATCAGTCTCCTTGCATAGCCATATACTATGATAGAGAATTCTAGAATCAAGCCCAAAATCCATATCAAATATTCGCCATCAAGAATCGAATGAAAAATCCTAACACGAAATGGTGTAATTCACCTCGAACTTGTGTACTCAAACCTGGATCAAATTATTATACGAATAAAACAGCATACGTACAACTTATATATTTATTCCAACTTGTTAAATATATAGTTTCATAAAGATGTTACTAAGTTAAAACATTTAACTAAACTTTATTCAAAATATTTTGAAGACCAAATTCCTTTCAAAACATTTCAAATCTAAATTTCATATTAGAAAATTTTAAAATTGCCTTATTCATTTTCTTAACAAACAGTTTCAACTTATTTAAATCATATTACTACATACTTTAACATTCATACCAACTTATATACTTTATACTTTTCAAAATTCTTAGCTTTTGAAAAGTTAACCTTGATTTGGAAGTGCTCGAACCTTCAAAATAGTTGAAGAAATCATTTTCAAATTCAAGAGTTGGAAATCAGTAACAAATTAGTAAATCAATCTTAATAGATAGGGTTATATCAAATCCAAAACTCGAGGGCTGAACAACGGCTCATTTTAAATTGTTTCAAATACATTTACATATATCTTTCGAATATCAAATCATACTTCAAAATTTTGAAATCAAAATTGGTTTCGCAAAATCACTCGCGTAGCGATGCTACTAAAGTGGCCTATCCCTCACTCTGAAACTCGAAAATCAATGTCGATGATGCGTGCACTCATCACCGAAATTATTTTCCAGCGACATAAGTGAGTTCTGGACTTCTATTTTCTCAAACTTCTTTTTGAAATTTCTTCGAAATCATTCGAAACTCATTAAAATCATTTGAAACATTTCTTATTTGGAAAATACTTTTAAATCATATTATTATTATATATTTCAAAATCTTAAAACTAGTTACAAAATACCGGAGTTCAATTCTCGAATTTCAAATTTAAAATCCTTTAGTTATAAATCATTTTTAGATAGATCAAATTTCTTATATAATTTTTTTTCCAAAATCCTTCCGAAAACCTCAAATTCTTATTTTAAAAGGGTATATAATCCTTATCGAAAACATTTCAATTTTATATATAGAATAAAATCATACTTATCAAAATAATAATTTCGATTTAGAAAACAATTTCTAGAATACAAAACCCGATTTTCAAAGGATGATTTGAGAATGGATTTCAACAAAGATAGAGATTCAAATTAGAGGAACTCTAATCAAATAAAATTTCTGATTCAAAGATAGGCTTGAACGAAGATGAGACAATTAACTTACAAAATAGGAGATGGATATACTTATACAAGTCGCGGGCGACCTTAACCGGTCAACCGTGACTTCAGGAACAAGATCGATGCAGAATTCCAAGAAAAACCAACATTCGATCGCAAGAGATAGCGGTATCTAAACCAAAGATGTATAAATATCCGGTGAATCAATGCCAATTGTAAAGGAGTTCCACCCCTTTACAAATCATCCAAAGATTGGCGGGATCGCGTATTCTTATAGAGATCATTCGAAGTGGAGTTATGGGATACTCCATAATCAAAAGAATACAAATAGGGAGAGACAAGAATGAATTTTGGAACCGCAAGGAACGTTCCAAAGTTCAAAGGAAATCGAGTCAAAAGGAAGAAATTCAAACTCGAACGAAAGTGATTCTGTAAATAAATTTACTATATATGCTAGATTTGCCTAGAGCCAAAGCTCTGATACCAACTGTAACGACCCACTATTTTGGACCATTCAAATCGACAGTAAATCCACACATGTCTGACTTGAATAATTCAAAATATCAGATTGTTAATTTAAATTTGGCAAAACTCAGCATATGCAGTAAATAAATCAATCACATAATCACAGACACAGAGTAATACAATAATACGCAGCGGAATAGATAAAATAGTAGTTCATGAAGCTACTATATAAACATCAGAGTTAGAAATAAAATACAACAGAATATCTCAAATGCAGTGAAGTCTCCAGTACAACAGATGACTTCTCTGAACAAATCAACTAGAAGAGCTGAAAGCCGAGGCGATAGTTGGATCTCCAAAGGAATCTCCAAACTCCAAGGGTGAGTCTCAAATGCTGTATCACTCGATCTGACCCGAGCGTAAAGCAAAACACAAAACACTCGAGTCAGGATTAACATTCTTATATAAATAAAACCAACTAAAGTGAAATATCAATTGAAATACGAGTAACTTAAAGGATGTTGGGATAATCATCCTCTAAGGATCTTCAGAACTATCTACAAGGTGGAAATATACATTTTAACACCGTGGTCATTTCAATTAAATTTATACTTCAAAACCCAAATATCATTTCATTTCAAATATATCCATTTTCCAAAATAGTATATATATATTAAATGATTTAAAAAGTAAAGTATTTAATTTCCTCAAGTCTAGCAAATCGATTCAAATCAACTTCAAATTCCAAATTCAAATTTATTCAAAGCTCAATTCATCAATTTAATTCAGTTCTAAATATACCATTTATTTTTCAATATATTTCAAAGCTTTAATACTCAACATTTTCCAAAGTTAGATTTAACAGTTTCATATAGCTCTTGATTTAACTTCATTATTATTTAATCAGGGAATATTCACTTAATAAACTCAATATCATCTAACTAGCCTTACATTTCATTTTTACTAAATATTTTCTTAAATTTATTTAAGCAAGAATTATTCATTAAATTATTTAAATAAAACCCAAGGTATAAATCATATCTTAAATCTCAATTTTCAATAAGTTTCAAATTTGTTTAATTAATAAATTATCTTTCCAACCTTAACTTATTCAAATTATTACCAGAATCTATTTTGAAAATACAATTTTTATACTTAAACATCTCATAAGTATTAAATCCATCCTAATTTAAATTAAATAATTTAAGGCTCAACATTTATTAAAACCATATATTTCTTTCCAAAACCATAAAATTCATTTTCAAAATATTTTATATATGGACCAACGGTGTCTGTATATATACATCATATGGTTAGTGATACGGATATTTATCATTTCAATCCGAAATTTAAATATATACGGGTAGATATCATTTCGACCCGTAATCCCAATTTCAATTCAAATGAAAATCGCTTGGGTTTATCATTTCAACCCATAACGAAATTCTCCTATTCTAAAGTCCGTTCGGGTATGTATCATTTCAACCCATAGTGAATTCTAAACTACAGGGAACTTGCAGAGTGATAACAGATACAAAAAAAAATATATAACAGCAGGCATATATCATCAGTATAAATAACAGATACGGGTGTCAGATGTCACAGGTGAACAGATATAAATAATAGTAATAACAGGCATATAATACTAGATACTGGTGTCAGATGTCACAGGTGAACAGTTATGGATAATAGCATATATAACAATGTAAATAACTACAGCAGCATATTTCAATTGCTATTTCAAATGAAATCGAATTTAAATAATAAAAGAACGTTAATCGTGAGTGATTGCTCACCTTTCGAGGTTAGATAGATTTGACAAAGAAATGAGCTACGAATCCAGGCACGAATCTCAAAACAAGGCAAGATTGAACTCGAATCGACAACGAAGCTGATGAATAGATATTGATGATAACAAATCAGAAATCAACTAGATAGAAGCAACAATGATATATATAATGATTGCAAGCCAATATATTATAATTAAATTGAACACAAACAAAGATTTTGGAAAAATCTATATATATATATATATAAGATATTATATATGTGACCTACCTTAAACAATGTAAATGAACCGACATGTTATATACCAATCTTATATGTAAACATATATATATATGGATCTTATATACCTTATATCTATATCAAAATCGGCTATATATTTATATATAGTCCACTGTATAAATAATTCTATATTTACACATATATAGGTCACAGTTAAATAGTATATATACATACAATTTAGAAGTCGCAGTATACTGTAGCATACATATATTGAATCTTAAAAATAGTATAGCTTATATATACAGCAAGGAATATTACAAATCAAAATATATATTATATATTCAAAATTTATACTGACAGATCATATAGCACACATATAAAACAACTTTGTGTAATTATATATATATATATATAAATAAAAAATCAATATTGATAAAACTCATATCCATACAAACTGACAGATGAAGTAATATATAACTAACTTACATATTATGTTGTAAATCTGCACTAACATATTTCCTTAATATATATTTTAATATCCATACAAATCATTCAGTATTGAACCTATATGTTACCAGAACCAATACATTTTATGTTGTACAACAAATACACTTATTATATACATTAGGACGTAAGTTATAAAAATCTATACTAGCATATTTCTTTATGCTGTACATATTTATAAATACAACTATTATACTTATACGATAAAACTCCACAACATATTTATACCCATTTATAAGCTGATATATATATATATGTGTGCGTAAAGACAGCAGATTCACTAAACCAATTCATTTTATACAACTATAACTTCATATACAACATCTTATATTTAGTATAATACTTTAAACAAAACATATTTATATATATATATGAGAAACAGTAAATAGCATAAATATCATAGGCATACTTTATAACTTCATGTGTATATAAATACTTATAGATATGCGACCCAGGTAGTATACAACCTATGTATATACATAACTCAGACAACATATTACAGATGGGTAAGTTTATATAGACGTATATATATTCAATGAAAACAATATTGCAAAAATCCAATATATATATATATATCATTACTTTACATATTATTTCATAAATATAAACAAAACTGTTATAAAGACATAAACAAATTTATATGCACGATTATTATAGCATGCAGCCAACTGTGTGCCTTTATATGCCACAAATATAGCTATATTAAAATCCAAGTATAATATAGGAATCAACAGCTAACATTTTCTGTACTAATATATATAACTAACTGAAAGTATAAAATATACATATAGGTATAACTATGAAGGTATATATAACCATACGGGGATGAGAAGGAGGCCGAGAACTTCCCAGCAAACAAGGTGGCGAGCGGCCAAGAGAGAAGAGGAGGTGGGATGATCGGGGACAAGGTGAGGGGGTGTGGGATTTGGGTGCGGACCTGGTGACGAGCACCTTGGGTGGGAGTAGGCGGTCATAGGGAACACGGCTGGAGTTGGTTGCGTGGAAAAGGAAGGGGGCGAGGCTGCGTTCGGCGAGAAAAAGGGGCGGAAGATGAAGGGGAATGTGTAGACATTGGCTCTGGTTGTAAGGAGGTGGAAAATTTGAGAGGAAATGGTGGAGAGAAGATGCACAATTTATTATTATTACTATGCTATTATATTTGTTTTTTTTTTCCAACGGAAGTGCAGAAGTGAGCAGGAGAGGAAACGAACAGATATAAAAGCAAACGGCAATTTATAACTCGAACCGGTGGATGATAGCTGTTACCAAATATAAAACAGGAATCATAATTGCTAAAGACGGTTTGAATTATGACCGTTGTGCAATTGAATGGCTGAGGAATTCAAAAGGATAAAACGTACCGATTCGGTGAATCGTTGCACGGTTTCGCCGCGTACCGGACTTCAAAGCATAAAAATGAATATATCATGGAGATTAGCACGACGAGACGATCAAGACGGCATACAAATATCAGTGGTACGATCATCCGATCAAAAGTTGATAATCGATACTGAAAATGCTGCTATTGTGTCGGAAATAAGATAAACGGAGCAGTAGAAGTCCAAATTTGGAAAAACGAATTTCGCAGTCTGATTCAGAATGATCTGAATAAATTTTCTCCTGTTGACATATTTTGATTTCGGAAAACTTTTAAATTCACTTTTATTAACCGGTTTGATTTGAAATGAAATTTCACAGGAAAATAAACTTTAATGTTATCAGATGAAAATTTACCAGTTGCTATATTAGAATAGACGTATTCCAAATAATAAATTTTTATTTTCAAATTTTATTGTTTAAAATTTCACAAAATTTCAGTTAACATATTATTAAAACTATTAAAATTTACGGGTCGTTACATTCAAAGAAAGTAAATAAATGAATACTAATAAATGAACTTGGAAGGTGTAATAATAATTTCCATCGTGAAATTGTATGACCTCAATAACGATTGGTGTGAATTAGTGGGCCTAGCCCAATATTTAGATTTATTATAAATGATTTGGTTTAGTATGGGTTGGGATGCGAGGTCAGTAGTGTTACACAATGGAAGTCTGCCCTCCAAAAGGGGCTATTGGCAGTTGTGTATATATCTTACTGATGTGGGACATCTCAAAATATAGGACCCATAGGGATATACGTTCGCATATAGGTTTAGGGAATATACCAAAGGCGGTTCGCCTCGTGTAACGACCCGTAAATTTCCGATAATTAAATTTATTAATTACTAAGTTTTGGAATTTAATGTTCTGAAAAATTAAAATTTTAAGATTTAATA
The DNA here is from genome assembly GCA_030737815.1 of Allium fistulosum. Taxonomy (NCBI): domain Eukaryota; kingdom Viridiplantae; phylum Streptophyta; class Magnoliopsida; order Asparagales; family Amaryllidaceae; genus Allium; species Allium fistulosum. The sequence goes on from CM060901.1 coordinate 640,387,653, forward strand.
ATGAGAGAAATAACTAGAATGTAATGTTAGTAATCTTAATTTAAGGCAATTGACAACTATTTTAATGAAATTTCAATTGATTAAAATGATTGTAAAGTTAAATTTAGTTATAAATTGCAAATAATTAAATAAACCAAATGTTGTAATAAACGGTGAAATTGTATGTTCGTCTATAACCGGAATAACAAATGTTGAATTTGAATAAAGTATGGAGTGAATGTTTTAATGAAGAAAACATAAGTTGTTATTTGAAACGCATCTTGGAGAAGTTGATTTTCGATAAGATAAAACATTTACTTTGTAAATAGTAGGTAAATTTTGTTGTATATGAAATTTTATAAAACATGTTTGAAGTGGTATAAATGAAAAGAAAACATTGTTTTATAATTAGAATTTGTTTGAAATTAGTAATGAAATGATTAGGAATTAGATTAATTGAAATGTTTCAATTAAAATGAAACATAAACGAAACTGTAATGAATGAGTTAATATAGGAGCTTCCATTTTGTGTTAATATGGAATGAACATTTTAATTAAGATAATTGCATGTTTTGAGACGTATAAAAATAAAATTTTCATTTTGAATAAGTATGGTTTTGGAAGAAAAATTGGATTTTAGAATAATATACATATAAACACACTTATTAGTATTCAAATTTTAAAATATATTAGAGGGTTCATGGTTGTATAAGTGTTGTTAAATGAATTAGAAATTACCTTTTATTTACAATTGTACATTAATTACACATGTTCACATATATTTATTTTTCCATTTCATATATGGTTAAACTTTTAAATTTGTTGCATTAATGTGACCGTTACGATAAAAAAAAGTAACTCGTTTTATAACGTATAGATAGATATATATTCATTAATTAATAAAATTGGTTTGAGTAACATAAATAAATGAATATATTGATTGGTTAATTAATTGATTGATTGATTGTTAATTGATTGATTGCGTTAATGGAGCGTGGACATATATTAACGTAAAACGAATGTTTTAATAGAGAAGTAAATGATAAATATGTATGTATTTGGGTTTGTTGAAATGAATTAATAGGTGGAAGTTTTGGAATATGGATCTCAAAGGTTTGTTTACAGTATATAAGTGGTCCCTTCATTTACTTTACATTTATTACCACATCCACGTTCTCTTTCTTTTCATTTTCAAGTTCTTCGTGTAGGTTTCATTTGAGCAACCATTTAATTTTTAGATTACTCATTCGTTTCTTATTAATTAATAGTTGCTTCATTTGATTTATTTATAATTAATAATTTCCGCATTCTTTTCATTTGTTTCTCGTTTGTTCGTTTGCTCCTTCTAAGTGCTTTACCTGAAGCTTTTTCCTTTTCTTATTTTTCCATTTTTAATATGAACATCCAAATTAATTATTTGTAAGTAAATTTCCAACTCATGTTTGTAACCAATAATGTTAATAGATATGTTTGAATTACAATTTAAAGGAAAACAATTGGATTAACTATCTTCCTAGTAATCAATGTATGTTTTGAAATTTAATTATTGGAATTAATAATAATTAAAATCTTTCCATTAATAAGAAATAGAAGTGAATTGTAATTAATTAGTAACTTACGTTTTGTATTAAAAATATAATAAGTATTTTAATGAGAAATATTAAGTTAATTGGTGTGTTCAATATTATTAATTTAGTGTAAAAAAAATGGTTAAATTAACATATATTTATGTGTATATTTGGAGTTAATGAAATTTATTGAAGGGAATGTACGTTTTAAAATAAATTTCAAAAGTTGTTTGAAGTATACTAATTCTTCCATTCTCATTAATTTATTACCTTACTTTATTCTTCCGCCATCTCACGTTTTCGTTGACCTCTCTCTTTTGCACATTTCATTCCATTTGTTCTTTCACTTCTTGTCATAAATTAAATTATTAATAAGGCGTTACTTTGCATTTGAAATGAAATGTGTATGTGCATTAATTCATGAATTCATTTACATACACTATTCACTCATGCATGCATTCATTTCCCTTAAAAAAAACTTTTCACCTAGCACGTCTATCTAAACTGAATTAAATGCTCTATATTTTCTTTTTATAATGAATAGTCTTAAATATGTTAGAATTTTATATTCTACTATTCACATTCATTAATCTTTTCATTTATTTATCTTCTCAGATTTCAACCACCCCTTTCACTTATTTATTTCTATTACTTCTTTTATTAATACATGCATCTTTTGGTTTTCTTATAAGTTTTATTTATTTACCAAATTTTTGTTGGCTTTGTAAACATGTCTTTTAAAATTCAAATGTGTATCTTTCATTCTTATTTAATACCTGCCACATTTCTTTTCTCATTTTTGTTTGTTCTTCATATTCGATTATTCCTTCTTCTTTTCTCTGAAGCTGCATTTTTTCAAACCTGAGTTTGATTTTATATTATATATATAATTTTTGTTTAACCTTCTTCACCTCCCATTTTCCTCCTTCCTTCTTCATTTTCTTCTCTTTTCCAAACAAAAATTTCTTCAAATATACTTTTTTTTTCTTCTTCTTCGCCTTTTCAAAATTTCTCCTGTAAATTTAGATTATACAAACTTTTTTGTCTCCTCCAAAACCTTCAAATATAAAAAAAAACAAGAAAGAAAATCAAAGTTAAAAGAAAGAAAGTAGTGGCGTATCCGAACCTAATTAGAGGAAGGAAAGCTAAAAAGGTGAGTGATTCAACTCACTCACATAATACTAAAATTTCCATTGCAAGTCAAATAAAATTTATAATGAGATATATAAAAAAAATTATTGTTGTTTGTTGGTTTAAATTGACATTAAAATTGATATTGAATCTGAATTTACATTAAATTGAATTGACATTTAATTTTATATTGGGATTTAACTGATTGTTAAAACCCCGGTATTGATAACGATTAATTGTTGTAATATATTGGTTGATTTGGATGTTGTCTGAAATGGATGCTTATTGATTGATATGTTGGATGTATGGTTGTTTATTTATTTTAATATGTCCCCGTTATCACTGTGTATATTATCGACATCATTTAAATGGTCATCTAAATCATTTAAGAATTGGATAACTAAGACATTTAAATCATGGGTTGAAATGACATATACCCATATAATTTTGTGAATTTGGATTATTTATTGGAATTGAATCATTTGAAAGGTTTAAGTTTTAAATTTAAAATTCGGATTTATTTTAATTAAAATGATTAAGATTGGTATTTTGGATTATTTGAAATCTTTTAAATAATTATATCCACGTTGTACACTTGATAGGAGATGAAAATCCCGTAACATCTCTGAAGCCATTACAGTAATGTTTCTATTCTACTTATTTTGATTTGACTTACATAAGATCTTTTAGTCCTGACTTGAGTGTTTTGTCTTTTCATTATGCTTGGGTCAGTCTGAGCTTTTCAGTGTATTGAAGACCATTTTATTTTGGAGGATGAAGATGAAGATGAGTCTACTATTTATTATTAATTATTCCACTACATCATGTGTTCCACTGCATTATTTATTTATTTCTGTTGTATGTATAACTCTGATTTGTATTGTAAAAGTGTAATCAAATGTCATTTGTAAACAGCTTCATGAACAGTTTATTTGATTATTATATTTTGTCATTCCGCTGCGAGATTCTGTGTTTTGTTTTTCCTTCTTTTCTATTATTTTCTTATTTACCCCATTAACAATCCTCTCTATTGAATAGTTTGAGTTGATATGTGTGGTTTATTGTTGATTTAAACCATCAAAAAAGGTGGGTCGTTACACCTCGGATTTGAAATATTAAATGGCCGATTGCATCTACTTCAATTCCAAGCCAGAGGTACTAAGTAACCAGGCGGACATTTCCTTGATTTGTATTAAGCAAATCTAAATGGGATAGTGGTTGAAAGATCGGTGCTATGTCGGCATTGTTGGTACAGATATTTGAGGAGTAGAGCTACACATAGGTTGGGAGCACCATCGTTCCCTTGTAGTCGTTAATAGTGACTTGGTTGTGCTTGGATGGACCATACTTCCTATTGGTGTAGGTTTTGGGAGGATATGCAATTACCTTAAATTTTGGTTGCTTGTTTATTAGATAGAAGGTGTGCTAGTTAACCCTTATATAAGTCTTTGAGATAAGTTAGTAATACGATCAATTAAATTATGACTTCGTTATTGGGCACCAACGAGAGTAGATAACTCGGGCCACAACCCACAGTTTAGATTTAGAGGGACATGATACCGATGCAAGGTGGGAACGGTAAGTGGATAAGTCTTCTTATTCATGCTCAGCACTGATATGGTAACTAAACATCTAAGGAATAATATTGGTCCTAAGGTAGAAGACTTGGTCGGTATATATGTTTTATTTTATTTTGGTATTTCGTTGTGAGTTCGTATAGACAGCTCTCTGATATACTTATATTTATTACAGGTTACCAACGCCAATGATCCATAACCTAATGGACTTGGGTTTTCAATTTAGTCGAAGATCAGGCCCATTAAGGTGCGGGTTGTTATAGTTTATATAAATAATGAACTCCTAATGAAGGAGTGTGCATACTCAAACTTTATAAGTGATTTCCAGTATAGTATGTAAATCGTAAGTCCATGTTCAATCCTAAGTTAAGAACTTTAAGTTGGAAATGTTCCGAATAATAAGTAATGGCCGATTCAACTAAAGGCTAAGTACATTGCTTTGAATAAGCACTGCAATAAAGAAGTATAAATTAATGCACAAATTTATATTTGAACTAGGGGTGATTTCAAAATTTGAGAAGCACATGACATTGTTATATGATAACAATGTTAGATACAGCTCGTAAAAGGACCTATAGCTCACTGAAAGTCAAGGAGCATACTCTAAATAGTTTCACACGATAAAGGTAGTTTATCAGCGTCGAAGAGTGTTAATTGACAGAGTAGAAAATTAAAATAAAATAGCATACCCATTGACTAAAGGACTGCCCAATTAGATTTTGAGAAAATCGATCGAAGAAGTTGGAATCTTTATTCCATAATTGACCCCAAGTACAAGTGAGAGATTACTAGAGTTATGGGTTGCCCTAGGGGTAATTATGTAATTTGTAACATATATTTAACTCGATAACCAATCATATTAAAAAACAAAAGGTGTTTTCTTTTTATTATATACTTGTTGTTGATATAATTAATTAAGTAATTAATTTAAAATATATCGAATAAAGAATCCTTAAATGATATGTTATGTGATAGTAATTACAATGTGTTGTAATGATAAGAAATTTAATATTAAAAATAACATGTTATTTTAAATGTTCCCAGTCAAAATGTTTCGGGATGAGATTGATACAACCATTGAGATTAAAGTGTGTAACGCTCTCCAAATGTTGTGTACTACTCATGTCTACTAAGGGAACCAAGGGGTTACATACTAATAGTTATTGGATAATTATGAAATTACTCACTCGAGAATTTTCTGTTAGTTAATATAACTAAGATCAATTAGAGAATCTCAAAGTGATGATGTTATATAGTTTCCTTGACTTGAGAATACCGTGGAATGTCAGTGTGGACACTCTACTTTGATATAGTTAAATCATGGTGTTGCGTCTATCGAAGGATTATAGCTGGGTCTAAGTTGAAACATTGAAAGTGAAATACAATTCAATAGAGAATTTGTCCTCGGTTATATGGGGTTAATATCACGGTCAACTGTATTCAACTTAAAGTCAAAATCTCTGGCTATAGAAATACAGTTAGTAATCAAATTATTACTGAACCAAGGACTCTATTTATGAATTAACCAAGTTGAACGTGGACGATATTAGAATTGTGACCAAATCAAATTCCATAAGTCCTATTGTGATATAGTGTCGACGAAGATAATTAGTGTAAATAATTATTACTGGGCACCGCTTATAATAAGTAAAATTAGATTTTATCACAAAAGATGTGTAAACGATAAATTTAACTATAATATCATACCACTAGCTAAGGGGATGTGTGAACGTTAATATTCGAATTGTTCGATACTAATCATTGAATGAATTTACACCTTTGAGTCGAACATTGAAATGATGAATACTCCGAATAAACCACATGGTTTTATTAATTTATAATCATTGTAAATTGATTAAATTAATTAGTGCTTATGAATATTAATTATTAAATTTTGTTTGATGTTTGAATACCATTAGCATTTAAGAAAGTGCATGTAAAAGCTATAAACGTGCATACTAATATATAATACCGATAGAATATTTAAATTAGTTTTAAATGGAACAAATGCCAAATAGACTTGGAAAGTTTTGAGACTCGCTCTACCTCATTTTGTAACCTGCCATGCATGATGGGGGAAGGGGAGAGAGGATTTTATGAGATTTAATTGGGAATTAAATATGTAAGGATTTAAAGTTCCAATATTTCGTTTAAACCATATTCTCTTTCACATTCATTCATTTCACTCTATTCTTTCCAAAGAAATTTTTTCCCTTTCTCCAATCAAAGTTATGGACGAAATTTCCACGGTGCATTATGGCTAAAAAAATTCATAAAAAAAACCAAATTTAAAAAAATAAAAGGTGGTTCCAATCTCTTGAGTCTTGCAAAGGCCAGAGATTATTGAACTGAATCTATGAGCGTCGGTGCGACTTTGACAGCATCTCAGGGTAATTCTTTGATTTAATTTGTTAATATCATTCATATGTTTAGACTCCATATGGTCTATCTGATATTTTAATGGTTCATCTTGCGACAAGCAATTCAAAATTTTTTTGTCGATCTCCGTCAAAAGCATGTTTATTATATCGATTTAATTCAGATTTATTCTGTTTTTCATCTTTTTCAAAATATGTTCATTACAAATATGATTTAGATCCTCTTTCTACTTTGTTGATTTGTTGTTTTTCTTCGTATTATTTAGATTTGAATGTTATTTTCGCAAATTTATACATGCCTAATTTGTCTAATTCCTATTCTTTTATTTCGAAAATTTTGTTAATAGAAAAGGACTAATTTTAATTAAGATCTAATTTATAATTTTATAATATCTACATAAATAAAGGTAAATCTGTAAACGTTAATTTTTTAATTTTCACTTAAATTAATTTCTATTTTATATAATTGATTTTTCAAACATAAATGTTTTAGATATTATTTACATAAAAAGGGGTTTGATCTAAAATTCATGAATGGACTTTTGCGTAAATTCTAAATCTTTTGTCCCTTTTTCAAATTTAAAGTTTTATGCAAAATACTAAACTTTAGTTTCCTTTCTAAACTAAAAGTATGATTTAAATGTCAAATTTAAATTCTAACATATCTATAAATATATTACATATGTCAATATTTACATGTATATAAGTTGGTTTAAATCAAAACATTATTGGAATATTTATATATATGGTAACACATATGTTGCTTTAATTCAAAATCACAAGATGGATCTTGTGTAACAATGTAATATTAGATATCAAACCTTTCTCTAATTGAGAACAAAATTCATCATTATTAATTTTAGATTTCAAAACATAAAAAATAGCCTTACGCACACACACACTCTTCTACACATCTATTATATAAGTAATTTAAAATCAAAATCTAGGATAACAAAGGCATATGTATATGGAAAATGGGTCTGTTGCGGTGTATACCTAAGCACCTACATACGGTCACATTAACTATATACACTTTTTATATGTTGCACTTGCACAATATACACTGGAGTATATTTAAATATACTCACAATTTATGCTATGTACAAATTTCTTATTAATGATATTTAATAAATCAATAAATTTAATTAAAGAGAGAGAAATAAAAAGGTTTTCTCTCTAATTAAAGTAAAATCTCCCCTTAATTAATTGCATAAGCTTAGAGAGAGAAATGAAAGGTTTCCCTCTCTAAATTAAGTTTAACCAGTAACTGTTACATATATGAGTGTATTTGATGTACTTTAAATTGAAATAAATTCAAACTCTTTTAGAAAATTGAATAAAATAATATTTTAATTAAAATATTTTAGATTAAGTATAAAATATATTTAGGCTTCATAGACTTAATAAATATCTAAAAATGTTTTTTTTAAAATTCATCCATTTAGCCCGCTTTCAACTGGCCCATTTCCTTTGGTCTCGGCTCACAACTTCACTAGTTGTTGTCTCATCATCTCTGTCATAAACTAACAGAACAAAGCATTCATATCCATTCGTCCAATAACCGGGGTAGACATTTAAGTACTCTCTTCGGCATGAACTTCTAGGGCTGCCTCCCTCCCTTGGCTGTTAGTTTGCGTACTAGCATTTCCTCTACTAGCATTTTCCTCATGCACCTCCTAATGTCAAACATCCACTTCACAAATCCAATTTTGATTTTTGCATTAGAAAGCGTTCATAGGAAATGAAAGTAAAGAGAGTGAGAGTAATAGTAGAGGGATAAATATATCCATCTATATATCTGTATCGAAATACAAGTACATTATATATATACCGTATACCCTTCTCAATGCATTAATTTTGAACTATGCAGTTTCTACCTAGATTTCTACTTAGCTTTGTTTTACTTAAGTATCCCCTAACTTAAGCTCTTATACCAAGTTATAACATCCACCACTTCGGGACTCGAAAATGAACGCCAATGATGTTGCAATTATCGCCATAATTATTTTCAAACGATAAAGTGAGATCAATATTTCTTTTACAATGCTAAGTAAATGGAGCAGCTAAATATATTTCATTACATAAATTATCATTTACATTTTTTGTAATTCCAATCATGCCTACGTAGGGGTAAAATATAAATAAACATAAATAGTAGTGTTATGCTCGATATATGAAAATGCCAACATGAACACTTAACCAGTTATAAATTATGGTTTTACAATAGCGGAATAAAAACAACTTTTATTAACTACCAGCCTCCTGCTTCGTCTTCGGCTTCTTTATTCATCTTTCTAAAAGTGACACGTCTAAGCCCACAAACTCAGCCTACTCAATGAACACTAGTGAGTTTATGGAAAAGAATAAAAATACGGATTAAACATAAAGCTTGATATGAATTATTTTTTTACCATAAATATAAATATTGTGAGACCACGTCGCTAAAGCATGGAACTAGTTTTCCCTTCACTTATAAATCAACATTATCACAAGTAAATAATCATCACATCAACATCACTTTTAAAACATAAGTATACCCTATACTTTACATTCTATTATGGACCATGTCATACAATCATCATTCGTATTCATAAACATCAACTACACTCTTATTTAGTGATTACCTCCCTAGGCCTTCCTATCACTAATTTAATATTTTTCTAAATAGCATCACCTGATGAAATGACCACTCAGTTCACCATGGGAGCCACCCTGATTAGAGACATCCTGACTTTCCTAAGAGGTTGAATATAAGAACCCTGAATACATTCTAGCAAGTGTCCTTACTAAGCATCAATAGCCCTTATTAGTCCTGAAACCTTTTTATTTCACGATGTTGATTCATTCATTACATCAATCTTGATGTTTTGGCACCCTGCCAAAAGCTCACACTAAAGTTAATATTTTTCTCAATTAAAACCCTATAGACTTCCCAACTCATGGCATCCTGCCATATACCATTGAATTTTCAACTTTATTAGTCTTAGCACCTTGTCATTCAACAACTTCACAAATCGATATATTTTACGATCTTGGGTTCAATCAGTTTCTTTCATTTACTTGCTGTGTACCCTACACATTCTTTAGATAAAAATTTATATATTTAATTCAAATGATGCAATCATCATTTCTTAGATTCCATAAGCTTACTTCATTTCAAAGTTTAAATAAGTTGATATTATTATCTTATAAATTTCATTTCATAATTTCAGCACTATGAAATTTCAAAGCCAACATCTTGGAAACTGGCTTCCAAAATACCACTAAAAATTCTCTTAATTTTATTTAAAGAATTCATCCTCACTACCGATCGCAAGCCCAGTTTAATAGTTATCGAGTATAAACCTTTACTTAGCTATTGCAAGTCAATGCTATTGCATAACTAAGCTACTGCAACCCAAAGCTATCACATGCAACCTATTGCGCATCATAGTTATTTCATCACGAAGCTATCGTAGGTCAACCTATTGCATACCATACCTATTGTATGCCAAACCTATTGCATGCAAGCTATCACATATCTAACTCTAAAGCTATTGAATGCCACATGTTTCAAGCTATAGAGTGTCAATATTACTCTAGAACTATCGAGGATCAACGTTACTTTTGAGCTATCGAGGGCCAAGGCTCTAAAGCCACTGAGGGTCTAATGTTTATAAGTTATCACATGCTTAACTCTGGAGCTATCAAGCGTCAAGATTTTTAGTGCTATCGAGTGTCTAGCATGAAAGCTATAGAATGCTTAACTTTATAAACTATCATAGGTCAATATTTTTTACCTATCGCATATCAAAGGTTTAGGCTATCACAGGCCCAAATAAGGCTATCGCATGCCAAGACGGCAAATCCGTAATTGAATGAAAGATGATATTTTGCCTTAATAAAGTAGTATCTTTTTACCTAACTTGTAGCCATGTCATTTATTCATTGGTTGCTTTTGTTATGTAACAACATTTTCTGACCATAACCGAAATTTAAGCTCCATTTATTAATCATTTCCTTAATTACTTTATTAATTAAGGTATGTTTTCTTTTGCCAATTAATTCATATTAATTTGAAAATTTATGGAATAATTATGAAATATCTTCTACATCTAATAAATATTTCAGAACCAAATATTTAATTTTGATATATTTAAATATTAGTTTACATTACGAAATTAACAATTTCCCACTTAGAAAATTCGTAATCAATTATCTCTTCATCCAAAATTTACAAAATTTAAAATCCATATTTATTTAACCATTAGAAACACTTTATTAAATTTTCATAGCACTTGGAGGTGAATGAATCATGTTTTAGCATAAAACATGACTTGATTCAATTGATGCAAATCATAAAACACATTCAAAGCCATACCTAGTCATTCAAACATGTTTATAACATTAACTCATCCAGAAAAATTAAATCTAAATCCAAATGGGCTTGGAAGGGTCTTAAAGAAAATTTTACACATCTTGGTTTTAGTAAAGCTTTGAAAACCTTAATTACATCTTCTATTTTCCTTTAAAATTGAAAGCTTGAATCTTTGGTTTTGATTGCCCCTCCTTTCCTTATGAAACATGGTCGGCGTTGAACCTTAGGTGGAGTTTTGTTTTTATTTTGCAAATGAGAATGAACACAATGGAAGATAATGATATTGTGAAGGGTTTATATATTGGTGGTTTTGTTTAGGTTAAAATCTCTCTTACCTAATCCCATTGATAATTTCCTTTAATGTAAGATTTCCTTCATCCAATATTCAAATTTTAAATTTATTTTGCTTATACAAAATCCTTTTCATTCAAAATTCAATTTCTTTTATTCTCACTAATAAGGTCAAATTTAATTGATCTAATTACCCATTGTCTAATTAATTAACCTTTAACTTAATTAACCAAATCTCGCTTAGGTAATTTTTGCAAATAAATTACTTTAATTATCACTTATGAATTATTATTATTAATTTAATTTCTCATAGGCACTTCAAAATACGAGGTGTTACACCATCTAATCATATGACGTTGTGATAGTTGTGTTAAATTAACACGGTTTTGATTTGTGCTTGCACACTTTCGAGTCAAGTTTGGCCAAGTTAAAAATCTACAATTGAGCACACAACACAAGATAAAATTCATTGTGATGTTCAAATGCGTCGTTATAGAAAAAAGAAGTCCGGCCATCATTGTATCTTTAACAGTGTTCTAGCAATCCTCTTTAACTAGTGTGTAACCCGTGCGTTTCATGCGATATGTTGTAAAAAATTAATGTTATAAATATTTTTGAAGAATAAAATTTACTATGCAATATATAGTGAATTTGTTAGGATAAATAAGTTATAAATCGAACTTACTATATTTCAAAGTGTATAATTTTTGTTATGAAATTAATGTATCTTCATATTTAAATATAAATTAAATTACTATTTTTGTTGATAAAAATGAGTTAAATATTATTTTTTATTCTTTAGGATTTAATATTTTTATGTAAATAAATGAAAATCGGTATTCTTAACTAAATTTTGAAATTAATATTTGTACAAAATTTTATAGATAAAAATTCATGTACATATATTATTAAATTGACGTTAAGTTTTTGATATATTTGATGTATTTATTTCAAATGGAAGATTAATTAAAGTTCTACCAACACATATTTATCAAAAATAAGTATATTATACTAACAAAGTGATGCACAAAATATTTATTTAATTATTAAAAGAAATATTAATTGAAAATAAGACCTGAAATGCTACAAATCACACTGTCGTTTCAATTATGCAAAAAATAACTTTTAATCCATTGTTTCATACCTCAACAATTTTAATTTATAATAAAAAGTTTCAAGAAATATTTAACATTTACACCTCTAAAAGATAATAAAATACAAAAGAAAAATATTTCTGACCAAAGTATTGTATGATATTTGTCCATCGATTAACGTAAATTATAGATATAAATAGTTAAAATGTAACTTTTCTACAAAAAGATTCTAATTGAAAATGTTAACTATTTTTTTAGCATTATAAAATACAAATATTCACTGCTTATCATTAACTGTAGTGTCATTCTTCACAAAAATAATTTTTATTGATAACAAAGAATTCACTTATCGTATAAAATATGAAAGTAAAAATGTTATGTTTATAATGATATACCAATTTTAGAAGGAAAGAACTGTGTATATATTTGTTTGTAATAAAATACCAAATTTAGAAAGAAAGAATTGTGTATATTTCTCTGTATTAAAATACTAATTATTGTATTGTTCAATTAAGAAATTTTATGATCTTGAATGTAGAATAATATAAGAGAACTAAAGATAATTTTGTATACTATTGGAAAAAAAATTAAATCGTATAGACTTGACTGAAAAAATAGTTTTACCATTTGTCAATAGGAATGTAATATACATTGAATTGTCATTTTTTAATGGTTGATTAAAGCAATTAATAATTGTTTTTAATTGTTGATTCATTTAAAATGTTTTAATTTAGGACAACTTAATAAATTCAAATATATGTAGTTAAACGTAAAACAACATAAGAAAACTTATAAGAAATCTATAAATAATTCTAAAAACTATTAAGTGTTGGTATTTAAATGTAAAAAGATACAGAGGAGAATTAGTAAAACACTGTAATTTTATATAGTTGTGAAAATTTTAAACTATATGGACTTGAATGAAAAATTAGTTTTAACATTTTGCCAATGTCAATACACGCATTGAGTTGTAATTTCTTTATAAGAATTTATTAGATTAACTAATGAATATTTGTTTTTATTTAAAAAGTTTAAATTTAAGATCACCTAATTAGTTTTAACATAAGGACTTAAATGTAAAATAATAGAAGAACACTTGCGTCATAAATAATTGTATAAAATTATTAAATGTTGGTATTCTAATGTAAGATGATAGAAGAGAGAACCAGTAGAAACATTGTAATAATTGTAATAATGATAATTAATAGGGTTTCGAAATTAAATATCTAGAGAGAATTAAGAAAGTTTTAATAAAAAGTATTCAAATCTAACCTTATTATTAATTTTTGACCGGTCAACATGAAAACAAGAAAATGGCGTCTTCTTTTTCTTTTTCCAACTATTCTTCTTCCCGATTCTCTCATGTTTCTTTGATTTCGTATCCTCCTAATCCTTATTCATTTCTGGACCATGTTCCCTCTGCGATCTTATGCGCAAGTGGTCAAGGACTCTATTTTTTCGCATTCATTGTCTTTAAATCATAATCCAAAAATTAGAATTTAGATTGATTCAAGAAGAAATAGTAGTGTTTGCTACCGCTGTAGTGATCGAAATCACATGGATAAGGAATGTAGAGATCCTGTTAGATGTTTTAAATATGGAAACTTTGGTCACAAGAAAATAAATTGTTCGATGAATTCTGCTATTGTCTCTGATAGAACCATTCATTATCGGACCATGGTTTTCTCTTTGTACTTAAATGCATGAAATTAAAGAGGATTCTGCTTAACCAATTATGGATACAGAGGAATGAGGGAATAGGATTTTTAGAAGATTTGTTTGTTCACTTTGACACGATCAATTCAGTAAATATTGGTAAGGGTTATATTGATAAATTTGGTGACCCTGAAGATTTCTTTGGGAAGTCTGATTTTTCTTCTAATGGAGATGAAGAGGTTGTCGATAACAAGGAAATTTCTCAAGTGGTTTTTGATATAGCGTGTAATGCTAATGAAGTTAACGATGCATTTAGTATCAGTGTCTCTGATATAAGAGAAGAATCCCATGTCTCTGATCCTTTCCTTTTGGATCCTGCTCTGCTGCTTTGTTCTGTAGAATCCAATTATCTAAAGTCCAGTGATGCGGTTTTGGACCATAATCTTGTTGTTGTCTCTATGGAGGCTTCTGATCTTGATGTTTCTTCCAGAAAATTGAGCAAAGAATTCATTCTTATGCATAATAAAAAATCTAGAGTTAAATCTACTGTGTTGAGGAATTTTGTGATATCCACTGAGAACAGTTTTGATTGTCTTACATCCTTGAATGATGTTGGTTCAAAAGATGATGTTAGCAGCTTTGAAACCCAATCTCAGGTAGGCATTGATTCTGTTGTTGTTCAGATGGAAGATAAAGTAGTGAAAAATGTTGTTATGGAGATTGAGAATGAAGATTGTCTTGTGGATGGTAGTATTGTTTCTGATGTTAGCTCTGTTTTAGATGGTAGTGTGGATATTGGTAAGGACCATGATGTTACTATTTCTCCTGTAGATGCTTCTATATCTTGTGAGACCGGTGTGTATGTAGGTAGTGCACATGAGACTGTTGCTGCTACAGTTGATGAGTTATGTAGAGATAATGTAAATCTATCGAGTTGCTTGGTGATCTATGGGGATAATTTGAGTGACATGGGTAGTGTTGTTTCAACTGCAAATGAATTGTCTCTGCCTAGTTCTGATGTGCTGGTTGATGGGGATAATATATTAGAGAGATTCATTGTTGACAATAATGTTTATGTCGATGAAGGGATATTGCTTGTAGATGATAAGTTGGGAGGTAATGGGGCATCTGGTGCTAGAGATTCTAATGCTTGCATATCGGAAGTCACAAGTGTACATGAGATACACAGAGACAAGTCTAACATTTTAAACTATTTAGTGGTATACGATGAGAAGGTAGGTGATGGAGTTGGGGAAATTATAAGAGAGGTAGGGGGTTTCATTAATTTTCTAGCAGAGGGAGAGTTCTCAAAGAAGGTTTCTGCGGTGAAGTATTCAAAGAGTATGGATTGTGTAGACAATCATATGTATGGGTCATGTTGACATTCAGAGAGTACGGATTCTCTGAATGTTAACATGTCTACATACAGTCATATGTATTTAGATGATTATGTAGACAATCGACATAAAAATAAGGAAATGCTTCAAACTGGTCGTGACATAGGTTGTGATATTGTGGTGGAAGACTTGCATATTTTATCTGCCAATTTGGATTTTTGTTGTGATACATTAAATAACGGGGTTGGAAATGTTGATGAAGGTTTGGCTTGTTGTGGCGATAGGGTAGTTAGTGGGTAGTTAAAAATGATGATGGCAGAGACACTGTTGTAGAGGATACTCTTCTTAGGACTTCTATTTTTTCAATTGATATTGGAAAAGATTGCAATTTTGATAGCACTACACCAACTTTATCATTGTCGTCAAAGAGAAGTAGGTGAAAGAAATCTAGCTCTATTAGCAGTACTGTTCGCCGTAGTGCTCGGATTCGCAACAGTCATTCTTTGATGATGGGTGAGTTACCTGATTCGAGTGCCACGAGTGGCACTACGAATTCAGGCTCTGGTATGATTTCTGATTTAGGCAGTACTTATTCTTCTTATGCTTTAGGTAATTTGTCTTCTGTTGAGTTTTGTCAGTTAGCTAGGGATACCGCTTTTGTTTTTCTAACACAGAGTTAGATTCAGCTTATATTAGAAATAGGGAAATTAAAAGGGATAGATCTGTTGGTTTACAAGGATTATTAGTTGGAATATTAGAGGTTTGAATGATTTAAATAAGTGTAACAAAATAAAAGCTTTTTTTAAAGATTATTTTATTGATATTGCACTATTACAAGAAACTAAAATTGAGTGTCCTGACATTTGTTTCTATAAAAGATTAGGTGGTTATCACTTTAGGAATTGGGCTTGTTTATCTTCTGTAGAAGCTTCTGGGGGGTTACTTAAGGATGCAGGGATAATTCTTTTAAATTACTCCAATGTATTTCTAAGCAACATTCTTTGCACGTTATTCTCATTAATCTTAGTGACAATTCTTTTTTAAATATATCTAATGTTTATGGGCCAAACACAAAAATTGGTCGTAGGATTCCTTGGGATGAATGTTTAGATTTTAAATCATTAGCTCCTGGTTCTTGGATTATGGAGGGTGATTTCAATGTTACATGTTTTGTAGGAGAGCGTTCACCAAGGGAAGGTGATTTCTCTTCTATGGAAGAATTCGACAATTTATCATTAATTCTAATTTGATTGAAATTCCTCTCTCTAATAGAGAATTCACTTGGAGTAATACTAGAGAGTCCCCTTCGATGGCCCTTCTAGATAGATTTTTCTTCAGTGATGAAATCGAGGATAAATTTTCTATTTGTAGAGTTTCGGGTTTGCCTTACACTTATGCCGATCATTGTCCTATAATTCTTACGTGTGATCAGCATAAGATGTTAATAGATCTTTTAAATTCAAAAAAATGTGGTTATTAGAATCCAATTTCTCATATCTAATTAAAAATAAATGGACTTTAATGAATTTTTATAATATCCGAAATATGTATAATTCTGCAAAAAAATTTGTTTTAAAACTTAGGGGTCTTAGGAATTTTCTTAAAATTTGGAGTAAAAATGTTTTTGGTAATATTAAACTAAAAAAGAAAATATTCTTTCTGAAATGCTTAAAATAAACAAGATAGAAGAAACTAGACAACTAAATCTTGGTGAACGTAACATTCTAGCTAATTTAAAAGTGGAACTTAGTTCTATTTTAGAAAAAGAAGAGGTTATGTGGAAACGAAGATCTAGAATTCAATGGATTAATGAAAGTGATAATAATACAATGTTTTTTCATAATATGGCTAATGGAAGAAAACGTAGTAACACGATTAATTCTATTTTTGTGAACAAGGTAGAATTGGTTAATCAAAGGGATCTTAATATGGCTTTTACTGATTACTATAAGAATATATTTGGTACTAAGAATAAACATAGAATTAACGTTAGATGGAATGATATTTATCCTAGTGACTCTAGAATTGATCTTACTGAGTTTGATAATCCTTTTTCCAAAGAGGAAATTTTGAAAAGCTACAAATGACATGCCTAGTGATAAAGCCCCGGGTCCAGATGGGTTTCCCATTCTATTTTATAAATTATTTTGGGATGTTTTAAAATTTAACTTAATCAGCATGTTTAATGAGTTTTATAATGGTAAATTATAATTAGAAAGATTTAATTTTGCAAATGTAATTTTATTACATAAAAAAATTGGTGCTAATAATTTAAAGGATTTTAGATCTATTTCTTTAATTAATTGTTATGTTAAAATTATTTTAAAAGTGTTAGCTAATAGACTTAGTACGAAAATGAATGATTTAATTGATTATTCACAAACAACTTTCATTAAGGGTAGAAATATCACAAATGGAGTGGTTGCTGTTCAAGAATACATTAATCATTGCTGTAAAAATAACATTACTTGTGCTATTCTTAAACTGGACTTCGCGAAAGCTTTTGATTCGGTTGATTGGGATTTTCTAGTTGATCTGTTATTAGCTAGAGGTTTAAGTCATAGATGGATTAACTGGATTATGACTTTACATAAAACCGATAACTTCAGTATAATGGTTAATGGTATTTTAGGTAATAAAATTCAATCAAAACGAGGTTTAAGGCAAGGTGATCCTTTATCGCCTCTTTTGTTTAACTTAGCCGTAGATGTTTTCGTTAAGATAGTTAAAAAAGCGGTTGATAATGGATTTTTGGGGAATGTTGGTAGTGGAATCTCGCGTAATGGTCTATCCGTCCTTCAATTTGCGGATGATACCTTACTATTTACCTCTCATTTGCCTAATCATGTCATTACCCTTAAATTTATTTTATATAGTTTTGAACTTCTTTCAGGTTTAAAAATAAATTTTGATAAAAGTTCGGTTTTAGTATTAGATGATTTTGAAAAGGTTGAAGATTTAGTTGCTAATACGCTTAATTGTAAACTATGAATTTCCTTTTGATTATCTTGGTTTTCTGATTAGACCAACTAAACTTAAACATGATGATTGACTTATTATCGTATATAAAATTAAAAATAGGATTTCTAATTGGAACAGGAGATTTTTATCGAGAGTGGGTAGATTAGTTCTTATAAACTCTGTTTTATCAGCTCTCCCGATCTATTGGACGTCTATGCATTTTTTTCCAGATTGGGTGATTAACAAAATTAATAAAATAAGAAGGGACTTCTTATGGAGTGGGGACAACTCTAATAATAGTATTAAATGTTTAGTAAATTGGAAAACTGTTTGTAAATCCAAAAAGGAAGGTGGTTTAGGAGTCATTAATTTGCGTAACATGAATTTGTCTTTACTAGGAAAGTTGTTATGGAAATTTAAGGATATAAATGATAATTCTATTTGGAAAGAAATTATTACTAAACATTACTATAACGGTAGTAATAATTTACATCAAATTACTCCTACATTTATAAATAAATTGTCTAATATTTGGAAATCAATTTTAAAATGTCATGAGATTATTAACCTTGATACTAATACAATAGTTCATTAAGAAAATAGTACTTCTTTTTGGCACGACCGTTGGATTTATGTTCTCTCTCTTAGGATAGAATTTAAAGAGCTTTACGAAATTTGTAATTTTAAAAATGCTTTAATTATAGATGTTTTTTCTCCCGAAAATAACCCCCCTTGGAATTTTAGTTTTAATAGAATTTTAGTAGGTACAACTCTTAGGCAACTTTCTTTGCTTTATGCTAGACTGAATCTATATAATATTGATAATGAAAATGATAATATTACTTGAGAATGAGATAAGAGTAAGAAATGTACTTCTAATTCTTTCTATACATTTCTTAATTTCTCGGGTGTAGCTAATAACTCCTTTAAATTTATTTGGAAACCAAATGCTCCTCCTAAATCTAAAACTCATATGTGTTAATCATGGATGGAAAACTAAATACTATAGAATTTTTAAAAAGAAAAAATATGCAAATTGATAATAAATGTTATTTTGTAATATGCATTTTGAAGATATTAAACGTATATACTATGATTGCATTGGTACTTACTACATTCTGAATAATTCTCTCAAAATCTTTAACTTTAATCTTACAACTAAAGTTACTGATTGCGAATATTATTAGCTTTTGTATCTTTGCTTTTACTTCACTAATACATATATATGTATATAAATTTCATCTATATACATATATGTGTATTATTTTTATAATTTTCTTTCGTTCCTTTTACAGATACAGGTTGTGGTCAAAAATGGTGTTAGATTTTTTTTGTAGGTTCACAGGATTACTGATGGCAGGATTGCTGTTTGCAGGGAGGTGTTCTTTTCAATTCTTCTACATCTTCAGCTTGCGTTTTACTTTCTGGATGATTCACTTTTCAGCGAGGCGCTCTCTCCAGTTCTACCAATTCTACAAAGTGGCGTTTTTCAATCCAGATCATTCGCATTTCTAGTTCTTTCGAGTCTGCATCATGACATTTCCTTCTCAGATGGAGTTGTCTTCTAGTATCATTGGCGCTGAGTTGCTTCATAGATTTTTTTAGGTACTTCTAACACCTCAATACCGGGCAGTGGCCTTGCCAGAGCTCGATATTGGTGTGTAATGGGCGGTGGCCTTGCCGGAGCTCATTCTAGGGGTACTCGAGTTCATTTCTTTGTTATTTGCACTATGATTAGCCATTTGCCAAGCATGTTGACAACACTTTGTCTTCTATGATATATACATATTTACATGTGTGCTCTCCTCTATTCTAGAGGATCACATATTTTTCTCAAAATTTTTTTTTTTAGAGAGAATTAATGAGATAAGAATAATCCTAGAGTTAATAACATGACATAAAATTCTTTCGCTTTATTGTTGTTTATTATTAGGGCATCTCCAACCCATTCATCCTGTAATGTTCTAAAATGATGACATGACATTGGTTATATCACATTGTCAAATACATATAAAAAAAATAATGTTAAATGATAAAAGTTATGTTTACTTATTTCAATGCAAATACATTACAAACAACTAAATTTGTTTAACTTTTGTTATGTGGTATGATAGTAGTGGTGGTTATTACTTGACATTGTGAAGTAGAATATCTACTATTAGACATTCTACTTCACAATGTCTAACATAAATTTTGCCACATCATGTTTTACAATCATTTTAAATTACCATCGAAAACAAAAATTTAAGAATTAGGTCTTCGAGGCATTAACTTCACATGGAAATTCACATGGGAAATTCGGGTTGGAGATGTTGACATCCGCAAAATACACAGCTTCTTTAAATCCCGTTGGGATGGCGACACGTGTACTGCAACAATTTTACCAACTCTCGGCGATCACTTGTAGAGTATTCTATATTCAATTTATTGAAAGCATCCACGTTCCGACTGTAGAATTTTTTTTTTTTTTTGATCATCAAGGAAAATCATTTGACTTGGATTCTCGAATCGATACAAGGTACCACTCTTGATCTTTTCATTTTTTTTTCTTCCTTCTAAATTTAAGGCGTATTTGAAACTTATTCCTGAATAGTCTGCGAGCATGTTTCATTATGAGATGTGATTGAGTAGGCAGAAGTGAATGTATTGATATTTGCTGATACTCTGTGAATCTCTGATTTAATGCCATCGTTTGAGAGTTTGATGTTTGCTTGTTGAGTGCGAAATAATTTTAATTTGGTAAAAAATAATGCCTCCAATGTAATTAGCCCTAATTAGCACTGGTTGTTTATCTCAGAGCATCAACTTGATGCTGCACAATTTGTTGAAGTTAAGTGTAAAAACAATTGTTGGAGAGAAAAGCCAACAGATACATCCGCTGGTCAAGTGATGTCCGTTGTCTTGAACAGTCACCACCAACAATTATCTCCCTGTCTATAAATACAGTACAGTTTGCAAAACAAAATTCAATTCTTATTTTGGAAATCAAAAGAGCACCATCTGGTGTAAAGGATGATTTTCTCCATTTTATCCTGAGAAAACGTTTTTAACAATCCCATTTGATATGAGAAAAGGAGCAACATGCTTGAAAGACACCTATAATTCTGACCTAAATCAGTACATAAGTAAACATGTAGCTATATTTGTCTACAGTCCATGTGATGTCTATGGTTGCAACCTTACTGTTTTATTATAAGATCAGCATCCAACAGTTACGGTTATAACTTTTCGACTTATGCTAGCATGATCATAAGAGTCTGTACGTGAAAAACTTTTTTATTATAACTGCATAAAAGTAGTTTTGAACTGTGACATTTGTGTAGATTAAGTAACTGGATGAAATTAGAAGTGTTTGTATAAATAAGTTGAATTTTAATAAATTTTAGTTGTAAAAGATGAAATAAGAGCTCGTTTTGCAACTAATTGTTTTAGATCTTATTAAATGGAGTTTGGAATTGTAACTGTTGAGTGATTTTGATTTATTAGTGGCAAGTAAAAGCGTTTAGGTATAGTTTGGCATTTAAGTTGAAATAAGTTAGTTTTGATGTTAGGCTATAATGATTTATTAGTAATGAATGTAACATTTAAGTAGTTTTGATTTGTAACATTTAAGTAAGTGAATGGTAAAAAAATATGAACGTTTGAATAAATAAGTTGAAATATTGATAAAATTTGGTTGTCAAAGATGATGCAAGAGTCTTTTTCGCAACTACTTATTTGATATCTCCTTTAAAAAAGTTTTTATAGTAACTTTTAAGCAGTTTTGATTAAATATTGATAAGTAAAAATATTTAAATGTAATTCGATATTTAAGTTGAAATAAGTTCATCTTGATGTTTGACTATTATGACATATAAGTAATGAATGTACCATTACGCAACTTTTAGTAACATCAATATTGATGCAAATGCCGTGTAAATTTATTTTTTATCTACTTTATTTTTGATGTTGTTAAATTGTTTAGGAAGCAGATACAAACATAATTAAACAAAGAATAAGAATAAAAGATAGATCAAAAAAATAAAAATGGAAAAAGTGCAGAATAATGAGTGAGAACATCAAAACAAATAAATAAAAGGGAGATGCCGGATTTCTATAAAAGTTTGGTGTAATGTTGACCTACATACTCCGTGTCTTCATTAATCACTGCCTTCATCTTCCATCTTTACAAGTATTATTTTGAAGTTACAATGTATATTTTGCTAATGGAGAAATGAAGAAAACAGTAGAGCGACGAGAGTTGCAGCTAGTATGCTTTTGCTGAGAAGAAATTGCTTCAATTGTTTTGTCCTGAAGTCAGGCATTTTATAGTTGTGAACTATTGATCGGAAGCGTAACCATTTTCTTCAAGCAAAGTGTAGTTTGAAAGTGGTGCTCTTTTCTTCAAGTGGAGCAAGTTTGAAAGTGGAGCTCTTTTCTTCAAGTGGATCGGAGTTTGAAAACAGTCATTTTTTCAAGCAGAGCGGGGTCTGAAAGCGGAGCCATTTTCTTCAAGCGGTGTGGAGTTTGGAAACGAACCGTTTTCTTCGATCGCAACGCCTATTGTTTTTTGTTGTTGTTGTTGTAAAGAGCATTGAACGCTCCTACTTGGGGGTGCTCCTTGGTAGGAGCACTAAAGCACTCCCACGCTTGTGTGGTTACTTGAGAATGCTCCTACTTGGGGGCGCTGAGCACTGAGCACTCCAGCGCTTGCGTGGTTACTTGAGAGCGCTCCTTTGTAGGATCCCTGAACGCTCATACTTAGGAGCGCTTGGGTGCTTATCTATAGAAGTGCGATGGCGCTCATTTGTAGGAGCGCCCCTTCATTGGAGTGCTCCTTCGTTGGAGTGCTCCTTCATTGGAGCGTTTGTGCGTCCCAAAGCAGTCGTTTTGAGAGTTGCTTGGAGAATGTTTCAGAGTTAGCTTTCGAAACGTGCTTGGGGTCCAACTTTGAATGCTTATTTCAAGCTTTTTCCGGTATTTTTACGAGTTCGCTTTTCAGCTCATTTTAAATTTGTCTTTTTCAGGATTTTATCAAATATCACATCTGAAAATGAGTCTTCCGAGTATTGTCAAAATGCAGGTGTGATAGTAATATTCAGTAGTTTAAGTGAGTAGTAAAAGTGTCTGAATAAATAAATTGAATTCTTTTTATAATTGGTTGTAAAGATGAAATAATTATAAAAAATAATTGTTGTTTATGACTCGTCAACTTCTAAGCAACTTATTGCCCTACTTATAAGTTGCCAAACATACAATTTATGAAAAAAAAAACTTATTGGTTGTTTTGACAGTGCTTATAAGTAGTTACCCAATATGCTCTAAACATTTTCTTATGTATGTATTATTATTTATTTGCCTTAGTATTTAACTAGAAACCAATTGGCTTTGTTTGATTTACGATTCTATAGATATGAGCAGATTTGATGTCTCATATTTTTGTAGAGCCCTTTCATATTTTCTCTCCATGATCATATGCTAGCATCAACTATCTTTAATAATAATTGTAATACTTTGATGTCAACATGAACTATCGAAAACACCCCGCTGCAGATATTAACAAATCTTAATATTACCTAAAAATATGATCTAACAATTAAACTTCCTTTACAGATTCGAAACGTCCCTCTACAAATAGTACCAAATCTTAATATTACTTAAAAATAGAATCTAACAAATAAACTAACTTTATAAATTTGTTCTTTATTAATTATAATATAAATAAAAATTCAAATTATGTTAGATAGTGCAACTTAAAAATAAAAATTCAAACTAACTACATGATTTCAATAAAATATGGCTAAATATTTTTGCAAATCATTTTTTCTTGAATGCATTAAACATATACGATTTGTAGAAAAACAATTCACATGCGAATTGCGTGCCTTCATCACGTGCAAAGCGCGTGCCGGTACGCTCATACTATATTATCCAAGTATATGAGTTAGATATTCCATAATCAATTGTACATATATGTATATAAATAAAACCAAGTAGCATTTGTAGGTACTATTTGTGTTTTACAACGATCGATCTTTGCCTTTAATTTATATTCTTGATGATATTTAATTCAAGCTCAAAATATCAATCTATTCCAAAGTTTGTCATTCGATATCAACAAAATTAAATTAATAACTCCATCATATACATTTTGGGTATATTACCGCCTAACAAAACTTTACTCAGCATATGTAATATGATTCACATAGCATAATGAATATGATAGTTCATGTACACCTCAGTCTTTTAAAAGTTAGAAAACAAGAATATCCTTAGATGTCAAAGAATTCCAGTTAGAACTGCAATCCAACAACTCTTTTTAGGAACTTCATCAGAGCACTGTACTAACTAAGCGAGTATCTTATTGACAATTCAAACCTTTCCCAATGTTAGACTCTTTTAAGCAGTGATGCTATCCTGCTAATCTGCTATCACTCCATTTGTATCAGCTCATGTTTCTGGTTTTAAGCTTCAAGCGGTATAAAAATATTACCTGAAGGTCCTGAACTGTGTTTACCATGAAAAATAGGATGGAAATATGTTTGAAACCACAAATATTTATGCACAAGCTATATGATAAAATGTTTTGTTACAAGAAAACATATTAATAAATTCAATGGGAAAACTAAGCTAATCTACGTATACGTCTGTGTTATAAATTTATTATTATCTTCAGTAAAGGAGCTTATTCCACTCATTCTTTGTGCTCGTTCATTTGGATAACAGTTCATCAATCAGGACCTTATTCCACTGAAGGAATGGCATCTGCTTCATCAATTAGTAGAGCTGCTTTCCTCAGTCCCCAGCAACAAAGTTTACGTAAAGGAGATCCTTTGCTTTTCGGCTATAATTTCCGGTGGAAAATGTATGAGAAAAACGCAAAGAATGGATCTCACTCCATGGATATTAGATCTGTACTTACTACTCCTGGTTTAGACTTTAATGACCCAGACTGGAAAAAACATTTTCAGGATGATTTTGAAAAAAGGTTCAGTTTGCCACATTTAACAGATATTCTTGATGTAAAGGCAAGACCAACTACATTTTCTTTTGTAAGCAGGTAATTAAGCCTAACGTTAAGTACTGCTTTTTTTAATGCATTAAACAAATGTTTTATAGAAATAATTATATCCTTTAAACGGTCTAATATACATTATTCTTGCACAGAGGACCTCTACAGAATGGCAATGATCTGCCTGACATGCGGTATGGCTACGTGAATGACGATGATAGAGCACTTCTAAAGGTTTTCCTTGGGATATAAACATCATTGCCATTATAGTTAGAATTCTAAATTTTTGTCTTGGTATTCGACCCGTCAATGGATATTTTTGGATGTAAATAGTGTCGTATCTGCATTCGTATTCGAAATCATTTTTGGATGTCAGATATCCGCATCTGCGAATGTAGACGGATATCAAATAATATTATATTCGCCGACGATGAATGAATTTAAAGATAAAATTGAAAAGTCTAGTTTAACATAAAATTGTTTTTGTCTTAATGATTATAAAAGTACAAATAATATAAAAATATGATGATAAAAGATGATTTTGAGTAGTGAATATGTATTTAAACATATATAATATAAACTATTATCTTGATAAAACAATAAATACATGCCGTTCATTGTACTAAAATTATTATCTTGAAAGAAATCAGACGGATAATTTTTGAATGTAGATATTTTTTTTATTCACATCCACATCCATTTTCTGAATATCGGATATTTATTAGTTATATATATACGGATGCAAACGGATTTTGGATTTGTCGGGTATCCATTGACATACCTACTTAATATAGTTGTATTCACTTATTTATAGTGTACGCAAGAAACTGGATAATGGGTATAACCTCTATTGTATAAGTAGGTCTGTCAATGGATACTTTCAGATGTAGATAATGTCATATCCGTATTCGCATTCGAAATCATTTTCAGATATCGGATATCAGCATCCACGGATACGGATGGATATAAAATAATTATCTTATCCGCCAACGATCGATAAATCAAGAAACATAAATAGAAAATTTTGGTTGAACATAATTATTTATCAATCCTATTGATTATAAAAGTATGCAAAATCAACAAATATGATGATAATAAATAGTTTTGAGCAGCATTAAATGCATATAATATAAACTATTAACTTAATAAAACAATAAATACATAGTTTCTTTATACTAAAATACACATAAAATAAACTATAATTTTGATAAAAATCGGACGGATAATTTTTGGATCTTTTGCATTCGTTTTCGCTTTTTTGGATATCGCATATTTATTTGCTTTTCGGATAGGGATGCGGACGGGTTTTGAATTTTTTGGGTTTCCATTGACAATCTCATGTATAAGTTGATTTTTTTGGCCTCCCTTGCTACAGAAAAGCTCATAAGCCTGAAAGCTGTTCTAACTTAAAAGTTCTAAATTTATACTTAGTTGGTTATAATAATAATAACATACGTCAAATAAGAATGTAATATAATTATCAAAAAAGTAGCAGTTTATCGTATTTCCTTTTCCTATTCCTTCTGTTAACTCAGATTGTTAAAATTGCAACGCTATTCGCTCATATATGTATGTATGTATGTATGTATAAACAGAAATTGTAAGCCCGGCCCCTCTATTATATTCCTTTTTTAACGTTTCACCCCTTTGTTCATAATGATTTTAACTCAGCAAATGTCATTCCACAGGAAACTCTCTTTCTAAGTTTTACCCCCTCTTTGCTTTGATCTTTTCTTCTTCCGGTTTTCAAAATAAGATAACTTTTTATAGAACAGTCAGATTGATGTACCGTTCTTGCCATTAAATCAACAATATAATTCACCTTTGAATAGTTGACATTGCGCATATGTACAAAAACAATTTGTAAAAATGTCTTTTTAGAGAGGAAGATAATCTTCTCTTTTTGATGTTGGAAGAATTATCTTCATTCTTTCGAAGAAATACCGTCTTCGTTCTCAATTGATCAGATGTAGATATTATCTTCTCTTTTCACCGATTTATCATTTTATCTTCGTTGAATGTATCCATTCCATCTGAAGTCTATTCTTTCTGATCTTTTCACTGGTACCACTTTTTTCCCCAGCCGTCTCATTTGTAATTTCATCTTTTCTAGTGTTTTAAATCATCAATCTTAAGATTTTCATTTCACTGACATTTACCTTATTTTCATGTTTCTTTAAATCCAATACTTTACTCCATATAACACGGTTGGCATAAACATTGTTCAAAAAAAAAAAACTTTTTGTTTATTTTATCCTACTTATATTGATTTTGTTTGTTATGCATTCGAAATTTTTTTAGCTTCTTGGATTATTGATCATAAATCTTTAAACTTATATTTTTGCTAAACATATATTTTTTGTTGAGTACTAGCTTTTGCAGTAGCATACTATTATTTTTAACTTCTTTACTCAAGTTTCATGCCATATGCTTAGTTTTAGTTTTATTGAGTTTCAATCTTTTGATTCGAGCGCATTTTTTTCGTTTTCTAATCTTTGTTTCAAATTTCTTTTAAGAGGTGTCTATTGGCACAACTTCGTCAACAAACACCGTAAGATATATCCTTGAAGGTTCGTATGTTATTGGCCTATTTCATTCAATACCTATGCAAATATGTACAGATTTAAAATGAACCCTTAATGTAATCCTACTTTATTGAAAACTCACTTGTTTCTCTGCTTGTGGTTTCATACTTCCGTCATAGTTTTCATATGCACGTTGAGTGAAATTTATTGTATATGTCGAGTTTGATTTTTTACTTAAAGCCCACCAAATCATGTACCTTCATACCCTATCTTATGTTTTTTTTATCTATAAATAACCCATGTTAATCTTTTTTATACTCGTAAATTGGTCCGCTAATATTACGCTAAAAAGTTTGTAACCAATTTAATGACTTTACTTTCCAATGATTTTTAAGTCCCCGACTTAGTGTTTTTTTGTATTTTTTTATCATTTCTTCAGCTTTTTTGATTTATGTTGTATATACCATTTTTATGTTGTTATCTACTTTGTGCTACTCTGAGTTTTCTACATTAAACAGTTGTCGGAAATAAAAAATCTTTTTGTATTTTTTATTATTTTCATGTCCTCGACAGTAAACTGCAGCACTAAGAAGCTTTCTATATCACATATTGCAAATCCCCAAATTCGACCCAAGTTGAATCCACAAGGAAGCAAGATGATGCTACATGTTCTCTGTTCAAACCGAAAAAAAAAACTTCTAAGAACTTCCTCTCCGATGACTTGCTCTGTTTCCTCTTTCCGATAACTGATCTTTATACAGCTCCTTTTTTTTTTGAATTGCTCCCCAGCGTATCGGATTGCGCATCTTCCACCTGGATCGATCTGGTCCACAGCTGGATATATTTTCTTTACTATTTAGGTTTTTGAGTCATGATTTGAACTTTCAGCTTTTGAATCATGAATTGAACTTAGATACTAAGTCACGGTTTTTATTGTGGTTTCTGAATCATGCCTTCAAATGCGATTTGAACTACTCTCCCTCTGCTGCTGTCCTATTTTAGATAATAAATCTGATTTGAACTTACAGCTTCTTTTTCATTTCTTTCCGGTGCTTCGCGAATTGCTGCTGTCCTATTTTAGAAAAAAATGGCAGGGAGTGTTGAATGCGAAATAATAATATTCCAAACATACCATGCAATGAAAATTATGTCTAATCATCAGGAAGTTCTCCCTATCTTGAGGAAATTTTATTTAGCTCAATTTTTTGCTAAGTTGCAAGACAAATCGGCATTGTCACGTTACTGGGCTTTTTACTAAAAGCGTAGGACCGCTTAAAATTTTACAAGCGTAAATGAGACACCAGGTGCATATATAAGACTAGTTCTTTTACCATATAACAGTAAGCATTATCCTTCTTATTTGCAATTTCTTGAACAACCAACTCCGACTTATGATACCACCTACAAAGACATATGATCTTCTATGAAATGCATAGTTGTAAATGCATTCTCATTATTATGTTACTGGGATTTTCACTAAAAACATGGGATTACTTAAAATTTTGCAAATGTAAATAAGATCGGGTGCATATGTAGACTAGTTGTTCTTTTACCATGTAAAAATAGGCATTATCCTTCTTATTTGCAATTTCTTGAACGACTAACTCAGACTTATGCTACCAATTCCCAAGACTTATATAGTCTTCAATGAGCTGCAATAGTTGGTAAATGCGTTCTCATTGGTAGAAACAGCAAACTATTGGTTCATGTTGATGGAAATAGATGGTACGTTTTTATGCTGATACATTAACGAGTGGCATTTTAATCTTGTCAATATCAGCTATTGATGTCCTGTATTTAGTCTTTTTTTTAATCCTCGTAAAAGTGGTATCTCCAAATCAGACTTGATAATTTAGTTTGAAAGATGCAATGCAGACTAATTTCTGTATAACATGTACTCTAAGAGAGCAGTTCAACTCGTTAATGTACTAATCTGTTTTTCAGGTGATAAAGTTTGCTTCACCTACTTCAGCTGGTGCAGAATGCATCGATCCTGAATGCAGCTGGGTAGAGCAATGGTATGTTGCTGCATATTTAAAAATAATTTGTTAAAAGTTTTGGGTATAAGAGATGGTATATTTTTCTTCGTATTTAATTGTATCCATCTTTCAAGACAAATTTACATTTTCTGTAAGATATAGATAACAATGGAGTAATGTGTTAATAACTGCAAAAATGTATTAATCTGTGTCGTTTTAGAATTCTTGGACATTGGAGTTTAGGTTAATATGTTAAATACACCCATGAACTAACATTATAGATGGTAGTACTCGGTAGGATAACCTTTTCTTGGAAGTTTAAAGCATATTTTTGATTCAGATACAAAAGTAAATGTAAGATGTGCCCACTGAAACTTTTTATGTTTGAAAAGCTATTGATATGCATTTAAATCCTCATACGTTTCAAAATCAAATAATCAATTTTGCATAATTTGGTTACCCTCCTTGTTCTTGTTTAGTTAACGACGATGCCAACAACTGTGATATTAGTATTCATTTTATACTTTGTGAAACCTGTGATAAAGTTACTCAGTTTTCTTCTTGTTTTAAATAAGATAGTCTAATGTAATCAAAACTTAGCAAGTGTATTTAACTATTTTACATTTTTAATTCTGTGATCCTTTTTGAGAATTGTCATAAATATTATTTTTACTCTCAGCACAATGACTGATTCCTAATTAAAATATCCCTATCTTCATTTCTAACTCTTCATCATGGTATCTGTACACACTATCATCACGACCACCTCCTCCACATATCCATGTTATGATAATTAACTTTGTGCCACTTGTTCAGTCTTTTGTGTGTGTATCATAAAAAGTATTGGAAGATATTAATACTACTCTTATTTCAGGATTCATCGTGCTGGCCCTCGTAAGAAAATTTACTATGAGCCTAGTAGAGTAAAGGCTGCTATTGTCACTTGTGGAGGGCTGTGTCCTGGTCTCAATGATGTCATTAGACAGGCATGGATGATTTATTTCGTGTAGTTATTATTTCATTGGAGTTAGATGGGCATGTGTTATGAAGGAGGATTCCCTGTGTATTTCGATTCATTTGCCCTCCACCAAATTCTATGTACCGTTGGAGGGAATTGTGTCCAAATACATGTCATTGCACAGAGAATTCTCCATATCATGACACACTCACATTCCTCATTTGATTTTGGTTTATTTTTTGGCATATCTGAGTATTTGTTTTGTTTCTTCTAAATGGTAGGTTTTATGTCACTGGTGCAAATTTCCAATGATTATACTTTGTTAACCTTCTATACTTGTAATGTTTTATGTATACAGATAGTGTTCACCCTCGAAAAATATGGAGTTAAAAATATTGTTGGGATACCATTTGGCTACCGTGGATTTTTTGGTGATGGATTGTCAGAGATACCGGTAAAACAGTTTCTTTGAGATTCTTGTTGAACATGAAAGTAATTTTCTAATATATTATATATTCCTTGTTCTCTCTTTCTAGCTTTCCCGTAAGCTGGTGCAAAATATAAATCTTAATGGTGGAAGTTTGTTAGGTGTATCTCGTGGAGGCGGTTCCGTTGATGACATTGTAGATAGCATTCAGGTAATAATGCGTCCCACATTATAATAGCAATTATGTCTAGGGTTGTTATTCTATTTAATATGCTAATATAATTTGAATATATCAACTTCAAGTTAACCGAATTTGCAGTCTAAGGGAATTGACATGCTTTTTGTACTTGGTGGAAATGGCACACATGCAGGGGCAAATGCAATACATGAAGAGGTATTTCTGATTTATTGTTCATTGTTCCCAGTATGCTAATACTTTTATAAGATGTAAAATATGATAAATGAATCCTTTCTCCATATCATAGAATTTACTTTCTTTTAATGAAGCGTGGTAAAATTTGAGCATGACTGCTACCACCAAATCAAGACGCTAGAAAATGAGTTCAGAAAAGGGGCATCAAGATTATACATGGTCTGCCCAATTGTCTACGTCAGCAGAGCAAACATTTTTACTACTAGTTATAAAAAGTTATAAAGGAACGAATTATACAAAAGAACAACTTGAAGTAGCACTCTCCACTTTCATTTAAATCACATTGCTCTCGAGTTACAGTAAAACTTGGAGGGGGAAAAATAAAAATAAATCAGTTTGATTCTTCAACGATTAAATGAACACAGAACTCATTATTATTTCAGCAAAATTCTGAAAGAAATTCATTTATGACAAGAAAATTTTGGAACTCTCATTCAGTTTATCTTTCTTTCTTACTTCAGTAATATATTTTAAATCTTTTTAATTCAAGACTACTCTAGAACATTTTAGACTACTAATTATAAGAGATTATAGTACAACAAACTTCAATAATACAACTTGAAAGTAAGAGACTTTCTCATCCATGACAAAATAAAAAACTATAGAACTCTTGTTTAATGCATCATATCTTTCTTGATTCTATATAATACTTCTAAATTTTATTTGACTCAAGAATACTTATCAACTTAAGATATAATATGAACACTTTAGGACGAACGTACGAACTACATGTTAAGCTAGGGAATATTATATAACATAACGTGGGCCAGTCAGATCGGATTGGACTACAATATTCTATCATTGCGTTTGCAAACACTTGAAGCGGTAGGGTTTTAACTTAAAGGTTGGCGGCAAAGTTGTAAAAATCACTAGACGGACGGTAGACGATAAGTACGAATAAAGATTAATTGTCTAAGCGAGGATTAATCAAAGATTAATCAGAGCCCTCGAAGATTAATCAGAGCTAGACTTGTTTATAAAATGCATTTTTTATAAAGCTTAGTATTTGGTTTAATGCTAATTTATCCAAATTGACAATCGGGGGTTTGGATGAGTTTGGAAGCTGCCAAGAAGGCAAAACCGCGTAAAACTAACACATAGATGCTTATACGAGACATCAAGCCTTAACTAGTGCTTAAGAAAGCATAGATACCAATTTAGATGCTTACATGAGGCGAATGACTTGGAGGTAAGTCTTGCCTAAAGCCTAGACAGAGCTTAGATGTGAGGTTCTAGAAGGTTTTTTCCAACAAAGATTTGTCATGTGAGTGTTTTTGGCAAGATGTGGGTTAAAATATGCGTTGGATGTAATTTTTGTGCATTTTATTAATTTTATTGGTTATTATTCATTAAATAATTTTTAAAATAATTAATAATTATTCTCAACTTTCATGATAAAATAACTACTCAAGTCAAATACACTAGTAAATAAAAATTCGATCGAAAGCAAAGAACAAATAAATTCAAATTCAAAGTGTTTCTAATCTCATCACATGTTCTAACAAGTTGTGCATTTGTTGTAATTGTACTATCATGCATTTGTTCACCTTTTTTGCGTGATTTTTTTGCACAACTCTGCAACATCTGCATTAACAATTTCTTTTTAATCGGGGTCCGTACCATGTAGGACTGACCATGAGATAACAGAAGTTACAATGATTCAAAGCTATATGTTGACATGTAGGACTGACCATGAGGTATAAGAGGATCTAGGCAAGAAACTTTTAGAGACATTATTATACAAAAAATAACGACGTACAACAGAATTGACAAAACAAAAATGTTCCATTAATGCAAAAGGATATAGTTGTAATTACATAAAAAAGAAACAGAAAACTTTCACATTATACTTAACCTTCTTACATTTTGGGTTGTAAAATTACTAAGTAAAATGCTTAAATTAAGTAATTTTAAATTTTTTCTCAATAGAGATTGTGGTCAATCCATTCAAATTTTCATGTAATATGGTCATCTGAAAATTATTTTTAATTAGTTTTAGTTCTAAAAGCTTCGTTACCTCACGAGAATAGTTAATAATATTCTATAAGCAACCCACGCATTAACATAAATACAATCCATGCTCTTGATATAATTTAACACATTAATAACTATTTTCGCATTTATTGGTAAATCTCTATAATGATTTGGAACTCTGCAAATAACTCCTCTCCGTCAATATCGGAAATCATATAATATTTCAAATAATTCTCACTGTTAGCATATGAAGATTTCAAGCTACCATAAGAAGCATGTTCCATTTTCCCTAAATTCTATAAATCCAAATATCTCATAGTACCTTTTAATTTGTCACTCTCAAGAGATGACAAACCTTGATTCACAATGTGCAAAATGTAATTGACATTACAAGATTCTACATGTGATTGCATTGTCTCTACACTATTGTTTTCATCAAATTGCATTTTCCTACGTATTGTGCACTTTTCTAAAAACAAAGGTTCGATTCTTATTTCATTTGCAATTTTTTCGGCATCAACCATAGATGATTTAAATATGTTTTCTCTAAAAAGTTTGAAAAAACAAACCCTTCAGATGATCCACAACAACATTAATATACTCGTTTTCTTCTTGTAACTCCTTGCTTATTCTATTAACATTATTTTACAAAGTGTACCATATAACCATACCAAGCAAGGGTTCAAAGTTCTCAAGCTCATATTTTGCTAATGACCCGTGAGAGTATCATTAAGGCTTGTTAATTGAATCAAAGCATTTTCTATTTTTGGAGTTTGAGGTTAAGTTGCTTACACAATTTTAGCATGATTTTCCTAACGTGTTTGTGACAATGGTTTTAGTGTGGTACCATTTATATCATCTTTAAATATTTTCTATCTTTTAAAGATGAAAGCGCAATATACATGCATTACACCACAAAAAAAAGAAACAACTTTAGAACAACATTTAATAGTATCACAAGTGCAAGATTGAGGCTACGACAACCGCAAAGGGGTGAAAATGCTCCAGGATTAAGTTGTAGTACTTTATTTTGCACATCTTTGTTTTTCCCTTTCATGTTGGAACTGTTATCATATTTTTGTCGTCTCAGATAACGTTTCAATTTATTCAAAACACCAAGTCCATCAAAACTCCTCATCGGAACGGTCATCAATCACTAGAAATCATAAAAACTCTTCCACCTTCATTGTATTTATTTTTTGCTCATGACTTATATCTGAAGTACAATGAAGTATAATAGAATAATACTTTGTTTCTTTAATCTTTCAATAGTTGGATTTCTAATCTCGCTCGCGAATGTTAGTGTTAATTCACTTTGAATCTAATGATTGAGATAATAATATTGAATTTCTTTATTTTGAATTTTACAGATGTGTTTTTGCATTATTAGATCAAATTTGACAACCATTGCCATAATGCTTAAAAGAAAGATTTTCAAAATGGATTCAAACTATAGATAGTGAAGTTTAAACTTTTAATCGCAATGGGATTTAAATCATAAATCATAGATTCAAAAGATCCATATTTAAGGTTCATATATACTTTGAAATTGATTTTGATGTTTAAACTTCTGCATCTGAACCTAAAAACCAATCTTTCTTATTGTTCCATTTTAATTTTGTTTAATTGGAATTGTGATATATTATTATGAATTTAATAATCTTTCTCAGTTGCAATTTTAGTTGGGTTAGAATTGGAATGTAAATCAAATTTTACTGGGGAGATTCAATGAAACAGAATTTAGTCATAAGATTTTAAGATTTTTGTCAACAATGCTTAAAAATATGTCATTGTGCTCTTTATAAATTTTTGCATTATTCAGTGAAATGCCAAAATTTTTTAGCAACAATTGTGACAACCGACATTATTCACACACACTTGTCTCCAATGCTCAATGCTTTTTTCTTTACTAATTTGTTCTTATACGTTTTTTTGATTATTTCATTCTTTTAAAATCTAATTTTTAATTCGATCTACTTCTCCATATTAGTGATGTGATCAACACTAATTTCATGTACTTTAAACTTTTCACTAAATACTTTTTTAGTCATTCGCTGCTTCATTTACCAAATGAAATGTCATTCCATCTTTTTTGAATAACTTACAACAAAACAAAACAATTTATCTAAAGCTTTGAAGTAGATTAACCATTTATTAACATGGTTTTCTCCATTTGATAATTATCCACAATATTGTATGGTGGAGAAACATTTATTTGATATATCTTTAGGAAAATCAGTATCATTATCTCTGGTAGGACCTCTTTGAGTGTTGATTCGTGTTTTTCCAATTTGTTGGATCACTAATGTCTAAAGAAATTTGTACAAACCCATAATAGTGTCCTCATTTGAATTAATCACATTTGTCACAACGTCATCAACTTCAACCTCATTTGCCTCTCTTTCAATAACGAATTCTCCCTTTTATTTCTTACTAAAATATTTATTGAGGTGAACCCCCTTGTTTTCTAATGTCATTTTCAATCTCAAGTTTCTTCTTCCTTTTAGAAGCCTTCGACTCATATTTTTTAGTAGACATTATAATGTAAAAAAGTTAAAATTGAATGAAAAGAATCATAAGAGTATCCCGCAAATATAATGATATCAAAATTCAATTAATATACAATTCTACTCTTTTACCGTTGCAATTTGTTAAATTAGTCTACATTTAAACCATTGTGAAATTCGTTGAATTAGTCTAAAATCAACCAATCACTCTAAAATATAAAATCATATCATCATTAGTTCTCTTATCTCTAGAACAAAATAAAAATTGTAGTGAAACTTATTTGAATTTGAGCGGAAGCGAATTATTTGATCAGGATCTAGTATTGTCTATTTAGATATCAATGCAACTTAAAAATCAATTATGCAATCTCACAGACACAATAGTAGAAATAAGAGACACAAAAGATTTAACGTGGTTCGGATATGAATATCCTACGTCCATGGAGACCCAACTTCTTTTTTTATTCAGCAAGTACAAGAGATTACAACCCACTCAAGATTAGAAAGTTAAAACATATGTGGAGATTCTTCCTAATCTATCACTCAATTGAAGAGTTACAAAACAGAGCACAAAAATTGGCAGAGTTTTTGCTCTCTAAATTGTCCACCATTAAAGTGTAGAAGCTCCGGTATTTATAGAATGAGAAAGTGAGCAGGGCAGCTGCAACGTATCAACTCTGAGATCTGGTTCGACAAAGATTGTTTCGGCAATCATCTGGTTCGGCATCAGTACATTGGATTTGGACCGGCATAGCATACACGAACCAAAAAATCTGGAGCGGCAACACTTTGGTTCGGTATTTCTACCGAACCAAAAAATTTGAACCGGCAAAACTTGGACCGGCATAGCACCTTCAATCTGGAGCGGCATCTTCCCGAACCATAAATTTGGACCGGCATCCATACTTCCCTCTGCTAAAAATACTCATCACCAAACGAAATCCACTCCTCCACCGAACCAAATATTTGGTTCGGTATCACAATGACTACCAGACGAGATTTCTACTTCATCAAACAACCATCTTTTCTCCTCATCAGCTACCAAGCCAATCATCATCGGACCAGATTTCTGGTCCGACATTTCCACCACCGAACGAAATTCCTGGTTCGCCTAGAAGCCCTAGCACATCATCAGACGACATTGCTTCTTCCTTCTCATCAACTTAGGGTTTCATGACTTCTCCAATTTGGTCTGTACATGCTTGAATCGTTCAATTTCAACACTCCACCTCGATTCAAATATGCATGTCTCATCATCAAATAATCAATATAGAAGTTGTTGGGTCTAGCATCCCATGGCACTCAAGTAATAGGAATCAAACTGATCAAGTTTGAGCAATGCTCAAACATGTCATTTGGAAGTGACTTTGTCATCACATATGAAAGATTATTCAGTATTCATCTTCAACAATTTGATCTTGCTTCGTTCTTCCTCAAGCATAAGAAAAAAACCTCTAACATCAATGTGCTTCGTCCGTGAACTATAAGCTTGATTCTCTACAAGATGAATCACACTCTGACCGTCTGAAAATAGCTCCATTGTCTGCTGCACTACTGAAAGATGATCCAACAACTGAAGTATAATCTTTCCTTTGTTGTTTTCACAATCCATATCAACTCTGCTTCGGTAGTCGACAGAGCTACAATAGATTGCAGCTTTGATCTCCATGAAATCGAGCCTATGCCAAGTGTAAAAACATAGCCTGATACTGACTTCCTAGCATCTCTATCCCCAACATAATCAGAATCCTAGTATCCTCTAAGAGAGATGTCACCATCCACTCCACCATATAACAAGCCCACCGAAGAAGTGCCTCGAAAATATCTAAGAATCCACTTCACTGCTTGCCAATGCTCTTTGCCTGAGTTAGACATATCGACTCACAACACCCACTGCATGGGCCAAATCTGGTCTTGTGCACACCATCGCATACATGTACCTTTTGTCTTCTTCCGACAAGGGGGATAAGTCTTTTGACAACTTAAAATGAGAGCTTAATGGAGTGTCAACCGGTTTGGCTTTCTCCATACCAAATCCAGCAAGGACCTTCTCGATGTACTGCGCTTGAGTGAGCCTTAACTCTCTCCGCTTTTATCCCTGCTAATTTCCATACCCAATATTCTTTGTGCCTATCACAAATCCTTCATTTCAAACTCTCTACCGAGCTCCGCTTTCAACTCCTTAATTTTGACCATACTCCGAGATGCAATCAACATATCATCAACATATAACAACAAATAAATCATATCACCATCACATCTTCTGAAATAAACACACCGGTCTTTGAAACTTTTGGAGTATCCCTGTGAAAGCATAAACTTATCAAACCTCTTATACCATAGTCTAGGAGACTGCTTCAGTCCATATAGAGATTTGTTAAGTTCGCAAACATAATCCAGTCTGCTACTACTATCAATGAACCCTTTCGGCTGCTTTAAATAAATCTCCTCATCCAGATCACCATGCAAGAATGCAGTTTTGACATCTAGTTGTTCTAATTCCATATCATAATGAGCAACTAATGCCAAGAGAATACGAATAGAAGTATGCCTAACCACTGAAGCAAAAATATCATGATACTCTACCCCCTTCTTCTGAACATACCCCTTTGCGACTAATCTTGCCTTGTATCCGAAATCACCATTTTCACCGTCTTTCACTCTATAGATCCACTTGCATCCAATAGCTCTCTTGTCGGTGGGAAGGGGTACCAAATCCCAAATATGATTTTTCTGCAATGATTCAATCTCCTCCTCCATAGCAATTAACCAACTGAAACTGTTAACTAATGCGATAGCTTCTCTATAATCACAGGGCTCGTCATGAACAACATTCAAAACATATGTTGCCATATCATCGAAGTTAATGTCTTCGATGCTCAATCCAACAAACTCATCAAGCCACTTAGGCATTCTTTTTTGTCTGATAAGCCTAGGTTCTGAATGAGCTCCACCTTGAATCTGATCCTCTGTACCAACATCGGTATTATCCTCATCAACCACGGTGTCATCAGAAACACCATCATAACGTCCATTGAAAGAATCAACAGATAACTTGCTTTGTGTGTGGTATTCTTCACATGTCCTTTCATTGTCATCCGATGAGGAAGGCTCCACCTTCAACATGGCCTTCTCATCAAAAGTCACATGCCTGCTCATAATGATCTTCTTGCTAATGGGACACCACATCCTATATCTCTTCACTCCTCTCCTATAACCTAGAAAGATACACCTGCGAGCTCTAGGTTCCAGCTTCCCTTTACTCTCATGCACATAAGCCGGGCAACCAAACACTTTGAGAAATGAATAGCTAACAGACTCTCCTTTCCATGCTTCTTCAGGGATCTTCGTATCTTTGGCATTAAAAGGTGTGTGGTTGATGAGGAAAACCGCCATAGATAAAGCTTCAGCCCAAAATCCCTTCTTCAATTTAGCAGTCAGTCTGAGGCATCTTGTTCTCTCCAATAATGTCTGATTCATCCTTTCTGCAACTCCATTAGACGGGGGTCGCCTAGTGTAGTGTAATGCCTCTTAATGTCTTCCGACTCACAATAATCGATGAATTCCTGTGATACAAATTCACCATCTTTATCTGAACGGAGAACTTTCAATTTCTTCCCTGACTACTTCTCAACCATAGATTTCCACTTTCGAAACCTGACAAAGGTTTCACTTTTTGACTGAAGAAAGTATACTCATACTTTACGAAAAAAATCATCTATAAATGAAACGAAATACTTGCCTCCACCTAAAGACTGACAAGGGGAGGGACCCCAAACATCTGTATGAACATACTCCAGGACAGCTTTTGCTTTATGCTCTTCTATACCAAAAGAAATCTTTGTCTGCTTTTCAAGAACACACTCTTTACAAAAACCAAGTTTTGAATGATGAACTCCATCAATCAATCCTCGTTTTCTCAACTCATCCATGCTGCGCTCATCGATGTGACCCATCCGTAAGTGCAATAATCTGGAAGAATTCGAATCAACAGATGTAACAGAAGCTGATTCGCCAACTACAGTAGTGCCATTTAATAGATAAAGATTTTCCGCTCTCACACCTCTCATAACAATTATGGAACCCTTCGATATCTCCATTTTCTCTCCTTCCACTACAATCCTCAAATCAAGTCTACTAAATGCCCCAACAGAAATCAAGTTTCTCCTCAAATCAAGTACATGTCTAACATCAGCGATCGTACGAATAACACCGTCAAACATCTTAATCATCACACTACCAACATCAACCATACGGCAAGAAGCATCATTACTTATTAGAACTTCTCCTCCATCAATTTCACGATAAGTGGAAAAACAGTTTCTATCAGTTGCATATGATAGGATGCACCAGAATCAATCAGACATAAGTTGCTCTTCTCAGCAGAGCCAGAAGCTGTAAATATATCGGTGTCACTCTTTGTATCTGATTTCTCTACTGTAGAAGCTGAGGCTTGCTTGGACCTTTTCTTATACCTTCAAGCTTGAACATTGTGCTATGAAGTGCCCTGGCTTCTTACAATAATAACAAGTCGACTTCTTAGGCCCCCTAGACTGGGACCGCGAAGAATTCCGTTCTCCACCTTTCTTCGACCTGCTTTAGCCTCTACCTCTCTGAACAGATAAGCCTTCGGTATCATTATCCAATCTAGTGCTCGCCAATCTACCTCTTAATACTTCATTATGAAGACCAGCCTTTACATCAGACATTCTAATTTTATTGCAGCCATAAATCATGGAATTAACAAAAGCAGTATGCTCCTTAGGCAGGGAACATAAAAGGATTACAGCTTGAGCTTCATCAGTAATATCAACTTCTGCTGCCTTCAGATTCATAATCAAAGTGGTCAAAGCATCTACATGCTCCATGAAACCGGCTCCAGGCTTCATCTTGAACGAATAGAGTTGTTGCTGAAGAATAATCCGATTAGTGAGAGACTTGTCTTGATATGCATCTGATAATGCATCCCATAGTCCCTTCGCCGTCTTCTTCTGAGAAAATTCTATAAGTACTTCATCCGAAAGACACAACTGAATTGTTGTGAGAGCTTCATCTTTCATCTCTTCCAAATCAGCTGCATCAATATCTTTCAATTTCTCAGGCGCAGACACAATCTTGTAAGTCTTCTCCTTCTTTAATACGGCCTATCTTCATCTTCCAAGCACCAAAATCACCCTTTCCGTCAAAACGTGTTATTCCATAATTTACATCAGATCTACCAATAGACTTACTAGAAGTAGCTATTAATATCCAAACAGGAACAATAACACTAGCTCCGATACCAAACTATAGTGAAACTTATTTTTTTGAGCGGAAGCGAATTATTTGATCAGGATCTAGTATTGTCTATTTAGATATCAATACAACTTAAAAATCAATTATGCAATCTCACACACAATAACAGAAATAAAAGACACAGAAGATTTAACGTGATTCAGATATGAATATCCTACGTCCACGGAGACCCAAATTCTTTTATTCAACAAATACAAGAGATTACAACCCACTCAAGATTAGAGAGTTAAAACATATAAATTGTTCACCATTAAAGTGTAGAAGCTCTGGTATTTATAGAATGAGAAAGTGAGCAGGGCAGCTGCAACATATCAACTCTGAGATCTGGTTCGGTAAAGATTGGTTCGGCAATCATCTGGTTCGGCATCAGTACATTAGATTTGGACCGGCATAGCATACCCGGACCAGAAGATCTGGAGCGGCAACACTTTGGTTCGGTATTTCTACCGAACCAAAAAATCTGAACCGGCAAAACTTGGACCGGCATAACACCTTCAATTTGGAGCGGCATCTTCCCGAACCACAAATCTGGACCAGCATCCATACTTTCCTCTGCTAAAAATACTCATCATCGAACAAAATCCACTCTTCCACCGAACCAAATATTTGGTTCTGTATCACAATGACTACCGGACGAGATTGCTACTTCATCAAACAACTATCTCTTCTCCTCATTAGCTACCATGCCAATCATCACCGGACCAGGTTGTTGGTCCGGCATTCTCACCACCGAACGAAATTTCTGGTTCGTCTAGAAGCCCTAGCACATCACCGGACGACATTGCTTCTTCCTCCTCGTCGACCTAGGGTTTCATGACTTTTCCAATTTGGTCTGTACATGTTTGAATCGCTCAATTTCAACAAAAATTCCTCCAAAATAACAAAGAAACAAATGAATAATATAGGGAGAATGTTTACCTAATAAAAGCTAGCTGATGGTTGAAGAGATTAAAATTGAAAACGAATATGTAGAAAGAATGTTGATCAGTGTCATCGAATGACAATGACAATTGAGTGAAACCGTAGCTCATTTCCGATTTGTGAAACCTAGCTCACGCTCACGATTTTGATTTATCTAGTGAGAATGCGTACTTGGACTAGTAGGAGATGAATAAACGGGTTGAGCTGCGTAATTTTTGTGTTTTTTAATAATAGGTTTTTGTTTCTTGGCCTCTTCTGGATTTGAGGCTCTAGGCCACTGCCTAGTGGGCCTATGTTGAAGACTGAGCATGTTGACATGTCTTGTAAAATGTTGAATTTCTTTTTTCAAGTATCAAATGCCCTTTCGATAGTTATAATCAAACTTGAGTGGTAATAGTTGAAG
Source organism: Allium fistulosum (assembly GCA_030737815.1). Classification (NCBI taxonomy): domain Eukaryota; kingdom Viridiplantae; phylum Streptophyta; class Magnoliopsida; order Asparagales; family Amaryllidaceae; genus Allium; species Allium fistulosum. The sequence goes on from CM060901.1 coordinate 640,430,395, forward strand.
ATTTCATTATATGATTTTGTAATATTTTAGGTTTGTTGGAACCCTAGAACGTGATAGCATTCAAGACGATAAGGTAATAAATAACAATTTCTAAGCTTGTATACTGAATCTACAAGATGCTAATTAGCAGGTGGAGGATGTAGAAATGTTTCAACTTCTTCAATAAGAGACTACAATCTTGGACCGTAATTTCAACCAGACATTAAAAAATTAAATGTCAACTCAAAATTAACAGCAGTTAGAATATTTTGATCCTTGTACGAATAAGTATGATGTCGACTCAAAACTTAAGTAATTTTGTCATCAATTCAACAATAGCTTCAAGATCATGGTCGTACTCGTTCGAATCGTTGGACATATCGTCGCTATTAACTAGATCATCTAAGTTTGACGAATCAAACTCGCAGTTCACTTTGGAATTAGAATAATCGAAATCGTATGTAAACAGGTTTCGAAATAGTGTAGTAAGAAGAGATATATGTAATGAATGAGAGAAAAAGATACAGGGGAGGGGAGTACAAAGGGAAATTTACATCGGATATATAGTGTTTACGTTCGATGTAGAACATACGTCCATTGTACCACTCTAATTTAGTGGGTAAACCTTCCCTTATCTACCGTTGATATAATTTTTAAGTCCGACTTAGCACAATTACGTTTGACGTAATTTCCGCTTTATGTTTTTCCAAAAGCATGTTTTATGTCTGCAAGTGGGGCCTACAATTGTTACTCCACAGCCTAATAGCATGATATTTTGGCAAAATCTGTGGACATGGTATCATCGAGTCCATCATGTCCATTAATCTAAGTTTTTGTCCACGCCCCTTGTTAAAAGAGATGTACATTCTGCTCATGGCCCCTTGTTAATCTAAGTTGCCACATAATATTATCTAAATGCCTTAGTGTACATTAATTGATTCTGTGTCACCATTACTCATGATTCGGCTTAATTCTGTGGAATTAATTTAGCTATTTATTAACGCAAAAATATTTCACATGCAACGTGACTCTCAAACACAAAATAGTACTTCAAGACTTGTATGTACAGAAGGCACCAAACATGTTCAAATGAACTCTTTCTTCATGCAGTGTCGTAAGAGAAAATTGAAAGTCTCAGTTGTTTGTGTTCCGAAGACTATTGACAATGATATTCTTCTAATGGACAAGACATTTGGTTTCGACACAGCTGTTGAGGAAGCTCAAAGAGCAATCAATTCTGCATATATTGAGGTGATTTGTTGTCTGATAATTATGGGAATAGAAGATCTTTTGATATTTTCAACAATTTATACGATGATGTCATAAAAATATAGGCACACAGTGCATACCATGGTATCGGTCTGGTGAAATTAATGGGAAGAAGCAGTGGGTTCATAGCAATGCATGCATCACTCTCTAGTGGCCAAATAGATATCTGCTTAATCCCTGAGGTCTGTACCGTATTTCTTTCCTGTAAATTATATGTTCCTGTCATCTCAGAATAACCAAGACTTTATTGCTATTTTATTTTATTTTTATTCCTTTTGAAGGTGCCTTTTAAATTAGATGGGACATATGGAGTTCTTCAGCACCTTGAGCATTTGATCAAAACTAAAGGATCAGCAGTAGTTTGTGTTGCTGAAGGCGCAGGACAAGTGAGAGAATTACCTCCATGTTATCCATAAAATATTTCACTAGATACATATTCTAGTTCCATCACCTACATAATCCCTTCATCGGTATACTAGTTCCATATATTAGTTTTTGCTGTTAGTTGTGCAATGGTATTTTAATTAGAGCATTGTTAAAAGGGAGTCCGCTTTTTGGATATGAAGGGGTCAAAAAGTTCGGTCAGACCCCGTCAAAAAAATAAAATAAAAAATTACATGACGTTATACCGAAAATCACATTCAAATTCTGTGCCCTCTCTACCGACAACCCCCTCATATCCACTTTTGGAATGCTTCACCCAATATTTGAATGTGAGGACTTAGTTTATTTTCTTTAGAGCTTTAAAATATACCACAACTGTGCTTAAAAAGACCATATCTCTTGTTTCGGGTTCTTTTAGTGTTATTCTTTATGGTTTGTTTCTCAGGATTTGTTGGAAAAGTCAAATGCAACTGATGCATCTGGTAATGTGGTTCTTAGTGATATTGGTGTCCACATCCAACAGAAGGTTTGTATTTTGTACATGTGTTATCCATTAAGTAAAAATTGTATTATTATTTTTGTTAGTAGGTTAGATCATGTAGCACTTTCTACTCAGATAGGAGAGAACTTTCAAAATTAAAATAACCTAATCTTGCATTGTCAATTAAACTCAGTTTATGTACATTTTATAAAATAATACAATGAAGCAACAGAATAACGTTCCAGTTTCAATGCTAGTAAGAAAGATAACAGATATTGTACTTACCATTGTAGCACATTGTCTCGGAAACATGCTTTGCTATCTTTTAGTTATTTTAAACCCAAATTCTTCGTAATATTCTACCAAGTGTGCAGCTTTAAGCAAACTACTAGGCCGCATCCCCTATAAAAGTATAAAAGGAGACGACTATTAATATAAAGTTAGCTACCCTTGAACTTCATATGCATACTCTTTTTCCTTTGGAAAACAATGCCTACTTCTATGTGATTTTACTTGTATCATAACCATGCACATTAGAATAGACAGTCATGATTCTACACCATAAAGTTTGATTTATGATGAAATTATGTATAAGAAATTTTGCCAAAATAGGCCAACTTTTGGAAAAAATAAATTCGTATTTAGATTGCTTTTGAACAATATTACAGGTATAGAAAGTTTTGGCCACGTCAGCGCCAAGGTGGACAAAGCGGTGAAGGCGAAATTTCAAAATGCACCTATGTAAAAAAGTCGTCTATTTTATGCAACGGCAATTTTATAGTGGGCGAATTTTCACAATTATATACGTTGCATAATAACGTTTGAAAATTTTGCCAAGATGCATTTTGAAATTTCGCTTATAGACGACGACTTTTGAAAATTCGCCTTCACTGTTTTGTCCACCTTGGCGTTGACATGATCAGAACTGACATATGCTTGTAATATTGTCCAAAAGCGGTCTAAAGTACGCAATTTTTTTTTCAAAAGTTGGCCTATTTTGTCAAAATTTCCTTGTTGATATTGGCATCTATGTAATAATCATATTGATTGGCCATAGATAAAAAGCTATTTCAAGGGAATTGGTGTTCATTCAGATGTGAAATACATTGATCCAACTTATATGATACGGGCATGTCGAGCTAATGCATCTGATGCAATCCTATGCACTGTATTGGGTCAAAATGCAGTAAGTACACCACATTGTTCTTTATGAAACTATTTTCAAATTATATACCAAAAATACCAAAATGAATATTGTGCTACTTATAATATGTAGGTTCATGGAGCATTTGCAGGATTCAGTGGTATAACAACAGGCATATGCAACACTCATTATGTATACCTTCCTATACCAGAAGTCATCGCATCTCCACGCTTGGTTAACCCGAATAGCAGAATGTGGCATCGATGCGTAACTTCTACTGGTCAACCTGACTTCGTATAACTTGGATTGTAAGTTATTTTTATTTTACCTCAATAAAGAGTGAGAAATTAAGTATCATATTGGATAGGGTGTATTTTTGTCCTACAATGCTTCTCATGATATGACAAATTTTGAGTTGAGCAATCTTGTTCCTCTTATATTTATACGTACAGATTATCTAAAAACTGGGCTTCTGTTTTGTAATACATTCTTGTTACATTAAACGAGGTAATCAACTTTTTATATGAATTGATATATAGTTTGGTCAACTAATAGTTTGATACTCTGTATAAGCTCTGAAAATGTGTGTTGGATATTATGAACTGGTAAGTCAACTCAAATAAATTGCAGTAATAGCTGATTGCTACTTTTCTGAGGTCGAGCTTCTCATGAGTCAATTAATAATAAAGGCTTGTACAGCAAAATAAGCAATAATATGTGAAAGTCGGACTTTTTCTGCAACACTTGGTCTGTGTTTCATGTTCATTTTCATGCCAACCGCAACTTTGAAATGAAAATAAAAATGAAGGATATATGTAATGAAAGGTATAATAATCAAGTGAAAGCTACGAAAACATAGACAGTTTTGTATTGATCTGTTCGTTGTGTCTGTGAATGTGCAGATTAATTTTATTAGACCATCAGTGCACAAGATTATGTCATTTGAGATGATCTTCAATCACTTATTAATTAAAATTTGAAAACTTTTTGAAACGATAGTGGATGAGAAGTTGCATGGTTGTCTTTAAATTTTTTTTCTTAGGGGTGAAGATGTTTTGTATTTACATTGAATTTCCGAAGTTGGGATAAAAATATAAAAATGAACAAGGTCTAATTGACATAAGCAAGTTCCTAATATATATTTGGATGTTCTTGGGTTGTACATGATAATATTATAAAAGTTTCCTTTTAAATACATAATTTTAGAAATTAATTTTTTTTTACTGGTATAAAACAATAAGTTTTAAATCTATATATTTTCGTGCTGTTTTTCAATTATTATGTGTGTTTTTATTTGCATGTAATGAAACACCAATTTCAAGAAAAAAGAATTATATGAATTGAATGTTAGAATAGTGGGAAATAAAGAAAACTTGTAAATAATTATAAAAATCAAATAATAGAGATTTAAACGGGAAATAATTAAAGAGAAACGGTAGACAAGTAGATTTAAAAATTTATAGTATATTTATATGAAAAATACAAATATCAAATTAATGATATACTATAACCAACGATATGATTGTTTCAAAAAATTTATTTCAACATGTTAGAAAATAGAATTATGCAATGTAAAAAAATACATTGTTGATTAATTGATGTCAATGGAATTCGATCTCAATAGCTCTAAATAGACATCTTAAGACATATCGCTATCCATAAGGGACATCAAATTTTTTATTTAAAATTAAGCTATGTGTTTTTTCTTTTAGCAATTATTTATTAGTATCGTTCTATAATAGTTTTATTATTAGTTATACAGTTATTGATCTTTTTAATACTATTATTTCAATGTTACTAACATTATTTCCTATATTATAATTCTAATACATTATTTATGTAAACTAGCCAAATCAAACCATTTCAAAATTGTTCGACCGACGACCGTAACATTTAAAATCGATTTTATCTCATACGCACTTTAATTTAAAGATGTAATATAATAATAGATTTCTTTATTATGGAAATTAGCCACAAAGGCCTCTTTAGCAAGTGGAATTAGTTTCTAGGACACACAACTGAAATAATTACTTTCAATGACAAAACGCAAAACAATTAGTTTCCAGGACCTAAAAACTTATAAAATTATGTCTTTGAAAGTAATTGGACCTGACTTTGTCCTTGAAAGTAATTATTATGCTGACTTTGGCCTTGAAAGTAATTTCTTTGAATGTGTGTCCTAGAAACTAATTGGACTGCAAAGTTTGTCCTTCTGGTGAAATGCCCCCTTTCTTATTTGTAAGATAGAATGGTAGACTAATGCTGATATGATTATATGTGTAGTTTTTTTAAAATTCATTGTTACAAAATATAATTTGGTATGCAATGTTAAAACATAACTTCAAATTATATATTATTTTAAGTTGTTTTAGCAATATATTTATTAATTCCATTCTATAATGAACAGAAGTGGAAAAGCAAAATTAAATTGTTCAAAACCAAAACAACAAAAGAAAAATAAAATAAGCAAACACGTTATTTTTCTAGACAACAACGGCGGATGACCATTCTTCTCCCCCAAATGACCCTTTACTTTAGACGCTAATTATGTTGCCCACACGTCGCTAGATGAAGTTGAAGACAATGACATTATCCGAGTCTCTTCATGTCGTGCTCGATGCCATCAATGCTCAAGCAATCCCAGTATTGGTGATCCACCCTACAGAGTTGATTCGTTGTTGTTTTGCCCGCCCAGATTCCATGCCAATTCATCTGTCGTTCCGCCCTCTTGTGCTACCGGCTAGATTCACCATAACTTTTCATGCTTGGGTTTGAAGTTCACTGATTCTGAGAATATAAGAAACACGATGTAACGACCCTAATTTTGATTCATATTATTTAGGACATTTAATTAGGTAAGTTTTTTTTTAAAAGAAAAAACTCCACCTCGGAGGGAAGAGCTCCCACCTAGGGAGTCCGCCAACCCTAGGAAGGTTTTTAGCTAGCCCAGCAAAGAGGTATGTTGTTCCCAACCAGTTTGATTTAGGGTTTATGGGAATCCACCTCCGCGCCATGAGGGGAGTAGGGCAGACGGGTATCGAACTCGCGACCTCGTTAACAGGAGGCAAGTGTCTCAACCACTGGGCCACTACTTGCGGAATTGAGGTTTGTATAATAAAGGGGAGTCGGTCCTAGTTGAACTAATGAACTAAATGGAATTTAAAATGAAATAGAAAAGGAAAATTAGATAAAGGGCAATATAACAATAAGCTATATTCTTATACCCTAAACCTTCATACAATATCATTCTCACGTTCACAAGCAAATTAAAGCTAAACCAAAGGCCGGCCACCATTAAAGAGAAGTAAGGGAAAATAAGCAAGAATTAAGAGGAAAAGCTTAATCAAATTTAATACAAGATCAAATCTCAACTCCTTGACAACAAAGCTAAAGTGAATAATATTTACATCTCATATTTTTAATGTTTCGGTTTTTAGAATCAGATCTGAATGTTTTTGCAAGTATATTGCCATATTTTGAATGATGTTTATATATATATATATATATATATATATATATGCTTGTTGATGAATTTGCTTATTCATATTGATTTTATGACATGTTTTGAATTGAAAAACCTATCAAATGACATCCAAATGCCTTGCGATTTTAATATATGGCCAGGAATGATATTTTAGAGATGATTTTTAAGTTTCATAATTTTCTTAATTAATGTGAATTTATTATTAATTTTCCAGTGAAGAAAATGGGTTAATTGGGTTTAAAATTAATTATGGCTAAATTATATTATTTTTGGGTCAAAAATTTATATATGTTAGAAAGCATATTAAAAGTGATTTATGTGAATTCTTGTAGAATTTTCCTAAATGTTTTAATAAATATATAAAATTATTTAAGGTACGGGACTTAAATGTTTTATACGTTTATAAAAGGAGAAGAGACTATTTGCTAATGTTTTAAAAATGTTAATCTCTGAAATTCGGCAGCACCTTTCAGAAAAGATTTTGAAAAAGTTAAGGCAACCAATTATATGATGACAAATAAGTAGGTTAGTTGAAAAGAATTACTTTTTAAAGTTAAAAAATCAGATTTTCTAAGGTTCCGCTGTCTCACCTTCTTCGACAGCAACCTTTCGACTTAGTACCTCCGCTTCCTATCAGATCGAAACCAATGCACATGGTATCAAATAATTGGTACGTAGTGAATTGAACATAGACGAAAGGTTTAGGGTCGAAACAAGGGGTTTCGAAGGGGTCGAAGCTTTGTTTTGTCTTCTTAAAAGAAAGCGTCTGCTTTGCTTTCGAAAAAGATAGCCTTCGATTTGGTTAGCTTTCGACCGGGTCAAATTTGTTTTAAAGAAAGGAGTTTTCGAAATAGGTTGCGCCCTTGCTTTAAGTAAATGATTCCGAAGGGGTCAGAACCCCTACCTGCCACTTTTATACCTTTCGAAGCACCACCTTCGAAAGGGGTTCTTTTGTTTGAAAAACTAGAGGCGCTTCTCCAATGCTTTCGAAGGGATGGGTTTCGACACCATCCACTTTTTTACTTAAGAAATTGCTTTCGAAAGATTTGCTTTCGACTTTGTTGTTTTAAGACCCTTTTTGATATTTTGAAAGTTAACCCCAAAGGTTTCGAAAGGAATGGTTTCGAAAAGTTGTTCCACATATTTTTAGTTGAACCCAATGCTTTCGAGAGGTTTGTTTTAAGTAGTATACTTTAATGCTTTCGAAAGGTAATAAGAAAAGGGTTTCAAAGGGAAGGGGTCCCCAGTATTTTCGAAAGATATATATATATATATATATATATAAGGTTTCGAATGGGTGATTCCCTAGTGTTTTCAAAAGGTTTACCTTAGTGTTTAAATGGAAGGATTATAATGGTTTCGAAAGGCATATTTAAAGTTTCTAGAAGAGGATGTCTACGGTTTATAAAACTTTCGAAGAAGATGTTTCCAATGTTTTCAAAAGGACTGTTGTCAACGGTTTTGAAAGATATGTTTAGGCCTTTAGGCTTAAGGTTATAAAGTAAAGTAGTTTACTTGTGTCGAAAGAGATACTTTCAAAGGTTTCGAAAGAGTTTGTTTAAAGATTTAAACAAAGGTTTCAAATGTTCTCATCAACAATATTTTGAGTAAAGCATATATCATGGCAAAATGATTTGAGTAAAGCAAATAATATATTTTCCTTGTATAAGTATGATTTAAAGGGTTAAACCATTTTGAAAAGGTTTTCAAGGAAAATTTAAAGGATAGTTTACCCTAAGTAAAATGACTTAGATATTTGTATACCAGATGAGACTGGTATAGGGTCGCGCCCTATACATTAGCTATTAGCCCCAAGCTAATTTAGTCTAAAATTCCAGTGTGTAGGACTTAGCCACAGGTAAGACTTAAATGATGGTTATACACAGAAAGGAATATATATGTACAGAGGAGAAGGATAGGTTATTGGTAAGCCCGAAAAACCATTAGGATCAGATGATCCTTGGAGAAGTAAGTTAAGGACAGACTATCCAGAAGTATGTCTAACAGTTGTAAGATAATTGGTTTAGTTTGTCTGGTAGGCCCGAGTCAGCCAAAGGTTAGTAGTTAGCCAAACAAATCTACATTGTTTCGGATAGATGGTCCATTTATTACCTGTTTTTGAGCATATATGATATTTTCTATTATTGATATATCAGTTTGATTAACCAGCTTGGTTGCAGGGTTTTGATTTGCAAAAAGATATGTTTTAATGGGATATTAGTGAAGGGAACCCGTTCCGCTAAGCGGCGTGGTCTCACTTAATATCAGTAAACCGAGATGTAATAGTATTATTCACATCAGGCTTTATGTCTGACTCAAAGTTTATGTTTTTCCCCTTAAACTCTCGGGTGCTCAAAATTAATTTGAGTAGATTGAGAGTTTTGGTTTACAGGTTTAGTAGGTGGACAAATAAAGCTTCCGAAGACGAGCATGAGGCTGATGCTAGCTATATTTAGGAGTTGTTTCGTTTTATTTCTACTGTGTTGTATTAAATTTGATATGACTATTTAGTACTTCGATCAACCAAGGGGGCATCTTCATATGTCGCTCTTGGCGTATTTATGTAATAATTATATTTGATCTGAACCTGGGAAACGATTGGGATTGTGTAATGGAGTATGAAACATGTTTGTGAAATGTAATCAGAAAAATTGTTTTTTTGAAATCTACATTTTTGTTTCATATTCACGTGCTTCTGATATTATGGATACCACTAGCATTACCGTATCTTATCGTCAGAAGTTAATACTATAGATAACCGCAGCATCTGTAGCGCTTAGCTTTGGGCCTCAAGATAAGGGATGTTACAACTTGGTATCAAAGCATAAGTTTATGAAAAACTTTAAACTAAAATGATTTTTGAAAATTTCTAAGGAATTAGAGAAAAGACCGGGGTAAGGGATAACGCTATACTAACGTACTTGTATTTGCTATATATATGTATACGCTTTATCTCTATTCTCTCATCTCTATTAGGCTATTCTTTTGTATCTTACGAAGACCCGAATGCAGATATGGATGCTAGAGGTGAAAGAGTTAACCTTGGTGGAGGAAGCACCACGACCAATGGAAATGCCAGACCTAGTACTAGGAAAAATCAAGGTCAGGCACAAACTTCAAATGTGGGTGCTGGAGTCCTGCAAGTAGACATGGGAGCAATGTATTAGTTCTTTGTCAACATGATGCAGGCGGGAATTATTGCTGGAGTAGTTGGAGGAAATGCTGGAGGAGGGAACCAAGAAGCTCCAGTGGTGAATAACTATGCTATTATGAGTAGAGATTTTGCTCGGCTGGGAGAAAAGCCGTTTATTGGTACTGAAGATGCCATCAAAGTAAAGAACTGGCTACTTCATTGCGAAAGGATTTTCGCTGACTTTGGGCTCAACGATGAGCGGAAAAGGAGACTCGCTTCTAGACAACTTCAAGGGGCAGCACTGTTTTAGTGGAATAGTGTGACAGTTGGAGTCAACGAGGAGAATATGACTTGGGCCGAGTTCAGGAGGAGGTTCGAGGAAAGGTTTATGTCAGAAATTGCTAAGTCTACTCTGCTTAGGAAGTTTGCCGAGTTGGAGCAGGGGGATATGACTGTGCTCGAGTATGCGACGAAGTTTAAGGAGCTAGCGAGATAGGCTATGCTACGATTGATACGGTGATTAAGAGGAATGAGAAGTTCATCAGGGGAGGTTGAAGCCTGAGCTTGCTAAGGTCATGTTACCGCATATTAGGGATCCAAGTGACGTTGTTGTTGAGATGGACTTGAGGAATGAAGAGATGCAAGCTTTTCTTGAAAGAAATAAGGTCAAGGAAGCTCAAGGAGGGCAGAGTCGGAAGAGAAAGTTTTTCCACAAGAAAGGAGCTCAGAAGGGTGGAGCTGCTAAAAAGGGAAAGACTGAAGTGGTCTGTAACAAGTGTGACAAGAAAAGGGCACTATGTCCATGAGTGTCGGACAGGCAAGGGGAAGAAAGCTGCTGAGAAGAAAGGAATAAAGTGTTTCAATTGTGATCAGATTGGGCACTATAAGAACCAGTGCAAGGAGCCAGCCAAGGATGGGAAAGGCAAGATGTTTGCATTGTAACCATCTACCTCGAGACCAACAACAAAGGAGAAAGGAAAAGCTGTGTTGGGAGGTACGCTTTTGATTTATGGTGTATCAGTTAGAGTTCTATTTAATACCAGTGCATCACATTCTTTTATATCTCATTGTTTGGTAGATAAGCTTAACCTAGAACCCTCATACCTAGTTACTTCCTTAAGGGTTGCAAATCTGATTGGAGGATATGCGACACTTAGGATGAAGTGTGACCACCTAGAGTTTAATTTGTTAGGTCATACCTTTGTTTGCAGTTTGTATGTGTTTGATTTTGTAAGGTTCGGAATTATTTTGGGTATGGATTGGTTAAGTAAGTACGATGCTAGGATATTTTGCCATGATAGGAAAATATCACTTAGACACCCTGATTGTAATGATCAGATAGTATACTCCGTAGAAAACCCTAGTTTTGATGTTAATGCCTTGTCGGGTGTTGTGGAGGTAGAAGACGAGTTGAACTGCATTTTCGTTGTTAGAAAATTCACAGATGTCTTTGAACCTGTAGTAGGACTACCATCGAGACGAGCCATTGAGTTTAGGATAGATTTAGTACCTGGAGCAGAACCAGTGAGTAGATCCCCAAGCAGGATGACACCTACCGAGATGAGGGAGTTGAAGGTGCAGTTGGTGGATTTGGAAGGCAAGAATTTCATTAGGCCAAGTAGTTCACCTTGGGGAGCAGCCACAGTGTTTGCTAAGAAGTCGGACGGATCGTTGAGGTTATGTATCGATTATCGTAAGTTGAACGAGAAGACGATAAAGAATTGATATCCGTTACCTACAATTGATTCGAACCCGAAAATTCCAGATAGTTAGGAGAAAAAGAAAAGAGATAGAAGAAGAAACAGAACCAGACATAGATTCTCACATTCGTAGCGGATCAAAATACAATATCAAATAATAATATCAGTTATACAAAGAAAACTGTATTTGTTAATTACATTTAATACATCAGAGTTACAACATTCACAAATATACTAGACAGTTAGAATTAACATGTCTCAGACAACTATAATATATCACAGCGGAATATATTCCATACGTTCCTGCCATCCAACTCGCCTCCTGAGCTCCAGAACGTCCTTACCTGAAATCTGTAATACTCGGTCTGACCCGAGCATTACAATAAAGTAACACCCAGGTCAAGCTGGAAACTAGCGTGAGTAAACCTATACAAATTAAATACTAAGTGCAAACCATAAAGGAAAAAACCCGGGGTAACTCATACTTCACTACGAGTTCATTACTTGTTATGCTCAATACTTACTTCACATATCGATCTATAAAGAATCGGAGTGGTTTCGGGTATTAACTAATACTCGACTCCTGTCTCTTCGAATCCAAAGTCATCTTTAACCAAGTTATTCAAATGAAATACAATTCAAACTTTAAATACAAGATGTCACTGTTTTAACCCAAACATATTATATCACATAGCATTCCACATCACATACCAAAGATATCAACAATTCAAAGCATTCAATACAACACTCATCCATAAGCAAGGAGATATCAATCACATAATCTATAATTAATTTAATTTAAATCAAATAAATTAATCTCTTATGATCCTACTTAATTAATATTAATAAATTACAAACCATTTGTTATTACTTTAATTTATTAACGAAATTAATTAATCAATCCTTAATTACCCATCTTAATTAATTGTCCTTAATTAATTAATTATCCTTCACATAAATTAATTATCCTTAAGTTAATTACATTAACGTATTAATTAACCCTTAATTAATTACCCTTAATTAAATCACATTAAGTATCCTTTGATCATTTATTAATTAACCTTAATTAATCTTTAATTACCTTCATTTAGTAATTATTCTTTAAGTAATTATTCTTAATTACTTACATTTAACAAATGTAAGGCAATTATAACATGCAAATTACAAATGGCAAGATAATTTAACAAGTGTCCTTATTTTATTTTCATTTTTAAAATCTTTAAATAAAAGATAGGATAGATTATATATATACATCTCCATACCTCTCTTACATTTCCTTTTATCAGTTTATTCTCTAAAAACAAAACAAAGAAGAAATCTGTAACAAAAATCCAGTAAACAAAATTAAATTCAAACTACTTAAATCTTCCACAAGTTCTCAAACCTGAAGCAAATCAAATGATCAAAACAGATTCAACTCAAACCATAAATCAGATAAATTCAAGATCATTTCAACAACTTCCAGTTTTCAAGTTCAACTCAAAGATCTGAAATCAAAAAAACCCAGTCCAGTTTTCAGATTTTCAAAAGCCTGCTCTGCTTAAACAAAAGAGGTGAGTAAACTCTAAATTTCAGGCTAAATCATCTTATGCATGTTAAAATTATTATAAAAATGATTCGAATATGTTTTATTTGAATGTATGAATGGGTTTATTTGGTATATAGGTTTAAATTGCTATGCATGTCTGGGTAAAAGGTTTCTGGCCTCTGTTCTTGACTTACAGATCAAAATTTCTAATAAAATTCATATCTCTTCACACAAATATTTCTAGGCTTTGATGATTAAAGAAATTTTGATGGTTAAATAATTAGGATTATAAGTTAATTAATTAAGGGTTAATTAATTTGAAATTAAGGATCATTAATTAAATAAGTATAGATTATTAATAAATGATTAGGAATTAATTAATCAAGTGATTAAAGATTAATTAAGAAATTAATTAAGTAATTAGAGATTAATTAATTGATAATTAAGAATTAATTAATTTGTAATTAATAATGGTTGATTTGAGTCTAATTTCTTAAGGAATGTAAGTAAAGAATTGTTAATAATTAATGAGAGATCATTAACTAGAGATTTTTAAATAATTAATTAATGTGATTAATTTTGATAATCAATTAGATTAATTAATTAATGATAATCAATTATGAAATGAGTTAAGTATAATTACTTAATGAAAGTAATTAAAGGAATTAATTACTTAAGGTAATTAATTAAATAAATTTGATAAGTTTAAATTAATTAATTAAACTAATTTAAGAAAATCACTTGGTGATTTGATAAGTATAATTACTTAAATGTAATTAATGAAGTGTAATTACTTAGGAAAGTAATTAAAGGTAATTACTGGATGTAATTAATTAAAGAAGATTTAATAATGAAAGTAATTTGAGTTTAATTACTTTGAATAATTAATCAAAGGATTAATTAAAAGATAATTAATTAAGGAGTAATTAATTTATTTAAAGAAGTAATTAAGGGTAGTTAATTACTGAATAAGATTAATCAAGAGTGATTAATAAATGTGGTTTAATTAAAGGTTAATTACTTAATGTAATTAATTTAATTAGAGTAATTAATAATAAAAATGTAATTAAGGATCATTAATTAATATAATTAATGATGTAATTGAATTGATTAATTAAGAAATAATTAATAATTGAAGTGAGTAATTAATGTAATTAATTAAGGGTTAATGTAATTAATTATAGTGGATTAATTTAATTAATTATAGTTAATTAATTAATGAAGTAATTAAAGGTTAATTACTATAAATGGTTAAGGATAATTAATTTGAGTAATTAATTAAAGGATAAATTACCTGAATGCAATTAAAGGGTAATTAGGGGATAATTAATTGATTTGAAATTAATTAATGGTTAAGTAAGCAGGATTTATAGAATAAAGTAATTAATTTAATTCACTTTAAATTAATTAGAGATGGTATAAATCATTACTTATGGATGGATGAATAATATTGAATGCTTTGCATTTTTGATATCTCTGATGAGATATGTGTTGATCTGTGATATGGATGTTTTAGTTGAATTGTAATGATAATGTGAATTATCTATTTGTGATGATAATGTAGATTATCTATTGTGATATTGTGAATTATCTATCTATGTTAATATAGATAATGAATTGAATTGTTTTAACTTTAAAACAACTTGGCCTTAAAAGATACGTTTTGGATTTCGATGAGACCGGGATCGGGTTTCCAGATTTGGATATCCGAATACCACATTGATCCAAATTAACAATAGGTCGTGAATCTCAAGTGAAGATGAAGATTCAGAGTGCAAGGGTTATTGTCGTTAACTCTGAGGGTGATTCCAAAATGAGTGTAAGGAGATAATGCCTTCGGTTTCGTTCGAACCCGGAACGAACTTGTATGGATTGAATGCTTTCAGAACATCGTCAGGTGGACAATGAGCATTCTAAGAGATGTGTTCTCTAAAGGTAATCGTAGCCTCAAGCATCATCAACCGGGAATGGCTAAAACAGGGGAGGTGTAGCACGGTTAGTGGGTAGCGCCCAAGTAGGACAAGATTACCTCTGTCTAGATGTCCCTTATTATTTCGGTTTAGTGTGCGGTTGGTCATGACAACCGTGGGGTGTCTTGTGCGGGA
This sequence comes from Allium fistulosum, assembly GCA_030737815.1. Lineage (NCBI taxonomy): Eukaryota > Viridiplantae > Streptophyta > Magnoliopsida > Asparagales > Amaryllidaceae > Allium > Allium fistulosum. Next base: position 640,445,602 of record CM060901.1, read on the forward strand.
ATTATCCAGTAAGGGATGGTTCCGGCCTTGTGTTGCAGGGGATTGGGAGTGATCCTCGGTACGGTGATCTAGGCCACGTACTGTGACGGGCGGTACCCCAGTAGCCCTGCCATTGTATGGAATCCAATTTCCAATAAGTAATCACGAACTTGATTGTATACCTAGTATGCTGGAATTTAATAATGTAACAATTTCGGCTATGTGAATATTTATTTGAAAACCTTAGACCTATTATAATATAACTGGATTTCCTATCAAATGTTTTGGTTATCATAAGGTAAAAACTTTTCCGTGTTTATGTGCAGGAAGTCTTACGAGATACCTTTTCTTTCCAAATGGTTTCGAAGTTAAGCAACTTTAACTTGTTACTCACACCAGACCCATGTCTGACCCAAGTGTTTATTTTCTGTTTTATAAACTCTTGGGTACTCAAATTTTTACGAGTAGCCAAGGGATTCAGGTTAGCTTTGACGAATTGTGGAGGAGCAATGGAGCAGGAGGCTTCAGCATTGTAGATATATATAGTAGTTCCGCTGTGTTGATCTTTGTATTGATCTCTGTATTGTATTAAGTTGTAATAACTAGACAGGTGTTTATAACTGTCTAGTATGTGCTGTATAAGTTGTGTAACTCTGATAGTCATTGTATATTATGTAATACTTATGTGATTAATATAATTTATTCGTTCCGCTATTGAGACTCTGTTGTTGTTCTTTCTTTCTTCTCTTCTTTTCTCTTTCTATCCCTTTCTTTCTTATTAATGATGTGTCATTCTATGGAATGAATGGCGGGTCGTTACAATCATTAATTAACTACAAACCATTTAATTAATTAATCATTCCTTGATTACCTTACAAATCAATTAATTAATCTTTAATTACCTAATTAGTTACCCCTTAATTATTAATTAATAAACCTTAATTTTTAATTAATAAAACTTAATTACAAATTAATTAATTCTTAATTACAAGTTAATGTGAATGGTTAAGGATAATTAATTTGTGTAATTAATTAAGGGTTAATTACTTAATGTAATTAAAGTATAATTAATCAAGGATGATTAATTAAAATGAAATTTTTTGGATGATGAATTAATTGGTTTGTAACTAATAAGCAAGATTTAAAAGTAATTGAAGTAATTAATTTAATTCATTTGTGGTTAATTAAATTAATTAGAAATGGTATGGTTGATTAATCTTGCTATGAATGATTGAATGATATTGTATGCCTTAGATTAGATGATATCTCTGGTATGTGATATGGAATGTTATGTGATATAATATGTTTGGGTTAAAACAGTGACACCTTGTATTTAAAGTTGAATTGTATTTCATTTGAATAACTTGGGTTAAAATGACATTGGATTCGAAGAGACAGGAGTTGGGTATTAGTTAATACCCAAAACCACTTCGATTTGAAATCTTCTATAATTCTTTATAGATTGATATGTGAAATCAATAGGCCGGTTTGGGATAATATGGACCATTTAAACTAAGTTGGATACTTAGATATTGTTTTGTGAACATATGTGTTGACTATATAAGTTGTTTTACTTATAGTAAAGTACGAGTTACTCCGGGTTTAAATAAGTTCTATGAATTGAAATTTCATGTTAGATGAGTTTACTCACGCTGGTTTCCAGCCTGACCCGGGTGTTACTTTGTGGTAATGCTTGGGTCAGACCGAGTATTACAGATTTTCAGGTAAGGACGTTCTAGAGCTCAGGAGTCGAGCTGGATGGCAGGAACGTATGGAGTGTTTCTGCTGTGTTATATTATTGTATATCTGAGACTTGATAATTGTGTATATCCAGTGTCTGTATAAATGTGTAACTCTGATGTATTAAAATGTAATCGACAGATATAATATTGTTTTGTAAACTGTTATTATTTATTATTATATTTTATCCGCTGTGAATGTGAGATGTTGATGTTTCTTCTTCTTCTTCTTCTATCTCTTTCTTCTTTTTCATAACTATCTGGAATTTTCGGGTTTGAAAATTCCGGGTCGTTACAGTTGGTATCAGTGTAACGACCTATCGTTAATTTGGATCGATGTGGTATTCGGATATCCAAATCTGGAAACCCGATCCCGGTCTCATCGAAATCCAAAACGTATCTTTTAAGGCCAAGTTGTTTTAAAGTTAAAACAATTCAATTTAATTATCTATATACACATAGATAGATAATTCACAATATCACAATAGATAATCTACATTATCATCACAAACAGATGATTCACATTATCATTACAATTCAACCAAAACATTCATATCATAGATCAACTCATATCTCATCAGAGATATCAAACAATGCAAAGCATTCAATATCATTTAGCCATCCATAAGCAATCATATTATCACTAATTAATTTAATTATCTCAAATGAATTAAATTAATTACTTCAATTACTTTTTAAATCCTGCTTACTTAATCATTAATTAAACCAATTAATTAATCATACTCTAAGTATCCATCTTAATTAATCATTCCTGATTAATTATCCTTTAATTACTTTAAGTAATTAATCCTTAATTAATTTCACAAATTAATTATCTTAAACCATTACAGTAATTAATCTTTAATTACTTCATTAATTAATTAACTATACTTAATTACATTAATCCTTAATTGATTATAATTAATTAATTACTTTAATCACTTATTATTTATTAATTAGTCTTAATTAATCAACCCTTAATTACTCATTAATTATATTAATTAATGATCCTTAATTAATTCTTTAATTAATTATCCTATTTAAATGAAATATATTTAATAATTAATCTTTAATTAGTCACATTTATTAATCACCTTTGATTAATCTCATTCAGTAATTAACTTCCCTTAATTACTTCATTACATAAATTAATTACTCCTTAATTAATTATCTTTTAATTAATCCCTTGATTAATTATACAAAGTAATTAAACTCAAATTACTTTCACTATCTTCATTCAATTACATCCAGTAATTACCTTTAATTACTTCCCTAAATAATTACACTTCATTAATTACATTAAGTAATTACTTATCAAATCATCCAGTGATTATCTTAAATTAATTAAACTTAATTAATTAACTTAAACTAATCATATTAAACTCAATTAATTACAATGAGTAATTAATTCCTTTAATTACCTTCATTAAGTAATTATACTAAACAAATTTCACAATTGATTATCTCTAATTAATTAATCTAATTAATTATTAAAATTAATCACATTAATTAATTATTTATTAATCCTATGATCTCTCATTAATTATTAACCCTTCTTTACTTACATTCCTTAAGTAATTAAACTTAAATCAACCATTATTAATTACAAATTAATTAATTCTTAATTACCAATTAATTAATCTCTAATTACTTAATTAATCTTTAATCACTTAATTAATTAATTCCTAATCATTTATTAATAATCTATACTTATTTAATTAATGATCCTTAATTTCAAATTAATTAACCCTTAATTAATTAACTTATAATCCTAATTATTTAATTAATTAACACCTGTAACGACTAAAACTACCTTTCGAACCCTAGTTCGATCCACCGCCGATGCCACAACAAACTATCGACACTCCCACCATTTTTCCTATGATCATCTTCCCTTAGGCCATCTTCAGTCCAAACCCCTACCTCCTAATCACCGCCGATCAATGGGAAATGGCCAAAACCCAAAAATCGAACATCATTTAATATCTCGACCAATACGTCATTAAAAATTACAAAATTTATTTCTAAATTCATGATTTGGATTCACTAACCAGATTATAAAATCAGATATATAAATTTACATATTTGATTTTTACCCTTTTTCTGATTTTTACTGTAATCTTTAAATTTACAGTATATTTAATAAATAAAATAACCTAAAATATTTTTTTAAAAACAAGAACTCATTTTTATTAACAATTTTCTTTCAGTAACCAGAGTCAAATATTGCTTGTTTGAGAAGATAGGAATTGTTTTGATGATGATGATTGAGTCTGTTACAAATACAGAGCACAATATAAACATATACAGACACACACGGGAAAACAAATAAGTTTCATACATATATTCAGATAAAATAAAGCATGCAAACCATATCATAACTTTATCGCACAAGATCATCACATGCAACATCTAAAAACTATTTTTAAATAAGAGTTTACTCACCAGATTTAAAAAGGCAGAGGCTTGAGATTTGAAACAGGAAACTTTGAAAACTAAATTGCTTTGATCTTGTAAATTTGAATCAGAAGAAAATGCTTTGAAGAACTGAAAACCATGGCCTCTTTGAAACTGGAAACTTGGAAGCTTTAAAACTTTTGATTTCAGGTTGCACTTTGAAGATGAATCTTTGTTACAGGCTTTTGATAATGGTTTACAGGTTTGAGTTTTGAGTTTTGATAAATGCTACAGGCTTATTGTTTGGGGAGGTTACAGGCTTTTAAATCTGATGTTTGTAAAAAGGTTTTCAGTTTTTCAAAGCATTTTCTTCTGATTCAAATTTACAAGATCAAAGCAATTTAGTTTTCAAAGTTTCCTGTTTCAAATCTCAAGCCTCTGCCTTTTTAAATCTGGTGAGTAAACTCTTATTTAAAAACAGTTTTTAGATGTTGCATGTGATGATCTTGTGTGATAAAGTTATGATATGGTTTGCATGCTTTATTTTATCTGAATATATGTATGAAATTTGCTTGTTTTCCCGTGTGTGTCTGTATATGTTTATATTGTGCTCTGTATTTGTAATAGACTCAATCATCATCATCAAAACAATTCCTATCTTCTCAAACAAGCAATATTTGACTCTGGTTACTGAAAGAAAATTGTTAATAAAAATGAGTTCTTGTTTTTTAAAAAATATTTTAGGTTATTTTATTTATTAAATATACTGTAAATTTAAAGATTACAGTAAAAATCAGAAAAAGGGTAAAAATCAAATATGTAAATTTATATATCTGATTTTATAATCTGGTTAGTGAATCCAAATCATGAATTTAGAAATAAATTTTGTAATTTTTAATGACGTATTGGTCGAGATATTAAATGATGTTCGATTTTTGGGTTTTGGCCATTTGCCAATGATCGGCGGTGATTAGGAGGTAGGGGTTTGGACTGAAGATGGCCTAAGGGAAGATGATCATAGGAATAATGGTGGGAGTGTCGATAGTTTGTTGTGGCATCGGCGGTGGATCGAACTAGGGTTCGAAAGGTAGTTTTGGTCGTTACAGGTGGTATCAATTTAAACATTTTTAATAAAGATTATCAAATCAATTTAATTTCTTGAAACAAATCTGGACTAAGAACAAAATGATCTCTAGATCCTATCAACAAGATGATCCTTCCAAAATCCGCTGAATCCACAAACCCTACTCCACAAGCAATGGAAGTCTGAACTTACTTCTCCCATCTGGAATAGCCAAAACAGATGTACTTTATAACCTTATCTTCAGATCCTGAAAATTCCCTATACATATTCAGAGATCCACTAAAATTTCCTGTAGAAATCTGAGGTTACTTCCTTCCTCGCACAACTACCATCTTGCTTTCGCTGCACAACTCTGATTCTGAAATAGATGAGAATGTCGATGAACTCGAGCACAACTTGATACACATATCCGGAAAACATGGTTCATCGGATCCATAAAATCTTAATGTTGTATTTGAATTAGTTGTTGAGTTGAATTCAAAATCCTGAAACTATTTTTTTAATCTTCATTATACTTTAGCAATCAACTTTCATTTAAATATCGAAGTCTAATATGGATTAGATTGGAAGATTTTGAATTTTTCTATAAATTTAGAAACCTGGATAGTGAACAGAGGAGTTATATTCATTCACACAGTTTTGAACAGGCAATTTCACTCATATACACATACATTCTTATGTATACACATATACAAACCATATTTTTCTTTCAAAAATTCATCACCAACATTTAAACATATTCACAGATTTTCAAAACTGTTTTTAAAATTTAATGTTTATTTTTGGTTTACAGGTTTTTGATTTAGTTAAGAAAAGAGAAGAAAGGAAAGAATTTGGACCGATTATTACATGAGAATTATAGATTTCCAAGTAAGGACGTTCTGGAACTCAAGAGGCGAGCTGGATGGCAGGAACGTAAGGAGTATAATCCGCTGAGTATTATCGATTTGTATCTAGAACATGTTGTTTTAATTGTTCAGTGTTGGGAAAAAGTTGTAACTCTGATGTATTGATGAAAATTAACAAATATAGTTTTCTTTGTATAACTGATATTATTATTTGATATTGTATTTTGATTCACTGCGAATGTGAGAATCTGTGTCTTGTTCTGATGTTTCTTCTTCTATCTCTTTTCTTCTTTTCCTAACTATCTGGAATTTTCGGGATCGAAAATTCCGGGTCGTTACAGTTAGCTCAGGAAAAGAAAAAAAAATTAAATTAACAACAACAAAACCTGAAGAAAATTCAAGTACAAAATCAAAGTTCAATTCAATATACAATCAAGCAAGATAAGATCAGAATCTAATACAAGTTTTAGAAACAAAAGCATTTCCAGATCATCATCAAAATTGGAAATCAGATCAAAATCAGGGAGCCTGTTCTCTGCTTTTACAAGACAGGTGAGTAAACTTGTTTTTAAAAGCTTAAGTTTGTGATTATCATAATGCATGTGATGGATTATAGATGAAATGTTTTGAAAAAAGCTTTGCATTGATGAATCAAGATATTTATATGTATATCAAATTGAGATAACCTGGGCATGACAGGATATATATTCAGTTCTGTTGATTTTTAACAAATAAAACCTGGCTCTAATACCAATTGTAACGACCCGGAATTTTCAAACCCGAAAATTCCAAATAGTTAGGAGAAAAAGAAAAGAGATAGAAGAAAGAAACAGAACAAGACACAGATTCTCACATTCGCAGCGGTTCAAAATACAATATCAAATAATAATATCAGTTATACAAGAAAACTGTATTTGTTAATTTTCATCAATACATCAGAGTTACAACACATACACAAATCACTGGACAGATACAATTAACATGTCCCAACAACTATAATATATCACAGCGGAATACACTCCATGCGTTCCTGCCATCCAGCTCGCCTTCTAAGCTCCAGAACGTCCTTACCTAGAAATCTGTAATACTTGGTCTGACCAATTTAAATTTAAAAATAGCTTGAAAAAGTTTAAAATAGATAAGTAGTTGAAAAATAGTTATTAGTTTGTAAAATAGCTGTAAAATAGTTAAGTAGGTATAAAATAGTTGGAAAATAGTTAAATAGTTATAGAAATCTTAAATAATTGCAAAATAGTTGTAAAATAGTAATTAGTATAAAGTAGTTAAAAACAGTAATTAGTTTATAGAACAGTTGAAAAATTGTTAAATAGTTCCAAAAATAATTGTAAAACAAGTACAAGATAGTTTTAGGTTTTAAAAAGAAAAGTTGTATAGTAAATAGTTTGGAAAAATAGATTTGTATTAAAACAATTTATTTTGAAAATAATCCAGAGCCAAACTGTTTAATTTCCCAATCTCCATTTCCAATTAATTTCCCATCAATTCAATTTAAATTTCCACCTCCATTTAAATTGACTCAATTCCAATTTAAATAACTTCAATTTCCATTGAAATTGATTTAACCCCAATTCAAGTTGAATTAATCCTCAATTTCTTTCTAAATTCAAATCAAATTCCATTTGAATTTTAAACCTATTCAACTTTAATCACAATTTGATGAGATGATTTCTTTAAAAACTTGAAGCTTTGATGATACAAGTTAAAGATGATTACAGGCTACAGGCTTTGATTCATTTCTGGTTTGCATTTGTTTTAGAGGAGATTACAGGCTTTTGTTTTTAAGAAGATCACAGCAATTCAAGTTTTCAGTAAAACAAGGTCAAGTATCTCAGTTTTTAAGGGATCATAGTTCCAGTTTTCAAAATCAAGCATTTCCAGTTCTCTGTTCAAACAAAAACTGGTGAGTAAACATTTTATTTAAAAGCTTAATAAGTGATAATCTGTTGAATGTGATTCTTGGATTTAAATTGTGCTTTGCATGTGTATTTATAAGTGTGAATACCTGATATATATATATATATGTGTTTGTCTGTGCATGTTTGGATTTGCTTATTTCCCTCTGTTTCTTAGTACAGAGTTTGAAATATAATCCAAAATTCAAAACTCTTTTTTTGATCATTATTAGGGTCTGGAATTCAAACATAATATGATTGTTTGAGTATAAATTAAAGTTTAAAATTTTATTTAAACAAAATAGATTTGAAATATGCTAGAAATTGGGAAATACAGTAGCAATCTAAACAACATGATAAAATCAAATGTGGTAATTGGCTTTTCCAGGAGTTGTACCGGTAGTTCAGCTTAGTAGAAGGATGTCTCCTAGAGAAAGGATTTGGTGAAGCAGCTCAGTATTTCATGGAACTTCTAAGTTTTCTTTTTATGGATCTGTTGAACCATATTTCTGAGATGTGTTGACTAGTTTGTGCTCGAGTTCTTCAACAGCATTCTCATCTACTCCAGATCAGAGTTTTGCAGCGGAAGCAAGGTGGCAGCTGTTCTAGAGTGGAAGCAACTGGAAGTTGCAGTATTAGAGAGTTTCTACAGGAAATTTTTCTGGATCCGAAGGTCGTCACAGTCAACTGTGACGACCCGCCATTCATTCCACAGAATGAAGCATCATTAATAAGAAAGAAAGGGATAGAAAAGAGAAAAGACGAGAAGAAAGAAATAAACAACATCAGAATCTCAACAGCGGAACAAATAAATTATATTAATAACATAAGTATTACATAATATACAACATCCATCAGAGTTACACAGCTTATACATCACATACTAGACAGTTATAAACACCTGTCTAGTTATTACAACTCAATACAATACAAAGTTCAATACAAAGATCAACACAGTGGAACTACTATCTATATCTACAACGCTGAAGCCCCCTGCTCCATTGCTCCTCCATAATTCGTCAAAGCTAACCTGAATCCCTTGGCTACTCGTAAAAATTTGAGTACCCAAGTGTTTATTTGTTCGACCAATTGAGTGGAGCCAAAATATTTTCCCAGTTGGATTTAGCGATAGGGTTCCATCAGCTTAGAGTGACAAAGGATAGTATTCCTTTGACGGCGTTTAGAACTTGATATGGATCGTACGAATGGTTAGTAATGCTGTTTGGACTAACTAATGCACCAGCATTCTTTGTAGATTTGATGAACCGATTTTTCCGAGAGCACTTGGACAGGTTCGTGTTAGTTTTTACATATGATATTTTAATATACTCTAAGGATGAAAGAGGGCATGAAGTTCATCTTAGAGTGGTCCTTGAGACGTTGAGGCAGCATCAGTTGAAGGCAAAATTTTTGAAGTGTCATTTCTGGAAGAAGGAAGTGAAGTTTCTTAGTCATGTAATCTCAGAGAAAGGATTGTCTGTAGATCCGAATAAGATTGAGGCGGTGAATAATTAGAAGAGACCCGAGACGGTGACTGAGATAAAAAGTTTTCTTGGATTAGCTGGGTACTATCGGAGGTTCATAAAGGATTTCTCGCGAATAGCAGCACCGATGACCAAGCTAACGTGAAAGGATGAGAAGTTTGTTTGGATCGATAAGTGTGAGAAGGCATTCCAGAAGCTGAAACACTTATTGACTAATGCACCCATGTTAGTTGTTCCAGAAGGGAATCAGCATTTAGTGGTATATACAGATGCATGTGGAACAGAGTTAGGAGCCGTGTTAATGCACAGAGGTAAAGTGATTTTCTATGCTTTTCGATAGCTTAGACTGCATGAGGTTAGGTACCCAACTCACAATTTGAAATTAGCTGCAGTGATTTTTGCGTTGAAGGTGTGGAGACATTATCTTTTGGGAGAAAGATTCGAGTTATACACGCATCATAAGTTGTCGAAGTATTTATTCTCTCAGAAGGAGTTGAATATGAGACGACAGAGGTGGTTGGAGTATATACCGCTTATGATTTTGGTATTGAGTACACACCATGAAAAGGCAACAAGATTGCGGATGCACTTAACAGAAGACATCTGAATGCAGTGTTGGCGATGATAGCTGAGTGGAAAGATTTGGAAGCGTTGGCGACATATAGAGTACAGTGGAGATCTGGAGCTAGATCTAGTAAGGAAACTATAATTTTGTCATGTTTAGAGGTTCGACAAGTGATAATTGAAAGGATTACTTCTAAGCAAGGAGAGGATCTAGTATTAGCTGAGTGAATCAGGAAATTAATGGATGGAACAGAGAGTGATGACTTGAAAGATTTCAAACTTGACCAGAATGGGTGGTTGAGGAAGAAAGGGAGATTGTGCATTCCAAATGTAGGAAACGTCAGGAAGGAAGTTCTTGAAGAATGCCATCGTTCGAAGTTCACTATTCATTCGGGAGGAACTAAGATGTATCAGGACATGAAGAGAAGTTTCTTCTAGGAAGGTATGAAGAGGGATGTAGGCTTATGGGTGAAGTAGTGTTTGAACTGTCAAAAGGTAAAAGCCGAACATCAGTAACCAAGTGGGTTACTTCAGCCTTTAGATATTCCAGTGTGGAATTGGGATTCAATTTCAATGGATTTTATAGACATGTTGCAAGGTCAAACAGAGGAAATGAAAGTATATGGGTCATAGTGAACAGTTTGACCAAGAGTGTCCATTTCATTCCAGTTAAGTCAACTAGAATGACACCTGTTTTAGCTAAGTTGTTTATGAAAAATGTAGTTCGACTGCATGGGATTCCTAGTGGTATGATAAGTGATAGAGACTCCTTATTCACTAGCGAACTCTGGAAGAGTCTACAGGAGATTTTAGGTATCAAGCTCAAGATGAGTACCGCTTACCATCCGCAGATAGATGGGCAAAAGGAAAGAGTTAACAAAGTCTTCGAAGATTTGTTACGAGCTTGTGTGCTAGATTTTGGAGGATCATGGGAAGGCCATCTACACTTAGTCTAGTTTTCATATAACAACAGTTATCAGGCTAGTATAGAGATGGCACCGTTTGAAGCTTTGTATGGAAGGCCATGCAAATCTCTCGTTTGTTGGTTAAAGACCGGGGATAAGATGGTTCTTGGTCCGTATTTAGTTAGAGAAGCTGCAGAAAAGGTTGAGATCATTCAAGCTAGGATGAAAGAAGCTCAGTCTAGGTAGAAGAGCTATGCCGATAGAAGACGGAAAGACTTAGAGTTCTCATTTGAAGACCATGTTTTCGTCAAAGTGTCATCGATGAAAGGTTTAATTCGATTCAGGAAATCGAGAAAGTTGGTGCCGAGGTTCGTTGGACCATTTCCTATCGTAGAGAGGATCGGGAAACTCGCTTATAGGGTAGAGTTACCGAACAGTTAGGCAGAAGTCCACAATGATTTTCATGTTTCTCATCTAAGGAAGTATATTCGAGATCCAGAGACTACTATAGTACCGACTGTATTAGATGACTTAGTAGTGGAATCAGATTTGACAATAGTTAGAAAACCAGTTGGTACAGTCGCGAGAGATGAGAAGAGGCTAAGAAACAGGACAGTCAGATTAGTCAAAGTCCAGTGGAGTGACGATGAGAGAGACTGTACCTGGAAAACTGAGAGCAGGATTTGAGATATTTATCCTGACTTGTTTTATGGTATGTTTTACCCTTTTGATTTATTTTGATGAGTACCTTATCGTATTTTCGAGGACGAAATTTTTAAGGAAGGGTGTCTTTAATGACCCTAATTTTGATTAACATTATTTAGGACATTCAGTTGGATAAATTAAATGAAATAATGTAAATGGTTAAGGGATTGAGATTTGTATAATAAAGGGGAGCCGTGCCTAGTTGAACTAAATGGAATTTAAAATGAAACAAAAAAGGAAAATTAGATAAGGACAATATAGGAATAAGCTATATTTTTATACCCTAAACCCTCATACCATATCTTTCTCACGTTCATAAGCAAAGTAAAGCTAAACCAAAGGTCGGCCACCATTAAAGAGAAGTAAGGGGAAGATAAGCAAGAATTAAGAGGAAAAGCTTAATCAAATTCAATCCAAGATCAAATCTCAACTCCTTAACAAGAAAGCTAAAGGTGAATAATATTTACATCTCATATTTTTGATGTTTTGGTTTCTAGAATCAGATCCGAATGTTTTTGCAAGTATATTGCCATGTTTTGAATGATGTTTAGATACATATGCTTGTTGATGAATTTTGCTTATTCATATTGATTTTATGACATGTTTTGAATTGAAAAACCTATCAAATGACATCCAAATGCCTTGCGATTATAATATATGGTCAGAAATGATATTTTAAAGGTGGGTTTCAAGTTTCATAATTTTCTAAATTAATGTGGATTTATTATTAATTTTCTAGTGAAGAAAATGGGTTAATTGGGTTTAAAATTAATTACGGCCAATTTATATTATTTTTGGGTCAGAAATTTATATAGAAAACATATTAAAGTGATTTATGTGAATTTTTGCAGAATTTTTCTAAGTGTTTTAATAAATATATAAAATTATTTAAGGTATGGGACTTAAATGTTTTATATGTTTATAAAAGGAGAAGGGGCTATTTGCTAATGTTTTAAAAATATTAATCTTTGAAATTCGTCAGCACCTTTCGGAAAAGATTTTGAGAAAGTTAAGGCAACCAATTATATGATGACAAATAAGCAGGTTAGTTGAAATGAATTACTTTTTAAAGTTAAAAATCAGATTTTCTAAGGTTCCGCTGTCTCACCATCTTCGGCAGCCACCTTTCGACTTAGTACCTCCGCCTCCCATTAGATCGAAACCAATGCACATGGTATCAAAGATTTGGTACATAGTGAATTGAACATAGGCGAAAGGTATAGGGGTCAAAACAAGGGATTTTGAAGGGGTCGAAGCTTTGTTTTGTTTTCTAAAAGAAAAGCAACTGCTTTGCTTTCGAAAAAGATAGCCTTCGACTTAGTCAGCTTTCGACTATGTTAAACTTGTTTTAAAGAAAGGAGCTTTCGAAATAGGTTGCGCCCTTGTTTTAAGTAAATGCTTTCGAAGGGGTCGGAACCCCTACCTACCGCTTTTATACTTTTCGAAGCACCGCCTTCGAAAGAGGTTCTTTTGTTTTAAAAATTAGAGCCACTTCTCCAATGCTTTCAAAGGGATGGGTTTCGACACCATCCACTTCTTTACTTAGGAAATTTCTTTCGAAAGAGTTTCTTTCGACTTTGTTGTTTTCAGACCCTTTTTGATATTTTGAAAGTTAAACCCAAAGGTTTCGAAAGGAATGGTTTCAAAAGGTTGTTCCACAGTTTTTTTTACTTGAACCCAATGCCTTGGAGAGGTTTTTTTAAGTAGTATACTTTAATGTTTTCGAAAGGTCATAAGAAAAGGGTTTCTAAGGAGGGGTTCCCAGTATTTTCGAAAGGTATATATAAGGTTTCGAAGGGGTGATTCCCTAGTGTTTTCAAAAGGTTTTCCTTAGTGTTTAAATGGAAGTATTCCAATGGTTTCGAAAGGCATATTTAAGTGTCTAGAAGAGGATGTCTACGGTTTATAAAGATTTCAAAGAAAATGTTTTCAAAAGGACTATTGTCAACGGTTTCGAAAGATATGTTTAGGCCTTTCGGCCTAAGGTTATAAAGTAAAGTAGTTTACTTGTGTCGAAAGGAGTACTTTCAAAGGTTTCGAAAGAGTTTGTTTAAAGATTTAAAAAAAGGTTTCGATTGTTTTCATCAACAATATTTTGAGTAAATCATATATCATGGCAAATGATTTGAGTACATCAAATAATAAATTTTCCTTGTATAAGTATGATTTAAAGGGTTAAATCATTTTGAAATGGTTTTCAAGGAAAATTTAAAGGATAGTTTACCCTAAGTAAAATGACTCAGATATTTGTATACCAGATGGGACTAGTATAGGGTCGCGCTCTATACATTAGCTATTAGCCCCAAGCTAATTTAGTCCTAAATTCCGGTGTGTAAGGCTTAGCCACATGTAAGACTTAAATGATGGTTACACACAGAAAGGAATATATATGTACAGAGGAGAAGGATAGGTTATTGGTAAGCCCGAAAAACAATTAGGATCAGGTGACCCTTGGAGAAGTAAGTTAAGGACAGACCATCCAGAAGTATGTCTAACAGTTATAAGATAATAATTGGTTTAGTTTTTCTGATAGGCCTGAGTCAGCCAAAGGTTAGTAGTTAGCCAGACAAATCTACATTGTTTTGGACATATGGTTCATTTGTTACCTGTTTTTGAGCATATATGATATTTTCTATTATTGATATATCAGTTTGATTAACCAGCTTGGTTGCAGGGTTTTGATTTGCAAAAAGATATGTTTTAATGGGATATTAGTGAGAGGAACCCGTTCCGCTAAGCGGCGTGGTCTCACTTAATATCAGTAAACCGAGATGTAATAGTATTATTCACACCAGGCTTTATGTCTGGCTCGAAGTTTATGTTTTTCCCCTTAAACTCTCGGGTGCTCAAAATTAATTTAAGTAGATTGAGAGTTTGGGTTTACATGCTTAGTTGGTGGACGAATAAAGCTTCCGGAGACGAGCATGAGACTGATGCTAGCTATATTTAAGAGTTGTTTCGTTTTATTTCCGCTGTGTTGTATTAAGTCTGATATGACTATTTAGTACTCCGATCAACCAAGGGAGCATTTTCATAATGTCGCTCTTGGCGTATTTATATAATAATTATATTTGATCTGAACCTGGGAAACGATTAGGATTATGTAATGGAGTATGAAACATGGTTGTGAAATGTAGTCAGAAAAGTTGTTTTTTTTGAAATCTGTGTTTTTGTTTCATATTCATGTGCTTCTTATATTATGGATACCACTAATATTACCATATTTTGTATCTGGAAGTTAGTATTATAGATGACTGCAGCATCTGTAGCGCTTAACTTTGGGCCTCAAGGTAGGGGATATTATACACGAATAATGGCTCTTACCCTCCATTGAGAGGTCTCGAAAAGACGTGATTTTTTGTTACCTCTGTAGTTTTTCCCACCAGCGGATTTCTTTAATGATAGATGTGCCAAGATGCCAGCTTCGATGAAAGAAACGACTAGAAGTAATGGGATAACTCTATTATTATCTATGTGATGGGTTCTAGACCATATTTACTGTATTTTAAGTCATATATTCGAGGTGTTTGAAAACTAGAAGGGGACTTCCAAATATTTACTAAGGAGAACAGATTTTACTTTATTAGATTTGAGAAGGAGGAAGATTGCATAAAATTACTAGAAGGTGGTCAATATTTTTTTTGGTAGCAAGCATGTGATGATGAAGAGGCAGATTTTAGGTCTTAAGTCGAATTTCCAATATGGGTTCATTTTTGGAGACGACATTTTGACTACTGGACAGAAGAAGAAATAAGTCTAATGGCTTAGGTCTTGGGTATGCCTATTAAAATGGACATGTACACATAAGGTATAATAAAAAAAATTTAATGCTAGATTTTTGGTGGAGATAGCAAATGACACTAATTTCCTGAAACAAGTCTCAATCTTGAATGGAAATGGTGATTTGGAATGGAAAATGGTTGAGTATGAGTGGACTCACTTTAGAGTTTGAACTACAAGAGTGCTTCTGCTTCTTTAAGAAATTCTGGGTTCTTAGAAATAAAGGTAAGGATCGGGCCCATAACTAAGATATGAAACATGATCCATGAAAAAATATCCACGAATTAGGAACAAGTTTAAAATCTTGGATTTCGGTCACGTTTCATCTCGAAGATTTTAGGGACCCGATCTCGTATCAGGCGAGATCTCAGACGAGATAAATGTATATCGGGCATCCATCTCGGATTTACAACTCGGGTCCTAAAGTTTATCTCGGAGCAATCTCAAAATATTTGGTATCTTTAATATTAAATTGCATACAACTAAATGTATAAATACTAATTAAAATAATAATCTAATTGATTTGATTTGTTGTAATAACACTTTCGTCATGAGTAGCTTGAAAAAATATCCACACTATATAATGTAAATAAGTAATGAGGATTTATGAATTTAACATATAATATCACAACAAGATGAAGCAAATATGAAACATAACATCACATAGGCACCTCCACTTTCATTTGTTCAAATATTTACTTGACTTCTCTACACTATTAACAAATAATTGTCAATATCATTACTAACGGTTTTCTAATTACATTGTATATATTTCATTGTAGAAACAAAATATAGAACTATCGTGCATTTACAAATAAACGTATGAATAAAACTCCAAGCTCCAAACATGTAAAAGATCTTGGTAGTCGTTAGTCAACAAAATTAAATCAAGTATTCTACCAGTTATATTTTAATTAAAAAAGCGACTAATTTAACCATATGAAATGTAGCTTAAACTAAAAAAGGATGAAAAACCATTAATTTGTGCATATGAAATGAAATATATTAAGTAGCTTAACAGGAGATGAATTAAACTGCAACGAAATGCATTCACAGCCGAAGAGGATGGAAGAATATATTATATTAAGTAAAGAAAATAATTTTATGGACTTTGGGCCAAGCCCACTAAAAAAATCAAAATTTAAAAAACATATCATTTCGGTCGAGGTCTCGCAAATAGATCTCGGCCGAGATTTTGGCTGAGATTTGAATATCTAGGCCGAGATTTAGGTCAACCGAGATTCAGGCCAACCGAGATTAATCCGAATTTTGCTGTTTCGAATCGATATGAGATCTCGGCCGAGATTTTTGAGATATAAAACCTTGATTAGAAAAGTCCGCATATGAGTGATTTTGAATTTGGGTCAATTCTACAGACTTACATCTAAGTCCTAACTTTAGAATGGGCCAGGCTAACAAGTCCTCTTCTATGGGCATTACAAAAATCAAGGTTTAAGAAGTGAGACAAGATCAACTAATCCTACCATTGATCAAGATCTAGAACTAGAGAATAGCAACTCGGACAACAACATTGCTTAGAAAAAACAAAGCACAAGCAACTATAAATTTATCAGAGACAACAGCTCAGTGCAAAGAGCCACAATCATAGTCCCAATCAGATGTATAAAGATAAGCCCTAATACATTGATCAGATCAATTAAATTGTACAAACACAATCCTAGTTATTACACTGAACAGATTCAGACCATGCTCTTAATGATTCAAAAGGGATTGATCACTCTGATCGTATCACTTAACCTGAATATAAGTTGAAGCACATGGTCCATAAATCCATTGATCCATCCTATACTGATCAACTAGTCAAAATTTCTATAGTGGAGACCCAGTCCAGGAATGATAATAATTCCTTTCTCTCGTGACCTTGCACGAGACAAAAGTTCAATCGAAAATCGACACATGGTCAAGAGGCTTTTGAATTTAAAGGTACTAGTACAGGTGATGTAGTAGACAACCTTGCATGACATAATATGATTAATTAAATAAAATCTAAAATAAGGAAATCTGACAGATCTAAAGTTAGTGGTTTGAGCACTTCCCACATCGATTCGAAGAGCTCACTTTCTAACACCAATTGATGCATTTCTTGTGTGGAACGTAAGGGGAATTAACTCCCCACAGAACAACTAGATGTTCTTCACTACTATGGAGGCAAAAAATAATATCTTTATTGTTCTGCTTGAAAACAAATTACATTGTACTAATATCATAAAGTTTGCTTGCCTTTCGAATAAAGAACGTGCACATGCACATGATAATTCCAATCAAGAAAAGGGCTGAATCCTTATACTATAGAACCCTGAAATATGGAAGGTTACTATTCTAACAAGATCCGATCAGTTTATAACTTGTGAACTGATAAATCAGGGTGAACTTAATGATAAAGTTAGAGGTATGCCCTAGGGGCAGTTATGTAATTCGTTACATATATCTAACTCGATAACCAATCTTGTTTGAAATAAAAGGTGTTTCCCTCTATTATATACTTGATATAACGTGTTATATTAATTAATTAATTTAATTAAAAGTATATTTAATAGAAAATCCATAAATGATAATTTTTATAATAGTAGTTACAAGTGTTGTAACCATGAGTAATTTATCATAATAAAAACAAATATACCATTTTAAATGTTCCTAGTCAAGATGCATCAAGATTGGACATCGATGTATCCATTGAGACTAGAGTGCGTAACGCTCTTCAAATGTTGGGCAGTGTATTATTCATGACTGCTGGGGCACCTAGGGGTAACGTACTAACAGTTATTGGATAACTGTGAAACGACTCACTCGATAGTTTTCTGTTGGTTAATATAACTAAGGTCAGACAGAAAATATTGATGTGATTGATTTATACAGTTTTCTCGACTTAAGAATACTTTGGATCTTTAATATGAAAGCTCTACTTTGATTATAGTAAAATTATGGCATGACGTCCATCAAGTGACTATAGTTAGGTTGAGTGAAAATATTGAAAGTGAAACACTATTCAAGTGGGGATTCGTCTCCTCAATTATATGGGTTTAGTATCATAGTCAACTCAAGTTAACTTAAAGTCAATGCCTCTGGCCAGAGCAGTTTGGTTAATAATAATTGTTATTATTAAATCAAGGACTTTGTATTTGAACTATAGAGTTGAATATGGATGATACTGGAATTTTGACCATTACCAAATTGCATAAGTCCAAAGTGATATAGTTGTGACGAAGAGAATCGGTGTAAATAAAAGTCACAACTGGTAACGCTTAACAAAGTGAAATTGGATTTAACCGAAACAAAGTAAGCGATAAATTTGGCTAAAATGTCACACCACCTGCTAACTGACATGTGAACGTTAATATTCGAATAGTTTGATATTAATCCCTGACCAAATTTACACTTAATGAGTCACACAACCGAAACGATGAATTCTCCTTTGACCAAACGATTTAATTAGTTTATAATTGCTATAAATTAATTAAATTAATTAATATATGAAATTTTAGTTATAATTTTTTTATTATGATTTGAGGAATAAATATTATTAAATATATTTGTAATAGTTATAAATATATCAATCGATATACGATATCAATAAGTGATTGAATTGGATCTAATTAAATAATATTTTCTTTGGGCTTAAATGGGATTTTAGCCCATCATGGTGGGTAAGATTTTTGGCTGCAATATGGACATATAAGGCAGCTCAAAATGGGGTAGAGATATTAGATTTTGGATGGCTCGGATTGAGGGTGAATCGGTATGAGATGAGATCCACTATTTTCTCTATTCTATCCATTATTTAAACATCCCTAACCCTAATTATAAATGATCTTTTGCTGCCTCTTCATCCTTCCATTACTGGCCGAAAATACACCATAGGTGCTCCATCATATCAAGCTCAAATCAACTCAAAGTCGATCACTATCCGATAGTCAACTGCTCAAGGACTAGCAATCTGTCAAATCGAAAAGGTTTTAAAGCGAAGAGTTCATCCTTCTAAAGTGTGCTTCAAAGCTTTGGTACTTAGGTATGTTTTTATCAAATAATAGTTTACAATTTTTTGAGAAATATTTTGTTATGTATATTATTATTATATTGTTAGTTGGGTGACGGTTCTGATATGTATTAATGTTGTCACAAGTTTTTTTAGCAAGGCTAGCCGGCTTTATAGTGGGTCGTGCCACTGTTATTAAACAAATAAAACAGGTAATCTACACATGCATAGAACATCCACCATGCCTAAATGTTGTCACAAGTTAGTTTGGTTATATGTATGTATATACTTGTAAATTAAAAAAAAAAATCAGTTTTTTATATACAAACCAAATCTGTATAGCTGCCTAATTTATATATATTAATTAATACGTTATTAAATTATATATATATACACATGTCATTTAATCACATATATATGGTTTATACTTAATTACAATATCATACTATGGTTAAAATTTATCATAAAATTATATATATATATATATATCTTTACAGAAATAGTAATTCTCGACGGTAGTAAATTAATTTTTATAATTATTTATTAATATATAATATTATTTAAATCAATATATTACATAAATAAATCATATATAATCAAATATGTTATGAATTTTATTTTTTTAATTTTATAAAATTATTTTATCATAAGATAAGCTCTCAGCCAGAGATTAAAATTAAAAAAGAAAACATTTTTGCAATTTTAAAAATTATTATTATTATTGGTCGAAAATTAATAAAAAAATAAAATTTGACCGGAAAAATATATGGAAAGTTTTTTCAAACTTCAAAATATAATATATAGTTTACTAGAAATTTAAAATTTGGAAAAATGTTTCAAAAATAATTTTTGTTAATATTTTATTTAATTTCGAATAAATATTCAATTAAAATATATTTTAAAATATTAAAATTATTAATAAATTTTTTTGGTGATGTACAACCGATCTGGAATTTTAAATTTTTTTGTTAATTTCCATTCCACTCGTCAACCTCTCTTTCAAACTTACAAATGCATTTTCGCACCTTGCGTTCCATATAAAGTCTGATTTTTCTTCGTCAAATTGGTCAACGGTGTTGCTACCTTTGAGAAGTCCTTGATAGAATATCTATAATACCCCACTAGCCTAAAATAACTCCTCACATCCATATCATCCTTGGTTTGGTTTTAACCTTGAACCGCTACCACCTTCGTAGGATCAATAGCAATGCCTTTTTCTTAAATAATATGAAGCAAGAATCTCACTTCCCTCCTTCAAAAACGACATTTCAAAAACTTTTCCTTCAATATGTGCTTCCTTGACACCTCAAGCACAATCCTTGAGTGTGTCTAGTGTTCCTCTTTCGTCCTAGAATAGACTAGAATATTATCGATGAACACAAGCAAAACCTTATTTAGTTGATCTTTGAAGAAACAGTTCATGAGATCAACAAGGTATGTTGTTGCATCGATTGGTCCGAATGGCATAACCAACCATTTATAAAACCCAAACAATGTATGAAATATTGTAATTGGCACACTCTTCTTTACTACTCTCAATTGGTGAAACTCTATCACAAGATCCAACTGGGAGAATACCCTCGTGCCATGGAGCTAATAGAACAAGTTATCTATACACAGGAGTGTATTCTTATTCTTGCCTTGTTTAGCTCATGGTAATCAACACACAACCATAAAGAGTCATCCGCCTTAGCAGCGAATACTATAGGTGCGCCTCACTTAGATATTCTTCTACAAATGAGCCCCCTTCTCATCAGGGTTCACTTACACCTTTAGTTCATTCCTCTCTTTAGGTGTCATACGCCTCAAATGCATAACTATCAATCTGGCATCCTTCACTAAATCTATACGGAAACCTATCTCTTGGTGTAGCGGTAATCAGGCCACCTCCTCGAATACGTCTAGATACCCACTAACGCCAGGCATAGATGATAACTCGTCCTGTGGGACTGCTAGCAAATACAGAAGCCAGCCATAACCTTAACCTCCGATAGGCAGCCCAACTCTACCTTATGTTGGAACAGAACCAATAAGCAGCAGGTAAAATGGGTAAATTTCAAAAAAATTATTCCATTTTGGTTCTTTTAGGCCTATAAAGTCTAAATTTATTTAAATCTAATCTAAATTTATTTTAATTTTAATCAATATTTTATTTTATTTGTAAATAAAGTTTTATTTTGATATTATATTTATATATTTTTTATATGTGCATTGTATACACATATGTGTGTATGTGCACGTGTAACAGGATAATGTGCACATGGTTTGACATGCCCGTGTGTAGATGTTAGGATTTATATCGCAACGGACACGTTAGTCCTTTATATACAAAAATGGATTATCTAAATGTGGGGGGGGGGATATGCGCACATGAAAATATTGTATAGATAAAAATATATATGTAAAAATGTAATTATATAATTATTATAAAATATTGATTATAAATTATTTACCCAAAGCATTTATAAAATATACTATACATACACGCACGTGCGCACACGTACACACACACATATATAATTAAATTATAAAATTATTTCAAATATTTTTTTTTATATGAAATCCGAACTAAAATTATTTATTTATACTTTTTTTTAAATTGATTTACATACATTTTACATTATAAACATATTACTAGTTATATGTATGTATGTGTGTATGTCGTCGCTACATTAGGCTAGAAAAAAATTGATTTTTTTGTTTTTCTTTTCGGTTTAATTAATTTATTAATAAATTCATATATTTAATTAAAATCCACACAGAATTAATAAAAAAAAATTAAAATTTTATTTCGAAAATATAATGTATATTTTATATTACATAATTTTTTTATAGAATTGTATATTACATATAATATTTTATGTTTAGATTTAATTTATAAAATCGTTTAATAATATTATTTTAATAATTTTTTGGACATGAGCATCATACAAGTATACATTAAAAAAAAATTTAAAAATATATGTATGCACTTATATATACAACCATCAGTATGTGACAATCCACCGATATACCAATTCGTGATATTTCTAACTTGCTTCATATGGAACAATGAATATATAAACGTTATTATATAATAATAGACTAGAAAAGTACCTTTCACCAAAGCCCAAAATTCGCACATTGAAACGAAGAAATAGACTCTTTGAATCCAATCTTAATCCTGAAGATGTTAGCTTTTGAATTGCCTTACCACCAACGACCGAATCGAGGTAATTTGACATGATTTTGTACTTGGATTTTTAGGGCTATAAGAATCTATGGCCGACCTCCCTTACTGTTGTAGAAGTGCAAAAAAGTCTCAGCTTAAGTGAGGGAGAGGCGGCTTGTACAAAGGAAAGATCAGAGAGCAAAAAGTGTATCTAGATCCTTTTTTTCTCTTACCCATTCTCTCCTTTATTTATCATCAAAAACCACTTACCACACTAATATATGGTCGGCCTCACTATGGCCATCTATAGCCGGCTACCAATGCCTCCTTTTGGGCCTTAAAAAATATTCTAAGCCCGAACAATATTCGTCGCATTCAAATCTAATTTAAATGCGTATCGATATCGTATATCGATTAGTGTTTATATAACTATAATATGCACACTATTTAATATTTTTTCAATACACGTCTAACAAAATTTTCTAACTAATATTTCATAAATATAAATTAATAAATCGGGTGGTAAAAAAGTATTCAACATTTTGGTTGTGTGACTCTTAACTGTAAATTTGGTTAGCGATTAATATCGAACAATTCGAATATTAACGTTCACATGTCACTTAGCAGGTGGTGTGACATTTTGGATAATTTTATCGCTCACTTGGTTTTGGTAAAATCCAATTTTACTTTGTTAAGCGTTAATCGGTAGTGATAATTATTTGCACAAATTCTCTTCGTCAAAATTATATCACATTGGACTTATGAAATTTGGTAATGGTCAAACTTCCAATATCGTCCATATTGAACTTCATGCTCCAAACACAAAGTCTTTGGTTCAATAATAACAATTATTATGTACTAAACTGCATTGGCCAGAGACTTTGACTTTGAGTTTACTTCAGTTGACCGTGATACTAACCTCATATAATAGAGGAGACGAATCTTCTCTTAAATAGTGTTTCACTTCCACTGCTTCCACTTGACCAAACTATAGTCGTTCGTTGGACCCCGTGCCACAATTTAACTATAATCACAGAGGAGCTTCTACATTGAAGATCAATGGTGTTCTCAAGTCAAGAGAACTGTGTAATATTGTCGTATCGGTATTTTCTATTTGACCTTTATTATATTAACCAATAGAAAACTACCGAGTGAGTCATTCCATAGTTATCCAATAACTATCAGTACATAACCCCTTAGTACTCCCAGTAGCTATGAGTAGTACACTGCCCAATATTTGGGAGCGTTACAAAATCTGGTCTCAACAGATTTATTGATATCCAATCTATACATCTTGACTAGGAATATTTAAAACGATATGTTTATTTTATTGTGATAAATCACTCATGATCACAACACATTGTAACAAGTATCACAAAATATACCATTTATGGATTTTCTATTAAATATACTTTAATTATTTACTTAATTATTTATATCATAATATAACAAATATATAATAGAAAAACACCTTTATTTCGAACAAGATTGACTATCAAGTAGGATATATGTAATAAATTACATAATTATCTGAGGGCATACCCCTAACTCTAACAGTCTCCCACTTGCACTTAGTACCAATTATGGAATCTTTATCCCATTCCTTCGATCAGTTTGATGAGAACTGATTGGGTTAGACCCTTCATGAATGGATCCGCTATATTATTTTAGTTATCTACTCTATCAATCAACTCTCTCTGATGCTGTTAAACTACTTTTATCATGTGAAACTATTCGAAGTATTTTCTCAACTTCTAGTGAGCTTTTATTATTACATTGTTATCATATAACAATGATTAGTATTCTTAATACTTGAAACCACGCCTAGCTCAGTTATAAATTTATGCATTTATATATGAATACATTGCTTTGATTATGACGCTATTCAAGGCGATGTACTTAGCCTTTTCATTGAATCAGCCATAGCCTTTTATTTAGAACATTTCCAACTTAAAGCTTCTTAATCAAGATTTGAACATGAATTTAATATTGACATATTATACTCGTTATCACCTATGAAGTTCGAGTCCAAGTATTCCTTCACAAAGAGTTTGTTATTTCTGTAAACAATTCTCTAGTATTTCGTAAATACTCGAGAACGCTCTAAACTAATATTTAGTAATCTTAGTTTGGATTTGATATTTTCTTCATGCATCAAATACATAAACAAAATACGATATTGTAGACAATACTACATGTATGATAGTTCCTATTATCAATACATAAGGAATCCATCTAACATGTTTCATACTAAACATTTTTATAAGGTTCCTTTGCATATCATTTGAGACATTCCCAACATCCTTTATCCTTATTATAAGTGATATAGTTTACGAATCCAATATCGAGTATTAAACAAATAAACTATTATTGATTTTAACATAAGTACATCATAAAAAAATCAGTGGTATGTTGTTTACTTATAGTCTAGAAATATCTTTGTACCTTTGAGTGGTTCTTTCTAATGGACACATGTTTTCTTTGGATTTTGACTGAAAATCAAACTATTTGGTATTTTTATTAAAATACTTACTCAATTCTGATGCTTAAAGAATGATATTTTTGTATCATTTTTTGAATCGTATCCGAAAAACCCACAAACTCAATATCGCTTCCACTAACATCGAGGCACTTTGGTTGTTTGAAATAGTCTATTCTAAATCATTATTTTGAATTTTCCATTTCAACAAATATGTACCAAAATACAAAGTGATACGAAGCAATAATTTTATGAGTAAAATCCAAATTAAATTGAACACATCAAACAGTGAATCTATTACGTTAATTTCAACAATTGAAATTTATGGTGTTATTCTTATCGATGTGGCTCATAATATTCCAACTGCATTAGTCTTTCTCTTGAAGACACATTTGCAGCGGTTGATGGATCGTATCCCTTCAGGTATATCAAAATAGTATTTCGATAATGCATTTGGAATCCATTTTCGAATTTGCATATCATACCATAATGTAGAGTCAATATTCTTAACGGTTTAATTGATAATTGAGGATTGTCTATTCTTGATATTGATAAGAAACTCATAGTTTCTTTTCAATATGCAAGAATACTTATTAGACATTCTAATGCATTGTGTTCGTTTAGATTTGGCTAATTTCATTTCATCCCTCATAATCAGTTTTATCCTTGGATTGTATGCAAATCTATTTTACTACCAATAATTTTAAAAGAAATTCCTTTACTACGAAGTTGATATTTGTAAAAACAACAACTATTTCTCGGTGCAACGGAATAAGTATTCGTAAATAATTTATGAATTGCCTTATATACAAAGCTGACTTGTTTTTAGTTTACAATACTTATTTTTAAAACATAACTTGGTCATCTAATGACTATTGTTCCTAAAATTCTTTTGGGCAATTCATATAAGATCACTCACGTATAATTATTATGTATTGTATTTTAACTCACACAACCTGCCAACTCTTTTGCCTAGGATACATAGGAGCTTCTTATAAACACTTATCTTGTATGATTTTGTGAACTATTCTTAAGATGAAATTAATTTTAGCCTTGTGTACTACTCTTTAGCATATGACCTTATAGAAAGAAGTTAACTCAACTTCACCTGCCATTAATAATACCGTGTTCAACAAAGTTTTATTGCTCCTTATCGGTACATCGTTATGTATCATAGGGAGAAGTCACTTTTGAGATAATCTTTATTCATTTTAGGTACGCGTGGAACTCTTTCCAATATATTCACATATTCAATCAAATTGAATCAATCTTATTTTTTATTGCACGTTATTTTATTTACTTCTGCTTTATACTCTATAAGCTTATCATAGACATACTACATGTATATCAAATACATTTTTCCATGTCGGTGATAACTCATTGGTGAATATAACAAAATACGTTGAACCATTTTGGTAATAATAGACTTGTGATTGCATACATCTATATGTATCAATCCAAAGTGTTTACCAACTCTTATCACGCACCTACTGAATGGGTGCTTTTTCCTTAATTGTTTGAGATATAATTAACTAGTTTCATATGATACATAATCATATAGTAAAATTATTTCTCAAAACTACAGCTTAGAATATAATTCCAAAATAATTTCATATACTTTTGTATTTCCCAATGCATCACGTTTGTTATGAAAACAAATACCATATTATTATAGTATAATGAATATTCATAATATTCATTAAAATAAAAATATGTCTATTTTTCAGTCAACGCTAAAAAACGGTTATTATTTCATAAATAATATTTGGCATGTTTTATGAAAACAACTTTTCTAACTTGATGCAACCAATAAGTGTTGTATGGCAAGCTCCTATTATTTCTGCCATTACTATAATAGTGTATGAAATACGAAGCTCCATTCAAGCGCTTAATATAAGCTATTTATTTCATTTACTGTAACTGGTTTACAGTCGAAAATTTTCAAATCAAATATCTTAAATTCAAATAAATAAATATCATTAAAAAAAATCTATGTGAAAAATGCTTTTGTAATAGATATCATTTTTCTTATTCCTTGTTAAGTATCTATTATTATTTTACAATTCTCATTTCCAATGTCTCATTATGAAGTAGAAATGATTATTCACTCTCTTCATCCCAATCGTGCCTTAAGTTACCTCTACTCTTATACATTCGATTTCCTTTCTAAACGGTCAAGCCATTCAAAGGAAATCCTTACTACAATATTATAATGAACTTTTTATAAAAGTGCATTTGGTCATCATTAACTTTTAGTATCAAATAAATTGCACTTTATATAAATTGATCAAACTGGCATTTCAATGGTCGAATTCTTAGATCTATCTTTTAGCCTTCGGTCATGTGTTACATTTAACATAACGAGATCATTATTGTAATCAATCATATTGAATATACGATCTCACACTACATTTTACTTGCTTATTTCAATGAACTAATTTCATTGAGGTTTCGTACATTACGAACTACGACTGTTCATTATATAACATTTATATGCGATCGTATATGAATCACATATCAATATTCTTATATTAGTTTTAGAGCTCGAAACTCATTGAAGACAATACACAGTCTCGGACAAGTAAACTTGTAAGTGACTAAGTTACAAACGTATTTAGTGGTTGTATAATTAGGCGCTTGCATGGTCAACGTGTAAAAATTTATTGGTAAGTATATTTTATATTTCTATTTGTCAATGCTAATTCAGTTGATTCGTATATTTTAATTGATAAATATTTTATCAATTATATTAATTGCACAAATTTATCGATATAGATTATTATAACTTTATATAACAGATGCTCTTGCATTAGAAAGGTTAAGTATTACCATTTCATTTTTCTAATAAAGCTCCCACTAGTTTTTTATATTTCTCCAAATCCTAAGACAAAATATAGAAGTCTTTCGACTTCATTAGTGGGTGTTATGACTCGTCTGTTTTGGGATTCTGACCTTGAGTTTGATCAAAAAGTTATAGCCCCACAAACGATGGATAACTCCTTATCGGTTATATCATATATAACTCCTAACACATGATTCCTTGTCCTAATCTCATTTTAACCTTTTTGACCTTGATTTTGCTCAACAAACTAAAAGAAATTATTCACTCATACCCACTATTTCACGATGGCCTAAGTATAATGTATTAACCTTGAGTTTGCTCAACAAATACATATAGTTATCTTACCTTGTTTAGTCAATATATTAATAACACTATACATAACATCTCTAGCTTTAGTTTGCTCAACAACCAGAGAGTATGCAAGTAATTTATTAACATATAAATGGTAGAGACAACACTTATATTAAAGATCCATAATCTTTAATATATTTAATTGAGTGATATCAACTTATTGAATAATGTATTTCGTATGAAATTCCCTTGTGATTCAAGTGTCGAACACAGCATAAATCACGGTATAAGTACTTTTACGTATGTATTTATTACTTAAGTATATTTAGGCTTTCTTTAATGTTCCACCATTAGTTTATACATCTATATCGTATAAATTTTATCATCGTATAACTTCTATATTTTATTCACTTATATACTTTATATATAACATTATATTAATTAAACCTTATTTAATCAACTTAATTAATTAACACTTTAATTAATTATTATATTATTTAATTATAACATGTTATATTAAATATATACACGATTACATCCGACAAAAAAATCTAAGAACGGAAAATGTCACTAGTTGATATTTTCCAAAGCTGTAGAGTCATACGACTCATATGGATTTAAAAATAATATTGTACGATCTTCCGATAGTAAAATACTAGTCTTTCGATAGTAAAAATACTAGTCGTTACAACTTGAGTACACTAAAAACCCTAATTTTATTTAATTGCAGAAATTATGGTTTACTAAAGAAGAGGCTAACTCACACATCCATATGAAGGTGAAATGTCTGCATTTATATACACTATTTATATAAACTTAAAGATGAAAGCATTACTTGGAGACTAAGTAACTTGTCTAATTATCGTAAAACCATTTCAATTTTTTTTTGATTTGATTTCAGTGAAAGTAAATAACGGTAAACCAGATTTATATAATATTCCTTACTTGATTGAATCTTCATGTATAAACATTTCTTTGTTCATATTGAAAAATCAAATAATTAACGAAAATCAATCAATTAATTTTCTTTTCTTTTTCTTTCCATATGCAGCCTAATTAATTGATTGATTGAATTAGTTATTTAGCTTTGTTGGTGTGGAAATTCTAGATTCTGTTGGAATGGTGCAGCAGTTGTAGAAATGAAGTCTGTAGATATTGCTCGAGGCACGTCAATGATGCTTTTCTTAAAACGATATTTGTCATCTCCACTCGATTAAAGCTCAATCTTTCTTTTGTATCTTTCTTCTCACGTCTTTGTTCTCCCTCCTTCTCCTTTTTCTTTCTTCCTCCTCAAAATAAAAATACTCACCCAGAAATTTTCGTAAATTTTCTCTTACAAGTTTCTCTTGTTTAGCAAATATTTTTGAATCGCACAAATTTATTAAATATTGGATTTATCATTTGAGAGTTATTGCCCTTAAATTTGATTCTGCTGTCCTGTCCTAGGACAGGCCACGTAAATAAATTTGTGGTAGCGGATAAAACTGTTCATCGAATAGTATTTCAATTTTCAAGAATTGAAATCTAAAATTTAATGCGACTTTATGTACAGAAGTTAGCCAGAACATTGATATTCCTTTAATCATGTTTACTTACACATTATAATGCTTTCAGCCCAACCTTGATAATTTACACGTCTATTTAACATGCAACAAAATCCTCCACAAAATTAAGGTGAACTAAAACAAACCTTAATTCAAATCAAAACAGTATTATTATCCATTCCCAAACCAAAAGCATCTCCTTCAAAACTATCGTCAAGCAACCAACTCTCAAGCATTGAAATAGGCACTTGTGCACCAATAGATTGCCTGCTCCCACTACTTTCACATACATCCACGCTTTGATTGGTGTTCTCACTAGACTCATCGGGACTACTTGTACTTTTCATCCATCCTTCCAGAAGTCTTGAAATGTTCTCAGTACTCGAAGCATAAGTACAACCTGTAGGCAGTTTCGCGTCCGTGTTATTTATGGACAAAGCTTCCTGGAGAGCTTGCTTTGCTGTACCAATATCGGTCTGCAATCTCCTCTCCCATTGCCCTTTACTCACTGTACTGCTGCTGCCATTGTTAACATTGCTTTGTTTTTGAAGCTTTCGCTTCAGATGTGTGTTCCAGTAGTTCTTCACGTCGTTGTCTGTTCTTTCTGGAAGGTACGAAGCGATTGCTGCCCATCTGAGTTCATCGTCATATAACTTACATCAGTAGCTTTTATAGTTATTACACTTAAGATACATCACGCATAAGGCATTGGAAGAAACCAAACCAAAAGTTTAAGGTTCTGAAAGTTTACCTATTGCCCAAAAGAGCTTGAAGATGGATAATAAGCTTCTCTTCTTGGTCGGTAAAATCTCCACGCTTGATTCCTGGTCTTAAATAGTTTGTCCATCTCAGTCTACAACTCTTGCTACATCTCATTAACCCTGCTCAAATTCCCAAAATTAACAACATGATCAAACTTACAATATTTACATATAATGTATGACAAGTATAGATGCAAATGTAATTAACAGTAAGATATGTGTGTGTATGTGTGTAAGATTAAAATTACCAGTATTAGCAGGAACAGCCCTCCAATTTCCAGGGCCGTGTTCTTGAACATAAGTAACCAAAATAATGTCTTCTTCGGGAGTCCATGGCCCCTTCTTCACTTCCATTTTATCGCAGCATGGTGGTCGAACCATTTTTATGTATACAATATTTTGATATTAGACGATGAAAACTATAGCTGGAACTGTGTATACTTATGTGGATTTAAACAAAGTCTATGGATTTTATATATGAATTTTGTTGCAGTGAATATAGGAAGGGGGTATGTTTTTGGTGTGAGATTTATAGAAAAATGGATGCGCTGACTTGAGTTGGGAGAAAGAGTCAACGTGTATGATGACAGCTAGGAACATTAACTGCTGTAGTTATAAGAAGTCAAATATTCATCTCTTTTTATGAAGTAACTTGTTTAAGCTAGCTATGCCGCGATTCAAAAGCGTGTCTTTTTAATTATAACGGGTACTATGCACCAAAAAGAAAAGACACTATAGCATGTGGGACAGTGGGAGGAATATCGTTCCAGTAGATAGTTATCAAAGCAATTCATCATAAACTAAATCATCATATTGTAGACCATAAGTTTGATGTTTATATAATGGTTCATTTACATTTGTTGAAATTTTGTATGAAATTGTGATCTGAAAGATCTTTAGTGTAACGACTCAGAATTTTGGTTATTTGAAATTGGAATATTTAATTGATTTTAAATATTTAAAAGTTAATTTTTAACTTGAATCTCAACTATAATGATTTATTGGAGAATTTAATAATTGGAATTTGCTTAAATAATTGAGTCTGGGGTTTTAAGCTTGATAAAAATAATTTCAATACTTATTTAATTTTTATTTATAAAAATGAAGATAATAAAACTTTTAAATTGGATTTAAAAGCGATTTACTCGATTTTAAAAATATCTCGTTTGAATTAACGTATAAAAATAGCCTTACGGGGTACAGTTTCGTAATTCGACGAAACCAGTTCCATTGGATCCATAATAGTGTATTATTATCGGATTTCAAATTTCGTAGCATTTGGAGTTATCGTTTGGTCGTTGATAGAAACACGCTGAAATTAATATCGAAAATTCAATATAATAATTGGGTTCAAAAAGCCATTTTCTCCATACGATCGAATTAGGACTCGAAATCTTTTCTATTGCGATCGAAATATGGGTATAACATTGATTATAAACGCCTAGCGGCATGCCTCGATAAGGGTTCAAAATTTTGAGTTACTTGAATCGAGATATTTTCTAAATTTAAATAATATACATATATTTATTGACTTGACCATATTCGCATCAGCTTCTTTTCTCTCACTTCAAGCTACTGTAGCCAGCCCCCTACACACAAACATCATGTCTCCTCCATTTTAAATAGTGCACGCAACATACACAATAGGAGAAAAACAAAAATCAAAGCTTCGAAAATCTATAACTCACAAAATACTCAATGGAAAAATCCAAAACCAATTCCTAAATTTATATTTCGACAAGGGCTTCGATCTGATACATATATGTAAGGTGCAGCTGCAATTTGATCGAGCTCGACAGTTGAGTTTAAACTAGGGTCGTTTAGGTTTCTCGAGTATTCGAGCGTTGATGGAGGATATCAAGATGATTTTTGGGTTCGGCATGGAGAGGCGCACCTGTGGGAGAATTTTGGTGGCGTGCAGCTTCGATTGGGGGTCGCGATTTGGGGGGAGGGGGGTTTGCTACGTTCGATGATGGTGGTCGCGTTCGTCATAGGCAGGCCAGGTGGCGAATTGATGGAACGTTGGAGTAGGGGATGAACGGGGGAGTTCGCGGGCACGCTGTTGGGTCGAGTAGAGTTTTCGTTCGTATGTGCAGGTGCACGTGTGCGTGCACTGCAGTTGGTTCCCTGGTTTTTTTTCGTGCACGGTTGATTAGTTGGGGAAGAAGGATGATGAGGCGGGCCGGGCTTGTTTTCTGTGGGCTCGTAATATGTTGTTTGAAATTAATTATATAAATTGTTTATTAAATTCAAATTCTTATAAATGTCATAACTTGCAAATTCTAGATCGGATTGGAACACATTTTTTGCGTTGTGTTCGTAACAGCGTATTCTACGAAATGAAATTGATTTGGTGACAATTGGAGCTAGCAGGAATTTTGGTAAAACTTAAATGTGTGTTTAATTTTAAAATTTAAAACGGATTGCTTCAGCGTCGACGAAAATCAAAGTGAGTAAATCTCACTCTTTTTGGATTGCCGGAATTAATTTATAACAATTAAAATTAATTATTGGATGCCTAGTTGAATTTAGTAATTATTATCAGTTTGGATGTTATATTATATATAGTAGTATATATATTAGTAGTTGGATTGATTATTCCCGCCTATTGGAGCAGATGAGACCATATGTGCCCCGCATAATAGCGGATGACCATATATTACCACGATACCCCACCTCGAAGTGGGATTGATATTTTTATGTTGTATTAACATCTGTGGATGCAGGAAAAAAGGTTGGAGGGATCCAACTGGATTCCTCAAAAATGTTGAATTTAATTTCATATATGATATGTTTGAATAATATGTGATAGATTATAGTGGGGTTTGAATTTATTGGATGCTATGGTAGCACTGGTCCAGATGTTGGTATTTTTAAATACCATAAAAATATGTTTTGAATTTGAAAAGAAATTAAAAAGGGATTTTTGAAGTAAAATATTTATATAGAGTTTTGGATTAATTGATTGGATAAAATAAATGGTTTTGAATTTGTACTTAACTATTTCGGGATATTATAAATAGGGATTTTGGAATAATGTATATAAAGGATTTTAAATAATAATTCTTAAGTGATATTTGTTTAAATATAAAGGTTTTAAAAATCGAGATTTTTAAATAGGTTGGGAGAATAAAAGGGAATTTGGAAATAAATATAAAATTGGTTATACTGGATCTTAAATAAGATTTCTAAATTACGAAATGGAAGTAGAATCGAGATTTGGTTGGTTTTGGGATATAGATTGGGTTATTTAAGAAGTCGATTTATAAATGGAATTTAATTTCAGAAATCAATTTATAATGGATTTAAGTGATGTGAAACCATTGTAAAATGGAAATGAGATTATGAGATTTATAAACAATGTTTATAAATAAAGTGAAATGATTTTCATTTGATAAATTGAAGATATAAATTCACGGTAAGAATTTATAATGAGATGGGTAAATTGGTTTTAAAAGAAATGATAGATTTTACTTTTGGAAATGTGAAAAAGGAATTTATGAAATTGGGGATGTAAACCGATTGGTGATAAATCGAGAGAGATTTATAAATATTAGATTGGTTGTATTGGAATTGAAAAATATATTTTTATCGAGAAGTTGAGTATGTTTTAAAAAGAGGATTTTTAGTTATTAATAATTTAAAAATGTTTTAGCATAAAATATTTCAAAAAGTTAGTTATTTAAATATTTTTAAATTGTCAAAATGAATTATAAGTTTTATAAACAAGTCTTGAAAATCGATTAGAATTATATTAATAAATCAGAATTAATTATTGTTTCAAAGTTATATGATTATTTTAATTGTTTAAAAGTATATTTAATTATTAAATAAAGTTTTCGGAAAGTAATGGTATACTTTCATGGCGGAAATCAGAGGTAGAGATTGCCTGCAGTTGAGTTTGGATTTCTCTGGGATAGAGATGTAATCATTGAGCTGCGAATCCATGGTTGATACCGCATGGTGCTTTCCATATTTATTTTAAAAAGTTTTTCAAATATTTTTACTTTGGAATGGTTTGTGAATATACTTATTCTGATGAGATAAGCATATACCTTTGATAAAGAGATTTAATTTATTGAAATTTAAACTAAATAAGGCTTAGTGATTTCAATGGGAAATGAAATATTTGGCTGAATGATTGTTTATTTGATAGTTAAATAACCGACTATCAAATCTGGACCAAAAACATAACTTTGGAAATATCTAGGAGAAACACGGGGATTCTATGGTACAGTTACCATCGGAAGGTGCTATACTGTACGTATAAACTCGTTTGGTTCTTCTAGGACGATGATAAGGAAATCCGTCCACTAACGGTTAGGAGATGATCTTCGATCTTATTTTCGTCTGTTTATTTCCTATAGAACTGGGGTTGAGTTTATCAGAAATATCGAACATTGTTTCGAAGAGACCGGGATCAGATAAGTTATCCGAAAACCACTTCGATCCAACGAATACGTTTTCGAAGTGAAGACAAGAGCATGGAATCGAAGATGGAGTATTGAAGTGCCAGGGCTAATCACTACTAATCCTGAGGATGATCCCAAAATGGATGTAGTAGGAATAGTGCCTTCGGTTTCGTTCAGACCCAAGACAGACTTGTATGGATGAATTTTTTCAACACATTATCATTGGAGGACAATGAACATTCCGAGTATAATAAATTCCTTAAAAAGGTAATCGTAGCCTCAAGCCTCATCAACCGGAATGACTGAAAATCAGGGGAGATGCAGCAAGGCTAAGTGGGTAGCACCCTTTTAGGGTATGTTTATCACCTTTCTAGATACCCTCAGATATTATAATTAGGTACATGGGAGAGCTCGATAAGGGTGGGAACACCCGAGGTGGTAGCATATTAGGTTCTATCCAGGTTAGGGGTAGGGCCGGTCTTGTGTTGTAGGAGATCCCGGTGAGGTTCTCGATACATTATTCTAGATGTGTACTATGATAGGTGGTACCCCAGTTCCTAGTCATTGTATCAAAATCCATTCTCCAATACGTGCCTTTACGGTTTTGGTTGTAGAGCCTAGTATGCTGGAATTTAATGAATGTAATAATTTCGGCTATTTGAATAAGTATTTGTACTTAGACACTATTATAATATCAGATGATTTTGAACTAAAATGTTTTGGTTATCGTAAGGTAAAAACCCGTCGTGTTTATGTGTGACATGGTCTTACGAGATATCTTTGTTTTCCAAAGGATTTTGATAACAATAATAATTCAAATTGAGTGTGATTTCTCACGCTGGTTTTCCAGACTGACTCGGGTGTTATTTTATTATAATGCTAGGGTCAGACGGAGTATCACAGATTCCGGTTAGGATGCTATGGAGCTCAGGAGACGAGCTGGATGACAGAGACGTATTCCACGTACTTGATTATATTCCGCTGTGTGTGTTAGGCTGTGTAGTCAGCACTAGTGAGGACAAGTTATTATAACTGTCCGGTATTGAGTTATTGATTTGTTGTACTCTGATGATGTAATGTATAAATAACAATTGTAGTTCTTTTTGAATAAAGACATGTTATTATCTATTATATATTGTTCCGTTGGGATTGTGAGATTCTGTGTTATTGTTTCTCTTTTCTTCTACCTCTTCCTTTTCTTTTCCCCTAACTATCGGGTTTTTCGGTATTCGATTGTTCGACATGTAATACAGTGGATGTATTAGTGTCGATTTTCGATCTCGTCTATTACATTTAGAGCAAATTATTTATTAGCTAATTCTATTTCCACCCTGTTTTTACTCACCCCACTAATAACAATAAAACAACTTAGACAGAAGATACCCTTCCAATCTTAGCAAATCATGTTAGTTTTAAATCGAAATTAACCTATTAGTAGAATACACATGAAGTACATGTCTTGATTTTTCACGAAAGTATATGAGATTCTTAAATGACAAGTTTACATGGAGATTTTTGGCAACATGTTCTGTGAAACTTTTCTAGCTAGATGAACCTGACGAATTTTCATGCTGAATGCAAATTTTCGAGCTTAATGTCCATGTTTTTATTTCTCTCCAAACCCAAAATCAAATTTGATCAAAAGTTCAACCAAATCATATTACCTTTTAAGCAATGTGAACAAATTTAACAAACAAAATAGTAAAAAGGGAAAATAAATCATGTTAGTAAAGCTCAATCCGGACTTGATGCTTTTTAGAAAATTTAAAACCCTAAAACAATAAAATAGATTAGTTATCTAAATAAGACACAAAATCAAAAAACAAATACATTTTTTTGGTAATCTTTGATGATTTTTTATATAAGAATTATTCTAATGGAGAGACAATGAAATTGATAAAGAAAAAGATTAATGAAGGATTAACAGAGATTAGTGGCATCCATCATTTTTTGTTTGAACTAAGGGGGTACAGAGAAATAACAAGATGCTGATAGAACCAGCCTAATTTGTTTTGACTATTAAAAATGACAAATTTTTTTATTGTACCTACTAAAAGAGAATTACATTAAAATTTTACATCTAAGACTTTGTTTCAAGGAATATGAGTTTAAAACCATTAGAGAAAACTGAAAATATAAATGTCTCTCGACATCTTATCCATGTGCCATTAGCACGACATCGGTCAATTGTATAGCATTGGTGGACATTGACAAAGACGTAGCGATTCTCTACTTCTTCCCTACATCCCATGTATAAATGATGTGAGTTTTGACATAGGGAAGATGTATGGAATTATTTACATCTTCCCTACAGGCGCTAATCTATCGAGATGTCTCTGTAACAAAGACATCAGAAAATTTATGTTTTACATTATTTTCTTTTTTATTTCATTTTTTATTATTGTTAAGTATTAGTTTATATAGTTAGTTTTAATTTTATTTAATATTGTATAATTTATTAATTTTTATAACAATAATTGTTGTTTTTATATATTTTTTTTAAGCTTACTAAAGAGTTAGAATTTATGTTTTTCGATTGTAGCATAGTTATGACCGAGAATTGAATAAGGATGAAATGACATGTTACCATTTATGTAATATTCTTATATAACATAAATAATTTGCATGGTCATATTTTGAAAATTTAGAATATAAATAGGATTTCTAATTCAAACTTCTCATTTTATTAATATTATATGTAAAGCGACTAACTTGAAAAGGAGCAGTCTTCTATACGTTTTGAATTTTCGAAACCGATCACATAAGATCATTATTGTCATCCAAAAACCTAAGATATATATTATCATTTCATTTTGAACTTATTTTGAACCTCGTTCTTATAAAATATTTAATTCTATTTGATAATAACTACTTTCGACTGATATCTAGCTTTGATATGATCGATGATTAAATTATGTCCAAATGGAACGATATTATATATTTGAACTTGTCATTTAACATTAAAGAATTTGTACGGTTAGATTTTGAAAATTCAGAACGTAAGCGTGACCGTTAGTTCAAATTGGTCGTTTTAAATAGAATTATGCAAGTTATCAAGAATGACCATTTTGAACTGATAGATCCGTCTACATTTGAAATTTTCATAATACGATCATACAAAATCAGTATTGTTGTCCAAAAATCTTAAACATATAATATTGGTTGTAGAAGAATTACAAAAATCACTACATTCTTGTGAAATTTTGAATTCTCAATCTCTCATACTTAATAGTGAAATAATATCTATAGAGATGAGAATGTTAACTTATCGAAAGAAAACAGCAATTTAAAATCATTCAGTGAATTACTACAAAACAATTTTTAAAAATTTGGAAAATAAATTAGAAAGATTATCAAATGATGTTTCTAAATTTACAAAGGTCAAAAAAAATTATTAGACCGATAAATATTTCTAAACATGCTAGCAACAAAAATAGGTTAAGATTTAAAAGATTCCGAATTAGTACAGTTCTCTATAAACTAATTTCAGGAAGATAAAATTTAATTGTTTTGAAACATTTATGTTAGATAAAAATAAAACTATTAAAATATGAGGTTCTAAAATTAATAATTTTCTCATTAGAAATAAATATATTGATAATCCTATTTCGAAAGTTCATAAAAATGGTAAGTAATTTATTTTCAAATGTTCAACCAAACCCTCCTAGCGTTACCTTTGGAATACCCCTTGGACCATGATGTAGGAAGCCGGTATTAGTATACATAATTATTTCTTGCAGGTCCCGATAATATTAAAAAGAGTTGGACAAATGATTAGTAGACGTTCTAAGGAATCAGAAAGAATGGATATGTCATTGGGAATGGAACGTCAACAATATCGGAGTATCATACTTATTTTATACAAATATCCTACTTTTAGATATTTGTTTAGAAATATCCCTTTGAAAAGAGAAAATCGTTGAACGATAGTTTTATGTTTTGGGCTAAAAACTGAAAATCTAAAATTATCTTTTAAAACATAATTTTCAATGGATATAGATGTTTGGTACTATAAATATTTTAGCAACTTTATTAAGAAATCCTAATTCTTAAAATTTATCTTTAGAAAAAGATATGTAGGCTTTAAATAATGAGAAATTAGAACTCGATAAAATGTTCAATTTTCAAAAGTAGATCATTAAGTAACTGTGACATTAAGTTTAATTTAAGAATTTTTTTATAATGTTGCTAAACCTAACAAAGGTGAGAAAAATTCTCACAAAATATATTTCAAAGCCTTGGATTTGTAAAGATGGAATTTAAGTTTATAAAACGTGAAAAATATTAAATTAAGTCCTAAAAAATATATTTTGAGAGCAAACTAAAATTTGAAACTTATTCGAAACTTGCGTAGCATGATTCGAACGTTTATTGACATGTGATATGTTGTCTTAGTGACATGTTGTATATAAAGTACCATTTCAAAAAAAAATTTGAAGTTACCAATGAACTTATGATGTTAAATTAACATTACCATACCGATGTACTTATGATGTTAAAATTCTCCCTTTCTCTTACTCTTTAATTTCAGTACTTTGGGAGAAAAGTTCCATTAAATATTCTTCCCACTCTCTTTGCAAATACATAATTTTTCATTTCAATTCTTCAAGGATTTGAAAATCATAAAATATCATAGAGTTTGTATTGAATTCCCAATCATTCTCTCTCTCATCTCACCCTATTTCTTAAAGATTTCACAGATAAATTGTTATTGGAGGTCTAAATGATCATTATATTCAATCTGCAAGAATCTATATTAAAGATACAACTATTTACCATAGTCTATGATTAATTGTAAAGGGTAAGGTGTTCTTGCCACGTAAGGAAAGTAAAGATTGTAAATGTGTACTTACCACCCGTGGAAAGAAAGTTCTGATTGTTGAAATTCTATACTGGGTACAAGACTGGATGTAGGATTGGAAATCAGAACTAATATAAAAATTTATAGCGACATTTAACTTATTGCTTTTACTTTTACTTTACTTTATATTTACTATGTGATTATGTATCTTATTTGTTATTTGATTACTGATCCGAGTAGATAAACTTTGAATTCACAAGTTAACTTTTTGATATATATTATTCACCATTAATGTATTAATAGCCTTAAGATCCATTTTGTCTAAATATATTAGGATTTCTCATTTAATATCCAAGCATAGTCACTTTCTACATCTACAATCCATTTTAGATCTACTTTGTTTTTGGTGATTATAATCGATTGCATATCTATAGGTGTGTGATCAATGGGTGCAGATCACCTAGGCCAAATGCTCCCTGTCCTCGTGAGGTAGCCAATTAAAACATGAGGTTTTGTGGAAATTTTGCAATAAAACCCTTCTCTAAGAGAGAAAGGATTTTTTTTTTGCAAAAATCTCGGTATTTTGATTGGTTTGCCTCATAGGGACCGGGGGCATTGGGCCCAAGTAGTCCGCACCCGTGATCTATCATATCATAACCTTTTAAAATAATTATATATTTTAAAATTGTGTCTTTAAATCATCTTTGAAACCAAAAATACTATCTTTGACTAATTTAATTTACAAACAAATTTATTTGATTTAATTATGATATTTGAATGCATATCCATGTTTTGATTTGTCATATGAATGTTAGAATATGATATGATTGTTATAATGATTGTATTGTATTGATACAATGCTTGTTCGCTTGTTTGAATGTATGTTTGCATGTTTGGATCGGTCAAAATTGCTTAACGATAGCGAATTTTGGGTGGGATTGTTCTATTGGCAAGGATCTTATGTAGAGAAGGCTATATAGTGAGCCATTCAACGATAATTGCAGAAATGATGAAAGGTCCAGAGTGATGGAACAAATTTAGATGGGTTGAATTTAGAACTGCTAAAGACATTTGGATCAAAGGAGATTGCACGTAGAACAGAGTAGCAAATCAGATGGCGATCAATGCAGAAGCCGGGAAAATGACTTAGTCAAATTTTGGCTAATTCGTTGTTGTTCGGTATCGACCGACCCTAAGAGGTCTGTACCGATCAAGTTTGGTTAATAGGGTACGATGGGTTGAGTTGGATGAAGACTCGAGGTCAACACTACTTCAGGATTTTTCTGGAAAACCATGGAGAAAATAGCACTGTTGATTGATCCCGCTTTTGAAATGTGGCTGAGTGTTAAAGAAATGGAAAATATAAGTAAAGATGGTTGCTTCAGGACTTAGGATCAGAAAAACGAGATTGACTTAAGAAATACATAGAGAAATAGGGTCGATCACCCATAATCGATCACCTTGCCACCACTGATTGATCCTATATTTTGTAGAGATGTTTGACATGTTAGGGGACTTCATGATCGATTGCATGAAGACCAATGGTTGGATGTGAGATATAGCCCAATGTCGATCGATCTGGTTAAAGGCTGAGATACAAGGCAGACACAGGCTTAACATGGGGAAATGGGGGTTGCTTGAGGCTCGACACAAGGAAATGATGGATTACTTCAGGCTCAACATTGGGAAACTTAGGAATTTTATGAGGTGGATAGAAATGTTCCAAACTTCGAAGACTCGTCGATGTGAGTTGCTTTGATCTAATGGGAAGTGTTTGTAGCAGTCTAGATCTGTATGGGGGCATCTGTGTATACAAGAGGTCATATGGGGATGCTCAGTTCCGTTCGTGGACTCTCAAGGGGAGGAATGTATATAGATCCAAAAACACATAAGGTGTAGTTGCTCCGTTGATATATTTCGTTCGGTACGAGACGATAGTAAATACTCTCTATTTGACACAGTGTTATGTTATGCTTCTGTTATACTAGTTGATTGATATTATCATTGTGTGTAGCATAGTGTAGACTTATATTACGACATTCTTATTACCCCTACAATAGTATATTGTTACGTATCAGTCGCATTATATTAGTTATGCTGACTCGTTGATTCCAAGAGAAAAGTGGGTTATAGTATGATTCCCTATTTTTGGGATGAGTTTACTGTACTTGTTTATGGACAATCCGGATTACCCCTGAGCTATGTTTGTAGAGAGAGCCGACTGTGAGTTAATTGTCTTATGTTTATTTGCACATAGTTTTGATATACGGTATTTTGAGATAGTTTCCCTTACATTGAGCTTTAAGTCTGAGTCGTGTTTTATCTTTGTCTGTTTATGTCATGACAACTCTCAATTACTCGATTGAGTAGCTTGGGAGTTAGGTGCTTTTGGAGATACGCTACCAGGATGCGTAGCTGGAGCATTCTAGAGGCGTGACATCGATATTTTGGATATGTATACTTGATATTTTAGTAGTACATAACAGGCCTATTATTTGTATACCGGACTTATTGTATCAGATATTTATTCAGAACTCTGTTATTGGGAGTTGATGTATTCTGAATTTCTGTATTGATATTTATTTATCAGTTGCTTCCGTAGTGCGGTCTCTTATATATTGTCACCATGTTCTGTTCATGTATATTATATGTTATTATTTCG
Organism: Allium fistulosum; assembly: GCA_030737815.1. Lineage (NCBI taxonomy): Eukaryota > Viridiplantae > Streptophyta > Magnoliopsida > Asparagales > Amaryllidaceae > Allium > Allium fistulosum. The sequence continues at coordinate 640,487,937 of CM060901.1, forward strand.
TTGTGAGATCTTGTCGATGTCTTGGTTTGATGTTTTGTTTTAATTTTGCCCTGACAATCTGTGTATTTTGGTATTTGAAAGTCAGACGATGTTGTAAGGCACTGATTTTTGGATATTACGAAGGGCGAATAATTACACCGGTACTCTTTTAAAAGAGAGGTCTCTGCCTTTGGATTGTCTTATGAAGGAATTGACATGTGTTTAGGTGGATGCATGATTAATTAAAAGGAAGACAAAGATTTGACGTTGTGTAAATTCTGTAAACAACCTAGATATAAATCGATGGAAACCACTAGTAAAGACATACCTTTCACCAGAATGCATTATTTTTCTATTACACCAAGATTGCAAAGGTTATATGCATCTGCTGCTACGACAAAACACATGTGATGGCATAGTTAATGACAACGAGATAAAAATGTTTTATGTCATCCTTTAGACGGTGAAGCTTGAAAACATTTTGATAGGTAATATCCTGATTTTGCTAAAGAATCACGTAATGTTAGACTTGATTTGTGTAATCGATGGTTTTTCCTTATTTGCTTTGTTCAGTAAGCCTTATTCAACATGGCAAGTTATACGAACTCCTTACAATCTCCCTCCTTGGATATGTATGGAGAATCCATACATTTCTAACTATAATTGTTCTTGGATCTAAAAAATTTAAAATATGGATAGATGTGTAATTGCAGCCTTTGGTTGAGAAGTTGAAAATGTTATGGGCTGAGGGTATTGTTACGTATGACGTCTCAAATAAAAAGAACTTTAGAATGTTTTCTTCTTTGTTATGGAGGATAAGCGATTTTCCTACGTATGGGATGCTTTCTGGATGGAGTACCAGTGGAAATTCGCTTATCCTATTTGCATGGATTGGACATAGTCATTTAGACTTACACTAGTGGCAAACAATGTTGGTGGATCGACATCGTCATTTTATATACGTAAACGATCGTTCTAGATTTGATAAAAAAATTCAAAAGAAACACAACTATGACTTTGGTGTCACCGTCTATTCTGAGTAGGGAAGAAGTGTACAAGTTTGTGCAAGGTTATCCCAAAATACACGAGATAGGAAAAGAGCCCAAAATTCCTGGTAAGGAGAGTATCACAATTGGTGTAAACAAAGTATATTTTTGGAGTTACTATATTGAAAAAATAATAAACTTCGACACAACATAGACGTAATGCATAACGAGAAAAGTGTATTCGAGAACTTCTTTAACATAATAATGAACGTGAAGGAGAAACAAAAATTGATTTGAAGTTAAGAAAGGATATCATGTTACACTGTAATCATCCCGATCTTAAAATTGATATCGAACGACCAAATTTCAAACGTCTTGCTTGTTACGAGTTGAAAAATAAACGTCGACAAAATCTATTAGAGTGGGTTCACTATTTAAGTTTTTTGGATGAAATTGCTTCAAACATGAGAGGATGTGTTGATACGAAGGACCTTCAACCGTCGGGATTGAAGAGTCGCGATTGTTATGTTTTTTGAGAGACTCTTTTTCCGATAGCATTCAAGGAGCTTTTACCATCGAAGGTGTGGATGCCTATTACTAAACTTAGTTTGTTTTACAATAAATTATAAATTTTGTTTCAATAAATTAAACAAGAGTTTTATTTTTAAATCACACAATAAATTAAATAAATATATAAGTTAAATCACTTAATAAATTTAAAAAATATATGATCAACGCATATTCGAAAACTGCTCGTTATTAACAAACAAATTTAGTTAAAATGTAGAGATTATTATTAGATAGAGCTGCTACAACTAATAATGGTGTAGAAGAAGAAAACCGATGGTTGAAGTCACACGTCGGTAAGCTAGAGAAGAAGCTCGGATTCTTTACGAATGCATTTTTGCGACGATTTCCGGATGAGGATATTTTTGGTTATGGTGGGCATGGTTCGGGGTAATATTTGTGTTGTTGTCGTTTGGATGTTTAGTTTGTATATATTATGATGATATTGCTTGGATATTTGGTTTGTTCTTTAATTGTATTGGTTGGATATTTCGCTCGCTCTGTGATGATATTGTTTGGACATTATGATGTGTATTGTGATGATGTTGTTTGCACATTAGGATGTTGGATAATGTTTATGATATTATTATGTTGGGTAATATATGTTATATTGTGATGGTATTGAGATGATATTATGATGATATTTGGTTGGTATTGTGATGAAACTGAGATGAATATATATATCATGTGTGTGTGTGTGTATATATCCGTGTGTGTGATTGAAGTTAGAAATGTAGCTAAAATATTGCAATTTTGTTTCAGTTGTGGTGTCGGTAAGGCGTCGAATAGACGTTGAAAAATCCGTATTTAACAATTTAACAGGACGTCGATAGGGCGTTGAAAAATTTTAATTTGACAATTTCAACCGCAGTCGGCTAGGCGTCGCAAAGTCGTTGGAGGAGGGTGTCGGTTGGTCGTTGAAATAAGGTGTCGATTAAGTGTCGGAAAAAGACGTCGATAAATACCTTGTGCAAGACATTGAAAAATATTACGAATGCTTTTGAAAGCGTCGACTAGGCGTTGATAAGTCATTTATCGACGTTGCGCCAGCGCCTTTTAGGCATCAACAATGAGCTATGTTTTTGTAATGTACGCTTCCATACATCTATATTTGGATATATTACCGATGTAGTATGCCAGTACTCATTTATTTAATTCATTTAGCTATAACATTGACTCGCCTATTTTATATCTATGTTGGTTATTACATTTTATCTATATGACGAAAGATATATGATATGTTCTGCTTTGAATTACAGCCATTTCACCGTTTATTGTCACTTTACATTGTTTGGGTGTTATACACTACTTATCGTATCAAATGTGCATCTGAGCACCACAATTGTAGTGTGATCGTCACAACCATCACACCTTAGAAGCATGTAGCAATCCTCAAACATTTTTTGCAGTGTAAACGATTATTTATCATTCTTAGTGTTATGGTCAATATACCCATCATTGACATAACAACAGATTTTTAAGTTTGCAAATAAAAATAGCATAACAATGGTATTTTCAAAATAATGACTTAACTGTTAACCTAAATGGTATGAAATATTATTGTGTGTTTAGATGTCAAATTCAAAATATTGACGTACTGCACTTCCGTAACTGACCCAATCTTTGACCTGTAAGTAGCATTAATTAAGTCACTCTTATTCACCGTTTAGTCAAGCAGCTGAATTCATTAACTTAACAACACTTCTCGAACAAATTAACAACATAATTGTAAATGTGCTAGAGACTGAACTTTTTTTTCAGTTGATACTGACCAATTCAACACATTATGCATAAATACAAGCAAATAATTTAATAAAGTTATAATGAGACAATAAATGAACAAAGTCGCGTACACATTAAATAAGTTCACACACTCTATGTTTAGTAGTACACACAGTGTGTTCAGGTCGGTATTAAGAAACTATAAGCCACTCTTGATCCATGCTTGTAGGACCCAAAGCATTGATATAAATCATATATATAATATATGTCTTCTCGCATAAGACCAATTCTTAACTAGTTAATTCTAAGATATTAATTAAAAATGATACGTTGGGTTTATCGACAATAGACTTCTTCTTTCAAGTCTCCAAATTCTAATTAATAAGGTTGAAATAATTTGTTGATGGAAATATTTCGGGATACTTCGCGACTCGTAAGTTCATTTGTCAAACATACTTTACTGTATGTTGTTTACATGTCGACAAAAGTTGATATCAATAAATAGTTAGTTTTTTTAAATAAATTGTGGTATTTTAATTTTGAGCAGATGACCATTTGCCATCGTTGATGACTTAACATTTAAAGCAAACGCATATGAATTAATTTGTTCTTTAATGATGCTTAATTTGGACGTGTCCACTAAGTCATATACAAATACAAGATGAGGGAAATATTTCTTTACCGTTTGAATTTTATAACATCGTTTTGTATTATTACTGTACTCTATAGCTGATTACTTATATTTTTAGTTAACTTATGTATAAAGGAAAACACATGTATTTCAAAATATTGGAAACCCCATATCGAAAGCAAGATGCTTTGTGTTGTCTCCATGTGAAATTAAGAGGTTGGTACGTAGAAAAGCAGATGTATATAGTTATGGCCACTTTTCTGTATTTTCTGTGATGTGGCAAATTGTAAGGGATTGGACGGTCTATAATTAATCGTGTACACTTAGATTAAATATTTATACTCATACATGTAGCATGACTCTTGTGTCTATTTGTGGTTGTAATGCATAGGTGTGAGTTGTTCCCATTTCTTTATGTATTGATAACTTCACTTACATGATGGCCATATATATATATATGTATATATTAACATTCTTCATTATCATGATATCAATAGATCTTACACACTTGGGGACCACCGTTCAGCTGAAAATCTGTACACGCTATTTCATTGGCTTACTTCAATGGGAAATTGTCTAACTGTAGTTGCCAGAGGGTTAAAAGAACGCTAAGTACTATAAAAGCAAAATGCTGATGCAAGAGTGATATTGTGTGAACCCCCAGCACATAATATCACTTTTGTAACGTTTTCTGCTCCTCCATTGCAGCACATATCAGCTAGGGTAAAAATGCGTTGGCTAATATGAATTTAAGCGTTCTGCCATTACTTAATCAAAAGATGATCAAAATTATCAAATCAATTTATTCATTAGTAATGAACAAATTATAGACCAAGTCACCGCACTAATATAATACATGTCACAAGTGTACAAGTTGTAAGTTGCTTGAAAACTTGAAAACGAAGTGAGTGGACACATGTATTGCTTAGTTAAGGCAAAATGTACACTACACAAAACAATACCTAACCCGTATCTCGAATTTATACCTGTGGCCCTAAAAACTGCACAGTATACCTAAATATAAGATACACGTACATTAACGATAGGCTAACACGTTGCACTTGCGTAAATGTACGTGCAGAAGATAAAGATCGTTGCAATTATTTTGCTCTATAAATAAAATGCACATCAACGCATTGCAGACAAATATTTTATCTTTGTAGCTTCGTGTTTTAATGGAACACACAATGTACTCATTAACTACGATTACTTGTAATGAGACAGGTGTCTGTGCATATTCATGTATACGGACGATATCATCTAAAAAGTCCTTCCATGTAAACGATTTTTTATTTACATATGCAGCTATAGTTTTACAGTAGAAGAACTAAAGGATACAAAAATCTGAAATGATAACTAAACAAATAAACAATCTATCTATCTACCCTTTTATGTGCTATGATCCTCTCCTTGCTATAAAACATCATGGTTTTACACGAGTGACAATATATCTTCCTTTCTCCAAGTCATAGACAGTCTTAAGTTGAAGTCTCCTCCATCTAACAATTGACCATGCCACAAATGCAAGCAATGAAAATACCATAAAAAAAGCGAGCAGAACCAACGAATTTTTACGGGCTATAGAAATCCAATTTGCGGGTTCCTTTTCTAGGTTTGGTAGGCTGTGCATGATGAATGCTCCTAATGCCCAATCTACTTGGAAGTTCCCAACATCATTTGTGTAGGTTATCCTGCTCCAAAACAATCAATATAGATATGTTACATTAATTACTGCTTCACCACTGTCCAATGGTTAGACGCTTTGGCTTTTGGTCTACGAGGTCAAAGATTCGAACCACTTGACATATGTTGACTTGTAGTTTACTATATACCACCTAGTTGAGGTTATTCTTATTTTGCTGGTTAAGGATGGATTAACAAAATATTAGTTAATCTCTACTACTAATAATGGTAATTCAATGAACTAGGATCAACCATGTCTTTTTGAAATCCCCAAACTACCCCTCCAACGATCGACCACCCATCAACGGATTTCACTATCAATTTACATCCAACACCACCAACAACTATTATCCAACACCACCAACAACTATTTGAAATAAAAGTGTTGTGAACATCAATGATTTTGCACATATATCACATATCCATCCATTAATTTTTTTAAATTAAAATCAAATATCTTTAGCTATTAGATGCACGTATCGTGCAATTTATACTAGTAAACATAGTGACAGCTTTTACTGTAACTACTAATAAGTATTATTTAACGTTCCTTTGAAGAGCGTGAGACAAACACTTATTTACATGAATTTGTTACTTGCATAGCTTAATGTATAAAATAAACACTCTTGGTCGTGGGTGCTATATACTGTAGTAAAATGCTATACCTTTTTTAAAGGACAAATTTCATTCTAAGCTTAGAAAAAAAACTTGTTTCAAATAAAGGCTTTGTTCGAAACTTATAATAAAAATAGGTTTGTTTTTCACTTATCAGCATTTTACACTTGCACATCATTCTAAAAATGCACAAGAACAAATTTTAATTTTGTACTTGCACAAATTCTAATTGCACAGATATATTTTAAAAAACAAATTATACATGTGCATTTTCAGAAAGCACATGTATAAATGTTGTATAGTGAAAAGGAGGCTTATTTTCATAATAAGTTTCGAAAGGGACCTTAGCTTGAAATAATTTTTTTTGGGAGGCCTAGAATGAAAATTAATCCTTTTTTAAATGACACTTTACTCTGATGTGTAATGTCCATCATGAATATAAACAAAGGGCAGAGCCAGATTAATAGTCAATATTTTTCATTAATACTTAATGAGGTAGTCAACTAATCTAAGTTTACGAAATACCAAAATTTACAGCTGGGCTGTAGTCCAGGGTGAAGTACATGTATATCCGCCTTGGATATATCAATCACTACAGCCAATGTGGTTAGACAGCATGCACAATCGGATTAAAAACACATAGCAAAAATTATCACATTTTTTATTGCAGCTTAACTGGTGTGAGTATGTTTAGTAACCATATCAACTTTTAATTCGTTACTGTGAGTACATATAAAAGGAGTGTGATAATAAACTCCCTATAGTCTTTTATTTTTCTATCTAGTATCTACAATTCCGTTTAATTTGCAAAAAATAACTGCAAGTTGGAATGGGATAGCACTTCTCAGCTGGGAAAAATACTACTACTGTAATAACAAATTTCATTCAACCCGAGAAATAAATGAACCAATGACCCTTGCCATGCTACAATTATCAAACCATAGATATGAGATAAACATGATACCTGTTATCGTCCAAGGGAATTCCAAGGCTGTCATGAAGCAGTGCAACAATATATGCAGATGAGAAGCAATATTGAGATAATATATCATTTTTGACATTACTATATTTCTTTTCTAGACCTAACCAATTTGCCCCACAAAATTGTTGCCCTGCTGACATGAAATCGGATACAATGGCTGCTGGGCCCAGCTCAAAGAACTAGTAGAAAAATAAATATATTAAATTAGCATATGAGAAGTATAGCCATGACAACCTTCCTACAACATTTATGTCTTGGTTTAAACTTACAAGTGGTTGCCAGACTAAAATTTACATAAAGAATCGATATGCTGCGATACAAATATTTCAAGGAAAATATATACAGAACCTGGGATGTAAAGAAGAAATTCTCTGTTCCTAAAAATTTCCCTCGAAGCTTAGGTATGAAAACAGATCCAAAGTGGCACTGCTGATACATGCATTGATCTGCAAATGATATGGACAAGATAAAAACTCTTATCAGTTTGCAGTAACTAGTATACAACAACAACAACTAAGCCATTATTCCCAAACAAGTAATTAGTATAAGTTATTAAAATGTCTGCATTACACCCATCCCAAAATTGAACTGAGTTGATTTCATCGTCATATATAAGGATGTAATATTGTGAGCTTGTTACCATATTTTCAAGGATCGGCCAAAGACACTTTTTTACAGTTCAGCAGTCCATAGTAGACAGTTTTCTTATGGAAGGAGATCCTTCATAACTTTTTGTTTAGCTTTATTAGCCATAGGACAAATTTTATTTATAGGTCCAAGAAAAAAACTTATTTCAACTTTATGCCAAGTTTAAAACTTATTACAAAAATAGGCCTGGTTTGTATTTGTGCAATTTATAAGTGTGTAAGCACCAAAATTCCAATTTGAAATTGCACAAGCATAAAAAAATTTAAAAAGATCCGTGCTTGTGCAAATTCAACCTGCACAAGTGTAAAATACTGATATAAGGAAAAAAAGGCTTATTTTTGTAATTAGTTTTGAACAAGGCCTAAAGTTGAATTTTGTTTTTTGTTTTTTTAGGGACCTATAAATAAAAATGTTATATGAGGAATATGCCATATAACAAGTAAAGTGACATTAGCTTATTAACAATAGCAGTTGCATCTACTTGTTAAAAAATTAAGCTAGAAAATAGAAAGAAACATGGTTGCTGCTTTTGTAGATATTAAAGAATTATCTTTATGTTGGCATGTGGAAACTTATCAACAGCTTAATTGTTGCATTATAAACTTTTTATAACAGTGTATGTATGATACATTGTGAGAGTTGCCACATACAAACAAAGTAACACAAAAGAAAGAAAGAAAGAAAGTTTCTTTTTCTTTTTTTTCTTCTTTCAAAAAAGAAAAAAAAACGATCACTCTTGCTTTGTTAAAATATGATATAAAAAACTAAATATTATATTGCTAGTGTTTTTGCCTATGAAGAACCAGTCCTTAAATCTGAAAGATACATCGTATAGAAAAGAAACAGACATATGTTCAGCTATTTACATACAAGAAAGATAAATATCAACCCATAGGTAATTAGGTATAGTACACGGCCATACAAGCGAGCGCGCCTCCTTTTAAGATGGATGGAAATACTAATAGTATTGTCTCTTCAACACGACAAATAATTAACCACTTCATACCTTTCTCCTTTTGCAGGAATGTAAATGCAGTAGATCTGCATTCTGAGAAGTTGCCGCTTGCATGAACAAGTTGGTTTTCCGGATTAGTACTTGGAACTATAGCAGAATTGTTAGATGGTACCAGACTATGTGAATAGCCTTTAGGAGTGCAAGGGTCCATATAATTTTCTTGGTCGGGTGATTCTGCAGCTGTATGACATGAAAAAAAAGAGAGCAAAAACACTACTTTTTGTAATATCCTCAAGCCTTTTTTAGGACTTCAAACTAGATACATTTCTCAAAACAATCTAATTAAAGTGCACTTTGAGTATTAAGTCCTTATTTTTGATGTGTTTGCAAGAATAGTCCTTTTCCCAATGAATGTGTTAAATCAGGTTTTTATTTCTGAAAAACAGAAAAAAGAAAAAATGAATTAGAAAGTTTGTCAAAAAATAAAGAAAATTTGATAGTGATAAAAATGAAGTTATTAGATTGAAAAACATACTTACAGAACAACGATACAAACATATGAAAAGCGCAAATCAAGAATTTAATATGTAAATAGTGCAAACTGATTTAAGCTTTAACAAAATACTGAAACAAGTTTGTTATTACATTTTGATGGAAGATTGATGAATTCAATGACTTAATAATGAAATCATAAGAATAAATTAAAAACCGATTAAAAAAATTGTTATATATATATATATATATATTTACACACACACACACACACATATATATATATATATATATATATCCGTGTGTGCATGTATGTATATTGGTATTAAAAAACAGAATTGCGTTAATATAAGAAGAAGAAAAATGTACCTAATTTACATGTTTTAATCAACATGGAATTCTTTTAATAGACCACTAAAAGTAAGATTTTAAAGTCATCCTCGTTTATTAATCCTTTATTTCAGTTATGACTCAATTACTTAGCAAATGAATACAGTATTTAATCCGCAAACAACGAAAATAAAGATATGTTACTAAGTTTGGTTGGAATGAAAATTAAGATCAGCAATTCTATGCACCATCTCATAGATAAGCTACACTGTTATTTATTTGAAATATCAACTTACACGAATTCTGGCGCTTCAAGTTCAGCAATTCTTGTACTGACCAATAAGCAACATTCTGCAAGTTCATAAAGATTAGGTCCCTAAAACACTAAAGTAATGTCAAAATATACTAGATGGATCAAACTCCAAGGAGCTGTACCAAGACATATAAATATAAAAAGGCAGGAAATGATAATTCTAGAAGGACTTTGAGTTCAAATCCACCCAATATAAAAGATGGATCATTAACAATGAAAAAATAATGAATATAATGTTTATTTTTCGAAATTTCAGTTCAATTTTCTATATCTGATTAATGTTAAAATGATATGATATTGTATCAAGGTTATTTATACATCAGTTGTCAAATCTGTAAGGCTAAATCAGAGAAATTGATGCACAGAGTCTATTTTCCAATTGGAAGGAACTGGACTTCAATTCCTTCTGAAAAGACCAGTCTATCTTAAAAATGATTCCATATATTTGCATTAGTATCACCTGTCCAAAATGAAGAAAGCTGTTGGTGTACAGGCTATAATTTTTCTCGCCAAATTTGAGCATACGTGTGTATTCAGGTGGCAGAGGTTCGTCTGAAACAAATGTCATCTGCACTACAAGGGGAAAAAAATAAGTGATGTTACAAACAGAAAAAAAAAAGCACATAAATTAGTACAAAGGTTATGGGATTCAAATTCAAAGAAAATCACAAATTGAAATTTGATGGATTCAGATACATACGTACAACTAAAACAGAGATATAGTGTATATGCAAGTAAAATGCAAGAAATGACAGCTACTCTAATAGTATACAGAAAAACAGACGATGCCAAATTCATCTGTCAAACTGCTGATCCTAAATCCATCACTAGCAGCTAAAAAAGAAGAAGTAATTACTGTGAGTGGATGTAGAAATGGTATGATATTCCTTAATTGCATAATTATTAGAGATGATACATAAATTGGATTCCCGACTTTTGGTTGTAACTGATATGGATATTCTCAATATAATATTAGTGGAAAATATAATTTCTAAAACCTTACAGTTTCTCTAAATCTGTTTAGGGGCAAATCCTTTGAATGAGATTCTGCTGTATTTTTCTTTGACAAAATCCACTTCATTTTATATGTAGCTTTATCGCTTTACATCACAATAAGTTTAGTATGGCATATTTTTATCCATCTTTTATACGCTTTTTACATGGTATCTACAAACACAACAACTAAGGATACAGATGTATGCATAATACTCATTAAATTAAGTTGTCTGATGATAAAAATACCAATAATTTGCATCCCTACATCAATGATTGAACTTAACTCTACTGACTCCCTATGCTGACTTTGTTTTTTAAAGGAAAAATCTGTTTTAAGATTGCGACATACATTTATACTTCAGCTTTAAGCTAGGCATGCTTTAATCACTAATTTTAACTCATTTTTTGTGTGGTATTATATATATGATCAGTAACTAATGTGATATACGAACTATAAACATTCTCCTTGCAATTTGTAGGTTTTATAAAAGAAAATAGGGAGCACGTCTTTGTTAGTAGTTGTAATAGGGTGACAATATTTTGCTCCGACCATAAAAAACATCCTTACTAAATACAAACAAGGTCACAAGTTCAAATTCCAATCATAGCAAAAATTAATATCTATTTATGTTACGAAATTTTGGAATATTATTAAGGTCATAGGTTCAAATCCCGATAATGACAATTATCCAAGTATTTTTTTTTCATTGCTTTTACATGTTCTCGGTGTCGATTCTTTGTTTATAATATATTTATGTTGAATGCACTCGTTATTTTGATTTTTGCATAGTTTTAGCTTATTTTGTGAAGAAAAAAAATCTTATTTTTAAATATGTGCAAATATAGTCAAGGCCCACTGGGCTCAAGTGGCTAGTGGCAAGTGGTATGACGCTATAGACAGATTCTGAAGATCATGGATTCAAACCTTTGAGACGTTGAAATGAGTGTTGTACTTGAATAAACTACCACTTTTGTTATCAGAAAAAACATGTGCAAACATAGAAATTTCATCTAAACATTAAAAAAAAAAATCTAAACTTTCGTATGACATTCAATTTTTTTCTTACCCCTAAAAGCTATTTAAGAAAAAAAATTCATTTGGCTGAAAGTTCAGATGTTTTAAAACCATTTCTAGCTATATCTTTCCCATAAAAAGTATCAAATTAACAATGACCAATATTACATGTACAAATTTGATAATTTCATTTGAATATGTATATTTTGCTAAATGATATATTTATACATAATGCATCAGTATCACATGTGCCTAGATAGTCGCAATCTAATAGAAAATATTAACATGTTTTTCAATCTCAGTTGTAAACAATTTCCAATTCAATTAGTCTGTCATAACATAATTATTATGTACTGAACCACCACCTAGTGCTTATATTAAACTTCCAAAAATTTTACATATATTTAATTGATCTTATGATGTCACTAATTGACATTAAGTTTTGGAATTTCAAATTGTAACCGTTTGTGTTCACGCCCAGAGCATGTGCTATTTGTACTACTCATTCTACCATTCATATGTGGAGTGGAGCTTGTGTCATTTTGTTATTTATTTTGTATTTTATACATGGAGCGCCTACCATTTGTATTAATTATTTGGTCATGCACATATGGAACATATAACATACATACATTATTTTGTTTTGCATGAGCGGAGCACGTACTGCTTGATCTTGTAGAGTGTTACGGATTTAGAAGTATTCCCAAATTAGCAACAAAAAAGGTTGTCCATAAGCATCTTGGAAAATATATATGTACATACATACATATACGTGCACGCGCAGACACACACACACATATGTAAAGTATGTGTATGAGAGATTAGGTTTTCCTACTCTCGGTTAATAGTAATAATAAGACAGAAATCCAATCCAACTTTTTCATGTGAAGTTGACTCCATCTGTGACCTTCCCTAGTAGTGATTGTGTACAGTTCACAACCATAGGAGCCTCCAGCAAAGATAGAAGTACCCTTTGCTTATTTTGGCTAGGGAACCAATATACTCGTTCAGATCGCGAGTTCAAACAAAACAAAATAAATCCAACAACTTTTCAAGCCCATTTCGATCCCCATGATCAACGAGAGGCATGCGGCAACCAGGACAGTTCCAATCAGAATCCTGGTGGAAGCAAGTGAAGTCCGGTGGTTTATGATTGAACACCACTGAATCCTTGATTCAGTATCCTATCTATACCAAAGTTTGGATAGAAAGACCAATCCATTCTATTCCCCGACCGAAGGAATGAGTGGTTGTTCTTCTGGTCTAGAGAAAGAAAAAAAAGTAGATTTCTGCACATACATATATGCACGTATAGCCCCAAGGAGTGGACATTCCTTAGGGTCTAATCACCGAGTCTTTAATCTTTAAACCCTCGAAGGTGACTGTTTGGTTGAGCATCAAACTGAAGGTTAACAGGTGCAAGGCTCACACTCTGACGAAGATGCATGAACACATGATGTATGTTGGCAACAAACTTGCACCACTCAAGATTTAAGAGCGGAGCTTGGTTCCCCCTATCTTACAAAAAATACATAAATATATATACGAGTGTGTACATATGTAACCATCCATGGCCCATCTAGGTTTTGCCCCTTTATATTTCCCATCAGATTTGATAACTCAATTGATGGAATGATGTAAGAGAAAGAAAAATGATAGAAGTATGAGAAAGAGTGTTGATTATTCACATCAAATACGTTCATCGATTTATGAGATTTAATGGTCAATATAAAAGGATTGCAAAGGGGCTATATGTGTGTGTGGGAAAGATCGGGACCTTATTTTGGCTACACCTCAAATCCCCCTTGATTTCAATCACATGTTCTCATTTAAATAATTATAATTTCTCTCCCTTGTCACTTCATACTATTATTTAAATGGAAACATATGGTTGAAATCAGGGGATTAGAGTTGTATTCTAATTTCGACCACAAATTTGTATTTAAAGATTTGGTGTTTCACTCTGGACACAACAAGCTATTAATTAAATACAAACTTGTTGAAATTAGAAGGCTAAGATTGGAGGCTAAATTAAGGGGGGTTGCTGCCTAGCTCATTCTTATATACATATATGTATGTATAGCCAATTTTTGATTTATGTGTTCTGCTAAGACCTATTAGCTAATATTGAAATCAACATCAAACTATTTTTTCTTAAATACATATATGTTAAAATATCGATCACGACACAATTATGATATATCGATGATATTTTGCTAATATTGGCAAATATTATATCGATATTTGATACAATATCGCTGAAAATAGTAAAATATCATCCTTTTTTTGGAAGTATGGAAATGCTTCATATCACTGCAAAACTCCAGAGTATATATGCAATTCTTTATATGTGTGTGCGTACTCGCTCACACACACAAACATACCTGCATATATAGACACACACATAAATACATGTATGAATGTATATAAATATTAATATATACATATATTATCAAACAATCTAACGATTGTTTAATGTAGAAAACATATATTGCATTATCTGCATTTCTCGGCATTTTTGGCATTCTGTGAAAATGTAGGCATTCCACGAACATGTATTGCAATAGACATTTTGTGTCGATTATTTAATCAGTTGCATTAATCATTTTATGTTTGTGACAATGTATGATTTATGTGCAGAAAAATATTTATTACTAAGTATTTCATCATTCTAAGCAATAATTTTATCTTCTTTTTGATAAATGACAAAGTTGGAGAAATTATATGCTTTTGATGGGGGAAATGCATTATTTGAAAGAAGTGTTATTACTATTTATAGTATTTTATATAAGTATTTATCATCATCAAAAAGCCTTGGCGCAACGGTTAGGTCATCTGCATGGTGATCTGGATATCCAGATTCGATTTCGAAAACAGCATTTTCGCAATGCGAGGAAAAGACTGCGTACATTATCGATCTTTCTAGACCCCGCTATCGTGCGGGAGCCTCGTGCACTGGGTTCCACCTATTTGTCATCATCAAAAGGAAGATAATGTTAGAACCTTAGTTTTGATGATGTCAACGAAAAATGTTCCACGAACTATTTCATTGCAGATTTAGCTTGGACGATATATATAAAATACAGTTATTTCAGAATATCTTATATCGACAAATGACAAACTATGACTAATGAAAAGACTATGGCAATTAATGAACTTTAATGAAGTCCTGAGTAACAAAAGAAACAAGATTTGACATCGAATAACTAAGTTTTTATGCTTAAGTCGATAGTCGAGTCTTAGAGTTTATATTATGGTTTGGAGCACATCTTCTACGTCCAGTCCCTAAGCACCTCTTAGGATTTCCTTTCAAACACCTCACTTAACTCAGAGGAATCATTTTACAATACAGACTGTCTTAGCACCTCACAGGCCTATCTTTTGATAAAAGTAGAAAATGTTCTCCGACAAAGTTCTGTCTAAAATACACGATTCTTGTCACTATAATACAACAACTCCTACATCCACTTGATATGGATATGAGTAGAGGTTCAGATGTTTAGGAGTTTGAGTATGAGAATATCTAATTAAATGATCAGAGAAGCAGTAGTGATCAAAAAGTCGGTGAGAGAGAAAGTAATAGAATTTGTATTCTGAAAACTGTTGTCCAAATCTGAAGTCTACTACTGCTTTTATAAAGACGAATGGATGCGTTGAAGAGTGGTGACTGGTCAGAGAGATGCCATCAAGAGAAGCACCGATCTGAAGAAGAAGCGGTGAAGAGATGCAAAACAACGGTAAGAAAACAGAAGGGACAGGCACGCACAGCAGACCGCCACCAGTGGGACATCCACCGGTCGACCGATGGTAGTAGGAAATGTCTGTTGTGTTGTGTTGTGTTTGTGTATGTCTTTTATTTTCTTTGTTTTCAAAGTTGGTTGATTTCCTTAGCTCCGAAAATTCTAAGAAAAATTGTAGAAGTGAAGTGTATGATTTCGGAGTGTGTGGCAAGGATTGGAATGAAATGGGGTCATATGAGTAGTTTTACAAAATATAAACTCTAAGACTCGACTATCTACTTAAATATAAAAACGTAGTTCTTCGATATCAAATCTTGCTTCTTCTATCACTCAGAGACTTCATCAAAATTCATCAATTACCACAGTCTTCTCATTGGTCATAGCTTGTCGTTTGTTGATATATGATCTTCTGAAATAGCTATATTTTATATAGTTTTCCAAGCTAAATTCTACAATCAAATAGTTAGTGGAACATACATTTCGTTGGTATCACTAAAACTAAGATTTTAACATTCACATTCTTTTTTATAATAACTACTTATATAAAATCCTATAGATAGTAATAACACTTCTCCTAAATAATGCATCTCCCCCTATCAAAAGTCATATAATTTCTCTCATTTATCATTTATCGAAAAGAAGATAAAATTATAGCTTAGAAGGATGAAACAATTAGCAATAAATATTTTTCAGGACATAAATCATACACTATCACGAACATAAAATGATTAATGCAACTGATGAAATAATCGACATAAAATGTCTAGTGCAACACATGTTCACATAATGCCTACGTTTTCACATATTGCCACAAATGCAGAAAAAATACAGATAATGCTACATGTTTACAAAATAATCAAAATAATTTGATAAATAGTGCTGAAATGTAAATCATACCGAATCAAATATTATCAACTAATCAGAACTTGAGGAGAGCCGTGTAGGAGTGGGAGCTCGTCCTCTCTTCTTTGGTTAGGATGTACCACAAAGCCTATAAAGCATTCGAGTGATGAGTCCAAGTTCCTTTCTAATATATGTCAGCTCTTGTCTTAATTTCAGTTTGTTTTTTTAGAATTGTTTCTTGCTTTTTTAGAACTTTTTCTTATACGCCTCATCACTATCATAATAAAGAGATAATAGCTTATCTGATGTCTCTTCCTCCTCTTAAATATCCTCTTTTACATAAGTTAAATGAGTCACGTCTTCAATATATGAAGGATGAGGCTGAAAGGTTTTAGGAATTTTCATTCTTGCAAATACTCCTTAATTGGAAACTGTACCAGAAACATTCTTCTGTACTTGCTCAGATCTCAAATTAATCTCAAAGTACATAAAAATTCAAGTAAGCAAA
The DNA here is from genome assembly GCA_030737815.1 of Allium fistulosum. NCBI lineage: Eukaryota > Viridiplantae > Streptophyta > Magnoliopsida > Asparagales > Amaryllidaceae > Allium > Allium fistulosum. Next base: position 640,504,942 of record CM060901.1, read on the forward strand.
TTACTATAGGGATTGTAAGGTCTCGGTTTTCTGGATCGAGTACTATCAAGCATGTTTCTGAGAATTAAATCTGCCCAGTTGACACCCAAGCCACCAAGAATTGCATAAGTGCATTGTTGACGTACAAGTAGGCTTCACCAAGACTATGTGTTTTAAGTACAATATTGTGTTGTACAATCCTTAGAACTAAATGTGTTTTCTCTTAGATTATCCTTTTTAATCCAATCTCCTTTATTTTGATGAAAAATTTCGTACAAAATTACATCATCATTAGTTTCTAAATCACCGAAAAATGTTCTACCGGCACGCATTTACAAAATCGTACCCAAAGTCCTAGCATCCAATCTTGTGCATATCTCATTAACAGATGTATACAAAACAAATTCATCGTTTTCGTTTCCAAGCCTTAAGTTAGCATTGAACAAAGTCATATATCGAGGGTAAATCTCTTTCAAATTCATCGATGGATAAAATATGCAAAACTTTTAATTGTATGAATCAAAATCAAAGAATTTTACCAGCCTCTCCACTAGATTGTTGAAATTGATCGTAGCCTTGTAAGCTTTGATGGATTACAAGTCATTGTTGAGCCAAACTTTTATTTGTGGTGTTAGAATAGACATTTGTGTGGATTTTGCTATTAAAATGATGGGTTTTTTAGTGCAAGGGTTTGAAAAGAGCAAAAAAAGGAGAAGAGAACGAGGGCTTGGGAAAGGGTTTATAGGTTTTTTAATCGAAGTTTTAAAAAAATCAATGGCTTGGATGATTTTAAAAAAAATCCACAACCACTGATGCACAGGTGAGGACCTCATCGGTCCAACGGTGGAAAGTAGAAATTGATTTTTGTAGTTGTTTTTTGTGTATATAAAAATACACACACATATGATATAGATATCAACAATAATCATTACTCGTCGTTATATGAACACCACTCATGGTGCCCAGGCGTAGTAGATGATTCTAAAGATTTGTATGATATACACGCTGCTGGTCTTGATCCCTTGGGTGCTGCTCGTTTTGTTTTTAATTTAGGAGGACTAGTAACAGGGCTATAACAAATATGTATGTTATCGTTGTGTAAGGATGATTTCAATTTAATGCTTGCACTGTCCGAAATAATCAATGAATCATTTCGGTTACCAGATCCACTAATGTTATTTGTTGTGTCGGTATTTAAACAAAAACTCCTTAACGTCCTTTTGATAAACTAATTTTACGACCATGTTTTTTCGAAACTTGATCTTGACGAATTTGCTCTCCACCATAGAAGTCAAATTCAACGCAAAGTTTCCATTCTACTGGGTGAATCATTTCCATGTTGTTTGACTACCGAATTATGTTATCAGACATGATTTTTTGATTATTTGCTAAACATTATTGCAGGTCCATAATGTAATGAAGTTGTACAGGATCATTAAGCCGGTTAATGGAAAAACTTGGGGGCGTAGGCTAGAAAACAATTTTCTTTTGTATGTCATTGCTTATGATATTTTACTTGCAAATCTTGAAAATGAAAAATGTGAAGATGTTTGCAATAACAGATGAATAAATAGTGCGCAAAACTTAGAGAAAAGAAAGGACAGCCAGAAAACAAGATATAAATAAAAGATGGTGAGTTTCCTTCAGCAAATCTGAGTTATGCAACAATATTCCAAAAACTAAATTTGTTTCTAAGCAACCCAAATAATGATAAAAATTATTTTATTTCAGTTAAAGAACAAATACCAAGATCTCTTCATAATTTAAGAAACGTATTTTCACATGAAGGTTTTATAAAAATATCCGAACATTGAATTTTTTTTTTCAACGTTATCACGTAAAAAATGATGTCTTATATCAATATATTTAGTTCTGGAATAATTAACAGGATTTTTCGGTAAATTAATGGCACTAGTATTATCCCAGAAACACTCGATTTCTTTAAATTAACACCAAAATCGTGCAATGTATATTGCATGTAGATAGCTTGTGTACAAGCCAAAGCAGTAGAAATATATTCTGCTTCACGTGTCGATTTCATTAGAATTTTGTTTCTTACTAAACCACGATACTAGAAATTAATCGACAAAGTGGCAGGTGCCACTATTTTTTCTATCTGTTTTGTATCCTTCAAAATCAGCATCACTGTAGGACATTAATTGAAAGGACAACCTTTTGGATAAAAAAGTCTGTAATCTTTAGTGTTGGTCTAGTAAGTAGTAACGCAAATTCATTTTACTGCTTGTAAATGTAACTCTTTGAGATTAGCTTGAAATCTAGCACATGGACAAACACTCATCATTACATATGGTCTACTAGTTGTTAAATATAACAAGTATCATATCATACTTTTATAGAGTTCCTATTCAATGTCCCTACCATTCTCATTTTGTCAAGGTGTAGGTTGGTGCTCATTAATGTGGTTTTGCTTAAGGACTAGACGTAGGAGAGATGCTCCAAACCAGGATAAATCTCAGTATGATCTTTTACTTTGCTTTGCTTACTTTTCAATTTATTTTATCACTCATACTACAAGTATATAAGTAGTGTTGACCATATTATCAATATATGATCCTTCCGCGCTTTCACTAAAAATCGACATAAAGAGTTAATTGGTTAATTCAAAGAAGAAGATCTATAAACGACATATTCGGCTAAAATGGTCAAATTTATATTTCGCATTAGTTAATACTGATTATTTTTTGTTTTGTAAAATAATGACATAGAAAACATATAGTTTGAACTAATTCTGAAATTATTTTAGCTCAATATTTTGAAAATTGTACAGCTAAAATTAAAATATATGAAATTTCAAGTTTACAAAATAAATACAAACGGTTTTATAAATAATTTCAAGATGTCAAATTTTAGTTTTTGATATAATATTCCTAGTTATGAGAAGTGCTACATGGCACAGAGCAACACACATGAAAAGGCACACCAAAGATGCAAATGGCATGTCTTCTACCAGAAAAATACACCGTATGCTTTGAGATAATTTGTTTCGTGTTTTCAATTAGTAGTTTCAAGAGTACTTACTATAATTAATTTCATGGATTATCATAACTATATGTGTGTGTGTAACACCAACAAAATGGAAAATATTGGTGATGACTATAGTTAGAATTATAGCACAAATATTTACGGACAATACACAACAGATAAATTAGTAAATTTATTATTTGATATCTATCTAATTTCGTTCTTGGGTATTTAACTTTTTTTGTGTTGTGTGCTTCTGTATTAAGCCGGATATGGCTGTGCTATCAAGTCGAAATTGCTAGAGTTGTGCATGGATTGGTTCAGATATGCAATCAAGCACCAACCCGCAGATTACCATGTAAACGGAACACTAGAAACCTACCTACTTCAAACTGGGAAGCTTTTATTTGATAAAACATTCATGTTAACTTGCACCAACTCCCATCCGAGCTGACTCGTTTGCATCTATTACAAACAAATTCTATACTATGTTTTGGCAACATAGTGTTTCACCCCAAACTGCTAATATATGAATTGATGAGCTTAAAACTCTACGCTTAACTTTCTTCCAACTATTTTTTTATTTTATTTTTCACATGTTATTGGTCCTCAAAAATGTATATTTCAGAATATATAGTTTCAAGCTTTATCTACCCCTCCCCTCCACTCACCCCCCCCCCCCCCCCGAGCCGATGGGAAGGGTACCCCTAGTGGGAAAGATGACCGAACGAGAAATCCACTCCAAGCAATTTAGGTATATAATGATATATAGGGAACTCTAAAAGCCTGCATATGAGAGGGCTTATAGACATAACCAGTGAATGAAGTTGAAAATATACGCTTTGACTACCAATAAACAGTAATAGTGCACAGAGTTTTAAAGCAATGTATTCAACAATACAGCATCGGCCGTCTCTGACTAAACATAAGACATAAATATAAAAAGCAACTGACAGCTGATGGGTACAGATTAAACAACATTCATCTGGTGAACACCGGAAATAAAAGTATAGCCAAAAGAGAGAGAGAAAAACCTGAGCTGAAGCCCCGCCAAGTTCTATGATCCCTGTAGTTTCAAGAGGATCCCCTCCTATAGAGCCAAGGGCATAGTTAGCAGAAACCCATGCATATACACCTTCATCAGAACCTGTAACGAGATTATTTGAATAATCAGAATTACACTGACCTAAGGAAAGACAAGGTTACCTAACAAACTATATATAGCTGTAAAAACGTTGATTTTGTGATTTAATGCCATAGATCATACTCCCATCTCCCATCATATAATAACAACTAAAATATTTGTCATGATGAATTTTTTTGTACAAAAATCTAGCAGAAGCGCATCATAATATGCACCCTCAAGTATAAAACACCGCCGCCAACCACTACCTAGTCCAAGAGAAGAAAATATGCAGAGCAAATGGTATTGTCGCTTAGGTCGAATCTCACGCCAATACAGAGGTGCATCCCTTTTTTTATACCATGACATAACTGATGAATCTAACATTCCCACGTAAAGCTGATAAAAAAACCATTCGCGTTATTATTATCAGTGAATGAAACTATCCATTTGGTGTCTTACTCCTTGATGTAAAACAAGAAGATGGTTTGTTAAAGGGAGAAGCAAAACGGCGAAGGAGGTCACTGGGTTAGAGGGGGAACTTGAAATACATCATAAAATGTATGAGAGCAATTTTTTTAGTCCAAGGCTTCTTATAACACAACGCTTCTTATAACATAAAATAATGTATACTTAATTCCTAAAATACGGTTATCATTTCTTATCAAATTCCTGTTTCTTATTGTTGGATATTTTCAAATATAAATGGGTTTGGTTTTTATGTTTGTTTTAGAAGAAAGAATAAGAAAGAGAGAACGTGGTTTAGTCCCATATTGTGAAATAAATGATTTTATATTTGTTTAAATATAAAATTCTTAAGCGAAAGTTGGACCCTTAGGCACCCAGTTGTTTTTTAATGGGTTGAAGAAAGGGTAAGCATGTTAACGTGCGTGCGCACCGCCGTCGATCAGGTTTGTGTTTAGGTCCAAATTATATTTTGGAAAGATTTTTAAAAAAAATTATAAGGGAACTTTTTCAGCTCGTTCACAAGTACAAAAGTTCCAATTCGAATTGTTACAAATTACGTGACATTTGGTTGTTACAGTCAACAAGCATGACATTTGAAAGAAGAAGGAAAATCTGACTGTTGTAGCCGATGAACGTGACCGTTGGATTGAGTGGGAGCGATTGTTGACAATCAGATGCGTCCCTTCGCGGTCTATATAAAGGTCAGGCCAGATTTCCTCTAGAAAAAAAAACTTCTTCTACTCTTCATTTTTCAAACTCTACGTTACATCATCGGCCTCTGATATAAAAACAAGTATTCTTGGTTGAATCCAAATCGTACAAACTCTGAATTCAGTTTCGCTATTTAAGATTCCATTCAATCCTGAAGTCAATAATTCAATAACTCATGTACCCTCGAAGTGTTGAATTATTGTCTAAAGGAATCTTTTATAAAGATCCTTGAAGTCAGAAGAACAGTTTGCATCATCGTCATCCTCGAACCATAAATTTCCAATAAATTTTTAAAAATAGTTCAACATGGAAGGTTCGAGCAATGTCAATGCCCTACAAGTCTTGAATCGGCACCTAATCCGTTTGGAGTGCTTTGATGGAGCAATTTCACTTGCTGACAAAAGATCATGAAATTTTTTCCGATCATCGTCAAACTATTCTATATAATAAAAGAAGGCTTGAAGGAAATACTCGATGAAACTCCTATGGATGACGATGCGCTTAAGACAAAACGTGCAAAGTGTAAAGAATACAATTTTATGTACAGAAGACGCATTCTAAATGCACTGTCAACTTCTGTTTACAATGCACATCGAAGCCTGTAAACAACGAAAGCTTTATGGACAACATAGTAAATCAAATATCGCATATAAGAGGCAAGTAACAAAAAATTACTTATATGCAACTTTATGGATTTCAAAATGATTGACGATAAACCATTATTGGACAAGTGAAATTTTATATAGAATAAATCAACTTAGGAATGCAAAGATCAAAACTCCATGAAATCATTTATAATTGAAGTCATAGTACTTAGGCTTTCTCGATTTTGGAATGATTATAATAAAAAATTAAAGCATGCAGGAGGGATATGATTTAAAAAAGTTTACGGTGTCACCTTGGCATAGAAGATGACTCTTGTAGTCGAGAACTAAATGGTAGTCACGAAACTGAGTTTCATTCTAAAGCTAATAATGTTATAACAAATTTATTGAAGCCTAAAAATGAAACACGGTTTGAAAGGAAAAATCATCCCGAGAAAGATAAAAAGAAAGGCGCTTGTACTGTAACAAGCCCGGTACCGTCGTCTACAAAAGAAATAGCATAAAGCAATGTGGTCAAAGACTCACTTGTGATTGTAGTACAAGAAGCATACTCGACTGGTGGCATAGAAAATGATTGGTTGTTTGATACTAGATCAACTATTTATATATTCAATAATCGCAGTGCTCTTCATAAAAGAGGCAGAAGCTGTAAAAATCCTAGGATCACTCTTTGAATCTGATGTTTCCGCTGTAGAAGCTGAAGCCTTTTGAGTAACAACTTTGTTTTATTCTTCAACTTGGGGCAACTTGCAATATAATATCCGGGCCTTCTATAATAATGACAAACTCCATTCGGAGCTCCTCTTAACTAAGACCTTGACTTGCATCTATATCCACCATATTTGGAGCTACTCTTACTTCTTCCCCTTTAGGTAATAAGGCCTTCGGAATCATTCTTTATGCTCATGTTTGCTAACTTTCCCCTCAACATCTCATTGTGCAAATTTATCTTCACATCCTCTAAGCAAATAGAAGAGCGTTCATAGATCATATAGTTAACAAAAGTGATACTCCACAGGCAAAGAACATAAAAAATGACAGTTTGCGCTTCATCCTCAATTTTTACTTCAGTTGCTTGAAGATTCATAACAAGTGTGTTTAGGATATCCACGTGAGATAATACATTGGTTCCAGGCTTCATCTTCAACAAGTAAAGTTGTTGCATGATGATGCGGTTGGTGAAAAACTAATCGTAGAACTTTTTTTGAATATCATTCCATAATTCTTTAGCGGTTTTCACATGAGTAAACTCTCGAAGTACTTCATCGGAAAGGCTAAGCTGGATGGTAGTAAGAGCATCCTCTTTCAATTCCTCAACCTCTCCATGTGCTAATTTCTTCCATTTCTCTAGATCTGAGACAACCTTAAAAGTCCTCTCTTTCTTCAATACCGCTTCCATCTTCATCTTCCATGTGTCTAAATCTCCATTTCCATCAAATCTAGTGACTTCATAATTTGTAGAGCTTCTACAGTACTATTCTTTGTAGAATTAGACACAGTTAAAATAGTCTTCAAACAAAACGACAAGCTCTGATACCAAACTGCAGTGAAAAAATCAGATTTTAGGCAGCGGAAGCAGAACACCCAATAATCTAGTCTATGGACAATCTCAACAATTCCAATCCAACGAAGAGAATAAAAAGAAAATCAAAGAGCGCAAATTATAGATAAAAGACAAAAAGAAAAGAACACACCGATATAACGATGTTCGGCTATGCCTACATCCTCGGACCCAACAACCTTTATTATTTCTTCGCTTCAAGAGGAAGTACAACATAAGAAGAATATAAATCACTCAATAAATTTCTCACCCTATAATAGACACAGAAATAGGGACTTTATTGAAAATATTTTGTGGAGAACTCTCTTGTCGTCTTGTGTTGAAAAGATAAACAAATGTCTTCATATATATATATAAGGGGAAGGATAAAGACTGCCTTGGAGATAATGATGAAATCTTCCCGGATTTACTTGATTTGATTTCAACACAAATTTAGCATAGTGGAAATTAGCCACAATGGTCTCTTTAGCAAGTGCAATTAGTTTCTAGAACACACAACTGAAATAATTACTTTTAAGGACAAAATGCAAAATAATTAGTTCTAAGGCCTAAAAACCTATGAAATTATGTCTTTGAAAGTAATTGGACTGCTGACTTTGTTCTTAAAAGTAATTATTCTGCTGACTTTGGCATTGAAATTAATTTCTGTGGATGTGTGTCCTAGAAACTAATTGGACTGCAAAGTTTGTCCTTCTAGTGAAATGCCCCTTTAGCATATTGGTATTTGTTTACACGTATATCCTTATTTGATTGATTCTTCAAATTAATTAATATATCTTCTGAGATTAATTGATTATCTTCTTATTTGTTTTCCATATTTGATTGATAGCGGAAATCAATTAATATCTTCTCTTTTAATATTTGAAATAGATTTAAATCGTTCAAATTTAACAAACTCAACCTTATTGGATGTACTAAAAAATGTATCATCCCTAACTTATTCAGTGTGTGTATGCTCGAATCTGCACGTGCACCAGAAGGCTAAAAGGATGTGTATGCAGGAAAATAAGCAATAGTTTAGCCCAATTTATGTCTAGCAAGTTGAGTTAGGGTATGTTGGTCGTCAATTTATCACATCCGCTGATAAACAAATAAATATTAAATCTCAAATTATTTTCACAATTAACGTTTAGGCATCCATGGTTCCTGTTAAACATGGTTTTCAGCCACACATTAAATCTTCAACGGCGAAAGGGTGAATCGTTAATATGGAAGCACATGACGAAAATTAAATCCAGGGTCATATATGTAGCTACGAAGGATGGTGATGGTGCATTCATATATGTGAAAAAATAGGTGTAACTTATACACTAGTTTATTCCAAATAGTAAATGTGGACTTTCATATATATGTGTGTGTATAATAAATTCCCTTGGTAAATAAAAAAAAGACAAAGGACAGCCTGGATTTAAACTCAATAAAGACATCGAACGGCTATAATCTATCCATATAATCATACAAACCCACGATTGAGACAAAAACCCACATTCTTTTGAAAACCACAAACCATTACCGCAGCGAATTTTCATCCCCATTTTGTATTCCTCTCTTCCACGTAACAGTAATCTCCGTCCAAGAATTTTCATGTTTTCCATCCTTTATCTCCAATTCTCCACTCACCGTCTTCTCATTGGTACAATATATCCAGGATCCTAATCATGCCACATGTATGAAATTGAGAAATTTGACGTAGAATTTTCACACCTTGAGCCACCACGATCTATATTATCATTTAACTCATCCTCCCCAATATCTACACGATCATCTTTAAATTAACATTTTATGTTAACCTTCTCATCGTTCATTTTAATTTATTTTTAGCATGCTATGTCAATTTGGTGAATCCCTAAATTTCTTTCTCTACTGCTTCCATCTTAACTTACGTTGAAATCATCAGATGATGTTTCAATCATGGTAAGCTTTTTTGCTCTCTCATCATTTAGTTTCCAATAATTCAATTTAAATTTTGTAGTTGATTGAATTCTATAATTTTAGGTTGTGAGTCATGTTGATTACATTTTATTAGTGATAACGTGCTATTTTACTAATAGTGGTTTCACTGAGTTTCGAGAACTTTCAGAACTAATAGATTATGTTTATTTTCTCATCGTATAATCCTTCATACAGTATTTCACTAATAACGCATGCCTTTGTTTGATTTATGTAATATTAGGTGTGAAGGTTCTTGCATTCTTCAATTTTGGAGGATAGAAATAAGAGGATTACAAAGGTATTTTGCTACAGGTTAAAATCATTTTAAACTTGGGAGACAACTGCTTGGTTATTACTTTTTGCGGAATATGTACAAAACTTTCATATCCTACTATTTTGTTAACGATTCCTTAATTTTTCAATCCATAACTAATATTTTGTGTGCACTAAGATTAGGCAGCTTTTGAATTTTATTTGGCTAATTTTTTATGCAGCTTTTTTCGAACATTGAAACTGAGGATTTTGCAATGAAAGCCGATTTCTTCTTTGCAAATTTTATTTTAGTTGAATTTACAATTTTTTATTGTTTTTTCTCCAATTTTAATTAATCTTTCTGTGTGCTTATTTATAACTATTTTCCACTAACACTCTTCTGATCATCATATGTTTAATATGTTGCGTACAAAGACCACATATATTATTGTTTCTTTTCCTCATTTTAGGTGCAACTCATTTGCAGCTTTCCTTCCACAAGAATTAAGAGTCCAACATATTTGAAGCTAAACCATCTCAATTGGCAGCATCAGAAGTCAAAAAAGTTAGAGGTTTGAAACCCACTTTTGGGGTTAGCTTTGAAACCTTCCATAACAGTCTCTATGCACTTTGTTTGGTTATGACAACTTTGGATTTTAGTTTTGCTTATTAATTAATGCAAAATATCACATATATTTTAATACATATTACACAAGTAATCTCAATATTATTGAATATATGTAAAATGCAATGTGCTTAAAGTTAAGTTATGCATTGTTAACTCTTGAAAAATGAAACATACGAATTATTTATCATGTTAATTATATAACTCCCTTTTGTTTTTTATGCTAAAATGAACACCATTCAATATTATTTTTTCCTTCTAAAATGTAAGAATATCATATCTCAATGTATTTTACAGTCATTCCAGATGAACTAATATTACAGTATATCTAAACACAAGAAATGCATTAGTTCCAATACATATAGGTAAGTCACTATTTTATAGTTTTATATGCTATTTTTTGTATGGTTTCAAATGGTATAGGTACTGACTTAGCTGTAGCAAAATCTATTTTTATATGGAATATGTTGTTGAGAAAAATACCATTTATACAATAAATATGATGATAATATTGTTAAAAGATAACTCACTTTTATTGGTGGTGTTAGCAGATGATAGAAATTATAGTTATGAAAATAAATGATACCTTCTACAAATTTTTTTGCATTAAATTATTATGTCGTTAGCTGTGATAAACGAGGTGGAAGGAATCCGTGCTTCAATAAAAAAAATTGTTTGTGTTAAGATTTCACGTTCACACTATGATTCATGGAATGATTAGTATGTGGTGTTGGAAGTGGAAAGTGCTAAGCAAATTCAGTTATCACAATTGTAGAGTTAAGTACTGAAGATATAATTAATTAGTTAATATGGCAAACAATAAATTGTAAATTAATATCTTTTAAGTTCGAGTTTCAAGACAAATCACTTGCAAAATTTGTTTATTTCAGCTTACACAAATGGTTTTAGTAATTTAGGAAAATACCTTTACCAATAAATTTCTCAGATTCAAATTGTTGGTTGGTATATTAAATTTGATATTCTAGGGACTGCTTTATTTTTCTCATACAGAAAAAATGGTATGTATGCTTTTTTTGGGTACGAGAGGTGACTTGATGTAAAGCTAGAACAAAGATTCTCTTCGAGTTCACTGTTACAGTTCAAATTGGACATGATGTTTGGCAATGGTATTATAACAACGAGAAACATGTATATGTTTAATTTAACTGTTAGCCGTTACTTTTGATACATTATTGCATTCCATGTTTGGTTTAACTTATTTCAACTACATCTGCTCAGAATCAAATGCAATATTAGCAGGAGGAAGAATGGCTAACATTGACTAATTTCTTTCTTTGCATAAAAAATAGGCTTACTAGCATATGGATATGTTATTACATATAAAGATAGAGAGTTATCATTCGTTGTGTTTGACTCATTAGAGCATAAAAGGTATTATTTCATTTCTCAAGAATTATTTGAAATTGAAGAAGGGTGTTTTGTAGGATTGTCCAAAATTATGGTAGCACTAATATATTAATCAGTAAATGCCGTAAAATGAACAGTCAATGGTGATTGCTTCAGTAAAACTTTAGTGTGGGGCATTTAAGTTTTTGAAATTATGATGAAGTATACATTTATTTAGCATTAATCAAATTTGATAAGGACATTAAGTTTCTTTGTTTCTTTTTTCTAGAAAAGAAAAGTTTTTGTAAATGGTAAGTTTTATTAAGTGGAAATTAGGATCCGTCCCTTATTTTCAAACTTAATACCTGAAAAAAACTTCTTAAAAACAAGTTTCATGAAACATCACTGTCAAAATTATCAGCGAAAATAAGCATTTTAAACTGCACTATTTGCAGTTAGAACTGTGAATGTTTGCAGTTTAAAATGCAAATAAGTGCAGTTTATAATGCACATATCTATAAATTAAATATTTGCAGTGTGTACTGCAAATATTTAAAGTGTAGACTATAAATTTTCATTTTGCAAAAATGTGCAGTTAAAACTGCAAATATGGACTTTTTAAATGCACATTTTCGCTGTGAACTTTGACAGAGATGGTTCATGAAACCTGTTTTTGAGAAGGGGCGGAAGTAAATTTTAAAACTTTTGGAAAGTGTTTGAAAAAACGACCCTTTTATTGATTTACCATCTATTAATAGCTTCTTTGTTTTCTGATATGTTAACACTTTGGGTAATTAATTGAATTGTATATTTATAAATACCATGTTACTTATTTTTTCATTATATTGCTTTATCTACACATTCTCTTTTGCACATACATCACAATGAAAGAAACACAAGTACTCGATACATGTAATGTAATGGTGTGTAAATATAAACGAGTTTTGGGGGTAAACTCTTTTATTGGATGTCTTAATCTAAAAGTTTATAACAGTTAAAAACTGCATGATACAAAGTCTAATAAATTACTATTTTGTCTAAATGGTTATTTTCTCAATATTATTATCATCACAATATATTTTCATATATCCTATGTTACTAATTGAAGAAATGCATTACTTTACTAAAAACAATAGAAGTTTCCGGTATAAGTATCCATATCCAGAAATAATGATAACCATATTTCATAATTTTAAGAAAATGTTATTTTATGAGTGTATACCATATCCCCCTTATCAGAGAAACAAGTATTAATACTAAACTGAGAGTAGGGACCAAGTTTATCAAAATGAAAAAGTTTACCATGTATTCACAGTTAGCTCATATTTTTTAAAATAATATTCACATAGATTTTTTTTTCTACTTCATACTACCCACTAAAACACTTGCTAATTTTCACATCCGTGCCATCGGCACGGGTGTTATACTATATATATATGCACGCACGCACTTACTTCCAAACATCCATTTCATTTGGCAATGTATTGCCAAATGTGAATGATATGTTGGGTGAATTGCTATTCTGGTTGGCAATTTGTTGCATACTTAAGTTCGTCACATGAAGCATTATTGAATGAAGGGGTGCTGAAAATTGCTAGTCTAAAAATAGCCAATGTTATGATTGAATTAAAGATACAGTTAAAGATCAGTTTTCATAAAGAGGAAGTCCTGAAGCCCTTGATAACATTCAAGCGCATTGTCCATAATTGTTATTATCAACTGCAACAGACATAGAAATATAAAATCAACACATGCAACTTCTTTCTTAGCATCCCTGATAGGGTTACTCTACTACCAACAAAATACCCGTAGGGAGTGCATATCATTACCCATTTTGTCAATGAATCAATATTTCATATCTTGTGGACCGGCGGCTATATGCTAGCATTGGGGTATGAGTATGTTAGAGCCATATAGGATTAATACTGTATTGTCACTGGGGTTGCTCTAATACATACCCGAAATAACGGTAGCCCATTCATCAACAAACTTAAACCCAGATTTCCTTAAAACACGCCGACAGCTCTCTATGATCTCCTCCCTCGCCTTCTCATCTTCAACCATTCTCAGCCCAGCTGTCGCCATCAACCTCACCTCCGTCTCACCCCACTTTTCCCTCCCTACCTTCCCCTTCCCAAATTCAACTAGTTTCATCAACCCCTCCCCCGCTTTATCCGGGTTATCTACATACGTGGACAGCCCTGGCGATATCCGCATTTCGTATGTAGAATCCAAATCGATCGTAATCGGGATCGAGCTCGAATCAGGGTTGAATTTGTAACCGAAGATGTGGATGCGGGTGCCTGAGCTTCCGGCATCGATAACGATGGAGAATTTGAGAGGGTGTGAAGGGAGGAAAATGAAGAGAAGGAGGATAGAGGTGGGGATCGAGATCAAGAGCAGTAAGGTTAGGGTTTTTTTGGGATTTTTTGGGCGTGGAGAAATTTTACGGGTGTACTTTAGGGTTGAGAGATCCATTTGAAAAGGAGGAGGAAGAAGAGATCCGATTTGTCCTTCAACTTCTTCTTCCTCCGTGCTTTTTTTTGGTGGAAAGAGGACAGTGAACTGCAAATTAGTATTTATACCGTATGAAATTTCATAGCAATATTTCACGCCGTTAATTCTCTCACTGCTTTTCATTTTTGTTTGGCTGTTTTTCATTTTCTTTTTAATTTAAATATTCCTCCTTTTCACTTTTTAAATGTTAATAAATTATAAAAATACCTTTAAACGATGGTTCAATACATCCGTCCCATCTAAAACTTTGTTGCTGCGCCGCTACAGCGTTCACGCGTGTCGACCACTACTCTTTTTCGGTTTAAAGTGTTCCTTTTAATTTAGTGTGGTGTGAAGGGAATCAAGAAATGTGATTCTTAGTACCACAAATAAAAATAACAACCCATATTTAACTACCTCTCTTTTTAATTCTTCACTCAATCTTTAATCAGCGAACGTTCTTTTCCTCTCCATTTCTTGGTTTGATGTGAGCATATGGTACACAAAATTCTAATCAATCGATCCTTCCATTGTTGAACTTCATCTGTTACTCTTCTCATCTTCTTCTATCTTGAAAACCCTAATTTCAAAAAAAAATCGCAAATCAAAATTCACAATATAAACTGCTATTGATTGTCATAGTTATCAAATTTCAATGATGTTTAAACCTCGTATGATTATTGCAAGTGACGAACAAAGCGTCACGTCAGCTTTAGCATTTCGTACACTATTTTCCACCGATGTGTTTGAACTAAGGCAGCATGTAACCATTGTATAATTATTGCAAGGACCGAATAGTGCTTTTCTAAAATTTTACATTTTATATGGTGTTTTACCACCGCTGTATTTGAATTATGGTGACGTGTAACCACCGTACGGTTATTGTAAGGGCCGAACAGAGCGTCACAAAAATTTTAATATTTTTTACAGTATTTAACCACCGCGAATTTTGAAATTAGACTGTAACTACCGTGCGTTTTGAAATTGAGCGCGTGTAACCACCGTTTAGACATTGTTATACACAGTTGATTGACATCGAACAATGATATTTTTTTTTCAAAATAGATTGCAAAACAAAAATATTCAAAATAAAAAAAATCAAATTGACATGAGTCGGCGGCGACTACGAACTATATCGGCTGGCTTTATTCATTGATAAAGTGCTGAGGTTATCGATCGAAGATGAGTTAGCGCATTGGTAATTTAGGAATTAGAATTTATAGATGGTGGCCCCTAAAATATGTTATTGGTAATAAGAAGTGTGGTATTAAGTGTTATGATATTTTTTAGTATTGTTATCAAGAAGCACATTTCATAGTGCCCTTATTATCATACTTTATTTATATATATTCCTCCTTTTCATGTTTTAAATGTTGATAAATTATAAAAATGCTTTTAAACGATGGTTCGATACACCCCACCGTTTACCGCCCTGCTAAAACTTCGTCGATGCTTCGCTACAGCGCTCACGGGTTTCAACCACTGCTCTTTTTCAGTTTAACGTATTCTTTTTTATTTATATATTCCTCCTTTTCACTTTTTAAATGTTAATAAATTATAAAAATACTTTTAAACGTTGGTTTAATACATCCCACCGTTTACTTACCTGCTAAAACTTCGTCGGTGCCCCGCTACAACGTTTACGCTTTTCGACCACTGCTCTTTTTCAGTTCAACGTTATCAAATAATAAATTCGTTTAAAGCCCTGCTATTTACCGCACTAAATTAAAGGGCTTTACGCCTGCTTTAGCAACTTTAATATAAAAAGTTTAATTTGATCTGTTCTCTAATGAACCAAATCAACAAACTTAGGGTATGGATCTAAGTTTAAGTCTCAAATAATCAACGTAAATTAGAACTTTATCCTATGCACTAAGTTTGAACTACATAGATTGTGATACTTCAGTTTGGTTGTATAGGAGAGAATAATGTTTTTTTCTACACAAACGATGTTGAAATGAGAATAATTAACTTTGGAGATTTGGTTATATCTACAACAAAGATTTTTACACTTTAATTATTTTTCGATGTATCTCTGCTTTATCTCCGCTATAGTTTTTTGCACCTTCATTACCACAAAACCATTAAATGCTTTAACTGCACAGCTTTCCACCATCGTTATATTAAAACAAAATGAAAAACAAATCATTTTATCTATGTTTGCCACTATTGCCTATTATGAATGTTATTTGATGGACATATTTGATTGATAGTTGTGGTTTTCCTATAGTACTTTATACGATAGTTAAGTGCTCACCACAAAAGCTTTTGTTTGGTAAGAGTGCAACTAATTGCAGTACTAATTACGGTAATGAAAAATATGATTTGATGCAAAACACCCGAATAGTGAATTTTATATCTGTAGGAATGCACATAAAACATTAAAAAACCAAGAAAATATGTGTGGAAATAGTAATATAAAATAACATTTGATTTTATGTTACTAGCTTATATCATGAGCATATCACCAATTTAATAGTATCGACGAATTTCTTCGTCGAACTCGAAAATGTTGCGCTTTAAAGATTTTTGATTACGGTGTACAATCAAGAATGTGTTTTGTATTATGAGTACTGTTGGAAACGAATGAAAAATAGTAAAAGATGTAGAGAATTAGAGCGATCTGACCCATGAGAGATCAACATCCACTATGTTTTCATATCGTTATCGCTTCTCTTCGCTTACAATTGTTAGGAACTGAGATGTTGGTTTTGATGACAACAACCTTTTTAACTTATCTTATTATAAAATCTATACTAACACTATTGTCTAGATAGATATGTATATGTAGAAACTATGCAGGATATATATATATATATATATATGTATATATATGCAGGTATTGATTACTGAAGACTGATCAGTATAAAAACTCAAGATTCAGAATGGAGATATCAAGATTGAAGACTCTAGAGTATCAAGATCAAGATTTCAAGATAAGTGTCTAGTTTTTATTAAAACTTCATAATAGCACGGAAATCTTCATTTCAAATTTCATTTGGGATGGAACCCATTTCTATCTTCTTAGTGGCTTACAAACCCACGACAAGCAGCTTACAAACCTACGACAAGTGGTTTACAAACCCACGAATATCTTAGTTTTGTACAAGTTCTCGAGTCCTGATGTGATGAGATATTCTGCAGGAAGAAGCTTGCAAAACTACTTCAAAATGGTTTTTCAAAATGATTTCAAAACTGCTTTTCAAAATGTTTTAGCGTTAAAAATTATATTTTCAAATGATTTTCAAAAAGATGTTTTAGCCTTAAAATATTCTTTGTTTTCGTTTTTAAATAAACTCTTGTTTTAAACTTCGTTTGTTTTTAAAACTATCTTCTGATTTTTAAATATTCTTTTATAATATATATATACTTGAGATTTAAAATCAAATTTATATATACATTCTAAAAATATATTTTTTTACTCTTCTTTATTTTAAAACATAGGAAAATTAGTTTATTTACTCCAGAATCATTTCATCTTGTTTTTCTTTCAATACCATTTTCAAAACAAATTTTACATTGTTTTTAACTAAGGGATGTCGACATCATGGGATACCCCATGTCGACATGGTGGCCGTTAAATTCAAAAGTTTCAATTTTCAAAAGAAGTGTCTATTCGTTTAAATCTCTTCACGAATGGTTATGACCGTTACTGGTCTATAAATAGCCTTCACAAACGAATTTTTTAACTAAATATTTTCTTATTTTTTTCACTCCTTCTCCACAATCCATATTCTAAAATTTTCATATTTTAAGATCGTGCTGAATTCTCAAGTGAATCAACTTAGAATCTCATTCTTGTTTGATTCTCTGCCCTCTCTCGAAGATCAAAGTGCTATTCAGAGTTATATGATCAATTTGTAATCAAAAGTTTGTCGAGTCTCTCTATAAGATGTGTTTGTTCCTGGAAATCAATTGGGTGATCTTGTGTCCCGTAAATCAAGAGAGTTTGCCCCGGACTCGAAGACAGGAGGGTACCTCAAGGCCTTTAGAAATTGAGGATTGTAATCTCGACATTGGTATAATAAAAATCTGTACGAGGTGTTTGCCTTGGTGCAGGACTGGACGTAGGGTAACTCCGAACCAGTATAAAATTCGGCGTGTTCTTTCCTTTTACTGCTTTTTATTTACTTTGTGCATCTGTGTTTGATTCTGTGATTGTTCTGTGATTAAGTTCTGCATTTGTTTGTGTCATAATTTTAATTTAGTCCATATAAGTCTTAGAATCCTTTAAACACCATTCACCCCCCTCTAGTGTTAAATTAGCCTTAAGATCCTTAATCCGCACTCTCTTTCAACAATGATTTTACATTATTCATGTTCTTAAAACTCGACCTTGAACCCTTGGTAAGAGAAGGTTTTCTATTGAGTGTTGAGGCAGACATGGACGATATTGATATGGAGCTAGGGTGGCACTAATTGAAAGAGTTAGTGGTTATCATACGGGCAATTATGTAATTTGGTACATAATCTGACTCTGTAGTCAATCTTACTCGTATAATGGTGTTTGTTTTCGTTTATATACTTTGTTATATTATGATACAATTAATTAAATAATTCATTTAAAGTATATAATAAGAAAATCCTCAAATAAAATATTATGTGATTGTAGTTGAAATAGTTGTAATGGTGAGTAATTAATCACCAAATAAAATGATAGTTTGTTTTAAATATCCTTGGTCAGGATATTTTGAGAGAGAAAATATCGATTCATCCATTGAGACAGAGTGCGTAATTGTCTCCAAATGTTCGGTAGTATATTAAATATGGCTATTGGGGTGCTAAGAGGTTATGTACTTGTAGTTATTGAAAAGCCATTGAATAACTCATTCGAGAGTTTCATGTTAGTTGATAACAACTAAGTCAAACAGGAAATCTCAGTATGACAATGTTACACGGTTCTCTCGACTTAAGAATACTGTGAAACTTCAACTCCATTTTAATTATATTAAATCATGGTATGATAAATTCATTAAGCGACTATAGTTGAATCTAAGTTGAAGCATTGAAAGTGAAGCCCTATTCAGTAGAGAAATCGTTTCCTTTGTTATATGAGGTTAGCATCACGGTAACTGTAGTCAACTCAAAGTCAATATCTCTAGCCGAGTAGTATGATAAATGATAAATATTATTATTGAACTAAGACTTGTTTTGAATGTTGTTAATATTGTAATTTTGACAAATACCAAATTTCATACATCCTAAAGTGACGTAGTTTTGACGAAGAGAACGTGTGTGAATTATTGCTGCTTAATGTACCGCTAAAGAAATATGGAATTGGGTTTAACCGTAAAGATCTATAAATGATAAATTCAGTCAAACTGTTACACCACTGACTAATGTGTTATATGAAAGTTAATATTTGAATTGTTCAAAATTAATCGCTGACTGATTTCGCATCTCTGAGTCTCACACCCGTATTTACTCCGAAAAACCAAACGATTTAATTAGTTTATTAAAATATTATAAATTAATTAAATTGATTAATGCTTAAAAAATACTGATTAATAATTTATTTGATGTTTTGTTTCATGTTAGTAATTACTTGGATGTATATATAAAAGTTATGTATGCATGCACCGATATATGATATCGTATTTAAACAAACTTTAAATACAGTTCTTTACTTAACAAGTTTTTTGGAAAATTAGTCCGTGCAAGGAGATATACTTAGCTAATCATCAGGGAAAGAGGAAGGATTGGCTTAATTGTAAATTAATTAAGAAGTAAAAGGGGCGGTTTTTAAAGAAAGAATGGGAAACACTCATATTCTTTCCTTAAAACATATCCCTTCCATTCATTTTCTCGTTCAATTTTCTTTTCCTCTTCTTCGCTCGTCCATGGCTACCTCTTCCAAATCTTTCATGGTCGAAAATTCTTTTTTCATTTACCTAAAATTATATCAAATAAAATGCAATAAAGTTGTTCATTCGTTTCTTACAAAGAGTAGTGTTGATGCAAGAATCTAAGGAGAGATTTCTAAATCAAATTGTCATTTATTGGCTAATGCTGAAAGGTATATTCTAAATTAATTTGTTTTAATGTGTGTATTATACTCATCATAAGTTTATATGTACATGTTATTGTCCATCTTGATTTAGAATGTATAGTACAATTTGAACAAATTATTAAATGATTTGATCTATTTTAACTTGATAAATTAAAACCAAACTTTATACATGCATAAAACAATGTTTTTGGTTATGAATCCATGTTTTAAAATTACATATGATATTATTGTAAACATATTATACAATTTAGTGATTTTAATATTTTTGTTTGAATTTTTAGCCAATCCTAAAATATGAAGATTGTTGATATCTTATTTGATTTGATGTATGCAATTTTGATTTTATAATATTTTGGTTGTTTAAAAGAATTATTTATGGGTTGAACTTTAATATATATATATATGTATATATGTATGTATTTATAATAATTAAGTCAAAACAGTTTCCAATTGATTCTAAAACAAAAATCCATATTACATTAAACCATGGTTTAATGTAATATGGATGTTTGTTTTAGAATCAATTGGGAACTATTTTGACTTAATCAATATACATATATTGTGTGTGGGTGTGCGTGCATGTATAAACATTTATATTTATATTTCATATTGTTAAGGCATGTTTTTTTGAAACATTATTTTGTATAATATTAATTTTCATTAAACTGTTTAAATTCGAAGCAATAATATATACACACACGTAATGGATATAAATCCCAATATCTACACATGTGTATTGATTATGTTATTGTTTGTTGCTTTTGTCATTTTAAAATATTATTGTAACATATCATTTCTTGCGTATTGATTATATGCAGTATCAGTTATATGTTTGTAAAAGAGAAAAGGTGGGATCAATCAATGATGCCCTTTTATTTTATTTTTTTAGATCTTGATGTGATCATATCTAGATCTGATTTCATATTTGTTCTCATCCTTTAACACCAAACAATTACACTCACTGTATGTTTCACATGTTTATCGCATTTTTTAAAATATGAATAAATTTGATATATTCATACTTTTTTAAATTTCACAATTAATTAACATAGATTTAATTATTAAGAATAAGAGAATATTAATAAAAATATGATTTTATTAAAACAACCAGATTAGATCTTATGAAACTCATTAGACTTCATGGGCCCACTATAACCCAAATTTGGGTTTCTTTTAAAATTTACCCATTTCATCCACTATAGATCGGGACAGTCGCTACAATGGTATCTGGACCCAGATGGTTTATGTAGTCTAATTAGTCGACATGTAGAGCCAACTAATTAAAATTATTTATCTAATGGGTTTCTAGAAAAGTAGTATCTAAGCTTGGGGTTGAATAATCGAGTATTCTCCTCATTCTAGCTATCGGCCTAGCCTAATGGGTAGAGTAAGTCTAAAAGATTGGCCCAGATGTAAAGCCCAAAGCTTTTTGGACCTTGGGCTAATTTTCAAATTGTAATTTGAAAATTCAAATATTTTAAATTTAAAAGTTAAGTTTAAAATATAAAATGAAATTTAATAAAAGTTATAAAATATTTTTCGAAACAATTTTGAAAACAAATTTAATATTTTTGAATTTTTTTAATATTAATAAATTAATTAATTAGATAATTGATTAATTAATTAATTAAAATAAACATAGATAACGATATATATATATATATATATCTTTGTTATTTAAGGTATATTATAAATAAAAATTTTGAATTTACAAAAAATATTTAATGAAAAATGTTTTAAATATATGAATAATTTGTTTGATGAATAAATTAATTAAATTTTTATTAATGTAAACATATACCTATATAGTGATATTGTTATCCCGCCTTTTGGCAAGGCCGTGACACCAAGGAATTGACTAGTAAACCAATGACGGTCCATCCCAGAGATCGGTTATGCACAAGCTCACTATGGATATCGACGAATTTTGTCTAAGTCCGGATCGAGCTAAAATTGATATGACACGACAAGCGAAGCTGTGAGAGTCAACGTTCCAAATCTCAAGTCAATTCGAGTTCGTATGCTCAAGTTATGAACGATACAAAATTGGATAAAAACCAACCAACGGTCGAATCGCTCAGTTCGAATCCATCAGGGAAGCCAACTTCGACTCGCTCCCTTCGCAACCATCAGAGGTGACAACTTCGACTCGCTTCGCAACCATCAGATGCCTACTTCGATTCACTCCGACTCGCTCCCTTCGACTCGCTTTGCAACCATCAAATGCCTACTTCGACTCGCTCCGACTCGCTCCCTTCGACTCGCTTCGCAACCATCAGATGTCTACTTTGACTCGCTCCGCTTCGCCTCCATCAGATACCTCCTTTGACTCGCTCAACTCGAACCACTGTTTGACTCCATCGAGTTCGACTCCATTGGCGAAGCCACTGTTCGAATCCCTCAGAACGCTCCACTTCGACTCGCTCGATCAATGCACAGTTCGACTCGATCAAAACAGCGTCAAGGGCAGAGTGAGATTCAAGCGCCACGTCACCGAGTCAAATGAAAGCGAGTCGAACAGAGCGAGTCGAACGAAACAACCAACCGAGAATCACATTTCGTATCGATCATATCTCCTAATCTACAAGTCCAAATGCTATGAAATTTTCACAGAAGACTACGTCCATGCTAAAGAATGTCCACGCCAAATTTCGACTCCATTGGATGAAATCTTGATCGATACGAAATCCATTCGTATCGATCACGGATCGGACCGAAACTTCATGGGCTTGGGCGCGCGGGCCTGGTCACGTGCCAAAGAGGGTCTCCCAAAATCTGAGCGAGATACCAGCCTCCTACACCTATAAATAGACCCCCAAAGCCAACAGAAAAGGGGTTCTTCTTCTTCTTTGAGATCTCCAACGCCCAAACTCTGCCAGATCCAGATCTAAACTCCATTGCTGTTGCAAACGAATTTCACTACTGTTGTACTCAAGTTTCAAAATTATAACTCACTGCAATCCATTGTACTCAATTGTAATCG
Source organism: Allium fistulosum (assembly GCA_030737815.1). Classification (NCBI taxonomy): domain Eukaryota; kingdom Viridiplantae; phylum Streptophyta; class Magnoliopsida; order Asparagales; family Amaryllidaceae; genus Allium; species Allium fistulosum. The sequence goes on from CM060901.1 coordinate 640,528,016, forward strand.
GCAAATGAACATCAATAAAGTCATCAACTTCAAAGTGGACGTAGGCAAGATCGTTGAACCACTATAAATTTTGTATCTCTGACTATTTCTTTCCATTTTAATTTTATTATTCTTCACCTTTTATCCTCTACATTACTTAGATCTATGATCCGTGATCATATATCGCTGATTTGTGTTTATACACTGGTGCTTTCACAATATTTAGGGTTTGTGACCAATTTTGGCGCAAACACTTTGGTGCTTTCACTGAGAATTGAACTCAAGATTCTACCGTTTGGAAGTTGAGTTTGAAGGCTTAGAGATCCAGATCTGAAGAGCTATGACAAGGCAATCAATTAGAAGACAAAGGCCAAAAAGAAGTCAGCATGAAGGGAGTCAAGAGGCTTCTTCAAGCGCAAATCAGACATCAATCTTCATCACCAGGGATGAGATGGAGACAATGATGAAAAGACAAGAGGAAATGATCCGGAATTTGTTTCTTCAAATTAGGCAACTGGGAGCGCAAAATCAGGGAGCAACCAGAACTCAAAATGGAGCAGGACCATCTGGCACAGCCCCAGAACTAGTGGGCACTTACCCAGAGCATGTTGACCCGGTCCCGGGTGGAGTACTAGGAGGAACTGCGCAGCGCGGCGTTGATAGAGAAGCGAATGCTCATTCAGGAGAACAGATTCCAGGAATCCCCCATGAACTTAGGGGGCAAATTGGAAACGACGGACAAGGACTACAACTTGGAGATAGTGACATATTGGCGGGGATGGTCAGACGAGCCATGAGAGGCAGACTAGTGAATAGAGATCTGGATGATGTGAATAGGAGTCCCTTTGCTCCTACAATCAGGCAAGCTAGGAATCCACCAGAATTCAAACTACCATCAGTGGAAATGTACGATGGAAGGACGGATCCTGTAGTCCATCTGACAAGATATATGAGGCACATGGAAGTGCTGGGGGCATCACAGGAAGTCATGGCCAGGTGCTTCCCGTTTGACTGAAAGGTTCATGAGGCAGTTTAGGGTTCACATTTCAAGACCAAAGAATGTGATGAGTTTGGCAGCACTGAAGCAAAGAACTGGGGAGTCTTTGAGGAACTTTCTGACGCGATTCAATGCAGCGGCAGCATCGATGGACCGGCTCGATCCATCCATGGTCTTGATGGCAGCTGTATCTGGCATAGCTGATGGCACAGAGTTCAAGAATTCATTAACAAGGGATCCCCCTATGGATCTAGGAGAGTTTTATCACGAGACTGAAGGATTTTTATGATTAGAGGATGAAAATGCTAAAAGAGAGGAAGGAGAAGGAACCGAGGTTTATGCAGTCAAGGGTGAAAACCCTCCTAGAACAGATTCAGGGACTGGTAAAGGGAAATGAAAGGTTGAGGATAATAGTGATGGACCAATGCGACAACGAAAGGAACCAAGGTTTACCTCTTATACAGAGTTGAATGAAACTTTGGAGCGAATCTACCGGGATACTAGGGGACAGATTCCCTATTGAAGGCCGATGAGAAGGGATCTGACCAACAATGAAAGAAGGTCAGACAAGTACTGCTTATTCCACGAGCTGAATGGTCATAGCACGAATGATTGCCGACACTTGAAGGATGAGGTTGAGGGACATATCCGGAATGGTCTACTATCGCAGTACATAAGAAGGGGAACAACGACGGTGGAATAGGAGCAACAACCACCTGCACCTACTGGGGACGGCTAAGGATCGAGACGTCAGCTTGTCATCAATTGACTGGGATAATGACGAATAAGTAGCAAACTCCACACCAACACGATTAAGTCATTTACACATGTACAGGACCGCGAACGATCCTCATGCATGCTCTGATACGACTACTAATCGTAACGGTGAAGGTGTTTGCACTTTGACGTCCCTGTTTTACTTCTATTTTCCATTTTTGATGTTTGAATTTGATTTTGTTGAACAACTCTGTTAAAAAACTCATTTTGAATAAAAGTATGCCATTTGTGATGCCATGACGGCTATGCCACTTACACATGTAAGGGATCGCGAACGGTCCTCGGGCATGCTCTGAGATGGCGATAAACCGTCATAACAAACAGTTCAGAAACTCACTCGAACGTGAAATCTGACACCAATGATACCGAGTCCCTCCCCGGGCATACATATTTCGCCGCGAATGGCACCCGACCGTGAACGGTCACAATTCGCCTCGAACGGCACCCGACCGCGAACGGTTACAATTCGCCGCAAACGGCACCCGACCGCGAACGGTCACAATTCGCCTCGAACGGCACCCGACCGTGAACGGTCACAATTCGCCTCGAACGGTCACAATTTGCCTCGAACGGCACCCGACCGCGAACGGTCACAATTTGCCTCGAACGGCACCCGACATCGAACGGTCACAATCCGCCTCGAACGGCACTCGATCGCGAACGATCACAAACTGCCTCGAACGGCACCCCGACCGCGAATGGTCACCATTCGCCGCGAACGGCATTCGACCGCGAACGGTCACATATCACCTCAAGTGACATACGATCCCGAACGATCGTCATTTGTGGTTAGATAAAACCATTAATTTCTTTACAGGTCATCAATAGGATACGAACATCAAGCTCATGACATTACAAAACACACCTTCCAACCGCAAGGCATGTTTTGGGGGGCAAATGTTATCCCGCCTTTTGGCAAGGCCGTGACACCAAGGAATTGACCAGTAAACCAATGACGGTCCATCCCAGAGATCGGTTATGCACAGGCTCACTATGGATATCGACGAATTTTGTCCAAGTCCGGATTGAGCTATAATTGATATGACACGACAAGCGAAGCTGTGAGAGTCAACGTTCCAAATCTCAAGTCAATTCGAGTTCGTATGCTCAAGTCATGAACGATACAAAATTGGATAAAAACCAACCACCGGCCGAATCGCTCAGTTCGAATCCATCAGGGAAGCCAACTTTGACTTGCTCCCTTGGACTCGCTTCACAACCATCAGAGGTGACAACTTCGACTGGCTTCGCAAACATCAGATGCCTACTTCGACTCACTCCGACTCGCTCCCTTCGACTCGCTTCGCAACCATCAGATGCCTACTTCGACTCGCTCCGACTCGCTTTCTTCGACTCGCTTCGCAACCATCATATGCCTACTTTGACTCGCTCCACTTCGCCTCCATCAGATACCTTCTTCGACTCGCTCAGCTCGAACCACTATTCGACTCCATCGAGTTTGACTCCATTGGCGAAGCCACTGTTCGAATCCCTCAGAACGCTCCACTTCGACTCGCTCGATCAATGCACAGTTCGACTCGATCAAAACAGCGTCAAGGGAAGAGTGAGATTCAAGCGCCACGTCACCGAGTCGAATGAAAGCGAGTCGAACAGAGCGAGTCGAACGAAATAGCCAACCGAGAATCCCATTTCGTATCGATCATATCTCCTAATTTACAAGTCCAAATGCTATGAAATTTTCACAGAAGACTACGTTCATGCTAAAGAATGTCCACGCCAAATTTCGACTCCATTGGATGATATCTTGATCGATACGAAATCCGTTCGTATCGATCACGGATCGGACCGAAACTTCATGGGCTTGAGCACGCGGGCCTGGTCATGTTCCAGAGAGGGTCTCCTGAAATCTGAGCGAGATACCAGCCGCCTACACCTATAAATAGACCCCCAAAGCCAACAGAAAAGGGGTTCTTCTTCTTCTTTGAGATCTCCAACGCCCAGACTCTGCCAGATCCAGATCTAAACTCCATTGCTGCTGCAAACGAATTTCACTGCTGTTATACTCAAGTTTCAGAATTATAACTCACTGCAATCCATTGTACTCAATTGTAATCGGCAAATGAACATCAATAAAGTCATCAACTTCAAAGTGGACGTAGGCAAGATCGCCGAACCACTATAAATTTTGTGTCTCTGACTATTTCTTTCCATTTTAATTTTATTATTCTTCACCTTTTATTCTCTACATTACTTAGATCTGTGATCCGTGATCATATATCGCTGATTTGTGTTTATACACTGATGCTTTCACAATATTTGGGGTATGTGACCAATTTTGGCGCAAACAGATATATGTATCTAAGTATGATTTTATAGTCATATATATATATATATCTTAAATTTTTTTGAGATGGATAATATTAAACTTTCGATTTAATTAAAAAAATTAATTAAATTGTTTAATTAAATAAGAATTTTCAAATAAATTAATTAATTAAAAGTTAATTGGTTGAAATATGCATTTATTGATATATATATATATATATATAAAACCATACTTATTATAGTGGGTTATTTATCTTAAATAATTTAAGATGAATAATATAAAATTTCCAAATTTTAATAAAATTGGTTAATTAAATAAAATTGAAAACTAATTAAATATGATTTAACTAAAATGAATTAAATTAATTAAATTTGATTTAATTAATAAAGATACGTGTATATATTATATAAGTTTATTAAATTATAACGGTTATAAATAAATTAAACTTATATAACTATATATGTATAAATATAATGAAAGTGGAACTTAAATAAACCCAAAATAGATTTTTGGAGTAAGTACGTACGTATGGTATGCATACCATGATTTCAGATGTGTCCGACATCTGAATCACTAAGGTATTTCATAAGAAATACATTATTACTAAAGTCGATATCGCTCAAAATACATTAAAGATTATGAACTTCTAGTATAGAGTTGTCTCTATCATTTATATATTAATAGATTACTTGCATACTCTTTAGTTGTTGTGCAAACTCAAGCTAGGGATGTTATGCATAGTACTATCACTATATTGCTAGACGAGGTAAGATAGATGCATTTATTCGAGAAAACTCAAGGTTTGTGCATTATACTCAGGTCATCGCGAAATGGTGGATGCAAGTGAATTATCTCTTTCATTTTATTGAGAAAAATAAATGTCAAGATTGAAATCGAGACAAAGATCGAGGTAAGCATTTGTATATGATACAACCAATAAAGGGTTATCCATCGCTTGCAGACCTATGATTTGTTGAGCAAACTCCAAATCAGAATCCAAGTCAAGCGAATCCTAACACCCACTGGAGTAATTGAAAGATTACTATGTTTCTCTTAGGTTTTTTTAGCAAGGTTTTAAATCTACCTCATCTTGTATGAGATAGAAATCCGAGATTGACAGATTTTTTAGTTATCGGTGTTTTAAATCTCATTCATTTCAACCGAGGTATCAGCCCGATATTTTCTCCAAAATCCAAGATTTGAAACCTTAGTTTTGAGGAATTAATGTAAAAATCCAGTGGGAGCCTTATTAGAAAAATAAATTGTCAAAATTTAACATCTTCTAATATTGTAAGAATGCATGCTATATAAATAAAATTATCTGTATTGATAAACATGTGCAATTAAATTAAAAAAATTGTTTACCAATAAAAATATTCCGATGAACCAAATTAAGGTTGACAAAGAAATATATAATATACTTACAAATAATTTTTAAAATGTTGTCATTTTGAGACCCATGCAAGTGTCAAAAATTATACAACTACTTAATGCATGATCAGTTAACTATTTATTTACCCGAAATTGTGTATTATCTTCAATGAGTTTTGAACTCGAAAGCTGTACAAGGATATGGATGTTTAATCCATGTTAAATCACATACAAAAGTCATATGGTAAACGGTCATGTTCATAATATATGAAATCTCGATGAAACTGGTTCATTTGAGATGGGCAAATAAATAATAGTCTAAAATCATGTGTTCAATATGATTGAATATGATGAGAATTTTGTTGAATATAAAATAATAAAGGGCCAAGGACTAATGACTGACCTAGGAATTCAATCACTGAAATGTCAGTTTCGATCGATTTACTTAGGTGCAGCCTGTTCGATATTCTTAAAATGTTAAGAATATCTGAATGCGCTTTTATAAAGAATTTGATGCATTCTCGTAGTATAGTTACCTTTTGAATGGTTTGGTCATTTGAAAAGAAAGTGACTGTTTGAGAGTAGATGTAAAATAGGAACAGTTGGGACGAAGATAGTGGATGGTCACTTCTCCTTCATAAAGGACAGTAGAAATAAGGATTGTAAAATTTAATAAGATACTTAATATGGAATAAGAAATGTGATTTTTATTCCGTGCATTATATTATAAAAAATTGTTTTCTATAAAAGTTATTTATAAGAATTTAAGATATTTGATCGATAACTCTCGGATGTAAACTAGTTACAATAAAAGAAATAAATAACCTATAATAAGTAGTTGAATGGAGCTTTGTATTTCATATGTTATTACAGTAATGGCAGAAATAATGGGAGCATACCATATACACTTATAAATGGATACATCGAGATACGAAAGGTTGTTTTCATTTGTATATCAAATATTATTTATAAAATAATAAATGTTTCTAGTATTGAATGAGTGTATATATATAGTTTTAACTTTTTATGAATGTTCATTGTAAAATAAATCAAGAAAAATAGTATTTGTTGATTTAGCTACATAATACAAAAGTATCTAAAATTTAACAAATATTTTTGGGGATTATAGACTAAGCTGTATCTTAGAGGAATATTTATTTAAATCATATTATTACACCCAAATTTCCAAGGATAAATATAATATGGTATCATTGAAGGTTGACAAATAAGCCATCGAAGATTGATTAGAAGTAAGCCATCGAATGTTGATCCAAAGAGCCATCGAAGGCTAACAAATATGCTATCAAAGATTAATGAGAAGTAAGCCACCGGGTGTTGGTCTAAACTCTAAAGATCCACCGAAGGTTGATATTTATGGACCATCGAGTGTTAATCCAAAGAGCCATCGAAGGTTGATATTTATGAACCATCGAGTGTTGATCCAAAGATCCATTGAAGGTTGATATTCTAAGCCATCGAGTGTTGATCCAAAGAGCCATCGAAGGTTGACATTTATGAGCCATCGAGTGTTGATCCGAAGAGCTATCGAAGGTTGAAAGCTATCGTGAGTTGAAGGTTACCGAAAGTTGAAGGCTACCGAAGGTTGAAGGTGAAGGAATCAGGCCAATCAAAAATGGGTGAAATAGGTAGATTTCAAAGAATTTCCTATTTTGTATCTAGTGTGCCTATGAAGTCAAAAGGGGATTTTAGAACTAATCTAAAATATTTTAAATAAAATCATTATTTTTTTATTTTTTAAAAAGGATTTACATAAATTTAAATTCACATGAATTAGAGTATATCAAATACACTCTTATATGTATTGTATGCAACTATTGCCTGTTTAATTTAATTTAGAGAAGGAAACCTTTCATTTCTCTCTCTTAACCCATTCAGTTAATTAAGGGAGATTTGGTCTTATTTGTAGAGTGGACCCTTTCATTTCTCTCCCTTTAATTAAGTCGACTGATTGATTTATTAAATGACATAACAAGAAGAATTATACTTTGAATAGACTGTGAGTATATCCAAATATACCCTAGTGTAAAATGCGCACATAGAAAAAAGTGTACATAGTTAATATATACGTATATAGGTGTTGGTATTTGCATCCATAATGTATACACTGTCCATTTATATGTTCAACCGTTGTAACAAAAACAATTTGAAGTTATATTGAAATATTTACATATACATATATAAAAAATAACTTAGGTATTAAATGAAATGAATAATTTAATGTTTGAATAGATTTGAAACAAAAGGTCCAAATGAATGGGTAGTGCTGCATTAAAGTGGCATTGAAAGAAATAGTAAAAGACATGTAAGTGGCATTAAAAAAAATAGTAAAAGATATTTAAGTGGCGATTAAAGAGATGTAAAAAGGGAAATCTTTTAGCATTCTTTCGATCTTTCCTTAGCTTGTTTTCAAAACATTTTGAGCTTATATGTATGTATGTGTGTATATATGTATGTATGTATGTATGTATGTATGTATAAATTAATTTATATATTGAATGAAATAAACCATTTAAACTATTTGAACAGACCCAACTAAGTCAATAAAATAAATTCATATCTAAAATCCAAAACATCTAATTTTGCCAAGCAAATAATTTTATGTATCAAATTGAAAACGATAAAATAGTTAAAGATATTAAAAATATGCAATATATATACATATATGAATATATATGTATCTCTCTCTGTGTGTGTATGTATGAATATGTATGTATGTATGTATGTATGATTTTTAACATAAAAGTAGCTTGAACAATGTCATTATTATTTTAAAACATAAAGTATTTAAAATTACACTGTGTGAAATATACATATAGTAATAAAGTTATCAATGTCTAAAATATAAATATACATTAAACAATTTGGCCTAATTTTTTTTAATGTAAATCTATAACAGTAATATTTATAGCACATAAAAGATTTAAATATATATTTATATATGCAGATTCAAATGGTTATAAGTGACAGCATTTACACATGTAAAATCGTTGTAAAATATAAGGGATATAATCTACGCTAAAAAGATGTGATGTACAATTAAAAATAAGATTAGATAATTACTATAAGAAGTAGCCTAAGAAACACACCTTAACTGAAAATATCTTCTTAGACCTCCAAGATCCATACCCAATCCTTGCAAGAGATTGATGAAGCAGATATGTTCCATTATTTTTTATGTTTGAATTTGATTTAGATTTGATAAAAAATTGAAAACTTTTATCTTGTATTCAGCCATGGAATGTTAGAAGGAGAGAAGAGAAAAGTGAATGAATGAAAGAATGAATTGTCTCTAGGAAATGAATTAGTGAATTTGTTTTAATTGAAAGAATGAAACCATTCCCATTCTTTAATTAAAACTTCCTTAATTAATTCCCTGGATTCCCTCTCTAGCTCCATTCCTCTTTCTACACATGGTATGGCTAAAATTACATGCCATAAATGACATAAAATTTGCATAAATCACTTCATGCATTAATATTTTATTTAAACCTGTTTAAAATTACATCGATATCGTATATCGATGTGCGCAAATATAAATTTTATAAATGCATTCAAATAATTATAAATAACTTCCAAACATCAACTAAATTAAATGGTAATTAATATTTCTTAAATACTAATTAATTCAAATATTTTACAACATTTTATAAATTAATTAAATCATGTGGTTTTTCAGAGAATTCATCATTGCGGATGTGCACCTCAAATGTGTGAATTCAGTCAACGATTAATATCGAACAATTTGAATATTAATGTTTACACGTCACCTTAGCTAGTGGTGTGAAATATTTTTAGTTGAATTTATTGCTTATGCCTTTTTGGTAACATCCAATTTTACTTATAATAAGTGTACTAGGTAGTAATTATTATTTACATCAATTCTCTTCATCAAAACTATATCACATTAAGATTTATGGAATTTGGTTTTGGTCAAACCTCCAACATCGTTCACATTCAACTTTGTAATTCCAAACACAAAATTCTTGATTCAATGATAGCAATTATTATTAACCTCACTGCTCTGGCCAAAGACTTTGATTTTGGATTGACCACAGTTGACCGTGATACTAACCCCATACAACCGAGGAGATGAATTCTTTATTGAATAGTGTTTCACTTCCAATGCTTCAACTCAGACCAACATATAGTTGTTCGATGGACGTCATACTACAACAATTAACTATAATCAACATGGAGTGTCCACTTTGAAGTTCCATAGTATTCTCAAGTCGAGGGAATTGTGTAACATCATCACTTTGAGATTGTCTGTTTGACCTTAGTTATATTAACTAATAAAGCACTCTTTAATGAGTCATTCCATAGTTATCCAATAATTATCGGTATGTAACCCCTTGGTGCCCTTAGCAGCCATGAGAAATACACTATCTAACATTTGAAGATTGTTACGTACCCTAGTCTAAACGTATGAATCAATATCATTTCTCGAAGCATCTTGACTAGGAATATTTAAAAAAATATGTTATTTTCATTGTGATAAAAATCTCATGATTACAATAGTTTGTAATCACTATCTCATAACATAACATTTAAAAAAAATTCATCTATACACTTTAAATTAATAACTTAATTATTTAAATCATAATATAACAAGTATATGGTAGAAATAAAAAACCTTTTATTTTGAACAAGATAGGTCACATAGTTAGATATATATCACAAATTACATAATTACCTCTATGGCATACCCTAACGTTATCAAAAGGCTATCATGAGTTAAAGGTTATCGAAGGTTGAAGGCTATCATGAGATAAAGGCTCTCGAAGGTTGAAGGCTATCGTGAGTTGAAAGCCAATGAAGGTTAAAGGCTATCGTGAGTAGAGGAGCTATCGTAAGTTGAGCAATCACAAATTGGAATAAATAAGCTATCGCAAGTTGAAGGAATAAGTTATCAAATGTTAAAGATGAAAGTTATCGAGTGCTAGAGAGTTAAGCTATCACATGACAAAAAACTAGCGCATGTCAGCCATCAATGCTACAAAAGGCTATCGTTGATACAAAGAGCTATTAAGGATATAAAGAAGCTATAAAAAATATAGGCAAAAATGACATTAAATTTGGAAAAACTATTAAAGGAATAGAGACAACAAAGGTGCCGACAAAAGATTAGCTTATCAAGGTATATTAATGATCTCTTACCAACCAAATTAGTTCAAGAATGTACAAGGTAATAGGAATGAATGATATTTGACACAAGACGATGGAGATGAATTAATTATACGAAGAGTTAATGCATTAATATAAGGAATAATTTGTGTTTAGAGCTTCAACACATTCCTATGCAACCATTCCACCTTTGCCAATACCGCCACCAAGATAGCAATCCGCGTGAACTATTCAATTCTAGAGATTATGATACATGGCACCATCAAGACCATCCACCTTGCCAAGTCATCAATCTATGTCAACTCCAATCAACTAATGCGAGCAAGTCGTACCACTCTCCAATACCTATAAATAAAGACCTACACCCACATGAGAAAGGGCTCCCCTCTTATTTTTCTTTCTTAGCGCAAATCATTATTTGGGACTTGACATTTCTATGCTCCCTTGAGAGCTTGAGACCTCTTTTAATGGTCGATGAAGAAGAAGATGATTTGAACTTTTAAACAAAAGGACCTTTAGAAATATGAATCTGCATATCGACTTCATCCTTTGTAACAATCTTCCTTTCTTACACCTAAAGACGTCACTTCATACATCATTAGTATTCGTGTGCCGATCATTTAAGTGTCCGAAAGATAGGTCATTTGACGTGAAGAAAGAAAAAGATAGAACATAATCTTACATCATGACGAGAAATATATAATATACTCAGGATCTTTACAAAAAGAAATCATCTTTATTATACACAACATCAGAGTACACTAACCTATTATCAACCTGGATTGTTATAACAACATGTCATTACAATTGCTGATAAATACAGACAGAAATCAAAGTACCAAAACAATGGAATAATATAAGATACGTGAATCTGTCTTGGAGAATCCAGTTCGTCTCCTGAAAGCTCCAAAGGATCCAACTAAATCTGGAAAATATGCTTGGGTTGACCCGAGAAATATAAGAAAATAACGCCCGGATCAGTTTGGTAAATCTACATGAGTAAACTCGAATCAAAACATATGGGTTTCTTATTCTTGAAACAAACTTTTCAAAAAGAAGAGTAATCGTAAAACCTCGCTGCACATAAACACGGAGGGTTTTTATTTTACGATAACCAAAACCATTTTTATTATAAAGCCATTGATATTATAATTCTTTCTAGGGTTTAAAATATTTAATAATCAAGTAGCTGTGATGCATTTACATCACAACAATAATAGGTATACAATCGAAAACCGAAGGCTCTTACTGGAGAATGGATTCCAACAATGAAAAGGTAAGAGACTACCTTCGTATAGTACACCTCTAGATAAATGTACCGAGAGATCGAAAAACTTTTGACCTCAGCAAGACAAGATCGACCTACCCTTTACTGGATAGCATCGAATATGTCATCATCTTGGTTGCTTCCAACTTTTATAGAGAGCTCTCATGCACAACCAAATCCATAATATAATGATCTAGAAAGGTGATGACACACCCTAATAGGAGCGACCCACATAGCCTTGCGGCATACCATGTTTTAGCCATTCCCGGGTTATGAGGCTTGAGAGGCTATGCTCTTACCATTTCCTCATAGCAATTCCCTCTTGGAATGCTAACACCGCCCTCCAGGCAGAAATGCAATGCCAACATTCATCCATACAAGTTCGTTCTGGGTCTGAACGAAACCGAATGCACTACCTCTGCTACATCCATTTTGGAATCACCCTCGGGATTAGTAGCAAGTAGCCCTTGCACTTTAAAGAACTCCATCTTCGAACATCTTCAAGATGTCTTCCATTCGAACGTTCATGTTGGTTCAAAATGGTTTTTGGATAACATATTCGATCCGGGTCTCCCTAAACCAACAACCGATAGTTATCGGTTGACTCAATCCCTATTCTTTTAGAGTAAGCAGACTACATCAGAGTCCCAAGGAAATCTCTAATATATCCCTTAAAGCTAGAGATGTTTCATTCGAATGAGTTCTCCTGAGGAAACTCAAAACGTATGAACACGTGAAGCTCTTATTTACTTGATAAGTCAAAACTGGCCAAGGTTTGATAGTCGATTATTTAACTATCAAATACACAATCAAACAACAATCCATAGATTTAATATTTCCATAACAACCACTAAGCCTCAAAATAAATCATTCATTTATTTAAATCTCTTTCCAAATTATTTATCAAAATATACATATACATATCTCACTGGCATAAGTATATTCATAAACATCGTGAAAGATTTCTTATTTCAAAATCATATTAAAGGATCAAACAAAAGTTATTTAAAAAGAAATGGAGATAAGGATAGCCCTAAACACTATTCTTTCAGTGTTAAATGAGGAACAAATGTTCCATACCACCATAATTAAGAAGGTCAGTTTAAGAAAATCAAATCTCAATTTCTTTTATAAACTACTTCTATAAATCCTTTTAAATAAATCTCTTTTGTTTGTTAAATCTCCTGCACTAAAATTCCAAATCCATTTACGAAAGCTCTTTATTAATCTCCAAGTTTACTTATAAAACTCCTTTATAAATATCCAAAACCATTTATAAAACTTCTTTCCAAATTTGAAAATCTCTTTTAAATTTATAAACACATTTAATAAATTTCCTTATTTAAAACGAAACTCCTTTAATAAATCTTAATCGACAAAATAACTTTGATAACAAAGCAATTATTTAAAACACCTTTAAATAAACAAGTTGTTATTCAAAACATTCTTTATTAAATTTTTCTTTAAACCACATTAACAAAATATGACTTTAAACAATTATTCAAGAAGTATTAAATTACTTCAAAACACCTTTAATAAAATAATTGCTTAATCATCCTTTAAATATCATATAAAAGGGTAATAAACCTTGAACATCATGAGTAAGTAATAATTTCTTAAAACCCTTTAAATAATATAATAATTTACTTTAAAACCATTATCACAAAAAATATATTTAAAATGATTGATTTCTCAAAATCGAAAAGACACTTTGATCACAATGGTTCTCATTTAATTAAGTTTAACTTTCCAAATTATAACATAGGTATTTACATAACAAGCAGATATGTAAAAGGAATCAACAAGTAACAATCAACCATTATGTAGGAAAATGTCCAAGTTACCATAATAGGGTTTTATTCTATTTAATAGATGTCAACATAATCTATTCGGTGAATTATAGCAGAACGATGATTTATTCTACCAAACATATGTCAAATACAATTTAATTAGCAGAACGATGTTTTATTCTGCTAAATAGATGTCCTTGGGTTTCATAATCATTTGAGATTATTTAAAGGTAATTGACAAAGGAATTCCTTAGATTTAAAAAAACATCCTTTAAAAGAGAGTTGCTTTAAAACAAACCGATCTTTAGAAATAAAGTGGTTTAAAACTTTAATACTTTTATTTAATAATTAAATAACATTTAAAGTCTGTTTAAAATAAAAATTAAACATTTAGTTAATAATTAAACAATAATATACCTTCAAAAATAATTAAATAATCATTAGTCTTTAAATAAATAGTTAAACCATAATTAATATTTAATTAAGAATTAAATAATAAATTAAACCTTCATTTAGTAATTTAATCATACTTAATCCTTAAATAAATAATAAATTAAACCTTCATTAAATCTTAAATAAGTCTTAATTAAATCTTAACTTAATTAGCAATTAATTAAATATTTAAACTCTTTCATCAATAATAATTAAATAATAATTAACCTATAATCATTAATTTTAAAAATAATAATTAATCCTTAAATAAATTATTTAAATAATAATTAATCTTAAGTTAATAAACTAATTATAATTAACTTACTTAATTAACACTTAAGCATTAATTACCTTTGTTAACTAATGATTAAGTACTAATTACCTTACTTGATTAATTAATTGAAAAATAAATAATTAAATAAATACTTTTTATTACATAAAATATGGTTTAAAATACTTTTCAAAAAGATATCTGAGTGAAAACGCTTTTTAATTTTCAAAAAGAGTTCGTTTTCACGAACTCCACCCATAACGACTATCGCAATACGACCCGTAATTTTCAGAACTTAAAAAAAAGTTTCTAAGTCTTTATTTAAACTTTGATTCTTGGAAAACAAACTTTACTACCTTGTAAAATATAATGATATGTTCTTGGAAAACTAAACAAGTTTATTGAAATATTTTGAAATTTAAAATAATAGATCTTAGTTTTTACACACGTGATTATATGCCGCTTAAACTAGTAAATGTGCCAACTTTCTTAGCATACAACACATAGCATAACACAACACCGTCTCAACATATATACATGCCATCGTTAACAGAACCAAGCAAAGATTATAACTTGTAAACTAACTTGACTTATTAACTTCCATATCCAAACTATATGTCATCTCATCCAAGCATACATACACACATATAATCAACATCAACTGTATCCAAACAAGCAACATACTTTTGTAACCAATATAAGCTATGTTTATCGTCAATCTTAAAGTTCAAAACTTTAAGTAAAAAGGATAGCTTTTCTCACCTAAAAGCTAACCAAAACACTCCGATATTTCACTAACTTTTGAACCGAACCTAGATCCGTTCTTTGCTTTTGAAAAAAAATTAAGTTTTGATGGGCTTTAAGGGATCAAAATGGTTCAACCTAAAGGGTAGGTGGCTCGACCATGGTTTGCGCAAGGAGATTTTGGACTTGATTTTGAAGCAGGAAAGTGTAGAAAAGAAGTAAGGTGTGTTTAAACAAATGTTTTCATGAATTAAAAGTAGAGAAGAAATGATTTTAAATCATTTGAAAACTAAAGAAGCTACTAAAGAGTTCATGAAGAAGATGATGTTTTGAAAATAAGAACGGACATGAAGAAAAATGAAAAAGAGAAATTATGAAATCTCTTTTATATAAAATGCATTTAGTAAATTACTAAAATACCCTTTAGTACATGCCCTCCTCTCATTAGTTACCACCTCACCATGCTTGTTCCCTTCCCACTATGCAATTCTTGAAATCATGCCCCTCTCTCATGTCTAAGCCAACATACATTAAATGCTAATTGTACTTATGTTTCTCATGGAATCTTTTCACTTAAACATATTTTTAAGTTTTATATTTTATTTTTCATAAAAAGTCTTATCACTCTTTATAGACTTAAGTAAATATGTTACATAATCCTAATTCACACTTAAATGTATGTATATATATATTTTCTCTAGAGTTCACAATGTTTTCGACAACTTTTAGACGACGAAAAGTCGAAAATTCGAAAAATGAATTCTGGTCACATTTTTTATTTTCTTCGAACTAAATATTTTTATAAACAAATTTTAAAAACTATCTCACCATCGCTAGTTATTATTTAAAAGAGTTTTATTTTAATTATAAAATCTATAATTTAAACATTTAAAATAATTTATATATTCGCAAATCAAAGCGGTGAAATTCCGGGTCGTTACACTCTCCCCCCTAAAAGAATTTCGACCCCGAAATTTTACCACAACCTTAACCCAGAAAAATAATAATCACCTAACGCTATTCACTAGTCCATATGCTGTGCACAGATCATATGTATGCAAAATCTGATTTTATCACCTACTCCAATACATAGCTTTTACTTCCAAACTAGTATCGCTCTCCCGACTCCCTAGTGCAGACTTTGGTCTGGCTTCTGAATTAGAAACCTCCATTCTCCTTACTTAGCCATATACTATAATATAAAACTTTTGGTTTCATATTAAGAACCCTCATCAAGTGTTTGCCATCAAAAATCAAGCGATGGATCCTTAATTGGAATGGTATGAAACACCTCAAGTCATCTACTTGAATCTTGGATCGAGAACTATGTGAAAAAGTGGAAGTATCTATGTAAACTTACGTACTTATCTTATTGGTTCTTACTACCCAACTACTTTTAACCCTCCCAAAAATATTTATGAGAACATTTCACAAAATTCCAATTTAGGTTCAAACATTTAAAACGACACAACTTTATTTATGAAACCCTTTCACAAAATTATTTTACCTTATTATTTGCATATTGCTCTCCTACATCCTAAGAGTATATACAAAACATCAAATTTTTAATTCTATTCACTTTTAACTATTCAGATGTAGGCCTAAAATAATTTGGGTCTAGAAACAGAGTCGACCAATTCAAGCTCTTTACCCAATCGATTTGGTAAGTAGATAAGAAGAGTAGGAAGCTGGTATCCAAACTCCGTCATAAAGTCTACTTTTTCTTAGACACTTCTAAGGTAAAAATGTTTTTTTGCTGACCCAATAACATCAAATTTTTTTCACTCTCTAAATGTTAAAACCCAAAAGACACTGTTTAATAAAACCAAGTTTATAAAACCTTCTTATTAAATTTAATTTTAATTTCATTAGTTAACCCATTTTAATTAATTTAATTAACCCATTTTAAATTAAGAGACCTTATTATTTTGAAACCTAAGGAGTCAAATACCCGGGTTTTATTTCAAAAACTTTTTGAAATGATACTTTATTTTTTTAACCCTTAGAAAATATACATATAGCCCGAGTAACTCCAAAATGATACCAAGGAACTGGGTACTACCAAATAGTATCATATATCCCTTTACTAAGAAGGGTAATACTTAAGAGAAGTGTTTACCCATCCGAACACATCTCCCGCCCATTTTTAGTCACTTTCGAGTCACTCAAAAAACTTCTTCATTTCAAATCCTTTTTTGAAACAATATTATGTATATATTTCTAGCTAAATAGCTTTCAACAAAATATTTATCATTCATTTACTTTGGATTCATTCGGATTCAAACTCGTTTCGATCATATAATGGCAAAGAGAATAATTTACTAAGTGCACTACCACATCACTACAAAAAAATCTGCCTTTAGTTGCAATAAGTGGTAGCGTTTATTGCTGAGTGCAAACTAATAATATTTTATCCTACGTTATTTACGCAACCAAATATTTCACGTCCATCCCGCCTTTATAAAATTTTCACGACTCCAAAATTTTTTTATTTGCCTTTGTTCTGTCACGTTTCCCTCCATCCTCAATACTTAGAAAAAATTTAACCCTTCCTTTATTCCTCTTCAATACTTCAATTTTTTTTGCCTTTTCACTTCAGCAAAATTTACCTCATGCTCTGATTCCTTCATCCTCATCATCACGCTAGCGCTCTCCATCATCATCGTCGCGCTAGCCATCTCCGTCCTCATCGACTATTTCAATCGGATACCACATCTAATTGCTCGAGATTTCTACATAAACCCTAAATAGCTATGAATTTTATATTTCAACTGGATCGACTTTTTCGATCTGATTTTGTGATTCTACTATTTAGGTTATGCCGATTTTGTGCAAAGATGGTTTCTATAGTGTAACGTTTTAAAGGTTTGAGT
Organism: Allium fistulosum; assembly: GCA_030737815.1. Taxonomy (NCBI): domain Eukaryota; kingdom Viridiplantae; phylum Streptophyta; class Magnoliopsida; order Asparagales; family Amaryllidaceae; genus Allium; species Allium fistulosum. The sequence continues at coordinate 640,545,949 of CM060901.1, forward strand.
CAAAAGGGGATTTGAAATAGAGTCAGGATGGAGGCCACACTGGTCAGCAAGAATAGGGCACGGAGACCACAACGGTCGGTGGTCGATTGGACGGAAGCCGAACGGGTTGAAAGTTGATAATAAGAAGGGGATGAAGAATTTTAAATTAGTGTCTGTTAAGAACCGAGTTCGATCTACGCAGTGCATGCTTGATTGCAAGGTATTAATTTTTAAGAAATTTAGAATTGTACTTTTGATTATAATGCCTAATAAGTTTATATATTCACTGATAAAGCTTATGATGGAGAAGCAATTGTGTTTCTTATAATTGGAAATAATAAACAAAACGTTCAGGGCATAGTTCCTATTTATGGCTATGGTTTTTGTTGACTTCAATTTTTCTTTTGAAATTGCCTAGAACCTGCCTTTTGAAATCAAGGAGGCTCAAGAAAGTAAATTGGAAGAGCTAAAGAAGCAACTTAAGCTTTAATCTTGATTGGCGAAAGAGCGGAAAAGACAGTTCAAAGAGAAAAGGATTAAATTTTTTTGTAAGAGGTATATGCACACATCTATGATAAAAACCAACAATATGTTAATGGTACACTTTGAGTGTTATTTTATCTTTTTTGACTTGATGTTTAATGTTTCAGAGAGGCGGAAAATTGGGAGGATGATAAGACGTCTGGAGAAGTAATAACTTACATCCTCCGATGTGAATATTTCAAATCAGCATATCCAACTTAAAGAGGATCTTGAATATGTTCTGGTAAGATAAATATTAAAATATCTTTTGTTTAACTTCAAGGTTGCATTTTGTTTTAAATAAAAAGTCTAATTGTTGAATGCTGATAAAATCGTACGACCCTTTTGTTAATCAATTATCTGTGTGACGCTACATCAGTTCCAGCCCTTGATTATCCAAACAAAACAAAATATATGTAGCTATGTAATTAAAACTGATTTAATCATTGAAATATAATGATATCACTGATTGACAAAAATAAAGTGTTAATTTACTTGTATAAACTGGTCAAACATATCTCCACATGAGCAAAGAGGAGAATGACACGTTAGAGATTATATACATGTTGATTGTTAGTTTAAAGATGAACCACTTCTAATAGTTTGTCATTTGCCTACAACCATCTTCCAAGTAATAGCGGTTATTCAACTCTGAATATCAAACGTGCATCTACAACATATGGATTTAAAAAGCATTTTTGGTAATATTGTATATTGGCCTAAAATATATGCTAATTTTATTTTAATCTCAAATACAACACATTAGAAAGTGTTCGTAGGATACTTGGAGTAATAATGAAACATTACACAGTTATTGTTCATTTGAATTTACTGCATAAAAAACCATATAGTTTAACCTAAATTATAGCAAAACATTACACACTAGACTTCCTTTTATATCATTCACTTTTTGAACTTTTCTTGCTGGGTGACAGAAACTACAAGCAATGATAATGCACTGCTTATAAGTAGTGATGAGTTCTTCTTGTCTGGATGCTCAAGTGATGAGGCAGAAGTTGATGATGAATGGACAGCTAAAAGTGCAAGATTTCCATTTTATTATTTTAGTCACATTAATGCCTTTTGTCCTACGACTTAGCAAAATTAAAACATGTATAACTTGGGTACTTTGTAACATGTACACTTAGATTCCAAAATTTTAACCAATGTTATAGTTATATATGCGGTATAAAATTAATCAACGTTCATAAACAATTTTGCAGAAAAACTAAAACAGTGGAGCTACATAACAGAGATGCATAATGAAGCTGATGATGTACCATGTGTGTGTGAATGTGCCAATAATGTTTGTCACATATCCTTCTTTCAAATTAATGGGCTTCAAAAGATCTCTTCCTTTGCCACCCGCCTATCGAAGTAGGGCACATCACTGCCTGTTACAGGCAGTGCAACCAGCACTGCCTGTAAAGGCAGTGTTGAGCACTGCCTGTTTAAGGTAGTGCTATGCATTACCTGTTACAGGGAGTGCAACCTGCACTGCCTGTAAAGGCAGTGCCTGGCCGCACTGCCTGTTTAGGAAGTGCCTATGCTTTCCTAGGCAGTGCTAAGCCACGTATGATAATTGCTTTATCAAGAGGAGTCTAGCGTAATTGCTGCTTATATTATTTCAAGCCTAACTCTATTGATAACTACCATAATAATACTATAATCAATCTCAGAGACATAATAGGTTCATTGGCAACTATGGGAGACCTAGTTAAAGTTGCTGGGTTTATCGGGCAAAGCTCAGGTATGTTTTTGTTTTTTTATATTCATTTAGAAATTTTGTGGCAGGTGGGTAGAGTAGGCACTACAAGAAATTTTGTTTATATCCTTGCAAAAGCAACTATGCTTCAATTATTCTGATCATCGCAAAATAGATCGAGACTCATTCCCCGAACTATCCAAAGAAAAATCTTACTCTCAAATTCCTTTCAAAATATTTGTACCTTAAAGTATTTTTAAGTAAAATTATTACTACTTTTCCAAGAATCATTTGAAAAAATTATCAAAACCACCAGGATTTAATTTCTATGAAAATCCATCTTATTTTCAAAATATATTTTATAATCCTAATTTATAAAATCACCCGAAGCATTTTTTTATAAACACCTTTTATTATAACCAAATTTTAACCCAACGTTATCAACGAACGTCTTGCAGTCAAATTGTGAGACTTAATTCATAAGGTGTTCATTTTAATGTTCCCACAAATACTATTTACCCAACCCATGGTTTTAAAAAGAAGGATTGCAGAGGAATCTACAACCCAGAGCCAATGCTCAAGACTGAGCGAGCATGACTAATCAAACCCAATATGATAATTATTGAATATTATAAATTTCTAACAAACAAGCACATCAACAAAACTATATTAAAATTTGAAAATTCTTCCTTTATATATAAAATATAGTCCTAGGTAAAATTAATTCAGTTACCAATTTTAAAATTTGTGTGTAGATTTTTCTGTTCAAGGGTTTAGGAATCCTTATCGATAACGCTGATTAGACGCATCGATCAGAATCCCAGAATCCAAACTTAACAAACCAATTAACATGAAACATTTTTATATCACTATCAACTACGCACTCTATATATATGCTCAAACTCATTCTAGGATATTACTAATCTCATCTCTAATGAGTTACTCATTCTAGGGTATTACTAACCCTATCCCTAATGAGTTTACCCCACCAAGGCCTTGGTGTTCACTCAAGCTAAGCTTTGATAGCATGGTAACAATTTGCCTTTATTACACCTAAAGACAACACTTAGTACACCTCAGTATTCGTGTGTCGATCATTAAAGTGTCCGAAAGATAGGGCATTTGGGGTGAAGAAAGAAAAATACAAAACAAAATCTCATATCATGACGTGAAATATATAATATACACATGATCTTTACAAAAAGAAATCATTTTTATTATACTCAACATCAGAGTACACTAACCTATTATCAGCTTAGATAGTTATAACAGCTTATCCTTATAATTATTGATAAACACAGACAGAAATCAAAGCAACAAAAATAGCGAAAGAATATAAGATACGTGAATACATTTTGGAGAATCCAACTTGTCTCCTGAAAGCTCCAAAGGATCCCGCTAAATCTAGAAAATATGCTCGAGCTGATCCGAGCATTATAAGAAAATAACATCTGGATTAGTTTGGTAAAATAGGGTGATTAAACTCAAACCAAAACATATGGGTTTCTTATTCTTGAAAAAACTTTTCAAAAAGAAGGGTAATCGTAAGACTATGCCGCTTATAAACATGGAGGGTTTTTATCTTACGATAACCAAAACCATTTTCACTATAAATCCAGTGATATTATAATAATGTCTAGGGTTTAAAGTACTCAACAATCAAGTAGTTGTAATGCATGTACATTACAACAATAATAGGTATACAATCGAAAACTGAAGATTCTTACTGAAGAATGGATTCCATTAATGGCAAGGTAAGGGACTACCTTTCGTACGGTACACCTCTAGATAAATGCATCGAGAGATCGAAAACCTTTCGACCTTGGCATGACAAGACCAGCCTACCCCTTATTGGATAGTACCGAATATGTCATCACCCCGGTTGCTTCCAACCTTTATAGAGAGCTCTCATGCACAACCAAATCCATAATATAATGATGCAGAAAGGTGATGACATACCTTAACGGGAGTGACCCACATAACCTTACGGCATACACAGTTTTAACCATTCCCAAGTTGTAAGGCTTAAGAGGCTACGTTCTTACCATTTCCTCATAGCAATTCCCTATTGGAATGCTAACACTATCCTTCGGGAAGAAATGCAATGCCAGCATTCATCCATACAAGTTTGTTCTGGGTCTAAATGAAATCGAGGGCATAACCTCTACTACATACAATTTGGAATCATCCACCAGATTAGTAGCAAGTAGCCCTTGCACTTCATAGAACTCTGTCATTGAACATCTTCAAGATGTCTTCCATTTGAACGTTCATGTTGTTTCGAAGTGGTTTTCGGATAACATATCTGATTCCAGTCTCTCTGAACGAACAACCGATAATTTCTGGATGAATCAATCCCTATTATTTTAGAAGTAAGCGGACTATATTAGAGTCCCAAGGGGATCTCTAATATATCCCTTAAAGTTAGAGACATTTCATTTGAATGAGTTCTCCAGAGGAAACTCAAACAATATGAACACGTGAAGCTCTTATTTACTTCTAAAGTCAAAACTGGCCAAGATTTGATAGTCGGTTATTTAACTGTCAAATACACTATCAAACAACAATCTAAAGATTTAATATTTCCATAGCAACCACTAAGATTCAAAATAAATCTTTCATTTATTTAAATCTCTTTCCAAATTATTTATCAAAATATCCATATACTTATCTCACTGGCATAGGTATATTCACAAAACATTGTGAAAGATGTTTTATTTCAAAATCATATTAAAGGATCAAACAAAGTTATTTAAAAAGAAAAAGAGATAAGGATAATCCTAAACACTATTCCTTCGGTGTTAAGTATGGAACAAATGTTCCATACCACCATAATTAAGAACGTCGGTTTAAGAAAATCAAATATCAATTTCTTTTATAAACTTCTTCTATAAATCCTTTTTAAATAAATCTCTTTCGTTTGTTAAATCTCCTGTACTAAAATTCCAAATCCATTTATGAAAACTCTTTATTAATCTCCAAGTTTATTTATAAAACTCTGTTATAAATGTCCAAAACCATTTATAAAACTTCTTTCCAAATTTGAAAATCTCTTTTCAATTTATAAACACATTTTAGAAATTTCCTTATTTAAAACGAAATTCCTTTAATAAATCTTAATCGATAAAGTTACTTTGTTAACAAAGCAATTATTTAAAACAACTTTAAATAAACAAGTTGTTATTCAAAACATCCTTTATTAAATTTATCTTTAAACCGCATTAACAAAATAATGACTTTAAACAATTATTCAAAAGTATTAAATTACTTCAAAACACCTTTAATAAAATAATTTCTTAATTATCCTTTAAATATCATATTTAAAAGGGTAATAAACCTTGAACATCATGAGTAAGTAATAACTTCTTAAAATCCTTTAAATAATATAATAATTATCTTTAAATCATTATCACAAAAAAAATTAAAATGATTGATTTCTCAAAATCAGAAAGACGCTTAGTGACCAGAATGGTTCTAATTTAATTAAGTTTAACTTTCCAAATTATAACATAGGTATTACATAATAAGTAGATATGTAAAAGGAATCAACAAGTAACAATCAACCATCATATAGGAAAATGTCCAAGTTACCATAATAGGGTTTTATTCTATTTAATAGATGTCAACATAATCTATTCGGTGAATTATAGCAGAACAATGATTTATTCTAACAAACATATGTCAAATACAATTTAATTAGTAGAACGGTGTTTTATTCTGTTAAATAAATACCCTTGGGTTTCATAATCGTTTTAGGTTACTTAAAGGTAATTGACAAAGGAATCCCTTGTATTTGAAAAGAACATCCTTTAAAAGAGAGTTGCTTTAAAACAAGCCGATCTTTAGAAATAAAATGGTTTAAAAGTTTAAAACTTTTATTTAATAATTAAATAACATTTATACTCTTTATTATATAAAAATTAAACCTTTAGTTAATAATTAAACAGTAATATACCTTCAAATGAATAATTAGAAAATGATTAGTCTTTAAATAAATATTTAAACCATAATCAATATTTAATTAAGAATTAAATAATAAATTAAACCTTCATTTAATAATTTAATTATACTTAGATCTTAAATAAATAATAAATTAAACCTTCAATAAATCTTAATTAAATCTCAACTTAATTAGTAATTAATTAAATATTTAAACACTTTCATAAATAATAATTAACATGTAATTATTAATTTTAAAAATATCAATTAATCCTTAAATAAATTATTTAAATAATAATTAATCTTACTAATTATAAGTAACTTATGTAATTAACACTTAAGTACTAATTACCTTTGTTAACTAATGATTAAGTACTAATTACCTTACTTAATTAATTAATTGAAAAACAAATAATTAAATAAATACTTTTTTTACATAAAATATGGTTCAAAACACTTTTCAAAAAGATACCTAAGTAAAAACGCTTTTTAATTTTCAAAAAGAGTTCGTTTTCATGAACACCACCATAGCGATTATCACTATATGATCCGTAATTTTCAAAACTTGAATTTTTTTCTAAGTCTTTATTTAAACTTTAATTTTTGGAAAAAAACTTTAATACTTTCTAAAATATAAAGGTATGTTCTTGGAAAACTAAACAAATTTTAAACTTGAAATATTTTAAAATTTAAAATAATAGATCTTAGTTTTTACACACGTGATTATATACCGCTTAAACTAGTAAATGTGCCAACTTTCTTAGCATACAACACATAGCATAACACAACACCATCTCAACATATATACATGCCATCGTTAACAGAACCAAGCAAAGATTATAACTTGTAAACTAACTTGACTTATTAACTTCCATATCCAAACTATATGTCATCTCATCCAAGCATACATACACACATATAATCAACATCAACTGTATCCAAACAAGCAACATACTTTTGTAACCAATATAAGCTATGTTTATCGTCAATCTTAAAGTTCAAAACTTTAAGTAAAAAGGATAGCTTTTCTCACCTAAAAGCTAACCAAAACACTCCGATATTTCACTAACTTTTGAACCGAACCTAGATCCGTTCTTTGCTTTTGAAAAAAAATTAAGTTTTGATGGGCTTTAAGGGATCAAAATGGTTCAACCTAAAGGGTAGGTGGCTCGACCATGGTTTGCGCAAGGAGATTTTGGACTTGATTTTGAAGCAGGAAAGTGTAGAAAAGAAGTAAGGTGTGTTTAAACAAATGTTTTCATGAATTAAAAGTAGAGAAGAAATGATTTTAAATCATTTGAAAACTAAAGAAGCTACTAAAGAGTTCATGAAGAAGATGGAGTTTTGAAAATAAGAACGGACATGAAGAAAAATGAAAAAGAGAAATTATGAAATCTCTTTTATATAAAATGCATTTAGTAAATTACTAAAATACCCTTTAGTACATGCCCTCCTCTCATTAGTTGCCACCTCACCATGCTTGTTCCCTTCCCACTATGCAATTCTTGAAATCATGCCCCTCTCTCTCATGTCTAAGTCAACATACATTAAATGTAAATTGTACTTATGTTTCTCATGGAATCTTTTCACTTAAAACATCTTTTTAAGTTTTATATTTTATTTTTCATAAGGAGCCATATCGCTCGTTATATACTTAAGTAAATATGTTACATAATCCTAATTTACACTTAAATGTATGTATATATATATATTTACTTTAGAATTCACAATGTTTTCGACAACTTTTAGACGACGAAAAATCAAAAATTTGGAAAACGATTTCCGGTCACATTTTTTATTTTTCTTCGAACTAAATATTTTTGTAAACAAATTTAAAAAACTATTTCACCATCACTAGTTATTATTTATTTTATTATAAAATCTATAATATGAATATTTAAAATAATTTAAATATTCGCAAATCAAAGCGGTGAAATTCCGGGTCGTTACACTCCCCCCCCCCCCAAAAGAATTTCGACCCCGAAATTTTACCACAACCCTAACCCAGAAATACAAACTATCACCTAACGCTATTCACTAGTCCATATGTCATGCATAGATCATATGTATGCAAAATCTGATTTGATCACCTACTCCAATACATAGCTTTTACTTTCAAACTAATATCGCTCACCCGACTCCCTAGTGCGGACTCCGATCGGGCTTCTTAATTAGAAACCTCCATTCTCCTTACGTAGCCATATACTATGATATAAAACTTTTGGTTTCATATTAAGAACCCACATCAAGTGTTTGCCATCAAAAATCGAGCAATGGATCCTTATTTGGAATGGTATGAAACACCTCAAGTCATGTACTCAATTCTTGGATCGAGAACTATATGAAAAAGTGGAAGGATCTATGTAAACTTACGTACTTATCTTATTGAAACTTACTACCCAACTACTTTAAACCCTCCCAAAAATATTTATGAGAACATTTCACAAAATTCCAATTTAGGTTCAAACATTTTGAAATGACACAACTTTATCTATTAAACCCTTTCGTAAAATTATTTTACCTTATTATTTGCATAATACTCTCCTACATCCTAAGAGTATATACAAAACATCATATTTTTAATTCTATTCACTTTTAACTATTCAGATGCAGGCGTAAAATAATTTGGGTCTGGAAACCGAGTCGACCAATTCAATCTCTTTACTCAATCGATCTGGTAAGTAGCTAAGAAAAGTAGGAAGTTGGTATCCAAACTTCATCATAGAGTCTACTTTTTCTTAGACACTTCTAAGGTAAAAATGTTTATTAGCCGATCCAATAACATCAATTTTTTTTCAATTTCTAAATGTTAAAACCCAAAAGACACTGTTTAATAAAACCAAGTTTATAAAACCTTCTCATTAAATTTAATTTTAATTTCATTAATTAACCCATTTTAAATTAAGATACCTTATTATTTTGAAACCTTAGGAGCCAAATGTCGGGTTTTATTTCAAAAACTTTTTGAAATGATACTTCACTTTTTTAACCCTTTGAAAACATACCTATAGCCCGAGTAACTCCAAAATGATATCAAGAAACTGGGTACTACAAAATAGTATCATATATCCCTTTACCAAGAAGGCTAATACTCAAGAGAAGTGTTTACCCATCCGAACACATCTCATGCCCATTTTTAGTCACTTTCGAGTCACTCAAGAAAAAAAACATCTTCTTTTCAAATCCCTTTTTGAAACAATATTATGTATATATTTCCAACTAAATAGCTTTCAACAAATATTTATCATTCACTTACTTTGGATTCATTCGGATTCGAACTCGTTTCGATCATATAATGGAAAAGAGAATAATTGACTAAGTGCACTGCCATATCTGCCTAAGCAAACATCCAATTATCACTTTGAAGATTATTCTGATCATCACAAAACAGATCGAGACTCATTCCCCGAACTATCCAAAGAATACTCTCAAATTTCCTTTCAAAATATTTATACCTTAAAGTATTTTTAAGTAAAATTATTACTATTTTTACAAGAATCATTTGAAAACTTTATCAAAACCACCAGGATTTAAATTCTATGAAAATCCATCTTATTTTCAAAATATATTTTATAATCCTAGTTTATAAAATCACCCGAAGCATTTCCTTTTATAAACACCTTTTATTAAAACCAAATTCAACCCAACATTATCAACGAATGTCTTACAGTCAAATTGTGAGACTTAATTCATAAGGTGTTCATTTTAATGTTCCCATAAATACTGTCTCCCCAACCTATGGTTTTAAAAAGAAGGATTGCAGATGAATCTACAACCCATAGCCAATGCTTAAGACTGAGCGAGCATGACTAATCAAACTCTATATGATAATTATTAAATATTATAAATTCCTAACAAACAAGCACATCAACATAACTATATTAATTTTTGAAAATTCTTCCTTTATATATAAAATATAGTCCTAGGTAAAATTAATTTAGTTACCAATTTTAAAATTTGTGTGTTAATTTTTCTGTTCAAGTGTTTAGGTATCCTTATTGAAAACGAAGATCAGACGCATCGATCAGAATCCTAGAATCCAAACTTAACAAACCAATTAACACAAAACATTTTATATCACTATCAACTACGCACTCTATATATACGCTCAAACCCATTCTAAAATATTACTAATCTCATCTCTACTGATTTACTCATTCTAAGGTATTACTAACCCTATCCCTAACGAGTTTACCTCACCAAGACCTTGGTGTTCACTCAACCTAAGCTTTGATACACGTGTAACGATTTGTCTTTATTACACCTAAAAACAACACTTAATACACCTAAGTATTCATGTGCCGATCATTTAAGTGTCCGAATGATAGGGCATTTAGGGTGAAGAAAGAAAAAGACAAAACAGAACCTCACATTGTGATGAGAAATATATAATATACACGGGATCTTTACAAAAAGAAATCATATTTATTATACACAACATCAGAGTACACTAACCTATTATCAGCTTAAACAGTTATAACAGCTTATCCTTACAATTATTGATCAACATAGACAGAAATCAAAGCAACAAAAATAGCGAAAGAATATAAGATATGTGAATACGTTTCGGAGAATCCAGCTCGTCTCCTGAAAGCTCCAAGGATCAAACTAAATCCAGAAAATATGTTCGAGCTGACCTGAGCATTATACGAAAATAACATCTGGATTAGTTTGGTAAACTAGGGTGAGTAAACTCAAATCAAAACATATGGGTTTCTTATTCTTGAAAAAACTTTTCCGAAAGAAGAGTATCGTAAGACTACGCCGCTTATAAATACGGAGGGTTTTTATCTTACAATAACCAAAACCATTTTCATTATAAATCCAGTGATATTATAATAATCTCTAAGGTTTAAAGTACTCAACAATCAAGTAGCTGTGATGCATGTACATCACAACGATATTAGGTATACAATCGAAAACTGAAGGCTTTTACCGAAGAATGGATTCCAATAATGGCAAGGTAAGGGACTACCTTTCGTACGGTACACCTCTAGATAAATGCACCGAGAGATCTAAAACCTTTCGACCTTGGCATGACAAGACCGACCTATCCCTTATTGGATAGTACCGAATATGTCATTACCTCAGTTGCTTCCAATCTTTATAGAGAGCTCTCATGCACAACCAAATCCATAATATAATGATGCAGAAAATTGATGACACACCTTAATAGGAGCGACCCACATAACCTTGCGGCATACCCTATTTTAGCCATTCCCGAGTTATGAGGCTTGAAGGGCTACGTTCTTACCATTTCCTCATAGCAATTCCCTTTTAGAATGCTAACACTGTCCTTCAGGCAGTACAATGCTAGCATTCATCCATACAAGTTCGTTCTGGGTCTAAACGAAATCAAGGGCATAACCTCTACTACATATATTTTGGAATCACCCTCCGGATTAGTAGCAAGTCGCCCTTGCACGTCAAAGAACTTCGTCTTTGAGCATCATTAAGATGTCTTCCATTCGAACGTTCATTTGGTTCAAAGTGGTTTTCAGATAACATATCCAGTTCTGGTCTCTCTGAACCAACAAGCGATAATTTCTAGATGACTCAATCCCTTTCTTTTAGAAGTAAGCGGACTACAATAGAGTCCCAAGGGGATCTCTAACATATCCCATAAAGTTAGAGACGTTTCATTCGAATGAGTTCTCCCGAGGAAACTCAAACCATATGAACACGTGAAGCTCTTATTTACTTCCTAAGTCAAAACTGGCCAAGATTTGATAGTCGGTATTTAACTATCAAATACACAATCAAACAACAACCCAGAGATTTAATATTTCCATAGCAACCACTAAGCCTCAAAATAAATCTTTCATTTATTTAAATCACTTTCCAAATTATTTATCAAAATATTCATATACTTATCTCACTGGCATAGGTATATTCACAAAACATTGTGAAAGACTTTTTATTTCAAAATCATATTCAAGGATCAAACAAAAGTTATTTAAAAAGAAAAGGAGATAAGGATAATCCTAAACACTATTCCTTCGGTGTTAAGTATGGAACAAATGTTCCATACCACCATAATTAAGAACGTCGGTTTAAGAAAATCAAATCTTAATTTCTTTTATAAACTTCTTCTATAAATCCTTTTTAAATAAATCTCTTTCGTTTGTTAAATCTCCTGTACTAAAATTCCAAATCCATTTATGAAAACTCTGTACTAATGTCCAAATTTATTTATAAAACTCCTTTGTAAATATCCAAAACCATTTATAAAACTTCTTTCCAAATTTGAAAATCTCTTTTCAATTTAAAAACACATTTCGAAAATTTCCTTATTTAAAACGAAACTCCTTTAATAAATCTTAACCGATAAAGTTACTTTGATAATAGAGAAATTATTTAAAACACCTTTAAATAAACAAGTTGTTATTCAAAACATCCTTTATTAAATTTATCTTTAAACCACATTAACAAAATAATGACTTTAAACAATTATTCAAAAAGTATTAAATTACTTCAAAACACCTTTAATAAAATAATTTCTTAATTATCTTTTAAATATCATATTTAAAAGGGCAATAAACCTTAAACATTACGAGTAAGCAATAACTTTACTCCAAACCCTTTAAATAATATAATAATTAACTTTAAAACCATTATCACAAAAAATAAATATTTAAAATGATTGATTTCTCAAAATCAGAAAGACGCTTAGTGACCATAATGGTTCTCATTTAATTATGTTTAACTTTCCAAGTTATTACATGGGTATTTATATAGCAAACAGATATGTAAAAGGAATCAACAAGTAACAATTAGCCATCATATAGGTAAATGTCCAAGTTACCATAATAGAAGAACTAGGTTTTATTCTACTTAATAGATGTCAACATAATCTATTCGGTGAATTATAGTAGAACGATGATTTATTCTACCAAACATATGTCGAATACAATTTAATTAGCATAACAGTGTTTTATTCTACTAAATAGATATCCTTAGGTTTCATAATCATTTGAGGTTACTTAAAGGTAACCCTTGGATTTAAAAAAAATATCCTTTAAAAAGAGTTGCTTTAAAATAAGCCGATTTAGTTTAACATTTTGGTGTTTTTATTGAGAGTTCTTTTTTAAAATGACTAAAAAGCTCTTGATTTCGAAATTTTCAGAAAATTATAAAATAATTTTGAAAAATAGAAAATGTTTTTGCGAATATGATGTTCCGATAATTTTTCAAATCCAATTATTTTTGAAGTTTTTGTATTTTAAATTCAAAAATGAGTAGTCGTATGTTAACTCCACCGCCTCAACTCATGATATATTGTTTTTCTTCTTGATCTTAAACATACGACAGCTTTTTGGCTATTGATTATCGATATTCGATAGTTTCTCAACCGTAAATCTTCAGCCTGCGATGGCCTATCTTCCACCTTTGCTAACTCATGATAGCTCCTCTACTCAACTTACGATGGCACAAGAGCTACTAGATTTCAATATGCTAAAACTTTTTTGACATTAATTTTCAATGCTTGATAGCTCCTCAACCGTAGATCTTCAACGCTCGATGGCTCCTCAGCTGTTGATCTTCATCGCTCGATAGCTCTTTGGCGACCTGCTATGATGCTCGACTTGCGACACTGACTCACGATAACCTTCACCAATTCACGATGATCAGATTGCAATGACCTTGTCTGAGCTTCAAAAGAAAAAAATAACAAAAAATTATATTAAAAATGAAGTTCACCAGAGGTGAACTTTCCATTAATGCCATTTGACGACGATATACAATGATCTAGGTGCTAGGAAATTACCACCAAGTAGAGGGAGGTCCAACGAACTTGATTCCTTACCTCCGACCATCAATTGCTACCTCCAACAGCCATGAAAAATCAAAATTCATTAGTTTTTTCATTGGAGAATCGACTCATGATCGAAAGCAATATTGGCGATAACCACAACTTGAAAATTTGGCGGCCACCACCAATTTGCAGCTCATCCCCTCCCCTACCATGCGGCATCAACACTATGACCTGAAACCCATCTACAGCGCTGAAAAAATAAAAGAACAAAGTTTATCTATGCATTTTCGGCCAAAATTCATGGAAAACGATGACCATTAGAGTGAGCGGCTATTAAGATCAATTTCATTCTTCAAGGATAGCAAATCTACATAATCAATATGATGAACAGAGCAACGGATTGAAAATTGTGAAAGGCGGCCGTGATTGACCATATCTATTCATGAAAATTCAAGTAGTGGTAACTTTTAATGAAACTAGTATTGTTAGAAAGGTCTCGAAAAAATATGAAAAACGGTGAAGACGGTTCGCTCATTTCTATCCGTATTTGAAAGAAATTGCCAATCAAATTTAAAAAACCGAATAACGGTCGATTTCGAAATTCAAAAAATCGAACGTCTAGAAAATTTAATACAAGTAAACGTGAATTGGAATAAAAAATGAAGTGTGGAAAACAATGAATTTTAGATATATATATATATGTATGTATGTATGTATGTATATATATATATATGCTGGTCTATCACTTTGGAAAAGTAATTCAAAAGATATTGTAATAAAACAGCTTCGATAAAAGTGGTGTTGCGATAACTAATTCATAAAATCTATAGAATTTGTGAAATTATAAACATTTATATCCCTCACAAGTGGCCCAAGTAAGTGTTATTGTCGAATTGTAATTCCTCTTGTATTATAAGCTAAGAATGTATGTCTACCATTTATGTCGAGAATTTCGTTCACTAATCGGGTATTTAAATTTCTTTGCAGGTAAAAGCAGGAATGTGAAGCTATAAAATTATAAATTTTCTTATCAAGCGTAATAATAAAGCTGAAGAGTCTCCATTTATTATTTCTGAGTATAAGTTCGGATTTCTTATAAATTAATGGAGGATTTATTTATTGGATGGTTTCCTAATCTTCTTTATTACTATCAAATATACTTTTATTTTCAAAAATTCAAGAGAAGATAAAAGGCAACGACTATACATTATTTATGACAAAGAATCTTGTTATTAGGAGATCGTGAAAAAAATTCAAAATTACGGATTTTCTATAACCACGACAAAGAATAACTTCTTATCTGGAATGAGATTTCGATTTTCTATCTACAAACTTGAATTCGAACTCTCTTCTATATAGTGATGGAATTTCTTGATCACATGGACTTCTAGTTTTCTAATTATTATTATTATTTGGACTATAAAACTTGTAACAACCCTATTTTAAAAGCTATAATATTAAATTAATTTAGTTAAAATAGAAGTGTTTAAATTCTATTTTTGATAATTATTAATTCTTGGGAATCAAATTATTATTCAATTAAAGTCTATTTAAAAAGGATTTTGTTATAGTAAAATTTAACTAGTTAATAAAATTCATTTTTGATAATATAATAAAATTCAAATAAAATGTGTTAATAAATATGAATATTTTAAGAGTATGAATAACTTTGTATAAATGAAATAGATGAAAAGAAGTTCTATTCGACATTCACTAACATCGATAAAGTTACGAAGATGAATAAATTTATTTATATCAATTCAATGGATAATTAAATTTAAGTGAAACAAGTATTGAATTGAAGTGAGTTATCCAGATATTGAAATATAACTTGTTGAATAAAGTGTAACCCACTTTAAATTAGATCGAAAGATATTTATAAATATTCGACAAGGATTTATATTTAAACTTTAAATGCAAAGGAGGATAATTGATGCTAATATTTAATTTCAACCTTGACACATTTAAACAATTCCAGCCCATATAAATAAAAAAATTAGCCCATAACCAAACAAACCACACTTTAGTTTCCACGCCCACATCCTTATTCCCAGTAACAGATAATCCTAATTCATCATTATCCCTCTATAGCCCTAAAAATTGAAATCGAATTAAAATCGAACGAAAAAAATAAAGAGGGGGCAACAAAGTGAATCACGACCGCTATAGAAAGCAGCGACAGCTGGAGCTAGGTTGCGGCGATTAGGGTGACGCGGCAGGGCTTAGGTGCGCGAAAGGGAGGCCAGCGACTGAAGTTGGGGATCGAACGGCTGTGCTTGGTGCGTAGCGACGGAGAAGCATTCGCGATGGAGGACGTTGAGGTGAAGGCGGGGCTGCTAATTAGCGGTGGCAGGTGCAGTTGAAGTGGTAGGCGGTTGTTGGGAGGAGTTTAGGCAAACGGCTGACAGTTTTGTGGCTAAGGGAGGAAGCTCGTGTGTCGATATTTACTGCTCTTCGATTTGTGAGTTATTTTTAACTCACACTTCTATATTTAAATAAATGACTATCCTTATACATGCCGTGATATGGTAATTTGGTTGATAATTGTTGAATTCAAAATTTTGATATAGTTTAATTATGAATTGCGGAAATTTTGGTACTGATTAAATGATCGAATTAGAATAAAAATTTAATGATGTAATATCAATTGGGTGATGCTTGAATTGGTTGAATAGAATGTTTGAAATATTGGTTTGAATCAATATTTATAAATGAATTAAATAGTTAAAATAAGATTACATGTTAAAATTTATATTGTTCATTTCAAGTTTAGGTCGATGGCCGAAACCACATACATTATTTGTATGATCGGAGTTTGTCGGAAAGCAACTTGGATTGATAAATAATTTCATATTTGAAATGATATTTTATAAAGCGATGATGGCTCTCATAGTTGAATTTTTGATGGATTTATTGTTTGAATTATTTAAATGTTTTTAAATGAATTTAAAAAAAAAGATTTTATCTATTTTGATCCTTATTGGAATTTAGTTTTTAAAATATATAGTTAAATTATATTATATTCTTAACTTATTTCTTAATTCAAAATTTCTATGGAAAGTTTTATTTTAAGATAAGAAATATTTATTTATAAAACCATTTAAAAATTTACTGTTATAAGTATATTAAAAAAATTTGGTCATGTTTTCAAAGTAAGAGATAAAATATAGTATTATTTATAAAAGTTGTTACGAAAGTAATAATTTTATTCAACTGATTTAGTTATAAAAGAGGTTTAAATTATTTTTAAAAGAGTTCAAAACTCCTCTTTCAAAATGAGTTTATAGATTTTAAAATGAGAATTTAAGTAAGTATATATATTAATATAGAAACTAATTCCTATATGGTAAATTATTATTATTTGCTTTCAAACCATAAACCCTTACCGGCTTTAATTGCGTTTAGCCTTTGATTAATTATATACCATTTTTGTATTTCTTTGATGACTTTTGGAAACATTGATTTCGATCAAGTAATGCTTTCACTTGTGTTTCTATTGAATTTCGTGCTTTTCTATGAAATAAAGAATTTTAATAAATGATTGAATTGTCGGGTGATATGGGACACTTTGTACAATTCTTTCGATTATTATTATAATTTGTTAAATAGAGTTTGAGTGGAAATTACTAGCTTTTAGTAAATACTTGAATTTACTTTCTGGTATGGGACAGTTAGCTAAATTCTTGTAATTACTGGAGTGATAGTAATTAACACTTAGAATTGTATTATCTTGGGGTGTTCAGATTTAATTGGAGACTGATAGATCCCCGAGAGACTATGACTCATTTTTCATCGAATTGAGAGTCAATTCATTTTTAGATTTGGAATAACCTTTTTAGTAGTTTTATTTATAGTTTTTAGAATTATTTTTAGTCTATTTCTTTCTAGCTATTCTTTTAAGTTAATTTTAGTTATTTCTGTTAATTATAGATTTTCCATTTATTTATAGTTTATTTACAGTATTTTAATTTATTTACTGTTATTTATGCGTTATTTACATCTTCTTCCTATGCTTTGGATTTCCTTCTATTTTTAGTTTTCTTTTATTTCCCCTTCTTCTTCTTTGCGTATGGATTAGAATAGAATTAACGCGAAATTGGGTTAAATTATAAGAAATCTAAAATAATGGAATATGAGATGTAAATCACAAAGACTGTAATATAATTGAAAATAGACTGAAATTATGCCTAATTATGATATTAATTGGACTGAATTAAGAAGATTGGCCTAGTTATAACTTAGTTATAACTAAAAAGAATAAAAGAAGAAAGAAGCCTATTTTCACACTTAGACCTTATGTTAAGTAATAAGCATGATTATAACGTAAGTTATAAATTGATAAACTATGGAAATCATGGTAAACTATGGAAACTATGGTGCTTATTTTAAGATTTAGGATAAATTAATAAGAAATAATAGTAATTGATAAAAATAAAGGCTTATTTAAATAATTTATCTAATTTAATAAGAAAAGATAAGAAGTAGGACCTGTACCAAATAGCATTCCCCTAATATTTCTATGGTTACGGTGTTCCACATAATCCTGAAGTGAGACGAGGTGTTTCACATAATCCTGAAGTGAGGCGAGGGGTACACTTATATGCTTATAGTGGTAGTAAACGGTCAATCTATGGTAGTTAAAATCAAGGGGATTTGAATAAGGGGCGCAACTAGATTTTTGTTTGATAGGGACCAGTACAAACAGCATTTCCCCTATTTTTTTATGGACACGGTGTTTCACATAACCTTGAAGTGAGACGAGGTGCTTCACATAATCCTAAAGTGAAGCGAGGGGCACACTTATGCTGTCTAGTGTAAATAAATGGTCAAAAGAGGAAACAATAGGAACGCGAGCTTAGTGGTGGTCACACGTGCGGCTCCAGTGATGGCTCATAAATCGTTATGAGTTCCAAGCGCTTAGTAAGTGTGTCTTTCGTAGACACCAAAGTCTACAGTGTAGGGTAACGTCCAGTCCATAGTAGAATCTATAGAGTAGCAAACCGATCAAAGGGTAGAATTAGGACTTCAGCCTAATCAAAGCAGCTATCAAGGACAAGTGCAAACAATCAAAGTTAAACTATCTTATCAATTGTAATAGTTTAATCATATTTTCCAGTTTATCTCTTTCCTATTTCCTTTGTTTCCCTTTTACTAGAACTATTGAAGAGTCTATTACTTTTACTTTTCTTAAAGATTCTAGTAGTTACTATCATTCACCAGACTTTTAGTCTGACCCACTCCTCTATTTTCCTCTTTCCCCCATAGGCAATCAAGGGAGATGGTAGTAGATTGCAGTTGCTCGGAGGTTTCTTGGAGAAGATTCTGCTATGTATTTCCCTACTTTTATTTCCGTTTCCTTTCTTTGTATTGGCACTTGAGAGGGATAATTATACTCTGATTTTTGTTGAGACTACGAGTTTTTATTTCATGAGACATATTGGGTTTTGAGACATGTATGCTATATTTTGTTTATGAAGCAATTATGAAGTTTTTGTTTTGAATAAGTTGTTATTTTAGTTTTTGCTGTTTTTACCTATTTTTGTCTTGTGAATCTCAGTCTCTGTTAGTCTCAGTTATACCTACAATACACCACACCTTTTAGTGTGTCCTTTTGGGTATATTAAGGGGTGTGGGGTGTTTCACTTGGTATCAAAGCCTAAGGTTGCAGGATTCCTAAAAATTTATTTTAAAAGTAAAATATTTTCCAAAATAACTTCTTTTAAAAAGTATTTTTCAAAAAAGAACACTTAGAAATAGTTTTTAAGTATAAAAGAGTTTTTATAAAAATCCCCTCCAAGTTCAGTGCAATCTTCTTTCGAGCCTAAATTCTCTTTTCTTTGCATAGAATGGCCGACTGGTTCCGTGGAGCTACGGTACCGGAGGTACAAGGGCAAGTGACCAATACAACACCAGTAGGTGGAAATCCCTTTAATCCACCTACATCAGCCCCCTTTTCTGAGCTATGCAAGGACTTCGCTAGTATAGGAGGCAGAACATTTTCTGGCACGGAGGATTCCGAGGAGGCGGGTTAGTTTTGAGAATATGGAGCAAAAGTTTAGGCGGTTAGGTTTGGAGGATCGACAGAGTGTCCAGCCTACATCTTGACAGCAGAAGAGGGAGCTTGAGAAGGTTCCTACAAGCTCTAAGAAGCAGTGGAAGGATAAGGACAAGAGGAAAAAAGGCGGACCTCAGAAGCGGATCAAGAAAAGCGGGAAATGAAATAACTTCGGATTGGTTGGTCATTACGCAAAGGACTGTAAGAATAAAATGATGAAGGGAAGGTGTTTCAACTATGGGCATCCCAGTCACTTGAGTAGGGATTGTCCCCGGAGGATGGGACAGGGAGCTAGTACATCGATCGTGCAGATTCAGGCGTTAGACGCAGCACCTTAAGGAAGCATTCCAGATAGAGGTAGGAAAGTTACAATTGAAGGTTTGATTTCTATTTTTGATTTTCCCATTCGAACTCTATTCGATTATGGAGCATCACACTCTTTTATCTCTAGTTTTCTTGTGGATTGTTTGCACTTAGACATTACTTTAGTAGTAGACCCCATTGTTGTTTCAAACCCCATAGGAGGATCGGCACACTTATCTATGGTCTTAGGGGTTTGAGAATTTGTATCCTAGGCGTAGAATTTGACTGTGATGCCTATGTTTTGGGATTTTTGGTGTATGGGAAGATTTTGGGAATGGATTGGCTATCCACATATGGAGCTATATTAGATTGCGAGTGGAGAGTCGTTAGACTAGAAACATGCATCAGTAGGACTCTAGAGATTTCTTGCGACCCGCAAGGGTCAGTTATGTTAAGCTTCCTTTATTCCCTCGATTCATCATCATCAGAGTTAGATTCGGTTTCTGTCGTCATAGATTTTCCAGACATCTTTGAGGAGTTCAAGGGACTACCCCCCTAAGAGAGATATTGACTTCAGGATTTATTTTGCTAGCTAGTAGCATTACCCATAGGGCATATGGCACCTAGGGAAAGGAAGGGATTGAGCAAGCAGATCCGTGAGCTTTTGAGAAAGGTTTCATAAGAAGAAACATATCGGAATAGGGAACGCCAGTCGTCTTCGCTACCAAAGCAAGTGGTTCTCTTCGACTTTGCATTGACTATAGAGAATTGAATAAGCTCACAAAGAAGAACCATTATCCACTCCCTAAGATAGATGATCTTTTTGACCAGTTAGTTGGCTCTTCACTATTTTCTCAGCTCGATTTAGCCACTAGATTCCATCAGCTTAGGGTCGCTGATAACAGTATAGATAAGACTGCATTTAGGATACCAGACAGATTCTTTGAGTGGTTAGTTATGACTTTTGGGCTAACCAATATCCCAGCCTATTCTATAGATTTGATGAACCATGTTTTTAGAGATGTCCTAAAATAAAGTTTATGGTGGTATTCGTGGTCGATATTTTGGTGTTTTCCAAGAAGTATGGAAGAGCATGTTATTCATCTAAAGGAGGTTCTTCGTACACTTCGTGTTCATCAGCTGAAGACAGAGTTCTTGAAATATCACTTTTGAAGTACGTTTATTGGGGCATGGTGAATGTCTACACATAGAATACGTTTGATAAACGGTTTTGTACATTTAGGTTCAGACAGTGGAAATCCAAAGAGAGGTAGACAAGGATTAGAGATGTATAATAGAAAAGGAGAAAAACCACGTGTAGATAATTACAGAAATTATAATTGTTTCATATAAGTGGATTTAATGGTAGTATCTTAGAATAAATCTAACAAAAGACTTTAGAAGGGAAATGGGATTTCCAAGGTTTAAGAAAAGTACTCCTAGGTTAGTAAGGACAAAATCCACTTTATGCCAAGCCCAATAAAATGGAAATTTTGAAATTTTAAAAAAATGTAATTGTTAGAATTGAAAATTTTCATTGTTAATATTTTCTTTTAGAAAATAAATATAGGGTTTTTGAAGAATGGTACGAAATTTGAGTTGGTTTTTATATAATGAAAAATTGGAATTCTTTTTGAAGAATTATGGAGTGTATATATATAACTCACTAGTTTCATTGTAAGTAAACAAAGATTTTAAACATAAAAACCTAGAGTGTATCAAGTATCGAAAACGTAGATTACAACTTTTATTGTTGTAATAATTGTTTTCGTGAAAAATAAGTGGAGCATAGGCTATAACACTATTGTTATAGTAAGTGACTCTCAAGAGAAATATTTTTACATAGGTATATGAGATTTATTGGTATTTATTTAATTGAATCCATACACTAGTAATTTTTTTGGTTGTAGTAACGGTGTTTTACGCAACATCCATTTTAACCCAAATAAAAATGTATTTTAAAAAATAATTTCTAAGTATAGAAACAAAATGGTTTATAAAGTACACTTATTATTTTTAATAAGTATAAGGAATGTTTTTGTAGTTATGGGAATATTAAAACAGTTTTGAAGATGAGTTTTTCTAAAAGGAAAATGTGTAAGTTAGACATTAGAAAATATTTATCATGGAAGAATATAAATTAAACATACTTTAATCTATTGGAATGAAAAGAGTAATGGTATAATTTTCTATTAAACCAATAAAAATGTTTTGTGCAAGTTACAAGGAATACATGAAAGAGATATACAAGGTATGAAAAGCACCATATTTTGTATAGTCGATTTCGAAAAATATAAAGTAAGTTCCTTGTAATTTCACATAAACATGAAATTCTCTTTTAAAAGGTTCATAGAAGATTTTAGCGTCAATAATTTCTCATTTGAGAAAGTAGTTCCAATACATTAAGGTATGAGACCGTGAGGTATAATAAGAAGATGTTTTGAAACACATAAAAATAGTTTAAAGATATTTTAAAAGAAAATGGTTTGGTGAAAAAGTAAATAAGTTTTTGGAAATGAAAAACTTAATAAAAATAAAATCTAAAAATCCAAATTTTTAGAAAGCTGTAAAAGTCTTTAAAAGCAAACGAGGAATAAGTTTTGAACTTAGAATTTGAAAGTTTTTCCCTTTAGGTTGCAAAATAATGTTAAGTAACCAAGTATTTTTGAATTTAATAGAAACTCAAAAATAACATTTAAAAAAAAGAGATTATGGGATTTGATGTTTTGAAAATTTAGAAGTCTTAGTTTTTGAAACGATAAATACCTAACCAAACTCTTATAAATATGGAGTATAGAGAAATCGTTTCCTAGGTGTAACGGAAAAAGTGCAAGAACATGTAGGGGATAACAGTGATTACTTTTGGAAGTAATGATAGAAGTTCCCGTGGAATGTATAAGACACTAGTAAGAACCTAGGAATGTTGATTCATGTGTGCAGACTAAAGAAGACAGTAAAGTGAAATGAGTAAGGTAGTAAGGCACGCATGGTTGAGAATGGATATTCTTCCTTTTGGAGGAACTTGGGAAAAACATCTTTCTTTAGTGGAATTCACATAAGATAGTAGTTCTCAAGCTAGCATTAGAGTGGCACCTTTCGAAGCTCTTTATGAAAGACCACACAAGTCGCCTTCGCGTTGGATAGGGTCTACAGAGGGATTGCCTTGGTTTCGATATAGTTAAGAAGACTTCGGGGAGGATTGGTTTGATTGGGAGAAAATTCGTATTTCGTATCCACATTCCTTTGATAATAAGTTTTTAGAATTTCCTATTTCCATCCTTAGTTTTGAATAGGTTCTTTCCTTTATTATCCTTTGGGAGGGTAGAACTTAGGATTTAACCTATGGATGGTAGGATTTGATGTAAACATGTTAATAGAACATGTTATGAGTGATGTATGCTAGTGATTGCAAGTGTTTGCTAGTGGATGCTAATGGACGCATACAGGTACACTAGGCACTATTATTCTTCAGGGATCGGCCTAATTAGGACACTAGAGCATGTGCATATGGATGTGTGTGCATTTTTATTTTTCTATGGTTGCTATAAATGGATGTTTACCACATGATTATTGCATTTGATGATGTTTGTAGCACGCATATAGAATTATCAGTTATCATTAAGAAATTTTCGCATTCATTTGGATACATGACACATGCATGATTGCATAAAAGGAGGTCAACTGAATCAGTGGACCGCCTAATCTTTTGCATTAGTTAGGGACATTTACACTACACTAATTGCATAAGTATCATAAATTGTATTAGAAAAACTTAAGAACAATGGATGAATGGTTGACGATTGAGTGGTTGGTTGTAGAATTGGATGAAAACATCTAGTACATTCTTTTATCCTTAGAGATTTCGGGGATGAAATCCCTTAAGGAGGGGAGAATGTAACAACCCGAAATTTAACCCATAATAATTAATTCGTTAATTAATTAAATAATAAAATAAATTTGTGAAATTGTCAGAATTGAGCCACGAGAGTTGCACCATTGTGTCTGTGGTAATTTTCTGGCCAATTTACATATATAAAACGTCAGAAACCAAGCTAATATGAACGAGATATGAATTAAACAAGACAATGAAAAAAACAATATGGCCAGGTCAATTGACCTAGGCAAGGGGGCGGTCGACCGTCCGGTCAATCCGCCTTCCCATTTGGGCGAATGAACGAACGTTTGTTCGTTCGAATGTTGTAGACATGTTTTGCATTCTTCAACTCGATCTGGTTCTTCCATTCATGCATCCGATGGCTCCTATTCAGCCTATGACGTGGTTGCATCCTATTCAATCCCCAAATCCAAAGGTCTGAGATCCACTTCTACCCCTATAAATAGAACCCTAGGCCTAACACTTTTTCTCATTCTAAGATTTTCTCCAATTGGGTTCACCTATTCAGGAAGGACCCTAAGCGGAATAATTTTCCTATGAGGAAATCGTTTTAAATAAAAATATTTAATAACCCCAAGTGGATCCGTGAAGGCCCAAAGGGAAGAGCTAAGGACCAGAGGTGAGTGATCGTAATTATTTTAAATCTTTTTAAGTAATTTAAAATAATAGGGTTCCAATAATTGTAGTTTTACTACGATTTCTGGAATAACCTTTTTAGCAGTTTTATTTATAGTTTTTAGAATTATTTTCAGTCTATTTCTTACTATCAATTCTTCTCAGTTAGTTTTAGTTATTTCTGTTAATTATAGCTTTTCAATTTATTTACAGTATTTTAATTTATTTACTGTTATTTATGCGTTATTTACATCTTCTTCCTACGCTTTGGATTTCCTTCTATTTTCAGTTTTCTTTTATTTCTCCTTCTTCTTCTTTGCATATGGATTAGAATAGAATTAACGTGAAATTGGATTTAATTATAAGAAATCTGAAATAATGGAATATGAGATGTAAATCACAAAGACTGTAATATAATTGGAATTGGACTGAAATTATGCCTAACTATGATATTAATAGGACTGAATTAAGAAGCTTGGCCTAGTTATAACTTAGAATTATAACTAAAAAGAATAAAAGAAGAAATAAGCTTATTTTCACACTTAGACCTTGGGTTAAGTAATAAGCATGATTATAACGTAAGTTATAAATTGATAAACTATGGAAACTATGGTAAACTATGGAAACTATGGTGCTTATTTTAAGACTTAGGATAAATTAATAAGCAATAATAGTAACTGATAAAAATAAAGGCTTATTTAAATAATTTATCTAAGTTAATATGCAAAGATAAGAAGTAGGACCTGTACCAAATAACATTCCCCTAATATTTCTATGGTTACGGTGTTTCACATAATCCTGAAGTGAGACGAGGTGCTTCACATAATCCTAAAGTGAGGCGAGGGGTACACTTATGCTTATAGTGGTAGTAAACGGTCAATCTATGGTAGTTCTAATCAAGGGGATTTGAACAAGGGGCGCAACTAGATTTTTGTTTGATAGGGACCAGTACAAACAACATTTCCCCTATTTTTCTTTAGACACGGTGTTTCACATAACCCTGAAGTGAGACGAGGTGCTTCACATAATCCTAAAGCGAGGCGAGGGGCACGCTTATGCTGTCTAGTATAAATAAAAGGTCAAAAGAGGAAACAACAGGAACGCGAGCTTAGTAGCGGTCACGCGTGCAGCTTCCAGTGATGGCTTATAAATCGTTATGAGTTCCAAGCGCTTAGTAAGTGTGTCTTTCGTAGACACCAAAGTCTACTGTGTAAGGAAACATTCAGTCCACAGTAGATTCTATGGAGTAGCAGGCCGATCAAAGGGTAGAATTAGGACTTCAGCCTAATCAAAGTAGCTATCTAGGACAATTACAAACAATCAAAGTTAACCTATCTTATCAATTGTAACAGTTTAATCGTATTTTCCAGTTTATCCCTTTCCTATTTCCTTTGTTTCCTTTTTACTAGAACTATTGAAGAGTCTATTACTTTTACTTTGCTTAAAGATTTTAGTATTTACTATCATTCACCTGACTTTTAGTTTGACCCGCTCCTCTATTTTCCCTTTTTCCCCCTATAGGCAATCAAGGGAGAAGGCAGTAGATTGCAGTTGCTCGGAGGTTTCTTGAAGATTATTCTGCTATGCATTTCCCTACTTTTATTTCTGTTTCCTTTCTTTGTACTAGCACTTGAGAGGGATATTAATACTCTGATTTTTGTTGAGGCTACGAGTTTTTATTTCATGAGACATATTGGGTTTTGATACATGTATGCTGTATTTGGTTTATGAAGCAATTATGAAGTTTTTGTTTTGAATAAGTTATTATTTTAGTTTCCGCTGTTTTTACCTATTTTTGTCTTGTGACTCTTAGTCTCTGTTATTTTCAGTTATACCTATAACGCACCATGCCTTTTAATGTGTCCTTTGGATATATTAAGGGGTATGGGGTGTTTCAGGTTTCAAGTGGGTACTACAGAAGATTATAATCCCTTTTAAAAACTTGATTATTGTTTGTAGATTATTTAATGTGATTTTCTTAGACACTAACATAGTTGGTCTTGAGCACTAGATTAAGAATTTTAAATTTATTTAAATTCATATCAAGTGAAATACATAAGTGTTTGTGAAATTTTAACATGCTTTATGGATAATTTAGAAACCCTTTTTGCTAGATGACTCTTTTTACAATCATAATCAGATACTGAAACCCTTGTACATGGTTATGTGATACCTATTCTTGATCAATCACCTAAATGGTTGTTGCATGAACAACACTAATTGTTTTAGAGGTAGATGTCAACCTTGTTGGGCAATGATTTTAGTATTTGAAGTTTATACAACCACCTGCTTGCCTTAGGATACCCTATGCTTTGCATATGGGGATTTTATTTCCGATTTGGTAATTTTTGTTCTCTTATGTCATTGTTGTGCGAATTAATGAAGTTATACCCAAAGGTATGAATAGAAATGCAGTATGATTTGGATGCTATTGCAATTCTTCTATAGTCCTATAGTGAGTCATATTTAGGTGAAATTTGAGATTTTTTTTATTAGTTTGGTGTTCTATTGTCATTGCAACTAATTTTGCAAGTTGCAATTTAGTTAGATTCATACCTTTAAGGCCTGGATTCAGTCCAATTAATAAAAACCATCAGTCTTATTGTTAGCATGGAGTGCATTTACATTCTGCCTATTTTAAATACTAATTTCTGGATTCATGTAGAATTGGATGATATGTGAACATTTCAAATTATACATAGAAAGAAGAAAAAATGGAGAATGTTCTATAATTTTTGACACCTTATTTTACATTGGTTGATAAGTTTGTTGAGTCAATCTAGTAGCCTTTGATTTTTCAATTTTCTATTCAATTATTTACTTAAAAAGTAAACATTTAGTTTGAAAACATATACTCTGATTTGTTTATTTTCTAGTTGATAACTGCATGTACCAAGCGTGATAAAACTATTAAAATTGAGACAGAGAAGGATAGGTTAATCAAGCCATAGTTGCAAGTAAAACAATACCCATGTTTTTCATTTGTGAACCAATGTCTACACATTTAATTACCAATACAATAATGTAAAGTATTAATTTCAATGGATATTGGTTGCTGTGCCAAAATATAAAAACCGAATAAAAAGTGAGCTGAACTATTTTGTTCATAACTTTCGAATAGTTAACCTGATTTCAATGATTTTTTCCATTTCGAAAAACTAAGAATATAATCAACAACTTTTGTTTTAAGCATTTCATAAAATTTTGAAGTTTTCATGGTCAAAAATGCATATTTCTTATGTGCACCTGCTATGAAGCTTGATTTCTGAAATGATAGTGTTGAACAAATTGGCTATAACTTTTTTTATACGCCATATTTTCTAGATCCAAAAGAAGTTTGGAAAGCTAATTGATTATTCTATAATTTTTCTTTTAAAGCATCAAAGAATTTTGTGTTTTAAGTGACTAAATTTAGAATGCTATAGTGTTTATTCGTCATATGGATGCAATACACCATTATACTTTTATTTGGTCTCACATGACTTATTTAAATCAAGTTTAGGTACATGAAGGTGACTTATTGGATTGAGTTTAGTGACTTAGGCTCGCATTTGCTCGTATAAAAGTTAATAACTCGCTTAAATGCTAAAATAAAGGTACGCATTCAGATTAAACACAGCAACGATAGAAATATTGATATATATTGTGTTTCCGACCGTGTCGTCAATGTATATTGTTTATATTATATTTGTGAAATTAAAAATGACTCTCTGTACAAAGGGGACTCTGTCGAAATTTTCCAAAATTTTTAACACTTGTAAAATTTTCAATAAATTTCCGCATGCAAAGAAATGGAAATTAATAAAGGAATCTATTTAAATTTATAACATACAATAAGTTTGATTCTAATGTTAACCGCTTAAGTTTTGATCGAGTTTTAACTAAATAGTAAAATTTGAAGAGAATTAATGTTCGCATATATTTTGACTTCTTCCTATAAGAAATTGCGAGGATGCAATTTTCATAAGGGGGAGGAGGTCTGTAACAACCCTGTTTTAAAAGCTATAATATTAAATTAATTGATTAAAATAGAAGTGTTTGAATTCGACTTTTGATAATTATTAATTCTTGGGAACCAAATTATTATTCAATTAAAGTCTATTTAATAAAGGATTTTGTTATAGTAAAATTTAATTAGTCAATAAAATTCTTTTTGATAATATAATAAAATTCAAATAAAATGTGTTAATAAATATGAATATTTTAAGAGTATGAATAAGTTTATATAACTGAAATAGACGAAAAGAAGTTCTTCGACATTCACTAACATCGATAAAGTTAAGAAGATGAATAAATTTATTTATATCAACTCAATGGATAATTAAATTTAAGTGAAACAAGTATTGAATTGAAGTGAGTTGTCCAGATATTGAAATATAACTTGTTGAATAAAGTGTAACCCACTTTAAATTAGATCGAAAGATATTTATAAATATTTGACAAGGATTTATATCTAAACTTTAAATGCAAAGGAGGATAATTGATGCTAATATTTAATTTAAACCTTGACACATTTAAACAAGTCCATCCCATATAAATAAAAAACTTAGCCCATAACCAAACAAACCACACTTTAGTTTCCACGCCCACATTCTTATTCCCAGTAACAGATAATCTAATTCATCGTTATCCCTCTATAGCCTTAAAAATTGAAATCGAATTAAAATCGAATGAAAAAAATAAAGAGGGGGTAACAAAGTGAATCGCGACCGCTATAGAAAGCAGCGACGGTTGGAGCTAGGTTGCGGTGATCAGGGTGACGCAGCATAGCTTAGGTGTGCGAAAGGGAGGCCAACGACTGAAGCTGGGGATCGAACAGCTGTGCTTGGAGCGTAACGACGGAGAAGCGTTCACGATGGAGGACATTGAGGTGTAGGCGGGGCTGCTGATTAGCGATGGCAGGTGCGGTTGAAGTGGTAGGCCGTTGTTGGCGGGAGTTTAGGCAAACGGCTGAAAATTTTGTGGCTAAGGGAGGAAGCTCGTGTGTCGATATTTACCGCTCTTCGATTTGTGAGTTATTTTTAGCTCACACTTCTATATTTAAATAAATGACTATCCTTATACATGCCGTGATATGGTAATTTGGTTAATAATTGTTGAATTCAAATTATTGAATTAGTTTAATTATGAATTACGGAAATTTTGGCAATGATTAAATGATCGAATTAGAATAAAAATTTAATGATGTTATTTCAATTGGGTGATGCTTGAATTGGTTGAATAGAATGTTTGAGATATTGGTTTGAACCAATATTTATAAATGAATTAAATAATTAAAATAAGATTACACATTAAAATTTGTATTGTTCATTTCAAGTTTAGGTCGATGGCTGAAAACACATACATTGTTTGTATGATCGGAGTTTGCCGGAAAGTAACTCGGATTGATAAATAATTTCACATTTGAAATGATATTTTATAGAGCGATGATGCTCCCATAGATGAATTTTTGATTGATTTATTGTTTGAATTATTTAAATGTTTTTAAATGAATTTCAAAAATGAGATTTTATCTATTTTGATCCTTATTGGAATTTTGTTTATAAAATATATAGTTAAATTATATTATATTCTTAACTTCTTTCTTAATTCAAAATTTCCGTGGAAAGTTTTATTTTAAGATAAGAAATATTTATTTATAAAACCATTTAAAAATTTACTGTTATAAGTATATTAAAATTTTTTGGTAATGTTTTCAAAGTAAAAGATAAAATATAGTATTATTTATAAAAGTTGTTACGAAAGTAATAATTTTAGTTTCAACTGATTTAGTTATAAAAGAGGTTTAAATTATTTTTAAAAGAGTTCAAAAGCTTTTGTAAATGAGTAACTCCTCTTTAAAAATGTGTTTATGGATTTTAAAATGAGAATTTAAAGTAAGTATATATATATATTAACTAGTGTGAACCCGTGCTTCGCACACGGATGTGACGAACATATTGTAGTTATATAGTTTTTAGATAAATTGATTAAATGGGTATGCAAGAAAATTTGTAACCTGTATAAAATTTGAATATTAGACTTGTAGATTGCCTTATTAGTATCTTATTTTCCTTATTCATTTTCTTATTATAGCATGCTGCGTAATTAATGTAGAAAAGTCGACGTTTATGTATAGGATATTCATAACTTAGTGATATTTAAATGAAACATAGTGAATTACATAGGGAAAGAATAATGTATGGTACAATTAGCATGTCAACCTCTAACTCTAATTATAAATACTTGATATATTAAACATGCAGTTTTCAGCACAGCAATAATTTTAGAACAAAGATTTAAATCCCGACATCAACAATGTAGCCTAATCAGTCTTTGTTCACCTACAGATAATAGATTTAATACATACAGAAGAAACGGACGTTGGTACATTAACTGCAATCTTTGACATCAATGTACATGTGGGTTAGTTTTCAATGTAGTATAAAGTTCTTAAAAGCAGCACATAATTACATGGACATAATTATATTTAAAATATCGGTCGACACAGATGTAGATTACGGCTAAGAAGCAAAAATACCACCGAAGAAAGTAAGCTTGCACTGAAATTTAAATTAATATCCCTTATACTTGTATATATATTTCATTGTCAAGTGACGTAGTCAATATAGTATTAATTGGGCATAAATAATTTCTACATTGGTTAGATAAAATTATGGGAAACCTACGGGCATGAAAACTATTGCATCAAAGGAAAAACAGTAATACAATATTAGAAAACTTTGTTTTACAATTTTTTTAATGACGATAGATTGAAAAAGTTGAGCTACACTAATAGTATTCTCTACGCCTCAGGTTGGTAAATTTGAGCAGGTTTTATTCCATTTATATTTGTAAAGCATGTCCATAACATGAAGAGCTACCTGGATAAATAAAAAATGTAGAAAATAACAGAAATGGTGAAGTGCATAGCATATGCAAGAAAACTATAGTTAAATTCCCATATAGAAGGGATGAAAACTGGAGAGTTTACGGTTATAAAGAATAACAGCACCCACTTTCGTGCAAATATAAAACATAAGATATGAAAGTAGAGAAATATTTTTACAAACCATTTGAAAGACACATAAAAATGCTTACAATAAGTATAATACATGATGCTACTAATTTAGGTTGAACTGACTACTACAAACAATTAGAATGCACTTGAAATTTTAGTTTGCATTCAATAATCCATTACTGAACTTGAAGACAAAAGTATAACACAAAAAATTGGAATACCCTTGGAAACAATGAACTAAAGACAATAAAATGTAATAAAATGAATAAATAGAGAAAAAGAGAGTAAACATAGGTAAATCTAAGAGTTGACATAAAAAAAGAAGTCGAATATAAAATTATCTTAGGGGCAAATACATGCTTTAAATGCAAGTAAATTATATATGTAGAAATAAGAAACTGAACCGTAATAGAAATACGTAGCTGAGTTGTATTTATTCTGAATTCTCGTTTACTAAAACACACTTACCTACAAAATATAATATTAGCATAGTAACCCTACAATGGGTAAAACAAATTAGTTTCCTTGCTCTTGCTCTGTCACTAATCGTGTCGTATTTAGTTTAAATTAACCATGCTTGTCTAGTATCATGCAAGAATACAGTATATTTTAAAATATCATAATTAGAATTTTAACTAAAAATTAAGCAATCATTTGATTCCTAAGTTAACTTGCAAAAGGAAGCCAGAATTGCACAAATATGTCACGTATTAATTTCTTTAATCCCTAAATCAAGCTAGCTTATTATCAGGTAGACATAAATGGAAAATTTTAAAGCTGTGATACCTTTACAGATTAACAATTCAGGAGACGGACAATTGCTTGATATATTTTAATGTTTGATATAATGCTTAAAAATAAATGGAGTCATTAACAATTAATGGGATGTTATTAGTCAGTGTTATTATATTGCCTGAAGGGCAAAAGGTAGAAGTAAAAAACATTCAGGAGACAGACATGCAGTAATCAGTAATGAAGAGTCAATACTTTATGATGTCCAATAAAAAAATTTGTTAATTTTTTGTTCCAAACCTACTCCTGTACGTGTTCCTTTACTGATTTCACTTGTTGGCAGCAAAATATATTGTTTGAATAGTCAATTTGCAATGAATGAGTATAGGCAAGTAAAATCAAGTTGTTAAATGGAAGGAAAAAATCACGGTTATGAAAAAGACATTGTAAAAAAGTACTTACTTGGTTATAAACTTGCACGACGTTATTACAGCAGATGCGAAAAAGCAGAAAGAGGCTTGTGAGCATGCTGGGTTTTATGCGCACACATGACATAGTGCAGCAGCATGGAGAAATCAGGTTGGGATATGAGCGGTTGTCGTTATGGTTTATACCAGGGAAAAAGCAAACTGTCATGAATTTTAGCATGAATAGTCGCGGACCCTGAAGACCTTGCAGTTTTAAATTGCAGCATGAATAGCCGCGGACCCTGAAGACCTTGAAGTTGTAAACTATTTATGAATAGGATTTGGCAGTTAATGGACCTGGCGTAAAACATGGTTGCTAGCATGGGCTGACAGTAAATGAAGTGCATGCTACTGAAGCTTTAAGGGAGAAGTGAAATTTGAAGTTGCAATATGTGGTTTGACTGCTGCAGATTTATGGCCAGTACCCTCAAAATTGATTTGAGGATTGAAATGTGAACTTGCAATAGTGTAGTAGCATGGACTGATGTATGTAGCTTATATGACCACCTGCAAAATTAATAATGATATTGAATACAATATATCTCAAAACTGTCAATAATTTTTGCACAATCCACTAAATATTATGAGCAAACACGAATGAAATGAAAATCCATGACCCGAAAATTGTAATACTCTGGTAGGCATTGACATAATCTAATACATGAAATTGAAATTATGAAATCGGTTTTTTAACCGAATAAAATGGGATGCGTGTACATAATTAGAAGCTTCACCTATGTGACATGTTATTACTGTAAATCAAAATGATGGATACATATTTTTTATTCGGAAAACAAAAATGTGATTGCAGAAGGTAGGTATATAGTTATGCGGTTGCAGAAGGCTTTCTACTTCACATTCATTTAAGTTAGACAATTTTCCATTTTGATATAATAAATACTGTTTATTTTGTAAATAAATAAATGATTAAAATACTTTATCACGATATCTGCCAAATATAGGAGGGAATACTGTAAAAAAAACTTGGTCTGCTAAGTCGTCTAATTTTAAATACCAGATTAACCTAATTACATTTCTTATGTTGATGTAGAGTTGATAAATGTGTGAAAATCTTCTATGACAAACTGATTTCTCCAAAATAAAACTTCCATATATTTCATTACAACTATTGGAAATTCATTATAATCTAAAGAAATTTGGTCAGTTATATGAATTTGAGAATGCAACTATTGAAAATTCATTACAAAATTGGGAAAATACAAAAGGATAAGAGCGAGTAATTTAATATTATTTATAAACTACCTTGAATCATTCATAGAATTTTTCATCAAATTTCAAAGGCCTGATGATTGTGCATAGATATATAAATGATTTCACCAACAGTTTCAACATTTATTGAGCAATATTACAAAATCAAGTGATTTATATAATAAAAAGTATGACATGTAACATAATGTTTTTCATTAGAAAGGAAGAGAACCAAGACTCAAAGCATAGTCCTTTGATTGGTGTATCAAGATTGTGCATAAAAATTGGACATAAAACTTTGTCAGTGAATCTTCGATAACCTCTTGATTAACAAAAGGATGCCATCCTAATTTAGTATAAGGAAACATAAATTAAGAATTGATCGTAATAATATTTCATGTTGAATAATCTGACAATAATATTTCATGTCCAATAAATCAAAATGGTTATAGTGATTGATGATCAATTACTTACTGCTTATGTTGTGATAGTTTGTTAGAGAACCTTAACATCTCTTGTTCTGGAATCTATGTTCTTTGTCAGTTAAACTAAAGCTTCAGCAATAATAGGACAACCTGTAGAGGGAAGGTGGGATACCAAAAAATGATGGAGCTAGTAGCTACTTTCATTTTGGCAATATGTATTGTACTTCCACATACCAACATAACTACCACCAAAAACTTATGGAATCACCTAATGGACAAACCTGTGGCTGTTAACTATGAGATTGACCTTGTCTTGACCGATTACAATCACAAGCAATGTAATTTAATCACAAGGATCAAGCAATCCTTTTGACATAAAACAAATACATTGGAGACAACAATCACAAACCTACACAAAATGTATCATACCCATCTGATTGAAAATAAAATAAAAATTATGCTCCTTTAAAATTAATGCACACCACTTTGTATAGTCTAGTATTAAAAATAAAATAAAAATTATGCTCCTTCAAAACAAAGATTGAAAAGAAAATAATTTGGTACAAAGTGACACATACAAAAATCAATTCTAACTTAAAAGGAGCTGATATGTTTATCTGAAATCATAGATTATGCACTAAATTAACCAATTACTTCTATTAGAGACTAAGCAATTGAGTAAAATATCATAGGAAAGTGAAAACCATTAACCGAATTGAATTATTTTTGGTAAGATAAAATTAATTACCACGACATATCAAAGCCTCTGTAATGAGTCAAGTTGTAAAAAATAACATTACCACTACTCATTAACTTAACATACTCCAAGTTACTGATACGAAGATGTAAAAGAAAAAACCCCCAATTTACGATACCTGCAGATGGCGATCAGAAGAGGGCTAATAGTTTTGAGCCGGCCTAGTAATGATGACATGGCACTTCATATTGATGCGATTCAATGATGACGGAAAGAAAGGGCGTAAATCTGGCGCGATGCGATGGTGGCAAGAACGCAGGAGAATAGAGTACAGAGCGGAGAAGTGAAAATCGAAAGGGACTTAATTATGTATGGAAGTAGGCATGGAAAAAAGGGGGCGGTGCTAGAATCGCATGCGAAATGGGGAGACAGGATAATACTGAACATGGGAGAGAGAAAGGAGTAAGTACGTATGGCAACCTTTCGTTTTTAAATTGGATGGAGCAAGCGCAGATAGAAGCACAAAGGGACGGAAATATGGAAGGGACGGAAGAGAAAGAATGATTTAGGTTAACTCGGTGTGATGACCCAGATTTTTAACGATTGTTAATTAGTAATTAATGGAATTAAATCATTTGAAATATTGATATTGATTAGTCAAACAAATAAATTTCTAACGATTAAAAATATCTGAATCAATATATTAATTTAAAAGTATATATAAATTTGGAACTGGTACAATATTAGGATATACACATAAATTGATTTGATGATTACAATAAATATATTGTTTTAAATACTTTAGATAAATGTTTTAATTTGTTTTAAAACCTATTCTAACTCTAGTTTGGATTTATATTTATTAATAAAAGAATTTCTTTCTTTTCTTTTTAAAATGTATAGCTTAAAAATATATATAAGTTTTAATTCAACTTGTCAAATGATAGTTTTGTGTATATTATAAATAAGTAATTTGAATAAAAGAAATAATTTCTTTTGGTTCACTATTTTAAATTTGATAAACGAGCTTTTATAATATAAATAAATAAGATATTCATATAAAAATACAATACGGTAATACGAATAACAAATACACTTGTTGAAATAACAAGTTAACAACGGTGCAAGTGAAACAAATATAATTTAGTAAAAAAAATTCATAGTTTTGTAAATAATAAAACGAACGCATTAAATAATTAAACAATATGTTGAAAACAATATACTAGCGTAACATTTACACTACATCATCGAACAAGAAATATGAATAGGCAAGTGAACATTTGAAAATAACATTCATAACATTTTAATTAAAATTCAAATATATGCAAGAGGACTTCCCAGCCTTTATACATCTACATAGCAAATGGAACAAAGAAAAGAATCAAGGCAAAGCAAACATGTTAGCAAAACTTGCATAGGGTAGGTATGAAACTCTAGTTCGAATTTGCCTGCAAACTTAAAGGAAACAAAATTCAAAACAAAGTAAAATGTAATATGTTGATAGCTTGTTAATGAAGCCAAGCAAGTGTATAAAAGAAATAGGATAAGTATAAAAATGAGACACAAGTACAATAGCATTAAATGTTCATATCCTTGCAGCATACAAATTCTGTTCGAATTGCATTTCAGCCTCCAATGTTTACAAAAATCTCTGACTACATATATAAAAAAAAAGGGAAAAGATATAAACCCTGTAGCTTGTATATACATAAGCCAGAAAACAACTTTTCCTTTGTCACCTTTCATTTCCAGTTCGAACTAAAACTGGAAAAAAAAATGAAACCCCATTTAAAAACTTAAACAACATTCTACAATCATCAAGCAACTCAACAAGGCAGAGAGCAAGATGATTTGGCAGAATGATCAAAGTGGAAACATGTTTCCAGTTTTTCAAGTTCAAAACAGATTTCAAAAACAAGTCTCTGTTCTTCCTCTTCAAAGCTGGTGAGTAAAACTGCTCTGTAAATATTTCAAAACCCAACTGAATTTTGATCTGTATAAGATGATCATTGAAGTTTTGATATAACAATTTGCTGCGTGTATATGAATATATGAAAATGTGATATGCATGACTAGAAATAAGGAAAAAATTGTTCTGTTCCAGGTTTACAGAAGTTGAAACAAATTCAAATACCAAAATCCTTTACCCACTCTCTTATAGGCTTAAATTATTAAACAAAATATGTTGGAATAACATGATTCAAGTTTAGAAAATATTTTAAGTATAATTTACAAGTGGGAAAAAAAAATACAGAGAGCCAAGATATCATTGTGGAAAATCATTCTAGTCAGAAATCAAGTGGGTAGATTTCAAGTTTTGATTTTGTAACTGGATTCGAACTCGTAAATAATGAATTTTGGTAACAATTTCTTGATTTTTAAGTTTGAGTGTGTTAAGGTTTTGTGAATTAATTATTATCGGGTTTTCTGATGATCTCTGATGATCGGCTGGAAGTGGTATGCCGTGCTCGTCACTAGAGGAAGATGGAGGTCTAACACACTCAGGAAAAATGGCAGTTGTTTTTTTTATCGAGTGGGTAGGTCGATCGTGATCGAACTAGGGTTTAAGGATCTGGGTGGGTCGTCGTTGTTCTTGGGTTCGTCGCGACGTCTAGAGTGCATCGGTCTGGGTGAGGGTGAGTGGAAAAGAAGCATTTGACGTCGGCAAAGCTCGGGCCAGGATGTCGGGTTTTCTGATGATCGGCGGTAGTGTGGCGAGGGGGATTTAGATGATCGCTTAGGTTCCAGTTTTTGGGTTCTATGGTTCGATTTCGAGATGGAGCTTCAAGTGTGGTTTCAGGGTGATGGTCGGGGAGAAAGGGTTGTAGGTGATGTTGAGGGTGGTCGACGACCAAAGGCGATGATCACTGATGATGTTCACGTGCACGGCGTGCACAGATTTGTGCACGGAAGTCTGTTAGAAGATGCATACTTAAGGGAAGGGGATACTCGAAGTGTTTCCGGGTTTAAGTGGAGAGGAGTTTCGAGTTTAGCTCGGGTAAGGGCTCGGGGAAAGGGAAGATTGACTCGGGATGGTTT
Source organism: Allium fistulosum (assembly GCA_030737815.1). Lineage (NCBI taxonomy): Eukaryota > Viridiplantae > Streptophyta > Magnoliopsida > Asparagales > Amaryllidaceae > Allium > Allium fistulosum. The sequence goes on from CM060901.1 coordinate 640,584,287, forward strand.
CGCGTACGTGAGTGATAATGTTTACAACAGTTTTAAAATTCTGAAATAAAGTAAGTTTTTAAATAAAACAAGTTTCAAGGTAAACATTTTCGAAAGAGAAGCTTGAGCAGTTTTCAAATAAAAATATTAATCAAGTTTTATGAACAAGTTTCAAATTTTAATTATAAGTTGAATACCTTGAATTTAAATGGTTTTTGTTTTAAATAATTATTAGGTTAATTATTTAAATAAACCCCTAAGTGTTTTGATCTTAATTCACCAATAAGGACTCAAGTGGTTTGTATTAATTAATTCCAAGCAATTAAATTAAATAAGATTTAAATGATCTAATTAAGGAAGTGTTTAATTAAGGTGAATGGTTTATCTTAATTTATTAAGTTCTTGGATAATTAATGAGGTAATTAAAGAGAAATTAATTAATAATTAATGGTTATAAATAAATCTGAGATTAAATAATTGGAAATTTGGGATTAATTAACGATTAATTACTTAAATGATAATTACTTAATGTAAGTAATTAAGGGTTAATGTGTTAAGGGTTAATTAATTAATAGTTAAAGATTAATTAATTAAGGATAATTAACCAATGGAATAATTACTTAACGAAAATAATTATGAGAAATTTAGTGGGTAATTAAAGGACGATTAATTAATGGTTTGAAATTAATGTTAAGTAAGTAGGATTAAAAGTGATGGAAGTAATTAATTTAATTTATTTAAATTAATTAGGAATGGGGTAATTAATTCATCTTGCTTATGAATGATTAAATGGTATTGTGTACCTTAGATTAGTTGATATTTCTGATATGTGATGTATGATGTGATGTGATAATGTTGGGTTAAAACAGTGACACCCTGTATTAAAGTTTGAATCGTATTTCATTTGAATAACTTGGGTTAAGATGATATTATATTCGAAGAAACTGGGATCGGGTATCAGTAGTACCCGAACCCACTTCGATTGGTAACCTACAATGATTCTTTATGGGTTGACTTGTGAAATCAACAGGTTGAAATGGAATAATTTAAATGACTGGACTATATAAAACTAAATAAAGGTAGGGATTGATTGTGGAAGTAAGTGTTGAGCATAACAAGTAATGAACTCGTAGTGAAGTACGAGTTACCCGGGTTTCTTTATGGTTTGAATTTAGTATTTCAAATTATATGGGTTTACTCACGCTGGTTTCCAGCCTGACCCGGGTGTTACTTTGATGTAATGCTCGGGTCAGACCGAGTATTACAGATTTTCAGGTAAGGACGTTTCAGAGCTCAGGAGGAGTGCTGGATGGCAGGACGTATGGAGTGATTCCGCTGTGACTATTATTTTTGATTATCTGAGGCATATTTGATTTATATATGATCATCGTTGTGTATTGGAATATAACTCTGATGTAAATAAATGTAAATTGACAAATACAGTATCCTTTTGTAAACTGTTATTATTTGATATTATATTTTGTTCCGTTGCGAATGTGAGCATCTGTGTTATGTTTTCTGTTTCTTTTCTTCTATCTCTTCTTCTTTTCATAACTATCTGGAATTTTCGGGATCGAAAATTCCAGGTCGTTACAGTTGGTATCAGAGCTGAAAGGTTAAGCGAGAACCTTGGCTCTGGTGGGTGTACTCATCAGAGAGAGGGTTAGTATTACCCTAGGATGAGTTGAGTGTATATATATATGAGAGAACGTACTTGTTATTTTCTTATATAAAGATTTTAAATGGATTTAAAGGTAAATGATTTTATATAAAGTTATATTTGATATATATAAAGCAATATTCCTTAACCAACAAATGTTAAGGTAACTGGTTGTTAAATTATTGATATTAAATTAAGAAGTAATAGAAATACAACCAAACTGAAATTTGAATAAAGATAAGTTGAAATGGATTCAAACTGAAATTAAAATCTTGAATTCGAAAAAGAATTTTTTAGGAATAGATAATTGGAATTGGTTTCCAGTTGTAATAACCTTGGTTATTTTCCTAAAATGATGAAATGTTTGTTAATGATTTAGCAAAAATAAAATGTTTATGGAAGTAAACATTTAGGTGAGTATGACTTATGAATTGAAATTGAAAAGGGTTTAAATGGTGAAGTATTAAATCTAAGTCCAGAAAATATGGGAATTTGTTCCAAGTGTTTGAAAGAAATAATAAATAGTATTATTTGAATAAAAGAGCTTGATTCAAACAAGAGTTGTTTGAAAATTTGTAGGAACATGTTTTGAACTTAAAACCAAAGGTGGTTTAAAATTTAAGGTAATTTGGTGTGTAAAGGAAATAAATATGTATATGGAAAAAAAAACTCTAAGATTCAGTTTTGAATAATCCTTGGAAAGTGATGTGAAACCCAAAGTGATATAAGTTTTGAACTAATGAGTAAGAATGAATATTATAATTTTTTTTTTGAAAATTTGTAGTAGAAATTCAAATTTGAGTAAGGTTGACTGAATGAATGAATGAATTGAATTTAACTTAAGGAAGTTAAATGATTGGTTTAAATGGAAATTTATGGGTGATCTCAAAATGGGTTTGAGATTTAGAAATTAAAATGGGTGTTTGGATAAATTTGGATGTTTATTCATCCTGATATCATTCTATTGTAATAAATAATTTATGAAACTGAGAATTGGTTTTGAAGTTAAAAATGGACAATAAATTAGAATCTGAAGATTTATTTGTTTTGAGCTTTGAAATATGTTAAATAAGGATAATTTAAAATGGAATTTTGAGAATTGGACTCAGAATTAAAATTGTTTAAAGATTTGAATTATTTGATTTAAGGGGTTAAATCAACATTTGAAAATTTAACTCGAATTTATAAAATTCGAGATGGTTTAAAATTGAGATTTAAATTGAGTTAGTACCAAGCTGAAATTGATTTGAATTAATGGGAATTGTGATTTAGGATGGATAAGTTTAAAATTCAAATGGGAATGGGGATTAATCCACAAGGAAATTGAAATGATTTGAGATTGAAGTGGATTCAATTTGGAGTTAGTCTAAATTAGTTTAAATAATTTGGAACTGTAATTAAAGTGAATATGTTTAAAATCAAATGGGATTTGATTTGAATTTAGGAAAGAAATTGTGGATAATTCAACTTGAATTGGAATTGGATCAATTTAATAGGAAATTGGTTGAAATGGAGATTGGGAAGTTGAACAGTTTGGCTCTGGACTATTTTCAAAATAAATCTATTTTTCCAAACTATTTACTACACAACTTTTCTTTTTAAACCAAAAACTATCTTAAACTTATTTTACAATTGCTTTGGAACTATTTAACTATTTTACAACTATTTTATAAACTAATTACTGTTTTTCTCACTACTTTATAACTAGTTACTATTTACGACTATTTTGCAATTATTTTACTATTTTCAATTATTTTATGATTACTTAACTATTTTACAGCTATTTTACAAATTAATAATTATTTTTCAACTACTTGTCTATTTTTAAATTTTTCAATCTATTTTCTAAATATAAACGGGACGGAGTTCAAACTGTTCGTGATTAAATACCCAACTGAGATAAGAAGTGAAGTGATAATCCAAGTAGGGATTAAAGCAAATGTGAATAAGTGAATGAAAATTAAAGTGAATGTGAATAGAAAGGAAATTGATTTGGTTAATAATCAATGGAGTTAAATACGTAGGATGTGCGTATATTATTCTATTCGCATAGTGATTTGATCCAGATTCGAGCATAGAATTTCGAGATAGTATTATCGATCCGAGTTGGGATTTTTTCGCTCGATTTTCGACGACGAACCTGGATATGGATTTTTGATTGGTTCTAGATATTCTCTATCGTAGGTGTGACTATGCAAGGAGAATAACGGTTTCTGATCAAGAAACCAAATCTGAGTCCGCACTAGGAAGTCGGGTGGACAATACTAGTTCGGAAGTGGAATTGTGTGATCGAGTGAGCGATCAGATTGATATTGCGTACGGATGATATGGGTACATCGTACGGGTTTGAATAAAATTGGCATTGAAAATTTGTGGATAAAAACTGAAAAGATTTTTGAAATTGAAAGTATATTTTGAGAAATTGACAATGAATAAAGGTGGAAATTGATTTTGAAGTTGTAGATAAAAGGTTATAAGATGATTTTTGAAATGGAAAATATATTTGTGAATATATGAGGAACTAAAATAAAATAAATTTAAAATTTATATTTCTATGGTAGAAATTAACTTTATGGAAATAAAGTGGAAATTGAATATTTTTCTGAGTTAAAGTTTACTTTATAATAAAAGTAAGAAATTTGGCAAGTGACTTTATAAAGTAATCGAAATTTGAATTTTGATTTGGAATAAACAAAGTTATTTATCTTCGTTATATATAATAAAATCTCCCTGTTGAATCTATTGCCAGAAGAAAATGATTTTTTTTGGAAGTATTTGAAGTATAAAAGTAAATTTATACAAGTATAAATTGATTCAAAGATTTTTCAAAACTTTTATATATATGTATTTATAAAAAGGATTTGTGAAAATGATTTTGGAGGAAAGCTTTTGGGAACCTTTGAATTTGGAAAGGTTTTTGATTTTTGGGTAAAATCAATACTGGAATTTGGAAAAGCCTGATTTGTGAATTATCGATTTTGGGAATCGATTTTGTGTAAAGGGAGTTTTATATGGAATTCATACTAGGTGTATGATTTGGAAAATACTATATGTATATAGTATAAAGTGTTTTGAGATTGACTCTGGGGAAAAAGGCGCTCCCTTGAAATGAACTTCTCAGGAGTGCCACAGGGTGGCACTGCCTTGAGCCTCAAAGGGGGAGGTTCTAAAGTTGATCCTGTGAGGAGTCCGGACAAAACTAGTTCCTGAGGATTATTTGTAGCGAAAGTCGAGGGGCTGGTGCCTACAGAGGCATTTGGGTTATGCTGTGACGACAGTGTAACTCGATGTCACTGCGATCTACTGCAGACCATAGCGAAAGTCGTGTGTGCCGCTGAGAGCCAACAGTCTACGTTTGATTTTATATCGGTAGACTGCGACACTATGGTAACATAGCGAAAGTCGCGTGTGCCGCTGAGAGCCAACAGTATGTTTGATTTTACATCGGTAGACTGCGACCTATGTGGAGTGGAGAAGTTTCATTTGACAGCGTAATCGTGTGTGCCGCTGAGAGCCAACAGTTACATGGACTTTTGCTGTGACGGCAACGTAACCCTGGATGTAACTGCGATCTGTTGTGGGTTCCGTGGTGTAATCAGTTACATGGACTTTTGCTGCGATGGCAACGTAACCCAGGATGTAGCTGTGACCATGGATGGGTGTGATGATTTCCAGAGCATTTTTACCAAAGAGATTTCCTCTATTTTCGAAACTGCTTTCTATATTTTCAACAAAATTATTTTCCAAAGTATTTTCACTGGGTGTTGGAAACGGGTTTACCGAGTACTTATAGATTTTCAGTCCTACGCCTGATCAACGTATGACCGAATTTCTGTGAGAACGAGGATGGACTTGTTGAAACATCGAGTTATTAAAGTATTTTTATAAAACGACTGTAGAATAATATTATATAGATATTAAAAAAATGTTTTAAAATGATCAAGAATATGTATTTGATTTTAAACATTTTAATAATTCTGGCTTCGTTCTTTTCGAGGACGAAAAGTTCTAAAGGGGGGAGGAATGTGATGACCCAGATTTTTAACGATTGTTAATTAGTAATTAATGGAATTAAATCATTTGAAATATTGATATTGATTAGTCAAACAAATAAATTTCTAACGATTAAAAATATCTGAATCAATATATTAATTTAAAAGTATATATAAATTTGGAACTGGTACAATATTAGGATATACACATAAATTGATTTGATGATTACAATAAATATATTGTTTTAAATACTTTAGATAAATGTTTTAATTTGTTTTAAAACCTATTCTAACTCTAGTTTGGATTTATATTTATTAATAAAAGAATTTCTTTCTTTTCTTTTTAAAATGTATAGCTTAAAAATATATATAAGTTTTAATTCAACTTGTCAAATGATAGTTTTGTGTATATTATAAATAAGTAATTTGAATAAAAGAAATAATTTCTTTTGGTTCACTATTTTAAATTTGATAAACGAGCTTTTATAATATAAATAAATAAGATATTCATATAAAAATACAATACGGTAATACGAATAACAAATACACTTGTTGAAATAACAAGTTAACAACGGTGCAAGTGAAACAAATATAATTTAGTAAAAAAAATTCATAGTTTTGTAAATAATAAAACGAACGCATTAAATAATTAAACAATATGTTGAAAACAATATACTAGCGTAACATTTACACTACATCATCGAACAAGAAATATGAATAGGCAAGTGAACATTTGAAAATAACATTCATAACATTTTAATTAAAATTCAAATATATGCAAGAGGACTTCCCAGCCTTTATACATCTGCATAGCAAATGGAACAAAGAAAAGAATCAAGGCAAAGCAAACATGTTAGCAAAACTTGCATAGGGTAGGTATGAAACTCTAGTTCGAATTTGCCTGCAAACTTAAAGGAAACAAAATTCAAAACAAAGTAAAATGTAATATGTTGATAGCTTGTTAATGAAGCCAAGCAAGTGTATAAAAGAAATAGGATAAGTATAAAAATGAGACACAAGTACAATAGCATTAAATGTTCATATCCTTGCAGCATACAAATTCTGTTCGAATTGCATTTCAGCCTCCAATGTTTACAAAAATCTCTGACTACATATATATAAAAAAAAGGGAAAAGATATAAACCCTGTAGCTTGTATATACATAAGCTTGAAAACAACTTTTCCTTTGTCACCTTTCATTTCCAGTTCGAACTAAAACTGAAAAAAAAATGAAACCCCATTTAAAAACTTAAACAACATTCTACAATCATCAAGCAACTCAACAAGGCAGAGAGCAAGATTTGGCAGAATGATCAAAGTGGAAACATGTTTCCAGTTTTTCAAGTTCAAAACAGATTTCAAAAACAAGTCTCTGTTCTTCCTCTTCAAAGCTGGTGAGTAAAACTGCTCTGTAAATATTTCAAAACCCAACTGAATTTTGATCTGTATAAGATGATCATTGAAGTTTTGATATAACAATTTGTTGCGTGTATATGAATATATGAAAATGTGATATGCATGACTAGAAATAAGGAAAAAATTGTTCTGTTCCAGGTTTACAGAAGTTGAAACAAATTCAAATACCAAAATCCTTTACCCACTCTCTTATAGGCTTAAATTATTAAACAAAATATGTTGGAATAACATGATTCAAGTTTAGAAAATATTTTAAGTATAAATTACAAGTGGGAAAAAAAAATACAGAGAGCCAAGATATCATTGTGGAAAATCATTCTAGTCAGAAATCAAGTGGGTAGATTTCAAGTTTTGATTTTGTAACTGGATTCGAACTCGTAAATAATGAATTTTGGTAACAATTTCTTGATTTTTAAGTTTGAGTGTGTTAAGGTTTTGTGAATTAATTATTATCGGGTTTTCTGATGATCTCTGATGATCGGTTGGAAGTGGTATGGCGGGCTCGTCACTAGAGGAAGATGGAGGTCTAACACACTCAGGAAAAATGGCAGTTGTTTTTTTATCGAGTGGGTAGGTCGATCGTGATCGAACTAGGGTTTAAGGATCTGGGTGGGTCATCGTTGTTCTTGGGTTCGTCGCGACGTCTAGAGTGCATCGGTCTGGGTGAGGGTGAGTGGAAAAGAAGCATTTGACGTCGGCAAAGCTCGGGCCAGGATGTCGGGTTTTCTGATGATCGGCGGTAGTGTGGCGAGGGGGATTTAGATGATCGCTTAGGTTCCAGTTTTTGGGTTCTATGGTTCGATTTCGAGATGGAGCTTCAAGTGTGGTTTCAGGGTGATGGTCGGGGAGAAAGGGTTGTAGGTGATGTTGAGGGTGGTCGACGACCAAAGGCGATGATCGCCGATGATGTTCACGTGCACGGCGTGCACAGATTTGTGCACGGAAGTCTGTTAGAAGATGCAGACTTAAGGGAAGGGGATACTCGAAGTGTTTCCGGGTTTAAGTGGAGAGGAGTTTCGAGTTTAGCTCGGGTAAGGGCTCGGGGAAAGGGAAGATTGACTCGGGATGGTTTCGCGTACGTGAGTGATAATGTTTACAACAGTTTTAAAATTCTGAAATAAAGTAAGTTTTTAAATAAAACAAGTTTCAAGGTAAACATTTTCGAAAGAGAAGCTTGAGCAGTTTTCAAATAAAAATATTAATCAAGTTTTATGAACAAGTTTCAAATTTTAATTATAAGTTGAATACCTTGAATTTAAATGGTTTTTGTTTTAAATAATTATTAGGTTAATTATTTAAATAAACCCCTAAGTGTTTTGATCTTAATTCACCAATAAGGACTCAAGTGGTTTGTATTAATTAATTCCAAGCAATTAAATTAAATAAGATTTAAATGATCTAATTAAGGAAGTGTTTAATTAAGGTGAATGGTTTATCTTAATTTATTAAGTTCTTGGATAATTAATGAGGTAATTAAAGAGAAATTAATTAATAATTAATGGTTATAAATAAATCTGAGATTAAATAATTGGAAATTTGGGATTAATTAACGATTAATTACTTAAATGATAATTACTTAATGTAAGTAATTAAGGGTTAATGTGTTAAGGGTTAATTAATTAATAGTTAAAGATTAATTAATTAAGGATAATTAACCAATGGAATAATTACTTAACGAAAATAATTATGAGAAATTTAGTGGGTAATTAAAGGACGATTAATTAATGGTTTGAAATTAATGTTAAGTAAGTAGGATTAAAAGTGATGGAAGTAATTAATTTAATTTATTTAAATTAATTAGGAATGGGGTAATTAATTCATCTTGCTTATGAATGATTAAATGGTATTGTGTACCTTAGATTAGTTGATATTTCTGATATGTGATGTATGATGTGATGTGATAATGTTGGGTTAAAACAGTGACACCCTGTATTAAAGTTTGAATCGTATTTCATTTGAATAACTTGGGTTAAGATGATATTATATTCGAAGAAACTGGGATCGGGTATCAGTAGTACCCGAACCCACTTCGATTGGTAACCTACAATGATTCTTTATGGGTTGACTTGTGAAATCAACAGGTTGAAATGGAATAATTTAAATGACTGGACTATATAAAACTAAATAAAGGTAGGGATTGATTGTGGAAGTAAGTGTTGAGCATAACAAGTAATGAACTCGTAGTGAAGTACGAGTTACCCGGGTTTCTTTATGGTTTGAATTTAGTATTTCAAATTATATGGGTTTACTCACGCTGGTTTCCAGCCTGACCCGGGTGTTACTTTGATGTAATGCTCGGGTCAGACCGAGTATTACAGATTTTCAGGTAAGGACGTTTTGGAGCTCAGGAGGAGTGCTGGATGGCAGGACGTATGGAGTGATTCCGCTGTGACTATTATTTTTGATTATCTGAGGCATATTTGATTTATATATGATCATCGTTGTGTATTGGAATATAACTCTGATGTAAATAAATGTAAATTGACAAATACAGTATTCTTTTGTAAACTGTTATTATTTGATATTATATTTTGTTCCGCTGCGAATGTGAGCATCTGTGTTATGTTTTCTGTTTCTTTTCTTCTATCTCTTCTTCTTTTCATAACTATCTGGAATTTTCGGGATCGAAAATTTCGGGTCGTTACACTCGGAGACTGTTCAGTTGCCAAATTTCAAGGGGGCTTGTGTGAGCTTGAAATTGAACTCACTAATAATAATATAGTATAGATATAGAAACTAATTCATATATGGTAAATTCTTATTATTTGCTTTCAAACTATAAACCCTTACTGGCTTTAATTGCATTTAGCCTTTGATTAATTATATACCATTTTGGTATTTCTTTGCTGCCTTTTGGAAACATTGATTTCGATCAATTAATGCTTTACTTGTGTTTCTATTGAATTTCGTGCTTTTCTATGAAATAAAGAATTTTAATAAACAATTGAATTGTCCGGCGATATGGGACACTTTGTACAATTCTTTCGATTATTATTATAATTTGTTAAATAGAGTTTGAGTGGAAATTACTAGCCTTTAGTAAATACTTGAATTTACTTTTTTTATGGGACAGTTCTTGTAATTACTGGCGTGACAGTAATTAACACATAGAATTGTATTATCTTGGGGTGTTCAGATTTTATTGGAGACTGATAGATCCCCGAGAGACTATGACTCATTTTTCATCGAACTGAGAGTCGATTCATTTTTAGATTTGGGTAGGCAAACCTATTTCTTGGGGTTAGGTCTGTTCTGGTATAACATACCTATCCTTTTTGTTGTTTAGACAGATGTTATATTGCAGCCTTATCGGTTTATTTCACAGCTGGACAATGTTTACCTATTTATTTGCGTTAAATAAATTCACATAGTTTTGTCATAAACACGACTACCTATTTCTTTTAGCTAGGAGTCGGAGTTTTTGCCCGGTAGTCCATTTCTTTTCGTTAGACTAGTGCGATATGTGGCGGGGTTTATTTATTTTGGTTAGGTCCCGTGTCGCACTGTATCACACTGATAGTTGACTACCATTATTATTTCCTTAGTGATGATTATTTCTTCAAAGATTTTGTGATATATTTAGTATCTTTTGGGCTCTGGAGAATTTTGAATTTGTTATCACCATATTTTTAATAGTCTATTTGAGACTTGATATGGAATTATGAAATGGTGATTTAGTTTAATATGCCTTATTTTGGTTAATTGGTTGTAGGCATAATTTGAGATGACTTATTATGGTTAAGTCATAAATGGAATTCTGAGATGGTGATTTTATTTAATATGCCCTATTATAATCATTTGTTCTGGCATATTTTTATTATAGCTTATTTATTTTAAGTCATATATTTATGATATCAGTATCATCTTACTTTTCTATTAGATATAGACTAATCCGTTTATTTTATAATACGCGGGTCAGGCCAAGACTTTACAGGTATAGGGACCCATTGACCTTTGGATTTTGGGCTAGCATTGAAGTAGACTATTTTGATAGCTTTAGTTTACTTCATGCTTGTATATATTGACAGTTAGGAGCTTATGTCATCTATATTATATTATAGTGACTTTGTACCTGATACAAGATCAATGGATATGATGAATATATTTGTGTTGGTCTAGTACTGATATTTTGTAGACTCACATTCTAGTATGTATATGATGATGTATATTATTCCGCTGTGATCTATGACTCTGATTCTGATTTACCTATATTATATATTGTGAATATTTTAATCGATGTGTATATTACTTTGTATTAAGACTGTACACGTCTAAATTTCAGTTCAGATCCTTAAAAACGTAAATAAGATGTGTCAGTGTTCGTATAAAGGTATATTCACATTCGATCGCCCTTAACCAGACGTATTCTTGGGATTAACAAACGATATTATTTGTAATGTTCTTTGCTAAACTTGGAATAGCGGCGGGGTCATTACAAAACTCCTATTATTGGAATATTTTCAATTCATCATGATTAACATGATTTTTTAAATAAGATGTTATTATAGCCTCCTATTTCAGAGATCTTCAATTCTCGAGTATGGTTTTAGGATTCTTATTAAGCGATAATGGATTTCTTATTGGACCTTTGGTTCTCTGTTCTTATTATTTAGTTGGTAAAATTCCTACTGTTGAAATTTCTAGAAAAGCAAAAACAAGGACTATCCATTACCCAGGGCAATATACCTTACCATCAAAATGGTGAATCTACGAAGTTCCATATTACCTTATCAAGCGCTAATTATTGTTTAATAATGGAGCTCGAAATATCATTCTTCAATTTGCCAAGTCAAATAAGGTTTCAGATTATGATTTTTGAACAAGAGCTTGAGTTTCCTAGTAAATAGTGGTAACTCTCTCTATTGATTGGGGTTTTGGTCTTATTTGTTATTCCTTGGACGAAACTACTATTATCAAAATGCATGCAATCAAGCATTTGGACTAATATAATTTATAGAAAATGGTAATTTATAGAAGATTGACAAGGCCTTCTATTTCAGTCAAACTCTCGGAAGTGTGAAGTAGCATAAACTACTATTTGTCCGAACTTACAAATCCCATCATCAAAGTACAAGTACTTATTTTATATAAATGGGTATTGAGATTTTAAGGTCAAGCGAATACCATGCGATTTATCTATGCGGCTTTCTTACTTCATTAAAGAAGACTATATAGATTTCTAAATTTTTCTATTGGAAACAAATTATTACTCAACTATGAAATCTAGCATAACCCCCTTAGATTATAATGGTTCACATCAAAAAAGAAAAAATCCATCTCCGCATGATCAACATGATAGTAAGTTTTTCTTACCAAACATAGGTCCCTGTCTAATAAAGTTCCAAAGTATCGTTTTGGTTTAGTCTGATACGAGATCCTATTTTCCATTCCATTATAATGGATTTTTGAATAGAAAACATATTTTATGAAAGCATTTCATTTCCAGCATAATGATCAATGGGGTTTGATAGAATAGGGGTTACTTTGGTCTTCTCCCGCAGACAAGTTTTCAGATAAGTAAGGATCATATGTTATTTGATACTCTAGATTTCATCAATTAAAGGCATAAATCTACTGGAGTTGGATTTCTTTATTAAATATGGATCTTTTTTTAATAATAAAGTCCTAGTCCCCAATATCAAAACATGGATTACGGATCATCTTTGTAATAAACTCCTACCACCAACCTGAATATGGAGATGAGTTAGAAATTCGATCCCCTAAGTGGCTACAAATATCAATGTACTGATAATTGGATAAACGTTGGTAAATGAAACATCGTTATACGATAAGAATCAAAGGGGTTAAAGATGTTACGCCCTCTAACACCATAATCAATAAAGCAATATAAGAGGGGATTAGTCGATCTTATATTCAAAAGGAGTAAATATGAAAGAAGTGGATATGATTATTAAATAGGACTCAAGAAAGGATTTCATAGAGAGTATTCCAATAATATAAAGGTAACAAAGGAAAGCAATAAGATGAAGACTTTAGTTAACCAAGTTGATTTGACTTTCCTCACTAACACTTGGCCTTTTTTGACTGATACATAATCGATTTGATAAGAACTCTATCTACCTTGAAAATAAATGCTAGTTTTGCAAACAGAGGCAATTGACTATTTTAAGAAGCCGAGACATTACATATGGAAAGGTTTTAGAGTTCATGGGTAATAAAAGTAATAAACAGGATGATCAAGAATACCTCCAAAGAGTAATTCAACCAAGAGATTGAGTAAAGAACTATCCCTAATCATGTGGTCATAAAAAAACTCAAACAAAAGTATCAGACATATAGTTTCTAATCAACATTAGAATTCGAAGTGATGTTACTAAATAAAGTAACGGTTCCACCGCACAAAGAAATCGTGTTTGCCTATGAACCAAACTAAGAATCGATAAGGAAGTCAGAAGTAAGGTAATGACAAGAGTCAAAAAGGAGTGTTGTTGGTCAATAGAAAAATTCTAAATACCCATGTTTAAGAAACCTTACAAAAAATGGTTTAGTATTTCAGAAAGTAATGACAAGTATTTAAAACAAGGAAAGTGACCTATAAAGTTCAAATTGAAAAGGATCTTTCTTCTAAAAATCAATTGGTTCAGCAAATCTAATGGGAATGCAATAACAAAGATATGGAATATCAACAATTTGGGAAAAGAGACAAAGGATTTTAAAAGATTCATTCTAACAAATAACCCCTGGACTAAGATGCAATATATTTAGCTTAGCTCCTAACCCGACGTGGTTAGTGATATTTGTTAGAAAGAAGCATACTTATACCTGAAGAGGATAATTAAGCCTTCGGTCCCACCATAAGTTCTGGTCAGAGCAACCATCTAAAGAGTAATAGTCAATTAAGCCTTTAATCCCATCGTTGGGCTTGGTCCGAGCACCCATCTAAGGGAGATAGACAAGAAGCCTTCAGTCCCGCCGTAAGGTCTGGCCGGAGTAATCATCCAAAGAGTGATGGTCCAATTAGGCCTTTAATCCCGGCACCGAGCCTAGTCAAAGAACCTATCCAAGAGAGATGGATGAGTAGCCTTCTATCCTGCCGTAAGGCCTACCGAAGCAACCATCCAAAGCGTGATGGTCAATTAAGCCTTTGATCCTACCATCGCGCTTGGTCAAAGCACCCATCCAAGTGAGATGGACGAGAAGCGTTTGGTCCCGTTGCAAGGCCTGGCCAAAGCAACCATCCAAAGAGTAATGGTCAATTAAGCATTTGATCCCACCGCCAGGCCTGGTTAAAGCACCCATCTAAGGAAGATGGCCAATGAAAATTTTGAATCAAATAAGGTCTATGAAAGCAACCATCTGAAGAAAGATGATCGGCTGAGCTCATGATTTGATGAACAACCAAACTCGAAATAGATAAGAATAATGAATATTCCCTTAAGACTATGGAAAATTCCCACCGAGTAGTAACGTCAATTATTTTTGATAAAAACTATTTTCAAAAGGGTTTCAAGATGATTTCTTTACTTTCAAAAATCTAATTTTAATAGATTTTTTTTCAGTCTTTGCGTCAAAGGATTTCCAAATGAAGTTATGAATGTCTTCCATATTTCATAAAGGTATCTTCGAACAATTTATGGAAAATCTTCATTGGGAAAAGAAAACTTTCAATGAAAATAATCATCATAAATAAATTTTATTCAAAAGATTACAAAAACCTATGTGTTCTGGAAAATGTTTTCAGTAAAATAATTTGTAGGAAAATCATGGTTTTTAAGGTCAAAAGTTACCATAGGTCATGAAGCACAAATAATCAATGATGAGAAATCTGGCAATAAAGAATGACATCTTGAGAAGAAACGAAGCAAAACAAGAGTAGAAATTTACTTAAGCTAAAGCTATTAAGTGTTGATCCAAAGAGCCATCGAAGGCTGATATTTATGAACCATCGAGTGTAGGTCCAAAGAGTCATCGAAGGTTGATATTTATGAACCATCGAGTGTAGGCCCAAAGAGTCGTCAAAGGTTGATATTTATGAGTCATCAAATGTTGATCCAAAGAGTCATCAAAGTTGAAATTTATGAGCCATCAAGTGTCGATCCAAAGGGCCATTGATGGTTAAGGCTATCGTAAGTTGAAGGCTATTGAATGTTAAAGGCTATCTTAAGTGGAAGGTCATCAAGGGTTGAAGGCTATCGTGAGTTGAAGGCTATCGAAAGTCGAAGGCTATTGTAGGTTGAAGGCTATCAAAGGTTGAAGGCTATCATGAGTTGAGGTGTCATGAGTTGAAAGATGTGATGACCCACCTCCTCGACCCTCAGAGATCGACACTAATACATCCTCAGTATTCACATGCGCATATCCAAGTGCCAGAGAGGAAGATTATCATGGGGTAAAAGAAAATAAAGGTAGAAGACAAAAAAAATAGAATCTCACATCGTATTCAACATTTAGTTATACATATGAGTAGTATATGAAATTACCCCAAATCGCTCCATCAACGTTCTAGTAAGTACTAATCCAGCTAGGATAGTTATAACTGCCTATCCACATAAGTGCTGGTAGATACATCATACAAAATACAGTGGAATTAATAGATAACTTTCTACAAAGGACCCAAAATGCTCCATGCTCCTTCTCGAACTACTCCATGCTACCTAACTACTTGGCTGCCCAAAAAATAAGACACCTAGTGTTTAAGGGAAATGGAAAATAAACCCTGGGTCAGTCATGGGACTGGTGTGAGAAACTCAAAATATGGATATTTGAAAACAAAGGGTATTCCATAAAACCACGCCGCACATAAACACGAAATGAGTTTTTACCTTATGATAACCAAAATCTTTACTACGCAAAAAAAATAGAGATATTATTTCTAATGACATTCTTTTGAAAATACTTTTCAAGTAAACTTATATAATCTTAACCGAAATTGTTACATTGGTTAAATTCCAGCATAATAGGTTCTACAACTAAGTCCGAAAGCACTTATTGGAAAATGGATTTTCATACAATGGCAGGTAAGGAACTACCATCCATATAGTACATCTCTAGAGGGATGTATTCAGGATCAACACCTTTGAAACCTATGCACCTGGCAAGACCGGCCTACCCGCAGACCCATTTGGTGGCGGATAAAACCGAATATGACATCACCCCAGTCGTAACTGAACTATCCTAGATCCCATAGCTTACAAAACATACTCGAGATATACAGAGTACTCTAGAAAGGTGATGACCATATCTTAATGGCTGCGAACCACATAGCCGTACGGCATGACCTTTTAAAACCATTTCCGGGTGATGAGGCCTGAGGTAACGATTACCTTTCACGTAGCACATTCCACTTTGAATGCCACATTGCCAATTCCATCACACACTATTAATTTCCACAAAAGTACAACCTCTAAGCTCATATGTCTCAGAGAAGGGTGTTAAGTGTAAGAGAATTATTTCCTACACCACCAAACAGATGTACGTTTACAAAAATCAATGTACGTGTATGTTGGAAATGTAATGTCAGACATTCGTTCATACAAGTTGTTCAGGATCAGGACAAACTGAAGGAATTCTCTTACCATATCCTATTAGGAATCATCCCTAGGATTAGTAGCAAGTAGCCCTTGCATCAAAGATCAAATGAAGATACTACTGCCACCTATAAATGATATGGGAAATTCCCTCAAGGGTCAGTGACAATAACCCTTCATTCCATTTATTATCATTCCATATCTTTAGTTCGAATTCGTAAATTGGTTCGTGTTAGGAACTGGAGATAGTGGTTTTGATGACAACAACCTTTGTAACTTATTTTATTATAACTTATATACTAACACTATTGTCTAGATATATATGAATGTTATTATATAGGATATATATAAGGCAGGTACTAATTTTTGAAGACTGTACAGTATAAAGATCAAGAATGAAGAAATCAAGTTTGAAGACTCATAAGTATCAAGATCAAGATTTCAAGATATGTGTCTAGTTTATTGTTAAAACTTCATAATAACACGGAAATCTTCATTCCAAATTTCATTTGAGATGGAACCCATTTCTATCTTCTTAGTGGCTTACAAACCCACGACAAGTAGCTTACAAACCTATGACAAGTGGTTTACAAACCCACGAACATCCTGGTTTTGTACAAGTTCTCGAGTCTTGATGTGATGAAATATTCTGCAGGAAGAAGCTTGCAAAACTACTTCAAAATGATTTTCAAAACTGCTTTTCAAAATGTTTTAGCCTTAAAAATTATCTTTTCAAATGATTTTCAAAAAGATGTTTTAGCCTTAAAATATTCTTTTATAATATATATATATACTTGAGATTTAAAATCAAATTTATATATACATTCTAAAAATATATTTTTCTAATCTTCTTTATTTTAAAACATAGGAAAATTAGTTTATTTTACTCCAGAATCATTTCATCTTGTTTTCCTTTCAATACCTTTTTCAAAACAAATTTTACATTATTTTTAACTAAGGGATGTCGACATCATGGGATACCTCATGTCGACATGGTGGCCGTTGAGTTTAAAAGTTTCAATTTTCAAAAGAAGTGTCTATTCATTTAAATCTCTTCATGAATGGTTATAACCGTTACTGGTCTATAAATAGCCTTCACAAACGAATTTTTTAACTAACTACTTTTTTATTTTCTTCACTCCTTCTTCTCCACAAATCCATATTCTAAAATTTTCATATTTTTAAGATCGTGCCGAAATTCTGCCGAATTCTCAAGCGAATCAAATTAGAATCTCATTCTTGTTTGGTTCTTTGCCCTCTCTCGAAGATCAAAGTGCTATTCAGAGTTATAGGATCAATTTGTAATCAAATGTTTATCGAGTCTCTCTATAAGGTGTGGTTGTGCCTGGAAATCAATTGGGAAATCTTGTGGCCCGTAAATCAAGAGAGTTTCCCCGAACTCGTGAGACAGGAGGGTACCTCAAGGCCTTTAGAAACCGAGGATTGTAATCTCGACTTTGGTATAATAAAAATCTGTATGAGGTGTTCTGCCTTGGTACATGACTGGATGTAGGGTAACTCCGAACCAGTATAAAATCCAATGTGTTCTTTCCTTTTACTACTTTTTATTTACTTTCTGCATCTGTGTTTGATTCTGTGATTGTTCTGTGATTAATTTCTGCATTTGTTTGTGTCATAATTTTAATTTAGTCCATATAAGTCTTATAATCCATTAAACACTATTCACCCCTCCTCTAGTGTTAAATTAGCCTTAAGATCCTTAATCCGCACTCCCTTTCAATTAGTATCGGAGCATAGGTTTTCATAGTTTTCATAATCTAAAACTTGAAAAGTTGAAAATGGCATTTTTAGAAAATTTTGTTAATACTAGTTTAAATGTATGCATTTCATCAAAGTATCATAAGTCAGCATATAGTTTTTATGAAAAATCAAGTTATCTACCGAATTGGTTTGTTATGCAGGAACGGACATGTTACATGGCTTTTAAAGAATCAACAACCAATGGACAAACTGTGAAATTGAGAAAGAAAAATGGATACTTGATAGTGGCTGTTCAAGGCATATGATTGGAAATCCCAAGATATTCAATGACATTATATATCCAGATGGTGGATTGGTCAACTTTGGAGACAACTCAAAAGGATATGTGATTGGCATCGACAATGTTGGTAATTCTAAAACTTCTCTTATTTTTGATATTTTGCTAGTTAGGAATTTAAAACATAATCTGCTTAGTATAAGTTAACTATGTGATAAAGGATTTAAAATTAAATTTGGAAAAGATAAGTGTCACATCGAAGATAATAAGTCAAATATTATCTTTGAAGGAATTAGGAAGAAAAACATTTACATCCTTAGCATGAAAGTTTCAAATGATAACTTATGTCTTTTGGCCAATACAAGTGACCCTTGGATTTGGCATAAAAGATTTGGTCATTTAAATTTCAAACTATTATCTAGGTTATCAAAACTTGACTTAGTTAGAGGTCTTCCCAAGTTAAACTTTAAAGTAGATATTATATGTGATGCTTGCCAATTAGGAAAACTTAAGAAAAGTTCATTTAAATTAAAAGATATGATTTCTACTTCTAAACCCCTAGAATTACTTCATTTAGATTTATTTGGTCCATCTCAAGTTCAATCAATTAATCACAATAAATATGTTTTTGTAATTGTAGATGATTATTCTAGATATACTTGGATAATTTTTCTTAAACTTAAAAGTGATGCTTTTGAATTATTTAAGAATTTTGCTAAAATAATTCAAAATCAATTTTCTTTAAAAATAAAAACTATTCGTAGTGATCACGGTGGAGAATTTGAAAATGAAGAGAATTTCTGTAATAAAAAAGGAACCACTCATAATTTCTCTTTTCCAAGAACTCCACAACAAAACGGAGTGGTAGAACGTAAGAATAGAACGATTCAAGAGTGTGATAGAACAATACTTTCTGATAGTAACTTACCTAAAAAATTTTGGGCTGAAGCAGTCGCTACAACTTGTTATATATTAAATAGGATTTTAGTTAGACCATTAACTAATAAAACACCATATGAATTACTTTACAATAAGAAACCCATAGTAGCTTATTTTAAAGTTTTTGGTAGTAAGTGTTTTATTCTTAATACAAAAGATAATTTAGATAAATTTGAACCTAAATCCGACAAAGGTATCTTTATCGGATATTCTAATAGAAGTAAAGCATTTAGAGTTTATAATTTAAGAACTAACACTATTGAAGAAACAATGTATGTATCTTTTGATGAAAATTTTAAATATACTGTGCAAATAGAAGTTGAAGAAGATTTTGTAACTTTAAATAATGAACCTAATGAAACTAGTTATGAAATCATTCAACCTAATAAAAGAATTAGACTATTAAAAGATCATTCTGTAGAAAATATACTAGGAAATATTGAATCTATAGTTAAAACAAGAAATCAACTAAATAGTATGAGTAATGTAGCTTTTATATCAACTATTGAACCTAAAAATCCAAAGGAAGCATCATCTGATCATTCATGGATTCTTGCTATGCCAGAAGAATTGAATTAGTTCACCAGAAATGATGTTTGGGAACTTGTTCCTAGACCTGAGGATAAAAGTATAATTGGAACAAAATGGGTGTATAAAAATAAAATGAATGAACTTGGTGAGATCGTGAGAAATAAAGCCTGTTTAGTCGTGCAAGGTTATTGTCAAGAAGAAGGGATTGATTATGACGAAACCTTTGCACCCATAGCAAGACTAGAAGCTATCAGGATTCTACTTGCTTTTGCAAACTACAATAATTTCAAGTTATATCAAATGGATGTTAAAAGTGCTTTTCTAAATTGTTTTGTAAAAGAAGATGTTTATGTTGAACAACCTCCACTTTTTGAAGATAATAAATTTCCAAATCATGTATATAAATTAAAGAAAGCTTTATATGGTCTAAAACAAGCTCCTAGAACCTGGTATGAAAGACTAAGATCTTATTTACTACAATCTGGTTTTGAAATAGGTAAAATAGATAAAACTCTTTTTATTAAAAGAAACAAAAATGATATTCAATTAGTATAAATATATGTAGATGATATAATATTTGGGTCAGCTAATAACATAATGAATAAAGAATTTTTAGATATAATGACTAAAGAATTTGAAATGAGTCATATGGGAGAACTAAGCTTCTTCTTAGGACTTCAAATCAAACAATTAGATAAAGGAATTTTCATTAGTCAAGAAAAATATGCTAAGGATTTAATTAATAAATTTGGATGGACCACTTCTAGTGGAAAACCAACTCCAATGACAACTAATGTAGCTTTAAGTAAAGAAGATAAATCAAAAGATGTTGATCAAAAATTATATAGGGAAATGATTGGTTCGCTGCTTTATATAACAACAAGTCGTCCTGACATCATGCATAGTGTCTGTCTCTGTACAAGATACCAATCTCAACCTAAAGAAACTCACTTAAAAGTTGTTAAAAGAATTTTAAGATATGTAAAACATACTTTAGATTATGGTTTATTTTACCCTAAAAATGATGTATTTGATTTAATTTCATATTGTGATGCTGATTATGCTGGTTGTAAATCAGACCGAAAAAGTACAAGTGGAACTTGTCACTTTCTAGGACATTCTCTGGTTTCCTGGTTTAGTAAGAAGCAAAATACTGTATCCTTGTCAACAACTGAAGCATAATATATATCTGCTGCTTTGGCTTGTTTTCAAGTTATATATATGCAACAAACTTTAAAGGATTTTGGATTAACTATAACTAAATCACCAATTTATTGTGATAATACTAGTGCAATAAACTTATCTAAAAATCCAACTCATCATGCTAGAATAAAACATATTGATATTAGACATCATTTTCTTAGAGATAATATAAGTAAAGAAGTCATAACTCTTGAATATATTAATACTGAAAAACAAATTGCTGATATATTAACCAAACCATTAAATGAACAAAACTTTACTAAATTTAGAAGAGAATTAGACATATGTTCATTAACTGAAATATAAATTACAAATAATACAAGTATAGTTAATAACTAAAATAAATAAAAAAATTTCAAAAATTGAACTGGGCATGTCGACATGACCCATCCCCCTATGTCGACATACAGGCCGAGATTTTCAAATTTAAATTTCCCTCTAAAATTAGTTATTTGGTTATATATTTATATATTTCGACTTTTACTCCTTTTCTCTATTCTATTCTTTGTAATAAACTTCTAAAACAGTAAATTAATGGCTTCCTCTTCTAATAATGAACCTTCTTCACCCACTTCTCCTCATTCTGGCCCTTTTCAACGTTCCACACATGTACGATTCATCAAATTACAAGAGAAGATGAAAGATTTGCTTCAAATGATGATGGAAATTCAAGTGAGTCAACTGCGAATGGCTAGAGAACAAGACAGGCAAGGCAGAATTCTTAGGAATTTACAAAAATTCCTTATGGATAACCATGCCAATCCCATTGTCATCGAAGAATCATCACAAGCCATGGATTCTGAAGAAGAAGAGCCTCTAGAAGAACCACAATAGGATCAAGAAAAAGAACATCCTCTGCCGAATCCGAATGTTCATATGGACGAAGACGATGGCATGATTTGCGTTGGAGAGGTCCGTTTTGACGCTAATGGAAACTTGGTCGAACAATGTGGAAACTTTTGTCTCCACTATCCAAATTGTTCGGTCCATAAATCACCAATAGTTAAGGATCCTCGTTAAGCGTTTTTCGTTTTTTGTTATATATTGGTTTGTTAATCTGTATATAAAGTGTTATCTTAATTAATGTCATCTATAAACGTTCTTTGGTGTATAAAATCTTGGATTCCATTTAACTTAGGATGCTATATTTCACTCATAAATAGTTTTTATTCTTATGTCATATGTTTGTTTATCTTATTTTCTATTAAGTTCAAGATTTATAGGTTATTGTTTTGTTGATGACAAAGGGGGAGAAGTTATATAAAATAGCAGGCTTGGAGTAAGGGGGAGTTGTCGGTGTAAGGGGGAGTTATGGTATGATCGAAGTGGTAAGTATATTTTATAAGGTTGTCATCATCAAAAAGGGGGAGATTGTTAGGAACTGGAGATAGTGGTTTTGATGACAACAACCTTTGTAACTTATTTTGTTATAACTTATAAACTAACACTATTGTCTAGATATATATGAATGTTATTATGCAGGATATATATAAGGCAGGTACTAATTATTGAAGACTGTACAGTATAAAGATCAAGAATGAAGAAATCAAATTTGAAGACTCATGAGTATCAAGATCAAGATTTCAAGATATGTGTCTAGTTTACTGTTAAAACTTCATAATAGCATGGAAATCTTCATTCCAAATTTCATTTGGGATGGAACCCATTTCTATCTTCTTAGTGGCTTACAAACCCATGACAAGTAGCTTACAAACCTACGACAAGTGGCTTACAAACCCATGACAAGTAGCTTACAAACCTACGACAAGTGGCTTACAAACCCACGAACATCCTGGTTTTGTACAAGTTCTCGAGTCCTGATTTGATGAAATATTCTGTAGGAAGAAGCTTGCAAAACTACTTCAAAATGGTTTTTCAAAATGATTTTCAAAACTGCTTTTCAAAATGTTTTAGCCTTAAAAATTATCTTTTCAAATGATTTTCAAAAAGATGTTTTAGCCTTAAAATATTCTTTTATAATATATATATATATATACTTGAGATTTAAAATCAAAATTATATATACATTCTAAAAATATATTTTTCTAATCTTCTTTATTTTAAAACATAGGAAAATTAGTTTATTTTACTCCAGAATCATTTCATCTTGTTTTCTTTTCAATACCTTTTTCAAAACAAATTTTACATTATTTTTAACTAAGGGATGTCGACATCATGGGATACCTCATGTCGACATGGTGGTCGTTGAGTTCAATAGATTCAGTTTTCAAAAGAAGTGTCTATTCGTTTAAATCCCTTCACGAATGGTTATGACCGTTACTGGTCTATAAATAGCCTTCACAAATGAATTTTTTAACTAACTACTTTCTTATTTTCTTCACTCCTTCTTCTCCACAAATCCATATTCTAAAATTTTCATATTTTTAAGATCGTGCCGAAATTCTGCCGAATTCTCAAGTGAATCAAATTAGAATCTCATTCTTATTTGGTTCTCTGTCCTCTCTCGAAGATCAAAGTGCTATTCAGAGTTATACGATCAATTTGTAATCAAAAGTTTATCGAGTCTCTCTATAAGGTGTGGTTGTGCCTGGAAATCAATTGGGTAATCTTGTGGTCCGTAAATCAAGAGAGTTTGCCCCGCACTCATGAGACAGGAGGGTACCTCAAGGCCTTTAGAAATTGAGGATTGTAATCTCGACTTTGGTATAATAAAAATCTGTATGAGGTGTTCTGCCTTGGTATAGGACTGGATGTAGATTAACTCCGAACTAGTATAAAATCTCGTGTGTTCTTTCCTTTTACTGCTTTTTATTTACTTTCTGCATCTGTGTTTGATTCTGTGATTGTTCTGTGATTAAGTTCTGCATTTGTTTGTGACATAATTTTAATTTAGTCCATATAAGTCTTAGAATCCATTAAACACTATTCACCCCCCTATAGTGTTAAATTAGCCTTAAGATTCTTAATCCGCACTCCCTTTCAGTTCGAAGTGCTTTTTGGATAGGGATCATCCAAATCCAACCCCGGTTCCTTCGAACCGATCATTGATAAAAAGATGTTAAGTAAATAGGTGCTTATCATTTGATTAATTACTTTCTCTTTATCTAAAAAATATCCTCTGGAGATATATATTTTTAAAACATTTCTTTTTGGTATATATGAAATCATTACACCACTCTTTAACTTTGGAAATACCAAATCATTTTCATTTCTCATAAATCATATTGCAAAACCTTTTTGAGTAAAAAAGGTCGATAAGAATTATACTAATTCTACTCAACATCAATTTTTGTATTCAACCTTTACTATCCATCGAATAACGGTGAAATCATCTTTTAAATTCACATGGATAGTATGGGTTTCCTATTTGGAATTTAATACTAAGTATAAGAAGATTATTTCTATACATTCCAAGTTGTATTAAATTTGGAAAAATCAAAACTTTTATACTTGCCTTGTTTCTGACATTTCGACCTTTTCTATTCCTTGCCCAGGAAAGAGGCTAGGTTAGCTAGGGCATTGGTTGCTTCTGAACATCTCCTTAGTTTAAGCACCTCACATCCGTATCTCACGAATAGAAAATTCAAGTATGCTCATCGGCTTTTAGAGCCAAGATTAAATCACTTGATTATAACAATTTTTCTTTAAATCATTTATTTAAACTCTTTTAAAATACTTAATTAATTATTTGAAAATGTTTATAAAAGATTTGGGAAAAAACACTTAAGTTTAAAGTTATATTTCAAAAGTTATTAAAGTGCTGCAAAAAGTGCCGCGAATAGTGCTTTTAAGGCTTATTTGCTCAAAATAACTTTTTTGTCTTTAGAAATCCAATTTTATAACTCAAATATCTTTTAAAACATTTTAAAATATTATAGAATTATTTCATATTTTTAAAGAATTTAAAATATCATTTATAAAGAATTTATTGCTTTGGTTCCGAACTACCAAACCGCGACTATTTTGAAAACTTGATTTGCTCATATTTCAAAATCCACTAAACTTTAACTCGATCCTTTTCTTTTGTTTGAAAGCTATAATTATAAGAGTTCAGAATATTCTTATTACAAAGAATTCCGACTTCGAATCCATTGTATAAATGGGTTTAACTTTCTACGGTACGAAACTGCAAACTACCTTTACGCGACGCGCCTATTTTAACTAAATTTTTATATTCTTTCCAAAATTTGTCGAAATTTTTTTGAATGTTTATAAAACAAGTATAAATCATTTTAAACCATTTTAAAGGGGTTTAATGATTCCATATCACTTTTATAACTTGATTCGGAAAGTGATTTCCGTATGTAACATCGACGTGTATTTAACATGACTTGTTTACATAATTAATTAAAACAACCAGTACTTGATGATCAAAGCATAGTAAACATCCATAGCAATCACATCACATCATCGTTATATATATAGTTTCTCACTTGATTTTCGATCGGACTAACTTTAAAACGGTTATTGCTCCGCTATCTCAAAATCGGAGCTCATGACTACTAGCAAAAATGCTCATAGGGGGTTCGGCCTTAGTCTTTGAGGCTTGGAAGGGCTCAGCCTTGCTTGGTAAGTGGTGGTGGAGGGCTTGGTTGCACACGACCTTGGTGGAGGAGAAGGAGAAGATCACTAGCTTGAACTTTGGTTTGAAGTGGTATAGATTTTGGTATAACTTTGTTTTGATTTTGTAATATTTTATTTCTTAGGCTATAGAAGCCATTAATGTAGAGAAAAAGTGGATGAAGAGCTTAGGAATTTTATGAAGAAGAAGTGTGAATGAAGTGAAGAGGGGTGGGTGCTATTTATTGGCAAATGTAAGGATGCAAATATCATGATATTTCCACACAAACACATCACCATTTCATCACCACCACACCTCACCCCTTAACTCATGTTTGGCTGAAATAACCCCCTACATGTGCATGGCCACGTGCCTCCTTTGGACGGTAAGTTGATTTGATTTTTTGTGAGAAATATTTTGATATTTATTTGTTTTTACCATAAGTGAATTTGTAAATATATATGGTAATTCTTATATGTATTTGAATGTGCATGGATGTAGATGTGTATGTGTGTATATGTATATCTCAAATGATTCACAACGTTGCATGACTTTCTACGTTGAATCGTTATAGATTTCGATTTCAATTCTCGGTCATATTTCCACTTCTTATTTAATATATATATATATATTTGTAAACAAAGTTTGATAATAATATTTCTATCATTATATAATAATTAAAAAGGCTTATTCAATAATTAAAATAATTATTAAATCATTTAAACTTAATATAAATTCAAAAATCATTTATTCCAAAATAGCGATACCATTGATGATGTCATAAAGATACTTTATTTCATAAATAAAATGAATAGTTTTATTATATTCTCACTTATATAGATAAATGAGTGTATGTATATGTTTGTACCAAAATTGGGCACAACACTCTTCGGAAGGGTTTGAAGAGATGAAATGAAGAAATTAAATGGAAAAAGAAGATTATCTAACAAAAACTTCAAAATCAGATAAGAAAAATACGCAGAAACACGGAGATTTAGAGTGGTTCGGCGTATGGCCTACGTCCACTATGAAATTGATGACTTTATTGATGTTTGCTTGCTGATTACAACTGATTACAACGGATTACAGTGATGAAATTCGAGTACAACAACAGCCTTGTAATACCAAAATGTTTTCGGCAGAGTTTGGACGTCAAAGAGCAAAAAAGATCCCTTTTCTGTATGCTCTGGGATGCTATTTATAGGCGTAGGCTGCAAATATCTCGCTCAGATCTCGGGAGACCTCTTCTGGCACGTGAGCGGGCTCACGCGAACGATCCCACGTGATTTCGACTCGATCCGTGATCGATACGAATGAATTTCGTATCGATTAAGATTTGACCCAATCGAGTCAAAATTTGGCATGAACATTACTTAGGTCGTACGTAAGCTCCTGTGAAAATTTCATAGTATTTGGACTTGTGGATTGCGAGTTAGGATCGATGCAAGTTTGGGCTTTTCGGTTGTCGTTCTCTTCGCATCGATGTTCTTCGAATCGATCACTTCGTATCGATGACCATGCACATGATGCCAGTTGACGTGGCGCTTGCTTTCAGGATCGATTCGAAGTTCATGTCGAATCGATCGAGTTTTCCCAATGTTTGCGCCTTGTTCGTATCGATTTGACTGGGTCTTGTTCGTATCGATCGCAGTCGCTCCGTTCGTATCGATGGAAATGGCTCATTTTGTATCGAGTGTCGTGGCTTCGTTCGCATCGATCCAAGTTGTAAGGTTCGTATCGATAGTGTGGTCTTGTTCGTATCGATCAAAGTTGTTCCAACTTGATGGATACGAACAATGGATAGTGTGATGGATACGAACAGATGGATGCGAGATAACATCGATGGATGGATACGAAGAGTCGATGTTTTATGGATACGAAGAAAGCCTTTCGGCTGATGGATACGAAAAGTGTAGTTCTTCTGATCGATATGAAATAGCGCGCCTATGATCGATTCGAAAAAGATCGATACGAAGTCAGATTTCCCTGGTTGCTTTATGGATACGAACAAGGTGATTGTTGATGGATTCGAACATGATGGATACGAATAAGGCCACCTCGGATCGATTCGAACATGATGGATACGAAGTGAAGTTGATTCTTCTGATTTGCGTCGATCATATCTTGAGCATACGAACTCCGATCGACTTGAAATTTGGAATGTTGGCTTTCATAGCTTCGCTTGTCATGTCTTGTCAATTGTAGCTTGATTCGGACTCGGACAAAATTCATCGATATCCATAGCAAACCTGCGTATAACCGATCTTCGGGACGGACTGTCCTTGGTTTCTAGTTAAGTTCTTGGTATCACGGCCTTGCCAAAAGGCGGGATAAAATTTGCCCCCCAAAGTACGTCTTGTGAAAACACGACGTGCTTTGAAAAGCTACGACCTTCGTTCTGAATAGAAACATCTAACATGTTAAGCAGTTATCGTCTTCTCGTCGGAAGTCATAATCTTTGATTGACCCATAATGACATAAATTATGAACTGTTGACTGTCGACTGTCGTAATTGATTATTGTATGATAGTGATCAGCTGTTTGTTGCTGTAATCGTCATCAGGTGGGCATTCGACGTTTATAAGTCGTTGCCAGTTTTCTCGTAATGAATTCCATATCGATCCTCTCCTAAATCGATGTGAAATTCAAGTTGTAACAACGCTTGATGGTTGTTTCGAAGAAGTTTTTTTTTGGGTATCGATCCTCTCTGGGATCGATTCGAGGAGTTGAAAGTTTGCGTTCGTATCGATAAAGTTGAACTATCCAATTATTATTTTGTGATGATCTTCGCATCGACGGTTGTGAATCCCTGCAACTTTCAACATAGTGGATACAAAGTTATGATCTCGTATCGATAGGCTGTCGAGGGATACGAACAAAGCAACTGGTCACTTGTGTATTGTTCGTATCGACGGATACAAATCTTTAGGGGCTGTGGCTTAATGGATACGAACAGTGCAATTCGTATCGATGGAATCCAAGAGTTCAGAAAAATCTTTGTTACAAACTTCGTATCGATAAAGCATGAGCTGTTAGATACGAATAACAAATTCATATCGATACGATGAGGGACCTGTTGGAACCGGTTAGAATGACCGGGAGTCGAATCGTTTCACTTTGGCTACACATCCATATAAATACGTCTTGTACTCAGCATTTTTTCCCACTTGCTCATTTTACTTCTACTGTCTTCGTATCGATTGAGAGACCCTGTAACGACCCGATATTTTCAACCATTCGCATCCATTATAAGTGTATAGGTAGACACACATGCCGGAATTGAATTGCTCAAAATACCGCGTTGTAAATAAAATTTGGCAAATCTCAGAATATACAGTAAATAAATAAAATCACAGATCATAGACACAGAGTAAAATAATGCAGCAGAAGTAAAAGAAATAGTAGTTCATGAAGCTACTATGTAAATATATCAGAGTTACATAAGATACAACATAAGAAATAAAGTACAGCAGAAGTCTCAATACAATAACCAAGTACAGGCTGAATAGAACAACGAAACCGAAGTTGATAGAACAAGACTAGTAGATAATCTCCAGCGATTCAAATCTCCAGAAGGTGGAAATCCAAATCTGTGAATACTCAAGCTGACCCGAGCGTAAAGCAGAACACAAAACACTCGAGTCAGGACAATATATACTTATATAATGTAAACCAACTCAAGTGAACTGTAATAAAGGTACAAGTAACTTAGAAGATGCTTGGGACCGCCCATCCTCCAAGGATCCATTAAAATATCTACTATGTAGTAATATTCGCTATTATAATAATGTCTAATAAGTAAAGTATAATCATATAGAAAATAGCGTTAAGGGGATGGAGAACCTTAACGCGGTCGGATCTTAAAATCATAATCGTAGTAAAGCTCGATATGGTAGGTGACACGGCACAACTAGGCAATGCCAGGGTAGATATACCAATTACACACATGGACTGATGGAGCGGATAGCAGCCACTATCGTCCACCTCGAACAACACTCCCAAATCGAAGGGTGGCCACCAAAAATCAAAAAGTAATAGAATGGAATCGAAGAAGTGCGTCCGATAAGAGGTGCTACCTCACTGGTCCGAGATCGCTCCTGTTTTAGCCACCTTATGCCAACTCACGGGAGTTGGGTCTACGTATATACCTTAGGATCGTCGCCACCATCCTACTTCATTCTGGAAACTCCACCGCGTACATAGTTGTCAAAGTGGTTTTCGGTATCGACAGAGAGTATGTCCATATCCGATCCCGGTCTCTTTAACAACCAAACGTTA
Organism: Allium fistulosum; assembly: GCA_030737815.1. Lineage (NCBI taxonomy): Eukaryota > Viridiplantae > Streptophyta > Magnoliopsida > Asparagales > Amaryllidaceae > Allium > Allium fistulosum. Next base: position 640,614,294 of record CM060901.1, read on the forward strand.
TTATAACCCGTGGTTATAAGTTTAAAAACAGTTTATACTTCAAAATAGAATATCATTTCAAATCCAGATCTTTATCAAAATAAAGATTAAATCAATTCCAAACCATTTCCATATATGTAAATTTTCATATCATTTCAAAACTTCATTTCAAATCATTTTAATATAATAAAATATCATATCCTTACAAAACTTCATTTCAAATCACCTTTAAATAGTTTATATTCCAATCAAAATAATTCATTTAAACCTTTTAAAAGTGTAATTATTATATTTTCAAATCAAGTATTCAATTTCCAAAGTTTCAAACCATTCTGAGTTCGTTTACTAAGTCAAAACCCATACTTATTAGAATTTCAGCTTTTCACAACATTTAGAAAAAGCTGTTATGAGTTATGGTTGAAAAAACAATTTTAATTCAGCAAAGTCAGCACTTAAAACTACTGTTAAAACAAAGTTTTTAGTTGAATTATAGTTCAAGACAGAAAAGACAGCATTTCAGAAGTGCTGCGGTAGTTCAGATTTCAAAACAAGGGTTAAATTTTGTTTCAGCAAAGACTACAGACCATTATAGCATTTCCAGAGAATGCTATAATAGGCCTGAGTTCAATATTAGCCTATAAGTTCAATTACAGCAACTACAGCATTTCAGAAATGCTGTAATAGCTCTTTTTACACAATTTTAGTTCAAAACAGAATCTATAGCATTTCTGAATGCTATTAAAAGTAGATTTCAGGTGTTAGTGTATTTCCAGCAATTAAATAACTTCAATTAAAAACACATAAACATTTTAAAAATCATATTTTTAACATATAAAATGTTCATTTACATATCATTTAACATATATCTTTTTCACAATAAATTTCTTATAATTAAATCCAATTTTCAACAATTTACTTAATAAATTTAAGTGTAAAAGTTTCCAATTCTTCACATTTCAACAAATAACTTAACACTTCAAATTTAAATTACCATTTCACAAATTTAACTAAATTTCCAATTTTATTTAATTAACTTAAACCTTGAATTAAAACCAAATTTCACATTTCCAAGTCAAGTTATATTTTAAAAGATCACTTTTAAACATTCATTTATTTAACCACTTAAACTCATAGAAAAATCAATAATACTTTAATAAATCGCTTAAATTCAAATTTAATCAAATTATCATATTTACCATTTTCAAATATAATTAAATTTTCATTTTTTTTATATAACTTAAATATCATTTTTAACCAAAATTCCAAATTCCAAACTTAAGTTATATTTCAATAATCCAATTTAACCATTCATAAATTACATTTTTAACTCATAGAAAAATCATAATTTCTTTATTTTAAAACGTTTCAAAATCTATTTAAATCAAATTTCATAAATTTATATTTTTAAAATACTTAAAAATATCCAAAACACTTTATAAATAACCACGGGCCTGTATATAGTTTTCTAACCTAGGTCAAGTGATACAGATATATATCATTTCAATCCGCAATTTACAAAGAAAAACCGGGTTCTATCATTTCAAACCCACAATCCCAAGTTAAAATAAGTTAAATAAAAACCATTCAGGCCTATCATTTCAGCCCATAATGATTTTTCCCTATTCTAAAGTCCGTTCGGGTATGTATCATTTCAACCCATAGTGATTCTAGTCTGCAGGGAATTTGCAGTGTGATAAACAGATATAAATAAACAGAATACATTATATAACAGTAACGGATGATATAACAGGTGTATAAACATCATATGATCATAATATAGTCAAGTATAACATGATAATATATTTCTACAAATTCACAGGGTGTCAATTTACTAGTTATATAGGTACATATTGTCTGGTGAGAATAACTCACCTGTTAAAGCTGGAGATTAGCGATCAAAACACACAGAATAGATTCCAGAAAGCACAACAAGCACGATATAGCATGAATTTTGATTTGAATGAATGGAGAGCCTTGATATTTATCTTGTAAACAATAACCAAACAAGACAATATACACATAAATATTCAACGCAAACAATGTTGAAACAATGAAGATAAGAAGCAACAACGGAATAGATTACTTGACTGTGCTTTAACCATTCAAAAGCTCGAACAAGGGGTTCATTTTCTCAGCCATGATGATGATGAGTGTGGGAGAGACAAGGTTAACTTCCTCGAATACATAAGACAAAACAATACAAACAATATAAATTTTCAAATGCACAATACGATAGAATAATATAGAATCAACTGCACGAATCAAAGTAGAATTGCTTTGCACTTGCTTCCAACAACCTTCAGGTTCAGCCATATGGTGTACTACAGGTCTAAGGCAAGATTTGGATCAGGTTTTGGTTGCCTAAGGGTCGGCCAAACATGTTTAGAGGATATCAAAAGGTGAGTATGCATGAAACAACACAACAAGGCAAAACAATGTCACTTTAACATGGATTCAAGGCAATTCAAGGCTCGGTCAAGGCTCATGGGGCACGGCCAGAGGAGTGGAGTCCAAGGTGATGACGTGGTAGAGGGTCCAGGTGGTACTGGAGGTGGTGGAGGTGGTGTTGGTGGCGGCCATGGGTGGTGGAAGGTGATGGTACCAAAACTAGGTTAGCTTGAGTGCGTAGGTGATGGATAGTGCTAGTTTAGATGGATTTTTGTGGTGATCTTCATCATGGCTTGGCTTGGCCTGAGGAGGAGAGGTGTTAGGCTGTGTGATGGTCAGAGAAAAGTGATGGTGGTGGTCAGCCACAACTTGAAGGAAGGGGAATACAGCTATGAAGGTGGAGAGCATGTGCAAATTCAAGTAGAAAATCATAAAAAGACAAGAAGAAGATAGAATTTTTTTACCTAAGCTTCACAAGGAGAATAGCCGTGATTTTTTTGTGAGAGGAGGAGAAATGAATTTCGTGAAAGTGAAAAAAATAATGCAGCTGAAATGAGTAGATTACACGCCCAAACAATTAAGAGAAGAGTTGGGAAAATGAAAGGTCGGGAGATGGAAAGCCTTAGGAGTTTCAAGAGTTTAAAACTTTTCAAATTTCCTCTATTTCTTTTTAATAAGTTTAAATATCTGAAAATACATATAATTTCAGTTAAAATTTGAAAATGTAACAAAAAAAATATAAATAAATAAATATTAATTATAAATAATTAAATCAAGAAAATAGCAAAAATTGTCAACTAGGCTAGAAAAATTGAAAATAAATGGTATAAACTTTAGAAAATTTATATGAGCTTGTAATATATTTTTAAACATAAATAATAACATAAAATAAAAATACATTCACAAAATAAATATATAAAATTTAATTTAAATATAATTTTAATGAAGAAAATAGCAGAAAATAAGAAAACAGCCTTTAAAAATAGGAAATCAACACAGTAAACATTGGAAAAATTCTATTATTATTTTCGAAATATTTAGAGATGAAAATATACATAAATTAACATATTGAAACATATTAAATAAAATATAAGAAAGAAAAATATGATTTATAAAACTTAAAATAGGCAAAATTGCACAATAAAACAAATTATACTAAAAATTGAAATGTACATAACTTTTACATTTTAACTCCGTTTCCAACGAAACGAAAAGCAGTATTCAAGTTATTAAATCTATTTTCATTATAAAAGATAAAATTTATAATTTCAAATATTTAAAATTTAAATTTAAAAGTCAAAGTTTGACTATTTGACCAAAATTCACAATTTCTGGAAATATTAAATTTAGTCATATTTGGAATTCTAATCCACATCAAAATCAAAGTTTATACTTAAAATACCAAAATTTATTCTTTTTCATAAATAAAGCTTTTGAATCTGGAAAAATCAATTTAAAAATATTTGAAAAATACAGGGTTGTTACAGACCCAGGAAAAGGAAAACTGTGCTTGCCTCCGATTCGAACTAAACATCAATCCCTTGAACTAATCGTTGAAATCAGGTAAATAATCGAACAAACTCAATCCTAAAATGATGAGATTTGAATTCTTGTGTCATTCCATTCGAATTCGTGACCGAACATTGTTTGGAGGAGTTGGTCTTGTGCGAGGTTGAGGAAGGTCTGGGATTTTTTGGTTGGGGAAGAAGAACAGAGAAGGGATAAATGGCTTTGACTTCGTATCGATGGAAGAGAAGAGAGGGCTTGGCTTCGTATCGAGTCTTGACAGTAACTTTGTGTTGGTGAGTCATTGAATAGGGAAATGGTGAGCTTCGTGTCGATTTGGAGTGATGGTGGTTCGTATCGATCGAAGTTTATCGATACAAAATCGAGTAGCTTTCAATGGACACGAAACCCGTAACCGGCGATCGATACGAATTTCATAGGTTGGGATCGATACAAAGTTGGTGGCTTCTGATCAATACGAGTTTTCTTTTTACAATCTGATCGATGCGAAGCCAACGTGGTTCGATCAATGTGAAGCCAACAGGTTTCTTATTGATACGAAGTGAAAGCTTTGAACCGATTCGAAAGGGAGTATCGATACGAATTGACCTACTCGATCGATAAGAACAGTACATCTGGCGATCGATTCGAACATGCGACCTGATGGATACGAACTGATGACCGTTTGCATACTTAAACATTTGACTCCGACGAGCTTCAGCCTTGCATAACTGGATTTAACTGTTAAACTGTATATCTGACTATCCTTCGAAGCTCGTCGACAGAACTATAACTTAACCGAACTCAATAAACTCTAACTTGGATCAGTCGCTCAAGTCTGGATGGCACGGTTGTGACGGTCAGCGATGACGGTCACTCCAGTTGAATTTCGAAGTCTCGTTGTTTGCATGTTTTCTTTAACTCTTTAGAATTTCTCAAGTAACATGTATCACTGCACTTGCACATTCACATTCACGCACATCACACTGGGGAACACTTAGGTTTTTATTGTCTAATAATGGTTTCTTATAAGTTGATTAGTTATGGAATCCACAAGTTCACAACAGCAGGAGCTTCAGAGTTCGCCCCCTTTTGTCCTAGAGATTCCGGCCATCGCGTCCGAAGTTATAGATCCAGCTCCGGACGAGCTGCCTGGGGCCAGGTTTATCATGAATCCACAGGATTCTATGCCATCAAACGTTTCTGAGGACATGTTGGGTCGTATATGCCTAAGGCATGGTTTGTCACTAGACGATGTACTATTGCCAGGACCAAACGATAGACCGGACACTCCCCCGGAGTGGTTTATGGCCTTTAATCGTCATGCAAGCACAACAGACACACTCCCTCCATTTAACCAATACATTAGAGACGTGTTATCTTTCCTCGAAATTGCCCCATCACAGTTACATCCGAATGGATACGCTCTGCTCAATAGTCTGTTTATTGTATTTATGGAGCATCTCTTCCGACCACTGATTCCAATCGAGATTAGATATCTTTTTAATATCAAGAGTTAGGGAGATAGTCCATCTTTTACATTCCTGGAGGCGGTCAAGAATTGTCAAGTAGTAACCGGCTCTTAGACAAGGCTGGGTTATTTCAAAACAGAATGGTTCTACATTCGATGCCCCCCAGGATTTGCTAGCCGATGGTTAGTCAGACATAAGTGTTGCAGTCTTCTCCAAGAGTTATCAAGATAATAGTAGTTGATGTAAAACTAATGTCTTCTTTTCTTTACAGTCGCAATTTCACGACCTGAAGGCAGGTACTTCAAAGAAATAGTAAGGATCCTTCAAGAAGTTCCAAGTGAAATGAGGGACATCGATTCGGTTCTAACCGACAGAAATCTGAGAATCGTTGGACTGATTGAGCAGAATCAAAGCATAAGGCTTGAAGGAACACTGAGGGCAGCCCCGAAGAAGCAGTTGAAACGCAAAACACCTGGGGTCGTAATAACTGAAGGGGGTGATGAAGAGAGAACGCCCACGGATGATGAACTCGTTGCTGGATCTTCGGCCGGATTTCAGGCGACAGAAGGAAGAAGAAAAGGCAAGGTCGCTGCTTACAAACATCCTAAGTCTTCGAGGTGGAAATCAGTTGTGGTTTCTTTGCCTGCCCCCGGTATTAGAATCTCAAAGGCTCCTCCCTCGCCAACAGAGAGTCCTTTTGAAGGGCTTGCCGATATTCCAATTCTGGATTATGTATCCCTTCAACATGACACCGGGTTGGAGGAGCTTGATAGCGCTCTTGATCTAAGCAAGTCGCTTGCTATAAGTGCGACCGACATTTCCGGTTGGTCGGGGGGTTGCACATACATACACACTTCATAGCACTACACGATTTCCAATAACAAGTTGTTCAATTCAAGAAACCACTAACTCTTCTTCTCTTTCTTTTTTTACAGATACGATGTCCGGACGAGGGTCGATGTTAGGGAGTCTTCGCTCAGCTCGCCGATCTTCTACATATTATGAGTCACGTAGGAGAGAAGAAGATAAAGACCGCATTCGCGGGTACTCTAGCCAGGAACGTCAAGAGAGAGATAGGGATAGGGACTACAAATATCGATCCCGATCCCGCTCTCCTCCTCCTAGACTCCCTACACAACCTTCGGGCCAAGGCAGACAGCCAGTAGAGCCCCCTCGTCACAAACCAGCTTCACTTGCTTCTCGGTCTGAGTTGCAACGCTATAGAACTGAGGTTGAGCCTCCCGTCGTCGTTGAGCAAGCTATCACCGAGCCCACTGGGGAAGGGGCTATTAAAATTGCTTAGATAAAGAAAGATTTCCCAAATATATGCTTCGACGGCTACATTTTCCCCCTCACTTAAAGAGAATTCCATCAGAGGTGGAGAACACAATGCATGATTACATTCATGACATTTATTCTCAGTACAAAGAGTGGGCGAAGGCTGTAGAGAAAGTGTCGAAGGTGGCCTTTGAGCAGGCTAAAATAATCAAAAAGTTAGAATCTGATCTCGCCCAGAAGGACCACATCGTCCAAGTTCTTAATGATGAAGCCGAGTCCTCTCGAAAATCAAAGATAGAGGCCACCAAAAAGGCCGATGAGGCGAACTTGGCCATGGAGAGGATGAGGCAGACACACTTTGCCTTGGTGGAGTAGATGGGCCACCAAAACACCACCGTCACAGCTGAACGGGACGCCACTCTGAAAGAACTCAATGAGCTCACAGCCAAATTTTCTGAAATCATCAAGGAAAAAGATGATGCAAATAGAGCGGCCCAAGAAGCTTGTGAACAAGCTGTAGTGCTCCAGGGTGAGCGGGATGCGACAACATCTAAGGTCCGTGTGGTGGAGACTGAGGTCGAGGAGAAAGTTAAGTCGGCTGAGTCCAAGCTAGAGACGAATATAGAAGATCTTTTGATAACTTACAACGCTAACGTACCGAGGCACAGAAATCTAGCCTGGCTCGACAACTATCCGGCACATTTATACAACGCTTGGGGCCGACTGGTTAAGGAGGAGAAGGCGGTGCATCTGGGTGAATCAATCGACGAGTTTAGTTTGAGAATCGTGTTCTAAATGAAGACGAAAGAAAGATTCTCCATGAGTCGATGATTTCGCACGAAAAAGAAAGGCTCAGCACCCAACACTCGAAGGCCGAAGAAAGTTCAGGCGTTGAGCACCATGATGCAAGTGCTGAAGTCCCTGTGCCAACCTAGCTTGAATCCTCACCTGTGGTTGATCCCTAATCAGTTCCTGCTTACAATTCGGATCAGCCGCAGTTATCTTCGTCAGGAGAACAAGTTTCTAGAGTCGTTCAGCCGTCCACAAGCCAAATTGAGGAAGGTACTCCGAACATTCCACATACTTGCTCAAAATCAAGAACTTGATTTGAAACATTTACTAACAGTCTTCCTTTTTTCTCTATCCAGTGACTGGAGTTACACCGGTTGCGGCTCCTGCAACTCAAGAATCACATCAAGCGTAGGAGGCCATCATCACTGAAGCGACCACCATAACAACAACTGTGCCGATTGATGGAACGTAGGGGAGCACGCTTATTTTCGATGAAAAGATAATGGAGGAACTCCTCGGTCATCACAGCGACCCCTTTGCGGATCTACCATTTGTTATGGGTGGAAATGTACCTGCTACTGGCTCTTCAATGCCAACCACTGATGCTCCCAGCGAGGCCCAAGAAATTTGTGAAGAAGAAATATTGGCCGAAATCGACGCTGAAATGGAGGCAGCGGCTCGTGGTGGTAGTTTTGGAGGTGGGATGACGGCACCTGGTCCGGCTCCGTTAAGGATGATTTCACCTGGTGGTACAGTTATTGATACCAATGTGCCTATCCCGCCTCCTATAGTCGATCCAGTTCCTCCGACTCCACCTTCAAGGAGCATTCCTGTACACTTGAGCTCGGATGAGGAAGTTGATATCATGCCCCCTACTGGAGGTCAGCCGCCGAAAGACAAAGGCTCGAAGTGAAAAATAAGTGGCAGCTCCAGTGGGTCCACACCGAAGGGAAAGATGAAAAAGAAGAGAGAGTAGACGTGCTTCTTCGGTTTATTTTTGGTAGATAGATAGGAATTTATCTTTGTTTTTCTTTTGTAGGCCGTGTATAGATGCGAGTTCGGCCCTCGCTAGTAGGAATTTTGGAATCAACTTGTACATAATTTCTTTTCACAAATAATTGAAATGAAACTTTATTTTGTTTTGAGCTTGATGTGCGTTTATTTGCTTAAGTGTTCCGGCATTTGAATTCTTCGTTCAGTACACTCATGAAGTTTCAACCTTTGAACCTTGTTTGTGTTTATCCGTCAAGCTCTGAAGTCACGGCCACAAGTCATGACTGGATATTATGTTGAACTCCGATGTTGTACTGCTTCAGTCAACGATTAACACTTAAGTTCTGCCCCCAGTTACAAGGATGAATTGAAAATATCAGATAGCGGTCGTATTTCGCCTTTAATGCATCACGCTTAGCATCATTGAATTGACACTGAAACAAGGAGAACTCGAGTGGTCGAATCACGCTCGCTCTTTTATCGATGATTGTATCTATGCTCCGGGGATTGCACTTGTGCGTCGGTTGCATCTGCTCAAGTTTTAAGTGCTAGTTCATACACCGGGGACTTAAGTTATTTTCACGGGCAAATAGTCATACCCGTTTTGCATTTACACTCTAACCACACTCTGGGGACTTAGAGTTGTTTTGAGGACGGTCAATCCCAATCTGGCTCATATCCAAACTTCAATCCACTCTCCGGAGATTTTGAGTTAGCGTTTATACTCCAATTCGCACTTTGGGAATTTGGAGTTGGTGTTTTTGTTGATACTCCGGTTCACACTCTAGGAATCCGGATCATTTTGATGCCTATACTCCGGCTCGCACTCTGGGAATCCAGAGTTAGGTGATGTTTATACTCCAGTTTGCACTCCGGGAACTTAGAGTTAGTTGATGTTTATACTCCGGTTTGCACTCTGGGAATCCGGAGTTGGTAAACAGACGGTCAATCACATGTGTTGCGAGTTTTAGAATTTCGTTCGCACTCTAGGAACGAAAGGTGTATCAGGCTCGTGGATGGTCGGATCACATCCACCCTGAGTTAACAAGTGAGGTCGCTAGATGGACGGATCCATCCTCCTCAAACTTGATTCGAATACGGGCGAAGTCGTTAGGTGGACGGATCCACCCTCTTCGAAACCGTATTTGTAAGTTTATACTCCAGTCCGCACTCTGGGAATCCGAAGTTAGGTAAAGGATTGTCGTGTATCAATCATTTTTTGACTTTAGTGTGATGGCTTGACCCCGAACTCGGGTTTCACTTAGTGAGTGACCGGTCGTATCACAGTCACTCCCTATATGGATAAATTCCACCGTATGATGGAACTTAGCTCTCCGTGCATAGTGATGGTCATATGAAGTATTTCAAGTAGATCATAGCTCTGGCCCAAAGAGATTGCACTTTATTGATGAAATAAGAAAATATGGCAAAATCAGTTTCCTTATTACAAATTCTAATTTCGAAATGCAGAAACAGATTGCAAATGAGAAATAGACTGAATAAATAAATAGAGCCTATTATGTGTAGTAACGACGAAGACTCTCGCTGTTCCAGGCTCTCGGAAGAGTGAGACCATTAACGATCGATAATTTGAATGTGCCATCTCCGAGCTTTCATTCAATAACATATGGTCCTTCCCAAGTTGGCTTCATATGCGAAGGGACTGGGTAAATTCTTTTGAGTACGAGACCGCCAAGTTCGAAGGTTCGAGGTTGGACCTTGGCATTGTATAATCGGGCGACTCGACTTCGATGTGTAGCTGCCCTCAAATCAACCTCTTAACGCTTCTCATCCAATAAATCGAGAGATTCAGCAAGTAATATAGCATTTGTCTTTGGATTATAGTATGTCACGCGATGAAAAGGTACTTCTAACTCGACTGGGATAACAACTTCTGAACCATAAGAGAGAGAGAATGGAGTGTGACCGGTCGTGGACTTATGGGTTGTACGGTAGGCCCATAAGGCCATAGGAAGTTCATCGACCCATTTGCCCTTGGCTTTTTCCAGTCATTTCTTCATAATAGATTTTATAACTTTATTAACAGCTTCAACCTGTCCATTCGCTTAAGGGTGTGCGACTACGGAGAATTTCTTCTGAATGTGGAATCGTTGACAGAAATCCTTAAATTCGGTACGGTCGAATTGAGTCCCGCTGTCAGTGATGATAGTATGTGGGAGACCAAATCGGCAGATGATGTTGCGCACTACAAAGTTGATCACCTTCTTTATTGTGGTTGTAGCAAGGGGTTCGGCTTCCGCCCACTTGGTAAAGTAATCAACTGCTATGATGGCGTACTTCACACCACCTTTGGCTAGAGGTAAAGAGCCAATAATATCGATGCCCCATACCGCGAATAGCCATGGGTTGACCATCTGTGTTATCTCGGTAGGTGGAGCTCTAGGAATTCGAGCATGCTTTTGATACTTATCACATTTCTTGGCATAATCCGATGCATCACGATTCATAGTCGGCCAATAATATCCATTCGAAGTACTTTCTTGGCAAGAGCTTGCCCCCCGGTGTAGTTGCCACATTCTCTTTGTGTACATCATGCAATACTCGTTTTATTTCATCGTGAGCGATACACTGGAGTAAAGGAACAGAGTATCCTCTTCTATACATAACTCCATTTTGAATAGTTAATCGTGAAGCTTTTCGAAGAATTTGTCTCTTTTCACTCCTACGCTCTGGCAGGGTTCCGTGCTCGAGATAATTTTTGAATGGAGTCATCCATGACTCCTTCTCGGAAACGGCATCAAATATCCAATCGGTTTCCATCTGATTGATGCTCGGCGAAGATAATGTCTCTACGGGAACAAGTCCCATTTGCTGTGCTTCACCTGTACTGGCTAACTTTGCTAACGGATCAGCTTTCTGATTGTGCTGTCGTGGTACGTAATAAATAGCGTAATAGTTAAATTGATTCAATGTCTCCTAAACCTGAGCGAGGTACGCGGCCAGTCTTCGATCTCTGGCTTGGTACTCCCCTCGAACTTGACACACGATCAATTGCGAATCACAATAAATTTCCACCGCAATTATTCTTAAATCTCTGGCAAGTTTCAATCCAGCCAATAGGGCTTCATATTCGGCTTCGTTATTAGTTGCATGGAAGTTGAACTTTAGAGCATAACATATAGACCGACCTTCAGGAGTTTCAAGTACAACCCCTGCACCTGAGCAATTGTCATTTGATGCACCATCTATATGAAGCTTCCAAATATACTTAGGAGATTCGCTGGTTTCGGGCAAGTCCTCTGGGATGGTAAATTCAGTAATGAAATCTGCTAGGACTTGTCTTTGAATGGCTCGCCTTGGAGTGTAAATAAGGTCAAACTGACTTAACTCGATATTCCATTTGAGTAACCTACCAGACGTCTCAGGCCGCGTAAGGACCTGTCATAACGGTTGGTCGGTGTAAACGGTGATTGGATGAGCCTGGAAATACGGACGGAGCTTCCTCGAGGCAATAACAAGACAATAAGCCAATTTCTCTAGCTTTGGATAATTTCTCTTAGCTCCGTTTAGCCGCTTGCTTATGTAGTAGACCGGCTTTTGTATTCGGTCATCCTCCCGAATTAGGGCAGCACTGATTGCATTTTCTGATACCGCCAAGTAAATGTACAATTTCTCGTGATCGACAGGCTTTGACAAAATTGGCGGTGTGGAGAGATGTTGAATTATTGCTCGGAATGTGCCCTCACATTCCATAGTCCATTCAAAGTTTCATTTTCCTTTTCCTTTTCGGATCAGATCGAAGAAGGGAATGCATTTGTCAGTGGACTTTGAAATGAACCTGCTCAGTGTTGCTACTTTCCCATTGAGACTCTGGACTTGCTTTATAGTTTTTGGAGTTTCAAGATTTCTGATTGCCAAGATCTTTTCGGGATTGGCTTCGATTCCTCGAGCGTTGACGATAAACCCAAGGAATTTTCCGGATGCTATCCCAAAGTGACATTTCAATGGGTTGAGCTTCATTATGTATTCTCGAAGGATATTAAACATTGACTCCAGGTCTCTAATGTGATCGGTGGAAAATCGCGACTTGACTAGCATGTCGTCCACATATACCTCCATGGTCTTTCCAATTTGGTTAGCGAACATTCGATTAACTAATCGTTGATAAGTTGCCCCTGCGTTCTTGAGTCCAAAAGGCATAACTTTATAGCAATAGAGTCCAATATTGGTTACGAAGCTGGTATTTTTCTTGTCGGGCAAGTGCATGGGTATTTGATTGTAGCCAGAGTACGCATCCATGAAGGATAAAAGTTCATGTCCAGCCATTGAGTCTACAAGTTGATCAATTCGTGGAAGTGGAAAACTGTCTTTGGGGCAAGCTTTATTCAAGTCTGAGTAGTCAACACATGTTCTCCATTTCCCATTTGGCTTTCGAACAAGTACATGATTGGACACCCATTCCGAGTATAATGCATCTCGAATGAACCCATTCGTCTTAATCTTATCTACCTCTTCTTTAAGGGCGGTAGATCTCTCTGGATCCATACCATGCCTATTTTGCTTGACCGAGACGTACCGCGGGTCAATATTCAGTGTGTGGCTCGCGATGTCCAATGAGATCCCACACATATCAGAGTGCGTCTAGGTAAACACATCAAGGTTTACCCGGAGAAATTCAACCAATTCCTCTTGCATTTGTTGGCTTAGCTGAGATCAAATCTTTATCATTTTTGAGTCGTCATTATCATCGATTGGAACATCGATCGTCAGTTCGGCCGGAGAAGCTTGACTGTCTGTACTTTCGTCTTCACTTTCGATGTCTCTCGGGTCAAGATCTCTTTGGAATTGGTTGGGGTGCCCGGGCCCGGGCTCAGGCGCTAATTGTCAATTATTAGCAAAGCGGACGCATAGAGATTCCTCTACGCCCTTTCCTTTTTCTTTTCGCCGTGTCTCGCGCAGCTCAGCAACGTAACAGGCTCGTCCTGCGGCTTGATCCCCTTGAACAACTCCGACACCATTGTCGGTAGGGAATTTCAAAGTTAAACACCATATGGCGATGGCAGCCCTAAATTCAACTAGGGCTAGTCGGCCCAAGAAAGCATTATATGGGGAGTTTATATCCAAAACAACAAACTGCAGTATCCGGACTCTCCGACGTTCACCAATTCCTAACTCCACTGGCAATTCCACCACTCCAGTGGGTATAGTTGCACTCCCGTTGAAGCCCTGAATATGAGACTAACACGGCTTCAAGTCCTTAGTCTCCATTCTCATCTAGTCATAGGTTCGTTTAAACAAAATATTCACAGAGCTTCCGCTGTCTACCAAGATCCTCTTCATCCAAGCAGGACCTACTTGAGCTGATATGACAAGCGGATCAATAGTGGGGGCTTCGACCCTGTCGGCATCCCGACCTCGAAATATGATGTCATCTGCCATCGTTCGTTGTTGCTTGGCCGGAGCCCCATCTTCGGAATTACTACAACATTCAAAGTCTGCATGCCTGATAGAGCTGGCATACGACTCCATTTCCTTTCAGCTTCGGTCTGCTGGATGAGGACCACCACTAATAGTGTTTATCACCAATCTCCCGCTAGTACGAGCGGGTTCCTCCTGTCTAGCCGGATTTGGTACATGATTTTGATTCGATGGGCCCGCGCCTCCAGACTGCGGAGCCCGCACAAACTGTTCTAACTTCCTCTCTCTTATCAACTTTTCGATGAAATCCTACAAGTGACGGCATTCATTTGTGTCATGGCTGTAGCTTTCGTGGAATTTACAAAACTTCCCCGTTTGAATTTGCTTCTCCGATGACTGTTTCGGAGCAGGCTTCTTGTACTGAATGGTATTGCAGGCTTGTAGATATACGTTCTCCAACGACGTATTCAGAGGAGTATAATTATCAAACATTGGAGCTCTGCGTCGTGGACCACGGTTCTGATCCCGTTTTCTATTTTGGTTACCATTGCTTTTTTGTTAATCTTGTTTATTCTGAATATTCAACTGCACTTTTCCGGAACTCTCCCCGGATTGTTTAACAACAATATTACTCTGAATTCCTTCCACATTGGGCCCCACATCATCCTTTTTTGTAAACTGTTTGGCATCCTCCTGTGATAACCCTGATTTTTGTGAGTAATTTCATGATTTAATTTAGTTTGTATTTGTTTGAAATTGCATTGAAAAAAAATATAGGAATAGGAAATTGATTTGCAGATACCAAGTATAAAACATGTACAGGTGCACAAGGCAGTGCACAAACATGTACACAGTTTTCTGTGTGATAAAATAAGCAACAATCAATAGAAATAATAGGATATATGAATTACAAGTATATATGCATGTAGGCAGAAATCATCAAGCCTTGAAGAAAAAAAAAAAAGACTTAGGCCAGGGTAGGCATACATGTATTATACATGTGCACAAAATAATACTTGCAGAAATAAAAAGAAAAATTAACATTTGCATGAAAATGGTATGAGCTCTTGGACAAGTACTTTATCCATTTTTAGCAATTCCTTTTTACTTTAGAAAAAAAAAAGAAAAGAGAAGAAATCATGCAAATAACATGACCGGGGCAATGAGGTATATTTTCTGGAAAATATACTATGACTATTTACCCATTTTCTCTAAAATGTTAGAATAAGAGGCAGATCATAGTTGGTAGGGTAAAATTGGCATTTGGTAATTTCCTAAAACCCTAGTAGCAGCCAGAGTTCATATAAGAAGACCTGGTGTGGTAAGGTTTTATGTTTGCTCTACCTCTTAAAAAGAAAATATACAAGGTATAAACCAGAGAAAATAGGAGAAGGCAGAAGACTAAAAAGGGGTTCATAAGGCATAGGAAGAAGAAGGATTAATGTGAGTAACCTCACTGAAAACTTTGGCATTAAGACCTGAATATTGAGGCAGCCAGTTTGAACTAATTTTCTTTTATAAGTTTTCTTTATAAGTTGTTGGTAAAATCCCCGGATTCAAGTAGTGGGTATATGGTCTGAAGGTATAAAGAAATATGGGCTGTGACATTGTGTTGTTGCTTATGTCTCATATTAATTAAAACAAAAGAAAATGTAGGAGTGCAATGTTGTACATGTGCTGAGCTTCTATGTTTTATGAAATACCCAAATCAAATATACTTGTGGTTTAGCCAAATCATGAATCTGATTGAACCAGAGGTAAGGAAGAATATATATATATATATCTGGCAAATTACTCAGGACCATATGCTTACATCTTGATCCAGTGAAACCCATAGGCAAAATAATGTGCTAAGAAGTCACCTCACTCTTTTATGATAAAATGGTTGCTTCTGAGAATTTAACTTACCAAACTCTGGATGAATATATGTTGCTTGCATCATTTATGTTTCTCTGATTAAGAAGTGAGATACAGAAGGGATTAGCACTGCTATGAAAAATATTAAAACACTTAGTAATTTAACTAAGGACTTGGGATCTTAGGGCTACCAAAGTATAGCTTGGCAATGGGAATATTGCAAGTTCACACATGGTATATTTATACCCAGGGGCCTGAGTGTGCTGGGTTAACAGAGAAAGGTCCCAGGCAGTGTGTGTTTAAAAAGAAGAAAGTAGCTAAAGACCCTGATAAATTTGATAATGAATTCTAGGAATAGATTCAGTAGAGGTCTGGGCAAAATCCCTGATGGCCAGTAAAGTTGAGAAGGAGATGATAACTGAATTGAAGTTTGTATTTGGTTGTTTTGGGTGTTTTCATGGATGAAACTTATGATTGTTCTTCTAGGAATCAAGTCATTGTGAATTTTCTTAGCACTAATATGAATGCACATGCTTCACAAAAACATGCACACAGAAGATATTGAGTTTCTTATTCTTGCAAAGTACAGGAATATAAATGGAATTGAAATAAATCATGTTTTCAGTCAGATTATTCACACCAGACAAATAGTCTGACCCTTTTGTGTTCATGCACCATTGGGTGTCTCATATTTATATGGGGCAGTTCATGGTGATTTTGCAGGGAAATAGGGATTGCTTTGATCAGGCTTTGGATGTTAAACTGCTTAAGATTTGGATGCTATGTTTTTAAAAGTCTTTGCTGAAGCTAAATTAGATATTCATGTTGAAATATGTTAAGCCATTTGTTTAAGTTGCTTAGAAAAACCAATGTATTGTTATTTGCTGTTTTGTAAGTGTTGAATTTATATGTATCAGTTGGAACTTATGTATTTTGTTTTGCAAAATGCTTTGTTAAGAAAATGAATTTCAAGTTTCAAGAACAGTTAGGCTAAAATGATAGAAAATCTGAGATTGAAAGAATTTGTGGTTTATATATATATCAAAAGATCTGGCATAAGAGAATCCTTGTTCAAGTCAAAAATAAAAAATCTGATAAAAGGGTTTGAGTTGCTTTGAAAAGAAAATGTTATAGCAGATACTTTGTATCAGAATAGTGCAAACCAGAACAAGGCTAACATAGCCATTTTCTTAAGCCTGGGCTAAGACAGCACCCAAGTGTTTTTAATTAAGTTTTAGATCTGTTTCATAGCCAAATACAGGGTAGACTCAGGCAATTATGTAAACAAGGGAAAAATAAAAAGAAAAAAAAACAAAAATTGGGTTGAACCGACCAACATAGCACTCGAACTTGTGACCTCTCATGTATAAGTTAGGCGCGTTTCCATTACGCCTAGATGTTGCTTGTGTTCACTTAGGATCCACTTTATTATAGCCTGAGTTTGAACACACCTGCACAGAAACATGCACACACACATGCACAAGTAAAAGCAAAGTTACCCAGTAAGAATGTCAGAAGAATTTATGTAAAATAAGGAGCCTTGAGTCATAGAATCAATAGTAATCATTAACCTAAGCCTTTGGGAAAACCTAGTTTTGAAAAAGAAACACTATTGCTATGTAGAGAGTATTTCTTTAAGCAATACTCAAACAGGTTTCTACCTTCAAAATTTCTATACTCTGATTTAGGTAGAAGATGACTTATATATCTTCATATATATAAGTTTAAGATAAAATGATTAAACCAATATTTATTGGCAGAAAGGTCCTGGATAGAAGAAAAATTGAATTAAATATTTTTCTTGATTAAATGGCCACTGAATGTTAAAAAAAAAATTGTTTTAGTGGGTCATTTCATTTGGTATCAGAGCTATGTTGTTAAATAACATAGCAAAAATTTTGTATGAATTTGTTTGCATTGGATGTATAGAAGTATTTACTGCTTTGGATGTTTTATTTTTATATATATATTTACACTATTGATATCTATTATGGCAGAATAAGTTATAGATTAAAATGAATTAATCTATAGAGCATTAGGCAAAACAGACTAACCTAAGTGTTATATCCATAGAGCTATGGTAGGACCCAGACATCAAAATGTAGGAACAAGTGAACCACCCATGGTGAATGTGCAAGAATTCATGAGGGCCATAAGAGATGGAGTAGGCAACAGGCAGGAAAATCCACATGAGGAACTTTCCAAACTACTCAAGACTTTTACTAATCTTGGAGGCAAAACCTTTGATGGTACAGAAGGAGTTATGGGGGTTCAAAATTGGCTTAGAATTCTGGAAAGAATCTTTGCAGACATGCAAGTTGAAGACCAAAGGAAGAGGCAAATTGCATCCAGGCAATTGTGAGGAGCAGCTTTGGATTGGTGGGAAGTTATCATAGCTGGAAGACCTGAAGGAGAAGTGACATGGGATCAGTTTAAAGCAATGTTGGAAGGCAGATTTATCCCTGCATCAGCTAAGGAGTCTTTACTGGAGGAATTCATCAAATTGAGGCAAGGGACTATGAGTGTCACTGAGTACACTCAGAAGTTTGAATCATTGGCAAAGTATGGTGCAGTGCTCATCACTACTGAGGAAGCTAAGAATGGCAGATATATCCAAGGGTTGAACTCTAGCCTTAGTAGAACCATGCTACCATATAAGGATAAAACTTTTGATCAAGTTTTGGATTTGACTCTGAGCATTGAACAACATGATAAAGCTAGAGAAAATTTCAGAGCATTCAAAAATAATCAGAACAAGAAGGGAAAGGGTAAATTCCACCCTTATGATAAAAAGAAAACAGACATAACTTCCACCAAGAAACCAGAAGAAGCTAGAACTGCTGAAGTTAAGAAGAGGATCACTTGTTACAACTGTGGACAAGAGGGGCACATGAAAAATAGGTGCACCAATCCTAGACCAGCATCCTTCAATTGTCACCATTGTGGGAAGGAAGGCCACATAAAAAGGAACTGCCCAGATTTTAAGCAAGGAAAATTAGGGGCTTTGGAAGGGAAAGGCAAGGCAGCTGAGGGATCAAATGTTGAAAAGCATAGTCAAGTTGAAGGTACTTTGCTTATCCATTCAATACCTTTAACAGTAGTATATGATACTGGGGCTACACACTCATTGATCTCTCATGATATTGCACAACAATTAAAATTGAATTGTATGATTGTTGATAAACCACTGCTAATTAGAAGCCCTATAGGTAGTTCATGTGTTATGGGTATGATGTGCATGCAACTGGGATTAAATATAGGAGGACATGTGTTTGAGTCAAACCTATATGTGTTGCAATATCCAGACATAGGAATTATTTTAGGAGTTGATTGGTTGAGTAGATATAAAGCCATCATAAATATGGAGACATCCACCATATCATTGAAGGTTTCTGATGGACAAAGAATAACTGTTCTATGTGAGGCAAACAAAAACAGAAGTATAGCCAACCTTTCTGCATTGTCAAATGAAAAACCCATGCCTGCATTAGAAGAGATCCCCATAGTTAATCAATATGATGATGTGTTTGGGGAAGTAAGAGGAGTTCCTAATCATAGGCCAGTTGAATTTTCAATTAGAATAATTCCAGGAGCTAGCCCAGTGGTTAAAAGACCAACCAGAATGGGGCCTAAGGAATTGATGGAGTTGAAAAAGCAATTAGTTGAACTAGAAGAAAAAGGTTTTATTAGACCCAGTAGCTCATCATGGGGAGCACCAGTAGTCTTTGTTAAGAAGCATGATGGATCTCTGAGATTATGTATTGATTATAGGGAATTAAATAAGGTCACAGTTAAAAATAAATACCCCTTACCAAGAATTGATGATCTCTTTGATCAATTGAGTGGTGCAAAAATATTTTCTAGACTTGATTTAGCTTCAGGCTTTCATCAGATGAAAGTGGAAGAGGAAAGTGTAAAATATACAGCCTTTAACACCAGATATGGACTTTATGAATTTTTGGTAATGCCATTTGGCTTAACAAATGCTCCTTCCTATTTTGTTGATTTGATGAATAGGATTTTTAGAGAATACTTGGATAAGTTTGTATTAATATTTATTGATGATATATTAATTTATTCTAAGTCAGTTAGAGAGCATGAAAACCATTTGCATTTGGTATTTGAAAAATTGAGACAGGAAGACTTGAAAGCAAAGTTTTCAAAATGCACTTTTTGGCAGAATGAAGTGAACTTTCTAGGCCATATTATATCAGAAAAAGGAATAGCTGTGGACTCCAATAAAGTCATTGCAGTGCAAGCTTGGAAAAGGCCTACTAATGTCACTGAAGTCAGATCATTCATGGGAATGGCTGGTTACTATAGAAGATTTATAAAAGATTTTGCAAAAATCTCAATTCCATTAACCAGATTGACTAGGAAGAATCAAGTGTTCAATTGGACTGAGGAATGTGAAAATGCCTTTGGGAAATTAAAAGAGGCACTGGTACAAGCTCCAATTCTTAAAGTACCTGAGGGAAATGAAAACTTGGTGGTATATACTGATGCAAGTGGACAAGGGCTTGGAGCAGTATTGATGCAACAACATCAGGTAATAGCTTATGCTTCTAGGCAGTTGAAATCAAGTGAAGTAAGGTATGCTACTCATGACCTTGAATTGGCTGCTGTAGTGTATGCCCTTAAGTTATGGAGACACTACTTGTTAGTGGCAAAATTTGAAGTATATACAGACCATAAATCACTCAAATATTTGTTTTCACAAAAAGAATTAAATATGAGGCAGCAAAGATGGGTTGAACTCTTGGCCTCATATGATTTTGAAATATTATACACACCAGGTAAGGCTAATAAGGTAGCAGATGCCCTAAGTAGACAACATGCTAAAGTGGCTAGATTAATGATAGAAGAGTTTAACACTTTATCATTATTAATTGATTCCGAGATAAAAAGTGATAACCTAGAAAACATGAGCTTATGCAGTGGGAAGGTAGAGATGGGAAAATTAAGTTTTATTACTCTGGGATCAGAATTGAAAAATAAAGTTGCAATGCTACAAAACCAAGATCCATTTTTATTTGGAAAGAAGACACAAATATTAAATGGTGAGACAGTGGAAGGTTTTCAGTTGGATGACCAGGGCCATCTGAGGAAAGGAGAAAGGATATGTGTTCCAGCAATGGATGAGTTGAAGCAAGAAATTTTGGATGCTTACCACAAAAGTAAATATACTATACACCCAGGAAGCACAAGAATGTATCACAACCTCAAGAGAGATTATTGGTGGAGTGGTATGAAGAGTGCAGTGGCAACCTATGTATCAAAATGTATGGTTTGCCAACAGGTGAAGGCTGAGTATCAAAAACCCTCAGGAATGCTTCAACCTTTACAAATACCACAGTGGAAATGGGAAGACATATCAATGGATTTTATTGATGGTTTGCCTAGAACTAGGAGGGGAAATGATAGTATTTGGGTAGTGGTTGATAGGTTAACTAAGTCAGCCCACTTTATACCAGTGAAATCAGAAAGAAATGCTAATACCCTAGCCCAGTTGTTTATTAAAGAAGTAGTCAGACTACATGGTGTACCAAAGACTATAGTAAGTGATAGAGATACCATCTTCACTTCAAGATTTTGGCAGAGCTTTCACAAGGCAATGGGGACTGATTTATGCTTGAGTACATCATACCATCCTCAATCTGATGGCCAAACAGAAATTGTGAACAAATTGCTTGAAGACATGTTGAGAGCATGTGTATTGGATTGGGGAGGAAGCTGGGAAGATTACATATATCTAGCTGAGTTTGCATACAATAACACCCATCACAGTAGTATAGGCATGGCCCCCTTTGAAGCTCTCTATGGAAGGCCATGTTTATCACCTTCAAGTTGGCATGAGTCTGGAGAAAAAGTGGTCTTAGGACCAGAAAATGTGAAGGAGACTTCTGAAAAGGTAGCTTTGATCAGAAAAAGAATTGCCTCTGCCCAAGATAGGCAAAAGAAATATGCAGATCAAAGGAGGAAAGCAGTACAATATGATGTTGGGGATTATGTGTTCATCAAGATATCACCCATGAAAAAGGTTCTAAGGTTTGGGAAACAAGGAAAGTTGATTCCTAGATATATAGGACCATATAAAATTCTAGAAAGAATAGGGACAGTAGCCTATAAATTAGAATTGCCAGAAGAAATGAGAGCAATGCATGATGTCTTTCATGTGTCTCAACTAAGGAGATGGGTTCATGATAAGGAAGCAATATTAGAATCCTCTAAAGATGTGCAGATTGATCCTAGAATGATCTATGAAAAGGAACCAGTGGGCATAGTTTCTAGAGAAACTAAGAAATTGAGAAACAAAGAAATTAAATTAGTAAAAGTACAATGGAGTCTAGACCCAAATGATTGCACGTGGGAAGTGGAGGATAAAATCAGAAATGATTATCCTCAGCTGTTTGGTTGAAGAAAAGGTAAATCTATATATATATGTACACACTAATGAATGTGTTGGTTGAATATGCATTGTGATTTTTTTATCTTGTGTTGATATGCATAGTGCTTAATAGGTGATTGGTTTGAAAATGGTTTTGAAATCAGAAAAAAAAATTTCTGAAGAAATGATACTTAAGTTAAGTATGAAAGAATTGTGGGACACAATTCCTAAAAGGAGGGGTATATGTGATAACCCTGATTTTTGTGAGTAATTTCATGATTTAATTTAGTTTGTATTTGTTTGAAATTGCATTGAAAAAAAAATATAGGAATAGGAAATTGATTTGCAGATACCAAGTATAAAACATGTACAGGTGCACAAGGCAGTGCACAAACATGTACACAGTTTTCTGTGTGATAAAATAAGCAACAATCAATAGAAATAATAGGATATATGAATTACAAGTATATATGCATGTAGGCAGAAATCATCAAGCCTTGAAGAAAAAAAAAAAAGACTTAGGCCAGGGTAGGCATACATGTATTATACATGTGCACAAAATAATACTTGCAGAAATAAAAAGAAAAATTAACATTTGCATGAAAATGGTATGAGCTCTTGGACAAGTACTTTATCCATTTTTAGCAATTCCTTTTTACTTTAGAAAAAAAAAAGAAAAGAGAAGAAATCATGCAAATAACATGACCGGGGCAATGAGGTATATTTTCTGGAAAATATACTATGACTATTTACCCATTTTCTCTAAAATGTTAGAATAAGAGGCAGATCATAGTTGGTAGGGTAAAATTGGCATTTGGTAATTTCCTAAAACCCTAGTAGCAGCCAGAGTTCATATAAGAAGACCTGGTGTGGTAAGGTTTTATGTTTGCTCTACCTCTTAAAAAGAAAATATACAAGGTATAAACCAGAGAAAATAGGAGAAGGCAGAAGACTAAAAAGGGGTTCATAAGGCATAGGAAGAAGAAGGATTAATGTGAGTAACCTCACTGAAAACTTTGGCATTAAGAACTGAATATTGAGGCAGCCAGTTTGAACTAATTTTCTTTTATAAGTTTTCTTTATAAGTTGTTGGTAAAATCCCCGGATTCAAGTAGTGGGTATATGGTCTGAAGGTATAAAGAAATATGGGCTGTGACATTGTGTTGTTGCTTATGTCTCATATTAATTAAAACAAAAGAAAATGTAGGAGTGCAATGTTGTACATGTGCTGAGCTTCTATGTTTTATGAAATACCCAAATCAAATATACTTGTGGTTTAGCCAGATCATGAATCTGATTGAACCAGAGGTAAGGAAGAATATATATATATATATATATCTGGCAAATTACTCAGGACCATATGCTTACATCTTGATCCAGTGAAACCCATAGGCAAAATAATGTGCTAAGAAGTCACCTCACTCTTTTATGATAAAATGGTTGCTTCTGAGAATTTAACTTACCAAACTCTGGATGAATATATGTTGCTTGCATCATTTATGTTTCTCTGATTAAGAAGTGAGATGCAGAAGGGATTAGCACTGCTATGAAAAATATTAAAAAACTTAGTAATTTAACTAAGGACTTGGGATCTTAGGGCTACCAAAGTATAGCTTGGCAATGGGAATATTGCAAGTTCACACATGGTATATTTATACCCAGGGGCCTGAGTGTGCTGGGTTAACAGAGAAAGGTCCCAGGCAGTGTGTGTTTAAAAAGAAGAAAGTAGCTAAAGACCCTGATAAATTTGATAATGAATTCTAGGAATAGATTAAGTAGAGGTCTGGGCAAAATCCCTGATGGCCAGTAAAGTTGAGAAGGAGATGATAACTGGATTGAAGTTTGTATTTGGTTGTTTTGGGTGTTTTCATGGATGAAACTTATGATTGTTCTTCTAGGAATCAAGTCATTGTGAATTTGCTTAGCACTAATATGAATGCACATGCTTCACAAAAACATGCACACAGAAGATATTGAGTTTCTTATTCTTGCAAAGTACAGGAATATAAATGGAATTGAAATAAATCATGTTTTCAGTCAGATTATTCACACCAGACAAATAGTCTGACCCTTTTGTGTTCATGCACCATTGGGTGTCTCATATTTATATGGGGCAGTTCATGGTGATTTTGCAGGGAAATAGGGATTGCTTTGATCAGGCTTTGGATGTTAAACTGCTTAAGATTTGGATGCTATGTTTTTAAAAGTCTTTGCTGAAGCTAAATTAGATATTCATGTTGAACTATGTTAAGCCATTTGTTTAAGTTGCTTAGAAAAACCAATGTATTGTTATTTGCTGTTTTGTAAGTGTTGAATTTATATGTATCAGTTGGAACTTATGTATTTTGTTTTGCAAAATGCTTTGTTAAGAAAATGAATTTCAAGTTTCAAGAACAGTTAGGCTAAAATGATAGAAAATCTGAGATTGAAAGAATTTGTGGTTTATATATATATCAAAAGATCTGGCATAAGAGAATCCTTGTTCAAGTCAAAAATAAAAAAATCTGATAAAAGGGTTTGAGTTGCTTTGAAAAGAAAATGTTATAGCAGATACTTTGTATCAGAATAGTGCAAACCAGAACAAGGCTAACATAGCCATTTTCTTAAGCCTGGGCTAAGACAGCACCCAAGTGTTTTTAATTAAGTTTTAGATCTGTTTCATAGCCAAATACAGGGTAGACTCAGGCAATTATGTAAACAAGGGAAAAAAAAAAGAAAAAAAAAATTGGGTTGAACCGACCAGCATAGCACTCGAACTTGTGACCTCTCATGTATAAGTTAGGCGCGTTTCCATTACGCCTAGATGTTGCTTGTGTTCACTTAGGATCCACTTTATTATAGCCTGAGTTTGAACACACCTGCACAGAAACATGCACACACACATGCACAAGTAAAAGCAAAGTTACCCAGTAAGAATGTCAGAAGAATTTATGTAAAATAAGGAGCCTTGAGTCATAGAATCAATAGTAATCATTAACCTAAGCCTTTGGGAAAACCTAGTTTTGAAAAAGAAACACTATTGCTATGTAGAGAGTATTTCTTTAAGCAATACTCAAACAGGTTTCTACCTTCAAAATTTCTATACTCTGATTTAGGTAGAAGATGACTTATATATCTTCATATATATAAGTTTAAGATAAAATGATTAAACCAATATTTATTGGCAGAAAGGTCCTGGATAGAAGAAAAATTGAATTAAATATTTTTCTTGATTAAATGGCCACTGAATGTTAAAAAAAAAAAAATTTGTTTTAGTGGGTCATTTCACCTCCCTTCTCAAGAATTGAGCTACCTTGGAATAGAAACGGTCCAATGATGTAGGGGGTTTTTCGGCCAACCAGTTGCCGAACTCAGAATCGGGCTCAATCCCCTTAGTTAGTGCCATAAGAATAGAGTTATCATTTGGATTGCTAATCTCAGCACATGCAGCATGAAATCTCTCAAAATAGCACTTGAGTGTCTCTTCAGGAGCTTGAGTGACACTAGATAAAGTATTAACGTCCTTCGGTCTCGCGACATGCATACGAAATTGCTCAATAAACTTTGTTGCCAACCGATCAAAGCATGAAATAGATCGAGGTGGCAGTCGGTTAAACCACATAGTCGCTATGCCCCCTAGAGAGATCTGAAAGCTTCGGCACTTGACTACATCATCAGCTCGTACAGAATTCATCAACCATTCATACTTCAAGATATGTTGATTAGGATCAGTGCTTCCTCCATAAACGGGTAAAGTCGGCATCCTGAATCGCCAAGGTGGTTCATCATAGAGTATCTCATCAATAAAAGGGGTATGACTCCGGGAGATTCCCCAGTCGTCATTGCTAAGACCCTGACTTTCACGGATCATTCGATGGATCAATGCTGGCAGGTCAGGCATCTGGACATTTTGAGCATGTTGGGCTAAGGTGTGGTCAGGTTCCACAATGCGAGGAGGGGCCGGTCGTTGTCGACGGTCCATGTCTCGCCTCCTTAGTTCTATGTCTTCGGGGACATAAGGCTCAGGATGGTATTCACGTTGGTGATGGTTCGGATTTGTCTGATTTCGAGTCTCAGCGCCCAAATAAGTAGCTGTCGCAATACGATTATCAGTAATATGATGTGGGATAGCGCCTCCTCGGGAGGAGGGTCCAGTCTGATGGCTGGTTGACGGGCCAATTCTTAGTTGCCCAACATTCAATGTATGCTGATGCCCAGTGGTCTGTGTGCAACTTCCATTAGCCATGGGCGTGTAGATCTGTGATGATAGTCAGAAGAGGCTGAACTTTCAGTGGATGAATAGGAAGCCTGATCCCTCTTGGATCTCCTTCGTCGTTGATGGTTCAGTTGGTTGGTTAGCTCCGCATTAGCACGGAGCTGTTGAGTGAGCTGTTGGCGGCTCTGAGTCAACTCTTGCATTAACATATGAAATTCTTCCCTGGTGACAGGGCCTTGCGGATCTGATGGTCCGGTAGCATTTTGATCGACTGGAAGCGGCTGCACGGGATTCTGTCTGTCCCATCCTTCTAGATCTGCAGCTGTAGAAGTAGTCATTGTGTTAACCATGGTGGATGATGAAGTTCTCTCCTAGACTTGTAGCAAATCTGAATAGGATGGAAGAACTTCTGAAATTGAGATCTGGATCTTCTCCTTGGATGTTTGCAATTCGATATCGGTAGTAGATCCAATGAGCAGAAGGAAAAAACTGGGTTTTTTCTCAATGAAAGCACCAAAGTGTTTGTACCAAAATTGAGCACAACACTCTTCGGAAGGGTTTGAAGAGATGAAATGAAGAAATTAAATGGAAAAAGAGGATTATATAACGAACACTTCAAAATCAGATAAGAAAAATACAAAGAAACATAGAGATTTAGAGTGGTTCGGCGTATGGCCTACGTCCACTATGAAATTGATGACTTTATTGATGTTTGCTTGCTGATTACAACTGATTACATCGGATTACAATGATGAAATTCGAGTGCAATAGCAGCCTTTTAATGCCAAAATGTTTTCGGCAGAATCTGGACATCAAAGAGCAAAAAAGATCCCTTTTTTGTAGGCTCTGGGATGCTATTTATAGGCGTAGGCTGCAAATATCTCGCTTAGATATCGGGAGACCTCTTCTGGCACGTGAGCGCGCCCACGGGATCGAGCCCACGCGATTTCGACTCGATCCGTGATCGATATGAATGAATTTCATATCGATCAAGATTTGACCCAATCGAGTCGAAGTTTGGCATGAACATTCCTTAGGTCGTACGTAAGCTCCTGTGAAAATTTCATAGTATTTGAACTTGTGGATTGCGAGTTATGATCGATGCAAGTTTAGGATTTTCGGTTGTCGTTCTTTTCGCATCGATGTTCTTCGAATCAATCACTTCGTATCGATGACCACGCACGTGATGCCATTTGACGTGGTGCTTGCTTTCAAGATCGATCCGAAGTTCATACCGAATCAATCGAGTCTTCCCAATGTTTGCGCCTTGTTCGTATCGATTTGACTGGGTCTTGTTCGTATCGATCGCAGTCGCTCCATTCGTATCGATGGAAATGGCTCATTTCGTATCGAGTGTCGTGGCTTCGTTCGTATCGATCCAAGTTGTAAGGTTCGTATCGATAGTTTGGTCTTGTTCGTATCGATCAAAGTTGTTCCAACTTGATGGATACGAACAACGGACAGTGTGATGGATTCGAACAGATGGATGCGAGATGACATCAATGGATGGATACGAAGAGTCGATGTTTTATGGATACGAAGAAAGCCTTTCGGCTGATGGATATGAAAAGTGCAGTTCTCTTGATCGATACGAAATAGCGCGCCTATGATCGATTCGAAAAAGATCGATATAAATTCAGATTTCCCTGATTGCTTTATGGATACGAACAAGGTGATTGTTGATGGATTCGAACATGATGGATATGAATAAGGCCACCTCGGATCGATTCGAACATGATGGATACGAAGTGAAGTTGATTCTTCTGATTTGCGTCGATCATATCTTGAGCATACAAACTCCGATCGACTTGAAATTTGGAACGTTGGCTTTCATAGCTTCACTTGTCATGTCTTGTCAATTGTAGCTTGTTCCGGACTCAGACAAAATTCATCGATATCCATAGCAAACCTGCATATAACCAATCTTCGGGACGGACTGTCCTTGGTTTCCAGTTAATTTCTTGGTATCACGACCTTGCCAAAAGGTGGGATAACAGTATCTAGCTTCATGCATGATGTTGGATGGTCTAAGAGCTGTTTATTGATAAAATGGTTTTCGGTCATTTTATCAATATATCTTCCAAAGTATATATTTTTGTAAATATTTATTCAAAATAAGATTACCAATATTATTTATTGTTAAAAACATTATCATTTATGTTAAAATAAAAACTTATATTTGAATATTTTAAAAAAATTTCGAAGTATGAATTTATGGGTCATTACATACTTCCCCCCTTAAAAGAATTTTGTCCTCGAAATTTGGGATAAGAAGAAAATAACTCGAAAAGGAATATATATTTTGGCAAAGGGAAATATATACAAGATATGATAAGTGACCACACCATAGGCAGTGAGTACACTATCTTGATACTACATGCAAACTATACATCAATCCTAAACTCAGGATAAACTTTACTCATTCTATCTTCTGTTTCCCATGTGCTGTCTTCGACATCACTTCTCCATTGAACTTTTACCAACCTTCCTTCTCAATTGCTTCTCATCGTGATCCACGATTCGAACTGGTCGTCTGATAGCTACCAAATTTGGTTCAACTTCTAAATCCTCTTGGGCAATTGTTTTTATAATCTATTCCGGATCATGCACATATTTTCGTTGATGGTTACATGGAAGATATTGTGCACACCAAACAACCTTTCAGGTAATTCCACACGATAAGCTAATGGGCCAATCCACTCAAGAAAGGGAAAAGGTCCAATAAATCGAGGTGCTAACTTCCCTACCCGTCCAAATCTTACCACTCCTCTCATCGGAGAGACTTTCAAGAATACATAATCTCCAATTAAGAATACCAAATTTCTACGCCTTTGATCGGCGTAACTCTTTTGCCTGCTCTGGGCTTCTTTCATCTTCTTTTTGATCAAATCTACCTTTTTAGGCTTCTCGAATCATATCAGTACCCAATATTGACCGATCTTCCATTTCAATCCAACATGCTGGGGATCTACATGGACGACCATATAAAGCTTCATATGGTGCCATGTCAATACTTGCCTGATAGCTGTTATTGTAAGAGAATTCCACCAGATGAAAATAGTTTTTCCATGAACCTCCAAAATCTACGATACAAGCTCTCAGAAGATCTTCCAACACTCGATTTACCCTTTTAGTGTACCCATTGGTCTGGGGATGATATGTGTTGCTTATACTCAGCTTTGTACCCAAAGTTGTGCCTCTCAATACTTACTGGTAAAGATTGGGTCTCGATCACTGACTATGCTGCTTGGGACACCATGCAATCGAATAATTTTCCTCATGTATATCTTTGCAAGACTTGCAACTTTTCTCGTTGGCTTTACTGGGATAAAGTGTGCTCTTTTGGTTAATCGGTCTACGATAACCCAAATGCCTTCATTTCCCTTTCTTGATCGAGGTAAGCCATCAATGAAATCCATCGATATTTGGTCCCATTTCCAAGTCGGAATTTCAAGATGTTAGAATAATCCAGTAATCTTTTGTTTATCGCTTTTAATTTACTGGCAATTTGCACATCTACTAACATGGATAGAGATATCCCACTTCATGCTTTCCTACCAAAATGTTCGTTTTATTTCTTTGTACATTTTGTTAATTCCAGGGTGAATATTAAGCTTGGATTGAAGGCACTATGTCAACACTTCTAGTCTTATGTTGTCAATATTAGGAATACATATTCTTCCATTTAACCGTAATATCCCAGGGTTATCCACTTCAAAGTTTGAATTCTGCCACCTTCTTATATCCTTAATAGTCTTCCTTAGACGCCGATCTTCTCTTTGTTTGCTAGAAATTCTCTCTAGAAGAGTCGGAGTCACTACCAGATAAGCTATAATGGCATGCTTTTTGCTTAACGCATCTGCTGCGTTGCCTTTCTCGGATGTATATAGAATATCTAGATCATATGATATGATAAATTCTAGCCAACATTGTTGTCTCGTATTTAAGTCCTTCTGTGTGAAAAGATACTTTAAAGATTTATGATTCGTGAAGAGTTCGAACTTCTCACCTATTTAAAGAAGGGATATTATTTACCAAGGTCAAACAAAGTTTATCAAAATAAACAACGAGAAATTCTTACCCAGTAAATAATGTCTCCAAATCTTTAGTGCGAACACAATGGCTAATAGTTCCAAGTCGTGTGTTGCATAATTTCGCTCATGCATTTTTAACTGCCTACTACAATATGCGACAACCTTCCCATATTGCATCAGAAATACACCTAATCCTTCTCCACAAGCATCCGTATAAATGGTTAAACCGCCAATTTCATCAATAATAGTCAGGACTGGAGCGGTGGTTAATCTTTTCTTAAGATCCTGGAATGCTTCTTCACATTTCGACGTCCATTCAAATTTAACATCCTTTATAGTTAACTTTGTTAAGTGATAGGAAATCTTGGAGAAGTCCCAAATAAATCTCTGGTAGTATCCTATCAATCCTAAGAAGCTACGAATGTCCTTCAGAGTCTGTGGTTGCTTCTAATCTAGAATGGCTGTAATTTTTCCAGGATCAACTGAGATTCCTTCCTTTAACACAACATGTCCAAGGAACCTTACCTTTTATTCCTAGAAGTGGCATTTTGAGAACTTAGCCTTGAGCACATTCCTTCTCAATATTTCTAGTACAATCTCTGAATGCCTTTCGTGTTCTTCTTCGGTCTTCGAATATATAAGAATATCTTCAATAAAAACTAGCACGAATTTATGGGGCACATCTCCGAATACTTTATTCATAAGGTCCATAAAATAAGCGGGCGAATTGGTTAGCCTAAAAGGCATAACCAACCACTCATAGAAATCATTTGGTCATATGAATGCAATTAAAGGAATGCAATCTTCTACTATCCTTAATTAATGGAATCTAGTAGCTAGGTCCATTTTGGAGAATATTCGAGCACCGTGATGTCGATCAAACAAGTCATCAATAAGGGGTAGAGGATACTTGTTCTTAATAATTTGCTTATTTAGGTCTCGATAGTCTACACAAAGTCTTAGAGATTCATCTTACTTTGCAACAAAAACTACTGCTGAGCTCCAACTTGAGCGACTAGGTCTAATTAGTCCCTTCTTTAACAATTCATCTGTTTGATTCCTTAATTCATTCACTTTCTTAGGGGCCATTCTTCGAGAAGAATGAAAAATAGACCTCATACCAGAAATCAAGTCGATTCAAAACTCAATTTTCGTATGTCGAGGTAAACTTTTAACTTCCTTAAAAACATCCGAAAATTCCTTAACAATTGATATTTCTTCTAG
Source organism: Allium fistulosum (assembly GCA_030737815.1). Classification (NCBI taxonomy): domain Eukaryota; kingdom Viridiplantae; phylum Streptophyta; class Magnoliopsida; order Asparagales; family Amaryllidaceae; genus Allium; species Allium fistulosum. Next base: position 640,645,779 of record CM060901.1, read on the forward strand.
ACATTTTTGAAATGAATTTAGGGCATACACAAAACTATCCATTACTGGACTTGGTTCTTCACACGTTATCTTAAAAGGTTCACTTCTTTTATTTTCCAAATTCATCATCCTTTTAACACAATCAAGAATAGCCTTATATTTAGATAACCAATCCTTACCATGTATAATCTCAAATCCAATAAAATTGAGGGCAATTAGGTTACATGAAATTTTTTGGGATAGGTAGGGAACCTGTACTTTTTCACAAACTATACCGAGATTAGTTTTACCAGGGTTATAGACACAAATAGGGGTATCTAATATCTTTGTGGTAAGTTTTAATTTATCAAATAATTCTTTAGAAAAAAATGTGAACGCCCTAGTATTAAATGATACTCTAACTAGATTTTCATTAATGCAGATATTACCTTCTAGAACTTTCTTACCCTTTGCATCAATCAAAGTTGAGGGTTCATCTTCAATGGCAAAAACTCTGACTTGTTCTCCTCTCTTTATTAGTGGGCAATCCTTCTTCTAGTGCGTTGGTTTGTGACAATTGTAGCAATTGCTATCCTGAGCCTTAGGATCCTTACATGTGGTGGCAAAATGACCCTTCTGTTGGCTTATAACAAGTAATATCCTTGAAATTGTTTCCTTGCGATCCTCCTTCTGGCTTGCCTTGCCATTGCTTCTTCTTAGAATGGTTGAACTTTCTCTTCTTCCTGTTATTGTTAACGCTTTGAGTTATGGGCAGATTCTTTTTCTCTAGAGTTTCATTTCGAAAAACCATGTCTACCAAATCTACAAAGGTTCTCTTTACATGCCTGGTCAACCTGTCCTGATATTGCCACTTCATCCCAGTGATAAACATTTCATTTTTCTTTAAAGGAGTGTCTATCAAGCTTGGCCCAAAATAGGACAATTCACTGAACTTGTAGGAATATTCTTTCACTGACATCTCTACTTACTTTAAATCCATTAAACTCCGATAAAGGTGAGATTTTCCTGCAATTGACATATATTGTTCTTCCAATACTTCTTTGAACCGTTTCTATGAGAAATTATCTTCTGAATCATTCATAGTTATGGACTCCCACCATGCTAGAGCCCATTCTTATAATTGCCAAGAAGCTAAAAACCTTTTCTGCTCATCCCCGATATTCAATCCCTTAAAAATTCTTTCACAAGAGTAGATCCAAGCCCGAACTTCAATAATGGACTCTGTTCCTTTGAATGGTTTACCATCCAAACTGATGTAATTCTTGTATAGAGTAGCAAAGTTAATTTGAGGTTGCACATAGATTACCACTTCCTCAATTACTGTAGCATTTGATCGATCATTGGTGGCTGTAGTATTGCCACCTCCCCTTCGTCCTTTTCTATTACTCATCTCATACTATAGTAAGGAAACATCTTTAGAATTATAGACGAAATTATCTTAGGGAATGGGTATAAAACTCGAATATACTTATTCGGATAAAATTCAAGTATGCGCTCTCTCTAACTAAACTCTCTATCTCTAATGAGTTGACCCCATCCAGGCTTAGATATTCGCTCAACCATAAGCTCTGATACGAAATGTGACGATCCACCTCCTTGACCCTCAAAGATCGACACTAATACATCCTCGGTATTCACGTGCTGCAAATCCAAGTGTCGGAGAGGTAGATTATCATGGGGTAAAAGAAAATAAAGATAGAAGACAAACAAAATAGAATCTCACATCATATTCAACCTTTAATTATACATATGAGTAGAACATGCAATTACTCCAAATTGCTCCATTAGAATTCTAGTAAGTACTATTCGAACTAGAATAGTTATAACTGCCTATCCTCACAAGTGCTGGTAGATACATCATACAAAATACAACGGAATTAATAGACAACTTTCTATAAAGGACCCAAAATGCTCCATGCTCCATGCTCCTTCTCGAACTGCTCCATGCTACCTAATTACTTCGCTGCCCTAAAAATAGGGCACACAGCGTTTAAGTGAAAAGGAAAATAAACTTTGGGTCAGTCATGGGACTGGTGTGGGAAACTCAAAATACAGATATTTCAAAATAAAGGGTATCCCATAAGGCCACGCCGTACATAAACACGGAACGGTTTTTTACCTTATGATAACCAAAATCTTTACTATGCAAAAAAACAGAGATATTATTTTTAATGATATTTTTTTGAAAACACTTTTCTAGTAAACCTATAAAATCTTAGTCGAAATTGTTACATTGATTAACACCTTTGAAACCTCTGCACCTGGGAAGACCATCCTACTTGTAGACCCATCTGATAGTGGGTAGAAACGAATATAACATCACTTCGGTCGTAACTAACCTATCCGGGATCCCATAGCATACACAAGATATACGACATATATAGAGTAATTTAGAAAAGTGGTGACCATACCCTAATGGTTGCGGACCACATAGCCTTATGACATGCCTTGTTTAAGCCAATCCTGGGTGATGAGGCCCGAAGGCAACGATTACTTTTCACATAGCACATTCCACTTTGAATGTCACATTGCCAATTCCATCACACATCATTGATTTCACAAATGTACAACCTCTGAGCTCGTATGTCTCAGGGAAGGGTGTTAAGTGTAAGAGAGTTACTTCCTACACCACCAAACAGTTGTACGTTTGCAAAAATCAATGTGTGTATGTTGGAAATGCAAAGTCTGACATTCATCCATATAAGTTGTCCAGGAACAAAACAAACCGAAGGAACTCTCCTACCACATCCTGTTAGGAATCATCCCCAGGATTAGTAGCAAGTAGTCCTTGCATCAAAGATCGAATGAAGATACTACTGCTACCTATAAATGATATGGGAAATTCCCCCTAGGGTCAGCGACAATAGCCCTTTATTCCATTTATTATCATTCCATATCTTCAGTTCGAACTCATAAATTGGTTCGATTTCGAATAGGGATCATCCAAATCCAACCCTGATTCCTTCGAACCAATCATCAATAAAAAGATGTTAAGTAAATAGGTGCTTATCATTTGATTAATTACTTTTTCTTTATCAAAAACAAATCTTCTAGAGATATATTTTTTTATAAAACATTTCTTTTCGATATATATGGAACCATTAAACCACTCTTTAACTTTGAAAATACCAAATCATTTTCATTTCTCATAAATCATATTGCAAAACGTTTTTGAGTAAAAAGGGTCGATAGAAATTATACTAATTCTACTTAACATCAATTTCCGTACTCAACCTTTACTATCCGTCGAATAATGATGAAATCACTTTTAAATTCACATAGATAGTATGGGTTCCTTCCTCAAAGTTTAATACCAAGTATAAGAAGATTATTTCTATACAATCCAAGTTGTATTAAATTTGAAAAATTAAATCTTTTATACTTGCCTCATTTTCGAAATTTCGACCTTATCTATTCCTCACCAAGAAAGAGGTTAGGGCACTAGTTGCTCCTGAAAATCTCCTTAGTTTGAGCACCTCACATCCAGATCTCATGAAAAGAAAAATCCAGTCTACTCATCGACTTTTAAAGCCAAGACTAAATCACTTGATTATAACAGCTTTTCTTTAAATCGTTTATTTAAACTCTTTTGAAGTAATTATGAAACCTCCAAATCATCTTCAAATACTTAATTATTTATTTGAAAATATTTATAAAAGATTAGGGAAAGAATACCTAAGTTTAAAGTTATATTTCAAAAGTTATTAATGGTGCTGCAAATAGTGCTGCGAATAGTGCTTTTAAGGCTTATTTGCTCAAAACAACTTTTCTATCATTTAGAAATCCATTTTTATAACTCAAATCTCCTTTAAAACATTTCAAAATATTTATAGAATTTATTCCATGTTTTTACTGAATTTAAAGAATTCATCGCTTTGGTTTCTGAACTGCTAAACCGTGACTATTTTGAAAACTTGATTTGCTCATATTTCACAATCTACTAAACGAAATTTCGATCATTTTCTTTTGTTTGAAAATTATGCTTATAAGAGTTCGAAAAATTCTTATTACAAAGAATTCCGACTCTGAATCCATCGTATTAATGGATTTAACTTCTACGGCGTGAAATAGCGAGCTACCATTACGCGACGCGCCTATTTTAACTAAATTTTCATATTCTTTTCAAACTTTGTCAAAACACTTTTGAATGTTTATAAAACATTTCCAAATCATTTTAAACCATTTTAAAGGGGCTTAATGATTCCATATCACTTTTATAACTTGATTTGGAAAGCGATTTCCTTGTGTAATACTGACGTGTATTTAACGTGATTTGTTTACACAATTAAACAGTATATTAAAACAATCAATACTTGATGATCAAAGCATAATAAACATCCACAGCAATCATATCACATCATCAATTTATATATATACATACATATATATAAATATAGTTCTCACTTGATTTTCGATCGGACTAACTTTAAAACGGTTATAGTTCTGCTATCTCAAAATCGGAGCTCATGACTACTAGCACAAATGCTCCTAGGGGGTTCGGCCTTGGTCCTGGGGCTTAGAAAGGCTCGGGCTTGCTTGGTAAGTGGTGGTGGAGGGCTTGGTTGCACACGGCCTTGGTGAAGGAGAAGGAAGTGATCACTAGCTTGAACTTTGGTTTGAAGTGGTATAGATTTATGATTGATTTTGGTATAACTTTGTTTTGATTTTGTAATATTTTCTTTCTTAGGCTATGGAAGCCATCAATGTAGAGAAGAAGAGGATGAAGAGCTTAGGAATTTTATGAAGAAGAAGTGTGAATGAAGTGAAGAGAGGTAGGTGCTACTTATGGGCAAATGTAAGGATGCAAATATCATGATATTTCCACACAAACACATCACCATTTCATCACCACCTCACCTCACCCCTACCTCATGTTCGGCCGAAATGGCCCCCTCCATGTGCATGACCATGTGCCTCCTTTGGACGGTTAGTTTATTTGATTTTTTGTGAGAAATATTTTGATATTTATTTCTTTATACCATAAGTGAATTTGTAAATATATATGGTTATTCTTATATGTATTTGAATGTGCATGGATGTAGATGTGTATGTGTGTGTATGTATATCTCAAATGATTCACAACGTTGCACGACTTTCCTACGTCGAATCATTACAAATTCCAATTTCGATTTCCGGTCATATTTCCACTTTTTATTTAATATATATATATATGTATATATTTGTAAAAAAAGTTTGATAATAATATTTCTATCATTATATAATAATTAAAAGAGCTTATTCAATAATTAAAAAAATATTAAATCATTTAAACTTAATTTAAATTCAAAAATCATTTATTCCAAAATAGGGATATCATTGATGATGCCATAAATAGATTTTATTTTCATAAATAAAATAAATAATTTTGTTACATATTCTCACTCATATAGATAAATGAGTGTATGTATCCAGCTCCGTGCATGATGTCGGGTGGTCCAAGAGCTGTTTATTGATAAAACGATTTTCGGTCAATTTATCGATATATCTTCCAAAGTAGGGGTTTTTAGGCTCAAGGAAAAAGTTAGAGAAAAATTTAGTTTCACGGACAAGAAGTTTGTTTTTTAGGCTGAAGGACACTTTTTAGTGTATATCACAGAATGATAGTTGTAACTATCATTTTCAGTTTACACTAAAAAGTGTTCTTCAGACTAAAAAGCAAACATGTTGTCCCTGAGACTAATTTTTTTTACAACTTCTTCCTTGTGTCTATTTACCTGTCCAAAGTATATATTTTTGTAAATATTTATTCAAAAGATTACCAATATTATTTATTGTTAAAAACATTATCATTTATGTTAAAAAATCTTATATTTGAATATTTAAAAAAAATTCCGAAGTGATGAATTTGCGGGTCATTACAAAAGCTATCGAAAGTTGAAGGCTTTCGTCAGTAAAGGAGCTATGTAAGTTGAGCAATGGAAAGTTGAAACAAAAATACTATCACAAGTTGAAGAAATGAGCTATCGAATGTCAAAAATGAAAGTTATTGAGTGATAAAGAAAAGCCATAACATGACAAAGTGCTATCGCACGTCGACTATCAGCGCTACAAAAAGTTACCGTTGATACAAAGAACTATTAACGATATAAAGAAGCTATCAATAATATAGGCAAAAATTATATTAAATTTGGAAAAACGATTAAAGGAATAGAGACAACAAAAGTGCTGACAAAAGATGATCTTATTAAGGTATATTAACGATCTCTTACCAACAAAATCGGTTCAAGAATGTATAAGGGAAGTAGATACAAATGATACTTGACACAAGAAGATGGAGATGCATCAATTATATGGAGAGTTAATGCATTAATATAAGGAACAGTTTGTGTTTAGAGCTTTAACACAATCCTATGCAACCATTCCACATTTGCCAATGCCACCACTAAGATAGCAATCCACATGAACTATTCAAATCTAGAGATTGTGACATATAGCACCATCAAAACCATCTACCTTGCCAAGTCGTCGACCCATGTCAACTCCAATCAACCAATGCGAGCAATTTGTACCACTCTTTAACTACTATAAATAGAGACCGACCCCCACATGAGAGGGGAATTCTCTCTTATTTCTCTTTCTTAGCACAAATCATTATTGCGGACTTGACATTTCTACGCTCCCTTGAGAGCTTGAGACCTTATTTAATGGTCGATAAAGAAGAAGATGACTTGAACTTTTGAACATAAGGACCTTTAGAAATAGGAATTTGCATATTTACTTCATCCTAGATCTTTGGACTAGAATAAAGGAGATGACTTGTATTTTTTGCATATTGACCATCGAACAATGAATATTGCATATGTACTCAAATTTCATACATTTGCATATGAGAGAAGAATGACACGAACTTTGGGCATTTTGGACATTTTTGATTTGTACTATTTTTATCATGAGCGTATATTTAGAATATTATTTGAATATTGTTTCTTTTTAAATATTTTGATGTTGGACCAAAAATTTGTTTAACACATATGATTGTGAATCACATGATACTAGTGAATTATACCTCAAGGATTAAGTGCTAAGCACCGATTTAGTGGGAGTGACAAAAGAGTTAATGAACTCTTCAGATAAATTCATATAGATGTATGGAATCGAAGATCGAATAATATCGAAATGAATTCGCTTACTTTATTAAATTTACTTATGAACTGAAATAAACATGAACATGCATATTCGATACACAAGTAGTTTATCTTTCATAAGTTCGTAGAATTGAAAATGGAACCAAAAAACATAACATGTAAAGCAAAGAAAACAATTTGATTTGATCAAATAGTCGAGTATATTGGAAGGAGTCCCAAAAGTACCTAAAAAGTGAAGAAAAATTCAATCTCAAAATTAGTCCTCCCTATGATACATAACAATGTATAGATAAGGAGTAATCGAACTTTCTTGTAAAGCACGTCGATGAGTGATATTGAATTAACTTCTTTCAATAAGGATATGTACTTAAGAGTAGGTATATATGTTAAATTTAATTTCATCTAAAGCATTATTTACGAAATCATATAAGATATGAATTAACATGAAACCTCTACATGTCCTAGGTCAAAGAGTTGATATGTTGTGTGAGTCGAGAGGCTTTACATCAAATTTAATCATGAGGGATCTTGTGTGAACCACCTCAAATAGGACCGACCAACAATGGTTGACTAATTTCTATTATGAACATAAATTTTGAAAACACAAAATTGAATCAACTTTTTGTAGGCATTGAATACGATCCAAACACTCCAATTGGAAACTAATATTATAAGACGAAAAGAAATTAACTGAGCCTAAAATATACACAATCCATTTGAATGTCTAATATGAATTCTCGCACATTAAAGAGAAACTATGAATTTCATATCAATGTCGGGAAATAGAATTGTTAGTAGTAACAGTTTCCTTTGTTGACAATAAGTCGTATGAGTATAGACTCTAACATATGACATGACGCTTAAATCGGGAATATATTCCAATTACATTATCAAAACATGATTTTCATAGTTGTACCCAAAGGATATGATCCATCAGCCTCGGGTGTGTCTTCGAACGGAAAACCGATGCAATTGGAATATAATAAGCAGCATTGATAACAATAACATTGTAAATTTCAATTCTTGAAACTAGCATAACGAATTTGTCAGTCAACGTACTTAAGTTATTTCAGATTCTACTCGCAAAAGTATCACATAATATAACTTTGAATTTTTATACATCTTGGTTGAAACAAAATTCTCAATAAAGATTAGAATAGGTTGTTTGCACTTGATGACCAAAATGTCACGACGTCGGTAGGTGCGATGATTAAGTTTATAGGTATTGGATAAGATCCAAGAACTGATACGATAGTATCATTCGACAAGCATTAGAGTTGAGCAAAAATTCTGACAAAGAAATCAAATAGCTTAATTTTCAATCAAAATGCAAAGGAAGCGTTTGTCTGTAAGAAAGAATATCAAGGGTACTAAGATATTTCTAAACTAGAAGTAAGATAATATAATACTGATTGTTAAGGATGTACTCATGTTAAAATCAGTTTAGTGCAGATGTCAATGTAGAGTTTGAAAATGACATCTTTTGTGATTGGAATAGAAGGATGTTGGAATTGTCCAAAATGACATATGTAGGCACCATACTAAATTTTTATAATATGGAGCATATGAGATGGATTCCTTATGCATCAGCAATATGAATTATCATATATCCTAAAATTCTACAACATAATATTTCGCCTATGTACTTAATGCACTAGTACAAAACAGATCATTTGCTTCAGTCGTTTCACCCCTTTTGCTTCAGTCGTTTCACCCCTTTTGCTTCGCTTTAATGGTCGAAGCAAATGAAAACGATGCGAAAGACCAACGTCATTTGCTGCAGTTGTTGAACTGAAGCAAATGACGTCTTTTGCTTTAGTCGTTACCAAACGATCGAAGCAAAGGACACTATTTTTCTTTGGTTCTTTGATAATAACCAAAGCAAATGACACTCTTTTGCTTCATTGTTCCTTAACGACCGAAGCAAAAGAGTGTCATTTGCTTTAGTCGTTACCAAACGATCGAAGCAAATGTTAGCTGAAGCAAAAAAAATTGATATCGTTTTAGGTTTTAAAATCTAAAACGGTATCAAATTGCATTTAAGAAATTTGTAAATACATTATTACTAAGAACCTTGTCGAACAAAGAATGTAATTATATTATTTATCAACATAGTTCATGTTTACTACATATAAAAAAATAGAAGCACAAATAGTAGGGGTGCCAAACGGTTGGATATGAATGGGTTGGTTTGAAAATTAACCCAACCCATTTAAAATAAAAATAGAGCTAACCCATTAAACCCATTTATTAAATGGGTAAACCCACCCCACTAATTAAATGGGTCAACCTAATTCAACCAGTTTAACCTATTTTGGACATAATTGCATAAAAATATGTACAAATAATCAACAACCACACTCAATATAATCAGCAACTAATATACCAAAGAGTAAAATATAGATTCCATTCTCATAAATTCAGTTTTCAAGTAAAAAGCAACATATAAAGTGAGTATCATTCATGATCTACAACAAACAATTAATCAATAGTAGTCCAAACTGCGACATTTATAGAATTTAATACAAGATCAACCAACATATCATTTAAAAACTGCATATAGTAAAAATCATTTGAATTATGTGCCAGAAACTAAATTTTAACTTTCTCTTTAACACAACCATAAATATATAAAAGGGGATTTTTAGTCGAAGGGCTTCTTTGTGCATGGTAATAAGTTTTAAGGACATCAATTTTAAAAAATTAGTTTTAAGGACAAATTACAGGAAAAAGATAAATGAAGTTATCATTTTCAGTTATTCAAAAATAATGTAAATGAATTTATCTTTTTTCTATATAACATAAAAAGATAAATGAATTTATCATTTCTCTGTAAATTGTTCTTAAAACTAATTATTCAAAATTGTTGTCCTTAAAACTTATTACCCTGAATTGTTGTCCTTAAAACTTATTCAAATATATATACACAAATAACGTAAATAATTATAAATAAACTAGTAAATCATAAATTACCAACAATATTATACGTGATTCAACCTTAACTATTATTCATGCTCCACATAATTAAATATAAATATCAACCTATATCCATACCACGTGATAGGAGAAGTATAGGGAATATCAACATTAGGAAATAGCATTTTAAAACGGTAATACATGCTTGGCTTTCGATTGATTCTATGGTCAATTCATAGTAATACATGTTTGGTTTGTCAATTGATTTTGTGATCAATTCATGATTACATAACCAAGAATACTATTGAGAAATGTTACACACACATACATGCACCATGCTTTTCTAATATCGGGTAGATATGGTTAGGACATACCTCTACTTGAAGGTCATTTACCAATCTAAATACAAGCCCAGCAGGAACTCCAATTAAGTAATAACTTCCAAAATATATAAGCAACTTGGCCCTGCCATCCGGAGCCAATAGTCATACCTGCATTGATTCCATTGTCCCTGTTGCATATTCAATTGTCTCTGCTACCATCTCCACCTCGTTTGATTAAAGCGATACAGTGTGACATTATATTCATATCACTATGTAATTTTGCTGTATATATATATCAACGTAGTATGTATGTACTATTACCTTCAATTCTTAGTACGCTTTTCCATTTTTATTCTAAAATGGTAGTAGAATGGCAAGCATTGATGCTGTTATCCATTTCCCCCTGCATATATAGTTTGATATGATCAATTATTCATAAAAAGTAGTGCTGCATATTAAGCGCTTACTTATATAAATCGTTCATGATGTATGGTATATACGAGAAAAAGGATTTTCCTAAACTATGCAACCAAAAATGTCCTTATTTCCAGTATTTAAAACTGTCAGTTATAGTGCTTCATTATATAGCTTTAAGCAGTTAAATATTTTACTAATGTTCTCAGAATGCAAATTGAAACATATAAATATATAAAATAGGAACATTATTCATTTTCATTACAGTGGACAAGTATATCAAATAAATCAAATAAAAATACTTATAATAGGCATCTTAAGGCTTGTCTGTCATATAAGACTGTAAATCTAATTTATATGTAGTGGAAATTAGATGTTACTAGAAATGTGAAGCATTTCTAAATATCTTATTCGGTGCTTCCTAAAATTACTTACTGTTTAACCATAATATCTTGAACTATAAAGATGCCTAGTAACATCATATATATACACTTTTTACTAATAACTAATACCAAAAGGCTTCAAACAAATTACCTACGCACATTTCAAGTATTTGAAAAAGTGTTGAGGATCATCATCATAATTAAACAGAATATTCATATTTAAAAGGTATGATGCATTGAACTACTAATGAAAACAAGAGTCTTTATAACAAAAGAGTGCAAATGAATGGGATGTTAAAGTTTGCCAAACTTGTAGGGACATGTTTTGAACTCATTTTAGTCATATGTTTAGAACAGATTTCAGCTGAAAATTTAATACAAAGTAGCATGTAGCAAAAAAATACCTGTATATAAAACGTTCAAAAAATTGAGCTTGCAATAATAGTAGCATATAAAAGTAATAGTTAATGGAAACACAATAAATGCTAATCAGTATGTCAAACTAAAACACATGCTTTATGTAACGACCCGCCTTTTCAATCCTTGGATGTCGGCACTAATACATCCACGGTATTCACGTGCCGAGCATCCACGTGTCGGAAAGACAGATTGTTGGGGAAAAAAAGAAGAGACATAATAGAATCTCACATCGTGCCAAGTAATATATAATATACAATAGATTTTTACAAAAGAAAACTGTAATATACATACATCGAGATCAGAGTACACTTAAACACTAATCATCAGCCTGGACAGTTATAACAACCTGTCCTTACAAATGATGACAAATTAAACAACACATGCAACAGAAATAAAGAATATACGAGAGATACGTCTTGGACATCCAGCTCGTCTCCTGGAGCTCCAAGGCATCCAAACTAGATCTGAAAAATTGCACGGCCTGACCTGAGCATTATAAGAAAAATAACGTTCAGATCAGTCTAGTAAACCAGCGTGAGAAACACACCTCAATTGAATTTTTAATGTTATAAAATCCTTTTGAAAATAAAGGTATCTCGTAAGATCACGTGCATATAAACACAGACGAATTTTTACCTTACGATAACCAAAACATTTCATAGGAAACCTTACGATAATAGTGTTTAGGGTTTAAAATAACTATTGAATATAGCCAAAATTATTACATTAATTAAATTGCAGCATAATAAGTATACATCTAAGTTCGAAGGCAATTATTGGAGAATGGATTTCCATGCAATGACAAGGCATCGGGGTACTGCCTGCCACATTACACCTCTAGAAAATGTACCGAGGGCCTCACTACCCCCTACGAATCAGGACCGGCCCTACCCCATATTGGATAGTTCTGAATATTTCGTCACCCCGGTTGCTTTTGCAACCTTTTTTGAGAGCTCTCATGCACAATCAAATCCATAAATGTATGTATCTAGAAAGGGTGATGACAATAACCTAATGAATGCGACCCACTTAGCCCTAAATCATATCCCCGGTTTTAGTCATTCTTGGTTGTTAAGGCTAGAGGCTACGTTTTACCTTTTATATAACAGTCCCACTTGGAATGCTAACACTACCATCTAGGTAGAAATGCAATGCCATCATTCATCCATACAAGTTCTTTCTGGGTCCAAACGAAACCGAAGACACTACTTCTACAACATCCATTTTGGAATCACCCTCAGGATTAGTAGCAAGTAGCCCTTGTATATCAAGGAACTCGCCTACGATCATCTTCAAGATATATCCAATTCGAATGCTTATGCAGGTTCGAAGTGGTTTTCGGATAATATATCTGATCCCGGTCCCTCCGAACCAACAATGATAGTTTTAAAACTGATCAATGTTTGATAGTCGATTATTTGACTATTAAATAAAAACAACAATCAAATCAAGGGTTTATTTCCATAGGGAAACCAACATTGGTTAAGCACATAAGCAACCACTAACCTCTTTAATTAACCCTCTCATTAATTAAAATCACTTTGTAAATACTTATATCAAAATACTTTTACAAAGACATATTTACAAACCCTTTATACTACTTTCAATACTTGGAAATATATCCATATACTTATCTCAACGGTTAAGTATATCCACAAAAACGCTACACTTTTCCTACTTAGAAAATGTATTCATATACTTATCTCAATGGTATAAGTATATTCATAAAACATTATGAAAGATTTCTTATTTCAAAACCATATCAAGAGGATTAAAACAAATATTATTTTAGAAGAAACGAAGATAAGGATAAATCCAAATACTATTCCTTTGGTGTTAAACATGAAACGAATGTCCACACCACCAAAATTTAGAAGGTCAATTTAGGGAAATCCAATCTCGGTTTCTTTTATAAATTTCTTCAATAAATCCTTTTTAATAAATCTCTTTCATTTATAAACATCTCCTTGACTAAAATTCCTAATCCATTTATAAAACTCTAAATAAATCTCTAAGTTTATTTGAAAAACTCTTTTATAAATATCCAAAACCATTTACAGAATTCTTCCACAAACATCCACAATCATTTATAAAACTTCTTTTATAAATATCCAAATATCCTTTATAACACTTCTTTCCAAATTTCAAGATATCCTTTCAAGTTACAAAACTCCTTTATAAATCTCTAAAATAATTTATAAAACTCTTTTTAAATAAATTTTTAAAACCATTTATAAAAATCTTTTACAAATCTATAAAACTATTTATAAAGCTCCTTTCTAAAGATCCTTTATAAAAGTTCTTTATAAAGCCTTTTAATTTTTCTTATAAATCCAAACCCCATTTTCATTTATACACTCTTTAATAAATCTCTTTTATTAAATGAGATTCCTTTTATAAATCAATTTATTATTTATAAATACAATTAGTCTGATAAATTAATTTACTTTAAACATCCTAAATAAAAAAATAAATTAACTTTCCAACATCATTAATAAAATAATTTATTAACTCCAAAACATTACTAATATAATAATTAATAACTTCAAAACATTATAAATAAATGATAATTATTTACTTCAAAACATTATTATATAATAATAATTATTAACAGCAAAACATTACTAATAAATAAGACTTATTAATTTCAAACATTATAAATATAATAGTTAATTTTTTCAACATTATTAATAAAACAATAATAATTAATCTTCAAACATTGTTATAATAAATAATAATTAACTTCCAAAACAATATTAATAATTAATTATTACTAATTCCAAAACGTTATTAATAAATAACTATTATAAATTCCAAATCATTTTTAATAAATAATAATTACTGTTTATCTTCAAACAATATTAATTATTTAAATAAATAATTTTTTATAATATTAAATATTGATAAATAACTTCAAACAATTAAATATAAATAAATAATTTTTAAAACACTATTAAACAATATTTAAACAACTATAAAACATTTCTACATGGTTTAGAAAAGACAAATAGAAAGGTTGGGGTAAAATAAAGAAGTTTAAAATCTGCTTAAATAAAAATATTCCAGAAAACCCAAAGGTTAGATTTAAAATCATTCTCCAAATCAAAAACCAATTTCGAGCCAAACGACAATTAATAGTATTTCAAAATACTAAATTGTGGCCAATAGCTACAAAAGCACTTAACCAATGTTGTTATTAATTTTTATCGCTTCAATTGTTAAGTTTTGAACATATAACATTGTCATAACTAATAGTTCTAAACAATCAAAATTCACCAATTAACAATCCATATAACATGGTTATAACTGAAATAAAACAACAGGTAATAATCTAAATTTCCCTTATTTATCTACAAATTTTCCTGTATTTCAATTTTAAATATTAATTGCTTTTCAAAACAAATATTTTAACCAATCAGCCAATAATTTCAACCAAACACAAATAGTAAATTTTTATCTGTTATATAATCTACTGATTTATCCAAAGAGGCTAGTTTAACTCATCGAAATTTTAGTTATCGCCGAAGCATTTCAGTTTGAACTAAAATCGAACGATGTCTGATTTTAACCCAAATTTCCATATTGCTCCAAATTTGTTGAATCTAATTCCAAAACCCAGATAATGATCCTATGAGTGCAACGCAACTAAACGCATTCGATTTGGACCTCGTACGAAAAAGTTATTACAATTATAAGTTATCGATTTTTAAATAACAAAATTAATTACCATTAATTACAAATTAGTTAATTAATTACCCTCCCATTTCATTTATACCCTTCGCGACTTCGAACCACCCAGACCGCTGCTCCCACAACTTGCCGCCACCTTAGGTGATTTCACGCCGCCGCATCGTCACAACCGAATGCCCTAACCAAGATGACCCCATTGCCAACGGCCTCGTCACCCAGGTTGCCATCGTCGTCGAGATCCAACCCTAAATTCATTTCGACATTGAACCCAAATTCTATCCGCCTCACTCCACCGTGCCTCCATCCACCACCGACGATGAACTTCCCAAGTCACGCTGCACCTTTTTTCTATCGACCACTTCGCCTAATTCAGCCTCTATCATCGTAGATGATCTCAACCGTTGGATTTTGAGAGCTAGGGTTAGAGTTTAGGGCCATTGAGAGAAGTGAGGGTCCTTATATAAGAATGCTCTCCATATTATACCCCTCAAAATCACGAGCTCCAATCGAGGAATGCTCACTTGCGTTCCTAACCAAATAAACATATTTTAAACGTAATGGAATTAGTTTTGGGATCTAATTCCATCGTATACAAAAGTTAGCTTTTTGGTTATATTATTACTATTAAAATTCAAGTTCTATAAAATTACAAAAACACCGTCGTTTGTCGAAAAATCATCAAACGATAACTTAAATAATCTTTAAATTAAAAGTTATGGAAAAATCAAATAAATTAAATTAAAAATACATCAATAAAAATTGAATTGTTAAAATAAAAAATATTTTCTTATTATATATTTGAACCATGTATTACAGCAAATAAATTTACAAAATGAATTCACCGTTATTATTTATTGATTAAAATGAGTTAAAGAAGACCATTTAATCCATTAAATGAATACTTGATTCAAAATCCAGGTATTTTAATCACTAGTCAAATATTAAATTCACAATTCAAATATTTTAAATAATCTATATTGTAACGACCCGGTATTTCGAACCGTTCAAATCGACAATCATCCACACATGTCAGACTTGAATTGTTCAAGACAACAGATTGTTAATTTATATTTGGAAAAACCCAGCATATACAGTAAATAAAATAATCACAGAATCACAAACACGGAGTATTACAACAATAAGCAGCGGAATAGATAAATAGTAGTTCATGAAGCTATTATAAAACATCAGTCTAAAACAAAATACAACAGAATCTCAAATACCAATGAATCTCTAATACATAAGCAACTGACGAGTCTGAACATAAATAACTGGAATAAACTGAAATAACTGAAAGCTGGATAGATGGATGGATCTCCAAGCGAAGCTCCAAACTCCAAAGCCGAGTCTCAAATGCTGTGACACTCAGTCTGACCCGAGCATAAAGCAAAACACAAAACACTCGAGTCAGGATTAACATTCTTATATCATTAATTTTAACTCAAGTGAAATGTCAACTGAAATACAAATAACTTAAAGGATGTTTGGGATTTCCATCCTCTAAGGATCCGTGGAACTATCTACTATGTAGTAATATACGCTATTATAATATGTCTATAGTAAAGTAAACTATTAAAATAGCATTAAGGCGTTACCCATATCCCCCTTAACACATTTTATATATTCCCGTAGTCTATACAATGCCGTATGCTCCACAAAACCGGTGGTTTACCCAGAGGACACCACATAGGTACGGTACAAAACTAACTCGTAGAAGGCGCGATAGGGCATGTGACAAGGCACGCGAGGCAATGCCAGGGTAGATATACCGTTTGCGGATCTGGACTGGTGGTAACGCATAACAGCTACTGCCGCCCACCTCATGACACACTCCCAAATCAAATGACAAAGTAATAGAATAGTATCGAAAAAATGTGTCCGATAGGAGGAATGACCTCACTTGGCCTGGCATGGCTCCTGTTTTAGCCACATCAAGCTGATTCACGAGAGTCAGGACTACATTAATACCTCATACAGAATTTTTGCCAAACCATCCTATTTCGTTCTGGAATTTCCACCACGTGCATAGTTGTTAAAGTGGTTTTCGGTATTGGCAGAGAGTATGACAATATCCGATCTCAGTCTCTTTAACAACCAAACGCTTATTTCACACCATGGTCATTTCATTTCAAATAGTTCATGCTTTATATCAAAATATCATATTCATTTCAAAACCATATCAATTCAATATCATTATTCACTTTAAATAATATTCATTCCTAGAATCATAACACTTTCAAAATTATAACACTTTCGAAATCATAACACTTTTGAAATCATAGTACTTTTCAAATCATAGCACTTCCGTAATCATAACAGTCCAACTTAAACAGTTTAGATATTGAAAATAGTATATATATTAAAATAGTATATATATTAAAATAGTTATATATTAAAATAATTTATATATTAAAATAGTTCATAGATTAAAATAATATATATATTAAAAATACTTTATATAATAAAATTAGTTTCCTTCAATTTCACAAATCGATTCAAATCAACTTAAATTCCAAAATTCAATTTAATCAATCCCAGTTCGACAATTCCAATTAAAAAGGTTAACAATTCAAATCTCAATAAACCATTTCAATTTATATCGATTTCAAATCCAGGTTTGAACTATCACTTCAATTTCAATAAGATTCAAAGTTTAAATATTCAAACATTTACAATATAGGTTTCATTTATATTTCAACATTCAATTTTAATTTTTTTCAAATTGGAAAATATTCACTTAATAAATTTTAATAACAATTAAATAAAATCTCAATTTATATATTTAGATCAATATTAAATATCCAGTCTCAATTTTTATTTAAAGTTGAGAATATTCATTTAATCACTTTTCATCAAATCAAGTTATAAATCATACCTTTCAAATCTCAAAATCAATAAGTTCAAATAAATTCTTATTTAAATTCAATTATTAACTAATTAAATTTCAAGTCAACATTAATTTATCTTCCCAACCTTTATTATTAAAGTTATAAAAATCTATTTTTAAAATATTAATATAAATTTAAATAAATACTTAAACATATTTTATACTAATTAAATTAAATTTTTATTAAATTAAATATTATTATTAAGTTTATTTTATATGAAATACATATTTGAAAATAATAAAATTTAAGTAAAAATTTAATAATTTATATTTTCAAAACTAACTTATAAATTTAAAATTTCAAACATATAATTTAAAAATCTAAACTTTTCAAAATAAATATCTTTACATTATATTAAATAAACATTTATTAAAATCCATATATTTCCTTCCAAAACTCAAAAAAACTAATTTTTAGAATAGACCAACGGTGTCCGTATATAATTTTCTACCTTATGGTCAAATGATACATATATTTATCATTTCAATCCGCAATTTAAATTTAGTATTTACGGGTATATATCATTTCAACCCGCAATCCCAAAATTCCAAAATCAATGAAAATCGCTTGGGTTTATCATTTCAACCCATAACGATTTTCCCTTAATCTATAATATCATTCGGGTATGTATCATTTCAACCCATGAGGGTTTCTAAACTAACAGTAACTTGCAGAGTGAGAACAGATATGATAAAAATATAATATATCAACAATAGACATGTATCCTCAATAACAAATTTAATTATAATATAAACAACAGGTGATGGTGTCAGCTGTCATAGGTGAACAGTTACAGATAATGGCAGCACTTAAATAATAAGCAGTTCAAATTTAACAGCATATTTCAATTGTCATTTCAATGTGAATTAAATTTATTAAATATAAGAATGTTAATCGTGAGTGGTTGCCCACCTTTCGAGGCTAGAGAAACAAGGAGATGACATAGACATGGACACGGACACAGATACGACTAGCGGGACAGCGACCAGCTAGGAATTGCTGCGATAAATTCGATATTAAGAAGGTAAGTTCAGATGGACAAAATCGCTGAAACAAAATATATGTTATATATATATATATTTGTTTCTAAAATCAATTTAAACATATATTTTCAAATCAACATTAAATTCAAACACCTATAAAATAAAACCTCTCTATATATAATTTTCTTTTAGAAATCAAACTCATATACTTGTATATATAAACAAATATATATTTATAAACTTACATACCTATTATAATTTAAAGTCAATATTTATTATAGAAACAATACAAAATTACTTTATTGTAATACATATATGACACCATGGATCATATATAACTTATAGAAACTCATATATATGAACAAACAAGTTTTGTATGGTCTCATAAATATAAACAACAGATTATATACAACTTACATATATCTTTGATTCTCTATATATATAAACAGAACAAAGAATAGGACTATATAATATATATATAATACTCCTTTGAAATATATATATATATATAATAAGAATAATAATTCAAGCAAAAACAAAACAACATGACATAGGATACCAGCATAACAAGGAGACATGCAAGCAAAATATGAAGACACGTCTTGTATAAACAAAATAAAGGGAGCCAGGGGTAGAAGCTCGGCTGCAACTGAAAACTAGGCTGGACTGAGAGAAGTGGGTGGAAAACCAGCTGAGCAGGGTTCGTCAAAACAACTATATGATTGATATATATATGATGGATATCTTCATCTTCCCTTTCCCTGCTTACAAATGCACGCACACTCCTCTATGACACTGCAATAACCATAACTCGTACCATAGATGCAAAATAATATTGAGGACCACATACTTAAATTCGAAAAAAATTCATAATTTATATATTTTGATTTTTAATTTTTGAAGTTGTAAAATTTTAGTGGGTTTGCTTCAGAAAAAGGAAGAAGAGAGATATGATGGATATTGAGTGTTAAAAGAAAGGGAAAATTCTGGAAAATGGTTTAGGTAGTGCTTCTTGGGCCTTCAAATATAACAGAAGAATATACAATAAAATTACGAAATCTCGAAAATTAACCAAAATAGAAACTGTTTCTTATTTAATTTAGTTTCTAACAAAAAAGATTGGTCTCAAACGGATAAGAAACGTGAAAGTTATTGTTGTTTTACTTCAGCGCATTCCTATTATATTTCAACAATCATCCAAAGTAAGCATTAGGTATAGTCACAGTAAATGATTTCTTCCTCATCTTTGCAATTACAGTCAAGATTTAGCTAGAAATGTGAGTTAATAAGCTCACCTTTGATTTTAGATAGCAAATACCCAAATTCATGGATAAAGATTGAAGCTTTTGGATCAAGAGCAGCTCCAATTGCCTATAGAACTCCATATATAGACATGCAAATGAAATAACCCATTAACAGACAATCAAAATCAAACTTGATGAAATAATTCCTGGGATTGGAGTTGATTACCTTAGATTAATTCTCTAGATTGCAAAAGATCTTAGTTTGATGAATTCAATGGGAGTTTTCAGCTTTAATTTGCAAAAGTGAGAAGAGGTTACTAACTTTCTTAGGAGGAAGAAGAAAGGGGGTTGGAAAAATGAACGTACAGTTCTTTTTCCCCATTCTCTTTTCTTCTTATTTCTGGTTTTGGTAAATGGGCTATTGGACCCAAGGAGAAAAATCAATTACTTAGCCTAAGTAAATATATCCTTATACAAAACAAATATTCACCTATTTACACAATATAATCAAATAAAGTCATTTTCTTTTCTACCAAACAAAATATGTAAACTTACATGCACATGGAATAAGTATTTTACACTATATAAAAAGATTTATTTTTATTTTTAAACATTATTTTAATTAAAATCCTTAATTTAACAAAATGCACATTTTACTCAAATAAATAAATAAAATATTATTTTTAACTTCTAAAATTCCACAAAAATATTTTTCTCACTTAGAAAAATATTACAAACCATCTCAAAACACTATTTAAGGCAAAAACCTATTTTTAAAACAATTTTCATCTTTTTATTTAAATAAACCACCTTTAAAAATCAATTACTTCTCTTAAAAATTATTAATAGAAGTATTGGCAATAATTAACATAATTATTGCATTTTTACTTAAATAAAAGTCATTTCCCATTTATTTTTCAACCCAAATAAAATAAAATAAAGTTTTAAACTTTATTTCCACAATTAAATTCCCAAATTTCATTGTTTATTCCCAATAAACAATATAAAATTCCAATTTATTTTAATTCACAATATTAAATTATAACTATCGTTATAATTTAATATAAATAGGTAATCTCCAAACCAGGGTTGTTACACTAAGGGTTAGCGGTTTTAAGTCTCATCGAAGGTCTCGACTCATGTCTCTTATATGCGATGTATTGTTTTGGACCTTGCTCTGATACTAAGTTGAAACACCCACCTCTATACTCATCCTATCTAAGAGTATTATAGAGTAATACTATCAGATAATATGGAGAATGAGGCTATATAGCGTGCACACGTGAATATTCCCTTGGACTAACACTGGTACGTATTAAAAAATCAAATAAATATCTCATCTATATGCATAGAGTATCGATACAAAACAATCACACATGTGATTCTAGGACAGAATAATACATAATATATAGTAACATATAGAGAACACAAAGTTAATCGCAGCGATAATATATAATATATAATACAATTAAAGTACAACATGTCTCAAATGTCAACTATCTCAATATAATGTAACAAACTATTAATATATAACTTATAACGACCCAGAATTTTGGTTATTTGAAATTGAAATATTAAATTGATTTTTAATATTTAAAAGTTAATTTTATAGATTTAATAACTTGAATTTCTAATATAATGATTTATTGGATAATTTAATTGTTTAATTTAATAATTGAAAATCGTTTAAATAATTGAACATTGGGTTTTAGGCTGGATAAAATGATTTGAAGGCTTATTTAATTTTTACTAACACGAATGAAGATAATAAATTTTTTAAATTGGATTCATAAGTGATTTACTCGACTTTTAAAAAAATAACTTGTTTAAATTAACAAGTAAAAATAGCCTTCCGAGGCACAGTCTCGGAATTCGGCGAAACTAGTTCTGTTGGATCCATAATGGTGTATTATTATCGGATTTCAAATTTCGTAGCATTTAGAGTTATCGTTTGGTCATACGGGATAGAAACGCGTTGAAATTAATATTGAAAATTTAATATTATAATTGGGTTCAAAAAGCTATCTTCCACATACGATCGAATTAGGGCTCGAGACTTGTTCCATTGTGTTCGGAATAGGGGTATAACATTAGAAACGCCTAGCAGCACGCCTCAATCGGAGTTCGAATAAAATATATATTTTGGGAATTTTAAATATATATTATTTTCATTTCACATCAAGGCCACCAAAACTTCATATCAACCGTTATTCTTTCATCTCAGCCAACCTACAACCACCCACCCTTATGCTATCTCCATCATTCTCCTTCTATTTATTCACGCATATTACAGAAAGAAAATATACAAAGGAAAGCAACTTCTTTAATTTCAAAAATCCATAACTCGATTTATACTCAATAAAAAAATATGAAACCACCTTTAAAATTCTCGTTGCGGCAAGGGCTTCCTTCTTGTATGATCAAATTGAAGTGCGGCAGTTGTTTGGGAAGCTCAACTTTTTGACAGAGCGTGGTTCGAAAGCTAGGGTTCCATTTTTCTTGAATTTTAAGCAGTGTAGGGTAAATCGGAGATTGGAGGTGTGTTCCTGATGTCGAGGCACACACGTGGCCAAGAGATAGAGAAGCTCGGCTGCGTATTAGGGGTCGCGTCGCTACAGTTCGATTGGAGGAGAGGAGCAGGTCGCAACTTTCCAGGCGAGTTCGAGCTTGGATTTTCAGGCATAGGTAGGTAGAGATCAATGCGAGAAAGCCGTTGGTGAAGTTGAAACGTGATTTCGTGGAGCGAATCTTGGTATCATCGTTTGCATGCACGGCCATGTATCTCATGTACAGATCTTGAACGAATAGTTTAGGGAAGAAGTTGTTTTATGGACCGGGCTTTGGTATAGGGTGGGTAGTAAAATTAATATGTAAATTATTTATAAATTTATAATCGTTTAATTAAAAAATTGTGTAACTTGTCCATACGAGGTCGAATTGAGGCATGGATTTTTACATTGCACTCGTATCGAGGAAATCTTCGTAATGGAGCTGGTTTGGACGGATTTGGAGACTGTCAAAATTTGGGCTAAAGTTGGACGTTGTTCGGTTTTAGTTCCAAACTGGAATGCCTTGGCGACAACAGAAAATAAAAGGGTGAGTGTTTTTAATGCTCATGACGTACTATAATATTTTTATATTCGTTAAAATTGAATCGTGAAGTTATCTAATTTTATTGACTGTTATTTGAAAATGAAATTGACATATGAATTGACTGTAGGTATTAAAATTGACGGTTAAATTTGAAATTGGAATTTATTTGCCAGTAAAATACCCGATATTGATAACTACGTAATTGTTGTGAATTATTGGCTGAATTGGATGTTGATTGAAATTGAATGCTATTAGTTGATAGGTTGGATGGTTGGATGTTTATTTATTTTATATATATCCTGTTATCATCATGTATATTATTTGCAGTATATGAAACTGTAAATCGAATTATTTCGAATAAATTAAGAAATAGGTTGAAATGATATATACCTATGATATTTATTTTGGATTGAAATGATATATATCCATCCCTGAATTAAATTGAAATAACTAATTCACCTAGCCATAAGATAGAAAATTATATACAGACACTAGATTGGTTAAATTAAATGATTTAAAATTTTTGGTTTGAAATTATTTAAATGATTTGATTTAAAGGAGTAAAATCGAATTTATGGAAATCGAATTATTTTCGAACTTGAGCTCAAAATGTTAAAATTTAAATTTGTTAAACGAAATAGTTTAAATAATCGAAGTTGAGATTTTGAAGTTGTAATCGAAATATGATTTGAATTTTTGGAAATTGATTTGTTTTAAAAGATTGAACTTTTATTCGAACTTTGAAATATTGCTAAGTGAACGTAATTTAAAATGATATTTCAAAAGTGAGCTCGGAATTGAATTATTTTGAAGATTCGAATCTTAAATTCAATATTGAAGTTAAATTTAATTTAAGTGATTTAAATCGATATTCTGAAATCGAACTCGAATTTATATAAATCGAAATGGCTTAAAATTGAGAATTGAATTGAATTTTTAAATTTAACTGGAATTGAAATCGGAATTGAATCAATTTAAATTGAAATGGAAATTGATTTGAATTGGAAAGTTTGGAATTGAATCAGTTTGACTTTGAAATTATTTTCAAATAAATTATTTTAATATAAACTGTTTAAAACCTATCTTTTTAAATATTCAAATTATTTTGATTTTCCAACTATTTCCTATATAAACCATTTTTAATATGTAACTATTTTCTATCAAACTAATTTAACTTTTTAAAACTATTTATAAAATTTCAAACTATTCTCAAAAATTCAAACTGGTCAAAGAATGGAATGTCATATTTAAATCATGGATTTAAATACGATTTGGGTTAAATTGAAGTTATAACTCAAATGAAAATTCAAAGAAATTTTGAACTGGAACTGGAATCGAGATATTGAGGGAAAATGATTTTGAAGTGAAATAGCATACTTTGAGTAAATATGATATTTTGAAATGGAATTGCTTTGAAGTGAATATGATATTTTGATATCAAGTATGAATCGATTTTGAAATGTAAAAGTACCAACCGGTGTGTAAAACGATGTTTGGTTGTTAAAGAGACCAGGGCCTCTTAGTGGCATACTCTCTATCAATATTGGAACCACCTTAACAACTGTGTAGGCGGAGGAGACTCCAGAACGAAGTAGTTGGATTTGGCGTCGTTTGCTGGATTTGAAAAAAGAGAACGATGATGGATTGGCCTGACACTTGTGTCAGTTTGAAATGACTAAAACAGGAGCCGTACCGGTCAATGAGGCTAGCTACCTCTAGCGGACACACTTCTTCGTATTACCATCATTACATTGAGATTGATTGGTGCGCACCCTCTGATTTTGGGAGTGTTGGACGCGGTGGGCCGTTAGGGGTTACCACTAGTCGGGAAGGGTAAACTAGTAGTATCATACCTTGGGCATTGCCTCATGTACCTTGTCATACTTTTATCCTTATACGAGACCCCTACGATTTTGGTTTAGTGTTGTCGTATCACAGCGCATCCCTATCCACCGACGGTTTACTGGTGTTTTATATGCAAATTATACAACAATGCTTAAAAACGCATTAAGGGGGATCATTGTAAAGCCTTAATGCTATTTTGATATTTATTATACTGATTAGACATTATATATATAGCGTATTCTACTACATATAAATATTTTGACGGATCCTTAAGAGATGGAAAATCCCGTAACATCTCTTGAGTTATTGCACGCACGTTATACACTAGATAGGAGATGTGAAACCCCGTAAACATCTCTGACGCCACGAAACTCATGTTATATGCGATATCGATTTGACTCACATAAGAATATTTTAGTTCTGACTCGAGTGTTTTGTCTTTTCATTACGCTTGGGTCAGCCCTGAGTTTCAGCTTATTAAAGATTTATCCTGGAGGATGAAGACGAAGATTTGGTATATTATTACTATTATTATTCCTGCATCATGTTATCTGCTGCATTACTTTATTTATCCCTGATGTACATATATAACTCTGATAAATGTTGTATAAATTATAATCAAATGTATAATATAAACAGCTTCATGAACTGTTTATTTGATTATTATATTTTCTCGTTCCGCTGTGAGATTTTGTGTTTTTTTCTTCATTTTTTCTTATTTTTCTTAATTAACCCCATTGATTATCTATATTCCGAATTTTTTAAATTGGACATGTGTGGAATATTGTCAATTTAAACCTTCCGAAATGTGGGTCGTCACACAACTCAGTAACAAATATATATACAATGAATTAGTGTCATATAAGTATTATACAACATCTAATATATGTCTCCTCTAAGACCACCCAAAACAAATGTTGGTCATGTCGTCCCTGTACCTGAAATGTCTTGGAATGACCCAAGTATTATAAAATAACACACGGGTCAGACTATGTCTAATCAAGGGTATATAATAAAGGCAATACAATATAAACACATAATAATAATATGATAACTTTATCGTCGATAATCAAATCATCAAACGATATATCAACAGATACATATAAATATAGTGATGTATACCTGAAAAAGATATATAAATATATAATGCCATAAATAATTATCATGGCATAACATCACTCAACTAACTTAAAATGAACGACACCGATAACGAAAGATGTCATCACCCATATATAAATGCATCGAATCAAAATCTCTAAATAAACTCAAATGTGTGAATCATACATATCCAGAAAACCTCATCAAAACCAGAAATGTCACTAAAAGAGATGTCACTAAGTATAATCAGGCTAGCATAATGCATTTCCCAAATATAACGAAGTTATGTAATATAGTGCCAAAGATCTAGGAAGTGACCCAACGATTAGGCCGCCAGAGTGGATACTAGCCATCTGGTCCTCTCCAACAAACATAATAGGAGTACATCGTAATAGTGGCATATAGAACCAATACATATAGACCCGAAGTGTCACTAACTATAGGCACAGAGCCATATATCACTACGTAACACCTCACACTATTCACTCTATTCCCGTAACATGAGTATTATCTACTTACAATGAATAACCGAATAAATATCACAATAGCGTCCCATACCACTACGTGATACTTAAACATTTATTCACTGCATAGAAATTACACTCATCTCCGTAATATTATGTATAATGAGTCCAAAGAATAAACAGAGAAATATTACCGAGTGCCCCATCCCATACAGTATTATAACTCCGTTTATTCAGATTTTTTGCCATACAGAATTAAATATCGTAAACTCATATCAAGCATGTCATTACTATATCATCTCAAATCATTAATCAAATCAATACCAAAGGTGAATCATTCATATGATCCAATTCAATATAGAAGAGATGTGAAATCATAAAAATAGGGTAAAATCTCATTAATCGAATATTTAAGAAATATTCTCATTTAAGTTTATTAAATTATATATTACTTTAAAAAACCTTGAAATACTAACTAGAAAATTATTTCTTATCTTCCAAAGTTGATAACATTTATGAAATAACTATTTAAACCTACTTATGAATTATGGAAGTAATTATATTTACATTTATATATATATATATATATATATATATATATATAAAATCTCTAATGACGCTATATATTATACTATCCACAATAATTTGATATATTCTTAATCTATTAAATATCAATAAGAAATAATAACCTATTTTTTCTAGAATGTAATATAGGATTCTTACAAATTTACTTAAAGTCAAGAACTAAATATTTTATTAAATAATTTCTAAATTAAATAATCAATGATATTTATTAACAAACCTTTTCTTTAATTAATTATACAATGTTTTAAACATATTATTTTTGAAAATCTGTTTATTTATATAAATGATTAGTTAACATATATATTAAGATAAATAAATATATAAACACTCATACAAACTAAAACACATACACATATTTATTTCTAGATTGTAACTACCATGTACCAGCATTCCTTTTAGCTCATAAATAGTAATGTTCATGTAAACACAAACATTCAATGCGAAATAGAAATGATAAAATACAAAAAACACCCTAGCAGAATTTGCCCAGCTAGCAAATAAAGTACTCACACCATGACGTGTGTGTATATGTATACACATGGAAGCTTCCCCACCCTCACACATAGAAATGCTCACCTATACACATCAACGCCATAACAAAACATAACACCCATAATTACACATGTACACACGCAAGAAAACACATATACAGGCAACACACATACAAAATTACACTCATGCGTACACACTTGCACTCTGACACACTTCACCATCTCATGCACCTAATATGGCTCATGTATAAATGCATGAACACTAACACACACGATACAAAAGCACTCAAATGTACAAATATACTTATGAAACTACACATACAGGCATAAGTGCCTACACATGCTGCTGCACCACACATACGATGCTGCACCCACTCACAACCTGACCACATGCACCTACTTGCATATATAAACACACACATACATATACTTACATACACAACAGGAAACCATGGAATGCCTCTGAGCACACCACATAGCAAAAACCCTAACACACACAGATACACAGACACACACACACTAGAATACCCAACAGACACCCACCTATATATATTTCACCATACAGAAGAATACATGACGGCAGGTTGACAAGCATGTCCATGTGCATCGGTCGACCGATGCCAGGTTCAAAATCAGAATCTGCTGTCGTTTTGTTGAGGACTCGATGAGAAAATCATGCCTCTCTCATTCAATTAGTGAGCACACTTCATATCTATACTAATCCTATTCCATTACGTGCTTACATATGCAAGATCAAGAGATTAAACATAGTATATGTGAGTGATAAACTCGCTAGTGAATCGCGATATCTTCATCTTCCCTTTCACTACTTACAAATGCATGCACAGTCCTCCACAACACCGCGACAACTGCAACTCAAACCTAGATGTAAAATAATATTGAGGACCATATACTTAAATTTGGGAATTTTTCATAATTTATATATTTTGAGTTTTAATTTTTTAAGTTTTAAAATTTTAGTAGGTTTGCTTCAGGTAAAAGGAAAAAAGGGAGATAGCAAGCAACACAGGAATCTAGCACAGCTCATCTAATTCAGCTTCTCTCTCCTGAAAACGCACAAATAAAGAAGACGCTCGTACGACTAAAATCCACTTTAGTCCTCCCTGTCTTCGATTCCCACTGTCACACCTCCATTCCCAGAGAAGCGCTCAAATTAAAAAACCCAAACCCTAGTTTACTAACTTCATTCTGTAATGGACCGCTTTACTAAATCGTTACTTATCCTACTCTTGCTCACTTCGTACATCACCCTTTCACATTCCAAATCCACAATCGAACCATGCTCCGGATCCGACACGTGTCCTGCCCTAATAAACTACTCCCTCTACGCCGACCTCAAGGTCTCCGAGCTCGGTGCGCTGTTCCAAGTCGATCCCATTTCCATTCTTTCATCTAACTCCATTGATGTCTCCATCCCTGACGTTGCCAACCGCATTCTTCCTTTCGGGCTTTCCCTCAACATACCCGTTCGTTGCTCTTGCTTTAATGGCATTAGACGCTCTGTTTCGACCACGTACACTACTCGTCCTTCCGACTCACTTGCTTCTATTTCCGGGTTGATATTCTCTGGGCTGACCACTCCGGATCAGATTAGGGATGCCAATTATGATGAGGTTGGGAATTTAGATCAGGATGATACTGTTGGCGTCGGTACTAAGTTGGTGGTTCCATTACCTTGTACTTGCTTTAATAACACAGACAATCTCTTGCCTGCTATTTATTTGTCGTATTTGGTGGAGAAAGGGGATACAGTGCCCGGAATTGCGAGGAGGTATATGACTACCGTTACTGATGTAATGAATGTGAATGCAATGGGGAGTGATGCGGTGAAGGAGGGAGATATTCTTGCTATCCCTCTTCCAGCATGTGCATCGAAATTTCCAAGTTATGCTTCAGATTTTGGTTTGGTTGTCTCAAACGGAAGTTATGCTATCACTGCCGATCATTGTGTCCAATGTAGTTGCGGACCTGGAAATCTTAATTTGTACTGCACGCCAGCTTCTTTATCCGTGTCATGTACTAGCATGCAGTGCAAAAATAGCAACTTGATGCTTGGAAATGTTACTTCACAGGCCACAAGCGCTGGTTGCAATGTTACATCTTGTTCCTACGGTGGCTTTGTCAATGGAACAATTGTTACCACGCTATCTACATTCCTTCACCCTCAATGTCCTGGAGTGCATCAATTTCCTGCAGTAATACCACCACCGTCAGATAAAGTTTGTAACAATTGATATGAAAAATGTATATTATTGAAATGAGAACAAAGTTATTAACTTGTATTACAAACGTGCCTTTATATAGGCTGATAAAATAATAAATGGGCTGCGGGTTGGCCCATGGAAGCTACCCGCAAATCATGTTATACAAAACTGATTACTAAAGAGAAGGCATTCACTTATTCACCCCCCTCAAAACCAAATTAGGTTTAGGGTTGTGAGCGATTTTCTCAGATCCGCTGCCAACTCAGAAAACTTGAGGAGATAAAGATAGATGAGAGATTCCGGATGACTGCAAGCAGTTATCTTCGGGATCAAGGCGAGTTAATCCCTGTTGAAGGATTCAGCGAGCTCGTTTTTGAAGTAGAGTTATACAGCTGGTCATTGTTCTTCAGCGAGCTCGCTTTTGAGGTTAAATTATCCTGCTGGTGATTGTAGGCTTCAATTGCTGGCGGAGGAATGTAGATCTGAGTCTTTGACCTCAGATTACTATCAGCTTCATCAACCTTGATCTCATGCCTGAAGCGAGTAAAGCTCTGTCTTGACAGGGGCTTGGTTAGAATGTCGGCCTTCTGGTAAGTGGAAGGTACGTAGTTAACTTTTAATTCACCTTTGAGAACTTGTTCTCGTACGAAATATAGATCCAGTTCTATATGTTTCATACGAGAATGTAGAACTGGATTGACTGTGAGTGATATAGCACTTTGATTATCGCACCATATAGTGGCTTTGTTGTTAAATCTGATATGTAATTCACTCAGGAGGGATTTTATCCACATAATTTCAGCAGTAGTACTTGCTATGCTTCGGTATTCGGCTTCAGTGCTGGATCTTGAAACTGTTTGCTGTTTTTTTGCACACCATGATATAAGATTGTTGCCTAAGAACACACAGTAGCCAGTGGTTGACTTTCTATCATCATAATCTGTTGCCCAGTCTGAGTCACAATAACCAGTGATGTGTAGAGATGAACATGATTGTAGGATTAGCCCTTGATTAATAGATCCTTTGAGATATCTCAGAATCCTTTTTACAGCTTTCCAATGCTCATCTAGTGGTCTTTGCATAAATTGGCTGACTTTATTAACACTATAGGCAATGTCAAGTCTAGTTATTGTAGCATATTGTAGTGCCCCCACGATACTCCTATATTGCTTGTCATTTAGTATTGGATCACCTTTATTTTTTGAGAGATGTAGATTACTTGTCATTGGAGTGGGAAGTGGGTTAGCCTTGTCCATCTTGGCTTTAATTAAAATGTCATTGATGTATTTTTTCTGGTTAAGATGAATTTCAGAATCTGATACTCTTTTGACTTCAATGCCGAGGAAATAGTGTAACTCTCCCAAATCTTTAATGGAGAATTCTTCCTTTAAGCATTGTGTGATGTTGTCAATCTCTGACTTGCTATTTCCTGTAACGATAAAGTCATCCACATAAATTAGTACATATGTGATAGTATGATTAAAAAACATAATGAATAATGAGTTGTCAGATTTTGTCTGGAGATAGTTATGTTTGCATAATGTGGTCTTCAGTTTCTCAAACCAAACTCTAGGGACTTGTTTGAGTCCGTAAAGTGCTTTGTTAAGTTTGCACACAAGTTGTTCACTGCCACTCTCTGTGAATCCATATGGTTGCTCCATGTATACTTCTTCCTGCAATTCACCATTAAAAAAAGCATCATTTACATCTAATTGTTGAATGGTCCAATTCTTATGCAAAGCAATAGTTAGAATTATTCTGATTGATGTTGGTTTCACAACAAGGGAGAATGTTTCATTGAAATCAAACCCATTTTGTTGTGAGAATCCCTTTGCCACCAGCCTTGCTTTATGCCTAAGAATTGTGCCATCAGAATTTTTCTTTTACTTGTATGTCCACTTGCATCCTATAATATTTTTATTTATAGGTCGTGGTACAAGATCCCAAGTGTTGTTTTTGATTAAGGCATTATATTCTTCTCTCATAGCAGCTCTCCAGTTATCATTAGTGACTGCTTGTTGATATGTTCTAGGCTCATTTATATCTGATTCAACACTAAACACTTTTGGTTTGAATATACCACTCTTTGCCCTAGTTATCATGTGATGACCAGTGTTTTCAGGCACAGTAGAGCGATTTTCTTCAATACTAGTGGTCCCTTGATGAGCCTCAGTGAGTTGTTGATCATTCAATACTTGACATGGAGCACCAAGGTTGTTGCTGGCAGATTCAGTGACTCTTGAGGAAGCTTCATTCTGCCCATGACCTGGTTCACTTGTGGGCAATGTGTGTTGTGGGCTGATGTCACTTCTGGTATGGTTATCTTCATTATGAATTGGTATGATTATCTCTGGTGATGAGATAACAGAAGGTACATAAATTTTGGCATTGTAAATTTTTTGAGATGTCTTGATATCTGCATTGCTAAAAGGAAATTCATGCTCATTAAATCTCAAATGTCTAGATATATAAACCCTGCCATTGCTGTCAAGGCACTTGTAGCCTTTTTGGTTTGTAGGGTAACCCAAAAAAGTGCAAGGTGTAGATCTGTAGTCTAGTTTATGTGAGTTATATGGTCTTAGATAGGGAAAACACTGACATCCAATTTTTTTTAAAGTTTGATAGTTTGGTCTAACTTTGGTTAGCACCTCAATGGGACTCTTGTATTTCAGCACCTTTGTGGGCAGTCTATTGATTAAATAGACTGCAGTTGAGAAGGCATCTGGCCAAAATTTAAGTGGCAAGGATGCTTGTGCTAGCAAAGTTAGACCAGTCTCAATAATGTGTCGGTGTTTTCGCTCAATAAGACCATTTTGCTCAGATGTGTAAGGGCAAGTGATTCTGTGTGTTATTCCTTTATTTTGGAAATACCCTTTTAGTGGAAAGAATTCCTTACCTCCATCTGTCTGCATAACCTTTACCTGATTGTCTGTTTGTCTTTCAACATTTGTGATGAATTGTATCACTGCATTGTTAGTCTCAGACTTTGATTTTAAAAAGTAGATCCATACATGTCTAGAATAAGCATCAATAAAGGAAATATAGTATTTATAACCGTAATCAGTACTAATTGGAGCAGGCCCCCAGAGGTCTGCAGCAACTAGTTCAAGTGCATTATCATACACAGTTTCTGAATCTGGAAATGCAAGTTTATGACTTTTGCCAAGTTGACAATATGTACATACATAAGAGTTGGGAATTTTCTCAACAAGAATATTATCACATTCATTCAAAACATGTTTAACAACATTTATGCTAGGGTGTCCCAGTCTACAGTGCCATACATCAAATTTATCACTAACTCTTGCAACATTTCTTGTTTCAATTACATGACATGATTTACTTTTGCAGTCAGATTTTCTTGGGCTTATAACATCAAACTTGTATAAGCCATTGCATTCTCTACCCTGCAAAAGAACTTCATTAGTTAGATTATCCTTCACAACACAGTGTTTTGAGTGAAATTCAAAATAGACATTATTGTCTTTGGCAAATTGAGAAACACTCATCAAGTTTTTCTTAATTAATGGTACTCTTAGTAGATTTCTGAGATAGAGTTGCCTAGTACCATTAATACTTGCATTTCCAGTATGAGATATATGTATAGACTTACCATCACCCATGTATAGAGTATGTTTACCTTTGTATTCCCTGTTGCCAAGATTTAGTTGATTTAAGTTGTTGGTCACATGGTTGGTTGCACCAGAGTCTGGAAACCAGCTGTCATCTTGAATATCTTCAACTTTTGCTATGTTGTTGTTTGAGCTTTCTGACTTAGTTTCTTGCTGCATGCTTGTCAAATTAGCACTGGGATTCTGGGATCTTGCATTGTTATTATTCTGTTGTCCAGGAGTAAAGTTAGCATCAAATCTAAAGTAGCATTTGTTTGCAGTGTGCCCATACTTCTCACAAATTTGACATCTTGGTTTGTTTTTGTTGTTATAATTTGGTCTACCACCCCTTCCTCTGCCTCTGTTAGACTGGCTACCTCTGTTATTAGTTGGTTGATTCCTATTTTTGCTGATAGATGCATAATTGACATTACACTCCATGTTTGTTGGTTTCTTTAACTCTAATCTGCCTTCATGAGCAATCAACATTGACTGAACAGTGTGAAGTGAGGGTAGTTTTTCATTAGATGATATGATGGCTACTACAGCTTCATATTCCTCATCCAAACCACTTAGGATACACAGTATTTGTTCTGTGTCTGCTACTTTATGTCCAGCACATGCCAGTTGGTCACATATTGTTTTTGCCTTTGAGAGATAGTCTCTCATATTGGTACTGTCTTTCCTTAAGTTCTACAATTGTCTTTTATATTGCATTATTCTTGCTGCAGATTGAGAGCTGAAAGTTTGTTCTATTGTGTGCCAGATCTCATGTGCTGTTTTACAGCCAACTAACTGTGGTATGAGATTTGCACCAATTGAAGATAATAGCCAAGAACTGATCAGGCTGTCTTGTCTTTCATGAATGGTATAGTCTTTGTTACTGACTAATTTTCCTTCATTATCTGTAGTGAATTTTGGTGGAGTGATTGAAGTGCCATACACAAATTCTTGCAAGCCATAGCCTCTTATGGCTGTTTCGATCTGGAATTTCCATAACAGAAAATTGGATTCATCCAATTGAATATTGATGATCTGACTCTGAGGCTTGATTATGGATCTGATCAAATCTTGAGTGTCATTAGACTGACTTTGAGCAGTTCTTGAAATTGAACTTGGAGACATTGCAACATTGCTGTTTTCATCGGCCATAGAAAAAAGAATCTTTAAAGAGAACAAAAAAACAAGAATCTGAGTAGAAGCTAATCAAGAAAAGCAATCAAGAAATGCGATCTGATGTAGAGAGATGCAACCAGGATCGGGTGGATGATGAATAAACTCTGATGCCTGTCCTTGGGTAAGGCACAGTGAGGAAGGTAATGGATTCTTGACTTTCTGATGAAAAGAGTGCAGCCGATGAGGGATTAGTGATGAGATTTCTCTGAGATCCTTCTTCTTGGCACGGCACTTGGATCAAATGATGAACAAATACTCTCAAGTGATGATAATTTCTGATGAGAGTTATCTGCTGTTAAGCAGTTTTGAATTTGCTCTGATACCAAGATAAAGTTTGTAACAATTGATATGAAAAATGTATATTATTGAAATGAGAACAAAGTTATTAACTTGTATTACAAACGTGCCTTTATATAGGCTGATAAAATAATAAATGGGCTGCGGGTTGGCCCATGGAAGCTACCCGCAAATCATGTTATACAAAACTGATTACTAAAGAGAAGGCATTCACTTATTCCGTCTGTAGCAATGCATGAGGCATTAGGTGCACCATCTCCATCGCCATCGCCGGTGCCTGTCCAATCAGGCGGAGCCGCATCAGCACCGATGATGTCTGCGCCTGGAGGCATTTCACTGCCTGGTGCTTCTCCAGCGAACGGTCCTGCTGGAAGTACTTCTGCACCAATCTCTTGCGATGCCGGCTACTTTAATCTTGTGACCTTCACAATGTAGTGTATCTGCTCTATGTTTTTTGTGTGTGAGTTATCAATTCCGGTTCTGTTGTATTAATTGTTTACTGTATCATCTGGGTTCTGGTAGGCTAGGTTGTTACATTGGACACATTTATTGAGGATGGTTTTAGGTAGAGTTGATTTGTCACTACCTAACTTTCTACGGTGTTCTCAGATGAAATTCCTGCATTTATTCCATTTTGTAATGAGAATTAAACTATTCTCCTTATAAAATGCTAACATTATGTTAAAAAAAAGGGAGATGGCATGGATATCTGAACGTGCACGAGTGTTAAAAGGAAGGGAAAATTCTGGAAAATAGTTTAGGTAGTGCTTCTTGGGCTTGGGCCTTCAAATATAACAAATGATTATTTATATATGTATGAGTTTTTATTCACCTTTACTCTTAAAATAATCGAATTCTTATTAAGTTAAACCAATACTAATTTCTATTTGAAATAACCTTTTCCTCAAATCAACACTATATTTCAAAAACATCACTTTTTATAAAGTTCATTTTCTACTGTTTAACTTATTTTAGATTTAAATATTACCTTTACACAATTAAAATTCTTTTATTAGATAATTTGCAGAATCCCTTTTCAAATAAATCACTAAATTCCAATTTAATTAACTTAATTACTATTATTGACTGCAATTAATTATTACTTAAAAATTGGGTTGTTACAGATTTAGTATCTACAGATTTCGTAGATGGGTTGCCAAGATCGAGGGCAGGAAATGAGAGCTATAGGTCATAATGGATAGACTAACTAAGTGTGCCTATTTCATTCCAGTAAAGGCCACAAGAACTGTGCCAAAGTTGGCAAATATATATATATATATATATATATATATATATATATACTATAATGCAAAACCTTGGTCAAACCGGTCAAAGTGAAGCCTTTTTGGTGTGCCCAAAAATGACCTTTCCTGTGCGTTTCGTCTCAACAGCAAGCACAGACATTTATGTCATTGCTCTTCCCACGTTCCAACTACTTTCCCATTTTATCCACGATCCTCTTATTTGCTTCTCCACTGGCTTCTGAGGCGGTGAAGGAATATGAAAGTGACGTTCGAAAGATAGAGGCATCGTTCTCTAATTTGAATCCAATGGCCAAGGAATTCGTTCCGTCTACTATCTTCGTCACGTTTTCCAGGAATTCGTTTGTTTCCCCATCTCGACTTCTCAACCCCAATTATTCCTCGCCTCCTCTTTCAAAATCGATCTCGGTGCTGCATTCGTTCCCATAAGGTTAGTTAAACCATTTATTTACCTGATAAGGTTGATCAATTAATTCGATTTTTGTCCAATTTTTAACCAAATCTATGTATCTCTTTTATGTTTCTTCCAATTTACTAAAACAGAACACCGTTAAATTATTTCACCCAATCCAAAGTTGAACCGCTTCACTTCCCCATGTTCTCTTTTAGAATTCTCCTCAGGTGGTTCATAGCAATAAAGCCTCCATGATCAACACAGCCTTTGCCGTTGATCCATAAAACATTTAAAAATAAAAGTAATTTCTCTATATTCCATGGCTTCCTTCACAAATCCAGTTATCAACTCATGCATTCAAGGTCAGTAATTTCTCAATTGATTTTTCTTCGATTTAATCGTCATGATTAATTTCTGTAAAATCTGGGTTTTTCGATGTATTTTGGTTTTTAGCACTATTTCTTTGATTAACATCATTGTTGGAATCTACATCAATATTTGGAAGAGAGCAAAGACAGTGTAATAACTCAACTGATTCTGTTTTATAATTAGTTTGTAAATTTATTTTTCCTAAAATTGATTGTGAATTTTTTGTTCTGTCTCAGATCTGATTCCGAGACCAACATGACAGATGGGTTTGCAGTTAGATTTTAGGGAAGAAAGATGTTAGTATAGAGAACAATTTCTTCAATAGAGGTGCTATTTACTGTCATATGTTTATATAGATTGTAGTAATGATGAACGTTAACTCTTAATCTTTCCATTTACTGTCATATGCTTATCTTATCTCATGCAATACACTTACTTACCCAACAGAGAATATGGTGCCACAGTTTTTGGTTTAGCTATTATATATAATTTGAATTAATACTAAATGTCATTTGTTGGCATGTAAGTCTCAGCGATTTCCTTAAACATTTGCTAATGTTGTATTAACTGCTTATTGGTTTTCATCGTGTATACTCATTCACTTTACATGGAAAGCTTTCAATACGAAGCTGAGTATTTATGTGCATATGGCCACATAGTTGGAAAAGTTGCTCTGAATAGGTGTACGCCATATATTATAGAGGGCACGTTGTTTCGTGCACAAATAAAGGGCTTCCTCTATTGGACATGGCTTATTCTGTTTCTTTACTTTAGTAATTTATTGTCCTCAATTTCAATTTGTCCTAAAAGTCAAAGGGATGAAATCTCAAATTAATCCGTACTTTACAATGTCTGTATTCAAACTTTTTGCTCCTTCATTTTGACTGAGATGGCATAAACATTTGTGTATTTATTTATTTATTATAATAAAAACATGTCTATGTCTACAGTCGGCCATATATGATGGATATTTTCATCCTACCCATAGCACTTGGTATGAACCATTTTTTTACTAAAATGTGTAAATTTGTATATTTTTGAATTAACTTGAATGTAAGTAGTGTCCATATATACATCCTGATATTGTATAATAGAGGCTATATACTTTACCTATGGTGATTTGACTTTAAAACTGCCTGACCAAAATTGACCGCCCTATGTTCTTCTTCTCCTTCCGTTTGACTGCCTGCCGATACGACCGCTGCCGCAGCGATCATTCTCCACTGTCACGGTTGTACATCAGCGTACCATTCGTTTCCTACCTACCATGTATTTCGACACCAAATAAGTGGCAGAATATTGTCCACAGCTTCCACCAACGGCCGACTATATTTCTGAAGGTAAGATCTCAACCTTACTCTCTGTTCTGATGATTTGATTTTGTTTGATTTTTCGTTCCCTCTCTACTTTTACTTCACTCTGCAGGTTTGACTCTATTTGACTTCATAGAAAGCACGGATCTTTTTCTCTGCCAAACTGTAATTAGATCAAGGCCTTGCCAATGAAGGTAAGGTATGACTTAAATGCGATTTAGTTTCTTATTTTCTTACAAAGTTTATCGTTTTTTGTGCAAATTACTAAAGAATTTCAAATCTCAAGCCCCAAAATTTCAAGGATCTAAGTTAATCTAGCATGTCTGGCAATGGAGAATTAGGCTTACTAACTTGGTTATAGATTTTTCTTTTTAGAGTAACCGTGCTTTTTTTCATTAAGGGATTTATAACTTATGATACCAAAATATAAATATAACTTTTTTTATCATTTCCACTAAACTGATAAGTAATTTGCATGAATAAAATCAACTATTATTCATGATACAAAGCTTTGGGCCAATATAATGTTGCAAATGACACAGTTTTGTATGTTCTTCTCTGCACTTTGCATCTGTGCATGACATGGACTATACTGTTTATTTATTATTATTTGAAACTTATAAGATTGTAGTATTATCATAATAGAAATATTATACAATATATTAAAATAAGATATGCAGATTATAATAATTTTTAGTTTGTGTGCTGGATTTTGAAATTGACTGTTCATTATAAAGTTTTTTTTCCCTTACTGTAATATTAAATTAGGCTTAGTTTATAAGTAAGTACATAAAATGATTAGAAAATAAAGCATCTAATATATGACCTTCTTCATACAAAACATTAATTTAATATTGCAAATATTTCAGCTTTAGGCATGTTTCTGTTGATTTAATCAATTGGTTGAGCAAGGCAATAGGTTATTACAGCAGATGAAGACTAGCTTGCAAAAGGTGAACCAAGTGAAGAGGATGGTGCCAGAAAAGACCCGGATAAATAAGTAGAAGATGAAGTATGTCATGTACTCTGACTATTAAGATGATATATTTTACTGGATAATTTTATTTATGTTTTTTTAAAATATTTTACTCTACAGTTCCATTTGACGGAGTGTTACAGTACTATACTTATGTGACTGTATAACTTTTGTTCTATTGCTGAGTGGCACTAATGAAGTTAGTGAAAATTAACATGCGTTAGTTTTACTGTTTCTTTTTTTAGTGTTATGATATTCGAATATATCAAATTTGGAAAATAATGAGAAAATAAAATACATTGTATTTTAATCTTATGTCTTCAATTTAGTAGGAATTGATTCTTAGTATATTCTTGGCAACGTTAAGTTACAAGTCATTGGGTGCCTCTAAAATCTTTTTGAGTCCATTACATTTTATTTGTAATCTAACTGATGAAATTCCTACTTGAACATCTGTACAGTAAATAAAACTAATTTCTTTCAAATTTTGTTCCTTTTATCTTAAAAAATAGTTTACACTTTTTAAAATTTTAAAAGTTAAAAACCATAAGATTTATAACCTCTAGCCCATTTTGGATATGAAGCTGAATGAAGGGAATAGAAAGAATTTTAAATTAAGTTCAATTGGACTGCCAATCCTCTCTTGCATCATCTAGCACTTATCTAAAATAAATCAATAAATAACTACATAAGCACATAAGTGAGTATCTAAGTTACAAATTATGTAGTTCAAGAGTCATTGGATGATGACTGTATTTTACTGTTAAAGGTTAAAAAAATACAACTGTTTTGAGTGCCAATTTTGCTATACCCACTTGAGTAATAGTTGATTACTTCCTTTACATGTTTAATTATTTTTAAAAATAACGTAATTTCATTCACGTTTTCATAAACGGCTGATATGTGCATGTACACGCATAAAAAATGCAACATTACATACACGTCAAAATCATTTCGTAAGATCCAAAATATTGTACAAAGTGTCTTTTATTACCAGTCCCTCCTGTGCACGTGTATAATACCAATTCCTCCTGCACACGTGCACTTGCATCGCACATGCCAAAGAACTCCTACAAAGGTGCTTCATCATTATCGGGTTTACCTATCGTCTTTCTTACAATACCTTATTTCTGTTTATTTGTCATATCATCTTCCTCTTTTTTTCCGTAATTAACGAAAAAATTACTATAATCTCTCACAGTATCATAATTGTAACAAAAAAAAAATACGTCACTTCCTTCTTCGCACACGTCCAACGGACGTGCCACCATACTTGTATATATATATATATAGAGTCAGTAATGAGAATGCATGGGCTGCCTAGTGCTATTATTAGTGATTGCAACCCTTTATTCACTAGTGAGTTTTGGCATAGCTTGTAGAGTGTTATAGGATCAAAACTGCGCATGAGAACCACGTACCATCCTCAGACAGATGGACATATTAGGAGCGTTAACAAGGTCATGGATGATTTTCTTAGAGCTTGCATTTTTAGACTTCATTGAACCTTGGGAAGATTATCTACACTTGGTAGAATTTTCATACAATAATAGCTACCAGAGCAGTATTGGGATAGCTCCATTCGAAGCGTTGTATGGAAGAATGTGTAATTCGCCTGCATGTTGGTTGAAGATGAGGGATATGATCATGCTAGGTCCTGAGGTAGTCAAGGAAGCTATAGAGAAAGTAGAGTTGATCTTGGCTAGGATGAGAGCAGCTCAATCAAGGCATAAAAGTTGTGGCGATATTAGAAGAAGAGAACTGGAGTTCGTTGTTGGCGATCAGATGTTCGTAAAGTTTCTCCGATGAAAGGCGTGATGTGCTTTGGATAGGTTGGGAAGCTAGCACCCCGATATATAGGGCCGTTTCCAACCATAGAAAGGATTGGGAAGGTGGCATATAAGGTAGAGCTGCTTACTATTTTACTAGGGAGCCATAATGCGTTTCACGTATCATATTTGCGGAAATGCATTAAAGATCCAGGTGCAGTAGTTAATTCGAGGGCAGTAGAGGATCTGGTCATAGAGTCAAATATGATCTATGTGCGAAGACTGGTTCAGATAGTGAACCAAGATGAGAAGCGGCTTTTGAAAAAAGTAGTGAAGTTAGTCCGTGTTCAGTAGAGGAGGACCGCAAATGAGAAACAGAGGACAAGGCTAGAAGGGTCTATCCAGAATTGTATGTTTTGAATCATCATATGAACTATATAATGTACTGTGTTGATTGTGGATTATATATATGTATATTATTGTTAACTATTGTATTAGTAAATAGCACTAGTACATTTTGTTTATGAATAGGTAATTCTTGGTTATGGTTAGGGTAAGAATGTGATAGTTGGCAAATCATTACCGAGCCTTGACTGAATATTGGGGGCAAAAATCCTTTAAGGATGGGAGACTGTAACAACCCCTAAATTACGAATAATTTAATTAACTAATTAAAAGGGCCAAGAGGGGCTAAATAAGAAAGTAAAAAAATGGGTTAATGAATTAATGGAAATGAGTATTAGGGCCAAAGCCTAAGAGAGTGGGATAATAAACATGACTCTTTTCTATTCACTCATTCAATTCTACAAAAAGTAAAATAAAAGCTCAAAAGATACGTTAATTGAGATGGCTTAGAGAAACGAGAATAAAGAGAAGATAAAGCAAATACAAGCTAAGAAGAAGAGAGGAAGATCTAATTAAGGTTTCTTAAAAGATTTAGGTGGGTAATACTTAACCATTTATTTCTTTCATCTCATTCAATTTAGATCATGTTAATTTTGTACTCATATAGAGTTTTCCCAAAATGAAAACTTATCATTATATCCTAATCATTGTTCTAAAGATGGGTTAGTAACTGGAGAAGCTTATGACTTTTGAATAAATTATTATGAATTTCTAAAGTAAACACTTAGAAAATATACGAAGAAATTAACTTGTAATTCAAATGAAAGACAAGGTAGGGATAAAGGAATTATTCATGAATTTTTTGGAATTTTATAAGGTTTTCTACGCATAAAGCAAGCTAGAACTAATGTTGAACTATGCTGGTGGAAAGGGAGATCTACGTTGAGAATTAATAGAAATGACATATATATTAAAATAATTATGTATGGAGATAGGATCCATAAAAATAACTGAAAAGATAAATAGAGGACAATGTAAATGTCAGAAAAAGATAAAGTTAATTGCAACACGTGTAAAGGCAGTCATGTGCCTTGTTAGAGGTGTTAAATATTATCAGATATGGAGCTTAGGAGGCCAGACATCTCAAGGGAGAACTGCTCTTAAAAAATCCATGTTGGACAGTGGGGTAGCGTTTTTCCAAAGGAATTTAGGAACTTTCTAGGAGAAAGTATTTTATTGCCCCATAAATTTGCATAAGGCAAATAGCGCCGCAATCAGGTGGTGAGAATAAGGCAAATTGTGTTGTCTTACTGCACCACAATTTAGGAGAGAACACACTTGATAAATACAGAGTGTATTGCACACATGGGTCAGGGTAGGGTGTATTGCACCGAAATATTATGGGCGGAAGTAAGTTAAGGTATAAAAGGGATGTTGATGCTGAGTAATGACGCTTACTCGAATGCACACCTAAAGAAGCTTTTGACTAGGAGAGGCATTCAACTTTTAGAGGTTTGCAGGGGGCTTATTCTATGCAACCTAAAATTAAGAATAAAACAATACTGCGTGGGGCTGATTCTATGTTGTATGGGACTACATGTGGTTGATTCTTTGTAGTCGAAAATTAAATAATAATTAAATGAGGTCTATGGGTGGTTGATTCATAGCAGGTCAGAATTAAATGAGTAAGTATTGGGCAAGGAGCTATGGGTGGCTGACTCATAGTAGTCCTAGGTCCAACATTAAATAAAATAGTTAATTAGGATTTGCAGGTGGCTGATTCATGGCAGGTATAGTATTAAATAAGTAAATAAAAGAGACCTGTGGGTAGCTGATTCATAGCAGGTTAGAATTAAATAAATAAATATTAGATAGGGGGTGTAGGTGGCTGATTCATAGCAGTCCCAGGTCTAATTAAATAACATAAAGCGAAGGAAAGAAAAATCCACAAGTGACTATTTCATAACAGATTTGAACTCAATAAGTTTACAAGAATGAGACTACGGGTGGGGTAGCATGGTAGCCTAGAGCTAAATAAAACAATACTGTGGGGACCAGGGGTCAGTGAAATATGAGCATAGTAGTAATTGTATAAAGGTGAAACTTAAGAACTCTCCTGGGTAAGCAAATATGACTTTTGCTATATGTAGTAGTTTGTATTATGTTTGAAAGTAGTAAAGGGAAAACTCGTTCTACGTTATGCGGCATTTTCTCACTATATATTCATGTTATACTTTCAGGGTAGTATTATTCACACCAGACTCTATGTCTAACCCATGTTTTTATCATTATTTCCCCATAGATCTTGGGTACTCATTTGAGTAGGCTGAGTTTATGGGATATGCATGTTATTTTGGGCACATACCGAAGATCGAAAATAGTGCAAAAGGCTTAGTTATTTGTTAGTGTATGATTCATTCCGCTGTTATAAGTGGTTGGGTGGCATCATCATATGTTGACCCGACCCTCTGCTATGTATTTCTTATGTTATATTTTGATCGCTGTGTGGGTACGACATGAGGTAACTTTGATCATGTATGTAATGAATATTAAGACAAATTTTGATGAAATGAAAATAGTTTGTTGTTCTGTTTACTTAGACTGTTTTGAATATACGGTACTCACTCTTGGTTGCTTGAAAATAATTATGATTATGACAGTAGCTTCATTGACGTTCATTTTCAGGTCTCCTAATGGGGGATGTTACATAAAATTATATATACATATATAATTATTCCCTTGTTTAATTGGATTGATTTGAATAGTAATATCAGTGATAGAAATATTATTATGTATTTTATTACTGATATCTAGGAAAATTTATTAAGATCCTAGATATATAAATATTGTGTTCTATTCATATTGAATAGAGTTTGATATAGTTGATATAACACGGCTATAAATTAATTGAACTCAAAATTGTTGTTATGTCAGTGACAAATATTGTTATATATTTTCCTACTAATCAGAGGTCAAAAGTGCGACCTTTAAAATAAACGATAAGGCTAAAATAATTGTTTATG
The DNA here is from genome assembly GCA_030737815.1 of Allium fistulosum. Taxonomy (NCBI): domain Eukaryota; kingdom Viridiplantae; phylum Streptophyta; class Magnoliopsida; order Asparagales; family Amaryllidaceae; genus Allium; species Allium fistulosum. The sequence continues at coordinate 640,690,440 of CM060901.1, forward strand.
AAGGTTAAACTTATATTAAAATGGCTTTGAAGTTTATCTGGCTTTGGTACTAGTTTACTATAGTGTAACTCAATAATTAACTAACTAGTTAATTTCTATAAAGGTGGTTTGAGAAGTTAGAATTACAAGGAAGTATTGATTATTTAATAGGGTGTTATTAAGGATATAAAATCCTGAATATTGCAATAACATGATTTATTAACTTTAGACCCCTAAGAAATGGTTTGAGATATATGTGTACACACACACAGATATATATATATATATATATTATACATGAACTATATAATATTTTGAAGCATTATTGATAGCTAAACTTAATTTGAAAAGAAGAATTAAGTGAAATAAGCTATTTTATGATTGATAGGCAAGTGCGTTATTTTATAAAATAAGTGCGAGACTTTTATAGAATAGTACGAAGAAGATATAATTGCTATATTAGTGAGTTAACTAAGATGCATTTTTGTTGAATTATTTATATGATTGCATATGTGAATTTTTATTGATATTGAGATGATAAATTTGTTACTTTGGTTGTGTATTGCTTTTGTGTATGTAATGTGCATGATATGTGTTTATTAGTTCCATATAATTTAACTGGTGTTATATATATGTATGTATATTCATGCATACTGTGTATGTGATTTATATATGTCTAAATGTATAAATATAGTTCTGGTATGTCCGATTTAGGGATACTAGAAGATGCATAAAATATTATATGTATATATATAATTATTGATATGAGATTTAAAGCATTTATATGTAGTTTCGGTATATTTGAATTAGGGCTACCAATTAGTGCATGGAATCCATTGTACCATTGAGATGCACAATCTATAGACGTAGTCCCGGAGTAGGGGTGGAGAGAGATTGTGACGTCTGTCTAGACTCTAGACTAGATAATCTACTGTTTCGTCATACAAACGGGTGTTGTGACATGACCTACATGCCAACTTCTTTTGAGGTGTGATTTTTAGGAGAATACACAAGTCAGTTGTGGCTATCGATAGGTCTATTTGGTAGCTAATGGCAATTTAGTATGACTTATTGATGCGCAATTTAAGCGCATGTATAGTTTGGTATACCCGACTTAGGGTTACTGAATAGTAGATGAAATATATTATACAAATATATAAATATGTGGTTCAAGTGATATATATATATATATATATATATATATGATTATAGATGCACAATTTGGGCAATTTATATATACACTGGTTTGGATGCCCGACTTGGGGCAACCGGGTAGTGCTAGGCGTTCAGAATGAATCACGATCCACACAGAGATGGCAATACTTCGGTGTTGTGTACACCTGATCCCAGGTGTACGTAAGGTTTAGCGTTTACATATGGTTTCGGTATGTTGGTGTAGGCAACTGGAAGGAAAAGATGCTAGTAAGGGAATCTATTGTACCATTGAGACGCATGACCTGCAGACGTTATCCAAGAGTAGGAGAGGAGAGAGATTGGGATGCCAGCCTAGGGTAGCTCATATACTGTATTGTAGTACGGACGGGTGCTGGGATAGAACCTACATGCCAGCTTCCTTTAAGATGTTGGTTTTCAAGGGAGTCAATAAGTCGGTTGTGGCTCTCAATAGGTCTCTTTAGTAGTTAATGGCAATTCGACATGGGTATTGGTTATAGATATTCATATTTCGGTTTTGGGTATAAAGATGCTATATTAGTAGAATTGTTACATCGTTGTATTTGTTTTGCGATTCAGATGCTCTGATCGGGACTAAGAGATGTATGGCACCGTTGCTCATGAAGTGCAGTATTATCCCTACACTTGTTTTTCATATTCAATAGCATGGCTTGTTATAGTATGTACTGTTTTAATAAAAGAACCACTATTATGCATCATCACAACTTGTTGGTGTACAGATAAAGTAGGGCGATGTATGATTAGTATTACCCATTGATCTTTTCTCATGTTTATTAGATGTATATATTGGAAATGCGGATTACGGATCTTAAGGCTGGATTAACACTAAGGGGATGAATAGTGTTTAATGGATTTTATGGAATTTTTGAAATCTTTTCAAATTAAACACAAGCAGATGGAATTCACAAACACAGAGACAATCATGGAACCAGACACAGATGCAAATAGTAAATAAAAGCAGTAAAGGACAGAACACACCGGAATTTTATACTAGTTCGGAGTTACCCTACATCCAGTCCCACATAATTTCTTGTGCAGATTTCTTTTCAAATATAATGTCGATATTACAACCTCGATTTCAAGTCCACGAGATACTCCCTCCTATCTCCGAGTCCAGGGAAAACTCTCTTGATTTAACCAAGCTACAAGATCACCTAATTGATTTATGGGCTACAATCACACCCAATTGATTTACGGGCCACAATCACACCGTTTCCAATCACACTTTGATAGAGAGAGACTCGATACACTTCGATCTTTTGATCTTTGATTACAAATGATCCTATAACTCTGAATAGCACTGAGATCTTTGAGAGAGAGTGGCAGAGAATCAAACTGGAAACGATCAAGTGTGATTCACTTAGGATTTTGGCAGAGTTTTGTTAAAGCATTTGAAATATAAGAGAATATTTGAGTGGAGAAGGAGTGAAGAAATGAAGAAAAACTAACTTAAAATTCATTGAAAACAAATGGTATATATAGGAGAACAACAGTCATGTCCATTCATGAATGGTTATGACGAATAGACACTTCTTTTGAAAATTTGAAATTTGAAATCTATGTCTACCATGTCGACATTGGGGGGTATAGGGATGTCGACATGCCTATGTTATTTTTGAAAATTGATTTTTCCTTTAAATGATTTCTATTCTAAAACTTGTCAAAACAATTTCTAAACTTTGTAAACCATTTTGAATATAGTTTAAACTTATAAAAGAGTTTTCGAAAGTAATCTTAAAATATATAATCTATAATATAAAAGTAATATAAAAAACTAAGTATAGACTTCTTTAAAATATATTTTTTAGATTTAAAGCTAAAATATTAAAATCAAGAGATAGTTCAAAAAAATAGGAGATGATTTTGAGATCAAAATATTAAAAGATGATAAGAACAGTTTTTGAATTAAGGCTAAAATATTTAAATTGATAGATATGACTTTTAGAAAGATAGTTTTTGGAAAAATAGTTAAAATAAATTATTTTGAATATTTCGTGGATTCCATTCCACTAGAGAAGGTCGTGGGTTCCATCCCACTAAAGAGATCGTGGGTTCCATCCTACTAAAGAGGTCACGGGTTCCATCCCACTATCAAAGCGGGAAGGTGGATTCTATTCCACAATTAAAATCCGAATAAAGATTTTAGTGCTATTATGAAGTTTTAACATAAATATAGACTCTATTACTTATCTTGATGTCTTGAACTCTTGAACTCTTGATACTCATGAGTCTTCAGTCTTGATTTCTTCAATCTTGAATTGGTCAGTCTTGATTCTCTATACTATATAGTCTTCATTCTCAGTACCTGCATATATATACCCTGCATATACATATATATCTAGACAAGAATATTAGTATTTATATTTTATAACAAGTCCTAAGGTTGTTGTCATCAAAACCATCATCTTAGGAACTAACAATCTCCCCTTTTTGATGATGATAACCTTTGTTTATAAAATCTACTCCAACAAATTTCGATTCTACTCTGACTACCCCTTATTCCAATAATTCCCCCTTAATCTACTAACCCCTTAATCTAAGCCTATCTAACCTATTTTATAATTCTACCCCTTTGTCATCAACAAAATACTAATCCTAAACTACATAACTCCCCTTAAATCTTATACTATAGCACTGCATATGATAATAACATAGTATAGTAGAATGTAAATAAGACAGATAATAATATAAGTAAAATATAGTAAGGTAAATGTAAGAGATATGAAAATTTTAAACATAATCAATCAGTATATACATCATGTTCTTATCAAACCACACCATGTTCAATTATATATTACACACCATATTCAAATCAATCCGAACCATACTAATCTAAACCAAATCAAATCAAACCAAACAATTCAAACCAAATCAAAGTAAATTAAACCACATATGTCAAATCAAACGTTTCTTTGAACTTGAACCCATCCTTCTTTACTAAAGATAGGATATGCCTTCATAGAATCCCGTTCTTCATTATTTTTGTTCAGATTTCCTTTTGGATTGCTTCAAGTTCTTCTTTGTTAAGGGCAGAGATCATCCATCGAATGGCATCGAAGTGCCTTTCTTATTCCTTTATCATTTTCATTTGGCTTAATTCTAAGTGTCGCTGATTGCGAAGGATAAAAGTAAGTATGTTCTTGAAGGAATCGAGAGTTTCTTCAAGATTCTCACTTAGATTATGAATAGGAGAGGCCATTTTTTGATAACATATGAAGAAATTCAATGGAAAATAAAGAGAATTGAAAGTATGTATTTTTCTAGAAGAAACGGGTATTTAAAGAGTTAGAAAATCGTTTGAAATGAAAAGACACAAGGTAATTATGTCAATTTCAATTTTAAAACAAAAAACAGTTTCTGGCTGTTACATGTTGACATGTGGGGTAGGGAGATGTTGACATGCCCCTATTAATTTAGGCAATTTGCTCTGTTTCTTTATATTATGTACAAGTCTATATATATAAACTTATATATAATACAATAACAAGCATTCCAGAGATATTTTAGAGCTAATAAATAGAAATAAAGGATTTTCATTGATAATTTTAGTTAACATTACATAAAACGATACATAACATTAACTAAAGAGAGATACAAACTAATACAACATGAAATAAAACTAGTATTAGTTAGAGGATGATGAAGATGATGATAATCCAAGCTTGCGACTCACTTTCCCAAAGAACTTGTTTATTTTGGTGGAAATCTTGTCCAACTTTTTACTAACGGATCTTTTGAGAATCCGTTGGTTTTCCACGATAATATTTTGGTTCTTGAGAAGCGTTTTGTTGGATGGGAGTGATAGGTTATTCGATGCTTTCCAATGAAGTCTCTTCCTTCTCCTCTCCTTCTTCTTTAATTTCCATCTCCCTCCCTTCTTCCTCCTCCTCCTCTTCTTCTTCCCTCTCTTCATGAGCCAATCTCTCATCCTTTTCGGCAAGTGTTTCATATGGTTGAAACTTGAAACATAAGTGGAATTCTCATGAGAGAGATGTTAGCATGGTTAAAAACTTTTCTAGAAATGAACTCCTCTCTCTTATAATCAACACCAAAGTAGTTGAAAATCTGAGTGAGGTAAATTCCATGGTATAAAGTTTTTTCACCTAAAGTAAAAATTTTGGGACGAAGTTCATCCAAAATCACTTGTGTTCAATTAATGTCATAGTGCCCAAAAATAGCAAAAAGAGCCTTACAAACTTTTAAGGTCGGGTGATTGAAATTTCCCGAGCGTGGAGTTATGCTATGTTGCAAAAGAAGATTTACAATTCTAGCTTTAGGACGAAAATTTCGGTTTATAAACTCAAAGTTATCATCCCGTTCAAAAATGTGATGAAATGTCTCATGATCATGTTCATCAATTTTAAAATCCGAAAGATCCATTCCCATACTCTTACAACCAAGAATGTTACCTAAAATCTCACTATTTAAAAACAATATGTGTAACATCCCGTATATTTGGACCATTTAAATTGACAAAAATCCACACTTGTCAACTTAAATAATACAAAACACAGAACATTATGGGATTATAAGTACATAAATGTAAATGAGAATCAATACAACATCACAGACTCAGAACAGTCACAGAATAATGCAGCGGAAAATACATCGTCATAATAGTAGTTCATGAAGCTACTACAGAGAATACAACAATGTCTCAACATAAAGCGACTGAAAGAGATACAAGATGTCCAATACAAAAGTACATCAAATACTGAAAATAAAATGATATAGATAAAAGCTAAGCCTTCAGCATCTTCGACCAACCTTGACCAGCAACGGAATATCTTCAGACTGACCCGAGCATATGCAAAAGAACCACTCGAGTCAGGACTCAAAATCTTATACAGGATAATCAAATGCATATAATAAAGTCCATAACTCAAAGGTGAATATAAACATCATTAAGGGATCGATAAACTACCTACAGAATACGCTAAATAGATAATGTCTAATCCATAAAGTAAGATATCAAAATAGGGTTAAGCAGGGCCCATACACCTCTTAACCTGTTTATTCCCAAAAGCATATACAAGACCGTAGTTTCCCCAAAACCGGAAGTCACCAGAGGGCAATCCATATACTAAAGGTACAAATCAAAATCGTAGTGGTCTCGAATAGGATAATCAGTATGACAAGGTACATGAGGCGATACCAACTAGGATACTAGTAGTTGCGTGATCCGGACTGATGTTGGGCATAGCAGCTACTATCCCAACACCGCGAAACAACACTCCCAAATCAAGGGGTGCACCCAAATCGAATCACAAAAGTAATAGATAAGGTATCGAAGAAGTGTGTCCGCTAGAGGTAGCGAACCTCAATGGCCCGGCGCGGCTCCTGTTTTAGTCATGTCAGGGGTCATCCAAAATCGTTCTCTTTCTTCAGTCAACGCGTTCATCAGAACCATCCACTTCGTTCTGGATCAACACTTCGCGTATATTAGTTATTAAAGTGGTTTCGGTATCGACAGAGAGTATGTCCATAATCCGATCCCGGACTCTTTAATAACTACGTATTTATTACCCAACAGTCAACCTTTTATTAAAGTTAAAACAATCAAGTCCAAAGGTCAAGTTGCAAATTTGACTTCCAAATTTGATATTTCATAATTCGGTTCATTTTATTTATAAAATCTTATTTCGAAAAGAAATTCTAGTTCAAACCCTTTAGTTACCAAATTTAAGTATTCACTTTACACAACATTTCACTTATTGAATCAAATTCAAATTCAAGGATTACACGTAATAGTAAATCTTAGTTCAACTCATTAAATCAAGTTTATTCTTTAAATTCATATTTACATTCCTAGGTTCATTTCTATATCAATTTCATTTACTACCTTCTCTTTGTCAAAACTTCGTTATTCATTTATCAAAACTCGAAATTTAATCACTTTATCTTCTAACCTATTTACTTCTTAAATCTCATTTCGATTAACTTTGTTAAAACACTTTGTTTAACCAACTAAATTCACAAATCCGTTTCAATTCATTACATTAATTCGTTCTCATTTATTTCAATTAAATTCTTTATTCCAACAAATCTAATTCATTTAATTCGATAAAATTTATTTTATTTATTTCAACAAGTTCATTAATTCATTTAATAAAATCATTTATTTATTCCAAAACAAATCATTTATTCAATTTAATAAAATCATTTTATTTTATTTTATTTTTTTTTTTCAACAAATTTATTTATATTTACGTTACCAAATTTCAATACCATTTTCTAAGTTCATTCCATGATTTCAAATAAGTCCCAATTTCAAAACGTTCTTTGTTGACCGTTCGGTTTCTTATTTTAATTATCTATCCTAGGCCAATTCATTCAATTTGGGTATTTATCATTTCAACCCAATTCTATTTAAATTCAAAATCAAACATACAAAGGGGAACTTGCAGTGTGATAGCTGGGATGGTGTCAAAGTAAATAAACAAGCAATAGCATCCATTTGTAACAATTTAACAATTTCAAATAATCCCGAAATAATCGTATTAATTCGCGTTTGTTATTTACGCCAATTAATATAACTATTTCTAGAATCTACACTATCATTTCATGTAGATTAAAGATTATAACATTTCAGTTTCACTTGGTCGTTCAATTTCAATTACAACGGTTAATTCAATACATTCAGTAGTCTAAAGTGACACTTATCAATTCCACAAGTCAAGCAATTTAAAGGGTCAATTTTACTATTCAATATTCATCATATAAGAGGTCAAGTTTAACATATGTCATTCGGAATTTTATATCTATTCTATACCAAATTCAGTTTCAAATTTATTATTAATTACAATAACAACAAATTTAATATCACATAGTAAATTGGTGTCATAACTATTTAACATACTAACTTCAATTCAAATTTTTACATCAATCAATTTAACGTTCAAATTACATTCATAACATCCAACATCTAATTATCCTAGTATAATAGATTTTGAGTCGTGAATAGAAAATATTCACCTTGCGTGGTTAGAGATTTGACGACGAAACACGAAGACGAATAGATACGAGACACTAACAAGCTCAATGCAAAATGAACGCAACAACGATGAAGCAAGACAGATCTGACAAGCTGAAGGTAACTTAGGACTCCGAAGCAGTAGCTGGAAATAAAACATAGCAACAACGTGAGCAACTAGAATGCTAAGAATTTCATTGCTATGTAATATACAGTTTTCCATATAAACTCGTATAAAATAAAAACAAAATCAGTTATGGCCAAGTCGAAGTGGATGAAAGCGATGGTGCTGGTTGGACTGGCGGACGGCAGTGGGCTGATGGCGGGCGGAGCTGGCGAAGGCGAGTGGGCAGGGGCAGAACTGGGCAGGGTAGGGGAGGCGGAATGGGTCTGGGTGGGGTCTGGCGGAGCTGGGCAGGCCAGGGGAGGCGGGTGGGGTCAGGGTGCTGTCTGGGCGGAGGGCGTGGCTCGGGGTCTGGGCACGGAGGTCGAAGGCGGGTCTGGGGCGGGGCCTGGGCGAAGTCTGGGGCGGAGGTCAGGGGCGGAGGTCAGGGGCGAAGTCTGGGGCGGAGGTCAGGGGCGGAGGTCAGGGGCGGAGGTCAGGGGCGGGTGCAGCCTGGGCGCGGTGGCAGCAGCCGGGACGTGGCTGGAGGTGGGTCAGTCGGTGGCTGGTATGGCGCTGGGTGCGGTGGGAGACGGGGTGCAGCAGTCAGGGAGGTGCGAAGGCTGGGGTGGCTGTGATAACGGAAGGTGGTGGTTGATGAGGGGAGAGGCAACGTGCATGGATGCCTTCACTTTATTATTTGCTTGAAGGAGGAAGTATGAAGAAGGAGAAAGGAACGTGAGGAAGAGGAAAATGTACCTGAAGCTTAGGAATGAGCAGTGGAGAAAGTGCCAGAACGAAATGATTTCTTTTGTGTTTAAAATCAAGTAACAGTCATAAACTTTTTTCTTTTGAGTTTCGAAAGGTCACATTCATTCCCAAATGTCTGCTCCTATTCCCAATGCAACCCTTCACACTTCATCTCCCCACTAACTCATTTAATAACAGCTAGGATAAATTTTGCATTGTTTGTGAACGGCTGAAGGAAATTTGGCTGAGTACTATTTGATTTGTCCGTCGGGAACCGATGAATTAACACGAATAAATTTACGTCCGACTCCGATTTACAAAAATGAGTATACCGTTTTGATCAGTGCGACGATGCGGTTCCAACGGTACACAGATTATTGCGATACGATGGTTTTATAAAATTTGTATTTACGCCGCTTAAATTGTACGTTTTGCAAAATAAGATAAACGGAGTAGGCGATGACAGTTTTAGACGAAACGAATCATAAAATCTTGATCAGAATAATTTTTACAAGCGGACTGTGTAAAAATATTTGGATTTGGAAGATAAATTTTCCGCAGCTTTATATGGACTAATATACAGTAAAACGCGAACGGACTTTACTGTAATATTTTTCAACGAAACTTTTTCTATGTCCATATCTAACTAGACGTATGTCACAAATAAAGTTTGGATGTAAATTTAGATCGTTTAAAATTTCAAAATTTTTATTGAAACGATGAATTTAAAATTTTAAATTGGGTTGAAATTTAGGGTCGTTACAATCTCCCCCACTCAAAACTTTTCGTCCTCGAAAAGGAACGATACGAGTGAAGTAGAAGTGAAATAAGTAGAAAAGTCACGATAGATTTCAAGAAATTTGAATAATACCTGAAATTAATAGTTCGGGGTTTGAATCCCGGATACTATCCTCAGTTTCCCATGTGCAATCCCGCTCATCTGCACTCCACTGAACTTTGACGAGATTTACCGACTTCCTTCTGAGTTGCTTTGTCTCACGGTCAACTATCCGAAGTGGCTTCCGCTCAATAGTCAAGTCAGGCTCAATAACTATTTCATCCAACTGAGCAGTAGGGATGGTCATAGATGGATCGTGTACAACCTTGCGAAGGTGTGAGACGTGGAATACGTTGTGAACACCAGCGAACTTTTCTGGTAATGCAACTCTATATGCTAATGTTCCAACTCTTTCTGTAATCTCAAACGGACCAACGAATCTGGGAGCTAATTTCCCTTTTCTTCCAAATCGAACAATATTCCTCAAAGGTGACACCTTCAGAAATACTTTGTCTCCTATACTGAATTCGAGGTCTCTTCTCCTTTTGTCGGCATAGCTTTTCTGCCTATCCTGTGCCGTCTTTATCTTCTTCCTGACTTCTTCGACCTTTTCAGAAGCTTCCATAATCATTTCTGGTCCAAGCACTAACCGATCTCCCGATTCAATCCAACAGGCTGGCGATTTGCATGGCCGTCCATATAAGGCTTCGAACGGTGCCATACCAATGCTTGCCTGGTTGATAAAGGATAATTAATTCAAATTCAAATATACTTATTCAATTTGAAATTCACATTCTTTACCTGGTAACTATTATTATAAGTGAATTCAACCAAGTGAAGATGGTCTTCCCAAGATCCACCAAAGTCAATAATACAAGCTCGGAGAAGATCTTCCAAAATCTGATTTACCCTCTCAGTTTGGCCATCTGTCTGAGGATGATAAGCTGTGCTCAGATTCAGTTTGGTGCCCAAAGTATCCTGGAATGCTTTCCAGAATTTACTGGTGAAAATAGGGTCGCGATCACATACAATACTAGATGGTACACCATGAAGTTTAACAACTTCCCTCATGTATATCTCGGCCAAACTAGAGGCTGTACGAGTGGTCTTGACTGGAATAAAGTGAGCGGACTTCGTCAGTCTATCGACAATTACCCATATGCTTTCGTTACCCTTTCTAGTTCTAGGCAGCCCATCAATAAAGTCCATAGAAATTTGCTCCCATTTCCAACCTGGAATCTCTAGCGGTTGGAGCAATCCTGCTGTCTTTCTGTGATCTGCTTTAACTTGTTGGCAAGTGGTGCACCTGCTAACATAGATAGAAATATCGCGCTTCATTCCACTCCACCAATATAGTTTCTTCATATTCTGGTACATTTTGGTAGCACCGGGATGAATTGAAAGCGAAGATTTATGATTTTCTCGCAGCACTTCCTGTCTAAGACCATCGACATTAGGAACACAAATACGATTGTCGATTCTCAAAACTCCATTACTATCAACTTGTGCCCCCACTTTGTTGTCGGCATTACTTACTCTACCCATAACTAATTCCTTCATACGATAGAGCAAAGTGTCTTCATATTGCTTAGCTTTAATGCGATCCATAAGAGATGGAGAGATACTAAGCTGGAATAACATGCCTTCGATAATATTGCAACAAGACAATGCTTTGCTGCGGCTCAAAGCATCTGCTACAACATTTGCTTTCCCCGGTGTATAAGTGATGTCGAGGTCGTAGGCAGCTAAGAATTCAAGCCATCGGACTTGCCTCTGGTTCAAATCCTTTTGAGAAAAGATATACCTCAAGGACTTATGATCAGTAAATAGTTCGAACTTTGTTCCCAAAAGATGATGCCTCCAAAGTTTCAAAGCAAATACAACAGCAAGAAGCTCAAGATCATGAGTGGCATAGTTCAATTCATGGGTCTTCAACTGACGACCAGCATAAGCAATAACCTTTCCATTTTGCATAAGAACAGCGCCTAAACCTTCTCGGCAAGCATCCGTATAAACAGTCAATCCTTCACTTCCATCGATGACTGCAAGAACTGGGGCTGAAGTTAATTTACTCTTCAACTCATTGAAAGCTGATTCGCACTTCTCACTCCAAATAAACCTAACATCCTTCCGAGTTAAAGCAGTAAGTGGGGCAGAAATCCGGGCAAAGTGCTCAATAAATCTGCGATAATATCCAGCTAGGCCCAAGAAACTACGGATATCAGTAGGAGTTTTAGGGGTCTCCCAATCCTGTAGAAAATTTCAAATTAGAAAGTGATAAGAGGAATTGAATAAAATAGCAAATAGGGTGGACTTACATTGATTACGGCGATCTTAGCTGGATCGACCGAGATTCCGTTTTCAGAAACTATGTGGCCCAGGAATCTCACTTCATCTCGCCAGAAGTGGCATTTGGAGAATTTGGCCTTAAGTTGATGATTTCGGAGAGTTTCCAGAACATAAGCAAGGTGTGTCTCATGCTCCTTCTTGTCTTTGGAGAAGACGAGGATATCATCAATGAAAACAAGAACAAACTTGTTAAGAACATCACGGAAAACTCGATTCATCAAGTCAACGAAATAAGCAGGTGCGTTGGTCAAACCGAATGGCATAACCAACCATTCATAGAATCCATTCTCAGTACGGAAAGCTGTCTTATGGATACTATCTTCAGCAACTCTGAGTTGGTGGAACCCAGTGGCTAGATCCAGCTGTGAGAAAACTTTAGCACCATGAAGCTGGTCGAATAAATCGTTGATGCGGGGCATCGGATAACGATTCTTGAGAGTGCGTTTGTTCAGTTCCCGGTAATCAACACACATGCGAAGAGATCCATCTGATTTAGTGACAAATACAACTGCGGCGCCCCATTCAGAGCAACTTCTTCTAATCAAACCTTTAGCAAATAGATCATCAATTTGGGTTTTTAGTTCGGCTTTCTCTTTAGGTGCCATCCTTCGGTGTGGGAGAACTACGGGAGTAGCTCCAGGAATAAGGTCAATACGGAAATCGATTTCCCGTTTGGGCGGTAGAGAGTTAACCTCTCCAAATACATCGGGAAATTTCTGAACAATAGGTGTAGTACTGAGATCATCCGGATGAGCATCAAGAGAGAATATGAAGCTTCCGGCATACTTCTGAGGTGATTTGCATTCTATGACAAGCGGTATGCCCTTGTCATTGACTAGAGAAACAGAACGAGCTTTGCAAGAAATAACAGCATCGAAATTTCTTAACCAATCAGCACCTAACAAGATGTCAAATGCTGCGAAGCCAAGCACATAAAAATCCCAAGTGAATCGATATCTTCCGTATAAGAGCACGACCTCTTTACAAATTCTGCTGAGGTTGGCAAGTCCTCCAATAGGGTTGGAGACGCATAGGGAAGTAGTAGCAAGAGTAGGTTCTAATTTGAGCTTATTACAGAGATCAATAGATATGAAGCTATGAGAAGCACCAGTATCGAATAATACCCTAATAGGTAAATCATGTAAAGAAAAAGTACTTCGTAAGGTACCTTGGTCATCCTGAGCAGGTGGTGGAGGTGGTGTAGGGGTGGTGATAGCAAATACTCTAGATGGTGTGCCACGCTTATACATTGGGCATTCCTTCTTGAAATGACCCGGCTGGAGGCAGACATAGCATAAATCCTTCCTAGTCGTAGAAGGTGGTGGAATAGCAGCTCCAGTAGATGGACAACTATTGGCATAATGGCCCTTCTTATCGCACTTGAAGCATGTGATATTAGCAAGATCGATAGGGCTTTTCTGAGCATAACCCAATCCTGTAGTCTTCTGCCAAGCTTTCTTTTGTTGATCAAAGTTCATCTTCCTCTTCCCAGGCTGACTAGAAGAGAGCTGAGTAGGGGCAGCCTTGGCAGTGGTTCCCTTAGGCTTCGACTCATATCTAAGGGCAAAATCAATAAGCTCTGTGAAAGTGGAGCGAATGTGTCCGGTAAGCAGGTCATAATATTCTGGTCTAGCTCCCAAAATGAATTTCTCGTTCTTCAAAAGTGGTGTGTCTATCAAACCCGGTCCAAACTTGGAGAGTTCATTAAATTTCCTCTCGTACTCAGAAATAGTCATACTGCCTTGCTTAAGATCCATGAAAGCTCTATAAAGTTGGGTTTTCCCAGCAGCTGGCATCCATTGTGCCGAGAAGGTATCCCTAATCAAAGATAGACAAGATGAATAACATTTCAAAGATAGAAGGAAGAATTTTAAACCACTAGAATCCAAACTATTCGTACCTAAACTGGGCCCAAGTGATGGTGTCCTCCTCGATACGAGAAGTAACGGATTCCCACCAATCTTGTGCGGCATCTTGGAGTTGCCAAGCAGCAAGCTGACGCTTCTGAGCATCAGTAATTTCCAATCCAGAAAATATCTTCTCCAAACTCTTAAGCCATTGCTGAGCCTCTATGATGTTCTCGGATCCAGAAAATTTAGTACCTCCCAGTTGCGAATACTCCTTGCTAAGAGTAGTGAATTTGACAGGAGCTGGAGCGGCAGGTGCAGCCTGGGCAGGACCATTGCCTCTTCCACCTCTAACATTTCTTCTGGTACTCATCCTGAAATACCAAAAGAGATTTAGAACCAAAGATAAGATAATAGAATGCTAAGAAAACTAATCAACGAATCAAGGGAGCTTGAACTTTTGAAAGGATTTGGATATTGAATCGATTCTCCTCATTCTAGAGTATTGCTACTCTATCTCTAATGAGTTTCTTATAATCCCGAACTAAGGTTTTTTTTTGGGAAACCTGGCTCTGATACCAACTGTAACATCCCGTATATTTGGACCATTTAAATTGACAAAAATCCACACTTGTCAACTTAAATAATACAAAACACAGAACATTATGGGATTATAAGTACATAAATGTAAATGAGAATCAATACAACATCACAGACTCAGAACAGTCACAGAATAATGCAGCGGAAAATACATCGTCATAATAGTAGTTCATGAAGCTACTACAGAGAATACAACAATGTCTCAACATAAAGCGACTGAAAGAGATACAAGATGTCCAATACAAAAGTACATCAAATACTGAAAATAAAATGATATAGATAAAAGCTAAGCCTTCAGCATCTTCGACCAACCTTGACCAGCAACGGAATATCTTCAGACTGACCCGAGCATATGCAAAAGAACCACTCGAGTCAGGACTCAAAATCTTATACAGGATAATCAAATGCATATAATAAAGTCCATAACTCAAAGGTGAATATAAACATCATTAAGGGATCGATAAACTACCTACAGAATACGCTAAATAGATAATGTCTAATCCATAAAGTAAGATATCAAAATAGGGTTAAGCAGGGCCCATACACCTCTTAACCTGTTTATTCCCAAAAGCATATACAAGACCGTAGTTTCCCCAAAACCGGAAGTCACCAGAGGGCAATCCATATACTAAAGGTACAAATCAAAATCGTAGTGGTCTCGAATAGGATAATCAGTATGACAAGGTACATGAGGCGATACCAACTAGGATACTAGTAGTTGCGTGATCCGGACTGATGTTGGGCATAGCAGCTACTATCCCAACACCGCGAAACAACACTCCCAAATCAAGGGGTGCACCCAAATCGAATCACAAAAGTAATAGATAAGGTATCGAAGAAGTGTGTCCGCTAGAGGTAGCGAACCTCAATGGCCCGGCGCGGCTCCTGTTTTAGTCATGTCAGGGGTCATCCAAAATCGTTCTCTTTCTTCAGTCAACGCGTTCATCAGAACCATCCACTTCGTTCTGGATCAACACTTCGCGTATATTAGTTATTAAAGTGGTTTCGGTATCGACAGAGAGTATGTCCATAATCCGATCCCGGACTCTTTAATAACTACGTATTTATTACCCAACAGTCAACCTTTTATTAAAGTTAAAACAATCAAGTCCAAAGGTCAAGTTGCAAATTTGACTTCCAAATTTGATATTTCATAATTCGGTTCATTTTATTTATAAAATCTTATTTCGAAAAGAAATTCTAGTTCAAACCCTTTAGTTACCAAATTTAAGTATTCACTTTACACAACATTTCACTTATTGAATCAAATTCAAATTCAAGGATTACACGTAATAGTAAATCTTAGTTCAACTCATTAAATCAAGTTTATTCTTTAAATTCATATTTACATTCCTAGGTTCATTTCTATATCAATTTCATTTACTACCTTCTCTTTGTCAAAACTTCGTTATTCATTTATCAAAACTCGAAATTTAATCACTTTATCTTCTAACCTATTTACTTCTTAAATCTCATTTCGATTAACTTTGTTAAAACACTTTGTTTAACCAACTAAATTCACAAATCCGTTTCAATTCATTACATTAATTCGTTCTCATTTATTTCAATTAAATTCTTTATTCCAACAAATCTAATTCATTTAATTCGATAAAATTTATTTTATTTATTTCAACAAGTTCATTAATTCATTTAATAAAATCATTTATTTATTCCAAAACAAATCATTTATTCAATTTAATAAAATCATTTTATTTTATTTTATTTTTTTTTTTCAACAAATTTATTTATATTTACGTTACCAAATTTCAATACCATTTTCTAAGTTCATTCCATGATTTCAAATAAGTCCCAATTTCAAAACGTTCTTTGTTGACCGTTCGGTTTCTTATTTTAATTATCTATCCTAGGCCAATTCATTCAATTTGGGTATTTATCATTTCAACCCAATTCTATTTAAATTCAAAATCAAACATACAAAGGGGAACTTGCAGTGTGATAGCTGGGATGGTGTCAAAGTAAATAAACAAGCAATAGCATCCATTTGTAACAATTTAACAATTTCAAATAATCCCGAAATAATCGTATTAATTCGCGTTTGTTATTTACGCCAATTAATATAACTATTTCTAGAATCTACACTATCATTTCATGTAGATTAAAGATTATAACATTTCAGTTTCACTTGGTCGTTCAATTTCAATTACAACGGTTAATTCAATACATTCAGTAGTCTAAAGTGACACTTATCAATTCCACAAGTCAAGCAATTTAAAGGGTCAATTTTACTATTCAATATTCATCATATAAGAGGTCAAGTTTAACATATGTCATTCGGAATTTTATATCTATTCTATACCAAATTCAGTTTCAAATTTATTATTAATTACAATAACAACAAATTTAATATCACATAGTAAATTGGTGTCATAACTATTTAACATACTAACTTCAATTCAAATTTTTACATCAATCAATTTAACGTTCAAATTACATTCATAACATCCAACATCTAATTATCCTAGTATAATAGATTTTGAGTCGTGAATAGAAAATATTCACCTTGCGTGGTTAGAGATTTGACGACGAAACACGAAGACGAATAGATACGAGACACTAACAAGCTCAATGCAAAATGAACGCAACAACGATGAAGCAAGACAGATCTGACAAGCTGAAGGTAACTTAGGACTCCGAAGCAGTAGCTGGAAATAAAACATAGCAACAACGTGAGCAACTAGAATGCTAAGAATTTCATTGCTATGTAATATACAGTTTTCCATATAAACTCGTATAAAATAAAAACAAAATCAGTTATGGCCAAGTCGAAGTGGATGAAAGCGATGGTGCTGGTTGGACTGGCGGACGGCAGTGGGCTGATGGCGGGCGGAGCTGGCGAAGGCGAGTGGGCAGGGGCAGAACTGGGCAGGGTAGGGGAGGCGGAATGGGTCTGGGTGGGGTCTGGCGGAGCTGGGCAGGCCAGGGGAGGCGGGTGGGGTCAGGGTGCTGTCTGGGCGGAGGGCGTGGCTCGGGGTCTGGGCACGGAGGTCGAAGGCGGGTCTGGGGCGGGGCCTGGGCGAAGTCTGGGGCGGAGGTCAGGGGCGGAGGTCAGGGGCGAAGTCTGGGGCGGAGGTCAGGGGCGGAGGTCAGGGGCGGAGGTCAGGGGCGGGTGCAGCCTGGGCGCGGTGGCAGCAGCCGGGACGTGGCTGGAGGTGGGTCAGTCGGTGGCTGGTATGGCGCTGGGTGCGGTGGGAGACGGGGTGCAGCAGTCAGGGAGGTGCGAAGGCTGGGGTGGCTGTGATAACGGAAGGTGGTGGTTGATGAGGGGAGAGGCAACGTGCATGGATGCCTTCACTTTATTATTTGCTTGAAGGAGGAAGTATGAAGAAGGAGAAAGGAACGTGAGGAAGAGGAAAATGTACCTGAAGCTTAGGAATGAGCAGTGGAGAAAGTGCCAGAACGAAATGATTTCTTTTGTGTTTAAAATCAAGTAACAGTCATAAACTTTTTTCTTTTGAGTTTCGAAAGGTCACATTCATTCCCAAATGTCTGCTCCTATTCCCAATGCAACCCTTCACACTTCATCTCCCCACTAACTCATTTAATAACAGCTAGGATAAATTTTGCATTGTTTGTGAACGGCTGAAGGAAATTTGGCTGAGTACTATTTGATTTGTCCGTCGGGAACCGATGAATTAACACGAATAAATTTACGTCCGACTCCGATTTACAAAAATGAGTATACCGTTTTGATCAGTGCGACGATGCGGTTCCAACGGTACACAGATTATTGCGATACGATGGTTTTATAAAATTTGTATTTACGCCGCTTAAATTGTACGTTTTGCAAAATAAGATAAACGGAGTAGGCGATGACAGTTTTAGACGAAACGAATCATAAAATCTTGATCAGAATAATTTTTACAAGCGGACTGTGTAAAAATATTTGGATTTGGAAGATAAATTTTCCGCAGCTTTATATGGACTAATATACAGTAAAACGCGAACGGACTTTACTGTAATATTTTTCAACGAAACTTTTTCTATGTCCATATCTAACTAGACGTATGTCACAAATAAAGTTTGGATGTAAATTTAGATCGTTTAAAATTTCAAAATTTTTATTGAAACGATGAATTTAAAATTTTAAATTGGGTTGAAATTTAGGGTCGTTACAATATGTGTTTCTTTAACGCTGCTCCACTCTTCCCCTTCATTTCCTTAATAAAAACCATGATTCAAATTTGCATAATTTTTTTTTGACAAGATTCGGATAATAAACAAAATCATTTTGAGAATCATCAATTAAGCTAAGAATTTGATTCTCTTCAAAAAGAACATTGACCTCATATGAAGGAAAATTACTGAAGATAGCAAATTTTCTCGTATAGACCTTTCCAAAGTTTACATAGCTAATGTAAGCTTTGATAGCTTCTGGATAATTGTAGAGGAACTCTTTGGTGGCCTTGGATAGTCTCATGGTGAATGGAGTGCTTGAGGAAGCCATTTTTGAAGAAAATAGAGAGCTTGAGAGTTTGAAAGAGAGTTTGAATTTTGAAATGAAAGTGAAAAGATAGGATAAAGTTAAGGAGATAGATTGATATTTAAGAGCCACGTTCTCCGGTCAAGAGATACCTTTTCAGAGCTTTGGAATTGGTGAAGAGGTGGAGGGAAATTCAAAGTCTTGAATTCAAATTTGAACTTCAAATTTCTGGCAGGGATGTCGACATGGGGGGTAGGGTCATGTCGACATAGGTCCCATAAATTATGTGACTTATTTTTCCTACTTTATTTAATATCTATATCTATATATCATATAATCTAATTTATATTTTATCTGAAATAATATTAAATATAATAACACTTTAATATTAATATTTTAATATTAAAATATTATTAAAATAATATTGTTTTGAAAATCAAAATTTTAAATTCAAACAACAGGCAATTTCAAAACATGCAAACAACCAAACATTCAAACAAGCAATTTCAGTCAATATAATTTAAATGCGTACCTATTTTTAGATTCATATTTTCGAGATCATCAGACTCATGAATAGCTGTAAAGTACATGCTTGAATTTTCTGTCTCTTGATCTTCATCACTAGAGGATGAGTCTGAATCATCTAGTGTAGCAGTATATGCTCTCTTTCTTTTCTTTGACGAATCATTACTTGGAGAAAATTTCTGTTTATACGGACGCGGACAATCTCTTTTTAAGTGGCCTGGCTCATCACAATTGTAGCATCTGACGTTGTTTTGAGTCTCATTACTATTTCCAGTATTCTTGTGATCATTTCTCTTGTAATTGTTCATCTTTCTGTATTTCAAAAACTTTCTAAAATTCCTTCGCATCAAGGGTATTTCTTCATCGTCGTCACTCTTTGAGTCTGAACCATCTGTTATTGCATTGAATGCTATTGATTTCTTTTCTGAGGCCTTGCTTTCTCTTCTCCCTTGCATTTGTACTTCAAATGACATCAAATTCCCAATCAATTCTTCAATTTTCAGAGTACTAATATCATTAGCCTCTTCAATTGCTAGAGTCTTCTGATCCCATTCCGGAGTGAGTGAATTTAGAATTTTTTTAACTTGATCTTCTTCGAAAAAGTTCTTTCCTAATGCAATTAGTGAGTGCACAATGTATAGAAACCTAATGTACATGTCTAAAATGGACTCATTTGGATTCATCTTGAATAATTGAAACTGATTGGTCAAGATAGATATTTTGGTCTGTTTATCTTTGCTTGTTCCTTCATGAGTAACTTGCAAAGTTTTCTAGATCTCATATGCAAACTTACAGACAAACACTCTATTAAATTCATTCCTATCAAGTGAACAGAATAGAATATTCAAGGCTTTGGAATTGTTTTGTGCAACAGTCTTTTGCTCAGCGGTCCACTGTGAAAAATTAGTTGTGGGTTTAATGTACTCAGTTTGTGTGATATTCCAAGTGTCTAATCCTATTGATTGTAAATAGTTTTTCATCCTACATGCCTAATATGCATAGTTACTGCCATTAAAAAGTGGTAGTCTGGCAGTAGACTGACCCTCTACAAATGAACTAGTGATAGTGTTAATCTTTTCAAATTAAACACAAGCAGATGCAATTCACAAACACAGAGACAAACATGGAACCAGACACAGATGCAAATAGTAAATAAAAGCAGTAAAGGAAATAACACACTGGAATTTTATACTGGTTCGGAGTTACCCTACATCCAGTCCCATACAATTTCTTGTGCAGATTTCTTTTCAAATATAATGTCGATATTACAACCTCGATTTCAAGGCCATGAGATACACCCTCCTATCTCCGAGTCCAGGACAAACTCTCTTGATTTAACCAGGCTACAAGATCACCTAATTGATTTATGGGCTACAATCACACCCAATTGATTTACGAGCCAGAATCACACCGTTTTCAATCACAATTTGATAGAGAGAGACTCGATACACTTCGATCTTTCGATCTTTGATTACAAATGATTCTATAACTCTAAATAGCACTGAGATCTTTGAGAGAGAGTGGTAGAGAATCAAACTAGAGACGATCGAGTTTGATTCACTTAGGATTTTGGCAGATTTTTGTTAAAGCATTTGAAATATAAGAGAATATTTGAGTGGAGAAGAAGGAGTGAAGAAATGAAGAAAAACTAACTTAAAATTCGTTGAAAACAACTGGTATATATAGGAGAACAATGGTCATGTCCATTCGCGAAAGGTTATGACGAATAGATATTTTTTTTTTGAGAAAAATGAGTGATCCTCACGAGGAGGAGAGCACTCATATAATTTTATTCTACACTATTGAGGAGCTGCCAACAAGCTTGGCAGATAGCAATGTCTCCCTATACAAAATAAAAAATATACAAAAACAACCCCCAAAAACCTATGCAACTAAGGTCCAAAATAAATTACAAAAAAACTAAAAATAAAAAAAACAATGACCTCGGCATCTCATAGTCTAATATCAACAACTGCAGCTGCAAAGAATAACTAAACAAAAAATGTGAAATAGAACTACCAATATGTATACATAGGATAAATATGTATGTATATGTATGTATATATGTGTGTGTGTGTGTGTGTATATATATATATATATATATATATATATATATATATATATATATATTAATCTTATAAATGAGCAACATGATATATATCAAAAGTTATTAAAATAAACCAACATTGACCCACCAACGAAAATATCAACTCATCTAACGCTAAAACAAAAGCCCACATTCGTTTTGTCAATTAAGATTAAAGCATGAAAAAATGCTATTACATAAAGTTTTTAACCTTGGCCCACTAACAAAAAATGCTATTATAGAATAGAAAAACATGGCCCAGAACATTAGAAATATTATGCCACAACCCACTATCAATTAACATTGAAAGCATATATACGAGACTCGACTACAGCTAAATCAAATATGCATATTCATCCAACAGTTAGAAACTAAAGCAAGAAACGAATTATTGAGATTGAACGCATGCTATGTAAATAAAGAAATCATGATAGAAAAAACATATATACTATTCGAACTAAGCATACTATTCACATGAATAATATATCAAACCATCCCTATACACAACCAGTTTGTAATATAAACTATATACAAATAATTCAACTGCAAATGTGAGGTAATGCTAAGATCAAAGCTAATACAAAATTATGTTGATAGTATTATATAACAGTTCATTTGGGATCTAGGCCTTGAAACAGCTAATAAATAAGAACTACTATCGACTGACACTGAAAGTATATATACAATATATACTATATACAAATGATTCAACTACAAATGTGAGGTAATAACTAAAATCAAAGCTAATACAAAATTATGTTGATAGTACTAGTAATATAACAGTTCCTTTGGGATCTAAGCCTTGAACAGCTGACAACCACTATTCATCTAACAGTTAAAACTCATCTAACAGTTCTAAACAGCTGATAGAAAAGTATATATATAAAACTCATCTAAAACTGAATAAAAAAATGCATATTCATCTAACAGTTAAAGACTAAAACAAGAAATAGACAGTTGAGATTGAATCGCCTGCCATGTCTATAAATATACCATGACAGAATATCCACATATATAATTTAAACTAAACTTACTGTCCTCAAGAATAATAAAGCAAACCCTGTAAACAACCAGTATAAAATATATGCAACTAATACAACTGCATTTGCAAGGCAATAGCTAAAAACAAAGCTAATACAAAATAATGTTGGCAGAAGTAGTAATATAACAGTTCCTTTAGGGTATCAGAAACAATAGCAATTAACCCAGGTATTTAACAAAAGCAAAAACAGTTCTAAATAGCTTAATATTATGAAGAAATTGTATCATAAACCAAACCTTTAATAAACATTTACCTAGGCCATGAATAGTTGAAAGAAAGTAAAAATGAAAGTACCTGTTTTGAAATGTCAAGGAACGAAATTGACTTACAGAAGATATATGAACATATCAATGAACCTATATTTCAGATCAAGTTAGCAAACAATAAAAAATGCAACTATCTGCTTAAAACATAAGGATCAGCTGAAAAACCTATAAAATGTGCTCACTGTAACAAAAACAAAAGTTAGAATATGAATTATGTTTAAAATATATTAAGAAACAAAAATTTGTTAATTGTTTTCTTAATATGATAATGCTAATACGACATAACAGTAGAGTAAAACACAAGAAAACAGAAGTAATAGTAGCTATTAGTTATTGTTTATAAAGTAACATAACAGTAAATTGTTATCTAGTATCTATTTATTTCTATCCATTACAACTATTTAATTACCTGTTTTCAATAATTATTATGGAAACAAAAAAGATAAGAAATTAACTGTTACATGAAGTTAACAATATAAATATCTAACTAAAAATAAAGTAAAGATATTTTAACATAGCAAGTTAAACTACCTGTGTCATGAAATCAAATTTTAACCACGGTAAATAAATAGAGATATTCAAACTATTAAATTTGTTTGAGAAACCTAATCATAAAAAACTTAATAGTATAAAAGTTAACTATAATTCATTAAAAACAATATCTTTTAAATTTATAACTGTAAACACAGAATATATTAGAAAGCTATAGGTTAAAAAGTTATGTCTGCAATACAAAATAAAAGAAAGATTTTCTATTGATGATAAAAATAAAAATAGGTAAAGTAATATAACAACAGGATATATTGTTGAAAGAAATAAGAAAATTTACCACATCTACTATCAAAAAATAAAAAAATATAACAAATACACTAGAAAAGAAGTAATATATAACAAATTGTATAAAGTTAATACTCTAATAAAGGCAAATTGTTAAAAAAATTCCTAGATAGAATGTCAAAATAATATACATTCAGACTAATCAAGCTATTATTATTATGAAAACAGATTTCCTAAAAATATCTATATGAAATTTTGATTTTCTAAGGAAATTCTTAAAATTTATATTTTTATTTAACTTATAACTAGGATTTGAAATCCAATTTAAAGTAAAGATGGAAATAACATATATTATATGATCTAAAGATAAATTAGACTTATTAAATATATGCTTATTTCTATCAAACCAAATATACCAACAAATAATAGTGAAAATAAAGTTGAATAAAAATCTATTTAACCTCGTGTAATGAAATCTAATATTATTCCAGTATATCTCACTAGTGATATAAGTAAAGTATATATTAAAATTGAATAGACTTAAAGTTTTTACAAGAATATATTTGGTTTTATTACAATTAAAATGTAAATGCATAATATCCTCCTTTTCATTATTACAAAAATAACATTTATTATCATTAAAAATATTTTTCTTTTTTTAATAATTCAATAGTATTTAATTTTTTATGTATAGTTAACCACATATGTACTTTAGCCTTAGGTGGAGCATTGGCTTTCCAAATGTATTTAAAAATATTCAATTTAATTCCAAAAAAGTCAATAAATTTGTAAAAAGGATTAGATGTGTAATTTTTTACTTCTATCCCAACACCAATTAATAATATCGTTATCATTATAAATATTATAGTATTCTAATTTAACACACAATACTGCAAATTGAACAAAAGAAATACCAGTTAATGTGCGGTTAAAATTAAATTCCCAAGGAGAATTTAACTCAGGTCTATAAATATCAGAAATTAGAACGAATTTAAAATTACAAATTTCATGTAATTCTTCAAATTCCACTTCAAGAGGAATATTCGATAGCCAACAATCATGCCAAAACGAGGTATTATTACCTAAATGTACAATAATATTAATTCCTAGTTTATATATGTTAAAATTCAACATTATTGATTTCCAAATATGAGATATATTATTATAGTTACTAATACATAAATTAGCCAAATTAAAAGTACCACCATACCATTGATTTGAGACTAGTTCTTTCCATAAAGAAATTTCATTATTATCTCTAAATTTTCAAAACTATTTTCCTAAAAGAGAAATATTTAAATTATACAAATTTATAATCCCCAAACCTCCTTCATTTTTAGATTTACAGACCATTTCCCAATTTACATGACATTTAATACTACTATTGGAATTATCACCACTCCATAAAAAAACCCTTCTCAATTTATCAATTTTATCTATTACCTAGTTAGAAAAACGATAAAATGACATCCAGTAAATAGGTAATGCAGATAACTCCAAATTAATAAGAACAATTCTACCCGCTCTCGATAGGAATTTACTATTCCAATTAGAAAGTCTGTTATTAACTTTATCAATAATGGTATTCCAATCATCTTGTTTAAGTTTTTGTGGTCTAATTAAAAAACCTAGATATTCAAAAGGAAATTTCAATGTATTACAATATTAAGTAAGTGCAATATGATTTTCTAAATTATCTATATCATTTACTACTAAGACAACACTTTTATCGAAATTAATCTTTAAACCCGAAAGAAGTTCAAAACTGTATAAGATAAATTTAAGTGCAATAATATGTTTACGTAGATGAGACGTAAAAATCATGGTATCATCTGCAAATTGTAATACAGAAAGACCATTGTTAATAATCTCATTACCAATACAATCTAATATTCTATTTTTAGTAGCTAATTTAATGATTCTAAAAAAAACATCAGTAGCCAAATTAAAAAGTAATGGTGAAAGAGGATCCCCTTGTCTGAGACCATGTCTAGACTGAATTTTATTCCCTAATATTCCATTAACCATAATACTAGAATTACCTGTAGATAATAAGGACATAATCCAATTAATCCACCTAGTACTAAAACCCCTAGCTGTTAATACCTCTTTAAGGAAATACCAATCAACCGAATCAAAGGCTTTAGCAAAATTCAATTTTAAAAGAGAACAAGTGATATTATTTTTACAACCGTAATTAATATATTCTTGAATTGTCGCTATACCATCCGTAATATTCCTACCCTTAATAAAAGCAGTTTGAGAGCTATCAATTAATGCATTCATTTTAGTACTAAATCTATTAGCTAAAACTTTAGAGATAATTTTAAAAGAACAATATAATAAAGAAATAGGACGAAAGTCTTTCAGTTGATTAGCACCTAATTTTTTGTGAAGAAGTATTACGTTTGCGTAATTGAATCTTCCAATTTGCAAGGAACCTATATAAAATTCATTAAACATTTTAATAATATCATCTTTTAGAATATTCGAAAAAAAATTGTAAAACAAAATGGGAAATCCGTCCGGTCCGAGAGCCTTGTCTTTCGGCATATCTTTAATAGCTCTTATAATTTCTTCTTCATTAAAAGGATCATCTAAATCAGTTAAGTCAACTTTAGAATCTTCATTGTAAAGCAAATCCCAATTAGCTCTAATCCTATGCCTATTAGTTGCACCAAAGATGTTTCTTTGATAATTAGTAAATTCCATATTAAGGTCTACTTGGTCAAAAATCTCAACATCATTGATAAAAATGGAATTAATGGAATTACATTGTTTTCTACAATTAGCTATTTTATGAAAAATTTTAGTATCTAAGTCTCCTTCATCCATCCAATGAATTCTAGACCTTTGCTTCCACATAATTTCTTCTTGAAAAATAATTTTATTTAGTTCCTCCTTTAAATTAATAAGAACATTTTTTTTAGAAATATTTGAAGCTCTCAGTTCTTCAATTTTATTTAATTTAAGAATATCATTCATTGGTTTTTCCTTTTTAATACTAATATTACCAAAAACATCTTTTTTCCATTTTTTGAGAAAAAATCTTAACTCTCTAAGTTTTCTAACCCAGACTTTAGCAATATTATTTGGAAATTTTAAGTTATAATTATTCATAGAAAGCCATTTATTTGCTACCAAATCTTTAAAATTATTCTCCCATAACCACATCTTTTCAAATCTAAAATTTTTATTACCAATAATCGCATTAGAACAGTATAAAACAATTGGACAATGGTTCGAAAAAAATATATGGAAGCCCAACAACTTTGCAAGAAGGAAATTTGTCCTCAATTTCATCACTAATAAAGAATCTGTCTGGCAATGCCATGGATGGAATTTCTCTATTATTCGACAAAGTAAACTGCCTATTACTCGATTTTATTTCAATAAGATTACAATTAATAATAAAGCTATCAAATTCTTCCATAGCCTCTAAATCTCCTTCCCTAGGGAATCTCTCGCCTAAAAATCTAGTAACATTGAAGTCACCTCCTATAATCCAAGGACTGGGAGCCAAAGTCCTAAAATCTAAGCATTCCGCCCAAAGTACCATACGATCTATTTTAGAATTAGGCCCATAAACGTTAGAAATGTTAAGAATAGAATCATCGTTAGTAGCAGTAAAGATTAAGTGAATCGAATGTTCTTTAAAAATAGATTGTAAAAGTCTAACACAGTTGTCCTTCCAACCTATCATAAGACCTACTGCACTACCTCTAGCCGGAAGATTGGCCTAATGATCAAAAAAGTGCCCTCCTAGAATTATGAAAATACGATAATCGGGACTCTCTATTTTAGTTTCTTGGAGTAAAACAATATCAATATTATTATCTAAGAAAACTGATTTAGCTTTTCTATATTTTTCTAATTCATTCAACTCTCTAATATTACAACTTATCAATTTCATTTATCTAATGATCTAACCCGTTCTAATTCTTTATTTTTAATATATTCAATATATATTAGACTATCGTCTAAAATTAAACCTGAATTTTTAGCTAAAAAATGCATTTCATTAGTAGACAAATTATTTAAAGCACAAGCACAAATTGTACTACCCAAAAGAGAGCACATACTTGAGCTAGAGCTATCGGAAGCTCTAGAATCTACCCTACCGAGATGCGCACTTCTTCTAATAGTTTACGCTTCTTTTGAAAATTTGAAATTTGAAATCTACGGCTATCATGTCGACATGGGGGGTATAGGGATGTCGACATGCCTATGTTATTTTTGAAAATTGATTTTGCTTTAAAATGATTTCTATTCTAAAACTTGTCAAAACAATTTCTAAACTTTGTAAACCATTTTGAATATAGTTTAAACTTATAAAAGAGTTTTAGAAAGTAATCTTAAAATATTTAATCTATAATATAAAGGTAACATTAAAAACTAAGTATAGACTTCTTTAAAAATATATTTTTAGATTTAAAGCTAAAATATTAAAATCAAGAGATAGTTTAAAAAAACAAGAGATGATTTTGAGATCAAAATATTAAAAGATGATAAGAACAGTTTTTGAATTAAGGCTAAAATATTTAAATTGATAGAGATGACTTTTAAAAAGATAGTTTTTGGAAAAATAGTTAAAATAAATTATTTTGAATATTTCGTGGGTTCCATTCCACTAGAGAAGGTCGTGGGTTCCATCCCACTAAAGAGGTCGTGGGTTCCATTCCACTATTAAAGCGAGAAGGTGGATTCCATTCCATAATTAAAATCCGAAAAAAGATTTTAGTGCTATTATGAAGTTTTAACATAAATCTAGACTCTATTACTTATCTTGATATCTTAAACTCTTGATACTCGTGAGTCTTCAGTCTTGATTTCTTCAATCTTGAATTCGTTGGTCTTGAATATCTATACTGTACATTCTTCATTCTCAGTACCTGCATATATATACCCTGCATGTAACGACCCACTATTTTGGACCATTCAAATCGATAATAAATCCACACATGTCGGACTTGAATAATTCAAAACAATAGATTGTAAATAAAATTTGGCAAAACTCAGCATATATAGTAAATAAAATAATCACAGATCACAGACACAGAGTAATATAACAATAATGCAGCGAAAACAAAAGAATAGTAGTTCATGAAGCTACTATATACAAATATATAATAGAGTTAAACAAGATACAACAGAAGATCTGAATACATAGATGTCTCAATAAAATAGTCAAATACAAGATCTGAATACATCACTGGAATCAACTGAACAACTGAAAGAAGGATAGATAGCTGGATCTCCCAACAAAGCTCCAACTCCAAAGGTGAGTCTCAAATGCTGTATCACTCAGTCTGACCCGAGCGTAAAGCAAAACACAAAACACTCGAGTCAGGATTAACATTCTTATATCAATAAATCCAACTCAAGTGAAATATCAACTGAAATACCAGTAACTCAAAGGATGTTTGGGATAACCATCCTCTAAGGATCTGTTAAACTATCTACTATATAGTAATATTCGCTATTATAATAATGTCTAATATAAAATAAACATACTTTTAAATAACATTGAGGCTTTACATTTTCCACCTTAACACGTAATAGTCCCAGTAGTCTATCCAGTATTAGAATACTCCCATAACGGGGGCTACCCTCGATACTCCACAGGCTACGAGAGAAATCACAACTCGTAGTAAAGCTCGATATGGTAGATGACACGGCACAACAAGGCAATGCCAGGGTAGATATACCAATTACGCATATGGGCTGGTGGAAACGCATAACAGCCACTACCGCCCACCTCGGAACACACTCCCAATCAAAATCGAAGGGTGGCCACCAAATCAATCACAAAGCAATAGAATGGTATCGAAGAAATGCGTCCGATCAGAGGTGCTACCTCATTGGCCCGAGAATCGCTCCTATTTTAGCCACCTTATGCTAACTCACGGGAGTTGGGTCCACGTATATACCTTTAGGATCGTCGCCACCATCCTACTTCATTCTGGAATCTCTACCGTGTACATAGTTGTTAAATTGGTTTTCGGTATCGACAGAGAGTATGCCCATATCCGATCCCGGTCTCTTTAACAACCAAACGTTATTATAACACCGCAGTCATTTCAAAAATAGTTTATACATCAAAACCAAAATATCATTTCCATTTCAAAATCCAAATCAATACGATATCATTTCCATTTCAAATATATCCATTTCCAAAAATCATATCAAAATCCAAAGTTATAACGCTTTCGAAATCATAGTCTTTTTTTTTAAAATCAAACACTTTGGAAATCATAACACTTTTCCCTTAAACAGTTTAGATATTAAAATTTGTATATATAATAAAATAGTTTATATAAATAGTTATAAGTTAAAATATTTTAGAAAATAATTTATATTAAAATTGATTTATATTAAAATAGTCTATATAAAAATAAATTTATAAAGTAAATATCAATAGTTTTAAATATAAATATAAATTACTTTATAAAATAAAATAGTTTCCTTGACTTCCACCAATCGATTCAAATCAATTCGAATTCCAAATTCAAATTTAATCAAATCTAAATCATCAATTTCAATTCCAATTCAATCAAACATTTTCAAGTTATATCGATTTCAAATACCGATTTGAACCACAAATAAACCATTTCAATTTCAATATATTCAAAGCTTTAAATATTCAACAATTCAAAACTAAATTCGATAATTTCATATATATATATATATATATCAAATTCACTTTACTATTATTTAGTTTTGAAATATTCACTCAATAAATCCAATATCATTTAAAACAAACCCCAAATTACAATTAATTAATTATCTCCTTCAATTTATTTAAACTTGAAATATTCATTTAAATCACTTTTAATCAAATACAAGTTATAAAATTGTAGCTTCAAAATTTCAAATTTTATAAATTTCAAATCAAACTTTTTAAGTAAAATTCTTAAATAAATATAATTTCAAACCCATTTCAAATCATTATAAACTCTATATAGATATTAAATAAATACTTAAACATATTATTTATCAACTTTATTAAATCAACTTTAATAAATCTTTAAAATCAATATTGATTGAAACCATATATTCCTTTTCAAAACCATAGAAATCATTTCCAAATTATTTATAGATAGACAAATGTTGTCTGTATAAAATTTTCTATCCTATGGTCAAGTGATACAGATATTTATCATTTCAATCAGCAATTTAATTATATATGGGTATATATATCATTTCAACCCGCAATCCCAAATTCAATTCAATGAAAATCGCTTGGGTTTATCATTTCAACCCATAACGATTTTCTCCTATTCTACAGATCGTTCGGGTTTGTATCATTTCAACCCATAGTGATTCTATACTAACAGGAAACTTGCAGAGTGATAACAAATATGATAATAAAATAACAACAGTAACAGACATATATCATCAATATAAATAATAGATAATGGTGTCAGATGTCACATGTGAATAGATACATATAATGGCATATATATAACAATGTAAATAACTAGCAGCAGCATATTTTAATTATCGTTTCAATTGGAATCAAATTTAATAAATATATGAACATTAATCGTGAGTGATTGCTCACCATTCGAGGCTAGAGAGAACGAGAATCAGATGAGTTACGAATCCAAAGCAAAGCTAGATTGAACACGAATTTGACAAGCAAAGCTGACAATAGAAATTAACGAAATCGAATCAGAGCTTTATCGATAAAATAATTGGTATAAGCGAATTGATATAGATATAACATATAAAATTATATATATATATATACACACAAAATCATATTCGAATTTCTAACACATATTAATATATACGTACATGTGATTTAAAATCATTGCTTATACCAAACTCAAATATTAAAGTCAACTATACATATATATAAATAAATTTGTATCCGTACATTAGGATTTAACAAATTAATATATATATATATATATATTTATAAAATATATAACCCAAAACATATATATATATATATTTACTAAATAACAACAGACCAACTTATACTACATACTTAATATATATATATATATATATATATATAACAAACAACTTTTATAACTTTATATACTTATAACCGTATAAACCAAAATCACAGCTAATGTGAACTAACATCATATATATAATTTTATATATATAAAATAAACTATTATATACCTTTACACAACCGACTAATATATATATATATATAGCATACATTATACAACGTATATAAACTATCTACATATATATATTTACTGACAGAAAATGACTCACACTACACGTGCAATTTAAAATCCATAGACATGTTTAGACTTACATATATATGCAGAATTACAAAATTTACAATATATAAATAATCTAACAAGTCATGGAAACATATATATATATATATACACTTTATATATCCTGACAATATAAAACTAACATGCAACTTGCTTATCTATAAAACTGTTATACACTAACCAATATACATATAATGATACAACTTGCTATATATATAAAACTCATACATATACTGGCATATAAGCTAATATACATATATATAAACAAATGTCGCAATACTAAAGGCAGCAAAGGAAAGAGAAGCAAAATTTATAATTTGAAAATATATAATTTCTTGCGACCTGTATATAAATAATCAACAGAAACCATGCCTATACAGTATAATTCAATCAAATCAAATATAGACTATATAAATTATTATTAAAATCATAGATTAGATTAAAGTATGCGGTACAGCTTTATAACCACAACAGATAAAACTTGTATAAACGTGTGTGTGTGTATATATATATATATACCACCAACATATTATACAAACTAATATACATACTTATTTCGAACAGAATATATGTATAAAGGTATATAGCTACACATATGTATAGTAATACAAACAACTACAACATATATAAACTAACATAAAGTAAACTATAACACATATCTTAGAATATATATAACATAGAATAACTAAACTTATATAAACTTAAAATATGTACTCATATATAAACTTTAACCTTTATATAGAACCAACGAAACAAATATATATATATATATAAACAAATAAGTGAAAATATATATACACCTTTATATCCAGACAACAGAATGTGTATATGACTAAAAAAAAACAGATTGTATATAACCTCTACGTCACCATGCCTATATACTATATATATTATATACCACACGTAAATATATATCTTATATATCATGGTTGGAGATACCTGGGCAAGGTTTGTGGCTTCAGTTCGGCAATTGGTGAGGATGCACGAGAGGGGAAGAGGAGGCAGGATGGCGGTCAGATTTGAGAGGCGCTGGGTCTCGGTTGCTTGACAGGGAGGAGTACGACATGCTATTATGGATCTAGTAGGCTGTTATGTGAAAGGTGGAGACGTAAGCAACTGGGGAGAGGAGGTGAATAGGCGAAAGTGTTTGAAAAGGGAAGAGGGAAGAAAAACTTTATTCTTTCTCTGATGGCAGAATAAAATAAAAAAAATGAAGAGATAGAATGGAATAGAAAAGGTGGAACCAGAGAATACAAGAACGAACCGAATTTTTTTATTAAATATCAAAGGCAATGAAAAGTCAGAGTATTTATTACTGAGAATACAAATAGTTATGACCGTTCAATTTCTAATAGAACACAACTGAATGGACAATTGAACCCAAAAAGTTGAAAGTGGGCATGGGTACAGTTACCGTTTCGCGGATTCCGTTGCGAACCCGACTTCAAAACACAGATTTGAATATACCGTGGTGGTCAGCACTACGAGACGATCAAAACGATATACAAATCAGTGATACGATCATCCGATCAAAAGTAGATATCAGTACCGAAAATGCTGCAAATTTGTCAGAAATAAGATGAACGGAGCAATAGAGGTCCAAATTTGGAGAAACGAAATATGATGTCTCACTCAGAAGATGATTTACAAATTTATAGTATAAAAATATTCAGTTTTGGAAAACATTTTAATATCATCAAATATTCTGATTTAAATTGAAATAAAATTACACAATAAAATAAACTTCCATATTATCAGATGAAAATTTACCGGTTGCTATGTTTAAGTAGATGTATTCCAAATATTAAATTTTAATTTCCAAATTTTATTATTTAGAATTCACAAAAATTCAATTTATTAGATTAATAAACCAATAAAATTTACGGGTCGTTACACTCTCCCTCACTCAAAACTTTTCTTCCTCGAAAAGGAACGAGGTAGGAGAATAGAAACAACCAGAAAGAAAATAGATTGAAATTCCAAAAAAAAACTTTAAAACCATATAAATTTCAAATTAAACTAATTAATATTCAACATTTTAGTTTAATCCATTTGAGTTCACTTAAGTTAAATCAATCTATCTATTTCTAAATTCATTATCTTCTTATCTAGTCATCTTCAATTAACAATTTCTAAATCATCAATTTGTATAATCATTTATTATACTCATATTTTATTCAACAAATTTAATTCTTTTATTCGAAATTATTATTAACTTTATTCCACTTAATATATCTTATCACATATATTTAAACCATATAAATTAATTTAAACAATATAAATTTCAATTTAAATTGATTTTTATTCAATAATTGATTTTTAAGTTCAAGGTATTTCCATAAGTTAATCTAATTTCAATTTATTAATTCCTTCAAAACAAATTTATTTGTCTCATCTATTATTCAATTAACTTATTATTCCATTTATCTCTATTAACATCTTAAAAAAAACTTTTTTTTTGTGTATAACATTTATTATAACACTCAGATCTTTCCTTATAAAGTCATTTTATATTGTATATTATCCAATTACATTTTTAACTTCTGAATAATTTAGGTAAGTTATATTGAAATGTAATTGAGTATTATACAAGTAAAATTTTCTCATTCAATTCATTTCAAGTTTAAATATTTATTCAAAATTTTGGCTTTATTTTATACTTGAAATCACCTTATCAAAATTTAAGAATAAAATTTCCGGTTTCAATTCAAAAATTTATAGATAAATATATGTACTATATATATCAAATCAAATCTACGATCATTTACCAATATATACATATATATATTATAAATCAAGTCATACTTTAGAAATTTAAATCAATTTAATTTTCCAAAGCAAAACCGTAGCAAAGCTACAGAATGGCCTCTCCACTCTGAAACCCGAAAATGAATGTCGATGATGCTGCAGTCATCATCGAAATTATTTTCCAGCGACAAAAGAGAAGAGTACTGATTTAAAACCTTTAAAATTCTTTGAAAACCATTTCTATTCGAAAATACTTTAAATAATATATAATTTAAAATTTTAAAACCAAAGTTTGGAATTACCGAAAATTAAATTCTCGAATTCCTGAATTAAATTCATTTCAAATTCCAAATCAATTATTAAACCATGTTTATAAATTCATTTATAGAACAATAAATGATAATCAAATATTATCATTTCAAACAACCAATTTAATTAACTTATTAAATTTCAGAAAATTATACTTATATATAATAAAATCATAGAAATTTATTTCATTTACATAATTTTGAAAACAGTATTGTGTCAGTTTGCTCTGTTCAAGTGTTTTGGAATTTCTATTGATATCGTGGATCAGACGAACCGATCGAAAACCCAAATCAACATCAACAACTCAAACAACATAATATATAAAACATTTTAATATTAATTACAATTACACTCCCTCACTCGATAATTCAAGAATGGATTTTAAAACAAGGATAGAGATTCAAATTTAGAGAAACTCTAATCAAAGATAATTCTAACTAAAATAGATAGGCTCGAAAGGGAGATAAGAGAATCAAATTGCGAGATAGGAAGATGGATAGACTTATATAAATCGTGGGCAACCTTAACAGGGTCAACCGTGACCTAAATAACAAGATCGATTCAAAATTCTGATGCAAATCGACATTCGATCGCAAGAGATAGATAGCATCGTAAACCGAGGATACATAAATCTCCAGTAAATCAATGTCTATTGTAAAGGTGTAACGACCCGATATTTTCAACCATTCGCATCCATTATAAGTGTATAGGCAGACACTCATGCTGGAGTTGAATTGCTCAAAATACCGCGTTGTAAATAAAATTTGGCAAATCTCAGGATATACAGCAAATAAATATAATCACAGATCACAGACACAGAGTAAAATAATGCAGCGGAAGTAAAAGAAATAGTAGTTCATGAAGCTAC
Source organism: Allium fistulosum (assembly GCA_030737815.1). Classification (NCBI taxonomy): domain Eukaryota; kingdom Viridiplantae; phylum Streptophyta; class Magnoliopsida; order Asparagales; family Amaryllidaceae; genus Allium; species Allium fistulosum. The sequence goes on from CM060901.1 coordinate 640,726,321, forward strand.
TATATAAATATATCAGAGTTACATGAGATATAATAGAAGAAATAGAATACAACAAAAGTCTCAATATAATAACCATGTACAAGCTGAGTAGAACAACGGAAGTGAAATAGATAGGACATGACAAGCAGATAATCTCCAGCGATTCAAATCTCCAAGAGAGTGGAAATCCAAATCTGTGAATAACTCAGGCTGACCCGAGCGTAAAGCAAAACACAAAATACTCGAGTCAGGACAATATATACTTATATAATGTAAACCAACTCAAGTGAACTGTAATAAAGGTACAAGTAACTTAAAGAATGCTTGGGATTGCCCATTCTTTAAGGATCCGTTAAACTATTTACTATGTAGTAATATACGCTATATACAGAAGTGTCTAATTAGTAAAGTATAATCATATAGAAAATAGCGTTAAGGGGATGGAGAACCTTAATGCGGTCGGATATTAAAATCATAATCGTAGTAAAGCTCGATATGGTAGGTGACACGGCACACAAGGCAATGCCAGGGTAGATATACCAATTACGCACACGGACTGATGGAGCGGATATTAGCCACTACCGTCCACCTCGAACAACACTCCCAAATCGGAGGATGGCCATCTAATCAATCACAAGTAAGAGTATAATATCGAAGAAATATGTCCGAGAAGAGGTGCTACCTCACTGGTCCGAGATCGCTCCTGTTTTAGCCACCTTATTGTAGGATCGATTTCACCCTAGAGGGGGGGGGGTGAATAGGGTGATACTATTAATTATTAAAATTTATTGTGGAAGCTTAATATTATCAACACAGATTTCAACACAGCAGAATAACACAGCACAGACAATATCAGAATAAATGCAGAAGAGAACAACACAGAATTTACCCAGCTTCGATAAACCCTACCTACGTGCTGCCCCCAAGGTTTCTACTAGAAATTAGATAGTCAGACGCTTACATACGTAAACTCGCTATACCCGCTATTGAATACTCTACTCTACGCTCAAAACCTTGCCACAACTCAGCCACTGAGTTGTGAACTCCCAAACTACGCCACGTAGTTTGTCCCCTAGTCACACGACTAGAAATTACAACAGTTTGAAATTGAAATACAAATTTAAAAAACGATTCAAAAACGATTTAAAAACAAAGCCCTATAAATATAAACTAAACCCCTTTTAATAAAACCCTTTTATATCCTATTATTATTTTAACAAGGTCGTCCCTTCCTCCTTTTTACTCTAGCCCGTTACTTTTCTCTGGCTTGAAAAAAATGGCGGCTTTGTTAATCTCGTTCATTCCTCTTTGCAACTGAGTTAGGGCATGTGAAAAATTTGGGGCTTTCGTTCCTCTTGCGCTCTGAACTTTGGGCTTTTCGAAGTGCCGTCCCTACGTCGATCGTTTTGTTGATTGTTCGAGAATTGCTTAGCTCGACCGATTTCTCTTTGCTCTCTCTGGCTACTTCGACGAGTTCGATTCTTGCTTCTGGTAAGAATTTATGCTCTGTTACTTCTCGATTTTCGTATTCGAACTCTTATCATTTGAAATTGCCGATGATGAATGATTTATATAGGGTTTGACTCCCTGTATTTTCGTCGTATAATATACACGAATTCGTCAAATATTTTAGCTTGAATTCATCTCGGCCACTCAATGTTTCCTTGGATGTTTATTATTTCTCTGACTAATTTATATGCGTATATTCTTGATTCCATGGCTTCGACTCCGTTTCTTTTTCTATTGACTTGTTCAATTTTGATTTTAAAAGCACGGCTTTGAATTTGTGACTTTTAACTTGTTGCGTGAATTTCATTTCTTTGTCAATACGGCATGATTTTTGCTTGGAACATTGTTGACTTTTGTTACTTGATATACTTGCGGCCTTGACTTTGGTATTTTCTCTGTTGGCAACAACACTTGATAACTTTGAGATGAAACTGTTGATTTCGACACTTGATTGAATTCCTTGTGATTTTGGCATCACTGCACCCTGTACATGTGAAGCTCGATTCTGGTCGACACTTGTATTTTGTTGCACTGTGTTTGACATGGTGCTGTTGTATTATATCTGATATTGAATTATTTCGAGTTAATGCTTTAAGCTAGTTTGCACCGCCTATATGTATTCATGCTGTTTCACACGCCTATATATGTATGGTTGCTTTCATGTGGTAGCTGGACTTGCTCGAGTTTATATATCTAACTTTGGTCATTTTTGAAATTGCTTTAGTTTCTTTTACTTGTATGTAGTCAGACTTGATTGACTTGTTGTTGTTTTGAACATACTTCAATTCATCTGTACTTGGTGCTTGGTCTTGTGATATGATTATAGCCATAGTTTGCTGGTGCATATGTTTCATTTTGAAGCTGTCGTATATGTGATGCATTTGTATTCCAATATAGTTGCAATGTGATGTTGTCTGGTCTTCTTAATGATACTGCATGATTGATTTGTTACTGTTCGAGTTCATTGTTCATCTGGTTCATGTTGGCACTGGATTTTGCTGTAGCCTTCATTGTTTTTGATACATTGATTCTCGGCTTCATGTCCGTTTGATGTTTTGATTACTTGTTCATAACTGTGGTCTTTGCTCGTACTTGAATCTGGTTCATCTTGTATACTTTGTTTCATTAATCTGGTTGCATGCATGTGAGTTTCATCTTGATTTGCTTCGAGATAAACTTGCCCATGTGCATTTGCATACTTACATGTCTGAATGCATTTGTGTATGTTGGTTGAGTTTGGTATTTTTGATTTCACTTGTGTTGAATCCAGCTTGCAGCTCGGATTTGACCTTGTGCCGAAAGTTTAGATTTTATTTATATTGCACCTGAGTTGAACCCGTCTTTTTATTTGGGTTTGACCTTGTGCTCACCTGTCCCTGTAACATTATCAAGTGTATATCGATGTGCACGGCCGTGTGGCATGTACAGTGATACACTGTGCATGTCACATTGTTCGTGTGTGATGAATTCAGATATAAATGACGAACAACCCAAATAACTGAGGAAAATAATATTTTCAAAAACATCTTTTATTTCAAATTTCAAAAATATTTCTCTTTCAATTTTACTGCGTTTGAGAATATTTTTGCAGATTACTCAGATGCTGGAATCAGGCTGGAATGCAGTTGAAGACAAAATACGAGTGTGAGTGATATGTAGTGAGGTTATTTATGTAAAAATGAATTGTGATGTATTCAGAAATTGTATAGTTATAGTGAGAGCCTGAATGTGTACTATTCAAAAATTGCAATAAAAATTTGTTTGAATAAAAATTTCTGTTTGAATTCAAATTCTGTGTTATTTAATTTTATTCTGGCATATTGTCTTTTAATCTATGAAAAATGAAATAGTACATTATCAAATACATTTAAATAAATGTATATATGTTTATTATCATCAAACAAAAATCATATAGACGCATATTCAACAATCTCCCCCTTTTGATGATAACAAACATATATTTAAGATTTTGACTATATTAAATGTATTTGATTATTCAGTTTGCTCCCCCTATTTGAATGCTCCCTCTCTACACAATACTCCCCCTTCATAGATGCATGAGAATAGAAATGTTCAAATGAAATTTGATGCAATTAGAAAATATTTGACCTTTATTTTCAAAATCTTAACTTTTCTCTCCCCCTTTTGTTATCAGCAAAAGAATAATAGTGCTAGAAAAATAGATAAAGTGATTGACATTAAAATAATATTAATTCCCAATCGAGTATAAATATTAAATTTCAATAAAAAAATAAACAAAAATCATAAATACTCTGTTTGACGCATATTCCACTTTAGAATGATAGGGATAATGTCATCATATAAAACCATATAGTTGGGTCTATTTGTGGTATATTTATAACAGAAATTTGAATATCTACTAACCATGCATAACCGTTAGGACTTTTAAATGAGATTAGTAGTATTCCAATTTTTTTTTAAAATGAATTCAAGTATCTTCTAACCACGCATAATCGTGAGGACTTTTAAATGGGATTAGAATCAACTTGTCTAATTAATCAATCAATTTTCGATATGCGTTCCATACATGCATAACCGTGAGGACTTTTAAATGAGCATGGAAGCACATAACAAATTCAAAGTAATTCACCCATGCATAACCGTAAGGACTTTTAAATGAGAGTGAATACTTTGGATTTTTTTTATTTGTTAAAATAATAAAATGAAAAATGAATGATTCCCGTTTAAAATACCACATATTGACTTACTATATTGGATTTTGATGAGTGATGGTTGATAGAAAAATGATAGAAATAGAAATGGTCGTGAAATTTTTATCAAACAAAAATTTTTATAACTCTTGTTTAAATTTCTAAAGAAATTTTCTATATATACTTTCTTGAGTTATAATATATGATTAATATCAACACTCATAACTTTTTCAATCACTATTTATCTTTTCGATAATTAGCATAGGGTCAGATTAGTTAAAGTAGTGATTTAAAATCAATTTCAAAAATAATTATAAAATCAATTTTTCTGAAACAAGGTCAAAAATGATTTTCTTGAAGGGTTTATTTAAGAAAAATATCTGTTAATTTAAAAATATTTGAAATGAAAAATTGTCAGATATTTTCTTTGAAAAATAATGCAGCTAATGAAAGTCAATAAATAATCACATTTCACTAGTAATTTTTTCTAACATCTGCATCTGATACCAACTACATTGCTAGTGAAATCTGCATCTGATTTTTACTTTCACTCAGTAATCACTCGTTTGAAGTCATAGACCAGATTATGTAATTTTAACAAACTCTTTCAGAATAATGTTCAACATTTTTTAAATGAAATTCTCTTGAAATTGAATTGAAGCCGTGTAAACAATCAAACAAACATTATAATGTCAATTTCAAAAACCGTAGAATAAACAACTATAGTCATGAGAAGTCAACAGTTATTTAAAACATCATTATTATTTCAAAGCAAATTCTTGAAGTTTCAGCAATTTCTTCAAGTTTCAACACTTTCAAAAATTTCAAAAAATTTCAACACTTCCAACAATTTTTAAGATTTCAATAATTTCCATAATTTCTTAAAAATTCAACAATTTCAATAATTTCTCAAAATCCTTTTTAAAATTTCCAGTATGATGAAATTCTTTAGGATTGAAGTCGTGTCCATAGAAAATTCCATGAATGAAGTTTTTAGCCAAATATATTATCAACAATCATCATCATTAATCTAAATTAATCTCTAGTTAAATATCTCAAGGATTGTAGTATTCTTAGGTATAAAAACATAAATGGCAAACAATTTTGAAAGTAGTCAGAATTATTATCAACATTTATACCATCATCACATTACTGGCTGATATAAATAAAACTATGGTGCAGGTAATCACATTAAACAATGTTATTCAAGATAAGTATACTTTTACCTGTTTTACCTTTACGATAATTTTTCGTTGTTGCCCATCGTGATTCTGTCACCTTTATTCTAGGCTAAGGAACTTTGAATTGTCGTCCGTTGTGTTTCTGGAATAGCCAGAATCCAGATAACACCGATGTTGTTCCTTAGCCTGCCACCACACCTACACGGTAAAAGATTTTTGTGACCTATTTGTTTTTATAGGTCCATGGTTGTTAGTGGCAGAATATTTAGAAAAATAATTTTGTGGAGACCCAAAACTATTTATAATTGTTCCCTTCGGCACCCAAATTTGTTTAACTTTGAGAGATTTTATATTTGTGCCTTTTGGAACCCAAATTGGAATTGTTTTCACGTGTTTGGGTCTATACCAACAATTATTTTGATTATGTCTAGTTTTTCTACAAATAGTGCATATTGAATTGACTTGTTTAATTTCACTTCTATACTGTTCTGTTTGAGTATACCTAAGTCCTTGTCTATCAATATTGACCGATTGTTTCCGTAATAGCATATTCAACGATTTTTCACTTTTGGAAAATTTTCCTAAAGTCGTTGACAGTTGTTGGACTTATGCTTTGAGAGATTCATTTTCGTTTAATAATTGGGTGCACTTTTTGATAGAATTCTCTCTCCTAGTATTTTCATTTTCTTTCAAAATCAGAATTTCATTTTCAAGTGATTTTATATTAATTTCTGATTTTTTAATCTCATCTTCGAGTGTTGGACACTTATCACACTTAGGGATTCTACTTTGATAGTTTTTAACTAACTGTTCAAGCTGTTCATTTGATTCTATCAAACTATCTCTTTGTGATTCAAGTTTAGCGTATCTTTCCCTAAGTCGTTCAAAACAGCCGTTTACTTCATGGAAATAAATAAGCAACTCAGAATGGGTAAGTTTTGATACCTCACTTGGCTCGTCATCGTCACTGTCAGTTATATTACCTCGAAGACATAATTCTGCTTTTTCACTTTCACTGCCAGTGCTTTGATCTTCCTCGTCCGTTTCATCCCAAGTGGCTGCAAAACTTTTCTTTTTCTGTTTCTTTCCACGGCTGAATTTATTTTGTGGGCAATCGGGCTTGATATGACCGGGTTTGTTGCACTCGTAACAGATGATCTTCTGTTTGTCTGGGTTGTCAAATACTTTGGCTATTCTGCTTTTCAGTTTTTGATTTAGTGCTGGATTTCCGTATTTGTGATTCCACTTTTTGAATTTACTTATTAACAGTTCTAGTTTTTCTGCACCATCATCATCGTCATCATCATCACTTTCAGTTGTTCCTTTGAGAGCTATTGATTTCTTTCGAGTATCTCCTCCTTCACGCTCTTCCTTGAACTTCATTTCTAGCTCGTAAATGGTGAGATTTCCGATGAGTTCTTCAACTTTGAGTTGTTTTAAATCTTTTGATTCTTGAATGGCAGTCACTTTGGCTTCAAAGCTGCGTGGAAGGACTCTGAGGATTTTCCGGACTATTTCCAATTCAGTGTATGGTTTTCCGAGAGCTTTCGATTTGTATACGATATTGGAAAGTCGTCCGTACATCTCTTTGACATTTTCTTCCTTCGCCATTGTAAAGTTCACATATTCACTGCTTAGCATGGCAAGGCGAGATTCTTTGACTTGGGATGTTCCTTCGTGAGTCACTTCGAGTATATGCCATATTTCCTGCCAGATGAACAATGTGAAACACGATTAAATTCAATTTGATCTAATGAACATAATTTAGAATTCATTGCTTTGGCGTTAGTAATTTGTAATTTGTTTTTTAATTCTGTCCATTGATCCTTTGGTTTTTCTATTTCCTGATTGTTCACTATTATAGTTGGCTTGTTATATCCTGTCTCAACTATATTCCAAGCGTCAATGGTTTCTAGAAAAATTTTCATCCTATTTTTCCAATAAGCATATTCACCATTGAACATTGGTGGTCTAACTATCGACTGACCCTCAGCAAAAGCATTATTAAAAGACGCCATTTTAAAAATTCAAATTTTAAAACAAAAATTGATTTTAAAAAAAAAATGAATTTTTAAAACAAAAAATAATTGACTCCTATTCCTAGCTCTGATACCACTTGTAGATCGATTTCACCCTAGAGGGGGGGTGAATAGGGTGATACTATTAATTATTAAAATTTATTGCGGAAGCTTAATATTATCAACACAGATTTCAACATAGCAGAATAACACAACACAGACAATATCAGAATAAATGCAGAAGAGAACAACACAGAATTTACCCAGCTTCGATAAACCCTGCCTACGTGCTGCCCCCAAGGTTTCTACTAGAAATTAGATAGTCAGACGCTTACATACGTAAATTCGCTATACCCGCTATTGAATACTCTAACTCTACGCTCAAAACCTTGCCACAACTCAGCCACTGAGTTGTGAACTCCCAAACTACGCCACGTAGTTTGTCCCCTAGTCACACGACTAGAAATTACAACAGTTTGAAATTGAAATACAAATGTAAAAAACGATTCAAAAACGATTTAAAAACAAAGCCCTATAAATATAAACTAAACCCCTTTTAATAAAACCCTTTTATATCCTATTATTATTTTAACAAGGTCGTCCCTTCCTCCTTTTTACTCTAGCCCGTTACTTTTCTCTGGCTTGAAAAAAATGGCGGCTTTGTTAATCTCGTTCTTTCCTCTTTGCAACTGAGTTAGGGCATGTGAAAAATTTGGGGCTTTCGTTCCTCTTGCGCTCTGAACTTTGGGCTTTTCGAAGTGTCGTCCCTACGTCGATCGTTTTGTTGATTGTTCGAGAATTGCTTAGCTCGACCGATTTCTCTTTGCTCTCTCTGGCTACTTCGACGAGTTCGATTCTTGCTTTTGGTAAGAATTTATGCTCTGTTACTTCTCGATTTTCGTATTCGAACTCTTATCATTTGAAATTGCCGATGATGAATGATTTATATAGGGTTTGACTCCCTGTATTTTCGTCGTATAATATATACGAATTCGTCAAATATTTTAGCTTGAATTCATCTCGGCCACTCAATGTTTCCTTGGATGTTTATTATTTCTCTGACTAATTCATATGCGTATATTCTTGATTCCACGGCTTCGACTCCGTTCCTTTTTCTGTTGACTTGTTCAATTTTGATTTTAAAAGCACGGCTTTGAATTTGTGACTTTTAACTTGTTGCGTGAATTTCATTTCTTTGTCAATACGGCATGATTTTTGCTTGGCACATTGTTGACTTTTGTTACTTGATATACTTGCGGCCTTGACTTTGGTATTTTCTCTGTTGGCAACAGCTCTTGATAACTTTGAGATGAAACTGTTGATTTCGACACTTGATTGAATTCCTTGTGATTTTGGCATCACTGCACCCTGTACATGTGAAGCTCGATTCTGGTCGACACTTGTATTTTGTTGCACTGTGTTTGACATGGTGCTGTTGTATTATATCTGATATTGAATTATTTCGAGTTAATGCTTTGAGCTAGTTTGCACCGCCTATATGTATTCATGCTGTTTCACACGCCTATATATGTATGGTTGCTTTCATGTGGTAGCTGGACTTGCTCGAGTTCATATATCTGACTTTGGTCATTTTTGAAATTGCTTTAGTTTCTTTGACTTGTATGTAGTCAGACTTGATTGACTTGTTGTTGTTTTGAACATACTTCAATTCATCTGTACTTGGTGCCTGGTCTTGTGATATGATTATAGCCATAGTTTGCTGGTGCATATGTTTCATTTTGAAGTTGCCGTATATGTGATGCATTTGTATTCCAATATAGTTGCAATGTGATGTTGTCTGGTCTTCTTAATGATACTGCATGATTGATTTGTTACTGTTCGAGTTCATTGTTCATCTGGTTCATGTTGGCACTGGATTTTGCTGTAGCCTTCATTGTTTTTGATACATTGATTCTCGGCTTCATGTCCGTTTGATGTTTTGATTACTTGTTCATAACTGTGGTCTTTGCTCGTACTTGAATCTGGTTCATCTTGTATACTTTGTTACATTAATCTGGTTGCATGCATGTGAGTTTCATCTTGATTTGCTTCGAGATAAACTTGCCCATGTGCATTTGCATACTTACATGTCTGAATGCATTTGTGTATGTTGGTTGAGTTTGGTATTTTTGATTTCACTTGTGTTGAATCCAGCTTGCAGCTCGGATTTGACCTTGTGCCGAAAGTTTAGATTTTATTTATATTGCACCTGAGTTGAACCCGTCTTTTTATTTGGGTTTGACCTTGTGCTCACCTGTCCCTGTAACATTATCAAGTGTATATCGATGTGCACGGCCGTGTGGCATGTACAGTGATACACTGTGCATGTCACATTGTTCGTGTGTGATGAATTCAGATATAAATGACGAACAACCCAAATAACTGAGGCAAATAATATTTTCAAAAACATCTTTTATTTCAAATTTCAAAAATATTTCTCTTTCAATTTTACTGCGTTTGAGAATATTTTTGCAGATTACTCGGATGCTGGAATCAGGCTGGAATGCAGTTGAAGACAAAATACGCGTGTGAGTGATATGTAGTGAGGTTATTTATGTAAAAATGAATTGTGATGTATTCAGAAATTGTATAGTTATAGTGAGAGCCTGAATGTGTACTATTCAAAAATTGTAATAAAAATTTGTTTGAATAAAAATTTCTGTTTGAATTCAAATTCTGTGTTATTTAATTTTATTCTGGCGTATTGTCTTTTAATCTGTGAAAAATGAAATAGTACATTATCAAATACATTTAAATAAATGTATATATGTTTATTATCATCAAACAAAAATCATATAGATGCATATTCAACACTTATGCCAACTCACGGGAGTTGGGTCCACGTAACATACCTTAAGAACGTCGCCACCATCCTACTTCATTCTGGAATCTCCACTACGTACACGGTTGTCAAAGTGGTTTTCGGTATCGACAGAGAGTATGTCCATATCCGATCCCGGTCTCTTTGCCAACCAATCGTTATTATAACCCGTGGTTATAACTTTTAAAAACAATACTTTACTTCAAAATAAAATATCATTTCAAACCATATCTTTATAAAAATAAAGATTAAGTCAATTCCAAACCATTCCATATATTTAAATTTTCATATCATTTCAAAACTTCATTTCAAATCATTTTAATATAATAAAATATCATATCCTTACAAAACTTCATTTCAAATTATTTTAATAAAATAAAATATCATATCCTTACAAAACTTCATTTCAAATCATTTTAATATAATAAAATAAAATATCCTATCAGTTCAAATCCAAATATTCAACTTTAAATATCTTTTTAAATTCAAAGATATCGTCCATTTACTATCATTTCAAATCACCTTTAAATAGTTTATATTCCAATCAAAATAATTCATTTAAACCTTTTAAAAGTGTAATTATTATATTTTCAAATCAAGTATTCAATTTCCAAAGTTTCAAACCATTCTGAGTTCGTTTACTAAGTCAAAAACCCTAATTATTAAAATTTCAGCATTTCACAGCATTTAAAAACAACTGCTATAAGTTATATTTGAAAACTTTTTTAATTCAGCAAAGACAGCACTTAAAACTGCTGTTAAAACTCAGTTTTAGTTGAATTATAGTTCAAAACAGAAAAGACAGCATTTCAGAAGTGCTGCGGTAGTTCAGATTTCAAAACAAGGGTTAAATTTGATTTCAACATAGACTCCAGACCATTATAGCATTTCCAGAGAATGCTAAAATAGGCCTGAGTTCAATATTAGCCTATAAGTTCAACTACAGCATTCCAGAAATGCTGTAATAGCTCCTTTTTACACAATTTTAGTTCAAAACAGAATCTATAGCATTTCTGAATGCTATTAAAGGTTAATTTCAGGTGTTAGTGTATTTCCAGCAATTAAATAACTTTAATTTAAAACACATAAACATTTTTAAAATCATATTTTAACATTTAAAATGTTCATTTACATATCATTTAACATATATCTTTTCACAATAAATTTCTTATAATCAAATCCAATTTTCAACAATTTACTTAATAAATTTTAGTGTAAAAGTGTCCAATTCTTCACATTTCAACAAATAAACTTAACACTTCAAATTTAAATTACCATTTCACAGTTTAACTAAATTTCCAATTTTATTTAATTAACTTAAACCTTTAATTAAAACCAAATTTCACATTTCCTAGTCAAGTTATATTTTAAAAGATCACTTTTAAACATTCATTTATTTAACCTCTTAAATTCATAGAAAAATCAATAATACTTTAATAAATCACTTAAATTCAAATTTAATCAAATTATCATATTTACCATTTCCAAATAAAATTTAATATCCATTTTATTTATATAACTTAAATATCATTTTTAACCAAAATTCCAAATTTCCAACTTAAGTTATATTTCAAAAATCTAGTTAAACCATTCATTAATTACATTTTTAACACATAGAAAAATCATAATTTATTTAATTCAAAATATTTCAAAATCTGTTTAAATCAAATTTCATAAATTTATATTTTTAAAATACTTAAAAATATTCAAAACACTTTATAAAATAACCACGGGCCTGTATATAGTTTTCTAGCCTAGGTCAAGTGATACGGATATGTATCATTTCAATCCGCAGTTTAAAAAGAAAAAAAAATCTGGGTTCTATCATTTCAAACCCGCAATCCCAAGTTAAAATAAATTAAATAAAAACCATTCAGGCCTATCATTTCAGCCCATAACGATTTTTCCCTATTCTAAAGTCCGTTCGGGTATGTATCATTTCAACCCATAGTGATTCTAGTCTACAGGGAACTTGCAATGGTGATAATTGATATAAATAACAGAATAGCATTAAATAACAATAACATATGATATAACAGGTGTATAAACATCATATGATCATAACATAGTCAAGTATAACATGATAATATATTTCTACAGATTCACAGGGTGTCAATTTACTAGTTATATAGGTACATATTGTCTGGTGAGAATAACTCACCTGTTAAAGCTGGAGATTAGCGATCAAAACACACAGAATAGATTCCAGAAAGCACAACAAGCATGATATAGCATGACTTTTGATTTGAATGAATGGGGAGCCTTGATATTTATCTTGTAAACAATAACCAAACAAGACAATATACACATAAATATTCAACGCAAAACAATGTTGAAACAATGAAGATAAGAAGCAACAACGAAATAGGTTACTTGACCATGCTTTAACCATTCAAAAGCTCGAACAAGGGGTTCATTTCTCAGCCATGATGACGATGAGTGTGAGAGAGACAATGTTAACTCCTCGGAATACATAAGGCAAAACAATCCAAACAATATAAGTTTTCAACCCAAATTTTAATAAAACAATGTTAGGAATGACTGCACGGAATTAAATAGAAATGCTTGCACTTGCTTTCAACCTTTACTAGGCTCAGCCATGAGGGAAACTACAGGTCTAAGGCAATGGTTTTAGGTCAGATCTGGGTTGCTAAGGTCGGCCTAACATGAGTTTGTTGATGGCAAAAGGTATGGAGATGGAACAACAACACAACAAAGCAAATTCAAGGTAAATCTCAACATTCTATGCTACAATTAGGTTCGACCATAGACTCTAGGGTCATGGTCAGAGGTCCAGATGTTGGTGGCTGATGTGGCAGAGGGTAGTGGTCAGATCTGGGCTGGTGGTGGAAGTGGCGGCTAAAGGAAGGTGGAGGTGTTGGAACAAAACTAGGCTAGATTTGGGCATATAGGTGATGTTTTGTGAATTTTGGTGGTGGTCTCTTGCCATGGGGTGTTCAGCCTGATGGGAAGGGGCTGGAGGAGGTGTTGGTCAGGTGTGCTGGTGGTGGAGGCGGTAGGGCAGGTGGAGGAGGCAAGGCCGATCCTAGAGATGAAGAGCAAGAGCAAAACAATTTAAATCAATGAAAAAAAACAAATAAACAAAGGAAGAAGAAAAATGTTTTTACCCAAACTTTTGAAGCAATGGCCGAAATTTTTTTCAGGAGATGAGGAAAAGAATGCACGTGAATGATAAAAAAAAAGTGGCAGCTGAGGAAATGAGGAAATGTGGCCAATTGAATGAAAAGTTAGGTTAAAAGTAAAAGGGTTAGAAGATAAAAGGGCCTTAGGAAGATAGAAAGTTTAAGGCCTTTCAAATTTCTTTATTTAAATTTTTTTTTATAACTTTATATTTCTGGTAATAATAATAATACCAGATAAAATTTCAAAATTATATCAAAATATAATAATTTATATAAATATTTATCAATCATATAAAGTTAAATTAAGAAAATAGCTAGAAATAGTAAACTAGTCTAGAAAATATGAAATTGAATAGAATAAATTTTAGAAAGATTCATATGAGCTTGTAATATATTTTTAAACATAAATAATAACATAAAATAAAAATATATTCACAAAATAAATATTTAAAATTTAATTTACATATAATTTTTAATGAAGAAAATAACAGAAAATAGGAAAACAGCCTTTAAAAATAGGAAATCATCACAGTAAATTTTGGAAAAATTCTATTATTATTTTTAAAAATATTTAGAGATGAAAATATACATAAATTAACATATTGAAACATATTAAAATAAAATATAAGAAAGAAAATATGATTTACAAAAATTAAAATAGGCAAAATTGCACAATAAAACAAATTATACTAAAAATTGAAATGTACACAACTTTTACATTTTAACTCCGTTTTCAACGAAACGAAAAGTAGTGTTCAAGTTATTAAATCTATTTTCATAATAAAAGATAAAATTTATAATTTCAAACTATTTAAAATTTAAACTTAAAAGTCAAAGTTTGACTATTGACCAAAATTCACATTTTTAGGAAATATTAAATTTAGTCATATTTGAAATTCTAATCCACATCAAAGTCAAAGTTTATATTTAAAATAACAAAATTTATTATTTTTCATAAATAAAGCTTTTGAATCTGGAAAAAATAAATTTAAGAATATTTGTAAAATACAGGGTTGTTACACTCTCCCCCACTCAAAACTTTTCGTCCCCGAAAAGGAACGAGGTACGGGAAAGCACAGAAAAAGATAGAATGAAATAGAATTAAGACAAGATGATAAGAAGATTGGAATTACACCTGATAACTATTGTTATAGGTAAGTTTGACAAAATGGAGGTGATCAAATCAAGAACACAAACACGAAAAAGATCCTCTAGAGTCTGAATCACCCTTTTTCACTTGACCGATGGTCTATGAATGGAAAAACAGTGTTCAGATCCAGATGAGTAACAAAGATTATCAAAGATTACAGAAAGATTTCTAAATAGACTGGTATAAGCAATAGCCTTCCCATTCTGTAACAAGATAAGGAAAATAAGGACAACCAAAAGGTAGTTTGGAAAAAACATAAGATAATAAATTTGAAACCATAATGCTTTGAAATCATAACAATTTAGGGATGTTTATCATTTGGAAATCATACTACTAAAATCATAACACTTTGGAAATGTTATTCTAAAAAAACATAATACTTAGAAAATCATAACATCTTTTTTTTAAAAATAATCTTTATTTAAACCATTTTAATTGAAGGTCAAATAATATTCATTTTAAAGTTGTAACATTTCTAAGTTCATTTAATTATAAAAATTTCCAAAACATTGTATTTTCAAAATAGTAGCACTTATAAAATGCTACAGTGGATATATTAGTATTTCAAATCAATTCAATTTCAGAAATATTCATTTGGATATCATTTAACTTATGACTTATTAAAACAAACTTTTATGAATGGAATATCCAAATTAAACTATACTTCGTTTATTAAGTCAAAAGTTCACTATTTTACTTAATTCTTAACTTAACACATAACCTAACTCTTTATTTAAATTACCCATTTCATAAATAGATATTCCTTTAATAAGTTACACTTAAAATTCCATTTGAAAACCAAATTCTCAATTATCAAATTTTAGTGATGTTAAAAATACATTTTAACTATTTAAATCATAATTAATCATTTTTCAAGACATATCTATTTCATAATTAAAATATTTATCATAGCAAATATAATAATCAAATTTCTTTACACATTTATTCATTTAGACATCAATTAAACTATGAATTCAAGTTAAATAAACTTTATTACAAAATGTCCAATTCAAATGTATTTTATTTTATCTATTCAAAGATACATTATTTATTATACAACATATTCATTTCAGGAAATAACCTTCATTAAAATTCCTAGGTTAGACTTAAGGTTCCATATTAAATCAAATTTGATTATTAAGTTATTTAAATAAAATCTCTTTAGATTCCTTTTTCAATATTTACCTCTGTTAATCTTTTATAACTGAAATTTAAGTGTATAACATTTATTATAACCACTCAAATTTTGTTTATAAAATCCTTTCTATATTGTATATTATCAAATTTCATATTCAACTTCTGTGTAATTTAGGTAAGTAATATTGGAAATGAAATTGTGTGTTATACAAATAAAACTTTCCAATTTAATCATCTCAAGTTTATTTAAGATAGAATTTAAGAATAAAATTTCCGATTCCTTTCAAACCATTTAGAGATAAATAAATGTATGTACATAATTTGTCAAATCAAATTTAAGTCATATATCTATATATATAATAAATCAAATCATATTTTTAGAAATTCAAATCAATTAAATTTTTTCCCAAAACAAAGCTGTAGCAGGACTACAGGATGGTTTCTTCCCTTCGAAACTCGAAAATGGAAGTCGATGATGCTGCAGTCATCATCGAAATTATTTTCCAACAACAAAGAGAAGAGCACAAAATTTTAAACTTTAAAATTCTTTGGAAACAAATTTCTATTCAAAAATACTTTAAATAATATATCCTTTTAAAGCTTTAAACACAAAGTTTGAAACCATCAGAAATTAAATTCTCAAATTCTTGATTTAAATTCATTTCAGTTCCCAAATCAATTTATAAACAACTATTTATAAATTCATTCATAGAACAATAAATGATAAATCAAGTATTATCATTTTAAATAATCAATTTAAATCAATTTATTAAGTTCCATAAATTTACTTATATATCAAAATTTATTTCATTAACCAAATTTAAAATAATATAGTGTTAGTTTGTTCTGTCAAAGTGTTTTAGAAATCCTATCGATAGCGTTGATCAGACGAATCGATCGGAAACCCAAATCAACATCAACAACTCAAACAACACAATATATAATAAAATATAGATTTAAAAGTACAATTCAAAATGTTGGAGATAGTTTAGAAACAAAGACAAGATGATTAATTAACAAAATATGAAGATGGATAAGCTTAGATAAATCGCGGGCAACCTTAACCGGGTCAACCATGACTTAATGAATAAGAGCAAATGTGGATTATCCTGGGGTAAATCTACATCCGATCTCAAGAGATAGAGTTTGGAATAACAAAAGATATTAGCATCTAAACCAAGGATAAATATATATCTCTGGTGAATCGATGCAAATTTTGTAAAGGAGTTTCCCCCTTTACAAGAAAATTAGAATATTGGCGAGACCGCCAATTCACTCTAAAGATCATTCGAAGTGGAGTTATGGAATACTCCAGAATCAAAAGAAGATGAATAGTGAGGGACAAGAATGAATTTTGGAACCGCAGGGAATGTTCCAAAAATTCAAAGGAAATTCGAATCAAGAGGAAAAGATGCAAACTCGAACGAAAGTGATTCTGTAAATAAATCTACTCCATATGCTGAGTTTTGCCTCAAAGCCAAAGCTCTGATACCAACTGTAACGACTCGATATTTTCAACCATTCGCATCCATTATAAGTGTATAGGCAGACACTCATGCCGGAGTTGAATTTCTCAAAATACCGCGTTGTAAATAAAATTTGGCAAATCTCAGGATATACAGTAAATAAATATAATCATAGATCACAGACACAGAGTAAAATAATGCAGCGGAAGTAAAAGAAATAGTAGTTCATGAAGCTACTATATAAATATATCAGAGTTACATGAGATATAACAGAAAAAATAGAATACAACAAAAGTCTCAATATAATAACCATGTACAAGCTGAGTAGAACAACAGAAGTGAAATAGATAGGACATGACAAGTAGATAATCTCCAGCGATTCAAATATCCAAGAGAGTGGAAATCCAAATCTGTGAATAACTCAGGCTGACCCGAGCGTAAAGCAAAACACAAAACACTCGAGTCAGGACAATATATACTTATATAATGTAAACCAACTCAAGTGAACTGTAATAAAGGTACAAGTAACTTAAAGAATGCTTGGGATCGCCCATTCTTTAAGGATCCGTTAAACTATTTACTATGTAGTAATATACGCTATATACAGTAGTGTCTAATTAGTAAAGTATAATCATATAGAAAATAGTGTTAAGGGGATGGAGAACCTTAACGCGGTCGGATCTTAAAATCATAATCGTAGTAAAGCTCGATATGGTAGGTGACACGGCACACAAGGCAATGTCAGGGTAGATATACCAATTACGCACACGAACTGATGGAGCGGATAGCAGCCACTACCGTCCACCTCAAACAACACTCCCAAATTGGAGGATGGCCATCTAATCAATCATAAGTAAGAGTATAATATCGAAGAAATGTGTCCGAGAAGAGGTGCTACCTCACTGGTCCGAGATCGCTCCTATTTTAGCCACCTTATGCCAACTAACGGGAGTTGGGTCCACGTAACATACCGTAAGAACGTCGCCACCATCCTACTTCATTCTGGATTCTCCACCGCGTACACGGTTGTCAAAGTGGTTTTCGGTATCGACAGAGAGTATGTCCATATCCGATCCCGGTCTCTTTGCCAACCAATCGTTATTATAACCCGTTGTTATAACTTTTAAAAACAATACTTTACTTCAAAATAAAATATCATTTCAAACCATATCTTTATAAAAATGAAGATTAAATCAATTCCAAACCATTCCATATATTTAAATTTTCATATCATTTCAAAACTTCATTTCAAATCATTTTAATATAATAAAATATCATATCCTTACAAAACTTCATTTCAAATTATTTTAATAAAATAAAATATCATATCCTTACAAAACTTCATTTCAAATCATTTTAATATAATAAAATAAAATATCCTATCAGTTCAAATCCAAATATTCAACTTTAAATATCTTTTTAAATTCAAAGATATCGTCCATTTACTATCATTTCAAATCACCTTTAAATAGTTTATATTCCAATCAAAATAATTCATTTAAACCTTTTAAAAGTGTAATTATTATATTTTCAAATCAAGTATTCAATTTCCAAAGTTTCAAACCATTCTGAGTTTGTTTACTAAGTCAAAAACCCTAATTATTAAAATTTCAGCATTTCACAACATTTAAAAACAACTGCTATAAGTTATATTTGAAAACTTTTTTAATTCAGCAAAGACAGCACTTAAAACTGCTGTTAAAACTCAGTTTTAGTTGAATTATAGTTCAAAACAGAAAAGACAGCATTTCAGAAGTGCTGCGGTAGTTCAGATTTCAAAACAAGGGTTAAATTTGATTTCAACATAGACTCCAGACCATTATAGCATTTCCAGAGAATGCTAAAATAGGCCTGAGTTCAATATTAGCCTATAAGTTCAACTACAGCATTCCAGAAATGCTGTAATAGCTCCTTTTTACACAATTTTAGTTCAAAACAGAATCTATAGCATTTCTGAATGCTATTAAAGGTTAATTTCAGGTGTTAGTGTATTTCCAGCAATTAAATAACTTTAATTTAAAACACATAAACATTTTTAAAATCATATTTTAACATTTAAAATGTTCATTTACATATCATTTAACATATATCTTTTCACAATAAATTTCTTATAATCAAATCCAATTTTCAACAATTTACTTAATAAATTTTAGTGTAAAAGTGTCCAATTCTTCACATTTCAACAAATAAACTTAACACTTCAAATTTAAATTACCATTTCACAATTTAACTAAATTTCCAATTTTATTTAATTAACTTAAACCTTTAATTAAAACCAAATTTGACATTTCCTAGTCAAGTTATATTTTAAAAGATCACTTTTAAACATTCATTTATTTAACCTCTTAAATTCATAGAAAAATCAATAATACTTTAATAAATCACTTAAATTCAAATTTAATCAAATTATCATATTTACCATTTCCAAATAAAATTTAATATCCATTTTATTTATATAACTTAAATATCATTTTTAACCAAAATTCCAAATTTCCAACTTAAGTTATATTTCAAAAATCCAGTTAAACCATTAATTAATTACATTTTTAACACATAGAAAAATCATAATTTCTTTAATTCAAAATATTTCAAAATCTGTTTAAATCAAATTTCATAAATTTATATATTTAAAATACTTAAAAATATTCAAAACACTTTATAAAATAACCACGGGCCTGTATATAGTTTTCTAGCCTAGGTCAAGTGATACGGATATAAGAAATCTGAGTTGTAGTGTGTCCGTACGATAGGTAAACGCATTTAAAATTAAATTGAATTCAATTTAGATTTTAAAATTTAAAACTTTGCCGACATCAGAGGTAAGGCAAACACGTTCTCCCTTTGTTTCAGCCTAAAATCACGAGATAGAAATCATGCAACCCATGTTCTTTCAATTTTAAATTACCACCCTCCCTCTTTAAAACAAAACCGAGCTTCTCGTTTAAAATCAAAATCTCAGTTCGAAAATCCATGGCCGAAGATAAAATACCCAAATCCAATTTCACCTTCGTTCTCCCCTATCTCCTAGTTCGACATCCCTCACATTCAAATTAATGCGAACGAAAAAAAATATAAAATAAAATCGAATCGCGTACGTTCGATTGGGGGCGAGATTTGGGGTACCTCGATCTCGAGCTAGAAATGTCAGTAGCAGTTCGAACTCGGGAGGGAGGCTCGCGAACGCAAGTTCGAGCGAGGCGATGATTGGGTGTTGTTGTTCTCGCGATCGAGTGGAGGCGCGCATGGGCTTTGGCTCGCGTGGGTTGCAATGTTCGATTGGAAGAGAGAGCGCGCGCTCGCGACTGGGGCATCATCAGTGGTCACGACGTTCGACTGGAGGGGAGCGCACACACTCGCGTGAGGAGGCGGGGGTGGCGTGGGAAAACACGGCAGCAGTTCACGATTGGATTCACGATGGGCTAAGGTTCGTTTCGATGTCAGTAAGGGTGGCGCTCGAGCTCGTGGTCGAAGCGGTGGCTTCTGGCAATCGTTGGGGTTCGAATGTCAGTGAGGTAACTTAGCAGCTAATGAAATTTTTTTCACCTTATTTGTTTAGGCTATCGGGAATTTACAGTAAAAGAAAAGGGAATTTTAAGTACTGTATTCTCTAAAAAAAACTGGATGAATTTTATTATGTGCAGTTTGAAAGAGAAAATATAGGAAAATAGAAATTTTTAAATAAAATCTATATAGTTTATTTTAGAAGTATATATAGCTTCAAATGAAAATAAATAAATACATATATTTTTAATCCACTAGTTTAAATTTTAAAATAATGTATTTTTGGAGATAAATTTGTTTAACTAACTTATGTAATTATCTTAGAAATTGTTAAAGGGAAATTAGTGTAAAAATAAAACTATTAGATAATTAAACTATCAAAACGAAAATCTATTGTTCGATTTATTTCGAATATTAATAAATCGTATAAATGTTTATACAGTTTGAAATCGTAATGGGAACAAGACGAAATGGAAATGTATTGCGAATAAAATGTAACGAATGGGAATTTTCGACTTTCGAAAATCGACATCGATACTCACTTTATCGAATGCCGCCCAGTCGAAGGCCGGAAATCCCAACCGTTAGGGTTTAAAAGAAGAAGAGGTAGAAGAAAAGATAGAAGAAAAAGAAAAGAAGAACAACAGAACAACAATAGAAACAGAACCAATATCAGAATCTCACATTCGCAGCGGAACAAAATATAATAGATAATCACTAGTCTTTTAAAACAAAGACTATACCAGTTTATACATACATCAATCAGAGTTAATATACAACTCAATACAACAATGGACAGTTATATAAACTTGTCCTCATATAGAATACACAGCGGAATAAATAATATCAGATACAAATACTACGTCTCGCCATCCAGCTTGCTTCCAAAGCTCCAGAATATCCTGATAACCTAACTCTAGACTGCCTGTGTGGAAATTGGTGGGCACCCAGAGTTTAGAAGGGAAACAATAAACTCCGAGTCAGTCATGGTGACTGGTGTGAGATCGTAAAACAGTTATTCTTTAAAACAACAACAGGATAATTTTAAAGTCCATTCGAAATGCTTTTGGAAAATGAAACTACCATAAGACCTCCCGCCACACACACAATGCAAACGCAGAATTGGAGGAGATTTCTTCTTATGATAGTCAAAGATGCTTACTACGCAAAATCAAATCCTTTTTGATATTATTATTAGTGCATAGTGTAGAAAACATTTCGAAAATAGAATATAAATCTTAGCCAACATACGACCATTATCATATGCCTACTAGAGCTACCATGTTCAATAGCAGGTTACCGCCACATTCCATGGCAGGTAATACAACTAAAACCGTACAAGGCTCGTATTGTTTCTTTGGATTTCCAACAAATGGTCAGGCCAAGGAACTTCCCATTGCCACATGGAAACGCCTCTAGAATGACGTCCCGAGAAATAACCTAACATTACGGTTAGATCTCTGCCAACACAAGGCCGGGTTACCCCTAACTGGGTAACTACTGACACGAATATGTCATCCCCCGATCGTAACCGATCTATATCCGAGGATCCTCGATTTCCAACAACCACAAAGTAATAAATTTGCAGCAACCACATAGGTTAAATATCTGGGCTCCATACCATGATACCACCTCTATCCAGAAGGAATGACATACACTAAGGGGGCGCGATCGCCTAATAACCTTGCTGCATCTTTCCTGTTTTGACCATTCCGGGGTGTGAGGTCCGACGAAGTCTCGTCCACAAAGCTACGCTTTGTCACCAAAGCCATGCTTCGGGTCAAACAAATGATCAAAGTAATGATCACAAAGATAAATGATCAAACAAATGATCCTATCACAAATGATCAAACAATGATCATTTCACAGCAACACTCAGCATGTCACGTTACCAAATTGGGAGTATATTGTTGATAAATTTCAACTACATAACCTCTAAGCTCGTACGTCTCAGAGAAGGGTGTTAAGCTAAGAGAATAAATTCTCCGCCACCAACAGAAATGTATTTGAAAGAAATCAGCTTTATATCTCAATTTGTAACGTCAGACATACAATCCATACAAGTCTGTTCCGGGATCGAACAGAACCGAAGGCACTCCTCACGAAGCCCTTGCAATTCCGGATAATTTTCAATCACGTCCGGACTTCCCTTCACTAAGGGTGATAAAACCTCTAAATCGGAGATCAGCCGATGTAGAGTAACTCGACGGTAATCCTTCCGTTTTCAAAAATATCCGGTCTTCAACACCGGTCATCAAATGCGATTCATAACGACGTATCACATATTCGGAATGGGTTATACGACCCCATGGTCCTTTCCTGGCTAACCCGAATAGTGAGCGCTTATTCAAAAATAAGTGTGGCATTCAAATTCATCCAATTCACAGCAAATACCCATTCAAGGTAATTATTGATAGTCGGTTATTTAACTATCAATAAAGATGTGCAACATCATCAGATTCCAAATAATTTTCCAAATTATTTAATTTCCAAAAATATCTTTACAAGATATAGAATTTCCACACTTCAAAAATAAACCAATGTTTATTTTTAAAACGAATTTCCATTTCTTTTATAAGTTCCATAGTGAATTTATATTTCAAAATATCTACTGATATACGAATTTCAATCGATTTCAAAATTCACTTTCGACTATCTTTAGAAAGATAATTCTCAAACGTTTATTTCATATTGGAAAAACATTTCCATACTTATTTAATAATAAGTATTTCACAAATTTATTTATTTTCAACGTTTGAAAATATTCGATATACTTAAATCAAAAATTAAGTATATATTTCATTCTTTAAGGAAATCATTTTCTATAACAACATCTATTTGAGTCAAAACGAATGTTACGTAAAACATCGTTACGACGACTCAAAAATCACTAGTATAGGGATTCGAATTTTTAAGATAGATATATAAATCCCAATACTACAAAAAAATATTTTCTTTCGAAAATCATTTACTATAACAACAGTGTTATAGTCCACCATTTCCTTATTTCCTCGAAAACGTCTATTTCAACAATAAAATGTTGAAATCTATGGTTTCGATATTTAACACGTTTTAAAAACATCTTTTAAAACAATTAACTTCATTTTCAAATATTACTTTCCCAAAACATATCCATTTTACTTAACAATATATTCACTGTCCAAAAATCGTGAATATACTTCACTAACCAAATTTCAATATTTTCTACACATTTTATTTCAAGAATTTATCCACTATCCAAAATCGTGGATAAAATTCTCTTAATAACCTTCTATATTAAATTCATCAATTTTTTTTGATTGATTTTCGGATTTATAAAACAACGTTTATAAATTCCATTTTTATAACAACTTCGATTTTATAAATCTCCTTTATTAACTTCTATAATTTCACTTATCAAAATAAGTGATTTCGGATTTATAAACAACGTTTATAAATCACATCTATACTTTATAACAATTTCAACTTATAAAATCATTTTATTAGCAAATTCTATTTATCTCCCATCTAAGTGCAAAAATCTAATTTATAAGTGAATTACTTATAAATCTTTTATTTTACAACACCTATTCATTTATACTTCAAAATTTATAAATCTATAAATCTCGTTCACTTATGGTTTTTATTTCATATCATTCTATCACTTACAAAACCCGTTTTAAAATTCCAATGTTTTAGATTTATAAATATCAACTTTTTAACTCTTTTAAATAAACCGTTTATAATACTTTAAAAGTCTAAATTTAAAACATTTATAAATAAATCGACCTTTTTTCCAAAAACCACACTTTGGTTATTTTTCACAAAAATCTTAACCTTTATAACTTTAAAATTTTAACGTTTGTTTATTTAAAATAAATCAATTCTAAAATTTAAATAAAACGTATACTTTCAAAAATCACTTTAAAATCTTTTTAAAGTAAAAATCGTTATTTTTAAACTTCAAAATTTGAATCCGATGATGCAACAGCACCAATTGGTCAATCACAACATTCAATATCATATATCAATATGATAACAGAATATACATCAATATCTGTAAATAAATATATACTGGTGAGGAATCCAGTTGGATCCCTCCAACCTGTTTCCTTACATCCAAAGACGTTAGCACAATACCCATTCCACTTCGAGGTGGAATATCGCGGTATATGGGATTTATAAAAAAAAATATCATCCGCTTAATAACGGCGCAATAGGGTCTCATCCGCTATATAATGTGGGAAATCAATCAATCCAATATATACATATGCCAATATGTATATATTGCTATATATAATACTATATATACTATCACATACAAACATCAAACAATAACTGTAATCCAAATTTATCATTCGAGTGAGAAAATCTCACCTTAGCTTTTAATTTGCCATCCGTTTCCATCTTGACTCGATTTCTTTGATTTATACCTTGTATAAATATTTACACAATTTATCAATATTCGAATTAAATCGAACACTTAAATTATCGTCCTGTTCATTTACTTAACCAAAATTTTATTTTTAACTAATTTTCCTTTAAAAATTAATTTTACAAATTAGAAATCCCCTATATATTTTCCATGGGTTTTATCTATATACATATATATTAAGATTATCTGTTTACTGTCAATCTGTTTAAAAATAGAAATCTTACTGTATTTATTATTTTTATTTTTTTAAATCAATACCTCATTGCTAAAGAAAAACCCAGGCCTGTGACCACCTTGCGAATGCCACAATGGATCGCGACTCGACGCTATCACCACTGTCGACGACCCAAACTTCGACCATCCCCTCCCAGATCGAACTGTCAAAATCGCCAGTGCCTCCTTCCTCTGCCCTGGCCGCGAACGCCTCTTTCCCAAACAATCCCACCGAGAATTCACGACCACCAAAATCCCATCGACCTCGCCGGAATTTACTCGAGCTCGCGTTCCTCAGAGTTTGCGACCACCTCTGCTTCCATCGAAATCGCGCGACATCATCTCCGCCATCCCATCGTACGCGAGCCTCCACTCTCGCGAATCCCCAGATCGAACGATGCTCGATCCCACGGCCTCGCAACTGAATTGCCTCCCTCCTGCCGCTCAAAATTGCCAGATCGCACCCCCCATTATTTTTCGATTTTGATTTTTTTATTTATGAGCAAGAAAATTGGGTAGAACGAGAGGAAGAGAGTCGCGATTATATGCAGCCATTTTTTTTTCTATTTCTTCGATTTTGAAAATTGAAGAGGGAGAGCCATTTATAATTTGAACGAGAGTTTTTATTTTTTTTCTTCGAAACTGATTTAGAACGGGATTATTTAAAAAGGGATGGAGGCATGGGTTACGTGATGGGTTGCACGATTTTTTGTTCGTGATCTTAGGCGTAATTTTAGGCGTGGTTACAGGTGATAACGTGTGGTGATGTTGACTAATTTGAATTCTAGAAATTTAAATTGAATTTGATTAAATTCCAATGCGTTTAGGTGTCGTGTGCTCACAGAACAACTCCGAAAAATACGAAAATTGAAATCCGACAATAATTCAATATTACGGACCCAATGGAACTGGTTTCGTCGAATTCCGAGACTGTGCCTTGGACGGCTATTTTTAAATATCGATTCAAACGATATAATTTCCAAACCAAACAAAACAGTTTCAAACTCGATTTTGAAGCTTCTATTATCTTCAGTATCATCAATATGAATTTTAAAAGCTTTGGAAATATTTTTCTTCAGCTTAAAATTGAAGATTTAAATTTTTATTCACCTTACAATAAATTGAATTTTATAATTTAATCGCCAAATTATTCTGAAAATTTGAAATTCAAGTCAAACCATCATTCAAATATTTAAAATAAATTAAATAATTTCAATTTAAATTGTTCAAAATTCTGGGTCGTTACAATCTTCCCCCCCTTAAAAGAATTTCGTCCCGAAATTACAAGTTAGGAAAAATGGTCCTTAACTCGTCTACTATTTTTCACAATCCGATAGTTTTTATCAATTTATCAAAACAAATCTTTCTATTAAAGATTCGTTATCATTTCAACTAGTTTTCCAACTTCATTTATAAGTTTCAAACAACATTGCTTACTTCAAAATTCAAAGTCAAATTTAAATTAAAATTTTAACTTTCAAATTTTCTCAAAAATTTTCTAACACTCAAAATTTTCGAAAAATTTCGCCAGCGTCTCCTTTGCGCGGCTAATACGGTACGACTACAAAACGTCCCTACGGACTCTCAGATTTCAAAAAGAAAAGAAAAAGCCAAGCGGCTAGACAAGAAATCATCAAATCTCATATAGAAACTCAAAATACATACCTTTTTGTCGAGCAATTCAAAATTATCTTTGAAATCAAATCCAATTCCTTTATATCACCTGTATATCCTACTAGCCATAATATCTAGTTACGATATTCAAATAACATTTTGCACATTCTGTTACAAAATTTTCAATATATACTTCTTATATCATCTTTAATTTACTAATGAAGTTATATATCTATTTTCATTCAATTTTGCATTTCAATTTCATTTGAATTTAATTCATAACTTCAATTCTATTTGAATTCAATTTACTTTTGAATATTGAATTTATCAATTATCTTTCATTCAACTGCACCATTTTAAATTAGTTCCAGTTACTAATTTTAGTTTAATAGTTCACTACGTTTTCCACAAATCAAATTCAATTCCAGTTTTATTTACTTTCAATTTCAAAATGAATTTTAACATTCAATTTCATTTTTTTCAATTTCAATTCAAATTTATATTTATTCATTCTCAAATTCTTTCATTTTCAATTTGAACCTTATTCCAATCAGATTTCAAATATTCCATAAGTTATCAACTTATTTACATTTCGACTTATAAAGTCATTTATACATTCCCAAATCTAATTTCATCCCATTAATGAATTTTAACTTCAATTATCTTCTTGGAATTCTATTTTAATTTGTAAATTACATTTACAATTCACATTCCCAAATCTCATTCGTATATGGATTTTATTTTCTTATTTTTCAATTCACATTTATAAATTTCATTTGTCAAATGAATTTATCTTCCATCTTTGGTTATTATTTTATTTCTCATTCAATTTCAAATATAACAATGATAATATTTCAATGTTATTACTTCCTAACAACCAAGCATTCATATACTATGATAATTCATAGAAAACATTTCTTTTCTATACAAAAATAGTTTTGGGAAAAATTATATCATTCACCCTATTTAAAACCATATTGTGTCGAATTAATCTATTCAAGTGTTTAGAAACCCCTTCGATCCAATTGCGCAGACTGTGCCAACGAGGTTCATATGCCACTCAATAAATCAATCATCACAATATAAAACAATTTTATATTCACTAACAAATACGCGCTCGTATCTATTATTACACTCAACTCATTCTAGAGTACTACTGACTCTATCTCTAATGAGTAACACCCAACAGAGCAGGGTTGTCGCTTAACCATACGCTCTGATACCAAATGTAACGAATGAGAATTTTCGACTTTCGAAAATCGACATCGATACTCACTTTAACGAATGCCGCCCAGTCGAAGGCCGGAAATCCCAACCGTTAGGGTTTAAAAGAAGAAGAGGTAGAAGAAAAGATAGAAGAAAAAGAAAAGAAGAACAACAGAACAACAACAGAAACAGAACCAATATCAGAATCTCACATTCGCAGCGGAACAAAATATAATAGATAATCACTAGTCTTTTAAAACAAAGACTATACCAGTTTATACATACATCAATAAGAGTTAATATACAACTCAATACAACAATGGACAGTTATATAAACTTGTCCTCATACAGAATACACAGCGGAATAAATAATATCAGATACAAATACTACGTCTCGCCATCCAGCTTGCTTCCAAAGCTCCAGAATATCCAGAATATCCTGATAACCTAACTCTAGACTGCCCGTGTGGAAATTGGTGGGCACCCAGAGTTTAGAAGGGAAACAATAAACTCCGAGTCAGTCATGGTGACTGGTGTGAGATCGTAAAACAGTTATTCTTTAAAACAACAACAGGATAATTTTAAAGTCCATTCGAAATGCTTTTGGAAAATGAAACTACCATAAGACCTCCCGCCACACACACAATGCAAACGCAGAATTGGAGGATATTTCTTCTTATGATAGTCAAAGATGCTTACTACGCAAAATCAAATCCTTTTTGATATTATTATTAGTGCATAGTGTAGAAAACATTTCGAAAATAGAATATAAATCTTAGCCAACATACGACCATTATCCTATGCCTACTAGAGCTACCATGTTCAATAGCAGGTTACCGCCACATTCCATGGCAGGTAATACAACTAAAACCGTACAAGGCTCGTATTGTTTCTTTGGCTTTCCAACAAATGATCAGGCCAAGGAACTTCCCATTGCCATATGGAAACGCCTCTGGAATGACGTCCCGAGAAATAACCTAACATTACAGTTAGATCTCTGCCAACACAAGGCCGGGTTACCCCTAACTGGGTAACTACTGACACGAATATGTCATCCCCCGATCGTAACCGATCTATATCCGAGGATCCTCGATTTCCAACAACCACAAAGTAATAAATTTGCAGCAACCACATAGGTTAAATATCTGGGCTCCATACCATGATACCACCTCTATCCATAAGGAATGACATACACTAAGGGGGCGCGATCCCCTAATAACCTTGCTGCATCTTTCC
This sequence comes from Allium fistulosum, assembly GCA_030737815.1. Taxonomy (NCBI): domain Eukaryota; kingdom Viridiplantae; phylum Streptophyta; class Magnoliopsida; order Asparagales; family Amaryllidaceae; genus Allium; species Allium fistulosum. The sequence continues at coordinate 640,755,581 of CM060901.1, forward strand.
TGTTTTGACCATTCCGGGGTGTGAGGTCCGACGAAGTCTCGTCCACAAAGCTACGCTTTGTCACCAAAGCCATGCTTCGGGTCAAACAAATGATTAAAGTAATGATCACAAAGATAAATGATCAAACAAATGATCCTATCACAAATGATCAAACAATGATCATTTCACAGCAACACTCAGCATGTCACGTTACCAAATTGGGAGTATATTGCTGATAAATTTCAACTACATAACCTCTGAGCTCGTACGTCTCAGAGAAGGGTGTTAAGATAAGAGAATAAATTCTCCGCCACCAACAGAAATGTATTTGAAAGAAATCAGCTTTATATCTCAATTTGTAACGTCAGACATACAATCCATACAAGTCTGTTCCGGGATCGAACAGAACCGAAGGCACTCCTCACGAAGCCCTTGCAATTCCGGATAATTTTCAATCACGTCCGGACTTCCCTTCACTAAGGGTGATAAAACCTCTAAATCGGAGATCAGCCGATGTAGAGTAACTCGACGGTAATCCTTCCGTTTTCAAAAATATCCGGTCTTCAACACCGGTCATCAAATGCGATTCATAACGACGTATCACATATTCGGAATGGGTTATACGACCCCATGGTCCTTTCCTGGCTAACCCGAATAGTGAGCGCTTATTCAAAAATAAGTGTGGCACTCAAATTCATCCAATTCACAGCAAATACCCATTCAAGGTAATTATTGATAGTCGGTTATTTAACTATCAATAAAGATGTGCAACATCATCAGATTCCAAATAATTTTCCAAATTATTTAATTTCCAAAAATATCTTTACAAGATATAGAATTTCCACACTTCAAAAATAAACCAATGTTTATTTTTAAAATGAATTTCCATTTCTTTTATAAGTTCCATAGTGAATTTATATTTCAAAATATCTACTGATATACGATTTTCAATCGATTTCAATATTCACTTTCGACTTATCTTTAGAAAGATAATTCTCAAACGTTTTATTTCATATTGGAAAAATATTTCCATACTTATTTAATAATAAGTATTTCACAAATTTATTTATTTTCAACGTTTGAAAATATTCGATATACTTAAATCAAAAATTAAGTATATATTTCATTCTTTAAGGAAATCATTTTCTATAACAACATCTATTTGAGTCAAAACGAATGTTATGTAAAACATCGTTACGACAACTCAAAAATCACTAGTATAGGGATTCGAATTTTTAAGATAGATATATAAATCCCAATACTACAAAAAAAATATTTTCTTTCGAAAATCATTTACTATAACAACAGTGTTATAGTCCACCATTTCCTTATTTCCTCGAAAACGTCTATTTCAACAATAAAATGTTGAAATCTATGGTTTCGATATTTAACACGTTTTAAAAACATCTTTTAAAACAATTAACTTCATTTTCAAATATTACTTTCCCAAAACATATCCATTTTACTTAACAATATATTCACTGTCCAAAAATCGTGAATATACTTCACTAACCAAATTTCAATATTTTCTACACATTTTATTTTAAGAATTTATCCACTATCCAAAATCGTGGATAAAATTCTCTTAATAACCTTCTATATTAAATTCATCAATTTTTTTTGATTGATTTTCGGATTTATAAAACAACGTTTATAAATTCCATTTTTATAACAACTTCGATTTTATAAATCTCCTTTATTAACTTCTATAATTTCACTTATCAAAATAAGTGATTTCGGATTTATAAACAACGTTTATAAATCACATCTATACTTTATAACAATTTCAACTTATAAAATCATTTTATTAGCAAATTCTAATTATCTCCCATCTAAGTGCAAAAATCTAATTTATAAGTGAATTACTTATAAATCTTTTATTTTACAACACCTATTCATTTATACTTCAAAATTTATAAATCTATAAATCTCGTTCACTTATGGTTTTTATTTCATATCATTCTATCACTTACAAAACCCGTTTTAAAATTCCAATGTTTTAGATTTATAAATATCAACTTTTTAACTCTTTTAAATAAACCGTTTATAATACTTTAAAAGTCTAAATTTAAAACATTTATAAATAAATCGACCTTTATTCCAAAAATCACACTTTGGTTATTTTTCACAAAAATCTTAACCTTTATAACTTTAAAATTTTAACGTTTGTTTATTTAAAATAAATCAATTCTAAAATTTAAATAAAACGTATACTTTCAAAAATCACTTTAAAATCTTTTTAAAGTAAAAATCGTTATTTTTAAACTTCAAAATTTGAATCCGAAGATGCAACAGCACCAATTAGTCAATCACAACATTCAATATCATATATCAATATGATAACAGAATATACATCAATATATGTAAATAAATATATACTGGTGAGGAATCCAGTTGGATCCCTCCAACCTGTTTCCGTACATCCAAAGACGTTAGCACAATACCCATTCCACTTCGTGGTGGAATATCACGGTATATGGGATTTATAAAAAAAATCATCCGCTTAATAACGGCGCAATAGGGTCTCATCCGCTATATAATGCGGGAAATCAATCAATCCAATATATACATATGCCAATATGTATATATTGCTATATATAATACTATATATACTATCACATACAAACATCAAACAATAACTGTAATCCAAATTTATCATTCGAGTGAGAAAATCTCACCTTAGCTTTTAATTTGCCATCCGTTTCCATCTTGACTCGATTTCTTTGATTTATACCTTGTATAAATATTTACACGATTTATCAATATTCGAATTAAATCGAACAATTAAATTATCGTCCTGTTCATTTACTTAACCAAAATTTTATTTTTAACTAATTATTCTTTCAAAATTAATTTTACAAATTAGAAATCCCCTATATATTTTCCATGGGTTTTATCTATATACATATATATTAAAATTATCTGTTTACTGTCAATCTATTTAAAAATAGAAATCTTACTGTATTTTTTTTTAAATCAATACCTCATTGCTAAATAAAAACCCAGGCCTATGACCACCTTGCGAATGCCACAATGGATCGTGACTCGACGCTATCACCACTGTCGACGACCCAAACTTCGACCATCCCCTCCCAGATCGAACTGTCGAAATCGCCAGTGCCTCCTTCCTCTACCCTGGCCGCGAACGCCTCTTTCCCAAACAATCCCACCGAGAATTCACGACCACCAAAATCCCATCGACCTCGCCGGAATTTACTCGAGCTCACGTTCCCCAGAGTTTGCGACCACCTCTGCTTCCATCGAAATCGCACGACATCATCTCTGCCATCCCATCGTACGCGAGCCTCCACTCTCGCGAATCCCCAGATCGAACGATGCTCGATCTCACGGCCTCGCAACTGAATTGCCTCCCTCCTGCCGCTCAAAATTGCCAGATCGCACCCCCCCATTATTTTTCGATTTTGATTTTTTTATTTATAAGCAAGAAAATTGGGTAGAACGAGAGGAAGAGAGTCGCGATTATACGCAGCCATTTTTTTTCTATTTCTTCGATTTTGAAAACTGAAGAGGGAGAGCCATTTATAATTTGAACGAGAGTTTTTATTTTTTTTCTTCGAAACTGATTTAGAACGGGATTATTTAAAAAGGGATGGAGGCATGGGTTACGTGATGGGTTGCATGATTTTTTGTTCGTGATCTTAGGCGTAATCTTAGGCGTGGTTACAGGAGATAACGTGTGGTGATGTTGACTAATTTGAATTCTAGAAATTTAAATTGAATTTGATTAAATTCCAATGCGTTTAGGTGTCGTGTGCTCACAGAACAACTCCGAAAATAGGAAAATTGAAATCCGACAATAATTCAATATTACGGACCCAATGGAACTGGTTTCGTCGAATTCCGAGACTGTGCCTCGGACGGCTATTTTTAAATATCGATTCAAACGATATAATTTCAAAACCAAACAAAACAGTTTCAAACTCGATTTTGAAGCTTCTATTATCTTCAGTATCATCAATATGAATTTTAAAAGCTTTGGAAATATTTTTCTTCAGCTTAAAATTGAAGATTTAATTTTTTATTCACCTTACAATAGATTGAATTTTATAATTTAATCGCCAAATTATTCTGAAAATTTGAAATTCAAGTCAAACCATCATTCAAATATTTAAAATAAATTAAATAATTTCAATTTAAATTGTTCAAAATTCTAGGTCGTTACAATTTCAATCCGTAGTTTAAAAAGAAAAAAAATCCGGGTTCTATCATTTCAAACCCGCAATCCCAAGTTAAAATAAATTAAATAAAAACCATTCAGGCCTATCATTTCAGCCCATAACGATTTTTCCCTATTCTAAAGTCCGTTCGGGTATGTATCATTTCAATCCATAGTGATTCTAGTCTACAGGGAACTTGCAATGGTGATAACTGATATAAATAACAGAATAACATTAAATAACAGTAACATATGATATAACAGGTGTATAAACATCATATGATCATAACATAGTCAAGTATAACATGATAATATATTTCTACAGATTCACAGGGTGTCAATTTACTAGTTATATAGGTACATATTGTCTGGTGAGAATAACTCACCTGTTAAAGCTGGAGATTAGCGATCAAAACACACAAAATAGATTCCAGAAAGCACAACAAGCACGATATAGCATGACTTTTGATTTGAATGAATGGGGACCCTTGATATTTATCTTGTAAACAATAACCAAACAAGATAATATACACATAAATATTCAACGCAAAACAATGTTGAAACAATGAAGAAAAGAAGCAACAACGGAATAGGTTACTTGACCATGCTTTAACCATTCAAAAGCTCGAACAAGGGGTTCATTTCTCAGCCATGATGATGATGAGTGTGAGAGAGACAAGGTTAACTCCTCGGAATACATAAGACAAAACAATCCAAACAATATAAGTTTTCAACCCAAATTTTAATAAAACAATGTTAGGAATGACTGCACGGAATCAAATAGAAATGCTTGCACTTGCTTTCAACCTTTACTAGGCTCAGCCATGAGGGAAACTACAGGTCTAAGGCAATGGTTTTGGGTCAGATCTGGGTTGCTAAGGTCGGCCTAACATGAGTTTGTTGATGGCAAAAGGTATGGAGATGGAACAACAACACAACAAAGCAAATTCAAGGTAAATCTCAACATTCTATGCTACAATTAGGTTCGGCCATAGACTCTAGGTTCATGGTCAGAGGTCCAAATGTTGGTGGCTGATGTGGCAGAGGGTAGTGGTCAGATCTAGGCTGGTGGTGGTGGTGGAAGTGGCGGCTAAAGGAAGGTGGAGGTGTTGGAACAAAACTAGGCTAGATTTGGGCATATAAGTGATGTTTTGTGAATTTTGGTGGTGGTCTCTTGCCATGGGGTGTTCGGCCTGATGGGAAGGGGGTGGAGGAGGTGTTGGTCAGGTGTTTTGGTGGTGGTGGAGGCGGCAGGGCAGGTGGAGGAGGCAAGGCCGATCCTAGAGATGAAGAGCAAGAGCAAAACAATTTAAATCAATGAAAAAAAACAAATAAACAAAGGAAGAAGAAAAATGTTTTTACCCAAACTTTTGAAGCAATGGCCGAATATTTTTTCAGGAGATGAGGAAAAGAATGCACGTGAATGAGAAAAAAAAAAGTGGCGGCTAAGGAAATGAGGAAATGTGGCCAATTGAATGAAAAGTTAGGTTAAAAGTAAAAGGGTTAGAAGATAAAAGGGCCTTAGGAAGATAGAAAGTTTAAGGCCTTTCAAATTTCTTTATTTAAATTTTTTTATAACTTTATATTTATGGTAATAATAATAATACCAGATAAAATTTCAAAATTTTATCAAAATATAATAATTTATATAAATATTTATCAATCATATAAAGTTAAATTAAGAAAATAGCTAGAAATAGTAAACTAGTCTAGAAAATTTGAAATTGAATAGAATAAATTTTAGAAAGATTCATATGAGCTTGTAATATATTTTTAAACATAAATAATAACATAAAATAAAAATATATTCACAAAATAAATATTTAAAATTTAATTTACATATAATTTTTAATGAAGAAAATAACAGAAAATAGGAAAACAGCCTTTAAAAATAGGAAATCATCATAGTAAATTTTGGAAAAATTCTATTATTATTTTTAAAAATATTTAGAGATGAAAATATACATAAATTAACATATTGAAACATATTAAAATAAAATATAAGAAAGAAAATATGATTTATAAAAATTAAAATAGGCAAAATTGCACAATAAAACAAATTATACTAAAAATTGAAATGTACACAACTTTTACATTTTAACTCCGTTTTCAACGAAACGAAAAGTAGTGTTCAAGTTATTAAATCTATTTTCATAATAAAAGATAAAATTTATAATTTCAAACTATTTAAAATTTAAACTTAAAAGTCAAAGTTTGACTATTGACCAAAATTCACATTTTCAGGAAATATTAAATTTAGTCATATTTGAAATTCTAATCCACATCAATGTCAAAGTTTATATTTAAAATAACAAAATTTATTCTTTTTCATAAATAAATCTTTTGAATCTGGAAAAAATAAATTTAAGAATATTTGTAAAATACAGGGTTGTTACACTCTCCCCCACTCAAAACTTTTCGTCCCCGAAAAGGAACGAGGTACGGGAAAGCACAGAAAAAGATAGAATGAAATAGAATTAAGACAAGATGATAAGAAGATTGGAATTACACCTGATAACTATTGTTATAGGTAAGTTTGACAAAATGGAGGTGATCAAATCAAGAACACAAACACGAAAAAGATCCTCTAGAGTCTGAATCACCCTTTTTCACTTGACCGACGGTCTATGAATGGAAAAACAGTGTTCAGATCCAGATGAGTAACAAAGATTATCAAAGATTACAGAAAGATTTCTAAATAGACTAGTATAAGCAATAGCCTTCCATTTCTGTAACAAGATAAGGGAAATAAGGACAACCAAAAGGTAGTTTGGAAAAAACAAAATAAGATAATAAATTTGAAACCATAATGCTTTGAAATCATAACAATTTAGTGATGTTTATCATTTGGAAATCATACTACTAAAATCATAACACTTTGGAAATGTGATTCTAAAAAAAACATAATACTTAGAAAATCATAACATCTTTTTTGAAAAATAATCTTTATTTAAACCATTTTAATTCAAGGTCAAATAATATTCATTTTAAAGTTGTAACATTTCTAAGTTCATTTAATTATAATAATGTCTAATATAAAATAAACATACTTTTAAATAACATTGAGGCTTTACATTTTCCACCTTAACACGTAATAGTCCCAGTAGTCTATCCAGTATTAGCATACTCCCATAACGGGGGCTACCCTTGATACTCCACAGGCTATGGGAAAAATCACAACTCGTAGTAAAGCTCGATATGGTAGATGACACGACACAACAAGGAAATGCCAGGGTAGATATACCAATTACGCATCCGGGCTGGTGGAAACGCATAGCAGCCACTACCACCGACCTTGGAACACACTCCCAATCAAAATCGAAGGGTGGCCACCAAATTAATCACAAAGTAATAGAATGGTATCGAAGAAATGCGTCCGATCAGAGGTGCTACCTCATTGGCCCGAGAATCGCTTCTGTTTTAGCCACCTTATGTGTAACGACCCGGAATTTTCGAACCCAAAAATTCCAGATAGTTAGAAGAAAAAGAAAGAGATAGAAGAAAGAAACAGAAAGAAGAAAGAAGAATAGAGAACACAACATCTCACATTCGCAGCGAATTAAATATAATAACAAATAATAGCATTTTATAAAAGAAAGATGTAATGGTTACTTTACATACAATTCATCAGAGTTACAATCATTACAATAGACTGGACAGTTATAATAACTCGTCCCAATAAATAACAATATATCACACTCCATACGTTCCTGCCATCCAGCTCGCCTCCTGAGCTCCAGAACGTCCTTACCTGGAAATCTGTAATACTCGGTCTGACCCGAGCATTACATCAAAGTAACACCCGGGTCAGGCTGGAAACCAGCGTGAGTAAACTCATCTAATATGAAATTTCAATCCATAGAACTTATTTAAACCCGGGGTAACTCGTACTTTACTATAAGTGAACAACTTATATAGTCAACACTTATTTTCACAAAACAATATCTAAGCATCCAACTTAGTTTAAATGGTCCATATTATCCCAAACCGGCCTATTGATTTCACATATCAATCTATAAAGAATTATAGAAGATTTGAAATTGAAGTGGTTTCGGGTATTTACTGATACCCGACCCCGGTCTCTTCGAATTCAATGTCATCTTAATTCCAGTTGTTTAAGTGGATACAAATCAGCTCTAAACATAGGTTCTCATATTCTCACAGCAAATCAATTTATCGATAGATAACTCATAATATCACAGTTTAACCCATCATATCATATCACAATACATCACAACTCAACATCAGAGATATTCAAACCAACCAAGGTATTCCATTCAAGTTATCATCTATAGGCAAGATTAACACTCAAACAATTAATTTAATTTAATCACCTAATATAGATTAAATTAATTACCTTTAATCCTGCTTAATTAACTTTAATTAATTATAACCACTCCTTAATTAATTACATTGATTAATTAACATTAATTAATTAATCATTAATTAATCACACTTATTAATTATCCTTTAGTTATTAATTAATTACTCTTTAATTATTAATTAATTAACCTTTAATCATTAATTAATTTACCTTTAATTATTAATTAATTATCCTTTAATCATTAATTAATTCTTTAATTAATTACATTAAATAATTAAATCCTTTAATTACTTTTATAAATTAATTATTCTTTAATTACCCAAGACTTAATTAATTTAAAAGATAAACCATTTATCTTAAACACTTTCTAATTACAAAATCCTTGAAAACACTTAGGGATTTAAATTAAATAATTATCCCAATAAAATTATTTAAAAACCAAATCAATTAATCTTAAAAAGAAATTTAACTTTTGAAATAAATTATTATTAACCCATAAATAATTAACAACTATAAATATCTTTATCTCTTAATTAACTTCTTAATTAAGCTATTCGATTTATTTAAAATAAGCTTAAGAATAAACTAATGAAAGTATATTAAAACATTTTAAACTTGATTAATAAATTTACCATTGTTTTTAAAACTTATTAATGCTTGAAAACCTGATCATACTTTTATTTTAATAACCTGGTTACTTAAACACAAAACAAAAACCCGACCATACTCACAAAACACTCGAGCCATACCCTAAGTTACACGAACATCATTTTCCTTCGAGTCCAGCGCATGAAAACTTCGATCTCGACCCGAGCATCTACCCTCTTTCCCGAGCACCCAAAACACCAGATACAAGTGATACTTCGTGCACGTGTACACGAGTTCGCCGACGTTCTGACCAACTTCGACGTCACCTACAGGTCTCCTACGACACATACTAACGCTCTGACCACCAGCTCTGACGATTACGCATGGAAATCAAAATCGAGCTATTGAAACAACAGAAACCCAACTCAACCAACGTAAACCAGCTCGCGTCGCCACCCTCGATCGCCAGAGATCACGCGATCACGTCTAGAACTCTGCCACGACACCTTACTTCGATTTCCCCGCTACCGATCGACTCCGGTACACCCTTGACCACGAAAATGTCTCGACTTCATCATCGACAAACACAGACTAAAGAACCCTAGTTCGACGTCGTCCAGCCATCACGGCGATGTAAAAATCCCATTACCATTTTTCCCACGACCCTCATCACTCAAGCTTCCTCCAGCATCAAACACGTCGCTCATCCTCCCTTCGATCGTCGAGAATTGATGAAATTCCAATTCCCGTTCATCTCGTGAATTCTCCTCAACCACAAACTTAAAAATTATAATATTACCATTAAAAATTATCATAATTAAGTACGAATCAGTTTATACAATCAAAACGTGGAATTTAATCCATCGATTTTCTGACTTGAATTAGCTTTCACTGTAATTTCTTGTTTTCAGTAAACCTACTTGTTAATTAAACTCAAAAATGTTTTTAAAAATAGAATCTGGTTAATACTAACATTTTCTTTTTAAATATCCTAACCTAAGAGAGATTTTGGGGAAAGTGAAATGGATTTTTGAACTTATTTTAGCCTGTTTAAATCAAAACAGAGACAAGTTTATCTATATAAAGACATGCACACACATTACTTCATGTTTTTATTCATACAACATATTAATTCACACATGCAAACCTTTCCACAACATTATTTCAATTTTTTTTCACATGCATCGAGATATAAACGGATTAAAAAAAAATGTTTACTCACCTGTATTTGAAAAAACAGAGGACATGCTTTATTCTTTTGAAAATCTGGAAATTGATTTTGAAAACTGAAATGCTTTGATCTTTGAAAGCTTGAAACTGGAAATTTATTTTAAAACTGAGATGAATGCTTGATGTTTTGAGATGATCTGCATTTTGTTTCTTTGATTTGAAACTGATCTTGCTTCCCAGATTTGAACTTGGTTTTTAAATTTCCATTTCATTTAAATCTCAGGCTTTGGTTTTTGGGTTTTTCTCAGGTTAGTATGTTTCAGATTTTTCTCTGTTCTAGAAATGAGAATATGAAAAGAAAATAGAGATATATTCCTAACTTGATTTTATGATTTTAAAATAAAAGAAAAATAAAATTTAGAAGGTGACACTTGTCTAATAACCTAACATTTGTCATTTGCATTTGTTAATTATCTTACTCTTGTTAAGAATATTTAAATTTATGTTTTAAACCCTTGTTTATAATTTATGGTTTAAACCTTTTCATTTTATAATTTGTGAATTAATTTATCTCTTATGTTTTTAAAGGTTTATATATAAATTCAATTTATCTCATGTGTATTTTTAAAAGGAAGTACATTAAATTTTTTTATATGTTTATATATTGTATTTTCTATTTAATTTTATATTTATATTCATACATTTTCTAGTATTTATAACTTTTAAAAGAGAATGATTTTAAAATCTTAATTTTATACTAATAATAATCATATATATTTATTCTTGAATTTTCCAATCCAATTCTATGTAAAATCTACTCATATGTATATATATACATATAACAACACATTATTATTTATTTTAAAAGAATAATTTGCCAATTTTAAATAATTATATTAGTAGATTATAAAATATTTATCCAGATATTTATAATTTAAATTTTATTATATTTCCAAATTCATTTACATATCCGGATATCTTTTATTATCAGGATTTTATCTGTTTAATTGATTAAAACAGTTAATTATCCAATTAACAGATGTTCAAAAATCTGGGTTATCACATTCCTCCCCCCTTTAAATCTTTTCGTCCTCGAAAAGGAACGAAGCCAGAATTTATTAAATGCTTATTTATCAGAAAAATTTTCTTTGAAACATTTTTAAAACACTTTTAAAATTTATATATGTTATAAAATAGTTTTTATAAAAATACTTTTTATAACTCGATGTTTCAACAAATCCATCATCGTTCTCACAGAAATTCGGTCATACGTTGATCAGGCGTAAGACTGAAAATCTATAAGTACTTAGCAGACCCGTTTTCAACACCCAGTGAAAATACTTGGAAAATAATTAATTGAAAATATAGAAAACATTTTTGAAATAGAGGAAATATCTTTGGTGAGAATGCTCTGGAAATCATCACCCCCATCCATGGTCGCAGTTAACCCGATGGTTACGTTACCGTCCCGGCAAAATCCACAGATAACTGTAGGTCTCCGCGCTCCTCGATTACGCCATGGAACCCGCTACAGATCGCAGTTATACCCGGGCCTTACGTTGCTATCATAGCACAAACCCATATAACTGTAGGCATCAGCGCCACCGAATTTCGCTGCCAAATAATGAAACTTCTCCCACATAGGTCGCAGTCTACCGATATAAAATCAAACGTAGACAGTTGGCTCTCAGCGGCACACACGACTTTCGCTATGTTACCATAGTGTCACAGTCTACCGATATAAAATCAAACGTAGACAGTTGGCTCTCAGCGGCACACATGACTTTCGCTATGGTCTGCAGTAGATCGCAGTGACATCGAGTTACATTGTCGTCACAGAATAACCCAAATGCCTCTGTGGGCACCAGCCCCTCGACTTTCGCTACACAAATAATCCTCAGGAACTAGTTTTGTCCGGACTCCTCACAGGATCAACTTTAGAATCCCCCCTTGGGGTTCAAGGCAGTACCACCCAGTGGCACTCCTGAGAAGTTCATTTCAAGGGAGCGCCTTTTTCCCCAGAGCTATACTCAAAACATTTTATACTATATACTTATAGTATCTTCAAATCATACCCTTTATGATTTATCAAAATCTCCTTTACACAAAATCGATTACCAAAAATCGATAATTCTCAAACTAGGCTTTCCAAAATCCAAAATTGATTTCTCAAAAATCAAAAGCCCTTTCCAAAATCCATAGGTTCCCAAAACCTTTTCCAAAATCATTCTCATAAGATCCTTTATATATATAGATATAGATATATATATAACTTTGAAAACTTTGGATCATTTCAAACTTTGTATAAAACCTCTTTTATACTTCAAATATTTCAAAACCCTTTTCTTTTAGCAATAGATTCAAAAAGGGAAGATTTACCTTATATAACAAGGATATATAACTTTATTTATTCCAAATCAAATATTCAAATTTGATAAATCTTTTTATAAAGTTATTAACCATATTCTTTTCTATAAAATGAGTTCTAATCACAGAAATATTCAACTCCCATTTTATTTCATCATTTATTTTTCAAAATATACCCTTCCATTTCAAAATCATTTTACCGTTTTTATCCACAAATTTTCAATATCAATTTCATTCAAACTCGTACGATGTACACACATCATCCGTACGCTATATAAATCTGATCGCTCTTCGATCACACAATTTCTCTTCCGAACTAGTATCGTCCTCCCGACTTCCTAGTGCGGACTCGGATCTGGTTTCTTGATCAGAAACCGTCATTCTCCTTGCATAGTCACAACTATGATAGAGAATATCCAGAACCAATCAAAAACCCATATCCAGGTTCGCCGTTGAAAATCGAGCGAAAAATCCCAACTCGGACCGATAATACTATCTCGAAATTCTGTGCTCGAATCTGGATCAAATCACTATACGAATAGAATAATATACGTATATCCTACGTATTTATATTTATTGGTTATTAGCCAAATCAATTTTCTTTTCTATTCATATTTCCTTTAATTCCATTCACTTATTCTCAATTGCTTCCATTTCCAATTGAGTTATTACTTTAATTACAAACAGTCTGAACTCTGACCTATTTAAATTTAAAAATAACTTGAAAAAAATTTAAAATGGATAAGTAGTTGAAAAATAGTTATTAGTTTGTAAAATATCTGTAAAATAGTTAAGTAGATATAAAAATAGTTAGATAATTGCAAAATAGATTTAAAATAGTGATTAGATGTAGGTAACTGAAAAATAGTAATTAGTTTATAAGACAGTTTCAAAATAGTTAAATAGTTCCAAAATAATTGTAAAATAAGTATGAGATAGTTTGGGGTTTAAGAAGAAAGATTATATAGTAAATAGTTTGGAAAAATATATTTGTATTAAAACAATTTATTTTGAAAATAATCCAGAGCCAAACTGTTCAATTCTCATCAATTCAATTTAAATTTCCATCTCCATTTAAATTAACTCAATTGCAATTTAAATAACTTCAATTTCCATTTGAATTTGAACTCATTCAATCTTATATTTCAAATTAATCCAATTCAAATTTTCCATTTGAATTTTAACTTATCCATCTTAAATCAGAATTCCCATTTATTCAAATCAATTTCAGTTTGAACTAATTCAATTTAAATCTCAATTTTAAACTATCTCGAATTATATAAATTCGAGTAAAATTTTTAAATGTTGATTTAATCCCTTAAGTCAAATTAACCCTTACTTTTAAATCAAATCAACCTTTATTTTTAATTTGACAACTTAAATCTTTAAACCATTTAATTCTGAATCCAAATTCCAAAATTCCATTTTAAAATTATCTTTACTTAACTTATTATAAAGTTCAAATAAGGATTCAAAAACAATTAAATTTCAGATTCTAATTTATTATCCATTTTCAATTTCTAGATCTCAAACCCATTTTTTTTGAGATCACTCATAACTCCCATTTCAAATCAACCATTTAACTTCCCAAGTTAAATTTTAATTTCATCTTGAAATTTGCAATTCAAGTTGTTCATTCTAAACTCATTTAACTTTCCTTAAGTTAAATTCAATTTAATCCAGTCAACTTTACCCAATTTGAATTCCCATTTCAAATTTTAAACTTTCTATTTAAAATCTTCCCACTTATAAGTTCAAAAACTTATCACTTTGAGTTTTCATATCATATTCCCAGGAAAAATTTAAAACTCAACACTTAGAGTTTATTTCAAATCATCTTTGATATTATGTATATCCAAACTTATATACATTTATTTTCTTTGCACACCAAGTTATACCTTAAATTTTTAAACCACCTTTGGTTTTTAATTCAAATCAAATTTCTTTAAAACAATTTCAAGTTTTCTGGATTTAGATTTAAAATTTCACAATTTAAAATCCACTTCAATTTACAAGTCATACTTGCCTAAATGTTTTACTTCCCTAAAACATTTCATTATTAAACACAACACCCATTTATGATAATAACCAAGATTATCATATCTGGAAACCAATTGATTATTATCTTTATTCTACAAATTCAAGATTTTAATTTTTGTTTGGATCCATTTCAAACTTATCTTCATTCAATTTCAATTTGGTTGTATTACTATTACCACTTAATTCTCATTATTTTATTTTATTCCAATGATTCAACAACCAATTTCTTTAATATATTTAATAATTAGAAAATTATTTCTATATATATCAAAAGATAAACTTATATAAAAAAAACATTTTTTTAAAAAAAATCATTTTAAAACCTTTATATAAGAAAATAACAAGTACGCTCTCATATATATATATACACTCAACTCGTTCTAGGGTACCATTGACCCTATCCTTAATGAGTAATCCCACCAGAGCCAAGGTTTTCACTAAACCTCGCTCTAATACCAACTGTAACGACCCGGAATTTTCGAACCCGAAAATTCCAGATAGTTAGAAGAAAAAGAAAGAGATAGAAGAAAGAAACAGAAAGAAGAAAGAAGAATAGAGAACACAACATCTCACATTCGCAGCGAATTAAATATAATAACAAATAATAGCATTTTATAAAAGAAAGATGTAATGGTTACTTTACATACAATTCATCAGAGTTACAATCATTACAATAGACTGGACAGTTATAATAACTCGTCCCAATAAATAACAATATATCACACTCCATACGTTCCTGCCATCCAGCTCGCCTCCTGAGCTCCAGAACGTCCTTACCTGGAAATCTGTAATACTCGGTCTGACCCGAGCATTACATCAAAGTAACACCCGGGTCAGGCTGGAAACCAGCGTGAGTAAACTCATCTAATATGAAATTTCAATCCATAGAACTTATTTAAACCCGGGGTAACTCGTACTTTACTATAAGTGAACAACTTATATAGTCAACACTTATTTTCACAAAACAATATCTAAGCATCCAACTTAGTTTAAATGGTCCATATTATCCCAAACCGGCCTATTGATTTCACATATCAATCTATAAAGAATTATAGAAGATTTGAAATTGAAGTGGTTTCGGGTATTTACTGATACCCGACCCCGGTCTCTTCGAATTCAATGTCATCTTAATTCCAGTTGTTTAAGTGGATACAAATCAGCTCTAAACATAGGTTCTCATATTCTCACAGCAAATCAATTTATCGATAGATAACTCATAATATCACAGTTTAACCCATCATATCATATCACAATACATCACAACTCAACATCAGAGATATTCAAACCAACCAAGGTATTCCATTCAAGTTATCATCTATAGGCAAGATTAACACTCAAACAATTAATTTAATTTAATCACCTAATATAGATTAAATTAATTACCTTTAATCCTGCTTAATTAACTTTAATTAATTATAACCACTCCTTAATTAATTACATTGATTAATTAACCTTAATTAATTAATCATTAATTAATCACACTTATTAATTATCCTTTAGTTATTAATTAATTACTCTTTAATTATTGATTAATTAACCTTTAATCATTAATTAATTTACCTTTAATTATTAATTAATTATCCTTTAATCATTAATTAATTCTTTAATTAATTACATTAAATAATTAAATCCTTTAATTACTTTTATAAATTAATTATTCTTTAACTACCCAAGACTTAATTAATTTAAAAGATAAACCATTTATCTTAAACACTTTCTAATTACAAAATCCTTGAAAACACTTAGGGATTTAAATTAAATAATTATCCCAATAAAATTATTTAAAAACCAAATCAATTAATCTTAAAAAGAAATTTAACTTTTGAAATAAATTATTATTAACCCATAAATAATTAACAACTATAAATATCTTTATCTCTTAATTAACTTCTTAATTAAGCTATTTGATTTATTTAAAATAAGCTTAAGAATAAACTAATGAAAGTATATTAAAACATTTTAAACTTGATTAATAAATTTACCATTGTTTTTAAAACTTATTAATGCTTGAAAACCTGATCATACTTTTATTTTAATAACCTGGTTACTTAAACACAAAACAAAAACCCGACCATACTCACAAAACACTCGAGCCATACCCTAAGTTACACGAACATCATTTTCCTTCGAGTCCAGCGCATGAAAACTTCGATCTCGACCCGAGCATCTACCCTCTTTCCCGAGCACCCAAAACACCAGATACAAGTGATACTTCGTGCACGTGTACACGAGTTCGCCGACGTTCTGACCAACTTCGACGTCACCTACAGGTCTCCTACGACACACACTAACGCTCTGACCACCAGCTCTGACGATTACGCATGGAAATCAAAATCGAGCTATTGAAACAACAGAAACCCAACTCAACCAACGTAAACCAGCTCGCGTCGCCACCCTCGATCGCCAGAGATCACGCGATCACGTCTAGAACTCTGCCACGACACCTTACTTCGATTTCCCCGCTACCGATCGACTCTGGTACACCCTTGACCACGAAAATGTCTCGACTTCATCATCGACAAACACAGACTAAAGAACCCTAGTTCGACGTCGTCCAGCCATCACGGCGATGTAAAAATCCCATTACCATTTTTCCCACGACCCTCATCACTCAAGCTTCCTCCAGCATCAAACACATCGCTCATCCTCCCTTCGATCGTCGAGAATTGATGAAATTCCAATTCCCGTTCATCTCGTGAATTCTCCTCAACCACAAACTTAAAAATTATAATATTACCATTAAAAATCATCATAATTAAGTACGAATCAGTTTATACAATCAAAATGTGGAATTTAATCCATCGATTTTCTGACTTGAATTAGCTTTCACTGTAATTTCTTGTTTTCAGTAAACCTACTTGTTAATTAAACTCAAAAATGTTTTTAAAAATAGAATCTGGTTAATACTAACATTTTCTTTTTAAATATCCTAACCTAAGAGAGATTTTGGGGAAAGTGAAATGGATTTTTGAACTTATTTTAGCCTGTTTAAATCAAAACAGAGACAAGTTTATCTATATAAAGACATGCACACACATTACTTCATGTTTTTATTCATACAACATATTAATTCACACATGCAAACCTTTCCACAACATTATTTCAATTTTTTTTCACATGCATCGAGATATAAACGGATTAAAAAAAAAATGTTTACTCACCTGTATTTGAAAAAACAGAGGACAGGCTTTATTCTTTTGAAAATCTGGAAATTGATTTTGAAAACTGAAATGCTTTGATCTTTGAAAGCTTGAAACTGGAAATTTATTTTAAAACTGAGATGAATGCTTGATGTTTTGAGATGATCTGCATTTTGTTTCTTTGATTTGAAACTGATCTTGCTTCCCAGATTTGAACTTGGTTTTTAAATTTCCATTTCATTTAAATCTCAGGCTTTGGTTTTTGGGTTTTTCTCAGGTTAGTATGTTTCAGATTTTTCTCTGTTCTAGAAATGAGAATATGAAAAGAAAATAGAGATATATTCCTAACTTGATTTTATGATTTTAAAATAAAAGAAAAATAAAATTTAGAAGGTGACACTTGTCTAATAACCTAACATTTGTCATTTGCATTTGTTAATTATCTTACTCTTGTTAAGAATATTTAAATTTATGTTTTAAACCCTTGTTTATAATTTATGGTTTAAACCTTTTCATTTTATAATTTGTGAATTAATTTATCTCTTATGTTTTTAAAGGTTTATATATAAATTCAATTTATCTCATGTGTATTTTTAAAAGGAAGTACATTAAATTTTTTTATATGTTTATATATTGTATTTTCTATTTAATTTTATATTTATATTCATACATTTTCTAGTATTTATAACTTTTAAAAAAGAATGATTTTAAAATCTTAATTTTATACTAATAATAATCATATATATTTATTCTTGAATTTTCCAATCCAATTCTATGTAAAATCTACTCATATGTATATATATACATATAACAACACATTATTATTTATTTTAAAAGAATAATTTGCCAATTTTAAATAATTATATTAGTAGATTATAAAATATTTATCCAGATATTTATAATTTAATTTTTATTATATTTCCAAATTAATTTACATATCCGGATATCTTTTATTATCAGGATTTTATCTGTTTAATTGATTAAAACAGTTAATTATCCAATTAACAGATGTTCAAAAATCTGGGTTATCACATTATGCCAACTCACGGGAGTTGGGTCCACGTATATACCTTTAGGATCATCGCCACTTTGTCACATCCCGAAATTTTCGACTTTCGAAAATTCAACATCGATACTCACTTTATCGACTGCCGAGAAATCGAACGCCGGAAACTTCAAAAGTGAGGGTTTTAGAAAGAAGAAAAAGGCAGAAGAAGAGAACAGAAGAAGAAAGAAGAAGAACAACAGTACAACAACAGAAACAGAAAACAATATCAGAATCTCACATATCGCAGCAGAACAATATATAATAGATAAATGAATAATCTTTAAACAAAGAACTATATCATTTTATACATACATCAATCATCAGAGTCAATATACAACTCAGTACAACAATGGACAGTTTTATACTTGTCCTCATACAGAATACACAGCGGAATAAATACTATCAGATACAAATACTACGTCTCGTCATCCAGCTTATCTCCAAGCTCCAGAATATCCAGAATATCCTGATAATCTAACTCTAGACTGCCCGTGTGGAAATTGGTGGGCACCCAGAGTTTAGAAGGGAACAATAAACTCCGAGTCAGTCATGGTGACTGGTGTGAGATCGTAAAACAGTTATTCTTTAAAATAAACAACAGGAAGATTTTAAAGTCAATTCGCAATGCTTTTGGAAAATGAAACTACCATAAGACCTCCCACCACACACACAATGCAAACGCAGACTTGGAGGAGATTTCTTCTTATGTTAGTCAAAGATGCTCACTACGCAAAAATCAAATTCTTTTTGATATTATTATTAGTGCATAGTGGAAAACATTTCGAAAGTAGAATATAAATCTTAGCCAGCATAGGTACCATTATATTATGCCTGCTATAGCTGCCTCCTGAGGAGACAGGTTATACAATTGAAATCGTAAAAGCTCGTATTGTTTCTTTGGATTTCCAACAAATGGTCAGGCTAAGGAACTTCCTATCCACGATGGGTACGTCCCTGGAATAGACGACCCGAGAACCTAACCGGATCTCTGCCAACACAAGGCCGGGTTACCTCTGCAAAAATAGGTAACTACTGACACGCGTATGCCATCCCCCGATCGTCACCGATCTTCCCGAGGATCCCCGATTCGCAACAAACCACATAGATAATAATAATGCAGTAACCACAGAGGTTAAGTATCTGGGCTCCATACCATGATACCACCTTTATCCAGAAGGAATGACATACACTAAGGGGCGCTACTCCCTAGAACCTTGCTGCATTCGTCCTGTTTCGACCATTTCCGGGGTGTGAGGCTCGACGAAGTCTCGTCCACAAAGCTACGCTTTCTCAAAAAGCCCTGCTTCGGGTCAAACAAAATGATCAACCTATGATCACAAAGATATAAGATCAAATAAATGATCATATCACAAATGATCAAACACTGATCATTTCACAGCAACACTCAGTATGCCACGTTACCAAATTGGGATATATCGCTGATAAATTTCAACTACATAACCTCTGAGCTCGTACATCTCAGAGAAGGGTGTTAAGCTAAGAGAATAAATTCTCCGCCACCAACAGAAATGTATTTGAAAGAAATCAGCTTTATATCTCAAATTGTAACGTCAGACACACAATCCATACAAGTCTGTTCCGGGATCGAACAGAACCGAAGGCACTTCTCACGAAGCCCTTGCAATTCCGGATAATTTTCTAATCACGTCCGGACTTCCCGTCACTAAGGGTGATAAAACCTCTAAACCGAAGATCAGTCGGTGTAGAGTAACTCGACGGTAATCCTTCCGTTTTCAAAAATATCCGGTCTTCAACACCGGTCTTCAAATGCGATTCATAACGACGTATCACATATTCGGAATGGGTTATACGACCCCATGGTCCTTTCCCGGCTAACCCGAATAGTGAGCGATTATTCAAAAATAAGTGTGGCATTCAAATTCATCCAATTCACAACAAATACCTATCTAAAGGTAATTATTGATAGTCGGTTATTTAACTATCAATAAAGATGCGCAACATCATCAGATTCCAAATAATTTTCCCAAATTATTTCATCTTCCAAAAATATCTTTTACTAGATATAAAATTTCCACACTTCAAAAATAAAACAACGTTTATTTTTCTAAACAGTTTCCCTTTTCTTTTTATAAATTCCATAGTGAATTTATGTTTCAAAAATGTCTATTGATATACGATTTTCAAATCGTTTTCAATATTCGATTTCGATTTATCTTTAAGAAGATAAATCTCAAAAACGTTCATTTCATATTGGAAAACATTCCATACTTATTTAATAATAAGTATTTCACAAATCATTTATTTTCAACACTTGGAAAATATTCAATATACTTAAATCAATATTAAGTATATATTCATTCTTTAAGGAAAACATTACTATAACAACATTTATTTGAGTCAAAACGAATGTTACGTAAAACATCGTTACGACGACTCAAAATCACTAGTATAGGGATTCGGAATTAAGATAGATATATAAATCCCAATACTACATCAAAACATTTTCTTCCGAAAATCATTTACTATAACAACAGTGTTATAGTCCATCATTTCCTTATATTTTCGAAAACACCTATTTCAACAATAAAAATGTTGAAATCTATGTTTTCGATCCACAATACATTTTAAAAACATCTCTAAAATGTTTAACTTCATTTTCAATGCCACTTTTCCAAAACTATCCATTTTACTTAACAATATATTCACTGTCCAAAATCGTGAATATAATTCACTTAACCCAATTTCAATCATTTCTACACATTTTTATCTCAATAAAAATTCGCTATCCAAAATCGCGAATATATCTTCTTTAAAAATCTTCTATATTTAATTTCTCAAATCCCATTGATTTTGAATTTATAAAACAACGTTTATAAATTCTATTTCTATTTTATAACAACTTCGATTTAATAAATCTCCTTTTATTTACAAATTCGATCAATATTCCATTTAAAGGAAAAAATCAAATTTATAAGTTAATCTCTTATAAATCTTTTATGCTACCGTTTCATCCATTTTATAACTTCATACTTTATAAATCTATAAAATTCATATTTTCACAATTTATAATTCTATAAATCTCATGTCTTTACAATTTATAATTCTATAAATCTCTAACACTTATAAACACTCGTTTTAAAATTCCAACACTTTAAATTGATAAATATCAATTCTGTACATCTTTTATATATATCATTTTTAGTAATTCAAAAGAAATCCAACTTAAACTATTTTATTTATCACTTGACTATTTATTTCAAAATCACCTTTCAGGTATATTTCACAATTTAAAATTTTTCATAACTTTAAATTTATAACATTTATTTATTTAAGATAAATAAATTCCAAATTTTAATAAATCGTATACTTTCCAAAAATCACTTCAAAATCCCTTTTAAAGTAAAAATCGTTTTATTTTTAAACTTTAAAATTGAACCCGATGATGCAACGCATCAATTAGTCCATCACAACATCAAACATCATATATCATCATATGATGACAGAATATATATCAACATCTGTAAATAAATAAATACAGTTGAGGAATCCAGTTGTATCCCCCCAACCTGTTTCCCTGCATCCAAAGACGTCAGCACAATACCAATTCCGCTCCAGTACGGAATTATCGCGGTATATAGGTTTTTATAAATCCGCTTACTAACGGCGCAATAGGGTCTCATCCGCTATACGAGGCGGGAAAATCATCAATCCAATATATACATATGCCAATATGTATATACTGCTATATATAGATATATATCCTAAAATATCTAATATCACAATCAACATAGCAATCATATCAAACAATCAATAACTGCAATCAATTCTTGAGTGAGAAAAATCTCACCTTAGCTTTTATTTGCAATACCATTTTCCATTTTCGGCTGTTTCTTCATTTCAGCCCTAGTATAAACAGTTTATACCATTTATTAAAATTCGAATTAATCGAATAACAATTTTTCGTTTGATCAATTTAATTAACCGATGGTTTTACTTTTAACTAATTTCTTTTAAATAAATCTATTTAACAAAAATTTATAATTCGAACTGATTCCTTTTAAATAAACCTATCCAACCAAAATTTTACTTAAAAAAAAATCTTTAACTTTAAACCAATTTCTAAAAATAATTAATTGAGTTAATTAAATAGATTAAACACCTTAAAAAAAATATTTTTATCATAGCCTAGTAAATTAAATCTACCTTTTCTTCATTTTCAACTGCATATGAAAAATATTCCATATAGGTTTTAAAAATCCAATTTTTCTTTTTATTATTATTTATAAATACTGTAAAACAAATTCCTTAAGAGAAAACAAATTTATACCTCACTGGAAATCGCAGATTACACCACCTCAACCATTTCCACGCGACACCACTCGGTGCCGGAATCGCCTGCTGCCCCGAACATCTCGACATCCCAACTGCCGCAATCGACTTCGCCGACCATCATCAGTTCGCATTGCTACCCGAGCCACAACCTCCTTCACCATTCACGAGCCATCCTCGCGAGTGCCCCCAAATCTACACTGCCAGTCATCGCGATATTCGTTCGATCGAGACAACACTCACATTGAGCTCGCGGCCTTGACGAGATTGACATCTGCAGCCTCCCACTCGCTCGCGCCCCTCTTCCACGCCCTAAATCGCCATCGCCACGTCGAGAAACTACCACCATCCACTGCCATTATCGATCGCGACCTGACACCTCGCGCGCCATCAATCGCGTAGCGACCCATCCTCGCCGCCGCGCCTCGCGCGTGCGCCCACTGCCGCTGCTCCAGATTCGAGCGACATCCATCGCGAAACCCACTTCTCGAGCTCGAATCCCCCACCTGCTCTCTCGAATTCGAGGCTGCTGCCATTTTATTTTTTTAACGAAGATGTTCGAGTTTTTAAAAGAGAAAGGGGGATCGGGTTTTTAAAAGAGAAAGGGTATGGGCAACGAACGTGGGAGGTATGGTGGAACGTGTGTTGTTATTTTATATTTTTTTCTTTTATTTTTCAAAAATATCTCTAATCGTATAACTCACCATATTGAACTCCGATTTCAGCGTGCCGCCAGGCGTTCCTAATGTTTACCCCCTATTCCGAACGCGTTGGAAAAGGTTCCGAGTCCAAATTCGATCGTATGGAGAAGATAGCATTTTAAATCAAACAAATTTAAATTCAAATTTCAGCGCGTTTGCTTATCGTACGATCACGTATTAACTCCGAAAAATACGAAAATTGAAATCTGATAATAATTCAATATTACGGACCCAATGGAACTAGTTTCGTCGAATTCTGAGACTGTGCCCCGGACGGCTGTTTTAAAATATCGATTCGAACGATAAATTTCAAAACTGAACAAATCACTTTCAAATTCGATTCTGAGAGTTCCATTATCTTCAGTTTTATAATTATGAATTTTAAAAGCTTTCGAAATATTTTTCTTCAGCTTATAATTGAAGATTCAAATTTTTATTCAACTTCAATAGATTAAATTATATAATTTAATCGCCAAATTCAAATTTAAATCGGGGATTCAAATTAAATCACCGTTCAAATATTTAAAATTAATTAAATATTTTCAATTTAATTCGTTCAAAATTCTGGGTCGTTACAGCCACTATCCTACTTTATTCTGGAATCTCCACCGCGTACACAGTTGTTAAAGTGGTTTTCGGTATCGACAAAGAGTATGCCCATATCCGATCCCGGTCTCTTTAACAACCAAACGTTATTCTAACACCGCGGTCATTTAAAAAATAGTTTATACATCAAAACCAAAATATCATTTCCATTTCAAAACCCGAATCAATACGATATCATTTCCATTTCAAATATATCCATTTCCAAAAATCATATCAAAATCCAAAGTTATAACGCTTTCGAAATCATAGTCTTTATTTTTAAAATCAAACACTTTGGAAATCACAGCTTTGAAATCATAGCATTTTGGAAATCATAACACTTTTCCCTTAAACAGTTTAGATATTAAAAGTTGTATATATAATAAAATAGTTTATAAATAAAATAGTTTATATAAATAGTTATAAGTTAAAATAGTTTATAAAATAATTTATATTAAAAATGATTTATATTAAAATAGTCTATATCAAAATAAATTTATAAAGTAAATATCAATAGTTTTAAATATAAATTTAAATTACTTTATAAAATAAAATAGTTTCCTTGACTTCCACTAATCGATTCAAATCAATTCAAATTCCAAATTCAAATTTAATCAAATCTAAATCATCAATTTCAATTCCAATTCAATTAAACATTTTCAAGTTATATCGATTTCAAATACCGATTTGAACCACAAATAAACCATTTCAATTTCAATATATTTCAAAGCTTTAAATATTCAATATTTCAAAACTAAATTCGATAATTTCATATATATATATATATCAAATTTTACTATTATTTAGTTTTGAAAATTCACCTAATAAATCCAATATCATTTAAAACAAACCCCAAATTACAATAAATTAAATATCCCCTTCAATTTATTTAAACTTGAAATATTCATTTAAATCACTTTTAATCAAATACAAGTTATAAAATCGTAGCTTCGAATTTTCAAATTTTATAAATTTCAAATCAAACTTTTTAAGTAAAATTCTTAAATAAATATAATTTCAAACCTATTTCAAATCATTATAAACTCTATATAGATATTAAATAAATACTTAAACATATTATTTATCAACTTTATTAAATCAACTTTAATAAATCTTTAAAATCAATATTGATTGAAACCATATATTTCTTTTCAAAACCATAGAAATCATTTCCAATTTATTTATATATAGACCAACGGTGTCTGTATAAAATTTTCTATCCTATGGTCAAGTGATACAGATATTTATCATTTCAATCTGCAATTTAATTATGTACGGGTATATATATCATTTCAACCCGCAATCCTAAATTCAATTCAATGAAAATCGCTTGGGTTTATCATTTCAACCCATAACGATTTTCTCCTATTCTACAGATCGTTCGGGTATGTATCATTTCAACCCATAGTGATTCTATACTAACAGGAAACTTGCAGAGTGATAACAAATATGATAATAAAATAACAATAGTAACAGGCATATATCATCAATATAAATAACAGATAATGGTGTCAGATGTCAGAGGTGAACAGATACAGATAATGGCATATATAGAACAATGTAAATAATTAGCAGCAGCATATTTCAATTGTCATTTCAATTGGAATCAAATTTAATAAATATAAGAACATTAATCGTGAGTGATTGCTCACCTTTTGAGGCTAGAGAGAACGAGAATCAGATGAGTTACGAATCCAAAGCAAAGCTAGATTGAACACGAATTTGACAAGCAAAGCTGACAATAGAAATTGACGAAATTGAATCAGAGCTTTATCGATAAAATAATTGGTATAAGCGAATTAATATAGATATAACATATAAAATTATATATATACACACAAAATCATATTCAAATTTCAAACACATATTAATATATATGTACATGTGATTTAAAATCATTGCTTATACCAAACTCAAATATTAAAGTCAACTATACATATATATAAATAAATTTGTATCCGTACATTAGGATTTAACAAATTAATATATATATATATATATATTTATTTATTTATATAAAATATATAACCCAAAACATATATATATATACTAAATAACAACAGATCAACTTATACTACATACTTGATATATATAACAAACAACTTTCATAACTTTATATACTTATAACCGTATAAACCAAAATCACAGCTAATGTGAACTAACAGCATATGTATAATATTATATATATAAAATAAACTATTATATACCTTTACACAACCGACTAATATATATTTAACATACATTATACAACGTATATAAACTATCTACATATATATATTTACTGATAGAAAATGAATCACACTACATGTGCAATTTAAAATCTATAGACATGTTTAGACTTACATATATATGCAGACTTACAAAATTTACAATATATTGACAATCTAACAAGTCATGGAAACATATATATATATACTTTATATATCCTGACAATATAAAACTAACATGCAACTTGCTTATCTATAAAACTGTTATATACTAACCAATATATATATAACGATACAACTTGCTATATATATAAAACTCATACATATACTGGCATATAAGCTAATATACATATATATATATATATATATATATATAAACAGATGTCGCATTTCTAAAGGCAGCAAAGGAAAGAGAAGCAAAATTTATAATTTGAAAATATATAATTTCTTGCGACCTGTATATAAATAATCAACAGAAACCATGCCTATATAGTATAATTCAATCAAATCAAATATAGACTATATAAATTATTATTAAAATCATAGATTAGATTAAAGTATGCGGTACAACTTTATAACCACAACAAATAAAACTTGTATAAACGTGTATATATATATACCACCAACATATTATACAAACTAATATACATACTTATTTCGAACAGAATATATGTATAAAGGTATATAGCTACACATATGTATAGTAATACAAACAACTACAGCAGATATAAACTAACATAAAGTAAACTATAACACATATCTTAGAATATATATAACATAGAATAACTAAACTTATATAAACTTAAAATATGTACTCATATATAAACTTTAACCTTTATATAGAACCAACGAAACAAATATATATATATATATATATATAAACAAATAAGTGAAAATATATATACACCTTTATATCCAGACAACAGAATGTGTATATGACTAAAAAAACAAACAGATTGTATATAACCTCTACGTCACCATGCCTATATACTATATATTATATACCACACGTAAATATATATCTTATATATCATGGTTGGAGATACCTCGGCAAGGTTTGTGGCTTCAGTTTGGCAATTGGTGAGGATGCACGAGAGGGGGAGAGAAGGCAGGATGGCGGTCAGATTTGAGAGGTGCTGAGTCTCGGTTGCTTGACAGGGAGGAGTACGACATGCTATTATGGATCTAGTAGGCTGTTATGTGAAAGATGGAGACGTGAGCAACTGGGGAGAGGAGGTGAATAGGCGAAAGTGTTTGAAAAGGGAAGAGGGAAGAAAAACTTTATAATTTCTCTGATGGCAGAATAAAAAAAATGAAGAGATATAATGGAATAGAAAAAGTGGAACCAGAGAATACAAGAACGAACCGAATTTTTTTATTAAATATCAAAGGCAATGAAAAGTCAAAGTATTTATTACTGAGAATACAAATAGTTATGACCGTTCGATTTCTAATAGAACACAACTGAATGGACAATTGAACCCAAAAAGTTGAAAGTGGGCACGGGTACAGTTACCGTTTTACGGATTCCATTGCGAATCGGACTTCAAAACACAGATTTGAATATACCGTGGTGATCAGCACTACGAGACGATTAAAACGATATACAAATCAGTGATACGATCATCCGATCAAAAGCCGATATCGGTACCGAAAATGCTGCAAATTTGTCAGAAATAAGATGAACGGAGCAATAGAGGTCCAAATTTGGAGAAACGAAATATGACATCTCACTCAGAAGATGATTTACAAATTTATAATATAAAAATATTCAGTTTTGGAAAACATTTTAATATCATCAATATTCTGATTTAAATTGAAATAAAATTACAAAATAAAATAAACTTCCATATTATCAGATGAAAATTTACCGATTGCTATGTTTAAGTAGACGTATTCCAAATATTAAATTTTAATTTCCAAATTTTATTATTTAGGAATTTCACAAAAATCCAAATTATTAGATTAATAAACCAATAAAATTTACGGGTCGTTACACTACATATACACATATATCTAGACAAGAATATTAGTATTTATATTTTATAACACGTCCTAAGGTTGTTGTCATCAAAACCATCATCTTAGGAACTAACAGTATATAGGTTGCATGTATATACAATACTTAGAGATAGTTCCACTTACACCAGGCTTTATGTCTGACCCATGTTTTGCCTTTGTTTGTTTATGTCATGATAACTCTTGGGTACTCGATTTAGTAGTTTGGGAGTCAGGTGCTTTTGGGCACATGCATACAAGGTAGTTGGAGCATTCTAGAGACATGAAGTCAATATATTGAATATGTATAATTGTTGATGATGTAGTACATGGCAAACATGCTATTTTGTATATGAGACTTGCGATATCAGATACTATATTCAAAACTTCATATGAATGGAGTTATTATATTCTGACTTTCTGTATTTATATTTATTTATCAGTTGCTTCTGCTAGTGCGGTCTTTGGTATATTTTTTATCATATTCCGTTATTATATATTCAGTGTGCTATATGTTATCTTCCCATTATAAGATTGTATCAATGTGCCTTGGTATGGTGTTTTGTTTTAATTTTGCCCCGACATACTATCTTTTGTGGTTTTAGGAGTCATATGTTGTCATTCAATGTTGATTTGGGGTATTATGAAGGGCAGGTCGTACAGTTGGTATTAGAGATTAGGCTCAACACTCATGACCAAGTAAACTGGTTTTAGTCAAGAAACCTGGTAGTTGGAGATATGTTGAGAGAGCGTACTTGTAATTTTCTACTATATAATATTGCATTCACCACTTGTCTCATGAAATTTGATTTATTCAGTTGTTGGTGGCTAAGGTTCTTCATTTAAGGCTATTTATATGAACTGGCAAGGTGCGTGAGCGAGTGTGAACTAGGCAATATGAGATGCCTAATTGGTTCGAAGACTATTTGGATACTGCACGGGATGTTTCTCTAATTACGAACATTCCAATAGTTGCGGTAGATGTTGGAGGTGGTGTAGCCCTTATGGCATAAAGTAGACGGGGATGACGAGAAGGCCATGACTTGGATTGATTCTAGACATTGCCTTGAGTCTCGGTTTATTTCTGAGATCGAAAGAGACGTGCAACTTAAGCATTTCATCCATTTCTTGCAGGGTAGGTTGTCAATAAAGGAGTATATTAGCCAATTTAATCATCAAGCTAAATTCAAAGTGGAAATGGTTATTACTCCTTTAAAGTATGAAAGGAAGCTTTCCTAGGGTCTTAAGGCTTGAATTTGGGATTTATTGTCTAAATGTCTCTCATTCTTGACCCCTCATATTGTATGTAGATTCTTTTATAATGTTTAACCTGGAATAGGTAACCTTGGCTATTGATCTAAGATACAATGACCGATAATACCACCATTAAAACTTGATGCATGAGCTTTCGAGTTGAGTGGGGTTGTTCAGTGAAGCGTGACTTGGATTTTTTATCCAAGTAGGATTCGATGGTTGATGGTAATGAGCAAGGACCAAGTGGATGACTTCTACTTTTTACGTTAAGTCATTCCTTTTAGAAGTGTTTAACTTTGTGTTAGTACACCAGAAGTGGTGGGATTACACCTGAAGTGGTGGGATTAATCCCATGAACTGCATTGGTGTTTTATAAAGATTGGTCCATTCCCGTACTAGTTCTTAATCCCTAGTTTGAACGTGGGATTTCTAGGTGATTTACACTAGTTAGGCAAGGGTTTTTAACTCGATTCTTGAAGGCAAACACTTGAGTCGGATTCTTAGGGTGACTTAGAGATTCTAGACACTCGATTACAGTCGTGCGAGGAAATTTTGGTGGTCGAACCAAGAAACCAGATTGGAATTCACATAACAAGTACCAGGTGGCCAACCCTAGTTTAACAAGGAAATCTTGCAAGCAAACAAAGGATTGGATCGGGTGTAACGATCGCCTTTTCGACCCCGAATGTCGACACTAATACATCCATGGTATTCACGTGCCAAGCACCCACGTGCCGAAAAAATAGAACGTTAAGGTAAAAAAGAAAATAAAAGGAACAAGAAAGAGGAAAATGAAAACATCAAAATCTCACATGCGAAATGATAACACATAACATTAAAAGATAATACACGGAGCTACTCTAATATACATAATATTTCAGAGTTATTATTCAGAGTACTATCATCAGCCTAGACAGTTATAATAGTTTGTCCTTACAATTGCTGATATACACACACAAAGTAATGCAGTGGAAATAAGAATACTATGGTAGTTAAACATCCAACCCCTCTCTAAGAGCTCAATGAACATCAACAAAAACCCGCCATTCTTAGACTGCTCGAAAGAGCATATAAGGAATTTTGGGAAAATGAAAGGCATGTGTCAGCTATAAGTCTTGTGTGAGAAACTCAAGAAATATGTAGCTAACATATAATAATACTTTTCAAATCATCGTAATGATTATCCCCTCAAAAGAACCAAACATCTAATAAGTACATATTATGATATAACATATAACGCCTAGGCCGAATAATATAAATCAGAAAATAGCTGTTGGCGCTTACATTAGTCACGCCACAATAATATTAAAGCATAATCAAAACCGCTAAGGTGCATTCGCATAATGGATTTTCCATGAAGACCTCCCAAGTAAATTGAGATCCCTATGACAAGGATCAGAAACTACCTTTTAAGTGTCGTATATCTCTAGATAAAATATACCATAAGGTAAACAAAAGTGGCCCAGACTTCCGAACACTTTCATGAACAACATGAACCAAGTATCAACACTCCTCGTGCACAACATATCCAAAGCATACTCAAGATATGGAGTAGATATACCCTAATGGGTTAGCTAAACCTAGGATCGTGTAGCCACTCCGCCTTTAGTCATGTACTGATGGTGAAGTCATGTACAACATATCAACACAAGAGCCATCATCACTCGAACAGATCAGGAATACCGAAATGGATTCCGGCATCTCGAACCAAAAACCTCTACATGTGTTTGAGCATCTCGAATAGATATTGAATCTCCACATAGATTCCAACATCTTGAACAGATCCACTTCCAAGAGATAGAACATGTATATGGTTTTGAAGTGGTTATGGTTTCAAGTCATCTCATATAAGTACACTCCCCCGCTTATCGGGCACTCCAAAACCCACCGATAGATTTCCTGCTAATTCAACTCCAGTTCTTTCAAAAATAAACAGACAATACATAAGGGTGGAGATCCTCTCCTATCTGGATGGATTTCCTTGTCATTTGTCCTAGAAGAGCAAGACGGGTTTATACGTAGGTTATATCATCACCGATTGAATAACCATACCGTATAATTCTCGTATTTCTTCTAGATACTTCCCAAGTTAAT
The DNA here is from genome assembly GCA_030737815.1 of Allium fistulosum. Lineage (NCBI taxonomy): Eukaryota > Viridiplantae > Streptophyta > Magnoliopsida > Asparagales > Amaryllidaceae > Allium > Allium fistulosum. Next base: position 640,787,564 of record CM060901.1, read on the forward strand.
TTGGTCAAATTTAACAACAATGAGAATGATTGCATATGAAAACAAAGTCTCATATAGTTATCACATTTCTAACCTTCTCAACTTCCACTATCCATAGGTTAAGTGTAACGACCCGGAAGATTTCGAACCCGAAATTTCCAGATAGTTAGAAGAAAAAGAAAAGAGATAGAAGAAAGAAACAGAAGAAGAAGATCAGAAACATCAACATCTCACATTCGCAGTGGATAAAATATAATAATAAATGATAACAGTTCTACAAAACAATATTATATCTGTCGATTACATTTTAATACATTAGAGTTACATATTTATACAGACACTGGATATACACAATTATCAAGTCTCAGATATACAATAATATAACACAGTAGAAACACTCCATACGTTCCTGCCATCCAGCTCGACTCCTGAGCTCCAGAACGTCCTTACCTAAAAATCTGTAATACTCGGTCTGACCCGAGCATTACATCAAAGTAACACCCGGGTCAGGCTGGAAACTAGCGTGAGTAAACCCATATAATTTGAAATACTAAGTTCAAACCATAAAAGAAAACCCGGGGTAACTCGTACTTCACTACGAGTTCATTACTTGTTATGCTCAATACTTACTTCACATATCGATTTATAAAGAATCGAAGTGGTTTCGGGTATTAACTAATACCCGACTCCTGTCTCTTCGAATCCAATGTCATCTTAACCCAAGTTATTCAAATGAAATACAATTCAACTTTAAATACAAGATGTCACTGTTTAACCCAAACATATTATATCACATACCAGAGATATTAACTAATCTAAGGCATACAATATCATTCAATCATTCATAACAAGATAAATCAACCATACCATCTTTAATTAATTTAATCAACCACAATTGAATTAAATTAATTCCTTCAATTACTTTTAAACCTTGGTTATTATTTACAAACCAGTTAATTTATCATCCAAAAATTTTCCTTTTTAATTAATCATCCTTGATTAATTATACTTTAATTACATTAAGTAATTAGCCTTTAATTTATTTTACAATTTAATTATCATTAACCATTTACAGTAATTATCCTTAATTAACCACTTAAATTAATTATCTTATAATCACTTATATTGATTAATTATCCTTAAATTAATCAAACTCATTAACTAACCCTTAATAAGCTTCCTTAATTAATCAAACCTTTAATTACTTACTTTAAGTAATTATTCTTTAATAAATCACATTTAGTAATTTTCTATTAATTACCCACCTTAACTAATGACATTAAGTAATTAACCTTTTGTTAATTAACCTCTAATTAATTAATCTCTAATGTCTTTCATTAATTGATCTCTTTATTAATTACATTCAGTAATAGTACTTAATTAATTTCCAAAGTGTCCTTAATTAATTAAACTAATTAATTATCTTAAGTTAATTACATTAATTAATTATTCCCACATCATTAGTTAATGGTCTTTAAATTAAGTGATTAACTTTTAATTAATTCCACTAATTAATTATCATATTTCTTTAAAACTTATTTCCTTAAATATATTTTAAAACTTAGTTAAACCTTTTTATTTTGAAAACCAATTATTTTAATAACTTTAAAACTTGTTTTAAAGTGAAACTGTTTTGTAAGTCAAACTGAGACCTACTTCGGGTGTTCCCCAAGTTAATTTGTCACTTGCTTCGAGTTTTAAAAAAAATAAACCGTATGTTTTAAATTTTTCAAACTTGAATTTTTCTAAGTGTTTACCCGACGCATCTATAAATTAACTCGAGTTAAGACTCGAGCCAACACATGATCCTCCCGAAGATAACTTCGAGTTAAAATCCATCTTCCCCAAATTCTTTCCCACTGACACCAACCAAGTGCTGTGCACATGCACCAGAGTTCTGACGAGCTCCGGTCGACTCCGCCGCCCTCCCCAAGTTACTGACCATCCACTTAAGCCTCCTGACCAATCAAATCAATGAAACGATGTTGAACACGAATTTAAGCTGTTCAAGACAAAACTGGAACTACTCCGACCAACAAATCTTTCCAGTGCCGATGACTCTGACCATTTGAATGCTCGCGATCACAACCATACCTCGACCGCAACCCCACGCCTCGACCCCCCTAGGTCCCATGAAGTCCGATTTGACAATGACATCACAAATTCTCCGAGAACAATATCGACCATAAACTATGCTAAAACCCTAAAACACTGTCGTACCGTCGCCACCGTAGCTTATAAATTCATCAGATATTTTTCTGATGATACCCAGCCTTCAAGCTAGCTACGATCCCGATCTTGAAATCTATAAACCCACCGATCACCAGAATTTCATCAAAACCCATCTCACGTTCATCTTACAAATTCTCAGTGGATATTTTATTAAAAATTTTGATTTTGCTTTTAAAAATCATCAATTTCAAAAACATTTCGATTGATATACTTGAAATCAGAACTTGTGATATTTGAATTTTCAAATATTTTAAGCTTGCCTGTGTTATTTTCAAATTTCTAGAGAAACTTTAATTTATTTTTGCTTAAATCTATTTTGAAAATTTGAATCATGTTAAAACTAACAACTTAAGTTTAGATCCCATAGTTTAGTTTGGATCAGAGAAAGAGCAATTAAATTTTTAACAGGATTTTGAATTCCTGAACCTGGAACAAAGGCTTATTGTGCCTGTAACTAACATGCACAAACAATATATACATATGTACACATCTCTGTATACATGCAACACATTTTTGAATCCTACTTAAGCATGAGTTCAAACAACAGATCACATTCCAAAATCTCAAAAAAATTTACTCACCTTCTTGCAAAAGCAGAGAACAGAGCCTGGAAATTTGCTTCTTGAATTTAAAAACTGGAAATTGATTTGATCCTAGAAACTGAAACTTAGTTGTTGATCTGCTACTAATTTTAGAATTGAGGCTTGATTATTGATTTCTTTGATTTGCATTGATCTGAATCTTCTTGCTTTGAAACAGAGATGATCAATGTTTTGAAAACTGAGATGATGATGCTTTGGTTGCTTTAGATTTGAAGACTGGGAGAAGATGATAGTTGTTTGCTAGTTTTAGTCTGATTTTCTTTTCTTTTGCTTTTTCTTTTAATCTGATTTGTTTTCTTTGTTACCAGATTTTTAGTTTTGAAAAATGAAGATGAAAAGATTTGAGGAAAATTTGCATTAGCCTGGTTTCTCTAATACTACATTGTTTATAAATTTTCAAATTAAAAGAAAAAGTATTTGCCACTTGTTATTACACTAAGCTATACACTTGTAAATGCATGTTATATTTATTTTACAAATGTCTTAATTATGAATTTTATGTTTATATCCTTGCCTCTAAATTTTTTATAAATTATGTTTAAATCCCTACTTAATTTTTTATCTATTTATATAGATTATTTATTTTATATTTACATATGTCTTGTGTATTTTAAATTTATACTTATAGTTTTAAAAGATATACACATATCAAAGCTTTATATTTATTTTCATATAGACTAACTATATCTATTTCCAAGTATATAAAATAAAAGTATTTTTTTTAAATCTTTAATTAAATCTCACCTTATATATTTACAAACCAACTTAACGTATACATACATATATATTAATTTCAAAACATAACTTCCAATACAATATATATATAAACTTATATATTGTATTAGAAAATTATTTTTTATTAACTTTGAAAAGATAAATTTTGCTAAATAAAAATTTACAAAAAGAAGGCCATTAAACAAATATTGTAAAATTTCAATAATTATATCTGGAGATTATCAAATGAATATTTATCTAGATATAAATATTTATTTTCGGATTTATTTATTCAACTTATAAATTAGTTTTCCTATTGATTTAATCCAGTTAATTATCAAATTTACAGATGCCCAAAAATCTGGGTTATTACATTCCTTCCCCCTTAGAATCTTTTCGTCCTCGAAAAGGAACGAAGACATAATTTTATTCAATAATTTAAAAAAATCAGATAAATTATTCTTTGATCACTTTTATAATACTTTTAAAATCTATATATAATATTACAAAAATAGTTTTATAAAAAAATACTTTTATAACTCAATGTCTCAACAAGTCCATCCTTGTTCTCACAGAAATTCGGTCATACGTTGATCAGACGTAGGACTGAAAATCTATAAGGACTTAGCAAACCCGTTTTCAACACTCAGTGAAAATACTTGGAAAATAGTTTTATTGAAAATATGGAAAACATTTTTGAAATCGAGGAAATATCTTTGGTGAGAATGCTCTAGAAATCATCACCCCCATCCATGGTCACAGTTACATCACGGGTTACGTTGCCATCGCAGCAAAAGTCCATGTAACTGATGACAGCATGGAACCCACAACAGATCGCAGTTATATTCCAGGGTTACGTTGCCATCGTAGCAAAAGTCCATGTAACTGTTGGCTCTCAACGGCACACACGATTTCGCTGTCAAAATGAGACTTCTCCCACATAGGTCGCAGTCTACCGATATAAAATCAAACGCAGACTGTTGGCTCTCAGCGGCACAAACGACTTTCGCTATGTTACCATAGTGTCACAGTCTACCGATATAAAATCAAACGTAGACAGTTGGCTCTCAGCGGCACACATGACTTTCGCTATGGTCTGCAGTAGATCGCAGTGACATCGAGTTAAACTGTCGTCACAGCATAACCCAAATGCCTCTGTGGGCACCAGCCCCTCGACTTTCGCTACACAAATAATCCTCAGGAACTAGTTTATTCCGGACTCCTCACAGGATTAACTTTAGAAACCCCCCTTGGGGCTCAAGGCAGTACCACCCAGTGGTACTCCTGAGAAGTTCATTTCAAGGAAGCGCCTTTTTCCCCAGAGCTATTCTCAAAACACTTTATACTATATACTTATAGTATCTTCAAATCATACCCTTTATGATTTATCAAAATCTCCTTTACACAAAATCGATTACCAAAATCGATAATTCTCAAACTAGGCTTTCCAAAATCCAAAATTGATTTTCCCAAAAATCAAAAGCCTTTCCAAATTATATAGGTTCCCAAAACCTTTTTCCAAAATCATTCTCATAAGATCCTTTATATATATATATATAGATATATATAACTTTGAAAATCTTTGGATTATTTCAAACTTGTATAAAACTTCTTTTATACTTCAAATATTTTCAAAACCCTTTTCTATTCTGACTATAGATTTAACAAGGGAAGATTTATCTTATATAACAAAGATATATAACTTTGTTTTATTCCAAATCAAATATTCAAATTTGATAAATATTTTATACAGTTATTAACCATATTACCTTTCATTTCAAAAACCATTTTACAGTTCTTTATCCACAAAATTTCAATATCAATTTCATTCAAACCCGTACGATGTACACATATCCTCCATACGCAATATCAATCTGATCGCTCTTCGATCACACAATTTCTCTTCCGAACTAGTATCGTCCACCCGACTTCCTAGTGCGGACTTAGATCTGGTTTCTTGATTAGAAACCGTCATTCTCCTTGCATAGTCGTAGCTATGATAGAGAATATCCAGAACCAATCAAAACCCATATCCAGGTTCGCCGTCGAAAATCGAGCGAAAAATCCCAACTCGGATCGATAATATTATCTCGAAATTCTGTGTTCGAATCTGGATCAAATTACTATGCGAATAGAATAATATACGTACATCCTTCGTATTTATCATTATTGATTATTAGCTAAATCAATTCTCTTTTCTATTCACATTTTCTTTAATTCCATTCACTTATTCTCAATTGCTTCCATTACCAATTGAGTTATTACTTCAATTACAAACAGTTTGAACTCTGACCAATTTAAATTTAAAAATAGCTTGAAAAAGTTTAAAATAGATAAGTAGTTGAAAAATAGTTATTAGTTTGTAAAATAGCTGTATAATAGTTAAGTAGGTATAAAATAGTTAGATAATTGCAAAATAGTTTTTAAAATAGTGATTAGATATAAGTAACTGAAAAATATAAATTAGTTTATAAGACAGTTTCAAAATAGTTAAATAGTTCCAAAATAATTGTAAAATAAGTATAAGATAGTTTGGGGTTTTAAGAAGAAAGATTGTATAGTAAATAGTTTGGAAAAATATATTTGTATTAAAACAATTTATTTTGAAAATAATCCAGAGCCATACTGTTTAATTTCCCCATCAATTCAATTTAAATATCCACTTCCATTTAAATTGACTCAATACTTCAATTTCCATTGAATTTGATTCAATCCCAATTCAAGTTGAATTAATCTTAATTCCTTTCCAAATTCAAATCAAATTCCATTTGATTTTAAACATATTCATTTTAATTACAATTTCAATTATTCAAACTAATTTCAAATTGAATCCACTTCAATTTCAAATCATTTCAATTTCTATATGAATTTGAACTCATTCGATCTTAAATTTTATTTCAAATTAATGCAATTCAAATTTTCCATTTGAATTTTAACTTATCCGTCTTAAATCGCAATTCCCATTTATTCAAATCAATTTCAGTTTGAACTAATTCAATTTAAATCTCAATTTTAAATTATCTCGAATTATATAAATTCGAGTTAAATTTTTAAATGTTGATTTAATTCCTTAAATCAAATTAACCCTTATATTTTTTTTTACAGCTTAAATCTTTAAACCATTTAATACTGAATTCAAATTCTAAAATTCCATTTTAAATTATCATTACTTAACTTATTACAAAGTTCAAATAAGAATTCAAAAACAATTTAATCTTCAGATTCTAGTTTATTATCCATTTTCAATTCCAGATCTCAAACCCATTTTGAGATTACTCATAACTCCCATTTTAAATCAACCATTTAACTTCCCAAATTAAATTTTAATTTCATCTTGAAATTTCTAATTCAAGTTGTTCATTCCAAACTTATTTAACTTCCTTAAGTTAAATTGAATTTACTTAATCCGGTCAACTTTACAAAATTTTGAATTCCCATTCGAATTTTAAACTTCAGATTAATAATCTTTCCCTTTTAAGTTTAAAACTTACTTCACTTTGGGTTTCACATCACATCCCAAGGAAAATTCAAAAATCAACCTTAGAGTTTATTTCCAAATATAGATATTTATTTCTTTTACACACCAAGTTATACCTTAAAATTTTAAACCATTCTTGGTTTTTAATTTCAAAACAAATTCCTTTAAAATAATTTCAAGTTTCCTGGACTTAGATTTAAAACTTCTCAAATTTAAATTATCTTTATTTCCAATTGGATTTTAATTTCAGTTTGAATCCATTTCAAACTTATCTTCATTAAATTTCAATTTGGTTGTATTACTATTACCACTTAATTTAATTCCAATATTTTAACAACCAATCACCTTAATATTTATTAGAAAGAAATATCATTTTATATATCAAATATAATCTTATATAAAAATCATTTGAAATCTTTATATATGAAAATAACAAGTACGCTCTCATATATCTATACACTCAACTCTTTCTAGGGTACCATTGACCCTATCCTAAATGAGTAATCCCAACAGAGCCAAGGTTCTTGCTTAGCCTTCAGCTCTGATACCAAATGTAACGACCCGGAAGATTTCGAACCCGAAATTTCCAGATAGTTAGAAGAAAAAGAAAAGAGATAGAAGAAAGAAACAGAAGAAGAAGATCAGAAACATCAACATCTCACATTCACAGCGGATAAAATATAATAATAAATGATAACAGTTCTACAAAACAATATTATATCTGTCGATTACATTTTAATACATTAGAGTTACATATTTATACAGACACTGGATATACACAATTATCAAGTCTCAGATATACAATAATATAACACAGTAGAAACACTCCATACGTTCCTGCCATCCAGCTCGACTCCTGAGCTCCAGAACGTCCTTACCTGAAAATCTGTAATACTCGGTCTGACCCGAGCATTACATCAAAGTAACACCCGGGTCAGGCTGGAAACCAGCGTGAGTAAACCCATATAATTTGAAATACTAAGTTCAAACCATAAAAGAAAACCCGGGGTAACTCGTACTTCACTACGAGTTCATTACTTGTTATGCTCAATACTTACTTCACATATCGATTTATAAAGAATCGAAGTGGTTTCGGGTATTAACTAATACCCGACTCCTGTCTCTTCGAATCCAATGTCATCTTAACCCAAGTTATTCAAATGAAATACAATTCAACTTTAAATACAAGATGTCACTGTTTAACCCAAACATATTATATCACATACCAGAGATATTAACTAATCTAAGGCATACAATATCATTCAATCATTCATAACAAGATAAATCAACCATACCATCTTTAATTAATTTAATCAACCACAATTGAATTAAATTAATTCCTTCAATTACTTTTAAACCTTGGTTATTATTTACAAACCAGTTAATTTATCATCCAAAAATTTTCCTTTTTAATTAATCATCCTTGATTAATTATACTTTAATTACATTAAGTAATTAGCCTTTAATTTATTTTACAATTTAATTATCATTAACCATTTACAGTAATTATCCTTAATTAACCACTTAAATTAATTATCTTATAATCACTTATATTGATTAATTATCCTTAAATTAATCAAACTCATTAACTAACCCTTAATAAGCTTCCTTAATTAATCAAACCTTTAATTACTTACTTTAAGTAATTATTCTTTAATAAATCACATTTAGTAATTTTCTATTAATTACCCACCTTAACTAATGACATTAAGTAATTAACCTTTTGTTAATTAACCTCTAATTAATTAATCTCTAATGTCTTTCATTAATTCATCTCTTTATTAATTACATTCAGTAATAGTACTTAATTAATTTCCAAAGTGTCCTTAATTAATTAAACTAATTAATTATCTTAAGTTAATTACATTAATTAATTATTCCCACATCATTAGTTAATGGTCTTTAAATTAAGTGATTAACCTTTAATTAATTCCACTAATTAATTATCATATTTCTTTAAAACTTATTTCCTTAAATATATTTAAACCTTTTTATTTTGAAAACCAATTATTTTAATAACTTTAAAACTTGTTTTAAAGTGAAACTGTTTTGTAAGTCAAACTGAGACCTACTTCGGGTGTTCCCCAAGTTAATTTGTCACTTGCTTCGAGTTTTAAAAAAAATCAACCGTATGTTTTAAATTTTTCAAACTTGAAATTTTCTAAGTGTTTACCCGACGCATCTATAAATTAACTCGAGTTAAGACTCGAGCCAACACATGATCCTCCCGAAGATAACTTCGAGTTAAAATCCATCTTCCCCAAATTCTTTCCCACTGACACCAACCAAGTGCTGTGCACATGCACCAGAGTTCTGACGAGCTCCGGTCGACTCCGCCGCCCTCCCCAAGTTACTGACTGTAACAACCCGCATATCTATCAATTCTATATTTAAATATTTTATTTAAATATTTTATCGTTAGTCGGATGTTAGTCCGAAAAGCTACTTTTTGCATACGGTCAAATTAGGACTCGAGACCACCCCCATTGAGTTCAAAATGACGTTTGCGATCTTTTTGAGTGTAAACTTCGATATGTTTGGAGATAGTGAAATTTTCAACACTTTTTCCCGCCTTTGACTTTGGTTTGGACTGCACCCCTTTAGTTCAGCCCAACCATCTTCCTCACTCCATCAAAACACTTCAAGCTTTGTCAAAAATGGTGGTGGGAAGTGGAAATTAAAACTCCAAACACAAATTCCATTGCAAATCCGAGATTCAACATCAAATTCACGTGAAGACCATTGATTCAAGCTTGTTGGTGTTCTTGCTTTGCTCTCAAATCTCCATCTTCATCAAATTCCGTGAAAAGGTGAGATTTTTGATCTCACATCTTGCCTATATCTATCTTGGACTGTTGGGAATGATTCCCTATTGTATTTGCATCAACATTTGCATTTGGTTTGGATTGGATTGGCGAAAAACTTCAACTTTCAGCGTTTTGGTGATTTTCCTGGCCTTAAGTCGTTTCTGGCCTTCGCTGAGTCGTCCACGAGTTAAGCCTAAGTCGTGAGTCGTTCACGAGTTAAGGGCTTAGGTCGCGCGCGTGTATTTCTGTTCGTCTGGCCTGAGTCGTTCACGAGTTAAAGGCCTGAGTCGTTCTCGAGTTAAAGTGTTAAGTCGTTCCAGGCGTTGAGTTGTTCAGGAGCTAAAGGCATAAGTCGTTCAGAAGTTAAAGGCCTTAAGTCGTAGGTCGTTTTGCAGTTAGCTTGCTCGCCCTGGCTTAAGTCGTTAAGTCGTTAAAGGCTTAAGTCGTTAAGTCGTTCAAGACTTAGGTCGTATGACCTTATCCCTTAAGTCGTAAGTCGCTTGCCTCCCTTAAGTCGTAAGTCTCTTGCCTCCCTTAAGTCCTAGGTCGTATGACTCTTAAGTCCTAGGTCGTTGGCTTTAAATCGTTAAGTCGTAGGTCGCTGCTTCTCTTAAGTCGCTCGGCCATGCCAACTCCGCTAGCTCGCAACTGTTAGGTCGTATGACCTCAAGTCGTAGGTCGTCTCAGACCTAACATTCCCGCTGCTTCTCTTAGGTCGCTTGACCCTAGGTCGTAGGTCGCTTGATTTCGTTAAGTCGTAGGTTGCTCGACTTTGTTAAGTCGTAGGTCGCCACCGACCTTACCCTTAGGTCGAATGACCTGTTATCTGCTAGGTCGTGTGGCATTCCTCCCTTAAGTCGTAAGTCGTTCGCGAGTTAGTACTTGGTCGTTTGACCTGTTCTTCTGCTAGCTCGCATGGCATTCTCCACTTAGGTCGTATGACCTTATCCCTTAAGTCGTAAGTCGTTCGCGAGTTTGTACTTAGTCATTTTACCTGTTCTTCAGCTAGGTTGCACGGCAGTCTTCCCTTAGGTCGTATGACCTACTTCTCCTTAGGTCGTTGGACCAGCTAGGTCGAACCCCGTATTACTCTGCGTAGGCAATCTCGTCTGAAAAACATTGATCAGAATTTCTACTTTGATGGTTTTGGGATTGACTTCTTTGGACTTTACTCACGTCTTCGAACGTGAATTGATTTGTTCTACCATCGTTTTATGACTTGTCACTTTAAAGATATATGAAGGTTTCAATACTAATAGTAAATATCAAAACTCTTTCATCAAAGCGATTTCAACACTATTTTAAGTATCAAAAGTTCGTTTTCTCAAACCGATTTTCAATCTACTAGTATATACAAGCCTTTACTTCACTCGAATGAGAAATCGACTTAAACGACTTAGTAAAACGAGTGGTATGAAACGCTTGCGTTCACTTCGTCGGTTAGCTCTTGGACTTGTTCGATTGAACCCTTTTTGTGACAATTTCCTAGTGAAGATTTACAGCTTGTTCGTAAATATTTAAGTTAAGCAAGTGGTTATGGGACATGAAGCTAAACTCATATATTTACTGGCTTGGTGTGATTGACACTTTCTTATGATCATGACGATCATTTTTGTGATTTAGACTAGCGATTGAGCGATGTCTCTTTGTCTACGAGGGAGACTATACCCCGATTATGTGATGTTTCGCCATCACATTTCCTATGGTCTTCGGGCCATTCATGTGTGAAAATTTAATGGATAGCTTCCATGAGATAACTTCTCGTCATGTGTTTACGCGTAGGTGAGTTTTCATGCTCCCATTCATGTGTTAGGCCTCCCCCCCTTTATGTGTTTTCTGGATTTCTGATGATGATTTCTGGAATTTTGTGCTTCACCAATTTTCATGATTTTCATTGATATGATATCAGCTTTTGTGCATTGGTGAATTTATGTGTAATTGACTTGTTATGAATACAAGTTTAGGGTATGATACCCTATTTTATCTTTGAAAAGATTCTTGTGATATTGATAAATCTTTTGTTGATTATCATTTACGTACTTATAGTAGTATGTCGCTATGGTTATTACATGTTCATGTCATGCCTTTTACTGTATACCATATCATCTGATATTTATAGTTAGACTGATCCGTTTATTATTTTCTTATAAATAATACTCGGGTCAGACCGAGATGTTACAGGTGCTTCTGCTTGACTTCTCTTCAGGATTATTCTGACTTTTGGCTAACTACTTAGATTAGTAGTTTTTGGATGTACACCTTTGAGATATAGACTCTATGTTGTGTACTTATTCTTTTGTATAGCACGTGATGCTATTCTTTTGTATTATCGTGGATCTTTCTGACCACTACTCTGATGTACACTTTCATGTGTCATATATTTATTCATATCTTCTTCCGCCTTTGTGATATGGATGTCTGTGACTGATTTATGTTATGATTATTTCTATGTTTGTTTTCCGAAGATGATATATAGCCACCGTGTGATAGCTTTGTGTTTGTACCGGTATGTCGGATTTCCTCCTTAAAAGATATGCATTCTATTCTATCTGACGTATCGGTGCTCGCACAAAGAAGTTACATGGATGGTCGCTCCTCCACAGCCTTATTCTCCGCGCTAATTGACAGCACTACATCGTAGTGTTCTTGGTTAGTTTGGGTATAGAGGTGGGGCGTCACACTGACCATCCACTTAAGCCTCCTGACCAATCAAATCAATGAAACGATGTTGAACACGAATTTAAGCTGTTCAACACAAAACTGGAACTACTCCGACCAACAAATCTTTCCAGTGCCGATGACTCTGACCATTTGAATGCTCGCGATCACAACCATACCTCGACCGCAACCCCACGCCTCGACCCCCCTAGGTCCCATGAAGTCCGATTTGACAATGACATCACAAATTCTCCGAGAACAATATCGACCATAAACTATGCTAAAACCCTAAAACACTGTCGTACCGTCGCCACCGTAGCTTATAAATTCATCAGATATTTTTCTGATGATACCCAGCCTTCAAGCTAGCTACGATCCCGATCTTGAAATCTATAAACCCACCGATCACCAGAATTTCATCAAAACCCATCTCACGTTCATCTTACAAATTCTCAGTGGATATTTTATTAAAAATTTTGATTTTGCTTTTAAAAATCATCAATTTCAAAAACATTTCGATTGATATACTTGAAATCAGAACTTGTGATATTTGAATTTTCAAATATTTTAAGCTTGCCTGTGTTATTTTCAAATTTCTAGAGAAACTTTAATTTATTTTTGCTTAAATCTATTTTGAAAATTTGAATCATGTTAAAACTAACAACTTAAGTTTAGATCCCATAGTTTAGTTTGGATCAGAGAAAGAGCAATTAAATTTTTAACAGGATTTTGAATTCCTGAACCTGGAACAAAGGCTTATTGTGCCTGTAACTAACATGCACAAACAATATATACATATGTACACATCTCTGTATACATGCAACACATTTTTGAATCCTACTTAAGCATGAGTTCAAACAACAGATCACATTCCAAAATCTCAAAAAAATTTACTCACCTTCTTGCAAAAGCAGAGAACAGAGCCTGGAAATTTGCTTCTTGAATTTAAAAACTGGAAATTGATTTGATCCTAGAATCTGAAACTTAGTTGTTGATCTGCTACTAATTTTAGAATTGAGGCTTGATTATTGATTTCTTTGATTTGCATTGATCTGAATCTTCTTGCTTTGAAACAGAGATGATCAATGTTTTGAAAACTGAGATGATGATGCTTTGGTTGCTTTAGATTTGAAGACTGGGAGAAGATGATAGTTGTTTGCTAGTTTTAGTCTGATTTTCTTTTCTTTTGCTTTTTCTTTTAATCTGATTTGTTTTCTTTGTTACCAGATTTTTAGTTTTGAAAAATGAAGATGAAAAGATTTGAGGAAAATTTGCATTAGCCTGGTTTCTCTAATACTTCATTGTTTATAAATTTTCAAATTAAAAGAAAAAGTATTTGCCACTTGTTATTACACTAAGCTATACACTTGTAAATGCATGTTATATTTATTTTACAAATGTCTTAATTATGAATTTTATGTTTATATCCTTGCCTCTAAATTTTTTATAAATTATGTTTAAATCCCTACTTAATTTTTTATCTATTTATATAGATTATTTATTTTATATTTACATATGTCTTGTGTATTTTAAATTTATACTTATAGTTTTAAAAGATATACACATATCAAAGCTTTATATTTATTTTCATATAGACTAACTATATCTATTTCCAAGTATATAAAATAAAAGTATTTTTTTTAAATCTTTAATTAAATCTCACCTTATATATTTACAAACCAACTTAACGTATACATACATATATATTAATTTCAAAACATAACTTCCAATACAATATATATATAAACTTATATATTGTATTAGAAAATTATTTTTTATTAACTTTGAAAAGATAAATTTTGCTAAATAAAAATTTACAAAAAGAAGGCCATTAAACAAATATTGTAAAATTTCAATAATTATATCTGGAGATTATCAAATGAATATTTATCTAGATATAAATATTTATTTTTGGATTTATTTATTCAACTTATAAATTAGTTTTCCTATTGATTTAATCCAGTTAATTATCAAATTTACAGATGCCCAAAAATCTGGGTTATTACATTAAGAGTGAAGCCTGGTAGGTTAGAGAACTATTGCTTTTACACCCTACTCGAATCATCACTCTTAACTCTCACGGATAGAAACAAGTCTACTTCATCGGCTTTGGTGGTAAGTACATGACTAAATACTTTCCATAAACAAGTAATCACGCAAAGCACGATCAAATCACATAAACGACTTTCAATCCCCTTTTTATTTAATCAATCCTTTATTAATCAAAACCTCTTTTATTAGTAAAACTCCTTTTTATCAAATAAAAATTCTTTTATAAATCAAAACTTCAAGTTGATTAAACTACCACAATTAAACTCCTGATTAATTAAACTCCTAATCAATTAAAACTCCTTTATTAATTAGTGCTCCTTTATTAATTAAAACTTCCGTTATTAATTAATATTCCTTAATCAGTTAAAATCTCCTTTATTAATTAATATTCCTTTATTAATTAAAACTTAACTAATTTAATTAAACTTCCTATTAATTAAACTCCACATACTAATCTTGTATATAGATTTGATTTTCCTTTATAAAAGATACATACTTGTATTCCAATATTCACGTATTTACTTTTCACCTATACTCTTTTCAATACTTCAAAAAGTATTCATATATTTATCTCAATGGTATAAACATATTCACAAATCACTTAACAAGATTTATTTACATTAAATATAATCAAAGAGGTTAAAAAATATTTTACTCAAACATTGTTACTACAAACCCCTTCTCTCTTTCATATTTTGAACATATACTTTTTCTATCTTTATTCCAAAAGATTCTATACTTGGTATCATTATCTAAAGATCTAAGTATATCAATAATATTTTTACACTTTAAAATATAATTTAAGGGTTTAAAAACAAACATTACTAAAACATTGTTTACTACAACCCAAAACATTTCATACTTTAAAAAATTTGTCTTTAAAAACCTCTTTAAAGATCTAATTACATTTACAAGGGTTTAAGACAAGTGTTACTTAAACATTGTCACAACAACCCAAAACTGTTCACTTATAATTATCTTTAAAATTTTCATTATCAAATATCTAATTGCATTCCTAAGTATAATTAATAAGGGTTAAAAAATGTTAAAACATCGTTTACTGCAACCTAAAACCATTTACTCATAGTTACCTTTAAATTATTTGTTATTAAAGATCTAAGCTTATCTACACTTTTTGATTAAGGTAATACGCTTTTAATTATACTTCTCAAAATAATTTATCTTAACTATAATGTTAAAATCCAAACTTCATTTACTATATTTATAAATACATAACCTACTTTTTAAAACTTATATATTTACTAAAAACCTTTTTAGAATCATATATATATATATTTATATTTGTACTAATTTATTTATAAGCTAATATAATTAATAAAATTCTAAAATAATTTAAAAGATATTATATTATAAGCTTTTTAATACTTTATTAAAATATTTAACTAATTTTCTAAATTCTATATATATTTAAAACTACTTGAAAAATACTTATACTATGGTTTAAAACATTATTCTAAATATTACTTAATAATACTTATTTTATAATTTATTTAAAAACCATAAAACATATTTTATAATTTAAAACCCTTTACATTAAAAACTCAAAAATAATTATTAAGAATATATTTAAACTTTGTTATTTTTCTAGTAATAAATACACTTATAGTACTTATTAAAAACGCAAAGGAGCCCTAGGACGTTTTTTAAAGTTAACTTTAGAAATCGCCGAACACAAGGCATTTTCAAATTGTATCCATCACGACCTTTTCGCTTCCAACTTTTACAACTTTGTTCACAATTTCTATAACTTTCCAAACCAACCAATAATATATTCTCACAATATAATCACATTTTATCCAATTTAACATACGTTAAATACATGAGATTTCAAAGTGCGTTTATAGCGACCCTTTCGCTTTAAACATTCACAACACACTATCAAACATGTAAACAACAAGTCTTGGCTATGATACATGTTAAAGAGGTTATAAGAGTGATTATACTATATATATGTTGTCACTTGCTTTCCAAAGCAAGAAGGGGTCCAAAAGTAATAACTTGCTTTGTTATCTAATTAATTTATCTTTTAACAATAATTATATACGCAACATTATACAAACTAAATGATGAGTTAACTCACCCAAGCCCAAGCCTAACCAAGATGTGGATAATCCCACTATGAGTGAAACAGCGAAGAAGACGTCTCGATTGGACCTTATATGCGAAAGTTATTGATTTTATAAGATTGTGAATTAATTAGAATAATTAATCAACTAATTAACTAAATTAATTACCTCCTCCATCTCTAATCATCTTCCCTAACTTTGAATTTCCTGTACATTGATATGTGCACGAACCCGTTGTCGCATTTAGCTCTCTCCTCTTTTCTCCCTCCTCGCTCAATGGTTCGTCGCACCGTCACCTCCATCGAACTCCACTTCGCGTTCTCTCTGCATTCCACCCAACTACCTCAAGCTCGGCACCCCCAATCAAAATGCAACTTGGCTTGTTCCATCGCTGTAGCAAAGTGTCTCAATCCTCGTTCGACTCCCAAAGTTCACCAAATCGGTATAGGAAGGAGCATGCCACCACGAGAAACATAGCCATGCTCTTTGTTTTGCCCATTGCATCCTCAAACTTCATCATGCTTAACCCTAGCTAACGACCACCCTATATCATCGCTGCACCTAATGACACCACTACGGGTTTAAAGCCCTCTCCGTTACAAGTTCAACGATTCCAACCACAGCCCCTATCGATGCCCGTAGCTTCGGGCTTAATTAGTTAAAGGTAGCGGTTGTGTTTATTCTTGAGTTTGTAGCAGAAAGAAGGAGAGAGTGAAAAGTGATGAGAGAGTGAACATGTGTGGGCAGTGTATATATAATAAAATATATGTTCTATTTAATTTCTAAAATAAATTACAATTCATTTCAAGCTCGTACAATCACATGGGACATCGGACCGCTACGAAACTCGTCGGCGCACATCACTTCATTATTTTGGTCCTGATGGCATTATTTTCATCAAAATTCGAGACAGTGCTTCGAGATGACAATTTCACGCGTTTTGAGATTTTTTATCGATAAAACGATTTCTAATCCCATTATCGATATTTATCCGAACTATTTATTTTTTTGAAAACAAATTTCTTGTTGTTAGTTATTATTAAAAAAGGGTTAACTAGGTTATTAAATCAATTTAATCACATTAAATACAAGATTCAAATATTTAAATAATTCAGGTATTTAAATACGAAGTGTTCAAAATTCAGGGTTGTTACATGCTCCCTCACTTAGAATATTTCATCCACGAAATTCCAATGTGAGCAACCAAAGAAACAATCACACATCAAAATTTAACAGTATTTCAATTACTAGCAAACAAAACTCACGGTTTGCCCAAGTTTAGGGACCTTCTCATCACACAAAGATGGCAAATAAACTACTAAGCGTACCTTATGCTCAACAGCCTCAGGTTATTACTTAGTCAATTATTCATACTACCTCAAACGATTCGAAAAGGCCTTTCCCAAACTCTCCCTAAACCAACAAACATAGCATACAAATATATTAAAGCCCATACAATGTACATGGACCATTCGTACACAATATCAATACGATCACTTACTCGATCACATAAATTTCACTTCCAAACTAGTATAGATCACTTGACCTCTCTGGTGTAGACTACGATCTGGTTCTTTGATTAGAAACCTCAGTTCTCCTTACGTAGCCATATACTATGATTGAAAACTTAGCTATCATATCAAGAATCCGTACCAAGTGTTTGCCTTCAAGAATCGAGTGAAATATCCTTGTTCGGACCAGTGTAAATCACCTCGAAATCATGTTCTCGAATCCTAGATCAAAAACAATTATGTAAATAAAATGATCTACGTATAGCTAACATACTTTAATCCATTGGTTTTTTAACTACACCAATTACTTTTTAATTCACATTCATTTACATAAATTGTATTTCTCATTTAATATTAAAATCTTTTATGAATCATTTCATAAAACATTACTTAAGTTTTATAAACATTTTAAAAATACTTATCTTCATTTATATAACATTTCATTAAGACAAAATTTCATTTTAAAACATTTCAAGACTTAAGTTCATACTCATATAAACTCCACTACATCCTAAGAGTATATACAAAACATTCTTATTTATTTTACTTTTCAAGGATGTTCAATAAATTTTAAACTTATTTTAACTTACTATCTCCTCAATTTAAGAGTTACAAAAACTCATCTTTTATTTCAATATTAAATTTCTTCAAAGAAAGCTTTAGAACTAAACACCATATTTCATTTCAAATCATTTTGAAATAATAATATATACTTGTAGCTTTTGTATATCAAATCATACTTTCGAGATTCAATCAGAATTTGTTTTACCAAAACAACTTGTAAAAAATTACTAGGTTGCATCCCACACTTTGAAACTCGAAAATAAATGTCGATAATGCTACAGTCATCACCAGAATTATTTTCCAGCAACAGAGGTGAGTTCAGTACTTTCTACCTCTTTTAAAATCCTTTTTTTAATATTTCTATTTATAAATAGTTTCAAATAATACTATTATTATTTTCTCAAAAACCTTGACAACAATTGTAACAACCCACCTCTTTGACCCTTAGAAGTTGATGCTAATACATTGATGGTATTCATATGCCGAACATCTAGGTGTCGGAAAGACAGATCATTAGGGTGAAAGAAAGGAACAGAATCTCACAACGTGATGAGTAATCTATAATATATCAGTGAATCTTTACAAAAAGAAAACTTCTATATACATATATCAATTAGTGTAACTAACCTATCATCAACCTAAACAATTATAATAGCCTGTCCTTACAATTGCTAATAAATACAGATAAGAAACAAACAACGAAAGATAAAGAAAATACACGAGTACATCTTGGAGGCATCCAACTCGTCTCTTGCTGCTCCAAGTGTCCAGCTAAATCTAGAAATATGCTTGCTTTGACCTGAGTATTATAAGAAAAATAATGCCCGGATCAGTCTGGTAAAACCAGCGTGAGAAACACAATCAAATGGATTATTAATGTTTTATATAACCTTTTAAAATAAAGATATCTCGTAAGATCACGCCGCACATAAACACGAATGTGTTTTTACCTTACGATAACCAAAACATTTCTATAGCAATCCAGTGATATTATAATGATGCCTAGGGAAAATAAATATTAATCATAGCCGAAATTGTTAGATTAATTAAATTCCAGCATAATAGGTACACAACTAAATTCGCAGGGTCTCGTATTGAATATTAAATTTCCATTAATGACTGGGCTACTGAGGTACCACCCGTCACAGTACACCTCTAGATAAAATATGTCGAGGGCTACACATGGACCCTTTACCAATACAGAGTCGTTTGCCCCTTTAACATGCCATATCAAATTACATCATTCCCCAGGATCAAGGCTCCAAAACAATGTGCACCAGCCATGACCCCACTCCCGTGTGCATACCAAATCCATATATCGATTCTAGATCGAGGAATGACTGCTCCTAATGGTAGCAAACCACATAGCTCTGCCGCATATCCCCTATTTTAGTCATTACCGGGTTGTGAGGTTTGTGAGGTCATGATTACCTTTTCCGATCTTAGCAATTTCCACTTGGAATGATAACACTGCCTTCCAGGCACCATGCAATGCCATTCATCCATACAAGTTGTTCAGGATATGAACAAACCGAAGACACTACTTCTACTACATCCATTTTAGAACCACCCTAAGAATAAGTAGCAAATAACCCTTGCACTTCAAAAAGCTCCATCTTCGATCCCATCATCTTCAAGATGTCTTCAATATGATGCTTGAGTTGGATCGAAGTGGTTTTTGAATAATTCATACTTATCCGATACCGGTCTCTTCGAACCAACATTCGCCAGTTTCTAGTAAACTCAACTCCAGTTCTTTTGGAAATATATAGACAACACATAAGAGCGGGGATCATCCCCTAACCATTTAAGTGAACGGATCTCCTTATTATTTTTCCTAGGATAATAGAACGAGATTCATACGCATAATACAACATCATCGAAGATGACTGTGCCATATAACTCACGTGTTTCTTCTAGATATTTTAAGAGTTATATTTTAGCCAAGTTTTGATATTCGGTTATTTAACTATCAAACAATCAACAACAAAGATTTAATTCCATGTTGGATCCAATAAGCCTCTATTAATTAATCTTTCTATAAATCAATCCACTTTCAAATCTCCGATTCAAAATATTTTTACTAAGGATATTTTTCAAACCCTTACATTCCTTTTAATACTTGGAAAACATTCATATTCTTATCTCAATGGTATAAGTATATTTCTAAAACATTTTGCTTTCAATACTTAGAAAATATATCCATATACTTATCTCAACGGTATAAGTATATTTCCAAAACATTATGCTTTCAATACTTAGAAAATATATCCATATACTTATCTCAACGGTATAAGTATATTTACAAAACTTAAGGATGATTTTCTATTTTCCCAAATTCATATTTAGATAGGCCAAAAAATATATTATTTAAAATATTTCTTACTACAAACCAACCCACTATCCTTCGGTGTTAAGTATAAAAAGAATGTTTCCATACCACCAAAATTAAGAAGGATTAATTACCAAAATGAATCTCATTTCTTTTATAAAATTCCCTTTTTATAAGCCTATTTCATACTTCAAATCCTTTTATAAATCTCCAAATTAATTTATAAAACTTCTTTTATAAATCTCTTAAAATGATTTATAAACTCCTTATAAAACTCCTTTACCAAATATCATTTATAATCTCCTTTACAAAATATCATATGTAAATCTCTTTTAATAAATTCTTTTTTTACTAAGTATAGTCCTTTAATAAAACAATTTATCTTTTGTAAACACTATTATAAAATTAATTGATTCCCTTTAAACATCATAATTAAATAATTAATTAACTCAAAACCATCATTTTTAAAATAAGTAATTTACTTTAAACATCATTAACCAAATAATACATTAACCTTTAAACATCCTAAAAAATATAGTCAACCAACTTACTTTAAACCATTTCGAAATAAAAGTTAATTAAATAAATTTTAAACATCTTTTATAATTATATAAACACTTAACCTCAAATTATTAATAAAAGTGAAGTTCGTTTAAAACCAAATCTTAAAAATTTGAAAGAGGCTTGGTGACCACAATGGTGTTAAATCAAGTTACCATGGTATTAAGTTTTGACTTTTCAGGACACATAACTGGTATTTACATAAGCCAACATGTATGTAAATAAAATCAATTAGCAATCATTAACCAATCCATTACTTATCCAATGATAATTAACTAGCATACAATTCAATGTCCAAAATAACATGATAGCAAAATGGGGATTTATTTTGCTAAATGGATGTCATCAATATTCTATCCAATTAAATTATAACAGAATAGTGTTTTATTCTGCTAAACAGATGTCAAATTTTAATATAACTTATCCATATTTGTTTGGTTACTTAATGGCTCAGACAAAAGATCTCTTGTTTAAAATCAATTTACTTATCCAAGAAGCTGCCTTAAAATAGAACTGATAGAGTTTAAAATAACCCTCTATTTAATAATAATTAAATCTTAATTTAATTACTAATTAAATCATAATTAATTCTAAATTATATCTTAATTAAACTTAAATAAACTTAATTAAACCTTAATTAAATCCTAATTGATTAATTAATTAAACCCTACTTGATTAGTAATTAATTAATAATTAAAATCTAATTAAATAATTAAGCTTAATTAAATAAAAATTAACACTTAATTAACTCTTTACTTAATTAATAATCAATTAAAACTCTCTTAATTAATTAATTAATGTTAATTTAATTAATACTTAATTAGTAATTACTTTTACTTAATTACCACTTATCTACTAATTATCCTTAATTAATAAATCAATCAATCAATTATTTTACTCATACTTAATTAAATAATAATTATCTTTTATACTTAATTAATGATTTGAAAATGGTTTTCAAAAATATTTAAAAAGAAACACCTTTAATTTAGTAAATGTTTGATTTTTTCGAACTGCACCCATTGCGACTATCGCTATGGATACCATAACTCAAAGTTAGTTTCTAATTTAACATTTCAACATTAACTCTTAAAAACTTTACTAACTTTATAAAACAAAAATAAGAGGTTTTGAAAAACTATAATAAAGTTGAAACCTTGAAATCCTTTTTAGTAATTTAAACTAGTAGAATATGATTTAGTATACAAGGGACCTCAAGTTGCTTTAACAAGTCAAACTGCTAACTTTTGCATGTAAAACACATGTTCATAACCATAACATAACTTACATACTACTACCACAAACATAAGCAAGATCACATTTTTTAAAATCAAATCACAACATTTAGACTTTGATTTCAAGTTTAACTCGCTAATTCTTATACAAGTATACATATATCTAACCAACCAACACAGTAATTCACCAAATCAACCAATATATTACAACAACAATAGTCAACATGATAAAGATCACAATTTTCCCAAAAAAAGAATTTACTGACCAAAAGCTATGCAAACAAACCAAACTAGGACTAGAACTTAGAAATGGCCTTGGATCTTGAAAAGTGGCTCGACCTAGGGTTCTATGGGCTCGGTCAAGGGTGTAGAAGGTGGGTGTGGGCTTGTTTTAGGAGGAGGAAGGTATAAGAGGAAGAAAGGAATGATTTTTAAGTGTTTTTAATAATTAAAAGGAAGAAAATAAGTGATTTTTAAAACTTTGAAAATATTTGGAAGCCATTAAAAGGTGTTGAAAACTTAACGAAGAAGATGGAATTTTTTTTAAAAAAGATGGAAATTGAGGATGGAGAGAGAAATTTGAATTTGCTTTTATATAAATTGAAATTATAAAATTACCTAAATGCCCTTTTTTAAAATGGCCTCCACTCATGTGACGAACCGGGATTTTCGACCCTCGAAAATCAACATCTATATGTTCACCGTATAACATGCCGTATATTCAGGTGCCAGAAACACTAATTGCTAGCGGTGAAGAAGAAAAGGTAGAAGAGTAAATAGAAAAGAACAACACAGAATCTCACAATCGCAGCGGAACAAAATATAATATATAATAACAGATTTTTAATACAAGAACTGTACTGTTAATATACATACCATTATTAGAGTACAAATAGACAACAAACAATCTGGACAGTTTAATAACTTGTCCTCACACAGCGGAAATATAAATCAAATATGGGAATACACCTTTGTCATCCAGCTCGTCTCCTGAGCTCCATAACATCCTATCCTGAATCTGTAATACTCGGTCTGACTCGAGCATTATAATAAAATAACACCCGAGTCAGTCTGGAAAACCAGCGTTAGAAAACACACACAATTTGAATTTTTAACTTTTATCAAAATTCTTTGAAAACAAAGGTATCTCGTAAGACCACGTCACACAAAAACACGATGGATTTTTACCTTACGATAACAAGAACATTTTTTATCAAAATCGTTTGATATTATAATAGTGTCTAAACAAAGTAAATAGAAAATAGCTGAAATGCTTGCATCTCACATTTCAGCATAGTTGGGCACAATCAAAACCGTACGACGCTTATTGGAGAATGGATTCCATATAGTGACTAGGCACTGGGGTACCACCTATAATGGTACACATTTAAAAAAATGTACCGAAGACCTCGCCGAGATCCCCTACAACACAAGACCGGCCCTATCCCTAACCTGGATAGAACTGAATATGTTATCACCCCGGGTGTTACCACCCTTATCGAGAGCTCTTTTTCCATGCACCACCGTATCCATAATTTATTATATATCCAAAGATATCTAGAAAGGTGATAACATACCCTAATTGGGTGCGACCCACTTAGCCTTGCTGCATCTCCCCTGATTTTCAGTCATTCTGGTTGATGAGGCTTGAGGCTAGATTACCTTTTCAAGAACAATTTCACTTATAATGCTCATCGTCCTCCAATGATGATGTTTTGATAGCATTCGTCCATACAAGTTGTCCTGGGTCTGGACAAACCGAATCATCTTCTTCACCATCTTCAAAATATCCATTCGTAACGCTTAAATCGGATCGAAGTGGTTTTTAGATAATTAAATACGATCCCAATCTCTTCGAAACGATCAACGAATTTGGCCAATATTGATAGTGGGTCATTTAACTATCAAATAACATCCATAAGCAGTCGCTAGGCCATTGTTTACAATTATTTAAAACATTCATTTCAAAAATATATTTACAAAGATATATATATATATATATCCCCAATCTCTTTCGATATTTATCAATATTTGAAAACATTTCATAATACTTGTTTTCATAACAGGATATTTCCATCCGCACCTCACTTCAACACTTAGTGAAATATTTCCAACTTCAATTTATAATCCATTACTTAGAAAATATCTCGATATAAATCCTTCATCTCTAAATGTTTTCAAAAACCCGCCATTTCAACACATAGGAAAATATTCTATGTCCATTTTTGAAATTATTTCTAATATAAATACTTAGGAGTTTACTTAACCTATCTCCTATATTTCTGGAATTTATATTAATTCATTTTACATCTCGATTATACTCACTTATAATCTTATCTATTCATCTACAACTTCTAAAAATCATATCCGTTTCCACATCTCGAGGGAGTTCATAAATAATTTAAAATCATTTCCAAAACTCTATATATGTATCATAAGTATTTTTAAAGAATGATAATTCATTTTTAAAAACACGTTTAAGTAATTATTTAAAATTTTAAAATACTTTAATAAACATTGATAATTTATTCCCTATTTCATTTCTAAATAACTAATTGATTTACGAATCTTATTATAAATATGTGAATTCATTTCAATAAATAGTAAATATTTAAATAATCTACTTTATGAAATATTTCACTACTAATAGCTTAAATATTCATAATTGGATAAATAAATTTTACCTGTTTTAAAAAAAATAACTTAACTTCTTAAAATTAAAAATATATTTTTAAAATCTCAATAACCAAGTAAAATTTATAAATTCCTCTCGATTTCCAACACATCGCTTTCATTCTGATCCCCTTAACCATTTCCACTTTCGAAAATAGTATCCACTATTTTTCCTCAAAAATCTATTTTTCATATCTCGATATAAATTCACCCTGTGAAAATATATTCCAATTTATCAATTAATTTTCATTTTACTTTTTTTATAAACATCGTTTATAAACTTATAACCCCTTTGAGTTTCACTTGTTTGTAAAAACTAATCGCATTTATAAAATTCCATTTATAAAAATCTCATTTTATAAATCCATTCCTTAATAAATCCCATTTATTTTCCAAATTTATTTTTAAGATCGATTTAAAACTCCTTATCCATATTTTAAAAAATATCCGTTTAAAATCCATAGTTAAAAATTCCTTATATACATTATTTTAAAAGCTCTATTAAAAATATTTTTCGAATAGTTAAGTACAAACCCAAAAATCAAATTATTATTTTATCCAACTCGATTTCCTTTAAAATAATCGAAATTCCAATAAAAATATTTTTATGTCTAAAATCCCTTTTAATTCCTTCAAATTCAAAAGTAATATTTATGGTATTTAAAATACCAAAATTCAGGCCCGTGCTACTATAACATCCAATTATTCAAATCACAACAATAATCTATAACATATTATTCTAACACATCATATATCATTATATATGAAATTTAAAATCAACATTTTTGAAGAATCCAGTTGGATCCCTCCAACCTATCCCCTGCATCCACAGATGTTAATGTAACATAAAATACCAATCCCATTTCGAGGGAAATATCGCGGTATATAGGGTCATCCACTATTATGCAGGGCGCATAAGGTCTCATCCGCTAAAATATGCGGGAATATCAATCCAACTACTAATATATATATATATATACACACACTACTATATATATATAACATTCAATAGATAATAATCGATAAATTCAACCAGAATTTAATAATTAATTTAACTATTTAAAAATTAATTCGGTAATCCAAATGAGTGAGAATTTTCTCACCTTGATTTTTATTTGCCAAATATCCATATTTTTAATTAAATCGAATATTGTTCGATTTAAGTTAAAATTCCAACGGACTCCAAAAAATTCCAAACCACTTCCAGAATGTGAATTTTGCAGCTATGAATTTATCGTGATCGACTTCGTGATTTTTGGACCTTGCAAGCACATTTTATACATTTTTAAAATCACACACGGCAAATATTAAGATAATTTCTTTAATTAAAATGTTAAACGGTTCATTACCCTCAAACTGTTGCTACCGCCTGCCCCTTCTATCATCGACGAACAGCTCCTCGACCTCGTCGATAATCATCACACTACCACCAGAGCTCGCCTACGCCTGCAGCCTTGCGCGTCCACCCCTCCAATCGAGCAAACTCCTAATCGATCAGCCGCGAAAACCCCAAACAACAGTCGCTTCGACAACATGCCTCGACCTGGAACACATCGCGGCCCTTCCTCATCGCAGTCGCCCTATAGCGATGCTACCAGGCTCGAGTTCGAGCCTTCCACTCTTGACATCGATGTCGTCTGCAAGCCGCGATGTCGCCCTCTTCCCAAATTCGATCACCAAACTCGACAATGCCAAGCCCTCGCATCTCCCAATTGTCCACGCGCGCTCGCGACTGGCTTCGATCGCGTTTGTGCCTGAATCGAAAATCGCGATTAAACTTTTCATTTTTTTTGTTTTGATTTTGATTTTGATTTGAACGGATAAGAGAGGGAGGAAGTAGCGTGATTTAAATAAAGGAGAAGGAGGTGTGTTTGAACGAATTTTATTTCATGATTTTGATCTGAAAAGAAAAGGGGAAGACGTGATTTGAACGTGAAAGGGGGCTTGGGTACGATGTTGGTCGGCTTAGATTTGACTTCGATTTGATCACATATATATTTATTTAATTCTAAATATCTCACATTACATAACCCAAAATTTTGAACCCCTATGGAGGCGTGCCGCCAGGCGTTTCTAATGTTATACCGCTATTTCGAACCCAATGGAATAATTTTCGGAACCTAATTCGATCGTATGTGGAAGATAGCTTTTTAAGTCGGCTATTTAAATTAAATTCAATTAAATTATCTCTAGGCATTTCTATTCCGTACGACCAAACGGTAACTCCAAACGCTACAAAATTTGAAATCCGATAATAATACACTATTATGGATCCAATGGATCTGGTTTCATCGAATTCCAAGACTGTGCCCTGGATCGCTATTTTAACGCGTCAATTAAATTGATGATTTCAAAAATTTGCGAAATCGCTTGAAATTTCAATTTTAAAATCTTACTAACTAAATTATAATTCCAAATCCAATATTTAAAACCATTTAAATATTCAAAATCAAACGACGAAAAATACGGGTCGTTACAACTCATTTTTGAACACATTGTTTGCGCCAAAATTGGTCACAAACACCCAATAGCCGTTGAAAGCACCAGTTTGCAATCACAGATCACAAATATCAAATATGTAGAGAAATAAGTATGCAAATCATTCAAGAAACTCAATAAAAACAGTAAATGACACAGGATTTATAGTGGTTCGGCGATCTTGCCTACGTCATCTCTGAAGTTGATGACTTTATTGCTTGATACTTGAAGATCACAATTTCTTACAATGTAGTACAACAGATTTTATGATCTAAGTCTGAATCTAAGGCAGTAGTGGTGATTTGGAGTAAATCTGGCAGAGTCTGGGCGCTCTTTAGCTCCTAAAATTGTCCGACCCCCTTTCTGAATGACCAGGGGCTCTATTTAAGGTGTAAGAGGCTGATATTTTGCCTAAAATTCAGGAGACCCCGTCTGGCACGTGAGGGGGCCCATGCCCTCGCATCCAGAGAATCTGGGCCCGCTTCAGGATCGATTCGAACTACATTCGAATCGATCAAGAATTCATCTGATGGAGCTGAAATTTGGTGAGAACATTCTTCAACATGTATGTAAGCTTCTATGAAAATTTCATAGCATTTGGATTTGGGGATCATGAGATATGGTCGATACGAATTCGCTTTTCCGGTTGCAACGCTCTGTTCGAATCGATTCTCTTCGAATCGATAGGGTCGAATCGATGCTCGGTGCATGTGCGTGGTGATGTGGCGTGCGTGTTTCTCGGGTTGATCCATCTTTTTCTCCGAGTTTACTGGGTCGAATCCGTGGTTTTAGCCGCTTTGACTTGGTGGATTCGAGGTAACGGATTCGAAAGTATGCTCCTTCGAATCGATCGAATGGATGTTTCCTTCATATCGATCAAGGTAGGCCATAGTTGATCGATACGAAGGCTTCTCAGCTGAATGGATTCGAAGATAGTCGTGGGATGGAGTCGAAGTTCTTCAACTGCATGGATTCGAAGGCCTTCCCTTTGATGGATTCGAAGTAGGGAATGTTTCAATGGATTCGAACCAAGGCTCGATGCTGATGGATTCGAACCATGGCTTGCTCGATGGATTCGAAGTAGGGTTATGCTCCGTGGATTCGAACCAATGCAAGGCCCATGGATTCGATTGTAGGACTACTCTTATGGATTCGAACCTAAGGCTACTTCCTCTACATTTCATTAGTGATAACTCGAGCATACGAACTCGGATTGTCTTGAAATTCGGAACGTTGGCTTTCACGGCTTTGCTTGACGTGTCTTATCAATTGCAGCCCGATCTGGACTTGGACAAAATTCATTGATATCCATGGTGAAACAGTGTATAACGAACTTTTATGAAGAACTGTCTTTAGTTTTCCAGTCAACTTTTTGGTATCACGGCTTTGCCAAAAGGCGGGATAACACACATCACCATATCCACCCTCCTCACCATATTGCACACACAACGTACACGGAGCGCCCCTTTGCTGAACATGTTAAACTTTTCTTTGTACTAAGATGTGAAATGATAGTGTGACATTTCATACTTTATATTTTATTAGTTTTTATTTGAAAAAGTGTCACATCTTTTACTTTTTACTCAAGTAAACCATTATTCACCATTTTACCATCCTTTGCCAAACTTATAAGCTAAATATATGTTAACTAAGATGTGCATAACGTTTCCGATAACTTTTATACACTGAAAATTCGAAAATTCGGAAAATGATTTTTGGTTACGTTTTTTATTTTCCTTTGAACTAATTATTTTTGTAAATACATTTTGAAAATCATTTCACCATCACTAGTTATCATTTAAAAATGGGTATTATTAGGTAATAAAATCCATTTATAAATTATTAAAAAATATATTAAATATCCACATTTAAAGTGATAAAGTTTCGGGTCGTTACAACAATTTTCAAAAAACCAAGATTTAGTTTCTCAAATACTCAGTTTAAATCCTTTTTATTTATAAACCATATTTTATAAACCATATTTTCATTTACTTTCTTATATAAAATCATTTCAAAAATATTTATTCCAAAATATCTTACCTTTCTTTTATTTTATAATAAAAAACTTTTATCAAAATTAACTTTTTAACCGAACATTACCGCCGATCACCTTATAGTCAAATTGTGAAACTTAATTCACAAGCTGTTTATTTCAACGTTCTCACAAATTACTATCCACCCAACCCATGCAGTGAAAATGTAAAACTGCTTATAAACTGGTCGAGCATAAATCAAAAATCAATAAATGATAACAACACTCATAACTGGCCGAGCATGATTAAGCTAATAAATGAGGGATAAATGTGCATCATTAATCCCTACATAAATTAACTACACTATCAACTTATACTTATATATTACTAATATATATCAAATACATATATGCTCTCATATATATAATACACTCTACTCATGCTAGGGCATTCCATTACCCTATCTCTTAATGAATCATACCCAACCAAAGCCAAGATTCACGCATAACCTTCAACTCTGATACCATGATGTAACGACTGCCATTTCGACCCTCGAATGCCGATACTAATACATCCACGCTATTCATTTGTCGAGCACCTAAGTGCCGGATAGACAGAAAGTTAGTGTAAAGAAAAAGAACAAGAGAGAGGAGAACAAAAACATCAGAATCTCACATGTGGAATAATAACATATAATACCAAATGATAATACACCGAACTTCTCTAATATATATAGTATTCAGAGTTACTAATCAGAGTACTATCATCAGCCGGGAATGTTATACCGGCCTGTCCTTACAATTGCCGATATATATATATATATAAAGTAATGTAGCAGAAATAAGAATACTACGGTAGGTAAACATCTAGCTCCTCTCCGAGAGCACAATGAACATCAACGAAAACCTGCCTTCTCAGGCTGCTCGAAAGAGCATATGGGAAATTTTGGAAAAACGAAAGCCACTTGTTAGATATAAGCTTGTGCGAGAAACTCCATAAATATGTAGCTAGAAGATAACAGTACTTTTGAGATCGTTGTAATGATTGTCCTGTAATGACCCACCTTTTCGAACATCGAAAATTGACATTGAATACATCCACGGTATTCAAATACCGAACATCCAATCACTGAAAAGGTAGAGTGTTAGGGTGAAATAAAAAGAAATGAACAAAAACAAGGAAAATAGAATCTCACAACGGAAACGACAACATATAATATAACAAAGACAGTATAAACTGCCATTCCAAAATACAGAGTACATCAAAGTTAAAAATAAAACTTATCGGCGGGACAGTTATAAAATCCCGACCTTACAATTGCCGATTGGTATACCATATGATACAGTGGAAAAAAAACATTACAATTGGTGAACATCCAACTCTTCTCCAATAACTCCATATCACCAAAGTCAACCTAGGAAAATCTCGATCTGACCCGAGCATTAAAATAAAATAACACCCGGGTCAATCTGGAAAACCAACATGAGAAAACTCAAGTAATAAGATGAACATATAAAAATTCTGTGAGACTACGCCGCTAACGTGGAATGAGATTTTACCTCATAAGAACAACATCCATAAATGAAGAAATGGGAAACAAATCAGAACAACAATCCAATCAAGAAAGAATAAAAATAAACAACATAAACAATCCATATAAAAAGGGTGGGTACTAGGAAGAAAAAATCCTATACTTAATGAATGGGCATAAATAATATCAAATTCCAGACTTGAAAGAATGGCATAAATAATAAAACATAGAGAAGAGCACAAGGCAATTCTCAATACAATTAAGGAAATAATTCAAAGATTTGAATTAACAACAAGGGAAAGAGGAGTTTTTCCAACAACGACTAGGAACACCCCCTACCAAAAGTACACCTCTAAAAATATACTTGAGAACTCCAATGACTCTCGGACACATCCAAGCCGGACCCCGCCAATGGTTACCGAGAATCCGAGCATTTCACATCTCAACACGCAAAACCGAATCCAATCTAAAGTAGATGTGAAAATACCCTAATGGGAGCAACCCCACATAGCTTGGCTTCCACTCGCTCTTTGGGTTTAGTCATTTCCGACAATGGATAACAAAACTCAAAAGAGCAACGAATCGTCTTGAATAGACGAAACACAAAGAAAAAGCAGAATCAAAGTCGATAGTCGATAAATCAACTATCGGGAATGATAAAATGGTTGTTCACACTTGCGCTTAATTTACACATCATGGTACTTTTAAAATCACTTTAAAAACACTCTTTAAAATATTTTTTTAGAAGAGAAAATTATATTTTCGAAGTGTATTAAAACCAAGCTTAAAACAAATGTCAAACATTGTTTATTATAAACTCAAAACTATTTACAATTAGCTTTATTTCAAAACAATTCCTTTTAAAAAGATCTTTTATTTATAAACTATTATATATAAATTTCTTCAACATTTATTATCCTAAAAGATAATAAACCAATTAAATTGCTTTTATAAATGAAAATGAATGTTAATTTATCTCCAGATAATTTATAATACTGTTTTTATTACTTCAAAACCACATTAATTTTTCCCAAAGAAAATAAGTCAAAGTAAAAATCCTTTTTATAAATTTAAACCACCATTAATTATCCCGAAAGATAATAATCATATTTATAATCTTTATAAATTAAGAAATAGTATTAATTATCCCGAAAGATACTTTATCAAATTTATGATCTCTTTTAATAAACCAATCAATTTTCTTTATTAAACGGATAATTATCTCTAAAACACTTTTATTTAATCAGTAAATTAACTTTAAAACCTTTACTAAATCAGCTTATTGACTTTAAAACACTAAATCGGTTAATTCACTTTAAAACACTTTCATTAAATTATTTAATTTACTTTAATCACTTTTATTAAACCAATTAATTAACTTAAATATCTCTGTTAAATTAATCGATTAACTTTAAATATCACACTCAAATACCATTAATTAGAATGATTACTTAAATTCAAACATCATTAATTTAAAATGATTAATTAGATTCAATCATCCTTAATTAAATTCAAACACCATTATTTAAAACAATTAATTAAATTCAAATATCGTTAATTAAAATGATTAACTAAATTAAAATATCATTAATCAAAATGATTAAGTAAATTCAAATCTCATTAATTAAAATGACTAATTAATTTTAAAAATCATTAATTAGAACAATTTATTAAATTCGAATAATCATTAATTAAAATGATTAATTAAATTAAAATATCATTAATTAAAACGATTAATGAATTTTAAACATCTATTTTTGTAAAAATACAAGCTCAAGTTCAACACATACAAAGGATTTAAGAGATGATATTCAGTAATTGACGGTATAATGAAAATTGCTATAATGACAATTAAACAATTTAAATAGAATATCACGATTAATTTCCACTATACGTCAATATAAAAAGCATAAGGAAATAAATAATTATTATTGGCTAGAAATCTCATAGGGCTCTCTACAAATGTTCCTTGCAAAACAATGGTAACGGATAATATATATAATCATATGGGTTCATAGAAATTAAGTTAATATGTCATCAGTTTTCCAAAACGGGATTTCAACCAAACAAGCAATCAAACAACAACAACAATATCTAAACTATCAACCAAGCATTCAATAATTATTTAATAGCATCACCAATATTATATAGCTAATTTAAAGGTGAGTAAACTCATCGAAATCCCAGTTATCGCCGAAGTGTTCCAGTTTGAACAAATCGAACGGGCGTTCAATTTTAGCACAAAATTCTACAAGCTCCAAATCCATCCAATCCAATTCCATCATGTAGATAATGATGGTACGAGTACAATGCAACTCACCACGTTTAAATCCGACCTTGTATGCAATATATATTGGGTTTATAAGATTTTAGAATTAAATAATAATTCAATCACTAATTACATTTGCTAATTACAATTACAAACTCTAATCTCTTATTCACAAAACCCAGGCCACGCTAATCCTCTTCGGTAGCAAATCCAAATCACGAAACCCCCCTTCAGTGCCAAACTAACTTCGCTCGTCACCCCCGCCGTGTCTCACCAACCACCGCCGCATGCCTACAGTGGGTAGCCCCAACCTCCAGCTCCCCATCAACACCAGCTATGTTTCCTGAAACGCCTCCGTTCACCTAGAAAACCCGAAAATCGCACCGCCTTTGGATAGAAATTCATGCCACCTCGCATTGTTTAATGACGATCCCTCAGGTCATCTAGCTCATCTCAACGCCTCGAAAAAATTCCTAGTTGGACCCATAACCTATCTTGGCCTCCCATGGCCAGATCAACGCTGGCCATTTGATTTAAGGGTTAGGTTTTATAAAAATGGTGGCTAGGTTTTGGCTATGAATTGGGGAGACAAAAATGAGCATATGGGGTCCTTATATGTAGGATTCTAAATGACACTATTCACGCCTGAAAATTTCTGAACTCCAATCGAGGTGTGCTCACTGGCATTCCTAGTTAAATACCCCTATACTGAACTCAATGGAACTATTTTCGAGACCTAATTCCATCATATATAGAAGTTAGCTTTTTAAATCAAATTATAAGGTATATCAATTCCTGAAATTAATCGCTATGCGTTTCGAGTTTGCACGATTAAACGATATGTCCAATCGCTACGAAAATCGTCGGCGTGCAACGTCTTATCATTCCGGCCTCGATGGCACTAGTTTAGTTAAAATCCAAGACAGTGCCCCAGGATGATAATTTCACACATTTGAATATCGGTTTATATTTTCGATCCAATTATTGATATTTATCCGATCTATTTATTCCTATAATTAAATTTACAAATTATATTCACTGATATTATACATTAATTAAAAGGAGTTAAATAAGACTATTAAATCCAATTAATTAATAATTTATTTACAATTCAAATATTTAAATGATCACTATATTTGAATTCAAGTTATTAAAATTTTAAAAACCAATTGTTAAATATTTAAAATTAAATAAATATTCAAAATTAAAATTGATAAAATTCTGGGATGTTACATCCTCCCTCCTTAAAAGAATTTTGTCCTCGAAATTATCACGTACTGGAAAATGTAATATCCAATCTAAAAGTATATATATTTACTTGTTTTTCAGTAACCTGATTAGTTATATTTTCCTTAGGGAAAATCCTTATCAACACTTAAATTCCTAACACTCTGTGCTAATCCTAACTCCTAAGTTTTTGAAATTTTTTGGCAGCATCTCCTTTGTGTGGCTCAATCGAAACAACTACAAATCGCCATTATGAGCCTTGAACCAACAAAAGCCAAGTCTCTCATATCTGGAGCAAAAAATCATCAACCAATTTCAATTTCTAAATCTACTACGTACCTTTTACGTTTTATTTATATTTTGAAAGCAACTTATTATCTCGTTGCTAATGTAGGTGTGTAAGAAATCAAGTAGAACTCTCTTGCTTACCTGTAGTTACACAATCCAAAAGAGAGTCAGGCTGAAAAAAGAGCAATACACTAGCTATTTCTATCATAAGCTCAAACAGCATAAACAATATAACATTCATAGGCAACAAGGCAATATGATGCAACTGGTAATGATGAGGCAACTCTACATGCAAAAACTGGCATGGTATAAATCTACATGCAACTCCAATGAATAAAGCCATATGCAACCAAAAGCAACATATCAACCATATGCAACAAAATACAGAGAATACCCTGTAATAAGATAATATACATCAAATCTTTTCAAAAGGTAAATTTAGAACTAAATGCCCAGGTTTACATTCTAAATATATTTTCAAATTTTCTTCGAAGAGAAATAAATCAAAAACCAAAATCAATTATGACAAGGAGGGGGCTCCTCCTACCGAAGCATGACTCTAGAACAAAACAACATGGATGTGATGATTTGCCTTTCTTACACCTAAAGTTGACACTTAATACATCCTCGGTATTCCTGTGCTGATCATTCAAGTGTCCAAAAGATAGGTCGTGGGGTATAAAAATAATAGTCAAGAGAAATAAAACACAGATTTCATTATAACATGAGAGTCATACACAATATTACTGAATAGTACATGAAGTTACTCCAAAATATTACATCAAGTTGTAACAAGTACTACTCCAAATCCATGTCTAAGGACAGCTAGATTAGACTACCCATTAATATTACATAATATACACAACCCAGCGGAAATACAAATATAACTACTAGATGCTGGGAGGACTCCTGCTTCATCCTTCTCCAAAATGCTTCTCTAAACCTGACTACTCAGCTACTCAAAAAAAGAGTACCTGAGAGTTTAGGGAAAAGAAAAATAAACTCCAGGTCAGACATGGGTCTGGTGTGAGTAAAGCATAAAGTTTAACTTTATAAAAACCTTTAAACAAATGTATCTCGTAAGCCACGTCGCACATAAGCATGAACAGGTTTTTACCTTACGGTAACCAAAACATTTAATATTGAAATCATCTGATATTATCATAATGTCTAAATTTAAAGTAAAATATAGAATCTTAGCCGAAATTATTACATTAATTAAATTCCAGCAGACTAGGCTCTACAACCAAAAACCGAAGGCTCGTAGTGGAAATGGATTCCAACTATGAAAGGGTAAGGGTCTACCCGTCGAATCCTTACACCTCTATATTAAATGTACGAAAGGCTGTAACATGTTGCACCTCTGATACTCAGAACCGGCCCTACCCCCTTCTCGAGTAGCACCTAATATGATCATCTCTTGGTTGCGATCAACAACCATACAATGAGATCACGAAGCTTACATGGATATTGCTCTAGATTTGGGATGATCATACCCAACTTGGGTGCGACCCACTTAGCCCTACCGCATGTCCCTGCTTTATTCATTTCCCAGGTGTAAGGATCGAAGAGGCCACGCCCTTACCATTTCCTCCTAGCAAACTATCTTGGAATGCTAATATTACCCTCCAAGCAACCAATGCAATACTAGCATTCATCCATACGAGTTATTTCAGGATCGAACAAACAATCACAAATTATTATCTTCCATATTGGAAACACCCTCAGGAAGAATAGTATAGCTCCATAGCATACTTCATAACGATCCAACATGAATGTGATTAGTTTGGAGTGGTTTGGAATAATCATATAATTCGAAACCGGCGTCTCCAAACTAAGCAATAATTTCGGCTAACTCAATTCCGGTTCTCTTAGAAGTATGCAAATGTATTCGAGTCCTCACTGGTGAAATCGAACTTACACCATACTCCCTGAGTCAAAAAAGGTCAAGTGATCAATATCGGAAAATTTGCTATTTAAAGGTAATTATACAAGGTTAATATATGGATAATCATATATTTAATTAAATGTGAAACGTTCATGGAAATTATCTATCACATTTCCGACATTTCGACCTTATCCTACTCCTCGCCTAGAGATAAACTCTAGATCTCACAAGTAGATGTTCAGCTTACTCATTGGCTTTTAGTGTTAGCTATGGGATAACTTACATCACATACATGTGTAACCACATTACTTAGGTTTGATATTTGTTCAAGGTTACTTAAGGGTAAACGACACAGAAATCCCTTAATTAAAACATTTGAAAATAGAAAGCACTTTCGAAAAGAGAGTGAATCGATATTTGAAATCAATTGATAGTTAAAACTCCTAATCTTTATTAATTAGTTAAGTAATCAAATTTAAACCTTCCTTAAATAGTAATTAAACTTAATGAAACCCTAATCAAAAATTGGTTATCCTTAATCAGAAATAGATTAGTATTAAACCCTTTTTAAATAATAATTAACTAATTAAAATAATAATAAATAATAAATTAATTAATCCTTAATTAAATAACTAATTAATAATTAACTTTAATTACTTTACTAATCATGATTAACTTAATTGATTAATAGTTAAGTATAAACAACCTTTATTAACTAGTGATTAGTGCTAATTACCTTAATTAATTAATTAATCATTAAATAAATACTTAACTAAAAACTTAATAATTACCTTCAATTAACTTAATCAAAGTTAGAAAAACATTTACTATAAAGTTTCTAAGGGTAAACACTTAAATTTTGTAAATTAGTTCATTTTTAACGAACTGCGCGTATAAGGACTATCGCTATACGGACCAGTAATTCTAACTTTTTGAAATTTAATTTCTATGTTATAAAAAGCTTCAAATTTGAACCCTTATTTCCTTCAAAACATAAAAATGAATTTTGGAAGCAAAAATAAAGTTTAAAACTTGAAAACTTTTCACTTTTGAAAACAAATTCAAACCTTCGACAAAAGTGGATTTCTACATCGCCTTTAGTTAGCTAATCACTAACTTCATGTCACGAACCCATATGCAAAAAATAACTCATTTCAAACACCATACCACAACATGTGAGAAATGCAGATTAAGGATCTTACGGCTAGAATTAACACTAAAGGGGGGGTGAATAGTGTTTTAAGAAATTTGTTAATCTTTTTGAGTTTATCTTACTTTATTAACAATGTATACACTAATCAGACACGGATATGAACACAGAATCAAAAACAGATGCAAATATAAAGTAAAAGCAGTAAAAGAAAGAACACACCGGATTTTATACTGGTTCGGAGTTACCCTAATCCAGTCCCGCACAACTAAGTACGGATTTCCTTTCAAAAGCAATTCAACAATTACAACCCTCGATTTCAAGGCTACGAGGTACACCCTCCAGAATACCAATCCTCTGGGTAGAGATACTTGATTTCTGGGGCAACAAGTTCACCTAATTGATTTCCAAGGCTACAATCACACCTTTTCTCGTTTGATTGATTTCCAAGGCTACAATCACACCTTTTCTCGTTTGATTGATTTCCAAGGCTACAATCACACCTTTTCTCGCTAATATATTACAAAGAAGTCTATAACTCTGAATAGCACTGAGAACCTTGTAGAGATAGTGATGTAGAATCAAACTAGAAGTAATTGAGTATGATGAAATGTTGATTTCGGCAGAGTAATGGTATGATTTTGTAATAAGAAATGTGGAAGATGAAGAGGAGTGAAAACAAAAAAAAAGTAATTAAAAATTCGTTGAAACTGACCCCTATTTATAGAAAACCAACAGCCATGACCCTTCATGAAGAGTTATGGCGAATAGACACTTCTTTTGAAATTTGAATTTGAACTTCAACTGTCACTATGTCGACATACTACCTAGGGGCATGTCGACATCCCTCAGCCAAAAGTGATAATTTGAATTTTTATAAAAATAATATTTATCTTATATAAAAACTATTTAAAACTTTATAAATATACTCGAATGTAGTTCAAATTCATAAGTAAATATAAAGAACAATATATACATAATTTAACTATAATTTTACATTTAAATCTAAGTATAAATATTAAAAGTTAAATATATTATTTGAAAAGACATTTAAAATCAGGAGTATTTTGACTTTGAAATTAAAGATGTTTTGAGGCTAAAATTATTTAAAATCAGGATAGAGAGTTTTGAATCTTTTAAAAGGAAAGTTTTGAAATCATTTTGAAAACAAGATAATTTTGTAAATCATTTGAATTAAAATTAGTGGATACAAAACAATGTCCCACTAGATTTTCGTAGGTTCCATCCTACTTAGGGATCCATCCCTTTAACGAGCTCGAAGTGGATTCCATTCCACGAATAAATTGGATATTAAGATGCCAGTGCTCTTCTACGAGTTTTAACAAATATTCCTAATAAAACAAACTTAACCTTGAACTCTTGATAATCTTGATATTCATGAGTCTTCTATCTCTGTATCTTGAATCTTTATACTGTACAGTCTTCATTCTTGATACCTGCATGGTTAGATCCTGCAAATACATATATATCTGAACTTGTAATGTTAGTATTTATATTTTATAATCTATTCTAAGGTTGTTGTCATCAAAACCATCATCTCAAGGACTAACAATCTCCTCCTTTTTGATGATGACAACCTTTGTTTATAAAATATTCCTTCTATCCTAATAACTCCCCCTAAAACTAACAACTCCCCCTTAATCTATGCCTAACTACCCTATTTTATACTTCTCCCCCTTTGTCATCAGCAAAAACTTACTCTAAACTATATAACTCCCCCTAAAACTTATCACTCTATGACGTGTTATTATAAATATAGTGTTATCATAAATAATTAACACTTAAATCTAATACAAAAATATAATTCTAAACTATTAACTATCCTAACTAAGAAATCACAATTATACTAACACACATAAGAACATGAGTTTATTTATTACGAGTATGGTTTTATTTACATTTGCGTTTAAAAAACATAAAAACATAAATAAAAAAAAGAAAGAGAAGAAACTAATGTGTGTTTCTGATCATAGGGGATTTATGAATCGAACAGTTTGGATAGTGGAAACAGAAATTTCCACGTTGTTCGACAAGATTCCCATTTTTGTCAAAATACACTTCTCCAACGCATACCACTTGGTCATTATCCTCCTTGTGTGCTTCTTCCATTGGTTCTTCTTCTTCTTCGTCGCTGACCTCATGTTCTTGATTGAGTGAAGAGTCTTCATCGATCAAGATAGGGTTGGCCTGGTTATCCATTAGGAATTTTTGTAAATTCCTAAGAACCTTCCCTTGCCTTTCTTGCTCTTTCGCCATACGAAGTTGAGTCACTTGAATTTCAGTCAACATCTGAAGAGTATCCTTCATAGACTCCTCTAATTTAGTAACACGTGCAAGAGTATAGCATTGGAGTGGACTAGAAGTAGGAGAGGGGAATAAGAAAGTTGGTTTTATGTTTGATTTAGAGGAAGATGCCATTATTTTATTTATTTCAGAATAGAAAATGAAGAGAAACCAGAGAGAATGAATAAGAATTCGAAATAGAGAAGAATATATAACTAAATTTTTGAATTTTAGTGGGAAAATATTTTAAAAAATAAAATCGTTATATGTCGACATGGGTCTAGTGAAGATGTCGACATGGTCCTTGTATTTTTGCTTTTTTAATTTATTTTGAATTAATTTTAATTATACTCGTT
Organism: Allium fistulosum; assembly: GCA_030737815.1. NCBI lineage: Eukaryota > Viridiplantae > Streptophyta > Magnoliopsida > Asparagales > Amaryllidaceae > Allium > Allium fistulosum. The sequence continues at coordinate 640,828,513 of CM060901.1, forward strand.
ATTTATATTTTATATTTCAGTTAAAGAGAAAATACCTAATTCTCTTCTTAATTTAGTAAATGTAGATTCATTTAAGGGTTTTGTTAAAATATTAGCAATTTGATTTTCAGAATTGATATAGTCGAGAGTAATTACATCTCTACTTATATTATCTCTGAGAAAATGGTGTCTGATATCAATATGTTTAGTTCGAGCATGATGAGTAGGATTTTTAGATAGATTTATTGCACTAGTATTATCACAATAAATTGGCGATTTTGAGATATTTAATCCAAAATCTCTTAAGGTTTGTTGCATATATATTACTTGAGAACAAGCCAAAGTAGCAGAAATATACTCTACTTCAGTTGTTGATAAAGAAACTGTATTTTGCTTTTTACTAAACCAGGAAACCAGAGAATGTCCCAAAAAGTGACAAGTTCCACTTGTACTTTTTCGGTCTGATTTACAACCAACATAGTCAGCATCACAGTATGATATTAAATCAAATGAATCGTTTTTAGGATAAAATAAGCCATAATCAGAGGTGTGTTTAATATATCTTATGATACAATTTACAGCTTTTAAGTGAGTTTCTTTAGGATGAGATTGATATCTTGCATAGAGACATACACTATGCATGATATCAGGTCTACTAGCAGTGATATAGAGTAGTGATCCAATCATTCCTCTATATAACTTTTGATCTACATCTTTCGAGAGATCTTCTTTACTAAGGTACTCATTGGTTGCCATGGGAGTGGGTTTTCCACTCGTAGTAGTCAAACCAAATTTACTAACTAGGCCTTTAGCATATTTTTCCTGACTAATAAAAATACCATTATCTAACTTTTTTATTTGCAATCCTAGAAAGAAGTTTAATTCACCCATATAACTCATCTCAAACTCTTTTGTCATTATTTCAGAAAATTCTTTATTCATTTCGAAGTTAGTTGAACCTAAAATGATATCATCTACGTATACTTTAACTAGTTGAATATCATTTTTATTTCTTTTAATAAAAAGAGTATTATCTATTTTACCAATTTCAAAATTTGATTGTAATAAATAAGATCTTATTCTATCATACCAGGCTCTAGGAGCTTGTTTTAGACCATATAAAGCTTTCTTAAGTTTGTACACATGGTTTGGTAAATTTTCATCTTCAAAAAGTGGTGGTTGTTCAACATATCTTCTTCTTTTACAAATCCATTTAAAAATGCACGTTTAACATCCATTTGAAATAACTTGAAATTATTATGATTTGCGAAAGCATGTAGAATCCTAATGGCTTCTAATCTTGCTACAGGAGCAAAGGTTTCGTCACAATCTATACCTTCTTCTTGACAGTAACCTTGGGCGACTAATCGTGCTTTATTTCGAACGACCTCACCTTGTTCATTCATTTTATTTTTATAGACCCATTTAGTTCCAATTATAGTTTTATCTTCAGGTCTAGGAACAAGTTCCCAAACTTCATTTCTAGTGAATTGATTTAATTCTTCTTGCATAGCCAAAATCCATGAATCATCAGTTGATGCTTCTTTAGGATTTTTGGATTCAATAGATGATATAAAAGCTACATTACTTATTTGACTTAGTTGATTTCTAGTTTTAACAACAGATTGCATATCTCCAAGTATATTTTCTATAGGGTGATCTTTTAAAGGGGATTTTCACTTCAAGGGTTTATTTGTGCAGGGTAATAAGTTTTAAGGACACTACTTCTGAAAAATTAGTTTTAAGGACATTTTAAGGAAAAAGATAAAAGAATTTATCATTTTCAGTTATATAGAAATAATGATAAAAGGATTTATCATTTTCCTGTATAACTTAAAAAGATAAATGAATTTATCATTATGCTGTAAATTGTCCTTAAAACTAATTATTCAGAAGTGCTGTCCTTAAAACTTATTACCCTGCAAATAGAAGCCCTTCAACCTAATTTCGACTCTTTTAAAAGTCTAATCCTTTTATTAGGATGATTTAATTCATTATTAGTTTCAGTTGACTCTTGGTTTTGAGTAATTAAATCCTCTTCATCATTTGTAATTTCAAACTCTTTTAAATTTTCATCAAACGAAACATGCATTGTTTCTTCGATGGTGTTAGATCTCAAATTAAAAACTCTATAAGCTTTACTTCTATTAGAATATCCGATAAAGATTCCTTTGTCGGATTTAGGATCAAATTTATCCAGATTATCTTTTGTATTTAAAATAAAACATTTACTTCCAAAAATTCTGAAGTATGATACCTTAGGTTTCTTTCCATGAAGAAGTTCATAAGGTGTCTTATCAGTTAAAGGTCTAATTAAAATTCTATTCAAAATATAACAGGCGGTAGCAACAGCTTTTGCCCAAAAGTGTTTTGGTAAATTACTATCTGAAAGCATAGTTCTTGCACACTCTTGTATCGTTCTATTTTTACGTTCAACTACTCCGTTTTGTTGTGGAGTTCTTGGACATGAGAAATTGTGAGTTATTCCCTTCTTATTGCAGAATTCCTCAAACTTTTCATTTTCAAATTCACCACCGTGATCACTACGAATAGTTATAATTTTTAAAGATAATTGATTTTGAATCCTTTTTGTAAAGTTTTTAAAACATTCAAAAGTATCACTTTTAAGTTTCAAAAATATTGTCCATGTAAATCTAGAATAATCATCTACAATTACAAAAACATATTTACTATGATTTATTGATAGAATTTGAGATGGACCAAATAAATCAAGATGAAGTAACTCAAGGGGTTTTGAAGTTGAAATCATATCTTTTAATTTAAAGGAACTTTTTCTAAGCTTTCCTAATTGACATGCATCACATAAACTATCCACTTTAAAATTCATTTTAGGGAGACCTCTTACTAGATCATGTTTTGACAGTCTAGATAAGAGTTTGAAATTCAAATGTCCAAATCTCTTATGCCAAATCCAAGGGTCACTTGTATTTGCCAAAAGACATAGGTTATCATTTGAAACTTTCATACTAAGAATATAAATATTCTTTTTCCTAGTTCCCTCAAATATTATGGTTGAGTTATTATCTTCAATATGACATTTATCTTTTTCAAATTTAATTTTATATCCTTTATCACATAGTTGACTTATACTTAGCAGATTGTGTTTCAGATTCTTAACTAGCAAAACATTAGTAATAATAGGAGTTTCAGAGTTGCCGACATTGCCGATGCCAATCACATATCCTTTCGAGTTGTCTCCAAAGTTAACCAGTCCTCCGTCTTTGTATATAACATTATTCAGCATATCTGGATTACCAGTCATGTGTCTAGAGCAACCACTATCAAGTATCCACTTATTCCTTTTGATCTGCACAGATTGTCCATTGTGGATTGATTCCTCAATACTCATAAAACATCTTTCCTACACATTATAAAATTTGGGTAGACAACTAGAATTTGAATAACATTTATATGCAGACTTATGAAATAATGATGATTTAAACAATTCTAAACTAGTTTTAACAGATTTTTCAAAAATAGCCATTTAAAAACTTTTCAAAGTTCAGATTATGAAACTTTTGAAAACAAAGCTCTGATACCAAATGTGAGAAATGCGGATTAAGGATCTTAAGGCTAGAATTAACACTAGAGGGGGGGGTGAATAGTGTTTTAAGAATTTTGTTAATCTTTTTGAGTTTATCTTACTTTATTAACAATGTATACACTAATCAGACACAGATATGAACACAGAATAAAACACAGATGCAAATATAAAGTAAAAGCAGTAAGGGAAAGAACACACCGGATTTTATACTGGTTCGGAGTTACCCTACATCCAGTCCCGCACAACTAAGTACGGATTTCCTTTCAAAAGAAATTCAACAATTACATCCTCGATTTCAAGGCTACGAGGTACACCCTCCAGAATACCAATCCTCTGGGTAGAGATACTTGATTTCCGGGGCAACAAGTTCACCCAATTAATTTCCAAGGCAACAATCACACCTTTTCTCGCTTGATTGATTTCCAAGGCTACAATCACACCTTTTCTTGCTAATATATTACAAAGAAGTCTATAACTCTGAATAGCACTTAGAACCTTATAGAGATAGTGATGTAGAATCAAACTAGAAGTAATCGAGTATGATTTAATGTTGATTTCGGCAGAGTAATGGTATGATTTTGTAATAAGAAATGTGGAAGATGAAGAGGAGTGAAAACCATAAAAAAGTAATTAAAAATTCGTTGAAACTGACCCCTATTTATAGAAAACCAACAGCCATGACCATTCATGAAGATTTATGGCGAATAGACACTTCTTTTGAAATTTGAATTTGAACTTCAACTGTCACTATGTCGACATACTACCTAGGGGCATGTCGACATCCCTCAGCCAAAAATGATAATTTGAATTTTTATAAAAACAATATTTATCTTATATAAAAACTATTTAAAACTTTATAAATATACTTGAATATAGTTCAAATTCATAAGTAAATATAAAGAACAATATATACATAATTTAACTATAATTTTACATTTAAATCTAAGTATAAATATTAAAAGTTAAATATATTATTTGAAAAGACATTTAAAATCAGGAGTATTTTGACTTTGAAATTAAAGATGTTTTGAGGCTAAAATTATTTAAAATCAGGATAGAGAGTTTTGAATCTTTTAAAAGGAAAATTTTGAAATCATTTTGAGAACAAGATAATTTTGTAAAATCATTTGAATTAAAATTAGTGGATACAAAACAATGTCCCACTAGATTTTCGTAGGTTCCATCCTACTTAGGGTTCCATCCCTTTAACGAGCTCGAAGTGGATTCCATTCCACGAATAAATTGGATATTAAGATGCTAGTGCTTTTCTACGAGTTTTAACAAATATTCCTAATAAAACAAACTTAACCTTGAACTCTTGATAATCTTGATATTCATGAGTCTTCTATCTCTGTATCTTGAATCTTTATACTGTACAGTCTTCATTCTTGATACCTGCATGGTTAGATCCTGCAAATACATATATATCTAAACTTGTAATGTTAGTATTTATATTTTATAATCTATTCTAAGGTTGTTGTCATCAAAACCATCATCTCAAGGACTAACACAACATACATCATAACACTAAAAATAAGCAATAATATTTTTTTCACAATCGCTAACTAACTTTTTCCCAAAATATAAGATAAAGACTTTCTTGCCTACTCAAACTTCGGCGTACAAAATTATCACCAAATCATCACATAATTAAGCACACATCATATATAACATTAATACACCAATATACATCATAAATTGGCTAACTTTAATAAAGTTAACTAATTGTTTAAAAAGCGTTAACTTTACTCACCAAAACATGCTAAAACAAGGTCGAACTTCACCGGAATTCGAACACGACCTAAATGAGCCTCCTAGCTTTGGAATTTTTGGAATTTGGGTGCTAAAGTGGTTCAATATGGCTCAGCCTAGGGGGGTTGGTAGGCTCGGCCAGAAAAGAAATAAGGTGATAGGGTGTTGTTTTGGTGGATATGAAGCTTAGAAGTGGATAGAAGTGATTTAGAGTTGTTTTAAAGTGGTTTTAGTATATTTTGAACTAGTTTCTTCTTGAAATATTTTTCTAAGAAGCCATTAGAATGGATAAGAGCAAGATGAAATGAAATGAAGAAAATTGAGAATGGAATGTAAATGAATTTCGGTGAAGATGGTGTGGCATTTATAAGCTAGGAAAATGGGTAAAAGACTAAACTAACCTTTTCTATTAAATAATATATATGCATGCATGCTACACCATACCCCTCCACCTTCCTAGCACACGTTGCCCCCCTCTACCTCCTTAAATCATGCAGGTAAATCCATGTGTGTGTACTTGAGGTAAGGAGGTATGTATGTATATGTATAAAAGTGTGGAAATATATATATATATATATATATATATATATGTTTATATTTTAACCATAACTTGTCATTTCATGATTATATATATATATATATATATATAAGCTAATATATTTTTAAGTGAGATTTATTATCACTAATTATATCATTTAAATGTGTGTACATGGTGCACAAACGTGCACAATGTTTCTGATAACTTCCCGGTGTTGAAAGGTCGAAATTTCGGAAAACGTTCTACGATCACATTTTCTATTTTTCTATGAACTATCTATATTGGTAAAAAAATTTGGAAACTATTTTATTGTCATTAATAACTAATTAAAATAGGTTTATTTGTTAATAAAAATCCATTTATTCATTATTTAAAACATACTTAAATAGCCTATATTAAAGTGTTAAAATTCTGGGTTGTTACACCCCCCCAAAAGAAATTTTGTCCCGAAATTTGTTAACTAAGGTAAACACAAAATAAACCCAAAAGTCAGATATCATATATCATGAAATTCATACAAAGAACATACACTAAGCATTCATAGCAATATAATACATACACTATACAAACAAATAACCTAAGGTTATCCCATCATCAATTTCAGATAAGCTTCCCGCATATGGTCCACCGTTTCCCAAGTACAATCTCGGGGATCCTCGCTCCACTGAACATTTACCAGCTTCACCACTTTATTTCATAAACTTTTCTCATTTTGGTCAACAATATGAGCTGGATGCCTAATCATAGTTAGATTTGGCTTTGTCTCCAAATCATCTTGAACCGATGATTCCAAAATCAAAGATGGGTCATGAACACTTTTCCTTAAATGGGATACATGAAAAACATTATGGACCTCTGATAATTTTTTCGGTAACTCAACTCTGTAAGCCAATGGTCTAATCCTTTCTATCACTTTAAATGTTCCAATGTACCTTGATGCTAATTTTCCAGCTCTTTCGAATCGAACGACTCATCTAATTGGAGCTATCTTTACAAACACAGAATCGCCGAATCTAAACTCTAAAACCCTTCTTCTTTTATCAACATAACTCTTTTGCCAATCCTGGGCCTCTTTCATTCTTTTCTTAATCAATGCAACTTTTTAGTATCCTCTCGGATCATGTCTGGGCCAAGTACTAATCTACTTCCGTCTCTAGCCAATATGCCAGTGATTTGCACGGATGTCCATAGAGTGCTTCATAAGGTGCCATGCTGATGCTCGCTTGGTAACTATTGTTGTAGGAGAACTCAACCAAATGTAGGTGATCTTCCCAAGATCCACCAAAATCAAGAATACAAGCCCTTAAAAGATCTTCCAGAATCCGATTCACCCACTTCGTCTGTCCGTCTGTTTGGGGGTGATAAGCAATACTTAAGCTCAATTTAGTTCCTAGAGTTGTCTGTAGTGCTTCCCAAAACTGACTAGTAAATATTGGATCTTGTTCGCTTACTATACTCACGGGGACTTCATGTAACATGAATATCTCTCTTATATATATTTCGGCTAACGAAGCTATGGTCCTTATTGGTTTCACAGGGATAAAATGTGAGCTCTTCGTTAGCCGATCCACAATAACCCATACTCCTTCATTTCCTTTTCTAGTTCTGGGAAAACCATCGATAAAATCCATTAATATCATTTCCCATTTCCAATTAGGTATTTCCAAGGGTTGTAATAGTCCGACTATCTTCTGATGTTCACTTTTGATTAGTTGACAATTCGAACATCTACTAACATAAATCGAGATATCCCTCTTCATCCCTTTCCACCAAAACACCCTCTTCATATCACGATTTGTTTTAGAAACACTTAGATGAATACTCAATTTTGATCGATGACATTCTGCCAAAAATTCCTGCCTCAGGCCATCGACATTTGGAAAACACAATCGTTCGTTCATTCTTAAAGTACCTTAACTATCTGTATCAAAATTCGAACATCTACCCTCTTCAACACCTTGAATTTACCCTTCTAGTATCTCATCCTTCCTCTGATTCCTCATAATCCTTTCCTGAAGTGTCGGTGTAACCTCCAAAAGAGTCAAAATAGCATTCCTGCTTAAGGCATCCCCTACCACATTAGCCTTTCCTAGCGGGTATAGAATGTCATAATCATACGCCGCTAGAAATTCCAGCCATCTCTGCTATCTTAGATTCAGGTCCTCTGTTTGAAAAGGTACTTTAGGGACTTGTGATCCGTGAAGAGTTCAAACCTTTCGCCCAGTAAGTAGTCCTCCACATCTTTAATGCAAAAATTATAGCTAATAGCTCCAAATCATGCATCACATAATTCTTCTCATGAGGTTTTAACTGTCTACTTGCATAAGCTATCACCTTTCCATGCTGCATAAGCACTACACCCAAACCTAATCTACTAGCATCGGTATATACCGCCAGTCCTTCACCTCCATCAATAATTGCCAAAACTAGCGCACTGGTCAACCTTTCCTTCAACTCAAGAAAAGCCCTCTTACACTTTGGTGTCCATTCAAAATTTACATCTTTCTTTGTCAGCTTAGTTAAATGTGAGGCGATCTTAGAATAATCCTTGATAAATCATCTATAATATCCTGCCATATATAAAGCTTCTCACTTCCATGGGAGTTTGGGGTCTCTTAAAGTCCCTGATAGCTGCTACCTTAGCTTGATCTACTGAAATGTCATCTCCAGATATAACATGACCAAGATATCTTACTTCCAACTGCCAAAAGCGACACTTATTATTAATTGGATCTAATAGCTTCTCTTATTCCAATTAAAGTTACCCCCATCGATTGATGCTGCTGCTGATGGCTTTGCTTTCTAAAGTGCCATATACTTATAGGCCATATCAATTAGATCCATAAATGGTTCCTTCACATGCCCGATCATCTTCTCATGGAACTCCTCTTTCATTCTTGCCATGAACATTTCATTTTTCTTTATTGGAGTATCTATGAGGCCGGGTCCAAAATGGGATAACTCGTTGAATTTTGCCTCATACTCAACTGCTGATAGTTCTCCTTGTTTGAGATCCATAAAAATTCTATATAACCTTATCTTACCTGCAGCTGGCATAAACTGCTCTTTGAATACCTCCTTGAATCGGTCCCATGAGAATTCATCTTCTGGGCTCCTTGCAGTGACTGAATCCCACCAAGCTGCGACACTTTCATGTAACTGCCATGGAGCCAGGAACCTTTTCTATTTATCTGATATGTCTAATACTTTGAAAATTTTCTCGCATGATCACAACCAAGCTTGAACTTCAATGATTAACTCCGTGCCCTTGAATGGTTTCCCTCCTAAGTTGGTAAAATCCTTGCATAATGCATCGAAGTTAACCCTAGGTTGAACTGGAGCTACAGCCTCAACTACTATTCCACCCCTTCCAACATTAGGGGTTCTTCCATTAGTGGTTGTGGTACTGCCAGTTCCTGTTCCTCATCTTCCTCTAGTACTCATTCTTACTACTTGGATATAGTAAGGTAACTCTTAGAATACTTAGATGAGGTAAACTTAGGAAAAAGACATAAAGCTAGACATAAAAATGCTGAGCAGAACCACACAGAAATGCACTATCATAAACTGAACTCCTTCTAGCATACTGCTAACCCTATCTCTAATGAGTTGACCCCAACTAAGGCCTAGGTGTTCGCTCAACCTAAGCACTGATACCATGTGCGACAATATACCTTTCTTACACCTAAAGACGACACTTAATACATCCTCGGTATTCCTATGCCGGTCATTCAAGTGTTCGAAAGATAGGTCGCGGGGTATAGAAATGATAGTCAAGAGAAATAAAACACAGATTTCATTACAACATGAGAGTCATACACAAAACCATTGAATAGTACATGAAGTTACTTCAAAATATTACATCAAGTTACAACAAGTACTACTCTAAACCCAAGTCAAAGGACATCTAGATCAGACTGCCCATTAATATTACATAATATACACAACCCAGAGGAAATACAAATATAACTACTAGATGCTGGAAGGACTCCTGCTCCAAAATTCTCCTCTAAACCTAACTACTCAGCTGCTCAAAAAAATTGAGCACCCGAGAGTTTAGGGAAAATAAAAATAAACTCCAGGTCAGACATGGGTCTAGTGTGAGTAAAGCATAAAGTTTAACTTTATAAAAACCTTTAAACAAAAGTATCTCGTAAGACCACGCCGCACATAAAAACGAATAGGATATTACCTTACAGTAACCAAAACATTTTATATTAAAATCATATGATATTATCATATGTGTAGATTTAAAGTAAAATATAGAATCTTAGCTGAAATTGTTACATTAATTAAATTCTAACATACTAGGCTCTACAACCAAAAACCGAAGGCTTATAGTGGAAATGGATTCCAACTATGAAAGGGTAAGGGTCTACCCATCGAATCCATACACCTCTAGATAAAATTTATGGGAGGCTACAACACATTGCACCTTTGCTACTCAGGACTGGCACTACCCCTTTCTCGAGTAGCACCGCATACGATCACTTCTTAGTTGCGATCAACAACCATATAATGGGATTCCGAAGCATACATGGACTTCGCTTTAGATATGGGATGATCATACCCTACTTGGGTGCGACCCACTTAGCCCTGCTGCATGTCCATGCTTTATTCATTTTCTAGGTGTGAGGCTCAAAGAGGCCACGTTCTTACCATTTCCTTCTAGCAAACCATCTTGGAATGCTAATATTGCCCTCCAAGCAACCAATGCAATAGTGGCATTCATCCATACGAGTTGTTCCAGGATCGAACAAATAATCATAGATTACTTCTTCTATATTGGAATCACCTTCAGGAAGAATAGTACAGCTCTATAGCTTACTTCATAACGATCCAACATGAACGTTATTAGTTTGTAGTGGTTCGGAATAATCATATTATCCAAAACTGGTATCTCCAAGCAAAGAAATAATTCAAGCTAACTCAATTTCGATTCTCTTAGAAGTATGCAAATGTATTCGAGTCCTCAACAAGGAATTTGAACTTACAACCATACTCCCTGAGTTAAAACAGGTTAACTGATCAATAGTGGAAAATCCGCTATTTAAAGGTGATTATACAAGGTTAATATATGGAGAACCATATACTTAATTAAATGTGAAACATTCATGGAAATTAAATCTCCCATATCTATCATGTTTTCGACATTTCGAACTTATCCTACCCCTCGCCTAGAGATAAACTCTAGATCTCACAGATAGACCGTTAGCTTACTCATTGGCTTTTAGTGCTAGCTATGGGATAACTTACTTCCCATACACATGTCACCACATTACTTGGGTTTGATATTTGTTCAGGATACTTAAGGGTAAATGACATAGAAATCCCTTGATTAAAACATTTGAAAATAGAAAGCACTTTCGAAAAGAGAATAAATCGATATTTGAAATCAGTTGATAATTAAAACTCCTAATCTTTATTAATTAGTTAAGTAATCAAATTTAAACCGTCCTTAAATAGTAATTAAACTTAATTAAACCCTAATCAAAACTTGGTTATCCTTAATCAGATATTAATTAGTATTAAACCCTTTTTAAATAATAATTAATTAATAATTAATAAAATAATAAATAAATTATTCCTTAATCAATAATTAACTTTAATTACTTTACTAATAATGATTAACTTAATTAATTAACAGTCAAGTATAAACAACCTTTATTAACTAGTGATTAGTGCTAATTACCTTAATTAATAATTAATTAATCATTGAATAAATAATTAATTAAAAACTTACTAATTACCTTCAATTAACTTGATTAAAGTTATAAAAACATTTATTATAAAGTTTCTAAGAGTAAACACTTAAATTTTGTAAATTAGTTCGTTTTTAACGAATTGCGCGTATAGCGAATATTGCTCAATAGCGATGGTTGTAATTCTAGGCCTCCTACGAATTTGACATTTCCCAAAAGTTCATATTGGAAATGTGGTCTTTGATGTATTGATTTGGAGACATACTAGTTTAGGAGCGATATTCCTAGAGTGGACATTGCTCAATTTATCACCGGTTATGACTTCAGATTTCGATGCGAGCTATGGCCATAGATGATGGCTAGTTTGACTATCATACCTACTTTGATTTAGTGGATTTGTACTAATCAGAGGCATGAAGCTGGAATTGTGGAGATCATAGCTAAATTAGAGGAATGAGTAGTGTCTATAGAGGTGATGCAGTACGGACCCGACTGAGACTATTGGTTCCACAGAGATGAAAGATTGTTTGTTCTCGAGTAGTTGGAATAGATATTGATAGATTTCATCGATGGAATGCCAAGGACTAGAAGAGGATAAGATATCATTTGAGTCAAAATCGATAGGGTGACAAAAATGCTAGAATTATATTCGTTTAGTCCAATAGAACGACATCCGAATTTGTTGAGTTATGAGTGGAATGGATTGTGTGATTCCATTGTGTGCTAAGGGCACTGTAAGTGGCCAAAACCCATAGTTCACTAGTGGGTTTTGGGAAAACTTACAAGAGGCATTTGGAAATTTAGCACCAAATTGATTAGATGATATCGAGACTGAACCAGGAACTTTGAGACCTCCTAGACATATTCATACCGACAGACGTGATAAAATTTGGGTTAGGAGGAAGGCAGTAAAGTAGTAAAGGTTCAGTTGAGTGAAAGCAAAAGCGATTGCGTATGGGAGTACGAGAAGAGCATGAGGACCGCTTATTTGGAGCTCTTCAATTGGTGAGATTTCCATTTTATCGTCATCTTTTGTATTAGATATCACATTTGATGTTTTATACTAGATGGTTTAGTATCCTGCATGCTAGGATAGACATGGATGTTATTTTTAATGTTTGTTCTTATATGTGCCTATTGATGTCTAATTGTTAGCACTTCATACATTTACTTAGGCTTATATAGTCGCTAGGTATGCAGGATAGTTATTATTTGATATAAGATGTTTATTTGAGAAAATTCCCATATATATTATCTAGTATACTTATTTGCATTATGATGTTGCTATTGTGTTTAATCCTTTGAGTACTTGATCAGGTACATGGAAGCAAGTGTTGGCAATTTGGATGCTTACCTCCTTATAACCACATCTAAATGGTATGCCCTTGCTATAAAAGAGGTATATAACATTTGTAGTGTAGATTTGGCTATATATGTTTGGTTGTCCTCGAGAATGAGGTGCCTCAGATATGAGATGCCTTAGACACGAGATGTATATATATTTATGTTGTATCGGGATTTTTCCCAAACCTAGCCGTGCAAAGGAGGTACTGTGGAAATATTATGTGACATAAGCCAAAATTGAGAGAAAAGTCAATGTATAGAATATTAGATGTTTCGATAGTTGAAAGAGTCAGTAATGTACGATATTAAGTTGACTTGCCTTTCGATTAGTGAGTTGGCGCTTTTGTTTTCCATTGCCCGTTTCTTTGGAAATGAGCATGTAACTTATGTTTGGTTTTGCCAAATTAATCTCGAATTTGATAGTGATTATACTTAGGGATGAGGATAATGGCTCCAGCTAACTCTGAGTCCATTCCCTTTGCTATAATCGCTTTCAGTGATTGTTGTCGTGAGTTGATAAGTAACGATTTTCCTTGTATCGTTGCTTATGTGGGGGTGTCGGGTTGTATTGTGTCGTCCTTGGGATTTCGAGGATGAAATCCTTTTAAGGAAGGGAGAATGTAACGACCCATATTTTTAGTTGTAAGATATTTAAATAATTTATTTAAATATTGAATCGTTAATTAATTGACGGTCCTAAAAATATGATTTTTCACATATGATTGAATTGGGACTCAAGACCACTTCCGTTGAGTTCGTATTGATGTTGTGAATTAAAATGAGTATAAGGATCGCTATGTTTGGAGATCGAATGATCCAATGGCCGAAACGATCTCAAAAAACATGAAATTATCATCTCGGAGCGCTGTCTCAGATAACGATGAAATTTATACCGTCGGGACTGGAAAAATGAGGTCATGCATTTAAATGGGTTTTGTGGTGATCGGACGCACTGTTTGACCGTGCGAGCTCGAAACGCACGACCGGTTTATTTGAGAATTTAAATAAAATGAATAAAATATTATTTAAAATAAAACCCTTATCTCTCTCATTATCCAAACCAATCAGGGTTGCTATTCCATTAAAATTAATGGCCGTCGCTTCTATTGATATTCAAAAATCAGAATACATTGATTCTCTCTATGAAAAATTTCAATTCCATCCCTATTGAACTCGTATTGAAAACCTTTTCATGCCCATAACATCTTCGAAGGGTGCGGCGTTGGGTTTGGGAATGGCCGTACATAAATGGTGAACTAGGGTTTCACTTTACGAACTATGGAGGAGGTGTTAGGTGATAGGGATAGGGCCATTGGGTTTCTCAACGTAAGGTGCACCTCCCCATGAAGTTTGGTCGAACTCAATGCCTTGGAGAAAAATGCGACTTCGGGTTTGTCGCATATGGACCAGTAGGTCACGACATGGGTGTGGGGTCGAGTTCAACAAAGCGGTGTCGGTCATGAAGGACTTACATAGTGGAATTTGCTGGAGTTGTCGGTTCATTGAATTGCTGAGTATCGAGAAAGAAAAGCAGGAGAGAAGGTATGTAAAGGGATGGGTTTCATTGATAAATGGGCATGTACGTTCACAGGGAAGAGGAAGAAATAGGATTATGCTTTAAGCAAAGGTGATTAAGAATTCAATCATACTTAAGTTAATTGAATTGTTTAACTTAATCCAATATCTTATACTTTGCGTGCCTTTTGCATACTAGGTCAGTTTTGAATTTTGTTTCTTGCGTTGCACTCATGATGGAGAGCTCTACGACTTGGTGAAAATTTAGACAAATTTGGTTGAGGTGATTGATATTGCCTCTCACCATACTAATGTTGTTAGTATAGTATTCAAACGACATTTTGAAATATTTTCTAACTTTAAAATGTGATTTCTTAAATATTTAAACCTATATCTTATTTTACAAAAAGAATTAAAAGTGTTTTAAAATGATTTTAAATTAAATATCATATTTTTCTCGTTAACGCACTATTTTGATATTAATCCCACATTATCCCATATTGGTTGCTTTGGATGGATTGCGTTGTATTATTATAGATATATGTAGGCTATTATAGAAATTTCTATGTTTGTTGGTTGCATGTCTGCTTGTTTGTTAGTTGGTTGAAAATGCCGTGCGAAGCGATATAGGATTAGAAAATATCACATAGGATAAGATTTCATGCATAGAGTATTGTGCACGTTGATTGATATGAAGATGGAAGATGGATTTGGAGATGCGCTTTGGACTTCAAGGAAGACGCTGACTTTTTCATTTGGTTTGTATTTAGACATTTTTGGTTAAATAAACGACCAAAGTGGTTGATAACTACCACTATTGATGATGGCCGATTTAGCTAGTTTTGATATGGACGGTGGAGAGGCTTCAAAGAGAATGATGTAATGGTTCGTTCATTCATTCGTTCGATAATTGATTTGGTGCTATGGCTCTTTGACTAGCGGTTTTGGCACCGAAGTGAGGACGATGCTTCGATGTGGTGACTTCGTGACCCGAAGATGATGATTCCATGATGAGAAGTAACGGCTTCGACGATGGAGAGCTGTACTTTAGGATGTAGAGTAGGCGACGATGAGTTGAATTGAGGGGACTGTTAGAGGTGGGTTACAGGATGCACGATGACATTCTACGATTGACATTGGTTATCTTGAATAGTTCCCAAGTAGGGGGATGCATGATGACATTCTATGACTGACAATGTCTGTCTAGAATAGCTCCCAACGGCGACGACTTCAGACGGGAGTTGTAAGGACAGTTTCGGGATGAGCTCTGCTATGGATGGCATGTGCAAAGAGATCATTGATATTCATAGGTTTTGTAGCGTACTTGTAGAGTAGGGGTGTGGGGACGCTCACTTGAATCACACGTGACCCGATCCATTTACCCTGGACTACTAGGTTGGGTAGTCTAGTTCTTGGCCTTCGGAGTGGCATGGATTGAGTACCGAGAGATCGAGATGTTGAGTAGTCCTTGGCTAAGGTGGTCATACGAGCATCATATATCCAATGCCTTGACTGAGTGAATGTGAGATGGATGATGGATGCCATGTTTGTTTGACTATTTTTATCACCTTAGGGATGTCACACGATGTAGATATTACCGATGCCGATATTTAGACATCCGTAGTACTTTGATGTATAGTACACTTATGACGACTATCATAGAGTATAATATATTCAATGTTATGTGATAACTCTATGGATGCAGGGACATGTCAGGTATGATTCTCCATACACTCTATTCCATATACTATACCGACTTTTATAGTGTTTTGAGACTATTTATCACTCACACTAGACTGTTGTCTGACTCGAGGTTTTATGCTCTGCTTCTTATTATCTTGGGTGCTCTTAAATGAGTGGACTATATAGCAGGTGTAAATAGCACTTGAAACTGTGCAGATGGACAAGCAGATGGTGATGTTTACTTATATTTATATTTTGAGTTATTATTTTTTATTCCATTGTGTGACACTGTGGAGCCTTGACGGTGTTGACTTACTATTATTAGAGACAGCTTGTCAGTTGAGTTTATTTAGTTGTATAAACTTTATTACTGTTTTGTATAACTATATGAGCCTATGTACTCTAATTCTGTGTTTATATAGTTATTATCGTCTCACCTGTTTTATATCTATGATGACTATTATATTTTATCTGATGCACTATGAGATATACGATAGGTTATGTGATTGTGTGATGTTTTATTTCTTTCTCTTTTCTTCTATTGTCTTCCTTTCTTTTCTATTCCTCGTCTTTATTTCTTTTTATTTCCACTGACAATCGTTCTACATCGACCGGATGCGCCAGCAACACACTATTTGATTATGTGAGCATTGATAGTGTAGGGCAGTTGTTACAATAAATCCCCGTAATTATATATACATGGAAAAATATTACCTACGGTGGTAGAATATAATGTATATACACACACATATACACACACATATATACATAGGCGATTATTCCCCTGTATGATTAGATTGGTTTGAGTAGTTATATCGGTGATAGAAATATTATTTTGTATTTTATTACTAATATCCAGGATAATTGATTAAGATCCCATATATACAAATATCATGTTCTATTCGTATTTAATAGAGTTAGATAGAGTTAATATTAATTTATAACATGATTATAAATTAGTTGAAATCTTATTTGTTGTTATATTAGTGATAGAAATATTGTTATATATTTACTTTTAACCAGAAGTTAAAAGTATAAACTTTAAAATAAGCGGTAAGGCTTATATTAAAATGGTTTTGAAGTTTATCTGGCCTTGGTATTGGTTTAATATAGTGTAAATCAATAATCAACTAACTAGTGAATTTTTATAAATGTGATTCGAGAAGTTAGAAATTACAGAGAAGTACTGTATTATCTAATAGGGTTTGATTAAAGTTATAAAATCCCAAATATTATAGTAACGTGATTTATTAACTTTAGACCCTAAAAATGGTTTGAGATATATGCACGCACGTGTGTGTATATAGAAATTATATACATGATCTATGTAATATTTTGAGGCCTTATTGATGGCTAAACTTAATTTATATAGAAGAATTAAGTGAAAATATGCTATAGTATGATTGGTAGGCCAGTGCATTATCTAATAAAATAAGTGTGAGACATTGATAAAATAATAAATATAATTGTTATATTGGTGACTTAAACAAGATGCATTTTTTGTTGAATTGTTTATATGGTTATATATGTAAATTGTTATTGATATAGAGATAATATATTTGTTACTTTGGTTGTGTATTGCCTTTGTGTATGTACATGTGCATGGTATGTGTTTATTAGTTACAATAGTTGGACTGGTTATATATATATGAATACGCATACACATATTGTTATGACTGGACTTTTCGACCCTCAAACGTAGACACTAATACATCCACCATTTTCCTGTGCCGAGCAACCCAAGTGCCAAAAGGACAGATTGTTAGGGTCAAGTAAAAAGAAAAAGAAATAGAACAAGAAAGAAAGAACATAATATCATAATCTCACAAGCGGAACAATACTATACAATATCCAAAAATATAGTACAAAGGGTTACTCAAAGATACAGAGTAACTTTAGAGTTACAAAACCTAAGTACTGTCATCAGCCTTGATAGTTATAACTAACTATACTCACAATGCTACTACATACATATTAATAGTGCAACGAAAATAGAGATAGATAAATGGAAGCCTCCAACTCGTCTCCCGAAGCTTTGAAACATCCACAGTTAAACCTGCCTTACTCAGCTTACTCAAAGGAGTACATAAGGGATTTTGAAAAACTAAAAACCACGCATTAGACATAAGTTTGGTATGAGAAACTCAAGATACATGCGTCCATATAACAGTAACTTTTAGGACTGTTCTAATCACCATAACGGTTTTCCCTTAAAACGAAACCAAACTATCCGATAAATATAGCGATATAATAGATAGTGTCTAGAGTGTAGAATATAAATCAGAAAATAGTTGTGCTGCTTGCATCTCACAACATAACAATATTAGAAGTACATATAAAACTACTAAGGTTCGTTTACATATGGAATTTCCATTAGAGATGCCTTCGGTATGTCGAGGGGAGCCTCCTAACAAGGGTCAGAAGCTACCTTCCGAAGTGATGTATATCTCTAAAAAATATATACCATAAGGTAAATATAGCCGGTCTACGCCCGAACACATGATACCGAGTATCATCAACTACCACTAATAACATCAATAAGCATCTCTAGATATGGATTTGATATACCCTTTAGGTTAGCTAAACCCCTGACTATGCATCCTACTCAGCTTTCTATCATTTTCGATGATAAAGTCACGTTTAGCATCTCTCACTTGAACCTTCATAACTTGAACATATCATGAATCTCTTTATGGATTCTAACACAAGTCATTTGACGAATGCTAACGCTGATCTCCCCTATGGACTTAACTTTAGGTTAGACAGTTCAACTCTATAACATTTATTTGAAATGTTAACGCCGACCTCTCCCTTGGACTTAACCTTGGGATAGACGGTTCAACTCCACACCATTTCACTTCACAACCGCTTCCAAAACCTAGACTTATATGCTAGTTTTGAAGTGGTTTTTGATAAGTAAAACACAAGTGCACTTATCCAATCCCGGATTCTTTAAAACTAAATCGGTGAATTTTCAACTAAATCAATTTTGGTCTTAAAGCGAGAGACATTTCATACCAATGAGTCCCTTGGAGGATCTTAAACAGTATAAATCTATGAAATTTTGATCAAGTTCGATAGCCGACTAATCAACTATCAAGTTGAAAAATGATCACATATGGAAATCAAGTCTTGTATACTTATGACGTTTCTGACTTTCTCAACTTACTATATCCCTCGGTCAATAGCGAAGCCAGTAGGTTAGAGCACTGTCGCTTCTAAAACGTACTCGGACATCATTCTTAAACTCTTAAAGAAAGAACAATTCTACTTTGTGGCTTTTAGTGCTAGGTATAGCAATAATTACTTTCTATAAATAAGTAAACAAATAAAGCATGATCAAGTTACTTAAGCGACTCCTAACCCTTTTAAAAACATTTGTTTATAATTTAATAGCCCTTTAAAAATGATATATATATATATACACACACACACTAATTTATTTATAAGCTAATATATTTAATAAAATACTAAAAACAATTTAAAAGATAAAATGTTTCATAAGCTCTTTAATACTTTAATAAAATATTTAACTTATTTTCTAAATCTAGATATACATAAAAAAAACTTTTATGATACCTATAAGTATGATTTAAACATTCATGTAAAATATTATGTAAAAACAACTGCTTTAAAAACCTTCTAAAAAGCATGTTTTAAATACATTAACCCTTTTACTTTAATAATTTATAATCAATCATTAAAAATATATTTAAAACATCAAACCATTTTTAAAATAAATTAATACATATTTTAAAACACTTGTAAAAAGATTGAAGAAGAAAACTTTATTTAATATCAACTTTATTTTACCAATTTTTAATGTTCAGTGACAAACAATAGCATACGGCAGCCAGTGTTATAAATGGGTTCAGAAATACTATATAAAGCTACAAAAATGCTATGGACAAGTGCTGTAATAAACAGTGGACTGAGAGCATGTTCACGCAGATTTTCACAGGAAAGTTTCGATCGTTTTTGACGTGATTACAATCAATTTATGGTCTGATTTTTTACAATAAACAATATACTCGATATACATCATAATCATGAAAGGAAATCCCTAGGGACTTTACAAATTATTATAGAAATTCAAGAAATAAATGCATTTTGAAGTGCTCCTATAGAGATCTTTCGCCATAGAAACCATTCTATATTCTAGTCCAAGTCAACCATAGTCTAACCAAACCTATGTGCATCATACCAATGCCACTTAACATGTCATAGAAGCCTATATGCATAGTATAGTTGTCATTTTCTTTTGAAGGCAAGTATGGTCCAAATATATAACTTTAATTATTAGTGATATTATTATAGATTAGCAAGCGTATTATACAACTTTATATGCAATCAAATGCTGGATTAACTCACCCTTTTCCAAGCTCACAACCAAGCACAAGCCTCTACTTTACTATCACTTCCTACCTCAACCAAGATAAGGTCAAAATCCCTCCTACCCTTCACAATGCCCACGGCCTAACCTAAAAAAGCTCCTTTGCTCACGGCCTATGTTGGTTCAAGGGGTTGTGCTACTTTTCTTCAATCTTTGGGTTTTTATTCTTTGTTCTTATGTTGTGTTAGGACTATAGCTACAGTTTGGTGAAGTTTCAATGTTATTTGATAGTGTTTGAGTGTAAAAAGAAGAAGACGAAGAGTATAGTTTTCTATGAAAATGAATTTGCAAACCAATTTCCTAAGCCTTAAGGTATTTTAAAATACTTTTCCAAGGGGTTACCATCCATCTTCTACCTCCTATTTTAGGTCAAAAACCATCCCTTCTCACATGCCTTGCTTTACACCTCACCCCTTCATAAATATCTTTCAATAAATATATAAAACACTATTCACCAAAATATCTTTTCCTTAACCCATTTGTTAACCTCTTATTAATATTCACATTTGGTTAGCCTCAAACCATGAATATATTTTTAGTTGCTAACTAATTACATATTAATATATTAGGAAAGCACAAGAAGTTCAAACAACTTTTACCGAGTAAAAAGCCATTTATCGATAAAATGATTTTTAGTCACATTATCGAAATTTCTTAGAACAAATTATTTTTTAAATATTTTTCAAAAACAAGTTTACCATTGTTAATTATTAACTAAAAACAGTTTAATAAGGCTATTAAATCAATTTTATAATACTTAATCATATTTCAAATGTTTTGATATTCAAAGACGAAGCGTTCAAAATTACAGGTCGCTACATTCTCCCCCATACAACAAGTACATATATAGAGTACCGTTGAGACTACATACAAATCAAAATGCATACTAAGTGACTCTACCTCAGACAGTGAGTGCACTACAAAAGCTATCAAAATATATACTAAGAAGAAACTGCTAACCTAATAGCTACTCAGGATAGGACTCCTTCACATTATCCTCAGTTTCCCAAGTACGATCTGTAGCATCATCGCTTCATTGCACTTTAACTAACTTTACAACCTTCATCCTTAATTGCTTTGTATCTTGATCAACAATGCGAATAGGTTGCCTCAATATAGTCAAGGTAGGCTCAACCTACAAGTCTTCATACTACAATGCTTCCACTATCAAAGAAGGATCGTGCACATACTTACAGAAATTAGACACATGAAACACAGTGTGCACAACCGATAGCGTAATTGGTAACTTGACCCTATAAGCAAGTGTACCAATCCTTTCTAGTATTAGAAATTGTCCTATAAAGCGAGGGGCCAACTTCCTAGCCTTCCTAAATCGAATAACACTCCTCATCGAAGAAACCTTTATGAACATAATGTCTCCAACTAAGAAATCCATATCCCTACGCTTCTGATCTATGTAACTCTTCTGTCTATTCTGCACTCCCTTTGTACGTTTTTGAATCTCCGCTACTTTGTCAGTCACCTCCTCAACCATATCTGGCCCAAGCACTATGCGATCTCCAGGTTTTACCTAACACGATGTAGATCTACAAGGTCTGCCATATTATGCTTCGAAAGATGCCATCCAATGATTGCTTGGTAACTGTTGTTATACAAAAACCCAACAAGGGGTAAGTGTTCTTCCCGAGGACCACCAAAGTCTAAGGTACAAACCCGAAGCAAATCCTTTAATACACGGTCAACTCTTTCTGTCTGCCCATCATTCTGTAGGTGGTAAGCTGTACTCAATCTCAGCTACATCCCTATGGCATCATGTAACCCTTTCCAGAACTGACTAGTGAATATCGAATCTCTATCGCTCATGATATCACAAGCAACTCCATGAAGTTTGACAATCTCCTTGACATACAACTTCGGTAAACTCGAAGCTCTCCTCGTTGTCTTCACTAGTAAGAAGCGTGCACTCTTGGTTAGACGATCGAACATAACCCAAACGCCTTCGTTACCTTTTCTCGACTTAGGTAGCCCATCTATAAAGTCCACATATATTTATGGAATATCAAGTGGCAAAAGCAGTTCAACTATCTTATGGTAGTTACCTTTAACTTGTTGGAAATTAGAACACCAACTCACAAATATCACAACATCCCTCTTCACACCTTCCCACTAGAAAGTGTGCTTAATATCTCGATACATCTTGGTAACTCCCAGATGTATCGTAAGTCTCGAACGATGACTTTCTGCTAACACCTCTTGCCTAATCCCATTAATATCTAGAACGCATAATCTCCCATTCATTCTCATTATACCATGGTTATCAACCTCGAGACTCGACCACCTCTTCGATGCCTCATTCTCACTTACCATTTTAGCTATCCTTGCAATATGAAGATCTCTCAACTGATTTCCTTCAGTATGACTTGTAAGGGCCAGACGTGCTTCAACATTCGCTATACTGCATACCTTTTACTAAGTGCATCAACTATAATATTTTCTTTCCCAGGCATACAAAATATAAAGATCATAAAACTTGAGAAACTCTAACCACCGTTGATGTCTTATGTTGAGGTCTTTCATGGTGAAAATATACTTCAAGGATTTGTGGTCCATGTACAACTCGAACTTCTCACCAAGTAAGTGATGCCTCCACATATTCAACGTAAATACAACCGCTAATAACTCCAAGTCATGGGTTGGATACCTTGATTCGTGCGGCTTGGGTTATCCGCTAACATAAGTAATAATCCTTACGTGATGCATCGACACTACACCTAAACTTGTTCCATAAGCATATGTATAAATGGTTAAACCCTTAGCTTCATTCAGAATAGTCAGAACAGGAGCATTAGTCAACCTTGCTTTCAACTCTTTGAATGCTTCTTCACACAGTCCAAAAAAATTTGACGTCCTTTTTTCAAATTCATCAAGTGTGAAGCAATCTTAGAGAAATCCTGAATAACCTTCGATCATAACCTACCAGTCCTAAGAAGCTTCTAATATCAGTTGCTCTTTCTAGCCTTTTCCAATCCTGAACAGCCACAACCTTTGCTAGATCAACAGAAATACCCTCCGTCGAGACAACATGTCCTAAGAACCTAACCTCAGACTGCCAAAAGTGACGCTTTGAGAACTTACCTTTCAACACTTTCTCTCTCAATGTTTCAAGCACAATCTTCAGATAGCGTGTATGCTCCTCCTCGGTCTTACAATAAACCGAAATATCATCAATAAAAACAAGCATAAATTTATTCAGCACATCATGGAAAGCCCGATTCATCAAGTCTACAAAATATGTTGGAGCGTTGGTTATGCCGAACGACATAACCAACCATTCATAAAACATATGAAAATCGTTAAAGTACACATTCCTTTGCTACCTTAAATTGATGAAACCCTATAGCAAGATCTAGTAGATAAAATAACCAAGCACCATGTAGTTGATTGAAAACATCATCTATTCTAGGAAAAGGATACTTGTTCCTAATAATCTGCTTATTAAGCTCACGATAATCCACATAAAGTCTTAAGAAACCTTCCTCTTTAGCAACAAAGACAACCGACGCTCCCCAATTCGATCGACTAGGTCGGATCAAGCCTTTATGCAACAAATTGCTGACTTGGTTAGCTAACTCTAACTGCTCTTAAGGTGATAGCCTATGGACATGCAACATAATAGATTTAGCATCCCGAACCAAATCAATATGAAATTCGAACTCATAATGAGGTTTAACCAGACACCTCCTCGGACACATCGACAAACTCCTTCACAACAAAGATCGACCCCAACTCCTCTTCAGCCACATCAAGTGAATAAAGAAAACCACTCATTAACTAGCTAGGCCCTTCATAAGATATTACTCGAACCTTCCCATCTTCTCACTTCAATGATATAGTTTGCTTAACACAATCCAAGACTGTATGATTATGAGATAACCAATCCATACTAAGTAATACATTAACTCCTAAAAAACCAAGAACATGCATATCGCATGGAAGGAGTTGGTAATGATAAGTAACCCGAACTCCTAAACATATCATACTAAGGTTGGCCGAGCCCCCTATAAGGTTCGACACACAAGTAGAGTCATAAACCATAATTGGTTCTAGTTTTAGTCTATCAACAAGGTTACGGGATACAAAACTATGTGAAGCACCAGCGTCAAACAAAACATGAACATGAATGCCATAAACAATAATATACCTTTAAGAACCTACTTCCCCTTTGTAGCTGTAGAAGTGGAAGGTCCTGAAACAAGTGCAAAACTCTAGGTTGTTGTCATTTCTAAAGCATCGGAAAATCTTTGGCTATATGACCTAGCTGGTGGCAGTTGTAACCACCCCTCGATGCAAACTGTGTTTAGCCTTCTTATGGCTCAAGCTTTGGTACCTTACAATCAGTGCTTTAACTATCGATGCTTTTGCCACTTGCCCTCCTCCACCTATCATACATTTGCCTCACAAAATGTCCTTTTTGTCCACACTTATAACAAGCTAAATTGGAAAAATCCTTCGATGGTTGAAACTTATGCTTGTTGTTTCTGATTGGTGCAGACGTAGATGACTTTGTAGCCAAACCCTCAAACCGCAAAGCCATACTTATCAGATTCACGAACGATCCCTGGATATGATTTTTCATGTCCCTTTGAAACTCTAGATGCATACTTAATACAAACATCTCATTCTTCTTCAACATTGTATATATCAACCCTAGCTCAAAATGAGATAAGGCATTAAACTTATTCTCATACTTAGCAACTGACATAGCCCCTACTTCAGATTTAGAAAGCACCTAGACAACTTAACCTTTCCAGCCTTTTGAAAAAACTTCATTTTTAACACTTAGGTCGTCCTAGATATCTACGGTGACAGAGCTCCATTAATCCATAGCAGCATCTGATAGATGCCGTGATGCCAAACGACGCTTCATTGAATCATCCAAATCCACGTCTCCAAATATCATATCATACAAACTAAGCCAAGTCTGAAACTCAATGATAGTCTCAGTGCCATTGAAACCTCTCAAAGTTATAGCATAGCGAAGCAAAGTTCATCAGTGGTTGAACCTGCACAATCTCTTCCATAACATCCACCTTCGGTTCCTCGATAGAAGCGGCATTCCTCTATGACCGATTCCCACTATTAGCAACAGTACTACTCCTCCCATCTCTACCTCTAGTAATATTAGCTCTAGTACTCATCGTTTTCCCTACCTGAAAATAGAAAAACATATTTAGGATAGTTTTAAGGATAGAGTTATTCTAACAAAGAGTAAGGAAATACTATAAAGGGGGTAGGTTTATAGAAAAAGTACAAATATGCTCTCGAATATATATTATACACTCAATTCATTCTTGGGTATCGCTTACCATATCTCTAATGAGTCATACCCAACCAAAGCCAGTGTATTTGCGAAACCTTCGCTCTGATACCAAATGTAAGGACCCGACTTTTTGACCCTCGAACATCGACACTAACACATCCACAGTGTTCGTTTGCCGAAGACCTAAGTGTTGAAAAGACAGATTATTAGGGTTAAACAGAAAGAAAAGGAAACAGTACAAAAAAAGAACACAATATCAGAATCTCATAAGCGAAATGATACTCTACAATATCCAAAAAGACAGTACAAAGAGTTACTCCAAGATACAGAGTACCTTTAGAGTTACAAAACCTAAGTATTATCATCGGCCTGGACCTGTGTAGTTAAAGCGTTTAGTGGTTCTATTGCGGTAGAGGTGCAAAAGGTTATAGTGGGGATAAAGCGGAAATTAGCGGAGGTGCAAAAAGCTTTATTGAAAATAAAATTTAATCTCCAAAGTTAATTTATTCTCATTCTTACATCATTTATGTAGGAAAGAGAAATATATTTTAATATATATAACAAAATAAAGAATCTCATTATTTTTATTGTCCTGACTTGGTTCTTAATTACATTTCAAACTTATGTTGAGTACTTAAACCTTAAACTTAGGTATTTAACCTAACTTTGTTGATTTGGTTTAAAAGAGAACTAATCAAATTAACCATTTTGTATTAATTTTGTCAAAGTAGGTGCCATTAATTTAGCGGGTGTAGCGAAATATAGTGGGGCTTTAAGCAGATCTACTGTTTAATGTGCTAAATTGAAAAGGCGTAGCAGCCGAAGAGTGCTACGTGCTTTAGCGGGGATTTAGCGAAGCATTATCGAAGTTTTAACTGCATAGGCCTAGACACTTATAACTGTCCGTCCTCACAATGTTGCTACATACATACTAATTGTGCAACAAAAATAGAAATAGATAGATAAATGGAAGCCTCCAGCTCATCTTCTAATGCTTTGAAGTGTCCATAGTCAAACTTACTTTACTCGGCCTACTCGAAAAGAGTACGTGAGGGATTTGGGTAGGGAAAATAAAAATCATATGTTAGGCAAAGTTTGGTATAGGAAACTCAAGATACATACGTCCATATAACAGTAACTTTTGAGACCGTTTGAATCACCGTAACGGTTTTCCTCTTAAAAGAAAGGAAACTATATGATAAGTAAATATAGTGATACAATAGACAGTGTCTAAGGTGTAGAATATAAATCAAAAATAGCTATGCTACTTATATCTTACAACACAACAATATTAGAAGTACATCTAAAACTGCTAAGGTTCGTTCGCATATGGATTTTCCATTGGAGGTGCCTCAGTATGTCGAGGCAGGCCTCTTGACAAGGGTCATAAGCTACCTTCCAAAGTGGCGTATATCTCGAGATAAAATATACCATAAGGTAAACATAGTCGGTCCACGCCCGAACACGTGATACTAAGTATCATCAACTCCCGTTAGCAACATCGATAAGCATCTCTAGATATGGAGTTGATATACCCTTTAGGTTAGCTAAACCTCCGACTATGCATCCTACTCTATTTTCTTTCATTTCCAATAGTGAAGTCATGTTTAACATCTCTCACATGAGCCTTCATCACTCAAACAGACCACGAACCTCTCTATGGATTCCATCATAAGTCATCTAATGAATGCTAATACTGATCTCTCCCGTGAACTTAACCTTAGGATAGACAATTCAATCTATAGCATTTATCTGAAATGTTAACGCTGACCTCTCCCTTGGAATTAACCTTAAGATAGACAGTTCAACTCTATAACATTTCAGTTCACAACCGCTTCCAAAATGTAGACTCGTATACTAGTTTTGAAGTGGTTTCGGTAAATAATACATAGGTATACTTATCCGATCCTAGAACCTTCAAAACTAAATCGGTGTATTTTCGGTTAACTTAATTCCAATTCTTTTAGAAGTAAGCAAATGATATAAACGAGTCCTCCCATAAGGATCTCATATATATATGTTCCTAAAGCTAGAGACATTTTATACTAATGAGTTCTCTCTAGGGGATCTCAAACCATAGGAAGTCGTGAAGCTTTCATACACTACCTAAGTTGATTTTGGTCAAGTTAAATGGTCGACTAATCGATTATCTAGTCCTAAAATGATTGCATATAAAAATCAAGTCTATATCTTATCATGTTTCCGACCTTCTCAACTTACTTTATCCCTTGGTCAAGATTGAAGCCGATAGGTTAGAGCACTATCGCTTCTAAACCTTACTCGAACATTATTCTTAACAATCTAGATAGATGTAGTCTACTTTGTTGGCTTTTAGTGCTAAGTATAGGATTAATTACTTCCTACAAACAAGTAAACAAAAAAAGCATGATTAAGTTACTTAAGCAACTCCTAATACCCCTTTTAAAACATTTGTTTATAATTTAAAAGCCCTTTAAAAATTATATATATATATATATACTAATTTATTTATACGCTAATATATTTAATAAAATTCTAAAAACAATTTAAAAGATAAAATGTTACTTAAGCTCTTTAATACTCTAATAAAATAGTTAACTAATTTTCTAAAATTATGTATACATAAAAATACTTTCATAGTACTTATAAGCATGATTTAAACATTCATGTAAAATATTATGTAGAAATAACTACTTTATAATTTATTTTTAAAAACTTCTAAAAAGCATGTTTTAAATATATTAATCCTTTTACTTTAATAATTTATAAGTAATCATTAAAAATTTATTTAAACATCAAACCATTTTTGAAATACTTTAATATATATTTTAAAACACTTATAAAAACATCGAAGAAGAAAACTTTATTTAAATATCATTTTTTTTATGAATTTATAATGTTTAGCAGCAAACAATAGAATATAGCAGCCAGTGCTATAAAAGGGTCCAGAAAGCCAAAAAATGCTATAGACAAGTGATGTAATAAGTAGTGGATAGAGAGCAGGTTTACATAGATTTTTCACAAGAATGTTTTGATCGTTTTTGACATGATAACTATCAAGTTAAGGTCTAATTTTTTTTCAGTAAAAAATATACACAATATATATTACAACCATGGCAAGAAACCCCTATGGATGTCTTTTAAAATATTATAGAAATTCAACAAAAAATGGATTTCAAAGTGGTTCTATAGTGACCTTCCACTATAGAAACCTGTCTATATCTAAGTCCAAGTCAACCACAGTCTAAGCAAACCTATGTGCACCATGCCAAGTCCATGTGACATGTCATTGAAAGTCATAAAAGTCCATATGCACATTATATAATTGTCATTTTCTTTCAAAGGCAAGCATGGTCCAAATATATAACTTTAATTAGTTAGAGATATTACTATAGTTTAGCAACTATATTATACAACTTTATATACAAAAAAAGGGGTAAGTTAACTCATCTTTTTCCCAGCTCATAACTAAGCACAAGCCTTTACCTTACTACCACATCCTACCTCAACTAAATCAAGATCTAAAATCCCTCGTACCCTTCACAATGCTCATGGCTTATCCTAGAAAGGCTCTTTTTGCTCATGGCCCAAGTTGGTTCAAGGGGTTGTGCTACTTTTCTTTAAGATTTGGGTTACTATTCTTCATTCTTGTTTTGCATTACGCCTATAGCTAGAGTTTAGTGAAGTTTCAATGTGATTTGAGAATGTTTGAGTGTAAAGAAAAGAAGATAAAGAGTATGTTTTTCTATGAAAATGAATTAGCAAACAAAATTCCTAAGCCCTGAAGTGTTTATATAGACTTTTCCAAGGGGTTACCATCAACCTTCTACCTCCTATTTCTGTTCAAAAACAATCCCCCACTCATATGCCTTACTTTACACCTCATCCCTTCATAATATCTTCCAGCAAATATCTAAAACACTGTTCACCAAAATATCTTCTCCTTAATCCATTTGTTTATCTCTTGTTACTATTCACATTTAGTTAGCCATACACCACAAAAATATTTTTAGTTGCTAAATAGTTACACATTAATATATTAGGAAAGCACAACAAGTTCGAATAACTTTTACCTAGTACAACGCCGTTTATCAATGAAGCAGTTTTCGATCACATTATCTATATTTCTTCCAACTATTTATTTTTGTAAACATTTTTCAAAAACAAGTTTACTATCATTAATTATTAATTAAAAAGAGTTTAACAAGGTTATTAAATCAATTTTATAACATTTAACCATATTTTAAATGTTTCGATATTCAAAGATGAAGTGTTCAAAATTACAGGTCGCAGCACACACACATACATACAGTTTATGTGATTTATATATATCCATATATATAAATATAGTTCTTGTATGTCCGACTTGGGGATATTGGGAGGTGCATGAAATATTATGAATATATTTATTGATATGTGGTTTAAAGTATTTATATATAGTTTTGGTATGTTCGACTTGGGGCTATTGTTGGTGTATGGAATCCATTGTACCACTGAGACGCACGACCTGTAGACATGGTCCCGAAGTAGGGGAGGAGAGAGATTGGGACGCCAATTTAGAGTAGGTCATATACTATTTCGTAGTAAGAACAGGTGCTATGATGGGATCTATAGACCAACTTCTTTTGAGGTGTTGGTTTTTAGCGGAGTCCACTAGTCAGTTGTGGGTCTCGATAGATCTCTTTGGTAGCTAATGGCAATTTAACATGATTTATCGATACGTAATTTAAGCGTATGTATAGTTTGGTATGCCTGACTTGGGGTTACCAAATAAGGATGAAATATATTATACAGATGCATAAATATGTGGTTCAAGCAATATATATATAATTATAGATTCACAGTTTGGGCGATTTACCGAACTTAGGGCAACTAGTTAGTGTGAGGCTCTTCAAGAATGAATCACGATCCATACGAGGATAACAATACTTCGATGTTATGTACACCTGATACCAGGGTGTACGTGGGGTTTAGCGTTTACATACATTTCCAGTATGTCGGTGTAGAGAACCGGAAGAAAAGAATGCTAGTGAGAGAATCCATTGTACCATTGAGATGCACGACCTACAGATGTGGTCCTGGAGCAGGGGAGGAGAGACACTGGATGTCAGCCTGGAGTAGGTCATATACTATTTCATAGTATGAACGGGTTCTGCGATAGGACCTGCAGGCCAACTTCTTTTGAGATGTTGGTTTTCAGAGGAGTCCATAGGTCAGTTGTTGCTCTCAATAGGTTAGTAGCTAATAGAAATTTTGGCATGAGTGTCTGTGATAGATATTCATTTTCGGTATTGGGTATCGAGATGCTATGTTAGTAGCATTGTTATATCATTGTCTTTGTTTTGCATTTTAGATGCTTCGATAAGGATTGAGAGATTTATGACACGGTTGCTTATGAACCGTAGTTTTACCCCTACACTCGTTTTTCATATTCGATAGCATGGCTAGTTATAGTATGTATTATTTTCATAAGAGAACCACTATTTTGTATCATCTTGACTTGTTGGTGTATGGATAAAGTAGGACGATGTATGATTAGTATTTCCCATTATTCCTCACGTTTATTAGATGTATATGTGTTACATGTGTATACATTACATAGAGATAGTCCCCACACACCAGGCTTTTTGCTTGACCCATGTTTTGTCTTCGTTTGTTTATGTTATGACAACTCTCATATACTCGATTGAGTGGTTTGAGAGTCGGGTGCTTTTGGGCATAGACTTATAGGACAACTGGAGCATTCTGGAGGCATGAAGTTGATATATTAGATATGTATACTTGTTGATGATGTAGTACATGGCAGATAGGCTATTTTGTATATAGGACTGTGATATTAGATACTATATTCAAAACTTTGAATGAATGGAGTTTATGTATTCTGACTTTCAGTATTGATATTTATTTATCAGTTGCTTCCGCTAGTGTAGTCTCTTGTATATTGTTTTTCATATTCATTTCTTGAATATTCAGCATATTATATGTTATCTTCCTACTGTGAGATTGTATTGATGTGCCTTGGTATGGTGTTTTGTTTTAATTTTACCCCAACGGACCATCTTTTGTAGTATTCAGGAGTCATACGTTGTCATTTGACATTGATTCAGGGTATTACGAAGGGCAGGTTGTTACAGATGTCATGCCATGATTTAACTATAATCAAAGCGGAGTTTTCGCATTGAAGCTTGATGGTATTCACAAGTCGAGGGAATTGTGTACTATTGTCACATCAATATTTTTTCCGTTTGACTTTGGTTATATTAACTAATAAAAAACTATCAAATGAGACATTCCATAATTATCCAACAACTACAGTATATAATTCCTTCGTTCCCCCAGCAACCTTGAGTAATACACTGCCTAACATATGAAGAGCGTTATGTACTCTAGTCTCAAGGGATATCGATATCCAATCTAGATATATATTAATTAGGAATATTTAAGGCGATGTTTATTATATTGTGATAAATTTCTCATTATTGTGACACCTTTTTAATTACTATCACAAAACACACCATTTATGAATTTTATATTAAATATACTTAAAATAAATAAATAATTAATTAACACATTATAATAAGTATACAACAAAAAGAAAAACACCTTTTTTCGAACGAGATTTTGTTACAGAGTTAATAATTTACTGTAAATTATATAATTGCCCTTAGGGCATACCCTTAACTCTATCAATCTCCCACTTGCACTTAGGGCCAAATATGGAATCTCTATCTCATCCTTTCAATCGTTTTGATGAGAACCGATCGAATTAAACCCTTCATGAATGTAGCTGTTATGTTGTTTTAATTGTCTACCCTGTCAATCAACTCTCTCCGATGTTGATATATTGTCTTTATCATGTGGAACTATTTAGGGTATGTTTCTCTACTTCTAGTGAGCTCTTATCATTTCATTGATATCATATAATAATGGTAAGTACTCTCAATAATTGAAATCACCCTTAGCTCATTTATAAATTTATGCATTTATATTTATACATTTCTTTTATTGTGGCATTGTTCAAGGCGATGTACTTAGCCTTTTCATTGAATTAGCCATAACCTTTTATTTGGAACTAATCAAAAAATTTACCTATATTCAAAATGACAATAAAGTATGTTTAATAAGCAATTAATAAGGAGAGAAAAAGATGGAGGACTTATCTCCTTTTATTTACCCATCCTTTAATGCCATTTTAAAACAATTTTGGACACACAAACACATTCAAATTTTGACTAATGTGTTTTGAAATATAAAACTAACAAATTTATATCTAATTTTAACTTTGGAAGGATTTAAAATTAAATTTGTGATTTTATAGAAAGATCCATTTCATAAACTTTATGTTGGAACAATATATATAATGTATATGTAAACATATATGAATAATTTCAAACTATGTTTTAAGTAAAATTATATATATATATATATATATATATTCATATTTAAACTTTTTAATCTATTACATGTTTTAAAATTAAAGTGACAAATTGAAATCTAAGTTTAACTAAAAAGGAATTCTAAGGGTTTATGATTTTTTGCACAAAATTCACTTATGTTTTTAAATTAAAATGACTTTTAAGCAAATATAAACAACAAAAAGAATTATAATCAAAACAAAAAACAGATAAAACATGTATTTAATCTCCAAATTAATTTCAAATAATTAACATACGGTTGATTATGCTTGTGATACAATGAATTACATAATACATTAATTAATTATAATTAGTTTCCAATCTAAATTTGCTTGTTTTTTAAACAGTAATTTCTAAAACAAAGACAAAATTTGATTGGACAACTTAGGTACATATAAATTTATTGTAAAAGAAACTAGATCTAAACTAAATAAATGATATGAACATATGATCGAAAGAGATGTAACAAGTGTAGAATCTAATTATATTAAATTGATGAACATACAATCAATCGAAGTGTAATAATTATCATATTTAAAAACAACAAAATAATGAGATTAGATGTAACATGTATAGGATCTAAAATTTGTTAAAATATCGAATATATAGTCAAATTAAGTCAGAATTACGTAAAGATGTGGCTAAAGGTTTGCACCCTAAGTGAAGAATAAAACTCTGATTCGATCAAATCAACATCTGGATTTTGCAAGGACCTAGAGGCAAACACCACCTTGAATGAATTGATTTTATTTTAATTTGTTTTTTGAAATTGTTCTTCTCTAAGAGCATGAAATTTTAGGCCATGATAAGAGAAGGAGAGAAGAGTAGAAAGAAAATGAATTGTCTGTAGAATCAGTAAATGAATGCAAAAAGATTTTGTTTTCAAGGAAACATTGAAACCTTTTAATTCCCTCCATTAAAACCTTCCTTATTTGATTTCCCATAAAGTATCCTCAAATCCTCTCCACCTTTCTTTATGCACGGCTGGCCATAAAAGAGGCATTGTCGGCCTTAAAAATTTCTCAAAACCATTTAGCAACTAATATATTTAAATCCAATTTAAATATTCTATCGATATTATATATCAATCCGTGCATATATATCTTTCATATACGCACTCATTAAATTTTAATGGAATTTAAACAAATAAAAAAAATAAATAATTAATATTTCATAAATATTAATTAATTTAGTTAATTTACAATGATTATAAATTAATTAAATTGTGTAGTTTTTCAGAGTATTTATCATTACGGTTGTGTGACTCAAACGTGTAAATTCAGTTAGCGAGTAATATCGAACAAATCGAATATTAATGTTCACATGTTATCTTACCTAATGGTGTGACATTTTAGCTGAATTTATCACTTACACATCTTTACAGTAAAACCCAAATTTATAATTATAAGTGATACCCAGTAGCAATGATTATTTACACCAATTCACTTCGTCAACACAATATCACATTAGATTTATGGAATATGGATTTGGTCAAAATTCCAACATCATCCACATTCAAATTGATTCAATAATAACTATTATTATTAATCATACTGCATTGGCTATAGACTTTTATTTTGAGTTAACCGTGGTTGCTTGTGATACTAACCTCATATAACCGAGGAGATGAATTCTCTATTGAATAGTATTTCACTTTCAAGGCTTCAACTCAGACCCAACTATTACCATCCAATCGACATCATGCCATGATTTAATTATAATCAAAGCAGAGTTTCCAAATTGAAGTTCAACAGCATTATCAATTCAAGAGAACTTGTAATATCGGCACTCGAGATTTCTTGTTTGACCTTAGTTAAATTAACCAATAGAAAACTCTTGAGTGAGTCATTCCACAATTATCCAATAACTAGACTATATAACCCCTTGGTGCCCCTGCAGTCATGAGTAATACACTGTCCAACATTTAGAGAGCGTTATGTACTCTAATATCAATGGATGAATCAATATGCTCTCTCAAAACATCTTGATTAGGAATATTTAAAACAATATGTTATTTTTCAATGTGATAAAATTATCTTGATTACAACACATTTAAATTACTATGACATAACATATCATTTACGGATTTTCTATTTAATATACTTTAAATAAATTGTATCACAATAAAAAAATATATATAATAGAAATCAAACACCTTTAGTATGAACAAGATTGGTTATTGAGTTAAATATATGTAACATATTACATAATTGCACCTAGGTCATACCCCTAACACTATCAATCTCCTATTTGCACTTGGGGTCAATCATGGAATCTTATCCCAACTCTTTTGATTGGTTTTCTCAAAATTAATCGGGCTAGTTCCTTAGTGAATGGGCATGCTATTTTTTTTAACTATATACTTTGTCAATTAACTCTCTTTAATGCTGATAAACTACCTTTATCATATGGAACCTTTTGGAGTATGTCTTTCGGCTTCTAGTGAGCTTTGGGTTCTTTTACGAACTGCATCGCAGCATTGTTATCATATAATAATGTCATGAGATTCTCAATATTTGGAGTCAACCCTGACCTATTTATAAATATGTGCATTTATTAATACTTCTTTTATCATAGTGCTATTCAAGGCGATGTACTTCACTTTTAGTTGAATCGGTCACCACTTATTATTTAGAACATTTCCAATTTAAAGTTCCTAACTTAAACTTAAACATGAATTTGGGATTGACATGCTATAATCGATATCATGTATGAAATTCGAGTCTATACATTCCTTCATAAGGAGTTCATTGTTTCCATAGAAAATTCTCTAGTATTTCACAAATACTCTAGAACACTCTAGATTAATATTTAGTAATTTTTGTTCAGATTCAATGCTTGCTCTACGTATCAAATACACAAGAAAAGTGTGGTATTGTAGACAATATAACATTTATGATAATTACTATTGTCAATGCATAAGGATCCCATCTAACATGCTCCATATTAAAAAATTTAATATAGTGTCTGTGTATATCATTTTAGGACATTCCCAATATCCTTTTAGACTGATTAAAAAAGATGTGCTTTCAAAACCAATATCGAGAATTAATGTAATGATCCGTATTTTACATATTGAAGCATCGTAAAATATTAATATTTATATTGGGTTTTATGATTCTATAAATTTGGAAAATGGCTACTAAAGAAATTTTCCATCCTAAAAAATTTTATCCAATGATTTTGACCATGAAAATCTTGTATTGCCTATAACTTGCGATAGGAGCCGAATTCGGGTCTGAAATCACTTCCATTAGACTGGGTGATGATATCTCTTTTCATATAGTGGTTATAATAGGAACACAGATTTACTGTTTAGGAGATATAGCTGTTTGAAGTTTCACCGAATTTTGGATAGCTTAGTGAGCAATTAAGGAGATTAGCGGCTAAGCTTAAGGCCTATTTCAAGGT
The DNA here is from genome assembly GCA_030737815.1 of Allium fistulosum. Classification (NCBI taxonomy): domain Eukaryota; kingdom Viridiplantae; phylum Streptophyta; class Magnoliopsida; order Asparagales; family Amaryllidaceae; genus Allium; species Allium fistulosum. The sequence continues at coordinate 640,865,070 of CM060901.1, forward strand.
TAGCACCAATAAGGGGGTTGATGGGACTTCTCCTTGTCATTACATACTTCCCAAAATAGTCTGAAATACCACCATTAACATTCTCTAGCCTAAAAATTCTCTAAACCTTACTTTAATTAGCCAAATCTTGTTATTAAAGGGAGATTAGCGAAATTATCACTTGGATTGGAGGATTTGTTATTGGAGACCTCTTAGATTTGTTGTTCACCTTGAGATTTGAGTTCTTTTGAATTGCTTTGGATTCTAGGTGAGTGGTTAGAATCGCTCACTAATTAGCCATTACACACCTTGAAATGATGTTTTAAAATGATTTTTTGAAACCTAAAACGTGTTTTAAACCTTAAATAATCACATAAGTAAATTTGAAATGATTTGTAATAATTAGTGAAATTTGTATTCTTATGAATCCCTTGTTCTTATGGTCCATCCTTCTTCTACCCTAGATTTAGGATCTAATTTGATGTAGGTGAATGTTTGCTTGTTTGAATATAGTATATAGGTTAAATGCTTGAATGTTTGATGTTTTTGTGATTGAAAAGGTCGACCGAATGACGACTTAGAAATAGGAATCGTTTTATAACTCATCACAGATCCATGGAGGTGACAGTGGAAAACTTGGTGCGAATCGTGTGGGGAGACAAGGAAGGCCTCACAATACTACGTTGCGAATTCCAACTCATTTGGAGTTCATTTGCTCGAGCTATGAGCAAAATAAGTTGGATCGATGATGATGTTTAAAAGTAGGATCAGTATCCTTTTCTTCGAGGTGCATGGAAGCCTGTTCGAGTCCTTAAAAGGGTTTATTCGGGTCATATAAGGTTTGATTGGAGTTGGCTTGGTAATAAAATGATCAAAGTGTGGGATCAGTGGAGTGGAATTGGCACCGAGTCATGGGTGTGTTGGCTTGGGTCTTACTTGAGTCCCTTGCATGTTTACTAAGAGTTATGCTGAGGAAGTAAAATTGCTTAACTGCTGGATCGGTGGGAGTCATGGGTTGGTGAGAGCATGGTTCGACGATGGTCACAGTTCGGTAAAGGGTTAGTTTGGTGGTCATGGTTTAGTGGTTGGAAGGAATGGAGTTGCTTCGAGTCGCTTGGATAGCCACTTCGGGGATTTACTAAGGTTGCTTCGAGTCCTAGCTTGGAAAACTTTGGGCTACTTATGGTTCATGCTTGCTTCGAGTTCTGGCCACTTCTACTTAGGATAAGTCCCAGATCGAAAATGAGTTGTACAACTCGATGAACCATCAACGACGCCGAAGAGTGATTTCGAGATGATCTGTAATGGGATGTAACTAAAACATACCCATTTTGAGGTCCAAAACTAACCGCTACAGATGCTACAATCATCTATAATATTTACTTTCGGTGAAAAATTGCGGATATGTTAACCGTATTAATAACATCAAAGCACAAGAATATGGAATATTTTAAACATAATTTCCAGCGAAGTTTCACATTTCATTTCAAAGATAATATTTCACATTCATTACATAATCTCATACGTTGCCAAGGTTCAGATAAAATATAGTTACAAAGTTTCCAAGAGCGACATATGAACATGCCCCTTGCTTGGTTAAAGTTCACTACTAGGAAGATATAACGTCTGCGATTACATACCTTCGAGAAAATGGAATTTCAACACGACGGATAATATATACATAGATATGTTCCTACATAGCTAGATCTGCCCATGCACGTCTCTGGAAGTTTTATTCGTCAAAACCTACTTAACCCAAAAAACCTTACTCCCGAACTACTCAACCGAGTACCTGAGAGTTAAAGAGGAAAAGAAAAAATTTGGATTAGATAATAAGTCTGGTGTGAATAATAATATTCCATCTCAGTTATGGAAATCTAGTGAGACCACGTCGTTGGGCGGAACGGGTTCTCCCCTCACTAGTATCCTCTAAATATGTGTCAACCATAATTTTGCTCCTGCAATCACAACTGTTATACAATAACAGAATAAACATATGCATGCATGCTACATGGGTAATCATAACTAATCTGTCAAATCAATGGACGATCTATCCCAATGGTAGTAATCACAGGGTAATTACCAACCTACATGGTTGACTTGGGCCTACCAGATATACAAACTTTCCTAACTGGCTGTTAGAAGAAAAATGGACAGTCTATCCAAGTACACTTATCTTAATGTTTACCTTGAAAACAGGCTAAATACCCTTTTCTATTTCCTTGAAAGCACTTTCTTTATAAATGGTTTAACCTTTGAAATCATATTTAAAGCAAAGAAATTATAAACCTTTACTTTATCCAAATTATTTATGCCATGATATATGCTTTTATAAAATTACATTGATAAAGTTTGAAATCACTTAGAGGTTATCGCCTCTCAAAACCGTAGGCTATAAAGCCAAAGCAATAAGACCGTGTTCACTGATAAAGCTCGACATCAGTATCGCCAACTAGGGTCAATGTCCTTCTTCGATATAAAATATATTAAAGTTTTTGATTTATAAGACACAAGGCTTATAGCCAAAATAATTATGTTGCATAGCCTAGTGTCGAATTTTATAAGTTTACATTGCAAAATTTTGTAAAGCTTAAAACATGAAGATGGCATCATTGATGTTTGGCGGCATTAATGCCTTAAAGAGAACACAGTGTCATTATCGTCGTTATAATCACTTCGAAAGTAATAAGGTTAGCGTCTCCGCCTAAGGAAGTTATCATAACAAAATAGCGACATCACTACCTATAGGTTCGGAAACATTAAAGAAACATGCGGCACAATACAAGGGGCACCTTTATTATTAAATATAAGCGGTACCAAAGCATGTAGTATAACTGCCTCATGGAGTCGGCGGTGCTACTGAAAATAAGCAGTAATGTCTTCGTCGAAGTTTATGACGTCCAGCTTGATGTTACGCCTCTTTCTTCAACCAAGACTAATACATATCATACCAACTAGAGTTGATACCCTATGCATTACCCATGATTGACATCAAGGACCATAAACATGGCACGGTGAGAGGCGACATCATGAACTTCGGTGTGGCACACTTGTAATTATAGTTAAAACTGCTAACATGTTATAAAGAAGTACATTTCTACCAACTCCTATTATTTGTCAAAAATTTATTGGATAAAAATTTTCTTTATCAAAATCTTTTCAAAAAGTTGTTATAGAGCGTTTTGTCATTTACAAACCCATAATTTTACACTAATATTTTAATATAATTATTAAGTTTAACCAGCCTAATAAATTAATATTAAATCATAAAAATATGGGGAAAACCCCCAAAAATCATTATAAATCATATTTATTATTTTATTTAACATATAAAATTTTCGGGACCTAAAACATAATTTAATTATTTTAAATAATTAAAACCAAAAATATCTCATTTTTCAACCTTAGAAAATTCACCAAATATTCTCATTGAATCGGAAAATTATGAAATTAAATACCCACTTCCAAAATAATGTTTCTAACATCGTATTAAAATTAAAAGTCATTCGGGTGTCATATGATAGGTTTTATAACTCAAACATATCACTAAATTTCATACCTCGTATTAAATTCATCAGTAAACATATAATCATCCAAACCATCAAACATGTCATAATAATCTTCAAACACTTTGGGTTTTAATCCTAAAACCAAAATGAAAAAAACATACTAAGAGATGGTTGTCATTATTCACCTTGAATGGTTAAAGAATGTTGAGGTTTGTATTTTGATTTGATTCCCCTAAGCTTTGATCTTTCTTCCTAGCTTATCTTCTCTTGAATACCTTGTTAATGGCCAGCCTTGATCCTTTAATTTCATTTGTAAAAATGAAGTGATGTAGTAATTGAGAATGGGAAGGGTTATATTTAGGAATTATGCTCTTTTCTTATTTGTCCCTCTTCATATAATTTCCTTCTTATTAATGTTCTAATTAATTCCATTAGTTTATTAATTAAGGCTCGACCCATTTTAATTACCAAATGTCAATCTCCTTATCATCCCACATTATTTTATGTTATTTATCCAATTAAATATCCTAAATAATGTTAATCAAAATTAAGGGTGTTACAAACTCCCCTCCTTAAATAATTTCGTCCTCGAAATTATAATAAGATACCTACATCAAACATATCAGCATAGATGTAAAACATACCATCAAATAGGTCCTTAGCAGCTATATACAGATCATAAGTCCTTAAGGTATTTGTTCTCTCAAAAGGAGTTGAATATGAGACAACAGAGGTAGCTGGAGTTTTTAGCAGTTTATGATTTCGGTATAGAGTATACACTTGGGAAAGGAAATAAAGTAGCAAATGCTCTTAGCAAAAAATATTAGACTGTGGTGTTGGCTATGTTGGTAGAATGGAAAGATTTAGAAGCTTTGACCACTTGTAGTGTGCAGTTAAGATCGACTGCTAGTTCTAGTCAGAGTACCACTATATTATCTTGTTTAGAAGTTTGACCAATGCTTATCGAAAGGATTGCTTCTAAGAAGAAAGAGGATCCATTATTAGCTGAGAAGATTATAAGGCTTGAGTTTGGATCGGAGATCGATGATCTAAAGAATTTTAATCTTGACCAGAGGGGATGGTTGAGAAAGATGGGACAGTTGTGTGTTCTGAATGTGGAGGACTTGAGGAAATAAGTTCTTAGAAAATGCCATCGATCCAAGTTTACGATTCATCCTGGAGGAACCAAGATGTATCAGGAATGAAGAGGAGATTCTACTGAGAAGGTATGAAGAGGGATGTTGGCTTATGGGTTAGGCAGTGTGCGAACTGTCAACAAGTGAAGGCCGAACATCATAAGCCGAATGGATTGCTTTAACCTTTAGAGATTCCAGTTTGGAAATGGGATTCGATATCCATGGATTTTGTAGACGGTTTGCCAAGGTCGAATAGAGGAAATGAAAGTATATGGGACATAGTGGACAGATTGACCCAGAGTGCCCATTTCATTCCAGTTAAGTCAACCAGGACGGCACCTGTTTTAGCTAAGTTATTCATGAAGAACATAGTTAGACTGCATGGAATTCCTAGTAGTATAGGTAATGACAGAGATGCATTGTTTACTAGTGAATTTTGGAAGAGTCTACAGGATGTGTTAGGTACCAAGCTTAAGATGAGTACTGCGTATCATTCTCAGACGGATGGGCAAACAGAGAGAGTCAATAAGGTACTCGAGGATTTATTGAGAGCTTGTGTGCTAGACTTTGGTGGATCATGGGAAGATCACCTACACTTAGTGGATTTTTCCTATAATAATAGTTATCAGACTAGTATAGGAATGACGCCTTCTGAAGCTTTGTATGGAAGGCCACGCAATTCACCAGCATATTGGTTGGAAATTGGAGATAGATTAGTCTTGGGTCCAGATTTGGTTAGAGAGGTGACATAGAAGATTGAGTTAATCCAAGAAGGATGAAGGAAGCTTAGTCCATGTAACATCCCCTATCTAGAGGACCAAAACTAAGCGCTACAGATGCTGTAGTCATATGTAGTATTAGCTTCCGGCGACTAAATACAGCTATGTTAATGGTATCAATAATATCAAAAGCACTTGAATATGAAACAAAACACAGATTTCCAAGATCATAGATTACTTCATTACATTTCCATATAAAATTTGTTCCACATTCACATCACATAACCCAAAACTTTTTCCCAAGCATAGATTAAATATAGTTAATACAAATTATGTTGAGAGCGGTATATGAAGATACCCCCTCGATTGATCAGAGTCAAATGGTCATATAAGACCTAATACATCATAACATAATGGAAAATCATCTAACCATAAATAAAAGCAGCAAATCCTAAATAGCTATCCGTTGCCTCCAGCATCCTCTGGTAGCTTATTCGTCAACTTTATAAAAACCCGAAAAGATCCTTAACCTCTCAACCTACTCAAATTAATTTTGAGTACCCGAGAGTTTAAGGGGAAAACATAAACTTTGAGTCGGACATAAAGCCCGGTATGAATAATATTGTACATCCCGATTTAATTATGTTAAGTAAGACCACGCCGCTTAGCGGAATGGGTTTCCTCTCACAAACATCTTTTTAAAGCATATCTTTGCAAATCCTTTCATATAACCATATATTCTGCATCCACAATGGTTAAATATTACGAAATAAACATTATGTAAACATACATAAACATCAGGTAAGAATGAACTATCTGTTCAAACACAAATAACTTTTAAGAATTGGCTAACTTGGGCCTACCAGACAACATAATCAAAATTAACCTAACATATGTTAGATATTCATGTTTAAGGCTATCTATCCTTATCTATCTATTTAACATCTCCCATCAGGATGGTCTATCCTAAACTATCTATTAAATTTCTCTGGACGGTCTGTCCCTAACTTAATCATCTCCCAGTTCCTCCCAAGCCTAATGGTTTTCCGAGCTAACCAATAACCTATCTGTATACAACATATATTCCTTTCGGTGTGTACTCATAATTTTAGTCTAACCGTGACCAAGCCATACACATTGGAATTTTGGACAACAATTAGCTGGGGCTACAAGCTAATGTATAGGGCACGACCCCATACTAGTTCCATTTGGTTTTCTCATATCTGAGTCATTTATACATAAGGATCCCCTCCCATAATTTTCCTTTAAAAGAATTTCAAAATGATTTAAACCATTAAATCAAACTTCAAACAAGAAAAAGAAATAAGTCTTTATACTTAACTCAAATCATATTACCATGTTAGATATATATCCTTTACTCAAAACTTAGTTGATGAAAACACTTTACCATTTGAAAGAACCTCTTTCCATACTATGAAATTATCTCATTTAAAATCAATGTTTAAACCTTTCTAAATCATCTCTAAAACCTTTCGAATTCATTCAAAGCAATCCTTTTGAAAGCTATAGACTTTAGACATCCTTCTTTAAAATCATATTAAATCATTGCCTTAGAAAAACATTTGGAAAACCTTCCTTCGAAAAACTTTCAAAAACATTTAATAAACCTTTCGAAACAGAACCTCTCAGATACAGGAAACCTTTTAAAATAGAAATCTTTCGAAGGTATACCAGGTTCAACTTAAAACAATCTGGAAACCTTCTTTTAAAACCTTTTTTCTTTATATAAACAACCTCTCGAAAATATCTAAATAACCTTTTGAAAGACTTTGGTTATATTTCACAAAACAAGGGTAACCACCTAAGTCGAAAGCTTCCCTCCGAAAGCATTGGAGAAACGGCTAGTTTTAAAAACAGGTAAACTTTTTGACTGGGTCGGAAGGTTCAAAGTAAAACCTTTATAAAAAGCAGTAGAAACCATTCGGTTATGTGGAAGGTTTCAAAACAAAGTAATGGCGGTAGCAACTACAACCTATCGACAACATCGGAAGGTTTTAAAGTCTTTTCTTTTAAATAACTTGACCTGGCCGGAAGTGACCAAGTCGAAAGCTCAAATTCCAAAGCAAAGCAGGCGAAAGCTTTTCACCTATAAGACAATTATATTTCAACCTTTTAGGCCATCAACCTTTCGGCTTAAAACCTTTTGGCTATATTCAATTCATTATGTACCAATTACTTGATACCTTATGCATTCAACTTTGACCTTATCGAAAGTTAACCCTTCGACAGAGACGAAAGGTCTGGGGCGGAAGGTATACTGCCGTATGGGCTTAAACATGGAAAAAGAGTGATTTTTGTTTTTAAACTTAAAGAGGAAAATTTTCAACTAACCTGCCTTTGTTTGTCAAATTTTTTTTGGTCAATAAAATACTTTCCAGAATTTTACTGCTGCAATTACCAGAATTTATAAATCATTTTATTTTGCAAAATGCCCCTTCTCCTTTATAAATATATAAAACATTTAAGTCCCATACCTTAAATAATTTTATATATCCCTCAAATGACTTAGGAAGATTCTGGAAAAATTCTAGAAAATGTATTTTAATATATTGCCTAACATATTAAAATCTCAAACCCAAACATTTATTATTTCAGCCGAAAATAATTAAAAACCTAATAAATAATTTTCTTCGTTCAAAAATTCATATAAAATCCATAATAAATCGAAAAATAATGAAAATCAAAACCCATCTCTAGAATATTATTCCAGACATATATTTAAATTTCCAAGATATTCGAATGTCATTAAATAAGGTTTTCCTGTTAAACATTATCCTAAAACACGAATAAACATTTATAATTTCATCAATAATTAACCTATATATCTTAAAACATCAAACATGGCAATATTAGAGAAAAAGCATTTCGGATCTAAACACAAAACCAAAAACTAAAAGTATTAGGGATGTAGTAATTATTCACCTTAGCTTTAGAGATTATAGATGAGATTTTGAGTGTTGATTTAGTTGATTTCTTCTTTCCTCTTGAATCTTAGCTTTACTTCTCCTGTTGAGATTGGAAATGGTGGTCGGCCTTAGCTAATTTTTGTTTTTAATGAAATGAGAATAATGAATGTGAGTTACCCATTCCTTAAGGGTTTAAGGTGTAAAGTTTTTCTATTTCCCAAAATACCCTTCTCATTTCCTAACACATTACCTAGTGTTATTTTGTTTTAGTTAACCTACTTAATCATGGCACGACTACCTCTAACTAATCAAATCTCAACATATTAATCTTCACATTCTCTAATTTAATAACCAATTAAATAACTTAAATAAGGTTATAAAATATATGGGGTGTTATAGACTCCCCACCTTAAAGAATTTTGTCCTCGAAATTATGATAAGGTACATAACAAAACAATCAAAGGTAAAACATACCATCAGATAAATCTGGGTAAGAGTCTCTAATCCCGCTCTCCACTTCCCAAGTACAATCTCTAGCATCATTGCTCCACTAAAATTTTATTAACTTGACTGTCTTGCTCCTCCACTTCTTCTCATCTCTTGCCAAAATCCGAATCGGCTTTCTAACTATAGTCAAATCCAGTTCTACTACTAAGTCTTCTAATATTGTTGGTGCTATAGTAGTCTCCAGGCCTCTAACACATTTCCTAAGATGAGAAACATGGAAAACATTATGGACTCCAGCCAAACTATTCGGTAACTCCACTTTATAAGCGAGTTTCCTGATTCTCTCAATAATACAAAATGGACCAATGGACCTAGGTGCCAACTTCCCTGACTTCCCAAATCTGATTACACCTTTCATCGGTGAAACCTTAATAAACACATAATCTCCGACAGAAAATTCCAAATCCTTCCTTCTTTTATCTGCATAACTTTTCTGCCTAGATTGAGCTTCCTTCATTCTAGCTTGAATCAACTCAATCTTCTCCGCAGCTTCCTTTACTAAATCCAAACCAAGAACTAATCTATCCCCGGTCTCTAACCAAGATACGGGAGATTTGCAAGGTCGTCCATACAATGCTTCAAATGGTGCCATCCCGATACTAGTCTGATAACTATTGTTATACGAGAACTCGACTAGATGAAGATGGTCTTCCCATTATCCCCCAAAATTTAATATACAAGCTCTTAACAAATCTTCCAAGGTTTTGTTAACTCTTTCCGTTTGTCCATCTGTCTATGGATGGTAAGTGATACTCATGTTGAGCTTGGTTCCTAACGCTTCCTGTAGACATTTCCAGAACTCACTAGTAAATAAAGAATCCTTATCACTAACAATACTACTAGGAATCTCGTGCAGTCTAACCACATGCTTCATAAATAACTTCGCCAAATCAGGTGCCGTTCTACTTGACTTTACTAGAATAAAATGGGCATTCTTAGTCAGTCTATCTACTAGGACCCATATGCTTTCGTTTCCTCTCCTAGATCTCGGCAACCCATCAATGAAATCCATAGAGATTGAATCCCATTTCCATAACGGGACCTCTAACAGTTGAAGCAATCCACTTGGCTTCTGGTGTTCAACCTTTGCCTGTTGGCAACTCAAGCACTACTTAACACACCATCCAATATCCCGCTTCATACCTTCCTAGAAGAAATTTCTCTTCATGTCCTGATACATCTTTGTTCCTCCTAGGTGGATAATGAACTTTGAATGATGGCACTCATCCAAAACCTCCTTCCTTTTTATCTCCTATATTTGGAACACATAATCTTCCTTTCTTTCTCAACCACCTATTATGGTCAAGACTGAAATCTTTTAGGTCATCGCTCTCCGTTCCTTCCTTCAACCTTCTAATCCACTCAGCCAATACTGGATCCTCCTCTTGCTTAGAAGCTATCTTCTCAATCATTACTGGACGGACTTCTAAACAAGACAATATAGTACTTCTTACACTCGATCCTACCCCGGACCTAAACCGCACACTACAAGCCTATAATGCCTCCAAGTCCTTCCACTCAGTGATCATAGCCAATACTGCATTCTGATGTTTCCGACTGAGTGAATCCGCTACCTTATTTCATTTTCCGGGTGTGTACTCAATTCCAAAATCATAGGCAGCAATGAACTCCAATCCTCTTGCTATCTCATATTCAGCTCCTTCTGAGAAAACAAATACTTTAACGGCTTATGATCAGTATATAGCTCAAATCGCTCTTCCAAAAGATAATGCCTCCACACCTTTAAAGCAAATATAACGACAGCTAACTCCAAGTCATGCGTTGGATACCTAACCTCATGTGGTCTGAGCTGTCTAGAGGCGTAAGCAAGTACTTTACCCCTTTGCATCAACACAGCTCCCAATCCAGTTCCACACGCATCTGTATAAACAACTAAATCCTTATCCCCTTTGGAACTACTAACACCAATGCATGGGTCAATAAGTGTTTCAAGCTCTGGAATGCTTCTTCACACTTATCGGTCCACATGAACTTCAAATCCTTTCGCGTAAGCTTAGTCATCGGTGCTGCTATCCATGAAAAATCTTTTATAAACTCCGATAATACCCTGCCAATCCAAGGAAACTCTTTATCTCGATCACCGTCTTGGGTCTTTTCCAATTGTTCACCGCTTCAATCTTAGTCAAATCTATAGAAAACCCTTTCTCAAAGACGACATGACCCAGGAACTTCACTTCCTTCTTCCAAAAATGACACTTTGTAAACTTAGCCTTAAACTGATGCTCCCTCAATGTCTCAAGCACGACTCTGAGATGGACTTCATGCTCCTTTTCGTCCTTAGAGTATATCAAAATGTCATCAATGAAAACCAACACAAACCTATCCAAATGTTCTCGAAAAATCTTGTTCATCAGATCTACAAAGAATGCCAGTGCATTAGTTAGTCTGAATGGCATAACTAACCATTCGTACGATCCATAACTCGTTCTAAACGCTGTCAAAGGAATGTTATCCTCTACCACTGTAAGCCGATGAAATCCCGTCGCCAAATCTAGCCGAGAGAATACCTTTGCTCCACTCAACTGATCAAACAAATCGTCAATTCTCGGTAATGGATATCGGTTCTTTATCGTCTTCTCATTCAACTTATGATAATCGATATATAGCCATAACGATCCGTCCGGCTTCTTAGCAAACACAGCAGCAGCTCCCCATAGCGAACTACTTGGCCTAATAAAACTATTGCCTTTCAGATATACTAACTGCACCTTCAACTCTTTCATCTCTGTAAGTGTCATTCTACTCGGTGGCCTACTCACTGGTTCAGCTCCAGCCCCTAAATCAATCCGAAACTCAATAGCTCGTTTCGGTGGAAGTCGAATGGCTGGTTCAAACACATCAGCAAATTCTCTAACTACAAAGACCCGATGTAACTCATCCTCCAACTCCATAACACCCAGTAAAGCATTCACCTCACAACTAGGATTCTCTATGGCATAAATTATCCAATCATTACAATCCGGATGACTAAGTGATATTTTCCTATCTTGGCAAAATATCCTAGCGCCATATCTACTCAACCAATCCATCCTCAAGGTAATCCCAAATCCCACAAAGTTAAATACATGCAAACAACAATCAAAGGTATGGCCTAACAAATCAAATTTTAGATGGTCACACCTTATCCCAAGTGTTGCATAACCTCCTATCGGATTAGCAACCCTTAAGAAAGTAACTAAGTAAGAGGGTTCTAGGTTAAGTCTATCTACTAGACATGGAGAAATAAAAGAATGGGATGCCCAGTATCAAATAAGACGCCAATAGACATACCATGGATCTGCGGTGAGCCTCCTAAAACAGCTTTTCCCTTTTCCTCAGCAACTGATTTTGCGGTTGTGGGCTCCAAGGCATAAACCTGCCCATTTCCTTTCTTTGGTGGCTCTGGGCACCTGTTCTTGAAATGACCCACTTGATCGCAATTAAAGCATCTGACATTCTTCTTCCCACCAGCTTCTTTTCCTTTTCCCTTGCTGGCTCGACACTCGTTGGCATAGTGTTCTTTCTTGTTGCAGTTGTAACAAACCACTTCAGCTTTACTCTTCTTTTGTGCCCCTTCTTTATGAGCAATTTTCTTCTGGAAAAATTTCCTCTTCTGAGCCTGTCCAGTCTGAGCCTCTTTCACTTTCTTCCTTAGGCAAGCTAATGATTTTTCTTGCCTCAATGCCATCTCTACAACAACATCACTAGGGTCTCTTAAGTGCGGCAAAGTAGCACTTATCAGTTCTGGCCTTAATCCACTAATGTACTTCTCATTTCTACTAATAACAGTATTAACCAATGCATACCCGTATCGGGCTAGTTCCTCGAACTTCCTGGTATACTCCAACACACTCATATCTCCCTGCTCCAGTTCTACAAACCTCCTTATCAATGCAGCTTGCGCCATAACGGACATGGATCTCTCCGAAAACCTTCTTTTGAATTCCCCCCAAGTAATGGTCTCTTCATCAACTCTAGTAGTGACGGTGTTTCACCAAAACAATGCAGCTCCCTACAGCTGCCTTGAGGCCAACCTCCTTTTCTGCGCATCATTTAGCCCTAAATCAGCAAAAATTCTCTCACAATGCAGTAACCAGTTCTCCACTTTGATCACATCCTCGGTACCAATGAACGACTTCCCTCCGAGCCTAATGTAATCTCTACTCAAATTGGCATACTGATTGACCGTAGGAACTTCTTGAGCTCCTCCTCCCGCAGTGTTTCCTCCAAAAACACCTGCTGCTACTCCAGCTTGCACCATATTCACAAAGAATTGATACATTGCCCCCATATCCACTTGGGGAACTCCTGCACCAGCATTTTCAGCTTGTGCCGGACCAGGACCTCTCCTTACGTTTGGTCGGGCATTTCCGTTGATAGTGGTGCTGTCTCCTCCAACATTCACTAGGCTTCTTCTTCCCTCCATATTTGTATTCAAACCTCGTGAGATACAGATGAATAACCTAACTAAGACAGGAGTCTAAAGATAGAGCATATACATATATATTTAAATACAAGTACGTTATTATAGCGTTATCCCATACCCCGATCTTAACTCTAATTCCTATGGATTATGTTTTCAAAAATCATTTTTAGTTAGTATTTCATAACACATGCTCCGATACCAAGCTGTAACATTCCCTATCTAGGGGCCCAAAACTAAATGCTACAGATGCGGTAGTCATCTATAGTATTAGCTTTCGATGACTAAATACAGCTATGTTAATGGCATAAATAATATCAGATGCACTTGAATATGAAACAAAACACAGATATCCGAAATCATAGATTACTTCATTACATTTCCATACAAAATTTGTTCCACATTCATGTCACATAACCCAAAACGTTTTCCCAAGCACAGATTAAATATAGTTATTACAAATTACGTCGAGAGCGGTATATAAAGATATCCCCTCGATTGATCAGATTCAAATGGTCATATAAGACCTAATACATCATAACACAGTGGAAAATCATCTAAACATATATAAAAGCAGCAAATCCTAAATAGCCATCTGTTGCCTCCAGCATCCTCCGGTAGCTTATTCGTAAACTTTCTAAAAACCTGAAAAGATCCTTAACCTCTCAACCTACTCAAATTAATTTTGAGTACCCGAGAGTTTAAGGGGAAAACATAAACTTTGAGTTGGACATAAAGCCTAGTATGAATAATACTGTACATTCCGGTTTAATTATGTTAAGTGAGACCACGCCGCTTAGCGGAATGGGTTTCCTCTCACTAACATCTTTTTAAAGCATATCTTTGCAAATCCTTTCATATAACCATATACTATGCTTCTACATCCACAATGGTTAAATATTACGAAATAAACATTATGTAAACATACACAAACATCAGGTAAGAATGAACTATCTGTTCAAACACAAATAACTTTTAAGAATTGGCTAACTCGGGCCTACCAAACAACATAATCATAATTAACCTAACATCTGTTAGATATTCATGTTTAGGACTATCTATCCTTATCTATCTATTTAACATTTCTCATCAGGATGGTCTGTCCTAAACTATATGTTAAATTTCTTACTTCTGGACGGTCTGTCCCTTACTTAATCATCTCCCAGGTCCTCCCGAGCCTAATGGTTTTCCGAGCTAACCAATAACTTATCTGTATACAACATATATTCCTTTCGGTGTGTACTCATAATTTTAGTCTACCCATGACCAAGCCCTACACACTGGAATTTAGACAACAATTAGCTAGGGCTACAAGCTAATGTATAGGGAGCGACCCCATACTAGTCCCATCTGGTTTTCTAATATCTGAATCATTTATAGTTAAGGATCCCCTCCCATAATTTTTCTTGAAAACAATTTCAAAATGATTTAAACCATTAAATCAAACTTCAAACAAGGAATAGAAATAAGTCTTTATACTTTAATCAAATCATATTACCATGTTAGATATATATCCTTTACTCAAAACTTAGTTGATGAAAACACTTTACCATTTGAAAGAACCTCTTTCCGTACTATGAAATTATCTCATTCAAAATCAATGTTTAAACCTTTCGAAATCATCTCTAAAACCTTTCGAATTCATTCAAAGCAATCCTTTAGGAAGCTATAGACTTTAGACATCCTTCTTTGAAATCATATCAAATCATTGCCTTAGAAAAACCATTGGAAAACCTTCCTTTGAAAACATTTAATAAACCTATCGACACAGAACCCCTTGGATACAGAAAACCTTTTAAAACAGAAACCTTTCGAAGTTATACTGGGTTCAACTTAAAACAATCTGGAAACCTTCTTTTAAAACCTTTTGTCTTTTTATAAACAACCTTTCGAAAGCCTTTGGTTACATTTCAACAAACAAGGGTAACCACCTAAGTCGAAAGCTTCCCTCCGAAAGCATTGGAGAAATGGCTAGTTTTAGAAACAGGTAAACCTTTCGACTGGGTCGGAAGGTTCAAAGTAAAACCTTTATAAAAAGAAGTTGAAATCCTTCAGTTATGTCGGAAGGTTTCAAAACAATGTAATGGCAGTAGCAGCTAGAACCTATCGACTACATCAGAAGATTTTAAAGTCTTTTCTTTTAAATAACTTGACCTGGCAGGAAGTGACCAAGTCGAAAGCTCAAATTTGAAAGCAAAGCAGGCGAAAGCTTTTCACTTATAAGACAATTATATTTCAACCTTTTAGGCCATCAACCTTTCGGCTTAAAACCTTTCGGCTATATTAAATTCATTACGTACCAATTACTTGATACCTTATGCATTGAACTTTGACCTTATCGAAAGCTAACCCTTCGACTAAGATGAAAGGTCTGGGGCGGAAGGTATACTGCCGTATGGGCTGAAACATGGAAAAAGAGTGATTTTTGTTTTAAACTTAAAAAGGAAACTTTTCAACTAACATGCCTTTGTTTTTCAAATTTTTATTGGTCAATAAAATACTTTTCATAATTTTGCTGCCGTAATTACCAGAATTTATAAATCAATTTATTTTGCAAAATGCCCCTTCTCCTTTATAAATATATAAAACATTTAAGTCTCCTACCTTAAATAATTTTATATATCCCACAAATGACTTAGGAAATTTTGGATAAATTCCAGAAAATGTATTTTAATATATTGCCTAACATATTAAAATCTCAAACCCAAACATTTATTATTTCAACTGAAAATAATTTAAAACCCAATAAACAATTTCCTTCATTCGAAAATTCATATAAAATCCATAATAAATCGGAAAATTATGAAAATCAAAACCCATCTCATTCCAGACCTATATTTAAATTTCCAAAATATTCGGATGTCATTAAATAGGGTTTTCATGTTAAACATTATCTAAAACACGAATAAACATTTATAATTTCATCAACAATAAACATATATATCTTAAAACATCAAACATGGTAATATTATAGCAAAAGCATTTTAGATCTAAACACGAACCGAAAACTAAAAGTATTTGGGATGTAGTAATTATTCACCTTAGCTTTCGAGATTATAGATGAGATTTTGAGTGTTGATTTAGTTGATTTCTTCTTTCCTCTTGAATCTTAGCTTTACTTCTCCTCTTGAGATTGGAAATGGTGGCCGGCCTTAACTATTTTCGTTTTTAATGAAATGAGAATAATGAATGTGAGTTACCCATTCCTCAAAGGTTTAGGGTGTAATATTTTGCTATTTCCCAAAATACCCTTCTCATTTCCTAATACATTACCTAGTGTTATTTTATTTTAGTTAACCCACTTAATCATGGCACGACTACCTCTAACTAATCAAATCTCAACCTATTAATCTTCACATTATCTAACTTAATTTAACCAATTAAATATCTTAAATAAGGTTATAAAATATATGGGGTGTTACAGTCCAAACATAAGAGTCATGCAGATAAGAGGCGTAAAGACATAAAATTCTCAGTTGGAGATAGGGATTTCATTAAAGTATCACCAATGAAGGGTGTGGTACGATTTGGAAAGTCCGAAAAACTGGCACCGAGATATGTTGGTTTGTTCCAAATTATAGAGAGGATCGAAAAGCTCGCATATAGAGTAGAGTTGAGCAACATGGCAGGGGCCCATAATGTATTTCATGTGTCTCATCTTCGCAAGTATATGCATGATCCAGAGACTACTATTCCTCCGACAGAGTTATAAGACTTGATAGTAGAGCCGAATTAGACTTTTACCAGAAAACCATTTCGGGTTGTAGCGAGAGATAAGAAAAGGTTAAGGAACAAGACAGTCAAGTTGGTGAAAGTTCAGTAGAGCGACAACGAGAAGGACTGTACTTAGGAGACAGAAGACAAGATTAGAGATACTTATCCTGATCTGCTATGAGGGTATGTTCTATATTTGCTTTATATAGACAGTTTCTAGTAAGGTAGGCTTGTATGGTAGCTAGAAGATGTTACAGATGATTACTATGCTTAGTATTTAGTCCTTACTGAATTTCGAGGACGAAATTCTTTAAGGGAGGGAGCCTGTAACACACCTAATTTTTAATAACATTATTCAGGAGATTTAATTAGATAAATTAAATAGAATAATGTTAATATTAGTGTGATGAGGGGATTGAGATTTGAAAATTCAATAGAGGCCGAGCTTAATTAAATAAAACCCTAAATGAATGGGCTTATGAACGGTTTTATATGTAGTGAGAACATAACGCAAGGTCATTATAGGGATTTGCCACCACCATAACCCCATTACCTTTAAAAAAATTCCATTTCTCTACACGTTCATAATTCATTATTCAAAAACGTAAATAAAAAACTCAAGGCCATAACCTAGGTAAAGAAAAGGGGAAAAATCAATTAAAGCTAAGCAATCAAGCAAGGGAAATTAATCAAAGATCAAATCTCAAGTTTCTTATCCTAATCAAGGTGAATAATAATCTAAACCATCTCTATTTTTGTTTTTATTGAACATTTGATTTTGGTTTTAAGTTTAAATCCTATATGATGATTTTAATGATGATATGCTTGGATTATATGATATGTTTGATTCAAACAAGTATTTCGATAAATGGTTATTTCAGTTTTAAGGATGAAATTGTTTATATTGGGTTTCAAATTCCATGAGGATTTAATATGTTGTGTAAAACATTATTTTGGAGATTGGTTAAATTTTTCGTCATTATCCAAGCTATGGATAATTTATTATGAATTTCCAAAAGAAAATATGAATAATTGGTTTTAGAAATTAATTTCTGTAATTATATAAAGGAATTTGGGTCCGAAATTTATATATGTTAGACAACATATTAAAAGTGAATTTCTACTATTTTTGGGGATTTTTGCTATGAAATTTACTATGGAAATTAAATTAATTTAGTTGGAGGACTTATATGTTTTAATTGTTTTAATTAAGGAAAGAGCTTTTTTGCTAATTGTTTTTAATTAAATCTGAAATGAATTCGGCAGTATTTTAGGAAAAGATTTTGTAAAGTTTATGGCAACCAATTAAAGTTTTACAAAAAGGCAAGTTAGTTGAAAAGAATTTACCTAAAAAGATAGTTTTTGCTTAGAAACATGGTTTCGCCACTTCCAGTTATAACCTTTCGACCATGTACCTTCGCCTCCATCTAAGTCTAAACTAATACACATGGTATCAATGCTTTGATACATAGTGGATTGGAGAAAGGTAGAAGGTATGGAGTAGAAACAATGCTTTCGAAGGGGTCGAGACCACTTTAAATTGCGTTCGAAGGTCTTTTGTTTTACTATCTAAAGAAATGTCACTTGCCTTATTTTCAAAAGAATGCTTTCGAAAGGGTTTAATATAGCTTTCAAAGATGTTTCCGCCTTTTTGTTTTGAAAGGGTAGCTTTCGAATGAGTTGCCTTGTTTTTAAATCAATGCTTTCGAAAGGGTAGTTTAAACCCATTCGAAACCCTACTACCGTCTCTATGCCTTTCGAAGGGATTGAAGTCATCTACGAGTTCGAAAGTTAGCTTTTGTTTTATAAATGTAATAAGCCACTTCCCAAAGATTTCGAAGGGGTTCTAGTAGCCACATAAAGGTTTCGAAGGCAATAGCTTCGAAAGGGGTTTCGAAGCTATCCTTCCAAATGTTTTACTTAGGTGATTAAAGCTTTTGAAAGGATGGTTTCGAAGCTATATGTTTTCCCCAAACTCTTTTTAATGGTTTCGAAAGGGGTACTTTCGTTTGTATTCATTTTGACCCAAAAGATATGTTTAAGATTAAACCCAATGGTTTCGAAAGGGGTACTTTCAACGGTTTTGAAAGGGGTACTTTAAATTGGTTTCGAAGCTATGCTTTTATAAATAAGCAAGTGATGCTTTAATACTTTCGAAAGGTATGTTTTGTTAGTATTGAAAGATATGTTTTAAAGTGTTTCGAAAGGCATATGCTTAGTGTTTTGAAAAGAAGATTTGAATGCTTTCGAAATAGGTTTTTCAATGGTTTCAAAAGTAAAGGTCTAATGTTTCGTAAGCCTTAGTTTTCAAAACAAAGAACCCAATCTCAATTTTTAAAAGGTAAAAACCATAGCACTATAAAGGGGGTTTTAAATGGTTTTTAAATTTAGAGTTTTTGAAGAAGCTTTCCTTGGTAAAATAATATGTTAAAGGGATTAACCATGTTTCAAGTGAAAAATGATTTCAAGGATATTAAACCCTAAATATTGGTATTATTTTTGTGTGTATGCTTCTTCTATAAATATATTCACTAAGTAATGGACCCATAATTGTATTTTGGGGAGTAAGAGCGGAATAACCAGGTCGGTTGACCTAGTAGTGAATATAAGTTAAGTAACTCCTGAATGAATAGAGTTGCATCTAGGAGGTCAGGTATACTAGAATATAGGATGCCCAAAGACTAATTAAAAAGTTGTCGATTTAGACAGGTTCATAGAGAACCCATGAAAACTATGTTTAAAAAGTGTTATTGGCAGAGACCAACAGGTTTATAGTGAACACATGAAAACTATATCTGGATTAAGTTATTGACAAAAGTCAATAGGTTCATAGTTAACCCATAAAACTACGATATTAAGGAAGTTATTGGAGATACCAATAAGTTCAGGGAGAACCCATGAAATAATTGAATGAAGTTATTGGCAGGGGCCAATAGTTTCTGAGTGATCCTATGAAAACTATGAGATCAGACAAATAGTCAACAAGATTTAAACAAATTATTAGTCAACCCATGAAAACTAATAGGTTAATAGTGACCCTAGAAACTATAACTGAGACAGATAATCAAATGAATGGGGATGGGAAATCTGGAACAATTGACTTGTTTGCATATCATAATAATATTTTAAATTGCTATGTTTTAACCATTGTGGATGCAGGAGCACATTACATGGTTGTTATATGTTTTGATAAGATACCAGTGAGTGGAAAACCCATTCCGCTAAGCGGTGTGGTCTCATTAGATATCTAAGTGGTTTGAGATGGTAGGTTATTATTCATACCAGGCTTTATGTCCGACTCGAAGTTTATGTTTTCCTCTTAAACTCTCGGGTGCTCAATTAATTTTGAGTAGTTTGAGAGTTGAGGCATTCTAGGTACTTCTTCGAGAAATAAGCTTCTGAAGACATGCATAAGGCAGGCTAGCTATTAGGAGTTCTTTTCATTTTGATTCCGCTGTGTTTTGATGTAAAGGCAAGGTTGTTAAATTGCCTCTATATATACTCTGATCATCCAGGGGGGAATCTTCATATGTCGATCTTGGCGTATGTTGTAATAATTATATTTTCTCTGAACGTGGTTCTCGAGATTTGGGATTATGTAATGAATTTGATATGATTTGAAATGAAATGATAATTTGGTTTAAATAGTTTAAAAATTCTTCATATCTATGTGTTTTTGTTGCATCAATGTATCTAACATTACCGCATCTACTCGCCGAGGATTAATAACTATGGATGACTGCAGCATCCGTAGCCGTTAGTTTTGGGCCTTTAAGTGGGGCATGTTACAAGTTGGTATCAGAGCCAGGTTTATGAAAACTTAAAAGAAAATTTAAGCCTAAAAGATTTTTTAAAACATAATCCAATGAATTAGAAATTAAGACTGGGGTTTGGGTTAATGCTATAGTAAAGTACTTGTATTTGATATATCTATATATAAGTACGTGTTCCCCTCTCTCTTAGACCGTTCTTCCGTATCTTACTAAGGTTCATATGCAGATTTACGAGAAAGGAAGATATGGAGGTAGGAAACGGAAGAGGAAATCTCGTTGGAGGAAGCACCATAACAAATGGAAATGTTCGACCTAATACCAGGAGGAACCTAGGTCGATAGGAAAATGCTAATTAAAATGCAGATGCCAATGTAGGTGTTGGAAATCTACCAGCAAATATGGAGATGATGTACCAGTTCTTCATCAATCTGATGCAAGCTGGAGCAGCAGCAAGAGTGGATGAGAATGTTGGAGGAGCTAATCCTGTGGCTCCAATTGGAAACAACTATGCTAAGTTGAGCAGAGATTACACCAGTCTTGGTGGGAAGCCGTTTGTGGGAACAGAGGATGCCATAGAAGTTGAAAATTGGTTGTTGAATTGTGAGAGAATCTTTGCTGACTTGGGATTGAATAATGAGCAGAAGAGGAGACAAGCCTCTTGGCAGTTACAGGGAGCAACGCTTCATTGGTGGAATAGTGTTACTATCGGAGTTCCTGAGGAAGAGCCGACTTGGGCATAATTTCGAAGGAGATTTGAGCAGAGGTTTTTGTCTGAAGTGGCTAAGTCGGCATTGTTGAGAAAGTTCATGGATTTGGTGTAGGGAGAGATGTAGGTAATTGAGTACGTTACTAAGTTTGATGAGCTGTCCAGATATGGGTATGCTACCATTGACACCGTCGTCAAGAGGAATGAGAAGTTTATTTGGGTATTGAGACCCGAGATTGCTCGGGGGACCCTATCGCATCTCCGTGATCCTTGTAATGGTAGAGATGGCAATTCGACATGAGGAAATGCTTGTTATTTATGGGAAGGAGAAGCCAGTTGAAACCCAGGGTTCTCAGGGTAAGAAGAGGAAGTTCTTTAAGAAGAAAGGAACCCAAAAGGGAGAGGCTGATAAGAAGGCAAAGGCCGAACTGATCTATTTCAAGTATGATAAGAAGGGTTATTATGCTCATAAATGCCGGACATGCAAGTGGAAGAAGGCTGCAGACAAGAAGAGTGTGAAATGCTTTAACTGCGACCAAGTTGCACATTATAAGAATTAGTGTCCAAAACCAGTCAGGGTGGACAAGGGAAAAGTCTTGCTGTTGGACCGTCGGCTGCTCGGCCAACTATTATTGAAAAAGGAAAGACTGTGATGGAAGGTACGCTTTTGATTCGAAGTATACCAGTTAGGGTACTATTTGATACCGGTGCATCACATTCATTTATATTTCAATATTTGGTTAATTATGTTTAGAACCCACATGCCTTGTTACTTCCTTAAGGGTTGCGAATCCTATAGGAGGGTATGCAACTCTGGGAATGAGATGTGACCAGATATAACTTGATTTGTTAGGTCATAAATTTACATGCAATTTGTATGTTTTCGATTTTGTAGATTTTGGAATCATTTTGGGTATGGATTTGTTAGTTAGATATGAGGCTGGGATATTTTGCCAGGATAGGGAAAATGTCACTAAGACACCTTGATAGTCATAACCGAATTATATTCTCAGTGGAGGATTCTGACTAGAATGCTTGTACTCTATTGAGTGCTATGGAAGTAGAGGAAAAGTTAAGTCAGGTTCGAGTAGCAAGAGAGTTTGTAGATGTTTTTGAGCCGGTTACGGTACTACCACTGAAATGAGCCATCGAGTTTCGGATAGATCTTGTGCTAGGAGCGTAAGTAGACCACCTAGCAGGATGACACCGACAGAGAAGAAGGAATTGAAGGTGCAGATAGTGTATCTAGAAGGGAGAAATTTTATTAGACCAAGGATTTCGCCTTGGGGAGCGGCCATGGTGTTCGTGAAAATACGGGACGGGTCGTTAAGGATGTGTATCGACTATTGTAAGTTTAATGAGAAGACGATTAAGAATAAGTATCCTTTGCCGAGAATTGATGATCTATTTGATTAGTTGTATGGAGCCAGAGTATTTTCCCAATTGGATTTGGCGATAAGTTTCTATCAGTTAAGAGTGGCAGAGGACAGTATTCCATTGACAGTGTTTCAGACCAGGTATGGTTCGTACAAGTGGTTAGTAATGTCATTCGGGTTAACGAATGCACCAACTTTATTCGTAGATTTGATGAACCAAGTTTTCTGAGAGTACTTGGATAGGTTCATGTTGGTGTTTATAGATGATATTTTAGTATACTCTAAGGAAGAAAGAGAGCATGAAGATCATCTTAGAGTAGTGCTCGAGATGCTGAGGCAGCATCAACTGAAAGCGAAGTTTTCCAAGTGTCAATTTTGGAAGAACGAGGTTAAGTTTCTTGGTCATGTGGTTTCAAAGAAGGGTTTGTCAGTCGGTCCAGATAAGATAGAAGCTGTTAATAACTGGAAGAGACCAGAGACGGTGACTGAGATTAGAAGTTTTCTTGGACTTGTTGGTTACTACCGGAGATTCATTAAAGATTTCTCGTGGATAGCAGCGCCTTTGACTAAGTTGACCAAGAAAGACGTGAAGTTTATTTGGTCTGACAAATGTGTGGAAGCATTCCTTACGTTAAAGAATTTGTTGACCAACGCACCTGTGTTAGTAGTTCCAGACGGAAACCAAGGGTTGGTAGTGTATACCGAGGCATGTGAGACAGGATTAGGAGCTGTGTTGATGCAGAAGGGTAAAGTCATTGCCTATGCTTCACGACAGCTTAGATCGCATGAAGTAAGATATCCTACTCATGATTTGGAGTTGGCTGCGGTGATCTTCGCATTGAATATATGGAGACATTATCTCTTAGGGGAGAGATTTGAGTTGTATACATATTGTAAGTCCTTAAGGTATTTATTCTCTCACAAGAAGTTGAATATAAGACAGTAGAGGTGGCTGGAGTTTTTAGCAGCTTATGATTTCGGTATAGTGTTTACACCTGTGAAAGGAAATAAAGTAGCGGATGCTCTTAGCAGTAAACATCAGAATGTAGTGTTGGCTATGTTAGCAGAATGGAAAAATTTATAAGCTTTGACCACTTGTAGTGTGTAGTTAAGATCGATTGCTAGTTCTAGTCAGAGTACCGCTATGTTATCTTGTTTAGAAGTTAGACCAGTGTTGATCGAAAGGATTGCTTCTAAGTAGAAAGAGGATCCATTATTAGCCGAGAAGATTAGAAGGCTTGAGAATGGATCGAAGATCGATGATCTAAAGGATTTTAATCTTGACTAGAGGAGATGGTTGAGAAAGAAGGGATGGTTGTGTGTTCCAAATGTGGAGGACTTGAGGAAAGAAGTTCTTAGAGAATGCCATCGATCCAAGTTTACGATTCTTCCTCGAGGAACCAAGATGTATAAAGATATGAAGATGAGCTTCTACTAGGAAGGTATGAAGTGGGATGTTGGCTTGTGGGTTAGGCAGTGTGGGAATTGTCAACAAGTGAAGGCCGAACATCAGAAGCCCACTGGATGGATTCAACCTTTAGAGATTCCAGCTTGAAAATAGGACTCGATATCCATGGATTTTGTAGATGGGTTGCCAAGGTCAAATAGAGGAAATGAAAATATATGGGTCATAGTAGACAGATTGACCAAGAGTGCCCATTTCATTCCAGTTAAGTCAACTAGGACGACACCTGTTTTAGCTAAGTTGTTCATGAAGAACATGGTTAGACTGCATCGAATTCCTAGTAGTATAGTTAGTGACAGAGATGCATTATTTACTAGTGAATTTTGGAAGAGTCTATAGGATATGTTAGGTTACCAAGCTTAAGATGAGTACTGCCTATCACCTTCAGACGGATGGGTAAACAGAGAGGGTCAATAAGGTACTCGAGGATTTATTGAGAGCTTGTGTGCTAGACTTTGGTGGATCATGGGAAGATCACCTGCACTTAGTGGCGTTTTCCTATAATAATAGCTATTTGACTAGTATAGGAATGGCGCCTTTTGAAGCTTTGTATGGAAGGCCATGCAAATCACTAGCATGTTGGTTGGAAACTGGAGATAGATTAGTCTTGGATCCAGATTTGGTTAGAGAGGCGGTAGAGAAGATTGAATTAATCCAAGAAGGATAAAGGAAGCTCAGTACATGTAACATCCCCTATCTAGAGGCCCAAAACTAAGCGCTACAGATGTTGCAGTCATCTATAATATTAGCTTCTGGCGCCTAAATACGGCTATGTTAATGGTATTAATAATATCAGAAGCACTTGAATATGAAACAAAACACAGATTTCCAAAATCACACATTACTTCATTACATTTCCATATAAAATTTGTTCCTCATTCACGTCACATAACCCAAAACATTTGCCCAGGCACAGATTAAATATAGTTATTACAAATTACATCGAGAGCAGTATATGAAGATACCCTCTCGATTTATCAGAGTCAAATGATCATATAAGACCTAATACATCATAACACAGCGGAAAATCATCTAAACATAAATAAAAACAGCAAATCCTAAATAGATATCCGTTGCCTCTAGCATCCTCCGGTAGCTTATTCGTCAACTTTCTAAAAACCTGAAAATATCCTTAACCTCTCAACCTACTTCAATTAATTTTGAGTACCCAAGAGTTTAAGGGGAAAACATAAACTTTGAGTCAGACATAAAGCCTGGTATGAATAATACTATACATCCCGGTTTAGTTATGTTAAGTGAGACCACGCCGCTTAGCGGAACGAGATTCCTCTCACTAACATCTTTTTAAAACATATATTTGCAAATCCTTTCATATAACCATATACTATGCTCCTGCATCCATAATGGTTAAATACTACGAAATAAACATTATGTAAACATACATAAACATTAGGTAAGAATGAACTATCTATTTAAACAAAAATAACTTTTAACAATTGGCTAACTCGGGCCTACCAGACAACATAATCAAAATTAACCTAACATATGTTAGATATTCATGTTTAGGAATATCTATCCTTATCTATCTATTTAACATTTCCCATTAGGACGCTCTGACCTAAACTATCTATTAAATTTCTCTGGACGGTCTGTCCCTAACTTAATCATCTCCCAGTTCCTCCCAAGCCTAATGGTTTTCCGGGCTAACCAATAACCTATCTGTATACAACATATATTCCATTCGATGTGTACTCATAATTTTAGTCTACCCGTGACCAAGCCCTACACACTAAAATTTTTGACAACAATTAGCTGGCGCTACAAGCTAATGTATAGGGAGCGACCCCATACCAGTCCCATCTGGTTTTCTAATATCTGAGTCATTTATACTTAAGGATTCCCTCCCATAATTTTCCTTGAAAACAATTTCAAAATGATTTAAACCATTAAATCAAACTTCAAACAAGGAAAAGAAATAAGTCTTTATACTTTAATCAAATCATATTACCATGTTAGATATATATCCTTTACTCAAAACTTAGTTGATGAAAACACTTTACCATTTGAAAGAACCTCTTTCCGTACTATGAAATTATCTCATTCAAAATCAATGTTTAAACCTTTCTAAATCATCTCTAAAACCTTTCGAATTCATTCAAAGCAATCCTTTCGGAAGCTATAGACTTTAGACATCCTTCTTTAAAATCATATTAAATCATTGCCTTAGAAAAACCTTTGGAAAACCTTCCTTCGAAAACATTTAATAAACCTTTTGAAATAGAACCTCTCGGATACGGAAAACCTTTTTAAACAGAAACCTTTCGAAGGTATACAGGGTTCAACTTATAACAATTTGGAAACCTTCTTTTAAAACCTTTTGTCTTTATATAAACAACCTTTCGAAAATATCTAAATAATCTTTCGAAAGACTTTGGTTATATTTCACAAAACAAGGGTAACCACCTAAGTCGAGAGCTTCCCTCCGAAAGCATTGGAGAAACAGATAGTTTTAAAAATAGGTAAACCTTTCGACAGGGTCGGAAGGTTCAAACTAAAACCTTTATAAAAAGTAGTAGAAACCCTTTGGTTATGTCAGAAGGTTTCAGAACAAAGTAATGCCGGTGGCAACTACAGCCTATCGACTACATCAGAAGGTTTTAAAGTCTTTTCTTTTAAATAACTTGACCTGGCCGGAAGTGACTAAGTCGAAAGCTCAATTTCGAAAGCAAAGCAAGCGAAAACTTTTCACTTATAAGACAATTATATTTCAACATTTTAGGCCACCAACCTTTCATCTTAAAACCTTTTGGCTATATTCAATTCATTACGTATCAATTACTTGATACCTTATGCATTGAACTTTGACCTTATCGAAAGCTAACCCTTTGACTGAGACGAAAGGTCTGAGGTGGAAGGTATACTGCCGTATGGGCTTAAACATGGAAAAAGAGTGATTTTTGTTTTGAAACTTAAAGAGGAAACTTTTCAACTAACCTGCCTTTGTTTTTAAACTTAAAAGGGATTGAGATTTGAAAATTCAATAGAGGCCGAGCTTAATTAAATAAAACCCTAAATGAATGGGCTTATGAACGGTGTGTATGTTAATTAGTGAGAACATAATGCAAGGGCATTATAGGGATTTTCCGCCACTGTAATCACATTACACTTAAAACCTTGTTTCCATTTCTCTACACGTTCATAATTCATTATTCAAAAATGTAAATCAAAAACTCAAGCCGGCCATAACATAGGGAAAGAAAATGGGAAAAATCAATTAAAGCTAAGCAATCAAGCAAGGAGAATTAATCAAAGATCAAATCTCAAGTTCCTTATCCTAATCAAGTTGATATTAATCTAAACCATCTCTATTTTCATTTATAATGAACATTTGATTTCGGATTTAAGTTTAAATCCTATATGATGATTTTAATGATGATAAGCTTGGATTATATGATATGTTTGATTCAAACAAGTATGTTTGATAAATGGTTATTTCGGTTTTAAGGCTAAAATCGTTTATATTGGGGTTCAAATGCCACGAGGATTTAATATGTTATGTAAATTATTATTTTGGAGATGGGTTAAATTTTTCGTAATTATCCAAGCTATGGATAATTTATTATGAATTTTCAAAGGAAAATATGAATTATTGGGTTTCAATATTGATTTCAGTAATTATATAAAAGAATTTGGGTCCGAAATTTATATATGTTAGATAACGTATTAAAGTGAATTTCTACTATTTTGGGGATTTTTCTTAAGAAATTTACTATAGAAATTAAATAAATTTAGTTGAAGGACTTATATGTTTTAATTTTTTTGATTAAGGGAAGGGCTTCTTTTCTAATTGTTTTTAATTAAATCTGAAATGAATTCGGTAGTATTTTAGGAAAAGATTTTGCAAAGTTTATGGCAACCAATTAAAGTTTTACAAAAAGGCAAGTTAGTTGAAAAGCATTTACCAAAAAAGGCAATAAAATAGTGTTTGCTCAGAAGCATGGTTTCACCACTTCCGGTTATAACCTTTCGACTACGTACCTTCGCCCCCATCTAAGTCGAAACCAATACACATGGTATCAATGCTTTGATACATAGTGGATTAGAGAAAGGTGGAAGGTTAGGAGTCGAA
The DNA here is from genome assembly GCA_030737815.1 of Allium fistulosum. Lineage (NCBI taxonomy): Eukaryota > Viridiplantae > Streptophyta > Magnoliopsida > Asparagales > Amaryllidaceae > Allium > Allium fistulosum. Next base: position 640,893,394 of record CM060901.1, read on the forward strand.
ACGATGCTTTCGAAGGGGTCGAGACCACTTTAAATAGCTTTCGAAGGTCTTTTGTTTTACTATCTAAAGAAATGTCACTTGCCTTCTTTTTAAAAGAATGCTTTCGAAAGGGTTTAATATAGCTTTCGAAGAAGTTGGCGCCTTTTTTTCGAAAGAGTAGCTTTTGAATGAGTTGCCTTGTTTTTAAATCAATGCTTCCGAAAGGGTAGTTTGAACCTAGTCGAAACCCTACTGCCGTCTCTATGCCTTTCGAAGGGATTAAAGTCATCAACGAGTTCGAAAGGTAGCTTTTGTTTTATAAATGTAATAAGCCACTTCCCAAAGTTTTCGAAAGGGCTCTAGTAGCTACATAAAGGTTTCGAAGGCAATAGCTTTGAAAGGGGTTTCAAAGCTATCCTTCCAAATGTTTTACTTAAGTGATTAAAGATTTCGAAAGGATGGTTCCAAAGCCATCCATTTTTCCCCAAACTCTTTTTAATGGTTTCGAAAGGGGTACTTTCAACTATTTCGAAAGGGGTCCTTTCAATTGGTTTCAAAGCTATGCTTTTATAAATAAGCAAGTGATGCTTTAGTACTTTCGAAAGGTAGGTTTTATTGGTTTTGAAAGATAGGTTTTAAAGTGTTTCGAAAGGCATATGCTTAGTGTTTTGAAAAGACGATTTGAATGCTTTCGAAAGAGGTTTTTCAATGGTTTCGAAAGTAAAGGTCTAAGGTTTCGTAAGCCTTAGTTTACAAAACAAAGAACTCAATCTCAGTTTTTAAAAGGTAAAACCCATGGCACGATAAAAGAGCTTTTACATGGTTTTTAAATTTGGAGTTTTTGAAGAAGCTTTCCTTGATAAAATAATAGGTTAAAGGGATTATCCATGTTTCAAGTGAAAAATGATTTCAAGAATATTAAACCCTAAATATTGGTATTATTTTTGTGTATATGCTTCTTCTATAAATATATTCACTAAGTAATGGACTCATAACTGTATTTTGGGGAGTAGGGGCCAAATAACTAGGTAGGTTGACCCAATAGTGAATATAAGTTAAGTAACTCCTGAATGAATAGAGTTGCATCCAGGAGGTCAGGTAGACCAGAATATAGGATGCCCAAAGACTAATTAAGAAGTTTTCAATTTAGACAGGTTCATAGTGAACCTATGGAAACTATGTTTGAAGGGAGTTATTGGCAGGGGCCAACAAGTTTGTAATGAACCCATGAAAACTGTATTCGGATTAAGTCATTGATAGAGGTCAATAGGTTCATAGTCAACCGATGAAAACTATGATATGAGGGAAGTTACTGGAGATACCAATAGGTTGAGGGAGAACCCATGAAATAATTGAATGAAGTTATTGGTAGGAGCCAATAGGTTCTTAGTGATCCCATGAAACTATGAGACCAGACAGAAAGTCCAAAAGCTTTAAACATGTTATTAGTCAGCCCATGAAAACTAATAGGTTAATAGTGACCCTAGAAACTATAACCAAGACAGATTGCCAAATGAATGGGGATGGGAAATCCAGAATAATTTACTTGTTTGCAAATCATCATAATATTTTAAATTGCTATGTTTTAACCATTGTGGATGCATGAGCACAGTATATAGTTGTTATAAGTTTTGATAAGATACTAGTGATATAACAAAAGCATTTCGGCGGTAGTCCCATAACTAGCTCAAAGACATCTGCAAATTATCTTACCACAAAAACCTGATTCAACTCATCTTCTTCCTCCATTACACCCAACAAAGCGCTTACTTCAAAATTTGAATCCTCCACTAAGTATATAATTCGGTCTTTACTATTGTGGTGTCTTAGTGATATTTCCCTATCTTAGTAAAATATCCTAGCATCACATTTACTTAACCAATCCATACCCAATATAATCCCAAAGCCCACGAAATCAAACACTTGCAAATGAAAGGAAAATACATGACCTAATAATTTAAACTCTAACTGGTCAGGTTTCGCCCCAAGAGTTGTATATCCTCCCATCGGATTCACAACCCTTAAGGAAGTAAGAAGGTATGATGGTTCTAAACTTAGCTTATCTACCAAGCAATGAGATATAAATGAATGTGATGCACCAGTATCAAATAGTACTCTAACAGATATACCATGAATCAAAAGCGTACCTCCCATCATAGCTTTTCCTTTCTCCTCAGCTATTGGTCTTGAGGTAGTCGGTTCCAAAGTAAATACTTTTCCTTTTCCTGCCTTGGCCACTTCTGGACATTTGTTCTTGTAATGTCCCACTTGGTTATAGTTAAATCACTTAATGTTCTTCTTTCCAATGACTTCTTTTCCCTTACCAGTTCGCCACTCATGAGCATAATATCCCTTCTTGTCAAACTTGTAACACACAACTTTCAGACTTCCCTCTCTTGCCAGCTCCACCCTTTTAAGCTCCCTTCTTCTAATAAAACTTTCTTTTTTGATTCTGTCTACTCTGGTTTTCTGCTGGGTTGTTATCACTAAACAATTCAAGCATCTCTTCGTTTCTCAATGCCTTCTCCACGACTAAATCACATGGATCCCTGAGATGTGGTAAAGTTGCCCTAGCAAGCTCAGGTCTCAGTCCATGGATGAACTTCTCAATCCTTTTGATCACTATATCCATGGTAGCATACCTATATTGGGACAGCTCCTCAAATCAGGTCTCAGTCCATGGATCAACTTGCACGAACTTAGCAAACTTCCTTAACAGAGTTGACTTAGCAATCTAAAAAATAAACCTCTCTTCATATCTCCATCTGAATTCAACCCAAATCAATGTTTCCTCTGCTGCCCCAACACTCACGTTATTCCACCAATACAACACAGCTCCTTGTAGTAGCTTGAATTACAATCTCCTCTTTTGATCATCATTTAAACCAATATCAGTGAAGATCCTTTCACAATGAAGAAACCAATTCTCCACTTCGATGGCATCCTCAGTTCGAAAGAATGGCTTCCCTCCAAGTCTTGCATAGTCTCTACTCAAAACAACATAATTGTTGACAACTAGAACTTCTTAGTTAGCCACTTTAGCATTTCCTCCAACTAGTCCAATAGTAGCTCCTGCTTGCAGCATGTTGACAAAGAACTGATACATTGCTCCCATATCAATCAGTGGTGTTATTGTACCCACATTTGCACTGTTTGTCGACCCGGATTCCTTTTAGTATTGGGCTTGACATTTCCATTGGTAGTGGTGCTTCCTCCACCAAGTTTCACTCTTTCATTTCCTACCTTCATATCTTACTTCCTTAAATCTGCATTTGAACTTTAGTAAGATATGGAAGAACGGTCTAAGAGAAAGGGAGAATAGAGATAAAGCATTTACTTATATATAACAAATACAAATATGTTACTATAGCGTTATCCCATAACCCAATCTTATTCTCTGATTCATTTGGAGTATGTTTTCAAAACACTTTTAAGTTCAAAAATTCTTTTAGTTTTACATAAACCTATGCTCTGATACCAAGTTGTAACATTCCCCATTTTGGGGCCCAAACTAACCACTAAAGATGTTGCAGTCATCTATAGTATTATTTTTCGATGACAAAAAACTGATATATTAATCATATCAATAACATCAAATCATAAGAATATGGAATAATTTAAACATAATTTCCAACAAACTTTCACATTTCATTTCAAAGATAATATTTCGCATTCATTACATAATCCCATATGTTGTCCAAGTTCAAATAAAATATAGTTACAAACACTTCAAGAGCGACATATGAAGATGTCCCATTGGTTGATCAGAGTTCACTACTAGGCAAATATAACATCTGCCATTACATACATTCTACAAAATGAAATTTCAACACAGCGGATAATATATACATATATATACACACACACATAAGTTCCTACATACCTAGATCTGCATCTTGCACATCTCTAGAAACTTTTTTCGCCAAAACTTACTTAACCTGAAAACCCTTACTCCTAAACTACTCAACCGAGTACCCAAGAGTTAAAGGGGAAAAGCTAAAACTTTGGGTCAGATAATAAGTTTGGTGTGAATAATAATATGCCATCTTAGTTAATGGACATCTAATGAGACCACGCCATTGAGAAAAAACGGGTTCTCCCCTCACTAGTATCCTCCAAATATGTGTCGGTCATAATTTTTCTCCTGCAATCACAGTAGTTAAATAATAACGGTATAAACATATGCATGCATGCTACATGGGTAATCATTACTAGTTTTTCAAATCAGTGGGCTATCAGTCCCAATATTTAGTTTTCACAGGGTAACTACCAACCTACATGGTTGACTCAGGCCTACTAAATATACCAACTTTCCTAACTGGTTATTAAAAGAAAAATGGACAATCTGTCCAAGTACACTTATGTTAGTGTTTACCCAAATCTGCTAGTTTTACTAGGCTTACTATGAACCAAAAGGTTTTGCAGGCTAACCTATAACCTATCTTATCTTTATATACTACTTTTTGTGCATAAACCTACTTTTAGTCTTACCCTTGACAAAGCCTTACGCACTGGAATTTTGGACTTATATCAGTTAGGGTGTTAACCCAAAAAATGGATCAACACCCTGAATTGAGTCCGAAAGCACCAGCCCTTTTTATCAAGGCAAATAAAATAGAAAAAGCAATTGTAGATCACAGAAAAAGTAAAGAAATAAGAAGATTTTTATAGTGGTTTGGCTGTTAATGAAGTCTACATCCACTTTATAACTTTCTATTAACTGACTACTATTATAAGTTGAATCGGATTACAATATGATTGAATCTCCTAAGTTAGATCAAGTCATGAGTGCAAGAGTTCACTGGAGAATCACAATGAACCCTTAGATGTCTATTGTATGGGAGGAGAAGTGTTTGTATCAAAAATGGGCACAACACTCTTCGGAAGTTTTTGAAGAGATAAAAATGAAGAAAGAAAATTAAAACTGAGGATTATCTAACAAAAACTCCAAATAACAGAAAGTAAATTGCACAGAAGATAGCGATTTAGAGTGGTTCGGCGTTTCGCCTACGTCCACTATGAAGTTTGATGATTTTATTACTCGACACTTGAAGATTACAATTTCTTATCATGTAGTACAACTGATTCTATGAGCTAAGTCTGAATATAAGGCAGCGGTGGTGATTTGGAGTAAATCTGGCAGAGTCTGGGCGCTCTTTAGCTCTTAAAATTGTCCGACCCCTTTTCTGAATGACCAGGGGCTCTATTATAGGTGTAGGAGGCTGATATTTCGCCTAAATTTTGAGAGACTACTTCTGGCACGTGAGGGGGCCCACATGCCCGCTTTCAGGAAATCCGGGCCCACTTTGGGATCGATTCGAAATCCATTCGAATCGATCAAGAAATTGTCCAATCGAGCTGAAATTTGGTGTGGATGTTCATCAACATGTGCACGAGCTTCTGTGAAAATTTCATAGCATTTGGACTTATAGATTTCGAGTTATGATTGATTCGAATTGGTGTTTCTCGGCAGGATGGTTCGTTCGAATCGATATGATCGAATCGATCACTTCGAATCGATCATGGCATATGACTTCGTGATGACGTGGAGCGAAACTTTAGCTTTGATCCGCTTTACTCGCCTATTTGATCAAGTCGTCCCGGAGACTTCGCCGCTTTGACTCGATGGATTCGAAGGCTTCATTCCCAGATGGATTCGAACAGGAGTTTCGTCGTATCGATCGTGACATGATGTGGTTGATCGATACGAAGCTGTTGTAGCAAGATGGATTCGAGCATACTGTTACCCCTGGATTCGAAGTGAGGCGCTCTAGAGGATACGAGCACATTGTTGTTTATGGATTCGGTGCACAGCTTCATTCGTATCGATCTTGATGGCCTTCAGCCGATCGATACAAACAAGAGGTCGCTCGATGGGTTCGAAGAGGGATGGTTTGATGGATTCGAGAGAACTCCGAGCTAGATGGATATGAACAAGGGAATGCCGATGGATTCGAATAGGGGTTATCTCCTTCATTTTGCATCGATCATATCTTGAGTATACGAACTTGGATTGACTTGAAACTTGGAACGTTGGCTTCCCTGGCCTTGCTTGTTATGTCTTGCTAATCGTGGCTCGATCCGGACTCGGACAAAATTCATCGATATCCATGACGAGTGACTCCTGGTTTTTAGTCAGTCCCTTGGTATCTCGGCCTTGCCAAAAGGCGGGATAACAAGAAGAGTGAAGAATAACTTCTGCAGAGTTCTAGCAGCCAGTCTAGAAGATCCTTTTTATGTTGCAGATTGATCAAGATGAGCATTTATAGGGATTGGAGAGCTTTTAGGCTAGGCCGCTTTGCCAGAAGCCTATACTTGATACAAAGACACTCCAAAAATTTCATAGCGAACTGACTTATCCTGATGGATCACTAGCGATCCATGTAGTTTAAGTATTTTTGGATCATATCACTTGGACTACGCTCTTTGCATTATGTAGACGCTCTCCATGTAATTTCATAACTAGTTGTCTTGTTTTGATGGTGATTCATATACAGGTTGCACTGAACCATGACTGGAATTAGATGAATGCTCACTTCTCGAATTAGCTTGCTTGGAATATCATGAAACTTGGCAAACATCCCTAGAAAAGATATTGGTTCATGATGCAAGAAGTTTGGAGGATCCACGAGCAATCCTTATGGTGGTGGATCGCTAGTGATCCATCCCCTTAGCCTATTTTTGCATCTTTTCTCTTGGGTCTTTCTTCACTTCTTCTTTTGGTCCTTTTGGTTGATTCTTGAGTTGTTTTGACTTGACGTGGATGTTCTAGCTCTTGTTGAATTCTACTGGGTTAAAAACCCGATTAACATTTTCCCCTTAGAGCATGCCTTCATTGGAAACAAGGTGTGCTCTGGAAGTAACTGCTTTTGAGTTCCCATTTCGTGAAGTTTAATTAATCGTGTTGAGGCTATCAGGTGGATTTGGTTATTCATCCGTATGTTGAGTCTTCATTATGAACCATCATTGCTCATAAAAATAAATCAATTTCAATCCCACAACTTTCCAAATGCTTGCAAACAACACTTAGATCATACTTTGTGAGTTTGGAGAAAATCGATTGCAACTTGATGGATCGCTAGCTATCCATAGTCCATGGATTGCTAGCGATTTAGCAAAACTTTTCCATCCATTCTCCTATTTAGCTTTATTCGGGCCGATCCTTCACCATTTTACACTCTCCTTTCAAACTGAGCCAATCTTTCTACGACTCGAGCTAAACGCGACCAAACCCTAAGCCTGCACATGCCATCACCGTCATCAATCTCCACCATCGAAGCTTCCTACTACCCACCTCGCTCGACTTCACTGTCACCTTGAGCCAACCCCTAATGCCTGAAACATCGCTCGCCTGAATCGCTACCGAGCTTGCCCAGTTTGGATCGCCAACAACTTGAACTTGACCACATTTGTCTTCTGACTCGAGGTTGGTGATGTGGATTTTGGCATAGTATTAGCAATTGGTGATGAAGTCGTATTGGTGACGGATGCAATGGAAAATTCGAGCTGATTATGACTTTGTGGAAGAAGATAGTAAATCGAGTCTTGAATTTTTCACGAAACAAAGCCCGGGTTTTGCCCCGGTGCGTGACATGTTTTGCTATCTTCATCTACGGAATCATAAATAACTTGCACCAAGTTTCACCATTGATCCTGGCACTTCATCTTGCAGATTAATTTTGGTTTTTCTGGGATGTGACAATAGCTTAGGGTAGCGTCTCATATGCAGCTCATGCTGTTATCACTTTCCAAAGAACTATAATCGACTTATGCTGAGAATTTTCTATTCGATTCGGAACTATCGATCTATAGTTTTTTACTTTGGATTGGTCCTATCATTGAATAGTTGGTGTACCTGGAATAGGAAGATCTTTTCGTGTTGCTTCAAACAGCGGATCCGTTATCGATCGTTGATCGGTAACGGGTAAGTGTAGGAGAAATAACTTTAATGAATGATACGAAAAGCCTTTTCCTTTCTTTGCTATGAGTGAACTATCTACACATGATAAAGCATTCGTATTGTTCAGGACACCGAGCCCATCCCACATAAATAACACACTACAATTGCCTCAGTCAATGCTTGAAATCCGATGAGTTGGCATAAATAGTAGTTTTTTTGAAATTCAAGTGTTAAACATATGGGGACTTCTAGTTATAAATAGAATTACCTGACCGTGATAGATACAAGTTCTGTTATATAGAATGAAGCACCCGTCATCCCATCATAAATACAGTGAAGGAAGTCCAGCACTCTCAGAAGCCGAATCGACATCAATTATGCCTTCACAAATGGTTTCAGCAACGCCTACTTCTTCGGCACCACTAGCTGAATATGGTCAATTGGTTCCAGTTGGTCCTGTTGTTGATCGAACTCCTTTAAAATTTAGAGTTTTACTCAACCCTCTAGAGAGAGCTTCTACTATAATTTCTGCTAAAGTCCTACACAACATTTGTTTATAGCATGGCATTCCGTATGATGACGTATGCCTTCCATTGAAAAACGAGTTTGCACACATGCCACCTTCAGGGTACACTCCCTGCCATCGGTACATGTGCTTGAATGGAGCAGTGCCCTCCTTTAATCATTTCTTAATAGCGACTCTTCTGAATTTTGGAATTGGCCCATTTCAGATTCACCCCAATGAATACGCGATTTTGACTTGTCTTCACGTTTTGTTTGTGCGGACATTCAATCGTGCCCCAAGCTTTGATGAGCTGAGATATTTCCTCTCATTCAAGAAGAGAGATGAATGTCAGCCTCATGTGATCATCGAGGCCTAAAGAAATCGCAAAATTATATTGTAGCTTCAAAGTAATTTGTCCCAGTTCAAGACCTAAATTTTTTTCGTTAGGTGTCGTATGGGATTTAATCGCTTTTGGACAACAGGGGGTAAGTCTTCACTTTAACTCATTGAGATTTAATATGATGGTGCGGTATTTTTAATAGACTGAATATTGCTTGCAGTTATTCCGAGGCCAAATAATGATCCATTAGTTGATCCCATCTTCCATAGTTTGAAGGCCATAGACGCTAGAGATAGATCGGTCAAGCCTTTGCTAATGGATGAGAATTTGCTTTGGTACGGGCTGTTGCATCCCGGGAGATCTGCCATCGCCGTTGAAGTTCCATCTCCTTCATATTCTAGGATTCGATCAAGCTCCACTTCTTCATCGCACGACTCCGAAGAAGGCGATCTACCAGAAGGAGAAGGTCCATCCGGTGGATCAACTAAAGAAATTCATGAAGGAAAAGGCGTTACGACTGGTGCTAGTTGCTTGATATTGATGCCCTCGATCCGAGAATAGGGGAAGAGGAGTTCAAGCAGCGTGAGGGCAAGGCTATGGTGATCACGGAAAAGGAGGAGGGTGAAATTGAGAATAGTAGTAGCTATAATTCCTCCTCTAATGATGAGGAATTTGATGCAAGTTCCAGTGAAGGAAACTTCGAAACGAAACTCCAGGAATGAGTCTTATTCTTTCGAATTCGCCTCCCCAAGAGATTATTGCTAAAGGTGCTCCCCCGACAGTTGAACGACTTCATGGTTCTCCACTTAAGGAAATCGATATCAACTTTGGGGACTTGAGTAACGTTTATGTAAACATCGATGAACTCGTAGGAGATGATTTCGAGTTCGAGGTTTTATCTTTTCACCCCGATCACGTTGTGTCTAGAGTTAGCTTGACTCCCACTATAGTCGCTTCCCGATCCAATTTGTGAAATCCTTTTAGGCCACCTATGACATTTTACACATTTCACTAGGGTCACGTTCACTTACATATGCATTGTTTGAGTTCATTTTCTGTCGCTAAAGTTCTTCATTCATTTTTTATATTAGGTACTATAGGAGGTTGTGGACTTTATGAGGACCTTGAACAATTTACAGACGCACAAAGCGGGTCAAGACGAACTTCAACCCTCATCAGCCTCGAGAAACCGAGGAAGAGTGAAGAACGAGGAAAGATTTGGAAGCTGAAGCTCGTCGTCATGATGACAGGGGCCGAAGTAGAGTTTATAGGAGTGGTTATGAGAAGAGAAAAACTCCCGACGATGGGAAGAACCATCCAAGAAATCGAAGGTAGATTGTGGTCCTCATCCTTCCAAGCACCAAGTATTTGCTCGACTCCAGTCGTAGTTGGAATTGAAATTCCGACTTCTACTGTTCAAGTCTATCCATCAACTCAGACTCCATCAACTCACATAGTGCTTTCTTCCAGTTCTTCAAGCTCCCGTAGAAGGCCAGCTTATATTCTTCTATCTGGTCCCCCTAAGATTGAAGCCGCGCTCCCCGGATGGTTTCTGAAGAGAGTTAAATTTGATCATGACTAGCGTCTGATCCATAAGGATTCTTATATGCCCCACCTTTAAGCGATTCAGAGTGATTTGGATCAAGCTGAAGGATGGGAGAAATTATGCAAGCAACTGGCGGATGTAGAATATGCCAGTATATGATTTTTGTTTGATGATAATAAACATATATATATTCATTTAAATGCATTTGTTATTGTACTATTTTATTTTTCCACATAATTAAATAAATATTTGTTGGATAAAATAAATAACTCAGAATTCATATTTAAACAAATTTTTTATTCAAACAAATATTTTATTACAAATTCAAATTGTACAAATTTGAGCTCTCACTACATTTTCAATTAAGACAAAATTTTCAAGTTACAATTTTTACCTCACTACATATTCACTCTCACTCGTATTTGATCTTCAACTTTGTTCCAGCCTGTATTCAGCATCTGAACCATCTACAAAATGAACACCGATGCAGTAAAATTGAAAAAGAAAATATTTTGCAGTACACAATAAAGTGTGTGTTTTGAAAATATTATTTTCCTCAGTTATTTGGGTTTTTCGTCATCATTTATTTTTAATCCATCTTACACGAACAACTTGTGACATACATAGTGTATCACTGTACATGCCACAAGGTCGTGCACACCGATATACACTTGCTTGTTAAAATTGCAGGGACAAGTGAGCATAAGGTCAAACCCAAGCAAAAGATGGATTCAACTCAGGTGCAATACAAAATGAAAACATTCAACACAGTAATGTCAAAGGAACCAGACTCCAACCAGAAATAACATACAACACCAAACCAGATCACCACACAATGCAACACAGACCAGAGGCACCATGCATACAACATGTACACCAGACTGTACATTGAAGTGCAACCAGACCAGACATGTATACAATGAACCAGAATCATATCAAGTGCACCAGACTGTAATGCTCATGAACACAATGTAAACTCAAGTTAAATGGAAAGCAACACATATGTACAAAGTGGTGCATATGTAGCTTCAGGAATGCACAACAACAACAAGTTTCAGGAGTGCTCGCAAAATCAACAATATGCAACATGATTTCAACGGAAACAAGACAATAGAGACATCATGGTGACACTTGAACCAGACTACAACACAATGAAGAAATGAATGAGCAAGATGAACTAGACTAGAGGCAAACATGAAAACACACATACAATAATGTCAGAACCAAGAATAGATTCACAACAACAATGCAACACATGTAGACATGAACTAGAACAGAATAGATGTGACAACAAAGGATTTATAACACAATGCAAGGAAACCACAGTTCATATATACAAGTTCAGTATTATCTACATGATGCAAGTGAACAAGTGCACCGAATAATCAAGTGACTGTAGTTTTACAAAGAGATGCAACAAGCAAAGTCGATCACACACATACATACATACATAAATACATATATGTATGTATATACATGGAGATGACACACAACAGAGCAATAATACGACGGTGAAGCAGCATGTATATACATATGCAACAGAGTGGACAACAAGGCACCAAAGCAATCACACACATACATACATATATGTATGTATATATGTATGGAGACCATCATTACTCAAAGCAATGTAAGGCTACCAAGTCCAGATAAATGAAATAATAAGAACTCAGACAAACTAATCAAAATGACAGTAAAGCAGTTTACATGGTTCATAGTACAGTTAATAACATTAACAGTTCAAACAAGAGCAAGGAAGCAGTTTGAGTAAAGTTGTTGAGCAAATCATGGTGAACCAGTCAGTTTTCAGGAGGTTAACAATATTTCTCGAATTCAAATGACAAGCTGGAAGGTGAACAAGTCAAGGCAGTAAAGAATGAAAAGCAAATTCAAATGATGATAAGATGAACAAGTCAGAATAATCACAACCGCTCAAGCAAAAATCAAATGGCCGAGCAAATTAATTGACGAATTAAAACCAAAATATACAAACAAAAATTTAGGGAATTTATCCCTATTTAACCCAAATTTAGCATCGGCAAATACCATTCAAGTTCAAGCAAAATCAGAGAGCAAGCCTTGAAATAAATCACGAAACTCGAATCGAAGTCGAGCAAAATCAAAATCGAAAAAGATAAAATCACGTACTAATTCATACCATTCGAGCTCGACATATTTGAAGCAGTCAAAGCAAAACAAAGAACAAAGATTAAAGAAGCATCGAAGCAAAATTGAGGAACGAAAAGCATCATGACAATCAATTTGAATCTCTAATCCAAGCGGCGGCTTCATCACAGCAAAACCCTAATTTTGAAAAGAGGAACAAAAGGAATCGGCTAAAGTGAAGTAACGAATTGGAATAAAGGATGTCTTTATTTTAATTGTTTGTTGGGCCAGTCTTATCTTTTTATTTTAGGCTTAAAATTTTAAAATAGGGTTTTATGTTTAAGTTTTATTTTATTTGTAATTTCTTTTTAAAGTTTGGTGAATTTCTAGTTGTGTAACTAGGTACGAACTACGGTTTTGTAGTTCAAGAATTCGCAACTCAGTGGCTGAGTAGTGGCAGGGTTTTGAGTTTAGAGTTAGGTTAGTCAAGTTAGCAGGTGTCGTAAGTTTACGTGTGTTTGTAAGCATCTGACTACTTAATTTCTAGTAGAAACCTTAGGGGCAGCACGTAGGTAGGTTTTTGCCGAAGCTGGGTAAATATGTGTGTGATTTTTACTGCATTACTTTCTGTTATTATTTTTATGCATTAATTTTATTATCATCCTATTCACCCCCCCTCTAGGGTGAAAACGATCCTACAAGTGGTATCAAAGCTAGGAACAAAAACCAATTTTTTGTTTTAAAAAATTTGATTTTTTAAAATGGCTTCTTCTAATAATGCTTTTGCTAAGGGCCAGTCCATAGTTAGACCACACATGTTCAATAGTGAATATGCTTATTGGAAAAATAGAATGAAAATTTTTCTGAAAACCATAGATGCATGGAATATTATTGAATCAGGATATAGCATACCAACAATAATGGTATATAATCAAGAAGTTGAAAAACCTATGGATCAATGGACAGATCTTGAAAATAAACTGCAAAATGCTAATGCTAAAGCTATGAATTCTATTATTTGTTCATTAGATCAAATTGAATTTAATCGTGTCTCACATTGTCTAACTGCGCAAGAAATTTTGCACACGATTGAAGTGACTCATGAAGGAACCTCCCAGGTTAAAGAATCTCACCTTGCCATGCTTAGTAGCGAGTACGAGAACTTCACAATGGCAAAGGATGAAAGTGTCAAAGAAATGTATGGACGGCTTTCTAATCTTGTATACAAATCAAAATCCCTAGGAAGACCATAAACAGAGCTGGAAATAGTTCGAAAAATCCTCAGAATTCTTCCACGAAATTTTGAATCAAAAGTGATTGCCATTCAAGAATCAAAGGATCTGAAACAAATTAAAGTTGAAGAACTCATCAAAAATCTCACCACTTATGAGCTAGAGATCAAATTCAAGGAAGAACATGAAGGAGGTGATATGTGAAAGAAATCAATAGCTCTCAAAGGAACAACGGAAAGTGAAGAAGATGATGATGGAGAAGGAGCAACTGAACTGCCACTGATAATAAAGAGATTCAAAAGGTGGAACAACAAATATGGAAATTCTGCCCTAAATCAACAACTGAAGAATAAAATCATCAAAGTTCTAGACAACGCAGAAGAGCAGGAGATCATTTGTCACAAGTGTAATAAACCTGGTCATATCAAGCCAAATTGTCCTCAAAATCAATTCAGCAAAGGAAAGAAACCAAAAAGAAGAAGCTTTGTAGCAACTTGGGATGACAGTGATGAAAATGATAAAAGCACTAGCAGTGAGAGTAAAAGAGAAAATCTGTGTCTTCGAGGAGAAATAAGTGACAGCGATGATGACGAGCCAAGCGAGGTATCAAAACTTACTCACTCACAATTACTTATATATTTTCATGAAGTAAATGGCTGTTTTGAAAGACTTAGGGAGAAATACGCTAGAATTGAATCACAAAGAGATAGTTTGATATGACTAAATAAGCATCTTGATAAATTAGTTAAAAACTATAGAAATAAGAGCCTTAAGTGTGATAATTGTCCATCATTAGAAGAGGAAATAAAAAAAATCAGAAACTAGAATTAAATCGCTTGAAAATGAAATTCTGATTTTGAAAGAAAGTGAAAATACTAGAGAAAATTCTATAAAGAAGTGCACTTTGTTATTGAATGAAAATGAATCTCTCAAGTCACAAGTCCAACAATTGTCTACAATTTAGGAAAATTCTGCAAAGGAGAAATGTAACGATCCACATTTTCGCGCTCGAAAATCGACATCCATACTTTACATCGTACTCGAATGCCGTAGATTCGACCGTTCAAATCCGAGTCGCCGGAGCTTATAACAACATTAAGTAAACAACACAGCGGAGAAGAAAAAGAATATAGACATCCAACATTTGATACAATATCCAGATACAATGATGATACAATGAATATCTATATACATCAGAGATATGATACAACAAATAGCAGCGGAAAAGAAAAACGATAATATCAGCAGCGGATAGTCTCCATCTTCAAAACGCCAATCCGGAAATAGCTTGAACTCTCAATAACGATACACAAAGATAAGCAAGTGCAGTCCATATCCAAAGACTGAACTAGCTCCAGATAATCTACTAAATCTGAATATCTGAAAAACCAAACTCTAGACTGCTCGTGTAGAAAATTTTTGAGCACCCAGAGTTTAGGAAATGAACAATAAACTCCGAGTCAGTCGTGGGACTGGTGTGAGCAACAAAAACAGTTTATCTTTAAAAACAAATAGCAAAAGAATTTTAAACATTGAAATCCGCAATGCTTTTAGAAAATGAAACTACCATATGACCTCCCACCACACACACAATGCAAACGCAGAATTGGAGGAGATTTCTTCTTATGATAGTCAAAGATGCTTACTACGCAAATCAAATCATTTGATATTATTATTAGTGCATAGTGTAGAAAACATTTCGAAAGTATAATATTAATCTTAGCCAACATAGACATTTCGAACTATGCCTACTATAGCTACCATCTAAACAGTGGTGACCACCGTACGTAAATGGCAGGTTCTACAACTAATACCGTACAAAGTTCGTATTGGAAGATGGATTTCCAACAAATGGTCAGGCTAAGGAACTTCCTATCCACGATGGGTACGTCCCTGGAATAGACGACCCGAGAACCTAACCGGATCTCTGCCAACACAAGGCCGGGTTACCTCTGCAAAAATAGGTAACTACTGACACGCGTATGCCATCCCCCGATCGTAACCGATCTTCCCGAGGATCCCCGATTTCCAACAACCACAAAGTAATAAATTTGCAGCAACCACAGAGGTTAAGTATCTGGGCTCCATACCATGATACCACCTTTATCCAGAAGGAATGACATACACTAAGGGGCGCTACTCCCTAGAACCTTGCCGCATTCTTCCTGTTTTGACCATTTCCGGGGTGTGAGGCTCGACGAAGTCTCGTCCACAAAGCTACGCTTTGTTCACAAAGCCATGCTTCGGGTCAAACAAATGATCAACCTATGATCACAAAGATATAAGATCAAACAAATGATCATATCGCAAATGATCAAACACTGATCATCACACAGCAACACTCAGCATGCCACATTACCAAATTGGGATATATCGCTGATAACTTCAACTACATAACCTCTGAGCTCGTACGTCTCAGAGAAGGGTGTTAAGCTAAGAGAATAAATTCTCCGCCACCAACAGATATGTATTTGAAAGAAATCGGCTTTATATCTCAAAGTGTAATGTCAGACATGTATCCATACAAGTCTGTTCCGGGTTCGAACAGAACCGAAGGCACTTCTCACGAAGCCCTTGCAAATCCGGATAATTTTCAAATCACGTCCAGACTTCCCATCACAAAAAGAGTGATATAAATCTCTATACCGGGAGCTACCCAGTGCAGAGACATTCGACAGGTTGTCCTTTCATTTTCGAAAATATCCGGTCTTCAACACCGGTCTTCAAATGCTATCCATATACGACGTATCACTATTCGGAATGGGTTATATGACACAGATGTCTTTTCCCGGCTAACCCGAATAGTGAGCGCAATATTCAAAAACAAATGGATAATGGGATTTCAATTAAGTCACAATTTAAACCCAAACTTTCTCTTTCAAATGGTTAAACAAATTTCCATTTTAATCTTTTTTAAACAAAAAGATTTAATTCACAAAGTTCACTTAATTTCACAAAGATTCATTCACAGATTTTCCAAATCGATTTCCATTTCAATTTAATAAATTCGTTGAATCTTTAAATCAAAGATTTAACAAATAGCTTTCAAAACAATTTCATTTCGAATGGTTTAACAAAACATCATTTTAAATCTGTTAAAAAAATAGATTTAATTCATAGTTTTCGAAAAGAATTCATTTATAACTTGGAAAACCATTTTTCAATTCACTTGAAATTCCTTTACCTAAATTGGAATTTCATTTCTTATCTAAAAGCTTTTATTCTTTGAAAACAACAGTTTTCATTCTGGAAATCTGATTCATTTATACGAGTTAAGGTTCTTGGGTTAAATCCAAATTCCCAACTTATACTTTTAAAATGGTTTAAATTCATATAAACACATTTATATCATCTTTACTCCCTAGTTTCCAAATCATAGCTTAATTTCAAACTTGAATCCAAATTTAAATCTAACTATTTAAATTTTCAAAAACTCGGTTAAGTTATTCAAAATAACTTTTATCTTTGAAATTCCATTTCAAAAGCTTTTTACTTTAACCCCGAATTTCTAATTTCAAAATCAATTGAAATTAAAATTTCAATTTCAAAAACATCAAATTTAAATTATCTGTGACTTAACCGATTTCCACGTGAAATCCATATTTGTGTGTGCAAAGGTGTAGTCCAGGGGTTTCACACACAATAGTGCAACATCAATCATCACAGATATATCGATAAGCGATATAATCGATAACGCTTATCTTCATTCACAGATCACAGATATAATAAACTTATCGGTCACAAAGATTCACAATTACAATTCGATGTGGGTTTCGGATAACCAACTGGAATCCGACTCCCTGTCGCATCGAAATTCAAATGCCGTTTACGGGTCAAGGGTTTCATATTCACATAGTAATATATCACAGAAATAGAAATCACAGCTAAGTAAACTACAGATCACAACATAAATCAGGGTGTATCACAAAGCATTATATATCAGGGATATCAAACAATCAAGTCATCCAATAGAATCCAAACATTCATAAGTAAGGTCAAGTATTCAATAGTCATTTATAAGTAGTATAAATTAATTGTTTAATCCTAATTAATTCAATTTGTTTCCAATCAAATTTATTTACTTATGAATTTATTATCCAATTCTGATTTATTAATTACAACTCATTAGATATAAATTACTTTATTAATCATCTTAATTAATTTTTCCTTAATTGCTCATTTAATAAATTAATTATCCATAATAAATTATCTCCATAAGTTAATCCTTTAATAAACTACAAAGGTAATTACCCAAATTACTTCATTTATAAATCATCTTCACTCATTTCATTCCAGTAATTATCATTAACTACTTCCTTAAGTAATTATCTTCATTTATTCAACTAAGTAATTACACTCATCCAATTATCAAATGGTTTCCTTAAATAAATTAAACTAAAATAAATAAATTTTAATTAATCAAAATATCAAAATTTGTTGAAATAAGTAATTAGTCCCTTAATTACTTTCATTAAGTGAATATTTTTAAGTAATTAATCATCCTTAAATTAACTATTCTTTAATTACTTATTAATCAAACTTAAATTATTTGTTGATTTACCATGATTACTTTTATTAAGTACTTTACTTTCAAGTAGTTAATTTCCTTTTTATTTCATTTCAAATTTTAAGATTGAAAATAACTTTTAAATCTTTCGTAATCAAATTTAAATTAAAGGAATTTCTAGATTTCTTAACTAAATGTTTAAGGAAACAATTTAGTATAGTTAAAGTAACTTATATAAGAAGTTTAACCAAATTCATTTGTCTTAAATTTCAAAAACTATGTTTAAATTCCTTTTTATAAAACTGTTTAAAAATCTACTCTCTTTAAGTTTAAAATTTGAAAACCTGTAACTACTAACAGTTAACCAGTTTTAAACATCATATAACTACTCGAGTAACCCTCCAAATTTCCCGAGCCCATCTTCGAGGAAACTTCCCAGACTCTCGAGCAAAACCACGAGCCTCTTCTTCTTCTCCAAAGCACATACCTTCCAGGTGCACAAACGTACACGCGTGCACCTACCCCATCAACTCCAGCCACTGTAGGCCATCGCGAACATCGTCAACGACCACACAAACGCACGCGAGCCTCCTCGAACTCTCAGATCACCCAACCACCGCGCGAATCAAAATCGAGGAGATAACCCCAAACCTGGAAACAAACTGTAACCCACCATCCACCTATCAACGCCGCGTTCTCGACGCCTCGGCCACCAGCGTTCATGAAATTCCGGCTACGTCTTCCGCTACCAGTCCACCTCCATTACCCAAAACCCGATAGAACTCGATCGTCTCTAGAAATCGCGACGATCACATTTCCAATCAACAGACAAACTAGGGTTCTAGACATGAAACCACTGCCACGACTTCCTCGATGGATTCGATCACCATCAACCATTTTTCCTGGCCTCTCCGATCACTCACCTACCTCTAGAAAGGACCTCAGCCACTCCGACCACAGGGATCCCCCAAATACCTCAGAAACATCATTTCTGGTCAAACCAGAAATGCTCCCTCATCCTTGAACTAAAAATTAGGATTTAGCTTTTAAAAATCACGAATTAGTTCAGGGTTTCAGTTTATATTACTGGATTGTCCAATTTTCATATTTGAAATTTTCACAAATTCAAGCTTCTGTTCATTTGATTCCCAATTGAATTTTTAATGCATTTTAACTTGATTAAAGTTTTAATCTAAATCTAGGATTGAACAAACAGTTATATATTTTTTTCTTTTCGCTTAAATTCTAACCAAAACTATATCTAGAGATTTGGGATTTTAAACAGAACTGATGTCTGGAAAGAAACAGAGAAATCTCAGATGAAAACTATCATACACACACATACAATCATCCATATATATATACACAGAAAGGCATAGATATATATACATACAAACATACATATTTCAGACATTGATCAAGCAACTGATTTATTTCTAAGTTTTAAAAGTGTTACTCACAATTGATTTCCAGGAAGAAGAAAGAACAGAGGTGCCTTGTTTTGGAACAGGCTATTAAAATTTGCAAACTGGAGCTTTCTTTGATTTCTGGTTTTGTCGATTTGCATTGTTGTGAGATGTCGAATTTCTTTTGTTTTAAGTTTTCAAGAGGATGCTTGCTTCAGACATTTTTCCTTAGCTTCGAATGAATAAAACTGAGTGGAAGGTTTGATGTATAAAGAAGATTACAGGTTGATACTCTTGTACAATACAAGGCATGGCTGAAGTGTTTGGAGTTATGGGCTAGAGATATGGCATTTATTGTTGAGTACTTTGTGTTTTTATATGCTTTCTTTTTTTGTTTTCAGCTGAGGTATGTTGTATTTTGTACTTGTTAATTATTTGTTTTGCCTTGTTTGTTTGTATTTTACTTTGTTTATTTGTACAAAGATATTCTACTATCTTTGCTTTCGGCTGGGAAGATGATTTTTTTGGTATCTTAGAGGTGTCTTGCTTTACATATGTGAATGTATTTTATTAGCTTGAATACTTGTCTTTTATTTGTTTGATTTATTTTATTTCTTGTTTTGTTTACAACTTATACTTGTTGTCTTGTTTATATTTTTATTTCTTTTGTTTGTTTTTTATTTATTTCTCATTTATTTTAACTTAAATTATCATCATCATTTATCTACACTTCAATCAAAAATATATCTATACATATTATTTCAAATTTATTATTATTTATTAACTCTAATATTTATCTTATGTGTTACTTTATATTGGATAAAAACTATATATATATTTATACCCCAAATATTTATTAAACCATCAATAATAAATTCAAAATTAATTATTATTATTATTATTTATATTTTAAACCATTTAAATTATTTATTTACAATCCAAACTCAAGTCAAATATATCTATATATTTATTATTCACAAATTCACTCATATTTGAATCGGGGAAACTCGCTCTAATATTCTAATTAAATTAACTAATTTTTTTCCAAAAATTCATTTAATTACTCAATTTAACTCAAAATTCAATAAATTATTAATTTGAATAAATTTAAATTTCGGGGTCGTTACAAGAAAGGTCACTAAATATACTACTAGGGAACAAACTGTTAATACTATTAGACATGGACTTAGGTATACTCAATCTGAAAGAGTTAGAAGTGAAACTAATCATGTCAATTCCAAGTGCATGATTTGTGAAAAAATTAGACACAATCACAACAATTGCTGGTATAGACCCAAATACGTGAAAACCATATCAATTTGGGTTCCTAAAGGCATGAATGTAAAATCCCTTAAAGTCAAATAAATATAGGTGCCAAAAGGAATAAACATAAACTATTTTGGTTCTATGCAAACTTGTTTTTCAAAATCGATTGTCACTAACAATCATGGACCTATAAAAACAAATAGGTGACAAAAATCTTTCCTCGTGTAGGTGTGTTGGCAGGCTAAGGAATAGCAAGAGTGTTACCTGGATTCTGACTGTTCCAGGCATATGACGGATGACAAATCAAAGTTTCTTAGCTTAGAGAAATACAAAGGTGACAGAATCACAATGGGCAACAACGATGTATTATATGTTGAAAATCTACACCATAATCTGATTTCAATCAGCTAGTAAGAGGAAATGTAATCAAACAAGGATGAAAAAGGTAAGGTTGTTGATCAAAAGAAATGTCGAGGTATGATTGGATCACTTTTTTATCTTACTGCATCTATACCTGACATTATGTTCTCTGTTTGCTTATGTGCACGGTTTCAATCAAATCCAAAAGAATCTCATTAAAAAGCTGTAAAAAGGATTATTAGGTATTTTTTGCACATCTCATGGTTTGGTCTATGGTATCTAACTAATTATAACTTTGAGTTAAAGGGGTATTCAGATGTAGATTATGCCGGTAGTCTAGTTGATAGAAAAAGTACCAGTGGAACGTGTTTTATGTTGGGACATTCGTTAGTTGCATCACATTTTCAAAGAAAATATCGGCATAATTTTCATTTCAACTGATTTTCAATTGGAAAACACTTTTACAAAACCCCTTCCAGAAAATAGTTTCTATGGACTCCATCTCAGTTTAGGCACTTCATAAATTTGATTTTTGGATTTGATCTTAAATGCCTATGTTAACTAATCTGACTCCCTACTGATTATCAAAAAGATAAATAATGACTGAATAAAGTGATGAGTGTTGATATTAATCATACATTATGACTTAAAATAGTATATTTAATAAATTTCTTTAAAAATTTAAACAAAATTTGTAATAACTTTGGTTGGTAAAAAATTCCATGACCATCTCTATTTCTATCATATTTCTACGACTATCACTCATCAAAATCCAATATAGTATGTCAAAATGTGGTATTTAAACAGGAATTTTTTTTTAATTAATTAGCAATAAAATTATCCAAAAGTACTCACTCTCATTTAAAAGTCCTCACGGTTATGCAAGGGTGAACTACTTGGAATCTTTGATTATGTGCTTTCATGCTCATTTAAAAGTCCTCACGCTAATGCATGTATGGAACGCATATCAAAATTGATTATTAAATAGGCTAGTTGATTCTAATCCCATTTAAAAGTCCTCACAGATATGTGTGGTTAGAAGGTGCTTGAAATTCATTTTTTTTAAATTAAGGAATACTACTAATCTCATTAAAAAGTCTTAACAGTTATGCATGGTTAGTAAGTATTCAACAATTTCCTGTCATAAATATACCACAAATGAACATGACTATATGGTTTTCTATGCCGACACACCTTTATCACTCTAAATGGAATATGTGCCTAACAAAGTATTTATGATTTTTTTTTGATTTTTTATTTAAATTTAATATTTATACTCAATTAGGTATTAATGTTGTATTAATGTCTATCACTTTATCTCTATTTTCTAGCACTATTACTCTTTTGCTGATAACAAAAGGGGGAGAGGGAATTTAAGATTTTGGCAAATAAGTTCAAATTTTTTATTTGCATATTCTCATCTAGGCTCATTGCATTTTTGTTGTTTTTTTATTTGCATATTTTTTATTTTCATGCATATGTGAAGGGGGAGCTTTGTTGTAGGGCGAGTATTCAAATAGGGGGAGCTAATAGAATTCATCAAGATCAAATACATTTAATAAAGTCAAAATCTTAATATATGTTTGTTAACATCAAAAGGGAGAGATTATAGAATATACTAGTATATGATTTTTGTTTGATGATAATAAGCATATATATATATATATTCATTTAAACGTATTTGTTATTGTACTATTTTATTTTTCCATATAATTAAATAAATATTTGTTGAATAAAATAAATAACTCAGAATTCATATTTAAACAAATATTTTATTCAAACAAATATTTTATTACAAATTCAAATAGTACAAATTTGAGCTCTCACTACATTTACACATTTTCAATTACAACACAATTTTCAATTACTACATATTCACTCTCACTCATATTTGATCTTCAACTTTATTCCAGCCTGTATCTAGCATCTGAACCATCTGCAAAATAAACACCGACGTAGTAAAATTGAAAAAGAAAATATTTTGCAATGCCCAATAAAGTGTGTGTTTTGAAAATATTATTTGCCTCAGTTATTTGGGTTGTTCATCATCATTTATTTTAATCCATCTTACACGAACAACTTGTGACATGCACAGTGTATCACTGTACATGCCACAAGGTCGTGCACACCGATATACACTTGCTTGTTAAAATCGCAGGGACAGGTGAGCACAAGATCAAACCCAAGCAAAAGCTGGATTCAACTCAGGTGCAATACAAAATGAAAACATTCAACACAACAATGTCAAAGGAACCAGACTCCAACCAGAAATAACATACAACACCAAACCAGATCACCGCACAATGCAACACAGACCAGAGGCACACATGCATACAACATGTACACCAGATTGTACACTGAAGTGCAACCAGACCAGACATGTATACAATGGACCAGAATCATATCAAGTGCACCAGACTGTAATGCTCATGAACACAATGTAAACTCAAGTTAAATGGAAAGCAACACATATGTACAAAGTGGTGGACATGTAGCTTCAGGAATGCACAACAACAACAAGTTTCAGGAGTGCTCACAAAATCAACAAGTTTCAGGAGTGTTCACAAAATCAACAATATGCAACATGATTTCAAGGGAAACAAGACTCCAAAGACATCATGGTGATACTTGAACCAGACTACAACACAATGAAGAAATGAATGAGCAAGATGAACCAGACCAGAGGCAAACATGAACACACACATACAATAATGTTAGAACCCAGACTAGATTCACAAATCCTATGCAACACATGTAGACATGAACCAGAACAGAACAGATGTGACAACAAAGGGTTCATAACACAATGCAAGGAAACCACAGTTCATATATACAAGTTCAGTATTATCTACACGATGCAAGTGAACAAGTGCACTGAATAATCAAGTGACTGTAGTTTTACAAAGAGATGCAACAAGCAAAGTCGATCACACACATATATACATACATATATGTATGTATGTATATACATGGAGATGACACACAACAGGCCAATAATATGACGGTGAAGCAACATGTATATACATATGCAACAGAGTGGACATCAAGGCACCAAAGCAATTACACACACACACACATACATACATACATACATACATACATACATACATACATACATACATACATACATACATACATACATGCATATATGTACATATATATGTATGGAGACCATCATTACTCGAAGCAATGCAAGGCTACCAAGTCCAGATAAATGAAATAATAAGAACTCAGACAAACTAATCAAAATGACAGTGAACCAGTTTACATGGTTCATAGTACAGTTATTAAAATTAGCAGTTCGAATAAGAGCAAGGAAGCAGTTTGACTAAAGTCGCTGAGCAAATCATGGTGAACCAGTCAGTTTCAAGAGGTCAACAATATATCTCGAATTCAAATGACAAGATGGAAGATGAACAAGTCAAGGCAGTAAAGAATGGACAACAAATTAAAATGATGATAAGATGAACAAGTTAGAATAATCACAATCGCTCAAGCAAAAATCAAATAGCCGAGCAAATTAATTGACGAATTAAAACCAAAATATACTAACAAAAATTTAGGGAGTTTATCCTTATTTAACCCAAATTCATCATCGGCAAATACCATTCGAGTTCAAGCAAAATTAGAGAGCAAGCCTTGAAATAAATCACGAAACTCAAATCGAAGTCGAGCAAAATCAAAATCGAAAAGAGAAAATCACATACCAATTCATACCATTAAAGCTCGACATATTTGAAGCAGCCGAACCAAAACAAAGAACAAAGATTAAAGAAGCATCGAAGCAAAATTGAGGAACGAAAGGCACCACGACAATCAATTTGAACCTCTAAACCAAGCGACGGCTTCATCACAGCAAAACCCTAATTTTGATAAGAGGAACAAAAGGAATTGGTTGAAGTGAAGTAATGAATTGGAATAAATGATGTTTTTATTTTAATTTTTTGTTGAACTGGTCTTATCTTTCTATTTTGGGCTTAAAATTTTAAAATAGGGTTTTGTGTTTAAGTTTTATTTTATTTGTAATTTCTTTTTAAAATTTGGTGAATTTCTAGTTGTGTAACTAGGTACGAACTACGGTTTTTTAGTTCGAGAATTCACAACTCGGTGGTTGAGTTGTGGCAGGGTTTTGAGCTTAGAGTTAGGTTAGTCAAGTTAGCAGGTGTCGCAAGTTTACATGTGTTTGTAAGCGTCTAAAAATTATTTTCTAGTAGAAACCTTAGGGGCAGTACATAGGCAGGTTTTTGCCGAAGATGGGTAAATCTGTGTGTGATTTTTACTGCATTACTTTGTGTTATTATTTTTCTTTCCGCATTAATTTTAGTATCTTCCTATTCACCCCCCTCTAGGGTGAAAATGATCCTACAGTAGATACAAATCGTAACAACTACCAAGAGATCCTTTCCTTCGAGTAAGAAAAGGATGATTACGAGAGGATGTTAATGGAACGTGATGCCATAATTAAGCAACTGACAAAGGAGAGGGATACTGCAATTCGAGAGAGTAAGAGCAACGCTAGTTTGCTAAAGGAATTGAAAGAGGCTCACACAAAAATCAAGATCATGTTCAGAGATGAAATCAAGAAGGCCCATGCTGATGAGGTTAAGCTGAAAAAGGAGCTTGAAATTCGAGACGAAATCATCGAAGCTCGGAAGAGAACTATTGCAGGTCATGACAAAGCTGTCGAAGCTCATAAAAAGACAATTGCTGATTATGCGGGAATGGTGGAATCCCGTGGCAAGACCATTTTTGACCAGGCTCAAATGATTGCTTCGCTTCAAAAAAGCGCAGCTTAACGTTGAAAAAACCCAAGTTAAAGTTGAGAAGGCCATTGTGACGGCGCACTACTTAAGGCTGCATGATACCTTCGAAAGGAAGATGGAGAAGATGATGACACCATCCTGAATTTCTATGTCAACTCCTTGTTGCATTAAGGCAGCCCCAACTATCCGGAGCGCAAATTCCTGCATACTCTTGCTGTGGTTTGGGAAGAAGTTCTAGCCCGTTTTTTGAGAAAACGGGGATGTATACACCGAGCAAGAGTTAGAGGACGCCTATCTCAACAAAGATTCGAAGAGGGCTTTGGTAGAGGGTCAAGAGATTACTCGGATTGAGAGGTCGAGAGAGGCCATCGATGCTACTGCAACTACAACTGCTAAAGTGCTATCAGAGCCTTTCAATTCTAGGCCTGGCGAATCATCAAAGCAGCCTCATGATCAGTCAGGAACTATTTCGGGTTCAACCGGTACTGCCTTGTTGTCCACCCCTTCAACAGCTGTTTCAGAAGCCTTGGATGATCCTGGAACTTCACCAAAGATCGTGCAGCCATCGAAAGAAGGAGACAATGGAGAGTATGAGGTTGAAATTCTCAGCTACACTTCTGATGTAGGTAACCTTCTTGTCTCTCCCTAGTTTGAGAATTTTCAGCTCACACCACAAGAACAAGATGGATTGAATGCTTCCATTTTTGACCTTATAGGTTTGTCTTCTTTGCCTATTGAACTGCCAATTTCTTCGGTCCCAGGGCCTACTACTATTTCGACTGCTTCGACGCTTGTTTTTTTTTGCTGCTTCGATCACTATGTCTGTGTCTGGCTCACAACCAGGGCTGAAATATGAGTATATTGCTGCATTCCATACCTTCAGAGGGCAATTTAACAACACCTGACACACAAGAGCTAACATACCAAGCTAGCCAGATAAGTAAAACTGAACAGTAGATGGTGGCAGTTAAGAGGGAAAAGATTGAGGACTGAATGTCTTTGAGGAGCTCCCATAAGTCCCGAAAGCACAAGACCAAGGAGGAATCTTCCAAGGGCGTCGAAGAACAAGGAGGAGACATAGGCACGGAGGCGATAATTAATATCTCTGGCAGCGATACAACTCCTGGTGGGGATGCTGAGGGGAAGAAGAAACTTCAAACCAAAGGCAGGAAAGGAAGTGGTGGAAAGAAACACTGACAGGCTCGAGTGACAGTGGAGCTGGATATTGGAACATTATGATTTGTTTGACATGTATTTTGTACAAGTGCAGAGTCTGCACTTATTACCTTTGTTGTTGTAGCATCTGTACTTTTCTTTTTGTTGGCTGATGTTATGTGGGAATGACCCCCACATTTTGACTTTATACAGGAAATGTTATAAGGAATGAAAGGTTGATGTTTCTACTATCATCTCTTCTGTGTTCTTCCTTATTTATCAGGTACTTAGCTTTTTTTTATACTACTTATATGTGCACATAGCACGATTGCTTGTTATACAGTTTCTATACTTCACATTGTCGTGCCGTGCTTCGCGGTATATGATGCCTTTATTTCCATGATCTCACGCATTATGCATGCATTTTATAACTTTATAACTAGATCCGTTGTGATTGCCAAAATTCTTTGTTTGGAGAAATGGACCTGTGGAGTAGTTTTCCTTTCAACTAAATGTTGGTATGTTTGTGCCCCCTACTTTACATGGTTGTTTTCTCCATACACTTGACAAATGACCGGTTGATCCGAGCGATTCCTCGGATGTCTGCAACTGAATCTACTTTGTGATTCCTATCTTCGAGAACTTGTG
This sequence comes from Allium fistulosum, assembly GCA_030737815.1. NCBI lineage: Eukaryota > Viridiplantae > Streptophyta > Magnoliopsida > Asparagales > Amaryllidaceae > Allium > Allium fistulosum. The sequence continues at coordinate 640,921,107 of CM060901.1, forward strand.
ACTCGACCTCCTCGATTCCAGAGATTTTTTTGGTCAACGATCGAAATTCTTTACCGATTTCTAGTTGTGTGACATTGCTGGATTCATGTCAATTACTTTTGATAGTGGGAGTGGATTCATGTTAGTCCTACAATAGATGAGTTTTACGGTGTTGTTAGGACAATACCGGTACTTACAAGATCTTCATGGTTTGCTGATAGTGCCGGAGCAACATCAAGTAGTACTTCTACGGAATGCGCTGCTTTTAAGAGTGCGCAACTTACGAAATGTGCGACTTTTAAGAGTGTGTGGCTTACGAAATGCATGACTTGAGTAATTATATTTTCTTGGGCATGATTCCACAACCCAAGAAGCGGTGCACAACTTACAAAATGCGCGGCTTTGATTTGGACCTTCCCAGTGTTGCCGAAGCAACACCGGTTCTTAGAAGGCAGGGATCGAGTTCCGTCGATCCAACGGTTTTAGTCGATTTGCTTTGGTTGATTCGGGGGGTAGATGGGGCATACTTAAGCATTTTTCCACTGTCTCAAGCAACAATCGGATGGTTTTAAGTCAATTTGACCTCGTCGACTCAACAGGTTACTTTTGTAAACACAGTTTTATTGGTTCAAAAAGCAAAGCAATTTATTAATAAAAGTTGGGAAAGTTCTGCCTACTTACAATGCCTCCGCTATTCCAAGATGGCTTATTTGCAGGAAAGAGGAAATACATAAGATAGACTTAGATAAAGTAACGACGCAGCGATTCGCTGTACCAAGCTCGAGGAATTTTGGTTCCATCAATGGTTGTTGGCTTGAATGTGGCATCCCCTAGCTTCTGGCCGATCATAAAGGGCCTTTCCCAGTTTGGCCTGAATGTTCCTAGTATAGGGTAGACCCGTTTGAGGATAAGGTCTCCCACTTTGAAAGTACGGTTACGGACTTTGGAATTAAAATATCATGCGACCCTTTTCTGGTGAGCAACACTCCTTAACTCGGCTTCTTCCCTCTTCTCATCGACCTTGTCAAGCGACTCGAGTAGGAGCTGCTCGTTTTGCCTTTGATTGAAGTTTTGCCTTCGATGAGAGGGGACTTCTAGCTCGACTAGGATCATTGCGTCTGAACCATATGTCAGGGCAAATGGGGAGTGCCCGGTTGCATATTTGTGCATTGTCTTGTAAGCCCATAGAGTGAGTGGAAGTTCATCAACCCAATTTCCTCTAGCTTTAGTTAGCTGCTTTTTAATGGTGGACTTGATGATCTTGTTCACTGCTTCCACTTGCCCGTTTGCCTGCGGATGTGCAATAGCGGAAAAGATTTTCTCGATTCAGAAGCATCTGTAGAAGTCTTTAAATTCAGCGCTTTCAAATTGAGTCCCATTATCCGTGATGATTTTTTTGGCACTCCTACCCGCAAATAATGTTTTTAGTGAAAAATTTAATAACTTTCTTTGTGGTGATAATGGCCAGCGGTTCCTCTTTGGCCCATTTGGTGAAATAGTCAACAACAACTATATCATATTTGGATCCTCCTTTGGTCATTGGTAATACATCAATCAGATCGATTCCTCAGATCGTGAATGGCCATGGGCTGACCATCTATGTTAGCTCTATCGAAGGAGTTCTTTTGATCTTGCTGAATCTTTGGCATTGATCGCACCATCTGGCATAATCTGCTACATTGCGGTTTACTGTTGGCCAAGACTACCTATATCGAAGAACTTTCTTTGCGAGGGTTTCCCCCATAGTGTGATCTCCGCAGTCGCATTTATGAACTTCCCTGAGGATTCTTCGGGCTTTGTCGTTGGTCACACACCTGAGCAAGGGGGTAGAGAATCCCCTTCGGTAGAACATCCCATCCTGTACTATAAACCGCGGTGCCTTTCGAAGGAGCTTTTTCCGTTGATTCTTGTCTACAGGGAGTGTTCCTCTGATCAAATACTTCTTGATCGGTGTCATCCATGTTTTTGGTTCTTCGGTTGTTTCAAAAATACGGTCGATATCCATCTTGCTTACGCTTGGAGCAATCAGAGTTTTGACTAGGACTAGCCCCATGGACTGAGCTTCTCCGAAACTAGCCAGTTTGGCTAGATAGTCTGCCTTCATGTTTTGTTCCCTCGGGATACGAGATATGGTGTAATGTTCGATGTCATTCAGTAGTTCCTGCTCTTTTGGTAGATACGAGGCGAGGTTCTCTCCCTGAGCTTGGTATTTGCCTTTCACCTAACAGATGACTAATTGAGAGTCGCTATAGATATGTACGGACTTTATCCCAAGTTCCTTCACAACTTTCAACCCGGTTATATATTCTTCGTATTCCACTTCGTTATTTGTTGCAGGGAATTCCAAGCATAAGGAATAGCAAATGGATCATCATTCGGGAGTTTCGAGCACTACTCCTGCCCTCGAGCAAAAGTTATTAGATGCACCATCGACGAATAACTTCCAACGTATCTCCACTTCCAGAGTAATTTCTTCTTCGTTATCTCGTATCATAAACCCGGCAATGAAGTCTGTCTATGCCTGCCCATTGATTTCCCTTCGAGGGTGATAAGTGATTTCATATTAACTCAATTTGATGTTCCATTTGATAAGCCATCCAGAGGTCTCGGGGTAGTACAACACTTGCTTCAAGGGTTGATATGTTAGTACTTTAATTAGGTGTGCCTAGAAGTATGGTCATAACTTTCTGGATGTGATCAAAAGGCAATATGCTAATTTTTCCAATTTCGGACAGTTCTTCTCGGCTCCAGTGAATCATTTACTGATATAATATACAGGTTGTTGGATCTTAGCTTCTTTTCATACGAGCGTGACACTTAATGCATGGGCTGAGACTGCTAAGTAGATAAACAAGTCTTCTCCGTCTACCGGCTTGGATAGGATAGCAGGGTTTCCATATGTCACAGCAGCTCTTCGAACGCAGTTTGACAAGCTTGATTCCATTCAAAGTTCTTCTTTCCCTTCTTTAGCGTGTCAAAAACAATATACATTAGTCGGTTGCTTTTGAGATGAACTGGCTTAGTGTTGCAACTTTTCCATTCAAGCTTTGTACCTCGGGGCCTCGACTTCTCGTAAAGCGGTAATTTGTTCGGGATTTGCTTCTATGCCTCTACCGCTTACAATGAATCCCAAGAACTTTCAAGAAGCTACCCCGAGTGACATTTAAGTAGATTGAGTTTCATTCCATATTTGCGGAGTATTTCAAACATTTTGGCGAGGTTGTCCAAGTGATTTGTCGCTATACGCGACTTAACCAACATATCATCTACATAGACTTCCATAGTCTTCCAGATCTGATGTATGAACATAGCGTTCAGTAGTCGTCGGTAGGTTGCCCCAGCATTCTTTAAGCCGAATGAAACCACTTTGTAGTAGTATAATCCTAGATCTGTAATGAAACTGGTATTTTCCTGGTTAGATTCATTCATTATGATCTAGCTGTATCTCGAGTAAGCATCCACAAATGATAGTAGTTCACGTCTAGCTATCCCATCCACAAGTTTGTCTATTCTAGGCAGAGGAAAGTTGTCTTTTGGACAAGCTTTGTTTAGGTCCGAGTAGTCAATACAAGTTCGCCATTTTCCATTGGACTTCTTGACTAAGACCAGGTTGGATACCCATTCGGACTAGGTTGCCTCATGGATTAAACCATTCACCACCAGCTTATCCACTTCTTCTCTTAGCGCTTTGGACCGTTCCGGTCCTAGGCTGCATCTCTTCTACTTTACTGTGTATACTTGGGATCAATATTAAGTGTATGGCATGAAATCTTTGGTGAAACCCCGCACATATCGGAATGTGTCCAAGCGAGTATGTCCAGGTTGGCGTGAAGAAATTTGATGAGTTATAATCACATCTTTATTTTCAAGATGTGATCCAATTTTCAGGACTCGTGTTGGGTCCTCCATATCGACGGGAATAGACATTGTCAATTCTGCCGGTTTTGCATGTTCTTCCCCTGAACTCTTATTTCTAGGGTCCAAAGCTTTGTCGAATCGACTATGGTCCTCAAGCCAGGGGTGGCTCTATAGTTGTTATTCGGTAGGTTTACGAATATGGAGATTTCTCCCCATATTCTTCCCCTTTTCTTTTCTTGTAGACTCGCATAGTTCTATGATGTAGCATTCTCTAGGGGCACTTTGGTCTCCTTTGATCACCCCAACCCTATTCCCTATTGGAAATTTTATGGTTAGACACCACTGAGCTAAAGCAATCCTAAAATTTGCTAATTCGGGCCGACCTAAGAAAGCAATGTAGGCGGATATTTCATCTCCAATCACAAAGGTCTGGATGAGGATGACTCTTCGATCGCCTTCCCCAAGTTCTACGGTAAATCAATTGTTCTGATAGGTTGCTTATGTTCACCGGTGAATCCTTGGATCTTTGTTCGACAAGCGGATGCGTCTTTTATACTGATCTTCATCTGATCAAACGTGTGTTTGAACATGATATTCACATAGCTACCACTGTCCACCAATACACGTCGGACCATGGCTGGACTGATTCCTACCGTCACGACTATGGGGTCAAGATTGGAGCTCTATTCCTTCAGTGACTCGATTCCGGAACACTATGTCATCGTTCAGGGTCCTTTGCTGCTTGGTAGGAGTTTTGGCTTCGATCGCGAAGCACGAATCCTTCGGAGCATGTCTTGGTGAGCTTGCGTATCGCTTTATTTCTCCCCAACTCCTCTATGCAAGATGAGGTCCTCCAAATATTGTTTTGATGATGAATCTCTGGACGGTCCATCTAGATCCCTCTTCACTGGTTCTAGTTTGGTTTCCCTGGTCTCTAGGAGCTTGGGGTGCTAAAGGATAGTTAGGATTTTGTGGTTTCCTCACATACTGCTGAAGCTTGGTTTTCCAAATCTGTTCTTCAATCAGGTTCTTCAAGTGACGACACTCATTCGTGTTGTGACCATGTGTTTCATGGAAGCGGCAATACTTTTCAGAAAGCTTTTGTTGTTCAGTTGCTTCCTTTTTAGGCAGCTTCTTGTACTCCTCCATCACTTGTGTCGCAAGGTAGATGTTTTCTGGAGTATCATTGAGTGGGGTGTAGTCTTCGGGCCTCAATCCTTTAAGTCGCTTGTTACTTCTGTTTTGCTTGTTGGAATTCTGGTTCTTCCTTTTATGATTCCCATCCTTCCCCGTGTTTCCTACAGCGATCCTAGAGGTATTTGCATCATGGTTCGCCGCCATAGCATTCTGCCCAATGTTGGTTGGTTGTAAGTTAGCAGATATTCCTTCTAGCTCCTCTGCCTTTTCAAATCTCAAGTACTGTCTCGCCTTTCGATTAAAGTCCTTCCTGGTGGTAGGCTGTTTAATTTTGATCCATTTTTCGAATTCAGTGTCGGGATAGATAGCCAGGACCAGGGCCATGAAGACCATATCTTTGTTTGGGTTACTTACTTTAGTGATCGCGGTGTTAAACTGACTCATGAAGGATTTCAAAGATTTATTTCATCCCTGGAATAGGCCCGATAAGGACATCACTTCTTTTGGTTGTGTCTTATGAAGCCTAAACAGATCAACGAACCTTGTTGCTAATTCACCGAAAGTGGAGATGGATTTAGATGGGAGCCTGGTGAACCACATGGAAGCATTTCCATCCAAAAAGATTTGAAAACATCTACATCGAACAGCATTTTAAGCATTCGCGTTGTCCATATACGAACTGTACTTGTACAAGTGAGTTTTCAGGTCTCTAGTTCCATCGTAGGACCGAATAGTCGGCACAATGAACTTTTTAGGATATCGTTCATTCAGAATGTCATCATTGAAGGGAGTCCAGCTTGGAGCAGATCCCCATTCATTGTCTCTCATATTCTTAATTTCGTCCATTAGGCACTTGATCATGTCCGCGATATATGCCTCTGATGTCCGGTAGTCCGTGGGTTGGCTGTCAGTGACTACACCAAGTGTTTGATCTTGCAAATGATCTTGGTAAGTGGGATGAAGCCTAGGCTCTCCTGTCTTTGGGAGAGCCACTCCCTCGGAGTTCCGTTGGCTAACGGTTGGTTGGGTAGGGGCAGTTTTGACCTCTCTACCAGTATTGAGTGCGTTAGTGTTTTCTTTTAACTCGTCATCGTCAAGTTGTTCACCATCTTCAGAGTCGGAGAGATCCACTGCTATATCTTCCCGTGAGGTTTTCATCCCAGATTCAAGTTCATGGCATGCTGCTTTGCAGTTAGTGGAGTGCTTTTGTTTCCTTCTATGGTGATTCCTACAGCTCCACCTACTACTCCTTTTTGCTGCTGCTTTTCGTTTCTCCTATTTTGGCCAAAAACAAAAGAGTTTTCCTGCTCCGTGACAGCCGCGGGCTCTTGCATGATTCTCGGAGCAGTAAGTGATTGCAAGGTCAGGAGGGCATTTAATTTTTCCATAAGAGCTTCTTGGATGTTCTTCCTCTTTTGATTGATTACATCAACCATCTTGTTTAACTCGCCTCTAGTGACAACTTCATGCTGGATAGAAGATCTTGGCACCTGATCTCCTGTGTTGGCGCCAGAATTTGCTTTGAGTAATGGGTTGTTGGCACCGTTGACTTCAACTTGCTGAGGTTGGTTTCCTCTCTAGCTATTATAGCTCCTATGGATCTTCCAGAAGTAGTTCTCTTTCTTCATGGTGCCGTTGATTCTCATCAGCAAATCTTCTATGCAAAGATTAAGGATCTAACTTCTAAACACGTCTGATCCAAAGTAGATAGCTAGATCTAAGCCTGAGTTGGACTCTCAATGAAAGCTCCAAAATGTTTACCCAAAAAATGGATTAGTTGGATTGAGTGTGAAAGCACCAGCCCTATTTATCAAGGCAAATAAAATAGAAAAAGCAATTATAGATCGCATAAAAAGTAAAGAAACAAGAAGAATTTTATAGTGGTTCGGCTGTTAATGAAGCCTGCATCCACTTTATAACTTTCTATTAACTGACTACCGTTACAAGTTGAATCAGATTACAATATGATTGAATCTCCTAAGTTAGATCAAGTCACGAGTGCAAGAGTTCACTGGAGAATCACAGTGAACCCTTAGATGTCTATTGTAAGAGAGGAGAAGAGTGAAGAATAACTTCTGTAGAGTTCCAACAGCCAGTCCAGAAGATCCTCTTTATGTTATAGATAGGTGAGTATTTATTAGGATTAGAGAGCTATTAGGCTAGGCCGCTTTGCCAAAAGCCAATACTTGATGATACGAAGACGCTCCAAAATTTTCACAACAAACCGACTTACCTGATTTATCGCTAGCGATCCATGTAGTTTAAGTATTTTTGGATCATATCGCATGGATTGCACTCTTTTTCTTATGTAGATGCTCTCCATGTAATTTCATAACTAGTTGTCTTGTTTTGATGGGGATTCATATACAGGTTGCATTGAACTGAATCAAATGAATGCTCACTTCTCGAACTAGCTTGCTCGGAATATCATGAAACTTGATAGACATCCTTAGGAAAGATATTGGTTCATGATGCAAGAAGTTTGGAGGATCCACAAGCAATCCTTATGGATCACTAGCAATCCGTAGGTGATGGATCGCTAGCGATCCATCCCCTTAGCCTATTTTTGCATATTTCCTCTTGGGTCCTTAGCTTCTTCTTCTGGTCCTTTTGGTTGATTATTGAGTTTTTTACTTAACATGGATGTTCTAGATCCCATTGAATTCTGTTGGGTTATAAATCTAGTTGACATAGGTGTAGGATCGATTTCACCCTAGAGGGGGGTGAATAGGATGATACTATTAATTATAAATTTTTAATGCGGAAGTATATAAAATAATCACAGCACTGATCACAGCATAATAATAGCAGCACAAATAATATAAAAATGCTGAAATAGAACAACACAGATTTACCCAGCTTCGGCAAAACCCTACCTACATGCTACCCCCAAGGTTTCTACTAGAAATTAAGTAGTCAGACGCTTACACACGTAAACTCACGACACCCGCTATCGACTAACCTAACTCTACGCTCAAAATCCTGCCACAACACAGCCACTGAGTTGCAAATTCTCGAACTACACCACCGTAATTCGTCCCCTAGTCACACGACTAGAATTTACAAAAGTTTTTTAAAAATAAAATACAAATTTAAAAACAATTTAAAAACAAAACCCTAGTTTAAAATATTAACGCCCAAATAATAAATTAAAGAATCCGGCCCAAATTAATAGAATGATAAGAATTATCCCCTTCTTCTGTTTATATTATTCGGCCGTATCCTTATCCTCTTTGCGTTAAAATAAAATGGCTACCTTCCTTTTTGCTCGTTCGTTCCTCATTCTGAAATTAGGGCTTCTAGAATGAAGTCGCCGCCTTGTTGAATTGATTACTGAATGCTTTCTTCTATTAGTGATTGCTTGCGGCTTCAAAGTCGAGATCTGCCGATGATGTTTTAGGATTTCTATAGGGTTCGAATCCCTTTATTTTCGTTCGAATATATTATTCGAATTCGTCTGATAATTTTGCGCTAGCTGTTCGATTCAACTTGAATGTTGGTGATTTGTACTGACTTCTTCAATTTGTATATATTTTGATTTCTTGGTAATCACGGCTTTGATCGATTTCTTGGCCACTACGACTGTTTGTGCCAAAATTGGTCACAAACCCCGGATGTTGTGAAAGCACCAGTGTATGAATACAAATCAACCAGTATTCAAACACAAATCTCAAATCTAAGCAAACAGAATATCACAATTCAGAAATAATGAACAAAAACACGAGATTTATAGTGGTTCGGCTATCTCCGGCCTACTTCCACTTCAAAGGTTTTACTTTTATTGATGTTCTTCGCTGATTACAGTTGATTATAATGATTACAATGAAGAAATTCGAGTTTAACAGCAATGACGAAGTGTAGAATTAAATCCGATAGAGTCTGGGCGCTTCAGGATCCAGATCCCCTTTCCTGAATGACCTGGGGCTCTATTTATAGGTGTAGGAGGCTTATATTTCGCCTAAAATTAGGGAGACTACTTCTGGCATGTGTGGGGGCCCATGCGCCCGCGTTCAGAAAAGCTGGGCCCGCTTTGGGATCGATTCGAAGTCCATTCGAATCGATCAAGAAATCATCCAATCAAGCTGAAATTTGGTGTGGACATTCTTCAACATGTGCATAAGCTTCTGTGAAAATTTCATGGCATTTGGACTTGTAGATCTCGAGTTATGATCGATTCAAGATTGTATTTCTGGTTGATGTGCTCCGTTCGAATCGATCATCTTCGAATCGATGGCTTGGTGAGCGAAGGTGTTGACGTGGCGCGTGCTTCTCGCATCGATCCGCTTTTCACTCCGAGTTAACTGGGTCGAATCCATGGTTTTAGCCGCTTTGACCTGGTGGATTCGAGGTAACGGATTCGAAAGTATGCTCCTTCGAATCGATCGAATGGATGTTCCCTTCGTATCGATCAAGGTAGGCATAGTTGATCGACACGAAGGCTTCTCAACTGAATGGATTCGAAGATAGTCGTGGGATGGAGTCGAAGTTCTTCAACTACATGGATTCGAAGGCCTTCCCTTTGATGGATTCGAAGTAGGGAATGGTTCAATGGATTCGAACCATGGCTTGCTCGATGGATTCGAAGCAAGGTTATGCTTCGTGGATTTGAAGCACCTCCTCTCAACGGATTCGAAGCAGAGGAAGTTCGATGGATTCGAATAAGGGTATTCTCCTTCATTTTGCATCGATCATAACTCAAGCACACGAACTCGGATTGACTTGAAATCTGGAGCCATGGCTTTCATGACTTTGCTTGACGTGTCTTACCAATTGTAGCATGATCCGGGCTCGGGCAAAATTCATCGATATCCATGGTGAAACAGTGTATAACGAACTTTTACAACGAACTGTCTTTAGTTTTCCAGTCAACTTTTTGGTGTCACGGCCTTGCCAAAAGGCGGGATAACATTTGCCCCCCAAAACATGCCTTGTGATAGGAAGGTGTGTTTTGAATAGCTTCAAATCAAATTTCGTGAGTTCATGTTTGTTTCATAGTTTATAGCATTTTCAATCAAGTTCGCGGCTGTTCGAAGCCAAATTATTATTCATTTCCTCCTGTGGAAGTTAAGAATGAAGTTCTACAGTCTCTCCAGACTATTAGTGGTCACTCTAGACCCTTGCCAAGTCCATTCCAGACTTGGCGAACGAATAGAAAGATCCTATTGCACTCCGACGTTGTTTTCTATCCCTTGCACTCTGGCCCCAGCTAGGGCATATAGCGATGTCTTAGTCATTCTAGACCGATCATAGCCTCTCCGGGCTCCTGCTGGATTCCATCCTGTCACCCTCTAGTGAAGGGGAAACAGCGACGAGTGAGCCGATCCTGTCGCTCTTCGGCGAAGCGGCTACACCCCATGCACTCCGGTTCAGTGTCTCTGAACATTAAGCGATGTCATGAGCAAAATCTTAGGTCGATCATAGCCTCTCCGGGCTCTTGCTGGATCCTATCCTGTCACTCTCTGGTGAAGGGGAAACAGCGATGAGTGAGCCGATCCTGTCGCTCTCTGGCGAAGCGGCCACACCCCCTGCACTCCGGACCCCGTCTCTCCGGGTAAGGGTCATAAAGCGATCAATATAATATCAAGCTTCATTATTCGTCCTTTAACTCTCCGGTCAAAGGGAAATTCAAGTTTATTTATTAAATTCAAGTTTCAGTGTTCAATCTTAAACAAAGGGAAAAATCTAAGGATTGCCTCTTTGGGGAGAACGGTCTATTACCATCTCAGAGCATGCCTAGGGATCTCTCCGGTTCCCGTACATGAGTAAGTGGAATAGCCGTTTTATTTTGGAAATCAAATCTAGAAAAAACTAATCGACCAAAGTCCAGATTCTGAACTTGGCCCTTGCTATCACAATCAATTGATGACGAGTCATGATCCCGATCCAGGATCAGTTCTGTTAAGCGGAGGCGGTAGTTGATTAGGTCTTACGGCCGCTGTCCGATCCCTGACATATTGTGGCAATCTACCACTCCTGGCATGTTCTTCCACCTCATCCTTTAGGTGGCGGCATTCGTCAGTAGTGTGCCCATCCAGCTCATGGAATAAACAATATTTTCCAGTTCTACGCTCCCGCTCTGTGGGATCTCTCCTGGGTGGCTTCCGATAGAGGAGTTGCCCCCGAGTTTCAGTGTAAATTCGTTCCAGGCTTGCCGTCAGATCCGTGTATTGCCTGAATCTGGGTTCTCGGAATTTCTTCCATTTATCAGGACCATCGTATCTATCATCCCGCTTTCGCTTCACTTTGTCTGTTCCAGACTGTTCTTTGGAGGTTCCTTCTCCTTGTGTAATGTTCGCTTCTTGCCTTTCCACGCGCGAATCTTCTAGCCGAATGAATCTTTCAGCTTCATGATAGAACTCTCCGAGGTCTTATGGCGGATCTCTGGCTAAAGAATCCTTAAACTCCGTGCCTTCCGCAACTCCAGCTACCGCTGCCATCAAAATCATAGATGGATCCGGGCGATCGACTTAAGCCACAGTCGCATTGAATCGTAGTAGAAAATCTTTTATGGACTCTCCGGTCCTTTGCTTTATCGATGCTAATGTCATCACACTCTTGGGTCGTGTCACGTGGACCCTGAACTGTCTCATGAAGCAATCCACAAGCTCACCCCATGTTCTAATTGATCCAGTCTCCAGCTGTCTGAACCAAAGCGCAGCCAAATCTGATAAAAATAAAGGGAAACATCGTGCCATCACTTCCTCGGATGCCCCCAGCACTTCCATGTGTCTGATATATCTGGTGATATGCATGGTCGGGTCTGACTTTCCGTCATAAGGATCCAGCATGGGTAGTTTGAACTTTGGAGGGTTCCTTGCATTCCTGATATTCGGAGCGAACGGACTCCGACTAACTTCCTCTAGTCCTCCATTGGACAATCCTCCTCTCATTAGTCGTCGGACTAATCAAGCCATCTTTTCATCTCCATCTTGGGGTTTCCCTCTTGGTCTTGAAGTGTATTCTGGTACATATTCTTCGTGTGGCCCGTTAGCATCAGCGTTTGCTCCAGCTTGTTGAGCTCCATCTGTAGGCCTTCCAGCATCAGATCCTGAGGGTCTGCCCCCAAGTCCTTGTTGATTGCCTTCTGGATCTGCATTCTGACCATGAACTTGTCCTTTATTGGTTTCCGCGACCCTGACTCCTTGTCACGCACTTGCAGCTACTGTGGTTGGTCCAACGTTTTGCACATTTGCTGCCCTCATCTGCTCGAAGAAATTCTGCAGCATCTCTTGCTGAGTCTTCATCATCCTCTCTTGTAATGAATTTGTTATAGCTTCCATTTCGTCCCTTGTGATGTAGACAGAAGCTTGTCCTTCTCCAGCTCCGGAGGATGCCTCTTGACTTCCTCCTTGTTGGCTTCTCTCAGCTCTTTGTCTTGTTTGTCGAGTCATTTTTGAGTCAATCTGAATCCTTCAAACTTTCAATTCCAAACTTCGAATCTGGTGCAGCGGGTGCTAGCTTCTCAGTGAAAGCACCAAAGTGTTTGCGCCAAAATTGGTCACAAAACCCGGATGTTGTGAAAGCACCGGTGTATGAATACAAATCAACCAGTATTCAAACACAAATCTCAAATCTGAGCAAACAGAATATCACAATTCAGAAATAATGAACAAAAACACGAGATTTATAGTGGTTCGGCTATCTTCGGCCTATGTCCACTTCAAAGGTTTTACTTTTATTGATGTTCTTCGCTGATTACAGTTGATTATAATGATTACAATGAAGAAATTCGAGTTTAACAGTAATGACGAAGTGTAGAATTAAATCCGGTAGAGTCTGGGCGCTTCATAATCCAGATCCCCTTTCCTGAATGACCTGGGGCTCTATTTATAGGTGTAGGAGGCTGATATTTCGCCTAAAATTAGGGAGACTACTTCTGGCACGTGTGGGGGCCCATGCGCCCGCGTTCAGAAAATCTGGGCCGCTTTGGGATCGATTCGAAGTCCATTCGAATCGATCAAGAAATCATCCAATCGAGTTGAAATTTTGTGTGGACATTCTTCAACATGTGCATAAGCTTCTGTGAAAATTTCATGGCATTTGGACTTGTAGATCTCGAGTTATGATCGATTCAAGATTGTATTTCTGGTTGATGTGCTCCGTTCGAATCGATCATCTTCGAATTGATAGGGTCGAATCGATGGCTTGGTGAGCGAAGGTGTTGACGTGGCGCGTGGTTCTCGCATCGATCTGCTTTTCACTCCGAGTTGACTGGGTTGAATCCATGGTTTTAGCCGCTTTGACCTGGTGGAATCGAGGTAACGGATTTGAAAGTATGCTCCTTCGAATCGATCGAATGGATGTTCCCTTCGTATAGATCAAGGTAGGCATAGTTGATCGACACGAAGGCTTCTCAGCTGATGGATTCGAAGATAGTCGTGGGATGGAGTCGAAGTTCTTCAACTACATGGATTCGAAGGCCTTCCCTTTGATGGATTCGAAGTAGGGAATGGTTCAATGGATTCGAACCATGGCTTGCTCGATGGATTCGAAGCAGGGTTATGCTTTGTGGATTCGAAGCACCTCCTCTCGACGGATTCGAAGCAGAGGAAGTTCGATGGATTCGAATAAGGGTATTCTCCTTCATTTTGCATCGATCATAACTCGAGCACACGAACTCGGATTGACTTGAAATCTGGAGCCTTGGCTTTCATGACTTTGCTTGACGTGTCTTACCAATTGTAGCCTGATCCGGGCTCGGGCAAAATTCATCGATATCCATGGTGAAACAGTGTATAACGAACTTTTACGACGAACTGTCTTTAGTTTTCCAGTCAACTTTTTGGTGTCACGGCCTTGCCAAAAGGCGGGATAACAACGACTTGTTTGATTTGGTTCCTTTTTGACTCTGGCCTTGACATTGTTTATGTGATGATAGTTAAGACACCTCTGTCTTTGTTCGAAACTGCTACTTGTTGGATTGCATCTTGAGCTACTCTGATTGTCTGGAACTTCGGTCATTTGCTCACGGCTTCATGTGAATTTTACTATTGAGGCTTTGTTCGAATGTGATATTCTTTGCTGTTCCATAATTTGAAGTCTGTAGTTTTCCATTTTCACTATGCCTTGAATTTGTTAAACTGTTAAATGTTCTGTAGCATTTTCAACCTGATGCTTGTAGTTGTTCATCCTGTCACTGTACTTGTGCATTGCATTTTCCACTGCCGTGTGATGTTTTTTCATCTGGAGCTTGTTGTATATATGATATGCTAGCTCGAGTTGCTTCACCATTGACTGTTGCATTGTGTTCATGTACATTTGGGTCTGGTCTCTGTAGCATTGACTCATGTGTTCATTGTGTAGTTTGGTTTCATTTTGTTTGATCATTAGCTTGTTGTTGCTTCTGGTTTCACTGCACTTCTGTCACATGATCATTTGTATTGTTCATTGAGTTAGCCGTTAGAAACAGTGCACATACACACATGTATACATATATATGTATGTATATATGTGTATGATTCTTGTGCCTCTTGAGTCTTTCTGGTTTTATATGGAGCATTATGAAGTTGTTGGTTCATGTGTGGCATACAAGTCTTGTTCAATTTAATTCACCATTGATGTATATGCATTCACCTTGAGTTCCTTTTCTTCGAGTCTGAAATGCTTGCAGGCTTGGAGTCTTTGTATACATTTTGTACATAATCATTGTGTATATATGTATGTTTGGTTTCTTGGTAGAGATGTTGTCATGTGTACATTTTCATTTTGACCTCAGCATGTTGCATTGTGTAGTGAGTTGCTTGTGCATGCCTCGTTTATGTCCTATTCATCACTGTTGCACTGATTTTGTACATTTTGTACTTGAGTTTGAGTACAATTGTATTTTGATCCATCGATGATGATTTCTGGTTTTGGATTCTTTGTTTCTTGTGTGTCGAGTCACTTGTACTTGAAAGTTTTGTATTGCACCTGAGTTGAATCCAGCTTATAGCTCGAGTTTGACCTTGTGCTGACATCATGACTTTATTTGTATTTCACTTGAGTTGAACCCGGCTTTTAATTGGGTTCGACCTTGTGCTCACCTGTCCCTGTAATTTTATCAAGTGTATATCGGTGTGCATGGCCTTGTGGCATGTACAGTGCTACACTGTGCATGTCACAAATGTTCATGTAAGATGAATTCAAAATTAAATGATGACGAACAACCCAAATAACTGAGGCAAATAAAATTTTCAAAATCACATTTTATTTTACACTGCAAAAATATTTATTTTTCAATTTTACTGCATCAGTGTATATTTTGCAGATTGCTCATATGCTGGATTCAATCTGGAATAGAGTTGAAGATTAAATACGAGTGAATGAGTGATATGTAGTGAGGTCCTAATGTAAATGATAAATTGTGATGTAATCAAAATCGTATTGTAATCAAGGATTGTATATATATAGTGAGAGCACAACTTTGTACAATTCAAAAATGTAATAAAATATTTGTTTGAATAAAATATCTGTTTGAATTTAAATTTTGTGTTATTTATTTTATTCAGCATATATTTATTTAATTATGTGAAGAATAAAATAGTATATTAACAAATACATTTAAATGAATATATATATGTTTATTATCATCAAACAAAAAATCATATACTAGCATATTCAACAATAGGGGCTAATAGCTAAAGTATGGGGCGCTACCCTACACCAGTCCCATATGGTTCTCTAATATCTAAGTCAAATTTATCCTATCACAATCTATCGAAGAGTGATAAGAGTAATAATTCCTTAGTAAAATTTTGGGCTAAATACCCTTTTCTATTTCCTTGAAAACACTTTCTTTACAAATGATTTAACCGTTGAAATCATATTTAAAGCAAGGAAATTATAACCCTTTATCCAAATTATTTATGCCATGATATATGCTTTTATAAAATTACATCGATGAAGTTTGAAATCACTTAAAGGTCATCGCCTCTCAAAACCATAGGCTATAAAGCCAAAGCAATAAGACCATGTACATTGATAAAGCTCGACGTGAGTATCGCCAACTAGGGTCATCATCCATCTTCGATATAAAATATGTTAAAGTCTTTGATTTTTAAGACACAAGGTTTTATAGTCAAAATAACTATGTCGCATAGCCTAGTGTCGAATTTCAGAGGTTTACATAGCAAAATTTTATAAGGCTTAAAACATAGGGATGGCATCATTGATGTCTAGCGGCATCAATGCCTTAAAGAGAAACACGACATCACTATCGCCGTTATAATCACTTCAAAAGTAATAAGGTTAGCGTCTCCGCCTAAGGAAGCTATCACAGCAAAATAGCGGCATCACTGCCTATAGGTTCAACGAAATTAAAGGAAACATGCAGCACAATACAAGCGACACCTTTATTATTAAATATATTAAATATAAGCGGTACCAAAGCATGCAGCATAACTGCCTCATGGAGTTGGCGACGCTATTGAAAATAAGCGGTAATGCCTTCGTCGAAGTTTATGACGTCGAACTTGATGCTGCACCTCTTTCTTTAACCAAGACTAATACATTTCATACCAACCAGAGTTGATACCATATGCATTGCCCATGATTGACATTGAGGACCATAAACGTGGCAAGGTGAGAGGTAGCATCATGAACTTTGGTGTGGCACACTTATAATTATAGTACTTTTCTACCAACTTCTATTATTTGTCAAAATCTTATTGGATAAAAAATTTCTTTATCGAAATCTTTTTAGAAAGCTGTTATAGAGCAGTTTTGTCATTTCCAAACATTTGCAAACCCTTAATTTTATACTAATATTTTAATATAATTATTAAGCTTAATTAACCTAATAAATTCATATTAAATCATAAAAATATGGAAAAAACTCCAAGTATCACAATAAATCATATTTATTATTTTCTTTAACATATAAAAATTTTGGGACCTAAAATATAATTTAATTATTTTAAATAATTAAAACTCAAAATATCTCATTTTCCAGCCTTAGAAAATTCACCAAATATTCTCATTGAATCGGAAAATTATGACATTAAATACCCACTTCCAGAATAATATTTATAACATCGTATTAAAATTTCAAGTCATTTGCATGTTATATGATAGGTTTTCTAACTCAAACATATCACTTAATTTCATAAATAAATTCTACAAATTCATCAATAAGCATATAATCATCCAAACCATCAAACATGGTATAATAATCATCAAACACTTCAATTTTTAATCCTAAAACCGAAATGAACAAACATACTAAGAGATGGTTATCATTATTCACTTTGAATGATTAAAGAAGGTTGAGATTTGTATTTTGATTTGATTTCCCTAAGCTTTGATCTTTCTTCCTAGCTTATCTTCTTTTGAATACCTTATTACTAGCCAGGCTTAATCCTTTAATTTTGTTTGCAAGAATGAAGCAAGGGAGGAATTGAGAATGGAAAGGCTATATTTAAGAATTATGCTCTTTTCCTATTTTGCCCTCCTCATATAATGTCCTTATTAATGTTCTAATTAATTCCATTAGTTCATTAATTAAGGCTCGACCCCTTTTAATTACCAAATCTCGATCTTCTTATCATCCACATTATTCTATTTATCTCATTAAATATCCTAAATAATGTTAATCAAAATTAGGGGTGTTATAGTAACAGCTTTGATGATGGGATGACTGTACTTCGAGATGCGGGTGAAGGAACATGAGTCAAATTGAAGAAATGTTGGAGGAAGGTTACGGGACAAATGATGATATTCTATGACTAACGATGATTGTCAAGAGTAGTCTTAATCTTGGAGATTCCGATGAAGTTGTATGATAACTTAAGAATAGTTCCAAGATGTGCTCTATTATGGATGACGTGTGCAAAGGGATCATTGATACTCGGGAGGTTTCGATGTGTACTCATAAAGTAAGGGTATGTAGGGCACTCGCTTGGGCTAGGACATTCCCTAGATCTTCAGATGGTAGATCTTTCTTACTCTTGACTACTTGGACGCACGGTTTAGTTCCTAGCTTGCTGAGTGGTGTAGATTCAAGTATCGAGAGACTGAGACATTGAGTAGTATCTGACCTAGGATGCGGTCGTATGAGTTATCATATATCCAATGCATTGAGTGAGTGAATGCGAGGATGGATGATGGATCCTATATTTGCTTATCATCCTAGGGATGTCACGCGACGTAGATATCATCGATGTAGATATCTAGACACCCGTTAGTACTTTGATGTATGATACACTCATGATTATTATGATATAGAGTATCATATATCCTGCGTTTTATGCTAACTCCGTGGATGCAAGGACATGTTGGGTATGATTATCTGTACCATTTGTCCTAGTGTGTTGACTTTATAGTATTTGAGATTCTCTACTGCTCATACCAGACTGTTGTCTGACTCGGAATTTTATGCTTTGCTTCCTATTATTCTAGGTACTCTTGAATGAGTAGATTAGGGATATCAGGTTTGGTGAGCATGTGGAGCTAGACAGGTGGAGAGATAGAGGCTACGTTCTCATATATTGTTATATTTAATTGTTATTGCTTATCTTTCCACTATGCAGCACTGTGGAGCTTACCAGTGCTTTTATATATTTAGAGACAACTACTTATGAGTTTATTATCAGTTTTATCACTCATGTTGCATAGCTGTATGGATCTATATATTTTGATTTCTATGGTTCATTCAGTTATTACTATCTCACCTATTTTATATCTGTGATGACTATATATTTTATTCGATGTGTTGTGAGATATACGACTAGTTCTATAACTGTTTTATTTACTTTATTACGACCTTGGCAATTGTCCTGTATCGGACAAGTACTGTTTACAACTGTAACAACCTGGAATTTTACAGCATTAATTTGCGAATAATTAATAAATTTTAAATATTAAAATAATAGGTTTTATAACTAAAATATAATTCTTTTAAATAATAACAAATGATGGTAAAATAGATTTGTAATGACCTAGGATTTTGCCACTTTGAAATAGGCTATTTAAATATATTTTATATAATCAATAAATGGAATTTTTATTAGCAAATAAACCTATTTTAATTATTTAATAATGATGATAAAATAGTTTTCAAAATTTGTTTACGATATAGATAGTTCAAATAAAAATAGAAAATGTGACCGAAGAACGTTTTTCGAAATTTTGACTTTTCGACACCCGTAAGTCGTCGGGAATGTTGTGTACATTTGGTGCATCATGCATACATATATATGATAGGATTAATAATAATAAAACACTCTTATTTACATACTAACACATATTTAATTAAGCATAAAAATGGATGTGACAAATTATGTTATAAAAGGCATATATATATATAAACAGTTATATATACACAAATCATATGCCATCCTTAAGTACCCTACAACATGGCATGCAGGGTAATGCGTATATGTGAGGGAGAGGGGAGGTATGGTTGCATGCATGCATGCATTATTTTATTAAGTCACTTTAAATATTTTAATAAATTCCTAAGCCTATAAATACCGCTCTCATTCCTACATCCTTTTCTTTGTTTTCATTTACATTCTCATGTCAAAACCCTCTTCTTATCTTCATGTATTTCAATGGCTTCCATCTCCAAATTCCTAAGAGAAATAATAGAGAAAATAGTGTAAAAATATAATTAAACACCTTCCATTTAGTTCCAAACCTCTTCTCTTCACAAAGCAAACCCCTCCACCTCAAAACCACCTTGGGCAGAGCCTAATTATGACCTTGGGCAGAGCCTAATTATGCCCTTGGCCGAGCCCATTTGCACCATAGAAGGTCACATTAAGTCATATTTTCAAGCTAAGGCGGTTTGCTAGTATTGTAGCAGAGTTTGGTGGAAGTTTAGTTTAATTTATATAAGTTACGGTGAGTAAAGTTCACATTTTTAAAACTCATGTTACTAACTTTTTAAAGTTGTAAAATTTATGAGTTAAAATGTTCCAAGAGTATGTGGAGATGTTAAATGTTGTGTATGCATGCATATATGTTGGTTTGGTATTGATTGCTAATGCCGAAGTTTGAGAAGGGATAAAGATTTTACCTTGAATATTGAAAAAGTTAGTTAGTATTGTGAAGTAATACTTTATTGAAGATTGTAACGACCCGTAAATTTCAACTGTTTTAATAACGTAATTAGTTGAAATTTTGTGAAATTTTAAACGATAAAATTTTGAAATAAAATTATATATTTGGAATGCGTCTAGTTAAACATAGCAACTGGTAAATTTTCGTCCGAAAATATGAAAGTTTATTTCGCGCGTAAATTCACTTCAATTCAATCAGTTAAAAAGCGTTGAAAATAAAATGTTTTCAAAACCAAAATATTTTTACATAGAAAAATTCTAAACCATCTTCTGAGCAAAATATCAGTTTGTCGTTTTTCCAAATTCAGACATCTTTGGCTCCGTCGATCTTATTTTTCAGCGTTTTTCTTGAATTTACCGCTATTATAAAATTCGAATTTTTATAATCTAATCGTACCACTGATATCTATATACCGTTTTGATCGTTTCGTCGTGCTGATCTCTGCGGTATATTCAATTTTGTGTTTTGAAGTCCGGTACACAGCAAAATCTTTGAAAACGCTAATCGTATGGGTATCCGTTTCATGCCTTTTTGTTTCCTTTTGTCTTTTCACCTTGCACCGTATAACCAAGCAGCCATTAACTTTTAATATTCCTATGTATTAAATATGGACCCTTTCTATTCCTTCGTTATTTAATATTTGATTTTATTTGTCTGTTCGTTTCTTTGAGAAGAGAAAAATTGAAAACAACGTATCTATTTTCTGTAAGCTTTTATATTTCAAAGCCTTCTTCTCTCATCTTTTTCCTCTGCAATGGTTGATCCACTCCCACACCCCGTATTGACAACCGCCTCCATCATTTGCTGCGACCGCAACCGACACAGACCGGATCACCATCCCTCCTCCTTGAACAACCACGCCATCACCACACTTAGGCTAAGCTCCGGCCTTCTCACTTCCCTAACTCACTCCGCCTTCCCTCATCTTCACCCTACCCTCCGGCCTCGGCTTGCCCCAACATGCTCCGCCTCGCATGGCCTCCGCATCACCCCTCTTGTCTTCTCTCATCGTCTAGCCTCCCCTGACCGACCAAATCCCACCTTCCAAGCATGCGGTCTCCACCTCTCATTGAAGCTAGCCGAGAGCATCGCCACCTACCTGGCAAGCGCAGTCGCCTCGTGCTCCTTCCCCGTTGCCGTGCAGCCAACCCTAGCAGCCCCTGACTTTGCACCACCGCGCGGCATGTCTGCCTCATCCATCAGTTGCTCCTGCCTTCGTTTTAGAGGTCATTTCATATTTGAGTAAGTATTCATATATAGTTAGAACCGTGCAGTTTTATCCTTGTATTTTATACATTTCAAGCATAAATTAAAAGACTTAAATAGAAATTAGGTGGTGTAATCACAGTGCCAGCATGTAAGCATTATAATTTATATTCTCGGGTGGGCATAACTAACACGTGTATTATGTTTAATTTTATTCTATTACCGTGGAAATTATAATATTAATAAATATAATACGCATGTTACAGTAAAAAAATTTTTTTTTTACCATATATCAGCTTTACTGTTGGGTTTGTCTTATACGTCCATACCTGTCATACGTGATAAACAATAGGTTACATCTTTGTTTTACTTTTGGGTTTTAAAACATAAATAGTTTGTACGTTTTATATTAACTGTTGTTACCGTAGTGTACCTAGTTTGGACCAGTTTTATATGTTTTATATACTATGATTTGAGTACAATGTTTGTGTACCTTCTTAAAACTATTTATATGCAGTGATAGCGTAGGAAGTTAGGTAAGTTTATAAGTGTATTTTATTTGTTTGAACGTTGATTTTAGTATAAATATATGGGTTTGGTTTACAACGAGATATGTTTTGATAACTATAAAATATAATAACGTGTTTTATGCACATAATGTGGTAAATACATATGTTAGGCGCATGTTTAAAAATGTTAGTAGAGATAGGGTCAAGTCTGCATATTTGGTTACAACATACTCTATGCATGCATAACAGGTTGTAACATCCTAAATATATGTGTATCTATCAGTTGGATTGAGGGTCTAATTGTATAACAAGGCTATGTTTATTTTATAATAATATATATACTCTGTTGATAAGTTTATATGCATAGATTTGTATAAGTTATAATAATATTAAATATTTTATTTGTTTATACAGTAATTTATATTGGGATATATGTATATGCATGGATTTTTGTTTTAATATGTTGTGTTAAATTTAATATTGGTTTTACAATAAGGATGGATCTTAAAGTACAATATATTAAGTTTACTTATATTTGAGTTTGGTTTGGGTATAAATATATATGTTATTTTGATATTGTTTTAAATTAAATATTGATTTAATGGAAATAATAACAATGATATTGTTGTTCTATCAAATTGATTCTGATTCATTTCTCATCGATTCTATCTATCAGCTTTGTCCATCAAAATCCACTTTCAGCTTACTTCACTTTGTGACTGTTGTTTGGATCATTCCATTTTCGAGACCTTGTGTGACGCCCCACCTCTATACCCACGCTAGCCAAGAACACTACGGAGTAATGCTGTCAACTAGCGCGGAGAATAAGGCTGTTGAGGAGCGACCATCCGTGTAACTTCTTTGTGCGAGCACCGATATGTCAGATAGAATAGAATGCATATCTTTTAAAGAGGAAATCCGACATACCGATACAAACACAAAGCTATCACACGGTGGCTATATATAATCTTCGGAAACAAATATAGAAATAAACATAACATAAATCAGTCACAGACATCCATATCACAAAGGCGGAAGAAGATATGAATAAATATACAGCACATGAAAGTGTACATCAGAGTAGTGGTCAGAAAGATCCACGATAATACAAAAGAGTAGCATCACGTGCTACACAAAAGAATAAGTACACAACATAGAGTCTAATCTCAAATGCATACAACAAAAACTACTAAACTAGAGTAGTTAGCCAAAAGTCAGATGATGGTTCCAGATAGGAAGTCATGTGGAAGCACCTGTAAAATCTCAGTCTGACCCGAGTATTATTTAAGAAGAAAATAATAAACGGATCAGTCTAGCTATAATTATCAGATAAAATGAGATAGAATATGAGATATGATAATAAAACGTATGATAACAATAAAGTCATACTGTGATAAGTATACATTATAAAATCACGAAAATCATACAAAATCTCAAGAATCTCATAGCATAAAAAGAATGTCATATTCTTTATTTAATTCACCAAGCCACAATAAATGACATACATATCAATGCCAACTGAAAAGGTGGTGAAACATAAAATTCCAGAAATCACAAGAAAAGAGGATGGCCAATCCTATGAAAATGAGCCGGAGCTCCTCCTGACTGGGTATAGTCCCCCATTGCGGACTTTGAGCCGAAGCTCCTCCTGATGAGCCGAAGCTCCTCCTGACTGGGTATAGTCCCCATTGCGGACTTTGAGCCGAAGCTCCTCCTGATGAGCCGAAGCTCCTCCTGACTGGGTATAGTCCCCCATTGCGGACTTTGAGCCGAAGCTCCTCCTGATTGAGTCGAAGCTCAATAAAATGAAGTACAGTCCTTCACATGGACAAAGAGACATCGCACATTGCTAGTCTAAACCATAAAATGATCATCATCGATCATAAAGAAGTGTCGATTACACTAAGCTAGTAAATATAAGAGTTTAGCTTCATGTCCCATAACCACTTGCTTAACTCAAATATTTACGAACAGATTGTAGATCTGCACTAGGAAATTGTCACAAGAGTTTCAATATGTGTGAATCGAAATCACACCAATGAGGTATAGACTAACCTTGAAGATAAAGAGATATGTGTGAATCGAAATCACACAAATGGTGTCTAGTCTAACCTCGCAAACAAAGAGACATCGCTCAATCGCTAGTCTAAATCACAAGAATGATCATCATGATCATAAGGAAGTGTCGATTACACTAAGCTAGTAAATATAAGAGTTTAGCTTCATGTCCCATAACCACTTGCTTAACTCAAATATTTACGAACAAATTGTAGATCTGCACTAGAAAATTTTCACAAGAGATTCAATCGAACAAGTCCATAAATTAACCGACGAAGTAAACGCAAGCGTTTCATACCACTTGTTTTGCTAAGCCGTTTAATTATATTTTCTCATACGAATGAGGTAAAGGTTTGTATATACTAGTAGATTGGAAAACAGTTTTATAAACGAGTTTGATATTGAAAATAGAGTTGAAATCGTTTTGATGATAGAGTTTTGATATTTACTACTAGTATTGAAACCTTTATATTTTTAAAGTGACAAGTCATAGAAGTGATTGTAGAAACAATCAATTATAAAAGTTCACATTCGAAGACGTGAATAAAATCCAAAGAAATCAATTCCTAAAACCATCAAAGTAAGAAGTTCCGTTGAATGGTTTTCGGATAAGATTGCCTACGCAGAGTTATACGGGGTTCGACTTAGTGAAGACAAGCGACCTAAGTTTAAAAGGTGGGCGACTTAACAAAGTGGCTGATAATAAATGATAACAACAAAAAGGGAATCAACACGACTTGATTAGAGTTGGATATTCAAGCACAATAGGGAAGTAGGCAAAAGACTGTAGATTCAGACGTCTGGAATAATTGGTTCAGACGTCTGAATCTGGAAAATTAAATATTTTCCAGAACACAGATTCAGACGTCTGAACGAAATATTTCAGACGTCTGAAATAGGCAATTTAAGCCTATTTTCTTTCTGTTTGAAATCGAGCCAATTCAGACGTCTGGAGCCAAAGATTCAGACGTCTGAATCTGGGAATAAAATCTTCCCAATATAATATTCAGACGTCTGAATCTAACGTTTCAGACGTCTGAAACTGGGGTTCAGGGCATTCCCTGAACCTAGACCAAAAATGGCCAAATGAATACCGGAAGCGATCGATCGAGCGACAACGACTAAGGATTTACGCCAAGCGACAACCCAGCCTTAACGGCTCTTCGACATGCCTCAAATACCAATGTCCAAATATCCATAAAAGGATTTTCATAGATTTTGATTTCAAAACACAAAAAAATTGGAATATACACCAAATCAATCCAAACCAAAATCAATTGCACAAGAATAAGTGTTAGGAATTCATACCTAACAATCGAAGATAATTAAAGACTTAGATGTGAGATAAAAATCTCACCTTTTCACAAAAACAATGAAGAAGGAGCTTGAAAGCGAAGGGAGAATCAACCACTCTTCAACACAACCCAAATGAGCTTGAATCTATGCTAAAAAGAGAAACATTTCCTAAATTAGGTTTAGGGAATTTTCTGAAATTGAAAGGAGAACGGGTTGGAGAAGATGAAGGAGATGCTTACCAATGGGTTCTCTTCGAATTTGGAGCAAGGACTTGAGTTTGCAAGAGGAACTAGGGTTTGGAATTTCTAATTCCCTTTCCTTTCCACCATTTTCAGTTTTTGCTTGAGTTTGAAGAGTGGGAATGAGTGAATGGAGAGGAGAGGGGGTTGGAACTGAGTTAGTAAGTGATTAATGGGTTCAGCCCAAACCAAAGCCCCAAGTGAAAAAGTGGCCAAATTCCACTAACTCCAAATATATCGAAGCTTATACTCAAAAAGGTCGCAAACGGCATTTTGAACTCAATGGAAGTGGTCTCGAGTCCCAATTCGACTGTTTGCAAAAAGTAGCTTTTCGGACTAAAATCCGACGAACGATGTTATATTTAAATAAAATATTTAAATATAAAATCGACAAATATGCGGGTTGTTACACCTTGATCCAATTCGTA
The DNA here is from genome assembly GCA_030737815.1 of Allium fistulosum. NCBI lineage: Eukaryota > Viridiplantae > Streptophyta > Magnoliopsida > Asparagales > Amaryllidaceae > Allium > Allium fistulosum. Next base: position 640,946,856 of record CM060901.1, read on the forward strand.
GCTGGTTATTTTTCAAACTTCTCTGGCCTCAGAAGGTGAGCACTCACTCACGATTAACGTTCTTTTATTTATTAAATTTGATTTCAATTGAAACGACAATTGAAATATGTTGCTGCTAGTTAAATACACTGTTATATATGCTATTACCTGTATCAGTTCACCTGTGACATCTGACACCATTATCTGTTAATTAGTTATGCGATAATAATACAGTTTGGCTGAAATTGATTGATTGTTGATGTTTATATTGGACGTTAAATTGTTAATGTTAAAATGATAAATAGTATGAAATTGAACTTAATATAGGACAATTAAATGTTAAATTTGATTAAATGACATTTTTATAATATGACCCCTTTAACTGTTAAATTTATTGACACGTAGGATTTGTTTAATTACATTTTGAACCACTGAATGTATGTTGTTAAATTGATGATGGATGAAATTGTAATTGAAGTGACAAGTGGAAACCGTAATGTAATAATCTTTAATCTACATGAAATGATAGTGTAGAATCTAGAAATAATTATATTAATTCGTACAAATAACAATGCGAATTAATACGGTTATTTCAGGATTATTTGAATTGATTTTTGGATTGTTATTGATTGTTGTTATTGCTTGTTTATTTACTTTGACACCATCCCAGTTATCACACTGCAAGTTCCCTTTGATATGTTTTGATTTTGAATTGAATTGGAATCGGGTTGAAATGATAAATACCCAAATTGAACTTTGACCTAGGATAGAGAATTTAATAAAACCCGATTGGTCAATAATCTGATTTAAAAATAAAACGAAGATTTTATTTGAATAAATAATATAGTTTTGAAATGAAGTTGAAATTTGAATTTTTAATGAAAGGAAAATGTCAATATTTAAAAATCTGAAAAAAAATATTAACAATGTAATTGATGATAGGATGTTGTTTAATTTGAGAAATGATTGAATTAAGTTTGAAATTATTAAACTTTGAAATTATTTAATAATTAGGTTTGAAATTCTAATTAAGTTTGAAATTATTAAACTTTGAAATTATTTAATGATTAAGTTTTGAATTATTTAATAATTAAATAAGATTGAATTATTTAATGATTAAATTGAATTGGATTCTTTAATAAGAGAAATTGAACTTTTGGATAAGTGAATTTTACTTCGTAAATAACCGAAATTGAGTTTCTTTATTAATTAAGTTTGGAAAATTATTTAAGTGAGTAAATAAGTGAAATGGAATTTCGTTAACAAGAAATGGAAATGTGATATTTTTAGAATTAATGTAAGACTTGTAATTGAAAGAATTGATTGACGAATTTAGTTTAATTCAAATTGTAAGTTTTGAAATAAGGAAGTTGAATTTAAATAATGGATTTAATGAATTGGAAATTTAATAGAAATTGTTTTGAATGATAAAGTAACTTAACGAATATTTAATGAAATCGATAAATGATTTTAAAGTGATTTGAATGTTAAATAAGATTTAATTTAAATGTTTTCGAAATGAAACTTGTATTCGAACTTGAATCAATATTTGGATTGTTTTCAATATAAAGATTGAAATTGAATTATAAGATTTTGAAATTATGATTTGGAAGTTTTGAAACGTAAATTGTGGAAATTGATTTAGAAAGAGAAATGTAATGTTGATTTACGAATTGAAATTGAAATTGAAATTGATTTGGTTTTTGAAATAAATAAACAACCAATCGGTGAAATAATTACGGAAGTTATTAAAGAGACCGGAATTCGATTATGGATATACTCTCTATCTAAACCGAAAATCACTTTAATAACTATACGCGGAGTGATGATCCAGAATGAAGTGGTTGGAATGATGTACGTGTTTACTGAAGAAAGAGAACGATAATGGATAGCCTTGACACTTGTGTCAAATTGGAAATGACTAAAACAGGAGCTATGTCGGGCCAATGGAGGATTAGCTACCTCAAGTGGACACACTTCTTCGAACTACTTATACTTGTTGTCGATTGGTGCACCCTTGATTTTGGGAGTGTTGTTTCACGGTGTTGCGGGCGCTGCGGCGTTGCGTTCTCACCAGTCCGGATCAGGCGAACGGTAGTATCACTACCTTGGGTATTGCCTCATGTGCCTTGTCATACTTGTATTCCATTTATACGCGACCACTACGATTTTGATTTGTACCTTTAGTATATGGATTGCCCTCTGGTGACTTCTGGTTTTGGGGAAACTACGGTCTTGTATATGCTTTTGGGAATAAAAATGTGTTAAGGGTGGAATGGGCCATGACTTAACACTATTTTGATATCTTCTTATATTACTGATAGACATTATCTACTTAGCGTACATTACTACCTAGTAGATAGTTTAACGGATCCTTTGAGGATGGTTATTCCAAACATCCTTTGAGTTACTTGTATTTCAATTGCTATTTCACTTGAGTTGGATTTATTAATATAAGAATGTTAATCCTGACTCGAGTGTCTTGTGTTTTGCTTTACGCTCGGGTCAGACTGAGTGTACCAGTATTCGAGACTCACCTTTGAAGTTGGAGCTTTGATTGAAGATCTAGCCATCTATTCTGCTTTCAGTATTTGATGATTCCAGTGATGCATTCTGATTTGTATCTGATGTATCGTATTACTCTTCTGTTGTAAACTCTGATGTAATTTATATATTTATATAGTAGCTTCATGAACTACTATCTCTTTTATTTCCGCTGCACTTATTACTCTGTGTCTGTGTTCTGTGATTATTTATTTACTGTATATGTTCAGTTTTGCCAAATTTAAATTAACAACGCAGTATTTTGAGCAATTCAATTCCGGCATGAGTGTCTACCTATACACTTATAATGGATGCGAATGGTCCAAAATGGCGGGTCGTTACAGTTGGTATAAGAGCTTTGGTAGCTCTAGGCAAAACTTAGCATATAGGGTAAATTGTATTTACAGAATCACTCTCATTCGAGTTTCAATCTCTTCCTTTGACTCAATTCCTTTGAATTTTTGAACGTTCCCCTGCGGTTCCAAATATTCATTCGTGTCCCTCACTATTCGTCTTCTTTCAATTCTGAAGCACCTCATAACTCCATTTTGAATGATATCTATAATAGATCGGCGGTCTCGCCAATCTTCGAATTATTTGTAAAAGGAGTGAAAACTCCTTCACAATAACATCGATTTACCGGAGATTTCTATATCCTCGGTTTACGATGCTATCTATACCTGAATTCCATCTCTTGAGATCGAGTGTTGATTTACCTTGGAATTCAGCATCGATCTTATTCTTGAAGTTACGGACGACCCGGTTAAGGTTGCCCATGAATTAAATAAACTCATCCATCTCCCGATTATGATAATTGAATTATCTTATCTTCTGTTTCAAACTTATTTTCGAATCAAAATTCTCTTTGATTTGAGTTCATCAAATTTGAAACCCTATCCTTATTTTGAAAATTCATTCCTGTATTGTCGAGCAAAGAAATGTATTTGTAAATAAATATTAAAAATATTTTAATATATATTGTGTTGTTTGAGTTGTTGATGTTGATTTGGGTTTCCGATCGATTCGTCTGATCAACGCTACCGATAGGACTTCCAAAACACTTGAACATAGCAAACTGACACAATATTATTTTCTAATTTGGAAATGAAATAAATTTGTTTGATTATATTGTAAAAATATAAGTAAAATTTTCTGGAATTTAATAGGTTAATTAAATTGTTTGTTTGAAATGATAATATTTGATTATCATTTATTGTTCTAAATAAATTTATAAATACGGTTTATAAATTGATTTGGAATTTGAAATGAATATAATTCAGAAATTTGAGAATTTAGTTTCCGGTGATTTCGAACTTCGGTTTTAAAATTTTAAAGTATATTATTGGAAGTATTTTCGAATAGAAATCGTTTCCAAAGAATTTTAAATGTTGAAATCAGTGCTCTTCTCTTTGTCGCTGGAAAATAATTTCGGTGATGGCAGCCGCATCATCGACGTTCATTTTCGAGTTTCGAAGTGGAGATACTATTCTGTAGCCTTGCTACGGATTTGTTTTGGAAAATATTTTAATTTGAATTTCGTCAGTATGTTTTGATTCACATATATATAGGTATCTTATTTTAAAATTAAATTTGATTTGATATAAATATATTATATATATCTCTAAATTGTTTAAAGTTAATCGGAAATCTAATTCTTAAATTTTGTTAAAGATGATTTTAATTATAAATAAAACCAAAATTTAGAATAAATATTTAAACTTGAATAATTGAATTGGGAAAATTTTATTTGTATATTGTTCAACTACATTCTAATACAACTTACCTAAATCATTCAGAAGTTGAATATGTAATTGGATAATATATAAGATAAATTGAATTTATAAATAAAATTTGAGTGTTTATAATAAATGTTATACACTAAATTTTGATTATAAAGATGTTAATAGCGTTAGATAGGATAATTAGTAAACTCGGTTAATAATGAAATAAATTTGTTTTGAAAGAATTAATAAATTTGTTTTGAAAGAATTAATAAATTTGTTTTGAAAGAATTAATAAATTGAAATTTGATCAACATATGAAAATACCTTGAATTTAAAAGAAATTAATAGATGTAAATTAATTTAAAACGAAACTTTTATGTTTTAAATTAATTTATATGGGTTAAATATATGTGAGTAGATATATTAAGTAGAATAAATTTAACAGAAATTGGAATAAAGAAGAATTTAAAATTGTTGGAGAAAATATGATTATAATAAAAGACTATTCAAATTTATGGTTTTAGAAATTGTAAACTAAAAATAATTGGATAATAAGATAATGAATTTAGAAATAGTGAGATTGATTTTAGCAAAATCAAATGGATTAAATCAATTATTGAATATCAATTGATTTAAATTTGAATTTATATGGTTTAAATTAATTGTTTTGTTTTCCAAATCTATTTTTCTTTCTGGTTGTTTCTATTCTCCTACCTCGTTCCTTTTCGGGGACGAAAAGTTTTGAGTGGAGGAGAGTGTAACGACCCGTAAATTTCAACTGTTTTAATAACGTAATTAGTTGAAATTTTATGAAATTTTAAACGATAAAATTTTGAAATAAAATTATATATTTGGAATGCGTCTAGTTAAACATAGCAACTGGTAAATTTTCGTCCGAAAATATGAAAGTTTATTTCGCGCGTAAATTCACTTCAATTCAATCAGTTAAAAAGCGTTGAAAATAAAATATTTTCAAAACCAAAATATTTTTACATAGAAAAATTCTAAACCATCTTCTGAGCAAAATATCAGTTTGTCGTTTTTCCAAATTCGGACATCTTTGGCTCCGTCGATCTTATTTTTCAGCGTTTTTCTTGCATTTACCGCTATTATAAAATTCGAATTTTTATAATCTAATCGTACCACTGATATCTATATACTGTTTTGATCGTTTCGTCGTGCTGATCTCTGCGGTATATTCAATTTTGTGTTTTGAAGTCCGGTACACAGCAAAATCTTTGAAAACGCTAATCATATGGGTATCCGTTTCATGCCTTTTTGTTTCCTTTTGTCTTTTCACCTTGCACCGTATAACCAAGCAGCCATTAACTTTTAATATTCCTATGTATTAAATATGGACTCTTTCTATTCCTTCGTTATTTAATATTTGATTTTATTTGTCTGTTCGTTTCTTTGAGAAGAGAAAAATTGAAAACAACGTATCTATTTTCTGTAAGCTTTTATATTTCAAAGCCTTCTTCTCTCATCTTTTTCCTCTGCAATGGTTGATCCACTCCCACACCCCGTATTGACAACCGCCTCCATCATTTGCTGCGACCGCAACCGACACAGACCGGATCACCATCCCTCCTCCTTGAACAACCACGCCATCACCACGCTTAGGCTAAGCTCCGGCCTTCTCACTTCCCTAACTCACTCCGCCTTCCCTCATCTTCACCCTACCCTCCGGCCTCGGCTTGCCCCAACATGCTCCGCCTCGCATGGTGTCACATCCTGAAATTTTCGACTTTCGAAAATTCGACATCGATACTCACTTTATCGACTGCCGAGAAATCGAGTGCCGGAAACTCCAATAGTGAGGGTTTTAGATAAAGAAAAAGTAGAAGAAGAAGGAGATGAAAAAGAGAAGAAGAACAATAAAACAACAACAGATACAGAACAGAGAACAATATCAGAATCTCACATATCGCAGCGGAATAATATACAATAGATAAACACTAGTCTTTTAAAACAAAGAACTATATAAGTTTATACATACATCAATCATCAGAGTCAATATACAACAATGGACAGTTATATAAACTCGTCCTCATACAGAATACACAGCGGAATATATACTATCAGATACAAATACTACGTCTCGTCCTCCAGCTTATCTCCAAAGCTCCAGAATATCCAGAATATCCTGATAATATAACTCTAGACTGCCCGTGTGGAAAATTTGTGGGCACCCAGAGTTTAGAAGGGAAACAATAAACTCCGAGTCAGTCATGGTGACTGGTGTGAGATCGTAAAACAGTTATTTATCTTTAAAACAAATAGCAGAGAATTTTAAAGTCAATTCGCAATGCTTTTGGAAAATGAAACTACCATAAGACCTCCCACCACACACACAATGCAAACGCAGACTTGGAGGAGATTTCTTCTTATGATAGTCAAAGATGCTTACTACGCAAAAAAAAAATCAAATTCTTTTTGATATTATTATTAGTGCATAGTGTAGAAAACTTTTCGAAAGTAGAATATAAATCTTAGCCAGCATAGGTACCATTATATTATGCCTGCTATAGCTGCCTCCTGAGGAGACAGGTTATACAATTGAAATCGTAAAAGCTCGTATTGTTTCTTTGGATTTCCAAAAAATGGTCAGGCTAAGGAACTTCCTATCCACGATGGGTACGTCCCTGGAATAGACGACCCGAGAACCTAACCGGATCTCTGCCAACACAAGGCCGGGTTACCTCTGCAAAAATAGGTAACTACTGACACGCGTATGCCATCCCCCGATCGTCACCGATCTTCCCGAGGATCCCCGATTCGCAACAAACCACATAGATAATAATAATGCAGTAACCACAGAGGTTAAGTATCTGGGCTCCATACCATGATACCACCTTTATCCAGAAGGAATGACATACACTAAGGGGCGCTACTCCCTAGAACCTTGCCGCATTCGTCCTGTTTCGACCATTTCCGGGGTGTGAGGCTCGACGAAGTCTCGTCCACAAAGCTACGCTTTCTCAAAAAGCCCTGCTTCGGGTCAAACAAAATGATCAACCTATGATCACAAAGATATAAGATCAAACAAATGATCATATCACAAATGATCAAACACTGATCATTTCACAGCAACACTCAGTATGCCACGTTACCAAATTGGGATATATCGCTGATGAATTTCAACTACATAACCTCTGAGCTCGTACGTCTCAGAGAAGGGTGTTAAGCTAAGAGAATAAATTCTCCGCCACCAACAGAAATGTATTTGAAAGAAATCAGCTTTATATCTCAAATTGTAACGTCAGACACACAATCCATACAAGTCTGTTCCGGGATCGAACAGAACCGAAGGCACTTCTCACGAAGCCCTTGCATTTCCGGATAATTTTCTAATCACGTCCGGACTTCCCGTCACTAAGGGTGATAAAACCTCTAAATCGAAGATCAGTCGATGTAGAGTAACTCGACGGTAATCCTTCCGTTTTCAAAAATATCCGGTCTTCAACACCGGTCTTCAAATGCGATTCATAACGACGTATCACATATTCGAAATGGGTTATACGACCCCATGGTCCTTTCCCGGCTAACCCGAATAGTGAGCGATTATTCAAAAATAAGTGTGACATTCAAATTCATCCAATTCACAACAAATACCTATCTAAAGGTAATTATTGATAGTCGGTTATTTAACTATCAATAAAGATGCGCAACATCATCAGATTCCAAATAATTTTCCCAATTATTTCATCTTCAAAAATATCTTTACTAGATATAAAATTTCCACACTTCAAAAATAAATCAACGTTTATTTTTAAGACGAATTCCCATTTCTTTTATAAATTCCAAAGTGAATTTATATTTCAAAATATCTACTGATATACGATTTTCAAATCGTTTTCAATATTCAATTTCAATTTATCTTTACAAAGATAAATTCTCAAAACGTTCATTTCATATTGGAAAAGCATTTCCATACTTATTAAATAATAAGTATTTCACAATCATTTATTTTCAACACTTGGAAAATATTCGATATACTTAAATCAAATTAAGTATAATTTCATTCTTTAAGGAAAATATCCTTTTAACACCTTTATTTGAGTCAAAACGAATGTTACGTAAAACATCGTTACGACGACTCGAAATCACTAGTATAGGGATTCGGAATTAAGATAGATATATAAATCCCAATACTATATAAAATATTTCCTTCCGGAAATCATTTACTATAACAACAGTGTTATAGTCCACCATTTCCTTATTTTCTCGAAAACGTCTATTTCAACAATAAATGTTGAAATCTATGATTTCGATATTTAACACGTTTAAAACATCTTTTAAAACAATTACTTCATTTTATAATATCGTTTCTCCAGAACATATCCATTTTTCTTAAGAGTATATTCACTGTCCAAAATCGTGAATATAATTCACTTAACTAAATTTCAGCCATCTCTACACGTTTTATTTCAATAAAGATTCGCTATCCAAAATCGCGAATATATCTTCTTTAAAAATCTTCTATATTTAATTTATCAAACTCCATCAATTTTGAATTTATAAAACAACGTTTATAAATCCTATTTCTATATTTTTTTAACAACTTTGATTTATAAATCTTCTTTATTAACGATCCGATCAATATTCCATTTAAAAGCAGAAATCCAATTTATAAGTAAATTTTCTTATAATCATTCATTCTACAACTTCATTCTTTATAAACCTATAAACTTCATCTTTACAATTTATAATTCTATACATTCCATATCTTCACATTTTATAATTATAAATTTCATATCTTCACATTTTATAATTATAAATTTCATATCTTCACATTTTATAATTATAAATTTCATATCTTCACATTTTATAATTATAAATTTCATATCTTCACATTTTATAATTATAAATTTCATATCTTCACATTTTATAATTATAAATTTCATATCTTCACATTTTAAAATTCCAATAACTTAAATTGATAAATATCAATTTGATACATCTTTTTATATACACTGGTTCAAGAATTCAAAAATCTCAACTTAAACCATTTCATAAATTTCTTAACTCTTTATTTCAAAAGAAATTACTTTTTTGTTAAAATTCGCAAAATCTCAACTTTTATAACTTAAAAGTTTTAACGTTTATCTTTTTAAAATAAATCAATTCAACAATTTAAATAAACGTATATTTTCAAAGATCACTTTTAAAATTTCACTTTTAAAATCAACAACGTTATTTTTAAATTTCAAAATTTGAATCCGATGATGCAACGCATCAATTAGTCAATCACAACAGTCAATATCATATCTCAACATATGACAACAGAATATATATCAACATCTGTAAATAAATAAATACAGTTGAGGAATCCAGTTGGATCCCTCCAACCTGTTTCCCTGCATCCAAAGATGTTAGCACAATACCAATTCCGCTCCAGTACGGAATTATCGCGGTATATAGGTTTTTATAAATCCGCTTACTAACGGCGCAATAGGGTCTCATCCGCTATACGAGGCGGGAAATCAATCAATCCAATATATACATATGCCAATATGTATATATTGCTATATATATAGATATATCCTATCATATCTAATAGCACATTCAAACGAATCAATCAATAACTGAAATTCAATTATAAATCTGAGTGAGAAGATCTCACCTTAGCATTTAAATTTTTTTGCAATCCATTTATCATTTCAGTCTTTTCTTCAAGATTTCGACCTTGTATAAACAATTTATAAAATTTTATTAATATTCGAGCAAATCGAACAATTAATTGCCATTTTATAATTTAAATTAACTAATAATTTATTTTAAATTGAAACAGTGAGTCGAAATATATATATAAGTATTTATTCTTTCCTTTTCTTTTGAAATCACCTATATATATATAGTTAAGGTAGATTCAAAAATCCAACTTGAACAAACTTTACAATATTGTTAAAATCCCTGTATGGCTATATATATTTTTAAAATCTTACCTTTGAAGCTATATAAATATTTACATATATATTTTTCAGCAATATGTATATACATATTTGAATTAATTTAAATTGGAAAAAAAAACGAGAATACCTCAACCAAGCAGCAACTACACAAAGTCGAAACAGCAACCTCATTTCGAATCAAGGATTCCAGATCCTATTTCTTCCTCGCGTGATTCCTTACGCCATCGAAATTGAGACTCATCCCAGCTCCCACGATTCACTTGACGATAAATTCGCAACTTCCATCATCACCGTGCCGCCTCTGGCCACGTCGAAACCCCAGTTGCTCGAATGCCCTATCCCAGTATCGTTTCCTGCGAGCGCGATCCTACTCCAAACGAATTTGCCTCCCTTTCCTTGCCTCCACGCGCGCGAGTTCGCCAGCCTCCAGCCCACGCGAATGCGAAACCCTAAATCGCCGCGCCTCACAGCCTCGCGATGCGCCTGCCCCCTCGCGACGCTCGCGAATTCGTCGCCTGCCGCCATCGCGAGACACCTTGAAGACGCCGACTGCATCCCTCCGTCACCTTCGAACCCATACCCTAGGCTCGCACGCGAACAACATTCCCTCTCGATGAATGAATTCGAGAATAAGGAAGGAAGACTCGCGATGTTCTGATATCGCTCGGTTGTTTTTAAAACGAAAGAGGGGTTTTCGAAATGTCGTTCGTTTTCACGCGGCCATGAATTTGTTTTGGAACGAGAATTTTAATTTGAACGATAATTCGTCTTGAACAGATAAAGAAAGAGAGGAACGAGATATTTGAAATCGAATGGAGTATGGGTTTGCACGATTTTTCTTTCGTGATTCCTGCAGCGTTTCTCGGCGTGAGTTAAGGGAGACAACGTGTGGTGATGTTGACCGAGTTTATAAATTTAAATTTTAAAATTAAACTGAATTCAATTTCATTTCAACGCGTTTTGCAACCATACGGTCACATATCAACTCCGAAAAATACGGAATTTGAAATCCGGTAATAATTCAATATTACGGACCCAATGGAACTGGTTTCGTCAAATTCCGAGACTGTTTGAAAAATGACTATTTTTAAATATCGATTCGAACGATTAAATTCAAAACTGAACAAATCACTTTCAATTTCGTTTCTGAAGCTTCTGTTATCTTCAGCATCATCAATACGAATTTTAAAAGCTTTTGAAATATTTTTCTTCAGCTAAAAATTGAAGATTTAAATTTTTTTATTCACTATTCAATAGATTAAATTTTATAATTTAATCGCCAAATTCAAATTAAGATCGGGGATTCAAATTAAATTATCATTCAAATATTTAAAATTAATTAAATATTTTCAATTTAATTTGTTCGAAATTCTGGGTCGTTACAAACTTCCCCCCTTAAAAGAATTTCGTCCTCGAAATTACAAGTTAGGAAAAAATGTCCTTAACTCGTCTACTATTTTTCAACATCCAATAGTTTTATCAATTTATCAAAACAAATCTTCCTACTAAAGATTCGTTATCATTTCAATTTGTTTCCAACTTCAATTATAAGTTTCAAACAACATTGTTTACATAACAATTCAAATTTAACCTTCAAATTCAAATTTAAACTTTCAAAATTTCTCAAAAATTTTCTAACGCCCGATATTTTCGAAAAATTTCGCCAGCGTCTCCTTTGCGCGGCTAATACGGTACGACTACAAAACGTCCCTACGGACTCTCAGATTTCAAAAAGAAAAAGAAAAAGCCAAGCGGCTAGAGAGAAATCATCAAAAACTCATATTATAATTCAAATACATACCTTTTCGAGCAAATTCAAATTCATCTTTGAAGATCAAATCCAATTTATAACACCTGTATATCTACTAGCCATTATATCTAGTTACAGCATTCAATCCAATTTGCAAATTCTATTACAAAATTTTCAATATATGCTTATATATTTACGGTTGAAGTTACATTCGTTTTTAAACAAAATGAATTCATATCCATTCTAGTTTATAACCAATTTAAATTGATACAAATTCAATTTATTTTAATTCTACTTCATTTGCAATTGATTCCATTCAATTTATTTAATTTCTCAACTTCATTAGCTTTTAATGAATTAACACTTATACTCATTATTTCATATCAATACTTTACATTAGATTGATTAACATCCAATCCATTTATTTATTCAATTGCTAATTCATTTTAACAAATACAATTGAATTTCATTCATACAACTCAAGTTCACATTCATTTAATAAATTCACTTTATTAATTTACTTTGATATCAAAATCAACTTCGTTCAACATTACTTAAGTTATATTCCAATTAAACGACATTTGTTTAACTTAACTTAAGTTTCCACTTATAAATCTAAATTCAAATTTTAATCCTATTTAACCTTTACCAAGGTCAAATTTTTTTCACTTATTCAAAATTCATATTAAATCCAGATTTCATATTCCACAATCTCAACTTAGATTTAATTGATTCACTTATACTTACTTTAATTTAACTTCATCCTTTAAGTTAAATTTATTCTATCAGAATTCAAATTGTATAAGTTATAAACTCATTTATCATTCCCATAAATATTTAAATAGGATTCCAGAGTCTTTTCAATCTTCAAAACCATTTTTGAAATCAATTCAAATTATCTTTTGAATTCGCAAAACAAAATCCAAATTTTCCAATCAACTTTTATTTAAAATATTCTGGCAGCAATTCCTCTTTTGGAAACCCAAAAATGAATTCTAATGATGTGGCCATCATCATCAGGATTATTTTCCAGCGACCTGAAAAGAGTTTAGAGCTTTTATCTCTCTAAAATGCTTTTCAAACCTTTGAAATTCATTTTCAAATCAAAAGGATTTAACTTCCAAATCCCCAAAAATTTTCAAATTCCTTTCAAAACATTTCCAAAAACTTCTCTGGAATTTTATTTCAGATTATAAATCACAATTACAAATCTTTTACTTATATAACTTCACTTTATATATATAAGATTATTCCACAATTGTAAATCATATTAATTATAACTTCATCTTTATAATTCATTGGTTTATACAATTTACTCTTTCACAATTGTTGTTTTCATTTACTTATTCAAACAACTTTAACTAACTTGTATATATTTACATTTTCAAACAATCAAACAATCAATTATATACACTTTAACACCGAAAAATTATTTCTTTATATACAAAATATAATCAAGGTAAAATTATTTCATTTACCCAATTTAAAACAATACTGTGCCGAATTGTTCTATATAAGTGTTTAGAGATCCCTATCGATAGAGTTGTACGGACAATACCGACCAGAATCCATATACCACTCAACAAACCAGTCATCACAATATAAAACCATTTTATATTCAAATAACAAATACGCGCTCATATCTATTATTTCACTCAACTCATTCTAGAGTACTACTGACTCCATCTCTAATGAGTAACACCCAACAGAGCAGGGTTGTCGCTTAACCATATGCTCTGATACCACTTTGTCACATCCTGAAATTTTCGACTTTCGAAAATTCGACATCGATACTCACTTTATCGACTGCCGAGAAATCGAGTGCCGGAAACTCCAATAGTGAGGGTTTTAGATAAAGAAAAAGTAGAAGAAGAAGGAGATGAAAAAGAGAAGAAGAACAATAAAACAACAACAGATACAGAACAGAGAACAATATCAGAATCTCACATATCGCAGCGGAATAATATACAATAGATAAACACTAGTCTTTTAAAACAAAGAACTATATAAGTTTATACATACATCAATCATCAGAGTCAATATACAACAATGGACAGTTATATAAACTCGTCCTCATACAGAATACACAGCGGAATATATACTATCAGATACAAATACTACGTCTCGTCCTCCAGCTTATCTCCAAAGCTCCAGAATATCCAGAATATCCTGATAATATAACTCTAGACTGCCCGTGTGGAAAATTTGTGGGCACCCAGAGTTTAGAAGGGAAACAATAAACTCCGAGTCAGTCATGGTGACTGGTGTGAGATCGTAAAACAGTTATTTATCTTTAAAACAAATAGCAGAGAATTTTAAAGTCAATTCGCAATGCTTTTGGAAAATGAAACTACCATAAGACCTCCCACCACACACACAATGCAAACGCAGACTTGGAGGAGATTTCTTCTTATGATAGTCAAAGATGCTTACTACGCAAAAAAAAAATCAAATTCTTTTTGATATTATTATTAGTGCATAGTGTAGAAAACTTTTCGAAAGTAGAATATAAATCTTAGCCAGCATAGGTACCATTATATTATGCCTGCTATAGCTGCCTCCTGAGGAGACAGGTTATACAATTGAAATCGTAAAAGCTCGTATTGTTTCTTTGGATTTCCAACAAATGGTCAGGCTAAGGAACTTCCTATCCACGATGGGTACGTCCCTGGAATAGACGACCCGAGAACCTAACCGGATCTCTGCCAACACAAGGCCGGGTTACCTCTGCAAAAATAGGTAACTACTGACACGCGTATGCCATCCTCCGATCGTCACCGATCTTCCCGAGGATCCCCGATTCGCAACAAACCACATAGATAATAATAATGCAGTAACCACAGAGGTTAAGTATCTGGGCTCCATACCATGATACCACCTTTATCCAGAAGGAATGACATACACTAAGGGGCGCTACTCCCTAGAACCTTGCCGCATTCGTCCTGTTTCGACCATTTCCGGGGTGTGAGGCTCGACGAAGTCTCGTCCACAAAGCTACGCTTTCTCAAAAAGCCCTGCTTCGGGTCAAACAAAATGATCAACCTATGATCACAAAGATATAAGATCAAACAAATGATCATATCACAAATGATCAAACACTGATCATTTCACAGCAACACTCAGTATGCCACGTTACCAAATTGGGATATATCGCTGATGAATTTCAACTACATAACCTCTGAGCTCGTACGTCTCAGAGAAGGGTGTTAAGCTAAGAGAATAAATTCTCCGCCACCAACAGAAATGTATTTGAAAGAAATCAGCTTTATATCTCAAATTGTAACGTCAGACACACAATCCATACAAGTCTGTTCCGGGATCGAACAGAACCGAAGGCACTTCTCACGAAGCCCTTGCATTTCCGGATAATTTTCTAATCACGTCCGGACTTCCCGTCACTAAGGGTGATAAAACCTCTAAATCGAAGATCAGTCGATGTAGAGTAACTCGACGGTAATCCTTCCGTTTTCAAAAATATCCGGTCTTCAACACCGGTCTTCAAATGCGATTCATAACGACGTATCACATATTCGAAATGGGTTATACGACCCCATGGTCCTTTCCCGGCTAACCCGAATAGTGAGCGATTATTCAAAAATAAGTGTGACATTCAAATTCATCCAATTCACAACAAATACCTATCTAAAGGTAATTATTGATAGTCGGTTATTTAACTATCAATAAAGATGCGCAACATCATCAGATTCCAAATAATTTTCCCAATTATTTCATCTTCAAAAATATCTTTACTAGATATAAAATTTCCACACTTCAAAAATAAATCAACGTTTATTTTTAAGACGAATTCCCATTTCTTTTATAAATTCCAAAGTGAATTTATATTTCAAAATATCTACTGATATACGATTTTCAAATCGTTTTCAATATTCAATTTCAATTTATCTTTACAAAGATAAATTCTCAAAACGTTCATTTCATATTGGAAAAGCATTTCCATACTTATTAAATAATAAGTATTTCACAATCATTTATTTTCAACACTTGGAAAATATTCGATATACTTAAATCAAATTAAGTATAATTTCATTCTTTAAGGAAAATATCCTTTTAACACCTTTATTTGAGTCAAAACGAATGTTACGTAAAACATCGTTACGACGACTCGAAATCACTAGTATAGGGATTCGGAATTAAGATAGATATATAAATCCCAATACTATATAAAATATTTCCTTTCGGAAATCATTTACTATAACAACAGTGTTATAGTCCACCATTTCCTTATTTTCTCGAAAACGTCTATTTCAACAATAAATGTTGAAATCTATGATTTCGATATTTAACACGTTTAAAACATCTTTTAAAACAATTACTTCATTTTATAATATCGTTTCTCCAGAACATATCCATTTTTCTTAAGAGTATATTCACTGTCCAAAATCGTGAATATAATTCACTTAACTAAATTTCAGCCATCTCTACACGTTTTATTTCAATAAAGATTCGCTATCCAAAATCGCGAATATATCTTCTTTAAAAATCTTCTATATTTAATTTATCAAACTCCATCAATTTTGAATTTATAAAACAACGTTTATAAATCCTATTTCTATATTTTTTTAACAACTTTGATTTATAAATCTTCTTTATTAACGATCCGATCAATATTCCATTTAAAAGCAGAAATCCAATTTATAAGTAAATTTTCTTATAATCATTCATTCTACAACTTCATTCTTTATAAACCTATAAACTTCATCTTTACAATTTATAATTCTATACATTCCATATCTTCACATTTTATAATTATAAATTTCATATCTTCACATTTTATAATTATAAATTTCATATCTTCACATTTTATAATTATAAATTTCATATCTTCACATTTTATAATTATAAATTTCATATCTTCACATTTTATAATTATAAATTTCATATCTTCATATTTTATAATTATAAATTTCATATCTTCACATTTTAAAATTCCAATAACTTAAATTGATAAATATCAATTTGATACATCTTTTTATATACACTGGTTCAAGAATTCAAAAATCTCAACTTAAACCATTTCATAAATTTCTTAACTCTTTATTTCAAAAGAAATTACTTTTTTGTTAAAATTCGCAAAATCTCAACTTTTATAACTTAAAAGTTTTAACGTTTATCTTTTTAAAATAAATCAATTCAACAATTTAAATAAACGTATATTTTCAAAGATCACTTTTAAAATTTCACTTTTAAAATCAACAACGTTATTTTTAAATTTCAAAATTTGAATCCGATGATGCAACGCATCAATTAGTCAATCACAACAGTCAATATCATATCTCAACATATGACAACAGAATATATATCAACATCTGTAAATAAATAAATACAGTTGAGGAATCCAGTTGGATCCCTCCAACCTGTTTCCCTGCATCCAAAGATGTTAGCACAATACCAATTCCGCTCCAGTACGGAATTATCGCGGTATATAGGTTTTTATAAATCCGCTTACTAACGGCGCAATAGGGTCTCATCCGCTATACGAGGCGGGAAATCAATCAATCCAATATATACATATGCCAATATGTATATATTGCTATATATATAGATATATCCTATCATATCTAATAGCACATTCAAACGAATCAATCAATAACTGAAATTCAATTATAAATCTGAGTGAGAAGATCTCACCTTAGCATTTAAATTTTTTTGCAATCCATTTATCATTTCAGTCTTTTCTTCAAGATTTCGACCTTGTATAAACAATTTATAAAATTTTATTAATATTCGAGCAAATCGAACAATTAATTGCCATTTTATAATTTAAATTAACTAATAATTTATTTTAAATTGAAACAGTGAGTCGAAATATATATATAAGTATTTATTCTTTCCTTTTCTTTTGAAATCACCTATATATATATAGTTAAGGTAGATTCAAAAATCCAACTTGAACAAACTTTACAATATTGTTAAAATCCCTGTATGGCTATATATATTTTTAAAATCTTACCTTTGAAGCTATATAAATATTTACATATATATTTTTCAGCAATATGTATATACATATTTGAATTAATTTAAATTGGAAAAAAAAACGAGAATACCTCAACCAAGCAGCAACTACACAAAGTCGAAACAGCAACCTCATTTCGAATCAAGGATTCCAGATCCTATTTCTTCCTCGCGTGATTCCTTACGCCATCGAAATTGAGACTCATCCCAGCTCCCACGATTCACTTGACGATAAATTCGCAACTTCCATCATCACCGTGCCGCCTCTGGCCATGTCGAAACCCCAGTTGCTCGAATGCCCTATCCCAGTATCGTTTCCTGCGAGCGCGATCCTACTCCAAACGAATTTGCCTCCCTTTTCTTGCCTCCACGCGCGCGAGTTCGCCAGCCTCCAGCCCACGCGAATGCGAAACCCTAAATCGCCGCGCCTCACAGCCTCGCGATGCGCCTGCCCCCTCGCGACGCTCGCGAATTCGTCGCCTGCCGCCATCGCGAGACACCTTGAAGACGCCGACTGCATCCCTCCGTCACCTTCGAACCCATACCCTAGGCTCGCACGCGAACAACATTCCCTCTCGATGAATGAATTCGAGAATAAGGAAGGAAGACTCGCGATGTTCTGATATCGCTCGGTTGTTTTTAAAACGAAAGAGGGGTTTTCGAAATGTCGTTCGTTTTCACGCGGCCATGAATTTGTTTTGGAACGAGAATTTTAATTTGAACGATAATTCGTCTTGAACAGATAAAGAAAGAGAGGAACGAGATATTTGAAATCGAATGGAGTATGGGTTTGCACGATTTTTCTTTCGTGATTCCTGCAGCGTTTCTCGGCGTGAGTTAAGGGAGACAACGTGTGGTGATGTTGACCGAGTTTATAAATTTAAATTTTAAAATTAAACTGAATTCAATTTCATTTCAACGCGTTTTGCAACCATACGGTCACATATCAACTCCGAAAAATACGGAATTTGAAATCCGGTAATAATTCAATATTACGGACCCAATGGAACTGGTTTCGTCAAATTCCGAGACTGTTTGAAAAATGACTATTTTTAAATATCGATTCGAACGATTAAATTCAAAACTGAACAAATCACTTTCAATTTCGTTTCTGAAGCTTCTGTTATCTTCAGCATCATCAATACGAATTTTAAAAGCTTTTGAAATATTTTTCTTCAGCTAAAAATTGAAGATTTAAATTTTTTTATTCACTATTCAATAGATTAAATTTTATAATTTAATCGCCAAATTCAAATTAAGATCGGGGATTCAAATTAAATTATCATTCAAATATTTAAAATTAATTAAATATTTTCAATTTAATTTGTTCGAAATTCTGGGTCGTTACACATGACCTCCGCATCACCCCTCTTGTCTTCTCTCATCGTCTAGCCTCCCCTGACCGACCAAATCCCACCTTCCAAGCATGCGGTCTCCACCTCTCATTGAAGCTAGCCGAGAGCATCGCCACCTACCTGGCAAGCGCAGTCGCCTCGTGCTCCTTCCCCGTTGCCGTGCAGCCAACCCTAGCAGCCCCTGACTTTGCACCACCGCGCGGCATGCCTGCCTCATCCATCAGTTGCTCCTGCCTTCGTTTTAGAGGTCATTTCATATTTGAGTAAGTATTCATATATAGTTAGAACCGTGCAGTTTTATCCTTGTATTTTATACATTTCAAGCATAAATTAAAAGACTTAAATAGAAATTAGGTGGTGTAATCACAGTGCCAGCATGTAAGCATTATAATTTATATTCTCGGGTGGGCATAACTAACACGTGTATTATGTTTAATTTTATTCTATTACCGTGGAAATTATAATATTAATAAATATAATACGCATGTTACAGTAAAAAAAAATTTTTTTTTACCATATATCAGCTTTACTGTTGGGTTTGTCTTATACGTCCATACCTGTCATACGTGATAAACAATAGGTTACATCTTTGTTTTACTTTTGGGTTTTAAAACATAAATAGTTTGTACGTTTTATATTAACTGTTGTTACCGTAGTGTACCTAGTTTGGACCAGTTTTATATGTTTTATATACTATGATTTGAGTACAATGTTTGTGTACCTTCTTAAAACTATTTATATGCAGTGATAGCGTAGGAAGTTAGGTAAGTTTATAAGTGTATTTTATTTGTTTGAACGTTGATTTTAGTATAAATATATGGGTTTGGTTTACAACGAGATATGTTTTGATAACTATAAAATATAATAACGTGTTTTATGCACATAATGTGGTAAATACATATGTTAGGCGCATGTTTAAAAATGTTAGTAGAGATAGGGTCAAGTCTGCATATTTGGTAACAACATACTCTATGCATGCATAACAGGTTGTAACATCCTAAATATATGTGTATCTATCAGTTGGATTGAGGGTCTAATTGTATAACAAGGCTATGTTTATTTTATAATAATATATATACTCTGTTGATAAGTTTATATGCATAGATTTGTATAAGTTATAATAATATTAAATATTTTATTTGTTTATACAGTAATTTATATTGGGATATATATGTATATGCATGGATTTTTGTTTTAATATGTTGTGTTAAATTTAATATTGGTTTTACAATAAGGATGGATCTTAAAGTACAATATTTTAAGTTTACTTATATTTGAGTTTGGTTTGGGTATAAATATATATGTTATTTTGATATTGTTTTAAATTAAATATTTATTTAATGGAAATAATAACAATGATATTGTTGTTCTATCAAATTGATTCTGATTCATTTCTCATCGATTCTATCTATCAGCTTTGTCCGTCAAAATCCACTTTCAGCTTACTTCACTTTGTGACTGTTGTTTGGATCATTCCATTTTCGAGACCTTGATCCAATTCGTAGCTGGTTATTTTTCAAACTTCTCTAGCCTCGGAAGGTGAGCACTCACTCACGATTAACGTTCTTTTATTTATTAAATTTGATTTCAATTGAAACGACAATTGAAATATGCTGCTGCTAGTTAAATACACTGTTATATATGTTATTACCTGTATCAGTTCACCTGTGACATCTGACACCATTATCTGTTGTTAATTAGTTATGCGATAATAATACAGTTTGGCTGAAATTGATTGATTGTTGATGTTTATATTGGACGTTAAATTGTTAATGTTAAAATGATAAATAGTATGAAATTGAACTTAATATAGGACAATTAAATGTTAAATTTGATTAAATGACATTTGTATAATATGACTCCTTTAACTGTTAAATTTATTGACACGTAGGATTTGTTTAATTACATTTTGAACCACTGAATGTATGTTGTTAAATTGATGATGGATGAAATTGTAATTGAAGTGACAAGTGGAAACCGTAATGTAATAATCTTTAATCTACATGAAATGATAGTGTAGATTCTAGAAATAATTATATTAATTCGTACAAATAACAATGCGAATTAATACGGTTATTTCGGGATTATTTCAATTGATTATTGGATTGTTATTGATTGTTGTTATTGCTTGTTTATTTACTTTGACACCATCCCAGTTATCACACTGCAAGTTCCCTTTGATATGTTTTGATTTTGAATTGAATTGGAATCGGGTTGAAATGATAAATACCCAAATTGAACTTTGACCTAGGATAGAGAATTTAATAAAACCCGATTGGTCAATAATCTGATTTAAAAATAAAACGAAGATTTTATTTGAATAAATAATATGGTTTTGAAATGAAGTTGAAATTTGAATTTTTAATGAAAGGAAAATGTCAATATTTAAAAATCTGAAAAAAATATTAACAATGTAATTGATGATAGGATGTTGTTTAATTTGAGAAATGATTGAATTAAGTTTGAAATTATTAAACTTTGAAATTATTTAATAATTAGGTTTGAAATTCTAATTAAGTTTGAAATTATTAAACTTTGAAATTATTTAATGATTAAGTTTTGAATTATTTAATAATTAAATAAGATGGAATTATTTAATGATTAAATTGAATTGGATTCTTTAATAAGAGAAATTGAACTTTTGGATAAGTGAATTTTACTTCGTAAATAACCGAAATTGAGTTTCTTTATTAATTAAGTTTGGAAAATTATTTAAGTGAGTAAATAAGTGAAATGGAATTTCGTTAACAAGAAATGGAAATGTGATATTTTTGGAATTAATGTAAGACTTGTAATTGAAAGAATTGATTGATGAATTTAGTTTAATTCAAATTGTAAGTTTTGAAATAAGGAAGTTGAATTTAAATAATGGATTTAATGAATTGGAAATTTAATAGAAATTGTTTTGAATGATAAAGTAACTTAACGAATATTTAATGAAATCGATAAATGATTTTAAAGTGATTTGAATGTTAAATAAGATTTAATTTAAATGTTTTCGAAATGAAACTTGTATTCGAACTTGAATCAATATTTGGATTGTTTTCAATATAAAGATTGAAATTGAATTATAAGATTTTGAAATTATGATTTGGAGGTTTTGAAATGTAAATTGTGGAAATTGATTTAGAAAGAGAAATGTAATGTTGATTTACGAATTGAAATTGAAATTGATTTGGTTTTTGAAATAAATAAACAACCAATCGGTGAAATAATTACGGAAGTTATTAAAGAGACCGGAATTCGGTTATGGATATACTCTCTATCTAAACCGAAAACCACTTTAATAACTATACGCGGAGTGATGATCCAGAATGAAGTGGTTGGAATGATGTACGTGTTGACTGAAGAAAGAGAATGATAATGGATAGCCTTGACACTTGTGTCAAATTGGAAATGACTAAAACAGGAGCTGTGCCGGGCCAATGGAGGATTAGCTACCTCAAGTGGACACACTTCTTCGAAATACTTATACTTGTTGTCGATTGGTGCACCCTTGATTTTGGGAGTGTTGTTTCACGGTGTTGCGGGCGCTGCGGCGTTGCGTTCTCACCAGTCCGGATCAGGCGAACGGTAGTATCACTACCTTGGGTATTGCCTCATGTGCCTTGTCATACTTGTATTCCATTTATACGCGACCACTACGATTTTGATTTGTACCTTTAGTAAATGGATTGCCCTCTGGTGACTTCCGGTTTTGGGGAAACTACGGTCTTGTATATGCTTTTGGGAATAAAAATGTGTTAAGGGTGGAATGGGCCATGACTTAACACTATTTTGATATCTTCTTATATTACTGATAGACATTATCTACTTAGCGTACATTACTACCTAGTAGATAGTTTAACGGATCCTTAGAGGATGGTTATTCCAAACATCCTTTGAGTTACTTGTATTTCAATTGCTATTTCACTTGAGTTGGATTTATTAATATAAGAATGTTAATCCTGACTCGAGTGTCTTGTGTTTTGCTTTACGCTCGGGTCAGACTGAGTGTACCAGTATTCGAGACTCACCTTTGAAGTTGGAGCTTTGATTGAAGATCCAGCCATCTATTCTGCTTTCAGTATTCGATGATTCCAGTGATGCATTCTGATTTGTATCTGATGTATCGTATTACTCTTCTGTTGTAAACTCTGATGTAATTTATATATTTATATAGTAGCTTCATGAACTACTATCTCTTTTATTTCCGCTGCACTTATTACTCTGTGTCTGTGTTCTGTGATTATTTATTTACTGTATATGTTTAGTTTTGCCAAATTTAAATTAACAACGCGGTATTTTGAGCAATTCAATTCCGGCATGAGTGTCTACCTATACACTTATAATGGATGCGAATGGTCCAAAATGGCGGGTCGTTACAAAGATGGTGCAATAATATATGATGTGATGTTATGTTTGAATCTTGTATTTGTTGTATGTGAGTTCATGGCATGAAGATAGCAATTCGCTAACCAAAAGTGACTAAGAAATCCGCTTTTTGTCGAAAGTTTGATTTTTGTTTCAAAGTGAAAAGTTTTCAAGTTTAAATCTTTGATTTTGGTTTTAAAGGTTTATTATCCTGTTTTAAAGAAGAAAAGAGTTCAAAGTTGAAGTTTTAAAAGTTAGAAAATCAAAAGTTCAAGTTTTGAAATTACGGGTCCGTATAGCGATAGTCGTTATACGCGCAGTTCGGAAAATCTGACTACTTTTCTAATCTAACTTGTTTTCACTTAGAAATCTTTTTGGAAATGTTTTCTAACTTTAATTAAATAATTAGAGAACAAATGTTTAATTATTTAATTATTTATTTGTTTAATTATTAATTAATTAATTAATAAATAAAGGTAATTAGTACTTAATCATTTGTTAATAATGGTATTTATACTTAAATGTTAATCAATTAAGTTAATCATTATATGTTACTTAATGAAAGTTAATTAATATTTAATTATTAATTAAGGATTAATTAATTATTATTAAATTATTTATTTAAGATAATTACTAATTAATTATTATTATTTTAAAAAGGTGTTTTATTTAATTAATCTTTGATTAAAGTTAATTATGTTTTAATAAGGTTTAATTAAGTTTTAATTACTTTTAATTAGAGTTTAATTACTATTTAACAAGGATTTGATTCTCATTTACAAGGGTTTTAAATTTATTTTAAAATTGCTTTGAGTTTAAGTAATCAGTTTTGTTTTAAACTCTTTTCTTTTCAAATTTGTTTTAAATCAAGGGATTTCTATGTCGCTTACCCTTAAGTAACCCTATATGATTTGCAAAACCAAATGATACCTATTAGCAGAACAAAACACCATTCTGCTATTATAATTAACTTAGACATTTACTTAAGTTGGTATCAAAGCTTAGGTTTAGCGAACCCTTAAGCCATGGTGGGGTAAACTCTTTAAGAATAGGATTAGTGTTATAAAAATATTTTATATTGTGTTGTTTGATCCATTGATTGGTATATGAATTCTGGTCGGTGTCCGATCAGCATTATTGATAGGGATTCCTAAACACTTGAACAGACCTACCGATATAGTATTGTTTTAAAATGGTAAATGAAATAATTTTACCTAAGAATATATTTTATACACATAAGGGTGATTTTCAAAAATTAATATAGCTATATTAATGAGTTGATTATTAGGAAATGATAATATTTTATTGTTATCACCTAGGATTTGTTTAGTTATGCTAGTCCAGTTTGAGCATTAACTATTATTGAATAGTTCATAAGAAATTTTCCTTAGTAAGGTACAGATTAGGCAGATAGGAATTAGGGAACTTTGAAACGAACTCCTTGTGAATTAAGTTTCACGGTTTGATTATAAGGTGTTCGGCGAAAGGGTTAAGTTAAAAGTCATCTTTTAATAGTTAAGTTGTAGGTAAACTTTCAATAAAAAGTTGTTTAATATAATCTAAATAATGGTAAATATTTGAGAAAATTTAATTGTAATGAAGGAGAATTATTTAAATGTGAGTTTAACTCACATTCAAATTTACTATATCATATTTGTGATGCTATAAACTATTATTGATTGCTTGGATGTTAGTTAAATTGTTTGATTGATTATTTAATTGAAATTAATATGGATATTCAATTTAAACTGTTTAAGTGTCGTTACAGCAATTTTTGGTATATCGTCATTTACTGAATATCATCCCTAAACCCTTGTATGTGTGTTTGAACTTGAGCTTATGTTTTCACAAAAGTAGATATTTAAAATTCATTAATCATTTTGATTAATGATATTTCAAATTAATTAATCATTTTAACTAATGATGTTTAAAATTAATTAATCTCTTGATTAATAAAATTTGAATTTAATTAGACCAATTTAATTATTGATGTTGAAATTTAATTAATCATTTTAACTAATGATCATTTTGAATCTAATTTATTGTTTGATTAATAATATGTAAATTTTATAAATTATTTTAGTTAATGATAGTTAAGATTAATTATCCATTTTAATTAATCATTATTTGAATTAATTAATTAAGGTAATTGGCACTAATCACTAGTTAATAAAGGTTGTTTATACTTAACTGTTAATCAATTAAGTTAATCATGATTAGTAAAGTAATTAAAGTTAATTATTAATTAGGGATTATTTATTTATTATTTTATTATTAATTTATTAATTATTAATTAATTATTATTTAAAAAGGGTTTAATACTAATTAATTTTTGGTTAAGGATAACCAAGTTTTGATTAGGGTTTAATTAAGTTTAATTACTATTTAAGGAAGATTTAAATTTGATTACTTAACTAATTAATATAGATTAGGAGTTTTAATTATCAAATGAGTTCAAATATCGATTTATTCTCTTTTCGAAAGTGCTTTCAATTTTCAAATGTTTTAATCATGGGATTTCTACATCGTTTACCCTTAAGTAACCTTGAACAAACATCAAACCCAAGTAATGTGGTGACACATTATGGGAAGTAAGTTATCCTATTACTAGCACTACAAGCCGATGAGTAGGCTGGCCGTCTACCTGTGAGATCTAAAGTTTATCTCTAGGTGAGAGGGTAGGATAAGGTCGAAATGTCGGAAACGAGATAGATATGGCGGATTTAATTTCCATGAATATTTCACATTTGATTAAGTATATGGTTATCCATATATTAACCTTGTATAAACACCTTTAAATAGAGGATTTTCCGCTATTGATCGCTTGACCTATTTTGACTCAGGGTGTATGGTTGTAAGTTTGAATTCCCTAGTGAGGACTCGAATACATTTGCATACTTCTAAGAGAATCAAAATTGAGTTAGCCGAAATTATGGCTTAGTTTGGAAATGCCGGTTCCGATAATATGATTATTCCGAACCACACCAAACTAAAAACGTTTATGTTGGATCGTTATGAAGTATGCTATGCAGCTATACTATTCTTCCTAAGGGTGATTCCAATATGGAAGATAGTAATTTGTGATTGTTTTTTCGATCCTGGAAAAACTCGTATGGCTGAATGCTGGTATTAAATTAGTTGCCTAGAGGGCAATATTAGCATTCCAAGATGGTTTGCTAGGAGGAAATGGTAAGTGTGTGGCCGCTTTGAGCCTCACACCTGGGAAATGAATAAAGCAGAGACATGCGGCAGGGCAAAGTGGGTCACACCCAAGTAGGGTATGATCATCCCAAATCTAGAGTGATATCCACATATGCTTCGGGATCCCATTGTATGGTTGTTAATCGCAACCAAGAGGTGATCATATTCGGTGCTAATTAAGAAGGGGGCATTGCCGGTTCTGAGTAGCAAAGATGCAACGTGTTGTAGTCTCCCATGCATTTTATCTACAGGTGTACGGATTCGGCAAGTAGACCCTTACTCTTTCATAGTTAGAATCCATTATCCACTACGAGCCTTCAGTTTTTGGTTGTAGAGCCCAGTATGATGGAATTTAATTAATGTAACAATTTCGGCTAAGATTTTATATTTTACTTTAAATCTAGACATTATAATAATATCAGATGATTTTAATATAAAATGTTTTGGTTATCATAAGGTAAAAACTCGTTCATGTTTATGTGCGGCGTGGTCTTATGAAATACTTTTTTTAAAGGTTTTTATAAAGTTAAATTATTGCTTTACTCATACCAGTCCCATGTCTGACTCGGAGTTTATTTTTCTTTTCCCTAAACTCTCGGGTACTCATTTTTTTTGAGTAGCTGAGTAGTCGGGCTTAGAGAAGCATTTTGGAGCAGGATGGAGTAGGATTCCTCCCAACATCTAGTAGTTATATTTGTATTTCCACTGGGTTATGTATATTATGTAATATTAATGGGCAGTCTGATCAAGCTGTCCTTAGACTTGGATTTGGAGTAGTACTTGTTGTAACTTGATGTAATATTTTGAAGTAACTTCATGTATTATTCAGTGATGTTGTGTATGACTCTCATGTTTTAATGAAATCTATGTTCTATTTCTCTTGAATATTATTTCTATACCCCACGACCTGTCTTTCAAACACTTGAATGTCCGCACAAGAATAACGATGATGTATTAAGTGTCATCTTTTGGTGTAAGAAAGGCAGATCGTCACATGTGATATCAAATCAAAGGCATCTCGTAAGACCATGCTGCATTAGGCTTTTGGAAATTTTGTGCACCGAAAGATGACCCATTAAGGGTAGAAGAAAAAGAAAGATTAGAAGAAACTGCACAATCAAAGAATCTCACCACGAATCAGAACAACATATAATAGATAACATAGGATAATACATTGTCATTTCCATAATACTAATACATCATAGTCAATACACTACAACCTTCAACTGGACAGTTATAGCTACATGTCCATACAAAATACACAGATCATACATAAAACACAGTGGAATAAGATAATAACTAGCTAATGGTGAAGCCACGAGCTCCAGCTCCTTCAAAGTGCTTCCGTTAGAAAGCTGGATCACTTGGCTACTCATACAAATTTAAGTACCCAAGAGTTTTAGGAAAAGAAAATAACACTCTAGGTCAGACATGGGTCTGGTGTGAGTAAACTCGAACAACTTAATTTTTTTACTTTTATAAAACGCTTTGAAAATCAAAGGTATCTCGTAAGACCATGCTGCATATAAACACTGATGGGTTTTTACCTTACGATAACCAAAACACTTTATATAGAAATCCACAGATATTATGATAATGTCTAGGGTTTTCAAGTAAAATAAAACATAGCTAAAATGCTTGCATCTCACATTCCAACATACTTAGGTACAATTAAATCTGTATGAACCTTATTGGAGAATGGATTCCATACAATGACTGGGCTACCGGGGTACCGTCCGTCATGGTGCATCTCTAGATAAAATAACATCGAGGTAGAACCTATCGATCCTTGCTAACATAAGACCGACCTACCCTTTACTAGATAGTACCGAATAAGATCACCCCTCGGTTGGGATCAGCAACTGTACCGAAGCATAAATGAGTTAATAGTAGGGACTCTAGATAGGGATGAACTTACCCTCATAGGAGCGACCCACCTTGCCTTGCTGCATCTCCCCAGTTTTAGTCATTCCTAGTTGATGAGGCCAGAGGCTACGATTACCTTTATTATAGCATTGCCGCTTGGAATGCTAACATTGCCTTCTAGATGTTGATGCAATGTCAGCATTCATCCAGACAAGTTGTTCAGGAGACAAATGAACCAAAGGCACTATATCCACTACACTCGTTTTGGATTCACCTTCAGGGTTAGTAGCAAATAGCCCTTTCACTTCAAAGTATTTATTTTGAACCTTACCTTTACTATTTCCAATTCGAATGTTTAAGTTAGTTTGAAGTGGTATTCGGATAACAACTAATATCCGATCCTTGTCTCTCCGAACCAACGTCCGATAATTTTAAAGGGTTAAGTTGTTTATAGTAGATTATACCACTATAAAGGTGTAAAGATATACACATGACCATACGTTCCATATGCTTAGATTATCATGACCTGCTTATCGAAATTAACCCCCTTGTATTCATCACGTTCCCGAATTGCGATATTTGTGATAAGTACAAGTCGACTTACTTCCAATAAAATGCGTCATCGTTTTATTACAACTACTTTAATTCATTTGGCTACTTAATAGCATGGACAAGAGATCCTTGGTTCTAGAACAATTCACTTAAATAAGAAAATTGGTTAAAAATAAATAACCGATGGAGTTTTAAAAGAAACTTTAAAATAAATAGCCCTTGATTAAATCATAAGTTTAAAACTAAATTAAACCTTAATTAATCTTAATTAAATCATTAATAATCCTAATTTTATCTAAAATTAAACCTTAAATAAACTTTAATTAAATAACATTTATTTAAGAAAGTAAACCCTAATTAAGTGGATAATTAACCTTTAACTAAATAATAATTAACTCTAATTAAATAATTAATTAAAATAAATAAACTTGATTAAAAAAAATTAATTTTCTTTTATCTTAATTAATCTTTATTTAAAACTTGCTTAATTAAAAATAATTAATTGGTAATAATTTCTTAAACTCTAATTATTTAATCTAATTACTTAATTAATTAATTAAATAATAATTACCCTAATTAATTAATTAAATAAATAAATTACTAAGTAATTAAAACTTAGACTTTTTGACTTACTTAATTTTGTTTGAAATGAGTTTTCAAAAACAATCCAAAAGAAAACACTTTAAAACTTGAAATCGGGAAATTTTCCGGACTGCATCCATAGCGACTATCGCTATAAACGCAGTTCCCTAGAATTAATTTCTAGGCGAAAATTCACTTTAACTCTAGATATAACATATGAAAACACAATTGTAAAAGTTTTGAAACTTAAAAACAAAAGTGAAAACTTGGTATAACATTTTCAAAATTCAAAACTAGAAAAAGAGCTTTTCGTTTTCAAATTGGATCTCGAGTCCTTTACGACTTTTCAAGGTGCTAACTTCACCACATTTACATCACATAAACTTGGTTTTATTTCATAAAAATACTAACATTGTATCTTAACCAACAAATCACATATCCATATCCAAACATATTATTCAACCATCAAATCACAAATATAAGCTCAAACAAAATCATATAATCAAATGCTATCAAAACAACATGATAATTCAACACAATAACCACTATATTTTCACAACATATAGTTCATCAAAATTAAGTTAATTTCTTTTCCAAAAACAAAAGTTTAACTCACCAAAAAATTTTAAATTCAAGACGAGCTTTCGCCAAAACTTGAAAACACTTTGGAATATTGCAAAATTTGAATTTTGGTTGCTCGAACACTTGAAATGGCTCGGCCAAGTGAACTTTGGGGTCAACCTAGAGGGTTTTGTGCTCGGCCTAGGCCTTGTAGAGCATGGCCATGGGTTGTTTGAGTGGATGGTTGCTTGTAGTTTGGAAGAGAAGTGTTGTAGAAGATGTAAAAGTTTTTTTATGAATTAAAAAGGAGATTTTTGGCAAAATGAAGTGGATTTTCTCACTTTGAAAATTATTAAGAGGAAGCCATGGAAGTTTGCTTAAGTTATTAGGATTTTGAAATGAAGAAGAAGGTTGTAAAATAAGAAAAATGAAAGTTAGGGGGTATATATTGGCTTAGGAAATTATTAAAAAGATATACAAGTGCTTAATTAAAATATATACATGCATGCACTCCCTCTCCTCTCCCCCTTTCACTTCCGTCCACCATTGTACCCCCCTCTCCTTGCACTATTCAAGCCATGCACTTGTGTTGAGTTGAAAAAGTGTATTATATATATATATGTATGTATTTATGAAATAAAATCTCTTTTTAACTTATATGTATATATGTTTAAGTGGCTAATATGTACATGCATATGTACATGTACACACCATGTTAAAATGGTTTATATTGTGTGCACGAGTGTGTACAATAGTGTTATGACACTTTAATTAACTTTTAACCAATGAAAAATCAATTTTTCGACAAATAATATCCGGTCACGTTTTCTATTTCTCTATGAAATATATATATTGGTAAACAAATTTGAAAACGATTTTATCATCATTAGTTATTATTTGAAATATTTTTATTTGTTAATAAAAATCAATTTATTAATTATTAAAAAATATAATTAAATATTCATTTAAATAGCGATTAAATTCTGGGTTGTTACACTCTCCCCCCTTAAAAGAATTTCGTCTCGAAATTAGCAAACAAGGAGATAATTCAAACTACGCAAAAAGCCATATATTCATATCATAAAACACAATACAAATACATACACTAAGAATCCATAGCAAACAAACATACACTATAAATACAACCTATGACCAGCTATCCTAACATCAACTTGGGATAGGCTTCTTTCATGCGATCCACCGTCTCCCAAGTGCAGTCTCTTGGATCCTCGCTCACTGAATCTTAACTAGTCGCACCACCTTGTTACACATTCCCTTTTTTATCTTGATCCACAACATAAACTGGATGTCTAATGGCTTTCAGGTTTGGTTCTATTTCCAATTCCTCTTGAACTAATGGCTCCACAATCAAAGATGGGTCATGAACATATTTTCTCAAATGAGACACGTGGAACACATTATGAACTACCGCCAATCTCTCTGGTAACTCGACCTTATAAGCAAGCGATCCGATCCTCTCAAGAATACGGAAGAGTCCAACAACCTTAGAGCTAACTTTCCAGCTTTCCTAAATCTAACAGGTTTTCTTATAGGTGAAATATTTACAAACACCAAGTCTATAACCATAAATTCCAAATTCCTTCGCCTCTTATTAACATAACTCTTTTGGAGATCTTGTGCCTCTTTCATTCTTTTCCTAATCAATATAACTTTTCAGTAGCCTCTTGGATCATGTCTGGTCTACACCATATTAGCCTTTCCTGGCGTATAAAGTATCCAAGTCATAAGCCGCTAGAAACTCCAACCACCTTTGTTGCCTCAGGTTCAGATCCTTTTGAGTAAAAAGATACTTCAGGGATTTATGATCCATGAAGAGCTCGAATTTTTCACCTAATTAAAGAAAGAAAACTTACTCCTAAAATTTCTAAAGATCAGAAAGAAACTAAGAGGAATAAAAGGATCCTTACCCAGCAAGTAGTGTCTCCATATTTTCAATGCAAAGACAACAGCTAGGAACTCCAAGTCATGCGTAGTATAGTTCTTCTCGTGAGACTTCAACTGTCTACTTACATATGCAATCACTCTACCAAGATGCATCAAAATAGCTCCTAGTCCTACTTCACATGCATCCGTGTAAACCGTGAACCCACTATTTCCGTTTGGAACAGCTAAAACTGGTGCACTTGTCAATCCCTTCTTCAATTGTCAATCTCTTCTTCAATTCCAGAAATGCTTCTTCATACTTGTGAGTCCATACAAACTTCTCCTCCTTAGTCAGCTTTATCAGATGGGAGGAAATCTTAGAATAATCTTGAATAAATCTCTTATAGTATCCAGCCAAACCTAAGAAACTGCAAACTTCGGTAGGAGTCCACAGTTGCTTCCATTCCTGAACAGCTTCCACCTTCGCTAGATCTACTGAAATACCCTCTCCTATCATAATATGTCCTAAATATCTTACCTCCGATTTCCAAAAATTGCACTTAGAAAATTTCGCCTTCAGGACGTGTCTTCTCAATGTCTCCGACACCACTTCCAAATGATGTTTATGCTCCTCCAAGAGTAGATAAGAATGTCATTGATGAAAACTAACACAAAATTATTAAGAACATTTCGGAAAACACGGTTCATAAGATCTACAAAATATGTCGTTGCATTGTTTAGCCCGAAAGGCATAACCAACCACTCAAAGAAACAGTCAGGACCTATAAACGCAGTTAAGGGTATACTATCTTCAGCAACCCTAAACTGATGGAATCTAGTAGCTAGATCCATGAGAAAATACCGTAACTCTATGAAGTTGGTCAAAAAGATCATCGATGGGCGGTTAGAGATACTTGTTCCTAATGGTCAACTTATTCAACTCCCTATTGTCCACGCACAACCTTAAAGATCCATCGGACTTGGCCGCGAACACCAAAGCTGATCCCCAACACGAATGACTGGGTCTAATCAACCCTCTTCTTAACAAGTCATTGGTTGGCCTTTCTAATTCATTCCGCTTTTTCGGCGCCATCCTTCGCCTAGGTTGAACCACAGGTCTAGCACCAGGGACCAAATCTATACGGAACTCTATCTCTCAGTGTTGGGGTAAGCTATTGACTTCTTCAAACACATTGGGAAAATTCTTAACAACTTCTACAAAACTTAACTCATCCTAGGATGATTCCAGGGCATACAAGAAATTATACATATTGATACCAGGATTCTAAGTTGGGACGACCGGTTAGGAGGTGAGTAAAGTTTATGTTTTTAAAACTCAAGTTACTAATGTTTCAAAGTTGTAAAATTTATGAGTTAAAATGTTGCTTAAATATGTAGTAATGTTATATGTTGTGTACACATGCATATATGTATGTTGATTTGGTGTTGATTGCTTATGCCGGAGTTTGAGTAGGCGATAAAGATTATACCTTAAATATTGGAAAAGTTAGATAGTATTTGTGAAGTAATATTCATGCTTATGATTGTGGTATAATGTTATGATGTGGAATTGTGATTGAATGTTGTATTTGTTATATGGGGGTTCATGACATGAAGCTAGCGATTCGCTAACCAAAAGCCACGTAGAAATCCGCTTTTTGTTGAAAGTTTGATTTTTGTTTCAAAGCGAAATGTTTTTAAGTTTAAAACTTTGATCTGGTTGTCAAAAGTTTATTTTCATGTATCAAAGAGGATAAGTGTTCAAAAGGGAAATTTTATAAGTTAAAAAGAAAATTTTAAGTTTTTTGAGAATTACGGGTCCGTATAGCAATAGTCGCTATATGCCCAGTTCGGAAAATCTAACTATTTTTCTAATCTAAATTTGCTTTCACTTAAAAAAAATTTGGAAAAGTTTTCTAACTTTAATTAAGTATTTAGAGAAAAATTATTTAATTATTTATATGTTTAATGAGTTATTTATTTATTTCATTAATAAAGGTAATTAGTACTTAACTATTTGTTAATAATGGTATTTATACTTCAAATGTAACCAATTAAGTTAATCTTGATTTGTTACTTAATTAAAGTTAACTATTATTTAAGGATTAATTAATTATTTAGCATTTATTTAAGATAATTATTAATTAATTATTATTTTAAAAAGGGTTTTTATTTAATTAATCTTTGATACCAAATTGAAACAAACCACCTTTCTTACTCCGAAAGACGAGCCATTAAGGGTAAAAGAAAAAAAGATAAGATAGAATAGAAGAAACTAAACAACATAGAATCTCACAACACAGCGGAGCAATATATATTACTCAACATAATATATTACAAAGTCAATTCAAAATGTTACATCAGAATCATACTGATACAAATTATACCCTAGGACAGTTATATCAACCAGTCCCTACATAACAGATACAATATACATATAATATGACGGAAGACAAAGTAATAACTAGCCATCGATGAAGTCACCTGCTCTAAGCTCCTCAAAAATGAATCTACGGAAAACCTGAACTACTTGGCTGCCCATTCAAATTTGAGCACCCAAGAGTTTAGGAAAAGGGAAAATAAACTCCTGGTCAGACATGGGTCTGGTGTGAGTAAAGCATAAGTCTTTAACTTTATAAAAACCTTTAAATCAAAGGCATCATGTAAGACCACGTCGCACATAAACACGGACGGATTTTTACCTAACAATAACCAAAACACTTGTATATAAAATCTATTGAAACTTCGTGTTTACGGTATTTCGTAAATATGATATTTTGACTACGACGACTATATAATCATTTATATACTAACTTTTTTTTGCAGGGATTAATCTATGACAAGATTCGACTATGTATAATTTTATATATAAGGTTGTTTCGAGTCCTTGTCTAGAAGTTAAAATATGTTAAAATCTCTCCTATATGATATATGCTGCATCTCATTATCATTTCATATGCATATATTTGGTTTAAAGGAAAAATGTCATTTTTATGTTACATTCAGACGTCTGAATGATCCAATCCAGACGTCTGAATCTGGAAATATGAATGTTGTAGAATACAATATTCAGATGTCTGAATTGGATAGTTCAGACGTCTGAATCTGGCAATTTTTTGCCTATTTACTTTCTGGTTTGATTTCGTTGCATTTCAGAAGTCTGAATTTTTAATTTCAGAAGTCTGAATATTTACAACGACTAGTTTTCTGAAAAGGCACTTCTACTCGTGAAGAGTTGCAATCTTTAATCCAATAGATATGATCATAACTCTTGATGATAGCTCTTCATGAACAATTGCAACTATTTATTATATATATAAACACATTAGAATCAAGTTTTCCAACAACAATTCAATTGATTATTATTCTACTCTCAAAATTCTTGATTCTAATACACTTGTGCTTTCAACATCATTCAAATTCACTTTCTTACTTTCTTATTCTTCACGCATTCACATATATATCATAAAGGAGAAGATTATAGGAAGGGTGTACTATAATTGACAAATTCGTGTTACTCAAGAACACATAGTGTCAAGAAATATTGTTTTGTAAAATTCCCGTTCTGCTGCTCAGGCAAAGTGAAGTCCTCTTCTGCTGCTGAGGCGTGAAATCCTGTTATGTTGCTCAGGTCCCTGTTCGGCTGCTCAGGGGTTGTATAGACCTGTTCCTTCGGGTTAAGTGAGGGTTGTTGTTTTAGTGAAATTCCAGAAGGAGTCTGGGACTGGACGTAGAACGGGAAGTTCGAACCAGTATAAAAATTCCTGGCGTGCTCGTTTATTATTTACTATTATCTACAAATTGTTCTATTATTCCGCACTGCTTTTATATTGTTCCATATTACTCGATCCTATAGTCATTTTCATTTGGTATCAGAGCAAGGCATCTTATAACCGTTACAAAGTTATCTGATACTTTGCTGATATGGAAAATAACACCAGCACTAGCACTAACACCAGTTTTATTGAAGGTCAATCTAATGCACGACCTCCACTATTCAATGGCATGAATTACAACTATTGGGATACACGAATGCGTATTTATATGCAAGCAAATAGTTTTGATTCATGGAATGTTACACAAACAGAATACACTACACCCACTACTGCTTATGCAGAATGGACTACTGCTCAAAAGACAGAAGCAAGTACTAATGCTAATGCCATGAACATGCTATTTTGTGCCTTAGATAGAAATGAATTTAATAGAGTTAGTATGTGCACAACTGCTTATGAAATTTAGAGAACTGTTAAAGTCACACATGAAGGCACTAACAAAGTAAAGCAAAGTAAAATATCCATGCTCAAAAGTCAGTTTCAAATTTTCATAATGAAGCAGGATGAGTCCATAAATGATATGTACTCTAGATTTCAAGATATCTATCATTCATTACTAGGACAAGGACAAACATTTACGGATTTTGATATTGTCTCAAAACTATTAAACTCTTTAACTAATGATTGGGAAAGAAAGGTCTTAGCTATTGAAGAAGCCAATGATCTTTCCACCATGAAACCAGAAGAGTTAATAGGAAATTTAATGTCCTATGAAGTTAATATGCAGGCTAAAAGAGTACAGGCTCAAGACAAAAAGAATGTGGCTTTCCATGTTGAAAAGGAAGAAGAATCAGACTCAGATGAAGAAGGCTTAGCTTTTATAGCCAAAAACTTTAAAAAGTTTTTGAAATATAGACAAGGGAACAAGAATAATAACAAAGGGTTTTTCAACAAGCCGTCAACTTTTGTATTAGAATGCTATAACTGCCATAAGAAGGGTCACATTTAGAAAGATTGTCCAGATAAAAAAAATCATACAATAGCAAAAATAAGAAGGACAAATTCAAGAAAAGGGCTTTCTCAGTTACATGGGATGATTCAGATTCTTCATCTTCTGATAGTAGCAGTGACAGTGAGAATGACCAAGCAAATGTATGCTTTATGGCAAAGGAGAATGAGGTACCACCAAACAAAAGAGGAAAATGGATACTAGACAGTGGATGCTCAAAACATATGACAGGAAACAAGGAAATGCTAACAAATATCATCTACTCAAATGGAGGTTCTGTCACCTTTGGAGATAATTCTAAGGGATACATCATCGGCAAAGGCGATGTGAGTAATGTCGGTACATCTAATTTACCTCTTATTTCTAATGTTTTATTAGTTAAGAATTTAAAACATAATCTATTAAGTATTAGCCAATTGTGTGACAAGGGATTTAAAATCAATTTTTCTGAAGATAAATGTAGCATTTCTGATCACAATAACAATCTTATTTTTGAAGGTTTTAGAGATACAAATATTTATGTTTTAAACATGAATATAAATTATAATTCAAATATGTGCTTATTAGCCAAAGAAAATGATCCTTGGTTATGGAATAAAATATTTTGTCATATTAATTTTAGAGCCATATCTAAATTATCTAAAAATGATTTAGTAAAGGGCTTACCAAAAATGAATTTTAAAGTAGATAATCTTTGTGATGCTTGTCAACTTGGGAAATTATCAAAATCATCCTTTAAATCTAAGAAAATTATTTCTACAATGCAACCAGTGGAGTTATTACACTTGGACCTATTTGGTCCAACTCAGGTTCAATCTATTAATCACAATAGATATGTGTTTGTAATTGTAAATGATTTTTCAAGATATACCTGGACTATATTTTTGAAAAATAAAAATGATACTTTTGAAAATTTCAAAATTTTTGCAAAAAGAATTCAAAATCTTAAGGATTTAAAAATTAAAGCTATTAGAAGTGATCACGGAGGTGAGTTCGACAATAAAGATTTTGAACATTATTGTGATAAAAGGGTATTTATCATAATTTTTCTTTCCCTAGAACACCACAACAAAATGGTGTTGTAGAAAGAAAGAATAGAACGTTACAAGAATGTGCAAGAACTTTATTAAATGGTAGCACGTTACCAAAACAATTCTGGGTAGAAGCTGTAGCAACTGCTTGTTATGTTTTGAATCGTGTTTCCATCCGACCACTAACAAAGCACACCTTATTTGAACTTCTAAATGGTAGAAAACCAAATATTTCTTATTTTAGAACATTTGGTTCAAAATGTTTTATTTTAAATAGTAAAGATCAACTTGGAAAATTTGATTCCAAATCCGACAAAGGAATATTCTTAGGATACTCGGAACGAAGCAAAGCTTATCGAATTTTCAATAAAAGATCAATAATTATTGAAGAAACTCTTCATGTATCTTTTGATGAAAATTTTATATCTAAATATTCTTTTGATGATGATGAGATAACCCCAAAAACAAGTATCAAATCTTTTTCTGATGATGATGAAAACATTGTTCATAACATAAATCAAGTTGATAATTTGATTCAACATGAAAACATTGTTCATAATGAAATAAGATCTCCACCAAGAGTTTTGAGGGATCATCCTGTTCAAAACATTATTGGAGAAATTGATTCAAATGTTAGAACAAGAAGTCAAATTAATCAAATGGGTCATGTAGCTTTTCTCTCTTCAATAGAACCTAAAAATATTAAGGAAGCCTCAAAATATGATTATTGGAACATTGCTATGCAAGAAGAACTAAATCAATTCGAACGAAATGATGTTTGGGATTTAGTTCCAAGGCCTAGTGACTAATCAATCATTGGTACTAAATGGGTTTTCAAAAATAAAGCTGATGCACAAGGAAATATTACTAGGAATAAAGCTAGATTAGTAGCACAAGGATATAATCAAGAAGAGGGAATTGACTATGAAGAACGTTTGCACGAGTCGCTAGACTAGAAGCAATACGAATCTTACTGGCCTTTGCATGTTTTCATAACATCAAACTATATCAAATGGATGTTAAAAGTGCTTTTCTAAATGGTTATATAAAAGAAAATGTTTATGTTGAACAACCTCTTCTATTTGCTCATGAAAAATTTCCAGACCATGTCTATAAACTCAAGAAAGCTTTATACGGTTTGAAACAAGCACCCCGTGCTTGGTATGATCGTCTTAAAAGATATCTTATAGACTCTGATTTTGACATTGGAAAGGTTGACCAAACTCTTTTTATTAAAAGAACTAAACAAGATATTTTAGTCATTCAAATATATGTTGATAATATTAGTTTTGGATCTACTAATGAAAATTTATGTAAAGAATTTTCAAATATTATGACAAAAGAATTTGAAATGTCACATATGGGCAAACTATCATACTTTCTTGGTTTACAAATTAAACAATTACCAAATGGTATATTTATTAATCAAGAAAAATATTGTAATAATTTAATCAAATGCTTCGGAATGGAAAATACTTCTGCCAAACCAACTCCTCTGAGTTCAACTACCCATCTTGATAGAGATGAAAATGGCAAGGGTGTTGACCAAAAATTATATCGAACTATGATTGGATCATTACTATATTTAACAGCTAGTCGTCCAGATATTATGATGAGTGTCTGTTTGTGTGCTGATTTCAAGCTAATCCAAAAGAATCTCACTTAAGAGCAGTCAAACGTATATTACGTTATCTTAGTAATACCAAGGACTTTGGTTTATTCTATCCAAAAGAGTGTCCGTTCGAGTTAGTATCATATAGTGATGCTGATTTTGGTGGATCTCGAGTAGATAGAAAAAGTACTAGCGGTACATGCCATTTTATTGGAAAATCGTTAGTATCTTGGTTTAGTAATTTACATGCAACAGACACTTAGAGATTTTGATATAAATCTTTCAAATTCAACAATATATTGTGATAATTCAAGTGCAATTAATCTATCAAAAAATCCTGTCAATCATTCACGAACAAAACATATTGATATACGTCATCATTTTCTTCGTGATTGTATTGAAAAAGATTTGATAAATTAAGATTTTGTCTTGTCCGAAAATCAATTGGCTGATATCCTCACAAAACCACTTCTTGAAAATGTGTTTATCAAATTAAGACGAGAACTCAGAATCGTCTCTTTTAAAGATTTATAGTTAATTTTTTCCGAATTGTTACATCTATAATATGCATGATATTTTAACTATCCTTTTTGTCGATGTCAAAGGGGGAGATATATTTTTGAAATATTTCCTATCGACAGGGGGAGTTTATATTAAGGGGGAGTATTTGTATTTCCTGCTTCTATATGATCATGTTGTATACTATAATTTTATATAGTTGTCATCGTCAAAAAGGGGGAGAATGTTGAAACTTCGTGTTTACGGTATTTCGTAAATACGATATTTTGACTATGACAACTATACAATCATTTATATACTAACTTGTTTTTTGCAGGGATTAATCTATGACAAGATTCGACTATGTATAATTTTATATATAAGGTTGTTTCGAGTCCTTGTCTAGAAGTTAAAATATGTTAAAATCTCTCCTATATGATATATGCTACATCACATTATCATTTCATATGCATATATTTGGTTTAAAGGAAAAATGTCATTTTTATGTTACATTCAAACGTCTGAATGATCCAATCCAGACCTCTGAATCTGGAAATATGAATGTTGTAGAATACAATATTCAGACGTCTGAATTGGATAGTTCAGACGTCTGAATCTGGCAATTTTTTGCCTATTTACTTTCTGGTTTGATTTCGTTGCATTTCAAAAGTCTGAATTTTTAATTTCAGAAGTCTGAATATTTACAACGGCTAGTTTTCTGAAAAGGCACTTCTACTCGTGAAGAGTTGCAATCTTTAATCCAACATATATGATCATAACTCTTGATGATAGCTCTTCACGAACAATTGCAACTATTTATTATCTATATAAACACATTAGAATCAAGTTTTCCAACAACAATTCAATTGATTATTATTCTACTCTCAAAATTCTTGATTCTAATACACTTGTGCTTTCAACATCATTCAAATTCACTTTCTTACTTCCTTATTCTTCAAGCATTCACATATATATCATAAAGGAGAAGATTATATGAAGGGTGTACTATAATTGACAAATTCGTGTTACTCAAGAACACATAGCGTCAAGAAATATTGTTTTGTAAAAGTCCCGTTCTGCTGCTCGGGCAAAGTGAAGTCCACTTCTGCTGTTGAGGCGTGAAATCATGTTCTGTTGCTCAGGTCCCTGTTCGACTGCTCAGGGGTTGTATAGACCTGTTCCTCCGGGTAGTAAGGGTTGTTGTTTTAGTGAAATTCCAGAAGGAGTCTGGGACTGGACGTAGAATGGGA
The DNA here is from genome assembly GCA_030737815.1 of Allium fistulosum. NCBI lineage: Eukaryota > Viridiplantae > Streptophyta > Magnoliopsida > Asparagales > Amaryllidaceae > Allium > Allium fistulosum. The sequence continues at coordinate 640,988,271 of CM060901.1, forward strand.
AGTTCGAACCAGTATAAAAATTCCTGGTGTGCTCGTTTATTATTTACTATTATCTGCTAATTGTTCTATTATTCCGCACTGCTTTTATACTATTCCATATTACTCGATCCTATAGTCATTTTCAAAATCCAGTGATATTATAATAATGTCTAGGGTTTTCAAGTAAATAATTAACATTTCCGAAATTGTTACATTAATTAAATTCCAGCATAATAGGTATACAACTATGACCTAAAGCACTTATTGGGAAATGGATTCCATACAATGGCTTGGCTACTGGGGTACTGCCCGTCATGGTGCATCTCTAGATAAAATAACACCGAGGACCTCATCGGATCCACTCCCAACACAGAACCGACTACAGCTTGACTAGTAGTACCGAATATGATCACACTTGGTTAATGTGCCCGAAAGCATACAAATGAGATATAATATCGACTCTAGATAGGGATGATCATACCCTAATGGGAGTGACCCACTTAGCCTTGCTGCATCTTCCCTATTTTAGTCATTCTCGGTTGATGAGGCTTGAGCCTACGTTTTACCTTATATAGCACTTCCCACTTGGAATGGTAACACTACCCTCCAGAAAGCAATGAAATGTCAGCATTCATCCATACAAGTTGTTCAGGATATGAACAAACCTGATGTGCACGTAAATGTGCATATTTTTACCACCATATTTAATCTATTTAAATTAAATAAATGATCATATTGGGTATTTTAACTTGTTTAATCCAAAATTCAAATTATTTGAAATTGTCGCATATTCATCTTCATATAGGGGCAAAATGGTCATTTTTATGCATTTATTAAATTGTGAAAATTTACTTGGAATTTTCTATGTTGTTTTGTAGGAAATTTGGTGAATTTTACAAGTGGTTACATGATGATATATGCATGCACAAGAGTGAAGAGAACAAATGAAGATGGAAATAATTCAAAGTGAAGATAATGGAGGACCCCACCAACCCACCAACCTTAATGTACAAATTAGAGGCTAATGCACATGCTTATGGAATTAATGGCTTCATGTACACTTAAATGAGGATTATTTGAAGCTAATGGTTACTTGGCCTCCACACTTCCTAAGAGGGTAGTTTGAGCATTCCCCAAATTATGGATTAGGGTTTCATGCTCGTATAAATAACCCATTATGTTCATGTAACTTCCTCTCCCCCTTAGTCTCTCTTAGTTTAGTTTAGGCTCAAAATAAAAAGACAAGCTCTCTTCTCTTTCTCTTTTCATGGCTACTTAGCCATTTTTATTTTCATGTCATTTCCTTTCTTTTTCTTATGCAATTTAATTACTTGTTCATTTTCTTTCCTTGTTCATTTACTTTAATATTGGTAGTGTAGATTTACATTCATGCAAAGTAGATTAGTTTAATTCTTGTTAATTAGCTTCTCTTTTCCATTAGCTTTCATTTTCCTTTCTTTCATGTTGCTAGCTACATTTGTTAATCAAATGACAAATATGAGAGGCTAAACCCCTTCAATTTAGGGGTAATGAAGCTCTCTAATTATATAGCTTCAACTATTTGTTAATTCATGCTCTCTTTTTGTGCTTAATGATGATCAATGAAGTGTTTTGTTTATTGTTCTTACTTTGAATTTGATAGCCTATATTGTTGACACCAAATAGGCTATGCTTAAACAATCACTAACACAAATACCTCTTCATCAAAATATGATTATGGCATAAGAAAGTGATTTGAAATTAAAATTTGATGGTCTATATTTCTAATCAATAGTTAATAGACCATACTTAAAATAGATTTCATTTTCACTTTCATTGTCAAGTTTCATGAAAGTTAGTAAGTGGTTTAAGGGGTGTGTTATAGTTTGATGGCTTATGTTGGCTAATCAATAGCACAAATATGCCATACTTATGATAAACACATGAATTAAAGCACTAATGACCATAAAAGAGATATTATGATTTCATATGTGTTGAACTACATGATCTAGAGAGTGGATTTATTCTCTAAATTGTCATTTAACTCTTATATTTGCATTTCCTTTCTCTTTGTTAGTTTTCTCATTTTTCTAGCTTAACAATCTCTCAACTTTGGTATAATTTGACGGAATAGAATTTTAAAATCATCAATTCCCTGCGGATCGACTCGTATTCGCCATGTACTACAAGTGTACGTTGTGCGCTTGCGGTTATTTTTATTTCAAAATTCGTTCGGCTATTTTCTAACTCAATAGACATTTAGTCGACGAACAAGTTTTTGGCGCCATTGCCGGGGAATTTGCTTTGATTTTTATTTTCTATTCTTCGAATTATTTTAGATTGATTTTTGTGTGATTTTTATTTTATGTGTGTTTGCATATTAAAAAAAACAAAAAAAATTAGTGTGTTTGTTTGATTTTTATGTGCATTGTGTTTGTGTGCTAGTTTTTCTTATTTGATTAGCATTTGTGTTTGCATATTAAAAAAAACCACACTTCCATTTGAAAAAGAAAAAATATTTCATTGCAATTCACATTTTACAGTTTACATACATTGCATTGTTTTACATTTTACATTGTTTTCACTCTCTATTTACAAAACCGTTTTCACTCTCTGTTTTCAAAATCTCTGTGAGAATGCAATAACCCCCAAACCAGACCAACAATAAACATTCTACTGCTACCAATAGATCACCATCACATACATTCCTACCCACTACATCTTCACTGCCCCATACAACTGCACCCTACCAAAATTCCCACATCTCTTCCTATTTGCACAGTTCCGCCAAAACCACCCCTATCCCTCACCCATATCACTCAAATAACTGCTTCTGTCGACTGCACATCAACCAATTCATTACTTCCGGACTTCATTACCATACATCTCTGTGCAATCAAGCTCATGCCCACATTTCTGTGATACAACATAAACCAGTTAAACTGTCACTACATCTTTGCCGCCATATAACTGACATTCTCCAAAACCGCAGTCATCAACATAGATCATCACTGCATCCAATAGCCTACAAGTATCCTGCAAACACCCCTCAATCGCAAGCCACCGCTGTAGCAAACCCACACAACCATTTCACGACCTCAGCCCATTCACCAACCCAAGCTTCAAATCGACCAACCAGCGACTTCGAAATGAACTCACTTGAAATTGCGACACCCCTGCCTCTGCAAATCACCGCGAGCACATCAATCACCACCTCCTATGACTGTGACCCCAATCCCCAAATTCGCCATCGAATAGCCGAGAACTACTAATCGAGAACTGCAAATATTGAGAACTGCAAATCATAACTTCACCAACCCGCAACCACTACTTCTTCAACATACCACACTCATTTGCCACCGTCCTTCCTTCATCCATCTACAATTGCTATTACAGCAACCATACAAGATTACCCAGTCACACAACTCATTTCCCACTGCTTCTACACTTCACATCACAACATAACAGTGTACTTCCAACCTTCCATCGAAGTTTCAAGTCTACCCACATACAAAACTTCACCTAAGCAACAACTGCTATTACCAACAACTCTCCCTTGCTTCTGTCAATCTTCCCAAACTACACCATCCTCCTCTTCCTATATACCAGACCCAAACCATATCAACAACCCGCCAGACCAACCAAGACTTGCTGCCAACATCTCCAACACTACATACCATATAAATTACTTCTGTCAACCTTGGCTTCTGACCATCCAACTGTCATTCAAACTCATCACCCCTTACTGCCTTCCCTCATCGTATACAAACCAAACATCACAGCATTACACTCGTTTCTGCCACCAGAACTACATCCCTCTGACTGTGTGCATCCCATCACTTCCATACTTACATACAATCACAACTGGTACTCATTTTTCTACTGTCCTTTACTATTACAACACTTCTACCGTATCACCAGAAACCATCACCACCCTAAACATCGCCAGTTCAACTCGACACAATCTCCCCTACCTTGCTTGCCTCACCAAACGACAGCAAGCACTTCATCAAATACAATAAACTGTCAACTTGCAACTACTCATAACTCACTTGCCTCATCCCACAAAAAAACAAAAAGAAAATTCATACCCAAACATTTGCATATACAGTCCATTGCCTTCCCCTCATTATCATCATCTAGAACCACCATCTACTCACCTCTGGTCATTCCCCTGCCTACGAGTTCTGCCACCACCATCACCTGATCAACACTTAACCACGCAAGGGTATAGAGCTGCCACAATAGTTACGTATTCCTTTTCAACTCACATAACCTTCACCTCACACTACTTCCTTCTGACCACGCATCCCCATTCACTTCTGACCAAATATTCTTACTGCTACCACTTCAACTCAACGCTCGCTTCTCCACTGCCCAGTCACGAAACCTAAAATTTCAACTTTCCTTCACCAGAGACCGCCCCTTTCGTCTCGAACCACTCGCCAAAATCGCCTTCCAAACCATCGCGACACCGTGCTATTGCGAATCGCCGCCTCCCTCGCATGACTAGAAATTGCCCATTCTTCAATTGCCTCACCGCAGCCAAATAAGGAACCCAAGCTTCGAATACACAACCGGACAATTGAATAGGGGAAAAGAAGAGCGAATAATTCAATTTCAAGAATTTGGAATTGATTTTTTGAAGAAATTTTTTTTTTGAATTTGGGAATTGGTTCGAACAAGTTGAATAGGAATCGGTAGAGAATGCTTTTTCTCTGATATTGTTTTTGTTACTGAATTTGGTTTTGGCAAGTAAATTTGATTTAATTTGTTATGAGTTTCATCCCTATATATTAAAAAAAAAAATTTAAGTAAAACGTTACTTTTAAGTTTCCTTTTCAAAAAAAATTAAAAAAAACACACAAAAAAACTGTATATATATTTTGGTTTTATTTCAGGTTGCCAAATAGAATTGTAGAAAGAGCAGAAGTGCTTGCTAAAATAAATTGCTTGCGTGTTGAGCTTGCCAAAAAAAACTGCTTGCTTATTTATATTTTTATCTTTATTTGCCTTGCATTGTATATATCTATTGTTTTTGTTTGTCTTGCATTGTTGTTTGCTTGCATTTAAAAAAAACCAAAAAAAAAATCCATTCGTGGTTGCATTGTTAATACACGTTTAATTTTTGCTTTTCATTTCATCTTAGAATTTTGATTAATAATAACGGTTAGAAATCGATAACGCATAATTGTATATTGACAATTTGTCTTCTTTGAATAATTTAATTTCTCGGTATTTAGGCTACGGCAGAGTAATTACCATTTATAAATATTACGGTGATTCATAAATATTATAGTGGTTGTTCCTCTGAAGGTACTTAAACCTTCGGCTGCATTGCTACGGTGATTCGTGGTGCACCGATAAATCCTACCCGTTAACTAGCTGAGAACTATCTTGTTTATCTAACACAATGTGTGATTATACAATTTTGGGTTAACTTAGGATAAATCATTTGTAATTAACCCTTGCATTCATTTAGTTGCATTAGTTCATGCATATTTAAAAAAAATTAAAATCCAAAACTAAAAAAAAATTGTATATATTCCTTTTTCTTTGAAATTTTTAAATCCTTTTTCTTTGAAATTTTAAAAATCCAAAAAAAAATTATTAGAAAAACCAAAAATTCAAAAAAAAAATATAAAACCTTTTCAAAAACAAAAAAAATTTGAAAAACCAAAAAGCAAAACAAAATTCAATTTTTCTTTTGAAAAATAAATTTCATTTGTAAATATTTTTCCTTTAAAAAAAACACAAAAACATTCTTGAAAATATCCGAGTTTCCCCACTTACGTGAATTTTACAATAGTTGTGAAAATCAATATAATCCATATGATTTCACTCCAAATTCGTATGGATATTTTAACAACAACTACTGCTTAAATGATTCAAATTTTGAACTACAAAATTTTCAAAACAATGACCAACCCTCAAGTCTTGAAAAGAGCATTTCCTCTTTACTTGAAATCTCCACACAACAAAATCAAATGGTAAATGATTTGTGTAATTCATATTTGGGCAATGATTCAAATCAAAGTTTTCAAAATAATCAAAATTTGAATTCACTTCAAAATTCAAACGATTTCGAGTATAACCCATGCCAATTCAATTTTGAATTCCGAAATGAATTTCAAAATCAAAACAAAAATGTGATCCACTTTTCAAATAATTTTGGCAATGGTAATAATCTCGATTACGATACAAGTGAAAATTTTTGTTCTCAACAAATCCAAATCGAAAATTCTCAAGTTAATAACTACAAATTGGATTTTGTTGAACAAATGAATGAAATTTACGATGGTCACACAGATTTGTTGTTTGAAACTTATATGAAACAACGTGAACAACAAAACCAAATCCCAACGTGTGACGAGTCAAACGATAATCCATCTTTTACCTAAATTGGCAATTTTCAAATAACAACTTTTGAAAGTGAAAATGATGATCTTAATGAAGTTGTTGAAAATTTGGTAATTGAGTTGGATTTCAATTCTTTTGAGGGTGAGAAACTCGATTTAAATTTCGATCTTCCTTTTTCTGAAAATTTGAATACAACAACTTTGAATTTTGAACTTGATTTATGCAATAAAGTTGTTGATAATCCAACAAAGGAAGTCGAATTTAACGAACAGGATTTTTTGGGACTTTGCGAAAATGATTTGTTAAATTCTGATGGGGAAGATTTAAATCACCACTTTGATTTTGAAATCAATAATTTTGAAGAAGTTTTCAATGACAAATTTGAATTTCAAAATGGTGAAAATAAACTTGAATTTCAACCAATTGTTTTATCAACCTCGAAAATCATCCAAAATAAAATAACTCGTACGATTTTTAATAAGACGACATTCGTTTTCCCAAATCAACATTCAACTTTGAAATCATTTATGGTTTGGTTTTCCGAGCTTAAGCTGTGTCTCGTATACTTGACGAGACAAATGAATCGGTTTTTGGAAGACCGTTTCATTTACTTTTTGACGATATACTTTCTGATCTCGTGTAAATGCCGTTAATTTTCATTTAAATAAAGGTCATGTTTTTATTTTTATTTTTTCTCCTTCCACTTGGGTTGACTGTGGGGACACAGTCAAAATCAAGTGTGGGGGAGACTCACCATCATTTTCAATTTTTCCAAAATTTTAAAAAAAATCTCAAAAACAAAAAAACAAACAAATTTTTTTTAAGCATTTTAATTTATTTTTAAAGAAACACTATAAGATAAATATATGGTTTTGGTTTATTAAATTGAAATTTTTTAAAATTTATTTGTCTTAACAAAAATAAAAATGAAGTTTGATTACAAATAATAATGGTTTAACTAGTATATAGGAAGATTCATACGTGATAATTATGAAATATATCCTAAATGAAAATCTTTGTTTTAAAAAAAGTGGTTGAATTAAAGTAAAGGACATAACATTTTTTTTGTCTTCTAAGTTAAGTGGTGCTAAGATGATTTTGCAAAACTCTCTCTTTCTATAAAAAATCTGAAAAAGAAAAAAAAAAGAAAATTTTTTTTGTATATATGTAAATATTTTCTATTAACACCTACGGTCGACAGGTGTGCACACTTGTGTGTACACTCGCCATGCTTTGTACCTTTCTCACGTAAGCCCGAAAGGCAGTGCATGATCGGTATATCTGGCCTCAGTTTATTTGAGCTAGGTGTATATATATAAAAATTCTTTTTAATAACGCCTACAGTTAATAGGTGTTCACAATCGTGTGTTCACTCGCCACGCTCTGTATTCCCCTCACATCAGTCCGCAAGGCAGTGCATGGGTAATATATATGGCCTCAGTTTATCTGAGTTAGGCATATGTAAATATTGTTAATATCAAAAAAAAATTCAAAAGAAAAAATGGAGAGAGTAAGCAAATGAAATCCAAGCACTATTTTAACTTATTTGATTTGATTTTTTATTGAAATGAAATGAAATACCACTTTAATAAACTTTGATAATCAACTAAGGACCTATTTCATGGTTACACTTTGTTATCAACTGAAACAACGAGTTAAACTATTGTCTATTTGTTATGATAACTTAATTTTTGTTGGAAATTTTGACGAGTAAATGACTTAAATTTCAAGATAATGACCAAACCTATACTTAACTTATTTGTGTTAATTTAAAAGTAAATCCTTCATTCGTAAATATTTTCAAAAACTTGCATTCACATCTTTGTAAATAAATCTTGCATTTTGTAAATATTTTCATCCTGCATTTGGATTTTGTGGGTAGTATCCGCTGAAAACCCTCACGAGACAACACTCGTCCTACTGGGGACACCTAGAGGTTTAACGGCTTGTTGCATACGCTCAATGCAATCGTGCTCCCTACGAAAACGGATTTATCTTAGTTTTCCTTTATTCGATGACGAATAAAAAGATAAGTTTGGGGGTATTTGATGTGCATGTAAATGTGCATATTTTTACCACCATATTTAATCTATTTAAATTAAATAAATGATCATATTGGGTATTTTAACTTGTTTAAACCAAAATTCAAATTATTTGAAATTGTCGCATATTCATCTTCATATAGGGGCAAAATGGTCATTTTTATGCATTTATTAAATTGTGAAAATTTACTTGGAATTTTCTATGTTGTTTTGTAGGAAATTTGGTGAATTTTACAAGTGGTTACATGATGATATATGCATGCACAAGAGTGAAGAGAACAAATGAAGATGGATTCAAAGTGAAGATAATGGAGGACCCCACCTACCCACCTACCTATGTATAAATTAGAGACTAATGCACATGCTTATGGAATTAATGGCTTCATGTACACTTAAATGAGGATTATTTGAAGCTAATGATTACTTGGCCTCCACACTTCCTAAGAGGGTAGTTTGGACATTCCCCAAATTATGGATTAGGGTTTCATGCTTGTATAAATAACTCATTATGTTCATGTAACTTCCTCTCCCCCTTAGTCTCTCTTAGTTTAGTTTAGGCTCAAAATAAAAAGACAAGCTCTCTTCTCTTTCTCTTTTCATGGCTACTTAGCGATTTTTATTTTCATGTCATTTCCTTTCTTTTTCTTATGCAATTTAATTACTTGTTCATTTTCTTTCCTTGTTCATTTACTTTAATGTTGGTAGTGTAGATTTACATTCATGCAAAGTAGATTAGTTTAATTCTTGTTAATTAGCTTCTCTTTTCCATTAGCTTTCATTTTCCTTTCTTTCATGTTGCTAGCTACATTTGTTAATCAAATGACAAATATGAGAGGCTAAACCCCTTCAATTTAGGGGTAATGAAGCTCTCTAATTATGTAGCTTCAACTATTTGTTAATTCATGCTCTCTTTTTGTGCTTAATGATGATCAATGAAGTGTTTTGTTTGTTGTTCTTGCTTTGAATTTGATAGCCTATATTGTTGACATCAAATAGGCTATGCTTAAACAATCACTAACACAAATGCCTCTTCATCAAAATATGATTATGGAATAAGAAAGTGATTTGAAATTAAAATTTGATGGTCTATATTTCTAATCAATAGTTAATAGACCATACTTAAAATAGATTTCATTTTCACTTTCATTGTCAAGTTTCATGAAAGTTAGTAAGTGGTTTAAGGGGTGTGTTATAGTTTGATGGCTTATGTTGGCTAATCAATAGCGCAAATATGCCATACTTATGATAAACACATCAATTAAAGCACTAATGACCATAAAAGAGATATTATGATTTCATATGTGTTGAACTACATGATCTAGAGAGTGGATTTATTCTCGAAATTGTCATTTAACTCTTATATTTGCATTTCTTTTCTCTTTGTTAGTTTTCTCATTTTTCTAGCTTAACAATCTCTCGACTTTGGTATAATTTGATTGAATAGAATTTTAAAATCATCAATTTCCTACGGATCGATCCATATTCGCCACGTACTACAAGTGTACGCTGTGCGCTTGCGGTTATTTTTATTTCAAAATTCGTTCGGCTATTTTCTAACTCAATAGACATTTAGTCGACGAACAAAGCCGAAGGCACTACCTCCACTACATCCATTTTTGGAATCACCTTCAGGATTAGTAGCAACCAACCCTTGCACTTCAAAGAGCTTCATCTTCAATTCCATCATCTTCTAGACGTCTTCACTTCGAAATGCTTGAGTTTGATCGAAGTGGTTTTCGGATAACATATCTGACCCGATCTCTTCGAAACAACTTTCAATAATTTTCAGTAAACTCAAACCTGGTTCTTTAGGAAATAAACAGTCAAAGATAAGAGCAGAGATCAACTACTCACCTTTAGTGGATGGATTTTCTTATTATTTGTCCTAGGAGAACGAAATGAGAATTATACTCATAGTACAACATCATCGGAGATAACTGTGCCATATAACTCACGTGTTTCTCCTAGATATTTCCAAAGTTACGTTTTAGGTCCATATTTGATAGTCAGTAACAACAATCAATTCCATTTGAGATTTTTTATCCATAGCAACCACTAAGCCTCAAAACAAAACTTTATTTAATAAATCTCCTTTAAAAACGTTTGTCTAAAACATTCATATACTTATCTCTCTGACATAAGTATATTTACAAAACATTTGCGCATAACTACTTACTTCCAAATCATGTTAAAAAAGAATTAAACAACTGTTGTTTAAATTGGAGGTAAGGACAATCCTAAACACTATTCCCTCGGTGTTAATTGCGGAAAGGATATTCCATACTACCATTTTTAAAAGGTCATTTTAGAGAAACCAGATCTCAAATTCTTTTTATATTTCTTTTGATAAATCGTTTTTAATCAAATCTATTTCATTCATGAAATCTTCTTTATTTGTAATCCAATCCATTTCAAAATACTTTCCAACTTCCCAAATTCATTTATAAAACCCTTTTATAAATATTCAAAATCATTTACAATAATTGCTTTTATAAATATCGAAACTTTTTATATAAATTTTGTATAAATATCTAAACCTTTTTATAAACTCCCTTTATGAATATCCAAATCATTTTCTAAAACTTCGTTTATAAATACCCCAAAATCATTTATAAACTTCTTTACAAATCTTTCCTGTTTAAACAACCTTTTAAATAACCTTAAATCAAATTAGCTTCCTTAAATAAGCGGATCCTTTTTATAAATCTTCCTTAGTTATGAAATTTTCTTTGCTTAAAAAACCAAATCCATTTACCCAAAACATCTCATAAATTTTCAAATTCCTTTATAAAACACTTTATAAAAAACTTCTTTTTATAATTTGGAAAACCATTCTCATTAGTTAAAAAACATCTTTAGTAAAACCATTTGTCAAATTATTCTATAAATATCTTATTCAAAATGTGATGACTTTGAAACCATTTCAAAGTGGAAATGAAATATTCATCCTTACAAAATCAAACGGAGGCTTAGTGACCACAATGGTGCTTTTAATTTAGTTTTACTTATCCAGTCTAACATGGCACCATATAACACCATGTATATAAGAGATCAACACATAACCATCAACCAACTAAATTAAATGTCCAAGTTAATTATAATAGCAGAATGGTGTTTTATTCTGCTAATAGATGTCGTTTAGTTTTCCTAATCACATGGGGTTACTTAAGGGTAAGTGACACAGAAATCTCTTGATTTAAAACAATTTGAAAGGAAAACAGTTTAAAACAAAACTGATTACTTAAACTCAAAGCGATTTTAGAATAAATTACAAACCCTTGTAAATGAGAATCAAATCCTTGTTAAATAGTAATTAAACTCATATTAATGGTAATTAAACATTAATTAAACCGTGTTATTTAACTTTAATCAAAGGTTAATTAAATAAAACCCCTTTTTAAATTAATAATTAATTAATAATTATCTTAAATAAATAATTAAATAATAATTAATTAATCCTTAATTAATAACTAAATAATTATTAACTTTAATTAAGTAACAAGTCATGATTAACTTAATTGATTAACATTTAAGTTTAAAAACCATTATTAACAAATGATAAGTGCTAATTACCTTTATTAATTAATTAACCAATTAAATAATCATTAAATAAAAATTAATTAAATAATTTTTCTCTAATTACTAAATTAAAGTTAGAAAACAAATTCAAAAATATTTCTAAGTGAAAACTAGTTTGGATTGGAAAACTAGTTAGATTTTTCGAACTGCGCGTATAGCGTCTATCGCTATACGACCCGTAATTTCAAAACTTGAAATTTTCTTTTCTAACTTTTAAAACTTACCCTTTTGAACTCTTATCCTCTTTATAACATGAAGATAAACTTTTGAAAACCAAATCAAACTTTTAAACTTGAAAACTTTTCGCTTTGAAAACAAAAATCAAACTTTCGACAAAAATAGATTTCTACGTCGCTTTTGGTTAGCGATTCGCTAGCTTCATGTCATGAACCCACATATAACACATATAACATTCAATCACAATACCACATCATAATGTTATAGCACAATCATAAGCAAGAATATTACTTCACAAATACTAACTAACTTTTCCAATATTCAGGGTATAATCTTTATCGCCTACTCAAACTTCGGCATAAGCTGTCAACAACAAATCAACATATATGCATGTATACACAAGATATAACATTACTACATACTTAAGCAACATTTTAACTCATAAGTTTTAAAAATTAAAAAATTTAGTAACTTGAGATTTAAAAACATGAACTTTACTCACCGTAACTTATATAAATCAAACTAAACTTCCACCGAACTTGGCTACAACACTAGCAAACCGCCTTAGCTTGAAAATATGACTTTGTGTGGCCTTAGAGGGACAAGTTTGGCTCGGCCTTGGCTAGTATTAGGCTTGGAATACTTTGGTTTGAGGGTATATGGGGTTTGTTTTGGAGGGTGGTGGTAGTATAAGTGTAGTGGAGTGTTTTAAGCTAGTTTTTAAAGTGTATACACAATTTTTTTAACGTAGGAATTTTTGTTTGGAAGCCACGGAAATAAGAGTATGCAAGAAGAGTGTTAGGAAAATTGAAATGAAGAAATGAGAGTGTAAAGTGAATGACATGAATGACATGAGAAGGTTGATGTATTTATAAGCATAAAAAACTAGAAATTACTAAAATATCCTTCATATAAAATAATATACATACATGCCATGCACATGACAACCACCATACCTCCCTCCCATCACTTGTACACGTTACCTCCCCCAGGCCATGTTGTATGGTACTTAAGGTATGGCATAGGATTGTATATATATATTGGTGTGTTTATATGTGTGTATATATATATACCTTTTATAACACATTTTGTCACATCCATGCTTAGGTATAAATATATATAAGTAAATATACATAAGTATGCTTAATTAATACTAATACTAACATATATAAATGTGTTCATGTTGCACCAAGTGTGCACAACATTCCCGACGACTTTCGGGTGTCAAAATGTCGAAATTTCGGAAAACGTTCTTCGGTCATAGTTTCTTTTTTTATTTGAACTATCTATATTGGTAAACAAATTTTGAAAACTATTTTATCATCATTATTAAATAATTAAAATAGGTTTATTTGCTAATAAAAATCCATTTATTGATTATATAAAATATATTTAAATAGCCAATTTCAAAGTGGCAAAATCCTAGGTCGTTACAAATCTATTTTACCATCATTTGTTATTATTTGAAAGAGTTATATTTTAATTATAAAACCTAATATTTAAATATTTAAAATATATTAGATATTCGCAAACCAAGTCGGTAAAATTTTTGGTCATTACGCTCTTCCCTCGTTAAAAGAATTTCGTCCCAGAAATTGTACCACAACCCTAATTCCCAGTAACACTTAAACTATTCAACAGTCTGTATGATGAACATAGATCATTCCTATGTAAAATCTGATTTTGATCATTCACCCGACTTCCTAGTGTGGACTTTGATCAGGCCTCTTAATTAGAAACCTCTATTCTCCTTGCATAACCATAAACTATGATGGACAACTTTTGGTTCCACATAAGAACCCGCACCAGTGTTCGCCATAAAAATCGAGTGATAAATCCTTATTCAGAATGGTGTAAAACACCTCCAGTCATATACTCGAATCTAGGATCGAGAACTATGTGAAAAGGAGAAATGATCTTCATACAACCTACGTACTGATTTAACGATTTTTACTACCTAACTACTTTCTACCCTCCCACCATGCTTCATAAGAATCAATTATTGAATTTATTAACTTATATAATACTCTTCTATATCCAAAGAGCATATACGAACATCCGATTTCTATTTCTATTTCTATTTAATTTTAACTATTAGATGTAGCCAAAATAATTTGGGTCTTGAAACTAAGTCGATCAATTCAACCTCTTTACCCTAATTGGTCTGGTAAGTAGCTAAGAAGAGTAAGACGATGTTATCCAAACTCCATCCCAGATTCTACTTTTTCTTAGACACTACTGAGGTAAAAATTTCTATTAGCCGGCCTAATAACATCAAATAATTCTTCACATCCTAGATGTTAAAATCAGAAGACACAGTTTAAATGAACAGACTTTATTAAACCACCTTATTTAAATTTAACCTAATTAAAACTTCATTTATTAATCCACCATTTTAATCAAAATATCGTTTTATTTTGAAAACTCTTCCTTTTTAAGGGATCCAAGAACACAATACCCAGGTTTTATTTCAAAAACCTTTTGAAACATACATATAGCTCGAGTAACTCCAAAACGGTGTCAAGGAACTGGGTGCTACCAAATAGTACCATATACCCCTTTACTAAGAAGGGCAATACTCAAGCGAAGTGTATGTCATCCGAACCCATCTCTTACTCATTTTTAGTCATTTCCAAGACACTTGAACTAGTTAATAAAAATATTTCTTTTTTTCCAGATTTCTTCTCGAAATAATACTATTCATAGACAAATAATTTTTAACATAATCATCCACTTGCTTTGGATTCATTCGGATTTAAACTCGTCTAGATTGTACAATGACAAAGAGGATAATTTACTAAATGCACCATCATATCTGCCAAAGCAAACATTCACTTGTCACTAAGAAGATTATTCTAATCATCACAAAACAGATCAAGACTTATTCCCGAACCGTCTAAAGAAAACCTTACTCTCAAACTTTATTTTAAAATATCCATATCTTAAGATATCTATAAGAAAGATTACTACTATTTTCCAAAATCATTTGGAATTTATCAAAGCCATCGGAATTTAACATTCTCAAAACGTTTTTCATTTTTGAAACACATTTAATAGTTCTGATTTGTAAAATCGTCTCTCTTAATTCATCTTATAAAACTATCTGAGGATTTTCCTTTAATAAACACCTTTATTAAAATACAATTTTCAACCCTATATATTGTCGAATGCCTTATGGTCAAATTGTGAAACTTAATTCACAAGGTGTTTGATTCAGTGTTCCTACAAATTGTATCTACCCAACCCATGATGGAAAAGGGAAATCTACTATTAAATCTGACAATAGCCATTGCTCAAAAATGGACGAGCATGACTAGTTAAACCCTAAATGCTAATAATTTAAATATTATGAACTCCTAACCCACTCTCCTCATAGATAACTATATAGATTTTGAAAATCATCCCTTTTTCTATTTATATAATATATTCCAAGGTAAAATTATTTCATTTACCAAATTTAAAACAATATTATGTCAATTTAACTTGTTCAAGCGTTTAGGAAATCCCTATCAATAACATTGATCAGACGCATCGATCAAAATTCTTAAGCCACTCAATAAGTCAAACAACACAATATAAAACATTTTTATTCACTAAAAAATACGCACTCGTGTGTGTGTTTGTGTGTGTGTGTATATTACACTCAGACTCATTCTAGGGCACTACTGACCATACCTATAATGAGTTTACCCAAACGAAGCCTACGTGTTCGCTCAATCTAAGCTATGATACCAAATGTAACGAACGTAAGCTTTTCAACTGTCCGTCAATGATGACCGGTAGGCTTTGCAACCATCCCAGCACCACCGTGGCATTACATTAGTACCTCGAACTACTTTTATGGCCAGCCTCGCGACTGTAAGCACCTAGCAAACCAACCCATCAAGGCCTATACTACCTCCCCGGGACATGTAGGGGTAAGAGTCTCTTGCTCGCCACCAAATAGAAAGCGAGAACCGCCAATCACGTTAATCCAACCAATGGAAACAGATCCGATCCCCTTATTAAATTTAACCTAATTAATAATCCACCTTTAAAATATTGTTTTGTTTTGAAAACTCTTCTTTTTAAGGGATACAAGAACACAATACCGGGTTTTATTTCAAAAACCTTTTGAAAACATACATAGAGTGCAAGTCACTCCAAAATGATGTCAAGGAACTGGGTGCTACCAAATAGTACTATATACCCCTTTACTAAGAAGGGCAATACTCAAGAGAAGTGTTTGCCATCCGAACACATCTCTTACCCATTTTCAGTCATTTCCGAGACACTCGAACTAGTTAATAAAAAATTCTTCTTTTCCAAATTTCTTCCTGAAACAATACTATTTATAGACAAATAACTTTTTGACAAAATCATCCACTTGCTTTGGATTTATTCAGATTTGAACTCGTCTCAATTGAACAATGACAAAGAGGATAATTTACTAAGTGCACCATCATATCTGCCTAAGCAAACATTCGAATGTAACTTAGAAGATTATTCTGATCATCACAAAAAAAATCAAGACTTATTTCTGAACCGTCTAATGAAAACCTTACTCTCAAACTTTATTTTAAAATATAAATATCTTAAAATATCTGTAAGAAAGATTGCTACTATTTTTCCAAAATCGTTTGGAATTTATTAAAGCCATCGGGATTTAACATTCTCAAAACCCTTTTCATTTTTAAAACACATTTAATAGTTATGATTTGTAAAATCATCTCTCTTAATTCCTCTTATAAAACTATCTGAAGGTTTTATTTTAATAAGCACCTTCATCAAAATTCAATTTTTAACCCTACATATCATCGAATGCCTTATAGTCAAATTATGAAACTTAATTTACAAGGTATTCGATTCAATGTTCCTACAAATTCTATCCAACCCATGATGGAAAAAGGAAATCTACTATTAAATTTGAAAATAGTCAATGCTCAAAACTGGATGAGCATGACTAGTTAAACCCTAAATGCTAATAATTTAAATATTATTAACTCCTAATCCACTCTCCATATAGTTAACTGCACAGATTTTGAAAATCATCCCTTTTTATATACATAAAATATATTCCTAGATAAAACTATTTCATTTACCAAATTTAAAACAATATTATGTTAATTTAACATTTTCAAATGTTTAGGATATCCCAATCGATAACGTTGATCAAGCGCATCGACCAGAATTCTCAAGCCACTCAACAGGTCAAACAACATAATATAAAACATTTTTATTCACTAAGAAATACGCACTCATATATATATTAGACTCAGACTCATTCTAGGGCACTACTAATTTTACCTATAATGAGTTTACCCCAACGAAGCCCAGGTGTTCGCTCAACCTAAGCTTTGATACCAAATGTAACAATCCGCCTTTCTTACTTCGAAAGACAGGCAATTAAGGGTAAAAGAACAAGAAAGATAAGGTAGAAAAGAATAAACTAACAACACAGAATCTCGCAATGCAACGGAACAATATATATTACTTAACATAATATACTACAAAGTCATTTCAAAAACGTTACATCAGAGTCATTCTAATACAAATTCTACTCTAGGACAGTTATAACAACCTGTCTCTACCCAACAGATAAAATATACATATAATACAGTGGAAATAAGAAAAATAACTATCTATCGATGAAGCTACCTACTCCAAGCTCCCCCTAGATGAATATGCAGAAAATCTAAACTACTTGGCTGCCCATTCAAATTTGAGCACCCAAGAGTTTAGGAAAAGAGAAAAATAAACTCCGGGTTAGACATGGGTCTGGTGTGAGTAAAACATATATCTTAACTTTATAAAAACCTTTAAATCAAATGTATCTTGTAAGACCACACCGCACATAAACATGGATAGGTTTTTACCTTATGATAACCAAAACATTTTCTACAGAAAATCCATTGATATTATAATAATGTGTAGGGGTCAAGTAAAATATGCATATAGCTAAAATGCTTGCATCTCACATTTCAAATATGGGCACAACTAAGTCCGTACGGTGCTTATTGGAGAATGGATTTCATACAATGACTAGGCTACTGGGGTACCACCCGTCACGGTGCATCTCTAGATAAAATAATATAGAGGCCGAACCTATCAACCCCTGCCAACATAGAACCGGCCTACCCTTTACTGGATAGTCCCGAATATGATCACCCCTTGTTTAATGGGCCCCGAAGCATACAAATGAGAGATTATATCGGCTCTAGATAGGGATGATCATACCCTATTTGGGAGCGACCCACTTAACCCTGCTGCATCTCCCTGTTTTAGTCATTCCTGATTGAGAGGCTTGAGGCTATGTTTTACCTTTTTATATAGCACTTCTCACTTGGAATGCGAACACTGCCCTCTAGGCGATAATGCAATGCCATCATTCATCCATACGAGTTCATTTTAGGACTGAATGAAATGCTTGAGAGATCCATCTACAATTCCATCATTTCCAATATGTCTTCATTTAGAAATGCTTGAGTTGGATCGAAGTGGTTTTCGGATAACATACCCGATTCCGGTCTCTTCAAAACAACATTCGATAGTTTTCTATAAACTCAACCTCGGCTCTTTAGGTAATAAATAGTCAAAGATAAGAGTGGAGATAACCTCCTAACCGTTAGTGGATAGATTTCCTTATCATTTGACCCAGGAGAACGAAACAAGATTTATATGCATAGTACAGCATAATCAGAGATGACTATGCCATATAACTCACGTGTTTCTCCTAGATATCTCCAAAGTTACATTTTGAGTCCATATTTGATAGTCGGTTTTTTAACTATCAAATAAACAAACAACAATCAATTCAATTTGATATTTATTTATCCATAACAACCGCTAAGCCTTAAAACACATCTTTTTTAATAAATTTCCTTTCAAAACATTTGTCTAAAACACTCATATACTTATCCCTCTGACATAAGTATATACAAAAAACATTTGTGAATAACTTCTTACTTCCAAATCATGTTAAAAAGGATTAAACAAATGTTGTTTAAATTGGAGGTAAGGACAACCCTCAACATTGTTCCTTATATGTTAAATGCGGAACGAATGTTCCATACCACCATTTTTAAAAGGCCAGTTTAGTGAAACCCAGATCTCAAATTCTTTTTATATTTCTTTTGGTAAATCCTTTTTAATCAAATAAATTTCATTCATTAAATCTCTTTTACTTGAAATCCAAATCCATTTCAAAATACTTCCAACTTCCCAAATTCATTTATAGAACCCTTTTATAAATATTCAAAATCATTTATATAAATTGCTTTTTTAAATATCCAACTTTTTTTTATAAATATCCAAACCCTTTTATAATATCCCTTTACGAATATCCAAACCATTTCCTAAAATTCTTTTCTAAATACCCCAAAATCATTTACAAAACTTCTTTATAAACCTTTCCTCTTTAATAACTTCTTAATTAACCTTAAATTAATTTAGCTTCCTTTAATAAGCAAATCTATTTTATAAATCTTCCTTATTTATGAAATCTTCTTTGATTAAAAACTCAAATCCATTTACCCAAAATCATCTTATAAACTTCCAAATTCTTTTATAAAACTCTTCATAAAAACTTCTTTTTATAACATGGAAAACCATTCCCATTAGTCAAAAACATCTTTAGTAAAACCATTTGTGAAATCATTCTTTAAATATCTTGTTCAAAATGCAATAACTTAGAAACTATTTCAAAAAGAAAATGAAATATTTATCCTTACAAAATCAAAAGGAGGCTTAATGACCACAATGATGCTTTTACATGGTTTTACTTATTTAGTCTAACATGGTATCATATAACAACAGGTATATAAGGGATCAACACATAACAATTAATAAACTTAAGTAAATGTCCAAGTTAATTGTAATAGCATAATGATGTTTTGTTCTACTAATAGATGTCATGTAGTTTTCCTAATCATATGGGGTTACTTAAGGTTAAGTGACACAGGAATCCCTTGATTTAAAACAAATTTGAAAGAAAACATTTTAAAACAAAACCGATTACGTAATCTCAAAGCAATATTAAAATAAATTAAAACCCATGTAAATGAGAATCAAACCCTTATTAAATAGTAATTAAACTCTAATTAAAAGTAATTAAACATTATTAAAACATAATTAACTTTAATCAACGATTAATTATATAAAACCCTTTTTAGAATAATAATTAGTTAATAATTATCTTAAATAAATAAATAAATAAATAAATAATAAAATTAAATTTATTTAAGTAACAGATCATGATTAACCTAATTGATTAACACTTAGGTTTAAAAACCATTACTAACAAATGATTAAGTACTAATTACCTTAATTAATTAATCAATTAAATAAATATTAATTAAATAAATAATTAAATAATTGTTCTCTAATTACTAAATTAAAGTTATAAAACACTTCCAAAAAGATTTCTAAGTGAAAACAAGTTTGGATTAGAAAACTAGTTAAAATTTTCGAACTACGCATATAACGACTATCGCTATACAAACCCATAATTTCACATATTGAAATTTGGATTCCTAAGCTTTAAAAACTTCAACTTTGAACTCTTGTCTTCTTTGAAACATGAAAATGAACCTTTGAAAACCAAAATCAAAGTTTTAAACTAAAAATTTTTTCACTTTGAAACGAAAATCAAACTTTCGACAAAAAGCGGATTTCTACTTCGCTTTTCGTCAACGAATCAGTACCTTTGTGTCATGAACCCACACAACAAATACAACATTCACACATAATATCACATCATAACATTATATCACCATCATAAACAAAGTAATACTTCACAAATACTAACTAATGTTTCCAATAGTCAAGATAAAATCATTATCTCCTACTCGCACTTCGGCATAAGCTATACACACCAAATCAATATATATCATGCATACACAACATATAACATTACAACATACATAAGCAACATTTTAACTCATAAATTTTACAGCTTTTAAAAAGTTAGTAACCTGCGTTTTAAAACATGAACTTTACTCGCTGTAACTTATATAAATCAAACTAAACTTCCACCAAACTTGGCTACAATAGTAGCAAACTACGTTAGCTTGAAAATAGGACTTAGTGTGACCTTTTATGATGCAAATGGGATCAACCAAGGGCATAATTAGCCTTTTCCCAAGGTGGGTTTGAGGTGTAGGGGTTTGCTTTGGAGAGTATTGGTATTTGGAAGTGAAGTAAGGTAATTTAACTTGATTTTTAGAAGTGTACTCACAAATTTTAGCTTAGGAATTTCTCTTTGAAGCCATGGATGAACTTATAGACATGAAGATGATAGAAATGAATATGGAATCATGGTGTAAAGGAAAATGTGTAGAGATAAGAGGTATTTATAGAAAATGAGAGGGGTAATTTAGTAAAATGTAACAGCCAGGCGATTTTCGACCCTTGAAAATCGACACTAATACGTTCACTGTATAGAGTGCCGAGCAATCCAGTGCCGGAAACACCAGGTTGTTAGGGTTTAATAAAAAGAGAAAGAATAAGAAACAGGAAAAAAACAACAGCACAGAATCTCACAATCGCAGCGCAACAAAATATAATATACATTAGCAGCATTTTATACAAGAAAAGCTGTAACTGTTATTATACACACAAGTTATCAGAGTACAATTGTCAACAAATAAACCTGGACAGTTATAATACCTTGTCCCTAAATACTGAATAAAACAGCCTATAATACATAACAGAATATAGTCAATACGTCTCTGCCATCCAGCTCGTCTCCTGGGCTACAAAGCGTCCTAACCTGGAAATTTGTAATACTCGGTCTGACCCGAGCATTTTAATAAAGTAACACTCGAGTCAGGCTAGAAACCACCGTGAGTAAACCCACTTAAAATGAAATACTGGAGTTATCAAAATCTTTGGAACCAAGGTAACTCGTACAACACGACGAGTTTTATCTCATTTATAAACAAACACTATTTTCGAAATCCATTGATATTATAATAATGTCTAAATACAGATTTACATATTTAAAATAGTCAAATTTACTTAATTTATTCAATTCCAGCCTATTAGATTCTATAGTCGACACCGTAAGGGTTTGTAGTGATTTTCAAATTGAAGCGGTTCTGGATAACGCTGATATCCGATCCCGGTCTCTTCAAATCCAAGCAATAAATTTTTAGAAGGGTAAATTGTTTAAAATAAACAATTTATTATTTAGGGTGACAATATTCAATTTTGGGAATTTATTACATATTTTATCTCAATTAAATCGTATCATTACTTTAATCTCATTATTTTAATTTGTCTAACCCTTTGTTGGCACAGACAAGAATAATTTGAAAATAAATATCCAATAGAATTAAACCAAGATATAACTTGTTAACCAATTTAACGATCTATAACAATATCAAACAACTTCACATCAGGATTCAATAACCTTAATTAACTGAATTCGTTTATGTCTTAATCCAAATAAATTTTAAAAATAAATAAATTATATAACAATTTATTTCTAGTTAATTAAAATTAAACACTCTATTTGATATCTAACATTGTTAATTTATATAAATTTTAAAAGTCAAATAATAATATAATTAATTACCCATTTTAATTATAAAATATCATTAACTCAAATTTTACCGAAAATTCACAATATCGATTTATAATTATCGAGTACTAGGGTTTAGATGCAAAGATTTTCATATTGATTTGAATTTATCTTTTCCTTTTTCTTTTCTTTTATTTTCCTTTATCTTATTTTTCCCTCTCATTTCTCCTTTGGCCCACCACCCGACCCATTTCCTTCTTCTCCCCTCTACCCTTTCTTTCCAGTTCTTCTTCCTTTCTCCTTTATTTTTCTTTTGCCTGCACGTAACCCTGTCGTGCACGTGCACACGCTGGCGGCGCCTCGCAGCTCACCTCCGACCGCCGCCCCAAATCATCTCCGACCACTGAAACATCCTGGCCACCCCAAAATTTCACGGTAGACCCAAAATTGAATTCTGGCATTCGAACCCAAACCCAGGCAAAAGAACCACCACCTTCACCCACCACGTTTGGCCACCTCCGACCACTCACGTCCCCCAAACCTCGCCAGCAGGACCGCCTCGACCTTCCCATCCTTTTCCCCTCATACCACAGCCCCCTATTTCCCCCTCATCGTCGCCATCACCGTACAACCGAGACCACCCAGAACTCGTCCCTTAAACCCTATACTACCTCCGATCAACCGCCACACCACCTAATAAATTTACCCACCATTTTTCCTACACTCCCTACCTCCGTAGCCACCTTTTGGCCCGACACCGACCTCCAACATCGCTTGACCCGTCGTAATTTGGCCAAATTCCAAAATCTACTCATCTCCTATTATCTCATCGTATACACAACTAAAAATCATGAAGTCACCACCAAAATTCACCATTCTCCATGTCGGTCATGTTCATATAAGCAAAAACCCAAAGTATGATATTCGAATTCTTTTTAAATTGGGTTAAGTTACCGTACTTTACACTTTTATTCCCCTATACCTGATAATATTTAATAAAAAAGATTTTAAAACAAAATATGGTCAAAAACAAACATTTTTCCTTTTTACATCATTACCTAACTCTAATTTGATTGAGAGGTAGGAATATTTAAGCTAGGTGTGACATCTTCTTATATATATACAGAACAGAGATAAAGATAATGTATAGGTTTAGGTTCCTCTCATTATAACTTAACATATATTCACACATATTCATACATGTATTTTTGTTTTCAAGCATACTTGATAACAACACATCGAAGTTACACATTTAAGCATAATCATAATTTACAGTATATAAAAGTATGTTTACTCACAGTTCTTTGCTGTGTTGAACTGTTGCATTGCTTGAAGCTTTCTTCCTCCAATCTTTTGAAAATCTTGGTTTGGTTTTATATACATATTTTTTTCTTTCGTATGTTTTGTGAACTAGAATGTTATGGGCTAGAATGGTACCAATGTTAAGAAAATTACTGGCATATATAAATAGAGGAGAGGGACAAGGCTAAGCCCTTTGTTTATGTACAGGCTTCATACTTTTGTTTATTTCATTTCTAATTTTGTTGATTTGAACAATGTTTTGACCTGTTTTGATTTTTCCTTTTTGTATGATTTGATTTAATAAAAGATGATTTGATTTATTATATGGATTAGATTTCACATGACTTGATTTTGATATTTGTTATGATGATGTTCCCTTAAGCATTTACATATATATGTGTATATATATATATATCTTCATACATATATTTATCCTACAACTTAGACCATTTACAAAGTTCTTATAACATATATACACATATTCACACATACAATACTTTTTTTGAACATATATATATATTTATCCATATATGTTGTTGTCATTATATATATATATGCTTGCATTTTCACTATTTAATATACACACACACATTTGCTTGTATTTGTCATCATATTACATATATATATATTTATATATATATATATATTTATATATATATATATATATATTCACATTATCCCTTGTTTACATATTTATCTATATTTGCATATGTATGCTTACCTACATTTATACATATTTATTTACTTACATATGTTTTACCATCGTATACATACATTTATACTTACACATATCCTCATATAAATTGCTTATGTATATTTTTGATATTATATATATATACACATTTATACAAACTTTCCTATATTTGACTTCATATGGCATATATACACATATATATTTGTATATATTATCAACATCATAAAGCTTGTATATATATATATATATACACATTTATGGATATTCTATCTTAATTCAAATGGTGGAGTTTATATACACATTCTATAATATTTGTCATATCTAGAAAGTTATAATTTAAATTTGAATATAGTTCTAAGCCAATTTATAGGTATAGATATCTTTAAATATCAGAAATTAATCTATTCGACTTATAAAATCAATATTTCAAAAATTAAAATCAGTTAATTTCCCAATATTCGATGCCCAAAAATCCAAATCGTTACATTCCTTCCTCCTTTAGAACTTTTCATCCTCGAAAAGGAACGAAGCGAGAATTTTAACATAATATTTATTTTTAGTTAAATTATTCTTTAAACATTTTAACTCCTTACTCTTTTATTATACAATTTAAAATACTTTAAAATTACATAATATACCAAATTAGTTTTATATAAAAATACTTTTCATAACTCGTTGTTCAAACAAGTCCATCCTTGTTCTCATACAAATTTAGTCATACGTTGATCAGGCGTAGGATTGAAAATCTATAAGTACTTAGTAGACCCGTTTTCAACACCCAGTGAAAATAGTTGAAAAACCTTTTTTAGAAATGCTATGGAAAGCATCACCCCCTCCCATGGATCGCAGTTAGCACGATGATTGCGTCGCCATCCCGCCAAAATCCATAAGAAAACTGTAGGCATCCACACCTCTCGACTTTCGCCATGGGAACTACACAGATCGCAGCTACACTTAGGGTTGTGTTGCATCACAGCAAAACCCATGTAACTGTAGGCATTAGTACCACTCGAATTACGCTGCCAAACGAAACTTTACCACATAGATCGCAGACTACACAAAGTTATGTCACCGTTCCAGTGGAACCCAGTGTAGACTGTAGGCACTCACTGCCACACGAATTACGCTATGGAACCAAACCACATAGATTGCAATCTACCGATGTTACCTCGCTGTGATATCCCGGAATTTCAAGCAATTTAAATGTGATAATCTTCTTTATTAATTATTTAAAATTGTTGTTTTTCAAACAATAAATAAATATGAGATGTTTTTAAATATATATATATATATAAATAGATTTTAATAGAATTATTGTTTGCAAATTTAATTTGTGTTTATTTAAATATATATATTTGAATTGGTTTTAAATTGATTTGAATTTGAATCTAGATTTAAAGTTTGAATTTAAAAGAATATATATCTTGCAATTATTTTGGATATAAAATATATGAATAAGTTTTATTTAAAATAATATTTGTTTTCCTAAAAAGATTTCATTTATATAAATTTGGAAAGTATTTATTAAATAGTAATAAATACAAAAGTTTTATATTAACAATTAAAAATGGATTAAATATTATATATGATTTTATTTAGAATCTAATTGGTTTTTATTTTATTTTCTTAAAAAAGTTTCATATATATATATATATAAGTAAGAAAAGCATTTATAAATTAAGATATGTATTTATTAATTAGGAAATCGATTTAAAGGCTTTTTAAAATATTTAAAAAATTTATTTATGCATGCAAGTTACATGTGTTAGGATTTAAACCTCTCTAATAACATGTGTTAACAAATTAAATAAGGTTGAAGACAAGTGTCATTTCCTTTTTATTTTTCTTTAAATTTTAATAAATCAAAATAAACTCTATTTAAACTCCTATCTTCTTCTTCATTTCTTTTTCCATTTTCTCTTTTCAAAAACAAAGAACAAACCTGTAATTCATTTCCAAAGAAAACTCAAAACCTGAAAAGCAAATCAGATCAAAACAAAGAAAACAAAACCTTGTAAAATTGTAACAACTCAAGTTCAAAAAGCAAGCCTGTAAACCAAGATTTCATTTTCAAATTGCAACCTGGAATCAAGTCTTGAATCATCTCATCATCATCCAGTTTAACTGAGAATTTCAGTTCATTTGACAAAGCATCCCAGTTTTAAAGAAATCAGGCAGTACAAAGTTTTCAGAGATCTAAGCATATCAGTTTTCAAAATCTAGCTAACCAGTTTTTAAAAGCTCTGCTCATTCATTCATTATGAGTAAACATGTTATATTAAAGCTTAAGTAAATTAAGTTCTGTTGCTTGTGAAAGTTCTGAGTTGAATGATGTTTGCCTGTATATATATAGTGATATCTCTATGTATATGAATGTGTGGACTGTGCATGTATAAGTATGTTGTTCTTCTCTATTTTTAAACTACAGAGATTAAAAATAAATCAAAAATTCAAATCTAGTTATCTGATCATTGTTGGGTTTTGAGTCTCAAACATAATATGTTTGTTTAAGTATAAATTAAAGTTTTAAATTTTATTCAAGAAAAATAGATTTGAAAATATGCTAGAATTTGGGACAATATAGCAACAATCTTAATAACATGTTAAATCAAGTATTGTAATTTGTTGATTCAATTATATATCTTGAATCAACTCTGGGAAATATGATTTTAAAATAAAAATCATGATTTTTAGAATGGGTTTTGGGCAGTAATTTGGGAATATCTGGAAAATGGATTTAGAGGGATTTCTGGTGATCGGTGGCACTGGGAATGTAGGGGCTTTGGTTGAAGCAAGAATGATGATCAAGGATGTTGGAAAAAATGGTGGAAGCGTCGAATGTTCGCCGTGGTGTTGGCGGTGAGGCGATTTGGTTTTTAACCCTAGTTTGGTTGAGTTCGGGAATTTTGATCACCATGAGGTCTCTGGTTGATCGAATGGCTCGGGACTGTGGGAAATGGTGGCATGGATGATCGGCAGAGTGTGGCCAGAGTCGCTCGATCTCTGGTGGTCGGAATAGTTTGGTCGAAGGGTTTTGCTGGAGGATGTTTTGGTTCCAATTTCATCCCCTTTGCTCGATTTTGATTGGAGGCTTGTGCGAGTGAATTGGTGGTCAGGAAAGAAGGTATGGGTGATGGTCGATGTGCCGGAGGGTGTGTCGATGGTCGGAGGTGGCTCTGGCGATGGTGCATGTGCACGGGGTAGTTTGGTGTCTGTTGTTTTGGTTGTGGGATTGCTCGAAAGGGAACTCGGGTTTTTGGGTTTGTGACTTGAGTGGAAACTCGAGTAGATGTAAGTATATTTGCGAACAGTTTTTAAACTTAAAAATTAATCTAAGTTTTTTTGTAAAAAAAGAAAGAAGAAATAAAACTCGGGTTAGACCCGAGTGATCTTCGGGTTCGACTCGAAGCAGGTTTAAAAACTAGTTTTAAAAAGGTTTTTAAAATAAGATTTTTGTAATTTAAAAATAAAATTAGTTTAAACTTTCTTATATAAATAAATTTATATATAACAATTGTTTTCTTAACATTTGATTATAAATTTTTAAAATTTGTTTAATTTAAATTTTGTTAAGTAAAGTTATTTTTAAACTTAAGATTAGAAATGAAATTTTACAAGTTTTTATAAAAGCAAGTTTTTAAATTTAAATTGAAAATAGTTTTAAAACTATTACTTGATAATGTTCAAAGCATTTAAAGGAAGTTATGGTTTGAGAACTTTAATTTATCAAGTTAAATGAGTATTTTAAAACTAAACTAATGACTTAATTAAGTAAAGTTAATTTTTAAGATAAAATGTTTTAATGATAATTAAGGCATTAATAAGATAATGTTTTTATCTTAAGATAATTAAAGTTTTAATGATTTAAGATTAATTAAGATAATTAAGGAAATTTAAGTATAATTAATTAATTTAATTAATTAAGGATAAAGGATTAATTAAGAGTAATTAATTAAGGTAAGTAATTATAGGATGATAATTATTGTTTGTGTTTAATTAAAGTTGATTAATGGAAGTGATTAATTAAAGTAATTAATTAAAGATCAATGTAATTAATTATAGTTAATAAATTAATGGAATTAATTAGTTAAAGATCATTTATTAATGTAATTAATAATTAATTAATGAAAGTAATTAAAGGTTAATTACTATAAATGGTTAAGAATAATTAATTTGTATAATTAATTAAAGGCTAATTACTTTATGTAATTGAAGAATAATTAATCAAAGATGGTTAATTAAGATGGATATTTAAAGTATGATTAATTAATTAAAGAATTGAAATTAATTAATGGTTGATTAAGCAAGGTTAAGTGATTAATTCTTAAGTAATTAATTTAATTTAAGTTAATTAAATTAATTATAATATGGATTAATAATTATTGCTTATGGATGATTTTTTGAGTAGAATGTCTGGATTGGTTGATATCTATTGGATGATATTTTGTGATGTGATATTGGATATATCTGTGATGAATGCTGTGTGAATTCAAAGTGTTGAATTAAATTGTTTAAACCTTAAACAACTTGACCTAAAATGGCGTTTGGATTTCGATGGGACCGAGATCGGGTATCAGTTTTGATTATCCGAAAACCACATCGATCCAAGTTAAACGATAGGTCGTGATATCTCAATTGAAGATCGAGATGGAGTTTCAGAATGCAAGGGTTATTGTCGTTAACTCTGAGGGTAATTCCAAAATGAGTGTAACGAGATAATGTTTTCGGTTTCGTTCGAACCCGGAACGAACTTGTATGGATTGAATGCTATCAGACCATCGTCAATGGAGGACGATGAGCATTCCAAGATGTGTTCTTTAAAGGTAATCGTAGCCTCAAGCCTCATCAACCAGGAATGGCTAAAATAGTGGAGGTGCACGCAAGGTTAAGTGGGTAGCACCCAAGTAGAATAAGATTTTCCCCTGTCTAGAGTCCCTTTTTATTCGGCTGTGTGGGCGGTTGCTGGCTCCAACCACGGGGTTGTCTTATTCGGACTATCCACACAACACCAAACAACTCATTTTGTAACACTTTTCCGCTTTCAATTTGTAACGGTAATAACCGTTATAAATTTCTTACGATTATTTCTGTTACGTTCATTTATCACGGTTATAACCGTTACTAAATGCGGTAATTTGGTAAATAATTAGGAGCAACATGGATAGGATTGTAAATTGATCTTCTGTTACTACTTTATCCCATTTCTCACGAAGAACGTTTCATCCTTTCACAGTTTTCTTCTTTCGTCATTCTAGGGTTATAGCCCCTTGTTGTACCACCACCTCCGCCATCTGCCACCGTCGTCTTCCACCGCCTTTGCCCTTTTTTCTACCAACCTGACGAAGATGAAGGAAGGTTTGGGCTGCGTTCAATTTCGGCAATCGACTAAAAACTAATTTTCAAATTTAAATCAGGTAATTTCTTTAACCTTAATTTATTTTTGAAATTAGGTATTTTGTGCATTCACCTATTGTTACTAAAGATAGTAGTAATTCATTACTGTTTGGAATTGAAAATTTGGTCTCTGATGAGGGTTATGCTGATAATCTCATTTTTCAATTTACTTAGTGTATGAGATTAAAAGTTTTGACAAGTAAATGGTCAAATAACAATAATTTTCTTATTACTGATGATGCTATTCAAAAACTGCTATTAGATAATTTTCTTATTCCAAAACTTTGAAATTTGAAATAAGCTCATGTAGCCGCAGGTATTACATTGATTAATTTTCTTATTACTTTTTACCGATGGATGAATCTAACAATGGACAAGCTATTATAATTTATAGCAGACTACAACATGAGAGTTGTTGAATGGGCCCAAATTGTACTATTGCACTTCATTTCTTTAACTAATTCATGAAATGAAGTGAAGTGATAAATAACAAGTGTTCTTTGGAGTGTTTGTAACATCATTGGAGAATCTTGAATACCATAGAAAATACTAGGAAGACTTACTGTTATAGGAAGTAAAAAAAGAAAACCTTTATAACATTTACCTTCTGCTGCTTATATTTCAAACACAACATATAATCCCTTTATCATTTTTTTAATAACATAGTTAGAGCATTATATATATATATATATATATATATATATATATATATATATATATATATATCAAAACTTTGAGATTGACAATTATATTCGGTGTACCGTTGGAATTATATTACAGGTTTCTGTTTAGATTTAATGGGAATGATGAAGTTAATTTATTGGGTGATGGGAGCAAAAAACTCGAATTTGCAGAATGGGCATAGATGACTCTGCAACAAGTTAGTGTTTAAGTTATCAGCCATATTCTCAATAATCTGTTATTATATATTGTTTATTTCTCTACATATAATATAACTACTATTCTTTTTCTTTATAATTTACTGGAGTATAAGAAGAAGAAATTAAATTGTAAATAAATAGATTAAAAAAGGATAAGTTGAGGTATTTAATATTTATTACTATTTATGTATGGACATGCTGTAGACTTCAGAATGACGGTATATGAAGAAGTTCTAAAGGCATTTTTAGTCATCATGTTTGCAAGTATAACCTTTCTATGAACTACTAATGCATGAACCCTCTACTTGGCACTAACAAAATATTTTACTTGTAATGATTTTGATATTGTATGCTGATTATGAAGTTAACAGATGAGTGCATGGTAGAGATAATAGTTTGATGTTGCGGTGATTTGAAAATTTACTAATAGTTTATTCAACACTATTCAATGAAAATGTATCAGCGAAAGTATTCAATGCGTTGTTTCTTTATGTTTTTATATTGACAAGTCATAGCCCTGGTCAAATAATAAAAATGGAAAAGGCTATAAGAAGTAGTTATTTTAAATCTTCTGCCAAGCTAACTTGTGTTTGTGTAGACAACAATCAATCTCATGCAACCTATTTGGATACCAGCCCTCCTATATTTTACTTGAATGAATTTTCTCACAGGTACCATTTGTTTCTCACAGAATGGGCATATATGAATTATTGTTTCTGCAAAGCGTTGAAATAGTTATACCAGGAGCACAAAAAACATTTCAAATGTACTTGATTTCGCTGCTTTTTAACTCTCTTGCAGTTTTATTTTTGCAGGTTGTCTTAAATAAGCTGACTACATGCTTTGAGGAACAATTTATACACTCTTGCCATATCAGGTTTGCATACTTATATGCAGTATGATCGGCATTCTATCCCCAATGAAAAATTTTCTTGGTAAATTTATTAGTCCAATAAAATTGCTTGTTTGTTACATTTGCTTGTCTTTATAGGGACACCTTTGTTCCTAATACTATTAGACCAGTTTTGAAAAGCATGGGGCTTGGAATGGATACATAAGATCAACTTTTTGATGGTAACAAATTCTTTTACCTCGTCTAATTGTTCCCAAAAAAATTCTTAAACGTAATCCAATTTTTAGGCTCTTTTATGTCTATATAATGTAGGTTGAATGATGAATGTAGTATGAAATTGTTCCTAATAATACTAGAATAGTGAACTTTTGCTATATTGTATCCAGGAAGTGATATGAAATTGTTGCTTAGTGCCATTATCATGTGCATCATCCTCACACATGTATGGTTTATATTGCATTCTTGCACCTTATTTCATTATACATGCTCTTATCATGAAACTTTTGTTTCTATATACCGACTCTATCATATTTGTTAGTGCACCAAGCGCATCTATAGTTTGGGTTCATGAAATTTCTAAAATCCTTACATTTTAATTTAATTACATTTACCTTTTAAGTAATTATTGCAATAAAAATAAATAAAAAATTACATAGAAGTATGTGTTTTTACAAGAAGAAAATATTCTGTAGTGTCATATATATGGCAGTGTGCATGTCATATATGTTTGTAAGGTCCACTGCTCCATGTTCTCTTTCTTTTCTTGAGTTCCTTCAGTCAATAATGATCTTACAAATAAATGCAAAATCTGTTCTCCATTATATGCAGTACACTTTCTGTTCTCTTTTTCTTGTATTATACTGTTTTATATTGTATATATGCATCTTTAATCACATGGATATATGGTACCTATCATAAACAAGCATTATCTATATACACGAGATCTGAAAGTATATATGAGTACACATAGATGAAAAGGATGTGAAAACAAATAAATGATAAAGCAAGCAAGCAAACAAATATAGAGACACATGAAAGTTATATAGATAATGACTATATGTATGTTTTCGTGTTACTATTACCGTTTTCATCAGTTCGGTATGTTATTTTGGTAATATTCCCTCAAACTTTATTGCATTAGTCAAAATCACGGCTAAAATGAAGCTTCATCCTGTTATCAAACCATAGTAAATAAAAAATGTGGGGTATCAACCATTAAGTATATTAATTGTGTAAAATTTTAGATTTTTAGGAAAATTTAGAAAATATACACTTATAACTAAAAAAATACTGACCCAGAAAATGACATTATTCCAAATAGTGGCGATAACCAGATAACCAGTAATATCCGGAAAGATAAAATAAAATACATTGAAAATGGAAGAACAAGTTGCCAATAGACTTCAGTTGCAGGGCCAAAGTGCATTAAAAATTAACATCGGTTGAAACTGGAAGCATTGAATTAGTTAAAAATGCTTTACAACTATGAAACAACACTTCACTGTCAGTTACACTCCCTACTTTAACTTAACACTGTGTGAGTAAACTTCCATAGTAGGAAAATATAGTAATAATTGTTATTACATTTTGTAATCTACTGATAATTGCTTATACATCCAGATCAATTATGGATGATGTTACTGATTGTTAAAACAATAAGAGCAGTAGTTAAGATAGCAAAAAAGTCTAACTTAGTGGTTCAACAAAGTTACCTAACCAGTTGTCAGTAACAACGTTATCTTTTACAAATGTCCTGACTATTGTTATTTGTATAAACTATAGAAGCTTCTTTAGTCTAAATCATTCATAAATCTCTTCCAACTGGGAAGTTCCGTTCAGAATTGCATGTGTTCCAACTAGATAATGAATGAAAAATGTGAATTATTACTCCATATAACAAATGATAAGACATACAACAGTCAAAACCAGTCTTCCGTAATGTCAATCAATGATTAATTTTGTGCACATTTTCTTGTTCAGCTTTACATATGAGCTACATATGTTGCTTAGTTCCGTGGTTTTGACCCATATACTCTGTCAGAAGAAATTATGAAATTTTAATCCTTGGAAATCATTACCTAGTAACAGATTATTAAAGCTTGTTTTTCTGGATTTTCAAAAATAAGAAATAAAACCAAAATTAATCATCAAAATGGCAAAATTCAGTGCACCAAACTTTGTGTGTACATGCTAATCGGTCTTACTTTAAGGCGAGGTTAAACAACAAAGTAAATCAATAGGCAACTCATTTACTGTAAAGGATGAGGTTATGCATGGTATATAAGACTATAAATACAACCTGGGTTTGTCTTCAATATTCACGCTCTAAGAGTCTAACTAAGCTACTCAGCTCTATTTAGAATGAAGCAAAGTTCATTGCCA
The DNA here is from genome assembly GCA_030737815.1 of Allium fistulosum. Lineage (NCBI taxonomy): Eukaryota > Viridiplantae > Streptophyta > Magnoliopsida > Asparagales > Amaryllidaceae > Allium > Allium fistulosum. The sequence continues at coordinate 641,022,394 of CM060901.1, forward strand.
AATCATTCAGAAATGGAGGATAATGAACAAGAGAATTAAGAAGCTGAAAAAGCAAGGAGGCCTTAAAACCATGCCTTTTATCCTTGGTGAGACATACAAATATATTTACTGCTTCTATCATCATTTAGTTGATAACTACACATAGCAATTCTTGATTCTTTGATTCCAGGTAATGAAATATGCGACAAATTTGCAACGGTTGGATTCAACGCAAACATGGTTTCCTATTTGACTAGCCAGCTTCACTTATCTTTAGTAGAAGCTTTAAATACACTTAGCAACTTCAGTGGCACTACTAGCCTGATCTCGATTGCTGGAGCTCCCATTTCTAACTCGTTTGCTGGTCGGTTTTGGACAATTGCCTTTGGTTCCATGATCTATCAACTGGTATACATATTTTTAGCTTTTCAAAATGCATACCTTTCCCAAATTTTAGTTTTCTTAAAGATGTAAGAAAAGAAGTCTAGTTTTCTTGGTAAGGTCAATAATTTAGGAACACCAATATTGAACCATGATATTTATAAGAGAATTATCGATATCTATGGTATGGTGGCACTTACAATATCAGCAGTACTACCAGCTTTAAGACCTGCACCATGCACACAACCTAGAAACTGTCAAAGAGCATCAACCTGGCAACTACTAATCCTCTATGCATCTCTTCTTCTAATTACAATTGGTGCAGGAGGAATTCGACCATGTGTAGTTGCCTTCGGTGCTGGCCAGTTTGAACTACATAAACAACAAATAAATTTAGGAGGGAATACAGTCTATTTGGTCTATCTGAGGTGAAATGATGAATGTGGACTATATGTCTTATTGTATTCATGTTATGGTTCCAACAAAAACTAAATTAAAAAAAACAGAGTTGCAAATGCTTGTTTACCTTTAAAATTATTATTATTAAAAATTATTGTTGTTATTGTCAGCACCACCACAACTACTATTATTCAAACAATTTAGTAAGATCTTCTTAAAATATGATTTGCAAATCATATCTTTATGAACTTTATATTTATCCAATATGATATGGTAAACCCAATAGCCCAAGATTATTTATTAAATAAACATGGAAAATATTAGATAGTTATGTCAATTTTGTGAATAATGTACTCCCCTAAGATGAAAATATTAGATAGTTATGGTAAACCCAATAGCCCAAGATTATTTATTGAAACGTAAATAAACCCATAGACAACTACTTGGTCCAAAGCATTTGGATAAGTTCATTCTCTCTCACTTGTCTCTCTATTGTGACAGTTGAACAGGACACTGAATGTGATGTGAACGTACGTAACCTTGATTGCCAGAATGTTCATATTGTTAGGTCTTGTATAGTTTATTTTGTTATTTGAAATTTAGTAGAACAGTTATAGTAGCATGACTACTACCCTATTGACATTGTTGCTTTGAATTTTCTTCTTAAAGTGGGTCACAATTTCGATTTTGCCTAAGATGAGCTAAAGTTGTACATACTTGAGTTGATTGATGTACAATGAGATACTCCAGTTGTATTTTCTCCTATATGTAAATGATTTGGAATGGGCATAATAGTATTATGCCAAACAACCAAAATATATATTTTCTTCATGTATAAGTAAATTGCTAAACTGATATCTTACTGTCTCTGTTTTTTTATAAAAGTTAGACATATATAAGTGCTATAAATTTTCTGTATGCAGCAAGAAAACCTATGCCTTTTGATAAATACGATATATGATAATCTTATTAGTATTTGAATCTTTTTCAGTGTTATCTATGATTCTTAGGCTTTTTTTATATTTTTTGGCTAGTGGCATTCACATTGCAGAATTTATGTATGTCTGTAGTGTGAAGCAAACTACGGAACATATCATTTAGACAACAGAAATGAGTGGTTTCCAAACTGGTTGCATGTACAACAGTTATAGTGTTTGGAAAGGAGAAAAGAAAAAACTATTGTCGTGCAATTAGCTCTACATCGACTATGAAGCAAGTATGCCACCATAGAGAGATGATGAATAGGGAAAGAGTTGTATGGGTGGAGAAAGTGTTTGATCCAGAAGCACCTATTTATGAAGTACCACAAAATGGTAATTACAAGCTATTTGATATAATTGATGGAGGTTTTGTTATTTTGTCTGAGTGTCGTGTTCGTTGTTTGTAGGATCTAGAATTTATTTTGAAGTAATGTTAGAACTTGTAATATTTTGATTTCATACTCTTTAGTTATGTATGATGAACTTGTGAAATTTTGAATCTTTCTTTAATTTGTTGTCAAATATTTGTGCAATTTAAGTTGTATGTTTGGATGCGTAATTGCTTATTGTTATCGAAATTCTGTAATTTTTGATATGTATGTACCTATTGTATTATAATAGACAATTCTGTAGTGTAAATGCTAGCAAAAATGCTAGCAAAAATGCAGCTCTACATGGTTTGGTAGCTGTAACGAACATATTCGTTACTAAAGACGAAATTTATAACGAGCATAGTCGTTACTATTGATGAAATTTGTAACGAACAAGTGCGTTACTAATGATGAAATTTGTAACGGACAAGGTCGTGATAATTTAGAATGACAACCTCTTCTTCCACCATGAAAGGGGAAACTAAGTAACGAAAAATACTCGTTACAAACCGATGAAACTAATAACAAACTATTTCGTTACAAAAATTTAGAATTCTAACGACAAATTCCGTTGGTAAGTGATATATCTAATAACGGGTAGAGGCCGTTATAAATATTGGTAACGACATACCTCACGCCTATACCGCTCACGACTATATCTTTTATAAATTTCATTTGTAACGACTATATTCGTTACAAATACACCTTTTTGGTGTAGTGCCAGTAAGGGATAGCTCCGACTTTGTGTTGCAGGGCATTGGGAGTGATCCTCGGTACATTGATCTAGGCCACGTACTGTGACGGGCGGTACCCCAGTAGCCCTGCCATTGTATGGAATCCAATCTCCAATAAGTGCCATATGTATTGATTGTGCCCAACTATGTTGGAATGTGGGATGTAAGCATTCCAGCTATTTCTGTATTATATTGAAAACCCTAGACCCTATTATAATATAACTGGATTTCCTATCAAATGTTTTGGTTATCGCAAGGTAAAAACTTTTCCGTGTTTATGTGCGGGGAGTCTTACGAGATATCTTTTGTTTTCAAAGGTTTTCAAAGTTAAGCAACTTTAACCCGTTTACTCACACCAGACCCATGTCTGACCCGGAGTTTATTTTCTGTTTTCTTAAACTCTTGGGTACTCAAATTTTTACAAGTAGCCAAGGGATTCGGGTTTGCTTTGACGAGTTTCTGGAGGAGATATGGAGCAGGAGGCTTCAACGTTTGTAGATATATAGTGGTTCCGTTGTGTTGATCTCTGTGTTGTTATCTGTGTTGTATTTGAGTTGAAATGAATAGACAGGTATTATAACTGTCTAATGTATTGTGATATAAAACTATGTAACTCTGATAGATGTTGTATACTATGTAATATCTATGTGATTAATATATTTTATTCGTTCCGCTGTGAGACTCCGGTATTGTATTGTTCTTTCTTTTCTATCTTTTCTTCTTCTATCCCTTTCTTTCTTATTAATGATGCGTCTTTCTATGGAATGAAAGGCGGGTCATTACAGTGGTATCAGAGCTTAGGTTGGCGATAACCTAGGCTTTGGTGGGATTTACTCATTAATGATAGAGTCAATAGTACTCTAGAATGAGTTGAGTTTATCAATAGCTATGAGCGCGTATTTGTTAGTGAATATAAAACTGTTTTTATACTGTGTTGACTTATCGGTTGAGTGTTTATGAATTCTGGTCGGTACGGGAAGTACAACCGTATCGATAGAGGTTTCTAAACTCTTAAACAAGATAAATCGACATAGTATTGTTTTAAAGTAGGTAAATGAAATAATTTTACCCAAAATTATATTTTGATATAAAAGAAATAATTTTCTAAAATTATTATATTTATTTGGATGTTTGGTATATATATCTCTATATCTACCTAATTTGTTGGGTTACCTGTTCGGGTTTGTCAACTTGAGTTCTTTGGTTGAGGGTAGTGGTGTGTGTAGCATGACTACAAATGGAAGAAGTCTAAGTGTTAGGTTGGAAGAGTATCTGTCGAGACTGTAGATCTAATACCGTCGCGAGTGAACTTTGCAGCTTGAGATAAGGATTTCTCTGATCTATGAAGGAATCTTTTTCAAGGTTCAGAGTTCATCATTGAAGTGCAAGTTTGGATCTGTTGGATGTGCAGAAGCAAGTGATGGTATCTTGGTAACTTCAGGAAGAAGCAGCTGCGTGGTGAGACGCAGTGACTATGGATGTTCCCCAAGATGTTTCTTTTGGAGCAAGTTTAAGGAAGTGTGTCTGCATCAGTGATGAGACTGAGTTCAGCAGTGTTTGTGTTTGGTTTGAGACCCGAGTTTCTCGAGGAGCTTTGGATAAGAGGTCTTTGGCTTAGCAGTAGCGGAGTTCGGAAGCTGTAGAGTTGACCCATTTCTTCGATGGGTTGGTCAGGCATAAGCTGTTCTGATTGGTAAAGAGAGAACAATATCTTTGGAAATTAGGCTGGCTTGATCGCAAAAGTGACTTGCGATAGTTGAGTGTTCTCTTGGGTAATCTTTTGCTTAGATTTAAGGCATCTCTAGAGGATGTAGGAGTTATAGAAGTCAGAATTTTCCGAATGTCTTCAGGGAAGTCAGAGGTTTTAGTGAAGTAGCTCAGGATTTCATGGAACTTCTGTGTTTTCTCTTTATGGATCTGTTGAACCATGTTTTCCGGATGTGTCGGACAAGTTTGTGCTCGTGTTCATCGATGGATATTCTCATTTGCTCCAGATCAAAGTTGTGCAGCGGAAGCGAGGTGGCAGCTATTCTCGAATGGAAGCAACAGGAAGTTGCAATGTTTTGGATTAGAGGGTTTTTATAGGAAATTTTTCAGGATCTGAAGGCCAGGTTGGCGAGTGCACCTGTTTTGTCTTTTCCGGATAGGAGAAGAAAGTTTGAAGTCTACTAATGATTGTGGAGTAGGGTTTGTGTTCTTGATTTCAGTAGATCCGGAGAGGATCTTTTTGTTAGGTTGTTTTTGGTCCAGTTTGTTTTGAGAGGCATCAACGAAGGTTGAGCTGATCAGAAAGGATGTAGGCAACCCAGGATCGTCAGAAGAGTTTTGTGACTAAGAGACGACGAATTTGGAATTCGAAGTTGGAGACTTTGTTTTTGGATTTTGGATAAGGTTTTCTCTGGTAAACGGAGCAATAAGATTTGGTAAGACTAGGAAGCTAGCTCTGAGGTATCTTGGATTTTTCCGTGTTCTTATAAGAATAAGTTTTTGGTCTACATGATTGAATTTCCAGTTCGGATAGCTGGAATTCACAGTGTATTTCACGTATCTCGTCTGAGGGAGTGCGTGTATGATCCATTACTAGTTATGGAACCAGCAGTTCAGGAGTTGGAAGTTGAGCTAGACTGACTGTGGTCAGATATCTTATTTAGATAGTTGATCTAGATGAGTAGGAGCTCAGAAGTTTAGTGGTGTAGCTAGTTTGGATTTAGTAGAGAGAGTATCCCAGTATCTGTATCTGGGAAACTCTGGATAGTTTTAGGAAAGCTTATCCGGATCTGTGTCCAGATAGCTAGAGTTGTTAGTTTGGATGAAATTGTTTGTTTGGTTATTTGTGTTTGGCTGATATGTATGGAAGAATTGTTTGAAAAATTTTGAAATAAAATAAAAAGCTTTTGGATTATCTTTTGTTTTAAATTTCGGGGACGAAATTCATTTAAGGGGGGAGGAATGTGATATCCCGGAATTTCAAGCAATTTAAATGTGATAATCTTCTTTATTATTATTTAAAATTGTTGTTTTTCAAACAATAAATAAATATGAGATGTTTTTAAATATATATATATAAATAGATTTTAATAGAATTATTGTTTGCAAATTTAATTTGTGTTTATTTAAATATATATATTTGAATTGGTTTTAAATTGAATTTGAATTTGAATCTAGATTTAAAGTTTGAATTTAAAAGAATATATATCTTGAAATTATTTTGGATATAAAATATATGAATAAGTTTTATTTAAAATAAGATTTGTTTTCCCTAAAAAGATTTCATTTATATAAATTTGGAAAGTATTTATTAAATAGTAATAAATACAAAAGTTTTATATTAACAATTAAAAATGGATTAAATATTATATATGATTTTATTTAGAATCTAATTGGTTTTTATTTTATTTTCTTTAAAAAGTTTCATATATATATAAGTAAGAAAAGCATTTATAAATTAAAGTATGTATTTATTAATTAGGAAATCAATTTAAAGGCTTTTTAAAATATTTAAAAAAATTATTTATGCATGCAAGTTACATGTGTTAGGATTTAAACCTCTCTAATAACATGTGTTAACAAATTAAATAAGGTTGAAGACAAGTGTCATTTTCTTTTTATTTTTTTTAAATTTTAATAAATCAAAATAAACTCTATTTAAACTCCTATCTTCTTCTTCATTTCTTTTTCCATTTTCTCTTTTCAAAAACAAAGAACAAACCTGTAATTCATTTCCATAGAAAACTCAAAACCTGAAAAGCAAATCAAATCAAAACAAAGAAAACAAAACCCTGTAAAATTATAACAACTCAAGTTCAAAAAGCAAGCCTGTAAACCAAGATTTCATTTTCAAATTGCAACCTGGAATCAAGTCTTGAATCATCTCATCATCATCTTGTTCAACTGTGCATTTCAGTTCATTTGACAAAGCATTCCAGTTTTAAAGAAATCAGGCAATACAAAGTTTGTAGAGATCTAAGCATATCAGTTTTCAAAATCTAGCATCCCAGTTTTTAAAAGCTGTGCTCATTCATTCATTGTGAGTAAACATTTTATATTAAAGCTTAAGTAAATTAAGTTCTATTGCTTATGAAAGTTCTGAGTTGAATGATGTTTGCTTGTATATATATAGTGATATCTCTGTGTATATGAATGTGTGGACTGTGCATGTATAAATATGTTGTTCTTCTCTATTTTTAAACTACAGAGATTAAAAATAAATCAAAAATTCAAACCTACTTATTTGATCATTGTTGGGTTTTGAGTCTCAAACATAATATGTTTGTTTAAGTATAAATTAAAGTTTAAAATTTTATTCAAGCAAAATAGATTTGTAAATATGCTAGAATTTGGGAAAATACAGCAGCAATCTTAATAACATGTTAAATCAAGTATTGTAACTTGTTGATTCAATTATATATCTTGAATCAACTCTGGGAAATATGATTTTTAAAATAAAAATCATGAATTTTAGAATGGGTTTTGGGCAGTAATTTGGGAATATCTGGAAAATGGTTTTAGAGGAATTTCTGGTGATCGGCGGCACTGGGAATGTAGGGGCTTTGGTTGAAGCAAGAATGATGATCAGGGATGTCGGCAAAAATGGTGGAAGCATCGAATGTTCGTCGTGGCATCGGCGGTGAGGCGATTTGGCTTTTAACCCTAGTTTGGTTGAGTTTGGGAATTTTGATCACCATGAGGTCTCTGGTTGATCGAATGGCTCGGGACTGTGGGAAATGGTGGCATGGATGATCGGTAGAGTGTGGCCAGAGTCGCTCAATCTCTGGTGGTCGGAATAGTTTGGTTGAAGGGTTTTGCTGGAGGATGTTTTGGTTCCAGTTTCATCCTCTTTGCTTGATTTTGATTGGAGGCTTGTGCAAGTGAATTGGTGGTCAGGAACGAAGGTATGGGTGATGGTCGATGTGCCGAAGGGTGTGTCGATGGTCGGAGGTGGCTCTGGCGATGGTGCATGTGCACAGGGTAGTTTGGTGTCTGTGGTTTTGGTTGTGAGATTGCTCGAAGGGGAACTCGGGTTTTTGGGTTTGTGACTCGAGTGGAAACTCGAGTAGATGTAAGTATATTTGCGAACAGTTTTTAAACATAAAAATTAATCTAAGTTTTTTTGTAAAAAAAGAAAGAAGAAAGAAAACTCGGGTTAGACCCGAGTGATCTTCGGGTTCGACTCGAAGCAAGTTTAAAAACCAGTTTTAAAAAGGTTTTTAAAACAAGATTTTTGTAATTTAAATATAAAATTAGTTTAAACTTTCTTATATAAATAAATTTAGATATAATAATTGTTTTCTTAACATTTGATTATGAATTTTTAAAATTTGTTTAATTTAAATTTTGTTAAGTAAAGTTATTTTTAAACTTAAGATTAGAAATGTAATTTTACAAGTTTTTATAAAAGCAAGTTTTTAAATTTAAATTGAAAATAGTTTTAAAACTATTACTTGATAATGTTCAAAGCATTTAAAGGAAGTTATGGTTTGAGAACTTTAATTTATCAAGTTAAATGAGTATTTTAAAACTAAATTAATGACTTAATTAAGTAAAGTTAATTATTAAGATAAAATGCTTTAATGATAATTAAGGCATTAATAAGATAATGTTTTTATCTTAAGATAATTAAAATTTTAATGATTTAAGATTAATTAAGATAATTAAGGAAATTTAAGTATAATTTATTTATTTAATTAATTAAGGATAAAGGATTAATTAAGAAATTAATTAAGAGTAATTAATTAAGGTAAGTAATTATAGGATGATAATTATTGTTTGTGTTTAATTAAAGTTGATTAATGGAAGTGATTAATTAAAGTAATTAATTAAAGATCAATGTAATTAATTATAGTTAATAAATTAATGGAATTAATTAGTTAAAGATCATTTATTAATGTAATTAATAATTAATTAATGAAAGTAATTAAAGGTTAATTACTATAAATGGTTAAGAATAATTAATTTGTATAATTAATTAAAGACTAATTACTTTATGTAATTGAAGAATAATTAATCAAAGATGGTTAATTAAGATGGATATTTAAAGTATGATCATTTATTACTGTATGGAATTCAATCTCCAATAAGTGCCATACGTATTGATTGTGCCCAACTTTGTTGGAATGTGGGATGTAAGCATTCCAGCTATTTCTGTATTTTATATTGAAAACCCTAGACCCTATTATAATATAAATGGATTTCCTATCAAATGTTTTGGTTATCGTAAGGTAAAAACTTTTCCGTGTTTATGTGCGGGGAGTCTTACGAGATACCTTTTGTTTTCAAAGGTTTTCAAAGTTAAGCAACTTTAACCCGTTTACTCACACCAGACCCATGTCTGACCCGGAGTTTATTTTCTGTTTTCTTAAACTCTTGGGTACTCAAATTTTTACAAGTAGCCAAGGGATTCAGGTTTGCTTTGACGAGTTTCTGGAGGAGATATGGAGCAGGAAGCTTCAGCGTTTGTAGATATATAGTGGTTCCGTTGTGTTGATCTCTGTGTTGTTATCTGTGTTGTATTTGAGTTGAAATGAATAGACATGTATTATAACTGTCTAATGTATTGTGATATAAAACTATGTAACTCTGATAGATGTTGTATACTATGTAATATCTATGTGATTAATATATTTTATTCGTTCCGCTGTGAAACTCTGGTATTGTTTTGTTCTTTCTTTTCTTTCTTTTCTTCTTCTATCCCTTTCATTCTTATTAATGATGCGTCTTTCTATGGAATGAAAGGCGGGTCGTTATAGTCGCTATCCCAGCGAAATTAAACGTAGATTGTAGGCAATCACTGCCACTCGACTTACGCTATGGAACTGCGATAGATCGCAGTTACAACAAAGATTACGTTGCCATCACGGCAAAACCCAATGTAACTGTAGGCATCAGCACCACCCGACTTACGCTACCCAACAAACGATCATCAGGAACTCGAGTTTCTGTCCGGACATCCTTTGGGATCCCAATTTCATTGATCCCACCCTTTGGGTTCTAGGCAGAACCACCTGGTGGATCTTCTACTATAAGTTTCAACTCTCAATAGGGGTGCCTTTTTTTCCATACCTTTCTCAAAACATATCATACTATATACATATAGTACCTTCCTAGTCATACTCTTACATGTATCACATATAAACTTCATTTATACAAAATCGATATCTTCAAGATCGATAATTCTCAAATTTGGTTTACCAAATTTCCAAACTTGACTTTTTGCTAAAATCAAAAGCCTTTTAAAATCAATGGTTCCAAAACTATTTCCATTCCATTCTCATATACATATAAAATCATTCTTTCAACTTGAATAATTTTCAGATCAATGATTTCTGATTCAACTTCATACTTGTATAAACTCCATTTAGTATTTCAAATATCTTTCAAAGATCATTTTCTTCTGATTATAAATTCAACAAGGGAGTTTGAATATATAACTAATATTTATAATCTCATTACTGCCAAATCAAAATTTTCAAGTTTGATTTCCTTTTTCAAAGTCATTTGTAACATTACTTACTTTATATAAAGTGAGTTTTAGTTATAGTACTATCCAGCCTTCATTTTAAAATAATCATATTTTTCTCAAAATATACTCTTTCACTTCAAAAATCATCTTTGCCTCAAAATCCAATTTGGTTCCCATTTCAAAATTGCTTCAGTTTTCCATTTGGCTTAAAACTTCAATTTATCCCAATTCGTATTTAAATCCATGATTTAAATATAACCAATTTTCAATCTGACCAGTTTGAGTTTAGAAAATAGCTTGAATAGTTTTAAAATGGTTAAATAGTTAATATAAGGTAGCTTGAGTTTTAAAAGCAGTTTGTATAGTAAATAGTTTGGAAAATCAAAATAATATGAATATTTAAGAATATAGATTTCAGACAGTTTATATTAAAATAATTTATTTGAAAATAGTTTCAGAGTCAAACTGATTTAATTTCCAATCTCCAATTCAAATCAATTTCAATTTCCATTTCCATTTAAATTGATTCAATCTAGATTCCAATTTGAATTAACTTCGATTCCAGTTCCAATTCAAATCAATTCCTATTTTGAATTTGAACTAATTCAACTTCGATTATAATTCCAATTAATTCAATTCAATTTTAATTTTGAATTAATTGCAATTTAATTCTCAATTTTTAAACCATCTCGATTTGTATAAATTCGAGTTCATCTTTCAAAATGTTGATTTAATCACTTAAATCAAATTAACCCTTAATATTTAATTTAACAATCTAAATCTTTTAAAATAATTCAATTCTGAGCCAAAATTTCAAATATTCATGTAAATTACCTCTACTTAAACTTATTTCAAGGTTCGAGTAAGAGTTCAAATCTTTAAACAAATAAATTTTCGGAATTCAATTTATTTCCTAATTACAACTTCGAAATTTTAAACCTGATTCTTTAAGCAATTCCGGTGTACAAGTTCATTTTAACATTTCAAACATAAGTTCGAAATGATTCAATTTCCATAAATTCGATTTTATTTCTATCAAATTTCAGGTTTGGATATATATACCATTTCAATCGACTTCTTAATTTATTCGAAATAATCCAATCTACAGTTTTATATACTGTAAATAATAAATAGAATGATAACAGGATATATTAAACAAATAAACATTCAAATTATCTAAAACATCAGTCGGTAGCATCCATTACAACTTTCCAGAATTCGGAACTCGTTTTATTTCAAAAATCGTTTTGAAATCATACATAACTTCTTTTTTCCAATTTAACCCATTTAACTTCCACGAGTTAAATCTTAATTTCACCTTGAAATTCCAAAGTTGGATTATAAGTTCAAAACTTATTTAACTTTCCCTGAGTTAAATTCCAATTCGTTCAATCCATTTAACTTTACTCAATTTAAATTTTACATTCCAAATTTAAATTTCTTATCAATATCACTTCCCACTTATAAGTTCAAAAACTTATTTCCCTTTGGGTTATACACCTCATTCTAAGGGGGATTCTAGAATTCATCACCTAGTATTTATCTCAAATCAACTTTGAAACCATAAATATCCACACACACACACACATATACATATATCCCATATATACATATTTATACCAAATCCCACTTTAAACTTTAAACCATTCTTGGTTTTTAATCCAAACAAATCCTTTTGGAAATTTCAAACAACCCTTGTTTTTTAAACAAAGATCTCCATATTCGGATATTCTAAATAATATTATTCATTATTCCCTCAAACACTTTGAAACACATTTCAAAATTTTTGGTACTTAGATTCAAAACTTCTCAACTTTAATCCATTTTAATTTATAAGTCAAATTTATAACTTATGCTTATACAATCTCACTTCCTTAAAACATTTCACTCTGTTTCATCATTGTTTATTTCTGTAATAAACATCCTTTATTAAGACACAATACCCAATTTATGATAACTATCATATCTAGAAATCATATATTCCATAATAATTTTCTAGAAAAATGATCTAAAATATAATCAGGGTAACTTATTTCGTTTTAAAACACCTTGAAAAATACTTCTGGAATTTCCGAAATTTTAAATTCTGGCTTGAATCCATTTCTAGCTTAACTTACTTGTATTATTAATTCTTACCCAAATTTCTATTTGGTTATATATATTTTACCACTGAAGTCTTATAATCTTACTTAATTTCAATAACAACAACCGATCAACTTAATATACAATAATAATCTAGAAGAGTTATTCCTTTTATATCCAAACTGTGACGACCGCCAATGACCCCTGCACCGAATCTAGAGATAGTGCGCTGTAAAGTGTGCCAGGCGACCATGGACGATTGTCAAGGTAAGATTTAAAACAAAAGAATCTATCGTATTACTCACAGCGCATGGACAAAATACAATAGAACATATGTATAGTGAAGCTTTACAGAACAAAATGACATCATATAAAACTCCATAATAGTTGAATACAAGCATCCACATAGTCAATACATCCAGCCTCACTACAAATCTCTCAGAGAATACAAAACAGCGGAATATCCAGTACATATAAGAAAATAATATGCAACCCTCTAGCTCGTCTTCGATATCAGCATCGTGAGAAGAGAACAGCACCTGTCACCTGCTACCTAGTCTGCCCGTCCCAAAATGGACGAACAGCCCAAGGCAATAAGAATTTAAAACAAAAAGCCTTGAGTCAGACAACAGTCTTAGTGAGCAGTAAATTAACTAACAACATACCAAAAGAGCATAAAGGAAAAGGAATAGGAATACAACCCTCCCACTCCAACCTCATTCTACAGTGATAGCCCCCAGACACACACTAAGCAGAAGCAAACATAGCAGAGCATACAATTTAAAGTAAAACTACTATCACTCGAGTCAAGGGCGATGTTTTCCAAGTACCAAGGCCTAAATCAGATAAGCACCCAGAAAATACCGCTCTTGAGTCCGAATGACGATACAACCAAACATCCATGACTCTGGCTATCACTGTTATCGTTGCTTCGATATCACCGTTAATTGAATGACCGGCACATTCTTTCAGCCGTCCGTCAAGGGCTAATGGAAACCCCGGTTCTAGACATAACTCCCGCACGTCGTCGCAGCCCGTGCCTAGGACTATCGAATCTGCCCAGAGTACTCGACCATCAACAGTTGGCCGTTGGGACTATCGAATCTGCCCAAACGTACTCTTGCTTAGAGCATGCTAGAACCTTCAACAACGATGCTATCCAAGCCTCCTAGTCATCCTCCTCGACGACTATTCTCATATCCATTCATTATCTTCAACTCGAATCATATCACCGAGTTATCAACATGCTTGGAATGATCCCGTCTGGATTAGACCAAGTCTTCATCATATGATTGCCTCGCTTCATTACATCCTCGCAAAGCCTCATCTCTACATCACATCGTCAAATCTATGCATAAGAGCTTCATCATCCCGCTACATATGCCACGAGCAACTTTCCCAATTCAAGAGCCTTTCCCTTAGCTTTTGAATCATCTTCGATCTAAATCTAATCATCAATCATCTAGTTCATAACAAGCAATCAAATCAAACATCAATCCAAGCAATCAAGCATTCAAATATGATCTAAGTAGACAATTATAACAATAATGGCATTTTCGTAATTAAAGAGTTGAAAGTCCAATAAGCATGAAAACATGTATTATATCTCTACAAACTTGATGAATGAACTTGCATAGGTTAACATATGATAAAATGGATGCAACATCATCATGAACAATGGATCTATATGGATCTACACATAGGATGAAGAAAATGCATGGAAATCTCTATTTTAACACCAAAACGAGCCAACAATCCGATATACTCCTTTGGATCCGTGTGATAGATAATCACCACTCACCAAATCACCTAAACAATCCAAAAGATATCAACTTCAGATCTGGACAGCGAAGAACTAAGCTAGATCCGACAAGATCTCACTTCAAACGAAGAAATCTCTCTTGAAAAGATGAAGATCTTCAATCTAAGCTCTTGAATCTTCAATCTTGATCTTCGATTTGGATGGATGGAAGCACTAGATTAGAGTGGAGAAAAGAAGTGAAGAAGTGTAGAAGTCGAGCTCTCAAAATGGCAGCACTTCGTCGCTTCAAAATCCGGATCCCAAAAATGAAGAGAAGCTTTCCTATTTATAGCTGAAAACTGCCCTTAAGTCGTAACTCGGCTATCTCCTTAAGTCGGTGCCGACTTAACACCATGCCGACCTAGTGCCTTGCCGACCTAGTGCCTTGCCGACCTAAAAACTCATCTGCCTATGACTCGCAACAAAACAGCTGTCTCCTAAGTCGGTTACGACTTATGGCATGCGCCTACGACTTAACTGAAAAGGCCTCCGACTTAACCAAGCTTCGACTCAACACATGCGCATATACAAACCCTGTCTACGACTTAATGCGCACGCGCCTTAACTAGTTAGACGACCTACGACTTACTGCTATGCCGAGTTAACCAGCCTATACGACCTAACGACTTAACTGCCTCGCCGACCTACGTCTTAACCATATGACCGACCCAACGAAGCAGACTCATCATACTGCCGCAAAACCCAAGTCCTAAGTCGGTTGACGACTCAACAACTTAACACAGGAGACGACCTACCGACTCATAACTCAACACACACTGCCGACCTAACACTTAACACCCAAACACTTAGGTCGCTCACAACATGTCCTTAGGTCGTTGCCGACCTAACTCTACTCCAGAGTACTTAGGCTGCCTACTATTCTTCCTTAGGTCGCCCTAACCTCTTAAGTCGGTCAACCCCACTTCCTTAACTCGTCAGCCGACTTAACACTTAACTCACCACTATCCTTAAGTCGGTTAATACTATAAGTCGGTCACTTCCTTAGGTTGTTATCCCTTAACTCGGCAACGACTTACAACCTACGACTTAACACTTGCCGAGTAAACTTCAACCTACTAACCTAGCCCAGCTACGACTTATCTCCTTGAGTCCTTAACTCGCCCAGAACTCCTCTCCTAAGTCGTATACGACTCACGACTCATGCTAAGTCGTGAACGACTTAGGACTTAGGCAAAATTTGCCTAAAATCTGAAATGACTTAAAAATGCAAAAATTCCAGATTTTGACGAACTTGTCGATCCGTAAAAATACGGGTCGTTACATTCTCTCCCCCTTAGGAATTTCGCCCCCGAAATTCCAAGCAATCAAAAACTATTCTGTACGCCTACCATCCATAGCAATCAACAAACCATGCATCCAATTCTAACTTAGCGTACAGAATTCTAAAATTAGAACAAGTTACAATATCGCGAGATGACACGACACCTTAGGGCCATACCTTGAAGAGTTCAGGATGAGCTGCTTTCATCCTCTCTTCCACCTCCCACGTACAATCGTTATCATCATCACTCCATTGTATCTTGAGCAACTTAACTACCTTCCTCCTAAGCTGTTTCGTGTCGGTTTCCACAACACGAAGTGGCTTACGAGGTCTTCTATCAACTGGATCAACTTCTAAGTCTTCACAGCTATCAGCAGAAACCACTGTTCTCGAGTCGTGCACATACTTCCGTAGATACGATACATGAAAAACATTGTGCACACCCGACATCTTCTCCGGTAACTCCAATCTGTAAGCGAGCTTTCCAATTCGCTCGATAATCGGGAATGGTCCGACAAATCTCGGAGTCAATTTTCCTTTCTTCCCGAATCGAATAACATTCTTCAGTGGAGAAATCTTCACAAAAACCATATCTCCTACGTCGAATTCCAAATCCTTTCGACGCTTATCCGCATAACTCTTCTGACGGTCTTGGGCTGCCTTCATTCGTTGCCGAATGATCTCTATGCAATCCGAAGTCTGTCGAATCATCTCTGGCCCAAGCATCAGCTTTTCTCCAGTTTCCAACCAACATGTCGGAGAGTTACACGGTCTTCCATATAATGCCTCATACGGTGCCATACCAATGCTTGACTGGTAACTGTTGTTGTAGGCAAACTCCACCAAATGAAGGTGATCTTCTCAAGATCCTCCGAAATCCAAAACACAAGCTCTGAGGAGATCTTCCAAAACTCGGTTGACTCTCTCAGTCTGACCATCTGTTTGGGGATGATAAGCTGTACTCAAACACAACTCGGTTCCCAAAACTTCCTGGAAGCTCTTCCAAAATCCACTAGTGAACAATGGGTCTCGATCGCTCACTATGCTCTTCGGAATACCATGGAATCGAACTATCCACTTAATATACAACTCAGCCAACTTTGATGCAGTCCTAGTCGATCGAACAGGAATGAATCGTGCACTCTTAGTCAGACGATCCACAATGACCCAAATCCCTTCATTTCCCGTTCTGGTTCTAGGCAATCCATCGATGAAATCCATCGACACTTGTTCCCACTTCCATGTAGGAACTTCTAATGGCTGAAGCAATCCACTTGGCTTCTTCTGTTCAGCTTTAATCAACTGGCAGTTCATACACTTGGAAATAAAATTTCCAACATCCTTCTTCATACCTTCCCAATAGTAGGTTCTCTTCATATCCCGATACATCTTATTTCCACCTGGATGAATTGTCAACCTCGAGTGATGACTTTCCTTCAGAACTTCACTCCTCAACTCATCTATATCGGGAACAACTAGTCGTCCTTGCTTCCGAAGCCAACCCTCTCGATCGACCTCGAATCCTTTATCCTTTTCTGGATCCAATCCAGATTCCAACTCACGGATAATCTTGACAAGCTTATCATCTCGCTTTTGGCTCTCACCAATCCTTTCCACAAGAGTGGGTCTTATTGATAAGTTTGCCAGCATCTCAGGTTCCAATTCGCATCTAGGCCTGAAGTCAAATCCAGCTAAATACTCGAGACTCTTCCATTCAGAAAACATGGCTCCCAATCCTGCATGTCTTCGACTTAACGCATCTGCCACTGCGTTACCTTTTCCCGGAGTATAAGCTATTCCAAAATCATATGATGCCAAAAACTCTAGCCAACGTTGCTGCCGAAGATTCAAATCCTTTTGGGAGAAAAGATACTTCAACGACTTATGATCCGTAAACAACTCGAATCGAACTCCCAACAGATAATGCCTCCACATCTTCAGAGTAAATACAATCGCCGCCAATTCCAAATCATGAGTTGGGTAATTCCTTTCATGCGGCTTCAGTTGTCGACTGGCATACGCAACAACTTTATCCTTCTGCATCAGCACTGCTCCAAGTCCCGTACCACATGCGTCGGTGTAAACCACCATCTCATCATTCCCACTTGGAATAGTCAAAACAGGAGCACTCGTCAATCGCTCTTTCAGGATTCCGAAAGCTTGCTCACACTTAGCATCCCAACTGAACACTTGGTTCTTCTTCGTCAATCCTGTTAACGGTGCAGCTATCTTGGAGAAGTCTTTGATAAACCGTCGATAATATCTTGCTAGTCCAAGAAAACTTCTCACATCAGATGCATTCTTAGGTCTAACCCAATCCTGGATTGCTGCCACCTTAGCGGGATCAACCGCTATTCCATTTCCAGAAATCACATGGCCTAAGAACCTCACTTCACTCTTCCAGAAGTGACACTTCGAAAACTTAGCCTTCAGCTGATGTTTCCGTAAGATCTCCAAAACAATACGCAAGTGCGTCTTGTGCTCTTCCTCCGTTCTGGAATAAATCAGAATATCATCCACGAACACAAGTACGAACTTGTTCAACTGATCTCTGAACACTCTATTCATAAGATCCACAAAATATGCTGGCGCGTTAGTCAATCCAAACGGCATTACCAGCCACTCAAAGAACCCGGATGGTGTCCTAAAAGCAGTCTTCGGCACACTATCCTTAGCCACTCTCAACTGGTGAAATCCCGTTGCCAAATCCATCTGAGAAAACACCTTAGCTTCGTGAAGCTGATCAAACAAGTCGTCTATCCTTGGCAATGGATACTTGTTCTTCTTAGTCACCTTGTTCAGCTCACGATAATCGACACACAATCTCAATGATCCATCTGCCTTGGTTGCGAACACAACTGGTGCACCCCACTCGGACACACTACGCCGAATGAATCCTTTCTGTAAAAGGTCGTCAACTTGCACCCTCAACTCCTGCTGTTCCCTAGGCGCCATCCGCCTAAGAGGCATCACAACAGGTCTGGCTCCTTCAACTAGATCTATACGAAACTCGATCTCTCTATGCGGCGGCAACCCTTTGACTTCGTCAAAGACATCCTCGAATCTATTTGCGATCGGCACTAAAGACAGTCCATCCCGTGGAACAACTAGCGAATACATGAAGCTCATGAAGACGCCTTCTTCATGCTTACATCGTATCACAATCTTTCGCCCCTCCACATTCTCGACTGTCACCTCCAGCCTCTCACAATCAACCTTAGCCGCATACTTCCTAAGCCAGTCCATACCCAAGATAATTCCGAACCCCGCAAAGTTCAGAACAAAGCAATCACAAACAAAAGAGCAACCATGACTCGATACAACTAGACCACGGCATAACATACACAAACAAGACGAACCCCCAACTGGATTAGTCACAACCAGTGGCCTATCAACAATATCCGGCTTCAAATTTAACCGGCCTACTAGTTCATTACAAACAAACGAATGCGAAGCTCCAGTATCAAACAAAACTCTAACTGGAACACCACATAGGAAAAGAGTACCTTGAACAACCACACTCTTTCCCTTCTCTTCAGCAGTAGGAGCTTTCGAAGACGACGGAACAGCTCCTAAAGCATAGGCTTGCACAATCTGCCTGTCCTTCCTTGGTTCTGGACAATTCTTCCTGAAATGCCCCGGCTTGTCACAGTTGTGACACTTCATCGGTGCCTTCGGATTCTTACAATCCTTAGAGAAATGGCCCTTCTGCTGACAATTGTAGCAAGTCACCTCGCCTTTCGGCTTCTTCTGGCCATCCTTGCCTTTCTGCTGCTGCTGCTTCCTCTTCTGGTTTCCACCCTGCTGTGGTTTAGATTCTCCCTTGGTAACAGCAACAACAGGTCCTTCCTTAGGAAACAGACTTTCATGCCTAAGAGCTTTCTCCACAAGCTTCTCAAATGAATCGTCCAAATGATCCACCAACTGTCTCCCAAGATAACTATCCAAGCCGGTCACAAACTTCTCATTCTTCTGATAAGCAGATTCAATATATGACCGGGCATACTTGGACAAAGCTTCGAACTCAGAAACATACTCAAGAACTGATCTTCCACCTTGCTTGAGCTCCACAAACCTCTTGAACAGAACAGACTTCTGAGCTGTAGAAATGAACTTAGCTTCAAATCTAGCTTGGAATTGCTCCCAAGTAATCTCTTCTTCCGGAGTAGTGATGGTAATAGAGTTCCACCAATCAGAAGCTCTCCCTTGAAGCTGTCTCGATGCCAACTTCCTCTTAGTTGCATCATCAATTCCCAAATCACCAAAGATCCTTCTACAAGCATCTATCCATCTCTGGACCTCGATAGTTGATTCTGTTCCCAAGAAAACCTTCCCTCCAAGAGCAGTATAATCCTTGCACAACTTAGCAAAATCCACTGGTTTCGGAGTTTGGACTTGAACTCCAACATCAACTGCCGCCCCCGGAACTGGTATCCTTCTCATGATCGAAGTCATCATAGCTTCGAACATGGCTGCATAATCAGCAGTCTCTTCAGTAGCACGACCTCCCCTAGCAGCTGGTCTCCCTCTTCGACTCATTCTCAATATCTATAAAAAGGAATGATTAGAACATCTAGAGAAACAACTGCATAAAGGACTCAAACTCTACTAAGCTACTATATTATATATAGTATTCATCCATCAAAATACAATTACGTCTCTCATACGTAGTTACGACAGCGAGCGTTGGGTAAAACCGATTAACCAATGCTCTGATACCAAATGTGACGACCGCCAATGACCCCTGCACCGAATCTAGAGATAGTGCGCTGTAAAGTGTGCCAGGCGACCATGGACGATTGTCAAGGTAAGATTTAAAACAAAAGAATCTATCGTATTACTCACAGCGCATGGACAAAATACAATAGAACATATGTATAGTGAAGCTTTACAGAACAAAATGACATCATATAAAACTCCATAATAGTTGAATACAAGCATCCACATAGTCAATACATCCAGCCTCACTACAAATCTCTCAGAGAATACAAAACAGCGGAATATCCAGTACATATAAGAAAATAATATGCAACCCTCTAGCTCGTCTTCGATATCAGCATCGTGAGAAGAGAACAGCACCTGTCACCTGCTACCTAGTCTGCCCGTCCCAAAATGGACGAACAGCCCAAGGCAATAAGAATTTAAAACAAAAAGCCTTGAGTCAGACAACAGTCTTAGTGAGCAGTAAATTAACTAACAACATACCAAAAGAGCATAAAGGAAAAGGAATAGGAATACAACCCTCCCACTCCAACCTCATTCTACAGTGATAGCCCCCAGACACACACTAAGCAGAAGCAAACATAGCAGAGCATACAATTTAAAGTAAAACTACTATCACTCGAGTCAAGGGCGATGTTTTCCAAGTACCAAGGCCTAAATCAGATAAGCACCCAGAAAATACCGCTCTTGAGTCCGAATGACGATACAACCAAACATCCATGACTCTGGCTATCACTGTTATCGTTGCTTCGATATCACCGTTAATTGAATGACCGGCACATTCTTTCAGCCGTCCGTCAAGGGCTAATGGAAACCCCGGTTCTAGACATAACTCCCGCACGTCGTCGCAGCCCGTGCCTAGGACTATCGAATCTGCCCAGAGTACTCGACCATCAACAGTTGGCCGTTGGGACTATCGAATCTGCCCAAACGTACTCTTGCTTAGAGCATGCTAGAACCTTCAACAACGATGCTATCCAAGCCTCCTAGTCATCCTCCTCGACGACTATTCTCATATCCATTCATTATCTTCAACTCGAATCATATCACCGAGTTATCAACATGCTTGGAATGATCCCGTCTGGATTAGACCAAGTCTTCATCATATGATTGCCTCGCTTCATTACATCCTCGCAAAGCCTCATCTCTACATCACATCGTCAAATCTATGCATAAGAGCTTCATCATCCCGCTACATATGCCACGAGCAACTTTCCCAATTCAAGAGCCTTTCCCTTAGCTTTTGAATCATCTTCGATCTAAATCTAATCATCAATCATCTAGTTCATAACAAGCAATCAAATCAAACATCAATCCAAGCAATCAAGCATTCAAATATGATCTAAGTAGACAATTATAACAATAATGGCATTTTCGTAATTAAAGAGTTGAAAGTCCAATAAGCATGAAAACATGTATTATATCTCTACAAACTTGATGAATGAACTTGCATAGGTTAACATATGATAAAATGGATGCAACATCATCATGAACAATGGATCTATATGGATCTACACATAGGATGAAGAAAATGCATGGAAATCTCTATTTTAACACCAAAACGAGCCAACAATCCGATATACTCCTTTGGATCCGTGTGAGAGATAATCACCACTCACCAAATCACCTAAACAATCCAAAAGATATCAACTTCAGATCTGGACAGCGAAGAACTAAGCTAGATCCGACAAGATCTCACTTCAAACGAAGAAATCTCTCTTGAAAAGATGAAGATCTTCAATCTAAGCTCTTGAATCTTCAATCTTGATCTTCGATTTGGATGGATGGAAGCACTAGATTAGAGTGGAGAAAAGAAGTGAAGAAGTGTAGAAGTCAAGCTCTCAAAATGGCAGCACTTCGTCGCTTCAAAATCCGGATCCCAAAAATGAAGAGAAGCTTTCCTATTTATAGCTGAAAACTGCCCTTAAGTCGTAACTCGGCTATCTCCTTAAGTCGGTGCCGACTTAACACCATGCCGACCTAGTGCCTTGCCGACCTAGTGCCTTGCCGACCTAAAAACTCATCTGCCTATGACTCGCAACAAAACAGCTGTCTCCTAAGTCGGTTACGACTTATGGCATGCGCCTACGACTTAACTGAAAAGGCCTCCGACTTAACCAAGCTTCGACTCAACACATGCGCATATACAAACCCTGTCTACGACTTAATGCGCACGCGCCTTAACTAGTTAGACGACCTACGACTTACTGCTATGCCGAGTTAACCAGCCTATACGACCTAACGACTTAACTGCCTCGCCGACCTACGTCTTAACCATATGACCGACCCAACGAAGCAGACTCATCATACTGCCGCAAAACCCAAGTCCTAAGTCGGTTGACGACTCAACAACTTAACACAGGAGACGACCTACCGACTCATAACTCAACACACACTGCCGACCTAACACTTAACACCCAAACACTTAGGTCGCTCACAACATGTCCTTAGGTCGTTGCCGACCTAACTCTACTCCAGAGTACTTAGGCTGCCTACTATTCTTCCTTAGGTCGCCCTAACCTCTTAAGTCGGTCAACCCCACTTCCTTAACTCGTCAGCCGACTTAACACTTAACTCACCACTATCCTTAAGTCGGTTAATACTATAAGTCGGTCACTTCCTTAGGTTGTTATCCCTTAACTCGGCAACGACTTACAACCTACGACTTAACACTTGCCGAGTAAACTTCAACCTACTAACCTAGCCCAGCTACGACTTATCTCCTTGAGTCCTTAACTCGCCCAGAACTCCTCTCCTAAGTCGTATACGACTCACGACTCATGCTAAGTCGTGAACGACTTAGGACTTAGGCAAAATTTGCCTAAAATATGAAATGACTTAAAAATGCAAAAATTCCAGATTTTGACGAACTTGTCGATCCGTAAAAATACGGGTCGTTACATTCTGCATACTGCAACACCCAAGAAGTGATGCAGGAAGTGCCAAAAAATGTTGCTGTAGGCTAAAAAAGGGCAAAGGCAACACTTTCTCGGTGTTGCATTTTGCCGCGTTGTCGCAGACCTCAAAGGCAACATTTTGACTATCTAAGGCAACATAAGAAATATTGTTGCAATAGAACCCTATTTGGGTCTATAGCAACATCCATAGGTGTCTGTAGCAACATTACAAAATGTTGCTATAGATATTAACTTTCTGAATTTGTGGGACCCACAATATATAGCATATTTGATTTTTTAATAGAAATAAATATTTATTTAATAAAATGCTATTGCACAGAATTTGATATTCAAACAGTAATTTATTTAAATGAATATTTTATTTCAACATTTGAAATAGTACAAATTCCTGACTCCACTATTTTACAATTCAATGATATATAACACTGATATTCACATATACAGATATTCCTCACTACATCACTCAGGTCACTCATTACATATGCAGTTTCAATTTATACAGACACCGACACTGACAAATATATGACGAGCCGAGTGCCGAGCCGAAGGCGAGCCGAGAAGCGGGTCCGGGCGCAGCGCCGGCGGGGGTCCGGGGCACCGCAGTCCCGGCGGGGATCGACCGATTCATCCGATTTCGGAAGATCGAGCCTTCATTGAAACCTGTCTTCAAGCTCATGCACATTTGATTTGACTCTATCTTCAAGCTTGTATCCAGTTGTCCAGTGTTCAATACCTGTCACATATAATTCAAAAGCAGTTCACAGATATTAGCACAATTCAAAAGCAGTTCACACATATTCTTATCATAATTTGATTCCAACTTAAAACATCTCCAAGGCCATGCTATTCTTATCAAGCAACAGTCAACAGTGAAGAACATAAAGTTCAAGAACCAAACAGTGAAGAAACGTAAGTTAAAAATGCAAAGGTGAGTAAAATTTACTCACATAATAATGTGATGAAGATGCAGTCGATCGCGGCCCCTTCTATATCGCGACCATTGCCTTGCGACTGTTGCCCACCGTCGACGCGACTACCCCCAACGACAACCATGACTCCTCAAGCTTGCCCCTTTCTATCATTCCCAGCAAGAAGATTGGGAGCATCAATTTCAATTTTAGCAGCATAGCAATATTTGGATATACCTCTTATTACTTTAATGGCTATAACACGTTGTTCATTTCCAGAACCAAAAGAGGGGACCCAAGCATTAAACATGCAATTGGTTCGCCTCAACATTATTATGCATGCGCCCAACAATATCTGGATAGGCAAAATGTGAGCGTCAATTACACAAGCACCTTGCGTGCACTCAACTGATAAACAATCCTCAACCACCAATGCTCCAACAAGATTAGGAACAACGTTAACAGCCACATTGCCAAAATCAGCGTCAACACACGCATTATCAGTACCATGAACAGAAGCCAAATTTCCAATTTCAATACTAGCATTATCAACATGCCACTGCCCACCTTAACGACAAGATGCTAGCATAGGAGGAATATAAGAACCAAGGCCAAGAGCATCTGCAGGCAGGCCAAATAAGGAACAGTGTCTTCGAATCATTGCAAGGAGGATTCCAGGGCATGGAATGGATTCGACAGAAGGACAGACGATACCTGAGGCGGCAGGCGAGCAGGAGAAGCTCGTAACGGAGGAAAGTCAACTATAGAAACATCAAATGGAGGTAGTGACGAACTGGAGTGAAGAATTGGAAGAATAAGGCTTACCAGATCTCGTCGACGAAGGCGGAAGTAGAAGAGGGCGTAACCGAATAACCATGGCTTCACGATCCCAAAATTCCAATACTCGACCAACGTACCTTCACCGATCTTGCCTTTTGAATCTGCATTTTTAATTTGATTTTGCGTTTCATCGGAGAGAAAAAGTGGAGAATCGATAATTTACCCAGAAAACTGAAAGGGGGATCGGCGGGAAAACGAAAATTTGGGACAAATTGCAGTGGTGATCCGTTTTAACAATCGGATTAAATGTGGATCGTTGGATCGTATTCACGCGGATTGCTAATTCTATTAATTTTTTAATTTGAATACATCTATAGCTACTGCAACATCTTGTTGATACCTATGCTAACACCTTGAAGCGAGTGTTGCAATAGACAAAAATCAGCATACCTATCGTTACATTATAGCTAGCAACACCTTGTAATTTCGTTGCAGTAGGCCATCCATGGCGTAGTGTGTAATGAGAAATATATAATATACACAACAGATTTTACAAAGAAATCTTTAATATACATCACCAATTAGAGTTAATCTAATATCGGCTTGGACAGTTATAACAACATGTTCTTACAATTGCTGATAAATAAATAAAAAAGAAAATGTCGCAAAAATAAAATACGTGAATATATTTTGGAAGCATCCAGCTCGTCACTTGAAAGCTCCAAGACATCTAGATTTAAATCTAAAATATATGCTCGGGCTGACCCGAGCATTATCATAAAATAACATCCGAGTCGTCTGGAAAACCAGCATGAGAAAAACTCACCCAATTGAATTTTAAAGTTATAAAAAGCCTTTGACATCAAAAGTATCTTGTAAGACCATGTCGTACATAAATACAGATGGGTTTTTACCTTACGATAACCAAAACATTTTCTATAGAAAATCCATTGATATTATAATAATGTCTAGGGGTCAACGTAAAATATGAATATAGCTGAAATGCTTGCATCTCACGTTTCAACATAGTTAAGCACAACTAAGTCCGGACGGTCCTTATTGGAGAATGGATTCCATGCAATGACTGGGCTACTAGGGTACCGCCCGTCATGGTGCATCTCTAGATAAAATAACACCGAGGTTGAACCTATCGACCCTTGCCAACACATGACTGGCCTACCCTTTACTGGATAGTATCGAATAATATCACCCCTCGGTTGGGATCAACAACCGCACCAAAGCATGAATGAGTTAATAGTAGGGACACTAGATAGGGATGAGCTTACCCTCATGGAAGTGACCCATCTAGCCTTGCTGCATCTCCCCTATTTTAGTCATTCCTGGTTGATGAGGCCCGAGGCTATGTTTACCTTTATTATAGCATTGCCACTTGGAATGCTAACACTGCCCTCCAGGCAGCAACGCAATGTCAGCATTCATCTATACAAATTCGTTTTGGGACTGAACAAAATGCTTGAAAGCTCCATCTTCAATTTCATCATCTTCAAGATGTCTTCACTTCGAAATGCCTAAGTTGGGTCGAAGTGGTTTTCGGATAATATATCTGATTCTCTTCGAAACAACTTTCGATAATTTTCGGTAAACTCAACCAGGTTGTTTAGAAAATAAACAGTCAAAGATAAGAGCGGAGATCATCTCCTAACCGTTAGTGGATGGATTTCCTTACCATAGTCCTAGGAGAACTAAATGAGATTTATATGCATAGTATAGCATCATCGTAGATGACTATGCTATATAACTCACGTGTTTCTTGTAGATATTTCCAAAGTTACGTTTTGGGTCCAAATCGATAGTCGGTTATTTAACCGTCAAATAAACAAACATTCAAATCAGGGATTTAAGTTCCATAGGGAAAACCAACAATGATTAAGCACACAAGCAACCACTAACCTCCTTTTAATTGACCATTCATTAAGTAAATCCACTTTGTAAATAATTGAATCAAAATCCTTTTTACAAAGATATATATATATATATACCCTCACAAATCTCTATTTCTCAATACTTGGAAAAATATCCATATACTTATCTCAACAGTGTAAGTATATTCACCAAACATTGGGGAAGATTTCCTTTTTATACACTTCTAAAATCATTTATAAACTCCAATATACATCCACAAAACCATTTATAAAACTCCTTTTATAAAACTATAAACCCATTTCTAAAATTCTTTTATAAATATCTAAAACAACTTGCAAAGCCCTCTTTAAACCTTATAAATAATTTTCCTTTAATTATCCAAAATGTTTTATAAACTCTTCTTAAAAAACCCACGTCTGTTTATAAAAATCTATCTATAAATCTCAAAATTAAAACATCTATAAATAAATAATAATTATTTACTTCAAACACTATTATTATATAATAATAATTATAAATAGTAAACCTTATAAATAAATAATGATTATTATCAACCTTAAAACATCTTAAAATAATAATTAATAATTTCAAAGACATTATTAATAAAACGCTAATAATTGATTTTCAACCTTATTTAAAATAATAGCAATTAATTTCTAAAATAGTATTAATAGATCATTATTATTAATTTCAAACAATATTAATTATTTAAAAATTAATTCTTCAAAATGTTAACATATTGATAAATAATCTCAAAAAACAATATCAATTATAAATAAATAACTTTAAAACAATATTGAATATAAATAAAATAACTTTTTAAAAAAATATTAAATAAATAAAATAACTTCTAAAACAATATTAAATAATTACTTAGAAAAAGATAAATAAAAAGGTTGGAATAAAATAGTAATTTAATATTTTTAAACAAAATAATTTCGAAACCCAAATTTGGACTTTAAAATCATTTCTTGTCTCAAAATTCAATTCCAACTCCAATAAAAGTTTATAGTATTTTTAAAATACTAATTCAAGGCCAATAATTACCAAATGCTAACCAATCTTGATATTGATTTTCTATTACTACAGGTTTTTAGTTTTGAACATAAACAATGTCATAACCAAAAGTGTCCAAATCAGGTTCCGTATCCAAATATTCATATAGCAGGAATTTTATTGGAAATAAATCAGCAATAGCGAGGAATCTTGTTGGAGCCCTTCAACCTGTCCCCCTGCATCACAAACAATATATATATATATATCAAATAATATTGGTCATCAGCTACTAAGTGGGTATATATAAAAGGTCATCCGCTCTTGGGGTGGGAATAAAACCCAACTAATTGATAAAAATAGTAAATCATCCAAACATCCAATCAATAATTTTTATCAGCTATATAACATGCTGATATATCAGAAAGGAGAGTTTAACTCACCGAAATTCCAGTTATCTCTTTCGCTTTCTATTTCCGAATGGATTCGAACGATGTTCAGATTCAGCATGAAATTCAACAATTTCCGATCTCCACCAATTCCATTCCATAACGTAGTATTCATCGGTATGAAGCTAATGCGACTGACCGCGTTCAACTTGGACCTAATCATCCTTAATGCAAACCAGCCACTTAACCACGATTAGATCTCCCTCTCCATTCATTCATTCCAACTGCATTCCCCTCGCCCTCACCATCACCATCCATTACCAGCGATGGTCGTGCCTTATCTATAGGCAGCCCGACATGAGACTTCACCACTGCCGGTGGTCCCTCCTCCTGACCATGTCGATAGCCCGAGATAAAAGCACCAAAACAATTTTCATTCAAACCCAAATTTTCAATGCCTCCGACCACGAACGGCCACCACCCCATTACTGTAGCACCGTCTCCTCTCCTCTGATCCAACGACCCAAGCCTTGCCCCTTAACCTCGCCTGTAGCTCGCTGTCGAGCTCAAAGTTCATCTCGACATTCATCTAGGAAATTCCGCCACCACATCATGAAATACGACAATCCGACCGTACACTAGGTCCACCTCCCCACCATGATCAACTTCCTAGTTGGGACTTCCACCTCAAAACGCCTTTAGTTGTCCCTGTGAACAACAACCGTTCGATTTGGAGGTGTGTGGTTTTTGTTTAGCCATCGAAAACAAAATGAACTGTGGAGCTTATACACACACGGGAATGTTGAGGCAATCTGGGCCAAACATGGAGAAGATGGGCTAACCTATGTGGAGTATGGCTGTGAACAGTAGAGGTTGGACTTTAACAGGGAAGGACGGGCTTGCGTGGGCTAGGGTAGGGATAGGGTACGGTTGGGTTGACATGAGTATGGTATGGATAGGGTGGCTGAAGTGATGTTTTACACAATTTTTATATTCAAAAATATCCATTCATAGCGCTTCCAAATTTCAAACTTCAATCGAGGCATGCCGCCTAATTTGGTCATTTCCAAAAGTTAATTTTATGTGTGACGAACCTTTGATTTGATGAAACTAAACAATTTTGGTATCAGAGCCTAAGTTAAGCGAACACTTAGGATTTGGGTTGAGGTAAACTTTAAGAGTGCATATTTGTAATTTTTAATCATATATATATATATGTATGTATGTATGTATGATTGATTGATACATCAGCTTGATAGGTTTGATTAATACCCTTCTTTCAAGATTTACCTCATCCAAGTATTCTAAGATTATCTTACTATGTCCAAGTAGTAAGACATGAGTAATAGAGGTAGATGAGGTAGAGATCCATCAGGGCAAAAATATTATAGATGCAAGATACGTGAGGGAAGCCAATGCTTTTTTTTCATCTGTGAATTGTTAATGAACTGCTTCATTTGTCAACTTTATCTGATCTTATATTTCTTTAAAGCACGAGTTCTATAACAAGGTATCGAACCTATGGATCTATTCTCGGTTTTTTTTGTAAAAAAGTAGTCCTTAGATTTAGAAAAAAGAATATAGAAATAGAATTAAGGATTCCGTTTCGAATGAAATATATATATATTTATAATAGAATAAGTAAATTCTAAGTAAATAGGATTTCCTAATATCTCAATTGGATAAATCCGAACGAATTTGTTCCTTTTGATAAAAATTCCAGGTAGCACTACAACTACAAATGGTCGAACCCCAAATGCTGGAGGAGTTCGGAATGTTGAAGAGGTAGCCAGAGCAGTCAAGAGTGAATTTCGCAACCTTATGCAAGGATTACACTAACCTCGGAGGAAAACCGTTTAGAAGAACCGAGTCTATCATGGAAGTACAAGCTTGGTTGCGATCTTGCAAAAATATTTTTAAAGGTCTTGGTTTATCTGATGAACAGAAAAGATTCTTAATAGCATGACAACTGCAAGAGGGAGCAGCAGCTTAGTAGGACTCCCTTACTGGAAATATTCCAGAAGAAGAGTTTTTGTGGGCCCGACTCAAAGAAGTTTTTAAGGACCAATTCTTGCCAACGGTAGGAAGGACGAGGATGTACCGGAACTTCATGGACTTGAAGCAGGGGGATTTAACTGTATAGGATCGATTTCACCTTAGAGGGGGGGGGTGAATAGGGTGATACTATTAATTATAAAAATTTAATGTGGAATATATAAAATAATTGTAGCATTGATCACAGCAGAATAATAACAGTGCGCATAATGGCAGAATATAAAATGCAGAAAATAGAACACACAGATTTACCCAGCTTCGGAAAAACCCTGCCTACATGCTGCCCCTAAGGTTTCTACTAGAAATTAAGTAGCCAAATGCTTACACACGTAAACTCACGACACCCGCTATCGACTAACCTAACTCTACGCTCAAAACCCTGCCACAACTCAGCCACTGAGTTGCGAATTCTCGAACTACACCACCATAGTTCGTCCCCTAATCACACGACTAGAATTTACAAAAGTTTAAAAAGAAAAATAAAAATTAAAAACAATTAAAAACTCAAAACCCTAATTTTTAAATATTAAGCCCAATAAAAAATTTAAAGAAGCCGACCCAAATAAAAGTGAATCCCCTTTTGATTTTTATACTATCTTCGACCTGGTATCCTTGCATTGAGAAAATATGGCTGCTTTCTTTAGCTCGTTCGTTCCTCTTTCAGTTTTTAGGGCTTTGCAATTTGAAGTCGCCGCTTTGAAATGTGCTTCGATTGTGATCTGAATTGATGGATGCTTTGTTCTACTTCGGCTCCTTCAACTTGTCGAGTGTATATACTTGGTTGAAAAATTTGTAAGTGATATTCCTTTTTTATTTCGATTGTGCTCGGCTATGATTCGAGTTGTATGATTTATTCTTCTTTGTTGTTACTTGAACTCGAATGATTTTTTAGGCCGATGATGATTTTGGTTAAAAAGGGTTTAATGCCCTAAATTTTCGTTCGTCTGATATTTTGCTCGGCCATTTGATTTAGCTTGAATATTGGTGATTTCTTTAGACTTGATCAATTCGTATATTATTATTGCTTGATTATCATGGCTTGTTTGATTCTGACTTGTTAATTTTCTTGGCCACCACGGTTTTGAATCCTCTGATTAAACTTGACTTTGGTTCCGTGAATTTCTCTTGTGGCATCTTTGTTATCGGCACTTGACATTGTGATAATATTTTTGACTTTTACTTCATTCAACCACTTACGGCTTCATGTGAATTTTACTGTTGATTTTGACCTGATGCTTGAAATTATGTGTGATATTGATCTGAGTTGCATTGCTTGCATATTTATCACTGCACTGCATATTGATCACCGTCACTTGCTCTTGATCTGTTCACTTCGAGTTGTCTATGTTTATACACATCTCTGATTGTATTCCATTGTTCACTATTTTGTTGCATTGTGTGGTGAGTTGCTTGTACATGCCGAGCCACTGATTTTGATCTGGTTCATCTATATGCTCCAATTTTGAACTGTACTAGTTTTGAAGCTTGTGCACACTCGAGTTTGTATTGGTCATCATGTCGTTGCAGTTGAAACTTTGAGCTGTTGTATACATGTATATATGTATGTTTGGGTTGAGTTGAGTTTGTATTCATATGCTTGCATTGGAACTCGATTGTGTCATCTGCACTTGTATTCAGTTTAGCTGCCGTCTCATTGTGATATTGTGTACTTGTAGTCTTTGTTCAGGTTGCATAGCATATTGAACTGGTGCATGCTTTGTTTGCATTGAGTTGATTTTCTCTAACTTGAGTTTTATTCATGTGTACACAAATGTGTTTTGGTTGTCGCTACTTGTATCAATCGATATCATTATGCATATGTATATTGCATCACTGTATCCTGCTTTGTATAAGAGATGTTGATCCACTTGTTGGTTTGAACTACTGTGTTCAATAACCTGGTATGTGCAGTTATGTTCTTGCATTTAGTTGAGGTTCAAGTACATATTCATGTTATATGTCATAGTTTGACTGTGCAGTATGCTTGGAGTCTTGATACATTGATTTGTATTGCATGCACCTGAGTTGAATCCAGCTTATAGCTCGGGTTTGACCTTGTGCTGATATCGTGACTTAATATTTATTTCACTTGAGTTGAACCCGGCTTTTAATTTGGGTTTGACCTTGTGCTCACCTGTCCCTGTAATTTTATTAAGTGTATATCGGTGTGCACGGCCTTGTGGAATGTACAGTGATACACTGTGCATGTCACAAGCTGTTCGTGTATGATGAATTTAAATTTAAATGATGACGAACAACCCAAATAACCGAGGCAAATAATATTTTCAAATTACACATTTTATTTTACACTGCAAAAATATTTCATTTTCAATTTTACTACGTCAGTGTATATTTTGCAAATAACTCAGATGCTGGATTCAATCTGGAATAGAGTTGAAGAGTAATACGAGTGAATGAGTGATATGTAGTGAGGTGCAAATGTAAATTGGAAAATGTGATGTAATCAAAATTGTATTGTAATTGAAATTCTGTATATATATAGTGAGAGCTCAAATTTGTACTATTCAAAATTGTAATAAGTATTTGTTTGAATAAAATATCTGTTTGAATTTAAATTCTATGTTATTTATTTTATTCAGTAAATATTTATTTAATTATGTGAAAAATAAAATAGTACATTAAAAAATACATTTAATTGAATATATATATATATGTTTATTATCATCAAACAAATATCATATACTAGCATATTCAACAAACTATAGCAGAGTATGAGATGAAGTTCAACGAGTTATCATGTTTTGGGCCGGAATTGATCAAAAACCCGTTAAAGAAAAATGAGATGTTTGTTTTGGGTATGAGGGAAGAGTACCATGAGAAAAAGTCTGCTTACATTACAAGTACTTTTGTGGATTTAGTTGATATGGCTCAAGGGTACGAGGCCTTGGAAAAGAAGAAACCTACTTTAGTAGCACCAACCAGTGGAAATGCAAGTGGGAACAATTCTAATAAAAGAAAGCTTAATCTAGGAGAGAATAAAAGGAAAAAAGTTGTTACCTTTACAAGCAGAGAGGTCATATTTCAAGGTCCTGTCCGAACCATGAAGCTCCGAAGCAGCAAAATGGACCTATCACTCCAAAGGTCCTGAAGTCGTGTTGTTTCAATTGCCATCAGCCGGGCCATATGATTAAAGACTGCCCACTCATGAAGAAGGTGCATCAGCCCAAGGTGTACGCCATTAAGGATGAACCATCTACTTCAACGGGTGTGAAGGGAAAAGGCGTTCTTGAAGGTACCTTACTGATTAATGGTATTTTTGTTTGGGCATTATTTGATACCGATGACTCTCATAGTTTTATATCTTGTGAATCAGTAGGTAAATTTCATCTTATTCCTAGTATTGTAGAAAACCCTATGAGTGTGTGTCTAACCCCATAGGTGGTGTAACTCCTTTGAATATGATTTGTGAAGATGTGCCAATTTCCTACCTTTCTCATCATGTTTTTTGCGACCTGTATGTGTTATAATTTAAAGGATTTGATATTATTCTTAGTATGGATTAGTTATCGAAATATGGAGCTGTTTTAGATTATAATGAAAGGACTGTATCATTAGAAACTAAATTGGGAAGAATTGCTAAAATAACATGCAAGAATCCTAAAATCATGGAGCTATTTTATCTGAATGCCACAAATCTAGGTTAGGTATTCATCCAGGAGTTCATAAGATGTATAAGGACATGAAAGAATATTTTGGTGGCCGAGAATGAAGAAGGAAATTTCAGTCTATGTTAGCCAGTATTCGTGCTGTCAACAAACCAAAGGTGATCATCAGAAAACAGCCAGATTATTACAACCCTTGGAAATACCTAATTGGAAATGGGAAAGGATATCAATGGATTTTATCGATGGTTTACCCAGAACCAGAAAAGGAAATGCATGAGTATGGGTTATTATGGATTGGCTAATGAAGAGCACACATTTTATTCCGATGGAACCAACAAGGACGGCTACTTCTTTAGCTGAAATTTTTAAGAGAGAGATAGCCAGGTTGCATGGAGTTTGTGTGAGTATTGTAAGTGATTGAGACCCCATATTTACTACTTAATTTTGGGAAACATTGCAAACAACTCTAGGAAAAAAGTTGAGCTTAAGTACAACATATCACCCCCAATCAGATGGACATATAGAGCAGGTGAATCAGATGCTAGAGGATCTCTTAAGAGCATGTATTCTGGATTTTGTCGATTATGGGAGGATCATTTGCATTTGGTTGAGTTCTTCTCAAGGTTTTAAATCTCGGATTTCGGTCACGTCTCGTCTCGAAGAATTTGGATAGCTTATCTCGTATCGGGTGAGATCTCGAACGAGATGAGTGCATCTCGGTCGTCCATCTCGGATTTACATCTCGGTTTCTAAAATTCATTTCGTAGTTATCTCGGAGTATATGTTATGTCGAAAATTAGTTTTCATACACCTAAATTTATAATACTAGTCACTACCTTAAGGAAAACACTATGCACTTACCTTGAATATATCACACGCTTATCATTAGTAATTTAGTATGGAAAACTATCACTTGTATCATGTAAAATAAACAAATAACTAGATTTCATGAATAATGTTCAATATAATATCATATGAGATAAAGTAGACAAGAAACAAACCATAACATATGCACCTTTACTTTGTTTGATCATTCACTTAACTTTCCTACATAATATAATGTCTCATTTCTACCTTTTATGATTTATAGTGCTGCAAGGGAAATCTTAATTTTATAACTTCAAATACAAAAGTCTACAAGTAGAATTAAGATATTCTATGTCTGGTTATAGTATTTAATTATTAGCAAACAAAATCTCATTAAGCAACTAATAGCATAGATATTTCAAACAAACATAGAAAATAGCATACATAGTACAAACAATTTCAAACATTTAGTAATATTATAAGAAAAGCAAAAAAATGATGTACGAATGAACATGTAATCATCAAATGAAATTAATAGATGAAAGAGAATTCCTTTATTGCTTAAAAATATGCCTTGAGGAAAAAAATTATAGCAGCAAAGACTAAATAAAATCAAATTGGGAATCCATTTAGAACATAAAGTTAAATAAGTGAAGCCCAAAATTTATAGCCGCAAAAAAAATCGGGTTAGGAAAAAAAACTCAAGAAAGTGTCAAAAAAAGAAAAGAAATCGGATGTAAATTAATTTGGATCAGAAACCTAAATGAAAATCATAAAGTGAAATACTTACCATAATCGATGTAGATTTTATCATCTTCTTACACTCGTCACTGCCATAAAATAAGAGACGAAGATTAAATGAGATTTATATAAGAAATAAGGGTTAAAAAAAGTACAATTAAGAAGGCTTAAATTAAGGTAAAGGATGAGCTAGCCCAATACGGAAAAAGAGTTGATTTTTTCCAAAATTCAAAAATTCGGCCGATATCTCGCTGCTAAATCTCGTCCGAGATACCGGACGAGATACTGAAATCTCGTCCGAGATTTGGGTCAGACGAGATTCAAATGAAATTAGTTGTTTCGAATCGCCCAGGCTTGAAAACGAGATCTCGGCCGAGATGAGCGAGATTTAAAACTTTGGTTCTTCTATAACAATAGTTTCCAAGCAAGCATCGGAATGGCACCGTATGAAGCCTTATATGGAAGACCGTGCAAGTCACCAGCATATTGGGTTGAGATGGGAGATAAATTAGTTCTTGGACCAAACATGATCCGAGAGGCTACTGAAAATTTTTTAGCAAATTAAGAAAATAATGAAGGAGGCACAAGATCGCCAAGAGAGTTATGCTGATAAGAGGTGAAGGAATTTGGAATTTATGGTTGGAGACTTGGTGTTTGTAAATATTTCACCTATAAGAGGAGTTGTTAGATTTGGGAAAGCTGGAAAGTTAGCTCCAAGGTATGTTGGACCCTTCTGTATTCTTGAGAGGATCGGATCGCTTGCTTATAGGGTTGAGTTGCCAGAACGATTGGCGGCAGTTCATAATGTGTTACGTATGAAGCCTTATATAGAAAACTGTGCAAGTCACCAGCATATTGGATTAAGATTGGAGATATATTAGTTCTTAGACCAGACATGAACTGAGAGGCTACTGAAAAAGTTGCAATGATTAAGTGGAGCGAGGATCCAAGAGACTGTACTTGGGAGACGGTGGATCGCATGAAAGAAGCCTATCCCGAGTTGATGTTAGGATAGCTAGTCGTAGGTTGTATGATAGTGTATGTTTGTTTGCTATGGATGCTTGGTATATGTATTTGTATATATGGCTATATGGCTTTTTGTGTCGTTTGAATTATCCCCTTGTTTGCTAATTTCGGGACAAAATTCTTTTAAGGGAGGAGAGTGTAACGACCCAGAATTTAATCTCTATTTAAATGAATATTCAATTATATTTTTTAATAATTAATAAATGGATTTTTATTAACAAATAAAACTATTTTAAATAATAACTAATAATGATAAAATCATTTTCAAAATTTGTTTACCAATATATATAATTCATAGAAAAATTGAAAATGTGATTGGAAATTATTTGCCGAAAAATTGATTTTTCACTGGTTAAAAGTTAATTAAAATGTCATAACACTATTGTAAACACACATGCATACAATATAAATCATTTTAACATGGTGTGTACATGTACATATGCATGTACATATTAGCCACTTAAACATATTAACATATAAGTTAAAAATATATTTTATTTCATAAATATATAGATATAATATATAAAAAGCACCTTTTCAACTCAAGCACACAAGTTCATGGCTTGAAAATGCAAGGAGAGGGGGGTACAATGGTGGACGAAAGTGAAGGGAGGAGAGGATAGGGAGTGCATGCATGTATATATTTTAATTAAGGACTTGTATACTTTTTTAATAATTTGCTAAGCCTATATTTACCCCCTAACTTTCATTTTTCTTATTTTACAACCTATTCTTCATTTCAAAATCCTAAGAACTTAAGCAAACTTCCATGGCTTCCTCTTCATAATTTTCAAAGTGAGAAAATCCACTTCATTTTGCCAAAAATCTCATTTTTAATTCATATAAACACTTCTACATCTTCTACAACACTTCTCTTCCAAACTACAAGCAACCATCCACTCAAATAACCCATAGCCGTGCCCTACAAGAAATAGGACAAGCCCAAAACCCCTCTAAGCCAAGCCCAAAGTTCACTTGGCCGAGCCATTTCAAGTGTTCGAGCAACCAAAGTTCAAATTTTGCAATATTCTAAAGTGTTTTCAAGTTTTAGCGAAAGCTCATCTTAAATTTAAAAAGTATCAGTGGGTTAAACTTTTGTTTTTAGAAAAGAAATTAATTTGATTTTTATGAACTATATGTTGTGAAAATATAATGGTTATTGCATTGAATTATCATGTTGTTTTGATAGCATATGATTATATGATTGTTTTTTAGCTTGGATTTGTGATTTGGTGGTTGAATAATATGTTTGGATATGGATATGTGATTTGTTGGTTATGATATGATAGTAGTATGTTTATGAAACAAAACCAAGTGTATGTGATGTAAATGTGGTGAAGTTAGCACCTTGAAAAGTCGCAAAGGACTTGAGATCCAATTTGAAAACGAAAAGCTCATTTTCTAGTTTTGGATTTTGAAAATGTTTTTCCAAGCTTTCACTTTTGTTTCTAAGTTTCAAAACTTTTACATTTGTGTTTTCAAATATTTTATAGCTAGAGTTAAAGTGAAGTTTTCACCTAGAAATCAATTCTAACAAACTGCGTTTATAGCGATAGTCGCTATGGATGTAGTTCGGAAAATTTCACGATTTCAAGTTTTAAAGTGTTTTCTTTTGGATTGTTTTTGAAAACTCATTTCAAACAAAATTAATTAAGTCAAAAAGTCTAAGTTTTAATTAATTAATAATTAATTTATTTAATTTATTTAATTTATTAATTAAGGTAATTATTTATTAGTTAATTAATCAAGTAATTAGGTTAAGTAATTTGAGTTTAAGAAATTATTAACCAAGTTAATTATTTTTAATTAAGTAAGTTTTTAATAATGATTAATTAAGATAAAAGAAAATTAATTTTTATGTAATCAAGTTTGTTTATTTTAATTAATTATTTAATTAAAGTTAATTATTTAGTTAATTATTATTTAATTAAAGGTTAATTATCCACTTAATTAGGGTTTAATTTCTTAAATAAATTTTATTTAATTAAAGTTTAATTAAAGTTTAGTTTTAGATAAAATTAGGATTATTAATGATTTTATTTTGATTTAATTAAGATTAATTAAGGTTTAATTGAGTTTTAAACTTATGATTTAATTAAGGGTTATTTATTTTAAAATTTCTTTTAAAACTCTATCGCTTATTTATTTTTTACCAATTTTCTTATTTTAGTGAATTGTTCTAAAACCAAGGATCTCTTGTCCATGTTATTAAGTAACCAAATGAATTAAAGTAGTTGTAATAAAACGATGAAGTGTTTTATTAGAAGTAAGTCGACTTGTATTTATCACAAATACCGCACCTTGGGAACGTGATGAATACAAGGGTGTTAATTTCGATAAGTGGGTCATGATAATCTAAGTATATGGAACGTATGGTTATATGTAAATCTTTTCACCCAGATAGTGGCATAATCCACTATAAACAACTTGAACCTTCAAAATTATCGGACATTGGTTTAGGGAGATCGGGATTGGATATTAGTTGTTATCCGAAAACCACTTTGAACTAACGTAAACATTCGAATTGGAATAGTAAATGCAAGGTCCAAGATGAAGACTTTGAAGTGCAAGGGCTATCTACTACTAACCCTGAGGGTGAATCCAAAACGGGTGTAGTGGAGATAGTGCCTTTGGTTCATTCATCTCTTGAACGACTTGTATGGACGAATGCTGACATTGTGTCAACATCTGGAAGGCAATGTTAGCATTCCAAGTGGCAATGCTATAATAAAGGTAAACATAGCCTCAGGCTTCATCAACCGGAAATGACTAAAAAAGGGGAGATGCAG
Organism: Allium fistulosum; assembly: GCA_030737815.1. Lineage (NCBI taxonomy): Eukaryota > Viridiplantae > Streptophyta > Magnoliopsida > Asparagales > Amaryllidaceae > Allium > Allium fistulosum. The sequence continues at coordinate 641,061,500 of CM060901.1, forward strand.
CAAGACTAGGTGGGTCGCTCCCATGAGGGTATGATCATCCCTATCTAGAGTCTCTACTATTAACTCATTTATGCTTCGGTATGGTTGTTGATCCCAACTGAGGAGTGATCTTACTCGGTACTATCCAGTAAAGGGTAAGCCGGACTTGTGTTGGCAGGGGTTGATAGGTTCGACCGCGGTGTTATTTTATCAAGAGATGCACCGTGACGGGTGGTACCCCAGCAACCCATCCATTGTATGGAATCCATTCTCCAATAAGGTCCGTACGAATTTAGTTGTACCCAAGTATGTTGGAATGTGAGATGCAAGCATTTCAGCTATGTTCTATATTACTTAAAAACCCTTAACATTATCATAATATCAGTGGATTTCTATATAAAGTGTTTTGATTATCGTAAGGTAAAAGCCCGTCAGTGTTTATGTGTGTCATGGTCTTACGAGATACCTTTCATTTTCAAAGCGTTTTATTAAGGTAAAAAATTAAGTTGTTCGAGTTTACTAACACCAGACCCATGTCTGACCTGGATTTTTATTTTCATTTCCTAAAACTCTTAGGTACTCAAATTCGTATGAGTAGCCAATTGATCTAGCTTTCTTACGGAAGCACTTTGAAGGAGCTAGAGCAGGTGGCTTCACCGTTAGCTAGTTATTATCTTATTCCGCTGTGTTTTATGTATGATCTGTGTATTTTGTATGGACAAGTAGCTATAACTATCCAGTTGAAGGTTGTAATGTATTGACTCTGATGTATTAGTATTATGGAAATGATAATATAATATCCTATGTTATCTATTATATGTTGTTCTGATTCGTGGTGAGATTCTGTGATTGTGCAAATTCTTTTTATCTTTCGTTTTCTTCTACCCTTAACGGCTTGTCTTTCGGTGCAAAAAAGGCGGTCATTACGGTGAGTAAAGTTCATGTTTTAAAACTCAAGTTACTAACTTTTTTAAAGTTGTAAAATTTATGCACTAAAATGTTGCTCAAGTATGTAGTAATGTCATTTGTTGTGTATGCATGCATATATGTTGATTTGGTGTTGATTGCTTATGCCAAAGTTTGAGTAGGCGATAAAGGTTATACGTTGAATATTGGAAAAAGTTAGTTAGTAATGTGAAGTAATACTTTGTTTACGATGGTGCTATAATGTTATGATGTGATAGTATATTGGAATGTTATATTTGTTGTATGTCGGTTCATGATAAAAAGGTAGCGCACTAACTAAAAGCGACATAGATATCTGTTTTTGTGGAAATTTTGTTTCTTGTTTCAAAGTGAAAAGTTTCAAGTTTAAAACTTTGATTTGGTTTTCAAAAGTTTATCTTTATGTTTCAAAGAGGATAAACTTCAAAAGAGAAGTTTTAAAAGTTAGAAAAAAAGTTGTTTTAAGTTTTTGAAATTACGAGTCCGTATAGCGATAGTCGTTGTACGTGCAGTTCGGAAAATCTAACTATTTTTCTAATCTAAACTTGTTTTAACATAAAATATTTTTAGAAAATATTTTCTAACTTTAATTTAGTAATTAGAGAACAATTATTTAATTATTTAATGATTAATTAATTAAGGTAATTAGTACTTAATCATTTGTTAATAATTGTTTTTAAAACTTAAATGTTAATCGATTAAGTTAACCATGATTTGTTACTTAATTAAAGTTAATTATTATTTAATTATTAATTAAGGATTAATTACTTATTATATAATTATTTAAAAGGGTTTTATTTAATTAATCTTTGATTAAAGTTAATTATGTTTTAATAAGGTTTAATTAAAGTATAGTTACTTTTAATTAGAGTATAATTACTGTTTAACAAGAATTCAAATTAACAAGGGTTTTAATTTATTTTAAAAATCGCTTTAAGTTTTAGAAATCAGTTTTGTTATAAATTGTTTTCATTTCAAATTTGTTTTAAATTAAGGGATTTCTATGTCGCTTACTCTTAAGTAACCTTATATAATTAGGGAAACTGAATAACATCTATTAGTAGAACAAAACACCATTCTGCTATTGTAATTAACCTGGACATTTACTTAAGTTAATTGATTGTTTTGTGTTGATTCATATATACCTATTGTTATGTGATGTCATGTTAAACCGAATAAGTAAAACCAAATTAAAAGCACTTTTGTGGTCATTAAGCCTCCATTTGATTTTGTAAGTAAATATTTCATTTTTTTCTTTTTGAAATGGTTTCAAAGTTAGTGCATTTGAACAAGATATTTAAATAACGATTTGACAAATGGTTCTACTAAAGATGTTTTTAACAAATGGGAATGGTTTTCCATGTTATAAAATGAAGCTTTTATTAAGAGTTTTATAAGTGAATTTGGGAATTATAAGGAGTTTTTGGTAAAAGGATTTGAGTTATTAAGAAAGAAGATTTCATAAGTATGGAAGATCTATAAAAATGGATTTACTTATTAAAGGAAGCAAATTTGATTTAAGGTTATTTAAGAAGTTGTTTAAACATGAAAGGTTTATAAAGAAGTTTTATATATGATTTTGGGATATTTATAAAAGAATTTTTAGAAAATGATTTGGATATTTATAAAGGGAGTTTATAAAAAGGTTTGGATATTTATATAAAAAGTTAAGATATTTATAAAAGTAATTTATATAAATGATTTTGAATATTTATAAAAGGGCTTTATAAATGAATTTACAAGTTTGGAAAGTATCTTGGAATGTATTTAGATTTCAAGTAAAAGAGATTTCATGAATGGAATAGTTTTGGTTAAAAGGGATTTATCAATAGAAATAAAAGAAAGAATTTGAGATCTGGGTTTCTCTAAACCGACCTTTTAAAAATGGTGGTATGGAACATCCGTCCCACACTTAACACTAAGGGGATAGTGTTTAGGATTGTCCTTACCTCCAATTTAAACAACATTTGTTTAATCCTTTTTAACAAGATTTGGAAGTAAAAAGTTAATGGCAAATGTTTGTGAATATACTTATGTCAGAGAGATAAGTATATAAATATTTTAGACGAATGTTTTGAAAGAGATTTATTAAATAAAGGTTTGTTATGAGGCTTAGTGATTGCCATGGATAAATAAATCTCAAATGGAATTGGTTGTTGTTTGTTTATTTGATAGCTAAATAACTGGCTGTCAAATATTGGCCCAAAACGTAAATATCTAGGAGAAACACGTAAGTTATTCGGCATAGTCATCCCCGATGATGTTGTACTGTGCGTATACATCTCGTTTCACTCTCCTAGGACAAATGAAAATGAAATCCATCCACTAACAGTTAGGAGGTGATCTCTGCTCTTATATTTGACTGTTTACTTCCTAAAGAACTGAGGTTGAGTTTACCAAAAACTATCGAATGTTGTTTCAAAGAGATCGGGGTCAGATCTGTTTCCATTGGTTGGATTAACGTGATAGGGGGTTCTCGCTTTCTATTTCATGGCAAACAAGAGGCTCTTACCCCTACACGTCCCGAAGAGGTAGTATAAGGTCTTGATGGGTTGGTTTGTTAGTTGCTTACATTCGTGAGGCTGGCCGTAAAAGCAGATTCGAGGTACCAGTTTATGCCATGGTGGTGCTAGGATGGTTGAAAAGCATACCGGTCATCACTGATGGACGGTTGAAAAGCCTACGTTCATTACATTTAAAAACTAGTTAAATTTTTCGAACTGTGTGTATAGCGACTATCGCTATACGACCCGTAATTTCAAAACTTGATTTAAAGCAAATTCACTTCTAAACTCACTACGTTCCCTCACATACTCTTCTCTACCAAAAACAAGCCCACATCCACCTAACCTATGCATGGCCAAGCCTTTACTAGCCCAGGCCGAGCCCAATTTTCCTCTTGGCCATATCTTGGAGCTAAGGTGGTTTGTTAGTGTTGTAGCCAAGTTCGGTGAAGTATAGTTTGATTTAGATAAGTTATAGTGAATAAAGTTAGAACTTTTAAAACCAAATTTATTTACTTTATAGATATGTATATTTATTGGTAAATTTGATGTTTGGTTGTGTAACATTGAATTTTGGTTTGGTTATACTTGAATATAATTGGAAATGGATGTGATTTGGTTGTATGTGAATATGCTTAGTAGTCGGAATATAGTTGATTATGAAAGTTGATTAATCATATTTGACTACAAGTTGGATCTTGTTGTATGTGAATCATAAACATGTATATGTGATGTGGTAGTGTAGTTTATGATGATATTGGGTTATGTTATTTATAACATGAAAAGTTAGTGCCTTGCTAACTAAAGGCGAGCATTTGAAATCCTTTTCCGAAAGTTTTGAAATTGGTTTTATAAGTTGAATTTTACAAAATTTTAATCTTTGTTTTGTTTTCAAAAGTCTACTTGTATGTTTTAAAAGTGATAAGAGTTAAAAAGTTAAAATTTGATAGTTAGAAAAAGAAAAAAAATCAAGTTTTGAAATTACGGGTCGTATAGCGATAGTCGCTATACGCGCGTTCGCAAAAACACCAAACTATTTCCAAATCTAAACTTGTTTCCACCTAGAAACCTTTTGAAAGGTATTTTCTAACATTGTTATAAGTTTTAAAGTGTGAAAATAAAGTTTTGAAAATAATTTTCTTAAAACCAAGTTTTGAAATTATGGGTCGTACAGCAATAGTCGTTATACGCGTAGTTCAGAAAATTTAACTAGTTTTCTAATCCAAACTAGTTTTCACTTAGAAATATTTTTGAAATTGTTTTCTAAATTTAATTTAGTAATTGGAGAAAAACTATTAATTACTTTTTTATTTAATGATTATTTAATTGATTAATTAGTTAATAAAGGTGATTAACACTTATCATTTGTTAATAATGGATTTTAAACTTAAATGTTAATCAATTAAGTTAATCATGATTTGTTACTTAATTAAAGTTAATTATTATTTAATTATTAATTAAGGATTAGTTAATTATTATTTAATTATTTATTTAAGATCATTATTGATTAATTATTATTTTAAAAAGGGGTTTTATTTAATTAATCTTTGATTAAGTTAATTATGTTTTAATAAGGTTTAATTACCTTTAATTAGAGTTTAATTACTATTTTACAAGGATTTGATTCTTATTTACAAGGGTTTTAATTTATTTTAAAATTGCTGGAGTTTAAGTAATCGGTTTTGTTTTTAAACTGTTTTTGTTTCAAATTTGTTTTTAAACCAAGGGATTTTTGTGCCGCTTACCCTTAAGTAACCCCATATGATAAGGAAAACTAAATGACATCTATTAGCAGAACAAAACACCATTCTGCTATTACAATTACTTAGACATTTACTTAAGTTGATTGATTGTTATGTGATACCATGTTAGACTGGATAACTAAAACCAAATTAAAAGTACCAATATGGTCACTAAGCCTCCGTTTGATTTTGTAAGGATAAATATTTACTTTTCTTTTTGAAATGGTTTCAAAGTTATTGCATTTTGAACAAGATATTAAAGAATGATTTGACAAATGGTTTTACTACAGATGTTTTTAACTAATGGGAAAAGTTTTCCATGTTATAAAAAGAAGTTTTTATAAAGGAATTTGGAAAATTTATAAAGTGTTTTTGGGTAAATGGATTTGAGATTTTAAGCAAAGAAGATGCCATAAATAAGGAGATTTATAAAATGGATTTGCTTATTAAAGGAAGCTAATTTGATTTAAGGTTATTTAAGAAGTTGTTTAAACAGGAAAGGTTTATAAAGAAGTTTATAAATGATTTTGGGGTATTTATAAAAGAAGTTTTAGAAGATAATTTGGATATTCATAACGGAAGTTTATAAAAAGGTATGGATATTTATAAAAAATTTATATAAAAAGTTTGGATATTTATAAAAGCAATTTATATAAATGGTTTTGAATATTCATAAATGGGTTTTATAAATGAATTTGGAAGTACGGAAAGTATTTTGAAATGAATTTGGATTTCAAGTAAAGAGATTCCTTGAATAAAATAGATTTTATTAAAAAAGATTTATCGAAAGAAATATAAAATGAATTTGAGATCTGGGTTTCTCTAAACTGACCTTTTAAAAATGGTGGTATGGAACATTCGTTTCATACTTAACACCGAGGGAATAGTGTTTAGGGTTGTCCTTACCTCCAATTTAAACAACATGTGTTTAGTCCTTTTAACATGATTTGGAAGTAAGAAGTTATTCACAAATGTTTTATGTATATACTTATGTCAGAGAGATAAGTATATGAATGTTTTAGAAAAACGTTTTGAAAGGAGATTTATTAAATAAAGATTTGTTTTGAGGCTTAGTGGTTGCTATAGATAAATAAATCTCAAATGGGATTAGTTTTTGTTTGTTTATTGATAATTAAATAACCGACAATCGAATTTGGATCCAAAAAAGTAACTTTGGAAATATATTGAAGAAACACATGAGTTATATGGCATAATCATCTCTGATGATGTTGTACTATGCGTATATATCTAGTTTCGCTTTCCTAAGACAAATGATAAGGAAATATGTCCACTAACGGTTAGGAGATGATCTCCGCTCTTATCTTTGACTGCTTATTTCCTAAAGAACCGGGGTTGAGTTTACCGAAAACTATCGAATGTTGTTTCGAAGAGACCAGAATCAGATATGTTATCCGAAAAAAACTGCGATCTAACTCAAGCGTTTCGAAGTGAAGACATCTAGAAGATGGTGTAATTGAAGATGGAGCTCTTTGAAGTGCAAGGGCTGCTTGCTACTAATCCTGAAAGTGATTCAAAAAATGGATGTAGTAGAGGTAGTGCCTTCGGTTTGTTCATATCGTGAACAACTTGTATGGATAAATGCTGGCATTGAATTGCTTCCTGGAGGGCGGTGTTAGAATTCCAAATGGGAAGTGCTACATAAAAGGTAAAACGTAGCCTCAAGCCTCATCAACCAGGAATGACTAAAACAGGGGAGATGCAGCATGGCTAAGTAGGTCGCTTATATTAGGGTATGATCATCCCTATCTAGAGTCGATATTAATCTCATCTGTATGCTTTGGGGCCCATTAACCAAGGGGTGATCATATTCGTTACTACTAGTCAAGTGGTAGGCCACTTCTGTGTTGGCAAGGGATCCCGGCAAGGTCCTCGGTGTTATTTTATCTAGAGATGCACCGTAACGGGTGGAACCCCAGTAGCCTAGTCATTATATGGAATATATTTCCCAATAAGTGCTTTAGGTCTTAGTTGTATACCTATTATGCTGGAGTTTAATTAATGTAACAATTTCAGCTATGTTAATTATTTACTTGAAAACCCTAGACATTATTATAATATCACTGGATTTTATATACAAATGTTTTGGTTATCGTAAGGTAAAAACCCGTCCGTGCTTATGTGCGGCATGGTCTTACGAGATGCCTTTGATTTAAAGGTTTTTATAAAGTTAAAGACTTACACTTTACTCATATCAAACCCATGCCTAACCCGGAGTTTATTTTCCCTTTTTCTAAACTCTTTGGTGCTCAAATTTGAATGGATGGCCAAGTAGTTTATGTTTTTTTGTAGATTCTTCTAGGAGGAGCTTGGAGCAGGTGGCTTCATCGATAGTTATGTATTATATGTACATTGTATCTGTTAGGTAGGGACAGGTTGTTATAACTGTCCTAGGGTAGCATTTGTATTAGTATGAGCCTGATGTAACATTTTGAAATGATTTTGTAATATATTATGTCTAGTAATATATATTGTTCTGTTGCGTTATGAGATTCTGTGTTGTTTAGTTTCTTCTCTTCTATCTTATCTTACGTTTTCTTTTACCCTTAATGGCTTGTCTTTTTGGAGTAAGAAAGGCATGGTCTTACGGGATGTGGGGGCTACTTGAGATAACTCGTTGAAATCCGTCCACTAATGGTTAGGAGGTGACCTCCACTCTTATCTTTGACTATTTATTTCCTAACGAACCGGGGTCGAGTTTACCAGAAACTATCGAATGTTGTTTCAAAGAGATCGGGATTGGATATGTTATTCGAAAACCACTTCAATCCAACTCAAGCGTATCAAAGTGAAGACATCTTGAAGATGATGGAATTGACGATGGAGCTCTTTGAAGTGCAAGGGTTGCTCGCTACTAATCCTGAGAGTGATTCCAAAATGGATGTTGTAGACGTAGTGCCTTCGGTTTGTCCATCTCCTGGACAGCTTGTATGGATAAATGTTGGAAATTCATTGTTTCCTGGAGGGTAGTGTTAGCATTTAAAGTGGGAAGTGCTATATAAAAGGTAAAGCTAGCCTCAATCCTCATCAACCGAGAATGACCAAAACATGGGAGGTGCAGCAGGGCTAGGTGGATCGCTCCCATTAGGTTATGATCATCCCTATCTAGAGTCGATATTTTCTCTCATTTGTATGCTTTGAGGCCTATTAACCAATGGGTGATCATATTCGGTACTATCCAGTAAGGGGTAGGCCGGTTCTGTGTTGGCAGGGGTCGATAGGTTCGACCTCGGTGTTATTTAATCTAGAGATGCACCATGACGAGCGGTACCCCAGTAGCCCAGTCATTGTATGGAATCCATTCTCCAATAAGCGCTGTATGGACTTAATTGTGCCCAACTATGTTGAAATATGAGATGCAAGCATTTCAGCTATATTCATATTTTACTTTGACCCCTAGACATTATTATAGTATTAGTGGATTTTCTATAGAAAATGTTTTGGTTATCGTAAGGTAAAAACCCGTCCATGTTTATGTGCAGTGTGGTCTTACGAGATGCCTTTGATTTAAAGGTTTTTATAAACTTAAAATATATGCTTTACTCACACCAGACCCATGTCTGACCCAGAGTTTATTTTCTTTTCCTAAACTCTTGGGTGTTCAAACTTGAATAGGCAGCATATAGTTCAGGTTTTTCTGCAGATTTACCTTAAAGGAGCTTGGAGCGGGTGGCTTTATCGATGGGTAGTTATTTTTCTTGTTTCCACTGTATTATATGTATATTGTATCAGTTAGGTAGGGAAAGGATATTATAACTGTCCTGGGCTAGAGTTTGTATTATTATGACTCCGATTTAACATTTTGAAATGACTTTATAACATATTATGTTGAGTAATATATATTATTCCGTTGCGTTGTGAGATTCTATGTTATTTAGTTTTCTTCTCTTCTTATCTTTCTTTTTCTTTTACCCTTAATGGATCGTCTGTGGTTGTAAGAAAGGAGGATTGTTACAACAACGCATTATACAAGTAATCGGGTGTCGGTGGTATAAGACAGTCGTTACAATTAAATAACCAAACTAAAATGATTTTAATAAAAATACATGGTTAACAATCATAATTTTGTTGTTTACTTATTGCTTTAGAAATACTTTAACATCTATTAATATTCTTTCTTACAGACACACACTTCCTCTGCATTTTGATTGAAAGTCAAACTATTTGATTTCTCTATCAAAATAATTGCTTGACTCTGATGCTTATTGAATAATACTTCTGTATCATTTCTTGGATCATATCCATAACCCATAAACTCAGAATTGCTCCTAGTGACTTCGAGACACTTTGGTTATTAGGCGCAAATAGCATATTCTAAATCATTATTTAGAATTTCTATTTCAATATACAGACACTAAAACTCAAAATCATATTAAGCGATAATTTTGCGAGTAAAATCTAAATTAATTTAAGTACTTAAGATGACGTATTTGTTATGTTAATTTCAATAATTAAAATTTACAATGCTGCTCTATCAACATTGTAACGACCCGTAATTTTTGATAATTAAAATATTAAATTAAATAATATTTTAGAATGTAATATTGTAAGGAATTTAAATTTATGATTTATTAATGAGAAAATAATTAAAATATGATTTAATAATGTTGTTTGAATGTTAATAACAACTATCTTGATGTAATCTCAATCAATTGGAATAATTGTAAAGTTAATTTGGTTAGAAACTATAAATATGGGATAAATTAAATGTTGTATTTAATAATGAAATTGTATGTAATTAATGGAAATTTGATTAATATAGAATAACTATTTAGTATGTGGATTTATTAGCTTGGTTTGTAAACAATAAACATAGAAATGTGTTTGAAATTGTAAGTTGTAACAATTGTTTTAATTATTATTTTATTATTTAATATGTTGAATTAATTGGGAAATCAATATGAATTTAATGTAATTAAATATTTTAGTTAATATTGTAAAAGATGATAAGTGTAAAATATGAATGTAATAAGACGTAAACTTATGTTAGTTATATTCACAAGGTAATAATTGATTGAATAATAAGATGAAAATCAAAATAAATGAATTTATTGGAATTTAAAATAATAATCAATGAATTTATTTCTATTGAAATTGAACGCCGTAATTAGTGCAATATTTAATATTGAATTTGACATAGAAATTTATTTTAAAAGATTATAAATTACTAGGTAATCAAAAATGATAAAAATTGTTAGTTATAAAATTTGAATTTGAAAAGTGATTAAATCAATTTAATAATAATTTATTTAATTAACGTGAAAATAACCATTTTGGCCACTGTCTCGGATTTTGACGAAACTAGTTTCATCGGATCCGTAACGGAGAATTATTGTAGGATTTCAAGTTTCGTAGCGATCGGACTTGTCGTTTGATCTTGCGGGCTCAAAGTGCGTCGAAATCAATTAAATGAATTCAAAGCTGATTTCAAAAGCTAATTTCTGTATACAATGGAATTTGGGTTTGAAACCTGTTCCATTGGGTTTAAAAATATTGAAAATAACTATTTTGATATATGGATGACCTACTTTCGTTTCGGAAACAGAACGGGTTTTTCGGGTCGTTGTTGTCGTTTCGAACCAATTCGATATGTTCATTCATTCTTATCGGGCCTTGTCTGTATAAATAGTTTTTCCTAACCCTAGCAGCCTTTTATTTCTTATTTCTGTATGTACATTCTCATCTGTCCTGTCTTCCAATGGCAGAAACCAAATTCTAATTACAAACCCTAATTTCAAAATCAAAATCAATTTCAAAATTTCAACCTCTCCCAACTATATCATATTAGATATCGTTGGAAAGCTCTAGACGAGCGCAATCTACTGCAACAATTCGTTTTTCAATTGGATGCATCATTTGACTAGAAATCAAGGAAGAACCGCGTCCGTCCATTTCTAGTACGACCCAACAGTGGATCGTCGACCGTTTGACAATCGGGAGGCAGCGTTGGGAAGAGGGTGTCGAGCAAGTCTTAGATCTGTGGTTAGTTCGTTGTAATAGTCATCGAATCATCTGAATTTGATGATTTATTAACCGAAAGTTGCCTCGGCTTGGGGGGGCATATGGAAGCGTCGCGAGCTTCGAGGTGGGTGCCTAAGGGGCGGCTAGAGACGAGGAGTTCGTGGGTCGTCTTGGATGTTGGTGGTTGTGGCCGTAGGCAAGGCATTTTTGAATGATTGGTGGCGGCTGTATGTGTTACAGCGTGGTTTTGAACGAGATAGCTCGTTACGGTTTACATATGAACGATGGTACGTGACGTGTAATTTTTTTCCTTTTATTATTTTATTTATTTTAATTTAAATTGTATAACTTCTAACGATCATATCTTTTGCATACGAGCTCGGATTCACATGCGGTTTGTTCCGTTGGGATTGTATCGAAATTTCAAACATTATGGAACTAGTTTGGTAGAATTTTGGAATTTGGGACTTCATTTGGATTTTAAATCGATTTGAAATAAAAAGTGAGTGTTTTAACCCACTCACAACTACTAAACTATCTTATGTTGGTTTAATTAAATTTATGATGTGATTAGAAATTGATTGGTTGCTGTTTGGTATATTTAAATTGTCATTCCAGTTAAATTTGACTTTTATTGAATTTAATCACCATTTAATTTAATATTGAATTTAAATTGCCAGTTAAATACCTGTTAATGATAATCAGTTAATTGTTGTTATTTATTGGTTGATTTGAATGGTGATTGTGATGGATGTTTAACTATTGATATTGGATGACTGGATGTTGTGTTTATTTTATATATTGTTATCACACTGCAAGTTTCCTTAGTTTATCGTTAGAAATCACTATGGGTTGAAATGATACATACCCGAATAATCTTATAGATAAGGAAAATCGTTGTGCATTGAAATGATAGACTAGAGCAATTTTATGGATTTTGAATTTTAATTCAGGATTGTGGGTTGAAATGATATATACCCGTAAGTTTTTAATTATTGCGGATTGAATGATATATATCCATATCACTTGACCATAGGGTAGAAAATTATATACGGACACCGGATTGGTTAAATTAAATGATTTTAAATCCTTATTTTTTTTGAATCCAGTTAAATGCTATTTTGAAGTAAAATTAGATTTATATAAGCAGAATTATTTTCAAAATCCAAGCTTTAAATGTTGAATTAAAATCAGTTTAAATCAATTGTTTAAAAATTCAAATTAGAACTTTAAAGTTGACTTTTGGAAATTTATCAAAAATTGAGTTATTGTAAGTGTTTGAATATTTAAACTTTGAAATCTATTGAATTTGAAGTAGTTTAAATTTATAGTTCAAACATGGATTTGAAATCGATATAGATTTAAATGGTTTTATTGAGAATCTGAATTGAAAGATTTAAAATCGAGTTTTGTTGATTTGAAAGCTGGATATGGCCCAGATATGTTGAAATGGAAGAAATAGTTTAATTTGATATTAATTCCAAATTAATTATTTTAATATAAACTGTTTAAAGATATATTATTTTAAATTCAGATTTATTTAGATTTTCAAACTATTTTCTATATAAACCATTTCCAATAATCAAACTATTTTACATTAAACTATTAAAACTATATTAAATATATTTTAAACTATTTTAAACCATTTAAACTATTTTAAACCATTTTTAAACTATTTTAATCTATTTTAATCTATTTTAAACTATTTAATCTACTTTAATCTATTTTAAACTATTTAAACTATTTTAATCTATTTTAAACCATTTTAATCTATTTTAAACTATTTTAATCTATTTTAAACTATTTTAAACCGTTTAAACTATTTTAAAGTATTTTAAACTATTTTAAAATATTTTAAAACTAATTTAACTATTAAAACTACTTTAAACTATTTTAAAACTATTTTAAACTATTTAAAACTATTAAAACTATTTATGACTATCTAAACTATTTTCTAAAAATTCAAACTGTGCAAGGCTGAATTGTTTTTATTTAAATCCTAGATTTAAAAACAAATATGGTCAAATGATGTTATAACCTAAGTTGGAATTTGAAATGATATTTTCTAGCGAAATGACATGTTTGAGTAAATATGATGATTTTGAAATGAGGGTTTAACCTATTTTGTGGATATGATTTTGAAATAAATATGATTTCGAAAGTAATATGATTTTAAGTGGATATGACATTTTGATATCAATTATGAATTGGTTTTGGAAATGTAAAGAACCATCCGGTGTGAAATAAGCATTTGGTTGTTAAAGAGACCGGGATCAGATATTGTCATACTCTCTGCTAATACCGAAAACCACTTTAACAACTGTGCACGTGGTGGAAATTCCAGAATGAAGTAGGATGGTTTGGCAAACGATCCTGTATGAGGTATTAACGTAGCCCTGACTCCCTCGAGTCAGCTTGATGTGACTAAAAGAAGAGCTATACCTGGGCCAAGTGACGTCGCACCTCCAATCGGACATGCTTCTTCGATACCATATTTATTACTTTGTGATTGATTTGGTGGCCACCCTCGATTTGATTATGGGAGTGTGTTCTGAGGTGGGCGGTAGTAGCTGCTATGCGTTACCACCAGCCCGGTTCTGCAAACGGTAGAATCCTACCCTGGCATTGCCTCGCGTGCCTTATCACATGCCTTATCGCGTCCATTACGAGTTTGGTTTGTGTCGTACCTATGGAGTGCTCTCTGATAGTCCACCAGTTTACGGTGGAGTTTACAGTATCTGTATAGACTATGACATTTATTTAAAAACGTGTTAAGGGGGATATGGGTAACGCCTTAACACTATTTTAATACTTTACTTTACTGATAGACATATTATAATAGCGTATATTACTACATAGTAGATAGTTTAACGGATCCTTAGGAGATAGAATCTCGAGAATTTCTTAAGTTATTGCACGCACGTTAGATACTAGATATGAGATGTAAAACCCCGTAAACATCTCTGAAGCCGTTACACTCATATTTATTTACTGTTGAATTAACTTACATAAGATCTTTTAGTTCTAACTCGAGTGTATTGTCTTTTCATTTCGCTCGAGTCAGTCTGAGCTTTTCAGTGTATTGAAGACTTTATTTCTACAGGACGAAGACGGAGATTTGTATACTATATTATTTCATATATGTTCCACTGCATCATATCGTTCCGCTGTACTATTTATATATTTCTACTGTATGTGTAACTTTGAATTGTATTGTAAAAGTGTAATCAAATGTTATTTGTAAAATAGCTTCATGAACCGTTATTTGATTATTATATTTTGTCATTCCGCTGTGAGATTCTGTGTTTTGTTTTCTTTCTTTCTTTTCTTTTCTTATTTACCCCATAACGATCGTCCCTTTTGAATGGTTTGAGTTGACATGTGTGTTTGCTTTAAACCGTCCAAAAAGGCGGGTCATTACAAACATAACCTATATTCTAACTACTTTGGTCTTCTTCTCGGAGATACATTTGCATCGATGGTCATATCCCTTCGAGTACAATTATCAAAATCATATTTTTCTAACATACAACCAGTACCATAAGATTCATAATCATATAATTAAATAATTATTTCTCAAAATAGTGGCTTTGTCCATAATTCCAAAATAATTGCACTTTTTAGATAATTGTGTGTTATGTAGCTAATGCAACAAATACCGTTATTCTAATAGATTTATTTCATAACAAATATTCACACAAAAATAAAACTATATTTCTTTTCAGTCCATATTGAAAACGATTATTATTTCATAAATAATATTTTGTATTTACGAAAATAATTTTTCCTATCTTGATGCATCCACTAATAAGTATTATATAACATGCTCCCACTATTTCTGCCATTACTATAATAGCATATGAAATAAGAAGCTCTATTTAGCTACTTATTATGGGCTATTTATTTCTTTTACTGTAACTAGTTTATAGTTTAGAGTTTTTAATCAAATATCATAAACTTATAAAAATAACTCTTGCTGAAAACAATTTTTTGTATGAAAACACAATTAAAATAGAAATCGCTCCTTATTCCATATTAAATATCTTTTAGCATTTTATACAATTCTCGTTTTCGATGTCCATTCATGAAGCAGAGGGACAATTCACTCTCTTCAATCCAACTATGCCTAGATTACATCTACTCTCGTACATTTGTTTTCCTTTCCAAAATAGTCAAACCATTCGGAGGAGATCCTTATTGTAATCAATTATATTGAATACACAATTTTGCATTATGGATTTTATACTTATTTCCAATAAACTAATTCATCTAAGTTCCGTACATACGAACTGCGACCATTCACCATACAACATTTATATGTGATTGAATATGGATTAGATATTCATATTCTTGTATTTCTATCAAAGTTTGAAATTCGTAAAAGTTTATACACAGTCTCATACAAATAAACATTTAAGCGACCTAGGCACGTATGTTTAGTGGTCGTACAAATTGGCTCATGCATAGGTCTTCAAGTGATAACATGCCAAACGATTCATTGGTAAGTGTGTGTGTGTGTGTGTATGTATATATATATTCTATTTCTCTATCAATCTTAATTCAGTTTATTTGTATATCATAATTGATAAACATTTTATCAATTTTATTAGTTACTCAAATTTATTGAAGTATATTATTTCAACTTTATATAGATATATTCTTATAATGTTAGAAAAGTTAAATGTTACCATTGCATTTTTTAATAAGGCTCCCGCTATATTTTACATTTATGAAAACATAAGAAAAATATAGAAATCTTTCAATTCCTCTAGCGGATGTTAGGACTCACCTGCCTTGGGATTCTGACCTTGAGGAAGATCAACAAATCATAGGCCCGCATGTGATGAATAATACTTTATCAATTATATCATATACAATCCTAACACGTGGTCTTTGTCCTAATCTCATCTTGATCTCGAGGAAGATCAACAGATCGAGAGAGATTACTCGGTCATATCTATCACTTCGCTATAGCATGAGGACAGTCAACAAATACATGCATGTACCCTACGTCCTCTAGTCAATATATTAATAGCACTATAAATAACATCCACACCATGAGGAAGATCAATAACTGAAGAGTATGCAAGTAATGTATTAATATATAAGTGGTAGAGGACAACTTATATATTAAGGATTCACAATCTTTAATATGTATACATTTAGTGATAACAATTTAACGAGCAATGTATTTCTTATGAAATACCCTTGTGATCCAACTGTTGGAAACATCTCAAATCACGGTATACATACAATATGTATGTACTTTTTTTCTTAAATCTAAGTTGGGTTTCTTATAGTTCCACTTAATTTTATACATATATGGTTATATAAGTATTAGCTTGTTTATAACTTTTATAATTTAATTCACTTATATAATATATACTATATCTTATTAATTAAATCTTACTTAATTAGTTTTAATTCTTATTAATAAAATCATATTTAATTAATTTAATTAAGTTTATATAAAATTTCTAAAATTTTATAGTACACATTTTAAACTATTTAAGATAGTTAATCAACCATAACATTTAAACTATGTTTATGTATATATATCAATATATGTATACATCTTAATTAATTAACCTTTAATTAATTTTACTTTAATAAATCTTTTTAAATTAAAAAATTTAATTAAATATTTCGATAATTTGTAATTTTAGTTTAATTTATCATAAACAATTTTAAGATAAATAAATAACTACAACGATTATACTTATTCATATATCAATACATATGTATTAATTAATTGTTTAATTAAATTTAATTATTTTATTAATTAAATTTTAAACTGCAAAATTTCAAAATTTAATTACTTAGTTTCTCAAAGCAATTTTGAAAATTTTGAATGCATTTTGTAACTTCTATAAAATTTTACTTTTATATTTTAAACTTAACATTTAAATTTAAAAAATCTTTTATGTTATCAAATCAAAATTTGAAAATTCTCCCAAGGCCTAAAATCAATTCGGGCTTTTACGTTGCGGATAACCTTTGGGCTTACTTCATCCTTTGGGCCAATTAGTAGTCTGGTAAGGCAGAGTACTTGTTGCCCAAACCCAACCTTATACACTATCTTTTTAGAAATCATACCAAATGGGTAGGCTATGATCAATTTGCCTATATTGATGACTTAGACCGCATAGATCATTGAGCTCTAATACCATTATAGGGACTGAGCCAGTTGAAAGCGGATGAAATACATAGATTTCAAGTTTTGTCCCTATATTGGGCCTGTGAAGTCTAAAGTGAATTTTAGATTCAATCTAAAATATTTTAAATAAAATATTATTTTATTTTAAATGATATTTTCAAAAAAATTATTTTATAATTGTATAAAATACACTTATATCTGTACAATGCACATGCTACAAATATGATGTGTACATGACTGATGCGACGGTAAGTAGCAGCCGATATTTACACCACAATGGACTCATTTGACCCTTTATATATGCATTTATTATCCATAGTTTATTTTGAAATTATATAAAGTAAATATATATATATATATCTGTGTGTAGTTTACTTATATTTACATACATATATACATATATATAATATGTCGTAAGGTTACATTAACTAATCAAAAAGTTTACTTATATTCAAAATGACAATCAATTGTGTTTAAGTAAGCAATTAATAAGAAGGGGAAAATGTGAAGGGGTTATCTCCTTTCATTTACTCGTCCTGTAATGCCACTTCAAAACAATTTTGAGCACTCAAACACATCCTAATTTTGACTACTATATTTGAAATCTAAAATAAAAAATTTGAATCTAATTAAATTTAGGAAGGATGTAAAATTAAATTTGTGATTTTACACAAAAGTCCATTTCATAAACTTTGAATTGAAATAGCATATGTATATACAAATATGTATACATATATGAATAATTGCAAACTATGTTCTAAATTAAACATACATGTGCGTGTGTGTTTAAAACTTTGTAATCTATTATACGTTTTAAAATAAAAGTAACAAATTGAAATCTAACATTAACTTAAGATGGATTCAAAGGGTTTAACAACAAATATGTGAAACTCGTATCTAATCTCCAAAGTAATTTAAAATAATTAACATATATGAAAGTGTGTACGGATCGTGCTATATGGAATAGAATAATTAAACAGTGTGGAAATATAAAACTGATAAGTGATAATAGCAGTAAATAATAAAAAGACACCAGAGATTTTTATACTGGTTCGGAACACCGTCCTACGTCCAGTCCCAGACTCCTTCTGGAATTAACCAACTAACAATACCCTCACTTAACCCGGAGGAATAGGTTTATACAACCCTTGAGCAGCCGAACAAGGACTTGAGCAGCAGAACAAGATTTTGCCTCAGCAACAGAAGAGGTCTTTACTTAATCCGAGCAGTAGAACGGATCAATAATAAGTACAAATTAGTTTCTGACTTCTTGTGTTCTTAATAACACTAATGAGTCAGTGATGTACAAAACTTCCTATAATCTAATCCTCAAATTTGTGAATGTGAATAAGGATTGAAGGAAGAATATGATAGCCTTATAGAGCAAAAAGAATATTAGAGAGTAAGATCAGAAAGCAATAATTGAATTGATTATTTTGATGTAGAACTAACGTGTTTATATAGTTGTCTAAGAGATATTAACCATTCACGAATAGTTCTCATCAAAAGAAGCAACTATTTAGAAGAAATATGGATTGAGACTCTTCATCAAAGGAGGTGTCTTTTCAGAAAAAATGACTGTTGGAATACAGGAGTCGACTGGCCAAAATATACCAGCCAACTGGTCGAAGAAGGCGTGTGCACGTTTTATGTGCATGTTTGCATATATATGAACAAACTGCTGAACCAATCGACTGGTTGAAATGCACCAGTCGACTGCTCTGGCTGTTTGTGCATATATATGCATATTTTCCAACTTATTTAAAATTTCGATGAAGTTGGATAATTGCTTAATGTTTGTGAGAGATTTTGAGGATAGATTTTAACAAAAATAACTACTCTACAAACACAATATACATGTACTAACACAATTACACAATGTGGCCTTGAAATCTCCAAAGTGCTAGCATATCTCCTTCGGTCAGTAGTTGCATCTTCTTTGCTTCTTCTTGTTAATTATTGTACGTTGTCATGAATCAAAATCCATGATTCAAAAATATACAGTTAATTATGTTTGTATATATAATGAGTTACAAAATACATCAATTAATTAAAACTAGTTTTCAATCCAAGTTTGTTTGAATTTCGTTAACAATAATTTCTAAAACAATGACATAATAAGATTGGACAACTTAGGCACATATAAATTCATTGTAAATGGAATTGGATCTAAGCTATATAAATAATATGAACATATGACTAAAAGAGATGTTGAAAGTGTAGTATCTAAGTATATTAACACATGAACATATAATCAGTTAAAGTGTAATATGTATCAGATCTAAACTATGTGTTAACATAATTAACAAATAATAAGATTAGATGTAGCACGTACAGGTTCTAGACTTTATTAACATGGGGAATATATAATAAAATAAAATTAGAATCACCAAAGATGAGGCCAAATATTTTCACCTTTAATGAAGAATAAAACCCCGATTCATTTGAATCAACCTTTTGATTTTGCAAGGATCTAGAGGCAAACGCCAACTTAAATGAATTGATTTTATCTTATTTTGTTTTGTGTATTTTTCTTCCATGAGAGCACCAAATTATCGACAATGATAAGAGAGAGAGAGAGGAAGAGTAGAAGAAAATGAATTGTTTGTAGAATCAGTGAATGAATGAAAGAAGATTTTGTTCTAAGGAGACATTATAACCTTTCAATTCCCTCTTTTAAAGCCTTCCCTATTTAATTTCTTATAGATCTCATCAAATCCTCTCAAACTTTCCTCATTCATGACCGACCATAAAAGAGGCAATGTGGGCCTAAAAAGTTTCTTAAAATAACTTAGCACTTATTCTATTCAAATTCAATTTAAATATTCTATCGATATCATACATCGATATGCACATATAGAATTTTTATATACACACTTCATAAATACTAATGGCACCCTAACAAATCAAATAGAATTTAATAATTAATATTTCATAAATATTAAGTTATTTATTTAATTGACATCGATTATAAACTAATTAAATTGTATGATTTTTCAAAGTATTCATCATTATGGTTGTGCGACTCGAACGTGTAAATTCAGTTAGCGATTAATATCGAATAATTCAAATATTAATGTTCACACATCACCTTAGCCAGTGGTGTGAAATTTTTGCTGAATTTATTGCTTACACATCTTTTTGGTAAAATCTAATATTACTATTATAAGCGGTATCTTGCATCAATAATTATTTACACCAAGTCTCCTCATCAACACTATATCATATTAGGACTTACGAAATTCGATTTTGGTCAAAATTCCAACATCGTCAACATTTAACATAATTAGTACAAGCACAAAATCCTTGGTTAAATGATAATAATATTATTAACCATACTACTCTAGCTAGCCAAAGACTCTGATTTTGAGTTGACTACAGTTGACCGTGGTACTAATCTAATATAACTGAGGAGATGAATTCTCCATTGAATGGTGTTGCACTTCCAATGCTTTAACTCAAACCCAACTATAGTCACTCAATGAATGCCATGCCATGATTTAACTATCACCAAAGTGGAGGGTCCACATTGAAGTTAATCAATGTTTTCAAATCATGAGAACTCTGTATTATTGTCACTTCGAGATTCTCTATTTGACCTTATTTATAGTAGACAGTAGACAACTCTTGATTGACTCATTCCATAGTTATCCAATAACTATCAATACGTAACCTCATGGTGCCCCAAGCAACCATGAGTAATACGCTACCCAATTTGGAGAGCATTATATACTAGTCTCATCGGATGAGTTAATATCCTTTCTCTATATATCCTGGCTAGGAATATCTAAAACAATACGTTATTTTTCAATAAGATAAAATTCTCATGATTACAACACATTGTAATTACTATAGCATAACATATCATTTAAGGATTTTTTATTTAATATGCTTTAAACTAATAACTTAATTAATTATATCATAATATGACAAAGTATATAATAGAAATCAAACACTGTTATTTTGAACAAGATTGATTATCGAATAAGATATACATAACAAATTACATAATTGTCCCCAGGACATACCCTAACTCTATCAAGAAATGCCAAGGTCGGTCAACTAGGCAAACTTGTGTGTAACCTAGAAGAAAGCAACTCCTAGGTTCTGTTGGAGGTGCGGTCCACCTCGTGTTTTAAACCGCGGAAGCCGCCATGGAAATTAATAATGAGTTGGAGAACATAATGACCTCACTCTCAAAGTATTTGGTAATCAAGGAGCTGCCCAGAAAGTGGATGAAAGGTTGAAAATCCTTAACCGGGCACCACACTATACAGTCATGGATGACAAGTTATGTCGGAGGGGCTGTTCCACTCCCCTCCAGCACCATGTCACAAGAAAAGAAGTTGATCGAATATTTGAGGAGCTACACTAAGGTTTTTGTGGGAATCATGCAGCAGGGAAAAGACTAGCCAAATGGGCTGCTTGGCAAGGATATTACTGGCCAAAAATGATCAAGGACTCTATGGACTATGTCAAGAAATGCGATTGGTGCCAATGGTTCACAAAGATTCCAAAAGCATCCTTCGACTTGTAAATCACTATAACATCCCAATGGTCCTAATACAGGGGGGATCGATCTATTGGAAAGCTCCCTAACGCAAAGGGAAGATATAACCATGTCAGTGTCACAATTAAGTGGGTGGAAGCAGATTCCCTTACCGAGGTCACTGCCCCTAAGGTTCTCAACTTTGTGATAAAAACATTGCCTCTCATTACAAAATTCCAAAGAAATTCATCACCGATAACGACACAAAGTTTGAAAGCGAAAAGTTCCTTGGATTTTTTGAAAGGAATGGGAAAGCGAAGCGCTTCTTGTCCAATGCCCACCCTTAAGAAAATGGCCAGGTGGATGTGGTGAACAAAACTATTAAATCAACACTAAATAATGCCTCACCAAGGAAGTGGATACCCCTCTCGAGGCACCTCACTCAAGATTTCGAGCATAATGAAGAACTAATGTGACTGGGGCATGGTGCCCTCGATGAAAGAAGAATGGAGGCAGGGCTCCAAATTGAAGCTTAAAAACGAAAGGTGGCGAAACACTACAATGCAAGGGTAAAAAACCGCACCAATTTGTCACAGGCGACTTATTTTTATGATGGGTCTTTACAAACACAAAGAATTCAGCAAAAAGCGAATGAGGGCCCAACTATGAAGAGCCCTATGTTATCAATGTCCTGTTAGCTAATAAAGCCTACCTTCTTACTCACCCGGATAGCAATAATGTTTCACTCACTTGGAACTGGGAGCACCTCTATGCTTATTATTTTTAAAGTTATTTTTTATAACTCGCAATTATAAGGCATGCCCAGATGTGTACGCCAAATTTTTGTAATGTCCTAATTATGTACAAGATAAATAAGGAACTTCATCCTTACAATTCGTATCAAAAAGATCGACAGACAGACACGTGCATGGTCACCTCAAGAGGATGCGTGAACCAAAAAATGCTTCCCTCCCTTTGTGTCAGTGAAAGCCACAGTAAGCAGATCTCCCCATAAGGATACGCGAGCTAAATGATGCTTCGTTCCATTACAAACAAAGCCACAATAGCGAAATCACTCTATGAGGATGCACGAGCCGAACAATGCTTTCTTATGCGCACAAGCTGAACATTGCACCTTTCAAAGCTAGGCAAAGCTGTAATAACCCAATATTTTGGAAATTATTTTTAATTTTAATTTATTTCATTTTAAAATAATTTTATAGTGAAGTACAAATTTTTCTAGAATTATTGGTATTTTATTGTAATTTTCATGTTCTGATTCCTATTTTTAAGCAATTTCTTCCGTTCTTTTGATATTTTCTATGAATTTAATTATTTATTTCACTTTGAAAATGTTTTAAAAATAATTTTATTTCAAAATTTTGTCTTATAATATTTTTAAATTGTAGTACATAATTTTCCAAATCCATTGGCTATTTTTCTGTAATTTCTGGACACTGTTTCTAATTTTTAAGTAAATTTTGTAATTATTTTTCCATTTCTTTTAAATTTAAATATTTATTTTTATTTCCTACTACTTTGTTTCAATTGTAAATAACATTTCTGAGTTTATTTTGTTTATTTAAAATCAAAGACAAAAGGAAATACCAAAGGTTTTAAAAAGTGCAAAACATAAGTCCTTTCACCTTCAAAACTCTTCATTTCTTAAACTCCTCATTAATTTGCATTATTGGCCGTTCATTCTAAGTCATAGCCGTGTATTACCATTCCTTTTCACGTGAAAAAAACTTTAGCACTTCTCATTCTCACGACTTCTTCAAAACTTCCTTGGTAATGGCCTCCTCTTTTACACCTTTCTTCCATTTTTCTTACTTTTTTTGCCTTGTTTCTCTTCTAATTTGCATGGCCTCTTCACCATAGCCACGGCCACCATCCCCTACCACTCCTCCTTGGCATCATCACCAACCACCACTTCAGGTTAGACCATGGCTGAACCCTCCTTGAAGCCAAACTTTACCAAAAATGCAAGCAATGTCCAAAACAATGCATAGCCGAGCACATTGTTGACCACCACCCCATTTTCCATCACCTCCACCATCTTTGGCCGCCACCACCCCCTTTTCCAGACCCTACCTCATTGCTCCATCCCCTGATCTACCACCTGGACCCTCTGGACGAGCCTAACCATCCATGGTTGAGCCTTAGTTTGACCACTTTTCCACTATAAAACTCCTTCACCTTCACATGTTCATAACTCCACCATTGTTCACCACTTTGGCCGAGCCATGCGAGCCCAAACCCGAGCCTAAACTTGACCAAAACCTGACCCTATGCAACCCCTAGGCCGTACATAGTATATGAGAAGCAAGGCAAAAAGTTTGGTATTCGTATCCGCTTTTATTCCAAAGTTATTTCATTTTAAAGTTGTATTGAAATTGTTTTGTTTGATTTTTGTTTTGGGTTGTACACAAGAGTTGTAGCTTGGATTCGCTCTCTACTCAAATCATTGTCGTGTCATCGTGTTTGGTTTTCTGTTGTGCTTTTGGTTTTGAAATCTTCAGCAATAAGAGGTGAGTAAAAACTCACACGACGTTCATACTTATGTAGTTGTGAAACAACAACAACTGAATGTGTAGAAAAATCTATATTATGTTATAAACTGCCTGTGATTAATTGTATATGATGTTAACCTGTTAAAAATTCATGTCATATCATTCTGTTAATTATTTATGTTTTTCTGTTCATTTTATCATTTTATCACACTGCAAGTTCCCTGTAGATTAGGTTCACTATGTGTTGAAATGATAAATACCCAAACGGACTTTAGAATAGGGAAGGATCATTATGGCTGAAATGATAAGCCTGAGCGACCTTTTAATAAATTTTATTTACTTGGGATTGCGGGTTTGAAATGATAAAACCCGAATTTTCTTTGTAAACTACGGATTGAAATGATATATTATCCGTATCACTTGAATTAGGCTAGAAAATATTATACAAACCCGTGGTTATTTTCAATACTTTTCTGGACATTTTTAAATATTTTTAAATGTAAAAATATAATAAATTGATTTAAATTAAATTTTAAAATGATTTATTTAGAGTAGAAATGATTTTTCTTTGGATAAATGTAAAATAAATGGATAAAAATAGTGATTTTAAAGTGTAACTTAAAAATTGAAAATTTGACTGAAAAGAAAAAATGGAAACTTAAGTTAATTAAATTAAAATGAAAATTTAGTTTAAATGGTGGAAAAATGGAGATTTAAATTTAAGTGTTGAAATAAATTGTTTAAATGAAAAATGGGAATTGACACACTTGAATTTAATAAGTGAACTTTGTAAATTTTTGATTTTTATTTGTAAAAATTTCTCTTTATAAAAATCATAAGTTAAAGGATTTAAATGAACATTTTAATGTGAAAAAAATATGATTTTTATAAATTTTAAATGATTTAAATTGAAGTTTATTTATGGCTGGAATTGCACTTAAAACCTGGAAATTCAATCTATAGCACTTCAGAAATGCTACCATTTCTGGAAATGAACAAATTCTGAACTAAGTAGAATCTGCAGCACTTGGTAAGTGCTGTGGTTGCATAAATGAACTTAAAGACTAAAATGAACTAAGGCTATGATAGCACTTGGTAAGTGTTGTTGTGGCAGGAACTAAGATTGAACTTGAAACTAATGAATAGGCTGCTGTAGCACTTGTTAAGTGTTGTAGTAGGCTGAAATATGATTTTTGTGTATAACTTAACTTTTACAACAGTTTATAAACGCTGTCTTTATTGAATTGAATTAAACCTTTAATTTGAACCCTGAACTATTACAGCAGTTCTGTAAATGCTGTCTTTTCTGAATCGAACTATTTTTCCTTTAAAACTGAACTGTTACAGCAGTTTATAAATGTTGTCTTTGCTGAATTGAATTATTTTCAAATATAACTTACCGCAGCACTTTTTAAATGCTGTGAAAGCTGAAATTTCAATGTTTTAATGTTTTTAAGTGAATAAATGAACTCAGAAAAGGCTAAAATTTTGGGAATTGAATATTTGATTTAAAAGAATAATGACTTTGTTTTTAAATGGTTTAATTGGAGTAATTTGATTTGAAATATATACTGTTTTTAAATGTATAACCACGGGTCATAATAACGATGGGTTGTTAAAGAGACCGGGATCGGATATGGACATACTCTCTGTCGATACCGAAAACCACTTTGACAACTGTATACGCGATGGAGTTTCCAGAATGAAGTAGGATGGTGGCGACGATCCTAAGGTATATACATGGACCCAACTCCCGTGAGTTGGCATAAGGTGGCTAAAACAGGAGCGATCTCGGACCAGTGAGGTAGCACCTCTTATCGGACACACTCCTTCGATACCATTCTATTACTTTGTGATTTTTGGTGGCCACCCTTGATTTGGGAGTGTTGTTCGAGGTGGAGCGGTAGTGGCTGCTATGTGTTTCCATCAGTCCGTGTGCGTAATTGGTATATCTACCCTGGCATTGCCTTGTGTGCCGTGTCACCTACCATATCGAGCTTTACTACGAGTTTCTATTTGTGTCGTACATATGGAGTATCTTCTCATAGCCTTGCGAGGTATGCAGGTACTGTGTAAACTATTGGCATTTTACGTGTTAAGGTGAAAATGTAAAGCCTTAACGCTATTTAAAAGTATGTTTATTTTATGATTAGACATTATTATAATAGCGAATATTACTACATAGTAGATAGTTTAACGGATCCTTAAAGAATGGGCGATCCCAAGCATTCTTTAAGTTACTTGTACCTTATTACAGTTCACCTGAGTTGGTTTACATTATATAAGTATGTATGTCCTGACTCGAGTGTTTGTGTTTTATTTACGCTCGGGTCAGCCTGAGTATTCACAGCTTTGGATTCACTTTTTTGGAGCTAGGAATCACTAGAGATTCTGCTTATCTAGTTATCTATCTATTTCAGTTTCAGTTGTTCTATTTCAGCTTTTGTATTAGAGACTTATGTATTTGGGATTTATATTGTACTTGTTTCAGAACTGTATTGGTTTTCAGACTATGTACTTTGTATCTGTTTTGAGACTCTGTATTGTGGTGGCTTCATGAACCACTATTTATTTTATTTATGCTATGAATTATTCTGATATTTCTGTGTCTGTGATTCTGTGAATGATTTTATTTGCTCCAAATTTTATTACAATATGTTATTTTGCATTATTCAAGTCTGACATGTGTGGATTATTGTCGATTTGAATGGTCCAAAATAGCGGGTCGTTACATTTGGTATCAGAGCTTTGGTTTTAGGCAAACCTTAGCCTATGGAGCAAAACTCATTAGAGATAGGGTAGAAATACCCTAGAATGAGTGAAATCAAACTCAGAATCATTTATTTGTGAGTGAACGTATTTTCAAAGTATAAAATGATTTTAAAATGATTTTTCAAATGATTTCCAAAGATTATTTTGATATAAATTTTTCTTGTTTTAAAAGCAATTTTTTCTAAATTTCCTTCTTTTCGTATCTACCTTGTTAGAAATTTCTGTTATTAGGATATTCATCCAAGTGATTTTATCTTGTCTTATCTTACCTTAGCTTTGTCTTCTCTTTACCTTTGTCCTAAATTCATCCTTGGTATTTTCAGGATGAATCGTGGAAATGCTAGAGGTACGGGTCGTGGTACGGCCCCAGCTCCTCAACTTGTTGCACCTGTTAGGTTTACTGTTCTCTATAAGGAATTCTCTCGGCTCGGTGGTACTAAGTTCACCAGTTCAGGGAGTATTATCGAAGCCCTGCAATGGTTATGGAGTTTAGAGAGGATCTTTACTGGTCTTGTGATCACTGATGCCCAGAAGCGTCAGTTAGTAGCTTGGCAGCTGCAAGAGTCAGCCTTAGATTGGTGGGAGTCTATTACAGCTCACACTAACGAAGGTGATCTTTCGTGGGAGCAGTTCAGGTATCCTTTGTGTTATCTTGAATTTTTCCCCATTTTCTTTGCTTTTGAATCTATCTTAAGTTTTGTTTCTGTATTCTTTTTCCAGGGAGGCTTTTGTGGCAAAATGGATGCCCGAAGCTGGGAAATCTCAGCTTTATCGTGAATTCATGGATCTTAAGCAGGTACCATGTCTTTTTCAGAGTATGAGCGGAAGTTCAACGAACTTTCCAAGTTTGGTCCTAGTCTTATCTACACTCAGCTTAAGAAAAATGAGAAGTTCATAGCTAGAGCTCACCCAGAGTTCTACGATCGTCTTATTTCACATGTTCATGGCACTTTTACTGAGCTTATGGATATGGCTATTCGTTATGAGAACCCTACTTCCAAGGGTCCTGCTGCTTCTGGTGCTCATGTATCTCAGTCTTCCTCTGCAAATTCTAAGAAGAGAAAGCCAAATTTCCACCAGTAGAAGAAGAATTGGCTCAAGCATCCGGGGTTGGGATCTTCATCATCTTCTCCTTCTCAGAGGTACCATATTGATCTATCTACCATTACCTGCTTCAAATGTGACCAGAAGGGACACTATGCTAATAGTTGCCCTACTTCGGTTAGTGCTACTGTTCCTCCACCTCAGGTTACCAGGAATAATCTTTGTCATGTTTGTCTTCAGCCAGGTCATTTTAAGAATGACTGTCCTTTGTATCATAAGGGAAAACCATCTGGTGTTTTTGCTGTCACATCTTCTTCTTCACCTGTTGCACCTGCTCCTGCTCCTGCTCCTGCTCCTAGCAATGATCAAGGTACTCTTCAGGGCACCTTTACTTTATTTCATCATCCTGTTCATGTTTTATTTGATACTGGAGCTTCGCATAGTTTTATTTCTGATAATTTGTGTGATAAGTTTGAACATCTCCTTTCTCCTGAGTATGCTTCTGTTCCTTTATGTGTTTCAAATCCTATTGGTGGTCCCGCAAATCTTAATAAGATTTGTAAACATGTGAAACTCCTCCATTCTGATCATCGTTTTAGTGGTGATTTCTATATCCTTGGTTTTGATACTTTTGATTTATTGCTTGGAGATGATTGGTTAAGGAATCATGATGCCCGTATCTCTTGTAAATCCTGAATTGTTTCTCTTAGGGATGATCGGGGTAATTCTTTGGTTATTCAGTGTTGTATACCTCATGATTATACTGGTAGCTTTATCTATTCTCTGGATTCTTCTCCTATTGATCTTCAGTCGACTCATGTAGTCAATCTCTATCCCGATGTTTTTGGTGAAGTTACTGCTTTACCTCCTAAGCGGGAAATTGATTTCTGCATTGATCTTATTCTTGGAGCTCGACCTGTAGTTCTTCCTCCTAGAAGAATGGCACCTCGCGAGAAGGTTGAGTTAGGGAAGCAAATTGAGGACCTGTCTTCCAAAGGTCTGATCAGACCTAGCTATTCTGAATGGGGAGCTACGGTGGTTTTTGTCACCAAGTCTGATGGTTCTCTCCGGATGTGTGTTGATTATAGGGAGCTGAACAAGCTCACTATGAAAAACAAATATCCAATGCCTCGCATCAATGATATGTTTGATCAGCTTTATGGTGCTACTGTTTTCTCTCAACTTGATCTTGCCACAGGTTTTCGCCAGCTCAGAGTTGCTGAGGAAAGTATTCCCAAGACTGCTTTCCGTACTGAGAATGGATTCTTTGAATGGTTAGTCATGCCTTTTGGTTTGACTAATGCTCCTGCTTTCTTAGTTGATTTGATGAATCGTGTTTTCTGTGATGTGCTTAATAAATTTGTTCTAGTCTTTGTTGATGATATCCTTGTTTTCTCTAAGTCCAAGAAAGAGCATGAGTCACATTTGAAATCTGTTCTTGAAACTCTTAGAAATCATCAGTTGAAGGCTAAATTTTCTAAATGCCATTTTTGGAAGGATGAAGTCTGATTCCTCAGGCATATTGTTTCTAGTAATGGAGTTTCTGTTGATCCAGTCAAGATCGCTGCGATCAATGTAAGTCTTTCCTTCCTTCCCTTTCCTTGTTCATTCAATTTATTCTATCTTTCTTGTTGTCCTTATTTATCCCTATTCTATACAGGATTGGGAAACTCCTAAGACTCCAACTGATATCCGTAGTTTTCTGGGCCTTGCCGGTTATTACCGGAGATTCATTGAGAATTTCGCTCGGATTGCTGCACCTCTCACTGCTTTGACTAGGAAGAATGCTAAGTTTATTTGGAGTGATGATTGTAAGGCTACATTCAGTGAGTTGAAGCACAAGCTTACTTCCGCACCAGTCCTTACCGTTCCAAGTGGAAATGAGGGATTAACGGTATACACTAATGCTTGTCGTGAAGGTTTGGGAGCTGTTCTGATGCAGGATGGTAAGGTGATTGCTTATGCTAGTCGTCAGTTGAAGAACCATGAAGCCAATTATGCTGCCCATGATCTAGAGTTGCTTGCTGTTGTTTTTGCTTTGAAGCTGTGGAGACACCATCTTTTGGGTACCAAGTTTGAGCTTTTCACAGATCATCAGTCTTTGAAGTATATTTTCTCTCAAAAGGATTTGAACCAGAGACAAGTAAGGTGGTTAGAGTTCCTTGCTTCTTATGACCTCGACATCAACTATACCCCTGGGAAAGCTAATGTTGTGGCGGATGCTTTGAGTCGGAAGAAGGCTTTGTTGTATCAGCTTGTTGTTTCTTCACCTCTTGTGGATCGTATTATGGCTAGGCAGGATGAGGATCGGATGCTTAGATTGATTTAGGAGAATGTTCGAAGTAGAGTTGGTGGTAGTAGTCTTGATGGTAGTGGTGCTCAGTTAGATGATAAAGGTGTGTTGAGGATTAATAATAGGATTTGTGTCCCAAATGTTGATGGATTGAGACAGGAGTTACTTCGGGAGAATCATCAGTCTAGACTATCTATTCATCCAGGTGTGACCAAGATGTATCAGGATATGAAGAAGTTGTATTGGTGGAGAGGTATGAGGCGAGATATTTCCATTTTTGTTAATAGGTGTGCGACTTGTCAGCAAGTCAAGGCAGATCATCAAAAGACCCCTGGTTTGTTGCAGCCTCTTGAGATTCCCAATTGGAAGTGGGAACAGGTTTCTATGGATTTCATTGATGGATTACCGAGGACTAGGAAGGGTAATGAGAGTATCTGGGTTATTATGGATAGATTGACCAAATCAGCTCATTTTATTCCGGTCAAGTCTACCCGTTCTGCTTCTAGTTTGTCTGAGATTTACATAAGGTAGATTGTTCGTCTCCATAGTGTTCCTCTCAGTATTGTTTGTGATCGTGATCCTATCTTTACCAGTAGGTTTTGGAAAGCCTTTCAGGATTCTTTGGGCACTCGTCTGAATCTGAGCACTGCTTATCATCCATAGATCGACGGTCAAACGGAAAGGGTGAATCAGATTCTAGAAGATCTTCTTCGTGCTTGTGTGCTTGATTATGGAGGATCTTGGGAAGATCATCTCCATCTTGTCGAATTTACCTATAACAATAGTTATCAGGTATAATTTCTATCTTCTGTTTTAATCTCATCTTAATCTTTTATCTATCTCATTTCTATCTTTGAATTCAGGCCAGTATCAAGACGTCTCCGTTTTTTGCTCTTTACGGACGACCTTGTAGATCTCCTTCTTAGTGGATTGAATCCGGTAATCATTTGGTCCTTGGTCCTGAGATGATTTTAGAGGCTTCTGAGAGAGTAGAGGAGATTAGGAGGAAGATGAGAATTGCTCAGGATAGGTAGAAGAAGTGTGCTGATAGGCGTAGGCGGAGTTTAGAGTTTGCTGTTGGTGATTTGGTTTTCCTTAAGGTCTCTCCCTTAAGGAATGTTATTCGCTTTGGTCGTAGAGGGAAGCTTTATCCTAGATTTGTTGGTCCTTTCCGCATTGTGGAAAGAATTGGTTCTTTGGCTTACTGTCTGGATTTGCCCGAGAAGTTCTCTGGAGCGCATAATGTATTCCACATTTCTCATCTTCATCGCTATCTGCATGATCCATCTCTTATCGTTCAGCCTTCTACTCTTGATAGTTTGGATATTGAGCCTAATCTGACTGTTGAGAGGAAGCCACTTCGTATTGTCGATAGAGGTACGAAGCAACAAAGAAGGAAATCTATTAGTCTGGTCAAAGTACAGTGGAGTACTGATGATCGTGATTGTACTTGGGAGATGGAGGAAAGCATTCGAGCTTCGAATCCGGAATTGTTCGTTCCAGGTACTATTTGCTTTCTATCTTGTTTTCCCTTATTTTCTCTATTTCTGTTCTTTTCGAGGACGAAAAGGTTTGAGTGTAATAACCCAATATTTTGGAAATTATTTTTAATTTGAATTTATTTCATTTTAAAATATTTTTATAGTGAAGTACAAATTTTTCTAGAATTATTGGTATTTTATTGTAATTTTCATGTTCTGTTTCCTATTTTTAAGCAATTTCTTCCATTCTTTTGATATTTTCTATGAATTTAATTATTTATTTCACTTTGAAAATATTTTAAAAATCATTTTATTTCAAAATTTTGTCTTATAATATTTTTAAATTGTAGTACATAATTTTCCAAAGCCATTGGCTATTTTTCTATAATTTCTGGACACCGTTTCTAATTTTTAAGTAAATTTTGTAATTCTTTTTCCATTTCTTTTAAATTTAAATATTTATTTTTATTACCTACTACTTTGTTTCAGTTGTAAATAACATTTCTGAGTTTATTTTGTTTATTTAAAATCAAAGAGAAAAGGAAATACCAAAGGTTTTAAAAAGTGCAAAACATAAGTCCTTTCACCTTCAAAACTCTTCATTTCTTAAACTCCTCATTAATTTGCAATATTGGCCATTCATTCTAAGTCATAGCCGTGTATTACCATTCCTTTTCATGTGAAAAAAACTTCAGCACTTCTCATTCTCACGACTTCTTCAAAACTTCCTTGGTAATGGCCTCCTCTTTTACACTTTTCTTCCATTTTTCTTACTTTTTTTGCCTTGTTTCTCTTCTAATTTGCATGGCCTCTTCACCATAGCCACAGCCACCATCCCCTACCACTCCTCCTTGGCATCATCACCAACCACCACTTCAGGTTAGACCATGGCCGAACCCACCTTGAAGCCAAACTTTACCAAAAATGCAAGCAATGTCCAAAACAATGCATAGCCGAGCACATTGTTGACCACCACCTCATTTTCCATCACCTCCACCATCTTTGGCCGCCACCACCCCCTTTTCTAGACCCTACCTCATTGCTCCAGCCCCTGATCTACCACCTGGACCCTCTGGCCGAGCCTAACCATCCATGGTTGATCCTTAGTTTGACCACTTTTCCACTTATTTGCCTATAAAACCCCTTCACCTTCACATGTTCATAACTCCACCATTGTTCACCACTTTGGCCGAGCCATGCGAGCCCAAACCCGAGCCTAAACTTGACCAAAACCTGACCCTATGCAACCCCTAGGCCGTACATAGTATATGAGAAGCAAGGCAAAAAGTTTGGTATTCGTATCCGCTTTTATTCCAAAGTTATTTCATTTTAAAGTTGTATTGAAATTGTTTTGTTTGATTTTTGTTTTGGGTTGTACACAAGAGTTGTAGCTTGGATTCGCTCTCTACTCAAATCATTGTTGTGTCATCGTGCTTGGTTTTTTGTTGTGCTTTGAAATCTTCAGCAATAAGAGGTGAGTAAAAACTCACACGATGTTCATACTTATGTAGTTGTGAAACAAGAACAACTGAATGTGTAGAAAAATCTATATTATGTTATAAACTGCCTGTGATTAATCGTATATGATGTTAACCTGTTAAAAATTCATGTCATATCATTCTGTTAATTATTTATGTTTTTCTGTTCATTTTATCAGTTTATCACACTGCAAGTTCCCTGTAGATTAGGTTCACTATGGGTTGAAATGATAAATACCCGAACAGACTTTAGAATAGGGAAGGATCGTTATGGGCTGAAATGATAAGCCTGAGCGACCTTTTAATAAATTTTATTTACTTGGGATTGCGGGTTTGAAATGATAAAAACCAGATTTTCTTTGTAAACTACGGATTGAAATGATATATTATCCGTGTCACTTGAATTAGGCTAGAAAATATTATACAAACCCGCGGTTATTTTCAATACTTTTCTGGACATTTTTTGTAACGATCCCGAATTTTTAAACCATGTTAAATTGAAAATGAATTTAAATTTTGATTTAAATTGCGAATTTGTTGAATTCGTTAAGTTTAAAATGAGAAATATATTTGAATCTAAAATTGAATCGGGATTTATATAATAATAAGACAATCTGCTTTAAAATTTTAAAATATAAAATCTTTGGATTTTAAAAATCGAATTTATCTTATTTAATAAAAATAAAACACTACATTTTGATATGATAAGAAATATGCAAATAAATGTTATATAGAAAAGAGAAGTTATATCTACAAAATTTAATACCATAAGTTATTAGAAAATAAAGAAAAAAATTATAAAAACAAAACATAATAAAAGAAAAAAATATACCATACCTTTAGTACAAAAGAAAAGCACACCGGCCCATACCCTTACCCCCTTTCTTCTGCAAACCCACGTCCCCACGTTTTACCCCATCTCTGTAAAAACCACGAACCCCTCTCCTTCTCTTCACAAATTTCATCAGACGAAAAAAAAAAAAATCGTAACAAACGAAAATAAATGGCGGCCTAAAGGAAAGAATTTTGTTCGCTCGTCCTCGTGTTCATTCGTCTTCAGCCTCGTCGTCTTCAAAATTAGGGCTCGTTCGATTCATGGATGCCGACCCCAATAGCTTGGTCGATCGAAGATCTCGTGCTCGACGCTGCTTCGATTCGTGAAAAAGGTGAGTGGACTATCACTCACATCTAGTTTATACTCACTACTGTGCTTGGGTCGTTCGATTTCGTTTTGATGTTGATGGGTTTTATCTGTTGTGGTTTGAATTAAATCTGACATCGCAATTGATAATTTTGCTGTGAAATTTTTGGGATTGGGTCCTTCGACCAAGGGGAGTATTTTTCACTCACCTCTAATTCCCTCTACTGCTTGCTTTTTTGTAGTCATCACTGTTTGGTTTTGGGCGTGTTTAAACTGTGATTTTTCGTTCGTTTTAAATAGTTGGTTTGAAATCTATTTCACGATTTTCAATATTTGGGCCCTTCAGTTTCATTACCTCTGGGCATTGTACATGTATATATATGCATTCTTGCATGTATATATATGGTTTATCATCTTGCCTGGGGTAGCTCTGTAGTGTCACGGCTATTCATTTGTTGTCTGTACAATTGCATCATTTCAGTGCTTCATCACTCGAGTCTTTTTAGTTGCAGTGCTTTGTTATCAACATGCTGATAGTGTTCACTTGCCTGTAGTGTTCACTGTCTATATGTTGGAAATTTTGTGAGTAATTCTCACATCTAATTCAAATTTTTAAATGATTCTGTCTTGTAAAAAAAATGGTATGTCTGCAATTCAAGTTCATTGCTTTCACTGCCCACTGCTAGTACATGCATATAACCACCTCGGTTATGCTACACTGGTATCTAATTTATATGCTTTGACGTTGTGGTTGAAATTTGAATTATGTTTGTTTCAAACTGCCTGGGGATACACATATGCAGTCTTTGACATTGAAATTTTCCTGTCTTTGATCACTTGTTGATTCCTTCTAGCTTTATTGTGAACTTCACATTTGTACACTTGCTGTTTCACTGATCCATTTTGGGTTTATTTGCATCCATTCAGTGTTTTAGTAGATATGATTTGTTCTTGATGGAGTCATGTTCATGTATCATTTAGTTGTAGCATTTGTCCATCGTTCATTTAACTGCAGCATACTTGAGTTTGCATTGTCCAGTATTTGGTTTTGTTGGAGCAATATCTTTTACCTTTTGTTTGCTTCGGCACTGTCTGCAGTTTGCCTTGCTGGGTCATTAACGTGCTTGGTGT
Source organism: Allium fistulosum (assembly GCA_030737815.1). Taxonomy (NCBI): domain Eukaryota; kingdom Viridiplantae; phylum Streptophyta; class Magnoliopsida; order Asparagales; family Amaryllidaceae; genus Allium; species Allium fistulosum. Next base: position 641,097,148 of record CM060901.1, read on the forward strand.
TCACTATTGCCAGCAGTGCTATTTTGATAGTGTGTTTGTTTGTTATACTATTTAGATTGGCCCAGTTCTTTTTAGCATGAAGTTATAGTTGCATTTTGGCCTTCGTATATATGTATGCAGTCATGTATGTATATACATCATTTTATATGTATATATGTATGTTCGAATTTGCATATATGTTTACGGTTCTGTATTCATTTGAATTAGTCGTTGTTCCATCCTTTTGTTGTCTGCACCATGATATTTTGTAGTCTGCTCTAGTGCACCTTGTTGCTGTGACGTCATAGCTCAAATTTTTTGCTGCTACCTGTACTTGTAGTTGTTAAACTGCCTTCTGTTCATTTGGCATGGTTTTGATGTGAACCTATTATCTTCTTGGTTGGGTTTCTTCCCACTTCGGCCTTGGCTACTATGTTGCACTGTCACTTGTTCATTTGAGTTACATTCTAACCTAACTTTGACATGCTCTTGTTATTGTTCGTCACTTGAATCTGACTTTGATCTTTACTTGACACCGTTAGATATCTGTGTTCACTTGATCATGGTTGCAGTTGTATTCCATTTGAACTAATTCTTGTAGACAGTTGTTTTTGGAGCCTTCATTCCAGTAGTTGTGTTGCCATATTGGTTTCACTGTGTCTTCATGTACCTGAATACATGCCCCTATGCTTTTGTAGTTCGATTGTGCTATACTACCGCCTTGTTCTCGAAATTGAAATTTGCACTGCCTAGTTCACTGTCACATCCATGTATTGTCCCTCCTGTCCACTGCTTATCTTAGTGGCCTTTCACTTCGGTTGGCATTAGAGTGCACTGCAGCCACCCAAACTCGACAGTTTTGAATTGATATTTCTTTGCGTCGTGATGCATTGATCTTTATGCCGTATTGGCGAGGCCGTACACGCATGCGTGTACGGCAGCCAATCGAGTCTTGATGGGTTTAAAGTGACAATTTTAATTGTTTTAAATTGATGTAGTCGATTTGATAAATTGTTTATTTATCTCTGTTGATGTTTTAAATCTGCTGATTTATTGTTAACACTGTTAAGTGTTATATTTTCGTTATCCGATTTCTTTGTTAAAAGAATCGGATAGACGAGAATTATTGTGACTGTCGTCTATTTAAATTATTATTGCCTCTATGCACTAATAAACTGGTTTGAATTAGACTGACCTGTGTATTATTTTCTTTTGAATATAATACTCGGGTCAGACCGAGTATTTTTACAGCTTGAAGATTTTTGAGCAACGAAGTTAGAGAGAGAGAGTAAAGAATCATTTTTAGTTCAGAAGAAAATTGTATTTTAAATATTCCGCTGTATCAGTATGAAAAATTGTATAAACTCTGATGTATATAAAAGATTTATAGTAATGAAATAAATTCTCATTTGTTTTAATTGATTGTTATTATCTGTGTTTCTGTGGCTGATTCTGTTTAAACCTTATAAACTAAATAACAATTCGTCTTTTTGAACGTTTCGAGTTGGTTTAATTACCGACTGGAGGCGGTCAAAAAGGGGGAATGTTACAAGGTGGTATCAGAGCTTTGGTTTACACAAAGCTTAGTTTATGATGTTTAATATGAATAGTTACTAGAAACACTTTAAAAAGAGAATGGTTTTCAAAACTAAAGAAGTATAAAATTGTTTTTGAAAATAAAGATCTTTAACGTAAGAAAAGTTAAATTAAATTGAATTAGTATTAATAAATACATGATTTGAAATTTAACTAAAGGAAGTTAAATAAATTGAACTTGATTTGATAAATTATTGAAATGAAAAGTTAAACTTAAAAGATAAGTGATTATATAATATGAATTGGTAAGTTTAAATTAATAAGTTGTATAACTTATAAAATGAGAAAATTTAAGTAAAACCAATTGTTAAAGTGTTTGAGCAGTTTTGTTAAGTAAAACAAAATCTGAATTTTGAAATGTGATATGAATTTGACTTTAGTAAAAGTTAAATTAAATAGAATTTCAAATAAATTTGAGGCGAACTTAAGTTGTATAGTGAAAATAAATGCAAGTGGAGATAAAATGAAATATAGCTCAAGTAATATTGAATCAAACTGAATTCGATATCAAAATGAATTGATAAAGTGAAGTAATGAATATGAATTTGAGTTATATAAAGGAAATTCAACTTTAATTGTAAAAGTGAATTAGTGAATATGGGGAGTATAAAAAATTTAATCTGAATTAGAATATAAACCAATTGAAATTAAGTGTGTTAAACCAAATTGGATGTAAGCAGAATAAATAAATTTGGTTAAATTGAATAAATTTGGTTTTGCTAGTTGATTGTATAGAATTCATTAAGTATTGATGAAATTGAATTAATGGAAATTGGAAAGCTAAGTAATTGAATTCAAATTGAAAGGTAAGTAAATCTAAATAGAATCAAATTTGATTTGAATTGAAAGCAATCTAACTTGAATATGAATTAGTGAATGTGAACTAATTGGATATGAATGAATGTTAGTAAAATCCAATGTGAATGAATCAAATGCGGTTAGATTGAAAACCAAGTCGATGAATGGTTTACTAAAGAACTAGTAGATTGTCTTGGAAATGGAAAACTGATAAATTTATATAATAGTTTAAAGTGGAAATTTTGAATTATTATAAACGGGCTATATTGAAGATTTGAAAGTGTTGATAAAATATTGGAATTGTATAAGTGTTAAAAGTGAAATATTTAATGGATTTCATAAGTGAATGGAAATTACAGAATTAAGATTGTGAAGTTATAAAATGAATCGAAGTTGCGAAATAAAAGAATTTATAAGTAATTTACTTGTAAATTAAAATTCTGATATAAAATTGAGTTATAAAGGAATGGGTTAATAAAGCAATTTTTATAAATTGAAGTCTTTATAAATAGGAATGGAATTTATAAACGTTGTGTATAAATTCGAAACTGACTTATTTTGATAAGTAAATTCTTATAGCTTGTTAAAAGATGGATATCCACAATTTTGGACAGTGGATAATCTTTTAAGTAAAATGCGTAGAAATATTGAAATTGGTTAGGAAGTATATTCAAAATTTTGGACCGTGAATACATTATTGAATTAAATGGACATGTTTTGGGAAAGTGATATTTTAAAACGAAGTTAATTATTTTAAAAGATGTTTTCAAAGGCATTGAATATCGAAACCATAGATTTCAACATTCATTGTTGAAATAGACGTTTTCAAATATAAGGAAATGGTGGACTATAACACTGTTGTTATAGTAAATGATTTCCGAAAGGAAATGTTTTGTATAGTATTGGGATTTATACATCTATCTAAATTTCGAATCCCTATACTAGTGATTTTGAGTTGTCGTAACGATGTTTTACGTAACATTCGTTTTAACTCAAATAAATGTAAAAGAGAATGATTTCCTTAAAGATGAAATATATACTTAATTTTGATTTAAGTATATCGAATATTTTCAAATGTTGAAATAAATGGATTTGTGAATTACTTATTTTTAAATAAGTATGGAAATGTTTTTTTCAAATATGAAATGTTGTGAATATATTCCGTAAGGAATAAATGATTTGAAATTCATTTTTGAAGTCGAAGTTGAAAAGTTAAATGAGAATTTGAACAATTTGTTCAATTTGAAATTTTTCAAAAAGATTGAATCGTTAAGTTAAAATTGAGTTTAACTTCGACATCAAAGACAATATAAGTTGAGCTTTGAATTTCAGATGATGATTTGGATTGTATGTCTAACATTGTGAATTGATGACATAGCAATTGATCTCTATTAAATATATATCTGTTGGTGGCGGAGAATTTATTCTCTTAGCTTAACACCCTTCTCTGAGACGTACGAGCTCAGAGGTTATATATCGGTAGACATCAATTCTGTGTTGAGAATTTACGATGTAGCGTGAAATCCAAATCGAATGTGAAAGTCGATAATGAATGGAATTATGAATATGAATTAGGTTTGAGATAACCTTAGAATTTCCAAATAGACTTAGAGGAAAATTTTGAAATCCTCTATTTTGTTATGAATATGAGATATGTAAGTTTTTAGAACTTATATATATGAAAGCGGTAAATTTGAAACCGTTAGTTTAGAAAGACATTGTTATGGAAATCTTATGTATGTTTACATGGATATGATATGTACGAAATGTGAAATGAAAGTACTACATATATGATATTATGTTTTCTAAACTGAGGATGTGGAAAAGTACCTTCCATTTATTATTAGAGAAGGTATTGGAACTCGTGAAGAGTGTCCATTTGAAATTCGTAGCTACGTAGAATTTACATTTAGTCAGAGTGACTATTTGAATCGGAAATCCTTTGCGATAGATCATCGCGATGAGATTAGATTTGATTGATGATTAGCGTAATTTGAGGGGCGAGATGCCCACAGTTACGAGCGATTCCACTGGGATAGTGGCGTAACCGCCGGGTAAACTGCAATCTAATGCCAGGCGAAATTTGAGGGGCGTGATGCCTACAGACACGAGCGATTCTACTGGGATAGTAGCGTAACCGCCGTGTGTACTGCAATCTATGGCGACAACCATGGCGAAATTTAAGAGATGAGAAATCTACAGCCACAAGCGACTCTACTGGGATAGTAGCGTAACCGCCGGGTGGAACTGTAATCCATGGGGGAACGTGCTTTCCATATCCATTTTTAAAAGAATTTTTAAAAGTATTTTCACTGGGAATTGAAGCAAGTATGTTTAGTACTTGGAGATTTTTAGACCTGCGCCTGGCTAGCGTATGCCTAATGTCTGTGAGAACGAAGATGGACTTGTTAAATTTCGAGTTAGCAAGTATTTTCAGACTGTAAACAGCAAATCAATGATCTGAAATTAAAATTACAAAATTCCTACCTAATGAACTAAGGAAGAGGATCTTTGTAATGTTTTGAAATTCCACAGCTTTGGAAGAGATATATTATATAAATCTCTAGCGTGACGGATTTTAAGTTTGAATCTGAGTTGTAAATTAAAAATGTTAGTAAAAGACTTTTGGGTTTTGATTTTTGAAAATCATTGAATAAAAGAGAAGATAAACAGAACTAGTGAGATTAAACAAATGGAATGAATCCTATATTCATTTATTTGTAATAAGTTTTAAGCTTAGAAAATTTTTACTAGAGTATAAATATCGATGAAATTTTAACAACTTTTCCTTTTCGTGGACGAAAAGTTTTTAAGGAGGGGAGTTTGTAACGATCCCGAATTTTTAAACCATGTTAAATTGAAAATGAATTTAAATTTTGATTTAAATTGCGAATTTGTTGAATTCGTTAAGTTTAAAATGAGAAATATATTTGAATCTAAAATTGAATCGGGATTTATATAATAATAAGACAATCTGCTTTAAAATTTTAAAATATAAAATCTTTGGATTTTAAAAATCGAATTTATCTTATTTAATAAAAATAAAACACTACATTTTGATATGATAAGAAATATGCAAATAAATGTTATATAGAAAAGAGAAGTTATATCTACAAAATTTAATACCATAAGTTATTAGAAAATAAAGAAAAAAATTATAAAAACAAAACATAATAAAAGAAAAAAATATACCATACCTTTAGTACAAAAGAAAAGCACACCGGCCCATACCCTTACCCCCTTTCTTCTGCAAACCCACGTCCCCACGTTTTACCCCATCTCTGTAAAAACCACGAACCCCTCTCCTTCTCTTCACAAATTTCATCAGACGAAAAAAAAAATCGTAACAAACGAAAATAAATGGCGGCCTAAAGGAAAGAATTTCGTTCGCTCGTCCTCGTGTTCATTCGTCTTCAGCCTCGTCGTCTTCAAAATTAGGGCTCGTTCGATTCATGGATGCCGACCCCAATAGCTTGGTCGATCGAAGATCTCGTGCTCGACGCTGCTTCGATTCGTGAAAAAGGTGAGTGGACTATCACTCACATCTAGTTTATACTCACTACTGTGCTTGGGTCGTTCGATTTCGTTTTGATGTTGATGGGTTTTATCTGTTGTGGTTTGAATTAAATCTGACATCGCAATTGATAATTTTGCTGTGAAATTTTTGGGATTGGGTCCTTCGACCAAGGGGAGTATTTTTCACTCACCTCTAATTCCCTCTACTGCTTGCTTTTTTGTAGTCATCACAGTTTGGTTTTGGGCGTGTTTAAACTGTGATTTTTCGTTCGTTTTAAATAGTTGGTTTGAAATCTATTTCACGATTTTCAATATTTGGGCCCTTCAGTTTCATTACCTCTGGGCATTGTACATGTATATATATGCATTCTTGCATGTATATATATGGTTTATCATCTTGCCTGGGGTAGCTCTATAGTGTCACGGCTATTCATTTGTTGTCTGTACAATTGCATCATTTCAGTGCTTCATCACTCGAGTCTTTTTAGTTGCAGTGCTTTGTTATCAACATGCCGATAGTGTTCACTTGCCTGTAGTGTTCACTGTCTATATGTTGGAAATTTTGTGAGTAATTCTCACATCTAATTCAAATTTTTAAATGATTCTGTCTTGTAAAAAAAATGGTATGTCTGCAATTCAAGTTCATTGCTTTCACTGCCCACTGCTAGTACATGCATATAACCACCTCTGTTATGCTACACTGGTATCTAATTTATATGCTTTGACGTTGTGGTTGAAATTTGAATTATGTTTGTTTCAAAATGCCTGGGGATACACATATGCAGTCTTTGACATTGAAATTTTCCTGTCTTTGATCACTTGTTGATTCCTTCTAGCTTCATTGTGAACTTCACATTTGTACACTTGCTGTTTCACTGATCCATTTTGGGTTTATTTGCATCCATTCAGTGTTTTAGTAGATATGATTTGTTCTTGATGGAGTCATGTTCATGTATCATTTAGTTGTAGCATTTGTCCATCGTTCATTTAACTGCAGCATACTTGAGTTTGCATTGTCCAGTATTTGGTTTTGTTGGAGCAATATCTTTTACCTTTTGTTTGCTTCGGCACTGTCTGCAGTTTGCCTTGCTGGGTCATTAACGTGCTTGGTGTTCACTATTGCCAGCAGTGCTATTTTGATAGTGTGTTTGTTTGTTATACTATTTAGATTGGCCCAGTTCTTTTTAGCATGAAGTTATAGTTGCATTTTGGCCTTCGTATATATGTATGCAGTCATGTATGTATATACATCATTTTATATGTATATATGTATGTTCGAATTTGCATATATGTTTACGGTTCTGTATTCATTTGAATTAGTCGTTGTTCCATCCTTTTGTTGTCTGCACCATGATATTTTGTAGTCTGCTCTAGTGCACCTTGTTGCTGTGACGTCATAGCTCAAATTTTTTGCTGCTACCTGTACTTGTAGTTGTTAAACTGCCTTCTGTTCATTTGGCATGGTTTTGATGTGAACCTATTATCTTCTTGGTTGGGTTTCTTCCCACTTCGGCCTTGGCTACTATGTTGCACTGTCACTTGTTCATTTGAGTTACATTCTAACCTAACTTTGACATGCTCTTGTTATTGTTCGTCACTTGAATCTGACTTTGATCTTTACTTGACACCGTTAGATATCTGTGTTCACTTGATCATGGTTGCAGTTGTATTCCATTTGAACTAATTCTTGTAGACAGTTGTTTTTGGAGCCTTCATTCCAGTAGTTGTGTTGCCATATTGGTTTCACTGTGTCTTCATGTACCTGAATACATGCCCATATGCTTTTGTAGTTCGATTGTGCTATACTACTGCCTTGTTCTCGAAATTGAAATTTGCACTGCCTAGTTCACTGTCACATCCATGTATTGTCCCTCCTGTCCACTGCTTATCTTAGTGGCCTTTCACTTCGGCTGGCATTAGAGTGCACTGCAGCCACCCAAACTCGACAGTTTTGAATTGATATTTCTTTGCGTCGTGATGCATTGATCTTTATGCCGTATTGGCGAGGCCGTACACGCATGCGTGTATGGCAGCCAATCGAGTCTTGATGGGTTTAAAGTGACAATTTTAATTGTTTTAAATTGATGTAGTCGATTTGATAAATTGTTTATTTATCTCTGTTGATGTTTTAAATCTGCTGATTTATTGTTAACACTGTTAAGTGTTATATTTTCGTTATCCGATTTCTTTGTTAAAAGAATCGGATAGACGAGAATTATTGTGACTGTCGTCTATTTAAATTATTATTGCCTCTATGCACTAATAAACTGGTTTGAATTAGACTGACCTGTGTATTATTTTCTTTTGAATATAATACTCGGGTCAGACCGAGTATTTTTACAGCTTGAAGATTTTCGAGCAACGAAGTTAGAGAGAGAGAGTAAAGAATCATTTTTAGTTCAGAAGAAAATTGTATTTTAAATATTCCGCTGTATCAGTATAAAAAATTGTATAAACTCTGATGTATATAAAAGATTTATAGTAATGAAATAAATTCTCATTTGTTTTAATTGATTGTTATTATCTGTGTTTCTGTGGCTGATTCTGTTTAAACCTTATAAACTAAATAACAATTCGTCTTTTTGAACGTTTCGAGTTGGTTTAATTACCGACTGGAGGCGGTCAAAAAGGGGGAATGTTACATTTTTAAATATTTTAAAATGTAAAAATATAATAAATTGATTTAAATTAAATTTTAAAATGATTTATTTAGAGTAGAAATGATTTTTCTTTGGGATAAATGTAAAATAAATGGATAAAAATAGTGATTTTAAAGTGTAACTTAAAAATTGAAAATTTGACTGAAAAGAAAAAATGGAAACTTAAGTTAATTAAATTAAAATGAAAATTTAGTTTAAATGGTGGAAAAATGGAGATTTAAATTTAAGTGTTGAAATAATTGTTTAAATGAAAAATGGGAATTGACACACTTGAATTTAATAAGTGAACTTTGTAAATTTTTTATTTTTATTTGTAAAAATTTCTCTTTATAAAAATCATAAGTTAAAGGATTTAAATGAACATTTTAATGTGAAAAAATATGATTTTTATAAGTTTAAATGATTTAAATCGAAGTTTATTTATGGCTGGAAATGCACTTAAAACCTGGAAATTCAATCTATAGCACTTCAGAAATGCTACCATTTCTGGAAATGAACAAATTCTGAACTAAGTAGAATCTGCAGCACTTGGTAAGTGTTGTGGTTGCATAAATGAACTTAAAGACTAAAATGAACTAAGGCTATGACAGCACTTGGTAAGTGCTGTTGTGGTAGGAACTAAGATTGAACCTGAAACTAATGAAGAGGCTGCTGTAGCACTTGTTAAGTGCTGTAGTAGGCTGAAATATGATTTTTGTGTATAACTTACTTTTACAACAGTTTATAAACGCTGTCTTTGCTGAATTGAATTTAAACCTTTAATTTGAACCCTGAACTGTTTCAGCAGTTCTGTAAATGCTGTCTTTTCTGAATCGAACTATTTTTCCTTTAAAACTGAACTGTTAAAGCAGTTTATAAATGATGTCTTTGCTGAATTGAATTGTTTTCAAATATAACTTACCGCAACACTTTTTAAATGCTGTGAAAGCTGAAATTTCAATGTTTTAATGTTTTTAAGTGAATAAATGAACTCAGAAAAGGCTAAAATTTTGGGAATTGAATATTTGATTTAAAAGAATAATGACTTTGTTTTTAAATGGTTTAATTGGAGTAATTTGATTTGAAATATATACTGTTTTTAAATTTATAACCACGGGTTATAATAACGATGGGTTGTTAAAGAGACCAGAATCAGATATGGACATACTCTCTGTCGATACTGAAAACCACTTTGACAACTGTGTACGCGGTGGAGTTTCCAGAATGAAGTAGGATGGTGGCAACGATCCTAAGGTATATACGTGGACCCAACTCCCGTGAGTTGGCATAAGTTGGCTAAAATAGGAGCGATCTTGGACCAGTGAGGTAGCACCTCTTATCGGACACACTCCTTCGATACTATTCTATTACTTTGTGATTTTTGGTGGCCACCCTTGATTTGGGAGTGTTGTTCGAGGTGGAGCGGTAGTGGCTGCTATGCGTTTCCATCAGTCCGTGTGCGTAATTGGTATATCTACCTTGGCATTGCCTTGTGTGACGTGTCACCTTCCATATCGAGCTTTACTACGAGTTCCTATTTGCGTCGTACCTATGGCGTATCTTCTCATAGCCTTGTGAGGTATGCAGGTACTGTGTAGACTATTGGCATTTTACGTGTTAAGGTGGAAAATGTAAAGCCTTAACGCTATTTAAAAGTATGTTTATTTTATGATTAGACATTATTATAATAGCAATATTACTACATAGTAGATAGTTTAACGGATCCTTAAAGAATGGGCGATCCCAAGCTTTCTTTAAGTTACTTGTACCTTTATTACAGTTCAACTGAGTTGGTTTACATTATATAAGTATGTATGTCCTGACTCGAGTGTTTGTGTTTTATTTACGCTCGGGTCAGCCTGAGTATTCACAGCTTTGTATTCACTTTTTTGGAGCTAGTAATCGCTGGAGATTCTGCTTATTTAGTTATCTATCTATTTCAGTTTCAGTTGTTCTATTTCAGCTTTTGTATTAGAGACTATGTATTTGGGATTTATATTGTACTTGTTTCAGAACTATATTGGTTTTCAGACTATGTATTTTGTATCTGTTTTGAGACTCTGTATTGTGGTGGCTTCATGAACCACTATTTATTTTATTTCCGCTGTGAATTATTCTGATATTTCTGTGTCTGTGATTCTGTGAATGATTTTATTTGCTCCAAATTTTATTACAATCTGTTATTTTGCATTATTCAAGTCTGACATGTGTGGATTATTGTCGATTTGAATGGTCCAAAATAGTTGATCGTTACAAAAGCCACAGCAACCAGATCTCCACATAAGGATGCGTGAGCTAAACGATGCTCCCGTCCATGCTAGGGAAAGCCAAAATAATTGGATCACCCCATGAGGATTCATGAGTCGAATAATGCTCTCGTTCGTGCTAAGGAAATCCACAACAACAAAATATCCCCATGAGGATTCGCAAGTCGAACAACACTCCCTTTCATATTAGGGACATTGGTGCATTGATGGTGCAACCATCCATGAGTGTAACCAATTCATGCATTCATGGTGTGTTTCTCTATAAGGATGCACGAGCCATACACTTACTTCCATGCTAAGGACACTAGTGCATTGATGATGCAACCACCCACAAGTGGTCTCAATTCATGCATCTATGGTCTATTGCTCCATGAGGATGCAAGAGTTGAACAATGCTCCATTCTGTGCTAAGAACACTGGTACATCAATGGTGTGACCACTCATGAGTAGTCCCGATTCATGTATCTATGGTGTATTTCTCTATGAGGATGCACGAGCTGAACAATGCTCTCTTCTAGGTCGAGGACACCAACGCATTGATGGCGTGACCAACCACAACTAGTCCTAATACATGCATCCATGGTGTATTTCTCCATAAGGATGTGCAAGCAAAACAACGGTCCCTCCATGTCAAGGACACTAACGCATAGATGGAACCACCACCCTTGAGCGGTCTTGATTCATATTTCTATGGCGTATTGTTTAAGGAGGAGGCATGAGTTGAATAATGCTCATGTACATGCTGGAGGCATCGATGAACCGATGGTGCTACCACCTGTGCAGTGGCCCCGATTAATTTCCAGTGATGTTGCCCATCCCCGAATAGGGAGATGGATCACTGGTGCTAAGATGGGCATGCTTACCTATGAAGTAACCCCAGTTTTGCATCCACGTTAATGTTCACTTCAGTTAACCTGAGCGTCCCCAGCTTGATAAAGCCTGGCCACTAAATGTCAATCAATAACTATGTCAAAGAAGATTTGCAACATAAGGGCCTAGCGTCCTACAATGAACACCTCACTATAAACACATATGGAATGGGAACAAGTCGGCTCGATAACAATGCTAAGTTCATGTCCTATATTCTCACTTTGCATATATATACAATATTTTACATAAGCATGCCTAAGTCTACGTGTTTTCTTAGCAAAGTCGAAGGTCACTAAGGATACTCGACAATAGAACAAAAGATATATATATATATATATATATATATTGAAATTGGGTTGACTTTTATTAGAGCATTTTCGACCCGAAATCTGATCGGCCCAAATAGCCGCTTACAAAATAACATCAGTACAGAACTTCACTTTACTTTATCTAGTACAAACATTCTTTCAGTCCACTTTTCAGATCTATCTAGTCCCAAAACTCCTCCTTTCCATTTCCATCATGGTGGCTGAAAATCATAGCTTGTACTTGGGATTCCTCCTGTTTCCTGCTTCCGATCTGCTGCTGCAGTCAAGGCTTCTACTGTCCCATGTTCCTAGTAAGTAGTTTCACAGTAATTCTCTTAGAAAAAATTTGCATGTCGAATTAAAGCAAGTTTACTGACTTTTTATGTTTCTCTCCATCTTCTGGGACACCCTCCTATTTTGCTCCTTCCACACTCTCTAAACAGCAATGTTAGAGCGATGTGATACATTATGGCTTCAAGGTTTTCATTTTTTCCCATGCTTACCGGGTAGGATATAAGAAACACACACACACATGCACACACATATGTATATTAACAATCCATATTTTACGTATTGGAGGATCGTAAAATATTATTATTTATTCCATATAAGGTCGTATGACTCAAAATTTTTAGAAAATGACCACTAGGGACATTTTCCATCTTTTATCGAATACTTTGGATTTATAAATTTTTGTAAAGTCTATAACTTTTGATAAAAGCGGAATTAAGGTCTAAAACCACATCCATTAGATAATGCTAGTGGTTTCTCTTTCTGTAGAGTGGTAATAATAGAAAAATGGACTTACAGTATAGGAGGTACGACCATTTTAAATTATGTTCGCTATTGAATAGAATAGTGGGCAATTAAACTAAGCCCACACTTAGGCCCGCTAATTATTTTGGGAATTATGCCTAATTGGGTAAGGTGGGATAGGACCAAATCATTTCCTACTTTCCCAAAACAATTCCTTAACTGCATTAGCTATAATTTCATCAAAAAGCCATATTTTCTTTACTAATCTTGGTTGAATCCATCATTAGAAAGGTAATTAGCAAAGGAGATCATAAATTCATCATTTTGGTGCTTAGGGATTTGTGATTCCTGCCTGTTCATTTCAGATCTAGAGATTTGACTAAGTATAGATGTCGGCATCTACCTCTTTTGATTGGTTCTATTAATGAAGATTTGGAGTAATGAGGGCTTGAAGCATCGAAAGAGGGGATATAACACCCTACCTCTATACCCATACTATCCAAGAGTATTACAGAATAATACTGTTAGATAATACGGAGAATGAGGCTATATTGGGGTACACACATGAATATTCCCTAGGACTAACACTGATACGTTTGAAAAACATCTGATAAATAACTAATCAGTACGTACACAATGTCGGTACAAAGTAACAGACATACATGCCTACAGAAAAGAACAATACATAATATATAGTAAAATAACAGAGAACGGAGAGTCAATCGCAACGATAACATATAATATAAAATACTTTAATGTTATAAGAATACAATTCAACTCAATGTCTATTATATATACATACAATGAATCTGATATCATATACAATCCTAATATTGTACTCCTCTAAGCCTAGTAAAACACAAGCCGGTCATGTCGTCCCTGTACCTGAAATGTCTCGGACTGACCCGCGTATTATATAAATAATAAATAGGTCATACTATATCTAAATCGAATGTTAACGAACATATGGTATTCGGTATATACTGGGTAATGTTGTAATAATGTTGTCTCATACCAACTCAAATATCATATAACGTAAATCATCACAAAACCCAATATAAAATGTCATCACCCATATAAACAATTCAATATAAATCAAGAATACTATATAAAGTGGGTGAATCGTCAATGCAATCATAGAAAATGAAATTGTCAAGTAAATCGGGCAAACATAAAGCAATTCTCTAATACAATATCATAAAATCATATGATCAATGGATAATGTGAGATAGCACATCGAATCATCCAAACGATATCCAATATCATACAAATCACAAAGATAATCCAATACAATCAAAATAAAAAACAAAGGCTATCTCAATATATCAAATCACCAAACAGTATGGATATAATGAGGACTGACTACACTTTAGACTCAACCAATCTCTAGTCTAGTCAACTCATTAAAGGAAAGAGACATATATGCCAATCCACTACACATATATACCTTGAATCTTAAGGGAGACTGACAACCGCCTACCGCAAGCCTGCTCCAGGAACATAGATCTACTCGCCAACCGCAAATAACCATCTATTCCTATAGTCTTCAAGGTATATGTCAATCTATTATACTCACATACCCTGAGCCAGATAGGGAGACTGACAGCCGCCTATTGCAAGCCTGCTCCAGGAACCGACTGGTCTACTCATATACCGCAGAGTGCCGTCTATTCCTACAGTCTTTAGTTACCTCAACGGACATCGTGACTCCATCCACCAGTGGCTCGTCTACACGTAGCTCCAGTCACGACCCTGCTTTGCCCCCAATGGTAACAAACTGCTGGCCTAAGCAACACAAGGGGGTATGGGCAACAACCCATCTACTACTAATACTGTGATGCGCATCAAAGAGAAATATAACTATGGTGTCGCGGATCTAGGGTGCGACCCCACGATCAGGCCGCCGGGGTGGATACTGGTCAATCTGGTTCACTCTTGAAAAATAAAGGAAGTTAGTCACAATGTGGATGGGCATATAGTACTCATATATTATCACTATTCATATCTCTAATAATAAGCCGAAACGCAGCTCTCATACAAATATCTATCAATAAGATACTCCTCACCGAGTATCACAAGAACCCATGAGTGTAATCCTCGTTTGAGTGACATTTACTTACAACGAATAATCAAACAAATAACATAACGGTGTCCCATACCACCGCATGTTATTTGTATAATTATTCAATGTTCATAAACTACACTCTATCCATACTATATATCTCTATATGACAAGTCTAATGAATAACCGAAAAGTATTAACGAATGCCCCATTCCAAACGGTATTACTAATCCGTTTATTCAGATTTCTCATCATACATAAATAAAATATCACAAATCAAATAGAAGGATGTCATCACCGTATCATATTAAAATCATCAAACAAATATTATCAGTGGTGAATCACTCATATTATCTTAACCAATATTGAGAATATGAGAAATTGAAAACTCATAAATCATTGCTAAATATTTATATATTCCAAATAAATATACAGGGAATGATTGATCCGGAGAATAATAAAATAGATTATCCAAATCAGTATAATTATAAAACTACTACATTGATATCTCATAAAATCATTTATATTATTTTATCTCATATAAGAAAATAAATACTTAAAAATAAACAATAAATAGGTATTCAAAATTAATTTAATTTGATAATCATTTGCATATTCAGAAAGCAAATACTTGTTTTTGAACTCCAAAATAGTTTTAGAATTTAAACATTTATATAATTCTTATTTCATAGTTTTCTAAGACAATTATTATTTTTAAGCAACTTTAAACCAACCAAAACCAATTCTATAAGTTCATACTTAAATAATGCTTAACAAAACTCATTTACAACATATAAATTTATAAAACAAAACGAATATGTGGAGATGGATAATAAATTCATATTCCAAAATTAATTAGTAATCATCTAAACTTTGATATAATTTAATATTTACAATAAATAACTAATTTTCAGTTTTATATAAACTTGGTTGATTATTAAATATTTGCTAATAACACTAGAAATCTCAATTTAAATTCCTGAAATAATTTATAGAACAAATTATTACATATAAAAGTTATTTCATATTTTATATAATCAATTACTATTATTAAGTAATATTATACAGACAAGCACTATTGTTCAAGTGGCTAAGTGATATGGCTTTGGTGCGAGAGGTCACAATTTTGAAACTTGCGTAGTGTGGTTCGAACGTTTATTGACATGTGATATGTTGTCCCAGTGACATGTTGTAAATAAAGTACCATTTCAAAAAAAAGTAATATTACTGTCCAAAACAATTTAATATATTCAAAACCTTTAAATATCGCTTAGAAATAATATTATTGATTTCATATTATATTTTATAAAAATATTAATATATTATATTTTCCTTTTAAAACAATTCTAAAACTTATAATATTTTACCATATTGATTTGAAATAGAGTTTTATAATTAACAGAAAACTATATTTCTATTTATAATTAAAATATAGTTGTAAATTAAAAGTAGCTAAATTGAATAATATATTTAGTAAATCGCTCATGGATTAACATACAAAAAAATTGTCTAGATAGAACTTCGTTTGTAAATCTATATATCCAACTAAAACAAAATCTCCCAATTAATTCATATCATATCCAATTCTACACAATCAATTCAATCCAACATTTAATAATCCATGACACAAAATTAATTTCAATCAAACAATTCAATTTCATCCAATATTGAAACAAGTAATCAATGTCATCTAAATTCATCACAATACCAAACAAACAATTCAACCGTGCAAATTTAGTCATCAATGGGGATAATATATATATATGTGTCCTCACTGCAATATAGATATAATTGTGAGTTTAAAGAAAAACTCATCGAATCAAGTGGAAACTAATACCGTCATTATCGTCGTTGTACCACCATGACGTAGTTCATCGCATCACCAGCAATCCGCCTCACTGCCTCCAACACAAGCACATCAACTGCCATGATTTTTTTTTCACCAATATCCACCAGAACTTTGCCAGCGCCTCCTCGTCCTCGAAACACGTGAGCCCAGGTCATCGACATCAATTCCAATAGCGACGCCACAGGTCGCATAGACCACGCTCGAACCCTACTCAATATCATCTCAAGAACCTCGCTCGACCTCCCATGTCGCTTGCTAGTAGGCTTCACGCTTTCGACCTAGCATCGTGGCCTCCTTCAAGTCGAGTCGCCTTCTATAGAACAATCTCATGATTCATTTTTTCTGTGAATTGATTTTTGCGTGAGTTGACTTTTAGGATTCTAAGTATTTTTTTGAATGGAACCAAGAGGGTTCTACTGGCTAATCAAAAGAATATAAGGAGTGTTCTAGAGAGGATTGAGTTTTGGCTAGATTATTTTCTTTAGGCTTAATTTGTTTGGACCTTACTAATTCAGTTAATTTATTTTCCTTTTATTTTAATGGATTCTTAAATTTATATATAATAATTTCTACTCAATATTATTTTGATTGACATTTCATTCTGCAAATTACATTTCGATAATTGAGTAATTTTATTCAATTTTGATATATTATTCGAAACGAATTTATTAATTTAATTCAATTTATTTAAACAAAATCTTTTATTAGATAAACTTCGAATGAATAAGAATTTATTTCCTAAATAATAGTTATTAAAATCGAATTCAAACAATTTATTTTAATTAATTTACTTATTTACACGACATAGAAAACAGGGTTGTTACAGACTCCCTTTCTTACAAAAAGTGCATCCTCGTAATTTCTTGTAGGGAGATGTCAAACAACTCTTATCTTGACTTCCTTCGTATCAACAAGCTTCTATCAAGCTTTAACTACTCAATCCTCTATGTGGCTTGCCTTCTTCAATCACTCTTATCGTATGCTACTAAGTTATATAGATTCAATTCAAAAACTATCTATTTCACATACGATAAAAATGTTATGAGAATTTTCTAAGTGTCGGATTTTTCGGGAAAATTTTGGCTGAGTCTTCTTTGTACGGAAAGCATTCAAAAAAAATCAAAACACAATATAATTACATAATATACATCTCCGAAGAGGTATCTCAACACGGGGCATCCCGGAACACGGGGAAATAAGATAATATCATAGTTTATATTTTTTACCTTAAAACGTACCTTTTAATTACCATTTTAAGCAAGTTGCTTATTATTAAGCGAGCAAAAGCGAGCTATCGCCGCAAACTAATTCAATTACGCTCCAAAAGCACATGTACTTAAACTTAGTTTCAAACATTAGTTCCACGTGGTAAGATATAATAAGCATGCATGAGTTTTATATATGTATGCAACTTGCAATTTTCAATTTAAGCCACTTCTCAACACATTTTCAAAGATCAAAACATAAAATTTGCGATGGGTTCCAAAAGTAAAGTTGTAAATTAGTCAAATGTCTTTCAGTAGAACTATTTGGATCACAAAAATTCAGTGTATGACAAAAACATAGCCATTTTTTGCAAATGCAACCGTCTCAGAAAATGTAATATGCAAAGCAGGTCCACCTTGTTACACTGCATTTTTAGCATATTAAACGATGAAATTTTCAAAAACACACTAAATAAAATTTGTTGCTTATGCTCTTAGCTTTCCGGAATGGAGAAAATCGTCAAAATGGTTATAAATTATGCCTATATGAACATAGTACAGGTACACAGGCCTGAATACAAAATGAATATAAAATAGTGAATATTAGGCTCAGGTCCCTAATAAGTTTCAAAATACACAAAAACCCCAGTAAAAAAAGTATGTAAATTAGGTCCATATAATTAAGTTACTAAGTAATTGCATATAGTTATGCAATTATTCACTGAATAATTGCAGACATTTATGCAATTATATCCAAAAGTTGCATAAATTTATGCAATTTTTTCGGTGAATAATTGCGGAAATTTCCGCAATTTTTTTTGTGAATAATTGCAGAATTTTCCGCAAATTTTTGAAAAAACTACGGAAATTTTCGCAATTTTTTAGTGAATAATTGTGGAAATGTCTACAATTTTTTGATATAATTGCATAAATGTCTGCAATTATTCACTGAATAATTGCATAAGTGTATGCCATTATTCGGTAACTTAATTCTAGGGACCTAATTTACAAACTTTTTTTATTGGGGTTTTAGTGTATTTTGAAACTTATCAGAGACCTGTGCCAAACTGTCTCTATAAAATATATGATCAAATGCACTTTAATTGATTTATATTGCAAGCTATAGTTTCTAAATGTCCCAAAAACTAAATAGATGGATAAAAGGAATATAAGAAAAAAAAATACATCCCGATTGCTTGAACTTTTGATTGCTAATAGGAAAAGAAACACCAATGTTGACCTAGCTTCTAATCACCACTCCAAGAGCAGTTTCCTTTTACATGTTATAGTCAATGAACAACATAAATACTTTTTCAAAGATCTTATATATAAGATAATTGCCAAATATTATACTGGACGATGACAATATCATTCTTATCTAACTTAACCTTCTGTTTAGTCATCCATTCAGATAATTACATCCAACAGAGGTTTGTTAAAAGGATAATGGTATACAGAATAATTATCCGATATCCGTCCAAATCCGCGGATGCGGATATCCGATATTCGAAAATGATTTCGGATGCGGATGCGGATACGACACTATCCGCATCCGAAAGCATCCGTTGACAGTCCTATATAGTACCAAGTGAAGGTATATAAACGATTAATTTTATTTTTTTGATTCAGATTGGAAAGTTTGAAGTTTCCATACTAGATAAACCAAAGATGGTACCACACCAGGTCTTAAATTGAAATACAAGAATATTAAAATAAATGATGGGACTAGCAGCCAAAGAACTGAGATGTTAAAGCATTTAAATTGCTTCATTTTTTTTATTATTATTATCTTTTTTTAACATAGAACTGAAGTTCTTTTAATCTCAATTTGATTTAAACAGCCCAAAAACAGCATATGAAAATAAGGCCATAAGATGGCATCATACCGAAACAACATGATTAAGCTATATCCAACATGTTTTGTAACAAACAACACATTATTCAATGCTAAGTGATGCATAACTTTTTGAGCAAAACCGAACCATCAAGTATCACAGTAAATGCCTTATTTTAGAAGGATGTGACTTACATTAGGTCCATAAGTCACCGTAGCTTTCGATGTTTTACAGTTTATCTCCAAATAATGCATAGGCAGTTTGATCTTTCTAATTCTTGGCGTTTTAGTAAACAGGTACCTAGAGGCATAAGTTGAGCTATTTTATCTAGAAGCCTTGGAAACAAAAGGACGTTTTGATCTAGGAGGCAGATTTAGGCTTTGATCTTTTCTTCTCTTTGAAAGAAGTGTTTGAAATGATATAAATTCCTCTTTATTTTGATGTGTTCAACAAATAAGCTGCCCAGCCATACTTTTTCAGACCCAAGCTTCTTTGTTCTTTCATTTTCGTACATAATATATCTTCTGTTTCGGTTATAATGTATAAATTTCACATTGCTATCAATTAGGGAAATATGCAACTAAGCAAGCTAAATTATTTTTCGAAATCACTATCACCAAAATATAATTTTCAAAACATTATTTTATTTTATTATCAAAACATAAGTTACATTCCAAAATATTATTTATAACATTTCCAAAATCTTTACATTTTTTTTCCAAAAATAATAGTTTTCCATTTTTCCCAAACTTTGTATATATTTTACAAAATATTGTTTTTTTCTCAAATCATTTTATTCCTTCCAAACTATTATGTTGAAATGTCTCGTCCTAGTGTTTATGAATCTTCATCGATAACGTTGGCCAGACACATCGACCAGAATTCTTAAAGCACTCGACGGACAAGTTAAAACTAGAATAAACTGTT
The DNA here is from genome assembly GCA_030737815.1 of Allium fistulosum. Classification (NCBI taxonomy): domain Eukaryota; kingdom Viridiplantae; phylum Streptophyta; class Magnoliopsida; order Asparagales; family Amaryllidaceae; genus Allium; species Allium fistulosum. The sequence goes on from CM060901.1 coordinate 641,117,755, forward strand.
AAATTTTTTTTAATCACTTTATAAAGTCAATTTCATATTTTATAAATTCATTATCTTGCTTGTGTTAAAATATGTATTTTCAGAACTCAGATATACATCCAACTCCATCTATCATCAATAAACATTCAAATCATCACACGTCATGCATCCATAACATCAAGCAAGTATTTTGTTAATTTAATTTACTTTTTTTTCAATCCACGTTTAATTATATACATTATTACTATTACTACTACTATTGCTGCTGTTGTTTTTATTGCTTAAATAGATTTTCATTATCCATTAGCGGTTTAGGTTTGGATAACCCACTAGCTTCTATTAATATTTGTCTTCGTCTAAATTTAAGTGGGTTGATAAATATTTGATCAACAACTCCTACTCAATTCCCATTTTATAGACTAAGTTCAAATAAATAAACAATTATTTATACAACAACAAACACATCAACCAAACAAATAAACTACTAGAAAATGGCTAAATAGCGACGGGGAGGAGGGGGAGGCGACGGCTTCCGATGGGCCGTCGGCGGCCGTCGAAATCCGTCGGAAAATTGCGTATTTCTGGCCAAGCCGAGCCTCTTTTTCCCCATTTCATCAAATCTAAAATCTTAATCCCTAATTCCCAAATTCACTCCCCAAGCCTCCAATCACTAATTTCGTATTTTTACATCCTCCTCGGCTACGAATTCAACCTCTCTTGCTTTCTAGTTCAGGTATAATCTCTTATTTTCGCGAAAAATTCAATTTTTACCCTATTTCTAGATTTGCATAAGTTGATAAATTAGGGCTAATTGGTGATTGAAATTGTTTCCAATAGTGTTATAGTAGTTTCTAGCATTTCATGGTATACCTATTTCATCTTTTATCGTGAAATTACACATCCATGCATTATAGCATAAACCAACAACGGTCTTATTAGAAAAATGGCCGCCTTCTAAATCACCCTCTTTGCGATTTTCTGATTCTTTATTCGGTCGAATTTCCTCTGCTTTTTATCGACTGTGATCTCTACTGTCTGTTGCGATCATCTCTCTCGATCGCTGGTTCCTAGGGTTTCATATGGATTTGGGGGTTTTTTATTTTAGAGGTGATTTCGTGCGAAATTGCCCCGCGTTCGCTAATTTAGCTGCCGCTCTATTGGAAGTTGTGGCTCCACCGGTATCGGTATGCTTCACTTGCCCCAGCTCGGTTGAGATCTGTGTTTACTCCCATTTGTCGTGCTCGGCTTTGTCTCGTTGTAAGTTTCTGGTGGTGGGGGGGTATTTCATGGAGATCTCTCCTTGTTTCTCGTACTCAGTCCAAGATACGCCCCTCTCTGGGACGCTTCCGTGGACTGTCGATGCACCTGAGGCTGCTCCCCCTTTACCTTGCTTGTCGGCGGTCAACGGTGGTCGGGATTTCATCGCCCGATTTGAACCGTGCCTCATTGTCGGGGATGCGGTGGGAGACATGGGTTTGAACCATCTTGGGGTATGCTTTGGATCGATTGAGCTCGATTCTGAATCCATTCCTGTTGTATCTTCTTCGGTTGACAAGCAAGATTTCACCACTTGCTTTGTCCCTCGGCTATCAATTTGTGGAGCAGAGATCTTTGTTGGCTCACATGTGTCTTTTTGCGAGTTTGGGACGGTTGGCTCTGCTGGTTTTGTCAGTGAAAGTGGGGTACAGGATTTGATCACCTATCCCCATAGTCCTGAGCGGAATCGGGTATCGGGGCTTGTCCCTGATGTTATTCTGCCTGGGGGTGCTCCTTCGCTCTCAAGCGAAGCTTCCTTGGTGTCCTTGGCTGGAATTGATGGTATGCCGCCTGATAGGGTACTAGACGACTTGGAACAACCCGGTATTCTAGCATCTTTGTCCAAGTCATTATCTCGGCAGCTTGGTTTCGGTATGTGCAGGCAGGTATGTTTTGCTATTTGTGGGCAGGTGAGCATCTCTTTATTTTGTTTCATTTCCTTTGATAATTGTGGGATGTCTATTGTTTATTGGATGTCAGCTGAATTGGTATGCCGCAGTTGCCTGAGCCTTGTCACACCTTCGTGTGAGCTCCCTGACACAGCCGTCTCAAATGAGACCGGGAATGTGTCAGGTCCCTTGTTTCCTGCTGATCATTTCTCGATCATCGAGACCGTGTCGTCTTTCTATATGAAACAGCATATTAGGCCTCAATTGGTTTTGAGGGCTTTTGACTGTCGGTTAGGTGGTGACCATCCCAGGTCTTTTGTCTGGGTTGATATGCTGGTAGATCGTTGCTGGTTTTATTTGTTGAGTCTTGACGAGGCCGTTCCTATGTCGTCAATGACTTTGTCTTTATGGTATAGCCTTCTTCTGACTGGTTTCGACTGGTCCTTTCAGATCTTTCTGAGGGACTGGAGATGTTGTTTCGGGCTTTCTTCTCGCCCTGCTCGTATAGTGGCCATTCCTGACCACTATACGGACAGACCGAGAAATAGCCAACCTTTATGCCCTCCCTACCCCTCTGATTGGTCCGCCCTGCGACTCTTACCTGCTACGCGGGGCTGTTTTATTAGTGACAGTCCGGCAATGGTAAGACTCCCACAGCAATATGGGCCGCTTTCTGTTAGCGCCCTTACACTGCACTGCTCTGACACTGCTTTTTCTTCCTCATCTTTATCCGTCGTTTCGCCTCTCTCTTTTTACTCCTCATCGGTTGTGTCCTCCTTGTCGGTGTCGCATTGCTCCTGCAAGTTCGTTACACTTAGTTTTTCTGCTTCTATTTTATCTGATTGGTTTCGTCAGATGATTGGTATGCGACTGATTCGCCTTCCTTCGTTTTGCCGGTTTCCTCAGGAGCATTCGGATCTTTCGGATCAGGTGGCTCCATCTCCCTCCTATTGCTCCGCTGATTGCTCCCTACCTTCTTCTTCCTGTTCTCTGTCCATATCCATTCCCCTTATGAGTGAGGCAGAGATCGCGCTCCTTAATGAGCATCTCGACTGCCTTGCTAGGAACTCTTCGCATTCGCCTCCGCTGATTGATACCTCGATGCAATCTGAGCTGGGTCCGGGTCTTGAAGTGTTTTCAGTGGCTCCTCCCCAGCATTCCGATTCTATTCCCAGGGCGTCTCGGCGCCGATCGCGTAGAGTCCAGGCTACCCCTCGCACCATTCGCACACGCTCTATAGCGGCGTCCGAGCAGATCGATCGATCTACTCGGTACTCGCTTTACCTCGTCTGAGCACTCTTGTCTTAGTGTCCTGTCCTCGCTTTTAATGGCGAATTTGCTTTTTTGGAATGTCCGTGGTATTGGCAATGATGCGTCTTTGGCTAGGCTAAAACGCATTGTCAAAAAGCACTCTGTTGGCTTGGTCACTCTCTTGGAACCCTTTCTGGGTCCGGAAAGCATTTCCAGCACCATCTTATCCTTAGGGTTTGGCGGTGGCTCGGCCAACGTCTCGGGGAAAATTTGGATCCTTTGGTCCAAATCAATATCGGTTCAGGCAGCTTTTGATTCCCAGCAGCTTTTTTCTCTGGCCTGCTCGTCCCCTTTGTTTTCCTCTCCTTTTCTTTTTTCGGCGGTATATGCCAAATGTGATCGTTTGGAGAGATTAGCTCTCTGGTCTGACATTTTAGGGCTCGATTCGCTGGGCTTTTCTTCATCAGTGTTAGGCGGCGACTTTAATATCGTCGCCTGCCAAGCGGAAAAACGGGGAGGAGCCGCCATCAACCGTGTAGCGATGGCGGATTTTAACTCTTTCATTGTCATCTCAGGTCTGACTGAGCTTCCCTTTGTTGGCTCTGCTTTCACCTGGTCCAACAACCAAGAGGGACCGAACCGAATCCTATCCCAACTTGATCGTGTTTTCGGGTCGGAGGAGTGGTTTCGTCTCCCTTTCTCCTTTTCGATCGCGCATCTCCATCGGTCTTTCTCTGACCATGCTCCCATGGTAGTTCGCTGCTCTCCCCGCTCGTTAACGGGGCCATCTTCCTTTCGCTTCCAAAGCATGTGGATATCTCACCATTCTTTTCTTCAAGTGGTCGCTGATTCTTGGAACGCTCCTGTAGTTGCTTCTCCCTGTGAGGTGTTCGGTCGTAAGCTTAAGCGTATTAAAGCTTGCCTTAAGGATTGGAACTTACAGGTCTTTAAGAACATTTTCGATCGCGTTCGCTTGGCCGAAGAGTCTCTTATTGCAGCCGAATCCTTGCTAGACGAGGATCCTAACGTGGCTAACAAGGAGGCTTGGGCTCTAGCTCAAACCATTTTCTCCTCGAAACTTCGTATCGAGAATGACTTTCTTCGTCAAGAGGCTAGGATCAAGTGGGTAGTTGTCGGTGATACCAACTCTAAATTCTTTCACTCCTCTATTCGTAAAAAGAACAACCTACTCACGATCCGTGAGTTTTTGCGAGAGGATCTATCTACGGCCTCTTCTCCTGAAGATGTCAAAGAGACCATTCTGTCCCATTTTCAATCTTTTCTGGGCGCTCCTTCGGTCTCGGAATCTGACCCGGCTCTGCTGGCCTTCATTCCTCGTGTTATCCTTTCTCCGGAAAGCGACGTTATCGCGGATCTCCCTACCACTGAGGAGATACTTGCTTCTGTCTTCGCTTTAAGCAAGGACAGTGCCAGCGGTCCGGATGGTTTCAACGGGGTTTTTTTCCGGAGTGCTTGGTCTATTATACAGGAGGATTTTTGTCTTGCTGTTCAATCCTTTTTTTCTAGGGGATCCCTTCCTTCCAGATGGACATCTACCAACATTGTCCTTATTCCAAAATGCGAGAACCCTAGATCGTGTGTGGATTTCCGTCCTATCAGTCTTTGCAACTTTTCGAATAAATTCATTTCTAAAATCCTCTCCACTCGTTTGGCTCCCTTCCTTGAGCGCATTATCTCTCCTTCTCAAGCGGGATTTGTTAAGGGACGTTTGATTACTGATAACGTTTTGCTCGCTCAGGAACTTATCTCCCAGATCGACCGGAAGATCAGGGGTTCTAATGTTGTCTTCAAATTGGACATGGCTAAGGCCTACGATCGCATGTCCTGGTTTTTCATCATCAAGGTCTTACGGAATTTCGGTTTCCCGGAACCCCTTATTGACTTGGTGTGGAGGCTCATCTCCAACTGCTGGTTCTCTGTGCTCATTAATGGATCGGCTAATGGTTACTTTAAGGCAGGTAGGGGCTTGCGTCAAGGAGACCCTCTATCGCCATCTCCTTTTATGATCGCAGCTGAGGCTTTCGTTCACGGTCTCCAATCCTTGACTATCTACGGCTAGATTCAGCGCTTCGGGATTCCGAGGGGTTGCCCTCTAATCTCTTCCTTGTCCTTCGCAGATGACATTGTCATTTTCTCAAATGGCAGCGTCTCCTCTGTCCAACGGTTCCTCAGATTTCTTCATCAATATGAGCTATCCTCGGGCCAACTAGTTAACCCTGCCAAAAGCTGTTTCGTCCATGCGAAAGATTTGCCTCCCGATCGTGCTATTTGGATCGAGTCAGTCTCTGGATTCAAGGAAGCCACCCTTCCTCTTCATTATTTGGGTGTTGTCCTGTATCGCGGTCGAAAGCTCAATGCTATTTTCGACTCTTTGACTGATAAAGTTAGGAGTAAGATATTACGCTGGAATGCTTCTCTTCTTTCTCAGGCTGGTAGACTTGTTCTTATCAAATCCGTTTTAGATTCGATGGGAACTCATATTTTCACGGCTATGACCCCTACTTCCTCTTTCTTTCGTTCGTATCGGTCTTTGGCCTCATCTTTCTTCTGGGGCAACAAGGACAGTGTCCATCGGCACCATTGGGTGTCGTGGGACGTGGTGTGTCGACCCAAAAATGAAGGCGGTTTGGGTCTGCGCAATCCTAAGGACGCTGCTTTTGCCTGTAAATTATGGCACATATTTGGAGCTAACAACTCCTTATGGGCTTCTTTCCTCCATGCGAAATACCGCAGACTTGCGAGCTCCAACTTCTCAGGATCTCCGTCTTATGCTAGTGAGACCTGGAAGCACATGCAGTCGGTGAAGCCGTTTTCCGACGCTCATGGTGGATCTTCAGGATGGGATGGCTCCTCCTTTTCCATTCTGAAAGCCTGGTCTTCGACTAGAATCCAAGACCCCATTCTTCCGATCTTCTCTTTCATATGGGACTCTCGTATTCCACCCAAGGTCTCTATATTGATGTGGCGGATTCTCCATGATGGATTGCCACTTGACGAGAACCTCCAAAAAATCGGCATCCCTTTGGTTTCTCGTTGTAGGTGTTGCGGCAATGGGGAATCAGAATCCCTGAATCATTTGTTCTTTGGTGGATTCTCGGCCAGATCATGCTGGAATTACTTCGGAAACCTCCTAGGTATTCGTCGGTTTGCCAGCTCGCCTTCTGATCTCCGTAACTCTTGGTGGTCTGGGAATGCTGGTAAGTCTCTTCGTTCAATCGTTCTCCGCTTGATTCCCTGCCTCCTCTGTTGGCACCTATGGTGCGCGCGGAACAAGGCAACCTTCGAAAATGCTCGTATGGACCCTCCATCTATTATTCGGTGTGTAAGGAATGACGTATTCCTTGCTTTCCATGGTAGACCTTTCAAGGGCCGTTTGAGCTCCCGCTCGGAAAATCTGGTAGGTCTTCTCTCTATATCGTGTGCTTTGTCTCACGCTAGACTGGGAGTAGGTTGAACCTCGCGAGCGAGCGCTGACCTTCACCCAACGCTCACTACCCCTCCCCCTTTTTTGTGTTTAATGTTATTGTTAGTTTTTCAGATTCAGATTATGTGGCTCCTTCTATGGTCCTGTTTGTTCTTTGGTTGCCTAGTTTCGGGGTCCGACTTTCAAATATGCACTGGTTCTTCAGTGTCTTTACTGTGGTTGGTCGGCTTCTTCGGATTGTCTTGTACTTACTCAGCTGGATTTACTATGATGACGTCTTTGTTACTCTTCTTGCCACCTACCCCTATCGGCTACTTCAGTGCAACCTATCTGGGCTTCTTCTCTTCGTCGCCTCTTGCTGCCTATCTAGGAGTGAGCTTTCCCTGGATTTGAGATTTATAGATTGCTTCCTTTTCTGGTATGGCTTGGTGGTCTGGCCTTTTCCTATGGGTTAAGGTGGGTTTGTGACTGTTGGTGGATCGACTGCCCCTTCTCCCCTTCTACCTTTGGGTGGATTTGTTTCTGGCAGCTATGGTTATTTCCTCCTGTATTTTGGTTGTTTTTCTTTTCCGCTGTTTTTGGGGTGTTTATTTTGGGAGGCCTTCGCCCTTCTTGTTTTGTATTATTCTGTGAGCCCTCGAAGAAAGGCGTTTTTTCTTCTTTATTTATACATTGGTTTTTTAAAAAAAAATTATCGTGAAATTGTGAAAAATAGGTATAATTTGTCGTTGTTCGTGTATATGTAAATCGTTGTTTATGCCTTGATTCTACAATTATATATGTGTGTAGCGCTGCTACCATTTTATTGTGTTAGCTAGAATAAAATAAAATGAATGCACGAGCGAGGAGTATTATATTGTGCACGTATTGACTTATGCAACAAAAAAATGCATGAGTCTAAATTATAATTGTGTGTGTTGAAAATTGACAAAAATGTTAAACCAGCTTTAAGTTGATGTAATACGTCGAATAAATGTGTTAAATTAAAATATATTTTTGTAAATGTGAACAATTAGTAAAAATGTATTTTTTCGTAAAATACGCACATTTAATTAACTAATGTTCTTTATAGAGTTTTTGGCCCCGTCTGACGAGTGGTTTACATGATCGTTATATAAATAGTCATTTTTTTCAAAAAAACGACCATTTATATTCATCTGGTACAATGTTTGTTGGATTTGTCCCTGTATTGGACAAGTTATGAACAAAGTAAGCATTTACATTTTGTATATTACTTCGTCTTAAACGGTTCATAAAATTTCGGCCTAACTTTTCTTTTTTGTTTCCTGCGTACACGCATTTCTGTACAATGCAGGGAACAAAAGGAAAATGCTGCCGAAATTTTGTTGAATCGTTTGAGATGAAGTAATATACGAAATGTAAATGCTTACTGTGTTTGTAATGGGAAGTAGGATGCCTAACCATGGAAAAAATATCTTTTTGTACAAAATTTTGTATTGATACATTAAAAAATAAAACATGTCATATTTGAAAATATTTTTTAATCTGTATCAGAATATTCCAAATGAACAAGCTTATCCGGTAGATCTTGAGGAAAATAACGAAATAATAATTACAGACGATCATACAGATTTTGGTCCTTTGATCGATGAATCAAATGTTTTGGTAGAAGCGTTTGACAGTGCAGAGGATACTATCATAGAAAACGAGACCGAATCTGAATCAGAAGACGATGATGATTGATTAAAATCCGAATCTGATTTTTTTCAATTGATGTAACTATGTTGAATTCTTGATGTATTATGAAACTGATGTAACTATGAAACCAAATCTGTACGTTTACCATTGTTTACATGTTTTATGTCATTTCCATTTGTCATTTATTTAGCAATTTTTATTAAAAATGCAATGTACTCTGCTTATCATTGTTCATTCTAATTCCTACTACTTTTTTACTTATTATCTATGTAAAAACAGTTAGCCAAAATGATTAATTTGAATGAAACTTTAATTATCAGTTCTTAGCAGTTCAATTCAATTCAATGATTCAAGAAATGAAAGAAAAGAATTCAAACTCTAAGTCTTAAATGAAATGATTGCGCTGAGCTGGAATCAAAACAGAAGTAGCTTATTAAGTATCTAAGCTAGTGTGATAGAAAGAACAATAATATATAGTTCTTTCTATCACACTACATTACTATCAACCCGAGGTACGGAGTGGAACGAGCAGAGTGACTGGCAGGACTGGCTACGCACCTCAGACAAGGCATCTTTCTTTTTTAACAAAGTAAGCGTCCGGAGTCAGTGTAGCTCTGTATCTTTGATGAGGATGTTTAGGTTTACCCACTTCAGAATACCCGGCATGAGTAGCTGCCCAACAACGTCCCACTTGGAAAGGGCACATAGCTTCTTTCGTAGATAAATGCAATACCCTGATTCGACAAGCCGTAGAGAATGCATACGTGGTGGGGTAGAGGCTGGAAATTAATATACTAGGGACAAACTCCTATTTCCTATGAAATGCAATGATTACCGGTGTTCGCGAGAGGTATAGGATTGGCACATCAGGCATTCTCGTATATTCGTGTCGGAACATGAGACCCATTATGAATTAGGTATAACACACTTCCATTTCTATTTCCATTTCAGTCATTAATTTAGCAATTTATACCATTGATGTCATTTACGTATGAAATATACTTCATTATCATGTTGTTATTCTCTTTTGAAATGATGTGTATATATGTCATAGGATTATCGTAATGTCATCTAGAGGTAGGAGCTCTTCCCGATCTTCAGGAGGCGATGGCAGTGGTCCATCGCAAGCATCACAACGTCCTATAGTTTCATTAGTACCTAGAGCAGAGGGGTAAGAATTAAATTTTATTTAGCATCTTATTTTATTTTTTTGATATACATATGTACTTATCTGTATCATATTTAAAAATAGGGGGTTCGACCTACTTCCCTCGAAGGTTGTGTTGGACGTTTCTAGAGCTTCTTACTAGAGTAGGATGAGTGCGTGTTGGCCGAAGTGGGATAACATCCCTCTCCACATAGTAGAGTGTATTTGGCAGGATGTCCTAGTAAGTATATTTTTCTGTTTCCCATTTTTAATTCGTTTTGTCGTTTTTTTACTATTTATCGTTTACAGTTTAATATTCTTTTTGCTTTTTATCATGAAACATAGGCTGAGATAGACATTTAGACAGATGATATGCAGTTGGCACGAGGGTATTGGATGAAGAAGATGCGTAAAAACTATAGGGACTCGATATCCGAAATCAAGAAATCAGGTAAGAAACCACGTTGGATGGGGGAGAGCGTATGGCAAGCATGGTTGGGATACTGGGAAACTGACGAGGCGAAGGCAAGTATACTAATTTTTTTCAAATTATTTGACTGGTAGTAAATATCAAAAAATACATGATCGATAAATAATGTATCAAATTTTGAATGTACAGGCAGAGTCGGAAAGAAACTCTGCAAACAGAAATAAAAATCCCGTCACTCATCGCGGAGGGTCGAAGTCATTTCAGCAGTATCGACAGGAGTTGGTAAATTTACTGAATGCAAGTTGTAAATAGTTTGTGCTATATAATTTCAAATGTACAATAATTGTATGTAAAAATCAATTTCAAGAAGCTGAGGCGCATGGTCCCGTGGGCTATATGGGCGTGTTTACTCGTATGCATGTTGTCGAGCATGTAAATCTGGATGGGACAGTTTCGTATACATGGCACGACGATATATCCACCAAGAGCCATGTAAGCATATTTCATTTTATGCAGTATTAGTAATTGTTCTACTTGTTAAAATATAATGAAAGAAGATATGATGATATTAATTTGTTAATGCAGGAAAAGTTTATGGAGCAGCGCCAAAAACTCCTTGCTGATACGGATCGAGATCAGTTGACGACGGATGAGGAGGATGCTATTTTTGAGTTAGTTATGGATCCATCGGAGCATGGCAGACGATATGGATTTGGCAATCAAATGGTAAGTAAATAATATACTGGGTATCATATAAGTTTTCAAATTCAGTACATTGGTTTTGAGTCACTTCGTTATGAAAATATTATGCATTACCAAAATATATTAATTCGTTACTTGAATGTCATTTCAAAAATAAAAATAACGAAAAAGACATGTTATTTAATTTAGTTTGCCAGATATATGCATATTTTTAATTCAGTACATACATTTACAGAGATCACATAGCTAAATTAAAAATTTATTACAGGTCAGCAGTCAAAGACGGGGTAGGCAGACTAGAGCTCAGATCGATCTAGCAGAGATCAAAGATTTGCGGGCTAGAGTGGCGCAGCTAGAGGAGCAGGACCGTTGGCAGGCCATAGAGACCACACAGTAGCTAGACCAGCGTATCGCCGAGTACATGCAGCAGTATGGTGGCCACTTCCCTTCCTCTGCTGGCTCAGGTTCGGGAGGAGATTGATTGATTGCTTTGGTCGGTATGTTTTTTTGTTTTGTATGATTTATGTACAATGTTATGATACAATTAGCTATTTTGTTGCATAATTATGTGGATGTTGGGATGTAGGAATTGATAGAACATTTGGTGTTGTGGATATTATTATGTATTGTACATTAGTTTGGGTAATGGTTATGTGTTTTGACTTAATTTTATGTATTTTTTGTTCGGTGAATTGTGTATAGTTTGGTTTTTGATATTTGGTTGGAATATTATATATTGAATTCTACAGTATTGGTGGAATAGTATTTGTATGGGAAATGTGGATGGAAGGCTATATTGCAGCAGAAATACAGAAAAAATGCAGCAGATTTTCGACGGCTTTTAAGTTATATTTTTCTGACGGCTTCCGACAGCTTTTAGATCATTTTTTCTAACGACTTCCGACACTTGTCGAAAGCCGTCGGAAATCCAAACGGCAAACTGTGTCGGAGGCCGTCAGAATTACTGCACCCCGACGCCTTATTTTCCGACGGCTTTTTCCGACAGCTTCCGACGGCCGCCGACGGTTTTCAGCCATCGGAAAATGCCTTTTTTCTTGTAGTATATACCCTATACAAAGCAGAAAGCTATTTGTTTGCATCCACTGCACACTCCGATCTTCACTTTATCAAGCAACCCTATACAAAGCCACATAGAGGTTTATTCGCCATTTTCAATGCCGACACTACTCATCGGGATAACCACTTCTTATTTCATTGTCTTCCTCAAAAATTTATCCTAGATGAATACATCGAAGTGATAGAGATAACATATATATGTATATCAAGAAAAAAACATGTACGTCCCTTGATGATTACCCCAGTAAACATCGTATATTCCTATTATCCCTTTAATATACGGTAACTACCCAACACACCCAAGGAGACAGGGATTTTAAGTCTCTCTAAGGTCAAAACTCATGTCTCTTATATATAATGTATTATTCTGTACATGTTCTGATACCATTTTGTAGCACCCCACCTCTATACTCATACTATCCAAGAGTATTACAGTGTAATACTGTCAGATAATATAGAGAATGAGGCTATATGGGATACACATATGAATATTCCCATGGACTAACACTGGTACATTTTAAAAACATCTGATAAATAACTAATCAGTACGTACACGGTATCAGTACAAAGCAATAGACACATGTTCCTTCAGGAAAGAACAATACATAATATATAGTAAAATAACAAAGAACAGAGAATCAATCGTAGTGATAACATATAACATATAAAATATTTAATGTTATAAGAATACAATTCAACTCAATGTCAATTATATTACATACAATGTATCTGATATCATATATAATCCTAATATTATACTCCTCTAAGCCCAGTAAAACACAAGTTGGCTATGTCGTCCTTGTACCTGAAATGTCTCGGACTGACCCAAGTATTATATAAATAATAAACGAGTCAGACTATATCTAAATCCAATGTTAATGAACATATGGTATTCGGTATATACTAGGTAATGACATAATAATGTTGTCTCGTATAAACTCAATATCATATAACGTAAAACATCACAAAACCCAATATAAAATGTCATCACCCATATAACCAGTTCAATATAAATCATGAATGCTATATCCAATGGGTGGATCACCTATTACAATAAAACTTCATCATAGAAAATGAATCTATCAAGTAAATCGGGCAAACACATAGCAATGCTCTAATACAATATCATAAAATCATATAATCAATGGATAATGTGAGATAGCACATCGAATCATCCAAACGATATCCAAGATCATGCAAATCACAAAGATAATCCAATACAATCCAAATCAATAATAAAGGCTATCTCAATATATCAAATCACCAAACAATATAGATATAACAGGGACTGACTACACTTTAGACTCAACCATTCTCTAGTCTAGTCAACTCATTAAAGGAAAGAGACATATATGCCAATCCACTATACATACATACCTTGAATCTAATAGGAAACTGACAATCGCCTACCACAAGCCTGCTTCAGGAACACAGATCTACTCGCCACCCGCAAAGTAACCATCTATTCTTATGGTCTTCAAGGTATATATCAATCTACTATACTCACATACCCTAAACTAGATAGGGAGACTGACAACCGCCTACCGCAAGCCTGCTCCAGGAACCCAGGTCTACTCGTCTACCACAGAGTACCGTCTATTCCTACAGTCTTCAGTTACCTCTACGGACATCGTGACTCCATCCACCAGTGGCTTATCTATGCGTAGCTCTAGTCATGACCCTGCTTGGCCCCTAATGGTAACAGACTGCTGGCCTAAGCGACACAAAGGGGTATGAGCAAAAACCCATCTAATACTAATATTCTGATGTGCATCAAAGAGACATATAACTACGGTGTCGCGGATTTAGGGCGTGACACCACGATCGGGCGGCCAGGGTGGATACTGGCCAATCTTGTTCACTCCCGAAAAATAAAGGAGGTTGGTCACAATGTGGATGGTCATATAGTACTCATATCCTCACGCTATTTATATCTCTAATAATAAGCCGACACGTAGCTCTCATACAAATATCTATCAATAAGATACTCCTCACCGAGTATCACATGAACCCATGAGTGTAATCCTCGTTTGAGTGACATTTACTTACAACAAATAAATAAACAAATAACATTACAGTGTCTCATACCACCGTATGTTATTTGGATAATTATTCAATGTTCATAAACTACACTCGATCCATACTATATGTCTCTATATGACAAGTCCAATGAATAACCAAAAGTATTATTGAATGCCCCATCCCAAACGACATTACTAATCTGATTATTCAAATTTCTCATCACACAGAAATAAAATTTCACAAATCAAATAGAAGGATGTCATCAGCGTATCATATTAAAATCATCAAACAAATCTATATCAGCGGTGAATCACTCATATCATATAAACCAATATTGAGAAGATAAGAAATCAGAAACTCATAAATCATTGCAAAATATTTATATATTCCAAATCAATATACAGGGAATGATTGATCTGGAGAATTATAAAATAGATTATCCAAATCAATATAATTATAAAACTACTAAATTGATATCTCATAAAATCATTTATATTATTTTATCTCATATAAGAAAATAAATACTTAAAAATAAACAATAAATAGGTATTTAAAATTAATTTAATTTGATAATCATTTGCATATTCAGAAAGTAAATATACTTGTTTTTGAACTCCAAAATAGTTTTAGAAGTTAAACATTTATATAATTCTTATTTCATAGTTTTCTAAGACAATTATTATTTTTAAGCAACTTTAAACCAACCAAAACCAATTCTATAAGTTTAAATTTAAATAATGCTTAACAAAACTCATTTACAACATATAAATTTATAAAACAAAACGAATACGAAGAGATGGATAATAAATTCATATTCCAAAATTAATTTAGTAATCATCTAAACTCTGATATAATTTAATATTTACAATAAATAACTAATTTTCCAGTTTTATATAAACTTAATTGATTATTAAATATTTACTAATAATATTGGAAATCTCAATTTAAATTCCCGAAATAATTTATAAAACAAATTATTACATATAAAAGTTGTTTCATATTTTATATAATCAGTTACTATTATTAAGTAATATTATACTGCCTAAAACAATTTAATATATTCAAAATCTTTTACACATCGCTTAGAAATAATATTATTGATTTCATATTATATTTTATGAAAATATTTATATATTATATTTTCCTTCTAAAACAATTCTAAACTTATAATATTTTACCATATTGATTTGAAATACAGTTTTATAATTAATAGAAAACTATATTTCTATTTATAATTAAAATATATTTGTAAATTAAAAGTAGCTAAATTGAATAATATATTAAGTAAATTGCTTATGGATTAACATACAAAAAATTGTCTAATTCAATTCACAAATGGATAGAACTCCATTTGTAAATCGATACATCCAGCTAAAATGAAATCTCCTAAATAATCCATAATGGTATCCAATTCTACACAATCAATCCAATCCAACAATCAATAATCCATGACACAAAATTAATTTCAATCAAACAATTCAATTTCATCCAATATTGCAACAAGTAATCGACATCATCTAAATTCATCACAATACTAAACAAACAATTCAACCATGCAAATTCAGTCATCAATCGGGATAATATATATATATATATATATATCTGTGTGTGTGTGTGTGTGTCCTCAATGCAATATAGATATAGTTGTGAGTTTAAAGAAATACTCACCGAATCAAGCGGAACTACTGTCATTATCGTCGTTGTACCACCATGACGTGGTTCATCGCATCACCAGCAATCCGCTCGCTGCCTCGAACACAAGCATATCAACTGCCATGATTTCTTTGTCGCCAATATCCACCGAAACTTTGCCAACGCCCCCTCCTCCTCAAAACACGTGACGCCAGGTCGTCGACATCAATTCCAATCGCGACGCCACAAGCCGCATCGACCACGCTCAAACCCTACTCGATATCGTCTCCAGAACCTTGCTCGACCTCCCATGTCGCTCGCCACCAGGCTTCACGCCTTCGACCTAGCATCATGGCCTCCTTCAAGTCGAGTCGCCTTCTATAGAACAATCTCACGATTCGTTTTTTTCTTCTATGAATTGATTTTTGCATAAGTTGATTTTTAAGGTTCTAGGTTTTTTTTGAATGGAACCAGGGGGTTCTACTGGCTAATCAAAAGAATATAAGGAGAGTTCTAGAGAGGATTGAGTTTGGGCTCGATTATTTTCTTTAAGCTTGATTTGTTTGGACCTTACTAATTTAGTTAATTTCTTTTCTTTTTATTTTAAAGGATCCTTAAATTTATATATAATAAATTTATACTCAATATAATTTTGATTGACATTTCATTCTACAAATTACATTTCGATAATTGGGTAATTTTATTCAATTTTGATATATTGTTTGAAAAAAATTTATTAATTTAATGCAATTTATTTAAAAAAAATCTTTTATTAGATAAACTTCAAATAAATAAGAATTTATTTCCTAAATAATAATTTTTAAAGTCAAATTCAAACAATTTTATTTTAATTAATTTACTTATTTACACGGCATAGAAAATAGGGTTGCTACAGGGGACTTCAAGGAGGAAACCTAATGAAAAAGGTCTTGGTGAAGATACATAGCCAAAAATTAGCTAAGTAGTCGGATTGTTACTGACTACTTCTGGTTAGTACAACCTTGAATTCCTCTAGCCAATGAAGGCCAAACTTCTAGGCGATGTTGAAGGGTCCATGTAGGTCATGCTGATGGTGTTCATTCATTCATTTGATGTTCGGTTGTGGTGTGGCAATGCAATAAACAAGGAATCAAGGTTGGATGCTTTGATGTGTTGACTTCGAAACCTTGGAGTGTTAGTTCTATGGTTGATGAGGATATTTAGAAGTGTTCCGATGATAGTGGGTCAATGATTAGAGCCGAAGTGATGATCAAAAGGGCGGGTTCAACGGGGAGAGCTTATGAGTGGAATTATGATTGTGTTCCAGATATGAGTAGAATGGGATTATGATAGTGTTCCATTATGAAGGCGTGTGTGAAGGGACCGTTGACACTCGGAGGTTTCCTTTATGCTCATGTAGAATGTGTGCATAGGGATGCCCACATGGATTATGACTGTGCCCGAATCTTATGACTATGGATTACCCTAGAACTTATGGCTGTGGGTCTATTTCTTCGCCTTACAAAGTGGCATAGATTAAGAACCATGGAATCGAGATTTTATTGGATCTTTGGCTTATGATTGTGCCATATGAGTTGTCTTGTATCCAAGCACATTAAGTGACAGTGAAGATTATTTGATGGATTCTATGTTTTCTTTGGATACTTTCTTCTATAGTCTATCAGTCTAGGGATGTCACCTGAGATAGGTGGATAGAGATTCCTGAACACCGGTCATTGTAGTTAGGTTGTAGTACACCTTTATGAAGTATTTAGAAATAGCATATTATGTTCGTCATGTGCTAACTCTTTGGTTGTAGGGACAGGTCAGGTATGGTTCCTATACCCTTGTTCCTTACTATAATGACTTATATAGTATTTTGAGATTCATTTATCGCTCACATTAGACTATTGACTGACTCGAGGTTTTATGCTTTGCTTCTTATTATCTCGAGTTCTCTTAAATGAGTAGACTAGATAGCAAGTCTAGGTGTACACGATGGTTGT
Source organism: Allium fistulosum (assembly GCA_030737815.1). Taxonomy (NCBI): domain Eukaryota; kingdom Viridiplantae; phylum Streptophyta; class Magnoliopsida; order Asparagales; family Amaryllidaceae; genus Allium; species Allium fistulosum. Next base: position 641,135,009 of record CM060901.1, read on the forward strand.
GCAAAAACCAAACTAGATGGAGCTTTCTTATATATATATATATGGATATACCATTTCTTATTCCATTGTGCAACACTATAAAGCCTAAGCAGTGTTTGTTTTACTACTGACAGTTTTCTTTGATTTTATTTCCATTTGTTTCAACTTTATTACTATGTTGTATAACTCTATAGATCCGTGCTTTGATATTTGGTTCACTTAGTTAATACTGTCTCTCTCGTTTTTCATCTATGATGTGTATTATATTTATTCTGTTGCACTGTGAGATATACGACAGGTTCTGAAATATTTTATTTCTTTTCTTTCATCGACAATCATCCTACATTGGTTGGGCACCGCAGCAGTGCACTATTTAGTTATATTAGGTGCCAGTAGTGTAAGGCGGTTGTTACCCGGCTATTTGGCCCGGTTACGAGAGGCTTGTCAAGCAAGCACACCTTTCGACATATAAACTTCATTCGGCCTGAATGCCGTTCGGCATAGACGTGTGGTTCGGCCTGAATGCCGTTCGGCATAGTCATGTGGCTCGGCTTGGATGCCGTTCGGCATAGACGTGTGGCTTAGCCTGGATGTCGTTCGGCATAGGCATGTGGTTCGGCCTAGACATTTTGGATCAGCTTGGATGTCGTTCGGCTTTAAAGAGAGGATCAACATTCAACCTTGAGGAGGGTGTCGTCGTTTGGCATATATCGCTCGGCATACCTCACTCGGCAACTACGCCCGGTCATGACAGTACGACATGCCTGGCTCGGTGCATACTAGAGGTGTTAACAAGTTGTCAAGCCCACGACAAAGTAAGGGCGATCGGCATGACTTCGCTTCGAGTCAACTCACTACTTGCTTCGATTCTCCTGAGGGTTTACTTCGAGTCACTTGATGGTCGACTAGACAATTCTCGACCGGCATTTCTCGCTTGGCATGACTCGTTCGGCATGTCTGGCTCGGTGCGCAGAAGTTACCTACTGTGGGCCAAGATACCTTGTTCCTGGGCCCGTGAGGGAAGTCCAGTCTATCTTCGCCTATAAATAGAGGGGTAGGGGCGTAGTGAAAAGGGACCTTTTTTGGAGAACACTGGGGAGACTCTGCCATTTTCAAGACTCATTCCTTTTCAATTAGAACTTGTATTCAAGTTGTTGGTGTACGGATTGTATCTGTATTCAATTATTTGAAAAAGAAATAAAGATTAAACTCAAAGTGGACGTAGGCAGTTACGCCGAACCACTATAAATATGGTATTCTAGTTTCTGCAGTTAATTTTGCATACATTCCACTATTTTAATTTTCTATCTTCATTAATCACTCTACACAAATCTTTTCTCGGGTGTTAGTGACCAATTTTGGTGCTAACATTTTGGTGCCTTCACTGAGAACTCATTCTCAGGTTATTAGGATCTACTTTGTAGCTACTGGATTGAAGAAATCCCCCGAAGGAGATCCAAGTCATTCACAGGAAGTCCGTTGATTCTACTCAGAGTTTCTACCTAACTCTATAATGGGAAGACCACGTACCAGATCAGCCTTACACAACACGGACGTAAACGAGACTGCTAGCATCCAGGGAATAGGACCTAGCAATCAACAGGTTAATCTGGGCGTAGGGACTGTCACCGCCCAAAACCAAATGGAAGTTGTCACTAGGACAGAGTTCAACGAGCTAATGAGAGAACTCATGGAAAGCAGGAGACAACTTAGCGAACAGATCCAAGCCAACGCCAACCTTATGACTCAGCTTACTCAACAACAGCATCAGAATGTTGGAGGAAGCCCCGCTCCTTCCTCCTCATCCGACAACTCTTCTTCGTCCGATGAATCTCCCAGTCGTAGACGTCGTAGAACAGAAACAACGCAAGCAGGTGCTGCTGATCGATCAACCAGGGATGGTCCGGGTTCCCTACCTGGAGCAATGGCCCCTCACTTACACCAAGAAAATCACACTCAAGCTGGAACGGGAAACTTAGGATCTGGAGTACGAGTGGAGGCTGGACAGACGGCACACCAAGGTCCTAATGGTGCTGATCCCCAGGATACACACTTGGTAGATCGCAACCAGAGGAGACACCGACTAGAACGGTCTCACGGGACAGACACCAACCTGCCATCTTCCATACAAACCCCAGACCTATCAGCTATGGTCAAACAGCTGATGAGAGAGAATCAAGGCTTATCAAATGATGATTGGGGGATATCCAGGAGTCATACTCCATTTATAGATGCTATCTTACAGGCCGAGTACCCTAGGAAGTTTAACATGCCGGCTATTCCGGCCTATGAAGGAAAGACTGATCCCCGACAGCATGTGATGAGATATGAATGGAAAATGGACTTAGCTAGAGCAAACGATGCAACTAAGTGTAGATGCTTCCCAATAACTTTATCTGGAATCGCTACCATGCGGTTCACCTGACTTCCTTCATGGACTATCTCCAACTTTGATGAGTTAGCGACAAAATTTGTGGAACAGTTCATGATTCATGCCACCCATCCCAAGGACGTGATGTCCTTGTCCAGTATGATTCAGGCTCCAGGGGAGTCGTTAAAAGAGTATTTACAAAGATTCCACGTTGCCGCAACTGAAGTTAGCAACCCTAACGACCATGTTATTTTAATGGCCATGATGCGAGGGGTAAATCCGGATTCAGAGTTTGGAGATTGGTTGGGGGGAAATCCTTCGACTATGCCGGAACGTTTTTATGCAAAGGCACACCAATTTATAAGAAGGGAGGAAGCTAGGTGGACGAGGCGAGACAATGCACCCGTACCTAGCAAGGAGACAGTGTAGAGCAACATTGCTGTAAAACAATCCAGTGACAACTCTGGAAAGGTACAAGTCAATGTCCAAAACAAGCCTGAACAATCTAAAGAATCTGGTGGGGGAAATCCCAGAAAGAAAAGGGAGGCTGGAAAGTGGAAACCAAGGATCCCAACTTACAATGAATAGATTCCTCTGAACGCATCTCCGAAGAATATTTACCTGTCGACTTGTAATACTTTCCAATATCGAAAGCCACGACCAAAAGAGTCCACCGAGGAGCAAAAGCGGACTGGGAAGTAATTCCGCTTCCATGAAACTTATGGGCACAATATCGAGGAGTGTAGGCACCTCCACGACGCTATAGAAAAGCTGGTTCGACAGAAGAAGTTGCAGGAATTGGTCAAGACTCCGCCGGAGGGTGGACAAGGAGCATCAGACCCCGGTCACGGGCAGGCTCCACGCTATCCTGGGGAACCAGCTCAGATCGTAGGAAGACTAATCATAAACACGATAGTCGGAGGGCTTCACCCGGCAGACAAGGGTTGGCAAGAGATGGAACGTTATGTTAGTTCCCTAAAGCATGCAGATTTCGAATGTTATTCAAACACGGAAGATGGTACCCCAGCTAAACAACAACGAATGATGACGGACGATATAGTGTTTAGAAGTAGAGATGCCGATCAGGTGGAGGCACCTACCATTGACCCGATGGTCATCTTGGCCACTATCGGGCCAGCATTTGTGAGAAGAATACTGATTGACTGTGGAAGTTCTGTTAATATCATCTTCAAAAAGGCACATGATCAGATGAAGATGGAGACAAAGGACCTAAAACCATCTAAAGCCCGTATTCATGGCTTTAATGGTGCGGCTACCGATGCGGTGGGCTTTGTTGAATTGCTAATTGAACTTGGGGAAGGTGAACATAGAAGAGTGCAGATCCTGCCGTTCGTTGTTTTGGATGTCGATTCTCCGTATAATGTGTTTCAGGGTCGACCGGCTAGTGAGAAAAGCGAATGGGAAATGGAGGACCTGTGTTGATTACTCAGACTTGAACAAGGTTTGCCCTAAGGATAGTTTCCCTTTACCCAGAATTGACTAGCTGGTCGATTCAACCACCGGGCATGAGTTACTATCATTTATGGACGCGTACTCGAGATACAATCAAATCCCGATGCACATTCCAGATCAGGAGCACACTAACTTTGTCACGGATGTCGGACTGTATTGTTATATGGTAATGCCTTTTGGACTAAAGAATGCAGGAGCGACTTATCAGCGCTTGGTGAATCGGATGTTTAAAGACCAAATTGGTAGAACAATGGAAGTCTATGTGGATGACATGCTTGTGAAATCACGACAGTCAAACGACCACATTCGAGACTTGGTGGAAATGTTCGACCTACTCAGGTATTATGGAATGAAATTAACCAACTGAAGTGTTCCTTTGGCGTCGCATCAGGAAAGTTTTTGAGTTTTATTGTCAATGCACAAGGAATTGAAGCTAACCCAGAAAAGATTCAGGCAATTCGAGACATTCAAGTTCCCAAAACTGTAAAGCAAGTACAAAGCCTGAACGAAAAAGTGGCCGCGCTGAGTCGATTCATATCCAGAGCGACCGACAAGTCCATTCCTTTCTTCGATGTAATAAAGAAAGGGAAGAGAAATTTTGAATGGACGCCCAACTGCGAGGATTCCGAGCTCTGGTGAGACATTTGGAAAGTCCTCAGTGCTGTCGAAGCCTATAGACCACGAAGTGTTATATGTATACTTGGTCGTATCTCAACATGCCATCAGTACAGCTTTGGTTCGCGAGGAGGACCGAGTTCAAAAGCCGGTGTACTATGTCAGTAAACATTTAACGGGGGCAGAAAGAAATTATCCTAAAATCGAGAAGCTGGCCTACTGCTTGGTGATTGAATCATGCAAGCTTCGTCCATACTCCCAGGCACACCCGATCAATGTTTACACCGATCAACCTCTACGACAGGTGCTCCAGCGACCAGAAACCTCTAGAAGGTTGCTAAAGTGGAACATCGAGTTAAGTTAATTCGATATCACCTACCTGCCGTGGAGGGCTATTCAAGGACAGGTGTTAGCAGACTTTATTGCAGAATTCACAATACCTGTCAAGCAAAGTAATGAAGACGTTATTCCCCCCATTCGATGGAAGTTATACACCGATGGGGCGTCAAATGACCGTTGTTCCGAACCTGGTGTCATTCTTGTGACTCTCAAAAACCGATCGATTTGTTATGCTTTGAAGCTTGATTTCCCGGCTACGAATAACGAGGCAGAGTATGAAGCATTGCTCGCTGGCTTAAAACTTGTCAGGGAGCTCGAAATAAAAACGATTGAAATCTTTTGTGACTCTCAATTGGTGGTGTACCAAGTGTGGGGAGATTATCAAGCAAAGGGGCAAAGGCTTGCTCCATACCTCGCTCGGGTTCAAGAACTTTTGGTAGACCTTGAATATTATGATATTTTGCATGTCGCGCATGAACAAAAGAGGGAAGCTGATTCATTAGCAAAATTCGCAAGTACTGGCAATGCACAACAGATGGGCTTGGTTCCTGTTGAAGTTTTGCAATTTCCAAGTATAAACGAGATGGAAATAGACTTTCTGCTAGAAGCAGAAATTGAAGAGGAGTCATGGATAACCCCATTCAAGTAGTACCTGTTACATGGAGCATTGCCTGAAAAGAAGAACGAAAGATGACAAGTCATTCGCAAAGCCTCAAGATATGTGATGTAGGAGGGAATAATGTACCGAAAAGGGTTCTCGGTTCCATTACTTCGTTGCATCGCCCACGACGAGATAAAATGGGTCTTGAAAGAAGTTCATAAGGGCGAATATAGCGACCATACTGCGGGGCAGACACTGGCAAAAAAGATCCTCCACTATGGATACTATTGGCCCACTGTAAATCGGGATGCTGCGGACTATGTAAGAAAATGTGACAAATGTCAAAAGTTTGCGAAAATCCCGAGAGCTCCGCCAGCGGAACTCACACAAATGGTTAGTCCTTAGCCATTTGCGATTTGGGGGATCGATATAATCGGTTCCTTACCAATTTACAGAGGTGGTGCAAAATATGCAATTGTTGCAGTCCATTACTTTACTAAGTGGGCAGAAGTAGAGCCTCTAGCCACGATCACCACCAAAAAAGTAATTAATTTCGTTGTGCGAAACATCATATGCCGTTTTGGCCTCCCACGAACTATCATCACGGACAATGGAACTCAATTTGAAAGTAGAGAGTTCAAAGAATTTTGCCAAAAATATCACATTGAGAAAAGGTTTTCGGCGGTCGCTCACCCTAAAGCGAATGGACAAGTGGAAGCCGTAAATAAGATAATCAAGTCCATATTAAAGAAACGATTGGAAAAGGCTAGAGGCAAGTGGGTGGATGAGCTTCCAATAGCGCTCTGGGCTTACAGAACCACCCACAAGTCCGCGACTGGCCATACTCCATTCACCTTGGCATACGACACTGAAGTTGTGATACCCGTGGAACTTGAAGTTCCTTCTCATCGGGTAACTTATTATGATCCCAAGTCGAATCGGAACCTCCTATTAGAATCACTGGACTTTATTGACGAAAAACATGAAGAAGCTGATTTAAGAGCAGCTGCACATGGGCACCGAGTTGCTCGATATTATAATGAAAAAGTTAGACCGAGAATTTTCAATGTGGGTGATCTCGTTTTGAAGTGAGTTTTTCCGACCCCATCATATCTGAATCCCACATGGGAAGGTCCGTATGTCATTGAACGGAGGCTTGGAGAAGGAACTTTCAAGCTAGCGACCGTAGATGGCATGACACTTCCTTGTGCATGGAATAGTGAGCATTTGCGTCGTTATTACACCTAGTCTATTTTCTTTCGCATTGTAGTTGCAATTATTTCCAGTGTATTTTCGTTTTATTGTTTTTAGTTTTTGGCATGTAACAAGACATTCCAGTGTGTTCCCATTTATTATAATCAATAAAGGCTCGAAGCCATCTTTTTCTTTAACTATTAATGTTTCTGTATGCCGCAATTCCATGACAAAAAATTAAGTTACATTAATCTGTCTGGCATATAAACGCACATTCAAACTAAAAAGAAAAATAAATCTCTAAGTCCTCAAAGTGCGGACTAGAGTACTCTCAGTCCCCAGAGTGCGGACTAGAGTATAAACGACTTGAAAAAATATCTAAGTCCCCAGAGTGCGGACTAGAGTACTCTGAGTCCCTAGAGTGCGGATTAGAGTATAAACGACTTGAAAAAATTTCTAAGTTTCCAGAGTGCGGACTAGAGTACTCTGAGTCCCCAGAGTGCGGACTAGAGTATAAACGACTTGAAAAAATCTCTAAGTCCCCAGAGTGCAGACTAGAGTATAAACGATTTAAAAATCTCTAAGTCCCCATAGTGCGGACTAGAGTACTCTGAGTCCCCAGAGTGCAGACTAGAACGATTTAAAAATCTCTAAGTCCCCAGAGTGCAGACTAGAGTATAAACGACTTGAAAAAATCTCTAAGTCCCCAGAGTGTGGACTAGAGTACTCTGAGTCCCCAGAGTACAGACTAGAGTATAAACGACTTGAAAAAATATCTAAGTCCCCAGAGTGCAGACTAAAACTGAAGCAATTTAGAAAACTCCGTGTCATGTGGAAGTGAGCAAGTACTTGCCTGACCCACATAACTTTGGATTTCAAACACAAGACGGATGGTGAAGCTAACCATCGAACATCATTAGAAAAAAATAATATATTCACTAATCCCAAAACAGAGTTCCACTACAATTCCTCCTAAACTCGGAGTTAAAAGCCTATTAACATCGACTACGAAAATAACTAGAAATAATTACATAATCCGAGCTTATTCATGTTAAATGAAGCATGATAGCTACTTCTTCGACTTCTTCTCCTTCTTCAGTTTCTCTGAAGACTCCTCCTCTACGCGTTTTCTCTTGGACGTTTTGCTCGCTAGAGAAAGGGTGTCAGAGGAAGGAGGAACTTCTAACGACCTGGTCCCACCTGGAAGAATAACCTTTAAAGGCCTGTTCAGTGGGTCATCGAGTTCTACCACTTGAGACTCAGCCTTAATCTTAGTTTTCTTTTTCCCCTCTTCGATGATCTGTTCCTCCATGCTTAGCTTTGAAGTATGTTTGGAGGCGCCTTTAATTTCAACTTCATAATGTTCTTCTAGAGGAGGGGTTTTTAGACTTGTCTTCATCGAGCGCCTCAATCACTTGAGCGCCAGGTCCAGGAGTCTCTTCGGTTTGAATAGCCTCTCCCATTTTCTCCTCTCTCTCCAGGGCGACATCGCTCCTTGGAGTAGGTTTGGGATCAAGACGGCCTACACGAATTCATAAGAAACAAATGTTAGGTTACATTTATCACTCGTTGAAAACGAGAACCCTTTGAACTTTGGAGGAAAAGTTATGTACCAATCTCTGGTTGACTCTCAACTATTCGGGGAGTTTCGCCTTTTGGAATAGGAGATAGAACGTGAATATTAAGTCCAGGGTCTTCTAGGTCATAGCCAATATGTTGCTCGAAGGGGTCAAGTGATGGGCTACTAGACGGCTGAGCAGGGAGGGGAATCGGAGACTCGGTTCCAGATGGACCAGCAATGGCATCTTTTCCTTTTGATAAGGGGGAGTCTCTGCTGTAAAGAGCCTTCGCCGCAGACAAGTCCGAAGGCTCATTCCCCCGAAGAAATTCCTTCACTAAAGCTTCTTCGTCGATCTCTTCCGTTCCCAACTCAACCTTTTTGATTTTGATTAAAGTGTCCCATGCTTCGGCCAAAGATTCGAGGTAACCCTCACCAAGAAATGTTAAGTCGCGATGCATGAGAACTCGAGCAATATATTCAGCTATGAGGGGATTAAACATACACTTGATTTCCTCCCTACCAGCCTCAATAGCCGCCTCAAGGAGAGAATCAATTCCTGAGAGCGCTATTCTTTTACCCTCCTCACAGACTTCCTCTTTCAGCGCTTCGACTTTGGAGAGATCTTCATCGAGCTTTGTTTTCAGGAGTCGCGTAGGAACAATTTCATCGCAATATCGTTGCGAATCCTCTTGAGTAGCAGTCTTTTCTTCCTTATCTCTGAGAAGTAGCTCTTCCAACTCTTTGACTCGTTGAGCGAATGCATCTCTCCTTTTGAACGGAGTCTTTCTCTAAAGCTAAAGTGCCACAGCGTTGGACAACTTCATCGATCTCCTTTTTGTGTGTGGCCTCCAAGCGACTGACTGCCTCAGCAGTATCTTTAGCGTTCTTTTTGGCGGCCTCAAGTTGAGATTTATATGTGGAAAGCTCTTTATCTTGGGCTCTAATGGTGTCTTTGTCATGGATGGCCTCAATCTTCAGACGATCGATTTCATGTTGGCGTTCCATAGAAACTTCTGAAACTTTTTCTGCCAAGTGAATGAATGTGTCATGTTGGACGTAAACATCATTGTTGCAAGAAATGGCACTCTGGTTAACATGCCCCGGAATAGGATGGATGGTTGGAAGAAATTTTAGTCCGTCAAAGCATATTTTTGGGAATGTGGCTTTAAGCTCAGTAAGTTTCTCCGCTATCGACGGATCGTGTGCAGGGGTAGAGGAAGTTTGTTTAGTTGAAAGCACGGACTTCTTATGAACCTCCCGAGATTGCCTATTACTTGAGGAACCCGAGTATTGGTCGTGAGGAGTTTCAGATTGCGATCCCCTTTGACCTAATTTTTGACTGCCTTGTTTCGGTGGAGGAGGAGGATTATTGGAGTACGATGAGTGATTGTGAATTTTCCTTCGAGAAGATGAATCTCGGGGGCGATAATCTCTATCGCTGTCGTCATCTCTATCTCGGCGTTTTCCATATCCAGAGTCTCGGCCGGAAGGATGGAAAATAGAAGAGCCGCGAAGGCGGTCGAATCCATGTGAGCGTCCCATATCACCTGCGCAGAAGTTAAGTGATGGAAAGTTAGCAAAAATGGCATGATGGCTAAAGTTTAAGTGCAAGGTGAAGTGTAAGTGTTTGTGTGTGTCCTAGTGTTTCCCCCTGACGGACCAGTTTCTTTAGCTTTACTTATCGGAGTTTTTTCTCCTTGGTGATGGGCTTGAACGTCTTCACCGCCTCTCGCCGGTGAGTGAAGTTTTATGGCTTCCAGGTCGTCGAAACCGTAGTTGAGAAAATCATCGAAAATTGTAAGGTCAGACAAGCCTTTCAATGAACCCTCTAAGTGTTGTGGAGACGGCTCTTTCTCCATCGGAGTAATGGTCACTTTCGAAGTTCCGCCCACTACCTTCTTCCTCAACTTGTAAGCTAGTTTATTTATTCCTTTTAAAGGGGAAGGTGGTTCATCAGTGCCATGTGCTACAACTGCTGGTTCCGAAGCAGGACTTACACTCTCACCCGGAGCTCCAGCCTCTTTTATTTCACCTTCCTCATATACATCGGGAGTCTCTCTTGTCAAAGGCACCGAAGGCCCAGCTTGCCTTTTGCCTTTATCCAAGGTAGGTCTGGTTGTGGTGGCACTATGAGGAAGACTTATTCGGAAACCTTCTGCCAACAATCCAAATCTTGAGAGTGATTCATTGGAAATGATGAATTTGATGTCTCGGTCTCCCGCGGGAACAGCTCGAATAGCTTCGACGGCCTCAGAGTACCCGGAGCCTTCGGGACGTGGGCTAATACCTATAAAAATTGAAAAATGGTTAAAAAGAATGCACTTTCTGCCACGTACAACTATTGATCTAGAAAAGGAACTTACTCCCTTCCAGCCATCTCCTCGCAAAGCCGGGGCAGCGAACATAAAACCATTCCATTTTGTATAGGGCAAAATTTCTCCACGCCCCTGTTAAGATTTGGCACTTGGAGTGTGGCTCGAGGAATATGAAGGATGGGCTATCGGACCGTCTTTTGAAATGATAGATATATTGGATATCCCGAGGTGTGGGTAGTCTGAACAGAACACTCATGAAAAGAATACACGTGCCGTAGAGGAACGCATGACTATTGGGATGTAATTGTGCTAGGGCGATCTCCATATATTACAGCACGTCACGAAGGAAGGAGCTGAAAGCTGGCACACTACCAAGCTAGCACATGAATTTGTTGCAGGCCGTATACCCGATTGGGGGGCAGGTGGGGACGATCTTGTCCCGATGGAACCGACATGACATCAAAAGGGATCAGTGGATTGAGCATAGTCGGCAAAGAGCGTTTTCGTTGATTCTCGAGGCTTGAGAATCGACCGGATTGTCTAGGATAATTGCTGCATCTATGACATCAGGAGCTAAGTCAATAGTCGTAGTCGTTGGACTTGGGTTATTTCATGCAGGAGTCGTCGATGGATTCGAAGTTTCCACTACTTCTTGTCGAGAACTGGGCCCGGGTTTATCTGAAACTGTAGGGGAGTTCGACTTTCTAGACATCTTTAACAAACGCCAAATTTGAGTAAACTTCTGTTTGAACTATACTTGAAAGACAATTGATATTAGTCATAACGACAAAAGTGCTTCCCCCGTGTGGTGTGTGAACTAGTGTGATGGTTCATATAAAGAATATAAATAAATTAGGGTTCTGAAAAGTAAAGTGTAGCACGACAAGCTTTAAATTGCCCTCTTTACAAAATTTTAAGTTCACGTTTATTGTGGTTTCAATCGTGAAGCTATCAGTCCAAATTAGTTCGATATGCTTGTTTGTTTAAGTTTCTTGTCCTTGTTTGTTGTCCTATGATTAGGCATGGGAGGTAGGTGAACATAACATGTGTTGTGGTCAAGTCAGAATGATTTTAACTGTCATTGCCTATTTAAAGGCTCGATGTCGAGTGACTCCCAAAACGTGCGATCGAACGACCCTCTAAACCAGAGAAGCCGACCCACTCACTCTCACTCACTTCCTATCTCTCTAACAACTGAACGACGCTCTGGACCGGAGACACCGACCCACTCACTCACCTCCACCTCACTTCCTCGGATCACCTCAACACTCTCTTTCCCTAAACCGAATGACATCCTATTCCACTACCTCCTTAGCATTACTCCCACGAAGGGATGACAGAGCGACAGACATCCACCCAAAATGCTAATACCGACTCGCTCGTCCTCTCTCCTCTCTCGTTCCCTGATTACCAAGTAGCTTCAATCACACACTTAGCCCTATCTCACAAACCTAGCGACCACTCTCCCTCACTCAGTGGCTTGACAAAAAACCTATGTCCAATTCTACCTCCCTCGTCTACAACATTTTCTGCTGAGAAATACTCGTGAACTCGAGCCTCACGCAGAACCCCTAATTCAGAAAAGTCCGTTGGATGAAGAATTCTTACCTAAGAGAATGAAGCGATGCTTGGGGGCAGCTGGATTTAGGATTGAAGTTCGTTTAGATTTGTTATCGGGAGAGTTGAGGAGCAAATGTACTGGGTTCAAGATGAAGGAGGAAGATCGAAGAGGTAGCTGAAGTTTGGAGGAAGGTAGTGTTATCCCGCCTTTTGGCAAGGCCGTGACACCAAGGACTTAACTAGAAACCGGTAACAGATTGTCTCGAAGACCAGCTACGCGCAAGGATCGCTATGGATATCGATGAAATTTTTCTGAGTCCGGATCGGGCTACAATCGATAAGGCACGTCAAGCAAAGCCATGGGAACCAACGGTCCAAGTTTCAGGACAATCCGAGTTCGTATGCTCAAGATATCACCAAAAATGGAGTAGACGGTCTTAGTTCGAATCCATCAGACGTGTACTGCTTCGAATCCAGAAAGCCTAACCTAGCTTCGCATCCATCAAGCAAACCTATGTTCGAAACCATAAACCCAACCTCGGTTCGAATCCATCAAGTAAAAGACCACTCGAATCCGGCACATGTCCTCTCTTCGAATCCCTCAAGGTAAGGCGCTTCGAATCCATCCAGCTGGGAAGTCTTCATATCGATCGACTGTGGACTGTCCTGATCGATACGAAGGAACATCCCTTCGATCGATTCGAAGGACCACGTCTTCGAATCCATTATCACGAGACCACCCAGTCAAAGCGGCGAAGGACATGTGGTCGACCCAGTCAATTCGGAGTGAAAAGTGGATCGATACGAGGGACGTGCGCCACATCATCGCCTTCACATGCAGGAGCATGGATTCGACCCTATGGATTCAAACCATATCGATTCAAACGAATCCATGGGGCGAAGAACACGAAAATCTTCAACTTGAATCGATCATAACTCGAGTTCTACAAGTCCAAATACCATGAAATTTTCACAGAAGCTTAAGCACATAATGAAGAATGTTCACACCAAATTTCAGCTTGATTGGATGATTTCTTGATCGATTCGAACCAAGGGTCGAATCGATCCCAAAGTGGGCCCGGGTCTCCAGATTTCGGCCATGTGGGCCCCCTCACGTGCCAGAAGCGGTCTCCCCGAATTTTAGGCGAAATATCAGCCTCCTACACCTATAAATAGGACCCCTGGTCATTCAGAAAAGGGGTCGGACAATTCTAAGTACTAAAGAGCGCCCAGATTCTGCCAGATTTACTCCAGAACACCACCGCTGCTTTAGATTGACACTTAGCATATAAATTTAGTTGTACTACAGTATAAAGAATTATAATCTTCAAGTATCGAGTAATAAAATCATCAAACTTCAAAGTGGACGAAGGCAAACGCCGAACCACTCTAAATCGCTTGTCTTTGCAATTTACTTTCTGTTATTTGTAGTTTTTGTTAGATAATCCTCAGTTTTAATTTTTATCCTTCACTTTTATCTCTTCAAAAACTTCCGAAGAGTGTTGTGCCAATTTTTGGTACAAACACTTTGGTGCTTTCACTGAGAAAAAACCTTCTTTTTTCTCCTGCTCCTTGGATCTACCATCGATACCGGATTGCATAAATCCAAGAGGGAGATCCAGATCTCTAATTCATAATCCTTCCATTCTATTCAGATTTGCATAAAGTCTAGGAAAAGGATTCATCATTCAAAATGGTTAGCACAAGAACCACTTCTACAGCTGCTGGACAAGAAGGTAGGGATGGACAGAATCCTGCTCAACAGCAGCCATCCAACCAAGACAACGTTGCTCATTCAGATCCGTCTGGACCAGTCACCAGACAGGAGTTCCATGTGTTGCTTCAAGAACTGACTCGAAGTCGGCAACAATTGGCCGAACAGTTGCGTGCTAATATTGAATTAACAAACCAACTGAACCGCCAAGGCCGCAGAAGGTCCAGACGGGATGATATCTCCCGATCATCTACTGAAAGTTCCGCCTCATCAGACCATTACCACAGATCTACCTGTCCTCGATTAGACGGGAGTCATGCACAAATGACCGGATATCAACCCGCCTTGACTGTTGGACAGTTGAGGGCAGGACCGTCGACCAGCTTTCAGGCCGGGCTCTCAACACAAGGAGGCCCTACTACACAACATACCACGGACAATCATGCCGCAGCTGCCACAATAGAAACAAGGGTTGATACCCGAAATCTTTCAGAGCCAAATAATCAGCAACGTGGGCGTACTCTTGAACCATACGTCCCAGAAGACGCTGAGCCAAAGAGGCAAAATTTGGACCGTCGGCAGCGCCCGGTCCGAACTCGCACCGTGGAACCCAACCACACCTTAGCTCAGCAGGCCCAAAATGTAGCAATGCCCGACATTTCGACTATGATACGTCAGATGATCCGTGAAAGCCAAGGTCTTACCAACGACGATTGGGGGATTTCTCGAAGTCATACTCCTTTCACGGACGAGATACTGTATGCTGAACCTCCTCGGCGATTCAGAATGCCAACTCTCCCTATGTACGAAGGAAATTCTGATCCCAATCAACACATTTTGAAATATGAATGGTCAATGAGCGCCGCAAGGGCCGACGATGCAGTGAAATGTCGAAGTTTCCCCATCTCACTGGGTGGAATTGCAACAATGTGGTTTACAAGATTACCTCCAAGATCTATCTCTTCATTTGACCAATTGGCTAAGAAATTTGTTGAACAATTTCGCATGCATGTCGCTAGACCCAAAGATGTTAACACCCTATCCAATGTTACCCAAGCTCGTGGGGAAACGTTAAGGCGTTATTTGGAGAGATTCCATGCGGCATGTGTGGAGATTAGTAATCCCAACGATAACTCAATTTTAATGGCATTGACAAAGGAAATCGATCCCGATTCTGAGTTTGGAAACTGGTTAGCTGGAAAACCACCTACATCGTTGGACCGTTTCTACTCCAAAGCCGCTCAATTCTTAAGGAAAGAGGACACGAAACAGTCTAGGAAGCAGGACGATGCGAAGCCCGGAAGTGAGGGAATACAAAGCAATGCATCAGTTAAATAGTCCGGTGACAATTCCGGAAAAGTTCAGTTGAACATACAGAACAAGCAAACTCAGCCAAGAGGTAACAATGGTCAGAATAAGAAAAGAGATCCGAATCCAGGCCCACGGCGTAGGGCTCCAATGTTCGAAAATTATACACCATTAAACACATCGCTGGAGAATGTATACCTACAAACTTGCAACACTGAACAGTATAAAAAACCCGCTCCGAAACGGTCGTCGGAAAGACAGATTCAGACCGGGAAGTTTTGTAGATTTCACGAAAGTTATGGCCACAATACTAATGACTGTCGTCATTTGCAGGATCCCATAGAAAAGTTGATCAGGGAGAGAAAGTTAGATCAATTCGTGCGGGCACCGCAGTCTGGTGGTGCGGGCCCATCGAACCCAAATCGTGCGCAAGACCAAGAAAGACAAGAGGAACCCGCTCGTACAGACGGGAGGCTAGTTATCAATACCATTAGTGATGGTCCTCATCCAGCTGACAGAAGCTGGAGGGAAATGGAGTCGTATGCTAGCTCTATCAGGCATGCGAGCTTCGAATGCTGCAGTAATTGTGAGGATGAATCTCCGGCTAAACAACAAAAGACAATGTTTGATGACATCATATTTAGAAGCAGAGATGCTGACAAAATCGAAGCTCCAACAATCGACCCACTGGTCATATCTGCCCAGGTTGGTCCTGCTTGGATGAAGAGGATCCTGGTTGACAGTGGGAGTTCTGTAAACATTCTATTCAAACGAGCTTATGATTTAATGAAGATGGAAGCAAAAGACTTGAAACCCTGCCAATCTCGAGTTCACGGCTTCAATGGGAGTGCAACAATACCCACTAGGATAGTGGAACTACCAGTGGAACTGGGGATTGGAGAACGCAGGAGAATCCGACTGCTGCAATTTGTTGTTCTTGACATCGCTTCATCGTATAATGCATTCTTGGGCCGACCAGCCCTTGCTGAATTCAGGGCGGCCATCGCCCCGTGGTGTTTGACTTTAAAATTCCCAACTGATCATGGGATTGGAATCATTCAAGGAGATCAGGCAGCAGGACGAGCCTGCTATGTTGCTGAACTGCGTGAGGCGCAGAGAAAGGAGAAAGGAAAGGCCGTAGAGGAATCTCTCTGCGTCCGTTTTACTGATAATTGACAACTAGCGCCTGGGCCTCGGCCCGGGCACCACTACCAATTCCTTAAAGATCTTGACCCTAGAGATAACGAAGATAAAGATGAAGTTAAAGAGACTCAAGCGTCTCCAGCCGAACTGACTGTGGACGTCCCGGTCAGTGAGGATGACGACTCAAAAGTACTAAAAGTTGGATCTCAACTGGGAAAATAGATACAACAGGAATTGGTTGAATTTCTCCAAGCGAATCTTGATGTTTTCGCCTGGACGCACTCTGATATGTGCAGAATCTCACCAAACATTGCAAGTCACTCCTTGAATATTGATCCGCGACATGTTCCGGTCAAGCAAAAAAGGCGTGGTATGGATCCGGAGAGATCTGCCGCCCTTAAAGAAGAGATTGACAAGTTGCAATCAAATGGGTTCATCCGAGATGCTCTATACCCGGAGTGGGTGTCAAATCCGGTATTGGTTAGAAAACCGAATGGGAAATGGAGAACTTGTGTCGACTACTCCGACTTAAACAAAGCTTGTCCAAAAGATAGTTTTCCACTTCCTCGAATTGACCAACTTGTAGACTCAACGGCAGGCCATGAATTGTTATCTTTTATGGATGCCTATTCCGGTTATAATCAAATACCTATGCATTTTCCCGATCAAGAACATACCAGTTTCGTGACCGATCTGGGACTCTACTGTTACAGAGTCATGCCTTTTGGTTTAAAGAATGCCGGAGCAACTTACCAACGCTTGGTTAATCGAATGTTCGCTGACCAGATCGGGAAGACCATGGAAGTTTATGTGGATGACATGTTAGTAAAGTCCCGATTTTCCACAGATCACGTCAGAGATTTAGATTCAATGTTCTGCATCTTACGAGAATACGGGATGAAGCTCAACCCATTGAAGTGTCACTTCGGCGTTGCATCCGGAAAGTTCCTCGGTTTCATCGTCAACGCTCGTGGAATAGAGGCGAATCCCGAAAAGATCTGGGCAATAAGGAATTTGCAAACTCCGAGAACCATAAAACAAGTCCAGAGTCTCAACGGGAAGGTAGCAGCGTTAAGTAGGTTCATTTCAAAATCCACTGATAAATGCATTCCTTTCTTTGATCTAATCCGGAAGGGAAAACGAAACTTTGAATGGACCATGGAGTGTGAAGGCGCATTCCGATCGCTGGTTCAACATCTCTCTACACCACCGATCTTGTCAAAACCGGTTGATCACGAACAATTATACCTTTATCTGGCAGTATCAGAGCATGCGATCAGTGCTGCTCTGGTCCGAGAAGAAGATCGAGTGCAGAAACCGGTCTATTATGTTAGTAAACGATTGACCGGAGCTGAAAGAAATTACCCCAGGTTGGAGAAACTGGCTTATTGCCTGGTCATTGCCTCAAGAAAGCTTCGTCCTTATTTCCAAGCTCATCCGCTTACTGTGTATACCAATCAGCTGTTACGACAGGTCCTCACGCGGCCTGAGACGTCTGGTAGGTTACTCAAGTGGAATATCGAACTAAGTCAATTTGACATTGCTTATGCTCCACGGAAAGCCATTCAAGGGCAAGTCCTAGCTGACTTCATAGCTGAATTTACTGTTCCGGACGACTTACCCGAAACCAGCGAATCTCTTGAATATGTCTGGAAACTTTATACAGATGGCGCATTAAACGATCGGTGTTCGGGTGCTGGTGTTGTACTTGAAACCCCCGAAGGCCGATCCATATGTTATGCTTTGAAGTTTGATTTTCCCGCAACCAACAATGAAGCGGAATACGAAGCCTTATTGACTGGATTAAAACTTGCCAGAGATTTGACAATTATCGTTGTGGAAATTTATTGTGATTCACAGTTGGTTGTATGTCAGGTACGGGGAGAGTATCAAGCAAGAGACCGAAGATTAGCTGCTTACTTGGTTCGAGTTCTAGAAATACTGGATCAATTTGATTATTACGGCATTTACTATATACTTCGAGATCACAATCAAAAGGCCGACTCCTTGGCAAAGTTGGCCAGCACAGGTGAAGCACAACAAATGGGACTTATCCCGGTCGAAACTTTGTCCTCCCCAAGCATCGATCAAATAAAAACGAATGATGTGTTAGAAACCTCTCCCAACAGAGAATCATGGATGACTCCGTATCGAAATTATATTGAGAATGGGATATTGCCTGAGCACCGAAATGAGAAAAGGCAAATTCTCCGAAAAGCTTCGCGGTTCATCATTCAGGACGGGATCATGTATAGAAAAGGTTATTCTGTTCCACTCCTCCGGTGTATCGCTCACAACGAAGTCAAACGAGTGTTACATGACGTGCACGAAGGAGAATGTGGCGATCACACCGGTAGACAAGCGCTTGCTAAGAAAATACTCCGATATGGATATTACTGGTCGACAGTGAACCGAGATGCAGCCAGCTATGCCAGAAAGTGCGACAAGTACCAGAAACACGCTCGAATTCCAAGAGCCCCACCTACCGAGATAACTCAAATGGTCAGTCCCTGGCCATTCGCTATGTGGGGTATCGATATCATCGGCGCTTTACCTCTGGCAAAAGGTGGTGGGAAGTACGCCATCGTCGCTGTTGACTACTTCACGAAATGGGCCGAGGCCGAAGCTCTCGCAACGATTACGACGAAGAAGGTAATAAACTTTGTTGTTCGCAATATCATCTGTCGATTTGGGCTCCCGCATACCATCATCACCGATAATGGGACCCAATTCGAGAGTTCGGAGTTCAAGAATTTCTGTCAACGGTTTCATATTCATAAAAAGTTCTCAGCGGTCGCGCATCCACAAGCAAACGGTCAGGTCGAAGCTGTTAACAAAGTTATAAAATCCATCTTAAAGAAACGACTGGAAAAGGCTGGGGGCAAATGGGTTGATGAACTTCCTATGGCATTATGGGCTTATCGAACAACTCACAAGACCGCAACTGGACACACCCCATTTTCCTTATCTTATTGCTCGGAGGCCGTTATTCCAGTCGAGATAGAAGTATTTTCTCACCGCGTAACTTATTACGATCCAAAACCAAATGCTATATTACTCGCTGAATCTTTGGATCTGTTAGACGAGAAACGAGAAGAAGCTGATTTGAGAGCGGCCGCATACCGAAGTCGAGTCGCCCGGTTGTATAATACCAAAGTTCGACCCCGAACCTTTGAACTCGACGATCTTGTCCTCAAGAGAATCTATCCGGTTCCTTTACACATGAAACCAAATTGGGAAGGACCGTACGTGATTACACAAAGACTTGGAGATGGCACATTCAAACTATCAACCGTGGACGATCTAGTTTTGCCAAGGGCCTGGAACAGCGAGAGTCTCCGTCGCTACTACATATGACAGGCTTTATTTATTTCATTATGTTTTTCATTCAGCAATTTACTTTTGCATTTCAAAATTAGAATTTGTAATAAGGCAACTGACTTTGCCATATTTTCTTATTTCAGCAATAAAATGCCATCTCTTCGAGCCAGAGCTGTGATTCATTAAATACAATGTACAACATCACGTTGCACGAAGAGCTAAATTCCATCACACAGTGGAATTTATTCAAGTAGGGAGTGGCTATGAAGCAATCAACCACTCGCTAAATGAAACCCGAGCTCGGGGGCAAGCCATCACATCAGGCCAGAAACGGGTTGATACACGACAACCCTTTACTTAACTCCGTACACCCAGAGTGCGAGGCGGAGTATAACCATTTACTTAACTCCGTACTCCCAGAGTGCGAGGTGGAGTATAAACCTTTACTTAACTCCGTACTCCCAAAGTGCGAGGCGGAGTATAAACATTTACTTAACTCCGTACTCCCAGAGTGCGAGGCGGAGTATAAACATTTACTTAACTCCGTACTCCCAGAGTGCGAGGCGGAGTATAAACATTTTCCTAACTCCGTACTCCCAGAGTGCGAGGCGGAGTATAAACCTTTACCTAACTCCGTACTCCCAGAGTGCGAGGCGGAGTATAAACATTTACCTAACTCCGTACTCCCAGAGTGCAAGGCGGAGTATAAACATTTTCCTAACTCCGTACTCCCAGAGTGCGAGGCGGAGTATAAACATTTTCCTAACTCCGTACTCCCAGAGTGCGAGGCGGAGTATAAACATTTTCCTAACTCCGTACTCCCAGAGTGCGAGGCGGAGTGTAAACATTTTTCTTAACTCCGTACTCCCAGAGTGCGAGGCGGAGTATAAACATTTTCCTAACTCTGTACTCCCAGAGTGCGAGGCGGAGTATAAACATTTTCCTAACTCCGTACTCCCAGAGTGCGAGGCGGAGTATAAACATTTTCCTGACTCCGTACTCCCAAAGCGCGAGACGGAGTATAAACATACGTCAACTCCACGCTTATCCCTGATACTGGGGGCAGAACCATAACACATAACAAGTTGAAGACAAAAGGGAATAAATTTTCATTTCCACTATCAACAAAAAGAATCTAGTTACAAAGTGTTTCAAAAAATTTCTGCTAGTGGGAGCCGAATCCACATCTATACACGGCTATAGAAAATCCAACAAAATACTACCCCGCACAACAGAAAGTTAAAGAAAGAGTTCAATCTTTCTTCTTCTGTATTTTCTTCTTCGGGATAGCTCCACCAGATCCGCTACCCAATTTTCCCCTAAGCCGTTTACTCTTTTCAGGCTTCTCCTCCGGCAGCGACATAATATCAACGTCTTCCTCAGAGCTTGAGGCGACGGAGATTCTTCTGGGAGGTCGAGCTGGAGGCATAGGAGTAGTAGCAGGAAGTGGGACAGGAGCAGCTTCGATCACTATAGTACCGCTCGGTGAAATCACCATTAACGGGGCAGGCCCGGGCGGATTCATACCAGCATTCCCTGCTGCCATCTCGGCATCAATCTCAGCAATAATTTCGTCCTCACGGGATGCTTGGGCCACATCGGATGCGCCAGTAGATGGCATAGATGAACTAACGGCCGGAACAACCCCACTCATAGCATCGGACGGGTTGACGGAGGGATCGATGGGTTCATTAAGAAGCTCCTCAATCATTTGAGCACTAAAAGAAAACATGTTTGCATCTCCCTCTTCGCCAACCAAGGTAGAAGTCGTGATGGCTTCAGTAACAACAGCCCCTTGCGTTTGATATGGCACTGGAAATTCAAGAGGCACAGAAACAACGGCTTCAGTCACTGAAATACAACAAAGGACAGATTGTTAGCCAAGTGTGTTGCTTAAGATTCTTCACACTAAAATGAGGGAAGCGTTCGAATACCTTCCTTAGCCTGGACGGGAGCATGGGCAGGAACTTCGACGGAAGATAATTGTGGCTGGTCGGGATTATATGCAGGGACGGGCTGGGGATCAACCGCACCAATGGTTTCAGGTAATGTTGGAATTACAGCTTCAACATTTTCCTCGTGACGCGCAGTCCCCGAGCCCTCGCCTGTCTCTAGGGATTGAACACCGAGCCTCTCTTTCGCCATAGAAATCACCGCCTCATGAAGGACTTTCCTCTCATCCTCGGTGAGCAAACGCATCTCCAGCTCAAAGTCATCAACTGTTTCATCTGGATGCGCTGCTCTCTTCTCGTCCACCAGCCGGGTCCAGGCGTTGTATAGAATCATGGAATCGTCTCCCAGCCACGCTAAATTTCTGTGCTCCAGCAAATTCGCATTATACGTGACCAAGAGATCGTCAAACTTAGCATCCAGCCTGGACCTCTCCTCCAAAATCTTTTCTTGGATTTCTGCTTCCGCAGACTTAGTCTTGACCGCCACCGCAGCAAGTTCGGCCCTGAGAGATACTGCTTGGTCGCAAGCCTCTTGTGCAGTGGCGTTTGCATCGTCCTTCTCCTTCACCATTTCAGCAAATTTGGCCTTGAGCTCGTTCAGCTCTTTAACGGCTAAGTCTCGCTCAGCTGCAATGGTGGTGTTGCGGTGGCCCATCTCTTCTACCGTGGCGCAATGTTCCTGTTGCATCCTCGCCATTTTGGCCACGGCATCCTCATGTTTCTGAAGTGCTTCAAGCTCTGACTTCCAGGACGTCTCCATTTCGGATTGAAGAACCTGAATAATGCGTTTCTATTTAAAAATGTCAGCATCACACTCAGCAATAATCTTCGCCCGGTCAAAAGCTACTCTAGAAGCCTTCACGGCTACCCTGTACCACTCCTTATACTGAGCGTAGAAGTCGCGGATATAGCTATGAGCGATGTTCTCAGCGTCCGAAGGAATTCTTTTAAGATTGGGAGGAAAGACATAGCCATCCATGCAAATTTCAGGGAAGTCATTTTTCATTTGGGCGAGTTTGGCGGCTCCCTCACTAGTCAATTCAGCTGGAGCCTGTTCTACTATAGCGGCTGCGGTTGGTTCCACTCTCGGCCGCTGAGTATCGGGCCGTGAAGTTTGAGGAGGCTGCTGCTGCTACTGAGAAGGCCCAGGGAGATCTTTAGGGGCCCGAGGAGGCGGAGGAGAGCGAGATCGGGATCGGCGCTGATACCCCCGATCTCTGTCAGAATAATCATAACCAGAGCGGCCACGCAAATAATCTCTATCTCTATCATAGCGCTCCTGACTAGAATAACCATGCCTGTAGTCCCTGTCAGATTCCCGCCGACGGGACTCATAGTAAGAAGACGAATGGCGCACGTTCCGAAGCCTGTCTAAGGTAGATCCTCTGCCTGACATCTCACCTGCGATAAGAAAGAATTACGGATTAAGATCCGATAAAGCAATGTTTACTATGCAAAAGTCATGAAGTGCTGTGGAAGTGCGTGTAAATGTGTAAACCCCCAAACCGACCGGAAGTGTTGACCGCACTTAAAGGAAAGGGCTCGCTCATGTTTAGGACATCTTGAAATTCCTCCAACCCAGGATTATGAGAAATCGATATATAATCTGGGATGGGAATATCGTCAAGCCCTTTGAAAGAATCTCTCGAATGAGAAGGGGCGGCCTCAGAAATCATGACTCCGGAAGTGGGAGGAGACACATCTACATATTTCCACCCCTTGGACTTAAGTTTTTTGGAAACGGCGGCCTTGCCTTTCCGTCTTTCTCCCGACTCTTCAAAGTTTCCCGAGAAATCAGCCATCGGCTCCGAATCTGTATGGGTTCTTTCTTCATCACTCGCTTCGGTTATGGTGATTCCGAGCGGTTTCTTCGCCGTTTTCTTCTTGGTTTTCTTCTTGTTTTCCTTCTTGGAGGCGGGCTTTGCCAACCCTTCAATAACTATACTTTGATTGATTTCGATCAAACCAAGAGTTCTTAAATTATAGTCATTCAGCACTGAGTCGATATGTCTCAACTCGCTTGGAACTTCTTGAAGGCTTCGGACAATGCCCCTGAAGTACCCACCATCGGGTCTGGAGATGATGGCTGTAAAAGAAGTGAGATGTCAATACTAACGCCAAAAAGCTATTGGTCAAGAAAACAGGTTAAGGCGCTTACGTCTAGACAACCATCGCCTAGCGAAACCCGGAGGGCACCGAACATAGAACCATTCGTTCTTGAAATAACTCAGTCGGGTCCAGGCTCCAACAACAACTTGGCAATTTCTAACTGCCTCCAGAAATGTAAAAGACGGGCTATCACCCCTACTCTTGAAGTTAAATATATGTCTAATCTCGGTTGGC
Organism: Allium fistulosum; assembly: GCA_030737815.1. Classification (NCBI taxonomy): domain Eukaryota; kingdom Viridiplantae; phylum Streptophyta; class Magnoliopsida; order Asparagales; family Amaryllidaceae; genus Allium; species Allium fistulosum. The sequence continues at coordinate 641,158,798 of CM060901.1, forward strand.
CTTGGTGGGCGAAAGAGACAGTCCATAAATATGACAAAGGCACTGTTCAGCAACGCGTGCCCGTTGGGATGAAGTTGCGAAGGAGCGATTCCTAAATATGATAGCATCCCTCTGATATATTGATTGAAAGGAGGGAGAGTTCCGGCCGTGCAAGCATGGCGATAGAAAGCTGTATACCCTTCGGGCTGATTGTGCGGTCTATCATCGGCACTGGGTAATAACACATCGTCCAGAGATATGTTATGCTTCAAGCATATTCGGCCCAACAAAGATCCGGAAATGTTGGATTGGACAGAGTCGATGGGGTCCTCGATAAATACGCCTCCGGTAACTCGTCTGGAGCCGGGTCGACTAAGTCGGCAGGAATATCGGGAATCTCAAGCACCGGAGGAGTCAAGCTCTGTACCTCTTGTTGTTGGGAGCTCGAAGATTCCATAATTAACTAACTCATCATAAAGTAACATTAAGTACATAAAGAGCCCGTGCATTCCCCAGTGTGAAATGTATGAACGTGTCGTGCAGTGCAAGTGCTGTGCGTTACTTAAGCAGATTCTACAGATTAAAGCAAGATGTCCGTACGAAAAAAACTTGGGGATTTGAGAACGAAGATGTCCGTCATCGCTGACCGTCACTTCTACACCATCCAAACACTACTGACCACTTCAAGTACAAAACAGTCGTATTATTGGTTAAGTCATAGTTCCATCGACAAGCTTCAAAGGAAATTCAAGTTTAATCTTTCAGTCAAGTTCGATTATGCAAGGCCGAAGCTCGTCGGAGTCAAGTATGCTAAAGTTCATTAAGTTCATCAAAGAATAACTTGAAGCTGGTCGTAGTTCAGATGATGGAGCAAGTCAAAAAGTGATGGTCTCATAGGACGAGGACGTTCGAATCCATCGGCACGAATCGATGCGGGTCGAATCGATGAAGTTCGATACCGGGTGCTTCGAATCCATATGTTCGACTCGATGTATCTTTAGGACAGAGGATCGCTTCGAATCCATGATCTTTGCATAACTTCGAATCGATCAATGCTGAGATCCTTTGAATCGATCGGAGTATCGCTACTTCGAATCGATTGCCACGAGCCTTCATTCCTTTCTTCTCTTGAAACCATCGATTCGAAGCTATGCGTTCAAAATCGATTCGAATGACTCATCCCTGGATCGATGCGAAGCAGTGAAAGACGACACTCTGACCGATATGACTCGAATGGTTTCGTTCCTCAGTTCCATTGAGTCAACCCGCCTCGTTCAGATTTCATCACTCCTCGATATTTTCAGAAGGAAAGACTGGATCGATGCCGAAAAATTCTAAGTTCTATCTTTTTTTTCTCATCTCGAATCGATCCCTTGATTACTTGATTTTATTACGAACGAAAGCGTGAAGGGGTTCGATCGATTTGAAGAAAGCACGTTCACCTTGGCCTTGGAGAGATCGATTCGAAGAAGAGGCAATAGCAACAGTAAAAAGTAAAAGTAGAGATGAAATTAGCCTCGTGTATTTATATGGGTACCAAGGGTGACTCGAGGCTCATCGTCTCCCGGTCTTGATAACCGCTCACAACAGGTCACAACCCTACCGATTTGAACGATTGCTCAATTACCCATCACCTACGAATCCACCACGACACGGAGTCATTCCACTGCTTCGAATCCATCCCTTAGTTCGAATCCGTCTGGTTTCGAACCCTTTACAATGTCGAATCCATTCATGCAGTATCGATGCGAAGCATCATCGATTCGAAGGAGTAGCCGAACAGAGGCTGGATTGATAGTCTTATCGACTCGAAGCACGAAGTCCCTAGGGCCATCGATTCAAAAGCCATTGATTCGAAGAAACATAGCTCCGAATCCATCAAATACCACCGATCAAATGGACGAATCATTTCAATATGAAAATTGATTGTCAACCCTTTATGACGATTCAGGAGAGGATCGATACAAGGGGATGATCATAAGACAATCATAAAAGCAATTTTTTAACTCGAATCTCAAACCGGTCCAGGAGAGGATCGATGCAGAATTCGATAACAAACCGAACTAGCAACGACTTGCGATCACGCAACTCTAACCAAAGTCAAGATAATACGCGTATGCACATATCTCTGACTAATGTTTGATCTTTGTCATTTACAGGGATCAGATGTTCATCTCGTCATAACTCAAAAAAAACTAACAGCCAGTCACAATTATACGATGGTCAATTACAGCGATACAGAATGCAACTTTCGGTAAAGCATGTCATAGCTGTCCAATGAGAGACTGTAGTTTTTCAAAGCACGCCATGTTTACACAAGACGTACATTCTGACTTAACTAGAAACCGGTAACAGATTGTCTCGAATACCAGCTACGCGCAAGGATCGCTATGGATATCGATGAAATTTGTCCGAGTCCGGATCGGGCTACAATCAATAAGGCACGTCAAGCAAAGCCATGGGAACCAACGGTCCAAGTTTCAGGACAATCCGAGTTCGTATGCTCAAGATATCACCAAAAATGGAGTAGACGGTCTTAGTTCGAATCCATCAGACGTGTACTGCTTCGAATCCAGAAAGCCTAACCTAGCTTCGCATCCATCAAGCAAACCTATGTTCGAAACCATAAACCCAACCTCGGTTCGAATCCATCAAGTAAAAGACCACTAGAATCCGGCACATGTCCTCTCTTCGAATCCCTCGAGGTAAGGCGCTTCGAATCCATCCAGCTAGGAAGTCTTCATATCGATCGACTGTGGACTGTCCTGATCGATACGAAGGAACATCCCTTCGATCGATTCGAAGGACCACGTCTTCGAATCCATTATCACGAGACCACCAAGTCAAAGCGGCGAAGGACATGGGGTCGACCTAGTCAATTCGGAGTGAAAAGTGGATCGATACGAGGGACGCGCGCCACATCATCGCCTTCACATGTAGGAGCATGGATTCGACCCTATGGATTCGAACCATATCGATTCGAACGAATCCATGGGGCGAAGAACACGAAAATCTTCAACTTGAATCGATCATAACTCGAGTTCTACAAGTCCAAATACCATGAAATTTTCATAGAAGCTTAAGCACATAATGAAGAATGTTCACACCAAATTTCAGCTCGATTGGATGATTTCTTGATCGATTCGAACCAAGGGTCGAATCGATCCCAAAGTGGGCCCGGGTCTCCAGATTTCGGCCATGTGGGCCCCCTCACGTGCCAGAAGCGGTCTCCCCGAATTTTAGGCGAAATATCAGCCTCCTACACCTATAAATAGGACCCCTAGTCATTCGGAAAAGGGGTCGGACAATTCTAAGTACTAAAGAGCGCCCAGATTCTGCCAGATTTACTCCAGAACACCACCGCTGCTTTAGATTGACACTTAGCATATAAATTCAGTTGTACTACAATATAAAGAATTGTAATCTTCAAGTATCGAGTAATAAAATCATCAAACTTCATAGTGGACGTAGGCAAACGCCGAACCACTCTAAATCGCTTGTCTTTGCAATTTACTTTCTGTTATTTGGAGTTTTTGTTAGATAATCCTCAGTTTTAATTTTTATCCTTCACTTTTATCTCTTCAAAAACTTCCGAAGAGTGTTGTGCCCATTTTTGGTACAAACAGGTAGGTTTTGAGATCCTGTAGAGTCGAAAGTAAAGAGAAAAAAAGGAGAGAAGTGTTGGCTTTTATATGTGAAGAAGGGGAGGTGAACAGGCATTCACCAATGGCCCGGTCAAGACTCAGTGGGTCGGTAAACAATTGTGACGAGTGGTTCGGTATCTATATGCCGAACGGCCCTTTGCTTATGTATAAAAGAAAGAAGGGGAGAGAATAGATTTGGGACTGTACAAAGGACTGCTGTTTTTTGACCTTCATTGAACACATTCAACTTTTGATAGTAGGAATTGGATATTGGCTCAAAGCGTGTCATGTTGCCTCACACGATACACTTTGTGGGGCAAATGTTACCCTACTGTTTGGCCCGGTTATGAGAGGCTCATCAATCAAGCACACCTTTCAGCATATAAACTTCGTTCGGCCTGAATGCTGTTCAGCATAGACGTGTGGTTCGGCATGAATGCCGTTCGGCATAGACGTACGGTTCGGCCTGAATGTCGTTCGGCATAGACGTATGGCTCGGCTTGGATGCCGTTCGGCATAGACGTGTGGCTCGGCTTAGATGCCGTAAGGCATAGACGTGTAGCTCAGCCTGGATGCCGTTCGACATAGGCGTGTGGTTCGGCCTAGATGTCGTTCGGCATAGGCATGTGGTTCGGCCTAGACATTTTGGATCAGCTTGGATGTCGTTTGGCTTTAAAGAGAGGATCAACACTCAACCTTGAGGAGGGTGTCGTCATTTGGCATATATCGCTCGGCATACCTCACTCGGCAACTATGCTCGGTCATGACAGTACGACATGCCTGGCTCGGTGCATACTAGAGGTGTTAAAAAGTTGTCAAGCCCACGACAAAGTAAGGGTGATCGGCATGACTTTGCTTCGAGTCAACTCACTACTTGCTTCGATTCTCCTGAGGGTTTACTTCGAGTCACTTGATGGTCGACCAGACAATTCTCGACCGGCATTTCTCGCTTGGCATGACTCGTTTGGCATGCCTGGCTCGGTGCGCAGAAGTTACCTACTGTGGGCCAAGATACCTTGTTCTTGGGCCCGTGAGGGAATTCCAGCCTATCTTCGCCTATAAATAGAGGGGCAGGGGTGCAGTGAAAAGGGACCTTTTTTGGAGAACACTGGGGAGACTCTACCATTTTCAAGACTCATTCCTTTTTAGTTAGAACTTGTATTCAAGTTGTTGGTGTACGGATTGTATCTGTATTCAATTATTTGAAAAAGCAATAAAGATTAAACTCAAAGTGGACGTAGGCAGTTACGCCGAACCACTATAAATATGGTATTCTAGTTTCTACAGTTAATTTTGCATACATTCCACTATTTTAATTTTCTATCTTCATTAATCTCTCTACACAAATCTTTTCTCGGGTGTTAGTGACCAATTTTGGTGCTAACAATGGTCATTACATTCGGTATCAGAGCCTGGGTTACATGATTAACCCGAGTTGATATCATGGTCTAGTAGAGATAGGGAATGAGTTATCACCCTACACTGAATCAAGAGAGTGTGTGTATACGGGAGAGAGTGTACTTGTTACATATTTTGGTTTTCAAAACTATATAGTAGTATATTCAGTATATTAGTCACATGCACACACGTGTACCATAAATGTTGTTTTCTTTATGAGAGACTGATTATTCTTATTACAAATCAAGAATAAGACAGCATACAAGAAACACTACGAGGAACTCCATTTTTGGAGTCCAAGAAGGGGTTGGTTCGGGGGCTGATAACCTTGATCTGCAAGTGATGTCCAATAAGAAGATGGCGAACATGCTGCAAAATGCCCAAGTGGTCGTTTTGAATGTTGTTGTAGGTGGTGCTCAAGTGCAGGCACCAAGGCCTGACTTTGCTAAACTGAGCAAAGATTACTCCACTCTGGGAGGCAAACTATTTTTGGGAATGGAATTAGCCATCAAAGTGCAGGAGTGATTAGAAAATTGCAAACATATCTTTGGGGATACGGAGATAGATGATGCTATGAGGAGGAAGCTAGCCTCTAAACAACTTTGAGGGTGAGATATAGGTTAGTGGAATGCCATTAAGATCGCTACTCCTAAGGACCACTTTACTTAGGATCAATTTAGGGAAAGATTTGAAGATAATTTTATCCCGACTGCTCATAAATCGGTGATATTCGAAAAGTTTGCTGATTTGAAGCAGGGAGACATGTCGGTCTTCGAATATGTTGTTGAATTCGATGCTTTGTCGAAGTATGGGATGTCTTTCATTAACACTCCTTAAAGAAGAATGAGAAGCTGATCATGGGGTTGGATGATTATTTGGGTGAAAAGCTTGTGGGGCATATTGATGAGTCGTCTGAATAGATAGTGAAAAAATCACTTCGGTTTGAGAGTTTGTACCCCAAATCTATGTCTACTGTTGTAGTGGCCAAGAAAGAGCCAAAGCCGCAGTAAGGCGGTTGAAGCAATAAGAAGTGGAATGGAAAGAGGATGCAACTGCAGGGCAAGGGTGGCCAAAAGAAGGGCAAGTGGGAACCTACTTGCTAAGAGAAGGGTACCTTATCAAAGATGACAAGAATGAGTGAAGGAAGTGCTATAACCATAACAAGATAGGGCATATTCAAAAGAGTTGTCTTGAACCAGTGAAGCAAAACAAGTGGTGAAGGCATAGCTTTGGATGCTGTCCCGACTTCGTCGAGGTCTTCCTCGGCAAAGGAGTAGGGAAAAAGAATTATTATTCAAGGTATGCTTTCCATTTTTTATGTTTTCGTACGTGTTTGTTAGATACCGAGGCTTCACATTCCTTCATATCTAGTGAATTGGTAGGTGGGTAGGGATTGAAACCCAAAATTATTAACCGACCTTTGATTGTGACGAATACTATTGGAGGCCCTACTAGTCATTGTATATTTTGTCGTGGTTTGGTTTTATTAAGTCATGGAAGCTCTTTTGTTTGTGATTGCTTTGTTTTGAATTTCTTTGGGTTTGGGACCATTTTAGGGATGGACTGGCTGCAAAAATACGGAGTAATAATGGATTTTGAGAGGCCGTTGGCGATGTTAGGGATAGACGATGGGCGTAGGTTGGAGATAGACTCCCTACCTGATGATGAGGTGATGGTTAGCTTTCTGTACTCTCTCAAGGTCCCATATGATGAGTATTCATATGTGCCTATAGTGAGAGAGTATTCGGACGTACTTGAGGATGTGATCGGGTTACCACCACATAGAGAGATCTAGTTCCGTATAGATTTGGTAAAGTATGCCAGACCAATACTTATGCCTTTGAGGCGTATGGCACCCGAAGAGCAAAAGGAATTCGAGGTGCAAGTGAATGATCTGTTGAAGAAGAGATTTGTTCATAGGAGTATATATGAGTGGGGTAAACTAGTAGTATTCTCCACTAAGGAGGATGGCTCCCTAAAGTTGAGTGTATATTACCGTGAGCTGAATTAGGTGATGAGGAAGAATAAGTATCCACTCACGTGTATTGATGACTTGTTCGATCGGCTCCATGGTGTGAATCTCTCAATTGGATTTGGCGATGGGATTTCACTAGTTTCAAGTAGCAAAGGAGAGTGTGCCGATCACTATGTTTCATAGGCCATCTGGTTTATGTGAGTGGTTGGTTATGTCGTTCAGGCTAATCAGTGCTCCGACATACTTCGTTGATCTCATGAATCGTGTCTTTAGGGATCAGTTGAATAAGTTTGTGCTTATGTTTGTTAATGATATTGAAGTTTATTATAGGACAGAGGCAAGACCATTTAAGGATTGTGCTTTAAGTGTTAAGAAAGCACAAGTTGGAACCAAGTTTTTGATGTGTCACTTCTAGAGGAGAGAAATGAAATCCTTAGGTCATGTCATCTTTGAGTAGGGCACCACAATCAATCTCACCAAGCTAGTAGTGGTTCAGGATTGGAACCAACTCAAGAATTCTACTGATATGTGGAGTTTACTAGGATTGGCGGGATATTATAAACATTTTATCAATGACTTCTCGAAGGTAGCGACACGTCGACCAATTTGACGAAGAAGAATTAGACTTTTGTTTAGGATGCGAAATGTGGGCATGAATTCATGAGTCTGAAGGAGAAGTTGACGAGTGCACCAGTATTGTTTATCCTGAGTGGGAATGAGGAGCTAACATTATACATAGACGCTTATGGTATTGGACTAGGTGCGGTGTTGATGCAGAAGAGAAAAGTTATCACTTACACTAGCCAACAGCTGAAACTGCGAGAAGAAGTATCTGACTCATGATTTGGAGTTGGTGGCAGTAGTGTTTGCTTTGTATATTTAGAGGCATTACTTATTAGGAGAAAGGTTCTGGCTATTTACCAGACCACAAATCCTTAAAATACCTTTTCTCCTAGAAGGATCTCAACCTTCGCCGGCAGTGATGATTGGAATTCTTAGCCTCCTATGACTTTAGCCTTTCCTATATGCCTGGTAAGGGACATGCAGTCGTCCATGCATTAAGCATAAGGCATGCTTACTTAGGAGCATTGTTCTTAGAATGGAAGAAGTTAGAGAATATTGATGGCTATGACTTCATACCTCATTGCGAGTTAGAGTCGGAAATGTTGGCGAGCTTGACGATCATACCTACTTTGATTAAGAAGATCGGTACTAGTTAGAAGCAAGATGCTAGACTAGTAGAGTTTATGGTAAAGATAGAAGGAGTGGAGTCTAAGAAGATAAAGCAATATGGACTCGACCGAGATGGTTGGATTTATAAGGATGGGAGATTGTTTGTTCCTAATGTTGATGGACTATAAGATGAGGTGCTACGAGAGTGCCATCACTCTAGGTTAACAAAAAATCCCGATGGTAATAAGTACCATGACACAAAGTAGACATATCATTAGGAAGGGATAAAGAAGGATGTCGGGACATTCTAAAGGCAAAGAAAAAGAAACCAAGTGGATTAATGCAACCACTTGAAGTTACTAGGTGGAAATGGGAACAAGTTTCAATGGATTTCATTAATGGATTGCCAAGGACTAGAGGGGGTTATGATAGCAATTGGGTCATAACCGATAGATTGATAAAAAGTGCTCGATTCATACAGTTAAGTCTAACATATTGACATCCTAATTAGCAAAGATGAATGTGAAATGGGTGATGTGGTTCCATGGCGTGTTGAAGAGCATTGTGAGTGACCGAGACCGTTTATTCACTAGTGGTTTTTGGAAGAGCTTACAAGAGGCGTTGGAGACAAAGTACATATTAGTATAGCTTATCATCCGCAAACTGATGGACAAATCGAGAGAGTGAATCATCTATTGGAGGATCTCTTGTGAGCTTGCATACTCGATTTCAGAGGCTCATGGGATGATCATTTGCCTTTGGTGGTGTTCGCATACAATAATAGCTATCAATCTAGTATTGGTATGGCACCATATGAAGCATGTCTGGCCAACTGTGTAATGCTGCTTCATGTTGGTGTGAAGCAGGCGAAAACCTGATGCTTGTGCTAGATATGATCAAAGAGACTCAAAGAAGATTAGATCATTCGACAACGAATGAAAGCTACTTAGGATAGGCAAACGAGCTACGTCGATAAGAGACGTCGAGATTTAGAGTTCTCTATCGGCTATATGGTGTTTGTAAAAGTTTCTCCATTAAAGAACGTAATTTAATTCGGTAGCAAGGAGAAGTTGGCGCCGATATTCATGGGCCCTTTTCTGATAGTAAAGAGGATTGGAAACCCAGCACATAGGGTTGACTTACCTAAGAAGATGGCAGACATGCACAACGTCTTCCACATCTCTCATTTGTGAAAGTTTGAACATGACTCAAGCATGACAATTGAACTGGATCAATTTGATGATATTGAGATTGAACCAGAAGCTTTGAGATGTCGTGGGCTGGTTCGTATTGTCGGATGTGATACGAAATGACTTAAGAGGAAGTCGGTGGAGTTAGTGAAGGTTTAATGGGGGAAAGTAAAGGTGATTGCACGTAGGAAACCGAGGAGAGCATGAGGGTTGCATATCTAGAGTTCTTTGCATGGTAAGGTCTACTGCTTGCTGTACTTACTTTCACTTTTGATATCATATAGGATAGTTTAGTATCTCGCATGCTAGGATAGGTTTACTGTATTATTGATTGCATGGATGCTTGTTTGATTTGTTTGATGGTTGCATATGATTGTTAGGTATGCGGGGTAACTATGGTTGATTATTCTTTGATTTTTTTTAGGATTTCAGGGGTGAAATTCCTAAAGAGGGAGAGTGTAACAACCTGTAATTTACGTATTGGAGGATCGTAAAATATTATTATTTATTTCATATGACTCTAAAACTTTGGAAAAAGACAAGGCACATTTTCCAACTTTAGAATTTTATCAAATAGTTTGGACCAATAAATTTTTGTAAGGCCTATAACTTTTGATAAGAGCATAATTAGGGTCTGAAACCATCTCCATTACATCAGACTTGTAGTTTATCTTTCCGTAGAGTAATCATAATAGGAAAATAGACTTACTGTTTAAGAGGTATAGCCATTTTAAATTGTGTTTTCTACTGAACAAATTAGTGGGCAATTAAACTAAGTCCACACTTAGGCCCACTAATTATTTTGGGAATTGTGCCTAATTGGTGGAGATGAGATAGAACCAAATTATTTTTCACTTTCCCAAAACAATTCCTAACCTTCGTTAGCATTAATTTCGGTAGAAAACTCACCTTTTCCTTACTAATCTAAGCCAAATCCATCATTAGAAATGTAATCAGCATAGGGGATCATAAATTCATCATTTGGTGCTTGGAGATTCGTGATTCTTGGTTGTTCATTTGAGATCTAGAGATTATATGGTATTTTGGGTATTTGGTGAGTGATTATTGATCTCTCACTATTCTGTGCTTGTCCATATAGTTAAAATAGATGTTTTTAACATGATTGTGAAATTAAAATGTTTTCTAACTTTAATTATACTGCACACATGCTTTTGGCTAAAACTAAAAAGGTTTAAATAATTTTTTAATGGTTTTGCAACTCCGTTTGATCATATTGTCATGATAGTGTAAAAGTTAGATCTAGGCCAAATCTTATTTAGATGGATTTTATATGTATATTGAATGCTTATGAATGATAGACATACTTAGGTGAATTGTTTTGATATGGTTTTCTAGTGTTTTAGTAAAGTTAGGAAGAGATCATCGGATTGGGAAAAACGAAGGCAAAAGCGGTTGGAATTGGATGAAACTTGAAGGAGGCGCTTTAGAGGAGGGGAGAATACTAGGATTCTGGTCACATGCGGTTTAGAGTTGGGATGGTGGTAGAACCACATATTGGTACCGAGAAGAAAGGTTGAGGGTTGAAGACTAACATTCTAATCGGTAGGGGGTATGCTTAAGGACTTAGGCTATAAGACTTTACAGCAAGCCTCAAGAGGATGCAAGGAAGGGATTTCATGAGCTAAAGTTGGAAATTAGGCTAAGTATAGATGCTTGATACTGGCCTCTTTTGGTCAGCAACGATCTCTTCTTCAGGCATTAGTGAAGCTTTAGGGACTTGAGGGCTTGAAGCATGGAAAATAGGACCTTCAAGGAGGCAATGTGATGGAAGAGGTTGGGGTGAAGATACTTAACCGAAATTGGCAAAGTAGTCAGATTGGCATCGACCACTTTTGATCGGTATTGTAGCACCTCATAATTTTACGACAAATAATTAAAAAGGAATTAATTAATAAACGATAATGCCAAAAAAATAGTATTTTTACAAACGTCAGAATTTGGTTATGAAACTTTCACCGTGGGGTTATGGTGACTTTCTAATCAATTTTCATATATAAAGTTTTTCGATTGGAGTTCAAATGAAAAAGGTATTAACTTTTGAAGATTTTGAATCGAAAATAATTATATATGTTATTATGGTAATAAAATTTAATTGATGTTAATTAATATAGTTAGTGGAAACTTAGGCGTAAAGGAATGTTAACGTTAAATCAAATGTGAGAGAATATTTATATATAAGCATATATATATATAAGCAAAAAGAAAATTATATCGGTTAGTAAAAGAAGGAATAAAACTAAACAAATCACTATACACTAATGTAATCACAGCTAAAACAAGTTATAGGTCAAACCCTGATGCACCCAAGTCGACTAGTAGTGGTCGACCCTAGGGAAGGGGTGGTCGACCGTAGCTTATGTAAATTTGACAGCGCGACATGGCTGAATGGCCTAGATTTAAAATAGTTTCATCGAATGGTTGGTATTGATTTGAACCCCTATAAACATAGACCTAGGCTCTTACTTCTAAACTCATATTTTCGGAGCAACACCAGAACTCTGCCATTTTCTCTTCTCCTCCAAATCCAAAATCCTTAGAAATAGTTATAAATTATACGTATACACAATTGGAGAATCGTAGAAGATGATTGAGGAAGAAATATGGTCAAATCAAATTGCCAAAGCCAAGGTAGATTGTAAATCCTGATCTAAAATATAAATCAAATTCCAATTCTCATTTCTAATCTAGATCTCTGATAAATCTATGTACGCTTACGGTGTATAAATCCAAAAAGGAAGAAAAAGAAGTCAAACTAGAATAACAAGAATTAGATTTGGAGATTTGGGAAGCTAAAAAGGTGAGTGGGAAATTATATATTTTTATATAATATTAGGTTTATATTGTTGTAAATATATTCATGTATGCTTGAAATGTAAATAGGAGTTGTATGCTAAATATTTTTATGTAAAATAAAACTATAAACCCTGCATACATATTCTGTTATTGATAACTTGAATTGTATATTGCATGTATGTAAATATAGAGAATATTGGATATTAATAGTCCCGGAATTTAGTATATAGTAGTAGTAGTTCCCGAAACTTATAATATATGCGATGATTCAAGATTTGTAAATTTAAAATGAATTTTGTAAGTAAAAATGTAAATTTAGTTATCATTGTAAATTATAGGTAATTAAGCAGTATTTTAATTTATTGAATTATATAGCATGTTGCAATGTGAATTTCTGTACATTATCAAGTTTCAGATTTATAAATAAATTGTAGCGGTTGAAATAACAAGAAATATACCTAAAAAGAATGAGATGTATAAATAGGGACATTTACCGTATTTTGTACTATCTATTTCAATAACTATAAAAAGATAATCCTTATAATTCCAAACATAACATAAATTCCCATTATGGATAAGATATAGAAATTTACCACGTTAACCATTCCATTTTGGAAAAATGTAATTCAAATGCATTAAAATATAGAAAATCCCTACGGAGAAATTAAAAGAATTATAAATGAGATAAAAATAGTCTAAGAAAAGAATATGCACAATATAAGTCAAACGGAAGTGTAAAAAGATTAACAAGCCATAATTTAAAATAGAAAGGGTATAGATAGTCTTCTAAAACAAGGTAGGGAATTATAGGTTAAAAAGAAATAAAAATAGAAAGTTAAATAACGAGGGTAAGGGAAAGTAAAGGAGAAAACATATTTTAAAAAAAGCCGTAAATGACCTTAAATTAAATAAGATGTAAGCGCATAGAAAAGTAAAAAAATATTATCAACCATGAACAGTAGAGGCACAATAATTAGATAAGAATGAATGAAGATATATATATATATATACACACATATAAACATATATATATATATAGCCTCAAGTATGCGTTTATGATGAGTGTGAATTATATAAGTATGTAAATAACTTAAATAAATCAGAATGGCATAATCATTAGAATGGGTTGGAATGCGAAGTCAGTAGTGTTACACAATAGAAGTCTGCCCACCGCAATGGGCTACTAGCAGTTGTGTATGCATTATACTGATGTAGGACATATCCAACGGTAGAACCCATGGAGTATATACGCTTGCATATAAGTGAAGGAATACCCTCACTAGAGTCTGATTCAATAAATTAAGAGGAGGGTATTGTCTTGATTGTGTTAGGAGGTCTAAATAGGATGGTGAGCGGCTCGACGCTATGTCAGTATGTGTTGGTACCAAATTTGAAGTCTAGATTGATTGTTTGGGCAAGGCTAGTTAACTCATAAAAGATTTCTTTCAAAAACGAATGCGTTAGTCTAAAGAGCTGGTCCTCTATAGTTAGTGGAGCTGAGTCCATAATAGAAAGCAGACAAGTAGTAAATCCCCAAGGTGGGATAGAATACGGCGAAGCTATTGTGACATTGTTATTAGGCACTATGGGATGCACGATGAGGCGTAAACAACCATTCAGAGGTGGACATGGATGAAGACGATGAGACACATCGGCGAGTCAACAATTCGGGTTCCCCTTCCCAATGTGTAGTGTATGGGTAGTCGTAAGATGGGAAGTAGTTCCATATGAACATGATGCGGCGTTGATGATGAATCCCAACGAGGTGGTGGATTATGGATACTAGCGAGGATAGTATCTTGGTCCAAAGAGGGGATTATGGTACTTATATATATATTTATATATACACACACAGACAAACACCCACCCACACACGCAGACACACACACATACACACACACACATAGATATATATATATATATATATATATGCACACGTATGTAATTATGATCTACTTTGGGTAAATGGGGCCCATCGTACGCGCATGTGGAGTCGAGACGACTAAGTAAAATTCAAAGACATAACATGTAACAAAAGGCAATCGGCATAAACTAGTGTTATGTGTAAAATGTATATTAACCAGTCACCAGAATATTGTTATGACCCCCTCCCATTACAGTCCATAGGATAGCTTTAGAGGATAGGTACTGGTGCAAGGCGAGAATGGTGAAAGGACAGGTTTCCTAAGCCATGCTCAGCACTGAAAAAGACACTAGACATTGGAAGTGTCAACCATGGTCGGTAACTATATGTTCTATTATACTTTACTATTCCACTGTGATTTATATGGATTGTTCTTTGATATGCATTTATTTGTTTATATGTAGGGTACCAAATAAACGATACGTACTTTGGTGGATTTGTGTTCTCGATTTAGCAAAAATTCAGGCCCATTAGGGTGCGGATTGTCACATTTGGTATCGAAGCTTGGATTATTAGATCTTGAAAAATTAGGAAACATTGAGTGAACGCATTTGTATTTTTCTTATAAATATAAAAATATAATGTGCCAAATCCTAAGAATTTCGACTATAAAGTAGTTGCAACCATATAATAAAAAGAAGGGTAAGTCGATTATGGGTTGAAAAAATGGATGTAGTTGAAGATATACACCTACCCCAATTCCCCATCAGAAATAGGTCATATGGTGAAAGGCATTATGTAACAACCTATATTTCACATATCGGAGGATCGTAAAAAAAAATTATAATTCATATTGGGCTGTTTTCGATCGTAAAATAAATGTTTTGAGATGATTTTTAACTTTAAAGTGTGATTTTTAAAATACTTAAACCTATATCTTATTTTATAAAAGAATTTAAAAGTGTTTTAAAATGGTTTTAAATTAAATATCATATTTTTCCTATTGACGCACTATTTTGACGATATTGATTAGTTTAGGTTATTTTTTATATTAATCCCCCTGGTGGCTTAGATGTATTGTATTGGGTTATTATAGATGTATGTAGGCTATTATAGACGTTAGTATGCCTGTTGTATGCTTGTTTGCTTAGTTTGGTTGAAAACGTCATTTGAAGGCGATATACTATTAGAAAATATCCCATAGGATAGAATTTCATGCACGCCGATTGATCTGAAGACAAAGGATGGACATAAGGGTGTGCTTCGAATTTCGAGATGGATGTCAGACGTTTTCATTTGGTTTGTACTCAACCACCTTTAGGTACACGACCAAAGTGGTCGTTATCGACTACTCTGGAGTAGTCGATATCTACCACTATTGATGATGGTCGATTTGACCAATTTTGACATGGATGATGGAGAGGCATTGAAGAGCAGGATGAGATGGTCCATTCGTTCCACGTTTGATTCGATATTATGACTCTTCAATGGGCAATTTTGGCATTGAAGTAAGGAAGCGACGCTTCGATGCGATGACTTCATGATTCAACGATGATGATTCCATGATGGGAAGTGATGGCTTAGATGATAGATAGCTGTACTTTGATATTTAGAGTAATAGACCATGAGTCAAATGAAAGGAACTGTGGAGGAAGGGTATGTGATGCACAACGATATTCTATGACAGATGATGATGGTTTAGAATAGTTCCCAACCAAGACGACTTTAGATAGGACTAGTAAGGACAGTTCCAGGATGTTCTCTACTAGTGATGGCGTGTGCAAAAGGATTATTGATACTTGAGATAATGTTGCATACTCATGAGATAAGGTATATGAGGATGTGACCAAAGTCCATTGACGTTAGGACCTGATCTTCCCGTACCCTAGAGTCTGTTGTTGTTAGGACCTAGGTAGGGTTATATACTATAGTCCATTGACATGAGGACATGGTGACGATATGAGTTTGTTGATGTTAGAACCTATTTATACCCTAATGGATCGAGTGGTCGGGGATGTTGAGTAGTCCTTGATGACGAGATAGAGTATACGAGTATCATATATCCAACACACTGAGTGAGTGAATGTGAG
This sequence comes from Allium fistulosum, assembly GCA_030737815.1. Lineage (NCBI taxonomy): Eukaryota > Viridiplantae > Streptophyta > Magnoliopsida > Asparagales > Amaryllidaceae > Allium > Allium fistulosum. The sequence continues at coordinate 641,174,925 of CM060901.1, forward strand.
GATGGATAATGGATGCCATGTTTGTTTCATTGTTTCTATCACCTTTGGGATATCATATAATGGTTATATTACTGATGCCAATATCTAGACACCCTTAGTACTTTGATGTATGATACACCCATGATGACTATGATATACAGTAGCATATATCCTATGTTATGTGCTAACTATGTGGATGCAGGGACATGTCAGGTATGATTCTTTACACCCTCTGATCCATATACTATAATGACTTTTATAGTGTTTTGAGATTATTTATCGCTCACACTAGACTATTTTCTAACTCGAAGTTTTATTCTTTGTTTCTTATTATCTTTGGTACTCTTAAAGAGTAGATTAGATAACAAGTGTGAACATCACTTGGAGCTATGCAGATGGACTAGCAGGAGATGACACTTTCTCATACTTATATTTTGGACTTATTGTTGTTTATTCCGCTATGTGACACTATGGAGCCTCGATAATATTAACTTACTATTATTAGAGATGGTTCATTAGTTGAGTTTATATATCATTTGTATAAAATATATTACTATTTTGTATAGCAGTATGAGCCTATGTACTCTGATTATGTAGTTCATATGGTTATTACTGTCTCGCTTGTTTTATATCCGTGATTACCATTATATTTTATTTGATGCACTGTGAGATATACGATAGGTTATGTGGTTGTGTGATTTTTTTATTTATTTCTCTTCTATTCTCTTCTCTTCTTTTCTATTCCTCTTCTTTATTTCTATTTATTTCCCCTGACAATCATCCTACATCTACTAGATGCCCCAATAGTTCACTTTTCAGTTATATGAGCAATGGAGGTATAGGGCGGTCATTACATTTGGTATCGGAGATTAGGTGTAGTTAACCTAAGTTGATACCGTGATCCAGTAGAGATAGGGTAGGAGTTGTCGCCTTAGACTGGATCGAGAGTATACTAATATATGAGAGAGTGCATATTTGTTATATATTTTGGTTTTCAAAACTATATAGTAGTATATATAGTATATAAGTTGTATTGCACATATGATCACTATTGATGTAGTTTTCGTTATGAGAAACTGATCTTCCTTATTATAGATTAGGAATGATCTGGCATACAAGAAATCTTGCTATTGACTCCATCTCCAGGGTTGAGGAGTGGGAATGATCGAGGACTACTAACCTTGATTTACATAATATGTTCATAGAGATGGTGCAAACCATTTTTTGGAATGCCCAAGTTGCTCCAAATGATTATGGTGCTTAGGTACGAATGCCTAGAGTCGACTCTGTCGAGCTTTATAAAGACTACGTGAGTCTAAGAGTGTAAGATGAGATGGATATTTGTGAAAGGATCTTCGATGAATTGGAGTTAGATGATGCAATGAGGTAGAAGTTGACCTCTAGATGACTCCAGCGATGAATAATGAATTGGCGAAGTGTTCTTATAGCTTCTACTCCCGCAAATCATTTTACTTGGGATCAATTCATAGTTCACATCGGAGAGAAATTTATCTCGACTTTTAAAAAGTCGGTGTTGTTTAGGAAGTTCGTCGATTTGAAGTAAGGCGATATGTCTGTGGTGGAGTAAGTAGCCTAATTCGATGTGCTGTCGAAGTACGGTCTATCTACCATTGATACTGCACTCAAAAAGAGTTTATCTCTAGGCTGAGTGATCATCTTAGGAAGCCATTGATTGGTCATATTGATGAGAGCTTCGAGAAGTTGATCGAAAGGCTTTATGATGTAAGAGCCTATACCCAGTGCTGAAGGATTGTCTTGAACAATCTGAGTAGGGGCAAATAATGGAAGCATATGCGTTGAAGGCCATTCCGATTTCGTCAAGTGCTCCATTGACGAAAGAGAGGGGAAAGGGCATTACCATTTAGGGTATGCATTCCATTTATGGTGTATCCATATGTGTTTTATTTGACGTCGAGGTTTCACATTCCTTCATATCTAGTGATTTGATAGATAGATTTGGATTGAGACCCAAGATAGTTAACCGACCTTTAAATTATAACGAACCTTGTTGTTGGATCAACCAGCCCATACATGATTTGTCGAGACTTTGTCTTATTCAGTCATGGATGTTTGTTTATTTGTTTGCAATTTATTTGTTTTGGGGTTTAATTGGGTTCGGTATTATAGTTTGAAAATTGACTGACTGAAGGGATACATAATAGTGGTGGATTATGAGAGGCCATTGGTGACATTAGGGACGGACAATGAGCAAAAGGTAGTGTTTGGCTGCCCACTTGATGATGAGGTAATAGTTAGCTTTCTATATTCATTCGATATCCCACAAGATGAGTTGTCATATGTGTCTGTAGCTAGAGAGCGTCTAGATACATTCGATGAGGTGACCAGATTACCAACATATGGGGATTGAGTTGCATAATGATCTGGTTAGAGGTGCTAGACTAGTAGTTATGCTTTTAAGGCAGAAGATGCCTAAAGAACAGAGGAAGTTAAAGGTGAGAGTGGATAACCTATTAAGGCGAGGTACATTCGTAGGAGCATATTTGAGTGGGATGCACCTATAGTGTTCGCCACTAAGGCGGATGGTTCTTAGAGGTTGTATATTGATTACTGTGAGCTGATTGAGATGATGAACAAGTATCCACTCTTACTTATTGATGGCTTGTTTGATCAGCTCTATAGCGCAAAGGTGTTCTCTCCGTTAGAACTTGTGATGGAGTTTCATCCATTGAGAATATCTTAAGAGAGTGTGTTGATCATAGTGTTTGTACGCTACTTTGATTTTAGATTGGTTGGTTATGCCATTCGGGCTAACCAACGCAACAATATTTTTTTTTATTTCTTGGATCGTGTTTCAAGTGATCACTTGAGTATGTCTGTGCATGTCCTCGTTGATGATACTTTCGTCTATTCATGGATGAAAGGACAACACAAGACACAAATAATGATTGTGTTGGAGGTGTTGAGACAACATTGATTGATGATGAAGTCTTCGAAGTATCACTTATGAAGGAAGGAAGTGAGATGCTTGGGTCATATTGTTTTGGAGCAGACCTAAGAGTGATATAGATTAGAAGTTTCCTTGGATTGGCGAGGTGTTATATACGTTTACCATGGACTTCTCAAAGGTAGCGACACCATTAACTGATTTGACTAGAGAGTATTAGACTTTTATTTGAGATGCAAGGTATGGACACGCTTTAGTGAGTCTGACAGAGAGGATGGTGAGTGCACTGATGTTACTTATTCCAAGTGAGAATGAGGAGTCTACAGTACACACATGTGCTTGTGGTACTTGACTGGGTGTAGTATTGATGTCGAAAGGTAAGGTTGTCGCATATGCTAGTCGACAGCTGAAACTGCATACGAGGAAGTATCCGACTCTTGATTTGGAGTTGGCTACGATAGTGTTCGCTTTGGGGATTTGGAGGCACTATCTATTAGGATAGAGGTTCTAATTGTTCACTGATCCCACATCATTGAAGTATTCCTTCTTTGAGAAGGATCTCAACCTTTGCCAGTAGCGATGGTTGAAATTCTTGGCCTCCTACTACTTTGACATTTCCTATATGTCCGTAAGGAAAATGCAGTTGTTGATGCGTTGAGTGGAAGACATACCAGTTTAGGAGTGATATTCCTAGAGTGGGCATCACTTGAGTTTATCACCGATTATGACTTCAGAACTCGATGTGAGCTTGTGCCAAGATGATGGCTAGTTTGACTATCAGACCTACTTTGATTTAGCGGATTGGTACTAGTCAGAGGTGTGAAACTAGACTGTCTAAGATCATGGCTAAATTAGAGGAACAAGTAGTGTTTGTAGAGGTGATGCAGTGCGGACCCGACTGAGACCGTTGGTTCCGTAGAGATGAGACATTGTTTATTCTCGAGTAGTGGGAACATATATTTATAGTCTACATCGATGGATTTCCAAGGAATGAGGATGGTATGATAGAATTTGAGTCATAGTCGATAGATTGACAAAAAATGCTAAATTTATATTCTTAAGTCCAGTAGAACGACATCCAAATTTGTCGAGTTATACGTAGAATGGATAGTGTGATTCCATAGAGTGCCAAGAGCATTGTAAGTCGCTGAACCCATTGTTCACTAGTGGGTTTGGGGAGAACTTACAAGAGGCATTTGAAAATTTGGCACCAAATTGACTAGATGATATCGAAACTAAACCAAGAACTTCAAGACCTTGTAGGCCTATTCGTACTGATAGACGTGATAATAAACATGTTATGAGGAAGGCGGTGGAGTAGTAAAGGTTCGGTGGAGTGAAAGCGAAGGCGATTGCACATGACAGGCCGATGAGAGCAAGAGGACCGCATATTCAGAGCCCTTCATTTGGTGAGATTTCCATTTTATCGTCGGCTTTCATACTCGATGTCATATTTGATGCTTGATATTATATAGTTTGGTATCTTGTATGTTAGGATAGGCATGGATGTTACTTTTTGATGTTTGATTATTAGCATTTGATACGGTTACTTATGCTTATATGGTTGTTAGGCATAAGGGATAGTTATGGTTGATTTTGACTTGTTTGATTTGGAGGTTTTGAGGGCGAAATTCCTAAAGTGGGGGAGAGTGTAACAAACCATATTTTACGTGACGTAAGATCATAAAATATTATTTTTAAATTCATATTGGGCTGTATGACTCTATAATGTTAGAAGTCGTTGAGTATTGATGTTTTAGACCCATAGTAATTTTATCAGACGAATTTGACACTAATTTATTTTCTGACATTTGGTAGTTACATGTATTACGCCGATATATGCATACCGACGCATCGGAGAATTTGGACAAACGAAAACATCTCGGGGTCAAAGAGAAAGTGTATGAGCTATGCAATTGAAAATTTTCAAGATCGGACATTAGGTAGCCCTTACAACTTAACTACGTCCAAAAATAGCGTCTTGGAATACAGTCTCGGATTTTGATGAAACTTGTGTCGTTGGAACGGGAAAAATGCAAAGATTCACGCGGTCCAAGATTCATCGCAATCAGACGTTCTTAGGAGTCATATGGAAACAAAACATGTGTTGGAATTTTAAAAATTGGAGAAAATAGGTACACACAAACCTAACCTTACCCACTTCCCTATAAACCTTTCATTCTTTGTCTGGTCGCACATTTCATCTTCTCTTTCACATTATTTACCTCATCCACCATCAAACCCATAACCCACCTCTCTTCTCCTCCATTTTCTAATCCAAAAAGCCATCTTTTTCGACGAAATAAAATCTAGGTCACCATATTTGTCTGAGAGCTACGCAGCTATGGCCTTGGATTGAACCAGATCTTACTATGGGGCCGAAAAATATGAATCTAGCAAAAAGGCTGATTTTAGGAGGAGATTTGAAATTATTTTTGATGATATAACTTTGTTTGTATCGACGAGGGGGTTTGGAAACGTAAAAGACGGGGGATGGAGATGGACGTTGTGATGGTGGTTTGTTTGAAAAGTTTAATGGTTTTCACGTTTACTCTTGGCCATGGATCATAGTGGTTATCGGAACCAGTGTAAGTGGAGAAGGCTGGTGCGATGGTGCAGGCGGAGCTGGTGTGGTGTGGTGGTCCGGCTTGTTGCAGTGGAGGTTCAGTGAAGTGGTGTGTGTTTAGGCAAAAAAAAAAGAAAATTGTTGTTAGGTTGCTTAGGGTGATGGCCGAAAGTAAGCGAGTGCGGAGCAGCCGGTTGTGGTGAGGAGCAGCTACGAAGGCAGTGATGCTGGCAAAGTCTGGTGGAGTCGCGTTAGGGGAGCCGCGTGCTTGGTGGAGTTGCTTGCGTAAAAGGGGAGCTACAGGCAAAACGTGAGTGGCAAGATAGTGAATTATGAAAATAGACTATGACGTGGAAAAATCTAAGTGGAGAGAGGACATGTGCGTGAGCAAACAAGGTAATTATGAAAGTATTTATGGTAATTAATTATTTATTTAGTTAAATAAGTTGTTAGTTAATATACATATATATATATATATATAAATCTTGTTTCTTATATAATTCATATCTTTTGCATACATAGTCCATTTTGGATGTCGTTTCTTGTGTTGCACTCGTGATGGAGAGCACTACGACTTAACATTGATTTGGTCAGCTTTATTGAGGTGAGCGATATTGTCTCTCACCGTACTATGATTGTTAGTATAGTATTAAAATGATGTTTTAAGATGATGTCTAACTTTAAAATGTGATTTCTAAAATACTTAAACCTATATCGTATTTCATAAAAGAATTTAAAAGTGTTTTAAAATGGTTTTAAATTAAATATCACATTTTTTCCATTGATGCACTTTTTTGACGATATTGATAGATTTAGGCTATTTTTGATATTAATCCCCCATTGGTTTCTTAGATGTATTATATTAGGTTATTATAAATGTATATATGCTATTATATATGTTAGTATGTGTGTTGGTTGCATGTATGCTTATTTGTTTGGTTCGGTTAAAAACACCGTTCGAAGGCAATATACTATTAGAAAGTATCCCATAGGATAAGATTTCGTGCATGCTGATGGATCTGAAGATGAATGATGGACTTGGGAATGCGCTTTGGATTTCTAGATGGATGCCAGACGTTTTCGTTTGATTTGTACTTAACCACCTTTGGTTAAGTACACAACCAAAGTGGTCATTACTGACTACTCTAAAGTGATCAATATCTACTACTATTGATGGTGACCGATTTGGCCAATTTTGACACGGACGATGGAGAGTCTTCGAAGAGCAGGATATGATGGTTCGTTCATTCAACATTTGATTCAGGCTATGACTCTTCGATGGGCTGTTTTGGTACTGAAGTAAGGATGCGACGTTTCAATGGGATGACTTCATGTCAACGATGATGATTCCGTGATGGGAAGTGACAACTTAGATGATGGATAGCTGTACTTCGAGACGTAGAGTAGTAGACTATGAGTCTAATGAAAGGTAATGTGGAGGAAGGGTATGGGACGCACGATGATATTCTATGACAAACGATGATGGTCTAGAATAGTTCCCAACCAAGACGACTTCAAACAGGAGTTATAAGGACAGTTCTAGGATGTGCATTACTAGTGATGATGTGTGCAAAGGGATTACTGATGCTCAAGATGATGTTGCACACTCATGAGATAAGGGTGTATGAGGATGTGATCAATGTCTGTTGATGGTAGAACCTGATCTGCCCATACCACAGAGTCCGTTGACGTTAGGACCTGGGTTGGGTTATATACTATAGTCCATTAACATGAGGACATAGTGATTATATGACAGAGTTCGTTGACATTAAAACCTGTTTGTACCCTGATAGATCAAGTGATCGAGGACGTTGAGTAGTCTTTGATGACGAGATGGAGTATACGAGTATCATATATCCAATGCATTGAGTGAGAGAATGTGAGGATGGATGATGAATGTCATGTTTGTTTCATTGTTTCTATCACCTTAGGGATGTCGCGCAATGTAGATATTACTGATGCCCATATCTAGACACCCTTAGTACTTTAATGTATAGTACACCCATGACAAATATGATATAGAGTAGCATATATCCTATGTTATATACTAACTTTGTGGATGCAACGACAGGTAAGGTATGATTCTTCATACGCTCTATTCCATATACTATACCGACTTTTATAGTATTTTGAGATTATTCATAGCTCACACTAGACTGTTGTCTGACTCGAGGTTTTATGCTTTGCTTCTTATTATCTCGGTTACTTTTAAATGAGTAGACTAGATAGCAGGTGTGAACAACACTTGGAGTTGTGCAGATGAACTAGCAGGAGGTGATGCTTTCTCATACTTAATATTTGGACTTATTATTGTTTATCCCACTATTTGACATTGTGGAGCCTTGATGGTGTTAACTTACTATTATTAGAGACAGTTCATCAGTTGAGTTTATTTATCATTTGTATAAACTTTATTACTATTTTGTATAAATGTATAAGCATATGTACTTTGATTAGATGGTTCATGTAGTTATTACTGTCTCGCTTCTTTTATATCTGTGATGACAATTATATTTTATCTGATGCACTGTGAGATATATGTCATGTTATGTGACTATGTGATGTTTTATTTCTTTCTCTTCTCTTCCCTTCTTTTATATTCATCTTCTTTACTTTTATTTCTTTCCCCTGACAATCGTTCTGCATCTACCAGATGCCCCAACAATGCACTATTTGGTTATATGAGCATCGAAGGTGCAAGGCAATCATCACACATTGACTTAAGAAGAGCATGAGTGCTGCATGTGAAAAGTCCCTGAACCTCAATAGTACGTGACTTCTAATTGGGCCCCCGATAGCCTAATGGTTGTATATCCTCATATGATTGCCGATTGATGATGTACTGTAGATCCATATAAGGGGAAAGAAAGAGTCCTTATATTATAGATATTCGGAAGCAATTGAGTTCCCAAAAGAAGGTGTGAAGTAGTCATTCGAAGAAAATAGCTAGATTTTTTATTTTGGAAGAAGTTAAGTCAATAAATAAATTAAAAGAAGAGAGGTTCAAAAGAAGGGATAAATAAAAATCAACTATGAGTCTGACCTCATAGGAAAGAATATAATATAAAAGTGAAATAATTTTAATATAAAGGTTGGAAGATATATATATACACACACGATAAATTTGAAATGGTTTTCAAAATGTTTATTAAAATAGAGAAACCCTACTTTTGAAGAGTAAGTAAATATTAAATGTGCAAAAAATAAAATTCCTAGATTTAAAATATAACGTTCTATTAGAAAACTAAAATTTGTTAAAAACTAAAAATTTCATTAAATGAGTTTTTATAAAAAGAAAAGCTGTTCAGTTTGAAATATTAAGTAGAGCGTACATAGCTCGTTGATTTTCTAAGACGAAGGATGTTTTTAAGTGGTAAAGTTCTTATTTTAGGGGTGGACAATAGGAAGCAGTATAAGTTTAAAAGAGGTAAAAGAACAAGAAAGAGCATTAGAACCTGAAATAAACAGTAGGCGAATGCACTACAATGGTTCAACTAAGAATATAGTAAAGTGAGAGAAAAATAATTGGAAAAGGGGGCAGTTTAGGTAGAGGAAGGTTGAATTGTAATAGCATTATAAAATATAGATAAAAACAATATTATGAATTTATATAAAATAATATTAGTAATTAGAAATAAAGTTAGAAGATTATATTAAAAAAATTCTAGTAATCTAATTAGAAACTATAGAGGAAATTAAAGGCAAAATAAAGAAAAATGGACATTTTCCATTGTTGTGGGGATTTATTGCAAGTATCTTTTAAAAGTACACATCACATAATATTAAAAACTCCACCAAGAATTGGAAGTGGAGATAGCATTAGTGATAAGAAAATGATAGTAAGTGGTTTATTCTTATATACTCCAGTTTTATTGTTTAAAAATTATAAACGATATTCAGAAATACTATAAAGTACATTTTTGAAAACAAAATGGTTTGGTATAAAAATTGAGTTTTTAAAAGAAAAACTTAATAAATGGTTTGTGCTAAAAATCCCAATTTTTAAGAAGTAAAAGTAGAAAAAGGTCTTCAAAAGGAAAAGAACTTTTAAAAATTAAATTATAGTTTTAAAAGATAAGACACTAGGCTATTTTGGAATTTGCTAAAAAGTTTTTATATTGTACTTTTAAAGATAAAAGTTTTTGGATTGAATACTTCAAATTTTTTAAGTTTTAAATTTTGAAGAAATTTTTTTGAAGACTAAACCAAAATTTTAAATATGGAGTAGATAGGAATGACTTCCTAGGTAAGACGGGGTGAAAGGTAAGGCAATGAAGACGATAACAATGACTACTTATAGAGCAGCAATAAGGAATCACCTAAAGTGTAAGGAATACTGGTGAGAATCTAGGAATGTTTAGTTGGATATGTGTGCAAGCCATAAGAAGAACCTATGAAGTAATGATAAATTGTATTAAAATACACTTCTATGAGTTCTAGGGTATGCTCGTATGAAGGATTAAGGACAAAGAAAGTAAATACCAAGATTTGGACTAAAAGAAGATCATAACGGAGGGTAATGAGATTACAAATACATATAGAGAACATTGGTATAATCAAAGCTAAGGAAGGCAAGATAGAGGGTGGAAAAGTTATTCCGTTAAGCTAATTTACTAATGAGTTATTCTAAATGTACATAGTTTGTGTTTCTTACCCACTAAAGTGTGGGGATGCATAGTTATTCCATAATTGGATGTGGTAATGGAAGTAATGGATAGACCTTATTCATCAGAAGCCATAATGAAAATTTAAGATATTAGGTTGAAGAATGATGTCACGCTAGAAAGGTCCATTTAATTACCAGTAAGAAGTGATAGGGCCACAATATCATTAGTCGGTTGCTGTTGAAGAGTATCTTCCAGCAATAGTTTCTTGAGGTTTGCGTTGTAAACATTAGTTGTTTCTGTAAAACACATACGATACCATGATAATGTTCCTTTTAAAAATTGGTTTTCTAGGTGGACCGCGATATTAAATGGAAAACTATGTAAGTAAAGAATGCTCGTGTAGACACTTAACTAATCAAAATAAATAAATAAAAGGCTGGAAGTTTATAAAATATATAAAGAAAAGTAAAATTAAGTCCCAAAACCATTAAAGTTTTGGAAAGATAAATTTTGGCGAGCGAAGAATAGGAAAAGTTTATTGCAAAGCCACAGGTCAATGTCCCTTTACCTTAAAAGATAAAATATATAAATGAACTTGTGTGCTGGTGTAACACCCCATATTTTTAGTAACATTATTAAGATATATAATTAGTTAAATTCAATAAAATAATGTGTTGATTAATGGATTGAGATTTATGATTAAATTAAGGGGGTAGCCGTGCCTATATGTATAATGAACTAAAGAAATAAGATAGAAATAAGTGTTAGGAAATAAGGAAGGGCAAGATGGGAAATAGGATGAACTTATACCCTAAACCCTTAAGAAATCATGCACACGTTCATTTCATTTTTCTCAAGCAAAAATACTCTAAGGCCGGCCACCATATTTAATCTCAAGAGAAGATAAAGCTAGGATTTTCAAGAGGAAGAAGTAAATCAACATAATGAAGATCAAATCTCACATCTTTAATCATAAAACTAATGATTACTACATCCTATTTTTCCTATAGTTTTCAGATATAAGGATAACCCGAAATGATTTTGCATGATAATGCCATGTTTTCGATGATTGAAAGTTTATATATGCTTGTTGATGATTTATACATGTTCATATTAGTTTTTATGATATTTTGATATGAAAACCCTATTAAATGACATCTAAATGCCTTGAAAATTTAAATGTAGATCAGAAATGATATTTTAGAGATGGGTTTCAATTTTCTTAATTTTATGAATTAATGTGGATTTTACATTAATTTTCTAGTGAAGAAAATGATTTATTGGGTTATAAATTATTTACGGCATAATAAATAATTATTTGGGTCTGAAATTTATGTATGTTAAAAAAATATTGAAAAGGATTTTCTAGATTTTTCATAGAATTTTCCTAAGTGTTTTAATGAATATATAAAATTATCTAAGGTATTGGACTTAAATGTTTTATATATTTAATTAAGGAGAAGGGGTGTTTTGCAAATGATTTAAATTAATTAATTCTGAAATTATGGCATCACTTTTAGAAAAGAAGAAGTAGCAACCAATAAGAGTTTGACAAACAAGGCAGGTTAGTTAAAAAGTTTACTTAAAAAGGTTTTAAATTAGAATTACATGCCAAAAGTATGTTTCGCCTAATTTGGTTTTGCCCAGGTAGCTTTCGACTAAGACCCTCCGCCTCATTCGACAAACCAATGCACATAGTATCAACCTTTTGGTACACAGTGAATTGGACAAAGGGCGGAAGGTAAGAATCGAAACCAAGGGGTTCCGAAAGGGTCGAAGCGCGTTTTTGTTTTAAAAATTAAAGTAGCATCTGCTTTGCTTTCGAAAGGATAGCTTTCGACTCAGTTGGCTTTCGACTCAGTTGGCTTTCGACTGAGTTAAGTGTTTAAAGGAAAGGTTTTGAATGGGTTGTGCTCTTTTATCATAAGTAATGCTTTCGAAGAGGTCGAAACCCCTAGCTGCCGCCTCTCTGCCTTTCGAAGTCAATGGTTTCGAAAGGTATACTTTGTTTTTAAATTAACCACTTCTCTAATGCTTTCGAAGGGATGGTTTCGACACCATCACTTCTTTACTTAGGAATAGGTTTCAAAAGGAAGGCTTTCGACTTAGATGTTTTAAATGATCCTTTTTATTCCGATTGAAGTATAACCCAAAGGTTTCGAAAGAGTTGGTTTAAAAGGTTTCGAAAGGTGTTTTTCCACATGCTTTAAATTGAACACAAGTGCTTTCGAAAGATTTGAGTTTATAAAGGGTTGATGCTTTCGAAAGGTATTTTAAGTGGTTTCGAAGGGGTGGTTCCCCAAAGGGTTTCGAAGGAGTCAAAAGGTTGTGTTTCTGATGGTTTCGAAAGGGTTGAAATGGAAGTTTTTTCCAAGGTTTTTAAAGGCAATGTTTTGAAGTATTTTAAGATATGATGTCAAAGGTTTTAATGCTTTCGAAAGGAAGGTTTTCAAAGGTTTTGAAAGGATTTAAGTATGCTTTAGAAAGGAAGGTTTTGGCCTTTCGGCCTAGATAAATAAAGGATTTTACTTGATTTCGAAAGAGATGCATTCCATAGAATAGAAAGGAGTACTTTCAAGTATATAAATGTTTTCATCAACTAAGATTTAAGTAAAGTATATATATAACATGGTAAGGTGATTTTGAGTAAAGCATGGAGTAATGTATTTTCCTTGTATGAGTTTGATTTAAAGGTCTTGAATCATTTTGAAAAAGGTTTTCAAGGAAAATTATGGGAAGAGATCCCTAAGAAAAATGACTCAGATATTAGAATACCAGATGGGACTGGTATAAGGTCGCGCCCTATACATTAGCTATTGGCCACAGGTAATTTAGTCCAAAATTCCAGTGTGTAGGGCTTTGTCACAGGTGAGACTAAAATTATGATTACACATAGAAAGGAATATATATATTTGTATACAAATAGGTTATTGGTGAGCTTGCAAAACCATTAGAATCAGGTGACCCTGGGAGATGTTATGTTAGAGACAGACCATCTAGAAGAGAAGTATTAACAGATAGTTAAGGACAGACCATCCAAAAGAGAAGTGTCTAACAGAAGTTAGATTATTTTGTTTGTATTGTCTGATAGGCCCGAGTCAACCAAAGGTTAATAGTTAGCCAAACAAAACTAAAGTGTTTGAACAGATGGTTCTTTTATTATCTGATATGTATGTTTACATAATGATGCTTTATAGTGTTTAACCAGTTTTGGTTGTAGGAAAAGATTTGCAAAAGATATTTTTTAAAAGAATGTTAGTGAGGAGAAACCTGTTCCGCTAAGCGGTGTGGTCTCACTTAACATTAATAACCGGGATGTATTGTGTTATTCACACCAGGCTTTATGTCTGAGTCGAAGTTTACGTTTGTCCCCTTAAACTCTCGGGTGCTCAAAATTGACTTGAGTAGGCTGAAGGTTGGTTTTAGTAGGATGACGAATAAAGCTACCAGAGGCGAGCAAGAGGCTAACAGATAACTATTTAGGAGTTGCAGTTCTTTGTTTTGTGTTTATTTCCGCTATGTATGTATTAAGTCAATTATGACTATACGACTCAGAACATCCAAGGGGGCATCTTCATATGTCGCTCTTGGCGTATTTTGTATTAAGTAAATTTTATCATTGTCTGGGAAACGTTTTGGGATTATGTAATCTGAATATGGAACATTTTTTTTGAAATGTAAATGGAAAATTCTATTTTGAAATATGTGATTTGTTTCATTTTCAAGTGCTTTTGATATTATAGATACCATTAACATAGTCGTATTTAGTCGCAGGAAGTTAATACTATAGATGACTACAACATCTATAGCGCTTAGCTTTGGGCCTCTAGATAGGGGATGTTACAACTTGGTATCGGAGCATAGGTTTATGAAATGTTTTAACTAAAAGTGATTTTAAAAACATAATCCTTAGGAATTAGAGTTAGGATCAAGGTATGGGATAATGCTATAGTAACGTACTTGTATTTGCTATATATAAGTATATCATTTATCTCTAGAGTCCTATCTTTGTTAGGCTATTCTTCTGTATCTCATGAGGCTTGAATACAGATATGGATGGAAGAAGAGGCAGAGTTACTCTAGGAGCAGACAACACCACCACAAATGGAAATGCCCGACCAAATGCTAGAAGAGGTCAGGCTCACACTGAGAATGTTGGTGTTGGGGTTCCCCAAGTGGACATGGGAGCCATGTATCAGTTTTTCGTAAACATGATGCAAGCTGGGATCGCTACTGAGGTTGTTGGAGGAAATGCTGCTGGAGGAGGAGTTCAGGAAGCTTCGATGGTCAATCAGTATGCTAATTTGAGTAGAGAGTATACTAGGCTTGGAGGAAAGCCGTTTATCGGGACTAAGGATGTTATCGAGGTGGAAAACTAGCTGCTACACTATGAAAGGAATTTTGCTGACCTAGGGCTCAATGACGAGTAGAAAAGAAGACTTGCTTCAAGACAGCTTCAGGGAGCTGCTTTGTTTTGGTGGAATACTGTAACTTCTGGTGTGGATGAAGAGACTATGACGTGGGTAGAGTTTAGGAGGAGGTTTCAAGAAAGGTTCATGTCGGTAATGGCACAGTCTGTGTTGATTAGGAAGTTTGCTGAGCTGGAACAAGGGGAGATGTCTGTTCTGGAATATGCTAGTAGATTCGAAGAGTTAGCCTAGTATGCCACCATTGACACAGTGTTGAAAAGAAATGAGAAGTTTATTAGAGGTTTGAATCGGAGTTGGCTAGGGCTACTTTACCGCACATCAGAGATTCATGTGATGTGGTAGTGGAAATGGCATTGAGACATGAGGAGATGTTGGCTTGTTTGGAGAAGAAGAAGAAGGAGAAGGAGGTCCAAGTTGGGCATGGCCAAAAGAGAAAGTTTTTCCACAAAAAGAATGCTTAGAAAGGAGATGCGGCAAAGAAAGGAAAGTCTGAGGTGGTCTGCTATAAGTGCAACAAGAAAGGACATTATGCTCATGAGTGTCGTACCGAAAAAGGAAAAGGAAAGGAGGTGATTGGAAAGAAGAACACCAGGTGTTTTAATTGTGATCAGATCGGCCACTACAAGAACCAATGCAAAGAGCCAGCTAAAGTGGATAAAGGCCAAGTGTTTGCATTGGAGCCTGCTACTTCAAAGCCGATAGTGCAGGAGAAGGGAAAGGCTATGTTAGGAGGTACGCTTCAGATCTATGATACATCAGTTAGCGTTTTATTTGATACCGGTGCATCTCATTCTTTTATATCCTGATGTTTGGTGGATTAACTTAACCTTGAACCCGCATATTTAGTTACTTCCTTAAGAGTTGCAAATCTGATAGGAGGTTATGCGACGCTTGGGATGAACTGTGACCTGTTAGAGTTTGACTTGCTAGGTTACACATTTGTTTGCAGTTTGCATGTATTTGACTTTGTAGGGTTCAGAATTATATTAGGAATTGATTGGTTAAGTAATTATGATGCTAGCATATTTTGCCTAGATAGGAAAATATCACTTAGACACTCGGATTGTAGTGATCGGATAGTTTTTACCGTAGAAAACCCTAGTTGTGAGGTGAACTCATTGATGGGTGTTATGGAGTTTTTTTTAAGAGTGACGGGTGTGTAGCGTGAAACTACACAGCCGGTTAAGTAGTTATATTATATAATATGTGAGAGGTCGATCGACAAGCCCGATCGATGGCCAAAAAAATAGGTATGAAGCAACAAAATACAATTGAAGTGCTAGAGTATCATAGACCATTGCATACTAACTATAACAGGTGCTATCCCACGCTAGACAAGGACTACCTCTCCGGAGATGCACTGGTACTACCCTGGGATTCTACTGGCTGGACGCTGCACGGCGGGAGACTCAGACGGAATGGCATAGAGGAGCATTGACCTGTTAGAGAGGAGAAAAAGTGAGTGATACTTCTACAGGTTCCATCAAAATGGCGTGCAGGTTTCCCAAATGCATGTGCATTCCTCTCTTTCCAAATGCACCAGCTAAATATTGATATGAAGGTGTCCATCAGCAAATTCTGCTGATTAAACTGCCAATACTCGAAGAAAGAGGTCATGCTGGGGATAAACCCCAAAAGATAGGCACTGGTTGCAGCCCAAATTGAGTAGGAGAAATCGCATTCGAAGAAAAGGTGGGTTACTGATTCATTGTGTGTTGAACAAAAGACGCAGCGCGGATCGATGGGGATGTTGAGTCTGTTGAGTCTGTCTTTGGTATTAATTCTACCAGAAATTAGGCACCATTGGAAAAAAGCTATATGAGGTGGTAGATTGCAATGCCAAACCCTAGGGAAGGAGAAAAGGCGACCGGGGTGGATTAGGTGTTGATAACAGGAGGCGACTGAGAATCCTTTGGAAGGTGCAAGGGCCCAGAGAAAGTGGTCTTGACTGTTGGAAGGGCGAATCGACAGGAGGATATTTTTGGCGGAGAGGAGTTCAGGAACCAGGTCTGCATCGAAGATGGAGGGTGGGCAAAGGTGCTCGGGACCAAGGGTGAGATAGTCTTCGACTGTTGCATTTGGGAGGGTGGCGTGCGAGAAGAGGTTGGGTAGTAGCTTAGCAAGGGGAAGTTGTCCATACCAAGTGTCTAACCAGAATAGGCATCTGTTACCGCTTTCGATTTTAACCTGAAAAAGTGCTTTGACTCTAGGTAGGGTTAGAAGGACCCCAGACCAGAAGGGGGATGGACGGAACCGGGTGGTGAGGTGGAGCGCCAAATGAGGGTTTGAATGATAATGTTGACATAGGATCCACGATTTCCAGATGAAGTTTCTAGGTGTGAGTAATCTCCAAAGCCATTTGGATATCAACGCCTGATTGAATGTGCGAAGGTCAGTAATCCCTAACCCACCGTGATTGCGGTGTAAACATACCGTCTTCCAGTTGACCAGCCTTTTTGCGTTGCCACCATTCCAAAGAAACGAGCACCTGATTGAGTCAATTTTCTTGATAACCCAGGATGGAAGCGTGAGAAAGGACATCCAGTATGAGGGGATAGCTGATAGGACCGATTTGACTAGGACAAGACGACCTGCAGAAGATAGCGAGTGTGCCTTCCAGGTTGAGAGTCTGGATTCAATTCTGGAAATGAGGGGGAGCCAGTCAGCACGGTGGAGATTGGATGGGCGGATGGGGATGCCTAGATATGAAATGGGGAATTGGGCTAAGTTACAATTGAGCAGGGATGAGATTTTAGGACCAAGGTCAGCGGAGTTGCCAAGCATGATGACGGAGCTCTTGTTAAAATTGATGGAGAGGCCAGAAATTGTTTCAAAGACATACAACGCAACCTTGAGGCAATGGATGTGGTTGATGTCGGTGGAAGCAAATAGGATCGTATCATCTGCAAATTGAAGGTTAGACAGAGACAAATCTGAGTTTTGAAGCTTGATACCTCTAAATAAGTCATTGGACGAGGCAAGCTTGATCATCTGGTTGAGCACATCCGCTACCAAGACAAAGATTAGGGAAGAGAGCGGGTCCCCTTGCCTCAGACCCCTGGTTGATTTAATGTGACCACCTGAAGACCCATTGATTGAGATGGATGAGATGCTTGTGTTGAGTATCACTTCAATCCAACCGCACCATTTTGACGGGAAACCCCCATGCTTCATAAGGTCCAAGATGAAGTTCCAGTGTACCGTGTCAAAGGCTTTGGAAAAATCTAATTTTAGAAGGGTTCCGGGGGTTGATGTTCTATGGCAGTAGGAGACAACTTCTTGGGTGGCGGCGACACAGTCCAAAATGTTTCTGCCTAGTATGAAGGCGGACTGTTCCGCCCCTACCAGGGGATCGATGACTGTCTGAAGTCTATTAGCAAGAACCTTTGTGATGATTTTGAATGTGGTGTTGAGGAGACTGATTGGTCTGAAAGCAGGCAGGCTGTTAGCGCCGGGGGATTTGGGGAGGAGGATGATGTTGGCGTAGTTAAGGCGGGCAACTGAGGAGGGATTAGCTTGGAATTCTTCGCACATATCTAGCAGGTCGAATTTGATGGTTTCCCAATAGCGTTTAAAAAAATATGGGCTGAAACCATCTGGGCCCAGGGCCTTATCATCCGACAAGTCCTTAAGCGCGGCCCAAACTTCATCTTCGAAAAATGGGTGGTCGACAGGAATTGGGGGACATGATGGGTATAGGAGGTTCCAGTCGATGGGGGGTAGCGTCGGTGATGACTTGCCTAGAGTGCTTCGGTAGTAGTCGGTGAAGAGGCGGAGGTGATCAAACAATTCGGTGAAGCTGGAGTTGTTGGGGATTAGCTCCGTGATGTTGTTAGATATGCGTCTGCCGTTGGCCATACGATGAAAGAAGGAGGTATTCTTGTCTCCCTCCTCTAACCATTTGGCTTTGGATCTTTGTTTCCATCCAATTTCCTCTTGTTTGATTAGTCTATCGAGCTCTGATTCTAATACTTTCAGTTGAGAATATTCGGTTGGAGTTAGGGGTCGGGATTCTTTGAGGATGTTGAGTTCTAGGATAGCATCTTGTGTGGAAGAAATGCGCGAACGGATGGAACCCCAAATGTTTTTGGCCCAAGTTTTGATGATCTTTCTGAGTGAACAGAGTTTGGAGACTACCCTGGCGATTGCGGAATTGGAAACCACCGGTTGAGACCATGCTAGCTGAATGAAATTGTCGAAAGAGGGTTCCAGAGTCCATAGGCGTTCAAAGCGGAAGGGACAATTTAGGTTGAAGGATGAACCCGAATCCAAGATTAGGGGGCAGTGATCTGAGATAGTCGAGGCTAGGCCGGAAACGATGGATAGGGGGTGCAGATCGTCCCAATTGATATTGAAAAGAAATCTGTCAAGCTTAGCTAGTGACGGGTCAGATCTACGATTTGACCAGGTATAGAGTCTGTTGTTAATTGGTGGGTCAATTAGGGAACCAGAACTGATGAAGGAGTTAAATGAATCTGAATCTTGAGAGGCGTTTCCGGAGTTTCTTTCGTGGGTGTTATGGAGTTAGAAGATGAGTTGAATCGCATTTTCGTAGTTAGAGAATTCACAGATGTTTTTGAGCCAGTAGTTGGATTACCTCCTAAACGATCCATCAAGTTTCGGATTGATTTAGTGCCTGGGGCAGAACCTGTAAGTAGGCCGCCAAGCAGGATGACGCCAACAGAGATGAAGGCGTTGAAAGCTCAGTTGGTAGATTTGGAAGGTAAGAGTTTAAGTAGAGCAAGCAGTTCACCTTGGGGTGCAGCTGCAGTATTTGCTAAGAAGCCGGATGGATCGTTAAGATTATGTATCGATTATCGTAAGCTGAATGAGAAGACGATAAAGAATCGATATCCATTACCGAGAATTGATGATTTGTTCGACCAGTTGAGTGGAGCCAAGGTATTCTCTCGGTTAGATTTGGCGACAGGATTTCATCAGCTTAGATTGGCAGAAGATAATATACCTTTAACGGCGTTCAGAACAAAATAGGGGTCATACGAATGGTTAGTTATGCCATTCGTACTCACTAACGCGCCGGCATTCTTTGTGGATTTGATAAACCAGATCTTCCGAGAACACTTGGACAAGTTCGTGTTAGTCTTCATAGATGATATTCTGATATACTCTAAGGATGAGAAGGAGCATGAAGTTCATCTTAGGGTTGTGCTTGAGACGCTCAGGTAGCATCAGCTAGAGGCAAAGTTTTCAAAGTGCCATTTCTGGAAGAAAGAAGTGAAGTTTCTTGGTCACGTGGTTTCGAAGAAGGGATTTTTAGTAGATCCAGAAAAGATCGAAGCTGTTAATAATTAGAAGAGACCAGAAACAGTAACTGAGATAAAGAGTTTCCATGGATTGGCCGGATATTATCGAAGGTTTATAAAAGATTTTTCATGGATAGCTGCACCGATGACTAAGCTAACGCGAAAGGATGTGAAGTTTGTATGGACCGATAAGTGTGAGGAAATATTCCAAAGTTTGAAACACTTATTGACCCAGGCACCGGTGTTAGTGGTTCCGGAGGGGAATCAAGACTTAGTTGTTTATACTGATGCGTATGATACTGGGTTGGGAGCTGTACTAATGCAGAGGGGTATAGTGATTAACTATGCTTCTAGACAGCTTAGACCGCATGAGATTAGGTATCCGACGCATGACTTGGAGTTAGCTGCAGTTATATTTTTGTTGAAGGTGTGGAGGCGTTACCTTTTGGGAGAAAGTTTTAAGCTATATACAGACCATAAGTTGTTGAAGTACTTGTTCTCTCGGAAGGAGTTGAACATGAGAGAACAAAGATGGTTGGAATTTATTGTTTCTTATGACTTTGGAATTGAGTACACACCCGGAAAAGGAAACAGGTTAGTAGATGCACTTAGCAGAAAACATCAAAATGCAGTGTTGGCAATGATTGCTAAATGGAAAGATTTGGAAGCATTGTTAGCTTGTAGAGTGCAGTGCAGATCCGAGGCTGGGTCTAGTGGAGAAGGTGTTGTGTTGTCTTATTTAGAAATTCGACCAGTAATGATTGAGAATATAGCTTCTGAACAGGAGGAGGATCTTGTTTTGGCTGAACGGATCAAAAAGTTAAGGGAAGGAACAGAGAGCGATGCATTGAAGGATTTCAGTCTTGACCAGAATGGGTGGTTGAGAAAGAAGGGCAGATTATGTGTTCCAAATGTGGAAAACATAAGGAATGAAGTCTTGGAGGAATGCCATTGTTCAAGTTCACTATTCATCTAGGAGGAACGAAGATGTATCAGAATATGAAGAGAAGTTTCTTCTGAGAAGGCATGAAAAGGGATGTTGGCTTATGCGTGAAAGAGTGTTTGAACTGTCAGCTGGTAAAAGCCGAACATCAAAATCCGAGTGGATTGCTTCAGTCATTGGACATTCCAATATGGAAGTGGGATTTCATAGATGGGTTGCCGAGATCTAATAAAGGGAACGAAAGTATATGGATCATAGTGGACATATTGACCAAGAGTGCCCATTTCATTCTGGTTAAGGCAAATAGGACGGCACCTGTATTGGCTAAGTTATTTATGAAGAATGTAGTTAGACTTCATGGAATTCCTAGTAGTTTTGTTAGTGATAGAAATTCTTTGTTTACTAGCAAGTTCTGGAAGAGTCTACAGGAAGCTTTGGGAACCAAGCTCAAGATGAGTACCCCTTTCCATCCACAGACTGATGGGCAAACGGAAAGGGTTAACAAGATCTTGGAGGACTTGTTACGAGCTTGTTTATTAGACTTCGGGGGATCATTGGAAGACCACTTACACCTAGTCAAGTTTTTGTATAACAATAGTTATTAGACTAGTATAGGGATGGCACCGTTCGAGGCTTTGTATGGAAGACCATGCAAATCCCCTGCATGTTGGTTAGAGACTGGGGATAGGTTGGTTCTTGGTCCGGATTTGGTAAAAGAAGCGGCAGAAAAATTGAGCTGATAAGGGCGAGAATGAAGGAAGCTCAGTCTAAGCAGAAAAGAGACGAAAAGATTTAGAGTTCTCTGTTGGAGATCATGTTTTCGTCAAAGTATCACCGATGAAAGGTGTTATCAGGTTCGGGAAGACAGGGAAGTTAGCACCAAGGTTCATAGGACCGTTTCCAATTTTAGAAAGGATCAGGAAACTCGCATATAGAGTAAAGCTACCAAGTAATTTGACAGGAGTCCACAATGTTTTCCATGTATCTCATCTGAGGAAATGTGTTAGGAATCTAGACACTACTATAACACCAACTGTGTTAGAAGATTTAGTAGTGGAACCGGATATGACTATACTTAGGAAGCCTATCCGCATAGTCGCGAGAGATGAGAAGAAATTGAGGAACAAGACAGTTAGCTTAGTGAAAGTCTAGTGGAGTGACAATGCTAGAGACTATACTTGGGAGACTGAGAGCAGGATTAGAGACGCTTATCTTGATTTGTTTGATGGTATGTTTTACATTTGATTATTTTGTTGTGTGCCTTATCATAATTTCGAGGATAAATTTTGAAATGCCCCACACCCCTTAGTATACTCAAAAAGGCACACTAAAGAATATGGTGTGTTATAGGTATAGCTAAAAACTTACAGAGACTAAGATTCACAAGACAAAATAAATAAAACAGCGGAAACATTTAAAACAATAACTTATTTAAAAATCAAAAATTCATAAAATAAGTCATAACCAAAATAGGTCTCAAAATACCAAATACATATGTCTTATGAAAACATCATCTCAGTCACAATATCAGATTACATACATAAAACCATCCCTCTCAACAAGTGCCGGTACATGAGAATAAACTGAAAAGAAGAAGAAGAATACATGAAGAAAAACTCCGCAGCTAAATCTCCAAGGAAATCTGAAATCTAATGTCCCTGCCTTTGTTGGCCTATAGGGGAAAAAGGGGAAAATAGAGGAGTGGGTCAAACTAAAAGTCTGGTGAGTGGAAGTAACTACTAGTATTCTTAAGTAAGGTAAAGATAATAGACTTTGCAACAGTTCTAGTATAAAAGGAAATAAAGGAAAAGAAAAAGCTAGAATAAAATACGGTTTAACTGTTTGCTTTGCTTGGAAAGTTTTGATTATCTTGATTGTTTGCACTTTTCTGAAACTGCTTTGATTAGGCTGAAATCCTAATCCTAGTTTAATTAGGCTAAATTCCTAATTCTACCCTTTGATCGGCCTTCTATCTCTGTTGTGCCTACTGCGGGCTAGTCCCATCCTGTGGGTCCCATAGCAAAAGACGCCTACTAAGCTCTTGGAACTCAATAGCGACTTATCTCCCTGCACTGAAGCCGCACGCTCAACCACCATTAGGTTCGCGCTATCTGTTGCTCCCTCTTTGGACCTCTTAATTACCCTAAACAACATAAGAGTGCCCAGCCTCACCTCCGCGTGTTGTGAGACCACCGGTTCCTGACTGAAGGGAATGCTGCTGATACGGGTCCTAACAAACAAAATCTAGTTGCGCCCCTTGCCCAAATCCCCTGATTTGAGCTTCTAATTATTGACCACTTATCTACCCTAAACAGCATAAGCGTGTCCCAAGGGGAATGCTGCCGGTACGGGTCCTACTTCTTAATTATTGACCACTTATCTACCCTAAATAGCATAAGGGAATGATGCCGGTACAGGTCCTACTTCTATCTTTGCTTATTAACTTAGTTTAAGTCTTTTAAAACAAGCCTCTTTTGTTATCTCTGCTATATTTGCTTATTAACTTATTGTAAGTCTTAAAATAAGCCTTTTTCTGTTTGCCTCTAATTATAACCTGTGTGTGATAACTTTACTTTTTAACTTAACCCAAGGTCTAAGTATAAAAATAAGCTTCTTCTGCTATTTCTTCTATTTTCTCTTTTTAGTTATAATTACATGTTATAACTATGCTTGCAAATATCTTAAATTCGCCTATTTCAGTCTAAGTCCAATTTATTACAGTTCTTCTCATTTTACATCCCATTTTCTGTAAATTCAATGTTCTTATATTTTAGTCCATATTAGCAAATTATTCTCTTCTATTTATTCCATTCACGTAAAAGGGAATTAAAAAGAAACTGACATTTACAGAAGAAATCCCAACGTAGAATAGATGTAAATAAAACGTAAATAATAATAAATAACTGTAAATACTGTAAATAATTGTAAATAATTGGGAAAACTGTAATTGACAATAAATAATTGCAAATAACTGAAATATAATAGCTAAAAGAAAATAGAGTGGAAAAAAAATCTAAAATTTACTTTAAAATAAACTGTAAATAAACTTGCATAAAGGTTATCCCAAAATTGTAGAAAAACTACAACTATTGGAAACCCTATTATTTTAAATTACTTAAAAATCTAAAATAATTACTTAAACATTCACCTGTGGTCCTTAGCTCTTTTCCTTGGTCTTCCCGGATCCACTTGAAGGGTAAAAATATTTTAATTAAAAAAGATCTTCTCCTCGGAAAAATATTCCTTTTAGGGTCCAGGCTCAGGTAATGAACCCAAATGGAGAAAATATGAATGAGAAAAATAGCTAGGCCTAGGGTCTTATTTATAGTGTCACTTGTGGATCTTAGACTATTGATTTGGAGATTAAATCTGGTGCAACCACATCATAGGCTCGATGGGAACCGTCGGATGGAAGCACAGGATCGAAGAAAAGTTGCAAATGACGTGTTAAAATCGATCTGGACGAAGCCACGTACGAGAGTGCATTCTTAGGTAGGCGGGTCAACCTACCTGTCAACCTTCACAAGCAAGGGTCGACCTATAGGTCGACCTTGCCTATATGAGGGTCGACCCTAGGGTCGACCTAGCCCCATATATATATATATATATATATATATATATATATATATATATTCTTGTTTCTTCATTAATTCATATCTTCTACATACAAGCTTGGATTTTGACGTTCTATATATGGAAATTGACCAGAAAATTACCACGGACACAATGGTGTAACTCTCATGGCTCAATTCTGATAATTTCACAAAGTTATTTTATTATTTAATTAATTCGTTAATTAATTAATATAGCTTAAATTTCGTATTGTTACATTCTCCCCTCCTTAAGGGATTCGTCCCTGAAATCTCTAGAGATAGAAGAATGAAATAAATGTTTTCATCCAAGTTATACCACCAACTACTCAACCATTATCCATTACATCCATTGTCCTTAAGTTTTTCTAATGCGATTTATGATACATATGCAATTAGTGCAGTGTCAATGTCCCTAACTAATGCAAAAGATTAGGCGGTCTACTGATTCAGTCGACCTCCTTTTATGTAATAATGTTCGTGCCATGTATCCAAATGAATGCAAATTCCCTAATGATAACGGACAGTTCTATATGCGTGCTATAATCATCATCCAAATGCAACAATCATATAATAATCATCCATTTATAGCAACCATGGAAAGAAGATAAAAATAAAATGCAATGCGCACACATCCATATGCATATGCTCTAGTGTCCTAATTAAACCGACCCCTAAGAGATAATAGTGCCTAGTGTAAGTATATGCGTCCATTAGCATCCACTAGCTACCATTTGCAACCACGGGTATCCATCATACATAACATGTTCTAATAACATGTTTACATCAAATCCTACCATCCATAGGTAAGTCCTAAGATTTACCCTCCCAAAGGATAATAAAGGAAAGAACCTATTCAAAACTAAAGATGGAAATAGGAAATTCAGAATTTTCTATCAAAGAGATGCGGATAAGAGGTACACATTTTCTCCTAATCAAATCAACCTTCTCCGAAGTCTCTCTAACCGTGTCGGGACCAAGTAGCAATCTCTCTGTAGACTCCAACCAACACGAAGGCGGCTTGCACGGTCTTCCATAAAGAGCTTCGAAAGGTGTCATTCCATGCTAGCTTGAAAACTATTATTATACGAGAATTCCACTAAAGGAAGATGCTCCTTCTAAGTTCCTCCAAAATCAAGAATGCACATCCTCAACCACGTGCGTCTTACTATCTTACAAATATCACCTTACTATTCTTCTATAGTCTACACACATGAAGCAACAGTCTTAGGTTCTCACTAGTGTCTTATACACTTTACAGAAACTTCTATTATTACTTCTAAAAGTAATCACTACTATCCCCTACATAGCCTTACCCTTTTTTCGTCACACCTAGGAAAGATTCCTACCTACTCCACATTTGAAAGTTTGGTTTGGTATTTATCATTCCATTTCAAAAATTAAAGCTTCTAAACTTTTAAAATATCAAACCCCAAAATTTTTGTCTTTAAAAGTGTTATTTTCAAATTTCCATTAAATTCAAAGGTACTTGGTCACTTAACATTTTATCTATCTAGACTTGCATCCTTACAGCCTTTTTGAATTTACACTATTCCTGAAACCTAGAGGGAAAACTTACAAATTCTAAGTTCAAAACTTATTCCTCCTTTTCTTTTAAAGTCCTTTATAGCTTTCCATAAAAATTTGGATTTTCATATTTAACTGTTACTAAATTTTTCGCTTCCAAAAACTTATTTACTTTTTCCACCAGACCATTTTTATTTAATATATCTTTAAAATGTACTCACATGTTTTCAAAACATCTTCTTTTAATAGATTTTCAATCTTCCAAAAACTGGAGTAGACGAGAACAATTATTTCATTAAAACCCCTTAACTTTCCAATTACCTAACCTTGGAGGAATTCTTAACTTACTACAAATTGGGACTTTCTACAAAGGCAAGCAACCAATGTGCATAATCAATGGAAAATATATGAAATTTCCATTGCTTAGCTTTCTCTACTAAGGCTCTTTATAATACTCTCTAACTAACACTGTCTCTAATTATTACACTTCTTATTACACCTAATGGTTTACACCTTAATATATTGGAACTACTTTCTTTTATAAGAAACTATTAATGCTAAAACCTTCTATGAAATTTTTAAAAGAGGACTTCATGTTTTTGTGAAATTACAAGGAACTTATTTTATATTTTTCGAAATAGGCTATACAAAATATGGTGCTTCCCATACCTTGTATATCTCTTTTACGTATTCCTTATAACCTGCACAAAACATCTTTAATTATGATTTGGTTTCATAGAAAATTTTATCATCATTCATTTCATTCCAATAGATTAAAGTATGTTTAATCTATATTCTCTTACAATAGTCAATTTCTATGAAATTTATTAATTTCCTAATATTTAACTTCACTTTTCTTTTCAGAAAAACTCATTTTCAAAACTGTTTTAATATATCCATAGTTAGAAAACATTTCCTTATACTTACTAAAAAAATAAGTGTACTTACAAGCCACTTTATTTCTATACTTAGAAATCATCTTTAAAACACATTTTTATTTGGGTCAAAACAGATGTTGCGTAAAACATCGTTACTACAACCTAAAAATACTAGTGTATGGATAAATACTAATAAATTTCATATACTGTGTAAAAACATTTCCCTTAGGAGTCACCTACTATAATAATAGTGTTATAGTCTATGCTCCCTTTGTTTTTCACGAAAACATCTATTACAACAATAAATGTTGTAACCTATGTTTCCGATACTTAATACACTCTAGGTTTTTATTTTTGAAATCTTTGTTTACTTATAAAGAAACTAGCGAGCTATATATATGCTCTATAATTCTTAAAAATTAATTTCACTTTTAACAAAATTTACATCATATAAAAACCAATTTAAATTTCATACCACTTTTTTTTCCCAAAAACCCAGTATTTACTTCCTCAAAAACATTGACAATTATATTTTTCAATTCTAACAATTTCATTTTATTGGGCTAGACATAAAGTGGATTTTCTTCTTACTACCTTAGGAGTACCCTTACTAAACTTTTTGGAAATCTCATTACCTTACTAAAGTCTTTTGTTCCTATTCCTCTTATATGCTTATATTTGAAACAATTATAATTTTTGCAACTATCTGCACATGGGCTTTCCCCTTTTCAACTGAATCTACCGTTCATCTCCAATCTTTGCCTACCACTCTTTGGATTTCCACAATCCAAACCTAAATGTACAAAACTATTTCTCAAACTTCTACCATATGTAGACCTTCTCAATGCCCTAAGAAATGCATTTCCTTACGCCAAAAGTGACACTTGCCTTCAACCGATGAATGCGAAGTGTATAAAGAACCTCCTCAAAATGTCTGGGAAATCTCTAACGATTGGAAAGGAATATAGCGCTCTTAGTGATGAATCAAGGGAATAAAGGAAGCTCAACATGATTAACCCCTGTGTGTCGCAAGAAACCTCGAGAGTCCTACCGCTGCATGTCTCTAGTCTAACGACTCTGTTTTCACAGTCCAACATCGCTCCATAAGTGGATAACCAATCCATCCCAAAATCATTCCATACCCCAAAAATCCCAATACATAGCCATCACAATCAAGCTCTACACCTAGTGAAATTTTTTTCAAACCCCTAAAAATCATGGATAAATATGTCGATCCTCCTATGGGGTTTGAAACAACTATGGGGTCTACTACTAAAGAGATATCTAAGTGCAAACAATCAACTAAAGAACTCGAAATGAAAGAGTGTGACGCTTCAAAATCGAAAAGAGTTAGAATGGGAAAATCAAAAATAGAGATCAAACCTTCCACGGTGACTTTCCTACCTATATCTGGTCCGCTGCTGGAAGGTGCTGCATCTAATGTCTGAATCTATGCTGTAGGTGCACCCGCTGCATGTCCCGTCTTCTAAGGACAAACTTTACTAAAGTGATCAGGCTGTCCACAATTAAACACTTCCCCTTTATCGCTGCCTTCTTACAGTCTTTTGCGTAATGACCAGCCATCCCACAACTATTGCATTTCCCTCTTTTCTTAATCTGCTTCTGAGGGCCTTCTCCTTTCTTCTTATCTTTATTGTACCATTTCTACTTAGAACCATCCGACTTGGGGACTTCTTTAGACTCTCCTTCCTTAGTCGCATCAAACATGAGGGCCATCTCTACCAATGACTCATAGGTAGCTCCCATCAGTATGTAAGTCAATAACAGCACTTGGAGGGGCTGATTCAATCCCTTTGTGAATTTCATGGCCTTCTTATGCAGTGTATTCACTAGCGCCATCCCAAACCGCGACAACTCATTAAATTGGTTGATATACTCCTTTACAGAAAGACTTCCTTGCTTCAAACTAATAAACCTTTCCAACTGCATACTCTCTTCTGCTTGTGACAAAAACTTCCTCTCAACCTCTCTTAGAATCCAAACCATCCAACGTCTCTTCCTTCCAACTTAACAACCTCCCACCAATAAGAAGCCTCTCCTTTCAGCTGCCATGATGCAAGCTGAACTCTCTGTTGGTCCTCCAGTCCCAATAGCCCAAATATCCTCTCTGTACTCCTTAACCCAGCTCGCGCCTCCACAAAATCTTCTATACCAGAAAATGTCTTGCCTCCTAGATTGGCAAAGTCCTTGCATAGCTTAGAGAAATTGGCTGCTGTAGGTGGATTGATGGGATTTCCACTCAATGGTGTTGGATTGGGAGCTTGCCCTTGCACCTCTGGTGTCGTAGCTTGAAGGTATCTACGAAACCAGCCTGGGACTGGGATACCCTATGGAAGATTAGGGGCATCCGCCATTCTATGCAAAGAAAAAGAGAACTTAGGCTCGAAAGAATCGAAGGAAGATTGAACTGGACTTTGAGGGGATTTTTATAAAAACTCTTTTATACTTGAAAACTATTTCTAAGAGCTTCTCTCTAAAAAATACTTTTTAAAAAAAACAAGTTATTTTGAAAAATTCTTTACTTATAAAACAAATTTTTAGGATGCTGTAACATTAGGCTCTGATACCAAGTGAAACACCCCACACTCCTTAGTATACCTAAAAAGGCACACTAAAGAATATGGTGCGTTATAGGTATAGCTAAAAACTTACAGAGACTAAGATTCACAAGACAAAATAAACAAAACATTTTGTGTGCTAGTGTAACACCCCAAATTTTTAGTAACATTATTAAGATATATAATTAGTTAAATTCAATAAAATAATGTGTTCATTAATGGATTGAGATTTATGATTAAATTAAGGGGGTAGCCGTGCCTATATGTATAATGAACTAAAGAAATAAGATGGAAATAAGTGTTAGGAAATAAGGAAGGGCAAGATGGGAAATAGGATGAACTTATACCCTAAACCCTTAAGAAATCATGCACACGTTCATTTCATTTTTCTCAAGCAAAAATACTCTAAGGCCGACCACCATATTTAATCTCAAGAGAAGATAAAGCTAGGATTTTCAAGAGGAAGAAGTAAATCAACATAATGAAGATCAAATCTCACATCTTTAATCATAAAACTAATGATTACTACATCCCATTTTTCCTATAGTTTTCGGATATAAGGATAACCCGAAATGGTTTTGCATGATAATGCCATGTTTTGGATGATTGAAAGTTTATATATGCTTGTTGATGATTTATACATGTTCATATTAGTTTTTATGATATGTTTGATATGAAAACCCTAATTAATGACATCCAAATGCTTTGAAAATTTAAATGTAGATCGGAAATGATATTTTAGAGATGGGTTTCAATTTTCATAATTTTATGAATAAATGTGGATTTTACAATAATTTACTAGTGAAGAAAATGATTTATAGGGTTATAAATTATTTATGGCATAATAAATAATTATTTGGGTCTGAAATTTATATATGTTAGAAAACATATTGAAAAGGATTTTCTAGAATTTTTATAGAATTTCCTAAGTGTTTTGATGAATATATAAAATTATTTAAGTTATGGGACTTAAATTTTTTATATATTTAATTAAGGAGAAGGGGTGTTTTGCAATGATTTAAATTAATTAATTCTGAAATTATGGCATCAGTTTTAGAAAATAAAAAGTAGCAACCAATACAAGTTTGACAAACAAGGCAGGTTAGTTAAAAAGTTTACTTAAAAAAGTTTTAAATCAGAATTACATGCCAAAAGTATGTTTTCCCTAATTTGGTTTCGCCCAGGTAGCTTTCGACTAAGACCCTCCGCCTCCTTCCACAAACCAATACACATAGTATCAACCTCTTGGTACACAGTGAATTGGACAAAGGGTGGAAGGTAAGAATCCAAACCAAGGGGTTCCGAAAGGGTCGAAGCGCCTTTTGTTTAAAAATTAAAGTAGCACTTGCTTTGCTTTCGAAAGGATAGCTTTTGACTCGGTTGGCTTTCAAATGAGTCAAGTGTTTAAAGGAAAGGTTTTGAATGGGTTGCGCTCTTTTATCATAAGTAATGCTTTCGAAGGGCTCGAAACCCCTAGCTGTCGCCTCTCTACCTTTCGAAGTCAATGGTTTCGAAAGGTATACTGTGTTTCTAAACAACCACTTCTCCAACGTTTTCGAGGAGATGGTTTCGACACCATCACTTCTTTACTTAGGAACATGTTTCGAAAGGAACACTTTCGACTTAGATGTTTTAAATGACCTTTTTTATTCTGATTGAAGTATAACCCAAAGGTTTCGAAAGGTGTTTTTCCACAAGTTTTAAATTAAACCCAAGTGCTTTCGAAAGGTTTGAGTTTCTAAAGGCTTGGTGCTTACAAAAGGTATTTTAAATGGTTTCGAAGGGGTGGTTCCCCAAAGGGTTTCGAAGGAGTCCAAAAGTAGTGTTTCTGATGGTTTCGAAAGAGTTGAAATGGAAGGTTTTTCCAAGGTTTTTAAAGGCAATGTTTTGAAGTATTTTAAGATATGATGTCAAAGGTTTTAATGCTTTCGAAAGGAAGGTTTTCAATGGTTTCGAAAGGATTTAAGTATGGTTTAGAAAGGGAGGTTTTGGCATTTCGGCCTAGATAATTAAAGGGTTTTACTTGGTTTCGAAAGAGATGCTTTCCATAAAATCGGAAGGGGTACTTTCAAGTATATAAATGTTTTCATCAACTAAGATTTGAGTAAAATATATATATATATATATAACATGGCAAGGTGATTTTGAGAAAAGAATGGAGTAATGTATTTTCCTTGTATGAGTTTGATTTAAAGATCTTAAATCATTTTGAAAAAGGTTCTCAAGGAAAATTATGGGAAGGGATCCCTAAGTAAAAATGACTCAGATATTAGAATACCAGATGGGACTAGTATAGGGTCGTGCCCTATGCATTAGCTATTGGCCCCAGCTAATTTAGTCCAAAATTCAAATGTGTAGGGCTTTGTCACAGGTGAGACTAAAATTATGATTATATATAGAAAGGAATATATTTTTATATACAGATAGGTTATTGGTGAGCCCGCAAAACAATTAGGATTTGCTGACCCTGGGAGATGTTAAGTTAGAGACAAACCGTCCAGAAGAGAAGTATTTAACAGATAGTTAAGGACAGACCATCCAGAAGAGGAGTGTCTAACAGATGTTAGATTATTTTGTTTGTATTTTCTGGTAGGCCCGAGTCAGCCAAAGGTTAATAGTTAGCCAAACAAAACTAAAGTATTTGAACAAATTGTTCTTTTATTTTCTGATATGTATGTTTACATAATGATGCTTTACAGTGTTTAACCAATTTTGGTTGCATGAAAAGATTTGCAAATGATATGTTTTAAAAGAATGTTAGTGAGGCGAAACTTGTTTCGCTAAGCAGCGTGGTCTCACTTAACATCAATAACCAGGATGTATTGTGTTATTCACACCAGGCTTTATGTCTGACTCGAAGTTTATGTTATTCCCGTTAAACTCTCGGGTGCTCAAAATTGATTTGAGTAGGCTAAAGGTTGTTTGACGACTAAAGCTACCAGAGGCGAGCAAGAGGCCAATAGATAGCTATTTAGGAGTTGCAGTTCTTTGTTTTGTGTTTATTTTCGTTGTGTATGTATTAAGTCAATTATGACTATACGACTTTGATCATCCAATGGGGCGTCCTCATATGTCGCTCTTGGCATATTTTGTAATAAGTATATTTTATCATTGCTTGGGAAATGTTTTGGGATTATGTAATCTGAATATGGAACATCTATTTTGAAATATAATGGAAAATTCTGTTTTGAAATCCGTGATTTGTTTCATATTCAAGTGCTTCTGATATTATAAATACTATTAACATAATCGTATTTAGTCGCCGGAAGTTTATACTATAGTTGACTGCAGCATCTATAACGCTTAGCTTTGGACCTCTCGATAGGGGATGTTACAGCTGGTTATTGTTGTAAATAAAAGAGAAGTTTTTGAAAAGTTGAAATTTACCGCATAGCTAGAGAGAGTCCAATATGGACATTAAACTATTGTTGGGTACGTTTCTACCATCATCGAGCCAACACGAGGAAGCAAGGGACGAGCCACCAGAACAACCGGACCAGCCACCCTCCGAATCAAAGTGGACCAACACCACTAAACCAATGACCTCACCGAGCCAACGTCTTCACCGGACCAACGAATCTACCGAACCAAACCATCTACCAGCTGCCACCGAACCAAGTGATGCCGAATCAAACCATCTACCATCTGCCGCCGAACCAAGTGATGCCGAACCAAAGCATCTACCCTCTGCCGCTGAATCAAGTGATGCCGAATCAAACCATCTATCATCTGCCGCCGAACCAGGTGATGCCGAATCAAAGCATCTACCACCTACCGCCGAATCAAAGTACTACCGAGCAAAAGCAATGCTGAACCAATGCTACCAGGCCAGATTGCATCAGCCCAGGCCCACCAGCAGCTATATACATCCAAGACCCCTACCCACAACCTCACTCTATAAATAGAGGGGCAGGGGTACAACCATGGGGGACAAGTTTGAGAGCTCAAGCACGGAGAGAACTTTCAAACAACTTTCAGATACTAGTATCAAAGCTTTGTACTTGTAATCTAAACAAGAAAAGAGAAATAATATATAAAGTGGACGTAGGCACATTCTGGCTGAACCACTATAAATCTGCGTGTCTTTTACAGTTTAGTCCCTGCTTTTCATATATTTGCATAAATCACCCGAATCACTAAGAACAACGTAAAATCAATTAAATCCTACGACTTTGAGGTGTTTGTCCATTTTTTGTGCAAACATTTTTAGTGCTTTCACTGAGAGCTAGAAGCTCGAAGCTCGAAGCTTCAGCTTCTTCCACTTAACCTTCTTCCTAACAGCATCGTCCATTGCTTGGAAAACATGCCTCCCAAACAGAAAAAAGATGTTAACAAAGGAAAAAACATCGCAACCAGCAGTCTTCCAGATCCAGCGGTCACAGATCAAGTAAATCCTTCTCCTCCAGCGGCAGTACCGAATGAAGGACAGGCTAATCCAACTACTCCTGCCGCAGAACAGCCTGCAGCGATTACTAGGGCAGATCTGGACAGGGTTGTGGTTGAAGTAACTAACCGCTTCACGTCCCAGCAGGAAGCCTTGGTGGACCATCTCATGTCACGCTTAAGGGATGATGAAGAGTCCAACCGCAACACCGAATCATGGGGTGAGTCCCAGTCTGGAGGATCTCAGAGACAACAAAGATCTTCCTTTTTCGAAGGAGCTAATGGCAGAAGCAGCCATGGTAGGAGCCGAGATCGAGCACTGCCCGAAGTTAGGCCTGAGGAAACGCTTAGAACCGAACCCAACGGGGGAGGTACCGGGCGGAGGTCAACTGTAGCTGAGCCTGTCATACTGCCTAACCACGGAAACGCCAGTGAACGGGGCCGAGCTAGAGTCCAGCACGAAGTTGGACCCGAGGAAGTGCTTAGATCAGAACCCAGCAGGGGAAGATCAAGGCAAGGGCCAACTGTAGCTGACCCTAGCATGCTCCCAGAAGACCAAAGGCAGCCATTGGAAAATATGAGGAATGATAGACGATACCATCCCTATAGGTCATCTGGACGGAATCAATCCCACGGAACAGAACCAAACTCGTTTCTATCTGCTCCAAATTCTGATGAAAGGATGGCACGGTTATTCAGAGAATGCGTCCAACGGGAGCAAAGAGATCGAGGAATAGGCGCTAGGGTAACCAGCCCTTTCGCCCATAATATCGAAATTGCTATCACCCCCGGGAATGGAAGATGCCAACAATGGAACCTTACAAAGGAACCTCCGACCCCGTTGTACACTTACAGAGATACACACAACATATACTCATGAGTGGAGCAATAGAGGAGTACTGTGCAAATGTTTTCCACTATTCTTAGCAGATCTCGCTACCTCCTGGTTCTGTCATTTACCCCAGGGATCCATCAGCTCGTGGGAAATGTTGAAAGAAAAGTTTATCAGTCAGTTCCGCATTCATGTGGAACAACCTAAGGACGCTTATTCCTTATCCAACATCAAACAGAAACCTGGAGAGAAACTGCAGCAATACCTAACCCGATTCAATGCCGCAGCGGCCGCAGTCCAAGATGCCGATGAGAAGCTTATCCTAATGGCCCTCTGTAGTGGTGTGCATCCGGACACTAAATTTGCTAGAAGGTTGACAAAAAAACCAGCTACTTTACCCGATTTCTTCCATGAAGCCGGGAAATATATGAGGCTTGAGGATGCTGCCGTTGAGGGGCAGTCAGGACAATAAAATAAGGCAACTCACAGCAACGCGCCTGCTGTGGCAAGGGACGTTCGAAGAAATGATTCCAGAGACAATGTCGGGGGAAAGAAGGGAGAAAAGCGCTTATATCGGCCAGGACCGAGATTCGACGCTTACACTCCTTTGAACGAAACCGTCGAAAACATCTTCCTTGCCACCTAAGGCGAAGTTAGATACAAACGCCCACCATACAAGAAGGAATCAGATAACGCGCAGAAGTCTGGAAAGTTCTGCCGCTTCCACGAATCTCATGGGCATGATACCAATAAGTGCCATTATCTCCGGGACTTGATCGAAGAACACATCAGAAGGAAGAAACTGGAACGCTATGTAAAAGGTCAGGATAGGACTCCAGCTCCTGCCAATGAGAACCCAAGGCTACCCTCATCGGAGATCGGCAGAGGAAACCGCAACACTAGCGGCTCTAGTTAAGAGAAGATAGTGGTCCATACCATCTCAGGAGGACCGCACATCGCAGACAGAAGCTGGAAAGAGATGGAAAGATATGGAAAGTCGCTTAGAGACAATAAAGACTGTGTCAATTCGGTTATAGAAGAGCGCCACCCGAAGTGGAAAGAAAGTGATGACATCACATTCGGTAAGCGTGACCTAGAAGGAAGGCAATACCCTCACACGGATCCCATGGTTATCTCTGCCCGGCTCGGTCCCGCCGAAGTTTACCGAATTCTAGTAGACACTGGAAGCTCAGTAAATATTCTGTTCAAACATGCATTCGACAAAATGAAACTATCAATGAAGGATGTATCTCCCTGCAATAAACCACTACACGGTTTCACTGGAGATGCGATGATGCCCCTCGGGCAACTGGACCTCTTTGTTGAAATTGGAAGCCATCCCCGCTCCGTTGTATGGAGACAGACGTTTGTGCTAATAGAAAACCACTCGGCCTACAACGCCTTCTTAGGAAGGCCAGCCTTATTTGACTTCCAAATTATCCTAGCCCCATGGTGCCTAAAGAAGAAATTTCCAACGGACAATGGAGTAGGGGAAGTAGAAGGAGACCAGGACGTTGCTCGAGACTGCTATGTGACTGAACTTCGCAACAACCACAGGAAGGATAAAGGGAAGGGTGTAGAGGTTGCCCTCTGCACGAAAAGTCTAGAAGCATAGCAACTAAAGAAAGCCCCTCCTCTTCGATATACCAGCGACCCTTTCAATGAATTAGACCCCAGGGACAAAGAGGAGGAGGCCACCGCCGAGCTTGCAGAGGCTATGGAGTTTGTATCTGTAGACAAGCACGACTCGAGTAGACTGTTGAAAATTGGGTCCCAACTAAAAGCAGAGTTGAAGGAGTAACTCATCGACTTTCTCCGCCACAACTTGGATGTATTCACATGGTCACACGCTGACATGACCGGAATCTCCCCCGACGTAGCATGCCACGTGCTAAACATTGATCCTACCAAGGCGCCCGTAAAACAAAGAAAGAGAAGTATGGGGGCAGAGCGATCAGCAGCCCTCGATGAAGAAGTAAAGAA
Organism: Allium fistulosum; assembly: GCA_030737815.1. Lineage (NCBI taxonomy): Eukaryota > Viridiplantae > Streptophyta > Magnoliopsida > Asparagales > Amaryllidaceae > Allium > Allium fistulosum. The sequence continues at coordinate 641,211,412 of CM060901.1, forward strand.
TCTACTCGCCAATGACTTCATACGAGAAGCCATCTACCCGGAATGGATCGCTAACCCGGTGCTGGTAAAGAAGGCTAATGGGAAGTGGCGAACATGCATTGACTTCTCCAACCTAAACGACGCCTGCCCAAAGGATTGCTTCCCACTTCCCCGGATCGACCAACTTGTAGACAGCACAGCCAGGCATGAGCTCTTATCTTTCATGGACGCATACTCAGGATATAACCAAATTCCTATGCATGCTCCCGATCAAGACCACACTAGTTTCATCACTGACCTGGGTTTATACTGCTATAAGGTAATGCCTTTCGGACTTAAAAATGCAGGAGCCACCTACCAGCGCCTCGTCAACAAGATGTTTGCAGGGCTAATAGGGCAAACTATGGAAGTATACGTGGATGACATGCTGGTAAAGTCAAGGAAAGCCGACGATCACGTAAGCCACCTAGGCGAGATGTTTCAAGTACTTCGCCAATATGGAATGAAGTTGAATCCTCTAAAATGCTCCTTCGGAGTATCATCAGGAAAGTTCTTAGGATTCATCGTCCATGCCAGAGGGATTGAAGCAAACCCTGAACAAGTCCGAGCGCTAAGGGATATCAAGATACCTTCCACTCGAAAGGAAATGCAAAGCCTGAATGGAAAAGTGGCCGCCCTAAGCTGATTCATCTCCAAAGCAACGGACAAGTGCGTCCCCTTTTTCGAAGCTCTAAAGAAAGACAAAGGAAAGTTCGAATGGTCTGACGAATGCTTAACCGCTTTCCTTAACTTAATCGAACACCTCCAGAAACCACCGGTACTCTCGACTCCAAGCGAAGGCGAAGAGTTATACCTATACCTTGCTGTGTCATCTCACGCTCTAAGCGCTGCCTTGGTAAGGGAAGACAACCACACGCAGCGGCCAGTTTACTTCGTAAGTAAGAGGTTTACGGGGGCAGAAGTCAGATATCCTAAACTTGAGAAGCTAGCATACTGTTTACTAATCACATCACGGAAACTGCGTCACTACTTCCAGTCCCATTCCATCAAAGTTCTGACCGATCAACCACTGAGGCAGGTACTCCATCGTCCCGACACTTCTGGGCGACTACTTAAATGGTGCATTGAACTAAGTCAGTATGATATCACCTATCACCCTCGCACCGCCATCAAGGGACAAGCCATGGATGATTTCATTGCAGAATTCACTACCAACGAAGATAAGGAGCAATTGGAAATAGCAGAAGACATCAAGTGGAATCTCTTTGTGGATGGTGCATCAAACGAACAAGGCTCGGGGGCAGGTGTGGTAATAATCACTCCCAGGGGAATTAAGCTGCACTATGCTATAAGGTTGGAGTTCGCTGCCACCAACAACGATGCAAAGTATGAAGCAGTGATAGCTGGATTAGAACTTGCCTTAGAGATCGGAGCCAATTCTTTGTGTCTTCATAGCGATTCTCAACTTATTGTTAATCAAATACTAGGAGAATTCCAAGCCCGAGAAGAACGACTCATAGCGTATTTAAAGAAGACCAAGTTACTTCTCAGCCGATTGGACCACTACTTAGTCAAACACATCCCTCGAGAAGAGAACCAAGAGGCCGACGAATTGGCAAAGCAAGCAAGTGTGAGAGACAGCGCCATCTTCAGAGCAGTAACCATCTCAAAGCAACTAACCCCAAGTTTTGAGCAAGTGAATCTGATAGCTGCAACCGAAGAAGCAACTTGGATGACTCCCATCCGAGACTACTTACAAAGCGGCACACTACCCAACGGGCGTAACGAAGTCAAGAAAATCTTGAGGAAAGCTTCCCGCTACACAATACAAGAAGACATCCTCTATCGGCGCGGATTCTCTAACCCGTTATTAAGGTGTGTCGCTGGGAGGGAAGCCAAGGAAATCTTATCCAACATTCATCAGGGAAGCTGCGGAGATCACACCAGAGGGCAAACATTAGCAAAAAAGATACTCCGATATGGATATTTCTGGCCCACCTTAGGCAAGGGCGCCTTAGATTTCGTCAAAAAGTGTGACAGATGCCAGAAGTTTGCTAAGATTCCATGGCTACCAACAATTGAGATTACTCAAATGACCAGCCCTTGGCCCTTCGCAATATGGGGAATTGACTTAATCGGCGAGCTACCAATGGGCGAAGGCGGGGCCAAATATGCTATAGTGGCAGTCAACTATTTCACCAAATGGGTGGAAGCAGAACCTCTGAATAAAGTATCTTCAGCAAAAGTTATTAACTTCTTGATCAAAAATGTTCTATGCAGGTACGGAGTCCCATTCAAAATCATATCAGACAATGGACTTCAGTTTGACAGCGAGGAATTCGCCAACTGGTGTCGAGAGCACGGAATTCACAAAAGCTTCTCATCCGTAGCGTATCCCTAGGAAAACGGACAAGTCGAAGCCGTCAACAAAATTCTGAAAACTCTAATAAAAAAGAAACTCGAAAAGTCAAAGGGCGCTTGGGTGGATGAACTCCCTACGGCACTGTGGGCCTATCGCACATCCTTCAGAACATCAACGGGGCATACTCCTTTCTCTTTGGCATACGGATCGAAGGCTATGCTCCCAGTTGAAACCATTGTGCCTTCCCACCGTAGGATCCACTATAACCCAGAAGAGAACGAAGAACTCCTTCACATGTCTTTGGATCTAGTTGAGGAGAGAAGAAATGATGCAGTCCTTAAAGCAGCAGGCCACAAGCAAAAAGTGGCAGCACAATACAACTCCAAAGTCAAGCATCGTACCTTACAAGAAGGGGATCTTGTCCTCAAGCGAATCTTCCCTCGCCCCGGAGCACTAGATCCAATCTGGGATGGACCATATGTAATTCATAAAGATCTCCACAATGGAGCTTATATTTTGTCAACAGTGGACGGAGAGGTGTTCCAGAGGGCATGGAACATCCAACACCTCCGTCGATACTTTTCTTAACTTGTACTGCCCATATGAAGTGAATTAACAAAGAGAATCAGTGAACGTAGGCATTTTCGTGCCGAACCACTTTAAAAAACCTTGTCTCTTTTTTAACTTGTTCCTTTAAATCTTGGCTGCTTGTTAACTTTATCCTTTTCTGTTGAACAAAACTATGCATATAGCATTTCCATTCAAAGCACTCCACAGCGCAACTTCACCTGGACAAGACCTAACAGGTACTATGCGAATCTATGCCCTCGCCAATGAGACACTTTTGCTCCGGCATCCCTCTGCTGCGGGTTAACTCATTGCTCGCGACGGCCCTTAAAGCCAACTGTAATGAGCCGATTATAAGCCACCGAGAAGGCCGACTATATCCGAGGCAGCTCATTACGGCGTTCGGCTCGCCGGCAACTGTGAACCGACTATAAGCCCTAACATAAGGTGTGGCCAGCCAGGGGCAGTTCACGGTTGACGATCGGCACCCACGCTAGCCGGCCACAATAAATCGAATAATACCCACGATTACGGACCATAATGGCCCGGGTAGTTACTGTGCGCGATCTCAGCTCCGATGTGTCTTAAGTACGGCTGTGGTAAAAAAGAATTAACTCCCTGCGGAGGCGTAAGATGGGTGACAAATGTCTCCAAGACCCACAGCTAGGGAAAGTGACTACAAAGCCCGTTTGCCACGAACTTAAGCACATCGAAGGCCTTCCGTGATTGGAAGTTTTACTATTTCACACATTTCAATTTTATTTAAGAAACTTTTCTCCTATCCTCTGTAACAATCCCTGAAGTACAGGACACAGAACAAGAGACATTCGCTAATGGAAGCGGACACTCACCGCAAGATACTGGACCGCATTCCGTACTCGGTCACACAAGACATTCAAAGCTGCCATCCACCAGCAAAATATAAAGGGCGGTATTTCCTTCTTTCATGAGTAAACACGTGGCTATAATATTCGCACCTCACGCTAACATTGCAAGTCATGAAATTATGTTTTAAACAAGAACCTAACATCGAACACAATTTAATTACAAGAATATGCATAGCTATATTTATCATATAACATGTCAAAATAAAAAAAATAAAAAAATAAAAACATTCAAAAGACAACAGAATCAGCTTAAGTTAAAGAATTACACGTCAAGAATAGAGCTATTTATTACAAGTAGCATAATTACAACCTAAGGGTTATGTTACTGTTTTGAAACTAACATATACAACAATGTCAAGTCTACAAAAAAATATCCAGGTCTAATCAAGGAGCCGGCTGCGTCGGAGTCTTATCCTTGTCCTGTTGCCCGCCTGTCCGATCAGAGAAAGAATTCATTAGTGATAAGCGACCAAGTTAACGGAAAGACTAGAAAGCAAAACTTACCAACATCTGCTCCTTGATCATCGTGATCATCATCCTCTACTTGCACACCTGCCTCCTCAGCTGCAAGCAACCGCATGCCCTCCTTCACCGCCACCTTCTCCTCCTTGGTAAACTGGGCGGTAACCACATCCATTCTGAAGGCCACACCACCCTCCTTATCCGCATCAGCCCTAGCCTCCTCCAAAGCCCGAAGATAAACCCTAGCCATGACCCGGGGATAATCATCCATCCAGGAGAGGTTGCCCTGCTTCCAAGTACGGAAGTACATATCCTGGAGCATTTCATCCATCATCCCCTCATTCTCCTCAAGCTCCCTCATCCGGGCCTCGGAAGCCGACAACCTTACAACAGCAGCATCTCTCTCCAATTGGTACCTCGAGCAGTCAGCCTGAAGGGATTTCCGCATCGCCTCCATCTCCTCCTTTAACTTGGCTTGAGCAAGCTCTGCGGCCTCAAGCTTCCCAGATAACTCCTCTATCTGCTCAAGATCCGCTTTCCGAACCTCATCCACCGTGGCAATGGCCATATCAATCCGTTCCTTGCAAATAGCCTCCATTTTCCGCAGTTCGGCCCGGCTGGCCTCTTCCATAGTTTTCTTTAGTCGTCCGGAGGCAGCCTCATGCTGAGAGATCTGGATGGCCTGATCGGTGAGTTGCTTGGCCTGGTCGGAAACCACTAACTGCAGTCTTATGTTGCCACTCCCAATTTCCTCCCCGGCCTTGACCAGTCGGGCATGATGCCCCATCAACTTCCTAGTCTCCCCAACAACCCGATCGATATTTGCCTTAGCTTCGTCCCCCATAGCGACAATCCGAGTAGTAAGCAAATCAAGGTCCAGGGACTTGGCCTCATCAAGCACCCTTACCATAGGATTGCGAGGAAGAAGGTGCTCGCCAGTAACCTCATCAAAAGAGATGTCATGAGATGCCGGATCCAGGTCCGGATGACCCGCAAACGGATTGCGTGCTAAGCCAGGATGATCTATTGGGATGACGGTTGGATTCTCAGACGGATGGGGGAGGGCATAAGCTCGGTATCCTCCTTTGTAATGTCGTGAATAGGCTGGAGTGGGGCCGGGGGTCCAAGAAGAGGTCCAAACGAAGATCGACTCCTCTTCCTCTTCTGTATATCTTCTTCGATAACTCCAAGAAGAGGATGATAGCCGACTATGTCTCCCGGGCGGTTAGTAGAAGGCTTAGGCTTGGCGGAAGCTTTGGAAAGCTTGTATTGTTCAAGCCTGTGTCGAAGATCTGAGGTCTTGGCCGTTTTACCCGCTCCTGATATGAAAACCAAGTGTCACCAACATGTATTGAGCCATCATTCAAGAATTAAAAGAGTAAAGAGAAATTCACCTTGAACCGCCGAAGTTGCTTCAGTAGAGGCGCTCCCGGAAGATAAATCGACGCCGGTTCCAACTCTATCGGCTTTCTTAGGCTTCTCCATCCCCTCCAAACCTTCGAAGGCATGGCGGAAAGCGTCATCCGTCCACTCATGCATCTCGCCTACTTGCCCAGAAGACAAAGCCCCGACACCTTCGCCACCTCCAGCGCCTTCTCCTCCATCTTCGCCTTGCTCCTCCTCCAAGTCTCCCTCCTCGGGGATATCTGGACATGTGCTGGGAGAGGGACCGTCAGACTTTTTGAGCTTCTTCCCCCCGGCAACCGGGTGTTTCGGAAAGGGCCTCCTTTTACTGCCCTTCAACTCAGCCCCTTCTTTAGCTTGGGCAGCCTTCTCTTCAGCCGTGTCCCTCTGCTTGACCACGGACTGTTGTGGAAGGATCAAGTTGTACTCCAAAAGTGTGGCGTTCCTGATCAGGTAAGCAGCCGACCTATCTCTTCCAATAATAGCTTCTATTTCTGCTGCCGTCTGAACCAGGTGATCATTCTCCACGACCGCAAAACCACCTGTCGCTAGCAAACAATAAAAACACATAAGAAGGAGCATTGCAACCAGAACGGGAATTAAAAATAAAGCTTTGACTTACATCCGGAGGTAAAGCGCCGAATAGAAACGGAGTCATCCCTGACAAAAAACCATTCCTTCTTGAACATGCTGTATTTGGAGTATAAATCCAGGACCGGCTTAAAGGATACGGCCGATTCCAAGCTTATGTAGGGAGACCCCTTCTTATAGCCTCTCAAGTTGTACAAATACCGGATCTCCTGGTTGGAAGGAGGACGTCCATATCTTCTCTGGAAGATGACAAAGAGACTCACCAGAATGACATAGGAGTTGGGCTGAAGCTGGAATGGAGCTACCTTTAGATATGTGAGAAAGCTGACTACCCAGGCGTTGAGAGGCGGGATGGCACCACACATGCAATGGTATCTGCTGTAGGCAAAGTATCCTTCGGGAGGATCATACGGCATCAATCCCGCATCCGGCAATAACATGTGCGCTCGGTCGATCCCGAAAGAGCGAGATATAACATCAAGTTGCTCACCCTTGAGTGAGCTAGGGAAGCAATCAGGAGGCAAGTTAAGAAGTTCCTGAGGACCGTATCCATCCACCAATGATCTTGGGGTGGGCCCATGACGGGCAGATCCTGGCTGAGCTGGGGGCACTGAGGAAGGCTCTTCTCTATCCTGAGATCTCTTTTTCTCTGATCGGGTTTCCACTCTTTGAGACATTTATCTGCAGACACAAGAAAGTATATCGTTAAGACACATAAACTATGTAATCTAGAGTTTCACTGGTGATTCAGGTATAAAAGTCCATCCGGTAAAGGGTTCATTCAACACTCGGAATCCCCGAATTCATTCAGTAAGGCCCAACCAAGAGCTCATTCGGCATTCCAAATATGAAAGCTCATTCGGCATTCCAAATATGAAAGCTCATTCGGCAATTCTAGCCCAAGTTTCATTCAGCGATTCAAAACATAGATATCATTCGGCCTTATACTTCCAAACTCATTCGGTATTAAAAATTCTTGAGATCATTTGGTGTCAAACCCGTTCGGTAAAATGAAGAACATTAAGGAGTCATTCGGCAGAAGTAAACTAACCTAGTCCGGCAGCTGAGAGTGGCTCGGCACGTGTTGATTCGGCAGTTCAAAAGATGGTTCGGCTATCTCGTTCGGTAAGAAAAGACGAAGGCCTGTGTCTCCTACTTATAGAGGAAGGTTGGATAACCAGACCAGCCGGTTGGATTCTCAGGTCGGATATGGTTGTCAAACCGAAACAAAGCACGACATATGTTAAACATATGCCCTACTTTGGGGGGCAAATGTTGGGTACGTTTCTACCATCATCGAGCCAACACGAGGAAGCAAGGGACGAGCCACCAGAACAACCGGACCAGCCACCCTCCGAATCAAAGCGGACCAACACCACTAAACCAATGACCTCACCGAGCCAACGTCTCCACCGGACCAACGAATCTACCGAACCAATGTTACTACCGAACCAAACCATCTACCAGCTGCCACCGAACCAAGTGATGCCGAATCAAACCATCTACCATCTGCCGCCGAACCAAGTGATGCCGAACCAAAGCATCTACCCTCTGCCGCCGAACCAAGTGATGCCGAATCAAACCATCTATCATCTGCCGCCGAACCAGGTGATGCCCAATCAAAGCATCTACCACCTACCGCCGAATCAAAGTACTACCGAGCAAAAGCAATGCTGAACCAATGCTACCAGGCCAGATTGCATCAGCCCAGGCCCACCAACAGCTATATACATCCAAGACCCCTACCCACAACCTCACTCTATTAATAGAGGGGCAGGGGTACAACCATGGGGGACAAGTTTGAGAGCTCAAGCATGGAGAGAACTTTCAAACAACTTTCAGATACTAGTATCAAAGCTTTGTACTTGTAATCTAAACAAGAAAAGAGAAATAATATATAAAGTGGACGTAGGCACATTCTGGCTGAACCACTATAAATCTGCGTGTCTTTTACAGTTTAGTCCCTGCTTTTCATATATTTGCATAAATCACCCGAATCACTAAGAACAACGTAAAATCAATTAAATCCTACGACTTTGAGGTGTTTGTCCATTTTTTGTGCAAACAACTATTGACTAAACCTCGATTTTACGTGATGTGGCACAATTTGTTTTGATATGTGTGTGTGTGTGTGTGTAACGACCTGGAATTTTGCCACCTTGATTTGCGAATATTTAATAAATTTTAAATATTAAAATAATATGTTTTATAAATTAAAAATAATATGACTCTTTTAAATAATAACAAATGATGGAAAAATAGATTTGTAACGACCCAGGATTTTGCCACTTTGAAATGGACTATTTAAATATATTTTATATAATTAATAAATGGATTTTTATTAGAAAATAAACCTATTTTAATTATTTAATAATGATGATAAAATAGTTTTCAAAATCTGTTTACCAATATAGATAATTTAAATAAAAATAGAAAATGTGACCGAAGAACGTTTTTCGAAATTACGACTTTTCGGTATCGAAAAGTTGTCGAAAAACATTGTGCACACTAGTGTATACATGCACACATATATGCACATGCCATGATAAGATAATTAATGTGATGGTGCTAAATAATCTTGCTTAGTTTAAATTAATACTTGATGTGACCATTTATGCCTTAGTTTATAAGAATATATATATATATATATATATAAAATCATATCTCATGCCATACCTTACCTTAAGTGCACATTATGGTAGCTCCTTGATTTAGGGGTATGGAGGGTCATGACCAACGTGAGAAATGGATGGGGTAGGGTGGACATGTGGCATTTTTCTAGAGCATAGGTAGTTTAGTAATTTTGCATTTCTACACTTATAAATACCACCTTCTATTCACATTTTTCACTTTGCATTCTCACTTCTTCATTTCCACCTTTTAAATTCCTAATAGTCTGTATATACTCATCCATATTTCCATGGGCACTTAAAATAATCCCTAAGTTAAAATTTTGCGTATACACTTCTAAAATCAAGTTTAAAACCTTCCTACTTCACTTCGAATATCACTCCTCACCAAAACAAGCTCCATTATCACCAAACTAACCTAGGCTGAACCCATTCCTCCTAGAGCCAAGCCCATCTAGCTTCCAAAAGCCCACAAAACCATCTTATTTCTAAGGCAAGGCATGGATCTAAGTAGATTGCTAGAGTTAGTAAAGGCAGAAGTTAGTTTGGAAGCTTTAAAGTGAGTAAAGTTAACGCTTTTTAAACAATTAGTTAACTTTATTAAAGTTAGCAAATTTATAATGTATTTTGGTGTATGAATGTTATATATGACGTGTGCTTGATTATGTGATAATTTAAAGATAATTGTGTACGCCGAAGTTTGAGTAGGCAAGAAAGTCTCTATCTCGTATTTTGGGAAAAAGTTAGTTAGCGATTGTGAAAAAAATATTATTGTTTATGTTAGTATTATGATGTATGTTGTGGTATGGTGTTTGAAATGAGTTATTTGTTGCATATGGGTTCATGACATGAAGTTAGCAATTCGCTAACCAAAAGCGGCGTAGAAATCCACTTTTTAACGAAAGTTTGATTTTTGTTTCAAAGTGAAAAGTTTTCAAGTTTAAAACTTTGATTTTGTCTTCAAAAGTTTATTTTCATGTTTCAGAGAGGATAAGAGTTCAAAAAGGAAAGTTTTAAAAGTTAGAAAAGGTAAAATTTCAAATTTTGAAACTAGGGGTCCGTATAGCGATATTCGCTATACTCGGAGTTCGGAAAATCTAACTATTTTTCTAATCTAAACTCGGTTTAACTTAAAATCTTTTTAGAAAATATTTTCTAACTTTAATTTAGCAATTTAAGAATAATATTTAATTATTTGTTTATTTAATGATTATTTAATTGATTAATTAATTAATAAAGGTAATTAGTACTTAATCATTTGTAAATAATGGTTTTTAAACTTAAATGTTAATCAATTATGTTAATCATGATTTGTTAATTAATTAAAGTTAATTATTATTTAATTATTAATTAAGGATTAATTAATTATTATTTATTTATTTATTTAAGATAATTATTATTTTAAAAAGGGGTTTTATTTAATTAATCTTTGATTAAAGTTAATTATGTTTTAATAAGGTTTAATTAAGGTTTAATTAAGGTTTAATTACCTTTAATTAGTGCTTAATTACTATTTAACAAGGATTTGATTCTCATTTACAAGGGTTTTAGTTTATTTTAAAATCGCTTTGAGTTTAAGAAATCAGTTTTGTTTTGAACTGTTTCCTTTCAAATTTGTTTTAAATCAAGGGGATTTCTATGTCGTTTATCCTTAAGTAACCCCATATGATGAGAAAAACTAAATGACATCTATTCGTAGAACAAAACACAATTATGCTATTACATTTAACTTGGACATTTACTTAAGTTGATTGATTGTTATGTGTTGATCCCTTATATACCTATTGTTATGTGGTGCCATGTTAGACTGGATAAGTAAAATCAAATTAAAAGCACCATTATGGTCGCTAAGCCTCCATCTGATTTTGTAAAGATAAATATTTCATTTTCTTTTTGAAATGGTTTCAAATTTATTGCATTTTGAACAAGCTATTTAAAGAATGATTAGACAAATGGTTTTACTAAAGATGTTTTCAACTAATGGGAATGGTTTTCCATGTTATAAAAAGAAGTTTGTATAATGAATTTTATAATGGAATTAAGAAATTTATAAGGTGTTTTTGGTAAATGAATTGAGTTTTTAAGCAAAGAAGATTTCATAAATAAAGGAAGATTTATAAAAATGGATTTGCTTATTAAAGGAAGCTAAATTGATTTAAGGTTATTTAAGAAGTTGTTAAACAGAAAAGGATTATAAAGAATTTTTATAAATGATTTTGGGGTATTTATAAAAGAATTTTTAGAAAATGATTTGGATATTCATAAAGGGAGTTTATAAAAAGGTTTGGATATTTATAAGAAATTTATATAAAAAGTTTGGATATTTACAAAAGCAATTTATATAAATGATTTTGAATATTTATAAAAGAGTTTTATAAATGAATTTGGAAGTTTGGAAAGTATTTTGAAATGGATTTGGATTCAAGTAAAAGAGATTTCATTAGTGAAATTGATTTGATTAAAAAGTATTTATCCAAAGAAGTAAAAAAAATTGAGATCTGAGTTTATCTAAACCGACCTTTAAAAAATGGTGGTATGGAACATCCATTCCACACTTAACGCTGAGGGAATAGTGTTTAGGGTTATCCTTGCATCCAATTTAAACAACATTTGTTTAATCTTTTTTAACCAGATTTGAAAGTAAGAAGTTAATCACAAATATTTGTGAATATACTTATGTCAGAAAAATAAGTATATGAATGTTTTAGACAAACGTTTTTGAAAGAGATTTATTAAATAAAGATTTATTGTTAGGTTTAGTGGTTGCTATGGATAAATAAATCTCAAATGGAATTGTTATTGTTTGTTTATTTGATAGTTAAATAACCGGCTATCAAATATGGACCCAAAATGTAAGTTTGGAAATATCTAGGAGAAACACGTGATTTATATAGCACAGTCATCCCCGATGATGTTGTATTATGCGTATAAATTTCGTTTTTCTTTCCTAGGACAAATGATAAGGGAATCCATCCACTAACGCTTAGGAGGTGATCTCCGCTCTTATCTTTGACTGTTTATTTCCTAAAGAACCAGGGTTGAGTTTACCGGAAATTCTCGAATGTTGTTTCGAAGAGACTGGGATCGAATATGTTATCCAAAAATCCTTCAATCCAACTTAAGCGTTTCAAAGTGAAGTCATCTTGAAGATGATGAAAATTGAAGACGGAGCTCTCAAGTGTTTCATTCAGTCCCAGAACGAACTTGTATGAATAAATGCTGGTATTGCATTGTTGTCTAGAGAGCAGTGTTAGCATTCTAAGTGAGAAGTGATATATAAAAGGTAAAACGTAGCCTCAAACCTCATAAACTGGGAATGACTAAAATAGGGAAGATGCAGCAGGGCTAAGTGGGTCGATTCCAATTAGGGTATGATCATCCCTATCTAGAGTTGATTTTATCTCTCACTTGTATGCTTCGGGACCCATTAACTAAAGGGTGATCATATTTGGTACTATCCAGTATGGGGTGGGTCGGTTCTATGCTGGCAGGGGATCCCAACGAGGTCCTTGGTGTTATTGTTATAGAGATGCATCATGATGGGCAGTACCACAGTAACCCAGTCATTGTATGGAATCCATTTCCCAATAAGTACCTTCAGTCTTAGTTGTATGCCTATTATGTTGGAATTTAATTAATGTAACAATTTTAGCTATGTGAATTATTTACTTTGACCCTTAGACGTTATTGTAATATCAATAGGTTTTCTATGGAACATGTTTTGGTTATCGTAAGGTAAAAACCCATCTATATTTATGTGCGGCGTGATCTTACGAGATGCCTTTGATTTAAAAGTTTAATAAAGTTAAAATGTATGCTTTACTCACACCTGACCCATGTCCGACCCAAAGTTTATTTTCCCTTTTCCTAAACTCTTGGGTGCTCAAATTTAAATGGGTAGCTAAGTAGTTTTGGTATTCCACAGATTCTTCTTGGAGGAGCTTGGAGCAGGTGGCTTCATCAATGGCTAGTATTACCTTGTTTTCTGCTATATTATATGTATATTGTATCTGTTAGGCAGGGACAGGCTGTTATAACTGTCCTAGGCTAGAATTTGTATTAGAATGACTCTGATGTAACATTTTTAAAATGACTTTATAATATATTATGTTGAGTAATATATATTATTCCATTACGTTGTGAGATTCTGTGTTATTAATTACTTCTCTTCTATTTTATCTTTTATCTTCTTCTTTCACTCCTAATGACCCGTCTTTCAGATGACTAAATGATCGACACAAGAAAACCGAGCATGTATAAAGTGTCGTCTTTGGTAGTAAGAAAGTCGGATCATTACAATATGTATGTATACTTTTATTTTATTTTTTCAAAGTTCTTGGTTTCGAAAAATAAAATATACTTGTGAAAAGTTTTTTGAAAAATTTTAGGATGAAAATTTTGAAGTTTAAATTTTTTATCGATATATCAAAAAGTTGTATAAAAAGATTTTTGAGTAGAAAATGAAGGAGTTTTCTAATTTTAGGAATGCCACATACTTAGCATAGGGGAATAGTTGACGGGTTAGCTAGTATGAATTTTACTATGCAGCTGGCAGCAAAATAAAATACGGTTAGAGTCAAGTGAAAAACCTGTTTAACTATGGAGTCACTTTCTCCATACCTTGTCGGTAGGTGAATAATTTTTTTTTAAATAATTCTGTTTTGAAAAAATTTAAAGATTTAAAATAAAATCTTCTTATGCGGATTGTACTTAGAAAAGTCAAAAGAGAATTGAGGGCAAAAGAGAAAGTTCCATGTTACAGTGGAAAAGCGTACATAATAAAAGGATGGAAATATGGAATTTTCCATCTAGACCTTTTTCGAACATAAAAATATAGGTTTAGAAAATTGGACTTTTCTAAATTTAGATGTTAGCAATGATGTGCTAGAATTTTGGATGGTACGAATTTGATGCAAAATTGGTTGAACCACACTTCTGTCGTAGAAGTGTAGGAAAATTTAGATGCAAAAACAAAAAAAATTATTTTAAAAAGTTGCATACATATAGAACTACTAGTATATATAGGTTGCTTACATCATATTTTCAAAATTGTTTTAAAAGAAGCATCCATATAGGAGGCGCTAATTCAGAATTGCTCAGTATGCGTATTATATATGTTGTGATACATCGTGCACTTGTGCACGATTGGTCGAAAAATTGATTGTACACTAATTAGTTTGTTGGTTCAGAATGGTTGTGCATTATATTATATTGTTTAGTCCTTGAGGAATTTCGAGGACAAAATTCTTTTAAGGGGGGAGAACGTAATGCCCTATAATTTTACAACAATGAATTAAAAAGAAATTAATTAATAAATGATAACGCCAAAAAGTAGGATTTTTACAAGCATTAGAATTTGGCTACGAAACTTATATCGTTGGGAGAGTGGTGATTTTCTCATCAATTTTCATACATAAAGTTTTCTGATCGGAGTTCAAACGAAAAATTTATTAACATTTGAAGATTTTGAATCGAAAATAATTATATATGTAATTATGGTAATAAAAGTTAATTGACGTTAATTAATAACATTAGTGGAAACTTAGAGTTAAGGAATGTTAACGTTAAACCAAATGCAAGAATACAAAAACGCACACACGAAAAGAGATTATACGGTTAGCTAAAGAATGAATAAAACTTAACAAATCACCACATGCTAATTTAATCACCACCAAAACAAGCTACAGGTCGATCCCTGATGCATCCAGGTTGACCGGTAGCGGTCAACCCTTGGAAAGGGGCGGTCGACCGTAGCTTGCATAAATTTGACAGTATGACGTGGCCAAACGGTCCAAATTTAAAATAGTTCCATCGAATGGCTAGCACTGATTTGAACCCCTATAAATATAGACCTAGATCCTTACTTCTACACTTATATTTTCGGAGCGACATCGGAGCTCTTTCATTTGCTCATCTCCTCAAAATCCTAAATTCTTAGAAATAATTATAAATTATACGGATATAGATTTGGAGAACAATAGAAGATGATTGAGGAAGAGAATAGGGTCAAATTAAATTGCAAAGCCAAGGTAAATTGTATATCCAAATCTCTTTTCTGATCTAGATCTATGATAAATATGTGTATGCTTACGGTGTATAAATCCAAATAGGAATAAAATGGAGTCAAACTGGAATAATAAGGATTACATCTATAGATTTGGAAAGCTAAAAAGGTGAGCGAGAAATAATATATTTTTATATATTATTAGATTTATATCATTGTAAATCTATTATTGTATGCCTGAAATGGAAATTGGAGTTGTAAGCTAAATATGTATATGTGAATAAAACTATAAACCTCGCCTACATATTCGGTTATTGATAACTTGAATTGTATATTACATGTATGTAAACATGGAGAATATTGGGTATTAATAGTCCTAGAATTTAGTATATAGTAGTAGTAGTTCCTGAAACTTATAATATATGCGATGATTCAAGATTTGTAAATGTAAAATGAATTGTGTAAGTAAAAATGTAAATTTAGTTATCACGGTAAATTGTAGGGATTTAAGTAGTATTTTAATTTATTGAATTATATAGTATGTTGCAATGTGAATTTCTACACATGATCAAGTTTCAGATTTATAAATAAAAATCTAGCAGTTGGAATAACAAGAAATACACCTAAAAAGAAATAGATGCATAAAATAGGGATATTTGTCGTATTTTGTAGTTTCATTTCCAATGACTATAAAAAAGGTTATAATTTAAAATAGAAAAGGTATAGATAGTCCTTTGAAATAAGGTAGGGAATTAAATGTTAAACAGGAATAGAAATAGGAATTTAAATAAAGAGGGTAAGGGAAAGTAAACGAGAAAAGATATTTAAAAGAAAGCAGTAAATGGCCTTAAATTAAATAAGATGTAAACGCATAGAAAAGTAAAGAAGTATTATCAACAGTGAACAGTAGAGGCACATTTATTAAATAAGAATGAATATATATATATATATAACATATACATACACACACACGTATAGCCTCAAGTATGCATTTATGAAGGGTGTGAATTATATATGTATGTAAATAACTTAAACGGATAAGAATGACAGTCATTAGAATGGTTTGGTATGCAAGGTCAGTAATGTTACACAATAGAAGTTCGTCCACCGCAGGGGGCCATTGGTAGTTGTGTATACATTATACTGATGTGCGACATATCCAACTATAGGACCCGTGCAGTATATACGCTTGCATATAGGTGAAGGAATACCCTCAAGAGAGTCTGCTTCAATAAATTAAGGGGAGGATATTGCCTTGATTGCGTAGGCAATCTAAATTGGATGGTGAGCGGCTCGACGCTATGCCAGTATGTGTTGGTACCAAATCAGGAGTAGGAGCTTTACATAGATTGAGTGCATCATCGGTCCTGCACGATCAAATGGGAAAGACAAGGTTACACCTAATGGGCTACACCTCCTACTAAGGTAGGTCATGTTAGGTAATGCACCGCCATAGTTGATTGCTAGATTGATTATTTGGGGCAAGGCTAGTTAGCTCATATAAGAGTTCTTTCGAAAAAAATGGCATCTTCCGAGGAGTTGAGTCCTCTATAGTTAGTAGAGCTGAGTCCACAATAGGAAGTAGATAAGTAGTAAATCCCCAAGCCGAGATATAGCTAAGCTATTATGACGCCGTGATTAAGCACTATGGGATGCACGAAGAGGCGTAAACTACCATTGAGAGGTGGATACGGATGAATATGATGAGACACATCGATGAGTCAACATTTTAGGTTCCCCTCCCCAATGTGTAGTGTACGGGTAGTTGTAATACAAGAAGTAGTTCCATACGGACGTGACGCTGCATTGATGATGGATCCCAATGAGGTGGCAGATTACAGATACTAGCAGGGATAGTATCTTGGTCTAAAGGAGGGACTATGGTGCTTATATATGTGTATGTAGTTATGGTCTACTTTGGGTAGATGGGGCGTATTGTTTGCGCATGTGGAATCAGATGACTACGTAAAATTATAAGATATAACATGTAATGGAAGACAACCCACATAAACTACTGTTATGCATAAAATGTATAATTCACTAGTTACCAAAACGTTGTTCTGATCCCCTCCTCATTACAACCCACAGGATAGCTTTAGAGGGACAGGTACTGGTTCAAGGCGGGAATGATGGAAGGACAGGTTTCCTAAGGCATGCTCGACATTGATAAGGACACTAGACATTGGAAGTGTCAACCTTAGTAACTATATGTTCTATTATACTTTACTATTCTACTGTGAGTTATATCGATAGTACTCTGATACGCATTTATTTGTTATTTGCAGGACACCAAATCAATGATCTATACTTTAGTGGACTTGTGTTTTTGATTTAGTGAAATTTCAGGTCCACTTGGGTGCGGGTTGTTAAAGGTACCACCCTGAATTCCTTTGGCCAATGAAGGCCAAATTTATGGGGGATGTTGAGGGGTCCCTGTAGGTTATGTTGATGGTGTTCGTTCGTTTATTTGATGTTCGGATGTGGTATGGCAACGCGATGATAAAGGAAGAAAGGTTGGATGCTTCAATGTGTTGACTTTGAAACTTTGGATTGTTAGTTTTATGACTAATGAGGATGTCTAGAAATGTTCCAATGACAGTGGTAACTGGATTCGAAGTGATGATCCAAAGGGCGGGTTCAATGAGGAGAGCTCATGAGTGGAATTATGACTGTATTACACTACGGATATAAGTAGAATGTGATTATGATAGTGTTCCATTATGAAAGCATGTGCGAAGGGATCGTAGACACTCGGAGGTTTCCTATGTGCTCATGCAGAGAGGGTACATGGGGACACCCACCTAGATTATGACCGTGTCCTAATCTTATGACTGTGGATTACCCTGGACCTTATGAATACGGTCTATTTCTTAGTCTTATGAAGTGGCATTGGTTAAGCACCATGGAATCGAGATTTAATTGGATCTTTGGCTTATGATCGTGTCATACGAATTGTCTTATATCCAAGCACATTAAGTGATAGTGAGGATTGTTTGATGGATGCTATGTTTGTTTTGGTTACTTTCTCTAATAGTCTATCACTCCAGGTATGTCACTTGAGATAGGTATTATGGATAGAGATACCCGAACACCCGCCATTCTACTTCGGTTGCAGTGCACCTTTATGATGTTTGTAGAGTAGCATATTATATTCATTATGCGCTAACTCTTTGGTTGTAGGGACATGTCAGGTATGGTCCGTATATCCTTGTTCCTTACTATATCAAATTGTATAGTATTTTTGAGATTCATTAATCACTTACACCAGATCGAATTCTGACTCGAGATTTTATGCTTTGCTTCTTATTATCTTGTATACTCTTAAATGAATAGACTAGATAGCAGGTCTAGGTGTATGCGGTGACTGTGTAGAGAACAAGTTGGATGGAGCTTTTTCGTATTATATATGGATACTCTATTTCATATTCCGTTATGTAACACTATGGAGCCTAGGCATTATTTGCTTTAGTATTGAGACAGTTTTATTTGAGTTTATTTCCATTTGTATAAACTCTGTTACTGTGTTGTATATCTCTGTGGATCTATGCTTTGATATTTGGTTCACTTAGTTATTACCGTTTCCCATGTTTTATATCTCTGATGTATATTATATTTTATTCGATGTGCTGTGAGACATACGACAGGTTCTAAAATGTTTTATTTCTTTCCTTTCATTGACAATCATCTTATGTTGACCGAGCACCGTAGCAGTGCACTATTTAGTTATATTGGATGCCGGTGATGTAGGGCGGTCGTCATATATATATATATATATATATATATATATATCTGTGTGTGTAACTAGTCATGTACGTAAACGTGCATGTCACAAAGGAAAACACTATAGACAAGCATATATATTAGTGAAATACGTGTTAAAAAGTAAATAAAACGAAACACAACAGTTAAACAAAAGAGAGATCATCACATTCATAACAATAAAATATTCATTACGTCATTTACAATAAAAAGGGCCTCGTCCTCCTTACAAAATAATTACAAAAAATGAGCATAGTGTCTCCTAATCG
Organism: Allium fistulosum; assembly: GCA_030737815.1. Classification (NCBI taxonomy): domain Eukaryota; kingdom Viridiplantae; phylum Streptophyta; class Magnoliopsida; order Asparagales; family Amaryllidaceae; genus Allium; species Allium fistulosum. The sequence continues at coordinate 641,230,326 of CM060901.1, forward strand.
ACGATTTGACAATAATTATCATAGGTCAACACTTTCCTCTACTTATAAGAAAAATAATTTGCTTTGGCGTTAAAATCAGGGGGTGGGTTTGGCATGTGGCAGTCATCTCCTCCGCCACCTCCTTCCAACCTCGAGATATTTGTAGGGCCTGAGGAAGATAACAATCAAAGGTAAGTGGAAGCTGTTTATGAAGATCATCTTCGTCAACATGTTATTCTAAGTTTCCTCTGACTTGGCCTTCTCTACCTCGTGGACCTTGAAAGTTTTATAATATTAATGTTGGAGAAGTGACCCCCGTGGATCCCTGATTTCTTTCTTACTTGCCTCCAACTATGTCCTTAACTAACCCATCTCCCTCTCCAATCTCTCCCTCATCCATCTTCATGCCCTCTTCTCTGCCTCTAGGAGTCTCGCCTTAGTCCTTGTAATGATCCACATTTTTACAAATCACTAGATCGTAAAAATATTATTTTCCTAACCAAATTGATTCTAAATGAACTATAACTTTAGGGGAATGTTGAGCAGTAACATTTTTGAACCCTAAAATTAATTATGGATAGTTTTGACCTTGAAAACTAATAAGGACTATCACTTTTAATAGTAGTCGAATTATGGTCTAAAACCACTTCAAGATTAAAAGATTTGATGGTTTTCCTTTCTGTAGTGTGGTCATAATAGCTTTTTGGCCTTATGATTTAAGAGATATGGCCATTTGAAATCAGATAGTTTTTGGACAAATTAGCGAGTAATTAAGTTAAGCCCATAATTAGCCCATGAACCCATTTCTTGATTTGAGCTAACTACAGCTGATTAGACAACCCTTAATCATTATTCTCTATCTTCCAAAATGCTCTCTAACCTTCATTAGCCAAAATCATCTTAAATCCTCAATTAAATTAACTTAAACAAGCAATTAAAGGGTGATTAACAAGAGGACTCTTGGAATTTAAAAACTTGCTATCTTGGGATTCATGCTTGGATGTCTACATTAGATCCACCTCATTTTTTGTGATTTTTGGTACTTAGGTGAGTGTCTATCATCTCATAACCTTTCAAAAAAATTTGTTTGTTCAAAAATGTGTTTCTGAACCATTTTCCAAGTTAAAAACGAGATCATTAACTGATTTGAACTTATAAATATTTTATAAATAAATTTAAATGTTTTAAATTGGCTTTCATATACATTTTCAAATCATAATAGCATAGTGTCTCGATGTTCTAACTTGTGTTTGCTATGATATGATGCTTGTTAGTTGTTGTTTTCTGAGTTAGTATGCTTGGAATAGAAGATAGCATATCAATGTGCATTGTTGAGTATTGATCGGTTCTAAAGAGTTTGGAGGAAAATCAATGCAAACGAGTTGCATAAGGATTTAAGGCATTCAAATCAAAGAGGGATGGACTCAAAAAATGTACAAAAGAGTCATAGATCATTATCAATCAATCAAAGATGGTCAAATCAACAAGGGATCAATATGTAATGTTTGAAGATGTGTGTAGAAGCTACATGATCGACCACATGGGGTTTGGATGAATGGATTGAGAGTTATAGTCAAAAATCGATCATCACCTACTTGAAGGATTGAAATACTGCATTGATGAAAGCATATGGAAATCTAGAGGCGACTTCAGGCTTTGAGGCTTGGGACATGGGATGTACTTCGGGTCACCATCGGTCGTCTCGAAGCTTAAGCACTTATCCATATTTGGCTAAGTGCAAAGTTTTATAGGTCGGTATCGATCAATCTCACTTTTGGGAAAATATGTAGCAAGGCTAGTGGAGCTTACCTGATCAATTGCGTATGAATTGGGTTATTAGTTTATGAGAAATAAAGGAAAACTAATTGATCTGATGTAGAGATTGAAGCACGTGGTCAATGTTGGCAGATGATAGGATACAGGGGGTTGGTTTAAGCTTGGCATGTGGAAATGGGGAATTACTCTAGGCTCGATATAGGAAAATTCAAAAATTTTGTGATGAGGTCAGAAAACTCCGAACTTTGACGACTTAACGAAGTAAGTTGTTTAGGTTGAATGGGAAGTATTTAAAGCATGTGGTGATGATATAAGGAGGCAAGTTCGATGATGGGAAATTATGAAGTGGAATGGAAAAATTAGCGATGATGGGAAATTATCAATCTCACTATTGGGACGTGTGCTAAGAGATCGTTGATAACATGGAGGTTTCGATGTGTTCTCCTAAAGAGGGGGTATGTGAGGATGCTCGCTTGGATTTTTTGATATGTAAACCATATACCCTGGACCTTGTTTATATGTGGTCTACTTTCTAGCCATCAAGTGGTCATGGATTTGAGTGCTTTGGAAACCAAGATGTTGAGTAGTCTTTGTTCGTCTTATAGGATCATACAAGCTATCATATATCCAAGGCACTTGGGTCGAGTGATGTGAGCTATGTTTATGATTGTTATAATTGATATTTTACTATGATTTACTATATATGTTAGGCGATGTAGGTATTATAGATGTTAGATACCTAGATACCCTACACTACACGTTGAGTAGTAATACACCTATATGATGATAATTTATCATATACTGTTATTTGCTAACTGGTTGGATGTTAGGATAGGGCAGGTCTAACTCTACATACCATTTTTCCTACTTAAGATTTTTTATGACTTATATCTATTTTGAAATTATAGATTGCTTATACCAAGCTTATGCCTGACTCGAGGTTATTTGATTTGCTTCTTATCATCTTGGGCAATCTTCAATGAGTATCTTAGTGATACTATGTATGAGATAGCATATGGAGCTGTACGGAGGATGAGTAGGTGGCTAGTGCTTTATTATATCTATTTTTGGAGCTACCGTCGCTAATTTTTTTACAGTGCTATGGAGTTATTTCATTTTTCTTTGTATAACTATGATAGAACTACTACACTCTGATTCTATTTCATTAATTAATTATGTTAGTGTCTCGCCAGTTTATACCTATGTGGACATTATATTTTATCTTATGTTCTATGAGATGCACGATAGGTTTTGCTTTGGATTGCTATTACTTCACCCTTGACTACCACTCAACATTAGTTGGATCCTGTTACAATGCCCTATTGTGGTATTTGGTACCAAAGGTGCAGGGTAGTTATCATAGTCTCATCCATTGTGTGCTTCTTCATCATCACCACCTCTTGGAAAATCTTGAGAGCACGAGACCCTATCTGCGAAAAGCAAACAATTATAAGAAAGAGGGTACAACGGAAGGAAAACTCTAAAAATAAAAACATCTTACTAAGGAGGCCTCTCTAACATGGCATCTAGAACCGACTCATTGATGTGATCGGTACACCCAGGTTTAGGTAGGGTCGATTACCCAAGGACCTCGGCAGTAAACCTGACCAAAGCGTGGAGCAGCCCATATTGGTCAGTTTCATCCATCTCTTGGGCTACATAAAATCTTATGGTCCCAATCACCCTATGTTTTATGTGTTGAACTGCTTAAAATAGAAGATAGTGTATCGATGTGCATTGTTAGGTATGGAGTGGTTCTAAAAAGTTTGGAGGCGAATATATGCAAATGATTTGCATAAGGAGTTAATACATTTAGATTAAAAAGGGATCAACTCAAAAAATGCAGAAAAGAGTTAAATTTTTGGTAATCGATCATCGCCGATTGATCGCCACCAATAGATCAAAGATGGTCAAATCAATTAACGATAGATATATTTGGAGAGGTGCATAGAAGCTACATGATCGGTCGCATGGGGTTTGGATGACTAGATAGAGTTAAGGCTAAAAATCGATCAATCGCCTAACTTGAATAATTGAAGTGATGCGTTGAAGAATGCACATAGAAATCTGAAGGTGACTTCGGGCTTGGAGGCTTAGGACATGGGATGGACTTCAGGTCGTCATCGATCGTCCCTCGAAGCTTAAGTACTAATCCAAAATTTGGCTAAGTACAAAGCTAGATTGGTCAGTACTGATCTATCCCACTTTTGGGAAAATGAGGAGCAAGGCTAGAGGAGCTTACTAGTTGATTGCATATTAATTGGGTTGGTGGTTTACAAGAAATGAAGTAAAATTGATCGATCTGATGCAGAGACTGAAGTAAGGGGTCGATGTGGGTATATGATAAGGCTATATATGGGTTGCTTTGGGCTTGGCACGACGAAATGGAGAATTACTTCAGGGTTGACATGGGAAAACTCAAGAATTCTGTGGTAAAGCTAGAAATGCTTCGAATTTCAATGACTTGACGATGTAAGTTGTTTAGTTTATATGGGAAGGGTTTGAAGCATCTAGTGATGATCCAAAATGGTAAGTTTAACAATGGGAATTTGTGAAGTGGAAAGGATGATGGGTTCTACTATAAGGACGTATGCTAAGGGATCGTTGATAACTTGGAGGTTTCAATGTATGCTCATAAAGAGGGGGTATGTGAGAATGCTCGCGCGATATGTAATATGTATTCCCTTGACCTTGTTAATATGTGGGTCTACTTCCTAGCCGTCAAAGGGGAATGGGTTTAAGAACCTACGAAACCAAGATATTGAGCAATCTATGATCATCTACTAGGATCATACAAGCTATCATATCCAAGGCACTTGAGTAGAGCTACTTGAACTATGTTTTATGATCACTATTTTATTTCTATTTTGCTATGATTTGCTATGGATGTTACACGATGTAGGTATTGTAGATGTTTGTTACCTAGATACCTTATATTGTACTTTGAATAGTAGTATACCTATATGATAATAGTTTTGCATAGACTATTATGTGCTAAATGCTTGGATGCTGGGACATGGCATGTATGACTCTATATAACATTTATTTTTACTTATGTTGTATTACAACTTATATCTATTTTGAGATTATAGATCACTCATACTAGGCTTATGTCTAAGTCGAAGTTATTTGCATTGCTTCTTATCATCTCCGGTACTCTTAAATGAGTAAATTAGAGATACCATGTATAAGATAGCACATGATGTTGTATGGAGGACGAGTAGGTGGCTAGTGCTTTCGTACATATATTATGGGAGTTATTATTACTATTTCCACTATGCAGTGTCGTGGAGCTATTTTAGCACTTGTATATTATTATTAGAAACAATTATTTGGAGTTTATTATTCTAATGTATAAACTTTATTTGATTTTTCTCTGTATAACTATGATGGACCTACTGCACTCTGATTTTGTTTGGTTCATTAGTTATATTAATGTCTTGCCTGTTTGTATCTATGTGGTTATTATATTTTATCATATACTCTGAGATATACTATAGGTTCTACTTTGGATTCTTATTACTTTTCCCTTGACTGCCATTCTACATCGATCGAATATTGTTATAATGCACTATTATAGTCATTGGATATCAAAAGTGTAAGGCGGTCACTACATTTGGTTTCAAAGCTTAGGATGAGATTGTGACCTAAGTTAATACTAGGAACCATTAGAGATAAGGAAGAAGCTCTCACCTTAGAATGGATCGAGTGATATATGAGAGAGCTAACTTGTTATATATATATAGTGGGTTTCAAAATTATGTTGTATAAATATAGTAAGTCGCATATCACATACGAGTGCCATTTATGCAAATTTCCTTTACGAGAGACTGATTATTTGTATTAAAGATTCAAAGAATGAGCAGACAAACAAGAAATGCGGCAAAGGAACTGTAACTTTTCCCACTATGAGACTTGATAATAGATGCCGATGTTACTGGAGTCATCACCGATATCATTTTCTAACCACAAAGTAGTTATATTTTTTTCATAACATAAGAAAAGAGAGCAGCTAAATATCTTTTTCATTACATCAATTTAGATTACAAGATTCATTACATCATAAAACCCAAATCCTCTCACACAAGGTAAATACATGATAAGAAAATCAGAGTAGTGTCTATTGACATATGAAGATGCCAACACCGCACTTAACTGGTTATAAATCCTGGTTTTACACAGTAGAAATTTCAAAATACTTTTTTAAAAAGCAAGCCTCCTACTTCGTCTTTGAAATCTTTATTCGTCTTCAAAAGATAACTATCTAATGCATAAACTCAGCCTACTTGAATGAGTATCATGAGTTTATGGAAAATAATAAAAACACAAGTCGGAGGTAAAACCTTTACCCTAGTCATCCATAGTGAGATCACGCCCCTAACGTGGAATTGGGTTTCCCCTCACTTTGTCATCACCGCATAATATACATCAATATATATAACAACAAATATATATATATATATATATCATAGAATACAACCGTGTGCATATATTTAGTCAATAAGTGTTCTCTATACTTATCATTAAAATATGAATCAAGTCAGACAATCATTCATCTTTCATTCATTTATCACCTAATCTCTTATTTTAGGCTTTCTTCATTAAGTTATCATTAATTTATTATTCATCATTTAATCACCTGTCACATAATCTCTTATTTAGGCTTTCTTTATTAAGTTATCATTAACTTATTATTCCTCATTCTTTCATCCGTCGCCTAATTTCTTATTTTAGGTTTTATTCATTAAGTTATCATCAACTTATTTTAATGAATACCTCCTTAGGCCTTCTTGTCACTAATTTAATATTTTGCTCGAACAACGTCAGTATGTGAAAACGTCGACTCATTTCCCCGTGAAAGCAATGGCTAGAGTTCCCCAGACTCTCCTAAGAGGTTGAATGTAAGCACTTTGAATACATTTTAGTAAACATCCCTACTAGGCGTCAATAGCCCCTCTTAGTCCCTAAACTGCTATCATTCACATCATCGATCAATTTATAACATCCTCCACGAATGTCTTGGCACTCTTTCTTAACTCCTCTGTAGACTTTTATGATATTTTTAGGTTGAACCTTACTATGACTCGATGGTCATATGCCATTAGATTTAAGACTATAGTCAAGGCGCGTTGTCATCCAAGAACTCCATGAATTGGTATACGTTTACGGTCATGTTTCAACCTTTTTTCTTATATTTATTAATTGTGCACAATTATTTGGTAAAACCTTTTTTGTCTTTTATTTAAATGACACTCTATCATTTATTAGCTTCTATAAGCTTACATCATTTCAAAAATAAGTTTAACACAATTTTAACTTGTAAAGTATCTCTTTTTATTTTATCCCTATGAAATGGTTCAATAACACTTGGAAACTATTTTTCAATATGCCCTAAGTATTTGTTATTTTACTTAAAAAAATATAGCATTCCAAACTATTAAAAGCTGGATTTTACTTGTTGTAAATTGGTTATTCCATAGTCGTCGCGTGTAATTAAAAACAATTATTTATGGTCATATACAAATTCCAAGCTAGCAGGAACTACCATCATGCTTATTTTCCACCTAATAGTCGCATTTAATATCAACAAAGTCACCATGAACTATTAGTTTATTTTGCTCACTATACAGTCACGGATTGTAGCCTTCACGTTCTATAATATACATGCCTTCTTGTCTTATAATATTAACGCCATCGCCATGTACATTATAATATTGCTGCCTTCGTGTATATATACTTTTCCCTTCATGTGAGCCTAAGTGAGCCTTGCATTCATATATGCCTTTCGCATGTAAGCTTATTATACTTTGTATATTTGCAAGCACATTAATGGCTATATATATTAGTTTATGTAAATCAAATAACAACATATTATTTGATTGCATTGGGACCAAAGGTGCATCGTGTGAAGTTATATAAATGTCATCGCGTAGAATTGTTCAGCCTTCGTTATTTTAAAGGTTGCATGCTGTTAACCAGGTTTTTAACCCAGCAAAATTCAGAAGGAGTTAGAATGTTCAAATCATGCCAGAACGACTCAAAACTTAACTAGAAGACCTAAAAGTACATAACAAAGAAACCCTGGAAGTTTGGACCAAAATACGTCAAGTATTTAGATCGGCACCGATTCGATCCAAATTATTGACCTATGGATTCTCCGATCCATATGCATTATATTTCTACATCTCTCCTAGACATATCTACCAAGTTTGATAACATTCCGAGCATCCAAGTTGAAGAAGTTGAGACATATCCAATTCAGATTACAGTTCAATCTAATTTACATGTGAAACATCGTCAAAACAAGTCAACAAGCTATGAAATTACATGGGGAACCTCGCATGCAAGAAAAGAAGCCAACGAAGAAGGAGTTGTGCAACAATTTGATAACTTTTTGGATCGGTACCGATCCGATCCAATTGGATCGGTACCGATGCAAAAAGTTAGTTCGAAACCGCCTCAAACTTTATCTGCCTCCTCCTATGGATAACTACAAGCTTCTGGTATTCTGGTTCCGATCCAAGTGCTATCTAAATCCTATAAATACCATCCTATCTTCAACAAGGAGGGGGCTGGCTACTCTGATCACTGGGGAAACTTTGCTATTAAGATTCTTCAACCTTCTTCCTCCTCACGATGGCTTCCATGGGACAACTGAGATCCTTCCTTTTGTCTCCATCAATGGTGGTCAGATCTTTGTTCATTTAATTATTAGAGTTATAAACAACTTGTACTTGTGATTAACAGTTGTCTATCAATAAAATCTATAAAGTGGACGTAGGCTTCGTTAACAACCGAACCACTATAAAAATCTTGTGTTTCTCTACTTTATTCTCTCTTTTCTACAATTTAGAGAGTGTTTTGCTCTACTTTATTTGTCCTCATAAACAGAGTTGGTGCTTTCACACTCAAACCAGTGTGTTGATCCATTTTTTGGGTTAACATTTTGGTGCTTTCACTGAGAAAACTGAATCAGGGCTTAGATCTAGCTATCTACTTTGGATCATATAGGTTCAGAAGTTAGATCCTCAATCTCTGCTTAGAAGATCCGTTGTGAGAAGCAATGACACCAGGAAGAAGGAGAACTGCTTCCAAAAGATTCATAGGAGCTGTAATTACTAGCACTACAAGAAAATGTGGTTTTGACAGCATTAAAAGTCAGCGTTTCTGCCCTAAGTGCTGACAAAAGTATTCTGAAAAATAAAAACTAGAATATTAAACGCTGTTTAAACTAAGCCATTCAATGCTGACATTTTTTCATTTCGCGGTTACTTTAGCCGCCTTCCTTTCTTTCTTTTCCTTTTACTTCTCGTAAAATCCCAATTCCTTCCATGGATTATTTTAAACCTAATCAAAATACCAAATACACATGAAATCTCCCATGAACACTAATAGTTGTTCCCCTGCTTGGCTATTGCAAATCCCTCTTCCATTTCATCATATTGCTCGTGGATCATCTCGCTACCGCAGTCCGCTCTTACCATTGTTTCCCTGCTGCCGTCCGCTCTCACTATCGTCTCATGTTAGGGTTCCTCGTCACCTTACTGTTATTCGTTGCTGCTATCTCCGTTGTTGCTGTCTCGCTACGGTAAACCCAATTTGTAATTTCGATTCATTGTTGGCGGTTTGTTATGCGTGTTAAAATATTTCCATTGAATGCATGATACTTCCAAACGGTTCTGAGTAATTTGCAAAATGAACACTAATAGTTGTTCCCCTGCTTGCATTATATGGTCATTGATATACGAATTGTTAAGTTCAGATGCTTTGAAATTTGTGTCATTCTCTTCACATGGATGTTTCCAGTATCATAATACTTTGATTTTGGCTACTGTAAGGGCTAAATGGAACATCCAGTTTGGGGTTCATATGTTGAACGACTTTTGGATCCTGAAGGCAGACTGTGGAGGAATCCTGTTGATGGTGGTCATGATGATAAAGCTCATACTTCAATCCATCAACTAAATTTCCCCCTGGTGAATCATCATGGACACAAGACCATCAAGTAAGCATATTGAGAAATAATTCAATTTTATGAAATTAAAATAGGCATGCGTGTGTGACTAAATCTGTTCCAATTTATGCTGCATAGATTTTATATCATATGCACCATGCCATATGTCCCTAAACAATCTCATTCTATTATACATATTCTAACTAATTTGTTAAATCAAAAGGATATACAGTTATGATTGCTTTAGAACACGGGGCACATGCAATTTGAGGATGAATCTCATGTGCACTTTGTACTTTTACAATTGGGTATATAATATATGAATGCGAGGTAAAAGAAATATAAAAGAAAAATTTTGATAACATAAATGTTTGTATATGTAAATAGACTATATTTATAAAAGCGTTGAAAACCTGAACACAGAGTATATAAATAGTGAAGTTCGAAGATTTGATACCAAATAACATACTTTTTGCCCGTAATGACTGTTTCCATAAATAAAATTAAAGCTAACATTCCATAGCTAACCTATGAAAACAAAAATAAATACCATGGATCTATGGCCGTTTCTTCTTGGCTATTCAGCAAGTAATAGACGTTTTCAATTGTATGTTTCCGAGCAGGTTATCCCCGTAAATTTTCTCCATCTTCAGATTTAAGGTAGCCTGACTTTGTCACGGTGTACCAGATTCCTGAATAATATGATTGCTGTTGTAATGAAGTACAATTTTGCACATCTAACGGTGCATCTAAATCTCAGCAACAACCAAGTAAACTCACTGACCAAACACTTTAGCAACACTTTAGACTACCACAATTCCAACCACCCATTCATAATCATAACAAACCACAGTGTTTCATCTGCAACTTCACCAGTGCAATTGTCCATCTGCTTCCTGCATAGACATCCCCATTGCCTAATCACTCCACCTGAAACAGACACCCCCCAACATCAGTTCATCACTGTCTTACTCACAACAGTGCCTACATACCAGTTCCATTCCAAACTTTACTTTCTAACCATCCAACTTCATTACCCTACTTCACTACAACTCCAACCAACCCACTCCCATACTTGCAGCCCTGTCACCACCATCTGACATCAACATATTGCAACAAGCATCATTCATCAATACAAACCACCAGTTTCAACCCACATCTACAACCATTCAACAAACACATTGCTACTGCACCCCTCACTCCACACCTAACTGCTGCAACACCACTCACAAAACTTCCATACAAAACTGCACCCCTCTTCTGCACTGTTACATTCATTGACCTACCACCTCCAAACCAAAAGTGAATATCACCCATCTCCCCTGTCTCCTTCACATTCAAACTACTGTTTATATACAAACATCCACTTCCCTCACGTCTCCTCAATCACTGAAAACATCTACCCTCACTGACATCCCAATCTCTGTCACCATTCTCCTTCTCACTGCCTCAACAGTACACAGTGCAACACCCAACATTACTACTACAGTTCAACATATTACCTGACAAGTACTACTGTCTACAACCCGATCCCGTGCCACCAGAAAACTGTGTACTGTCCCCTGTACAAAACTGCTCCTCTTCCACTGTCCCAAACCAACTTCCCATCCAAACATACAACGCAACAGCTCACTGTGCCATCGAATCAACCACCACTACAAATCCACTACATAATTCCAACAACAACCATTGCCAATACCACTGCTACACTCTTTCATCACAGAAAAACCCACCTTCACAACCTTCACTGTTAACATATCATCACATCCGTGCCACAGCATAACATGATTATCCGGGCATTCAAGAGAATGTCATCATATTTCACATGTTTAACCAAGTTGTTTTGGAGGGCTGCTCAGTTGAGTTTAATACAGAAGAACTAATGTATCAATGATAATTCCCAAAATGCGGATTCACAGTTAACACTTAGATCTCCTGGTCCAAGAATTGTAGTTTGCGTTGAGAATAGTCTAGTGGTTCTACCATGGTTTGTCATGCCTTCTAAGTAGTGGAGAAGCCATCTGCACACCCAAACTAAGTGCAGATCGGTTTATTTAATTGTCCCAGTAGGGCTTGTTTATTACTTAATAGTCATACTGATGCCAAGAAGGGATATATCATGGATTCTAAGACATTGGAATTTGAGATGCAAAGTTGAATGTATGATTGAAAATATATATAATATAATTATATAATGTAAATTTTATGCTTGATTTTACATAATTTTAAGTTTAGGTAAAATACGTTAGACATAATATATTCACGGATAGTTTGATTTAAATTTAGACATAAGCACTGATCATAGATGAAAAAAAGAAAAAGAAAAAAAAAGAAGTCACCTTCATCGACGAGCCCTCCTCTCATTGCATGCATAGAAGCGAGCAAAAAGAGGAGAAACATAACCCAATTCAACAACGAAGCTCCCTTCATTCTCAATAATTTATGTTGAAACTTAATGCTTGCTATCAAATTTAAAACTGCACATTTAAGCATTGTAGATAGTTGTGGGTCCAGCTAAGACTTTATGTTCAAACTAAAACAATCGATTTTTATACAGTTTGGTGAAGGGGATCATTTGATATGATACATAATATGTTTTAAAACGAGTGGGCTTTTTAACAGAGAAAGCGTAGTCAAATTGATGATAGTAATGACTTATGTTAAGATATCTGTTACTTTCTTAATTGTTACTTTTGTGTACTCAAGAGTGAGCTTTCACTTTGATTGTGATCGCACATTGTGGTTTCTAGAAGTGAGGTCTCTATTTAATGTGAATAGTTTCTAAAAGATTATGTGAAGGAACCAAAAATTATTATGGTTTATAGATGCTTATGCTTGCTGGCTAAGAGTCTTCTATCATATTTATAAAAAAGGAATTCAAAGTTCAAAAAATGACAACAGTATGAAATGCATTTATTTGAAAACACACATATTTTCTTTAAATTAATTTACCGTCTTTCATTTTCTCCCTTTAATGAAGCATCTCGCTCCAAACAGACTCATTAATCTTAATAAGGAGGAAGTAGTTGAGTTGATTATATGTCTTAATATGTAATGTCAACTATCAATATATCATTTTTGAGGAGTAATTAATAGCAAACCATAGCACGTTTGGTATTTTACATAATTGCACATGCCGTTTTTTCAAACCAACTTGCATCTGATTGTCATACAAGTGTTCACTGCTACATGAATATGCATAAGCTAGCGGGTAATATTTGTCTTATTGCTTTCGTTTAAGTTTCTGTTGTCTTTTATCCGTTGTCATTGAATGTCTTATTTATACCGGGAGTATTGATACTTGTTGGAAAATGGGTACAGGTTTTATTAGAAATTGGTGGATCATCTATAGAAATTGTGGGAATGGTTTAATCCTATTATGCTTTTAAATTTTAATTTTAAAATTGCGTGTTAAAAAATATATGTATTTCAACTCACAATGACCATTGGTGTAATGGTAAGGCTCAAGAATTGATCTGAAAGATGTGAGATTGAATCTCATCGCCATCTTTTCTTTTTCTCTTTTTTTTTTAAAAAAAAACAGCTTATGTTTTGTTTGCTAGAAAATGATGACTCACAATTCACAAATACATGATGGGAAAACTGCCAGCTCCATACAAAATCCTCTGTTGTTTATTTTGAGGGTAATCTGAATTATGTTACCAAATTCATCATCATTCCATATGCACACATATCTTTGTTCATGTAAATTGGGCTTTGGTTTAGGCTGCCCAATGTCTGTATGCATACAGATTGCAAGAGATCTGTATCAACCTGTCACCTAGCCAATCTTCCCTAGAAATACAGAATAAATGCGAATGCATTGAAACCTCACGTGAAAGTCACACACAATAAACGTAGCCATTAAAACGTCCAGAAGCAAGACCGTGGAAAATGGAAATAGGTTCCGTCACCACTGACGATTATCACTAGAAGCTGCTATTCCTTCTCTCTTTATAAATCAGACGCAAAATTTTGTTTCTCCTCAGTTCAAATTTTTACGTTATCCTAAACCATGTTTCGATCAAATTTATTGAATTTCAATGGCATCTACTGTTGCGTGAGTTCTAGTCTCTCTATGATCTACAAATATCTGACATATCGACTTGTTCAAATGCGATTTGTTTAATTCATGTATTTTTAAAATTTACAGTTCCGTGAAAGAGGACCTTCCTCCTAGCCTTGATGCCACAGCGAATCCTCCTGCTCTTTTTGATGGAACTACAAGGTATTATATCTTGCGATTTTGTTTTAATTATATTTGATTTTGGTGATTATAAGTACAAATTTGATTATTATTATTTTTTTTCCTCCTAAGGTTGTATATTTCCTATGTATGCCCTTATGCCCAGAGAACATGGATTGCTAGAAATGCAAAAGTATGTATTTTTCTCCTAGTTTCATCTTTACTTTTTTCTACATATTGATTATTTTGTTGTCGAGTATAAGTTCAATTTTGCAACTGTTTGGAATAAATAAAGGGTCTTCAAGAGAAGATAAAATTGGTTTCGATTGATCTGCAAAATAGGCCTGCTTGGTATAAAGAGAAAGTTTACCCTGCAAACAAGGTATATTATCATTGTTTAAAAAATCAATAAGTTTTATGCAAGGCTTATACATGAATGATGGTGATTTTTACTGATTTGTTCTTATAGGTTCCTGCTTTGGAATATAACAATGAAGTGAAAGGAGAGAGCCTTGAATTGATCAAGTTTATTGATGAAAATTTTGAAGGTCCCAAGTTGCTTCCTGATGTAAGAACAAAACTTCTGAATTCTTTATGACTCTTCTGCTCTGTCAACTTTGATTAAGTGTAATCGTATAATTAGTTTTTCAGAACTGATATGACTTCAAATTTTTTCATCGTAGGTAATTATAGATGGCGATGGCACATTCTTCTTCCGTAGCAAGTAGCAAGCATATAAAACTTTTTAGATGCACGTTTTGTTGTTGGCATTTGGTACGGACTTACTTTATTGATATTATATTTTTGTTTAACATATACCTTATCTTTGTTTAACAATATTATGATAACTTGGTCTACTGTGTTATTTCTGTTTATGGATATTATTGAAACTTGATTTATAGATGTTTTTTGTATATTAATATTATTTTAGCTAGTTTATTTAACAGATTATTATTCATTAGAACATGTTATATATACTGGTTGCTTGATTATACTCAAAATGTAGTTCTGGAATATGCAAATATAGTGGAATGTTAATGCTGTAAAAATCATATAAATAGAAGACAACATTTATTTTAATGCTGTCAATGAAGAAACAACAGCGTTTAATTCGTGTTGTAATTATCATTAAATAGTGAGTAACAGCGTTTATTAAACGCTGTTGTAAACTGTAGTAAAACATCATCCAACTGTAAAAACATAACACAACACGCATTAAACGCTGTAGTAAAAATATTAACAGCCTAAATAAAACGCTGTCAAAAGAATAATTTCCACGGCGTTTAAAATTAAGCTGTTGTAAGTTCTTTGTATACAATAGCTTGTCGTTATACAGCGTTTGTTCTAACGCTGTTGTGTCATATAACAGCGTTTAATAAACGCTGTGGTATCAATTTTTTTACAGCGTTTTCTATTTTGCTGTTAAAACTTTTGCATCTACGACAGCATGTCGTTATACAGCGTTTATAATAACGCTGTCGTATCATATAACAGCGTTTTTGAAACGCTGTCAAAAGCTGTTTCTGGTGTAGTGTGGAAAAGAGATCAATCCTCAGCAAATTGAAGTCAATGGCTCCAATATAGAAGATCAGGTGTCAGGATCCTCTATTCAGCATGAAGTTGCCACTAGAGAAGAGTTAAATAAAATGGATGATGAAACTAATCAAAAGATAGAAAACAGCCAAAGAGCTCTAATGGACAAATTGAATGCTCTATTGATCTTGCGGACACATGCTGCTCCAAGAACCATGACAGAGCCCGTGGCTGCCATGGAATAAGAAAATTCTTTCGTCTCTGGCCTAAACAGGAGGAACGGAAAGCAGCAGCAAAAGGAGTGATAGGTGGAACCGTAGGAATTAAAATGGAAGGAAAAGCAATCACTCCACCAACTACGAGGCAACCAGCTACAAACTTGAATCTAAGGGCAAAACCCCCATAGGAAGATATAGCAATGGATCTCTCTGACTCAGAAGATGGTGAGCGACTTGACGACGACAAGTTGGAAGGAAATACCAATGCATTCGATAACACCAGGGAATCTAAACTGCCCCTACCCGACCAACCGCAAACTAATGGAACTCTGAGGGAGTGGCTCTCCCGAAGACAGGAGAGCCTAGGCTTCAGTGAACTCACTAAGATCATTTGCAAAATCAAACACTTGGTGTAGTCACTGACAGCCAACCCGTAGATTACCGGACATCTAAGGCATATATCGTAGACATGGCAAGTGACTAATGGATGAAAGTAAAGTTAGAAGGGATAATGAATGGGGATCCACTCCAAGTCAGACTCCCTTTACTGAGGACATTCTGAATGAGTGGTACCTTGAAAAGTTCACTATGCCAACAATTCCGTCTTACGATGGAATGAGAGACCCAAAACCCCACTTGTATAAGTACAGTTGGTATATGGACTGAGAAAATGCTTCGAATACCATTCGATGTAGATGTTTTCCAATTTTCCTGGAGGGAATTGCTTCCATGTGGTTCACCAGGCTTCCGCCAAGATCCATCTCCACCTTCGATCAGCTAGCAACTAGATTCCTTGATCGATTTAGGCTTCACACGGCACAACCAAAAGATGCGATGTTCTTATCCAGCCTATTACAGGGACGGAATAAATCTCTGAAGTCCTTCATGAATTGGTTCAACACCGCCGTGACTGAAGTAAGTAATCCAAATAAGGATATGGTTTTCATGGCCTTGGTCCGCGCTATCCATCTCGAAACTGAATTCGAAAAATGGATCAAATGAAACAACCTACCACTAGGAAGGACTTCAATTGAAAGGCGAGCCAGTATTTGAGATTGGAAGAAAGCACAGGAATTAGAAAGGAAATCTGCTAACTTACAACCAACCAACATTGGGCAGAGTGGTATGGCGACAAACCAAGACATAAATACCTCCGGATCGTTAAAGGAAACGCAGTAAAAAATGGTAATCAGAAAAGGAAGAACTAGAATTCCAATAAGTGAAACGGAAGTAACAAGCGACTTAAAGTTCTAAGGCCCAAAGAATACACCTTGCTCAATGATACTCCAGAAAACATCTATCTCACGACACAGAGGACGGAAGAGTACAAGAAGCCGCCTAAAAAGGAAGCAACTGAATAGCAAAAGTGTTCCAGAAAGTACTGCCGCTTCCATGAGACACATGGCCACAACATGAATGAGTGTCACTGAAGAACTTGGTTGAGCAACCAATTCAGGAAAACTTCATCATTGGAACGATATCTGGAGGACCTCATCCCATGCAGAAGAGTTAGGAAGAAATGGAGCGGCATGCAAGTTCATTAAAGAACTCTCTAAAATATTCGTGCTTTGCGGTCGAAGATGGAACCCCTACCAAGCAATAGAGAACCTTGAACGATGACATAGTATGTCGGAATTGAGACATGAAAGGGATAGAAGCTCCAACTCTCGACCCCATGGTCGTGACAATAGGAACCAGACCTGCTATGATCCGACGAGTATTAGTAGACAGTGGCAGTTCTGTGAATATCTGTTTCAAATGCACCTTGGATCATATGAAGATCGGTATGAAAGATGTAACCGCTTGCCGAACAAAGATCCAGGGATTCACCGGTGAACCTAAAAAAACTGTTAGAACAGTTGATTTACCCGTAGAACTTGGGGAAGGCGACCGAAGAGTCACCCTCATCCAAACCTTTGTGATTGTAGATGAAATTTCCACCTACAATGCCTTCCTAGGGTAGCCCTCCTTGGCAGATTTCAGAATTGCTTTAGCTCAATGATGTCTAACTATGAAGTTTCTGACAGAGAACAAAGTCGGGGTGATCAAAGGAGACCAAAGTGCCGCTAGAGAATGCTATATCGCAGAACTATGTGAGTCTAAAAGAAGGGAAAAGGGGAAGAATGTGGGGAGAACTCTCCACATTCATGAACCTACCGAATAGCAACTACAGAGCCGCCTCTTGCTTAGGGACCATAGCCGATTCGATAAGCCTTTGGATCCTAGAAAGAAGAGTTCAGGGGAGGAATGGACAGCACCGGTAGAATTGATGATGTCTATCCCAGTTGATATGGATGACCCAACACGGGTCCTGAAAATTGGATCACATCTTGGAAACAAGATGCGATTAGAACTCATCAAATTTCTTCGCTCCAACCTGGATGTATTCGCTTGGACGCATTGCGATATGTGCGGGGTTTTGCCAGAGATTGCATGCCACACACTTAATATTAATCCTAAATATACATCAGTGAAGCAGAAGAGACGTAGCCTAGGACCCGAATGGTCCAAAGCGCTGAGAGAAGAAGCGGATAAGTTGATGGTGAATGGTTTTATCCGCGATGCAACTTACCCCAAATGGGTATCCAACCCGATCTTGGTCAAGAAGTCCAGTGGAAAATGGTGAACTTGTATTGACTACTCGGACCTAAATAAAGCTTGCCCAAAAGATAGCTTTCCTCTGCCTAGAATCGATCAACTTTTGGATGGGACAGCTAGACATGAACTACTTTCATTTATGGATGCTTATTTGGGGTACAACCAGATAATGATGCATGAACCTGACCAAGAAAATACCAATTACATTACTGACCTGGGACTATATTACTACAAAGTGATGTCATTTGGCTTAAAGAATGCTGGGGCAACCTACCAACAACTAGTAAACGCTATGTTTAAACATCAGATCGAGAAGAATATGGAAGTATGTAGACGATATGTTGGTTAAATCATGCATAGCTGCAAATCACTTGGACAAACTCGCCAAAATGTTGAAGTAATCCACAAATATGGAATGAAGCTCAATCCACTTAAATGTCACTTCTCGGTAGCCTCTGGAAAGTTCTTGGGATTCATAGTAAGCGCCAGAGGCATCGAAGCAAATTCCGAACATATTACCACTTTACGGGAAGTTGAGGCCCCTAGGAATAGGAAAGAGTTACAAAGCTTGAATAGGAAGGTTGCGGCGCTGAGCCATTTCATCTCAAAAGCAATCGACAAATGTATGACGTTCTTTAACGCGTTAAAGAAGGGAAAGAAGAACTTTGAATGGAATCATGCTTGTCAAACTACGTTCAAAGAGCTGCTGCGACATATAGAAACCCCACTAATCCTGTCCAAGCTGGTAGACGGAGAAGATTTGTACATCTACTTAGCAGTCTCACCCCATGCATTGAGTGTCGCGCTAGTGCGAGAAGAAGTTAAGATCTAGCAACCCATATATTACATCAGTAAATTGTTTACTAGAGCAGAAAAGAACTATCCAAAATTGGAAAAACTGATGTATTGCCTCTTGATCGCATCCAAAATGTTACGACCGTACTTCCAGGCATACCCGATCAAGGTACTGACAAATTAACCCTTGAAGCAAGTGTTATACCGCCCTGAAACCTCGGGACGGCTTATCAAATAGAACATCAAATTAAGTCGGTATGAAATCACATACCATCCTCGAAAGGCGATCAACGGGCAGCCGTTGGAAAATTTCGTTGCCGAGTTTACAATACGAGATAATGAGGAAGAAATGACTCTGGAAGTGCAGACACGTTGGAAGTTGCTCGTCGATGGTGCATCTAACAACTTTTGCTTGGAAGTAGGGGTAGTGCTTGAGAATCCCAAAGGACGATCCGTTTGCTATGCATTATGCTTGGAATTCCCTGCAACAAATAACGAGGCAGAATACGAAGCATTGATAGCCGGGTTGAAAGTTGTGAAGGAACTTGGGATAAAGTTTATACACATCTATAGCGACTCTCAACTAGTCGTCTGTCAGGTGAAGGGCGAATACCAGGCTTGGGGGGAGAACCTCTCCCCATACCTATCTAAAGTGCAGGAACTGCTGAATGAAATCGAGCATTAAACCATAACTCATATCCTGAGAGAACAGAACAAGAAGGCAGATTATCTAGCCAAACTGGCTAGTTTCGGAGAAGCTCAGTCGTTGAGGCTAGTCCCAGTTGAAACCCTGACCACTCCAAGCATAAGCGAAATGAATATCGACTGGATTTTTGAGATAACCAAAGAACTAGAGACATGGATGATGCCAATCAAGAACTACCTACTCACAGGAACTCTCCTTGCAAACAGGAATCAGAAGAAAAAGCTCCTCAGAAAGGCACCACTATTCGTAATACAGGATGGATACTCTACCGAAAGGGATTCTCTACCCCCTTGCTCAGATGTGTGACCAACAATGAAGCTCGAAGGATCTTAAGAGAAGTTCATGAAAGCGACTGTGGAAATCACACCGGGGGGCAAACCCTTGCAAAGAAAGTTCTCCGGTATGGGTATTTTTGGCCAATAGTAAACCGCGATGCAGCGGATTACGCCAAACGGTGCGACCAATGCCAAAGATTCAGCAAGATCAAAAGAATTCCCTCGATAGAGCTAACACAGATGGTCATCCCATGGCCATTCGCAATCTAGAGAATCAATCTGATTAGTGTATTACCAATGGCTAAAGGAGAAGCCAAATATGCTATCGTTGCTATTGACTATTTCACCAAATGGGCTGAAGCAAAACCGTTGGCCACTATTACCTTAAAGAAAGTTATTAACTTTTTTACTAAAAAAATTATTTGCAGGTTTGGTGTGCCATAGAAAATCATTACGGATAACGGTACTCAATTCGAAAGCCTTGAGTTTAAAGACTTTTGCAAATGCTTCCAAATTGAGAATAGCTTTTCCATGATCGCACATCTGCAAGCAAATGGGCAAATGGAAGCTATAAACAAGATCATCAAGTCCACCATCAAAAAGCAACTAACTAAAGCGAAAGGAAATTGGGTCGATGAACTTCCACTCGCACTATGGGCTTACAGTACAATGCACAAATCTACAACTGGCACTCTCCATTTGCCCTGGCATATGGTTCAGAAGCAATGATCTCGGTTGAGCTAGAAGTCCCTTCTTATTGAAAGCAAAACTTCGATCAAAGGCAGAACAAGTAGCTCCTACTCGAGTCGCTTGATATGGTCGATGAGAAGAGGGAAGAAGCCGAATTAAGGACTTCGCTCACCAAAAAAGGGTCGCATGGTACTTCAACTCCAAAGTTCACAATCACACCTTTGAAGTGGGAGACCTTGACCTTAAGAGGGTCTACCCTATGCCATGAGAATTTGGACCAAACTAGGAAAGACCTTATGTGATCGGTCATAAGCTAGGGAATGGCACATTCAAGTTAACAACCGTTGATGAAGCCCAAATTCCCCGAGCATGGAACAATGAATCGTTGCGTTAGTACTTTATCTAAAACTATCTTATGTATTTCCTGTTTCTTGCAAATAATCCATCCCAGAGTGCCGAGGGCATTGTAAATAGGTAGAACTTGTCCAATTTTTATTAATAAAACCGCTTTGCTTTTTGAACCAATAAAACTGCTTTGCTTTCGTAACCTGCTGAGTCGATAGGGTCAAATCGCCTCAAAACCATCCAATCGCTGCTTTAGATAGTGGAACCACACTCAAGTATGCCCCATCTACCCGCCGGGTTGACCGAAGCAAATTGACTCAAACCGTTGGATCGACGGAACTCGACCCTTGCCTTCTAAGAACCAGTGTTGCTCCAGCAACACCGAGAAGGCCCCAATCAAAGCCGCGCATCTCCATAAGCCACGCATTGCTTCTTGTGTCGTGGAATCACGCTCTCGAAATATGAACTCCTCACATTGCTTGAAGATTGGTAACGTCGAGAAATTCCAAACCGTTCCGGATCAACGAGTTATATCGGTCCCAAAAGCCGTGCATCCCATAAGCCGCGCACACTTCCAAAAGCCGCGCATCTTATAAGCCGCGCACACTCTCAAAAGCCGCATATCTCATAAGCCGCGCACACTCTCAAGTACCGGTATTGTCCCGGTAGTGTCGGGAAACTCCTCTATTGCAAGATTAACAAGAATCAGTCCACTCCCACTATTAGAAGTAATGGGCGTAAATCCAGTAATGTCGCACGACTACGAATCAACAAGAATTCTGATCGTTGACCGACAAAATCTCTGGAATTGAGACGATCAAATCACAAATTCCCAAAGATAGGAGTTGCAATACAGATGTAACTAGTAGCATCCGAAAGGTCATACAAAGCACCAAGTCTCATGTCAAATGTTTGAAGTAAATAGCCCATGAACTGGGAGGTGCACACACACCAATACTCAAACTAAGTACTTCACGGTTTTGTTACTCTAAACAAATAATTTTGGCGGCGATTATAGGACTAGATAAAATAGTGATAAATAAAATTACTTCACAATTCTGTTACTCCAAATAAAGAATTTTAGCGGTGATTACAGGACTAGATAAAATAGTGATAAATAAAACTAGCATAAGTGCATGAACCATATATAAGTAGACAAATAAAGTTACAATCAAAATATCAACATTTTATTACTTATAACCTTTTCAATATACAATAACAAACAACAGGTGTTGTGCCCGTACAATATCGGCAAGAAAAAATTTGGAAAATATAAATTATCACTATGACAACATCAAGAAAAATGCTAAGTGCAGGCTATGCACTTGTACAAAAGGTGATTAAAAAACAACAAAAGGAGGAAAAGACAAATCAAGACATCTTCTTAACGCTTCCCCGGTCTCTTTTCCCACCTCCAGTTTGCAATTTCTTGGGCTTATCCTTTCCCGGGGCAATCTTACTTTCCGAAGCATGGCCGCTGGCGAACCCTCCTTTCCATTTATGCGTGCGGGATCGGAGAGAGCTCTTCGATGATTTCTTCTGTGCTTCAACCTTTTCCTTCTTTGTCGCGATCATCTATTGCTCGGTCTTCGACTGCTCGCCCTCTGCTATGTCTGGTTGGCTGCCATGGTCTACTTGCTTTCGTGTATCACCAGCTGCCAAGCTCTCCTCTTGAGAGATAGAGGGGTCGTCCAAACCATGTAGCACCATAATTTTCTCAGAATGCGAACCGGGCTGCGGGCCAGAAGCGGAGATGATGGTTGATGCAGTTAAAATAGCGGCGGACCTGGCATCATAATGAGAAAGCAATTCAGTGGGAAGAGAAGGTTGATCTTCAATATCAGAATAAACGGTGGTTATCTCAGCAATCTCTTCAGGCGTGAATTGAAAATCTTCAAGCATGGGAGAGATAAGAAAGTTAACCGCTGTGGGGGTTTGTTCATGTGCAAAAACTTCGAAGCCTTCGTCGTTGCCTTCCTTCGATAGCTGCACGACTACAGGAGAAGTGGCAATGATCCCCTCATCGGTATGAAGATGGCTCACCCGGACCCGAAGGAGAACCTTCAGTAGCAGCCTTGGTGGTGGCCGTGACATTGATGGTTTCACGCTCCCTCTCCAACATTAAGATTTTCTGGCCTTCCACTAAAGATAGGTGAGATTCTTCATTCAAGTCGGCCTAAACCAACTTCTCCTTGGTGTAACCGCCACCTATATCTCAAAATTAGGCCAGAACTTCTTCCCAAACTACAACGAGCATGTGAGGGAACAATGGACCCAAGTAACTGAGGCTACCCTGAAGAAGCACGAAATTAACATAGAAGCCTAAAATGGTAGCATCCAAGCCTTTCATTTTCTTAGCGAAAGTATCTTGGAGCTCTGAAAGGCTAGCTTCTGTGCTAGCCTAATATACTGCCAGTTGATTTTTCTCAGCATCCAAAGTCAAAATTTGCACACATAGAGAGGCAATTTCCTAGGATTGTTCGACGATGACTTTCTTTTCCGCCTCGACCATGGTCTCGCTTGCCTTCTATTTTTCTTTCAGAGCCACCTCATCAGTGTGGCACTTCTTTATTTCGTCACTGTGTATGAGTGTGGTTTAGTTGGTAGACTCCTTCAGCTCCATGAATAAAGAAACACTCCTACTTTCTCTCTTCAGGGTGTCATTCCTCTCCTTCTTCAATCTCGGAGTCACGGTCTGCATGCTGCTTCTCGTATTCATCTTTTTCGGACCCGAATGAGAGAATCTCCTGGTTGTTGTTTCGATTAACGGTAAAAAGCTGCTTGCACAATTTCTCCCACCGCTCAGCTTGCTCCAAGCTGCTCTGAATCGCATGGAGATGGAGTGAATAATATTCTATGCGAACTGACTTCAAGTTGGGTTTATCGAAAACAACTCCCCTTAAGAACAAGTTGGGAAATGTAGCCTGCAGGAGCGACGGACTACCAGGGAGAATGTTGGAGGCTCGCCTTGAAATTGGGAGATAAGCAGCCACTGCAACGTGAGTGGAGGAGGTCATGGCACCGAAAGCGAGAACGGCGATCCCAGTAGAAGCAGGAAGCTGTACGGCGGGTGCATGCTCTTAATCTTTCTTCAGCTTCTTCGATGGGCCTTCCCATTCAATTGGGATTTTCCTTTTCTCGTGGCCGCTTCCTTTGTCATGGTCTTGATCCTTATCAGCTCGGCGGCGTTCTTCTACCTCCATATATTTTCTCCTCCTTCTCTCTTCATCAGTTTCATGAGAGGCATACTATTTGGATGAATGCCTTTGCAAACGTTAAGACTCAAGTGCTCAATTAAGATCATTGTAGAATCCACGAGACATGATCCCTGTAGCAGATAACAAAATGACTTCAGAAAAAGGCATTTGATGGATTAAAATATCCAAAAAAAATAACAGTGAAATGTGTGATCCTAGTGAAGTATGTGCTACAGTTTAATGACCCTAGTAGAATACACAAACTAGATCGATCGCCAACTAACGTCACTACATCCATTTCCATAGGAATGATTTGGGTAAGCTGGGAAGGTAACCCTTCTGATGTGAAGTCACCCATTAGGGCTCGTTCTTGGGAGGAGCTTCTTCAAAACATTCTTTCGAAGGAGGTGAGGGAGTGTGTTTGGGATTCAACTCCGGGGCCTTGTCACCTATATCGACATCGCCTTCGTTGGTATCTGTATCCCAATTTATTTCTTCTACGATTGAAGGGAGCCCCTCACCGATCTCTCCTTCCTCCTTTCCCTCAATCAACGAAGCTTTGCCCATCCGATGAACAAACTCTTCTTCTTTCTCCTCCAGGATCGAAGGCATCTTGGGTGGACTATATACCCCAACTTAAACATGGGCCTCTTTAGAAGTCTACTTTGACTCGCCGGATGAGTCACTTTCTTCTTCCTTATCATTATCATCGTCACCTTCATCAGAATCATGGGAAGAGGAAATGGAGCGAGTCTGAGTTTTCGAGAGAGAAAGGGAACTAACGAATCCAACAGACCTCTTGGGATGTAAGAGCCCACACCAGTGAAGATTTTCATCTGTAAGCAGAAACTTGATCGTGCTCTCTCGAGCATCGACCGCTTTCAAGGCGCTAAGAACAGGGTCGAGCGTCAGATCTTTGTTAACCTTCAGGAGAACTGCAAAAGAGAAGATCGTTCAGAAGGCTTTTTAGCAGCTAAAGGATATTCCATGCGTGGTGAAAGAAATTTAACCCCCATGGCCCATAGACGGGTGAATTCCTTTGGACACTTGGCAAAAAAGAACTAATTTTTGAATGAGGGAACCTTGCTAGGAAGATCTAGTATAAGCTTTTGATTGCATTGTGCCTCAATATAAATGAGTGATGGGTTAGCCTCCCACTTTTTAAATAACAGGAGATACTAGAGCTCAGCAAAGCTTGGGGTGCGGTTAAGTGTTCGCTTGAACAGAATATATAAGCAAGTTAGCATGGCGTAACCATTCAGGAAGATTTGGGATGGAGCCAACCCCATGTTCTAAAGAGTCGCCATAAGAAAGTGATTAAATGAGGGCACCGCACCATACATACACATGTAGAGATGGTAAGCCATGTATCCGGAAGGTGGCCTATAAGCTTATTCCCCTTTGGATGACAGAAGCACATCTTCTTCCGAGATGACATATTGCAAGCAAATGATTTGCAACGCCCTATGTGTAAGGATCGAAGAGGCTTTCTCCGGAGGATCAAGCAAAACCCTAAAGTTGGGGGGGAGTGCGGTCGATGATGGGGCCAACTGGAATCAGACGGCCATACTGCCTCATAGCTAAGAAAGTAGCAGTTCTAGCTAGGAACGACGAAGACTCCGCTTCCAAAATAGGTGAACATCCTTCAATTGACTAGCACCGAGAGGATTTGCGCGTCATTCTATGTAAGAAAGCTTGTGTTCAAAACGGTCAGGTACACCAAATCCTTAAACTAAACACCTAACCCGGCTGATACTTGGAATTTGGAAGGTAATTGATGTGTACCAATCACCGATCGGATTCCAAATATTAACTGTGAGCGTGTATGATGTGCAATCAATGTGAGAACGGGCTCGGCGTCTTGAACGCTGTGAACAGACCATTCTGTGTAGATGGCTCACTCACACCAGAAAAAGCGATCTGTATCACCTATTAATGTCTTTTCTTCTAAACTTACCCATTATCGATCAACGATTAATAACGGATCCGTTATCCGAAGCAACACAGAAAGCTTTTTCTATTCCAGGTACACCGACTGTGCAATGACAAGACTAAACCAATACAAGCAAGTCTAAATCGATGAGTCCGAATCGAGAAGAAAAATTATCAGCATAAGTCGATTTTAGTTCCTTGGAAAGTGATAACAACCTAAGCTACATGCAAGACGCTATCCTAAGTTATTATCACCTACAAGAAAAACCAAAATCAATCCACAATCCACAAGATGTCATGCCGGAATCGACTTTGAAACTTGGTACAAGTTAATTCTGATTATGTGGATGAAGATAGAAAAACATGTTGAGCACCAGGGCAAAACCCTAGTTTCGTTCTGTGAAGAACTTCGGACTCGATTTACTATCTTCTTCTACAAAATCATAATCAGCTCGAATCTTCCACTACATCTGTCATCAACATAACCTCACCATCGATCGATGATGTAACAACAGATCAAAATCCACTTCATCGACCTTCAAAATTGAGAAAAGAAATGAGTTCTTCAATTCAGGGTGGCTTGAACCAGAGTATTTGGATCGGCAGTGCCTTAATGTAGGCAAAATCGAGGCAGCAAGTGGTACTAAGTGGGAGGATCGACGGCGGCAGTGCTCCAACAATGGCAGAAAGTGGATTGGCGAAGTTCAGTGTCCTTCGGATCGGCTTGGCTCGAAAATGTAAAGTGAAAAAGTGGAGATCCAATCCCTCTTATAATAAAAAGCGAAGAAGAGACAAAGGCAAAAAAATTTGCTAATTACTTGGATCAGTGCCGATCCGATCCAATTGGTTTAGTACTGATCCAATTTATTTCCCCCAAATAACCTCAAACTTTCCTTGTTTGCCCAACTCGATGTTCGTATTCATTTTGGAAGTTATCAAGTCAAGATCACTCCGTAATTACGACTAATGAAGATTTCCACTAAGGACTGGATAGTTAGCTGGAACGTTATAGGCAGCTACTCAAAGAAGCTAGATACATCCAATAAAGCTCCATGAAACATAAACCGAAAGTTAAATAATTCCAGAGCATGCCTTGTTTCCAACAAAAGCATGCTCTGGGGATGGGGAAAATGTTCACCGAGTTTTTAACCCAGCAGAATTTAGAAGGAGTTAGAACATTCAAATTTCACTAGAACGACTCGAAACCCGACTGGAAGACCTAAAAGTACATGAAAAAGAAACCCCGGAAGTTTGGACCAAAATTACGCCAACTATTTGGATCGGCATCGACTCGATCCAATTGGATCGGTACCGATCCAAATAATTGACCTGTGGATTCTCCAATCCACATGCATTATATTCCTACATCTCTCCTAGACTTAATATTGACCAAGTTTGATAAAATTTCAAGCATCCGAGTTGAAGAAATCGAGACTTATCTGATTTAGATTATAGTCCAATCTAATTTATAGGTGAACCATCATCAAAACAAATCAACAAGCAATGAAATCACATGGGGAACCTCGCATTCAAGAAAAGAAGCCAACGAAGAAGGAGTTGTGCAAAAATTGCATAACATTGGATCGGTACCGATCCAAAAATTTAGTTCGAAATTGCCCCAAACTTTATGTGCCTCCTCCTATGGTTAACTACAGGCTTCTAGTACTCTGTTTCCGATCCAAATGCCATCTAAATCCAAAAAAACCATCTTATCTTCAACTGGGAGGGGCTGGCTGCTTTAACCACTGGGGAAACTCTGTTATTAAGATTCTTCAAACTTTTTCCTCCCTACGATGGCTGCCATGGGACAATTGAGATCCTACCTTTTGTCTTCATCAATGGTGGTCTAATCTTTCTTCATTCAATTATTAGAATGGTAAAAAACTTGTACTTATGATCACCAGTTAATCTAACAATGAAATCTATAAAGTGGATCTAAGGTTCGTTAACAGCTGAACCACTATAAATATCTTGTGTTTCTCTACTTTATTTTGTCTTTTCTGCAATTTGGAGAGTGTTTTGCTCTACTTTATTTATCCTGAGAAATAGGTCTGGTGCTTTCACACTCAAACCAGGTTGTTGATCCATTTTTTGGGTTAACACATGCATTCAGACTTCGGTGTGCTAAAATAACGTATATGGTCTCATTATGCCACATGTTGTCCATATTCACTTTTTATACACACGCACACATATACATATATATAGGCTTTCCAGATTCATTATATAGATATATGTTTCATATATATTTGATATTTAGTTCCGTATTAGCACATATAGAAGCTTCGTATAACAATATAAACCAAGCCATCGCTATATATATACATACATTTTCTTTTTACTCAACGTGTGTGCTGCTACTTACTAAACTTCCATGTATTTATATATAATAGGTTGCCTTTGCAAGCTTTATACTTTGGATCCATCGCGAGTAGTTTTGGAGGTGTCGCCAACAATCATTGTTGATAGTTCTATGGTTTAAAGTCGCATGCAGGCACATTTTATTTGTGTGTACATATTTTCCTTCATTTGTTTGCAGCGTCCCGAAGTATGTGCCATCGCTAGAAAACATGGAACATCATGAAAGACATATATTAGCTATCACCTATGATTTATGTGCTTTGCAAAATAAGCCATCGCTGTTAATTCATGTTGTGGCCATCAATTTGTAGCCATCACTATATATTTCCCATGCTATTTCTTTCATCTTAACAATTTAAATGTTGGATCCCTATGTAATGTCCACTACTCTTATTCTATCTTTCAAGCATAGTTCTTCATTACCTAATATAAAGTTTAGATTTTGGTGAATAAATTTACTTAATCAAAAGTTTTTCAATGACGGTTCTGTAATTAAATTAAAAAATGATTTACTATCCCATTAGACAATAACTTTTTATCTAACCAATTTTTTATCAACTTTTTAGTGGATAATTTTCTTATCTTTATATTTTTATTTCAAAATAGGTTAAATGACAAGATTAATTAATTAAATAATTTCTTTTAATTAATTAGTATTTTCCTTCACTAAATAATTCATATAAAATAGAAAACTAATGAGAAAGATCCCAAAAATCACCAAAAATCTCTTTTATTTTTTTTACCTTCTGTAAAAGTCTAAGGCCAAAATAATCAATTTTATTATTTTTAATAATTAACTAACCCAAAATTAACCATTTTCCCAACTTAGGAAATCCATAAAATATTTCCATTAATTCAAAAAATTAAAAAAAATTAAAATATCATCTCTATTTCATCATTAAGCATATCATATCAAAATTTTATGGCATTTGGATGTAATTAGATCATGTTTTACCATAAAACATGCACTAAATCTCTTTAATTAAATTTTATACTGTAGTCAAAATAATATTCAATCATCTAAATATATTTAACATCATCAAAACATTCATCTAAAGATAAAATTCGAAACTAATAGGTTAGGATAAGTTTTAAAGAAAGATTCTACTCACCTTGATTAATTAAACTTGATTTAATCTCTTCTCTTCTTTAATTTGAATGCATGATCTCTTCTAGCTCTAAATCCTCTTCTTTTCTCTTTGGAAAATGTTGGCCTTGCTTAAGGTTCTTAGGAAGTTTTTTTTATGGAAATGAAATGAAATGAAGATGGAATAAGGGGTTAGGGCTAAGGAATATGGGTTAATGAGTTTGGGCCTTACTAGCTTATTCCCCTTACTTAAATCATTCCCATTAAAATTTAAATTGTTTTCTTTCATTAATCGATGCCAACCAAATTTCTTTAATTACCCTTGGTCCATCCAATCAACTTTTTAAATGTCTCATACTTAATTAATTAAATTATTCGTAGGCAATTCTTGCAATTAAATTGCTTTATTAATTTAATTAATAATGTCTTTATATTATTAATTTAAATTAAATTAAATTTCCATATTATGTACTCCCAAAATATGGGGTGTTATAGAAACTCTATTTCTGGAGTCAAAGAAAGAGCGAGCTTAGGGGTAGAAACTATGCTCAACTTCCAAAACATGTTAAGTATCATGTTAAGGAACATGCTACCGAATGCCTTAGGAGTTGCCCTAGCTATTGTTGGTTGTGGTGCTTCGGTGCAAGCGCCAAGGGCTTATTTTTCCAAGCTCAATAAAGACTTTGCTAGTCTGGGAGGACACCATTCATGGGGTAGAGTTAACTTTTGAAGTGAAGGAATGGCTTGGTACCTGCGAACTCATCTTTGATGATCTTGAGTTTGAAGATGCGATAAAGTGGAAGTTGACATCTAGGCAAATCAAGTAAAAGCCATAGGCTGCTGGAATGCCTTAAAGTTGTAACTGTCAAGGATTAATTTACTTGGGATCGGTTTAAGGCTTGATCCAAGGAGAAGTTTATTCCAACTGCTCAGAAGTTTGTCTTATTCACGAAGTTTACTGACCTAAAATAAGGCGAGATGTCTGTTTCAGGGTATGTTGCTGAGTTTGACAAGTTGTTGAAGTATGGAGTCTTTCATTGACACTCCTTTGAAGAAGAGTTAAAAGTTTATCATGGAATTGGATGATATCTTCGAGAAAGGCTAGTGGCCCATATTGATAAAAGATTCGAGAAGTTTGTTGTGAAGGCTCTATGACATGAAAGTCTATATCCTAATTCTAAAGTTGTTGTTTCTAAGGAGAAGCGTAAGCTGCAGATGAGCGGGGTGGCAAGAGGAAGTGGAACAACAAGAATAAGAAGAAGCACTAAAGGAGAGGTGGTCAAAAGAAGGGTAGTGGGAGCCTATTTGCTATACTTCCGGAGATAAAGGCCATTTGAGCAAACACTGCAAGAATGATGGAAAGAAGTGATATACCTATAAGAACTTTGACGTATCAAAAAGGATTATACATGGCCTTTTAAGAAGAAACAAGTCGTGAAAGCATATGCTCAGAATGTTTTTCCATCTTTGTCCAGTGCTCCATCTATGAGGGTGAAGGGGAAGGGCGTATGATCTAAGGTATGCTTTCTATTTGCAATGTACATGTTTATGTTTTATTTGAATCTGGGCTTCACCTGGTGACCTAGAATATAAATTAGCATTAAAGCCTGACCTTGTACATTGACCATTGGTTGTGTCAAACCTTATGGAAAGTTCAACTAATTTAAGCATGGCTTGTCATGATATGGTCTTATTAATTCATGGATGTATGTTTTCCTGCGATTGTTTTATACTTGGTTTTATTGGGTTTGGTGTTGTATTAGGAATGGACTAGCTTTAAAGATATGGGGTTGTGGTCGATTGATAAGGTTAGTGGTGATGATGGGGATAGATGGTGAACGTAAGATAGAGTTAGGCTACCAACCGAATGGTGAAGTGATGATTAGTTTCTATATTTACTTGAGATCCCACATGATGAATTGTCATATGTATAGTAGGGAGTATTTGGACATATTTGAGGAGGTTGATCGAATTTACTGCCACAAAGAGAGATATATCATATCAATTTGGTGAAGAATGTTATGCCAGTAGTTATGCCATTGAGATGTATGATACCCAAAGTGCAGAAGGGACTTGAGGTGCAACTGAATGACCTATTGAGAATGAGGTCCATTCGTAGGAGCATATATGTTTGGGGAGCACATATAGTTTTGCTACGAAGGTCGACGGATCTTTGAGACTTTGTGTTGATTACCATGAGCTAAACTAGTTGACGAGGAAGACTAAGTATCCACTTCCATGCGTTGATGACTTATCGATGCCACTATGCAATTTTTTTTCTCATTGGACCTGTGACATGGTTTTCCAACTAAGAGTGGCGAAGGAGAGAGTGTCGATTACCGCATTCCATATCCCATCAAGATTTTATGAGTAGTTGGTTATATCGTTCGGGCTAACCAATGCACCAGCATACTTTGTTGATCTGATGAACTGTATTTTTAGAGATCAGCTAAATAAGTTTGTACTTGCATTCATTGATGATATTCTTATCTACTCACGGACGAAGTAGGAACACAAGATGAACTTGAGTTCTAGAGTTGTTGAGGAAGAACTAGTTAAAGGCAAAGTTTTCGAATTGTCACTTCTGGTGGAGGGAAGTGTGATTCTTGGATCAAGTTATTTTAGAGCAGGGCATCGTAGTGGATCATGCCAAGGTAACAACGGCTCAAGATTGATAAAACCTAAGAAATGCTACAGATGTGAGAAGTTTTCTTAGATTAGTGGGTTAATATTGACAATTCATAATGTACTTCTCGAAAGTAGCATCATAGTTGATCAACTTGATGAAGAAGAATCAGACTTTTATTTAGGACGCGAGCATGCATTCGTTAGTCTAAAGGAAAAGTTGATGAGTGCATCACTATTAGTCATTCTGAGTGGGAATGAGGAGTTGACATTATACATGTATGATTATGGTACTGGATTAGGAGCGGTATTAATGCGGAGAGGTAAAGTTATCGATTATATTAGTTGGTAGCTGAAACCGCATGAGAAGAAATACCCGACTCATAATGTGGAGTTTGCAACAATTGTTTTCGCATTGAAAATATGGAGTCATTGCTTGTTAGGCGAAAGGTTTGAGTTATTCATCGAGCATAAATTTTTGAAATACCTTTTCTCATAGAAGGACCTTAACCTTCATCGGTAGAGATGGTTAGAGTTCTAGGCCTCCTACGACTTTCACATTTCCTATACATCTGGTAAAGGAAATGTAATCACTGATACTTTAGAGACATGCCATCTGAGCTATATTCCTAGAGTTGACGCAGTTAGAGTATATTGTTGGTTATGACTTCCGACCTAGGTACGAGCTAGGGCCAGATTTTTGGGCAAGCTTGATTATCAGGCCTGCTCTGATAGAGAATATCATAACTAGCTATAGATGTGATGCAAGATTAGCAGAGATCATTACAAAGATAGAGAAAGAAGCAGAATTCGAAGAAATAAAGTAGTACAAAATTGACTGAGATGGTTGGCTCTGTAAGAATGGAAGATTTTTTGTAACCAATGTTGATGGTTTGAGGGATGGGGTGTGATGAGAGTGTCATCATTTGAGATTAACTGTACATCCCGAAGGCAATGAAATTTATAAAGATGTGAAGTGGACATTAGATTAGGAAAGGATGAAGAAGGACATTAGGATATCAATTTTGAAGCGTATGAACTGACAACTAGTGAAGGATAAACATAAGAACCAAGTGGTTTGCTACAACCGCTTGAGATTCCCTAGTGGAAGTGAAAACTGATATCAATGGACTTCATTGATGGATTGCTATGGACCAGAGGAGGGTACGATAGCATTATGACCACAATTGATAGGTTGAAAAAAAGTGCTCGATTCATACCCATGAAGTCAAGTGGAATGGCATCAAATCTTTTTGAGTGGTAATTAAATGGATAGTACGATTCCATGGTATGTCAAAGAGTAAGCAATCAAAACCCAATATTCATGAGGTGATTTTGGAAGAGCTTATAAGAGGTGTTGGGAACAGAGATGCATTGGAGTACAACTGATTACCCAAAAGCCGATGGTCGCACCGAGAGAGTGAATCATACACTTAAGGACTTCTTGTGAGCTTTCATTATTGACTTTAGAGGCTCGTAAGACAATCATTTAAATTTGGTTAAGTTCTCATACAATAGTAACTACCATTCGAGTACTGGTACGTCACCGTTTAAG
The DNA here is from genome assembly GCA_030737815.1 of Allium fistulosum. Lineage (NCBI taxonomy): Eukaryota > Viridiplantae > Streptophyta > Magnoliopsida > Asparagales > Amaryllidaceae > Allium > Allium fistulosum. The sequence continues at coordinate 641,264,138 of CM060901.1, forward strand.
GTATTATATAGCCAACCGTGTAATGCCCCTTCATGTTGATGGGAAAAGGGTGAAAACTGATACTTGGGCCAGATATGATTAGGAGGACTTTCAAAGAAAATCGAGGTCATTCGACAATGAATGAAAGCTGCACAAAATAAACAGCAGTGTTATGCTGATAATAGAAGATGTGACTTAGAGTTCTCTGTCGATGATATGGTTCTTCACTAAAGAATATATATCTATTCGGTAATAAAGGGAAGTTGGTACAGAGATTCATAGGTCCTTTTTTGATAGTCAATAGGATCGAGAATCAAGCATGTATAGCCGACTTACCTCAAAAGATGACGAGGTTCACAATGTATTCCATGTCCTAGGATGGTTGTGCACGACTCAGGCATAAATTTTACTCTAGATCAACTAGATGATATTGGAGTCGAACTTGAAGAATCGAGACCTCGTAGGCTTAGTCGCATAGTCGAGAAGGGTATGAAGCACCATAGGTAGAAGACGGTGAAGTTGGTAAGTTTCAATGGAGTAAAAGTTGTGGCATTTGGGGAATCGAGGAGAACATGAACGTTGCTTATCCGGAGCTCTTTACGTTGTAATACTTCATCTTTATTGTTAGCTTTCATATTTATAATTTTGATTTGCTAGTTTAATACCATACATGCTAGGGTATTTGCACAGGTTTATTTGTTGCCTATGTATGCATGAATAATGGTCACTATACTTATTTGATTGTTAGGCTTGCTTTGTATCTAGATTGTTGGTTATGTTTTGTTGGTTGGAATTTAAGGGACAAAACTCCAAGGAAGGGATGTAATGACCCAAACTTTTACGTGTCGGCGGATCATAGAAGTATTACTTTTATAACCAAATTGGGTCTAAATGAACTATAACTTTAGGGAAAGTTGAGTATTAACAATTTTGAACCCTAGAATTGATTGTGGATTGTTCAGACCCTAAAAACTTGTAAGGGTTATAACATTTGATAAGAGCTGAATTGCTTTCTGAAACCACTTCCATACGAAAGATTTGATGGCTTTTCTTTCTGTTGAGTAGTCATAACAACATTTTAGCATTACGGTTTATGATATATGACTATTCGAAGTTAGATATTTTTTGGTATATTAGTGAGCAACTAAGTTAAGCCCATAACTAACCCACTAACTCCTTTCGGGATTTAAGCTAATTACACCTGATGGACAACCCTTAATCATTATTCTTTACCTTCCAAAACGCTTTCTAACCTCGATTAAATCTCCATTTGCCAAAACCATTTTAAATCCTCAAGTAAATGATCTTTAATAGGATTAAAAGGTGATTAACATAGAGATTAGCAAATGGATTCTTCAAAATTTGAAATTTGCTATCTTGGGATTCATGCTTGGCTGTCTACATTAGATCTGTCTCGTTTTGATGATTTTTGAGTGAGTGATTTATCATCTCACAACCTTTTAAACCATTTTATAAATTTAAAAATGTATTTTTAAATTATTTTCCAAGTTAAAGACGATGTCTTTAAACGATTTTAACTTATAAATGTTTTATAAATGAATTTGATGTTTTTAAATGGATTTCATATATATTTTCATATCATGGTCAATCATATGAATTATAGGATAGTACATGGATGTTCTATATTATGTTTGCTAGGATATAATGCTTGTTGGTTATTGTTTTATGTGTTAATATGCTTAGAATAGAAGATAGTGTATGAATGTACATTGTTGAGTATAGATCATTTTAAAGAGTTTGAAGCTGAATTGATGCAAATGAGTTGCATAAGTAGTTAAAGAATTCAGTTCAAAGAGGGATTGACTTATAAAAATGCAAAAAAGAGTAACATTTTTGGGTATTGATCACTGCAAAATGATCCTACCAATCGATCAAAGATGGTTAAATAGCTGGCAATTGATATGGGATGTTTGGAGAGGTGTATAGAAGCTACACGATTAGCCATATCAGGTCTGGATGATTGGATTAAGAGTTAAGGCCAAAAACCAATTGGTTACCTAACTAGAAGAATTGAAGTGCAGTGTTGATGAAGGCATATGGAAATCTAGAAGCGACTTTGGCCTTGGAGGCTTGGGACATGGGATTGACTTCAGGTCTCCATTGATCATCTCTTGAAGCTTAAGTACTTAGCCAAAATTTGGCTAAGCACAAAGCTAGATGGATCAGTACCAATCGAAACCACATTTTGGAAAATGGGAGCAAGGCTAGTGGAGCTTACCTGATCAATTACAAATAAATTGTGTTGGTAGTTCGCTAGAAATAACAGAAAACCGATTTATCCGATGTAGAGACTGAACCCAGGCAAATGATAGGGCTTCACTAGGGTTGATTTAGGCTTGGCATGAGAAAATAGGGAATTACTTCGGGCTTGACATGGGAAAACTCAAGAATTTTGTGATGAGGCTAGAAACACTCCAAACTTTAATGAGTTGACAATGTTAGTTGTTTAGGTTGAATGGGAAGTTCGATGGTGGGAATTTATGAAGTGGAATGGACGATGGGTTCTACTATTAGGACGTGTGCTAAGAGATAGTTGATAATTCAGAGGTTTCGATGTGTGCTCCTAAAGAGGTGGGTATGTGAGGATGCTCACTTAGATTTGTCGATATATGATCTGTATACCCTAGACCTTGTTGATATATAGGTCTGCTTTCTAGCCATCAAAGGGGCATAGGTTCAAGTACTTAGGAAACCAAGATGTTGAGTAGTCTTTGATTATCTAATGGGATTATCCGAGCTATCATATATCCAAGGCACTTGAGTCGAGTGATGTGAGCTATGTATTATGATTTCTGTATTTGCTATTTTGCTATAATTTGTTATTGATGTCATGCGATGTTGGTATTGTAGATGTTAGGTACCTAAATACCATACACTACACTTTGAGTAGTACACCTATATGATGATAGTTTAGCACAAACTATCATATGCTAACTATTTGGATGCTGGGGTAGGGAAGGTATGACTCTACATACCATTTGTCTACTTACGACGTTCTATGACAAATATTTGTTTTGAGATAATAGATCGTTCATATCAGGCTTATGTCTTACTCGAGGTTATTTGATTTGCTTCTTATATTTTTGGGTACTCTTAAATGTGTAGATTAAAGATAAATGGATGAGATAGCGCATGGAGCTGCATGGAGTTCGAGCAGGTTACCAATGCTTACATATATTTATTTTGGATATATTATCGCTATTTCTGCTGTGCAATGCCATGGAGCTATTTCAGCACTTATCTATAATTATTAGATGCGGTTATTTAGATTTTATTATTTTGATGTATAAACTCTATTCCAATTTTTCTTTGTATGATTATGATGGATGTGCTACACTTTGATTTTGTTTGGTTCATTAGTTATATTACTATCTTGCATGTTTATATCTATATGGTTATTATATTTTATCCTATGCGTTGTGAGATGTATGAGCTTCTTTAGGTTGTTGTTATTTCACCTTTGACTGTCACTCTACAATTTTTGGATACCATTATAACACACTATTATGGTATTTGGTATCGAAGGTGTAGGTTAGTCATCAAATCATCCACCATGCGCTTCTTTATCATCACCACCTCTTGGCGAATCTTGAGAGTACGAGACCCGGTCTATGGAAGAAAAACAATTATAAGAAAGTGGGTAGAAGGAAAAATCATCTTACCAAGGAGGCCTCCCTAACATTCGCATCTAGAACCAACTTTATTTTTGCTTGGTTCACCAGATTTAAGCTGGGTCAACTGCCCAAGGACCTCGGTAGTGGTCCTGGCCAAAGTGTGGAGCAGCACATACTAATCATTCTCATCCATCTCTTGGGATATATAAAGACTTATGGTCCCCACCACCTCTTGCTGGCCGCCTATTAGATACACCACCTTAAAGTAGAAGTATGACGGCCCCCACTCGAGCTCTCCGGTTTCTCTCCTGTTCTTGTCCTCTTTCGGAAGTGGACCTAGTCTGGTCTAGTGGTAGCCCCCAAGAGATATAAGAAGCGGATGCCCACTAGCTATTGTTGCAGAACATCAGGGCCAGGGATGATGATAGTGTAACAACTCGCCATTTCCGACCCTCTAATTTAACACAACTCTCTATGTTAAAACCTCAAAAGCTAAAATGGATGACTTGTTGGTAAATGATAACATGAGATAAAATAAATATATTCTATCTATCACTTTGTGAACTCACAACGGAAGGTAACAAACATATGATATAATCAAAATCTTTATATATCAACCCAATTGTTCCAACTATATACATAAGTCATATACGTAATAAATCGAATCTAAACACACATACATACAAACCAATATCAATGTAAAATGATTATTCATATACATATTTACATACATAAGTAATGCCAGCATCATTTGCACCTTCAAACTTCAGTTGACATAATGTGGCGACCCACTATTTCCAACATCTAAGATCAGTACAAACGTAGTCAAGATATGCTTGCACACTATCCTTAGACATTAAAAACAATGGACTTTGAGTTTTATAATTTTAAACTTTAAAATAATCGTAGGCAAAACAAGAAAAACCTCATACCAGAAAAAATAAAAATACATATAAATCTCAAAAATGAATACGTATCTCCATAGACCATATAAGGCTCAATAAATAAATAGCTAAAACAACTTTATCTTCCTACACATCAATCCTTTATTTAATTCATAAGTGGTACAACAATAACACATGAAAACAATTGTAAATAAACAACCTGTAATTTTGGTATACAACCAAAGCTCGTTCCCTTTCCTTTTGCTTTTTTTCACCTGCCAACTTTAAAATGGATATATACAAAAAGGAAAAGGTGTCAATTAAGTTTGGACTGCACCTTATCCTATATACTATAGCTATAGGATCGATAGTTATTGCATAGGAAAAAGCTGCCTATGTACCACTTTAAGGGGACCAAGCCCACGTAGTTCTATTTCATGCTCTTTTCATGAATCCAAATATTTGTTAGTACATAACAATCATAGCATCCATGCAACTAATGCAAATAGTACAAGTAGAAAGTAGTATTCTTATTGATCCATAATAATAAATCATCATATGAAGCAACAACAATAGTAGTACACAATCATCAAACATCAACAACAGTCAATGCCAACCCCAATTATAAAATAAGAAAATAATACAAATATATTTACATACATGCTAATCATCAACTATAGTAATACATCACCAGTGTAAGTATAATTCCTTTGGTAATTGGGTTTTTATCCAAGTAGAAACCAATAGGAGGTAAAACATTGAAACGAAGATGAAACGACCTGAAATCTTGGAGGCGCACTTAGATAGGGCAGAAAATTACCTCAAAGAAATTTCCACCATAATGGAGAAAACCAAATAGGTCGGTACCAACCTCTAAAAGTCGGTGGAGGCTTCTCATTCCTTTGGATCTTTCACTCAAACTTTACAAGTACTACTATCTACCTCTTCTATGCTTGCTCAAGGGAATGTAACGTGTTTCGAACAACCTATTACCAAAAGTAAAGAGTCATCATCCAGGACAGCATAACAACTCAAGTGATAAAGGAACTATCACTAAGATCAATCCACGATTCATAAAATAACGTAGGACAATCCAAATAAAGTAAAGAAGAGAATGCAAGGGGATTGAACTCCACATGTGCAAAGCACACATGTCGGTACCGACATGAAGAGGTCGGTACTGACGTGTATAGATATGTCGGTGAGCTCCATGATTTTCTATACTCCTCTAAGCCAAATTCTGGACTCTGCTTGAACTCTTCTTATGGCCCAATGCGACTGCTACCACTATAAATACAAACCGTAGAGCAACCAAAAGAGGATCTGGTTTCTGTATTACTACACGGAAGCTCTATCTCTTCTTCATCTTCGTCCTCTATACAATAGTCACCAAGGCAGCTACTTTAGGTGATTTTAGGACTTAGAATTAGTCTAACCCCTATATTTGTGACTTATTCTCTCTTAAATCCTTTGTAATCTCAATGAAACCCATAAGCAACAAAGCTATAAAGTGGACGTAGGCCAAAGATTGCCGAACCACTATAAAATCTTGTGTCTCTCTTCCTTATTGTTGTTTATTTTCTTTTATTATTACTGTTATCTGCTAGTTCTAGGTCTCACTGGTTCCCTACAGCCTATTCTTGGGTCTTGATCCATTTTTGGCGTTAACATTTTGGTGCTATCACTGAGAAAATCTAAGCCCAGTCTTAGATCTAGCTTGTCATTTCGGGTTAGAAGAGATCCAATGGTTAGATCAAGGGGATTTGCATCGAAGATTCGTATGATTTCCATCGAAGATCAATGGCACCTAGAAAACAAAGAACCACTTCTGGAAGATCCACAAGAGCAACAATTGGTGGTGATGATGCAAACCCCCAACAAACTAAAGTGAACAATGCTAACAATCATCGAACAGAGGTTAATGCTAGAAATCTAGCACCAAGTTCCTTCGCTCAACATGATGTTGTGACTAAAGGAGGGCTTAACTAGATGGTTGACCAACCTAAACAAAAAATGGCCGACAGCCAAAAGGCTCTCGTGGATAAGATCGATGCTTTGCTAGCGCTGCAGCCACCGAGTGCTCCGAGAGCTAGACAAGAAACTATAGCTTCTATGGAACAAGAGAATTCCTCTGTTTCAGGCTTGAACAAGAGAAACTACAAATAAAAGTAGAAGGAGGTTGTTGGTAGAGCTACAAGAATCATAATAGAAGGCATTGGAAGTACTCCTCCTATTGGAAAGAAACCTGCTGCAAAACCAAACCTTAGAGTAAACACTCATCAAGTAAACAACGCAATTCTTTTTTCCGACTCTGAAGATGACATTTGACTTAATGATGATATATTGTAACTAAACGCTGATGTAAATAGGAAAAATGCTGAAAAAGAAGTTCAAACTGCCCCATTAAGACCAACTGTGTGCCAATTGGACCCTATAGGAGTGGTTCTCTCGGAGAATGGAGAACCTAGGCTTCAGTCGAAAAACCAAGATTGTTTGCAGAAACAAACACTTGGCGTAGCCCCTGACAGCCGACCTATAGGCCACCGTGCTAGTGAGGAGTACATCGCTGACATGGTCAAACAGTTATTGTAGGAGAGTAGGGGCAGAAAGAAAAAAGATTGGGGTTCCACGCCAAGGCGAACTCCGTTCCCTAAAAACATTCTAAGGAAAGAATGTCCTAAGAAGTTCACTATGCCACTATGCCATCATATAATAGAATGACCCTATACAATACTTACACAAATATGAGTGGCATATGGATGGAGCTAGGGCGATGGATACTATCCGTTGTAGATGTTTCCCTATCTTCTTGGAAGGAGTTACTTCCATGTGGTTTACTAAACTTGCACCAAGATCTATTTGTAGTTTCGACGAATTAGCAAAAATGTTTCTAGACCAATTTAGACTCCATACTGCACAACCAAAAGACTTATTGTCCTTATCTGGCTTTTTCCAAGGACCCAATGAGTCACTGAAATTTTTCATGAACCGATTCAACATTGCAGTTACAGAGGTAAGCAATCCAAAGGAGAATATGATTTTTGTGGCTTTGGTCCCAGCCATTCACCCAGAAATGAATTTTGGTAGATGGATTAAAATGAAACAACCCACTACCATGGAGGAATTCCATTGAAAGGCAAACCAATTTCTAAGACTAAAAGAGGCAAGTATTGTCGAAGGCAAATCTATTGCCGAGTAAGCAAAGGAAATGGTTCGGAGCAGTGTCGTAGTTTAGTAGGATTGAAACATTCTGGAGCTATAATAGGAAAGAATTCACATCAGAAGAAGAGGAATCAGAACCCTAGTAGGCGCGATTAGAATGGGAAACATCTAAGGAATCTCAGACCTAAGGATTATACGCCATTGAACGATAGCTTGGAGAACACCTACCTTGCCACTCAGGGAACTGAGCGATACAATAAATCGCCCAAGCGGGAGGCATCTGAACAATAAAAGAAATTGAGGAAGTTTTGTCGCTTTCACGAGACTCATGGGCATAACATAAATAAATGATGGCATATGAAGGACTTAATTGAGGAACTAATAAGGAACAATAGGCTCCAACAGTACATGAAAAACTGCAGAATTCGAACTAACCTATTGGACCCCAAGTTCCAAGCAATCAATGAAATCAGGCCGGACCCAAGGGAGAAGGGACTCGTTGGACTGAAGGTATAGAGGTGTCAGCTCTCAATCCAATGGTGGTAACAATTGGAATCAAGGTGGCAGTTGTGCATAAAGTGTTGCTTGACAGTGGAAATTCGGTTAACATCCTTTTTCGGCAAACTTTCGATCAGATAAAGATCAATATGAAGGATGTTGCTGCTTGTAAGCGAAGATCCAGGGTTTACCGGTGAACCAAAATAGCCAGTTGGGACGATTGACTTGCCTGTAGAACTTGGAGAAAGAGAGCGAAGGGTGGTTTTTATTCAGACCTTCGTGATAATCGATGAATTCTTAGCTTACAATGCTTTCTTAGGGCGACCAACCCTTGCTGATTTTAGAATAGCTTTAGCCCTATGATGCCTTACAATGAAGTTCCCAATGGAAAATGGGGTTCGAGTGGTAAGAGGACACCAAAGTGCAGCAAGAGACGTCGCTGAATTGCACGAAGCCAACCGACGTGAGAAGGGGAAAAATATGGGGAAGTCTCTCCATATTCGTGACCCACAAGCATAGCAATTACAGAACGGCCCCTGGCTTGGGGACCATAGTTGTTTCGATAAAAATACAGACTCTAGGAAGAAGAGTATAGGGGACGAATGGGCAGCACCGGTGGAGTACACGGTTGTCATCCCTGTCGACATGGATGACCCAACTTGGGTCTTGAAGATAGGTTCACAACTTGGAGTTAAGATGCAAAACGAACCAATAAAATTTCTTCATGCCAAACTGATGTGTTCGTTTGGATGTATTTCGATATGTGTGGAATATCGTCGGAGATAGCAAGTCATGCACTTAATATCGATCCCAAGTTCACACCAGTAAGGCAGAAGAGATGCAGTCTGGGTCCCGAGTGATCCGCTGCATTGAAGGAAGAAGTGGAAAAGATGTTGACCAATGGCTTTACCCTTGATGCAACATTTCCTGAATGGGTGTCAAACCCGGTACTAATCAAGAAATCGAATGGGAAATGGTGGACTTGTGTCAACTACTTGGATTTGAATAAAGCTTGTCCGAAGGATAGCTTCCCCTACCTAGAATCGACCAACTAGTTGACGGAACAACGGGACATGAGCTACTCTCGTTTATGGATGCCTACTCAGGATACAATCAGATTATGATGAATGAACCCGATCAAGAGAACACCATCTTCATTACCGGCTTGGGACTATACTGTTATCATGTAATGTTGTTTGGCTTAAAGAATGCTGGTGCTATTTACCAAAGATTAGTAAATGAAATGTTCGAGAATCAGATCGAATAGACGATGGAGGTATATATAGACGACATGCTTATGAAATCATGAATATCTGGAAACCATCTGGATAATCTCTTGGAGATGTTTGAAATCCTTTGGAAGTATAGGATGAAAGTGAACCCCCTAAAGTGCCTGTTTGGTGTTTCATCAGGAAAGTTTCTCGAATTCGTAGTAAATGCAAGGGGCATCGAGGCTAATCCAAGACAGATCGCTGCATCATGGAATGTTGGAGCTTCGTCGACAAAAAAGGAGTTATATAGTCTAAATGGGAACAGCATTGAGTCGCGTCATATCCAATGTAGCGGACAAGTGTATACCATTCTTCGATGCATTAAAGGAGGGTAAGAAGAATTTCAAATGGAACTAAGACTACCAGACATCATTTGAGGAATTAATTCGATACATGAAGACACCGCCAGTCCTATCTAAAATGGCAGATGAGGAAGATCTATTCATCTACTTAGCGGTATCATCCCAAGCGCTAAGTGCAGCACTTGTACATATGGAGGCTAGGATTTAACGACCCATCTATTACATTCGCAAACGATTTATCGGAGCTGAATGAAACTACCCAAAGTTAGAAAAGTTAGTGTACTGCTTGCTGATAGCATCAAGGAAGCTACGACCATACTTCCAAGCTCATCCCATCAAGGTATTGATGGATGAAACAGGTACTTTATCAACCCAAAACTTCAGGACGACTTCTGAAATGGAATATTGAGTTAAGCCAGTACGATGTGACTTATCATCCCCGTAGAGCAATTAATGGACAGGCGTTGGTTCACTTCATTGTCGAGTTCACAATTTGGGATGACGAGGAGGAGGACACAACGGTTGTAGCATCATAATGGAAATTATTTGTCGATGGTGCGCCAAACGAGTTCTGATCAGGAGAGGGAGTTGTGCTTGAAACCCCCGAAGGACGGTTGATCTGTTATGCTCTAAGGTTAGAATTCCTTGCTGCTAACAATGAGGTAGAGTATGAAGCGTTAATAGTGGGGTTGAAGATTGTCGCGGAACTCAGAATTAAAGTTCTCCATATATACAGCAACACTTAGCTAGTCGTGAAATGAGAGTATCAGGCTAAGGGTGCAAACCTCGCCCCTTACCTGTCAAAATCATTGAATTGCTCAACGATATCGAACACTACATGATAACTCATATTCCTAGGTAAATGAATGTGATGGCTGATCACTTGGTTAAACTGGTCAGTTCCGAAGATGCACAATCCCTAAGACTGGTGCCAGTAGAAGTATTGTCAGCCCCCAGCATAGATCGGATGGATGTTGACTGGATTCTGGAAACTACAGAAGAGGAGAGTCGTGGATGAAGCCAATCAAGGACTACCTACTCAGAGGAATACTCCCACGGGATCGGAATGAACGAAAGAAACTCCTTCGAAAGGTACAATGATTCGTAATGCAGGATGGAGTATTGTAGTGAGGATTCTCGGCTCTCTTACTTAGCTGTGTGACAAAAAACGAAGCCAAGAAAATCCTCATGGAAATTCATGAAGGTAGTTGCAGTGACCATACCGAAGGGCAAACATTGGTGGAAAAGGCTCTTCGCTATGGATACTTCTGGCCAATAATAAACCAGGATGCGGCAAACTATTCAAGATGATGCGATCGATGCCATAGATTTGCAAATTGATTCTGCGAACCCCATCTAACTTATAGAAATGGTCAGTCCACGGCCGTCTACAATCTAGGGAATTGATCTAATCGATGTGTTACCAATAACAAAAGGAAGAGCTAAATATGCCATCGTTGCAATTGATTACTATACAAAGTGGGCCGAAGCGGAATCACTTACCACAATAACTACTAACAAAGTAATTAAATTTGTAACTGAAAACATTATCTGCAAGTTTGGAGTATCATAGCAAATCATCATGAATAATGGAAATCAGTTAGAAAGTGGTGAATTCAAAGACTTCTGCAAGCGTTATCAGATCGAAAAGAGCTGTTCAATGGTAGCACACTCGCAGGCAAATGGGCAAGTGATGGAAGTGAACAAAATAATCAAATCTACCATAAAGAAATGGTTGACAAAAGCTAAAAAGAACTGGGTTGATGAGCTTCCGCATGCACTATGGCTTACAGGACGACACACAAATCTACGATTGGATACTTCCCCTTTGCTTTAGCTTATGGTTCAGAAGCTATGATACCAGTGGAACTAGAAGACCCCTCTCATCATAGAAGGCATTTCAATCAAAGAGAAAATGAGCAACTATCGCTTGAATCACTTGACCAGATCGATGAGAAGAGAGAGGAAGCTGAGCATAAAACTACAGCTCACTAGAAAAAGTGGCATGACATTTCAACACCAAGGTTCGAAACCATCCTTCGAAGTGGGATATCTTATCCTAAAACGAATTTTCCAGAGTACATAAGTACTTGGCCCAAATTGGGAAAGGACCCTACGTGATCCGCCAGAAACTTGGAGATGGAAAATTCAAGCTGACGACGATCGATGGAATTCTGATTCCCCGTGCTTGGAACATTGACTCGCTACGGCACTACTATATTTAATACTTATCTATGTATGTTCTATTTTCGCAAAAAAACCATCCAGGGACAATAGGGGCAGTGTAAATAGGCAGGACATGCCTTTCCTTTTATTAATAATATATTTCACTTCTTGATCCAATGGAACCTCGTTCTTGTAAGCAAACGGCCGAGTGGACGGGGAAAATCTACTCAAACCGCCAGATCGATGGGGAAAATCGATCCACGCCTTCTAAGAACTGGCATTGCTTCAGCAATGTTGGGAAGGCCCATCTCCTTATGCACCACCAATAAATTGCACGGCGCTGCTTGAACCGATGAAACCATGTTTAGGTATGCAATACTCTGTGTGCGCCACCAGTAAGCCACACGTCACTGCTTGAACCGATGTAACCATGTTCAAGTACGCAATAACCTGGTGCACCACCAAAAAGCTGCATGTCGCTACTTGGATCAATGGAATCGCGTCCAAGTACGCAAAACTCCTCGTGTGCTATCAACAAGCCGCACGTCGCTTCTGGAATCGGTGGAACCGCATTCTTGCAAACAAATACACATCCTACACGATCGAGAAAATACCTCCCAATCTCATGATGGGGAGTGTAGACCCTCTAATCATCGGATTGACGAAAAGATCGATTCAAAATCTCCTAAGTACCAGTGTCACCCTGGCAACACTAGGAAATCCTTCTATTCACCAGTAGTCGATGTTACCCTGATAACAATGTGAACTCATCCAAACTTTCTAAGTACTAACATCGCTCTGGCAACATTGGGAAAGTTTCCTATCATAGTATTAATGGAAATCAGCATTGCCCTAGCAATATCTTAAAAATTCAAATCGCCAAATCAGCGGCAACATCGGAGAAAAATCCAAGTACTTGAGCTGTTCAAAAGTCTTCGAAGACAGAAACTGACGTGAAATAGGATCAACACTAAACTTGGAAGAATTCGGTCATAGTCAAGGAATGAAATGCTTGAAATCGAGCATCGGAACCACGGGTTCCCGGAAGTAGAAGCCTATGCACAACCCAGACTGAAGGCAACCGAACGAGTTGCTCAGAACAACCGATCTTTATCCAATTACTTGAACCCTGAGTTCGGAGTAACCAACCTGGTGAAGTAGGGGCATATATATACCAACACATGATCAGGATAGGCTAAACCGAGATACATCATAGTTCTGTTACGCCGAATGGAGCATTTTGGGAAATCATAATAGAGCTAAGTAATATAATACGCTAAATAACTGTAGGAATACCATTTACATGCACAGAGTTGCAGTAAATAAAGATATATCACATATACAAGAGTATATGATATAGGAAATTGCAATATAAGGAATCATGTTATATACACAAGTAGTTATTTATAAACAAGCACGACTCAACAAATAGTGAAGGCCGCTCCTGCAGAACGCCAGCCAGTTTCAAACATCATAAAACAAAAAACCAAACAAAATAGAAAGTACAGACTCTGTACTTGTACATACTTGATCAACTCAAAAGAAAAAACTTAGAAAACCAATGTGCTCTATGGGTGCATAATCACGTCATCATCACTTCTTACCGCCCCAGTGGGGAGCGATCTTCTTCTGCCTGTCACCTTTCTTCTTTCCAAAATGAGCATGTCCTTCAACAGTATCAGAGTCGAGATTTTCAAACCCACCGACGTGCAAGTCTTCAGGCTTTTTCTTGCTAGTCTTAATTGTAAATGGTAAAACTCTAGGCTTAGCAACGCCCGACTCCATCTTCCGCTTCATCTTCTCTATGTTCTCTCTTTGAATCCGCTATGCCAGCACCACTTTGTTAGTCGGATCAGAAGCACTGACAATATGGATGTCTTTCTCATACAACATGGAGATGTTCTTCAATCCTTTCAAAGCCGCAATTTGTTGGGCATTAGAGCCAGGCTTGGAGACGGAAGGTTGGATCGGGGCACCCAGGCTTGTTGAAACAGCAGTCGAGATGGTGAAGACCGCTTCAATGCCGGAACTCTGGGAGACAGGGGCAAAAATAGAACATCCAGCAAACTTGTAAGTTCATGAAGAGAGTTGTACAATTTAGTAAAGGATTTGGAGTGAAATTGAGTTGATGTAGCACGTGCAATTTAAGGGAGATACTTAAAGTGGGACTTCTCTCTCTAACTTCAACTTTGCACTCTCCAACTGCGGGCGTGGGAGTGTAAGGCTCAACCATTGCTGTCGAAGTAGGAGTTATCATCATTGGCTCTCCAAATTTTGAAAAGGGTGCTTCATGCTGACCCAAAGAACTCGGTCTAACGAGAGCACTAGCAACAACGGTAGCCTTAACATCCTCCTCAGCGAGAATTGCTTTCCTCACAGTGATCATCTTCATATCTTTAACACTTAAGTATTGCACCATCAGCTCGGTTTCAAAATGATCATTATCGGTACGGCGCATCACTTCTTCCCACACATTGGTAAGGGTAGCGGGATAGTCTTTCCCCAACCACTTCAAATCTCTATGCATGATAACGCTTGCATAAAAGTGTTGAATGTTTTGATTAAGCTCTTCCTTCTCCTCAACTCCTGCCTTATCTTCTCCAGCCCCTGTTGTTTCAAGATCTTTCAACTCCTGTTGGCAAATAGCAAGCTCTATATCATTCGCAAGCTTGTCGTTCGATAGGGTATCCAGCTTAGCGATCATCTTAATGTTATTCTCTTAGAGCTTGTGATTCTCTTCTCGAAGCTTCTCTAGGTCGACTACCTGTTAGAGAGGGACGGGTCCTTGCACCTATGATCTCATCTTTTGGAGCAAGCACCTCAACTTTCCCCTCAGCTTGCTTCTTAAAATTTGTGCCTTTGGCAGGAGCAATTTTCAGTTCATTTCTCATCACAATGGCGGCCCAATCATGGGCTTGTCTTATTTCCTTCATCAGCTTATCCGAGCTCATTTTTTTCTTTAACGGAGAAATCTCTTTCTCTCGTAACCTTAAACAGATCGTCATCTTACTCCTTAATTATTCTATCAAGGTCGTCTTTCTCTTTATCAAGTGACTCAATCTATGTGTAGTTGATTCGATTAACGTCAAAGAGAGCACTGCATAAACGTTGCCATTCAAATATGGACTCCACGTCGCTCTGTACCGCCTATAAGTTTTTCATTGCACTTTCCCTCATAACAACTTTGATATCCTAATCAAACTTGACCCAATGAGGGAACAAGTGTGCGTAGGCAGTTTGAAGGTGAGTTGCACCAACTGGGATCATAGATGTCAAAATGATACGACAACGAGCAGAGGCAGCAATAGATGTAATTGCCTGAGAAGATGGAATTTCTTGCACAACAGTGGTCTGAATTTCAGGATGAGAAAGGATCATAGGAGCAGTAGGCCTACAATGTTTGGAAGAACCCCTTTGGGAATGCTTATGAGTATCGAGGGAAGTATCACCTTTACACTCTCTTTTCCTTTTTGATCTTTCTTCCTTGGCCTCACGACGTTCTCTTTCAACTTTATGAGCCTCATCATGACTCGTTCTTTCCTCCATTACCTCTCTTGTCAGTCTCATAGCGGCGAGGATGAGGCTCAGAGGTATTCCTTATGTAGTTGTTCCCATTACGGGAAAGTGCTGCATATCTGTCGTGAGCCATTGAACCTGAAACAAGGAAAAGAAGTATAAGAACATGAATTACGTAACTTCAAGTGTATGCAGAAATGAGTGTTCGTGATCATGTTTCACATCAATGGCCCCCTAATTACTCTACAGACCATGTCCACATGGACGTAAGGGTGGAGTTTCTCCACCTTCACTGATACTTATCCCAGAAGAGAAGTTGAATTCAGTTGAACATATCTCGACCAGGATATCACTAGATGTGAAGTTAATGTCACTCAAATCACCAAGGGTAGGGAAGACTTTTCCAAGAGGATGAGTTTGAGCTATGTTTTCATTGGTGGTCATTGTACCTTGGTGCCGGCCGCTTTGGGGTTCTCGGGTGCTATATATCCTATAGAAGGTGATCGAGGGAGAACAGGGCTCATTGCGGGTGACCCGCCAAATGATTCCTCCTCTTCCTCGCTAGTGTGGTGATCGCTATCATCGTCATCACTATCGCTATCACCTTCCTCACCGACAATCGGCTCTTTTCCTTCACTTCTCGCAAAGTTCATGTCTTCCTTTGGGGTCAGGGGCATTCTAGCATTGCCTCCTCATCACCTAGGGCATCACCTCTCACAGGCTCATCGGCCTCTATATTAGTAGCTTCCTCTTCACCCTCTTCACTAGATGCACCTTCTTCTTCTTCTCTCGAAGAAATCTTGCCAAAGCCATAGGTGGGAGCATTGGAATGAGTGGAATGGGTGCGTGACCTAGAACTACTCCGCCCTGAGGATTCGGTGTTAGCTATTCTTCCAAGTGAAAGTACCCCATACTCTTGTACGTTATCATTCGTCAGAAGGAACCTGACCGTATGTTGGCTAGCCTTGGTGGCCTTTAAGTCTTCTAGCATCTTTATGTGTACCTCTCTATTATCGCATTTTGGAATCCCTACATGGAACATACGACAAGTTAAAAATCCAATGACTTCGATATAATAGAAACCGACGATAAGTGTCTTACTTGGTTTTAGCCAAAGATGGTTGAATCCTTCTGGGCAGCGAATGAAGAAGTACTCGTTCTTGAAGTAGGAGCGCTTATTGTGCAGCCCCTCAATGACCTTGCACTTCATCTACCTTCTATTATCCAAAGGATGGACAGTCCTACCCCCTTTTCAATTTAAGAAGATAAGTAAGCTCACGAAATCGAGGAGGCTGATCAATTATCTGCATAAAAAGGACATATAGAGAGTTCAGTAAAGCATGAACATTCGGGTGGACTTGAAATGGGGAAAGTCTGATCTCTTGAACAAAACTCAAGGGATGTATAACAACCACAAGCTGTGAATCTCAGCAGGGGATTGTGAGCAAATTTGATTACCGTTGGTAAGCGAACATCATCCTCCGGGATGCCATGCCGAAGGCAAATGTTCCAAAGCATCTTGGCCATCAAAGCAATGGGTATCCGCTTCGGCGGGTCATTTATATCAACCCTGGCCACAATGGACGTGGAATGGGATCAATCAGTACCATCTAGCCCTCAGACACGGAAGTTGTACGTTGGTTGGTTTCGACTGGAATAGACAGAGATACCAGAGCGGTAGAAGAAGCTGCTTCAGAGGGAGTAAATGATCCTTCGCCAACTTTGAGGCGGGGCGATCGATGAGCCATTCTAAACAACAAAACTTGGCATTCAACATGGTTAGGTAAAATTAACTTGGAATGGAAATACCCATATGACAAGACCTGGAATGCAAAAGAAGTCAATGGGTGTTGACCGATTGGATTCAGAGTGCAGACCGGGGCAGATGCAGCGTGTTATCTACATGAAGTAAGTCCAGTGTCCCGAGCACTGTGAACGAACCATCCAGTGTAGAAAGCTTGCTTGCATTTGAAAAACAATCTGCATTGACCTGTATAATTATCTTTCTATGCTTACCCATTATCGATCGATGATAGATAACGGATCCACTATTCAGAGCGACGCAGAATGTCTTTCTCTTTGGGATCACCAGGCATGTAAAAATAGGAAGATGATGCGGTGAAGCCATCCAATGCATTCAAACTAAACACAAATCATTGTGTCGGGATCTACACGATGACAAGGACTTAGCCGATTCCACTCGAGAGACAATTGAATATCGGAGAATTGAGCTTTTCCCTAAGGCCATATGAATGTAACCAGAGGACCCAAGTCTCCTCCCCAATTACACGCACTGGAACTCGACTATCACTCCACTAAGATTGGAATCGATTAAGGCCATGCCAACTCCACCGCCGTCAGGCACCAGAACCTACCTCAGGTTCGAATTGAACCACAACTCGGCTTAGAGTTTCGATTTCAAATTGATTCTGAGATTTTGAATGGCAGTCTTGGAGGTAGCGGCGATGCTGGGTGATGGCAAGTTGCTCAAGAAGGCGATGGCAGGCAATGATGTAGTGGGACCAAGTTGGCTATAGCGACGGTCGAAGGATGAAGTCAGATCGGCATGATATAACTCGATTTGAGGGATTGAACAATTCGGTAGCAATATGAAGAAGTGTGAGCAAGTGAATGGAAGGAAGAATCCTAGAACCAACTTATAAGACAAAATAAGGAAATTCTCCAAGTATACATGTTGGTACCAACATGGTCAAGTCGGTACCGACATGTCATGTATCCTTCAATTTCGCTCAAACTTGTTATTGAGGATCTGTTCGACAATATGGAGAAGCTCATAGGTTTTGGCACATAGATTATATCATTAACATTATCGATGTAGAAGAGCAGAGTTGCAATTCAAATCCAAATGGATAAGTCAACAAACAGTAATCAATTAGGGACAAATTAAAGTAGTGTCTCCGGATAACATTCAAGCAATTAACTGGAATTAATAAAAAATAGCCCATACCTAGTTTCAATCCAAAGCACACTTTGTTTTAAATGAATGCATACTCTGGGTGGCAAATGTTAATTGACTTTTATCCAAGTAGAAACCAATAGGAGGTAGAATGCTGAAACGAAAACGAAACGACCTGAAATCTTAGAAGCACACTTAGATAGGGTAGAAAATTACCTTAGAGAAATTTCAACCATAATGGAGCAAACCAAATAGGTCAGTACCGACCTCTAAAAGGCCGTGGAGGCTTCTCATGCCTTTGGATATTTCACTCAAACTTTACAATTACTATTATCTACCTCTTTTATGCTTGCTCAAGGGATTTCAACATGTTTCAAACAACCAATTACCAAAGGTGAAGAGTCAACAGCCAGGATAGCAGAACAACTCAAGTGATAAAGGAACTATCATTAAGATCAATCCATGATTCATAAAATAACATAGGACAATCCAAAACAAAGTAAGAAAGAGAATGCAAGGGAATTGAACTCCATACGTGAAAAGCACACATGTCGGCACTGACATGAAAAGGTCGGTACCGACATGTATAGATATGTCAGTGGGCTCCATGATTTTTTGTACTCCTCCGGACCGACTTCTGGACTCTACTTGAACTCTTCTTCTAGACTAATGTGACTGCTACCACTATAAATACAAACCATAGAGCAACCAAAAGGGGATCTGGTTTTCGCCATCATTATGCGGAAGCTCGGTCTCTTCTTTGTCTTCTTCACTATGCAATAGTCACCAAGGCAGCTACTTTAGGCAATTCTAAGACTTTGAATCAATCTAACCCCTATACTAGTGACTTATTCTCTCTTGAATCCTTTGTAATCTCAATGAAACCCATAAGCAACAAAGCTATAAAGTGGACGTAGACCAAAGATTGCCGAACCACTATAAAATCTTGTGTCTCTCTTTCTTATCTGCTAGATCTAGGTCTCACAGGTTCCCTACAGCCTATTCTTTGGTGTTGATCCATTTTTGGCGTTAACATCCTCAAATGTGTGCTAATCACCACCATAACAGTAATACAACATCAAGCATCAAGTGTATACTAATATAATCAATATTAGTGACATGACATCAATCATCAAATAAGCATAATTAACAACCTATCATCTAGTAGCAATAATCATAGAATATCACACACTCATCAAAATGCAATATTTTCATCAAACATCAAATATATATGATAACTACAATCGATAATTAATCATACATTCTAGAATCATCCAAATAACTCATAAATATAAAATTGTTTTTTAGTGTTTATCATGAAAGCTCAATTTATTTATTGCATCCCAAAACAATAATACTTCTCCAAAAACGATAATATACTTCTGAATCCTTTATTGTAATTCTATTTCTTCAAATACCTTAGAATGCCTTATTTTAAATCAAAAATATTAATTTATATAAAAATACTTTTCAAAACAATGATATTATTATTTTAGGTCAAAATAATAATAATATTATTTAAAATCACTTTAGTAGTTTTCAAACCCATTTTATTTAAATTTATCTCAAAAATAATATATTTCATTTTAAATCTCAAAAATCATTTATATTTCCATTCATCTCAAAATAGTGATAATTTAATCCAAAACACTTCAGGAAACATATATTAAATAATATTATTATTATTTAGAAAACACCTTATATTTCATTACTCAAAAAAAATAACATTTCTTATTATTACACAATTTTATCCATTTTGTTTCAGTCAATTATTTTTATTCTATTTAAATCCAAAATTAATTATAATTAACATCCAATAATAAAAAATCGAATTGAAGCACAATACATCCAAAAACCAAACAATCATCAATATAACATAACACATATCAGTAAATATAAATTTTCATCGATAGTTATGCGTTTAATATTTTTAAAACTTAAATAACTAA
Source organism: Allium fistulosum (assembly GCA_030737815.1). Classification (NCBI taxonomy): domain Eukaryota; kingdom Viridiplantae; phylum Streptophyta; class Magnoliopsida; order Asparagales; family Amaryllidaceae; genus Allium; species Allium fistulosum. The sequence continues at coordinate 641,284,417 of CM060901.1, forward strand.
AATAAATTAAAAAACCAACATGCTTTTGCAAACAACCTTAAAACTCAGCAAACTAAGTATCAAATCATTTTGAATTCCACCACGAGTCACTGGAACAGACTATATGTGAATCGGAGTTTGTATGAAAAATAAATGGAGATTAGAAGATGTAGGATTTAATTTGCAAATATTTTAAATCTCAAGGGCTAAATAGTAAAATATGCCTTCTCCCTTCCAACTCCTAGTCGTATATGAACCCCTCCTCCACCACGTCAACAAGCTGCCGACACCTCCACCCTATATCGCAATCACCACCATTTGGCCAAAAATGACAACACCGACCTCCAACCCTCCCCCTTGCACCTTCGCCCAACTCCCAAGGCCAGCCCAGCCACCAGAAATAGCCAGCCGCTACCCCTTTTTCCCAAACCCTAAATGAATTTTAGGGGTAAATCTAACTGTCATTTCACCCATCCAACTACGCTAATGATCACCCCTCGTTGTCCTCCACAAGGCTATAATCTATGACCGCCGCCACGTCGTTGTTTCACCGTTGGTTGCAACTCAACGACCATTAATTCTTCGTCAATTTTAGAACTTTCAAGGCATTTTCAGGCTAGATATAGTCAAACATCAGAAAACAAACACCACCAATATGTCTATATCATCACACGGTATAAAACAACATATCATAAGGCCTAGTTCTAAGTTGATTTGAAATTCACTTTATTTTGTAATCAGTAAAAGAAACTAGAGAAAATCTGCATTAGCATAGGAGATTCAGATCTAAAAAGGAGAGGAGATATGAAAGAATGAAGAGGAATAGTGCGGAGACTGCTAGGGTTCTCTATAATAGTCTATTTATTAAGTCTTGTCGGGCCAAAGCAGTCAAAAAGGTCCGAAAACTCATTTTCAAACATCAAAAAAGTATTTACGCTATATATCAAGTACATGTTTTTATATTTTTAAATACAATGAAATCATCAAAATTCCAAAAAGATAACTCCACTCAAATTTTATTTTATAGTTAAATTTAATTTAAATGGTTACTAATATATAACTAACGTGTAATCTATCGAATTTGTGGATCGTTACACACAACATACTTAATCAATCAACCCAATGATGAAACAAAAAGGGAAAAACATAGAGAGAGTCGGACTATAGTTCAGCGGATGGTGTGCACCTACGTTACTACATACCTTAATCATTCTCGAAATAATACTAAGATAACTATGGTAACTATCATATCTTTGTCCTGTTTCACCTACAACCAACAAGTTAGTCAAACAATACAACAAATATGGCTAATTCGTGAAATAAGGTCTTAGTCCAGTACAGTTACAATTGTCAGTGATATGGTCAAAGTCACATATGAGGCAAAGAACAGTTACAACGGTCAATGGCATCATCTAACCCACGTACAAAGCCCATCCTATTACAAAGATCCAGAATTTTAGTTATTTGAAATTGGAATATTGAATTAATTTTAAATATTAAAAAGTTAATTTTATAGATTTAATAACTTGAATTTCGAATATAGCGATTTATTAGGTAATTTAATTGTTGAATCTAATAATTGAAAATCGTTTAAATAATTGAATCTTGGGTTTTAAGTTGGATAAAAATGATTTAAAATCTTATTGAATTTCAATTAATAAGAATGAAGATAATAAAACTTTTAAATTGGATTTAAAAGTGATTTAACTGATTTTGAAAATAACTTGTTTTAATTAACAAGTGAAAATAGCCTTCCAGGGCACAGTCTTGGATTTCGACGAAACCAGTTTCATTGGATCCGTAATAATGAATTATAATACACCGACAAATTTCATGGCAATCAGATGAATCGTTTGGCCGTGCGAGATCAAAAAAGGTAGGATTTAATATTGAAAACTTAATATAATAATTGGGTTCAAAAAGCTATCTTCTGCATACGATCGAATTAGGTCTCGAAACAAGTTCCATTATGTTCGAAATAGCGGTATAGCATATAAAACACCCGACGGCACGTCTCGATTGCGGTTCAAAATTATATAGCTAGATAGTTTAAATTTAAATTATATATATATGACCATTCATCGGCCTCCATCACCATCAAACTGTACCTACTCCATACTTTATATTGTTCATACCATCCCCACCCACATGGAGGCCCGTACCTTTACTAGATTCTATATATGCACACAATCTTCTCCTCCAACCATTCTGAAAATTAAAATCAGTGAAAAAAATATGTAGTGAGTCGAATGGGTAATGGCAGCTAGGGTTGTGGTTTCTGCAGATTTGAAGTAAATTGGATGAAGTGGTGGATGGATTTGAGTTCATCAGAGGAGAGGGCACCTACGACGAGAGTTTGGAGGAGGCCAGCGATGTTTTGGGGGTTGCGATGGCTGTACGGCGGAGTGGAGGAGGGCGAAGTCATGACTTTTTGAAGAGGCTTGAGTTGGCTGTTGAGGGTATGGTTGGATAGAGGAAGTGATGAGGAGGAGTTTGGTGGTGGTTGCTTGGCGTTTCGTGGAGGAATGGTGAGCATTTGGTCATAGAAGTCGCGACCATGGAGCAATGGACCTAGAGGCGGGCTCGATTTGGGAAGAAGAGGGAATTTTGAATTATATTGGTAATTAATTAATTGATGTAATTAGTTTAATTATATTATTAATTTAAATAATGATAACTTATTAATTTAATAACTCTCTCATATGAGGTCAAATCGAGGCATGGATTTTTGCGTTGCGCTCATAAAGACGTAGGCTTTTTGATGAAACTAGTTTGGACGAATTTAGAGACAATTGAAATTTGGGCTATAATCGGACACGTTCGATTTTAGTTCCAAACCGCAACGCCTCGGCAACAACTAAAAATCAGTGTGAGTTCATCTCACTTTTTTGGTTAATCAGAAAAGTTATATGGTCATAAATATTATTTATTGGATGTTTGGATATTTATTTTTGATCGTTATTGATTGTTGGATAATATACTAAATTATATTGTGATTTGGATATATTCCCGCCCCTGGAGGGGATGAGACCCTATTACGTTCCTATGTAAGAGCGAATGATCTTTGTTTGCGAATCCCGCCTCGAAGCGATTGATATTTATATTATTTGATTATATGATGTATATGATGCAGAGAGACGGGTTGGAGGGATCCAACGGGATTCCTCACACTGATGATTTGATTTTCAAATATATTATGATATATGATATCTGTGATGTTATTGGATGACATGGATATGATTTTGTTTGTTTAGGGCTTTAGTAACACTAGGCCTTGTTTTTGGTATTTTAAAATATTATAAAGTAATGATTTGAATTAAAAATGGTTTTCAAAGTAATATTGGTAATTTTATATGTTTACTAATTTTTCTAAAGTAAAAGTATGATTTTTAGATATTATAAGTTAATTGTTTTATGAAATATTTTAAATAGAGATTTTCAATTTGTAAAATAAAGGTTTTTAAAATCTTAAAATAAGTCTATCTTTTATAATTAAGGAATATGCACTAAAGGAGAAATAAAAATATTTTTATATAAAAATTTGTTATCCATTTTATATAAAGTAATATATATAATATATATAGGTATATATATTATAACGGAATTTATAAATGTGATAAGTTATAAAAGTGAGATTTTACAAAAGAAGTGAAGATTTGCAAAATCGTATTTTTGTTAGTAAAAGTATTAATTTATAGACAGCGTTTATAAAATTAAAGGAAACTATTATCATGGGATAGATTTGGGAAAATAAATCAAACGATAGATTTATTACAAGATGTGGGATGGTATTTTAGAAAATAGTTGACTCTATTTTGGAATTGAAGGTGAGGGTAAATTTGGGATTTGTTAAGTGATATTTTATAAATTGAAAAAAATTTACACCTATAGAAGCAAGGTTAAAATGGTTAAAATGATGTTTTGAATGGGACTTATGAATAAATGAATTCATAAAGGAAATGGGGTTATAAATGGAATTCAGAAATAAATGGATTTTATGAAATGAAGTTCATAAAATAGAGGAGATTTATAAATATAGTTTATAAATATGAAAATGGTCATGTTGGAAATTTAGTATTGATTTTTATCATGGAAATACAACTATGTTTTAAAAAGTTGTTAATTTATATTAATATTGTTTTAAAGGTGATTTACTAATATTTTTAATATTTTGAAATGTTAAATATTAGAATTATTAGTATGGTTTGAAATTAAATATAATTATTTATAAATAAAGTTTTGAAAATTTATTATTAGTATTTATAAAATGTTAAAGATAAATTACTATTATTATTTAAGAATGTTTTGAAATAATTAATTATTATTTTCAAAAGTTTTAAATTTAGTATTTATTTATTTATAATGTTATTAGTATACAGTGGTGTTAAAGGTAAGGGGTTTGAATTTATTTATAATTGTTTTCGAGATATATAAATGAAGTTTTATAAACAGATAGGGTTTTTATAAGAGGAGTCTATATATGTTTTGGAAAAACAAAAAGGAAGGCTGGTTAAAAAATAAAAGATTTTTATAAATGGTTTTAAATATTTATAAAAGAATTTTAGAAATGGGTTTATAGATTTATAAAAAGAAATTTATAAATGGTTTTTGTGAATTATAATAGGGATTATAAATGGTTTTTAAGTTGAATAAAAAAGGGAATCTTCCTAAGTGTTGGTGGATATACATGTACCGTTGAGATAAGTATATGGATATTTTTCAAGTATTGAAAATATAAGGGTGGTGAATGAATCTTTGTAAAAGTATTTTGGGTTAAATATTCACAAAGTGATTTGAGTTAATGGAAGGATTTGTTAAAGGGGGCTTAGTGTTGCTTGGTGCTTAACAAATGTTGTTTTTCCTATGGAATTAAATAATTGAATGAATGTTTGTTATTCAATGGTTAAATAATCGACTATCGAATTTGGACCTAAACGTAACTTTGGAAATATCTTGGAGAAACACGTGAGTTATATTGCACAGTCATCTCCAATGATGTTGTACTATGCGTATAAATCTTGTTTCGTTCTCCTAGGACAATGATAAAGAAATCCGTCCATTAACGGTTAGGAGGTGATCTCTGATCTTATCTTTCACTGTTTATTTCCTAAAGAACCAGGATTGAGTTTACAAAGAATTATCGAATGTTATTTCGAAGACATCGGGATCAGATATGTTATCTGAAAACCACTTCGATCTAACGAAGGCCTTGCGAAGTGAAGACATCATGAGGATGATAGGAATTCAGAGATGGAGCTCAAGTGTTTTGTAACGACCCTAGATTTTAAATTAATTTAAATTGATAATTAAATTAATTTTTGAATAAAAATTGTAAAATCAATTGATAAATTGATTCGAGTTTCCCCGAATCCAAATTCCAATATATTAAATCATTTAAATTTAAATATTGTATATATATGTGAATATATATGTATATATGATATATGAGTAAATTTGAAATTCTATATATAAGTATATATTGATTTGAATATAAATTTCAAGTAAATGGATTTTGAAATAAATATATAGAGAAATACAATATAATTGGTATTAAAGTAAAAATATTAATAATAGATAAATTAAGCTAGAAATATAAGAATCTGACTAAAACAACTTTATAAATTATACATAAAGTAAACAAACTTGGTAAATTATAACAACATATTTAAAATAGAATCTCATGTATATTACAAAATGATATAACAAATAATAAAAGAAGAAGATAAAACAAATACAAATACCTATATATAAAATTATACTCAAGTAAATAAATAAACTGTACATACATAACACTTTAACAAATATATATAAGTATGAACAAGTCAAAGCATCGTAAATGCCAGCACCAATTACATCTCAGCCGAATTGAGAAAAGGTAGACAAAGAAATAAACAAAGTACATATGTACATACTTATATAAAACAAAAGAAAATAGCATATGTATTGTGCAGCCGAAATATAGCCAAAAAAATAAAAGTGTACAAAGCAAACAACAAAATAATTAATGCAAACCATCACTATATCACCTCAGCCTATAAACAAATAAAGATATGCCTGTAAAATAAAGCAAAGTAATCAATGACAATATCTCTAGCATACAAGGGAAGGTATCAGTACACCCTAACCTTATCTTCGGCCATGCCTAGTATTATAAAACAAACATACCCTGCTGTACAAACTTGTAAAGTTTTCTTTGATAAATATTAGCCTCCCCATTTCATTTTCGTTCCTCAAAGTTAAGCAAACCAGAAAGAAAAAAATATAGCATATGTATTCTTCTTCAAACTCAAGATCATCTGCATACATTTAAGTCTAGGATCATCTTCATCAAAGTCATCAGCATGCAGTTTTAAAAAAAAATCAAAGTTCAAAGCAAAACAGTTTCAAAAAAGATAAAATTCATAGACAAGTTTCCAGTTTTCAAATTCAAGCAAATCCAATCATCTCTGTTCTTCGAATCATGACAGGTGAGCAAAACTCTAACCTTTATTTTGCTTGATATCTGATTTTTGGTGATAATCAATCGAGTAAGGATGTTCCATGAATGTCTTTAAATTTGAAAATGGTTATGTGCATGTCTGTTAGGCATTTTATTTTACTGCTCTGTCAAACAATATGTGAGCAAACTTTCTACCCAGAAATTTATTTCTGTGATTAATACTAGGAGTAGACTTAATCTTAGAAATAATTTTAAAAGATGAAATATTGATTGCATTTATGTATGTGGATGAGTATGTTTAAATTTATATACATATAAATGCCTGTGAATATTGAAAACTTATGTGTACAGGCTGTTATTCTTCTCTGTTCTTTGTTTGGAGTTTTCAAAAACAAGACTTTGATTTGAAAATCCATTTCTACTTGATCTACTAAACGTTAGGACCCAGGATCAAAACAAAAGTTGTTCGTTGAAGTCTGCTGATGATTATAAAAAAGCTTCTGGATTTTATTTTTTATTCAACAAATAACTTTTAATTTGGAAATATCAGAAAAATATTTATATATGTTAAAAATCGACGATCCCAAATTCTGATTTGGATTGCATGATCGTATTCGAGAGGGAAAATCATGAATTTAGGTGGAAGAACCAAAATTTTTAGGCCAGTATTTGTTGGGTTTTTCTGAGTTGATCTGGAAATGGACTTTCATAAATTGGCAGTGATTGGAGAATTTTTGGGAGACCGGTCTTGGACTGGAGGAGGGTGGCGACAAGGGGATCTCGGGAAAAATAGTTTCTTATTTTTCCAGTGGCCGTAGTGGCCGGAGCACGGCCAACTAGGGTTCGATGGGTGTTTTGGGTCAGGAGTTTTCATGAGCTTTGTGCAGTGGCGATCGATCACTAGAGTGGATCGCGAGGGGGAGTTGGGTTCGCCGGAGAGTGAAGTGTCTTTGGGGAGGTCGGTCAGTTCTCAGGTGGCCTGAGATCGAAGCACGAGATGGGTTCCTGATTAAGTTTTGCTATAGTTTTTGAGTGAGGAGCTTGATTTTGATTCAGGGTTGAAAACGTGGAACTGGATTGTCAAGTTGATTGTCGAGGTTAGCGTCGACTAGTTGGTGATGTCGGTGATGATCGAAGTTGGCCAGAGGGGCGGTGCATGTGCACCGTGCACATCGGATTTGTGTTGTTTTGGCGAAGTGGTGGAATGAAGGTTTGTCTCGGGTGAAGGTGGTGGTTACTTCGGATTCGTACTCGAGGATGCAAGAGAATTACTGATACCTTTGTTTTAAACTTAAACTAAAATTTAATTTACTGTAAGAAAAAGAAAAAGGAAAACAAAGAAGAAAGGGGGAAGAAGTAGAGTACGGAAGGGAGTGAAATGACTCAGAGCAAGTGGGTAGAGGACTCGAAGTAATATTCGAGTATCATAGGGATGGATCTCGGGTTTCAAATGCAGTATTTTATAATGAAGGTTAATCAAATTATTTAAGCACGGAAAACTTAGAAAATGTTCAACAGATAAGTTAAGACTTAATTCAAATTTTAATTTTTTTTAGTTAAAGCTTAACAATGTTCTAAACTCTTAATTATTTTAATTAAGCAATTAATTTAAGTTAAGTATAAAGTAACTAACACTTAAGTTTGTGGTTAATAATAATTTGGTTTTCAAGTTTAAAGAAGATTCTTAAAATGTTAATTAAGACAAATTATTATTATTAATAATAATTTAAAATGGAATAAGTAATTGATCGATACTAAATTAATGATTTATTAAACAGGGCCAAGTAATTAATTCTCAAGCAATTGATTAAATCTGAATTAATTACAATAAGAATTTAAGATGATTGCTTATGGATAAAGGTATATATATAGAATCTCCAATTTGTGATAATTATTTGGTGATATTCTGTAATGTTCCTATGACATTGCTCTGGATATATAGATGATGATTGTGTATGATTTATCTGTGATAAATGTTATTTAGATTCAAAGTGTTGAATTTAACTGTTTAAATTTATTTGACAACTTGCCCGTAAAACGGCACTTGAATTTCGATGCGACAGGGAGTCAGATTCCAGTTGGTATCCGAAACCCACATCGAATTGTAATAGTGAATCTTTGTGATTGATAAATTTATTTTATCTATGAATCTGTGAATGAAGATAAGCGTTATCGATTATACCGCTTATCGATATATCTGTGATAATTGATGTTGCACTATTGTGTGTGAAACCCCTGGACTACACCATACACAAACAAATATGGATTTCACGTGGAAATCGGTTAAGTCACAGATAATTTAAATTTGATGTTTTTGAAATTGAAATTTTAATTTCAATTGATTTTGGAAATTGGAAATTTTGGTATAAATGTGAAAAGCTTTTTGAAATAGAATTTCAAAGATAAGAGTTATTTTGAATAACTTAATCGAGTTTTGAAAATTTAAATAATTTGATCTAAACTTAAATTCAAGATTTTGAAATTGAATTCTATGATTTGAAACTAGGGATTTAAGATGTCATACCAGTTATATATGGGTTAAACTATTTTAAAAGTATTGATTTGGGAATTTGAATTTAAATTCAAAGGCTTTAACTCGTGCAAATATAATTGGATTTTTCTGAAACGAAAACTATTTGTCTTCAAATAATAACAGCTTTCATATAAGAAGTGAACTTCCAATTTGTGTTGAAAGGTTTCAAATTTAAAATGAAATTGAAATGTTTTGAAAGGCTATGAATGAATTCTTTTTGAAAGGTATGAATTGAATCTGTTATCTTTAACAGATTTAAAATGACGATTTGTTTAAATCATTTGAAATGGAATTTTTTTGAAAGCTATAAGTTGAATCTTTGTTTTAAAGATTTAACGAGTTAATCCAATTGAAACGAAATTGTTTTGAAATCTGTGAATGGATTTTTGTTGAAAACTGGGTGAACTTTGTGAAATAAATCTTTTTGTTTAAAAGATTTGAAATGGTAATCGATTGAAACCATTTAAAAAGAAGTTGAATTATTAAGTTGTGACTTAATTGAAATCCCATTATCCATTCATTTTGAATATTACGCTCACTATTTGGGTTAGCCGGGAAAAGGCATTTGTGTCATATAACCCATTCCGAATATGTGATACGTCGATATGGATAGCATTTGAAGACCGGTGGTGAAGACCGGATATTTTCAAAAACGAAAGGACAACTCATCGAATGTCTCTGCATCGACTGGTCCCCGGTATAGAGATTTATATCACTCTTTTTGTGATGGGAAGTCCGGACGTGATTTGAAAATTATCCGGATTTGCAAGGGCTTCGTGAGAAGTGCCTTCGGTTCTGTTCGAACCTGGAACAGACTTGTATGGATTGTATGTCTGACATTACATTTTGAGATATAAAGCCGATATCTTTAAAATACATATCTGTTTGGTGGCGGAGAATTTATTCTCTTAGCTTAACACCCTTCTCTGAGACGTACGAGCTCAGAGGGTATGTAGTTGAAGTTATCAGCGATATATCCCAGTCTGGTAATGTGACATGCTGAGTGTTGTTGTGTGATGATCAGTGTTTGATCATTTGTGATATGATCATTTGTTTGATCATTATCTTTGTGATCATAGGTTGATCATCTGTTGACCCAAAGCGTGGCTTTTTGAAAAAGCGTAACTTTGTGGACGAGACTTCGTCGAGCCTCACAACCCGGTAATGGTCGAAACAGGAATTGTGCGGCAAGGTTTCAGGGGTAGCTCCCCTAGGGTATGACCATTCCTTTTGGAAAAGGGTAGTATCATGGTATGGAGCCCAGATACTTACTCATGTGGATACACTTATTTATTATGTGTGATGTTGGATACCGAGCGCTCGGATAAAGGTCCTAAAGGACCGGGGGTGGCATATCTCAGGTTTTGTATACTCCCTTGGGAAAAGGGGTAGCCGGCCTTGTTTGGCAGAGAACGGTTTGGTTCTCGAAGCGTCCCGCCAGAGGCGTTTCTTTCGTGGAATAGGAAGTTCCTTAGCCTGACCATTTGTTGGAAATCCAAACAAAACAATACGAGACTTATACGGTTTTAGTTGTATTACCTGCCGTGGAATGTGGCGGTAACCTGCTATTGAACATGATAGCTATAGTAGGCATACGATAATGGTTGTATGTTAGCTAAGATTGATATTCTATTTTCGAAATGTTTTCCACTATGCACTAATAATAATATCAAAAATGATTTGTGTTATCCCGCCTTTTGGCAAGGTCGTGACACCAAGAAATTGACTAGAAATCAAAGACAGTCCGTCCTGTAGGACGGCTACATCCTAAGTTCACCATGGATATCGATGAATTTTGCCCAAGTCCGGATCAGGCTACAATTGATAAGACACATCAAGCAAAGTCATGGGAACCAGAGTTCCAAATTTCGAGTTAATCGGGGTTCGTATGAATGAGATATGATCGATACAAGTTGGGGAAGATGCGATGTTCGAATCCATAGGAGAGCCACTGTTCGAATCCATGACGTTCGTATCCATTGGCAGAAGGAGTTAGCCTCGTGCTTGCATTGTTCGTATCCATCAAGATAAAGTCCTTCGACTCCATCAAGCAAATCCTCGCGTACTCCAGTTCGAATCCATCAAGTGTCCTCTCTTCGAATCCCTCAAGGTCAAGCGCTTCGAATCCATTCAGCTGAGAAGTCTTCGTATCGATCGAGTCCTGATCGATGCGAAGGAACATCCCTTCGATCGATTCGAAGGGCCACGTCTTCGAATCCATTGCCACGAGTCCACCCAGTCCAAGCAGCGAAGGATATGGAGTCGACCCTGTCAACTCGGAGATAAAAACGGATCGACACGAAGAACGCGCGCCATGACAACCTGCTAACGCACACTTGGATCGATTCGAAGCAATCGAGTCGAACGTAATCGATTCGAACAGAGCACTACAACCAGAAAAGCGACCTTGAATCGATCATAACTCGAGATCCACAAGTCCAAATGCTATGAAATTTTCACAGAAGCTTGGGCACATGTTGAAGAATGTCCACACCAAATTTCAGCTCGATCGGACAATTTCTTGATCGATTCGAACCAAGGGTCGAATCGATCCCAAAGTGGGCCCGGATCTCCAGATTTCGGCCATGTGGGCCCCCTCACGTGCCAAAACTGGTCTCCCTTCATTTTAGGCGAAATATCAGCCTCCTACACCTATAAATAGAGCCCCTAGTCATTCAGAAAAGAGGTGGAAGAATTCTAAGTACTGAAGAGCGCCCAGATTCTGCCAGATTTACTCCAGAACACCACCGCTACCTTAGATTGAGACTTAGAATATAATTTCAGTTGTACTACATTAGAAGAGATTGTAATCATCGAGTGAACATCAATAAAATCATCAACTTCAGAGTGGACGTAGGCAAGATCGCCGAACCACTATAAATCTCGTGTTTCTGTTCATTATTTCTGAATTGTGATACTCTGTTTGCTTAGATTTGAGATTTGTGTGTGAATATTGTTGATTTATATTCATATACTGGTGCTTTCACAACATTTGGGGTTTGTGACCAATTTTGGCGCAAACACTTTGGTGCTTTCACTGAGAATTGAACTCAGGAGTTCTATCATTTGAAAGTTGAATCAGAAGGCTAAGAGATTCAGATCTAAAGAATCATGACAAGAAAAACAAGTAGAAGGCAGAGGCCAGAGCGAAGTCAGCACGAAGGGAGTCAAGAGGCTTCCTCGGGAGCAAACCAAGCTTCAGTTTTCATCACTAGGGATGAGATGGAGACAATGATGAAGAGACAAGAGGAAATGATCCAGAATATGCTTCAACAGATTGGACAACTTGGAGCATAAAATCAAGGAGCAACCAGAATCCAGAGCGGAGCAGGACCATCTAACGCAGCGCCGGAGCTGGGGGGCACACACTTAGGACATGTTGATCCGAACCTGGGAAGAGAGACAAGGACATCCGAGCAACCTGGCGGCAATAGAGGGATGAACGCTCAGCCAGGGGGGCAGACACCCGAAAGCTCACACGGACTCGAGGGGCAGATCGAAGGTAGCGAACAAGGACTACAGCTTGGAGACAATGATAGATTGGCAGAGATGGTCAGGCGAGCCATGAGAGGCGGATTAGTAAACAGAGATCTTGAAGACGTGAACAAGAGTCCCTTTTCTCCTGCGATTAGGTTGGCTAGGAACCCACCAGAATTCAAACTGCCAACAGTAGAAAGGTATGATGGGAGGACAAACCCTGCGGTCCATCTAACAAGGTATATAAGGCACATGGAAGTGCTGGGGGCATCACAGGAAGTCATGGCCCGATGCTTCCCATTATATTTGACAGACATAGCAGCTTTATGGTTCAGACAGCTAGAGAGCGGCTCCATTGGGACATGGACCGATTTGATTGATAAATTTATGAGGCAATTCAGGGTTCACATTTCAAGACCCAAGAATGTGATGAGTTTGGCAACGCTAAAACAGAAAGCTGGAGAGTCTTTGAGGAATTTCCTGACGCGATTCAATGCGGCAGCAGCATCGGTGTATCGGCCAGATCCATCCATGGTTATGATGGCAGCTGTGTCCGGAATAGCTGACGGCACAGAGTTCAAAAATTCATTAACTAAGGATCCGCCTATGGATCTAGGGGAATTCTATCACGAGGCAGAAAAGTTTTTGCGATTGGAAGACGCTAATGCTGAAAGAGAAAAAGGAGAGGGAATAGAAGTTTATGCACTTAAAGACAAAAAGCCTCTCGAAAATGATTCAGGCAAGGATAAAGGAAAACGAAAGGCTGAGGACAATGGGGACAGGTCAAAGCGACCGCGGAGAGAGCCACGATTCACCACTTATTCAGAGCTGAATGAGAGTTTGGAGCGAATCTACCAAGATACACGAGAGCAAGTTCCCTACCGTAGGCCAATACGAAGGGATCCCATTGTTGACGAGAGGAAATCAGACAGATACTGCTTATTCCACGAACTGAATGGTCATAACACTAACGACTGTAGACATCTGAAGGATGAGGTGGAAGGGCACATCAGGAACGGTATGCTACTTCAGTATGTGAGAAGGCGAGCTCCAGCAGTGGAGCCAGAGCGACCACCATCTACATCAGCTAGGGGTGCCCCCGAGCCGGGACACCGTATGATTATCAATTAATTAAAATAACGATGAACAAGTCGTAAACCTCTCACCAACACGGGTAAATCATTTGCACATGTGCGAGATCACGAACGGTCCATAAGCATGCGCTGAATGACTACTAACCCTATCGTTGTGGGAATTTACACTTTGACATCCTTGCTTTGCTTTTGTTTCGTCTTGATTTGAACATTTGAACTTAATTCTGTTTAACATTTCTGCTAAAGACTTATTTTCAATGAGAAAATGCTACTTGTAATTTCATAGCGGCTAAGCCACTTACACATGTACGGGATCGCGAACGGTCCCTAGGCATGCTCTGAGATGGCGATAAACCGTTGCAACAAACAATCCGGGAATTCACCCGAACGTGAAACCTGGTATCGATGATACTAAGTCCCTCCTCGGACACACTCAACTTGCCACGAACGGCACCCGACCACGAACGGTCACAACTCGCCACGAACGGCACCCGACCACGAACGGTCACAAATCACCATTTGCCTCGTACGGCACCCGACCGCGAACGGTCACAATTCACCTAATATGACATTCGATCGCGAACGATCACATTTTTGCCTCGTACGGCACACGATCGCGAACGATCACGTTCCTCTTTCCACGACACCCGACCGCGAACGGTCATGATTCGTCTAGAACAACATCCGACTTTGAACAGTCATAATTCGTCTAGGACGACATCCGACCTCGAACGGTCCCATTTCTTTACTTGCCACGAACGGCATCCGACCGTGAACGGTCCCATTTCTTTACTTGCCACGAACGGCATCCGACCGCGAACGGTCCCCTTTCTTTACTTGCCACGTACGGCATCCGACCGCGAACAGTCCCATTTCTTTGTTTACCACAAACGTCATCCGACCTCGAACGGTCCCATGTTACCTCAAATGACATACGGTCGTGAACGATCGTCATTCATGGTCAGATAAAACTATCAATTTCTTTGCAGGTCATCAATAGGATATGAACATCCAGCTTATGGTACTACAAAACATGCCTTCCTACCGCAAGGCATATTTTGGGGGGCAAATGTTATCCCGCCTTTTGGCAAGGTCGTGACACCAAGAAATTGACTAGAAATCAAAGACAGTCCGTCCTGTAGGACGGCTACATCCCAAGTTCACCATGGATATCGATGAATTTTGCCCAAGTCCGGATCGGGCTACAATTGATAAGACACATCAAGCAAATTCATGGGAACCAGAGTTCCAAATTTCGAGTCAATCGGGGTTCGTATGAATGAGATATGATCGATGCAAGTTGGGGAAGATGCGATGTTCGAATCCATAGGAGAGCCACTGTTCGAATCCATGACGTTCGTATCCATCGGCAGAAGGAGTTAGCCTCGTGCTTGCATTGTTCGTATCCATCAAGATAAAGTCCTTCGACTCCATCAAGCAAATCCTCGCGTACTCCAGTTCGAATCCATCAAGTGTCCTCTCTTCGAATCCCTCAAGGTCAAGCACTTCGAATCCATTCAGCTGAGAAGTCTTCGTATCGATCGAGTCCTGATCGATGCGAAGGAACATCCCTTCTATCGATTCGAAGGGCCACGTCTTCGAATCCATTGCCACGAGTCCACCCAGTCCAAGCAGCGAAGGATATGGAGTCGACCCTGTCAACTCGGAGATAAAAATGGATCGACACGAAGAACGCGCACCATGACAACCTGCTAACGCACACTTGGATCGATTCGAAGCAATCGAGTCGAACGTAATCGATTCGAACAGAGCACTACAACCAGAAAAGCGACCTTGAATCGATCATAACTCGAGATCCACAAGTCCAAATGCTATGAAATTTTCACAGAAGCTTGGGCACATGTTGAAGAATGTCCACACCAAATTTCAGCTCGATCGGATAATTTCTTGATCGATTCGAACCAAGGGTCGAATCGATCCCAAAGTGGGCCCGGATCTCCAGATTTCGGCCATGTGGGCCCCCTCACGTGCCAGAACTGGTCTCCCTTCATTTTAGGCGAAATATCAGCCTCCTACACCTATAAATAGAACCCCTAGTCATTCAGAAAAGAGGTGGGAGAATTCTAAGTACTGAAGAGCGCCCAGATTCTGCCAGATTTACTCCAGAACACCACCGCTACCTTAGATTGAGACTTAGAATATAATTTCAGTTGTACTACATTAGAAGAGATTGTAATCATCGAGTGATCATCAATAAAATCATCAACTTCAGAGTGGACGTAGGCAAGATCGCCGAACCACTATAAATCTCGTGTTTCTGTTCATTATTTCTGAATTGTGATACTCTGTTTGCTTAGATTTGAGATTTGTGTGTGAATATTGTTGATTTATATTCATATACTGGTGCTTTCACAACATTTGGGGTTTGTGACCAATTTTGGCGCAAACAATTTGATTTTGCGTAGTAAGCATCTTTGACTATCATAAGAAGAAATCTCCTCCAATTCTGTGTTTGCATTGTGTGTGTGGCGGGAGGTCTTATGGTAGTTACAGTTTCAAAAAGCATTGCGAATTGACTTTAAAATCTTTTGTTGTTCGTTTTTAAAGATAAACTGTTTTTGTTGCTCACACCAGTCCCATGACTGATTCGGAGTTTATTGTTTCTTTCCTAAACTCTGGGTGCTCAAATTTTTCTACACGAGCAGTCTAGAGTTGGGGTTTTCAGATAGTCAGATTAGTAGATTTTCTAGAGTTAGTTCAATCTTTGGATATGGACTGCACTTGCTTATCTTTGTGCATCGTTATTGGGAGTTTGAGCTATATCTGGATCGAAGTTTTGAAGATGGAGATTATCCGCTACTGATGTTATCTATTTTCTTTCCGCTGCTATTTGTTGTATCATATCTCTGATGTATATTGATATTCATTGTATCACTCTGTTGTATCAGATATTGTATATCAATGTATTATTCTTTTATTCCGCTGTGTTATTTACTTAACTGTGTTATAAGCTCCGGCGACTCGGATTTGAACGGTCGAATCTACGGCATTCGAGTACGATGTAAAGTATGGATGTCGATTTTCGAACGCGAAAATTTCAGATCGTTACATGTTTCGTTCAGTCCCAAAACGGACTTGTGTGGATGAATGCTGGTATTGCATTGTTGCCTAGAGAGCAGTATTATCATTCCAAGTGGGAGGTGCTATATAAAAGGTAAAACGTAGCCTCAAACTTCATTAATCAGGAATGACTAAAACATGGGAGATGCAGCAAGGCTAGTGGGTCGCTTACAAGTAGGGTATGATCATCCCTATCTAGAGTCGTTATCATCTCTCATTTGTATGCTCGGGGCCCAATAATGGAGGGGTGATCATATTCGGTACTATCCAGTAAGGGGTAGGCTGGTTCTGTGTTGGCAGATATCCAGGCGAGGTCCTCGGTGTTATTTTATCTAGAGATACACCATGACGGGCGATACCCCAATAGCCCAGTCATTGTATGGAACCCATTCTCCAATAAGGGTCGTACGGACTTAGTTGTGCCCAATTATGCTGAAACGTGAGATGCAAGCATTTCTGCTATATTCATATTTTACTTTGACTCCTAGACATTATTATAATATAAATAGTTTTTCTATAGAAAATGTTTTGGTTATCGTAAGGTAAAAACCCATCCATGTTTATGTGCGGCGTGGTCTTACGAGATACTTTTCATTTTCAAAAGTTTTCTAGAACTTTAAAATCCAATTGAGTGTGTTTTCTTATGCTGGTTTTCTAGACTGACTCGGGTGTTATTTTAATATATTGCTCAGGTCAGACCGAGTATATTATAGATTGCTTGGGATGCATTGGAGCTCAGGAGACGAGTTGGAGGGCGTCAAGTCGTATTCACGTATATATTATTATTCTGCTGCTTTGTTGATGAAATTATCAGCGATTATGAGGACATGATGCTATAACTGTCTAAGCTGATGATTGTGATTGTGGTTGTACTCTGATGGATGTATGTATATAATAGTTTCTCTTTGTAAAGATCATTGATATTATATTATCTATTATCCCGCCGTGATTGTGAGATTCTATATTGTTTTTATTTCTTTTCTCTTCTTCTTCCCTCTTTCTTTCCCATAACTATCTGTCTTTCCATTCGATTTGGGTTGAACATGTGTGGTTTATTGTCAACCTGAATAGTATGGATTGACGGGTCGTTACAGTTGGTATCAGAGCTTAGGTTGAGCGAATACCTAGGCTTTAGTGGGACCACTCATTTGAGATAGGGTAAGCGGGATCGTAGGATGAGTTTGATTGTGTATATATCAGCTCGTATTTGTTAGTGATTATAAAAATATTTTATATTATGTTAATTTATCTGTTGAATGGCTTATGAATTCTGGTCGATACATGGGACGCCATGATATCGATAGGGGTTTTTAAACACTTAAACAAGGCAACTGACACAGTATTGTTTTGAAAGTGGGTAAATGAAATAATTTTACCAAAATTATATTTTATATGTAAAGGAATAATTTTTTTTTGAAATTATTATAAGCTTTATATGGAGTGTTTGGTTGTTAATGGATGATAATATTTGATTATTATCATTTGTTGATCTAATAAAAGTTGTTATTATTATAACTTAAACAAAGATGAATAATTGAGGAATAATTTTATATTAGAAGGTGAATGTATAAATATGAATTATAGAGTATTGATTGATATTAAAATAATTAACATTTGTGAATGAAAATTGCATAAGTATATTTATAAATATGATTTGTAAATAGGAATGGATTTGAAACAAGAAGTTTGAGAATATAAATCCCAATTATTTTGAAAATCATTTTTCAAGGGTCTTGGAAAAATAAAAATATTATTATTTTAATATATATATATATATTGGTTAGAAATTTTTTGAGAAGGGATTTAAAAGAAAATAGGAAGCACTGAACTCACTTCAGTTGCTGGAAAATAGTTTCGATGATGACTGCAAATCCTCGACATTCATTTTGAGTTTTTAAGTGATGAATTGCTATCATTGAAGTTTTTTTTTTGGTAAAAAAAATTTGTTTTAAATTCCAAGGGTGTAATTTGATATATAAAGGAGTTAGGTATATATATTGATTTCAAAATGATATGAAATAGAACCGAGTGTTTAAAATCCTAAATATTCTATCTAAATGTTGAGAAAACATAAGATAATAAGTTTTTGAACTTATAAATTGGAAATGGTATGGATAAGAAAAGAATTTGGAATCGAGATATGAAATTAAAGATTTTAACTTAAATAAAATTAAATAAATTGAGTAGTGGATAAGATGAAATGGAATTTAACTTAAAGTGGAGTTAAATAAAATGAATTTTGGAATGAAAATTAACTTACGCAAAGTTAAAAGAGAATGAAATTGAAATTTAATTTGATTTGCAATGGATTAATGAAATGAACTAATAAAATAAATTAGTGAAATGAACATGAACTTGAGTTATAAAATAAAATTCAACTTGAGTTGCAAAATGAATTGAAGCGAGCTAATGAAATATGGTTTGATATGTTGTTTGTTAGAATTGAATCTGAACTAAGGTTGTGAAGTGAAAAAAAATAAACATGAGTATGTTGTATAAAATGTTTATAGTTAACTTAAGTAAAGGATTTATAAAATGGTTATTAAGTGTTGTTGGTATTAAAGAAATATACTAAGTGGAAAATGAATATAAATGTAAATGAACGTGAATTAGATAAAAGTGAATGGTGAATACAAATGTACACGAAATTAAAAGTTAATAAATTGAAGAAAAATAATTGAATGTAAGTTAATTGATTTAATTAGAATGTAAATAAATGGAATATAAATCAACTGAACATAAGTAACTTGAGTGAGAATGAGTTGGATGTAAATGGAAGTATAAATTAAAAGTTGACATTGAAAATGCAAATCGAAAAGGTTATGAATAAATTGAATGGATATTTTTTGTTTGATGACTTCTTTTGTTACATATAATTCATTTGCATATGGATATTGTAGTAGTTATGTTATATATTGATATTACTCTCCATATACATGTTCTCATTGGTTGTTGAGTGATTAGTAGGTGCGGATGGCGTATGCTTCGCATTTGGAGCTCGCTTTCACGCTATATTGATTATATATGCTTGCCAATGCTAAAATAAGGTACATATCTCGAATTACATAATGAATTTTTATATTTTTCCCTACGGGATGCCTCAACCTTGAAGATGAGATGTATATTTGTGATTATATATACATTGTAAAAAATTTACGATCAAGCTGCACAAAGGAGACACTGGCGAAATTTTCTATAAATTTAAGAGTTAGAAATTTTTTGAGAATTTTGAAATATTTTGATAACTAGATTTTGGTTTAAGTTATAATCTGAAATGGTTGAATGGATGGAAATTAGTTGGAATCTATGAATGAAATTAAGGACTTAGAAAATTGTGATAGCAAGTTTCGACAAATTGTTGAAAAGTAATGGGTTTGTAACATTTTTCTTACCTTGGAAATTTCTAGGACGAAATTCTTTTAAGGGGGGAGAATGTAACGACCTAGAATTTTAGTTATTTGAAATTGGAATATTTAATTAATTTTAAATATTTAAAAGTTAATTTTATAGATTAAATGACTTGAATTTCGAATATAGCGATTTATTGGATAATTTAATTGTTAAATCTAATAATTGAAAAAAGTTTAAATAATTGAATCTTGGGTTTTAAGTTGGATAAAAATGATTTAAAAGCTTATTTAATTTCTATTATTAATAATGAAGATAATAAAACTTTTAAATTGGATTTAAAAGTGATTTAACTAATTTTGAAAATAACTAGTTTTAATTAACGAGTGAAAAAAGCCTTTCGGGGCACAATCTCGGATTTCGATGAAACCAGTTTCATTGGATCCGTAATAATGAATTATAATACATCGCCAAATTTCATGGCAATCAGATGAATAGTTTGGCCATGCGAGACCGAAACGCATAGGATTTAATACTGAAAATCTAATATAATAATTGGGTTTAAAAAGCTATCTTAAGCATACGATAGAATTAGGTCTCGAAACAAGTTCCATTGCGTTCGAAATAGAGGTATAATAACATATAGAACGCCTGGCGGCATGTCTCCATTGGGGTTCAAAATTATATAGCTTGATAATTTAAATTTATATAATATATATATATATATATATATATATATATATGACCATTCATCGGCCTCAATCACCATCAGACCGTACCTACCCCATACTCTACACCGTTCATGCCATCCTCTCCCAAATGGAGGCCCGTACCTTTACTGGATTCTATATATGCACACAATCTTCTCCTCCAACCATTCTAAAAATTGAAATCAGAGAAAAAAATATGCAGTGAGTCGAATGGGTAATGGCAGCTAGGGTTGGGGTTTCTGCAGATTTGAAGTGAAATTGGATGATGTGGTGGATGGATTAGAGTTCATCAGAGGAGAGGGAACCTACTACAAGAGTTTGGGGGAGGCCGGCAATGTTTTGGGGTTGCGATTGCTGTATGGTAGAGTGAAAGAGGGCGAAGTCGCGACTTTCTAGAGAGGCTCGAGTTGGCTGTTGAGGGTATGGTCGGAAAGTGGAAGTGATGAGGAGGAGTTTGGTGGTGGTTGCTTGGCGTTTCCTGGAGGAACGACGAGCATTTGGCCATAGAAGTCACGGCCATGAAGCAGTGGACCTGGAGACGGGCTCGATTTGGGAAGATGAGGGAATTTTGAATTATATTGGTAATTAATTAATTGATGTAATTAGTTTAATTATATAATTATTTTAAATAACGATAACTTATTAATTTAATAACTCTCTTATACGAGGTTAAATTGAGGCATGGATTTTTGCGGTGCGCTCGTAATGACGTAGGCTTCGCGATGAAACTAGTTTGGACGAATTTGGAGACAATTGAAATTTGGGCTAAAATCAGACATCGTTCGATTTTAGTTCCAAACCGGAACGCCCGACACAACTAAAAATCAATGTGAGTTAATCTTACCATTTTGGTTAATCAGAAAAGTTATATGGTCAATAAATATTATTTATTGGATGTTTGGATATTTATTGTTGATCGTTATTGATTGTTGGATAATATACTAAATTATATTGCTAGTTGGATATATTCCCGCCCGTGGAGTGGATGAGACCTTATTACGTTCCCGTGTAAGAGCGGATGACCCTTGTTTGCGAATCTCGCCTCGAAACGGTTGATTTTTATATTATTTGATTATATATTGTATGTGATGCAGGGGGACGGCTTGGAGGGATCCAACGAGATTCCTCACACTATTGATTCAATTTTCATATATATTGTGATATATGATATCTGTGATGATATTAGATGACATGGATATGATTTTGTTTATTTAGGGCTTTAGTAACACTAGGCCTTGTTTTTGGTATTTTAAAATATTATAAAGTAATGAGTTGATTTAAAAATATATTTTAGAGTGATATTGGAAATTTTATATGTTTAAAATTTTTCTAAACTAAGAGTATGATTTTTAGATATTATAAGTTAATTATTTTATGAAATATTTTAAATAGAAATTTTCAATTTGTAAAATAAAGATTTTTAAAATTTTAAAATAACTCTGTCTTTTATAATTAAGGAATATGCTCTAAAGGAGAATTAAAAATATTTTTATATAAAAATTTGTTAACCATTATATATAAAGTAATTTATATATTTATATAGGTATATATATTGTAATGGAATTTACAAATGTGATAAGTTATAAATGTGAGATTTTACAAAAGAAGTGAAGATTTGCAAAATTGTATTTTTGTTAGTAAAAGTATGGATTTATAAACGGTGTTTATAAAATTAAAGGAAACTATTATCATGGGATAGATTGGGGAAAATAAATCAAATGATGGATTTATTACCAGATGTGGGATGGTATTTTAGAAAATAGTTGACTCTATTTTGGAAATTGAAGGTGAGGGTAAATTTGGGATTTGTTAAATGATATTTTATAAATTGAAAGAAATTTATAAAAGAAATGTACACCTATGGAAGCAAGGTTAAAACGGTTAAAATGATATTTCGAATGGGACTTACGAATAAATGAAATTCATAAAGGAAATAAGGTTATAAACGGAGTTCAGAAATAAATGGATTTTATGAAATGAAGTTCATAAAATAAAGGAGATTTATAAATATAGTTTATAAATATGGAAATGGTCATGTTGGAAATTTAGTATGGATTTTTATCATGGAAATACAACTATGTTTTAAAAAGTTGTTAATTTATATTAATATTGTTTAAAGGTGATTTACCAATATTTTTAATATTTTAAAATGTTAAATATTAGAATTATTAGTATGGTTTGAAATTAAATATAATTATTTATAAATAAAGTTTTGAAAATTTATTATTATAAAGTTTTTAAAATTTATTATTAGTATTTATAAAAATGTTAAAGATAAATTACTATTGTTATTTAATAATGTTTTGAAATAATTAATTATTATTTTAAAAAGTTTTAAGTTTAGTATTTATTTATTTATAATGTTATTAGTATATAGTAGTGTTAAAGGTAAGGGATTTGAATTTATTTATAATTGTTTCCAAGATATATAAATGAATTTTTATAAATAGATAGGGTTTTTATAAGAGGAGTCTATAATATGTTTTGGAAAAACGAAAAGGAAGACTGGTTAAAAGATAAAAGTGTTTTATAAATGGTTTTAAATATTTATAAAAGAATTTTAGAAATGGGTTTATAGATTTATAAAAGGAGTTTTATAAATGGTTTTTGTGAATTATAATAGGGTTTATAAATGGTTTTTGAGTTTAATAAAAAAAAGGAATCTTCCCAAGTGTTGGCGGATATACTTGTACCGTTGAGATAAGTATATGGATATTTTTCAAGTATTGAAAATATAAAGGGGTGAATGAATCTTTGTAAAAGTATTTTGGTTCAAATATTGACAAAGTGGTTTGAGTTATTAGTAGGATTTGTTATAGGAGGCCAGGTGTTGCTTGGTGCTTAACAAATGTTGTTTTTCCTATGGAATTAAATCCCTAAATGATTGTTTGTTATTCGATAGTTAAATAACCAACTGTCGAATTTGGACCTAAACGTAACTTTGGAAATATCTAGGAGAAACACGTGAGCTATATGGCACAGTCATCTCCGATGATGTTGTGCTGTGCGTATAAATCTCGTTTCATTCTCTTAGGACAATGATAAGGAAATCCATCCATTAACGGTTAGAAGGTGATCTTCGATCTTATCTTTGACTATTTATTTCCTAAAGAATAGGGGTTGAGTTTACCGGGAATTATCGAATGTTGTTTCGAAGAGACCGGGATCAGATATGCTATCCAAAAACCACTTTGATCCAACGAAAGCATTGCGAAGTGAAGACATCATGAGGATGATAAGAATTCAGAGATGGAGCTCAAGTGTTTCGTTCAGTACCTGAACGGACTTGTATGGAAGAATGCTGGTATTGCATTGTTGCCTGGAGGGCAGTATTAGCATTCCAAGTAGGAAGTGCTATATAAAAGGTAAAACATAGCCTCAAGCCTCATCAACCGGGAATGACTAAAACATGGGAGATGAAGCCCAGCTAAGTGGGTCGCTCCCATGTAGGGTATGATCATCCCTATCTAGAGTCGCTATTTTCTCTCATTTGTATGCTCGAGGCCCATTAACGGAGGGGTGATCATACTCGGCACTATCCAGTAAGGCATAGGCCGGTTCTGTGTTGGCAGGTGATCCAGGCGAGGTCCTCTGTGTTATTTTATCTAGAGATGCACCGTGACGGGCGGTACCCCAGTAGCTCAGTCATTGTATGGAATCCATTTCCGATAAGCGCCGTACGGACTTAGTTGTGCCTAATTATGTGGAAACGTGAGATGCAAGCATTTCAGCTATATTCATATTTTACTTTGACCCCTAGATAATATAAATGGTTTTTCTATATATTATTCTTCCACTTCTTTGTTGATGAAATTATCAGCAACTATGAGGACAAGATGTTATAACTGTCCAGGCTGATGATTGTGATTGTAGTTGTACTCTGATGGATGTATGTATATAACAGTTTCTCTTTGTAAAGATCATTGATATTATATTATATATTATTCCGCTACAATTGTGAGATTCTGTGTTGTTTTTAGTTCTTTTCTCTTCTTCTTCTTTCCTCTTCTTCTTCCCTATTTCTTTCCCATAACTATTTGTCTTTCCACTCAATTTGGGTTGACCATGTATGGTTTATTGTCAGCCTGAATAGTACGGATTGGCGGGTTGTTACACCTAATTTATTGCGTTAACACATGGCTGAATCATCGAGTGGACGCTACTCCATATACAACTTGCAAACCATTTTTTCCATCAATACGCACCTCGGAAAATCCTTGTATCACCGAGCGATCATGTTATCATGATAACTAATAGAGGATACAATAATCAATAGTCAAACAATCACTAGAAATAGCAATAAACTATCTATACATGTATTTATCCATATACACATACACACACATATACCACTTTATCTACATCCAATAATTCCATTCGATCAAGTGGAGAAATCAGGTCAAAATGTTCCCTAAATGCCGCTTGGAAACCTTTGGAAAAAATCTAAAATGATCAGACTACCCTTACACATCCCGACCCTGTTGGGTCAGGGTCAGGTTAACCCAATAGTCAACCAAGCTTAGGTTGACCTAACAGTCAACCACCGGCCAACCTGTGGTTGCACCACTGATGGTGACCGTTAACATGGGTCTGATGGCTCCTTTTGATTTCCTTCTCCTATATATTTTTCAAGATTTTATTTCTTTGATTTCTCGCTCGTTTTTGATTTGTTATTTTATCTCTACTATCATTATATTTCAAATTCACCAAAAAATTTGCATCGAAATCATTTAGAATTGCTCTAGAAATTGGTGTTTACAAAACTAGTTTTTAGAAAATATAAATATTTTCTTCATATATATTTCAATATACCTTTAAAAATCATTATAAATTTGAAATAAATTATATTCTGCATCTAAAATACCATAAGAGATTTTATAAACATTTTTATACGATTTTATAAACATTTATAATGTATATTGCTAATAAAATCACATTTTGTCACAAATATACTTTATTGAATCTTTCTTAAATTAATCCATATAAATTCATTTTAAATATGGTTTAAATCGTATTTTTTTTAGAAATCTACAATCTTACTTCAAATATCATTTTATAAGAATTTTACTAATTTTATATAATATTTGAGCATGTGTGATATATGCATACTTTAATTCACTTAAACTCTTCTCTTTAGATTATATCCATTTTTATAATAAATATGTATAAAGATCCATTTAATTTTGAATTAAATTCTATGATTTATGTAATTCATCAACATATACTAAATTTTACATTGATTTATTCATTCTAATATGATTATTGGCCTTATATTATCAATGTCTAACTCAATAATTTTTTATTTATTCACTAGTTTGGCCATTATCAACGAATCATTATTTCTTTGAATATAAAATCAAATCTCCAATTTATTTCAGATATATATCACTTCCATTACTGTCCAAACCCAATATATCATAAATTAACCCAAAATTCACTTGTAAAAAGTGGGTCTTGATCGCTAACGAAGCTAGAAGGTGTCTAGTGCAAGTGAATAATCTCCTTAACGTTTAGTATAGCCAATGATGCTGCTATCCTCGTACTCTTCACCAGAGTGAAATAGGTACATTTAGTCAAGCGGTCCAACACAACCCAAATGCTTTCATTTTCCCTCCTACTCCTAGGATGCCCATTAATGAAGTCCATAGAAATGTGCTCCTACTTCCACTGTGGAATATCCAACGAAAGCAATAATCCACTAGGCTTCTTTTGTTCCGCCTTCACCCTTTGACAAGTTAAGCACTCAGCAACATATTCCGCCACCTGCCTCTTCATCTTTGGCCAATAAAAAAACTATTTTCATATCACGGTACATTTTTTCGCCACCCGGATGAATAGTCATCTCGAAATGGTGACATTCACTAAGTACCTCATCTATCACTTCACCGACTACTGGCACACATAACCTTCTGTCTCACCTAACTCTACCTTTGTCATCAATTGAATAACAGTCCAAATGAGTAGATTGCTGGCCTCCCTCCAACTAGTGAAAGATACTAAACAACTCTGCATCTTTCTTATGCTTAGCCCCAATACAGTCAATAAACGCTGGCATAACTTCCAACGTTGCCAATGAAGTCGGCAACCGCTCCACTGAAAGTCAAAAATTAAAACTTGCAATGTGCTCCAACTGCTTCCACTCCATATACATCGAGCCTAACATAGTGTGCCTCCTACTTAATGTATCTACCACTACATTACCTTTTCCTGACTTATATGAAATATCAAAACCATATGAGGCTAAAAACTCCATCCACCTTTGCTGTCTCAGATCTTGGTCTTTCTACAAGAATAAATATTTGAGAATGGTCCATGAATAATTCGAACCTTTCACACAACAATTAAGGTCTCCATCACTTCAATGCAAACAAGATAGCCGTTAACTTAAGATTGTGAGTTGGATAATTCCTCTCATGGACCTTCAACTGGCTACTAGCGTATACCACAACTCTCCCTTTTTACGTAAGAATAGCTCCTAACCCCATGCTGCAAGCATCGGTATACACGGTACAAGGCTTCGTACTATTGGGAATAACCAAAATAGGTGCACTCATCAAAAAATCCTTCATGCGTACAGATGCATGTTCACACTTCGCATCCCAAGAGAAGAAAAGTTTTGTCTTATTAAGTAAAGTTAGGGGTGTAGAAACCTTTGTAAAGTCCTTAACGAACTTTCAATAAAAACCCGCCAAACCAAGACAGCTCCTAACTTCAGTGGCATTTTTTGGTACCTTCTAGTCTTGCACTATGGCCACATTTTTTGGATCAACTACTAATCCATGCTCTGACATGACTAAAAATTGATTCAAAAGTTTTTGAAAAACACGACTCATAAGATCCACGAAATAGGCAGGAGCATTGGTTAGTCTGAAAGACATGACTAACCACACATAAGAACCCTCTGACGTGCGAAAGGCAGTTTTCGGTATGCTCTCATTTTCCATCCTTAGTTGATGAAATCCTACGGCGAGATCTAACTGTGAAAATACTCTCGCTCCAACTAATTGGTCAAACAAATCATCGATGCACGGTAATGTATATTTATTCTTCCTTGTCAACTTATTTAGCTCATGGTAGTCCACACGCAACTATAAAGATCCATATGCTTTAGTGGTAAACACAAACGATGCTCCCCATTCAGACCTGCTTCTTCATATAAACCCTTTCTGTAAGAGTTCAAAAACTTGGGTGTCCAACTCCTTCCTTTCTCGAGGCCTCATTTTCCTAATGAGTGGTACAACTGGCTTTGTGCCTTCAACCAAATCAATATGAAACTCTATTTCTCATCGAGGAGGAAGACTAGCAATCTTTGCAATTATATCAGGAAATCTTTGTATGATTGGAGTGTATGCTAACTCATCCTTGGACAGATCCAACGAATATAGGTAACTCAACATCATCGACCCATTGGGCTCATAATAACCATCTAGATTACACCCCTGTCACTCCTTATATGAATTTCCCTTCTGTCACAATCTAGTATCGCCCCATAGCTTAACATCTAATCCATTACTCGTATGAATCCATACATCAAAAATACAAGCACAAAAGCATTACATATGAATTCCATACAACAAATCAATAATTTTAATTCTCATCAAACTATAGATAAGTGGGTCGATCCCTCAACGGGATTCGATAGCATTGTAGGGTTAGGCATTGTGTGAATGAGTCTCTAATTCAAATCTATCGACCATGCTTCTAGAAATAAAAGAATGTGATGCTCTAGTGTCAAATAAATCATGAATAGGAAGATCATAAATAAGTAAAACACCTTCCATAGTTGATGTAGAAGCCGCGTTTCCATATCCTCCGGCCGGTTGTGTACTAGCACTAGGAATTACTTCTAGTGCATAGGCCTTCACAATATGACTGTTTGTGGCACTCGATCTCCTCTTCCCAAGACAGGGCATATATTCTTCATGTGTCCATACTGGTCGCAATTATAGCGCCGTATCTTTGGTAAATCTATTTTTCATTCCTTAGCAATGTGACCACTCCTTCGACGACGGTTGCAAATGATGTCCCTCTTTTCCCTTTTCCATTTCAATCCTTTGCTCCTCTGTTCTTACACTTTGCCTTGGAATGGCTTTTCCACTTTATTTCTTAGGCACTTCCTTGGTATCCTCCTTTGTGATGCTGTTGAGCAATGCCATTTCCATTAGTTTTTTGTAAGTGGCTTCCACCGAAACAAGACTAAGTGCTAGGTCCCTCAATGGTTGGTTCAAGCCGTTTGCAAACCTCTTAGCCTTCTTTGCTGGCGTATTGATTAGCTCCATCCCATACGCTACAAGATCATTGAACTGATTCACATACTCCTTCATAGTCATGCTACCATGCTGTAGATGAATGAACTTCTCGATTGGAACTCCCTTCTCTGCCTTTAAGACAAACTTGGCCTCAAACCTTTTCTTGAAATTTCTCCAAATGATGTCCTCCTCATTTGTCTCAGCCACTACCATCTCCCAC
The DNA here is from genome assembly GCA_030737815.1 of Allium fistulosum. Lineage (NCBI taxonomy): Eukaryota > Viridiplantae > Streptophyta > Magnoliopsida > Asparagales > Amaryllidaceae > Allium > Allium fistulosum. Next base: position 641,313,547 of record CM060901.1, read on the forward strand.
TAGTTTAACGCCTCCCCATGTATGCGCCATGCAGCAAACTGCTACCTCATGGCATCCCCAAGACCCAAAACTCCAAAGATATGCTCGCATGTGCAAAGGCATGCCCTCGTATCCATAAAAGACTCAATTCCCATAAAAGGATTTCCATACATACTCGTGAAATATTTGTATAGTTTTAGAAAGCTAGTAAAGGGTGGGGGATTGGGAACCACCGCAGGTGTATGCAATACAGGTGTAGAGAGGTTAACATGGGCTTGGTCAGTGGCTTGTAAAAACCTACGGAACAACATGGGTATGTTCACTCTAGGTACTTCAGGCAACACATACTCGGATTCATTACCAGTCACGTTACTCATCTCTACTATCTGTAAAAAGGATTATTGGCAACTATTCTTCAAAGATAGTGAACTAGGCTGGAATAAATATGGTGTGTGATTTATGCTATATTATATTATACATAGAGAGATATATAAATACAAGTATGTTATCTCAATATGCCCTAGTATAGTAGGAATCGCTTAACCTAAGCTCTGATACCAAATGTAACAACTCGCCATCTACGTTAGCCTAATCCACATCTAAATGTGGTACTAGCATCGCAGGTACCATTGACGATGGATCATTTTTATAAAAATTATATAACAAATCATAAAGTTATCTACAAAAATATCTAAATTTACTAAAAACTCATAGCAAAAGGAACTAAATATAGTACTGAAAATAAAATATTGTAATCATAGAAAAATAAATTAAACTGTAACCGATAATCTCTAGTTACATAATGTCTCTAGACATTTAAAATAAATAAATAGTTTGGATGTTTGGGAAATATATATCAAATAAGTAATAGATAACTAATAAGTAGATGGGAATTTCTATTATACCACTGCGTCTTCGAAATCACTGCCGATCCTCTCTACCTAACTATTAAAGTAACAAAAGGAGAAAGGAATAATGGGGTCAACCATATGTCTGGTGAGTGATACGCATCATATAAGTATATATATGTAAAGACTTGTTTTTTTGACCATCGGAAATTGACACTAATTCATCCTTGGTATTCACGTGCCGCAAATCCAAGTGTTGGAGAGGCGGTTATTTAACGGAAAAAAATAGACAGAACATAATCTTACACGAATAGAATAACATATATTATTTCAGTATATAATCTTTACTGCGGAAATTTAAATACATTTATCAGAGTTTATCCAAAGCTCGGCCTGGATAGTTATAAATACCTATCCTTACAAATGCTGAAAACAAAAAACACAAATGTAGTGGGGATGTGAATGGGTAATTATCTACAAGAAATCTTCAGCTCCAAGCTCCATCCAATTACTCCAAGTCAAACCTGAACTACTTGGTTGCCCAGGAAAATTTGGGCACCCAGAGTTTAACAGAAAAGGAAAATAAACTCTAGGTCGGTCATGGGACTAGTGTGAGAAACTCAAAATCCGTGTTTTTTGAAAACAAATATATCTCATATGACCACACCGCACATAAACACGGAATGGGTTTTTACCTTATGATAACCAAAACATTTGCTATGCAAAATCTGGGGATATTATTTTTAATGACATTCTTTGAAAACACTTTGCAATTAAACTTACTAATCTTAGCCGAAATTGTTACCATTATTAAATTTCGGATATGTTAGGCTCTACAAACAAGTCCGAAGGTACTTATTGAGGAATAGATTCCATACAATGGCAGGTAAGGAACTACCTTTCATATAGTACATCTTTAGAGGGATGTACTGAGGATCGACATCTTCGAAACCTCTGCACCTGACAAGGCCGGCCTATCGGCAGACCAATCTTGGTGGCTGATAGAACCGAATATGACTTCACCCTGGTCGCAACCGACCTATTCGGGATCCCATAGCATACACAATATACTCGAGTTATATAGAGTAATCTAGAAGGGTAATGACTACACACCCTTATGGGCGCGACCCACATAGCCTCACGGCATGCCCTGTCTAAGCCATTTTCGAGTGATGAGGCTCGAGGTAACGATTACCTTTTCACATAGCACGTTCTACTTTGAATGCCACACTGCCATTCCATGATCACACAACTGATTTCTATGAACGTATAACTCCTGAGCTCGTACATCTCAGGAAAGAGTGTTAAGCTAAGAGAAGTTGCCTTCTCCACCACCAAACAGATGATACGTTCATATAGATCAATCAATGTAACTAGAAATGCAATGTCAGACATTCGTCCATACAAGTTATCCAGGAACTGAACAAATCGAAGGTACTCTCCTACCACATCCTGTCGGGAATTACCCCTACGATTAATAGTGAGAAGTCTTTGCACCGAAGATTTCAAATGGAGCACTACTGTCACTAATAAGTGATATGGAAAAATTCCCCCGAGGGTCAGTGACAAGCAGCCCTACATTCCATCTTCCAAATCATATCATCTGATGTCTTTTATTTTCGAACACGTAAATTGGTTCAAAGTGGTCTTTGGATAGGAATCTACCATATTCGACCCCGGTTCCTTCGAACCAATTAGCGATAAAAATATGTTAAGTGAACAGGGAATTATTCTTTGATTGATTAATCCAAATATCTTCTAGAGATATATCTCTTTAAAACATTCTTCCGGTACATACGGAATCATTAAACCTCTCTTTGACTTTGGAATTACCAAATCAATTTTAGAAATCATTTTAGAAAACATTACTGAGTAAATAGGATCATGGAAATTATAGTAATTCTACTATATATCAATTTCTATATTCAATCTTTACTATCCATCGAATAACGGTGAGATTGCCTTTTAAATTCTCACGGATAGCATGGATTCCATCCTAAGAATTTAATATCAAGTATAAGAAGATTATTTCTATGCAATCCAAGTTGTTCAAATTTGGAAAATTATATCTTTTTTACTTTGGGGAAATTTTGATCCGGGTAAATCAAATTTACTATCCCCTCCGTCAGGCTAGTCCGGGTAGCTGGGGAGGGCAGGCAACTGGTTTTCCAAACCCAAGGCTAGAGGCTACCTCTCTATCACCCATAAGGTGGTCAAGTTATTTGATCGACTATAAATCTTTTAACATACTTAATTTACTTTTAATTATTTTAGAGTATCAGGGCTTTCCCTTCGACCTGTTTCATTCCTAATCCGCATTTTCTATAACACTCACAAATGGAACAAATGTACTAGCCATTTTTGCATACTCATTTTTAAACCTCTTAATCATTTTTAAATTACTTAACTATTTATTTGAAAAGGTTCACAAAATATTCGAAAAAGAATAATTAAGTTAAAACCATTGTTTGCAAAAGTTATTAAAAGTGCTACGAATAGTGCTGCAAATAGTGTTTTCAAAGCTTATTTGATCAAAACAACTTTCCGACCATTTAGAAATCCATTTTTATAACTCAAATCTCTTTTAAAATATTATAATATATTTATAAAGATTTCCACATTTTTAAAGAAATTTAAAATAAAAATTTTAATGAATCTCATTTTGGATTTCGAACTGCAAAACTGCGATTATTTTGAAAACTTGTTTTGCTCATATTTCAAAATCTATTAAACAAAATCTCAATTTTCTTTCTTCATTAGAAAATTATGATTATAAGGATTCAGAAAATTCTTATTACAAGGAATTCCTACTCCGAATCCATTGTTTAAATGAATTGCACTTTCTACGGTGCAAAATCGCGAACTACCTTTACGCGACGTGTCTATTTTTGACTCAAATTTCATAACTTTTCAAAATTTTCCCAAATCATATTTTTGTGTTTATAAAACATTTATAAACCATTTTAAAGAGGTTTAACAACCTCGTGTACATCATTTCATTTATTAAAGAAAAGTGATTTCCTTTGTGATTTTCGACGTGTATTAAACATGACTTGTTGATACAATCAAACAACATATTATCAACATCCAAACTTGATAAACAATCGTCACAACCAAGCACAATAAAACATATATATCATCCAGTATATCATAATATAAATATAGTTTCCACCTTCATTTTGACTTGAACTATTTTTGAATCGGCTATAGCTTCACTACGATTGCTTTAAACTCTATGGAATCGAGCTCCTAAGCTTTGAATGAGCTCGACCTAGCTAGGGAAGTCACGGCCTAAGCATGAGGAAGTGGAAGGGCTCGACCAAGCATTGATATAGGTTTGGCCATGAGTTTTGATGGGAGAATGGAGTGATTTGAAGTGGTTTTAAGGTGTTTATGCTAATATATATATATATATATATATATATATATATTTGTGTGTGTGTGTGTATGTATGTATGTATGTATGTATACACACACAAATAATTTAATTTCTTTTTGTATTTATTTTCTCCATAATTTTGCTAACATTGGAAGCCATTAAAATAGCTTGAAGAAGGAGGAAGAAGATGAAGAATAAGTGTTAGGAACTTATGAAGAAACGAGTGGGTATTTATAGGAAAAACTTAGAAAAAAATATCTAAACACATAATTACCTTTTTACCCTCAACCCACACCCCCTCATCACCTCATTCTACACTGCCACCCCCCTCCATGTCCTCTCTTCCATGTACTAGCCCATATGAGTGTACTTTGGTGTGTAAGATGAGTTGATGGTTGCTTTATGGTTGTGTATATATATATGTGTGTGTGTGTGTGTGTTTAAGTGTATATCTATATTTGTGTGTGTGTATACATTCACGTATGTTGGGGTGTGCATATGTATGTTATATATGTGCACATGACATATAAATAAGGTTGCAACACCTTTGAACAACTTCCATTTGTTAAATCGTTAAAAAGCGGGAAATCGATTCCCGGTCATATTTTTGCTTATTAATTTACATATAAATGTAAACAAAATTTGAAAACTAATTTCTTATCATTTTTAACTAATTTAAAATGATCACATTTTATTTATAAAACCCTATAAATTAATATTAACAACAATTTACATAAATTGCTATTATGTCGATAAAGTGATACGAATTTTCTTATATTTTCAAATCAAGTATATATCCTCATAAAATTAGTACAAATGATTTATTATCACTTTATAACTATTTAAAATGAATTATTATCATTTAAAAACAATTATTTGAATAATTATAATAATTTTAAATCATTAAATCTCAATTTAAATTCATACATCAACATTTAAATATAAGGGCATCACTGATGATGTTATAAATACATTTAATTCCCAAAAATAGAAAAATTGATTGTATTTCATTTCTTGTTCAATTACAAAAATAAGCGTACGTATCCAATTCGTGTGCTATGTTTTAATAATATAGAGCTTTTTATCAATAAAATGGTTTTCGACCTTTTTATTGGTATATCTTTCCAAAGGAACTATATTTTGGAACATTCTTCCGAAATAAGTTCATTATTATTAATTATCACTTAAAACTTGTTTATTTACGTAAAATAATGTATATTTGAATATTTGAAATAATTTAAACATCTTTAATTAAAGTGATCAAATTAAAGTGATTAAATTATGGGTGGCTACCAAAACAAAAACTCGATAATCTTACCCTAAACATTATTTTATAGAGTCAATTCTATATGGTATACATAGATCATCCCTAACCTGATTCGATCTTTTATTCGAATCCACAACTTTACTTCTGAACTAGTATTGATCCCTCGATCCTCTAGTGCGGACTTCGATCGGGCTTTCCGATTAGAAATTTTAGTTTTCCTTGCACAGCTCTCAACTATGATAGAGAACTTAAGTATCCAACCATGAACCCTAATCAATGTTCGTCTTCAAGTATCGAGTGATAAATTCTTTTTCGAACTAGTGTAAACACTTCCAAGTTACATACTCGAATCTTAGATCAGAATCGTGTGAGAAATGATTTACATACCTCATACGTACTTATTAACCTTTTCAAAATATTTATGAAAACATTTCATAAAAGTAACTTGTGAGAGCTTTTGATTTTAGAAGCGTGGATAAATTGGATTCTTATCAGTGTATTATATGTGTGTGTATCATACGAATATTTTTATATATATTTCCACCAAATCAAAGCAGCACATGTATTTTTCTATATACCCATTGTTACGTGGTCCTCGGAATTTAATGACATATACAAGTGATAAAATATTACAAAGTCAAGTGATAAATATTGCAAGTGTTTTCTTTCAAAACCATCATCTTATAACTTAATATTTGTATGAGCCTAAATTCACAACGTATGCACCAGAAGCATTATGATTTGAGCACAGAACATCATGTTGGCCAATATGCTATTTTAATTTTGTGGAAGCTTATTATTCACTAAAAATCAGTTTTTTTTTTATAGAAATCAAACAACTATTCTTAAATTTACAATAAGTTCTTTTATAAATCTAGATTTAAGAATATTGCATATAGTCATTCACTTAAACACCACAAGAACTTAAGCAAAGGCAGCAACTTTATAAACGATTATTATATAAAGTGGACACAGCATAACCATACAAACTTATTTTTTTTAGATCTAAATGTTAGGATTTCAATATAGCTTAAAACTGATTAATCATGAAACCCTAGATCTGAATAGGTGACCATACTGATTTAATTGAAAAATAATAGAGGAAAGTAAATGGGTTAGCGGAAGTCATACTGAATTCATAGTTGCTGTTGGAAAAGTAAATTTGGTTTGGTTTTCCATATTGACACAAACCCTAGACCTTATATTAGATCTAAATTCATAGTTGCTGCTTTCATAAACTGATTAAGAGAAAAAGATAGATTTAAAAGATGAGAGTTGGATCTGATCTTCCAAATTGACATAAACCATAGATCTGAATTCCATGGAAGAGATTAGGAGAATAACCGGAGCTTATGTAATTTGAGAACCATAATCCATTATTTATAATATTGGCATTTTCTAATTTAGCCCTTCAAAAAAATAGAATTGCCCCAGTATCTACACATTAATACCATGACCTTTATACTTGTAAGTCTTTTAACTTTAATTCATAATTTGATCACTTTAATTAGGCTTTACATCAAAATAGCACGACACGTTTATTTTACATATGTCACCCACATATTGAAATATTCCAACAATCTCCCGATGGGTCATATATGTAATAACCTTATAAATGTGTTTAACTTTATGAGCTCCAAAATTTACTATTTATAACATAAGGTGTTTCTAAAACAATCTCATCCATTAACTATGCTGACAAAGGATCAAAGTGGCTTTCGTTACCTTCAGTGTAACTAAACCAATCAATAGTCACATTTACCAACACAATCAAACGACATATATTAATCATGAGTGCGTAGCATAGAAATTACATGAGATGTTATCTATACATGTCTATTTCCAACTGGTCCTACCTTAGTGAGATCAAAACGTTCAGTATTTGAACAACTTAGAGTGCAAACAAAACTTTATTACATTATTTCTGATCAGAAAAAAAGAACTTGATATATATCTATAACCAAAGTATAGAGCAATGTATCATATGACAGTACCAAATACAAACACCCCCTGAACCAAAATATTCTTACATAAAAGTTACATCAATTAAGCTAGATGCTCATGAAAGACCTTGGGTGATAATTCTTTTGTAAGCAGATCCGCCATAGTGGAGTTTGCAACAGTATGCTCTATGAATTATAATCTATTTTGCACTCTTCCCTTGCTGGAACAAAATATGTTGCTTATTGTTACAGTATTACTTTAATGATATTTCAATTTCTTTATTCAATAGTCCATTACTTTATGAAAAAATTATACAATTATTTTCCATCGTTGGATGCCCGATAATGGAAAATAGCAAAAATGACTATAAGTATTTGTACGACAGCTTTCCTTATATAGCTTCATCCAAAAAAAATAACAACAACAATAATATTATTGTTATCTAAAGTGGATCTTTTGTACTCTTGGCATCCAAAATATTCGGACTGTAATGCCTCATGATCTCCAAACAATTTGTCTTGAGCATATAATCCTTTGTTTCTTAAAGATATCTCATAACCATTTTGGTTACTAATAATTGATCCACTTTTAATATCAGTAAGATATCTACCAAATAATACACGCAATATCCATATGTGTATATGCTTTACCATGCATTAGACTCCACAGCGCAAATGCATGAGGAATCTTTTGCATTTCTTTAGCTTCAAGGATGTTCTTATATTACTATATAAGACAACATTTGTCTATTTTGGAAAAAGAGAATTGATTTGCAGTTTGCATACCAAACCTCCCCACCCCCTTCCTTTTTTTTAAAGCCTTATATGCCTAGCCTTTTGTGATAATCCAAATAGCACTCCATGAATGATGATGGTGTATTTGAATCTCTAATAAAAAAGAGTAATCCATAAGTGGTTTCTTAGTTGTTTCATCAATGTCTCCATTGAGTAACACGACTTTAATATCCCTCTGGTATTGCTTAAAATCATAATCTACAAGTTTCAAAATAATTCTAAAGAGTCTTTTAGTAAAACCAAAGATAAAGTCTCTTTAAAAATAAAACATTATTTTCCTTTTGAGTATAGTATTTTCTGTAATGAGTCTTATACCTTTCCACATTACTCGTTTGATCCGCTTTTGTTTTGAATAATTATTTATAACCAATGATCTTGTTACCTTAAAGTGGTGGGAAAGATCTCAAATTTTATTATCCTTATTATAGATTTAGACTATATATTCATACCTTAAATCCACATTTCAAATTAGTACATTATATGGATTGATGCGAGTCCAAAGAATCATCTTCACTAATCCAATATTATCTTTATGAAAAAATACTATATAGTCATTGGAATAGTATTTCTTCTTTTCAAGTGGATTTCCTTAGTGACCTTGCACTTTGAGGTTGTTGAGTTTGTTTTTATGAAACAATAACCTTAATTTGAAGAAAATTTAATTTGATATTGTCTTATTATGGTTCTTAATCTACTTCTTATTAATGAAAGGAAACAAGTCCTATATATTATCTGAAGAAGTAACCGTAGTTGAATCAAAGATAATGATTCTTCTTAAATACAATGATGCATACCTTAAAATTTTGTTTAACATTGTCTTATTATGATTCTTAATTTACTTCTTGTTAATGAAAAGAAAACAAATCCTATACATTATCCGAAGAAGTAACTGTAGTTGAATCGAAGATAATGATTCTCCTTAAAGACAATGATCCGTACTTTATTTCTCCCTCCAAACTCAACATCCTAAAAAATTGTAACATTTCTCGTCTTATAATATTTTCTTAGCGTGGGTTCATAAAACCTATAGCTTTTAAGTTGCTTAGAATACTAATAAAGCATTCACTATCTTTAGTGCCTCAATCTACAATTGTTTAGTAGGTTGAAACAAATAATCATATTAATCACCGAATCAAAATTTGAGACTTTATTATAAAAGGTATTTAGCATAGGTAGATATACATAAGCTATATTTTAAACATTAAGAGCTTTAATTCCAACAATGTTTGTAATTATTCATAAATCAATCTTATTATTTCTAAATGAACAATAATAACCCAATTAGTTCATATTAGAAATAGAAAACCGAAATCTATCTAAATGACAGCATAACAAAAAATATCAAATAAATCCAAACAATATTACTAAAATCTCAATAATATCTTAAAAATATCTAGTAAACTTTACTTTATATATCTGTATATCTTATTAAAGAAACAACTATAAATATATTATATGTTATTTCTTTTCTTCTAGATCCTTAGCGACTTCTTTACCCTTATTTATACATATATTTACAATGTACGATAAATATGTACTTTTTATCTTACCATGCTTCAATCTCTCTTCTTCTTACCACAATGTGAAATGAGCTCAATAAAGATCATTTTATTCTTAAGAAAATTAATAATAATCTTAAAATGGTTATACTGTGAATAAAGAGAGTACAAGAAAAAAAATAACTTGAGTGCCTTTAACTTTTGAAGCAATATTTTCCATATAGTACTTATTTATGTTTCCTTTATTTTGACTTTATAGAATCAAGCAATATAAAGCGTTTCGTTTCTCCTTACCATTTTAACAAAACGCTTTTCATTCTCAATAAAGAACTCCTTAAAATTGGTTATCCCTACGAATACCACATTCTTGAAAGCTTCTAAAATATTTTTACTTTATGATCTTTTGACTCTTACTTTTTGAATTTTCTCGCCTTTGAATGTTCTTCATGACATTATAAGAGCATTCAACCATAATATGGGTGGTTGTGACCCTCCTAATTGCAGGAGCTAGACCCATAAAGTTAAGAACAAACAACATGTTTTCTTAATAATCATTTGAGTTAGTCCCAAACAAGATCATAACATTAAAATTGGCAGACACTTTAGTCAAATTAGTTGAAAATTGAACAAAAATTAAGGATTGACCGGATATGCCCATATCCAAATATCAGCCATAGTAAATTCAAGTAATTGGTAAGTCTCTTCTCAAGGTACCTCGCACAATATTAATATCAAGTCTTTGGACAGTGATACTAACTGTAAGTGGTACTCTTGTTGTAATGATCAAACACTGATAATAAATTCAAGTCGAATAACAATCTTCCTTTGGGCCGATTAGTTATTCACTTGTAAAACCTTATAATTATCACATATTTATCACCACACATGTGTAAGTTATTCAGCCAAATATTAGTCTTCCTTTGGGCCAGCTAACATCTGCATGAATAAATACACACAAATATCAAACATTTTCATGAACAACTAAAATAAGAGAGGTCACTTTGGTGACATGTTATTTCAATTAGCTCACTTGGAATGTAGGATATTTGCAATTAGTCCGCAAAGAGACACCAAAAATATATTTGAATTTATTTCTTAGTGTATGTACAATATTTCAAGTGCTATAAAATACTCCCAAAAGCATTTTAAGTCTATATGACACTTAAAAATCTCAAAATTATAACCGTGGCACAACATGTTATAGTCTTTTACTTTATGTATGTGGTTACATTCATGATATTTTCTAAATAAGTATGATACAAGATATCATAAATAAATCACATCACACATGTCATGGATGAAAGCCAGAATTAAATGCCATATAAAATTGTACATAAATGGCATAGTAAATGTTGTAATAAATAACATGAATGAATGTAGTAACTATAATGTATATCTGAACCACAATCTAGTTATACAGAATGCTACTATACCACTTTATCTTTAGTTTATTATTTGAATACTTAATTAAGGTCAATAACCATGCATTTTGGCAAAATATGAAAACTTCATCTCCTTTTATTTCATGATAACCAAAGCATGAAAATGAAACTTATTTTTAATGAGCGGGCCATACATATAAAAAACCTGTATCTATCAAATATAAATGCATCAAATAATAAACAATATGTCTTTTCTTATTCCAAATACAAACATGCTCCATCGTTAAATTTATTGCAACGACGCATTTACTGCATTTATGATAATAAATTAATTTATTTATTACTATAACTACCGCATTTAATGCAATTGTGATATAAATAAATGCAATTGACCATTATGTGGTCCAAAATGTAAAGTAGTGTAATGTTTAAATTTATTTCAATAAAAAATAAACATAAACACATTAAAGGAGCATACTTTATTTATAATTAACCAATATTTCTGAAATAACTCAAATACCTTATATAAATATCCAAATTACTTAATCAAAAGTTAAGTAAGGTAAAATAACCATAGAACCAGATTTAAATTTCTTGCATAAATGGTTCTAAATTATATATATCTGTTTATACTATTTATAAACATTAAAAAAATGACTGTACATATCAGATCCTAAACATTCCTTACCTTAAAATTCACAACTTATTTATAAAAATATACAATAATAGACATGTGAATGTTTTAACCAATATAAATTATTTTTCAAAATTTAGAGGAAGTTAGATTATTTCTCATAATTTAATGATTTCAAAATTCTATCCTATTTCATAAATAACATACAGATTATTTAGATCTATCTATCTTTCTACACCAAAACAATTTCATAAATTAGCCTTTTAATTTACAACAAAAATTGATATAAACCAAATCCAAAATCATCATCGAAAAATTCTTGATCCATAGATCTAGCAGATCTGAAACTTAAGTAATATTATTACAGGACTTCTAAAAAAAGTTCAATTCAAAACTTACTCATAATTAAAAGAAAAAAAATTCCAATGAAATGAATTATGGGTAGCTCCGATACCACTTGTTAGGATTTCAATATACCTTAAGACCGATTAATCATGAAACCCTAGATCTGAATAGATGACCCACACTGATTTAATTAAAAAGAAATAGAGGAAAGTAAACGGGTTAGCGGAAGCCATACCTGAATTTATAGTTGCTGTTGGAAAAATAAATTTGGTTTGGTTTTCCATATTGACATAAACCCTAGACCTTATATTAGATCTAAATTCATAGTTGCTGCTTTCATAAACTGATTAAGAGAAAGAGATAGATCTAAAAAATGAGAGTTAGATTTGATCTTCAAAATTGACATAAACCCTAGATCTGAATTATTTTCATGGAAGAGATTAGGAGAATAACTGGAGCTTATGTAATTTGGGGACCATAACCACTTATTTATAATGTTGGCATTTTCTAATTTGGCCCTTCAAAAAAATAGAATTGCCCCAGTATCTACACATTAATACATGACAATTATACATGTAAGCCTTTTAACTTTAATTCATAATTTGATCACTTTCATTAGGCTTTACACCAAAATAGCACGGCACATTTATTTTACATATGTGGTCCACATATTGAAATTTTCCAACACTAAAACACAAAAATACTATAGGATAATTAAAGTAAGTAAATATTAACATCATTGGCATAAAAATAAAATTCATGTTCATACAACTATTAATCAATGAATATTGGGTTGTTATTATTTTTTGATTTCCTCCAACCTTTTGACAAAAGAAACTATTGATCATATACTACCTACTATGTGTACATTGGTTCCGACCAAATGTAAAGATATCAAAACCATTGCTCGTTGTTTAAATGTTCAAAAGTTCAGTCGGTAAATTTTGCAAACAATTTAGATGCATTAATGACATATGGAAGAGAAAGCGCATAAAAGGTGATGACAAAGTAGATAAAAACTAGCAGTAAATAGGCAAACAAAAGTGAAATATACATATTTCTGTTATATCACTATCATATTCATGCAAATTAATCAGAGACTATCATACATAGAATCAATTAAAGACTGTTGCGAGAAGAGTAATCAACACGGAGCGAAGCGAGCGAGAGGAGTGACGCAAGATGGAGAAGTTGAGACAGTTGAGCCGATTCATGTGAGATGGAGGATTGAAGGTAGTGGAGATGATCCAACTTCAACTTCATCATGCACCGATTGTGTAACAACCTGCCTTTTTGGACGGTTTTAAATCGATGATAAACCACACACGTCAGACTCAAACCATTCAAAGGGGCAGATTGTTATGGGGTAAATAAGAAAAAGAAGAGAAAGAAATAAAACAAATACAGAATCTCGTAGCGGAATGACAAAATATAATAATCAAATAACAGTTCATGAAGCTGTTTTACAAATACATTTGATTATTCTTTACTACACAAAGTCATAGTTACATAACAGGAATAAATAAATAAATAAATGCGGAACAACATGATGCGGCGGAAAAATATAATACATAATAATCGTACAAAATCTTCGTCTTCATCCTCCAAAAAGTAGTCTTCGATAAACTAAAAAGCTCAGACTGACCCGAGCGAATTGAAAAGACAAAACACTCGAGTCAAAACTAAAAGATCTTATATAAGTTAAATCAACAATAAATAAATATGAGTGTAATGGAGTTGGAGATGTTTACGGGGTTTGACAATCTCCTATCCAGTGTCTAACGTGGGTGCAATAACTTAAGAGATGTTCGGAATTACCATCTCCTAAGGATCCGTTAATCTATCTACTATGTAGTACAATATGCTATTATAATAGTGTCTATAGTAAATTAAAGTATTAAAATAGTGTTAAGGCGTTACCTATATCCCCCTTAACACATTTTTATATAATGATGTAGTCTATATAGATACTGTAAACTCCACCCGTAGGTGGGCTATCAGGAAGCTGTCCATAGGTACGACACAAAACAAACTCGTAGAAGGCGCAATAAGACATGTGAACGTGGCACTCGAGGCAATGCTAGTGTAGATATACCAATTGTGGATCCGGACCGGTGGTAACACATAGCAGCTACTACCGCCCACCTCGGAACACACTCCCAAAATCAAAATCGAGGAGTGGCCACTAGATCATCACAAAGTCATAATATGGTATCGAAGAAATGTGTTCGATCGGAGATGCGACCTCACTTGGCCCGGCGTGGCTCCTGTTTTAGTCACATCTAAGCTGACTCATGGGAGTCGGGGTCATGTAAATACCTCATACAGAATCATTCGCCAAACCATCCTACTTCATTTCTGGAATCTCCACCACGTACACAGTTGTTAAAGTGGTTTTCGGTATTGGCAGAGAGTATGACAATATCCGATCCCGATCTCTTTAACAACCAAACGCTTATTTCACACCGGGTGGTTCTTTTACATTTCCAAAACCATTTCATAATTAATATCAAAATATCATATTCGATTTCAAACCATATCTCTTTCGAAATCATATTCACTTTCAAACTATATTCACTTTCAAAACTATATTCACTTTCAAACTATATTCACTTTCAAAATCGCATTCACTTTCAAAATCATATTCACTTTCAAAACCATATTCACTTTTGAAATTTATCGATAAGATAGGTTAATTAAATCATCATTCCAAAATCATCATATTTACTCAAATATGTCATTTTACAAAAGGGATATCAATTCCAAATTCCAACTTAGTTTGTATCATCATCAAGGATTTAAATATAAATACTTCAACTTTACACAGTCTGAAATTTTAGAAAATAGTTTAGATAGTCATAAATAGTTTTTAATAGTTTAAAAATAGTTTAAAATAGATTAAAATAGTTTAAATAGTAAAAATAGTTTAAATAGATTTAAATTTGTTTTAATTAGATTTAAAAATAGATTACATAGATTTAAATTATATTACATAGATCTTTAAATAGATTAAATGAATTTAAATTATATTAAATAGATTTTTAAATAGATTAAATGAAATTAAATGTTAACCCGCCTTTTGGCAAGGCCGTGGAAAAGAGGATTTAACTGAATCAACTGCTCCTTTGTCGAGACTGGAATACGATGGGTTGGAGCCAGCTAGATGGACAGTCGGAGATGGTTCGATATACATGGATCGGCCTAGGAGGTTCGGCAGGTGCCGCTCGGCCAAGATAGTTTGGTCGGTCCTGTTTTAGCATGGAGTGGATCGGCAATAGAATGGTTTGGACAAGGTAGCTCAGAGGTGGCTCAGTCGAGTGTGGCTCGGTCAGGATGGGTTATTCGGTCTAGGAGATTGTTCGGCAGGAAGGTGGACCGGCATCGAGTGGCTCGGTGATTGATGGATAAGGTTTGGCCTAGGTGGTTCGGCAAGTGCCCCTCGGTCAAGGAGGGAAGCTCAACATGGGTCGACCATGTAGGTGGTTCGACAAAGGGCATCGCTCGGCAGCCTCGTGTCCAAGTAGTTGTTGCTTCGGGTCAACTTCGTGGAATGTGGGTCGACTATGTAGAGGCGAGCGGATTCGAGTCCCTGAAGGCGTTTCCCTGGGTTGGCTTCATGGGTTCTGGATCAGCAACAAGAACGTGGATCGGTGGCTTTAAGTCGAGGTGCTCGTAACTTCAGGTCGGCGCGAGTATATGGTTCAGTTACTTCGAGTCTCCAGGCTCCTTTCTTCGAGTTGGTGGTGTGGTTCGGTTAGAACCAAGGTGGGTCGGCCTTGTTTTGTGGGTCGGTCACTTGAGGCTTCTGGGTTGCTTCGAGTCCTTTGGCTACATGCTTCGGGTCGACTTGGTGGCTATGGTGGATCAGCACCGGATAGGGTAGAATGTGGAGTGGATCGGCTTTCCTGGGTCGGTCAGTCTGGTTCGGCTGTGGCCCTGGTGGACCCGGATTACTCAGGAAGCCCAACAACTCGGGTTTTGCCTATAAATACAGCATGTAGGGCTTCAGAAAAGGGAACTCCATTCTGTCTCCCTTCATCTTCTACACTAAGGTTGCTCTGCCATTGTTGTTCTTAAACTCTGGATTGTAACTGTAATTGATTCTAACATCAATAAATAGGAAATTTCTGGAGTGGACGTAGGCCGGAGTCAGCCGAACCACTATAAATCTTCTGTTCATACTGCTTTCTTTTTAATTTTTACTGTTCTTCACATTATTACTCTCTACATACATTCTATCTGTTGTCTGTGACTATTGATTGGTGCCTTCATCTGGATTTGGGTGTTAGTGACTACTTTTGGCGCTAACATTTTGGTGCTTTCACTGAGAACTGAACGCAGGGATTTTGAAGTTAGGATTTTGGATTCAAAAGCTTAGGAGCTTGGATTCTAGAAAGCAATGGCTAGGCCACCAACAAGGAAGCAAGTGATAGAAAGAAGCAATCAAGAGGGAAGTCAAGAGGCCTCCTCTGGAGCTGGAGCAGGTCAAGCATCCATCTACATCACTAGAGACGAGATGGAAGCAACGATGAAAAGATAAGAGGAGATGATGCAGACTCTTCTCAAATAGTTTGGACAAGCAGAAACTGTAGGAGATCAGATCCATGGAGCTGGATCAGAAGCACTCAACCAACAAGCAGATGGAATGGTTCAACAGGGAGCAACCCCTGACCAGAGAACAACTATTAACCCGGATGGACCAAGACTTGGGGGGCATACAAAGGGGTAACGCTGGACCAATTCATGGAGGGATACCTGGCGATGCTGTGTAACCCGGCATCAACAGGAACGCAGGAGTACGTGATGAGGAGTATGTGCCAGGATTTCCTTGTGAACTCGGGGGACAGATCGGAGGCAGTGAGTAAGGATTACAGCTTGGCGACAACGAAAGATTAGTGGAGATGGTCAGACGAGTTGTGAGAGGTGGATTGGTAAATAAAGACTTAGAGGATGTGAATAGGAGTCCCTTTACTCCTACTATCAGGCAAGCTAGGACCCACCGGATTTTAAGCTACCAACGTTGGAGATGTATGATGGGAGAACGGATCTTGTCGTTCACCTGACAAGGTACATGAGGCATATGGAGGTATTGGGGCATCAGATGAGGTCATGGCTCGATGCTTCCCTTTGTATTTGATGAATATCGCAGCTATGTGGTTCAGACAGCTGGAGAGTGGTTCTATTGACGCTTGGACGAAGCTGATTGAAAGGTTTATGAGGCAGTTCGGGTCCATATAGTCAGGCCCAAGAACGTAATGACTTTAACATCAATGAAACAATGGAAAGGAGAGTCGCTTAGGGATTTCTTAACCAAATTCAATACGGCGGTGGCTTCGGTGGATCGACCCGATCCATCGATGGTTTTGATGGTGGCAGTTTCAGGAATCGCGGATAATTCGGATTTTAAGATATCTTTGGAACGGGACCCCCCAATGGATCTTGGGGAATTCTATCATGAAGCGGAAAGATTCCTAAGGTAGGAAGATGCGCAGTCCGAAAGAGAAGGGAGAGAGGCTGAAGCTTATGCTGTTAGAGGTAGAGGTCCACCCAGGGAGGAACCAAACAAGGATGATAAGGGCAAAAGGAAAATGAGTGACGATGGTAACCCCTCAAAAAGGAAATGGAGAGAATCGAAATTTTCTTCTTATACGGATTTGACAGAAACTCTAGAAAGGATTTACTTGGATACTCGGGGGCACCTCCAGTATCGAAGACCGGCTAGAAGGGAACCATTGGAATACGAGCGGGTGTCAGGAAAGCATTGCCTATTCCATGAGCTAGATAGGCACAACACAAACGATTGTAGGCATTTGAAAGATATCATTGAGGAGCATGTAAGGAATGGTCACCTGCAACAGTACACAAGGAATCGAGCTGTGGCAGTGGAACGGGAGCGGCCATCGCCTACCTCAAACAAAGGTGGCGCTGGATCTAGTCACCGCGGCTTGTTATCAACTAAATGGATTTATGGTTCTGAATAAGTAATAGAACTCAAAGTAATACGGCTAGGTCACTTACACTCGTACAGGATCGAGGACGGTCCCTAGGCGTGCTCTAAGATGACGAAAAACCGTACTGCTTGGATCTATGAAATCTTGTTTTCTTTTTGTTTTTCTGCAAACTCTGGTTTCCTCTTTAGTACTTTGGACATTTAATTTCCTTTGTTGTACAAGCTTTTTCCTTGATAACTGAATTCTGTAATGATTAGTATTGGACTAATTCAATGAATAATACAGGCCAACGATTACCGTCCCGATCGGAGAGATGGGGTAGTAATCGCGAATTACGAGTCCATTTGCCGTAGAGCAATGGAATGGACTCAAACAGAATATAAAAGTCCACGATCGGAGAGTCGAGGCCGGAGAACATAAAAGTCCTCAATCGGAGAGTCGAGGCCGGAGAATATAAAAGTCCCTGACCGGAGAGTCGAGGCCGGAGAATATAAATGTCCCCGACCGGAGAGTCGAGGCCAGAGAATATAAAAGTCCCCGACCGGAGAGTCGAGGCCGGAGAATATAAAAGTCCCCGACCGGAGAGTCGAGGCCGGAGAATATAAATGTCCCCGACCGGAGAGTCGAGGCCGGAGAATATAAAAGTCCCCGACCGGAGAGTCGAGGTCGGAGAATATAAAAGTCCCCGACCGGAGAGTCGAGGCCGGAGAATATAAAAGTCCTCGACCGGAGAGTCAAGGCCGGAGAATATAAAAGTCCTCGATCGGAGAGTCGAGGCCGGAGTAGGATAAAATAACCCGGATTTGAGTTACAGGACCCAGAGAGGTCCTAGATCTGGATATGGACCCGGTGAGGTCCCGGATATGGATTATAGGACCCAGCGAGGTCCCGACTTTGGATATGGATCCAGCGAGGTCCCAGTTATGGATTATACGACCCAGAGAGGTCCCAGACTCGTATAAAATGATCCGAAGAGATCGTGGATTCGGTTAATTGATTTCGGATGGATGCAGAAATGGATGAGGATTTGTTTACTGGATAGGAATTGGATATCGACTCGGAGCAGTTGTGGATTTGGATAAGTATACGTCAATGGCACTTGGATAAAATGGATTGGATTTTGGATCGAAAGGTATGGCTATGGATAATATATGGACTTCGGACATCAGATTTGAGGCTATTCAAAACACACCTTCCAAAAGTAAGGCATGTTTTGGGGGGCAGATGTTAACCCGCCTTTTGGTAAGGCCGTGGACAGGCGGATTTAACTTAATCGACTGCTCATTTGTCGAGACTGGAATATGATGGGTTAGAGCCAACTGGATGGATAGACGGTCAGTCGGAGATGGTTCGATATACATGGATCAGCCTAGGAGGTTCGGAAGGTGCCGCTCGGCCAAGATAGTTTGGTCGGTCTTATTTTGGCATGGAGTGGATCGGTAATAGAATGGTTCGGACAAGGTAGCTCGGAGGTGGCTCAGTCGAGCGTGGCTCGGTCAGGACGGGTCGTTCGGTCTAGGAGATGGTTCGGTTGGAAGGTGGACCGGCATCAAGTGGCTCGGTGATTGATGGATAAGGTTTTTCCTAGGTGGATCGTTAAGTGCCACTCGGTCAAGGAGGGAAGCTCAACATGGCTCGGCCATGTAGGTGGTTCGGCAAAGGGCATCGCTCGGCAGCCTCGTGTCCAGGTAGTTGTTGCTTCGGGTCAACTTCGTGGAATGTGGGTCGGCTATGTAGAGGCGAGCGGCTTCGAGTCCCTGAAGGCGTTTCCCTGGGTCGGCTTCGTGGGTTCTGGATCAGCAACAAGAACGTGGATCGATGGCTTCGAGTCGAGGCGCACGTAACTTCGGGTCGGCGTGAGTATATCGTTCAGTTACTTCGAGTCTCCAGGCTCCTTTCTTCGAGTTGGTGGTGTGGTTCGGTTAGAACCAAGGTGGGTCGGCCTTGTTTTGTGGGTCGGTCACTTTAGGCTTCTGGGTTTCTTCGAGTCCTTTGGCTACAAGCTTCGGGTCGACTTGGTGGCTATGGTGGACCGGCATCGGATAGGGTAGAATGTGGAGTGGATCGGCTTTCCTGGGTCGGTCGGTCTGGTTCGACTGTGGCCCTGGTGGACCCGGATTACTCAGGAAGCCCAATAACTCGGGTTCTGCCTATAAATACAACATGTAGGGCTTCAGAAAAGGGATCTCCATTCTGTCTCCCTTCATCTTCTACACTAAGGCTGCTCTGCCATTGTTGTTCTTAAACTCTGGATTGTAACTGTAATTGATTTTAACATCAATAAAAAGGAAATATCTAGAGTGGACGTAGGCCGGAGTCAGCCGAACCACTATAAATCTTCTGTTCTTACTGCTTTTATTTTAATTTTTACTGTTCTTCACATTATTACTCTCTACATACATTCTATCTGTTGTCTTTGACCGTTGATTGGTACCTTCATTTGGATTTGGGTGTTAGTGACCACTTTTGGCGCTAACATTAAATTATATTAAATAGATTTTTAAATAGATTTAAATAAATTTAAAAATAGATTAAATAGATTTAAATTGTATTACATAGATTTAAAATATATTAAATAAATTTAATTAGTTTAAAATAGGTAAAATAGATTAAATAGGTTATAATAGATTAAAAATAAATTAAATTGGTTTAAATTGATTAAAATAGTTTAATTTATTTAAAATAGTTTAAATTAGTTTAAAATAGATTTCAAGGTTATATCTAAACATTTTCATAACTCAATTCTGATAAATTCATTTATATTTGACACTTCAACTTTGAAATTCCAATTTAACCCCTTTGAACAATTCATTAAATCAATTCCAATTTCAACATTTACGCCTAGATTTTCGAAAATAATTCAGTTTATAAATCAATTTCTATTTCAAAATACTAGTTAACTAAATACAAAATTTAAAGGTTTCAAATAATTTAATTTAACCAAATCCAGTGTCCGTATATAATTTTTTTACCCTATGGTCAAATGATACAGATATTTATCATTTCAATCCGCAATTTAAAATTTTACGGTTATATATCATTTCAAACCGCAATCCCGAATTAAATAAAATCCATAAAATCTCTTGAGTCTATCATGTCAATCCATAACGATTTTTCTTAATCTATAGATCGTTCGAGTATGTATCATTTCAACACATAGGAAACTTGCAGTGTTATAACAATATAAAAATACAACATCCAGTCATACAATATCAACAATCAAACATCCATCACAATCATCATCTAAATCAACCAATAAACATCAATAGATAACTGATTATCATTAACAGGTATTAAATTGACAATTAAATTCAATTTTAAATTAAACGATGATTAAATGCAATAAAAGTCAGATTTAACTAGAATGACAATTTAAACATACAAAATATTAATCAATTAATTTCTAATCACATCATAAATTTAATTTAACTAACATAAGATAATCTAGTAGTTGTGAGTGGGTCAAAACACTCACCTTTGATTTCAAATCGAATTAAAATCCAAACAAAGGTCCAAAATTCATCAGTGTCAGAATTCGTTCAAACTAGATCCATAATGTCTGAAATTCCGATACGATCCCAACGGAATAAACCGCCCGTGAATCCGAGCTCGTATGAAAAAGTTATGCGTGTTAGAATGATTGAATTTATATTTAATTTTAAAATAAATTAAAGGGCAAAACGTAAATTAATTACCTCCCGAAACCCTAATCGCCTCAACAGCCACGTTCAAACCTATGCCGTGAACAGCCGCAACCATCAATTGATCATCGCGTGCGCCTAGGCCATCGTCGACCTGATCTGAGACCGCTCGCGTGCTTCCCTCCTCGGGCCGCCTCCCTCCCCAAAGCGCAGCCACCTCCGGCTCGCCATCGAGCCGTCGTCGCCGTCGTTTAACCGTAATTCGAGGCGATTCCAATGACATGCGACCTTAAGCGACCGTATGGATGGATTTGCCTCGACTCCCTCTACGCGTCTATACCCTCAGATCGTCGCCTCGTCGCAAATCCACCGTTAAACGAAATTATGGCCTATGGACGGCCGAGAATAAACCCTGGTTTCTGGACCAACGGTGGATCCGATTGAAAAAAAAATCACACCAGTGAATTACGCTCATCGAGAGATTCGAATTGATATATAATTTATCAAGGTTTAGAGGAGTTTAAAATTTTCGATTTGATTTTGATTTGCAATTGAATCTAGAAATTTGGGTTTCTGCCATTTGAGAAGGAGGAACAAACAGATGGAGTTGTACGTACTGTAATAAGGAAATCGCTGATAGGGTTTGGGAAACAAAACTATTTATATAACCGAAGCCCGATAAGAAAGAATGAACATATCGAATTGGTTCGAATTGACAATAACGACCCGAAAAGCCCGTTTCATTTCCGAAACGAAAGTGGGTCATCTCATATATCAAAATAGATGTTTTCAATATTTTCAAACTCAATGGAATAGGTTTCAAGTCCTAATTCCATCGTATGAAGAAGTTATCTTTAAAATCAGCTTATTCCAAATTGATTTCAATTAAATTAATTTCTAGGCGTTTCGAGTCCGTATGATCAGACGACAAGTCCAATCGCTACAAAACTTGAAATCCTACAAAAGTTCACCGTTACGGATCCGATGAAATAGGTTTTGTCGAAATCCGAGTCAGTGACCAAAATGGCTATTTTCACATTAATTAAATAAATTAATATTAAATTAATTAAATCACTTTTAATTTCAAATTTTATAACTAATAATTTTCATCATTTTTGCTTACTTGGACATTTACAATGATTTAAAACAAATTTACATATCAATTAAGTGTCAATTATTCTACTAGTTACAGTGTTTAATTTCAATTTAAACAAATACAGTGATTATCACTTTAAAATTCCAATAAATCCATTTATTCGCCATTTCATCCTATTATTCAATCAATTGTCATCTTATGGCTATAATTAACATATGTTTATATCTTATTACCCTAATGTTTTACCGATATCATCTTAATTTTCATTAACGTGGTATTTAATTACAAAAAATCTATTTATTAAAAATTTAAATTCCAGTAAATCGATCAAACTTGATTTCAATCTTTTTATATCATCATTCATTGCTCCATGCATATTTTAACATTGGGTTATATCTTATTACGTTAGTATTCCACAATTACCATCTTTTATTTATTAATTGCAATTTTCCAATTACATCGAATTTTTGGTCAATTTTCACATTAATTATAATTTAAAATCCCATTAAATAAATTTATCTTGGTTTCACTCTTTTTATTTAAATCAATTATTTCCTAATGAATATAATAGACATTCTTATACATTTTATTGTATTCACCTTTTCCAGTTATCGTCTTAACTAATTTTACGTAACATTTAATTCATTTAATTATAATTGATTAAATAAGTTGGTAACAAATAACAATTGTCACCTTTTCTACATTTAATCACATTTACAAGTTTATTACTTACAACAACAACATACACTATACTAATTCTATCCAATTACAATTTACTACACATTATTCCATAAATTAATCAACATTTAAATTATCAATTACTCTTTTAATCCAATTGTCAATTAATACACACATTATCACAATTAATTTACAATCTATAACCAATTATAACTTTTAATCATTTCAATTAATTTGAATTACATTTAAGCAGTTATCAATTTACCTTAAATTAATACCATTTCATTTCATTCTAGTTATATTCTGATTATTAAATCACAAATTTTTATTTCCTCCAACTTTAAATCATAAAACTTTATTAAATTAACTATTTTTAATTATCGAAAATTACGGGTCTTTACAGATTGAGTGGCTTGTGAAGAACCATCTGCGTCTCTCATATATCTTCTTTAGTAGGTACGAGCAAAAGCTTTAGGCGGACGAGGTACATAAGGCGGTGGTCATTGCTTGTGCCTTTCTAGAATCGACTTGATAATGCCTTTGATGCTAAAGGACTTACTTTTAACTCGATCTTCATCTCTTGGATCTGCAAGCACATCATCAACATCGTTCGAAATTAGGTACAGCTCTTAAACCTAAACCAAAAGAAGTTTTGACATAAGGAAGTAGTGTTACTTAAACGAGTTATGAAATTAAAACCTATTTAATCATACCAAGTCACATTCCAAGGGTCCTCATGGAGCACATCTATGAAATCTAGTAGAATTTTTTTTAAAACAAATCGTCGTGTGATATGCTAGTACCAATTTTGTATTCTTCAATGGTGATGATTGGTATGCGTTCAACCTGTATGTAATCCAACCCGTTATCCTATCTGGCAAAATAAGAGTTATACAAATATCTATTCTAATTATTCAAAAACACTTGCTCGACTGCATCCGGTATATGCTGGTTAAGGTCAAATTGCCTCATCAATTTATTTGGATAGTGCATAGCCACACTTTGTAAGCAAATGATAGGGGTTCGTGAATACCAAGTTTGTTGCTCATCCAAGCATACTTGTGGCAAATCATGTAAAATCTCATCTTTGTATGACATCTACTCAACATTATAAAGCTCCATTACGTCCAGCTCATTGCGATAGAGTGTGGTATGATGGGTTGGATTATCTCTCCGATGTCTATCTTTCATCCATCTACAAATAATGTAATAAAATAATGCATGAATACTGTACTACATATAGTTTTCAAAAGAAATTAACAATAGTTTTTACCTAACCCCGTATGGTAATCCAGTAGTGACAGTGGTATGAACATTTGAACAACCAATAGAAATACGTGTCCATGATGAAACATGCACATTACCAGTGTCAAACAAGGTCATTAAAATATTAGTTAAATTATTATGTAAAAAGTGTTATACCTGCAGAAGAGTTAAGGACCCGGCCAAGCCGTTTGAATTTCTCAACGCTACAACATCTAACTCCTTATAAAAAGCACATAAAACAATGCAACCCCACGAATATATCCAGATATTGTAGCAAAGTCCTATAGTAGATATAACCATTTGACACCGACTCGGCCCTTGGTATGGTTTGGAAAAAGCCTGGATGTAATTAGAAGCAATATCACAGCCCGTGTACACTGTTCTATCGCCTCAATTGATGTATCATATATAATAGTCATGCCAATTATAAGGTCTATAATCCATTTAACTTTCAATTCTCTTCTATTAACCACTACCTCGGGGAGTGGAATCTCATTAAGCAATTAATGATAAATATCATCTCCATCAACATCACCAGAATATTTAACAACGGCGCCTTTTATAGGAAGGCCGAGTAAAATAGCAACATCTTGTAAAGTAATGGTCATTTCTCTAACAGAGAAATGAAATGTGCTAGTCTCAGGCCTCCATCTATCACATAAGGCCGTGAGTAAGGACCAACCGAATCTGATATATTTAATCTGCATGAAATACCAGAAGCCCGCTTGATGAAGTAAATGTTGAACTCAATGATCATCAACTATCTCCATTAAGTTTTCAAAACTCTACGAATGGTCTAGACAGTCAATAGGTTTTACACTCTACAAAATAGAGAATTATAACGTATTGTTAGTTCAAAATGGTAAAAAAATTCAACTATTGAGTGTACTTCGCAAATAGAAAAAAATACCCTCGTTAAAGATTCATAAATGTGTAAGGTGCTTATCATGTAAATATAATACGCTACCATCTACGTGTCTGCTCTTTGAGTCTGAAAGGTAATGCAAAAAAAAAAACTCAAATTAATGACATGATTTACAGGCTAGGGTTGATTCAATTATAAGATTCGATTATGACCACCTACAACAAGCTAGTTGACATTGTTCATTATGCATACATACAAAGAAAATGTAAATTAGAAATAACCACTAAAAATCTAGGGTTTAAAAAAACCAAAATCATATTGGGTTGAACAAGATCTCGCTTACATTGTTGCAGTTTTGTTCTAATCGAAGATTGGTGAAGAAATATGAAGATTTTGGATGGAATTGATGAAAAAATCGATTTGGAGTTGGGGAGTTTAGGTTCGGGCTGGAGCAACAAGGGGGCAGTAAATAATGAAGAGGAGGTAGAGCATGAGAGCTACTTATGCTGCTGCTTTTATATAGCAGCAGCACTTAACACAACTCATAGTTGTGCATCCAGAAATAAGAGAAAGCACAACTATCAGTTGTGCCTATTGTGTAAACAACTAGGCGCAACTCATGGTTGCACTATTTTTTTGATACACCAAAATAGGCACAACTATGAGTTGCGCCTTTTCCTTTCCAAAATTGGCGCAACTCATAGTTGTAGGCAGTTACAAGTTCGCTGAATTGGCTGGTGATTGGGCTCAAAGTGGTCTTGTTTGGTAATAAGTTTGCAAACAGACTCTATATGTGAAATAGTTTCAAAAATTAACCCAATTTGAAAATTTGTCCATTTTTTATTACTATTTTAAAATATCTATACAGATATTTTTAATTAAACATGTTTAAAAAAAAATTAAAAAAATATATTTGAAGCCGTGCACATGACCAAGTATATACATAATTATTATAAATATATTTTGTGTATTTTATAGGTATTGCTATATATATATTTATAGGTATTATATATATATATATTGCAACCAAATTGGTCACAAACACCCAAGAATAGGTTTATGTAGAGAAGTAAATGAAGAAAATTAAATTAAGACAGAGGAATAGAGTAAACTAATAAGCAAATCAAAACAATAATCAAGAAAATCAGGATTTATAGTGGTTCGGCGTCATATGCCTACGTCCACTTTGAATATTATCTTTATTGATTCACTATCAATTTGATTACAACAGCAAACAGCCATAAGTAAGGAAAAAAGTTGATTACAATAAAGAACTATGTAACCAGCAACGTAAAGATCCTTAGAATGACCCCCTAGGCCAGTATTTATAGGTGAAGGCGACCACCAATCTCTCTGAAACTTCGGCTATAGGACATTCTTATCCATATAAGCCCACCATATGGGTCGCTAAGCCCAACTTCCAATGAGGAGGGATCGATACTGATCCCTTTATTAGTTGATTTTTGGGCAGCAATTCCTATGGTGGCTTCTACATACTAAAATATGTTTAACCTCCAATTTTCATGTCATTTGGATCAACAGAGCTCAGGTTATTGATTTTTAAATGTAAGAATACCCTTGGACTTTAATGCATGTCAAACCATATTCAATGAAGTTTGTCGATCCATATCTACCAATAAAGCATGCTGACCCCTCTTTTATAAGCTAAAATACGACGATCCCTCTATATTGAGCATGTCGATCCTTCCTTTATGGAGTATGCCAATCCCTCCTCCATGAAGAAAACCGATCCCTCCTTTTTTTCAATATAGTAGACCGAACTCTCTATAGCATCGAACCCATGCTGATCCCTTCCAAGTTGTTGAGCCATTGAAGTATACTGATCCCTCCTGGATGTAGCACGCCGACCCCTCTGAATTGAAGTCGATCCCTCCTTGACTTATATGACCGATCCTTATATATGTTTTGTCACAACTGACTTCACTGATCCCTCACCTTATACAATACAACCGATCCCTCAAGCCATGCCAAACCCTCTCAAGGAGCCCATCCATACCGATCCCTTCCAATTTGCCATATTATGCCGAACCCTTCCATCTGTTGAACCATATTCCATATTTTGAATATTCTGTCTTACATATCTTTCAATTTTATTCAATCTTGTCTTCATGTAATCATCTGTACCTGATTTTTGGACCCTACAATCGTCGCTCTGTACTTATCAGCCTTGATGATCGTGAAGTCTGTTGGGTTAAATCCACCTGTATACTGACTTGCCAAAAGGTGGGTTAACTTATATATATATATATATCTAAAAATATATTTATACATATACTACTTTCGACTTTATAAAAAAATTATATATTTTTAATTTAATATTTGTAAATGATTTAAATATATTCATATATTCATATAGTTATAAATATATATACAATGTTAATATTTCATACTTATGTTTATAAATATATATATAGTAAAAATTATTAAATAAAAAGGTAGTTTATATATATGTATGTATGTATGTATTTGTAACATTGTATATATATATAAGTATATAAACATACATTTGAATAATATATTTGTATATTAGATGAGCTAACATGCTCATCGCAGTGTAAATGCCAGCATTTATACACATACATGTTATACCTTGCACGGGTTGATACGTTACACAGGATCATACAACTATATATATGTTTATGATACACGTATATATAAAATATAACATTAAATGAAATAATATAAAATTATTTTATAAATTTAAATAAAATAAAGATTTATTTAAAAGAAAATTAGAAATGTTCTAAATAAATTAAACTTCATAGGTCCAACAAAATTTTTAAAATGGTAAATTTTTAAAAATCGCTCATTACTTCTATTGCGGGCTGGCCCAGTTCCAACATGTCTAACATAAAGTCCCCTTCGGGTGGCATCTCTTGGGAAGGAGCTACATTACAATGGAAGTAGTGACGATATCAGATATGTTGGGTGCAGTCAAAGGACCAGTAGGGCTGTCGAGGTAGAAGTTGACATGGAGCTAGAAATAATTACTAGAGATGTTAAAGCTAAAGAACCGACCCTAGAAGTGACTCTAGTGGACCATCGATTGTCCATATGTTTTATCTAAAGCTGGGTATAAACTTAAAAGGATGGATGCCATAAAAAGTACGATTTACATGATTATTATATATGCTTATGATTATTGCAAGTTGTTTTCCACAGTGCCGTCCATGTGTAAAACTCAACAAATGTTGACCTGTGTCGACTTATCGGGCTCTGTACATCAACTGGGGTAGGTAGTGTCCTAAATGTGCATGAATGTCATATGTCCTGTATGGTATGCGATAATGTGTTATATGATATGAATGTTTACTCATGCTAGAAAATGAGTAAGGATGTGGATAAACAAATGTTCATGACATGTGATGGAACTGTCCGTATGATTATACTTATTAACGTAGAAACTACATTAATATTCCTAGATTAACCTATGTAGGCTCTTGTTCTTGACCGGTCTGATTTAACTTTTTAAGCATGACGAAGGTTCTGGAAACGTGGAGGCGAGTGGTGATGAAATGTGTATCTTGGAGTATTTAATGACCGAAGTCGACATGGTTCTCGAAATCAACAAACTCAACCCATATCGATCAACACCCATCGATGTAGGTTTGAGTGATCGATCGAAATGTGCACAAATTGACAAGGAGATTGATGCCAAGTGCCTATGTACGGATGTTCAACATCAAATCAACATAATATAACTCTCGAATCACAAAACCCAAGTAGTGGCCATAGATCGATGACGGTAAGGTAATGTTTAGATCGATGTACAGTCGAAGCGTAATTGATTTATACATGCGCAGATTTAAGTATAGGTTGGCTACCTATGTTGATTCAAGCAATTCGAAGGAATGTGTAGTGGATTTGGTTCATGTACGATATCTTAGGTTGATAACAAGTCTAAAGATTGATGGTTTCATGATTTTCTTCAAGAAACTTCATCTCCTAAAGTTTATAACTGGATTTTGGCGGATTATAGATTGTATTTTACCTGAAGATGGATGGAATTCTCACATGAAAAGACAATTTGTATGATGGTTGGATTATGTCAATTTGGTAGATGTGATTCAACAAGTGTGTGAAGATAAAATATTTTTTTGAAAATACAGCTTTCCATGGGAACGATTCGAGTAACAGATGCATCTTATTGGCTTAGGGTATGATTGTTTATCTGTGAACAAACACATTTTGTATTCATATATGCACCTTTGAAGGGCAAGTGTTACCCTGATTTTTTTACACTAGAAAAATTGATGATGTTGGACTTCATAATGATGAAGTGGATACAAAGCTAATATATGCTCGAATGTAAGACGGTACAAAGGAAAAGTGGAGGAAAAAAGATGGTACAAAGGAAAAGTGGAGGAAAAAGTGAAAACATGAAGTAATGATAGGTGATAGACAACACATTACAAATATGAGCAAATTAGAAAATTTCTCTAAGTCTATCGACCGTATCTGATCGATAGGCCATCAATTGGTATTGATTGATGTGCTATCAATTGACACTAATCGATAGGATATCTCCTATGTGTCGAGTCAGCTTGACCCTATTCTCCTATATCCTACCTGAATTTGTGGATCCAATGCAAATATTTTGCTAACCGACTTTTTAAATGGAGGATGACGAATTCTGAGCCCTAACACATATTTCTATGTTTATGACTATAGAGGAACATCATTCAAAAAGAAAACATGACTATTTTCACTAAGAGGAGATTCTACCAATTTTCTAACTTAGATCCGGTCCTTTTGAGTTGTTGATTGTAATTCTCTTTGAATATTAGTGAAAAATAGATACCGCTTTCATTTTTCATGTTATTTGCTTGATCAAGGTATGAGACAGTATAGGTTAAACTCAGAACAAACGTAATCAAAAGCTAAATTCACACAGAAATAACGATTAACGATTACATTTTGAATTGTTAGCTCTATACACCTTCGTTGAAGTGTTAAAACATTTTTTTGGCCGGTGGACGTCTAATGTAAAGTAGTGTTGCAAAAGTATCGATCATATTTTTTAAACCAATAGTTCCATGTGGAAAGAGGCGAGCCACTTTGGTGGCAATATTTGTTATTATCTACATTTTGTGTATAATAACTGATGTAAAACAACCGATATATACACTTACCTGGCCGCAT
This sequence comes from Allium fistulosum, assembly GCA_030737815.1. Lineage (NCBI taxonomy): Eukaryota > Viridiplantae > Streptophyta > Magnoliopsida > Asparagales > Amaryllidaceae > Allium > Allium fistulosum. The sequence goes on from CM060901.1 coordinate 641,344,278, forward strand.
TCAAAACGAAGACAAGAAGAAAAATTAGGGTTTTAGCCGCATCTCTACTTTTCAATCATGTCAGAAGCAATTGCAGAAAACCGCCATGTCTCCAACAAAATTGATACCACCGAGGTTGTACAGGTTGATAAAAAACTGAATGAAGAACTGACTGAAGTTGGTGTTAAGAGAGATAGAGAAAAAGATGAAGTGGAAACCGACGAGGCATCCAAGAAGATCAAGGTGAACGACGATGGTGGAAAAGCTGAGATTGTGAAGCTTGGACCAAAAGAGTTTGAATCGGCAGAGTCGATGTTCAATTATTTTATGAACTTCTTACGTGATTGGTCCAACAACTTAGATGTTAACAAGGTAATTTTAATGGGCACTTTTTTCGTCTGATACTGTTGATTTAGGACGTGCTCATTGGGATTGATTTTGTTGACTTATAACTTTGTTAATGGTGTTGCTTGATAAGTTCATCGGTGAGCATAACTAGTATTCCTATAAAATGCTGTGTTCTGCCGTAGTTTTAAGTATCGATTTTGGACTGTATCCACACACTGAATAAATTATCTTTTGAAACTAGTGATTATCCTATTGCACCATGGAGAAAAATGATGCTAAACTGAACTGATTATTATTTACATATGTTTTTCGTATGATTATTATTTTTAAAACGTATAATAATGAATTACATAGTTATGCTAAAGTTTGAGTGGTCAACACTGGTAAATTTCCTGATTGTTCAACTAAAGAAGAAGTAAATAAATTCCTACTGCATATCCTTACTCCATAGTCATAGAAAAAGGTAATTGATTGTGGATTCTTTTATAGTCAATGATTTTGGCAGTTATCTTTGTATAGTATCGGCTGCACTTCATTTCTACTACACCTCTATCCCCTTTGTTTTCAACCACACATTCCGATTTAAAAAATATACGTTCTCTCTCTTGCCATCTCATTATATTATTTAAATTGGAATGTGTGGTTAAAATCAGAGGGAAATAGAGGTGTAGCAAGAATGTGGTGTAGCCGATCCTTGCCCATACATATATAGCAGTGAATAAATCACTGTCGTGGTATTATGCTGTTTTAACCTCCTAATTAATATGGTTTTTGAGTTTGGTTGAGACACAAGCAATTGCAAACACCTTTATCTTGTCATTAGCCAAGGATTTCAATGCACATATGAAATTCTACCATGTAGGAATGAGAAGGCACATTGACTCATTTATCATTAAACGCTTGATTCAACAACTTTGGATATTCATTTAGAGTATTTTAGAAGGGGTATACTGAAGTTACAATAATGTTGATAGATTTGCATGCCATTGTTTGTTCCTTTCAGGGGATTAACTTTCATTTATATGTATGATCTATGCATTGCAAGTTGCATGGCAATATCATGTAATCATGTTTGCATTGCATTTGGAATAATAACCTTTGTTATATTTCCTACATTGTATATATATTATCTTTATTCCATGTCATATTTGCATCATATCTCTGTCATATCCTACATTTCAGTAGCTCTCCATAGACATGTTTAGTCTTTTCTCGAACTAGGTTTTTTTTACCTTGACCTCTAATACCTAATGATGTGATATCTCCTCTTCTCACGTTTGTTAATTTTGCCCGGGGCCTTTTATTCCTTTTAAGGGGCTTTGAGCCTTGGTGTTTCACTTATTTCATGGCAAGTGACTGCATAAAGCCATATTATGTATTAAATGTAGCGTGATCTTTTATAACACACTTGATATTTAAAGAAATGTTGAATTTTGTAAGTGTATCATCTTATTACGTTCACGCTGCACAGCAGGAGGCCTCAGCATTATAAGGCCTTGGATGAAAAATATTTAATGAGCTTTAGCAAAAAAATTATCATATAGGCATGTATTATTTCTGTTCAACGTTTGATGGTTGAAATACAAAAATTAGTGAAATTTACAATAAAATTGACTCAAATGGAAAGATACATGTGCATGATGATACAAATAGTGTGGAATATAGTGCACTGAAAACTGAAAAGGAAGAAAATAAGATGGCACATCTGTTGGAGAGATTCAAATCCATTATGATATGTAGAGAAGAATTGATAAGCCAAACCACTAAATTAGCTATGTTTAGAAATAATGGATATACTGTTTACTTATTCAGGACCTCAAAAAACCGGAGAGCCTAAAATTTGTGGGCCACAATGTTTAGAAATAAATTTGGCTGACCCTGCTACACAAGTTATTTCTATTTACATTTCCCGTGTGGTATGGTCGTTTGAAATGCATTTTCCTTTTCGTTGATTCAAGTCGTTTATAGAGCCCAAAATACTCCTGTGATCGTCTTAAGATTCTTCTTATTAGGATTATTTATCAAACAACACGTATAGACATTCTGAAGTATATGTATTACATTTCTTTATTAATATATTAAGAATAAATAGGCTTAATGGGCTTGCGTAGTTACATGTTGATGATTGTTTAATTGCAACGAATGACCACTGATCGTAAAGTATCAATGTTTTGGAGCGGTCATTTGACTGATCCAACAAGATATGACTTCTTAGCATCACTTTCAATTGGCTTTCAAGCATTTCTGTAGAAATAAATTTATATATAGATAGCATATGAAGTATAAGTGTGTAACAGGTTAGAAGTATGATATGTTTATATGCTGCATACCATTTGGTAAGTTTGTTCGAAAATTCCAAGGAGTGTGATACATAAATTGTAATTCAGTTGCCTATGATGCTTTGATCACACGTGGAGAATACAACTGATTTAAGTAAATCCATTCTAATTTTGTTCTTGATTTTCTTTTTCTAAGTAATTTAAGTTGAAGAATCCTGTGCACAACTTATCAGCTAACAAATCTAAATGATGATATATCTGCAGTACGAGCACATGGTGTTGCTCGACTTGCTTAAGAAGGGTCACTCGGAGGCAGATAGAAAGATAGGAAAAGGGGTTCAGTCCTTCCAAATCCGTCATCATCCCAAGTATAAAAGCCGATGTTTTTTCCTTTTTAGAGTTGATGGAAGCAGCGATGACTTCAGCTTCAAGAAGTGTGTCAATAACATTCTTCCATTGCCTGAGAATCTGAAAGGCAAATTTTCTTCAAATGGAGGAAGAGGAGGAAACGGTGGTGGCAAACGAGGCGGTTTCAGGAAGTAAATGCTCACTAAGCCTAAAATGATATTTTCCTTAAGCATCTTATGCAAAAGTTTTGTTTGTTTGGCTAGTAGTAATGTGTTCTTTGTTTTAGAGTTTTGGATATTTGGCACTTCTTTCGTAATTCTCATCTCATTTCATTTTTATTGTGAGCTATGTGCTGATGGTCTTATGAAATGATGAATCTCCACGCAGATCTAATTCACTAAGTTAAGAAACTTATGAAATGGATGATTTATGGTTGTTTTATTATCTATGTGATCGAGTTCATCCATTTTAAAAAGAGAAGAATTTTAGGGAATACCTTCGTTTTGAAGTTTTTGTTTAAAATTACTCATTTTAACAGTCTATAATATTCTGATTATTTTCTCTCTCCATTCACAAAGTCAAAGTCTTCTCTTCCATCTCTTCACGAAATCAAGCTCCTCTTGCTTCAATGGCATCATAGATTCAAACTCTCTTTGATGTTTTCGTAACCTGATCTCCTCAATTCACTAATAATTTCAGTCGCTCAAACCGACATAAAGGTACAATTTCCCTTAATTTAAAGTATTATTAGTACAATATTATTTTAAATGAGTATAAATGTTCGAATTCACATTTATAGTTTCAATATTTTTAGTTATCATCATCAACCAAACCCTTCTATGCATATTTTCAAGGACCAGTTTGCATTTCAAACATCATCGATGAATCAATAATCGACGATGTTTGAAATGTGATGTGTTTTGTACCAGTGTCTTTGCATAGCTGAAAGTCTCTTTGTTGAAGTATTATTATCTCTAGGAACGAGGTTATTGTTTGTTCTGTCCACACGGTAAACTTTGCTCTCTAACTAATATTTTATGCATATCCATCAAAATATGAAATCATCTATTGACCCAACCCATTTTCTTTATTTATAAATGGGTTGGATCAATCCATTTATGAATCTTTATTAATTGGATCATAAACGGGTTGATCTATTTTTAAATGGGCTATAAATGGACAATCCATTTATTAAAAACTTAAAATTCAAAAATATACATTTGAAAATATAAATTTTGAAAATTTGAAATTTTTTACTCGGACGATTAGGAAGAAGCCACTATATTTTTTGTTCAAATTGTAATAATTTCTTCGTGCTAACTCGGAATCAGACGAGACTTCAATCAATAAACTCGTACTAAATTACGAACAACATGAAATACTCTGATACTCCATCTTGTGAACGCACGCTGTAATTCTTCATGGTGATTAACGGTTGTACTTGACAAATAACAGACTGCATTTCCATATTTCAACTCCGATAAGGCAAAAGCCATTATTTTTTTGTTCAAACTGTCATAACTTCTTCATACAAACTCGAAATCGGGAGAGACTTTGACCTATGAACTCCCACTAAGTTACGGACAATATGAAGGTTTGGATACTTCATTTTATGAACACACATTGTAGTTTTCCATGATGACTAACAGTTGTACTTAGAAAATGATATGATATATCCCATATTTGAACTCCGCCTAGGCAGAAGCCGCAATTTTTTTTGTTCAGACTGGAGTAACTTCTTCATACTAACTCGGAATCGGACGAGGCTTCGACCGATAAACTCCCATCTAAATTACGGACAATATGGAATGCTCAGATACTTCATCTTATGAAGGCACACTATAGTTCTTCATGGTGACTAATGGTTGTACTTGAAAAATAACATGCTACATCTCCATGTTTGAACTCCCCCTAGGCAGAGGCCGCTATTTTCTTGTTCAAACTGTAGTAACTTCTTCATACTAACTCGGAATCGGACAAGACTTTGACCGATGAATTCCTGCCTAAATTACGGACAATATGGGTCGCTCGGATATTTCATCTTATGAACGCACAGTGTAGTTCTCTATGGTGACTAATATTTGTACTTTGAAAATAATATGCTGCATCCCCATGTTTGAACTCCACCTAGGCAGAAACCATCATTTTTTTTGTTCACACCGCAGTAACTTCTTCCTACTAACTCAAAATCACGCGAAACTTCGACTTTTGAACTCCCACCTAAATCATGGACAATATGAAACTCTTAGATGCTTCTTCTTTCGAACGGACACTATAGTTCTCCATGGTGACTAATAGTCGTACTTAGAAAATAACATGTTACATTCTCAAATTTAAATGAATTAAATGGACAATCCGTTTATTATATGGGTTGGGTTAGACCGACCTCTGTATTAAATGGTTCAAAAGAAATGGATCATGAATGAGTTGGGTCAAAATTAACCTAATCCATTTTGATCCAACCCAAACCGTTTGACGGGTCTAATTCTATGTCCAATTTGTTTGGAATTTTGATTTTCTGAACTATCATAATGATAAACTTTCATAATATCATTCTGACGCCCTGTTTGTTTTAACTGTGACTTTCAATAATGCCAACATAGTAATTATATTAATATGTATAATTTCACTCAGAGAGTTTCTTGCTGGAGTGTCCTTTACTTCAGGTATGACTATTTAGTTTCTACTTGCTATATATTTGTTTGAACTTTGAAGCGTTCAATTTATTTTATATATATTGATTGATGAATCTATATTATTAAATGCTTAGATTATTTTCAAGGCTTATTTAATGCATATGACCAACAAAAAAAGGTATTCATATGTTTATTTTTGGATATCTTATGTTATGAATTTGCTTGCTTAATTTTTGATATTTAAATGCAAACAATATTGTGAAAACATGTTGTATTTTATTACAACCGTACAGTTTGTAGAATTGAAAAATATACTACACTTTTTTTTGTCTCTTTACCGTTGTCAAGGTTGCAGTTGGTTTACCGTTTTTAATTTTGAGTTTTCATCCATATGAAAATACGTACAACATATGTATATTGTGAAAAACGTTCAATTTAGAAAACAAAGTTAACATACAAAGTAGATTTTTATTTTTTATTTTTCGTGTTTTGAGAAATAACGGAAGCACGAGAAACAATTCATCCTTCCATCGTCCCTCCACTCCCACCATCGTCCCCTCCATTTTCTTTCATTTCCTCCGTCGTCCTTCCACTCTTCTCATATTTTACAATTAATGTTGAAAACTCAAAGCACAATATAAAATTAACCAAATTTACCCTAAATGTTTTGGGATGGTTCAGTATCTTTTTAGGAGCAAATCTTGAATGATTATTCTATTTATATATTACTCTAGAACTTAATTTCTTTTTAAAACTTAATGATTCGTTAACAGTGATTGTCTTTTTCTTTCTTTTTTCTTTTTGTTGAGCCTGGATCTTTTAAAGGAGATTCTGAATTATCCCATTGAAGTCAATAGATTGGTCTATTGATTTTGTATGATCATGTTTATAGTTAGAGATTTGGCAGATTATTGAAACTTTCATATAATCAATTATATTATCTTTTCAGATTGACAATGTTAGGCTCATATTTCTTTAACAATTAAGATCCTTTACAACTGCATACTAAAATAGGAATGAACATTACATCCCACTCTACTCCTATTTAGCACTATAATGATGTTGATATTATCGATGCATATTCAAATTACCAGGGTACAAAGGCAAATGTCAAACAACACAGTGTCTACCCCACTCATCTCTTAATGCCCATTTATTGTCTCTAATGCCCACACCTATTTATTTGGGTTATCATGTTCTTGCTCTGTTATCTTCAAAATCATTTTTCAAAGAATTTCTAAAACGTGTTCCTTAGATTTCCCAAAATCTCATTTTTCTCAAAAATCTGTGCAAAATCATATTTATTGAAAATCTATAAATCTATACCAGAAGCTGAGTACATAAACTGGAGAAAGTACTCAGTTACACAAACGGTGGGCATCCCCACACAGACACGATCTCTTTGCTACCCCAAAATGCATTTAAAATCATAACAATGTCTCCATCAAACTTATTGCACTAATTCTTACAATCAATCTTAGGAAAAGCCCGGATGACAAACTGTTTGACCAATGACGATAGAGCTAACTCGTCACAGATAGGATGTTATCCTGTGGTCGGTCAGCTAAGGTGAATATTAGCCTTTCCAATATTACACTAGAATTTACCACCAAAACACCCTCACATCGAATGGATCTCACAAGGTCTACTGGGTGCAATTCTAATCACACGGAGTCTATCTCATCGTACTCACTACCCAAAACCCAAATACTATCATAAAGGCAAATAACTATATAAACATGTAAGTATGTATAAATAATCAAATACGTGGTAATTAACATAGCATCAACATATAAAGGAGACAATATCATAGTGCCTTAATGGCAGAACAAGATATTTTCCTGCAACATGTTGTTAGTAACAATAATATATATTCCATATAAGCAAGGCACATGTGTTTAAACTCTAGTATGGACCGTATTCAACATTATCAAGTGTGCACATATTCAATTATCTTAGTCATCATATTCCTTTTTCATAGTGCATTAATTTGTAAACATAGGTACCTATATACATATAGCTTATCATTTAAATATGTAACCACCATATTAAACTCATATTTCCACTACAAATGATACAACTAGAGTAGCTTACGGGATTTTCCTACTCATAATAATGCCGTTATATCTAATTTAACAATTGATTGATCAATCATCAGAATACGAAGAAAAATTTAGATATAGTACAAACACATAGACATCACATACTATCTATTGTTAGAAGCCTATGTTTCACATTACACTGTATATTGAATTTTAATCACTAAATAAATTATTCAACTGTCCAGTTGTCTACCCACTTATTTTTATTGGATAATCCATTTATATTTTAAATCTCTATCCTTGCCCAAATTCTATGATATACACGATAAACTGTCAAATATGTATATTACTATAATTATTAATTATACACAATAAAACTATCAAATGTGTACAATACCAAAATTACTCGTATGTACACAATGAAACTGGTGATGTGTACCTAATTTCAAATTATAATTTATACAGTATAAAACTAGCAAAGTGTACTTGACCCTTACTGTTACTTATACGCAATAAAATTGGTGAATATACCACTTAAATGTTCATCATAAAATTAGTGTTTTGTACTTAATCCCAAATTATTATTCGTATACTATAAAGCTACCAAATGTGTACTTTATATTAACTCTTAGATGTACACAATATAAACTTGCACTGTGTATAAATGTCATGAATATATAACTCTAATAAGAGAAATTTTTGGGTTTATACTACTTAGAATAATATTTTCTCATCAAATACTCTAATGGTTAACTAAATATTTCTAATAAATAAATATTTTGTATTCAACTATTGGATAATCTAATAAACTGTAATTGCTCGTAGCCATACTGGTGGATAGACTTCTATCACAATTGTGAATGCTAGTGGCTACACGAATGGGTAGACTTTCGTAAAAAAATCAGATTAATCCTACTAATATAATTATCTCGACTCATTCAAATTAATTTATTAAATTACTAATCTATACAAATGATCATTGAATCATGGTCAAAGGTGTTTAAGGAATTCTAGCTGTTATAATAACAGTAACGGTTCATCCATTATAACATTAATAAGTCATTAATTGATTAATTACGGGATTATATACACTAATTAACATTTCTATCCTGTTGTTAAATACTTTTTCGAACGTGTGAATAAGTTATACCAAAGTAATCTATATATCATTATAATCCTAATGACACGAACCGCATCTCAAACGTATCTCGTATGTAGAAGTGATCGCATATTTAAATTTGAGGAGTTAATCTAATATTTTTAACGAAAGTTAAGTGTGGCCCGAAGTTGGGAAAACGAAAGTGAAGAAGGTGGAGAATTGTCGAAAAGTGGCCACATTTCGACAACTCTTGTACGTAGAAGTTATCGCCGATGCGTTTTTTGGAGCTAAGTTAGACCATGAAATGAAATGTTGCCACTATCGTCGAACTTAGCTCCGAAAAACGCATCGACCTAAGCCCTCTGCCTCCAACTTGAAGCCAACAATCGACCACCCAAACATAGCCTCGACGCAATAACTTCATCGGCACATCCTCCTGGAGCAGCAAAACCAAACGAATTCGCCCAAAGCCTTCTGCTCGTCCAGATGAGCACATCTGCACCAAAACCTGGCCTCTAACAAATGTTGGTGTCAATCAACGTCGGAATTAACAACCTTTGACCACAAACTACACCTAGCTCATACGATCTGACACCCAACCACCTCCATCGTAATCTACATCTTCAGGCGTCTTCACCAACACCATTTGTTCTAACTTCGGCTGTAACAACCCGTACCTTTATGGGGCTAAATTTCGACAAAATCGAAACTCAAGTCCATCAAAGCACAGATCGTTGTATTTGGCACCTGCAAATAAACATGAGCATTATCAGAGATTCATAGAGATCTAAACTCACAGCGGAAACAATAATAGGATAAGAATACTGACTATGACTACTACCTTAAAATTAATGGTATTCCTTGGATAGTAGATTGTCACATCAGCATCGAGCATGAGAGAAATAAGACTTCTTCAACAACAAAGCACATCCAGCTTCAATGACATGTTCCTCTAAATTCTATCATATGCGTTGTAATGAGAAGGGGGTCAGAACAACGTTTTGGAAACTGGAAAATATAAACTGTCCAAAACATAAACTTACACCGATTTTTTGCCATTTAATAGTTATGTCCATCAAGGTTAGCAATTTTAATCCAACCTTGCATTGCACACACGATTACTTATTTGCCCCTTTCCAAGGTATAAAATACTAATGAAGCCTTATCAACCACCCAATACTTTCAAATTCATTTGCCACTTAATACTTCTATATATGAAGCGGGCTTCTATAATACTTTTAAAAGGAGAAATAAACAGACCCTTTAAGACCTTAGTCAAGGTAGACCCCGTCATTTAAGACCTATTCCCAAAGTGGTTTCCTAACAATGTTGTCAATGGTCGGGGGTCCTAGCTACAAGACATCTAACCACTATTTAAGGCTTTCGACATTTAATATCCAACTATTACCGCATCTATTGTCGATAAAACTGTAACTATGTAATAAACGGTAGCCAAGCCACTTAATACCTTAATTAAGGCATACCTCATCATTTAAGTCTTATTCTCAAGACGTGCTCCTCAATAGTATTATTGTTATTACGGCCTTAGCAATGTGAGAAACTGTACCCAAGCCACTTAATACCTCATTAATAAGGACTAGGCAGACTGTTGATCATTTAACACTCATTTATAGGCAGGCCTTTGTCATTTAATACGTAACCCCAAGATGGACTCCTCACTGGTACTATCTATCTAGGCCTGTCAATGGATACTCGAAAAATCCGAAATCCGTCCGTATCCGTATCCGAAAAAACGAATATTATCTGATATCCGAAAAGTGGATACGGATATCCGAAAATAAAATCGGATGCGGATGCAGATATGAGCATATCCGTATCCGAAAAACATCCGTCTGATCCGAAATTTTATGTGTATTGTCATTTTGTCATTATGTTGTTGCTATTTTATCATTTGAATTGATGTAATATCGTGTAAACTTGTTTGATATTATATGTGTTGCCATTTTGTCATTTGAAAAACTGATTAGTATTGTAGTGTATGTATTGTCATTTGTGAAAGTGATTGTTTTAGTTCAAAAATATTAGTATAATAAAAATCTTATTCAATTTTGGATGCGGATATTTTCGGATATCCGAAAAATATCCACGGATGCGGATACAGATGTTAATTCTCATATATCCGCGGATATCGGATGCGGATTCGGATGCGGATACAGCCATATCCGCATCCGTTTGCATCCGTTGACAGCCCTATATCTATCTGACATTGCTTGAAAATCTCACTGGGCTACTTAATACTTCTTTTTACAGGAAAGAGGCGAACCATTTAGTCACTTAAGGCCCCAACTCCGAAGCGAACCATTCCCGAGATATCCACTATCACTCTTTAATTATAAATATGACATCTCATTAGGTTACTTCTTTCGGTAAGGAGACAGACCCTACATCCACTTAAGTAAACCATTTTCAGAGACATCCTTATTTATTTATTTGAAATCTCAGTAGGTTATTTAATACTTCCATTTAGGAGAGAGGCGGACCGTTCAGCCACTTAAGACCTCAAACCAGAAGCAAACCCCTATGGAAATATCGCTCACCGCTCCCAATTTCAAATTTAGACCATTTAATACTTTCATATTAAGAAAGCAAGCCCAATCTCTCACGTCGTCACGCGCCTAGGATTAGTGATATCTCACATCAGTAGTAAGTACACCCAACCACCGGTAGCCTCAAAGTGAAGGGCAGTCTTCCATCGAGTGACTCTACTGACCTCGCATCGCTAACCTACTAAGTCTAATTTACCATCCTAAGTCTTTACTTGTATTATCTTAGGTAGGCATTGGAATTAGTTTACTAATTCTCTTTTTATTTAAGACAATAAGATTTACCTTAAATATTTATGTACCCATAAATCCCCGTTTAATGCTCATAAATGTCTGTCTATAAAATTCTAACGAACATTTTCTAAGACATTTATGTATGATTATTAATTTCAAATTAGTAACCTTTTATATCTATTTCATTTTTATCAGTCCCATTAATCCATTTACCATATCAAATTATTGCAAATCCCATATTTATTACCATTTATTGGAGTTACAACCTTTTAAGTTCTTTTTCCATTAGTTAACTATCCTAAGCGCGGATATTCTTTTCCACGTTAAATTGTTGGAATCATATCTAAAAAGATTATCCGCTATAATTTCCATAAATTAGTCCAAAAAAAAAGATTTGATTTTAAAATATAAAAAATTACATCGTTTGAAATTACATAATCATTTCTTTTTATTACCGAAATTACAATGAATTCATACTTTACACATCTCTTTCCATTTGCATCTATTCCTTGTTAGATTAAATGTTGTATCTTTCTAAAAGGAAAAGAAATCAAATTAATTTATAAATATTAAGTGGATTTAAATTCCAACAATTCCAAACATAGAAAAGTTTACATTCCAATAAGATTAGGGTAATAATCTAAATTTATAACATTATTATACAATCTATTTCAGATCTGGAATAAATTTCATTCAAATCATTATTCTAAATTCATACTTTTAGGACTGATTTCCAAATCATGTTGTAAACAATTCTAAATCAATTCATAAACAAGAATATATAGGCGATATTTATTATATTCAGATCATATTCAATTCGTTGCCTACAACTCATACAATTATCCAATTAGGCATAAAAATCAAATAAACATCAATGGGATAATTTTCATATTATAACAATCTATAAACTTTTCCACTCATCTTTTAAAAGCAATCCAAATCTCCAGATCTGAAGTATAACTTTTGATTCCTCTCCAAATCCTTTTTAATCCAAAGGATATGTATAAAATGGTATATACATGCATTAGAATTACAGATCTGAGAAGAGATTTGAGATAGGAAGAGAAAATATATTATATATATATATATACACACTACAAGGGAAAAGGTATTTTTCGATGACTGAAAACCGTCGGAAAAAGCCGTCGGAAAATAAGGCGTCGGGGTGTAGTAATCCGACGGCTTCCGACACAGTTCGCCGTGTGGGATTCCGACGGCTTCCAACGACTTCCGACGGCTTTTGACAAGTGTCGGAAGCCGTCGGAAACCATCGGAAAAAATGGTCTAAAAGCTGTCGGAAGGCGTCGGAAAAATATAACCTGAAAGCCGTCGGAAATCTGCTGAATTTTTTCTGTATTACTACTGCAATATAGCCTTCCATCCACATTTCCCAAACAAACATTATTCCACCAATACTGCAAAATTCAATATACACAATTTAATATATAATATTCCAACCAAATATCAAAAACCAAACTATATACAATTCATCGAGCAAAAAATACATAAAATTAAGTCAAAATACATAACCATTACCCAAACTAATGTAAAATACATAACAATATCCACAACACCAAATGTTCTATCAATTCCTACATCCCCAACATCCACATAATTATGCAACAAAACAACTAAGTGTATCATAACATTGTACATAAATCATACAAAACAGAAAAAAACATACCGACCAAAGCAATCAATCTCCTCCCGAACCTGAGCCAGCAGAGGAAGGGAAGCGGTCACCATACTACTGCATGTACTCGGCGATACGCTGGTCTAGCAATTGTGTGGTCTCTATGGCCTGCCGACGGTTCTGCTCCTCCAGCTACGCCACTATAGCCCGCAAATCTTCGATCTCTGCTAGATCGATCTGAGTTCTAGTCTGCCTATCCCGTCTCTGACTACTGGCCTGTAATAAATATTTAATTTAGCTGTGTGATCTCTGTAAGTGTATGTACTGAATTAAAAATATGCATATATCTGGCAAACTAAATTAAATTATAACATGTTTTTTTCGTTATTTTTATTTTTGAAATGACATTCCAGTAACGAATTAATATATTTTGGTAATGCATAATATTTTCATAATGAAGTGACTCAAAACCAATGTACTGAATTTGAAAACTTATATGATACCCAGTATATTATTTACTTACTGCTTGATTGCCAAATCCGTATCGTCTGCTATGCTCCGATGGATCCATAACTGACTCAAAAATAGCATCCTCCTCATCCGTCGTCAGCTGATCTCGACCCGTATTAGCAAGGAGTTTCTGGCGCTGCTCCATAAACTTTTCCTGCATTAACAAATTAATATCATCATATCTTCTTTCATTATATTTTAACAAGTAGAACAATTACTAATACTGCATAAAATGAAATATGCTTACACGGCTCTTGGTATAGTCCGAGTCGTGCCATGTATACGAAACTGTCCCGTCCGGATTTACATGCTCGATAGCATGCGTACGAGTAAACACGTCCATATAGCCCACGGGACCATGCGCCTCAGCTTCCTGAAATTGATTTTTACATACAATTATTGTACATTTGAAATTATATAGCACAAACTATTTACAACTTGCATTCAGTAAATTTACCAACTCCTGCCGATACTGCTGAAATGACTTCGACCCCTCCGCGATGAGTGGTGGGATTTTTATTTCTGTTTGCAGAGTTTCTTTCCGACTCTGCCTGTACATTCAAAATTTGATACATTATTTATCGATCATGTATTTTTTGATATTTACTACCAGTCAAATAATTTTAAAAAAATTAGTATACTTGCCTTCGCCTCGTCAGTTTCCCAGTATTCCAAACATGCTTGCCATACGCTCTCCCCAATCCAACGTGGTTTCTTGCCAGATTTCTTGATTTCGGATATCGAGTCCCTATAGTTTTTACGCATCTTCTTCATCCAATACCCTCGTGCCGACTGCATATCATCTGTCTGAATGTCTATCTCAGCCTGTGTTTCACGATAAAAAGCAAAAAGAATATTAAACTGTAAACGATAAATAGTTAAAAAACGACAAAAACGAATTTAAAATGGAAAACAAAAAAATATACTTACTAGGACATCCTGTCAAATACACTCTACTATGTGGGGAGGGATGTTATCCCACTTCGGCCAACACGCTTTCATCCTACTCCGGTAAGAAGCTCTAGAAACGTCCAACACAACCTTCGAGGGAAGTAGGTCGAACCCCCTATTTTTAAATATGATACAGATAAGTACGTATGTATATCAAAAAAATAAAATAAGATGCTGAATAAAATTTAATTCTTACCCCTCTGCTCTAGGTACTAATGAAACTATAGGACGCTGTGATGCTTGCGATGGACCACTGCCATCGCCTCTTGAAGATCGGGAAGAGCTTCGTCCTCTAGATGACATTACAATAATCCTGTGACATATATACACATCATTTCAAAAGAGAATAATAACATGATAATGAAGTATATTTCATACGTAAATTGTTAAATTATTGACTGAAATGGAAATAGAAATGGAAGTGTGTTATACCCGATTCATAATGGGTCTCATGTTCCGACGATAAACATATTACATTGCATTTTTAATAAAAAATGCTAAATAAATGACAAATGAAAATGACATAAAACATGTAAACAATGGTAAACGTACAGATTTGGTTTCATAGTTACATCAATTTCATAATACATCAAGGGTTCAACATAGTTACATCAATTGAAAAAAAATCAGATTCAGATTTTAATCAATCATTGTCTTCTGATTCAGATTCGGTCTTGTTTTCTACGATATTTTCCTCTGCACTGTCAAACGATTCTACCAAAACATTTGATTCATCGATCAAAGGACCAAAATCTGTAGGATCGTCTATAATTATTATTTCGTTATTTTTCTCAAGATCTGCCTGATAAGCTTGTTCGTTTGGATTATTTTTCCCATCGAATGTAAATCTGGCCTTTGTTTGAACAAAGCTCTTTGTAAAACATACTAAGCTCTTTGTAAAACATACTAAGCTCCGTTACTACCTTCCAAACTTTTAACGGCAGTAGTTCTTTGAACATAACGGGAAATAAATTTTCCATCATTATGTGACAGTCGTGGCTTTTCATTCCGCTCAATCTACCGTTTTTAGAGTCAACACATCTACGAAGATTTGATGATATTCCATCAGGAAATCTTAACCCTTCCACCCATTTCAACACAACTTTAACTTAATTGTTATCTAATTCGTAACATGCTTTGGGTTTTTACTGTCATTTGGTTTCATATGAAGCTCAGGACGTTTGCATAATTCTTCTATATCGCGTCTTGATTTCAAATCATCCTTCGTCTTCCCTTTCACATTCAAAATTGTGTTAAAAACATTATCAAATACATTTTTATCATTGTGCATCACGTCTATATTATGACGAAGCAGAAGATGTTTCCAATACGGCAACTCCCAAAAAATAGTTTGTTTGCACCAGTTATGAACAATCGATTTGCCTTCAATTTCTGTTTGCACTCCAGTTTCATATATCTTTGGATAGTCCCTAACAAGTTCATATATGTCTTCGCTTGACCATATCGTCGGTGGTTGTCTGGTTTCTACTCTATTAGCTAAAAAGTTTTTCTTGTCTCCTATGAAGGGATGATTTACATGGAGAAAATATCGATGACAGTCAAACCATGACATTTTCTTACCATGAGGTAAAGAAAACACACGTGTTTCATTCATGCAATATGGACATGCTAGACGACCGGCAGTACTCCATCCTGAAAGCATTGCATAGGCAGGAAAATCACTTATAGTCCACAATAAAGAAGCAAACATACGAAAAAATTTCTTCTTGGACACATCGTATGTTTCTACTCCTTCGTTCCACAGTATTTTTAACTCCTCAACCAATTGTTGTAAATATACATTGATTCCTTATGTCGGATCGTCGGGGCCAGGAACGACAACAGTAAGAAACATATATTGCGTTTTCATACACATCCATGGAGGTAAATTATACGGTGTGACGATAATGGGTCAGGATGAATATTTAGAACCATATTGAGAAAATGGCGAAAAACCATCCGTACATTATCCTAATCTAACATTTCGACTCTCCGCTGCAAAATTTGGATACGTTTTATCAAAATGCTTTCATGCTTCTCCATCGGCCGGATGTGTCAACGTACCCTCTTCCTCTGTTCTCACACTATGCCATCTCATATTAGATGTAGTTACAGAAGATGCATATAATCTTTGAAGCCTTGAAGTGATGAGTAAGTAATGCATACGGTTGTACGAAACTTTCTTTCCCTTCTTTTTTTCTTGGTTTGTATCTCTCCTGATTACAAATTTTACAATTTCTAAGGTTTGCGTCTTCTTTCCAAAACAACATGCAGCCTTTTAAACATGTATCTATTTTCTGATAAGGTAAACCAAAAGCCGACATAAGTTTTTTTAACTTCATAGTGATTTTCACACATTAGGTTATCGGACGACATATGTCTTTTTGCAGTTTGTACAACAGCCGTAAACCCAGCTTCAGTGATGTTGTATTTTGACTTCATCGCAATGTATTCTGCGATTACTGACAGCTGAGTGCCGCTTTTACAACCATCCCAAATAGGTTTCTTAGCAGCATCTAGTAAATCATAAAAAAAATTTGCTTCAATATTTGATTCTTCAACATTTCCATCATCGTTGTCAACTTCAACCATAGGAAACATTGATCGTGCTGCATCTTCGACCATATTTTCTATACAGGTCGTCGTAACTGCTTCGTTAACGACACTTTCAGACTCTACAGAAGTATTTGCTACAACTTCTCCATGCCGATCCCAAACATAATACTCGGGTACGAAACCGTTTTGGCATAAATAAACTTTCGCAATGTCTGGTAACAAATACTTCAAATGTCTATACCTACTACACGGACAACGAAATTCTGGATCGTTTCCGTTATTACTTAAAGCGAATTCAACAAATACGTTTATACCATTATAAAAATCTTCTTTTATTGAGGCTCTCGGTCCTTTTCTTTGGTACATCCATCTCCTCCGATCAACAAAATAATCAATCATTTTTCCTATTTGAAAAAATGAGTCACATATTCAAAATTTAATATTTATTTTCAAGAATACAAATTCGAAAAAGATTATTTTCATAGTCGTATAATATTTGAATATAAAGAACTATTTCACAAATTAAAAAATATTTTCAAATATGACACATTTTATTTTTTAACGTATCGATACAAAATTTTGTACAAAAAGATATTTTTTTTCCATGGTCAGGCATCCTACTTCCCATTACAAACACAGTAAGCATTTACATTTCGTATATTACTTCGTCTCAAATAATTCAACAAAATTTCGGCAGCATTTCCCTTTTGTTCCCTGCATTGTACACAAATGTGTGTACGCAGGAAACAAAAAAGAAAAGTTAGACTGAAATTTTATGAACCGTTTAAGACGAAGTAGTATAAAAAATGTAAATGTTTACTGTGTTCATAATTTGTCCAATACAGAGACAAATCCAACAAACATTGTACCAGATGAATATAAATGGTCGTTTTTTGAAGAAAAAAACGACTATTTATATAACGATCATGTACAACACTCGTTGGACGGGGTCAAAAACTCTCTAAGGGACATTAGTTAATTAAATGTGCGCATTTTATGAAAAAATACAGTTTTACTAACTGTTCACATTTACAAAACTATATTCTAATTTAACACGTTTATTCGACGTATTACATCAACTTAAGACTGGTTTAACATTTTTGTCATTTTTCAATACGCACAATTACAATTTAGACTCATGCATTTTTTTTTGCATAAGTCAATACGTGCACGTACAATATAATACTCCTAGCTCGTGCATTCATTTTATCTTATTCCAACTAACACAATACAATGATAGCAGCGCTACACACATATACAATCGTAGAATCAAGGCATACACAACGATTTACATATACACGAACAACCATAAATTATACATATTTCTCACAATTTCACGATAAAAGATGAAATAGGTATACCATGGAATGCAAGAAACTATTATAACACTATTGAAAACAATTTCAATCACCAATTAACCATAATTTATCAACTTATGCAAATCTAGAAATAGGGTAAAAATTAAATTTTTCGTGAAAATAAGAGATTATGCCTGAGCTAGAAAGCAAGAGAGGTTGAATACGAAGCCGGGGAGGATGAAAAAATACGAAATTAATGATTGGATGCTTGGGGAGCGAATTTGGGAATTAGGGGAAATATTTTTCGTGTGCTGAAATGAGGAAGAAGAGGCTCGGCTGGAGCCTGATGTTCGCGATTTTCCGACGTCCCGTCGGAAGCCGTCGGAAAATCGCTGTCGGAAGCCGTCGCTCCACCCCGTCGCTATTTAACCCTTTTCTAGTATATATTACCTCAAATACACATATTGTTGATTCTCTTCTCCTTTTTATTAGATTTCTACTCTTCTTCGATTTGTATGAATATAGATACAAATATCTTATCTTTATAATTTAGAAAGAAAGTAGAGAAGAAGAAATGGAAGAGCTTTGCTACTGCCTCAATAAAAATATGAGAAGAAAATTGAAGGCTGGGTCTGAATTTATACGCGTTAGAATCAAACAGAACTGTTAGATCGATGTATATTAAATCCGGACCGTTGTGGCCTAGGTTTATTGTGCCTGCGGCTACCCAACTGGCCGATCGACCATTAAGCACCGGTCGACCATTCCCAATGACAGGTCAACTTGTGGGCCCGAGTGGTTAATTGATAAACGTTAAGTTTTCATATTTAATTATTTTTGTTTTGGATTTGTTTTTCGTCCATAACTTTTTCGTTTGGACTTCGATCGTAAAACTCTAAGTATGAAAGTTACTCAAAATTACGTCACGAATGTAATGGTGCAAGTTTCATGGTCAAATACCATCGTTTGCACAAATTTCATTTTTGAAGCCTTATCAATTAACCAAATAATTAAATAACTAACGTCAATTTACGAAGTGTTATATCAGCCATTGTTGCCTAAGCCCGAAAGATCCATGGCCGAGCTTACTATTTCCTTCACTATGATGCCAACCAATACAACGATTGAGACAACTACCATCATTTTCTGCTCGTCAAGATGATTCTGATGATGTCCTTCATCTCCCCTCTGAATACTCGCCTAAGCCTAAGAAAACTTCACTGTCGTTTACTACATCCCCATGTTTATCTCCAACCATGAGTATAGTGCTTAATATTCATGGAGCTTGAGGCACTGAATGAGAATTTCAGTGGTTACCTTTCATTCTTGTGTCATTAAAAAGTTATTGATTTGGAGGGGTATATGGAAGAGAGAAGGTAAGTGAAGAATGAGAGAGTACTCATGGTATTAAATGATTTTGTATATGGAGAGAATTCCTAAATGAAGTGGTAGCATGCTTATTTATAATAGCTTGCATTTTGCACTTTAGTCCTCCTTTTCTTTATTTTGCACAAAATCTTTCTATTTCCGTTTGACATTTTGCCTTTGCCACCTCTCATTTTGCCTTACATATATCATAGCACGATGCATTTTGATGAAGGAAAAAATCCCATGTGCACACGACGACCGCTTTCGTTCGTCCATATATTAAAATAAAATTAGACATTTTCTTAACTCAATGTATTGACTATACTTCTACAAAGCTCATTTAAATTTATCAACTTCGAAAATTTACGTCAAACTTGTCAAAAACGTCGAATGCAAATTCACTATATTTTAATAAATAAAAGTATCTATAAAATCTAATAAAACATGGCGAAAAGACAAATTGTTACAATCAAACTATTTTATTTCTTTATCAAAATATCTGTTCAATTCTGATGCTTATTGAACAATATTGTCGTATTAGTTATTGGATCTTATCCAACACTTACAAACTTGGTTATCGCTCCAATTAGCATCATGGCATTTTGGTTATTATGTGCAAACATTCTATTCTAAATCATTATTCAATATTTTTGTTTCAACAAAGATCTTACAAATTCGAAGTCATATTGGATGATTATTATTTGAGTAGAATCCAAATTGACTCAAATATGTTATATGACGAATCCGTTTCGCTAATTTTCAACAATTGAAATTTACAAGGTTATTCTTATCAATTTTGCTTACTATGTTCAAACTGCATCGATCTTCCTTTCGAAGACTTACCCATGGCCAGCGGTTCATATCCCTTTAGGTACCACTATCAAAAGCGTATTTGATAATGTACTTAGAAACTATTCCCGATTTAAGCATTGTGTATATGTCCGAGTCTATATTTTTTATGGCTTATTAGCAATTGAGGAAATTGTTGCTACTAATAATTCATTGCCTTGGCATTGAATTATAGAACTCATAGCTTCTCTTTAATGTGCGAGAATTTGTATTATACATTCTTATTAGTTGTATTTGTTTTAGGCTCCATTAATTTCTTGCGATCTTCTATAATCAGTTTCTACGTTGAGTGTTTGGATCGTATCCAATACTTACATAAAACAGATTCAATTTTAAGACCATGAGTCTTATGTTCATCACATAAATTAGTCAACCATTGTTGGTCAGTCCTAAACTCCTTTGGGGTTGATTCACGCAAGATCTCCGATGATCGAATTTTACGTGCAGCCTCTTGACTCACATAACCTATCAACTCTTTGATCTAGGACATGTGCGAGTTTCTTATTAACTCATTTCTTGTATGAGCTCGTAAACTATTCTTTAGATGAAATTAAATTAATATCCCTTAAATATGTATCCTGATAGAAAGATGTCAACTCAACATCACTCATCGTCGACCGTACTTTGTCTAACAAAGTCTGATTATTTCTCATCAACAGATCATTATGTATCATATGAAAGAGTGACTTTTGAGGTTAAATACCATTATTTTTAAGTACTTTTGGAACTCTTTCCAATATACTCATTTATTCGATCAAACTGAATTATATTATTTCCACAACAAATGTATATATAAATTGACAAATATATTTGTTGCGGTGTAAACTTCAACTCTTATAAACGGATACATTAGCTATGTACACTTCTTAGATGTTGCACTTGCACTATACCTATGTAAGTATATTTGGCACGCTTATAAAATATAACTTAATTAAATTAAATACTTTTTTCATAAACAAATTAAATAAAATAAAGATTTTATTTAAAATATTTTAAATTGGATTAGATATTTTAAATTGGATTAGAAATCAATTAGACTTCATAGATCCAATAAAAATCTAAAAATGGAGATTTTTTTTTGAAATTCATCCATTTAACCTGCTACGACTCAACCCAGTTTCTTTATCAACATCGTATATCAGTATGCGCAAATATAACTTTTATATATGCATAAAAAATTTCAAAAGGACAAAAAACCAAATAAATTAAATAATAATCAATGTTTTCTCAAATATTAATTAATTTGATTAATTTACAACATTTTATAAATTAATCAAATCACGTGGTTTTTCGAAGAAAACACAAATACAGTTGTGAGACTTAGAGGTGCAAATTCAGTCAATGATTAATTTTGAATATTCTAATTTTAATGTTCACACACCATCTTGGCTAGTGGTGTGACAATTTGGCTAAATTTATCGCGTATAAATCTCTTGGGTACATTTTCTTAAGTGGTTCCTTTTAGTAACGATAATTTATACACGTTCTCTTTGTCAATACTATCACTTCAGGATTCATGGAATTTGGTTTTGGTCAATACTCCAATATCATCCTTATTCGATTCAGTTAGTCCATAAACAAAGTCCTTGGTTCAATAATAACATTTATTATTAACCGTGCTACTCTGACAAGGGATTTTGACTTTAAGTTGACTATAAATGATTATGATACCAACCTCGTACAACTGAGGAGACGAATTCTCGATTAAACAGTGTATCACTTTCAATGCTTCAACTTATATCTAAATATAGTCGCTCGATGGATCGTCATATCATGATTTAACTATAATCAAAATGAAGTATTCACATTGAAGTTTCATAATGTTCTCAAGTCGATGGCATCCGAGATTTCTTGTTTGACCTAGTTGTTATTAACTAGCAGAGAACTCTTAGACGAGTCATTCTATAGTTATCCGATAACTACGAGTACATAATCTCTTAGTGCCCCTAGCAGCCATGGGTAATATATTGCTCAATTTTTGGAAAGCGTTACGCACTCTGGTCTCAATAAATGTATCGATATCCTTTCTCGAAACATCTTGACCAAGAATATTTAAAACAAAATATCATTTTATTTTGTGATTAATTACTCGTCGTTGTAGCTATTTGTAATCACAATCACATAACATTTTATTTAAGGATTTTCTTACAATATATTTTAAATAATTATTTAATTAATTATATTACAATACGACAAAGTATATAAAAAAATACAAACACCATTATTATGAACAAAATTGACTACAGAGTTAGATATATGTAACATATTGCACAATTGCTCGTAGGGCATACCACTAACTTTTTTTTTCATGACTGTCGTCCACATATACATGGTTGACCACTATGGTTTGGAGTATACTCTTCTTGTCCACAAATCATAGTAGGACTGAATAGTATATATCCACATCAATTTGGTGACATATCTCTTACATCAATTTAGAGGGAGCAGATGGTTTTGGTTATTCGGTACTTTGACACCATGAAAGAAATCCGTAATGCTCCCAAGTAATTTGCTGTGTTTATTCCACAGGGTCCGGGTGCTGTTAACGATGTCGCTATTCAGACTAGAGATGGCTGGCTTCAAGCAAATGTTGATAATCTTTTAAATACATTATTGTGTTTCTTGCTTCTTAGCTAGGTATCAGTAATTCTATGTTGTAGGACTTGTGAAGATGATGGTTAGGATTTCCATTGCTTCCTTATTTTTGCATTGATTGGTTTTTTGGTTGTTAACAAGTGACCTTATAATTCTGAATTATTATTATTTTTCCCTTGTTTTATATTCGGTTTTAACTATTTTCTAAAATACTGGTTTGTCTTATGAATTCTGACTAAGTTTTTTTTATTAGTATCTGGATTGTAGTACATACTAGTACTATACGGAGTATTATACATCATGCTACATATTACTATGTGTTTAACAGTTTAGATCAAGCTACGCAAGTTTTGAACTTTTGACCTTTCGTATCAAAGTCAGGATGTCTACCCAGTGGAACAATGACGCTAGTCTCTAAATAATTTTTTATATGCCCACAATAAAACCATTTTGTGCACTGTATTTTTCGAAATCATTCGTTCATCTTATTTTCTTAAGAGTGTTGCTGTCCACCTCATATTTTGCATTAAGAATTACCAAATTAAATTTTGGTTTCTATCGGCAGCAAGTAGCCGACCGTCGTTCATTGCGGTCGGCGACTTGCTGCTAACTGTAATGAAAAATCTTCAAATTTCTTCATTACAGTGGGCAGCAAGTTGCTGACCGCAATGAACGACGATTGACAACTTGCTGCCGATTGAAATAAACAATAAAAAATTTTGGTTAATTTTGGATGGAAAATATGAGGTGGATAGCACCAATCTTTTCTTAATCATTCGTTTATGTTTATTAATAAATAGAACTCTATCATAGTGGAGAGTGTTAGGTTATTGATTGGAACAAATCATTATTTTAGAGTGTGTATCAAGTTAATAATGCAAAAAGCATCACCGTATATATGTGGAACAAATCATTATTTTAGAGTGTGTATCAAGTTCACACAACCTAACATGAATATTTATTTGTTCTCTGTATTTTATTAATTCGTTCATGCACCAGTATTTTCTTAATCATTCGTTTATGTTTATTATTAAATAGAACTATATCATATTAGTATCTAATATCTTTGCAAATACAGTGTAAGGGGATATTATCATTAATCTGTTCCATATGAATGTATGATACAGTGTAAATTTCTTGAACCATTGATACTTATATACATCTCTCTCCTCTTGGCAAACACAACAAACCAAATACTGAAGTCAAGTTTATTCAGCAATGGACGGCACGGTTCGTTGTTCCGCAAATTACGTCCCATTAACTCCAATCAGTTTCATCAAAAAAGCCGCGGACGCTTTCAAAGATCAAACTTCAGTTATCTACGGCTCAATCAAGTTCACTTGGACCCAGACCCATGATCGTTGTTTACGTCTGGCTTCTGCTTTGTCTCATCTTGGGATTTCCCGTGGCGATGTGGTAGTTTCTTAACCTCTCTGGTTTATTTCATATCACATGCATTTATAAATTTAACTATTTGTAATCATGTGTTGTGCTTGAATCAGGTTGCAGTTCTGGCTCCAAACACCCCAGCAATGTACGAGCTCCATTTCGGCGTTCCAATGGCCGGCGCCATCCTCTGCACACTCAACACTCGCCATGACTCATCCATGATCTCCACCCTTCTAAAACACTCTGATGCCAAAGTCATCTTTGTCGACAATCAACTCCTTAGCACAGCCCAAAGAGCTCTCGATCTTCTTCCAAAATCCAAATCCAACTCCAAACTTCCTCTTCTAATCCATATATCCGAACCATTTGACCCATCATCCATCTCCTCCCGGTACTTAGACTACGAAACCCTCCTATCTTCCTCAGACCCTACTTTTGACATAAAATACCCGATCGACGAATGCGACCCCATTTCATTGAACTACACATCGGGCACGACCTCCAGGCCAAAAGGGGTGGTTTACAGCCATAGAGGCGCCTACCTCAGCTCCCTCTCCGCCCTCCTCTACAATGACATACCATCCTTTCCGGTATTCTTATGGGCAGTTCCTATGTTCCATTGCAACGGGTGGTGCCTTGCCTGGGGCATGGCTGCTCGAGGAGGTACAAATGTCTGCATCCGTAACGTGAATGCCAAAGTCATATTCGACAGCATCCACACCCACAAAGTGACCAACATGGGCGGTGCACCCACTGTCCTCAGCATGATCGTCAACTCCCCATCCACCCACCGCAAGCCGCTGCCACCTGGCCGGACGGTCGGAGTCCAGACCGGAGCCGCTCCTCCTCCACCTCAGATCCTGGCAAAGATGGAAGAGCTCGGGTTCCGGGTCTTCCACGCATACGGCCTGACCGAGTGCTACGGGCCTGGAACCGTGTGCGTTTCCAAGCCCGAATGGAAGAGGTTGGACGTCAGTGAAAGAGCAAAGCTGAATGCAAGGCAGGGGTATGCGCATGTAGGGATGGAAGAGGTGGACGTTAAGGATCCTGTTACTATGAAAAGCGTGCCAAAGGACGGAAAGACTATGGGGGAGGTGATGTTCAGAGGCAATACTGTTATGAACGGATACTACAAAGATATAAAGGCCACTCAAGAGGCTTTTAATGGAGGATGGCTGAGGTCCGGGGATCTTGGAGTGAAGCATGCGGATGGATGTATACAGCTGAAGGATAGGTTGAAGGACATTATTATATCTGGTGGTGAAAATATAAGTACAATTGAGGTCGAGTCAGTTGTTTTTGATCATCCGGGGGTTGTTGACGCTGCGGTTGTGGGGAAGCCGGATGAGTTTTGGGGTGAGACGCCATGTGCGTTTGTGCAGTTGAAGGATGGGGTTTCGGTTAGTGGTGAAGATATTGTAAGGTTTTGTAGGGATAGGTTGCCGCATTATATGGCGCCCAAGCATGTGGTTTTTGGCGAACTGCCGAAGACTTCGACGGGGAAGACTCAGAAGTTTGTTCTTCGAGAGAAGGCGAAGAAGATTGGCGGTGTTTCTCGGAAAGTTGCGAGTAGGCTGTAATGTGGATGGAGTATGTTGCATTGGTACCGTTGATGCCAGTTGAAAACATTTAAACGCAAAGTTTGGTTTATATATGCAATAGTCTCGATTGTTAAGTCTTGGTGTTAATTGTTCTGATTAAATGATGATTATTTAAACATACAACAAAAGTGTTTTACATTCCCAAAAAGTGCACCAGTGGTTAAACATAAAGAAAAATTCAACGAATCCCACTAATTTATTTGTTATACGTACATACCAACACTCTTCTGATTAGGATTTACTTGCATCAGAAATGATCAAATATATCAGAGATTTTTTTAGAAAAGTCTACAATCCTAAATGTGATATTTTGTCCCAAACCATGGGTATAACTTTGTTACGTTAGTGTTTTTAAATGCATGCAATCACAGAACAAATGTCAAAAATGGAAATAAAAATTGCATAAACAAGGTAAGAAACAATCAATTTTTAAAGTTGTTTGCTCTTAGCCGGTCTATGTCCTCTTTAATATTTACGATGCATTGGTTTGGTAATGATGTTGTTTGGTGATGATGTGCTCTGTAGAAGAGGATAATTAAAAGAGTATAGTAGAGAGAGAAGTACGGAGGTTCGGCTAACCAGGAGGTTCAGGCTTCAGCTGTGAATTGGTTAAGCATCCTTCATAACCAAACTCCATTTGGGGTTCGGTCCCCAACACTGAACCTATTTTGGGGTTCAGTTCCCGTGGTTAGGCCACTTAACCAGTCTCTCATCGCTTCTTTCCAAGCTCATTCTCTCTATGATTCATGTCGAATTGAAGTGGTAGTTGGACTATCAGGCTTCATCTAACTATCCAACTTATAATTTAACTAACAATTGGAGTTAAATGAAGCTTCTCTAAATAATTAATCTAGCATTATATTTGAGATATTTCTTAATATCCAAGCTTAGTTTGGTGAAATCTTCTCGCTGAGATTATAGGTTAGGGTTGCCAATTAGATCCGTTGGGTTAGATCCGAACTAACATGATAGATTTCAGCTCTATGCAGATTGAGTCGAGTAGTTTCAAACTAAACCTCGATCAACAACAACTCGGGTTAGTTCGGTCAGATTGGGTATAACACTTTAAATCCATATATTTTAAGTTGACAAATTCTATTCAAACTCTAAGTATAATTAGTAGTCCGCTCTAGATTTTTAAATCTTAACGCATTAAAATGTTATCCGTTGAATATTATTATTTTTAAATGCTTTCAACCATAATGTAGGACAACTGCATGGATTTTGAAATAATCATGCAGTGCAAGTGCTGGTTTAGGTATCTATCACGCATTTGTTGTACAAGTTTAAAAGGCTTATCTCGTATGTGTTCTATGATGTTAAAAGGTTTACCTCATAGACATTGTACGTGGTGGTGGACATTTTAGTCTACTTGTAAAAAATTTGAAAGAGCTACTCAGCAATTTCAAGGGTTCTAATAGCCCCAGTCGTTTAAGTTTTGTGGTCGAGCTGGTTCGGGTCCGGTTTGATCATGTCTATTTGATATTTTACGTCACTCTAACCCTACCCGAGACTCCATAAGTTTTTAATCAGGTTCGGTTCTTCTTGAATCAATTTGTTTGAGTTTATAGGTCTCGGTTCTGATTGTCAACCATATCGTAGGTTTCAGTTCTAGTTATTGAGTCTACAGAAGATATAGCCCAATTTGGTTTAACCGCGTTATATTTTATCTTAGTACCTTGCATTGTTAATTTTTTTTGAATCCCAGTAAATCTGGTTTCTCGGCAACATCTGGAGGTAACAGAAGAAGGCCTGCCACAACCTGCATCCCTAATTTAAATCAGCCCTTTCGGACGACAGTGCGGTTGTCAGAAATCAAACTCTCTCTCTTCTATGAGGGAGTCAGATGCTCATGTCAACTGCACTAAGTCTGTGGACACTTTGGATTGTTAATTATTTGTGGTGATAGATAATATTGAGATTATACTTTATTGACCTATTCGTTATTAATTGATAGGTTAGATCTTGAGTATTTTGTACAATAACATAAAGATAAACATCTAATGTTGTGTATCTGGCTAATGTAGCTAATTGTGCTATTCAAGGTAGAGTGTATGACCTTTTGGTGTTGAATTCAGAAACTACAATGACTCTGAGTCTAGCCCACAGTATATGATCTTTGTGTTACTGCATCATGCGATTTTGGCGCCAACCCATCCACCATGGACATAATCAACCCATGAGTCGGGCAAACAACTATTGCATAACCCCAAAAAAACCGAGAAAAAACAAAGTGAATTGTGGCCTTCAAACCCCACATCTCGCAAATTCACGTACAACTTATCTTCCAACTTCCACCTTGGCATCTTGCGATTTATACCGACATATTTGGCAAGCAATTTTCAGATTCACGTACTACTTCAATGATCATTAGCTTCTTCATTCACCTTATTATCTTTAAAACCCTCACAGCTTTCAAATGACAAGTGAGTTGTTACAAAATCAAAAGGTGCGAGGTTTGATTTTAGTAGTTCATTTTCTATGTGCAACTATTTTATGAAATTGTTCGTTGTTCTATGATATTTTCTTTTGCTTATGGAAAACCTAGCAAAACCCTAGCATGAATAATGTAACAACCACATAATGATTGCCATGATTTTTGTAAATGGGGAGCAAATCCAAACTTCGGCCAAGTTCATCAAAGTTAGCCGAAAGTTCATCTGAGGTGGTGTTGGAGGCTGTCAGGCAGGTGTCAGAGGCTTGGGTTGATGGAAGAAAGGCTTGAGGAGTGAGAGATTTCAGTGCATGCATGTGTGTGCAGGCTATGCACATGCACACCTGATACAAGTGATTTTGTGCCTGTGTTGCTAAGTAATTGGGTAGTTTTACATTGTTAAGTGATGTATATCAGTGTTTGGGCTTGTATAGGTGTGAGTGTGGTCTGTGTTGAGTTAGCCTGAGTCTGGTTGAGTCAAGTGTGCAAGTGGTTAAGTCAAGTAGTTGATTGCCTGGGTTGTATACACACACACGTATTTGGATGTGGAAATTAGCCACAAGGGCCTCTTTACCAAGTGGAATTAGTTTCTAGGACACACAACTGAAATAATTACTTTCAAGGACAAAATGTAAAATAATTAGTTTCTAGGGCCTAAAAACCTATGAAATTATGTCCTTAAAAGTAATTAGACTGCTAATTTTGTCCTTGAAAGTAATTATTTTGCTGATTTTGGTCTTGAAAGTAATTTCTTTGAATGTGTGTCCTAGAAACTAATTGGACTGCATAGTTTGTCCTTCTAGTGAAATGCCCCTACTTTCTTCTTTAATTCTTTGTTAATTAGTTTAATCAATTGTTAGAATAGATCTTAGTTTAATTTTCATTTCCTTCTTCTTGTTCTTGTTACCCATTACAATTCCTTGTTTGTTACTTTCCTGCATTTATACATTTCCAGTTCTTGCTTTCATTTCCTATAATTTTACAATTTCTGTTCTTGTTAATTTTCTTTTGCAAGTTATTCTTATTGCTTGTTATAATTTGATTTTAGTTCCAGTTCTGTCTATGAACATTATTGCAATGCATTTATGTTTTTCAATTCTCTTATGTGTTTCATTTTCTTACAACCCAACTTTCATTTGCAATACTAGATCATAAGATCTGATCCTCATTCTCATAAGCTTTTCCATAAATTCCTGCTTCACTACAACATTCTACACCATTCTTTTCTAAATACAATTCATTTCCACCAAATCTTGTTTCTTTTCCCTTGCCTGTAAAATAAACTGCCACCTTATCACCACCATCCCTTATCAATACACCACCATTCTCACCAGAATTCCACCATTCCACCACCATGAACAAAGCATCAGACCCACCAGCTTGTTCATGGTGGTGGAATGGTGGAATTCTGGTGAGAATGGTGGTGTATTGATAAGGGATGGTGGTGATAAGGTGGCAGTTTATTTTACAGGCAAGGGAAAAGAAACAAGAATTGGTGGAAATGAACTGTACTTAGAAAAGAACGGTGCAGAATGTTGTAGAGTAATGTGGAAACAAAACAATTTGCTCATAAAATTCGTTATTTATATCCAAATTTTCTAAGAAAAACATAGGAAAAGATTCACGATTATTGATTTTTCAAGCAACATTAAATTAATATCTATAGTTCTTAATATTCAAATTTGTTGTCGATCAAATTAACTTGTTTATATCCAAGTACGTTATTGAACTAATTTTGGGTATGTTTGTTTTGTATTAAAACAATGCCGAATGTCGAATTAACTAAGCGAGGGTTTTTGTTTACATTGAAAAATTCTTTAGATCTGAATTCCAAAAAATTAGCTATATTTTTAAGCAATTATTTGTTGCTTATTCTCAATTCATTGTATTCTCCATCCATGTAATCATAGCAACGTAGCTTCTCTTCTCAACCCTATTTATTTTGTATAATGCCCCACTTCAGGTAATTCCGAACCCTATTATTCTGAGTTTTTATTAATCTCTAACATTGGAAATGCGTAACTTTTACTCTTTTGCTTCACTGATGATGGTTTTTTTTTGTTAATACATCATTCCCTTTATGAATTGATCGCTGAAATACTGTAAACTATTTAGTGCAAATATATGTCTGGCAATTTCTCTGTAATAGCACAACCAATAATAACTAGTTCAGTTGAAAAACTAACCACGAGACGTGGTTTGTTCACTTTCCCATGGCTAGTTTGAAGTGATTTCGTGGCTAGTTCTCTGAATCGATTTTTATAGCGGCGGAATCTTCGCCGTTATAATTAAAAATAATTATAACAACGAAGTCTTTGCCGTTATATTCTAATGTTTTTTTGAAGATAAACTTGTCTATGGCTGGTTCCGTGGTTAATTGGGTGCACAGCTCATTCGTTCAAACCAAAAGCAGAGTGAAGTGAACAGTTCGGGTAGTAATGGTCTAACTTGCATTATTTTTTGATTGCAAATTTTGAATGATATTGGATCTGAAATTAAAAAACAATTCAAGCATTTTGGTGCAACTAATACTGAGTATTCACTGATGACTTTCCATTTGTATCATGTAGATAATTCTAAAAGTCTAACTGATGTCCATGTATTTGCACACAACAAAATTTGTATTTTTGCACTTTTATACCACTTATGACGTGAAAACATGCTAATTTATTTTCTTAGTATCTTTCTTTGTCTGAAACAGGCAAATGAGCTTCTCTGTAATATTATATGATATTATAGGACAAAGATATTTATATTATATTGAACACTTTTGCTACAAAGTTAATAATGGTATACTACCTTCTATTTACCTTAATAATTCATAGTTTTGAATTTTATTTATTTATTTATTTATTTTTCTTTTTTATTTTGTTTGAGTTAAGCTTTGTTTAGTTGTGTTTAGTATTTAGAAATCATATAGTTCTTGGGCAAAAATTACGATTTTAACCATCTATAATTAATTAAAGTGTGCGTGCGTGTATTAATTAAAAATAATGATTTCTTTTACGTATAAATTGAAGGAGTAATGGTGAATTCTTAGGTTTTCGTAATGTAAGAGTACAATAGGCAGTGGGTTGTTCATTAAAAAAGATGAACCAAATTAGCCATAATGAAACTAGGTATAGCTTGTTGAGTGAGCTGTGGCTGGTTCTACTGATTTTGGTGGAGATGAACTTAATAGAGGATCAGTTATTAAAATAGCAAAGGTTTTGGCATTTTAAATATAAAACAACGAAGACTTTGCTATTTTATATTTGAAATGGAAAAAGTTTTTCCATTTTATTTTCTCCTAATGTTTACTCCAACGACTAGTTTCTACCAGCTATATTATTTCCCAAAACATGTATACTACCCTTCCTTCTTTCATTCACTACACCAAACTTCTTCACATCCTCCCTCTACTACAAATCATGTTAGACTTTGTCGTTTTTAAATAAGATGACAAAGGCTTTGCTATTTTATATTTGAAAAGGAAAAGTTTTTTCATTTTACTCCCTCCTAACGTTTACTCTAATGGCTAGATTCTACTATATTATTTCCCCAACACATATATACTACCATTGCTTCTTTCATCCACCACATCAAACTTCTTCACATCCTCCCTCTACCACATGTCATGTCTTCTATCGGCAAAAAATCAACAAGTCACAAAATCTAAACCAGAAAAATCAACATCGCTCCTCAAAATAAGCATTGAACTAATCATGCCTTCCTACCGGTTATTGAGATATCCGTCCTCACAACCAAAAACAAATCCTTCTACCGTAACAAGAATATGGTTATATGTCGTTTCAAAACATCCACTATACTCAACCTTACCCTCCCACGTTCCACCTAGCATTCCCCACCATTCACAACTTTACTATCATTTTATCACACATCAATCCTACTACCACACACCTGCCACTCCTAAACTTGGCATGTATGAAAATCATTCATCTCTCATATCGTAATGACGCAAGTGGTCAATAACAATATCATCTTAGTGCGCAACAATTAGATTCCCATGACCAAGTTGTTATGCGGAACCTAGCAGGACAGTTCTCTTACGATTGTAAGACCATCGCAAATGTTAATGTTGAAGTTGAAACTAATTCTGAAGAACAAAAGGATGTAGAAGTGGAGGCAGGAAATGATGAAGAAGGGAATTGTAACGACCCGTATTTTTAAATATTTTAAATTTTAGAATTTGATATAATGATTGAATAAAAATAGTTAGAGATAAAATTTAATGACTTATTACTGTAATTTATTGAATTTGAGTTTGGATAAAATTTTGAAATAACCAATTTCGATGATTTTGGCAATAACAGTATTGAAATGGAATTATACGTATTGAATGTATATATAATCAATAGTTGGATTGAATAATAAATGTTAACTTATTCAGTTGAAAATAAACTAGTTGTTGATAACTAAAATTCATTGGGATTTAATTAGTATTGGATAATTAAATTATTTAAATTTTAATATTGGGATTATTTAATAATATCTTTATTAATAGTTGAAATAGAAACACAAATTTTTGGTCCGACCGTGAAATTCCAAATATACCCTTATATGTATTCCTTTATTAATAGTTGTAATATATTTGATGTCACTCTTTTGGTGTCGGCATGAAATCCCAAAAATGTCTCTTTACATATATTATTAAAATTTAGCATCACTTAAAAATAGGATCTGACAATTAAACTTCTTTTACAAATTCAAAATTACCCTTACAAATATTTACCAAGTCTTAATATCACTTAACCATAGAATCTAACAAATAAAATACTTTACAAATTCATTTTTTATTAATTAACAATATAAATAAAATTTTATACTAACAAAAAATTAGATATTGCAACTTAGAAATAAAAATTCAAATTAACTACGTATGATTCAATACAAAAATATGACTATATGTACATGAAAATCGTTTTTTTGAACATATTAAACAAATACAATTTGTATTCATCACGCGCGAAGCGCGTGCCGTAACGCTTTATTAATAGTTGGCTTGGAAGCACAATCTTTTATTCCGACCGCGAAGTTCCAAAATTGCCCTTTATATACAATTCTTTAAAAAAATTCTCCACTAATTGATCCTAAAAAATAGCATTTGCATATTTGTTTGTAAACTCAGTGCATCTATTAATTGGTCCTAAAAAATAGCATCTACATACATGATCTTAAACTCATGCATATAGCACTACGCTTTTATTACGTGTAATATTATCGTCAACTGCATACTATGAATATTAACAAATATTAATATCACTTAAAAATAGGACCTAGCAATTTTTTTTTGCAAATTCATAACGCTCTTTTACATATATTATCAAACTTAACATCGCTTAAAAATATGATCTAACAAATAAATTTTCTATTTACATTTTCGCTTTTTATTAATTGATAACGGAAAAAAAATTTCAAACTAACAAAAAAAATTAAACGATACAACTTAAAAATAAAAAGTCAAACCAACAAAAAATCAAACGATGCAACTTATAAACAAAAATTCAAACTGACTACACATGATTCCAAAGTAAAAACCATAGCTAAATATTTATGAAATCATTTTTTTGAATACGTTAAGCATATATAATTTGTAAAAAATAAATCAATTTATCCACGAAGGGTGTATTATGTCACGCGCGAAGCGCGTGCCGTAACACTCGTTTAAATAATTGAATTCTGGATTTAATTTGAATGAAAATGATGTCGGAAGTTGATTTAAATTTTATTTAAATAACAATGAAGGTTGTTGAACTTAAAAATCAAATTTAAAGTGATTAAATTAATTTCTGGGAATTACTTGTTTCAATTAACGAGTAAAAATAGTCATTTTTTCCATTGTCTCGGATTTCGATGAAACTGGTTTCATCGGATCCGTAATAGTGAATGATTGTAGGATTTCAAGTTTCGTAGCGATCGGACTTGTCGTTTGGCCATGCGAGCTTGAAACGCCTAGAAATTTAATTTCAAAATTTAATTAAAATAATTTGACTTTGAAAAGCTATCTTCCACATACGATCGAATTAGGCCTCGAAACTAGTTCCATTTCGTTCGAAATGGGGATAAAAACTTATAAACGCCAGGCAGCACGCCTCGATTAGAGTTCAGATGGTTTTGGACCTAACTATATAAATACAGCACGCATAACGAGAAAATTATTATTTTAATATTCTGGAAACCCTAGTTAACAAGGCCGCCTATTTCCCTTTCGGTCGAGAATGTTCGAAACTATTTCCCCTCCGATCTCCTTCATCTTTCATCGATTTCAAAAACTTCCAACATGAAAGTTGTAGATCTCAATCTCCTCTACACATCCAACGGTTAAATTGTTTTATTTCATCACGAATTCGCCAGAATCGAGGCGAAATGGTCGCGCGTTCTTTTGGAATTTGGTGGTTATCGACGGCGGCGGAGGCACATGGGTCGATGGCGTAGGTGGCTCTCAGGGAGGCGCGCGTGTTGATGCTTCCAGATCGTGGTCCGGTCGTCCTTTGGTGCCATGCATTTGAAACCCTTGGTCGCGTGATGGGTTCTGCAGTAGCTGTCGTGAATGGGAAGAAGGGGATGAGTGTTATTTTTTATTTTAATTATATTATTAATTAATATTAATTTTAATTATCGTCATGCTAATTATTACATAACTTCCTCGTACGAGGTCCGTTTCGGACAAAACAAGAAGCGCTGGAATTGTATCGATGAGAGTTATGTCATACAGTTGGTTTGGAATTTATTTGAAGCTGGAAAAATTTTCAGTTCCAAATAAAAGGTGAGTGTTTTATACGCTCACGATGACTAGAATATTTTTATGTTAGTTAAATTAATGTCGTGAAGTAATTTAATTTCATGGATTGATGTTTGGTAAATTAATTGACATTAGTTTGATATATGAATTGAATTGATAAGGATTTAAATTGACAGTTAAATTTGAAAATGGAATTTATTTTCCAGTAAAATACCCGATATTGATAACGATGTAATTGTTGTGATTATTGACTATTGGATGTTGGTTGTGATGGAGGAAAATTGATTGATATTTTGGATGATTTGGATGTTTATTTATTTATATCATGTTATCATTCTATATATTATTTACAGCATATAAAACTGTAAATTGAATTATTTCGAATAAATTAAGAAATAGGTTGAAATGACGTATACCTATGGCATTTATTTTGGATTGAAATGATATATATCCATCCCTGAATTTAATTGGAATAATTGATTCACTTGGCCCTAGGATAAAAAATTATATACGGACACCAGATTGGTTAAATTAAATAATTTTAATTTTTTTTGAAATTATTTAAATGATTTGATTTTAAGAAATAAAAAAAATCAAATTTATGGAAATCGAACTATTTTCGAACTTGAGCTGGAAGAGTTGAAATTTAAGTTGATAATAGGAATTGTTTAAATAATTGAAGTTGAGATTTTGAAGTTATAATCGAAATATGATGTGAATTTCAGAAATTTATTTGTTGTAAAAGATTGGACGTTTATTAGAACTTTGAATATTGCTATGTAAAAGTGATATAAAATGAATTGTATTTTAGTTGAAGATTTGGATTTTTAAATTGGATATTGAAGGTTAATTGGATTTAAGTGTTTTGAATCGATATTTTGAAAATCAAACTCGAAATTGATATAAATCAAAATGGTTTTAATTTGGAATTGGAATTGAAATTAATTTGGAATTGGAATTGAAATTAATTTGGAATTGAAATTGAAACTAATTTGGAATCGAAGTAAAATTCAACTTGAAATCGGAATTGAATCGGTTAAATCGAAATGGAAATTGGAACTGATTTGAATAGGGAAATTTGGAATTGAATCGGTTTGACTTTGAAACTATTTTCAAATGAATTATTTTAGTATAAAAGGTTTAAAATCTATATTCTTTAAATATTCAAATTATTTTGATTTTCCAAACTATTTTACTATATAAACCATTTTTAATACTCAAACTATTTTCTATTTAACTATTTTAAAACTATTTAAACTATTTTCTAAAATTCAAACTGATCAAAAGGGTTGGAATGTTTATATTTAAATCTTGAATTTAAACACGAATTGGGTTAAAGTGAAGTTATAACCTAAATTGTAATTCAAACCAAAATTTTGAAGTGAAATCGATATATCGAACTGAATTGACATTTTGAAGTAAAATATGATTTGTGCAACGAATATGATGATTTCGAAATGGATTTGATTTTGAAACGAATATGATATTTTGATATCAAGTACGAATTGTTTTCGAAATATAAATTACCAACCGGTGTGTAAAATGACGTTTGGTTGTTAAAGAGACCTTGGCCTTTTATTGGCATACTCTCTATCAATATTGGAACCACTTTGACAATCGTGTATGCGGTGGATGATATCCAGAATTTAGTGGTTGAATTGACGAACATTTATTGGAATGAAGTAAGAGAACGATGATGAATAGCCTTGACACTTGTGTCATAATTAAAATGACTAAAACAAGAGCCTATGTCTGGCCAATGAGGTTGGCTACCTCTAGCGATGTTGATCACTCGTATTACTATCGTGATTTTGTACTCGATGGGTGCACCCTTTTTGTCCGGATTTATGGTCGCGGTCGGCCACGGATGGGTTACGACCTGCCAGAAAGGGTAAACTGGTAGAATCCTAATTTGGGCATTGCCTCACGTTGAAACGACCCTCCTAATTTCTACTCTAATTCCATAAGGATTTTTTTTTTAAGTAAAGAGGATATATATATATATCTATAGATATATCATCCATTTCAATTATCATTCTCAGGGTCACTTTCTTTTTCCAATAAATCAAATATATCCAGGATCACAATAATCAACCAATATAAATATATCAGTACATTTACAAAAATAAGCACATACATGTGAGGATGTATATGCCTCTCTTGTTTGAATCAGAGTTCTGGAAAACAAGAGGATATTGGATTGCTGATTTTTGACCAAGCAATCCACTGGAAACATACACATTATTCTGTTTATACTAACTAAGAAGTGATCAAGTAAAAATCAGTGGAAAACAAGCTTTTAATATAGATTTTTGTGTTAAGTTCTGAATAGTGTCAAGATCAGTATAAAATAAAGTGGATCCTAAGGAAACACAAGCAACATCTAGGCGTAATGGAAACGCGCCTAACTTATACATGCAAGGTCACGAGTTCGAGTGCTATGCTGGTCGGTTCAAACACAATTTTTGGTTTTCATTTTTTTTTTCTTCTGTACATTTTGGAATTTGTTATTTACCTATATCTGCACATATATGTCTTATTATTGCCTATATTTCAACATACTAAACAATAATTCTTGCTTAATTATTTTTGAATTCCATTCCTACAACCTAGAAGGCTTCATGATTGAATGATAAGAGTGTTTATCATTTTCCAGGTTTGTATTTCTTCTTATAAGATTTGTCTGGCATTTAAAATGCATTTGGTTAGAATCTGAGTAAAATTCAGATTCTTATTTCAAATACAAAGGAAAAGGTGTGGTAAAATTTGCACTTAAACATGTTATGTGCATATATATCTGCAACTATTTGAATCTGTCTTACTCTTCCCTTGTTACAAATCCTTTCTTAAAATATAGTACATGAGACATTTGTATGAAACCAGTTTAACTATAGAAACCTTGCAGCCATACAAAACATTTAACTTATGCCTATTTTCTTTTGCATACATATGCTATATTAGAAAATAAGACATTTAAGTTTCTAAAAATCAACTATCCTGCTTTTCCAAAACTTTAATCCTTTTCAAAGATTCATGATTGACTAATGCATTTATAAAATGTAATCATTCAATTTTAACATGGTGTACTTGCTAATCTACTTACAAGATTTGATTAAAATTCTTTTTAAACATAACAGATATTTAACTTAATTCATAGTTTCCAGATACAAAACAATCTCTTAACAAAATGCCTAACAAAATATCCATCCAATATTCAACACTTTATACAAGTAGCAATTTAAATTGTCAATACATGCAGATTTCAACATTTAGGCTCTTATCTAACTAAGTTTAGCATGCTATATCTTCTTCTCAAGGCCTTGCTCCTACTCCTACTTAGTTGCTGCAATCCCTGAAAAAGCATTGGAAACTGCCTCATTTTAAATGAGACACCCCAGATGCCATTAGCACACTAGGGTCAGACACATGTCTGGTATGAGAAAATTCACAAAAGCAATTTGTTAATTAGATTAAAATCAAGTTAAGTACAAATACATAAGGTTCTGTCCTTTGGAATCAGGTAAATACTTGTGTGCATGCTCTGTGTCATTGTGCATGTGCACACTTTAGATTTTTTTCTTTCCAGAGACTACACATATGAATATGGCACATAAATTCAAGCATACAACTCAATCATAATCAAGCAATCATTCATACCAAACGGGAATACAACCAATATGAGTTAAATCATCTATTCAATTCTCATATTTCAATTCTGGGAAAAACTCTAGTTTTCTCATCATTTCAAGTATTAATCCCTTGGTATATTTTTCTATCCTTGGTCTCACCTGCAATATTTATGAATCAATGGACACACTGTAATGAACTAATTCACTCCATTACACAAAGATCTCAGGACTTAAACAAGCCATGTGTCAACTTATGTTACTCAAGCACACAAGTCATTCCTGCAGTGTTCTTGACCCCAATATCCTAATCAGGTTTAAGTTAATAATAACTCTTTTTATTTTTCATGGCAAAACCATTCAGTGATTCCTTTCATAAACATACAGAGGCAAACAAGCAAACAACCATTGGTGATTACAAAATAAGGTTCTGGATATACATATATCCATCCTGGTATCTAAAAGGAGTTTAGGAAACTAATATTGGCTTCTGGTTTCTGAGAGAGTTTTTTTTTTCTTTTGCAAACATTTGTGCTTGAGTTAAACTCAGGATAACCTGGTTTCACTGAATCACAAAATTTTGTTTGCTATGTATTTTATTGAATCAGGAGCATCAGCACATAGGCAACCCTATTGCACCCCTAATTCCTTTCTATTTCAAGCCTCAGCACTTATACATGAGTATATTGCAGCTCATCATTATTTACATCTTTCTGGGTTGAGCCAAAACCAATACTGCTTGCCTATTCTCAACATTTATTTTCTGGGTATTTGTTTATATCTCTAAACATTAACATATCAGAGATTTGAGTGTATAAAACAGATATGTATACTAACAACACATAAAACTTTGTTATAATAAAACAAGCAATCAACCAAAGAAAATCAAAACATATTCAGGTTTAAAATCACAGATAAACATTCATATATGAAAATACTCTTTTACTAAAAATACTTTTATCTGGCTGCCTACATTAGGACTTATTGCCTTAGATTTTTGAGTGAGTTTTCTCACCTAGCTCTCTTCTTTGTTTCCTTAGTTAACTGATGAACTCCTGCTCTTATCCTCAAGCTCTCTTTCTTCCCTTGTCTTATGATTTATGTGGTATTGTTTTTTTTTCAAAATTCTTTTCTGAGGAGAAGAGGAGGCTGCTGTATATACTTGTATATATATATACAGGGTTTCTCTTAGGGTTTTGGGTATTGGCTAAAGCCATTTCTGCCCACCAGAAAATCATGTTATCTGCATTTTTAACCCAAAGTTTTACCCCTTCCCGGCTTAATTTGGGTGAAGAGAAAAGTGGTTACATTTTTCTTTCAGAAATTGCTTTTCAGAAAATACTTTTCCCCCTTGTCTACAATCATGCTAAAAATGTGACTTGGTTTTGTTATTTATTTAATACACTTCCTAATTCTGCCTATAGCAACATTTCTCTGTTTTCTCTTATTTTTTTCTATTTTTAGCTTTCATGTAAATGGCATGTACCTCCTTTATTTATTTATAAGAGGATTAGTCCTTTTTATATCTCCATTCTTTTCATTTCTGCTTATATTAAAATGTATCTGTATATTTTATTTCACTGGTTTAAACTCTAGTATTTTATTAACACATTTATATTTGTGTATAAGTCTTTCTGAAATAATTAGTATACCCTCCTATACATTCATACATCATTCTATACTGACACACACACATGCACATGTACACTCAACAATATTCAGTAGCATACATATATTTATATTTACTTATGCCTTCAGCTTTTAAGAATTTAATCTACATATATATATATATATATATATATTTCCATACACATCAATATGTATGTATTCATGGAGTTCAGGGTTTTAGCTTATATTCATGTGCATTTCCTGTGCACACATGTACACACAATGATACACTATCAAGCTATATCAATTCCTCCTTCAAAATTAATTTAAAAAAAATTATTTTAAATTTATTTATATTTTCCAGAATAAATTCCTAAAATCTTGGGTCATTACATACACCCCTCCTTTTAGAAATTGTGTCCCACAATTTTCCTAAGCTTAAAATAATTTTAAACTTAATTCAGAGAACAAGTATATTCTCTACCAAATAGATTCTTAGTTCTACATTAACTAAAAATATATTCACCCAAAATAAAGAAAGCAATCAAAAATCAGAATTACCTTAATCTGAAAATAGCTTAGGATAATTCATCCTAACTTTGTCTTCTAATTCCCATGTGCAATCACTAGGATCTAGACTCCACTGTACCTTCACAAGTTTTAGAGATTTATTCCTCAATTTCTTCACATCTTTTGCTAAAATTCCCACTGGATCCTTTTCATAAATCAAATTAGGATTTATCTGCACTTGGGTTGGGGTTTCAAGAATTTCTGCCTTATCATGAACCCATCTTCTCAATTGTGATACATGAAAAACATCATGTATACCTTGCATGTTTTCTGGTAATTCCAACTTATATGCCAAAGGCCCAATTCTCTCCAGAATTTTGTATGGTCCAATATATCTTGGGGTTAATTTGCCTTGTTTTCCAAACCTCAACACATTTTTCATGGGTGAGATTTTGATGAAAACAAAATTTCCCACCTCATATTCTACCTGCCTCCTTCTCAAGTCTGCAAATTTCTTTTGCCTATCTTGAGCTGCTGTCATTCTTCTTCTTATCAACTCAATTTTCTCCCTGGTTTCTTGTATGTACTCAGGTCCTAAAATAGACCTTTCTCCTGCTTCTACCCAGCAAACAGGTGACAAACAGGGTTTACCATATAAGGCTTCAAATGGAGCCATTCCTATGGTGCTTTGGTAGCTGTTGTTGTATGTAAATTCAACTAGATGAAGATAATTTTCCCAGTTGCCCCCAAAATCCAGTATACATGCCCTCAACATGTCCTCCAAAACTTTGTTTACCACCTCAGTCTGCCCATCTGATTGAGGATGGTAGGCAGTACTTAAACATAGTTCACTTCCCATTGCTTCTTGAAAGCTTCTCCAGAATTTTGAAGTGAAGATAGTATCCCTATCACTCACAATGGTTTTGGGAATGCCATGTAACCTTACCACTTCTCTTATAAAAATTTGAGTTAGTTTTGGTGCTGTTCTTTCTGACTTGACTGGGATGAAGTGTGCTACCTTGGTTAGCCTATCAACTATCACCCATATGCTTGTATTACCTCTCTTAGATCTAGGCAGTCCATCTATGAAGTCCATAGATATGTCTTCCCACTTCCACTGTGGTACACTAAGGGGTTGCATCAACCCTGATGGTCTTTGAGTTTCAGCCTTGACTTGTTGGCAAGTCATACATTTGGCAATGTACTTAGCTATATCAGATTTCATCCCCTTCCACCAGAAGTCTCTTTTCAAATTTTGATACATTTTTGTGTTACCTGGGTGTATGGAGTACTTACTTCTGTGATATTCATTCAATATCTCCTTCTTCAATTCCATGTCCTCTGGTACACACATCCTATTCTGGTATCTCACATAACCATCTTTATCAATGTGGTGTTTCATCACTTCCTCCCCTCTTGAGAGGAGCATTCTCTTCTCCACTAAGTGAGCATCTTGTTCTTGCATTTTTCCTACCTTCAGAATTAAATCTGGTTGAAGTGTCATTAAGCTTAACTTCCCTTTATCTTCTTGTGCATCATGCATCTGCTCATTGATGTGCACACAACCATTCTCCTCAATCTCTAACTCAGTTAGCAAAGACAAATCTTTAAATTCTGCTATCATCAGCATAGCCAATTTAGCATGCTGTCTACTTAGAGCATCTGCAACTTTGTTTGCTTTGCCTGGTGTATAGAGTATGTCAAAATCATAGGCAGCTAAGAACTCCACCCATCTATGTTGCCTCATGTTCAAATCTTTTTGTGAAAACAAATATTTTAGAGACTTGTGGTCAGTGTAAAGTTCAAACTTAGTGCCTAACAAATAATGTCTCCAAAGTTTTAAAGCATATATCACAGCTGCTAATTCGAGATCATGTGTGGCATACCTTACTTCATGGGGTTTAAGTTGTCTGGATGCATATGCAATGACTTGGCCTTGTTGCATCAACACTGCACCCAAGCCAAATCCACTAGCATCAGTGTATACCACTAATTCTTCATTTCCATGTGGTACCTTTAGAATTGGAGCATTCACCAATGCCTCCTTCAA
This sequence comes from Allium fistulosum, assembly GCA_030737815.1. Classification (NCBI taxonomy): domain Eukaryota; kingdom Viridiplantae; phylum Streptophyta; class Magnoliopsida; order Asparagales; family Amaryllidaceae; genus Allium; species Allium fistulosum. The sequence continues at coordinate 641,387,527 of CM060901.1, forward strand.
TTGTTCAAAAGACTTTTCACATTTTTCTGACCAAACAAAAGCTTGGTTTTTCCTGGTTAAATTAGTGAGTGGTGTAGAAATTTTTGAAAAATCTTTTATAAACCTTCTATAATACCCTGCCATCCCCATAAATGACCTCACTTCACTCACAGTGCTTGGCCTCTTCCATGCTTGAATAGCCACTACTTTATTGGGGTTTACAGAAATTCCTTTGGCAGATATAACATGGCCAAGAAAATGTACTTCCTCCTTCCAAAACACACATTTTGAAAATTTTGCTTTTAAATCTTTTTCCCTTAGTCTAGACAAAACCAGGTGCAAATGATGCTTATGTTCTTCCACTGTCTTGGAATAAATCAAAATGTCATCTATAAAAATAAGCACAAACTTGTCCAAACAATCCCTAAAGGTTCTGTTCATTAAATCAACAAAGTAAGATGGTGCATTGGTCAAGCCAAATGGCATAACCAAAAATTCATACAACCCATACCTAGTATTAAAGGCAGTGTACTTGATGCTTGATTCTTCCACCTTCATTTGATGAAAACCAAATGCTAAGTCTAGTCTAGAAAATACTTTTGCCCCTGCTAATTGATCAAAAAGATCATCTATTCTTGGCAATGGGTATTTATTTTTAATAGTTACTTTGTTTAATTCTCTATAATCTATGCAGAGTCTTAAGGATCCATCTTGCTTCTTAACAAACACCACTGGTGCTCCCCAGCAAGAATTACTTGGTCTTATAAAACCCTTTTCTTCCAATTCTTCTAACTGTTTCTTTAATTCTTTTAGTTCATTTGGCCCCATTCTAGTTGGCTTTTTAATCACTGGGCTTGCTCCTGGAACTAGATTGATCTGGAATTCTACTGGTCTATGGTGTGGAATACCCTTGACCTCACCAAACACATCCAAATATTCATTAACTATGGGAATTTCTTCAATGGTTAGTTCACTGAAATCTTTTTCTGGGTCAACTAAATGATATAGTTTTCCTTCCTTAGCTACCTCACATAAAACTGTGATTCTCTGGCCTCTAGAATTTTGCAATGATATGGTGGATGAGTCTAAATTAATCATGGCTTTAAATTGCCTTAACCAGTCTACCCCCAATATAACACCTATATTTGGGTAATTCAAAACATATAAATTGGAAATAAAAATATTTCCTCCTATGTTTAATTCCACATCCACACAAATCATATTTAAAACACTAGAACTCCCCAATGGACTGTGTATATGCAATGGGGTTTCAACTAATATGCAATTCAGTTTTAGCATTTTAACCAATTCATAAGAAATTAAAGAGTGAGTTGCCCCAGTATCATACACTACTGTTATGGGTATGGTACAGATAAGTAATGTACCTTCCACTTGGCTATGGTTTACAGTGTTACTCTCCACTGTGGCTTTGCCTTTTCCTTCCAAATTTGCCAATTTGCCTTGCTGTTTATACTCAGGACAATTCCTCTTCATATGCCCCTCTTTCCCACATAGATAGCATTTGAAAGCTCCTCCTTTCAATTCTGGACATTTTGGTTTGATATGCCCTTCCTTTCCACACTGATGGCACGCAATTTTCTTCTTGTCTTCCTTAGCCTTGACATCTCCAGTGTTTTTGCTACTAGCCTCTTCTTTCTTCTTATCATAAGGGTGATACCTCCCCTTACCTTTCTTGTTATTATTGCTCTTAAAATTTCTGAACTTCTCCCTTTCCTTGTCATGCTGCTCCAACCTCAAAGCTAAGTCTATCACATGATCAAAAGTCTTGTCTGCATAGGGTAACATGGCTCTGCTAAGTCCTGGATTCAAACCTTTTATGTACCTATCATTTTTAGATGCCTCATCTGCCACAAGCATTGCTCCATATGTGGAAAGTCCCTCAAACTTTTGAGTATATTCTGTGACAGTCATGGTTCCTTGTCTAAGTCTAATGAATTCCTCTAGCAAGGTAGTCTTTGCTGATGCTGGTACAAACCTTGCTTCCAACATCTCTTTGAATTGATTCCAAGTGATTTCATTCTCATTCCTTCCTGCAATGATTACTTCCCACCAGCCTAAAGCTACTCCTTTTAGCTGTCTTGAAGCCACTTGCCTCTTTCTTTGATCATCAAGTTGCATGTCATTGAAAATTCTTTCCAATGTTCTCAACCATGTTTGAATTTCCAAGATACTCTCTGTCCCTTCAAAGCTTTTGCCTCCTAAATGAGTATATGTCTTAAGCAGTTTTGAGAGTTCTTCATAGGGATTTTCTTGCCTTTGTCCTGCCCCATCCCTAAATGCTCTCACCAAGTCTTGCAGATTGACCATTGGTGGTGCATGGGAAGATCCTGCTCCCTGATTTGGTGGTCTCCCTACCATAGTTTGCTAATAATAATTTACATAGCTGGTTAGTTTGATATTTAGTTCCTTTTAATTTTATTTCTATCTAAGAACTTGATCCTTACTTCTACTATGTTGAACAACATAGCTCTGATACCAACTGAAACGACCCTCCTAATTTCTACTCTAATTCCATAAGGATTTTTTTTTTAAGTAAAGAGGATATATATATATATCTATAGATATATCATCCATTTCAATTATCATTCTCAGGGTCACTTTCTTTTTCCAATAAATCAAATATATCCAGGATCACAATAATCAACCAATATAAATATATCAGTACATTTACAAAAATAAGCACATACATGTGAGGATGTATATGCCTCTCTTGTTTGAATCAGAGTTCTGGAAAACAAGAGGATATTGGATTGCTGATTTTTGACCAAGCAATCCACTGGAAACATACACATTATTCTGTTTATACTAACTAAGAAGTGATCAAGTAAAAATCAGTGGAAAACAAGCTTTTAATATAGATTTTTGTGTTAAGTTCTGAATAGTGTCAAGATCAGTATAAAATAAAGTGGATCCTAAGGAAACACAAGCAACATCTAGGCGTAATGGAAACGCGCCTAACTTATACATGCAAGGTCACGAGTTCGAGTGCTATGCTGGTCGGTTCAAACACAATTTTTGGTTTTCATTTTTTTTTTCTTCTGTACATTTTGGAATTTGTTATTTACCTATATCTGCACATATATGTCTTATTATTGCCTATATTTCAACATACTAAACAATAATTCTTGCTTAATTATTTTTGAATTCCATTCCTACAACCTAGAAGGCTTCATGATTGAATGATAAGAGTGTTTATCATTTTCCAGGTTTGTATTTCTTCTTATAAGATTTGTCTGGCATTTAAAATGCATTTGGTTAGAATCTGAGTAAAATTCAGATTCTTATTTCAAATACAAAGGAAAAGGTGTGGTAAAATTTGCACTTAAACATGTTATGTGCATATATATCTGCAACTATTTGAATCTGTCTTACTCTTCCCTTGTTACAAATCCTTTCTTAAAATATAGTACATGAGACATTTGTATGAAACCAGTTTAACTATAGAAACCTTGCAGCCATACAAAACATTTAACTTATGCCTATTTTCTTTTGCATACATATGCTATATTAGAAAATAAGACATTTAAGTTTCTGAAAATCAACTATCCTGCTTTTCCAAAACTTTAATCCTTTTCAAAGATTCATGATTGACTAATGCATTTATAAAATGTAATCATTCAATTTTAACATGGTGTACTTGCTAATCTACTTACAAGATTTGATTAAAATTCTTTTTAAACATAACAGATATTTAACTTAATTCATAGTTTCCAGATACAAAACAATCTCTTAACAAAATGCCTAACAAAATATCCATCCAATATTCAACACTTTATACAAGTAGCAATTTAAATTGTCAATACATGCAGATTTCAACATTTAGGCTCTTATCTAACTAAGTTTAGCATGCTATATCTTCTTCTCAAGGCCTTGCTCCTACTCCTACTTAGTTGCTGCAATCCCTGAAAAAGCATTGGAAACTGCCTCATTTTAAATGAGACACCCCAGATGCCATTAGCACACTAGGGTCAGACACATGTCTGGTATGAGAAAATTCACAAAAGCAATTTGTTAATTAGATTAAAATCAAGTTAAGTACAAATACATAAGGTTCTGTCCTTTGGAATCAGGTAAATACTTGTGTGCATGCTCTGTGTCATTGTGCATGTGCACACTTTAGATTTTTTTCTTTCCAGAGACTACACATATGAATATGGCACATAAATTCAAGCATACAACTCAATCATAATCAAGCAATCATTCATACCAAACGGGAAAACAACCAATATGAGTTAAATCATCTATTCAATTCTCATATTTCAATTCTGGGAAAAACTCTAGTTTTCTCATCATTTCAAGTATTAATCCCTTGGTATATTTTTCTATCCTTGGTCTCACCTGCAATATTTATGAATCAATGGACACACTGTAATGAACTAATTCACTCCATTACACAAAGATCTCAGGACTTAAACAAGCCATGTGTCAACTTATGTTACTCAAGCACACAAGTCATTCCTGCAGTGTTCTTGACCCCAATATCCTAATCAGGTTTAAGTTAATAATAACTCTTTTTATTTTTCATGGCAAAACCATTCAGTGATTCCTTTCATAAACATACAGAGGCAAACAAGCAAACAACCATTGGTGATTACAAAATAAGGTTCTGGATATACATATATCCATCCTGGTATCTAAAAGGAGTTTAGGCAACTAATATTGGCTTCTGGTTTCTGAGAGAGTTTTTTTTTTCTTTTGCAAACATTTGTGCTTGAGTTAAACTCAGGATAACCTGGTTTCACTGAATCACAAAATTTTGTTTGCTATGTATTTTATTGAATCAGGAGCATCAGCACATAGGCAACCCTATTGCACCCCTAATTCCTTTCTATTTCAAGCCTCAGCACTTATACATGAGTATATTGCAGCTCATCATTATTTACATCTTTCTGGGTTGAGCCAAAACCAATACTGCTTGCCTATTCTCAACATTTATTTTCTGGGTATTTGTTTATATCTCTAAACATTAACATATCAGAGATTTGAGTGTATAAAACAGATATGTATACTAACAACACATAAAACTTTGTTATAATAAAACAAGCAATCAACCAAAGAAAATCAAAACATATTCAGGTTTAAAATCACAGATAAACATTCATATATGAAAATACTCTTTTACTAAAAATACTTTTATCTGGCTGCCTACATTAGGACTTATTGCCTTAGATTTTTGAGTGAGTTTTCTCACCTAGCTCTCTTCTTTGTTTCCTTAATTAACTGATGAACTCCTGCTCTTATCCTCAAGCTCTCTTTCTTCCCTTGTCTTATGATTTCTGTGGTATTGTTTTTTTTTCAAAATTCTTTTCTGAGGAGAAGAGGAGGCTGCTGTATATACTTGTATATATATATACAGGGTTTCTCTTAGGGTTTTGGGTATTGGCTAAAGCCATTTCTGCCCACCAGAAAATCATGTTATCTGCATTTTTAACCCAAAGTTTTACCCCTTCCCGGCTTAATTTGGGTGAAGAGAAAAGTGGTTACATTTTTCTTTCAGAAATTGCTTTTCAGAAAATACTTTTCCCCCTTGTCTACAATCATGCTAAAAATGTGACTTGGTTTTGTTATTTATTTAATACACTTCCTAATTCTGCCTATAGCAACATTTCTCTGTTTTCTCTTATTTTTTTCTATTTTTAGCTTTCATGTAAATGGCATGTACCTCCTTTATTTATTTATAAGAGGATTAGTCCTTTTTATATCTCCATTCTTTTCATTTCTGCTTATATTAAAATGTATCTGTATATTTTATTTCACTGGTTTAAACTCTAGTATTTTATTAACACATTTATATTTGTGTATAAGTCTTTCTGAAATAATTAGTATACCCTCCTATACATTCATACATCATTCTATACTGACACACACACATGCACATGTACACTCAACAATATTCAGTAGCATACATATATTTATATTTACTTATGCCTTCAGCTTTTAAGAATTTAATCTACATATATATATATATATATTTCCATACACATCAATATGTATGTATTCATGGAGTTCAGGGTTTTAGCTTATATTCATGTGCATTTCCTGTGCACACATGTACACACAATGATACACTATCAAGCTATATCAATTCCTCCTTCAAAATTAATTTAAAAAAAATTATTTTAAATTTATTTATATTTTCCAGAATAAATTCCTAAAATCTTGGGTCATTACACACGTGCCTTGTCATATTTATCCTTACGCGAGCCCATTACAACTTTGGTTTACTACTATAAAAATATGTTAAGATGGATCAATGTAAAGCATTAACGCTATTTTGATATTTATTTTACTGATAGACATTACCTACTATAGCGTATACTATTATATATAAATAGTTTAACGGATCCTTAGGAGATGGAAAATTCTGTAACGTCTCTTAAGTTATTGCACACACGTTATACATTGGGGATAAGAGCTGTAAAATGCCATAAACATCTCTAATGCTGTTACACTCATATTTATTGATATTGATTTGACTTACATAAGAGTATTTTATTCCCGACTCGAGTGTTTTGTCTTTTCATTACGCTCGGATCAGTCCTGAGGTTTTCAGCCCAATGAAAATCGTTTTTCGGAGGACGGAGATGAAGATTTGGTATATTATTACTATTATTATTTTCTGCATCATGTTATCCCGCTGCATTATTTATTTATCCCTGTTGTATATATAACTATGATAAATGTTGTATAGATTATAATCAAATGTATAATATAAACAACTTTATGAACTGTTATTTGATTATTATATTTTGTCTTTCCACTGTGAGATTCTGTGTTTGTTCCCTTCTTCTTTCCTTATTTTTCTTAATTATCCCCATTGATTACCTACGTTCCGGATTGTTTAAGTTGGACATGTGTGGATTTTTGTCGATTTAAACCTTCCAAAATGTGAGTCGTCACAGTTGGTATCAGAGCTTTGGTTTAGCGATAAACTTGGCCTTGTGGGGTTTGACTCATTAGAGATAGGGCAGTAATACCCTAGAATGAGTCCGTTTGAGTGTATATGTATGAGAGAGCACACTTGTTACTGCTATAAAATGTTTTATATTGTGTTTACTTATCCGTTGAGCTATTATGAATTCTGGTTGATGCATAGGACGTCGTGTTATCGATAGGGGTTTCTAAACACTTAAACGAGGCAAGTCGATATAATATTGTTTTTAAAATATGGTAAATGAAATAATTTTACCTAAATTATATTATATATATATTGATAATTTTAATGAATGATGGTTGTTAGGCGATGATAATATTTAATTATCATCGATTATTGGTATGAAGCATTTGATAATTAAATTGAATTGAATCTAACTAAAATAAAAATTGTTTGGAATAAAAATAACATAAAGTAATGAAATATTTTCATAATTAAGAAATGAAATTGTATAAGCTATATTATAAATAGAAGAGATTTAAAAGCTGAGAATTTTATAATTTAAACCTTGTCGATTTTTCAAAATTGTTTTTAAAGCCTTAAAAATTAATAATAGTATTATTTGAAAGTGTTTTGACTAGAAATATATTTTGAAAGGATTTTTGAAAGGAATAAAAGCATTGAACTCATTTAGTAGCTAGGAAATAATTCTAGGGATGACTGCAGCATTGCCAATATTCATTTTCGAGTTTTTGAGTGAGAATTGCTACCAAAAGAAATTTATTTTCGACTAAAACAAGTTTGATGATGAAGAAAAAAAATTCAATTATGATTTGATAAATATATGAAAATTGTTTTGAACTTATAATTGAAAATAGTATATAAGGAATAAGTTTATAACTTATAAATTTAAAATAGTATAGAAAAGAAATAAGTTTGTAACTTATAAATTTGAATAGGAAAATAAAACCAAATTTAAAATGGTTAAATTCTTGGTTAAGCAAACAGAAAAAAATTTGAATTTGAGAAATGAAATAAAATAATTAACTTAAGGATAGTTAAATAAAATTGAGTTAGTGAAATAAAAAATAAAATGAAATGGAGTCTAGAAAGCTTAAATAAAAGTGAATTGTATTTGAAATGAATACGAACTTGAAATTTAAATGAATTGTAATTTAAGTGTGAAAGAAATTAAATAAAATAAATGAGTGCAAGTGAAAATTTATATGAGAAATTGAATTTAATTTAGATTGGATGTAAATAAATTTAATGCAATTGGAATGAGTTTCAATAAAAATTGAATGTTAACTAATATAGTATGGAATAAGTTATTAGAATAAATTATAAATTGAAGTTAACTTAAGAGAAGTTGAATGAATCGATTGAATTTTTTTATATTATTAATATGAATTGAGTTATAAAATAAAATTTACTTTGGTAAATTTATAATATGAATTTGAATAAATGAAGTGAATCGATGAATTAATAATAACTTAAGATATGAAGTAATAATAATAAACGTGAGTTGTGTTGTATAAAATATTTATAATAAACTTAGATGATTTATAAATGATGTTAGTATAAAAAAAGGAGGATATAATAAGTGGAAATAAAACATAATTTAACTTAAGCAAGGTTAAGTGGAATAATTTTATAAATGGCTCATAAATGAATTTATATGAAATAAGTTAAAAAAACTGAAACAATTGGAATTTCACAAATTGAATTGAATATAATAAATTTGTAACGAATGTTAATAAATTGAAAGAAATCAATTGAATGTAAACCAATTAAATGTGGATGAAACAAAGGTAAATAATTGAAACAAATGGATTGAATGTAAATACATGGAATTGTAACAAATCAAATGTGAATGCAATGAATATTGATTGAATAAAAATGGAGTGAAACCAAATTAGTTTAATGTAAATTAATTAAAAGCAAATGAATTGAATATAAATCTACTGTATGATTAACGAAATGAATATTAATAGGTGCATGTTAATCAATTAAGGAGTAAATAAAGTGAATGAAAATAAATTGAATGTGAATGTAAATTAATTGAACTGAGTCAATTAAAATGTTAATGAAATGAATGTTCATAGAAATGGAAGTGAATGAATTGAAATGTTGACATTGAATAATAGTATGGTTATGAATAAAACTTGCATGTATATGGTTGTTTGGATGTTTCTTTTATTGCATGGCTATGTTTGCTTATATAGTTGTTGTATAGTTATGTTATATATTGATTTCTTTTTCATATACATATTCTCATCTATTGAGTGTTTAGTAGGTACGGAAGGGCGTATGCTAGCTTTTGGAGCTCGCTTGCGCGTATTTTGCTTTTGCTTACTTAATACGAGTGAACTCGCTCGTATTATTAATAATAAGGTACGTATCTCGGATTACATACCGCGCTTTTATATTTTTTTCCCTTCGGGATGCCTCATCATTGAGATGAGATGTATATTTGATATATATAGGGTATATTTGTGTTATATATTATATTGTAAAAAATTTCGATCGAGCCGCGCAAAGGAGACTCTGTTGAAATTTTCCTTAAATCCGGGAGTTAGAAAATTTTTGAAGTTTTAAAAAAAATTATAACTTGTTTTGATAACTAACTTGTAATTTTTGTAAGCCGATCGAAATGGCGTAGTCGAAGCGTAGTAAAGGTTTTGCAAATAAGATGTTTATGTTTTATAAGTTAATTATTTTAAGAAAATATATTGTATGTTAAATTCTGTACTTAACGCCTTTTCGAGGACGAAAAGTTTTGAGTAGAGGGAGTATGTAACAAACTGTATTTTTAACTATTTTAAATTTTAGAATTTGATATAATTATTGAATAAAAATGGTTAGAGATAAAATTTATTGACTTATTATTATAATTTATTGAATTTGAGTTTGGATAAAATTTTGATAAAACCAATTTCGATGATTTTGGCAATAACAGTATTAAAATGGAATTATACGTATTGAATGTATTTATAATCAATGGTCGGATTGAATAATAAATGTTAACATATTCAGTTGAAAATAAACTAATTGTTGATAACTAAAATTCATTGGGATTTTAGTATTGGATAATTAAATTATTTAAATTTTAATACTGGAATTATTTAAATAATATATATTAATAGTTGGCTTAGAAGCGCAATCTTTTGGTCCGACCGCAAAGTTCCAAAATTGCCCTTTATATACAATTCTTTAAAAACATTCCTCACTAATTGATCCTAAAAAATAGCATTTGCATATTTGTTTCTAAACTCGGTGCATCTATTAATTGGTCCTAAAAAATAGCACCTACATACCTTATCTTAAACTCATGCATATAGCACTATGCTTTTATTACGTGTAATATTATCATCAATTGCATACTATAAGTACTAACAACTGTTAATATCACTTAAAAATAAGATCTAGCAAATATTTTTTTTTTGCAAATTTATAACGCTCTTTTACATATATTACCAAACATAATATCACTTAATAATACGATCTAATAAATAAATTTTCTATTTACATTTTTGCTTTTTATTAATTGATAACGGAAAAAAAATTCAAACTAACAAAAAAATTAAACGATACAACTTAAAAATAAAAATTCAAACCAACCAAAAAAATCAAACGATGCAACTTATAAATAAAAATTCAAACTGACTACACATGATTCCAACGTAAAACCATAGTTAAATATTTATGACAATCATTTTTTTGAATACGTTAAGCATATATAGTTTGTAAAAAAATCAATTTATCCGCGAAGGGTGCACTATTGTCACACGCGAAGCGCGTGCCATAACACTCGTTTAAATAATTGAATTTTGGATTTAATGTGAATGAAAATGATGCCGAAAGTTGATTTGAATTTTATTTGAACAACAATAAAGATTGTTGAACATAAAAATCAAATTTAAAGTGATTAAATTAATTTCTGCGAATTACTTGTTTCAATTAACGAGTAAAAATAGTCATTTTTGTCATTGTCTCGGATTTCGAAGAAGCCAGTTTCATCGGATCCGTAATAGTGAATGATTGTAGGATTTCAAGTTTCGTAGCGATCAGACTTGTCGTTTGGCCGTGCGAGCTTGAAACGCGTAGAAATTTAATTAATATAATTTGATTTTGAAAAGCTATCTTCCACATACGATCGAATTAGGCCTCGAAACTAGTTCCATTGCATTCGAAATGGGGGTAAAACAATATAAACACTAGGCGGCACGCCTCGATTGAAGTTCGGATGGTTTTGGACCCAACTATATAAATACGGCACGCATAATGAGAAAATTATTATTTTAATATTCTGGAAACCCTAGTAAACATGGCCGCCTATTTCCTTTTCAACGGCCGAGAATGTTCAAAACTTTTTCCCCTCCGTTCTCCTTCATCTTTCATCGAATTCAAAAACTTCCAACATGAAAGTTGTAGATCTCAATCTCCTCTACAGATCCAATGGTTGAATTGTTTTATTTCATTACAAATTCGACAAAATCGAGGCGAAATGGTCGCGCGTTCTTTTTGGGATTTGGTTGTTATCGGCGGTGGCGGAGGCGCAGGGGTCGTTGGCATTGGTGGCTCTCAAGGAGGCACGCGTGTTGATGCTTCCAGATCGTGGTCTGGTTGTCCTTTTGTGTCGTGCGTTTGAAACCCTTGGTCGCGTGATGGGTTCGGCTGTAGCTGTCTTGAACGAGAAGAGGGGGGTGAGCGTTATTTTTTATTTTAATTATATTATTAGTTAATATTAATTTTAATTATCGTCATGCTAATTATTGCATAACTTCCTCGTACGAGGTGCATTTCGGACGAAACAAGAAGCGCTGGAATCGTATCGATGAGGGCTATGTCATAGAGTTGGTTTGGAATTTATTTGAAGTTGGAGAAATTTTCGGTTTCAAATAAAAGGTGAGTGTTTTATACGCTCACGATTGACTAGAATATTTTTATGTTTGTTAAATTAATGTCGTGAAGTAATTTAATTTCATTGGTTGATGTTTGGTAAATTAATTGACATTAGTTTGATATATGAATTGAATTGATAAGGCTTTAAATTGACAGTTAAATTTGAAAATGGAATTTATTTGCCAGTAAAATACCCGATATTGATAACGATGTAATTGTTGTGATTATTGACTGTTTGGATATTGGTTGTGATGGATGAAAATTGATTGATATTTTGGATGATTTGGATGTTTATTTATTTTGATATATCATGTTATCATCCTATATATTATTTACAGTATATAAAACTGTAAATTGAATTATTTCGAATAAATTAGGAAATAGGTTGAAATGATATATACCTATGACATTTATTTTGGATTTAAATGATATATATCCATCCCTGAATTTAATTGGAATAATCGATTCACTTGGCCCTAGGATAGAAAATTATATACAGACACCGGATTGGTTAAATTAAATGATTTTAAAATTTTTGTTTTGAAATTATTTAAAAGATTTGATTTTAAGAAATAAAAAAAATCGAATTTATGGAAATCGAACTATTTTCGAACTTGAGCTGGAAGTGTTGAAATTTAAGTTAATACCAGGAATTGTTTAAATAATTGAAGTTGAGATTTTTTGAAGTTATAATCGAAATATGATGTGAATTTCAGAAATTTATTTGTTTTAAAAGATTGGGCGTTTATTCGAACTTTGAATATTGCTATGTAAAAGTGATATAAAATGATATTTCGAATTTGAGCTCGGAATTTTATTTTTGTTGAAGATTTGGATTTTTAAATTGGATATTGAAGGTTAATTGGATTTAAGTGTTTTGAATCGATATTTTGAAAATCGAACTTGAAAGTGATATAAATCAAAACATTTTTAATTTGGAATTGAAATGGTTTTAATTTGGAATTGGAATTGAAATTAATTTGGAATTGGAATTGAAATTAATTTGGAATTGAAATTGAAATTAATTTGGAATCGAAGTAAAATTCGACTTGAAATCGGAATTGAAAAGATTAAATCGAAATGGAAATTGGAACTGATTTGAATTGGGAAATTTGGAATTGAATCAGTTTGACTTTGAAACTATATTCAAATGAATTATTTTAGTATATACGGTTTAAAATCTATATTCTTTAAATATTCAAATTATTTTAATTTTCCAAACTATTTTACTATATAAACCATTTTTAATACACAAACTATTTTCTTTTTACTATTTTAACTATTTTAAAACTATTTAAACTATTTTCTAAAAATTCAAACTGATCAAAAGGGGTGGAATGTTTATATTTAAATCTTGGATTTAAATGCGAATTGGGTTAAAGTGGAGTTATAACCTAAATAATTCAAATCAAAATTTTGAAGTGAAATCGATAGATCGAACTGAATTGACATTTTGAAGTAAAATATGATTTGTGCAGCGAATATGATGATTTCGAAATGGATTTGATTTTTGAACCAAATATGATGATTTCAAAATGGATTTGATTTTGAAATGAATATGATATTTTGACATCAAGTAAGAATTGTTTTCGAAATATAAAGCACCAACCGGTGTGTAAAATGACGTTTGGTTGTTAAAGAGACAGGGGCTTCTCATTGGCATACTCTCTGTCAATATTAGAACCACTTTGATAACCGTTTATGCGGTGGATGATATCTAGAATGTAGTGGTTAAATTGGCGAACGTTTACTGGAATGAAGTAAGAGAACGATGATGGATAGCCTTGACACTTGTGTCATAATTAAAATGACTAAAACATAAGCCTGTGTCTGGCCAATGAGGGTAGCTACCTCTAGTGACGTTGATCACTCGTATTACTATCGTGATATTGTACTTGATGGGTGCACCCTTTTTGTTCGGATTGATGGTCGCGGTCAGCCATAGATGGGTTACGACCAGCCAGAAATGGTAAACTGGTAGAATCCTACCTTGGACATTGCCTCACGTGCCTTGTCATATTTATCCTTATGCAAGCCCATTATGACTTTGGTTTAGTACTATGAAAATGTGTTAAGGTGGATCAATGTAAAGCCTTAACGCTATTTTGATATTTATTTTACTGATAGACATTACCTACTATAGCGTATACTATTATATATAAATCGTTTAACGGATCCTTAGGAGATGGAAATCCCGTAACATCTCTTAGGTTATTGCACGCATGTTATACATCGGATAGGAGATGTAAAATCCCGTAAACATCTTTGACGCTGTTATACTCATATTTATTGATATTGATTTGACTTACATAAGAGTATTTTAGTCCGGACTTGAGTGTTTTGTCTTTTCATTACGCTCGAGTCAGCCCTGAGTTTTTTCAGCACAATGAAGATCGTTTTCCGGAGGACAGAGATGAAGATTTGGTATATTATTACTATTATTATTTTCTGCATCATGCTATCCCGCTGCATTATTTATTTATCCCTGTTGTATATATAACTCTGATAATTGTTGTATAGATTATAATCAAATGTATAATATAAACAGCTTCATGAACTATTATTTGATTATTATATTTTGTCATTTCGCTGGAGATTCTTTGTTTCTTCCCTTCTTCTTTCCTTATTTTTCTTAATTATCCCCATTGATTATCTATGTTTTGAATTGTTTAAGTTGGACGTGTGTGGATTATTGTCGATTTAAACCTTCCAAAATGTTGGTCGTCACAGCAATGATGAAGGTGCCCACACAAGTTCCTAAAAGTCCAGAATACAAGAAGAAGAAAACAAAGTGGAATCCTTTAAGCGGTATTTTCAGAGGACTTCGTAGAGGTTCAACTTCAGCTGGAATCGAAGTCGCTTAAGAAGTTGAAACTGGTGAAGATGAAACAAAAGCAAACGAGGCAAAGAAGAAGCAAGTAAAATTTACTCTATAACAGTATGTATCACTTGCTAGAACATAGGTTAGAATATCAAACATTAGTATCACCAGAAATAACATGAAAGACGAGAAGTTTTGGCAAAAGTTGCCAACTTTTACAATACGCCAAAGCCAGTAAAAAGGACTTGAGCTTTATCGAGAGGAGGTTATCAATTAATGAACTCTACATGTCAGAACTATTTGATTACTAATCAGGCTTGAATATAGACAACAAAGCGATGCTACCCCTTCTGATGTTGTAAGTTTAGTTACAATTTTCATCTATAGTTTTGAGATTGTATAGTTTATTCACACATTTTTGGTTTTGTAAGAGAGAAGAAGCTCGTAATGCTTACCAAGATCAATACGACCACCTATTCAAATTTGAAGATTGCTTAGGACCATTTTTGTCTCTACCAAAATGGAAGAACTAAGTAACTTTGTGTATATGCAATTGAATAAGGCAAGGGGAATGAACTACTCCGATTCTAGTCCAGGTAGTGACCCTAGTTCTCAAGAAAGACCATTATCGTTTGGAAAAGTTGATGGTCATCCGCTTGAAAGAAACAAGTCAATTCAATTGGAGCAGCAAAATGTTGAGTATATGAGATTCTTGGAGGCTCGGGAAAATTTCGTTTCTGAAACAAGAGTTAGTAGGAAAATCTTTAAATAAATTTGGTTCCAATTAAGTAATGAGTTTCAGCAAATGCTTATGCAAGATCATGAGTTAAAGCAAGAAGTTGAAGCATGAAAGGAAGCTAGGTACAAAAAGAAGAACATGATTAAACTTATCTCCTGCGATTTTAGCAAGTTTTCTCATCTACAACAAGAAATAGTCACTGAAGAACTAGAATCATATAGAAGAGAAAGTGGAAGTGAAAGCGGAAGTGGCACTTCTAGAGATGGATATTGAATATAAGTTTTTAT
Organism: Allium fistulosum; assembly: GCA_030737815.1. NCBI lineage: Eukaryota > Viridiplantae > Streptophyta > Magnoliopsida > Asparagales > Amaryllidaceae > Allium > Allium fistulosum. The sequence goes on from CM060901.1 coordinate 641,403,153, forward strand.
ACTTAGTGTTTGTGGACAATCTGCACCTCCCGACATATCGATCCAAAATTCAAAGTGGTTTTTGACGTCGTGATGTGCCGATAAATGCGGATCGTTTGGGTTTTAACCTTTAAAAATTCAGAGACTACACGGACATATATAACCCTATGATAACTAAACTTTCAGAACTCACAACGGAAGGAATAAAACATATAAATATCACGAAAAATATTAGTCTCAGAAAATCTCCAAACATAATCTCAGAAAAATATCAGTACGTGATCCAAAATAGAGTACACAGTAAAATATCTCTCATAGTCTTATACAAGAAAATAATTGTACTGATATGATAAAATGATAAATGAAGAGAATATGTAGTAAAGCAGACTCCAAGAAAATAATGACTCTCTCCAAGTATTCGAAACAGACAAATCACCTATTGCCATGTTCACCTGTAATGGAAAAAAATGAAAAAGGAATGGGTCGGACATAAAGTCCGATGAATGAAGACAAGTTTAATAAGTGATGATTAAGTGCAGTTAACTTTAAAACAACTCAAAAGTTTGGAAAAAAGACATTCTAGAGAAACTGAATAAAAATTTAGGTTTTCCATAGACATATGGGAAACTAATCCTCCTCTCAAAACTCTCCACCAATTCTCGAAACCTCGACCAACCACCTGACCCTTCTCATGTCAGATTTCCGCCTAAGGAAGGCCACTTCATTGATGAAGAAGGCTTTCAATATGTAAAAATTACAAGAAGGCTGCTTCCAAGCACCAAAAGACTACCCAGGAGGAGTCGTTGGATAGTTTTGTTAAAGTTAGGGGTTTTGTTGAGAAAAGATAAGATTCAAGATCCCAAAAACCCCAAAACCTTTCGAATAATAAGAGAGATGCAACTGAAAATGTCCAAAAGCCAGCTACCTTCTCATTGAACAGAAATAAAGGATGAAATTGTGGGCTGAAATTGTTTCAGGGGAAAAAGATGATCAAGAAGATCAAGAATCTGAAGAATGCACTTTGGATTACATCCCCTCTATCAAAATAATTAATAAAAATATTGGCATCATAAGAGACCCAGTTTGTAAAAGAACAAAAAATGAGTGGAAAATGTGCATTTCAGCATATGTTGTTGGTGCAAAGCCTTATTTCGTATACTTTAAAGCATCTATACAAAGAGTATGGAAACCAAAAGCTGAGTTTGAGGTGTATTCCAAAGAGAACGGATTCTTTTTGATCAACTTTATGTTAGTTCCTAAGATGATGGTTTTGATGACAACAATCTTAGGACTTGTTATAAAATATAAATACTAGTATTCTTGTCCAGATATATATGTATATGCAGGATATATATATATATATATATATATATGCAGGTACTGAAGAATGAAAACTGTACAGTATAAAGATTCAAGATTGAGTATAGAGATTCAAGACTGACGAATTCAAGATTGAAGAAATCAAGACTGAAGACTCATGAGTATTAAGAGTTTAATATTTCAAGAGTTCAAGATATCAAGATAAGTAATAGTGTCTAGATTTATGTTAAAACTTCATAATAGCACTAAAATCTTTATTCCGATTTTAATTGTGGAATGGAATCCACCTTCTCGCTTTAATAGTGGGATGGAACCCACGACCTCTTTAGTGGGATGGAACCCACGACCTTCTCTAGCGGAATGGAATCCATGAAATTTTCAAAATGATTTATTTTAAATATTTTTCCAAAAACTTTTTAAAAATCATCTCTCTCAGTTTAAATATTTTAGCCTTAAACTATTTTTATTATCGTTTATATTTTGATTTCAAAATCATCTCTTATTTTTAAACTATCTCTTGGTTTTAATATTATAAGCTTTAAATCTCAAAAATATATTCTCTACTTAGTTTTTAATACTACTTTTATATTATAGATTATGTATATTTTTTAAATTACTTTTTAATCTCTTTTATAAGTTTAAACTATATTCAAAATGGTTTATAAACTTCAGAAATTGTTTTGACATGTTTTAGAAAGAAAATCTCTTTTAAAAAAAAACAAAAATCAATTTTCAAAATTAACTAGGGCATGTCGACATACCCCATTCCCCCATGTCGACATGGAAGCCGTAGAAATTCAAATTTTAAATTTTCAAATGAAGTGTCTATTCGTCCCTTTCATGAATGGACATGACGGTTGTTCTTCTATAAATACCAGTTGTTTTCAACGAATTTTAAGTTAGTTTTTGTTCATTTCTTCACTCCTTCTTCTCCACTCAAGTATTCTCTTATATTTTAATAAAACTTTGCCGAAATCCTAAGTGAATCAAACTTGATCATCTCTAGTTTGATTCTCTGTCACTCTCTCTCAAAGATCTCAGTGCTATTCAGAGTTATAGGATCATTTGTAATCAAAGATCGAAGTGTATCGAGTCTCTCTATCAAAGTGTGATTGGAAACGGTGTAATTGTGGCCCGTAAATCAATTGGGTGTGATTGTAGCCCATAAATCAATTAGATGATCTTATAGCCTGGTTAAATCAAGAGAGTTTGCCCTAGACTCGAAGACAAGAGGGTGTATCTCGTAGCCTTGAAATCGAGGTTGTCATATCGACATTATATTTGAATAGAAATCTGCACAAGAAATTGTGTGAGACTGGATGTAGGGTAACTCCGAACCTGTATAAAATTCTGGTATGTTCTTTCCTTTTACAGCTTTTTATTTACTATTTGCATCTGTGTTTGATTCTGTGATTGTCTCTGTGTTTGTGAATTGCATCTGTCTGTGTTTAATTTCAAAAGATTTCGAAAATTCCATAAAATCCATTAAACGCTATCCACTCCCTCTCTAGTATTAAACCAGCCTTAAGATCCGTAATCCGCATTTCCAACATTTGGTATAAGAGCATTGGTTTTCAAAGTTTTCATAATCTGACTTTTGGAAAGTTTTAATGGCTAATTTTTATAGTATGTGTTTTTAATCTTTTAAATAAATAAATAAAAACTAATTTGTAAAAGTAGTATGTTAATTTTTGATAGGTTATATGTTAGTTATTTGAAAAGTCACTTGATACTTTAAAAAGGTATATTGTTTTGCAGGGAAAAGTTGTGTATGATGACTATTAGTGAAAAGACACCAGATGTCCATTCAATGATCAAGAAGGATCAATGGATTTAGGATAATGGATTCATAAGGAACACGATTGAAAGTCCAGAAGCCTTGAAGGATAATGTTTAAAAGGATGGTGGATCGGTTATCTTCAAAGACAATCCAAATGGATATGTGATTGACAATCGACATTGAAGCGGGTACCAAAACAAAAACAAAAAATCCTTTGATTCCCATCTCCAACCTAATATGATATTGTACTTCTCTTCATTTTCTTCGCAATGCCACTGATTTCGTGCAAATCCGTTAAGAAAAATGACCAATTTATGATCAAATGAAGTTTTGATGAACAAAAAGATAAGGAAACCAAAACCGTCAATGGTACGCTTCAAATTACATCTAGGAATTTTAGTATTTTGTCCCAACTCCATTTCCAGATCGTAGTTCTCTTTCTCATGGTCGTTTTGATATGTGGATCATCCAATTACAATAAAAATTGAGTGAGATATGACATTTTAAAGTTGGACATCAAAAACTGAAAACTGTGCACGGGATCTCCAGCATTTCCTCTTACTGTTCGACCTTGCTGCACAGAAATATCTTACAAATTCACTACCAAACTTATACCATATCATAGCCTTTGCCTTCCTCTTCGATTTGCCGCTGGTTCATCCAATTCTGTTAAGAAACAAAGCAGATATGCCTTCTAGAAGTTTGACAGTGAATAGAAAAATGGGAAAAAGAAGAAGAACTTACATCTTAGTGAAGATGGTGACTATTGGGTCTATTTATAAGTGATCAGAAGTGGCTGAAGTGTCTGTTCATTCAAATTTCAAATTCAAATATTTTGGCACCAAGTTAGTCAAACTACTAAATCATCAGTATCTTTCTCATATGACCTTCAAATCTAGCAAATGAATATACTACGTTGATCAGAAAAACGATCCCGTCTCAATAGAGCAGACCTTATTATCAAATTTCAAAGATGTCAACATGTGGTTCACGAAAATGGTAGAACAACAGGGTCAGAAAAATGGAGGATTGCAAAAAGTGGTACCTTTTAGTTTTAAAATTTTATCTCATCTTTATTATTGCATCTAGGAATAATATATATATATATATATATATATAATAATATTGAATGCATATAAATATATAGGTATAGAAATTTATATTTCTTTAGTATTAATTTTGGATTTTTTTGGTACATATGTCAACATACCATAGTGTACATATCGGCATACCAGTCTAAATTTTGTTGAAAATCTTTTCAAATTCAAAAATTAAATTTCACCACTCTTTGCTTGGATTTCAAAAACTAAAAGAACATCTTCTCAATCGAAAAATGTTAGTTCAAACTCTATTTACCAACTTAATTTGTCTCTTTATTTACTTATATCTTATTTCAAAATTTTTATAAATATATATATTGAAGGTATATATAAATCTGTATAATTATATATAGTATTTTTGTTAATATATCCTACATAGATATGTTAATAGAACTTAAATATATTTTTTCTAAAATTCAAACATTTGATATTTTTAGTATAAATTTATCTTTCGTATATAGTTTAAACATAGTTTAACTTAAAATTCTTTCATATATAATTTTATAAAAGAGATTTTAAGTGTTATTATCATAAATATTGTTTTGAATTTAATATTGATTTTGATTTTATATTTTGATTCAGTTTATAAAACATATATATTTAACTTAATACTTTGGTTTGATAAATGATTTTTATGTCTTAATTATATAGTTTAAAACATATGAAAATATAATTTTATAGTTTATTTTATAAAAATAATTGGGTTTTCGAGTTTAAAAATTATAATTACATAGTTTATATTATTATATTCCATAAATATTATTTAAAATTTAGTACTTATTTTAATTTTATATTTTTACTTTATAAATATTATTTATATTTTTGATTAGTAAATAAGTATACTTTGGTTTTTTAGTTTAAATTTGTAATTTGATTTATACTACATGACTGATTTATATTTCACAATTTGGATTGATAAATGAACTTTCTTTAACAATATCTATTTATAATAAATGCCTTAAATATTTTGTATATAATATTTTAAAATTATGTATATAGCTTTTTATTCATATTTCATGGCAATTTGATAAGATATTAATATTGGTTTTGATGACTACTTTTCATGAATACATTATAGTTTTATTATCATTTATTAATGTGTATAACCTTTGTTTGGTTAAAGTGATTTATAATAAATGGTTTTGATATCTATATGTATGTATATATGTGCTTGTCTATTAGATATTACTTATCACTCATGTTTTTCTTATACTCTGAATATCTCTTACCGTAATATTTATCATTATCATAACTTTTGTATTTTTTTCCCTTGTTATAATATTATTTAATATTACATATCATTATGCATCCCATTTCATATTTCATTACATATCACATGGCATTGAATATTGCATCACATGTTGCATTTCATTCTGCATATCATTTCATGCTGCATTATATATGGCATACATTATATACTGCATATCATACTGCGTTTTTATATTGGTTCTAGCTTCATATATTAAAAATTTAGTTTATTTAGGGGGAGTTATAATTATAATTTTAGTTAATAAACTATTTTAGTTAGGGGGAGTTTGTACTAAGTGTTTTAGTATGATATTAGTGTAGGGATTATTAGTTTTTGTTGATGACAAAGGGGGAGAATTATAAAATAGGTTAGATAGGCTTAGATTTAGGGGGAGTTAGTAGATTAAAGAGGAGTTGTTGGAATAAGGGGGAGTCAGAGTAGAATCAAAGTTTGGTGGAGTAGATTTTATAAACAAAGGTTGTCATCATAAAAAAGGGGCAGATTGTTAGTTCCTGAGATGATGGTTTTGATGACAACAACCTTAGGACTTGTTATAAAAAATAAATACTAATATTCTTGTCTAGATATGTGTATGCAGGATATATATATATATATATATATGTAGGTACTTAAGAATGAAGACTGTATAGTATAAAGATTCAAGACTAAGTATAGAGATTCAAGACTGACGAATTCAAAATTGAAGAAATCAAGACTGAAGACTCATGAGTATTAAGAGTTCAAGATATCAAGATAAGTAATAGTGTCTAGATTTATGTTAAAACTTCATAATAGCACTAAAATCTTTATTCGGATTTTAATTGTGGAATGGAATCCATCTTCTCGCTTTAATAGTAGGATGGAACCCACGACCTCTTTAGTGGGATGGAACCCACGACCTTCTCTAGTGGAATGGAATCCATGAAATTTTCAAAATGATTTATTTTAAATATTTTTCCAAAAACTTATTAAAAGTCATCTCTCTCAGTTTAAATATTTTAGCCTTAAACTATTTTTATTATCATTTATATTTTGATTTCAAAATCATCTCTTATTTTTAAACTATCTCCTGGTTTTAATATTATAAGCTTTAAATCTCAAAAATATATTCTATACTTAGTTTTTAATACTACTTTTATATTATAGATTATATTTTTATTAAGATTACTTTTTAATCTCTTTTATAAGTTTAAACTATATTCAAAATGGTTTATAAACTTCAGAAATTGTTTTGACAAGTTTTAGAAAGAAAATCTCTTTTAAAATAACAAAAATAAATTTTCAAAATTAACTAGGGCATGTCAACATACCCCATTCCCCCATGTCGACATGGAAGCCGTAGAAATTCATATTTTAAATTTTCAAATGAAGTGTCTATTCGTCCCTTTCACGAATGGACATGACGGTTGTTCTTCTATAAATACCAGTTGTTTTCAACGAATTTTAAGTTAGTTTTTCTTCATTTCTTCCCTCCTTCTTCTCCACTCAAGTATTCTCTTATATTTTAAAAAAACTCTGCCGAAATCCTAAGTAAATCAAACTTGATCATCTCTAGTTTGATTCTCTGTCACTCTCTCTCAAAGGTCTAAGTGCTATTCAGAGTTATAGGATCATTTGTAATCAAAGATCGAAAGATCGTAGTGTATCGAGTCTCTCTCTATCAATGTATGATTGGAAATGGTGTGATTGTGGCCTGTAAATCAATTGGGTGTGATTGTAGCCCGTAAATCAATTGGGTGTGATTGTAGCCCGTTTAAATTAAGAGAGTTTGCCCTAGACTCGAAGACAGGAGGGTGTATCTCATAGCCTTGAAATCGAGGTTGTAATATCGACATTATATTTGAAAAGAAATCTGCACAAAAAATTGTGTGGGACTGGATGTAGGGTAACTCCGAACCAATATAAAATTCCAGTATGTTCTTTCCTTTTTACAGCTTTTTATTTACTATTTGCATCTATGTCCGATTCTGTGATTGTCTCTGTGTTTATGAATTGCATTTGTCTGTGTTTAATTTCAAAAGATTTCAAAAAATCCATAAAATCCATTAAACGCTATTCATTCCCTCTCTAGTATTAAACCAGCCTTAAGATCTGTAATGCGCATTTCCATCACTTTAAAGAGTCATCGGATTGTGTTAAAATCCTCAAAATTAAACCGTATTTCTATGATGGAAGACTCATCATAATGGGAAGATGATCTGGTAGTATAAAACTAGACAGAGATTGTGACGACCCGACTTCGTACGCCCAGGAAGTCGTATCATCTTTAAGAAAGAAAGGGATAGAAAAGAGAAAAGATACAGAAGAAAGAAGAAAACAACATCAGAATCTCAACAATGGAACGAATAAATTATATTAATCACATAAGTATTTGAAAAGAAATCAATTGGGTGTGATTGTAGCCCGTAAATCAATTGGGTGTGATTGTAGCCCGTTTAAATTAAGAGAGTTTGCCCTAGACTCGAAGACAGGAGGGTGTATCTCATAGCCTTGAAATCGAGGTTGTAATATCGACATTATATTTGAAAAGAAATCTGCACAAAAAATTGTGTGGGACTGGATGTAGGGTAACTCCGAACCAGTATAAAATTCCAGTATGTTCTTTCCTTTTTACAGCTTTTTATTTACTATTTGCATCTATGTCTGATTCTGTGATTGTCTCTGTGTTTATGAATTGCATTTGTCTGTGTTTAATTTCAAAAGATTTCAAAAAATCCATAAAATCCATTAAACGCTATTCATTCCCTCTCTAGTATTAAACCAGCCTTAAGATCTGTAATGCGCATTTCCATCACTTTAAAGAGTCATCGGATTGTGTTAAAATCCTCAAAATTAAACCGTATTTCTATGATGGAAGACTCATCATAATGGGAAGATGATCTGGTAGTATAAAACTAGACAGAGATTGTGACGACCCGACTTCGTACGCCCAGGAAGTCGTATCATCTTTAAGAAAGAAAGGGATAGAAAAGAGAAAAGATACAGAAGAAAGAAGAAAACAACATCAGAATCTCAACAATGGAACGAATAAATTATATTAATCACATAAGTATTACATAATATACAACATCAATCAGAGTTACACAGATAATACATCATATACTAGACAGTTATAAGCACCTGTCTAGTTATTACAACTCAGTACAACTCAAATACAACACAGAGATACCAACACAACGGAAAACTATATATCTATAACGCTGAAGCCTCCTGCTCCATTGCTCCTCCACAATTCGTCAAAGCTAACCTAAATCCCTTGGCTACTCGTAAAAATTTGAGTACCCGAGAGTTTAAGAAAAACAGAAATAAACTCCGGGTCAGACATGGGTCTGGTATGAATAACAGGTTAAAGTTGCTTAATTTTGAAAACCTTTGAAAACAAAAGGTATCACGTAAGACTTCCCACACATAAACATGGAAAAGTTTTTACCTTACGCTAACCATACATTTGATAGGAAATTCTATGATATTATAATAGGTCTAGGGTTTTCAAGTAAATATAATCATAGCCGAAATTGTTACATCTATTAAATTCCAGCATACTAGCCAACAAGTGGGTAATACAATCAAATCTAAGGGCACTTACTGGAAAATGGGTTCCATACAATGGCAGAGCTACTGGGGTACCTCCCGTCACAGTACGTGGCCTAGATCACCGTACCGAGGATCACTCCCGACCCCCTAAAACACAAAGCCGGAACCATCCCATACTGGACAGTCCCAAACAAAACAACCCCAGCAGTTGTTGCAATCAACTGCCCACACAGCCGAAATAAAAAGGGACATCTAGACAGGGGTATATCTCGCTCTCAAGTGGGTGCTACCCACGAAGCCTTGCTGCACCTCCCCTGTTTTAGCCATTCCCGGTTGATGAGGCTTGAGGCTACGATTACCTTTAGAGAACACATCTCTTAGAATGCTCATCGTCCACCTGACGATGTTCTGAAATCATTCAATCCATACAAGTTCGTTACGGGTTCGAACGAAACCGAAGGCATTATCTCGTTACACTCATTTTGGAATCATCCTCAGATTTAACGACGATAACCCTTGCACTCTGAATCTTCCTCTTCACTTGAGATTCACGACCTATCGTTAATTTGGATCGATGTGGTTTTCGGATATCCAAATCTGGAAACCCGATCCCGGTCTAATCGAAATCCAAACGCCATCTTTTAGGTCCAAGTTGTTTTAAAGTTTAAAACAATTTCAATTCATTATCTATATCAATACAGATAGATAATCCACAATAGCACAATAGATAATTAACATCATCACAACAGATAATTCACATCATGCTTCAACCAAAGCATCCATATCATATAGCATTAATTATCTCATATCTGAGATATCAAACCATACAACAGTAAATATCATCCATACATAAGCAAGAATTAAATAATCATACTATAATTAATTTAAAATGAATTAAATTAATTACTTCCTCTTTAATTAATTTAAAGTAAATTAAATTAATTACTTCATTATTATAAATCTTGCTTACATAACCTGTCACGTCCTGAAATTTTCGACTTTTGAAAATTCGACATCGATACTCACTTTATCGACTGCCGAGCAATCGAGTGCCGGAAACTCCAATAGTGAGGGTTTTTAGAAAGAAGAAATAGAAAAAAAAAGAGAAGAAGAAGAGAAAGAAAAAAACAACTGAACAACATCAGAACAGAAAACAATATCAGAATCTTACACATCGCAGCGGAACAATATATAATAGATAAACACTAGTCTTTTAAAACAAAGAACTATATCAGTTTATACATACATCAATCATTAGAGTCAATATACAACAATGGACAGTTATATAAACTTGTCCTCATACAGAATACACAGCGAAATACATAATATCAGATACAAATACTACGTCTCGCCATCCAGCTTATCTCCAAAGCTCCAGAATATCCAAAATATCCTGATAATATAACTCTAGGCTGCCCGTGTGGAAATTGGTGGGCACCCAGAGTTTAGAAGGGAAACAATAAACTCCGAGTCAGTCATGGTGACTGGTGTGAGATCGTAAAACAGTTATTTATCTTTAAAACAACAACAAGATAATTTTAAAGTCAATTCGCAATGCTTTTGGAAAATGAAACTACCATAAGACCTCCCACCACACACACAATGCAAACGCAGAATTGGAGGAGATTTCTTCTTATGATAGTCAAAGATGCTTACTACGAAAAATCAAATCCTTTTTGATATTATTATTAGTGCATAGTGGAAAACATTTCGAAAGTATAATATAAATCTTAGCCAGCATAGGTACCATTATATTATGCCCGCTATAGCTGCCTCCTGAGGAGACAGGTTATACAATTGAAATCGTAAAGGCTCGTATTGTTTCTTTGGATTTCCAACAAATGGTCAGGCTAAGGAACTTCCTTTTCCACGATGGGTACGTCCCTGGAATAGACGACCCGAGAAATAACCTAACATTACGGTTAGATCTCTGCCAACACAAGGCCGGGTTACCTCTGCAAAAGTAGGTAACTACTGACACGCGTATGCCATCCCCCGATCGTCACCGATCTTCCCGAGGATCCCCGATTTCCAACAAACCACAAAGTAATAATAACTGTGCAGCAACCACAGAGGTTAAGTATCTGGGCTCCATACCATGATACCACCTTTATCCAGAAGGAATGACATACACTAAGGGGCGCTACTCCCTAGAACCTTGCTGCATCCTTCCTGTTTCGACCATTTCCGGGGTGTGAGGCTCGACGAAGTCTCGTCCACAAAGCTACGCTTTCTCAAAAAGCCCTGCTTCGGGTCAAACAAAATGATCAACCTATGATCACAAAGATATAAGATCAAACAAATGATCATATCACAAATGATCAAACACTGATCATTTCACAGCAACACTCAGTATGCCACGTTACCAAATTGGGATATATCGCTGATAAATTTCAACTACATAACCTCTGAGCTCGTACGTCTCAGAGAAGGGTGTTAAGCTAAGAGAATAAATTCTCCGCCACCAACAGAAATGTATTTGAAAGAAATCAGCTTTATATCTCAAATTGTAACGTCAGACACACAATCCATACAAGTCTGTTCCGGGATCGAACAGAACCGAAGGCACTTCTCACGAAGCCCTTGCATATTCGGATAATTTCAATCACGTCAGGACTTCCCGTCACTAAGGGTGATAAAACCTCTAAATCGAAGATCAGTCGATGTAGAGTAACTCGACGGTAATCCTTCCGTTTTCAAAAATATCCGGTCTTCAACACCGGTCTTCAAATGCGATTCATAACGACGTATCACATATTCGGAATGGGTTATACGACCCCATGGTCCTTTCCCGGCTAACCCGAATAGTGAGCGTTTATTTAAAAACAAGTGTGGCATTCAAATTCATCCAATTACAACAAATACCTATCTAAAGGTAATTATTGATAGTCGGTTATTTAACTATCAATAAAGATGCGCAACATCATCAGATTCCAAATAATTTTCCCAAATTATTTATTCTTCAAAAATGTCTTTATAAGATATAAAATTTCCACACTTAACCATTTGAAAACAATTTCAAATATTCACTTTTCAATTTATCTTTAAGAGATAAAAACTCAAGCAGTTCATTTCACATTGGAAAAGCATTTCCATACTTATTTAAAAATAAGTAATTCACAAATCATTTATTTTCAACACTTAGAAAATATTCGATATACTTAAAATCAAAATTAAGTATATATCTCATTCTTTAAGGAAATCATTCTTAAATCTCATTTATTTGAGTCAAAACGAATGTTGCGTAAAACATCGTTACGACAACTCGAAATCACTAGTATAGGGATTCAGAATTAAGATAGATATATAAATCCCAATACTATAAAAAAATATCTCCTTTCGGGAATCATTTACTATAACAACAGTGTTATAGTCCACCATTTCCTTATTTCTCGAAAACGTCTATTTCAACAATAAATGTTGAAATCTATGATTTCGATAGTTCACACGTTTTAAAACATCTTTTAAAACAATTAACTTCACTTCAAATATCACTTTTCCAAAATTATATCCATTTTACTTAACAATATATTCACTGTCCAAAATCGTGAATAAAATTTACTTAACCCCATTTCAATCATTTCTACACATTTTTATTTCAACAAAAATTCGCTATTCAAAAACGTGAATATATCTTCTTAAATAATCTTCTATATTAAATTTATCACATTCAATCTATTTTCGAATTTATAAGCACGTTTATAAATTCTATTTCTTTTTTTAATAACACTTCGACTTATAAACCTTCTTTTATCAACTTCTATATTTAACTTATCAAAATAAGTGACTTTGGGTTTATAAACAACTTTTATAAATTTTAATTCTATTTATAAAAGCTTCAATACCAAATCAATTTCAATATTGATTCCTAATTTTATTTTCAACGTTTGAATAAAATTTCCATATTGATTTCTCAAAAATTCATTTCCAGATATTAAATCCATTACAGATTGATTTCTAATTTTATTTATCCCTACTAAAATAAATTCCTTATTTTCCTCAAATTATTCAATATCCTGTTTTTAAATGGATTCTTCAAATTGAAATCATTTTACATTGATTTCACCACTTATTTCAATTTACCAATTAAATTCCAAACTGAATTTCCAACTTATCTTCTTTTAAATAAATTCCTTTTTAAGAAAATAAATTTCAATCTTTTCTTTCAATCTATTTAAAAAATCCAAATTTAAATTGAATTCTTCAATTTAAAATCACTATTTTACGAAATCCATTTATTTAACATTTTCACTTGATTCTGGAATAATTTTGATAAGATTATAAAAATTAACTCTTTATACTTTAAAATTCCTTTCTTCAAAATTTATTCAATTTCTAAAATTAAATTCACTTAGAAATTTCTATTTTGATTCCCAAAAAATTCAATTTCGTTTATTTTTGGAATCTAATGATATCGAACATCCGTTCAGCTAAATTTTAGCTTTCAATCAACTTCCAGACATCAACATGATTAATAACATCAATAATCATTCACAGATTAACACATCACAGTAGAATAAAAATTCAATCAATGTGAGGGGTCCAGTTGGATCCCTCCAACCTGTTTTCCCTGCATCCAAAGACGTCAGCACAATACCAATTCCGCTCCAGTACGGAATTATCGCGGTATATGGGTTTTATAACAATCCGCTTACTAACAGCGCAATAGGGTCTCATCCGCTATACGAGGCGGGAAATCATCAATCCAATATATACATATGCCAATATGTATATATTGCTATATATAGATATATCCTAAAATATCTAATATCACAATCAACATAGCAATCATATCAAACAATCAATAACTGCAAATTAAATTTCCTTTCGAGTGAGAAAAATCTCACCTTAGCTTTATTTATCTTTGCAATCCCATTTTCGAATCCAATTTGTTTCCTTGACTTTATTCGACCTTGTATAACAATTTAGATAATTTATCAATATTCAAAACAGTCAAACAGTTAACTACCATTTAATTAGTTACCCTACACAACCAATTACTTCTCCGATTACTTAATAATAAATTTTAACTAATTTTCCGAAGATAAAAAATTTTCTAGAAACTAAAATAATTTTTATAAGTAATTTTCCTTTAACAAAAGTCTCTTTTCTTTCCGATCTCCTGTTTTTACTTATTTACATATTATATTGAAATCAAGTCTACATATGCATCTAACTGTAAAAATCAAACAATGAGTTATACTTATTTTCGAACTGTGTATATATATTAACTCACTGTAAATCAATTTTAAACATTATTATTATATTTTTTTTTCAAATCAAGAACAACCAAAATTAAATGAATACCTCACGCATTGACAGGCATTGCCCACCAACGTTGATCGAGCGAACTCCACAATGGTTGATATCAGCCTCGCTCACGGTCGCCTCCTGATGAACGAATACGAACTCGCAGCCATCACCATTCCCTGAAGCTCGTTCGAACCCATCACGCGATGCCTAGCTGTAGCCTACTTTGTCGACACGCCTCCCACTTCGTTGCCAGACCAGGGTTCGAATCGCCAACCCCTTCGACGCCAACAATTCCCACTCGAGACTGCCGTGATGAACTCCACGATTCGCAACACCCTGTTCACCTCACGACTACGCCCAACGTCACTGAGAAACCCCAATTCGAAGTCGAAGTCGCCGCCGCCCCTCCTCAGACTCGAGAACATCGCCACTGTTTTCGAAGTTCGCCGCCGATGTTCGTGGGCCTCGCATCGCTCAACTTCGACAAACCCGCATCGAATTCCAGTCGAGTTCCACCTCCACCATCGCACACTCGAGCATAAGGTTGCTCTGACATCGCGACGCCCTATTGCGAAACGAACGCGAGAATCCCCTTTTTAAAATTCGACTCAAAGACGAGATATTTTCTTTTGATTTTATTTGAACTGGGAGGATTCGATTCCCCTTTTATTTCGTTTGAAGAGGAGAAAGGCTTCGGCCATTATAGATTTTATCTCGTATGATTTTGGATTGAAAACTGAAGAATGAACGTGAGCGGCCATGCTTTGATTTGAACGAGAAGATGGGTTTGCACGATAAACTTCGTGGTCTTCGGCGTGATATAAGGAGCTACAGTGTAAAGATTTTGACCAGTTTAAATTTTAAATTTCAATCGAATTTACCTTAATTTTCAACGCGTTTAAACGTCGTACGCTCATATAACAATCCCGAAAAATACGAAATTTGGAATCCAACAATAATTCAACGTTACGGACCCAATGGAACTGGTTTCGTCGAATTCCGAGACTGTGCCTCGGACGGCTATTTTTAAATATCGATTCGAACGATGTAATTTCAAAACCGAACAGAACAGTTTCAAATTCGATTCTGAAGCTTCTATTAGCTTCAGTATTATCAATACGAATTTTAAAAGCTTTCGAAATATTTTTCTTCAGCTAAATATTGAAGATTCCAATTTTTATTCAACATTCACTAGATTAAATTTTAAAGTTTAATCGCAAATTTCAAAGTTATATCGGGGATTCAAATTAAATCATCGTTCAAATATTTAAAATAAATTAAATATTCTCAATTTAATTTGTTCAAAATTCTGGGTCGTTACAAACTTCCCCCCTTAAAAGAATTTCGTCCTCGAAATTACAAGTTAGGAAAAAAGGTCCTTAACTCGTTTACTATTTTTCACAATTCAATAGTTTTATCAATTTATCAAAACAAATCTTTCTATTAAAGATTCGTTATCATTCAACTCGTTTTCCAACTTCAATTATAAGTTTCAAACAACATTGTTTAACCTAAAAATTCAAATTCGAGTTTAAATTCAAATTTTAACTTCAAAATTTTCTCAAAAATTTTCTAACACCCTAAATTTTCGAAAAATTTCGCCAGCGTCTCCTTTGCGCGGCTAATACGGTACGACTACAAAACGTCCCTACGGACTCTCAGATTTCAAAAAGAAAAAGAAACAGCCAAGCGGCTAGAGAAATAAGTCATCAAATCTCATATTATAATTCAAATACGTACCTTTTGTCGAGCAATTCAAATTTATCTGTGAAATAAATTTTCCAATCCCTTTATATACCTGTATATCCTTCTAGCCATTATATCTAGTTACAGCATTCAACTATTTTGCACATTCAATTACAAAATTTTCAATATAACTGCTTATATCATTTCTAATTCGCTATTGAAGTTATATCCATTATCTTCAAATTTACATTTCAGATTTTATTTGAATTCAATTTCACATTTCAATTCCTCATTCGAATTCAATTTATCTTTCTTTTACAATTATTGAATTTAATTCGTTCCAAACCTTATTCATTTGGATAATATTCAATTAGCTTTACTTACTAATTTTAGTTTAATAGTTCCCTTCGTTTTCCACAAATCAAATTAAATTGCAGTTTTATTTACTTACAAATTCAAAATGAACTTTAACATTCAATTTCATTTTCTGGCACTTGCAATCGCAATTTATTCATTCATTCACTAATTTAGTCCTTTTCAATTTGAATCTTATTCCAATCAGATTTCAAATGTTTTATAAGTTATCAACTTATTTACATTTCATAAATATAGTATTCCAGAGTCTTTTCAACCTTTCAAAGCCATTTTGAATCCAAACTATCCTTTGAATTTCAAAGACCAAACCCAAATTTTTCAAACAACTTCCATTTAAAATAATTTGGCAGCAATTCCTCTTTTGGAAACCCGAAAATGAACACCAATGATGCCGCGGTCATCATCGAAGTTATTTTCCAGCGACCGAAAAGAGTTTAGAGCTTTCATCTCTCTAAATACTTTCCAAAACCTTCGAAATCCATTTTCAAATCAAAAACGATTTAACTTTCCAAATCTCCAAAATTTTCAAATTCTTTTCAAAACATTTCCAAAACTTCTCTGGAATTCCGTTTTAAATTATAAGTCACAATTATAATTTACATTCTTTAAATTTCATTTGTATGTGAATTTATTTCTTTAACTTTGGAGCTACGATTTGAATTTCTTATTCAATTTCATATAAAAATGATAACCTTCAATATTATCACTTTCCTAACATCCATGCAACCATATACTGTAATAATTTACAGAAAATCATTTCTTTTCTATACAAAAATAGATTTGGGTAAAATTATTCCATTTACCCTATTTAAAACAATACTGTGTCGGTTTATCTTGTTTAAAGTTTAGAAACCCCTATCGATTACAGTTAGCTAGACTGCACCGACCAAAATCCATAAACAATCAACCGATAAGTCAACACAATACAAAACAATTTTATATTCAAATAACAAATACGCGCTCATATCTATTATTACACTCAAACTCATTCTAGAGTACTGCTGACTCTATCTCTAATGAGTAACACCCAACAGAGCAGGGTTGTCGCTTAACCATATGCTCTGATACCACTTTGTCACGTCCTGAAATTTTCGACTTTCGAAAATTCGACATCGATACTCACTTTATCGACTGCCGAGCAATCGAGTGCCGGAAACTCCAATAGTGAGGGTTTTTAGAAAGAAGAAATAGAAAAAAAAAGAGAAGAAGAAGAGAAAGAAAAAAACAACTGAACAACATCAGAACAGAAAACAATATCAGAATCTTACACATCGCAGCGGAACAATATATAATAGATAAACACTAGTCTTTTAAAACAAAGAACTATATCAGTTTATACATACATCAATCATCAGAGTCAATATACAACAATGGACAGTTATATAAACTTGTCCTCATACAGAATACACAGCGAAATACATAATATCAGATACAAATACTACGTCTCGCCATCCAGCTTATCTCCAAAGCTCCAGAATATCCAAAATATCCTGATAATATAACTCTAGGCTGCCCGTGTGGAAATTGGTGGGCACCCAGAGTTTAGAAGGGAAACAATAAACTCCGAGTCAGTCATGGTGACTGGTGTGAGATCGTAAAACAGTTATTTATCTTTAAAACAACAACAAGATAATTTTAAAGTCAATTCGCAATGCTTTTGGAAAATGAAACTACCATAAGACCTCCCACCACACACACAATGCAAACGCAGAATTGGAGGAGATTTCTTCTTATGATAGTCAAAGATGCTTACTACGAAAAATCAAATCCTTTTTGATATTATTATTAGTGCATAGTGGAAAACATTTCGAAAGTATAATATAAATCTTAGCCAGCATAGGTACCATTATATTATGCCCGCTATAGCTGCCTCCTGAGGAGACAGGTTATACAATTGAAATCGTAAAGGCTCGTATTGTTTCTTTGGATTTCCAACAAATGGTCAGGCTAAGGAACTTCCTTTTCCACGATGGGTACGTCCCTGGAATAGACGACCCGAGAAATAACCTAACATTACGGTTAGATCTCTGCCAACACAAGGCCGGGTTACCTCTGCAAAAGTAGGTAACTACTGACACGCGTATGCCATCCCCCGATCGTCACCGATCTTCCCGAGGATCCCCGATTTCCAACAAACCACAAAGTAATAATAACTGTGCAGCAACCACAGAGGTTAAGTATCTGGGCTCCATACCATGATACCACCTTTATCCAGAAGGAATGACATACACTAAGGGGCGCTACTCCCTAGAACCTTGCTGCATCCTTCCTGTTTCGACCATTTCCGGGGTGTGAGGCTCGACGAAGTCTCGTCCATAAAGCTACGCTTTCTCAAAAAGCCCTGCTTCGGGTCAAACAAAATGATCAACCTATGATCACAAAGATATAAGATCAAACAAATGATCATATCACAAATGATCAAACACTGATCATTTCACAGCAACACTCAGTATGCCACGTTACCAAATTGGGATATATCGCTGATAAATTTCAACTACATAACCTCTGAGCTCGTACGTCTCAGAGAAGGGTGTTAAGCTAAGAGAATAAATTCTCCGCCACCAACAGAAATGTATTTGAAAGAAATCAGCTTTATATCTCAAATTGTAACGTCAGACACACAATCCATACAAGTCTGTTCCGGGATCGAACAGAACCGAAGGCACTTCTCACGAAGCCCTTGCATATCCGGATAATTTCAATCACGTCAGGACTTCCCGTCACTAAGGGTGATAAAACCTCTAAATCAAAGATCAGTCGATGTAGAGTAACTCGACGGTAATCCTTCCGTTTTCAAAAATATCCGGTCTTCAACACCGGTCTTCAAATGCGATTCATAACGACGTATCACATATTCGGAATGGGTTATACGACCCCATGGTCCTTTCCCGGCTAACCCGAATAGTGAGCGTTTATTTAAAAACAAGTGTGGCATTCAAATTCATCCAATTACAACAAATACCTATCTAAAGGTAATTATTGATAGTCGGTTATTTAACTATCAATAAAGATGCGCAACATCATCAGATTCCAAATAATTTTCCCAAATTATTTATTCTTCAAAAATGTCTTTATAAGATATAAAATTTCCACACTTAACCATTTGAAAACAATTTCAAATATTCACTTTTCAATTTATCTTTAAGAGATAAAAACTCAAGCAGTTCATTTCACATTGGAAAAGCATTTCCATACTTATTTAAAAATAAGTAATTCACAAATCATTTATTTTCAACACTTAGAAAATATTCGATATACTTAAAATCAAAATTAAGTATATATCTCATTCTTTAAGGAAATCATTCTTAAATCTCATTTATTTGAGTCAAAACGAATGTTGCGTAAAACATCGTTACGACAACTCGAAATCACTAGTATAGGGATTCAGAATTAAGATAGATATATAAATCCCAATACTATAAAAAAATATCTCCTTTCGGGAATCATTTACTATAACAACAGTGTTATAGTCCACCATTTCCTTATTTCTCGAAAACGTCTATTTCAACAATAAATGTTGAAATCTATTATTTCGATAGTTCACACGTTTTAAAACATCTTTTAAAACAATTAACTTCACTTCAAATATCACTTTTCCAAAATTATATCCATTTTACTTAACAATATATTCACTGTCCAAAATCGTGAATAAAATTTACTTAACCCCATTTCAATCATTTCTACACATTTTTATTTCAATAAAAATTCGCTATTCAAAAACGTGAATATATCTTCTTAAATAATCTTCTATATTAAATTTATCACATTCAATCTATTTTCGAATTTATAAGCACGTTTATAAATTCTATTTCTCTTTTTAATAACACTTCGACTTATAAACCTTCTTTTATCAACTTCTATATTTAACTTATCAAAATAAGTGACTTTGGGTTTATAAACAACTTTTATAAATTTTAATTCTATTTATAAAAGCTTCAATACCAAATCAATTTCAATATTGATTCCTAATTTTATTTTCAACGTTTGAATAAAATTTCCATATTGATTTCTCAAAAATTCATTTCCAGATATTAAATCCATTACAGATTGATTTCTAATTTTATTTATCCCTACTAAAATAAATTCCTTATTTTCCTCAAATTATTCAATATCCTGTTTTTAAATGGATTCTTCAAATTGAAATCATTTTACATTGATTTCACCACTTATTTCAATTTACCAATTAAATTCCAAACTGAATTTCCAACTTATCTTCTTTTAAATAAATTCCTTTTTAAGAAAATAAATTTCAATCTTTTCTTTCAATCTATTTAAAAAATCCAAATTTAAATTGAATTCTTCAATTTAAAATCACTATTTTACGAAATCCATTTATTTAACATTTTCACTTGATTCTGGAATAATTTTGATAAGATTATAAAAATTAACTCTTTATACTTTAAAATTCCTTTCTTCAAAATTTATTCAATTTCTAAAATTAAATTCACTTAGAAATTTCTATTTTGATTCCCAAAAAATTCAATTTCGTTTATTTTTGGAATCTAATGATATCGAACATCCGTTCAGCTAAATTTTAGCTTTCAATCAACTTCCAGACATCAACATGATTAATAACATCAATAATCATTCACAGATTAACACATCACAGTAGAATAAAAATTCAATCAATGTGAGGGGTCCAGTTGGATCCCTCCAACCTGTTTTCCCTGCATCCAAAGACGTCAGCACAATACCAATTCCGCTCCAGTACGGAATTATCGCGGTATATGGGTTTTTATAAAAATCCGCTTACTAACGGCGCAATAGGGTCTCATCCGCTATACGAGGCGGGAAATCATCAATCCAATATATACATATGCCAATATGTATATATTGCTATATATAGATATATCCTAAAATATCTAATATCACAATCAACATAGCAATCATATCAAACAATCAATAACTGCAAATTAAATTTCCTTTCGAGTGAGAAAAATCTCACCTTAGCTTTATTTATCTTTGCAATCCCATTTTCGAATCCAATTTGTTTCCTTGACTTTATTCGACCTTGTATAACAATTTAGATAATTTATCAATATTCAAAACAGTCAAACAGTTAACTACCATTTAATTAGTTACCCTACACAACCAATTACTTCTCCGATTACTTAATAATAAATTTTAACTAATTTTCCGAAGATAAAAAATTTTCTAGAAACTAAAATAATTTTTATAAGTAATTTTCCTTTAACAAAAGTCTCTTTTCTTTCCGATCTCCTGTTTTTACTTATTTACATATTATATTGAAATCAAGTCTACATATGCATCTAACTGTAAAAATCAAACAATGAGTTATACTTATTTTCGAACTGTGTATATATATTAACTCACTGTAAATCAATTTTAAACATTATTATTATATTTTTTTTTTCAAATCAAGAACAACCAAAATTAAATGAATACCTCACGCATTGACAGGCATTGCCCACCAACGTTGATCGAGCGAACTCCACAATGGTTGATATCAGCCTCGCTCACGGTCGCCTCCTGATGAACGAATACGAACTCGCAGCCATCACCATTCCCTGAAGCTCGTTCGAACCCATCACGCGATGCCTAGCTGTAGCCTACTTTGTCGACACGCCTCCCACTTCGTTGCCAGACCAGGGTTCGAATCGCCAACCCCTTCGACGCCAACAATTCCCACTCGAGACTGCCGTGATGAACTCCACGATTCGCAACACCCTGTTCACCTCACGACTACGCCCAACGTCACTGAGAAACCCCAATTCGAAGTCGAAGTCGCCGCCGCCCCTCCTCAGACTCGAGAACATCGCCACTGTTTTCGAAGTTCGCCGCCGATGTTCGTGGGCCTCGCGTCGCTCAACTTCGACAAACCCGCATCGAATTCCAGTCGAGTTCCACCTCCACCATCGCACACTCGAGCACAAGGTTGCTCTGACATCGCGACGCCCTATTGCGAAACGAACGCGAGAATCCCCTTTTTAAAATTCGACTCAAAGACGAGATATTTTCTTTTGATTTTATTTGAACTGGGAGGATTCGATTCCCCTTTTATTTCGTTTGAAGAGGAGAAAGGCTTCGGCCATTATAGATTTTATCTCGTATGATTTTGGATTGAAAACTGAAGAATGAACGTGAGCGGCCATGCTTTGATTTGAACGAGAAGATGGGTTTGCACGATAAACTTCGTGGTCTTCGGCGTGATATAAGGAGCTACAGTGTAAAGATTTTGACCAGTTTAAATTTTAAATTTCAATCGAATTTACCTTAATTTTCAACGCGTTTAAACGTCGTACGCTCATATAACAATCCCGAAAAATACGAAATTTGGAATCCAACAATAATTCAACGTTACGGACCCAATGGAACTAGTTTCGTCGAATTCCGAGACTGTGCCTCGGACGGCTATTTTTAAATATCGATTCGAACGATGTAATTTCAAAACCGAACAGAACAGTTTCAAATTCGATTCTGAAGCTTCTATTAGCTTCAGTATTATCAATACGAATTTTAAAAGCTTTCGAAATATTTTTCTTCAGCTAAATATTGAAGATTCCAATTTTTATTCAACATTCACTAGATTAAATTTTAAAGTTTAATCGCAAATTTCAAAGTTATATCGGGGATTCAAATTAAATCATCGTTCAAATATTTAAAATAAATTAAATATTCTCAATTTAATTTGTTCAAAATTCTGGGTCGTTACATAACCAGTAACTAATTACCAATCAATTAATCAATCATCGGTTACTTATTTATTCCAATTAATCATTTTTGATTAATTCAACCTTTACTTACTTTCCAGTAATTTCCTTTAATTAATTATAGAAATTAATTTTAGAATAAATCCATAAATTAACTATTTATAATTAATTTCATTCATGCTTAATTTATTACATTGTAATTACTTTACTAATTTATTATTCCCAAATTAATCAATTTCTAATCACATCATTAATTATAATAATGAATGATCTCTAATAAGTTATTTTATTAATTAATTATATTAAGAAAAACTTAATCTTCAAATCACATATATTAATCATCTCTGATTAATCTCATACAGTAATTAACTTTCCTTAGTTAATTACTTCACAATAAACAAACTTAATTAATCCCTTGATTAATTTAAGTAATTATACTTCAATTACTTCCATCAACAATCATCATCCAATTAATTACATCTAGTAATTTCTCATCAATAACTTCTCTAAGTAATTTTACATCCAAATTTATTAAGTGATTAAATCTAAATTAATTAAACTTAATTAATTAACTCAAATTAATCAAATTACTCAGTTAATTATAATGACTAATTCGTTCCTTAATTACTTCCCCTTAAATAATTACACTTAAACTTCACAATTGATTATCATTACATTAATTAATCCAATTAATTATTAAATATTGATCACATTAATTTATTATAAGAATAATCTAGTTAATGATCTTTATTAACATTTATTTAATTACTTTTCTAAAATAATTAACTTACATTAATCATTATTAATTATAAGTTCAATTAATCATTCATTAATTAATTAAAGCCTAATCTATGATTCTTAATTACATATTAATTACTTAATTCATTATTTAAACTTTAATTAATACATTTAAACTTATAATTACTTCACAATAAACAAACTTAATTAATATAAATTATCAATTATCTACTTTAATTATTTTAATGGTTAATGAATTTAAATCCTTAATCTTCATTTACTTGGAGTAAATTCATTTTCCATTATTGATTTAATTTCCACTTTCAATATGTTTGGAAACATTCATTTCGAATTTCTTTGAAATTTCATTTTAAAATTCCAAGTTTAAAATGAACACTAATTGAACTTTAAATCAATTTATAATAATAACTTTAAAAAAACTTTAAATTACAAATTAAAGAAATTCTTTGTTATGAAAGAATTTTAAATGAGTTTGAAATCAAATTTCCTTTAGATTCAAAATATTTAAACTTACTTAAAATATTTAAATTTATAAACTTTCTTCACTTCAAAATCTGGAATTTAAACTTTAAACTTAAGCCTAGGTTACAAAATTTTGATTTAAACTTTCCTTTCCCATTTTCAAAATTCCATTTTTGACCTCAACTTTTTAATTTTACTTAAACACTTAATGTCATTATAAGTTTGAGTTTAAAAAAAACTTTATTTAATCAAAATCTAATTGTACAATCTAAACTTGAATTCATATATTTAAACTTTTATTTAGACTCAGTGTAACTTTGATTTCAATTTAAAACCAACATTTAAAAACTGTTAAACTGGGTACAGGTTTAAACTCTGAACAAAAACTACCCGAGCCTCCTTGGTTTACTTCGAGTAAAACATCAAAAGGCTTCGAGCAAAACATGAATCAACTCGAGTAAATCCCAAGTGCTCTTCCTTCCCAAACCCAAAGCTCATCAGGATATCAAAATGCACGGTGCACGTGCCCACCATCGATGATTGACTCCGGTCATCATCGCGTCACCGAGCAAGTCGACCACGGCGCAAATACCAACTCCAGATCGTCAACACCCCTTTCTCTCCTTGAAAACGAAAACGAGCTCGGCTACCCAAAACCTGGAACGCAAACCAGAAAACACCACCAAACCTGGAAAACTTCGCCGACCTCACCGCCTCGTCCACCAGAACCCCTGAAATTCTGGCCACCGCTACGTCAACAACTCCTCTACCAAACCCCAGCAGCACTTGACACTCGATCGAACGATGACGTCGTACGAACGAAAATCCTCAGCACCTCAAAACTAGGTCTACGAAAAAGAAAACATCGCCATCGCCTCCACGTTCACCTGACCTCCCCTCTACTATTTTTCCAAGGATCACTGGTCACTCCTCAACCTTCCAGATGAAAGCTCGACACCTCCAGTCGACTAGATCACCCACGGCAACTCAAAAAGCCTAAAACAATCGAACCTAGACTGCTCATCACTCCCTCCTCTAAAAATCATGAATCTTGTTTTAAAAATCATATTTTTGTATACGAATTCAATTTATATTCATGAATTTGTGAATTAACTCGAAATTTAACATATTTGAAGATTGTTCTGTAGTTTTAACTTTCCAGAGACAACACATATTTGTTTACCTTAAACAAATTTTTAAACTAAAATCTATAGTGTAACAAACATATTTTGTTCAAGGCTTAAGTCTTAACATGGATTGGATCAAGATCAAATGTATTTTGAACCAAGTTTTGAGCTTGAATACTAGAACAGGGATTCTCAGATTTAACAGCATTGCACAAATATATCTATCTACATCCAGATATTTCACAGCAGATTATACTTGTATATACACCATACATATTATCATAGAGAACACATGCAGCCATATTATCATAAGTTATAAATAAAAAAGATGTTACTCACTTGACTTTGTGAAAGGACAGAGCCTGCTTTGCTTAGCAACAGGCTTCAAAATTTTCAGGCTGAACACTCTTCTGATTTTCTGGATTGCTTGTGTTGATGGATGTTTGTTTAGGTTTTTAAATGAAGTTTATTTTAGCTTTTACTTAGCTCGAATTGAAATGAAAAGATGATATGGGAAAGTAGCTTACAGGGTGGTATATAAAACAAGTTATAGGGTACATTATATTTTATACAAAACAGTGTATACTTTTGTACCAAAACAAAGAATCTTCCCATTGTTTAATTAATTAGGCTGATGTTCCATTTAGCTTGGTGGCTGAGATAAGAAACAAGGTGGCTAGCATTTAATGCTTGCCTAGATTTTACACTTTACATACTTATCTAATATTGTTTGTACACATCTAGTATATATTTATTTCCTTTTTTTTTCAGCTTGCACACCTATCTATATTGGTTTGTCCTCAAGTCTACATACCTATCATACTTGAAAACTATATGTTTACATATCTATCCTATTTATTCTAGTGTATTTACTTTATTTTTTACAAAACAATATAATTTGTCTTATGTATTTTATTTCCTTGTTTTATATTTTTGAAATGTAATTGAATGTTATTTTAACATGTTGTTTAAATATTTATAGTGTATTTGTTTTATAATTTGCAAAACTATAAAATTTAACTTATGTATATTTGTTTTATTTCTATGTCTAACTTATTACTTAAAATCTTGTATTCCTATATGTACATTTTTATTTTATTAATATTATAAAAACACATTTACTAAATTGAAATAAATAAATAAATAAATAAATAAAAGAAATTATCTTTTTTTATTATAAACTACTTATTTTATAATATATACTAAAGTATCATTTGACAAAATTGAATTGAAAACTTATATATATCTTTAAACCATATTTTTAACAAGCTATACTTAAAAAGGAAATAAAACAAATCTTTTTTGTTAATAAATTTAGATCTAAACTTAAGCTAAAATAAGTTTTAAACTATTTAAACATTTATCTTAAGTATTTAAAACCATATATTTATTTATTAAATAGCTTTAAAAAGCTTATTTTAAATAAATCATAATTCCCAAATCACTAAAATGTATATTAGAAATTTGAAAACATAATTTATTAGTTAAATTTTAAAACAAGGCTTTCCTAATATATAATAGAAAGCAATCAATAAATTTTAACAGATAAAATTTACCCATTAGATATTTATTAAAAGAAAAGATCAATTCAAATCTTATAAATCAAAGATATATCAAATCAATTTAATTTTTAATGCAGATTATTAAATTGATATTGCCCAAAATTCTGGCATATCACATTCCTCCCCCCTCAAAAGAATTTCGTCTCCGAAATTTAAAACAAAGGTAATTTAATAATCTAATTAAAGATTTAATTCTAAAACACAAGCATATATTAATCATATGCTAACAACCATAGCAACCAACTCATCCAATCAAACAAATCTAACTATCCAGACAAAATCAGGATAGGACTATCTAGAGTTTCCCAGGTATAAACACCAGTATAGTCGCCCTACAGAAACCAAACAAAACTATACTACTAAGCTACAGAGCCCCTACTCATCTAGATCTACAAAACAAGATAGGATATCAGACTACAGACAAGTCTGACTCAGCAACCAAAACTCCCTGAACTGCTGGTTCCAAAACCAGAAATGGATTATACACGTACTCCCTCAGAGATATGTGGAACACAACGAATCCCAACTATCCAAACTGGAAATTCACTCCAGAAGACCAAACACTTAACCTCTCCAGAATACAGAGAAAATCCATAACACCTCGGAGCTAATTTCCCAGACTTACCAAATTATAGAGCTCCTTTGAATTAGAGAAAATTCATCCAAAATCAAATCTCTGACTCTGAAATCCAAATTCCTTCGTCTCTTATCCACCAAACTCTTCGGACGATCCAGAGCTGCCTTCATCCCTACTGATCAGCTAAATCTCCGCTGATGCCTTTCAGAACAATCTGAATCCAAAAACAATCCAGTAGAATGATCTTCTCAAGATCAACCAAAATCAAGAACACAACCCTTACTATCATCCGTAGAAAACAACTACTCTTTTCCAGAAAAGAAAAGTAGATGCACTCCCAACTGCTTCCGCTGCAAAAATCTGATCTGGGTAGATGAAAATGCTGATGATGCACACAAGCACAAACGGGACAACACATTCCAAAAATATGGTTCAACAGATCCAAAATAAAACTCAGAAGTTCCTCCAAAACCTGGGCTGCTTTACCAAATCCTCTCTCTAGGAACCATTCTACTACTAGGCTAAACCATCGGTACCACTTTTGGAATCCAGTTGATACCAAACTCAATCTCCGGATGCTGACAAAATTCTCTGAAAACACAAGAGAACACTCAGCTATCGCAAGTCACTTTTGCGATCAACTCAGTCTAATATCCAAGGAAAACTATTCTCTCCTTACCAATTAGAATAGCTTAAACTTATCTAGCCAATCCACCCAAGAAATGGATCTTCATAGCTGCTGTTGAACTTCACCTTTAGAGAATTGCTAACAGATGACCTCCTTGCGTGCCGGTAGAACAATCTGAGCTGCAACACTGCTACTGATGCCAAAAACTTCTTAATCCAAAACTCCTTGAGAAACTCAGACTCCAAAGCCAAACATAACACTTAGCTGAACTTAGCCTCAAAACTGATGCAGACACACTTCCTTATCCAAAGCTCCTTGAGAAACATCCTCGAAAACAACCCATAGCCACTGCATCTCATCACACAACTACTACTTCCTGAGTCACCAAGATAACATCACTAGCTTCTGTCCAACCGACAGATCTAAACCCTACTCATCCAAACCTGCACTTCAAAAATGGTCTCCAAATCTTAATAGATTTCCTTCAGAGACTTGGTGAAATCCTTACACGCAAATTCACTCGAGATGGTATTAGGTCTACAGTCTCGTCATATACACTTCCAATCTCAACAAATTCAACCATTGGTAGTCGTGTTACACACACCACCACCCTATCTACCTTTATAACTTATATTGGAAAACCCAAACAGGTAACCCAACAGATAGGTAGAAATAAATATATATATCAAATTTACAAATATGCTCTCTCAAGGAAGACACCACTCCAGAGCCTAGGTATTCTCTCAACCTGGCTCTGATACCAACTGTGACGACCCGACTTCCTACGCCCAGGAAGTCGTATCATCTTTAAGAAAGAAAGGGATAGAAAAGAGAAAAGATACAGAAGAAAGAAGAAAACAACACCAGAATCTCAATAGCGGAACGAATAAATTATATTAATCACATAAGTATTACATAATATACAACATCAATCAGAGTTACACAGATAATACATCACATACTAGACAGTTATAAACACCTGTCTAGTTATTACAACTCAGTACAACATAATAGACATAGGAAATTCTATGATATTATAATAGGTCTAGGGTTTTCAAGTAAATATAATCATAGCCGAAATTGTTACATCTATTAAATTCCAGCATACTAGCCAACAAGTGGGTAATACAATCAAATCCGAGGGCACTTACTGGAAAATGGGTTCCATACAATGGCAGGGCTACTGGGGTACCGCCCATCATAGTACGTGGCCTAGATCACCGTACCGAGGATCACTCCCGACCCCCTACAACACAAAGCCGGAACCATCCCTTACTGGACAGTCCCAAACAAAACAGCCCCAGCAGTTGTTGCAATCAACTGCCCACACAGCCGAAATAAAAAGGGACATCTAGACAGGGGTATATCTCGCTCTCAAGTAGGTGCTACCCACGAAGCCTTGCTGCACCTCCCCTGTTTTAGCCATTCCCGGTTGATGAGGCTTGAGGCTACGATTACCTTTAGAGAACACATCTCTTAGAATGATCATCGTCCACCTGACGATGTTCTAAAAGCATTCAATCCATACAAGTTCGTTCCGGGTTCGAACGAAACCGAAGGCATTATCTCGTTACACTCATTTTGGAATCACCCTCAGAGTTAACGACAATAACTCTTGCACTCTGAATCTTCCTCTTCACTTGAGATTCACGACCTATCGTTAATTTGGATCGATGTGGTTTTCGGATATCCAAATCTGGAAACCCGATCTCGGTCTTATCGAAATCCAAATGCCATCTTTTAGGTCCAAGTTGTTTTAAAGTTTAAAACAATTTCAATTCATTATCTATATCAATATAGATAGATAATCCACAATAGCATAATAAATAATTAACATCATCACAACAGATAATTCACATCATGCTTCAACCAAAGTATCCATATCATATAGCATTAATTATCTCATATCTGAGATATCAAACCATACAACAGTAAATATCATCCATACATAAGCAAGAATTAAATAATCATACTATAATTAATTTAAAATGAATTAAATTAATTACTTCCTCTTAATTAATTTAAAGTAAATTAAAATAATTACTTCATCATTATAAATCTTGCTTACATAACCAGTAACTAATTACCAATCAATTAATCAATCATCAGTTACTTATTTATTCCAATTAATCATCTTTGATTAATTCAACCTTTACTTACTTTCCAGTAATTTCCTTTAATTAATTATAGAAATTAATATTAGAATAAATCCATAAATTAACTATTTATAATTAATTTCATTCATGCTTAATTTATTACATTGTAATTACTTTACTGATTTATTATTCCCAAATTAATCAATTCCTAATCACATCATTAATTATAATAATTAATGATCTCTAATAAGTTATTTTATTAATTAATTATATTAAGAAAAACTTAATCTTCAAATCACATATATTAATCATCTCTGATTAATCTCATACAGTAATTAACTTTCCTTAGTTAATTACTTCACAATAAACAAACTTAATTAATCCCTTGATTAATTTAAGTAATTATACTTCAATTACTTCCATCAACAATCATCATCCAATTAATTACATCTAGTAATTTCTCATCAATTACTTCTCTAAGTAATTTTACATCCAAATTTATCAAGTGATTAAATCTAAATTAATTAAACTTAATTAATTAACTCAAATTAATCAAATTACTCAGTTAATTATAATGACTAATTCATTCCTTAATTACTTCCCCTTAAATAATTACACTTAAACTTCACAATTGATTATCATTACATTAATTAATCCAATTAATTATTAAATATTAATCACATTAATTTATTATAAGAATAATCTAGTTAATGATCTTTATTAACATTTATTTAATTACTTTTCTAAAATAATTAACTTACATTAATCATTATTAATTATAAGTTCAATTAATCATTCATTAATTAACTAAAGTCTAATCTATGATTCTTAATTACATATTAATTACTTAATTCATTATTTAAACTTTAATTAATACATTTAAACTTATAATTACTTCACAATAAACAAACTTAATTAATATAAATTATCAATTATCTACTTTAATTATTTTAATAGTTAATGAATTTAAATCCTTAATCTTCATTTACTTGGAGTAAATTCATTTTCCATTATTGATTTAATTTCCACTTTTAATATGTTTGGAAACATTCATTTCAAATTTCTTTGAAATTTCATTTTAAAATTCCAAGTTTAAAATGAACACTAATTGAACTTTAAATCAATTTATAATACTAACTTTAAAAAAAACTTTAAATTACAAATTAAAGAAATTCTTTGTTATGAAAGAATTTTAAATGAGTTTGAAATCAAATTTCCTTTAGATTCAAAATATTTAAACTTACTTAAAATATTTAAATTTATAAACTTTCTTCACTTCAAAATCTAGAATTTAAACTTTAAACTTAAGCCTAGGTTACAAAATTTTGATTTAAACTTTCCTTTCCCATTTTCAAAATTCCATTTTTGACCTCAACTTTTTAATTTTACTTAAACACTTAATGTCATTATAAGTTTGAGTTTAAAAAAAACTTTATTTAATCAAAATCTAATTGTACAATCTAAACTTGAATTCATATATTTAAACTTTTATTTAGACTCAGTTTAACTCTGATTTCAATTTAAAACCAACATTTAAAAACTGTTAAACTGGGTACATGTTTAAACTCTGAATAAAAACTACCCGACCCTCCTTGGTTTACTTCGAGTAAAACATCAAAAGGCTTCGAGCAAAACATGAATCAACTCGAGTAAATCCCGAGTGCTCTTCCTACCCAAACCCAAAGCTCATCAGGATATCAAAATGCACGGTGCGCGTGCCCACCGTCGATGATCGACTCCGGTCATCATCGCGTCGCCGAGCAAGTCGACCACGGTGCAAATACCAACTACAGATCATCAACACCCCTTTCTCTCCTTGAAAACGAAAACGAGCTCGGCTACCCAAAACCTAGAACGCAAACCAGAAAACACCACCAAACCTGGAAAACTTCACCGACCTCGCCGCCTCGTCCACCGGAACCCCTGAAATTCTGGCCACCGCTATGTCAATAACTCCGCTACCAAACCCCAGCAGCACTTGACACTCGATCGAACGATGACGTCGTACGAACAAAAATCCTCGGCACCTCAAAACTAGGTCTACGAAAAAGAAAACATCGACGTCGCCTCCACGTTCACCTGACCTCCCCTCTACTATTTTTCCAAGGACCACTGGTCACTCCTCTACCCTCCAGACGAAAGCTCGACACCTCCAGTCGACTAGATCACCCACGACAACTCAAAAAGCCCAAAACAGTCGAACCCAGACTGCTCTTCACTCCCTCCTCTAAAAATCATGAATCTTGTTTTATAAATCATATTTTTGTATACGAATTAAATTTATATTCATGAATTTGTGAATTAAGAAACTCGAAATTTAACATATTTGAAGATTGTTCTGTAGTTTTAACTTTCCAGAGACAACACATATTTGTTTACCTTAAACAAAATTTTAAACTAAAATCTATAGTGTAACAAACATATTTTGTTCAAGGCTTAAGTCTTAACGTGGATTGGATCAAGATCAAATGTATTTTGAACCAAGTTTTGAGCTTGAATACTAGAACAGGGATTCTCAGATTTAACAGCATTGCACAAATATATCTATCTACATCCAGATATTTCACAGCAGATTATACTTGTATATACACCATACATATTATCACAGAGAACACATGCAGCCATATTATCATAAGTTATAAATAAAAAAGATGTTACTCACTTTAATTTGTGAAAGAACAGAGCCTGCTTTGCTTAGCAACCGGCTTCAAAATTTTCAGGCTGAACACTCTTCTGATTTTCTGGATTGCTTGTGTTGATGGATGTTTGTTTAGGTTTTTAAATGAAGTTTATTTTAGCTTTTACTTAGCTCGAATTGAAATGAAAAGATGATATGGGAAAGTAGCTTACATGGTGGTATATAAAACAAGTTATAGGGTACATTATATTTTATACAAAACAGTGTATACTTTTGTACCAAAACAAAGAATCTTCCCATTGTTTAATTAATCAGGCTGATGTTCCATTTAGCTTGGTGGCTGAGATAAGAAACAAGGTGGCTAGCATTTAATGCTTGCCTAGATTTTACACTTTACATACTTATCTAATATTGTTTGTACACATCTAGTATATATTTATTTCCCCTTTTTTTCAGTCTGCACACCTATCTATATTGGTTTGTCCTCAAGTCTACATACCTATCATACTTGAAAACTATATGTTTACATATCTATCCTATTTATTCTAGTGTATTTACTTTATTTTTTACAAAACAATATAATTTTTCTTATGTATTTTATTTCCTTGTTTTATATTTTTGAAATGTAATTGAATGTTATTTTAACATGTTGTTTAAATATTTATAGTGTATTTGTTTTATAATTTACAAAACTATAAAATTTAACTTATGTATATTTGTTTTATTTCTATGTCTAACTTATTACTTAAAATCTTGTATTCCTATATGCACATTTTTATTTTATTAATATTATAAAAACACATTTATTAAACTGAAATAAATAAATAAATAAAAGAAATTATCTTTATTATTATAAACTACTTATTTTATAATATATACTAAAGTATCATTTGACCAAATTGTATTGAAAACTTATATATATCTTTAAACTATATTTTTAACAAGCTATACTTAAAAAGGAAATAAAACAAATCTTTTTTGTTAATAAATTTAGTTCTAAACTTAAGCTAAAATAAGTTTTAAACTATTTAAACATTTATCTTAAGTATTTAAAACCATATATTTATTTATTAAATAGCTTTAAAAAGCTTATTTTAAATAAATCATAATTCCCAAATCACTAAAATGTATATTAGAAATTTGAAAACATAATCTATTAGTTAAATTTTAAATCAAGGCTTTCCTAATATATAATAGAAAACAATCAATAAATTTTAATAGATAAAATTTACCCATTAGATATTTATTAAAAGAAAAGATCAATTCAAATCTTATAAATCAAAGATATATCAAATCAATGTAATTTTTAATGCAGATTATTAAATTGATATTGCCCAAAATTCCAGGATATCACAGAGATCTTTTAACTACAATGACAGTTTGGGTACAATTGCCAAATGTGAATCTAAAACTTTGGGACAAATAGGTTTTCAGTGTAATGGCCAGCATTATAGGAAAATCAATTAAATGTGACGCAATCACAACAAAGAAATTGAGGTTAAACTTTGCCCGAATTCTTATAGAAGTAACGCAAATGATGAGTTACCAGATGAAATCAATCTGACATTATACAATGGTGAAAGAATTGTACAAAAAGTAAGACACGAATGGGTGCCTCCCAAATGTGACATATGCAGCTGCTTTGGTCGCAATAGGAACCAATGCAATTCAAAGAAAGCTTGGGTTCCAAAGGAGAAAACAGTGCAAGAAAATCACAAGGAGGCGAAAGCCTAAAATCTGAATCAAAATCCTCCAGTGGATCAGTTAATGAATCAAGAAAGTAGTAAAGGGGCATCTCAGAATTACAAAAATGCAGAAATGACTAAAGAGAATCCAAGAGAAACAGAAAGAAATAATCAAGGAGGGAAAGATTCACAACTCAATGAGCAGGAAGCCCACGTCATCGCTGATAAATCCCATTGTTCCCAGCAACTTAATATGCAGGATACTTATATTATAGTAGAAAAATATCATAAATTTTAGCAACCAACATTAGCTAGCAAAATGATAAGCATGGAAGAAAGGGGGGAACTAAACAATACACAGTTCATTGAATCTAATATCCCCCTGGCACCATATCCAAGCTTACAAACAAAGGACAATGTAACGACCCAGAATTTCGGATATTTGAAATTTGAATATTTAATTGATTTTAAATATTAATTAGTGAAATTAATAAGTCGAATAATTTAAAATTCGAATATCTGGATTTAATTAGATAATTAAATCGATAATTTAATAGTTGAAATTCCAGAAATAATTGAAAACTGGATTAAATGTGAATGAAAATGATTTATAAAGTTATATTAAATCATGTTGAAGTTATACAGATGTTATAGAATTTTTAAAATTGAATGTAGAGTTAATCTGTGAAAATTGAATATTTTAATATTTAATCGACTAGTGAAATTAGCCATTTTTGGGACAGTCTCAGAATTGGACGAAACTAGTTCCATTGGATCCGTAATAGTTTGTTATTATCGGATTTCAATTTTCGTAGCAATCGGAGTTGTCATTTGACCGTGGCAACTCGAAACGCATCGAAATTGTTTTAATATTAATTTGGCGAGTTAAAATAGTCATTTTTCAAAATATCTCGGATTTCGACGAAACCAGTTTCATAGGATCCGTAATGTGATATTATTGTATGGTTTCAAATTTCGTGTCAATCGGATGTACGGTTTGTCCGGGGCAAGCCAAAACGCCTCGAAATCGATTTAAATCGGTTTAATTTAAATTTGACTGTTTATTTCCGTAACTCTCATAGATGATCGAATTAGCTTTCGAAACCTGTTCCATTGTGTTCGAAACACGGGGTAAACCTTACAAACGCCAGGCGGCACGTGTGATTTGGAGATCGTTTGAAAAAGTCGTTTAAAACAAATTTAATATTATTTTTATACATATATATATATGCCTAAAATGAGAAACCCTAGCTTTATAATTTCGTGGCCGCCACCCTTAAAACCAAGGGCCAGAAAATCATGTTCCTTCTCCTCCAATTTTCTTCACATCCATACATCTATTCAAAGATTTGTTAACTACAAAGATGTTGAGCTTTGCGAGCTCTACAAAGTGGTTGGCTATGATCGTAAATAACGCGATAGATCATCAACAAATCGAGTTCAAGCATTCAACGTTTATTCACGCATTTTGAGGCTATCACGCGACCGGAATCCATGGCGTCTGGGGCGGTGGCACTTGGCGGCGGGAGCATTCGAATGACGTAGGCCGATCGTCTTTGAAGTCAATGATGATGGTCATGAAATTTCAAAATCAAGGCGGCTATGGGTTTTATTTCTTGCGTTCAAACCTGGTAGTAGTCGCGTGAGAGAAAAGAGGGGGAAGTGGCCAAGATCTGATCATCTCGAAATCAACGGCAGTGATGGATAAGGGTTTGTAAATAAAGAAAATTAAAATTGAAATTGAATATATTAGATTGTATTAAGTTTGTAATGTCGTAACTTTGTCATACGTTATCAGAAAATTACGAAACAAAATGCGTTGGAATCATCTCGACGAGCTCTGCGCAGTGCAATTGGATTGGAAGCGATCGGGGTCAGTGAAATTTTTGAGTGAAATTAAACGTCCGTTTAATTTCATTCGAAATAAATGCTACAAATTTCTATCGGAAAATCACGGTGAGAACTCCTCACTCAATCGAATGTTTTGTTTCGATTTAAATTTTAAATAGTTAGATTTAAAATTGTTGATAGTGATTGATTGTGTGGATTGAATGATGAATGCTATTTATTGTGATAAATAGACATTATACGCCGTTATTAAGCGGATGTTAATTATTAAAAACATATACCGCGATAATTTCACATTGAAGTGGAATTGGTATTATTTATATATATATACCGATATATACATATTAGCATATGTATATATTGGAGTTGTTGATTTCCTGCATTGTATAGCGGATGAGACCCTATTGCGCCGCATAATAGCGGATAATATTTGTAAATCCCATATACCGCGATAATTCCGTACTAGAGCGGAATTGGTATTGTGCAAACATCTTTGGATGCAGGGTAACAGGTTGGAGGGATCCAACTGGATTCCTCACTATAGTGATTTATTTACAGATATTGTGATATATTCTGTTATCATATGATGGTATATGATGTTTGGATGCTGTGATTGACTATTTGGTGCTGTTGCATCATCGGATCCATTTTTGAAGTTTAAGATAACGATTTTGATTTTAAAGGATTTTTAAAGTGATTTTTGAAAGTATAAGTTTTATAGAATTGGTTTATTTAAATTGATATTTTTGGAATAATTATAAACGGTTTATATAAAAGATTTATAAAATTGATATTTATAAATTAAAATATTGGAATTATAAAATGAGTTTTTATAAATGTTAAAAGGAAGTATAAATGTATTTCATAAGTAAATGAAATTAATAGATTTATAATGTGAAGTTATAAAATGAATAGATTGTTGTAAAATAAAAGATTTATAAGTAATTAGCTTATAAATTAGTTTTTTGGTATAAAATTGAGTTATAAATCGAATTTATTAATTCAAGGTTTTTTATAAATCGAAGTTTTATAAATAGAATTGAAATTTATAAACATTGTTTTTTAAATTCGAAATCACTTATTTTGATAAATGAATTTTTGAAGTTAATTAAAGGAATTATATCCACGATTTTAGACAGTGGATAATCCTTTAAAATAAATGTGTGGAAACATTGAATTTGGATAATAAAGTATATTCACGATTTTGGACAGTGAATATATTATTAGATAAAATGGATATGTTTTAGAGAAGTGATATTACGAAATGAAGTAATTGTTTTAAAAAGATGTTTTAAAACGTGTTAAGTATCGAAACATAGATTTCAACATTTATTGTTGAAATAGACGTTTTGAGGAATAAGGAAATAGTGGACTATAACACTGTTGTTATAGTAAATGATTTCCGAAAGAAAATGGTTTATATAGTATTGGGATTTATATATATCTATCTAAATTTCGAATCCCTATACTAGTGATTTGAGTTGTCGTAACGATGTTTTACACAACATTCGTTTTGACTCAAATAAAATTTGTGAAAGAGAATGATTTCCTTAAAGAATGAAATATATACTTAATTTTGATTTAAGTATATTGAATATTTTCAAATGTTGAAAATAAATGGATTTGTGGATTACTTATTATTAAATAAGTATGGAAATGCTTTTCCAATATGAAGTGAAATGTTTTAGATTTATCTTCAAAGATAAATTGAAATGTGGAAATTGATTTGAAATTGTTTTCAAATAGTTGAAGTGTGGAAAGTATATATCTTGTCAAGATATTTTTGAAAGATAAATAATTTAGAAAATTATTTGGAATCTGATGATGTTGCGCATCTTTATTGATAGTTAAATAACCGACTATCAATAATTACCTTGAATGGGTATTTGTTGTGATTTGCTTGAATTTGAATGCCACACTTATTTTTGAATAAGCGCTCACTATTCGGGTTAGCCGGGAAAGGACCTTTGTGTCGTATAAGCCATTCCGAATTTGTGATACGACGATATGGATCGTATTGAAGACCGGTGGTGAAGACCGGGTGTTTATGAAAACGATAGGATGACCTATCGATTGTCTCTGCACCGTTAGCTACGGTATTGAGATTTCCTTTGTGATGGGAAGTTTTATCGGGATTGTGAATACCCGGATTGCAAGGGCTTCTTTGGAAGTGCCTTCGGTTCTGTTCGAACCCGGAACAAACTTGTATGGTTACGTGTCTGACATTACAATTTGAGATATAAAGCCGATTTCTTTCAAATACATTTCTGTTGGTGGCGGAGAATTTATTCTCTTAGCTTAACACCCTTCTTTGAGATGTACGAGCTCAGAGGTTATGTAGTTGAAGGTTATCAGCGATATATTTCCAATTTGGTAATGTGACATGCTGAGTGTTGCTGTGAAATGATCAGTGTTTGATCATTTGTGATATGATCATTTATTTGATCATTTATCTTTGTGATCATAGGTTGATCATTTGTTTGACCCAAAGCATAGCTTTTGTATAAAGCGTAGCTTTGTGGACGAGACTTCGTCAGGGCCTCACAACCCGGAAATGGTCGAAACAGGAATGTTGCGGCAAGGTTATGAGGGTCGCGCCCTTTAGGGTATGTCATTTCCTTCTGGAAAGGGGTGGTATCATGGTATGGAGCCCAGATACTTACTCATGTGGATACACTTATTTATTGTGTGATGATGGTTACCGAGCGCTCGGATAAAGGTCCCAAAGGACCGGGTGATGACATATTCGTGAGTTACCTGTTACAGGGGTAACCTGGCCTTTTTGGCAGAGAGCAGTTTGTCTCTCGGGACGTCCAGCTAGAGGCGATCCCATTCGGCAGGAGGAAAGGAAGTTCCTTAGCCTGACCATTTGTTGGAAAATCCAAAGAAACAATACGAACCTTGTACGGTTTTAGTTGTATTACCTGCTATGGAATGTGGCGGTAACCTGCTATTGAACATAGTAGCTATAGTAGGCATAAGTCCGGAATGCCTATGCTGGCTAAGATTTATATTATACTTTCGAAATGTTTTCTACACTATGCACTAATAGTAATAATCAAATGATTTTGCGTAGTAAGCATGTTTAATTATCATAAGAAGAAATCTCCTCCAATTCTGCGTTTGCATTGTGTGTGTGGTGGGAGGTCTTATGGTAGTTTCATTTTCTAAAAGCATTGCGAAATTGTTTTATTTTCTTTGTTGTTGATTGTTTAAAGATAAACTGTTTTAGTTCTCACACCAGTCACCATGACTGACCTGGAGTTTATTGTTTCCTTCCTAAACTCTGGGTGCCCATTATTTTCCACACGGGAAGTCTAGAGTTAGGTTATCAGATTATTCTGGATTTTGGAGTGCTGTGGAGCTTAGTGGCGAGCTGGATGGCGAGACGTACCACTTGTATATGATAGTATTATTCCGTTGTGAATTCTGTATATGGACAAGTTCATATAACTGTCCAGTTGTGTTGTATATTGTTGTTGTAAACTCTGATGATGATGTGATGTATAAAAATGATATAGTTCTTTGATTTAAAGATTATTCATTTATCTATTATATGTTGTTCTGCTGCGAATGTGAGATTCTGATACTATTTCTGTGTTTTTGTTATTTCTTCTTTCTCTTTTCTTCTGTCTTCTTCTACCTCTTCTTTTTCTCCATAACAATTCGGTTTTTCGGCATTCGATTGCTCGGCAGTTAATACAGTGAATGTATTAGTGTCGATTTTCGAGCGACGAAAAATCGCGTTCGTTACATTTGGTATCAGAGCATATGGTTAAGCGACAACCCTGCTCTGTTGGGTATTACTCATTAGAGATAGAGTCAGTAGTACTCTAGAATGAGTTGAGTGTAATAATAGATTTGAGCGCGTATTTGTTAGTGAATATAAAATTGTTTTATATTGTGATGATTGATTTGTTGAGTGGTATATGGATTCTAGTCGGTATAGTCCGTACAACTCTATCGATAGGGATCTCTAAACACTTGTTCAGAACAATTCGGCACGATATTGTTTTAAATTGGGTAAATGAAATAATTTTACCTTGATTATATTTTGTATATAAAAGAAATAATTTTTCTGAAATTATTAAAGTGTATACAATATGATTGATTGTTTGGTTGTTGAAAATGTAAATATATATATAAGTTGATAAAAGTTGTTTGAATAAGTTAAATAAAACAACAATTGTAAAAGAATAAAGTGTATAAGCAAATGAATTATAATGTATGAAGTTATAATTAAAATGATTTACAATGGTAAAAATAATAATCTTATATATATATATAAGAAGTGGAATTTTATAAGTAAAAGATTTGTAAATGTGATTTATAATCTAAAATAAAATTCCAGAGAAGTGTTTTGAAAGGATTTGATACTTTGGAAAATTGTTTTGGAGAGATGAAAGCTCTAAACTCTTTTCAGTCGCTGGAAAATAATTCCGATGATGATCGCGACATCATTGGTGTTCATTTTCAGGTTTCCAAAAGAGGAATTGCTGCCTAATTATTTTAAATGAAAGTTGGTTGGAAAATTTGGATTTGGTTTTAGAAATTCAAAAGATAATTTGGATTGATTTCAAAAATAGTTTTGAAAGGTTGAAAAGACTTTGGAATCCTATTTAAAATGTTTTTGGGAATGATAATGAGTTGATACTTATATAATTTGAATTTTGATATAATAAATTTAACTTAAAGGATGGAGTTAAATTAAAGTAAGTATAAGTGAATCAATTAAATCCAAGCTGTAATTATTGAATACAAGTAATCAAGTTTTGAACTTATAATATGAGATAATAAATTTGACTTTGGTAAAAGTTAAATAGAATTGGAATCTGAATTTGATTAATAAGTGGAAACTTAAGTTAAATTAAACAAATGATGTTTGAAATGGAAAATAACTTAAGTGATGTTGAATGAAGTTGATTGTGATATCAAAATAAATTAATAAAGTGAATTTATTTAATGAATGTGAACTTGAGCTATATAAATAAAATTCAACTTTATTTGTTAAATGAATTAGCAATTGAATTGAATAAATGGATTGAATGTTAATCAATTGGATGTAAATAAATTGATATGGAAAAATGAATGTAAGTGTTAATTCATAAAAGCTAAATGTTATTGGAAGTTGAATAAATTGAATGGAAATCAATTTAATATAAACCAATTGGAAAATTTAATATGTTAAACCAAATTGAGTGTAAGTAAAGTAAATTGAATTTAATTGGTTGTATTGGATGACATTGGTTGTTATATGGATGTTAGTTGATTGTATATAGTATAAATTCATTAAGTGCTAATGAAATTGAATTGATTAAAATTTGGAACTATGTAATTAGATTTAAATTGAAAGTGAAGTAAATTTAAATAGAAATTGATTTGAATTGAAAGTGAACCAATTTAAATTTAAATTAGTGCTTGTAAACTAATTAAAAATAAACAATTGAATGTTTATTGGATGATGGTTGCATTTGTTGTTTGTTGCATTTGCTATATTGACACATATGTAGTTATTATGTTGCTATATGATGTATATTGATATTATTTTCTATATACATGTTCTCATTTGTTTGATTGAGTGTTTAGTAGGTGCGGATGGCGTTTGCTTCGCATTTGCAGCTCGCTTTCGCGCTATAATAGCCGTATACGCTCGCTAAAAATATATAAGGTACATATCTCGGATTAAATATCGTACTTTTACACTTTTTCCCTACGGGATGCCTCATCACTTGATGAGATGTATATTTGTGACATATATACACTGTCGTTTTTTTTCGGATCGAGCCGCGCAAAGGAGACTCCGGCGAATTTTTTCAAAAATTTAAGGCGTTAGAATATTTTTGGGAAAATTGGAAAATTTTGAAAACTAAGTATGATTTGGAAACTTAGTAAAGTTTTTGTAAGAGGTTTAACTATGAATCTTGGAAAAGTTAAACACTTAAGAGATTGTAAATCTAATTTGAATGGTTTGTTTTGGAAAGTTAATGGATTTTGTGAATCTTTCTTACTTGGTAATTTCGAGGACGAAATTCTTTTAAGGGGGGAAGTTTGTAACGACCCAGAATTTCGGATATTTGAAATTTGAATATTTAATTGATTTTAAATATTAATTAGTGAAATTAATAAGTCGAATAATTTAAAATTCGAATATCTGGATTTAATTGGATAATTAAATCGATAATTTAATAGTTGAAATTCCAGAAATAATTGAAAACTGGATTAAATGTGAATGAAAATGATTTATAAAGTTATATTAAATCATGTTGAAGTTATAGAGATGTTATAGAATTTTTAAAATTGAATGTAGAGTTAATCTGTGAAAATTGAATATTTTAATATTTAATCGACTAGTGAAATTAGCCATTTTTGGGACAGTCTCAGAATTGGACGAAACTAGCTCCATTGGATCCGTAATAGTTTGTTATTATCGGATTTCAATTTTCGTAGCAATCGGAGTTGTCGTTTGACCGTGGCAACTCGAAACGCATCGAAATTGTTTTAATATTAATTTGGCGAGTTAAAATAGTCATTTTTCAAAATATCTCGGATTTCGACGAAACCAGTTTCATCGGATCCGTAATGTGATATTATTGTATGGTTTCAAATTTCGTGTCAACCGGATGTACGGTTTGTCCGGGGCAAGCCAAAACGCCTCGAAATCGATTTAAATCGGTTTAATTTAAATTTGACTGTTTATTTCCGTAACTCTCATAGATGATCGAATTAGCTTTCAAAACCTATTCCATTGTGTTCGGAATGCAGGGTAAACCTTATGAACG
This sequence comes from Allium fistulosum, assembly GCA_030737815.1. NCBI lineage: Eukaryota > Viridiplantae > Streptophyta > Magnoliopsida > Asparagales > Amaryllidaceae > Allium > Allium fistulosum. The sequence continues at coordinate 641,446,261 of CM060901.1, forward strand.
TCAGGCGGCACGTGTGATTTGGAGATCGTTTGAAAAAGTCGTTTAAAACGAATTTAATATTATTTTTATATATATATATATGCCTGAAATGAGAAACCCTAGCTTTATAATTTCGTGGCCGCCACCCTTAAAACCAAGGGCCAGAAAATCACGTTCCTTCTCCTCCAATTTTCTTCACATCCATACATCTATTCAAAGATTTGTTAACTACAAAGATGTTGAGCTTTGCGAGCTCTACAAAGTGGACGGCTATGATCGTAAATAACGCGATAGATCATCAACAAATCGAGTTCAAGCGTTCTACATTTATTCACGCATTTCGAGGCCATTACGCGACCGGAATCCATGGCATCTGGGGCGGTGGCACTTGGCGGCGGGAGCATTCGTATGACGTAGGCCGATCGTCTTTGAAGTCAATGATGATGGTCACGAAATTTCAAAATCAAGGCGGCTATGGGTTTTATTTCTTGCGTTCAAACCTGGTAGTAGTCGCGTGAGAGAAGAGAGGGGGAAGCGGCCAAGATCTGCTCATCTCGAAATCAACGGCAGTGATGGATAAGGGTTTGTAAATAAAGAAAATTAAAATTGAAATTGAATATATTAGATTGTATTAAGTTTGTAATGTCGTAACTTTGTCATACGTTATCAGAAAATTACGAAACAAAATGCATTGGAATTGTCTCGACGAGCTCTACGCAGTGCAACTGGATTGGAAGCGATCGGGGTCAGTGAAATTTTTAAGTGAAATTAAACGTCCGTTTAATTTCATTCGAAATAAATGCTACAAATTTCTATCGGAAAATCACGGTGAGAATTCCTCACTCAATCGAATGTTTTGTTTCGATTTAAATTTTAAATAGTTAGATTTAAAATTGTTGATAGTGATTGATTGTGTGGATTGAATGATGAATGCTATTTATTGTGATAAATAGACATTATACGCCGTTATTAAGCGGATGTTAATTATTAAAAACATATACCGCGATAATTTCACATTGAAGTGGAATTGGCATTATTTATATATATAGCGATATATACATATTGGCATATGTATATATTGGAGTTGTTGATTTCCCGCATTGTATAGCGGATGAGACCCTATTGCGCCGCATAATAGCGGATAATATTTATAAACCCCATATACCGCGATAATTCCGTACTAGAGCTGAATTGGTATTGTGCTAACATCTTTGGATGCAGGGAAACAGGTTGGAGGGATCCAACTGGATTCCTCACTATAGTGATTTATTTACAGATATTGTGATATATTCTGTTATCATATGATGGTATATGATGTTTGGATGTTGTGATTGACTATTTGGTTCTGTTGCATCATTAGATCCATTTTTGAAGTTTAAGATAACGATTTTGATTTTAAAAGGATTTTTAAAGTGATTTTTGAAAGTATAAGTTTTATAGAATTGGTTTATTTAAATTGAGATTTTTGGAATAATTATAAACGGTTTATATAAAAGATTTATAAAATTGATATTTATAAATTAAAATATTGGAATTATAAAATGAGTTTTTATAAATGTTAAAAGGAAGTATAAATGTATTTCATAAGTAAATGAAATTAATAGATTTATAATGTGAAGTTATAAAATGAATAGATTGTTGTAAAATAAAAGATTTATAAGTAATTAGCTTATAAATTAGATTTTTGGTATAAAATTGAGTTATAAATCGAATTTATTAATTCAAGGATTTTTATAAATCGAAGTTTTATAAATAGAATTGGAATTTATAAACATTGTTTTATAAATTCGAAATCACTTATTTTGATAAATGAATTTTTGAAGTTAATTAAAGGAATTATATCCACGATTTTAGACAGTGGATAATCCTTTAAAATAAATGTGTGGAAACATTGAATTTGGGTAATAAAGTATATTCACGATTTTGGACAGTGAATATATTATTAGATAAAATGGATATGTTTTGGAGAAGTGATATTATGAAATGAAGTAATTGTTTTAAAAAGATGTTTTAAAACGTGTTAAGTATCGAAACATAGATTTCAACATTTATTGTTGAAATAGACGTTTTGAGGAATAAGGAAATGGTGGACTATAACACTGTTGTTATAGTAAATGATTTCCGAAAGGAAATGGTTTATATAGTATTGGGATTTATATATATCTATCTAAATTTCGAATCCCTATACTAGTGATTTGAGTTGTCGTAACGATGTTTTACGCAACATTCGTTTTGACTCAAATAAAATTTGTGAAAGAGAATGATTTCCTTAAAGAATGAAATATATACTTAATTTTGATTTAAGTATATTGAATATTTTCAAATGTTGAAAATAAATGGATTTGTGGATTACTTATTATTAAATAAGTATGGAAATGCTTTTCCAATATGAAGTGAAATGTTTTAGATTTATTTTCAAAGATAAATTGAAATGTGGAAATTGATTTGAAATTGTTTTCAAATAGTAGAAGTGTGGAAAGTATATATCTTGTAAAGATATTTTTGAAAGATAAATAATTTAGAAAATTATTTGGAATCTGATGATGTTGCGCATCTTTATTGATAGTTAAATAACCGACTATCAATAATTACCTTGAATGGGTATTTGTTGTGATTTGCTTGAATTTGAATGCCACACTTATTTTTGAATAAGCGCTCACTATTCGGGTTAGCCGGGAAAGGACCTTTGTGTCGTATAACCCATTCCGAATTTGTGATACGACGATATGGATCGTATTGAAGACTGGTGGTGAAGACCGGGTGTTTATGAAAACGATAGGATGACCTATCGATTGTCTCTGCACCGTTAGCTACGGTATTGAGATTTCCTTTGTGATGGGAAGTTTTATCGGGATTGTGAATACCCGGATTGCAAGGGCTTCTTTGGAAGTGCCTTCGGTTCTGTGCGAACCCGGAACAGACTTGTATGGTTATGTGTTTGACATTACAATTTGAGATATAAAGCCGATTTCTTTCAAATACATTTCTGTTGGTGGCGGAGAATTTATTCTCTTAGCTTAACACCCTTCTCTGAGACGTACGAGCTCAGAGGTTATGTAGTTGAAGGTTATCAGCGATATATTCCCAATTTGGTAATGTGACATGCTGAGTGTTGCTGTGAAATGATCAGTGTTTGATCATTTGTGATATGATCATTTATTTGATCATTTATCTTTGTGATCATAGGTTGATCATTTGTTTGACCCAAAGCATAGCTTTTGTATAAAGCGTAGCTTTGTGGATGAGACTTCGTCAGGGCCTCACAACCCGAAAATGGTCGAAACAGGAATGTTGCGGCAAGGTTATGAGGGTCGCGCCCTTTAGGGTATGTCATTTCCTTCTGGAAAGGGGTGGTATCATGGTATGGAGCCCAGATACTTACTCATGTGGATACACTTATTTATTATGTGTGATGATGGTTACCGAGCGCTCGGATAAAGGTCCCAAAGGACCGGGTGATGACATATTCGTGAGTTACCTGTTACAGGGGTAACCCAACCTTGTTGGCAGAGAGCAGTTTGTCTCTCGGGACGTCCAGCCAGAGGCGATCCCATTCGGCAGGAGGAAAGGGAGTTCCTTAGCCTGACCATTTGTTGGAAAATCCAAAGAAACAATACGAACCTTATACGGTTTTAGTTGTATTACCTGCTATGGAATGTGGCGATAAACTGCTATTGAACATAGTAGCTATAGTAGGCATAAGTGCGGAATGCCTATGCTGGCTAAGATTTATATTGTACTTTCGAAATGTTTTCTACACTATGCACTAATAGTAATAATCAAATGATTTTGCGTAGTAAGCATGTTTAATTATCATAAGAAGAAATCTCCTCCAATTCTGCGTTTGCATTGTGTGTGTGGTGGGAGGTCTTATGGTAGTTTCATTTTCTAAAAGCATTGCGAAATTGTTTTATTTTCTTTGTTGTTGATTGTTTAAAGATAAACTGTTTTAGTTCTCACACCAGTCACCATGACTGATCTGGAGTTTATTGTTTCCTTCCTAAACTCTGGGTGCCCATTATTTTTCACACGGGCAGTCTAGAGTTAGGTTATCAGATTATTCTAGATTTTGGAGTGCTGTGGAGCTTAGTGGCGAGCTGGATGGCGAGACGTACCACTTGTATATGATAGTATTATTCCGCTGTGCATTCTGTATATGGACAAGTTCATATAACTGTCCAGTTGTGTTGTATATTGTTGTTGTAAACTCTGATGATGATGTGATGTATAAAAATAATATAGTTCTTTGATTTAAAGATTATTCATTTATCTATTATATGTTGTTCTGCTGCGAATGTGAGATTCTGATACTGTTTCTGTGTTTTTGTTATTTCTTCTTTCTCTTTTCTTCTGTCTTCTTCTACATCTTCTTTTTCTCCATAACAATTCGGTTTTCCGGCATTCGATTGCTCGGCAGTTAATACAGTGAATGTATTAGTGTCGATTTTCGAGTGACGAAAAATCACGTTCGTTACAGACAAGAAAGTAATTGCAGCATTAATTCAAACTTAGATCTTCAATCAGATCAGAGAATGTCAAAAGTAACTGCAAACCCAAAGGTAGTAGCAATATCAGGGGTTGAAAGCAATCTCAGTGATGATACACCTCTCAGCGCAGATCAACATGCAATAGTATTATACGTTGAAAATAATTCTAAAGGATCAGAGGAAAAAGAAAAGAGCTAGATAGTTTCAAGCAAAAGTGTATTTCAGACAATCCAGAATGGAACAATCTCATAAAAAAGCCAAAAATCAGAGGATCAGAATACAAAAATAGAGGTAAAGCATCAGGTTTAGGTATAAGAACCAGAAACTCTTTGCAACTTACTTTATAATTTTATTCTTAATATGGAATATTAGGGGAATGAATGCCCCTTACAAATAAGTAGATGTCCTAAGTATGATTAGGAAATATAAGGGGAATGAATGCCCCTTACAAATAAATAGATGTCCTAAGTATGATTAGGAAATATAAGGTAACAGTTGCTGCTATAGTAGAAACAAACTAAATGATAATAATTATGATCAATTATATTTAAAAATTCCAAATAGTTAGAAAAGTATAAACAATAACATTTGTGGATGCAAAGGCAGAATAATACTATTATGGGATACTAATTTTTGGAATATTAGTGATATAATTCTGGATTACCAATTTATAAATTGTATTATACAAAATACTGGTGGTTTAATTTTTATAGTTACTGGAGTATATTCAAGTTACTATGAAAATGAAAGGAGTATTTTATGGAAAAAATAATAAACATAAATTAAAAAAGTAACGTGCCATGGCTGTTAGTAGGGGATTTTAACATTGTTACGAATTTCAAAGAAAAAAGTGGAGGTAATCCTATTTCACTAAAAAAAATTAAAGAAAATAGGGAAATTATTATTTGAAACTAGTTTAATTGAACCTTTACTGAATGATAATAAATTTACTTGGATATATGGTGAGTTTAGAAACATTCAATGTAAATTAAATAGAGTTCTAATTAATGAGAATTTTATGAGAACATTTCCTAACTTTTCTTGTTCAATAGTTGAACAAAACACAAGTGATCACACTCCTACTTTAATTAATCTAAGAGAAACTATAAACAAGACAGTAAATATTCCTTTTAGATTTATAAATGGGTGGATTCAAACTAAAAAACATAAGTAAACAATGAAAGAATGTTTAAATTCTAAAAGTAAGGGTTTAAATCAATTTCAATTCAGTATTTTTTAAAGAATACTAAATGTCGATTGAAACAATGAAACATGCTAATCCTAAGCATTCAGAAGTAATAAACGAAATAAAGAGAGAGGGTAAGAAATTATAGAACCTGCTGGATAGTAACCCTAGAGATTGAGATATAGCCTCAAGTTTTTTCACCAATCAAATTAACATGTCAAAACAGATGCAAATAAATGTTAGTAATCATAAATAAAAATTTAAAATTGACTGGTTAACGTAAGGAGACTAAGCAACTAAATTTTTCTATGCTAGAATGTCTAGTAGAAGGCATATAAATAATACAGACAATATTTATGATAATACAGGAAGATCGGTTCATAACTTTGACAAAATAGCTAAGGAAGCAATTGAATATTTTGAAGAATCGGTTAGTGGTTATAATGAATTAATTGATTTTCCTCATATAATATGTAAAAAGAAAGTAAATTCCATAGCTTCTAAAATTCTGCTAGAAAGAGTTAATGAAACAGAAATTAAACAAATCATTTTCAACTCTAATGATAACATAAGTCCTGGTCCTGATGGTTTTAATTCAAAATTTTATAAGAATCAATGGGACAACATTAAAGATGAAATTTTAAATGTAGTTAATTAATTCTTGGAAAACGGAAATTTACTTAGAAGTTTTAATCATACTTTTATAACTTTAATTCCAAAGTCTAAACACCCAAATAACATAAGAGATTTTATACTAATTTCCTACTGTAATTATATATATAAAATAATCGCTACAGTTTTAAGCCATAGGATTAAAAAATTCTACCATATATTATCTCAGAAAATCAAAGTGCTTTTGTGCCTGGAAGATATATATATATATATATATATATATATATATATGAGAATTCTTTATCGGCACATGAAATGGTAAGAAATTTTAACAACAAAATTGGTAATAGTATGTGTGTCAAGATAGGCTTAAAAAGGCATATGATAAAGTAAATAGAAATTTTATCCATAGAATGATGATAGAATTGGGGTTTGATAGTAAATTTTGTGACCTTGTATATGAATGTGTACAACTACCTTTACTATTTTAATTCAAGTTCAACCAGTATGATTTATTAAGAGCAACAAAGGCATTAGATGATGGATCCCCTCTCGCCATATCTATTTACAATTATAATGGAATATTTTACAACTTGAGTGGAAATAGAAGAAATCAAAAGGAATATTAGCCCTTTCAATAGAAATAAACCAAGCATTATTCATCTTATATATGCAGATGATCTTATGTTATTTATTAAGGCTAATAAAACTAATGCCAATGCTACTAAAGAGATCTTCCAGTTGTTGTATAAGTATGTAGGTTTACAGGTAAATGAGTTTAAGAGTAAAATCTACTTCAATAAGCACTGCAGCAACAAAGAGGATATACTAGAATTTTTACACATCATAGAAGGAAACTGGCCTATAAAATATTTGAGATTGCCTCTATCAGCAAATCAGATCAAAGATACTTATTGTAACATTCTTTTGAATAAAATGAAGGATAAAATGGAAACATGGTCTTGCAAACTTCTATTAATAGCAGGCAGAGTGGAGTTAATAAAGACAGTAGATTATGCTATCATTCTATATTGGATGCAAACACATCAAATTCCAGTAGCAACTATAATCAAAATAGAGAAGTTATATGCTAACTTCATATGGAGAGGGGGATATCATAAAATGTCCTGGGAGAAATTATGCAGGCCAAAGAAAGAGGGAGCTATTGGCTTTAGAAATCTACATGATCTCAACATAATATGTAGCTTAAAACTTATTTGGAGATTCATTAGCAGTGATTCTATGTGGGCTAGATGGATAAGTAATAAATACATTAGAAAAGGATCTTTTTGGAATACAATAATTAAGCCAGATCATTCAAGTTATATGGAGCAGATGCTAAAGTATGAGATACAACAAATAAGGTTATCAAAAGAAATTTTATAGATGGTTCAAATACTAGTTTATGGTTCAATTAATGGTATAACAATGAGTCACTTATAAACATCTGGCGATGGAGCAATCTGGCCATTATGGGAATGCTAAAGCAACAGTCGTATAAATTATTGAAACATGTTATCCAAAAAAACATGCAGCAACAAGTGGATACAGTAGTAATATCAGAAAATTCCCTATTGATAAATATGCAGCTCAAGATGACTAGGAATGGATGTTATCTAAAAATGATACATTCTCTTTCAAAAAGACATGAGAGTTCATTAGAGGAAAACAGTTAGAAATGAATGGGTAGACATAATTTTGGACAAAATTAACTATCCTACAATGCTTTATTGCTCTTTTCTTGCTATTACATATAGGCTTCCAACTAAAGCTGTAATAAACAAGTGGGGTAATGTAGAGGATATGACTTTTTTATTATGCCATGATGAAATAGAGACCCACAAACATTTGTTCTTTCAATGTAGGTATGTTAGTTACTTACGGATGAATGCAAAGTCTCGGTTAGGTATTAATCAAGTAAACTATATGGAATTAAGAGCTGAAATTGAATTAATTAGGAAACATTTCAGTAGTAAATCTAAAGATAGAGACATAGTTCATACTCTTATTGCTACAATAATCCATCACATTTGGAAAGAGCGCAACAACATACTTCATAACAACATGGAGTTAACGAAAGATCAAAGACAAACTTGTATAAATAAAGATAGTATAATTATTCTATCGAAGTCTAAGAAGAAGGGGAAAAGATTATACCCATCTCCATGTAGTAGACTCCAAGTGGTTGAAGATTATCTGAAATTGCCAAATCAACAACCTACTTCAAAGTTTGACAAATCTACGGCTGCTTCTTCAAAGCCTCGTCAAGGTTCAGACCCAGGAGCTGCTACTTCTAAGCCTTGCAACGGAACTGTCATTATTGAAGATCCGAACTTGGATGTTGCTTCAGATCCAAGTTTAGACCTACTAAATAGTCAACTTTGTCTATCAAAGCCTTATCGAGATTCAGACCCAGGAGCTGCTATTTCCAAGCCTTGCAACAGATCTATCATCATTGAAGATCTGAACTTGGATGTTGATAAAGCTTTAGATCCAAGTTCAGATATAGAGTATATTCAACATTTTGAAGTTCGACAATAGGAAATCACTCAAGCCAGAGGAAAAGCACCAATTAACATAGGTTTGGCAATGAGAAAAGAGCTTAACCATGATCTATCATACTGGGAAAGAGGAGAATCAAGCAGAATAAACAAAGTAGAAGAAGAAACCTAGAGCTATTAAGAAGAAATTGATTGATTTTTCTCTTCTACTAATTCGTTTTGAAGCCATTTTTTTGTTTCATCTGTGGTTGAGTCTATAAAATGAGATGTGGCGTTAGGGTTAGGGTTAGAAAACTAGATGAGATAAAGAGTCGGATTGTATACCTGTTCCAAGTTTACAAATGGGCTGGGTTTTTGTAATTCATTTGCAAAGTTTCAAAAAAAAACTTTAAAACTACTCTGAGTGATATAAGATGTGTCCTAATTAAGGTCCAGTACCTAAGGACTCTTATCTAACACAGTGGGTCGAACTACAGTTCGAACCTCACAATAATGATCAGCCAATTTCCTTTGAATTATCCATGAATACCTAATATTATTACGTGCGAGAGGAGAACCCAGAAATGCAAACTCGCATAGTGACCCTTCATAGGCACCCATTGTCCCTTCTCGATCGCAGTGCCAAACGTCTCTTATAGTAACCACTTATCATCCTGCACCGTCATCCGCCTGTACCATGTCACACAAGAACCATGCAAATAAGAACTCCTGTTAGGATTGGGCTCATTCGCCTGGTATTTCTGTAAGTGCTGTGTGCCACTATGACGAAATAACCCCTGAGTGTCTGCGAAATACGTCACCTTATTCAACTCTTTTCTCTCATTTGGGTATTCAATTATTAATTAAATCGCGATGACCTATAGTCCTTTAGTAGGGGATTTACGACCCTACAATTCTCTTGATAGGGATTTACGGTTCTACCATCTCTAGGCTGTCTACTTAGCTCAGAAATACGTCAAAACAATCCATTTTCTATTTATATAATTTTTATAATAAATTATATAAATTTTTATCTTAAACCTGGGCCCCAGGCCGAGGTTCAATCCGTGCATTTTACAGTCGAACAGTCGATCGAGACCTACCCTAGGTCGACAAGTCGCGAATAAAATTAGGGTTTCGAACAGTCATTAATTATTGATTAATTTATAATTAATTATGGTTATTTCCTGCAATTAATAATTACAATTAATCCTTAATTTCCTGCTAATTAATTTTCCAATTCTAGGGTTTGTGAATTAAGGTTGCGAATTTGACATTAAACAAGTGTTTAATTAGCTAATTAAATTATCCATTTACTGTAAATTGATTTCTAGAGTTTTAGGGATCAAATTAGTGTTTATACAATTAAAATTTAGGTTAACAATTCAATTATAGGGTGCCTAACATATTCAATTTGGGTTTAACATATCAAATTAGGGTTCTAACATCCTCGATCAATTATACTAGTTTAAATTTAATTACGTTAATCAAATTACCAAATTTGTGCCCACTCCTTCTAACTTAAGCTCTAGACCTTGAGAATTTGGCCTCCAATCGATAGCTTTCCTTAATCTCCTCCTTGATTGCTTGCCTTGCTCCTTAATTTGATTCTAAATTTTTATTTGGATTTTAGGGTTCGAGAGATTAGAGTTCCAGAAGAAATTTTGATAGAGTTTAGTCACTTGAAGTTTTCATTAAAGAATTAGGGTTTCATTAGCATATTATTTATAGAGTTAGAGTTAGTTTTAGGGCCATTAGATTAACCTCAACTAACATCTAAACCACTCATTTAATCCTTCTAAACTAAGCAACGAATCCAGGCCATTAAAACATGTCATCACAGAGCGATTAACGCTCAATTTTCTTCGGCATGGGTCGACCGCTCATAGGTCTGGGTCGACCGGTACCGGTCGACCTGGAACCCTCCTGGGTCGACCTATTACCTCATAAAATTTTAAATTTTAGTTTTTAATTTCTAATTTCATTCTGACTCCCGTAACTCCTTCATGTTAACTCGGATTACGAAGTGTTATATATTAAAATCGTTTGGAAAATCGCTACGAATACAATGGTGCAAGTTTTGTAGCCAGATTCGGACGTCTATGAAAATTTACTTTAAAATCCTAGTTTTAGTTTAATTTAATTTTCTTATTAAATTTCCTTTTTAAATCTCTATTAAATTCTTGTTAAATTTCACATATATTTCAGGGGTGTTACATTCTCCCCCATAAAAAGATTTCGTCCTTGAAATCACTAAGGACGGAAAAATGCAACCCTTACACACAACAATCAATAACTACAACTATATACTCTACAACATCCATGAGCAATCATTGAATTTTCTAATGCAACATGTATATATAGGCGACGTGAAATGCACGCGAACCTATATTAATGCAAAAGTAGGTGGTCTACTGATTCAGTCGACCTTCTATTATGCAAAAATGCTCATGTCATGCATCCAAATATATGCAAAATCCTAAGTAGATATACTTGCAGTTCTATATGTATGCATAACCATACAATTCATATGCAACATCCATATGCACAACATCCGCTAGCAACCAAGAATCATGAGACAACATGCGATTAGATATAAGTGCACGCGTGCGTACCTAGAGGATGTACCATCCTAACATGTAAAAGAGCACAATGTGAACGATACATCCATGTACATCCATTAACATCCATTATCTATAACACATCTCATTGACATGTTTATAACCATCCCTAACATCCGATGGTCTCTACCTACAGGGTATCCCACCTATGTCCTATACATAAGAATTCTACGCTTATGACAATTGAATTGGAAACGTACTAAAAAAGAGCTATGGGTGGGTAGTGCGGATTTTCTCCTCGGGCTCCCATGTACTCCCTCTGGACCGTTTCCCCATTGGACATTAACAAGTCTAATTTCCTTATTATGGGGCCACTTTGTACCATGCTCTAAAATACGAGTGGGTGCATGGCGAACAAGTGACTCTCGCTCAACCTCAACCTCCTTTAACTGACTCGACCCGACCACGGTAGTTGTATCATAAAAGCACTTCCGCAAGTGCGACACATGGAAAAACGTTGTGTACCCTCGCCAACTTTTTTGGAAGCTCTGCTCTATATGCGAACTTCCCTACTTTGGCCACTATTAGGAAAGGTCCTACAAATCTCGATGCTAGCTTCCTCGATGTACCAAATCTCGCCACATGCCTAAGGGTTGAAACTTTCATGAATGCCATGTCTCCCACTGCGAACTCTAACTCCGTATGTCTCCTATCAGCGTAAGATTTTATCTATCCTGAGCAGTCTTCATCCTTCTACGGATCAATTCCACCTCTATGATGTCTCCCTCACCATCTCTGGTCCAAGAATAATTCTATCTATCGTATCCCACCAACATGATAGTGATCTACAAGGTCTACCATACAATGCCTCAAACGATACCATCCCATTGCTAGTTTGATTACTGTTGTTGTAGGTAAACTCCACAAATGGCAAATAATGCTCCCAAGAACCTCCAAAGTCTATAATGCACATCCGTAGCAAGTCCTCTAAAATTTGATTTACTCTCTCTGTTTGTCCGTCGATCTATGGGTGATATGCAACACTCAAACTCAACTCAGTCCCCAAAGCCTCCTGTGGACTTCTCCAAAACTCACTAATGGTAAGTGGATCTCAGTCGCTAACTATACTAGTAGGAACTCCATGCAACCTAATGACCTCTCTCACGTATAGAGCCACCAACGACACCATCGTCCTAGTACTCCTTACTAGTATGAAATGAGTGTACTTGGTCAACCAATTGACTATGACCCAAATACCCACATTCCCTCTTCTACTTCTTGGTATGCCATCTATAGAATCCATGGAGATACTCTCCCACTTCCACTAAGAAATATCCAATGGTTGCAACAATCATCCCGGCTTCTTCTGCTCTGCCTTCACCCTTTGGCAAGTTATACATCTAGCTAAATACTACGTTGCTTGCTTCTTCATACCGAGCTAATAGAAAACTTGCTACATGTAGCGATAGATCTTGCCTTCATCGGGATTAATGGTCATCCTAGAACGGTGTGACTTTGCTAGTATTGCATCAACCAAATCTGTACTAGGAGGAACATAAAACCCATCATTTCTCTGTAACCATAATCTCAAGTCAATGGCATAACGCCTCAAATGACTCAATGACTCTCCTACTAATCCTCTCAAAAATATCTACTAGCTCCTTATACACCTTCTGCGTAGATCTAATACGCTCCATAAATGTAGCCTGAGCATCTAAAGCTGCTAGCAATACAGGGGTAATAGTCGATGATGGTCGAAAATCAAAAGTAGCAATATATTCCAAATGTCTCCATCTAAGAATAAGGGACTTAATAATACTCGTTGTCTGCTCAAAGCATATGCTACTACATTACCCTTGCCTGGGGCATAAGAGATACCAAAATCATAGGACGCCAAGAAATCCATCCACCTATGCCGCCTCAAGTTCAAGTCCTTTTGGGAGAAAAAATACTTCAAGGACTTATGATATGCATATAGCTTAAATTGCTCTCTAACAGATAATGCCTCCATGACACGAGCGCAAAGATAATGGCTGCTAACTCAAGATCATGTGTAGAATAGTTCCTCTCGTGGGTCCTCAGCTGGTTACTTTCATAACTCACTACCCTTTCTTCTTACATCAACACTGCGCCTAACCCCATTCCACATGCGTCGGTATAAACTATAAATGACTTTGTCCCATCCGGTAGCACCAAAACTGGCGCACTAGTCAATGCCTCCTTCAACTTGATAAAAGCATCTTCACAATTCGCATTCCATGATAAAACTAAATTCTTCTTGGTAAGATGGGTCACTGAGGCAGAGATCTTCGCGAAGTCCTTAATGAACTAGTGATAGTAGCCCGCCAAAGCAAGGAAACTTCTCACCTACATGACATTCTTTGGAACATGCCAATCCTGAATACTACCACTTTACTAGGGTCAACTGCTAACCCACTTTCTGAGACGATGTGTCTCAAAAAGTATACCCTTCTCTCCAAAAGTGGCACTTAGAAAACTTTGCCTTCAACTTATGTGCATTGAGTGTACTGAGCACTTCTCCAAAATGCAACGCATGCTCCTCCTTACTCCTCCAGTATGCAAGAATATCGTCCAAAAAATACCATGACGAATTTGTTAAGAAACCACCTAAACACTCAGCTCATCAGATCTACAAAATAGACAGGTGCATTGGTTAGTCCGAATGGTATGACTAACCACTCATATAATCCATCAAGTATACATAACGCTGTCTTTTCAATACTATCCTCGGCTACACATAACCGATGGAATCTGGTAGCCAAGTCAAGCTGTGAAAACACTCTAGCTCCAACTAACTGATTAAAGAGATGGTCTATAAGGGGCAATGGATAACAATTCTTCTTTGTCAGTTTATTTAGCTTCCTATAATCAACATAGAGTCTGAGAGAACCATCTGCTTTGTTGGCAAAGACGACTGGTGCTCCCAACTATGAAATACCCCTCTGAATGAGCCCTTGTCCAATAACTCATTAACCTGCTTATTCAACTCACTTTTTTACTTTGGAGCCATATGCCTTAATTATAAGGCGATAGGTCTAGCATTCTCTATAAGATAGATCCTAAACTCGATCTCTCTTTGGAGCAGAAGACCAGTAATCTCAGCAAAAACAATATGGGAAATCTCTAATTACAGGCACTGTACTAAGCTTGTCATATGATAGGTCAAGTGAATATAGGTAGCTTAACATAACAGATCCTTGGGGATCGCAGTAAACCTCTAAGCTACGCCCAGTACACGTGCTCAACCTCACAATCTTTTTATCACAGTATATAATAGCCCCATATATATTCATTCAATACAGCCTAGTATCAACCCAAACCTAAAAAGTCCCGATACAAAGGCATCACAATCAAACTCGACCCCTAAGGTAAACAAATTCAAAACCATGCATAACATAGATAAATAGGCTGATCCTCCTACAGGGTTTGACACAACTACGGGGTCTATGACTAGACTTGTGTGTAAGCGTAAATTATCAACAAGTCTACTAGAAATGAAAGAATGCGAAGCCTCAGTATCAAATAAAGTGCGAATAGATAAACCAAAAAGAGTCAACACACATTGGATCACCACCTTCTTACCCATGTCTACCACTAGCTATGCACTCGAGCTAGAGACTGCCTCTAGTGCATAAGCCGAAACCACTTGATTAGAAGTCTGAGTAGGAGCTTTCAGTTGTGGTTTGCAAGCTTGCTTCAAGTGTCCAAACTGATCACAACTATAACACTTCATCTTCGAGCAATCAGCCTACATTCATTAGCAAAATGCCCTAGTTTTTCGCATTTGTTGCACTTCCTGTCCTTTTTTTGAACATTCCCCATCGATCCAAAGCCTCCCTTATTCTTATTCTTATGATGCCTTTTCTCTTCAACCTTTGGAACCTCCTCTTTCTCTTCCTTCTTGGAGACGGTAGTAAGCAAAACCATCTCCACTAACCCCTCATAGGTAGCACCCATCAGAATGTGACTCACAGCCAAATTTTGGAGAGGTTGGTTCGGTCCTTTAGAAAATTTAAGACCCTTCTTGTGTGGTGTACTAATTAACTCCATACCGAATCTAGCTATCTCATTAAACTGATTCACATACTCCTTGATGGATATATCTCCATGCTTGAGATGAATAAACTTCTCCAACTAAATACCTTCCTCGGCCCTAGAAGGAAACTTAATTCCAAACCTCCTATGGAACTCATACCAAGAAATATCATATCCATAGGTCTCTAATTCAATAACCTCTCACCGGCTCAAAGCCTCTCCCTGTAACTGCAAGGTAGCTAACTGTCTCCTCATAACATCAGTCAAGTCCATTAGCCTAAATATCCTCTCACAAGCGTGAATCCACATAAGACTCTGCCCCTAATACGGCTTACCACCAAGGCTGGGTAAATCTTTGCATAGCTTAGCGAAGACAGGAATGGTAGGTGGACGGGCAGGAACCACACCTATCGCTTCCTCCATAGGTCCTCTAGTGGGATTGAGCTTGGCCTGCTCCCTAGCCTAAAGGTATCGGCAGAACCATATGGGAATGTTCATGCTTGAGATTTCAGCTACATCGCCAAAACCTGGACCTATAGGATCAGTCATCTATTATCTGTGAATTTCAAGAGTTTTATTAGAAAATTTTCACAGATAGTTTAGGCACGAATAAAAAAGATAATATAAACATGAATCAAAGATAGCATAGGTACGAAAAAGAGATATTACAACTTGTCTAAATCTTTCGAGAAGCTCTTTGAAAAATATTTACTTATATATATATATATACACACACTTTTAAAAAGTCCATTTTTAAAATCTTTGGAAAACATTTTTGGAAACCATTTTGAAATCCACCTTGGAAACCATTTTATTTTCAAAAACTTTTCAAAATACTACTCTCAATACGGTCCTAATCCTAAGGAAAATTGAACCTATGCTCTGATACCAACTGTGACAACCCGCACCTATCGACACACCGATCCAAAACTCAAAGTGGCTTTCGACCTTGTGCCTTCCCGAGAAATGCAGATCGTTTGGGTTTTAACCTTTAATAATTTAGAGACTACACAGATAGATATAACCTGATGATAAATAAACATTCAGAATGCATAGCGGAAGGAATAAAACATATAAATATCACAAAAAATATCAGTCTTAGAAAATCTTGAAACATAGTCTCAGAAAAATATCAGTATGTGATCCAAAACAGAGTACATAGCAAAATATCCTTCATATCTGATATAAGAAAATAAATGTACTAATATGATAAAATGATACATGAAGAGAAGATGAAGTAAAGCAAACTCTAAGAAAAGCATGACACTCTCCAAGTATTCGAAATGGGAAAATCACCTACTTCCCTTTCCACTTGTGGTGGGAAAATGAAGGAAAAAGAATGAGTCGGACATGAAGTCTAGTGAATGAGAACAAGTTTGATAAGTGATGATTAAATGCAATTAACTTTACACTAATCTAAGTGATGTAGGATGTGTAACGAGTGTCTGGGGATTCCTAAGGTCCAATACATAAGGATTCTTATCTAACACAATGGGTCGAACTACAATTCGAACCTCACACTAACGATTGGCCAACGTCCTTTGAATTATACAAGAATACCTATTATTACTACGTGCGAAAGGAGAACCCCAAAATGCAAACTCGTATAGTTACTCATCGTATGCATCCACTGTCCACCTCTCGATCGTAGTGCCAAACATCTCTTATAGTAGCCACTTATCATCCTACACCGGCATCCACCTATATCACGTCGCGCAAGAACCGTATATACGAGAACTCCCGTTGGGATTGGGCTCACTCACCTGGTATCTCCGTAAGTGCTACGCGCCATCACGACGGAATACCCCTTGAGTGTCTGTGATGCCCTGGTCAACTCTTTTCTCTCATTTGGGTATTCAACTGCTACCCAAATCGTGATGACCTACAGTCCTTTTGTAGAGGATTTACGACCCTACCATCTCTAGTCTATCTACTTAGTTCAGGAATAGGCCAAATCAATCAATTTTCTATTTATATAATTTTATACTAAATTATATAAATTTTTATTATAAACCTGAGCCTCAGGCAGAGGTTCGGTCTGTGCATTTTACAGTCGAACGGTCGATCGAGACTTACCCCAGGTTGATCGGTCGTGGATAAAATTAGGAGTTTAAGACAGTATTTAATTTTCGATTAATTTATAATTAATTGTCGTTAATTCCATCAATTAATAATTTCAATTAATCCCTAATTTTTAGTTAATTAATTTTCCAATTCTAATCAATTCTAGGGTTTGTGAATTAGGGTTGCAAATATGACATTAAACATGTGTTTAATTAACTAATTAAATTATCCATTTATTTTAATTGATCTCTAGGGTTTTAGGGGTCAAATTAGTGTTTATACGATTCAAATTTAAGTTAACAAGTTCACTTATAGGGTTCCTAACATATTCAATTTGGGTTAAACATATTAAATAAGGGTTCTAACATCCTACATCAATTATAATAGTTTAAATTTAATTAAACTAATCAAATTACCAACTTTATGCCCACTCACTCTAGCCTTAGCTTTAGATCTTGAGAATTTGGCCTCCAATCGATAACTCTCCTTAATCTCCTCCTGGATGCTTGCCTCGCTCCTTAATTTGATTTTAAATTTTGATTTGGGTTTTGATTTGGATTCTAGGATTTGAGAGATTAGAGTTTCAGTAGAAATTTTGACAGAGTTTAATTAATGCAAGTTTTCATTAGAGAATCAAGATTTCATTAGAATCTTATTTATAGAGTTAGATTTAGGGCCACTAGATTAACCTCAGTTGGCATCTAGACCACTCATCTAATCCTTATCAACTAAGCAACGAATCTAGGCCATTAAAACACAACATCGTAGAGCGGTTAACGCTCGATTTTCTTCATCAGGGGTCGACTGCTCATAGGTCTTGGTCGACCGCTACCGATCGACCTGGAACCCTCCTGGGTCGACCCATTACCTTGTAAATTTTTTTATTTTTATTTTTAATTTCTAATTTCGTTCTAACTCCTGTAACTTCTTCATACTAACTTGAATTATAAAGTGTTATATATGAAAACCGTTTGGAAAATCGCTATGAACACAGTAGTGCAAGTTTCGTAGCCAAATTCAGACGTTTGTGAAAATTTCTTTTAAATCCTTGTTTTAGTCTAATTAAATTTTCTATTTAAATCTCTATTAAATTCTTGTTAAATTTTACGTAAATTTCCAGGGTGTTAAAGTTTTTTTTATTGATAATATATTTTTATCACTAATGTATTTGACCCGAGTATGTTTTCATAATGTATGACTTTTATTCAAGGTAAATATCCTTATTTTCCAAAATTAGCTATATAAGTAAGAAATAAATATACAACACTATATACTACTGCTTGTAAAGCATTACCTAACTAAAAAGCACACCACTCAATAAAGCATTACTAATTGACAAATGCAACAAATAACCGAACAAAGAAAGCCATAAACAACTTCATAAAGAATTTAATAAACACTTCCGTAAACAACTTTGTAAACAAACTATAAAGACACATATTACTGAGTAGTTCTAACATTCATTCCCTTATGCATCCATAGGTGGTCACTAGTTAGTTATGTAATTCAAAATGTCATTCTTGATCCTCATATTACTTTACTATTGAAATATCACCAACCCGTAACAAACACAGTTGTGTGTCTTTCAAAAACGCGGATGGTTGAATGTGTACGTTTTGAATTAGTTTTTGCAAGTCACATGGGTCACTAACTTGTAACAAACACAACCGTGTTTCTTTTAGATAGGACAAGTCATTGATAAAATTATTCAATTTGATCAAATAGGTGATTGTATTGGAAAGGATTTTCAAATGTACTTAAAAATGAATGAGACTCAATCTCAAAAGATACTCACCCCTATGATACATGATGATGTACCGATAAGAAAATCTGACTTTATTAGATAAAGTATGATTTGTTGATTCATGAGTTTTGATTCATGACACAAGCTTCAGAGATCATACGACGAGAATACTATATGAAAGCGACAAAAAGAGAATAAGTGCATACCGTGCACTACAAAGGAGATAATCTTACAATCCAGAGATTAGTATGGATATTTTATTTTATTTGAGTCTTAGAACAATGTTAAAATCATTCCTCAAATAATCACACACGCACACAAAACATTTTATAGCAAAAACTATGTTCACTGTGCATATAACACCAGGTCGGCCGACCGACCAGGATCCTCGGTCGACCGACCCTGTATCATGTGCACAGTGACTTTCTGTTTTGTATACGTTTTAAACTCAGCTGACCGGCCAGGTTTTCCGGTCGACCGACCTGAGAAAAACGGCTAGTTTTCTGAAGAGACGCGATCATTTCATGAAGAGGAATGTCCTCTATTTCAAGAGGTATGGACACAACTGTTAACTAAAACTCTTCATGAAAGATTACAACTCTTCTACAACTATATAAACATATTCAATTCACTTCTACAATAACCGATTCTTGTTTATATTTCTGAAATCTAATCTCTATTCATTTCTGCAAATAAAAGCATTTATTCTTATTTAATATCACTAGAATCCTTGAATTTATTCATATACTTCGATTCTACGTGATTATCTTCCTTCTAAATCTTCACACACATATATACTCTTGAGGATTTGAGTATAGGAAAGTTGTACTATCAAAAGACAATCAGTGTTATTCAGAACACATTCGTCAACAAACTATTTGTATTAAGTTGAAGTCCTCTTCGGCTGTTGAGGCGGAAAAATTCCTATTCGGCTGCTCAGGTGTCGTATACCTATTCCTCCGGGTTAAGTGAGGGGTTTAGTTTAAATCCAGAGGGTATTCTGGGACTGGACGTAGAACGGGAAGTTCGAACCAGTATAAAAATTCCTGGTGTGCTTACTTTAATTTGTACTTTACTGTTATTACCAGTTTCCGCATTAACATACCATATTACACGATCCTTAGTACTACACGTGTACTTTCATTTGGTATCGGAGCAAGGTCATCCTATAACCATCACAAAGTTATTTGATATTTACTTTTAGTAATATGGCAACCACACAAATTAACGATGTTAACACTCACACTAATTCTAGTTTCACAGAAGGTCAATCAACTTCACGACCTCCACTTTTCAATGGTATAAATTACAATTATTGGTCAACTAGAATGAGAATCTATATGCAATCAAGTGGATTTGATATCTGGAATATTATACAAAGAGAGTATACAACTCCTACTGGAGAATACTCAACTTGGAGTAACACACAAAAACTAGATGCTACTTCAAATGCAAAAGCAATGAATATTTTATTTTGTGCATTATATAGAAATGAATTCAATAGAGTTAGTATGTGCACTACCGGTTATGAAATTTGGAGAACTCTTAAAGTTTCACATGAAGGAACGAACAAAGTTAAATTGAGCAAAATTTCTATGTTGAAACATCAATTTGAAAATTTTAAAATGAGGCCAAATGAATCTATAAATGACATGTACTCTAGATTTCAGGATATTTATCATGCTTTATTATCACTAGAACAAAAGTTTACTGATTTTGATGTTGTCACAAAAATCTTGAATTCTTTAACGGATGAATGGGAACGAAAAGTCCTAGCTATTGAAGAAGCAACTGATTTGTCAACATTAAAATCAGAAGAGTTGATAGGTAATTTAATGTCCTACGAAGTAAATTTGCAGACAAAACGAAATGGAGCACAATAAAAGAAAAATGTAGCATTCCAAGTAGAAAAAGATGATTCCGACTCAGATAATGAAGATATGGCCATGATCGCTAAAAATTTCAAAAAGTATTTGAAATTCAACAGAAACAAATTCAAGGGAAACAAAAATAATTCCAACAACAATTCAAATAGCAGCAAACCATCATCTTCAACAGTGGAATGTTATGAATGTCATAAGAAAGGACACATGAAGAAAGATTGTCCAGATCGTAAAAAGAATAATTTCAAGAAGGACAAAACCAAACGAAAAGCTTTTTCAGTCACTTGGGACGACACT
Organism: Allium fistulosum; assembly: GCA_030737815.1. Classification (NCBI taxonomy): domain Eukaryota; kingdom Viridiplantae; phylum Streptophyta; class Magnoliopsida; order Asparagales; family Amaryllidaceae; genus Allium; species Allium fistulosum. The sequence goes on from CM060901.1 coordinate 641,467,610, forward strand.
GACTCATCATCCTCATCAGAGAGTGAAAGTGATAATGAACAAGCAAATGTATGCTTCATGGCTTCGCCAGACGATGTAAGTGATTTTACTTTTGAAGATTTAATTGAAATAAATTCTGAATTAGTAAATTTAACAAAACAACTTAAAAAGAAAAATAAGGAGTTGCAAAGAAAGTTAGATAGAACAGTTTTAGAAGTAGATATGTTAAAAGATGAGAAGGTAATATTGGAAGAAGAACTTGAAATCTCTCAACAATCGAATTCTAACTTATCTTCTCAAATTACGTCAATATCTGAGGAACTAGAAATTCATAAAAATAAAAATGATGTTTTATTTTTTGAAAATAATAGTTTAATATCTAAGATTAAGGATTTAGAGTTAGAAAAATCTAGTCTTAAAATAAAATTTGATGATATTTCTAAAAATGTTTCTAATTTCAATAAAGGAAGAGAAAATCTTTCTAGTATACTAGAAAACTCTCAAACTTCTAACAACAAATCTGGACTAGGATTTAAGAAACAAAATAATTTTGCTAAAAGTAAAATTAATAATAAAATTAAGAAAGATATTAGGAAAACAGTTTATTCAAATACTAAAACTATTAAGATATGGATTCCAAAAACAAATAATACATTGATAAGGAATAAACATATCAAAAGTTTTATGGAAACTGTTCATAATAACAAAAATTATGTCTATAAAGGGAATTCTGAACCCGTATGGGTTTGGCTTCCTAAGATCTAACTCTTAGGACCCTAAAAAGATTGGGTACCAACTTTTTATAATTTTTTTGCAGGTACCACATAAGAAGAGAGGAAAATGGATTTTAGATAGCGGTTGCTCAAAACACATGACTGGAAACAAAGAAATGTTATCAAACATTATATACTCAAATGGAGGAGCAGTCACCTTTGGAGATAACTCAAAAGGATATATCATCGGCAAAGGCAATGTTAATAGCAACGGTACATCTAATTTACCTCTCATTACTGATGTTTTATTAGTTAAAAATTTAAAACATAATTTATTAAGTATTAGTCAACTATGCGATAAAGGTTTTAATATAACTTTTTCAAAAAATAAATGTAACATTTTTGATAAAAATCACAACATCATTTTCGAAGGAAATAGAGATAAAAATATTTATATCCTAAATATGAATGTTAATAATGATTCAAATTTGTGTCTAGTAGCTAAAGAAAACGATTCTTGTCTTTGGCACAAAAGATTTTGTCACATAAATTTTAATACCATCAACAAACTTGCGAAAAATAAATTAGTTAAAGGATTACCCAATATAAAATTCGAAACTAACATATTTTGTGATGCATGTAAATTAGGAAAATTAACAAAATCTTCTTTTAAATCAAAGAAAGTAATATCTACAGAACAACCACTTGAACTTTTACACATGGATCTTTTTGGTCCAACTCAAGTAAAATCTATTAACCATAATAGATATGTTTTTGTTATTGTAGATGATTTCTCTAGATATACTTGGATTTTCTTTTTGAAAAATAAAAGTGATACTTTTGATAATTTTAAAGTTTTTGTTAAAAGAATTCAAAATATTAAAACATTGAAAATTAAAAATATTAGAAGTGATCATGGAGGCGAATTTGAAAATGAAGTTTTTGAACAATTTTGTAACAAGAAAGGTATTAACCATAATTTCTCTTTTCCTAGAACACCACAACAAAATGGAGTTGTAGAAAGGAAAAATAGAACGTTACAAGAATGTGCAAGAACTTTACTAAATGGAACAACTTTATCGAAACATTTTTGGGCAGAAGCTGTAGCCACTGCTTGTTACGTACTAAATCGCGTTTCTATTCGACCATTAACTAAAAATACACCATATGAACTTCTAAATGGAAGAAAACCAAATATTTCATATCTAAAAGTTTTTGGTTCCAAATGTTTTATTTTAAATACTAAAGATCAACTAGGTAAATTCGATCCAAAATCCGATGAAGGTATACTCGTTGGATATTCGGAACGAAGCAAGGCTTATCGAATTTATAATAAACGAACTCAAATTATTGAAGAAAGTTTACATGTTTCTTTCAACGAAAATTTTAAAAATATAAATCCTAGTGTTATTATTGATTCTGATGATGAATCTACTCAGAATGAAAATAATAATGCAAATGAAAATTTTGATATTCATGAAACCGATACAAACGTGACGTCTAATATAATAAAATCTCCACCTAGAATTTTAAGAGATCATCCTGTGCAAAATATAATTGGAGAAGTTAATACGAATGTTAAAACCAGACATCAATTAAATCAAGTTGGTCATGTAGCTTTTCTTTCTAACATAGAATCTAAGAATATAAAAGAAGCTTCAACTGATGACTACTGGATACTTGCCATGCAAGAAGAATTAAATCAATTCGAACAAACGAAGTTTGGGAACTCGTTCCTAGACCCAGTGACCAATCAGTTATCGGTACTAAATGGGTTTTCAAAAATAAAGCAGATGAACTAGGAAATATAACAAGGAATAAAGCTAGATTAGTTGCACAAGGATATAATCAAGAAGAAGGTATTGATTACGAAGAGACATTTGCTCCAGTTGCCCGACTTGAAGCAATACGAATATTATTAGCTTATGCGTGTTTTCATAATTTTAAACTATATCAAATGGATGTTAAAAGTGCATTTTTAAATGGATTCATAAAAGAAAATGTTTTTGTTGAACAACCACCTTTGTTCAACCATGAAAAATTTCCAGATCATGTATATAAACTTAAAAAGGCGTTATACGGTTTAAAACAAGCACCACGTGCTTGGTATGATCGTCTTAAAGGTTATTTATTAGAATCTGGTTTTGAAATCGGTAAAGTAGATCAAACACTTTTTATTAAGAAAACTAATAAAGATATTTTAATAATTCAAATATATGTTGATGATATTATTTTCGGCTCGACAAATGAAAAATTATGTCAAGAATTTTCAACTATAATGACAAATGAATTTGAAATGTCTCATATGGGAGAATTGTCATATTTTCTTGGATTACAAATTAAACAAATTAAAAATGGAATTTTTATTAATCAAGAGAAATATTGCTATAATTTAATCAAACGTTTTGGTCTTGAAAACACTGCTGCCAAACCAACTCCCATGAGTACAACGGTTCATCTCGATAGAGATGTAGATGGCAAAAGTGTTGATCAAAAGTTATATCGTAGTATGATAGGTTCTTTACTTTATTTAACAACGAGTCGCCCCGATATTATGATGAGTGTCTGTTTGTGTGCTCGATTTCAAGCAAATCCCAAAGAATCACATATGAGAGCAGTTAAACGCATTATTCGCTATCTAACTAAAACCAAAGATTTCGGACTATTTTATCCGAAAGAATGTCCTTTCGAATTAGTTTCCTATAGTGATGCTGATTTTGGAGGAAGTCGGACGGATTGAAAAAGTACGAGCGGAACGTGTCACTTCATTGGACGTTCCTTAGTTTCTTGGTTTAGTAAGAAACAAAACTGTGTTTCTTTATCAACATGTGAAGCAGAATATATATCTGCTGCTTTGGCATGTGCACAAGTCGTATATATGTTCACATGCCTCGGTCGACCGAAAAATCTGAATCGGTCAACCGAAGCTGTCCCGAGAGGTTTTTAAAAAAAACAGATTTCTTACAAGTCGGTCGACCGAACAACCTGTCTCGGTCAGCCGAACTTGTTTCCAGAATGACATTAGAACATTTTTTAACTCGGTCAACCGAATACCCTGCACCAGTCGACCGCAGCGGCTGCCATTGATATTTTGGCCCAAAATCAACTAGCTTTGGATTCCCGCCTTCGAAAAATTGATGGACGTTTCAAGAAGATCAAAGGCTTCTTCGTAAATTTATGGGATGCCTTATCATGCTCTTCTGAAGCCGGTGCTTCATTTGTTGCTCCTGGAAAAATACCAGCACCAAATTTCTCTTGGTCTACATCCAAGAACACAAGTTCCAGCACATCGGCAACTCCCGCACCTACCACTCAAAGACGGGGTAAGGAACCGGCTCCTCTCGATGAAAATCTTCATCCAGAACAGTGGGATACCGACGATGATGAGGAGTAATTGTAGTATTTTTAAATTTATTTTACTTTCAAGAATTTCTTGTACTTTATTTGTTTCTTAATTAATTGTTATGTTATGTTCTAAGCAAACATCTTTAAATTATTTCTAATTAAGCTCAAGAATGTACCATGTAAATTTAAATGTTTTGCATTACTTTAATCTGTTATAAGTATTCCTTTTTGTCGATGACAAAGGGGGAGAAATGTATGCAAACTAACGATTTTTTGCAGAAAAGTCACCATATACTCAGGGGGAGAACTATAATATATATGTCAATATTACTTCGTCACATAAGTATTGTCATCAATCAAAAAGGGGGAGAATGTTGATTCATGAGTTTTGATTCATGACACAAGCTTCAGAGATCATACGACGAGAATACTATATGAAAGCGACAAAAAGAGAATAAGTGCATACCGTGCACTACAAAGGAGATAATCTTACAATCCAGAGATTAGTATGGATATTTTATTTTATTTGAGTCTTAGAACAATGTAAAATCATTCCTCAAATAATCACACACGCACACAAAACATTTTATAGCAAAAACTATGTTCACTGTGCATATAACACCAGGTCGGCCGACCGACCAGGATCCTCGGTCGACCGACCCTGTATCATGTGCACAGTGACTATCTGTTTTGTATACGTTTTAAACTCAGCTGACCGGCCAGGTTTTCCGGTCGACCGACCTGAGAAAAACGGCTAGTTTTCTGAAGAGACGCGATCATTTCATGAAGAGGAATGTCCTCTATTTCAAGAGGTATGGACACAACTGTTAACTAAAACTCTTCATGAAAGATTACAACTCTTCTACAACTATATAAACATATTCAATTCACTTCTACAATAACTGATTCTTGTTTATATTTCTGAAATCTAATCTCTATTCATTTCTGCAAATAAAAGCATTTATTCTTATTTAATATCACTAGAATCCTTGAATTTATTCATATACTTCGATTCTACGTGATTATCTTCCTTCTAAATCTTTACACACATATATACTCTTGAAGATTTGATTATAGGAAAGTTTTACTATCAAAAGACAATCAGTGTTATTCAGAACACATTCGTCAACAAACTATTTGTATTAAGTTGAAGTCCTCTTCGGCTGTTGAGGCGGAAAAATTCCTGTTCGGCTGCTCAGGTGTCGTATACCTATTCCTCCGGGTTAAGTGAGGGGTTTAGTTTAAATCCAGAGGGTATTCTGGGACTGGACGTAGAACGGGAAGTTCGAACCAGTATAAAAATTCCTGGTGTGCTTACTTTAATTTGTACTTTACTGTTATTACCAGTTTCCGCATTAACATACCATATTACACGATCCTTAGTACTACACGTGTACTTTCATGATTGATAATGAATGAAGTTAGGTTAACTTCTTTCTGTAAGGACATATACTTAAGAGTAAGTACATAAGGTTAAATTTAATTTCATTTAAAGCATAGATTACAAGATCGTACAAGATGAATTGGTAAAATAATCTTATATATCCTGGGTTAAGGAGTTGACAAGTTGTGTAAGTCAAAAGGATGTATGTAATATTTACTCATGAAGGATCTTATGTGACCACAATAAATAAGTTTGAGACCGATCAATATTTATTGATCTATTTATGATATGAACATATGTTTCATAAACTTAAAAACTGAATCATTTTTATACATACATACATACATACATACATGTGTATACACACACACACATAATCAATTCATAAATTTTTTATGAATACCTTTTATGTAGCATCGAGAACAATTGTTATTTCAAGAAACACTGTTTATGATAGAATAATTTCTTTTAGAAATTATTGATAGTAAAATGGATTTAGGTACGATCTAAAGATAAAACTGATTATGTAAGATGAAATGAAATTAAGCAAGCCAATATTGATATGAATTATTAGAATGTCTAATAAGAACTCTTGCATATTGAAGAAAAATCATAAATTTCATTTCAATGTCGAATAAAAAATTCTGCGATTGTCAATAAGTCATTGAGAGTACCGATTCTACCATATGGCATGAGATGCAAATTTAGAATTATTTCAAGTACATTATCAAAATATGATTTGAAAGTTATACCTAAAGGGATATGATCCATCGACCGAAAAAGTGTCTCTGAGAAGAAAACTAAAGCAGTTGGAACATGGTAAGCCATTTGGATAGAATACATCGTAGATTTGATTGTTGAAACTAACGTAATAGATTCGTCATTCAACATACTAAAGTTAACTCAGATTTTACTTACAGGATTATCGTTCAATATGATTTTGAGTTTTGGTGTGTCTATATATATATGTATGTATGTATGTTGAAACAAAAATTCTAAATAATGATTTAAAATATATTGTTTGCACTTAATAACCAAAGTATCCTGAAGTCAATGGAAGTGATTTTGAGTTTATGGATTATCGGATAAGGATCTAAGAACTTATACGAATATATCATTAAATAAGCATCGGAGTTGAGCAAGTATTCTAATAGAGAAATCAGATAGTTTGAATTTTAGTCAAAATGTAAAGGAAGCGTGTGTCTAGAAGAAAGCACTATAAAGGTACAAAAATATCTCAAAACTATAAGCAAACAATAAACTTATGATTGTTAATGGTGTAATCGTATTAAAATCATTTTAGTTTGTTTGTTTAATTCTCAATATTAGATTTGAAATTGACATATTTATAATCAGTGCAAAAGGATGTTTGGAATGTCCCAAAATGATATGCATGGGCACTATATTAAATTATTTAATATGGAGCATATAAGATGAATTCCTTATGCATCGACAATAGAAATTATCATTCATGCTATATGTCTACTGTGTCACACTTCGCTTATGTATTTGATGCATAGAGCAAGTATCAAATCCTGATTGAGACTACTATTTTATAATTTAGAACGTTCTCAACTACTTATGAAATACTGGAGAGTTGTTTATAGAAACAACGAACTCCTTATGAAGAAGGGCAAGTACTCGAACTCATAAGTGGTACCAAGTATAATATGTCAATCTCAAATTCATGTTAAATTTTAAGTTAAGAACATTAAGATCGAAATGTTCCAAACAATTAGTAGTGGCTGATTCGATCAAAAACTAATTACATTCCTTTGAATAACATTGCAATATAAGAAGCATGACTAAATGGACAATTTATAACAGAGTTAGGCTGATTTCAAATGTCGAGAAGTTCATGACATTGTTATGATAAAAATGTTACATTTTGTAAAAGAACCTAAAGTTCACTAGAAGTTGAAAGACATAATCCGAAGGGTTGCACATGATAAAGGCAGTTTATCAACATTGGAGAGAGTGAATTGACATAGTATATAATATAAAAAATAACATATCCATTCATAAAGGGGCTAACTCGATCAGTTTTGAGAAAACTGATTGAAAGAATGAGAATAAGATTCCATAATTGATTCCAAGTGCAAGTAGGAGGTTGATAGAGTAAGTGATATCTCCTATGAGCAATTATATAATTTGTTACGTATATCTAACTCGATAACAATCTTGTCATAGTAGAAGTGTTTGATTTCTATCATATACTTTTTTATATTATGATATAATTAATTAAATAATTAATTTAAAGTATATTAAATAGAAAATATCTTAAATGATATACTATGTGATAGTAATTATAACGCATTGTAATTATGAGAAATTTATCATATTAAAATAACATATTATTTTAAATATTCCTAATTGAGATGTTTTGAAACAGGATATCGATACACCTGTTGAGATTAGAGTACGTAACGCACTTAAAATGTTGGGCAGTGCATTACTCATGGCAATTGGGGCACCAAGGGTTTATATACTTAGATAATTATAAAATAACCCACTCGAGAGTTTATTGTTGGTTAATAATAAATAAGGTTAAACGAAAATCCTGAAGTTATAATGTTACACAGTTTTCTCGATTTGAGAATACTATGGAACTTCAATGTTAATAACCCACTTTGTTGTAGTTAAATCATGGCAAGAAGATCCATCGAGTGCCTATAATTGGGCCTGAGTTAGAACATCGAAAGTGAAATACTATCCAATAGAGAATTTGTCTTCTCAGTTATAAGAGGTTAGTATCACGGTCAACAGTAGTCGACTCAAAGTCAAAGTCTCTAGCCAGAGCGGTATGGTTAATAATAAATGTTATAATTGAACCAATAATTTTGTGTGGACTAACCAAGTTAAATGTTGATGATATTGGAATTTTGACCAAAGCCAAATTGCATATGTCCTAAAGTGATATGGTTTTGACGAAGAGAATAAATGTAAATAATTATTACTACCGAGTACCGTTTAAAATAGTAAAATTTGATGTTATCGAAAAGAGATGTAAGATATAAATTCGGTCACTGTCATACCATTAGGTAAGGTAATGTGTGAAATTTAAATTCGAATTGTTCGATATTAATCTCTGTATGAATATACACCTTTGAGTCACACAACCATAATAATGAATTCTCCAAAAAACCACACAATTTAACTAATTTATAAAATATTGTAAATTAATCAAATTAATTAATATTATATATACATATATATATATATATTAGTTATTATTTAATTTATTTGATGTTTTGGAGTCGTTTGTAATTATTTGAGCGCATATATAAAAGTGAATATTAGGCTCAGGTCCCTAATAAGTTTCAAAATACACAAAAACCCCAGTAAAAAAAGTATGTAAATTAGGTCCCTAGAATTAAGTTACTAAGTAATTGCATATAGCTATGCAATTATTCACTGAATAATTGCAAACATTTATGCAATTATATCCAAAAGTTGCATAAATTTATGCAATTTTTTCGGTGAATAATTGCGGAAATTTCCGTAACTTTTTTGGTGAATAATTGCAGAATTTTCCCCAAATTTTTGAAAAAATTGCGGAAATTTCCGCAATTTTTTGGTAAATAATTGTGGAAATGTCCGCAATTTCTTGATATAATTGCATAAATGTCTACAATTATTCATTGAATAATTGCATAAGTGTATGCCATTATTCGGTAACTTAATTCTAGGGACCTAATTTACAAATGTTTTTTTACTGGGGTTTTTATGTATTTTGAAACTTATTAGGGACCTGTGCCAAACTGTCCCTATATAAAAGTTATATTTGCACAAATCGATGTACGATATCAATGTAATTTTAAATAAGGTCTAAATGAGAAATAATTATTTAAAGATTTTTGGAATCTTTTGCACTATAATAATAAATCATGACCGACCATTTAAGAGAAACGAGAGGATAGAGAGAGAAAAAAATCATGGGAATTAATTAAGGAAGATTTGATTAAAAGGATTGGAAAAGTCCCATTCCTTGAATAAAAACAATCCACAAATCTTTTTCTCATTCATTTTTTCATTCATTAGTATTTTCTCCTCCTTTCCAAGCCATGGTCGAAATTATCACCTTCCCTTTAAAACCAAAAACCACCATAGATAAAAAAACATCAAATAAAATAAAACATAGGCTACCACTTGCAAGAATTAGGTGTGGATCTTGGAGATCTGATGAGGAATCTTCATTCAAGGTGCAAATCATAGGATGCCTCTTTAGTAATCTTTCAATTTCATTATCATCTATATATACATTGTTTTATTTTGTAGATTAGAACTTATATATTTTATAATGAATTTATATATGCCTTTGTCGTCTATTTTAATTTGTATATTTAAATTGTTTAAATTTTTTACTGCTAATTGAATTTGTTTTAAAGGTATAAACATGAAAACAATTTTTTTCAACTGAATTTTTTTTAAAGGTATTCATTTAAAACAATGGTTGTAAAGGTTAAAGGTTTAATTTATTAACAGGTTCTACCAAAACTTAAACAATTTCCTTACACAAGTGTGTTGATTCAAATTTTAAATTAGTTCTATGAAAACATCATTACAATACAATTTGAATAAGTTTTAAAGGTATTATTTTTAAAACAATGGTTACAAAGATATTAAAGTTAAATTTTAACAAGCTGTATAAAGTTTAAACAATTTTTAATATAGTGTTCTAATTCAGATTCTAAAATAGATTTTGTTTACGAATTCTTCCTAAGTCAAAGCTAGATTTCAAAATTGTTAATTCAAATTTTAAAAATCATAAAATTAGTCATAGTTAATTTAATATGAATAACTGTTTGAGTGCTCAAATGAGACTTAAAATGACAAACAAAAGAATGACTAAGGAAAGAAAAAGAACCTCCACATTTCCTCTTCTAAATACCTACTTAAACTCATTAATTATCATATTATAAATATATGTAAACTTTTATCAAAAGACCTCCACTTTTTTCTCTTCTTAAATGCCTACTTAAACTCATTAATTGTCATATTATAAATATATGTAAAACTATTGTTAATTAGTTAAGATAATCATATATCATATTATATAAGGTATAAGTAAACTATAATATATTGTTGTTATTTTATATGATTTTAAAATAAAACTATGGATAACAAATATATATATATATATATATGGCGAATGTGTCCATTTAGGTGTAACCCAGCACCTACAAACGTATGCATTGACCACGTACATTATTTATATATTGCATTTTCACTATACACGTATGAGTGTATTTGATATGCTCATTATAATATATTTAATTTTAAATTAAATTAAAATTTCCTTCTAAATAAATTAAATCATAATATATTTAATTTTAAATTAAATTAAAATTCTCTTTTAAACAGATTAAATAAAATAAGATTTTTTTAATTTTTTTAGATTGATCTAAGATTTATTATATTTCATAGGTGCAAAGAGATCCAAAATGAAATAACTTTTGAACTTCACCCATTACTTAGCTTCCACTTGACCGGGATCCTTTAAATTGAAAAAAAGAAGGTTTGAGATTGAGCATCAACATCAAAATATCTTTGTTATGGAAAAAGATTTGATGGCAATGGATCCAATCTCATTGCAATATGGGTTGAAATATAAATAGTGCATTGTTGAGAATAGATCTAAAACGATACATATGAGTTAGATGTTAAATATGCTAGTATATGATTTTTGTTTGATGATAATAAACATATATACATATTCATTTAAATGTATTTGTTAATGTACTATTTTATTTTTCACATAATTAAATAAATATTTACCGAATAAAATAAATAACACGGAATTTAAATTCAAACATATATTTATTCAAACAAATATTCTATTACAATTTTGAATAGTACAATTTGAGCTCTCACTATATATACACAATTTCAATTACAATACAATTTTGATTACATCACAATTTTCCATATACAATGTTCACCTCGCTACATATCACTCATTCGCTCGTATTTATCTACAACTCTATTCCAGCCTGAATCCAGCCTCTGAGTTATCTGAAAAGTAAACACTGACGCAGTAAAATTGAAAATGAAATATTTTTGCAGTGTAAAATAAAATATGTTTTTGAAAATGTTATTTGCCTCAGTTATTTAGGTTGTTCGTCATCATTTTGAATTCATCATACATGAACAACTTGTGACATGCACAGTGTATCGCTGTACATGCCACAAGGCCGTGCACACCGATATACACTTGATAAAAATACAGGGACAGGTGAGCATAAGGTCAAACCTAATCAAAAGCCGGGTTCAACTCAAGTGAAATACAAATAAAGTCACGATATGAGCACAAGGTCAAACCCGAGCTATAAGCTGGATTCAACACAGGTGCAATCAAAATGTACAAAATCAATATGTGCAGACCACATATGTATAAAGGACTATAATGCTCATGAAATAACTGCACCGGACATTTAATTGATATGAAACTCGAAGTAGCACAAACAACAACTCACAACACAACAAACAAGCTCCAGACTCGACCAAAACCACAATGCATCAGATGTCCATACCAGACTACATGAATGCACAGTACATACTACATGCAATGCAACAGCAAGTTTTACAAGTGGAAATAACTAGCTCACAAAAATGCAAATTACAACAAGTAGATGCATGAAGACTCAAATGTATCAAGACTCCAAGCATGTAAATACAAAGTTCAGTAGCATGGCATAAAGGCATATTTTTTTCATAGTCTTGACCAAAACATAATGTACTTGTCAACAAAACAAATCAACGGAGCATATACATGAACCAGACTATATGCAAGCAAAATCACAAGCATACATATATACATAAGTAAACACTATGTATACATATACCGTGACAATATGGTTGCAGTGAAGACAGCAGCTCGAATGAGCAAGTGCAGACTCAAACATCAACTAGACCAAAGGCACACTGGAATATACAGTGCAACAAAGTGCACAGTGCAGACTAATGAACTGGCTCGAAGACCAGATACAAGAGATATCAAGTGAAGCCTCAGCAGTCAAGTTCAAATGCAAACTAGCTCGAGGCTACAACCCACAACCACATGCAAGCAATCAAGCAGCCTCAATAATGAAGGCCATAAATTTAAACCAGTTAACATAACATGAATGTAACCAGACCATATCAACATCTCATATACAAAGCAGGTTACAATGCAGACAACCAGAGCAAAGCAATCCTGACATGGACTGATACAATTAGCAATATTTTGTGACAGTGATCAATATGCAGAGCAGTGACAGAAAGTTATGGATATTCAAGCAATGCAACCCAGACCAATATCACACATAACTTCAAGCATCAAATCGAAAGTGCTACAGGCACGTACACACACGTCGAACAAGTCAAAGCCAGATGATAGCACATATGTATGAAAAATCAAAAACCAATACAAGCTAGTGGACATAGGACTTTAAACAATCATGTAATAAGGACAGAGCACTAATATACATATATATGAACATGAATGCAATGACCAGTAGCCTCAACAGTAAATTCACATGAAGCTGTAAGTGATTGAACGAAGTCGAAGTCAAATTTACAAAAATCAAAGCAGCAGTTTCAAACCAAGGCAAAGAATCAAACGACTCAAATCAAAGCCGTGGTGACCAAGGTAATTACAAGTACAATGAAAAAGTTATAGCAGTGAAGACCGGAGCAAATTCAAATATATCAAGCAACACATACGAAATGAACGAGTCAAGATTGATCACGAGCATTGAATCAAAATCATATGGCCAAGCAAGAATTAAGAAGAATTCAAATCAAAATAAATATGAACGAAATTATAGGAATTCGAATCCTATATAATCCGTATCATCATCGGCATGGAAAAAGCAATCAAGTTCAAGTAAATTAACCAAAAAAGCAAAAAAGAAAATACATACCAATTCATATTGAACTCGACAAATTGAAGCAGCCGTGTGCGAATCGAAGAAACGATCGATTGACGAAGCAATCAACACTAAACATTCATTCAACTGATCAACTAGTATCAGCGACTTCAATTTCCCACGAAGCCCTAACTTTTTAGAACAAAAAGGAATAAAGAGGAACGAACGAAAAAAGGAAGAAACCTTTTTTTAACGCAAAGGAAAAAAGGTCGAAGGAATAAAAAGAAAAGGGGCCGGCATTTTTTAGTGATAATTTTATTTTGGGCCGGCTTTATATATTTTACATTGGGCTTTAATTTTAATATTAGGGTTTCTTGTTTTTGTATTGTTTTCATTTTGTAATTTACTTTTAATCGTTTGTAAATTTCTAGTCGTGTGACTAGGGGACGAACTACGGTGGTGTAGTTCGAGAATTCGCAACTCAGTGGCTGAGTTGTGGCAGGGTTTTGAGTGTAGAGTTAGGTTAGTCAATAGCGGGTGTCACGAGTTTACGTGTGTAAGCGTCTGACTACTTAATTTCTAGTAGAAACCTTGGGGGCAGCACGTAGGTAGGGTTTTGCCGAAGCTGGGTAAATCTGCGTTGTTCTATTTCTGCTTTTAATATTCTGCGATTATCTGTGCTGCTATTATTCTGTTATTATCAGTGCTGTGATTATTTTATATACTTTCGCATTAAATTTTTATAATTATTAGTAACACCCTATTCACCCCCCTCTAGGATGAAATCGATCCTACATTAGATGGTGCATAGCAAGCTGTATGTTTAATTATTTTCTTTGTACTGCATAATGTTTGGTATGTTTGAAATGGTATGTGGCCTATCATTTTGTTCATGGAATGTGTTATATTACACAATAATTTTAGTAAAACAAAATCATATACATATATAGATAGCAAAGTTATAGCGTTTAACATTGCATTACACAAACACCAAGTGCTTAGACATATAAATAAACATGCTAAACTACTAGCTCCTATAAGAATTCCAAATATGATCCATCATATCCTTTTGGAACCTATTATGAAGTGATGCATTTCGGTAGGCTAGCTGATGATACACGTCAATGTTGTAATCTGCTTCAGTTTGCAGAATGTCTTCCTAAAATATTTTAGGTGTTTGGTTTGACTCCTCGTACTTATAAGTGGATATTCCATACCCTTTTCATCTTCAATGATCATGTTACAAAGAATTATACAAATGAACATGATTGTAGGAATTTTTGGTCGCTTCCATAGTCTATATGGATCACAAATAATCACAACTCTTTCTTGAAGCGCCCCAAAAGCTCTTTCGACATCTTTCCTCTGCTCTTCTTGCATCGCAACAAACTTTATCTATTTTGACATTAATGGGTTTGGAAAGGTCTTCACGATTGTATTCCATTTCGAATAAATTCACCTCTGAAGTAGTTTTCGTGATAGTATGTGCTTTCACCAAGTGTAAATGATAATGGAGTTGATTTACCAAACGCAAGATCATTAAACAAGTATGATCGCTCAACGATGTTTAAATCATTGTTAGAACCAGACATTTCGAAGAAGGCATGCCAAATCCACAAATAATACGACATGACCACTTCTAGAATAATAGTTGATTTCTCTCTTTACTGTTGTATGCTCTATGAATGCTTTGGGACATTTCTTTCACTCCCAATGCATACAATCCAGACTTCCTAGCATTTTAGACGATCATTTGCTATCTTGCATTTCCTACAATCTTTCTATATCTGCTTCATTGGGAGATCACATGTATTCAATGCTATAGATGTCTACGATGACATGGTAGAATTTGTTTAGAGTTTCCAATGCAATACTCTTTGCAATCCAGTATGCATCGTCAATAGCATCAATTGATGTACCGTAAGCTAACATCCTCAAAGCTGATGTCTTTTTTGATACCCACTTAGACCTTGCGTTTTTGAAGAGTTTTATTTATAGCAAAGAAATCAATATTTTTTTTGATACTTGCCAAAATCCTCGTAAATAATTCATGTCTCATTCTGAATCTTCTCTGAAACATATGAAGATCGCAACTTGAATTAAGATTAAAGTAATTTTGCATCAAAGTCTTATGAATGCCGAGTGGTTGCAATTAATAAATTGTCGACCCATGAATAAGCCACCATGTTTTTCAAATGTTGGACCATATGCTTCGTGGTAGATTTCCAATGGTTCATCTTTTTCTTGTATGCTAGTTCATACGTTTCATCATCAAAGTCGCTATCACAAAACATTATAACTTTTAGTAAGATATTGTTGGTGTAGATAGTTGTTTGTGAATTGAATAATATGGTAAGTTTCAGATGTGCAAAATAAGCTTAATAAGTGTATGCTTATGTAGGAGAAACATGTATTAAATTGCGTATATTGTAAACAGAGAAGAATATTGTGTCGCGCCTACTTTTGCTTAGTGGAAATGGAAAAGAGTATTATGTCAGGTCTACTTTTGTTTGTGGGGAACAAAGAAGAATATTGTGTCCAATTTATTTATTTATAGGAACAGAGAAGAATATTGTTTCACATCTACTTTTGTTTATGGGAACAAAGAAGAATGTCATGTCACATCTACTTTTTCTTAGTGGGTATGGAGAGGAATATTGCATCCAATCTACTTTTGCATAGTGGAAACGAAGAAGAATACTGCGTTCAATCTACTTTTGCTTATGAGACTCGCTTGGATCCTATTTATTATAGGATGGGGAAGGATATCGTAAAAATATACAATCCACTTTATCCAACTGCCATGACAATGTACATACTGATCCTATATGTGGTTGAATGGTGCATAATTAAATATACCAGTAGTTATTTAATATGAACTTGGGATACATATATAAGGAATGATTGTAAAGTGAAACAATTAAATAAATATACATGCACTACAAACAAAATTGTTTTGGATTTATGCCGACAACCGAGTAGAAGTTAATGGAGTATCTACAGATCGTCAACCATCAACCCGAAAGCTGGACGTAATGACCCATAATTTCGCACACTTCGTATTTAAATATTTGAATCTTTGATTAAATGTTATTAAATTGAATTAATAAGCTTGTTAACCTCTTTTAAATCATAACTAATGATGATAAACTTGTTTTTGAAATTTGTTTACAAAAATATATTCTTCGAAGAAAAATCGATAATGTGACCGCAAATCGGTCTATCGATAAACAACCTTTTCGATCGATATAAGTTGTTTGAACTCTTGTGCACTTGACTAATGATCAAATGAACACATTAGCAACTAATTAACACACACACACACACTCTCTCTCTCTCTCTTCATTGAGATTGGAATGTTCTAATGGATAAGAGATATTATTATGATGAGGGTATAATGGTAATTAGCATAAAGGAGAAGAGATATAAAGAAAGAAGTGATGGGAGGTGAAGCTTCCATGACATGGTTTTTACGAGGGAGGGGGATGTGAGTGCAAGCTTAGGAAACACCATACATTGCCATATAAGGAAGGCATACCTCGCAAAATCATAAATGAAAACCAAGCTCCTTTAATGGCTTCATTTTCTTCTTCAATTCTTATTTCCTAAAGTAAATTATTGCAAATCAAATCAAAATCAACTCAAACTTGAAGTGGAGCCTTAGAACAATATTACAATGCCTTCTACCTAGTTTGTTTTGAAATAAGTAAAGCACATATCACTCTACATATATAGGCCGTGAGCTATTAGGGTGGTCTGGAGGCAAAAGCAAGGTGAAGCAAGGAGAAGGAGGTAAGGAAAGGAGGTTACTAGCTTGGGTTTAAGCTAGGGTTCTTGGATCTTGGTTGTTTGTTGGATTAAAGGTGAATTAACACCTCACTTGGAATGAAAATACAACATATATATGTTGTATTTTGATTGTGTTTAAAATTGTTGAATTGTTGTTGACATATGTTAAAACATTGGTTTGAATTCTTACTTTAAAAGTAAATGACATATGTGATCCATGTATATGGACTTGAACGAACTTGGAATGGACTTGAGTTGACTTGTGACAAGACCTGGAAAAAAGAACATAGGTTATAGATGAACTTTAGTTTAGACCGGCTCGGATTTGAAAGTGCACTTATAGCGATAGTCGCAATAGATGAGGTTATGAATCACCTTATTTTTGGCAATTGCTATGAAACTTTGTAGAGATATCCTTAGGGGTTTCTCGCCATATTTATAGTGTCTGATGTGTGTTTGCTGTTGTTAAAAGCTTGAATAGTAAAAGGTTAAGTAACATCTCGAAAACTGGTCAAAATTTCATTTGTGTAAAGCTGTCATGTTTAGCCTTGATTTTGGAATTTAAAAGGTTTGAAAAGATATTTAATTTTAAGTATTTTGTTTCATTCTTTTTACAAGTGTTTACTAACTCATATTAGAGTATTTCAAAAATGGTTTGAGATATTTATGAATATTTAAGAATTAGTTATGAATTTTTAAAGAAGGGATATTTTGTTAAAATTTATAGAAAACATGTTCTTTTCAAGTCTTAAGGAAAATGGTAAAGTTGTTATTTTCAGGTAATATTTAGGACAGATGTTTTAAAACCTATTATAATTATTTTCAAGTATTTTAAAAATGTATACAAATGTTTTCGAAAAGGGGTTAGAACTACTAAATTGTAAAATGATTAATTGTTTAATTACTTGTTTGAAAAGTAACTAATAATGCTTAACACTAAAAGCCAACGAAGTAAGACTTATCTATTTGTGAGAGTTAAGATTGATGTCGAGTAGGGATGAAGCAATAGAGCTCCAACCTACCGGGATTCCCTCTTGACCGAGGAATAGTAATTTGGAAAATGTCGGAAATGTGTTAATCATGTTGATTTCTTATTGTTTATGAAAATCATCAATACTATACTTAACACTAAAAGCTAACAAGGTAGACTTATCCATTTGTGAGATTTAAGAATGAAGTGTCTAGACAAGGCTTTGATGCAACCAATGCTCTAACTTATTTGGCTTCACTCTTGAATGGGGAACGATTAAGTTGGAATGTCAGAAACGAGTTAAGCGTACGAATCATGATTTCTATAAGCAATCATCTTTAGAACCTGATAATTAACTAGTCAAATACTGAACTTGGCCGATTATGAACTTAGATCTTTAAAACAAATGTTTGTAAAGATAAAAACAAGTATAAGAATGGTTTTGGGTTAGTTGTGACAATATGTTTTAACATTCGTCTTTAACCGTTTTCTATTATACTTAGAGATGTAAATAGATCTTTAAAAGAATGACTTAAAGATAAGCATAAGCAAAATGGTCTTGGGTTTGTAGTGACAATGTTTAAGTAACATTAGTCTTAAACCTTTTGAATGGATTTGCGAAAGTACTTAGATCCTTAAAATGGATATTTTGAAGGAAAATATAAGTATGGAATCTTTTGAAAAAAAGTAAAAGTTTATTAGATAAAAGAAGTTTACTAATAAAGGAGTTTTAATTAATAAAAATGATTAATTAAATGGAAGGGATTAGAAGTTGCTTAAGTAACTTAATCATACTTTGTGTGACTTGATAGTGTTTTGTATGCTTGTTTGTTTAAGGAAAGTATACTAGACTTGGTTTCCATTTACAAACATCTATCTTGTACCAGATAGTTGATTATCGAAATTGACCAAATATAACTTTGGGAATATCTAAAAGAAACACGAGTGCTATATGGTACACTTATCTTCGGAGATGCTATGTTGTACGTATAAACTCGTCTTGCTCTTCTAAGACAAATGATAAGTAAATCCATCCGCTTAAATGGTTAGGATGTGATCTCCGCTCTTATGTATTGCCTGCTTATTTCCGAAAGAACCGGAGTTGAGTTTACCAAAAATTCATCGATTGGTTTTGAAAAGTTCGGTAAGTGGGAAGAGTGTACTTATATGAAATGACTCGAACCCGTAACCACTTCAAAACCATATATGCAATCTATGTTCTAGAAACGGTTATGAAGTGGAATGTTATAGAGTTGAACTGTCTATCTTAAGGTTAAGTCCAAGGGAGATGTCAGCGTTAACATTACAAACGATGTTATCGTATGAAACTGTCTATCTTGAGGAGTATTCCAAGAAAGAAAACAACGTTAGAATTCGTCGGAGGACTTATGCGAGGAACCCGTGTGAAGGTTCGAGATCTGTTCAAGATGCTCGAATTCATGTAATGATTTGTGATCTGTTCGAGATGATGAAACCCAATTGGGGATTCGTGTGTCGTTCGAGTGATGAAGGCTTGTGTGAAAGATGCAGAATGTAGCCTTGACACCGGAAATGACTAAAAATAGAGAATGATGCATAATCTCAAGTTTAGCTTACCCATGGGGGTATATCAACTGCATATTTAGAGGATGTTTATCGATATATTGTGCGCAGGAGTTGTTGATACTTGGTACCACGTAGTTCATCGTTGTGCCAGTTGTGTTTACCTTAGAGTATATACTATCTAGAGATATACGATGCTTGGAAAGAAGTTTATGATCATTGTTATGGAGATCCGCTTCAGTTTACTGGGGTGTCTCCATGGAAAACAATCCATATACGAACATGGCTTAGCGGTATTGATTGTATACCTACTACTGTTGTGGCGTTCACACAGCAGTTATGATATGATTTATGTGCTACACTATAGACATTATCTATCATATCACTATATGTTAAATTTAATGAATGGTTGGTTTCATTTGAGGGGAAAACCATTGCGGTAATCTGTACGGTCTCAAAAAGGTTCTATTATATGTCACTCTTATTTCTTGAGTTTTTTACGCCGGTTTACCAGACTGATCCGGGTGTTATTTTCTTATAATGCTCAGATCAGTCCCGTGCATGTTTCAAGATTTAGCTTCGGATGCTTTGGAGCATCTGGAGTAGAGTTGGAGTTCTACCTACCGTAATATTTATTTCCACTGCATTACTATTATATCATCGGCATTTGTGAGGACAGGTTGTTATAACTGTTCAGGCTGATTACTATAACTCTGAAAAATTTTGTATCTTAAAATGACAATTTATACTGTCTTTTGATATTATATATGATCATTCCGTTGTGAGATTCTCATATTGTGTTTCTTCTTCCTTGTTTTATTTTTTTTATTTCACCCTAACAATTTGTCTTTCCGACACTTGACTGTTCGGCATATGAATACCATGGATGTATTAGTGTCGATATTTGAGGATTGAAAAGGCGAGTCGTTACACTGGAATGTCTTTGAACTATTTTTCTCGCAATTTTGGTAAGACGTGATGGCATTTCAATGTATTTTCTACTTGAAAGTGAAAACAAATGGAATTTGAAAAAAAAATGATGCTCAAAATGAGTCGACAAGGGAAAATCGGGGTTTTATTCTTTCGTTTTTCAAACATCCATTAAATGGAGTTTGAGTATTAGACGATCATTTAATGGACATCTAGCATTAGACGCTTATTTAATGAATGTCTAGCTTTAGACGCTCGTTTAATGGACATCCAAAATCAAACACACATTTAATGAGCGCCTATTTGATGAGCTATCTCCCTTATTCAACCCTGAATACTTAGGGATGAATATGATAGCTACCGTTATCATTTGCAAATACCACTTTTACTAGTAAGCTAAAACCGCTTACCGCTATCATTACTGATTTGTTGGTATACAAAAAGCTTATATACTACAACACTAAATTCCTTGGTTTGTTTTCTTTTTGCATGTAGTAGCATCCTCCCTTGAAAAATAAGTGAAGCTGAGTTATATGTCCAAATATGTTTGCTCGTTAATTTTACTTAGTGTTGATATAGTAATACTTATCGTTACCACTTTATAAATATTGTTGTTGTACCATTTTACTAGTAAGCTAAAATTGATTATTATTACCGTTATTGATATATTGGTATACGAAAGACTAATATATCGACAAACTGGTTACGCTGGAATTTCTTAAACAATTTTTAATTTTAAGTAGCATCTCGTGATTCTGTTAGATATTAAATTAGATTGAATACAATAATGGAAAATAAATTTAGGGCTTGTAGAAAGACACGAAGATACTTTGTATTCTTTTTCATCTTGCTCCTCCCCCAATTAATCGGGGTCGCCTTAGCCATTCAAATCAAACTGTGCCAGGTTTTCGAACCTAGAATACAAAGAGGATGCTCAAAGCTTAAACATAGAGAGAGGTAAATTGGTACGGAGTTTGGAAGGATTGAACCTAACATTATTTTGACTGGAAGGAATAAGTAGAGTGGTCTGATCCCAAAAGAGAGCAAATTAGCTCGGATTTGAGATTTTTTTACGAAAAGTTTAAGCTTGTTTAAAAAATCAAAAATTTGATATAATTTTACTCAGTAGTGATGCTTCTTCGCACATAACATAGCGTCATCTAATAAGATGCCAATGAGAAAGAAAATATAATACATCATCTGAACTGAATTTCTAAACTAAACATATTCATTTGCTTGTTTTCAAATGCATGTCATACAATATACTACATGTATTCAATGTATAGATGAATTGATAAATTACCATTGATTTTGAAATAAATATTACTAGTATGATAGAAAATGGTAAATTTATTGTTATCGTACCAATTATAGTGGTACACCCATTTTATTCAAAGACTATAACGGACTGATGCACATGATAGCGGAAAAAATTTATCATTACTGTACCGTCCCTAACTTTACTATATAGAAAGCAAAAAACCTTTCCCAATCTTATTTGACTCCAGTCCGCTCTAGCTAAAATATTATAAACTAAGGTGGAAAAATAAGAACATTCTGGGTTCAATTATTCAAAAGCTGAAACAAAATTTTCAATCCATGCTTCTTCACCAACTTACCATAAATTCCTCTTCCCATTTTCATAATTTTCTCCATCTCCACAAATCTACTACCATCAAAACTATTTCCATTCTTTCTAATTCTCTCCAAAATCAATCTTAAAATTCTCTCATCTCCCCCAAGTACATCCATCAAATTCTCTCCAAAAACCAACTCCTTACAAATTTTCATCCCTAACCTCTTCGTCATCTTCTCCGACTCGTACACTCTTACGTACGCATTCCAAAACGAAGCTCTACCAAATCCTTTCTCTTTCTTCTCCTTCATATTTTCTCTCATATGTTCCTCCAACCATAGTATCAACTTCTCCGCATCGTACTCTTTTCCAAAAGCCTTCTCGATATCCCTCATTGTTTCATCTTTCTCCTCGAACTCGCATCTTTCACATTTACATTCAAATCCCCATCTTCTACCCAACTCTTTTCTCTCGTTCAATGGCAACAAAACATCGAAATAAGCAAATGTGATCTCTTCTCCCGCCTTAATATTTCTAGAAGCATGCATCACCAACCAATCTCCTATATGTACTCTCCTAGCATTGGGACTGCACGAATGATTCACAAAAGATGGCAGTATCCACAATCCTACACCACAGCAGTTATTGATAGCAGTTCTATTTCCAATCACTTTACTCGATACTGCTTCCTCGTTAAGGCAGTTCACTTCCAAAACCTTCGCTATCTTCTCTACATCACCTTTTCTGTTTTCTATATAGAACATCTCCTCTTCCGTTTCGGGTTTAAATAGTCCAATATCGGGTATTCCTTCTTCACCGCCATCCATTGACAACAAACAAATCAGGTACAATGTCCTTTTACTTTTGTCAATGGCGTCAAGAATTCGATCCACAAACCCTTTCCACATCACCATTTTGGCATTTTCAGCCAACCCGCAACCCGTTTCGGGTAACATACCTCTTCCGATCACCACAGCCTTTGTTATGACCAATGTGGTACCTACATCGATGTTTTTAGTAGCAAATAGTCCTCGAATCCCATTTTTTGACTTTCTGACTTCTACTGACCCGATATATTCTGCAAGATCTGGTAATTTTCCATTGCAGCCATTGATCAACCAATCTGAAATATCGATTTGCCCGCTTCTAGAAATTGCATCAAGCTTCTTGCTTTTCTCCAAAAGCTCGAAAATAGCTTCTGACTTATTCAGAAATAAAGCATTTTGAAAGCATTCAGAAGCATGAGAGTACCTATCGAGTTTAAGCAATGATTTACCTTTGCAAATTATGGACTTCAAATGACATGGATTGACTTCTAAAGCTTGGTTGCAATCTTCGATCGCACTGTGGAAATTTTTTAGCTTGTGATGTGCTTCGGCACGATTTGATAGTGCAAGAAGGAGGGATTTATTCAGATCTGTTGAGTTTGTAGGGTTTTTTTCGCATATTGAGATGAAGTGAGTGTAGAGATTAATGTATTGATTGTAATCTTCTTTGAAAAGCAGCTCTGTCGCCTGTGATCTTAGTTGCTGTAGCTGCCCTTCTATTTCAGACTTCATCGTTTTCTTTTTGAGTTTGAATCTGAGTTTGGTATTCTAGTTTGTCTGGTTCTATTTGTCTAAACGATTTGAATTGGTAACGGTCGGATTTACAGCAAAGTCAGTAAAAGCATAACGGGTAATATTTAAAAAACATGGAAAATTTGACCAGAAACCCTTGAAACTATAATATAAACTCAATAAACCAACCACGCTTTTAACACAGAACGATGGACACCAAGATCTTACCAGTTAACACTTAAATGAATCAGAATCTGCATATTATAAGTGCTATCAAACTAAAGTCTTTAACATTAAAGCTTGCTTACAACTTTTTGAGCAACTTCATGCATATTCTTTGCCTTCTCTCGAAGAACAAACTTCTGCGTCTTACCAGTAGAAGTCTTTGGCAGCTCTCCAAAAACCACATGCTTGGGCGCCATATAATGTGGCAACCTGTCTCTACAAAACCTTATCATATCATCAGCAGTAATAGAAACACCATCTTTCAAATGCACAAAGGCAACCGGTGTCTCGCCCCAGTACTCATCCGGTTTTCCAACAACTGCAGCATCAGCAACCGCTGGGTGATTAAAAATGACCGATTCAACCTCGATCGTGCTTATATTTTCACCTCCAGATATGATAATATCCTTTGATCGATCCTTCAGTTGAATATACCCATCAGAATGCTTCACCCCAAGATCACCAGACCTGAACCATCCTCCATTAAAAGCCTCTTGGGTCGCTTTTATATTTTTGTAGTATCCGTTCATAACAGTGTTGCCTCTTAACATGACCTCCCCCATAGTCTTCCCATCGTTAGGCACACTTTTCAAAGTAACAGGATCCTTAACATCAGCTTCTTCTAGTCCAACATGTGCAAACCCTTGCCTTGCGTTCAGCTTTGCTTTTTCATTGATAGGCAACTCATCCCACTCGGGCCTCAGAACACAAATAACCGCAGGCCCATAGGTCTCGGTCAGCCCGTACTGGTGAGAGACCCGAAACCCAAGCTCTTCCATCTTCGCTAGAATCTGAGGTGGAGGTGGAGCAGCACCTGCAGCAACTCCGACCGCTCTGCCAGGTGGAAGTGGCTTACGGTCGCCAGGTGGGCAGTTCACGATCATGCTAAGGATGGTGGGCGCCCCACCCATGTGGGTGACTTTGTGAGTGTGGATGCTGTCGAATATTATTTTACCAGTCACGTTACGAATACAGACGTTTGTCCCACCTCGAGAGGCTATGCCCCAAGCAAAGCACCAGCCATTGCAGTGGAACATGGGAACAGTCCATAGATATACAGGCATGGTTGGTATGTCATTGCAAAGGATGGAAGCAAGTGAGTTGAGGTAAGCGCCTCTGTGACTGTAGACTACCCCTTTTGGATTGGACGTTGTGCCTGATGTGTAGTTTAGGGAGATAGGGTCACATTCGTCTATAGGGTATTTTACATTGAAGTTAGGGCTTGAGGAAGAAAGAATGGTTTCGTAGTCTAAGTATTGGGAGGAGACGGATGATGGTTCGAATGGTTCAGATATGTGGACTAAAAGAGGAAGTTTGGAGTTGGATTCTGAGAGGAGGTTTAGAGCTTTTTGGGCTGTGTTAAGGAGTTGATTGTCGACAAATATGACTTTGGCATCGGAGTGCTTTAATAGGGTGGATATCATGGATGAGTCATGACGAATGTTGAGGGTGCAGAGGATGGCACCAGCCATTGGAACACCGAAATGGAGCTCGTACATTGCTGGCGTATTGGGTACCAGAACTGCAACCTGATTCAAGCACGATACATGATTACAAGCTAACAAATCACCCAAAATGAATCTACTTCACTGCAGATATTCTATGCTGTCTGAAATCTAGGAAATTTACATGGTATCATTATTAATTTGCACATTTGGTTTACCGACTAAGGCTCCGCTTGGATTTTTTTCTACTGGTTTTGACTGGTTTTGGACGGCTCTGGTTTGAGTGGTTCTACCTTTTTTTCCAGCTATATGCCTATTAGTCATATTGGAAAATTAATCTTCACAACACTAAGACTAAATATTGTATACATGTAAAATTATTTTAGTAGAAACTCTTAGCCATGTATTAATAGGCTGTAACAACACTTTATATAATCCAATCAAAACCGCTACAATTATTTACGGTCTGCACATTTCGTTTATCGACTGAAAATCTTGCTATCACTCACAATCAAAATAACTAGTTAATTAGTGCAAAGATGGAAAGGTTTATGATAAAACTTCATATGAAGAGTGGATTTGCATATAAAGATCAAATTTACAAGTGATTAATAAAATTTAAACAAGATTTAAGGTAAAAAAAATCACCACATCGCCACGAGAAATCCCAAAGTGAGACAAAGCAGAAGCCAGGCGTAAACAACGATCATGAGTCTGAGTCCAAGTGAACTTGATTGGGCCGTAAATAACTGAAATTTGATCTCTGAAAACGAGTGCAGCTTTTTCGATAAAACTAATCGGAGTTAGTGGAACGTAATTTGCAGAACAGCGAATTGTACCCTCCATTATTGAGTAAGCCTTTCTTCGATATTGGGGTTTATTCACTTATTAAGTAAAAGGAGAGCGACGGGCGACAAGGAGCATATAAACTTTGTGGCCGGCAAATTACTATTTTTTTAAACAAGATAAGTTAGGGGTGGGCATAAACCGCACCGCTATACGAAAACCGCCCGCACCGAACCGCAAAAACGGTACGGAAACCCACACCGAATCTTCTAACCAAAGCAAATACCTCAAACCGAACCGACCCGCATCGATACGGTTCGGTTGCGGTCTGGACGATTGAACCAACCGTATTAAACCGGACCGAACCGAATATTTTCACTAGTAATCTTATGATAAAAATATAAGCAACTCCTATCTTATTTTAGATTCTAACGATGTATATTCTATTTTTAGCATATGTTGTTATATTAATAATATTCGCTGTCATAAAGGAAGAAGTTATAGTTTTGTTATGATATTTTTCATCTCGTTTTTTTTGAATAAATGCTAATTATAATCTTATTCTAGTCATTTTCCTTGATGATTATGCATTGATTAATGTTGATGTTTGGATAATCTACCAAAAAATCTCACTCATAGCTAAATGTCAAATTGAAATATTCATATAGTTAAAAACTAATCTTTCATTTCACTATAACATTGTGTGTTTTAACCTTTTAAGTGTAAAAGCTTCACACAGTTGCCTTCGTAAATTGATTGTTGATGGAAGTAATTCTCTTATTTCATATTTAATGTGGGTTCAAACCGAACCAGACCGAAACCGAACCGTGTTACATTCAAACCGAACCGAAACCGAACCGTTTAAAAGATTAGTATAATGGTTTGTATTTTTGATTAACCGTTTGATGCGGTGCGGAAGCGGTTTGGACTCCAAACCGCACCAAACTGACCCGCGCCCACCCCTAAGATAACTTTTGATGAGTGAGTCGTTACAGATTACGTACAAATTACAATCTCTCCTTTTTGCACGAGAACGTTCGCTTGCATTGTGGATGTAATTACACCCCCATTTTGGTTCTGCCCCTTAATTTTGGATTTGTTATGTAAAAAAACCATTTTTAAAATATTTTTTAAATTACATTTTTATTTTTAATTTCGGCATAAAAATAAATTTGTTTTTTTTTAAATTTGAAAATTAATAACATGTTTTTATGATAAAAAAAAATTCTTTTGAATTTTTCTAATTTTTTTTGAAAATCTGTTTACATGCAGTTTTCTCTGTAAATATTTACTGTTTAAATTCTTAAAAATTTGAAGATTTCTCATTTTAATATATTTGTAAAGTTTTCTGTAAGTTTCATAAAACTTAAAAATACGTTTTTTAACATGTTTCTGAGAAGAAACGACGGCATATTTTAAAACTTAAAAAGAGTGTTTTACAAAAATTCCTTAAGTTAAATTTGTCTCCACCAACTTCCACTATGTTTTAACGTCGTACGCAAACATGATAGTCAGAACAAGATAGAAAAGGAAAAATAAGTTTAAAGAGAAGCGTTTGTTAATTTTAAGATTGTGGTAACATGGTTACCGTCATCGAATATGAAAAACCATATTGCCATACAATTTTACTGGTAAAACAAAACTTAAAATTATTACTGTTACCGAATACAACTATATCGATAAATCGACCTACTATCTTCGATCGATAATGGAAAATTTAATGTTAAGTATGAGTGGATAAAAATTAGGAATAGTTTGGCTCAGATCCATGTTAAGTTTCAAAATAGAGAAAACATCCTCCCCAAACTAAACTTACGTTTCTAGTCCCTATTTTCAAATCTGCCTATGAAACATTCCCCCTTTCTGACCGCCTCCAGTCGGTAATTAAACCAACTCGAGTCGTTCAAAAAGACGGATTGTTATTTAGTTTATGTAATATAAACAGAATCAGCCACAGAAACACAGAATAATAATATTTCATTACTATAAATCTTTTTATATACATCAGAGTTTATACAATGTATTTAACTGATACAGCAGAATATCTTAAAATACAATTTTCTTGAAAACTTAAGTGATCCTTTACTCTCTCTCTCTAACTTCGCTGCTCGAAAATCTTCAAGCTGTAAAAATACTCGGTCTGACCCGAGTATTACATTCAAAAGAAAATAATACACAGGTCAGTCTAATTCAAACCAGTTATTAGTGCATAGAAGCAATAATAATCAAATAGACGACAATCACAATAATTCACGTCTATCCAATCCTTTTAACAAAGAAATCAGATAACGAAAATTATAACACTTAACAATGTTAAACAGTAAATCAGCAGATTTAAAATATCAACAGAGATAAATAAACAATTTATGAAATCGACTAAATCAATTTAAAACAATTGAATCTGTCACTTTAAAATCATCAAAGTTTGATTGGCTGCCGTACACGCTAATGTGTACGGCCTCGCCAATACGACATACGAAATATGAAACGAATCAATGAATCAGAACAAAAGAAACATCAATTTAAAATCTGTACTGTGTGGCTGCAGTACACACGTACATACATGTGCACTGCCTCGCCAATTCAATGCACAAGATCAAATCAAAATTTGATTCAACACAAATGCAAATGGCCTCGATTAAAATTCAAAGTGTAACTGCAACAAGGCAAATGCATGTACAAGTAAACTGATGCAGCAGTCTCATCAATACTTCAATGCTCAAGACCAGAGTACAAGCATATAAAATGCAGACAACATCAAGTTCAACACAGCAACCTCACATGCTACATGAATGAATGCCACTGACTCATGATCATAGTGACCACATCAAGTGTACAAATGAAAATATAGACTGCAGACAATAATCAAGTACTCAAGAGTACCAGATTTGTTGAACCAACTCAAACCAGTGCATGATCAATGCATTATGTGAATATGGAGAATCGAGCACAAATGCAGCAGTGCACATATGCAGACTAAACTATCAAGCTACAGAAACAAAACCAAATAAATGGTCAGAGCATACATCTACATACAGTGATGCAACTATAATGCAACAATACCAAAGTGATACAAGAACCAGATGAACAAGACATAGCAGGTGATCGAACACATGATCAATGGAGTATATATATATGA
Source organism: Allium fistulosum (assembly GCA_030737815.1). NCBI lineage: Eukaryota > Viridiplantae > Streptophyta > Magnoliopsida > Asparagales > Amaryllidaceae > Allium > Allium fistulosum. The sequence continues at coordinate 641,496,842 of CM060901.1, forward strand.
ACCCAGACAAAAAGTCAGAGAGTAGTTCAAGTGATGAAGCAATACAACTCAAATCAAACTAAAATGAAACAGAGATATGCTACAGGATGGTCAGTCCAGTTCTAAACATGCAACATAAGTGACTTTAAAATGAAGACTGCTTCAAATTAGACTCCAAATAATGTAAAGGCAACATGGCAGCAGTTCAGATGCCAGACAAACAAATGCCAAAACTCGGTGAACGTGATACCAATATCATGAATATGAGGACAAGCATACATGAAGTGTTTCAAGTCCAAATGAACCAGTAATGAACCAGACTGGAATGATGGCAACTGCAAATGACCAGTGGATAATACATGATCAAGTGAACACATGCATATGACCCTAGTGAAACAGTGAATGCACCAACCATCTACAGACAAATCAAACAACAAAAGTACAGTGGTCAACACTTACGAATACAGACAGTTCAAAACACCAAACCAAGCTTCGGACAATATAAATGCAGACCAAAAATTGAATGAAACAGGTCAAACAGATATGCAGTGACAAAATGGATGCAAAGCTCTATAAATCAGAACAAAACACTCCAGTAGGAATGCAAACTATACAATAGTGAATAATGCAAAGGCAGACTAAGTGAATCAACTACCAAGTATAGATGGAATGGAATGAATCAAAACAGCTAACTCACATGACAACTACCAACAACAAAGAAACCACAATAGAGCTCACTGCAAAGAGAAGTGCCACAGTGAAACTCAAACACCAGCATGAAACAAAATGCATCTCAAATAAATGCAGACAGAACAGTGAGGTAAAAATATCAACTTGGATGCACATTGCAATGTATATGCAACCAAATAGGGTAACAGAAGTGAATGCAGTTAACATCGGGTGAAGTGGAAGAACAGTGCAACTCCATGCCAATCAACCAAGCAGGAATACAACAACTGGAACCGATCACAAGTGCAACCACTACAATGTATATGAGGTGCAGACCACAGAATCAAAATTTACAATGAAATCAAAATGCAAATATCAACATTGATGCACTGCAGTTCGACAGACCAACCAAGGATGAAACAAGAAAAATGGTGAATGACCAAGTTCAAAATATACGTATTAATCTACTCGAAGTCAAAGCCTACAGAAAATCAGGATATTCAATACCGAGAGAATCAAAGAATTCATAGCCGTGTGTGACCAATTCAAAATCAAAAACCAGTGGTAAACAATTTTCTCAAAAATTCAAAGCCGTGAAAATCACGAAATCAAGAATATGCGAATTCGAACTAGATGTGAGGGGGGGAAAACCACTCACCTTCGATTGGAACGGGCGCGAGCGAGAGATGATCTAGCTACTGAAGTTGAAGCCGTGGCCCTCTAAAAGACGAGCGCGATCGAAGTAGGAACGGCACTTCGCAAAGCCCTAATTTTGAAGACGACAAGGCCGAAGTCCAGAATTTCGCCGGAGAGAAGTCGAAGCTCCAATTCGCCAGCGAGACGAACAAAGACCCAAAGCCCTAGTTCGCCAGAGAATCGAGAAATCGCCGAAGCCCTAAGTTTTTGAAAACCCTAATCTCGAAAGCCTCAACGCGCAAGCGAAGAAGAAGCCGAAGCCAAGCACGAACAAGCAAAGCCGAGCGCTCACGGGAACAAAGGGAACGAAGCCCTAATTCGGTTGCAAAGAGGAAATCGTCGTCGCCATTTTTTTCTTTCGTTATTTTTAGAACTAGGGTTTTGAATGAGAAAAAAAAAGAGGGGAAACGTGTATACTTAATCACGGCACCAATATCAAACGTGGGCCAACATTGAAATTTAAAGCCCGTTTAACTCTTAACACTTAACAAAATTTATATAAGAATTTTAATCGATTGACAAACTCCTTTACATTATTTATGAATCCCAATTCAATTCAAATTCAATTTTCAATAGATTAAATTTTAAAATTTAATCGCCCAATTTATCCTGATAATTTGAAATTCGAGTCAATTCATCTTTCAAATATTTAAAATTCATTAAATATTTTCAATTTGAATTATTAAAATTTCAGGGTCGTTACAATCTCCCCTCCTTAAAACTTTTCGTCCACGAAAAGGAAAGGTTGTTAAAATTTCATTAATATTTATACCCTACTAAAAAAATTTTTCCAAGCTCAATACTTATTAAAAATAAATAAATATAGAGTGAACTCTATATTCATGATTTGTTCACACTAGCTTTGCTCATTGATTTCTACAATCAAAACGCAAAAGTCTTTTACCAAATTTTCGACTTACAAACTCAGATTCAAACTTAAAATTCTTCATGTTAGAGATTTATATAATATATCTCTTCCAAAGCTGTGGACTTTCAAAACATTTTAAAGATCTTCTTCCTTAGTTTATTAGGTAGGAATTATGTAATTCTAATTTCAAACTATTGATTTGCCATTTAAAGTTTGAAAATACTTGCTAACTCGAAATTTAACAAGTCCATCTTCGTTCTCACAGACATTAGGCATAGGCTGGCCAGGCGCAGGACTAAAAATCTCCAAGTACTAAATATACTTGCTTCAATTCCCAGTGAAAATACTTTAAAAATTCTTTTTCAAAAATGGATATGGAAAGCACGTTCCCCCATGGATCACAGTTTACCCGGCGGTTACGCTACTATCCCAGTAGAATCGCTTGTAACGGTAGATTTCACATCTCTTGAATTTCTCCATGGTTGTTGCCATAGATCGCGGTCCACACGGCTGTTACGCTACTATCCCAGTAGAATCGCTTGTAACCGTAGGCATCTCGCCCCTCGAATTTCGCTTGGCATTTATATTGCAGTTTACTCGGCGGTTGCGCCACTATCCCAGTGGAATCGCTTGTAACTGTAGGCATCTCGCCCCTCAAATTACGCTAACATACATCATAATCAACATAATCCCATCACGAGGGATTCTAGTCCAAATGGACATTCCAACTTATGGAAAATTCTACGTAGCTATGAATTTCAAATGGACACTCTTCACGAGTTCCAATACCTTCTCCAATAATAAATGGAAGGTACTTTTCCATATCCTCAGTTTAGAAAACATAATATCATATATATGTAGTACTTCATTTCACATTTCGTACATATCATATCCATGTAAGCTTACATAAGATTTCCATAACAATGACTTTCTAAACTGACGGTTTTCAAATTTAACGCATTCATATATATATATAAGTTCTGAAAACCTACATATCCTATATCCATAACAAATAGAGGATTTCAAAAAAAAAATTCCTCTAAGTCGATTTAGAAATTTAAGGTTATCTCAAACCCAATTCATATTCATAATTCCATTTATTATCGACTTTCACATTCGATTTGGATTTCACGTTACATCGTCAATTCTCAACACAGAATTGATGTCTACCAATATATAACCTCTGAGCTCGTACGTCTCAGAGAAGGGTGTTAAGCTAAGAGAATAAATTCTCCGCCACCAACAGATATATATTTAATAGAGATCAATTGCTATGTCATCAATTCACAATGTTAGACATACAATCCAAACCATCATCTGAAATTCAAAACTCAACTTATATTGTCTTTGGTGTCGAAGTTAAACTCAATTTAACTTAACGATTCAGTCTTTTTGAAAAATTTCAAATTGAACTAATTGTTCAAATTTCTCATTTAACTTTTCAACTTCGATTTCGAAAATGAATTTCAAATCATTTATCCCTTACGGGATATTTTCACAACATTTCATATTTGGAAAAACATTTCCATACTTATTTAAAAATAAGTAATTCACAAATCTAATTTATTTTCAACATTTGAAAATATTCGATATACTTAAATCAAAATTAAGTATATATTTCATCTTTTAAGGAAATCATTCTCTTTTACACATTTATTTGAGTTAAAACGAATGTTACGTAAAACATCGTTATGACAACTCAAAATCACTAGTATAGGGATTCGAAATTTAGATAGATGTATAAATCCCAATACTATACAAAACATTTCCTTTCGGAAATCATTTACTATAACAATAGTGTTATAGTCCACTATTTCCTTTTATTCGAAAACGTCTATTTCAACAATGAATGTTGAAATCTATGGTTTCGATATTCAATGCCTTTGAAAATTTCTTTAAAACAATTAACTTCGTTTTAAAATATCGATTTCCCAAAACATGTCCATTTTATTCAATAATATATTCACTGTCCAAAATCGTGGATATACTTCATTTAACAAGCTTTAAGATTTACTTATCAAAATAAGTCATTTTCGGATTTATAAACAACGTTTATAAATTCTATTCCTATTTATAAAGACTTCAATTTATAGTTTGAATTCCGCATACTTTTCACAATATTGGTTTTAAACCAACTTCAAATTTTCCAATACTAAGTTTTCCACTTAACTTAATTCTCTGCAAGTTCAAATTTAAATTCATCACTGAATCTATTAAATTTATTATGGATTGTCATGTTGACAACTTCAAAATTTTCAAATCTAATTCCCATTTGAACTTTGCATCCACTTCCTATTTCCAAAATAATCAACTAGTTCTTTAGTAAATCCTTTCGTTGAATTGATTTTCACTTTAATCACATTTGATTTATTCACATTGGATTTTACTAACATTCATTCATATTCAATTAGTTTACTGTCACTAATTTATATTCAAGTTGGTCTGTTTTCAATTCAAATCAAATTTGATTCTATTTAAATTTACGTATCTTTCAATTTGAATTCAATTACTTAGCTTCCAATTTCCATTAATTCAATTTCATTAACACTTAATGAATTTCTATACAATCAACTATAATCATCTACAACCGGTGCACATTCAACATAACCAAATTTATTTACTTTGCTTACATTCAATTTGGTTTAATACCTTTAATTTCAATTGATTTATATTCTAATTCAGATTGAATTCTAATATTCACTATATTCACAACTTCTTAACTTAAAGTTTTATTCAACTCTTAACAACAACATTTCTAATCCAGGTTCATTTACTAATTCACTTTTACAATATAAAGTTGAATTTCCTTTATATAACTCAAATTCATATTCATTACTTCACTTTATTAATTCATTTTGATATCAAATTCAACCTCATTCAACATCACTTAAGCTATATTTCATTTCTAAAGTCATTTTATTTAACTTTGACCAAAGTCAAATTCATATCACTATCCAAAATTCAAATTTTGTTTTACTTAACAAAACCGTTTAACCATTTTAACAATTGGTTTGATTCAAATTTTATCATTTTATAAGTTATACAACTTATAATTTAAACTTCCATTTCAATAATTTATCTCATCCAGCTCAATTTATTTAACTTTCCTTTAGTTAAATTTCAAATCGTATATTTATTAATGCTAACTCAATGCAATTTAATTTTCTTAAGTTAAAAATCTTTATTTTCAAAAAAACAATTTTATACTTCTTTAGATTTGAAAAACATTTTCTTTTAAAGTGTTTCTAGTAACTATTCATATTAAACACCATAAACTAAGCTTTGAGTAAACCAAAGCTCTGATACCACTCTGTAACATTCCCCCTTTCTGACCACCTCCAGTCGGTAATTAAACCAACTCGAGTCGTTCAAAAAGACGGATTGTTATTTAGTTTATGTAATTTAAACAGAATCAGCCACAGAAACACAGAATAATAATATTTCATTACTATAAATCTTTTTACATACATCAGAGTTTATACAATGCATTTAACTGATACAGCGGAATATCTTAAAATACAATTTTCTTGAAAACTTAAGTGATCCTTTACTCTCTCTCTCTAACTTCGCTGCTCGAAAATCTTCAAGCTGTAAAAATAATCGGTCTGACCCGAGTATTACATTCAAAAGAAAATAATACACAGGCCAGTCTAATTCAAACCAGTTATTAGTGCATAGAAGCAATAATAATCAAATAGACGACAGTCACAATAATTCACGTCTATCCAATCCTTTTAACAAAGAAATCGGATAACGAAAATTATAACACTTAACAGTGTTAAATAGTAAATCAGCAGATTTAAAATATCAACAGAGATAAATAAAAAATTTATCAAATCGACTAAATCAATTTAAAACAATTGAAACTGTCACTTTAAAATCATCAAAGTTTGATTGGCTGCCGTACACGCTAATGTGTACGGCCTCGCCAATACGACATACGAAATATGAAACGAATCAATGAATCAGAACAAAAGAAACATCAATTTAAAATCTGTACTGTGTGGCTGCAGTACACACGTACATATATGTGCACTGCCTCGCTAATTCAATGCACAAGATCAAATCAAAATTTGATTCAACACAAATGCAAATGGCCTTGATTAAAATTCAAAGTGTAACTGCAACAAGGCAAATGCATGTACAAGTAAACTGATGCAGCAGTCTCATCAATACTTCAATGCTCAAGACCAGAGTACAAGCATATAAAATGCAGACAACATCAAGTTCAACACAGCAACCTCACATGCTACATGAATGAATGCCACTGACTCATGAACATAGTGACCACATCAAGTGTACAAATGAAAATATAGACTGCAGACAATAATCAAGTACTCAAGAGTACCAGATTTGTTGAACCAACTCAAACCAGTGCATGATCAATGCATTATGTGAATATGGAGAATCGAGCACAAATGCAGCAGTGCACATATGCAGACTAAACTATCAAGCTACAGAAACAAAACCAAATAAATGGTCAGAGCATACATCTACATACAGTGATGCAACTATAATGCAACAATACCAAAGTGATACAAGAACCAGATGAACAAGACATAGCAGGTGATCGAACACATGATCAATGGAGTATATATATATGAACCCAGACAAAAAGTCAGAGAGTAGTTCAAGTGATGAAGCAATACAACTCAAATCAAACTAAAATGAAACAGAGATATGCTACAGGATGGTCAGTCCAGTTCTAAACATGCAACAGAAGTGACTTTAAAATGAAGACTGCTTCAAATTAGACTCCAAATAATGTAAAGGCAACATGGCAGCAGTTCATATGTCAGACAAACAAATGCCAAAACTCGGTGAACGTGATACCAATATCATGAATATGAGGACAAGCATACATGAAGTGTATCAAGTCCAAATGAACCAGTAATGAACCAGACTGGAATGATGGCAACTGCAAATGACCAGTGGATAATACATGATCAAGTGAACACATGCATATGACCCTAGTGAAACAGTGAATGCACCAACCATCTACAGACAAATCAAACAACAAAAGTATAGTGGTCAACACTTACGAATACAGACAGTTCAAAACACCAAACCAAGCTTCAGACAATATAAATGCAGACCAAAAATTGAATGAAACAGGTCAAACAGATATGCAGTGACAAAATGGATGCAAAGCTCTATAAATCAGAACAAAACACTCCAGTATGAATGCAAACTATACAATAGTGAATAATGCAAAGGCAGACTAAGTGAATCAACTACCAAGTATAGATGGAATGGAATGAATCAAAACAGCTAACTCACATGACAACTACCAACAACAAAGAAACCACAACAGAGCTCACTGCAAAGAGAAGTGCCACAGTGAAACTCAAACACCAGCATGAAACAAAATGCATCTCGAATAAATGCAGACAGAACAGTGAGGTACAAATATCAACTTGGATGCAAATTGCAATGTATATGCAACCAAATAGGGTAACATAAGTGAATGCAGTTAACATCGGGTGAAGTGGAAGAACAGTGCAACTCCATGCCAATCAACCAAGCAGGAATACAACAACTGGAACCGATCACAAGTGCAACCACTACAATGTATATGAGGTGCAGACCACAGAATCAAAATTTACAATGAAATCAAAATGCAAATATCAACATTGATGCACTGCAGTTCGACAGACCAACCAAGGATGAAATAAGAAAAATGGTGAATGACCAAGTTCAAAATATACGTATTAATCTACTCAAAGTCAAAGCCTACAGAAAATCAGGATATTCAATACCGAGAGAATCAAAGAATTCATAGCCGTGTGTGACCAATTCAAAATCAAAAACCAGTGGTAAACAATTTTCTCAAAAATTCAAAGCCGTGAAAATCACGAAATCAAGAATATGCGAATTCGAACTAGATGTGAGGGGGGGAAAACCACTCACCTTCGATTGGAACGGGCGCGAGCAAGAGATGATCTAGCTACTGAAGTTGAAGCCGTGGCCCTCTAGAAGACGAGCGCGATCGAAGTATGAACGGTGCTTCGCAAAGCCCTAATTTTGAAGACGACGAGGCCGAAGTCCAGAATTTCGCCGGAGAGAAGTCGAAGCTCCAATTCGCCAGCGAGACGAACAAAGACCCAAAGCCCTAGTTCGCCAGAGAATCGAGAAATCGCCGAAGCCCTAAGTTTTTGAAAACCCTAATCTCGAAAGCCTCAACGAGCAAGCGAAGAAGAAGCCGAAGACAAGCACGAACAAGCAAAGCCGAGCGCTCACGGGAACAAAGGGAACGAAGCCCTAATTCGGTTGCAAAGAGGAAATCGTCGCCGCCATTTTTTTCTTTCGTTATTTTTAGAACTAGGGTTTTGAATGAGAAAAAAATGAGGGGAAACAGGTATACTTATTCACGGCACCAATATCAAACGTGGGCCAACATTGAAATTTAAAGCCCGTTTAACTCTTAACACTTAACAAAATTTATAAAAGAATTTTAATCGATTGACAAACTCCTTTACATTATTTATGAATCCCGATTCAATTGAAATTCAATTTTCAATAGATTAAATTTTAAAATTTAATCGCCCAATTTATCCTGATAATTTGAAATTCGAGTCAATTCATCTTTCAAATATTTAAAATTCATTAAATATTTTCAATTTGAATTATTAAAATTTCAGGGTCGTTACAATCTCCCCTCCTTAAAACTTTTCGTCCACAAAAAGGAATGGTTGTTAAAATTTCATTAATATTTATACCCTACTAAATTTTTTTTTCCAAGCTCAATACTTATTAAAAATAAATAAATATAGAGTGAACTCTATATTCATGATTTGTTCACACTAGCTTTGCTCATTGATTTCTACAATCAAAACGCAAAAGTCTTTTACCAAATTTTCGACTTACAAACTCAGATTCAAACTTAAAATTCTTCATGTTAGAGATTTATATAATATATCTCTTCCAAAGCTGTGGACTTTCAAAACATTTTAAAGATCTTCTTCCTTAGTTTATTAGGTAGGAATTATGTAATTCTAATTTCAAACTATTGATTTGCCATTTAAAGTTTGAAAATACTTGCTAACTCGAAATTTAACAAGTCCATCTTCGTTCTCACAGACATTAGGCATACGCTGGCCAGGCGCAGGACTAAAAATCTCCAAGTACTAAATATACTTGCTTCAATTCCCAGTGAAAATACTTTAAAAATTCTTTTTCAAAAATGGATATGGAAAGCACGTTCCCCCATGGATCACAGTTTACCCGGCGGTTACGCTACTATCTCAGTAGAATCACTTGTAACGGTAGATTTCACATCTCTTGAATTTCGCCATGGTTGTTGCCATAGATCGCGGTCCACACGGCGGTTACGCTACTATCCCAGTAGAATCGCTTGTAACCGTAGGCATCTCGCCCCTCGAATTTCGCTTGGCATTTAGATTGCAGTTTACTCGGCGGTTGCGCCACTATCCCAGTGGAATCGCTTGTAACTGTAGGCATCTCGCCCCTCAAATTACGCTAACATACATCATAATCAACATGATCCCATCACGAGGGATTCTAGTCCAAATGGACATTCCAACTTATGGAAAATTCTACGTAGCTACGAATTTCAAATGGACACTCTTCACGAGTTCCAATACCTTCTCCAATAATAAATGGAAGGTACTTTTCCATATCCTCAGTTTAGAAAACATAATATCATATATATGTAGTACTTCATTTAACATTTCGTACATATCATATCCATGTAAGCTTACATAAGATTTCCATAACAATGACTTTCTAAACTGACGGTTTTCAAATTTACCGCATTCATATATATATAAGTTCTGAAAACCTACATATCCTATATCCATAACAAATAGAGGATTTCAAAAAAAAAATTCCTCTAAGTCGATTTAGAAATTTAAGGTTATCTCAAACCCAATTCATATTCATAATTCCATTTATTATCGACTTTCACATTCGATTTGGATTTCACGTTACATCGTCAATTCTCAACACAGAATTGATGTCTACCAATATATAACCTCTGAGCTCGTACGTCTCAGAGAAGGGTGTTAAGCTAAGAGAATAAATTCTCCGCCACTAACAGATATATATTTAATAGAGATCAATTGCTATGTCATCAATTCACAATGTTAGACATACAATCCAAACCATCATCTGAAATTCAAAACTCAACTTATATTGTCTTTGGTGTCGAAGTTAAACTCAATTTAACTTAACGACTCAATCTTTTTGAAAAATTTCAAATTGAACTAATTGTTCAAATTTCTCATTTAACTTTTCAACTTCGATTTCGAAAATAAATTTCAAATCATTTATCCCTTACGGGATATTTTCACAACATTTCATATTTGGAAAAACATTTCCATACTTATTTAAAAATAAGTTATTCACAAATCTAATTTATTTTCAACATTTGAAAATATTCGATATACTTAAATCAAAATTAAGTATATATTTCATCTTTTAAGGAAATCATTCTCTTTTACACATTTATTTGAGTTAAAACGAATGTTACGTAAAACATCGTTACGACAACTCAAAATCACTAGTATAGGGATTCGAAATTTAGATAGATGTATAAATCCCAATACTATACAAAACATTTCCTTTCGGAAATCATTTACTATAATAATAGTGTTATAGTCCACTATTTCCTTTTATTCGAAAACGTCTATTTCAACAATGAATGTTGAAATCTATGGTTTCGATATTCAATGCCTTTGAAAATATCTTTAAAACAATTAACTTCGTTTTAAAATATCGATTTCCCAAAACATGTCCATTTTATTCAATAATATATTCACTGTCCAAAATCGTGGATATACTTCATTTAACAAGCTATAAGATTTACTTATCAAAATAAGCCATTTTCGGATTTATAAACAACGTTTATAAATTCTATTCCTATTTATAAAGACTTCAATTTATAGTTTGAATTCCGCATACTTTTCACAATATTGGTTTTAAACCAACTTCAAATTTTCCAATACTAAGTTTTCCACTTAACTTAATTCTCTGCAAGTTCAAATTTAAATTCATCACTGAATCTATTAAATTTATTATGGATTGTCATGTTGACAACTTCAAAATTTTCAAATCTAATTCCCATTTGAACTTTGCATCCACTTCCTATTTCCAAAATAATCAACTAGTTCTTTAGTAAATCCTTTCGTTGAATTGATTTTCACTTTAATCACATTTGATTTATTCACATTGGATTTTACTAACATTCATTCATATTCAATTAGTTTACTGTCACTAATTTATATTCAGTTAGTCTGTTTTCAATTCAAATCAAATTTGATTCTATTTAAATTTACGTATCTTTCAATTTGAATTCAATTACTTAGCTTCCAATTTCCATTAATTCAATTTCATTAACACTTAATGAATTTCTATACAATCAACTATAATCATCTACAACCGGTGCACATTCAACATAACCAAATTTATTTACTTTGCTTACATTCAATTTGGTTTAATACCTTTAATTTCAATTGGTTTATATTCTAATTCAGATTGAATTCTAATATTCACTATATTCACAACTTCTTAACTTAAAGTTTTATTCAACTCTTAACAACAACATTTCTAATCCAGGTTCATTTACTAATTCACTTTTACAATATAAAGTTGAATTTCCTTTATATAACTCAAATTCATATTCATTACTTCACTTTATTAATTCATTTTGATATCAAATTCAACCTCATTCAACATCACTTAAGCTATATTTCATTTCTAAAGTCATTTTATTTAACTTTTACCAAAGTCAAATTCATATCACTATCCAAAATTCAAATTTTGTTTCAAGTCCAAATGAACCAGTAATGAACCAGACTGGAATGATGGCAACTGCAAATGACCAGTGGATAATACATGATCAAGTGAGCACATGCATATGACCCTAGTGAAACAGTGAATGCACCAACCATCTACAGACAAATCAAACAACAAAAGTACAGTGGTCAACACTTACGAATACAGACAGTTCAAAACACCAAACCAATCTTCAGACAATATAAATGCAGACCAAAAATTGAATGAAACAGGTCAAACAGATATGCAGTGACAAAATGGATGCAAAGCTCTATAAATCAGAACAAAACACTCCAGTATGAATGCAAACTATACAATAGTGAATAATGCAAAGGCAGACTAAGTGAATCAACTACCAAGTATAGATGGAATGGAATGAATCAAAACAGCTAACTCACATGACAACTACTAACAACAAAGAAACCACAACAGATCTCACTGCAAAGAGAAGTGCCACAGTGAAACTCAAACACCAGCATGAAACAAAATGCATCTCAAATAAATGCAGACAGAACAGTGAGGTACAAATATCAACTTGGATGCACATTGCAATGTATATGCAACCAAATAGGGTAACAGAAGTGAATGCAGTTAACATTGGGTGAAGTGGAAGAACAGTGCAACTCCATGCCAATCAACCAAGCAGGAATACAACAACTGGAACCGATCACAAGTGCAACCACTACAATGTATATGAGGTGCAGACCACAGAATCAAAATTTACAATGAAATCAAAATGCAAATATCAACATTGATGCACTGCAGTTCGACAGACCAACCAAGGATGAAACAAGAAAAGTGGTGAATGACCAAGTTCAAAATATAAGTATTAATCTACTCGAAGTCAAAGCCTACAGAAAATCAGGATATTCAATACCGAGAGAATCAAAGAATTCATAGCCGTGTGTGACCAATTCAAAATCAAAAACCAGTGGTAAACAATTTTCTCAAAAATTCAAAGCCGTGAAAATCACGAAATCAAGAATATGCGAATTCGAACTAGATGTGGGGGGGGGGGAAACCACTCACCTTCGATTGGAACGGGCGCGAGCGAGAGATGATCTAGCTACTAAAGTTGAAGCTGTGGCCCTCTAGAAGACGAGCGCGATCGAAGTAGGAACGGCGCTTCGCAAAGCCCTAATTTTGAAGACGACGAGGCCGAAGTCCAGAATTTCGCCGGAGAGAAGTCGAAGCTCCAATTCGCCAGCGAGACGAACAAAGACCCAAAGCCCTAGTTCGCCAGAGAATCGAGAAATCGCCGAAGCCCTAAGTTTTTGAAAACCCTAATCTCGAAAGCCTCAACGAGCAAGCGAAGAAGAAGCCGAAGCCAAGCACGAACAAGCAAAGCCGAGCGCTCACGGGAACAAAGGGAACGAAGCCCTAATTCGGTTGCAAAGAGGAAATCATCGCCGCCATTTTTTTCTTTCGTTATTTTTAGAAATAGGGTTTTGAATGAGAAAAAAAATGAGGGGAAACAGGTATACTTTATCACGGCACCAATATCAAACGTGGGCCAACATTGAAATTTAAAGCCCGTTTAACTCTTAACACTTAACAAAATTTATAAAAGAATTTTAATCGATTGACAAACTCCTTTACATTATTTATGAATCCCGATTCAATTCAAATTCAATTTTCAATAGATTAAATTTTAAAATTTAATCGCCCAATTTATCCTGATAATTTGAAATTCGAGTCAATTCATCTTTCAAATATTTAAAATTCATTAAATATTTTCATTTTGAATTATTAAAATTTCAGGGTCGTTACAATCTCCCCTCCTTAAAACTTTTCGTCCACGAAAAGGAAAGGTTGTTAAAATTTCATTAATATTTATACCCTACTAAATTTTTTTTCCAAGCTCACTTATTAAAAATAAATAAATATAGAGTGAACTCTATATTCATGATTTGTTCACACTAGCTTTGCTCATTGATTTCTACAATCAAAACGCAAAAGTCTTTTACCAAATTTTCGACTTACAAACTCAGATTCAAACTTAAAATTCTTCATGTTAGAGATTTATATAATATATCTCTTCCAAAGCTGTGGACTTTCAAAACATTTTAAAGATCTTCTTCCTTAGTTTATTAGGTAGGAATTATGTAATTCTAATTTCAAACTATTGATTTGCCATTTAAAGTTTGAAAATACTTGCTAACTCGAAATTTAACAAGTCCATCTTCGTTCTCACAGACATTAGGCATACGCTGGCCAGGCGCAGGACTAAAAATCTCCAAGTACTAAATATACTTGCTTCAATTCCCAGTGAAAATACTTTAAAAATTCTTTTTCAAAAATGGATATGGAAAGCACGTTCCCCCATGGATCACAGTTTACCCGGCGGTTACGCTACTATCTCAGTAGAATCGCTTGTAACGGTAGATTTCACATCTCTTGAATTTCGCCATGGTTGTTGCCATAGATCGCGGTCCACACGGCGGTTACGCTACTATCCCAGTAGAATCGCTTGTAACCATAGGCATCTCGCCCCACGAATTTCGCTTGGCATTTAGATTGCAGTTTACTCGGCGGTTGCGCCACTATCCCAGTGGAATCGCTTGTAACTGTAGGCATCTCGCCCCTCAAATTACGCTAACATACATCATAATCAACATGATCCCATCACGAGGGATTCTAGTCCAAATGGACATTCCAATTTATGGAAAATTCTACGTAGCTACGAATTTCAAATGGACACTCTTCACGAGTTCCAATACCTTCTCCAATAATAAATGGAAGGTACTTTTCCATATCCTCAGTTTAGAAAACATAATATCATATATATGTAGTACTTCATTTCACATTTCGTACATATCATATCCATGTAAGCTTACATAAGATTTCCATAACAATGACTTTCTAAACTGACGGTTTTCAAATTTACCGCATTCATATATATATAAGTTCTGAAAACCTACATATCCTATATCCATAACAAATAGAGGATTTCAAAAAAAAAATTCCTCTAAGTCGATTTAGAAATTTAAGGTTATCTCAAACCCAATTCATATTCATAATTCCATTTATTATCGACTTTCACATTCGATTTGGATTTCACGTTACATCGTCAATTCTCAACACAGAATTGATGTCTACCAATATATAACCTCTGAGCTCGTACGTCTCAGAGAAGGGTGTTAAGCTAAGAGAATAAATTCTCCGCCACCAACAGATATATATTTAATAGAGATCAATTGCTATGTCATCAATTCACAATGTTAGACATACAATCCAAACCATCATCTGAAATTCAAAACTCAACTTATATTGTCTTTGGTGTCGAAGTTAAACTCAATTTAACTTAACGACTCAATCTTTTTGAAAAATTTCAAATTGAACTAATTGTTCAAATTTCTCATTTAACTTTTCAACTTCGATTTCGAAAATGAATTTCAAATCATTTATCCCTTACGGGATATTTTCACAACATTTCATATTTGGAAAAACATTTCCATACTTATTTAAAAATAAGTAATTCACAAATCTAATTTATTTTCAACATTTGAAAATATTCGATATACTTAAATCAAATTTAAGTATATATTTCATCTTTTAAGGAAATCATTCTCTTTTACACATTTATTTGAGTTAAAACGAATGTTACGTAAAACATCGTTACGACAACTCAAAATCACTAGTATAGGGATTCGAAATTTAGATAGATGTATAAATCCCAATACTATACAAAACATTTCCTTTCGGAAATCATTTACTATAACAATAGTGTTATAGTCCACTATTTCCTTTTATTCGAAAACGTCTATTTCAACAATGAATGTTGAAATCTATGGTTTCGATATTCAATGCCTTTGAAAATATCTTTGAAACAATTAACTTCGTTTTAAAATATCGATTTCCCAAAACATGTCCATTTTATTCAATAATATATTCACTGTCCAAAATCGTGGATATACTTCATTTAACAAGCTATAAGATTTACTTATCAAAATAAGTCATTTTCGGATTTATAAACTGTTTGCACAAAAAATGGACAAACACCTCAAAGTTGTATGATTTAGTAGATCTTATGTTATTCTTAGTAATTTGAGCGACTTATGCAAATACGTAAAAAACAGGGGCTAAATTGTAAAAAGACACGCAGATTTATAGTGGTTCAGCCAGAATGTGCCTACGTCCACTTTATATGTTATTTCTCTTCTTTTTTTATGATTACAAGTACAAAGCTTTGATACAAGTAAAAGAAAGTTGTTTGAAGAGTTCCTTCCGTGCTTGAGCTCTCAAACTTGTCCCCATTGCTGTACCTCTGCCCCTCTATTTATAGAGTGAGGCTGGGGGTAGGGGTCTAGGACGTGTATAGTTGCTGATGGGCCTGGGCTGATGTGATCTGGCCTGGTACATCTTGGTTCGTCATTGCTTGGTTCGGAGGTGGTTGGAGTGTAGGATGGATCGGTAATTGATTGGACCGGTGGTGGGATGGTGAGGTTGATCCGGTGTGGAGATGGTTCGGCAGGAGGTGATTTGGTGGGAGTTGGGAAGGTTGGTTCGGTTGGTTCGGCAGGAGGTGGTTCGGGTGAGGTCTGCCGAATGGTGCCTGCCGAATGGGGTTGAGCGAGGTCTGCCGAATGGTGCCTGTCGAATGGGTCTGCCGAATGAAGCAAGTTTCTTGGTCTCGAGGTCTTCTGGGTGAGAACACGCCCAACATTTGCCCCCCAAAGCGGGGCATATTCTTGAATATGGCGTGCTTTGTTTTTGGTTGTTTATCCTAGGCACTCCCATCCGGTCTCAGAAACGAACCGGTGGTCCGGCTATCTTTCCTTTCCTCTATAAGTAGGGGCTCCGTACTCTTGTTGTTTCCTTACCGATCGAAAAGTGCCGAGCCAAACTCTCAACACCGAATCATTTACAGTGCCGAACTAGGCTGGTTTTGCCGGATCAGGTGAGGTTTCCCTTCCTCGCCGAATGACCACTAAGTTTTATACTACCGAATGGGTCTTTCGAGAATGCCGGATGGGCTGTGGTTTTTGGGGATGAGGATACCGAATGGTTTTTTTTTTTGGTAGTGCCGAATGGGCCAGTACCGGATGAAACCGATGACTTTAAATGCCGAATGAATATGAGAACTGCCGAACGGCCTTGAGGATTTGGCATTTACTTTACCAAATGACAACGGGAGTTTGAACATTCTGATTTTACGAGTGAAATTCCATATTATATGCTTACTTGTTTACATCCTTTGTTCTAACACTATGCTTTTCCGGTGTTGTAGATAATGTCCCGTAAAGCGGAAACCCGATCAGACAAAAGAAAATCCGGGGGTGAAAGAGGTTCCTCTGTCGTGCCCCCAGCTCAGCCGAATCCAGAACGCCACGAACCAACCCCGAGATCGTTAGTGGACGGGTACGGTCCGCAGGAGCTTCTGAATTCTCCCCCGGACTGCTATCCCAGCTCCCTTAAGGAAGAGCAGCTTGATGCCATCTCTCGCTCTTTCGGAATTGACAGGGCGCGAATGCTGTTGCCGGGGAAAGATGTTATGCCATACGACCCTCCTGAAGGGTTCTTTGCTTACATCAGATACCACTGCATGTGTGGTGCCATTCCGCCTCTTAATGCTTGGGTAGCCAGCTTCCTCACATATCTCAAGGTGGCCCCATTCCAGCTTCAACCCAACTCCTATGCTATACTAGTGAGCCTCTTCATTATTTTCCAGAGGAAGTATGGTCGTGCTCCTTCCAACCGGGAGATCCGGTACTTGTATAATTTAAGGGGCTATAAGAAGGGGTCCCCATACATTAGCTTGGAGTCAGCTGTGACCTTCAAGCCGGTCTTGGACCTGTACTCTAAATTCAGCATGTTCAAGAAAGAGTGGTTCTTTGTTAGGGACGACTCCGTTTCAATCCGGCGCTTTACCTCTGGATGTAAGTTGATGCTTTTACTTATAATTTCTATTCCGATTGCGATGCTTCTTCTCATACTTTCTCATTTTTGCTAGCGACAGGTGGCTTTCCGGTTGTGGAGACTGACCGCCTGGTTCATACGGCGGCTGAGATAGAAGCCATTCTTGGGAAATATAGATCATCTGCCTTCTTGATTAGAAATGCGATTCTTCTGGAATATAACTTAATCCTTCCGTAGCAGTCTGTAGTTAAGCTGAGGGAAACGGCGGAGGAGAGGGCGGCTGCTCAGACCAAGGAAGGTGTTACGGCAGAGAGTAGCAAGAGGAAACCTTTCACAAAACCTCCAGCTGTCGGAGGTAAGAAACTCAAGAAATCGGACGGTCCCTCCCCCAGCAATTGTCCACTTACCCGGGAGGAGGAAGACATAGAGGAGGAAAGAGGCGAGGGTGGAGATGGTCGGGATGGTGACAAAGGTGGCGATGGCATCGGGGCCCTACTTCCTGGGCAAGCGGGCGAGATTCAGGAGTGGACGGATGATGCATTCCACCAGGCTTTTGAGGGGTTGGATGAGGATCCGGCTTTGGCAGAGAAGACCGGGAAGGCGGACAAAGCCGGGACTGGTGCAAGTGAGTCTTCTCCGACCATTCCAGCCAAGGTGGCTCCGACGACTCAAGGTGAACTCTTGACTCCTGCATGCTTCATTAATGATAGGGACTTAGGAATATTTTATGACCCGCTCCCGTCCTGGAATGAAATCCAGGACTTATTGCAGTATCCCACTCCTCCCCAGGGTTTGTACAACCACAGCTGTGTTTCTTTTCCTTTTTTAACTTGTAATTTACCGCGTTTCTCGAATCGTATAGTGATGTAAGTTTGTGACACTTGTTCTTTATATCAGGAGCAGGCAAGACGTCCAAAGCTTCAGACCTTCGACACAGGCTTGAGCAATATAAACTTTCCAAAACTTCTGCTAAGCCGAAGCCCTCGACCCAACGCTCCGGGGATGTAGTCGGCTACCGTCCTCTTCTTAGGGTCATCGAAGAGGGTATTCAGCAGAGGAAGAGGAGTCATCCTTTATCCGAAACTTCGCCCGGTCCTCAGCTTCTGGCTCAGCCTCTTCATGATATCACTGAAGAGGGTAGCGAGTTTGCACCCTCTCCGCACCCGTCCAGAAACCCTTCCGTCACTCATATCGACCATCCTGACTTGGCTCGTAATCCATTTGCGGGTCATCCTGATATGGATCCAAGTTCCCACGACATTACCTTTGATGAGGTTACTGGTGAGCACCTTCTTCCCCGCAATCCCTTGGTACGGGTGCTTGATGAAGCTAAGTCCTTAGATCTTGATCTACTTACCACTCGGATAGTTACCATGGGAGATGAGGCCAAGGCTAATATTGATCGGGTGGCGGAGGAGACTAAAAAGCTGATGGGGCATCATGCCCGGCTGGTTAAGGCCGGAGAGGAGATTGGGAGCGCCAATATCCGACTTCGATTGGTGGTTTCGGATCAGGCCAAACAGCTTGCGGATCAGTCTATTCAGATTTCTCAGCATGAGGCTGCTACTGGGCGACTAAGGAAAACCATGGAAGAGGCCAGTCGGGCCGAATTACGGAAAATGGAAGCTACTTGCAAAGAACGGATTGACATGGCTATTGCCACGGTGGATGAGGTTCGGAAAGCGGATCTCGAGCAGGTGGAGGAGTTGTCCGGGAAACTTGAGGCTGCAGAGCTTGCTCAAGCCAAGTTGAGGGAGGAGATGGAGGCAATGCGGGGATCCCTTCTGGTTGACTGCTCGAGATACCGATTGGAGAGAGATGCCGCCATTGGGAGGTTGTCGGCTTCCGAGGCCCGGATGAGGGAGTTTGAGGAGAATGAGGGGATGATGGACGAAATGCTCCAGGATATGTACTTCCGTACCTGGAAGCAGGGCAACCTGTCCTGGATGGATGATTATCCCAAGGTCATGGCTAAGATTTATCTCCGGGCTCTGGAGGAGGCTAAGGCTGATGCAGATAAAGAGGGTGGAACGGTCTTCAGTATGGATGTGGTCACTGCCCAGTTTACCAAGGAGGAGAAAGTGGCGGTAAAGGAGGGTATGCGGCTGCTTGCTGCTGAGGAGGCAGGTGTGCAGGTGGAGGATGACGACTAGGATGGTCAAGAAGCAGGTGCTGGTAAGTCTTCCTTTCTAGTCTTTCCGTTAACTTGGTTACTTATCGCTAATGAATTCTTTTTACGATCGGACAGGAGGGCAACAGAGCAAGGACAAGACTCCGACGCAACCGGCTCCCTGATTAGACCTGGAAAATTCTTTTTGTAGACTTGACATGGTTGTATACGTTAGTCTTAAGACAGTAGAGTAACTTCTAAGTTGTAATTCTTGATACTTGTAACAATCAACATTATTCTTGACGTGTAATTTTTTAACTTAAGCTGATTTTGTCGTTTCTTGAATATTTGTTGCTATTTCGACATATCGTATGAGAAATGTAGCTATGTATATTCTTGTAATTAAATTGTGTTTGATGTTAGACTCTGGTTCTAAACCATAATTTTATGACTTGCAATATTAGCGTGTGGTGTGAACAAATTATAGTCATGTATTTGTACACAAAAGAAGAAAATACCGCCTTTCATGTTTTAATCGTAGATGGCAGTCTTGAATATCTTGTAGGACCGAGCATGGAATGTAGTCGAATGTCCTGCCACTGTGAGTCCCTACACCCATTGGCGAGTATCTCCTACTCTGTATCATGTACTTTAGGGATTGTTATAGGGGATAGGAAAAAAAGCTTTTTAAGTAAAATTGAAATACGTGAAATAGTAAAACTTCCAATCACGGAAGGTCTTCGATGTGCTTAAGTTCGTGGCAAACGGGTTTTGTAGTCACTTTCCCTAGCTGTGGGTCTTGGAGACATTTGTCACCCATCTTACGCCTCCGCGGGGAGTTAATTCTTTTTTACCACAGCCGCACTTAAGACACATCGGAGCCGAGATCGCGCACAGTAACTACCCGGGCCATTATGGCCCGTAATCGTGGGTATTATTCTATTTACTGTGGCCGGCTAGCGTGGGTGCCGATCGTCAACTGTGAACTGCCCCTGGCTGGCCACACCTTATGTTGGGGCTTATAGTCGGTTCACAGTTGCCAGCGAGCCTAACGCCGTAATGAGCTGCCTCGGCTATAGTCGGCCATCTCGGTGGCTTATAATCGGCTCATTACAGTTGGCTTTAAGGGCCGTCGCGAGCAGTGAGTTAACCCACAGCAGAGGGATGCTGGAGCGAAAGTGTCTCATTGGCGAGGGCATAGATTCGCATAGTACCTGTTGGGTCTTGTCCACGTGAAGTTGCATTGTGGAGTGCTTTGAATAGAAATGCTATATACTCATGATTTTGTTCAACAGAAAAGGATAAAGTTAACAAGCAGCCAAGATACAAAGGAACAAGTTAAAAAAGAGACAAGGTTTTTTAAAGTGGTTCGGCACGAAAAGGCCTACGTCCACTGATTCTCTTTGTTAATTCACTTCATATGGGCAGTACAAGTTAAGAAAAGTATCGACGGAGGTGTTGGATGTTCCATGCCCTCTGGAACACCTCTCCGTCCACTGTTGACAAAATATAGGCTCCGTTGTGGAGATCTTTATGAATTACATATGGTCCATCCCAGATTGGGTCTAGTGCTCCGGGGCGAGGGAAGATTCGCTTGAGGACAAGATCCCCTTCTTGCAAGGTACGATGCTTGACTTTGGAGTTGTATTGTGCTGCCACTTTTTGCTTGTGGGCTGCTGTTTTGAGGATTGCATCGTTTCTTCTCTCCTCGATTAGATCCAAAGACATGTGAAGGAGTTCTTCGTTCTCTTCTGGGTTATAGTGGATCCGACGATGGGAAGGCACAATAGTTTCAACTGGGAGCATAGCCTCCGATCCGTATGCCAAAGAGAAAGGAGTGTGCCATGTCGATGTTCTGAAAGATGTGCGATAGGCCCATAGTGCCGTAGGAAGTTCATCCACCCAAGCGCCCTTTGACTTTTCGAGCTTCTTTTTTATTAGAGTTTTCAGAATTTTGTTGACTGCTTCGACTTGTCCGTTTGCCTGGGGATATGCTACGGATGAGAAGCTTTTATGAATTCTGTGTTCTTGGCACCAGTTGGCGAATTCCTCGCTGTCAAATTGAAGTCCATTGTCTGATATGATTTTGAGTGGGACTCCGTACCTGCATAGAACATTTTTGATCAAGAAGTTAATAACTTTTGCTGAAGATACTTTATTTAGAGGTTCCGCTTCCACCCATTTGGTGAAATAATCAACTGCCACTATAGCATATTTGGCCCCGCCTCGGCCCATTGGTAGCTCGCCGATTAAGTCAATTCCCCATATCGCGAAGGGCCAAGGGCTGGTCATCTGAGTAATCTCGGTTGTTGGTAGCCGAGGGATCTTAGCAAATTTTTGGCATCTGTCACACTTCTTGACGAAATCTAAGGCGTCCTTGCTTAAGGTGGGCCAGAAATATCCGTATCGGAGTATCTTTTTTGCTAATGTTTGCCCCCCGGTGTGATCTCCACAGCTCCCCTGATGGATGCTGGATAAGATTTCCTTGGCTTCCCTTCCGGCGACACACCTTAATAATGGGTTAGAGAAACCGCACCGATAGAGGATGTCTTCTTGTATTGTATAGCGGGACGCTTTCCTCAAGATTTTCTTGACTTCATTACGCCCGTTGGGTAGTGTGCCACTTTGTAGGTAGTCTCGGATGGGAGTCATCCAAGTTGCTTCTTCGGCTGCGGCTATCAGATTCACTTGCTCAAAACTTGGGACCGTTTGCTTTGAAATGGTTACTGCCCCGAAGATGGCGATGTCTCTCATACTCGCTTGCTTTGCCAATTCGTCGGCCTCTTGGTTCTCTTCCTGAGGGATGTGTTTGACTAAGTACTGATCCAATCGGCTGAGAAGCAACTTGGTCTTCTTTAGATATGCTATGAGTCGTTCCTCTCGAGCTTGGAATTCTCCTAGTATTTGATTAACAATAAGTTGAGAATCGCTGTGAAGACACAAAGAATTGGCTCCGATTTCTATGGCAATTTCTAGTCCAGCTATCACTGCTTCATATTCTGCATCGTTGTTGGTGGCAGCGAACTCCAACCTTATAGCATAGTGCAGTTTATTTCCCCTGGGAGTGATTATTACCACACCTGCCCCCGAGCCTTGTTCGTTAGATGCACCGTCCACAAAGAGATTCCACTTGATATCTTCCGTTATTTCCAGTTGCTCCTTATCCTCGTTGGTAGTGAATTCTGCAATGAAATCAGCCATGGCTTGTCCCTTGATGGCGGTGCGAGGGTGATAGGTGATATCATATTGACTCAGCTCAATACACCATTTAAGTAGTCGCCCGGAAGTGTCGGGACGATGGAGTACCTGCCTCAGTGGTTGATCGGTCAGAACTTTGATGGAATGGGATTGGAAGTAGTGACGTAGTTTTCATGAAGTGATTAGTAAACAGTATGCTAACTTTTCAAGTTTAGGATATCTGACTTCTGCCCCAGTAAACCTTTTACTGACGAAGTAAACTGGTCGTTGCGTGCGGTTGTCTTCCCTTACCAAGGCAGCGCTTAAAGCGTGAGATGACACAGCAAGGTATAGGTATAATTTTTCGCCTTCGCTTGGGGTCGAGAGTACCGGTGGTTTCTGGAGGTGTTCGATTAGGTTAAGGAAAGCGGTTAGGCATTCGTCCGTCCATTCGAACTTTCCTTTATCTTTCTTTAGAGCTTCGAAAAAGGGGACGCACTTGTCCGTTGCTTTGGAGATGAATCGGCTTAGGGCGGCCACTTTTCCATTTAGGCTTTGCATCTCCTTTCGGGTGGAAGGTATCTTGATGTCCCTTAATGCTCGGACTTGTTCAGGGTTTGCTTCTATCCCTCTGGCATGAACGATGAATCCTAAGAATTTCCCTGACGACACACCGAAGGAGCATTTTAGTGGATTCAACTTCATTCCATATTGCCGAAGTACTTGAAACATCTCGCCTAGGTGGCTTACGTGATCTTTGGCTTTCCGCGATTTCACCAGCATGTCGTCCACATATACTTCCATAGTTTGTCCTATTAGCCCTGCAAACATCTTGTTGACGAGGCGCTGGTAGGTGGCTCCTGCATTTTTAAGTCCGAAAGGCATCACTTTGTAGCAGTATAAACCCCGGTCGGTGATGAAACTAGTGTGGTCTTGGTCGGGAGCATGCATAGGAATTTGGTTATATCCTGAGTATGCATCCATAAAAGATAGGAGTTCGTGCCCGGCTGTGCTGTCTACAAGTTGGTCGATTCTGGGAAGCGGGAAGCAATCCTTTGGGCAGGCGTCGTTTAGGTTGGAGAAGTCAATGCAGGTCCGCCACTTCCCATTAGCCTTCTTTACTAGTACCGGGTTGGCGATCCATTCTGGGTAAACAGCTTCTCGTATGAAGTCATTGGCGAGTAGATTCTTTACTTCTTCATCGAGGGCTGCTGATCGCTCTGCCCCCATACTTCTCTTTTTTTGTTTTACAGGCGCCTTGGTAGGATCAATGTTTAATACGTGGCATGCTATGTCAGGGGAGATTCCGGTCATGTCAGCGTGTGACCAAGCGAACACATCCAAGTTGTGGCGGAGAAAATCAATGAGTTGTTCTTTCAATTCAGCTTTCAGCTGGGACCCAATTTTCAGTAGCCTACTTGAGTCGTGCCTGTCTACAGATATAAACTCCATAGCTTCTGCAGGCTCGGCGGTGGCCTCCTCCTCTTTGTCCCTAGGGTCTAATTCATTGAAAGGGTCGCTGGTGTATCGAAGAGGAGGGGCTTTCTTTAGTTGCTATGCTTCAAGGCTTTTTGTGCAGAGGGCAATCTCTACACTTTTCCCTTTATCTTTCCTGTGGTTGTTGCGAAGTTCGGTTACATAGCAGTCTCGTGCAATATCCTGGTCTCCTTCCACTTCCCCTACCCCATTGTTTGTTGGAAATTTCATTTTCAGGCACCATGGGGCTAGGACAATCTGGAAGTCAGATAAGGCTGGTCTTCCTAAGAAGGCATTGTAGGCCGAATGGTTTTCTATCAGCACAAACGTCTGTTTCCTTACAACGGAGCGGGGATGGCTTCCAATCTCAACAAAGAGGTCCAGCTGCCCGAGGGGCATCTTCGCATCTCCAGTGAAACCGTGTAGTGGTTTATCGCAGGGAGATACATCCTTCATTGATAGCTTCATTTTGTCGAATGCGTGTTTGAAAAGGATATTTACAGAGCTTCCAGTGTCTACCAGGATTCGGTAAACTTCGGCGGGACCGAGTCGGGCAGAGATAACCATGGGATCCATGTGAGGGTACTGTCTTCCTTCTAGGTCGCGTTTACTGAATATGATGTCATCGCTTTCTTTCCGCTTTGGGTGGCGCTCTTCTATAACCGTATTGACACAATCTTTATTGTCTCTAAGCGACTTCCCATATCTTTCCATCTCTCTCCAACTTCTGTCTGCGATGTGCGGACCTCCTGAGATGGTATGGACCACTATCTTCTCTTGACTAGAGCTGCTAGCGTTGCGGTTTCCTCTGTCGGTCCCTGGTGAGGGTAGCCTTGGGTTTTCATTGGCAGGGGCTGGAGTCCTGTCTTGGCTTTTTACATAACGTTCCAGTTTCTTCCTTCTGATGTGTTCCTCAATCAGATCTCGGAGATGATGGCATTCGTTGGTATCATGTCCGTGAGATTCGTGGAAGCGGCAGAATTTTCCAGACTTCTGTGCGTTATCTGATTCCTTCTTGTATGGTGGGCGTTTGTATCTAACTTCGCCTTGGGTGGCAAGGAAGATATTTTCGACGGTCTCGTTCAAAGGGGTGTAAGTGTCAAATCTTGGTCCTGGCCGATATAGGCGCTTTTCTACCTTCTTGCCCCCAGCATTGTCTCTGGAATCATTTCTTCGAACGTCCCTCGCCACGGCAGGGGCGTTGCCATGGGTCGTCTTACTTTGCTGTCCTGACTGCCCCTCAACGGCAGCATCCTCAAGCCTCATGTATTTCCCGGCTTCATGGAAGAAATCGGGTAAAGTAGCTGGTTTTTCTTTTGTCAATCTTCTAGCAAATTTAGTGTCCGGATGCACCCCACTGCAGAGGGCCATTAGGATAAGCTTCTCATCGGCATCTTGAACTGCGGCTGCTGCGGCGTTGAATCTGGTTAGGTATTGCTGCAGCTTTTCTCCGGGTTTCTGTTTGACGTTGGATAAGGAATAAGCGTCCTTAGGTTGCTCCACATGAATGCGGAACTGATTGATAAATTTTTCTTTCAACATTTCCCATGAGCTGATGGATCCTTGGGGTAGATGACAGAACCAGGAGGTAGCAAGATCTGCTAAGAAGAGCGGAAAGCATTTGCACAGTACTCCCTCTATTGCTCCACTCATGAGCATATGCTGCGTGTACCTCTGTAAGTGTACAACGGGATCGGAGGTTCCTTTGTAGGGTTCCATTGTTGGCATCTTCCATTCTCGGGGGGTGATAGCAATTTCGATATTGCGGGCGAAAGGGCTGGTTACCCTAGCGCCTATCCCTCGATCTCTTTGCTCCCGCTGGACACACTCTCTGAATAAGCGTGCCATCCTTTCATCAGAACTTGGAGCGGATAGAAATGAGTTTGGTTCTGTTCTGTGGGATTGATTCCGTCCAAACGACCTGTAGGGATGGTATCGTCTATCATTCCTCATATTTTCCAGTGGCTGCCTTTGATCTTCTGGGAGCACGCTTGGGTCAGCTACAGTTGGCCCTTGCCTTGATCTCCCCCTGTTGGGTTCTGATCTAAGCACTTCCTCGGGTCCAACTTCGGGCTGAACTCTAGCTCGGCCCCGTTCACTGGTGTTTCTGTTGTTAGGCAGCATGACAGGCTCAGCTACAGTTGACCTTCGCCCGGTACCTTCCCCGTTGGGTTCGGTACCAAACGTTTCCTCAGGCCTAACTTCGGGCTGTGCTCGGTCTCGGCTCCTACCACGGCTACTTCTGCCGTTAGCTCCTTCGAAGAAGGAAGATCTTTGCTGTCTCTGAGATCCTCCAGACTGGGACTCGCCCCATGATTCAGTGTTGCGGTTGGATTCTTCAGCGTCCCTCAAGCGTGACATGAGATGGTCCACCAAGGCTTCCTGCTGGGACGTGAAGCGGTTAGTTACTTCAACAACAACTCTGTCCAAATCTGCCCTAGTAATTGCTGCAGGCTGTTCTGTGGCAGGAGTGGTTGGGTTAGCCTGTCCTTCATTTGTTACCGTTGCTGGAGGAGGACGATTTACTTGATTCGTGACAGCTGGATCTGGAAGACTGCTGGATGCGATGATTTTTCCTTTGTTAACATCTTTTCTCTGTTTGGGAGGCATGTTTTCCAAGTGGCGGACGATGCTGTTAGGAAAACTTGTTAAGTAGGTGAAGCTGAAGGTCCTGAGTTCATTTCTCAGTGAAAGCACCAAAAATGTTTGCACAAAAAATGGACAAACACCTCAAAGTTGTATGATTTAGTAGATCTTATGTTATTCTTAGTAATTTGAGCGACTTATGCAAATACGTAAAAAACAGGGGCTAAACTGTAAAAAGACACGCAGATTTATAGTGGTTCAGCCAGAATGTGCCTACGTCCACTTTATATGTTATTTCTCTTCTTTTTTTATGATTACAAGTACAAAGCTTTGATACAAGTAAAAGAAAGTTGTTTGAAGAGTTCCTTCCGTGCTTGAGCTCTCAAACTTGTCCCCATTGCTGTAACCCTGCCCCTCTATTTATAGAGTGAGGCTGGGGTAGGGGTCTAGGACATGTATAGTTGCTGATGGGCCTGGGCTGATGTGATCTGGCCTGGTACGTCTTGGTTCGTCATTGCTTGGTTCGGAGGTGGTTGGAGTGTAGGATGGATCAGTAATTGATTGGACCGGTGGTGGGATGGTGAGGTTGATCCGGTGTGGAGATGGTTCGGCAGGAGGTGATTCGGTGGGAGTTGGGAAGGTTGGTTCGGTTGGTTCGGCAGGAGGTGGTTCGGGTGAGGTCTGCCGAATGGTGCCTGCCGAATGGGGTTGAGCGAGGTCTGCCGAATGGTGCCTGCCGAATGGGTCTGCCGAATGAAGCAAGTTTCTTGGTCTCGAGGTCTTCTGGGTGAGAACACGCCCAACATAAACAACGTTTATAAATTCTATTCCTATTTATAAAGACTTCAATTTATAGTTTGAATTCCGCATACTTTTCACAATATTGGTTTTAAACCAACTTCAAATTTTCCAATACTAAGTTTTCCACTTAACTTAATTCTCTGCAAGTTCAAATTTAAATTCATCACTGAATCTATTAAATTTATTATGGATTGTCATGTTGACAACTTCAAAATTTTCAAATCTAATTCCCATTTGAACTTTGCATCCACTTCCTATTTCCAAAATAATCAACTAGTTCTTTAGTAAATCCTTTCGTTGAATTGATTTTCACTTTAATCACATTTGATTTATTCACATTGGATTTTACTAACATTCGTTCATATTCAATTAGTTTACTGTCACTAATTTATATTCAAGTTAGTCTGTTTTCAATTCAAATCAAATTTGATTCTATTTAAATTTACGTATCTTTCAATTTGAATTCAATTACTTAGCTTCCAATTTCCATTAATTCAATTTCATTAACACTTAATGAATTTCTATACAATCAACTATAATCATCTACAACCGGTGCACATTCAACATAACCAAATTTATTTACTTTGCTTACATTCAATTTGGTTTAATACCTTTAATTTCAATTGGTTTATATTCTAATTCAGATTGAATTCTAATATTCACTATATTCACAACTTCTTAACTTAAAGTTTTATTCAACTCTTAACAACAACATTTCTAATCCAGGTTCATTTACTAATTCACTTTTACAATATAAAGTTGAATTTCCTTTATATAACTCAAATTCATATTCATTACTTCACTTTATTAATTCATTTTGATATCAAATTCAACCTCATTCAACATCACTTAAGCTATATTTCATTTCTAAAGTCATTTTATTTAACTTTTACCAAAGTCAAATTCATATCACTATCCAAAATTCAAATTTTGTTTTACTTAACAAAACCGTTTAACCATTTTAACAATTGGTTTGATTCAAATTTTATCATTTTATAAGTTATACAACTTATAATTTAAACTTCCATTTCAATAATTTATCTCATCCAGCTCAATTTATTTAACTTTCCTTTAGTTAAATTTCAAATCGTATATTTATTAATGCTAACTCAATGCAATTTAACTTTTCTAAAGTTAAAAATCTTTATTTTCAAAAAAACAATTTTATACTTCTTTAGATTTTAAAAACATTTTCTTTTAAAGTGTTTCTAGTAACTATTCATATTAAACACCATAAACTAAGCTTTGTGTAAACCAAAGCTCTGATACCACTCTGTAACATTCCCCCTTTCTGACCGCCTCCAGTCGGTAATTAAACCAACTCGAGTCGTTCAAAAAGACGGATTGTTATTTAGTTTATGTAATTTAAACAGAATCAGCCACAGAAACACAGAATAATAATATTTCATTACTATAAATCTTTTTACATACATCAGAGTTTATACAATGCATTTAACTGATACAGCGGAATATCTTAAAATACAATTTTCTTGAAAACTTAAGTGATCCTTTACTCTCTCTCTCTCTAACTTCGCTGCTCGAAAATCTTCAAGCTGTAAAAATACTCGGTCTGACCCGAGTATTACATTCAAAAGAAAATAATACACAGGTCAGTCTAATTCAAACCAGTTATTAGTGCATAGAAGCAATAATAATCAAATAGACGACAATCACAATAATTCACGTCTATCCAATCCTTTTAACAAAGAAATCGGATAACGAAAATTATAACACTTAACAGTGTTAAATAGTAAATCAGTAGATTTAAAATATCAACAGAGATAAATAAAAAATTTATCAAATCGACTAAATCAATTTAAAGCAATTGAAACTGTCACTTTAAAATCATCAAAGTTTGATTGGCTGTCGTACACGCTAATGTGTACGGCCTCGCCAATACGACATACGAAATATGAAACGAATCAATGAATCAGAACAAAAGAAACATCAATTTAAAATCTGTACTGTGTGGCTGCAGTACACACGTACATACATGTGCACTGCCTCGCTAATTCAATGCACAAGATCAAATCAAAATTTGATTCAACACAAATGCAAATGGCCTCGATTAAAATTCAAAGTGTAACTGCAACAAGGCAAATGCATGTACAAGTAAACTGATGCAGCAGTCTCATCAATACTTCAATGCTCAAGACCAGAGTACAAGCATATAAAATGCAGACAACATCAAGTTCAACACAGCAACCTCACATGCTACATGAATGAATGCCACTGACTCATGAACATAGTGACCACATCAAGTGTACAAATGAAAATATAGACTGCAGACAATAATCAAGTACTCAAGAGTACCAGATTTGTTGAACCAACTCAAACCAGTGCATGATCAATGCATTATGTGAATATGGAGAATCGAGCACAAATGCAGCAGTGCACATATGCAGACTAAACTATCAAGCTACAGAAACAAAACCAAATAAATGGTCAGAGCATACATCTACATACAGTGATGCAACTATAATGCAACAATACCAAAGTGATACAAGAACCAGATGAACAAGACATAGCAGGTGATCGAACACATGATCAATGGAGTATATATATATGAACCCAGACAAAAAGTCAGAGAGTAGTTCAAGTGATGAAGCAATACAACTCAAATCAAACTAAAATGTAACAGAGATATGCTACAGGATGGTCAGTCCAGTTCTAAACATGCAACAGAAGTGACTTTAAAATGAAGACTGCTTCAAATTAGACTCCAAATAATGTAAAGGCAACATGGCAGCAGTTCAGATGCCAGACAAACAAATGCCAAAACTCGGTGAACGTGATACCAATATCATGAATATGAGGACAAGCATACATGAAGTGTTTCAAGTCCAAATGAACCAGTAATGAACCAGACTGGAATGATGGCAACTGCAAATGACCAGTGGATAATACATGATCAAGTGAACACATGCATATGACCCTAGTGAAATAGTGAATGCACCAACCATCTACAGACAAATCAAACAACAAAAGTACAGTGGTCAACACTTACGAATACAGACAGTTCAAAACACCAAACCAAGCTTCAGACAATATAAATGCAGACCAAAAATTGAATGAAACAGGTCAAACAGATATGCAGTGACAAAATGGATGCAAAGCTCTATAAATCAGAACAAAACACTCCAGTATGAATGCAAACTATACAATAGTGAATAATGCAAAGGCAGACTAAGTGAATCAACTACCAATTATAGATGGAATGGAATGAATCAAAACAGCTAACTCACATGACAACTACCAACAACAAAGAAACCACAACAGAGCTCACTGCAAAGAGAAGTGCCACAGTGAAACTCAAACACCAGCATGAAACAAAATGCATCTCGAATAAATGCAGACAGAACAGTGAGGTACAAATATCAACTTGGATGCACATTGCAATGTATATGCAACCAAATAGGGTAACAAAAGTGAATGCAGTTAACATCGGGTGAAGTGGAAGAACAGTGCAACTCCATGCCAATCAACCAAGCAGGAATACAACAACTGGAACCGATCACAAGTGCAACCACTACAATGTATATGAGGTGCAAACCACAGAATCAAAATTTACAATGAAATCAAAATGCAAATATCAACATTGATGCACTGCAGTTCGACAGACCAACCAAGGATGAAACAAGAAAAATGGTGAATGACCAAGTTCAAAATATACGTATTAATCTACTCGAAGTCAAAGCCTATAGAAAATCAGGATATTCAATACCGAGAGAATCAAAGAATTCATAGCCGTGTGTGACCAATTCAAAATCAAAAACCAGTGGTAAACAATTTTCTCAAAAATTCAAAGCCGTGAAAATCACGAAATCAAGAATATGCGAATTCGAACTAGATGTGAGGGGGGGAAAACCACTCACCTTCGATTGGAATGGGCGCGAGCGAGAGATGATCTAGCTACTGAAGTTGAAGCCGTGGCCCTCTAGAAGACGAGCGCAATCGAAGTAGGAACGACGCTTCGCAAAGCCCTAATTTTGAAGACGACGAGGCCGAAGTCCAGAATTTCGCCGGAGAGAAGTCGAAGCTCCAATTCGCCAGCGAGACGAACAAAGACCCAAAGCCCTAGTTCGCCAGAGAATCGAGAAATCGCCGAAGCCCTAAGTTTTTGAAAACCCTAATCTCGAAAGCCTCAACGAGCAAGCGAAGAAGAAGCCGAAGCCAAGCACGAACAAGCAAAGCCGAGCGCTCACGGGAACAAAGGGAACGAAGCCCTAATTCGGTTGCAAAGAGGAAATCGTCGCCGCCATTTTTTTCTTTCTTTATTTTTAGAACTAGGGTTTTGAATGAGAAAAAAAATGAGGGGAAACAGGTATACTTAATCACGGCACCAATATCAAATGTGGGCCAACATTGAAATTTAAAGCCCGTTTAACTCTTAACACTTAACAAAATTTATAAAAGAATTTTAATCGATTGACAAACTCCTTTACATTATTTATGAATCCCGAATCAATTCAAATTCAATTTTCAATAGATTAAATTTTAAAATTTAATCGCCCAATTTATCCTGATAATTTGAAATTCGAGTCAATTCATCTTTCAAATATTTAAAATTCATTAAATATTTTCAATTTGAATTATTAAAATTTCAGGGTCGTTACAGCCTACGTCCAAAGACCCAAATACCCTTTACGTTTTTAGCATTTCAAATGTGCATAACTTTCTGTAGAAACATCGGATCACTATATCGTTTTCACCAAAAAATCATAAATTTTACAATCTTTAAAATGAGATTCATTGTTGATACCAAAAAAATCATATTTGCAGTAAGGCTGCAGTTATTCCATATATTTGCAAAGAATTCTGCAATTTTTGAAAAACATCAAATTTTCTTCAAATGTCAGCAATTATTCCATATAATTGCGGACTTTTATGCAATTATATGGAATAATTGCTGACATTTGATGCAATTATATGGAATAATTGCAGACTTCTCTGCTATTATTCCAAATAATTGCCGACTTTTCTGCAATTATTTCGTATACTTGCCATTTTTGCAATTATATGAAACGAGCGTTATGGCACGCGCTTCGCGCGTGAGTTGTTTTTCTATAAATTATATATTTTTCAACACATTCAAAAAATAAAGCATAAATATTTAATCATATTTTGCGTTGAAATTATGTGTAGTATGGTTGAATTTTTATTTCTAAGTTCCAATATCAATTATTTTTTGTTGTTTGAATTTTTTTCTATTATTAACTAAAAAAACGAATTGTAAAGAAAATTCATTTGTCAAATTATATTTTAAAGTGATTAAGATTTAATATTATTTGTTGAGCGGCGTATTGAATTTGTAAAAAAAATTATTTATTAGATCCTATTTTTAAGTGATATTAAATTTATTAATATTTGTAGAAGGTTATTTTGAATTTGTAAAGCAAGTTTATTTCTTAGATCCTAATTTTAAGGAATTTGATAATATCTATAGAGGGGCATTTCTGGTAGTTCACGCTGACACTAAAAAAGTATGACACTAAATGTATTACAACTATTATTAAAGATAATCATCAATTTTTTTCAAATGCCAGCAATTATTACATATAATTGCAGAATTTTATGCAATTCAGTGGAATAATTGTAGACTTTTCTGTCATTATTCCATATAATTACAGACTTTTCTGCAATTATATCGAAAAATCGCAGAAAAATGCAACTATACCATATAATTGCAGACTTTTATGCAATTATTGCATATAATTGTTGAATTGTCTGCAATCATACCATATAATTGCAGAAAATTATTGGATCCGCGAATAACTTTGTCTGTCATTGTTTTTACATATGTATAATGCCACTCATTAGAAAGATAATAAAATTTGTGATTTAATTGTGAAAACGGTTTGTTAATCCATCGTTTCTACAAAAAGTTATTGCGTTTTAAAGATTGATACTTAATGGGGTGCAAATTTTAATTATGGATGTGAGAATAACATCCACATATGAAGAACCAACGTTCGCCATGGAGCAGAGTGGTATTTTAGGGAAGAAAATTGCATTATTTGAAAATAGGGATGTAATTTATATCTTTTTTTGGATGATGTTTTGTGTATTAAGTTCAATTTTAGGGATGTGTCCCTTATTTTCACTGAAAATTAAGTTGTTATATTTACAATTAGAAAATAGATTATCTTAATATTAATTTAAAGGAGGGCATTTAACCAAATTAAACAACTTAACCGACATAACTAACTTAACTGAAATGACTTAACCGACTAAAACGATAAACCAGCATTAATGGCTAACCAACCGACCCTAACCAACCATTTTCAGTTCGACTAACGTCAACAAATTTCTGCCGGTTGGTTAATCGTTAATCGATTATATTTTTCATATAATTTTTCTACTACAAAACGCATATTAACAATCGGTTAATCGAAGTTAACTGCCCAATGACGATGTAAAGGTTAGTAAATAGGTGGCTTATCGCAGTTAATCGTAGGTAATCGATTGATTAAACAGTTAACCGATTAAAACAAGTAGTTAACCGCTTAAAATAAGCGATTAACCACGGTTAACCAGTCGCTAACCACTTAAAATGAGCAGTTAATCGTGTTTAATTTGGTCGGTCCGATCGGTATAGATCGACCAAAATTAACCATTGATCGGTAACAGAACCGTCGATGGCTGGTAGTTAACCGCTTTTATTAACCGTTCGGTTTGGTCAGCCGACCACAACCACCTCTAGATAAACTAATACATATTTCATTATATCACACACACTCGCGCGCGCACACACATATCAAATGATACGAGATTCATGATTGATTGAACATTTATAGCTTACAAAAGGATTAAACATGTATAACTTAGGGAAAAAACTGAAATTTCATTCGAAAAATAATAGCTAAAAAATTGAAAGATAAAATATTATGAATTACAAAATGGGTAACCTATTTGTAAAATATGAATTTATCAAGATTAATGAAATAAAATTATGAACCGAAGTATATATCTATCGCCATCGACGGCTTTGACTTTTGACTACTGTTAATTCATCGACGACTGTTACATCCATTTTTTTCAGCATAAAATATTTATCGCATGTTCAGGTATATGAAGTCAAAAGGTGGTGCAGTGCGGTAGGAGGATAGAACAAGCATTGCATTAAATAGGTTACACATTCCAGAATGGAGCATACAAAGCCAACAAAATGTGGACTAGAAACCGCACGACCAAAAGCTACACACAAAGAGTAGCGTAGTCCTAACCACAAACAGAAGCCAACGCAATTCATTTTCTAGGATGTGCCGCCACAACTAAAACATCGACAATACCAAATACTTCTCGACCATATCTTACGAAAAGCTAAAACAAACAGCACAACAAGATATTGCACACATAAACAATGAAGCTCAAGTTTCTCATGTTGTGGTCATCTTACCTAAGCAACACTAAGCTCCTAGCACCACTCTTAAACCTACTATTTCAAAATTCAAATATTCTGCCTTAACCGAAAGTTATCTCGCTTTCTGCCTAAAGCAAATTCTCTAGCCTAAACTACGTCAGCATTTTGTGCACAAAAATTAAATCAAACGGATAAAGGATACATGGTAAGATCCAGTAGCAAAGGAATGATACGGAGAAAACCCATCAGCAATCCATGTGATGTCCTTTCTATTATAAATGGAAAGCACTGTAGTAGAAAAACAGATCGAACTATTTATTCAGAGAATTTTGCGATGTCAAATTTGTATTAGATCTTCATTAAATTATTTGCTTGTATTAAGATTGAACACAAACAATAGTTAAGGATTTGGACCCGTGGACGTAGGATTTCTTAATATATGTACCATGCATATTTCTGTGTCTTTACATTTCAACATTTAATTTCTAGTATTCTATGTTGGATTTGTTTAAATTCGAATTAGTTCGCTTAGGCATTTTAGCAAACAATTAATTTGCAACCACCTTAATTGTATAACCATTCAAGAAACATAATTACTATTTAATGGTAATTTAATATTCCTTAAATTATCTAATTCATAATCGCATAAGCATATATCAACATGATTACTTAAAAAATTAAGTTGGCGTTGTTAGACAAAAAATCTTAATAACGTTTTGGTGCTAGAAGGCAACCCCCAGCAAAACTCACCACAAATTTCCCTTATACCCAAAATAATCACCCCTTTACCAAAAATGCATTCAGCTAATCCATAAAATACCAGCTCTTTTACCCCTCCCCTAACAGAGGCAGAACACCTCATCGCTAAAACCAAAAAACCACAATAACACCACCTCTTCCAAATTGGTGTTGGGCCCACCACAAAAATCCTCCTTTGGTCCCATCCTTGAAGCCTCACACCTCCTTTCGGGCCAGATCATCGAAAGGATGTTTGGGCTAGAAAAAAATGGTTTGTATCCCTATCAAAACCAATTTGCTCCCATAGCTCTATAGCTCTCCACTAATATTTCCTTATTGAGCAAACTACGCAGGTAGCGAATAAATATGGCATCTCTACATTGAGAACGGAGACAATGGCCTAAAAGGCATGACGGCAAAACCCAAAAGCAAACTCCAAGCCAACCCCAATATCAAACCCAAACATCTCAACATAAATCCTATTCTACTTGCTAAGCGCAATAACCAAACCGTGTAGGGGAATGATGAGGTCACCTCAATTTACAATGGTGACTAATCCAAAATTGATTCCAAATATGAAGAAATAAAGGCATTAAAGGTCTATGTAGATTAGTTGGAGCAGCATTGTCAACATTTAATAATAAAGTAGGGAGGGTAGAGGAGAGTTTCTTTCTGTTCTGTGATGACATAATAGAATGAAACTTCCCTGACAACTTTAGGGCTTCTACTATTAGAAAGTGTGAGGGTGACTCATCTTGTTAGGTTAAGCTATTTCCAGTTTACCTAACTGGAGCAGCTTCGAGATGGTTCAAAAGACACGAACCTAGCTAAATCTGCTCATGGCCTCAACTATCAGCTGATTTCCATCGATAGTTCAATGCTGGGAGAGAAGTCTTCCAAGATCCAAACACACTATTTTATGTCAAGCAACGTGATAATAAAAGCTTTTGCAGTTTTATTAACCGGTTCAAATCTAAAGTGATGAGGATCAATGTAACAAGCAAAGAAGCACTGTTTATGGCGGCACATTCTAGAATTAAAAGAGATACTATGTTATTGAACAAGAACGATAGGAAGTTTTGTAGGAACATGAAAGCTTTTACAAAAGAGTCAGTGACTATATCAAGTCGAAGAAGCTCGAAAGGATGAGGGTATAACAGTTGAGAAAGTTGCCCTCATATTACAAATGAAAGGAAAAAAGGAGTATATAGCTATAATCAACCTACAAAGAGGCAAAGGGAGTTCAACTTCATAACTCACACTCCCTTAACCCATATGTAGGAACCATGCCAGTCGGAAAGCGAGTTAAATGGATGAATTTAGAGAAAAAAAGTCCATTTTGATCTTAGTTGAGCCTATAAATCCTAAATTGATTTTAGATTCAATCTAAAACTTTTAATAAAATCTTCATTGTATTTATTTTAATTAAAATAATTTTAAATTTAATTTTGAGTTGTATGTTTATTAAATGAGCACATCAAATGCACCGATGTGTGAAGGTGCAAGTGCAATATATGGAAAGTATACATAGTTAATGTGAATATTATTTAGGTGCTAGGATTTACAACTTAATGGACACATTTCCCTTTTATATATGCCTTTCTCGTCCAAAATAATTTTTTATAACATTGGAATTTATATATGTATATTCATATATATATATAATTAAATCAATGTTTTGAAACAAAAACAACATTAAAAATTATGTTTAACTGGATTGTAATTTAAAAGTCTTTTCTTCAAACAAAAATAACTTAACATGGATCCAATTGTCATCTTAAAATAAAATCAAAAGATTATATATATATATATATATATATACAGGAAAATAGGCACAGGGAAGAACTTGCAAAAAAATTTAGTCTCAGGGACAACAAGTTTATTTTTTAATCTGAAGGACTCTTTTTATTGAAATAGAAAATGATAGTTACAACTATCATTCTATGATTTGCACTAAAAAGTGTCCCTCAGCCTAAAAAGCAAACTTCTTGTCTCTAAAACTAAATTTTTCTTCAACTTTTTCCTTAAGCTTAAAAACCCCTATATATATAAACAAATTAAACCAATGTTT
Source organism: Allium fistulosum (assembly GCA_030737815.1). Classification (NCBI taxonomy): domain Eukaryota; kingdom Viridiplantae; phylum Streptophyta; class Magnoliopsida; order Asparagales; family Amaryllidaceae; genus Allium; species Allium fistulosum. The sequence goes on from CM060901.1 coordinate 641,535,030, forward strand.
TGAAACAAAAATAACATTAAAAATTATGTTCAACTAGTTTGTAATTAAAAGTCTTTTCTTCAAATAGAATAACTTAACATAGATCCAACTATTAACTTAAGAAAAAATCAAAAGATTTAAAGTTTCCCTTTTTTTGAAACAACATATGAATTTTAAAGTTAGTTTTTTATGTGAACAATAGTAAAAATTGTTTCAAAATAACTTATAATGAAAGCATTCAATACTTAACCTTTGTAATATGAAATTCAATTTAATAATAAAATTGTTTTAAAATCTATTCGATTATGATTTTTTGAAATAAAATTAGATGGCTTGGGCATATATAAATTCATGATTATGAGATTTGGATCTAAATTACATACACAAAGAAACAAATAAAAGCAGTAACGAATCCATAATTATTATTATCGATAGCACATGAATAACATATAAAAGAATAACGGATGTTAAAACATATTAACATGATGTCACTACAACTGATTCAAGGGAGAAATTTGATATTCAAATTATAATCCGAAGTTCATACATGCAAAAGAGATAGAAGAGGTGGAGGATTAGAAGCATATAGACATGATGATTTATATATATAAATAAAATAGAAGATTTCCTTTTAAATGTAGCCAAGAGAAACACCTTGAACGAAGACTTGATTTCTAGATTCAATGAATCGATCTCTAGATCTTGCAACAATTGAATGATAACTATGTATTAATTTATTTTTGTTTGAATTTAGTTTTGGAATTTTGTAACCCTAGCCACCTTGGAAATTCGGCCCTAGTTGGATGTGAGGATAATGGCAAATGACAGAGGCAAAAAATGAATTAAAGGAGGAAAATAAAGATCATATTAAAGATATGATGACTCACCTTCCTCTAATTAAGATTTGCCTCTTCATTTCAAAATGAAAGACTCCTCTAATTCCTTAATGCATGGCCGACCATGTCATGGGCTATTTGGGCCCAAAAAAATTCCAAAAGCCAATTAGCATTATTTACATTTAAATCCAATTTAAATTTTCTATCGATATTATATACCAATACGCGCGTTTATAATCTTTATATGCATAGCTTATTAAATACTAATGGTATTCAAACAGATCAAATAAAATTCTAATAATTAACATTTCACAAATATTAATTAATTTAACTTATTCAAAGTCATTTTAGTATGTATTCTTATTTAAATCGAACTTAAATTTTCTATTGATATCATATATCGATGCATGGGTTTATAACATTTAGACGCACTCTTTTTTAAATAATAATGGTATTCAAACAAATTCGATAAATTCAATAATTAATATTTCTTAAATATTAACCAATTAAATTAGTTTTCAACAATTAAAATTAACTAAATCGTGTGGTTCATTCATAATATTCAGCATTTCGGTGTGTGACTCAAAGGTGTAAATTCAGTCAGCGATTAACATTAAACAGTTAAATATTAACGTTTACACGTTGCCTTAGTTAGTGGTGCGACATTTTGGCTGAATTTATCATTTACATCTTTTGGTAAAATCCAATTTTACTTATTATAAGTAGTCCCCGGTAGTAACAATTATTATACCAATTCTCTTCATCAAAACTATATCACATTAGGACATAATGGATTTAGTTTTGGTAAAAATTACAATATCGTCCACATCCAAATTTGTAAATCCAAACACAAATTCCTCGGTTCAATAATAACATTTATTACCACTCCGCTCAAAGATTTTGACTTTGAGCTGACTGGAATTGACCATGATACAAACCCCATATAACCGAGGAAACGAATCTTCTATTGAATAGTGTTTCACTTTCAATGCTTCAACTCAGAACCAACTTTAGTCGTTCAATGGACTCCATTCCACAATTTAACTATAATCAAAGTGGAGTGCCTACATTGAAGTTCCACAATATTCTCAATTCGAGGGAATTGTGTAACATCGTCACTCAGAAAATTCACCTTTCATTTAAGCCTTAAGACCTCAAACAAAGGATAGAAAGAAAAGGATCTGGATCAGACCTTCCGAAGAGATTGAAGGGATGCAGTCAATATTATAAAGCAGCTCAAGACCTTTCATGGAGGAAATAGAGTGTCATTCTACAATGATCAAGAGGTACATACCCTCTGGAGTAGGCAAACAGGCGGAAGCGAGAACATATGACCTTACGGCAAACTTTCCGAACGCGTAATAATCTTTTCAGGCCGGATAATACATCTACAAGACACCTTCTGATGATACCGAAAGGTTTAGGTAAAAGCAGTGTTCATAAGTCAACAGAAAACAACCTTCCGCCATCATCCAGGGAAAACGCAACTTTCGGCAGCAGTCAAGTAAGGAAAAGCAACCTTCCAATGAAGCCAAAGGGTTTACAAAGGCTATAAACCTTCCGGTGCCTTCAGAAGGTTCACATGCTGTGCATATAACAAACCTTCCGGTAAAGGCAACATGTTCCTAAAATAAGTGAAGGGAAGACCCTTCGGCAGCATTCAACATACCATGATGAACACAATAAACAAACCTTCCGACAATAACGAGAGACCTGCAACCATGTACAAGGAACAATCTTCCGGCAATACCGAAAGGTTTGCAACTGCATACAAGAGGCAACCTTCCGTATCGGACGAAGGCATAAGGTCGGAGGGAGTGCCGCCTACGTCTATAAATAAGACCTAAGGGGTCCTGTTTTAGGGGCTTTTCTTTTCATTGGAGAAAACTATAACTTCTTGGTCATAATTCTGTATTCTAATTGGGGATCTAATTTGGAAAATTCAATAAAAGTGAAGTCTTATTATGGATGGCAAGGGAAGTCTTCTGATTCTGTGAATCGTTTTATTAATTACTTATCTCTTTGCTGTTATAACACCAATTTACAGGATCAGTTACTCCGAAAGTTTCAGGCCGATAAGTCTGAAGATCAGTTGATTGAAGCTATCATATCAGGCTATGAAAGATATTGAGTTTTCTATTTTTGCCCTTTGATAGGGCCGACAGCCAATTTGGAATATTATAAGTAATAATCTTCCGAAATTAATGGCATTGTAGTTGGAATTCTTCAACTAAAGTTAGTAGATACTTATATTCTAGTAGTAATCAACCACTCGTAGTTATTAACCAATCAATCAAGCCCTTAGGGATAGTCTAAATGCAGAAGTGTGCAGCTTGATCCAGTAGCTAGAATTCTAGTACCTCTTGGCCAGATTAAGACCCACTTCCTAGAGGTGATAAAACCTTTTGACAAGATCAAAGGTTCTCACATACCGCCCAGGATCCTTTTCTTTACCCTATTGCCAAGGAAACCAATCACTCAAACCTTTCGGAATTGCTAGAGTATGACTTTAAAAGAGAATATTTGGTTAATTTTCATTTGTGTTATAAAGAAAAACCTTCACGAAGGTTCAAAACAAGCCTGCCCCTGGTGATAAACCTTCCGTTCAAAAGGTTAAACCTTCCGCCTGCATTTTACCGTTCAAATTAACGTTCACTTCTACTTAACCAACCTCCTCTTTACTATCGAAGCACTGTTTGGGGTGTTGACCAAAAATCTGGTTAACATTTTTGGTGCTAGAAGGAGGACTTGAACCTCCGACTTGTTTGATTTCTCGACACTACAATTCTCCGATTCTCATCGAACTAGATTCGCATCAAAGTAATTTATCACTGAATAAATCATGGCTAGAAGATTCAAGAGATCTTAGCAAGGGTCTTCCGAACCACATCTTACAAAGCTTACTTACATAAACATCAAATACTCTAGTCAATATGAGGAGCAAAGGTTAAGGCTTGAAGCCTTGAGGATTATAAACAAAAAGAAGGCAGAATCTTATGATCCTAAAAAATGGAGCTTGAACCCCTTTCATGTGTGACCAACCCCGATTTTTGCTCTTGGGAAAAGAGTAAATGGAAGTGATAACATTTTCAACCAAATGAGAAAAACCATCCGGTCATATCCCAAGGAACTGTCTTTGAAAAAGAAATGATAAAGGATTATGATAACTTCACGAACAAATGGAGTAACGTCATAAATGAGGCCTGCTACCTAAGGGAAAGCTATAAGCATCCGAGAAAATCCGTAGCTAAAGAAATGAGATGGATAAAAGAGCCACCCAGCGGGAATATAAGAATTACCAAGGAGTTTTCAACCGAAACCTTGAGATTGGAAGGGAAGCCTTTAGAGGAAAACCAACGGGCTATGAAAAGAAAGTCTATCCTCAAGGAGAAGTATTCGAACCAGGCTACAAGAGAGTTAGAAACCAGTCAAAGACGACTCAAAAATCGGTACTTCTTGGAGAATACAATCTTACAGCATCAATTGAGGACATCTATATTAAAACCAAAGAGGAACTGAACTATTGGCCTTCATAAAAGAAAAAACCAGGGTTTGAGAGAAGGTCTAAAGGTGCATATTACAATTTCCATGAACATACATGACACTAACCAATGCAAAGTACTTGGGAAAATGGTCCTACACTTTCTACAACAATGAAAGCTGAAACAATTTGTAAGGGATTAGTCAAGCCATGAAATAAAATTTTTATTTTTCAAAATAAGAAAAGTCTACATGATTGGGAGAAGAGTCCTCCCTAAACTTGGACTACCTAAAAAGGTAGGCTACCAATGATGGTAGAAAGCCCTTGGTCGCGCCAAGATGGCCAGGTCAAGGCACCTCCTGGAGGGAGGGCGTAAGCCTTTATCCGTGCCAAAACCAGAAATGGCCAGGTTAAAGCGGCACAAGCCCTTATTCACGTCACGCTATGGCCAGGATAAGGCACCTCCTGGAGGAAGGATGGCTAATCCCTTGGTCCCGCCATGCTATGGTCTGGCCAAGGTTTCGAACAAGCCCTTAATCGCATCATGCTATGGCCAGGTTAAAGCGCCTCTTGGAGGGAGGTCGGGTAAGTCCTCGGGCCCTGCTTTAGAATAAGCTAGCCGAGCGCACCGGAAACCCGGATGAAATGTCCGGTGGACTAAGAAAATCCATGCCTAAAAAAGGCACTGCCAGAAATCGGCATCGCTTAAAATAGCAACCACCAAAGAGGTCGGTATATTCAAAGATGACTAATAGCCTGAAATAGGCTCTGCTTAAATAAGCACAAAATCGGACAAAAGAGTCCCCGCTTAAAATATGCCAAAAGCAAATGAAAAACGAACAAAGGAAACTTAGGCCCGAGAAAACAAAAGCATGCAAGACATCTTCAGAGCCTAAGGACGGCATATTCAATGGACAAAATCAGAGAGAATTCTTGGATTTTTGCCAGAAATGGTATTCTGGTCTTCTTCTATTAACTGCCAGAAATGGTATTCTGGTCTTCTATTCTTAATTGCTAGAAATGGTATTCTGGTCTTCTATTATTAATTGCCAGGAATGGTATTCTGGTCTTCTACTATTAACTGTCAGAAACGGTACCTTGGTTTTCTATTATTAATTTCCAAAAATGGATTTCGGAACTTCTATCATTAAGATCTAAAATGATGCTCTGAACTGCTACTATCAAATGTCAACAAAGAACATTATGATCAACAGTTATTTATTACCAGAGGTGGTCTATTGAACTTCCGTTATTGACGCAGAATTGGATTACTGGCCTTCTGTCACTCATTATTAGGATGTACACTCCCGTTCTTCTAATACTTATTACCAAAAATGATACTCTGGTCTTTCATCGTTGTTATCGAAGAATGATATTCTGATCTCCCAATATGAAAATTCCGAGAGTGGCATTTTAGTCTTCTATCACTTATTACCAAGAATGGTAGTTCCGTCTTCTATTGCTCATCGCCAGGCTAAATCTCCAGTCCTTCATTATTAACTGCCAAATATGGGTGAATTTCTGGTCTTTTATTAATCATCTAGTGTTGTACAAGGAATTTTGGACCTCTGATACTTAATTACCACGTATGGCTTTGTGGACTTTCGCTGTTTATTCCAGATTAAAGATCCCAGTCTCTTACCAGCAAATATAAGTTTATGTCCTTATGTCGTTCATCATGGGAAATAACACTGATATACCAAGGAACGACTGCCGTATTACTTTAATATATCTTAATACCCGAGTTTGGGTCCGATGACATCTTGTAAGAGTCCATCATTAATACCAAAAGGATTGGATCCCAATGCAGCTGATTATTGAAAGCCCTGATCTGGATATGAAATCTTTGGACTTCTACTCAAATAATTTGACCCAAGTCAAAGAATATTCTTGGGAAAAGACGGCTGCCAAAAGAATCTTCTAAAGGATACTTCAAGCCTTTTTATTCTCAGATTCCCTCGATAACGAGGAATAGATCCAAACTACCATGTCAAGATCTCAGTCATAAATGTCCCCTCAGGGTCTTTATTGAATGAATGTTGGATTTCGATAATTAAGTGCAGCTTAGAATTAGCTATTTCCAGGTATGCCGAGCAAGTGAAAGGAGCTAAATCTACCATCATCCTCCATTATAGAAAAAGATGAGACCTTAACATTTTGAATGAATTCCTTTTTATATAATTTCCACAATGATTTGCTAATCTAGGAAAACGATGCCTTTCGGGTTTGTTTGTCAATTTCTAGCTAACACTTAAGAAATACCACGTGCTACATGTTTCGTAGAAAAGTCAGAATGGCAGGGGATTCAGATTCACTCAATCGAGGGAAAAGTCATGGACTAAAGCGGAAAGCGAAGAAGCACTTCAATCCTCGAGGGGAATGTCTGAATCAGAGACAAACAAGGTGTGAATGAAAAGCAGCAAAACGGGTAGTGTTTACAATATTATAAGCATCACATTACGTTATGCAACATTGTGTTATTAGGGTATGGAGAATATATCGTATATATTAAGATACTTATGATTTGGTTAACCATTTATGTGAAACTAGTAGACATCATGAGATTGGCACTCTAAACAAGATTACCAATTACGAGTTCTAAATATTTGTGGTACCAAGCTAACTTTTGAATTCTTATTTCCAAGATGAATGCTCCAAGTTGAAAATTAGTACAGGAGCCATTTACTCTATAATTCTCTATACTAAGTCATTTTTGAAGAAGGTTTTCCCCTATTAGGCATGTCGACTAGATGGGTCACTTAAGGCAACTTGAGCTAAGAGACAGATGATCTGGGAAACATAATACAAACTAGCCAAATATAAGATGAGGACAACTACATGTCGCATGTTTATAATCATCCCTCCGGTTTATATAACATGGACCTAAGGGCAAAATTTGAAAGCAAGTTTACACTGATAAAACCCAAACCATTCTAAAAAATATATAATAATAATATGTTGAATCAGAACTGCTGTTTGCAGATTTCCATCGAATAAGGTTTAACCAAGAATTATTTTCAAAATTAGAAGTAAAGCAGTAATCATATAAAAAGACAAAAGCCATTAATGAAAAAATTCTAGAGAACAGAAGAGCGTCTTATTTTTTGCACCATAATCACTGACACGATTCGTTCATCTTCCTCCTTCTCTCCCTTCCAAATTTCGTTATATAGGCATTTATTTCTAAAAAAATAACAAAACAAGAGAAAAAAGAACCAATGGCCGCTTGCCACCTCTATCAGATTCATCCCAATTTCATCAATGCGGAAGCACCCCATTGTTGTCGTTGCTTTGCATTAAGCATATTAAACCTTCTCCAAGAAGCGAAAGAGGTTGCTAGCGCACAATCCAGTAATGCCATTCACCCACAACCAAATTTTCCTAATCCACATATAAAAGCGACGCACTCTATGCTTTTCGACCTGGCCACGAATACATTTTGGATGTATTTAGCCATCTGGGATGTCTTGGGAGAAAATCCTGCATTAATAGCTTATTCTCCATATCAGCCAATATGGGTTGAGCCCATTGTCATCAATCCCATCGACTCAGCTCCAAACCTTCCGCCTTTTCCAAGTGGGCTGTAAGATAAAGAGAAGAAGTCATCTTGCTATTTTTTGGTCATCGTCGACATTTAATTCTAGGATGTTAATGCAATAGTTCATTTCGGAAGTGTAATATGAAGTAGTATATGCATATATATATATATATGGATATTTGGGTGTTTAGTTAAATTTCTTAAGTTATGTTATACAGTTGAAAATGTATTTATGTATTTTTTACTTAGTCATGTGATATTTTGAAGAACAGACCAGAATCAGAAGGTTTAGGACTTTCTAATTCCAATGAAAGCTTGTTGTCGGAAGGATTAAGCATTATGCTAATTAGACCTATTGACAATAAGGAAAATTAAAGTTGGAATACTCTCCGATCCCATCGGAAGGTTTAGTGCTGCAACTTTAATTCCTTTTGGGGAAGCGAGAAAAAAAACACACTTTATATTGCTAAAATAGAATTTGAATGGATCTTAGGTCATGTAATTAACTTTATGTAAAGGGTAGTTTTAAATCTTACAAAAATGATGATGAATGAAGGAGTAAGAAAGATAATCTAAAATTTTTAAATCAGGTTTGGAAAATGACTTCCTTATTTGGAGGAAGTTCAAGTTACTTAAAAGAACTCTTTTATCTGTACTTGAAATTTATGTTTGCAGGAAAATGAAGATGAGAACTCTATGATTCTCGGAGAGGATGACTTGGAAAGTCAAGAGCATCCCTCCGCCTTTGGAGGGGGGGGGGGCAAATGTTACTCAGAAAATTCACCTTTCGTTTAAGCCATAAGACCTCAAACAAAGGATAGAAAGAAAAGGATCTAGATCAGACTTTCCGAAGAGATCGAAGGGATGCAGTTAATAATATAAAGCAGCTCAAGACCTTTCATGGAGGAAGTAGAGTGTCATTCTACAATGATCAAGAGGTCTATACCCTCTAGAGTAGGCAAACAGGCGGAAGCAAGAACATATGACCTTACAACAACCTTTTCGAAAGCGTAATAATCCTTTCAGGCCGGATAATACACATACAAGACACCTTCCGATGATACCGAAAGGTATAGGTAAAAGCAGTGTTCATAAGTCAACAGAAAACAGCCTTCCACCATCATCTAGGGAAACGCAACTTTCGGCAGCAGTCAAGTAAGGAAAAGCAACCTTCCAATGAAGCCAAAGGGTTTATAAAGGCTATAAACCTTCTGGTGCCTTCGGAAGGTTCACATGTTATGCATATAACAAACCTTCCGGTAAAGGCAGTAGGTTCCTAAAATAAGTGAAGGGAAGACCATTCAGCAGCATTCAGCAGACCATGATGATACACAATAAACAAACCTTCCGACAATAACGAGAGACCTACAACCATGTACAAGGAACAATCTTCTGGCAAGACCGAAAGGTTTGCAACTGCATATAAGAGGCAACCTTCCGTATCGAACAAAGGCATATGGTCAGAGGGAGTGCTGCCTATGTCTATAAATAAGACCCAAGGGGTCTTGTTTTATGGGACTTTTCTTTTTATTGGAGAAACTTGTAACTTCTTGGTTGTAATTCTGTAACCCTAATTGGAGATCTAATTTAGGAAATTCAATAAAAGTGAAGTCTTATTATGGATGGCAAGGGAAGTCTTCTAATTCTGTGAATCGTTTTATTAATTACTTATCTCTTTGCTATTATAACACCGATTTACAGGATTAGTTCATCCGAAAGGTTCAGGCCGATAAGTCTGAAGATTAGTTGATTGAAGCTATCATCTCAAGCTATGAAAGATATTGAGTTTTCTAATTTTGCCCTTTGATAGGGCCGACAGCCAATTTGGAATATTATAAGTAATAATCTTCCGAAATTAATGGCATTGCAGTTGGAATTCTTCAACTAAAGTTAGTAGATACTTATATTCTAGTAGTAATCAACCACTCGTAGTTATTAACCAATCAATCAAGCCCTTAGGGATAGTCTAAATGCAAAAGTGTGTAGCTTGATCCAGCAGCTAAAATTCTAGTACCTCTCGGCCAGATTAAGACCCACTTCCTAGAAGTGATAAAACCTTTCGACAAGATCAAAGGTTCTCACATACCGCCCAGGATCCTTTTCTTTACCCTATTGCCAGGGAAACCAATCACTCAAACCTTTCAGAATTGCTAGAGTACGAATTTAAAAGAGAATATTTGGTTAATTTTCATTTGTGTTATAAAGAAAAAGCTTCATGAAGGTTCAAATCATGCCTGCCCCTGGTAATAAACCTTCCGTTCAAAAGGTTAAACCTCCCGCCTGCATTGTACTATTCAAATTAAAGTTCCCTTCTACTTAACCAAACTCCTCTTTATTATCGAAGCACTGTTTGGGTTGTTGACCAAAAATCTGCTTAACAAACCTTAATTATATTAACCAGTAGAGAACTCTCGAGTGAGTTATTACATAGTTATCCAATAACAATCCAAACGGAACCCCTAAGTGCCCCTAACAACCACGAGAAATACACTATCCAGCATTTGGAGAGCGTTACGTACTCTAGTCCCAATTGATGAATCGATATCCTTTCTCAAAACATCTTGACCAGGAATATTTGAAACAATATATTATTTTTCAATATGATTATGATCACAACACTTTGTAATTATTATCACATAACATATTATTTAAGGATTTTCCATCTATATACTTTAAATTAATTACTTAGTTATTTATATCAGTATATAACAAGTATATAAAGAAACAAAAACACCACTTATTTTGAACAAGATTAATCATAGAGTTAGATATATATAACAAATTACATAATTGCCCCTAGGGCATATCCCTAACTCTATTAATCTCCACTTGCACTTCGGATTAATTATGGAATCGTATTCCAACTTCATCGATTAGTTTTCTCACAAACTAATCGAATCAATTCATTAGTGAATGGATATGCTATTTTGCTTTAATTATCTACTATGTCAATTAACTCTCTTATATGCTGATAAATTGCATTTATCGTGTGGAACTATTCGAAGTATACCTCTTGACTTCTAGTGAGCTCTAGGTTCTTTTATGAATTGTATTGTGACATTGTTATTATAAAAATATCGTGGAATTCTCAATATTTGGAATCATCATCGGCTCAGTTATAAATTTGTGCATTTATTTATACTTCTTACATTGCAGTAGCTTTTGGTTGAATCAGCTACTATTTATTGTTTAGAACAATTCCAACTTAAATTTCTTAACTTAAGTTTTAACAAGAATTTAGAATTGGCATATTATACTCGATGTCATTAATGAAGTTCAGGTTCACACATTTCTTCATAAAGAGTTCGTTATTTCTATTAAAAATTCTCTTGTGTTTTATAAATACTCAAGAACACTCTAGACTATCATTAAGTGATCGTAATTTGGATTTGTTACTTGCTCTATGTATAAAATACATAAGAAAAGTGTGACGACTCGCCTTTTCAACTCTTGAGAATCGACACTAATACATCATCGGTATTCACGCGTCACAAATTCAAGTGTCAGAAAGGTAGATTGATCAAGGGTAAAAAGAAAATAACACAGAACATAGTAGAAAATAGAACCTCATACAAATGGAATAAACATAAATCATTAACCACAATATATTTTACAGTGGAAAATTTTGAATATAATATCAGAGTCTAACCTAGATTCAGCCTAGACAGTTATAAATCCTCTGTCCTTACAAATGCTGAAAAACAACAAAACAAATGCAGCGGAAAATAGAATACATCCATGCATTGATGAAGATCTCCAACTTTCCTCTAGAAACTCCAAGCGTCTTTAGCTAAACCTAAAACTACTCGAATCTGACCCGAATATTAAAAATACCCAGTTCAGGCTTGATAAACCAGTGTGAGAAAACTTGAATCATAAATGTATATGATAGCAGGTTGATGCCAATCAAAACCTTTAAAAAGAAAGGTATCTCGTAAAACCACACCGCACATAAATATGGATGGTTTTTTTACCTTACGATAAACAAAATACTTTATACCGAAACAAATTTGATATTATCGTTAATGACATTGGTTTGAAAACACTTTTCAAATAAATATATAAAGAAGGTACCAATACCCAAACAATGTCAAATGGTGTATAGATACCAAAAAGGTAGCTGAAATGTTTGCAAAGCATTACAGCTATTTTGGGAATGCAACAAAAAATGTAAAGCTCGTATTGGAATTGGATTTCCAACATGATAGGGAACTACTGGCCATTTCCTCTAATGTGAAATCTACGCATAACAATCCTAGTACTCGGTGACTATTCACTTTTCTCAAGCTTCCATACTACATTGTTACACTACTATGGAACAACGTATTTCAGTGTTTTTTCTCTTTCTCAGTCGAGCCTCCAATACCTGTCCATTTAAACCATCGAGGGTCTAGACACTACTGGACTCCTCCATCATCAACAAAACCGATAGCCTGAAATATATGTCCTACAGACTACATAATATCCTGTATCATTCCTGGGATGTGAGGCTCGTGAAGCTACGCTCTTCTTTCCACAAAGCTACGTTTTTCTTTTCACAAAGAAAATTCCACTTAGAATGCCACATTGCCTTTTATAACAAGACACTACTGATTTCCATAAAAGTACAACCTTTGAGCTCGTACGTATCAAAGAAGGGTGTTAAGTATAGGAGGGGTTACCTCCTACACCACCAAATAGATGTACATTTGTAGAGATCAATGTGCGTGGTTTTAGAAATACAATGTCAGATACTCATCCATACAAGTTGTCCAAGTGAAGGACAAACTGAAGGCACTCCTTCCACCACTTCCTATTTGGGAATAACCCCTAGGATTAGTAGCGAGTAGTCCTTACAAATCGAAGATTTTCAAAATGGAGGCACTACTGCGACCATAAATATATGATATGGGGATTAACTAGAGGTTAGTGGCAAGCATCCTACATCATGAACATCTCCATCTTCAAATCATTGTCTTCAACATGTCTTCACTTTGAACATGTATATTGGTTCGAAGTGGTTTTTGGATAGGAATTACCCAAATCCGATCTTGGTTTCTCCGAACTAATCATCGGTAAAAATATGTCAAGTATGTAGGTGATTATCAAACAACATCCAATAAATTTACCTTTTTATCAAACCAAATATCTTTCGGAGATATATTCTTTTAAACTATTCCTTTATCTTTTAAGAGTATATGGAATCATTAAGCCTCATTTATCAAATTCTCTGGTTGATTAAACCTCTTTAATCTTGGAATAATTCCAAATCATTTCACCTTTTACTTTGGAAAACATTTCCAAATCATTTATTAAAATCTTAACAAAGATTTCTTATTTTCATATCATAACTTTTAAATGGGTCAAAAACGATGTAATTTAAGGCATCATTTACTGTAAACTCAAATCAATTAGTATTGAGTAGAAAAGGTTCCATAGAAATTAGACTAATTATACTCAATACCAATTTTTGTATTCAACCTGTATTATTCATCGAATAGCGATGAAATCGCCTTTAAATTCACACGGATAGTACGAGTTCCCTCCTTGGAATTTAATACAGAGATTAACTAGGTTATTCTCTATACCACTAAAATCATATTTTAAAATCTTGTTTAACTTTTGAAAAACTCCAAATCTCTTTTTCTTTAACTTAAGAAAGTGCAGTCCGAGTAGATCAAATTAACTATCCCCTCTGTCGGGCCAGTCCTAATAGCTAGAGCGGAAACCAAACACTAGTTGTCCAAGCTTGGGTCTAAAGTTTCTCTCTATCACTATAAGACAGTCAAGTTATTTGATCAACCCTAAACTCTTGTATATGATCATTTAGAGATGATTTTCGTTTGCTTAACACAATTTCAAATATTATTTAAAATAATTTTTCCTTAACTATTTATTTTAAACTCCTTTAAAATAATTATAAAACTTTTAAATCATCTTCAAAATACTTAATTACTCATTTGAAAAGATTACTAAAAAGATTGGGAAAGAATAATTAAGTTACAACCATAATTTGCAAAAGTTACCAAAACCGCTGCACGAATAGTGTTTTTAAAGCTTCTTTGTTCAAAACACTAATTCCATATCATATATGTCCATTTTTATAACTTAGATCCCTTTCAAAACATTTTAACATATTTATAAAATTTATTTCATATTTTTTAAAATTTAAAAATTTTAATTTTAAAGCACTTACTACTTTGGTTTCTAAAACTGCCAAACCACGATGTTTTTAAAAACTTAATTTGGACACAACTCAAATTCTATTCAATGAAAATCTTGATTTTTCTTCTTTGTTTGAAAACTATACCCACATGGGTTCGGAAAATTCTTATTTCAAAGAATTCCAACTTATATTGAATCCTACATATTGATTTAACTTTTCAAGTCGGAAAATGGCGAATTGCCACTACGCGACGAGCTCGATTTGGCTCTATTTTTCGAACTTCATTAAACTATGCCAAAACTTGTTAAAATTTTAAAATACCATAATAAACCATTTTAAATCATTTCAAACTATTTTTAGTGCATAAAAAAACTCCTTTTTCTCTTTATTTCCAATTATAATATTATATTATTATAATATTCATTTTTCAACCTTTTTATATTCAAAACCATAAAGAGGCTTAATAAACTCCATACACATGTTAATATGGATTTATTTTTCATGAATTAACTATGGTTAATTAATTAACCATTTTTATTTTGATGAATATTATTTTCCAATCATTAGCAATCATATCAACCAAATATTCATCCAATATTCAACCAAGCATATTAATTTACTAATTAAAAATGCATACCATCATTTTAAGTTTTAAATAAACAAAACAAAACTCAAGTACTCACAATTACATCCACTCCGCCAAACTTTTTCGAAGCTTCTTCAAATTAAACTGGCGGCACTTCCTTCTCTTTTCTTTGCTTCGGAGCTTCTCGAATCTCCTTCCTTCCTTGGTTTCTAGATAAAAATTGACTATAGCTTCGCTATCTACATTCGAATTAACCAACATTTCAACTAATCATCATCTAACATAATCAAAACATCACCAAAACAACTCTACTCTCCCCTATATCTCACGGCCTTCATCCCTCACCAAAACCTAGCTCATGACCATCCATCACCACCACCATACATGCTCACTTCCTAGAGCCTTCTGCCCTTTGCTCTCGACCTCCACCACCTTAGCAAATGCCATCATCTCCTCCTCCTCCTCCTCCTTATTGCTCTCGGTCATAGGCCATTTTCCCTATGGATGCTCAAAGAAAGAAGGAGGGAAGAAGAGAAAGATGTGTGTGTATGATAAGTGAAGTGTATGGGTGTATTTATTAGTGAAATGTGTAAAATATCTTCCAAAACAACATCATTAGCCTCCCATCACCTCACCCATGTGCACCCATGTGTGCGCGTAAGATGATGTAAGTGAAGAGATGGTTGCTTTATTAGACTTAAGGATAAGAAAATGGAAATATCTTAGATATTTTCTTTATTAAGTGCATATATATGTGTGTGTTATATATGTGTATATGTATATGTTAGCGCATGTATATGTATGTTATATATATGCACAAGACATATAAACAATGTTGCAACGACTTTAAACAACTTTCGTTTGACAAAAGGTCGAAAATCCTAAAGCTGAATCCCGGTCACATTTTCAGTTTTTAATCAAACTATTTATTTACGTAAACAAAACTTTAAAATAAATTTCTTATTATCTTAGAATAACTAAAATGTGCTCATTTGAATTATTAAACCATATAAATCAATATTAAACAAGTGTTTATAAAAAGTGATGTCATATCGACAAAACGTTATGAATTTTCTGTTATCCCGCTTTTTGGTCAAAGCCAGGAGATCAAAAAATTGGCTAAAAAGGATGGATATCAGGATTGGAGATTGATTGGAAACAAGGCTATAATCGATACCATCAAAATTGGACCAAGCTCCAATCAAGGTGGGATCGATCAGAAATGATAAACAAGGCTCGATGAGGCTACACTTCGAATTTTAGGTCAATCGGAGTTCATATGCTCGAGTTATGGATGGATCAATATTCATGAAAAACTGACTCGTATCGATACTCTCGTACCGATCACTAGGGATATGGATTTGGATTAACACATGCGCTTTACATTTGGTTTGGATCGATCAGTATCCGTATCGATACATCTCGTATCGGTACAATTCGTATCGATCAGGCAGCTCTAGGAAGGATACAAGTTGATGGATGTGGATTGTTGCTTTCGTATCGATATAATTCGTATCGATCAAACAACATCGGGATGGATACGGGTATTGATAGCGCACTTTGCATCTTGTTTCAGGTCGATCAGGATTCGTATCGATCCAATTCGTATCGATCGAAGGTGGCATCAGATCGATACGAAAAGAATACTTCACCAGAGCACATCAGATCGATGCAAAGACAAAGGCACTGGATGGATTTGGAGGCATATTTCGTATCGATCTATATGAAAGAAGTGGTCAAGGAATGGAGTGCAAAACATGGATCACTGCATAAGACTTTGATCGATGCGAAAGCTATGGATATGGGATGTGATGGATACGAGGCGATGTATACGAAAGTTTCAGCCTACACTTGTAAACTCAATCATAGATCGATCATATCTCACAATCTACACATTGGAACTTCATGAAATTTGGAGAGCAAGGACTTTGCACTATCATCTTTCACCATGATCGATCTCAACTGATTCTAATGTGGGGATTATCGATACGATGGGCTTATAGATCGATCTAGGAATGAGGATATGGGCTCCACCGATCCTCATACGGGCTTCTATGGTCCAGGAGACTTCTAGGCCGAAATTTCAGCTGGATATTTTGCCTCCTTCACCTATAAATACAGGAGGCATGGAAACAGGAGAAGGACTTTTCCCAGCTTCTCTTTATCTCTTTTTTGGCTAAACTCTATCACTTTGGTGATTGATATTGTAACTGTAATCACTATATAAAAGGAATAAAAGGATCAATTCAAAGTGGACGTATGCCGAAGATAGCCGAACCACAATAAATTTCTTGTGTTCTTTACTTTCTTACTCATTTGACATTTTCTATTTCTTCACTCTTACTCTCTACATTATCTGGATCTGTAATCTATGTTTGGATATTGAGACTTTGCGTGTAAACACTGGTGCTTTCACTACTTTTAGGGTTTGTGACCATTTTTGGCGCAAACATTTTCTTATATTTTTAAACATGTATATATCTTTATAAAACTATTATAAATGATTTATCATTGCTATATAACTTATTAAAATGAATTATTATCATTTTAAAATAATTATTTGATTATTTAAACTTAATTTAAAATTCCAGAAAATATATAAAAGTGACGATGTCATAAATATATATCATTTCCAAAAATAAAATAGATAAATTTATTACATAATCTTGCTTAAATGGAGAAATAAGTGTATGTAAAAAAAATAATGTGCGACTTTTGATGGTTATAAAGCTATTTATCGATAAAACGATTTTCGATCATTTTATCAATATTTTTCCAAAGAATATATTGTTGTAAACATTTTTCCAAAAAATGATAACCATTATTATTTATCACATAAAACATGATTATTTATGTTTAATAAACATATTTGAATATTCAAAATTAATTATTCTAAATCAAAGTGATAAAATTACGGGTCGTTACACAAAGTGTGATATTGTAGACAATATAACATATATGATAATTCCTACTGCCAATGCATAAGAAACCATCTTATATGGTTTATATCAAACACTTTAATATAGTGCCCGTGTATATCATTTTTCCAACATCCTTTTATACTGTTTATAAAAGATGTTATTTTCAAATTCAATGTCGAGTATTAAACAACCAAACTGAAATGATTTTAACATGAGTACATCGTTAGCAATCATAAGTTTGTTGTTTACTTATAGTAATAGAAATATATTTTAGTACTTATTAATATTCTTTCTCATTCACACCCACTTCCTTTGCATTTTGACACTAATTCAAACTATTTGATTTCTATATCAAAATACTTACTTAACTATGTTGCTTATCGAATAATACTTTCGTATCATTTCTTGGATCATATCCAATACTCACTAACTCAATTATCGCTCCGACTAACTTTTAGACATTTTGGTTATAATGTGTAAACAGACTATTTTAAATCGTTATTTAGAATTTTATTTCAAACATATGTACCAAAACTCAAATTCATATCAAGCGATGAATTTTGTGAGTAAAATCTAAATTAATTAAAGCAAGTTGGATGACAAATCTATTACGTTAGTTTTAACAATTGAAATTTATAATGTTATTTTTATTAATGCGTCTTGTATTTTAGATGCACTAATCTTCTTCTTGAAGACACCTTTGCAACCAATGGATCATATCCTTTCTGGTAGCAATATCAAAATCATATTCTGATAATGTACTTAGAATCATTCCAGATTTGCACATCATGCCATATGGTAGACTCAATACTATTAGCGGCTACTTAAGACCGAGGAAGTTCTTTTCTTGACATTAACAAAATTCCTAATTTCTCTTTAATATGCAAAATTATCATTAAGTATTCTAATGTGTCTTGTCTATTTAGTTAGGTTAATTTTATTGCATTCTTCATTATCAATTTTATCTTTGGATTGTATCCAAATTCATTTTACTACCAATAATTTCTAAAGGAAATTCTTTCGTTATGAAGTTGATGCTTCTTGAAACAACAATTGTTTCTCCGTGCAATAAAATATGTGTTCATAAACATTTTATGAGTTTCTTATATATATATGTATGTATGAAACTGTTTTAGTTTATGGTTCTTATGTTCATAACATAAATTGATCAATCAATATCGATCAAGCCCAAATTCCTTTGAGATGGTCCACACAAGATCTCTTACAAGCAAGTATCACGTGCAGTCTCTCGACTCCCACAACCTATCAACTCCTTGATCTATGATATGTAGGGGTTTCTTACAAACATTCATCTTTTATAGTCTCGTAAACTATTCTTTAGATGAAATTAAATTTTAACCGTGCTTACTCCTAAGTACATGACCTTATAGAAAGAAGTTAACTCAACTTTACCCGTTACCAGTTGTATTTTGTCCAATAAAGATTGATTAATCCTTATCGATACAACATTGTGTAATAAGGAGGAGTGACTTTTGAGATTAAATTTTATTCATTTTAGGCACATTTGAAATTATTTTGCTACATACTCACATATTCGATCAAATCGAATTTTCTTTATGTGTTACATTTATACTTCTGTTTTATATTCAATGTACTTATCATAAATACATTACTGTGTATCAAATAAACATGTTTATTTTATGTTAAATCATTTATGAATTAAATGAAGTATGTGGAACCATTTTTGGTATCATTGGACTTTCGACTGCATACATCTTTATGTAACTATCTGAACAGTTCACCAACTCTTATGTCGCTCCCACTAAACATGTTCTTTGTCCTTAATTCCAAAATAATTGTAAAAAGTTATAGACACTTTCATGTTATCTTGCTAATGCAACAAATACTGTTATTCTAGTAAATTTATTTCATAACGAATATTCAAAACATTTATAATAAAACAAAACTATATTCCCTTTTAGTCAATACTGAAATTAATTATTATCTTATAAATAATATTTGGTATATTTATGGAATAATTTTTTAGTGCATCCATTGATAAGTATTATATGGCATGCTCCTACCATTTCTGCTATTACTATAATAGCGTATGAAATATGAAGCTTCATTCAATTACTTATTATGAGCTATTTGTTTCTTTTACTGTAACTAGTTTAAAGTCGAGAGTTTTCGATCGAATGTCTTAAACTCGTAGAAATGACTTTGTAGAAAACAATGTTCTATATCCTAACATAATTTGGAATAAAAATCATATTTCTCATTCCATATTAAGCATTTTTACAATTTTATACAATTCTTGTTTCTGATGTCCCTTCATGAAGCAAAGTTGACTATTCACTCTCTTCATTCCAACTGTGCCTAAGTTACATCCACTCTTCTATATTCCTTTCCTTTTCTAAATGGTCGAACCATTCAAAAAATATCCTTATCGTAATCAATTATATTGAATACATGATTTCACATCATGGTTTATTTGCTTATTTCCAATGAACTAATTTCATTAAAGTTTCATATATTACGGACTACGACTGTTCACCATATAACATTTCTATGTGATGAATATAGATCAAATTCTACATTCTTCATTTCTTAAGAGTTCAAAAATCGTAAAAGACAATACACGATCTTAGATAAATAAACTCTTAGGCGATTAAGTCATGAATGTTTTAGTGATTTTGTATATTAGATCTTGCATGGGTTATGAAGTGAGAACATGCTAAAGGATTTAAAGTACGTATATTTTATATTTCTTGTCAATCTTAATTCAGTTCAGTTATATATATCAAATTGATAAACATTTTATCAATGTCTCTTAGTTGCATAAATTTATCGATGTAGATAATTTTAACTTTATATAGCAGATATTCTTAGAAAGGTTAAATGTTACCATTTCATTTTTCTAATAAGGCTCCCAGTGGATTTTTATGTTTCTCAAAACCCTAAGAAAAAAATAGAAACCTTTTGATTTCTCTAGTAGATATTAGGACTCACTTGCCTTGAGATTACGACCTTGAGGAAAGCTCAACATATCATAGGCCCACAAGTAATAGATAACGCATTACAGGTTGTATCATATACAACTCCTAACCCGTGGTCTTTGCCCTAATATCATCTTGACCTTGAATAAAGATCAACAAATCAAGAGAGATTATTCGCTTGTACCCACCATTTCATGACGGCCTAAGTATAATTCACATACCTTGAGGAAAGCTCAACAACTATGTGTAGTTATCTTACCTCATCTATTATATATATTAATATTACTACATATACATCCCTAGCTTGAGGAAAGCTCAACAACTAAGCAGTATGCAAGTAATCTATTAATATATAAATGGTACATGACAACTTTTATATTATAGATTCATAATCTTTAATATATTTATTTGAGTGATAACGATTTAGGGAATAATGTATTTCTTTTGAAAATCCCTCGTGATTCTGCCAAACATATTAGAAATCACCGTATACATACTATACATATGTACTTATTCCTTAAATCTCATTTGGGTTCCACTTGATTTTATACATTCATATATTATATAAGTTTAATTCAATTTAGTTAACTTATATAACAGTCTTATGTATATTATTCATTAAATCTCATTTGGGTTCCACTTGATTTTATACATTCATATATTATATAAGTTTAATTCAATTTAGTTAACTTATATAACAGACTTATGTATATTATTCATTAAATCAGATTTAATTAATTTTAATTTGTTAATTTAATTAACTGAATAATTATATTATTTTTAAAATTCAAAATTTTATTTCATTCATCCTAAACAATTTAAGATGAAAATTAACTATAACACTTAGAGTCTTACATCCATATATCATTATATATGTACATCTTATTTTATTAGTTAACATTTAACTGATTTATAAACAATATATTTAATTAAAACGATATTTATTAAATAAGTTAATAAATTGAATTTATTTCAATTTACCTTAAATAATTTAAGAAAATATATATACATGTTATACTGTAACATCTATAGCTATAAACACACATATCAACATATATATGTCTTAATTTAATAATTAACCTCTAAGTATTTATTTATTTAATTAATCCAATTAGTCAAATTTCAAATAATTTTCGAAATACTAATTTATTTTCAAAACAATTTTGGAAATACATTTTAAAATTTTAAATTTTTGTTTCATATTTTAAGTTTAACTTTTAAATTCAAAATATCTATTAAATTTTCAAACAGATTTTGAAAATTAGCCCAAGGCTCAAAATCAAATTGGGCCTTTTCTACTAGGGATAACATTAGGACTCGCTTCTCATTTTGGGGTAGGTCGATAGCTAGGTATGGCAGGGTACTTGATTACCCAAACCTAAGATAGATACTACTTTTCTAGATGTCCTACTAAATGAGTAAGCTTAGTTTGCCCTAACATGACTAATTCAAACCACATAGACTATTTGGCTTTGATACCAATATAGGAACCGTGCCAGTCGAAAGTGGGCAAAATAGGTGAATTTCAAAAAGTTTCTATTTTGACCTTAGTTGAGGCTATGAAGATTAAATTAATTTTAGATCTAATTTAAAATTTTGAATAAATTTTTTATTTTATTTCTTTTAACTAGAACTAGTTTAAATACAATTTTGAGACGTATGTTTGTTAAATGAGCACATCAAATGCACTCATGTGTGATGGTGCAATTGCAATATATGAAAAGTACATAGTTAATGTGAACTTTGTTTAAGTGCTGGGAGTTACACCACAACAGACATATTTTTCCTTTATATATACCTTTATCGTCCAAAATAATTTTTTATATAAGATGTGTGTGTGTGTGTGTATTTATATATAAACAAATTAAATCAATGTTTTGAAACAAAAACAACATTGAAAATTATGTTCAACTAGATTGTAAATTTAAAGTGTTTTCTTCAAATAAAAATAACTTAACATAGATCCAATTGTTGATTTAACAAATAAATCAAAATATTTAAAGGATATATATATATATATATATATATATATATATATAAACAAATTAAATCAATATTTTGAAAAAAAAACAGCATTAAAAATTATAATCAACTAGTTTGTAATTTAAAAGTCTTTTACTCAAACAAAATAACTTAACATGGGTGCAACTATTAATTTAGAAATAATCAAAAGATTTCAAGTTCGCCCCGTTTTGAAATAGTTATAAATTTTAAATTCACTCAGTAAAGATTTAAAGTTCGCCCCTTTTTTGAACAACGTATGAGTTTTAAATTCACTTAGTATTTAATGTGAATAATGATCAATTTTTTTTCAAAACATCTTATAATGAAACCACTCAATTCTTAACCTTTGTAATATGAAACTCAATCGAATAATAAAATTGTTTCAAAATTTATTCAAACAATGACTTTTTGAAATAAAAATTAGATGACTTAGGCATATATAAATTCGTGATAATGAGACTCAGATTGAAATCACATAAACAAACAAACAAGAGCAGTATTGAATCCATAATTATTATTAACACATGAATAACAGATAAAAGAAAAAGGGATGTAAAACATATTAACATGATGTCAATACAACTAATTTAAGGGATATCCAAATCAATACCCAGAGATCATATAGGTAAAAGAGATAAAGGAGGAGGATTAGAAGCATATAGACATGATAATTTATATATAAATTAAATAGAAGAATACCTTTCAGATGTAGCCAAGAGAAACACCTTAAATGAAGAATTGATTCCTAGATTCAGTGAATTGATCTCTAGATCTTGTAATAATTGAGAGGTAACCGCCTTTTAATTTAATTTTGTTTGAATTTAGTTTTGGAATTTTATAACCCTATACTCCATGGAAATTCGACCCTAGTTGGATATGAGAAGAATGACCAATGGCAGAGGCAAAAAATGAATTAAAGGAGGAAAATAAAGATCACATTAAAGACATGATGACCCACCTTCCTTTAATTGAAATTTTCCTTTTCATTTCAAAATGAAAGACTCCTCTAATTCCCCAATGCATGGCCGACCATGTCATGGACTATTTGGGCCCCAAACAATTAAATAAAATAATTAGTATTATTTCTTAAATCCAATTTAAATTTTCTATCGATATTGTATACCGATACGCATGTTTATAACTTTTATATACATATTTTATCAAATAATAATGGTATTCAAACAAATCAAATAAAATTCTAATAATTAACATTTCAAAAATATTAATTAGTTTAATTTATTTAAAGTCCATTTATTATTTATTCTTATTTAAATCAAATTTAAATATTCTATCGATATCATATACCAATACATGCATTTATAACAATTATATACGCACCTTTTTAAATACTAATGGTATTAAAAAAATTATTAATTAATTGAATTAGTTCAACGATTTAAAATTAACTAAATCATGTAGTTCACTCAAAATATACATTATTTTGGTTGTGTGACTCAAAGATGTTAATTCTATTAGCGATTAATATTGAAAAATTCAAATATTAACGTTTACACATAATCTTAGCTACTGCTATGATATTTTGGCTGAAGTTATCGCTTATACGTCTTTTGGTAAAATATAATTTTACTTATTATAAGCGATCTCTGGTAGTAACAATCATTTACGTTAATTCTCTTTGTTAAAACTATATCGCATAAGGACTTACGGAATATGGTTTTGGTCAAAATTATAGTGTTTTCCACATTCAACTTTGTAAGTCCAAACATAAAGCCCTTTGTTCAATAATAACATTTATTATTAACCGTACTACTCTGGCCAGAGATTATGACTTTGAGTTGACTGTAGTTGACCGTGATACTAAATTCATATAATCAAGGAGACAAATCCTCTATTGAATAGTGTTTCACTTCCAATGCTTCAAGCCAGACCCAACTATAGTCATTCGATGGAATCTATGCCATGATTTAACTATAATCAAAGTGGAGTGTCCACATTGAAGTTCCATAGTATTCTCAAATCGAGAGAATTGTGTAACATCGTCACTTCGAGATTGTCTGTTTAACTTGGTTATATTAACCAACGGAGAACTCTTGAAACACCCCACACCCTTAATACACCCAAAAGGACCCATTAAAAGGCATGGTGCATTGTAGGTATAACTGAAACTAACAGAGACTAAGATTCACAAGAGAAAAATAGGTAAAAAAAGGAAACTAAAATAATAACTTAATTAAAACAAAGCTTCATAATTACTTCATAAATAAGTCAAATACCAAATACAACATCCATATCTCAAAACCCATCATGTCTTATGAAATAAAAATTCATAGTCTCAAAATCAGAGTACATAATATCCCTCATAATAAGCCAGTGCATAGAAAGAACAAAAGCTGAAAATAAAAGAAGTACATGAAAGAAATCTCCTCCAAGAAAAACTCCAAGCTGCAGCAATCTACTGACTTCTCCCTTGATTGCCTAAGGGGGGAAAGGGGAAAAATAGAGGAGTGGGTCAGACTAAAAGTCTGGTGAATGATAGTAATTACTAGAGTCTTTAAGCAAGATAAAAGTAATAGACTCTACAACTGTTCTAGCATAAATAAGGATAATAAAGGAAATAGGAAAGGGATAAACTGAAAATAAATACGATTAAATATTGCTTAATTTATAAGATAGGTTGATTTTGATTGCTTGCACTTGTCCTTGATTTCTTCTTTAATTAAGCTGAATTCCTAATCCTGTAATTAGGATGTGACCCTAATTCTACCCTTTTTGATCGGCCTGCTACTCCATAGACCTTACTATGGACCAGCCGCTATATAACTCCCTACACATCAGCCAATGGTATCTATGGAAGATGCACAGAGAAACCACTGTAGATCCGGACAACATATATAGCTCCTTACACAAAAGGCAATGATGTCTACGAAAGATACTCATACTAAGCGCTTGGAATTCATAGCTATTACTGAGCACCAGAGTGGAAGTCGCACGCGTAACTGCCACCATGCCCGTGCTACCTTTTGCTCCACCTATTAGGTCTTCTTATTACCTCGACATCCAGTATAAGCATGCCCCTCATCCTACTTCAGGCTAACGTGAGATCACTGTGTGTCCGTAGAATCTATAGGGAAATGCTGTTGGTACTGGCCCTTCATCCAAACAATATCTAGTTGCGCCCCTTATCCAAATCCCCAGTGATTTGGACTTCTATCTGACCAATTACTACCATTTTTAGTGCCCTCGTCTCACTTTAGGTTAATGTGAGACCACCGTTTTGTCTAATAGGGAATGCTATTTGGTACAGGTCCTACTTTCATCTTTGCTTATTAACTTAGATAAATTATTTTAAATAAGGCTTTACTAGTCTTAAAATAAGCATCATTTTGTTCCATTTCTTATTATAACCTATGTTATAATCATGCTTATTACTTAACCTAAGGTCTAAGTGTGAAAATAAGTTATAACTATGCCAATTATCTTTAATTAGTCCAATTCTAATTATAATTAGGTGTAATTTCAGTCCAATTCCATTATTTATTACAGTCCAATTCCATTATTTATTACAGTCCAATTCCATTATTTATTACAGTCTTTATAATTTACATCTTATTTTCTTCATTCAATATTCTTACTTATATAATCCATATTCGCGTTTAATTTATTCTAATCCATACGTGAAAAAAAAGAGGGATGAAGAGAATAGACGCTTTCATAAAATCCAAAACGTCAAAAAAGATGTAAATAAGAAATAAATGACAGTAAATAAACTTAAATACTGTAAATCAATAAAAAGCTATGCTTAACAGAAATAAACCAAAATTACTGAAAAGAATAGCTGAAAGGAAATAGATTGAAAATAATTCTAAAAACTGTAAATAAACTACTAAAAAGGCTATTCCAAAAATCATAGTAAAACTACAACTATTGGAAACCCTATTATTTTAAATTACTTAAAGAAATCTTAAAATAATTACAATCACTCACCTCCGGTCCTAAGCTTTTCCTTTGGTCTTCCCGGATCCACTTGGAGTTATAAAATAATTTAATTTATAATGATTTTCTCCTTTGGAAAAATTATTCCATTTAGGGTCCTTCCTAGAAAGGTGAACCCAATTGGAGAAAACCTAGAATGAGAAAAGGTGTTAGGTCTAGAGGTCTATTTATAGGTGTAGAAGTGGATCTCAAATCGTTGAATTTGGAGATTGAATAGGATGCAACCACGTCATAGGCTGAATAGGGGCCATCGGATGCAAAAATGGAGGGACCAAATCAGTTAAAATGATGCAAAATAGGTCGGTTACGGGCTCTGGAACGTTCTAACGAGCAAACGTTCATTCGCTTTCCAAAAAGCAAGGCGGGTCGACCGGGCGGTCAACCGCCCCCTTGCCTAGGTCGACCGGCCGGTCGACCTGTACATATATATATTTTTTCTTTTTTTTCTGCTTATTTTGTTTATTTTATAACTCGGTCATATTAGCTCGGTTTCTGACGTTCTATATATGGAAATTGACCAAAAAATTACCACGGACCCAAAGGTGCAATTCCCGTGGCTTAATTCTGATAATTTCACAAAGTTATTTAATTATTTAATTAATTAACGAATTAATTATTATGAGTTAAATTTCGGGTTGTTACAACTCTCGAGTGAGTCAATCCATAATTATCTAATAACTATCAGTATGTAACCCCTTGGTGCCACCAACAACCACAAGAAAGACTCTGCCTAACATTTAGAGAGCATTATGTACTCTAATCTCAATAGATGATTCAAGATCCTTTCTCGCCATCTTCACTATGAATATTTAAAACAATATGTTGTTTTCAATGTGATAAAATTCTCATGATTACAACAGTTTGTAGTTACCATCACATAACATATCATTTAAGGATTTTCCATCTATATACTTAAAATTAATTACTTAATTATTTATATCATTATATAATAAGTGTATAATAGAAAGAAAACCACTTTATTTTAAACAAGCTTGGTCGCAGAGTTAGATATATGTATCAAATTACATAATTGCTCCTTGGGCATATCCCTAACTTTATCACCATAACCATGGGAAGATCTTTAAGATGACTAGGGTCGAGCTGGCATAAATTTTCCAGAATAAAGGAAAACAGCCAGAGGATAATAAGTGAGGAGCTTATTACCACTTCTACAAGGTGAATGGACATCATATTGACAACTACTGTCACCTAAAGAACAAGATAGAAAGATTGCTCTAGAAAGGCTATGTGGGTGGTTTTCATCAAAATGCTGCAATGAGTCCACCTTAGAGTCAATGGCTTGACTCTAGAAAGTATTCGTTGACCATCACAGAATCGACGTGGGTCATATTTCCTCATTAGAACCCTGTGGTGGTAATAGTGTAAATTTATAACTGCATTGTCAAGAAAGAATTCATTGACTCTGAAAGCTCGGTCGGCGTCATTTTCAAAGCTTCATATGACAAGATGAAGCTTTCAGTAGAAATATTGAAGTCCAGTCCAGAACCTATCTATGGTTCAACAATACAACAACAATCCCAGTGGGGTTGCCAACACTCCTTGTATGACAGGAACCGTGCCTCTGCATAAATCATCCTATGCATATTTCTTGATAAGCAAACAATTATCTCCCTACAATGCCTTCTTGTAAAGGCTTAAGCTAATAAACTTAGGAGTGGCTATTCTCATTAATACTTGCTCATGAAATGTAATACCCCTGTTGGGATAGGAAGCAGTAGGGTGAAAAACTTTTAGCTAGAAAATTATACAATGTTATTTTGGATCCTACTAATAAAGTTGTTTCGAATTATATTGTAGTGTCTTCTAGTATGTGTATTAGTGATAAAGTACAAAATGATAAGCCAGTTCAAGGAACTATATCGATATTTGATATCAAGACTGAGACTAAAACTGAACAACCTACGACCACAATGCTAGTATGAAATAAGAAAAGGGATTACCTGCATATGATCAGGACCGATGAGTGTACCTCAGTTTATGCATAGTACCTCAGTGAAGCTGCATAGAATATAGATAATACGGCTTCATCAAAGCCATACGAATTAGAAGATGAAGTAGACCCCATGTTAGGAATATGTGAAAAATATTTGAAACCAGTAGATGATTTAGAGGATATACAACTAGATCCTACATACCTATCAAAAGTTGTGAAAATTGGAAAAAAAACTAAGTATAGAGTTTTGCGTAAAGCCGATCAATTTCTTGAAAAGGTCAACTAATGTGTTTGCCTAGACCCATTCAAACATAATTGGAATAGACCTGGCTATCATTTGCCATGCCCTTAACATCAATCAGATGTGCATCCTATAAAACAAAAGAGGCGCTTTTTAGACCAAGAAATATATAATGCACTATACGAAGAAGTAAAGAAACTAAAAGCAGACAGTTTCATTAGGAAGTCTGTTGTCTTAAATGGATGGCAAACCCAGTTTCAATAGAGAAACCTAATGGGGAAGTGGTGAACCTGTATAGACTTCACTAATATCAACAAAGCCTGCCCTAAAGATGCTTTCCTTTTCCCAGAATTGATTAGCTTGTAGATGCAATAATCGGACATGAATTGCTCACTTTCATAGTTGCTTACTCAGGTTATGGCCAGATTGCAATGTTTGAACAAGATTAGGACACACCAGTTTCATCATAGATAAAGGGTTGTATTGCCACAAAATCATACATTTCCGGGTTGAAAAACATTAGAGCAACCAACAAAAGATTAGTAAATATGATGTTTTCAAATTAGATTAGGAAGATTGTGGAAACATATGTTGGGCCAGGTCCATTTGGCAATGGGTAAAATGAGGTAAATTAAAAAAAATCCCGAAGCAAATCTTAGATAGGCTTATACAAATAATTAGTTGGAATTTAATCTTGTCTATATTCTAAAGTAATGTTATATTTATTTAGGTGTTTTATATTTCATTATTTAGGTATGTGAACAGTCACATTGATATACATGACATGATAAGATAACAAATGTAATATATGCATATATATAACAATATAATGACATAATAGTAAATTCAAAGCATATGGAAATTATATACATACATATAATTGCAGGGTTTTGCAACTAATGTATGCATATATACATATATAAATGATGAATAATTAAGTATTTCATATATCAATTCAAAATGAAAAACCTATGACTCTTAACGTTTCAATTGTTTATCATCAACCAACAAGAAAAATTAACAATGATTTAATTATCATCAATAATGATATATATATATATATTCCATTTTAGAATTAATTTCAAAATTAATATGTGTATATAATTAATAGAATCTAAAATATCTTTATTAATTGATTCATATGTTAATTAATAAATCATAATTTTTCTATGTTTATGCATACAAATCATAAAATCCAAAATAATTTTATTTATCATTCAAAAGTCATATTTCACATTTAAGTCTAAAATGTAGTTTATGTATACAAATCATAAAATCCAAAATAATTTTATTCAACATTCCAAAGTCATGATTTACATATAAGCACAAAACTTAATTTGTACATACAAGCCCAACAATTAAAACTTTAAAAATATTAAATTCTAGTGATGAAAAGTTGAATTGTATGTTTATATGACTTGGATAATAAACTATCAATAATATGATGCAATTTTCATTACGGTTTAATTTTATAACAAATCAATTGATGTAAACAAATTATATTCGATCAATTATTAATTTTAACAGTTATATAAGAAATTGTTAATACCTCAATTATTAATTTTGATGATAACAACCTTGATAACAACAATCTACAATCATATAAAATATAGATACTAACGTCTTACCAAGTTATATAGTAGGCAGCACATGATATTACACATGTGTCGAATCGAAGATTGTAGAGTATAATGACTCAAGAAATGGACATGAAGACTCAAGAGTACAAAGACCAAGATATGATGATCTTAAGACTATAATATAGTTTATAGAGTCATAGAATATTGTTAAAGTCCCTGGTAGCAATCTTTGATCTCTATATCCTATTTCTCTATCTTTTATATTTTTAAAACAAAATAAATATTCAATATAAATTTTAAAATATTTTATAAATGTTTTTCAAAGATCAAAATATTTATTATGTTTAATGTGTTTTACAAAGTATCACACTATTTTACAAAGTATAGGGTTTTCAAACATTTAAAGAGAACTAAGTTTTCAAAATTTACATGATATATACCGGATGGTATGTCGATATACATGCCGAAAAGTTGCTTTTCAAATTTTGAAATGAAGTGTCTATTCATCGTAACTCTTCGCGAATGGACACATCTCTTCATTTACTATACAAAGGGGAATTCAAACGATTTTTTAGTAGTTATTAACTTTTTTTCTTCCCTCCTCTTACTCTCTTGAAGAAACTCCATTGAAATTATACTCTTTTCTCTTCAAAATCAAATAGAATCAATTCAAACTTCTTTATATTGATTCACTATTACTTTCTTACTGTTTTGAAATCATCTCTCTCTTAAATCAAAGTTCAAAGTGTTGTCTAAAAGGCTATAGGATTCATTATATCCAAAGATCAAGGAATTGTCTTTGGAAAACCATGAACTGTATTTGTATTTGCTTGGGTGTGCTTGTAGCCCGTTCAAATCAAGTGGGTGTGCTTGTAGCTCGTTAAATCAAGTGGGTGTGCTTGGTAGCCCGAAAATCCGAGAGGGTGTCCTTGTAGCCCATCCAAATCAAGTGGGTGTACTCTAAGCACAAAAAATCAAAAGGGTATGTCTCGTAGCCTCGGAATCGAGATTGTAATTGGGTTCGCCTTATACTCGTTTAAAGATTGACATTTGAAAAGAAATCCGTACAGGCAATTATACGGGACTGGATGTAGGAGAAATCCGAGCCAATATAAAATCATTGGTGTCATCTCTTTAACTATTTACTTTGCTCTACTACTTTTATTTTTTCCGTGATTGCATCTGTGACTATTTAATAGTATAATTCTGTGTTGATAATTTGTGATTTAATATCAAACTTGAAATAAATTTAAAATGATTTACAAAAGTAAAAACACACTATTCACCCCTCTAGTGTTTAATTAGCCTTAAGATCTATAATTCCATAACCAACCTTTGGTATCAGAGTACTAGGTTTTCAAAACTTATAATTTGATTTTTGAAAAGTATAAATGGCTGGCCACGTTGTTAGTATACTTGTTAACACTTTGGCGAAGGACAATCTACTGCTAAACCCCACATTTTAATGACAGTAATTACACTTAATGGTCATGTATAATGAAGACTTTTGGTCTAATGATTTAGATATTTGGAATGTTACACAAAATGTGTACACAGAACCCCAGACTAGTTTTGCGCAATGGACTACCGACCAAACGACACTTGCACAAAATAATTCTAAAGTCATGGATATTTTATTTTATTTGCTAGATAAACATGAATTTAATATTCTTTATTTGTAAGTCTACAAAAGAAATTCAGAGAACACTACAAGTTACTAGTAAAGGTAAACAAACCAAAATTTCCATGCTTACTAATCAGTTTCAATTGTTTGAAATGAATCCAAATGAGTCTATTTTTGACATTTACTGCAGATTTCAAGATATAGTGCATTCATTAGTAGCATTAGGTAAAAACGTTTCTGAACAGGACCAAGTTAGAAAAATACTCAATTCACTCTCTTCAAAATGAGATCAAAAGACACTAGCAATAGAAGAGGTTAATATATTAGTACTCTAAAAATTGAAGAATTAATAAGCAATTTAATGTCCTATGAAGCACAATTGCAGGGCAATAGAAAAGAAATCCATCGTTTTCAATGCAATAACCGACGATCAGGATTCAAACAATGACAATGACGAGGAAATTGCTTTCATGACCAGAAATTTCCTGAAGTATAGAAAGATGAACAACTTTCGAAAACCTGAAATCAAGACTCCTAGAATCGAAACTGCGACTAGATGCTTCAACTATGATCAACCCAGCCATTTTCAGAGAGACTGCCATGTCAGAATAAATCAAAGATCTCATAAGTTATTGATTCATCCAGAAAAAGAAAAAGAGCTTACACAACAAGATTAGATGATTCAGATACTTTCTCAAGCGACCATGAACTAGATTCTAAGAATGTGGATATGTGTTTTACGGCAATAACAGACTAGCAGAATTGATCGACAAAAAGCGATAAAACCGGTACCTTTTATTTCATAATTTTTTTTCCATTTTTTGGTTGATTTTGGTTTTTAGGAATATCCTATATATTATTAATAATAATAATAATATTGGATGAATAAAATTATATAAGTAAAATATATAGGAATATATTATCTTAGTTTTAGTTTTGAATTTTTTAGGCTATATGTCGACATACCTCCAGACCGTATGTCGACATACATGCTAGAACTTTGAAGTTTCTTTTCAAATTCAAAATTTGAATTTCCTGCTCTTTTTCGTTTACTTCAAAAACTGAAAACGCATCTTTTCAAAACTGAAATGTTAGTTCTCTCTCAATTAATTCACCATAACTCTATCTATTCAATCACTCACTTTATTTCAAAATTCAAAACAACTCTTCATTATCTTATCTCCTTAAAAACTAAAAAATGGCCTCCTTAAGTCAAACTCTTAAGATCAAAAGTCTCTTTAAGAGAACCAAAGGCTTTCTCTCCATTGAAACCTATATGGGCTATGTTACTTCCGAAAAAGTTTTTCTTGGAAGATTTTCTAAATTCGAAGATTTTTTTCTTATGGTTTACAAGATATTTGTTTTAAAAGTGAAATTTTTGGTTTAATTGACTCTTCTTAAAATGAGTTTGTTTATTATCCGGATTTGGTCAAAATATTTTATGCTAATTTAAATGGAAAATCTTTCAAGGAGAAGAGGAACAAATTTGGAATAGTGTAAATAACACTCGAATTGTTTTAAATTGTGAACTTTTGGGTCATATACTTGGTTGCAAATCTAGTGGAATTGACCTCTCCATTTTTCAAATTAATGAACAAAATCATGAAGTTTTTTACGACATTTTTGAAACTGATGAAAAATATAATTTTAAACACAAGAATCTTCGACCAAAATCGAGACTTGTAAGTCTTATTTTACAACAAAACATCACTCCAAGGACGGGTAATTATAGTAACCCTACTCCAAAAGTTTTTAAGGCTCTTTTCGCCATTTATGAAAACTACAACATCAATTGGGCATAAGTCATTTTAAAGGACTTTGTTCAAAATAACATTTCTAGACACGAGAACATACTCTACCATGGTGTGTATCTTACCGGAATTTTCATATATTTTGGTGTTGATTTAAGAGGAGAACAAACTCTTCCTTGAAAAGTTTTTAACAATGCTAACATTTCTCTTATGCACATTCCACCTTATTTCGAACCATATGAGACACTTCCCGAAGGGAAACAAAGGTTGGCATATGAAGAGGAACAAGAAATTCAACAAGAAGAAGAAGGCGATGAGATGGATGTGGAAGAAGAAGAGGAAGAGGAGGAAGAAGTAAACACTTCTTTGGAAAGTTTTGATAAACCATATCACCCTTCCAAAAAAGAGATCCTAAGGAACCAAGAAAAGCATCTTAAAAACCAACAGAAGCTTAAGCATTCATTTGGTAAAAAAATCACTTCTCTTTCCAACAAAGTGGACAAATACTTTGGAAAAATCATTTGCAAGCTTGGTGGAAATTCATCATCATCATCTACAACTATTTAAGCCTATCTAGTTGTTTCCCTATGATATCTAGCTTCGTATTTCTTAGTAATGTGTGTTTTTAGTTTAAATTTATGTCATTTTCATGTATTTGTGTGTTTTTAGTTTAAATTCATGTGATTTTCATGTATTTGTTTCAAAATTCATGTACATTTCTATTCCTAGTAATGAAAATTATTCTTGCTGTTACATATGTTTCTATTAATCCTTAGGAAGTATAAAATATACTGGTATAAGTTAAAAACAAAAACTATAGAAATTTTTTTTTTTTGCAATTCATGACATGTATATCGACATACATGGACCTTATATGTCAACATATAACAGCCAGTTGGCAAAAAATTTAAAATTAAAATAACTACCACCTATTCAAATCATTCCAAATGACTTTTCACTTCTATTTAAGCCTATTTCTTCTAGAAAAATTTATTATTCATTCTATTCTTTCGTTCCTTTTCATTCTCAAACTTCTCTATTAAAAATGTCTTCTACACATCGAAATTATGTGAAAATCTTGAAGAAACACTTCAATCCTTCAAGAATATTCTTACTTTTATCTTGAGAAATCAAAGGCATTTAGAGTTAAGCCAAATGCAGATGATCATGAGAGGCATTTCGATGCCATTCGATGGTGATTGCTTCCTTAATAAAAAATGATCAAAACAACAACACAGAATGCTCTATTAACTAAGATAATGAAGATTGGGATGCCATCAAAGCAGATCCAATCTTTGGATCCGACATATGGGTTGAAGTTTCAAGGAACTTCTAGTTATTAGGTTTGGATTTCATACGTAAAGATATATATACTCTTAGGATTTTATTTGATTTGATTTGTTGTGTACATTTAAATTGCATTTGTTTGTCTTGCTTTGGATTGTTTTTAGATTGACATTTGGATTTTGTGTGTTATGGATATTTGATTAATTGTATAAGATTGATTTTAAATTAATAAAAATAGGTTGTGATATCTTATTTATTACATATCATAATCATCATCTATATCATATATCATGCCTAGTATGCTTAATCATTTAAGTACTTAGTTATTGATTTTTACTCTATAGTTTCTAAGTACCCGATTTAAGGGGAGTTTTTATTCTTTTTATCCATTTTTACTAATGAAAAAGGCGGAGAAAAATATAAAATATACATAGCATATATTCAGGGTGAGTTATATCATGTCTTATATACAGGAATTTAAACAGTTGTCATCATCAAAAAGGGGAAGATTGTTAATACCTCGGTTATGATTTTGAAGATAACAACCTTGATAACAACAATATACATTCATATAAAAAATAGATACTAATGTTTTGCTAGGTTATGTAGTAAACAGTACAGGATATTACACAGATGTTGAATCAAAGATTGTACAGTATAAAGACTCAAGAAATGGACATGAAGACTTATGAGCACAAAGACCAAGATATGAAGAGCTCAAGACTATAATATAGTATATAGAGTCATAGAACATTGTTAAAGTCACTGGTAGCAATCTTTGATCTTTACTCCTATTTTTCTATCTTTTATATTTTTAAAACAAAATATATTTTAAAATATTTTATAGAAGTTTTTGAAAGATCAAAATATTTATTATGTTTAAAGTTTTACTATGTCACAAAGTATAGGGTTTTCAAAACATTTTTGAAGAGAATTAAGTTTTCAAAATTTACAAGCATATGTCGACATATACCCAGATGGTATGTCAACATACATGCCGAAAAGTTGTTTTTTAAATTTTGAAATGAAGTGTTTATTCGTCGTAACTCTTCACGAACGGACACATCTCTTCATTTACTATATAAAGGGAAGTTCAAATGAATTTTTTTAGCAAGTATTAACTTATTTTCTTCCTTCCTCTTACTCTCTTGGAAACTCCATTGAAATTATACTCTTTTCTCTTTAAAATCAAATAGAATCAATTCAAATTTCTTTGTATTGATTCAATATTACTTTCTTACTGTTTTGAAATCATCTCTCTCTCAAATCAAAGATCAAAGTGCTATCCAAGGGGCTATATAATCCATTGTATCTAAAGATCAAGAAATTGTATTTGGAAAAACCATCAAACTCTATTTGCATTTGCTTAGGTGTGCTTGTAGCCCATTTAAATCAAGTGGTGTGCTTGGTAGCTTGAAAATCCGAGTAGGTGTGCTTGTAGCTCATCCAAATCGAGTGGGTGTACCCCAAGCCTAGAAAATCAGTAGGGTGTATCTCGTAGCCTCGGAATCGAGATTGTAATTAGGTTTGCCTTCTACCCATTGGCATTTGAAAAGAAATCTGTACAAGCAATTGTACGGGACCAGATGTAGATGAAATCCGAACCAGTATAAAATCCCTGGTGTCATCTTTGTAACTCTCTACTTTTCTTTACTTCTTTATTGTATTTGCGATTGCATCTGTGACTGTTTTGTGTCGATAATTTGTGATTTAATATCAAACTTGAAAAAAATTAAAAAGATTTACAAAAGTTAGAAAACACTATTCACCCCTCCTCTAGTGTTTAATTAGCCTTAAGATCCATAACTCCGCCACCAACAGAAATATATAAACATGAGTTGTCATTGTATATTGGGTTTAGGAATCATGAAATAAAATAAAATAAAATGTTTACCGATTTGTGATCCTACCACTTACCATACCCTGATTTGTGTATGTCTCCTAATCCGATTCCACATGTTTGATCTTGCAAGGATCAAAGTAATGTCATTAATGAAAGACAGAAGGCTTTTAGGATACCAGAGACGAAGGGGGTTAGCCAAAGATGTGTTGGCTAGAAATAAAAAATCTCATTTTTTATCTCATCCAAGAAAAATAATGAAGGAGTTTGGGATGGTAATTATAGAAGTGTTATTAGGAGAGTTATGTACCACTAATGACTTTTAAAATTCAAAGCCAAAAATCACTTCACTTTCTCTTATGCGGTCGACTCCTTTTCCCTTTTATTTAAGCATTTATTTGTATATCTAAACTCATTTAAGCACATATTAATATTGTATATCAATACGTAAGTATAACGCTTATACACACACCAAAATAATTACTAAAGTCATCCAAAAAATCCCAAGAGCTGTCAAAATTATTAATGGTAACCCCAAACACTAAAAGAACACATTATCAATATACCTTATATATTAATTAATTAAATTATTTTATAACACATTATAACTAATTAAAGCAGGTGATATTTCGAAGATCGCATAGATGTAGTTGTGCGACTCACACGTATGAATTCAATTAGCAATTAATATTGAACAATTTGAATATTAACATCATATGTCACCTTAGCTAATGGTGTGATGATTTGGAAAAATTCATTGCTTGTAAATCTTTGTGGTAAAATCATATTTTAGATCAATTTAACCATCACCTTTAAATAATGATATGTTATATGCATGTTCTCTTAGTCGCCACTATACCAATTTCGATATCTGGAGTTTAGTTATGTTCAAAACTCCAACAATGTCTATATACAACTATTTAGTCCATCTCCAAAGTCTATGGTTCAATAATAACATTTATTATTAATGGACATGCCCCTGTTGAGGAATTTTGACTTTGATTTGACCATAGTTGACCATAATGCTATCCGCTCGTAATAAAGGAGACGAATTCTATATTTAATAGTGTTTCATTACATATGCTTCAACTCAGACCCAATTATAGTCATTCAATTATTTCCATGCCATGTTTTAATTATAATCGAAGTGGAGTGTTGGCGTCGAAGTTCCATAGTATTCTCAAGTCGAAATGCATAACATCGTCACATAGAGATTTCTTATTTGACCTTAGTTATTATTAACTAATAGGAAACTCTCGGTTGAATCATTCTGTAGTCATCCAATAACTACAACTTTATAACCCCTTGGTGAGCCTAGCAGCCATGACTAATACATTGTCCATCATTTGGAGAGAATTATGTACTATGGTCTCAACAAATGTATCGAGATCCTTTTCTCAAAACATCTTGACTAGGAATTGCTAAAATAAAGCATTTTTGACTTACGTTCGATACAACATTTGTAACTAGGATCGCATAATACTTCTAATGAATTTCTATTTATTAAATGATTGTTAACAAGTTGTTTATATCACAATATAACATTATATGTAATGGAAAACAAATAATAAAAGAATACTTTATTTTGAACGAGATTGGTTTCAACGTTAGGATATGTAACGAATTGCTCAATTGCCCCTAAGGCATATCCTCTTAACTTTCAATCATGCACTTGCACTTGGGGCATTTTTGAATCCATAATCCAATACTTCTCGATCAGTATGGATGAATGGGTATATATATTAGTATATTATATATACCATATTATTTTTGCTTTATTCGTCCATTCGATAAACCATTTATCTTGTGGCAGTCACAGACAATGCATCCGATCTTTTCATGTGTGATTCCTTTTGTAATCCCAGTTGCATTATCGACGTCACAATATGTTATTGGACACTCAATCGTGGAAAGGTCTTTATCTCATCTATAAATTTGCGTATACATATTTTACTACGGCACTATCTCAGATGATGCACACATCCTACTGGAACTTACTACAACTTTCTCATTTGGTACTCTTTCCATCATAAGACCTTAGTTAAGGTTGAACCTTTAAATTTTAAAATTGTTTTACCACACCTGATATTTTCAATGAAGTTTTGGCGTGAACATCCTTCATAAGCATTTCATTGTTTCATAAGCAATTCTTGGTATTTCATAAATATCCGAGAACACTTCACTTGGTAAATTTTCAAACTTGATTTCATCTGCTTATTGTACCAAATATATATATATATATATTTGTGTGTGCGTGAAAATCTAATTCAATGCACAACATATGCAATGGAACTTACTTCCAATGCATAAGGTATCTCATATACCTCATTCCACGAAAACATTTACTGTTTGGAACTTTTACTAAACAATTTTGATACTAGTATTACGTACTACGTTTGGATAATCCTAACATCCCACTATGTCATATATACGGGGCATTAGTGTCAAGTCTTTTATATTCAACTATCGTGCATTCTATTATTAGTCCTACAAATTATTTAATACAGTTTTCAATCTTTCTTTGTTATAGGGATACACTTCCTCTGCATTTTGACTCTGATCAAACATTTTTTAATTTTAAGTCCAACTTTATGTTCCAGCTTTTATACGTTTGATTAAAATTACGACTTAATCCCAAATTCATAAGATCTTTATCATTCCCTTTAATCTCGAGAAATATAATGTTTGAATCAATAGAGTTCGACAAATTGTGGGTGAACTCCTAATGGAATTAAGTAAGGTGGTCGATAAAATCGGTATTAAATTCAATAAGAATCGACCAAATCATTTTCCAACCGTCTTTAGTTTATAAGTGTATAACTTCCCTATTACAATTGTTGCATCCGATCGATCATATCTCACTGGATATGCCTCAAAAATCAGATTTCATTGGTATATTTGGATTCCATTTCAAGAACTAATCAACATCTCGCCACAAAGTCCATACTTTCATGACTTGCGGGCAACTGCGGAGGTTAACATTCAACCTTCTTTTCTCATATGAAGAAAATCACATTTTCTTCGACATATAAGACACCTTATTAAATGACCTAATTTGCTATGTTCTTATTTGGCTATATTAATTTTGTATTTTCTATGTATTTTCATTTCATCATATCAGATCTTATCCAAATCAACTACATTGCCACTAATTTCATTTAGATTGAAATTCCTCGTTTAGAAAGTGACTTTTCTTAAAACAACGTCTTATTTGTTAATGAGATTAAACAAGTTTCTAAAAGATTGTGTAATTTTCATGACAGTAAACCTAGCATTGAGTTTACACAATTCACATACTAAACGTATGCTAGAAATTTGTATCCTAACCTTATAAGGTGCAACCTATTCTGTATCATAACATATATGAAATCATAAATTCGGCTCCAAATAATGCTAGATTAATATATGTATCTACTAATAGATGCATATACTTTAGGAAAGATTTAACTCAACTTTACTCTTGTAAATCTAATCATAATTTGATTACACCTTGTACATCATAATATAATAAAGGAGGAATAACATTTGAGATAGAACCATATTTTATTTTAGGTGTTTATTGGCACTCTATATCCAATATACTCAACTTATTCGATCATATCAAATTGTTTTTAGCTCTTTTGCACGTTTTCAATACTTCTAAGTATACTATAGAAATTTGAGTCAATGCATCAACATATATAAGTCTATATCTCATACATTTCAATAATAAAAATGAAGTAGGTGGATTTGATTTTGGAATTTTAGACTATGATATCTTTGTTGGTCTATCCTAAATGTAATGGTTGTTCGAGCCCAAACTCATTTAGGGTGACATATTAAGATACTCCATGGTATTAACCAAGGTGTATCAACTATGGTCATACTCCCACTGAATATAACCACTGCTATTAATCACTCGAGACATACTTCATCATGATTCACAACCATAAAAATATGAAGTCGTTCTTTATATATATATATATATTATAATATATCTCAATGATCAATAGTATAGTCTAAATTTCCAAAATTAATTATCTTAGATGCTTGTATAGTATTTTAAGCCAACACACCACTTTGTCAAGAATACGAAATTTATCAAGACATATCTTCACAAGTTTATTATATAATAAACTATGCATATTTTCAATCAAATAAAAAATAATTATTATTTCACAAAGTAATATCGGTAGTCTTGAAAATATCTATTCTAACTATGACGACCCAGATTTAAAGGCCATATCAATATTGAATTATTGAATCTCTAGAATATGATAAATCTTTTAAAAAGTAAATTATATGTATATATACACAAGGGTTCATAAATATGTATATGATGATTGTAAACACATAGATATTAGCACATACCTATACGAGTATATGAATGTAGGTTCATATGAAACCATATATATATATATATATGTATATATGATGACAAAATATGCATAAGCAATGTATAAGAAAATATGTATAAGAATAAGTGTATATATATGATGGTAAATAGGTAAAGTAAAAAGGTTTCTTTGCATATGTATGTAGTACGTGTATATATGTAAGGATATATATGCATGTAAACACTTTGGGAAACATAGCATCAAATGCATACAATAAATCAAGTCAAATCTGTTTTTTTAAAAGGGAAATAGGAATCAAACAATAAGACCTGTACAAGACGAGCTATCTCCACTTTCAGCCTTTGTTGCAGCCTAGCATTCGAACCAAAACATATGCAAACTTTAATTGTTGATAATATAAAAAAAATATGTATATATATCCATATTAATGAAGGTACATGTAAACATGTAGGAGATAAAGGTATATGTATATTATGAAAAGATATGTATAAGTACAGGGGAACATTGAAGAAAAGGCAACATCAAATCCTAGCTTACAAAACATATAATCAAAGTCAGAAAAAAAATCAAATCGGGTCACCTATTTTTCAATAGAAAAGATATGTATAAAATGAAAAAAAGAGGCTGTACAGGTGCATATCCTCTCCCTCTAGTTTGCACAACACACTTCTTCCCCACGTATATATATATTCACTGCTTATACCCCACATATACACTCTGGTTCACAAACATAAAACAATACAAGGCTGCCATTTAAAAACAAAATCCAACTCTAACAAAAGAAGATCAAAATCAAGATCAAAGGCAGATAGCAGTCTTGAAAACAGTGTTCTCTGTTCAACATTATCCGTGAGTAAACATTTTTATTTAAAGCTTAAGTAAATAAATCTGTTGCATGTGAATTCCTGGAATGAAGTATGCTTTGCATGTATATATAAGTATGATTTATGTATATATGAATATGTTGAAAGTGTGCATGTCTGATGTATCTCTGTCATCTCTGTTTCATAGTTACAGAGCTTAAAATTTAAATCAAAATTCCAAATCTCTTTATCTAATCTCTGTTAGGTTTTAGTTTTCAAACAAGAAATGTTTGTTTAGACATAGATTAAGTTTTAAAAATAAATTTAGGTAAAATTAGTTGAAATTTTATCTGGAAAATAGAAAATACAGTAGGAATCTGAAACATGTTGAAATTTAAGCATCATAATTCCTTGAATTACTTTGATAATCTTAACCGCCATCAATATTTATGATTTTAAGAGTAAAATCATAATTTTTAGATTAGGATCGTGTGAGCATTTGGGGTTTGGCCAGAAAATAGGTTTTGAGGTTTTTCTAGCGATCGAGGAAACTGGGAAGGTCGGGGTCTTCACTGGAGGAGACCAGGGTAAAGACGAGCTCGGCAAAAATGGTGGAGGTTTTCTTAGCCACTGTAGCGGCGGAAATTGGTCGAAGTAGGGTTTTAACCCAAGATTGGTCGAAGTCTAGAAACGGGATCACTACGACGTCTCTAAAGCATCGGGTTTGATCGGAGGTTAGGGGATGGAAGCGTTAGGCTTCGGTGGAGCTGTGGTTAGATGCTAGTAATCTCTGGTGGTCCGAATCGCTAGGACGAGGAGG
Source organism: Allium fistulosum (assembly GCA_030737815.1). NCBI lineage: Eukaryota > Viridiplantae > Streptophyta > Magnoliopsida > Asparagales > Amaryllidaceae > Allium > Allium fistulosum. Next base: position 641,577,671 of record CM060901.1, read on the forward strand.
ATTCATAGTTGAAGTTTCTTGTTCCAGTTCTATCTTTTGTCTCGATTTCGATTCTGTGTTTGTGGTGACCTTTGGATGGTCGGGATCGTAGGGGAGGGACATCGGCGACTCATCGACGGTAGTATGGATGGCCGGAGCTCTGGCGAGCTGGCGTGCACGTGCACGGTGAGTTTTGGTGTCTGTGTTTTGGAGGTGGAATGGTTCAAAGGAGTACTCGGGGTGTGTCTTGGGGAAGAAGAGTTGTGGCTCGGGTGGGTCTTCGAGATTTTCATGTGTGTGTTGTTTCCAGATTTTAAGTATAACTAAATCTAAGTTTTAAAAAAAAAACGGGTAATGGTCTCGGGTAGGGGGATCGAGTGTTATTCGGGTTTGACCGGAAGTAAAATTTGTACATTTTAAGTTTAAATATAAATAAGTTTTTAAATTTAAAATGAATCTAGTTTTGAACCATTTCTTAAAATTTATTTCTTTATATAATAAATGTCTTAAATAATTGTCTTAAGGAAATTATATAATTTGTTTAACTTAAATTTGTTAATTTAAATGCTTAAGTTATTTTAAACTTAAATTGAATAATTTAATTAAGTAAGTTAATTGTAAGGTTAAATGTTTTAAATATGATTATGATAATTAAGAAATTAAATAAAGATAAATGGTTTATCTTAAGGTTAATTAAGACCTTGGATGATTAAGGATGGATTAAATTAAGAAAGTAAATAAAGAATAATTAATTAATTTAATTAATTACTGATTGTAAGGGTACTTAATTAATTTAATTAATTATGAGTTAATTAATTAGAGATTAATTAATTCGCAATTAAGGATAAATAAATTAAGTAATTAGAGAATAATTACTTAAGTGGTAATTTCTTAATGTAAGTAATTAAAGGATAAATTTGTTAAGGATTAATTAATTTAATAAGTAATTAAAGGTTAATTAATTGAGGATAATTAACCAATGGGATAATTACTTAATGGAAGTAATTATGGATAATTAATGGGTAAATTAAAGGATGATTAATTAATGGTTTTTAATTAATTAATGATTAAGTAAGCAGGATTTGAAAGGTGATTGAAGTAATTAATTTAATTTATTTAAATTAATTAGAAATGGTGTGACAAATTAATCTTGCTTATGAATGGTTGAATGATATTGTATGCCTTAGATTAGTTGATATATCTGATAAATGATTTGGGATGCTATGTGATATGATATGTTTGGATTGAACTGTGATAATATGGTTTGTCTATCTGTGATGAATGGCTATGTAAATATGTAATTCTAGATATAAATGGAATTGTTTAAAATTTAAACAGCTTTGTTTTTAAGATGATATTGGATTCAAAGAGACCGGGGTCGGGTATCGGTACATACCCGAAACCACTTCGATTTGTAATCTACAATAATTCTTTATGGATTTGACTTTGAAATAAATAGGCTGGAATGGAATAAATGATGTAAACTTGATCACTTAATCTGAGTAATAACGCTTAGATATGATTGTAAGATGTGTATTTGACTATGGCAAGTTAAGAACTCATAGTGAAGTACGAGTTACCCGGGTTTTAAATAAGTTTTGTGCATTAGTATTTCATGTTAGATGGGTTTACTCATGCTGGTTTCCAGCCGGACCCGGGTGTTACTTTGTTGTAATGCTCGGGTCAGACCGAGTATTACAGATTTTCAAGTAAGGACGTTCTGGAGCTCAGGAGGCGAGCTGGATGGCAGGAACGTATGGAGAGTATTCCGCTGAGTATGTTATTGTGGTATATATGGGCCATGTTGATTTTAAAAGTCCAGTGTTGTGTAATGGTTGTAACTCTGATGTATTAAAATGTAAATTCACTAATACAGTTTCTTTGTATAAATGTTATTATATGATATTATATTTTGATCCGCTGCGAAATGTGAGATTCTATGACTTGTCTTCTGTTTCTTCTTCTACCTCTTTTCTTCTTTTCCTAACTATCTGGAATTTTCGGGATCGAAAATTCCGGGTCGTTGCACTAACTTAGAAGTGTCTCGGCAATACTCATGTAACGAGTTTCCACTACTTCTATCACTACTATAACAACATCGACAACACAGTTTTATAACTTTTACCATAGGCTTTCTATTTCAAGTACTGTAGAGAATTTATAATCCAGATTTTGGTTACAACATGTAATACCCAAGAAATTTTAATAACAATTAAAATATTAATGAGAATAAAAGTGCAATTTCACATAAAGGACACAACAGTAAATTTCTACAAATGAAGGAAATTTTGGGAATTTGACTTTTTCATCGTGTCAAGTAGATTTTTCTAGCCCTAATGCATTCATACATTGTTAGAAATATACATCATATGAAGAAAATAAGGATTGTTTACTGTAACATGCATTTCGTGTTTTACGTCTATTTTTGAAATTAAGTATAAAAATCAATAATGGAATAAATAAAAACTTAGATATTAAGTAATAAATTAAATATGTATGGATCACCTTAAAAAAAGTACAACCTTATTAATGAACATTAAAAGAAAAGGAAGAAGATATTTAATGCAAAGAGAGAAAACATTAATTTTCCATGTTATATAATTTATTGCTGTAATTAATGAAAATATATGTTACATATGTTAAAAAGAGAATGTAACAATATATTTTTAGAAGAAAAGAATATATCTAATGTTATATGTTTGAAAAGTGAATATGTAAGAAAGTAAATGGTTATTTTAAAGGAAATATATTTACATACATAGTGGTAAATAATTAATTATAGGGTTAATGGTGGAAGGGTAATGTGACCGTTATTTTAATAAAGGAAAAGGGAAAGATATTTATATGTATGTAAGGGTAAGGGTGTATGAATAAAGGAGAGGTTTTTCTAGAAATTAGCTTCTCTTAATTTTCAACTATAAACACATAGCAATCCCATCCTTTTCGCTCTAAAAACCATAACCACCATCTTCTTCTTCTTCGTCCTCCTCCTGTGACGCCCCACCTCTATGCTCATAATAACAAAGAGTATTAAAAGAAATACTGTCTATTATTACGAAGAATAAGGCTGGATAGGAGCGACCATCCGTAATTGGCCTTACACTAATATTGGTTATCTCGGTAGGAGTGGTATATACTTTTTATTTTTCATCTATTATTTATTTACTCCCATCGACATATCCAATTATCAGTATAAAACAAACTACGATAGTTCATAACAGTTTAGGACATTAGATATAACAATAACACAGATAATATAAATGCGGAACACAGATTAACAAAAACCTCATATATATATAACCGATGTCAGTTACAATATAGTTGACACGATACATATGGTACAACTACAACTGTCGAATCTAGAAGTTATATATACAAGTACATTATCGACTAATATACATGAATACATATCGTTCTATACAATGACACGACTACTACAAAATGACACTGACAACTTCAGAAGATGTGAAAAGTCTTCATATCCTGAACAGCAACTCAAAGAGGAAAATCTACAACCTGAAATAACTAGGGTCTGACCCGAGTATTACATTCAAAAGAAAATAATACACGGGTCAGTCTAATTCAAACTCAGTTATTAGTGCATAACAACAATAATAATCAGACGGTCAATAGACGACAATCACAGAAATCTCGTATATCCGATTCCTCGATAAAAGAATCGGATAACGGCAGATATAACACTAAATAGTGTTAAACAACAAATCAGCAACCCAAAGCGATTTAAACAATCGAAATGTCAGCAAAACATCAATGTTGCTTGGCTGCAGTACACGTTAACGTGTACTGCCTCGCCAATACAGTCTATCAAATACTCAGAAAGTCAATGAATCTAAAAGCCAACATATCCAACTCAATTCAAAATGAACTATTTCAAATTACAACTTCAAATCATTGAATTTAACCAACGAAACAATTCAACAAATCGAAACATCAATTTAAAACTGTCAATTCTGATAGGGCTGCAGTACACGCACGCGTGTACTGCCTCGCCACTATCGCACGAGATACACAGTAACTCAGTGAAAGACACAAATGAACACTAGGTCAGACTCGACAATAAAAGAAGTACAACTGAAATGCACGTAGCACATGTACCAGACACAAGTTCTCGTACACATGAATGCTCAAAGTCAAGACTACAGGAGCCAGCACCAGAGAACAAAACTGCAGCAGTATGCAAGTGAAACACAACCCAAAAAAACTGCTGCTTCAAACTACATATATACATATATAAGTGCTTCGAAGCAATGACAGTGACCAAAGTCACAAAAGAATCAAGTCCAGAAGCAATGCAACATAAATGGTGAAGGTATGAAGGCAAGCAAAACTGGGCTATGTAACAGGAAGCTACAGGCCAACAAATAATAGGTACAACCATGTACATATGCATAACCAGACTACATGATGACTGTATCATAACAATAACAACCACTCAAGATTCAGGTTGTTCAAGAACATCAAGATTGCAGTAACACTATTAAGATAACAACAAGCAATATGTTGAAATGACCAAAGAAACCATCAAACAGTGCAGACAGAGGCAACTGGCAACGAATAAAATAGTGAACCATACTACGTAAATGTACAAGCATCAGTAGATTTTGGCTCAAAAGAAAAGACCACACCAAGACTGAACGAATGAAACCAGAATGCAACATGCCTCGAATACCAGTGTACAACCAACTGCCAGGACGTCAAAGACCCAAAATAATACATATATCCACACATACTCATGTGTACATATGGATACACATATGTGACAGCCCCAACTAATAAAATACAAGTACACATTTTCAATAAGAATCAACAATTGATGTACACTGGATATACAGGGCAAACAACTACACAAATTAATCTAATCAACCTGAATGCAAGACCAAACCCAAATATGCAGGTACATGAAGATGCAGTGAAGCCAGTATGGCAACAATGAATGACCAGATCAAATGCAAGCTCGACTAACAGACTGAACACGAAGTGTACACATGACACTGCACAATCTAGTCTATATGCAGCAATCATGACTACGTCGAAGTAAATGAGACCGAACAACATGTAGCAGCAGTTACGCATGACTTAGGCAAATGTACAGATGCGACTACAACTACACTATGGATCTAGATAAATCAGTGCAAACTATATCAGTGAACCCAAAGTCAGATGGTTAGCGACAAGATGAGTGATCAACGTTAAACAAGTCGAATTCAATGCAGCTACAACCAAGTGGAGATCAATTTTAAAACCAACCAAAAACAGATGGCTAGAAAATCCCAGTCGAAGTCAGGTACTGTTGAAAACAAATTGAAGTAGAAACAAAAATTGAAACAAATTGAAATCCAAGCAGTATTTTATCACAAACGAAACAAGTTCGAAAGCAAAATCAATGCCGTGACCAAGGCAATAATGAACGGAGTCGAACAACTCAAAATCAACCCCGTGCAAATCAAGTAATCATCGAATATACGAGAGCGACCAAGTCAGAATTAATCACAAGCATCTGAGCAACATCGACTGGCCTAAACAAAGTAGTTGGTAAATTCAAATACATTATTCGTATATGAAATACGAACAAAGTTTTGGCCCTATATAATAAATTAACATCATCGGCATACTAATTTAAAAATCATCAAAGCCGCAAGTCAAAATGAAATCGAACGGCTCAAAATTTATCGACCATGTTACAGCAGCGAAATTATACGAATGAAAAAGGTCAGAAGGATCATTAAACTCAAATTAGATGTGAGTGAAAGTTTCACTCACCTTTGTCGAAGGACCCTACTCAATTCGCTGCCGATAGCATCACCCTATTGCTTGCCTTTGCACGGTGTCTAGAACGAAGTGAAGACGAATGGTTCCTAGACGAGCCGTGGAATCACTGAGTCGATTGAGTTGAAATGAAGCCCTAACCTGGGGACGAACGAGGAATAACGCGACTAGTCTGCCCTAGCTTTGAACGAGGCCGCCATTCTAATTTCTTTCGACTGTTTTCTTAGGTTTTTACGAATGGGAAAAAGTGATAAAGGAGGAACGGTTTTCGACCCTAGATAATTACCACTACCCAAAGCAAATGAACGTGGGCCAAGGTCCAATTAAAGCCCGCAAATCATTTCAACAAAATTGATGAAAGGAATTTCATAGATATAAAACTCCATCAACAACCAGCTATGCCAGCAGAAATGAATCGTCTGATGACGATAATAAATTAGCAATCAAATTAAGTCGTCTAATGACGATTATAAATTTGTTATAAAACCCCGGGTTGTTACATACTCCCTTCCTTATAAAAATTGCGTCCCCGCAATTTTCCTACTTAAAGTTGTCTATACCAATTATTCTTCTAACATAAACTAGTTAAGCTAGAAAAATAAAGACGGGAATACAAAAGCCAAAGAAATCTTTCAATTTCATAAAAGAAATTTACCAATTCTCAACCAAGTCCAATTATCAAAAGATAATCAGAAGACAGCAAAACTGAATAAATGCAAACATCAGCAATATTCAATTACCTATAAATAATTAGAATACAGAAATCACAAAACAGCAATATCTAATTATCAATACGATAATTAGAAAACAACAAAATCTAATTATCAATAAAGATAATTATGAAACCCAAATCACAATTCGCAAAGCTGTCAATATCTAGTTATTCAACAATTAACTATAAAACACAAACTCTATATCAGCAAACTCTAACTATCAACAAAGATAGAAAGAAAACAGCAATTCAATAAAAATCAGCATAATCTAGATCAATTAGAGACTAGAAAATCTCGTATCAATAAAATCAGCAACATCCAATTATCTAAACGATAGTCAGGAAACCAAATTAACAATAAAAAAACGATAATCAAATTTCAAATCTCAAATATTCGATTATCAAACACGATAATCAAATTTCAAATCTCAATATTCGATTATCAAACACGATAATCAAATTTCAAATCAACAATTATTTGATTATCTCAAACGATAATCAAACTTCAAACCAACCAATATTTAATTATCTAAAGTGATAATTAAATTTCAAATCAGCAAATATTTAATTATCTCAAGCGATAATTAAATCTAAAATCAACAAATATTTAATTATCTAAAGCGATAATTAAATCTCAAATCAACAAATATTTAATTATCTCAAGCGATAATTAAAAACAACAATTATCCGATTATCAAAAACGATAATCAGAACTCATATCAACAAATATCTAATTATCACAAGCGATAATTAGAAACAACAAATATCTGATTATCAAAAACGATAATCAGAACTCATATCAACAAATATCTAATTATCACAAGCGACAATTAGAAACAACAAATATCCGATTATCAAAAACGATAATCAGAACTCATATCAACAAATATCTAATTATCACAAGCGATAATTAGAAACAACAAATATCTGATTATCAAAAACGATAATCAGAACTCATATCAACAAATATCTAATTATCACAAGCGATAATTAGAAACAACAAATATCTGATTATCAAAAACGATAATCAGAACTCATATCAACAAATATCTAATTATCACAAGCGACAATTAGAAACAACAAATATCCGATTATCAAAAACGATAATCAGAACTCATATCAACAAATATCTAATTATCACAAGCGATAATTAGAAACAACAAATATCTGATTATCAAAAACGATAATCAGAACTCATATCAACAAATATCTAATTATCACAAGCGATAATTAGAAACAACAAATATCTGATTATCAAAAACGATAATCAGAACTCATATCAACAAATATCCAATTACCTGCAGATAATTGGAAGCAACAAATATCTAGAAATCAATTAAGAAGACTAGAAAATCAACATAAAAGCTTGGATCGATCCCATCAGATGGCGAGTTTTTAATTTGCCGCACGTGCAACAACATATGGCCGAAGCCTACCAAGTACTCAACATAATTTTGGCGCCCAACAAATGACCCGAAGGTCCAACATATGACCCGAAGGTCTAGTACTGGTATTTGACCCGAAGGTCCAACATATAACCCGAAGGTCCAACATAGTGGCTCGAAAGCACACGAAAGCATCAAATATTTCAATTAACGAGTCCGGAATTAACCGAAATAGCAAACGCACATGTCCCATACCACGTGTTTTACTAAATCGTTTGATTCTCTTCATCGTTTCCTTGAAAGTGTAAAATTCATCAAAATCATCGAAACAACAGATATTCAATTAACGAGTCCGGAATTAACCGAAATAGTAAAAGTGTGGTTCCATACTCCGCACTTTTGCTAAATCGTTTAAATCTCTTCATCGTTTCCTTGAAAGTGCAAAATCGTGTATTTTGTAAAAATACACTTTACATTCTCAAACGGACAAGTCCGGAATTAAGCGAATCAGTAAAAGAAAGGGGTCATAGTCCTCGATTTTGCTGAAACGTTTAAATCGCTTCCTCATTCTTTTGAAAGCGCAAACTGTTAAAATTTCTGAAAACAAATTTTTTTTTTTTTTTTTGTAAAAATAACAATTCACATTCTCAACTGGACAAGTCCGGAGTTAAGCGAAACAATAAAAGAAAGGGGTCATAATCCTCGATTTTGCTGAATCGTTTAAGTCGCTTTCTCATTCTTTTGAAAACGCAAACTGCTAAAATTTTATAAAACAATTTTCCAATCACGTGATTAAAGCAGCAAATTAGTAACAATTTCGATAAGGAAATTGTACTTCTCAAAATACCGTAAAAACGGTCACAAAACAGCATTGCGGAATAACCGCTAGAAAATCCACTTTTAAAACTTGACGGTTACTGAAGCCAAAGCGACAGTAGTTTTAAAACGTCAAAATCACATCAAAACAATCTACATCAAAAATGTAATATCAGTGAATTTTCATTCATCAAAATGTCATAAAACACCGTGCTTCAAAAATTTTGCATTGGTGTAAAAATCTCGTTATCAAAATAACGGCAACAAAATACGTTTCATAACCAAGCATCGGTTCAACGTAAAAATAAATGCAGTAACGTGCAATTCAAATTTTTTTGCACGTACTACAGAACGAACAAAAAATCATTCGAAGGTATCTTCAATGAAGACAATTCAAAACAGCAAAATCTAATCAGTAGATGATTAGTACAAAAGAAAACCAGCGGAAATTTCAACAAAAATCACATATCTGCAATTTCTTCGAATCCTCAATTTGGATTCGAAATTCTCAAAGAAACAAATAATTGCAGCTATGTAAACAACAATTGGAATTCATATCAATTTCGTATTTTGATTCTTAAATCAAAAAGATTATCAGTTGTACTCAGCGAAGACAGTTTCACTGTTTCCGCTGCGCACTCTGATAAATAGAACACAAATCAATCAAATCATCAGAACACAATTTCATCCAAACAACAAAACACAATTCCACTTTTATTTTTAAATAACGATATTTAAAAATTTCATCAAAATTTCAAAACTTTAGTTTTGACTCAAATCACAGATAAAACGTCGACTAATAGTTGTAACATATGTTCCATCCAAGTTATGTTTTATATTATGTCCTTAAACCCCAAGCTCTGATACCAACTGTGACGCCCCACCTCTATGCTCATAATAACAAAGAGTATTAAAAGAAATACTGTCTATTATTACGAAGAATAAGGCTGGATAGGAGCGACCATCCGTAATTGGCCTTACACTAATATTGGTTATCTCGGTAGGAGTGGTATATACTTTTTATTTTTCATCTATTATTTATTTACTCCCATCGACATATCCAATTATCAGTATAAAACAAACTACGATAGTTCATAACAGTTTAGGACATTAGATATAACAATAACACAGATAATATAAATGCGGAACACAGATTAACAAAAACCTCATATATATATAACCGATGTCAGTTACAATATAGTTGACACGATACATATGGTACAACTACAACTGTCGACTCTAGAAGTTATATATACAAGTACATTATCGACTAATATACATGAATACATATCGTTCTATACAATGACACGACTACTACAAAATGACACTAACAACTTCAGAAGATGTGAAAAGTCTTCATATCCTGAACAGCAACTCAAAGAGGAAAATCTACAACCTGAAATAACTCGGGTCTGACCCGAGTATTACATTCAAAAGAAAATAATACACGGGTCAGTCTAATTCAAACTCAGTTATTAGTGCATAACAACAATAATAATCAGACGGTCAATAGACGACAATCACAGAAATCTCGTATATCCGATTCCTCGATAAAAGAATCGGATAACGGCAGATATAACACTAAATAGTGTTAAACAACAAATCAGCAACCCAAAGCGATTTAAACAATCGAAATGTCAGCAAAACATCAATGTTGCTTGGCTGCAGTACACGTTAACGTGTACTGCCTCGCCAATACAGTCTATCAAATACTCAGAAAGTCAATGAATCTAAAAGCCAACATATCCAACTCAATTCAAAATGAACTATTTCAAATTACAACTTCAAATCATTGAATTTAACCAACGAAACAATTCAACAAATCGAAACATCAATTTAAAACTGTCAATTCTAATAGGGCTGCAGTACACGCACGCGTGTACTGCCTCGCCACTATCGCACGAGATACACAGTAACTCAGTGAAAGACACAAATGAACACTAGGTCAGACTCGACAATAAAAGAAGTACAACTGAAATGCACGTAGCACATGTACCAGACACAAGTTCTCGTACACATGAATGCTCAAAGTCAAGACTACAGGAGCCAGCACCAGAGAACAAAACTGCAGCAGTATGCAAGTGAAACACAACCCAAAAAAACTGCTGCTTCAAACTACATATATACATATATAAGAGCTTCGAAGCAATGACAGTGACCAAAGTCACAAAAGAATCAAGTCCAGAAGCAATGCAACATAAATGGTGAAGGTATGAAGGCAAGCAAAACTGGGCTATGTAACAGGAAGCTACAGGCCAACAAATAATAGGTACAACCATGTACATATGCATAACCAGACTACATGATGACTGTATCATAACAATAACAACCACTCAAGATTCAGGTTGTTCAAGAACATCAAGATTGCAGTAACACTATTAAGATAACAACAAGCAATATGTTGAAATGACCAAAGAAACCATCAAACAGTGCAGACAGAGGCAACTGGCAACGAATAAAATAGTGAACCATACTACGTAAATGTACAAGCATCAGTAGATTTTGGCTCAAAAGAAAAGACCACACCAAGTCTGAACGAATGAAACCAGAATGCAACATGCCTCGAATACCAGTGTACAACCAACTGCCCGGACGTCAAAGACCCAAAATAATACATATATCCACACATACTCATGTGTACATATGGATACACATATGTGACAGCCCTAACTAATAAAATACAAGTACACATTTTCAATAAGAATCAACAATTGATGTACACTGGATATACAGGGCAAACAACTACACAAATTAATCTAATCAACCCGAATGCAAGACCAAACCCAAATATGCAGGTACATGAAGATGCAGTGAAGCCAGTATGGCAACAATGAATGACCAGATCAAATGCAAGCTCGACTAACAGACTGAACACGAAGTGTACACATGACACTGCACAATCTAGTCTATATGCAGCAATCATGACTACGTCGAAGTAAATGAGACCGAACAACATGTAGCAGCAGTTACGCATGACTTAGGCAAATGTACAGATGCGACTACAACTACACTAAGGATCTAGATAAATCAGTGCAAACTATATCAGTGAACCCAAAGTCAGATGGTTAGCGACAAGATGAGTGATCAACGTTAAACAAGTCGAATTCAATGCAGCTACAACCAAGTGGAGATCAATTTTAAAACCAACCAAAAACAGATGGCCAGAAAATCCCAGTCGAAGTCAGGTACTGTTGAAAACAAATTGAAGTAGAAACAAAAATTGAAACAAATTGAAATCCAAGCAGTATTTTATCACAAACGAAACAAGTTCGAAAGCAAAATCAATGCCGTGACCAAGGCAATAATGAACGGAGTCGAACAACTCAAAATCAACCCCATGCAAATCAAGTAATCATCGAATATACGAGAGCGACCAAGACAGAATTAATCACAAGCATCTGAGCAACATCGACTGGCCTAAACAAAGTAGTTGGTAAATTCAAATACATTATTCGTATATGAAATACGAACAAAGTTTTGGCCCTATATAATAAATTAACATCATCGGCATACTAATTTCAAAATCATCAAAGCCGCAAGTCAAAATGAAATCGAACGGCTCAAAATTTATCGACCATGTTACAGCAGCGAAATTATACGAATGAAAAAGGTCAGAAGGATCATTAAACTCGAATTAGATGTGAGTGAAAGTTTCACTCACCTTTGTCGAAGGACCCTACTCAATTCGCTGCCGATAGCATCACCCTATTGCTTGCCTTTGCACGGTGTCTAGAACGAAGTGAAGACGAATGGTTCCTAGACGAGCCGTGGAATCACTGAGTCGATTGAGTTGAAATGAAGCCCTAACCTGGGGACGAACGAGGAATAACGCGACTAGTCTGCCCTAGCTTTGAACGAGGGCGCCATTCTAATTTCTTTCGATTGTTTTCTTAGGTTTTTACGAATGGGAAAAAGTGATAAAGGAGGAACGGTTTTCGACCCTAGATAATTACCACTACCCAAAGCAAATGAACGTGGGCCAAGGTCCAATTAAAGCCCGCAAATCATTTCAACAAAATTGATGAAAGGAATTTCATAGATATAAAACTCCATCAACAACCAGCTATGCCAGCAGAAATGAATCGTCTGATGACGATAATAAATTAGCAATCAAATTAAGTCGTCTAATGACGATTATAAATTTGTTATAAAACCCCGGGTTGTTACACCTCCTTAAAAGTTCTTAAATCTACATATTTTCTATTCTCTTCTCAAAAACTTCTTAATAGAAAATAATAATAATAATAATAGGAGTATACATCAAAATTAAAGGAGTGAGAATCAAATTAAAAGAAGAAGGGTGAAGGAAAACTAATCAACGAAGGAGAGAAGCTATGAAATCAAATCAGATTAGAAGAGGAATCATTTCGAGGTGAGCGGGTTTATCACTAGTTATGCATCTAGTTGAATTTATTCATATATCTACTTTATTAGGAAATTAAATGAATTTAAATCTAAAAATGAAAGTTTTAAAAAATTGTTTGAAATATGTTGAAATTTGAGATAGAATTGGAGTTGATTCAATTTGATTCTTATATGAAAACACCCTTATTCTCACCTTGAATTGAATATGAAATTTAATATGTATATACCATATAGATTTCATCCCGAACTGATTCACAGATGTCAATACATATGTATTCTAAATTTGATAAATTGAAATCGGATAAATTAAATTATAAGTTATACACGAAGATCCATAGACTTAAACGAATAGTTAAAATCGGGTTAAAAATTGAAACTGTAGGGTTCTCTATTAAACAGTTGAAAAATAAAGATAAGATTAACGTTAAAAAATAGGAAATCCAAACCCGACAGGTCGACAAGCTTACTGTAGCCGGCCAATAGCGAGCGGTCGACCGCTATAGTAGCCAACGGTCGATCGGTTAATGACTTTTAGCGTGACTTGAACCTCGGCCTATGGCCTATGTTACACACACACACAAGCATTACAGCACGCGCTTTGTGCGAGATGATGGTACACACTTCATGCGTGGATTGGTTTTTTTCCAAATTGTGTATGCTTAACTCGTTCGAAAAAATATGATTTGCACAAATATTTAGCCTTATTTTTGCTATGAAATGATATGCAATTAGTTTTAATTTTTCTTTCTAAATTGCAACATCTAATTTTTTATTAGTTTGAATTTTTATTTTTATTGTTAATTAATAAAAACGAATTTAATTTTTTATTAGTTTGAATTTTTATTTCTATTATTAATTAATAAAGAACGACTTGGAAAAGAAAGTTTAGTTGTTAGATCCTATTTTTAAGTGATATTAAGATTTTAATAATATTTGTAGATGGGCGTCTTGAATTGGTAAAGGAAACTTATCTATTAGATCCTATTTTTAAGTGATATTAATATTTAATAATATTTGTAGAGGCGTTTTCGGTAGTTTACGTTGATTCCAAAAAAAGTGCGACACCAAAGATATTACAACTATTATTAAAGATTGGTAGTATCTATATTATATAAAATAAGTAAGGGAAGTTACTTCCCTAATTCTTAACTTTTGGATACCACAACTCTAGGAAGATGTATACGTTGGCAATTAGGCCTAGACAATATGTATTCAGCGTATTCGGTATTCGACATAAGGTGGTTCGATCACGAGTGTCACTCATAGGAGGTTCCTCGGTGGATGCGCACTGTTGGTGATGCCCGAAAAGGTGTGTAGCCCGGCACTAACGAGAGGTTATTTGGTGTATACGACAATTAGGCTGTGACACTGTTCGTGGATGCCCCCACATTGTGCAATAACTGTCATTACCATTGAGAGTTGGATGCGAATGCAGTAGACCCTAAGTCGTCTTTGACCAAAGTTGACAATTGCAGGCTCCCCCTCAATGTGTAAGTATGATACATTATAGTCATCGCTTGGGTAATATAGTCCTATAGGTGATATTTTATGCGATCCTATTTTTGGAGCAGTCCTAGAGACCATCAATATGATCCGTTGATGATTAGTGGTTCAATTAGTTGTTCGACCCCTAAGTATAACCTCCACCATATGTCTGGATGAAGATGTATTTGGAACTATGTTCCTTAGGTTAATGTGACAAACCATAGTAAGTAATTCACAAACACAAGTAAAATACCCTAGGTCATGTAGATTATAAATGAAGTCAATTGTGTGTAATCACCATACATTAGTAATACAACTCACTCACCGTACTTTTGTCTGACCCACTCCTTTATCCCCCCCAAAGAAGACGGGCAGTAGTTGATTTGGTTCAGGCATAATATGTGGAGAAAGGAGCTAAGCGCTGGAGTTCCATTATTCTTTTTTATTCCTTATGTTGCTATTTATTGTATTAAGTGCCTTTCAGACTTTATATTGTACTCTAGAAACATTGTATATGAATTAAATATTTTTGGAGACTGTTTTTCTAAAATGTCTATTTCAATGCTTATATTTTAATTTCTTTTGTTGTGATATCTGAAACTATAGAATATTTTAAATTTAGCTTAGTCTCTGTAATGTTTAAAAACCAACAGCTCGCATTCCTTGGCGCAATGCTAGTCCAAAAGCCATCGTAAGTTTTGGGTTGGTGCATCTAGAGGTGTAGGTTGTTACACTATATCCAAAAGCTTTATGAAATAGAACTTATAAAAGACAACCGTTTACAGGAACTTGAAATTGGATTTCATGTTCCTTTTAAACATCTTCAAATATTAGTATAATTCCAATTCTGATGTCTCATCATGAATTTGAGATGACGTTCACTATCTATTCATCCTGACCGTACTGCCATCTTAAATTTTTGTTTTCGTTCCTCAAAGGTCATACCATTAAAAGAAAACCTAACTATGAGATCATGGCCTAATTCCAGTGCTCAATTGCTATCGTTTAACCTTAACAACTTAAGGATAACAATCTTGCAATTAATTAATTGGACCCAACTAACATTTCAGTTAATCGGGCCTATCTTTAGTTCTTGGTCTGGAACTATTTCCAACAAGCAAAGTGCACCTAATCATATTAGATATATGATCTCGTATTAGTTTATTTTCTCCATTAAAATAACAATTATTCAAAATCTATATATTACGAAATAATAATGTTCACCATGCAACTATTGTATGTGATTAAATATGGATCAAATATCCATACTCTCGTATTATCCGTAAAGTCCATACTCCTATGGATAATAAAAATATTAGGCAAGCTAAAACTTAAATGCACCTAAACTCGGAAATTTAAATGATTGTGCACTTAGCTTTTTATCGTGGGCTTTGAAGTGACTACATGCCAAAAGAATTATTTTCAAGTGAATATACATTTCTTTTACTGTCACTAATTTTAGTTCACTTTGTATACCTTAATCAATAAAAAATTTATTGATTTTTTATGAAAATTTATTAGTAGATATTATAATACTACATGCATTCTTTACTTATTAGATTGGTTAAATGTGTTTCATTTCAATTATCTAATAAGGTCTCATCAGATTTATATTTCTAAAAACCTTAATATAAAATTAGAAATCTTTCGATTTCTCTAATGGGTGTTAGGACCCACTTGCCATGGGGATCCAACTTTAAGTTTGCTCAACAAACTATAACTACAAAGTGGTGGATAACACTTTATCAGTTATACCCTATATAACTCCCAGCCCGGTCTCTACCCTAATCTTAATCTTAACCTTGAGTTTGCTAAATGAGCCAAGAGAGATTAGTCACTAACTACCACTTCATGATGACCTAAGTATATATGCTCATAGGTTGAGTTTGCTTAACAAACAAAAGCATTTATCTTACCTGTCTAAAGATATACTAAATAGTACTACATATAGCAGCCCTGGATTAGGTTTTCTTAACAATCAACACATATGCAGGTAATCTATCTAATATATATATATGATAAATGAAAAGATTATTAAGATTCATAATCTTTAATAATTAAGAGAGCCATCAGTTTAAAAAATAATGTATTTTGTAAAATATTGATATGATAAAAGTGTCGGGCATATCTGATATCATGGTATATGTACCATTCATACGTTCTTACTCCTAAAATCTATATTGGGATTATTTCTTCCTATATACATATTACTTATATATACATATATAATATTAATTTATTTATCACTTTTACAATTTCAATGAATACTTATATTATATACATAAGTTATTTGTATTTTTGTTACATAATTAAACAATTTAATTAATCAATTCATTCAAGATTTCACAAAATCTTAAATATTATTTCAAAGCAATTTTGAAACAGTATGTTCAATTATATATATATATATATCAATTATAACATTTCTAATTTATGCATATGTTTTATTGTAATAATTATGATTTTGTTATACACATATTTATATAAGTCCATGTAACACCCCAGAAATAAGAGAAAATTTAATAAAAGAATTAAATTTAAATATAATAAGGGAAAATATGGAATTTTCACAAACATCTAAATTTGGCTAAGCAACTTCCACCATTTTGTTCGCAGTGATTTTTTGAACAATTTTCGTATATAATGTTTTGAAATTGGAGCTAATATGAGAAAGTTATAAACGTTTTAAATTTAGAAATAAAATATAATTGAATAAGAAAATAAGAAAAGAAAAATATACTAATTAAAAAGCTCCACCGATCGATACCTAGGTTGGGATCGTTCGACCACTAGCGTCGACCGCCCCTATTGAAAACGATCGACCGATTGACAAATTGCAACTAGGGTTTTGTTAGGCCAATGACCTAGATTTGATTGTATATTTTTATCAGCCTCTAAGATTAAATCATATATTTTGAACTGTGGACGTTAACCCGTACCCCTATAAATACAACACCAGTCCAAACTCTAATTCACAAAATTTCAACATTATGCCCAAACCCTGCTCCTCTAAAAACGGAAATCTTCTCCTCTTTAAGTCACAAATTTTTTTAAATTAAATTAAAAATAAAAGTAGAGAGATTGAAGAGAAGAAAATCAAATGAAGATCTAACGAACGAAGGCAATTCCAGGCATAATTCGAAGGAGATAGCTTTGGTTTGAGGTGAGTAGGTTCGTTGTTAGTCAGATGATTTTTATACAGTTAATTTTAGCATACCCTATTTGGTTTAGATTGTTCAAAATTAAAATTGAGAATTCTATTTATTTAGATTTGAGATTTAACATTAAATATAAATTAATGTTAACTTGTAAATTAAAAAATTGATAAATTTGTATATACCCCTTTTGTCAAATTAATAAGAATTGATATATCCTATTGATGATGATGCTAAACCTAGGTTAAACTTGTTTACTATAAATCGAAATTGAACATGTAGTTTGGCAATTACAAATCATAGATTCACAAGTTGGGTTAATTGTAATTGAAGTTAAAAGTTTACTATAATCAATTTAGGAACAATAATAATTAACAAACTAAAACGAACGAAAATCCCTAAATAAAAACACTAAATAGCAACGACCAATCGACCGTACTCATTGTAGCGATCACCAGCAAGCCGTTGACCGCTCCAGAATAAGCGATCGACCAGTTACAGAGAATTGGGCCCAACCTGAACCTCAGTCTAAGGCCTAAGTTAGAAATAAAGATAATAGTGTAAATATTATATATATATACATGGATGTTAGTATAAATAGGGAAGCTAGTTCCTTATGTGGCGACACTAGAACGTAGCGGGATAGGGTAAATGTTATTTATCCAGCATGGGTCGATATTCGATTGGGGCGATTCTATCACAAATTACACTCATAAGAGGTTCTATGGTGGATGCACAACACTGATGATGATGCCAAATAGAGTGTGCGAACTAACATTAACAGAAGTTCCTTGGTATTCACGATGACACATCATGATGTTGTGTTGTTGATGGATCCTGACGCGGTGCAATAAGAGGCATTATGTTATCACTAAGAGGTGGACATGGATGCAGCGATGATGAGACATTTCATCGAGTCGGCATTGTGGGCTCCCCTTCAATGCATAACTAGGATAAATGTATTCGTAGTTGTGGGAAATATAGTCCAATGGTGGAAATTATAGGGAAACCTATGTTGGATTAGTTACATATGGTCGTACTTATAGGAAACGTAATCCCATAGTGAAGAATTTATAGGGAATCCATATGGAATAGTTCTAGAAGCTATTAGCCGATTGTTAGTTACCTTGAGGTTTGATTTATTATTCGACCATAAGTATGAACCTACACAAGTCGTTAGTGTGGGCATGTACTGAGCTAAACCCCTTAAATTGAGAAAGTAATTCGCGGACACCTGTAGGACACCTTATGTCACATAGAGTGTTACTAAAGTCAATTACATGTGATCACCATATATTAATAACATACTCATTCACCAGACTTTTGTATGACCTACCCCTTTTCCTTTCTTATTTCCCACTACAAGAGGACAGGGTAGCAGGTGATAGGCCTAGCGATAGTACTTGGAGAGGCGAGCTTGGCATCAGAGCTGCTTTTTATTTCTTATTACTCTCCATGTACTGTTTACCATACCTAGTATTTTATCAGACTATTTGATGTTATCTTGTATACCGTGGACTTGACTATATACTATTTTGAGTCTGTGTTTGGATATTTTTTGAGATGTCTATTTTTTAATATTTATATTTTCTGCCTTCCGCTGTGAGATTTGAAAGTGTAGTATATCTTTGATTTTATCCTTGTGTCTTTAGTCTCTAAAATTTTAAAAAACCCCGACAGCTCATACTTCTTGGCAACGATGCGAGTCCGATAATACTCAAGTCTTTGGATCGGTGTGTCGGGAGGTGCGGGTTGTCAAAGTTGGTATCAGAGCCTAGGTTTGAAATGCCTTAGGGATTTGGGGCGCATTGAGAGAACATACTTGAATAGTTTCCCAAAAATTTTTCCAAAACGTTTTCAAAATATATATATGTATGTATGTATGTATGTATACATGTATATATAGATAAAAGCTTTTCAAAAGTTATATATATAAGTGTAATGCGAATAACTCTCTCCCTTGTTTTTGCCAATACTATATGTGGAAAAGTTGCTAATAAACTCCTAAAATCACAAATAGGAAGGATGAGTGATCTGACTCACTCTGCTGATGCAGTTGAGATTCCTGGTGTGAACGTCCTTATTTGGTTCCATCAGTATCTGTAAGCAAGAAGACAAGAAGAGCTTAACTCTAATAGAGGACCCATGGAGCGAGCCCCAGGTGTAGTTCTTTCCCACCCACCAGTTGTTGATTTTTCCAAGCTTTGTAAGGCCTTTGCGAGCCTAGAAAGGATGCTGTATAGGGACCGAGTCATATGTAGATTCGAGGACTTTGATTTGTACTTATACGAGGATTTTTGGATTGATGGGTCTTAGAGATGATGTTAGGAGACAACTTGCCACATGGCATTTACAGGGAGAGGCTCTGAATTGGTGGGATGTGATAGTTGCTAAGACTAATGAGGGAGAGATTACTAGGGTAGTTTAGAAGATGTTTTGAGATGAAATTTATGTCCAGGGCTGAAGTGGGAGTATAATTGAAGAAGTTTATTCATTTATAGCAGGAGAGATGTCAATGAAAGAGTATGTTAATTAGTTCAATGGGTTGGCTAGGTTTGGGATGGAGATGATCAATACTCCTTATAAGAAGGCCCTGGAGTTTGCAACGACTGAATCAACCACTTTAGGATTTGGCCCTTAACCATATTGCCATGGGTGCGACTTTCGAGTGATTGGTGGAGATGGTTTTATTGAATGCCGTTTCCAAGGAGAAAGTGAAGGGTGAGTCTAAGAAGGCAGGAGGGAAGATACCCCAACAGAACCAATGCAAGGACGGAGTAGGACCCAAGGGAAAGATTAAGAAGCAAAAAATGCAGTGTAGGAAGTACAAAAAGAAGGGGCATTTTGTGAGGGAGTGCAAGATGGACGGTTCGAAAATTAAGTGTTACAATTGCAATAAATTCAAGCACATGAGGCGGGAGTGTCCAGCACCTCAGAAGACCTCTACCTAGGTGGTTTCATCTTATGCACTAGACAATGCTCCTAGCTCAAGTGTACCTTCAGTTGCGGACAAGGGGAAGAAGGCCGTAATTGGAGGCGTGTTAACTTTATCTAATTTACCCGTTCGTACCTTATTTGACAAACAATCTTTTATCTCAAGTAGACTTGTGAATGAGTTACACTTAGACGCTAGCATAGTTACAAACTCCGCGGTTGTATCAAACCCTGTGGGAGGATCGGCTTATTTGTCTATGATATGTAGTGGTTTGAAATTATCCATTTTGGGGGTTGAGTTCGATTACGATGCTTTTGTCTTGGGATTTTCTGGGTTTGGGTTGATTTTGGGCATGGATTAGATGACGATGTATGGGGTAATCTTAGATTGTGATAGGAAGGTTGTTAAGTTGAGTACTTGTAGTGGACGTAGTCTAAAGGTTTATTGTGGTCCCAGAGGTTCAGTAATGGTGAGCTACCCATATTCATTAGACATATCACATAGCGAGTTAATTCGGTGCCTATAATTTGAGACTACCAGATGTATTTTCTGAGGTTACCGGTCTCCCATCCCAGAGAGAGATCAAGTTTCGAATTTATCATGTGGAGAATGCCGTACCAGTTGCCTTACCTTTGAGGCATATTACTTTAAAGGAGAGACGTAGTTTAATAAGCAAGTGAATGAGCTGTTGGAGAAGGGCTTTGTTAGGAGTATTTCAGAATGCAGAGCACCAGTTTTCTTTAAGGCAAATGGTTCTCTGAGGCTTTGTGTAGATAATCGGGAGTAGAATAAGCTAAGGAAGAAGAATCATTACCCGTTGCCCTATATAGATGATTTCCTTGATTAGTTGGTTGGAGTGAAGGTGTTCTTACAGCTTGACATGGCTACTGGATTCCGCCAGTTGCATGTAGCTAACAATAGTATTCAGAAGACTACTTTTCATACACCCGACGGACTGTATGGTGGTTAGTCATGCCCTCTGGACTGACCAATGCACCCGCTTAATTTTTCAATTTGATGAGCCGATTTTTTAGAGGGTTGCTTAATAAGTTCGTAGTGGTATTTATGGATGACATATTAGTCTATTCGAAAAGCGGGGAGGAGCACATGTTGCATTTAGAAGAATTGCCCAATACACTCTATGAGCATAAGTTGAAGGAGAAGTTTTCTAAGTGTCACTTTTGATGCGAGGAGGTATGCTTTTTGGGACACATTGTCTCTAAAAGTGGACTGGTGGTCGACCCTAGTAAAGTTGTTGTAGTACAGGATTGGCATTTTCCAAAAAATGCCATGGAAGCGAGGGGTTTCCTTAGCTTGGCAGGCTACTATAGGAAGTTCATTAAGGAATTCACTAAAATCTCTGCCCCTCAAACCCGGCTTACCAAGAAGAATTTGGTTTTCTCATGGGACGTAAAGTGAGAGGATGCTTTTATTAAGCTGAAGGAGGCATTGACTAGTGCAACTGTTCTACTATTACCCAATAGCACGAAGGCATTTACAGTTTATAACGATGTTTGTGGTACGAGGTTGGGCGCAGTGTTGATGAAGGAAGGGAGAGTGGTGAGCTATGCTAGTTGAAATTTGAAGGTTCATGAGAGAAACTATCCTACCCATGATCTTGAGTTGGCGAACATTGTCTTTGCACTCAAGTCATGGAGAAACTACTATTAGGAGAGCAGTTTGAGCTATATATGGATCATAAGTCTTTGAAGTATTTATTCTTCTAGAAGGATTTGAACTTAAGGCAATAGAGGTGGATGGAGTTTTCAGCATCGTATGATTTCGGTATTTCATATACTTCGAGCAAGGACAATGTTGTAGCCAATGCTTGAGTAGGTAGCATGTGGTCTTGGGTCCTTTGTTTTTAGGATGAAAGCGTTTGGAATTCATATGTTTGATTTCCGCCCATCATCAGATATCACGCTAGGATTGTTAGCAGATTTGGATGTAGAGCCTACACTTATGGACCGTATTGGGTTAAGTCAGAAGCAAGACAAGGAGCTCTTATATGTTTTCGAGAGGGTTAGTAGAGGAGAGCAGTCGTGTCATTTGAGGCGTTATGCCATTGACTCGAAGGGATGGTTACGAAGAGACGGTAGATTATGTTTTCCTCTCTTTATGGATTTGATTGACATGGTACTAGCCAAGTCTCATCGTTCTAGGATGACTATTCACCCCGGTGGAAACAAAATGTACCATGACATAAAGAGAGTATTTTATTGGCCGGGTATGAAGAAGCATGTGGCGGAGTATGTGGCTCGATGTATGACTTGTTAGAGGGTAAAGGTGGAGCTGAAGAAGCCGAGAGGATTGTTGCAGCCGTTGGATATTCCTTAGTGGAAGTGCGAGGCTATTTCTATGGACTTCATCGATGGACTATCTAGGACTAGGAGAGGGAATGAGAGTGTTTGGGTCACAGTCAACCTACTGACTAATTGCACCCTTTTTTTTCCGGTTAGGAGTACGAGGATTGATGCGTCTTTGGCGAGATCGTTAGGTTACACAGAGTTCCTTTTAGCATCATTAGCAATAGGCATCCACTTTTCACCAGTGAGTTTTTGAGGAGTCTACGTGAGGCTTTAGGTACTAAGTTGAGCTTGAGTACCGCTTATCACTCGCAGACGGATGGAGAGGGTAAACCGGGTGTTGGAGGACTTGCTTCGAATGTGTACATAAGAATTTGTAGGCACTTTGGAGGACCACTTGCCATTAGTGGAGTTTACTTATAATAATAGCTATCAAGCGAGTATTGGGATGACATCGTTTGAGGCATTATACGAGAGGCTTTGTAAATCACTGTCGTGTTGGTTGGACACCACCGATAGGATTATTCTTGGACCGGATATTGTAAGAGAGACATCAAAGAAGGTAGACCTGATCTGTAGGAGAATGAAAAATGCATAGGATAGCCAGAAGTTTTACACTGGCAGGACGCACGGAGTTAGAGTTTGTAGTGGGCGGCATGGTTTTTGTAAAGGTCTCACTGCTTAGGCATGTTATGAGATTTGGTAGTTTAGGAAAGCTAGCATCAAGGTTTGTAGAGCCTTTTCCGATTACTAGTGTTTTGGGAAGTTACCTTATAGGGTGAAACTTCTTGAGAAGTTAGCGGGAGTACATGATATTTTCCATGTGTCACATTTGCGAAAGTGCCTAGATGATACAGCCGTTATAGTCGAGCCAAGTCAGCTAGAGGAGGTGGAGGTTAAGAGGGAGTCACTTGTTCGCAGTGCACCCACTTGTATTCTTGAGCACGGTACTAAGTGGCTCCGAAACAAGGTTATTATGCTTGTTAAAGTCCAGTGGGGAGATGATCCAACGGAGCGTACATAGGAGCCTGAGGAGCAGGTCCGGGCTACCCACCATTTATTGACCCGTATTTTACATATCAGAGGAAATATTTTTATTTTATTTATACGAGGTCATATGACTCTAAAATTCTGCAACACTCTTAGGGATATTTTCTACTTCTATGATTTTTGCCGAATTTTTATGTGACCATTTTGACCCTGAAAATCTTGTTTGGACTAACTTTCGATAGGTGCCGAATTAGGGTCTCAAATCACTTCCATTGCTTTAAAAATTATGGTTTCCCATTCCATAAAGTGCTCAAAATAGGAAAACAGACAAACTATTAGAGAGTTATTCTTATTTTAAGTTTTAAGGGCTTCTGGGTAGATATTGGAATAATTAACAGGCCTAACCTCAAGCCCATTAGCCAATTTTGGATTTTGGAGTAAGAAGGGGTGTTGGTGTTAAGATGATTCACTTTTCATCTCCCAAAACATTAGCATACCTCAGTTATTCATCTTTTCACCTAAAAACTTCACCTTTTCTACTTAAACTAGCATAACTTGATCATTAGAGGGGTAACTCTCATAGAGGATCTTCAACTCATCATTTTGGTACCTTGAGGTTAGGGTTGCTTGCTGTCCAATTCATGTTTGGATCTAAAAGTGGTAATTTGGGGTATTTTGTGAGTGATTACTTAATCTCACTATCTTATATGTGTTAATACGATTAAAGTTAGCATTTTTAATATGATTTCTAAGTTAAATTATTGTTCTGGACTGTGCAGTTAAAGCGCTCGGCGGATTCAATGCGGCGGAAGTGCAAAAAGTCATAGCGGGGATACAACAATGATATAACAGGATATAGCAGATGACTCTAAAATAGCATATAAAACTCGTATTTAATGTTTTTACAAATATATAAATGGTAATTAAATGAAAATTTAACATTCAATTGAATTATAATTAATACATAAATAATTTTAAATAAAAACATGTGCAAATATACTGTGAATAAACGTAAAACTGTTATATAACATAATTGAATTTAGTAGAATATTAGATTATTTTCATTTCTAAAAATATATTAAAAATTCAACTAAATAGATTAATCATAATTTTTATAATGTATAAATGTCATTTTTCAATTCATTTCTTTTAAGGAAGATATAGCGGAAATAGCAGAATATAGTGGAAATAACGAGATATAGTGGAAATAGCGGGGGCTTAAAGCGGAAAGGCTATATTTGGGGCTATATGGAAAAATCGTAGCGGTAGAAATTAGCTATGAGATATAGCAGGGTTATAGCGGGGTAATAACAGGGCATTAACTGCATAAGTTCTGCATGATATTTGCTGAAATGTATGCTTGGATGAATTAGTTTGATATAGTTTGTTAGTATCTTAGTATAGTTAGAGAGGGGTGGTCGATTTGGGTGAAACAAAGGCAAAACAACTCCAAATCAGATGAAACTTGGAAGAGGTACTCTAGAGCATAAGCGGAGCTCACAGATCAAGTCGCATCAAGTTTGGAGCAAAGTAGGGGATTCGGTACCAAGTGCTTTTGGTCGGTACCGAGAGCTTTTTGTTTGTCGAAACCACTCAGTGGAAGGTCCAGTATTCAAATAAGGGATAAGGGTGATGAGCAAAAGCCAAATGCCAAAGTTTGGCTAAGTTTCGGGTTTTGTACCGAAAGCTTTTGGAGTTTGGCACCGAGAGTTCGGGATTGATGTCGAAAGCTTTTGTGAGGAGTTCTCGGGGTCCAAGTACTTAGAAAATGGAGAATTGGATGAGAAGGAAGAAACTCAACCAAAATTTGGCTAAGTACACCACTCGATACCGAGAGGTACGGTCGATACCGAGAGGTCGACTTTTGTTGGGATCAGTGTGAAACTTCTAAGAGGGGAAGTGTAGGCTCTGCAGGTCTTACTGATGGTGTTTATTTGTTCGCTTGGAGTTTGATGGTGATGTAACATCACGATGATAGCTTCGGGACTTTAGTGATGGCAACTTAACGATGAATGGAGTTAGGTACCAATTATGGCGGCTCAATGTTGAAAGGAGTCGTGAGAATGGTTGTCCACAAAGGGCGGGTTCTAGAAAGGTGACCCGTGGATAGAATGTGGAATGGTTCTATCGTGGAAAAGAAGGAACGTGGAATGATTCTTTGAGGATAATGAAAACTAGATGGAGCAAGGAAAAGGCTTGGATACGCATGCTAACGGATCGTTGATACTCGGTGTGTTTTCTAAAGTACTCGAAAGCAGGGGTATTATGGGTGCACTCATGGGTACTTTGAAAGGCTACCCAAAATCATTTGAAAGGATGCGTCTGGATTGAGGGAAAGGATATAGTATCAACTTCGGGCTAAAGATGAGTACACTAAAATCTAGGATTTTTAGTAGTCCCTGACATGGGAAAGGCCATATGAGTTATCATATATCTAGAGAACATTGGGTGATAGTGAGGATTGTTTAGTAAATGCTATGGTTATTTTGATTGTTTTCTTCCATAGTTTATCACTCTAGGATGTCACTAGAGACAAGTATTGATGATAGGGATACCGGGACACCCGTCATCATACTTAGTTTGCAGTATACCTTTATGATATTCGTAGAGTAGCATATTATGTTTGTTATGTGCCAACTCTTTGGTTGTAGGGACATGTCAGGTATGAATCATATACCCTTGTTCCTTAATATATCGACTTGTATAGTATTTTGAGATTCATTTACCTCTCACGTTAGACTATTTTCTGACCGAAGGTTTTATGCTTTGCTTCTTATTACATTGGGTACAGTTAAATAAGTGAACTAGATAGCAGGTGTAGGTGCGACGTAGTAGCCATGCAGAGGAAGAGCTGGATGGAGCTATCTTGTATTATATATGGATTTCTATGCTTATTCTGATGTGCAACACTGTAAAGCCTTGACATTGCTTGCTTATTACTATTATTATAAGACAGTTATTTAAGTTTATTTTTGTTTTGTATAAACTCTATTACTTGTTGTATGAGTCTATGGATCTGTACTTTGATATTTGGATCACTTATTTATTACCGTCACTCTTATTTATACATGTGATGTATATTATATTTTATTCTATATGCTATGAGATATATTACATGTTCTTTGATTGTTTTCTTTTCATTTTCAACCCTTGATAATCGTCCTACATCGACGAAGCACATCAGCAGTGCACTATTTAGTATTACCGGGTGTCGATGGTGTAGGGCAGTCGTCACATTTGGTATCAGAGCTTAGGTTGTGTGGTTGACCTAAGTTGATACCGTTATCTAGTAGAGATAAGGAAGAAGCTATCACCTTAGACTGGATCGAGAGTATATACGAGCGAGCATACTGTTATATATTTTTGATTTTTAAAGCTATATAGTGTATATTATATTGTATAATTCGCATGCACACAAGTACCATAGACATAGTTTTCTTTATGAGAGACTGATTGTTCTTGTTACAGATCAAGAATGAGCTGGCATACAAGAAATACTCACCCCCGGGGAACTTTCCTTTAAAGACAAACAGAAGCGCATGTGAGGAACTCCACCTCTGGAGTCGAAGGTGGAACAGGCTTGGGGTCTACTAACCTTGACTTGCAAGCTATGTTCAATGCAATGATGGCAAACATGCTGCAGAATGCCTAAGAGGCCACTCCAAATGTTGCTATTGGTGGTCGTTCTCAAGTGCAGGAGCCAAGGGCTAACTTTGCCAAGCTGTGCAAAAATTACTCCACCTTGGGAGGTAAATCATTTCTTGGAAAGAAGTCGGCCAACGAATTGCTATATTAGTTGGACACTAGCGAGCGTATTTTTGGTGACATAGAAGTAGACGATGCCATTAAAAGGAAGCCAGCCTCTAGAAAACATCAAGGCATGCCATGAACTAGTGGAATGCCATTACCATTGCTACCATAGAGGATCAGTTCACTTGGGGACCGATTCAAGGCTAGGTTTGAGGAGAAGTTTGTTCCAACTTCTCAGAAATCGGTATTATTTAGAAGATTTGCTGATTTAAACCAAGAATACATATCTGTCTTCGAATATATAGCTGAGTTCAACGCCTTGTCAAAATATGAGATGTCTTTTATCAATACTCCACTGAGAAAGAATGAGAAGTTCCCGATGGGTTTGGACAACTATTTAGGGAAGTAGTTTGTGAGTCATATCGATGAGCCGTTCGAGTGACTTGTTGAAAAGGATCTTCGCCGGGAGAGTTTATACCCTAAGTCCAAATCAGCTGTTGTTGTTGAGGAAGAGCCAAAACCGCAACAAGGCGGTGGAGGTAAGAAGAAGTGGAATGGAAAGAGGAAGCAGTTTTAGGGAAAGAATGCTCGAAGAAGGCTAAATGGGAACCCGTCTGTTTTGGTTATTTAGACAAGGTCACCTAATCAGAGATTACAAAGATGATGGGAAGAAGAAGTGGACATATGCAAAAAAGTTGTCCAGAACCAGCATAGCAGAAGCAGGTTGTGAACACATATGTTTTGGACGCTGTTCCGACTTCGTCGAGTGCTCTCTCGGCGAAAAAGAAGGGGGAGAGCGTTGTTATTCAAGCTATGCTTTCCATTTATGATGTTCCCATACGTGTTTTATTCGATACTAGCGCTTCGCATTCCTTTATATCTAGTGACCCAGTAGATAGATTGAGATTGAAACCCAAAATAGTTGATCGACCTTTGATTCTGTCGTACCCCGTAGGAGTCTCCACTAGCCTGTGTATGGATTGTTGTGATTTGGTCTTGTCGAGTCATGGATGTTCTTTGTTTGTGATTGCTTTGTTTTTAGTTTTGTTGGGTTTAGGATTATCTTGGGAATGGACTGGCTAAGGAAGTACGCGGTAGTAGTGGATTGCGAGAAGCTATTGGTGACTATTGGGACTGTGGAGGGGCGGACGGTAGTGATTGGTTGTCTATTAGAGGATGGGGTTGTGGTTACCTTTTTATATTTGCTCGAGGTTACACAGGATGAGTTTTTATCTATGCCTATTGTTGGAAAGTATCTGGATTTGTTTGAGGAGGTGACCGGATTACCGCCGCATAGAGAGATTAAATTTCGTATAAACTTGACAAAGGATGCTAGATTGATAGCTATGTCTTCGAGGCGTATTGCACCTAAAGAGAAAAAGGAGTCGGAGGTGCAAGTAAATGACCTATTGAAGAGGCGGTTCATTCATAGGAGCATATCTGAGTGAGGAGAACCTGTAGTATTCACCACTAAGGCAGATGGCTCTCTGAGGTTGTGTGTAGATTACCATGAGCTTAATAAGGTAACGAAGAAGAACAAGTATCCACTCCCACGTATTGACGACTTGTTCGATCAGCTCCATGGTGCGAAGGTGTTATCCAAATTGGATTTGGCGATGGGATTTCACTAGTTGAGAGTAATGAAGGAGAGTGTACCGATCACCACGTTTCGTACGCTGTCTAGTTTCTATGAGCGTTTGGTTATGCCGTTTGGGCTAACTAATGCTTCGACTTACTTTATTGATCTCATGAACCGTGTCTTCAGGGATCAGCCAAAAAAGTTTGTACTTGTGTTCATAGATGATATTCTGATCTATTCTAGGATAGAGGAGGAACACAAGATGCAATTGAGAATTGTGCTTGGAGTATTGAGGAAGCACAAGTTGAGAGTGAAGTTTTCTAAGTGTCACTTCTGGAGGGAAGAAGTGAGATTCTTGGATCATGTCATCTCTGGGTAGGGTATCGCGGTTGATCCAACGAAGGCAGTAGTGGTTTCGGATTTGAAATAGCCTAAGAATGCCACTGATGTGAGGAGTTTCCTAGGATTGGTAGGATATTATATGCGCTTTATCAAAGACTTCTCGAAGGTAGCCGTGCCATTGGCCAATTTGACGAAGAAGGATCAGACTTTTATTTGGAGCGCGAAGTGCGAACATGCGTTTATGAGTCAGAAAGAGAGGTTGACGAGTGCACCAGTATTGACCAATCCAAGTGGAGATGAGGATCTGACAGTATACATAAATGCCTGTAGTACTGGATTAGGTGCAGTGTTAATGCAGAAAGGAAAAGTTATTGCCAATGCTAGTTGACAACTGAAACCGCACGAGTGGAAGTATCCGACTCATGATTTGGAGTTGGTAGTAGTACTGTTTGCTTTGAAGATTTAGAGGCACTACTTATTAGGAGAAAGGTTTGAACTGTTCATGGATCACAAATCCTTAAAGTACATTTTCTCCTAGAAGGATCTCGACCTTCACCAGTAATGATGGTTGGAATTCTTAGCCTCCTAGGACATTAACATTTCCTATATGCCTGGTAGAGAAAATGTGATCACTGATACATTAAGTAGAAGACATGCTAGTTTGGGAGCGATGTTTATGGAGTGGAAGTAGTTGGAGTATATTGCTGGCTATGACTTCAGACCTCGTTGCGAGTTAGAACCAAAGATGTTGGCAAATTTGACGATTAGACCTGCTTTGATTAAGCGGATCGGTACTAATCAGAGGTGAGATGTTAGACTATCAGAGATCATGGCAAAAATAGAAGGAGGAGTAGAGTATAAAGATATGAAACAATACAGACTTGACCGATAAGGTTGGCTCCATAAGGACGGGAGATGGTTTGTCCCCGATGTTAATGGATTACGAGACAAAATGCTATGAGAGTGCCACTATTCTACGTTGACCATACATCCTGACGGTAATATGATATACCGTGATATGAAGCAAACCTATTATTGGAAGTGGATGAAGAAGGATGTCAGGACTTTCATCTTGAAGTGTATACATTGGTAGTTGGTGAAGGAAGAGTAGAAAAAGCCATGTGGATTACTACAACTACTTGAAGTTCCCGAATGGAAATGGTAGCAGATATCAATGGATTTCATCGAAGATTGCCAAGGACTAGAGAATGGAGATAACATTTGGGTCATAGTCGATAGATTGATGAAAAGTGCCCGATTCATACCCATAAAGTCCATAAGAACGGCATCCAGATTGGCCGAGTTGTATGTGAAGGGATAATATGGTTTCATGGTGTGCCGAAGAGTATTATGAGCGACAGAGATCCATTGTTTACTGTGGGTTTTGGAAAATCTGACATGAGGCGTTGAGGGCCAAGCTGCATCTAAGTACAGCTTATCATCTGCAAACTAATGGGCAGACCAAGAGGGTGAGTCGTATATTGGAGGATTTTTATGAGCTTGCATTCTCGATTTCAGAGGCTTGTGGGATGATCATCTTCATTTGGTAGAGTTTGCATACAACAATAGTTATCAGTCTAGTATTGGTATGGCACCGTATGAAGCATTGTATGGCTGAACGTATAACGCTCCTTCGTGTTGGTGGAAAGTGGGCGAAAAGCCGATACTTGGACTAGATATGGTTATAGAAACCTTGTAGAAGATAGAGACCATTCAACAATGAATGAAAGCTTCTCATGATAAACAGAAGAGTTGGCTTAATAGGAGGCGTGAAGATTTGGAGTTTTCTATCGGCAATATGGTGTTTGTGAAGATTTCCTCACTGAAGAATGTTGTTCAATTCGGTGGTAAGAGGAAGTTGGTGTCAAGATTCGTAGATCCTTTTCCGATAGTAGAGAGGATTGGGAACAAAGCATATAAAATCGACTTACCTCAAAAGATGAGGCATGCGCAGCATCTTCCATGTTTCTCATCTCTAAAAGTTTGTGCACGACTCAGGCATGATGATTACATTGAATCAACTTAATGATATCAAGATTGAACCATAAGCTTCGAGGCCTCATAGGCTAGTTCGTATTGTCGAACGCGATATGAAATAGCTTAGGAGGAAGATAGTGGAGTTAATGAAGGTTCAATAGGGCGAAAGTGAAGGCAATTGCATGTGGGAAACTGAGGAGAGCATGGGGGCTACATATCTAGAGCTCTTTGCATGATAAGCCTACTATTTATCGTGTTTACTTTCACCTTTGATATCATATAGGGTAGTTTAGTATCTCGCATGCTAAAGTAGGCATATATATACTATTGATTACATGGTTGTTTGTTTGATATGTATGATTGTTGCATGATTGTTAGGCATGCGGGGTAACTATGTTTGACTATTCCTTGACTTATTTGGGGATTTCAAGGGCGAAATTCATAGAGTGGGAGTGTGTAACGACCTGTATTTACGTGTCAAAGTATCAAAAAATATTTTTATTTTACTCATATGAGGCCGTACGACTCCAAAATTCTGAAAAATGACTCTTATGGACATTTGCCACTTTTATAACTTTTGCCGAATTTCTATGTGATCATTTTGACTATGAAAATCTTTTTTGGACTATAACTTTTGATAGGTATCGAATTAGGGTCTCAAACCACTTCCATTGCTTTAGAATGATGGTTTTCCATTCCGTAGAGTGGTCATAACAGGAAAACGGACTTACTATTTGAGAGTTATTACTATTTTAAATTTTAAGGGCCTTCGAGCAAATATTGGAATAATTAAGCGGGCCTAAACTCAAGCCCATTTTCCCATTTTGGATTTTGGAGCTAAGAAGGGGTGTTGGGTCCGAGTTAATTCACTTTTCATCTTCCCAAAACATTAGAAAATCTCCATTATTCATTTTTTTCACCTAAAAACTTCTCCTTTTCTACTTAAACTAGCTTAACTTGATCATTAGAGGGTCTTCAACTCATCATTTTGGTACCTTGGGGTTTGGGTTGCTTGACATCCAATTCAGGTTTGGATCCAAAAGTGGCAATTTAGGGTGTTTGGCGAGTTATTACTTGATCTCACTATCTTATACATGTTAATATGGTTAAAGTTAGCATTTTTAATATGATTTCTGAGTTAAATTATTGTTTTGGATGATATTTGTTGAAATGCATGCTAGGACGAATTGGTTTAATATGGTTTGTTAGTATCTTGGTGTGGTTAGGAAAAGAGGTGGTCGATTTAGGCAAAACAAAGGCGAAACGACTTCAAATTAAATGAAACTTGGAGAAGGGACTTTGGAGCATGGTCAGAGCTCATAGTTCAAGTCGCATCAAGTTTGGAGCAAAGTAGAGGACTCGGTACTGAGAGGTTTTGGTCGGTATCGAGATCTTTTGGTCGATACTAAGAGCTTTTTGTTTGTGGAAACCACTCGGTGGAAGGTCGATTATTCAAGTAAGGGTTAGGGTTGATGAGCAGAAGAAAAATAAAAAAAGTTTGGCTAAGTGTTTCGCTTTGTACCTAGACCTTTTGGAGTTTGGCAACGAGAGTTTGAGATTGATGTCGAGAGCTTTTGTGAAGAGTGCTCGAGGTCTAAGTCTTAGAAGATGGAGCACGGGAAGAGAGGGAAGAAACTTAACCAAAATTTAGCTAAGTGCATCACTTGGTACCGAGAGGTTGAGTTTTGTTGGGATCAGGGTGAAAATTCCAAGAGGGGAAGTGTAAGCTCTATAGATCATGTTGAAGGCGTTCATTTGTTCACTTGGGATTTGATGGTGATGTAGTAACATGATGATAGTTTCGGGACTTCGGTGATGGCAACTCGATAATGAATGAAGTTAGGTTCCGATGATTGCAGCTTGATGTTGAAAAGAGTTGTTGGAATGGTTGTCCACAAAGGGTGGGTTCTAGGAAGGGTGACTTGTTGATAGAATGTGGAATGGTTCTATCGTGGAAAAGAAGGAATGTGAAATTGTTTCTTAAGGATAATGGAAACTAGATGGAGTAAGAAAAGGTCTTGGATATGCGTGCTAAAGGATCGTTTATAAATGAAGTGTTTTCTAATATACTCAAAAGCAGGGGTATTAGGAGTGCACATGGGTACTTTTAAAGGCTACCCCAGATTATTTGAAAGGATCCGTATACCCTGGACCAGGGGAAAGGGTCTAGTATATACTTCTGGCTAAAGATGAGTATATTGAAAACCAGGATTTCCATTAGTCCCTGGCATGGGAAAGGCCATACGAGTTATCATATATGTAGAGCATATTGTGTGATAATGAGGATTGTTTGATGGATGCTATGGTTGTTTTGATTGTCTTCTTCCGTACTCTATTACCCTAAGGATGTCACTGGAGATATGTATTGGGGATAGGGATACCTGGACATGCGTCATCTTACTTAGTTTGTAGTATACCTTTATGATATTCGTAGAGTAGCATATTATCTTTGTTATGTGCTAACTCTTTGGTCGTTGGGACATGTCAGGTATGGTATGTACACCCTTGTTCCTTACTATATCGAATTGTATAGTATTTTGGGATTCATTTACCGTTCACAACATACTATTGTCTCATTCGAGGTTTTATGCTTTGCCTCTTATTATCTTGGGTACTCTTAAATGAGTAGACTAGATAGCAAGTCTAGGTGCAATGCAGTAGCTGTGCAGAGGACGAGCTGGACGGAACTATCTCGTATTATATATGGATTTCCATGCTTATTCCATCATGTAACACTGTGGAGCCTTAACAGTGCTTTCTTATTACTATTATTATGAGATAGTTTTTCAAATTTATTTTCGTTTGTATAAACTCTATTCTTGCTGTATAACTCTGTGGATCTGTACTCTGATATTTGGATCACTTGATTATTATTGTCTCTCCTGTTTTATACCTATGATGTATATTATATTTTATTACATGCGCTGTGAGATATAAGGCAGGTTCTTTGATTTTTTTCTTCTCATTTTCAACTCTTGATGATCGTTCTACATCGGCCGGGCATGTCAGCAGCGCACTATTTAGTTTTATTGGGTGTTGGTGGTGTAGGCGATCGTCACACACCCATAACTCTTTTTCTGTTACGTTTCCATTTTAGTAGAATAAGTAGACTACTTAGGTATTAGGTTCTAGCTTAGTATACCCCATATATAGGGACCATTAGATGTTAAGAATGGTTGTAAACGTGTCAATTGGACATGCTTTGAATGATAGACGCTAATGGATGTAATTGTTTGTTCTTTGCACACATATGAAAATATATTCTTGAGTTAGCGTACACACACTATTACTGTTTTTATTTCATTGAGTTATACACATATGGTTGTTGCATATGGATTGAATGGTTGTTCATATATGTAGAATTTCCAGTATATATTACATATGATATTTTCATACATTTGGATACTAGCATAAGCACTTGCATTTTAAGAGGTCAACTAAATCAAGAGACCGCCTAATTTTTTCATTAGTATAGATTAATATGCATTCCATGCTTGCATGTACATATTGCATTAGAAATTTAATTAAGGACAATGTTTGTCAGTGGACGATGGATGAGTAGATGGTTGTGGTTAATAATTTTTGTATACACAAGTTACGTTTTTCCATCCTTGGAGATTTTGGGGATGAAATCCTTTTACGAGGGAAGGAATGTAACACTCTGGAAATATAAGTGAAAATTTAATAAAAGAATTAAATTTAAATATAATAATGGAAAAATGAAAATTTCACATACGTTCGAATTTGGCTATGAGCCTTGCACCATTGTGCTCGTAGTGATTTTCCAGACAATTTTCATATATAACATTTTGAAATTGGAGCTAATACGAGAAAGTTACAAACGTTTTAAATTTCAAAATCGAAAATAGTTAAATATGAAAATAAGAAAATAAAAATATACTAATTAAAATGCTCCACCTGTCGACACCTAGATTGGGATAGGTCGACCGGTTGACGAATTGCAGCTTGGGTTTTGTATGACCAATGACCCGGATTTGATCGTATATTATTTTCAACTCTAAGATTACATCGTATACTTTGAACGGTGGACGTTAGCCTATACCCCTATAAATGAAACACTGGTCCAAACCCTAATTCACAAAAATTCAACATTACGCCCAAACTTTGTTCCTCTAAAAACTGAAATCTTCTTCTCCTCAAACCTAATATTCTTCAATTTAAATTAAAAATAAAAGTAGGGAGATTAAAGATGAGTAAATCAAACGATGATCTAGCGAACGAAGGAGATTCCAGGTGTAATTCGGAGGTGATAGCTTTGGTTTGAAGTGAGTGGGTTCATTATCAGTTAGAACATTTATATGCAGTTAATTTTAGAATACTATTTGATTTAGATTGTTCGAAATTAAAATTGAGAATTCTGTTTATTTAGATTTGAGATTTAACAGTAGATATAAATTGATGTTAACCTGTAAATTAAGAAATTGATAAATCTGTATATACCTCTTTTGTTAAATTGATAAGAATTGATATAGTCAGTTGATGATGAGCCAAACCGAGGTTAAACTTGTTTACTGTAAATTGAAATTGAACATGTAGTTTGACAATTACAAATCATAGATTCACAAGTTGGGTTAATTGTAATTGAAGTAAGAAGTTTAGTGTAATCGATTTGGGAACAATAATAATTAACAAACAAAAACAAACTAAAATCCCTAATTAAAAAGACTAAACATCGACGACTGATCGACTGTTCTCATTGGAGTGGTTGACAGCAAGCGATTGACCGCTCCAGAACAGGCAGTCGACCGGTTATCGAAAATTAGGCACTAGCTGAACCTCCGCTTAAGTCCTAAGTTAGAAATAAAGATAATAGTGTGTGTGTGTGTGTGTGTGGATGTTAGTATACGTAGGGAAGCCAGTTCCCTATGTGGCGACTCTAGGACATTGTGGGATGGGTACATGCAATTTATCCAGCAGGGGTTGATATTCGACTGGGGCTATTCTATCGTAAATTGTACTCATAGGAGGTTCTACAGTGGATGCGTAACACGGATGATGATGCCTGATGGAATGTACGACCCGATACTAACGTGAGTTCTTTGGTATTCATAGTAACATGACATGATGCATGTTGTTGATGGATCCCGACGTGATGCAATTAGAGGCGTTACGTTTCCATTGGCACATGGACACGAATGCAGTGGCAATGAGACACTACAACGAGTTGGCATTGCGTGCTCCTCCTTAAAGCGTGACTAGGATATATGAAGTTGTAGTTGTGGGAAATAAAGTCCCATGGTGGAAACTGTAGGGAAACCTATGTTGTATTAGTTACATGTAGTTGTAGTTATGGGAAATGTAGTCCCATGGTGAAGAATTTGTAGGGAACATATGGAATAATTCTAGAAGCTATTAGCCCGATCATCAGTAATCTTGAGGTTCGATTAGTTTTTCGACCCTATGTATGAGCCTACAAAAGTCGTTAGTGTATGTGTGTATTGAGCTAAACCCCTTAAATTAAGAAACAAGTAATTCATGGACACTTGTAGGACACCCTAGGCCACATAGAGTATCATTAAAGTCAATTACATGTGATCACCATATATTAATGACGTACTCATTCACCAGAATTTTGCCTGACCCACCCCTTTTTCTTTCTTTTTCCCCACCACAGGTGGACAGGGTAACAGGTGATAGGCCCACGACTATAAATCGCGAGGCGAACTTGGCATCAAAGCTACTTTTTATTTACTATTACTCTCCATGTACTGTTTACCTACTTAGTATTTTATCAGACTATTTGATGTATTTCTATATACCGTGGATTTGACTATTTTCTTTTTTGAAACCATGTTTGAATATTTTCTAAGATGACTATTTTCAGTATTTATATTTTCTACCTTCTGCTGTGAGATCTGAAAGTGTAGTATACCTTATATTTTATCCTTGTATATTTAGTCTTTGAAATATTTAAAAACCCCAACGGCTTGTACTTCTTGGCACCGACGCGAGTCCAAAAGTTGCCATAGACTTTGGACCGGTGTTTCGGGAGGTGCGGTTAGTCACAGTCCAATTTATTTATTACCTTTTATAATGCAAATAACTTATGTAATATATATGATTTTATTAATTAAAACAATTTCAATTAATCTTTAATTATTATTTTGATTAACTGACTAATTAAATTTCATTTTTTAAATTTGAATGTTTCAAATTACTTTCTTAAACACATTTAAGAAGTATCATATAACTATAATGTTTATAGTTATATATGTGTGTGTATCAGTATATATGTATATATCTTTTAATTAGTTATTTTAATTAACAAGTTTTATTAAACTATATTTTAAATTTCAAGTCTTTAAATTCAAAATTTAAATTTCCAAAAAAATTTGGATTTGTATGTTATGACAATTACAACATATAAAATAAACAATATAAAAATTACACACACACACACTATATACGTATATTGTAACATTTACAATATCCATGTTAAAAATTTAATTCAAAACCATTTTAAATTCAGGAAGTTTCGTATTTTTAATTTAATTTTTAAATTCAAAATATTTTATAATATTAAGAATCGCTTATTTCAATTGGTCCAAGACCTAAAAACAATTTTAGGGCGTACATCTAGACCAACCTTGAAAGCTTCCACTATCCTTTAGGCCAGTTTTGAAGCTAGGGAGGAGAGGGCGCTGGTTGCTTCAACCCCAAGCCTTAGACACTCCATCTTAGACACACGTTAAACAGTAAAGCCCAATAATTAGCCTAAATGCTAACTAATTAATTTATATAAACCAATTGGGCTCTGGTACCAATTTTGGGTCAGTTCCGTTTAGCTATGGGTACAATAGGGTAAATTGAAAAAGAAATCCCAAAGTAGATCTTACATGGGCTTATATAAATAATTATTTAGCATTTAATCTTTTCTATATTCGAAAGTAATGCAATATTCAATTAGGTGTTTTATGTTTCATTATTTAGATATGTGAAAATTCAAATTGATATACATGGCATGGTAATATAACAAATGAGATATACCTATACATAACAACACGATGAAACAATAGTAATTTCAAAGCATATGGAAATTGTATACATACATATAATTGCAGGTATTTGCATCTAATATATGCATATATCCATATTTAAATGATGAATAATTAAGTAATTCATGTATCAAATTCAAAATGAAAAGTCTAAGACTCTTAACATTCCAATTGTTTATCATCAACCAATAAGAATAATTAACAGTGGTTTAACTATAATCAATAATGATATATATATATATATATCTTAGATTTAATTTCAAAATTAATATGTATATATATAAAATAAAACATAAAATATCTTTTATTTAATTTATGCAAATGTTAATTAATAAATCATAATTTTGTTTTATGTTTATGCATACAAATCATAAAAATCCAAAATAATTTATATTTAACATTCCAAAGTCATATTTTACATATAAGTTTCAAATCTAGTTTATGTATGCAAATTATAAACTCAAAAACAATTTTATTCAATATTCCAAAGTCATAATTTACATATAAGTACAAAATCAAATTTATGCATACAAACCCAACAATAAAAACTGTAAAAACATTAAATTCTAGTAATGAAAAGTTGAATTTTATGTTAGTGTGACTTGGATAATAAACGATCAATAGTATGATGTAAATTTCATTAGGGTTTAATTTTATAGTAAATCGATTCATGTACACAAATTATATTTGATCAATTGTTAATTTTAACAATTAGACAACAAATATATAAACAAGAGTTACTATCATATATTGGGTGTAGGCACCATGAAATTAAATAAAATATAATGTTTACGAATTTTTGATCCTACCTTTTATCGTACCTTAATCTATGTATGTCTCATAAGAATCTAATTTCACATACTTGATCTTCCAAGGATCAGAGTACTATAACCTATAGATGAGAGGAGGCTTTTAGAATTCTAGAATGGACAAAGGAGGTCAACCATAGATGTGGAGGTTAGGAATAAAACAACTCATTTCTATATCTTATCCAAGAAAAATAATGAGGGCGTTTGAGAAGGTATTTATACAAGAGTTATCCGGAGAGTTATTTACCACTAATGTAACGATCTGCCTTTCTTACACCTAAAGGCAACACTCAATACATGCTCGATATTTATGTGTCGATCATTTAAGTGTTCGAAACACGGGTCATTAGGGGTGAAGAAAGAAAAAGGAAGAACATAATCGCAAAAAAACATGACGAGTAATATATAATATACACAAAATCTTTACAAAAAGAAGTCGTCTTTATTTATACACAACATCAGGGTACACTATCCTATTATCAGCCTAGATAGTTATAACAACATGCCCTTCCAATTACTGATATATATAAAAACAAACAAACATCAATGACAACTAACAACAGAAGAATATAAGATACATGAGTACGTCTTGGAGAATCCAGCTCGTCTCTTGAAAGCTCCATAGTGTCCAGCTAAATTTGAGAAAATATGCTCAGGCTGACCAAAGCATTATAAGAAAATAACGCTTGGATCTATCTGGTAAAACTAGCGTGAAAAACTCAAATCACAAGGAATTTTATTTATACCCTAAAGGGAGCGACCCACATAGCCCTGGTGCACGCCCCTTCTTTAGTCATTTTCCCACTTGATGAGGCTTGAGGTTACGATTACCTTTTATATAGCAACCATCTTGGAATTCTAACACTGCCCTCCAAGCAGCAATGCAGTGCCAACATTCATCCATACAAGTTCATTCCGGGTCTGAATGAAACTGAAGGCACTACCTCTACTACATCCATTTTGGAATCACTCTTAGGATTAGTAGCAAGTATCCCTTGCACTTCAAAAGCTCCACCTTCAATCATCTTCAAGATATCTTTAGTTCAAAACGCTTGAGGTAGATCGAAGTGATTTTCGGATAATTTATACTTATCCGATCTCGGTCTCTTTGAAACAACTTTCGATAGTTCCAGTAAACTAAACCCCTATTCTTTTGGAAATAATCAAACAATACATAGGAGTAGGGATCACCCCCTAACCGTTTTAAGTGGACGGATCTCCCTATCATTTGTCCTAGGAGAACAAGACAAGATTTATACGCATAATACAACATCATTGAAGATGACTGTGCCATATAATTCACCTGTTTCTCCTAGATATTTCCGAAGTTATATTTTGGTCCAGATTTGATAGTCGGTTATTTAACTATCAAATAAACAACCACAAATTCAGAGATTTAATTACCCGTAACAACCACTAAGCCTCAAACTAAATCTTTTATTTATTAAAACTCTTTTCAAAAGTGTTTATCAAAAACATTCATATACTTATCTCACTGACATAAGTATATTCACAAATCATTTGTGAAAGATTTCTCGTTTCCAAATAACATAAAAGGATCAAAATAAAATGTTGTTTAAATTATAGATAAAGATAACCTCAAACAATATTCCTTCGGTATTAAGTGTGGAATGAATGTTCATACCATTAGGATTAAGAAGGTCAGTTAAAGGAAATCCAATCTCAAATCCTTTTTGTAAATTTCCTTCTATAAATTCTCTTAATAAATCTCTTTTATTTATGAATCTTCTTTACTTAAATCCCAAACCCATTTACAAAACTCTTTATAAATCACTAAGTTAAATTTACAAAACTCTTTTATAAATATCAAAACAATTTATATATCTCTTCATTAATCTCCAAAATTATTTATAAACTTCCTTTATAGATATCCAAAATCATTTATAAAACTTTCTTATACATGTTCCTTATTTAAAAGAAAACTCCTTTAACAAACTCATTTAATAAAGTCCTTTTGATAAACAATATGATTATTTAAAACACCTTTACTAAACTCTTTACTTAACTTGAAACCATTATTAAAAGTATAATTGACCTTAAAAATTAGAAAGAAGCTTAGTGATGAAATGGTTCTCTTTTAATTAAGTTTACTTTTCAAGTTATGACATGGGTATTTACATAACAAGCAGATATGTATAAGGGAATCGGCCAACAACAAACAAATCAACATATAGGTAAGATGTCCAAGTCACTATAATAACAGACATGGATTTGTTCTGCTAAACACATGTCCAAGTTAATATAATAGCAGAATGAGTTTTTATTCTGCTTAAATAGATGCCCACATAATCTACTTGGGAACTTTGCCAGAACTGTGATTTATTCTACCTAACAGATGTCCAATATAACTTAATTAGCAGAAAGGTGTTTTATTCTGCTAAATAGATGTCATTGGGTTTCATATTCAATTGGGGTTACTTAAGGGTAATCGACAAAGAAATCCCTTAGATTTAAAATATTCTTTTAAAAGAAAGTTACTTTAAAATAAAATCGATCTTCGGAATTAAAGTGGTTTAAAACTTTAAAATTTTTATATAAAAATTAAATGACAATTAAGCTCTTCACTTAATAATAATTAAACCTTTAATTAATAATTAAGCAATAATTAACTATTAAATAAATAATTAAACCCTAATTAATCTTTGATTAATTATTAAAGAATAATTTAAATTAATTAATCTCAATTAATTAATTAAATATTCCTTAATTAAAACTCAAAAAATAAATAAACCTTCATTTAAAATAATTAAATCATAATTCAGTCTTAACTTAGTTTATAATTAATTAATAATTAAACCCTTCTCAAATAAATAATTTAATTAATCTTAATTAAATAATGATTAATCTCTAAATAATTAATTAAATTATAATTAACTCTTTATTAATTACCAATTATAATTAACTTACTTAAAAATAATTAAGTACTAACTACCCTAACTTAATTAATGATTAGGTACAAATCACCTTACTTAATTTATTAATTAAATAATCATTAAATGAATAAATAGTTACTTAATTAAATTATAATTTCTTTTAAATATTTAAAATATGTTTGAAAACACTTTTCAAAAAGATATTTAAGTTAAAATATTTTAAATTCAAAAAGAGTTTGTTTTTCACGAACTGCATTTATAGCGAGTATCGCTATATGACCTGAAATTTCAAAATTTCATTTTTTTTACTCTAAATCACTTTTCAAACTCTTTCTTTTATATTTAAACTACTTTATAAACTTTGAGTAAAGTTTTATAAAACAAAGTTAAGGTCTTTAAAACATTTATAAAACATTTTTAAAAGTAAATTTAGAAAACAAGTTTAAACCATAGGATCTCGATGTCGTTTTAACAAGTTAAAATGCTAACTTTCTTACCACATACAACATATACATAGCTCATACATCCGAACACATTCCACAACTACATACATAAGCAATAACTATAAACCAAAATCATATCTTTCAAACTAACTTCAACATTAGATTTTATTTCAAGCCTAACTTCCAATCACGTACAACAACATACAATATTGTCTAAACCAAACATCCAACATACCTAACAACCAAATAACAATATTTATTATCAAAGTAAGCATTATATTTAATGTTAGAACTTTTAAATGAATTCATGAGTTATACTCACCCAAAAGCTACCAAACCACTCCGAACTTTCACTATAACTTGTCTATGACATAGCTCCATGCTATATGCTTTGAAAATGAAGATTTGGTGGCCTTATGGTGGCTTTATTGTTCAGCTAAGGTGTGGTGCACAAGGCCCAAAGGTGGTGGAGCTCGGCCTTGAAAGGTGGAGGGACTTTGGATTATCATCGAATCAAAAAATCCAACCCAAAAATGGGTCTTCTTCTAACTAATTTTTGGATAAATAACTCATGGAATTTTAGAAAGTTGTGAAATTGAAATTTCTGGGAAATTATTTTTTCTACAATTTGAAAAAAAGAATCACTCAATCTGGATCAGTGTTGTAGGAGATATGCTCAAAAGAAGATGAGGTATTTTCGGACTTGAAAATCTAGGTCCGAAAATTGGTCTAAAAGAAATGAGATTTGGACATAGCTAAGCTCAAAATTTAAATAGGTGATACAAACGAAAGTTTTAACCACTGAAATTTTACAAGTTTTGAAAAAATGAAAACCTGAATTTTATTAAGAAATGAGAAAGATATGGCAGAAGGTAGAGAAGGAAAATTGAAGAAATGAAAGGGATATTTATAAGCAAGAACAAAGTAAATTACCTAAACACCCTGGGTACTTTACCCTCCACCTCCACTTGCCACATCACCATGCCACCTCATCTTCATGTACCTCAGCCCATATGCTTGTTCCTCTCTAAAACCCTATGCGCCAACATGTTTAAACATGTTTGTACTTAGTTGCCAAAATGTCATTTCATGTTTCTTAAGGCATCATATTTTTATTATTATTTTTTATTTAAAACCTTATATACTTAAGTATGTATATAAACCATAATATATCCTAACTAATATTTAATTATATGTATATATTTATACTAATAAAGTTTACACATTTCCGATAACTTTTAGCTGACGAAAAGTCGAAAATTCGGAAAACGAATTCCGATCACATTTTCGATTTTTCTTCGAACTGTATATTTTTGTAAACACATTTGAAAAATTCACTATCATTATTTAATATTTTAAAATATTTTTATTTTAATTATTAAATCTACTGTTTGAATATTTAAAATTAATTAATTATTCCCAAATTAAAGCAGTGAAATTCCAGGCCGTTACAACTAAT
This sequence comes from Allium fistulosum, assembly GCA_030737815.1. Classification (NCBI taxonomy): domain Eukaryota; kingdom Viridiplantae; phylum Streptophyta; class Magnoliopsida; order Asparagales; family Amaryllidaceae; genus Allium; species Allium fistulosum. The sequence goes on from CM060901.1 coordinate 641,621,855, forward strand.
GACTCTTAAAATCTAAAGCCAAAATCATTTCACCTCCCCGATGTGGACGACCCCCTTTTCCCTTTATTTGTGCATTTATTTGTATATTTAAACCAATTAAATATGTATTAATATCGTATATTAATACATGCGCATATAACATTTATGTGGCCGGTTATTTGGACATAAAATAAAACACAATTGGGACACAATAAATCTGAACCATTGGATCTTATTGTATTCATATTTGGCATTGAAACTAGGGACAATCCAACTGTTGATATCCATTGTGTCACCACTTTGTGTCACGAACTTGTATGCCAACTGAATTTCCCAACATTTACATACACACCCAAATATTTACTAAAGGCGTCTAAAAAATTCCCAAGAGCTACAAATTACAAATGGCTTTGCAAACATTAAAAACACTTGTAATTAATATATATTATATATTAATTAATTCAATTAATTTATTACACATTATAAACTAAGTAAATCAGGTGATATTTGGAGGTTGCACATATTCGATTGTTTGACTCATATGTGTGAATTTAATCAGTGCTTAATATTGACCAATTCGAATATTGACATCCATACATTACCTTAGTTGATGGTTTGACAGTTTGACCGAATTCATTGCTTATATAATTTTTTGGTGAAATCATATTTTAGATCGATTTAAGCAGCACCTTCAAGCAATGATATATTATATGCATGTTCTCTTTGTCACAACTACATCACTTCTAATATCAGGAGTTTAGTCTTGGTTAAAATTCAAACAATATCCATATACAACTATTGAGTCCATCTCTAAAGTCCTTAGTTCAATAATTGCATTTCTTATTAACCGACATGCCCCAACTGAGAACTTTTGACTTTGAGTTGACTATAGTTGGCTATAATACTAACCTTTCTTAACAGAGAAGAGGAATTCTCCATTGAACTATGTTTCACTTCGTATGCTTCAATTTAGACCCAATTATTGTCATTCGTCGGTTTCCCTACCATGATTTAACTATAATCAAAGTAGACTGTTTGTGTAGAAATTCCATGGTATTCTAGAGTTTAAAGAACTACGCAACATCGTTACACTAAGATTTTGTGACGACCCGGCTTTTTCTCCACAAAAAGTCGTATCATCAAGAAGAAAGAAAGGGATAGAAAAGAGATAAGATAGAGAAGAAAGAAAGAAACACATCAGAATCTAAACAGCGGAACGAATAAATTATATTAATCAAATAAGATATTACATTGTATCATATACATCAGAGATACACAGCTTATACAACACATACTAGACAGTTATAAACATCTGTCTAGTCATTACAACTCAAATACACTCAACAAATGACTCATACAGACTAACACAGCGGAACACTATATCTACGAACGCTGAAGCCTCCTGCTCCATTGCTCCTCCATAGATTCGTCAAAGCAAACCTGAATCCCTTGGCTACTCGTAAAAATTTGAGTACCCAAGAGTTTAATAAAACAGAAAATAAACACTTGGGTCAGACATGGGTCTGGTGTGAGTAAACGGTTTAAATTGCTTAACTTCAAAACCTTTTGAAAACAAAGGTATCACGTAAGACTCCCCACAAATAAACATGGGTAAGTTTTTACCTTACGCTAACCAAAACATTTGATAGGAAATCCAGTTATATTATAATAGGGTCTAGGGTTTTCAAGTAAAATACAGAAATAGCTGGAATGCTTACATCTCACGTTCCAACATAGTTGGGCACAACGAAATCGTACGGCACTTATTGGATTTTGGATTCCATACAATGGCAGAGCTACCGGGGTACCGCTCGTCACAGTACGTGGCCTAGATCAACGTACCGAGGATCACGCCCAATCCCCTGCAACACAAGGCCGGAACCATCCCTTACTGGATAATTCCCGCATAAGAAACCCCGCGGTTGGAGCCAGCAACCGCCCACACAGCCGAAATAAAAAGGGACTCTAGACAGGGGAATCTTATACTACTTGGGTGCTACCCACTAACCTTGCTGCACCTCCCCTGTTTTAGCCATTCCCGGTTGATGAGGCTTGAGGCTACGATTACCTTTAATCAGAACACATCACTTAGAATGCTCATCGTCCACCTGACGATGTGCTGAAAGCATTCAATCCATACAAGTTCGTTCCGGGTTCGAACGAAACCGAAGGCATTATCTCGTTACACTCGTGTTGGAATCACCCTCAGAGTTAACGACCATAACCCTTGCACTCTGAATCTTCATCTTCACTTGAGATTCACGACCTATCGTTAATTTGGATCGATGTGGTATTCGGGTCTCCAGACCTGGAATACCGGTATACGGAAACCCGATCCCGGTCTCATCGAAATCCAAATCGCCATCTTTTAGGTCCAAGTTGTTTAAAGGTTTAAACAATTCAATTCAATTCAATACTTGAATTCACATAGCAATAACATAGATAAATATCACACATTTATCATAGATATATCCAATATCATATTACAGAACATCACAGCATATCATCCAATAGATATCATCCAATTTAGATATTCTACACAACAATCATCCATAAGCAACAATTATTAACCCTATGTTATAATTAATTTAATTAACTTAAATTAAATTAATTACTTAAGAATTAATTATCTAACCTTGCTTAAACAATCATTAATTAATTACAAACCTTTAATTAATTAATTACTCATTAAATATTAATCATCCTTGATTAATTATTAATTACATAAAGTAATTATCCTTTAATTAATTTCACAAATTAATTATTCTTAACCATTAAAAGTAATTAACCTTTAATTACTTTCATTAATTACATTAATTAATAATCCTTAATTAATTACTCCCATTAATTAATTAACTATAATTAATTACATTGACCCTTAATTAATTACATTAATTAATTAAACTTTAATTAATCACTTATATTAATCCACCTTAATTAATCATAAACAGTACTTATCATCCTATAATTACTTACCCTATTTAATTAACTCTTTAATTAATTATACTAATCCTTTAATTAATTATACCAAATAATTAATCCTTAATTGCTTCTCATTAAGTAATTATCCTTTAATTAATTACATCCTGTAATTATACATTAATTACTTCCAGTAATTACACTTATTAATTTCATTAAGTATTTATACTTAATCAGCATCAGGATTATCTTTAATTAATTTACAAATTAATTAATTTAAATTAATCACATCCATTTATTATTTATAATTGAGTAATTCATTCCTTAATTACTCTTAAACAAATTAATTAATCTTTAATTACAGATTGATTATTCTTTAATTATTAATTAATAAACCTTAATTATCAATTAATAAAACTTAATAACAAATTAAGTACTTCTTAATTATCAATTAATTAATCCTTAATTAAATCTTTATAGATTAATTATTTCTTAATTATTAATTAATAAAACCTAATTATTAATTTATAATCTTAATTAAGTATTTCTTAATTACCAATTAATTTATCTCTAATTACTTAATTAATTAATCTCTAATTACTAAATTAATAAATCTCTAATTATTAATTAATCACTCTTAATTACTTAATTAATTTATCTTTAATCATTAATTTATCAATCCTTAATTACCATTGATAATCAATTAAATAATCTTTAATCAACTAATTATAACCCTTAATTAATAAATTAATTAATCCTTAATCATAAATTAATTTAATTAATTATTTTATTAACTTTATTAACCTCAAATTAATAAAACTTTAATTATCCTTTTGAGGCAAACCATTATCTTAATTAATGACTTAATTATCACTAAAAACATTTTTATCTTTATAATTAACTTCCTTAATTAAATCATTTAATTAAGTTTTGAAATAAAATAAACATTTAACTTAACAAATTAAAGTTAACAAATTATATAACTTCCTTAAATCAATTACTTAAAAACATTTATTTTATAAATAATAGATTTAAGAAATAGTTTTAAAACTAGCTTTTATTTTTACTTTAAAACTTACTTTTATTTATATTTAAAAACTTAGATTTAGTTAAAGTTAAATCTGAAATAGTTCTCTCTTACGATCCCGAAGACAACCCGAGCATAACCCAAAATTTCTCGAGTTTCCCTTCGAGTCGACTTCTAATTCGAGTCGCACTCTCACTATTCTCGAGACCAAACCCGGTACGACTTCTTCTTCCCAAACCATCGATCGTTCCAGTTCCAAACGTGCACACGTGCACCATGCACGCCGACCTTATCAGCTCCGACCTTCGCCACGACCATCCCCAAGTCGACGATCCCTTCCTCAGTCGTTCCGACCACCCTACGCCACGACCCCACCTGAAATTTGAAATCGAGCATCTCGATCCCCTACTGCAATCAAAACCATCGACACAATCACCACGAGCCACCACACACGACCACTAGACACCCCTCCGATCAACCCAGAGCACCACCACATCACCACGCCGCTATCCCCCACCTTGCGATCGACTCCGGTGCACTCTCGTTGACGCTTCGCCCTCGAATACAACATCGACCCAAACTGTCGACAAAACCCTACATCATCTAAATTCCGGTGCCACGATGATCGATAGCCTCTTCCACTATTTTTCCCTACATCGTCAACTTCCCTACCATCTTCAGCCAAATTCCCGACCACCCCGAGCACCTTGATCACCAGATATCCTCAAAAACCCAATTTCTGACCAACATCGAAATGCTCACTCGAAACGAAACTAAAAATCGTGATTCCTCTTTTAAAAATCTTAGTTTTCAAAGACGCTTCAGATTATATAGGTGAATTCGAGAATCAAAATGTTTGAATTTAACATGTTTTAGATATTCCACTGTATTTCTTGATTTTCCAGATTATATTCAAACTTTTTATACTTAAAAATAATTTTAAATCATAGTTTATGTTTAAACAAACATGATTCATTTGAATTCCTAAGCCTAACAGAGACTAGATAAGAAGAATTGAATTTAAATCTAAATTTTTAAACTGTGAAATTTAAAACAGAGATGGCCACTGATTTATTCAGACAAACACACAGTATCTCCATTCATATAAACATGCATTCAGATCTAAACAAACATGCATCACATTTTCACTTCGAACATTTATCATATGTACATAAATTAAAACTATTTTATGCTTAGTTTACTCACATTAAATAACAGAGCATATCTATGTATATATATTCAGACAATACACAGGCATTTTATTTATACAAGCATGCATTCACGGACAAAATCATATGCAAACCATATTACTATAAACATTCATCACAACATTTAAGTTTATTCTCAGATTTTAAAACTGTTTTAAAAATAAAGGTTTACTCACCTTTTAACCAAAATGCAGAGAGCTTAAAACTGAGATGAAAACTGAATCTTTTGACAATTTGAAAAACTTGGTATTGCTTGATGATCTTTAGACTGGAAATTTGACTTTGTTGAGATTAAACTTTGAAAAAGATTACTGGTTGGAGCTTGCTTGCTGATCTTTGGTTTTCTCTGGTTTTGTTTCTTCAGTTTGAAAATGGTTTACAGGCTTTAGTTTTTGAGAACGCTTTTAAACTTGAATTTGTTTTCAGATTTTGGAATTATGGGGAGGAATTTGTTTACAGGTTTAAGTATTTATTAAGAGGGATTGTTATAGATTTCGTTACTGACTTGTTTCTTGTTTTTGAAAAGAGAAGATAACAAAAGAATTTAAGGAAGAGGGTAGGAGTTTATATAGTGTTAATTTAGGATTTATTAAAATTAAAGAAAATTAAAATAAATGTGACACTTGTCTCTTACCTTATCTAATTCCTTAACACATGTTACTTAGCATGATTTAGAGGCTAACACTTGTAATTTAAGCATTTTTATATTATTTTTAAAAGATTTTAAAAGCTTTTTATATTTATTTCTTAATTAATAAATACATTTGTAATTTAATAAATGCTTTCTAAATATTACATAAATACAATCTTTAAAGAAAATAGAATATAAACCAATTATGATTTAAATGAAAATCGTATAAAATATTTTAAACTCATTTTTAAATGCTAATTTAAAAGCTTTTGTATTTATTCCTATTAAATAAATACTCTTCCAAATTTCTATAAACAAATTTCTTTAAAGAGAATAATATAAAACAAATCTTATTTTTTTTAAATAAAAACTTGTATTCATATATTTTAAATCCAAACTATATTATTATTTTTATTTTAAGATATATATATTTCTTTAAATTCAATTCTTAAATCTAAATTCAAAGTCAATTTAAAATCCAAATTTAAAATCAATTCAAATAAATATAGATATCCATTTTAAACAATCTCATTATTAATTGTCAAAAATTATCCTATTTAAAATCAATTTAAATACACATATATATACATTTAAACAACACTTATTAAATTTGAAATAATATGTTTAATTAAAATCTATTTATAACTATATTTAAAAACAACTCATTATTAAATTGGTTGAAAATAACAAATTTTACCAAAGCTTTTATTAATTAATTTAAGAGATTATCACATTTTAAATTCCCTAAAATTCCGGGATATCACATTCCTCCCCCCTTAAAATAATTTCGTCCTCGAAATTTAAAACAGAAGATAACCCAATGTTTTTATTTTATTTTAAAAATTTTCAAACAATTTTAGCATACATATCAGCCAACACAAACAAACAACCAATTTCATCTAAACAAACAATTCAATCAAACAACAATTCTAGCTATCCGGACACAGATCCGAATAAGCTTCCTAAAAGTTATCCCCGAGTTCCCCAGGTACAGATACCGGGATACTCGCTCTACTGAATCCAGAACTAGCTATACTACTAAGCTACTGAGCTCCTACTCATCTAGATCTACAATCTGAACAAGATATCAGACCACAGACAAGATCAACTCAACTATCAAATTCTTCAGAACTGCTGGTTCCAAAACCAGAGATAGATCAAACACGTACTCCCTCAGGGATACATGAAATACATTGAATCCCGATTATCCAAACTGGTAATTCAAACCTTCTAAGCCAAACACTGATCCTTACAAAACTCGGAAGAATCCAATATACTACGGAGCTAACTTCTGGTCTTACCCAATCTTATTGCTCCCTTTACCGAAGAAAATCTCAATAACAACAAAGTCTCCAACTTCGAATTCCAAATTCCTCCGTCTCTTATCTTCAGAACTCTTCTGACGATCCTGGCTGCCTACATCCTTTCTGATCAGCTCAACCTTCATTGATGCTTCTAGAAACAAAAATTGGATCAAAAACAACTCAACAAAACGATCCTTCAAGATCTACCAAAAATCCAGAGCACAAACTCTACTCTACCAACATCAGTAGACTACAACTTACTTCTCCTATCTGGAAAAGACAAAACAGATGCACTTACTACTCTGACCTTCAGATCCAGAAGAATTTCCTATAGAAACTCTTAATCCAAACACTGCAACTTTCGGTTGCTTCCCCTCTAGAACAGCTGCCACCTTGCTTCCGCTGCACAACTCTGATCTGGAGAAGATAAGAATGTCGTCGATGAACTCGAGCACGAACTAGACAACACATCCTGGAAATACGGTTCAACAGATCATAAAAAGAAAACTCAGAGGTTCCATAAAATACTGAGCTGTTTCACCAAATCCTTCCTCTAGGAGCTATCCTTCTGAACCACCGGTATAAATCCTGAAATCAAGTCGATACAGAACTCAATCTCAAATGCAGACAAACTTCTGACTTTGCTGAAGACATCCAGAAAAACTCTGATAACTCAAGAGAATACTCAGCAATCGCAAGTCACTTTTGCGATCAACCCAGCCCAATTCCAAATAAACTGCTCTCTCTATCAAAGAAAACAACTTATGCTTGACTTAGACAATCCATCGAAGAACTGGATCCACTCTGCTGCTTCTGAACTCCGTTTCCAGAAAATGCTCAGCCAGAAGACTTCCCGCCGGCACACAGATTACTCCGAGCTGCACTGCTGACCCAGATGCCAAGACTCCCTATCCAAAGCTTCGAGAAACTCGGACTCCAAACCAAACAGAAAAGACTCTGCTGAACTCAGCCACAACACCGAAGCAGACACATTTCTTCAAACTTGCTCCAAAAGAAAACATCTTCAGAAACATCCAGTCACTGCGTCTCATCACGCAACTACTTCTTCCTGAGATTGTCAAGATACCATCACTCGCTTCTGCTCATTCGACAGATTCAAATTCTACTCAAAGATGGACTCTGAACCTTCATAGGTTTCCTTCAGAGATCAGAGAAATCCTCACACCATATCAAAGCTTACTCGAGACGGTATTAGGTCTACAGTCTCGACAGATACATTTCCAACCTCAACATTCAAACTCCAACCATGGGTAGTTGTGTTACACACACACCACTACCTTATCTACCTTTATATCTCATATTGGAAAACCTGAACAGGTAACCCAACAAATAGGTAGAATAAATAATATATATATATATATATATATATATATATATATTCAAAATTACAAATATGCTCTCTCAAGATAGACACCACTCCAGAGCTTAGGTATTCACTCAACCAAATGCTCTGATACCAACTGTGACGACCCGGCTTTTTCTCCACAAAAAGTCGTATCATCAAGAAGAAAGAAAGGGATAGAAAAGAGATAAGATAGAGAAGAAAGAAAGAAACACATCAGAATCTAAACAGCGGAACGAATAAATTATATTAATCAAATAAGATATTACATTGTATCATATACATCAGAGATACACAGCTTATACAACACATACTAGACAGTTATAAACATCTGTCTAGTCATTACAACTCAAATACACTCAACAAATGACTCATACAGACTAACACAGCGGAACACTATATCTACGAACGCTGAAGCCTCCTGCTCCATTGCTCCTCCATAGATTCGTCAAAGCAAACCTGAATCCCTTGGCTACTCGTAAAAATTTGAGTACCCAAGAGTTTAATAAAACAGAAAATAAACACTTGGGTCAGACATGGGTCTGGTGTGAGTAAACGGTTTAAATTGCTTAACTTCAAAACCTTTTGAAAACAAAGGTATCACGTAAGACTCCCCACAAATAAACATGGGTAAGTTTTTACCTTACGCTAACCAAAACATTTGATAGGAAATCCAGTTATATTATAATAGGGTCTAGGGTTTTCAAGTAAAATACAGAAATAGCTGGAATGCTTACATCTCACGTTCCAACATAGTTGGGCACAACGAAATCGTACGGCACTTATTGGATTTTGGATTCCATACAATGGCAGAGCTACCGGGGTACCGCTCGTCACAGTACGTGGCCTAGATCAACGTACCGAGGATCACGCCCAATCCCCTGCAACACAAGGTCGGAACCATCCCTTACTGGATAATTCCCGCATAAGAAACCCCGCGGTTGGAGCCAGCAACCGCCCACACAGCCGAAATAAAAAGGGACTCTAGACAGGGGAATCTTATACTACTTGGGTGCTACCCACTAACCTTGCTGCACCTCCCCTGTTTTAGCCATTCCCGGTTGATGAGGCTTGAGGCTACGATTACCTTTAATCAGAACACATCACTTAGAATGCTCATCGTCCACCTGACGATGTGCTGAAAGCATTCAATCCATACAAGTTCGTTCCGGGTTCGAACGAAACCGAAGGCATTATCTCGTTACACTCGTGTTGGAATCACCCTCAGAGTTAACGACCATAACCCTTGCACTCTGAATCTTCATCTTCACTTGAGATTCACGACCTATCGTTAATTTGGATCGATGTGGTATTCGGGTCTCCAGACCTGGAATACCGGTATACGGAAACCCGATCCCGGTCTCATCGAAATCCAAATCGCCATCTTTTAGGTCCAAGTTGTTTAAAGGTTTAAACAATTCAATTCAATTCAATACTTGAATTCACATAGCAATAACATAGATAAATATCACACATTTATCATAGATATATCCAATATCATATTACAGAACATCACAGCATATCATCCAATAGATATCATCCAATTTAGATATTCTACACAACAATCATCCATAAGCAACAATTATTAACCCTATGTTATAATTAATTTAATTAACTTAAATTAAATTAATTACTTAAGAATTAATTATCTAACCTTGCTTAAACAATCATTAATTAATTACAAACCTTTAATTAATTAATTACTCATTAAATATTAATCATCCTTGATTAATTATTAATTACATAAAGTAATTATCCTTTAATTAATTTCACAAATTAATTATTCTTAACCATTAAAAGTAATTAACCTTTAATTACTTTCATTAATTACATTAATTAATAATCCTTAATTAATTACTCCCATTAATTAATTAACTATAATTAATTACATTGACCCTTAATTAATTACATTAATTAATTAAACTTTAATTAATCACTTATATTAATCCACCTTAATTAATCATAAACAGTACTTATCATCCTATAATTACTTACCCTATTTAATTAACTCTTTAATTAATTATACTAATCCTTTAATTAATTATACCAAATAATTAATCCTTAATTGCTTCTCATTAAGTAATTATCCTTTAATTAATTACATCCTGTAATTATACATTAATTACTTACAGTAATTACACTTATTAATTTCATTAAGTATTTATACTTAATCAGCATCAGGATTATCTTTAATTAATTTACAAATTAATTAATTTAAATTAATCACATCCATTTATTATTTATAATTGAGTAATTCATTCCTTAATTACTCTTAAACAAATTAATTAATCTTTAATTACAGATTGATTATTCTTTAATTATTAATTAATAAACCTTAATTATCAATTAATAAAACTTAATAACAAATTAAGTACTTCTTAATTATCAATTAATTAATCCTTAATTAAATCTTTATAGATTAATTATTTCTTAATTATTAATTAATAAAACCTAATTATTAATTTATAATCTTAATTAAGTATTTCTTAATTACCAATTAATTTATCTCTAATTACTTAATTAATTAATCTCTAATTACTAAATTAATAAATCTCTAATTATTAATTAATCACTCTTAATTACTTAATTAATTTATCTTTAATCATTAATTTATCAATCCTTAATTACCATTGATAATCAATTAAATAATCTTTAATCAACTAATTATAACCCTTAATTAATAAATTAATTAATCCTTAATCATAAATTAATTTAATTAATTATTTTATTAACTTTATTAACCTCAAATTAATAAAACTTTAATTATCCTTTTGAGGCAAACCATTATCTTAATTAATGACTTAATTATCACTAAAAACATTTTTATCTTTATAATTAACTTCCTTAATTAAATCATTTAATTAAGTTTTGAAATAAAATAAACATTTAACTTAACAAATTAAAGTTAACAAATTATATAACTTCCTTAAATCAATTACTTAAAAACATTTATTTTATAAATAATAGATTTAAGAAATAGTTTTAAAACTAGCTTTTATTTTTACTTTAAAACTTACTTTTATTTATATTTAAAAACTTAGATTTAGTTAAAGTTAAATCTGAAATAGTTCTCTCTTACGATCCCGAAGACAACCCGAGCATAACCCAAAATTTCTCGAGTTTCCCTTCGAGTCGACTTCTAATTCGAGTCGCACTCTCACTATTCTCGAGACCAAACCCGGTACGACTTCTTCTTCCCAAACCATCGATCGTTCCAGTTCCAAACGTGCACACGTGCACCATGCACGCCGACCTTATCAGCTCCGACCTTCGCCACGACCATCCCCAAGTCGACGATCCCTTCCTCAGTCGTTCCGACCACCCTACGCCACGACCCCACCTGAAATTTGAAATCGAGCATCTCGATCCCCTACTGCAATCAAAACCATCGACACAATCACCACGAGCCACCACACACGACCACTAGACACCCCTCCGATCAACCCAGAGCACCACCACATCACCACGCCGCTATCCCCCACCTTGCGATCGACTCCGGTGCACTCTCGTTGACGCTTCGCCCTCGAATACAACATCGACCCAAACTGTCGACAAAACCCTACATCATCTAAATTCCGGTGCCACGATGATCGATAGCCTCTTCCACTATTTTTCCCTACATCGTCAACTTCCCTACCATCTTCAGCCAAATTCCCGACCACCCCGAGCACCTTGATCACCAGATATCCTCAAAAACCCAATTTCTGACCAACATCGAAATGCTCACTCGAAACGAAACTAAAAATCGTGATTCCTCTTTTAAAAATCTTAGTTTTCAAAGACGCTTCAGATTATATAGGTGAATTCGAGAATCAAAATGTTTGAATTTAACATGTTTTAGATATTCCACTGTATTTCTTGATTTTCCAGATTATATTCAAACTTTTTATACTTAAAAATAATTTTAAATCATAGTTTATGTTTAAACAAACATGATTCATTTGAATTCCTAAGCCTAACAGAGACTAGATAAGAAGAATTGAATTTAAATCTAAATTTTTAAACTGTGAAATTTAAAACAGAGATGGCCACTGATTTATTCAGACAAACACACAGTATCTCCATTCATATAAACATGCATTCAGATCTAAAAAAACATGCATCACATTTTCACTTCGAACATTTATCATATGTACATAAATTAAAACTATTTTATGCTTAGTTTACTCACATTAAATAACAGAGCATATCTATGTATATATATTCAGACAATACACAGGCATTTTATTTATACAAGCATGCATTCACGGACAAAATCATATGCAAACCATATTACTATAAACATTCATCACAACATTTAAGTTTATTCTCAGATTTTAAAACTGTTTTAAAAATAAAGGTTTACTCACCTTTTAACCAAAATGCAGAGAGCTTAAAACTGAGATGAAAACTGAATCTTTTGACAATTTGAAAAACTTGGTATTGCTTGATGATCTTTAGACTGGAAATTTGACTTTGTTGAGATGAAACTTTGAAAAAGATTACTGGTTGGAGCTTGCTTGCTGATCTTTGGTTTTCTCTGGTTTTGTTTCTTCAGTTTGAAAATGGTTTACAGGCTTTAGTTTTTGAGAACGCTTTTAAACTTGAATTTGTTTTCAGATTTTGGAATTATGGGGAGGAATTTGTTTACAGGTTTAAGTATTTATTAAGAGGGATTGTTATAGATTTCGTTACTGACTTTGTTTCTTGTTTTTGAAAAGAGAAGATAACAAAAGAATTTAAGGAAGAGGGTAGGAGTTTATATAGTGTTAATTTAGGATTTATTAAAATTAAAGAAAATTAAAATAAATGTGACACTTGTCTCTTACCTTATCTAATTCCTTAACACATGTTACTTAGCATGATTTAGAGGCTAACACTTGTAATTTAAGCATTTTTATATTATTTTTAAAAGATTTTAAAAGCTTTTTATATTTATTTCTTAATTAATAAATACATTTGTAATTTAATAAATGCTTTCTAAATATTACATAAATACAATCTTTAAAGAAAATAGAATATAAACCAATTATGATTTAAATGAAAATCGTATAAAATATTTTAAACTCATTTTCAAATGCTAATTTAAAAGCTTTTGTATTTATTCCTATTAAATAAATACTCTTCCAAATTTCTATAAACAAATTTCTTTAAAGAGAATAATATAAAACAAATCTTATTTTTTTTAAATAAAAACTTGTATTCATATATTTTAAATCCAAACTATATTATTATTTTTATTTTAAGATATATATATTTCTTTAAATTCAATTCTTAAATCTAAATTCAAAGTCAATTTAAAATCCAAATTTAAAATCAATTCAAATAAATATAGATATCCATTTTAAACAATCTCATTATTAATTGTCAAAAATTATCCTATTTAAAATCAATTTAAATACACATATATATACATTTAAACAACACTTATTAAATTTGAAATAATATGTTTAATTAAAATCTATTTATAACTATATTTAAAAACAACTCATTATTAAATTGGTTGAAAATAACAAATTTTACCAAAGCTTTTATTAATTAATTTAAGAGATTATCACATTTTAAATTCCCTAAAATTCCGGGATATCACAGATTTCCTATTTGACCTTAGTTATTATTAACCAATAGAAAATTCTCGGTTGAATCATTTTATAGTCATCCAATAACTACAAGTACATAATCCCTTGGTGCCCCCAATATCCATGAGTAATATCCTACCCAACATTCGAAAAGCACTACCTACTCCGATCTCAATTGATGTATCAATATCTTTTTCTTGAATCTTTTAACAAGGAAAGTTAAAACAAAGTATTTTTGACTTATAATTCGGTACTCATGGTTACAACATTAGTAACTACAATCTTATAATACTTTATTTAAGAATTTTCTATTTATTAAATGATTATTTATTCATTTATTTATATCATTATATAACATTATATATAATAGAAATCAAAAACACCAAAAAGCATATTGTAATTCGAATGAGATTGGTTTCAAAGTTAGGATATGAATCAAATTACAAATTTCCCCTAGGGCATACCCTATTAACTTTCAATATACGTGGATAACATGCTTGTGAAGTTGGAGAAATCTCTCAATCATGTGTATAATTTGGAAGAAACTTTCGAAACACTTTGGAAATTCAACATGAAGCTAAGCCCTCTCAAATGCACCTTTGCCATCTAATCAGAGAAGTTCCTCGGTTACATTGTAAGTTCCAGAGGAACTGAGACTATTTTAAAGAAGATTAACGCTTTATCAAAATGGGGGTCCTAGGAAATCCTAAAGACGTTATGAGCTTGACTAGGAAAGTGGTTTCTCTAAGAAGGTTCATATCAAAGGATACACACAAATGCATCTTGATCTTCAATTAGGTCAAAAATGGCAGAAACTTTGAATGGGTAGAGGAGTGCAAGGCTGCCTTCCAAATGTTAAAAGATCACTTCGCTACCATGCCAGTAATTTCAAACTAGTCCCAAGTGAGGATTTATTTGTGTACTTAGTTGTAAATTATTAAGCTATCAGCATCTAGAGTTAGTGAAGAAGGTGCACAAAGACCGATATATTTCAATAGCAAACGCTTATCCCATGCCGGGCTGAATTATACCTTAATAGAGAAGCTGTTTTACAACTTACTACTCAAGGCAAGGAAATTGCATCCTAACTTTCAAGAGCATCCCATCAAAGTGCTAATAGATAGACCATTGAAGAAAATACTTTACAAACCGAAAACATCAAGTCGTTTATTAATGTGGGCAGTTAAACTAATTTAGAATGACATACCATATTGCCTAAGAAATGCTATTGAAGGACAAGCCTTGGCTGATTTCATTATTGAATGCACATAACCAATTAAGCAATGGAATGAAGAGGCCAAGAAAGCACCTCTATTTTGGCAATTATACATGGATGTTGCATCAAATGAACATGGGGCAGGCATTAGTAAGTATTGATTACACAAGACAAATAGAAGTTCAACTTGAATTCAAGGCAACCTACATCGTGGAAAAGTATGAAGCACTCATTGCTGGATTGAAAATGGCATGGGTAATGAAGGTAACACACCTTAAAATTTATAGTGATTTCCAACTAGTTGTAAATCAAACAAAGAGAAACTATTGAAAAAAAGAGCTAACCCTAGCTAAGTATGTTGAGCTATCCAAATAGTTGTTAAGTCAGTTTGAGTAATTCCCATAGCACTACGTGACACACAAGAATTTGTCCGCAGATGTGAAAGGTTCTAAAAATTCACCAATATCCCAAGATTACCATAGCATGAACTAATTCCCATGACCAGCCCTTTGTTATTCAATACATGGGACATATACTTGATTGGACCACTTTCAATGCTAAAGGGGGAGAGTATGACGTGTTGGCCATAGCCTATTTTACAAAATGGGTATAAGGCGAACCGCTTGCTAGCTTCACCTCAAAAAAGATAGTCAACCTTATCGTTAGGAACATTATTACTTGATTTGGTATTCCATGCAAAATAATTTTGATAATGGAACGCAAATTGAATGTGAAGAATTTTCGATAATGGCACACAAAATAATTTATGATAATAGCCAAAAGCTTCTCCTCAGTAGCGCATCCTCGAACTAATGGCCAATTCGAAGCAGTAAATAGGACCATTAAGACACTGCTTAAGAAATGGCTAATGAAGGCAAAAAGGAAATGAGTAGATGAATTACCCCTAGTTCTATGGGACTACAGAACCTCAAATAGGCCTCTAATAGGGCATACCCTATTCTCTTTGACATACACATACGAAACAATGCTTCTAGTTGAAATAGACTAGGTTTCACAACGGTGCATATTGCATGTAGCAGAGCAGAATCAACAACTGAAAGAAACTGCACTAAACTTCATACATGAGAGAAGGGATGAAGTAGCAATTAGGGTAGTTGTATATTAACATTGAATGGCTAAGAGCTACAACTCCAGACTGAAAGAAAGAAGGTTCCATAAAGGTGATCCGACCTTGAGGAAAGTAATGGCCAGTACAGAAGACCTGGTTGATAGTGTATTAGGGTCAAATTAGGAAGGACCCCATGTCATTTTATTGCACTCTCTAATAGGGCATAGCGTCTATCTAAGTTGGATGGAAATCTCATCCCAATAGCTTGGAATTTTGAGCACGTTATACCTTAATTTGTACGATTAGTTTCGTAAAAGAATGCAATGTACAATCTAAAATAGACAAAAGTAACAAGATGATAAACTAGACGTAGGGATTTATGTGGCCCGAACCAGTATAAAAATCTGCATGTCATTGTCATTTACCTAATCAAAAAAATTAGAGTTATAACATTCATAACTCAACTTTTCAACCAAATTACACTAGATGTTGGGATACTAAACGGGCTAAACCAGTATAAAAAACCAAGCGCATGAACAAGTATAAAAGGTTGTAAATACACGACCTGATTTTTAAATCAAAATATATTAAATAGTCTGCACCATGGACGGAGTAGATCTATTCCAAATCACATGTCAAAATGCTTAAAACAAAGTTCAGTAAACACTTTACAACAAACTGAGCTGGGCACAACAAACACTGCACCCAAGTCTAGCAGTTGATGAAGTTAAGATGTGCAGAAAATACACATAAAATTTAGTAAAATACACATGGAAAGATCTACACAAAGCTAAAAACATAAAAATACCATTTTTATTAAATTTCTTTATATACCATAATCATTTACATAACATTACGATTACATATCCTTACAGAACAATAACCCTTAAATACACACGTTCTATCACTCAAACTACACTAAGACTTTGACATGAAAGATTCCTCAGACAAATTCATCCTCTTCCTCCCATAGGAAAATGGGGCTGTTAGAAAAGTTTGGGGCGTAGATGCAGCCCCAATTCTTATGCCAATATGGAAACTAGAAGGAATGTCCTACACCTTTGTACTAATAACTGTAGAAGTGGAGGTACACCGATAAACACATCCCTAAGATCATAGTGATTGTCGGCCCAATGGTCACCATTATGCGCATCAAGGACCGGCTCAGGTTAATTGCTTAGAAAAGCATGCCTAGGTTTAGCCAAAAATGGTGCAGGACATCCATAGAGCGGTTTAGCATAATTTCCATCGTGGTACACTCGAGCTTTACATAGCGAAGTTCCTTGCTAAAGTGGACGAGGAAGTAGGAGGGTTGGGAAGAGAAGTACAACGTGTCAAAACCAAAGTGGGAGTTAGTGACTTTAAGGTAGCAGTCTCATATTGCAAAGCTATATTGTTAGAGGAAGCAGTGTCTCGCATACGCTCAATCTCAGCGCTTCTTCTTAGATAAAAGCTGGACTTTGTTGTCTTATGTGTTCTGGTTGAAAATGAACCAAAAAGATTGTTTGTAGTCTTATAAACCAATGCATGGTCAAACTTAAGATTCACCAACTTAGCTTCATAATACACCTTAAGCTTGTCAAACTTGGTTTTTGTTAACTGAGTTTTTAACCCAATAGAATTCAAAAGGATTTAACACATTCAGATTATGGAAGAACGACTCAAAACTTGACCCGAAGGCCTAAAAGTACAAGATAAAGAAACATAAGAAGTTTGGCCTAGAATTACGCTAACTATTCAGATCGATACCGATTCGATCCGAAATGTTGGCTCGTGGTTCCTTCTAATCACTTGCATTGCACTCCTATGCCTCTACTAAGCTTACCTATCAAGTTTGGTAACATTCTGAGAAATCTAATTCAAGACGTGAAGACTCATTTGATCCATTCAAATATCTACCCGCTTTTGGATCGGAGCAACTTAAAATAGACCTACAGAACTCATACCGACTCGGATTGACTTGAAATTTGGAGGGGACACTTAGAAGAAATAAAGGAAGGCTCACACCAAAAATGAAGTCATTTAGCCAATCTATTTTGGACCATTACCGATCCAAAGTGGATCGGATCGGACCCAACTAAATGGGCCCCACCACCTGAGATCCGATGTATAGGTCTCATACACCCTCTAGAAGCTACCAGCAAAGTTTCGTCTGATTCTGAAAAGTATCGAGCGAGTTATGGATGGATCTTCTCCAAATTGAGCTAGTTTGACAAATCACGTTCGATCCACCTAGAATTGGCCTCGCCCCATGAGATCCGATTGGAGGCTGTCCTATTTGTGTACATTACATGTATGAAGTTTCTTCTCATTTGGTTAAGTATTAAGTGAGTTATGGATGGACCTTCTACGAAGGGATGGATTGGATAATCTATGAAGATAAATGATCAAACTAACTCCAAACGACTTGATATTCAGATAAGGAACTCAATTATGGGATAGAAGACAACTAAATTAAGAAGACTCAAAAATTGCACAACTTTTCGGATCAGTACCGATGATCTGATCCAATCGGATCGGTACCGACCCCAAAAGTTAGCTCCAAACACCCCCAAACTTCTTGAGCGACCTCTGCATGATGACTACAAGTTTTTGGTAAAGTGGCACTGGCCCAAATGCTCTCTAACCCCTATAAATACCATTCTATCTGCAATAGTAAATGGGATTTGATCTCTGCTGAAGCTCTACCATTATTTCTTCACTCTTCTTCTCCCACACAATAGTCATTAAGGGACTATTGAGATCCTCCTTTTGTTTCTAACAATAGTGGCTTGGTCTAATCTAAGAAAGGAGAATTATATTGTAATCTAAACTCCTTTGTAATAGGAGTTAATCAACGAAAGAATCTATAAAGTCGACGTAGGCTTCATTAACAACCGAACCACTATAAATATCTCTTGTCTCTTTATATTTTCTGCTATTGACTATTACTTATTCTATTTTATTTGCCTTGATAAACAGGGCTGGTACTTTCACACTCAAACCATGGTGTTGATCCATTTTTTGGGTTAACAGTCTTGTAATGGCAAAAAGATCAATTTTCCATTTCCTAGCAGAGGCTGGATCCATGGGAGAAGAGTTGATCCTAGTTTTGGAAGTGCATTAACAACTATTGAACGCGAACTATCATCATCTTGGAACTGCTTAGCCAGCTCCAATGGTAGCTCATCAATAGTCTTTTTCCAGTTTGATATTTCCTCCTCATATAAAGTTGGATATAAGTCTTTCATATCTTTTATAACAACCTCCAACTCTGTAACGCACTTTTGGACCGTATTTAAATCAACTCCTTCTCTCATAAGCGTAATCACTGTTCCTACCTCTACTGCCTGTTTCTGTACTGCCTCTAAATTTGCTTTCAAGCAATTATCTTCCTAATATGATCTCAGACGATTGCTTTCTCCTCAAACTCCCAAAGCATCTCGATCCTTGTAGCATCAACAATCCACAAAGTCTCGTCTAACAAGTCAACATTAGGTTCTTCCAATTCATTAATCCTTTCTTTATAAGTCTGAGAGAGGAAGGCAAAAGACTATTTTTTAGCAGAAATTCTATGGGAGATAAGGGAGCGGTAGAGGGACCACATGCATATGAATTTTCAATAGAAACACTCAAAAAGAAGCAGGCATAGATAAGGAAATAAATAAAGCACATATCCAAATACACAACAAATGAATGACATAGTTTTATTAAATATTACTTAAACAAAGAAATAATGTTATATCCAACCAAAAATGAGAAAAATTAAAAAAAGCACATCTGCTAAAGGCACTGCTCCTACCCATGGCTAAGCTTATCCTTAAACCACTTTAGGTGGGGATGATATAAGGGAAGCAGGTTATCCCCAAGAAAGGATGCAAAATGATGTAATACAAATGCACTCAATGCTTCCGTTTCCAAAGTAACTTGAGTAATCTTGGCTAAGAGGCCTTGAGTTTCTTGATTCAACTACATGATTACATCCTCGAATTATTTTTCCTTCCTATGTATAAGCACAATACTCATTGAGAGTCCCTTTGCAATTCATTTTTCTAGATGCATAATACACCCTTGTAAATGTTTATTAAAACTGCCCTCCTCAATAGGACCCAATGAAGAAGGCATAATAAAACATAAACCTTCCACCTAAAAAAGAGAACAAAATTTTCATAAACCTCATCGTCATCAATTAATGAAAATACAAGTAGCAAACTTTAAGAACTAGGAAGAAGCAGAGCACTCACATATAGTGAGATGATCAAAAGTAGTTGGTTAAACAACAAATAATTGCGAATTAACATAAATTTATTTACAAACTTCCATCAAAAGTAACAACAAAACTTCAAAGGGAAAAATCATAACTAAATCTTACACTAAACAAATTGCCATACCCCTTAAACTCTAAGAAATGATGATAAACAAAGCATAATTTAAAGGTTTATATCTACATCAATGGCGACATCTTGTGTAGTTTCAACATTATATGCCAGAGATGTGTGTTCTTCAATGTCGCGTTCGTCTGGCATATCTACAATTAGAAAGGAAGATGAGGGCATGCCAACTGGACTATTTTGCTCCTTGACCCACTAAGCATGGCAATAGTCCAGTGCTGCCTTGATAAGCTCTTAGTCTCCCAAAAAGCTAAGATCTACCTCCACTTCTTCATCATCATCAAGACATTTTGCAAAGAATTTCCTCTACAGTTGAGCATAGATCTTTGAGAAAATGGAGTAGGTTGCCTTTTCAATTCTTCATCCAAAGTACACTCTACTCAGGTTAACTCCTGCTCTAAGCTTTGCACCTTCTAAGCCTAAACCCCATTGCTCACTTTTTCCTTCGTGGCTTTCTTGAAGGCCTCATCCAATTTAACCTTAAGGGCTACCTCCATAACCTTCCTTTCATCCAAACAAAGGGAAAGTGCAGCCATATTGTTCCCCAAATGAAGGATTGTCGATGTGATTTTTGAAGCCTCTAGCTCTACAGTTTAGGCTTCGAGGCTAATACATCTCGAAAACCAAGGCACTATCCTATAAAAATACATATAAAAATTAGCTTATTTACAATGAAATATAAATGGTGTTCGCACCAAAAATGGCACAAAAACCTAATTGAATAATAGAGATGGAAAATATCAAAGAAAAGAAAGAAACAGTAAGAAAAGAACACAAGATTTTTATAGTGGTTTGGGGAGTACTCCGGCTTACGTCCAATTTAAGTTTGTTATTCATTTTTAAGAATTTTACAGAGAGTGATTTTATACATTGATGATGATTTAGGAAAATGGTAAAGTAGATCAGAATTTCTGAGTGTAGAAAAAAGGCCCTTGAAATAGTGCCTCTCGTCCTCTATTTATTGATGAAAAACCTCAGAAATAATCTCCAAATTTTGTTCAATACATTCTCCATGTCGTACACATCGTCACACAAAAGTCGCACGAAGATCCACTATTGAATTCTGCCTTTTTGAAGTTTGGATAACATAGATATATATATTACACAATTTTATTCTTGTAGGACATTTCCAATATATAGATGACTAGCTGCTACAATCAGGACATTGAAGACCAAATTGTCAAGTATTATCATTACTGTAAGTCTAGAATATGATATAAAATATCCTTTGATGGTTACACGTACTTAATATATTAAATCAATCAAAATAAAATTATATAAGTCTAAATTCTGATTTTCAAAATTAACAGATCTCAAACGTCTGAGTTAATAATCCAGACGTTTGAGTATAATCAAATCATAAATCTTATAAAGGTTCCAAACATCTGAGTTAATTATCCAGACATTTGAAAATTTCAAATTAAGCCTTAAACTCTTGGGAACAAACCCTATAAAAATTCAATTGTCCAACCTATTTATTCAGACGTCTGAGGTGCTTTAAATTTTATTTTTCTAAAGTACGCCAGATGTCCAAATGAATCGACCTGACATTTGATGAGGGTATCAGACATTTGATCGATCCATTCAGACGTCTAACCCTTCATAATTCATTTTTTTAACTAAAGAACTCAGATGCCTTAATATGATTTCTAGACGTCTGAATATGGTCTAAAAGGAAATAATCTTTTCTGGAGAGATTCAGATGTCTGAAAATAATAATCTATATGACCTAGTTTAAAATTCTTTTTAAAAAATAACGAACCAAATGTCTATTCTTTTAACTTAGACGTCGGAGAAAGATTAACGACTATATTTTTGAACAGAAATCTTCCTACTGAAAGGAAGTATCTACTCTTTAAAAGTTGTGATTTCTTGAACAATCGCTACACTTTAGCAGATCTCTTCACTCTATTAATATAGACCTATTTCATTCCTTGATTTAAAATAATTTCTCTTGCTCTCAATCTCATTCTATTTGCTATTATTTGAAATCAAAAGCAATCAATCTATTCTCTACTTCCTATAGCACTACACTTTCAGACTCACATATCATCAAAGGATATTATAGCAAGGGTGTACTAATGAGTGACTTATTCATGTTATTAAGAACATACTGAAGTCAGAAAGCAAAGCTTTTTGCTTTAATGTTAGTTGAAGCTCTATTCGGTTGTTCAGACATTTGTAAACCTGTTCCTCCAAGTTAATTAAGGATTATTGATAGTGAAACTCCTAACTAGAGCTTAGGGACTAGAGTAGGACGGCATATTTAAACCAGTATAAAAATCCTAATGTGAACGTATCTTTATTTTACTTTATTTATTTGCTTATTTGTTGATTCATCGATTGTTAGTTGTTATCCATATTTTACTAGATCCTATATAGACTTTCTTTTGATAAAACAATAAAGCCTTAACTAGATCGTTACAAAATTAGTGATACTTTAGGTAATACAGATAACACTATTGCCATATTTGCTGAAGGACAATCCATTACATGACCATCACTATTCACTGGTTCAAACTATGTATATTGGTCTACAGGGATGAGAATATATATATATATATATATATATATATATATATATATATGCAAGTAAATGGTTATAAAATATGGAATACTAATCGAGTAGAATATACTACACCTGCTATTGAATATAGTACTTGGAAATTCCTCATAAAACCGATGCTACTAAGAATGCTAAAGCCATGAATATATTATTTTGTTCATTAGATAAAAATGAATTTAATAGAGTTAATGTATGCAAAAATGCATGTGATATATGATGTACTTTGCAAATTACTCATGAGGGGACAAATAAGGTGTTAGTACCAAAAAGTTGCATAAATACCCAATAGATTTTAGAAGAGAAGTAAATGAAGAAATATAAATGAAAAATGAGTAAAGTAAGAAATACAAAGTTTATAGTGGTTCTGCCAACTGATGCCTAAGTCCACTTAGAGTTTCCATTGATTATATTGTTGTTTTGCAAGTACAGTTCTTATGGATCGATAGGGATCCACGGAGGGTTACAAAAGAATTATGAAAAAGTTGCAAGGAAGCAAAAATATCCCTTAAAATGAGCCCTGACCTTCTATTTATAGCTAGGCCACCAAGAAATGCTCCTCCACGTTTTCCACCATGATTCCTACATCCCAACAGCAGTTCCACTCGAAGAAACGTGGCCATGTCAACAATAGTGATAGATCAGAACTGATCCATAAGATAGTCTCATGAATCGGTTCCAATGTTTTGTTTTATGATGACTTGTTGTTAGCTTCATGATTTACATCATGTTTGCACGGTTATAAGCTTGTTTCTAAGCAAATAGGATGGATCGATGGAAGAATGAAGTTGCTGATTTCAGGTACTCGAGGTGTTCGATAGCAAACTACATGTGACCGATGTAATGGGGTTTGAAATAGGTTGTTGGCATCAACACTTGATAATAGAAGGAAAATGAGGCTATTTGGGTGGATATCTGTAGATCGGTACCGATCCATAGGTACGGATCGGTACCGATCCATCACTTAGGTGGATTATGCTTTGGCATTTTTGGGATGTCCTTGATTCCACTTTGAGATCTTAGTTGCACTTGGTTTCTGGACTTTGTGGCTATCTCTCTTGTCTTCCTGCCTCGATAGCTTCCAAGTCTGATTCATCAAGTCCATCCTAATACTGCTTGGTCAAAAGGCTGGATAACACTTGCTCTCTAAAGTACATCTTATTTCGAACATGATGTGCTTTGAATCGAGGCAAGTTGATATTGCCATAACAGACTCCAATCCATGCTTCGAACAGTTGTTATCCTTCCTTCGGACCATTTGAATGAAGTATGGTGTCTCTAGGTATTCGTTGTGGTTCTTTACTAGAACCTGGCATTATAAAACTAGAGCGTTTGCTTATGACTTGTTACTCCGAGTGGAGTAATTCCAAGCAAGTTCCTTTTTTGGATTTTTAGATTCGAATCTACTTCCCTTCGACTCCAGTTATTGAATGTTGAGAATGTACATGCACACCTGCTTCGATTTTCCATCATGTTTAATTCCATATGCATGCACATTCTAGTGGGGTTTCATGAGCATATGCATATACACATGCATGCGCATTCATTATTTTCCTCTTCTTTTTAATGCTTCGGTACCGATCCAAAAAAAGATCGGTATCGATCCAATACTTGAAAATTGGTGAAATGCTTGCCTATTTTGTTGGTTCGGGGTTTATATAACCCGATCCCACACTTGTTTCTTTTCACTTTACATCGTTTGAGAACTCAAGCTCCATGCCACCGTTAAACTTCTTTGCAACCGAAATAAAGCCCACGACGTCACCCTTGCTCTCTAGTGCCGCCACCATTAGCCGCCTCAAGCACTACCGCTGCCAACTGTCGCTTGCTCCAGCACCTACACCGCTAATCGATCTGTTGGGTTTAAAACTGATCCATCCTCTTGAATCCATTAGATAGGTAGTGGCACTAGCGATTGACCTGAGTTAACTTCATGACGTCGACCGTGCGTAACAACCCCTATCTAGAGGCCCGAAGCTAAGTGCTACAGATGCTGCAATCATCCACAGTATTAACTTCTGGTGACAAAATACGATAATGTTAATAGTATCCATAATATCAGAAGCACATGAATATGAAATAAAATTGACACAGATTTAAAAACAGCTTTTCTGATTACAATTCAATTCAATATTTCATATTCAGATACATAATCCCAAAACAAATCCCAGGTTTTGATAAAATATAATTATTACAAATTACACCAAGAGCGACATATGAAGATGCCCCGTTGGATTATCATAGTACTAGATAGTCATGTCTGTCATAAATACATCATAGTGGAAATAAAACTAAATAGCTCATACATAGCTAAAATTGCCTCCTGCATATCTTCGAAAGCTTATTCGTCCAACCTACTAAACTTGAAAAACCTTAAATCACAACCTAGTCATATTAAATTTTGAGCACCCGAGAGCATAAGGGGAAAACATAAACTTCGAGTTAGACATAAAGCCTGGTGTGAATAGTACTATTGCATCTCGATTTACTGATATTAAGTGAGACCACACCGATTAGCAGAACGGGTTCCCCTCACTAATATCCCTTTAAAACATATCTTTTGCAAATCAGAATACTGATTATAACAATAATAACAAGTACATATAAAAATCAAGAAATCAATGGACTATCTATCCACATTATAGTTTTACTTGGCTAATTATTAACCATTGGCTGACTTGGACCTACCAGACATACTCAATAATCTAGCTTTTGTTAGACACAATACTGGGCTGACTGCCATTAACTTTCTTTTCTAGGGTCAACTAAACCTAATAGTTTTACGGGCTCACCAACAACCTATCTTTACTCTGTATATTCCCTTCTGTGTGTAAACTCAATTTAGTCGCACCTATGAAAAGCCATACACACTGGAATTTTGGATTTATTTTAGCTAGGGGCTAATACTTAAAGTATAGGGCGCGAACCTACACCAGCCCCATCTGGTCTAGTGACAACCCGCAAATATGTACCCTTTGAATCAACAATAAACCACACGTGTCCGACCCGAAAAGTACAGAATGATGGAAGGTCATGGAAGAGAGAGGGTGAGAAGAAAGAAAGAAGAAGAAATAGAAGAAAACAGAAACAACACATAGAATCTCACAATCGCAGCAGAATAATATATAATATATAATAACTGATCTTTATACAAAAAGAACTGTAACAATTAATATTCATACAATCATCAGAGTACAACAGAGAACAATATCAATCCGGATAGTTATAATAACTTGTCCTCACATGTACTAAATGTACAGCATAACACACATAGTGGAAATAACCAAGTACGTGTAATACGCCTGAGAATCCGACAGCTCGTCTCCTAAGCTCCATAGAATCCTAACCTGGATCTGCAATACTCAGTCTAACCCAAGCATTATAATAAAATAACACCCGAGTCAGTCTGGAAAACCAGCGTGAGAAAACTCACTCAATTTGAATTATTACCGTTATCAAAATCCTTTGAAAAACAAAGGTATCTCGTAAGACCACGCCACACATAAATACGATGGGTTTTTATCTTACGATAACCAAAACATTTTATATTAAAATATCTGATATTTTAGTAGTGTCTACAGAAAATTAACTATAAAATAGCTGAAATTCTTTTATCTTATGTTTCAGCGTATTTGGTATACAACTAAAATCGTAAAGGCATGTATTGGAGATTGGATTCCATACTATGACAAGGTAAGGAACTACCTTCCGAAGGTAGATCTCTAGATAAATGCACCGGGTCTGACAAGAACATCTTGTTCCCCTGCTACACAGGACTGGCCTACCACTTCACTAGTAGTATCGAATATGATCACCCCGCTTGGGCCCGAAGCAAACATGAATAGATAGTAACCGATCTAGATTTGGGATGACCATACCCTACTTGTGTGCTACCTACTTGGCCCTGCTGCATGCCCGATATTTGTCATTTTCCAGTTGATGAGGTTCGAGGCTACGTTTTACCTTTTGAATAGCAATCCCACTTGGAATGCTAATCACCACCTTCCAAGCAACAATGCAATGATAACATTCATCCATACAAGTTGTTCTAGGACTGAACAAAGCAATCTCTTCAAAGATCACCGTCTTCATTATCTTTCACAAATTGTAACGCTCAAATCGGATCGAAGTGGTTTTCGGATAATTAAATCCGACCTCGGTCTCTTCGAAACGATTAACGAATTTGACCAGATTTGATAGTCGGTCATTTAACTATCAAATTACACACATAAGAAGTCACTGGGCCCCATTTTATAAATCTTTCAAAACATTCAGTTCAAAACTATCTTTACAAAGATATATATTCAAACCTCTTCCAGTATTCCAACGTTTGAAAACAATTTCAAATCCTTATATCCATAACAGGAATTTTAAAACCATATCAACACTTAGAAAGATTCCAAATTCAAATTATAATTCATTACTTAGAAAACATTTCTAGATAAATCATTTCATTGTTAAAATATTTTCAAAACCTTCATTTCAATACTTAGGAAATATTATAAGCAAAATTTCCAAAACCAATTTATAATATCAATACATAGGAAATTTTCATAACTTATATTGATTGTACGAGTATAATTTCAAAACAAAGGAAGATTTCCCTTTTACCCACTTAATAAGACATTTCCAAATTTTATTCGCAATTTCTCTACCCATTATAGCTCATTTTATAAATTTCTAGAATCAATTTCCAATTCTCTTTACAATTTCCAGAAAAACTCGATTATACTTATTGATAATCTTATCTGACAATTTATAACTTCTTTTATGAGTTCAAATTCATTTCCGAAGTTCTTGTATCTAACCATTTTGGAAATTTCTAAAGTTTCCAAAATTCCATTATAAGATTTCTCTTATAAAATCACATCCGTTAAATAAAACCTGGTTTACAAGTCTCGAGAGTATTTATAAATAAATTTCAATCACTTTCCAAAACTCTATATATATATAATAAGTATTTTTTAAGAATAGTAATTTATTTTCAAAACACGTTTTAAATAGATATTTAAAATATCAAAACACTTTTTAGTAACAACAATATCTAATTTCCATTTCATCTATAAATAAAATTGATTCACACAGCTTATTATAAAAATTAGAATTTATCAACTAATATAAAATATTTGTATAACCAACTTCCCAAAATATTCCTATATTAAAACAGTTTTAAACTACATAATTTAATAAATAAAAAATCCGTTTTTAAAACAAAACTTAACTTCTCTATAAAATTTAACTTAACCATTTTACATTTATAAATCTCTCTCAATTTATCACAAACCGATTTTCTTTTCCAATTTCACACTATTTCCAAGTTCCAAAACAAGATTCACTATTCCTTTCTAAACCGATTTCCCATATCTCATTTTAAATTCACACGGTGAATTTATATTCTCAATTTATCAAATGATAATCATTTTACTTTATTTATAAACATCGTTTATAAATTTTATAAACTCATTTCTAATTTATAACAGATTTATATTAACAACCCCATTTATAAATTGATTTCTCTTTAAAATCCCATTTACAAATCTATTTCCCAATAAATTCCAATTGTTTCTCAAATTCGTTTAAATTCTGATTTCAACTTCTTTGCCATATTTTTGAGAAGGGTGAATTAATTTAAAGGACAAACATTTGTATATTTTTTGCCTAAAGGACACAACCTCAATATTTTTACCACAAGGACAAACATTCTCCTAAAAATTATTCATAAGGACAAACATTTTCCAAAATTATTCATAAGGACAACAAAACTGCTACCAAGCTAAAAACTGATACCTAAAAACTGCTACCGGTAACTACAAACTGATACCTAAAAACTGCTATCAATGACTAAAAACTGATACCTAAAGAAAGTTGTCCTTCAGGATAAAATATTGAAGGTCTGTCCTTGAGGCAAAAATGCTGAGAAATTTTGTCCTTTACAATAATTTCCTGTTTTTGAGAAATACTACTTAAAATTCATTATACAAATTCTTTATCAATTAATTTAAAATCTCTAATTCCAACTCTTCCGGAAATAATTAAGTAAAATCCAATCATTAATTCTATTCAAATCCATTTCCTCATAAAAATCCCAAAATTCAATATAGATATTCCATTTCCAAAATCGCTTTTGAATTTCCTTTCTAAAATTCAAAAAATATTATTTATGGTATTTATAATACCAAAATTAAGGCCAGTGCTACTATAGATCCAATCAATCAAATCACACAACAATCCATAATAGATTATTCAATTACATCATATATCACCATATATGAAAAACAATCAATATATTTGAGGAATGCAGTTGGATCCCTCCAACCTGTTTCCTTGCAACCACAGATGTTATATAACATAAAATAATAATAATCCCACTTCAAGGTGGGATATCGCAAAAGGGTCATCCGCTATTATGCGGGGCGCATAGTGTCTCATCCGCTCCAATCGGCGGAAAATATACCCAACTACTAATATATATACACTATTATAAATAATATAATATCCAACTGATAATATTATATCAATTCAACCAATCATCCAATAATTAATTTTAATTATTATAAATTAAATCCAGTAATCCAAAATGAGTGAGATTTACTCACCTTGATTTTTAATTTGCAAACCGTCACAATTTTAAATTATATTGAATAATATTCGATTTAAATCTAAAATTCTAGCTAACTCCGAAAAATTCCAAACCAATTTCATTTCGAAGCTCTCATCGATACGAGCGTAATGCAAAAATCCGCGTTCGAATCCGACCTCGTATGAGCAAGTAATTTAAATTAATAAGCATTCGATTTAAATAAAATAATTATTTCCCTTAATCACAAGATTAACGAATAATTACCATCATTAAAACTAACTGCCGTTAATATCCTTTCCCATATTCTCGTTCGTGAACCGGCCATCCCATCCGCCCCCTTCCATTGATCGCCACCGCCGTCTCAAAGCACAGCCGCCACCGCGACCCTACCAAAATCCACCTCATCACTTCCTCTACCCAACCCACACCATCACACTCTACCCGCTCGCATGAGAAAGATCATGACCTAGAGGTTTTTGGCCGCTGCCCTGAACGACGCGATCCTCTACTCTCCACCGCAAGCCACAAAACTCCACCTCATGGTGCCAATTTCTCCCTTAAACCCTAATCCACCTTCCAATTTTCCACTCACGATAGCCATACCTCCATGACACTTGATCATAGATCAAAGTACCCTTGCCTGGACTGATGAACAACCCTCCTCATCACCTGATCGCAGCCAAACAAAATCGAACAGAGTTGATGTAACATCCTGAAATTTTCAACCATTCGCATCCATACATGTCAGATTTGAATTGCTCAAAATATCAGATTGTTAATTTAAATTTGTCAAAACTCAGCATATACAGTACATAAAATAATCACAGAATCATAGACACAGAGTAATAACAATAATGCAGCGGAAACAAAAGAATAGTAGTTCATGAAGCTACTATATATATATAAAAGAGTTAAATAAGATACAACAGAGGTCTCGAATACATAGATGTCTCAATACTATAGTCAAATATAAGATCTTGATCACATCACTAGAATCAACTGAATAACTGCAAGCTGAAAAGATATAGCTGGACCTCCAAGCGAAGCTCCAACTCCAAAGGTGAGTCTCGAACACCGAGCCACTCAGTCTGACCCGAGCGTAAAGCAAAACACAAAACACTCGAGTCAGGATTAACATTCTTATATCAATAAATCCAACTCAAGTGAAATATCAACTGAAATACAAGTAACTTAAAGGATGTTTAGGATAACCATCCTTTAAGAATCCGTTAAATTATCTACTATGTAGTAATACGCTATTATAATAATGTCTAAAGTAAAGTAAACTATCAAAATAGCGTTAAGGAGTTACCCATATCCCCCTTAACACATTTTATATATTCCCATAGTCTATACAGTACCGTAATCTCCCCCGTAATGAGCGCCGTCAGTGGGCACTCCATAGGTATGGTACAAAACAAACTCGTAGTAAAGCACGTTAGGGTAGGTGGCACGGCACAACTAGGCAATGCCCGGGTAGATATACCAATTACGCATCCGGACTGGTGGTAACGCATAGCAGCCACTACCGCCCACCTCGAGCCATACTCCCAAAAATCAAAGGTGCGCACCAAAACAATCACAGAGTCATAGAATGGCATACGATGGAGTGTGTCCGATCAGAGGAGCTACCTCATTGGCCCGGAATCGCTCCTGTTTTAGCCACCTTATGCCAACTCACGGGAGTCGGGTCCACGTATATACCTCATATAGGATCGTCGCCACCATCCTACTTCATTCTGGAATCTCCACCGCGTACACAGTTGTTAAAGTGGTTTTCGGTATCGACAGAGAGTATGCCCATATCTGATC
Organism: Allium fistulosum; assembly: GCA_030737815.1. Taxonomy (NCBI): domain Eukaryota; kingdom Viridiplantae; phylum Streptophyta; class Magnoliopsida; order Asparagales; family Amaryllidaceae; genus Allium; species Allium fistulosum. Next base: position 641,653,454 of record CM060901.1, read on the forward strand.
CCGGTCTCTTTAACAACCAATCGTTATTATAACACCATGGTCATTTAAAAATAGTTTATACTTCAAAACCAGAATATCATTTCCTTTCCAAACCATATCAAAACGATATCATTTTCACTTCAAATAAATTCATTTCCAAAATCATATCACTTTCCAAAGTTATAACGCATTCAAAATCATATGTCTTTAAAAATCAAACACTTCGGAAATCAAAACCTTGAAATCCATAACACTTTGAAATCATAGCTTTGAAATCATAACATTTTGGAATCCATAACACCTTCCTCTTAAACAGTCTAGATATTAAAATTAGTATATATAATAAAATAGTTTATAAAATAAAAATACTTTATATAAAATAGTTATAAGTTAAAATAGTTTACAATAAAATAGTTTATATTGAAAATGATTTATATTAAAATAGTTTATATTAAAATAAATTATAAAGTAAAATATAAATAGTTTTAGATATAGTTTAAAAATACTTTATATAATAAAATAGTTTCCACAAATTCATAAATCAATTCAGATCAACTCGGATTCCAAAATTCACATTTAATCAAATCTCAAATCATCAATTTCAACTCGATTTAGTTTCTCAATAAACCATTTCAAATTATCGATTTCAAATACATATTTAAACCATAAAATAAGCCATTTCAATTTCAATATATTTCAAAGCTTTAAATATTCAACATTTCAAAACTAAATTCGATAATTTTATATATATATCAAATTCATTTTACTATTATTTTAGTCTTGAAATATTCACTTAATAAATCCAATATCATTTAAAACAAACCCCAAATTACAATAAACTAAATATTTCCTTCAATTTATTTGAAATATACATTTAAATCACTTTAAATCAAAATCAAGTTATAAAATCATATCTTAAAATTTTCAAATTTAATAAATTTCAAATCAAACTTATTTAAGTAAAATTCTTAAATAATTAAAATTCCAAATCAATTTCGAATTTATCCTTTCAACCTGAATCATTTCAAACTCTATATTTGAAAATATAAATTTTAAATAATTACTTGAACATATTTTATATTGATTAAATCAACTTTATTAAATCAACTTTAATAAATCTTGAAATCAATATTTATTAAAACCATATATTTCTTTTCAATACCATAGAAATCATTTTCAAAATATTTATATATAGACCAACGGTGTCTGTATATAATTTTCTATCCTATGGTCAAGTGACACAGATATTTATCAATTCAATCCGCAATTTAAATATATACGGGTATATATCTTTTCAACCCGCAATCCCAAATTCAATTCAATGAAAATCGCTTGGATTTATCATTTCAACCCATAACGATTTTCTCCTATTCTACAGATCGTTCGGGTATGTATCATTTCAACCCATAGTGAATTCTATACTAACAGGGAACTTGCAGAGTGATAGCAGATATGATAATAATATAACAGGCATATATCATCAATATAAATACCAGATAATGGTGTCAGATGTCACAGTTGAACAGATACAGGTAATAACATATGTATAGCAATGTAAATAACTAACTGCATCATATTTCAATTGACGTTTCAACTGAAATCAAATTTAATAAATATAAGAACGTTAATCGTGAGTGATTGCTCACCTTTCGAGGCTAGATATATTTGACAAAGAAATGAGCTACGAATCCAGGCACGAATCTCAAAGCAAGGCAAGATTGAACTCGAATCGACGAACGAAGCTGGAAGCTTGATATTGATGAAATCAAATCAAACTGGATTGACGAAGATCGATGGTATAAGTGAGCATATATATATATATATAACTAAATCATATTCTAAGTTTTAAGCATATATTAAATTAAATCTATATATATATGGTTTTTCAAATATCGTAATTTTAAATTAAGACCCGTATATAAAAATCAAACATATATACAATATATATTTTGAAATTCAAACATATAATTTATATCTATATACACGTCAAAATTTTAAATAGCCATATATGCATACAGTTCACAATTTATAGTTAATAAGCAATTATTCTATGTAGATTAAAATATATTTATGTAGATCATAAGACAAACAAAAAGATGAACAAATTAAACCAAATGTACTCAAACAAATAGGTGTAGATCATATATATTCAAATATCTTTGCAACTTATGGCTTAATATATAATATATATACACATTTAAATAAAACCCTAAGTTGGATAAACTATAGTCGATATATTTGTAAATATGCAGTAAAAGCTAGAGACAGTTTGAACAACTAAATGATATATAAGTATATATAAACATATAATATATATCCTTATTCAACAAAACTCTACCCACATATATATGTTTATAAAATACGGTACCTAAAATATATACAGTAACAATGCAAACACTGCCTTTATTTTTATACTAACAGATCAACAGAGCAATACATAAACAAACTATAAATAAAATAATATATAAACTAAACCCAAAATAGTATAAACACAATGTAACCCAATACCAAACTAGATTATACTTATATATATATGAACTGCAACAAAAGTCTAACTACACATACATATCAACCTTTGAAAATAAAACTCTTATGTGCTATCTAGTTTTAACTTTTAAACAAAAATTAATTTCTCGAAGTATCAATATATATAATAAAATCTTATATAACTGGTATACAAAATATAACTGATATACGAATCTAATACTGTACCCAAATATTTACTTTAGTATTAATAAAATTCACTATTGTATGACCTATATCTCTCGAATATATCCTTTATACAAACAGTAAACCCAAACTATAATTAGACAAACTATATAAACAACTTTATTCTCTGTATAAACAAGAACAACCACATGAATATATATAACTGGTTTATAACATACTGTAAACAATTTGTAAAACATATATATATATATACTTCTTTATAAATAATATATACTATGAACATATATATAATATATATGTACCTCATACAACAAAAGAAATGGAGTATGGCTGTTCGGCGGCTAGAAGCTTGGGATCGGCAAAGAGAAACAAGGCCAGGATGAGGAGGAGCTTCGGCAACTGGGTAGGGAAGAGGAGCTCAGTGCTGGCTGTAGGTGTCTCGGGTTGGAACTACATCAGAGAGTGGTGCTCTGGCGCGGCTGTGGAGTATGGCATGGGTGGTTGCTCACAGCAGAGGCTGGGAAAAGAGGAAGTGCGTGGGTTTTTTTCTCTCTCTGATGGGAGGATGACAGGCCGTCATATGGTAGGGCTCGGCAGTGACCTTTGGAGGGAGGTGATCAGCTACCGACGAAGGCGGTGACTATGTGTATTCGGTGGTGGGTCTGCCGACGGTTACATGGTGGATCGGGTTTTATAAAGTGATGTGAGGCTATGGGGAATGAACAGCAAGGCGTGGCGACTCGACACAAAGAGAAGGGAAAAGGTGGAGAAAAAGAAATGTAAGCGAAAGAAGAATAGTGTAGGCAAAGCTAAAATAAATATAACGTATGTATAACGTCTGCTCAAATTAAAAGAATGGTCACAAATCATTTTTTGAACGAACCAAAACAAAATCAAAGATAGGGAAAATCAAAAGTCATAAATCAAACAGTTGGATGGAGTTATAAAGCTCATCAATTCACGTGGGCAACTCAAAGGACAACAGAAAACAAAAGATTTATAAAACTGGTACCGGTACAGTTACCGACGTTTACAGATTCCGTCGCATACCAGACTTCAAAACACAGAGTTGAATATACTGCAGAGATCAGCACGACAAGACGATCAAAACGGTATACAGATATCAACGATACGATTATCCGTTCAAAAGTCGATACGGACACTGATATACGTTGCTATCCCGTACGGAAAAATCCAAACGGAGCTAGAAACGTCCGAATTTCGCGAAACGGATTACGCAGTCTTATTCAGAGTGTTCTAAATAAATTTCCTCATGTTGACATATTTAGGTTTCAGAACACTTTTATTATCATCAATTTTAATTGATATAAATTGGAATAAAATTACACTAGAAAATAAACTTCCAAATTATCTGATGAAAATTTACTGGTTGCTATTTTAAAACAGACGCATTTCAAATATCAAATTTAAATATCAAAATTTTATTGTTTAAAGTTTCACAAAATTTCAATTAAATATATAAATAAACAAATAAAATTATCTAAAATTTACGGGTCGTTACAGTTGAGGATATCAACCGAGCTAAATTGAAGATCGAAGCCCTTTTTTGTCGAATGTTCGATTGATTTCGATTTAAAGAAGAAGGAGGAGGAGAAAATACGCGACTTTAAATTTGTGAGAGCGCCGCGATTCTGACTAGGGTGGCTTGCTAGGTCGGCTAAAAGTTGACTTTTGATTGATTTATATATATATATATATATTCAAAATATCTCATTTTGCATAACTCAAAATCCCGAACCCCTATTGAGGCGTGCCGCATGGCGTTTCTAATGTTATACCCCTATTTCGAATGCAATGGAACAAGTTTTGGGACCTAATTCGATCATATGTGGAAGATAGCTTTTTGAACCCAATTATTATATTAAATTTCCGATATTAATTTCAACACTTTTCTATCCCGTACGACCAAACAGTAAATCCAATCGCTACGAAATTTTAAATCCTATAATAATACATTATTACAGATCAAATGGAACCAGTTTCATTGAATTCCGAGACTGTGCCCCGGATCGCTATTTTAACGCGTCGATAAAAATGACGATTTCAAAAATTGACGAAATCACTTGAAATTCCAGTTTTAAAAATTTACTAACTCAATCCTAATTCAAATAGAATTCATACTCAGAATAGAAATTGTTTCAATTCATATACAACTCAATTTCAATTATTTGCCCTATTCCGTATTATGATAAATCGCTATATTTAAAATTTAAATTCATTCTATAATTTCAACCAAAATCTTCATATTCAAAATCAATTTATATTCCAAGTCCAATATTTAAACCATTTAAATATTCAAAATCGAACGACGGAAAATCCAGGTCGTTACATTCCTCCCCCTTAAAGAATTTCGTCCCCGAAATTGCTAAGGTAGGAAAAATGCAACAAACCCATTAACTTGTTAAAACCCACTTAGTTGAAACTCGATATTTCATTTTCCCAAATCTTTTAGTTCCATTCAAAGCAATTAGTTTTCATTTCTAAATCAAAATCCCTTATTTCAATTAGAATTTGAAATCAAATTTTTGGCTAAAAAAATTTCCAAAAATTTTCAATTTTTTTTAACACCCTACATTCCCGAAATTTTTTAGCAGAGTCTCCTTGTACGGAGAGCCTTTTGCAATATGACAAATATTAAAAAAACAATATACATCGACTCTCAGGTCGGAAAACATAATATATATCAATATTTTTATTTTTCGCGCGTTAAATTCGTAAGCGTACCTTATTTTAGCGTTATTAAGCAAGTTCGCTCAGTTTATATGCAATTGCGCAACCAAAATCTAGCTAAATGGTCTTCTTGTACCTGTACTTACTCAAATAAAACCCATACGTACCAAAAATATGAAAATTCAATAACATTTTATTGAATTTAACTAAGTTAACACATACTTAATAACCAAAACAGGTTATGACATGTATATCTAGTAGATACATGCAAATACAAAGTCCCAACATTTAATTATTCACTTCTAATTCAACTTATACGCCATTTCTTCAATTCCAAATGATTCACAACAATTTATTAGCATTCCAATCATATTTACTCACCTTTCATACATTTCCATTCCAAATTGATACGAATCAATTTATTCCCTTTACATTTGTTTGCATAATTTGTTTATTCCCTTTTACGTTGGATATCAATTTTCTTTTATGAAAATTGGTGATATCCATTCAATAAAATAACTACTCAAGTTATAAACCACTTAAGTTGATTTTAAATCAATTTCTCAAGCTCCACTGACTCACATTCAATTTATTCACGAAATCTTGTTCTCTCAATTTTATATTCAACAACAAACCAATCCATGCCAATTTATTTATGAATCATCTTATAAATTAGTTACATAAGTTGAATTCTGTAACGACCCACTATTTTGGACCATTCAAATCGACAATAATCCACACATGCCTGACTTGAATAATTCAAAATAACAGATTGTAATAAAATTTTGAGCAAATAAAATCAAACACAGAATCACAGACACAGAAAATCAGAATAACTCGCAGCGGAAATAAATACCATAGTAGTTCATGAAGCTACTATATACAACTCTCAAAACATATATAAAATATCATAATTTAAAATGGATACAATAGAAGTCAGGATACATAAATCAATAATACTGAGACAATACCGAATAGTAAATAACTAGATTAGAAGATAAGAAATAACAAATGGACAGATAAGCTCCAACAAATCTCTAGCTCCAGAAGATAAATTCCAAAACTGTGATTCTCAGGCTGACCCGAGTGTAAAGTAAAACACAAAACACTCGAGTCAGGACATATATACTTATACAATGTAAACCAACTCAAGTGAACTGTAATAGCAATGCATAATAACTTAAAGGATGTTTTGGATCGCCCATCCTTTAAGGATCCATAAAACCATCAATTAAGTAATATCAATATCACAGAAAAGTCCATATCGAAGTAAACAATGCAACTAACAATGTTAATGTGCATCATAGCCATCATCAGGAAATCAAATGACATACAGAGAAGTATACCCGTGGTTATAATATTTCAGAACAATATTTTATACTTCAAAAATTAAATATCATTTCAAATCCATATCTTTATCAAAATAAAGATTAAATCATTTCCAAACCATTTCAATTTATCAAAATATCATATCTTTTCAAAACTTCCTTTCAATCATTATTTGAGTTCAAATCCAATTTATCAAATAAAATACCTTTTAAAATTCCAAAACATCATTCATTTATCACCCTTTAAATAGTTTATATTCCAATTAAATTAATTCATTTAACCATTTAAAAGTGAAGTTATTATTCTTTCAAGTCAAGTATTAAATTTCCAAATTTCGAACCATTCTGAGCTCATTTCTTAGTTAAAAACCATAAACATTGAAAATTTCAGCCTTTCACAACATTTAGAAAAAGCTGTTATAAGTTATACTTGAAAACATTTTTATTCAGCAAAGACAGCATTTAAAACTGTTGTAAAATCTAAATTTAATTGAAAATTAGTTCAATTCAGCAAAGACAGCATTTCCAGAAATGTTGTAATAGCTCAGGTTTCATAATAATGGTTTTAATGAATTCCAGCAAAGACAGCAGACCACTACAGCATTTACAGAACTGCTGTAATAGGCCTTTATTAAGTTTAGCCTTTTAAATTTAAAAATAATCAAGTTATTAATGACTGGACGAAACCAAGAAATAACCCCTCACGTGCGAAATTATAGAAGATCTCCCTTAAGATCAAACAATTCCATCGAATGATGAAACCTTAGTAGCGAGGGAGAGGTTGATCGATTATCTGCAAAGTTTGTTTGTTCATCAAAAAAAGATGACATATCAGTGGTTTATTTTCCATTTACTGATCCCATCTTTCACCGAATCGATTCTTTTTTTTTGGGTAAAACAGTACTTATCATGGAATTGATCAACAACATTGCCCCAAATCGTGAGAATTTCTATTTTTCCTCAAATATGCTATTGAGGGGAAAAGGATTAAACTCTTTTTAGGAAATAAAGTTTTTTTTTGATCGGAATATGAAAAACCCGAAAGACCCCTTAACTTTTTAAGTTATTAATTAAACGAATCACACTTTTACCACTAAACTATACCCGCTTCATATTCATAAATCCAGTAGCCCAAACAAGATGTCCCAGCAACTACAGCATTTCAGAACTGTTGTAATAGCCTCTTTTATTCAGTTTTAGTTCATTTCAGAAACAATAGCATTTCTGAAGTGCTATTAAAAGTATTTCCAGATTTTAGTGTATTTCTAGCAAACAATAAATCCCAATTTAAACCATTAAACATTATAAAAATCATACTTTAACATTCAAAATGTTCATTAAAAATACTTTTAACTTATGATTTTTATAATAAATTTTCTTATAAATAATACAAATTTTCAAGAATTCACTTAATAAAATTTAAGTGCAAAATTTCTATTCTCTTCATTTTAACAATTGAACTTAACACTTAAATTTTTTTATTTCCATTTTTCTAATATAATTAAATTTCCATTTTTATTTATATAACTCAAAATTTCTTTTAAACCCAAAAATCCAAATTTCCAGACTTAAGTTATATTTCAATAATTAAAATTTAACCATTCATTTAATTACATTTTTAACTTATAGAAGAATCAAAATTTCTTTATTTAAACATTAAAAATCAAATTTAAATCAAATTTTCATAAACTTACACCCTTAAACATATTTAAAATATTCAAAATACTTTATAAAATAACCACGGGCCTGTATATAGTTTTCTAACCTAGGTCAAGTGATATGGATATATATCATTTCAATCCGCAGTTTACAAAGAAAAATCCGGGTTCTATCATTTCAAACCCGCAATCCCAAGTAAAATAAAATAAATAAAAATCGTTCAGGCCTATCATTTCAACCCATAATGATTTTTCCCTATTCTAAAGTCCGTTCGGGTATGTATCATTTCAACCCATAGTGATCTAATCTACAGGGAACTTGCAGTGTGATAAACAGAAATAAATGAACAGTTTAACAACATATATTAGTAACTGATGAGATGACAGGTAAATAAACAGGTTTAACATCATATAATTGATAATAACAGACAGTGATAACATAACATAATAGTACTACACATTCAATTGTTGTCAATTCACATTTGCATAAGTATAAATGTCAGGTGAGATTTACTCACCTTTTTATGCTGGAGTTAGCAAATCAAATGACACAAACGAATTCCAGAAAGCACGATGACACAACAATAGACTCTAGTGGGAAGAGAACCAAGCTTTTAATCTTATGAACAACCCATAAACAAAACCAAAATAAAATTATAAATTCAATACGACATTGAATTGAAATAACTTTGGAATAAAACAAAATATGAATACACAACTTTTTGCCTTGCTTTCTATATTATTTTGCATGGCCTACGGGTTGGATTAGCTCAGGATTTGGTCATGTTTGGCTCGGGTATTGACGTAGGAATGCATGGCCTAATGCTAGAACATGTGGAGGAAGTTACAACATAGGAAGGTAAAGAGGTTTTAGGCAACAAAGAGGAGTTTTGGTTCAACAAAGAGGCTCGGCCATGGGGTGTTTGGGGTCGGCCAGTGGAGTGTGAGTCAAGTCAGGGGCTGGAGTGATGAGAGGAGGTCTGGACAGAGGTGGTGGTGGTGGCCTAAGGTGATGGTGGTGGTGGAAATGGAAGTGGTGAACAAAGGGTGGTCAAACAACATGCTTTCAAGGCTTTAGGTTGCATTTTGGTGGATTTTATCATCACGGTGGGCTCGGCTATGGTCAAGGCTGAAGGGGTAGGTGGTGATGATGGCAGGGAAGAGGTTTAGGGGTGGTGACCGTGGCTATGAAGTGGAGGAAGTACAAAAGAATCCATGAAAACAAGGCAAAAAGCATGAAAATGAGAAGAAAAGTGAAAGAATAAGAGGCCATTACCAATATTTTTGCTTGGCCGTGAATGGAGATGAGAAATAAAGTTTATTTTCATGAAATGAGAAAGAATACACGGCAAGAAATGAGTAGTACACGGCCAAACAACATAAATGAAGCGTTATGGCAAATGAAAGGACATTGGAGATGAAAAGACTTAAGTTAATAAAGCTTTTAAAACCTTTCATATTTCCTTTCTTTAATTCAATTTAAAACAAAAATAAAATCAGTAATTTACTTTTAAAACTGAAACAAAGTAATATAAAATAAAAATAAATAATAAATTTTAAAGAAAATGGAAAAAGAATTAAAGAAATTGCTTAAAATTCAAAACAGGGTTCACAAATTACAATTAAATCATCATTGGCTTTGGAAAAATATCTACTTCATTTTAAAAATATTCTAAAGCAAAACTTTGAAATAAATAATTCATTTATCATTTCTAAAGTGAAATAAATATTTAAATTTAGAGAAAATAGAAAAAGAATAAAGAAATTGTTTAAAAATTCAAAATAGTACTTAAAAATTTCAAACAGAATATCAGTAGTTTTAGAAAATTTTTAACTTTACTTCTAAACCAATAAAAGTCAAGAAAAATAAAATAAATGTTGAACAAAATGAAGTGTAAATGAAAATAAAATAAGGTCTTAAGAAAATATAAAATAAACAAAGAATTTCTTTAATTAAATGAAACTGGAAATTAGAAATTATAAACAGAATACAACTGGCATTGGAAAATGTCAATTACACTTTGAAAAATGTTTTAAAACCAAAATATATACATAACATGCATATAAATATAAATTAGAACATTACATGACCACATAAAATATTATTTATATAATTTAAAATAAACAATTTTGTTAAATACTGCAAATTACACTCAATAGTTAAAAAGACATAACTTTCACAATATTAATCAGATTTTAACGAAACAAAAAGCATTATTCTAAAAATTTTATTTACTTTCATAATAAAAGATAAAATTCAAATTTTCAAACTTTCAAATTTCTAAATTAAAAGTGAAAGTTTGACCATATTGACCAAAATTCACTTTTCTGGAAAATATTCTTTTTAGTCATGTTTGGAATTCTAATTCACATCAAAGTCAAAATTTATATTTAAAATAACAAAATTTATTCATTTTAATAAATAAAATAAAGTTTTTAAATTAGGAAATCAATTAAAATAACCAAAATATACAATTAAAATAATCACAAAATACAGGGTTGTTACACTCTCCCACACTCAAATCTTTTTGTCCTCGAAAAGGAATGAGGTACAGAAAACACAGAGAAGATAAAATGGAATAGGATTAAGACAAGATGACAAGAAGATTAAAATTATACCTGATAACTGTTGTTATAGGTAAGTTTAATAAGGTGGAGGATAGGAATAGCTAGAAGGGAAAATAGGATGAAAGACAAGGATGAGCCATTAATTTAAAACCATATAAATTTCAATTGGAATTCTTTAATACTCAATAATTTGGTTAAATCCATTTTATTATATCCATAAAAGTCATTTAATTCAAATTGTTAGTTAAAGAGGTAAACAATATTTAAAACACTTAAAAACCCTTTAGGAAGGAAAATAACTGATCAAAATATCCTTTATATAATATTTTATCAAAATACTTTTATAACTCGATGTCTTAACAAGTTTATCATCGTTCCTGCAGACTCTGGCAGTGCGTTGATCAGGCGCAAAGCTAGAATTCTCCAGGTACTTAGTAGACTTGTTTCAACACCTAGTAAAAATACTGGAAAAATTTAAAAAAAACAGATATGGAAAGTACAATCCAAACAAAAAACAAACAAAACCTTTGTCTAACCATGGATCGCAGATACACAAAGGTTACGCTTAGATCCCCCAGGAAACATCCGTATCCGTAAGCTTTCTCAGCCCTGCGAATTACGCCATGATGACTAGTAGACCACAGATACACAATGGTTACGCCTGAATCCCCCAGGAAACATCCGTATCCGTAAGCTTTCTCAGCCATGCGGATTTCGCTACTAATACGACCTACATAGACCACAGGATACACAATGGTTACGCCTGAATCTCCCAGGATACATCCGTACCCCTAGGCCATCTAGCCAGGTGAATTACGCTATGCAGTCGCGCTCGTAAGGCCATGGGTAACGCCATGGAATTCAATGGAAATTCGAGTATCATATCCGGAAAACTAAAAATTAGAGAAATATCGATAGAATGAATCCACAATGTGGCCACAAAGTGATATCAAGCAGAAGGCACTTTCCATATATTTACTTCGAAAATATGTATCATATAGTACCCTTTTCAAATCACTTTCAAATATCATACTTATATAAAGTCCATTATATATAAGATTTCAATTTCAAATCAAATACTTTCCAAAATCAGTAGTATATCAAATCACACTTATATAGACTTCAATTATATAAGATTTCACTTTTCAAATTGAGTACCTTTTCAAATCCATAGTTTTCGAATCAACATCATACTTATACAAACCAAATTTTATATAAGTTCGATAACTCCCAAATCAAGTATTTAGTAACACAAGGTTCTCAAATTTCAATTTGTTTCAATATCAGTTCAGTTTCAAAATCATATACAATTCCACCAAATTATTTCTTCTCAAATTAAATATCTTCATTTCCAAAGTTTCCAAAATAATAAATTTAGAAAATAAATCCAAATCAATATAATTTAAGTCAAACAATTTATTTCCAACATCAATGGTTTTCAACATCATCTTATATTTACATAAAGTCCATCTTATATAAGGATCAAATTTTTTTTTAAAAAATTTCGCTGCATGAAGAGCCATATGGGATTGAACATCTTCGCTTACTAAAAGATTTCTAATTTAGAATAGTTTTGTATAAAAAAAAAGTTTGTAAAATAATTTTGTAAATAAAATGGTTTGTAAAATAGTTTGTATGTAAAATAGAATAAAATAGTTTGTTTGAGAAGAATAAAAGAAAAATAGTTTTGAAAAATGGTTTTAAATTGATAGTAGTTTTTCATAAAAGAAAGAATTCCAATTAAATTACAAAGATATCCAGCCCAATAACTTCTAATTTCAGCGGAAAATATATCAAAGATATTAGAATATAAGATGTACATATGTCATCATTTCGCAAAGTCACATTCGATCGCTCGCTCGATCACACAAGTTCGCTTTCGAACTAGTATTGTCCATTCGACTTCCCTAATGCAGATTTCGATATGGTTTCTCGACTAGAAACCATCAGTCTCCTTGCATAGCCATATACTATGATAGAGAATTCTAGAATCAAGGCCAAAATCCACATCAAATATTCACCATCAAGAATCAAATGAAAAATCCTAACACAGAATGGTGTAATTCACCTCGAACTTGTGTACTCAAACTTGGATCAATTTAATTATGCGAATAAAACATCATACGTACAACTTATGTATCTATTCTAACTTGTTCAATATATAGTTTTATAAAGATGTTTCCCATTTAAAACATTTAAACTAAATTTTATTCAAAATATTTTGAAGACCAAATTTTTTCAAAACATTTCAAATCTAAATTTCATATTAGAAAAATTCAAAATAGCCTTATTCATTTACTTAACAAAACAATTTCAACTTATTCAAATCATATTACTACATATTTTAAACATAAATACCAAACTTATATACTTTATACTTTTCAAAATTACTTAGCTTTGAAAAGTTAACCTTGATTTGGAAGTGCTCGAACCTTCAAAATAGTCGAAGAAATCATATTTCAATCCAAGAGTTGGAAATCACCAACAAATCAGTAAATCAATTCTGAAAGATAGGTTTATATCAAATCAAATCCAAAACTCAAGGACTGAACACCGGCTCATTTCAAATTGTTCAAATATATATACATATATCTTTCGAATATCACATCACACTTCGGAATTTGAAATCAAAATTAGTTTCACAAGTCACCCGCATAATAAAGCTACCGAAGTGGCCTCTCCCCCACTCTGAAACTCGAAAATCAATGTCGATGATGCATGTATTGAACACCGAAATTATTTTCCAGCGACATAAGTGGGTTCTGGACTTATTGTTTTCTTTTGAAATTTCTTCGAAATCATTTGAAACTCATTAAAATCATTTGAAACATTTCATATTCGGAAACTACTTTCAAATCATATTATTTATTATTCCAAAATCTTAAAACCAGTTTCAAAAATGTCGGAGTTCAATCACTCAAATTCAGATTCAAAATCTTCAGTTACAAATCATCTTATATGAAACCATTCCTTATATAACTTTCAAAATTTCAAATCCTTTCAAAATTTCAAATTCTCATTTTTTAAAAGGTATATAATCCTTATCGAAAACATTTCACCTTTACATAAAATATGGTCATCCTTATCAAAATAAAAACTACGATGAATACACAATTTTCAAAAGACAAATCAACCACAAACTTTCCAAGGGACGATTCTAGGATGGATTTCAAAGCAAAACAGAGATTCAAATTTTTAAAGGAACTCTAATCAATAGAATTCTGATCCAAAGATAAGCTCGAACGAAGATGAGTTAATTAAATTACCAAATAGAAGATGGATAAACTCATATAAATCGTGGGCGACCTTAACCGGTCAACCGTGACTTCAGGAATATAATCGATGCGAAAATCTAAGGCAAATCGACCTTCGATCGCCAGAGATAGAATCTAAATATAGCAGAAGATAGAAAACATCGTAAACCGAGGATACATAAATCTCCGGTGAATCAATGCCAATGATAAAGGAGTTTCACCCTTTTTCAAATCATTCAAAGATTAGCGGAATCGCCACCCTATCAAGGCCATTCAAAGTGGAGTTACGGAATGCTCCATAGATCAAAGGAATACAATTAGGGAAGACATGAATAGATTTCAGAACAAGTGGGAGCATTCCAAAGTTCAAAGGAATCCTAATCGAAGAAATTACTAATAAGGTGGATACGAAAGGAATGAAGTTTAGAAAATTTTACTTTCAAAGCAAGAAAATTTTATATCAAAATAATCTTTGAAAATTCTTTAAAAATCATTTGAAAAATCATTTTATACTTTGAAAATACGTCCTCTCACAAAGAAATGATTCCGAGATTGATTTCACTCATTCTAGGGTATTTCTACCCCATCTCTAATGAGTTTTTGCTCCGCAGGCTAAGGTTTGCCTAAAACCAAAGCTCTGATACCAAATGTAACGACCCACTATTTTGGAACATTCAAATCAACAATAATCCACACATGTCTGACTTGAATAATTCAAAATAACAGATTGTAATAAAATTTGAAGCAAACAAAATCAAACACAGAAAATCAGAATAACTCGCAGCGGAAATAAATACCATAGTAGTTCATGAAGCTACTATATACAACTCTCAAAACATATATAAAATATCATAGTTTAAAATGGATACAATAAAAGTTAGGATACATAAATCAATAATACAGAGAAAATACCGAATAGTAAATAACTGAATTAGAAGATAAGAAATAACAGATGGACAGATAAGCTCCAGCAAATCTCTAGCTCCAGAAGATAAATTCCAAAACCGTGATTCTCAGGCTGACCCAAGCGTAAAGTAAAACACAAAACACTCGAGTCAGGACATATATACTTACACAATGTAAACCAACTCAAGTGAACTTTAATAGCAATGCATAATAACTTAAAGGATGCTTGGGATCGCCCATCTTTAAGGATCCATAAAACCATCAATTAAGTAATATCAATATCACAGAAATGTCCATATCGAAGTAAACAATGCAACTAACAATGTTAATGTGCATCATAGCCATCATCAGGAAATCAAATGACATACATAGAAGTATTCCCGTGGTTATAATATTTCAGAACAATATTTTATACTTCAAAAATTAAATATCATTTCAAATCCAAATCTATATCAAAATAAAGATTAAATCATTTCCAAACCATTTCAATTTATCAAAATATCATATCTTTTCAAAACTTCCTTTCAATCATTATTTGAATTCAAATCCAATTTATCAAATAAAATACCTTTTAAAATTCCAAAATATCATTCATTTATCACCCTTATAGTTTATATTCCAATTAAATTAATTCATTTAACCATTTAAAAGTGAAGTTATTATTCTTTCAAGTCAAGTATTAAATTTCCAAAGTTTCGAACCATTCTGAGCTCATTTCTTAGTTAAAAACCATAATAATTGAAAATTTCATCCTTTCACAACTTTTAGAAAAAGCTGTTATAAGTTATACTTGAAAACATTTTTATTCAGCAAAGACAGCATTTAAAACTATTGTAAAATCTAAATTTTAGTTGAAAATTAGTTCAATTCAGCAAAGACAGCATTTCCAGAAATGTTGTAATAGCTCAGGTTTCATAATAAAGGTTTTAATGAATTCCAGCAAAGACAGCAGACCACTACAGCATTTACAGAACTGATGTAATAGGCCTTTATTAAGTTTAGCCTTTTAAATTTACTACAGACACTACAGCATTTCAGAACTGCTGTAATAGTCTCTTTTATTCAGTTTTAGTTCATTTCAGAAACAATAGCATTTCTGAAGTGCTATTAAAAGTATTTCCAGATTTTAGTGTATTTCCAGCAAACAATAAATCCCAATTTAAACCATTAAACATTATAAAAATCATACTTTAACATTCAAAATGTTCATTAAAAATACTTTTAACTTATGATTTTTATAATAAATTTTCTTATAAATAAAACCAATTTTCAAGAATTCACTTAATAAAATTTAAGTGTAAAATTTCTATTCTCTTCATTTTAACAATTAAACTTAACACTTAAATTTTTTTATTTCCATTTTTACAATATAATTAAATTTCCATTTTTATTTATATAACTCAAAATTTCTTTTAAACCCAAAAATCCAAATTTCCAGACTTAAGTTATATTTCAATAATTAAAATTTAACTATTCATTTAATTACATTTTTAACTTATAGAAAAATCAAAATTTCTTTATTTAAACATTAAAAATCAAATTTAAATCAAATTTTCATAAATTTACACTCTTAAACATATTTAAAATATTCAAAATACTTTATAAAATAATCACGGGCCTGTATATAGTTTTCTAACCTAGGTCAAGTGATACGGATATATATCATTTCAATCCGCAATTTACAAAGAAAAATCCGGGTTCTATCATTTCAAACCCGCAATCCCAAGTAAAATAAAATAAATAAAAATCGTACAGGCCTATCATTTCAACCCATAACGATTTTTCCCTATTCTAAAGTCCGTTCGGGTATGTATCATTTCAACCCATAGTGATCTAATCTACAGGGAACTTGCAATGTGATAAACAGAAATAAATGAACAGTTTAACAACATATATTAGTAACTGATGAGATGAAAGGTAAATAAACAGGTTTAACATCATATAATTGATAATCACAGACAGGGATAACATAACATAATAGTACTACACATTCAATTGTTGTCAATTCACATTTGCATAATTATAAATGTCAGGTGAGATTTACTCACCTTTTTATGCTGGAGTTAGCAAATCAAATGACACAAACGAATTCCAGAAAGCACGATGACACAACAATAGACTCTAGTGGGAAGAGAACCAAGCTATTAATCTTGTGAACAACCCATAAACAAAACCAAAATAAAATTATAAATTCAATACGACATTGAATTGAAATAACTTTGGAATAAAACAAAATATGAATACACAACTTTTTTCCTTGCTTTCTATATTATTTTGCACGGCCTAGGGGTTGGATTAGCTCAGGTTTTGGTCATGTTTGGCTCGGGTATTGACGTAGGAATGCACGGCCTAAATGCTAGAACATGTGGAGGAAGTTACAACATAGGAAGGTGAAGAGGTTTTAGGCAACAAAGAGGAGTATTGGTTCAACAAAGAGGCTCGGCCATGGGGTGTTTGGGGTCGGCCAGTGGAGTGTGGGTCAGGTCAGGGGCTGGAGTGATGAGGGGGGGTCTGGATAGAGGTGGTGATGGTGGCCTAAGGTGATGGTGGTGGTGAACAAAGGGTGGTCAAACAACATGCTTTCAAGGCTTTAGGTTGCCTTTTGGTGGATTTTATCATCATGGTGGACTCGGCTATGGTCAAGGCTGAAGGGGTAGGTGGTGATGATGGCAGGGAAGAGGTGTAGGGGTGGTGGCCGTGGCTATGAAGCGTAGGAAGTACAAAAGAATCCAAGAAAACAAGGCAAAAAGCATGAAAATGAGAAGAAAAGTGAAAGAATAAGAGGCCATTACCAATATTTTTGCTTGACCGTGAATGGAGATGAGAAATAAATTTTATTTTCATGAAATAAGAAAGAATACATGGTAATAAATGAGTAGTAAACGGCCAAACAACATAAATGAAGCGTTATGGCAAATGAAAGGACATTGGAGATGAAAAGACTTAAGTTAATAAAGCTTTTAAAACCTTTCATATTTCCTTTCTTTAATTCAATTTAAAACAAAAATAAAATCAGTAATTTACTTTTAAAACTGAAACAAAGTAATATAAAATAAAATTAAATAATAAATTTTAAAGAAAATGGAAAAAGAATTAAAGAAATTGCTTAAAATTCAAAACAGGGTTCAAAAATTACAATTAAATCATCATTGGCTTTGGAAAAATATCTACTTCATTTTAAAAATATTATAAAGAAAAACTTTGAAATAAATAATTCATTTATCATTTCTAAAGTGAAATAAATAATTAAATTTAGAGAAAATAGAAAAAGAATAAAGAAATTGTTTAAAAATTCAAAATAGTACTTAAAAATTTCAAATAGAATATCACTAGTTTTAGAAAATTTTTAACTTTACTTCTAAATAAATAAAAGTCAAGAAAAATAAAATAAATTCTGAAAAAGATGAAGTGTAAATGAAAATAAAATAAGGTCTTAAGAAAATAGAAAATAAACAAAGAATTTCTTTAATTAAATGAAACTGGAAATTAGAAATTATAAACAGAATACAACTGACATTGGAAAATGTCAATTACACTTTGAAAAATGTTTTAAAACCAAAATATATACATAACATGTTATTTTACCCATATAAATATAAATTAGAACATTACATGACCAAATAAAATATTATTTATATAATTTAAAATAAACAATTTTGTTAAATATAGCAAATTACACTCAATAGTTAAAAAGGCATAACTTTCACAATATTAATCAGATTTTAACGAAACGAAAAGCATTATTCTAAAAATTTTATTTACTTTCATAATAAAAGATAAAATTAAAATTTTAAAACTTTCAAATTTCTAAATTAAAAGTCAAAGTTTGACCATATTGACCAAAATTCACTTTTTTGGAAAATATTCTTTTTAGTCATGTTTGGAATTCTAATTCACATCAAAGTCAAAATTTATACTTAAAATAACAAAATTTATTCATTTTAATAAATAAAATAAAGTTTTTAAATCAGGAAATCAATTAAAATAACCAAAATATACAATTAAAATAATCACAAAATACAGGGTTGTTACAAATTCCATTCTTATCAACAATATTCCCAACCATATTCAATTTACATTTAAATTGAATTCATTTATAACTTAAGTCATCACCATTTTAATTCATTTTTATTTTATTCGAAAACATTTTAAACTACATTTAGTTCGCTTACATATAAGTCGAATTCTATTTATAACTCAAGTTCCATTTCCAATATTCAATTTACCAACTAATTCATCTAATTAGTTACTTCCATTTTTCCATTTCACAATTAGATTTTTATTTCAAAAATCACTTCATTTAGTTGGCTTGAGTATAAATCCAATTTATAATTCAAATTTGGATTTCCATATATCAAAGTTTAAGCTTACTATCCCTTAATTCATTCCAGATTACCTTCAATTTGATTTCCATACTCAAGTCTATATTCATTTTATTAAGCTATTGCAAATTCAAATCCAATTCCATTTAACACATCCTGAATTCACTTTAATCATTAACTTGAGTTAAGTTCATTTCAGAAATCATTCCATCAAAATTGTTTCTTAAGTCTTATTATAAACATTTTATACCATTATTTAAGTTTATATATACAACTTCAAAACTTAAGTTCGTATTAACTTTAATCATTCAATATTTCCAATTCAAATTCAATTTACTAATTAATTTGTCTAATTAGTTCACTCTATTACCATTAAATTCCATTCCATTTTTGGATCAAATCCAATTTCATTAAACTTAACTTGAGTAAATCTCATTAATAATTAAATTCTAGCTTTGCTCGACTCAACCAATTACTTAATCACTTTAAAACTGGGTTTTATTTCAAATTATTCTGAAATCATATATAACTCCTTTTTGTATCCCAAATCATCCTTTTGAATTTTTAAATCAAACTTTGGTTTTACCAAAAGAAACTCCTTTCGAGATTTCTCCAATGAAACTTGTTTTATCAAAAATTCCAAACAAATAATCAGGGTAGCAATCCGTCACTTAGAAACTCGAAAATGAATACTGATGATGCTACAGTCATCACCAGAATTATTTTCTAACGACTAAAGTGAGTTAAGTGTTTTTATCACCTTCAAAATCCATTTAAAATAATATCCATTCAGAAATATTCCAAATAATATTACTATTATTCATTTTAAAACACTTTGGAAAACATTTCCAAAAATATCCGGGTTTAATTCCCAACTTTCGATTTGAATCAATTTTAATTCTAACTCATGTGTATAACCCATTCTTATGCGGTTTCAATTTGGTTATATAAACCATTTCAAATTTTATAATCTTGTTTAGCTTATAATATTATTAACCAAACACACCAATCATACTATAATTATTTTAGAAAATTATTTCTATTATATCAAAATATAATTTGGGCAAAATTATTTCTATTATATCAAAATATAATTTGGGCAAAATTATTTCATTTACCCACTTTTTAAACAATATTGTGTCGGTTTGCCTAGTTTAAGATATTACAAATCCCTATCGATACAGTGTTCCAAAAGTACCGACCGGAATTTATAAACACTCAACCGATAAGTCAACATAATATAAAACAATTTATATTCACTAACAAATACGCGGTCATATCTATAATAGACTCAAACTCATTCTAGGGTACTACTGGCACTATCTCTAATGAGTAATTCCCACCAAAGCCATGGTTCTCGCTTAACCTTGCGCTTTGATACCAAGTGTGACGACCCGCAAATCCGTACCCTTTGAATCGACAATAAACCACACATGTCTGACCCAAAAAGTACAGAATGAATGAAGGTCATGGAAGAGAAGAGAGTGGGTGAGAAGAAAGAAAGAAAAAAAAAGAAAACAGAAACAACATATAGAATCTCACAATCGCAGCGGAACAATATATCATATATAATAACTGATCTTTATACAAAAATAACTGTAACAATTAATATTCATACAATCATCAGAGTACAACAAACAACAATATCAATCCGGATAGTTATAATAACTTGTCCTCACATGTACTAAATGTACAGCATAACACACACAGTGGAAATAACCAAGTGCGTGTAATACGCCTGAGAATACTCTAGCTCGTCTCTTGAGTTCCATAGCATCCTAACCTGGATCTGCAATGCTCGGTCTGACCAGAGCATTATAATAAAAAAACACCCGAGTCAGTCTAGAAAACCAACATGAGGAAACACACTCAATTTGAATTATTACCGTTATCAAAATCTTTTGAAAAACAAAGGTATCTCGTAAGACCACGCCACACATAAATACGACGGGTTTTTACCTTACGATAACCAAAACATTTTATATCAAAGTCATCTGATATTATAATAGTGTCTATAGAAAATAAACTATAAAATAGCTGAAATGCTTGCATCTCACGTTTCAACATATTTGGTATTCAACTAAAACTGTAAAGGCATGTATTGGAGATTGGATTCCATACTATGACAAGGTAAGGAGCTACCTTCCGAAGGTACATCTCCAGATAAATGCACCGGGGTCTGACAAGAACATCTTGTACTCCTACCACACAGGACTGGCCTACCACTTGACTAGTAGTACCGAATATGATCACCCCGCTTGGGGCTCGAAGCATACAAGAATAGTTAGTAACCGATCTAGATTTGGGATGACCATACCCTACTTGGGTTCTACCTACTTGACCCTGCTACATGCCCGATTTTTGTCATTTCCTGGTTGATGAGGTTCGAGGCTACGTTTTACCTTTTGAATAGCAATCCCACTTGAAATGCTAATCACTGCCTTCCAGGCAACAATGCAATGATAGCATTCATCCATACAAGTTGTTCTGGGACTAAACAAACCAATCTCTTGAAAGATCACCGTCTTCATTATCCTCAAGATTTCACTATTCGTAACGCTCAAATCGGAACGAAATGGTTTTAGGATAATTAAATCTGATCCCAGTCTCTTCGAAACGATTAATGAATTTGGCCAGATTTGATAGTCGGTCATTTAACTATAAAATTACACACATAAGCAGTCACTAGGCCCCATTTTATAAATCTTTCAAAACATTCATTTCAAAACTATCTTTACAAAGATATATATTCAAATCTCTTCCAGTATTCAAACGTTTGAAAACAATTTCAAATCCTTATATCCATAATAGGAATTTTCAAACCATATCAACATTTAGAAATATTCCAAATTCAAATTATAATTCATTACATAGAAAAAATTTCTAGATAGATCATTTCATTATTAAAATATTTTCAAAACCTTTCATTTCAATACTTAGGAAATATTATAAGCAAAATTTCCAGAACCCATTTATAATATCATTGCTTAGGAAATTTTCATAACTTAGATCGATTGTACGAGTATAATTTCAAAATAAAGGAAGATTTCCCTTTTACCCACTTAATAAGACATTTCCGAATTTCATTCGCAATTTCTCAACACATTATAACTCATTTTATAAATTTCCGAAATCAATTTCCAAAAAAACTCGATTATACTTATTGATAATCTCATCAAAAAATTTATAACTTCTTTAATGAATTTAAATTCATTTCCGAAGTTCCTGTATCTAACCATTTTGGAAATTTCTTAAGTTTCCAGAATTCCATTATAAGATTTCACTTATAAAATCACTTCCGTTAAATAAAACCCTGTTTACAAATCTCGAGAGTATTTATAAATAAATTTCAATCACTTTCCAAAACTCTATATATATAAAAAAAGAATTTTTAAAGAATAGTAATTTATATTCAAAACACGTTTTAATTAATTATTTAAAATATTAAAACACTTTTTAGTAACAACAATATCTAATTTCCATTTCATCTATAGATAAAATCGATTCACACAACTTATTATAAAAATTAGAATTTATCAACTAATATAAATAATTTGTATAACCAACTTCCCGAAATATTCCAATATTAAAACAGTTTTAAACTACATAATTTAATAAATAAAAAAATCCTTTTTTAAAACAAAACTTAACTTCTCTATAAAATTTAACATAACCATTTTACATTTATAAATCTCTCTTGATTTATCACAAGTCGATTTTCATTTCCAATTTCACACTATTTCCAAGTTCCAAAACAAGATTCACTATTCCTTTCCATTTCCCATATCTCATTTTAAATTCACACGGTGAATTTATATTCTCAATTTATCAAATGATAATCATTTTATTTTATTTATAAACATCGTTTATAAATTTTATAAACTCATTTCCAGTTTATAACAGATTTATATTAAAAACCCCATTTATAAATCGATTTCTCTTTAAAATCCCATTTACAAATCTATTTCCCAATAAATTCCAATTGTTTCACAAATTCGTTTATAATTTCGATTTCAACTTCTTTGCCATATTTTTGAGAAATACTACTTAAAATTCATTATACAAATTCTTTACCAATTATTTTAAAATCTCTAATTCCAACTCTTTCGGAAATAGTTAAGTAAAAATCCAAAATCAAATCATTAATTCTATTCAAATCCATTTCCTCTTAAAAATCCCAAAATTCAATATAAATATTCCATTCCCAAAAAGGCTTTTTGAATTTCCTTTTTAAAATTCAAAAATATTATTTATGGTATTTATAATACCAAAATTAAGGCAGTGCTACTATAACATCCAATTAATCAAATCACACAACAATCCATAACAGATTATTCAATTACATCATGTATCACTATATATGAAAAACAATCAATATATTTGAGGAGTCCAGTTGGATCCCTCCAACCTGTTTCCCTGCAACCACAAATGTTATATAACATAAAATAATAATAATCCCGCTTCGAGGTAGGATATCACAATAAAAAGGGTCATCCTCTATTATACGAGGCGCATAGTGTCTCATCCGCTCCAATCGGCGGGAAATATACCCAACTACTAATATATATATATATATATATATACTATTATAAATAATGTAACATCCAACTGATAATAATATATCAATCCAACCAATCATTAAATAATTAATTTTAATTGTTATAAAAATCCAGTAATCCAAAATGAGTGAGATTTACTCACCTTGATTTTTAATTTGCAAACCGTCACAATTTTAAATTAAATCAAACAATATTCAATATAAATCTAAAATTCCAGCCGACTCCGAAAAATTCCAAGCCAATTTCATTTCGAAGCTCTCGTCGATGCGAGCATAATGCAAAAATCTACGTTCGAATCCGACCTCGAATGAGCAAGTAATTAAATTAATAAGCATTCGATTTAAATAAAATAATTATTTCCCTTAATCACAAGATTAATGAATATTACCATCATTAAAACTAACTGCCATTAATCTCCTTCGCCATATTCTCGTTTGCGAACCAACCACCCAGTCCGCCCCCTTCCATTGATCGTCGTCGCCGTCTCAAAGCACCAGTTGCCACCGCGACCTCACCAAACTCCTCCTCGTCACTTCCTCTACCCAACCCACACCATCACGCTCTACCTGCTTGCATGAGAAAGATCGTGACCTGGAGGTTTTTGGCCGCTACCCTGGACGATGCGATCCTTCACTCTCCACCGCGAGCCACGAAACTCCACCTCATGGTGCCAATTTCTCCCTTAAACCCAAATCCACCTTCCAATTTACCACTCACGACAACCATACCTCCACGACACTCGATCATAGCTTAAAGTACCCTTGCCTGGACTGACGAACAACCCTCTTCATCACCTGATCGCGGCCAAACATAATCAAATAGAGTTAAGGATCTCAACCGAGCTAAATTGAAGACCGAAGCCCTTTTTTTTGAATGTTCGATTGATTTCGATTTAAAGAAGAAGAAGGAGGAGAAAATACGCGACTTTAAATTTGTGAGAGCGGCGCGATTCAGACTAGGGTGGCTTGCTAGGTCGGCTAAAAGTTGACTTTTGATTGATTTTTTTATATATATAAATATTCAAAAAATCACGGTTTGCATAACTCGAAATCCCAAACCCCTATTGAGGCGTGCCGCCCGGCGTTCCTAATGTTATACCCCTATTTCGAGCACAATGGAACAAGTTTCGGGACCAAATTCGATCATATATGGAAGATAGGTTTTTGAATCCAATTATTATATTAAATTTCTAATATTAATTCCAACACGTTTCTATCCCGTACGACCAAACAGTAGATCCAATTGCTACGAAATTTGAAATCCAATAATAATACACTATTACGCATCTAATGGAACTGGTTATGTTGAATTCCGACATTATGTCCTGGATCGCTATTTTAATGCGTCGATAAAAACGACGATTTCAAAAATTGACGAAATCACTTGAAATTCCAGTTTTAAAAACTTACTAACTCAATTCTAATTCAAATAGAATTTATACTCACATTAGAAATCGTTTCGATTCATATTCCACTCAGTTTCAATTATTTGCCCTATTTCCGTATTACGATAAATCGCTATATTTGAAATTTAAATTCATTCTAGAATTTCAACCAATATCTTCATATTCAAAATCAATTTATATTCCAACTCCAATATTTAAACCATTTAAATATTCAAAATAAACGATGGAAAACCGGGTCTTTACAGGTCTTCTAATATCCGAGTCCTAAACTTAGGGCTAACTACCATATTCATGTTTCATTTCCTACCTTAGGGTTAACTACCCTATTAAAACTTCATTTCCTTGTAAATAATCTTTACAAATGATTTACTTCTGAAATCATACCTTTATAAAACAAAGAAATCATATACTTTGCTTTACATAAAACACTTATGTCATGATATATATACTTTACACCAAATAGTGTTGATGAAACCTTATCGATGGGATTATCTATCCCTTCCAAGTAAGTTAAAACCCCTTTTTAACTTAAAGAATTTTAGGCCATAAAGCTAAACAATGCGTTTGAAACCTCTGTTTAAACCTTAAACAGTGCCTTTTGAAATCTTTGAGAACATCCCTTTCGAAAGCTTTACTAAAACCATAGACATCCTCTCTTAAACCATTTAAACTTGCTTTTCGAAAGCATTGGAAATCCTCCATTCAAATACTCAAATAAACCTTCCGAAAACATTGGGGATCTTCCCTTCGAAACCCATATTATATATATATATCTTTCGAAAGCATTAAAATTCTCCACCTAAAATGTACCTTTCGATAGTATTGGGTTCAAGTAGAAGTATGCTGTGACGCCCCACCTCTATACCCGCGCTAATCAAGAACACTACGGTGTAGTGCTGTCAATTAGCACGGAGAATAAGGCTGTGGAGGAGCGACCCTCCATGTAACTTCTTTGTGCGAGCACCCATATGTCAGATAGAATAGAATGCATATCATTTAAGGAAGAAATCCGACATACCGATACAAACTCAAAGCTATCACGCGGTGGCTATATATAATCTTCGGAAACAAACATAGAAATAATCATAACATAAATCAGTCACAGACATCCATATCACAAAGGCGGAAGAAGATATGAATAAATATATAACACATGAAAGTGTACATCAGAGTAGTGGTCGGAAAGATCCACGATAATACAAAAGAATAGCAATACGTGCTATACAAAAGAATAAGTACACAACATAGAGTCTATATCTCAAATGTGTACACCCAAAAACTACTAATCTATGTAGTTAGCCAAAAGTCAGAATAATCCTGAAGAGAAGTCAAGCAGAAGCACCTGTAACATCTCGGTCTGACCCGAGTATTATTTATAAGAAAATAATAAACGGATCAGTCTAGCTATAAATATCAGATGATAAGGTATAAGATAAATAATATGGCATGAACATGTAACAACCATAACGGCATACTACTATAAGTATGTAAATGATAATCAACAAAAGATTAACCAATATCACAAGAATCTTCTCAAAGATAAAATAGGGTATCACACCCTAAACTTGTATTCATAACAAGTCAATAACACATAAATTCACCAATGCAAAAAAAACTGATATCATATCAATGAAAATCATGAAAATTGGTGAAGCACAAATTCCAGAAATCAACACACGAAATCCAGGAAAACACATAAAAAGGGGGAGGCCTAACACATGAACGGGAGCATGAAAACTCACCAACGCGTATAACACATGAACGAGAAGCTATCTCATGGAAGCTATCCATTAAATTTTAACACATGAACGGCCCGAAGACCATGGGGTGCTACCCCATATATATGATGGTGAAACATCACAAAAGCAGGGTCTAGTCTCCCTCGCAGACAAAGAGACATCACTCAATCGCTAGTTTAAATCACAAAAATGATCGTCATGATCATAAGGAAGTGTCAATTACACTAAGCTAGTAAATATATGAGTTTAGCTTCATGTCTCATAACCACTAGCTTAACTCAAATATTTACGAACAAACTGTAGATCTTCACTAGAAAATTGTCACAAAGGGTTCAATCGAACAAGTCCAAGAGCTAACCGACGAAGTGAACTCAAGCGTTTCATACCACTCGTTTTACTAAGTCGTTTAATTCGATTTCTCATCCGAGTGAAGTAAAGGCTTGTATATACTAGTAGATTAGAAAACGGTTTGAGAAGAAAGAGCTTTGTAGTAAAATAGTGTTGAAATCGCTTTGATGAAAGAGTTTTGATATTTACTACTAGTATTGAAACCTTCATAGCTTTAGTGTGACAAGTCACAAAACGATTGTTGAAACAAATCAAATCACATAAATTCACGTTCGAAGACGAGAGTAAAATCCAAAGAAATCAATCCCAAAACCATCAAAGTAGGCATACTCGTGAGTATAAACATGGCTGAGCTAGAGTGCAACAACCAAAGAGGCAGTGGTATAGAGACGCGACCTAATGTGTAAGCAGGCCGAGCGACTTAAGGATTCGTGAGCTCTCCATGGACTAGCGACCAAAGAGTCTCCGACCTATGTGGCGTGACCTAAGGTGGCGTGACCTAAGGGATGAACGACCTAACTCGGTCGAGCTAAGGAGAAGGGGTTGCGACCTAAGTGGACATAAGGTCCAACGACCTAAAAGAAGCAAAGCCAAGTGACCTAACAAGATCCAGTGGCGAGCGACTTAAGGTCTAACGACCTAAAAGAAGAGAGGCTCGCGACCCAAGGACACACGACCTAAAACTCGCGACCTAAAGACACGCGACCTAAAACTCGCGACTTAAAGACACGCGACCTAAAACTCGCGACTTAAAGACATGCGACCTAAAACTCGCGACTTAAAGACACGCGACCTAAAACTCGCGACCTATCGAAGTACAGTGGGGAGCGACCTAACGAGGTCAAGTGGCGAGCGACCTAACGAGGTCAAGTGGCGAGCTACCTAACGAGGTACAGTGGGGAGCGACCTAACGAGGTCAAGTGGCGAGCGACCTATCTTTGCCGCGACCTAACACCAGAAGCAATAGCGAGCGACCTAAAGCCGGAGCGAGCTAACGACACACAGCTACTTTTCCACGCGACGACCTAGCACAGGCAGAGCGACCTAAGCCCAGTCTCTTGCCAAAAACACTAAAAATTGGAGTTTTTCGCCAATCCAATCCAAACCAAATGCAAATGTGCATGCTAAAGTGATAGGGAATCATCCCTAACCGTTCAGTGATAGTTATAGGCAAGATGTGAGATTATAAATCTCACCTTTTCACTAAAATGGATGAAGATGAAGCTTGAAAGCAAGGAGAAGCAATCCAAAGCTTGAATCCAATCTCTTCTACTTGAATTTGGAGTTGAATGTTGGATTTTCAATGAAGAAGAAGACTTTGGAGTTTTAATTTCCCATTCCCTCCACCATTTTTGATAAAGCTTCAAAGTTTATGCAAGTAGAGATGAAGTAATGAAGAGAAGGTAGGGGTTGGGCTGAGTTAACAAGTGGTTCAGCCCAAACTAAAGGTCCAAAGCAAAAAAGTGACGAAAATTCCACTATCTCCAAACATATTGAAGTTTATACTTAAAAGATTGCAAACGACATTTTGAACTCAATGGAAGTGGTCTCGAGTCCTAATTTGTCCGTATGCAAAAAGTAGCTTTTCGGACTAAAATCTGACTAACAATTAAATATTTAAATAAAATATTTAAATATAAAATCGACAAATATGCGGGTTGTTACAGACTCCCCTCCTTAAAGAAATTGCGTCCTCGCAATATATAAGATGGAAATAAAAAGTAACAACCATAAAAGCATATTAACACAAAAGGAATTTGAAATAAGAAGTTTACCTCAAAGAGCATGAGAAAGTAAGTCCAGATGTGTTCGCTCGATGAATTCTCTAGTTTCCAAAGAGCAATCCTTAGGATTTGAGGACCATTGAACTTTAACAAGCTGAACATCTTTATTTCGAAGTCGTTTGACCTCCGAAGCAATAATTTGAATAGGATTCTGCTCATAAGTTAAATTAGGTGAAACTTCAATCTCTTCCACAACACCGGGCTCAAGAATAGAATCGGAATCCCGAAGGCACTTCCGTAATTGAGAAATGTGAAACACGTCATGCATGGTAGAAAACTGAGTCGGTAATGAAAGGCGATAAGCCATGGAACCAATACGTTCAGTGATAGGAAATGGCCCAATATACCGAGGCGCTAACTTTCTCGATCGACTGAAACGTACAACACCCTTCATAGGTGAAACACGAATAAACACAAGATCTCCCACAGAAAATTCTAATTTTCTTCTTCGGTTATCGGCATAGGATTTTTGTCTACTCTGGGCTTCTTTCATCCTATGTCGAATAAGTTCAATCTTTTCTGTGGAATCACGAATAAAATCTGGTCCTAAAACCAGCTTCTCACCGGTCTCAAGCCAACAAGAAGGAGATCGGCATGGTCTTCCGTAGAGTGCCTCGAAAGGAGCCATACCAATACTAGATTGGAAGCTGTTATTATAGGAAAACTCAACAAGTGAAATATGATCTTCCCAACTTCCACCGAAATCAAGCACACAAGCACGAAGAAGATCTTCAAGAGTTTGATTCACACGCTCAGTTTGTCCATCGGACTGAGGGTGATAAGCGGTGCTAAAATTAAGCTTCGTTCCCAAAGCTTTTTGAAGACTCTTCCAGAATCCACTAGTAAACAATGGATCTCGATCACTAACAATGGAAGAAGGAACTCCATGTAGTTTAACAATTTCTTTGATAAAAAGTTTGGCCAGAAGAGGAACGGTTCGGTTCGACCGAACAGGAATAAAATGGGCAGATTTAGTAAGTCTGTCAACGATCACCCATAAACTATTATGACCCGAACGAGAACGGGGAAGGCCATCAATAAAATCCATGGAAATTTGATCCCACTTCCAAACTGGAATTTCCAATGGTTGCAATAATCCTCTGGGCCTTTGATGTTCGGCCTTAACAAGTTGGCAGGTCATGCAACACTTAACAAAGTTAGCGATATCAGATTTCATTCCCTCCAGTAATAAAGTTGCTTCATATCTGCGTACATTTTACTACTACCGGGATGAATAGAATATTTGGAACGATGAGAATCTTCTAGAATATCTCTACGAAGATCACTAATATTTGGTACGATCAGTCTACCAAATTTTCGAATGCCGCCACGAAAATCAATATCAAAGTCTTTCAAACCTTCAATATCGGTTTTATCCCTAATATTCTGGCTAAGAAGAGCCAATTCAGGATCTAGCTATTGAGCTTCAAGAATGCGGTCTAAAAGAGAAGGACGAGCCTCTAGGCTACATAAAACAAGAGATGAACATAAATGGGAAACACGATCTCGAATTTCACAAGTGGATAAAACCTCAAGATCTTTCCATTCGGATATCATCATGGAAACAACCACTTGTTGCTTGCGACTAAGTGCATCGGCAACTCGATTTCCCTTTCCGGGAGTATAAAGGATATCAAGATCATAAGAGGCAAGGAACTCGAGCCAACGCTGTTGACGCAAATTAAGTTCCTTATGAGAAAATAAATATTTCAAAGACTTATGATCAGTATAAAGTATAAATTTCTCTCCCAAAAGATAGTGTCGCCAGATTCGAAGGGCGAAAACGATAGCCGCGAGTTCTAAATCATGTGTGGCATATCTAGTCTCAGCCGACTTCAATTGCCTTGAAGCATAAGCAATAACACCTTCTTTTTGCATAAGAATGGCACCCAAACCAACACGACTAGCATCGGTATAAACGACAAAATCTTGATTCCCTTCGGGAATAATAAGAATAGGAGCATTAGAAAGAAGTTCTTTTAATTTCTGAAAAGAAGTTTCACATTTGTCCGACCAAATGTATTTAACACCTTTTTTGTTAAGCCAGTAAGCGGCACGGCAATCTTAGAAAAGTCTTTTATGAAACGGCGGTAATAACCTGTCAATCCGAGAAAGCTATGGATTTCAGTCACGCTCTCTGGTCACTTCCAATTTTGAATCGCTTCAATCTTTGAAGGATCCACTGATATTCCAGATTTGGAAATAATATGACCGAGAAACTTCACATTAGATTGCCAAAAGTGGCATTTAGAAAATTTTGCTTTTAATTGATTGCTCCTAAGAGTTTCCAATACAATTCGAAGATGCTTTTCATGTTCCTCCTCGATTTTAGAATACACAAGAATATCATCGATAAAGATGAGAACAAACCGATCGAGGAAATCTTTGAAAACTCGATTCATAAGGTCAACGAAATAAGCCGGAGTATTCGTCAAACCAAATGGAAAGAAGTCAAAGTAATACTATCCTCTGCAATACGAAGCTGATGAAAACCGGTAGCCAAGTCCAATTGTGAAAAGACTCTAGCACCACTAAGCTGATCAAACAGATCATCAGTCCTAGGTAAAGGGTATTTATTCTTAATAGTAAGATCATTAAGCTTGCGGTAGCCGACGCAAAGCCTAAGTGTACCATCGGACTTATTTACGAAAATAGCTGAAGCTCCCCAAGGCGAGGAACTAGAGCGAATAAGTTTCTTCGTCTCCAACTCGGATAGTTGTTTGCGCATCTCTTCTTTCTCCTTATTGGACATGCGATAAGGAGGACGGGTAACAGGTTGAGCTCCAGGTATAAGATTAATTTTGAACTCAATTGCTCACTTAGGTGGTAATCCTAAAACGGGCTCAAAGATGTCGAAAAATTCACGAACGACGCGAATAAGAGAAATGACATCTTACTCATCATCATTATCATCATCACGAGGATTTAAAGAATATAAAGATGCAACCAAGGCGGAATCCGAATCTTTAAGAACAATAGAAATCTGCTTAACAGATAGTGGATGCCGAAGGCAAATAGTCTGCTCAGGACATTGGATATGAGCTTCATAACGATTAAGCCAATCCATACCCAAAATCATTCCAAAGCCTAAGTAACGCATGACATGCAAATCGGCTAGGAAAGAAAAATCACACAAAATAATCTCTACATCTTTACAAAGCAGACAAAGAGTTGCGGATCCACCAACCAGATTCGCAATTCTTAAAGAAGTCATTAAAGCAACAACACTTAAAGAAAAATTATCGACAAGTTCCTTTGATATAAAAGAATGGGATGCACCCGTATCAAAGAGAACTCTAATAGGTTGATCATGAAATATAATAATGCCAACAAGGACTGGATGAGACATACCTTGTCCGCGAGATGTGTTGCCAAGGGCTTGAGCAACGTTTAACTTTCCCTCCTTGTCTTGAAGCTTAGGGCATAGATGCATAAAATGATCTGGACTTTTACAATAGCGACAAGAGCGGGGCTTTGAACACTTGTTCGAAAAATGCCCCTTAGCACCACAGTTGAAGCATTTCCTATCACTGGGGGAAAATGCCTTTACAGCAGAAGTTGCTTGCTTACCCTTTTTGTTGGGATAAGGACCTTTGAATTTGTTTGGCCTCTTCTTGTTGTTGAAGTTTGGTTTGGCAGCCACCACTTCAACATCACTGTCCTTATCAGCCTCTTCAAGACGAAGAGCAATATCAATGAGTTGGTCGAAAGAAACTTCTAATTTTAGAAGTAATGGCTTCTTGAGATTCTTGTTTAAGCCATAGACGAACCTCTGGTTCTTCTTCAATGGGGTGTTGATGTACTCAACCCCATATTTGGACAGTGATTCGAAGGATGCGACATAATCTGTCACAGAGGATTCACCTTGAACAAGGTCTATAAAACGACGAGCCAATGTCACCTTCTCTACTTCTGGTATGAATTTTAATTCGAAGCGTTCCCGGAATTGCTCCCAGGTGAGATCTGCTTCATTAATTTCAGAAATAAGAAGTTTGTACCAATCTAATGCTCTCTCTTGGAGCATACTGGAGGCCACCTGAACACGGTGAAGATCGATAAGATTCATGCGAGAAAAGATTCTATCGCATGTTCTTAGCCAAGCCTGGACCTTGATAATAGTTTCAGAACCTTTGAATGGTTTCCCACCCAAGTTTGTATAATCGTTGCACAAACGCGCAAATCCAAACTTAGGATGAGTAGGCTCCTGATTAGGACCGGCTGCCTGAGCATTCTTTACTAAATCAAGAAGCTGTTGGGCAATCATAAAAACTCCATCCTGGGGAGTAACAGTAGATGGTCCAGCTCTGGGACGACCTGGTCTAGACATTCTCTTCTTCAAGGAAGAGAAAAGAAGAAAAGTTATTCTCCAAACAAATATCGAGCAAGTCTTGATAGATAAAACAAGGATTCATAAGAGGAAATAGGATAAATCAGTAGGAAGACCCGAATTAAATCCTAAGGCACGATTCCTAAGTTGGACTTAGGACGATGATCCTTGTTAAGTTATTCTACATTGTTCCGAAGTTTGGCTCTGATACCAAGCTGTGATGCCCCACCTCTATACCCGTGCTAATCAAGAACACTACGATGTAGTGCTGTCAATTAGCACGGAGAATAAGGCTGTGGAGGAGCGACCCTCCATGTAACTTCTTTGTGCGAGCACCCATATGTCAGATAGAATAGAATGCATATCATTTAAGGAAGAAATCCGACATACCGATACAAACTCAAAGCTATCACACGGTGGCTATATATAATCTTCGGAAACAAACATAGAAATAATCATAACATAAATCAGTCACAGACATCCATATCACAAAGGCGGAAGAAGATATGAATAAATATATAACACATGAAAGTGTACATTAGAGTAGTGGTCGGAAAGATCCACGATAATACAAAAGAATAGCAATACGTGCTATACAAAAGAATAAGTACACAACATAGAGTCTATATCTCAAATGTGTACACCCAAAAACTACTAATCTATGTAGTTAGCCAAAAGTCAGAATAATCCTGAAGAGAAGTCAAGCAGAAGCACCTGTAACATCTCGGTCTGACCCGAGTATTATTTATAAGAAAATAATAAACGGATCAGTCTAGCTATAAATATCAGATGATAAGGTATAGGATAAATAATATGGCATGAACATGTAACAACCATAACGGCATACTACTATAAGTATGTAAATGATAATCAACAAAAGATTAACCAATATCACAAGAATCTTCTCAAAGATAAAATAGGGTATCACACCCTAAACTTGTATTCATAACAAGTCAATAACACATAAATTCACCAATGCACAAAAACTGATATCATATTAATGAAAATCATGAAAATTGGTGAAGCACAAATTCCAGAAATCAACACACGAAATCCAGGAAAACACATAAAAAGTGGGAGGCCTAACACATGAACGGGAGCATGAAAACTCACCAACGCGTATAACACATGAACGAGAAGCTATCTCATGGAAGCTATCCATTAAATTTTAACACATGAACGGTCCGAAGACCATAGGGTGCTACCCCATATATGTGATGGTGAAACATCACAAAAGCGGGGTCTAGTCTCCCTCGCAGACAAAGAGACATCGCTCAATCGCTAGTCTAAATCGCAAAAATGATCGTCATGATCATAAGGAAGTGTCAATTACACTAAGCTAGTAAATATATGAGTTTAGCTTCATGTCCCATAACCACTAGCTTAACTCAAATATTTACGAACAAACTGTAGATCTTCACTAGAAAATTGTCACAAAGGGTTCAATCGAACAAGTCCAAGAGCTAACTGACGAAGTGAACTCAAGCGTTTCATACCACTCGTTTTACTAAGTCGTTTAATTCGATTTCTCATCCGAGTGAAGTAAAGGCTTGTATATACTAGTAGATTAGAAAACGGTTTGAGAAGAAAGAGCTTGGTAGTAAAATAGTGTTGAAATCGCTTTGATGAAAGAGTTTTGATATTTACTACTAGTATTGAAACCTTCATAGATTTAGTGTGACAAGTCACAAAATGATTGTTGAAACAAATCGAATCACATAAATTTACGTTCGAAGACGAGAGTAAAATCCAAAGAAATCAATCCCGAAACCATCAAAGTAGGCATACTCGTGAGTATAAACATGGCCGAGCTAGAGTGCAACAACCAAAGGGGCAGTGGTATAGAGACGCGACCTAATGTGTAAGCAGGCCGAGCGACTTAAGAATTCGTGATGTAACGAAAGATACACGACAATCTTTGTATTCTGTCTTGATAATATGGGTTTGGGCCACATACGAAAAGCCCAATACCAAGTACTGTTATATTCTATATAAATACAGTATTAGAGTTTTATTATACATTGTATTGAGAAAACAAATAATAAAAGGCATTAATTTCTTCTTTAATCTGTTTCTCTTACAAACACGAAGAAGCAGCTTTCTCGCATTCCAAAACAAATTGAAGCAACCAAAGAGTCCAATGCAATGACCAAGCATATTGAAACCCCTTTTGAAGACAACCAACAACCACTTATGAATAACGCAGACGGATTAAATTGTGAAAACACTGATGTTGAAAACATAGGTAATGCACCAACATACACTATTGTTCCAACCAATGCAATCACCGAAGATGCAATGCAAATCGACAGGACAACTGATGATGTGTTTCCTGGAGATTTGACCAGGCAACTGAGTACTCGGCGTACAGGACGACTCGGTGTCAACTAGTGATCGGCATCTCATAGTACTCGGCGTAGTGTTCAGCATCTCATAGTACTCGGCGTAGTACTCGGCATCCAGTGGTACCCGTCATCAAGGAGTACTCGGCGTAGTACTCGGCATCCAGTGGTACTCGGCGTTAGAAGACGTTCGGCGTATATAACTACTCTACATGGCAGCATCGTTCGGCCAAAGGATCGTTCGGCTAAGAAGCATCGTTCGGCCAAAGCATCGTTCGGCTAAGAAGCATCGTTCGGCCAAAGGATCGTTCGGCTAAGAAGCATCGTTCGGCCAAAGCATCGTTCGGCTAAGAAGCATCGTTCGGCCAAAGGATCGTTCGGCTAAGAAGCATCGTTCGGCCAAAGGATCGTTCGGCTTCGACTGATAACTGTTCTGCACTTCCCACCCATCAAACGTACCATTCGGCATTGAGAAGGTGGTTCGGCGTCAACGTGTTCGGTCTACTTGGTTCGGCATACAACGACCACTACACTTGGGCTAGAGTGTTTGGCCACCAAGCCCACCTGGGAAGTCCAGCCCATATTTGTCTATAAATAGAGGGGCAGGGTCACAGTGAAAAGGGATCCTTTTTGGGAGAACACTGGGGAGACTCTTCCATTTTTGAGACTCATCTTCTCTACTTAACAACTTCATTCAAGCATTTGATTCACGAATTGTATTTGTAATCAACAATAAGGAAGATCAATAAAGTTTAATCTCAAAGTGGACGTAGGCATTTACGCTGAACCACTATAAATCTGGTGTTCTTACTTTCTGCATTTAAATTAGCATTGTCTTCTCTGTTTAATTTAACTTCATCACTTATATCTCTACACAATCTTTCTCAACGAGGTTAGTGACCAATTTTGGTGCTAACACTTTGGTGCTTTCACTGAGAGTTGAATTCTCAGACCTCAAGGATCTGCTTTGAAGCTACTGGATTGAATAAATCCCCCAAAGAAGATCCGACTCACTGATAGGACATCCGTTGAGTCTACTCAGAGTTCATACCGATAACTCTACAATGGCAGGACCATGTACCAGGTCAGCTTCTCATAATGCGGATGCCCGCGAGACGGCTAGCGTGCAACAAGACTGAAGCTGCTGACAGCTCTACTTCCTCTGATGAACCTCCCAGGCGCAGACGCCGCAAGACTGAAGCTGCTGTTCAAACAGCTGGAGACCGTGACCAAGCAAGAGATGGAAACTTCAGGACAGGAGTACAAATGGAGGCTGGAGGCCCAGACCATCAGAACGCTCCAGAAAAGGCGTAGGCCGAACGCTCCAGAAAAGGCGTATGCCGAACGCTCCAGAAAAGGCGTAGGCCGAACGCTCCAGAAAAGGCGTATGCCGAACGCTCCAGAAAA
The DNA here is from genome assembly GCA_030737815.1 of Allium fistulosum. Lineage (NCBI taxonomy): Eukaryota > Viridiplantae > Streptophyta > Magnoliopsida > Asparagales > Amaryllidaceae > Allium > Allium fistulosum. The sequence goes on from CM060901.1 coordinate 641,690,741, forward strand.
GGCGTATGCCGAACGCTCCAGAAAAGGCGTAGGCCGAACGCCCTAATGCCGAACGGTATTGTATGTCGAACGACTCGGTTGTGCCGAACAGTGTGGATGCCGAACAGCTTTGGCCGAACCACTTCTGGACGATCCACTTTGGCCGAACAGCTTTGGCCGAACCACTCCAGGCCGAACCACTCTGGCCGAACAGTCTTGGCCGAACAACTTTGGCCGAACCACTCTGGCCGAACAGTCTTGGCCGAACAGCTTTGGCCGAACCACTCCAGGCCGATCCACTTTGGCCGAACAGCCTCTACCGACCCACTTTGGCCGAACAGCTTTGGCCGAACCACTCCAGGCCGATCCACTCTGGCCGAACAGCCTTGGCCGAACAACTTTGGCCGAACCATTCCAGGCCGACCATACCTCAAGGCCGAACGTTCTTCCAGGCCGATCCATACCTCTATGCCGAACACCTCTGTAATGCCGAACGGTATTGTATGCCGAACGCTTATCAATGCCGAACGGTATTGTATGCCGAGCACCTCTGGAATTAAGTTACACCGGTCACCTATACACCGGCCCCCCGAACCCTAGCCGCAGCGTAGTGCCTTCGGATAATGAGTTCAAAACTCAACTTAGTAAAGGAACATTCTATCCACTTCCCTGACATCCCATGATCGACCAGGGCATAGAGGATCTAGCGGCAGCTTATGAACGGCATCAAGGGAACAGACAAGCAACCGCTATCCAAACGGTACTCCCAAAGGTTGGAGAACATAGATGATATGACTCTAGCAAACGCCAAGATGACTCCAAGCACCATTCTTCGCTGACCCAGCACCTCGAATTTAATGACCCCAAGCAAACCAATGCTCTAAACAATTTATTCCAAATACTAACAAGGGTATCATACTGATCGCGTTTGAGGAAAGTCGACCTCCAGATATATTTTGGCAGCTAGTTAGCTAAAGAGCCTCCTACGACTATGGATCGTTTCTTCTACAAAATGAATCAGAACTAAAGTGAGGAGGAGTGGAGCAGACTAAGAAAAATAACAATGAAGGCCCGTTGGCTAAGGATGTAGATCCCAGTTGCCGAAACAAGACTTCAGAATTCAGCTCATATGCTCTCTGAAAGATTCAATTGACAACCTCTACTTGAAGACTCACGACTCAAAGTGGTACTGGAAACCAACCTCGAGAGAGTACACCAAAGTCTAAAGAAAATCAGGGGAATGTTGTATATTCCCAGATGCTCACTAATCCTAACACGAGCGATTACAAACACCTCCGAGGTGTGATCGAAAAGATGACCTGGAAAGGAAAGCTTCAATAGTATGTACAAGTCCAGCAGAATGGCGGGCAGCGAATATCTGATGCCTATTAATAAAGGGCTATGATTATCAATTGGACGGTTGACGGCCAACATCCCTTTGAAAGAAGCCAGGGGCGGAGTCGATTAGCGAGCACACGACGCTGCTTCACATATCAATGAGATTTACCATAATCTTCTTTGAATTATTTCCATTTCCATCTCTATTTCAATTGTTCTATGAACTACGACTAGCTTGAACTAAACTACTTTCAAAACGATGCAGGTGTCCAGGTACTCAGATTTGGTTGCCAACCAATCTACGCAGACCATGATCGGACGTGTGGAGTTACATCTGGACGAGAATAATTCTATTGCTCATCATCAACCATATGCCTTTGATTTGGGGCTATGGATTAAATACAATGTACAACATCACGATGAACGGAGAGCTGAATTCCATCATGCAAGTGGAATTTATTCAAGTAGAGAGCGGCTGCGATACGACCAACCACTCACTAAGTGAAACTCGAGCTCGGGGGCAAGCCATCACATCAAGGCTAAAAATGGGTTGATACACGACGATCCTTCGCACAACTCCGTACTCCCGGAGTGCGAGACGGAGTATAAACATCTACTTAACTCCGTACTCCCAGAGTGTGAGACGGAGTATAAACATTAATCAACTCCGTACTCCCAGAGTGCGAGACGGAGTATAAACATTAGTCAACTCCGTACTCCCAGAGTGTGAGATGGAGTTTAAACATTCGCTTAACTCCGTACTCCCAGAGTGCGAGACGGAGTATAAACATTAATCAACTCCGTATTTCCAGAGTGCGAGACAGAGTATAAACATACATCAACTCCATACTCATCCCCAAAACTGGGGGCAGAACCAAAGCAAAGCATGCTAGTTGAACATTTGTCTAAAAGAAGATTGCAACGAAACGATTAAGAGACGACTGTCAAGCAATCAACTGAACGGAAATATTCAGCATGAAAGACTGCGGTTTTTTCAAAGCACGTCATGTTTACACAAGACGTCCTTTGGGGGGCAAATGTTATCCCGCCTTTTGGCAAGGCCGTGACACCAAGAACTTGATTAGAAACCAGTGACAGTTCGTCTTGGAGATCGGTTACACAAACGCTCACTATGGATATCGATGGATTTTGTCCGAGTCTGGATCGAGCCACGATTAACAAGACATAACAATCAAAGCCAGGGAAGCCAATGTTCCAAGTCTCAAGACGATCCGAGTTCATATGCTCAACTTATGATCGATTCGAACAACCGACCATCCATCCATCAACCTCCACATTTGACTTGGAGACCTAAACTGCTTGGAATGAACATGGCCCGATCATCCACTCCAATCGAGTCATAGAACAAAGTTCGACAAAATACAGATACACCTCATGAAGCTCAGTGACGCCGGGATCCGTCTAAAGTGGACGTGATTTGATCATCTACACATCAAATCCTACCCTGAACACGAAAGGTTGTTCGAAAGCCCAACTTGAAGTAGCTATGGTAGACTGCGTACTCACTAACCATCGCTGTCAAAATACGGACACGACTGCACCTTGGAACATATGCAACTTACTTTGTCTACTCAACAATCTATTATCCTTATTTTCTAGAAGGAGATACAGAGCAAATTGTAAGAGATTTGGCTATCTAACCCAACATGGATGTGATTCAACCATCTGTCATATACCTCCTTCCTTGACTTGATTGGAAGAGCTATAATCACCAAGCGGACGAGAATCGATCGTCCATTTTTCTAATTTCGTCCCTCATCCTAGGGGGCAGAATCCCATTCCGTGAGCAAACGTGTTTTGATTGTTCATTCGACGACATTAGCCTCGATACAGTAGATGAATACAAATTAAAAAATGGAAATACGACTGTCTCAACTAAAACCTCCAAGTCCCCAGAGTGCGGACTGGAGTACTCTAAGTCCCCAGAGCGCGGACTAGAGTATAAACGACTAAAACCTCCAAGTCCCCAGAGTGCGGACTGGAGTACTCTAAGTCCCCAGAGTGCGGACTAGAGTATAAACAATTTAAAACCTCCAAGTCCCCAGAGTGCGGACTGGAGTACTCTAAGTCCCCAGAGCGCGGACTAGAGTATAAATGACTAAAACCTCCAAGTCCCCAGAGTGCGGACTGGAGTACTCTAAGTCCCCAGAGCGCGGACTAGAGTATAAACGACTAAAACCTCCAAGCCCCCAGAGTGCGGACTGGAGTACTCTAAGTCCCCAGAGCGCGGACTAGAGTATAAACGATTTAAACCTCCAAGTCCCTAGAGTGCGGACTGGAGTACTCTAAGTCTCCAGAGCGCGGACTAGAGTATAAATGATTTAAACCTCCAAGTCCCCAGAGTGCGGACTGGAGTACTCTAAGTCCCCAGAGCGCGGACTAGAGTATAAATGATTTAAACCTCCAAGTCCCCAGAGTGCGGACTGGAGTACTCTAAGTCCCCAGAGCGCGGACTAGAGTATAAATGACATAAACCTCCAAGTCCCCAGAATGCGGACTGGAGTACTCTAAGTCCCCAGAGCGTGGACTAGAGTATAAACAACTTAAACCTCCAAGTCCCCAGAGTGCGGACTGGAGTACTCTAAGTCCCCAGAGCGCGGACTAGAGTATAAATGACTTAAACCTCCAAGTCCCCAGAGTGCGGACTGGAGTACTCTAACTCCCCAGAGTGCGGACTCGAATATAAGCGAATTGGATCTCTAAGTTCCCTGAATATGAACTATGACACAGATGACTTGAATTTGTCAAATCCCTAACATACGGGCTAGAAAGTTTTCTAAGTGCTCGAAGCACAGAATGGAAGTTCAACGACTCCCGAAGAGTTTCCGAGTTATATGAAGATGGACTGAGAAGTCTATGTTACTCACAACTGCTTGGATTAAAGTCACAATCACAAAGAAAACTGAACAATAAGAGTCTTTTGTAAGACAGAAAAAGAACTAAACCTTATTCAGAAATGAGTTTCTATTACAACCCCTCCAAAGTTCGGAGTCGACATTCTATTTACAAGGACTAGGAAATAGATGAAAATAATTACATGACTTAAACTAACTCTCGTTGAACGAGGATAGTAATCACTTCTTGTGCTTCTTCAACTTCTTTCCAGATGGCTCCTCTCCAGAGCATTTACCCTTGGTACTCTTCTTTGATAGAGGGGTAGCAACTGAAGGAGTACGGGGGCCTTCCATGGGCTTGGATCCGCCAGGAAGGATGACCTTCAACGGCTTGTTCAAAGGATCGTCCAAGTCCACAACTCGGGGCTCTACTATGACCTTGACCGTCTCCCCCTTCTCTATCTCGAGCCGCTCCTCCATGCTCAATTCAGATGTGTGCCCAGAGGCGCCTGTAATTTCTACTTTATAACCCCCGTCGGTAGGAGAGAAGGTCTCAGACTTGTCTTCATCAAGCGCTCCGATCACCTGAGCGTCTGGACCAGGAGCCTCCCCTGCGTGAGTGGCTTCACTTGTTCTCTCCCCCACTTCCTTGGCGACATCGCTCCTCGGAGTGGGCTCGGGGTCAGAACGGCCTGCACAAAATCATGGAAAACAAGCATTAGAATGCAATAGTCCTACATAAAGAATAACGACTTTCGAAATCTTAAAGAGAATCTTAAAGAGAAGGATTATCTACCAGGTCTAGGCAGACTCTCAGCCATCCAGGGGGTCTCACCCTTTGGAATGGGAGACAGAATGCGGACTAAAGTACTTTAAGTCCCTGAGCGCGGACTAGAGTATAAATGACTCAAAAACCTCTACGTCCCCAGAGTGCGGACTACAGTACTCTCAGTCCCCAGAGCATGGACTAGATTATAGACAACTTTAGAAAAATCCCTAAATCCCAGAAGCGGACCAGATTACTCTAAGTTCCCAGAGTGCGAACTAGAGTATAAACGAGTTGACGAAAATCTCTACGTCTCGAACTGTGGACTAAAGCATAAACCGTTCGACAAATCTCTAAGTCCCCGGAGCGTGGACCGAAGCATGAACACAAATTGGGCGCGAGTCAACCGGGGGGAGAATAACACTAAGTCACCAGAGTGCAGAGTGGTGTATGATCATCGATAAATAGACGAGTGGATTCCGACCATTTTCTATTCCGTAAACTTCGGCCTGGAATCGACAGGAGGATTATTAACACGCTGAGGATGGAGTTCGACCATCCAACTAGTGACCTGGCCAAATCAATGCTGGGGGCAGGGGTACAAAACACTAAAAAGCCGAATATGACAGCTTACTATAGCTCTAGCATGGCGTTTTTTATAACTTGAGGCAGCGACTGCAGGGAGGCCTCAATACAGAACCAATCGAAACGGAATCCAAAGCTACGAGCAACCTACTATATCATACCTCAGACCAAGGGTCAATGCCGATCCGCGCCAAGCACATACGAATGTGACTCGGATGTTTGTTTTTTGAAAAACTATGACCCCCAGAGTATGGAAAGGAGGGTAAACCACGAATACTTGGTCAAAAATTCTCCAGCACCCTCGTTCGATTCGTCAGGAGGAGTATGAAACTGGATGAGCATAACCCGACTGCATTTGTAGCCAACTTTACCCCGAGATCTGATTACAGAGCATGAACCAAAGTGGACGTGGATGACCATCCACTGTCCAAATTACGCCTTGAAACTTACGTGGCATCGAAGTATTCCTCTTGGAATGAAAAACCACGATAAAATCCAAGATAGGCGAGACCTAGTCTCCCATCGACTGACATGATCCCACGATTCAACGGGAAAGAGAGTAAAGCTAAAGTGGGCGTGGTTAGCCTTCCTACTTATCAGTATATGCCCCAGACCTGGGGGCACGAGCAAGAAGCAAGATGAATGTGAACCGACTTTTCACCAATCACCTCTATGTCTTTGGAGTTTAGGTGAAAACATATACATAGCTAGGACGAGACTCAACCGTCCATGTAGTATATTTATCAACCCGAGACTGGGAGAAGACGCATGGTCATCCAAAGATTGGCTACGATAGCTCAGTATTAAAACTTGTGTATAGTGCTTACAGCTACTCAAGGCAACGACCGAAAGGATGCCCAGAGATAGAATCATTAAATCAATGCCAAAGCTTGTGGGTAACTGACTGTCACTCCAACCCGAAGGACGAGTGAAGGATCATGAATGCATCGAATAGAAAATGCGTTACTCGAATATACAGGCAAATTCAAACTCATGGCAAGATCCAGCTATGCAGTTGCACGCAACTCGAGGCTGGCCCCTACTCGACGTTTCCTTCAACGCGCTTTTAAGCCTGATCTTTGGCCATTTGCTGATAATCTATTAAAGCATTCAGAACCCTTCGCTATTAGGCTCAATAACTCATGACAAGACTCTAGGATTTGACTAGAGTAACCATCAACTTTGGCCGTCCCAACCATATTTCACATTGAATGTTATGATAGTTACATCTTTACTCAAAGAATCTGGGATGGCACCTGCTAATCTGACGGTCGACATTACAACCAGCCATGGCGACCCTTTCCGGGCGCTGAATATCGGATCACAACTCAGTGCAGTGATGATAAAAGAATTAGTTGAATTTTTCTGAATAAATGATGATATCTTCCCTTGGACCCATTCTGACATGCATATGTGATTTCATAGACTATCGCGAGCCATGCATTGGATATCAACCCGAAGCTACAAAAGCTAGCACAATCTCTATTGATTTCTTCATGAAAGCTCCACTCTTACTTTTAGGCTCACCCCATCAACGCCTATGCCCACCAGCCATTGCGATAGGGCATACGATGGCCTGAGACGTCTGAAAGACTATTTAAATAGAATATCGAACTAAGTTAATTCGATATCACTTATTTTCCATGAAGGGCTATCCAAGGACGGAAATTAGCAGACCTCACACCCAAATTCACTACCTCAGATGACTATTCAAAGAGTAGCAGAGAACCAACCATAAGATGGAAAATGTACGCGGATGGAGCACCCAATGATCAGTGTTATGGAATAGGAATCATGATAATGACTCCTGAGGAACGATCAATCTACTACGTCCTAAAACTCGATTTACCTGTAACAAACAACGATGCTTAGTATGAAGCCTTGACTGCCAGCCTCAAATCTGCTAGAGGATTTGAAGTGAAAACTTTACATATCTTTTGTGGTTCTTGATTGGTAGTATACAAATTTAAGGAAGTTGATCTTGCTAGGGGGCATTGTCTTGCTCCTTATCTCGGCCAAGTCCAAGAGCTACTAACCGACTTCACGTATTACATCATTACACACGAACTCAGTGAACAAAATGAAAAGGTGTCATGGTTGACTCCTATCAAAGACTATCTACAATAAAGAATTCTTATTGAATGGAGGAATGGAAAACGACAGATCCTCCTCAAAGCTTCACGCCAAATCATCTAAGAATAAGTCGTGTGTCAAAAGGAGTTTATCCATCCCCACGCTTCGGCATATCGCCCATGATGATATCTTGAGCAAAGTCTATGAAGAAGAACGCGGTAATAACATCAGGGGAAAACCATGATAAAGAAGATACTCTGCTACAGGTATTACTGGCCAACTATCAACCCAGAAGCGGTTGATCATGCTAGACAATGTGACGAGTGCAAGATGTTTGCAAAAAATCCGGGAACCCCACCGACGGAAATTAGTCAAATGGCTAGTTCATAGCCGTTTGCCACTTGGGGGCACTGAAATCATCTTCTTGTCGATCCTCAAGATGGTGCAAAATACACCACCATAGCAGTTGATTACGTCACCAAATGGGCAGATGAAGAACTCTAACCATGACCAAGATGAAGAAAATAATCAACTTCTTTATCCGTAACGTCATCTGTCCTTATGACCTTCCATGATCCATTATAACTGCAAATGGACAGGTTGAAGCTGTGAACCAAATCATAGAGTCAGTACTAAAGAGAGGTTTGGAAAACTCCTCAAGTGGCTGATTGCAACCCTTATTTCACAGAAAATACAAACAAGGAATCGCGATTGAATTGCAATTAAACTAGATGGAGTTGGTGACGACTTATGAGCATATAAAACGCATCCGAGAGCCAATGGCAAGAACATGTACCCGAACGTGCATGTGTACATCCTTAAAAGTTCGACTTCTTGAAATCAACAGAAATTGAATTCTCACTAAGGGTTATTAAGAAAAGACTAGATCAGATAGCCGAAGCTTATTAGCTCTGCAGAATCAGTCATGTATGGCCACTAATGAACCACAACCCTGGATTTATAATATTGGGAATCGACCAAGCATCACGATGACCTTAGAAGGATACAACACCTTGGGAGGATAATGATTATTCAAGAAACATGGTGGATTTCTTTCTGAAGACAAGGAATACTCGCTGATTCAAAGCGTGTTGTGTTGCTTCACACGACACACTTTGGGGGGCAAGTGTTTCCTGGAGATTTGACCAGGCAACTGAGTACTCGGCGTACAGGACGACTCGGTGTCAACTAGTGATCGGCATCTCATAGTACTCGGCGTAGTGTTCAGCATCTCATAGTACTCGGCGTAGTACTCGGCATCCAGTGGTACCCGTCATCAAGGAGTACTCGGCGTAGTACTCGGCATCCAGTGGTACTCGGCGTTAGAAGACGTTCGGCGTATATAACTACTCTACATGGCAGCATCGTTCGGCCAAAGGATCGTTCGGCTAAGAAGCATCGTTCGGCCAAAGCATCGTTCGGCTAAGAAGCATCGTTCGGCCAAAGGATCGTTCGGCTAAGAAGCATCGTTCGGCCAAAGCATCGTTCGGCTAAGAAGCATCGTTCGGCCAAAGGATCGTTCGGCTAAGAAGCATCGTTCGGCCAAAGGATCGTTCGGCTTCGACTGACAACTGTTCTGCACTTCCCACCCATCAAACGTACCGTTCGGCATTGAGAAGGTGGTTCGGCGTCAACGTGTTCGGTCTACTTGGTTCGGCATACAACGACCACTACACTTGGGCTAGAGTGTTTGGCCACCAAGCCCACCTGGGAAGTCCAGCCCATATTTGTCTATAAATAGAGGGGCAGGGTCACAGTGAAAAGGGATCCTTTTTGGGAGAACACTGGGGAGACTCTGCCATTTTTGAGACTCATCTTCTCTACTTAACAACTTCATTCAAGCATTTGATTCACGAATTGTATTTGTAATCAACAATAAGGAAGATCAATAAAGTTTAATCTCAAAGTGGACGTAGGCATTTACGCTGAACCACTATAAATCTGGTGTTCTTACTTTCTGCATTTAAATTAGCATTGTCTTCTCTGTTTAATTTAACTTCATCACTTATATCTCTACACAATCTTTCTCAACGAGGTTAGTGACCAATTTTGGTGCTAACATGATGTAAACGCAATTCCAATTCAAAACAGGCAGATTAGAGGTTCGACTAAAGTGAAAAGACTTCCTTCAAATGCTATGAGCCGAATCAAAGTCGAATTCAATGGTGAGACCGAACTAATATTGGACCGGGGTTAGTAAAATTATCTTCTTTTTTTAGGGCCGTTTGCACAAGAGCATGTTCCGGTTACTTTCAACGATGGGAGACTACTTCCTAATGAATTAAAAGTAGTTTTGTGGAAATCCATTCAGGTATGATTACATGTTCACTTTTTACACATGAATTAAAAGTAATTAGAATTACTTTCAAATATAGTTTGGAACGGTGTAGGTACGGAGCTATAGCTAAATTTTGTAAAACAGAAATTCATGCAGTCAGGATTCATAATATCGTGCATTCAGGATTTATAATAATCGTGCATTCATGATTTATAAATCCTATTTATAATATAACGTAATTTAGTGACACATTCAAAATGATGTACAACTTCATCCTGCAAGTGATCAAATTCCATAGATAGTGTGAACTAGCTAGGAATAGAATGATCAAATAAAGTCCAATAGTAATGCTCTATGAGATCTGTGCACCTTTAATGGTGGATCAAGCTTTTAATTAATAATTAAAGTATATGCTGTAAAACCTGATCTTTCTTCTTCTTTATAAATTATAGCTCTGTAACCAGAAACATGGTTTGCTATGAATAACCCATCATTACAGTTATAACTCAACAATATTTTGCTTGGACTATAATTATGCATTCGCATTTAAGGAGTAGTCAAGTTGGATATTTGTTATGACACACACATATATGTATGTATGTATGTGCGCGCGCGCTCGTTATATAAATTTGAGTAGACTGAATTTGTCAACATTGATTAACTGTTATTTGATACTTGTACAGCCATCTGAGTGTATCTGTGCCAGGCTTATCTTTAAGTGTTTCGATAATTCAGTGCTTTACAATAATCCCAGTACTATTATTAATCAACAAAAATATCCAGGGCTGATTGTGTGCAAGTTACAACTTCCTCACTCTGAATAACAATATCAGAAAAAACCATTAATCTCTAAAAATAATTCAGTAAATTAGTACAGGTAGTTTAGTATAGGCAATTTAGTAGTTAAAATTCATTTGATTTAAAACCAGTGATTTTATTTATATAATTCATTTGATGCATAGTTATTGGGTAATTTCACAACTAGTCTCGTATTTTGGTGAATATTGCAGGCTAAGTTTAAGCTAGATAAGGAATTGAAAAAAACGCACATTTTTCGACAAATGGGATGTATTTTTAAGACTTCAAAATGCAATTTAGTTGAATAGATAAAGAAAGCAAAGTCCAAGGAATAAAGGCTTCAACTAAAATCAGATTGCATCAAAAGTGCGAAAAAGTGGAAGAGGTTTGTTAAGTTAAAAACTAGTGCAGATTTTAAGGTAATTGTAATATGGTTGTTTGGTTATTTAGGGATACTAGTATAAGTGTACAAAGAATATAAACCAACTAATCAATGTATTATAACCATTTATTCTATAAAAAGTGAGAAATTCAAAGCTATTAAAAACAAGCAAATGCCATATACATGTAGTCGTAGAGGAATGACTCGATTGGCTGAAATTTAGTGAGATTTGTTTAACCTACCGTTGCATTTATGAACTAGTTAGTATAATAGGATTGGCTATTATATTTTAATGTTATTTCCAATGTAGAAAGAGCAAAGCGCCAATCCATCTTCCATCTCTAGAGCTCAAGTTTGGATTAAATATCACACTAGAAAAAAAGGTGAACTAGTTAGTAAAAATGTTGCAAACACTATTGTAAGTGGTTTGAATTTTTTGTTCGAGTAAAAATTATTTAAGAATGATATAATTTGAGACTCATCTATGAATACACACACGCGCGCGCGCACGCATGCGCGTTAACTTTTGTAGGAGAAAATAAGAAAATTGAAAGTGAATCACAATCAACCTCATCGAGATATAATATCTGTTAGAAAAATGAATGAGGAAGTGGTTAGGGAAGAGAGATTTTGGGTATTGTGTGTATTGTGTGGAAACAATGTCCCACATAGTGGAATATTTGTGCCAAATCCACCATATATACTATAACCTAATATACTAAATCAAAACAAAAGAAGAAGGAGACATGAAAACTTGAGATGTGGCAATGTAGGCTTTGGGCATGTGGTCTTTGGGCCTTCATATTAATATTAAAATGTCAAAGAGACTAGGCACTTTGTTGAATTTCATACAAATTCAATTGCAACAGTCTTGTACCGTACCAGTATTTATTAAAAATTTGTCACACTTTATTCTGTTGCTGTTTTTGAAATTTAATTGTGAAATTTATAAACATTACTCTGCTGTGACTATTTCTGAACAGTTTAGTAACATTATTGCAGTTACTATCAGATTCGTAACACTTTTGTGTAGTTGTGGACAACAATATCAAAGAAAATGCACTTATGCAAGTGTTGGGACAAGATAGGCCGGAAATACTACGAGCAATGAGAAGGGGTGTGACCATGACTGAGGTAGTATTCTCATAAGCTAAAGAGAAGCAAGTAGCTGAATTTCCAAATTATAATTTCCGAATTAGAGCGGATTGTTCACAAGTTTATAAACATTACTCTGCTGTGACTATTTCTAAACAGTTTAGTAACATTATTGAAGTTACTATCAAATTCGTAACACTTTTGTGTAGTTGCGGACAACAATATCAAAGAAAATGCTCTTGTGCAAGTGTTGGGACAAGATAGGCCGGAAATACTACGAGCAATGAGAAGGGGTGTGACCATGACTAAGGTAGTATTGTCATAAGCTAAAGAGAAGCAAGTAGCTGAATTTCCAAAATATAATTTCAGAATTAGAGCGGATCGTTCACAAGTTTATGAATAATCAGGTAATATTTGAAAATCGGTACATAAATATTATGGACAGAAGTGAAGATGTCGATATTTTATATGGTATATAAATATTTCAAAATCAGTACTAATATAGCATTGTTTCATCATTAAGTAATGTTCGGTATTATTAATTTTGCAGGGCAAAGAAAGTTGGAGAGAAGAGAACATATCTCAAATGGTAAAAGTTGAGTTATTATTGTTGCAATATCATATAGAATTTGATCTTTGATCCAATAACTAATATAATTTGTTCTAATTAACTGTAGAACAAACATAGTCAAATAGGTGATGATTGTGATTTGCTACATTGGAATGAGAATGATGAAGTTGTTATAGAAGGAAAAATTATGCCAACTGATCCAAATGAGCCTTTCAATGAAGTTTCTTTAGGTCTGCATGCCATGAAAATTTTGATTGTTTGCCCACGAAAAGTAGATGTTTTTTATGGAGGCCTTCACCCAGTTTAGTATACATTGGAGATGCCAAGGATGAAATTGTAGCATGGTCAGAGTTGTTACGCGCACGATAGAAAACTCCAAGAAAGAAAATGTGGTAAATTCCTTACATGGACTAGCAATTTTTCTTATTTTCGTATCTAAAGCTTTCAGTTAATAAAATATATGTTTTTTATAGAGTAAAACCAATAATTCGAAAACCAAATGCATGTTGTATGATTGGGGTGGGAGCGAAAAATTAGTTGTTGAAGGACGAGAGTACTCAAGCGATCCAAATCATGTTATAAATGGTATTCTTCTTAGACCAAATGCGATGGTAGTTTGGGTAGATAATCCGAAAAATTAGATGTTTATTTATGGAGGCCAATAGTTAGCATGACATGTATTAGAGAAGCCATTGGTAAGAAAATAACATGGCCACAATCGAAATTGGGTTTTGAAAAGGTTAACAACACAGTAGCTCCTACTCCGACGATTAACGATGCAACGTCTCCCACGGTAATTTGTACGGTAATTTTTTTATATAGCTAATTTCTCTGAATTATTAATTTTGTATAAGTGTCACTATGGAGATGTACCTTAGATGCTATTAAGATAATAATTATTCTAAATAAAGGTAATCAATACAAAACATCTGATCCAACTAATTAATTTTATTTTCAAGATAAGGGTCTCAGGTCCCTGTTTTTGATGTTGTTATAGAAAAAGTCCCTGCTGAAATGAATATGTAAATTTGGTCTCTATTTTTTTAAAAATAAAAAACGCAAGGTGCCTTGCACTTTTCTGACAGAAAATGCAAGGTAACCTGCACTCACTACAACAAAAAAGTAAAATTAAGACCACTTTTAAAGACCCAGAACATTTATGTCTTTAATCAAGGTCTAATTAGAGACAGAATTGTTGTGTCTCTAATGGGTTTAGTAACAACTAAATAATTGTCTTTGGTGGGTCTCAATATAGGAAAGGCCCATTTGCAAGTTCCACTGCCACTCCATTTTCCTTTTATCCCAAGTTAGTGTACACGTCACCAGCCAACAACGTGATTATTCGTCCTTATAAAATTGGAAACCCTAGATCCTCTTCTTCTGGAAGGAAACGTCGATACTAATTTTTACCGCCGAGTTGTACAGGAAGATTATTTGAAGAAAATAAGGGTAAGCTTTCCTAATCTAATTATGAAGCTATATGAATTCCAATGTATATTTAGTTCATATAGGTGTTTTGCTATACAACTGCTAAACTTGATTGGATTCAAAAGTGTTGGAGCAGTCTAATTGATTATCTATTGATTGTTACTTTGATAAATTAAACGCTTATTCTGGCTATGATGATTTGATTTTCGATTAAGCTATAATAGCTCCCATTGATTAATTAAGAGATATTTCATACAATTTGATCTTAGTATATGGTTCTAAATTAGCGATTTATTGTCTATACTTTGTTTTTACTTGGGTTAGTACTTTGCGGTAAGTTCAACTATCGGTTGAGGTAAAGGTATATCAAAATTCATGAGATCATAGACAAGATACAGTATTCTTTTTCGAGTCTACACTACAAAAGAATGATCACAGGAAATATCTTAGTAGTCAATTTGTTTAGTACCATTGAGTAAAGTCTAATATTAGTGATGAAAAGAAAACAACCGAGCTTGAACACGGTGGATGTAACCTCTATATAATGCCTTTTTCTTTAATCGTATAGCATGTCTTGATAACCTTCCATGGGTAGTTGAGGAAAATTGAGCAGTTTGCTTTCACACGAGGGATACAGCCTGATGACCGATTGGAGCATCTATGTTTTTGAAACCCATGCTGATGCAGTCTCGTCAACAGTTTTCTATGTGACATGTTTGTCTTATTGTCGTCATTGCAAATTAATACAAAAATTATGTAGCTATAAAGGATCGAGTTTTTATTTCTCATTTGTTTAATCTTTTGATCTAAAATTTACTGCAGCCAAATGATGCTACTAAAATTTCATTTAAAGATTTTGGACAGCTACCAAGTACTTCTTTTCCTCTTTGCATGTGTCATCAATTTGACAAGGTAAATCATATAAGACTTCTTGAGCCCTATAAAAAATTTGAACACTGATATCCTTCTTTCAGCTGCTTTATTTTGGGATGTTGTTGCATTTCTTTTGAATGACTGTATATAGTTCTCTCCAATTTCAGTGGATCATCTTTGTATTGTTGTACAATTTCACTGTTACTTGGATCAGCAAGTAATTGCTTATGTATTATTATTTGTCATTCTAAGATGATCAATCAAGTCATAAAAACTTGCTCTACCCCCATTCCACTCTTTTAAATGTCTTTTTGTGTTTTTCAATTTAAATAAAGAATTTATACAGAGAATTGCGAACATAAATATTGTTCCATGCACTAGTAACCACTTTGTTGTAACCACTAAACTCTACCCAGCTATTATTTTATCTGAATGGTATCTTTGGGCTTTCATTATGCAGCTTAAATAGATTAATCAGTAATGGACAATGGTCACTCGTCAAATGATTTAAAATTTCAGTATAAGAGTAGGGAAAAGAATTTTGAAAGGATATATTATAAAATATCCTATCAATTCACTATGAGTAGCGAAGTCTTTACCTTCCATCTATGTAAGCTCATTACTCGGGTACCTAAGTTCCAACAGGCCTGCAGCAATAATTGTGTTAAATAAATCTTCTTCCACATTAGTCAATGTGTTGTTAGGTCTCGATCTATCATCATTATAAAAATACAATTAAAATCTCCCGCGACTATCCAAGGAACATTCACGGTCTTCCCTATTTCTGTTATGTGCTCCTAAAGAATTTTCTTATAAGCTTGGGAGTATAGGACGTACACTATAGAAAGAAGTAGTTCGAGTCGACCGTTCTTTTGAAAAGAACAAGTAACAAATTTATATCCACATGAGTGCATGTTTGGTTCCCAAATATTTGGATTCCAACTAAGTAGTATTCTTCCTTTAGTAGTTCTGTTGGGTGCATTTCTATTTGGACTAATCTTTAGAATCTCAAGCTCAGGAGGAACTGAGTTAGAGTGAAGAACTATATCTGGCGACTGAGGTATTTGACGTAGTTAAATTATTATTTAAGAATAATCGATCATTTTAACATATTCATATTCACTGAGATTTTATGTTCACTTACTCATATGGGTTTTCTTGAAAGTCTCGGGAGAACTAGCACTAGAGAGTCCAACAATTGATGCGAGTTCTCAAGAGTTCTACACTATAAGTTGCGATGACAGTGATAAGTGAATCCAAGACATGGCTGGTTTGATGAATTTAAGGCTAAAAGACTACTGGTATTTAATGAGTTTAAGGTAAGTCGATTTTCTATTTTGTGTTTGATTTGACTAATGTCAGTGCTGTTTGAATACCTATTGGTCTTACAGGATATTCTCATACCAAATATAGTAACGTCAGTGCTGTTTGGACATAAAAACCGAAACATGGAATAGAATATTACAAAAAAAAATATTCTATTGCTTGGTCTATGATATATATTGAATTTTTTTTATTGAATATATTGTTATGCAAACAACACGCTTGGTTTGAGTGTTAAAAGAACTGTAAATGAATTCATTCACCGATGAAAAACGCAGGACATCCTTTACACATGTTTAATAATTCTAAGGACTAGGCTTCAAATTTGAAATGTGGACTGTCAGTATACTATTATATTACATAACCAAGACTATTATCTTGATTCTCAAAAGGTCATAGCTAAAGTCATAGCCAAATTGTGCCTAAAGATTAGTAAAATGAGCAAGCGAAAATTTGGACTTCAACCTTTTTCTTAAGTTTTATATTTTAAAGGACCTTTCTTTTTTAACTATTGTGAGTCGACCCCTTTTTTATTCTATGGTGCCTTAGCGATCAACATTGCAGATGTTTCTTCACTTGGCTTTTTTCCCGGTCGTTTTAAAGAATACGGACCTAATATACAAAGGGACAGGCTTTAAATTTGAAATGTGTCATGTTTGTTTGGTATATTAATTTTAGGGGCATTTCACTAGAAGGACAAACTTTGCAGTCCAATTAGTTTCTAGGACACACATCCATAGAAATTAATTTCTAGGTCAAAGTCAGCAGAATAATTACTTTTAAGGACAAAGTCAGCAGTCCAATTACTTTCAAGAACATAATTTCATAGGTTTTGAGGCCTTAGAAACTAATTATTTTGCATTTTGTCCTTAAAAGTAATTATTTCAGTTGTACGTCCTAGAAACTAATTGCACTAGTTAAAGAGGTCCTTGTGGCTAATTTCCACTTAATTTTAATTCAAAAGTAGACTCACTTCGAGTTTAGTTTTAGTATAATTTAGTTCTTTGTTGAACTTTTTTCGGGTTGAATCGTGTCCTTTCTAAATCTAAATTTGGAACTTCTTGTTACCTCCGTCGTTAATGTGGATTTATAAACTGATACCATGGGAGCTTTTTAGGGATTTTTTTACTTTCTGTAACTAATTTTGCCATGTCTTATTTTAAAGAATCGACAATTTATCTCTTGCGTCATTATTTTAAAAGAAAATTCAAGATCAAAATTAAAATTTCTTACTGTGTTGATTCTACGATAGTACGATTGCTAATAATAAATAGAAACAACAAGGTCCCGTTGGCTGCCAAAATTATGACCGTGCACAATGTTAGATGTCAGAGTTACTAGTTAGTTAGCATGATCGCTCTAATTGAAAACTGTACTATGGTTGCTACTAGACCATATTGCTATACACCTTTGCCTACCCAATACAACAAACGTCATTTGATGTGCAAGCTTATTAGGGTACAACTTGTAATTTTGGCTTATACAATCCCTTTGAAATTTAAAAAAAAAGTCTATACACCTCAGTATACCATTTAAATACTGACTTTTCATGAACAATGTGTTCCACCATCACATATTATGGGTCATGGTTTAGATTTTGGAAGTAACTGGACGAAGGAGAAGTTATGAAATTTAAGGTTATGATACTTGAACACGAATCTAATGTTCTCATATGAATTCTAGGGAAACAATAATATGAAAGTCATATTTCCTTCAATCTCTGCGATTAGTTGATTGTAAGGTCAAAGCGTATTATTAGAGTCAAATCAATGACGATTTAGATTGTAATGGGAAACAATTAGAGGTTGTTTACTTGTGTCGATTGAAAATGTTCCGAATTTCCAGATGCACTGAGTGAGCCAAATAAATTAAACTTACGGAATAACAATATTATTTTTTCTATAGTTTTAAGTTATGTACGTAGATTTTAAACTATTATATTTGCATTTTTTTTATTAAATAGTGATTTTTTTTAATAAAACTTTTTGAGTATTGAATTTTAATTACGACATAATAAATCTATAAGATAAATAGCTATAATCCTTAAAATATTAATAGTATTTCTCATTAGATAAGTGCACCCTACTTCCTTTCGCAACTTTTTACTTTCCCAATGGTTAAGAACACCTTTACTCCACCCTTGCTACTCTGCCATCAGCTCCACTCCATCAATTTTGCTTTCAATTACACTTTTGTTTCAACCAAAAACATTCAAATTGTTCATAACAAGTGAAATGTGTAGAGTTAGTGTGTTCTTTATTAACAATAAATTGTAATTTATTACTAGCATTAATATTTTGAATTATGTTCTCCTTTGTGCCAGTAACATGCCAACAAGGTAAAGTATAATTTATACAATTTCAAGGATGAATTTTTGACCTTAAACCAAATTATTATGATGCAGAGACATTGAAGAAACCCAACCAATATGTTGCTTGACATAAATGTAGTTGAAAAACCCAAAGTCTAATGGTCCATGCAACTGCTGCACTACAAACGACTCGTTTCAGGTTCAAAAAGGGACTCTTGAATATTTAAATCAGCATTTATACAACGAATATTCACCACTTGATTAAGAAAAATAGCTCAATTGGTGTGTCTTTTGATATGTAACCTTATCTAAAAATAAGCTCTAAACCGAAGAATTTGACAGGAATTTTATTATAACAACTATGTTTTTTACAAATATTAGGTGATTGGAGGAAAGAAGAAAGCATTGATTAGAGTAGAGACATGTATCAGTCTCTCTTGTTTGTTTATTCTTTACATTTGCTTCTATTTTATAAAATATTTTAATAAAATTTTATTTTTGCATAGCTATGAGTACTTTAGAAGTTCTGGAGCCAACTATATGATAATACATGTAAGTAGTTATCTTGCATTTTTTTGCAGAGGGCGTGCACTAATGACGTTATTTATGAGCGCAAGGTTTATGAGATATGGGAAAAGAAAGCAGCTTCTATCTTGAAAAAAAAACTAAATCATGCATGACAAAGAGCCAAAAGATTAAACCAAACCAGAAAAATAACCGACTGTTAAGACACCCCTCCGGCATGGATCTAAGCAGTTGTTTGCCTTTATTTTTTTTACATTAATTCTAGTATTTGTTTTGTTTAGATTTGTTTCATGTCAAGTTTGTTGGATATTAGCTCAACTATGTTTTTTTAGTTCTGACATTTGTAATTTGGATCTTCTGTACTTTTTTTTCTAGCATTAGACAATTGGTTATTTCTTTTTTTACATGTTCTGAAAATTTATCCATTGTCTTGTTATATGTTGAGTTTGACGATATATTTTGTTTATTCATTGAACTGCGATGAAACTAAAATAATATCGTGTTCCATTTGTTGGCTCCAATTGCATTATAATAAAAATTGTATTACATACTGATTTGAAACCTTAAATATAGTCTCTACTATTTTACAAGAGACCCATTAATTTGTCTCTAACAAGTTTCTAATCTAGACACTTATTTAATACCATTAGTGGAGTCTTTAATATTTTAGAGACAAATGTTTGTGGTCTCTAATTATTTAGAGACCTGTTTTTAAAGACAAATATTATTTGTTTTAAGTGGGTCTCAAATATAAATTAGAGACAAAATCTACCGTTTAGAGACATAATAAATGAGTCTCAAATAAACAGTTTTCTTGTAGTGACTTTTCTGATTTTGCAATTTTTTTTGAAATTTTGAAAATTTTTAAAAAAATTTAAAATTTTGAAAAGCGCAAGTTAATTTGCACTTTCTATCAGAAAAGCGCAAGCTAGTTTGCGCTTTTTGATTTTGAAATTTTTGAACATTTTAAAATTTTTGAAAAGCGCAAGCTAATATGCGCTTTCTGATTTTGAAATATTTTTAAAATTTTTGAAATTTTCAAAAAAAAATTAATGTTAAAAAAGCGTAAACTAACTTGCGTTTTTTGATTTAGAAAAAATAGGGACTTAATTTACATACTTATTTCTACAGAGACTTTTCTTATAACAACAACAGAAATAGAGACCTTTCGTGCAAAGCCCATTTTATTAAGTCCATTCGAATTTAGACTGTTGAATACAAGATCCAATGCATGAAAAGTGAAAAACAGTAGATCTGCTTTCAAAAACCCCAATAAGCATCACTTTAGATCAAGAATAAAATATGCACATTTTGATGTCCAATTTCATGAATCATATGCCCAAACAATCTGAAAGAACTATATATTATGGGACTACATTTTTTTAATATTAAGGTAACTTATTTAATTCTAAAGAAATGCCAAGAATACTTCGATTGATAATATTTTTCTTATGAAATTAAAATCGTAGGATGGAAAATAATACACATATAAAGCCGTCAATTATACCACTGATCATTCCCAGACTATGTAAGGATGATTAGAACTTCATGCCATTCATTGATTCCTTGTATGAATTTTAAACACCATCATTTTAAGCTTTTTATCCAGGTGTTATATCTGTATGCTTACAAAAATTGTATGCTTGTGCATGTTATTATTTATATGCTATTTTCAAAAGTGATCTTTTATAGGCTGTAATAGTGTGAAGTAAGGGTCGGATGTTTACTTTTTGCAGAATCTGTAACCCATACTAATTAAACCCAGTAATAGATCTTTGTTAACCTGTTAGAAACTGAATGTGATTGCAATTTGATAACAGTTTATGTTCTATCAGTGTTCAAAGAGAGTTTTTCCATGTAATCCTTTGTTTACTTGAGTTGTATTTCCCAATGCATGCTTTAACTTTTTTTGGTTCATATTACACGTTTTTCATATCAATTTACACTTTGCATATAATCTTCAATAACACTTTCAAAGTCGTAATATACATGTTGTTTAAATTGTTCTCTTCGTACTCTTACATGTTGTAGAATTGAGCAAAATGTCTAGGTGCGTTTTTAAAATTCAATCTGATAACATCTGGTTCGTACTTAGTTTAACATGGCTGAATAATATCAATACATAATAAAATGTTTCTTTGTTTTATTTCTTCCGTTTTTTAAGATTAAACTTTCTGGTCTTTTTGGGGCATGTTTGCATGCATGTGTTTAGATAACACGATTTCATTGATAGATAGTCTAATGAGGCTCGGTTTCAAATTCTTATTATGTGTTCAGGGTTTTACATCTCTTGCTTAAGTGTGCAGTTTTAGGTTTCAGCAAATCTAATAAAAGGGCGGGTCTTACATGTCACTTATACAACTATAAAGAAAAATGAAACTGAAAGTGATATCATTTGGAGAAAGTAATACTGTTTCAACTTCGTCTATGTTTGTTGCCAAAGTTAATGAGAAAACAAAGAAACTAATTATGATTTGTTTTTTGTTAATCACTAATTAAGTTCAATGGCAATCTGGCTGCTACTTGACCTTTAAATCCGATTAATATTCCCACATATCACTAACAAGTAGCAACCTGTTCTTAGTGGCTATCAAGCAAGAAAGCGATGAGAAAGCCAGCAACATCGGGCTTTATCAACTATCATGACAAAATGACAAGAATACCATTCAAAATCTCATCATATATGCTTGCACTAATCCTTCCAATATATATTATTTGTCCTTCTATTCTCTTAAATCAAACGTGATTGTGTATGTGGTAACTGGTTGATTGAGTTGACTTTATCTCTAATTTAATTAATACATGGTCCATACGTGATCATATACCATTGTACATTAGCAGTTGAGTCTTAATAAATGTGAGAATTTGCTGATTAATGAGGCATTCTTGAAATGTTACCTGATTAATGAATTCTTGAAATGCCTTAAAAGAGAAATCTAAGGCGACTTAATTGCATGGAACTTTACTGTGAGAGTAAAAATTGTAAGAGTCAAAAACGCACCTTTACTGTGAACTTCATCTGCGTTCAATTGCATGGAAGATGTTATTCGTTCAACAATAACATGGCATGTTGCGAATGTTTGAATGGACTCAGCTTGTAGTAAGTATTTTATACTTTAGGAGACAATCATTTTACATGTAATAAAAGTGAAAAAATAAACGTTATTTTGCAGTTTTATGGTGGTTATGTACTACCGCAGCCAATATGCAACATAAAAAATTTCGCATTATGATAATTGATTTTTTTTATGTTGCACAGATGTTTCTGGTGGATTTACACGAGCACGAACGGAAATTTAAATGAATATGCACCACGAGGTGAGTAACTTCAAATTAATTGCTTTTATTCATTGATCTCTGCCAATTGTTTATTTGTTTTTTTTTTTACTGATTTGTCTAATGCTCTTTCTTCTGTCTTTTTTTAAGCAAAGGATGATTTCAACTTTTATGTTATAAATGGGAATATGTAGAACCAAAAAAATCTAGCAGCATTTGTTTTTTTGGTATATATGGACATGACACCACAGTAACATGATTATATTTAACGAAATATATTAACATCAATTTGGTTGGCACAAGTATCGACGTTCGGCAAATGTATGATCGGTTTGTTATTCATATTTTCTAATATTGAATTGTAATATAAAACACTTTTTTTTTAAAATCTAATGACAAGCATTGAGAAGGATTAGGCATCTGTGGAAAAATAATAATTAAAAATCATCCTTTCTTACATGACATGGTGAAATTCACATTTTCTTTCTCATAACAATTAGCTGGTTTAAAATTCCTAATCCATTTTATTCTTTTGTATTTAGATTTACTACATCTTTAAGATGATAGCAAGCAATATACACACGAGTCTAAGCATTGGATTTTTGTTTGTATGAAAACAAGTAGAGTGGTGATGGGCTTGTATGGGAAAACTATGCAAAAACCGCTGGTATGTTGACTTCTATCCGCTGTCACTTTTGCTATGTCTACATAAATCATCTTTAAGTAAGGCACTTTGCACATGTATATACGGTAAGCATTTGCCTTAGAATTCTTGAGGCATTTGCCTCAAATATCGCGAGACAAATGCCTCAGAATTCGTGAGGCGAATGCCTCAAATTTCTAAGGCGTTTGTACAACGACCGTCCTACACCGCCGACACCACATATACATGTACAGTGCACTGTAGTGGCGCTCAGCCGATGCGGGGCGGTCATCAATGGTTGTAAAGTAAATAAAATAGTCACAGAACATGTCGTATATCACACAGCGCATCATATAAAATATAATACTAAACGTCTTAGATATAAAACATACGAGATAGTAAATAACTGAATGAATCACTAAGTCAAAGTGCACAGATCCATACAGTGTACAACATAAGAAATAGAGTTATACATCAAGTGATAACTCATAAACTGTCTCTAAGTAGTAAAGACACTAGCAAGCTCTGTAGTATCATGCAGCGGAATAGCAATAAGTAAATGTAATAATATGAAAGTGCTCTCTAGCCATCCTCTATCTAGTTCCACGTGCTCATCAGACCTGTTATCCCTAATATATTCATTTAAGAGTACCTAGAGTAATAGAAAGCAAAGTATAAAATCCTGGATCAGACAATAGTCTGGTGTGAGTGATAAAAATCTCAAGTACTATAAGTCGATATACTAGGACAAAGGGTATGAAAAGATCATACATGATATGTCCCTACATCCAAAGAGTTAGCACATAACATATAGGATAGGCTACTCTATATTATCAAGATCGTGGGTGAACTACACATATAAGGGTGCATATGGGGTGTCTATATATCTACGTCATGTGACATCCCTAAGTGACAACAAAGAAGCAATCAAAACCATCATCCATCCTCACATTCACTAACTCAGTGCGTTGGATATATGATACTCTTATGACCACCCCCGTAGAGTCAAGGACTACTCATAGTCCCGGTTTCTCGGTACTCGAATCCATGCCACTCGGTATGCCAGGAACTAGACTGCATCCCTGTAAATAGTCCAAGGTAAATGGATCGAAGCATCGTGTGATCTGGGGCTCCTCGTATGCCCAAGTGAGCATCCTTTACCCCTTGCTCCACGAGTACACTCGAAACCTAGGAATATCAATAATCCCTTTGCACACGTCATCTATAGCAGAGCTCATCCTAGAACTGTTCTTACAACTCCCGCCTTATGTCGTCGCGGTTGGAAACTATTCTGGCAGTCATCATTAATCGTAGAATATCATCACTCGTCCCGTAACCTTCCTCCAATAGTTCCTTCAATCTGACCACTCTACATCCCGAAGTGTAGCTACCCATCACGAATCCATCGCTTCCTATTAAAAAATCATCATCGTCGAACTCTATGTCATCATCCCCGACAATCGCCACTAATCCATCTTCAAACGATTGTAACTTAAGCATACAAACTCCAAATGACTCGAGACTTGGAACGTAGCCTTAAGGGGCCTTCCTTATCACCCTATATCGATCTCATCAAGCTTGGGACAGAAGTCAAGGATCATCACCGATCCCTAACCATCAAACTATAAGCTCAGAAATCACCATCGGTCCCTACTTGACTCGATCCTACATTTCGCCTACAACCTCCACTACACCTCCCCATGCTCCAAAATGATTTGCGAGTCCAATGGGCTAACCCGCATGGATCGATATTGATCCATGGGGATGACACCAAAGTTAGCCAAAATCATGTGATGTTGGTGCTACTTCCTTACCTCCATTTTCCCATGCTTCGATCCATAGCTTGCATCACGATCCCATGCTTGAAGAATAAAGGAGTTCCACTGATCCCCAGGGATCATCATTGATCCCACACTTGGTATTTTGCTCAAGCACTCCCCGCATAGGGTTCTCCACCGATCCCTGCTTTGAAGTCACCACCGACCCTTACTTTGAAGTGACCACCGATCCGTGAGCTTTGCACTCACCACCGATCCCTGCTTTAAACTCACCACTGATCCTTAAGCATAGAAGTCACCACATATCACTACTTCAAATGGTTATATCTCGAGCATATGAGCTCCAAACAACGTGAAACTTGGAGGGTAGCCTTGTAGGGCCTTCCTTGTCGTCCCATATTGATCGCACCAAATTTGGAATAAACTTCTTCCTAAACTATGTCGCCATTCGATCGGTATTTTCAACCATTCAAACATTAGGCTAACATTCATACATTATATAAAACCCAAAACATTATCCAAACATCCAAACATATATATTTTAAAGAAATCTAAATCTAAGATGAAGGTTAAAGATCCATAAGAACACATTTTTATAAATCAAGTCCAAATTGTTTAAATTTCACATATATGGTAAATTATGGTCTAAAACATTTTTAGAGATTTTTATATAATTTGTAAAACATCGTTTACGGTGTATAATGACCTAATTAGCAACAGAGAGATCCGATCACTCACATAATCCTAAAGTAAGATCCATATTCCCAAATGAATAGTAGAAGGCACGGAAACCAAGGCTTCCCCAATAAAAATTCTCTAATCCCAAGTGCTAATCCCAAAAATCTCCTCTTAATGATGTAATTTGGCTAATTAAAGTAGGTTTAAAGGTTTCTTTTAGGTTAGTGGAGGTTAATGGAGGTTTTTCACTATTTTTAGGAGTAGTGAAATGATGGGGATGAGGTTCCACCAGCCTCCACTTACTCCAATCCCAAAATGGGTCAAGGGCCTTAGAACTAATGACCCTAATTACCTACTTAAGCTATTCAAAATCAAATAAAAATTCAAACAGCCATACATCTCAAACGGTAAGTCCGTTTTCTTAGTATGACAATTCTACGAAAATGGAGACCATCATCCCGATCTGATGTAAGTGGTTTCAAACCTCAATTCGGCTTCTATCTAAAGTTATAGGCCATACAAGATTTATAGGGTCAAAATGGTCACATAGAAATTCAACAAAAATCATGACTGTGAGAAATGTCCCTAAATGTCATTTTCAAAAAATTTAGAATCATACGACCTCATATGAAAATAATATAAATATTCTACGATCCTCCGATACATAGAATACAAGTCATTACACTTTGCCTTAGAAAAAATAAGGCATTTGCCTCAAAATTCATGAGGCCAATACCTCAGAAAAACTGAGATATTTGCCTTAGATTTCGTCTTAAGCGAATGCTTCAGAATTTTTGAGGCATTTGCCTCAAATTTCTATGGCATTTGCCTTAGAATTTTCTTAGGCAAATTCCTCAAAAATCTGGCATTTGCCTCGGAGATCTAAGGCAATGCCTCGGAATTTTGATGCATTCGACTCTAAATTTTTTTGGCATTAGCCTAAAAATATATATGGCAAAATTTGAAGCATTTTTTATTGCTAATCGCTATTTAATCGCTAATTGTTCAATTTATTTATTATAGGTAAATGAAGATTTCGGTGCAAAGAAGTAGCAAGATGTTGAAGTTCTTATTGGTGTAGTAAGAAAATGATGTTTTTTGGCTTTGTGCATTTTCTCAAAGCTTGATGTACAGTTGTTGTCAAAACTTGTATGGATGATGTGAAAACATGGTTTGTGGAATTTTATGAACTTGGTTTTTGAATATGTGAACACTTGGATGGGATGATATGATTTTGATTTTTAAATATGATATTATCATAATTATTGTTTGGATTTTGAATATATGTGTTTTGATTTTCTAGATATAATTGCTGTTTGATTTAAATATGTTATAGTTATCGGCCAATTTTGAACTATATGTATATTATATATATTCAAAAGAGAGATTGGGGGTGTGAAAGTATTGATAGTAGTAAATAACAAAAGACAACATTTATTACATACTATAATTTTAAAAATGTTTCATTATGTAAGGTACAAATAACAGGTTATAAAAATGTTGTAAAATATAATTAACTGCAGCAGTAAAACGTTGTAAAAGATAATGAAATAATAATTAAAAATGCTATAGAAAATTTAAAATGACATATAATAAACGTTGTAGAATATTCTTCTCAGCATTTATTAACGTTTAAAGAGCTAAAATTACAGCGTTTTATTTATGCTGTTAAAAGTTGCTTACTTTTAATAAGACAGCATTTATCAAAACGTTGTTATAGGTTTTCACAGTGTTTATTATCCACTGTAAAATGCCTTTTCTGTTGTAGTGAAAATGTTTTCTCCCTTTATATGAATACCAAAATATTTGAAAATTCTAATGAGGTACACACCATGATAAAGTGTGTTTTCATGTCTAAAAATTTTCTTTCGGACAAAGTCATCCAAAATAACTTGAGCCCAATTTATATCATATTTTCCAAAAATAGCTTAAGGAGCTTTGAAATTTTTTTGAGTAGGGTTATTGTAACTCCCCCCTAGGTGTAATACTTTGTCGTAAAATACGACTCATTAGTCTAGCTTTTGGCCTAAGATTTTTTCCTTTAAAATCATACTCTTTATCATTTGAAAACAAGTCATGCATAACTTCTCTATTTTCACAATCAATTTCAAAAGTGGAGAGGTCATTCCACTACTTTTAAAACTAAGAATTTGACCAAGAATTTCGCAATCTAAAACAATGGTAGTGTCTTTGACACTATACCAAATTTTACATTCTTCTCCTTGATAAAACTTTCCATTCAAATTAGCATAAAATATTTTAATTAAATCGGGATAACAATCAAAATCATTTTGTGATAAATCAATTAGACCAAAAATGCCATTTTCTAAAGCATGATCTTGTAAACCATAAGAATAAAACTCATTAAAATTTGAAAATCTCCCTGAAAATACTTTTCCATAAGTAGCATACTCGGTATAGGTTCCAATAGACTCTTGATCGTTGAAAATTTGACGTTTAATTCGTTTGGTAATTCTAATATCTTTGAATGAAGAGGGTTGATTTAAGGAAGTCGTTATTGGTTTGTTTTGGAGGAAAGAGAGTGAAGAATATGTTTGATTTTGAAATAAAATGTGTTTGTAGAAGATGAGGTAGGAAGGAGTGAATAAGTAGAAGTTGAATTGTCACGTGACAGGTAAAAGGTGGATTTTCAGATTTGAATTTAATCCAAAAGAGAGGGAAGTTCAACAGTTTGAATCTTGAAAAGATTCCTCAAATTCTACCAGATATATCGACATACCTTGGTGTCATATGTCAACATATATGAAAAAGTTTTCAAAATTTAAATTAAAGAAATATTATATACACTTATCATATTATATATATTTATATTCATATATGCTTATTATTATTATATATTTATTCATATATTAAGTAATTTCCAAAAAAAATAAAATATGAAATATGAAATGTAAAAAGTACTGATTTTGCTGTTTTCTTTGTTTGATCTAATTAATCTTCCATCACCGTGAAACACATATTGATATTTTCAATATCTGGTTCATTGTCACTGGATGTTGTATCAGAATCGTCCAAAGTTGTGTTTTCCATTTTACGAAAGTAGTTCATCTTTTGTATTTCCGAAATTTTCTAAAATTTTGAGTCATAAGAGCAATCTCCTTATCATTATCATCGTCATCTGAATCTTGATCGTCAATTATTGTGTTGACTACAATAGATTTCTTTTTGGTTGCTTTGTTTTCCCTTCTACCCTGCAACTTTACTTCATAGGACATTAGATTACCAATTAATTCTTTGATTTTTAATAAACTAATATCCTTGACTTCCTCTATTGCTAATGTATTTTGAACCCTTTTAGAAGAGAGTGAATTAAGGATTTTTCTAACTTGAACCTCTTCTGAGAAAATTTTCCCTAATGATAATAGTGAATGAATTATATTCCAAAATCTAGAATACATGTCAAAATCAGATTCACTTTGTTTCATATTAAAAAGTTGAAACTGGTATGTTAGTATGGAAATCTTAGTTTATTTTACTTTACTAGTACCCTCATGTGTAACTTGCAATGTTCATAAGTAGTCTTACAAATAATAACTCAATTAAATTCATTTTTATCTAAGAAGCAAAATAAAATATCCATAGCCTTAGAGTTATTGAGTGTTTGTGTCTTTTAGTCTGGTTCCATGTTGAGTATTCAGTTTGGGATTCAATATACTTACTCTATATAATGTTCCAAATATTTGAACCATTGGATTGTAAATAAATTTTCAATTTGCATGTCCAGTAGGTATAATTACTACCATTAAATAGTGGAGGTCTAGTAGTTGATTATCCTTCTACAAAGGTATTAAAAAGTGTACTATTAATGTTACTAGCCATTTATACTTTTCAAAAATCAAATAATGAGTTTTTGAAAACCTAACACTCTAATACCAAACATGGGAAATGGATTAGTATAAATTATACTAGTGTGAACGAATCTTAAGGCTACTTTAGCACTAGAGTGGGTAAATAATGTTTTATAACTTACATCGAAATTTTTTAAATAGTTTCAAGATTTAAATCAAAACACAGATATATATTAACATGTAGTCATATATATACATACACAGACACACACACACATATATATATGCAATAAAAATAAAGTAAAAGTAAGAGAGATGACACTAGGAGTTTTATACTGGCTCGGATTGACCAATCCAACGTCCAGTCCTGTACAGTATATGTACAGATTTCCTTTCCAATGCCTACTTTAATCAGGTTGCAAGCAACCCAGAATACAATCTTGATTTCAAGGCAATAAGATACACCCTCCCGACTTTTAGAGCTCAGGGTAGAGTCACTTGATTTAATCGGGCAATAAGGTCACCCGCTTGATTCAAATGAGCAATAAGCACACCCACTTGATTTGAACAGGCAACAGTCGCTGTAACGACAGGCTTTTTCGACCCTCAAAATTCAACACTAATACATCCACGGTATTCATGTGTCGAACATCCAAGTGCCAGAAAGTCAGATTGTTGGGCTGAAAGAAAGAAAAGACAAAATAGAATCTCACATCGTATATGATATAAAAATGATCTTTACAAAAGAAAAGTGTAACATACATAAATTAATCGGGGTAAACTAACCTATCATCAGCCTGGACGGTTATAACAGTCTATCCTCAAACTGCTGATAAATACAGAACACGGAATACAACGGAAATAAAAGATACATGAATACATTTTAAAGGCAACCAGCTTGTCCCTTGAAGCTCTAAAGCATTCATCGCAAAATCCGGAAATATGCTCGGGTTGACCTGAGCATTATAAGAAAATAACATCCAGATCAGTCTGGTAAACCAGCGTGAGAAACACAAATCATATGGATTTTTACTATTAAAAAACCTTTCACTATGAAGGTATCTCGTAAGACCACGTCGCACATAAACACAGATGTGTTTTTACCTTACGATAACTAAACCATTTTATAAGAAACCTTATGATATTATAATAATGTCTAGGGGTTTAAATTAAATATTTAATCATGGCCAAAATAGTTACATTAATTACATTCCAGCATCTTAAGTATACAAAAAAGTCCTTAAAGGCACGCATTAGAGAATGGATTCCATACAATGACTGGGCTATTGGAGTACCGCCTGTCATAGTACATCTCTAAAACAATGTACCGTGATCGAAAATCTTTTGACCCCTGCCAACACAGAGTTGGCCTGCCCCTCTAATATGACAAGCTAGATTACATCATCCTTCGGGTACATAGGCTACAAATAGATGCAACAGGCCATGGACCCACCCGTTCGTGCATACCAAATCTGTAAATATCGATTTAGATCGAGGAATGATGCTCCTAATGGTAACTAACCACAAAACTCTGTTGCATATCCCATGTTTTAGTCATTACCAAGGCGTGAGGCTTGTGAGGTCACGATTACATTTTTCCTCTCTTAGCAGATCCCACTTGGAATCCTAACACTACTCTCCAGGCAACAATGCAATGCTAGCATTTATCCATACAAGTTGTTCAGGATATGAAAAAACCAATGGCACTGCTTCAACTACATCCTTAGGATTAGTAGCAAGTAGCCCCTGCACTTCAAAGAACTTTATCTTCGATTCCATCATCTCGAACCAATCACAAACTTCTTCTAAAGCATAGAACATGCATATGGTTTTGTGAAGTGGTTATGGTTTCGAATCGTCTCATACAAGTACACTCCCTCGCTTACCAGTCGCTCCAAAACCAATCGATAGATTCTGGCAAAATCAACTATGTTTCTTTTGGAATTAAACAGACAATACATAAGAACGAAGATCACCTCTTGACCATTTAAGCGGACGAATTTCCTTATCATTTGTCTTAGAAGAGAAAAACGAGTTTATATGTATAGTATAGCATCACCGAATATAATTATGCCATTTAATTTCTGTGTTTCTTCTAGATATTTCCAAAGCTATATTTGTTCAAGGTTTGATAGTCAGTTATTTAACTATCAAATAAATAATCAATCAAATCAGAGGTTTAATTTCATAAGAAACCAAGCACGGTTAAACACATAAGCAACCACTATGCCTCTTTAATTAATCCTTTCATTAATTAAAATCTCTTTTCAATTATTTGAAAAATATTCATATACATATCTCAATTGCATAAGTATATTCACAACACATCACACTTTTAATACTTAAAAAATGTATCCATATACTTATCTGAATGGTATAAGTATATTCACAAATCTTAAGGCAGATTTCCTCTTTCCCAAATTTATATTTAAATGGGTCAAAAAAATATCATTTAAAACATTATTTTCTATACCCTAAGCCACTTCCCTTTTTGGTGTTAAGCGTGGAAAGGATAATTTCCATACCACCTTAATTTATAATGAGCATTTATAAAAATCAAACCTCCTTACTTTTTATAAAACTCCTTTTATAAACCCATTCCATACTTACAAGTTCTTTTATAAACCTCCAAATTAATTATAAAACTCCTTTTATAAATCCATAAAATATTTATAGAACTCATTTTATAAATCTCAAACATTATTTAAAACTTCTTTTATAAGTCTCTAAATTATTTATAAAACTCCTTTTATAAATCAATAAAATTATGAACAAAACTCCTTTTATAAATCTCTAAAATTATCTAAAAAATCCTTTTATAAATATTTAAAATTATTTATAAAACTGCCTTTTATAGGTCACCAAATTAATTTATAAATCTCTAAAATTATTTATAAAACTCCTTTTAGAAGTCCATAAATTATTTATAAAACTCCTTTTATTGGTCTCCAAATTAATTTATAAAACTTTTTTTATGAATCTCCAAAATCATTTTTCCTTTTATCTCTAAAATTATTTATAAAACTCCAATTATAAATCTCTAAAATTATTTATAAAACTCCTTTTATAAATCTCTAAAATTATTTATAAAGCTCCTTTTATAAATCTCTAAAATTATTTAACCCAAATCTTCGGTTTCAAGATAGAACCGAACATTTTCCATAAAACGATCACTTCATATATCACTGTAAATTCACAAATGTGATTTATTATTCCAAATTATAAAAGTGATATCATTTCCCCCTTTTATAAAATATCACTTATAAATCTATTATTTTATTTATAAATCCTTCCATTATTTATAAAATATCATTTATAAATCCATTCTACCATTTATAAATCTAGTTTCTATTCAATATTTTATATCATGCCTTTCACAAATATTTATTCCAAAATATTTCTTTCTTCTTCATAAAACAGAATCACTTTATTATAAGAGATCAACTCATTTGTCTTTATAAACATATGAACTTTTCTGTATAATAAATATTTCCAAAAAGTACTTTTAAAATATTTCCATATATATTAGAAAAAAACTAACAGAAAGGTTAAAGTAAAATAGAGACATTCATAGACAATTTTCAAATAAAAATAGAAAATAATAGTATTTCAAAATACTATAATGAGGCATAGGGCTATCATACACTTAACTAGTGTTATCATTGTTTTCATTCTGATAAGAATTCAACTTTTGCGACATATCAAAGTTACAACTAATATGGCCAGGCGACCAAGCTTTTGGCACTCAATAATTTATACAATTATATAATCAAAATTAAAATCAACATTTTACTTTGCAAACACAGAAGAAGGATTTATTCTTTTCAATAGTTGTTCAATAATCCATTCAATTTAATTACATCAGAACGGGATTTTATTCTGCTAAATAATATCACAATGACGTGTAATTAATTTAACCATGTTATTATTTAAAACAACATAATTATATTAAATCAGTACTATTTTATCATAATTTCGTTAAAACTATCGAAAAGTGATTCCATAATGTTGCATTCATCAATACGAGACTAGCACTAAAATCCGAGGGTTAATCAGATTTAAAATGAACAGGATATGGCTTGTTAAAGTTAACAAACTTTACATATAATTTAAACAAATAAAATATACATTTTCTTACCCCAAACTCAACGGCCCAAGCCCACTATCATTTCATACCCGACCCGTACAATGCCTTCCCTCCTAATTTTAAAATCAATATTCTAGGAAATAAAAAACAAAGGAGACTGCCTTGGTCATCCACCTCCCACCGCCGCAAAACCATATATCACCCACGTTGCCGCCACCATTCCACTTGCCACACAATGCCTCACCTTCACCCCAATCCTTAACGAGCTCGATGTCTTACGTTGCCGTCACCATCCCAAAATTTGGACCCAAAACATATAACAACTGAAACCCTAACTCGACCTCGACCCGCCTCCTCCGATCGCCGCACCTCCTCAGACCACTTTCATCACCCTTGTGTTGTCCCCATGCAGCTCCCATAGTCGTTTCTCCCCACGACCACCACATCGTTGGATTTTGCTAGATGAATGGAAAATGTTCATCTTCCTCCCCACGGCTTTTTTTAGCCACCAAAAATCCTGAGATCATTGCCAAAATTCTAGTCCTACCGCCACGAACACAACCCAACTCTCTGATCTTCATTCCGTATTCGACGAAAAATCATCAATATTCAACCACCATTGTAATCGGACAATTCCCACCACCATATTCAATGAAACGGCGGGCGACTATTTTTAAATAATACTAGGGCGATAACGAACAATTTTCATGTTGGAAAATTTGTCAAATTGTTGATGGTTTGAGAGATAATGATTTTTGAAAGGAGGAGGATGGTATATTT
Organism: Allium fistulosum; assembly: GCA_030737815.1. Lineage (NCBI taxonomy): Eukaryota > Viridiplantae > Streptophyta > Magnoliopsida > Asparagales > Amaryllidaceae > Allium > Allium fistulosum. The sequence goes on from CM060901.1 coordinate 641,724,972, forward strand.
TCTCTTATAGAATGAAGAAAAAAGGAAAAGAAGAAGAAGAGAGGAAGAGAAGTGAAGCATGAAATGAAATGTAGTGATGATTTACTTCAAATTTAAGCAAAACTCCAAAATTCAAGACACCCCATCGCATCAAAATGCAAATCAACATTAAGGGCTTGTTGAAAAAAACTTGTTTTGGATTTGTTTTGAAAAGGTTTTGAAAAGAAAGCTTCATGGTACTATTCTACATAGTATCATGTTCACGTATAGACTATGAATGACAGAAATAAAAATACGATCACGCACAATGATGTAATATGATCATAAAATTATAATAAAATACACTGGTTATTTTATTTTGTATGATTTCAAGAATACCAATGTTTGCCGTAAAATACGTCAAACGAAAATATAAGTATTTTTAAAATTAAAAATTATGGAAAAATCCTATAAATTCGTTTAAAAATACTCCATTAAAAATCAAGTCGTTTTATCAAAAATTGATTATAATCTTTTGTTACATTCAAATCAAATTTGAATATTTAAACAAATTAATATTCTCATTCGAAATGGTAAAAATTCCAGGTCGTTACATGTTCCCCCTTAAAAAAATTTCGTCCCCAAAATTTCATCAATATCAACCCAAGAAAGAAACAAGTCCACATGAGTCCTTAGCATTTTCCTTATGCCCATACGATGTATATAGATCATCCATATGCAATATTTGATTCGATGACTTACTCAGATACACAAACTTCTCTTCCGAACTAGTATCACTCACCCGACTTCCCCAGTATGGACTATGATCAAGCTCCTTGATTAGAAACCTCCATTCTCCTTACATAGCCATATACTACGATAAAAAACATCAATAACATATCAAGATCACTCACCAAGTGTTCGCCATCAAGGATCAAGTGATAAATCGTTATTCAGGTTGGTGTAAATCACCGCCAAGTCATGTACTTGAATCTTGGATCAAGACTCATAAAAAGAAATGATCTACGTACAGCTAACATATTTATTATTATTGGTTCTTACTTATACCAATTCTGTTTTACTTCCAAAATCATTTATGAAAATATTTCATAAAAACTTAAGTTTAAAACTTGTACAATATCCTACTATATCTTGAGAGTATATATATAATATCATATTTGTTTTTACTTAAATAGGATACTCAAAAAACTTAAAACTTTTTTTAACTTACTATCTTTCATTCTAGAGATACAAACTCCATTTATATATTTTCACAAACAATTAGCTTCAAGTTCTCAACTAATTTGGAAGTTTTCGACAATCCAAAATTGTCAAAAATTCCATTTCATTTCAACAAATGGAAACTACCCAACAACATATAATGAGATGCACAAACAAATTACCCTAATGCATATGATACATGCATCCATAAAATAACTTAACAGACAACTTCAGAACCAAACACCTGGGTTTTATTCAACTCATTTTAAAATAATAATAACATATCTCCTTTGGTATATCAAATCATACTTTTAGGATTAAACCAAAATCTGTTTTACCAAAACACTATATAACAAATTACTATAGTAGCATCCCCTACTTAAAAACTCAAAAATGAACATCGATGATGCTGCAGTCATCACCAGAATTATTTTTCAGCGACAAAAGTGAGTTCAATGCTTTTTATCTATTTTAAAATCCCTTTAAAATATTTCTATTCACAAAAACTTTCGAATATTGCTATTATTATTTTCTCTAAAACTTTGAAAAACGATTTTCTAAATACCCGGATTTACATTCTCAACTTCTCAGTTTAAATCCTTTTTATTTATAAACCATACTTGTATAATTTCACTTTCTTATATAAAATCTTTTCACAAATGCACACCTTTGTTTAGATTAAAATAAAATCTTTTATTAAAATTAAATTTTAACCCAACATTATCATCGAACGCCTTATAGTAAAACTATAAAACTTAATTCACAAGGAATTCGTTTCAATGTTCCCACAATTACTATCTACTCCACCCATGTAGTGAAAAGGTAAAACTGCTCATAAACTGACCGAGCACAACCGACCAAATAACAAATAATAATAACTGAATATCATTATTTAATAAACAAACATATCATAAATCTATATAAATCTTTATAAATTATTCTTTTATATATAAAATATAACTCTAAGTAAAAATATTTCATTTGCCAATTTTAAAACATTACTGTGTTGGCTTGCCTTGCTCAAGTGTTTAGAAACTCCTATCGATAACGTTGATCAAGCACATCGACCAAAATTCATAAGCCGCTTAACAGACCAATCAATACAATATAAAACAATTTTATAGCATAAACAGATACGCTCTCGTATATAATACACTCAAACTCATTATAGGGTGTTACTAACTCTATCTCTAATGAGTCTACCCACCAAGGCCTAGATGTTCGCTCAGTCTAAGCTCTGACACCACACTGTAAAGACCAGACTTTTCGACCCTCAAAGTCGACACTAAACATCCACGGTATTCACATGCCAAACATCCAAGTGCTGGAAAGATAGATTGTTGGGGTGAAAGAAAGAAAAGACATAGCAGAATCTCACATCGTGACGAGTAATATACAATATAAAAATGATCTTTACAAAAGAAAAGTGTAATATACAAACATCAATCAGAGTAAACTAACCTATCATCAGTTGGACAGTTATAACAGTCTGTTCTCACAAATGCTGATAAATACAGAACAAGAAATATAGTGGAAATAAAAGATAAGTGAATGCGTCTTGGAGATGTCCAGCTCATCTCCTAAAGTTCTAAAGCATCCATCACTAAATCTGAAAATATACTCGGGAAAACCCAAGCATTATAAGAAAATAACGCCCGGATCAGTCTAGTAAACTAGCGTGAGAAACACTAATCATATGGATTTTTACTGTTATAAAAACTTTCACAATAAAGGTATCAAGTAAGACCACGTCGCACATAAACATGGATGGGTTTTTACCTTATGATAACCAAACCATTTTATAAGAAATCTTGTGATATTTTAATAATGTCTAGGGTTTAAAATAAATATTTAATCATAGTTGAAATGGTTACATTAATTACATTTCAGCATAGTTAGTATACAACTAAGTTTGTAAAGGCACGTATTAGATATTGGATTCCGTACAATGACTGGGCTAGTGGGGTACTGTCCGCCCTAGTACATCTCTAGAATAATGTGCAGAGGTCGAAAACCTTTCGACCCCTGCCAATACAGAGCCATCATGCCCTTCTAAAATGACAAGCCAGATTACATCATCCCTGAGCTACCATGACTACAAATAGAGGCACCAGGCTATGGACCCACCCGTGTGCGCATACAAAATCCATAAATATTGATCTATTTCAAGGAATGATGCTCCTAATGGTAGCTAACCATATAGCTCTGCTGCATATCCCCTGTTTTAGTCATTACCGGGGCATGAGTCTTGTGAGGTCACGATTACCTTTTTCCTCTCTTAGCTAATCCGATATGGAATGCTAACACTGCCCTCCAGACAATAATACAATACTAGCATTCATCCATACAAGTTGTTCTGGATATGAACAAATTGAAGACGCTACTTCTACTACATCTTCAAGATTAGTAGTATGTAACCCTTGCACTTCAATGAACTTCATCTTCGATTCCATCATTTGGAACCAATCATGAACCTCTTCCGAAGCATATAATATGCATATGGTTTTGGGGTGGTTATGGTTTTGAGTCATCTCATATAAGTACACTCCCCCACGTACCGATCGATCCAAAACCAATCGTTAGATTTGGGTAAACTCAACTCCAGTTCTTTTGGAAATAAACAAACCATACATAAGAGCAGAGATCACCTCCTAACCATTTAAGTGGACAGATTTTCTTATCATTTGTCCTAAACGACCAAAATGAGTTTATACATATAATATAGCATCACTGAAGATAACTGTGTTATATAATTCCCATGTTTCTTCTAGATATTTCTATATTTATATTTGGTCAAGATCTGATAGTCGGTTTTTTAACTATCAAATAAAAAATCAATCAAATTAGAGGTTTAATTTCATAAGAAACCAAGAACGGTTAGACACATAAGCTTCCACTAACCCTCTTTAATTAATCCTTTCATTAACTAAAATCTCTTTCCAATTATTTGAAAAAATTTCATACACTTATCTCGACGGTATAAGTATATACACAAAACACCATACTTTCAATACTTAGAAAATGTATCCATATACTTATCTTAACGGTATAAGTATATTCCCAAATCTTAAGGCAGATTTTCTCTTTACAAATTTATATTTAAATGGGCCGAAACAAATATCATTTAAAACATTATTTACTATATCTTAAACCATTTCCCTTTTTGGTGATAAGTATGGAAAAGACAATTTCCATACCACCATAAGTTAAAATAATCATTAATAAAAATTAAATCTCGTTCCTTTTTATAAACTCCTTTTATAAACCTATTCCATATTTAAAAGTCCTTTTATAAACCTCCAAATTAATTATAAAACTCCTTTTATATGTCTCCAAAATTATTTATAAAACACATTTTATAAGTCTCCAAATTATTTATAAAACTCCTTTATAAATCTCTAAAATAATTTATAAAACACCTTTTATAAATCTTCAAATTTTTACAAAACTCCTTTTATAAATCTCAAAAATTATTTATAAAACTCCTTTTAGAAATCTCCAAAATTGTTTATAAAACTCCTTTTATAAATATCTAAAATGATTTATAAAACTCCTTTTATATCTCCAAATTATTTATAAAACTTCTTTTATAAATCTCTAAAATTAGTTATCCCAAATCTTCGATTTCGAGATAGAACCCAACATTTTCCATAAAACGATAACTTCATATATCAATATAAATTCAAAAATGTGATTTATGATTCCAAATTATAAAAATGATATCATTTCCCTCTTTTATAAAATATCACTTATGTTAACAAGAAATCTTGTCAACACCCCCAAAGTAAGGTTAGAAGAGTGACTGACTCCTTCGAAATCACTTTCGAATTAGTTGGAGTAATCTGAGGTCGTAACTCAATGGGAATCGAAGAGGTTTAACCGATTCGAAAGGGTCCTATTCCTTTGAAAGGCACTGGTGTGTGTATTCCATTAAAGAGATCATATGCAAGTAGTGAATTAGACTTCATTTATTCAAAAGTGTCAAGTATTTACTTTATTGATCATTGATATGAATACAAGGGCTAAAGTATTACAATGAAGAGAAATCCCCAGTTTTATTTCTAAATTAGGGTTTACAAACTCAAGAAAAGAATAAGTGTGGAAAGAACGAATTTGGATCTCCTAAAACAATAACCCTAGGGTCTTATTCATAGGTGCAGGCTGGACCCTTTCGCATTAGTCCTTTCGACTTAGTCGAAAGGATGTCTTCATGACCTTCCGTCACTGTTGAATCTAGAGCACCCCTCTAATGCTGCTTTCGAATAAGACCTGGATGCCTTCGTCTCCATCAGAAGCTATAAGAATGTCCCTCATGCTATTGCAAATGTGTTGGATAAGCACGAAAGGATGTCCAAACATGTTCAGAAGGTACTTTCCAATACTTGCAAAAGATGATGATGCTTTCTCTGTTTTAGCTTGATCTTTCTTCCATCATTGGGTATTGAATCATTTTCCATGCATCTTTGGAGGATTTCGTCACTATCGAAAGGGTATTTTCTTGGTTTTGAAAGGGTTGTGGCATAGTTGAAGGCTTCCTGGACCTCTCCATTGTTATTAAGGTATGGTGCTAACATGATAGGTCATTACTTGAACAAGTGAAGAAAGATCATTACGAAAGGTCACTTGAGGAGGCCTCTTGATGGACAAATGATTGTTGTAGAAGGTGGCTTCTGAAGCCAGTCCCCTTGATTAATGTGGAACCCTTCTTTAGATACCTTTGGAAGCACTTACTTGGTTGGTTTCAAAAGGCATTTTTGTTGACCCCTTCGGAAGCATCGGGTTCTTTCCACAGTTGCGGAAGGTAGCTTTTAATGAAGTAATTGTTTCTTGTAGAAGGTAGAGGGTGGTGGAACAAATCATTTCGAAGGGTTTGATATGTGTGGAAACTTGTCATTTTGATACCTTCGAAAGATTTTTTTAACACATGCGAAACTCCTTTAGGCGTGCGGAACTAACTATTTTGAAAGTGAACAACTGAGGCGGAAGGGTAGTTTTATCCCCCTTCGACCCCTTTGGAAGCCCATAGTTCTTTCAATACTTATAGAAGCATTTTTTCGACTCTTTCGAAAGGCCTTACTGTCACTATAGTTCTTTATGATTCTCTCATTTGTAATCTCTTAGGCTTCGATAGGGTTGAAGTGATTTTTGATGATAACATTGGCCCCCCTAGCGAAGGGATGCTCTTTACATTTCAAGTCAACTGTTTCAATCCAGCACCTTCCATTGCTTCGGCATAGAGTTTTCCCGCCTATTGGTATTCCTGAGTGAATCTTGGCCGTTTATTGAAATGTGATCGAATGGTTTTCCTTACATTTGTATTGCTTATTAATTATGTTTCCCTCTTCCTCCTTTTCATTTACCTACAATCAAAAATCTTGGAGCAAGAATCAAATCTTCTAATCTCTCACTAAATTCACGATTTTAAGAGGAAAAAATTCAAACCTAAGGTGAGCATCCATTATTCCATATTAGAAATTAGTTTTTCATGTTTGATTTTGATTTCATTTTTAGAGTTTAAGTTTATGTTACCATTTTGAATTTTGAAATGGATTCAAGATTTTCATTTGTGTAGGATGATTCTAACCCCAATTTTTATGCTGATTTTGACTGATCTATGGCATCAATTATGGTTCGAACTTGAACCTGCCAAATTTTGGGTTATTTGCCGCTGGTGTATATAGATTCAAGTTCAACACCTATTATGCCCAATTTTATTCACCTTGGAGGATATTAAAAGTTAAAAATTAATGTCCCTTACTGTTAATTGAATTAAGAAAAATATATTTTCTGTTATTGTCGAAACCCTTAATCAACTTAGTCGAAACCCTAAAATTAGGATAAGCACATCTGTTTGCATTATTTCAATTGACACTTCCAAAATTCTATTATGCCTTTCCGACTTATTTGAAACCCATAATAGTTAATTGGAATGTATCTATTATCACTTTTTAAACATAAACATTGTCGAAATATTTCGATGTTCTTTCGTTAGTGTCAAGCCACTTTGTTTCAAGTCTTTCGACTTGATTGGAGTATGGAGTTTCGAAAATGTTGTATTTTCAAATAGATATTGCATGGATTGCTGCACTTATTATAAAATAGAGTCAAATATGTGGGCTTCGACGTTGTCGAAGGGTATGTCCTGGTGGATGTATGCCATAAAATGGGGAATGTTGACATTGGTTTCGGCACTGTCGAAAGCTCAATGATTCACACAGTTCTAATTAACTTTGACCCCTTTCGAAGGCATGGAACCAAATGCTTTGGTGGGTATTTGGGCTATTTTAAAGGCTTCCAACACCTTCAAAAGGTGTTAGTACAGGGATAAATCATAACTTTGGTGAAATTTTATCACCTGGCAGGAATGGGTATAAAAATTTCTAAGAAGTCCGACAAGGATATTATTCCAGAATTAGAATCTTCTCCAAAGAAGCTTGAAGTGGTTTTAAGGCACTCTCTCATAACTTCTCAAGATGAAGCAGATGCGATCCTCAAATATTTTGGGATCACAGGAGTTGAAGCTATCTCTCTTGGCGATAACAACACTATTCGAAATCCTCCTAATGGATACTTTACTTATACCGCCATCCATATTTGGCATGGAGGTCTTATCCCATTTCCAGAGTTCTTGTTTAGATTTTTAAGTCATCTGGCATAGCTCTAATCCAGTTATCACGTAGCATATACACATATCTTATCTCTTTGGAGCTCATGGCCTTAGAGTCAAGAATTCCTTCTCTAAGTGCTGAAGTTCTTAACTACTTAGTATGCTTCATCAAACTTAGTAATTTGAATAGCCAGATTATTCGGGCTAATCCTCTTAAAAAGTTGGTTTCAGAAGGAATAAACAAGTTTAAGGATTAGGAAACGTAGTTCTTCTACATTAAATGCTTTCCGAATATTAGTGGAGCCTTTTCTTCTCCTCGTAAGTAGTCCTTATTAATTTGTTTTCTTTTGCTGAATAATGTTTTCTTATTAGGCCCGGCTCTAAGGATCTTGACGATGAAGGCAAGAGAATAGCAAAGTCACTACCTCAAACTGCATTGGGAATAGGCTTACATTGCTGACTCCTAGAAACCTCCAGAAACATTCCCTTGTCCCAGAAGGCCAGAGGATTCTTGGACAACCCCCTCTTATCCAACATACTTCAAAAAGCAAATGCTTTTTAGCTTTTGCTGACCCCAAATTTTTTTTCATCTTTGTCCCCAGTTTGTCCAGATCTACATGGTAAACTTAAGTGTATCGTTTGTAACTTGCCATCGTATTATTCCTTGGATTGTTTTGCTAATCTATGCTTTTTGGTTTTAACAGTGGCTCCTCCAATTAAATTAACTACAAGTGATCACCCCCTCCATCTTTAGAATCTGGTGCTCTAGCTCTGATTCAAGCCATTGGGCCAAGAATGATTGCGAAAAGGAAATTGAGCGGAGTGACTGCCGCAGGCTCTGCTCCCAAGAAAGCCAAAATTACTGATGTCCAATCTTTTCTTACCCCAAAAGAGGATGAATTTGTTGGTGCATGTAAGGTTTTAGAGGGTCCTACCCTTAATCCCACTTCTTCTGTGGACGACTTACCTTCTGCAACTGCTGATCAAACCAAAATGGTTCCTTTGAAGGATGACTTTATGTCTCATATTGTTATATCTAATTCTCCCAGCGTTATTGAGCAAATGTAGAAGGATGTAGGCACTTCAACTCCTTCCCATGACTTGAATCCCTCAAGACCCTCATCACTAGCGTCTTCCAATGAATTTGAGAATGTTGTGCAATCAATTTTGTGCTCTCCATAATTTTCTTTTATTCAGTCGCCCACCTCTGTACTAGATCCGTCAAGTCATTATCGATCTCTTATCGAACAACAACTTCTGGTATATGCTATACTACTTGCTTTTCTTATTGCTACTTTTATACTAAATCCTAACTGATATTTAACTTTTTCCTTTTAGATCACCAAAAGCTAGTACTCACTTCAAAAAAATGTTTCTAAGTCCTCTGCTGAGACGTCAAAGCTCAAGGAAGAAGTCTTAATTTTAAATAATCAAATCACTATTCTGATTATTGCAAAAGATAACGTGGTAAGGGAACAAGAATGGCTGAGTGCTTCTCTTACTCAGGCATAATCTACAATTTTTGATGTGAGGAAGGCTAGACAGATCTTAGCTGATGAAGTCTTGGCTTTGAAAATGACTTTGAAAGAGTTCGAGGATGAAAAAGCCTTGGTTAACGCTAGACATGTTTCTCTTAAGAAGAAGTGTACTTCTCTTAAAAAAGAAGTTAGAGAAGAAAAACGATTCTTTATCCAAGGTTATCAAAACTATTTCTAAGGCTAAGAAAAAAGTGTTTCAATTTCTAACCACTTCTCTGAATGATATTATCATAAATTCTTGTAAAGATGCACTCATGTTAGCCTATTCAGATAGCATAGAGAAAGTGCCCAGATTTAAGTTTTCCTTCTCTCAACCCTGTGCTAGTTAAAAGAATTATGGCTAAAATCAAGGAAATGGAGCAAAGGATTGAGGTTCCTGACAAGGAGGAAATTGATGCCTCCCGGCTCCAATCTTTTGAAGTCCCTCTTATGGAAGAGGATTCTAACTCAGATGAGGAGGAAGACAAAAAGGGTGATGAAGTCGTCATTGATGAAGATGATAATGACGACGATAACCCTATGATGATGATAAAGGTCAGGGTGCTGGTGGCAATGAGGGCAATCACGATGATTCTCATAAAGGGGATGACGGTGACACTTCTAAGGCCCCAAATAAAGTCAACCCTGATTCTACCCTCCCCTCCCTCCTTCCCCCGAAGTGGGTCAGACTGAATTCCCTAACACCTCTGATCCCAAAAGAAAAGATGCCGATTTTGATGCTGGAGAGCAAAAAGGGAAGAATCAGGCCTTACAGACTTTGATTCCAGTTTCTTAGGTATGGAATTCTTTATCAAAATGCCTCTCACTTCCAAGATAACACTGGCTAATATCTTACTATTTTAGATAAGGAAGAAAACCATACACCTTTATAAGACAAATCTTGAAAGGAAACAGGCGGAAATAAATAGCCTATATAGGGAGTTAGATAAACAATTAAAAGAACACAATGCACTATCTAACAAGTATTATAAGCTTAATAAAAGTGCTGTAGTATTAGCATCTTTTAAGGATCAAGAAGCCGCCCCTCGACTGAAAAGGGCACATCTTTGTTATGACAAGCTTTTGGAGAGAACAAAAAATTGATGACACTCTTTTGAATATTAATGAAGACGGAGATATTTTGGTAGAATTTTTGTACAAAGCTTATTGTAGACATCCAACTGTAGATTTCTCATACTTGGGTGATTTTAATAGGGGCCTACTTAGATACCTACATAAGAGATATTTAGACGAATACGGGATTGATCCCCACCTGGGGGCTTGCTGGAACATACCATGGGTCAACTCAATTCCTCGCACATTGCCTCTAGAAAAACTTGAATATTATAAGAATAAGTTTGTTTCTGAATTATTTAAAAATTCAAACTTGTATGAACTAGAAGAAAATTAGTAATCATTTAATCATATTGATATGTGGAATTTCTGTATTAGTTTTTTTTATACTTAGTTTTATTTTTGTTACATTATTACAGAATAAATATCTCTTATGCAGCCTTATTACTAGGGATTACCTAGGAAAATATATCAAATCAAGAAGAGATTACTTAGAAAAGGCCTCGCTCTTGAAATCCTTAAGATTGGCCAGAATTTTTGTCTTGGAGATTTACAAAAGCTTTATATGTAACATCCCTAACTTCACTTCGATTTTATGGGCAAGGCAAAGGAAAAGCTCATTAAAGAAATTTGGAAATATCATACTAAATTAATTTATGGTCGTGATAGTCCCTCAGCTGGAGAATGGGATTATAGCAAATGTCCTACAACTATTACCCTAGAAAGATTTAATGCCACTTTTGAATCGACGATTACTCTTTCCGCTAACTCCTTAGATAAGGTCAAAAATGATGTTCTAGACTTAAGTGTGATAGGGAAAAGAAAATAATTGATTATAACAATGATGTTGTACCTTTTGTTTTGGTTCTTCAAGAGTTGTAACCCCTACTGTTGTAATAAAAGAAATTTGTTCTTTGAGTATTGATTTCTTTTTTTGTTTGTTTGAATAGGAAACACAGTTAGCAATTATGTTACTCCAATCAGTTTCTTCATCTCGTATCATCAATTTTAGAGATAGATTGATTATGGATCTTGAAAAGAGGAGCTTATCTAAAGATCTTTTGTCTTCCAGACTCCAAGATAATACTCAAGCGCTGGAATGGCATAGGTAATTTTTGCTTCAAAAGGTGATCACAAGAGGCCTTAATGATCAAATTGTCTCGAATCGTACATTAAGAAGAAAGATGAGATGGTTTCTCAATTGAAACGTCAAATTAAATCAAATCCTTCGGCCGACTTCAATCATGAGATGTCAAAACTTTTCCAACTGGTAAGTGATTTGGAAATAAAACTAAAGGATAGTCAAGCACAGTGTAAATCTTTGGAATTCATCATAGGAGATGATATTCCGAATATTAATTTACCAGTTTCTCCAATCACTTTATCTATTGGGGAATCGATAAGGTCTTCTTCCTTAGCTATTCGAAAATTCCCCGCTACAACAAACCCTCCTCCAGGTTTAGATGAAAAAGTAGTGGGTGAACGGTGCATAAAAGTTAAGTTTGAGATGATGAAATATTTTGACAATCAACAGAAAGAAAGATACTCACAACGTATCAATGAGTACACGGTCAAAATTTAAAAACTTGAACATGAAAGATATCTCCTTTAAGAGAATATTGCTGATTTAAAAATACAAAACAACGCTTTCAATCGTGCTCTAAAACTCGTATCGAGTCCATCGATGATGATGATGAAATTAGGAAGAAGGAAAAGAAACTCAAAGAAATTCATTGTATAGCAATATGCCATATTATTGATCCCTTAACTGTTAAGAATTTAGATAAGGTTGTACAAGATCTTTGAGGCACACGCTTGTATTGTATAATATTCTTTGTAAATAATTTTATAGATTATGTAAATTATGTAAATATCACCAGGCCTGTAGCCTTCATCTGTACTTATAAAATCATTTTTGAATTTGCATCTCGACAGCTTTGACTACGGTTTTTTTGTGTTTGTTGAATCATTTGGTCTTCCTTATCAATCTTGTTTTCCAGCAAAGTAGAAAGCAAACAACATTTCCTATCGTTAATTCAAAATTTATATAAGAATATGTTCAGTAGTTTGTCCATATTATTGGACATAGTATTAGAATTCCTAATAACATAATTCCAGAAGTCCAAATCTGTGAATAATGGAAATAATATATCTTCATCTAAAGATAAGTGATGATAAATCCACAGTTAAGAACGATTAAATACTGGAAATTCTTGTCTAACAATAATAGAAGCCCCGAGATTTAACTTGGGTAATGATGAGAGAAGACCAGAAATTAGTCTCTGTTTAATAGAAGTCCAGAAATCCGATTATGAAAATAATAGAGGGCCAAAAATCAAAATCCAACCTTAATAATAGAAGTTTAGAAATCTTCTTTTAGAAATAACTGATAGAAGACCAATAAAAATTGTTTGGTAATAATAAAAACCCAGAAATCATCATTTGAAAATAAGTCATAGAAGACCGGGAATTCTCGGTTAAGGGAAAATAATAGGAGTCCAGAAACCCTTTTCTGAAAATAATAGAGGACATAAAACTCAGATTCAGGTATTGATAAGTGTACTCCGAAAGTTAATAGTAGAAGACCCGAGACCCAGATTCATGTATTAATAAGTGAAGTTCAGAATCCATCTTCTGAATATTTGCCAAAAACCATAATTTCGTATGTATTAATGAAAGTAGTCCACGAATTATCGTCTGGGAATAATAGAAATCCAGAAATCCGCTCTCGATTCTTTTGATATGCGCCATCCTTTAAGGTTTTACATATTTTTAATGCCTTATGTGCCACTCCTTGGGCTTGGACGTCTTAGTCTCTTGTTTTCCGGTGCACTTGGTTAGCTTATCCACAAGCAGGACCCAAGGACTTACCCGACCTCCCTTAGGGAGGCGCTCCAGCCAGACCTTATAGGTGGGACTGAAGGCTTGTCTAGTGCCATGACCAGGCCATAATGTGGCGGGATCAAGGTCTTATTCCATCCTTCCTTCAGGAGGTGCTCCAGCCAAGCCTTATAGGCGGGACTAAAAGTTGGTCGATGCCTTGACCTGGCCATAGCGTGGTGCGTTCAAGGGCTTACTCCGTCCCCCCTTCAAGGGGCGCCTTGATCTGGCCATAGCGTGGCGCGATGAAGGGCTCAGAGATACTTTAACCTAACCATAGCATGGCATGGATAAAGGATTACTCTATGCTCCCTTCAGGAGGTGCTTTGACCTGGCCATCTTGGCATGGACAAAGGCTTATGACCGTTTTAAGGTAATTTCCAATTTTAAGAAGAATCTTACTCCCAACCATGTAGATTTTCTTATTCGCATGAGTCTTTATTGAATTCATCTAGGATTGCTTTACAAATCTATTGATCTTTCCTTGTCTGAAAAGGTTAATGATCATCCCTTCAAGAGATTTGCATTGATTGGTTTTTCATGTCCCTTCATCATATGATAATGGCAGTAAAGTCCTCCCAGATTAATTTTGTATTTGGGCTTTTTCTTTTTAGACGGCCAATAATTGAGTTCCTCTCTTGTTAGTAAGTAGATGTTCTCGATTGACGTAGTCAAGTCGCATTCCTAGGGAGTCTTGATTTGAAGCTTGTCTTTTGAGGCTGCTTTCTTGATCTTTTGTTGCTTGATTCAGGTGCTTCACCCACAATGACCAATTTTCTTTTTAAAATCTTTCGAAGCTCATATGGAGGTAATGGTCCACTTGTTACCCGATGCCATTTCTAAGCAAACGTATAGTAATCAACCATCATTCCTTCTTCAAAGATAATGCCTTTAGTATAGAATTGAATAGACTTCCTCATTTGATCAAACAAGTTATCACCCCTACTTCTTGCTTCTCCAAAAGAAAAGATGGGTGTTGGGCCAATGTGGAATGGGTTTAAGCTCCAATTTTTTGGATCATAAGATTCATCTTTCTTCTTTTCCATGATTCTTAAAGCCTCCAATCTTAACATTTGTTCTTCATATAGCTTAGAATCTTTAACAATTTCATGAGAGAATCCAACCAAGTGTGGTTCTGAAGATCCTTGCTCGGACTTTTTGATTTTGTTGAGCATTGTGGTGTAGGGTCTAAGGTTAGCTTGAAATAGAATAGGGACAGGGTAAAGTAATGTTGGGAATTCGACAAAGTCGGAGATTCGAGCCCTTCTTCTAGCGCCAAAAATGTTAACAAGAAATTTTGTCAACACCCCAAAGTAAGCTTAGAAGAGTGACCGATTCCTTTGAAACCCTTTTCGAATTAGTTGGAGTAATCTGAGGTCGTAACTCAATGGAAATCAAAGAGGTTTAACTGAGTCGAAAGGGTCATATTCCTTCAAAAGGAACCCCTTCGAAAGGCACTGGTGTGTATATTCCATAAACAAGATCATATGCAAGTAGTGAACTAGACTTCATATATTCAAAAGTGTCAAGTATTTACTTTATTGATTATTGATATGAATATAAGGGCTAAAGTATTACAATGAAGAGAAATCCCTAATTTGATTTCTAAGTTAGGGTTTACAAACTCAAAAAAAGAATAAGTGTGGAATGAATGAATTCGAATCCCCTAAAAACACCCTTAGGGTCTTATTCATAGGTGCAGGCTAGACCCTTTTGCATTAGTCCTTTCGACTTAGTCGAAAGGATGTCTTCATGACCTTTCGTCACTGTTGAATCCAGGGTGCCTCTCTAATTCTGCTTTCGAATAAGTCCTGGGTGCCTTTGTCCCTATCAGAAGCTATAAGAATGTCCCTCATGCTGTTGCAGATGTGTTGGATAAACACGAAAGGATGTCCAAACGTGTTCGGAAGGTACATTCCCAATACTTGCAAAAAGTGATGATGCTTTATCTATTTTAGCTTTCACAACACTTGAATCTTCCTTCTGCCATTGGGTATCGAATCGTTTTCCATGCATCTTTGGAGGTTTTCTTCACTATCGAAAGGGTATTTTCTTGGTTTCGAAAGACTTGTAGCATAGTTGAAGGCTTCCTGTACCTCTCCACTGTTATTAAGATATGGTGCAAACACGACAAGTCATTACTTGAACAAGTGAAGAAAGATCATTATGAAAGGTCACTTCTTGATGAACAAATGATTGTTGCAGAAGGTGGCTTTCAAAGGCAGTCCCCTTGATTAATGTGGAACCTTCTTTTGATACCTTCGGAAGCACTTACTTGGTTGGTTTCGAAAGGCATTCTTGTTGACACTTTCAGAAGCATCGGGTTCTTTCCACAATTGCGGAAGCTAGCTTTTACTGAAGTAGTTTCTTGTGGAAGGTAGACAGTGGCGAAACCAATCATATCAGAGGATTTGATATGTGTAGAAGCTTATCATTTGATACCTTCGAATGGTATTTTTAACACATGTGAAACTCCTTTAGGCGTGCGGAACTAATTATTTCGGAAGGGATCAACTGAGGCGGAAGGGTAGTTTTATCCCACTTCGACCCCTTCAGAAGCCCATTATTCTTTCAATACTTGCAAAAGCGTCCCTTCGACTCTTTCGAAAGGCCTTGCTATCACATAGTTCTTTATGGTGCTCTCATTCATAACCTCTTGGCTTTGACAGGGATGAAGTGATTTTTGATGATAACAATTTATAAATCCATTCTTTTATTTATAAATACAATTTATAAATTCTCCTACTATTTATAAAATATTATTTATAAATCCATTCTTTTGTTTATAAATACCATATATAAATCTATTTTCTATTTAATGTTTTATATAAAGCCTTTCACAAATATTTATTTCAAAATATTTCTTTCTTCTTAAAAGAAATAGAATCACTTTATTATAAGTGATAAACTCCTTTTTATTTATAGTAAACAATGAATTATTTTTCTGTATAATAAATATTTCCCAAAATTACTTTTGAAACATTTCCATATATGTTAGGAAAAACTAACAAAAAGGTTAAAGTAAAATAGAGATATTCAAAAACCATTTTCAAATCAAAAACACAAATAGTAATATTTTAAAATACTATAATAAGGCTCAGGGCTACCATACACTTAACCAATGTCATCATTGTTTTAAAGAATTCAACTTTTTTGACATATCAAAGTCTCAACCAATATGGCCAGGCTACCAAGCTTTTGGCACTCAATAATTTATGAAACAAGTATATAAACGAAATTAAAGTCAACATTTTACTTTGCAAGCACAGGACGAAGATTTATTCTGCTCAATAGATATCTAAGACAATCTATTCAATTTAATTATAGTAGAATGAAGTTTTATTCTGCTAAATAGATATCACAACGAAGTATAATTAATTAACCATGTTATTATTCAAAACAATGTAATTATATTCAATCACTACTATTTTATCATAATTTTATACTTCGTTAAAATAATTAACAAGTTATATCATAATGTTTTATTTGTCAATATGAGTCTAACGCAAAAATCCATGGGTTGATCGGATTTAAAATGAACAAGATATGGCTTGTTAAAATTAACAACCTTTATATATATATATATTATTTAAACAAATAAAATATATTTTTTCTCAATGAAACTCAATGTCCTAAGCCCACTGTTTGTAACCAAATTGGTCACAAACACCCAAGAACAGGTTTATGTAGAGAAGTAAATGAAGAAAATTAAATTAAAACAAAGGAATAGAGTAAACTAATAAGCAAATCAAAACAATAATCAAGAACACCAGGATTTATAGTGCTTCCGCATCGTATGCCTAGGGAAAGTCCACTTTCAAGATTCTCTTTATTGATTCACTATTAATTTGATTATAGCAACAAACAGCAAGAAGTAAAGTAAAAACTTAGTTACAATAAAGAACTATGTAACCAGTAGTATAAAGATCCTCAGAATGACCCCCTAGGCCAATATTTATAGGTGAAGGTGACCACCAATTTCTCTAAAACTTCGGTTACAAGACCTTCTTATCCATATGGGCCCACCGTAGGGGTCGCTTGGCCCAAATCCCAATGAAGAGGGATCGGTACCGATCCCTTGATTTGTCGATTTTTTGGCGGCGATCCCTATGGTGGCTTCTTCATGTTCAGACATGTTGGCTTTTCAAATATCATGTTGATTCGACAAGTGGAACTCATGCTTTTGCTCAATCCTTGGTTTAGATCCACTTGGAGGTTATCTCTACCGAACCCTTTTAATGGATCATGCCGATCCCTCATGACCGACTCTAGTATGTCGATCCATGCCCTTCTATATATGCTAATTCAAGCTTGCTCAATCATGATCATTCCTTGAATTCCACCATGCAATGCTTATCCCTCTGATTCTACTAAGTTATGTTGATCCATCCCATCGCACAATGCTATGCCGATCTATCCTATTGCACAATGCTATTTCGATCCCTCCTATTCCACAATGCTATGCTGATCCCTCCTATTTCACAAAGCTATGTTGATCCCTCCTATTCCATAATGTTATGCCTCCATACTATTTCACAAAGCTATAACGATCCCTTCTATTCCACAATGCTATGTCGATCCCTTAAATTCCAACCTAACTCCCATATTTCTATAACCCTGCATCATCTATCTACCAACTTCGTTCAATCCTGGCTTCAAATAACCATTTGAGCTATGCTTCCAGGTTCTACAGTCGTTGCTCCATGGTTGTCCTTCTCGATAGCAGTCGAATCTATCTTGCGCAATCAGTCCAATATAACCGGGTCGGGATACCGGGTAACACTTACCTCCCAAAGTACGTCTTATGAGTAACATGACGTGCTTTGAATCGAAACAAGTCTGAATTGCCGGAAAGAAGTCCATCTAGCTTCCTAACTGATTACAATTCCTTTGCTGAATCATTTTCCAAGGCATTAAATTCTCCATTGATCGCTAAGACGCTTGGTCGACTTCCAATAATATAATTCCAATGTCGTATTCTGTTAGAAATTACAAATCCGATCATGGGGGACTTATAAAATTTTTATTACATGTATATTCATATACACGTTTTTGTCTTCGGCTCTCGGATGTGTTTGAACGTTCAAAGGTCATTGCCAATTTTTATAGTATTTTGTATGTTCGCGTTTTCAGTCAAACCTTCATGTGCACTATTGTCATTCATTTTTCACTCATCCATCATTTTTCATTTCATCATTTCATTCATTTTTTTATGTAGGGATCAGCATTCAACATGCCGACCCATTGCTGAGGCTACGCAAATAGGGATTGGCAGGTCCCAATGCTGATCCCTCCTCGCCTTTGACTCATTCAACACTCTCCTGTGACCAATTCCTTTCCTATACATATATATATAAGCCATTCTTTCTTTCCTTCTTTACTTTCTCATTTTACTTGCCTTTGAACAAAACTTCTCTTCCGAACCCAAGCTTCTACCAGCGCTCGAACCTTCAACCTTTTACAGATCCATCCACCTTCCCAATCTCACCATCAACTGATTTTGCCTTGCCTTTCAATGTTACACACAGCTAGATACTCGCCTCCATTCTAGCTCAAGCATTCATATCCTCTCATAGGTAAGGTTCAACAACATTTTTCTCTAATCGTGTGATAGGATTATTAGCCTTGAACTGTTAGCGAGTGCTTGACGTAGAGATGGCGAATGAATTTGGTGAGGCCAATGAGTGCTGGAGTAGATGTTTGGTGGGTTGGATTGGGTGTAGAAATCTCAAAGGAAGAAGAGAGGTGAGGGTTCGGTGAAGGCCTTTGGTGGAGAAAGAACTAGGAGTGGAGAAAGGCAGAGTTCGGTCTATGGTGAGATGGCAGCGGTAAGGATCGACAACCGAGGGTTCTCTTGTTTTGTTGTTTTCATTGGGGAGACGATGAAGGAAGGTTGTAGAAAGGGATCGGATAAGAAAGGTTTGGGGAGGGATTGGTATAAAGTGGCGTTGTAGAACATGGATCGGTAAAGGAAGCCTTAGATGGAGGGATAGGTGTGAGGTGGTGTTATAAGATAGGAATCAGTATGAGGCCTTTGATGGAGGGAGTGGTATAACGTGATCTAGAAGAGGGATCGGTAGGAAGGTCTTGGGGAAGGGATCGGTAGTGAAGTCTAGGGATCGGCCTATGCATTATAGACTAATCCAACTCAACTCATTCAAACACTCAACACTAATTTGCCTTGCTGAACTTGAGCATAAAATGACAATGAATGAATATAACATGCATACTTGAACTGTTGAACTCGAAATTGATCAACCAACTTCTAGAATTTTAAATATGGACAAAGCATTAAACTTGCTAATGAACTTAAGTAATAGACTTCATAATTTGATGTGCCAATAGTCGATCCCAAAGCCTTCGTTGCTGATCAATTTTATGGCCAAATGGGACGGTCATTGATGACAGTCTCTCTAGACAAAACTCCCAAGACTCATCGCTTTATTTCTCCTTTCTGATTTCAAACCATTTACATTTGTTACACACTGCACTGCACTGCACTAGTTAACACTTAACATGGGGGGAACATGTTATTTATTTTTTTCTAATCTCGATTATCTACTGAGTATAGCTGATATAAATTCTAGATGCACGAAGCGTTCAATTGACATGTCTTCCAATTCGATGACGCGACATATTGGTTCTAAAGCGAAGTCAAGTTCTACAACTATATCTGGAAGGCCTTCCCCAAGCCATCATGTAGAACTAACAGAAGCTTCTAACACACAAGCCGATCTTTTCTCCAATATTGAAGTCCTTCCGACGGAAACTATTGGCCCTGCTCCTTATGCTGTTGAGGCGCCATTCTCCTTGATAATCCAATGGATTCACAAGCTTCTCGAATTGGCAAAGCTACTCTTCGTCAGTTATGCTCAATCCACAGAATTTCGTTTGAGGATGTCTTGGTTCCTACAAGACAAGATAGACCTCACTTGCCTCCAGCCGGATATACAACATGCAATAAGTTTATGTGCTAGGCTGGATGCATTCCGCCTTTCAATTCGTTTATCTGGGAGATGTTGAGATATCTTGGGATCACCCCTACACAACTTTATCCCAACAGTTAAGCTTTTATTCATAGGACTTTCTTACCGTTCATGAATGTTCTATTTCGCCCGCCTACTCCTGGAGACATCAGATTCATTTATAATTTCAAAAGACGATTGGGAAGCCCCTCATACGTCTTTCTTGAGACTTCACCAAATTGTCAAGTTCTGACAAGCACTTGGAACAAACTCTCACTATTTAAGCATGAATGGTTCTATGTGCGATGCCCTCCTGGATTCGCAAGACGATGGTTAGAAGGACGTAAGTATTACTTCCATTTTTTTTCTCAAGTTCATTGACCCAAGTCAAAACTTTTCCTTTGAATTCACTAACATGCAGAGTTCTTTTAGGTGCTCGCCCATGCCCTGAAGCCGCTAATTTTTCTAAGGTCGTCGCTGCTATCCGTGGTACCTCCGTTGAGGATCGGGACATCAAACTCCTTGTAACCGATGAATTGCTATCTTTGTTCGGGTTATTGGAAGACGACCACAAGATCGGACTTCCTGGAAGCATGACATTACCAAAGAATATTTCCGAACGAAGAAAGGGCACAGTTAACCCCATCGTGCCCCCTACTGAGGGGGCTCGAGAAGATATTGAGGAGGTAGAGATTAAAGATTCTCAAGTCGAAAAACCAAGAGATGTCAATGCAGGCCTCGGAAAAGCGCCAATGGTTGAACCGTCACAAGTCGGATAATCCCAAACACCTACAAAGAGAAAAAAGAGGTTGGCGTATAGGCTAGGTAGAAGAAAAACCGCCTCAGACCCAGAGTTTGTTATTACTCCTCTTGAAGAGGAATCATTGTCTCAACCTTTGGAAAGTTCATTAAAGGGATTCTGTAATCTTCAAATTCCAGACGACATCATGTCTTATGACTTTCCAAACATTAACATCGAAGGACTTAACTCTCCCACCAAAAGTGGCAAAGGCATCCAACCTTCCAACAAAGGGGAGATCACGCCGATGAGCAAGGCTACCATCACCGGTCTATTAGGGGGAACACTATGACACTCACAACCACATGCACACCACTATACACTTGTTATTGTTCTTTCGTACAACAATTTCTAATGCGTTGTCACTTGGTCTTTAAAGGTGCAATGTCTCAATCAAGAGCCTTCGACCATCTCCGAAGCTCCTCAGCATACCATCGACCAAGCCAGGATTCCGAGTCCACCAGATGCATAGAAAATGACGAGGGACGGGACAAGAATTAACACTCAAGGGAGTCTTCTTATTCTTCCAAGCGCAAATCCCAATCTCACACATCTCGACAAGGCAAGCAGTCCAACTTTTCTTTCCAAAGTAGAGAGCAACCTTCCTATTATGGTCCTCATATCGCCTCGTCTCATGAGCCACATTCCGGCTCTTCAAGCTCTAGACAATCTCGTAAGCCCTATTCTGGCAAACATCCTCTCGCTACCTCTGAACCACCTTTGCTGGCCACTGCTTCTGACGCTTCCACAATAGAGATGTTAGCCGAGATCAAGGCCACTTTTCCAAAGATTTGCTTTGACGGCCTTAAATTCCTTTTCTCTATTCATATAATCTCAGGACATGCCAAGGAAAGTTCTCTAGCGTGTGTGAACGATGTATTTATGCAACATGAAACATTCATACACTTGGTCGAAAAAGTCTCTGAAGTTCCTATCGAGCAACAACATGAAATAGACCGTCTCAAGTTGGAACCAATACATGACAAGAATATAATCAAGCATCAGGACGCTGAGTTGTTAGAATTCAAAACCCAACTTGTTGAGGTGAAAAAAAGGCCAAGGAAATGGTAGAGGCAGTAAGCCGTCTGGAAACTTCTCATAAAAAAGAACTCGACGCGACGCTTCATCGCAGCGGGACACTTGCTTTAGAAAAGGAAACCTTACATAAGGAGAAAGATGTTTTAGCTCGCCACATTGAGGAACTTGAAGAATTGTTAAAGAAGGAAAGGGATGAAAAAATCGAAGCCCAAGAGAAATCGCAAAAATATTACGAAGAAGTCATTGAGGCTAGGAGCTTGAAGGCAAAAATTGATGACCAATTTTCTAAAATTGAAGCTCTTAAAGAAGAGGCCCAATAAGAAGGCCGAAAGGAGATGATCGAACAAGTCAACTCCCAAGTGGAAGCCACCATGGAGTTCGGTAGGAACGAGATCAAGTACTTATTTGATCCGCTGATCATTGAATACAATGCTAACTAAAAAGAATCGATGAATCCCGACTGGAAATGAAAAAGTTACGCCGTCTCAAACATGGACTCAGACCATGTTTGCAACAGTTCAAAAACAAAAATGTGCCCGGGTCTGAAAACCATCTGGGGTTCAAATTACAGGCCTGAAAAAGAGGACCAAATTACCTCTTATTGAGTTGAAAATTGGTAGGCATATAGTTTAACACTCATACTTGAAATTGGAAAAAGAATCATGAAATTTAAACAAGCTAGGATAAAGTTATGATGTCTCAAATTTGAACCCAGGCAGTGTTTTCACTGTAAAAATCTAGGCAAAAACATGCTCTGAATTAAAGTTCGGCAACATATTTCTATAAGCTACATGGGTCGAAATAACCTGAAATTTGGCACGAACAAAATATAACACACATAATTTAATCTGGAAAAAGAATCACACAATTTGAATAAGGTATAAGAAAGGTATGATGTCTCAAAGTTGAACCTAGAGAAGATTTCAAACCTGGGTATTATGTTGTCTATGCATTTTTTGTTCTCTTTCCGTCCGACTTTTGACTTTTACTTCATGTTTTTGTGATATTTTTGATAGATCCTATAACCGCCTATAGTTTTGTATTAAGCGTTTATTGGATATGTCGATCCACTTGAGGAAAAAAATATAGAGCACTAATCAACGTATTCAATAGATATTTAAGACAAGACTATAGATGGTCGCTCCTAACCAGCCCTATTCTCCGCATTAGCAGACAGTGTTACCCAGTAATACTCTTTGTTAATGTGGGTCTCGGGGTGGGGCGTCATAGCTTGGTTTTTTTGAACTGTTCTGTGATGTGTTTTGCATTTGAGTTGTTGTATTTTGTTCTGATAGATCCTACAGCCACCGGTAGTTTTGTATTAAGCATTTATTGGATTCGAAATCATGATGTATTGCTCGTAGAAATTCAATGGTCTGCTAATTCCAATATTAGCATTTGGAAAACCAAAGAATTAATCGAGCTATCTTACCTTGGTTTTCTATCATCCTGTGTCGAGAGTGAAATTTTTTAAACTTGAGCTTATCTATCCTCCTTTGCTTGATGAAATAATTTGTGTTGAATACAGCTCTTCTCTAGAAATTGCGAGGATGCAATTTTTATAAGGGGGAGTCTGTAACAACCCTTGTTTTAGTGATTACCTGTAAATATTAAATTATAAAGGTGGTTATAATTTAATATTGTGAAATTAAATAAATTGGAGATTTAAATTTTTTTATTTTGAATAAACAGTGAGTTAAAAATGTTGAAATAAAGTTTTGAAACTTTATTTTTGATAGTTTGTAATAAAATGAGCAAAACATGGCTTTAAGTTTGAGAAATGCAATAATTTTGATAATTATTGTCAAATGTCTCTTTTATTAATTTTTAAAAGGAGCATTTGATTTAACATGTGGTTTATTATAAATAAAAATGAGAAATTTGGATTAAAAATAAGTTTTGGTTGTAAAATGATGAAAATATGTTTTGTTATATTTAATTACACAAGAAAATAGACTTTATGTAATTTTTGAAGTTAAAAATGAAGTTTTATGTAATTATTGTGTAATTGTGCATTTAAATTAAAATAAGAATTTTTAATAGTAAAAATAAATTTTTAAAGTTAAATTATCTTTTATTTTGGTGCAAAATAATTTTTAGAACATAAATTTGTGTTGTGTGATTTCATAAGAGTGAAAACAATTCATATATTTTGTTATAACTTGTGTATATTAGTGTATAATAGATTTTGTGTGTTAATTTCTTTTTAGGCTAAGTTAATTAGTTTTGGGCTTAGCCCATTTAGCACTTAATCAGAAAAGAGAAAATGTTTCTCTCATTTCCTGTACGTACACAAAACACCTTCTTCCAGAAACTAAGAAAAAGAAACAAAACCCATTCCCTCTTTCAAAACAAAGCCAAAATCTCCCATTTTACTCAATTTCTTGCTGTAATGAACAAATTAGAGTCTATATATTTCATGTAATCTATCTCTAAACCAAATTACTTCATCAAATTCTAATTTTTAATAAGTTTGTTTGTCTAATTGAAGTTCTTGTGTTGCATGTTTGTTAAAACTCCATATCTAGGTTGTTGAAGCATCTTTCAAGGCCAAAGCATACTCCTTTTCGCCAAATTTGATCTAGTAGCTCAAGTATTTTGCAAGGTGAGTTGAATAACTTGCAAAATCTAGCTAAGAAAAAGTCTCAAATGCTTGAATCTGTACAAAATGAGCTTTTGTAATCGATTTTTGTTGATAGTTCTTTTCTGTGAATCTAGTTTGGGTTGCTTCTTTGCATGCTTATATCTTTTGATTCCGGCAACGAAATGCTGCCGAATTTCTTGCATTTGGTAGCTTGCATATTGAACTTCATTTTTGAAAATTTTGGTTGAAAAATATTGTCATTTGGATGTTCAAAATAGTGGTAGAAAATCAACTCAAACACAGATTTTGCCTGTAGAAATTTTGTTTTCTGAGTTGCTGCAAACATGGCCTGAGTCCATGTTTGAGATAGCGTAACTTTTTCATTTCCAGTCGAAATTTGTACTAATTTTGTACTATATGCGTACTAACATTCAGCTCAATCCAAGGTAATTGTTCCTCTGTTTCATGCTTGGAAGTTGAACCCAAGATGGTTTTCAGGCCTGTACATTTTGGTTTTTTTTGAACTGTTGCAAACATGGCCATCCACCACGACTTAAGTTTTCTTAGCGAGGGCTACCTTGTATCACTTGCTGAAGCTTGGGAGCATATTGTTAAGATGAAGAAGGAAGAGCTGGGTGAAGCTGAATTTAATGAGGAAGAATTAATGAGGGAGGTTCTTTACGAAAGCGAGCCTTTGGACCTGGCCACTGCAAAACTTCAATTTTTCAAGGCTTCTACACCTACTGAAGGAGGAGAGGATATTGTCGGGTCTTTAGGAACTAATCTTAAGGTTCCTTTCCAACCCAAGTAGTCGGACCATCAACTTCTCTTGACATGGAACAGAATCTTGGCTACGATCCGGATAAGCCTGGCTTTGAATCAAAAATGCTATCTCCCATCCTTGAAGGAGGCACCCCGGCGACTATAGAAAGTCAACCAGATGCTAGTATCATACTATACTCCTGCGTATATGAAAAGCTTTTGTTCTTCATGCGCAATGGATTTTAGCTAACATCCCTGTTTTATCAAATTTTGTAGGTCTTTCGGGTCCCAATCAAACTCCCATAAGTGGTGTTGTTGCAGAACAACAAGAGGAAACGGTTGAAGACCCTACTGCTGCTAATGTTCCAGGACCCGATTCTCAAGTCATTAGTGCGCTTGATGAAGATAAGACCGAGGATCCACTCCCGGTCGATGAATCTAATGACGTGATAATTTTCAGTGCCGTGGAACATACTGATGAGATCGGCATGAGGGATCAGATCGGAAAGGAGGAACCGTTGAAAAGAAAGGTCAAAATTAAACCCGCCAAGGTGGACGTTGATGATCCTCATTTCATGCCATTGCAAATTATTCCATCGGATGGGTTGATCCTCGATGAACTTTCTACTACTTCCTCAAGCTCTTTGGGGAAAGGCGGCAAAGGGTCTCGAAAGAGAAGTACGAGTGGCTCCACCCTTGAAAAATCCAAAAAAGAAAGAAAATTGAGGTATTTGTTGCTTGATGTCATTGTATATAGTTTGCATAATTATTTCTTTCACTAGTCGTAGTTGAACGGGTATGAATCCCGATCTTTTGAAATAACTTGTACTAAATTTTTGGCATCTGTAAATAAAAGTTTTTGTTTTCGGCTATGCTTCGTTTAAATTGTTATTCAAGTAGATGAACGATTACTTTCCATTCAATGTACTTGTAATTCATTCCGTATGAATAATATCAACAATCCACCATCTCCATCTCAAGGCCTCTAAGTGGTCGTGGCCTCAAGTCATATCAAACACCAGGTTCTGGCCTTAGTGTTATGTTGTCGGGTTCAGCGGTTTTCTTTTTTTTGAATAACTGTGCTTTTGCCCCCGGTATCGACTTAGCGAGACCGTAATTCGGATTGTCGAATTACATCCTTAGCAATTTTATAATCCTCCTGTTGATTTCAAGCCGGAGTTTATGGAATAGAGAATGGTTGAAATCCACTCATCTATTCATGGAGTTTGTGGAATAAAAAACAGTGGAAATCCGCTCATCTATTTATGGAGTTTGTGGAATAGAGAACGGTCGAAATCCACTCATCTATTCATGGAGTTTGTGGAATAGAGAACAATCGAAATCCACTCATCTATTCATAGAGTATGTTGAATAGAGAACGGTCGAAATCCACTCATCTATTCATTCATGTTTATACTCCAATCTACTCTCTGGGGACTTAGAGTTATTTTGTGGGCAGTCGGTATCCACCCGATTTATGTTTATACTCCAATCCACACTTTGGGGACTTAGAGTTATTTTGCGGCCAGTCGATATCCGATCGATTTATTTTTATACTTCAGTCCGCACTCTGAAGACTTAGAGTTGTTTCGGGAGAAATTAGGTTGTACTCCTTTTGGTTGATTGATTTTATTTCAATCCCACAGTCTGGGTAGGAATTTTTTAATCTCCAGATTGTTAAATGAGCAAATTAACTGAGCTCATCTTGTGTGATCCCATCGGGGGTCAGCACGATCAATCGATTTCAAACTCTAGGAGCTAGTTCACACATATCGATATCAATCAATTTCATTATGTACTTAACATACAATGTAATAACAATCATAATTACAAAGAACACTTTAAACTTTATTCATTAAATGAAGAGGAACAAAATAATCTGTTTTATTACATATTCGGAAAACCAAATGCTAAAGCAGAACTCTGAAAGTAAATAGAACTGAAATGTAAAGGAAATAATCTAAGTGAAATAGCATCATAAGTGCTCACTATTCCACGCTCTCGGAAGTGTAATTCCATCGACAGTCGCTAGCTTGAAAGTTCCTTCTCCAAGCCTCCATTCAATGACATATGGTCCTTCGCAAATCAGATTCATGTATGACGAGATAGGAAAAACCCGTTTCAGGATGAGATCGCCAATTTCGAAGGTTCTCGATCGCACTTTAGTGTTGTAATATGGGCAACTCGATGTTAGTGTGCAGCTACTCTCAAATCGGCTTCTTCGCGCTTCTCATCTATAAAGTCCAAAGATTCTAAGAGAAGATATTTATTTGTTTTAGGATCATAGTAAGTCGCTTGATGTGAAGTGACTTCGAGCTCGAAAGGAATAACGGCTTCTGAACTGTAAGCGAGGAGGAATGGAGTATGGCCAGTCGCGGACTTGTGAGTGGTCCTGTAAGCCCAAAGTGTTATAGGGAGTTCATCCACCCACTTTCCTCTAGCCTTCTCCAAACTCTTCTTCAGAATTGACTTGATGATTTTATTTATGGTTCAACTTGTCCATTTGCCTGAGGGTGAGCAAGCGCTGCAAATCTCTTTTCAGTGCGGTTTCTTCAGTAGAATTCTTTCAACTTAGTACTATCGAACTGAGTCCTATTATATGTAACAATGGTCCGTGGGAGACCAAAGCGACATACGATATTTCAGACAACAAATTTGATTACTTTCTTGGTCGTGATTATAGCTAAAGGTTCCACCTCGGCCCATTCAGTAAAGTAATCAACTTCCACAATAGCGTATTTCATGCCACCTTTAGAGATTGGTAATGAACTGATAATATGTATACCCCACATGGTGAATGGCCACGGGCTAACTGTTTGCATGATTTCTATTGGCGGAGCTCTCAGAACTTTTTCATATATTTGGCATTTATCACATTGTCTTACACAATTGGCTGCGTCTCGGTTTACGGTTGGCCAATAATACCCGTAACGGAGCATCTTCTTTGCCAGAGTTTGCCCCCTAGTGTGATCACTGCATTCTCCATCATGAACTTCTTTCAAAACACATTTTATCTCATCATGAGCGATACACCAGAGTAGAGGGACTGAGAATCCTCTCCTATATATGACTCCTTCTTGCATAATATATCGTGAAGCTTTCCGAAGGACCTATCACTTTTCATTTCTTTTATCCGGCAGGATCCCATGCAGTAAATAGTCTTTAATTGGAATCCACGATTCCCTTTCAAATTTCGCCTCCAGTGCTTGATCGATTTCCATCATGTTTACACTTGGGGTATCTAATACCTCAACCGGTACCAAACCCATCTGTTGTACATCATCGGAACTAGTGAGCTTTGCCAACAAATCAGCCTCTCTGTTTTGATTGTGTGGAATATGTGAAACATCATAGTATTCAAATTTAGTTAACAACTCCTAGACTCGGATAAGATAAGGGGCAAGCCGTTGTCCCTTAGCCTGGTAGTCTCCTCTAACCTGATACACACCTAATTGCAATTCACAAAAGATTCCAAGAGATTTAACTCTAAGTTATTTGGCAAGTTCAAGTCCAGCAATCAGAGCTTCATATTCAGCTTCGTTGTTTGTTGCTGGGAAATCAAGCTTCAAAGCATAACAAATCAACCGATTCTCAGGAGTTACAAGCACAATCCCTGCTCCGGAGCAATGATCATTAGACGCTCCATCAGTATATAACTTACATCGTACAGTGGGGATTTCACTTCCTTCTGGAAGATCATCCAGCATAGTAAAACTCTGCTATGAAGTCCGCCAAAGCCTGTCCCTAGATAGCTCTTCAAGGGAGATAAGTAATGCCGAATTAGCTGAGCTCAATGTTCTACTTGAGTAACCTCCCAGACATCTCAGGTCATTGTAGGACCTATCGTAACAGTTGGTCGGTGTAAATATTGATCAGATGTGCCTGAAAGTATGGGTGAAGCTTTCATGATGCAATTAGCAAGCAGTACGCCAGTTTCTCTACAATCGTTTGCTGACATAATACACTGGACTTTGGATCTGAT
The DNA here is from genome assembly GCA_030737815.1 of Allium fistulosum. Lineage (NCBI taxonomy): Eukaryota > Viridiplantae > Streptophyta > Magnoliopsida > Asparagales > Amaryllidaceae > Allium > Allium fistulosum. Next base: position 641,754,359 of record CM060901.1, read on the forward strand.
TCTCCTCACGAACCAAGGCGGCACTTATAGCGTATGCTGATATAGCCAAATAAATGAACAACTCCTCATGATCTACCGAGTTTGACAAAATTTAAGGTTTCTCCAAATGATTCACCAGAGCTTGGAACGCGTCTTTACAATCCCACTGTAACGACCCACTATTTTGGACCATTCAAATCGACAATAAATCCACACATGTCGGACTTGAATAATTCAAAACAATAAATTGTTAATTTAAATTGGCAAAACTCAACATATACAGTAAATAAAATAATCACAGATCACAGACACAGACACAGAGTAATATAACAATGATGCAGCGGAAACAAAAGAATAGTAGTTCATGAAGCTACTATATATATAACAGAGTTAAACCAGATACAACAGAAGTCTCGAATACAATAGTCAAATACAATATCAGAATACATCCCTGGAATCAACTGAATATCTGAAAGCTGGATAGATAGCTGGATCTTTAAGCGAAGCTCCAACTCCAAAGGTGAGTCTCGAATACTGGTACACTCAATCTGACCCGAGCGTAAAGAAACACAAAACACTCGAGTCAGGATTAACATTCTTATATCAATAAATCCAACTCAAGAGAAATAACGACTGAAATACAAGTGACTCAAAGGATGTTTGGGATAACCATCCTCTAAGGATCCGTTAAACTATCTACTATGTAGTAGTGTACGCTAAGTAGATAATGTCTAATCAGTAAAGTACGATATCAAAATAGCGTTAAGTCATGGCCCATTCCACCCTTAACACATTTTTATTCCCAAGAGCATATACAAGACCGTAGTTTCCCCAAAACCGGAAGTCACCAGAGGGCAATCCATATACTAAAGGTACAAAACAAAACGTAGTTGTCGCGAATAGGATAATCAGTATGACAAGGTACATGAGGCGATACCAACTAGGATACTAGTAGTTTCCTGATCCGGACTGATGTTGGGCATAGCAGCTACTACCCCAACACCGCGAAACAACACTCCCATAATCGAGGGGTGCACCCAAACCGAATCACAAAAGTAATAGATATGGTAACGAAGAAGTGTGTCCGCTAGAGGTGGCGAACCTCAATGGCCCGGCGCGGCTCCTGTTTTAGTCATGTCAGGGGTCATCCAAAATCGTTCTCTTTCTTCAGTCAACGCGTTCATCAAAACCATCCACTTCGTTCTGGATCAACACTCCGCGTATGTTAGTTATTAAAGTGGTTTTCGGTATCGACAGAGAGTATGTCCATATCCGATCCTGGTCTCTTTAATAACTACGTATTATTACACCGATGGTCATTTAATAAATTTTCAAAATAGTTATATTTCAAAACCGACATATCATTGCCATTTCAAAACCATATAAAAACGACATCACTTTTCCTTCAAATAAATCCATTTCAAAATCATATCACTTTCCAAAGTTATATTGCTTTCGAAATCATAAGTCTTTTAAAATCATAACACTTTTCTTTTAAACAGTTTAGATATTAAAATTAGTATATATAATAAAATATAAAATAATTTATATTAAAAATGATTTATATTAAAATAGTTTATATTAAAATAATTTATAAAGTAAAATATCAATAGTTTAAATATAATTTAAAATTACTTTATAAAATAAAATAGTTTCCTCAAATTTCACAAATCGATTCAAATTAACTCGAATTCCAAAATTTTAATTTAATCAAATCTCAAATCATCAATTTCAAATTGATTCAGTTTCTAAATAACCATTTCAATCTATCGATTTCAAATTCATATTTAAAATTACTTTATAAAATAAAATAGTTTCCTCAAATTTCACAAATCGATTCAAATTAACTCGAATTCCAAAATTTTAATTTAATCAAATCTCAAATCATCAATTTCAAATTGATTCAGTTTCTAAATAACCATTTCAATCTATCGATTTCAAATTCATATTTAAACCATAAAATAAGCCATTTCAATTTCAATATATTTCAAAGCTTTAAATATTCAACATTTCAATAACATCTAATACAACTTTAATTCACGAATTTAAATAAACAAAATATCCCATTTAAATTTATATCTTTTGAAATATTCATTAAAGTCACTTTTAATCAAATTCAAGTTAAAACATATCTTTAGAATTTCAAATTTTATAAATTTCAAATCAAACTTTATTTAAGTATAATTCTTAAATAAATATAATTTCAAATCAATTTCAAATCATTATAAACTCTATATTTGAAAATATAGATAAATAAATACTTAAACATATTTCATATTGATTCAAATCAACTTTATTAAATCAACTTTAATAAATCTTTAAAATCATTATTTATTAAAACCATATATTTCTTTCAAAACCGTAGAAATGTTTTCAAAACATTTATATATAGACCAACGGTGTCTGTATATAATTTTCTATCCTATGGTCAAGTGATACGGATATTTATCATTTCAATCCGCAATTTAAAATATATTCGAGTATATATCTTTTCAACCCGAAATCCCAAATTCAATTTAATTTGAAAATCGCTTGGGTTTATCATTTCAACCCATAACGATTTTCTCCTATTCTAAAGTCCGTTCGGGTATGTATCATTTCAACCCATAGTGATTCTATACTAACAGGGAACTTGCAGAGTGATAACAGATATGATAATAATATAACAACGGTAACAGGCATATATCATCAGTATAAATAACAGATAAGGGTGTCAGATGTCACAGGTGAACATATACAGATGATGGCATATATATATCAATATAAATAACAGATAATGATGTCAGGTGTCACAGGTGAACAGATACAGATGATGTCATAGATATAGCAATATAAATAACTAACAGCAGCATATTTCAATTGTCGTTTCAATTGAAATCAAATTTAATAAATAAAAGAACGTTAATCGTGAGTGATTGCTCACCTTTCGAGGCTAGAGATGAACGAGAAGATGACACGGATACGCACACTGATAGGGACATAGAGATTGAGTTACGAATCCAAGCAAACAAATCGGCACGAATTCAACGATCAAAGCTGATAACAGAAATCGATGAAATCAAATCAAAACATTCAACATAGCAACAAATAAAACATGTCCTGCGTCAAAGTTTAACAATATAATTCTATGTGCTACCGAGATCGAAATAGTCTGAAATTTGGTATGAATAAAGATCAAAACTTGTATTTTAAACTGCAAAAGATTCACTTGTTTTGGACAAGAGACGAGAAAAGTTACGATGTCACGAACATAGACTCAGGCCATTTTTGCAGCAGTGTAAAATAATTTCTAAGTACAAAAGAACAGCTGTCTGGGTCTAACTTCCAGATCCTCGACCACTAATTAAACGATGTCGGATTTGGCTGAAATTTGACAGGCATAAACTAGGTAACTTTGACTCCTTTTTAAAAATAAAATCAACTCATTCCGACGTAAGACAGAAGAGATACGATGCGTCAAACATGAACTCAGGTCGTGTTTGCAGCAGTGTAAAATAATTTCTGAGTACAAAATAACAACTGTCTGGGTCTAACTTTCAGATCCTCGACCACTAATCAAACGATGTCGGATTTGGCTGAAATTTGACAGGCATAAACTAGGTAACTTTGACTCCTTTTTAAAAATATTCTATAACATATATTTCATTTAAAAATGTATGTACTATAACATTATATGCGAACAGTAATTATCCAAATAAACTTTTATACGCGATGTCATATCTTATATATCTACTAATACAAATAGACCAATAAATCTAAGATATATATTAAACTATTAACAACGTACATGTATAATAACATATGTTAGCTCCTACAGCACTTGCTATACGCATATATGCAGACACTTTAATGCATACCTTCCTTGATAACAAAACATGCCTGTACATAATATAACTTAATCATATTATACAAACATTTACCAATTATATATGAAGCCATATATAGAACATAGGAATATATGCACGACATAAAAAAATATCCACACACCTTTGCAAAACAAAGGAGAAGGAGGCTCGGTGCCGGGCAAGTGCACGAGGCAGAGGAAGATAGACGTGAGAGGGGACTCACGGTAGTCATTTGCCAAGGCAGAGGAAACTAGCACGCGGGGGTGCGGTGACAGTTCGACAAGAGGAGAGAGGAGGAAGGCTTGGGTGATTGGTTCACGTGAAGGAATGATGGGGCTGGAGCTAGCGGCAATGGTGGTTTTGAAGCAGGGCAGGTCGAAGGTGGGCTGCTTGGTGGAAGGCCGGGGTCTCGGTGATGGGGCGATTGGGTTCGGGCTGAGATGGGGTGGTTCGGGTTTGGAGATGCGCTCGGGGTGGGGAGACGTGGGTAGTTTAGCACTTGGGGTCGGCGAGTGGGGCTGGATCCATGCGGAGGTGGGTTTGCTTGGGTTAGGCGGTGGGTGGCTTCGGCCGGTGGGGTGGGTTGTAACCGGGAGGAGAGGAGTGTGGGCTGTGCTAAGGGGAGGGGATGAGTGTGGTTATAGGAAGCTGATAGGAGAGGAAGGAAGTAAAGGAAGAAGGCATTGGGAAAAGGTGGGGAAGGGGCAAGATGAATAATGCATGTGCAGACAAAGAAATGAAAGAGGGTGAGAGAGAGTAGCTGGCTAGTGGACGTGATAAGGCTAGAAGCAACGTATCAGTGGGTGTGCAGTTGAAAGGTGAACAGTAGGATATCAAAAGTCACGCCTAGAGAATAGCAAATATAAATGCAAACAGCTGTAATAATTAAAGACAGTAAATATTTGTTTGGGCAGCAAGTTTCAATTTGAAGAAGCACGTGAGTAACCTTTGAAATTTGTGGTACCGATATGATACGAACAGTTTTATTATATCCGTTGTGTACCGGACCTTAAAATACAGAAATAAATATATCGTAGAGATCAGCACGACGAGACGATCAAAACGGTATATAGATATCAGTGGTATGATAGCGGAAAATGCAAGAAAAACGCTGAAAAATAAGATCGACAAAACCAAAGATGTCCGAATTTGGAAAAACGACAAACTGAAATCTTGCTCAGAAGATGGTTTAGAATTTTTCTATGTAAAAATATTTAGGTTTCAGAAACATTTTATTTTCATCGCTTTTTAACAGATTAAATTGAAGTAAATTTACGCGCGAAATAAACTTTCATATTTTCGGACGAAAATTTACCGGTTGCTATGTTTAACTAAACGCATTCCAAATATCAAATTTATATTTCAAAATTTTATCGTTTAAAATTTCACAAAATTTTAACTAGTTACGTTATTAAAACAGTTGAAATTTACGGGTCGTTACACTCTCCCCCACTCAAAACTTTTCGTCCCCGAAAAGAAACGAGGTAGGAGAATAGAAACAACTAGAAAGAAAATAGATTTGAAATACAAAATAACAATTAGTTTAAATCATATAAATTCAAATTTAAATTAATTGATATTCAATAATTTATTTAATCCATTTGATTTCACTAAAATCAATCTCAATATTTCTAAATCTATTATCTTATTATCCAATTATGTTTAATTAACAAATTCCTAAAATCATAAATTAGAATAGTCAAATAAAATCATATTTATTCCACAAATTTGATTCTTCTTTATTCCAAATTATTATTAAGTCTATTTCACTTAATATATCTTATTACATATATTTAAACCATATAAATTAATTTAAACCATATAAATTTCCATTTTAAATTAATTTATATTCATTAATTGATTTTAAATTCAAGGTATTTTCATAAGTTGATCTAATTTCAATTTATTAATTAACCTTCAAAACATATTTATTTTTCAATTATCTTATTATTCTATTTATCTCTATTAACATTTTATATTTAAAATTTAAGTGTATAACATTTATTATAACCACTCAAATTTTATTTATAAATTCAATTTATATTATATATTATCCAATTACATATTCAACTTCTGAATGATTTAGGTAAGTTTTATTAGAATGCAGTTGAACAATATACAAATAAAAATTTTTCCAATTCAATTATTCAAGTTTAAATATTTATTCCAAATTTTGGTTTTATTTACAATTAAAATCATCCTTTAACAAAATTTAAGAATTAGATTTCCGATTAACTTTAAACAATTTAGAGATATATATAATGTATTTATATCAATCCAATTAAATTTTAAAATAAGATACTTATATTTATAAATCAAATTATACTGAAGAAATTCAAATCAAAATATTTTTCAAAACAAACCGTAGCAAAGCTACATAATAGTATCTCCACTTCGAAACTCGAAAATGAATGTCGATGATGCGGCCGCCATCACCGAAATTATTTTCCAGCGACAAAGAGAAGAGCACTGATTCCAACATTTTAAAATTCTTTGAAAACGATTTCTTTTCGAAAATACTTTCAATAATATATACTTTAAAATTTTAAAACCAAAGTTCGAAATCACCGGAATCTAAATCCTCAAATTTCTGAATTAAATTCATTTCAAATTCCAAATCAATTTATAAACCATATTTATAAATTCATTTAGAACAATAAATGATAATCAAATATTATCATTTCAAACAACCAATTTAATTAACCTATTAAATTCCAGAAAATTTTACTTATATTTTCACAATATAATCAAACAAAATTATTTCATTTACCAAATTTGAACAATATTGTGTCAGTTTGTTCTGCTCAAGTGTTTTGGAAATCCTATCGATAGTGTTGATCAGACGAATCGATCGGAAACCCAAATCAACATCAACAACTCAAACAACATAATATATAAACATTTTAAATATAATTTTACAAATGCACTTCCTCGCTCGACGATACAAGAATAGATTTTAAAGCAAAGTTAGAGATTCAAGTTTGATGGACTCAAATCGAAGTGTGTTTTGATTCGAAGATAGGTTTGAAACAAAGATAAGATGATTAAATAACAAAATATTGAGATGGATAAGTTATATAAATTGCGGACAACCTTAACCGGATTGACCGTGACTTCAAGAATAGAATCGATGCAGAATTTCAAGGCAAATCTTCATTCGATCTCAAGAAATAGAATTTAGGTATAGCAGTAGATAGATAGCATCGTAAACCGAGGATACAAAAATCTCCGGTAAATCAATGCCAATCGTAAAGGAGTTTCACCCCTTTACAAATCATTCGAAGTTTGGCGAGACCGCCGATTCATTATAAGGGTCATTCGAAGTGGAGTTATGGGGTACTCCAGAATTGAAAGAAGACGAATAGTGAAGGACACGAATGAATTTCGGAACCGAGGGGAACGTTCCAAAATTCAAAGGAATTGAGTCAAGGGAAGAGATCGAAACTCGAATGAGAGTGATTCTGTAAATATATTTACCCTATATGTTAAGTTTTGCCTAGAGCTACCAAAGCTCTAATACCAACTGTAACGACCCACTATTTTGGACCATTCAAATCGACAATAAATCCACACATGTCGGACTTGAATAATTCAAAACAATAAATTGTTAATTTAAATTGGCAAAACTCAACATATACAGTAAATAAAATAATCACAGATCACAGACACAGACACAGACACAGAGTAATATAACAATGATGCAGCGGAAACAAAAGAATAGTAGTTCATGAAGCTACTATATATATAACAGAGTTAAACCAGATACAACAGAAGTCTCGAATACAATAGTCAAATACAATATCAGAATACATCCCTGGAATCAACTGAATATCTGAAAGCTGGATAGATAGCTGGATCTCTAAGCGAAGCTCCAACTCCAAAGGTGAGTCTCGAATACTGGTACACTCAGTCTGACCCGAGCGTAAAGAAACACAAAACACTCGAGTCAGGATTAACATTCTTATATCAATAAATCCAACTCAAGAGAAATAACGACTGAAATACAAGTGACTCAAAGGATGTTTGGGATAACCATCCTCTAAGGATCTGTTAAACTATCTACTATGTAGTAGTGTACGCTAAGTAGATAATGTCTAATCAGTAAAGTACGATATCAAAATAGCGTTAAGTCATGGCCCATTCCACCCTTAACACATTTTTATTCCCAAGAGCATATACAAGACCGTAGTTTCCCCAAAACTGGAAGTCACCAGAGGGCAATCCATATACTAAAAGTACAAAACAAAACGTAGTTGTCGCGAATAGGATAATCAGTATGACAAGGTACATGAGGCGATACCAACTAGGATACTAGTAGTTGCCTGATCCGGACTGATGTTGGGCATAGCAGCTACTACCCCAACACCGCGAAACAACACTCCCATAATCGAGGGGTGCACCCAAACCGAATCACAAAAGTAATAGATATGGTAACGAAGAAGTGTGTCCGCTAGAGGTGGCGAACCTCAATGGCCCGGCGCGGCTCCTGTTTTAGTCATGTCAGGGGTCATCCAAAATCGTTCTCTTTCTTCAGTCAACGCGTTCATCAAAACCATCCACTTCGTTCTGGATCAACACTCCGCGTATGTTAGTTATTAAAGTGGTTTTCGGTATCGACAGAGAGTATGTCCATATCCGATCCCGGTCTCTTTAATAACTACGTATTATTACACCGATGGTCATTTAATAAATTTTCAAAACAGTTATATTTCAAAACCGACATATCATTGCCATTTCAAAACCATATAAAAACGACATCACTTTTCCTTCAAATAAATCCATTTCAAAAAAATATCACTTTCCAAAGTTATATTGCTTTCGAAATCATAAGTCTTTTAAAATCATAACACTTTTCTTTTAAACAGTTTAGATATTAAAATTAGTATATATAATAAAATATAAAATAATTTATATTAAAAATGATTTATATTAAAATAGTTTATATTAAAATAATTTATGTAGTAAAATATCAATAGTTTAAATATAATTTAAAATTACTTTATAAAATAAAATAGTTTCCTCAAATTTCACAAATCGATTCAAATTAACTCGAATTCCAAAATTTTAATTTAATCAAATCTCAAATCATCAATTTCAAATTGATTCAGTTTCTAAATAACCATTTCAATCTATCGATTTCAAATTCATATTTAAAATTACTTTATAAAATAAAATAGTTTCCTCAAATTTCACAAATCGATTCAAATTAACTCGAATTCCAAAATTTTAATTTAATCAAATCTCAAATCATCAATTTCAAATTGATTCAGTTTCTAAATAACCATTTCAATCTATCGATTTCAAATTCATATTTAAACCATAAAATAAGCTATTTCAATTTCAATATATTTCAAAGCTTTAAATATTCAACATTTCAATAACATCTAATACAACTTTAATTCACGAATTTAAATAAACAAAATATCCCATTTAAATTTATATCTTTTGAAATATTCATTAAAGTCACTTTTAATCAAATTCAAGTTAAAACATATCTTTAGAATTTCAAATTTTATAAATTTCAAATCAAACTTTATTTAAGTATAATTCTTAAATAAATATAATTTCAAATCAATTTCAAATCATTATAAACTCTATATTTGAAAATATAGATAAATAAATACTTAAACATATTTCATATTGATTCAAATCAACTTTATTAAATCAACTTTAATAAATCTTTAAAATCATTATTTATTAAAACCATATATTTCTTTCAAAACCGTAGAAATGTTTTCAAAACATTTATATATAGACCAACGGTGTCTGTATATAATTTTCTATCCTATGGTCAAGTGATACGGATATTTATCATTTCAATCCGCAATTTAAAATATATTCGAGTATATATCTTTTCAACCCGAAATCCCAAATTCAATTTAATTTGAAAATCGCTTGGGTTTATCATTTCAACCCATAACGATTTTCTCCTATTCTAAAGTCCGTTCGGGTATGTATCATTTCAACCCATAGTGATTCTATACTAACAGGGAACTTGCAGAGTGATAACAGATATGATAATAATATAACAACGGTAACAGGCATATATCATCAGTATAAATAACAGATAAGGGTGTCAGATGTCACAGGTGAACAGATACAGATGATGGCATATATATATATCAATATAAATAACAGATAATGATGTCAGGTGTCACAGGTGAACAGATACAGATGATGTCATAGATATAGCAATATAAATAACTAACAGCAGCATATTTCAATTGTCGTTTCAATTGAAATCAAATTTAATAAATAAAAGAACGTTAATCGTGAGTGATTGCTCATCTTTCGAGGCTAGAGATGAACGAGAAGATGACACGGATACGCACACTGATAGGGACATAGAGATTGAGTTACGAATCCAAGCAAACAAATCGGCACGAATTCAACGATCAAAGCAGATAACAGAAATCGATGAAATCAAATCAAAACATTCAACATAGCAACAAATAAAACATGTCCTGCGTCAAAGTTTAACAATATAATTCTATGTGCTACCGAGATCGAAATAGTCTGAAATTTGGTATGAATAAAGATCAAAACTTGTATTTTAAACTGCAAAAGATTCACTTGTTTTGGACAAGAGACGAAAAAAGTTACGATGTCACGAACATAGACTCAGGCCATTTTTGCAGCAGTGTAAAATAATTTCTAAGTACAAAAGAACAGCTGTCTGGGTCTAACTTCCAGATCCTCGACCACTAATCAAACGATGTCGGATTTGGCTGAAATTTGACAGGCATAAACTAGGTAACTTTGACTCCTTTCTAAAAATAAAATCAACTCATTCCGACGTAAGACAGAAGAGATACGATGCGTCAAACATGAACTCAGGTCGTGTTTGCAGCAGTGTAAAATAATTTCTGAGTACAAAATAACAACTGTCTGGGTCTAACTTCCAGATCCTCGACCACTAATCAAACGATGTCGGATTTGGCTGAAATTTGACAGGCATAAACTAGGTAACTTTGACTCCTTTTTAAAAATATTCTATAACATATATTTCATTTAAAAATGTATGTACTATAACATTATATGCGAACAGTAATTATCCAAATAAACTTTTATACGCGATGTCATATCTTATATATCTACTAATACAAATAGACCAATAAATCTAAGATATATATTAAACTATTAACAACGTACATGTATAATAACATATGTTAGCTCCTACAGCACTTGCTATACGCATATATGCAGACACTTTAATGCATACCTTCCTTGATAACAAAACATGCCTGTACATAATATAACTTAATCATATTATACAAACATTTACCAATTATATATGAAGCCATATATAGAACATAGGAATATATGCACGACATAAAAAAATATCCACACACCTTTGCAAAACAAAGGAGAAGGAGGCTCGGTGCCGGGCAAGTGCACGAGGCAGAGGAAGATAGACGTGAGAGGGGACTCACGGTAGTCATTTGCCAAGGCAGAGGAAACTAGCACGCGGGGGTGCGGTGACAGTTCGACAAGAGGAGAGAGGAGGAAGGCTTGGGTGATTGGTTCACGTGAAGGAATGATGGGGCTGGAGCTAGCGGCAATGGTGGTTTTGAAGCAGGGCAGGTCGAAGGTGGGCTGCTTGGTGGAAGGCCGGGGTCTCGGTGATGGGGCGATTGGGTTCGGGCTGAGATGGGGTGGTTCGGGTTTGGAGATGCGCTCGGGGTGGGGAGACGTGGGTAGTTTAGCACTTGGGGTCGGCGAGTGGGGCTGGATCCATGCGGAGGTGGGTTTGCTTGGGTTAGGCGGTGGGTGGCTTCGGCCGGTGGGGTGGGTTGTAACCGGGAGGAGAGGAGTGTGGGCTGTGCTAAGGGGAGGGGATGAGTGTGGTTATAGGAAGCTGATAGGAGAGGAAGGAAGTAAAGGAAGAAGGCATTGGGAAAAGGTGGGGAAGGGGCAAGATGAATAATGCATGTGCAGACAAAGAAATGAAAGAGGGTGAGAGAGAGTAGCTGGCTAGTGGACGTGATAAGGCTAGAAGCAACGTATCAGTGGGTGTGCAGTTGAAAGGTGAACAGTAGGATATCAAAAGTCACACCTAGAGAATAGCAAATATAAATGCAAACAGCTGTAATAATTAAAGACAGTAAATATTTGTTTGGGCAGCAAGTTTCAATTTGAAGAAGCACGTGAGTAACCTTTGAAATTTGTGGTACCGATATGACACGAACAGTTTTATTATATCCGTTGTGTACCGGACCTTAAAATACAGAAATAAATATATCGTAGAGATCAGCACGACGAGACGATCAAAACGGTATATAGATATCAGTGGTATGATAGCGGAAAATGCAAGAAAAACGCTGAAAAATAAGATCGACAAAACCAAAGATGTCCGAATTTGGAAAAACGACAAACTGAAATCTTGCTCAGAAGATGGTTTAGAATTTTTCTATGTAAAAATATTTAGGTTTCGGAAACATTTTATTTTCATCGCTTTTTAACAGATTAAATTGAAGTAAATTTACGCGCGAAATAAACTTTCATATTTTCGGACGAAAATTTACCGGTTGCTATGTTTAACTAAACGCATTCCAAATATCAAATTTATATTTCAAAATTTTATCGTTTAAAATTTCACAAAATTTTAACTAGTTACGTTATTAAAACAGTTGAAATTTACGGGTCGTTACACTCTCCCCCACTCAAAACTTTTCGTCCCCGAAAAGAAACGAGGTAGGAGAATAGAAACAACTAGAAAGAAAATAGATTTGAAATACAAAATAACAATTAGTTTAAATCATATAAATTCAAATTTAAATTAATTGATATTCAATAATTTATTTAATCCATTTGATTTCACTAAAATCAATCTCAATATTTCTAAATCTATTATCTTATTATCCAATTATGTTTAATTAACAAATTCCTAAAATCATAAATTAGAATAGTCAAATAAAATCATATTTATTCCACAAATTTGATTCTTCTTTATTCCAAATTATTATTAAGTCTATTTCACTTAATATATCTTATTACATATATTTAAACCATATAAATTAATTTAAACCATATAAATTTCCATTTTAAATTAATTTATATTCATTAATTGATTTTAAATTCAAGGTATTTTCATAAGTTGATCTAATTTCAATTTATTAATTAACCTTCAAAACATATTTATTTTTCAATTATCTTATTATTCTATTTATCTCTATTAACATTTTATATTTAAAATTTAAGTGTATAACATTTATTATAACCACTCAAATTTTATTTATAAATTCAATTTATATTATATATTATCCAATTACATATTCAACTTCTGAATGATTTAGGTAAGTTTTATTAGAATGCAGTTGAACAATATACAAATAAAAATTTTTCCAATTCAATTATTCAAGTTTAAATATTTATTCCAAATTTTGGTTTTATTTACAATTAAAATCATCCTTTAACAAAATTTAAGAATTAGATTTCCGATTAACTTTAAACAATTTAGAGATATATATAATGTATTTATATCAATCCAATTAAATTTTAAAATAAGATACTTATATTTATAAATCAAATTATACTGAAGAAATTCAAATCAAAATATTTTTCAAAACAAACCGTAGCAAAGCTACATAATAGTATCTCCACTTCGAAACTCGAAAATGAATGTCGATGATGCGGCCGCCATCACCGAAATTATTTTCCAGCGACAAAGAGAAGAGCACTGATTCCAACATTTTAAAATTCTTTGAAAACGATTTCTTTTCGAAAATACTTTCAATAATATATACTTTAAAATTTTAAAACCAAAGTTCGAAATCACCGGAATCTAAATCCTCAAATTTCTGAATTAAATTCATTTCAAATTCCAATTCAATTTATAAACCATATTTATAAATTCATTTAGAACAATAAATGATAATCAAATATTATCATTTCAAACAACCAATTTAATTAACCTATTAAATTCCAGAAAATTTTACTTATATTTTCACAATATAATCAAACAAAATTATTTCATTTACCAAATTTGAACAATATTGTGTCAGTTTGTTCTGCTCAAGTGTTTTGGAAATCCTATCGATAGTGTTGATCAGACGAATCGATCGGAAATCCAAATCAACATCAACAACTCAAACAACACAATATATAAACATTTTAAATATAATTTTACAAATGCACTTCCTCGCTCGACGATACAAGAATAGATTTTAAAGCAAAGTTAGAGATTCAAGTTTGATGGACTCAAATCGAAGTGTGTTTTGATTCGAAGATAGGTTTGAAACAAAGATAAGATGATTAAATAACAAAATATTGAGATGGATAAGTTATATAAATTGCGGACAACCTTAACCGGATTGACCGTGACTTCAAGAATAGAATCGATGCAGAATTTCAAGGCAAATCTTCATTCGATCTCAAGAAATAGAATTTAGGTATAGCAGTAGATAGATAGCATCGTAAACCGAGGATACAAAAATCTCCGGTAAATCAATGCCAATCGTAAAGGAGTTTCACCCCTTTACAAATCATTCGAAGTTTGGCGAGACCGCCGATTCATTATAAGGGTCATTCGAAGTGGAGTTATGGGGTACTCCAGAATTGAAAGAAGACGAATAGTGAAGGACACGAATGAATTTCGGAACCGAGGGGAACGTTCCAAAATTCAAAGGAATTGAGTCAAGGGAAGAGATCGAAATTCGAATGAGAGTGATTCTGTAAATATATTTACCCTATATGTTAAGTTTTGCCTAGAGCTACCAAAGCTCTAATACCAACTGTAACGACCCACTATTTTGGACCATTCAAATCGACAATAAATCCACACATGTCGGACTTGAATAATTCAAAACAATAAATTGTTAATTTAAATTGGCAAAACTCAACATATACAGTAAATAAAATAATCACAGATCACAGACACAGACACAGACACAGAGTAATATAACAATGATGCAGCGAAAACAAAAGAATAGTAGTTCATGAAGCTACTATATATATAACAGAGTTAAACCAGATACAACAGAAGTCTCGAATACAATAGTCAAATACAATATCAGAATACATCCCTGGAATCAACTGAATATCTGAAAGCTGGATAGATAGCTGGATCTCTAAGCGAAGCTCCAACTCCAAAGGTGAGTCTCGAATACTGGTACACTCAGTCTGACCCGAGCGTAAAGAAACACAAAACACTCGAGTCAGGATTAACATTCTTATATCAATAAATCCAACTCAAGAGAAATAACGACTGAAATACAAGTGACTCAAAGGATGTTTGGGATAACCATCCTCTAAGGATCTGTTAAACTATCTACTATGTAGTAGTGTACGCTAAGTAGATAATGTCTAATCAGTAAAGTACGATATCAAAATAGCGTTAAGTCATGGCCCATTCCACCCTTAACACATTTTTATTCCCAAGAGCATATACAAGACCGTAGTTTCCCCAAAACTGGAAGTCACCAGAGGGCAATCCATATACTAAAAGTACAAAACAAAACGTAGTTGTCGCGAATAGGATAATCAGTATGACAAGGTACATGAGGCGATACCAACTAGGATACTAGTAGTTGCCTGATCCGGACTGATGTTGGGCATAGCAGCTACTACCCCAACACCGCGAAACAACACTCCCATAATCGAGGGGTGCACCCAAACCGAATCACAAAAGTAATAGATATGGTAACGAAGAAGTGTGTCCGCTAGAGGTGGCGAACCTCAATGGCCCGGCGCGGCTCCTGTTTTAGTCATGTCAGGGGTCATCCAAAATCGTTCTCTTTCTTCAGTCAACGCGTTCATCAAAACCATCCACTTCGTTCTGGATCAACACTCCGCGTATGTTAGTTATTAAAGTGGTTTTCGGTATCGACAGAGAGTATGTCCATATCCGATCCCGGTCTCTTTAATAACTACGTATTATTACACCGATGGTCATTTAATAAATTTTCAAAACAGTTATATTTCAAAACCGACATATCATTGCCATTTCAAAACCATATAAAAACGACATCACTTTTCCTTCAAATAAATCCATTTCAAAAAAATATCACTTTCCAAAGTTATATTGCTTTCGAAATCATAAGTCTTTTAAAATCATAACACTTTTCTTTTAAACAGTTTAGATATTAAAATTAGTATATATAATAAAATATAAAATAATTTATATTAAAAATGATTTATATTAAAATAGTTTATATTAAAATAATTTATGTAGTAAAATATCAATAGTTTAAATATAATTTAAAATTACTTTATAAAATAAAATAGTTTCCTCAAATTTCACAAATCGATTCAAATTAACTCGAATTCCAAAATTTTAATTTAATCAAATCTCAAATCATCAATTTCAAATTGATTCAGTTTCTAAATAACCATTTCAATCTATCGATTTCAAATTCATATTTAAAATTACTTTATAAAATAAAATAGTTTCCTCAAATTTCACAAATCGATTCAAATTAACTCGAATTCCAAAATTTTAATTTAATCAAATCTCAAATCATCAATTTCAAATTGATTCAGTTTCTAAATAACCATTTCAATCTATCGATTTCAAATTCATATTTAAACCATAAAATAAGCTATTTCAATTTCAATATATTTCAAAGCTTTAAATATTCAACATTTCAATAACATCTAATACAACTTTAATTCACGAATTTAAATAAACAAAATATCCCATTTAAATTTATATCTTTTGAAATATTCATTAAAGTCACTTTTAATCAAATTCAAGTTAAAACATATCTTTAGAATTTCAAATTTTATAAATTTCAAATCAAACTTTATTTAAGTATAATTCTTAAATAAATATAATTTCAAATCAATTTCAAATCATTATAAACTCTATATTTGAAAATATAGATAAATAAATACTTAAACATATTTCATATTGATTCAAATCAACTTTATTAAATCAACTTTAATAAATCTTTAAAATCATTATTTATTAAAACCATATATTTCTTTCAAAACCGTAGAAATGTTTTCAAAACATTTATATATAGACCAACGGTGTCTGTATATAATTTTCTATCCTATGGTCAAGTGATACGGATATTTATCATTTCAATCCGCAATTTAAAATATATTCGAGTATATATCTTTTCAACCCGAAATCCCAAATTCAATTTAATTTGAAAATCGCTTGGGTTTATCATTTCAACCCATAACGATTTTCTCCTATTCTAAAGTCCGTTCGGGTATGTATCATTTCAACCCATAGTGATTCTATACTAACAGGGAACTTGCAGAGTGATAACAGATATGATAATAATATAACAACGGTAACAGGCATATATCATCAGTATAAATAACAGATAAGGGTGTCAGATGTCACAGGTGAACAGATACAGATGATGGCATATATATATATCAATATAAATAACAGATAATGATGTCAGGTGTCACAGGTGAACAGATACAGATGATGTCATAGATATAGCAATATAAATAACTAACAGCAGCATATTTCAATTGTCGTTTCAATTGAAATCAAATTTAATAAATAAAAGAACGTTAATCGTGAGTGATTGCTCACCTTTCGAGGCTAGAGATGAACGAGAAGATGACACGGATACGCACACTGATAGGGACATAGAGATTGAGTTACGAATCCAAGCAAACAAATCGGCACGAATTCAACGATCAAAGCTGATAACAGAAATCGATGAAATCAAATCAAAACATTCAACATAGCAACAAATAAAACATGTCCTGCGTCAAAGTTTAACAATATAATTCTATGTGCTACCGAGATCGAAATAGTCTGAAATTTGGTATGAATAAAGATCAAAACTTGTATTTTAAACTGCAAAAGATTCACTTGTTTTGGACAAGAGACGAAAAAAGTTACGATGTCACGAACATAGACTCAGGCCATTTTTGCAGCAGTGTAAAATAATTTCTAAGTACAAAAGAACAGCTGTCTGGGTCTAACTTCCAGATCCTCGACCACTAATCAAACGATGTCGGATTTGGCTGAAATTTGACAGGCATAAACTAGGTAACTTTGACTCCTTTCTAAAAATAAAATCAACTCATTCCGACGTAAGACAGAAGAGATACGATGCGTCAAACATGAACTCAGGTCGTGTTTGCAGCAGTGTAAAATAATTTCTGAGTACAAAATAACAACTGTCTGGGTCTAACTTCCATATCCTCGACCACTAATCAAACGATGTCGGATTTGGCTGAAATTTGACAGGTATAAACTAGGTAACTTTGACTCCTTTTTAAAAATATTCTATAACATATATTTCATTTAAAAATGTATGTACTATAACATTATATGCGAACAGTAATTATCCAAATAAACTTTTATACGCGATGTCATATCTTATATATCTACTAATACAAATAGACCAATAAATCTGAGATATATATTAAACTATTAACAACGTACATGTATAATAACATATGTTAGCTCCTACAGTACTTGCTATACGCATATATGCAGACACTTTAATGCATACCTTCCTTGATAACAAAACATGCCTGTACATAATATAACTTAATCATATTATACAAACATTTACCAATTATATATGAAGCCATATATAGAACATAGGAATATATGCACGACATAAAAAAAATATCCACACACCTTTGCAAAACAAAGGAGAAGGAGGCTCGGTGCCGGGCAAGTGCACGAGGCAGAGGAAGATAGACGTGAGAGGGGACTCACGGTAGTCATTTGCCAAGGCAGAGGAAACTAGCACGCGGGGGTGCGGTGACAGTTCGACAAGAGGAGAGAGGAGGAAGGCTTGGGTGATTGGTTCACGTGAAGGAATGATGGGGCTGGAGCTAGCGGCAATGGTGGTTTTGAAGCAGGGCAGGTCGAAGGT
The DNA here is from genome assembly GCA_030737815.1 of Allium fistulosum. Classification (NCBI taxonomy): domain Eukaryota; kingdom Viridiplantae; phylum Streptophyta; class Magnoliopsida; order Asparagales; family Amaryllidaceae; genus Allium; species Allium fistulosum. The sequence goes on from CM060901.1 coordinate 641,772,987, forward strand.
GGGCTGCTTGGTGGAAGGCCGGGGTCTCGGTGATGGGGCGATTGGGTTCGGGCTGAGATGGGGTGGTTCGGGTTTGGAGATGCGCTCGGGGTGGGGAGACGTGGGTAGTTTAGCACTTGGGGTCGGCGAGTGGGGTTGGATCCATGCAGAGGTGGGTTTGCTTGGGTTAGGCGGTGGGTGGCTTCGGCCGGTGGGGTGGGTTGTAACCGGGAGGAGAGGAGTGTGGGCTGTGCTAAGGGGAGGGGATGAGTGTGGTTATAGGAAGCTGATAGGAGAAGAAGGAAGTAAAGGAAGAAGGCATTGGGAAAAGGTGGGGAAGGGGCAAGATGAATAATGCATGTGCAGACAATGAAATGAAAGAGGGTGAGAGAGAGTAGCTGGCTAGTGGACGTGATAAGGCTAGAAGCAACGTATCAGTGGGTGTGCAGTTGAAAGGTGAACAGTAGGATATCAAAAGTCACGCCTAGAGAATAGCAAATATAAATGCAAACAGCTGTAATAATTAAAAACAGTAAATATTTGTTTGGGCAGCAAGTTTCAATTTGAAGAAGCACGTGAGTAACCTTTGAAATTTGTGGTACCGATATGACACGAACAGTTTTATTATATCCGTTGTGTACCGGACCTTAAAATACAGAAATAAATATATCGTAGAGAACAGCACGACGAGACGATCAAAACGGTATATAGATATCAGTGGTATGATTGAATCATAAAAATTCGAATTTTCTAATAGCGGAAAATGCAAGAAAAACGCTGAAAAATAAGATCGACGGAACCAAAGATGTCCGAATTTGGAAAAACGACAAACTGAAATCTTGCTCAGAAGATGTTTTAGAATTTTTCTATGTGAAAATATTTAGGTTTCGGAAACATTTTATTTTCATCGCTTTTTAACAGATTAAATTGAAGTAAATTTACGCGCGAAATAAACTTTCATATTTTCGGACGAAAATTTACCGGTTGCTATGTTTAACTAAACGCATTCCAAATATCAAATTTATATTTCAAAATTTTATCGTTTAAAATTTCACAAAATTTTAACTAGTTACGTTATTAAAACAGTTGAAATTTACGGGTCGTTACACCCACGTCCATTCGAAGTTTCTTTTTCCCTTTTTAATCAGATCAAAGAAAGGAATGCATTTGTCAGTAGATCTAGAGATAAATCGACTTAAAGCGGCAACCTTCCCATTCAGACTCTGCACTTGTTTAATGGTTCTTGGTGCCTGGATATCGCGGATGGCCTGAATCTTCTCTGGATTAGCTTCTATTCCACCGTTCCACGAACAGTGGCAATAAAGCCCAAAATCTTTCCTGATGCCACAACGAACGAACATTTCAAAGAATTGATTTTCATCTTGTAATATCAGAGGGTGTTGAACATTTCTGCCAAGTCTTTGATGTGGTCGCTTGATCGTCGGGACTTCACGAGCATATCATCCATATACATTTCCATTGTCTTTCCAATCTAATCCCTAAACATCCTGTTAACCAAGCGCTGATAAGTTGCTCCGGCATTCTTCAATCCAAACGGCATTACTACGTAATAATACAACCGAACATCTGTAATAAAACTAGTGTGCTCCTGATCGTGGATATGCATTGGGATTTGGTTATATCCCGAATACGCATCCATAAACGATAATAATTCGTGTCCTACAGTTGAATCAACTAGCTGGTCAATCCTAGAAAGGGGAAAACTGTCTTTTGGACATGCTTTGTTCAGATCAGAATAATCAATGCACGTTCTCCCTTTTCCATTCGCCTTCTTCACAAGCACGGGATTAGATACCCACTCAGGATAGAGAGCTTTGGGGATAAACCCGTTGATTTCTAGTTTATCCACCTCCTCTTTAAGAGCAGCAGATATCTCTGAATCCATGCCTCGTCATTTTTGCTTCACCGAAACATACTTTGGATCAATATTCAATGCATGGCTTGCAATGGCAGGCAAGACTCCATGCTTGTCAGAGTGAGTCCAAGCGAATACATCTTGATTCGCTAGGAGAAACCAGCAAGTTCTTTCATCATCATGGGGCTGAGCTGTGACCCAATCTTCAGGACTCGCGATGGATCGTCGTGGCTGACCGTGATATCAATCGTCAGCTCGGCCGGTGCAGCCTTGGTCTCGTTGAGCTCCTCTTTATCATCTCTCAGATCTATATCTCTATTGAACCGACTATGGCGCCCAAGCCAAGGCCCAGGCGCTGGTTGTCAATCTTCAGTGGTTAGGATGTGGACAGCTTTGTCCACACCCTTTCCCTTCTCCTTACGCTGAGCTTCCCTCAACTCAGCTACATAACAAGCATGTCCCATCGCCTGATCACCATGAATAACTCCTACGCCATTATCTATTGGAAACTTCAGTGTTAAACACCATGGGGCACGAGCTGCCTGGAATTCAGCCAAGGTCGGTCGGCCTAGAAAAACATTGTATGGAGAGTCAACGTCCAAAACAATAAATGGTAAGATCTACACTCTCCTTCGTGCACCTTTACCCAATTCAACAGGTAATTCCACGTATGCTACAGCCTAAGTTGCAACTCCATTAAAACCATGAATTTGAGCTTTAGATGGTTTCAATTCTTTGGCCTCCATTCTCATTTGATCGTACGCCTTTCTGAAGATTATATTCATCAAACTTTCACAATCAATCAAAATCCTCCTTACCAATGCAGGACCAATCATAGCTGAAATGACCATCGGGTCAATTGTTAGAGCCTCTACTTTGTCTACATCCCTACTTCTAAACACAGTATCATCCAGCATGGTGCACTGTTGTTTTGCCGGAGCTCCATCTTTCGTATTCGAACAGCATTCAAAATTTACATACCTTATTATGCTAGCATAATGCTCCATCTCTTGCCAACTTCTGTCTACAGGGTGCGGTCCCCCAACTATCGTATTAATCACCAGTCTTCCACTGGTCCGCACAAGCTCCTCAGCCCTACGCGGAGCTTGTCCTCAATTGGGATTGGATGTCCCCTGTCTGCCATCCTACGGAGTTTTCACAAACTGTTGCAACTTCTTTTCCCGAATCAATTTTTCTATGACATCCTGGAGGTGCCTACATTCATTCGTATTGTGCCCATAACATTCATGAAACCGACAATACTTCCTAGTCTGCTTCTGCCTCATTGACGAATTTTTTGGTTGCAGCTTCCTATACTGCATGGTATTGCAAGTGGATAGATAAATGTTCTCCAGGGACGTGTTTAGCGGCGTGTAATTTTTCATAAATTGGAATCTTGGGCTTTAGTCTCCCAAAGTCCCTCTTTCGCTCTCGATTTCTGTCTCCATCTTTCTTTTGTTGATTCGGCTTATTTTGAACATTCACCTGAACTTTTCTAGAACTGTCATCAGACAGTTTTATTGCAATATTACTTGTACTGCTTCTCCGCTCGGTCCTACAATGTTCTTTTTCCTAGTGGACCTAGCATCCTCCTTCCTCAAAAATTGAGCTGCCTTTACATAGAAGCGCTCTAACGTGGCAGGCGGTTTTCCAGCCAGCCAATTGCCAAATTCAGATTTTGGATTAATCCCTCTCATCACAGCCATAAGTATAGCATGATTATTCAGGTTACTAACCACCGTGGCAAAGGTATGAAATCTCTCTTAGTAATCTTTCAACGATTCGCTTAGGGCCTGGATCACATTGGAAAGGGACATCACGTCTTTAGGACGAACTGCGTGGACTCGGAATTGCTCTACAAATTTGGTTGACAGCTCATCGAATCTCGAAATTGACCGCATATGCAGTTTCATGAACCACATCGTTGCTATCCCAGAAAGGGTTATGGAAAAGCATCTGCACTTGGTTGCATCAATAGCTCTTGTAGAATCCATCAACCATTCGTATCTCATGATATGGTGCTTGGGGTCGGTTTTTCCCTTGTAGGCAGGCATTGATGGCATGTTGAATCTCCTCAGGTATTCCGCATGCAGAACATTGTCAGTAAACGGGGTATGGCTTCTCAAGATTCCCCGGTTGTCATTAGTCAAGCCTTGATTCTCTCTCACCAACTATCTGACCGTTGCCGATAAATTTGGCGTCTGGATAGGTGGTGCCAAGCACTGGTCGCGCTCCACCTCATGTGATCGGTCCGGTCGATATCTACGGGTCGTTTCATTCCTTCTTGGTCTAGCATCCTCTTGATGTGCACCTTGAACATTTATCTCGTTGTCATTCCAGCAGGATACCTGTTCAGCATTCGATTGAGCTCCAGCATCCAAGCTTATGGGAAGAACTCCAGTACGATTCCCTAAGTGTGGTGGGGGAATCCCTACTCTGGAGGAGGGATCGACATCGATCGATCTTGGCAGACCATATTGGTCTTCCAAGCGGCGCTCTAACATTTTTGGTGATCTCCTTCAAGCTTGTGACGCCTAAGCCTCTGGTATTCATCCTATGAGCATGAACTTTTCGATGCCAAGTAGGTAGTAGGATCCCTCTTAGCCATCCTACACTGTTGTTGGGTAATCTGGTTCATCAGGCTAATATTGGTATGAATCTGCTCATTTAGTTTTCGATGGCTTTCCATCAACTCTCTCATCAGATTATGAAATTCAGCTCGGATTATAGAATTTATAGGGTTCTGAATTTCAACCAGATCAGCATTCAAATTTGCAGGCTGGTTGCTTGGGCCTCCTTGTTGAATACTAGTAGTCACATTCCCATCAACATTCTAGGAAGTGGATCTGGTATGTCTCACCATTATCAATCTCCTTGTTTAGATTTTTGCAAATCTGGGTAGTGTAAGAAAGTTTTTTGAAGATAACTAGGAAACTCCTTCGGGGGTTTGCCCAATCCAATAGCAAAAAAGGGGATCCTAATAGACTAAGAATCAGGTTCTCAGTGAAAGCACCAAAATATTTGCAACCAAATTGGTCACAAACACCCAAGAATAGGTTTACGTAGAGAAGTAAATGAAAAAAATTAAATTAAAACAGAGGAATGGAGTAAACTAATAAGCCAATCAAAACAATAATAAAGAACACCCGGATTTATAGCGGTTCGGCATCGTATGCCTACGTCCACTTTCAAGATTCTCTTTATTGATTCACTATTAATTTGATTACAGTAGCAAACGGCAAGAGTAAAGAAAAAACTTAGTTAAAATAAAGAACTATGTAACCAGTAGCGTAAAGATCCTTAGAATGACCCCCTAGGCCAGTATTTATAGGTAAAGGTGACCACCAATTTCTCTAAAACTTTGGTTACAGGAACTTCTTGTCCATATGGGCCCACCATAAGGGTCGCTTGGCCCAAATCCCAATGAAGAGGGATCGATACTGATCCCTTCATTGGTCGATTCTTGGGCAGCGATCCCTATGGTGGGTTCTTCATGTTTAAACATGTCGGCTCTTCAAATATCATGTTGATTGGACAAGTGGAACTCGTGCTTTTGCTTGATCCATGGTTCAGATGCACTTGGAGGTTATCTCTGCTGAACCTTTCTAATGGATCGTGCCAATCCCTCATGACCGACTCTAGTATGCCAATCCATGCCCTTCTACATATGCCGATCCATGCTTGCTCAATCATGCTCATCCCTTGAATTCCATCATGCAATTCTGATCCCTCAGGTTCCACTAAGTTATGCCGATCCATCCTATCGTACAATGTTATGCTGATCCATCCTCTCGCATAATGCTATGCTGATCCCTCCTATTCCACAATGATATGTTGGCCCCTCCTATTTCACAAAGCTATGCCAATCCCTCCTATTCCACAATGCTATGCAGATCCCTCATATTTCACAAAGCGATGCCGATCCCTCGTATTTCATAAAGCTATGATGATCCCTCCTATTCCACAATACTATGCCGATCCTTTCTGATCCCTTGAATTCCAACTTACCTCCCATATTTATAGAACCCTGCATCGTCTATCTACCAACTTCGTTCAATCCTGGCTTCAAATAACTATTTGAGCTCTGATTCCGGGTTCTATAGTCGTTGCTCCGTGGTCGTCCTTCTCGATAGCAGTCAAATCTATCTTGCACAATCGGTCCAATATAGCCGAGTCAGGATACCAGGTAACACCCACTATCACTTCATACCCGACCCGCAAGTGCCTTCCCTCCCAATTTTAAAATTGTGGTTCTAGGAAATCAAAAACAAATGAGACCGCCTCGGTCTTCCACCTCCCACCACCGCCAAGACCATATATCAACCATGCCGCCATCGCCATTACACTCGCCACGCAATGCCTCACCATCGCTCCAAGCCTTGCTGAGCTCGATGCTCCATGCCGCCGTCACCATCCCAAAATTTAAACACAAAACATATAACAGCCAAAACCCTAACTCGACCAACCCGCCTCCTCCGACCACTTTCGTCACCTCCGCCTTGTCCCTACATCGCTCCCATAGCCGCCATTCCTCCCCTTGACCGCCACATCATTAGAATTTGCTAGATGGATTGAAAATGATCATCTTCCTCCCCACGGTGATTCTGGCCACCAAAAATCCCAAGATCATCATAAAAAATCGCGTCTTGCCACCATGAACATAACCCAACTCTCCGATCTCCATTCCATGTTTGATGAAAAACCATCAGTATTCAACCATCACCTCAATCAGATAGTTCTCACCATCATACTCGATGAAATAGCGAGCAACTAGTTTTACAAAATATAAGGGGTAATAACAAACAACTTTCATGTTTGAATATTTTTCAAAATGCTGATGGTTTGAGAGATATGATTTTTGAAAGGAGAAGGATGGTATATTTTCTCTTACATGAAGAAGAAAAAAGAAAAAGAAGAAGAAGAGAGGAAGAGAGATGATGTATGAAATGCAATGAAATGAAGTAATGATGTGCGCACTTAAACAAAACCAATTACTTCAAACTTAAGCAAATCCCCAAAATTCAAGACACTCCATCACATCTAAATTCAAATCAACATTAAGGCTTGTTGAAAAAAAATTGTTTTGGATTTGTTTTGAAATATTTTTGAAAAAAAAAGCTTTGTGGTACTCTGCTACACAGTATCACGTTTGCGTACAGACCGCAAATGATAGAAATAAAAATACGATCGTACACAACAATACGACACGATCATAAAACAACAATAAAATACACTGGTTATTTTATTCTGTGAGATTTCAAAAATATCAACGTTTGCCGTAAAATACGTCAAATGAAAATATAAATATTTTTCAGATTAAAAATTATTAAAAAATCCTATAAATTCATTTAAAAATATGTCACTAAAAATCAAGTCGTTTTATCAAAAATTGATTTTATTATCATTTATTACATTCGAATCAAATTTGAATATTTAAATAAATTAAATATTCCATTTGAAACATTAAAAATTCTGGGTCATTACAAGCACACTCACTTGATTTGAACAAGTAACAAGCACAGCCACACGAGTAATAGTAGAAAGTTGTTAATTCCAAACACAAATAGTTGTGCTTTGAATACATATATCCTATAACACTTTGATCTTTGAATTGATGAGAGAATACTTTCAAATCAGTGAGTAGATTATAGAGAATCAATGTAGTAACATAGAGATTGAATTTGAGTGAATTTGAAGAGTATAGAAAGTGGATTTTATGAAATATATAATGAGAATTTGGAGTAAGAAGAATATAGAGAAAATAGTTGTAAAAATTTGTTTTCCAATCCCCTTTATATATTGTTTGAAGGAACATGTCTATTCGCGAAGAGATGTAACCAAAAATCACAACTATTCAAAATTCAAAAGACACCTCTTCTACGGTACATATATCGACATACATAGGTAGGGTTTGTCAACATGCCCTTGTTTATTTTAAAGAACAATAATACATTTAAATTGTTATAAATTCTATAATTTAAACATAGTTTTTAAATACTTTAATATATATAACTTATAAAATATTCGTAGAAGTATATTTTGTAAATAAAATAAATATTTTGATAGATAAATAAATACTTTGATAAGAGGATATTCAATGAAAAGGAAGTTGCTATTCAAGGACTTTAACAAATTAATCTAATGTCTATTAACTATAAACTATAGTCTTGAACCCTTCATGTCTTTGTCCTTAAACTCATAAATCTTCAAATATCTTGATTAAATTTTGATCTCTGGTCTTTTTATTGATCAGTCTTCAAACTCGATTATCATGTGCTTGGATAAACGTGAATAATACCCTGCAAAATATTCTATATAAGTTGGGAAAACATTAGTACCTATATTTATATGGTTGTTGTCATCAAAATTAATATATGTTGTATTAACTTTCTTTTCCTTGTCTTATCCCGAAATAAATGGGCCAAAGACCTCGAGTGAATGCCTAAAAACACCAAGCAAAAATAGATCGATACCAAGTACTTTTTCCACCTTAAAAATATGGTTGCATCCCAAAATTCAACTCTCCAAGCCACTCCAAGTTGACCCGAAGCAAGAACACCTGAAACTCGAAGTTTTTGGCTTGAAACACCAAGTAAGAGTGGTAGGTACCGATCACTTTTCATCTTCCAACTTTAATTAAGTCTAGATTCCACTTCCTCAGTTGCATCATGCATATCCCGAAGTTAAATCTCCAAAACCCTAAGCAACTAGCCCCAAAACACCAAGTCACCCTACCATCGATCAATTTTTTCCCATTACCAGCCACTTACGATGACCAATTTTGGGCTATCAAATTAACTCCAAATCACTTTAAACTTGGTGCTCATACTTCACATAGCTTCAAGAACATCATATCTAAATCTCATTATGTTTCGACCACATTAGTGTTATTCGCACCAAACGAAGTTCCACAATTCTAACCGTGTAAAACAACTAGCGAATACATCAAAGCAATCCATACAAATATCAAACATCATCGTATAACATCCAAGCAATGCATATAATCCATCTAAATTACGATTTACATGCATATATTTTCCTAGATCCAATTTTCTATAAATTTGTAATTATGGTTGGTAAATGGTATAAGACACATCAAAACCTATTTCTACCTTTGTAAATCTGGTTCCAAGGAGTTGTTAATATCAGATCTAAGTTCTATAACACTTAAACCTTAATTATCACATCAAAAATCACATTTTCACCACATAGATTAGCATAGTATTGTGAGAGAGCTAGAATCACCAGTCTAGGATCAAAGCACATGAACTTTTAAGCAAATCTGATGACATGAATCTCAACGCCCCTACTTAGCAGATCTACCATTCTCTTTTGTTAATCTCTCTAAATGCACTAATTTCACTAATTTACTTGTAGATATGGTGTTTTTAGGTCTAATTTGGATTATTGGAGATTAGGAGGTGATTAGAAATGAAGAAGAATGACTAATGATGGCTGAGAAGAAGTGGCATAAATCCTAATCTTGAATTGGGCCAATAGGTTGCACTAATCACCCTCTATTACCCACTAATCTGCTCAGAACTAGTCAGAACTTCAAACAAACATATCTCCTAAACGGTAAGTCCAAATTCTTAATTTGACCACTCTACAGAAGAAGAAACCATCATTCCAATATAATAAAAGTGGTTTCAGACCTTAATTTGATCCCTATCAAAAGTTATGGACCTTATAATATTTTCAAGGTCAAAACAGTCAAACAAAAATTCTAAAGATAAGAAATGTCCTTAGTTGACGTTTCCTAAAGTTATAGAGTAATATGACCTTATATGAATTCAAAAATAATATTTTTCGATCCCCTGGTACGTAGAATACGGGTCGTTACGTTAGGGCAAGGAACCACAGGTTAGGAGTTGTATATGATACATCCGATAAGGAGTTATCCATCATGTACAAGAGTACAATTTGTTGAGCTTTCCTCAAGCTCAAAATCCCTAAGTAGACGTGTCATAACACCCACTAGTGAAGTCGAAAGACTTTTACGTTTCGTATTAGGGTTAGAGAAACATAAAAGGCCAGTGGGAGCTTATTAGCAAAATGAAATGTAATGTCTAACTTTACTAATATTATACGAACATCTACTATAAAATTATCCTAATATACAAAATTACAACTTGCAAAAAAATATCCACAACCCCGAACAAAGACTGGCTTATGATAAATGGGTTTTGGACCTATAAATCGCCTAAGTTTTTGTGTTGTCTACGTTATATAAGCCATTGCAGAGGCAACATGAAAACATGTCTGTCCACGAGATTTTCAATAGTCTCAAAGCTCTATTTGATGAACAGTCTCATTCCACAAGGTACAAACTTACGAAGAAGTTGTTCAATACCAGAATGACCAAAGGAAAAATAATGGACGATTACATTTTGATGATGCAAGGCTGTATTAATAGAGTTTCATCACTAGATGTGATAATAAGCGATGAGTTGCAAGCAGATTTGATTCTTGGTCTCTTACTCCCTATATGAGCCGTTCCTATTAAATTATAATATAAACCAGTTGAACATAAGTCTCGTGGAGCTCCTCAATATGTTGAGGTCGGTCGAGTCTTCGTCCAAGGATTAAGGGGTTGTACTTGCTGTTAAAAGGAACATGTCATCTTCGAAAGGTTCGAAGAAGCAAAAAAGGATTAACAGGAAAAATAAGAAGACTGTTGCTACAAACAAGGTTGAATGGCATCATTGTCACAAGAAGGGTCAATGGAAATAAAATTTTCTGGAGTACTTAAAGATTGCTAAAGCGAAGAAACATATTGGTTCTGCTGCTCCATCGGATATATTTATGATTTAAAATTGTTTTACAATCAATAAATTATCTGGAGTTTTAAATACCAAATTTGAAACTTACATCTGTAATTCGTTACAAGGTCTTAGAAACTAACGTCACATGGCAAAGGCAGAAACGAGGCTTTAAGTTGCTAATGGATCTATTGTATATGCAAGCCCAGATCCTATAGTTTTTGGCCACCCATAGAAAGTCAAGAGGTTAGACGTGTCCTACCAACCATAAAAAGTAAGGATGGGTGTGATTGCCACCTTATTCAAAGCCACACTGAGCTGAAGCTAGACCTGTCAAAACCAACCCTAACTCATTTACCCAACCCACTAATCCTAATATTAAAAGGGTTGGGTACAGGCCGTTTAAATTTTTTTTTTTACCCAACCCGTTTACGTTTGCTGTGAAAAAAACTGAAATCTGACCCAACCCGTTTACTGCCTCCAACCCTAATCTCTTCCCAAAACATGATAGGAGAAATCGGCGATTTCTACGCTTCTTTCACTGAGATCCTTGAGTTACGTAATTTAACCAAGATTTAAAGAGCGAGATCATCATTGAAACGTTCGACAACCCTAAATTCGAACTCGAGTGGCTCCTCTTCAGTGCGAACTTCATCGTCTTTCAAATCTGCAAACCCTTGGTAATTAACTTTTTGCAATTTTTGATTTGTTATGTCAGTATATCATCTTGGATACTTGAGCGAAGCTGCTTTCTTCACCATCAATTATGGATTTTCTGGTTGTGAAATCAAATGTGTGTTTCATCTAATTTATTCTCTTTGGATTTGGTTTTCGGTATGTACTAAGTGCTGATGGTTGCCTTAAAATGTGTGTTTCGTCTAATTATCTGCAATTTGAAAATGATGGTTGCTTTTTGTGTCTTCGGATTTTACTTGCTTTAAAATTTACAGTTTAGCATTTCTTGTCTCTTTGGGTTTTGGAATATTGTTTTAGTTTTGTGCTTCTAGAATGGCTGATCATCGCACTTCATTTTAATAATCATCTTGCGGCAACCTATACTTATTAAATTGGTTTGCTTAGTTATGTAATTAATATTTAACAATACAATTCACCTACCTACTTTTTTCTGAGGTGCTAAATGTTGAATTTTGTACCAATTTCTTGTTCCTTCAATAGTTTTGAAGTCTTCTACTATGAATAATGGTAATATCAATTAGGTTGATCAGTAGTATGGCATATTCCAAATACTTGCTAATTATGGTATATAAATATTATTCATGCATAATACATTAGGTAGTTGGCATATGTAACTATTTCAGATTTTTGAGTAAACAATCAGTATTTTAAACTTCTAGAGTGCTTGTAACCTACAGGACACCATAAACTCTTTTCATAATCTTATGTGGGGGCAAGTAGACTTGGGAAATTAGTTTAACTCATCAGAATAATTAAAGTTTAGAAACTACTTTGGTTAATCAAATTGCAAATTTGTTTCTAATGCAAATTAATTATGTATTGTCATACGTAAACATTTGTACATGTATCCGTATATAATATTTGAAGAGCAGTGACTTAATTTAGTAGGCGGATATGTCATCAAATTGCTCGTGTTTGGTTTAGCATCGTTGTAGTTTATTTAATTAGCACAGGTCCTTTTTTATTTTCTTCCCTTTTCCTATTTCGAATTGTATGTATCTACCTGTTTCTAAAAAAAGAAAAAGAACTTGAGAGCTTAGTTTACACCCTTTAGAACTCAAACGTTGGTTGGTTAAATTAACGATATGCTCCTATACATTCTTATTGATAAATAAAAATGTAGAGGGGTTTAAGCATACAAGATATCGCTACTGTTGAAAAGGGACCATTTGCCTATAATTATTCTTTATATTTATGTAGTTAGCATGTCAAACAAATAGAACATCACCACCACACTGTGCATTTTCTAAATCAAAAGCATAAGCCCAAAAGATTCTACAATTAATGTTTAGCCCTCGTCTTTTATCTTGTCAGAACTCAGAATACATTTACTTTTAATTTTATTTTGTCATTTTATTATAATCTATTTATGTATAGCCTGATTTACAGTGGTTGGTAAGCAGTAAAAATCTTGAAAAATCCTGCCATATGTTAATAAAAATACCAATTTTATTAGTGAAATTTGTATCGTTATTAGGGTATTGCAATACAATATGATTACTTGGTATTGCAAAATTTTGATCGGTTTTCATTGCTACAATAACAAAAGCAACTAGTGTGAGGACTTCCCATTGTTGCTGCCTTAAAATCACCAAAGTAAAAAAAGCATGGACTTCACTGGTTGTATCCTCAAGGATGATGATTTCAAACTACTGTTATATCTTGTTTGCTTTATATTTGGCAGTTGTATTAAGCAAATATTTCCAAGTTTCCACTAACTGAAACTGCTTTTTAATGAATTATTCTTCATTTGAAAGTTCCTTCTCCACTTGAGAAAAAATATCTAAATGGTAAAGTTTTATCTTTAGCGTTATCTTATTGAATGGATTGCATTTGATATTTTCCATCAATCATGAATGCAATTTCAGTTTTTGGCTGGGCATTTCAGCATAAGTGAACCTAGCAGTAGCGACTAGCTGAAGCATGATTTAAGCGACTACCTCTATAACAATTAATATCAAACTATGATGTGCTATGTGTGCAGCTCTTTGAACTGTCCTCGAGCATATGCACCTATTACATGTTACAGAAAGTAAAATATGTATCGTTATTAGTATTTTAACAGTACAAAAAAATACTGATCTATTGCCTGCCCTCGAAATTGCACTAGTGCCTGCAATATGGTATTCCTTTTTACTGATCTATTGCATGTTATTTCAGCGACAAAGGAAGGTGTCAAATTCTCAACAAAGAGTGACATTGGAAACACTAATATTGTTTGCAGACGAAATAGAACTGTTGACAAGGTATGCATTATCAGTTTATATTTATACTATGATTTACAAGTTAATGTATGATATAAGTTTATTTTCATCTACCACCGTTCATGCATTTTGAAAGGCTTTTTTGACATACCTGGGAAAGGTTACTCATGATAATAGACCCATCTTCAGTATTGCTTTGAAGTATGTCTGTGAAATGGTTTCTGTTAAGCATCATGATTTGAAGTATGCTAACTTGTTTTTTGACCTTTTGTAGAGCCTGAAATTTACAGGGAGATTAAACAGAAACTGGACTATGAGTTTTTTACATTTGAAGTAGTATTTTGTTTAGTTTTTTGATGCAATTTTTGTGTTGAACTATGGAGTTTGTCAACTAAACTTGTACTATGTTGTATCTTTTAGTTTTTTATGTTGTAGATTGTAATTATCTTATGTAGGACATTCAAATATTTTCTGTTTTTTGCATTATCTAGTTCAGTTTCTTAATTTTCCAGTGTTGTTTTTCATCTTTATGTAGCATGCAGTTCTTTTATTTTTTGGCGAAGTTTTTGCTGAAATTTTTTGTTCAATGGGTCGGGTTGGGTTGACCCTTCTAATAATCAGGTCGGGTCGGGTCAACCCATTTATTAAATGGGTCAAATATGTTAGGTTTTTTTATGGCTTGAATGGGACGGGTCAATTTCTACCCGACCCATTTATGACCCGACCCGACCCGTTTGACGGGTCTAGCTGAAGCATTGGAAGTGGAGAAATGTTCAATTGAGTATTCATCTCCTTAATTGTATGAAGCTAGTATCACGGTCGACTGTAGTCAACTTGAAGGTCAAAATCTCTTGCTAGAGTAGTACAGTTAACAATAAATGTTATTATTAAACCAAGGACTTTATTTATGGACCAACTGAGTTGATAAAGATGATATTGAAATTCTAACCAAATTCAAATTCCATAAATCCTAAAATTAAATAGTGATGACAAAGAGAATGTGTGTGAATAATCAATGCTAAAAGGTATCGCTTAAGAAAATGTGAGATTGGATTTTACCAATAATATCTGTAAGTGATGACTTCTACCAAACTGTCACACCACTAGCAAAGGTGACGTGTGAACATTATTTGAATTATTCAATATTAATCGCCGATTTAATTCACACCTTCAGGTCTCACAGCCGCATTTATGAATTAAGGTTTACATTAGCTTGTGTATTTATCAGGGTTTTAGATTAGTATTGACAATTGATCAACCTTGGAGAATCTCTGTTTACATCCTGTATGTTAAACATTTACTTCGCTCCCAAGTACACTATATCTATTAAATTTGGCCTGCTTATCGCTCAAAATCTTCATCCTAACACTTCAACTGGTCGACCGCTAACGGTCGACCGGTTCCCATATAGGTGTCGATGGATGAAGCTATTTATTTTAGAATGTATTAATCCTTATTTTCTTATTTAATTAATTTCGTTTTCAAATTTTAAAAGGTTTGTAACTTCTTCATAATAGCTCCGATTTAAAAATGTTATATATGAAAATTGTCCAAAAAATCACTACGAACGCAACGGTGTAAGTTTCGTAGCCAAATTTGAACATTTGTGAAAAATTCCATTTTTTCGTTGTTATATTTGAACTTAATTCTTTTGCTTAAATTTTCAGAGTGTTACATTCTCCACTCTAAATAGGATTTCATCCCAAAAATCTTCCAAGGACGGAAAAAATGTAACTCGTACATACAACAATCAATTAACTGCAAACATTTACTCATCCATCATCTGATAACCATTGTCCTTAGTAAAATTTCTATTGCAATATGTACATGCAAGTGTGGAATGCATAGGACTCTATACTAATGCACAGAGTAGATGGTCTCCTGATCTAGTTGGCCTTCTGAAATGCAAGTGCTTATGTCATGTATCCAAAATGTATGCAACGTCTTATGTAAATATACTTGCAATTCTATATATGCGCAACCATTCAATCCATATGCAACGTCCATATGCATATATCAAAATAAAATAATAAGTGTTGGTGTGAGTGTGTCTAACCAGAATGTGTGTGCTGATGTAAGTAAGGAAAATAAAAGAACACATCCACTAGTATGCATTAGCAACCATCATCCAAAACATGTCCTAATAACACATTGCATCCTTTCCAAGCATCCAATAGTCTCTTTCTATAGGGTATACTAATATAGAATCTAAACACAAGTAATTTATACTTATGTGACTAAAATGGAAACATACCAGAAAACAATTCTAGATAGGTAGCTCAGATCTTCTCCTCAGTCTCCCATATACTCTCAACTAGGCCGTCTCCTTACTGGACTCTAACCAGTTTAATTATTATGTTGCGGAGTCGCTTTGTCCCATGCCTAATGATGCGAGTAGGTGCATGGATCACAAGTGACTTACTTATCCACTTCAACTTCTTCTAATGTTATGGTTCGACCATAGCAGCTGCATCGTATAAGCACTTCCACAAGTGTGACACATAAAAAACATTGTGAATTCCCGCCAACACTTTAGTAAGCTCTGATTCATAGGTTAACTTCTCTACTATATCCGAAAAGGCCCTACAACTCTCGGTGCTAACTTTTTCGAACTACCAACCCAATAACATATCTAAATAGCAAGATGCTCACACAGACCATGTCACTACCGCGGACTTCCGCTCCGTGTATCTTATGTCACTATATGATTTTTTTTCTTCCTTCTATGGAAAGCTTTTCAGTAAAGAGTCAAGATAAAAATATCGGATTCTCTCTTCCACTTTTCGAAGTACTCTTGATCATTCTTTCGACCATACTTAGTCCAAATGTACGTGCATAAGCAATCCCTCTTCAATCCTTGCTATCAACCCAAATAAAATGATGTTGTCATGCACCATACTGGGCAATTTGAGCATAAGTGTGCTCCAATGGAATTGCAGCCTTGTGCAATTCCTCAATGCACATACACACTACCTTAAATCATCTAGTAGTATACTTGATCACTTCATCTTCTAGATGCTAGGATAAGGCAATCCAAAAGTGGACGGTGCCCTCTCCCCTAGTATTTTCTACTTAGCTCTTTTGCTATTTCTTCATTTCACTCAAGGATATCCAAATCTGGTGATTCCTCAAACTGTTGAAAGTAGCATAACTTCTTTTCCATTTCGATCCGACTTTAACTATCTCATTTCGCTTACAACTAGATTCCCCAATCCTTAAACAATCATGGTACTTAGGTATCACCTTTATAGTCTACAAGTATTTGTTCTAAGTTCTATAAGTAAGCAAAGACTCAAATATTCTAGTAGGGTAAACTCAGTCCATTTCCAATTAAAATCCTAAATCTAAGTGAAATCCTAAATTTAAATGAGATTGTAATTCTAAAATTAACTTAGCATTGACGATATTCGACTAGGTGATATATCGTTCATGTGCACTATTGTGCAACAGAAACTATGTGCCTAACGTCAGTCTTTCATGAATTTCTTTAAATAAATAACTTCCTTCTGATCTGAGGGATGATTAGAAAGAATCATATTATCCTTTCTTGCATAACTTACCCAAAATTTCGAAGTCTCATTTCCCATGGAAATCACCTTTGCATTCTCAATGCGTGCAAATAGCAATATTTTCTTTTTCTTTTGATGGGAACCCAATTTCTTGAATTAACCATTCCTTGCACAATCTTGACTCCAACCCCATCTAGGATCGCTTTAATGGTTTGAACTTCCAAATTTTACCATTTCTTAATGTCATCCCATCAATAGGTCCCTTTCCCCAAATGTAACGTCTCACCTTTTTATTCCAATTGTTTTATGATCGAGACAACTCAATATGGAATAGTGTCTTGCAATTCTAATTTGATAGACATAATAACCAACACTTAACTAACACCATACCCAAAAACTCGGCTAGAAACATCTAAAATGGATGACATCCTAGCCCAGTAAACATCTTATGGAACTCATATAAATCCATCCCCCATAACATACTTGTAGTTGTGATGACAGCTCAAATACCAACTACTTTATAAATGTCACCATATAACATATACTATAAGACCACAACATACTTGCTTGGTTATCTATACTTCACTAAGTCAAAAAAAACATGCTTAACTTAACAAGCCAAAAACAAATGTGTAGCATAACATTACCCGAAATGTCGGATCAATGCCACCTACCCACAAGTAATCGTAACCGCCTTCCTCTTTCGGCGATGATCAACAACTAATATTTTGGGGACTTACAATATATAAACAACTTAGATCATCTCCAAGACTTGAGAGCAAAACAATAGCTATCATTTCAAGGTCATGGGTCGGATAATTTTTCTCATGTACTCTCAATTGTTGGCTAGTATGACAACAACTCTCTTCTGTATTAAAATAACGTCTATCTTATACCACAAGCATTGGTATACACAACAACCGCCTTTGAACTACCAGGGAGTACTAAAATAGATGTGCTAGTCAACAACTTTTTTAGCTAACTAAAAGCTTGCTCATTTTCCAAGTTCTACTAAAACCAAATTCTTCTTATAACCGCCAACTAGATAGGGAAAACTTCCTTGTATCTTCGGTGTCCTTTGATATGATAAAACATCTTGGCTTCTCTTTCTTTGCAGTGAAATATATTTTGTCCAAATCATACTGTCCAAACTTTCTTGCACAAAGAATTTACAGCTTAAACCATACTTGGGTAGGAAACACAAAGTGATTTTCACTCTTCACTATTACTGGAAATTTGATCTTATACTCTATCTTTCCAATTCAAACGTTGATTGAAAGGTTGCTGAAACTCCATACTACTTCCTAACTCTACCCCCAAATATTTAAATGCTTCTGAACTCCATGACCAATTTAGTTCTTGTAGGCCGTGTAATACTATTTATCTAGCTCCAACTTAATTCTTCCATTTTCAAGTTTAAGTGATAGTCATATCTTTAATTTATCTTTTAAATAAAAACTTTGATTTTTAATATCATTTCCATAAAACTAGTAAGTTTTTAAAGCTGTAAAACCTTCCATTCATTTTAACGACCATTTCCATTTTACAAAGATTATGACATTTTACTTTAGTTTAAATTATCAAAAACGGTTTAGCTTAACTTAGCAAAATGCACATAAAAACGTACCTTTCTAAAACATTCCTTTAGTATAAATAAGAAATTTTCACAAAAGTGTATTTTAAAAGAAAATGTGATGTTTCATTTTACTATTATTTTTTTATTTTAAAATATGACAGAAACATTTACAAAGGACATTTCAACTACTAATCATTTTTTATTTATAAAAGAGGTTCAAAAACTGGGTCTTACATACTTCTCGATGTTTTTTCAAAAGCTTCATTTTTAAAAGCAAAGTACGCCTCAAGGATAAATGCAACAATGTGCCTAAAAACAAAAGATTTAAAGCAGTTATTGAAAATTGCTTTTTGTCAAATTCTCTTAGTTATACTTTATAACAAATTTCATAAAGTTCGTCTAATCATTTTATAAAAAATCATAAACCAATTTATTTTTCTTTTTAAAATAGACATCAGCTGCTTCTAACTTTTAAAAAACATTTTCATTGATTTATCACTTAAATTGGAGTAGATAAAAGCAACCTAATTTACACAAGCCCAACTATACCTAACAATGCTTTAAGTGCATAGGGTTTCCATCTTTCTTTTCAAAGATGATTAACTCAAGTTTATCTTCCAATACAGTGTCCAACTCCAATATAACAACACACTAGTCATATAATTAAGTAAAAAGGAATCTTTGAAACTTCTACAAACATAAGAATAGGATTTTCATTTTAACTGGGGAGATTTTCTCTAAGTCCGTGAAGTCTTTTTTCATGTTCTCTTTTTTGCCTAATCACATTCCACTTCAATTAGAGGGGTCTCATGGTACTAATTTTTTTCGCACCCTTAAATCAATAATTTACATGTTGTTGCTAGTTGGTATAGGAAACCTCTACTAGCGTTTCTTTATGGAGTAAATCATAATAACCATGAAGGGCTTATTTTTCAACTCAACTGTTATAGCCTTAACATTTATCCGACCCACAGGTGTTTGCTTATGTAAGGAATAAACCAACAACTACCTCAAGAGATAAAATGCATAAGGTGTTGTATATCAATGAATATTCTTATTAGAAAATCTACAAACACGCTCGTTTGGTCAAATTAGGCTCAACTTGTCTCCTCACTTACAGATACCGACAGAACCATATAAGGGTGTTCACATCCGGAATCTTAACTGCCTACTCTGAGCCATTCCTATCAAAATTGCTCATTCTCACTATATGTGATTATGAATTATTTTCAACCATCCCATATATAGTACTAGCAAGAATAAGTAATAGTGTTCTTTCTTGTTATACTTTTATATATGTAAAACCTTTGAAAAGCTTTTTATTTATACATATATACACCTTTTTGGAAACCCATTTCGAAATTCTTTTGAAAACCTTTTGGAAAAACTTTTCTTTCTCAAAATATTTAAGTATGTTCTCTTAATACATACCTAGCTCCTAAGGAATCTTAAATCTAGGCTCTGATACCAAATGTGACAACTCGCAGCTCCTGACACACCGATCCAAAGTCTAGAGTGACTTTCAAACTTGCATTGATGCCAAGAAGTACGAGTTATCGGGTTTTTGGACATTATAGCGACTAAGAATACATGGATAAAATCTAAGGCACTCTACACTTTTAGTTCTTGCAGCGAAAGGAAAAAATAAGTACTGAAAAATAGACATTTCAGGAAAAATAGTCTTCAAATACTTAATACATATACATTGTTTCCATGATACAATACAAGTTTGATGTACATTTAATATAATAAATAACTGAAAGAGGAACAATGAAAAATAGTGGAACTCCAATGCTTGGCTCCTTTCTCCACATATCATGTCAAATCAACTGTTGTCCTATCATCCTATGGTGGGGGAAAAGGAAAAGAGGTGGGCCGGACAAAAATCTGATGAATAAGTATATCATTAATATATGGTGATCATATGAAGTTGACTTTAATAATACTCTATATGACCCAAGGTGTTCTATAAGTGTCTGTGAATTGTTAAAATTTTTTACTTAAGGGGTTTTAACTTAATACACACCTACAATAATGGCTTGTGTGGGCTTATATTAGCACCAAACATCTAATCAAACCTCAAATAACTAATGATCAACTAATACCTAAGCTTCTCCAGCATAGGATTATCCTACAATTTCGTTTATGAGACTACATCTCTCATATTACGATTACGTGTAACTATTTCACATAGGTTTTCCTACAATTTCCATATGGAACTAAATTTCCCCTGACTACGACTACACGTACCTTAACTACGCATTGAGGGGGAGCCCGAGATGTTGATTTATTGAAGTGTCTCATCGTTTGCATCTGTGTCGACCTCTCAATTGTAGCATATGCCTCTTACTGCATTTGTCGGGATTCGACAACAACAAATCACCATGTCACGTCATCCGTGAATACCAAGGAACTCCCCTTGTGTTGGGCTACATACTTCACCAGGCATCAGTCAGTGCTGCTCGTTCACCGTAGAACTTCCTGTGAGTGCCATTTATGATAGAATCGCCCTGAGTCAAATATCAACCCCTTCTGGATAAATAGCTTTATGCAGTCCCACAACGCCTAGTGTCGCATCATAGGTAACTAGCTTCCCTACTCCTAACGTCCATATATATATATATTATATAAGCTACTAACTAATTTATTTATAATTTGGGCCTTAGGCCGAGGTTCAGATTGTGTTCTAGAAACGCCAACCGGTCGACCACTGAACAGGGGCGGTCGACCGCTCTAAATAGTGTGGTCAACTAGTCATCACTGATTAGTGGTTTTAATTGGTGATTTTAATTCGTTTTGATTTGCTAATTTTTAGCTAATGACGTTCAGCCTCGAATTTCTATTACGGTAGCTTGCAATTTCATCTTAGAGCAATTACAATTAACCCAAATTTGCAACTATTCAAATTCCTTATTCAAATTAAATTTATAGATTTACATAAAAGTAGTTTAATCTAGGTTTCCTATTAACAGGTTATATTAATTGATTATAGGAATTTCAACTTGATTAGAAAAGGGATTTAACCTAGATAAATTCCTATTTAATAGTTTTACATCAGTTTAATTATTATTCAACATCAGGTCCAAATAATACGATTTCCAATTTAGTTTCTAACGACCTAAATCAGATCGGATATATTAAAATTAACTACATGTAAATCATCTTATTAAAAATATACCAACTCACCTCAGATCCAAGCTTTTCCCTTTGAATACCATTGGAAATCTTCCCCCGTTTGTTAGCTCTTCATTTGATTCGTCCTTCTTAATCTCTCTACTTCTAATTTTAATTTTATTTTGAAGAATTTAGGTTTGGAAAGGAAAGAGTTTGACAGAGTTTCAGGGAAGGTGACTAATTTTTATGAATTAGGGTTTACATTAGCTTGTGTATTTATAGGGGTTTTAGATTAGTATTGACCGTTGATCAACCTTGGACAATGTTTTTTTACATCCTATACGTTAAACATTTACTTCGCTCCCAAGTAAACTATACCGATCAAATCTGGACCGTTTATCGCACAAAATCTTCACCTTGACACTTCATCCGGTCGGGCGCTATATATAGGGGCGGTCGACCGCTAGTGGTGACCGGTCCCCATATGGGTGTCGATCCGTGGAGCTATTTATTTTAGGATGTTTAATTTCCTTATTTTCTTATTTAATTAATTTTGTTTTTAAAATTTATTACGCTTTAACTTCTTCATACTAGCTCTGATTTCAAAATGTTATATATGAAAATCGTCCAGAAAATCGGTAGGAACAAAAATATGTAAATTTCGTTGCCAAATTTGGAAAACTGTAAAAATTCCATTTTTGCCTTGTCGTATTTAAATTTAATTCTTTTATTAAATTTGGGGTGTCACAGATTTGTTTTTATGTTTGTCTATATATATATGTACATGTATATATATATATATAAGTGGCAACATAAAGTTCTCTCACATACACACACGATACTATAAATATTTGTACACAAACAATATACACATATTATAGTATATTAAACACAAGTATATACTTGTACATTTATATTCCTGATGTCCATACGAAATCGTCATTTGTATATGTAATTATAACGTGTATGTATATACAATAGATATAAATCCTAATATCCCACTCTTTCATATAAAAAAACTCAATATCTATATGTGTATATATAGCTATATACATGTTTATATTTCATTATGTTATGTTGTTATATCATTGAATGTATATATGATAAGTTCAAAATAAAACATTTAGTTAAATTAGTTGATTAGCTTAATTAACAAATGTAAAACGATGTTGAAGAAACTTATTAGACTTCATAGACCTACTATGATTCAAATAAAGATTTTTTTTTAAATTTACTCATTTCACCCACTATAAAACAGAGTCGGTTCCTTCAAATATAATTATTCAAATTTCGACTCCCACCACTTTTAGATGAACCAATCTCTAGTAACTAACGTATAGACATGACAATCAATTCAGATACTATATTATTATGCAAAATTTATGTAAATACCAAGATCTATCTTTTTGGTTCATTGCCAACAAATCAACTAAGAGCAATATAAAATTTCATTCACTACAAACAATCAATAACAAAAAATAGTATCACTGGATCTAATGTGGTTTGGTCAAAATCGACTTATGTCCACGAATCCAACAATTTGTGTTATTATTATAATCTACAAGAAAGCAAAAGGAAGATAAAATCAAATACAAAAGATTATCGTTATGAACGTAAAGATAAGGAAAGTGAACATTAGGTTATTTTAACATACAATAATTAATCATAACTGCTAGAGTAGATGATATGATGAGCTCTACATCGACGCTACAAGATACACAGGTCCAAAATCAAGTTTTAACTCCAAAATATAGTTCATGTTCATCAAAACTGATCGTATTGTCATTTATGGTGATCGATCCTAAGTTTCGATAGGGGTAGAACCAAAAACTGTAGAAGACACGTGGTGGATGGTTTGGATTTTCAAACTATATTATGGTAGAGGATCGATCACCATCAAAATTCTATGGTGACCAGCTCCAATTCTTCGGGTTCCTTCCATAACTTTGATTGATCTCAGGTTTTTTTTTTTCTTTCCATAGTGAAGCTTTTAATCTCATCCTTAGTCCAACATGTATTTAAACATAATAGTTTGAACCAATTTTTTATAAAAGAGATGGCTTCTAAGTCATTTTAAATATTTGCCTATGACTCAGTTAGTTGCTCTGGTCTGTGTTTGTTCAATTAGACCCAATCAGATGAACCCGAACTCGACCCGTCGGGTTTTGGTTCTAGATGGATAGGCTTTTGTCAGATCTAAATTTTAAATTTTAAAATCTAGATCCAACCCAACTCGAACTTCGGTTCGAATCGGATCGAGTCCGGTTGAGCAATAACACTAAAAATACATATATTTCAATATTTTTTGGTCGGGTCTTTCGAATCGAGTCAGGTTTAATTGAGTCTTAGTGATATTTTACATCATTCAAATCCGCCTCAAGACCTATCAAATTCGGTTTGATTTCGGACTTTCATTTACCGTCCTACTTGATGGTCTACTGACTCTATTCCCACCTTTAAATGGAACACGGACCTCCTCGTCGATCCTTTTAAAAATCTACAAAAATCTTATCTTCGTTTTTCCGTTCTTTCATTCCCAACAGAAAAACATTGCAAATAACTAAAACTTAATGGCGGCGTACTCTATTGTAACTCCAAATCTTATATCTTCTAATCCAAAATCCCTAAATTTAACGTTTCACTCAAAATCCGTCTTAAACAACCTGTCCTTTTGCGTTTCGAGCGCATCATTTAGGTCTTTGAGCTTGAGAAATGTGAAAAGATTGAAATTTGTGCGAAGAGTTGCTTCTATTACTAGCGAGTATGAGCAGTCTGAGGAGGAGGAGGAAGTTTTGAGTGAAGGGGAAGAAGTAGTTTTGAGTGGAGGAGCAGAAGAAGTTAACCTTTCAGAGGACTTGAAAATTTTTGTTGGAAATTTGCCTTTTGGTGTTGATAGCGCTGAGCTTGCCGGGCTTTTTGGCAGTGTCGGCACTGTTGAGATGGTGGAGGTATAAATCCTTTCCATTTTATTATAATGTTGTTTACTTAACTATGGTTGGTTTGGTTATTATTTAGTTTTTGTATGCGTATAAGATAATGCATAGATAAATTTTCCATAATATATGTAACTGGAATGCTTAATGGTTGAAAATTAATTTCGTTATAGCCATCTCCATAGTGCAATGAGATTTATTGGTGATGATTATAACATAATCTACAGTATTGACAGCTTTGGAGTTTCACTTTTACAACACACAACAGTTTTACCTAGCTTTTAATGGATTGTTGTAACAACACGCAAACATCACATATATCAGTTCCAAAGTAGTCATCTACACCATAAATACACCACATTAGGCAAGCCAAGGCATGAATATTCATTTCTTTAGAAATTTTCAATGTTATTTTAGTAGAAATGTCACACACGTGAAACTATAATTTGTGGAGTGGTACAACTTTTGAAGAGTAAAATGTCCTCATGGACTTGACAACATGAACATAAGTCACTTAGTGTTGTGTTTGTAACCCCTTATAGGGCTAATGTGATAACTTGTGTATACTTCACATCCAGCCACACTCATCACCAATATGTTATAACCTATAATTCCAGTTTGGGAAAATAACATCTGTAACTAACAATCCAAACATGGATTGTATGCTAAATCAGGTTTGACTTTTTTGAAAGAGTCTCCACGTTTTTTTGAATAAAAAGGGGGGTGTGTGTACACGAGCGTTACAGCACGTGCTTCACACGTGATGATGGCAAACGCTTTACGCGTGAATTATTTTTCTACAAGTTGAATATGTTTAACATATTCAAGAGAAATAATTTGCATAAAGGTTAAACCATATTTTTACGTTGAAATCGTGTGTATTTTGAATTTTATTTATTAGTTACAACATCTAATTTGTTGTTAGTTTGAATTTTGTTTCTATTAATTTGTGAAAAAAAATTATTTGTTGGATCTTATTTCTAAGTGATAGTAAGATTTGTTAAATATTTGTCGATGGAAGTTTTGAATTTGTAAATGATGTTTATTTGTTAGATCTATATTCAAAGGACAATAAGATTTCGTAATATTTGTGGAAGTTTATTTTTTAGATCCTATGTTTAAGTGATATTAAGATTTGGTAATTTTTGTAGAGGAAAATTTTGAATTTGTTTGGTAATATTTGCAGAAGTTTATTTTTTAGATCCTATATTTAAGTGATACAAAGATTTAGTAATTTTTGTAGAGGAAAATTTTGAATTTGTAAAAGAAGTTAGATCCAATTTTCAAGTGATATTAACACATGGGCATTTTTGGCAGTTGACGTTGACACAAAAAAAGTGACACTAAATGTATTACAACTATTATTAAAGATATATATATATATATAATTCAATCATTGACGTGGAACTATATATTTCCTCGAGTATTTAATGTCTGTCAATGCTCTACTATAATATATAAATGAAGCAAAATAAACATGTTTATGCTACCATTATGGAGATCCAATGTTTGTATTTCACTGTTATTCAGGATTGATTATCAATTAATTTATGCGATTTGGGTAGTTGAACTTCATTTTTTGCTGCTTCTTTTTTTCTCTTGAGTTGAAGCCTCTTCTGTTGCAGGTAATCTATGATAAAGTAACAGGAAGAAGTAGAGGTTTCGGATTTGTGACAATGTCTAGTGTTGATGATGTCAAGGCAGTTGTACAACGATTCAATGGATATGTGAGTGTGCCATCTTTAAATTTTATGCTCTACTTTAGTTCAACTTTTGAAACCTTGCTATTAATCATGCACAAGCTTGATTTCTTTCTTTATATACATTATTTAACAATGAACCAATTGAAAACTCAGGTTGCTAGCCTGAGTTGCCCAGTGCAGTTGTAGTTTTTGACACCACCCTTGAGTAGACTGTTGGCCAACTGCATGCACCCTAATGTAGTTTTCTCAGTAGATATCTCTCTACTATAACTAGTGTTCCTAAAATAACTTAATAGCATCGCTTCAGTTTGGCCTGTCAACGGATATATTTTTTGAGCTTTTAATCTGCATTAAATGCATATAATTTAAATTATTAACTTAACAAAACAATAGATACATATTTTTCATGGTACTAAAATCATATAATATAAGCTATAAGTTTGATAATAACCGGACGGGTAATTTTCGGATGCTGATGTCTTCATATTCATACTTACATCCGTATCTGTTTTTCCGGATATTGGGATATTTACGCGCTTTTTGGATATTGGATACGGATGCGGACGGATTTCGGATTTTTTGGATGTCCATCGGTAGGCTTAAGAAATGCATATAATGTATGGTGAAAATGAAACAGGAGCTTCAAGGAAGAGCCCTGAGAGTAAATTCAGGACCACCACCACCAAAAGAGGATCGTGCTCCAAGAGGAGGCGGTGGCAGCTTCGACTCAGGCAATAGATTATATGTCGGTAATCTTTCATGGGGAGTAGAAACCTCAGATCTTCAGACTTTATTTAGCGAACATGGGCAAGTGACGGATGCTAAAGTTGTGGTCGATAGAGATAGTGGGAGATCCAGGGGATTTGGATTTGTCACTTACAGCACTGCTGAAGAGGCAGAAAATGCCATTTCTTCCCTTGATGGTTATGTAAGTTTATATGAATATATTAATTTACATTAGACACTTATGCTCGGTGATCACTTAATAATTGTAGACTTAACTCCTCAATTTTCCTTTTTGCAGGACTTGGATGGCAGAATCATTCGCGTGTCTGTAGCAGAAGCAAGGCCACCGAGGCAGTATTAAGCGATCTTTTATCTAAAATCGACCTCCCCCCCCCCCCCCCCCCCCCTTAATTTCTAAAAGAGAATGCCCTTTGGGATTGTTATGAATTTTGATGTAAGAATGAACAGTTTTTGTGGAGTTTGATGGTGGAATGCACTGATTTTAAGTGATGTTTTAATATATTTTAGGTTTATGTCAAAGTTATATGTAGCATGTATGTTTTTGTAGCAAGGAACTGGCCTCTGGCAAAGTTGCTGAAAAATGTTACACCTACATGTCAATAACTTCATGCTGATGTGTATATTAGTGTCTGAATCAGACTAACTGGTGTTGCAATTCATGTTGTAAAAGTTGCAATGCTCAGAATGTAATCATAATTGCATGTACCAAGGAAAGAAAACTAAAAAAACGTTGACAGCAAAATATAATGCATTCACAATATTTGATACGAAAACAATCAAATTGAACTGATTAGTTTGAACAAAAGAGTCTGACTAAAAACTGCAGTAACATATGCATAAACTATAAAGCTTATATTTCATTGGTCAGACATGCATTAGAGTATTTACATTGGATTCTTTTGTTTATTTTTATAGACATAAGCACTAGCCAGAAACAGATAAACAATGAAACCGACCCCACTCAAACCAGCAAGCACCCAATAAAAGTAATCGATATGAGCACGGTTCAAATTGTTTGAAAACCAACTTTGCCCTTTTTGGCCTGTGTTCTTATCGATCACGGAAACAAGAATGCTGCTAATGAAGTTTCCAACACCAAATATGCTTAAAAACAGTGCTAGTCCAAGGCTTCTTAATCCTTCAGGCACTTGATCGTAGAAAAACTCCTGAAGACCAACCACTGCAAACACGTCTGCAGCTCCATATAGAAGGTATTGAGGAGCTAACCACCATAAGGTCATTGGTATTGGTGCTTTTGGTTGATCAACTAGTCCAAACTTCACTGCAGTTTTCAGCCTTTTGGTTTCAACTAATGCTGCTACCACTAGAGCAATTGCAGAAATGAACATTCCGATGCCTATGCGTTGAAGAAAAGTTAAGCCTGTATCAAATTAACACAATCAGCACGTATTGATAGATCCATATTTTAAGGTTCGATACACTTTGAGACTGATTTTGATGTTTGAACTTCTACATCTAATCATAAACTCAATTTTTTCTGAAAACTTATAATTGAAATTGAAATTGTAGACTCAAATAAGTATATTGAATATATTATATGTGTATTCAATGAAATTTCTCTACTGCGATTTTAACTGATTCAAGTAAAGGGAGAGATTCGATTTGAAACGGTCAAACGGAATTTAAATTGTGAGATTTTAAGATTTTTGACAACAATGTTTCAGTAAATGATGTTAACCTAACAATTATCTGTTCACATTTCATTTGAACAATTTGATATACCGTGTTATTCCGCCTTTTTAGCAAGGCCGAGATACCAAAAGATCGGCCGAGAAACCAAAGATAGTTCGTCTCGAAGAATGGTCAACTCAATATCTCAACAGAGCAAGTCCTGCTGATTGTTTGTTCAAATAAGATTCCCTACGGAGGGGGGTCCAGGGGGTGGCAACCCCCTAAGGTGGGGGTGCGGGGGCAACACCCCGCTACGGGGTTCGACCTGTCCGGTCAGGTGGTCCAGGAGGCAGCGCCCCGTCTGAAACGGTACGTTTTATTTACTACTGAAGAGCGACCTACTACTTAGCGACCTACGACCTAAAGGTCCCAGCGACCTACGACCTAAATGTCCCAGCGACCTACGACCTAGAGTGAAAAGATGACCAACCGACCTAAAAACTCTCCGACCTAAAACTCTCCGACCTAACTTCCTCGCGACCTAACCTCCGCGACCTAACTTCCTCGCGACCTAGTAGTCTAACGACCTAATCCATACACTACCTCTTCCCTTAGGTCGCCACTCCTTTAGGTCGTCATTCCCTTAGGTCGTCACTTCTTTATACCGCACCTCCTTAGGTCGCTAACGACTTACCACGTCCTGTTTCTTTCGTTTTTTTAGATCTGTATCTTCGAGTATGGGAGGCATATGTCCTTCATATGCTTCGTCTTTATCCTGTGAGCCACTGGAGAATGACGGTTATTCTCCTTTTTGTTTATATATTCTCTGTTTAAAAAAAAAAAACCTACCACGTCCTGTGCCTTTACTCTTTAGGTCGCCATTCCCTCTCCTGCTACCCCTTAGGTCGCTCACGACCTACGACCTATCCCTTAGGTCGCTCACGACCTACGACCTAGATCATGTTTCTTCCCTATAAATACCTCGCCAATTCCACATTAAAGGGGATTCCGGATTTGAAAAACACCGATACTCTGCCATTTTTTGGGACTCCTTCAACGCTACAATCATCGAAGATTCCTCATCAGCAGTTCTACTTTATTGAACATGGATCCAAAGAGCAATCCGTCATCAAAGTTCTAATATTTTGCTTCGATTGTGTTGTGATCGTTGAAAAGTGTTGTAAAGGTGTTGTAACCGAGAAATCGTGTTGTAAAAGTGTTGTAATCTTGTAAAAGTGTACTCAAAGAACATAATGAAGGATGTAAAGTGGATGTAAGCTTAACTTTAGGCCGAACCACTATAAAAATTGCTGTCTCTTTTACTGTTTTTTCCCTTTTTTTTGTTTACTTAGTTCCCGTGTAGACGGATGGTGCTTTCACTAGATTACTCCAGACACCAGGGTGTTAGCGTTATACTTTTTAGCGTTAACATACCGTATATCTCTTTGTTTGTGATTATAGAATTTATCTGAAGTCTGAATGCATCAAGACATCTGCAACACATACTTCCAACACATAAAAAAACAACTTGTCACTGTATTTGTTTTACCTATATATCAAAATTGACACCAACACATTTTTCTCTCTGTCTATAATCGTGGATGTTTTTGCACTTTTCATTTTCAAAAATGATAAATGTCTGCACTTTGCACTATAGAGGTCTTGGTTTCCATCCCCTAAACATAAAATAGAATCAATATTCAAAAATAAATAAATAAATGTTTATAGAAAGAATTTCTAATTAATTTTATTTTAAAATAAGGATGTTAGACCAAATAACATCTATAAAAAAGTCCCTGCTATTTGGAAAATAGAGGCTTTTGATGTAGTGCCAACAAAATGTGTTCTTTTTCATACTACTACATTAATTATAGACCCATCTCCCATAACTTGAAAATGGTGTTTTTCTGCTTGTCCGCTATTGGGTGAGTAGAGAGTGCATACCAAGTACACTCGTTCATCATCTCCATCGGACATGCTTAGATGTGCATTCGGTAAAATAGCACAGAATTCGGTAAAAGTTTTCTTATTCGGTTCAGTTGTAATGTTAGTTGATTTGGTTTATAATTTTTTGATCAAATTTCATGTTATATTTATACAGAATTCGGTTTTCTTTAATGTTATGCCTTAACTGCTATTATTTTACTTCAGATCTATGTTGATGAAAAGGCAAACATTACCTGATGTAAACCCTGTAAATCTCCGTGCTGTAGGGACAATGATGCGATCGTAAATTGGAACAACAACAACAATGGCAACGGTTATAAAGCACTGCAGTGCTGCTGGTGAAACTTTAAACTTCGAGCCAATTCTTCTATCTAAAGTGCTTCCTTGCTTCACGAACAAAGTTGAAGATTGTGCAAATGCCACAGCGTATATCAAACAACTTAACCATATTGGGATCAGTCGAAGGATCTCCTTTGCTTCACAAATTAGTTCAGCGTTCATTATATCAGCATCTTCATTTTGCCTGAAACATTATTTTCACAACAGAAAATTGATATCTCAGAATATCATCGACTTTGTGAGAAATGTCAATAACTTTTTATGATATCACACGCATTCATATTGATCGAGGAATATGTTCAAACTTACTCAGAAATGTTTTGATTCTTAGACTTTGAAGCCCAACTTCGAAATAAGGCAGAAAAGGATTTCCCAACTCGACCGAAAGGGTTCTCTTTTCCCAACAAACAGTACCTATACTTTCTGGTTGCAACTAAGAATAGTACAAGAGCAATAACCATAAGAATGCAAGGTATTCCAAATCCAATACCCCAACTAATGTTATCCTGAACGTAGCTTAATATGAGCACAGAAGCCATAGCGCCCATGGTCATGCCAAAATACCACCAGTTGAAGAATGAACTTCTTGATTTAATCTCATCTGGGTCTGACTCGTCGAATTGATCAGCACCAAATGCTTGCACACATGGTTTGTGTCCACCCTGAGCAAATGCGACAAAATAAAGGGAGCAGTAGAAGAAGACTAGTTGGGAATGCTGGTGCAAGTTTTTAAGTGAAGATGATAGAGTCAACAATCCTAAACCCTGAAATTAAGTCATAATACAAGTGTAAATAAATATTTACGCAGTGAGAATTTGATTATGTTATTTAATTAATAGAAATACAAGTAGGATAAGTCGGACATATAGGGACAGGGTGAATTGAGGACAGATTATCTTATGTGGAAAATTCATTAGTAGGATGATGTAGCAACCAAAATATGTTTTACTTTGGATGCCATTATAACATCAAGTTGGTTTCCAATACAATACCATAAATCAAATAAGCACGATACAAGTTGAGTGTATTCACATGCAAATCAAAAATCCAGCTTCGTGCATTAATTTGAACGTTATCTCACCCACTCGAAGTGGCATGTGGAGCCTAACATTTCATGAACGGAAGTCAATTATTTTTACTAAGACAAGGATGAAATACAAGTTGCTAGGATTAGCATTTTTTTTCCCCTGTTCTATTTTGAAAAGAACATTATCGACCTCCTCATAGTCCACTATCGTGTGGGAGCCTCATGCAATGGGTTTCACCTTTCTATTTTGAAAAGACGGAAATAAAAAACAAAACATGGAAAAAAGAGGATAATCAAGAGTCTAACCAACACATACAGAACCGAAGAGATAACAATCATCCTATATCTTCCGATATAAGAATCAGCCAGAAACGCACCAAGCAGCGGCAACATAGACGCCACACCCGACCATAAATTTATGGCAGCAGCTGCTGAAGCTGTTGATTGATTAAGTTGACCAGTCAAGTAATTTATCAGGTTTAGTGAAATGCCATAGTACGCTGCTCTCTCTGCTATCTCTACCCCTACATTCAGAGCATACATCACATGAGTATCGAATGTTAAAAACCGATTAAGTCGTGGAACAAAAGTTAAAAAAATTGCCAGTTATAATACCTATGATGAAGATGGCAGCAGGCCATCGCCCTGTTTTAGAGCGGTCAGCAGTGTTGCCACGGTCATCAACTACACCGCTCATCGATGAAAATCACTGGAACAAAATTAAAGTTGATTTTTTGCTTGCCAAATTGTTCTCTCTAAATACAGATAAAAATTGCTAATATAAAATTATATCTGAGTAGATGAGGATAGGGACCTATACTTTCCACTAATTACTGTTTTAGTCATATTTCAATCTATTACCCATTTGACTTTTATTATTATTAGTATCTTTATTATTATTATCCTCTACATTTATGGTGTACATGAACTTCATATAGCCTATTCATGCATGTGATTAGTGTATGTGGATGTTATTAAATTAATCCAAAAATATGATGCACATGTGCATAAGATTATTATTGAAAGAGAGAAATATACATGAACAATAAAGGTAGAAATCAAAATCTAATCTTTCATTTTGATAAATTTGTACACACACTAAAAATGTAGTAGCACAGATATTGCAATTATTATTAAAGAGTATGTTACTCTAAATTGGACAAAAAGTGATCTCTAGACTCTTTTGACTGCTAGAGAAACCAGCTTATGATTAAAGATAACTCAGAAATGAACTGCATCACAGCCAAGCAAAGATCTCATAAATTGGACTTGCAGTGATGTGGTCAAACCAAATAAGGATGCAAGTGCTATCAAAAAGTAAATATAGGTTGTAGAGTAAAATTGGACCTTTGTTCTTTCCACTGGAAGGTGATTGTAAATGCCAGTAACCTAATTTTTGTTAAAATAAAAGTGATTCGAATTTTTTGTGGGTGACGAAACATGAACTGGTTGCATGGATAAAAACGGTTGTATTTGGTGGTGTTATCCATCAAGCAAAAGCAGAATCCTGAAATAACAAATTTGTAAAGAATAGGTGCCAAATATTTCAGAATTGGTGTGAAATCAATGTATAAATAGCTTACTAGCCAGACTAGAGTTAATAAGTAACCTACAGTGAAAGCGACTAGCAACAACCATACAAAGCTTTACAAATTGGTGACACTGATATGATCAACTATATATAAATAGAAGAATCGGATGATTTCAAAAACAAATAACGTATGATGCAGTAGCCAAGAGGTTTTTGTAGTAAATATCTTTTATCGGCGCCAGTGTGAGACTTCAAGTTTTAGTACTCAGTTCGACTTGCGGATTAACAAATGTAACACACAATTACAACTCAAAGACGTCTAACCATATGATACTTGCATAGTTATTCAGTTATCCTCGTATAAACAATATTTAACCTGGTTCGATCCAAACCGATCTACACTCACCTATCCAACAATCTTTATTTTCTGCTATATATTTAAGAGTCGTCCAGCATCACCGTCCCAGTGGTTAAATGCTTTAGCCGGTCCCTAAGATCACAGGTTCGACTTCTACATAGTGCGATTTGAATTGCATTCAAAGTTTCAAACCACCATAAACATGCCTAAAACGCGTTACAGGCCCCGTACAGGTCGACCAGGTCTCAAATTGGTCTACCAATTGTTGTTTGCACTGCAGTGCTCATAACTTCTTTCATTCAGCCTCCAATTCACGAGTTATTTCTGCAGCTGTGAAGCTCATGACCACTCTGATTTGAAGTATTATGTTGCACGCTTTCAATAATCCAAATCATTGGTTACACCTCTTCTTTACAGCTTTTAACATCATATTTGTGCCGTAACATTCCATCTCGACACAAACATGTCTGTATATCTCACTCTCTTGTTACAACTAGCAACAACTAGTTATTGGATCTGCACCCCCATGACATTCTTTTACTCAAGACCTAGTTATGAAGTCGCGTTGCCAGGATCGAATGTGGTCGATCTGTATAAGCAGGGTCCTCAACAGTAAATCAAGCGGAAAAAATAAAAGGTCACTCAATCGATTTTATACTGATTCGGACCTTCTCGTCTTATATCCACCCCTAGAACTCCTTTCTGGAGTTTCATTAACCCTACTTCATCCGGAGGAACATGTATATTAGTATATTACAATTGGCTGAACAATCAAACAAGCCTACAACACCTTGCCTAAAGGTCTTCAACATAGATGACCTCTAGCCTGACAACTGCTCGGATTTACAACTTGCCGACTTCTCGAACATTTGAATAGAGAATAACTTTGATAGTAGTTATGTCTTCAATACACTGATTTGTCAACTTTTGAGTTACAAACTCCTATAATCCTCATAAATGGTGTAAATGGGATTTACAGAGGTTAGGGTATGTATAAGAACTAGATTTTAGTAACGTTGTTCAGGGCAATGCTTTTGAGAATAATTTCAGAATTTAAGTTCAATAGAGCAAATAGAGAGCACGGAATGGAAATCAATGAGTTGATTGCTTTGGGGATAACTGAGGCTTTATATATTATATAGCGAGGGAATTAGGCACAAGAATAAATTTTGAAAAAAAATTAGACTGAAGGACACAAGTTTTATTGTTGGGCTGAAGGACAAACCTTGAAAAAAATTAGACTGAAGGACAATGCTAATTATAATTAGCATTATATTCAGTTTTTACACTGTACAAAATGCTAGTTATAACTAGCCGTATATTCAGTTTTACACTGTATAAAATGCTAGTTTTATTTAGCATTGTCCTTCAGTCTATTTTTTTTTCAAAATTTGTCCTTCAATCTAAAAATGAAATTTGTTGTCGTTCAGCCTATTTTTTTTTTTCAAAATTTGTCCTTGTGCCTATTTTACACTTATATATTAGTGCATAGTTGTCATTGAAGGGTTGCTATAGTTAGAAAGGTCTCAAGAATAAAGAGGAGCGACAGAGGGACGAAGGGGTGTGAATTCAAAATGTTCAGGCACGCTCAGAATATGGATCAGAATTCGTAACCAGTTGACCTATCAATTATAACCGGCTAACCGGTTATAAAATTTTGAAAAAACTACTGAAGGATTATATATGTGTCAGGAAGCTTGACAAAAAAAATTCAGCTCAAAATGTCAAATTTTAACATTTCTGAATATTTTTTGCATGACAGACTACTTATTTTACAACTGTTGTGTTATAAAACAAATATATAAAATCAAAAGTTATATTTTTGTTGAAATGAAATTTACACATATCGTATGTAGCCTATAGAACGTCTGTAAAAAATTCAAAGAAAAATATCGAAGTTAACATTTCATATAAATCGAATATGCTATCAAATTCACTAAAATTATATTTTGAAAAAGTACTTTTATACAAAAAGTGTTTTTTTTTAATTCATAAAAAATCCAGAAAAATTAATAGATGATCTATAAGAGGTATTTGATGATGCGTGAAAGTTTGGAGTGGTTTAATGTCATTTGTGGGGTTTTAACAAATATATTATGCAAGGACTTGACATAGACTCTAGAAAACATACTTCTCTTCTCAGCTCCGCGATCCGTCTTCCAGTGTATCTTCAACTTATATGTGCTTCAGTAAATTTGTTAACTTTGTTATAATGCTTTGAAAGCTCATTCAATCCATCATAACTGTTTGTCTGTGTGTTCCATTTTTATTGTTTTCTTCATTATCGGCTTGTTTCTATGTCATCGCTTGATAAACGCGTTAGTAGCATCTTTATATGGTTGTAATCACCAAATCACTGTAATCGTATTCCTAACACTAGCTAACCGAGTTTAAGCACCATCGTTCAAACTTAATTTCCATATTATCTTCTTTCCCAGGTAAAAGAAAGAACCTCACACATAACAAACCCATGTAGGAGCAATCAACTCCAACTCAAATTTCTTAAATACATTTGTTGTAGACGACGGACGTGTAGATGATATAACTTAAGAGGGCAAGATAGAACTCACAACATGTTTCGCTTTCTCAATTTCATATCGCGTGAGGACATTCTCAATATTCTTCCTAAGTACAATTTCCTGCTCAAATTTTTTGTCTGAATCTCCAATATCTATCATATAAAACTCACCACCGAGCTCTGCGACACTAAGTCGTATAATCAAAATCAATCTGCTTTCCACTCAAACCAACATAATTAGCAAACAACAAAGGTTTGTTTCATTTTTTGACCGGTCTTGACCGCAACTGTGCTCCATTTTGAGTGTGAATCTTTATAATCTTATCATCAAACATGAAGTAATCACCCTGCTTATGGAAATACTCTTGAATGCTAAAAACCACAACTTATACCCTTTTACTCCTCTGTAGTCTAACAAAAGATTAAAACATGTTTTCTTCCTTTAGGCTACAACTAATCTGTCATTCACATAAACTAGAGACCAAATACTCTAAAATTCGAATAATTAACGGACAATCCTTTTCATATCTCCTCAAAAATCTTTATATTTACGACTGCAGAATGTGTGTGGTCAATAAGAAAGTGTAACATTCCTCATTTTGAGAGTTCAAAATAAACACCAGTGTTGTAATTACTGTAATCTTCTTTTCAACTGACAATATGAGATCTTTTTTTCATACATAATAATAGACCATAGTATTTAAACAAATTCACATTTAACATTTCGCTGCAAATTCAAACTACCTTTTGTTATACCGTAAAGAGAAATTATAGTACAGTAAATAATATTACATGATCGTCATATGACAAAACTATCATGAATGATCGAAAATACATTATGTCAAAAGCAACTAAAGTTGCATCATAATTTTTACGTAGAAATAGAATAGCTAAATGCCGTGCCACTTGCAGCATCTCTCCAACTATTTGGTAAAATTTCTAAATCCAAAGGTCCTTCAACTCTCAACCTACTCAAATGATAGTTTAAAAGGAAAATAAAAACTTCAAATCAAACAAAAACCTAGAGTCAATAATAATATCAGATACAATAATTCATAGTTATTATGATACTAGTGAAACCACGTCGTAGAGCGGAGCGGGTTTTCCCTCACTGGTATTCTCATATTTTGTACAAATAAATTCTTTATATCATAAGGTCTAGGTCTCGAGTTTATATCCACTTACATGTCATGTTTTTACCCAAGTTATTCCTCTACCGTTTGCAAAGTAAACGTCGTTTGGATTTCTAGCTACACATTTCTATAAAGAGTTTTATCTGTCTAGGACTGAGATTACTTCTCGTTCATTTTACTTTCTTTTTCCAAGGGTTACATGTCATTCACCCCAATCAATCAATTTACTGAAAGATTTCACATATACGCATACATCATCGTTCCATCCAGTGTTGTCAAGGCGCTCGCCTAGGCGCCAAAAAGCCCTAGCGCCAGCTTGGGGCTTCTTTGCTTGTCGAGGCGCTACTCATGTTTGAGGCGCCATAAAAGCGAGGAAAGTGCTGAAGCGCTTGCTTAAAGCGTTGATAAAAAACGTGCTTTTTGGTCGATTTGAAGGATATAAAATATTTTAAGGTTTCAATCCAAAATTGAGCCCTCGTTCCATCCATTTAACTCAAACCTTATGCATACTAATATCTCATACTCATTCAAATCTCCGAAATTCAATTTTAATAGCAATTTTAAAGTGCAGTTTTTATATGATGAAAAAGGAAAAAGTCATGCTCAAAGCGTCCAAAAAAGCGCTAAACGCTGACCTTGCGCTTTTTGGGGCTTTTACGCCTCAACAACTTTGGTTCCGTTGGGATGAATGGTAAATTTTGACTGATGACTTTCTCTAAGCACATATTTCTGAAGGTTATCTATATTCGAGACATGCAAGCGTCTCTTCTTTCAAAATATGCCTTTTGGATCTACAATAAAGTCTTTCAAGTCTTCGGCTTCGGTACCCATCTCTAACCCTTATACGTTCGACTATTACTGGGCCAACCCTTTGCCTTTCGACAATTCTATCAATCAATACTTACTAAACATTTAAAAAAGATAACAACGCCGTGCTAGAACTAGCTGTCAGTCTTACGTGAACCCCACAGGAAGTCAATGCTTTCATGCCATTTCATTTAGCTAGGATTACTAAAACAACATTCTAATAGTTTCGGCTAACTAAATCAATTTCGAAATCATAAATGTCATGAACCCTAACCATTTTAGTTGCTTAATATTAAACTCTTTTTCAGAGAATAAATACTTCAAGGACTTATGATCCATAAACAACTTAAATTATTCTCTAAAAAGACAACGTCTCCAAACAGTAATGACAAATATCGCCACTGTCGACTCTAAATCATGAGTAGGGTAACGAACTTCATTTGGTCTAAATTATCGAGAAGCAAAAACAATCACTCGCCTCTGTGCATTAACGCAACTCCCAAATCAATTCCACCAGCATCCACAAAAACCACAAAACCATGATTCTTATCAAGCACAACTAATATATATGCATTAATCAACAAATGCTTTAGCTCTAGGAAAGCTCCTTCGCGGTTATCATTCCACTTGAATGTGCATCATTTTTGTTAGTTTCGTCATTGGTGCTCTATACGAGAGAATTCCCCAATAAATCTCTGGTAGTAGCCGGCTAAACCCAAGAAGCTTCTAATCTCGACTTTTGTTTTAGATTTCTTCCAATTGTTTATAACTTCATGTTTTGATGGATTGTCAAACAACCCATCTTCGGAGACTTCATGATAAAAATATTCTCTTTCTTCTCTTAAAGTGACACTTTGAGAACTTTAAGCTGATGTTCTCTCAGCGTCTCTAGCATTATTCTTAGACGGACTTCATGGTCATGTTCAATTTTTGAATATATCAAAATGTCATCAATAATAACTAGTACAAATCTACCTGGATGATTTTGAAAATTCCAATTCAACGGATCCACAAAAAAGGGTGTTTTAGTTAGCTCTGATGGTTATTGAATACATCACGGACGAACGAATCAGGATCACGATGTGGTGGCCGCGTCATCTGTTCGTCGATGCCCCTGGCACAAAAGGGAGCGTTGATTGGCTCGCAAATCCTGACGAAGCAGCACTACATATGTTAGATTCGGAATTACTTCGTGGCTAATTGTGCCCTTCTTGGCACCAGTGCCCCGCCCCGCTCGAGGACAGGCAACATCATGGGCAAAAGAAGCGAGACCACATCGTAGGTGGTCGCACCATTTGTTCGTCAATGCCACCAACACGGAATGATGCGTTGATTGACTCGCACATCCTCACAGAGCAATACACCACGGACGCAGGAATAGGGACCACGGTGTAGGTGGTCGTGTCATTCTTGCGACGATGTCCTCGACATAGAAGAAAGCATTAATTGGCTCGCGCATCCTTAAGGGGTCATTTTGGCATTCCCCGACGGGGTAAGCAGTATTGCTTGAATTGACCACATCGAATAGCCTTGATTGCCGGCAAGGAAGAGTGCGTGGTATGGCTCGTCCTTGCCAGATAGCTTTGAGTGGCGGCGTTTCCCAACTAGGAAGAGAGCATTGTGTGGCTCGTCCTTACCAGATAGTCTTGTTTGGCGGCGTTCATGGTCAGAAAGAGATTTGTATGGCTCATTCTTTTTGGATAGCCTCATTGCAATTGACTTTCGCACGATAAATTCCAGGGAACGCTCTATTTTCGTTTCATACTAAGATTGACTACTGCAAAAAGTCCTTGTGCCTTATAATTGCAGCTTACTAAATTTCATATATATTATGCTAGGAAATGCTCTGGGTTCCAGGTGCTCGACACATGGATGCCATTCGGATGTGAGAGACAGTATGCTTCGTTTGCTAGCACGGCACTACAAAATACGAACCCTCCCAGTTTGGCCCCAACACTCCCTCGGTCGGGTTTTTTGTATTTGTAAAGACCCGACGTAGAACTGGGTCGTCGATGATGACTTGGCGGAGCTTTACTCTAGTATTGTAATGTTTGATTACCTTTCTCTTATATGTTTTTATGCAGAGCTCCACCTCCGCTATCGTTTCTTTTAAAGCATCAAGCTCGAGCCTGAGTAATTCTTCGTTTTGCTTGGGATCGTGAGCGAGGCACCTGAGGGATAGAACGTCGACTTCGACGGGTAGCATGGCTTCATACCCGTAGGCTAAGAAGAATAGGGAGTGCCCAGTTAAGGTACGACTCGAGATTCGGTAGGACAAAAGCACGAGCGAAAGGTCTTCAACAGAATTCCCATTTGTCTTTGATGAGGTGCCTCTTTAGTGTTGACTTGATGGTTTTTATTCACAGCCTCAACCTGCCCATTTGCTTTTGGGTGAGCGACCAAAGAGAAGCATGTGACGCCCTACCTCTATACTCACACTGCCAATGACACTACTGGGTAATTCCGTCGACTAGCGCGAAGAATAAGGCTGTTGAGAAGCGACCATCTATGTAATTGCTTTATGCGAGTACCGATATGTCAGATAGAATGACTTGCTTTTCATTTAAGAGGAAATTCGACATATCAAATACAAACTCAAAGCTACTACACAATGACTATGTGGACTTCGGAAACAAATATAGAAATAAGCATAAAACAAATCAGTCACATATATTCATATCACTAAGGCGGAAACATATATGAATATATCACATAAAAGTGTACATCAAAGCAATGGTCATACAAGGTCCACTACACCACACAAGAATAGGTACAAGTGCTAGGCAAAAGAATAAGTATACATCCAGAAGTCTCTATCTCGAATGTATAAAAGCAAAAACTACTAATCTAAAGTAGTTAGCCAAAATCAGATGATGGTCCCTGATAAGAAGTCAAGTGAAAGCACCTGTAATACCTTGGTCTGACCCGAGTATTATTTAAGAAGAAAATAATAAACGGATCAGTCTAGCTATAATTATCATATAAAATGAGATAGAATAAGAGATATCACAAAACGTATGATAACAATAATGTCATATTGTGACAAGTATACATCAGATAACAACAAAAATCATACAATATCTCAAATATTCTCAAACACTAAAAAAAATATCATATTCTTTAAATTATTCACCAAAACACAAATATTGATGGAGCTTATCAATGCATATCATCAAAATTGGTGAAACACAAATTCTAGAAATCAACAACCAGAAATCCAGAAAACACAAAGGGGGAGGCCTGTCACAAACGGGAGCATGAAAACTCACCAACACGTGTGTCACAAACGAAACGCTATTCCATGGTCGCTAACCATCAAGTTTGAGCCGAAGCTCCACAAACGGCCCGAAGATCATGGGTCGCTACCCCACCAATTTGAACCGAAGCGCCACAAACGAGGTTTTTAGTCCCCACACAAACAAAGAGACATCGCACATCGCTAGTCTAAATCACAAAATGATCACCATTGATCAATAAGAAGTGTGAATCACACTAAGCTAGTAAATATAAGAGTTTAGCTTTATGTCTCATAACCACTAGTTTAATTTAAATATTTACGAACAAATTGTAGATTTCCACTTGAAAATTTTCACAAGATTTCAATCGAACAAGTCTAAGAATTAACCGACAAAGTAAACATAAGCGTTTCATACCACTTGTTTTGCTAAGCCGTTTAATTAGATTTCTCATACGAGTGAGGTAAATGTTTGTATATACTAATAGATTGGAAAACGGTTTTAAAAACGAGCTTTGTATTCAAAATAGTGTCGAAATCGTTTTAATGAAAGAGTTTTGAGTATTTACTACTAGTATATAAACCTTTGTATTTTAAAGTGATAAATCACAGAAATGATTGTAGAAACAATCAATCACCAAAAATTCACATACGAGAATGTGAATTAAATCCATAAAAATCGATATCAAATCCATCAAATGGATATTCCAAAAAATCCAAAGAAAGAAGTCATCAAAGTCGATATTAAGTGATAACAACTAACCGGGTCAACAAAAATCGATTAAAATTGAAAGTTCACTCAAAAAATAGGCAAATAGGAAAAAATAAACAGTTCCAGACGTTTGGTTTAGAATCCAGACGTCTGGATTTGTTTTTTGGAAATTTTCAGAACACCTCCTAGACGTCGGAAATTTCGAAGCAGACGTCTGAGCCCTAATTCAAACGTCTGAACCTATATTTCAAACGTCTGGAATTAGTCTCTGCCATTTTATTTTTTTCTACCATGTATATTTTTCCTCCAAGTCTATAACCAGACGTCTGGACTTGATATCCAGACGTCTGGTCATCTGGCCTGGGCAACAATTTGCCTAGGCCAAGATGGCTAAAACATTTCGGGAGCGATCAGACGAGCAACGACGACTAGGATTTATGCCAAGCGACAACCCAGCCTTATAGGCTCTTCGATACATCCCAAATATCATGTTCAAATATTCAAGATAGGATTTTTAAAGATTTTGACTTCAAACCCCAAAATTGGAAAATTCACCAAATAAATTCAAATCAAAAGCAAATGAACATGAATAGATGTTAGGAATTCATACCTAACAACAATGAAAGTTATAGACGTAGATGTGAGTTCAAAAACTCACATTTAAACCCAAAAACAACGAATGAGAAGCTCTAAAACAAAGGAAAGACCAATTCCTATTCAACTTCAACTCAAGAAGCTCCAATCTAAGCTAGTAAGCAAATATTTCATAAGTTAGGGTTTAGGAATTTCTGAAATTGAAGAGAGATAGAGATGGAGAAGATGAAGAGGATGCTTACCTAAGCTTCTCCTTGATTTTGGACTTGAATTTGAGTTTCCTAATCAAAACTAGGGTTTAGGAATTTCTATATCCCATTCTTTCCCACATTTTTCTTTAGCTTGAAAGTGTTAGGAATGGAATGAAGGAATGAAGAGGAGTGGGGTGGAGTTAGGGTATTATGTTGGGTTAGTGGGCTGAAACCCAATCCCAAAGCCCAAAATAGAAAAATAGCAAAATTCTACTCAACTCCAAACATATCGATGTTTATACTCAAAAAAGTTATAAACGTCGTTTTAAACTCAATGGAAGTGGTCTCAAGTCCCAATTCGACTGTTTACAAAAAGTAACATTTTGGACCTTTATCCGATTAATTATGCTATATTTAAACAAAATATTTAAATATACAATCGTAAAATATGTGGGTTGTTACAAAGCATTTCTCGATCTCATGTCTTTCGCAGAAACATTGGAATAGCCCTCTTTCAAATTGTGTGTCGTTGTCTATGATGATCTTCTTCGGCAATCCGAAGCGGTAGACGTTTTATTCCAAAATTCAGGATTTTAGGCTTGGTGACACTAGTGAGGGGCTCTACCTCAACCTATTTTGTAAAGTAATTGATGACGACGACAACATGCTTGTATCCCCTTTTAGCATTATGGATCTTCCCAATCAGGTCAATCCCTCAAGTGTCGAACGATCAAAGGGATGTCATAGTGGTTAGAAAATTCAAAGAAACCCTAGGGATTTCGACTAACCGCTAGCATCGATCACACTTTTTGACGTAGTCCACTACGTCTTTGATCATAGTCGGCCAGTAATAGCCATAGCGGGTAGCCTTCTTTGCTAGACTTCGTCGTCCAGCATGATCCCCGAAAAAGCCTCCGTGTAGCACTTCTAATATTTGACAGACTTCTTTATTTGTTATGCAC
Organism: Allium fistulosum; assembly: GCA_030737815.1. Classification (NCBI taxonomy): domain Eukaryota; kingdom Viridiplantae; phylum Streptophyta; class Magnoliopsida; order Asparagales; family Amaryllidaceae; genus Allium; species Allium fistulosum. The sequence continues at coordinate 641,817,072 of CM060901.1, forward strand.
CACTGGAGGGAAGTGGAGTATCCCCGTCAATATAGTGTCTCATCCATAATCGTGTAATGTAGTGCCCGGTAAAGAACTTTCCTAGTCTCCTTCCTATCCGTAGGTAATTCACCGTCCGCGAGATATTTCAACAGCGTGATCATCCAAGAATCAGCTCAAACTTCGTCAATTTTCATTGCAGTTGCCTCCAATTCAAAGCGGGGGCGGTTCGGACTTCCAATGGGACCCAAAGGATGCTCTCTTTAAGGTCACTTGCCGCCTTAGCGAGCGGTCAGCTTTGTTCTAGTTTGAAGTCGGAGAACGTGTTGATGAGATTTTTGGCTTTCGCAACATATAGGGCCAACATCTTGCCCTTTACCTGAAATCGTTCGCCAGTCTGTCTAACAATCAACGATGAATCACTGAACACGTGTAGTGAGTCAATTTGTAATTCTTTGGTCATCTTGAGACCGGCAAGGATGGCTTCATATTTTGCTTCATTGTTAGTGGCCTTGAAGCTAGGACAGACGGTAAAACAAAGTTTCTTTCCTTCTAGAGTGACTAGAACCATGCCGGCCCAGCTCCCTTCTCATTTGACACGCCGCCCACATATAATTGATATGCCCATTGGTTGATTATTGTTTCTTCTTCGCTGATGTCCAAGCTCGATCACTCTGTTATGAAATTGACCAAGGTTTAGCCTTCAATGGAAGCATAGGGTTGGAAGGTGAGGTGGTGTTGCCCGATTTCGACGGACAACTTCAAGAGTCGGCCCGCGCTATATCAGGTCGGCTCAATATTTGCTTCAGTGGCTAGTTGGTGGGGACCTTGATTGGGTGAGCCTGGAAGTACGACTAAAGACGTCAGGCCACCATAAGGAGACATAAAGCTAACTTCTCCAGCATCATGTATCTCGTTTCTAAGCCCAACAACCTCGCGCTTACATAATATATCGATCGCTGGATTTTCTTTTCCTCTTGAGCCAGGACAACACTGATCGCCTAGTCAGTAACTTCGAGGTATAAGCATAGATCTTCCCCGTCTACAGGTATGGAAAGTATTAGAGTATGACAAGATGCTGCTTTAGGTCTTCGAATGCCTTGATGCGTTCTTTATTCCAAACAAATGATTTTCCCTTCTTGATGAGGTCATAGAAGGGTAAACACCGATCTATTGGTATGTTGCCTTCGACACAAAACGGCTCAACGTTACGATTATCTCATTTAGGCTCTACACTTGTTTGGCTATGTGAAGTATTTGCATATCTTGGACAGTAGAAATCTTATCGGGGTTAGCCTCTATCCCTTTGACACTCATTACGAGTCCCAGAAACTTTCCAAACCGGATGGTGAAGGAACACTTCTTGAGATTAAGCTTCGTATTATATTGGCGGAGGATGTTAAAAGTCTCAATCAAGTTCTTTATATGCCCCCCGATCTTCTGAAACTTCACAAGCATGTCATCCACATAAACTTCCATGAACTGGCTGATTTGTTGGGCGAACATTCTATTGACGAGCTGTTGGTAGGTTGCACCCACATTGTGGAGCCCAAATGGCATGGTTTTGTAACAATAGAGCCCTGCATTTGTAATAAAAGAGGTGTGCTCTTAGTTCATACCATGCATAGTGACCTGGTTATACCAAGAGGATGGTCCATGAATGTGAGAAGCTCGTGTCTGCTGGTCGCCTCCACGAGTTGATCGATGCGGGGCAGTAGGAAACTATCTTTCGGACAGACTTTATTTATATTTGAAAAATTGATACACGTTCTCTTGGTCCCTTTTGGCTTGTGGACCAATACTGGATTGGCTACCAAACTGGGTATTCGGCTTCACGAATGAACCTATTAGCAAGAAGCTTTTCTACCTCTTCCTTGAGTGCTATGTATCTTTCTGGGTTAGAAATTATCAAACGGGGTAAACTTTCGAATCGATGCTGAGATTGTGGCAGATGATTGAGGGATCCATGCCAGTCGTGTCGACATGCACCCAGGCAAACATATTTTTGCTTTTCCTTAGGAAATACATTAGCTCATCCTTTGTCTCCGGACTCGGTTCCCTGCTTACTTGGATGACCTTGCTAGGATCGTCATTGTCAATTAATTTTGAAGTTGCTAGCCCGCTGTTGGGGTTTGAGTCTCCTACACGGGGGTCGGGTGAATCATCATCATTGTCCTCCGTGCCAATTTCTATATTGCACCGGTCCGGTGTTTGTATCATGCACTCAATGACTTTCTCAGTCGAAACAGACGTTTGTGCTCAAGCCTGGGGTCATGTTTGCCCCCTACTCTCACAAATGAGTCTGTCGGTGTTGAGAGGGGAGTTGCGGTACCTGCTGCCCGCACTTGCCAAGGGGGCTAAACCTGCTTGCCATGCCTTTGCAAGCTCATTTGTCGTGTGTGGGCTAGCCAGGGAAAGTTGATCCCTGACAACCTTGTTGTCTTCGAGTCCTCTGCCACACACGAAAGCGTTGAGTGGTCCACGCGTTCTCTTGGGGGCGGCGGTGGTTGTGGATGCCTTAACTTCAAGGCTACAGGTGGTCCCGGTATGAACCAGAGCGTTGGAGGAAACTTACGTTCTCTTGGAGATGTATCGTCGTTGAGCGTTGTTAACTCTTGTTGTAGCATGAGGACCCTCTTTTTTGCTTGCTGGAATGATATGTTGTAGCAGTCTCTGGTGGCCTACCGATTGCTTCAGATCCACCATGTCCCTCCTTTGACTAAGACCATTGTGAACCACCGATAGGCTATGATCACATCCAGATCCACCAATGTTGGTCTACCTATCAAGATATTATAAGCGAACGGGAAATCCACTATAACAAAATTTTCCTGAATTTTGGTCGCGAGAGGTTCTTGGCCAAAAGCGACTATATGAGAAATTATTCAAGGGTGTTATGCCAACGCCTCCGAACCCATAGATGTGCAGTGCACAAGGAATGAGGCTAGAGGCGGAAAGCTTCATTTTATTGAAAACTTTCTAGAACACCACATTGATGAAGCTGCTCCTATCAATGAAGACTCGGTGTTAGTACCAAAACATGGCACAAACATCCAAGAATATAAATAGAGAATGAAATTGAAGAAAAGTAAATCAAAATGAGTAAGAAACAAGACATCAAACGTTTATAATGGTTCAACTAAGTCGTTGCCCATATCCACTTAAGATTTATATTGATTATCTTGTTGTTTACAAGTTCAGCTCTTATGGTTCGATACCACTTCACAGGCAATTACAAGAAAATATGTTAAAATTGCAAGAAAGTGAAAAATCCTCGAAAGTGAGCCCTTAGCCTCCCATTTATAATTGTAGGTTGGCAGAAAATGTTCCACCACGTTCTCTTCCATGATCACCATGTTCATGCACTAGCTAGCCTCGAAACGACATGTTCGGGTCAGCAAGATCGATGGATCGGTACCGATCCATAAGATCATCAAATGGATTATTCTAGTTTCTTTGAGATAAATCGACTTGTTGTTAGCTTCGTGATTTCCAACTTGTTTGCATGGTTATGAGTTTGTTTCTGAGTTGATGTGATGGATCGGTGGAGAGATGAAGTTGCAGATTTCCAGTGCTCGAGACGTTCGATGGCAAACAAAATGCGATCAATCAATAGAGTTGGGAATAAGCTTCTGACATCGAGACTTGATAGTTGGAGGAAATTGGAGCTCTTATGGGAAAGTATTATAGATCGGTACCGATCCTTGGGCATGGATCAGTACTGAACCATCACTCTGATGGATCATGTCTTGGAATTTCTGGGGTGATCTTATTTTTATCTCGTGATCTTAATTGTACCTACTTTCTGGACTTCGCGGCTATCTCTTCGGGCTTCCTGCCTTAATAGCTTTCAAGTTCAATCTGTCATGTCCATACAGATATTGCCCGATCAAAAGGCTGGATAACACTTGCACCCTAAAGTACATCTTGTTTCCGGCACGATGTGCTTTGAATCGAGACAAGTCATGATTGCCATATCAGACTCCAATCCGTGCTTTGAATAGTTGTTATCTTTTCTTCGGACTTTTTCGATAAAGTGTTGCATCTATAGCCATTCATTAAGATGCTTTGCTAGCATTTGAGACTATAAAACTGGAGCATGTTCTCACGATCTGTCATTCCGAGCCTTATTACGACTGTGAATAATATTGACTTTGTTTCACTCAAATCTTGTGTGAATTTGATAAAATGTTTGAGAAATGAGCTTTATATTCAACATGTTTGCGATCCACTTCTCATCATCGTTATTGGACTAAGTTATTAGTCCACTTCTTGTTTAGGCAGGTAAGGGATGATTATCAGAGCATCTATCCGCACACGTCCGCACATAACCATGTTCAACTCTATAACTTGGTTGGATTCCGATTGCTTGGAAATTAACTTAAACATTCCTTTTGAGGATGTTTTGAGTGCGATCGCGCCTAACTCTGGACGTCAATCGAAATGGTTCATTTTTGGATAGCAATTTGGACATCCTACTTCGGGATGCGTAATTTGACCATGCCAAACTCTGGGCGTCGGTTGAGAGTTAATCACTTAAGATAGTGGTTTGAACATCCCTATCCAGAATGTTCACTTGCGATCGCGCCTATCTTCGAGCACCAATCGAAGTTTGCAGGAGATCCCGCCTAACTTCGAGCTCAGACCTTTCGTCTTGCCTACTTTGGGCAAGGTATGAATGCTCTGCCAAACTCTGGGCACGAGCCGTAAAGGCGAACTATCTCGTTCAACCTTTGAATGTTTATACTCATGCCCTTGAGTCATGGTTTAGAGGAGTTGCTAGGCGTCTCTCCAGATACCAAGTGTGGTCGAGCTTCGTGTGTCCGATCATGGACTGTGGAAACTTAGTTGGCGCCTATCTCTGGGTACCTGCATTTTGCACATGCAGGTTCAATTAAGCACAACGGTGTAAAATTGGATATAAACAGATTCAGGAGCTTCGGAAGTCACTTCTTTTATAAACACTAGAAATGAAAATTTTTGTCTAGCTACACAGCTATGATTAAATATATACAAATTTACATTCAAGTGAAATAGCGTTTTTAAGTGCTTGCTATTCCACGCCCGCAGGAGTGAGATCCCATCCACCGTTTCTAGCTTGAACGTGTCATCGCCAAGCTTCTGTTCAATTGTATACGGACCTTCCCAACTTAGGCCCAAGTTCTCAGGACCAGGGAAGATTCGTTTAAGAACGAGATCGCCAATCTCAAATGTCCGAGACCTGATCTTGGTGTTGTAGTATCGGGCGACTCGGCTTCGATGTGCAGCTGCCCTCAAGTCAGCTTCATCACGCTTCTCATCAATCATGTGAAGAGACTCTAGCAGAAGTTCCTCATTTGTTCGTGGATCATAGTGGGTCACTCGGTAAGAAAGTACTTCAAATTCAATTGGTATCATAACCTTTGATCCGTAAACTAAGGCGAATGGAGAGTGACCGATCGCAGACCAGTGGATCGTTCAATAAGCCCATAGTGCTAATGGAAGTTCATTAACCCACTTGCCCATGGTCTTCTCTGGCTGCTTTTTGAGAATGGCTCGATAATCTTGTTCGCTGCTTCAATATGTCCATTCATCTGGGAGTGTGCCACCGCTGCAAATCTCTTCTCGATGCAGTGTCTGTGGCAAAAATCCTTGGACTCGGCACTGTAGAATTGCGTCTCGTTATCGGAAATAATTTTTGTGGAACCCCAAAATGATGATGTTTCTGACCACGAAGTTGATTACTTTTTTGTGGTAATTGTAGCTACCGGCTCTGTCTCAACCCATTTGGTGAAGTAATCAACAACAATGATGGCGTACTTCACGCCACCTTTAGATATTGGCAGCACGCCAATGATATCGATTCCCAAACTACAAACGACCAGTGACTGGTCATTTGAGTGATCTCTGTTAGTGGGGCTCTTGGGATCTTAGCGAATCTGGCACTTGTCACACTTTTTGGTGTAATCAGCTGCATCTCAGTTGATAGTTGGATTGAAATACCCGTAATGAAGGATTTTTTCCGCTATGGTTTGCCATCCGGTGTGGTCGCCGCAGGCTCCTACATATACTTCTCTTAGGACTTGTTTGGCCTTATTGTTGGTAACACACCAAAGCATAGGCACCGAGAATCCCTTCCTATAAAGTACTCCTTACATGATGAATCTTGTAGCTTTACAAAGGAGTTGACGTCGTTTGTTTTCCTATCTGGAAGGATTCCTCTATGCGTATAGTTCTTTATTGGAGTCATCCATGACTCTCTCTTAGATTCGGCCTCCAAGATCTAATCGACATCCATTTGGTCGATGTTCGGAGCCGACAGTACTTCCACCGAAACCAGGCCCATGAGCTGTGCATCTCCGGAACTAGCCAACTTAGCTAGCGAGTTGGCATTCGCATTTTCCTTTGGGAATGTATGCGTTATGGTGTAATATTCAACATTACTGAGCTGCTCAAGGGCTCAGTTGAGATAAGAAGCTAGCCTCGCACCCTTCATTTGAAACTCTTTCCTTACTTGGAATACCACTAGTTGGGAATTATAGAAGATATGCAAAGTTCTAACTCCCAGTTCCTTTGTGATCTTGAATACTGCGATAAATGCCTCATACTCCGCTTCATTGTTTGTTGTGGGAAAGTCAAGTTTCAAGGCGCAACAAATCAGATGTTCCTTGAAAGTCACCAACATGACTCCAGCACCAGAACAACGTTCGTTACATGCACCGTCCATGTACATCTTCCATCTGGCATTCTACTCTCCACTGCTCTCTGAAGTGTCATCTTGCACAGTGTATTCAGTAATGAAATTCGCTAAAGCTTGACCCTGGATCGCTCTCCGGGAATGATAGGTTATGCCATACTAGCTTGATTCAATGTTCCATTTCATCAGCCTTCTAGAGGTCTCAGGTCTTTACAAGACCTGTCTCAAAGGTCGGTCGGTCATAACTTTGATCGGATGAGTTTGAAAGTAGGGGCAGAGTTTCCTTGAAGCGATTAACATGCATTATGCGAGCTTTTCCAGCTTCTGGTAACTTCTTTTTGCTCCTGTCAACCGCAAACTGATGCAGTACACCGGTCTCTGGATTTAGGACTCCTCACGTACGAGTGCGGCGCTCAAAGCGTGGACCGACACATCCGGATAAATAAACAAGTCATCATCATCTAGTGGCTTTGACAGAATGGGGGGCCTCTCCAAGTGATCCACCAGAACCTGGGATGCATCTATACATTCTTGCGTCCAAGCGAAATTCCTCTTCTTCCCCTTTTTAATCACATCAAAGAAAGGGATGCATTTGTCAGACTCTGTAGATGGATCGACTCAGGGTAGCGACCTTCCCATTAAAACTTTGATCGTTTCCGAGGTTTTGATGTTCCTCAATGCTTCGATCTTCTCCGGATTTTCTTCGATTCCACGGGAGTTCACGATGAAGCCTAAGAATTTCCCTGACGCAACGTCGAACGAGCATTTCAAAGGGTTAAGCTCCATCCCGTACTTCTAGAGAACGCTGAACATCTCTATCAAGTCATCAATGTGGTTCCTCGATCGCTGTGACTTCACAAGCATATCATCCATATAGACCTCCATCAAGCGTCTGATCCGATCTTTAAACATTCTGTTCACCAACCTTTGGTAAGTCGCTTCGGCGTTCTTCAATCCAAAAGGCATGACAAGATAGTAGTATAGTCTCAGATTGGTTATAAAACTAGTGTGTTCCTAGGCTGGGACGTGCATCGGAATCTGATTGTATCCAGAATATGCATCCATGAACAAGGCAATTCATGTCCGGCTGTTGAGTTTACCAGCTAATCGATCCTTAGAAGCGGGAAGCTGTCCTTCGGGCACGCCTTATTTAGTTCAGAATAGTCGACGCATGTGCTCCACTTCCCGTTTGATTTTTTCACCAAGACTGGAATTGATACCCACTCCGGGTATAGGGCATCGCGGATGAAACCGTTATCTTTAAGCTTTTTCACTTTTTCTTTAAGTGCAGCGGATCTCTCCAGGCTCAGGCTGCGACGTTTCTGTTTCACAGGAACACATTTAGGATTTATATTCAATGCATGGCTCGCTATCTCCGACGATATTCCATACATGTCTGAGTGAGTCCAGGCGAACACATCCAGATTCGTCCGGAGAAGGCCAACTAACTCTTTCATCATTTTCACGTCAAGCTGCAATCCGACCTTCAGGACCCATGTAGGACCATCCTGGCTGATCGGGATGTTGATTGTCAACTCGGCTGGAGCTGCCTATCCATCCTCCGACTCTTTCTATGGATCCATATTCTTATAGAACCGACTGTGCTACCCGAGCCTGGGCTCAGTCGGTGATTGATATGCGTCCAGGGCCTTGATGCAAAGAGTCTTCTCCGCACCTTTTTCTTTCTCTCTTCGCCTTGACTCTTTCAGCTCGATGACATAACATTCGCGGCTAAGCCCCTAATCTCCTGAACAATTCCAATTTCCATATCATTCTCGATCGGGAACTTTATCGTTAAGCACCACGGAGCGATGGCAGCTCTAAATTCAACAAAGGTCGGTCGGTCCAAAAAATCAATGTAAGCAGAGTAAATGACAACAAAAGGCACGACCCACACTCTCTTGCGGTCGCCATCTCCAAGTACCATCTGTAGATTTACGCATCCCACGGGCTCAGTAGCAATCTCGTTAAATCCTTGGATCCGAGATTTACACGGCTTTAAGTCCTTGCCTTCCAGAAGCATCTGGTCGTAGGCTTTCTTAAACAAAATGTTGACTGAGCTCCCACAGTCAACCAACACTTTCCTCAAAACAACAGGGCCAATAATGGCCAATATCACAAGCGGATCAATCATCGAGGCTTCTACCCCATCAACATCACTATTTCAAAACACGATATCATCTATCATATTTCTGAATCGCTTTGTCAGAACATCGTCCTCGACGGTAAAACATCTCTCATTCACTGCGTGTTTCAACACTCCCACATACCGTTCCATCTCGTTCCAGCTCTTCTCAGCTAGATGTGGTCCACCGATAATAGTATTGATTACTAATCGCTTTTCAAGCCGACTGGGCTCATCCACATAAGGCCCGTCTTGCTCCAGCTGGGGGTTTGAAGTTCCCTGCACAACATCCTACGGGGCTTGCACAAACTGGTGTAATTTCTTCTTATGAATCAATTCTTCGATCACATCATGCAAAGGTCTACATTCGTTGGTGTTGTGACCATGTGTCTCGTGAAATCTGCAAAACTTACAAGATTTTTGTTCCTTCTTAATTTACTCCCTGTGAGCCGGCTTCCTGTATTGCTCTTTACCCTAGATGGTCAAATATATATTCTCAATCGAGTTGTTCAATGGAGTATAGCTGTCAAACTTCGAGATTCTCGGACGTCCTTTTGAATCCGACTTCTTATCTTTAGCCCCATCATTGTTTTTTCTCTGTCCACTACTTCGATTCTTCACATTAACATCAACATTACTGAAATTCCCTCCAGACTGTTTCACAGCAACATTACTTTGTATTACCTCTGCCGACTATCTAGCATTGGTCTTTCCGACGTTAGTACTTGTCTCCTCCAAGCGCAAGAACTGATTCGACTTTCTATAGAGCACGTCTATTGTCAGTGGGGGTTTCATCTTCAACTACCTCCCGAAATCAATCTCGGAATGAATCCAACTAATCAGAGTCATCAACACGTTAGCCACTTGAGTGTTGCTCACTTTAGTCACTATAAACCTATGCAAGAAATCCTTCAAACAATCTCCCGCTCCCCGGAAGAGGTTGGAAAGTGACATGACATCCTTTGGACGGGTTGTGTGCATACGAAATAGCTCAATGAATTTCCACGTCGATTGCTTGAAAGACGATATGGATCTCGGCGGCAGCCGGGTGAACCACATCGTTGCCACTCCCTTCTGAAAAATCAGAAAACAACGACATCGAACGACATTGGTAGCTCTGGCACAATCCATATGTCAGTCGTACTTCATCAAGTATTGCATCGATCCGGCTTCCCGTTATATGACGGCATCGTCGGCATAACAAACCTCCTCGGGTACTCCTCACGTAGCATATTTTCCGTGAATGGATTCCGACTCGGGGAGGAACCCCACTCATCAGTACTCTTATGCTGACTTTCACTTATAAGTCTCCTAACCATTTCAATCAAATCCGGTTCAATTGGATCTACTGAATGGCGGTAATCATGATCCGCCCCAAGTGTTTGGCCCAGCAAACGCTCTGGGTTTGTTTCATGATACCTAGGTTCCCTTGATTCCAAAATAAACGTTCGTCCAGCAGTTTGATGACTTCTTCAAGGCGGGTCCGCAGCAGCCGTCTAATTTTCCACCATTCTAGGCATCTGCAGCACGACTAGAAATCAAGTCAACACCATTATTCAAAAATCGAGTACCAGAAAAATAAATGGATGGTTCAGTACCGATCCATAGTCCTTTACCCCAGCTTGGGCCGAGCATTTTCTTCGATGCTCCAGTCTCTTTTTGAACCGTATTTCATTTCATATTCCTCTGTCATTGCTCTAACAATGAGGAACTGTTAGATTCTGAACCAAAAGGTGTCATGTCCCTCCTGCTTCTCATGCGGTTGTTTATCAGTTGATTTAACAAATCCAAGCTCTGCTTCATTTGCTGATTCAGTTCATTATGGCTTTCCTGGAGTATGTCTTCCATTTGCTTCATCATATGGTCTATCTCAACCTTAATAATCGCTCTGTTGGGTTCTGATCTTCGGTAGTGGTTGGCTGTGTAACCTCCTCAACATGTTGGGAGCCATCATTCTCAACATTCTTAGCAGCACATGAAGTGGTGGATCGATCTCTTCTAGGAGCCATGGTAGAAAGCACTTGTGTAGATTTTCTGAAATTTTGAGTAGTTAAAAATTCCAAAAACGAAGAAAACTGGATCTATCTCTTGGATTTAGGCAATCCAATAGTATATGATGGATCCAAACAGACTGAGAATCGGTTCTCAATAAAAGCGCCAATATGTGGCACAAACACCCAAGAATTTAAGTAAAGAATAAAATTAAAGAAATGTAAATGAAAATGAGTAAGAAAAATTACACCAAACGTTTATAGTGGTTCCGCTAAGTCGTTGCCTACGTCCAGTTAAGATTTGTATGGATTATCTTACTGTTTACAAGTTCAGTTTTTATGGTTGGGTACCACTCCATAGGAAATTACAAGAACATATGTTAAAATTGCAAGAAAGTGAAAAGATCCTCAAAAATGAGCCCCTACCCTCATATTTATACATGTAGGTTGGCGGGAAATGCTCCACCACGTTCATCACTAGCTAGCCTCGAAAAGCTGTAGCCAAGTTAGCAAGCTCGATGGATCGATATTGATCCATAGCCATGGATCAGTACCGATCCATAAGACCATCAAATGGATCGTTCTAGTTTCTTTGAGATAAAGCGACTTGCTGTTAGCTTCATGATTTCTAGCTTGTTTGCATAGTTATTAGCTTGTTTCCGAGTTGATCTGATGGATCGGTGGAGAGATGAAGTTGCAGATTTCAAGTGCTCGAGACGTTCGATGGAAAATAGCATGTAATATATCAATGGAGTTGGCTTTGGGCATCGAGACTTGGTAGTAGGAGGGAGTTGGAGCTCTTCTGGGAAAGTATTATGGATCAGTACCGATCCATGGGCATAGATCGCTACCAAACCATCACTCTGATGGATCGTGTCTTGGAATTTCTAGGGCGATCTTGTTTTTATATCGTGATCTTTGATTGTATTTGCTTTCTGGATTTTACGGCTATTTCTCCGAGCTTCCTACCATGATAGCTTTCAAGTTCGATTCGTCGGGTCTATATAGATATTGTCCGATCAAAAGGCTGGATAACACCTGGAGCACTTTGTACTAGCGACACTGACTTATATGACCATATAGTCAAGATGGGGGAATCCAACTCCTCTCTTGTCTTCAACGGTGAAAGCGATGCCAACTACTTTTTCCTTAATCCTTGGAACCTTTGGACCCAGAGGTCGACCGAATATACTTGGCTAGTGGAGGTGAGTTTCCTCCTATATTGGGCACGAGCTCCTCGATTGCTTCCGAACATGTGCGGGCCACCGGATATTGATAGTATCTTTATGTTGATTGCGACACATTGTTGTTGTATACCCATTAGAGTTGGATGGGTGGATTTGTTTGGGCATTACGTTGATCTACCTGTTGTTTGACATACTGCACCAATATGACTTCGTTAATCAGCCGCTTTATTTCATCCTTAAGACACCGGTATTCATCGATAAAGTGGTCATTGAACTAATGGAATTCACGGTACTTCATATTACCCTTGGGCTCGTTACTTTGCCCGGACTAGGAGGGAGGTGGCTGTTGAAATGTCGCGAGGTCTCGTTTGGCAAGATAGATTGTTTACATATCATGATTCAGAGTTCAATAAATTGTATATCTGGGCTTGAAGCGTGAATCATCTTCTGAACACTTCTTGTTATTCTCTTGTCGACCATTCCTTCGACAGCTGTTTTCTCTTGGGCCAGCTTTGTTATTTCGTCTGCTGCAATAGACCGTCAGAGATGTCGGCATCTTTCACCCTCATTATGTCGCTTCCTCTTTAAAGGAAATCAGTTAAGGAAGATGCTGGCTGCTTAACAACTCTCTTTACATTCGAAACCGATACCTCACCATGAACATAGGGTGACTACCAAGTTATTCTTGTCTGTTCCCCTCTTCCGGGTAGATGAATCGATTCACATACGAGTGTAGGGACTCATTCGGACCTTATTTTCCTTAGCTTGCTTGTCATCATGATCCTGGTTTTTGACGCAAATAAGCGAGTTTTGAAGTCTGCGCACAACTAGGCCCGTGGATTTTGTCGACCTAAAGATGAAGGAACCAGTGGAAGGCTTGTCTAATCAGGGCAAAAGGAAACAAAAGGCATTTGGCATGATCGGGAAGCTGGTTGGCACGAGTTATTGAGTTGAAAGCAGTAATGTGGTTGGACAGGTCAGTACTCCCATCGTACTTGTCAATGGGAGGCAAATCGTACCTTCGGTGGATGTGAATGTTCAAAATTTCCTCGGTGTAAGGCTCTCCGTTTTCGTCATCCGACATGCCCTCACCTTTCAGCATTTCTGATTTGGATCTGGTGCATCTGTTGATGCAAGGCTAACATTTCTTCTCTGAGACCAACCTTCGTATGTCGCGGGTGGAGCTGGCCTGTAGCTGGGATGGACTCTTCCGATGCCTGGCCGGCGATTGGGATCTGCGACGATGGTAAGGCAAGGGTGAATGGCGATGTTGGACCGAGGTAGGAGATTTGTTTCTGTAAACCGAGGGTGATCTTGAACAATGGGTCTGTCTCTCTTGAGACCTAGGCCAGGATACCTCCCTCGGGGATGGAAGTGGACTGATGGTTCTTTAGGTTCAGGATTTCTGACTCACCATCGCCACTAAGGTGATCAAAATGTAGGTCGCACCTCCCGTTTGCTGTTCGAAATTGATTAAACGCAGATAGTCCTTCCTTCGAAGGAGAACGGCGATCTGCTTGGGCTTCTCAGTAAATTGTCGGTTCAGGTTTTGGATATCGCGGGCATACCCTGTTCGTGGATATAGCACACGTCTCTGTAGTGGATAGGAGTACCCCTAATGGGGTCTCCAACACAGCTCTCTCGTAGGCATCATGCTACATGTTGTATGTGTCATAGTTATGAAAAGCATGCTAAGGCGCGCCATGATGCAAGACGTGGCACAGAGTCTGCGCCTTTCTTCCATATGACGCGGCGCACATGCAACGGAGCAGCAAATGGCACAAATGAAACATGATGCAAAAATTGGTATGCATTTTTGTTATTTTTATTCTATTAACTTTTTTTATTTATTTTTCATTTTTCACAATCGAAACTAATCTCCAGCAACAGTTTAATGTATTATATATTTTTTATATGATGATATGATTACACTTGAACTGATTTCAAACAAACTTCGAACTATTTATTCATATTATTGCCCCACCGAACTATGATAGGCAATTAAAACCGAGGTCCGCAAATCCGAACCAAACTGATCTGCACCGACTTGAAAACGTTGGGTCATGGGTCGGGTCTAGTGATGAAAAATAACATGAACCGATCTGATTTGAAAGATGATTAAAAAACAAGAAAATATATGCATTTTTTGTGTTATTACCCAATCGGACCCGAACCAATCCGAATCGGATCTCGGCTCAGGTCGAGCTTTTAAAACGTACAAGCCAGACTCGACAAAACCCAACCCGATTAGAATCAGGACTGGCCGGGTCAGATCCAGATCTGAACCGACGAGTCTATTACCATTCCTCCACCGAACAAATAATCTCGGATAATCGCATTCTCCAAATTAATATCGAATAAACTTCGAACTATATGTTCTAATTACGATTGCATCTAACAAATAATCTCTAATGCAAATAATCTCTAATGGATGTTTTTTTTCAAATTAATCTCCAACGAATTTTTAACTATATGTTCCTATCATGGTCGAACCGAATGAATTGTTAATCGATATGGGACAGATGAGGAAGATGTTGAAGTTATGAATCTAATGATGCAATTATTGACATAGAAAATATAATATCTGAATCAGATTCAAAGTTCTAGTTTATAAGTAATATGTATTATTATTATATTGAATTTTGAATTTTGACTTTTGAAGACTATTATGTTTTAAATTATATGCTAATGACATTATATTTGATGATGTTTTTTGCAAAATGTTTAAAAATCTTTATTATATATATGTTTTAATAATAAAAATATAAATTATATTAATTAATTGTTATATATATATATATTAAATTTATTAAAAAATGAACATGATTAGTAAATTAAAAAGGCGCGCGTCATTGCTCCAGGGAGGCTTTGCACATTTTTGCGTCGAGCCCCATTAATAACTATGGTACGTGCTAGGCATTACGGGATGGATGGAACCCGGTCAGTCAACGGTAGGACTACCAGTCCAAAGTTCACAATTTGAACATCTACCCTAGCCGTAAGTTCATTCACGTCATGAGCAAGTTATCCAATTATAGTCAAATCGTTTATCATGTTAAGCCACATGCCATTGCTCAGCCCTGGGTGGAGCAGACAAAACTAGCCCCAGTAGCTCTGTTAGTATTATGATTAGTGGAGTTGTCAGCTTCGTCCTCACTATAGCATAGTGTGAACGTGAGGGAAGTTTGTAGAGAAGAAAAGTGAAGAAGAATGAGAGGTTGTATGGGAGGCCCTCCTTCAACATCAAAATGTTGACTAAAAATTTAGCCGGTCTTGGAATTATGATTAAGATATGATACTAGCAAAAGTTGCTCACTAATGTCCTGATTTAGAACGTAAAATGCATAAAAAGTAAAGAGACAAGATTTACAGCGGTTCGATCTAAGCTAATCTACGTCCACCAATGAGAAATTTCTTATTACTTTACTTCTCTTACAATAGCTTAAATAAAAAAAGATAGTAAAAAGAAATTATACTGCTAGAGAGCTTGTGGTTTTTAACTCTTGTTCAGATGCATGCTTGGCTATATTTATAGGCACTGGAATTTGAGTTTAACGGCCGAGATCATGCTGCAAATGTCCTGGAATTGTTCTTGACTATTGATGTGGTTGCTTGGTTAATGTGTGTGCCAGCTAGGATGCCAACTGGACTATGGAGCCAAGATGGTTTCCAGCTAGCGGTTCGTACTCCATCATGCCTTGGTCAAGAGCAGGCGGCATGAGATTATGACGTGGTTGTGGAGAGGTGCTTTGTCAGGGTGGCAACAAAGGATGGAGAGTGGTTATCACAATGCATCATTTGTCAGATGAACGGTGTCCTAGGTAGCAGTTTTTCACAAAAACAGTATATAAGAAACTTCTTTTGATAGGGGACGGTTAGATGCTTGTGGCCAAATCCTACCAAGTCAAGACAAGAGGGCTTTAAAAGGTACGAGCAGTTGAGTGAAAGGTGAACGAAGGACCTTGCTGGAGACTGGGCCATTGGCTGGGCGGCTTGATAGGTGAGTCACTTTGCGGGTCTGGTCTCAATTTATTGTTGTTGCCCATTGACGACCACACGAGCTTTGCCTGGTTCATGCCTTCTCTAGTGTCGGGTAGGCCGCTTTCATGGGAGAGTTATCCATTCAAGATGAAAGTGGGCTTCGTGAAATGAGCGAGCCAGGGTATCATCTAACGGAAAAATCATAGGCCAATGTGCGGACCAGGATGCAAGACAAGATGCGGGTTGTTCTAATCAAGTGGGCGGGAGGACTATGCGGGCCGACCCCATCTCATGTTTGCGAGAAAATCGAGCAACAACACTTTGAGGAACCATCAGATTTCTTCACAAACATTAACAAAGCTTCCTGATGCGATCTATTTAATCTAATGAAACTTTTGCCATTAAAGAACCAAAAGACCTTTCCAAACTCAAAATTGAAGAGTTAATCGGTAATCTCATGTCCTATAAAATGAAGTGAATTTGCAGGTCAAAAAGCAAAAAAAAAAGAAAAGAAATCAATTGCATTTCAAGCTGAAGATGATTCAGATATTGATCACAATGCTTTGGCCTACATTTGCAAAAGGTTTCCAAAAGTTTGTAAAGTTTCCAAAATTTTGTAAAATCCAAGATGTCGTCAAACAACTATAAAAATAACAACTCATCAATTCAGAAGTGCTTTGAATGCGATAAGATGGGACATATAAAAAGGGACTGCCCAAGGTTTAATAATGAAAATAATTCTGAAAGGCAATACGAGGAAAAACCAAAGAAAAAGGCATTCCAAGTAACCCGGGATGATTCTGAATCTTCCTCATCTGATGATGATAGCGATTCTGAGGAGACAAATCTTTATTTTATGGCTTTAGAAGATGAGGTATGACATAACTATACTTTTGATGAATTAATTCAAAAAATATAGGTTTATTAGAAGATAAAAAGAATAACAAAAGAATAAGAAAGGAATTTAGTATTATATTAGATATAACTAATTTAGAAATTGATATGTTAAAAGATGAGAAATTGATTCTCGAAGAAGAATTACTTAAGTCTCAAAATTCCAATGAGAGTTTGATGTCTAAAATCCATGCAACTTACAATTTATAAGGATGAAAATGTCAAAATCTCAAATGAAAATTGTGATTTAAAATCATCACTTAATATTTGTATTGGAAAAATTAGCTCATTGGAATCTAAAATCGACAAGTTATCACAAAATATTTCTAAATTTGATAAAGGTGAAAATGATTTAGAAATTTTAATTAATATTTCAAAACCTGCTTTTAATAGAAATGGTAAAAATAATTCTGAGAACAGAAACTCTAAATTTAGTAAGCCAAGTCCACAAAAATATACTTCTTTATATACCAAATTTAGAAAATCAAAAAATACTAATAGTAAAAAAGATTTGAAAAATCCCAAAACGAGTATTTGGGTTCCAAACACAAATAATACTTTAATAAGAAATGAAAATATAAATAAGTTTATTTCGGAAGTGCATTTTAATTCAAATTTTGTATTTAAGGGTTCAACAAAACCCACTGACCCAACTGGGTATGGTTATCCAAGATCTAACCCCCGGACCCAATGTAGGAAGTGGATACCCGAACGTATTTTTTATTTTTTGCAAGTCCTCCACATATTGAGAGTGAGATGAATTTTGAATATACTAATGTATACAAGTGGACAAAAATAATGAAATTAAGTAATATCATCTTTAAAAAATATTATTTTCAACAAATTATTACTTATTTTTGACAAAAATTTGAAGATATAAATATGTACATGGGTGTTTTGACAAAAATTAAGATTTGTTAGATTATTTTATACCTACAAGTATGAAGGCACGTTCGATGGACGTGAGTAAGGCGAGCTGGTGTAAAATCAAGTGGGGAGAGGAGAACTGTGTGGAATGTGTACTGTGGAAAAAATATTATTGTGGGAAATTGATGTGGGGAATATAGTAAGGTAACTACCCAAGTTCAATTAGCAGGTATGTTTATCCGGTGTGAAACTTGTTATTATTTTACCCATATACAGTTGTAATAAATTGTACTCATGGAATAGAGGTGTGGCGATGTATGTTTGATAGTTGAAACATGTATAGAGTAGAGAATCTTATTTCATGCGCCAGTAGTTCTGGTATCCAAATTGCTCAGTTGCCATGTTATATTGAATAACTTCACCACATGATATCAACTGAAAATATACTTTGTTTGTAATGTAGATGTGATTTTAGGAATGAAATGGCATAGAAATTTAGCATGAGAATCACATTCAAATGAACTACCAAACAACCTGAAAGCCATAACATTGACTAACAAATAGATTAGCGTTAAAAAATTCAAACAATAATGGTACGTACTCATTGAACATAACATATGAAACCTCTAAAACTATGATAAAATTAGAAAAGGTTTGTACTGCTCAATATTTTTTCTTCTAATAGTCAAAATGCATGCATTTTGAAGATACCAATTATATACATGGCACATAAAATTTAAAGAAAATAATCTTAACCCACTATATTGACACAACCCTCGAATAAAATGGAAGAGGGCAATTCTAAAAGTAAGCCTAAAAAAATATACATCATAAAAAATACAATAGAAATGAAATCATATTACCAGAAATCCTGAACTCTGGAGAGAGAACATGAGGTAAGATTCATCCAGCATTTGAAAAACACTTTTAACTGTCATCAGCAATCAAAACATATTTCCAAAATAAGAAATTTTGTTATCTTATAAATCAATACTGCACTCAAAACAGTAAAGTGCCAAGCAACTAATGCAAAATCCAAGTTAGTAGAAAGTAAGTAATTTGAATGCACAATTCTCTCAATGCGTATTAATGCCTCCAATACTTAGTATATCACAGAATAATGTAAATCTGATACCGATATCAAAATTCTAATATTTGAGCAAAATTGTAAATCCCAAGCGTTAACTGACAACACACTGGATTAGTACCATTTTACAGCAACCGACCCAACATTTGTTACTTAACTACACAATGTACATGTTTATTATATAAAATATAAGGTCAGCTGTATTCGAACCAGCATAACCATCTTGGATAAACTAATGGAAATTACTATACTGAATTGACATGCCAACAACTGAAGATAGCAATGCCTAAAAAGAGCAATAGTTATAAATATCTAAGACTTGATAGACTTCTACAAAAGCCTCTATATAAACAACAGACTCGATGAACAAAAGGGAAAACAAAGAAAACAAATAGTACAGCAAAAATTAAGTATCTTTTGAGCAGCCAAGTATCCAACAACCGAAAATGGAAGAGGATCGGAAGGCCAAAGATGTCTGCATGACTGTTCCCTAGCTGGAACCTAGAGTTGCTTGATAGTTGAAACATGTACTTGTTTGAGGCAATATGACGTTCGAACTTGGTGGTAAATGAACTGAGAATGAAGTCGTATTGCAGGCAACCTTTTGAAATTTGGAACCCAAATATTAAGTACATGAAAGTAGTTGAAAATTGGTGATATATAAGTCATTTGTTTAAAAGTCAGATAACAGTAATATGGGATCATGTTCATGTTTATTTTAGAAGCGGCAGTTATGAACTCATGCATATTTTTACTTCATATACAAAGTGGACAGCACTTCTAATCAAGTCGGCTGAAAATGAAAACGTTCATAATTGTATATGCACAACTCCATATATATATATATATATGGATATACATACAGACACATATATGTATGTGTATACAAACATACACACACACACACACACATATATATATATATAAATGAGAGTCAATGATATCCTTTTTGGTTTTTGAAATCCGTCGGTACGCAAACAAAGGTTTTTCATTTTTAAATTTTACGGTGCGCAGTCAATAGTATATGTCGTCAAAATGTATACTGCAGTTGTAATTTGCAGATTCAGAAGTTGTTGGGAAAAAAATTGTATAGGGTACTAAATAAATTTTGAAAATCAAAGATGTACGCAGAAGACTATAATTGGTACGGACATTTTCGATGTATATAGCATATAATGGGCAAGTTGAAATCTAATAAATTAATCTAGTGGCAAGAAAATCGCAGACATAGACAATGAAGTGAGTTTGCAGTATACTGTATATAGCATATAATGCAAAATGGTAAGTAGGTTAGTTTGTAAAAGGGAATACCTGTTCAAAAGCAAGCACCGTCAACTGTGGCAAAAGGTCGTATGGCTGGCACATTGTTACCAATTGAACTGCCTGCATCACACCGCCGACAGAGAAAGCCACTGAGATGAGCCTGCAAATGAGTTCTCCAAACAACAGCTTATTATTCATCAGGAACACACGGTTGGTAAAGTAAACATAATAATTCGTACACAGCAGAACGTAGTGAACCGAGCATATGAAGGACTAACTGTGAAGTACAGTGTATCTGTCGTAGGGCAGAAAATGTTAAATAGGGAAGCTATAATATACATCCAAAGGTACAGTCCATGATTAACATGTATCAATTAAAATATCGTAATAGGGGAAAACAATAATTCAAACAAAGCATCCAGTAAAATCAAGCACCATGTCAGATAATAGTTCGAAAAGTCTAAACAGTAAAGTACAACCATGTGAAGATAAAGTTACCTAGGAAATTATAATCAGTAGGAACTTAGATATGATGAGCTATATCAGGAGCCGAAATTGCTGTAGTCCCATGTACGAATTGCAGTAGAAAGTTCATCTGCAATTAGCAAAGTGACCGATATGAATCCATTAAGTCCAAAAACTGCCAACTTCACAATATATATAGCCACATCCACTTGTCCTCTCTCGAAAAATAAAAGTAAAAACCATGATTCTATTCAAAAATTTCATTGAGGCTAAACTTAGGTTGTTGTCCATAAAAATTGATGCAGTTTTCTTACGTCAAGAGTCCAACATATTTATTTTTACTTTAATGTGCTTCTTATAACACCCCTTTGGTGAATCAATTTTTTTTCAAAACTCCTTCACTTTACCAAATAACTATAAATATCAGTAATTTATATGGTTTTTGATGGGAGTATATGGGAATTGATTATCTAATGACAATAGAATCCGAAGCACAAAGTAATAGTTTTCACTTGATTTATTTCATGATAAAAATGAACAACCACTTTGACATAGAACGTAAATAGGAAACATAGTTATTCCTATGACTTAATAACATTGAAATGGTAGCTAATTATGTAGCCGTAGCCAAAAAAAATAAAAAAAATTTTGAACATAGCAAAAGTAAACTAAATAGATTTATGAGATCGTCATCTTTTAGAATACCTAGTCAAAAGGTCGCACGGTTGGCACGTCAGCAGAAATGGAACAACCTCCAACCCACCGCGGGCAAACACAAGGTTCGAGTAGAGCATGGAACTGAAGTCGTCAACCACATCGTAGATGAAATGAAATTGGACTCCATATATGGACAAAGCGGAAATTGGCAACGTAGATAACGAAGGTGAAATCGGTGGTCGATTTGAACGTGGAATTGAAAAATTGGGGAGGAAAGCAGCAGGGGGAGGACGAAGAAGGGAGGCCTGAAATTGGAGGGTGCAGAGGGATTGGAAGAAGGTGTAGGTTGGGAAAGGTGGGTGAGGCGGAGAAGGGAGAAGGGAGAAGGGAAGGAGGTTAGGAGAAAAAATGGGGAGAAGAAAATGGGAGGAGTGGAAATGGGGAGAAGTTTTGAACAGTTGGCGAAAGAAGTGGAGGCGGACAATTGACTGATATGCCCTCTTCAATGTTCGTGGGGAATGTACTTGCGTGGGAAGGGTGTGCATGGGCTGATTGGGAAGTTCAAAAAAGCCTCACCAAAGTGGAGAATTTGTATTATTAGTAGAGATAAGTACTTGTCAAAAATAAAAGATAAAAATTTTAGAAAATTAAATTTGTGGATATAAGTCCTATAAAAAGATTATTTTTATGTCTCAAAAATATGCCCAAAAAATGTTTTGACGGTCAATATATAGGTGAAGATTTTTTAAATGGTTTATAACATTCACATTTAACTGAAAATATGTATACACTTTGAAATTTGTTTTATGAAAAATAAGATTTCATATCTATAAATTCCATAAGTTTTATTTCTTTTTGTTGATGACAAAGGGGAAGAAAACTAAGAAAAAACAAGCATATTTAAGGAAGCATATAGAAAGATATATAGTATATATTAAGGGGGTATTTAATCAAGGGGGGCTGTTATATTAGCTATAAGTAGTTGTCATCATAAAAAAGGACGAGAATATTAATCCTCGGTTTTGACGATGTCAACGCAATATAGTATAAATATTTCTGTGTAGGAAAATTATAGGAATTACATCACGAAAATCAACAAAACACAATAAAAATATATATGGAGTGAAGAAAAAAGCTTCTAAAAGATCATAAAAGATTTAGCCTACGGCTGATTCCATTCAAGAATTGGATAGAGAACTATATTATCGGCATAGGAAGTTGAGAAATAAATTATTGAAAAAATAAAAAAGGCAAGAACCGAACCTAGACCATATCAAAGAGACGCCGCCGCCTCAACTACGCCACAGATGTTACTATTCA
Organism: Allium fistulosum; assembly: GCA_030737815.1. Taxonomy (NCBI): domain Eukaryota; kingdom Viridiplantae; phylum Streptophyta; class Magnoliopsida; order Asparagales; family Amaryllidaceae; genus Allium; species Allium fistulosum. The sequence continues at coordinate 641,839,564 of CM060901.1, forward strand.
AAAATCGGCTATATGTTCATTTGTTCGGCGGAGAATCAAAAAATAAATCAAAATTTGTGATATACGGGATTTGAATCCAAGTGGTCGATGAAAGACCATGCGTCCCTACCGCTACACAACACAATCATTCAATTTCAAAGTGCACTGTAATCAGTCAACCAATTACTTGTAATCGGTCGACCGATTATGAACATATCGGTTCACCGATTATTTAGTTTTCAACACACCCCTTCGTTAGTAGTGAAATCATTCTATCCGTTGCTCCTTTAGCGAAGCTTTGTGACTTCTGCTCTTTTCGCCAAGCATCGCGTCTCTACTCTTGCATTCTTCCTTCACTATAAATAACATCATGATCCATGTGGCAATATTAACTCTGAAATTTCTAAGTTTACTATGACTATTTTGCTTACTGCCTTTCTGTTAAAAACCACTTCGATCAATCTGACCTTTAAATTCCAAAATACTACTTTGATCGTTAACATATTATTCCACTTGAGCGTTCGCTTCTTTTCTCATCAGACGTGGATTATAGGTTGCTGTACTGAAAGAAAAGAAAGACTATTTGTATGTTGTAGATATAAGAAGTAGTCTGCTATATTTTCTGTTGAATTATTGTTGAAGTCCTGTTCGAGGAGATCAGGCAGAGTCCGTGTAAAGTTATTTCTCTAGGTTAAGAGAGGGTTTCGTGTTCGAGTGAAAATCCAAAGAGGAGCTCTGGGACTGGAAGTAGAACGGTATCCAAACCAGTATAAAAATCTTGGTTTGCATTTTCTTATTTGATTATTGTTAGCTGTTATATTATAGATCCATCATATTGTATACATATCTAGTTTTTCACTTTCAAAGTATATTAAATTTATTAGTATAAGTTAATTTTTTTAAATTACGATTTTGACCAAGTTTGAATCGGAATGTGAATCTAATCGTAAAGAAAAAGATCAAATCTGAATCGAGATTTAAATTGTAGGATATTAAGATTTTTGACAACAATGTTTACGTCATGTAATAAGATGCTTTTGAATCAATCGCAAATTTATACTCTCAAAAAGATTTATACTAACTGAAAATACTATATTGTCAATATCATTGTCTACTTCCAAACTCATGGTCACTATTGTTGATACTAAAGTCTTCGCTTCCAAAGAAAGTTTTAAATGTTCCTCCTTACAATGATAAGGAGCAAACACCCCACTTAGAACCCTTAAAATGGAACTTATGCATATGTCTCATTCTAACTTGGTGCTTCTTGCTCATGTCTACTTTGAATACTAGAACCATTACACCATTATCAACGCTCTCACCAGCCAACATCTCCCTTAACACCTCATTATGCAATTTTACATCACATCCGACAAGCTAACTGAACTTCGTCCATAAATCGTTGAATTTACACATGCATACTCTAAATCAAGGTTCGAGAACTCGGTCTCGGTTTCGGTCATTTGAAATTTTCTTGGTTTCGGTCAATTTCGGAAATTCCTGGAGTTTCGGTTTTTGTTTTGGTTTCGATCCCGATAGCGAATTTTTGTATTTTTAATGAAAAAGTGGCAATAAACGTTGCAAATATAATACAAAATATGGTTTATAAAGAGATAATAAACAACATAACTGCTTAAACTTTAGTTAATATTAAATTTAGCCATCCATTTTAATTAACATAACTATTTTAACTAACAATACCAACCATGTATTTTAAATCAGCCTAACCCTTCATTACAAAAAAACAACCAGCCCAAAGCTCATCCTATTTTATATCCTAAATTCCTAAACCTAGTTCCTATTATATAAAAAACACCTCAGCTCAAAAGCCCACCTTATATTTTATCCTAAGTTCCTAACCCTAGTTTCTAGAGTTTATCACCGCATACCAAAAAGAACGAACAAATAGAAAGAAAAAATGCGTACCCGCTCAAACTGAAAAATCAACGAGATCAACAACACAAACATACTCGAATTTCTTTGCTCCTCGGATGCTCGAATTCCTTTCCTCCTTCTGATGCTCTCGTTTTTCTAGGTAATTTTTTGTTTCGGTTGAGACTAAGTTTTTTAGATGCTAAATTCAATTCCGTTTACTTTTTTTATTGTCGTTTTCCTTTCTTTTTCACTTGCTGCAGCATGCTCGAATTTTTTTGTTTTTTTACGATCAGTTTTCGGGACGAGATTTTAACCTAATCCCGTCCCGCCTCCGGCCAGAACCAAACCGAGATGGCCGGAATCTCGAGGTTCTGGCCGAAACCTTATACCGTGCTCTAAAGATAATGAACATTACAATATAAAAGGCATGTGCTTCATCGTTCATCTTTGCATCCACTACCTTCAAAGTCATAAGTAAGGCGTTGAGTATATCTATTAGGAGCGAGCATTTATTAGTTAAAACCGAATAAACCAACTGAACTAATTAAGTTTGGTTGGTTTTGTTTTGTTTTGCTGGTTAATTGATTGGATTTGGTTTCTGTTTTTATATTTTTTTGGTTTATTGGCCGAGTTAGGTTTTCAAAATTTGAAAATCGAACCAACCAATTAAATCAAATTTAAAAATTAAATTATTTTAAAATAACAAAATTACTAGTGGAAATGCTATTATTTACAATATTTTCATAACAATATTATTTTTCTTTCAATTCATATTAATATTTTCAGAAGAGGAGCTTGTTTTTTATAATGTTTACAACATATGGACTCAAATAATTATTTTAATCTTATATTATATTAACAACCAGAATATTTAATTCATTTTAAGATAACCAAATATGCCAACCAAACCAAACTAAATATTATTGGTTTGGTTAGTTTCGATTTAAAAAAATATCGGTTTGTTTTGGTTCGGTTTATGTTTCTTGAATGATTATTTTGGTTTCAACATTTTTGATCGGTTTCAAACCGAACCAACCATTTGCTCACCCATAATATCTATTTACTTCGAATGTGTAGTCTCAAGCGACATTAAAATTATACAGTTGTTGCTAACGAATAGCATGATTGGTCATTGACTTATCCTAATGGGCTTTAGAAAGCTCATATATTGATCCTTTGCGTTTCTTACACAAGAGAACTCTCGAGAGACCTCGTTTGAAGGACACAACCGAATAGAGGTGCGGGATTCCTTATCTACCTCTTCCTATTCCACATCTGTTTTACCAACAATTTTTTTAACCCTGAGATTATCTCATAAATCTTCTTTTTTAATAACATCTTCACTTCAATTTTCATGTCCTAAAATCTATTTTACCATTAAATCAAGTAACCCATAATTGTTTATACTACTCTTAGATGATTGAGTCGTTAATAAACAATCTACAAGCAAATCGACTAGCTACCTACCAAAATGGTCAATTGAGTCGTTAATAAACAATCTACAAGACAATGTCCGGAGATTAAGATGGTCAACTGAGGCAGCTTAGTAATGGATAAGGTCGGCACAATCAGGGTCGACCTAGGTGGGTCGAACGTGGTCGAAGCCGTAGGGTCATGGGATTAATTTAGGAATAAGAGATTTAATGAATATCATAGATATTAAGGCGCACGTTTAGGCTCAAAAAAACCCAAGACTCAAGGTTTGCGTCTTTTTTTAATTTGATTGCGCCTTTTTGCAGTTTGATGCGCCTTTTTGCAAAATTCAAATTTAGTTTACTAAATAATTAAATAAAAATTTTAAATTGTAAAATGAACTATAAAATATTGTTTAAAATTTAAATTTTAGTTAATAAGATATTTAAATAGTTGAATGCATTATAAAATATGGTTTAAAATTTAAATTTTAGTTAATAAAATAGTAGATCAAACTTGTATAAAAGGTACGCATAAAAGCCCAAGGCTCAAGCCTTGCGCGCCTTAACTACTATGATGAATATACACTTGTAAATGTGAAGTGAAGGAGAAAATTTGGTAATTTTTTTAGTATAGTTTGTAAATCCATCGCTAAGCCGTCGTGGTTTAGTGACGACAACATAAAAATACGTTTTTAGTTTTTTTTCATCTAAAACCGAGGAAAATTGAATTATGAGGATAAGATACAAAAACTTTAAAATATTATTCATCTATACACCAATGCACTACATCAAATCACGTTTATCTCACTCAAGATCTGTAACAAGCCGCACCTTAATGGACCCGGATTTTCGCTAAATTGAAAACCCAAATCCACTAGGATACAGATCGTTGGTGTTGGTATCCTATAATAAACAAAAGTATATCGGGGAGCTAGACGATAAGAACTCACAGCAAAATAATAAAGTATAATAAATCACACACACACACACAAACTGACCAAAACCAATACCTTGGGCATCTAGTGCCATTGTCATTGCAGAGCATGCATGAGGAAATATGTCCTTCTACCATTCCCGCCTTGTGCTAGTACAAGTCTCTCTAAATCTATCAGATGGATTGTAATGAAGAGGGGATTAGAATAACGTTCTGGTGATTGGTAAATTACATACTTTATTCATAATACTAGTTTATGTCGACTGTTTTCCATTATGTGTTATGGCTATTATTCAAAGCTTAGTCATTTTGACTTCATATACGCATACGATAAACTCAACATACTCCAAGATATAAAATAAATGCATATATATAAGCATCACTGTCTCTTATGGACAAGGATACATTCTCCGTTAGTATCCATAATGCATTGCACCCTTGCAATCTAACCGCCTCGTATCAAATACCCAATTCGAAACCTCAAACTACGACTATAATGTATCGTAGTCACACATTAAGCGGATCCTGCAATGACGGCTCGTGTCAAAGATGATTTAGGGTATATCAATCATCTGTGTCCAAACTCAATGGTAACGCCGCTTATTGCATTGCATCGAATATCCAACAACAGTGTCTAGACCGAATTGCCAACATATACCGAGAAACCTTCTGTTAGTGTCGGGCTATAAAACGCTTAGGACCGATGGCGCTCTCGACCTATATATACAACACTAAAATATATGATACCAACATTGTTGACATAGCACCAAGCCTTCACCCATCGTCCAATTTAGATTGCCTAACACAATTCAATACCCCATGTTGGAATTTGAGTAGACTCCAATTAGCCATTTAAGACTTTAATTCTGAGGCGGGCCCACTTTGGTATATTTCCTAACCTACACACAAACGTATATCCCAACATGTCCTACAGTTGAAGATGCCCCCACACCAGTACAATGTATACATAACTGATAGAAGCCCCTTGCGGAGGGCGGATTTTTGTTGTGTAACATTACTGACCTCGCATTCCAACCCTTACTAATGACTGCGTCATTTATAATTAATCTAAATATTGGCTAGACCCAATAATGCACACCCATCATAAACGTATTCTTGTGGCCATATCATTTCAACCAAAAAATTATTACGCATCCTAAGTTCAGTTATTAGTATTTATTTACTTACTTGAACTTACTTCTTATTTCATTAATGATATTAAATATCATTTGCCGCTTCTTTCTAATTACTACGTTAAATACCATTTACTGCTTCATTTCTAATTAAGTATAATTTACCGCTTCTTTTCAATAAATACCTACTTTACTTGATTACTATAACTTTCCTAGTTCTTTATTTTGTTGTCTTATTCATACTTCCGGCGCTTATTATTTGTTTTCTCACTTATATTTAATGACGTATATTAAATCAACAGCTGGATTATTATTATTATTTCTATTTATAACACTTTAATTCTACATTTAGGGATTTTTACATTTTAATACATTGGAACAGTATCTTCCCTATAAAAAGAAATGTTATCCGTGTAATTTCTCGTAAATTATCTAAAAAAAGGAATCGTGTTGCATTCGGAATTACAAAGAATTATTCTTTCTGTTTTTATTGAAATAAACAGTTTAACATATGGTAAACATATATATTTTGTATATCTCTTTCCTTTAGGCATATTCCTTATTATTACAAACGACACACTTTCATATATAATTACAAGTTAGATAATGTATAGAAATTCACATAAAAACATTCTTCATTCTAACGAATTAAAATATAAACTTAAATCCCAATCAAATTTGAAACGGTCTTCCATTAAAGTTCAATAACTTATAACATTCACATAACAAAATCTATAATTAACATACAATCTTAGTAATAACTTATCTCATAACTTTTAAGGACTAGTTTCACCCTTACATTCCAGATTTAGGTGTATACAACTTCACTTCAAAATTTGACAATCTATTGAATACGTAGGCAAGGATCTCAAGTTTATTTTATATATATTTAAGTCTACAATTTCATAATTTATATTCAGGCATACAAGAAACAGATCCACAACGATATAAATCAATATTATGTAAAATATATAATTTTCCACTCACCTCTAAGCTTTCAAATCTCCAGATTTAAACATGTTCTCCTTATTTGACGCCCTTTCTTTCAATCAACATATGTAGCTAAAGAACATACATCTTTATTAGAATTACATATCTGAGAAGAGATTTAAATTAAGCGTAGTTTAAACTTTGATCTAGAATTTACCTCTTCTTTGTAGAATCGATTCACCCCTATTCTTTTTCCCTTCTATTGTCCTCTATTCTTCACTTATATACATACATATATTTATACATACATACATACATACATATATATTATAATTTCTATCATTTCTAGAATTAGTGAAGAAAAGATGGCATAGCTTCGCTTCCTTATTCAGAAAATATGAGAAGAAAATGAGGGATTAGGTCTATATTTATAGGCGCACGAATCAATTCTATCTATTAGATTAAATTATATTAAATCTGAGCCGTTAGGCCTAAATTTATTCCCGCCGCCACAGCAGCAAGCGGTTGACTGCTCCTTCAACCGCTAGCGGTGAACCGGGCCCAATAAGGGTGTCGACCGGTCAATGGTCAGGCATTGTTTATGTTAAATGTTGATTTAATTTGTTTTATTTCTCCTTTAATCGCTGATTTTATTAGCTTTGACAGTGACGATCGCTTTAATGTTAATTAATGTTTGCTTCGACATTAAGTTAATGATATTTATTTTCTTAATACATTTTTAATTATTTCTGATTCGGATGTTAATAACTTTTTCGTTTGAACTTCGATCGTAAAACTTCATATATGAAAGTTAATCGGAAAATCGCCATGAACACAATTGTACAAGTTTCTTAGTCAAATTCTGACGTTTGTAAAAATTCTATTTTTGAGCTTTACTATTTATTTATTAATTCTTTTTAATTAACTACAATTTAATTTACACGATGTTATATTCTTCTCCCCTTGAAAGAATTTCATCTCTGAAATTCCTTAGGGACTAAATCATGCAACAAAGCGTACAACAATTCTAAACTATCCAACCAATTAGTGTACAATCAATTTTGCAGCCAATCGTATACAAGTGCACGGTGTACCACGACACATATAATATGTATGCTGAATAATACTAAATCGGCTCCTCCTATAAATGCATTCTTTAAAACAATTTTGAAAATATGATGCAAACAACCTATATATACTTGCAATTTTATAGGTATGCAAGTTTTCAAAAATCAAAAATTCTTTTTTGTACAACAATTTCCACACCCTATGAATAGGAGTATGATACAATCAATTTTGCATCCAATCCCTCCCATTCAATACCTAACACACAATTTCTAACATCCATAATTTTAAAAATTCAATTTTCCTAAATCTATACTCTTATGCCGGAAAAGAAATTTAGATGGAAAATTCAATATTTCTATCCTTCTTTTTTTTATACCCACTCTGTTGTACCTTGGAATCTTCTCTCTTGCCCCCAAATCTTTTTCAACTTTCCCACGTACGATTCGCACAAGGAAATTTATTTTTAAATTTTTTAAAACGGAAGTATTTAATAAACAAATTTTATTTTACTATTGACAAGGTATGGAAAAAGATTACAAAGCTAAAATGGTCTTTTCCCTCATCACTATCTATGTTTTATATATTGTCACTCATGTTGTACAGTAAAATTCATATTTGTTAAAGCGTCACCTTTCTCTACACGAAGCATGTGACATTTCTAAAATCAAAAATCTCTTTTTCCGTTCAAAATCTTTTTTAGTTAAATTTGTGAAATAGTTGGAAAATTTTAAAATAAAACTCGCTTTCAAAACTTTTTCATAAATACTTTATATTTTAAAATTCAGAGATTTTTGAATAAATTTTTTCGAAACTATTGTCTTTTAACTTTTCAAAACAAATCAAGCCACATCCCAACGTAATCAGGATTCAGTCAATGGGTTAACATCTATAATTGACTTTAGTATATTACACAATAAATTTTCAAATTTCAAAAACTTTTTATTTTAGAACAACAATCACCACAGTACATTTATAAATTTCAGCTTTTAAGGCATAGGGATAGTGATCCGTAGTTCCACAACAATATTTCATTGTCCTTCGCTTGTTAAAATTTATTTTCCCAAAATTTTAAAGTTTTTAGGATTTAAGCATTCTTTATTTTTGGTTGCTAATTTAATTAATTTCCTAATTTATTTATAAACTTTTAGTCCTACCTTACATTCATCGCTGGTTAAGTATCCTTATGAGATTTCCTTATTTATATTATTTTCATATTACATATATATAGCGATCAAAACTCTTTCAAAAAATCAACATAGTAATAAATATGAAAATATCTCATATCGTACGCATTTTCAATACCCAAAAGAGACAACTAGCGATTACAATCCAATCAACCTAAAAAGAGAATTGTTGAAAGTTGCCATTCAACATCAACTGGTATTAATGATGTTGTAACCCTATCACTTCTTACTTAAATAAATGGACACTTTTAGTATGTCATATTCCAACTTACATGCCTTAACTTACCATTTTTGGCTTCTAACAAATAAGGTTCAGCTATTACTTATATTGTGTAACATTACTGACCTCGCATTCCAACTCTTATTAATGACCACGTCATTTATAATTAGCTAGACCTAATAATGCACACCCGTCATAAACGTATTCTTGTGGCCATATCATTTCAACCGAAAAATTATTACGCATCCTAAGTTCAGTTATTAGTATTTATTCACTTACCTGAACGTACTTCTTATTTCATTAATGCTATTAAATATCATTTGTCGCTCTTTTCTAATTAATACGTTAAATGTCATTTACTGCTTCATTTCTAATTAATACAATTAAGTATAATTTACTGCTTCTTTTCAATAAATACCTACTTTACTTGATTACTATAACTTCCCTAATTCTTTATTTCGTTGTCTTATTCATACTTTCGACGCTTATTATTTGTTTTCTCACTTATATTTAATCACGTATATTAAATCAACAATTGGATTATCTAAAAAAAGGAATTATGTTGTGTTCGGAATTATAAATAATTATCTTTTCTGTTTTTTACTGAAATAGACAGTACAAAATACAGAAACATCCTCATTTTGCACATATCTTTCCTTTGGGCATATTCCTTATTATTACAAACGACACTTTCATATTTAATTACAAGTTAGATAATTTATAGAAATTCACATAGAAACATTCTTCATTCCAATGAACTAAAATATAAACTTAAATCCTAATCAAATTTGATACAGTTTTCCATTCAAGTTTAATAACTTATAAATTCACATAACAAAATCTGAAATTAATATACAATCTTATTAATGACTTATCTCATAACTTTTATGGACTATTTTCGCCCTTACATTCCAGATTTAGGTAGATTTAGGTGTATACAATTTACTTTAAAATTTAACGATCTACTGAATAAGTAGGCAAGGATCTCAAGTTTATTTTATATGTATTTAAGACTACAATTTCATGATTTATATTCAGGCATACAAGAAACAGATCCACAACAATATAAATCAATATTATATAAAATATATGATTTTCCACTCACCTCTAAGCTTTCAAATCTCTAGATTCAAAACTCGTTCTCCTTATTTGACTCACTTTCTTTCAATCAAAATATGTACCTAAAGAGCATACATATTTATTAGAATTACAGATCTGATAAGAAATTTAATTAAACGTAGTATAAATTTTGATCTAGAATTTACCTCTTCTTCGCAGAATCGATTCACCCCTATTCTTTTTCCCTTTTATTTTCCGCTATACTCCTCTTATTATATATATATATATAAAGTATTTTATAATTTCTATAATTCCTAGAATTAGTGGAGAGGAGAAAATGGTAGAGTTACGGATCTTAATTTAAAAAATATGAGAAAAAAAGTGAGGAGCTAGGACCTGCATTTATAGACACACGAATGAATTCTATCCGTTAAATTAAATTATATTATATTAAATGCAGACCGTTAGGCCTAGGTTCATTCTCACCGCTAGGACAGCAACCGATTGAACACTCCTTCAGAGACGGTCGACCACTAGCGGTCAATCGTGCCAATAAGGGTGTCGACTAGTCAGTGGTCAGGCGTTATTTATGTTAAATGTTGATTTAATTTGCTTTGTTTCCTTTAATCGTTGATTTTATTACCCTTGACAGTAACAATTAGTTTAATGTTAATTAATGATAAGTTAATGATATTTATTTCCTTGATACGTTTTTAATTATTTCTGATTTGTTATCTTCAAACGTTAGTAACTTTTTCGTTTGAACTCCGATCGTAAAACTTATATATGAAGATTGAACAGAAAATCTTCATAAACACAATGGTGCAAGTTTCGTAGCCAAATTCCGACGTTTATAAAAATTCTATTTTCGAGTTTTACTAATTATTTATTTATTCTTTTTGTTTAACTATTGTTTAATTTATGTGGTGTTACAAGATCTCACTCGAGATCTCATTTTCGAACCAGATAGAAACGAGATTTAGCAAAACGAAACATTAATTTTCGTTTATGTCTTATTTGACACTCATCTCGTCCAAGATATTAAGATCTCAAGCGAAATTTAAGGTAAGATTTCAATGGAAAATCTCATACGAAGTTATGTTTTTCATTTACATATTTCTTTTATTTCTTATGTGGATCTAAAAAGAATTACACTAATGACGTATTACTAGCTCTTTAATTTTGTTTTTTGTACTTTTTAATTGGTGAGCAAAAAAATATTCAGATGAGTAGAATCCATTCAACAAACACCAAATCAATCATGTTACCACTCTCCTCTAAAAGAAAAATTAATATTATCATCCATATAAATTACGCATGTTAAAAAGTTCATATTTAAATAATAATTACGATTATGATATATAAAAAAATAAAATGTCAATTTTAGATGCTTAAGTTACACCTAGGTAGTCTTGAGATGGACTTTAAAATCCGAGACGTATACTCGAGATACACTAAAGATAAAATCATCTCATTTGAGATCTCATTTGATATAAGATATTATATGGAAAATTCTCGAGAAAAGATGCGACCAAAATTCGAGATTTAAAACCTTGCACCAATGATAAAATTCAAAAGTTTTAAATGAGTGAAGTTAAAGTAGTAATTTGCAAATTTTGTTGAAATTATCTTTAATGTTCAGGATCAAGATTTGAGAACTCTCTTCTGATTCTGATAAGGGTCATTTGAAATTTTCTTAATCTCGATTAACATCAAAAACTTCATAAGTTTCGGTTTGCTTTCAGTCTCGGTTCAGATACTGATGTATTTTTAATGAAAATATAATAATAGACGTTGTAAATAAATTACAAAATAAATCTTGTGATTAAACTTAATTACATCCTCAAAAATTAAACTTAATTACATCCTCAAAAAATTAAACTAATTACACCTTAATTGAATTACACAAAACTCTAATTAAATTACACATATGCATAGTTAATCAACTAATTAATAACTACACTCTTAATAAACCAGTCCAATAACAATATTTATCAAACCTGACCCGTGTTCTTCCTCCCCCAAATATTAACTTCTTGTTTCCTAAGTCGAACTAGGGCAAAAGATACTCAAATAATGTTGATACAACTCAAGGAAAGAAGAAAGCTAGAAATTTAATTCCTGAAGCTCGATTTACAACTTCAAGCTTGATTTAACTGCTTGAAACTTGATTTAGTTGGAAGATTCGATTTTGATGAGATAAGCATTAAATTTGTTTGTCTTCTATTCACAATAGTCATCATAAATTGGTTCCTTTTCAATTAATAATTTGGAACATGATTTTACCTTTGATTCTGGATCGTCACTGACCGATACTGGTATGACCAAAATTTTGGTGTATTATGGTATCTTGAACCTTGGTTCAAATGCATCAAAAAGGATATTATAGTACATCAAAAGTGCGTAATTTTTCATGTAAATGGTCTAGGGTACTACTAAGTTTATTTATGGAGATAAACAATGTTATTTACAAGCAAATTATTTATTATAATATTTTCACATTAAAGTAATAAAAATTTATTTGAGCAACATGAAACAATATATATGGCAGTTTAAAACTTTATCTGAAATATGTAAAACTCATATTCAAATTACTGCATTTTTCAATAATCAGTTAGCCTCGAAGTATGTTGTCAAATATTAAGCATGCCAAAATTTTGAATTAAATTACTGAAAATCAATCCATGTGTTAAGATTACAAAAAGAACAAATCTAAACATGACTTCTAATTCAAAGTGATTGTTTGAGATAATATATAAAATATCTAATGAAATTTCATGAAAATTGAAAAGAAACATATGTTTTTACTAGGTAAAGCCTTTTGCCATCCAACCATACTGACTTATCTTAATATATGGTATTTGTTTCAATCATAAAAATCAAGTCATTTCAGAATCATTCATCCATTGATCGTAGCATTAAAATCATTCCATGAGTAGTCAAATTTAACTATGTTTTGATAGTGTATTTATTATTTTTAACTTGAACAATAGATATGATATGTGCTACGAAAAACAAGATGTATAACTTTGGAATAATTGTCGGATTGTATAAAAATTGATGCAATTGCTAAAACATCAAAAAAAGGGAAAAAATACATAGCCAAACCACATCTGATTTGCATATTAGTTGTGGCTTAGCTTGACAACTCTTCTCGCTACTACTATTATTATCATTATCATGATTGTTGTATGTGTGCCTATTATTATTGGAATATTAACAAAAATATATGATTATACCGATGACAAAATAGATCTCAACTATTAGATCTTGTTGTGTTTTTAGATATGAATATGTGATGGAGATCCACTGCCCAAAATACATCAACAATTGTGTCTAAATTTGTGTTGCAATGGTCGCTCCTATTATTACTACATTAATAATAGTTACTATTATAATTATCATTATATTATTATTATTATATTACGAGATATCATTATTAAAAATATCATCATCACATCATAGTTTATGTAAGGAATTAGCTATGCCTTGACTTTGGCATGAACACTATTTTAAATCTCGGATATCTCGGCCGATATCTCGGCCGAGATCTCGGTTGAAGGCATGGGCGAAACAAAACATGAGATATCGGTTAATATCTCGTTTCGAATATATCGGCCGAAATTTACAAATATCGACCGATATTTGGAGCGAAATGATATTCCGAGATCTCCCCGATATTTTTTTAAAAAAAAGATATAGGCCCATCTCAGCCCAAATTCAAAAAACAGACAACCATTTTCTTCATTATCCGATTAAACTTCTCAAAAATCACGTTGCTCACCAAAAATATCTAACTCCCTCTTCTCCAGAGAAAAAATTGAACTCCCTTTTCTAAAAAATCGAACACCCTCTGCTTAAAAAAATCGAACTCCCTCTTCCAACTTCCGACGCCTCGCGATTGCTTCCAATTTCCGACTGTTCGGTCACTTTTGACATTCTGCAACTACATCTTCGATCAATCTCTCTACTTCTTATAGGTATGTAAACTAGGGTTTTTTCTATTTTAATGAAATTCAAAAATTGAGTTTACAGTATAATTTAGAGCAGATTTGCAAATAGATTTAATTTGCAAGTATAATTTCATGGTTAAGACTACTACTTTCTTTGCTTAAACATTATATGTTTATTGAAACATTTATTTTGTGAATATTGGTGGCGCTGTGAATGCTCTGCAGCAGCAAAAAATGCAAGCATGAAAGATAGAATTTCCTTGTTTATGTGGTAGGAAGTAATGCAAGCACGATGCGTAGCGTTTCCTGCTTTTATGTTGGTATTCACATAACAATGGTTTATGTCAGTTTAGAACTTTAATTATGTAAGTGGTGTTCATTCAATATTTTTGTAATGTTTAATTAGATATGTATGTGTTGTTTACTTGTTTTAAACTTTTAGTGTTGTGTAAACTTCATGGATATGGTTATTTAATATTGTTTATCATATTTTAGTATTATCTGAACTGATTTGAAACATTGAAATATACGCCGATATGGTCTCGAGATGAACTTTAAGGTCCGATATGTAAACCTGATATTGGCATCGAGATACACTCGTCTCATCCGAGATCTCCCCCGATACGATACCGAGTCACTAAAATCGCCGAGACGAAACCGGACCGATATCCGAGATTTAAAACCTTGGGCATGACAATGACCATTGTTATTGTCGTCATTATCATCACGATTATTACAACAATGATTACTATTACCATTATTATGATGATTATAGTTACAATTATTTCCATTGTTTATTTCTACTACTACCATCGTAATTATTAAGTTTACACTAACAATTATTCCTATAAAAAAATAGGAAAAAAAATACCCGTAGCCAAACCATTATTAGTTTCTCATATTAGGTATGGCTCGGGAATAACTTTTAGTGTTGTTGTTTGTATTATTAAATGTTTGAGATAATATTTAGCCATTTGAAAAGCATTGCTATTATTGTCATTATTATTAAGTATTAACATTTTATATTTATAGTTTTCAATTATTATTATTTTTCTTAATAATTATTATTACTATTGATTGTATTGTTTTAATTATTACCATTATTAACAATTCCCACTGAATTATTATTATAATAAACCATAGGTAAGTCGTACCTAGCTTGTTTCCTTTAGCTACAGTTTAACTAGAAAGTTTTTTTTACAATTTTATCTTAATTATTTTCATTTTTTCTTCATAATGTGTTCCGAAATCATAACTAAATTTTATAGCTAGCTACGGCAAATGCCTTGCATCCATTCTCGCAAAAAATAGTATCCGAGGTTATAGATGGCATGAGTAGAAGCGAACAGACACAACTTAATTCCCCTCGGGAGTTTATCGGTCCACCAGGTTCTCCTAAGTATATTCAAAAGAACAAAAAACAAAAAAAATAGTTGCGGCTTTGCTACGGATTGATGTTTTTTTAGTATTTCGCGGTTACTTTTAATTTCCTTTATCGCCCATAGCAAAGTCATAACTAGATTGAAAATTTACTATGGCTTGATGATGAATAATTGGCTCGTGCTCTTTTAAAAAATAATTATTATGAAATTGTCACTATATTTAATCTATTAGCGGTCAGAGCGAAGTGGTTGGTTGATGTATATAGCTTATGTGGTCAAGGGCATCACGGAGAGCCATTTAGGCGCTGCTTTGCATTTCTGCCATCATGATTTTCTTACTTTGACGTTTTATTACATTTCTTCTGACGCACCACCTGAACGCTAAGGTTTTCTTTAAAATCTAAAAAAATAAGCATTTGAAGTACGGCTTTTTTTATTTGACTACATTAAATACAATTACAATAAAAGCACTCACCGACTTTGGTACTTAATGAAGCACTTCACCTTTAATAATATTTCAGAATTTAATTCCACTTTATCGTTTCATTTCAAATATACAGACAAGCCATCAATAAATATTCCTCTTTATAATTCAAATACACGTACAGCAAAGTTAGTTTTTATTTCTCACTTTTCCAAAAGTTGATTTAATGGTTTCTTAATTTTTCTTTTTAATTTTTAAATTATGTTTTTAAATATTTTTGAAATATAACCTAAAGTAATCTATTATAAATAAGAAACTTAATTACTGACAATTGTTGTACTTTTTATTCTAAAGCTTTCATGATTATTTGGTATACAAATATTTTATTGTGGTTATAACATATATTTTATCATTTATAAAAAAATTACTATTGTAAACTATGATAATGTATGATTTATTTTCAAATTCAGT
Organism: Allium fistulosum; assembly: GCA_030737815.1. Taxonomy (NCBI): domain Eukaryota; kingdom Viridiplantae; phylum Streptophyta; class Magnoliopsida; order Asparagales; family Amaryllidaceae; genus Allium; species Allium fistulosum. The sequence goes on from CM060901.1 coordinate 641,855,591, forward strand.
AACGAATAAACCAAAAGTAAATATATCACTCATAGTAGAACAATAAATAGTGGCGATCTAGTCAAAACCAACTGAGTTTCATACAGTATGTAGTTATCGTTTGTATAAATATTAATGGTAGTATGTTGTATACTACTTTAAGACTTGTAGTACTAATATGTACTACCATCCAAGTGTCCAATTTCAAAAAAAAATTAAATGTAAAATCTATTTGTACAAACTTGTAAGATGATGAAGCTGTTGAGATTCTACGATTCAAATTATATGTCATTTTGAAGAGGATTATGTGTTCTTCACTATGACAGAGACAGGAGGTCGTTCGGAGCATTGAGGAGGAAGTTATGGTAACAAGAAAAGTAATCACGTTTGTTCATTATTTTTAATATGGAAATGCATAAATTATTGTATTGCATTTGCATGAGATGACAAGTAAATAAATACATGCACACATTATGTAATAAAATATATGCAAAAAGATATGCATATTATTTCTTTCTCGGTAAACGTATTGCTTTGGGATTATTTATTTTCATATTTACTAATTAAAGGAATGAGTGAATTACTTACTATATTTGCACCATTTGTTACCATTGTAAAATTGCCTCCATTATCTTCTTACCATATCCTGGTAATTTAATTCGACGACTCTCATGGATCTGCACTGAAAGGGTACACTTCATTGTAAACCTATCATGCCATTCAGCCAGCGATCTCCAAATAGAGTGTCTTTTCTTATTAATCCTAACTTAGGGCTTTGGCATATAAACTTTTATCTTATAATATCTTGTAACTCTTTCATGTGTAATAAAATCTCTTTCCTTCGGACTGGACGTACACTATCTTGATGATAGCGAAACCAGTATAAGTATTGTATGTCTCTTTTCTTCTTTATAGTTATTTACTATTTATTTAGAGTAACAGAATAATTGTTGCAAGATTGAGTGATGCTAAATTGGCAAATCCAGATCTTGTTTATTGTTTTTTTCCATATTTGTGCAATTTTTGCACAACAGATTGGTATCAGAGCAAGGCTATTTTTTAAATTTGTTCATCAATGGTTTCTAGAAAGAAAGGTAGATCCGGTGGTAATTATGTTATTACTCATTTTGATGGAAAAGAAGATTTTGGCATATGTAAGATAAAGATGGAGGAGATTATATTGAGAGAGAAGAGCGTTCAAGTCTTGCAACTTTGGTGATAAGGAGTTTAGTGTGTTGAAGGGACAACTGGATTTGAGAACCTACATTTGCTTCATGGCTCAACGCTGATGTGAGAGTCTTATGTTGACTTTCATGGGAAATTTGTTGTTTGGCAGATATGGTATGTGGGAGGAGAGAGATTCGATTGGTGGTTAAGAGAATTTTTTTGACCTTGGTGGCTTTGAGATTATTTTGGCATCGATCTACTTTTGATTTTGGATATTTGCAACATTTTGTGGACGGACGGGGACATAGTCTGAGCTCATTAGCAAGGTGTGATGGGGGTGACCTTGCCGGAACCCATTGGGTAAGTATTCATTTTTTGTATCTATCTCGTTAAGAGATTTTGATTGAAGGTGGAGTTCGTTTTTAAGAGTTTTATGTTGAAAAAAGAATTTGAATCGAGGTGGAGTGTTGAGATTCTACGATTCAAATTATATGTCATTTTGAAGAGGATTATGTGTTCTTCACTATGAAAGAGTCGGGAGGTCGTTCGGAGTATCGAGGAGGAAGTTGTGGTAACAAGGAAAGTCATCACGTCTATTCATTATTTTTGATATGGAAATGCATAAATTATTGGATTGCATTTGCAAGAGATGACAAGAAAATAAATACAAGCACACGTTATAGAATAAAATATATGCAAAAGGATATGCATATTATTTCCTTCTCAGTAAACGCGTTGCTTTGGGATTATTAAATTTCATCTTTGCTAATTAAAGGAATGGGTAAATTATTTACTATGTTTGTAACATTTGTTACCATTGTAAATTGCTTCCATTATCTTCTTACCATATCTTGATAATTTAATCGACGACTCTCATGGATTTGCACTGGCTATATATTAAGGGTGGACTTCATTGTAAACTCATCCTGCCATTCAGCCAGCGATCTCCAAATAGAGTGTATCTTCTTGTTAATCCTAACTTAGGGCTTTGGTATGTAAACTTTTATCTCGTAATCTCTTATAACTCTCTCATTTGTAATAAAATCTCTCTCGTTTGGGTTGGACATGAATTATCTTGATGATAGTGTAACCAATATAAATATTGTGCGTCTCTTTTCTTCTTTATAGTTATTTACTATTTATTTGGAGTAATAAAATAATTGCTGCTAGATTGAGTGATGTTTAATTGGCAAATCTAGATCTTCTTTATTGTTTTTTCCGCATTTGTGCAATTTTGCACAAAGGAAGCTGCCAACAAACATAAACCTAACTCGGTAGATAAGGGAAAACGCAAATCCAATAACCAAAGCATCGACAGCTAGTGCACCAAAAACTAGAACGGTCCTCCACTGGTACGGTATACGTCATATACTTTGTTGATTGACTCTATTGAGCATATATACTTGGCAACTCAAGGCACGATTCCATACCGTAAACTATGACATAGAGTTGATACTTAAAAAAAGCAGGAAAAATGAAAGTTACGTTTTCACGAAATTTAAGGCATGACAAAAAAGAGTGTCATCATTTGAAAGATGATGATACTAAGGTTATTTTTAGCATCTAGGGCTCCGCTTCGGCTCGAAAAGCGTAGTACATAGCTATTTCAAGGGTTTTTCAGCAAATATATCTAATTAATTATATTCAACATGGAACTGAATAAGAGCATAATTTATGTCATTATGTCCAATGTTATGGTTTAGTCATATCTCCTAACTTTTCTATGATATAATGAGGAGACATATAAAATAAAACCTATGTAAAAAAAATTTCTACAATGCATTTTGTAGAAGTTACCGAAAAGAAAAATGTTATCCGTCTAACTATGTAGTCTGTGTCTATCTGCCAAATAATTGTTACATAAATGCATTTTAGGATGAATTTTTTGTATAAAATCGTGTTAGCTTTACATGTCTCGCCAACTGTATCACATTGAATCTAGGAAAGTTCACAAGGTATTAACAATGAAAATGAACATTGCAGACTCACCTACTTCAAGTAAATAAATGGAAAATCCAAATTTCTGATACCAAGCAAACTAAGATATTCAGTGCTGATCCAGTGAAATATGAACAATGCATTACTATTCCTAGTCTAAAATATCAACTCTATACAGAAAAAGCACGAACCGTACATACCATTACCTCAATGAAACTGAGTCATCAATCTTCTGAGTTATGTGACATAAAATTTTGTTGGGGTTTCTAGGGCATGAAATAGAAGACTCGCAACCATCACATAATCCTCCTTTCCCGAACCCCTCATAATCAAAATCATAAATGGGGCTCCAAAAAGGAGTGCCGAAAGAGGATGATGTGCAAGCGGAAACCAAATAGGGCACGGACTCAGGGGAGTGTACAAAAGATGTAATCTTTTCAAGTTACTGGCGGTGGTTTGTTTTTTGGGGGCGGAGAATAAGAAGAATGAGGAGTGGATTTTGGGGAGGTTGGCATTCTGTCCAGTTTACTGTGATTTGCCTCATGGTGGTATCTTTCTTATAGGGAACACTGGCGTAGCAACGATCCCAGTAGTAAATTCTGCGTCCATTTGGTTGGACATCTTTAGTTTGGTGTTTTCATTATTAAAAAAGCATCAATTTTTTAAATACAACCGATTTTTTGAAAAACGAAGTTAACATATAAAATAAAAAATAAATTTATTTTGCTTTTTGTATTTAGAATAATAACAAAAGAATGGAAAACAATTTATCCACTCCGTTCATTCAACCTTCCCCTCCGTCGTCCCTCTATCATTGTCGCAATGGTTCAAAATTTTATATTTTTCTTCCATCATTCTCATATTTTGTTATGAATGTTGAAAAAGAAAAATACAAAACAGAAAATGAAACAAAACATGCCTTGATTTTTGAAAAATCGGAAGTTTGATATTTTCACCTTCTTGTGCATTTGTCAACACAAAATAACTTAAAATAAAAAAATATAATTAGCATCATTTGAATTGAACTGTTAAAGTAATTTAGATATTTCTTTACTTTTAAATGAATGTAATACGGTAGTTATCTATATATCTCTTTGACAACTTCTTCTCTAACACCTATGTTCAGTCTCCTTCAAGTCATCATGAGCCTTTACTCGAACCAATTCTCCTTCTTATCGTCCCGAGGCCACTTCCCTCGACCTTACTAGCCATTCCATAGCTTAGTACTCTAGAGAGACCAAGAGAGCGTGCTTGGATGCGCACACTCTTTGAAATGTGTTTTGTCCCATCTTATAATATTTATTACAAATTTGTTATGTAAAAGAAAATAAGGAAGGAGACCATAGACTTTTATACTGCCATGTTTCTAGCAACAATGTTCAATTGCCATCTGAACGTGAGTATGGAACCCTGAACTAGAAGATTTTAGATGACGCCGCCTGAGGTAGATTCTTTATCTACTCAAGCAGTTCCACTGACTATATAACAAATCTTGCGATGCAATTCTCTGGGTATATAGATGTCATTGGTCTCGAATCGAGCTATGTGGGTAGTGGTACCTCCTATATGAAGGAGAGTTAGCTTTGTATTTGTTGGAATTTAGAGCAATTAAGCTCTACTCGCGTACTTAAATATTTTGGTTGAGCGATAAAAGTGGACGAACCACAATAAAAACCGACTAGTTGTACCAAAAAAATTTATCTGCATATTATAAATAGATTGACAAATTATCATTATTGTTAATGACATTTTCGTCAACCTTAGAATTACGGCGATTTTGTAAAGATCTTGAACTATTGTATGCAATCTGAAATTTGTTATGCATGGTCAAACTATGAATAAAAATTATAGAATAGTAAAATTAACGAGATAGAAGATTTAGAGTAGTTCAATCCTAGGGTAATACGCCTACTATGAGAGATTTTGAGAATTTTATTACTTGAATACGGTAATAAAATACTTTTTCCCATTAAAATTTTGTTTTAATTCCGAAAATTCATTCTCTTCCCCATTGTAGAAGAATGTCGTTTATGATATAATGTGTAACGATCTGCTTTTCTTACTTCTAAAGACGACACTTAATACGTCCACGGTATTCGTGTGATGATCACCTAGGCATTCAAAAGACGGATCGTTGGGGTAGATGAAAAGACAGGACAAGAAGAAAGAAACATAGAATCTCACAATGGATGAAAATCATATATAATATAACATAAGATAGTACATACAGTCACTTTCAAAAGTGAAACATCAAAGTTACAATAAGAACTAACTTCAGTCAGGGACAATTATAACTGCCTGCCCCCACAATGCTGATACATGCTACATACAAATAGCGGAAATAAATAGATAACTAGATAACGGTGAAGCATCCTACTCCATCTCCTCCAAAATACATCCGTAAGAACCTGGGCTACTTGGCTACTCAAAAATTAGAGTACCCAAGAGTTTAAGGAAAATGAAAGAAAAACTCCGGATCAGACATGAGTCCAGGTGTGAGTAAACTCAAAACATATGTTTATAGGAAAATAAAGTTATCTCGTAAGAGCATGTCACACATAAAAATGGACAAGTTTTTACCTTACGATAACCAAAAAATTTGTACTTAAAATGAGAGATTATTATTAACGTCTATTGTTTCAAGTAAATATATAACATAGCTGAAATGCTTGCATCTCACGTTCCAACGTATTTGGTATACAACTAAGTCTGTAAAGCGCGTATTGGAAAATGGATTCCAACAATGACAAGGTAAGGGACTACCTTCCGCACTATACACTTCTAGAAAAAAACTGAGGCTGTTAACATTGCACCTCTACCAACACAAAATCGACCTACCTCTTCCTAAGTAGTACCAAATATAATCATCCCTCAGTTGTGATCAACAACAGTACTGGGCCCGAAGCATTCATCCAAAAATATTGATCTAGATCAGAGATGATCATACCCTAATAGTAGCAAACCACATAGTCCTACTGCATCTCCTATGTTTTAGTCATTTTCGAGAGTGCGGCTTGAGACAACGATTACCTCTTTCTAGCAGACCCATCTTGGAATGCTAAAGCTGCCCTCAAAGAAACCAATGCAATGCTAGCATTCATCCATAAAAGTTGTTCTAGGATTGAACAAACATACCAACCTTACCACCTTTCATTTGGAATCACCTTCAAGAAGGGTAGTACAACTCCATATCATACTTCACGATGATTAAGAACATGAAGCGTTGTTAGTTCGAAATGGTTCAGATAAAGCATACTAATCTAAAACCAGTGCCTCCTAACTAAAGCGATGAATTTTCGACTGACTTTTAAAAGTATGCAAACAAATATAAGAGTCTTCTATGGGGAATCTCAAATATATATTCTTAAAACCAAACTACGTTTCATAGAAATGAGTCCTCTCTAGGGGATCTCAAATCGTACGAAATCGCGAAGCTTTTATATACTTCCTAAGTCAAAACAGGTCAAGTTGTCGATAGTGGACAAACCACTATCTGCTGTAAGTAATTAGTTTGCATACGGAAAATCAAACATCATATATTTATCACCACCTTTTGATTTCAACCCCGTGTTATCCTCGATTAACAATGAAGTTAGACAATTTAGAGGACTACCTTGCCTCGACGTACATTCTTAAACTCTTACAAATAGAAACGGGCTTGCATACCTCGAAATTTAGTGTTAGGTATAAGATGAAGTACCTTTTATATGCTTTATTAATCATGACATATTTATAGAAATTAACTCTCTTATACTTATCACACTTCTGATATTTCACTTCTCTATTCCTCGTCGAGAATCGAAGCCAGGTAAGTCAGGGCACCGGTTGCATTGGCCTTGCCTTATTTAAAATAATACGATTGTAGATCTCAAAGATAGAGGAAAATTTACCCATCGACTTCTAATGCTAAATACAAGATGACTTATTTTCCATAAACGTATCAACATTTTAGTACTGTTTATCATATTTGTTTTGTGTTAATGGCACCGACAAATAAATCCCATGTTTAAAAGCAAAGTCTTCTTTTAATAACCGAAAAATAACTTTATAAACTTATTTCTAGTCTTTGATTTAAAAGTCGTTTATTTTAAACCAAAGCTTGATTTTAAAGTCAACATTTTCCCTTTTTACAAGTAAACACCTTTCCATGAATAAATTCCAACCTCTATAAAACATCCTTGTAAAGGGTTTTGAAAACAAAAGTCAATTTCGGAAAAATTCTCTAAAACATTTTTTTTGAAAGGTAAGGTAGTAAACCACTTTAAAAGAAACCAAGGGATTTTCAATGTCGCATAGAAATCCATAACAAGTCGGTTAACTAAAACTAAGCAACATTCTCAAGCATTTATATAAATAAGCATATAAAAATCAAAAAGGCAAGGAACTCCTTAGAGTCCCTCTACAGTAAGAGTCCCTTGTAAATCTTACCATATGCACTTCGAAGTGCATCATCGTAACTTATTCGCAAGGAACGTGACTTCATTCCTTTTACTAGTCCCCTGTCTAAATCCTATGTATCATCCGTTTTCAAGTGGAAACCAAATAAAACAATAATAATCACATACAATTATGCACAAAAGCAAACACATAAATTATTACAACCAAATACTTAAATTATAAAGTTGCTTTTAAATGAGCTTTACTCACTTAAAATAAACTCAAACTTCACCTAAACTATCGCGACCTTGCAAACAACACGCGACCTAGCTTTCTTCTACATAACTTACTTTTAAAGACCCGAGGAACCATGTTTGGGCTCGGCCATGGCTAGGGAGAGCTCGGCCATGCATTATAAGGAGGGGTTTAGGTTTGAATTTTGTAGACAAGTGATGTAAAGAGTGATGGTAATGATTTTAGAAACTTGATTTTTTTTGGATTTAGAGAAGGAAAATGAAGTATTCTTTCTAAACTTTTCTTAAGAAAAATGGTAGAGAAGAAGCGAGGAAGAAAGTAAGAAAATGGAAACGAAATAAAAAAAATGATTAAAGAAAGAGAGAGTGTTCTTTTTATAGAAATTGAAAATTGGTTAACTACTAAACCAACCCTCCTTAATTAAAGCACCTACCCTCCTCTAAAATTTAGACAACACATTCTCCACCATCATGTTATGTGCGTCTCCCTTTATGTCACAAAGTCGTCCCATCCTTCTTTTTCTAATGTCCTTTTGTATTTTATTATTTTTAAATGGAAAAAAAAACGTCCACTATTACTTAATTACTTAAGTATCTTTTAATTTGTTTTTTTAACCAAACCATTTAATTAGTAAAAGTTTTTTTGTTATTCGTATATATGTACGCTTGTGTACACAACATGTTCTAACAACTTTTGGTCGGTGAAAAGTCAAAAATCCAAAAAATGATTTTCGGTCACATTTTTTATTTTTCTCCGAACAACTTATTTTTGTAAACCATATTTCAGAATAAGTTTACTATCATTAGTTATTTCATAAAAGAGGTCTATTTGAGTTATAAAATCCATTATTAAGTCATTTAAAAGTATAGTAAATATTCATATTTAAAGTGATGAAATTATGGGTCATTATATTCTCTTCCCCTTAAAAGAATTTCGTCACAAAATTTAACACACAAAGAAGATAACTCAAAAGGAATATATATCACATACCATGAAACATATACACAAAGAGATACATAATAAGCGACTACACCACAAGCGGTGAGTCTACTCCACAAGCGGTGAGTCTACTATCACCGCACTAAGCAAACTACTCAGCTCACAGCAATTCGAGACAAGCCACTCTCATGCTATCCTAGTTTACTAAGTGCGGTCTCTAACATCATCGCTCCATTGAAATTTAACCAACTTTACGACCTTACTACGCAATTGTACCTCACGATCAACAATGCATACCGAATGCTTTATTATGGTCAAATTTGGCTCCACTTATAAGTCTTCTTGGACAGCAGGTTCAATAATTAATGTCGGATCGTGCATATATTTCCTTAAATGCGATACATGGAAAACATTATATACGCCCGATGTAACATCCCACCTTTATACCCATACTATCTAAGAGTATTATTGAGTAATATTGTCAGATAATACGAAGAATAAGGTTATACGGGGTTCACACATGAATATTCCCTTGGACTAACACCGGTATTACTACAACAAACTAGGGCTTTAATAGCGTTTAAAAAACGCTATTATACCTTACTATAGCGTTTCAGAGAACGTTGTGGAACGACATGCTATAGTAGACCGTAAACTTTAAATAGCAGAAGTAAAAACGCTATGAAAGATAAATTTTCTATAGTGTTTGAACTGTGCTAGTAAGAAAAAACACTATAGGAAATATATCCATGATTACTTTCTATAGCATTTGTCATACATATTTCTATATCGTTTTTATGCATATTTCTATAGCGTTTATCAATTCTATTATGTAGTTTTCTATTCTATAGTGTTTGATAAATGATAGCCTTTATAAAATGCTATTAAATGTAATACTGATTTCCTGAATTTCGTTGTTGTTTTAACTTTTCCATGTATATAACATCCATACCCATTTCTTCTTTGCATATAAATACAAAAGATTTAAACATATAAAAAATATGAAAATTAAAGCATGATATTTATACACGTTTAAACAACTTTTCCATTTTCATACATGTCATTCAAACATCTTTACTCATGTCCATACATAATATTTTGTACATATCATTCAAACATTTCTACCCATGTCCACACATAATACTTCATATATATTTGCATTAATAACTTACTTATAGACCAGTTAAATAGTTGATTTCATCTTGCTTTGCTTTTGATATTTTCTCTTTTGACATCTGCAATATTGGTTCTGTTTATGTCAAATAAGAAATCAAGATGTTAGTAATTGTTAATATTTCATACTTTAATATTATACATGGAAAAGAACTATGGAAAAGAACTATGTAAAAGCCTAGTAGCCCACAATATATATGTGAATATATGTTAGGTGTCAAAGATGCTAAATAATATAGATCATCGGACCAACGATAAACTCAAAAATACATCCAAAAAAAAACCTTTAAGGCTAATATTATAACATAGGCATGTGAACATGTACCCGAAAAAGGCGACAGTAAAGCATAACTCTTAGGCTGCCAAACAATAACGGCTTGTTAAGGATGCGCACTGGAACGAGAATCGAGTGCAATGTTGAGCTGGAATGCAAGCTAAAATACATTATAGAGCTGGTTGTATGTAGAACTAGACTGCAATTAATTCTGAAGTGTGATCTGATATATAATTAATTCTTATATGAAATTCAGTAATAAATTTCCATTGAATTAAATTCAAATTAATCAACAGGTTTTTTTGAAGTAGTTGTTCAAGAGCTACTATTTTTTCTTTATTAACTTTTAAAATGTGAAGTTGACTTTAAGCAAGAGAAATTAGTCTAAAATCAAAAGAATAGAAAATTCTAGTTCCACTTGAGAATGGTATGTAGGATCCAAAACAAACAGTGAATTACTTTCATTGCTGTGTCAAAAGAGGAAGAAATTCACAAAGACTTCCAGTCATAAAGACTTCCAAAAATCATACTAATGTTGAAAGCTTGGTAATATTAACAAACAAGAAATGATAACTAAAGCTATTGGAATGTCTAGAAAAAGTAAAAGTAAATCCATATGTACTTCTACATTGCCTCAACTATTGCCAACAAACCCTTATCCAAGGTTATATATACCAACTTCTCAATTTCCAATTTATATACATAACATAAGATTTTTCAAAATTTTCATAATGGCCCAGTCATGGGAATAATATAAATAGAAGACAGAGCGTGAGAGATGTAAAACTTAGGCAACTAACTCATGTACCAACACGAAAACATCATTCATTTATCGTCCTAAGAACTTCATATTTTAGCATCCAAATTAGACAACCAATGAGTTATATGCAGTATAACAAGTACCGATATCAGAGATTAAACTAATGTACCAAATCGAGTTTTCAAAACCTTCAATAAGAGCTAGTACATCTGTGTGTATTCGTATGTATACTTTATATATAGGTCTACAAATTTGAATATAAATAGCTATCTATTTAATTAACTGTAAATAGATATACATACATATAAATTTTAATTCATAAGTTTGTGTAGCTACTAATAGTTAAGTAAAGGTAAATCCATCTATTTCGTTGCTGTATCCAAAGACCATAATTATAAAATAAATTTGTAAAAGATGAAACTATTCGGGAAGATATAAATAAGAGACACTCTTATTGATTTCTCATGCTCTTTTATGCTATTTCCAATTATATGAAATTGATTAGCCTCATCGTATTTAAATGGATCATCTTCTGCTTAGCACAGAGGTGTTATAATCATGGTAGTTTAGATCAGATACAACTTATGTAAACGCTTTCAATAACACAGAGGGATGGGAACAACATAAAAACAAACAAAATTATATTAGGGAAGTTTTCAGTTACCCCATATTCTTGTATAGTTTTCATACACCTGGTACATATTTCGTCTTCATCAGTCCTAATGTATATACTCAAAAGCTGAACTAAGAATGTATTCAAATCATTACACGGCAAATGTAATTCATATTATTTGTTAGCATCAATAAGTTGATAAAATAAGCATGCAACAAATTATTGTGCTTACCAAATATGTATTTTTCAAACACATATGTAGAGTAGTATGAATTAACAAAATGAATCAAGTGACTGATGGCAAGTATGACTGTCTAGGAAAGGTGCTTGCATTTTTAATTGATCAACACGTTTCATTTCACTATATGCCTTAATATGTTATTTAAAAGTTATATACTGATTTTTCATATTAATCATTTTCAAATTGCACAACATAAATACATGAAATCTAATTTTTTGCAATATAATCAAAGGCAATGAAAGACCAAACAATTGCAAAACTGAATATGTTGTTGATTGAAGGACATGAACCAAGACATGGAAATAGAAAAATATATTATATAAAAAGAAAAACAGAAGAAAAAAATAAAGTTGGAACTCTCTAAAAGCAATAAAACTGGGAACATCTGGAACACCCAAATGAAAAGCATCATAAGTTTCAGGAAGGCAAGGCTTCTCACGAATTAATTAACCACTATTTTGTAACACGAACTAATTAACCACTCATTATGTCAATAATATATCTATAAACAAGGCTTTTCAGCGCATACATGTATATTTTTAAGAGAAAATTGTCGGAAGAAGTAAAGCTGTTAGGAAGATGGGGAAGTCCTTTTAGTCACAGAGTCAAGCTTGCCTTAAAGTTAAATGGAATTTCTTATGAGTACATCGAGGAGGAAATATACAACAAAAGTACTCCACTACTTGAGTCAAATCCAATATATAAAAAGATTCATGTGCTCATTTATGGTGGTAATACATCGGTGACAAATGGGACAGTTGCCCTCTTCCACCTAAAGATCATTCGAAAGAACAAAAGCAAGATATTTGGCAAAGTTCATAGATGAAGATGTAAAATTCAAATAATATTATAAATTTTTCTTCGCAGTATGAAGAAAACAATGGTTTCTTTATTGCTGAGTGATACAATCTTTTCACCAAGTTTATATGTGCACATTTTAAAATAGTGTATTTCAAAAAGATGATACACTAAAAAACTATTTTCACTTCTTACTCTTTAACCGACACATTCTTTTTGCACTGAAGAACAACAGAAAAATTGTAAGGTTTTTAGATTATGGAAAGTTCATGGATATAAAAAATTTATATACAGTGAAATATATCCACCTTGATAGGTCATGAAGCATAAATTCTGACTCCAAGCACGAAAAATTGAAATTTTCTCCAAGCAAATGTGATTCTGACTTCAAGCAACGATCGGTGCTGATCGTTTTTCTCCAAGCAAACATGTATCCGACACCAAGCATGATCCAGCACTTCAAATTTCTGCATCTCTAAGCGAACCATGCATCGACTCCAAGAAAATAGCATATTTTCCCGAGTTTGACTCCATGCAAATTACTACTGATCCGTTGCTACCGATCCATCTTTTTTTGTCCATAACTCGAGCATACGAACTCCAATCAACTTAAAATTTGGAATGTGGCCTTATGTGGCCTTCCTTATCACTCCATACTAACCTTGATTAGGTCAGAGATCGGGGATTCAATCCGATCTGTTGCCTAGGTGAAGTGCCAATTCCATACATAGCCATTTTTTTTAGTGTTGTCCATCTGAATCCATTCAACCATCATCCGTTATTTCAACTGTAATCGATTTTCAATCCATCCATTTTAGCTGAATCCATGATATCCCGGCCTGTCCAAAAGGAGGGATAACATATACTGTCTATTTCAATAACTATGAAAATATAATTCCTCATAATTCCAAACGTAACACAAATTTTCCTTTTAGGTAAGATATAAAAATTTACAGTGTTAAACTTTTCTTTTGGGAGAAATGTAATTCCAATACATTAAAATGCAGAAACCCCTAAGGACTAATTTAAAGGGTATAGATGAAATAATAAAATGGTCTAAAAATGTGCACAATATAAATAAGCGAAATGAAATAAAAGAAGTGGAAAGTAGAAAAGTCATAAGTTAAAATAAAAAGGGTATAAATAGTCCTCTAAAACATTGTAGGGAATTAAAGTCAAAAAGGAATAGAAATAGAAAGTAAAATAGTATGGAAACAGGGGAAGTAAATGAGCAAAGGTATTCAAATATTTTAAAAATAAAGCGGTAAATGACCTTAAACTAAATAAGACGTAAACACATAAAGAAGTAGAGAAATATAGTTAATAGTGAACTATAGTTGCATAATAATTAAATAAGAATGAATGAAAGTATATATAAACATATACACATAGGCACACACATGTAGCCTTAAGTATGTATTTATGACAGGCGTGAAGTATTAAAAGTTAATAAATAACTTAGTAAATAAGAATGACATAGTCATTAGTATGGGTTGGAATGCGAGGTCAGAAGTGTTACACAATAGAAGTCTGCCCACTGCAAGGGGCCACTAGTAGTTATGTATACATTATACCGATGCGGGACATATCCAATCGTTGCACCCATGGAGTTATATATGCTTGCGCATAGGTAAACGAATACCATCAGTAGAGTATACTTCAATGAATTAAGGGGGTTATTGCCTTGATTGCATTAAGTAATCTAAATAGGACGGTGAGCGGCTTGATCCTACACATGTATATGTTGGTAGCAAATCAAGAGCAGGAGCTATACATAGGTTGAGTACATCATCGGTCATGTGCGGTTAATGAGAAAGACAGGGTTACACCTAACGGGCTACACCTCCTACTATGGTAGATCACGTTAGGTCATGCACCATCATAGTTTTTTGCTAGTTTGTTTGTCAGGGGCAATGCTAGTTAGTCCATAGAAGAGATATTTAAAAACGAATGGATAGTTCGAGGAGTCGAGCCCTCTATAGTCCATGGAGCTGAGTCCATAATAGGAAGTAGACAAGTAGCAATCCCCAAGGTGAGATAGAATACGGCTAAGCTATTGTGACGCCGTTGTTAGGCACTATGGGCATAAACGACCATTGAGAGTCAGACACTGATGAAAACGATGAGACACACAACGAGTCTATATTTTAGGTTCCCTTCTCAATGCGTAGTTGGAGTATGTATGGTCTTAACATGAGATGTAGTTCCATACAGATGTGATACTGCATTGAAGATGGAGCTTGACGAGGTTCCAGGTTATGGATACTAGCAAGGATAATATCTTGGTCCAAAAGGGGAGTGTGGTACTTATACACACACACGTATGTCATTCTGTTCTACTACGGGTAGATGGGGCATATCGTACACGTATGTGAAGTTGAGACGACTAAATAAAAAAAGACATAACTTGCAATGGAGAACAATCAGAATAAACTAGTGTTATGTGTAAAATGTATAATTTACTAGACACCAGAACTGTTCTCTAATCCCCTCCTCATTACAACCCATATGATAACTTTAGAGGGACAAATACTGGTGTAAGGTGGGAACAGTGGAAGGACAGGTTTTCTAATGCATGCTCGGCACTGACAGGGATATTAGATATTGAAAGTGTCGGTACCGGTCGGTAACTATATGTTTTATTATATTTTACTATTCTGCTATGAGTTATATCGATAGTGCTTTGATATGCATTTATTTGTTTATTTACAGGGTTGACCAAATCAATGATCCATACTTTGGTGGACTTTGGTTTTCGATTTAGAAAAAATTTAGGCCCACCGAGGTGCACCCTGTCACATTTAGTATCAGAGCTTAGGTTAGTCGATTTTGAAAAATTAGGAAATGTTAAGTGAGCATATTTGTATTTTTCTTATAAATATAAATACATCATATGCCAAATCTTATGAATTTCGACTATAGAGTAGTTTCAACCAAATATTGAAAAGATGGGTAAGTCGATTATGAGTCGGAATAATGGAAGAAGTTGAAGATGTACACCTACCTCGATTACCCCACGGTAGATAGGTCGTATGGAAAGGCATTGACTTAAGAAGAGCACGAGTACAACATATGGAGGGTACCTGTAGCTGGATAGTACGTGACTCCCTAGTTGGGTCATAGATAGCTCAATGATTATAGATCCCCGTTGTGATATCCCGGAATTTTGGCAATATCAATTTAATAATCTTTATTAATAATTAAATTGATTTGTTGATTTTATTTTATAAATTGACAAGTTTAATTCTTTTAAAAGTTAATAATATTTTAAATTGGCAATATTTATTAATATCTTTTCTAAACAATTTAAAATTGGTAAGATTTATCTTCCAAAGCTTATATAAATGTTTTCTATTTATAATGTATATATATTGATGTATATATTATAAATAGGGAGTCTTTAATTTAATAAAGGATATGTTTTCAAATTATAATATATATGTATATATATTGTGATTGGAGTTATGTTATAAAATTCAAACATAAGATAAATTGATTTGTAAAAATATATATAAAGTTAAAATAAGTTTCTCAAGCATATAAAAATATGTTATATTTATTTGATCAAAGCATAAGTTATTATAAATAAATTTTTACATGAATTCATATTTGTATATTTATATAGGATCTAAAAGCTTATTTATAAAAGGTAAATACATTATATATATGTAAATATTTCATAAATACATATGTATAACTTAAATAAATTAATTAAAACAAGAGTAACACTTGTTAGCTTATTAAGGAGGTCTAAAGACATTTGTAAATTTGTATGCATAGGTGTAAGCTAGATAATATACTTAAAAGACAAGTGGCTTTATCTTGTTTTCTTTTTGATAATTAAAGTTTTAAAATTTTAAAAATGGAAGAAAGATCTGCAATTTTCTTTCTTCAGCTCTAAACTATCTTCACTTCTTCATTCTCTACTAAAAATAATTCGAATCTAAAGAAAAAAAATAAAACCTGGAATCAAAGAAGAATGAAAACCTGGAAATCAAATTCAAAAGAAATGTAAATCTGAACATGCAAAGCAAAAGGAGATCAAAGGCAACATCAGTTTCAAATTTTCTCAAATACAAATCAGTTTCAAAGATCACCAGCAAGTTTAAATTCAACAAAGCAAATAGAAATGCAAGTTCAAAATCAATATCAGTCTGGAACAAGCCTGGGACAAAATCTGTTCTCTGTTCTCTGTTTTATAATTTCTGGTGAGTAAACTTATTTTTAAAAACAGTTTAAAACCTGAATTTCATCTTGTTATTTTGAATGAATATCATGCTGTTATCTGAAATACTTGAATTGAATTATATGCATGTTTGTATAGGAATGTTTGAATGCCTGTATAGTTATAATATAGTCTCTGTATAGTGATAACAGTTTTGATTACTTATAAAAAACCAATATCTCATCATTTAATCTCTAATAGCTTTTGATTTGTAAATGAAAGATGTGTGAAATCATATAATATCACTATTGAAAATAAGTTCTGAAATTTATATATATAATTTGTCTGGAAAATCTATAAATAACAGTGAAAATGTAATTTGGGTCAAAATTTAATGAATTAAATTTTAAGATTGAATTACATGGTTGAATTCGTGATAGGAAACCATGAATTTAAATGGCTATATCACGATTTTTAGTTTTGAAATAGTTGAGTATTGTCGAGATGAACATTTGGGTTGTTTTGGTCGATTCCCATCGATCAAAGTCGAATTGATCATCGTGGTTGGGTGTGAAGGTCGAGGGGAATACGATGATCATCAGAAAAATGATCGTGGATTTTATAATCCATTGTGATGATCATTCGAAGCCAAAATAGGGTTTTGTTCCTGTGTTTATCGTGGGTGATCATAGGGGTTTTCGCGACGTCGTGATGAAGACAGAGGTGATCGCGTATTGTTCTGGAGTTGAGGGGAGATGTGGCGAAGCTACGGTGAAGGTGGCAAGGTGTCTCAAGGCAGGGATCATCGGAGGGGAGGGGTTTCTGGTGATGTCATTTTTCCAGGTGATGGGTCAGAAAGCTCGAACTCGATTTTCGTTCGTATCAAGAATGTTGGGGTGATCGATCGTGAAGATGTGGTCGAAGTCGAGTTGCCGGAGGCCAGAACGAAGTTCGTCGTCGATCAGTGGGTGCGTGCACGTGCACGAGCACGTTATCGTGCATCTGGGTTTTGTTTTGGGGAAGAAAGCAAAATGCTCGGGTTTATATCGGGAAGAATCGAGTTTTACTCGAAGTAAGTCGTAACGTGGTTTGGTCTCGAGGGTTACTTCGGGTTTCTGAACTTTTTACTCGGGTTTGGGAATTAACAGGCATTAAGAATTTGAAAGGAAATGCTTTAAGTTTTAAAACAAAAGAAATTTTGTTTCTGTAGTGTTTCTGAATTTTAAAAGCAAGGTTAAAACAAGATTTTAACTATTAAATTAAATTGTTTTCTAGAATAATTGTTTTAACAAGTTTTAATAATTTAAATAAATAAGTTTTTTAAAGAATAGGAAAGTGGATTTCAAATTGATCTTTGTATTAAAATTTATTTAATAACTTTGAAAGGTTTCAAAGATTTTAAAGGTTAAAATTTAATGTTGTAATTGTTTAATTATAATAAGGAGTTATCTTTAAATAATTAAGAGATTTTGATTAATTTAAGATATTTAAAAATATGAAAATAATAAGGGTAATTCAATTATTATTAATGATTAAAGAATAGTTGGTCTTTGTGAATAATTTAATTAAGATAAATGGTTTTTCTTAATTAAGATCTCTTAAACATAAGGATTAAGAAATTAGTTAGTTTAATTTAAATAATTAGTTAAATAATTAACTAAGTAATTAATTAGTGATTAATTAAGATAATCACTTATAAATTAATTAAGTATAATTAGTTGGTGAAGTAATTAAGGAATAATTACTGAATGTAATTAAGTAAGGGAAATTATTTAATAAAGAAATTAGAAGATAATTATTTTATGAAAGTAATTTAATGGAAGTAATTAAGAGTTAATTACCTAGTGTTATTAGTTAAATAATTTAGTTAATAAAGTTAATTAAAGGATTAAGGTTAATTAATAAGGTAATTAATTAAAAAGTAATTAAATAAATGGAAGTAATTAAGGGAAGTTAATTACTGGATTAGATTAATCAAAGATGATTAATAATTGTGGTTTAATTAAGATTAATTACTTAATGTAATTAATTTAAATAGAATAAATAATTAAAGATGTAATTAGAGATCATTAGTTTATAATTAATTAATGATGTAATTAAGGATTGATTAATTAAGATTAATTAATCAAATGATAAGAGATTATAGAATAACTAAGTAATTGTAATTAATTAAGGATTAAAGTAATTGATTATAATTAATTAATTAATTAATGAAGTAATTAAAGGTTAATTACTATATTTGATTAAGGATAATTAATTTGTGAAATTAATTAAAGATAATTACTTAAATGTAATTAAAGTATAATTAATCAGGGTGATTAATTGAAATGGATAATTAGAGAATGATTAATTAATTTATTTGTAATTAATTAATGATTATATAAGTAAGATTTATAATGATAAGTAATTAATTTAATTTATTTTAAATTAATTAAGAGGTGAAGTAATTAATTTAATTCACTTTAAATTAATTAAAGATAGAGATAGTTAATTTAATTCATTTTAAATTAATTATGTTGTGATTAAGTAAATCATTGCTTATGTATGAATGGATGACATTGATTGTCTTGAATGGATGTAATCTCAGAAATGAGATAAGTAATGTTGTGTGGTATAAATGCTTGGTTGCATTATGATGGTAATATAGATTAACTATTGTGATGTTGATATGGATTACCTATTTTGTTATGGATCATTTGTTTATTTGATAATGTGATTATCAATTGTGACTTGGGAATTATCTATCTGTATGAATATAGATAAGTTAAATTGTTTTAACCTTAAAACAACTTGGCCCTTAAAAGATACGTTTTGGATTTCGATGAGACCGGGATCGGGTTTCCGTATACCGGGATTCCAGGTCTGGAGACCCGAATACCACATCGATCCAAATTAACGATAGGTCGTGAATCTCAAGTGAAGATGAAGATTTAGAGTGCAAGGGTTATTGTCGTTAACTCTGAGGGTGATTCCAAAACGAGTGTAACGAGATAATGCCTTCGGTTTCGTTCGAACCCGGAACGAACTTGTATGGATTGAATGCTTTCAGCACATCGTCAGGCGGACGATGAGCATTCTAAGTGATATGTTCTGATTAAAGGTAATCGTAACCTCAAGCCTCATCAACCGGGAATGGCTAAAACAGGGGAGGTGCAGCAAGGTTTCGTGGGTAGCACCCACTGAGAGCAAGATAGATCCCTGTCTAGAGGTCCCTTTTCTTTTATTCGGCTTAGTGTGTGGTTGGTCGCGCCAACTACGGGATTGTCTTGTTCGGGATTATCCAGTAAGGGATGGTTCCGGCTTTGTGTTGCAGGGGAGCGGGCGTACTCCTCGGTACGGTGATCTAGGCCACGTACTGTGACGGGCGGTACCCCAGTAGCCCTGCCATTGTATGGAATCCAAACTCCAATAAGTGCCGTACGTATTAGTTGTGCCCAACTATGTTGGAATGTGAGATGTAAGCATTTCAGCTATTTCTGTATTTTACTTGAAAACCCTAGACCCTATTATAATACAATCGGATTTGCTATCAAATGTTTTAGTTAGCGTAAGGTAAAAACTTACCCATGTTTATTTGTGGGAAGTCTTACGTGATACTTTTGTTTCAAAGGTTTTCAAAGTTAAGCAATCTAACCGTTTACTCACACCAGACCCATGTCTGACCCAAGTGTTTATTTTCTGTTTTATTAAACTCTTGGGTACTCAATATTGTATTGAGTAGTCAAGGGATTCAGGATAATCTTGACGAATTCTGGAGGAGCTGTGAAGCAGGAGGCTTCAGCGAGTAGATATATAGAGTTTCCGCTGTGTTTGTATTAGTCTGTATTGTACTGGTGTACTTGTGTTGTATAATAGACAGAAGTTTATAACTGTCTATTCTGTGATGTATAAATTGTGTACTCTGATGTATATGATACTATGTAATACCTTATGTGATAATATATTTCTCGTTCCGCTGTGAGATTTCTGATGTGTTGTTGTTCTCTCTTCTTTTCTTTTCTTCTTCTATCCCTTTCTTTCTTCATAACGATGCGTCTTTCTGGGCAAAGAAAGTCGGGTCGTTACAGTTGGTATCAGAGCAGTAGGTTGAGTGAATACCTAGGCTCTGAAGTGGTGTCTATCTTGAGAGCGCGTAATTGTTAGTTATATAAAAGTGATTTTATATTGTGTTAATTGATCGGTTGAGTGGTATATGGATTCTGGTCAATACGAGTAGCTAACGTTATTGATAGGGATCTCTAAACACTTGAACCAGGCCAACGGACACAATATTGTTTTAAAGAGGTAAATGAAATAATTTTACCCAGAAATAATTTCTATATAAAAAGTATCATTTTAAATATATATATTTCTACCTATTTGTTGGGTTACCTGTTCGGGTTTTCCAATATAAGTTATAAAGGTAGATAAGGTGGTAGTGTGAGTAACACGACTACCAATAGTTAGAATTTGAGTGTTGAGGTTGGAAGTATATCTGACGAGACTGTAGACCTAATACTGTCTCGAGTGAACTTTGTTGTGGTGTAAAGATTTCACCGATCTCTGAAGGAAACCAGTTATGGTTTAGAGTTTATCTTTGAAGTTGGATGAATAGAGTAGATCTATTGGATGAGTTGAAGAGAGTGATGGTATTTTGGTAACCTCAGGAAGTAGTAGCTGTGTGATGAGACACGGTGGCTATGGACGTTTCTGAAGATGTTTCTTCTAGAACAAGTTTGAAGAAGTGAGTCTGTTTCAGTGTTGTGGCTGAGTCCAGTGGGGTGTTTCTATTTGCTTTGAGGTCCGAGTTTCTCGAGGAGTTTCGGATAAGAAGTCTTTGGTTTGTGGCAGCAATGCGACTCGGAGTGTTCTATGTTGGCAGAAAGTTTCTGGCTGAGCAGTTTTTCTGAAGGTGAAGTTCAGAAGCAGTAGAGTGAATCCATTTCTTCGATGGATTGGTTAGTCAAATATAAGCTGTTCTGATTAGTGAAGAGAGAACAGTTATCTTTGGAAATTAGGCCGAGCTGATCGCAAAAGTGACTTGCGATTGTTTAAGTATTCTCTTGGGATTATTGGAGATTGAGATTCCGTATCGACTTGATTCGTGGAGTTACCAGAAGTTCAGCTTAGTAGAAGGATGTCTCCTAGAGAATAATTTGGTGAAGCAGCTCAGGATTCTTTGGAGAGGGATTGACCACACCTAATTTTCTGGTGAGGATTCTGTTAAGGTGTTTTGACCAAGTAGAATGGTTCACTAAGATTTTATAGATATGGTGAGCTGTGGATGATCAAGTTTGTGCTCGAGTTTCTCCGATGGCATTCTCATCTGTTCAAGATCAGAATTGTGCAGCGAAAGCAAGATAGCAGCTATTCTAGAGTGGAAGCAACCGAGAGTTGTAATTTTCTTCGGTAGAGGATTTCTATAGGAAATTCAAGTGTATCTCTAAGTGCGAAGAAATTTTCGGGATTTGGAGGTAAAGTTGTCAAGTGCAACTGTTTGACTATTTCAGATAGGAGAGGTAGTGCGAAGTTCTCTAATGTTTGTAGAGTAGAGTTGTGTTTTGGATTTCAGCATATTTTTGAGAAACCATTTTGTTGAGTAGGATCCGGAAATTGGTTTGATGTTGGTCTAATCTGTTTCAAGAAGCATCAGCAAGGGTTAAGCTGATCAGGAAGAATGAAGTGACTCAGGATCGTCAAAGGAGTTATGCAGTTAAGAATTGATGAAATTTGGAAATTGATGTTGAAATTGGATATTGTTTAAGTTTTTCTCCGATCAAAGGAGATATAAGATTTGGTAAGACTGGAGAGTAAGCTCCGGAAGTATTATGAGATTTTTCTGTGTTCTTTGGAGATTAGATTTTGATCCCCAGGATTGAGTTGCCAGTTCGGATAACTGGAATTCATTTTATTTCACATATCTCTGAGGAATATGTGTATGATTCATCGAGTGATGGAATCAGCAGTTCAGAAGGATAGTTGGGATGGTTTTGAGTTAGTCTGATATCTTGTTCAGATTTGTGATCTAGAAAGGAAGGACTTCTAGATTATTGTAGATAGTTAGTTTAGATCCTGTAGAACGAGTCTCCCGGTATATATATATATATATATATACTTGGGGAAACTCGAGTAAATTCTATCCAGATTTTGTCTGGATAGTTAAATTTGTTTAATTAAATTGTTTGCTATGGTTGTTAGAATATGATTGATATGTATGATTGCTGTTTAAAATTAAAAATTTGCTGGGTTATTAAATTATCTTTGCTTTTAAATTTCGGGGACGAAATTATTTTAAGGGGGAAGGAATGTGATATCCCGAAATTTTGGCAATATCAATTTAATAATCTTTATTAATAATTAAATTGATTTGTTGATTTTATTTTATAAATTGACAAGTTTAATTCTTTTAAAAGTTAATAATATTTTAAATTGGCAATATTTATTAATATCTTTTCTAAACAATTTAAAATTGGTAAGATTTATCTTCCAAAGCTTATATAAATGTTTTCTATTTATAATGTATATATATTGATGTATATATTATAAATAGGGAGTCTTTAATTTAATAAAGGATATGTTTTCAAATTATAATATATATGTATATATATTGTGATTGGAGTTATGTTATAAAATTCAAACATAAGATAAATTGATTTGTAAAAATATATATAAAGTTAAAATAAGTTTCTCAAGCATATAAAAATATGTTATATTTATTTGATCAAAGCATAAGTTATTATAAATAAATTTTTACATGAATTCATATTTGTATATTTATATAGGATCTAAAAGCTTATTTATAAAAGGTAAATACATTATATATATGTAAATATTTCATAAATACATATGTATAACTTAAATAAATTAATTAAAACAAGAGTAACACTTGTTAGCATATTAAGGAGGTCTAAAGACATTTGTAAATTTGTATGCATAGGTGTAAGCTAGATAATATACTTAAAAGACAAGTGGCTTTATCTTGTTTTCTTTTTGATAATTAAAGTTTTAAAATTTTAAAAATGGAAGAAAGATCTGCAATTTTCTTTCTTCAGCTCTAAACTATCTTCACTTCTTCATTCTCTACTAAAAATAATTCGAATCTAAAGAAAAAAAATAAAACCTGGAATCAAAGAAGAATGAAAACCTGGAAATCAAATTCAAAAGAAATGTAAATCTGAACATGCAAAGCAAAAGGAGATCAAAGGCAACATCAGTTTCAAATTTTCTCAAATACAAATCAGTTTCAAAGATCAACAGCAAGTTTAAATTCAACAAAGCAAATAGAAATGCAAGTTCAAAATCAATATCAGTCTGGAACAAGCCTGGGACAAAATCTGTTCTCTGTTCTCTGTTTTATAATTTCTGGTGAGTAAACTTATTTTTAAAAACAGTTTAAAACCTGAATTTCATCTTGTTATTTTGAATGAATATCATGCTGTTATCTGAAATACTTGAATTGAATTATATGCATGTTTGTATAGGAATGTTTGAATGCCTGTATAGTTATAATATAGTCTCTGTATAGTGATAACAGTTTTGATTACTTATAAAAAACCAATATCTCATCATTTAATCTCTAATAGCTTTTGATTTGTAAATGAAAGATGTGTGAAATCATATAATATCACTATTGAAAATAAGTTCTGAAATTTATATAAATAATTTGTCTGGAAAATCTATAAATAACAGTGAAAATGTAATTTGGGTCAAAATTTAATGAATTAAATTTTAAGATTGAATTACATGGTTGAATTCGTGATAGGAAACCATGAATTTTAATGGCTATATCACGATTTTTAGTTTTGAAATAGTTGAGTATTGTCGAGATGAACATTTGGGTTGTTTTGGTCGATTCCCATCGATCAAAGTCGAATTGATCATCGTGGTTGGGTGTGAAGGTCGAGGGGAATACGATGATCATCAGAAAAATGATCGTGGATTTTATAATCCATTGTGATGATCATTCGAAGCCAAAATAGGGTTTTGTTCCTGTGTTTATCGTGGGTGATCATAGGGGTTTTCGCGATGTCGTGATGAAGACAGAGGTGATCGCGTATTGTTCTGGAGTTGAGGGGAGATGTGGCGGAGCTACGGTGAAGGTGGCAAGGTGTCTCAAGGCAGGGATCATCGGAGGGGAGGGGTTTCTGGTGATGTCATTTTTCCAGGTGATGGGTTAGAAAGCTCGAACTCGATTTTCGTTCGTATCAAGAATGTTGGGGTGATCGATCGTGAAGATGTGGTCGAAGTCGAGTTGCCGGAGGCCAGAACGAAGTTCGTCGTCGATCAGTGGGTGCGTGCACGTGCACGAGCACGTTATCGTGCATCTGGGTTTTGTTTTGGGGAAGAAAGCAAAATGCTCGGGTTTATATCGGGAAGAATCGAGTTTTACTCGAAGTAAGTCGTAACGTGGTTTGGTCTCGAGGGTTACTTCGGGTTTCTGAACGTTTTACTCGGGTTTGGGAATTAACAGGCATTAAGAATTTGAAAGGAAATGCTTTAAGTTTTAAAACAAAAGAAATTTTGTTTCTGTAGTGTTTCTGAATTTTAAAAGCAAGGTTAAAACAAGATTTTAACTATTAAATTAAATTGTTTTCTAGAATAATTGTTTTAACAAGTTTTAATAATTTAAATAAATAAGTTTTTTAAAGAATAGGAAAGTGGATTTCAAATTGATCTTTGTATTAAAATTTATTTAATAACTTTGAAAGGTTTCAAAGATTTTAAAGGTTAAAATTTAATGTTGTAATTGTTTAATTATAATAAGGAGTTATCTTTAAATAATTAAGAGATTTTGATTAATTTAAGATATTTAAAAATATGAAAATAATAAGGGTAATTCAATTATTATTAATGATTAAAGAATAGTTGGTCTTTGTGAATAATTTAATTAAGATAAATGGTTTTTCTTAATTAAGATCTCTTAAACATAAGGATTAAGAAATTAGTTAGTTTAATTTAAATAATTAGTTAAATAATTAACTAAGTAATTAATTAGTGATTAATTAAGATAATCACTTATAAATTAATTAAGTATAATTAGTTGGTGAAGTAATTAAGGAATAATTACTGAATGTAATTAAGTAAGGGAAATTATTTAATAAAGAAATTAGAAGATAATTATTTTATGAAAGTAATTTAATGGAAGTAATTAAGAGTTAATTACCTAGTGTTATTAATTAAATAATTTAGTTAATAAAGTTAATTAAAGGATTAAGGTTAATTAATAAGGTAATTAATTAAAAAGTAATTAAATAAATGGAAGTAATTAAGGGAAGTTAATTACTGGATTAGATTAATCAAAGATGATTAATAATTGTGGTTTAATTAAGATTAATTACTTAATGTAATTAATTTAAATAGAATAAATAATTAAAGATGTAATTAGAGATCATTATTTTATAATTAATTAATGATGTAATTAAGGATTGATTAATTAAGATTAATTAATCAAATGATAAGAGATTATAGAATAACTAAGTAATTGTAATTAATTAAGGATTAAAGTAATTGATTATAATTAATTAATTAATTAATGAAGTAATTAAAGGTTAATTACTATATTTGATTAAGGATAATTAATTTGTGAAATTAATTAAAGATAATTACTTAAATGTAATTAAAGTATAATTAATCAGGGTGATTAATTGAAATGGATAATTAGAGAATGATTAATTAATTTATTTGTAATTAATTAATGATTATATAAGTAAGATTTATAATGATAAGTAATTAATTTAATTTATTTTAAATTAATTAAGAGGTGAAGTAATTAATTTAATTCACTTTAAATTAATTAAAGATAGAGATAGTTAATTTAATTCATTTTAAATTAATTATGTTGTGATTAAGTAAATCATTGCTTATGTATGAATGGATGACATTGATTGTCTTGAATGGATGTAATCTCAGAAATGAGATAAGTAATGTTGTGTGGTATAAATGCTTGGTTGCATTATGATGGTAATATAGATTAACTATTGTGATGTTGATATGGATTACCTATTTTGTTATGGATCATTTGTTTATTTGATAATGTGATTATCAATTGTGACTTGGGAATTATCTATCTGTATGAATATAGATAAGTTAAATTGTTTTAACCTTAAAACAACTTGGCCCTTAAAAGATACGTTTTGGATTTCGATGAGACCGGGATCGGGTTTCCGTATACCGGGATTCCAGGTCTGGAGACCCGAATACCACATCGATCCAAATTAACGATAGGTCGTGAATCTCAAGTGAAGATGAAGATTTAGAGTGCAAGGGTTATTGTCGTTAACTCTGAGGGTGATTCCAAAACGAGTGTAACGAGATAATGCCTTCGGTTTCGTTCGAACCCGGAACGAACTTGTATGGATTGAATGCTTTCAGCACATCGTCAGGCGGACGATGAGCATTCTAAGTGATATGTTCTGATTAAAGGTAATCGTAACCTCAAGCCTCATCAACCGGGAATGGCTAAAACAGGGGAGGTGCAGCAAGGTTTCGTGGGTAGCACCCACTGAGAGCAAGATAGATCCCTGTCTAGAGGTCCCTTTTCTTTTATTCGGCTTAGTGTGTGGTTGGTCGCGCCAACTACGGGATTGTCTTGTTCGGGATTATCCAGTAAGGGATGGTTCCGGCTTTGTGTTGCAGGGGAGCGGGCGTACTCCTCGGTACGGTGATCTAGGCCACGTACTGTGACGGGCGGTACCCCAGTAGCCCTGCCATTGTATGGAATCCAAACTCCAATAAGTGCCGTACGTATTAGTTGTGCCCAACTATGTTGGAATGTGAGATGTAAGCATTTCAGCTATTTCTGTATTTTACTTGAAAACCCTAGACCCTATTATAATACAATCGGATTTGCTATCAAATGTTTTAGTTAGCGTAAGGTAAAAACTTACCCATGTTTATTTGTGGGAAGTCTTACGTGATACTTTTGTTTCAAAGGTTTTCAAAGTTAAGCAATCTAACCGTTTACTCACACCAGACCCATGTCTGACCCAAGTGTTTATTTTCTGTTTTATTAAACTCTTGGGTACTCAATATTGTATTGAGTAGTCAAGGGATTCAGGATAATCTTGATGAATTCTGGAGGAGCTGTGAAGCAGGAGGCTTCAGCGAGTAGATATATAGAGTTTCCGCTGTGTTTGTATTAGTCTGTATTGTACTGGTGTACTTGTGTTGTATAATAGACAGAAGTTTATAACTGTCTATTCTGTGATGTATAAATTGTGTACTCTGATGTATATGATACTATGTAATACCTTATGTGATAATATATTTCTCGTTCCGCTGTGAGATTTTTGATGTGTTGTTGTTCTCTCTTCTTTTCTTTTCTTCTTCTATCCCTTTCTTTCTTCATAACGATGCGTCTTTCTGGGCAAAGAAAGTCGGGTCGTTACACCCGTATGATTATCAATTGATGATGTATAGAAGGTCTAGATAAGGGGAAAGTAAGAGTCCATATATTGTCGATATTCGAAAGCAATTGAGTTCCCGAAGGAAGGTGTGAAGCAATCGCTCCAAGATGATATTCAAATTTTAATATTTGGAAAAGGAAGATAAGTCAGAAAGTAATTAGAAAAGAAGAGAAGTCCAAAAGAAGGGACGAATAAAAATCCACTCCGAGCTCGACCCCATTTAAAAGAATTTAATATAAAACTTGAAATGATTTTAATACAAAAGTTTGAGAATATATATATATATATAATATTTATTTGAAATGATTTTCAAAGGAATTTCCTAAATGTAGAAATACCCTATTTTTGAAAACTAAGTAAATAATATATTTTCGAAAAAATATAAATAACTATGTTATATTAGATATGAAGTGTTAGTAGAAAATTTAAAATTTTTTGGAACAAAAATAACTATAAATGAGTTTTAATAAAATGATTAGCTCTTTTACAAAAAATAGTAGAGCGTATGCAGCTCGTTTATTTTTCGGAAATGAATTTTTTTTTATGTTAGAATATTTGTTTTAGGGGTGGACAATAGGAAGTGGTACAAGTTAAAAATGGGGTAAAAAGAACGGGAAAAAAGATTAGAACCGAAAATAAAGTAGTAGGTGAACGCACTACAATGTTTCAACTAAGAAGATGGTAAATTGAGAGAAAAACAATTGGAATAAGAACAACTTAGGTAAAGGAAGGTTGAATAGAACTAACATTGTAAAATATAAATAAAAAAATAGGAATTTATATAAAATAATGTTTGTAATTAGAAATAACGTTATGAGATTATATTTTGAAAAAATACCAGTAATCGAATTAGAAGCAACATATAAAATAAAAGGCAAATTAAAGGAAAATGTACGTTGTAACGACCTGGGTTTTAACAATTTTAAAAATTAAATTAAATAATGATTTTGAATAAGAGAAAATGAAAAAATAAATCAAACTAAAAATTCATGATTAAAAATGTATTTTAATAAGTTTCAAATGAAAAGAAATTTAATTAGTTGTGTAATACGGAAATTTATTCTGTTTTAATTTTAATTCAAAATTGATTAATATTTTAATGAAAATGTTATTTTTCAAATGTAATTATGCAACGACCCGTATTTTGAATGGTTTATAATTAAATATTGGAATTATTTAAATAATTGAATCTTGAATTTAATGTAGATAAAAATGATTTTGAAAGCTTATTTAAATTCTTTTTAAATAATAATAAATGGTTATTGAAAATTTTAATTTATAATTTAAGTGATTAAAATTGTTTTTAAAATAGTTCATGCTAATTAATGTGTGAAATTATCATTCTGAGGCACTACCTTGGATTTTGATGAAACTAGTGCATTGGATATGGAATAATGAATTGTACGCCGATGAGTTTCGTTACGATCGGGCGTGTTGTGTGGTTGTGCGTGCTCGTAACATGCAATATTAGAATTAAAAGAATAAAATATAATAAAAATTGCCTATAAGTAAACATCAACACCCAACCCTAATTTCTAAATTCCCTCTTCCTTTACGTTTGAAATTTTATAGCCGCCACCCATCAAATTTCTTCAACCAATTAAATCAAGAGATTTAGGCAATGATTTTCAGTGTCGTTTGATTCGTCGGCTTCGTGGGGGAAAGTGCTTTGATTGGTTTGTGATGGTGTTCTACGGTGTTCGACTTGTCCAAGTCGAGGCTAGGGTTACAAACTGTAGCCGATTAAGGTGTCGTTTAGTCGAATTAATGGTGTGCTAGTGAAGCGAAGGGGAGTTTTCGGTAGGGTTTTTGAGTGGTGAGGTGCAAAGGAGGAAATCGCGACATTACTGTTGTCATGTTTTGGTGGTCAGGTCATGAATAGAAGGAATCGGTCAGAGTTGAATTCAAGGAGATGGACTAGTTTGTAGTGACATACTTAGGTGAACGGTGGTGGTCTCTTGAGGAGTGGAGCGAAAAGCAACATGGAAAGGTTAATTTGGGGGTTCGACGATTGGAATTTGAGGGAGGTGATTGGGGTGGTGGAAAATAGGTCGAACCTGAGAAAGGAGACGCATTGACACGAGCGGTATGGGATATGGTCGAGTGGTTTGCCGTGTCACAAGCGTGCATGTGCATGATTTGGAGAAGGGAATGTCATGTGCATGCGGGGAAGAAAGGAGACGAGGATGGTGATTTAAAAGGTAATTAAAGTTAAGTGGATAATTAATTTATTAATTAATGTTTTAAAATTCACAAACTTATAAAATCTGTATCTTGTTTATATAGGTCCGATTAAGGCGCCGTTTTTGCTGTTGTGTTCATAACGATGATATCTATGCTTTGGAGTTAGATTCATAGTTTGGAACTTGTGGGAATTTTAGTCAAAACTGAAGGCATCCAATTTTGGACTATTCGAAAACGCAAAAGCATTGGCTGGAGCTTGGGTGAGTTTACTCACCAGTTGATTGTACAATTATTATGTATATAATTGATGTTGTATTAAAAATATAAACTGTATAATGAATAATGCAAGTTAATACTTTTGGATCCCGCCTTGTTTTGTAAAACAAGTGAGAACATTATTAGGATGTATAATTTCTCTTTTGATCATCTATAACATATACCGTGGCCCAGACTACTTGTTAACATGTTTGATATTGCTTTTTGAAAATTGATAGTGTGTTATAAATGTTTGAAGCGATATATAAACATGCTTTGATTTCCATGATATATTTGACATATGTTAAATTGGATAAATTGTGGTAAATTGTGGATACACACACACATATACTGGGTTGTTCTATACACGTTCTGGTGTGTTTAACACAAAGGAATTGGTTTGGACATTTATGGGAATTGGAATTGGAAGTTGAGAATTTTAGAAGCAAAAGAGTTGTTATGGATGCACTTCGAAATCACTGTGATCGACGATTTAAAGTTAACTTTGGAAGATATCAAAGGCTTCTTCGTATTTATAATAGGTAATGTAAGCGTACTTATTATCAGAAAATAACAAGGTTTAAATATATTTTTGAAAATCATTTATGGATTTCTAAAGTGATGGTTTTAAATTATAAAACAGGGTTTTTAAAATGGTTTTTAAATTAAGGTTTAAAATATAGTATAAGTGTTTTAAAAGTATACTTTTAGTATATATATGGTTTTAAAAGTTATTAAAGATTTTATAAAACATATAAAAGGATTTTATGTTATGATATTTTACAAATGGTTTATAATATTTTATTAAATATCTTAGTTTTACAAATAAATTACTATATGTATATATCTATCTTTTTAAAACTACTTTAGTAAGGAAGTTGGATATTTTGTAAAGGAATTTAAAAAGTAGTTTTTGGATTATAACACTTACATTATAATGATTATTTTATAAATTGATTAAAAAGGTATATTACTTTGTTTAATAAGTGAAGAAGTACTCAGAGCTTTAAACGGATGTTTTAAAGTAAATGACAAGTTTCAAAAGTGATTTTGGGTTTTAGTAACGATGTTTATGCGACATTTGTTTTAACTCATTTGACTAACTTTTGATAAGTGATTAGATCTTTAAAATGGAATTTTAAAGACAACGGAATAGTAAAGTGTTTTGGGGTTTGTCGTAAACAATTTTTTAGTAACATTTATTTTTAAACTCTTGGATGATATTTTAAAGTGTTAAAATATGGATAAATGAGTTTGGAAAATAGTTAGATCTTCAATAATGGAATTTTAAAGAGAATAACAAGTATGAATTGGGTTTGGGTTTGTTGTGGCAATATGCTAATAACATTTGCCTTTAACTCGTTTTGATTATACTTATGAATATAATTAGATCTTTAAAAGAATGTTTTAAGGATAATCGTAAGTGAAATGGTTTTGGGTTTGTAATTACAGTATTTGAGTAACATTTATCTTAAGCCTTTTGAAATTGATATGTGAATATACTTATATGGTTGAGATAAGAACATGAATACTTTTGAGAGTATCTAAATAAATGTTGAAATGAATAATGATGTTTTAATTAAATAACGAGTTTAATTAATAAATTGAGTTTTATATATAAAAGAGTTTATTGAATAGCGATGAATTTTACTAATAAAAGAGGAATTTAATTATTAAAGGAAAATTAATTAAAAGGGGATTAGAAGTCGTTTATATGACTTGATCGTGATTATGTATTCAATCGTGCTTTGTGTGTTACTTGATAGTATACGAGAACTAGTTTCCATATGCGATTATTCTCATTGTTATTTTTGTTTGATAGTTCAACGACCGACTATCAAATCTTGGCCAAATATACTATGAAAATATCTAGAAGAAACACTAGAATTATATGGTATAGTTACCTTCGGTGATACTATACTATACGTATAAACTCCTTTTCTCTTCTAGGAAAAACGATAAGGAAATCCATCCGCTTAAAAGGTTAGGAGGCGATCTCCAATCTAATGTATTGCCAGTTTCTTTCCAATAGAACTGAGGTTGAGATTATCGGGAAATCAATCGATTTATTTTTGGAGTAACCAATAAGTAGGGGAGTGTACACATATTTGATGACTTGAAACCGTATCCACTCTAAAACCACATACGTGTTCTATGCTTTGGAAGAGGTTCATGATGCTGGAATCTATATAAAGATTCGAGATCTATTTGAGATGCTCGAACGCATGTAGTTGTTCATGATC
This sequence comes from Allium fistulosum, assembly GCA_030737815.1. Lineage (NCBI taxonomy): Eukaryota > Viridiplantae > Streptophyta > Magnoliopsida > Asparagales > Amaryllidaceae > Allium > Allium fistulosum. The sequence continues at coordinate 641,888,336 of CM060901.1, forward strand.
TATTTAGGATGTGAGAATCCATGTGTGATTCCTAGACCTATTGAGGCATGGGAATCCATGTATAATTCTGAGATCCATTGAGGAATCAATGTGTGATTCCAAGATCTATTAAGATATAGAAATCCATGCGTGGTTCCAGGATCTATTCGAGGTTGGGACTCCTTTGTCGAGATCTGTTCGGGTGGTGACTCATGTGTTGGAATGCCAGACGTAGCCTCACCAGTGGGTATGACTAAAACTAGATATAGGAGACATAACCGGTAGGGTTGGCAAACCCATAGGGTGCATGCGACTCCATTTCTAGAGATACATATTGGGATATGCATGCAGGAGCGATGCATCAAGTCATAGAAAGAATAGCTATGGTTTTCCTATGGTACAATCACTAAAGTTGTAAGATGCTTTGAAAGGATATCTCTGACCCTTGTGCAGTAGATCAAAGTCGGCTTTGATATAAGAAGGTCTACATGGAAAACCTATAGAATTAGTGAACGCGCCTTAGCGGTTATGATTGTATACCTATTATTGTTGTGATTTGCACTCACATACATCGCAGATATGTGATTATTTATATTTCACACCTTAGACATTATTATATTATAACTGGATTTTATTATAGAAATGGTTTGGTTAGCGAAGATAAAAACATGTCCGTGTTTATTGGCGGCGTGGTTTTATGAGATACCCTTATTTCGAAGGGTTTTAAGATATAATAAATCTATATGATTTGAGCTTCTTAGGCTGGTTTACCAGACTAATCCGGGTGTTATTCTCTTATAATGCTTGGGCCAGCTCGAGTATTTTCCAGATTTAGTTGTGGTTCATTGGAGCTCTTGGAGATGAGCTAAATGATTTCCTACCATATTATATTTCTGTTACATTACTTGTTTTGTATCTATCAGCATTTGCGAGGACATGTTGTTATAACCGTCCAGGCTGAGGATAGGTTAGTTTTCTCTGATTGATGTAAGTATATAAAGGTTTTGTTTTTGTTAAAGACCTCTTGAGATATTATATATTATCATTTCGCATGTAAGATTCTGGTATTGTGTTCTCTTCTTTGTTGTTCTATTTTCTTTTTATTTTACCCTAACCTTTTGTCTTTTCGGCACTTGGGTGTTCGACACGTGAATATCGTGGATGTATTAGTGATGACATTCGGAGGTTGAAAAGGCGGATCGTTACAAAATATTTTTTATATAAAAATATTCTAGAAAATTTTCCGAGTAAGATGCCAAAGTTCATTTCGTCAAATTCTAATCTTTCTACCTCTGTTTATTGCAATTTGAAGTTTGTTATACATTTTGAGTCGGTATAATTGATGGCAATGGTGAATTTTTGATGCGGTTGTCGCAGCACAGATATTAACACGTCATATGGTTTGTTTTTTCTCATTGATCGCCAAGGTATATTTATTTCTGGGTTCCGATACCTGGTTTATAACGTAAAGTGGTTGAATTATAAAGTATAGGGCATACCATAAAATGAAATAAGACTTGTACACATATATATTGTGGACATTTGAATGAGATAATTAGTCTTTCCACATCAACCTGTTATTTTTGCATATTCCTATTCTCTCTCTCCTCGTATAGAAAATATTATCACTTTAAGTATGCGGCTGCTGATTGAATTCCATTGATAATTCTGTTGTTCATTCGTATATACAAAAAAACTTTCACCTGCACTTTCACCATCTGCCATGTTTCCTAGCCCACTGCCCCACCTTCTCCACCTCCACTACTTCTGCCTTCCTATCTCTCCTCCGCCCACCTTCTCTACCACCTCCCCATTACATTAGATCCAACGCCTTACCTTGCCTCCACCACTGCTACTCGAACAAGCTATCCCTCCACCACCTTTCGCTAAGCCCTACTTCCAAATGAAACAGCCTGCCACCAGAACCTATACACCTCACCATCCCTCCATCATCAGAAACTGCCATATCTTCCACCACATAAACCGAGTTGCCATCCATCATTCTTGAGATTTACACCTCCCTCTCCATTCATGTGCAAGACCTCCTCCACCATCCACCTTCCCAACCACTAATAGAAACACCCTCGCTCACCTACCACCAAACTGCCGCCAACCCAAAACAAACCCACTTATCGTCGAATGCCACCCCACTAGATCCGAGACTCTGCCCATGTGCTAGTCACTGTTGCTTGTCGCCTCATGTCCATCTTATTGTTCGTGTCCGAAGTGTGTTTGATCCGGGTTCGAAGTTTGCGCAAGTGGTGAGATTCCGAGTCGTATAATTGTTTGTATCGAGCGGTTTTCAGATTCGCGTACGAAGGTGAGTATTTAAACTCATGAAATACTATAAATTTTATTGCAAGTTAAACCAAAGTCATGAAATGATTAATTATATTGATTTGTTGTTTGGGAAATTATATTGACATCAAAATTGAATACCACTGCTAGTTGAACACCCTGATATGTGATAGTTGATAATTATTGTGATATATGTTTAATTAAGTTGATTTAAATTTTTATTGCATGTGCAGGCCTTTGATATGTTAATCATTGATGACATTGTGATTATATATATGTTAGACCATTGATTGTGATATACACCCGTTACAACCTTGTTAAATTATTGAAGTCGGATAAATTGTCATATGGATAATTTGAGCATTGAATCATATGATAAAACCCTTGGATATCTTATACTGATATACGGAAAATATTAGGATATATAGTTTTATTGTTTGGGCCAAAATGTGATTTTGACAAATAAACTATCGTTTTCTCTGCATTGGAAAAGTTTTCATAAATTAAATTTTTAACATCTAAAATTTTTATATGTTATAAAGAATAAAATTCTAAATTTTTTGGTTAAATTGGTTTTCCAAATAGTCGTTTTGAAATTCGTTTATAAAATTTTGAATTTAAATTGCGTAAATATATATATTTCTAAAAAGTGTATTAAAATGATTTGAATTTTTTTATGTAACTTCATTACAGTAAAATGAATTTTTTTTATAAAGAAACCTGTATTCAATTCGGTTGTCTAATAATTTTTATATTTTATTCTTTGAAATGGAATTACTGGAATTTTGGAAATTTATAAAAATATTAAATTAACCTGAAACTTTTTCTGCAGCTCCAGCATATTATTTGGAGAATATTTAATACAGTGACCTAAATTTATTTCGGTCATCTAATAATTTTAATAATTTAACCTTTGAAGCTATTTGTTTGGAAATTTGAGAAAATTATTAAATCAATTTGGAAAATTTTGATACTTTAATAGAAATTCTAGAAAGATGTTTTAAGAACTTTTAAATTTAATTTGGAATATTTTACAAATTTTTACGTTTTTATAATTTATTTAGTGTAAAATCTGATGTATTTCGACTATGAAAAATAATAAAAATTTCTGAAAATTTCTGAAACTTTTTATGTGGATTTTGAAAGTAAAATGAAGAACATTTTATGTTGAACAATTTATGTAATTATGTACAGATTTTACTGTAAAAAATTTAAAATTGACAAAACGACATATTTTTATAAATGAACGATTGGTTATTAAAGAGAGCAGGGCTGAATAATTACATACTCTATGTCAGTACCGGAACAACTTTAATAACTATGTACATTATGGATGTTATCCAGAATATGGAGGTTGAATTGGAAAACGTTTGCTAGATTGAAGTAAGAGAACGATAATGGATGAACCCAACACTTGTGTCAATTTGAAATGACTAAAACATGAACTATACCTGGCCAATGAGGATCCCTACCTCTAGCAGATGTATTTCCCTTATATTACTATCTTGATTTTGAACTCGATGGGTGCACCTTGATCTTGGATTGATGGACACGGTCGGCCGTTAGGGGTTACCACCAGCTAGGGAAGGTAAAACGGTAATATCCTATCTTGGGCATTTCCTCATGTGTCTTGTTATACGATTATCCCTAAGTGAGACCACTACCATTTTTTTAGTATTGTACTTATAGGGGACTCACTGGCTAATGCCGTTACTGGTTGTGTTACAGGACCTACATAGACTACATGCTTAAAAATGTGTTAAGGGGGATCAATGTAAAGCCTTAATGTTATTATAATATTTACATTACCGATAGACATTACATATTTATCATATCTATTACATATTGATAGTTTAACAAATCCTTAGGAGATGGAAAATCTCGTAACATCTCTTAATTTATTTTGCACATTGTACACCCGATTTTGAGTTAACTTAAATGAAAATTATTAGTTCTGACTCGAGTATGTGTTTTTCCATGATGCTCGGGTCCGCTTGAGTATTACAGTGTTTAAGGAATGCTTCTCTGGAGAAAAGACTGAGTTGGAGACTCCAGTTTTATCAAGCATTTACTTCCTTATTTTAGCTTGGACTTGTAGTAGTGAACTTATACTTATTTCCAGTTTACTAATTTTAAATTCTAAAACTCAGATGTAAACTTTATTAGTAGCTTCATGAACTACTTCTGTATCTATTTTATTTATGCTATGAGATTTTGTATTGAATTTCTATGTCTGTGATTCTGTGTATTAATTCTTATTACAAACCTCATTGATAATCTATCATTTTGAACGATTTGAGTTGTTTAAAATAGCGGGTCATCACAATTGGTATCAGAGCTTAGGTTAAGTGAACACCTAAGCCTATGGGGTAAACTCATTAGAGATAGGGTAAGCGATACACTAGAATGAGTAGAATCTTTCTTGAGAGAGCGTATTTTATGAAAAAATAAAATGTTTTAAAATCCTTCTATTTTCAAAATTTCTATCAAAGTGGACCCTTCTTCCTCGGTAGATTTCATTTGATTAGGTTCTCTCTTAAGTTTAGTCTCTAATATGTGCTCTAAACCTACCCTTGCCCTTATAGGATGAGTAACAGAACGAATACCAAAGGTAGAGGAAGAGGACATGACCATATTGAAGGAGCTCTACACCAGTTGTTCCTAAGGTGAGATTCATTGCTCTCACCAAGGAATATACACAGCTTGGAGGTACAAAGTTCACTGGAGCAGAAGGTATAATTGAAGCACAATAGTGGCTAAAGAGCTTAGAAAGGATTTTCATTGGATTAGGGATTACTAATGCATAGAACCATCGCCTGGCAACTTGGCAGTTACAGCAGGCTGCCCAGGATTGGTGGGAATCTGTTACGGCCTATACCCTTGAAGAGAATATTTCTTAGGCTCAATTCATGTGAAGTCTTTATGAGGATTCAATATTCGATAAGGTTATCTCTTTGAAATCTAGCTCAACCTTATATACCACCAAATTTACAGGGAAGCTTTCGTAGCTCAGTGGATGCCCAAGGCCGAAAAGACTCAGTTTTACCGGAACTTTTTGGGTCTTAAGCAATGAGACATGATAGTTTCAAAGTATGAGAGGAAATTCAATAAGCTATCCAAGTTTGGCCCCAGTCTGATTGACACCCCTCTGAAGAATAACGAGATGCTCATAGCAGGTACACGCCAAGGATATTAGGACCATCTTAGAAGGCATGTACATGGCACATTCATAGCTCTTATGGATATGGCTATCAGATATGAAAACCTGAACTTGAAGAGGACACCAGTTGATAAAGCCCCAACTGCTCGAACAACCTCTAACAAACCGGGGAAGAGGAAGATAAATTTTAGCCAGCAAAAGAAGAATTAGGAGAGCAAGAAGGGAGTTGGATATTCTCAAAAGAGTCCCACTGATATGTTGAGTATCATATGCTTCAAGTGTGACCAGAAAGGACATTATGCTAATAGTTGCCTTGGAACAACAGGAGCGTCTGTACCCCCAGTTCAGATGACCAAAAGAGATCTCCCCCACATTTTCTTGCAACCTAGCTACTTTAAGAAAGACTGTCCCACATAGAAGAAGGGCACATCATCCGACATCTTTGCAGCTACAGGTTCTACTCCTACTGTAGAGGAGACCAACCCAGTGCTTCGAGGTACCCTTACATTGCATCTTATGCCTATTCGTGTTTTATTTGATACTAGAGCATCCCATAGTTTTATATCAGTAGACTTATGTGACAAGCTTGAACATGTTTTTAAACGTGAACATACATGTATATCCTTATGTATATCAAACCCCATCAGTGGCACCGCAAACCTAGGAATGATTTGTAAAGGAGTGAGACTCCTTAAAGGCAAACACCGGTTCACATGAGCGTTTTTTGTTTTGGGCTTTAAAGTATTCGATATATTATTAGGTATTTATTGGTTAAAAAAATTTGATGCTATCATTGCTAGCAAAACCCAGTCAATTTTTTTAGTTGATGACCATGGAAACCGCTTGGTAATAGAGTGTAAGATGCCTCTTAAACTTTCTAAGAGTATTATTTTCTCACTTGATTCCCAACAAAGTAATCTTAGCACTATTCCCGTTGTTCAATAATTTCCTGGTGTTTTCGGTAAGGTGACTTTTTTACCACCTCATCGCAAAATAGAATTCTAAATTGATCTTATTCCCAAAGCTAGACCTAAAGTGCTTGCTCCTAGAAGAATGTCACCCAAGGAGAAGGTAGAGTTAAAGGTGCAAATCAGATATTTATTTTCTAAAGGTCTGATTAGATATAGTCATTCAGAGTGGGGAGCTGTAGTGGTACTCGTTACTAAATCCGATGGTTCCTTAAGGATGTGTGTAGACTATAGAGAGTTGAACAAACTTACTTACAAGAATATATATCCAATGCCTTGTATAAATGACATGTTTGGCCAACTATACAGAGCACAAGTATTTTCACAGCTTGACCTAGCCATTGGTTTTCATCAGCTTAGAACTGTGGAGAATAGTTCACAAGACAGATTTCCATGCCGAAGATGGTTTCTATGAATGGTTAGTGTCACATACCGAAATTTTCGACTTTCGAAAATTCGACATCGATACTCACTTTATCGACTGTCGAGCAATCGAGTGCCGGAAACTCCAATAGTGAGGGTTTAAGAAAGAGAAATAGACGAAAAGATAGAAGAAAAAGGTAGAAGAAGAAGAGAAGAACAACAGAACAACATCAGATACAGAAACAATATCAGAATCTCACATATCGCAGCGGAACAATATATAATAGGTAACACTAGTCTTTTAAAACAAAGAACTATATCAGTTTTATACATACATCAACAGAGTCAATATATAACTCAATACAACAATGGACAGTTATATAACTTGTCCTCATACAGAATACACAGCGGAATAAATACTATCAAATACAAATACTACGTCTCGTCCTCCAGCTTATCTCCAAGCTCCAGAATATCCAGAATATCCTGTTAATATAACTCTAGGCTGCCCGTGTGGAAAATTTGTGGGCACCCAGAGTTTAGAAGGGAACAATAAACTCCGAGTCAGTCATGGTGACTGGTGTGAGATCGTAAAACAGTTTACCTTTAAAACAAAAACGGGATAATTTTAAAGTAAATTCGCAATGCTTTTGAAAAATGAAACTACCATAAGACCTCCCACCACACACACAATGCAAACGCAGAATTGGAGGAGATTTCTTCTTATGATAGTCAAAGATGCTTACTACGCAAAATCAAATTCTTTTTGATATTATTATTAGTGCATAGTGTAGAAATCATTTCGAAAGTATAGTATTAATCTTAGCCAGCATAGGCATTCCGCACTTATGCCTACTATAGCTACCATCCAAACAGTGGTGACCACCATAAGTGAATGATAGGTTCTACAACTAAAACCGTACAAGATCGTATTGTTTCTTTGGATTTCCAACAAATGGTCAGGCTAAGGAACTTCCTTTTCCACGATGGGTACGTCCCTGGAATAGACGACCCGAGAAATAACCTAACATTACGGTTAGATCTCTGCCAACACAAGGCCGGGTTACCTCTGCAAAAATAGGTAACTACTGACACGCGTATGCCATCCCCCGATCGTAACCGATCTTCCCGAGGATCCCCGATTTCCAACAAACCACATAGAAAAAATGCAGCAACCACATAGGTTAAGTATCTGGGCTCCATACCATGATACCACCTCTATCCAGAAGGAATGACATACACTAAGGGGCGCTACTCCCTAGAACCTTGCCGCATTCTTCCTGTTTCGACCATTTTCGGGGTGTGAGGCTCGATGAAGTCTCGTCCACAAAGCTACGCTTTCTCAAAAAGCCCTGCTTCGGGTCAAACAAAATGATCAACCTATGATCACAAAGATATAAGATCAAACAAATGATCATATCACAAATGATCAAACACTGATCATTTCACAGCAACACTCAGTATGCCACGTTACCAAATTGGGATATATCGCTGATAAATTTCAACTACATAACCTCTGAGCTCGTACGTCTCAGAGAAGGGTGTTAAGCTAAGAGAATAAATTCTCCGCCACCAACAGATATGTATTTGAAAGAAATCAGCTTTATATCTCAAATTGTAACGTCAGACACACAATCCATAAAAGTCTGTTCCGGGATCGAACAGAACCGAAGGCACTTCTCACGAAGCCCTTGCATTTCCGGATAATTTTCAATCACGTCAGGACTTCCCGTCACTAAGGGTGATAAAACCTCTAAATCGAAGATCAGTCGATGTAGAGTAACTCGACGGTAATCCTTCCGTTTTCAAAAATATCCGGTCTTCAACACCGGTCTTCAAATGCGATTCATAACGACGTATCACGTATTCGGAATGGGTTATACGACCCCATGGTCCTTTCCCGGCTAACCCGAATAGTGAGCGTTTATTCAAAAATAAGTGTGGCATTCAATTCATCCAATTCACAACAAATACCTATCTAAAGGTAATTATTGATAGTCGGTTATTTAACTATCAATAAAGATGCGCAACATCATCAGATTCCAAATAATTTTCCAAATTATTTATTCTTCAAAAATATCTTTTACTAGATATAAAATTTCCACACTTAACCATTTGAAAACAATTTCAAATCAATTTCCACATTTCAATTTATCTTTAAAAGATAAAATCTCAAAACAGTTCATTTCATATTGGAAAAGCATTCCCATACTTATTTGAAAATAAGTAGTTCACAAATCATTTATTTTCAACATTTGAAAATATTCGATATACTTAAATCAAATTAAGTATATAGTTAATTCTTTAAGGAAATCATAAATTTTAACATCTATTTGAGTCAAAACGAATGTTGCATAAAACATCGTTACGACGACTCGAAATCACTAGTATAGGGATTCAGAATTTAGATAGATGTGTAAATCCCAATACTATATAAAACATTTCCTTCCGGAAATCATTTACTATAACAACAGTGTTATAGTCCACCATTTCCTTAAATTTCTCGAAAACGTCTATTTCAACAATGAATGTTGAAATCTATGTATTCGATACTTAACACGTTTTTAAAACATCTTTTTAAAACAGTTACTTCATTTTTATAATATCGCTTTCCCAAAACCATATCCATTCTACTTCAAAAATATATTCACTGTCCAAAATCGTGAATATACTTCATTTAACCCAATTCCAGTTATTTCTACACATTTTCATTTCAATAGAAATTCGCTATCCAAAATCGCGAATATATCTACTTTGATAATCTTCTATATTTAATTTATCAAATTCCATCGCTTTCGAATTTATAAACACGGTTATAAATTCTATTTCTATTTTAATAACAACTTCGACTTATAAATCTTCTTTTTATCAACTTCTATATTTTACTTATCAAAATAAGTGATTTCAGATTTATAACCAACTTTTATAAATTCCAATTCCATTTATTAAAACTTCAATACCAAATCAATTTCAATATTGATTTCTAAATTTATTTTCAACTTTAAATAAAATTTCCATACGGATTTCTCAAAAATTCATTTCCAAATATTTAATCAATTATAGATTGATTTCTAATTTTTTTATTTATCACCACTAAGTGAATTCCTCATTTTTCTCAAATTACTCAACATCCTGTTTTTTAAATGGATTCTTTAAATTGAAATCATTTTACATTGATTTCCCAAATCGTTTCAACTTACCAATTAAATTTCTAATTGGATTTCCAACTTACCTCCTTTTAAATAAATTCTTTTTAAAGAAAATATATTTCTTTGTCTCTTTCAATCTATTTAAAAATCCAAGTTTAAATTGAATTCTTCAATTTAAAATCACTGTTTTATGAAATCCATTTATTTAGCATTTTCACTTTATTCTGGAAATAATTCAATAAGATTATAAAAATTTACTTTTTATACTTTAAAAAAAATTCCTTTCTTCAAAATTTCTTCAATTTCAAAAATTGATTCACTTAGAAATTTTCTACTTGAATTTCAAAAATTAAATTTCGTTTATCTTTGGAATCCAATGATGCCAAACATCCATTCAGCTAAATTTTAGCTTTCAACAATTTCCAGATATCAATATGATTAATAGCATCACTATAATCATTCATAGATTCATATCACAATAGAAATAAATTCAATCAATGTGAGGGGTCCAGTTGGATCCCTCCAACCTGTTTCCCTGCATCCAAAGATGTTAGCACAATACCAATTCCGCTCCAGTACGGAATTATCGCGGTATATGGGTTTTATAAAAATCCGCTTACTAACGGCGCAATAGGGTCTCATCCGCTATACGAGGCGGGAAATCATCAATCCAATATATACATATGCCAATATGTATATACTGCTATATATATAGATATACCCTATCATATCTAATAGCACATTCAAACAAATCAATCAATAACTGCAATTCAATTATAAATCTGTGTGAGAAGATCTCACCTTAGCTTTTAATTTCGCAATCCATTTCCAATTCTTCTTTCGTTTTCTCGATTTTAACCTTGTATAAATAATTTATACAATTATTAATGTTCGAATAAATTGACCCATTAAATTCTCATTTCAACAAATTCAATTCAACATTTATTTTATACGGTATCTTTATAAATTTATTTAATAAGTTCATTCAATAATTTAATCTTCATAAAGCATTATTTTAGAAATTAAACTTGTAACATAAAATATATATGTGAATATTTATTGTATTTATTTTTTTCTTTGAAACTACATATACACTTATCAAAAATAAATTGTCTACTGATATAAATTCCTCAAACATTTGCAATCCTTATATATTTCCAAGGTCTTTTCTTTTTCTTCTGAAAACATATCCATATAAAATATATTCAGATAAAAAAAACTGAATTTATATAAACTCTTCATTTTGAAATCCTTTATTAAAAACTTATCCCCATTTATACATCTACCGTTTTACAGACACTATCTTAAAATTAGTGTGAATGTACATACTACACATAAAATTTATGACAAACAGAAGACGATACCTCACTGACGCATCGCCATCTCGATCAGAACCCAGCCTTGTCGTGCTCGCGATTCAAACTCGAACTCGAGTTTATGACTTCGGCTGTCTGCGCGCCTTATCGACGAAGCCTCAGTTCAATCCCTATTCGTTCGAGCCGCCGCGAGACCATCACCATCCCCAAATCACTACGCCGCGCTACTCCCTTGCCACGTGAATCCCCCTTGCGAGTTTGGTCGCCTCCATCACAGCTCGATGTCGCTGCCCCAGTCGTGAGCCCACGTTTGAACTCGTGAATTCATTGCCACTGCCGCGCGATCGAACTCGAGTTCGATACTTCCAAAACCCTAGCACGCTGCGATCTCGACCTCGCGAATGCCTTCACCCAACCACTCGCGTGGACTAACTGTCGAAGACGAAGAGGTGGTGGCCGCGATTCGAACTTAGGCCGAAGAATGAGCTCGCGATTCCAACTCCAACAAATTTCGTTTCGAGATAGTAAGGAATAGTGTAGGGAGATGCGATTTTCTTTTATCTGGGGAGAAGATTTGGTTGCCATTTTTCTTTGAAGAGGATGAACAATTGGATTTGATTTCGGTGAAAGAAGGACGAGTTATTTAAAATTGGTAGGGGGGTATGGGTTACACGATAATCTCGTGATGCTCGGCGTGGATTTAGGCTGAAGCTAGGGGAAGAGAACGTGTGATTAAAACGTGGCTTTTCCTTTTTGTTTATTTATATTTTTTTTCTTTTTTTTTCAAAATATCTCGAACTCCAATTTCAGCGTGTTTGCTTGTCGTACGATCACACGACAACTCTAAATGTTACGAAATTCGGAATTCGATAACAATAAAATATTACGGATCCAATGGAACTGGTTTCGTCGAATTCCGAGACTGCGCCTCGGACGGCTATTTTCAAATTCGATTTAAACGATTAAATTTCAAAACTGAACAGAACAGTTTTCAAATTTAATTCTGAAAGTTCTATTACCCTCAGAATTATCAATACGAATTTTAAAAGCTTTTGAAATATTTTTCTTCAACTTAAAATTGAAGATTCAAATTTTTATTCAGCATTCAATAGATTAAATCTTATAATTAAATCGTAAAAATAAGAGTTATATTCGAGGTTCAAACTAAATCATTGTTTAAATATTTAAAATTAATTAAATATTCTCAATTTAATTTGTTCGAAATTCAGGGTCGTTACAGACTTCCCCCCTTAAAAGAATTTCGTCCTCGAAATTACAAGTCAGGAAGAAAGAGTCCCTAACACGTCTACTATTTTTCACAATCCAATAGTTTTTTCTAATTTTCAAAACAAATCTCTCTACTAGAGATTCGTTATTAATTCAACTAAATTTCCCACTTCAATTATAGGTTTCAAAACAATATTGTTTTACTTAACAATTCAAATTTGAGTTTAAATTCAAATTTAAACTTTCAAAAATTTCTCAAAAATTTTCTAACACTCTAAATTTCCGAAAAATTTCGCCAGCGTCTCCTTTGCGCGGCTAATACGGCACTACTAAAAAACGTCCCTACGGACTCTCAGATTTCAAAAAGAAAAAGAAAAAGCCAAGCGCCTAGACAAGAAATCATCAAAAACTCATATTATAATTCAAATACTTACCTTTTGTCGAGCAATTTAAATTATCTTTGGAATCAAAATTCCAATTCCTTTATACCTGTATAACTACTAGCCATAATATCTAGTTATAACATCCAACTATTTTGCAAATTTTATTACAAAATTTTCAATTCATACTTCTTATATCATCTTTAAATCTACTATTGAAGTTACATATTCAATTTTTTACATTTCGAATTTCATTTGAATTTACTTTACCATTTTAATTCAATTTGGATTCAATTTATCTTCAATTCCGAAATATTGAATTTCATCGATTAACTTTTATTTACAACTGCTTATTTTAGATTAGTTTCAGTTACTAATTCATATCACTCTCCATTATTGAATCTTTTAATTCATCTCTCATTCATAATTATTCAATTCAATTCATTGCTTACAAATTTGAAATGAATTTTCAGCATTCAATTTCACCTTCATTTATTCAAATTTATCTTCACATTCGGTTTCAATTCCAGTTTAATTCACTTTTGTTCGCTCCCAAAATTTATTTACAATTCACTATTTTGGTTTATAACCACTTATATTAAACTGGATTTCAATTCGAATTCAATTTACATTCATGTACTTACAATTGCAAATTGATTCATTCATTCACAATTTTATTTTCATAATTCAATACTCAATTCCAAAGTCTTTTCAACCTTTTCAAAACCATTTTTGAAAACAATTCAAATTATCCTTTGAATTTTCCAAAACAAAACCCAAATTTTTCAAACAACTTCCATTTAAAACAATTTGGCAGCAATTTCTCTTTTGGAAACCCGAAAATGAACACCAATGATGCCGCGGTCATCATCGAAGTTATTTTCCAGCGACCGATAAGAGTTTAGAGCTTTTATCCCTTCAAAACATTTTTTTCAACCCTTTGAAATTCATTTTCAAATCCAAAAAGAAATTAAATCTTTCCAAATCTCCAAAATTTCAAATTCTTTTCAAAACATTTCCAAATACTTCTCTGGGATTCCGTTTTAAATTATAAGTCACATTTATAATTTACATTCTTTAATTTCATTTGTATATAAATTTATTTCTTAACTTTGGAGTTATGATTTCAATTTCTCATTCAACTTCAGTGATGATAATTCACTATTATTACTTCCTAACATCCATGCAACCATATACTGCAATAATTTACAGAAAATCATTTCTTTTCTATACAAAAATAATTTTGGGTAAAATTATTTCATTTACCCTATTTAAAACAATACTGTGTCGGTTTATCTTGTTTAAGAGTTTAGAAACCCCTATCGATTACAGTTAGCTAGACTGCACCGACCAGAATCCATAAACAATCAACCGATAAGTCAACACAATACAAAACAATTTTATATTCAAATAACAAATACGCGCTCATATCTATTATTACACTCAAACTCATTCTAGAGTACTGCTGACTCTATCTCTAATGAGTAACACCCAACAGAGCAGGGTTGTCGCTTAACCATATGCTCTGATACCACTTTGTCACATACCGAAATTTTCGACTTTCGAAAATTCGACATCGATACTCACTTTATCGACTGTCGAGCAATCGAGTGCCGGAAACTCCAATAGTGAGGGTTTAAGAAAGAGAAATAGACGAAAAGATAGAAGAAAAAGGTAGAAGAAGAAGAGAAGAACAACAGAACAACATCAGATACAGAAACAATATCAGAATCTCACATATCGCAGCGGAACAATATATAATAGGTAACACTAGTCTTTTAAAACAAAGAACTATATCAGTTTTATACATACATCAACAGAGTCAATATACAACTCAATACAACAATGGACAGTTATATAACTTGTCCTCATACAGAATACACAGCGGAATAAATACTATCAAATACAAATACTACGTCTCGTCCTCCAGCTTATCTCCAAGCTCCAGAATATCCTGTTAATATAACTCTAGGCTGCCCGTGTGGAAAATTTGTGGGCACCCAGAGTTTAGAAGGGAACAATAAACTCCGAGTCAGTCATGGTGACTGGTGTGAGATCGTAAAACAGTTTATCTTTAAAAAAAACGGGATAATTTTAAAGTAAATTCGCAATGCTTTTGAAAAATGAAACTACCATAAGACCTCCCACCACACACACAATGCAAACGCAGAATTGGAGGAGATTTCTTCTTATGATAGTCAAAGATGCTTACTACGCAAAATCAAATTCTTTTTGATATTATTATTAGTGCATAGTGTAGAAATCATTTCGAAAGTATAGTATTAATCTTAGCCAGCATAGGCATTCCGCACTTATGCCTACTATAGCTACCATCCAAACAGTGGTGACCACCATAAGTGAATGATAGGTTCTACAACTAAAACCGTACAAGATCGTATTGTTTCTTTGGATTTCCAACAAATGGTCAGGCTAAGGAACTTCCTTTTCCACGATGGGTACGTCCCTGGAATAGACGACCCGAGAAATAACCTAACATTACGGTTAGATCTCTGCCAACACAAGGCCGAGTTACCTCTGCAAAAATAGGTAACTACTGACACGCGTATGCCATCCCCCGATCGTAACCGATCTTCCCGAGGATCCCCGATTTCCAACAAACCACATAGAAAAAATGCAGCAACCACATAGGTTAAGTATCTGGGCTCCATACCATGATACCACCTCTATCCAGAAGGAATGACATACACTAAGGGGCGCTACTCCCTAGAACCTTGCCGCATTCTTCCTGTTTCGACCATTTCCGGGGTGTGAGGCTCGATGAAGTCTCATCCACAAAGCTACGCTTTCTCAAAAAGCACTGCTTCGGGTCAAACAAAATGATCAACCTATGAACACAAAGATATAAGATCAAACAAATGATCATATCACAAATGATCAAACACTGATCATTTCACAGCAACACTCAGTATGCCACGTTACCAAATTGGGATATATCGCTGATAAATTTCAACTACATAACCTCTGAGCTCGTACGTCTCAGAGAAGGGTGTTAAGCTAAGAGAATAAATTCTCCGCCACCAACAGATATGTATTTGAAAGAAATCAGCTTTATATCTCAAATTGTAACGTCAGACACACAATCCATAAAAGTCTGTTCCGGGATCAAACAGAACCGAAGGCACTTCTCACGAAGCCCTTGCATTTCCGGATAATTTTCAATCACGTCAGGACTTCCCGTCACTAAGGGTGATAAAACCTCTAAATCGAAGATCAGTCGATGTAGAGTAACTCGACGGTAATCCTTCCGTTTTCAAAAATATCCGGTCTTCAACACCGGTCTTCAAATGCGATTCATAACGACGTATCACGTATTCGGAATGGGTTATACGACCCCATGGTCCTTTCCCTGCTAACCCGAATAGTGAGCGTTTATTCAAAAATAAGTGTGACATTCAATTCATCCAAGTCACAACAAATACCTATCTAAAGGTAATTATTGATAGTCGGTTATTTAACTATCAATAAAGATGCGCAACATCATCAGATTCCAAATAATTTTCCAAATTATTTATTCTTCAAAAATATCTTTTACTAGATATAAAATTTCCACACTTAACCATTTGAAAACAATTTCAAATCAATTTCCACATTTCAATTTATCTTTAAAAGATAAAATCTCAAAACAGTTCATTTCATATTGGAAAAGCATTCCCATACTTATTTGAAAATAAGTAGTTCACAAATCATTTATTTTCAACATTTGAAAATATTCGATATACTTAAATCAAATTAAGTATATAGTTCATTCTTTAAGGAAATCATAAATTTTAACATCTATTTGAGTCAAAACGAATGTTGCGTAAAACATCGTTACGACGACTCGAAATCACTAGTATAGGGATTCAGAATTTAGATAGATGTGTAAATCCCAATACTATATAAAACATTTCCTTCCGGAAATCATTTACTATAACAACAGTGTTATAGTCCACCATTTCCTTAAATTTCTCGAAAACGTCTATTTCAACAATGAATGTTGAAATCTATGTATTCGATACTTAACACGTTTTTAAAACATCTTTTTAAAACAGTTACTTCATTTTTATAATATCGCTTTCCCAAAACCATATCCATTCTACTTCAAAAATATATTCACTGTCCAAAATCGTGAATATACTTCATTTAACCCAATTCCAGTTATTTCTACACATTTTCATTTCAATAGAAATTCGCTATCCAAAATCGCGAATATATCTACTTTGATAATCTTCTATATTTAATTTATCAAATTCCATCGCTTTCGAATTTATAAACACGGTTATAAATTCTATTTCTATTTTAATAACAACTTCGACTTATAAATCTTCTTTTTATCAACTTCTATATTTTACTTATCAAAATAAGTGATTTCGGATTTATAACCAACTTTTATAAATTCCAATTCCATTTATTAAAACTTCAATACCAAATCAATTTCAATATTGATTTCTAAATTTATTTTCAACTTTAAATAAAATTTCCATACGGATTTCTCAAAAATTCATTTCCAAATATTTAATCAATTATAGATTGATTTCTAATTTTTTTATTTATCACCACTAAGTGAATTCCTCATTTTTCTCAAATTACTCAACATCCTGTTTTTTAAATGGATTCTTTAAATTGAAATCATTTTACATTGATTTCCCAAATCGTTTCAACTTACCAATTAAATTTCTAATTGGATTTCCAACTTACCTCCTTTTAAATAAATTCTTTTTAAAGAAAATATATTTCTTTGTCTCTTTCAATCTATTTAAAAATCCAAGTTTAAATTGAATTCTTCAATTTAAAATCACTGTTTTATGAAATCCATTTATTTAGCATTTTCACTTTATTCTGGAAATAATTCAATAAGATTTTAAAATTTTACTTTTTATACTTTAAAAAAAATTCCTTTCTTCAAAATTTCTTCAATTTCAAAAATTGATTCACTTAGAAATTTTCTACTTGAATTTCAAAAATTAAATTTCGTTTATCTTTGGAATCCAATGATGCCAAACATCCATTCAGCTAAATTTTAGCTTTCAACAATTTCCAGATATCAATATGATTAATAGCATCACTATAATCATTCACAGATTCATATCACAATAGAAATAAATTCAATCAATGTGAGGGGTCCAGTTGGATCCCTCCAACCTGTTTCCCTGCATCCAAAGATGTTAGCACAATACCAATTCCGCTCCAGTACGGAATTATCGCGGTATATGGGTTTTATAAAAATCCGCTTACTAACGGCGCAATAGGGTCTCATCCGCTATACGAGGCGGGAAATCATCAATCCAATATATACATATGCCAATATGTATATACTGCTATATATATAGATATACCCTATCATATCTAATAGCACATTCAAACAAATCAATCAATAACTGCAATTCAATTATAAATCTGTGTGAGAAGATCTCACCTTAGCTTTTAATTTCGCAATCCATTTCCAATTCTTCTTTCGTTTTCTCGATTTTAACCTTGTATAAATAATTTATACAATTATTAATGTTCGAATAAATTGACCCATTAAATTCTCATTTCAACAAATTCAATTCAACATTTATTTTATACGGTATCTTTATAAATTTATTTAATAAGTTCATTCAATAATTTAATCTTCATAAAGCATTATTTTAGAAATTAAACTTGTAACATAAAATATATATGTGAATATTTATTGTATTTATTTTTTTCTTTGAAACTACATATACACTTATCAAAAATAAATTGTCTACTGATATAAATTCCTCAAACATTTGCAATCCTTATATATTTCCAAGGTCTTTTCTTTTTCTTCTGAAAACATATCCATATAAAATATATTCAGATAAAAAAAACTGAATTTATATAAACTCTTCATTTTGAAATCCTTTATTAAAAACTTATCCCCATTTATACATCTACCGTTTTACAGACACTATCTTAAAATTAGTGTGAATGTACATACTACACATAAAATTTATGACAAATAGAAGACGATACCTCACTGACGCATCGCCATCTCGATCAGAACCCAGCCTTGTCGTGCTCGCGATTCAAACTCGAACTCGAGTTTATGACTTCGACTGTCTGCGCGCCTTATCGACGAAGCCTCAGTTCAATCCCTATTCGTTCGAGCCGCCGCGAGACCATCACCATCCCCAAATCACTACGCCGCGCTACTCCCTTGCCACGTGAATCCCCCTTGCGAGTTTGGTCGCCTCCATCACAGCTCGATGTCGCTGCCCCAGTCGCGAGCCCACGTTTGAACTCGTGAATTCATTGCCACTGCCGCGCGATCGAACTCGAGTTCGATACTTCCAAAACCCTAGCACGCTGCGATCTCGACCTCGCGAATGCCTTCACCCAACCACTCGCGTGGACTAACTGTCGAAGACGAAGAGGTGGTGGCCGCGATTCGAACTTAGGCCGAAGAATGAGCTCGCGATTCCAACTCCAACAAATTTCGTTTCGAGATAGTAAGGAATAGTGTAGGGAGATGCGATTTTCTTTTATCTGGGGAGAAGATTTGGTTGCCATTTTTCTTTGAAGAGGATGAACAATTGGATTTGATTTCGGTGAAAGAAGGACGAGTTATTTAAAATTGGTAGGGGGGTATGGGTTACACGATAATCTCGTGATGCTCGGCGTGGATTTAGGCTGAATCTAGGGGAAGAGAACGTGTGATTAAAACGTGGCTTTTCCTTTTTGTTTATTTATATTTTTTTTCTTTTTTTTTCAAAATATCTCGAACTCCAATTTCAGCGTGTTTGCTTGTCGTACGATCACACGACAACTCTAAATGTTACGAAATTCGGAATTCGATAACAATAAAATATTACGGATCCAATGGAACTGGTTTCGTCGAATTCCAAGACTGCGCCTCGGACGGCTATTTTCAAATTCGATTTAAACGATTAAATTTCAAAACTGAACAGAACAGTTTTCAAATTTAATTCTGAAAGTTCTATTACCCTCAGAATTATCAATACGAATTTTAAAAGCTTTTGAAATATTTTTCTTCAACTTAAAATTGAAGATTCAAATTTTTATTCAGCATTCAATAGATTAAATCTTATAATTAAATCGTAAAAATCAGAGTTATATTCGGGGTTCAAACTAAATCATTGTTTAAATATTTAAAATTAATTAAATATTCTCAATTTAATTTGTTCGAAATTCAGGGTCGTTACAGATAGTTATGCCATTCGATTTAACTAATGCCCCAGCTTACTTTGTAGATCTTAGAAACAGAGTATTTCAGGAAGTTCTCAACAAATTCGTTCTCATTTTCATTAATGATATTTTGGTCTTTTCAAAGGCTAAGGAAGAACATGAAGTGCATCTTAAATTTGTACTTGAGACTTTAAGAAACACCAGCTGAAGGCTAAGTTTTCTAAATGCCATTTCTAGCAAGAAGAAGTCAGATTTCTTAGGCATGTGGTCTCTAAGAATAGGATTTCAGTTGATCCAGCTAAGATCGCCGTGATCAATGTAAGTTCTTCTCTAGCTTCTTTTTTCCTTAAATTTTGAATCCTTTTATCTCTTTAAATTCGAAATTCGTGTCCTTTTGAATTTTCAGGATTGGGAAATTCCCAAGACTCCAACGGATATTCAAAGTTTCTTTGGTTTAGCCGGTTATTATCGAAGATTCATCGATCATTTCTCTCAAATTTTCTCACCTCTTACAACCTTGACTAAGAAGGACGTTAAATTTGTTTGGATGGAAAAATGCAAGAAAGCATTCGATGAATAAAATACAAGTTAACCACTGCTCCTGTTCTCATTGTTCCGAACGGAAGCGAAGGTTTGACAGTATATACAGACGCTTGCAGAAATGGGCTAGGTGCTATTTTAATGCAACATAGCAAGGTCATTGCATATGCTAGTAGACAGATGAAGGTTCATAAAATCAACTATGCAACAGATGATCTAGAGTTACTTAGGAATGTTTTGTTAGACATGTGTGCAAGCCATAAGAAGAGCCACAAAGGAATGATAAATGATATTAAAATACACTTCTACGAGTTCTAGGGTATGCTCGTATGAAGGATCAAGGATGAAAAAAGTAAACACCAAGATTTGAATTAAAATAAGATGGTAACAAATGGTAATGAGATGGAAAACACACATAGAGAACATTGGTAAACTCAAAGTTAAAGAAGGAAAGATAGAGGGTAGAAAATTTATTCTGCCAAGCCAATTTGCTAACAAGTTATTCTAAATGTGCATAGTTTGTATTTATTACCCATTATAGTGTGAAGATGCATAGTTATTCCATAATTGGGTATGGTAATAGAAATAATGGATAGACCTTATTCATCAAAAGCCATAAAGGAAAGTTAAGATATGCGGGTTGGAGAAAGATGGCATGTTAGAAAGGTCCATTTAATTACCAGTAAGGAGTGATAGGGCTACAACATCGTTAGTCAGTTGATGTTGAAGGGCATCTTCCAACAATAGTTTCTTTGAGACTTGGGTTGTAAGAATTAGTTGTTTCTGTAAAATGCGTACGATATCACGAGAAATGTTAAGGCTAGAAGTTTATAAAAATAAATTAGGAAATTTATTGAGTTAGCTACTAAAAGGGAAGTAAAATCAAGTCCTAAAAGCCTTAAGGTTTTGGAAAGATAAATTTTAGCTCATGGAAAATTTTGTTGAGAAGCCATGGGTCAGTGTCCCTATACCTTAAAAGCCGAAATGTACAAATAAACTTATGTGCTGGTTGTTGTTATAAATAAAAGAAAAGTTTTGAGAATTTAAAATTTTCCACATGATTAGGTAAAGGCATTATGGACGTTAAACTATTTACTGAACCTCGATTGTATGTGGTGCGGTATAATTTATTTTGCAAAAAAAAACATATGTATACTTCTGGAAATCTTTGATCAAATTCTTAGTATTGGAAAATTAAATACTTTTGGTGGGGAAAACTTTTGCAAATTTCTATGATGAAATTTTTTTTGAAGTTTAATCGTTTTTAACGACATTTCAAAAAAAATTATATACTAAAGATTTTTGAGCAGAAAAGAAAATTTCAAGGTTTTGGAAATGCCTCATACTTGACATAGGGGAATAGTTAACGGGTTGGTTAGTATGGACTTTACTATGCAGGAGGAGTGATAGTAAAATAAAATATGGTTAGAGACAAGAGAAAAAGCTGTTTAACTATGGAGTTACTTTCCCCATACCTTGCTGGTAGTTGAACTAAATTAGTTTTAAAATATTTCTATTTTAAAAGTTTAAAGATTTAAAATAAAATCTACTTAAGCGGACCATACCTGGAAAAGTTAGAAGAAAATTGGGAGCAAAAAAGAAGGTTCCAAAGTACATTGGGAAAATGGTACACAGGAGAATGATGGAAATATGAAATTTTCCATCTAAACCCTTTTCCAGCATAAGAATATAGGTTTAGAAAACTGGATTTTTCTAAAGTTTGGATGTTAGCAATGGTGTACTAGGATTTTGAATGGTAGGAATTGGATGCAAAATTGTTGAACTATACTTCTATTTGTAGAAGTGTGAGAAAATTTGGATTTAAAAACAAGATTTTGGTTTTCAATGTTTGCATACATATAGAACTGCTAGTATATTTAGGTTGCTTACATCATATTTTCAAAATTGTTTTAAAAAAGGCATTCATATAGGAGGCGCAGATTTATAATTGGTCGGTATGCTTATCATATATGTTGTGATACATCATGCACTTGTACATGATTGGTTGCAAACATGGATGCATACTAATTGGTTGGTTAGTTTAGAATGGCTGTGCGTTTTGTTATGTGATTATGTCCTTAAGAAATTTCGAGGATGAAATTCTTTTAAGGGAGGAGAATGTAACACCCGTAATTTTAACGATAATTAATTAAAAAGAAATTAATTAATAAATGATAACATTGAAAAATAGAATTTTTACAAATCTAAGAATTTGGATACGAAACTTACACCATTGAGTTCGTGGCAATTTTCTGATCAATTTTCGTATATAAAATGTTTTCCGATCGAAGTTCAAACGAAAAAGTTATTAACATTTAATTTTTTCGAATCAGAAATAATTATATATGTAATTAAGGAAATAAACATAATTAACTAACGTTAATTAGCATCAGTTAGACTTAAAAACGGTAAACGTTGCTTAAACATTAAGAAAATATTAATGGAAATAAATTATACTTGATCGATTAAATAAGGAACAAAATTAAACAAATCTCAACACGGTAAGTAATTGCAGCCAAAAGCACACGATAGGTCGACCCTTGGTTCCCTCTGGTCGACCGATGTCGACCGATATCGATCGACCTATGGCCTAGGGCGATCGACCTATGGCCTAGGGCGATCGACCGTTGGTTTTGAAAAATTGATGATAATGCGTGGCTTATCGGCCCAGATTTAATAGAATTTAATCGAACGGCTATCGTTGATTTGAACCCTTATAAATACATACTAAGCCCTAACTTCTAAACTTATATTTTCGGAGCGATGATGGAGCTATGCCATTTTCTCTTCTCCACAAAAAATTCTAAATTCTTAAAAATGGTTATAGCTTATATGTAAATACAACTAGAGAATCATAGAAGATGATTGAGGAAGGGAATATTGTCAAATCAAATTGCCAAAGCCAAGGTAAATTGTAAATCCGGATCTAAATTTTAATCAAATACAAATCACTTTTCTAATCTAGATCTTTGACATATCTGTGTATGCTTGCGATGTATACATCCAAATAGGGAGAAAAGGGAGACAAACTAGAATAACGGGGACTAGTTCTGGAGATTTGGAAAACTAAAAAGGTGAGTAGAATTATATAATATTAGATTTATATCGTTATAAATCTATACATGTATGCTTGAAATATAAATTAGAATTGTAAGCTAAATTTGTATACGAGGAATAAAAGTATAAACCCTGCATATGTATTCTGTTAGTAATAATTGAATCGTATATTACAGGTACGTAAATCTGGAAAATATTAGGTATTAATAGTCCCTGAATTTAGTCCCTAAAATTTATAGAATATGTGATGATTCAAATTTCTGAATTTAATATAACTTGTGCGAATAAAAATGTAAATTGAGTTATCATAGTAAATTGTAGGGATTTAAGTAGTATTTTAATTTATTGAATTATATAGCGTGTTGCGATGTGAATTTCTATAAATTATCAAGTTTTAAATTTATAAATAAAAGTGTAATAGTTAAAGTAACAAGGAATACACCTAGAAAGAGATGTATAAAATAGGGATATTTACCTTATTTATACTATTTATTTCAATAACTATGAAAAGATAATTCCTTATAATTCCAAACGTAACAAAAATTCCCTTTTTAGGTAAGATATAGAAATTTAAAGTGTTAACCTTTCCATTTGGGAGAAATGTAATTTCAATACATTAAAATGCAGAAATCCTTAAGGAGTAATTTAAAGAATATAGATGGGATAATAAAATGGTTTAAGTATATGCGCAATATAAATAAGACAGAAATGAAATAAAAGAAGTGGAAAGTAGACTAGCCATAATTCAAAATAGAAGGGTTATAGATAGTCCTCTAAAACAATGTAGGGAATTACAGGTAAAGAAGGAATAGAGATAGAAAGTAAAATAATGGGTAAACAGGGGAAGTAAATGGGAAAAGGTATTTAAATCTTATAAAAATAAAGCGGTAAATGACCTTAAACTAAACAAGATGTAAACACATAAATAAGTAGAGAAATATAGTTAACAATGAACTATAGACTCATAATATCTAAAGAAGAATGAATGATGATATACATACATACATACATACACACATACATACACATGTAGCCTCAAATATGCATTTATAACGGGCGTGAATTATTAAAAGTTAATAAATAACTTAGTAAATAAGAATGACTATATGTCATTATATGGGTTGGAATGCGAGGTCAATAGTGTTACATAATAGAAGTCTGCTTAACGCAAAAGGCCATTGGCAGTTGTGTATACGTTATATTTATGTGGGACATATCCAACTGTAGGACTCGTAAAGTTATATATGCTTGCGTATAGGTGAAGGAATACCCTCAATAGAGTCTACTTCAACGAATTAAGGGGGTATTACCTTGATTGCATTACATAATCTAAATAACATGGTCAGCTTCTTAACGTTATGTCAGTATGTGTTGGTACCAAATTAGGAGTAGGAGATGTACATAGTTTGAGTACGTCATCGGTCCTGCACGGTCAATGGGAAAGAGAGGGTTACACCTCCTACGAGGGTGGATCATGTTAGGTCATGCACTGCCACAGTTATTTGCTAGTTTGTTTGTTAGGGGCAAGGCTAGTTAACCCATAAAAGAGATCTTTCAAAATGAATGGGGTAATCTAAGAAGTTGAGTCCTCTATATTTCATGGAGCTGAGTCCATAATAGGAAGCAAACAAGTAGTAAATTCCCAAGGTGAGATGGAATATGGCTAAGCTATTGTGATGCCATTGTTAGGCACTACGGACGTAAACTACCATTGAGAGGTGGACATGGATGAAAAAGATGAGACACATCGATGAGTCTACATTTCGGGTTCCCCTCCTAATGCATAGTTGGAGTACGTATGGTCATAACATGAGATGTAGTTCCATACCGATGCGATACCGCGTTGATGATGGATCCTAATAATGTGTCGGGTTACAAATACTAGTGGGGATAGTATCTTGATCCAAAGGGGAACTGTGATACTTATATATTTATATATATACATATGTAGTTATGGTCTATTTTGGGTAGATGAGTGTATCGTATGTGTACATGGAGTCGAGACAACTAAATAAAAAAAAAGACATAACATGTAATGGAGGGCAATAGGCATAAACTAGTGTTATGTGTAAAATGTATAATTTACCAATCACCAAAACGTTATTCTGACGCCCCTCCTCTTTACACCCTACAAGATAGCTTTAGAGGGACAAGTACTGGTGCAAGGTGGGAATATTGGAAGGACATGTTTCCTAATGCATACTCATCACTAATAGAGACACAGATATTGAAAGTGTCAATCTTGGTCAGTAACTATATGTTTTGTTACAAATTTATAATTCTGTTGTGAGTTATATCGATAGTGCTCTGATATGCATTTATTTATTTAATTGCAGGATACCAAATCAATGATCTATACTTTGGTGGACTTGGGTTTTCAATTTAGTGAAATTTAGACCCATTGGGGTGTAGGTTGTCACATGAACCACTAAAAGTTTTTTGGAGCATTTCATCGAGTATCTTGTTCGTAGCCAGTGTCTCAACCTTACTTGCTTCACCGTAGATTGTCATTGCTAAAGCTTCATCATGAATCACGTTCGATGCCTCGCTTCTAATCCCTTCACCTCATTTTCTGAAGATAAAAACTGGTGGAAATGTGACAAGAGAACTTCTAGTAGATCGATGCTAACCTCACTGTATTTCCATAACCTATCCAAAAGACTCCCTTTTAATCTCATCAAATTGAAAGGGAATAAAAAACCATGGTCTCCCTTTGTTCGTGGCTTAGTTTGCCTAACATTAGGCATCATATTGTTGATGATGGACATCAAACGTGTTTATGATCAAAACATCCACACATGAAGCACATGATGGGCTCTCGGCAGACCTTGGCTATATGCAATGGAGCACCACATCAGAAAAAGAAAATGAGAACTTTTCCGATGCTGGATCAAGGCATGTAATGGATTGTGATAGGACAGAACAATATTGTGGAAGGAGGAGGTGTTGGACATTTAAGCGTACGTGCATCTATCTAGAAGTGGAGATATATATCGAGATAGCAAAAAGATAATCTTTTTTGACCATTGGTAGCGACTGTTTTTCTCTCATGTATAAATTAGAAATTCCTTTGATTTATATTCAGATCTAATTAAATATGTATATTTGATAATTCTATAATAAAATTCAACTAAATTTGACCATTTCAAAATAAATATTTGATAAATAATATCCATACACAAAGATTTTCCTTTTTTTATTAATGACGTGCGACCGCCGCATTTTTTTGGAAGAAAATTTAAATCCAATCGGTTATTTTTGATTAGAAATATTCAAATGTTTAAATTAAAAAGCACCTTAGAACTATTAAACAAAACAAAAATATCTTATTTCTTTTATTTTATGATATGTTCGAGACATGTATGTGTGATAACTAGTAAGGATAAGATCATATATACATTAATATGTTTAAATTATAATTAGTACCTTTCACCTTTGAAATCTAGTCGATAGTTGAACATGTTGTTTGTTGGCTATTTCCTCTTTGAGACTTCGTACTCCTCCTTGGTTACAATTTCCAAAGATGTCATCTTGGCTTCACCATTGATTAATAGGGGTTAGAGCTTTATAGAGTTTATGTATAGAGAAAAGAGCTAGAGGTCGTCTATTTATACCAAGGAGATACCAAAATATCTCATTCTTTCTCTCAAACCCTAGATGACTAGGTCACTTTACCACTCTTTTCTTTTATGGACGACCCTATCTATGATCCTTCTTGATCAAAATTGCCTTTGCCTCTTCTTGAATTAACTAATTAATTATATTATTCAGCCTTCATTTTCCATTGAACTAACATAAAACTTTTATACAACGTTCTAATCGAGTTTAAGCTTCAAATGAATAACCAAAAATACCATAAAATAATAGCACAACATTTGTATTAATTTTATGATTAATCTATAGCATTTATAATTTAGTTTTAACATTGGTCAAATTCGAAAATAACCAACAAAGCGGTTGTGTCGACTCTTTGGTGTAAATCGATACTTGGTTAATTTTTAAACAATTTTAACACTAAAGCCTATACGGACTTTACTGAAGTAAAATATTGGGTATAGGTTCATTGCCTATAGATCATTTAGGTGAAATCCAATTTCCAATCTATAATAAGCTTACCTATTGCACACGTATTCTTTTTGTCATAACTATATCACTTAAATATTTAGAGTTTGGTCTAAGGTTAAAAACTACATTAATATATGTTGTTATCCCACCTTTTGGCAAGGCCGTGATATTATCGACTTGGCTAGGAACGGATGGTCAACAGCCTTAGGAATTAATTATGTACAGTATTATAGACGATGGTCGGGTAGATTTGGACCGGGACCCAATCGAGGTGCAGTCAGCATGGAGTAAGTGGCATGGCCCCGTGAAGTTACATTTCAAATTTGGAGTCGATCGGAGTTCATATGCTCGAGTTATGGACAAAGCAAAGATTTGCATGGATCGACCAAGAACGATCCATAAAATAGTTCAAGTCATCTGAGAATGCTCGATATCTCGAGATCCACAAGACCAATTCATTTGAAACTTCCTGGACATCGACAAGAGGAAGATTGAGGCATACAAAAATGATCGCAAGTCCTGAAGCTACATTTAAGATTTAGCCGATCATTGTGGCCCAAGTCCTAAAAATGATCGGTATCTCCTAGTGCATAATCCAATTTCAACCAAGATCGATCCATATCTATCAAGTTGCAAGTCAGAATGATTCCATGTTTTAGAAGCAGTATCAAGAGGCATGTGGGACCCCCCCCCCCCAAAACGATCGCTCCAAGATTGAAGATAAGAAAAAGGATCGGCTAACATTAGGCCGATTGTTCTTAATGGTCTAGTTAGCTTTGCCGATCGATATGGTAGGCCTCTATGGACCTAGAGAGCCTTCTGCCGAAATCTTAGCGAAATATCTCATCATCTCTCCCTATAAATACATGCCACATGTTTCGCTTTAAGGGATCTTTACACTGCCGGTTACTTGAGTCTTTATTGTAATCAAGCTTTTTCTTACTTCTTGATACTGTAATCAAACTGTTAGTGAATCAATAAAGATAGTCTTCAAAGTGGACGTAGGCATACAACGCCGAACCACTATAAATTCCTATGTTCTTGACTACTGCTTTAATTAGTCTATTAGTTTACTCTATTCCTCGATTTTAATTTTACTTTCTTCATTTATTTCTCTATATAAATCTATTCTTGGGTGTTTTTGACCAATTTGGTTGGAAACATTTTGGTGCTTTCACTGAGAACCCCGATTCTCAGCCTCCAAGGATCCCCTTTGTAGCTACTGGATTGGACAAATCCCCCAAGGAGATCCGTTGTTATCTTCATAAAGTCATTTATACTACTCAGATTTGTTGAATTTGAATAAGGTGATTGATGATGGTGCGACATACCAGATCTACTACTCAGAACGTGGATGGAAATGAGACTGCTAGCATTCAACAAGGAGACCAAAGCAATCAACTTTCAAATGTGGATGCTTATCTGGTTGAAATTCAGAATCCCACCGACTCTATTACCAGAACTGAATTTCATAATTTAATGAGAGAGCTGATGGAGAGCCATCGACAGCTGAATTAGCAGATCTAGACCAACATCGACTTGATGAACCAAGTCAATCAGCAACAGTGGGACAAAGCTAGGAGGGATCCCACTCCTTACTCGACGTCGAAAAGCTCTAGCTCATTGGATGGATACCATAGACATAGGCATTGAAGAACTGATGGATACCATGTAGAAACTTCAGGGAGTCAATAGATAGACCATCATGGTCTGCCAGGAATGATTAGTGATGGAACCTCCGCTAGAGAAGGATTTTTACCTGTGCACGTTGGGATTCAAAATGAAGTTGCTGCGATTGATTTGGATGATGAAGTCCGAATGAATGCTGATCGGGTTCTTCCCCAGGATGATGGTGAAATCAATATACGAGATGCGCATAGCGAAGATGGTGGCCTAAGAAGGTGTGAAACGGTCCGCAGACATCGACCGAACCATAGACGTGAGGTGGAACACGACCACCGCTTGGCGTCACCCCTCCAAATGCTGGACTTATCGGCAATGGTCAAATAGTTGGTGAGAGAGAACCAAGGATTGACCAATGATGACTGGGGAATCTCAAGAAGCTATACTCCTTTCATGGATAATGTTCTACACGCAAAATACCTAAGGAGATTCAACATGCCATCAATGCCTGCCTACGAGGGAAAACCGACCCCATGCAACATATTATGAGGTACGAATGACTGATGGATTCTGCACGAGCTAGTGATGCAACCAAGTGCGGATGTTTTCCTATAACCCTTTCCGGGATAGCGACAATGTTGTTCATGAGACTACCCCCACGATCAATTTTCAGATTCGTTAAGTTGGCAACTAAGTTTGTGGAGCAATTCTGAATACACGCGACTCGTCTCAAAGACGTGATGTCCCTTTCTAGTGCGATCTAAGTTCCAGGGGAGTCATTGAAAGATTATTGGAGAGATTTCATATAACTTCCATGAAGGTCAGTAATCTGAATGATCATGCAATACTCATGGTTGTGACAAGAGGGATTGATCCGGAGTCAGAGTTTAGCGACTGGCTAGCTGGTAAACCGCATGCCATGTTGGAGCAATTTTATTCAAAAGGCAGCTCAGTTTTTGAGAAAGTAAGGTAGGCAGGTCCTCCAAAAAAAATAATGTCATGGGACTGAGCAGAGAAGCAGTGTAGAGTAACATTTCAATAAAACGGCCCGATGACAGTTCTGAAAAAGTCCATGTGAACGTTCAAAATAAGCCAAATCAACAAAGAGAGGTGGAGATAGGTATCGAGAGCGAAAAAGGGATTTTGGAAGGTTGAAGCCTAGGATTCCATTGTATGATAATTACACGCCGTTGAACACATCCTTGGAAAAATCTATCTATCTACCTACAATACCATGCAGTATAGGAAGTCGCGTCCAAAAGAGTCGTCAAAGAGAGAGAAGCAGACTGGGAAATATTGTCGGTTTCACGAGTGCTATGGGCACAATACAAATGAATGTAGGCATCTCTAGGATGTTATAGAAAATTTTATTCGGGAAAAGAAGTTACAACTGTTTGTGTAAGCCCCGCAGGATGGTGGGCAAGGAACTTCTGACCCCAACCGAGGACAAGCTTCGCGTAGGATTGAGGAGCCTGCATGGACCGGTGGAAGACTGGTGATAAATACGATTGCCGGAGGACCGCACCCGGCAGATAGGAGCTGGTAAGAAATGGAGCGCTATGCTAGCGCGATTAGGCATGTAGATTTTGAATGCTGTTCGTACATGGAAGATGGAACTCCGGTAAAACAGAAACGTACCATGGTAGATGATATCATGTTTAGGAATAGGGATGCAGACAAAGTAGAGGCTTTGACAATCGACCCGATGGTCATTTCAGCTATGATTGTTCCTGCATTGACAAGAAGGATTTTGGTTGATTGTGGAAATTCGGTGAATATTATTTCCAAGAAGGCATATGATCAGATGAGAATGGAAGCAAAAGATTTAAAACTGCCTAACGCTCATATACATGGTTTTAATGGCATTTCAACTGAAGCTGTTGGTTATGTGGAATTGCCCATTGAATTGGGAGAAGGTGAGAAAAGGAGAGTGCAAATCTTGTCGGTTATTGTTTTGGATGTTGACTCTCCATACAATGTTTTTCTAGGCCGACCGACCGTGGCAGAATTTCGGGCAGCTCTTGCCCCCATGGTGTTTGACCTTGAAATTTCTGATAGACAATGGTGTAGGAATTGTTCATGGTGATTAGGCGATTGTATATGCCTGTTATGTAGCTGAATTGAGGGAAGCTCGGTGCAAGGAGAAGGGAAAAGGTGTGGACAAAGTTGTCCGCATCCAAGCTGCCGAAAATTGACAATTGGCGCCTAAGCCTTGGCTTGGGCGCCACTTTTGGTTCTATAGAGATATAGATCCAAGGGACGATGAAGAGGAGTCCAAGGAGATCAAGGCTGCGCCGGCTAAGCCGACGATTGATATTACAGTCAACCATGACGACCCATCGTGAATCCTCAAGATTGGGTCACAGCTCAGCCCTATGATGATGAAGGAACTTGTTGGTTTTCTATGAGCAAATCTAGATGTATTCCCTTGGACTCACTCTGACATGTATGGAATCTCACCTGCCATTGCGAGCCATGCATTGAATATCAACCCAAAGTATGTTCCAATGAAGCAAAAAAGACGTGGCAAGGATCTGGAGAGATCTGTCGCTCTCAAAGAGGAGGTGGATAAACTAAAAGTTAACGGGTTTATCTACGACCCCCTCTACCTTGAATGGGTATCAAATCTTGTGTTTGTGAAGAAGGCGAATGGAAAATGGAGAACGTGCATTGATTATTCAGATTTGAACAAGGCATGTCCTAAAGACAGCTTTCCCCTTCTGAGGATTGACCAGCTGGTTGATTTAACTGCAGGACACGAATTGCTATCTTTCGTGGATGCATACTCGGGATATAACCAAATCCCGATGCATATCCCCGATCAAGAGTACACTAGTTTCATTACCGATGTTGACTTGTACTGTTACATAGTAATGCCATTTGGATTGAAGAATGCCAGAGCAACCTATCAGCACTTAGTTAACAGAATGTTTAGCGATCAAATTGGAAAAACAATGGAAGTGTATGTGGATGATATGCTCGTGAAGTCACAACGATCAAGCGACCACATTAAGGACTTGGCAGAAATGTTTGACGTCCTCCGATATTACAAGATGAAAATCAATCTTTTGAAGTGTTCGTTTGGTGTTGCATCAGGAAAATTATTGGGCTTTATTGTAAATGCTCGTGGAATAAAAGCTAATCCCAAGAAGATTTAGGCTATTCGAGGTATCCAAGCACCAAGAACTATTAAACAAGTGCATAGTTTGAATGGGAAGGTTTCTGCCTTAAGTCGATTTATCTCCAGAGCTACCGACAAATGTATTCCTTTCTTTGATTTGATTAGGAAAGGAAAAAGAAACTTCGAATGGACGTAGGATTATAAGGACGTGTTTCAAGCTCTGGCGAATCATTTGGAGAGAGACCCTATCTTTTCATAGCCGGTAGATCATGAGGAGTTGTACGTTTATTTGGCTATATCAGCACACGCTACAAGTGCCACCTTGATTTGTGAGGAGAATCGGATCCAGGGGCTGGTGTATTATGTCAATAAATGATTAACAGAAGTAGAGAAGAACTATCTGAAAATAGAGAAATTGGCGTACTACTTACTAACCGCATCATGGTAGCTTTGTCTGTACTTCCAGGCACTTCCGATCAATGTTTACACCAACCAGCCGTTACGGCAGGTCCAACAATGACCTGAGACGTCTGGAAGGTTACTCAAATGGAACATTGAACTCAACCAATTTGACATTACACTTCCTCAAAGAGCTATCTAGGGTCGGGCATTGGCGGACTTTATAGCGGAGTTTACTTTGCGAGATGATCTTCTAGAAGGTAATGAAATCCATACTATGCGATGGAAATTGTATACTGATGGAGCATCTAATGATCATTGTTCTGGAGCTGGAATTATGCTTGTAACTCCTGAAAACCAATCAATTTGTTATGCTTTGAAGCTTGATTTCCCAGCAACAAACAACGAGGCCGAGTATGAAGCTTTGGTTGCTGTACTTAAGCTCGCTACAGAACTTGGAGTTAAATCTCTTGAAATCTTTTGCAATTCGCAGTTGGTGGTGTATCAAGTTAGGGGAGACTATCAGGCAAAGGAACAAAGGGTTGCCCCATACCTTACCCGAGTTCAGGAGTTGTTGATGGAATTTGAATACTATGACATTTCACATATTCCACGCGATCAAAACAAAGAGGCTGATTCGTTGGCAAAGTTTGCTAGTACCGGTGATGCTCAGCAAATGGTTTGGTTCTGGTCGAAGTATTAGATACCGCAAGTATAAACATGATGGAAATCGATCCAACACTGGAGGCAATCTAAAAGGGAATCATGGATGACTCTAATTAAAGACTATTTACTGCACGGAGTCCTGCCTGATGAAAGAAATGAAAAGCGACAAGTCCTTCGCAAAGCTTCACGATATATTATACAAGAAGGAGTTATGTACATGACAGGTTTCTTAGTCCCTCTATTTCGGTGTATCGCTCATGATGAGATAAAGCATGTTTTAAAAGAAGTTCATGAAGGAGAATGTAGCGATTACAATCGATGGCGAACTCTGGCAAAGTAAATACTCCGTTATGGGTATTATTGGCCAATCGAAAATCGAGACGCCGCTGTTTACGTAAGACGATGTGATAAATGCCAGATATATACAAAAGTCCCAAGAGCTCCGCCAACAGAAATCACACAAATGGTCATCCCATGGGCATTCGCTATGTGGGGTATAGATATTATCGGCTCTTTATCGATCTCTAAAGGTGGCGCGAGGTACGCTATCGTTGCAATTGATTACTTCACCAAATGGGCCGAGAACCTTTAGCTACAATCACAACCAAGAAAGTAATCAACTTCGTTGTATGAAACATCATATGCCACTTCGGTCTCCTATAAACTATTGTGATAGATAATGGGGCTCAATTCGACAGTGTCGAATTCAAAGACTTTTGTCGAAGATATCATATTGAAAAGAGATTTGCAATGGTCGCCCACCCTTAGGCAAATGGACAGGTTGAAGCTGTAAATAAAATTATAAAGTCTATTCTGAAGAAGTGTTTGGAGAAGGCTAGAGGCAAGTGGGTGGATGAACTCCCTACAGCATTATGGGCTTACAGAACCACCCACAAGTTCGTGACTGGCCATACTCCATTCGCCCTTGCCTACGGTTCCAAAGCCGCTGTTCCTGTTGAACTCGTAGTCCCTTCTCATCGAGTAACTTACTATGATCCTAAAATGAATAAAGATCTCCTCTTAGAATCTCTTGACTTTATAGATGAGAAGTGCGAAGAAGCCGATTTGAGGGCAGCTGCGCATCGACATCGAGTTGCTCGGTATTACAACACTAAAGTTTGACCTAGAACCTTCGAAGTTGGCGATTTCATCCTGAAATGGGTTTTTCCTACCCTATTGTACATGAATACAATCTAGGAAGGACCATATGTCAATGAACAGAGGCTTGGAGAAGGAACTTTCAAGCTAGCGACTGCCGATGACATTACACTTCCAAGGGCGTGGAATAGTGAACATCTTCGACGCTTTTTCACTTGATTTATTTCCTTTAAATTTCAGTTGCATTTATTTTCAGAATTTGCTTTAGAATTTGATTTTTCCAATGTGAAATAAGATAGTTTATGTTATTCCTTTCCATTAAATGAATAAAGTTTCAGGCTCCCTTAATATTTATGTTTGATATTGCATTGTATGCTAATTACATAGCGAAACTAATTGAGGCCGATATGTATAAACATGCTCCCAGAGTTTGAAATAAATAAATCATGCTACCTCCTAATGAAGTCAAACAAAATGAGCTCAATCTACTTGTTTATTTAACAACTCTCATTCACAATCCAAAGGACGGGATACACTGTAAGGAACAAATGTGGTCGATAATCTGATGATCAAATAACTCCTGCCCAATTATGGAACTGAGATAAAATCGGGGCGACCATGATATGACAAGTCACTCGCTGGACATAACTCCAGACCCTAGGGGGCAAATCAACCAATCAAGGGGAATGTGATCCGACTATTCTCCGAAACAACTCTAAGTCCCCAGAGTGCAGACTAGAGTATAAACATAAATCAGGTGGAGACCAACTACCCGCGAAACAGCTCTAAGTCTCCAAAGTGCAGACTGGAGTATAAACATAAATCGGGTAGAGACTGAATACCCGCAAAACAACTCTAAGTCTCCAGAGTTCAGACTGGAGTATAAACATAAATCGGGTGGAGACCGACTACCCACGAAATAATTCTAAGTCCTCAAAGTGCGGACTGGAGTATAAACATAAATCGTGTGGAGACCGACTACCCGCAAAACAACTCTAAGTCCCCAAAGTGTGGACTAGAGTATAAACCAAAAATGGGTGCGATCCGACTACCCATTAACTAAATTGTATCCCCAAAATATGGATATGAACATGAAAGAATAGTTGAGTGGAGTTCGACCATTCACTATTCCACTAACTCTGGCCCAAAACCGATGGGAGGAGTATAAACTCACTAGGGATGGAGACCGATCATCCTATATTTGATAAAGTTAAACCAAAAGCAGGGGCATGAGTATAGTTACTTAAAAAACCGCTGAAATTTGATGGCGTAACACTAAGGCCCGAGCCTAGTGTTTGATACGACTCGAGGCCACGACCTTTGGGAGGCCTTAGGATGGATGAATTAAATCGATGTCCAATACAATGAGCAACGAATCACAAGTGCATAAAATGAAAAATGTTATTGTTCGGACATTTGAACAAGTAAATGCAAGAATCATACACAAGAATAAAACAATTATTATTTACACTAAACTGGTTACACATTATACAAGTTTATCCAAAATGCAAGACAAAAGTGGAAGGCCACGGCTAGACAAATACAACCGACGAAAATGAGAAGTGATCGTCTAAGCTATTTACATGTCGTTCCAATCCAAAGATTATTTCTTAGATTTTCTATCTTTCCTCTGCTTCTTTTGAGTGGCTCCTTCCGAACTACCGCTCGACCCTCTTTTCGACCCTTTGCCCCCTCGGCTTTTCTTCGAAGAAGTATCCTCAGTTGTGTGAATCGAGGCGGTATCATCTTTAGAAGTAGGAGGGATGGAGGCGCTCTTAGCATTGGAAGCAAGGGGAATGTCATCCTAGGGAATTTTCCCGCTAGGAGGGATCATCTGGAGCAGGATGGGAAATGGTTCATCGGAACCTGAATCAACAGGCTCAATTTACAACTTTCTTTTCAACTGTTCTTCTTTTTCAATACGCTTTTTCATGATAAGATCCCCAGTGGAGTCGAAAGAACCTATGATCATGACATCTTAGTCAAAAGGAATTTCATGGTGTGGGTCGCATCCCTCCTTGAATAATGCCTCCATGAATTGGTCATCAATAACAAAGACATTTTCTTTAGCACTTTGAGCGACGGTCGAAGTTGTAACTTTAACAAATTCTATCGTGGCCATTTGCGACTCCAACTGAGGCTCTTGTGAAGAGAGAGGAGTGATGCTTGATGGACTCAAAGCCGAAAAAAATAGGCAAAAAGTTTAGAAATATCAATTGATAACACCCCAACTCTATGAGTGACGGGAAAAGTCGACGGAATACCTTCTTTCGTATGACTCTCAAGTTGAGCTGAAGCATCCTCAGAACTGCACTCTGGAATTGGAGATAGTTGTGGCTTGTCTGGATCATACCCGGGAATGGTTGAGGAGCTTGCTACAGAGCTAGACATGACCTGGGATGCGGGGGAATTCGGCTAGAATATCGGGTCGCATCGACCTGGATCCCTCACTCACTTCATGTGAGGAAGCAACCGCAGACTCTTTTGGAGTGGGAGATGAATATCGTGCAATATTTTGAGTTCGTCGCCCAATAGCATTTCATTTTTGGGTTGAGATAAATCAACGTCTTCTAATTTAAGAAGTTTTTTCTCTTCCACAATGAGAAATTCCCAAGCACGATAGAGCTGGTAGGGATAGTCTTCACCAAGCCACATCAAATTCCTATGTTTGAGAACATTGGCAATGTAGAGAACGAGAAGCGGGCCAAGCTCATTCATTATCTCTTTCCTGACTTTGTCTTTAGTATCTTCCATTTCATGTTGAATGAGTGCGTCGACATTTTTGGCCTTTTCAATAGCCATGTCTCTCTTAAGTCTAATGCGTACCAACTCATCGTATGCATCTTGAGCAATCTTCTAGGCATCATCTTGTTCTTTATTTACATACTCAAGCTTGACCTTAAGGTTAGCTATTTCCTTTAAGGGTGTAGATTCATTATTCCGAGTTGTATCCCGCTCGAGTGCTATCTCTTGGTTCCGATGATGCAATACCTGGAATATATCGAGATGGCTGGATTTCATCTCTTCCATGGATTTTATAGCAGCGTTAGCTTTTCCTTCGGCTTCTGATAAATAGGGTATTGAG
Source organism: Allium fistulosum (assembly GCA_030737815.1). Taxonomy (NCBI): domain Eukaryota; kingdom Viridiplantae; phylum Streptophyta; class Magnoliopsida; order Asparagales; family Amaryllidaceae; genus Allium; species Allium fistulosum. The sequence goes on from CM060901.1 coordinate 641,925,982, forward strand.
ACTTCCAGATCATTTGTCAAAGTGCCAATGATTCTTTTGTCCCTAGCCCTTGGCATTTTAGCTTTATGATCTCCACCATGCGCTCGAAGGAAACTTTCGACATTTTTTCTGCTGCCTTCATCCATTCCCGATATTGCATATAAATGTCAGTGACGTAGTCGATGGTCATCTTTTAAGCATTGTCCGGAACCCTCTTTAAGTTGGGAGGAAAATAAAATCCTTCAAAGCATAAATTCAAAAATTCTTCACGAAGTTGTGCCATGTGAGCATTTGGATCGATCGTAGAGTCTCCAGTAGCAGCTTCGACTTCGGTGCTTTCTTTATCGAGACTATGGGCAGTATTGTGTTCACCATGATGGTGGCGATCATTCGACTATTGAGAATGAGATGGAACCAAAGGCTACGGAGGCACTGAAATGGTAGAAGGGCCGCGAGAGGGATCGATAGGCATGTCCCTACAATCAGCTGCTCTTTCGGGACCTTTTAGAGGAGGAGATCTGGATCTGTGTTTTTCATAGAGTGGCTTATCCTTGTCATCTCTATCTTGGTAACCCCGATCGCGGTTGGGGCGATAGCTAGAATCATAGTAATCTCGACTGTCGTGATAAGAGCCAAAGCTCAAACCCGATGATTAATGATGTATATCCCAGAGAGAATCAAACATGTTCCTCTTCCTCACCATCGTTTCCGTGAAGAAAAACAAAAGTTAGTCAACTCGAAGCATTAGAGAGTACAAGACAAGTACAATGCAGTGTTGAAGGGTGCAAGTGTGTGCAAGTGTCCTAGTGTAACCCCCCAACAGACCAGGTGCAGGAGCTTTGCTCATTGGTGTAACTTCCCCTCCGGAAGTAGAAATCTCGGAGCCAATTCTGATGGGAGGTTCCAAACCTTCAATTCTCACATCGGTAAAACGTAAAGCATTGGGATCGGGTGGAATTGATAGACCAGACAGAGAGTCAAGTGGTAAACTCAAACGCTCTAATGGTTGCAAGGAAGATTCCCCTCGAACAGCTTTAGGAGCCATCAACGACTTGGATTGGTCAGATAGGCGACTTCTTGGAAGCTTATGTACGAAATTTTTATTTTTTCTCTTATCAACAACTGGGGGTTGTAAGACTTGTGAGGATCCGACACCGAACCCAAGATCAAATTTATCGCCATTATGACTAAGTACATCGCCCCTATGTCCTCCGGTGTCAATATCAGCAAATTCTTGGATGCTCATGACTAGGGGCACCACGGGGGCGGCTCGATTATCCCTTTGACCTATTACAGCCCATAGTCTTATCCCTACCGCCCTGGAAATTTTAGTTAGCCCCACGCTGAGGCCCTCCTCTATCAAACAAAAAGTGATGAGACGTTCGTCCCTAAGCAAATATTCGATATTCCTATCCTCAGGTGGAGCATTCTTCAGAATTGAGACCGCCGCTTTGTAAATATCGCCGCTAGGCCGGGTAACGACACCTATAAAGGGGTTACATCGCCAGAAAGGCAACCTGGATATCATTTTTCTATGCTATCATGAAAATTTCGGCTAACACTTACGTCTTTCCAGCCATTGTCGAGTGAAGCCTGGCGGGCTGTGAATAAAAAACCATTCGCTCTTGAAGGCGCTTAACTTGTTCCACCCGCCGGTCAGAATCTGCCATCTCTTTACCGATTCAAGAAAAGTAAATGAGAGACTCTTTGTCTGCCGCTTGAAAGCAAAAATAAATCAAATATCTTTGATGGTGGGAGGATGGTGCAGGAACTCCATAAATACCATGTAAGTACAACTAAGGAGGGCATAACCATTTGGGTGGAGTTGTGCTGGAGCTATCTTTAAATAATGTAGAATCTCTAGAATGTATGAGTTGAAAGGCGGGATGCATCCCGCCCAGCACATAAACTTATTGCATGATATATACCCTTCAGGGGGTCTGCGAGCCCTATCATCTCGTGACAAAACCAATATGTCGTCGAAGGGAATTCCATGCCTTATGCAAATTCTTTAGAAAGCATCTTCTTTAATTTTTGAAGCCACCGAATTAGAAGGATTTTGAAGAATGACTGCATCCTCTAGAGTATCGGGAGCAAGATCGACAACCTTCGGTGGAAAGACAGGGACAACTTTAGAAAGATTGAATTGAGGGTCCGGACTTTCCGGTTGTTCCGAATGATGGCTGAACGGTGGACTATCGGACTCAGTTAACGAACTTGATTCTACGTCAGAGTTATTCCTTTGGGAAGATGATCCAGCCATCACAGTCGTAAATGCCTGGAATGTCTAGATCCCATTGCTATTAATAAAGTAACCTGAATCCCCCAGTGCATAGTAAGTGCTAGTGTGGTGCGATAAAATGTTATTTAATATGGTAATAAGTTATGCAAAATTGGACGCAGAAAAGACAATGAGACTTAGAAGTTTGATCGGAGATACCGTCATTCCTAACCATCTCAACTGTTTCTACGTGTCATTGAGAAACGATGCAGCTTGAGTTTCACGGATGATCGTCAGCCAGCAAAAGTTTAGTTATTATCTAAGTTACTGATGAGTTTCAAGATGATAGTTAAAGGCATTGGTTCGTGTCATGTTTCTAAAGCAATTTGCTACCAAATATGCAGTTCATATCATATGCAAGTCATATACAAGTTTTAATGTTTGTCCAAGTATGAAAGGCCAAAGCTCATCATTTAGTTCAAGTTTATCCATCTAAATTCCATTTTATATAAAAAAGGTTCCTCCGTAATTTAGGCCGATCGTTCGAGTATGAGGATCTAGGCCGATTGTTTCCTTAAGGCAATACTAGCCAATCGTTTACCACGAGCTATCTCCCACCGATCGTTCAAATGATTTCAAGGCATAGCGGATCGTTCATAGGTGATCTTTGAGCCCCAAAAGTTCCAAAGCTTTGCCGATTGTCCAAGAACGATCATGGATGATCGACCGTACAACTTCTTCATGTTCACAGCACCATCTCCATCAGCGAGCGATCGACTAAAAGTTGTAATTCATCCATCCCTAGCTACTTCATCTCTGTCACACATGATTAAAAAAAAGAGGTAGGGATTTACTCATCCCTAACCACTTCGTTCTCGAAATTTATGAAGCGAGTTTAAGATTCATGCTACCTATGTTTGGATCTAAAAAAGGAGGATTTGAAATTGATTCGAAAGTCGGAGACGACTTTGCTGTGAATTATTGCTTGGATCGGCAGGAAAAAAGTGAAGAGGCTTGACTCATTTTGGTTTCAAAATGGATTGATGAAAGGAGAACGAAAGAAAATGGCCAAGTGTAGAGGCTTATATAGGATAGGGATATGGCCGATCGTTTTCGGTTTAAGAGATTTTAGCTGATCGTATCCCTATCCGAACATTAGACGATCGTTCCTATCTAAGCCTTATGCCGATCATATCCCTATCCATGCTATACGCCAATCTTTCCCTGTCCAAGCCTTATTTCGATTGTATCCCTATCCAAGCCATATGCCGATCATTTCCTTATCCAAACCTTACGTCAATCGATCCACTTCCAAGCCTTATGCCGATCGTTCTATAACCTAGCATATGCCGATTGTTTTCACAATCATGAGTAATTTGGAATTTTTTTTCTAAACAAGGTAGGATAATGGATATATAAAAATATATGGTTAATAAAAAAAGAGGGGGAAGAGAACAAGTTTGGAAAAATGACGGCTGTCGGAAACTGTTTGTAGAAAGTTATCTCCATTAACTTGACAACGACTCGTGAACATGTAATCGTGACCGAAAGTCAGATGCATACACATACACTTACAAGTATACGTTTCAAAATTTAATTTTCTGAAATCGATAAAAAAACCGAATAGTCACTTGGAGCCAGCCAGAGGAAAAATAAAGCTGAGTTGCTGAAGCTTGGAAATTGCTACGGTAAAAACAAGATGATTGTCAACAAGTTGTAATCTTGTGTTTATACTATTGGAAATCGAGGAATCGTCATGACGAATAAGGAAACTACGACCTTCAACAAGAAAACAACTTGACGGAAGGATATCGACTATTTGATGAACCAGATGGTTTTTTCTTTCAAGACAGTTCAAGCTTACGATGACTCAAAGCACGTCATGTACGATACAAGACGTACTTTGGGGGGCAAATGTTATCCCGCCTTTTGGCAAGGCCGTGATATCATCGACTTGGCTAGGAACGGATGGTCAACAGTCTTAGGAATCAATTATGTACAATATTATAGACGATGGTCGGGAAGATTTGGACTGGGAATCGAGGTGCAGTCAGCATGACTGGCATGGCCCCGTGAAGTTACATTTCAAATTTGGAGTCGATCAGAGTTTATATGCTTGAATTACGAACGAAGCAGGGATTTTCATGGATCGACCAAGAACTATCCATAAAATAGTTCAGGTAGTCAGAGAACGCTCGATATCTCGAGATCCACAAGACCAATTCATTCGAAACTTCCAAGACATCAAAAAGATGAAGATTGAGGCTTACAAAAACGATCGCAAGTCCTAAAGCTACATTTAAGATTTAGTCGATCGTTATTAGCCGATCGTTTTGGCCAAAGTCCTAAAAACGATCAGTATCTCCCAATGCATAATCCAATTTCAACCAAGATCAATCCATATCTCTCAAGTTGCAAGTCAGAATGATTCCGTATTTTAGAAGCAGTATCAAGAGGCATGTGGGACCCTCCAAAAACGATCGCACCAAGATTGAAGATAAGAAAAAGGATGGCTAACATCAGGCCGATCATTCTTAATGGTCGTGTTAGATTTGTCGATCGATATGGTGGGCCCCTATGGACCTAGAGAGCCTTCTACCGAAATCTTAGCGAAATATCTCATCATCTCTCCCTATAAATATTGGCCACATGGTTCACTTTAAGGGATCTTTACGCTGCTAGTTACTTGAGCCTTTATTGTAATCAAGATTTTTCTTACTTCTTGCTGATGTAATCAAACTTTAGTGAATCAATAAAGATAGTCTTCAAAGTGGACGTAGGCATATAATGCCGAACCAATATAAATTCCTATGCTCTTGATTATTGCTTTGATTAGTTTGTTAGTTTCTTCTATTCCTCGGTTTTAATTTTACTTTCTTTATTTATTTCTCTACATAAATCTATTCTTGGGTGTTTGTGACCAATTTGTTTGCAAATATATGTATTTAATTAAGCAGATAATTTTAGAGTCCTTGGTTCATCTGATGACTTTTTTGATTAGCTGATTTATTCTGACCAGAGTTTTGGACTTTTAAGTCGAATACCATTTATGGTGATACTAACTTTCGACAACGAAGGAGACGAATCCTCTATTGGGTAGTGTCTCACTTCAAGTAGTTCAACGTATACCCAACTATGGTCGTAACAAGGTTGATATGCCAAGCACTTAACCATTATCAAATTATAGCCTAGCTACTTAAGATTGACAATATCCTCAAGTCAGAATACTATAGTACATCATTACCATGGGATCTTCTATTTTGAATTAGTTGTACCAACCTATAGAAGATTCTCATTTAGTCACTCTATGATTATTCCAAACAACCATAAGTACGTAGCTCTATAGTGCCCCTACGATCATGAGCAAATCACCGTCCATCATAAGAAGAGCATTGCATAACCTAGTTTCCATAGACGTATTGATATCCTTTTCTTGATACATCTTGATTGGAGACATTTAAGGAGTTAATATTTGTATGTACCGATTCAATACTCATGGTTATGAACATATTTATATCCACAATTGATAAAACACTTCTCCCAAGGATTTTTTACTTATATATGTTTAATGCAGTTCATTATTTATATCACAATATAACAACATATATAAAAGAAAATAAAACCAGATGCATGTACATTATTTCGAACAAGATACTCTATAAGAGCTAAGTTATATAATCAAATTACATAATTGCCCTTAAAGCATACCCTTAACTTTAGCAATCTCCCACTTGCATTTAGAACCAATTATGTTAACTTATATCCATACCTTCGATCTGCCTATGCAATGATCTACCATTTACGATATCCTAAATCAATGCTAAACAACTACATATGATTCCTAACGCCGTAAGTTACAGACCATTGGGATAAATTTAAACAAAACTATCTCACCAGATATAATCTCAAAGTGGAATAACAACATACATTATACCAAAATTTAATATACTGATAAATCAATATACTGATAACTAAAAATCACAACCCTAAAGATCATAATCTCTATATTCCCAGAGATCCAGCTATCCTGCTAACATGTCCCTAAATACTTTACTCTAGGCCTACTTATGAGAGTAGCCAAAAGTTATCGAAAAAGGAAAATAGAGAAAATGAGGGTTAAACAGAAGTTTGGTGAGGGAAATATCTTGAAGTACTATGTATAAATGTAACCTATATACATCTAATAAACATGAGCAAGGATCTAAGAGGAATACAAATCATACCTCGCCCTACCCTATCCATACACCAACAAGTCAAGCTAATGCATAATAGTGGTTCTATTATTAAAACAATGCATACTCTAACAAGCTATACTACCGATAACATTTTAAACGAGTGTAGGGGTAATACTTCACTCCATGATCAATAGTGTCATAGATCTCCTAATCTTGGTCTAATCCGAAAATAAAGAAAATGCAACTATATAAAAATGTTGTATAACTAAGCATCTCCATACCCAAAACCCCAGTAAGAATCGTATACGAGAAATATCTTATGCTAGTGTTGCATGAATATCCATAGCCAACATCCATGTTTTGAATTCCCATTAGCTTCTAAGAGAGACATGTCTGTAGCCACAAATAGCATGTTACTCTAAGCGAACACCCAGGGATGTTGACTTGTAGGTCTCATTGCAACTCCTAATTGTGCTATGGACAACATATGACCTATTATAGAATGGCATCGAATCTCCTTCCACCCCTGCTCCAGAACCACATCCGTTGGTCATGCCCTAAGTTATGTTATAATGTATTCATTTTAATAGCATCGTATTTCTTGAGTTGCCTTTATTAGACAAACCAGAATTGTATGTAACTGCCCATATCCACGTACATACTTTGCCATATGTATATACAACACCGAAGTATTGTCATCCCCGTATAGATCGTGATTCATTCTTGAAGTGCCTTGCACTACCCGGTATCCTCAAGTCAGACGTACCAAAACTATATATAAACCTCCTAAACTACATATCTATAACAATATATATAAATCACATAAACCACATATTTATGAATCTGTGTGATATAATACGTGCACCAACCCATAAACCCAATTTAGGCATATCGAAACTATGTATAAATAGCTTAAACTGCATATCAATAAACATAATATATGCCCCGTACACCTCCAATAGCCCCAAGTTGGGCATACCGAAAATATATACGAACTCTTAAACTACGTATCAATAAATATTCATAATATATTTTGTGCACCTCCCAGTAGCCCTAATCAGGCATACCGAAACTATATCTAAATTCTTAAACCACACACACACACACATATATATATATATATCACATAAATTATATACATGTGTGTGTATAATAATAACCAATCCAACTATACAGAACCAGTACACACCTTTTACGCACATACATACACGTAGTTAATCAACAACCAAAGTGATAGATCCATCATCCCAAAGCAACAACAACAGTTCATAGATACAATCATAGAAATAATTCAATCAAACATCAGTAGGGGAGTAAGCATGTATGTCCAAATCATATATTCAGCATCTATCTAGGTGGCTAGGATCCCAAATAATTATCCTCTGTCGAATTGATCCATGCCAAATTCATATATACATACTGTATACATCATTTTTTATCATTATGGTCTTATACATAATATAGGTTAATACATGGATTTATACACATATGTAAAATATAAAGAATTATAGCCATGCACCTTATCAGCTTTTCCCAATAGTCCAAACCCAAGCAGATGTTATGCCATGTCGTACAAAATCTTGATATAGTCACAATGGCGAAAATATCATCTCGATTGGGCCTCGTATGCAAAAGATACGAATTTTATAAGAATTTGAATTATATAAATTCACCAATTAATTAGTTATCTTAATTAATTATTCATTAATATAGGTAGTTACCTTGTTAATTATCTTCTCAAATTTCAAATTCCTACTTTGGAAAATGGTCGTACCTTCCCTTTATCGCTGCCGTCTCTCTTGCAAACTACCCCTACTCCGACCGTTACTAATATCCTCCCTATGCCACCATGAGTTCAACAATACCGGCCATGACCCGAGTGACGATCCATTAATTTCCTCCCTAATTCCTTGACTGGCCTTCAACTAACTTTCCTCACCTCCACGACCATCATTGTCCACTACCACCATTGTTGAGCTGCTCTCTTGGTCGAGAAAAACTCGATGACACCCTTTCCTTCCATCCAATGGTCCTCCATTGAGCTCGAATACACCACCGACGTTGACCTATGTTGTCGTTTATTGTCATAGTGTCATGCTTTTAATGTCGAAGGCAGAGAATATGGAAGCCACGAAGCTTACGGTGAGGAGACTAATGTTGTTCTCTTCTCCTTAGTCCCTTTTATTTTTTTCTCTTCCTGTTTTCATGGCCGAGTAAAGAGGAGATATTTAAGGGGAAGATGATATTATTATTAGGGCATCCTTTTTTTAAATTTGAACTTGTTTAATAATTCTCAATTACCTTTTGAGCTCGTACGACTTATATGAGCGTTGTATCATGACCATTCTTCAATGTAACACTTTGTCTCATTTTCTTCTTCATAATGGTATTAATGGCACCATTCGTGATAAAGCCCCAGAATGTTATTCACGCATTTCGAAGTCATACTGGCCATTAGTTCATCCAACCCTAGAATTTCTTCTACTATATAACTCAAATTTTTTTCTTTTTCCAAAAACATGTGACAACCCGCACCTTCGACTCTAGTGCGACTTTCAGACTCATGTCGTGCTGAGGAATACAGAACGTCGGGGCTTTTATAACGTTAAAGAAACTGAATTAACATATATAATCTAAGGTATACTCCACTTTTAGAACCCACAGTGGAAGGAACAAAACACATAATGCTGAAAAATATTTGACTCAGAAAACCAGTATGTAGTCTAATATAGAGTACGTAGAAAATATCACTCCAAATCTGGTAAAAGAGATAAAATGTACCGATATGACGGATAAATACATGGAGAGAAAATATGATAAAAAGCAGTCTCCAAAGATAAGCTTGACTCTCCAAGTATCAAGAATGGATTATTTACCTGCTGCCATGTCCACACGTAGTGGGGAAAAAGAAGGAAAAAGTGTGGGTCGGACAAAAGTCTGGTGGGTGAGTACAAGTTTAATGTGTGATGATCATGTGCAGTTAACTTTAATACTACTCTAGATGACATGGGGTATGCTATAAAGTGTCTATAAATTCCTAAGGTCCGTTACCTAAAGGCGCTTGTTCAATACATACCTACACTACAACTTTTATAAGCTACTACAAGGATCGAACTATGTATCGAACCTTACAACTAAAGATCGGTAACCGATCCTAGAGCTACCTAATAAGGAAACACGACCACCAAGCTACCGTGGAAATAAATTTCAAACTATATCATTGCATAATGCTACTGTGGAGACTACTCCCTACTAATATCACCGCCCACAGGCTACTGGGGAATAGATTTTCCCCTATATATGATTACTACACATAATCCCCACTATGCATCGAGGGGGAACACCTAACGTCAACTCACCGAAGTGTCTTATCTTCCCCATGCGTATCCACCTCTCGATTGTAGTGTTGGCCTCTTATTTCATGCGTCGGGATCCTTCAGTAGAACTGTATCATGCCGCGTTAGAAATCATGCTTACTAAGATTCTTTTTATGTCGGACCACATTCCAACATGCATCTTTGTCAGTGCTGCACATCCACCATGTAGCCTCTTGTGAGTGTCATTTGCGAGAAAGATCACCTCCGTCGAATAATCGACTCCCATGTTAGGTAAACAACATGTATCCAATACCACAACGACCTAGCGTCCGTTGATAGGGAGCTAGCTTTCCTACTATCTCTAACATATACACTTAGCTACAAAATAAGCTCCACCAAGCAATTTACATTTATATGATTTTTTTCTTAATTTATATAATTTTTTTTCTAACCTAGACCTTAGGTCAAGGTTCAATTTATGCATTATACGTGTTAGCCAGTTGACTGCTAACCCTAACCGATCGACCGTTGACCGCTGGGGATCAGTGGTCGACCGGCTGTAAACTAATATTTAGTGTTTGTTCGATTTTAAATATTGATTGTTAATTATTGTTTAATTCATGTTATTAGTAGTTTATAGTGAACCCTAATTACTAATTCGACTAGTCCATGCTTTGATTTCAATATCAATTTAAATTTTGGGTTTACAGATTTAGGGTCTACTGATTTAGGATTTTATAGTTAGATTAAAAGAAAGGACGTACTAGCATTAGTGTCAGATTTAACCATTTACAGTGATTTTAATTTATCATAGATTATAAGTTTCAAATTAGGATTTTACAATTTCAATTATAATTTGCTAATATCCTAAATCGATTAGACTAGTTTAAACCTAATGGTAATAATCATCTAATCAAAATTGTTCTCACACGTCAAGCTTAAACTCTTCCTATTCGCTTTGCTTGAAAATTGTTGTTACGAATGCTGGCTCCACTTGCCCCATCTAGATTTAATTGATTGTGTTCTTTTGGATTGATTTTATCTTGATTTTTGAACAATTTTAGGGTTAAAGGAGATGCTAGAATTGGATAGAGTTTTATTACAGTAAACATTTCAGTAGATTTTAGGGGTAGGTTTGCTTGAATTTATAGGGGTTAGCAAATAGTTTAGGATGTTGGATCCAGTCTAGAGAATCTTTTAGGTCATCACATATTCTCATCTCAGCTTGGCCACAAAGTAACTAATCACTGCCATTCCAACACGTCACCAAGCAGCTAATCATCCTCGATTTAACACAGCCTACGGTCGACCACTTGCCCTTCTAGGTCGACCGCTACCGGTCGACATTCAACCATCTTGGGGCCACCGGTCGTAGTGTTAATTTATGTACATATTTTTTTTTAAATTCTTATTCTATTTTCAATTCTTCCAATCCCGTAACTCTCCAATACTAACACCGATTTTGAAGTGTTATATATAAAAATCCTTTGAAAAATCGCTACGAATGCAACGGTACAAGTTTCATAACCAAATTCGGACATTGGTGAAAATTTTATTTTTAGTCCTTGTTTTATTTTATTTAGTTTTCTTACTAAATTTCTGTTAAATTTTCAGGGTGTTACATTGTCCCCTCTTAAAAAGATTTCGTCCCCGAAATCTCAAAGGACGGAAAATGTAACTTATACACATAATAACCAATAGCTACAATCATCTACTCATCCGTCATCCACGGGAAAATCAGGGTCCCTAGAAATTTGTAATGCAATATATACATATATAGGCAATGTGAAATGCACGTGAACCTACACGAATGTAAAAAGTAGGCGATCTATTGATCCAGTCGACTGCCTGTCATGTAAATGCTCATGCCATGCATCCAAATGTATGCAACATCCAAATTGAATATACTTGCATATGCGCAACCATACAACTAATATGCAATGTTCATATGCATAACATCCACCGGCATAATAGTATCAACATATAATATACTACTAAATGTGAATGTGTGTGAACTACCTAAAGGATACATTGTCCTAAATGTGTAAAAGATAATAGTCCAAACAACGCACCCAAATACATTCACTTGCATCCATCATCCATTACACGTCCTGTTGACCTATTTACAACCATTCCTACCATCCAATAGTCTTTACCTAAAGGGTATACCAAGCTAAGTCCTACACCTAAGTGATCTATACTTATGAGAATTAAATTGAAAACGTACCTAAAAAGAACCGTGGGTGGGTAGCGTAGATCTTCTCCTTAGGGTCCTATGTACTCTTTGTTGGATCGTCTTCCTATCGGACTTTAACAAGTCCAATCTCCTTATTGCGAAGTCGCTTTGTGCCATGCTCAAGAATATGAGTGGGTGTATGACATATAAGTAACTCCCTCTCAATCTTCATCTCCTTTAGCTGACTCGGCTCAACCGCGATAGCTAGATCGTATAAGCACTAAGTGTGACACATGGAAAACATCATGTACCACCGTTAACATTTTCTAAAGCCCTACTCTATATGCCAACTCCCTACTATAGTAACTATTGGAAAGGCCCTACAAACCTCGATGCTAACTTTCCCGTCCTACTAAACCTTATAACATGCCTAAGGGGTGAAACCTTCACAAACACCATGTCTTCCACTACGAACTCTAACTCCGTATTCCACTTATCAGCATAAGATTTCTATCTATCTTGTGTGGTCTTCATTCTCCTACGAATCAAGTCCACCTTCTTTGATGTCTCGCTTACCATATCCGGCCCAAGAATATTCCTATCCATAGTGTCCCACCGACATGATGATTATCTACAGGGTCTACCATATAATGCCTCGAATGGCGCCATCCCAATACTAGCCAGATAACTATTGTTCTTGGTAAACTCCATCAATAGTAAGTGATCCTCCTAAGAACCTCCAAAGTACAAAATGCACATCTATAGTAAGTCCTCCAATAACCAATTTACTCTCTCTGTCTGCGGATGATATGCGGTGATCAAGCTCAACTCGGTCCCTAAAGCCTCCTTTAGGCTCCTTCAGAACTCATTGGTGAAAAGCAAATCTCAGTCACTAACTATACTAGTAGAAACTCCATGTAACCTAACAACCTCTCTCACGTATAGAGCCGTCAATGATACATCATCCTCGTACTCCTTACTGATCTGAAATGAGTGTACTTGGTCGACCGATCGACTATGACCCAAATGCTCTCGCTCCCTCTCCCACTCCTCGGTAAACCATCCACGAAATCCATAGAAATACTCTCCCACTTCCACAGAGGAATATCTAATGGCTGTAACAATCCTCTCAGCTTCTTCTGTTCCACCTTTACTCTTTGGAAAGTCATACATCTAGCTAAGTACTCCGCCACTTGCTTCTTCATACCGGGCCAATAGAAGATTGTCTTCATGTTGCGATATGTCTTGTCACCACGGGGATGAAAGCTCATTTTATAATGGTGAAACTCACTAATACTGCATATACTAAATCCATACTACGAGGAACACAAAGTCCACCATCCCTCAATAACCTTCCTCTCAAGTCAATGGCTTAACGCCTCAAATGGCTCAATGACTCTATTCTTCCAATTCTCTCAATAATATCTACTGCCTCCTTATCCTCATTCCGTCTAGACCTAATACGCTCCATCAATGTAGGCTGCACATCTAAAGTTGCTAGTAATCCCGAGGTAATATCTAATGATGGTCGGAAATCATAAGTAGAAATGTACTTTAAATGTCACCACTCCAAGAACATGGGACTCAATATTGCACGATGTATGCTCAAAGCGTCGGCCACTACGTTACTCTTGCCCGACATATAGGAGATATCAAAGTCATAGGATGCTAAGAACTCCATCCACTTTTGCTGCCTCAAATTCAATTCCTTTTAGGAGAACAAGTACTTTAAGGATTTGTGATCCGTATATAGCTCAAACCACTCTCCTAAAAGGTAACGTCTCCATGAATTGAGTGCAAAAACAATGGCCGCCAACTCAAGATCATGGGTAGGGTAGTTTCTCTTGTGAGTCTTCAGCTACCAACTAGCATAACTCATCACCCTTCCTTCTTGCATCAAGACCGCACCTAACCCCGTTCCACAGTCGTCGGTATAAAATGTAAACAACTTCGTTCTATCGAGTAATGGCAAAATTGGTGCACTTGTCAACACCTCCTTCAACTTGATAAAAGCATCTTCACATTTTACATCCCACGAGAAAACTAGATTCTTCTTGGTAAGACAGGTCAAAGGAGTAGAGATCTTTGTGAAGCCCTAATGAACTTCCAATAATAGCCCGCCAAACTAAGGAAACTTCTCATCTCCACGGCATTCTTTGACACATGTCAATCCTGAACTACTGCCATCTTACCGAGATCAACCACCAATCCACTTTCCGAGACAATGTGTCCTAAAAAAGCATACCTCCTCTCGCCAAATGTGGCACTTTGAAAACTTTGCTTTCAGCTTATGCGCACTGAGTGTGCTAAGAAATTCTTCTAAATGCAATGCATGCTCTTCCTCATTTCTCGAATAGACTAGAATATCATCTAAAAATACCACGACGAAATTGTTAAGCAATCCTTTGAAAACTTGGCTCATCAAATCAACAAAGTAGGCAGGTGCATTGGTCAGTCTGAAGGGCATGACTAGCCACTCATAAAGTCCGCTAGGTGTATGGAAGGCTGTTTTTTGGATATCATCCTCGGCTATATGCAATTGGTGGAATCCGATAGCCAAGTCAAGCTACGAGAATACCTTAGCTCAAACCAACTGATTAAAAAGATCATCAATGCTGGGCAGTGGATATGATTCTTCTTTGTCAATTTATTTAGCTCCTTATAATCCATGCAAAGTCTTAGAGAACCATCCACCTTAGCGGTAAAGACAACTGGTGCTCCCCATTCAGAAATGCTCCTTCTGATAAAACTTTGCTCTAATAACTCATTAATCTACTTGTTCAACCCGCATCTCTCCTTTGGAGCAATATGACTTAATGGTAAGGCGACAGATCTAGCGTTCTTAACAAGATAGATTCTAAACTCGATCTCTATGTAGGGTGGAAGACTGATAACCTCAGCAAAAAAATACGGAAAATCCCTAACCATAGACACCGTATTTAGCTCATCATGTGATAGGTCTAAAGAATATAAGTAGCTCAACATAACCGATCCTCGAGGGTCATAATAAACCTCCAAGCTATGTTCACTACACATGCTCAATCTAATGACCTTCCTATCATAATCTAAAAAAGCCCCATGAATAGTCATCCAATCAATGCCTAATATCAACCCAAACCTAGATAATCCCAGTACAAACAAATCATAATCAAACTCGACCCCTAAAATAAACAGCTTGAAACCCCTACACAACATAGACAAATAAGCCGATCCTCCTACATGGTTTGACATAACTACAAGATCCATGGCTATACTATTGTGTAAGTATATGTCATCAACAAGTTTACTAGAAATGAAAGTATGTGAAGCCCTAATATCGAATAAACCACGAATAGATAAACCAAAAAGAGTCAACATACCTTCGATCATCACGTTCTTACCCAGTACACCACTGGCTCCACACTCGATGTAGGGACTGCTTCCACTATATAAGCCGGAACCACCTAAGTAGAAGCTCTCGGTAGTGCTGTTCAATCTCACTTCACATACCCAAACTAATCGTAACTATAACACTTAATTTTTGAAAGATCTGTCTTGCATTCCTTCAACGAATGCCCCCTCATGTCACACTTCTTACAGTGCACATCCTTCTTCCATATCCTTCCTTTAGGTCCAAATCCTCCCTTCTTCTGATTTTTCTGATGCCCTTTCTCTACATCCTTCTTAGTTTCTTGTTCCTTAGCTCCCTCCGTAGAGATGGTGTTTAGCACTAGACCCTCATATGTAACCCATAGGAATGTGACTCAAAGCAAAACCTTGGAGAGGCCTGTACAGCCCTTTATCAAACTTTTAAGCCTTCTTATGTGAGGTATTGATCAGTCCCATCCCGAGTCTAGCTAGCTTGTTGAACCGATTAATGTATTCTTCTATTGACAGATTTCCTTGCTTCAAGTGGATAAACTTCTCTAGCTGAACGCCTTCCTCCGCCTTAGACAAGAACTTCATTTCAAATTTCCTACGGAACTCTTCCTAAGAAATATCCCCTCCATTATTCTCATACTCAACAACCTACCACCAACTCAACACCTCACCCTGAAACCGCCATGTAGCTAATTGCATCCTCATCTCGTCAGTCAAAAACATCAAGCCAAAGATCATCTCATAAGCATGGATCCATGTCCTCAAATCCATGTAAGACTCTGTCCCTATGTATGGCTTTCCACTAAGGCTAGATAAATCTTTGCATAGCTTAGTAAAGTCTGTAGTGGTAGGTGGGCGTGTAGGAACCGCGTATGTCACTCTCTCCACATTCTCTCTAGTGGGATTTAGCTCAGCCTGTCCCCTTATCTGAAGGTATTGGTGGAACCATGTTGGGATGTTTACACTTGGGACCTCGACTACATCACCGAGTCCTAAACTACGGGATCACTCATTTTCTATCTGTGAATTTTAAGAATTTTAGCAGCAACTTTTCGCAGTTAGTATAGGCATGAATAAGAGAGATAACATGGGTACGAATCAAAGGTAGCATATGCACTAAAAAAAGATTACGATATGTATAAAATCTTTTGAAAAGCCTTTCTTTGCTTATCTTTACTTATATACATATATATTTTTAAAACCATTTGGAAAACATTTTAGAAAAACCTATTGAAAAACCATTTTTTTCAAAAAAAATCAAATGCATTCTCTCATTATGATCCTAATCCCTAAGGAACCTTGACCTGACTCCGATACCAACTGTGATAACCCGCACCTTCCGACATATCAATCCAAAGCCTAGTATGACTTCTGGACTCATGTCATGTCGAGCAGTACAGATTATAGGGGTTTTCATAACATTACAAAGAATATATTAAGAGATATAATCTAAGATATACTACACTTTTAGAACTTATAATGGAAGGAACACAACATATAATACTGAATCTCAAAAAACCAGTACGTGGACCAATACAGAGTACATAAAAAATATCACTCCAAGTCTGATAAAAGAAATAAAATGTACCGATAAGATAGATAAATACTATATGCACCAAAAATTGGCACAAACACCTAATAGATATTTTATAGAGAAGTAAATGAAGAATATGAAATGAAAACAGAGGAAACATGCAATTAAATAATAGAAAATCAAAGTAATAACAAGAACACAATGATTTATAGTGGTTCGACGTTGTTTACCTACGTCCACTTTGAATAGACAGCTTTATTAATCACTTTGTAAATTGAGTACAATGGGGATCAGATGAAAATCCTTAGTTATAATAGAGTATAAAGAAACTAGTAGCATAAAGTCCTGAAAATGAACAATCAAGCCTGTATTTATAAAGGAAGATGGTGAAATATCTCCTTGAAAATTCGACAGAAGGATCTCCAAAACCACATGGACCCATAAGAGGGATCGTATGGCCCAAATCCCAAGGAATAAGAATCAGAGCCAATCCCTATTTCGGAGGAATTTGGGAATGCGATCCCTATGGGAGCTTTCCCATGTTGTAATATGCTTAGCCTCCAAGTTTCATGCTAGTTGAACTTGAGTTATTGCTTGATCTTTGCTACAATGTGAATTATTACCTGACTCTGGCCAATCCCTATTGAGGGAAGAGGGTCAATTCCTCTTGCTTAGTCCTTTTGAAGTGCGATCCCTAGGTCAGGCTCCATAGGGTCCCCACGTCTTGTTTCCAAAATTTTATATGCATTGGACTTATGGATCTTGAGATATTGATTGTTTCATATTGACTTGCACTTGTTTGGCTGAAATATGCCGATCCCTTTTCTATGTTAAACTATATTCCATACTTTGAACATTCTGCATTGCATATCTCTCTATTTTTTTTGATTACGGCTTCATATTATCACCTTTACTTGATCTTTGGACCCTACAATCATCACTCTGGACTTACAGGCCTTGACGACAGTCGAATCTAACTTGTCCAATCAGTTCGAATATAGCCGGTTCAAAATGCTAGATAACACTTGCCCTCCAAAGTAAGTCTTGTGCTGAACATAATGTGCTTTGAATCGAAGCAAGTTAGAGTCATTGATAAGAAATCCATCCAGTCTTCTGAATAGTCACTATCCTTCTGTCGAACTATTTTCCCAAAGTGTTGAATCTCTCTTTGATCGTCATGACACTTGGTTGATTTCCAATAATATAAATTTAGGATTATATTCCGTCAGTTGATATCTATGTCCAGTTCTGCGAGACTAGTAAGCTTTGGCTATCTGATCTAGTCTCGGCCTTGAAAGTTTCAGATTTGAATTCAATTTCTGTCGATTTGAAAAATTGAACTTTTAGAATATACATGTGCACGTTCGGGTACACGTTTGCATGCTCATGAGTCGTCACCAATTTTCGTTTAGTTATATGCAATTCATTGCATTTTATATTTACTTACTTTATATAGTTTTTTAGATACATGTTTGCATGCACACTCTCGTTTTCTTTTATGTTTATAGGGATCGGCATTCTTTTAGCCGATCCTCCTCCTTTCTCTTTCTCTCTCCTTTTTTATGTTCATAGGGATCGGCATTCCTCTAGTCGATCCCCCCTCCTTCTTTTTTTTAAACATAGGGGTTGGGTTTTGTTCCCTTAGGTACGGATCATACCTGATCCCCATAACTTGGTGGACATAACCAATTTTCCACCTCGTAAATAAAGAAAGCAAGTCAAACACTTGGATTCCATATATAAGCCAAAATTTTACTTCCCTTCCTTACTTTACCTTGTCTTCTTCTCTGAAAATACTCCGAACCCTCTCTTTCTCTTTTTCATTACCTTTAACCATCTCGAATCCATCAATGTGGGTGATAACTTCCATCTTTACTCATCTAAATCATCGTTAAATGCTCTGCCACCTCCATTAACCTGCTTCATTCGTCGATTCCAACATCGAATTGCACCCATCTTTCCTTTCATGTTAGCAATCAAAATCACATAAGTAGGTTTCATTGTATATGATTTTGGATAAATGTCGGTGATGAGACGATGTGGTTGATGATTTTAAGGGTTATGAAACTGCATGTTTAGCTTGAATTGGAGAAGAAGAAGTGAAATTGTAAAATGGATGGATCGGTAGTGGAAGTTGGAGCAACGCGTGGGTTGAAAGTGACTGTGCTATAGGATCGTGTAATATGGATAAACTACTTATGCGGAATATAAACTAAGTAAGTAAATAATTAAAGAGTAAAGTAAATGACACCAGAGATTTTAATACTGGTTCGAACTCCCGTTCTACGTCCAGTCCCAGACTCGTTCTGGATTTAAACTAGCAACCCTCACTTAACCCGGAGGAATAGGTTTACATCGCCTGAGCAACCAAACATGAATTCTACCGCCTAAGCAACCGAATAGGACTTCTACCGCCTGAGCAACCGAACAGGACTTCTTTACAAATAACAAAAGTACCTGTGTAGCATGCTCTTTGAATAGCACTGATAAGTCAATTAAGTACAATCTTCCTATAATCTTCTCCTTTATGATATGTAGTGTAATATGCTTGAGAATTGTGGAAGATAGAGTGGTCAATCATCAGAGAATGTAAGCAGTTTGAGTGCAGTTTGAAAATAGAGAATAATATATAAGAATTCAAGAATATTAAAATCAGTTTCGATGAAATGTTTGTTGAATTCTGAAATCTATTTATAGAGATTAAAAAGTTGCAACCATTGATGAAAGATAACATTGAAAAGAAACAGGCGCAACTGTCGATTTGAAGATGTTTCTCTTCAATGAAGAGAAGTGTCTTTTCATGAAAAATAGCCGTTGAGAATATTTAGCCGGCTGAATGGATTTATTCAGCCTTCTGAAAATAAAAAATCGAAAACAGCAAAGAAATAGGCTATTTTTGGCCTAATTAAGCCGTCTAAATGAAGTCATTCAGCCGGTTGAATATTGTGAAACTATAAAATAGTTTCAGTATTCAGACGGCTGAATGATCTCATTCAGCTAGCTGAATATTGTGAAACTTTAAAATAGTTTTAGCAATCAGCCTACTGAATGAAGTCATTCAACCGGCTGTTTCAGCCTATTTTGCAAGATAGTGCATGTGTGTATATGTTTATATATATATATATATATATATATGTGTGTGTGTGTATATATATATATATGTGTGTGTATATATATCATTTCAAGAGAGATTTTAACATATTTCTAAATAATATAAAGACTCTAGATAAAGGACTATCGGCTCCAAAATACTCTGAATGCGAATCTGTAATGAATCTCCTGCATAATTGATTAGTACACACAAATATTTATTTATATAGTTTGTCACAATCAAAACAACGTAAAATTGAGATTCCAACATTCTTCCCCTTTTTGATGTTGACAACTACATAAGTATAAATAATATATATACATAAAAACTTACATTAGCATTGCTACTCCCCTGTCAATATGCATAAATATTCAACTAACTTTTCTCCCCCTTTGTCATCGACAAAAAGACAGATAAACTATATGCATAGAATCATTTGTTAAATAAAGATTATATTATATAAATAGCTCATACTCGAGATGTCATTACTAAAGAGGAATAACAATATTCATTACAACATTATATAAATAACTAGATAGAACATCATAGAAGTTTGATACAAAAAGTAGAAATATGGAAATAATTAAAACTGGGTAGAAAGAGAAGGCTCATCATCATCGGAATCCGAACTCGAAGATGACCATTGAAATGGAGATAGGTTGTGAACTTCGGGTGGTGTAGAACTGGTGCAAGAAAATTTATCCCATATTTTATTAAGAAAACCTTTTATGGAGTTGAATTCTTTTCCGTCTTCTTTTCAAGATTCTTAATGTCCTAATGTAGTTTGGATTGATTTCGGGAGAGAGTGATGATAGCTTGTCTTGAGGAGGTTTCCAGGCCAATAACTTGAATTGAGTTATCATCCTCTTCTTCTTCTTCATGTTGAGTATGCGAAGAAGAGGCAATACTAGTGTCACGAGGTTAAGGAATACCTGGTTGAACATTGTGAGACCATTATTGAAAAGAAATGATTTGTTGTGAAGGAGGCCAGTGAGGAAGACCCATCAATCCTAAAGTTTTTGCGCCTAACTCACTAATGCTTGAAAACTTGGAGTTAGGCATTGGAATGCCGAAGTTGAAAAGGATACACATAATATAAGCACCATAATGAATGGTCTTATATTTTCTTCAGATTGTGATGTCTTGAAATTAATCTAAAATGATTTTGCCCCAATTTACTAGTTGGTTGGAGTGGATTGAATAGAGGGCTTGAAAATCTCTTTTATAGACTTTTTCATAGCTTCCCGTTCAAGGTTGTAGAGAGAAAATGAAGGCATGGTGAAGAAGATGTGCTTGTGGCCTTAAGGTGCTAGATTTTAAAGCACTTAAACCGGTAAGGTGATCAGACAAGAAACGATTTGAAACTTCGTCTCTATGATCCATATCAACTTCAATATCATCTATATTAACACCTTGAAATGGACAATTTTAAATATTGCCTAATCTTTGTAAAGGAAAGAAAATTTTAGTGCCACAAACTATAGACCAAACACAATCTTGTCGATTTTGAGGATTATGGTGGTCTGGATTCAGATTAGCAAGAAATATTTTGATCAAAAGGTGATTAATTTTAACATTATTGGGAGCATACCCTATGAGATTATTGAAGTGGAATTGCTCGGCCAATTCTCTAATCCGGTAAGCCGCGAAATCATAAAACTTCATGAAAGCTCCTTCAAAGATATTGAAATTTTTAATGGAATTGAAATGGGAGACTGCAACATCATTCCAGAGCCATTGACGAATCTGATCTTCGGAAGGATCGACGGTGGATTCCCTTGTTTGTTTTGATCTAGGAGCCATTAGAGAGTTAAAAGTGGAGTAAAAGGGTGAAAATATGAGAAAGTTGTGCTAGGGTTCCGAAGTGAATGGGTAAAAGGGTGAAAATATGAAGTTATATGTAGGTGATAAGCAAGGGTAATATTGGAAGAAAAAATTGTAGGACTTAGCTTAGAAAATGCTTCAGGAGTAATTCAGCCGGCTGAATGACTGTAAACAGCCGTCTGAATTACTTCCTGCAAGAAAATAGTTCATTTTTGAACTAATTCAGACATCTGTTTTAAAATATTCAGCCGTTTGAATCTGGAAGAAAATTTATTTTCTAGATAATATTTAGCTGTCTGTTTTAAAATATTCAGCCGGCTGAAATCTAAGAAAACTTAATGTAGCCTTAATAACAAGATAAATTATAAGAACAAAGTGAATATATATATATATATATATATTTAAATAAGCAAGCAAGATTACAAAAAATAATAAGAAAATATTTAAATAGATTTGGAAGAAGAGCTTGGAGTGTGATATTCATCCGGTTCAATTTTTGTGTTCTCTTGATATGGCCTGAGTGGTGACCATCTATTGTCGCGTTCCCATGAATTCGGAGATATTGGTGGACGCTGTGGCGATAGTTCCCAAGCATTGCATCGGGACGGAGAACAAATAGGAGACGGTTGATGAACCGTGCTTTTGAATGAAGATCCATAGAATTTCAATGCGACTAGTTCTAAAAAGCTTAAACGCTTGGCGTTAACCTTTTGTTCATAATAAAGTTCACGTTGTAATTCCAGCGATTCCCTTTGGTAATGATGAATGTCATATATTTTTTCTTTGGTAGATAGTGAACCAAAAAATAGAGATCTTCTTGTTCTTTTATTAAAAATTCAATAAGCTTTGCTTCGTTCTGAATATCCTACGAAGATTCCTTCATCGGATTTTGGATCGAATTTTCCAAGCTGATCTTTTGTGTTTAAGATAAAACATTTTGAACCAAAAGTTTTAAAATATGAAATGTTTGGTTTTATTTGATGAAATAGTTCATATGGAGTGTGTTTTTGTTAAAGGTCAGATGGAAATACGATTTAGAACATAGCACTAAAAATGTTTTGGTAATGTGTTTCCATTTAATAAAGTTCTTATACATTCTTGTAACGTTCTATTTTTCCTTTCTACAAATCCATTTTGTTGTGGTGTTCTAGGAAAAGAAAAGTTATGGTAAATTCCTTTTTTATTACAAAAATGTTCAAATGCTTCATTTTCAAATTCACCTCCATGATCACTTCTAATATTCTTAATTTTTTAATTTTTCAGATTTTGAATCCTCTTTGCAAAATTCTTGATATTTTCAAAAGTATCACTTTTATTTTTTAAGAAAATAGTCCAAGTATATCTTGAGAAATCATCTACTATAAAAAACACGTATTTACTATGATTCATAGATTGAATTTGAGTTGGACCAAAGAGATCTAAATGTAATAATTCTAGTGGTTGTAAAGTAGAAAATTTTTCTTTAATTTAAAGGATGATTTTGACAATTTTCCTAATTGACATGCATCACAAATATTGTTTACTTTAAAGTTCATTTTTGGTAAACCTTATACTAAATTATTTTTTGATAATTTATTTATAGTTTTGAAATTAATATGACAATATCATTTGTGCCATAACCAAGGATCTTTTTCTTTGGCTATTAAACACATATTTGTATTATGATTTATATTCATATTTAAAACATAGATATTTTTATCTCTAAAACCTTCAAAAATAAGATTTTTATTTTGATCAAAAATGCTACACTTATTTTCAGAAAAGGAAATATTGAATCCTTTGTCACATAATTGGCTGATACTAAGTAAATTATGCTTCAAATTTTTAACTAATAAGACATCTGTAATAAGAGATGAATTAGATATACCGTTATTGCTCACATCGCCTTTGCCGATGACATATCCTTTGGAATTATCTCCAAATGTGACAGAACCTCAATTTGAGTAATTAATGTTTGTTAGCATCTCTTTATTTCCTGTCATGTGTTTTGAGCAACCACTGTCTAGTATCCATTTTCTACTCTTTTTGGATGGTACCTGCAAAATATAGAATTAACATTGGTACCCACCATTTTATTTTGGGTCCTAAGAGTTAGGTTTTAGGAAGCCAAACCCACGAGGGCTCAGAATTCCTTTTGTAAATAAAATCTTTGTTTTTATGAACAGTTTTTATAAAAGATTTTATATACTTATTTCTAATTGAAGAATTATTTGTTTTAGGAACCCAAATTTTAATTGATGTAGTAAAATTTAAATTTTTGGACTGTTTTTCTACTTTATTATTCTTTTTATGTGAAAAATTCTTTTTCTTTGGAATAATTTTAGAGGATTGTTTATATCCTAGTCCTCTTTTATTTGAAACAGTTTGAGAATTTTCTATAATTTTCGAAAGATTTTCTCTACCTTTATTAAAATTAGAGACATTTTTAGTAATGTCTTCTTACTTCGTTTTAAAGCTAGAGTTATCTAACTCTAAAATTTTGATATTTGATTTAAGGTCATGATTTTCAATTAATAAAGCATCATTCTTTTCTTTTTGAGTTTCTATCTCTTGACTTAGCGGAGAAAGTTGAGATGTCATATTAGAACAAGATTCTTGAATAACTTGAAGTTCTTCTTCTAAAATTTTCTTTTCATCTCTCAGCATTTCTACTTCGATTTCAGTTCTATTCAATTTTTTAAGAGTTTCTTTGTACTTTCTATTTTCGCTTTTTAGTTTGTCAAGTAATTCTGAATTTATTTCCAAAAGATCATTAAAAGTTAGATCACTTACCTCGTCTTTTGTGGCCATAAAGCAAATATTAATTGGCTTGTTCTGAATCACTGTCAGATTCACTTTCTGATGATGAAGATGATTCTATATCATCCCATGCGACAGAGAAAGCTTTCTTCTTGAATCTATCCTTTTTGTGCTTATACTTGTCTTTCTTTTTCTTAGGTCAGTCTTTCTTGATGTGACCTTTCTTGTGACATTCATAACATTCTAGAGCAGATGATGATGGTTTGTTATTGTTGCTGGAGTTGTTCTTGTTGTTCTTTCTAAATTTCAAGAACTTTTTGAAATTTTTAGCAATGAACGCCATATCTTCTTCATCTGAATCTGATTCATCTTTTTCTGCCTGGAATGCTATATTTTTCTTATCTTGAGCCTGTACTTGTTTTGCCTGCAGATTAACTTCATAAGACATTAGATTTCCAATCAACTCTTCTGGTTTTATGGTTGAATTATCGTTAGCTTCTTCGATTGCTAATCCTTTTCGTTCCCACTCATCCGTTAGTGAGTTGAGGATTTTTGAAACAATATCAAAATCTATGTAAGTTTTTCCTAATGCTATCAAAGAATGATATATATCTTGAAACCTAGATTACATTTCATTGATAGTTTCATCTTGCTCCATGTTGAAATTATGGAACTGATTTTTGAGCATAGAAATTTTACTTTGTTTGACTTTGTTAGTTCCTTCATGTGTAACTTTAAGTGTACGCCAAATTTCATGAGCAGTTTTACACATGCTTATTCTGTTAAACTCATTTTAATCTAATGCATAATATAACATGTTCATAGCTTTATCATTTCTAGTATCATCTAATTTTTGCATGTTAGACCATGCTGAATATTCAGTAGTAGAATAATATATTCAGATTGCATAATGTTCCAAGTTTCATAACTACTTGCTTGTATGTAGATTCTCATTCTAGTAGCCCAATAGTTATAGTTCATTCTATTAAATACAGGTGGTCGTGCAGTATATTGACCTTTTGTAAAGGTAGTGTTAGAAACAGTGCTGGTGTTGTTTTCCATACCAAAATAATATCAGATAACTATGTTACAGTTATATAAAAACCTTGCTCTGATACCAAATGAAAGCGACTGTGCTATAGGATCGTGTAATATGGATAAACTACTTGTGCAGAATATAAACTAAGTAAGTAAATAATTATAGCAGTAAAGTAAATGACACCAGAGATTTTTATACTGGTTCGAACTCCCGTTCTACGTCCAGTCTCAGTCTCCTTCTGGATTTAAACTAGCAACCCTCACTTAACCCATAGGAATAGGTTTACACCGCCTGAGCAACCGAACATGACTTCTATCGCCTAAGCAACCGAATAGAACTTCTACCGCCTGAGCAACCGAATAGGACTTCTTTACAAATAACAAAAGTATCCAACTGTAGTGTGCTCTTTGAATAACACTGATAAGTCAATTAAGTACAATCTTCCTATAATCTTCTCCTTTATGATATGTAGTGTAATGTGCTTGCGAATTGTGGAAGATAGAGTGATCAACGATCAGAGAATGTAAGCAGTTTGAATGCAGTTTGAAAATAGAGAATAATAGATAAGAATTCAAGAATATTAAAATCAGTTTCGGTGAAATGTTTGCTGAATTCTGAAATCTATTTATAGAGATTAAAAAGTTGCAACCATTGATGAAAGATAACATTGAAAAGAAACAGGCGCAACTGTTGATTTGAAGATGTTTCTCTTCGATGAAGAGAAGTGTGTTTTCCTGAAAAATAGCCATTGAGAATATTCAGCCGGCTGAATGGATTTATTCAGCCTTCTGATATTTAAAAATTGAAAACAACAAAGAAATAGGCTATTTTTAGCCTAATTCAGCTGTCTGAATGAAGTCATTCAGCCGGCTGAATATTGTGAAACTATAAAATAGTTTTAGTATTTAGACGGCTGAATGATCTCATTCAGCCGGTTGAATATTGTGAAACTTTAAAATAGTTTCAGCAATCAGCCGTCTAAATGAAGTCATTTAGCCGGCTGTTTCAGCCTATTTTGCAAGGTAGTGCATTTGTGTGTGTGTTTTATATATATATATATATATCATTTCAGGAGAGATTTTAACATATTTCTAAATAATATAAAGATTCTAGATAAAGGACTATCAGCTCCAAAATACTCTAAATGAGAATCTGTAACGAATCTCTTGCATAATTGATTAGTACACACAAATATTTATTTATATAGTTTGTCACAATCAAAACGACGTAAAATTGAGATTCCAACATGGGTATGACCGATCAGTATAATGGTTGAGATGATTGTAGGAATCAGTTTGTGGTGGATGGAGAAAAGATCGATTACTGAATGAGGTAGAGAGACTGGTTAGTAATGATGTTGAAGGATGTAAGAGGAGGGATCAATTTAATAATCACGTGGAATAAGGATCAGTTGGAGTATCACTGTAACAACCCAGGGTTTTCATAACAATTAATTATCGTCAAATGACGATTAAATTGGTTGTTATTGGCTATTGGAGTTTGTAATCGGATTGAAATTCTTTTATAATTTGGAGAATGATATGCGGGCTTTAAAATTTAATTGGCCCATGTTTATTATTTTGGTTGCCGTGATAATCATTCACTACCATTCCCTTCTTTTAAAAATTCGACCCGTTCCCCTTTCTTTCATTTTCTCATTCACAAGCCCTAAAATAAATGAGAGCGAAAAGAGAAATGGCGGCTCCAATTATTCGTGGCTGATAGGGTTTCGATTTGTCAATTTTGAACGACTTCGTGATGCCACGGCTTCGTCTCAGATCGGCTGCTTCTAATTTCGTCGAAATAGGTGAGTAATTTATACTCACATCTAATTCAAATTTTAATGATTTCTGGGTTGTTTAAATTCATGACTTTCGTTGTTTAAATTCTTGGGTTGCCGATGATGTTCACTGGTTTTATATAGGGTTCTAATTCCCTAAATTGTCTTTGACATTTTAACTCTGGCTTCGGCTCTTGATATTGTTCGAACTTGTTTTGGTTGACTTCGACATTAACTTGATTCTTTGACACTGTTTTCCTTGCTCACTGACTTTGATTTTGAACTGCTTATTTCTTTTTGACTTTGGCTTTGAAACATTTTTCAATGCTCGGCCCACTTTGATTTGAAACTGCAGTTCCATTATCTCTGTAGCATACTGTGGCATTGCTTCACACACACACACACACACACACATATATATATATATGCATTCATGTTTGTATATATGTGACTATTTGTCACACTATTTCATATATATGCATTTGTCTCCTGTGCATAGCATATTGAACTGTGCTTGATATTTGCTGTGCATTTGTAGTTGTACTTGGTTGTATGCATTCATTGTTGGTTGATTTGGTAGTTGTGTATGTTGCCTCGAGTACATGTGTGTACTGTCTTGAGTTTTGTTTACTTAATGGCATTTGGTATTTATTTGAGCTATAGTTTCAGTTGCAAGTGCATTTGTAGTTTAGCTCTTGTTTCATACAGTAGTTGCTCCATTGTATATTCACTTGGTTTGGTTGCTTGTGAGTTGCATCCCCTAAGTACTTGTCTGGTTCATGCCTTGATCACTTTGTAGTTTGGTCAGAACTATTGTAGTCTTCACTGGTGCACGTTACCAGACCTGAAGTTTGCATCATTGTGTAGCCTTGTCCTTTGTTGCCTCTGTTCATCTTGAGGTCTGGATGTTGTTTCTCGGGTTTGAATCTGGTTTTGGTGTTTTGTTGGTCTATAGCTCCATGATGCCACCTCTGTTTCATTTTGTTCTTGGACATTATCCACTAATTGGAGCTTGTTGTATTCTGATTTGTATTCACATGAGTTTGAGTTCATTGTGTAGCCTGGTTGACTTTGGCGATCCACTGGTTTGCAACTGCAGTGGCATTGTGCATTTCATTTTGTAACTGTGTTATTTTACTTTGAGACAAATCGTTCATCTTAGTAGCTTCGAACTCTGCATAGTACTTATGCATTGAGTCATGTTGCTGTTTAGATGTTGTATTGTTCTATTTTGGAAAAACTGCCTGTTTCAATTTGCTTGTGGTTTTGGGTTGTAGCCTTGTTCTGTCCACTGTTTAAGTTATGTGGCTTTGGGACAGTGTTGTTTCACTGTTTTAGTTACCTGTGCATTGTTTTTACTTTGAGTCTCGTTCAAGTCTTCATGCATTTTTACTGAGATAGTGTATAGATGCATTGTATTCTTATTGTTGCATTTGTTTTGGGTAGGACTACCCTTGTGCACTTTGATACCTGAGCTTGTTTTGGTTTGTCGAGACCACAGTGGCATTGAGATTTGATTCCTCATTTGCTTTTGATTTGAAACTGCCATTGTAAAAAGGTTCGACCTTGAGTGCGGCCTTGTGCCTTTGTACCATTGTGACATTTGCAGTTTGATTATTGCACTTGTAATATGTATCTGCTGCCTTTGTGTTTTTGGTCATAACATTCATGTGTACCCCTGAATTTTGGCGAGGTAGTGCACGCGAGCGTGTACTGCAGCCAAATTCAGAATGAATGTTTTAAATTGATGATTTCAATTGTCGTAATTGTTTCGTGTTGCCAAATTCAATATATTTTGAAGTGTATTTTGATTTGGTTTAATCTGATGATTTTTTTGATATCTAATTATCTTTTAGATAGTTAGATTATGTGCTTTCTAATTATCATATCGATAATTAGATTTTTGTTGTTTACGCTATTTTGTTGGCTTGGATTTCACTTTGACCTTTGTAGTTTTGACTTACTGTAGTGGCGAGGCAGTGCAAGCATGCGTGTACTGCAGCCACACAGAAATTTGATTTGATTTGATCATTTTGAGATTGTCTAATTATCTATTTGATAATTAGATTATGAGTTTCTAATTATTTAATTAATAATTAGATTTTGTTGTTAATTGCTGTTAGGCAATTCTGTGGTTTTCGTATTATCTTCATTGATAATCTTTTTATTCGTCCTTGGTGATGATTTGAATTTGCTGATTTGTCATTCAACACTGTTTAGTGTTATATTTACCGTTATCCGATTTCCTTGTTAAAGGATTGGATAGAAGATTTATTGTGACTGTCGCCTATTTTCTATTTAATTATTATTGCTTCGGTGCATTAATAACTGAGTTTGAATTAGACTGACCCATGTATTATTTTCTTTTGAATTTAATACTCGGGTCAGACCGAGTTATTTCAGGTTGTAGATATCTTGCTTTGGGGTTGCTGCTTGAGCTATGAAGTCTCTTCATATCTTTTGGAGTAGTCGTCGTCATTTGTAGTAGTCAGTGTATCTGATCTAGGTTGATATGTATTCATGTATATTATTGGATAATGTACTTGTATATATAACTTTCAGAGTCGACAGTTGTAGTTGTATCATATGTATTGTGTCAAATGTATTGTAACTGACATCAGTTATATATATATATGAGACTTTTATTATCCGTGTTCCGCATTCAGCTTATCTGTGTTATTATTATATATATTGTCCTAAACTATTATGAACCATCGTAGTTCGTTTTATACTGGAATTGGGTATGTCGATGGGAGTAAATAAATAAGAGATGAAAAATAAAAATATATACCACTCCTATCGAGGTAACCAATACTAGTGTAAGGCCCAACTATGGATGGCCGCTCCTATCCAGCCTTATTCTTCGTAATAACAGACAGTATTTCTTTTAATATTCTTTGTTATTGTGAGCATAGAGGTGGGGCGTCACAGTTGGTATCAGAGCTTGGGGTTTATGGACATAATATAAAACATAACTTAGATGGAACATGTGTTACAACTATTTGTGGATGTTTTTAGTTGTGCTTTGAGTCAAAACTAAAGTTTTGAAATTTTGATGAAATTTTTAAATATCGTTATTTAAAAATAAAAGTGAAACTGTGTTTTGATGATTGAGTAATTTGTGACTGTTTATCAGAGTGCGCAGCAGAAGCAGTGACACTGTCTTCGCTGAGTACAGCTGATAACCTTTTTGATTTAAAAATCAAAATATGAAATTGATATGAATTTCATTTGTTGTTTACATAGTTGGGTTATTTTGTTTCTTTGAAAATTTCGAATCCGATTTGAGGATCCGAAGCGATTGCTGTTATGTGATTTTGTTGAGGTTTTTGCTGTTTTAAATTATCTTCATTGAAGATATAATCTAGTGATTTCTTTGTGCATTTTGTAGTGTACGTGCAAATTTGAGTTGCACGTTACCGCATTAATTTTACGTTGAACCGGTGTTTGGTTTAAATGTATTTTGTTGCCGTTATTTTATAACGGGATTTTTACATCGATGCTAAATTTTTGAAGCACGGTGTTTTGTTAACATTTTTAATGAATGAAAATTCACTGGTATTACATTTTGATGTGAATTATTTTGATGAGATTTTGACGTATAAAAATTATTGTCTCTTTGGCTTCAGTAACCGTCAAATTTTAAAAGTGGATTTTCAAGCGGTTAGCCCGCAATGCTTATTTTGAGGTTCGTTTTTACGATGTTTTGGGAAGTGCAATTTCCTTATCGAATTTGCAATAGATGTTGCTGTTTTAATCACGTATTTTAAAATCGTTTTAAAATACAATTTTTTTACAGTTTATGCTTTCAAAAGAATGAGGAAGCTATTTAAACGCTTCAGCAAAATTGAGGACTATGAACCCTCTTTTTTACTGATTCGCTTAATTCTGG
Source organism: Allium fistulosum (assembly GCA_030737815.1). Classification (NCBI taxonomy): domain Eukaryota; kingdom Viridiplantae; phylum Streptophyta; class Magnoliopsida; order Asparagales; family Amaryllidaceae; genus Allium; species Allium fistulosum. The sequence continues at coordinate 641,957,109 of CM060901.1, forward strand.
ACTTGTCCGTTTGAGAACGTAAAATGTTATTTATATAAAATATAAAAAAATTACAGTTTGCGCTTTCAAAAGAATGAGGAAGTGATTTAAATGATTCAGCAAAATCGAGGACCATGAACCCTTACTTTTACCGATTCGCTTAATTCCGGACTTTTCCGTTTGAGAATGTAAAAGTTATTTTTACAAAATACACAAATTTTGCACTTTCAAGGAAACGATGAAGAGAATCAAACGATTTAGTCAAACACGTGGTATGGGACATGTGCGTTTGCTATTTCGGTTAATTCCGAACTCGTAAATTGAAACATCTGCTATTTGATGATTCTGATGATTTGTGTGCTTTCGAGCCACTATGTTGGACCTTCGGGTCATCTGCTGGACCTTCGGGTCATTTGTTGGGCTTTCAGGTCACTCTGCTGGACCTTCGGGTCATATGTTGGACCTTTGGGTCATATGATGGACCTTCGGGTCAAATACCAGTACTAGACCTTCGGGTCACTCTGCGGACCTTCGGGTCATCTGATGTGCGCTAAAAATTTATAGTACTTGGTAGGCTTCGGCCATTTTTTGATGCACGTGCGGCGTAGCTAAAACTCGCCATCTGATGGGATCGATCCAACCTTTTATGTTGATTTTCTAGAGTATCTTAATTGATTTCTAGATATTTGTTGTTTCTAATTATCTGTAGGTAATTAGATATTTGCTGATTTGAGTTCTGATTATCGTTTGTGATAATTAGATATTTGCTGATTTGAGTTCTGATTATCGTTTGTGGTAATTAGATATTTGTTGATTTGAGATTTCTGATTATCGTTTTTGATAATCGGATATTTGTTGTTTCTGATTATCATTTTTGATAATTAGATATTTGCTGATTTGAGTTCTGATTATCGTTTGTGATAATTAGATATTTGCTTATTTGAGTTCTGATTATCGTTTGTGGTAATTAGATATTTGTTGATTTGAGATTTCTGATTATCATTTTTGATAATCGGATATTTGTTGTTTCTGATTATCGTTTTTGATAATTAGATATTTGTTGATTTTTTATTATCGTTTTTGATAATTAGATATTTGAGATTTCTGATTATCGTTTTTGATAAATAGATATTTGTTGATTTGAGATTTCTAATTATCGTTTTTGATAATCGGATATTTGTTGATTTCTGATTATCGTTTTTGATAATTAGATATTTGTTGATTTATGATTATCGTTTTTGATAATTAGATATTTGTTGATTTCTGATTATCATTTTTGATAATTAGATTTTTGAGATTTCTGATTATCGTTTTTGATAATTAGATATTTGTTGATTTGAGATTTCTGATTATCGTTTTTGATAATCGGATATTTGTTGATTTCTGATTATCGTTTTTGATAATTAGATATTTGTTGATTTGAGATTTCTGATTATCTGATGTTTTCTGATTATCGTTTTTTGATAATTAGATATTTTTGTTTTCTGATTATCGTTTTTGATAATTGGATATTCGCTAGTTTTGTTGATTATGAGATTTTTCTAGTCTATAATTGATTCTAGATTATGTTAATTTTATTGAATTGCTATTTTCTGTCTATCTCTGTTGATAGTTAGAGTTTGCTGATTATGAAGTTTGTGTTTTCTAGTTAATTGTTGGATAACTAGATATTTGCAGTTTTGCGAATTGTGATTTGTGTTTTCTAATTATCTTTGTTGATAAGTAGATTTTGTTGTTTTCTAATTATCGTATCGATAATTAGATATTGCTGTTTTATTATTTCTGTATTCTAATTATCTAATTGATAATTGAATATTGTTGATAATTGCATTTATTCAGTTTTGTCATTTTCTGATTATCTATTTGATAGTTAGATTTTGTTGAGAATTTGTGAATTTCTTTTATGGAATTAAAAGATTTCTTTGGCGTTTGTATTCCCGACTTTTATTTTTCTAGCTTAACCAGTTTATGTTAGAAAAATAATTTTTATTGACACCTTTAATTATGAAAATTGTGGGGACGCAATTTTTATAAGGAGGGGGAGTCTGTAACAATCCGGGGTTTTCATAACAATTAATTATCGTCAAATGATGATTAAATTGGTTGTTATTGGCTATTGGAGTTTTTAATCGGATTAAAATTCTTTTATAATTTGGAGAATGATACGCGGGCTTTAAAATTTAATTGGCCCATGTTTCTTTTTTTAGTTGCCGTGATAATCATTCACTACCGTTCCCTTCTTTTAAAAATTCGACCTGTTCCCCTTTCTTTCATTTTCTCATTCACAAGCCCTAAAACAAACGAGAGCGAAAAGAGAAATGGCGGCTCCAATTCTTCGTGGCTGATAGGGTTTCGATTTGTCGATTTTGAACTACTTCGTGATGCCACGGCTTCGTCTCAGATCGGCTGCTTCTAATTTCGTCAAAATAGGTGAGTAATTTATACTCACATCTAATTCAAATTTTAATGATTTCATTATGTAGCCTGGTTGACTTTGGCGATCCACTGGTTGGAGCTTGTTGTATTCTGATTTATATTCACATGAGTTTGAGTTCATTGTGTAGCCTGGTTGACTTTGGCGATCCACTGGTTTGCAACTGCAGTGGCATTGTGCATTTCATTTTGTAACTGTGTTATTTTACTTTGAGACAAATCGTTCATCTTAGTAGCTTCGAACTCTGCATAGTGCTTATGCATTGAGTCATGTTGCTGTTGAGATGTTGTATTGTTCTATTTTGGAAAAACTGCCTGTTTCAATTTGCTTGTGGTTTTGGGTTGTAGCCTTGTTCTGTCCACTGTTTTAGTCGTGTGGCTTTGGGACAGTGTTGTTTCACTGTTTTGGTTACCTGTGTTTGCGCCAAAAATGGTCACAAACCCCAAGTATTGTGAAAGCACTAGTGTATGAATACAAACCAGCAATATTCAAACACAAATCTCAGATCTAAGAAAGCAACAAACAGCAATCCAGAAATAATGAACAGTGACACATAATTTATAGTGGTTCGGCTATCTCTGACCTACGTCCACTTCAAGGTTTTTATCTTTTATTGATTATCCTTGCTGGTTACAGATGATTACAGCAGTTACAATGAAGAATCTCGAGTATAACAGCAATAGAAAGAAGTAGAATTGAATCCGGCAGAGTCTGGACGTTGGATGAAGAAAAGATCCCTTTTCTGCAAGCTTCAGGGGGCTATTTATAGGCGTAGGAGGCTGAGATCGCGCCCAAACTTCAGGAGACTTCTTTTGGTACGTGAGGGGACCCACGCGACCGACCCCACCAAGTTTCGACTCGATTTGTGATCGATACGAAATTATTTCGTATCCATCAAAAAATGATCCAATCGAGCTGAAACTTGGCAGGGACATTCTTTATCTTGTACGCAAGCTACTGTGAAAATTTCATAGCATTTGGACCTGTAGATCGTGAGATATGATCGATACGAATTGAAGTTTCTCGGTTGGCTGTTTGCTTCGAGTCCATCACTTCGAAACCATGCCTTCGAATCGATGGTTGCACGTGATAACGCGACGACGTGGCGCGCACTCCTCTCATCGATCCGCCTTTTGCTCCGAGTTGACCGTGTCGCATCCACGAATATCGCCTTGTTCGTATCAAAGACCATTGGCTCGTTTGAGTCAATAGCCGTTATATAGCTCGAATCCATAAATAACGTGTACTTCAAATCAGTTTACAACGTGCCCACTTCGTATCGATGGAGGTGGTGTTGTTCGCATCGATGGAAGTCGTCTCCATTCGATCGATACGAACATGCGTATTTGTGATGGATACGAAGTGAGGACAACCGATGGATACGAACCAAGGTTCTCTGGTGGATTCGACCAAGTGCCTGATTGGTACGAACACAAGCTTGTGGATGGATACGAAATAGATCGACGCGAACCGTTATGCGACGATGGATACGAAGAATGATGGATTCAAACTACGCAAACATGATGGATACGAATCTGATCGATTCGAACAGGTTGTTTCTGATGGATACGAACATCACATTTTACCTAACTTATATCGATCATATCTCACTCATACGAACTCCGATTAACCTGAAACTTGGAGCACTGGCTTTTATGGCTTTGATTGTCATGTCTTGTCAATTGTAGCCCGATCCGGACTCGGACGAAATTCACCGATATCCACAGTGAACCTGCGATGCACAACCGATATTCATGACTAGTAATCATTGATTTTCAGTTAATTTTGGGTACCTCAGCTTTGCTAAAAGTTGGGATAACACTTTGCCCCCCAAAACATGCCTTTTGGTAAAAGGTGTGTTTTGTTCAGTCTCAAATTGAATGTAGTGAGTTCATGTTTTATTCAGAGCTTATAGTATTTTCAATCAAGTCCATGGATGTTCGAAGCCGACTCGTTATCAATTTCTTCCAGTTGGTGTTGAGAATGAAATTCTACAGTCTCTCCGTATTATCGATGGTCACTCTGAACCCTTGCCAAGCCCATTCCAGACTTAGCGATCGAATAGAAAGATCCTATTGCATTCCGACGTTGCTTTCTATTCCTTGCACTCTGCCCCCGGTTATGGCGTGAAGCGATGTCTTGGTCATTCTGGACCGATCGTAGCCTCTCCGGGCTCCTGCTGGATCCCATCCTGTCACTCTCCGGTGAAGGGGAAACAGCATTAAGTGAGCCAATCCTGTCGCTCTCTGGCGAAGCGACTCACTTCTTGTACTCCGGTTCAGTGTATCTAAACGTTAAGCGATGTCATGGCCTGAATCGTGGGCCGATCATAGCCTCTCCGGGCTCTTATCGAATCCCGATTCAATCACTCTCTGGTGAATAGGAAACGATGCTTAAGTGAGTCGATCCTGTTGCTCTCCGGCGAAGCAACTCACTTCTTGCACTCCGGACCCCGCCTCTCCGGGTAGGGTCATAAAGCGATCATGTTTATATTAGTATTTAATACTCATCCTTTAACTCTCCGGTCAAAGGTTTATTTCAAGGAATTCAAGTTTATTTATTAAATTCAGGTCCTAGATGTTCAATCTCAAACACCAGGGAAAACTAAACATTGCCTCTCCGGGCAGATTGGTCTATCTTCATCTCAGAGCATGCCTAGAGATCTCTCTGGTTCCCGTACATGAGTAAGTGGAGTAGCCGTTTATTCTGAAAACAAATTTAATGAAATTATTTGACCAAAGTCCAAATCCTGAACTTAGCCCGTGCCATCTTAATCAGTTGATGACGAGTCGCGATCCCAATCCAGGATCGTTTCTGTTAGGTGGAGGCGGTAGTTGTTCAGGCCTTACCGCCGCTGCCCGTTCTCTGACATATTGTGGCAATCTACCATTCCTGGCATGTTCTTCCACCTCATCTTTTAGGTGGCGGCATTCGTCGGTTGTATGCCCATCCAGCACATAGAATATGCAATATTTTTCGGTTCTACGCTCCCGCTCTGTGGGATCTCTCCTGGGTAGTTTTCGATAGGGGAATTGCCCCCGAGTTTCAGTGTAAATTCGTTCCAGGCTTGCTGCCAAATCTGTGTATTGCCTGAATCTGGGCTCTCGGAATTTCTTCCGTTTATCAGGACCATCATGTGTGTCATCCTGCTTTCTCTTTCCTTTGTCCGCCCTGGGATGTTCCCTGGCGGTTCCTTCGCCTTGTACAGCGTTTATTTCCTGCCTCTCGGCTTGTGATTCTTCTAGTCGAATGAATCTTTTAGCTTTATGGTAAAACTCTCCAAGATCTTGCGGTGGGTCTCTCTTTAAAGAGTCTTTGAATTCGGTGCCTTCTCCAACTCCTGCCACTACCGCCATCAAAATCATCGATGGATCCGGGCGATCTACAGAAGTCACCATTGCATTAAATCGTAGCAGAAAATCTTTTATGGACTCTCCGATCCTTTGTTTTATTGATGTCAAAGTCATCACACTCTTGGGTCGCTTCACGTGGACCCTAAACTGTCTCATGAAGCAATCTACAAGCTCGCCCCATGTTCTGATCGATCCAGTTTCTAATTGCCTGAACCAAAGTGCAGCCAAATCTGACAAGTATAGAGGGAAGCATCGAGCCATCACATCCTCGGATGCCCCCAACACTTCCATGTGCCTGATGTACCGAGTGATATGCATTGTTGGGTCTGACTTCCCATCATAAGGATCTAGCATAGGCAGTTTGAATTTTGGAGGGTTCCTTGCATTCCTAATATTCGGGGCGAACGGACTCCGACTAACTTCCTCTAGTCCTCCATTGGACAAACCTCCTCTCATCAGTCGTCGGACTAATCCAGCCATCTTTTCATCTCCATCCTGGGGTTGCCCTCTTGGTCTTGAAGGGTATTCTGGTACGTACTCTTCGTGTGGCCCGTTAACATCAGCGTTGGCTCCATCTTGTTGAACTCCTTCCAAAGGTCCTCCTACGTTGGATCCTGCGGGCCTGCCCCCAAGCCCTTGTTGATTGCCTTCCGGTTCTGTATTCTGTCTTCCATTGGGTTCCATAACCCTAGCTCCTTGTTCCACATTCACAGCCGATGTAGCTGGTCCAAGGTTCTGTGTCCCTGCAGCTCTCATCTGCTCGAAGAAAGCCTGCATCATATCCTGTTGGCTCTTCATTATTCTTTCATGCATCAGATTGGTCATGGTCTCCATTTCGTCTCTAGTGATGTAGATCGAAGCTGGTTCTTCTCCAGCACCAGAGGATGCCTCTTGACTTCCTCCTTGTTGGCTTCTCTCAGCTCTTTGTCTCGTTTGTCGAGTCATTGTCTCCCAAATCTGATCCCTTCAAGCCTTTAAATCTGAACTCTGAATTTGATGTAGCGGGTGCTAGTTGTTCTCAGTGAAAGCACCAAAGTGTTTGCGCCAAAAATGGTCACAAACCCCAAGTATTGTGAAAGCACCAGTGTATGAATACAAACCAGCAATATTCAAACACAAATCTCAGATCTAAGCAAGCAACAAACAGCAATCCAGAAATAATGAACAGTGACACACAATTTATAGTGGTTCGGCTATCTTCGGCCTACGTTCACTTCAAGGTTTTTATCTTTTATTGATTATCCTTGCTGGTTACAGATGATTACAGCAGTTACAATGAAGAATCTCGAGTATAACAGCAATAGAAAGAAGTAGAATTGAATCCGGCAGAGTCTGGACGTTGGATGGCGAAAAGATCCCTTTTCTGCTGGCTTCAGGGGCTATTTATAGGCGTAGGAGGCTGAGATCGTGCCCAAACTTCAGGAGACTTCTTCTGGCACGTGAGGGGACCCACGCGACCGACCCCACCAGGTTTTGACTCGATCTGTGATCGATACGAAACTATTTTGTATCCATCAAAAAATGATCCAATCGAGTTGAAACTTGGCAGGGACATTCTTTATCTTGTACGCAAGCTACTGTGAAAATTTCATAGCATTTGGACCTGTAGATCGTGAGATATGATCGATATGAGTTGAAGTTTCTCAGTTGACTGTTTGCTTCGAGTCCATCACTTCGAAACCATGCCTTCGAATCGATGGTTGCACGTGATAACGCGGCGACGTGGCGCACACTCCTCTCATCGATCCGCCTTTTGCTCCGAGTTGACCGTGTCGCATCCACGAATATCGCCTTGTTCGTACCAAAGACCATTGGCTCGTTTGAGTCAATAGCCGTTATATAGCTTGAATCCATAAATAACGTGTACTTCGAATCAGTTTACAGCGTGCCCACTTTGTATCGATGGAGGTGGTGTTGTTCGCATCGATGGAAGTCGTCTCCATTCGATCGATACGAACATGCGTATTTGTGATGGATACGAAGTGAGGACAACCGATGGATACGAACCAAGGTTCTCTGGTGGATTCGACCAAGTGCCTGATTGGTACGAACACAAGCTTATGGATGGATACGAAATAGATCGACGCGAACCGTTATGCGACGATGGATACGAAGAATAATGGATTCGAACTACGCAAACATGATGGAAACGAATCTGATCGATTTGAACAGGTTGTTTCTGATGGATACGAACAACACATTTTACATAACTTATATCGATCATATCTCACTCATACGAACTCCGATTAACCTGAAACTTGGAGCACTGGCTTTTATGGCTTTGATTGTCATGTCTTGTCAATTGTAGCCCAATCTGGACTCGGACGAAATTCACCGATATCCACAGTGAAACTGCGATGCACAACCGATATTCATGACTAGTAATCATTGATTTTCAGTTAATTTTGGGTATCTCAGCTTTGCTAAAAGTTGGGATAACAACCTGTGCATTGTTTTGACTTTGAGTCTCGTTCAAGTCTTCATGCATTTTTACTGAGATAGTGTATAGATGCATTGTATTCTTATTGTTGCATTTGTTTTGGGTAGGACTACCCTTGTGCACTTTGATACCTGAGCTTGTTTTGGTTTGTCGAGACCACAGTGGCATTGAGATTTGATTCCTCATTTGCTTTTGATTTGAAACTGCCATTGTAAAAAGGTTCGACCTTGAGTGTGGCCTTGTGCCTTTGTACCATTGTGACATTTGCAGTTTGATTATTGCACTTGTAATATGTATCTGCTGCCTTTGTGTTTTTGGTCATAACATTCATGTGTACCCCTGAATTTTGGCGAGGTAGTGCACGCGACCGTGTACTGCAGCCAAATTCAGAATGGATGTTTTAAATTGATGATTTCAATTGTCGTAATTGTTTCGTGTTGCCAAATTTAATATATTTTGAAGTGTATTTTCATTTGGTTTAATCTAATGATTTTGTTGATATCTAATTATCTTTTAGATAGTTAGATTATGTGCTTTCTAATTATCATATCGATAATTAGATTTTTGTTGTTTACGCTGTTTTGTTGGCTTGGATTTCACTTTGACCTTTGCAGTTTTGACTTACTGTAGTGGCGAGGCAGTGCACGCGTGCGTGTACTACATCCACATAGAAATTTGATTTGATTTGATCATTTTGAGATTGTCTAATTATCTATTTGATAATTAGATTATGAGTTTCTAATTATTTAATTAATAATTAGATTTTGTTGTTAATTGCTGTTAGGCAATTCTGTGGTTTTCGTATTATCTTCATTGATAATCTTTTTATTCATCCTTGGTGATGATTTGAATTTGCTGATTTGTCATTCAACACTGTTTAGTGTTATATTTACCGTTATCTGATTTCCTTGTTAAAGAATTGGATAGACGAGATTTATGGTGACTGTCGCCTATTTGCTATTTAATTATTATTACTTCGGTGCATTAATAACTGAGTTTGAATTAGACTGACCCGTGTATTATTTTCTTTTGAATTTAATACTCGGGTCAGACCGAGTTATTTCAGGTTGTAGATATCTTGCTTTGGGGTTGCTGCTTGAGCTATGAAGTCTCTTCATACCTTTTGGAGTAGTCGTCGTCATTTGTAGTAGTCAGTGTATCTAATCTAGGTTGATATGTATTCATGTATATTATTCGATAATGTACTTGTATATATAACTTCCAGAGTCAACAGTTGTAGTTGTATCATATGTATGGTGTCAAATGTATTGTAACTGACATCAGTTATATATATATATATATGAGACTTTTATTATTTGTGTTATTATTATATATATTGTCCTAAACTATTATGAACCATCGTAGTTCGTTTTATACTGGAATTGGGTATGTCGATGGGAGTAAATAAATAAGAGATGAAAAATAAAAATATATACCACTCCTATCGAGGTAACCAATACTAGTGTAAGGCCCAACTACGAATGGTCGCTCATATCCAGCGTTATTCTTCATAATAACAGACAATATTTCTTTTAATACTCTTTGTTATTGTGAGCATAGAGGTGGGGCGTCACAAGTATCACTTGAAAGAGGGATCAGTGGTTGAGTGTATGAGGAGGGGTCGATTATAGATCCTTCGAGAGGAGTCGATTGTGATAAGATAAAGGGATCGGTACAAATAGGGATCGGTTATTTGCTTCATAAGAGGGATCAATTGTATGATTAAGTGGAGGGATCGAATATGGGTACTTAGCCGATTCTAAGTTTTTGAATTGAACTTGAACATTTGAGCAAACCAACCCTAATTCACTTGCATGAACAATCATAACCAATCCTGTAACGGCTCCGGAGCTTATAACAACATTAAGTAAATAACACAGCGGAAAAGAAGAATATAGATACTCAACATCTGATACAATATCCAGATACAATGATGATTCAATGAATATCTATATACATCAGAGATATGATACAAGAAATAGCAGCGGAACAGAAAACAATAACACCAGCAGCGGATAATCTCCATCTTCAAAACGCCAATCAAGATATAGCTTGAACTCTCAATAACGATGCACAAAGATTAGCAAGTACGGTCCGATCCAAAGACTGAACTAGCTCCAGATAATCTACTCAACCTGAATATCTGAGAAACCCAACTCTAGACTGCCCGTGTGGAAAATAGTGGGCACCCAGAGTTTAGGAAGGAAACAATAAACTCCGGATCAGTCATAGGACTGGTGTGAGCAACAAAAACAGTTTATCTTTAAAACAAATAGCAAGAGAATTTTAAAGTCAATTCGCAATGCTTTTAGAAAATGAAACTACCATAAGACCTCCCGCCACACACACAATGCAAACGCAGACTTGGAGGAGATTTCTTCTTATGATAGTCAAAGATGCTTACTACGCAAAATCAAATTATTTTTGATATTATTATTAGTGCATAGTGGAAAACATTTCGAAAGTAGAATATAAATCTTAGCCAGCATAGGTACCATTATATTATGCCTGCTATAGCTGCCTCCTGAGGAGACAGGTTCTACAATTTGCAATCGTAAAGGCTCGTATTGTTTCTTTGGATTTCCAACAAATGGTCAGGCCAAGGAACTTCCCATTGCCACATGGAAACGCCTCTGGATGGACGTCCCGAGAACCTAACCGGATCTCTACCAACACAAGGCCGGGTTACCTCTGCAAAAATAGGTAACTACTGACACGAGTATGCCATCTCCCTGTTGTAACAACCTTTAACCGGGGCCCCGAGCAACAAATCACAAAGTAAGATATATATATACTTGCGACATCCACATAAGTTAAGTATCTGGGCTCCATACCATGATACCACTTCTATCCAGAAGGAAATGAACATACCCAAAGGGGCGCTACTCCCTATAACCTTGCTGCATCTTTCCTGTTTTGACCATTCCGGGTTGTGAGGTTCGGCGAAGTCTCGTCCACAAAGCTACGCTTTGTCATAAAGCCATGCTTCGGGTCAAACAAATGATCAAAGTAATGATCACAAAGATAAATGATCAAACAAATGATCATATCACAAATGATCAAACAATGATCATTTCACAGCAACACTCAGCATGTCACATTACCAAATTGGGAATATATCGCTGATAACCTTCAACAACATAACCTCTGAGCTCGTACGTCTCAAAGAAGGGTGTTAAGCTAAGAGAATAAATTCTCCGCCACCAACAGAAATGTATTTGAAAGAAATCGGCTTTATATCTCAAAGTGTAATGTCAGACATGTAACCATACAAGTCTGTTCCGGGTTCGAACAGAACCGAAGGCACTTCTTACGAAGCCCTTGCAATTCCGGGTATTCACAATCCCGTCCGGACTTCCCATCACAAAGGGTGATAAAATCTCTATACCGGGGACCAGTCGGTGCAGAGACATTCGACGAGTTGTCCTTTCGTTTTCGTGAATATCCGGTCTTCACCACCGGTCTTCAAATGCTATCCATATACGACGTATCATTATTCGAAATGGGTTATACGACCCAAAGGTCCTTTCCCGGCTAACCCGAATAACGAGCGCAATCTTTAAAAACATATGGATATTGGGATTTCAATTAAGTCACAACTTATTACCCAAAATCTTCTTTTCGAATGGTTTAACAAATTACCATTTCCAAATCTTTAAACAAAAAGATTCATTTTAACAACCTACAATGGTTTAAAACAATTTCCTCACTTTTATCTTTTAAACAAAAGATTCATTCACAGATTTTTTTCAAATCAATTTCCATTTCAACTCGTTAAATCTTTAAATCAAAGATTTAACTTGTAGCTTTCAAAACAATTTCATTTCGAATGGGTTAAACAAATCACCATTTTAAATCTGTTGACAATAAACCGATTTAATTCATGGCTTTCAAAAACATTTTCATTTCAATTTCAAACTTGAAACCTTTCAACACAAATTGGAAGTTCATTACTTACGTGAAAGCTTTAATTATTTGAAAACAATTAGTTTTCATTTTCAGAAAAATCCAATTATATTTCACGAGTTAAAACTTTTGAATTTAAATTCAAATTCCCAAATCAATACTTTAAAATAGTTTAACCCATATATAACTGGTATAACATCTTTAATTCCTAGTTTCAAATCTTAAGATTCAATTTCAAACTTGAATTCAAATTTAAATCCAATTATTTAAATTTTCAAAACTCGATTAAGTTATTCAAAATAACTTTTATCCTTGAAAACTCATTTCAAAAGCTTTTCACTTTAAACCGAAATTTCTAATTTCAAAATCAATTAAAATTTCAATTTCAAAAACATCAGATTTAAATTATCTGTGACTTAACCGATTTCCACATGAAATCCATATTTGTGTGTGTATAAGTGTGGTCCAGGGTTTAACACACAATAGTGCAACATCAATTATCATAGATATATCGATAAGCGGTATAATCGATAACGCATATCTTCATTCACAGATTCATAGATAAAATAATTTATCGGTCACAAAGATTCACTATTACAATTCGATGTGGGTTTCGGATAACCAACTGGAATCCGACTCCCTGTCGCATCGAAATTCAAGTGCCGTTTTACGGGCCAAGGGGTTGCATATTCATATAACAATATATACATCACAGATACAGAAATCACAGCTAAGCACAAAGTAATCTATATCACCAAGCATCACAATCACAAACAGGGATATCAGACTGCTCAAAGCATTTCAATAATAATCAATCATCTAACGATTAGATGAATTAATAGTGTGATTATAATCAATCTATCACATAATTAAATAATTATATATTTTCCTTTAATTAATGATTAATTATCCTTAATTTAAATTAATTTATCCTTAAGTATAAATTAATTAATTAAATCTTAATCACCTTCATAGATTTATTATTTCTGAATTAATTACCTTAATTAATTTTCTTACTTAATAATCATCCCTTAATTGATTTTACCAATTAATTTACCATCAATTTCTAGTTTAATTAAGCTTTGATTTAAGATTAAATTAACTTTAAATCATTCTTTAATCACATAAATACTTTAAAAGATAAATCATTTATCTTAACTAATCACTCAATTATCATTAAAACCTTAAATTTATAAGCTTCATAATTAATCATAATTAACACATAAGTTAGTTCCAAAAGTTAAGGTTAATTAAAACAACATTTCATTTTAATTAACTTTTTAATCGCATTATACTTTAATAATTAATTTATAAATGATGATCACAAAATTAAATAGCTTAAATCTTCATTCAAATAAATTAATTAAAAACCTTTGCTAATTTTTTTTATGTAAAACTATTTTGTATCTTAACCTTCCAGACCCGAGCATTTTTAACGTTTCCCCGAGCCTGCTATAATCTTTCCCGAGCAAAAACCATTATCTGCTTCGAGTCTCCCCTCCATTTTCCCGAGCTTCCTTTCCTTTTTCTTTTTAAAGTTTAATTTAAAAAAAACTGTTATACCTTACAATACTCGCTCACCAACCCCGAGCCATCTTCCCTTATCCCCGAACATTACTTCGAGACCAGCCTTCTTCTCCAAAACTTCGAACAGCAGCCCATACCCAAACCTTCGCGTGCACGTGCAAGGTGCACATCATTCCGTCCATCTCCGATCATTGCCAAGACCGCGGACTAGTCATAAATGGTCATCTCCCTCTAAACAAACACTCGGCATCGAAGGATTTATCATGAAATCAAAATGAGCTATCAAGCTCAACTTGGAAACCCGAACTCGCAACCTAAATCAACTTCGCGACGGCGACCTCGTCCTCTGACAGCCCCTCCACTTCATCCAAAGTTGCTCCAGCGACCCCCTAACCTTTTCCCCTGGGTGCGATCAAACACGATGCACTTAAGTCGACACCATAGCCGCGTGTTCTTCGTCCAACAAAACTACCATAAAAACCCTAGTCTGACCTCTCTCTCTCGATTCTTGCAATAGGAAATTTTTTTAACATTTTTTCTGAAATCAACAAGGATCAAGCAAGCTTCATACAAAATTTTATCATCTAAAAAGTTTTCAGTTAACAGGAATGGATCAAAGTATGATTTTGGTTCATATATGAACTACATCCTGTATAGTTATCTAAAAATCATAATTCTTGTTTCAAAAATCCTATTTTTAAATGTTTATTAAAGATATGAAATCAAATTAACAATTTGAAATATTCGAATTTTAACATATGATCTCCTATCTACAGTAAAATTGAATATACAGTGTCTAAGTTACACTGTCTACATTCAAACAATTTTCCAGGCCGTGATTCCAGTTTAAACAAGTTTGTTTAACTTAAATTCTTAAGTTAAAAATATTTATATGAAGAAGTATTTAAATTTTTTCTCTGCTTTACTTTGGTTAGAAACTTGAAATACTGAAAACAAGCCATATAAATTCCCAGTGCAAACAGAATATACACAAAGTAGTTTTGTTTAAACTATTGCAAGCACATATCATAAAAAAAAACCAAACACATAAGTTAAATTTTGAAATCAGTTTGTTTACTCACAAAAATCATATTTTATAGAGTTTTAAAACAAAATGTTACTCACTTGATTAGAAAAGGAAGAACAGAGAACAACGTTTGAAAAATCTTGAATTGCTCTGCTCCTTGACTTCCAGGGTGTATGGATTTGTATTATAGTTTAGTTGATAATACTTCAGTTTTTAGCTTTAAGGAACGAACTGATGAAAATGTATGGGAAAGCAAATTTACAGGTTGATATATATAAAAGAGGAGTTGTACAGGGTATTATTTTGTACAAATACCAGAGATATTTACTTTGTTTTGTAGGCTGAAACATTACTTTGGTGGCTGATGAGTATTATATTGCGTACTTAGGATATTAGCATTAATTGCCTGAGTACTTGTTGTTCCCTTATGATATTTATTTTTCTTTTCTTCTTGCCTACTCTTGCTTTAACTCGGCTGAGAGATGATATTGCATTTATTTTACTTGGTGGCTGCATTTATAAGCTTGTACACATACACATCTTTGCATTTATTAGCTTTGTGTCCTTATGTTTCTTCATGTGCATAGATATATTACTTTGTTCTTACTTATGCTTTTTTTAATCTTTGTTTACTGTGTGATATAATATTTTTGTATAAGGTGATTATCAGTTTTCTTGTGCCAGTATCAAATGCTTTGCATTTCGGCTGATATAATAGCCTCGAGTACATATGTTTCTATTTTAGTTTTCATGCATATCCTTTTTAATGTTTTATAACAAATACATATCTTTCTTTTGTTTAATTTATATCAGCTGATTTTTCTCTTTAGTAGGCTGATATGGTTTATATGTTGCTGGCTGAGAATGATTCTCTTTTTGTATACTACAGATCTTGTATTAATTATTATTGTCCTTGTTTTCACTAGTGCAGACTTGAATATGTATCTTCTTATGTCTCCATACTTTTTCTTTGTATTGACTTCAGCTGTACAAATGAAGATATACATACTTGTTGACTTTTTATTTTAAATCTACTTACTTATACTTTGAAGATGTTTTGTGCTTACTATGCTTTGTTTTGTTTATTTACTTACTTATATATATGTTTATTTGTTTATACATATTTCTGATCCTTTTGAAATATTTTTCATATGTATACCTTTCTTCAAGTCTATGTACTTATATTTTCTTTCAGATTTAAAACTTAAACTATACTAATATATTCACTTTCTATTTTATAAAACTATAAAATTTATCTTACATATTTTTGATTCTATTTATAACTTATTGTTTGAATTGCTCTAGTGTAATCACTTTATATTTTTAATTTATCTCGTATATACTTTACAATATAAATTCAAATCTATTGTACATACATATATATTCACATATATACAATATTTATTAAATTTAAATGATTTATACAAAAAATATTTGGATATCGGGGAAACTCGCTTCCAATTATCGATTTACTATACAATTTTTAATTCAAAAATTCAATAAATTATTAATTTAAATAAATTAAAATCTAGGGTCGTTACAAACTTCCCCCTTTAAAAGAATTTCGTCCTCGAAATTCGAAGGCACGAAAGCAACAAAGATAGATAGATTCGATCTCCTATAATTCCTTAAACTTACGATATGAACTCCAAACTCAAGTCGGAATATCTCAGAATACATACTAATTTGTCCATCTTCGGACTTTGGTATTTACAAAAATTTATAATAGAATTTCAAATTTGGTTTCAAACGAAATCGTTTTATTGATTTAATTCAAATTTAGCTTCATATTCTATTAATCAATTTAACTCCATTCAAAATTTCCAATTTATTTCAAATTTCCAACTTCAAATTTCAAATTTCAAATTCATTAAAGTTTAAATCAAAAAGCTGATAAGAAAACGATGAAGACATGAAGTAAGGATCTTCTACAACGATTCGCAGGCCATCATCACACCGAAACTTCTTCTTGTAGCTGATACGAAGAAATCAAAAGAATTTGGAAACGAATCAAAGAAGATTGATAAGAAAATGTTTCCACTGTTGCAGGGTATTGACAATCTATAGTCGTATTCCCCTATCCCCTATCTCGTCCTCTTCTTGCACTCATACTCACTATCAGTGGATAGTAAGAGAATTTACTAAGACATATGAACGGATATCTTAAGGATATACTCGTTCTAGAGTTTACTTCACTCTATCTCTAATGAGCTACTTAATGTGTTATACTCCTGAGCTAAAGTTCAACCTTAGCTCTGATACCAAATGTAACGGCTCCGGAGCTTATAACAACATTAGGTAAATAACACAGCGGAAAAGAAGAATATAGATACTCAACATCTGATACAATATCCAGATACAATGATGATTCAATGAATATCTATATACATCAGAGATATGATACAAGAAATAGCAGCGGAACAGAAAACAATAACACCAGCAGTGGATAATCTCCATCTTCAAAACGCCAATCCAGATATAGCTTGAACTCTCAATAACGATGCACAAAGATTAGCAAGTGCGGTCCGATCCAAAGACTGAACTAGCTCCAGATAATCTACTCAACCTGAATATCTGAGAAACCCAACTCTAGACTGCCCGTGTGGAAAATAGTGGGCACCCAGAGTTTAGGAAGGGAACAATAAACTCCGGATCAGTCATGGGACTGGTGTGATCAACAAAAACAGTTTATCTTTAAAACAAATAGCAAGAGAATTTTAAATTCAATTCGCAATGCTTTTAGAAAATGAAACTACCATAAGACCTCCCGCCACACACAAAATGCAAACGCAGACTTGGAGGAGATTTCTTCTTATGATAGTCAAAGATGCCTACTATGCAAAATCAAATCATTTTTGATATTATTATTAGTGCATAGTGGAAAACATTTCGAAAGTAGAATATAAATCTTAGCCAGCATAGGTACCATTATATTATGCCTGCTATAGCTGCCTCCTGAGGAGACAGGTTCTACAATTTGCAATCGTAAAGGCTCGTATTGTTTCTTTGGATTTCCAACAAATGGTCAGGCCAAGGAACTTCCCATTGCCACATGGAAACGCCTCTAGATGGACGTCCCGAGAACCTAACCGGATCTCTGCCAACACAAGGCCGGGTTACCTCTGCAAAAATAGGTAACTACTGACACGAGTATGCCATCTTCCGGTTGTAACAACCTTTAACCGGGGCCCCGAGCAACAAATCACAAAGTAAGATATATATATATACTTGCGACATCCACATAAGTTAAGTATCTGGGCTCCATACCATGATACCACTTCTATCCAGAAGGAAATGAACATACCCTAAGGGGCGCTACTCCCTATAACCTTGCTGCATCTTTCCTGTTTTAACCATTCCGGGTTGTGAGGTTCGACGAAGTCTCGTCCACAAAGCTACGCTTTGTCACAAAGCCATGCTTCGGGTCAAACAAATGATCAAAGTAATGATCACAAAGATAAATGATCAAACAAATGATCATATCACAAATGATCAAACAATGATCATTTCACAGCAACACTCAGCATGTCACATTACCAAATTGGGAATATATCGCTGATAACCTTCAACTACATAACCTCTGAGCTCGTACGTCTCAGAGAAGGGTGTTAAGCTAAGAGAATAAATTCTCCGCCACCAACAGAAATGTATTTGAAAGAAATCGGCTTTATATCTCAAAGTGTAATGTCAGACATGTAACCATACAAGTCTGTTCCGGGTTCGAACAGAACCGAAGGCACTTCTTACGAAGCCCTTGCAATTCCGGGTATTCACAATCACGTCCGGACTTTCCATCACAAAGAGTGATAAAATCTCTATACCAGGGACCAGTCGGTGCAGAGACATTCGACGAGTTGTCCTTTCGTTTTCGTAAATATTCGGTCTTCACCACCGGTCTTCAAATGCTATCCATATACGACGTATCATTATTCGGAATGGGTTATACGACCCAAAGGTCCTTTCCCGGCTAACCCGAATAACGAGCGCAATCTTTAAAAACATATGGATATTGGGATTTCAATTAAGTCACAACTTATTACCCAAAATCTTCTTTTCGAATGGTTTAACAAATTACCATTTCCAAATCTTTAAACAAAAAGATTTATTTTAACAACCTACAACGGTTTAAAACAATTTCCTCACTTTTATCTTTTAAACAAAAGATTCATTCACAGATTTTTTTCAAATCAATTTCCATTTCAACTCGTTAAATCTTTAAATCAAAGATTTAACTTATAGCTTTCAAAACAATTTCATTTCGAATGGGTTAAACAAATCACCATTTTAAATCTGTTGACAATAAACCGATTTAATTCATGGCTTTCAAAAACATTTTCATTTCAATTTCAAACTTGAAGCCTTTCAACACAAATTGGAAGTTCATTACTTACGTGAAAGCTTTAATTATTTGAAAACAATTAGTTTTCGTTTTCAGAAAAATCCAATTATATTACACGAGTTAAAACTTTTGAATTTAAATTCAAATTCCCAAATCAATACTTTTAAAATAGTTTAACCCATATATAACTGGTATAACATCTTTAATTCCTAGTTTCAAATCTTAAGATTCAATTTCAAACTTGAATTCAAATTTAAATCCAATTATTTAAATTTTCAAAACTCGATTAAGTTATTCAAAATAACTTTTATCCTTGAAACTCATTTCAAAAGCTTTTCACTTTAAACCGAAATTTCTAATTTCAAAATCAATTAAAATTTCAATTTCAAAAACATCAGATTTAAATTATCTGTGACTTAACCGATTTCCACGTGAAATCCATATTTATGTGTGTATAAGTGTGGTCCAGGGTTTAACACACAATAGTGCAACATCAATTATCACAGATATATCGATAAGCGGTATAATCGATAACGCTTATCTTCATTCACAGATTCATTGATAAAATAATTTATCGGTCATAAAGATTCACTATTACAATTCGATGTGGGTTTCGGATAACCAACTGGAATCTGACTCCCTGTCGCATCGAAATTCAAGTGCCGTTTTACGGGCCAAGGGGTTGCATATTCATATAACAATATATACATCAGA
This sequence comes from Allium fistulosum, assembly GCA_030737815.1. Classification (NCBI taxonomy): domain Eukaryota; kingdom Viridiplantae; phylum Streptophyta; class Magnoliopsida; order Asparagales; family Amaryllidaceae; genus Allium; species Allium fistulosum. The sequence continues at coordinate 641,976,828 of CM060901.1, forward strand.
GATACAGAAATCACAGCTAAGCACAAAGTAACCTATATCACCAAGCATCACAATCACAAACAGGGATATCAGACTGCTCAAAGCATTTCAATAATAATCAATCATCTAACGATTAGATGAATTAATAGTGTGATTATAATCAATCTATCACATAAATAAATAATTATATATTTTCCTTTAATTAATGATTAATTATCCTTAATTTAAATTAATTTATCCTTAAGTATTAATTAATTAATTAAATCTTAATCACCTTCATAGATTTATTATTTCTGAATTAATTACCTTAATTAATTTTCTTACTTAATAATCATCCCTTAATTGATTTTACCAATTAATTTACCATCAATTTCTAGTTTAATTAAGCTTTGATTTAAGATTAAATTAACTTTAAATCATTCTTTAATCACATAAATACTTTAAAAGATAAATCATTTATCTTAACTAATCACTCAATTATCATTAAAACCTTAAATTTATAAGCTTCATAATTAATCATAATTAACACATAAGTTAGTTCCAAAAGTTAAGGTTAATTAAAACAACATTTCATTTTAATTAACTTTTTAATCGCATTATACTTTAATAATTAATTTATAAATGATGATCACAAAATTAAATAGCTTAAATCTTCTTTCAAATAAATTAATTTAAAACCTTTGCTAATTTTTTTTATATAAAACTGTTTTGTATCTTAACCTTCCAGACCCGAGCATTTTTAACGTTTCCCCGAGCCTGCTATAATCTTTCCCGAGCAAAAACCATTATCTGCTTCGAGTCTCCCCTCCATTTTCCCGAGCTTCCTTTCCTTTTTCTTTTTAAAGTTTAATTTAAAAAAAAACTGTTATACCTTACAATACTCGCTCACGTGCTCGAAGACAACCCCGAGCCATCTTCCCTTATCCCCGAACATTACTTCGAGACCAGCCTTCTTCTCCAAAACTTCGAACAGCAGCCCATACCTAAACCTTTGCGTGCACGTGCAAGGTGCACATCATTCCGTCCATCTCCGATCATTGCCAAGACCGCGGACTAGTCATAAATGGTCATCTCCCTCTAAACAAACACTCGGCATCGAAGGATTTATCATGAAATCAAAATGAGCTATCGAGCTCAACTTGGAAACCCGAACTCGCAGCCTAAATCAACTTCGCGACGGCGATCTTGTCCTCTGACAACCCCTCCACTTCGTCCAAAGTTGCTCCAGCGACCCCCTAACCTTTTCCCCTTGGTGCGATCAAACACGATGCACCTAAGTCGACACCATAGCCGCGTGTTCTTCGTCCAACAAAACTACCATAAAAACCCTAGTCTGACCTCTCTCTCTCGATTCTTGCAATAGGAAATTTTTTTAACATTTTTTCTGAAATCAACAAGGATCAAGCAAGCTTCATACAAAATTTTATCATCTAAAAAGTTTTCAGTTAACAGGAATGGATCAAAGTATGATTTTGGTTCATATATGAACTACATCCTGTATAGTTATCTAAAAATCATAATTCTTGTTTCAAAAATCCTATTTTTAAATGTTTATTCAAGATATGAAATCAAATTAACAATTTGAAATATTCGAATTTTAACATATGATCTCCTATCTACAGTAAAATTGAATATACAGTGTCTAAGTTACACTGTCTACATTCAAACAATTTTCCAGGCCGTGATTCCAGTTTAAACAAGTTTGTTTAACTTAAATTCTTAAGTTAAAAATATTTATATGAAGAAGTATTTAAATTTTTTCTCTGCTTTACTTTGGTTAGAAACTTGAAATACTGAAAACAAGCCATATAAATTCCCAGTGCAAACAGAATATACACAAAGTAGTTTTGTTTAAACTATTGCAAGCACATATCATAAAAAAAAACCAAACACATAAGTTAAATTTTGAAATCAGTTTGTTTACTCACAAAAATCATATTTTATAGAGTTTTAAAACAAAATGTTACTCACTTGATTAGAAAAGGAAGAACAGAGAACAACGTTTGAAAATTTTGGAATTGCTCTGCTCCTTGACTTCCAGGGTGTATGGATTTGTATTATAGTTTAGTTGATAATACTTCAGGTTTTAGCTTTAAGGAACGAACTGATGAAAATGTATGGGAAAGCAAATTTACAGGTTGATATATATAAAAGAGGAGTTGTACAGGGTATTATTTTGTACAAATACCAGAGATATTTACTTTGTTTTGTAGGCTGAAATATTACTTTGGTGGCTGATGAGTATTATATTGCGTACTTAGGATATTGGCATTAATTGCCTGAGTACTTGTTGTTCCCTTATGATATTTATTTTTCTTTTCTTCCTGCCTACTCTTGCTTTAACTCGGCTGAGAGATGATATTGCATTTATTTTACTTGGTGGCTGCATTTATAAGCTTGTACACATACACATCTTTGCATTTATTAGCTTTGTGTCCTTATGTTTCTTCATGTGCATAGATATATTACTTTGTTCTTACTTATACTTTTTTTAATCTTTGTTTACTGTGTGATATAATATTTTTGTATAAGGTGATTATCAGTTTTCTTGTGCCAATATCAAATGCTTTGCATTTCGGCTGATATAATAGCCTCGAGTACATATGTGTGACGACCGCCCATGACCCCTGCACCGAATCTAGAGATAGAGCGCTGTAAAGTGTGCCAGGCGACCATGGACGATTGTCAAGGTAAGATTAAAACGACAGAATCTATCGTATTACTCACAGCGCATGGACAAAATACAACAGAACATATGTATAGTGAAGCTTTACAGAACAAAATGACATCATATAAAACTCCATAATAGTTGAATACAAGCATCCACATAGTCAATACATCCAGCCTCACTACATATCTCTTAGAGAATACAAAACAGCGGAATATCCAGTACATATAATAAGAAGATAATATGCAACCCTCCAGCTCGTCTTCGATATCAGCATCGTGAGAAGAGAACAGCACCTGTCACCTGCTACCTAGTCTGCCCGTCCCAAAATGGACGAACAGCCCAAGGCAATAAGAATTAAAAACATAAAGCCTTGAGTCAGACAACAGTCTTAGTGAGCAGTAAATTAACTAACAACATACCAAAAGAGCATAAAGGAAAAGGAATAGGAATACAACCCTCCCACTCCAACCTCATTCTACAGTGATAGCCCCCAGACACACACTAAGCAGAAGCAAACATAGCAGAGCATACAATTTAAAGTAAAGCTACTATCACTCGAGTCAAGGGCGATGTTTTCCAAGTACCAAGGCCTAAATCAGATAAGCACCCAGAAAATACCGCTCTTGAGTCCGAATGACGATACAACCAAACATCCATGACTCTGGCTATCACTGTTATCATTGCTTCGATATCACCGTTAATTGAATGACCGGCACATTCTTTCAGCCGTCCGTCAAGGGCTAATGGAAACCCCGGTTCTAGACATAACTCTCGCACGTCGTCGCAGCCCGTGCCTAGGACTATCGAATCTGCCCAGAGTACTCGACCATCAACAGTTGGCCGTTGGGACTATCGAATCTGCCCAAACATACTCTTGCTTAGAGCATGCTAGAACCTTCAACAACGATGCTATCCAAGCCTCCTAGTCATCCTCCTCGACGACTATTCTCATATCCATTCATTATCTTCAACTCGAATCATATCACCGAGTTATCAACATGCTTGGAATGATCCCGTCTGGATTAGACCAAGTCTTCATCACATGCTTGCCTCGCTTCATTACATCCTCGCAAAGCCTCATCTCATCATCACATCATCAAATCTATGCATAAGAGCTTCATCATCCCGCTACATATGCTACGAGCAGCTTTCCCAATTTCAAGAGCCTTTCCCTTAGCTTTTGAATCGTCTTCGGTCTAAATCTAATCATCAATCATCTAGTTCATAACAATCAATCAAATCAAACATCAATCCAAACAATCAAGCATTCAGATATGATCTAAGTAGACAATTATAACAATAATGGCATTTTCGTAATTAAAGAGTTGAAAGTCCAATAAGCATGAAAACATGGATTATATCTCTACAAACTTGATGAATGAACTTGCATAGGTTAACATATGATAAAATGGATGTAACATCATTATGAACAATGGATCTATATGGATCTACACTTAGGATGAAGAAAATGCATGGAAATCACTATTTTATCACCAAAACGAGCCAACAATCCGATATACTCCTTTGGATCCGTGTGAGAGATAATCACCACTCACCAAATCACCTAAACAAACCCAAATCAACATGCTTCAGATCTGGACAGCGAAGGATCAAGCTTGATCTATCACAAATCCGCTTCAAATGAAGAAATCTCTCTTGAAAAGATGAAGATCTTCAATCTAAGCTATTGAATCTTCAATCTTGATCTTCGATTTGGATGGATGGAAGCACTAGATTAGAGTGGAGAAAAGAAGTGAAGAAGTGTAGAAGTCGAGCTCTCAAAATGGCAGCACTTCGTCGCTTCAAAAATCCGGATCCCAAAAATGAAGCCAACCCCCTTCTATTTATAAGCAGAAAATACCCTAAGTCGTAACTCGGCAATCTCCTTAAGTCGCTGCCGACTTAACACTATGCCGACCTACGACTTAAAGCTATGCCATCCTACGACTTAAGACAACACTATCTCCTTAACTCGGCTATGACTCAACCAGGTTACGGCCTCACTGGGTCTCCGACCTACGACTTACGAAAGGAGTACGACTTACGACTTAACTCTTCAAGTAATCTACGACCTAACACTTTGGCCTAACCCAGCGACCTAACAAACTTGCGACTTAACCCCATACGACTTAAACAACTGCCGACTCAAAAACTCACTTGTCTAACTTCTAACTCGGTCACGACTTAACACAGCAGCTTTGCCGATCTATCAGGATAAGACTCAACTACTAAGTCGTCCAGGTCTTAAGTCGACCACTATCTTAACTCGTCAGCCGACTTAACACTTAACTCACCACTATCCTTAAGTCGGTTAATACTATAAGTCGGTCAACTTCTTAGATAGGCTACTCCCTTAAGTCGGTCACTCGACCTATGCCACCCTATGACTTAACTTCCTTAACCCGGTTAATCCCTTAGGTCGTCCCAAACTATCAACCGACTTAAACCACTCCCCTATCTTCCTTAGGTCGTCGCCGACCTACCACTTAGTCATTAACTCGTCCCGACCTATTTCTTAACTCGTCCAAACTTCCTAAGTCGGCTACGACTTAAGACTTAAGAAAAATTCTACTAAAACCTGAAATGACTTAACAACAATACAACCAAAGGTCAATCATTTTAGAATGTTTTGATCCGTAAAAATACGGGTCGTTACATTCTCTCCCCCTTAGGAATTTCGCCCCCGAAATTCCAAACAAACAAGGCAATCAAAGCTATTCTGTACGCCTATCATCCATAACAATCAATAAACCATGCATCCAATTCTAGCTTAGCGTACAGAATTCTAAGACTTAGAACAAGTTACAATTTCGTTAGATGACACGACACCTTAGGGCCATACCTTGAAGAGTTCAGGATGAGCTGCCTTCATCCTCTCTTCCACCTCCCACATACAGTCGTTATCATCGTCACTCCATTGTATCTTGAGCAACCTAACTACCTTCCTCCTAAGCTGTTTCATGTCGGTTTCAACAACACGAAGCGGCTTACGAGGTCTTCTATCGACTGGATCAACTTCAAAATCTTCACAGCTATCTGCAGAAACTACTGCATTTGAGTCGTGCACATACTTCCGTAGATATGATACATGAAAAACATTGTGCACACTCGACATCTTCTCTGGTAACTCCAATCTGTAAGCGAGCTTTCCAATTCGCTCGATAATCGGGAATGGTCCAACAAATCTCGGAGTTAATTTTCCTTTCTTCCCGAACCGAATAACATTCTTCAGAGGAGAAATCTTCACAAAAACCATATCACCAACGTCGAATTCCAAATCCTTTCGACGCTTATCAGCATAACTCTTTTGACGGTCTTGGGCTGCCTTCATTCGTTGCCGAATGATTTCTATACAATCTGAAGTCTGACGAATCATCTCTGGCCCAAGCATCAGCTTTTCTCCGGTTTCCAAGACTTCCTGGAAGCTCTTCCAAAATCCACTAGTGAACAATGGGTCTCGATCGCTCACTATACTCTTCGGAATACCATGGAATCGAACTATCCACTTAACATACAACTCAGCCAACTTTGATGCAGTCCTAGTTGATCGAACAGGAATGAGTCGTGCACTCTTAGTTAGACGATCCACAATGACCCAAATCCCTTCATTTCCCGTTCTGGTTCTAGGCAATCCATCGATAAAATCCATCGACACTTGTTCCCACTTCCATGTAGGAACTTCTAATGGCTGAAGCAATCCACTTGGCTTCTTCTGTTCGGCTTTAACCAACTGGCAGTTCATACACTTGGAAATAAAATTTCCAACATCCTTCTTCATACCTTCCCAGTAGTAGGTTCTCTTCATATCCCGATACATCTTATTTCCACCTGGATGAATTGTCAACTTCGAGTGATGACTTTCCTTCAGAACTTCACTCCTCAATTCATCTATATCAGGAACAACTAGTCGTCCTTGCTTCCGAAGCCAACCCTCTCGATCGACCTCGAATCCTTTATCCTTTTCTGGATCCACTCCAGATTCCAAATCACGGATAATCCTGACAAGCTTATCGTCCCGCTTTTGGCTCTCGCCAATCCTTTCCACAAGAGAAGGTCTTATTGATAAGTTTGCCAACATCTCAGGTTCCAATTCGCATCTAGGCCTGAAGTCAAATCCAGCTAAATACTCGAGACTCTTCCATTCTGAAAACATGGCTCCCAATCCTGCATGTCTTCGACTTAACGCATCTGCTACTGCGTTACCTTTTCCCGGAGTATAAGCTATACCAAAATCATATGAGGCTAAAAACTCTAGCCAACGTTGCTGCCGAAGATTCAAATCCTTTTGGGAGAAAAGATACTTCAACGACTTGTGATCCGTAAATAACTCGAATCGAACTCCCAACAGATAATGCCTCCACATCTTCAGAGCAAATACAATTGCCGCTAATTCCAAATCATGAGTTGGGTAATTCCTTTCATGCGGCTTCAGTTGTCGACTGGCATATGCAACAACTTTATCCTTCTGCATCAGCACTGCTCCAAGTCCCGTACCACATGCGTCGGTGTAAACCACCATCTCATCATTCCCACTTGGAATAGTCAAAACAGGAGCACTCGTCAATCTCTCTTTCAGGATTCCGAAAGCTTGCTCACACTTAGCATCCCAACTGAACACTTGGTTCTTCTTCGTCAATCCTGTTAACGGTGCAGCTATCTTGGAGAAGTCTTTGATAAACCGTCGATAATATCCTGCTAATCCAAGAAAACTTCTCACATCAGATGCATTCTTAGGTCTAACCCAATCCTGGATTGCTGCCACCTTAGCGGGATCAACCGCTATTCCATTTCCAGAAATCACATGGCCTAAGAACCTCACTTCACCCTTCCAGAAGTGACACTTCGAAAACTTAGCCTTCAGCTGACGTTTCCGTAAGATCTCCAAAACAATACGCAAGTGCGTCTTGTGCTCTTCCTCCGTCCTGGAATAAATCAGGATATCATCCACGAACACAAGTACAAACTTGTTCAACTGATCTCTGAACACTCTATTCATAAGATCCACAAAATATGCTGGCGCGTTAGTCAATCCAAACGGCATTACCAGCCACTCAAAGAAACCGGATGGTGTCCTAAAAGCAGTCTTCGGCACACTATCCTTAGCCACTCTCAACTGGTGAAATCCCGTTGCCAAATCCATCTGAGAAAACACCTTAGCTTCGTGAAGCTGATCAAACAAGTCATCTATTCTCGGCAATGGATACTTGTTCTTCTTAGTCACCTTATTCAGCTCACGATAATCCACACACAATCTCAATGACCCATCTGCCTTGGTTGCAAACACAACTGGTGCACCCCACTCGGACACACTACGCCGAATGAATCCTTTCTGTAAAAGGTCATCAACTTGCACCCTCAACTCTTGCTGTTCCCTAGGCGCCATCCGCCTAAGAGGCATCACAACAGGTCTGGCTCCTTCAACTAGATCTATACGAAACTCGATCTCTCTATGCCGCGGCAACCCTTTGACTTCGTCAAAGACATCCTCGAATCTGTTAGCGATCGGCACTGATGACAGTCCATCCCGTGGAACAACTAGCGAATACATGAAGCTCATGAAGACGCCTTCTTCATGCTTACATCGTATCACAACCTTTCGCCCCCCCACATTCTCGACTGTCACTTCCAACCTTTCGCAATCAACCTTTGCCGCATACTTCCTAAGCCAGTCCATACCCAAAATAATTCCGAACCCCGCAAAGTTCAGAACAAAGCAATCACAAACAAAAGAGCAACCATGACTCGACACAACTAGACCACGGCATAACATACACAAACAAGACGAACCCCCAACTGGATTAGTCACAACCAATGGCCTATCAACAATATCCGGTGCCAAACTTAACCGGCCTACGAGTTCACTACAAACAAAAGAATGCGACGCTCCAGTATCAAACAGAACTCTAACTGGAACACCACATAGGAAAAGAGTACCTTGAACAACCACACTCTTTCCCTTCTCTTCAGCAGTAGGAGCTTTCGAAGACGACGGAACAGCTCCTAAAGCATAGGCTTGCACAATCTGCCTGTCCTTCCTCGGTTCTGGACAATTCTTCCTGAAATGCCCCGGCTTGTCACAGTTGTGACACTTCATCGGCACCTTAGGATTCTTACAATCCTTAGAGAAATGGCCCTTCTGCTGACAATTGTAGCAAGTCACCTCGCCTTTCGGCTTCTTCTGGCCATCCTTACCTTTCTGCTGCTGCTGCTTCCTCTTCTGGTTTCCACCCTGCTGTGGTTTAGATTCTCCCTTGGTAACAGCAACAACAGGTCCTTCCTTAGGAAACAGACTCTCATGCCTGAGAGCTTTCTCCACAAGCTTCTCAAATGAATCGTCCAAATGATCCACCAACTGTCTCCCAAGATAACTATCCAAGCCGGTCACAAACTTCTCATTCTTCTGATAAGCAGATTCAATATATGACCGGGCATACTTGGACAAAGCTTCAAACTCAGAAACATACTCAAGAACAGATCTTCCACCCTGCTTGAGCTCTACAAACTTCTTGAACAGAACAGACTTCTGAGCTGTAGAAATGAACTTGGCTTCAAATCTGACTTAGAACTGCTCCCAAGTAATCTCTTCTTCCGGAGTAGTGATGGTAATAGAGTTCCACCAATCAGAAGCTCTCCCTTGAAGCTGCCTCGATGCCAACTTCCTTTTAGTTGCATCATCAATTCCCAAATCACCAAAGATCCTTCTACAAGCATCTATCCACCTCTGGACCTCAATGGTAGGCTCTGTTCCCAAGAAAACCTTCCCTCCAAGAGCAGTATAATCCTTGCACAGCTTAGCAAAATCCACTGGTTTCGGAGTTTGGACTTGAACTCCAACATCAACTGCTGCCCCCGGAACTGGTATCCTTCTCATGATCGAAGTCATCATAGCTTCGAACATGGCTGCATAATCAGCAGTCTCTTCAGTAGCACGGCCTTCCCTAGCAGCTGGTCTCCCTCTTCGACTCATTCTCAATATCTATAAAAAGGAATGATTAGAACATCTAGAGAAACAACTGCATAAAGGACTCAAACCCTACTAAGCTACTATATTATATATAGTAATCATCCATCAAAATACAATTACGTCTCTCATACGTAGTTACTTCAGCGAGCGTTGGGTAAAATCGATTAACCAATGCTCTGATACCAAATGTGACGACCGCCCATGACCCCTGCACCGAATCTAGAGATAGAGCGCTGTAAAGTGTGCCAGGCGACCATGGACGATTGTCAAGGTAAGATTAAAACGACAGAATCTATCGTATTACTCACAGCGCATGGACAAAATACAATAGAACATATGTATAGTGAAGCTTTACAGAACAAAATGACATCATATAAAACTCCATAATAGTTGAATACAAGCATCCACATAGTCAATACATCCAGCCTCACTACATATCTCTCAGAGAATACAAAACAGCGGAATATCCAGTACATATAATAAGAAGATAATATGCAACCCTCCAGCTCGTCTTCGATATCAGCATCGTGAGAAGAGAACAACACCTGTCACCTGCTACCTAGTCTGCCCGTCCCAAAATGGACGAACAGCCCAAGGCAATAAGAATTAAAAACATAAAGCCTTGAGTCAGACAACAGTCTTAGTGAGCAGTAAATTAACTAACAACATACCAAAAGAGCATAAAGGAAAAGGAATAGGAATACAACCCTCCCACTCCAACCTCATTCTACAGTGATAGCCCCCAGACACACACTAAGCAGAAGCAAACATAGCAGAGCATACAATTTAAAGTAAAGCTACTATCACTCGAGTCAAGGGCGATGTTTCCCAAGTACCAAGGCCTAAATCAGATAAGCACCCAGAAAATACCGCTCTTGAGTCCGAATGACGATACAACCAAACATCCATGACTCTGGCTATCACTGTTATCATTGCTTCGATATCACCGTTAATTGAATGACCGGCACATTCTTTCAGCCGTCCGTTAAGGGCTAATGGAAACCCCGGTTCTAGACATAACTCCCGCACGTCGTCGCAGCCCGTGCCTAGGACTATCGAATCTGCCCAGAGTACTCGATCATCAACAGTTGGCCGTTGGGACTACCGAATCTGCCCAAACGTACTCTTGCTTAGAGCATGCTAGAACCTTCAACAACGATGCTATCCAAGCCTCCTAGTCATCCTCCTCGACGACTATTCTCATATCCATTCATTATCTTCAACTCGAATCATATCACCGAGTTATCAACATGCTTGGAATGATCCCGTCTGGATTAGACCAAGTCTTCATCACATGCTTGCCTCGCTTCATTACATCCTCGCAAAGCCTCATCTCATCATCACATCATCAAATCTATGCATAAGAGCTTCATCATCCCGCTACATATGCTACGAGCAGCTTTCCCAATTTCAAGAGCCTTTCCCTTAGCTTTTGAATCGTCTTCGGTCTAAATCTAATCATCAATCATCTAGTTCATAACAATCAATCAAATCAAACATCAATCCAAACAATCAAGCATTCAGATATGATCTAAGTAGACAATTATAACAATAATGGCATTTTCGTAATTAAAGAGTTGAAAGTCCAATAAGCATGAAAACATGGATTATATCTCTACAAACTTGATGAATGAACTTGTATAGGTTAACATATGATAAAATGGATGTAACATCATTATGAACAATGGATCTATATGGATCTACACTTAGGATGAAGAAAATGCATGGAAATCACTATTTTATCACCAAAACGAGCCAACAATCCGATATACTCCTTGGGATCCGTGTGAGAGATAATCACCACTCACCAAATCACCTAAACAAACCCAAATCAACACGCTTCAGATCTGGACAGCAAAGGATCAAGCTTGATCTATCACAAATCCGCTTCAAATAAAGAAATCTCTCTTGAAAAGATGAAGATCTTCAATCTAAGCTATTGAATCTTCAATCTTGATCTTCGATTTGGATGGATGGAAGCACTAGATTAGAGTGGAGAAAAGAAGTGAAGAAGTGTAGAAGTCGAGCTCTCAAAATGGCAGCACTTCGTCGCTTCAAAAATCCGGATCCCAAAAGTGAAGCCAACCCCCTTCTATTTATAGGCAGAAAATACCCTAAGTCGTAACTCGGCAATCTCCTTAAGTCGCTGCCGACTTAACACTATGCCGACCTACGACTTAAAGCTATGCCATCCTACGACTTAAGACAACACTATCTCCTTAACTCGGCTACGACTCAACCAGGTTACGGCCTCACTGGGTCTCCGACCTACGACTTACGAAAGGAGTACGACTTACGACTTAACTCTTCAAGTAATCTACGACCTAACACTTTGGCCTAACCCAGCGACCTAACAAACTTGCGACTTAACCACATACGACTTAAACAACTGCCGACTCAAAAACTCACTTGTCTAACTTCTAACTCGGTCACGACTTAACACAGCAGCTTTGCCGATCTATCAGGATAAGACTCAACTACTAAGTCGTCCAGGTCTTAAGTCGACCACTATCTTAACTCGTCAGCCGACTTAACACTTAACTCACCACTATCCTTAAGTCGGTTAATACTATAAGTCGGTCAACTTCTTAGATAGGCTACTCCCTTAAGTCGGTCACTCGACCTAAGCCACCCTATGACTTAACTTCCTTAACCCGGTTAATCCCTTAGGTCGTCCCAAACTATCAACCGACTTAAACCACTCCCCTATCTTCCTTAGGTCGTCGCCGACCTACCACTTAGTCATTAACTCGTCCCGACCTATTTCTTAACTCGTCCAAACTTCCTAAGTCGGCTACGACTTAAGACTTAAGAAAAATTCTACTAAAACCTGAAATGACTTAACAACAATACAACCAAAGGTCAATCATTTTAGAATGTTTTGATCCGTAAAAATACGGGTCGTTACAATATGTTTCTATTTTAGTTTTCATGCATATCCTTTTTAATGTTTTATAACAAATACATATCTTTCTTTTGTTAATTTATATCAGCTGATTTTTCTCTTTAGTAGGCTGATATGGTCTATATGTTGCTGGCTGAGAATGATTCTCTTTTTGTATACTAAAGATCTTGTATTAATTATTATTGTCCTTGTTTTCACTAGTGCAGACTTGAATATGTATCTTCTTATGTCTCCATACTTTTTCTTTGTATTGACTTCAGCTGTACAAATGAAGATATACATACTTGTTGACTTTTTATTTTATATCTACTTACTTATACTTTGAAGATGTTTTGTGCTTACTATGCTTTGTTTTGTTTATTTACTTACTTATATATATGTTTATTTGTTTATACATATTTCTGATCCTTTTGAAATATTTTTCATATGTATACCTTTCTTCAAGTCTATGTACTTATATTTTCTTTCAGATTTAAAACTTAAACTATACTAATGTATTCACTTTCTATTTTATAAAACTATAAAATTTATCTTACATATTTTTGATTCTATTTATAACTTATTGTTTGAATTGCTCTAGTGTAATCACTTTATATTTTTAATTTATCTCGTATATACTTTACAATATAAATTCAAATCTATTGTACATACATATATATTCACATATATACAATATTTATTAAATTTAAATGATTTATACAAAATATATTTGGATATCGGGGAAACTCGCTTCCATTTATCGATTTACTATACAATTTTTAATTCAAAAATTCAATAAATTATTAATTTAAATAAATTAAAATTTAGGGTCGTTACAAATCCTATCTTAACGAACTTGAACATATGACGATAAAGAACATCAAGACTTAATTATCCAACTTTGAATTTGAAATCGAACAACTAAACTGCCGAGACTTAGAATATAAACTAATACATAACATATGGACTTCAATAATGGACTTCACACTTTGACATGTCGATGGTCGATCCTAAAGCTTACACAATCGATTAATCTAAATGCCAGTTGAGACGGTCAGCGATGATGGTCACTCTGGTCGGAATCCAAAGACTTGTTACTTACTTTTGCTTTTAATTTTGAACTGTTTATCTCTACACTGTACAACACTACACCGTACAAGTTTACACTTAGCATGGGGGGACAAGTAAAATTTTCTAATCACAATTATCTACTAAGTTTAGTTGATCTGGGCTCTAGACGTTCAGAGCATTTAGCCACAATGCCTTATGGAAAACCTTCACAACATAGCAATCCCAAAGCCGATTGTATTCAGTAGACTTTCCCCTAACCATCAAATTGAGCAACTAGAGGTTTCTAGCCAGTTGGCCGACCTTTTCTATGATGTTTCTGTCCTTTTGGTAGAAAATATAAGTCCTTCCCCCGACACTATAGAAGGTCTTGTATTTATGGATAACCCAACGGATTCCCAAGCCTCCAGAATCAGCGAAATCGCTCTCCTAGACTATGCTCTCTAAACATGGGATTCCATTTGGAGATGGTCTAGTCCCTTTAGTGAATGGCAAGGCTCATTTTCCCCTGGAGGGATATACGGCATGCAATATATTCATGTGCTAGGCTGGATAAGTGCCGCCTTTTAATTATTTTATCCAATAGATGCTAAATTATCTTGAAATAGTGCCTGCTCAGCTGCATCCGAATAACTATGCTTTTCTTCATGGCACTTTCTTGCTATTTATGGATGTCTTGTTTTGCCCACCATCTCCCGAGGACATCAGGTTTATCTATAATTTCAAACGATAGACATGAAGCCTTTCTTACACTTTTCCGCAAGCCTTCGCTCAACTGTCAAGTTCTAACTAATGCTTGGAACAAGCTCAGTATCTTTAAACGTGAATGGTTCTACGTTCATTGTCCGCCTGGCTTCGCGGCGCGATGGTTGGAAGGATGTAAATGTTGGCTTCACTTTACTCTCAATTTCTTTAGCCCAAGTCGTATCCTAAACTAACCAATACTTGGAAAATTTACAAGTGTCCATCCTGGTCCAAAAGGCGATAGTTTTTCAAGAGCAGTTTCTGCAATTCGTGCCACCCCAATTGAGAATAGGGACATCAGATCCCATGTAACAGATGAATGATCATCTCTTTTTGGGCTGTTAGACGAAGATCACAGCATCAGGCTTCAATGCTATGGAATAGGAAGGCGACACTAATAACCGTATTGTGCCTCCAGTCGAGGGAGCTAACGACGATGCCGAAAAGGATGAAATTAGAAGTAATGAAGCCAACAAGCCTGGAGAGGCTGATGCAGGTCCAGGTAATGTTCCTATAGTTGAACCATCACAAGGTGTGCAATCTCATATGCCAACAAGGAGAGGAAAAAAGCTTACTTATAAACTCCATAGGAGAAAAACCGCCAAATTTCCAAAGTTCATCATCACCTCAGTTGAAGAAGAGTCTTCTTCTCAACATTTAGAAAGTTTGATGGAAGGCTTCTCAAATCTCCCGAGCCTTGATGATATCATAACCTATGACTTTCCGAACATCAGAATTAGGGGGCTTAATTCTCCCACCAGGACTGGTGATGACATTCCTCCCCCCTAGTAAAGGGAAAAACACTTTTATGAGCAAGGCTACAATAACTGGTCTGTCAGGGGGACAATAGGATACTCACAATCACACGCACTTCACTGTGCGGTTTTCTTCTATCTTTGTTTTGATGGTCACTTATTCACTCTTGTTTAGTTTGCAGGTTCTATGTCTTAATCACGTGCCTTCGATTGCTTGAGGGGCTCTTCAACACAGTATGGTTCCAGTCGCGGTCCAGACTCGGGCAGGCGTCGAGAGAGAGAGAGAGAGAGATGACCAGCGAGAAAGAAGTTGTCTTTCGAGGGAGCCTTCATCTACTAAATACAAGTCCCAATCTCAATTGTCTCATCAAGAAGTTCGGCCCAATCTTCATGTACGTAGCGATGATCAAACCTCTTCCCATGCTCTCCAAACTACTATGTCGCCCGAGCATTATTCAAGTTCATCTAGTTCTCGGCAACCTCACGATCGTAGGTCGAGCAAACGCCCAAAAAATGCCCAGTTGCTACTTCTGATCCATCTTTGACTACTACAGCTTCTGAGGCTTCCACGGTAGAAAGATTGGCCGAACTTAAGGTCCATTTTCTAAAAATATGCTTTGATGGGCTTAAGTTCCTTCTTACCATCCATACAATTCTAAGGAGTGCTAAAGCGAGTTCACTTACATGTGTCAATGATGTTTTCATGCAGCATGAAGGATTCCAGCATTTAGTCAAAAAATCTCTAAGGTGTCTATCGAGAGACAACATTAAATTGATCGCCTTAAGCTAGAGGTGATCTATGATAAAGACATAATTAAACATCAAGATGATGAGATCTCGGAGTTGACAACGAAGCTAGCCATGGCAGAAAAGAGTGCTAAAGAAACATCCAAGGAAGTTAGTCATTTGGAAATGGTTAAGAAAGAGGAGTTGGATGTTGCCCTTAACACAGTGGTGTGTGCTTGCTCTGGAGAAAGATACACTGCAAAAGGAGAAAAACACTCTAGCCGGCCGCATTGAGGAAACTCGAAGAACTCCTTAAGAAAGAGAAGGAAGAAAACTCGAAGCCTAGGAGGAGTCTCAAAGATATTGGAAAGAGGCTGTTGAAGCCCGGGGACTGAAAATCAAACTTGATGAGCTACTCGCTCAAATTGAAGTCCTCAAGGAAGAAGCAAAGGAAGCGGGCCACGGTGAAGTTAAAGAGAAAATCAAGGCCCAGTTGGAGGATGCCAAAGAAGCCAGAATGAGACTATGGAGATGTTCGATCCTTTAATTATTGAATATAATGCTAAATTACTAATTGTGATTTGAGTTTTCTTAGAGAGGGCTATCTCAAATCGCTCACCGAAGCTTGGGAATATATTGTTAACATGAAGAAGAAAGCCCTTGGTGATGGTGATTTAGATGAAGAGAAATTGGTACTGGAGGTTCTTCGTAGGGAAGAACCATTAGACCTTGCCATAGCAAGGCTCCGATATTTTGATATTCTGGCACCCTCGGGTAAAGGGGAAAACATCGTTGATGGTTTGAAGTCTGATCCCAAAGGTCCCCCTTTAATTCAAACAGCCGAAGCATAAATTTCACTTGGCTCAAGAATGGATTAGAACTATGATTTAGACAAACTCGGTTATCAATCAAAGGTGCTAACCCCTATTCTAGAAGGGAGCACTCCAACGACAACTGAAAGTCAGCCGGATACAGGTATCCTACTTTATTTTCCATTATTCGAGAGATTTCGTTCCTCATGCCCAATAGTTATGGGCTTATTTTGTTATTTCCACGAATCTGCAGGTCTTTTGGGTCCCGGCCAAACTTCAGGAAGCGATGCTACTATGGAATAACAACCAACATTTACTGAAACTCCAGCAGTTATTGAAATTCCAAGGCCCGATGCCCAAGTTATCAGAGCAATTGATGATGAAAAAGCTGACGATCGGCCGCTGCCAGATGAATCAAGTGACATTGTGATCACTAGTGCCTCCGAACATACCGATGAGCTTGGCTTGAAGGAGTGTATCGAGAGAGGAGTTATTGAAGAAAAAAGCTAAGGTTGAACTCGCTGATGTGGACATCGATGACCCAAATCTCGGCCCACTACAAGTCATTCCATCCGGTGGGTTCATTCCTAAAGAATTCCCTCCAGCCTTTGAAAGCTCTCCTGCCAAGAGTGGCAAAGGATCGAAATGAAGAATACGCGAAAGCTCGGGTGGTGCCACTCCCAAGAAATCCAAAAGAAAAAATGGGCAAAAAATAGCCGTCACTTCAGCATAGTTTGTATATAGCTTGAATAGCCGTTTTTTCTTTTTGTTGACCGTAATTGGGCGGGTACGGCCCCCGCTTTTGAATAAACTTGTACTACAATTTTCAAGTTTAATGTGGAAATAAAAGGGTCTTTATTTTCTGTTGAATCTTACGTGAATTTTGTTTAAGTAGTCGAGCTATTACTTTTCCATACAATGTACTTGTAATTCGTTGCTCGTTAATTTGGATAATTGTCCGTTAGTTTTCAATTAAGGCTCCATATGGTCATGGCCCCAAGTTGTATCAAACATTGGGCTCGAGCCCTAGTGTTATGCCATTGGATTCAGCGGTTTGAGTGATTATACTCCTACCCCTAGTCTTTTGTTAGCGGAGTTAGATAGTGGATGGTTAAACTCCATCCTTAGCGAGTTTATACTCCTCCAGTCGATTTCAGGTCGGAGATTATTGAATAGTGAGTAGTCGAACTGCACTGATATCTTTGTTTATACTCATATTCACACTCAGGGGATAAGAGTTAGTTAGCAGGCGATTGGATCACACCCATTTGTGTTTATACCTCAGCCCACACTTTGGGAACTTAGAGTTATTTCAAAAAATAGCCGGATCGTACTTTCCTTAATTGATTAATTTGCCCCCAAGTCCGGGGTTTAACTTAGCGAGCGATCGATCGTATCATAGTCGCTATTGATACATGTCTGTCCCATCGCTCGGTAGGATAAATTTGGTTATCAGATGGTCAAGTCAAATCCATCCCTCGTTAGGTATTCCATCCATCGGGTTATGAGGGAGAATCATCAGATGAACGGTCCGACCATGCTCATTTTGTTTAATTCAATCGTGAACTTATGTAATCGGCTAGCTCCAAACTCTAGGAACCTGCTTGGACATGTTAATATTAGTTAGTCAGGTATCATAACCAATATCTAATACTACGGCAATCACAGATATGAAGAAATTTCAAACTTTATTTTCCAAATGGAAAGGAATGACATAATTTGTCTTATTGCATATCTAGAAAATCAAATGGTAAAGAAAATTTGAAAATTGAATACAACTGAATGAAAAAGAATAAACTAAGTGAAATAACACTACAAATGCTTGCTATTCTATGCCCTTGGGAGTGTGATGCCATCAACAGTCGCTAGCTTGAAAGTCCCTCTCCAAGCCTCTGTTCAATGACATATGTCCTTCCCCAGTAGGATACATCTGTGATGGGGCAGGAAAAACCTATTTCAAGGTGAGATCATCGATTTTAAAGGTTCTAGGTTGGACTTTAGTGTGTAGTATCGGGCGACTCAGTGTCGATTTGCAGCTGCCTTCAAATTAGCTTCCTCGCGCTTCTCATCTATAAAGTCTAGAGATTCTAAGAGGAGATCTTTGTTCGTTATGGGATCGTAGCAGTTCACCGATGAGAAGGGACTTCAAATTCAACAAGAATGATGGCTTCAGAGCCATAAGCAAGGATGAATGGAGTATGGCCGATCGTGGACTTGTGGGTGGTTCTGTAAGCCCATAATGTTGTTGAGAGTTTATCCATCCACTTGCCTCTAGCCTTTTCCAAATGCTTCTTCAGAATGGAATTATGATTTTTTTCATAGCTTCAACTTGCTCATTTTCTTTAGGGTAAGCAACTACCGCAAATCTCTTTTCAATATGATGCCGATGGTAGAAGTCTTTGAATACAATGTTGTCGAATTGGGTTCCATTATCTGTTACAATGGTTCATGGAAGGCCAAAACAACAGATGATGTTCCAAACAATGAATCTGAGTACTTTCTTTGTTGTGATCATGGCTAAAGGTTCGGCTTTTGCCTATTTGGTAAAGCAATCAATTGCGATGATGGCGTACTTCGCACCATATTTAAAGATAGGTAAGGAACCAATAATATCTATGCTCCATATGGCAAATGGCCATGGACTGACCATTTGCGTGATTTATGTCAGTGGAGCTCTTAGAACTTTTGCATACATCTTACACTCGTCGCATCGCTAAGCATAATCAGTAGCATTTCGATTGACAATCAGCCAATAATACCCATAACGCAGTATTTTCTTTGCTAGGGTTTGACCCTAGTGTGGTCACCACATTCCCCTTCATGAACTTCCTTTAGGACTTATTTTATTTCATCATGAGCGATACACCAGAGCAGGGAGCGGAAAAACCCTTTCTATACATGACTCCTTCCTGAATGGTATATCGCGAAGCTTTGCGGAGGACTTGTTGCCTTTTATTCCTCCGTTCGGGAAGGACTACCTGTAGTAAATAGTCTTTAATCGGATTCATCCATGACTCTTTCTCAAGCTCTGTATCTAGTACCCAATCAATTTCCATCTAGTTTATGATCGACGCGTCTAGTACATCGACTGGAACCAAGTCTATTTACTGCGCATCCCCGGTGCTAGCAACTTTGCCAATGAGTCAGCCTTTTTGTCTTGATCCCAGGGAATATGCATGATGTCATAATACTCAAAGCCAGTCAATAGCTTTTGGACTTGGACAAGGTACGAAGCAAGCCATTGTCCTTTAGCCTGGTAATCTCCTCTGACTTGGAAAACTACCAACTGGGAATCACAAAAGAATTTAAGAGATTTTATTCCCAGTTCTTTGGTAAGTTTGAGTCTAGCAATCAGAGCTTCATACTCAGCTTTATTGTTCGTTGCAGAGAAGTCAAGCTTCAAAGCGTAGCAAATTGATCGATCTTCCGGGGTTACTAGCACAATTCCGGCTCCAAAACAACGATCATTGGATGCTCCATTCGTATACATTTTCCACTAAATGGTAGGGGCTCCACCGCTTTTTGGGAGATCATTATGTGCAGTGAATTCTACTATAAAGTTTGCCAGAGCCTGTCCTTAGATGGTCCTTTGAGGGAGAAAAATGATGTCAAATTGGCTCAGTTTGATGTTCCACTTGAATAATCTTCCAGACGTCTTAGGTCGCTGTAGGACCTGCTGTAATGGCTGATCGGTGTAACCATTGATGATATGAGCCTGAAAATAGGGGCAGAGCTTGCGTGAAGCAATCAACAAGCAGTACGCCAATTTCTCTATCTTCGGATAGTTCCTTTCAGCTCCTGTTGATCGCTTGCTAATATAATAGACTGGTCTCTAGATCCGTTTCTCCTTGCAAAGCAGTGCGACACTTATTGCATTTACCGATACGAACAAGTAGATATACAAGTCTTCATGATCCACTGGCTTTGACAAGATGGAAGGCCTCTCTAGGTGGTTCACCAAAGCTCGGAATGCGTCTTCACAATCCTGCGTCTATTCAAAGTTCCTTTTCCCTCTCCTAATCAAATCGAAGAAAGGAATGCATTTATCAGTGGCTCTGGAAATAAACCGACTTAAGGCAGCAACCATTCCATTTAGGTTGTGTATTTGTTTGATGGTCTTTAGCGCCTAAATGTTGTGAATTTCTCGAATTTTCTTAGGATTAGCTTTGATTCCGTGAGCGTTAAAGATGAAACCCAAGAACTTCCCCAATGTCATAGCCAAAGAATATTTTAGAGGATTGATCTTTATTTTTTAATATCGGTGGATATCAAACATTTCTACTAAGTCTCTAATGTGGTTGCTTGATCATCGTGACTTTACGAGCGTATCATCCACGTACACCTCCATCGTCTTTCTAATTTGATCTTTAAACATTCTGTTGACTAGGTGTTGATAGGTTGCTCCAACATTCTACAATCCAAATGGAGTTGCCACGTAGAAATACAATCCGATGTTGGTAGTGAAGCTGGTGTGCTCCTGGTCGAGGATGTGCATGGAGATTTGGTTATATCCAGAGTATGCATTCATGAAAGATAACAACTCGTGTCCTTTGGTTGATACCAGCTGGTCGATTCTTGGAAGCAGAAAACTGTCTTTTGGACATGCCTTGTTTAAGTTTGAGTAGTCAACTCATGTACACCACTTTCCATTTGTCTATCTCACAAGTATAGGATTAGATACCCATTTAGGGTAGAGGGCGTCGTGAATAAACCCATTGCATTTGAGCCTATCCACCACCTCTTTAAGGGTAGAAGATCTCTTTGGATCCATGCCACGCCTTTTCTGTTTCACCGGGACATGCCTTGAGTCGATATTTAATGCGCGGCTCACAATGGCAGGCGAGATCCCTCATATATCAGAATGAGTCCAAGTGAACACATCAAGATTCACTCAAAGAAAACCAGCAAGTTCTTTCATCATTGGGGGCTGAGCTGTGATCCAATATTTAGGACCCGTAACACATCATCATGGCTGACCGTGATGTCAATCTTCAGCTCAGCCGATGCAGCTTTGGTCTCTTTGTTCTCCTCCTTTTCATCCCCTCAGATCTATGTCTTTATAGAATTGACTATGGCGCCCAAGCCAAGGCCCAGGCACTGGTTGTCAATCTTCGGTGGTTTGGATGCGCAGAGACTTGTCCACAACGTTACCTTTCTCCTTCCATTGAGCGTCTCTCAATTCAACCACATTGTAGGCACGTCCAATTGCCTGATCACCATGCACAACTCCAATACTGTTATCAGTTGGGAACTTCAAAAGTCAAACACCACAGGGCATGAGCTGCCCGGAATTCAGCTAATGCTGGTCAGCCTGGAAAAGCATTATATAGAGAATCAACATCCAAGACAACAAATGGTAAAATCCATAATCTCCTGCGGTCACCTTCTTCCAACTCCACGGGCAATTTGACATAACCAACAGCTTCGATCATAACACCATTAAAGCTACGAATGCGGGATTTAGACGGTTTCAAGTCCTTGGCTTTCATCCTCATCTGATCATAAGTCTTTTTGAAAATTATATTTATAGAACTTCCACAATCAACCCAGATCCTCCCCACTAAGGCAGGGCCGATCATGGCTGAAATGAAAATTAGGTCGATCATCGACACCTCCACCTTGTCTGCATCTCTGTCTCTTAATACAATGTTGCCTGCCATTGCACATTGCTGTTTTGCCGAAGCCCCATCTTTTGTACTTGAACAACAGTCAAAATTCATATGACTGATTGTGCTAGCATAGTGCTCCATCTCGTGCTAGCTCGTATCAGCTGGATGCGGTCCTCCGACTATTGTATTGATCACTAATCTTCAACCAGTTCGCGCAGACTCCTCAGCCCTGTGCGACACTTATCCTCGGTTTGGGTCAGATGTCCCTTGCTCGCCGTCCCGCGGGGCTTTAACAAACTACTATAGTTTTTTTCCCGAATCATTTTCTTGATAATATCCTGAAGATTCCTACACTCATTTGTGTTATAACCATAGTATTCGTGGAATCAGTAATATTTTCCAGTTTGTTTCTACTTCTCTAACGGTTCTTCTGGAGGTGGCTTCCTATACTGCACGGTATTGCATGTAGACAAGTAAACATTCTCTAGAGATGTATTCAGTGGTGTGTAGGTATCATACATTGAAATCCTAGACTTTCCTCTTCTAGAATCCCTCCTTCATTCACGGTTCAGATCACCACCTTTCTTTTGCTGATTTGGTTTATTTTGGACATTTACTTGAACTTTTCCGGAACTATCCCAAACTGTTTCACTACAATATTACTCTACACTCCCACTCCACTCGATCCCACAACATTCTTCTTCCTAGAGCATCTAGCTTCCTCTTTCCTTAAATACTGAGCTGCTTTTGCATAGAAACGTTCCAATGTTGCGGGCGGTTTGCCAGCTAACCAATCGCCAAAGTCTAATTCTGGATCAATCCCTCTTATTACCGCCAACAATATTGAATGGTCATTCGGATTATTGACCTCTGTGATGGCCGTGTGAAATCTCTCAAAATAATCTTTCAGTGATTCTGAGCCTGGATCACACTGGATAGGGACATCACATCTTTGGGGTGAGTTGCATGCATACACAATTGCTCTAGTAATTTTGTTTTTAAATCGTCAAATCTAGAGATTAACCATGGAGGTAATCTCGTAAACCACATCGCCACTATTCCAGAGAGAGTAATAGGAAAACATCCGCATTTTGTTGATCACCAGCTCATGCAAAATCCATCAACCATTCATATCTCATGATGTGCTGCCTGGGGTTAGTTTTTCCCTTATAGGCAAGCATCAATGGCTTGATGAACCTCCTTGGATACTCCACATGTAAGATATTATCGGCGAATGGGGTATGGCTTCTCGAGATTCCCTATGCGTCGTTGGTCAAGCCTTGGCTCTCCCTTACTAGCTATCTTACCATAGACGACAAGTCCGACGTTTGGATAGTTGGAGCCAAGTGGTAGTCGTGCTCCACCTCGTGTGAATGGTCTGGTCGATGTCTACGGTCTATTCCATGCCTTCTTGGCTCAACATCCTCACGATGTGTGTCACGTATGTTCACTTCATCATCATTTTGAAGAGGTAACTAGTATGTATCCACATGAACTCCAGCATCCAAATCAATCGCAGCAGCTCCAACTAGTGCTCCAACATAAAGAGGCAAGCTTCCTCCTCTAGGGGAGGGATTGGCCCCGATCCCTATATAAGGATCAGCACCGATCGGTCTCGGCAAGCTAGGTTGGTTTTCCTACTAATTTCCAGAAGATTCTATGTGATATCTGTTAATTCTACGATGCCTGCATCTATGATAATCATCTGATGAACCAAAACTCTCCGCTGTAGAATAAGGTGTTAGCTCCCTCCTAGTTTTGCTGCATTGTTGATCTCTGAGTTGATTCATTAGATCGATATTGGCTTGAATTTGCTGGTTCAACTGTCAACGGCTATCCATTAGCTCTCTCATCAGATTCTGGAAATCGGCTCTTATGATGGAATCAGTCAGATTCTGGACATCAACTGGATTGGCAACATTCATATCTGCTAGTAGATTGCTCGGGCCTCCTTGCTGGATGTTAGGGTTCTCGTTTCCTTTTGCGTTTTGAGAGGTAGATCTGGTATTCCTAACCATTATTGATAGTTTCCTTAGACTTTTGCAAATCTAAAGAATGGATAAGCTTCTTGAAGATAATTATGGATCTCTTCAGGGGATTCATGCAATCCTATAGCAGCAAAGAGATCCAAATAGAACTGAGAATCTTCATTCTTAGTGAAAGCACCGAAATGTTTGCATCAAAAATTGGCATAAACACCTAATAGAGATTTTATAGAGAAGTAAATGAAGAATATGAAATGAAAACAGAGGAAATAAGCAATTAAATAATAGAAAATCAAAGTAATAACAAGAACATAATGATTTATAGTGGTTCGGCGTTATTTACCTACGTCCACTTTGAATAGATAGCTTTATTAATCACTTTGTAAACTAAGTACAATGGGGATCAGATGAAAATCCTTAGTTACAATAGAGTATAAAGCAACTAGTAGCGTAAAATCCTTAAAATGAACAATCAAGATTATATTTATAGAGGAAGATGGTGAAATATCTCCCTGAAAATTTGGTAGAAGCTTCAAAACCATATGGACCCAAAAAGGAATCGCATGACCAAATGTAACATCCCCTACTTGGAGGCCAAAAACTAACGGCTACGGATGTTGCAGTCATCCATAGTTATTAATCTTCGACGACCAAATATGGTAATGTTAGATACATTGATATAACAAAAACACATGGATATGGAAAACTTTTAAAATCAACAAACAAGTTTCTCATTCCATTTCAAAGCATTTCCAATTCATTACATAATCCCAATATGAGAACCATGTTCAGAGAACATATAATTATTACAACATACGCCAAGAGCGACATATGAAGATGCCCACTTGGCTGATCAGAGTATATAACTAAGCAATTAAACATCTTTGCCTTAACAACAAAACATAGCAGAACCAAAGTAGAAAATAACTCTAATTAGCTATCATGCCTCCTGCACGTCTCCGAAAGCTTATTCGTCTAAAGTGGTACCTGAAAACCTCAACTCTCAAACTACTCAAGATCAATTGAGCACCCAAGAGTTTAAGTGGAAAACATAAACTTTGAGTCATAAAGCCTGGTATAAATAATAATCTACCATCTCAAACCATTTAGATATCTAGTGAGACCACGCCGCTTAGCGGAATGGGTTTTCCCCTCACTAGTACTTTATTCAAAACTTTATAAAACCATATATTGTGCTCTTGCATCCGGTTAAAACATAGCAATTCAAAACATTATGATGATATGCAAAAAAGTAAATTAATTCTGGATTCCCCATCCCCATTCATTCTGACTATCTGCCTTAGTTATAGTTTCTAGGGTCACTATTAAATTATTAGTTTTCATGGGTTGACTAATAACTTGTTTAATGTCTATGGACTCCCTGTCCGGTTTTATAGTTTTCACAGGATCACTAAGAACCTATTGGCCCCTGCTAATAACTTCATTGTTTCATGGGTTCTCCCTGAACCTATTGGTATCCCCAATAACTTTCCTCTTATCCTAGTTTTCATGGGTTGACTATAAACCTATTGACTTCTGCCAATAACTTAATCCGGATATAGTTTTCATGGGTTCACTACAAACCTAGTGGCTATTGCCAATACTCTTTCTAATCATAGTTTTCATGGGTTTACTATGAACCTATTGGCATCTGCCAATAACTTTTCCTAAACATAGTTTTCATGGGTTTACTATAAACCTGTCTATCTGACAACTTTACTATTTAGGCATCCAACATTCTGGTATATCTGACCTCATGGATGCAATTCTACTCATTCAGGAGTTAATCCAATTTATATTCACTACTGAGTCAACCTAGCTGGTTATTCTACCCCTTCTCCCCAAAATGCAGTTATGGATCCAATATAATGTGAATATATATATATATATATTAGAAGAAGAAAACATGTTAACATAATAATACCAACACCTGTGGTTTAATATTCTTGAAATCAATTTCATATAAAACATGGTTAATCCTTTTAACTTATTAATTTATCAAGGAAAGCTTCTTCAAAAACGCCAATTTAAAAGCATTTAAAAGCTCTTTTATAATGCCATGGGTTTTACCTTTGAAAATTGAGATTGGGTTCTTTGTTTTAAAAACTAAGGCTTTCGAAACATTTAATCATTACGTTCGAAACCATTGCAAAACTTCCTTTCGAAAGCATTCAAGTCTTCTTTTCAAAACACTAGGCACCTGCCTTTTGAAACACTTTAAAACCTTTCTTTCGAAATCTATCGAATGTAATAAAATGAAACCATTCAATTATAAAAGCATATGTTTGAAACCATTTGAAAGTACCCCTTTCGAAACCATTGAAAGTATCTCTTTCGAAATCATTGGGTTTTTCCTTAAAATATCTTTTGAGTCAAAGTGAATACAAATGAAAGTACCCCTTTCAAAACCATTAATCTTTATATAAAATTGTTTGGGGAAAGTCGATGGCCTTGGAACCATCCATTCGAAAGCTCAAATCATTTAAGTAAAGCATTAAGGGATAGCATCGAAACCCCCTTTCGAAGCTATTGCCTTCGAAACTCTTGAACGCTTTCGAAGGCCTTTAGGAAGTGGCTTAATACAATTTTAAAACAATAGCTACCTTTCAAACGCATTGATGATTTCCATACCTTCAAGAGGCATAAGATTGGTAGCAAGGTCTCGACTAGGTCGAAACCACCCTTTTTCGAAAGTGTTGATTTATAAATAAGGAACTCATTCGAAAGCTCTATTTAGACAAAGAGGCGACACCAAATTCGAAAGCAAAGGTTTTGACTTGGTCGAAAGCATTCTTTTGAAAACAAGGCATGCACTCATCTTTGGAAAGCGAAACAAAGGTTTCGACCCCATCGAAAACAATGGTTTCGATACCATGTCTTCCGCTTTTCTCCAATCCACTATGTACCATCATTGTGATACCTTGTGTATTGGTTTCGGCTTTGGTGGGTTTCGACCGAAGCAGAAGTAATGGGTCGAAAGGTGCTTCTGAAAGAGGCAGAACCCACTTTTCTGGGTAAAGACTGAATTAATGCCAATTAAAGCAAATACTTTAGAACTAACCTGCCTATTTGTACACATTTGATTGGTTGCCATAACTTTTCAAATTCTTTACAAAAATAATAGCCGCATAATTTCAGATCTAAACATGGATTAATTTAACAAATAAGCCCTTCCATTAAGCAAAACCAGTAAAACAATTAAGTCCTTCATCTAAGTTAATTTTATTTCCATAGTAAATTACTTAGGAAAAATCTCCAAAAATTACAGAAATTCACTTTCAATATGTTATCTAACATATAAAAACTCCAAAACCAAATTCTTCGTAAAATAATCGAAATAAATTTCTTAACCTAATTATTCATAATTTCATTTGGAAATTCATAGTAAATTTTTCATAGCTTGGAAAATTTAAATAATTAAAACCCATCTTTAAATCATGTTTTACATAACATAAAATTTTCTCATGGCATACGAAAATCATTATAATCGGTTTTACCCTTAAAGCGTATAAAATAATTATCTAATTATTTTGTTTGAACCCAACATGTCCTAATCCAAGCATATCATCAATCAAAAATCATCATAATAACGGATTTAATCTTAAACCCAAAAAACAAATAATCATAAAACAAAATAGAGATGATTTAGATTATTATTTACCTTGATTGAGATAAGGAACTTGAGATTTGATTGCGATTAATTTCCTCTAGCTTGAATCCTTAGCTTTAAATTGATTTTCTCCTCTTTTCTTCTGATGTAATGGCCGACGTTGAGCTCTTGTTTGTGGTTTATATTTATGAACGTGAGAAATGAGATATTGACTAAGGGTTTAGGGGTTAAGGGATGTAGTGAACGGCTAATCCCTATATTTCCCTTGGCCTTATTCTCTTATTAAAAATCCTTTTACATAAACCCCATTCTTTTAGTTTATTTAATTAGGCTCGACCTCTAGTTAATTTTCAAATTTCAATCCCCTTATCTTTCTAATCTTTACAAATTAAATATCTTGAATAATGTTATTAAAAATTATGGGTGTTAAAGGCTCCCCTCCTTAAAGAATTTTGTCCTCGAAATTCAGTAGGACTGAATATTAATATAACAATCATCTGTAACCACTCCTAACAACCATACTAGCCTATCTGACTAGCAACTATCTATATAAAGCAAATATAGACATACCCTCAAAGTAGATTAGTATATGTATCTCTAATCCTGTCTTCTGTCTCCCAAGTACAGTCCTTCTCGTTGTCGCTCCACTAAACTTTCACCAACTTGACTGTCTTGTTCCTCAATCTTTTCTCATCTTTCGCTACAACCCGAACCGGTTGTTTGCCAATAGTCAAATTAGGCTCTACTATCAAATCTTCCAACCCTGTCGGAGGAATAGCAGTCTCTAGATCATGCACATACTTACAAGGATGAGACACATGAAATAGATTATGGACACCTGCCATACTGCTCGGCAACTCTACTCTGTATGCGAGGTTTCCAATCCTCTCTATAATCTAGAACGAACCCACATATCTCGGTGCCAGGTTCCCTGACTTTCCAAATCATACCATTCCCTTTGTTGGTGATACTTTAATGAAAACCTTATTTCCAACTGAGAATTCTAGGTCTTTATGCCTCTTATCTGCGTAACTCTTCTATCTAGACTGAGCTTCCTTCATCCTTTCTCGGATCAACTAAATCTTCTCTGTCGCCTCTCTAACAAGATATAGACCTAAGATTAATTTGTCTCCAGTCTCCAACCAACATGCTGGTGATTTGCATGGCCTTCCATACAAAGCTTCAAAGGGCGCCATTCCTATACTAGTCTAATAACTATTGTTATAGGAAAATTCAACCAAATGTAGGTGATCTTCCCAAGATCCACCAAAGTCCAATGCATAAGCTCTCAATAAATTCTCGAGTACCTTACTAACTCTCTCTTTCTTCCCATCCATCTGAGGCTGATACGTGATACTTATCTTAAGCTCGGTACCTAACACCTCTTGTAGACTCTTCCAGAATTTACTAGTGAACAAAGCATCTCTATCACTAACAATACTACTAGGAATCCCATGTAGTCTAACTATGTTCTTCATGAACAACTTAGGTAAAACAAGTGCCGTCCTGGTTGACTTAACTGGAATGGAATGGGCACTCTTGGTCAACCGGTCCACTATGAGCCATATACTGTCATTTCCTCTATTTGACCTTGGAAACCCATCTACAAAATCCATGGATATCAAATCCCATTTCCAAACTAGAATCTCCAAAGGCTGAAGCAACCCACTCGGTTTCTGATGTTCGACCTTCACTTGTTGACAGTTTGCACACTGTCTAACCCACAAGCCAACATCCCTCTTTATACCTTCCCAATAGAAGCTCCTCTTCATATCTTGATACATCTTGGTCCTTCCAGGATGAATCATAAACTTAGATCGATGACATTCTCCAAGAACTTCTCTCCTTAAGTCCTCAACATTCGGAACACGCAACCTTCCCTTCTTTCTCAACCATCCCCTCTGGTCAAGACTAAAATCTTTGAGATCATCGATCTCAGTCCCAACCTCAAGCCTTCTAATCCTCAACTAACACTGGATCCTCTTTCTATTTAGAAGCAACCCTTTCGATCAACATCAGCTGAACCTCTAAATAGGTCAACATGGCTGTACTCTGACTAGAATTAGCAGTCGATCTTAACTGCACACTACAAGTAGTCAAAGCTTCTAAATCTTTCCATTCTGCCAACATAGCTGACACCACATTCTTATGTCTTCTACTAAGAGCATCTGCTACCTTATTACCTTTCCCAAATGTATACTCTATCCCAAAATCGCAGCCAAAAATTCCAGTAACCTCTGCTGTCTCATATTCTGCTCCTTCTGAGAGAATAAATATCTTAATGACTTATGATCCGCGTATAGCTCAAATCTCTACCCTATGAGATAATGTCTCCAAACCTTCAATGCAAAGATCATCGCAGCCAACTCCAAATCATGAGTAGGATATCTTACTTCATGCGGTCTAAGCTGTCGTGAAACGTAGGTAATCACTTTACCCTTCTGCATCAACACAGCTCCCAATCCAATTCCACATGCATCGGTATACACCACCAACCCTTGGTTTCCATCTGGAACTACTAACACAGATGCATTGGTCAATAAATGCTTTAACTTAAGAAATGCTTCCTGACATTTGTCGGACCAGACAAACTTCACCTCCTTTATGGTTAACTTAGTCAAAGGCGCTGTTATCCACGAGAAATCCTTGATGAATCTCCGGTAATAGCCAGAAAGTCCAAGAAAACCTCTAATCTCAGTCACCGTCTCTGGTCTCTTCCAATTATTAATAGCTTTGATCTTATCTGGATCGACTGACAACCCCTTCTCTGAAACCACGTGACCAAGAAACTTAACCTCTTTCTTCCAAAAATGACACATGGAAAATTTCTCCATGAACTGATGCTACCTCAGTGTCTCAAGCACTACTCTAAGATGATTCTCATTCTCTCTTTCATCCTTAGAATACACTAAAATGTCAACTATAAATACCAACACGAACCTATCCAAATACTATCAAAAAACTCGATTCATCAAATCCACGAAGAAAGCAGGTGCATTCGTTAACCCGAATGGCATTACTAACTACTCATATGAACCATACCTAGTCCGAAATGATGTCAAAGGAATACAGTCCTCTGCCACTCTTAACTAATATAAGCCTGTCGCCAAATCCAACTGAGAAAACACTTCGGCTCCACACAACTGATCAAATAGATCGTCTATTCTCGGCAAAGGATACTTATTCTTAATCATCCTCTCGTTCAACTCACGATAGTCGATACACATCCTCAACAACCCATCCGGTTTCTTCACGAACACCGCAGCCGCTCCCCAAGGCAAACTGCTTGGTCTAATAAAATTTCTCCATTCTCCAATCCACTACGTACCATCATTGTGTACCTTGTCTATTGGTTTTGGCTTTGGTAGGTTTCGATCGAAGCAGAAGTAATGGGTCGAAAGGTGCTTTTGAATGAGGCGGAACCCACTTTTTTAGGTAAAGACTGAATTAATGCCAATTAAAGAAAATACTTTATAACTAACCTATCTATTTGTAAACATTTGATTGGTTGCCATAACTTTTCAAATTCTCTACAAAAATAACTGCCGCATAATTTCAGATTTAAACATGGATTAATTTAAAAAATAAGCCCTTCCATTAAGCAAAACCAATAAAACAGTTAAGTCCTTCATCTAAATTAATTTTATTTCCGTAGTAAATTACTTAGGAAAAATCCCTAAAAATGACAGAAATTCACTTTCAATATGTTATCTAACATATGAAAACTCCAGTCCCAAATTCTTCACAAAATAATCGAAGTAAATTTCTAAACCCAATTATTCATAATTTCATTTGGAAATTCATAATAAATTTTCCATAGCTTGGAAAATTATAAAAATTAAAACTTATCTCTAAAATCATGTTTTACATAACATAAAATTTTCTCATGGCATACGAAAATCATTATAATCGGTTTTACCCTTAAAACGTATAAAATAATTATCTAATTATTTTGTTTGAACCCAACATGTCCAAATCCAAGCATATCATCAATCAAAAATCATCATCATAATGGATCTAATCTTAAACCCAAGAAACAAATAATCATAAAATAAAATAGAGATGATTTAGTTTATTATTCACCTTGATTGTGGTAAGGAACTTGAGATTTGATTGAGATTAATTTTCCTCAGCTTGAATCCTTAGCTTTAAATTGATTTTCTCCTCTTTTCTCCTAATGTAATGGCCGACTTTGAGCTCTTGTTTATGGTTTATATTTATGAACATGAGAAATGAGAAATGGACTAAGGGTTTAAGGGTTAAGGGATGTAGTCAACGGCTAATCCCTATATTGCCCTTGGCCTTATTCTCTTATTAAAAATCCACTTACATAAACCCCATTCTTTTAGTTTATTTAATTAGGCTTGGCCTCTAGTTAATTTTCAAATCTCAATCTCCTTATCTCTCTAATTTTTACATTATTCTATTTAATTTATCTAACTAAATATCTTGAATAATGTTATTAAAAATTAGGGGTGTTACAGCAAATCTCAAGGAATAGGGATCATTGCCGATTGCTATTTTGGAGGAATGTAGGAGTGCGATCCCTATTGGAGATTTCCCATGTTGTAATATGCTTAGCCTCTAAGTTTCATGCCATTTGGATTTGTAGAACTTGAGTTATTTCTCGATCTTTGCTGCAATGTGAGTTATTACCTGATTCCGGCCGATCCCTATTAAGGGAAGAGGGCCGATCCTGCTTGCTTAGTCCTTTTGAGGTGTGATCCCTAGGGTCCCTACATTTTTTCCCAAAAATTCATATGCATTAGATTTATGGATATTGAGATATTAATTGTTTCCAATTGACTTGCACTTGTTTGGCTGAAATATGCCGATCCCTATGATTGAGAGGGATTATAGTCGATCCCTTTTCTATATTAAACTATATTCCATACTTTGAATATTCTGCATTACATATCTCTCAATTCCATTCGATCACGGCTTCATATTATCATTTGTACTTGATCTTTGGATCCCACAATCATCGCTTTAGACTTATTGGCCTTGAAGATAGTCGAATCTAATTTGTCCAATCAGTTTGAATATAGCCGAGTCAAAATGCCGGATAACAAATACATAGAGAGAAAATATGATAAAAAGGAGTCTCCAAAGATAAGCTCGACCCTCCACTTATCAAGAATGTGCCAATCACCTCTTGCCTAGTCGATCTAAGGTGGGGAAGAAGAAGGAAAAATGGTAGGTCAGATAGAAGTCTGGTGCTGAGTACAAGTTTAATGTGTGATGATTATGTGCAATTAACTTTAATACTACTCTAGATGACATAGGGTATGCTACAAGTGTCCATGAATTCCTAAGGTCCATTACCTAAGGGTTCTTGTCCAATACATACCTACACTACAACTTGTATAAGCCAATACAAGGATCAAATTATGTATTGAACCTCACAACTAAAGATCGGCCACCGCTCCTAGAGCTACCCAATAAGGAGACACCGCCACACTAGGCTACTGTGGAAATAAGTTTCCACCCATATCACCGCATAATGCCACTATGGAGACTACTCCCCACTAATATCACCATCCGTAGGCTACTGGGGAATCGATTTCCCCCTAACTATGACTACTATACGTAATCCCCACCATGTATCGAGGAGGAACACCCATTGCCGACTCACCAAAGTATCTCATTGTCCACATCTGTATCCACCTCTTGATCGTAATGTTAGCCTCTTATTGCATGCATCGGGATCCTCCAACAGAATTATATCACGTAGCATCAGAAATCGTGCATACTAGGATTCTTGTTATGCCAAACCACACTCTATCAGGTATCATCATCAGTGCTGCGCGTCCATTGTGGAACCTCTTATGAGTGTTGTTTGTAATAAAGATAGCCCCTGTCGAAAAATTAACCCCCAAGTTGGGTAAACAATGTTTACCCAATACCGCAATGACCTACCGTCCGTTGATCAGGAACTAGCTTCCCTACTTTTCTAACATATACACTTAGCCCCAAAATAGGCTCAACCAAGTAAT
Organism: Allium fistulosum; assembly: GCA_030737815.1. Taxonomy (NCBI): domain Eukaryota; kingdom Viridiplantae; phylum Streptophyta; class Magnoliopsida; order Asparagales; family Amaryllidaceae; genus Allium; species Allium fistulosum. Next base: position 642,010,631 of record CM060901.1, read on the forward strand.
TTACATTTATATAATTTTTATTTCTAACCTAGGCCTCAGGCCAAGGTTTAATTTTTGCATTTTATGTGTTAACTGGTCGATCGCTAACCCTAACCGGTTGGCCACTATAGGTTGACCGCTAGAGATTAGCGGTCGATCGATCGTAAACTAAAATTTAGGTCTGTCTGATTTTAAATGTTGATTGTAAATTTTCATTTAATTTGTATCATTAGCATTTTCTAGTGAACCCTAACTACTAATTCGACCAATCTATGCTTTCAATTCCAATATCGATTTAAATTTAGGGTTTATAGATTTAAGGTCTACTGATTTAAAGTTTTGCAGTTAGCTTAACAAAATGAGTGTACCAGCATGAGTTTTAACTATTTACCATGATTTCAGTTCTATCCTAGATTATAAGTTTCAAATTAGGATTTTACAATTTCAATTACTATTTACTAACATACTAAATTAGTTAGACTAGTTTAAATCGAATTATAATAATCATCTAATCGAAATTGTTCGCACTCACCTCAAGCCTAAGTTCTTCCTATTAGCTTTGCTTGAAAATCGTCCCTCCAAATGCTAGCTCCGCTTGTACAGTCTAGATCCAATTACTTATGCTCTTATAGGTTGATTTTATTTAGATTTTTAAAGAATTTTAGGGTTAGAGGAGAGGTTCGAATTGGATAAATTTTTGTTACAGTAACCGTTTTAGTAGATTTTAGGAGTAGCTCATGCTTGAATTTATAAGGGTTAGCAAATAGTTTAGGAGATCCAGTCTAGAGAATCTTTTAGGTCATCACGTATGCTTATCTTAGCTTGTCCACGAAGTAACTAATCATCGCCATTCGAACACATCACTATGCAACTAATCATCCTCAATTTAACACAATCTACGGTCGCCTACTTGACTTTCTAGGTCAAATGTTACCGGTCGACCTTCGACCGTCTTGGATCGACCGTTTGTAATGTTAATTTGTGCACACACACACACACACACACATATATATATATATATTCTAAATTCTTATTCTATTATTAATTCTTCCAACACCCGTAACTCTCCCGTACTAACTCTGATTTCGAAGTATTATATAAGGAAATCATCTGAAAAATCGCTACGAATGAAATGGTGCTACAAACGCAATGGTGCTAGTTTCATAGCTAAATTTGGATATCTGTGAAAATTTTCTTTTTAGTCCTTATTTAATTTAAATTAATTTTCTCATTAATTTTCTGTTAAATTATCGGGGTGTTACAAAGCATGAACTATCTACCATGATTCCACTAGGATCGACCATGCACGTATATCCATATAGTACATATAACTGGAAATAAACCCTGAAAATGATGTAACATCAAACCTATCAAATTTGTATTTAAAATTCTCCATAACAAATATTTCAAACTCAATGGAAGAGGTCTTGAGTCCTAATTCGTTCATCCACAAAAAGTTCGCTTTCTGGACATTCGATTTAAATAAATTTATCACTAAATCTCTAAAGAGTTTAAAAATACGAATTGTTACATTTGCCTCCACTTAAGAATTTCATCATCAAAATCCTATAGAGTGGAGCAGCATGAGCCGACTAGCCTTAAACCCACATACCAAAACCAATATTAACATCTATCAACACTAGCATTAAAGCAACTAATATAACCATACACAAGTAGTCCTATGTTGTTATACCATGCATATCCACAAACAACTAGGCAAGAAATCACTAGCACATTTGTGTTAGGAAAGTAAAATGCTACCATGCTAAGCTATAAATGCTTATTCCTAACAAATCAGTCTTTTGTCACAAAAAAATTCCGCGACATCTCCTTTGCTCGATGTGCTTTCCCGCGCTCCCAAGTTGTAGTATATGGGATATCCAATAATATATATTATATCGAACAACATCTATTCAACATATACCAATATATATATACAATATATATCATGCATACCTCCTTATACAACTTATTAGCAAGCAACTTACCATTTAGATGCAATTAATGTAAGCAAGCTTCAATGTAGCCATGTCGTTGCTATCATGTACCTAGCTTTCGCACAAAATGTAGTATTGTGAGTATGTCTCATACTAGACATACTTTATTTACAAACATACAAGTTCATCTAGCATTCTACTAGAATTCCAACTTACAACATATGTCAATCAAACTATTTCACATGAACATGTTAATCTAATTTAGTTTTACTATATACTTCCATAGAGCCACACTTCTAACATGTGTAACATCTACATGCATATATATAATTCTATGAATTCCTTTCTACACAACCAAAAATAATCATGCATAAAAGCATACATAGTCATACTTATATATATACATATACACATACATACATGCTTGTCCACACATAGATACATGAAATATAACAATATTTTACAAAAATACCTTTTAATTTATTAAATTAGGCTTTTCGGTAAGTATGAAAATAAATATTTTTCTCCATGTTTATTTATAAACACTTTAAACTTCATATATGAATCGAAAGTGTTTTCTTCATCGTTTCTATTGATGATTAGTCCAATATGTGTGTGTGTGTGTACACATTTTCATACTTTCAAAATCAAATAACATGATTCCTTACTTATACATTCAAATAGCCCTTATTTTCATGAATATACCATTATGTGTATATTACTGCTAAAAATAAAACCTCTTTCAAAGCTTTACAAAAAACTCATTCTTTCACAACTAAATCCTACTTGCTTAAATGAATCAATTTTCAATATCTCAAATATTATACCACTTAATATATACATTTTAAAAACCCATTTATATCCCAAATCACTTCAAAACAAGCGTAGTTCATTCAAAACTAGTATCTTTGTTCACTAACTTTCCAAATGAGTATTAGTTTGTTTTTCTAAATTACTACATGGTCTTAGTCTCTTTACTTTATCATCTACATGATTTATTATAAACCATTTCAAATTACTAATCAATTTAATGCTTACTAACTTTTTCAAATACATGTTTTCAGCTTCAATCAAACAAGCCACTCATGTATATGTGTTTCCCATCATCAACTTATTTGTCAATATACATCTTAAATAGAAATCAGATAATACACAAGCAACTACAAATAGTGAATGAGCAATAACAAAAAGTAATCCACATCTAAGAAAATAATTAAATAATAATCAAGCAATAATCAAGCAACAAGGAACAACAAAAACCATTAATCAAACAATTAACAACCAAGTTATAACACCAAAACAACATTAACAACAAACCATAAATACATAACAATAATCAACAATCAACCTATAATAACTAAACCCTTCTCTCTAACACTAATGAGTCCATTTAACCTCAAAATAACGCCTCGGTCGTGTAGCTCCTCCAAGGTGAGATAACAATAATCAACATTAAACAATTAATAACTAAGTTATAACACCAAAACAACATTAAACAACAAACCATAAATACATAACAATAATCAACAATCAACCTATAATAACTAAACCCTTCTCTCCAACACTAATGAGTCCATTTAACCTCACAATGACGCCTCAGTCATGTAGCTCCTCCAAGGTGAGATACATGTTAGACAAAGCACGATTGTTATCGCAAAGGTAAGTTGACTCGATATTGTAGACTACTAATTCTTACGAATATCGGATAAATTAAACAATCCCTTTGTCAATCCTCTCATCTTTCCGAATCAACCCATTCCTCTAACAAGGATGTTTAACAAGTCATTAACTCATTAATCTACTTACAACAGATGCCTAAGGCTTGATTGAGTTTGAATTCACCATGATTGCACAATGATAACAAAGAGAGTTTACTAAGTGTATCACAAAACTTGCCTGATCAAGCAATATACCAATACTTAAAAGATTATCCATGTTATAATTAAATTTTCCTTAGTCTCAGAATAGACTCAAAAGGATGAAATGGACATCAAGATAAAGTTGGAATGGATCAAGAGCTTGGATTCATACTTAAAAGAACAAAATGAAGTACCTCAAGAAATATAGAAGTAAGATAAGAAATAAAAAGGCATAATTATGGTCGATACTGAGGTGAATTCGAGGTAGAGTCGCACAAGAGATTTGGAAGATGAAGAATTGCAATAACACGTGGGAACTCATGCCAAGGTGAAACAAAGGAGCTCGGTACTTACCGCTTTTATGGTCGGTATTGACATGATTTGTCGCCTTGGGTTTCATGTGATATGACTTGTTCTTCCTACTATATTTGGTGAACTTGAAGACTTAGATAAATTCTGTCCCAACCACAAGATTAGAGGATGGAATCACATATAAATATAAAGCTACCTACAATTAGGAAAGAACTGCTGACACTTTGATTCTTTTCTATCTTCTTCTTCCCTAAACACACCCAAAATTCGAGATATACTAGATTATGGTCGAATATGAGTAGTAAGAGAATCAATCACATAATAAGATTAAAGTAAATGTAGGTTGGAGTATTTGTCGAACCACTATATAAAGTGTTTGTGTGCTCTTATTTTCTTCTTGTTTTTGTTTGATTTGGATTTATGTACTTTAGGGTGTTGTGCCATTTTCCAATGCAACATTTTTAGCGCTTTCACTAGGAAAGAGCAAGATTTGACAACCTAAAGCTTGGATCTGAATTTTGAAAGAGATGAAGAGGCCTTCTACCAGAGCAATCACAGGACCAAGTCAACCAGAGCATGGGGACAGCCATGAGGTGGCCTCAAGTTCAAATCAATCTGTTAAGTAACTAGAGAAGAGATGGAGAGGATGATGAAAGAGATGCAAGATAAAATAATGGCTCGATAATAGAAAATGCTAGATGGATTTTTCAGAAGGATGGATCAACAAAGAATAGCTGGAGCAATTGGAATTCAGAACCAAATGCTAGAAAATAATGTAGGAACATTTGGTATTGGAGCAGATCCAGCTAAAACCGAGGCCACACAACCAGAACTAGTCGGTACTGACTAGAATCAGGTCAATACCAACATTAATGTATAAGGGCATGGTTGGTTTGAGCTTTGGGCGAGCTGGGATGTTGGGAGCGGATGATGTTGGAGCTAGAAATGTAAATCAGAACGCGAATGCACAACAACTAGAGGAGTATATGCTAGAGTTTCCCTGTAGGAATGATGGGCAAAGTGAAGCTAGAGGTGCAGATCAGAATGCAAAAATGCATCCAGAGGAGTACGTTCGGAGAATGAGGGGCTGAATATAGCTACAGATCGAAGACTTCCATTAGATGACAATGATTGGGTCATTGAGATGATCTAAAGAATAGTGAGAGTGAAGCTCTAGACCAGAGGTTGGAGGACGTGAACAAGAATACATTCACCTCTAACATTCGATACTTAAGGAATCCTCCCAATTTTAAACTATCGACGGTACAACTATACAGCGGAAGGATAGATCCAGTTGTTCATCTTATGATATACATGATATACATCTGACATATGAAGGTGACGTGTGCATCTGAAGAGTTAATGGGGCGATGCTTCCCATTATACTTAACAATATTGGCTGCTATGTGGTTCAGGCAGTTAGAGAATGGGTCCAAATGCACTTGGGCAAGATGGGTAGACAGATTCTTGAGACAGTTCAGAGTTCATATCTCTTACCAAAGAATGTGATGACGCTATTAAGCATGAATCAAAGGGCCAAAGAGACCTTGAGAAGTTATCTGATGAGATTTAACGCCGTAGCTGCTACAGTCGATAAGTCAGATCCATCGACAGTCTTGATGGAGGCAATGTCTGGAGCCATGAGCATGACCAATTTCAAAGTTGCATTGGAAAGGGATCCGCCAATGAATCTCACAGAGTTTTATCATGAAGCTGAGGGATATTTTGTTAAGAGGATGCAGAAGCTAATAATGCTGAGGTTAATACCATGGATGACGGAGGACTGTCTAGAGCAGGATATGGTAGGGACAAAGGAAAGCGGAAATCTGAGGATGGCTTCGAAGGACTAGAGCGACCAAGGAGGGAACAGAAACTCTCTTCTCATATTGATCTAACTGAAACCCCAAGAGGATTTATCTCAAAACTAGGGGCAGATCCCCTATCGAAAGCCAGTTAAGTGGGAACCCACAAATCGGAAGAAAAGGTCCGGAAGATTTTGCCTTTTCCTTGAGATGGATGGGCATGAGACGAACGAGTGTAGACACCTTCGTGATTTGATAGAAGAGTTGGTTTGGAGTAACCAGCTACAATAGTACATAAGGAACCAAACTGCAGTGGTGCAGCCAGAGTAGCCACCATATGCAGCGAATACAACAAGACACGATCATGGATATAGGTAGAGATTGGTAATCCCATGATCAAGATGGATGGGAGCTAGGTTCGATTCCCACATTTTGCCTTTTGTTTTGATAAACCAATAATGACTCAAGCCACTTACACGTGTATGGGAACTGATTGATCTCTAGGCACGGTCTGAGTTGGATGTTTGAGATGAATGTTTAGGATATTTGTTTGATGTTTTAGATGTTTTAGGTTGGATATTTTATTTTTGAAAACCGCTTGAATGTGATGACTGGTATTGATTAAACATGGTAGTCCTCTCCAGAGAACAGGACGATGACCGTAAGGTGTAAGTCCCTTTGTTGAAGAGTGAGTGGATTGGACTTATACAAATGGTTAGTCCTTTCATCAAAGAGTAAGTGGATGGGTTAGTTAGGAAAGTAAGTCCCCTCGTCGAAGAGGGAGTGGATGGACTTGCTTGGACATTGGGTCCCCTTATTGGAGAGTGAGAAGATTAGACTCAACATTGATCTAGAGAGATCAAACTCTAGATTGGATGTTGAATGATCCGGAGAGATCAAACCGTAGATTGGATGTTAAACAAACCGAAGAGATCGAACCCTAGATTGGACGTTGAACGATCCAAAGAGATCAAACCCTAGATTGGATGTTAAATGATCCAAAGAAATCGAACCCTAGATTGGATGATGATGCATGATCCAAAAAAATCTATTTTCCTGCTTTTTAACTAAGCAGGAGTTTACTCGATTCTGAATGTCATGATGAGGACAAAACAATTCACTGACTTAGGAACATACTTTGGAAGGACCATGGAAGTAGACTCAAGAAGTTGCAGAATAATTGGAGTTAAGGTAAGCATTCAGTACCGAGCTAATCTACGCGGTACCGACCACTTTTTGGACTCTAATGGACCCTTTAAGCTATGGTTCATGGAAATATGGATTAAATGATCATCGTGAAGTACATTTCTTAAGGGATGGGCAAGCAGCTCCAAAGGAAAGTAGACCAGTACAAATGATATTAGAACCTCTTGGAAAAAATAATCTCTAAGGAAAAGTGCTCAAAATTTTATGGATCAGAGATGGAAGATCAAAGGAAGGAAGAAGGGGAAGTTCCCCTTCTAAAAATTAGGTCGGTACCTACCACTTTTAGTATTTTGTTGATTTGTGACACTACTAGACAGTTTCCTTATAAATACAGCCCTATAGAAACTAGAGAGGGACTTTTTTGGCAGTTGCTTTCTTCATCTTCTAGCTCTCCTTACCATAGCCACCAACGTAGACATTGCTGGCTATTTTAGGCAGTAGGAACTTGTCAATCCTTGTACTAGTGACTCTCAATCAAATAATCAATAAACTACAGTAGACGTAGGCCAAATATTGTCGAACCACTTTAAAAACCTTAATGCTCTCTTTGTTTTTCCATTTATTTCCTGCTAGATTCCTATATTTCTAAAGGACTTTGAGCATGTGCCATTTTTAGGCTCATTTTGGTGCTTTCACCGAGAGATAAGCTCAATCATAGATCTGGCTTCTATTTTGGATTGGAGCATCTAGAGGTTAGATCCAAAAGCTTTTCATTGAGGATTTGAAGAATTAGCATACTGGAATCAGTGGCACCTAGGATATTCGGGAGATCATCCGGAGCAATGGCTAGAGGAGATAAAGGAACTTCTTATTACATGGAGATTATCAACCAGTTGGCATTGCTACGACCATATTCTCCTTAGGAGATGGTTACTAAAGTGGAGTTTGACAAAATGATGTAGGAGCTGAATTAGAAGATGGTTAACAATCAAAAAGCTCTATTGGAAAAGATGGATGCTAACATAGCTCTGTTGACCCGCCAATCACAAAGAAGAAGGAGCAGTAAGGAAGTTTCACATGTCGGATCTGAAGAAGAGAAATTGTCTGTTTTTTGTTAGAATAGATGGGATGGAAAACAAAAACAAAGGAAAGTGCTACTGTAATGACAATGAGCTTGTAAGGAAGTCACGGAGTGCCTCTAAAAGAGTTCAACTTAGTACAACCAGAATTAGGTCGATATCGATAAAAACTTAGGTACTTGGGGGGACAGAGAGCAAAGGCTATGGACTTGTCTGATTCGAAGGATGATCTGCAACATGACGAAGATGATTATGAGCTTGATGCCGAGTTCAAGGTGCTGTGTGCAAACAGCTGCTATAGAGTCGGTCAGGTGATAGAAAAGACCTAATGGAGTGGTTCTTCTAGAGACTGGAGAACTTAACGTCAACGGGAAAACCGATACCGTTTGCAGAGTAAAACATTTAGCGTAGACCCTAACAATTAACCTCTAGAGCTCTAGACAAGTGAGGAGTATATAGAAATACAGTTAAGTGGTTAGTAAAAGAGAATAAGTGGAGAAAGAATGAAGAATGGGGTTCCGCATCAACAAAACTCCATTCACGGAGAACATTCTAAGGGAGGAGTATCCTAGAAGGTTTACGATTCCAATGATGCTATAGTACAATGGGACCACCGATCCCAAGCAGCATTTTTTAAGTATGAATGACACATGGATGGTGCCAGGGCCAGGGACGGGGTATGTACTTTCCTATTTTTCTAGAAGGTGTTGCATCGATGTGGTTTAATCGGCTCATGCCAAAATCTATATCGACTTTTGATTATTTGGCAAAGAAGTTAATAGAGCAGTTCAGACTCCATACATCTTGACCTAAGGATGTGATGTCCTTCTCGAGTCTATCTTAAGGACTAAGGAGTCATTAAATGGGTTCTTGAGTCAGTTTAATGTTGCAGTAATAGAGGTTAACAATCCAAAGGAGGATTTGCTGTTTATGGTTTTAGTCTAAGGCATACATCTAGACATGGATTTTGGTAAATGGTTGAAGATGAAACAACTAATGACTATGGAGGAATTCCACAGGAAGGACAATCAGTTATTGCAATTGGAAGAAGCGAGTCAGGCTGCTGGAAAGGCTGAGGGTGAGCAGTTAAAAGAGGTGATTCAAAGAAACATAGTAGCTATACAGACCGAGGAGACTTTCGGTAATGTGGCTATAAATGTTGGAAATTCCAATAACCAAAAGAAAAGGAATCAGGGCTTTGGTGGTGGGAGAAATGAAGTAAAGAAATGCCCGAGGAACATGAGGCCAAATGAATATGCGCCCTTGAATGATACATTGGAGAATATATATCTTGCTACGCAAGGAATTGAATGATATAAAAAGCTGGATAGGAAGGAGGCAACCGAGGAGAAAAGATGCTTAGGAAAGTACTATTGTTTCCATAAAACTAGTTAACACAACATGAACAATTGTCGTCACCTGAGAGATTTTATCAAAGAGTTAATAAGCAATAAAAAGCTGCAGTAATATGTCAATGATTTGTAGGATGACAGACAAAATGCTAGACCCTAATGGCCAAATGCTCAAGGGAATCAGCCTGGACCCAATGGAGAAGGGCCCAGATGCATTGATGGAAGGTTAGTTATCAATGCTATTACAGGAGGACCTCATCCAATGGAGGAAAACTAGAAGGAAATGGAATAGTATTTAAGCTCATTGAAGCATGTACCATAGGGGAGATGCTTTGCCAAATAGGATGAAGCTCCAACTAACCAACAAAGGATGGTGACAGATGATATTGTGGTTAGAAATAAGGATTCCAATGGAGTCGAAGCACCAACCTTTGACCCTATGATGATTTCGATTATTGTTGGTCCTGTTGTAGTGCATCGACTCTTGGTGGATAGTGGAAGCTCGATGAATATATTGTTTAAAGGACATTTGAAAAAATGCAAATCATTATAAAGGATGTAAAGCCTTACAAATCCACGATTCAGAGATTTACCAACGAGTCAAAACAACTAGTTAGGACGGTTGACTATCGGTTGAGTTGGGTGATAGAGCTTGCAATGTTGTGAAAATCCAAACATTTGTTACAGCGGATGAGTATTCGACGTATAGCGCCTTTCTAGGCTAACTGGCCTTGGAATATTTCATGATAGTACTGGATCCTTGGTGCCTAATGGTGAATTTCCCCACAGATAATGGGGTCGATTAGCAAGAGGAGATCAGAGCACTGGAAGGGAATGTTATGTTGCTGAGCAAGAGAAGCAAAGCAAAGAGAAAAAGGAAGAATGTAGAGAAGGAACTCTGCATTAAGAACTCAAAGCATAACAATTAAAGCCCTAGCCTTGGCTCGGGAACCATAATAGGTTCAATAAGTCTATGGATCCCAGGAAGAAGTCAGAGGAAGTGTGAGCGGCACCAACTGAACTGACAGTTGATGTTCCAGTCATTATGGACGACCCATCCCGGACTCTTAAGATTAGATATTAGCTTGGTATTAGATTAAGAAAGGAATTGGTTAATTTTCTTCAAGTGAGTTTGGACGTATTCTTTAGACACATTTGGATAGGTGGGGATATCGTCGGAGGTAGCGTGTTACACACTAAATATGGATCCAAGATTTCCTCCAGTGAAGCAAAAAGGATGTAGTTTGGGTTTGGAGCAATCCATTGCGTTAAGGGAGGAAGTGGATAATCTGATGGCTAATGGCTTTATCCATGATGCTTTGTACCCGAAATGGGTATCAAATCCCGTGTTGGTCAAGAAATTAAACAAAAAATGAGGATGTTTATTGGTTATTCTAATTTGAATAAAGCATGCTCGAAGGATATATAGCTTCCCTTGCCTAGGATCGACCTACTGGTGGACGGGACCGTAGGATAAGAGTTTCTCCTACTTATGGATGCTTACTCAGGATACAACCAGATACTAATGCACATGCCGGATTAGGAGCATACCAATTTTATAACAGATTTAGGATTAAACTGTTATCTAGTAATGCCATTCGGTTTGAAGAATGCTAAAGCTACGTATCAAAGGTTATTGAATTCTATGCTTACAAAACAAATCAAATAGACGATGGAAGTATACATAGATGATATGCTCGTGAAGTCACAACTATCAAGGAATCATATTAATGACTTTTTGAAATGTTTGAGGTATTATGGAAGTATAGAATGAAGTTTAATCCGTTAAAATTCTCATTTGAAGTCGCATTGGGGAAATTTCTGGGATTCATCGTGAATTCAAGGGGAAATTTCTAAGAGCATGAGAGCCGCGCCCATGAAGGAGTTGCAGAGCTTAAATGGGAGGTTGCCACTTTAAGTTGGTTTATCTCAAAGGAAACAGACAAAGCTATACCATTCTTCGATGCCCTTAAAATGGGTAAGAAGTATTTTGAATGGAACGAGGATTTTTAGAACACCGTAGAGGAGTTACTAAGGCATATGGATACAACACCGGTTCTATCCGAACCTCTAAATGGATAAGACTTGTTCGTTTATTTGGTAGTGTTTACTCATACCCTAGTTACAGCACTGGTGTATTAGGAGGCAAGGATTCAAAGGCAAGTCTACTATATCAACAATAGGTTTACTAGAGCTAAAAAGATTTACTCGATGTTGGAGAAACTTGCCTAGTACTTGTTGATTGCATCGAGGAATTACAACCGTGTTAGGAACTGAGATGTTGGTTTTGATGACAACTGTGATAGCCCTGATTTTTGTGAGTAATTTCATGATTTAAATTAGTTTATATTTGTTTAAAATTGCATTGAGAAAGATAGGAATGGAAACTGATTTGCAGATATATGGTTTAAACATGTACATGTGCACAAGATAGTGCACACACATGCACACAGTTTCTGTATACTAAAATAGGCAGAAATAAATTTATAAATTAAGAATAAATAATTTAGGAATACATATGTATGAAAATAGGATTATGTCTTTAAATAAATCTGGCACAAAGAAAATAAAAGCTAGGCAGAAATAAACTTAAAATTATTTAAAGAAAGAAAATAAAGACTTAGGCAAAATAGGCATACATATACATGTGCACAAGCAAACATTTGTTGGAAGAAAATGTTAGGAAATCAAATTCATGGTTTTAATGACAACAACTATACAATGAAAATCAAGAGTACATATATATGTATATATATAAGAACTTGCTAGAGCAACATCACCAGAAAGACAAGAACAAGGCTCAAAGAACATTACAAGAGACTACAAGTCGATAGAATTAGAAAAGGAATTGCACAGACACAGATACAACAACATGCACACATTCAGACAGACGTCTGGTTAATATATCAGACGTCTGGATAAAGTCTCTGGTTCAACTCAGAAGAAAACAAACGTTTGATCCTGAACTCAGACGTCTGAAAGACATCCCAACATAAAATAGAAATGAAGACCAGACGTCTGGATATAAACACAGACGTCTGAAATGCTACCAGACACAAAAAATATATGAAGGCCAGATGTCTGAGGTCACTTTCCAAACGTCTGATTATAGGCTCGACTGTGTATTTTCAAGGTTCAACTGTCACATCCGAAAAGACACATCCGCTCCTCTTCACTGCAACTCTTCATCACCAAAAGGAGCAACTATACAACGATTGTTAATAGAGACAACTACACATAGAAACTCTTCACTACTATAAATAGCATCGGGAATTCAGGAGAAAGATTAACCTTACTGACTTACGCTCTTATCTCTTATACTCTGATTTATACCTGATCTCTAAGCAATCAACTACCTGTATTTAACTCTTCCATATATACAGAACTTCTCATTCAAATATTCTCTAGATAGATATATATATTGGAAACATTTGTACTCAATAGTCAACATCCGTGTTGTAGAACACATTCTTGACAAAAAAACTCTGCTATTGTAAACCTGTTCCTCCGGGTCAAGTGAGGGTTAGTTGAAAGGAAATTCCGAGGAGGAGCTTCGGGACTGAACGTAGGACGGGAGGTCCGAACCAGTATAAAATCCTGGTGTGATTATTCTTATTTACTTAGATTAATATTGTTTTAGTTACATCATATATTTTGCCACATATACTTGCATATACACTACACGATCCACCCCGTATAGACTTTCAGAAAACAAATATTGCATGGAAATGGCATGAACCCTTAAGCAAACACTTTATCCATTTCCAGCAATTTCTTTAATTTAGAAAATGAGAAGTCATGCATAAAACATGACCAGGGTAAAAGGGATAAGGCTGATTTCTGAAAATAAAGACAAGGACCACATACCCTTTTATTTTCTCTTGAATCAAATGAGAGGCAGACCATGTTTTGTATAGGGTAAAAATGACATTGGGTAATTTTGTTAAACCCTAGTAGTATCCAGGGATTTTGTATAAGGAGGCTTAGTGTAGTGAGACCTTACAGAATTGGCTCTTCATCATTTAAAGAAAATAAAATATAAGCCAAAGAAAAAAATATAAGGAGCACCAGCCATTAGAACTAGAAGAAGGAAGAAGACTAAAAGGATTCAAAAGCTTAGGAAAAAAAAGAAGGATTAAGGTGAGTAACCTCACTGGAAACTTTGACAATAAGTCCTGAATATTGAGGCAGCCTAATTAAATTTAAATTTCACTTTTGCAAGCTATGTTCATTTTACGATTTGATAATTTTGGCTTGTCAATGATCTACTTAAGTATCAAACCCTTTGTAGTGACATATCTAGTATAAAAGAGTCATGGATTTCATGTTTAAAATGTGGTTATTTGGTTTGTGATTTAACTTGGAGATGAAGTAGATTTTTATGGGTTTTCTTATGTATTTATTTAAAAACCCAGGATTTATGTTGTAAATATATGGTCTAAAAATGGAAGAAAATATGGGACTGCAACATTGTGTTGTTACTTATGTCTCATATCCATTCAAATAAAGATAAATGTAGAGGTGCAATGTTATACATGTGCTGAACTTCTATGTTTTATGAACTCTCCAAATCAAAGCATATACTTGTGGTTTAGCCAGATCTTAAACTAACAAAGGTCTGATTGAACCAAAGGTAAAAGGAGACAACCAGAAGACCATCTAAGACCATGTGTTTGTAACTTGATCCATTGACACCAATAGACAAAAATAATATGCTTAGTAATCACATTTGTTTGCATGATAAAATGATTGCTTATGAGAACATGACTTACCAATCTCTAGATGAATATAGGTTGACTGAATGTATGTTTATTTCTCTGATTAAAACATGATATGCAGAAGGGATTAGCATAGGAACGAGGAAGGGGAAAATAACACTTAGTAATTTAACTAAGGACTTTTGGATCTTAGGGCTACAAAATATGGCTTGGCAAGGTGAACATTGCAAGCTCACACATGGTATGCTTATACCCAGGGGCCTGAGTGTGCTGGGTTAACAGTGATATGTCCTAGGCAGTGTGTGGTTTAACAAGAGAAAGTAGCTAAAGACCATAATATACTTGATAGTGAACAAAAATCCCTGATGGCCAGTAATCTGGTAGAAGAGACTTGATCATTGAATTGATGAATATGTTGATGGATTTATAATGTTTTGTGGATGGATCCTATGATTGTTACCACTGAACTAAACCATTGAATCACATATAAATTGTTGTGCACTGATGTACATACACATGTATCACAGAAACATGCACAAGAGTGGCATTGAGTTCCTTTACCCATTTTGAAATTATTTGAATATGAATAAGTGTTATATAAATCATGTATTCAGTTAGATTACTCATACCAGACTTTAGTCTGACCCTTGTGTGTTTTATGCACCATTGGGTGTCTCATATTCATATGGGGCAGTTCATGGTGATTTTGCAGGAAAGTAGGAATTGCTTTGATCAGGCTTTGGATGTTTAACTGCTTAAGGAATTGGATGCTATATTTAAAGATTTGTTGAAGTTAAAATAGATGTTTATGCTAAGCTACTCTGTTTAAATTACTTAGAAAACTAATGTGTTGTTGGAACTACTGTTTTGCAAGTATTGAATCTATATATGTATCAGCTGAAACTTATATGTTTTGTTTTGCAAAAAATGTTTTGCTAAGAAATGGCATTCCTAAGCCTCAATAACAGTTAGTTTAAATGGTTGAAAACCTGAGATTGAAAGGATTTGTGGGTTGAATGTATATCCAAATATTTGACATAAGAAAATCTATGTTTAAGATGAAATAAAATCTGGTAGAATGAGGGTTCGAGTTGCTTTAGAAAAAGAACAAAATGACATGTATTTTGCTTAAGAAAAATGCAAGTTGAACAAGGCTAACCTGACCACTTTATGGAGCCTGGGTCAAGCTCGCACTAAAGAGTTTTAAGTTAAATTTTCAGTTCTGTTTTACAACCCAAATATAGGGTAGACTTAGTTACTTTGGCTAACAAGGGGAGGAAGAATTAGGCACATGCAAGAGCTCAGACATACACATGCACAGGAACAGACACACACATGCACATGCAAAAGCATAGTTCATACAGTAATAAAATTATGGAAATTCATGCAAAATGATAAGTCTTGAGACATGAAGCCAATAGTTATGCAATAATCTAAGTATACTTTGAAAATCTGGTTTTTAGATACACTATTGCTATGTAGGGATTATTTCTTTTAAATGATTCCCAAACAGATTTCTACTTCCAAATTTCTGTACTCTGATTCAAGTAGAAAATGACTTATATATCCTCACATATGTAAGTTTAAGATGAATTGAGTAAACCAATATTTTTATATTGACATAAGATCCTGGATAGAAGAAAATTAGAATGTAATATTTTCTTGATTAAATGGCCACTGTAAAAAAAAAACTTTAGGCTAAAAGGTGGGTCATTTCATTTGGTATTAGAGCTATGTTGTTAAATAACATAGCAAAATTTTGTATGAACTTGTTTGCATTGGATGTATGGATGTGTTGACTGCCTTGGATGGTTTGTTTTGTTAGTACTTATATTACTAATATTTATTATAACTGAATAGGGATAGATTGAAATGAATTAATTTATAGAGTATTAGGCAAAATGGACTAACCTAAGTGTCATATCCATAGAGCTATGGTAGGACCCAGACATCAAAATGTAGGAACAAGTGAACCACCCATGGTGAATGTGCAAGAATTTATGAGAGCCATAAGGGATGGAGTAGGCAACAGGCAGGAGAATCCACATGAGGAACTTTCCAAACTACTCAAGACTTTTACCAACCTTGGAGGCAAAACTTTTGATGGCACAGAAGGAGTTATGGGAGTTCAAAATTGGCTTAGGATTTTGGAAAGAATCTTTGCAGACATGCAAGTTGAAGACCAAAGGAAGAGGCAAATTGCATCCAAGCAATTGAGAGGAGCAGCTTTGGACTGGTGGGAGGTTATCATAGCTGGAAGACCTGAAGGAGAAGTGACATGGGATCAATTTAAAGCAATGCTGGAAGGTAGGTTTGTCCCTGCATCAGCTAAGGAGTCTTTACTAGAGGAATTCATCAAATTAAGGCAAGAGACTATGAGTGTCACTGAGTACACTCAGAGGTTTGAATCATTGGAAAAGTATGGTGCAGTACTCATCACCACTGAGGAGTCTAAGAATGGCAGATATATTCAAGGGCTAAACCCTAGCCTTAGTAGAGCCACGCTACCATACAAGGATAGGACTTTTGATCAAGTTTTGGACTTGACTTTGAGCATTGAACAACATGATAAGGCTAGAGAGAATTTCAGGGCATTCAAGAATAACCAGAACAAGAAAGGAAAGGGCAAATTTCACCCTTATGATAAGAAGAAAGTAGACACAACTTCCACCAAGAAACCAGAGGAAACTAGTGCTGCTGAAATTAAGAAGAAGATTACTTGTTGTAACTGTGGCCAAGAGGGGCATATGAAGAACAAGTGCACAAATGTTAGGCCAACATCCTTCAAATGTCACCATTGTGGGAAGGAAGGTCACATAAAGAGGAATTGTCCAGATTTTAAGCAAGGAAAATTGGGGGCTTTAGAAGGAAAAGGCAAGGCAACTGAGGGATCAAATGTTGAGAAACATAGCCAAGTTGAAGGTACTTTGTTTATTCACTCAATACCTTTTGCAGTAGTGTATGATACTGGGGCTACACACTCATTGATTTCCCATGATATTGCACAACAATTAAAATCGAATTGTATGATTGCTGATAAGCCACTATTTATTAGAAGCGTTATAGGTAGCTCATGTGTTCTGGGTATGATGTGTATGCAATTGGGGTTAGATATAGGGGGACATGTGTTTAACTCAGACCTATATGTGTTGAAATATCCGAGTATAGGGGTTATTCTAGGAGTTGATTGGTTGAATAAATATAAGGCTATCATAAATATGGAGACATCCACCATATCATTAAAAATTTCTGATGGACAAAGGGTAGTTGTTCTTTGTGAGGCAGACAAGAATAGAAATGTAGCCAACCTTTTTGCATTGTCTAGTGAAAAACCCATGCCTGCATTAGAAGAAATCCCCATAGTGAATCAATATATTGATGTGTTTGGTGAAGTTAGGGGAGTTCCAAACCACAGACCAGTTGAGTTTTCAATCAGAATAACTCCATGAGCTAGCCCAGTGGTTAAAAGACCAACCAGAATGGGGCCTAAGGAGTTGATAGAATTGAAAAAGCAATTGGTTGAATTAGAAGAAAGAGGCTTTATTAGACCTAGTAGCTCATCATGGGGAGCACCAGTAGTCTTTGTTAAGAAACAAGATGGATCCCTTAGGTTATGTATTGACTATAGGGAATTAAATAAAGTCACAATTAAAAATAAATATCCTTTACCAAGAATTGATGATCTCTTTGATCAATTGAGTGATGCAAAAATATTTTCTAGGCTTGATTTAGCTTCAGGCTTTCATCAGATGAAAGTAGAAGAGGAAAGCATTAAGTATACAGCCTTTAACACAAGATATGGACTCTATGAATTTTTAGTAATGCCATTTGGCTTGACAAATGCTCCTTCCTATTTTGTTGATTTGATGAATAGAATTTTTAGAGAATACTTGGATAAATTTGTATTGATATTTATTGATGACATACTAATTTATTCTAAGTCAATTAGAGAGCATGAAAATCATTTGCATATGGTATTTGAGAAATTGAGGCAGGAAGACTTGAAAGCAAAGTTTTCAAAATGCACTTTTTGGCAAAATGAAGTGAATTTCCTAGGCCACATTATATCAGAAAAAGGAATATCTATGGATCCCAATAAGGTCATTGCAGTGCAAGCTTGGAAAAGGCCTACCAATGTCACTGAAGTCAGATCATTCATGGGAATGGCTGGTTACTATAGAAGGTTTATAAAAGATTTTGCAAAAATTTCAATCCCATTAACCAGATTGACTAGGAAAAATCAAGTGTTTACTTGGACTGAAGAATGTGAGAAAGCCTTCGGAAAATTAAAGGAAGCACTAGTGCAAGCTCCAATCCTCAAAGTACCTGAAGGGAATGAAAACTTGGTGGTATATACTAATGCAAGTGGACAAGGGCTTGGGGCAGTATTGATGCAACAACATCAAGTGATAGCTTATGCTTCTAGGCAATTGAAACCAAGTGAGGTAAGATATGCTACTCATGACCTTGAATTAGCTGCTATAGTGTATGCTCTTAAGCTATGGAGACACTACTTGTTAGGGGCAAGGTTTGAAGTATACACAGACCATAAGTCACTTAAATATTTATTTTCACAAAGAGAATTGAATATGAGGCAGCAAAGGTGGATTGAACTCCTAGCCTCATATGACTTTGAAATATTATATACCCCCGGTAAGGGTAATAAAGTAGCAGATGCCCTAAGTAGACAACATGCTAAAGTGGCTAGATTAATGATAGAAGAGTTTAACACTTTATCATTATTAACTGATTTAGAGATAGAAAGTGATAATGTAGAAAACATGAGCCTATGCAGTGAACATGTAGAAATGGGAAAGTTAAGTTTTATCACTCTGGAACCAGAGTTGAAAAACAAAGTTATAAAGTTACAAGACCAAGATCCACTTTTGTTTGAAAAGAAAACTCAGATATTAAATGGTGAAGCAGTGGAAGGTTTTCAGTTGAATGATCAAGGCCATTTGAAGAAAGGAAAAAGAATATGTGTTCCAGCAATTGATGAGTTGAAGCAAGAAATCTTGGATGCTTACCACAAAAGCAAATACACTATACACCCAGGAAGCACAACGATGTATCACAACCTCAAGAGGGATTATTGGTGGAATGGTATGAAGAGTGCAGTGGCAACATATGTATCTAAATGTATGGTTTGCCAACAAGTGAAGGCTGAGTATCAAAAACCCTCAGGGATGCTTCAACCTTTGCAAATACCACAGTGGAAATGGGAGGATATATCAATGGATTTCATTGATGGTTTGCCTAAAACTAGGAGGGGAAATGATAGCATTTGGGTAGTGGTTGATAGGTTAACCAAGTCAGCCCATTTCATATCAGTAAAGTTAGATAGAAATGCATGTACACTAGCCCAGTTGTTTATCAAGGAAGTGGTTAGACTACATGGCATACCAAATACCATAGTAAGTGATAGAGACACCATCTTCACTTCAAAATTTTGGCAGAGTTTTCACAAGGCAATGGGGACTGATTTATGCTTAAGTACATCATACCACCCTCAATCTGATGGTCAAACAGAAATTGTGAACAAATTGCTTGAAGACATGTTGAGAACTTGTGTATTGGATTGGGGAGGAAGTTGGGAGGATCATATCTTTTTAGCTGAATTTGCATACAACAATAGCCATCATAGTAGCATAGGCATGGCACCCTTTGAAGCTCTTTATGGGAGACCATGTTTATCACCCTCAAGTTGGCTTGAATCTGGGTAAAAATTGGTCTTAGGGTCAGAAAATGTGAAGGAAACTTCAGAGAAAATAGCTTTGATCGGAAAAAGAATTGCTTCTGCCCAGGATAGGCAAAAGAAATATGCAAATCAGAGAAGGAAGGTAGTACAATATGGTGTTGGGGATTATGTATTTATCAAAATATCACCCATGAAGAAGGTTCTAAGGTTTGGGAAACAAGGGAAGTTGATTCCTAGGTACATAGGGCCATATAAAATTCTAGAGAGAATAGGAACTGTAGCCTATAAGTTGGAGTTGCCAGAAGAAATGAGAGCAATACATGATGTTTTTCATGTGTCTCAACTAAGAAGATGGGTTCATGATAAGGAGCCAATCCTAGAATCCCCTAAGGATGTGCAGATTGACCCCAGGATGATCTATGAAAAGGAGCCAGTAGGCGTAGTTGCTAGAGAGATCAAGAAATTGAGAAACAAAGAGATTAAATTAGTAAAAGTTCAATGGAGTCTTGATCCAAATGATTGCACATGGGAAGTGGAGGATAAAATCAGGAATGATTATCCACAACTGTTTGATTAAATAAAAGGTAAATTTATACATACCGATGAATGTTTTGATTGAATATGCATTGTGATTTTTGCTTTAATATGCCTAGAGTTTAATCAAGTGATTGGCTTAAGAATGGTTTGAGATCAGAAAAATTGATTTTCTGGATTAATGATACTTAAGTTAAGTATGAGAGAATTGTGGGACACAATTCCAAAAAGGAGGGGTATATGTGATAACCCTGATTTTTGTGAGTAATTTCATGATTTAAATTAGTTTATATTTGTTTAAAATTGCATTGAGAAAGATAGGAATGGAAACTGATTTGCAGATATATGGTTTAAACATGTACATGTGCACAAGATAGTGCACACACATGCACACAGTTTCTGTATAATAAAATAGGCAGAAATCAATTTATAAATTAAGAATAAATAATTTAGGAATACATATGTATGAAAATAGGATTATGTCTTTAAATAAATATGGCACAAAGAAAATAAAAGCTAGGCAGAAATAAACTCAAAATTATTTAAAGAAAGAAAATAAAGACTTAGGCAAAATAGGCATACATATACATGTGCACAAGCAAACATTTGTTGGAAGAAAACAAATATTGCATGGAAATGGCATGAACCCTTAAGCAAACACTTTATCCATTTCCAGTAATTTCTTTAATTTAGAAAATGAGAAGTCATGCATAAAATATGACCAAGGTAAAAGGGATAAGGCTGATTTCTGAAAATAAAGACAAGGACCACATACCCTTTTATTTTCTCTTGAATCAAATGAGAGGCAGACCATGTTTTGTATAGGGTAAAAATGACATTGGGTAATTTTGTTAAACCCTAGTAGTAGCCAGGGATTTTGTATAAGGAGGCTTAGTGTAGTGAGACCTTACAGAATTGGCTCTTCATCATTTAAAGAAAATAAAATATAAGCCAGAGAAAAAAATATAAGGAGCACCAACCATTAGAATTAGAAGAAGGAAGAAGACTAAAAGGATTCAAAAGCTTAGGAAAAAAAGAAGAAGGATTAAGGTGAGTAACCTCACTGGAAACTTTGGCAATAAGTCCTGAATATTCAGGCAGCCTAATTAAATTTATATTTCACTTTTGCAAGCTATGTTCATTTTATGATTTGTTAATTTTGGCTTGTCAATGATCTGCTTAAGTATCAAACCCTTTGTAGTGACATATCTAGTATAAAAGAGTCATGGATTTCATGTTTAAAATGTGGTTATCTGTGTTGTGATTTAACTTGGAGATGAAGTAGATTTTTATGGGTTTTCTTTATGTATTTATTTAAAAACCCAGGATTTATGTTGTAAATATATGGTCTAAAAATGGAAGAAAATATGGGACTGCAACATTGTGTTGTTTCTTATGTCTTATATCCATTCAAATAAAGATAAATGTAGAGGTGCAATGTTATACATGTGCTGAGCTTCTATGTTTTATGAACTCTCCAAATCAAAGCATATACTTGTTGTTTAGCCATATCTTAAACTAACAAAGGTCTAGTTGAACCAGAGGTAAAAGGAGACAACCAGAAGACCATCTAAGACCATGTGTTTGTAACTTGATCCATTGAAACCCATAGACAAAAATAATATGCTTAGTAATCACATCTGTTTGCATGATAAAATGATTGCTTATGAGAACATGACTTACCAATCTCTGGATGAATATAGGTTGACTGAATGTATGTTTATTTCTCTAATTAAAACGTGATATGCAGAAGGGATTAGCATAGGAATGAGGAAGGGGAAAATAACACTTAGTAATTTAACTAAGGACTTTTGGATCGTAGGGCTACAAAATATGGCTTGGCAAGGTGAACATTGCAAGCTCACACATGGTATGCTTATACCTAGGGGCCTGAGTGTGCTGGGTTAACAGTGATATGTCCCAGGCAGTGTGTGGTTTAACAAGAGAAAGTAGCTAAAACCATAATATACTTGATAGTGAACAATAGAAATAGGTTCCTGAGAGGGCTAGGGTAAAATCCCTGATGGCCAGTAATCTGGTAGAAGAGACTTGATCATTGAATTGATGAATATGTTGATGGATTTATAATGTTTTATGGATGGATCCTATGATTGTTACCACTGAACTAAACCATTGAATCACATATAAATTGTTGTGCACTGATGTACATACACATGTATCACAGAAACATGCACAAGAGTGGCATTGAGTTCCTTTACCCATTTTGAAATTATTTGAATATGAATAAGTGTTATATAAATCATGTATTCAGTTAGATTACTCATACCAGACTTTAGTATGACCCTTGTGTGTTTTATGCACCATTGGGTGTCTCATATTCATATGGGGCAGTTCATGGTGATTTTGCAGGAAAGTAGGAATTGCTTTGATCAGGCTTTGGATGTTTAATTGCTTAAGGAATTGGATGCTATATTTAAAGATTTGTTGAAGTTAAAATAGATGTTTATGCTAAGCTACTCTGTTTAAATTACTTAGAAAACTAATGTGTTGTTGGAACTACTGTTTTGCAAGTATTGAATCTATATATGTATCAGCTGAAACTTATATGTTTTGTTTTGCAAAAAATGTTTTGCTAAGAAATGGCATTCCTAAGCCTCAATAACAGTTAGTTTAAATGGTTGAAAACCTGAGATTGAAAGGATTTGTGGGTTGAATGTATATCCAAATATTTGACATAAGAAAATCTATGTTTAAGCTGAAATAAAATCTGGTAGAATGAGGGTTCGAGTTGCTTTAGAAAAAGAACAAAATGACATGTATTTTGCTTAAGAAAAATGCAAGTTGAACAAGGCTAACCTGACCACTTTATGGAGCCTGGGTCAAGCCAGCACTAAAGAGTTTTAAGTTAAATTTTCAGTTCTGTTTTACAACCCAAATATAGGGTAGACTCAGTTACTTTGGCTAACAAGGGGAGGAAGAATTAGGCACATGCAAGAGCTCAGACATACACATGCACAGGAACAGACACACACATGCACATGCAAAAGCACAGTTCATACAGTAATAAAATTATGGAAATTCATGCAAAATGATAAGTCTTGAGACGTGAAGCCAATAGTTATGCAATAATCTAAGTATACTTTGAAAATCTGGTTTTTAGATACACTATTGCTATGTAGGGATTATTTCTTTTAAATGATTCCCAAACAGATTTCTACTTCCAAATTTCTATACTCTGATTCAAGTAAAAAATGACTTATATATCCTCACATATGTAAGTTTAAGATGAATTGAGTAAACAAATATTTTTATATTGACATAAGATCCTGGATAGAAGAAAATTAGAATGTAATATTTTCTTGATTAAATGGCCACTGTAAAAAAAACTTTAGGCTAAAAGGTGGGTCATTTCAACAACAACCTTTTTAACTTATCTTATTATAAAATATATACTAACACTATTGTCTAGATTGATATGTATATGCAAGAACTATGCAGGATATATATATATATATATATATATGAAGGTATTGATTACTGAAGACTGATAAGTATAAAGACTCAAGACTCAAGATTCAGAATGGAGATATCAAGATTGAAGACTCTAGTGTATCAAGATCAAGATTTCGAGATAAGTGTCTAGTTTTTGTTAAAACTTCATAATAGCACGGAAATCCTCATTCCAAATTTCATTTGGGATGGAACCCATTTCTATCTTCTTAGTGGCTTACAAACCCACGACAAGTAGCTTACAAACCTACGACAAGTGGCTTACAAACCCACAAACATCCTGGTTTGTACAAGTTCTCGAGTCCTGATGTAATGAGATATTATGCAGGAAGAAGCTTGCAAAACTACTTCAAAATGGTTTTTCAAAATGATTTTCAAAACTGCTTTTCAAAATGTTTTAGCCTTAAAAATTATCTTTTCAAATGACTTCCAAAAAGATGTTTTAGCCTTAAAATATTCTTTGTTTTTGTTTTTAAATAAACTCTTGTTTTAAACTTCATTTGTTTTTAAAACTATCTTCTGATTTTTAAATATTCTTTTATAATATATACATACTTGAGATTTAAATCAAATTTATATATACATTCTAAAAATATATGTTTATACTCTTCTTTATTTTAAAACATAGGAAAATTAGTTTATTTTACTCCAAAATCATTTTATCTTGTTTTCCTTTAAATACCATTTCAAAACAAACTTTACACTGTTTTTAACTAAGGGATGTCGACATCATGGGATACCCTTTGTCGACATGATGGCCATTAAATTCAAAAGTTTCAATTTTCAAAAGAAGTGTCTATTCGTTTAAATTTCTTCACGAATGGTTATGGCCGTTACTGGTCTATAAATAGCCTTCACAAACGAATTTTTAACCAACTATTTTCTTCACTCCTTCTCCACAAATTCATATTCTAAAATTTTCATATTTTTAAGATCGTGCCGAAATTCTACCAAATTCTCAAGTGAATCAAATTAGAATCTCATTCTTGTTTGATTCTCTGCCCTCTCTCGAAGATCAAAGTGTTATTCAGAGTTATAGGATCAATTTGTAATCAAAAGTTTATCGAGTCTCTCTATAAGGTGTGGTTGTGCCTGGAAATCAGTTGGGTGATCTTGTGTCCCGTAAATCAAGAGAGTTTGCCCCGGACTCGAAGATAGGAGGGTACCTCAAGGTCTTTAGAAATTAAGGATTGTAATCTCGACATTGGTATAATAAAAATCTGCACGAGGTGTTTTCCTTGGTGCAGGACTGGACGTAGGGTAACTCCGAACCAATATAAAATCCGGTGTGTTCTTTCCTTTTACTGCTTTTTATTTACTTTCTACATCTGTATTTGATTCTGTGATTGTTCTGTTATTAAGTTCTGCATTTGTTTGTGTCATAATTTTAATTTAATCCATATAAGTCTTAGAATCCATTAAACACTATTCACCCTCCTCTAGTGTTAAATTAGCCTTAAGATCCTTAATCCGCACTCCCTTTCAATTGGTATCAGAGTGAGGTTTTCATAGTATGAAACTTGAAAAAAAATTAATGGCTACCAACACTGGTAATGTCAACTCTGGCACTAGTTCTGTTTACACTAACACTAGTTCATTAGTAGAAGGTCAGTCTACTGTCAGACCACCATTTTTCAATGGCAGTAATTATGCATATTGGGCTTGTAGAATGAAAATTTATTTACAATCAGTAGGATTAGACACTTGGAATATCACACAAACTGAGTATGTTGAACCAACTACCGATTTTGCCCAGTGGACTACTGTGCAAAAGGGTGTTGCACAAAATAACTCAAAGGCCATGAATATATTATTTTGTTCACTAGATAGGAATGAGTTTAATAGAGTGTCTGTTTGTAAGTCTGCATTTTAAATCTGGAAAACTTTGCAAGTTACTCATGAAGGAACAAGCAAAGTTAAACAAACTAAAATTTCCATATTAACTAATCAGTTTTAATTGTTTAAAATGCATGCAAATGAGTCCATTTCCGACATGTATTGTCGATTTCAAGATATTGTTCATTCACTAATTGCACTGGGAAAAAGCTTCTCGGAGGAAGACCAAGTCACAAAAATTCTAAATTCACTCACTCCAAAATAGGATCAAAAGACACTTGCAATCGAAGAAGCAAATGATATCTGTCTAATGAAAATAGAAGAATTTATTGGGAATCTGACGTCTTATGAAGTTCAACTACAAGGAAGAAGAGAAAACAAGGCTACAGAAAAAGAAGTCATTAGCATTCAATGCAATAACTGAAGATTCGGAACCGGACAGTGATGAGGAGATTGCTTTCATGACAAGAAACTTTTGGAAATTCCTAAAATATAGAAAAACGAATAATTACAAAAGAAATGATCAAAGGAATTCCAGAAATAATATGGAGAACATCAACAATGATAGATATTACAATTGCAATAAAGTCAAGCATCATAGGAAAGATTGTCTGTATCCAGATAAACAGTTGTTCCCTCCAAACAATGATTCATCAAGGAAAAGAAAGAAAGCATACACAGCAACTCTTGATGACTCAGACTCATCATCCAGTGACGATGAAAAGAAGACAGATAATTCAAATCTGTGTTTCACTGCTATTCATAAATCAGACGACGATGGGAGTATGGATCTAAAAATAGGTACGCATTTACATTATTTTTAATTTTTCTTGTTTGAATGGATGCTTGTTTGTTTGCTTGATTTTCTAAAATTCCTTGAATTTTAAATTCAAATTTATCCCTTGAAATTTGAATTTTAAATTCAAAAATAATATTATTTTAATAATATTTTAAATATCAAATTATTAATATTCAAATATTATTATATTTAATGTTATCACAGGAACTATATAAGTAGAATGTAGGATATAACATATACATTTATTAGAAATTAGGAATAAACACTTGTCCTTTGATTCAATAGGCACATGTCGACATACCTGGATACCCCATGTCGACATGCCCCTCAGAAATTTGATTTCAAAATTTGAATTCAAACTTTTAAATTTCCCTCCACCTTTTCACCAATTTCAATTCTCTAGAAAGATGCCTCTTGACCAGAGAACATGTCTATAGAATCTCTATTTAATTCACTCTCTTTATCATCACTTTTCACTTTTATTTCAAATTTCAAATTTATCTTCATTATCTTCAACTCCTCTCAAACTTCTTCAATGGCCTCTTCAAGCACTCCTAACACCATTAGACTTCCAAAATCTATTAAAAACTTTCTCTTTAATGATCCAGAAGCTATCAAAGCTTACATCAACTACGTAAACTTTGGTAAAATTCATACAGGGAAATTTGCTATTATTGAAGATTTTCCTTCTTATGAAATTGAAAATCTTTTTCAACAATGTTCTATTCTTAGTGTAGTAGATAACAAACAAAATGATTTTGTATGTTATCCAAACCTTGTTAAGTTGTTTTATGCGAATTTAAATCATGGTTTTTATGATGGGCAAGATGGACAAATTTGGAGTAGTGTTAAAGGAACAAAAATAGTTTTGGATTGTGAAATTTTAGGAAACATTTTGGGATGCAAGTATACCGGAATGAATCTCTCGGAATTTCAAATAAATGAAAATGATCGAGAGACATTTCATCACATCTTTGAAGGGGATGACAATTTTGAATTCAAAAATCGTTATTTTCGTCCAAAAGCAAGAATTGTTAACCTTATTATTCAACACACCCTTATACCAAGATCGGAAAACTACAACAACCCAACTTTGAAAGTTTGCAAAGCTCTTTTTGCAATTTTTGGAAATTATGATATCAATTGGGCTCAAGTTATTTTGGATGAGCTAAGGCCCAAGAATTTTACTATGGGTGAAAACACATTATATCATGGAATTTTATCTCACTCGGATTTTTAATTACTTTGGAGTTGATTTCTAAAGGGAAGAATTTATAACTAGAAAAGTGTTCAACCATGGAAACATTTCCCTTGTGCAAATTCCATTAGTGTTTCAACCATATGAAACACTTACGGAAAAGGAAGAAAGGCTTGCTCATGAAGAGATGGAAGAAACGGTGGAAGAAGAAGAAGAAAAGGAAGAGGAAGGAATGGAAATTGAAGAGGAGGAAGAGGAAGATCAAGAAACTTCCTTAGAGAGTATTGAATATCCTACTAATCCCGCTAATCCATCCAATAAGACCATTCTCAATAATCAAAGAATTATAGTGGAAAATCAAAAGACACTCAAAAGATCAATGAGTAAGAAAATGGATAAGATTTCCACTAAAATCGCCAAGTTCTTCGGGAAAGTTAGTAGAAAGCTTGGACTATCATCTTCTTCATCTTCATCTAATTAGTTTTAGTTCATGTTATCTTGTTTGTTTCAAGTTCTATCCATCTATTTTCCTTTATTTTAGTTAATATTATATTAGTTTATGTAATGTTGACTAGAACCATTAATGAAATCTTTTATTCAACTTCACTTGTCTCTGTAATTGCTTGTTTTTATATTATACAAATTATAGTTGCATAGATTTGTTCATAATATCCAAAACAAAGCAAATTGTCACTTTAGACAGAGGCATGTCGACATCCCCCATCCCCCTATGTCGACATACAATGGGCAGAAAGTAGTTACACTTTCAAATTTTTATTTCATGTAACTAACTTGTGTCTATTCATTTTAAACGACTTTCTACCCCTATTTATACCTGTTTCTTTCTGAATAATTTATCAAATCTCATTTCTAATCACTCTCTTTCATATTTCTTCCTACTTCTTGAATTATGGCCTCTCCAATTAAGAATCTAAGTGATAATCTTGAGGAAACTCTCACTTCATTCAAGAATATCCTTACATTCATACTTCGTAATCAGCGTCACTTAGAATTGAGTCAAATACAGTTGATTAAGGAGCAAGAGAGACATTTCGACTCCCTTCGTTGATGATCTCAGCCCTTAACAAGGACGATCTCGAAGGAAATCCACCAGTCACTCTCGACCAAGATAAAGAAGAATGGGATGCCATCAAAGCAGACCCTATCTTTGGAGAAGATGGATGGGTGGAAGTACCAAGGAATGTCTAGTCATTCTGTATGTTATTGGTGTGTTTTAAACTTAATTGACTTGACTTATTTAAAAACATTTGGTGTGGTTTGTATATATGATTGATTGAAAAATTACTGTAAATATGATTGGATGATGATTGATTTACTGTTGGATTACACTTATGATCACACTCATGATCACATTTCACATTTATGATCACATTTCACACTTATGATCACACTTAGCATTTATTACACTTATATATGGATTACTCTATTTGTATTATGGTTGATCATCTTATATCATGTTCAGGGAATTTATTAGTTAGAAGTTTTTGTTGATGACAAAGGGGAAGAAGTTATAAAATAGTAGTTGGCTTGGAGTAAGGGGGAGTTATGATTGCAGTAAGGGGGAGTTATGATAGGAGTTATGGTATGGTAAGTATATTTTATAAATACAGGTAGTCATCATCAAAAAGGAGGAGATTGTTAGGAACTGAGATGTTGGTTTTGATGACAACAACCTTTTTAACTTATCTTATTATAAAATATATACTAACACTATTGTCTAGATAAATATGTATATGCAGGATATATATATATATATATATATATATATGCAGGTATTGATTACTGAAGACTGATCAGTATAAAGACTCAAGACTCAAGATTCGAGATCGAAGACTCTAGAGTATCAAGATCAAGATTTCAAGATATGTGTGTAGTTTATTGTTAAAACTTCATAATAGCACGGAAATCTTCATTCCAAATTTCATTTGGGATGGAACCCATTTCTATCTTCTTAGTGGCTTACAAACCCACGACAAGTAGCTTAAAAACCTACGACAAGTGGCTTACAAACCCACGAACATCCTGGTTTTGTACAAGTTCTCAAGTCCTGATGTGATGAGATATTCTGCAGGAAGAAGCTTGCAAAACTACTTCAAAATGGTTTTTCAAAATGATTTTCAAAACTGCTTTTCAAGATGTTTTAGCCTTAAAATATTCTTTGTTTTGTTTTTAAATAAACTCTTGTTTTAAACTTTGTTTGTTTTTAAAAACTATCTTCTAATTTTTAAATATTCTTTTATAATATATATATACTTAAGATTTAAAATCAAATTTATATATACATTCTAAAAATATATTTTTCTACTCTTCTTTATTTTAAAACATAGGAAAAATTAGTTTATTTTACTCCATAATCATTTCATCTTGTTTTCCTTTCAATACCATTTTCAAAACAAATTTTACATTGTTTTTAACTAAGGGGTGTCAACATCATGGGATACCTCATGTCGACATGGTGGCCGTTAAATTCAAAAGTTTCAATTTTCAAAAGAAGTGTCTATTCGTTTAAATCTCTTCACGAATGGTTATGGCCATTATTGGTCTATAAATATCCTTCAAAAATGAATTTTTTAACTAACTATTTTCTTATTTTCTTCACTCCTTCTCCACAAATTCATATTCTAAAATTTTCATATTTTTAAGATCATGCCAAAATTCTACCAAATTCTCAAGTGAATCAAATTAGAATCTCATTCTTGTTTGATTCTCTGCCCTATCTCAAAGATCAAAGTGCTATTCAGAGTTATAGGATCAATTTGTAATCAAAAGTTTATCGAGTCTCTCTATAAGGTGTGGTTGTGCCTGGAAATTAATTGGGTGATCTTGTGTCCCGTAAATCAAGAGAGTTTGCCTCGGACTCGAAGATAGGAGGGTACCTCAAGGCCTTTAGAAATTAAGGATTGTAATATCGACATTGGTATAATAATCTGTACGAGGTGATTGCCTTGGTGTAGGACTGGACGTAGGATAACTTCGAACCAGTATAAAATCCGGTGTGTTCTTTCCTTTTACTGCTTTTTATTTACTTTCTGCATCCGCGTTTGATTTTGTGATTGTTCTGTGATTAATTTCTGCATTTTTTATGTCATAATTTTAATTTAGTCCATATAAGTCGTAGAATCCATTAAACACTATTCACCCCCTCTAGTGTTAAATTAGCCTTAAGATCTTTAATCCCCACTCCATTTCACATATCACACCGAGCCCTCTTATGCCGATCCTTCTTTATTCAAGCCAATATCCATCTTCCAAGCACCCTGCATCGTTTATCCATCGACTGTCTTTTATCCTAGCTTCATATTATTATCTATAGTTGATTGTCCATCCATCCATCTGAACCAAATCCATGATATTTCAGCCTCAATAACCGTGAAGTCTGTTGGGTTAAATCCGCCTACATACGGCCTTGCCAAAAGGAAGGTTAACACTTTGCCCCCCAAAACATGCCCTGCAATAGGAAGGCGTGTTATGAATTGCCACGAGTCCAAAATCCGAAGTCCATAATCCATTGATCTTCATATTACCAAACCTAGAGTCCAACCCATTGCCAATCCAAGATCTCTTCGGATCGTTAGTGAAGTTCATGACTGTTTTGAGTCGATATCCAATTCCGAATCCATTCCAAATCCATTAACAGAATCCATGATCCCTCTGGATCGTTTTATCCAAGTCCGGGACCACTCCGGGTCCATATCCAAATCCGGGACCACTCCGAGTCCATATCCAAAGCCGGGACCTCTTTGGGTCCATATCTAAATCCGGGACCTCTCCGGGTCCAAATCCAAATCCGGGACCTCCCCGGGTCCATATTCAAATCCGGGACCTCTCTAGATCGCTTTATCCTACTTCGGCCTTGACTCTCCGGTCGAGGGCTTATCCATGGTTATCCTTCTACAGCCTCGACTCTCCGGTCGAGGACTTAATCTATAGGTTCTCCTACTCCGGCCTCGATCCCCAGTCGAGGACTTAATCCATGAGTATCATTCTCCGGCCTCGACTCTCCGGTCGAGGACTTAATCCATGGGGTATCCTACTCCAACCTCGATCCTCAGCTGAGGACTTAATCCGTGTTCAAGTCCATCCTGTCGCTCTCTGGCGAAGGGACTCATAACTCACAGTTATTGCCCCGTCTCTCCGGTCGGGGCCGCAATCGTGACCTATGTTATATATTACATTAATCCAAATCCAATCATTCCAGAGTTTAGTTGGTAAAATATAAAATAAAAGCCCGTACAACCAAGAAAACTACATAGCCATAATACCAGAAAAACCAGAGTTTGCAGTAAACAGAAAAAACAAGATTTCATAAAGCCGAGCACCATGGTTCATCGTCATCTCAGAGCATGTTTAGGGACCGTCCTCGATCCCGTACACGTGTAAGTGACTTAGCCGTTTTACTGTGGGTTTTATTACTTATTCCATGCCATAAATCCAATCAGCTAATAATAAGCTGATGATGATGATGCCTTGATCCAGTGCCATTTTCATTCAAGGTGGGCGGTGTCTGTTCCTGTTCCACTGCCACAGCTTGATTCCTTATATATTGTTGCAAATGACCATTCCTCACATGTTACTCAACGATATCCTTCAAATGCCTGCAATCATTCGTGTTGTGCCCATTAGCTCATGGAATAGGCAATGCTTTTCTGATGCCCGCTCGTATTCGGAGGGTTCCCCTTTTGTCGGCCTTCGATACTGGAGGCGTGCTCGAGTATCCAAATAAATCCTTTCCAGAGTTTCAATCAAATTCGTATAAGAAGAGAATTTCGGTTCTCTCCATTGCCTTTTCGATATATTATTTCCATCATTCATTCTCCTCTTGCCCTTATCGTTCTTGTTTACGTCTCCTGATGATCCTCCACTATGCACAGCATTCACCTTCGGTTTGTTAGCTCGAGCGTCTTCCTATCGCAGAAACATTTCTGCTTCATGGTAAAACTCCCCTAAATTCATATGTGGAACCCATGCTAGTGAATCCTTGAACTCCGTGCCATCAGCAATGCCCGATACAACTGCCATCAAAACCATGGATGGATCCAGGCGATCTAGCGATGCCGCTACAGCATTAAATCGTGTTAGAAAGTCCCTCAGGGACTCTCCGGCCCACTATTTCAATGTTGCCAAACTCATCAAATTTTTGGGTCTCGAGATGTGAACTCTAAACTGCCTCATAAACCTTTCGATCAATTCTGTCCACGTGCTAATAGAGCCGCTTTCCAATTGTCTGAACCATAGTGCTGCTATATCCGTCAAATACAAAGGGAAGCACTGTGTCATGACCTCCTTCGATGCCCCAGTACTTCCATATGCCTCATGTACCTTGTCAGATGAACTGCTGGATCCGTTCTTCCATCATATGTCTCCAATGTTGGTAGTTTGAATTTCGGTGGATTCCTAGCTTGCCTAATCATAGGAGCAAAGGGGCTCCTATTCACATCCTCCAAATCTCTATTTACTAATCCTTCTCTCATGGCTCGTCTGATCATTTTCGCCAACCTGTCATTGTCATCAAGTGGTAGCCTTTGTCTGTTGGCTCCAACTTGCCCCCCGAGTCCGCGAGGGAATCCTGAAATCTGCTCTTCCGAACGAGCACCCATATCCCGATCAACATCATACTATACAGCACCACCTAGTATCCTGCCTAGAATCGAGCCAATATGATCTGGGGGCATGCCCTCAAGTGTGGAACGATTGGCACCGATCATTCTATAAAGATCGGCATTGCTTTGGCAGATCGTTCCTAGTTAGTCAGGGCCTGCTCCCAGTAGCTCCATTCTATCCCGTATCCTGGTTGTTCCATTTCCTTGGTTCTGATTCTAGACTTCCTCTGCACCTGCTGCTCCAACTCCATGATCCACATTTCCAGTATTCCCTGCAACTCCATTCCCTTGGTTTTGCACTCCAGCTTGCCCAATCTGTGGAAATAGGTTCTGCATCATTTCCTCCTGCTTTTTTAGCATCCTTTCCTGCGTAGCATCCATCATCGTTTCCATCTCATCTCTGGTAATGAAGATTGAGGCCTGATTAGCTCTTGAGGAAGCTTCCTGACTTCCTTCATGATGGCTCCTCTCGGTTCTCTGTCTCCTTATTGATTGCCTAGCCATTGTTTCCTAAATCAAAGTTCCTAAGCTTTCAAATCCAAGATCCTAACTTCCAAATCCCTGAATGCAAGTTCTCTCAGTGGAAGCACCAAAATGTTGGCATCAAAATTGGCCACCAACACCTAATTGTACGTGAAAGCACCAATATCCAGTCACATATCACAGATAGTATATGATGTAGAGAATATAATATGAAGAATAATCAAATTAAAATGAAATCAAGTAAAAGAGACAAGATTTATGGTGGTTCAGCTAACTCCGGCCTACGTCCAATCCAGAACAATCCTTTTATTCTACTGAAATTTTATTACAGTTATAATCCAAGATTCTAGAATGAAAATGGCAGAGTAACCTCTAGGTAGAAGATGAAGAGAAACAAAATGAAGATCCCTTTTCTAAAGCCAAGCCTGCTATATTTATACGTGAAACTTCGGCTACAGGGCCTTCTCACCTACATGGGCCCACCATAACGATCGTCAAGCCCAACTTGACCAAAAATAACGGTCGACATAGCTATGTCGAACGTTGTCCCTTCATTCGAGTTAATGCCTATTGTTCCCTTTCCACACTACCAAATGCCGATCCATTCACAAATGCCTATCCCTCCTCCTTCATGTTGACCCCTCCTTGGTTGACCCATGAAAGCCAAAACCTTGCTAACTAATTAGCCTTGGCAACCCCTTTTATTAGCCACACCGACCTCTCTTTAAGAAGTATGACGAACCATCTCCTTCCAATTATGCCGATCCCACTTCTATGAGCCAAGCATACCGATCCCTCCTTAATTAAGAGTGCCGATCCATCCCGAATGCCGACCCGAGCTACTCCTTTCTCCAAGCCCTTCCGACCTGAGCTATGCCGACCCGTAGCCTCTCTCCTAGTCATGCCGACCCGAGCTATGTTGATCCCTTACTTGAGAATTGATGTGTGCCGATCCTTTCTAGCCTACAATGCCGAACCCTTCAACACAACCCCCCCAAGCCAATCAAACATGCTAACCCCTTCATGTCAAACCCTCCATCCCATGAAACTATGCCGATCCAAACCATGTTACTTCATGCCTTGCCGACCTCTACTATGCTGAACCCTTCCTACGCCGAGCCTAACTAATCCAACCCATGCAGATCCATATCACACCGAGCCCTCTTATGCCGATCCTTCTTTATTCAAGCCAATATCCACCTTCCAAGCGCCCTGCATCGTTTATCCATTGACTATGTTTTATCCTAGCTTTATATTATTATCTGTAGTTGATTGTCCATCCATCCATCTGAACCAAATCCATGATATTCCAGTCTCGATAACTGTGAAGTCTGTTGGGTTAAATCTGTCTGCATACGGCCTTGCCAAAAGGCGGGTTAACATGGGTGTCGAGGTACCTAACTCAGGAATACCTACATCACAAGACATCCTTTCAGAAGTTACATTAATCATAGCAAACAAAGAGTAAACACATAATGATAACTATCCTCATGATATCGTATCGCCATGTCTATCACTAAGGTCACACCTTGCCATGCATTATAACAACCATTCCCAAAGTCTTGTGTCACCAAGTTTACCACCGAAGCCTTTCTTCACCAAATCATCATCGAATTCTCACTTCACTACGATTACTTCCCCTTAATTCTCACTTTCCCACGATCGTCAACGAAGCCTCACCTCACTATGATCCTCGTTGAAGTCTCACTTCATAATGATCACCAACAAAATCTCACTTCACTACAATCATCACCAAGGTGTCTCAAGTATATGATAACTCGCACAACGACCTCTCAGACCTGTGATATCTCACACTATAATCGGATTCGGTGTTTGGTCACATACCTACCTTATAGGTGCTGCCTTCTTAGAGTAGGCCAAACTATCTCATAGTTTAGGATACATAGGTGAGCATCCTTACATACCCTTGCCCACGCAACACACATTACATACCAAGTTATCAACGATCCCTTTGGCACGTGACTTGACTCATAACATCTCATGTTGAAATTGGACTAGCCCGCAGCGGAAGTTATGGATGAATTTCAAAATTTTTACCCTATTGGATCTTTAATTGGGCCTATGAAGTCTAACTGAATTAGATCATTTCTAAATTTCATTTAAATAAAATCATTTATTTTATTTAAATTCAAATATATTAAGATATGAAATTTATTTTATTTGATTTAGTTTATACATAAATGTATCATATACATATATGTGTGAGTGCATGTGTAACATAATAATCCATGAAAGGTATAATATGCTCATATGTAGATGTTGGATTTACATCGCAATAGACATATTAGCTCATTTTGTATGTCATGTATGTTGTCCAAATATGTGCATGTATATGTGATACAATACACACACACATATGTATGTATAAATATATTATATATAATATATGAACATAAAACAATTATATATATAGAAAGAGAGAGAACAAGTATTACAAAATTATTTATAATTCAAAATTAACTTATTTTTTCAAACATAATAATTTTAGTATTTTAATTCGTATATATTATGAAAAAAATAATGTTTTCATCCATAAATAATTAATATAAAATAATCTATTGATGAAAATTCAAATTTTACAATTTTTGAAAATCTAGGATCATAAAATAGAGCTTAGGAGAAATCTGGAGATTTTTCAAAGTTGAAATATTATTTTTAAAAACAAATACATTGATTTCAACAATAATTATTTAATATCAAAAAAATTATTATTAAAAATTTAAATTTTAAAATTTCATAAATTCTAGGATCATGAATGAAAGGTTAGAAAACATTTTGAAGAATTTTTCAAATAAATTATTATTTTTAATAAATCATAAATAGTTTTTTCGAAATACTATTAATTATTAAAAATAATAAAATTTATTAAAAAAATCCTAAATTTTTTTGTACGTTTCTGAAATGATATAATATTTTAAAAATATATATAATTGAATTTTTAATGTAATAATTATTTTATATATATATCAAAATTTCAGTAAATGTTAATTTAAAATATGAATATATGTATGATAATTAATTTTCGAATTTGTAAATTCATATTACATATAAATAAGTGTATGAAATTTTTAAATCATATATATATATATATATCGTATATATGCATATATACTATTATGAGAGAGAAATATACACTAATATATATATATATATGAATTTATTAATAAATATATATAAAACAATTATTAAACGATAAAAATTGATTTTGTACAGTAAACAACATTTGTCTATACATAAATCAAATAGTATAACAAACAAATTATGCACATACCCAAACCAATTTGTGACAACCACATCTACATACAAAAATCTCACCTAACTAAACATTTAGTAGCAATATATTTAAACAGATATGAAATTGCTCATTATAGAATCATAGAATATAATTTAATTACTGTAATATGAATTAAAATTACCAATTTAATGATGCCTTTGAATCCACGTTGAAGCAATGACTTCCCTTCCTTTTACTGTTCTTGATTCGTCAGATTGCAAGTCCGTAATCACCGACCTCTAACTATCGAATAGTATTATTTTAATTTGAAATATATTTGATAATTATGGAGTGGATTAAGAGCTATGTTTTAACCAGCAATGTAGAAGGTAATGGCAGCCAAAAAGGTTCGTCATTATTTTTAGAGATACATATATATAGGATTGTATTAGAGAGAAACGAGGAAAACCTTTTTACCCATTCTCACTTGATCTTAATCCATTATCTCTAAGCCAATTACCTATGTTTTAGCCACCTTTAGACCTTCCCAAAACCAAAAATTTTCAGCCCTAATGATGGGCCTTAAACCCATCTAAGCCCAAGCCAAAATACTATGCATTAAATCTAATTTAATCGCTTGTCGATATCGTATATCGATCGATATACTTATAACTGTTATAAATATATATAACATTATTTATTTCTCAAATCATATTAAAATTTTATAATTAATATTTCATAAATATTAATTAGTTAAATTAATTTATAACAATTATAAACTAATTAAATCGTTCGGTCTTAAAGGAATTCATCATTTCGGCTGTGTAACTCTTAGGTGTAAATTTGGTCAGGGATTAACATCGAACTATTCTAATGTTAACGTTCACATGTCACTTAGCAGGTGGTGTGACATTATGGCCAAATTTATCGCTTACTCATTTTTTGGTAAATTCCAATTTTAGTTTAATAAGCGTTACCCGGTTATAACATTTGTTTACACCAATTCTCTTCGTTAAAACTATATCATTCTAGATTTATGGAATTTGGTAATGGTCAAAATTCCAACCTCATCCACATTCAACTTTATAGTCCAAATACAAAGTCCTTGGTTCAATAATAACAATTATTATTAACCGAAATGCTCTGGCTAGAGACTTTGACTTTGAGTTGACTTGAGTTGACTGTGATACTAACCGCATATAACTGAGGAGACGAATCCTCTCTTGAATAGTGCTTCACTTCCATACTTCCACTCGACCCAACTATAGTCACTCGATGGACGCCATGCCATTATTTGGCTATAATCAAAGCGGAGTTTTCATATTGAAGATCCACAGTATTCTCAAGTCGAGAGAACTGTGTAAATCAGTCACATTGATATTTTCTGTTTGACCTTAGTTATATTAACCAACAGAAAACTATCGAGTGAGTCATTCCATAGTTATCCAATAACTATTAGTACGTAACCCCTAGGTGCCCCCAACAGTCATGAGTAATACACTGCCCAACATTTGGAGAACGTTACGTACTCCAGTCTCAACGAATACATCGATATCCAGTCTCGATGCATCTTGACTTGGAACATTTAAAATGGTATATTTGTTTCGTTGTGATAAACTACTCATGGTTACAACACTTTGTAACTACTATTACAAAATATACCATTTATGAATTTTTCTATTAAATATACTTTTAATTAAGTTAATTAATTAATATAATCACATTATATCAAGTATATAATAGGAAGAAAATACCTCTTATTTTAAACATTGTTAGCGCCAAAATAGGTCACTAACACCAAAACGTAAATGAAAGCACCAACTAACCGTCACAGATAACAGATAGAGTATATGTAGAGAGTATAAATATGAAGAATAGTAGAAACTAAAATGAAAGTAGTAAAGAACAACAGATTTTACAGTAGTTCGGCTAACTCCGGCCTACGTCCACTTAGAAGTTTCCTTTTTATTGCTGTAATAATCGATTACAGTTACAAAATGGCAGAGTGGCCTTAGCCTTAGAAAAGAGAAAACCAGATAGCAGAAAGAAGATCCTCTTTTCTAAACCCCCACATGCTGTATTTATAGGCAAATCCTAAGTTGTTGTGCTTTCTAAGTGACCCGGGCCCACCAAGGCCATGACCGAACCAGAGTTATCATTGTAACCGACCCACACATGCCGAACGGCAACCAAGGCCGAACCACAACGCGAGTGACTCTGACCGAACCACAACGCCGAGCGATGTCCAATGCCGAGCGAGGTCCGATGCCGAGCGATGTCCACTTCCGAACCACACCAAGACAGAACTACATTTGCCAAACCTTTAGGCGGAACGACCTCTAGTGCCGAGCCACCATTACCGAGCTACCTTGTCCTCACCGCAATGCCGAGCGACCCTGACGAACTTCAATGCCGAGCGATGTACAATGCCGAGCGAGGTTCGATGCTAAGAGATGTCCACTGCCGAACCACACCAAGACTGAACTACATTTGCCAAACCTTCAGGCCGAACGACCTCCAGTGCCGAGCGACCCTGTTCTCACCTCATTGCCGAGCGACCCATGCCGAGCGACTTCCATGCCAAACGGCATGACTTCCTATAGCGACTTCCTGTAGCGACTTCCATGCCGAGCGACTTCCATGCCGAGCGACTTCCATGCCGAGCGACTTCCATGCCGAACGGCATGACTTCCTATAGCGACTTCCAAACGTGCTGCGTTACCTATCCATCCAGTCGACTCAAACCTACCACATTCCATCCTCGATAACTGAGAAATCGACTTAGTTAAATCCGCCTGCCTACAGCCTTGCCAAAAGGTGGGTTAACAAACATGATTGGTCAACGAGTTAGATATATGTAATGAATTACATAATTGTCCCTAGGGCATACCCTTAACTCTATCAATCTCCCATTTGCACTTGGGGTCAATTATGGAATCTAATTCCAACTTCTCCAATCAGTTTTCTCAAAACCAATTAGGTCGGTCCCTTAGTGAATAGGTATGCTATTATGTTTTAATTGTCTACTTTGTCGACAACTCTCTCTGACACTGATAAAATGCCTTTATCACGTGGAACGATTCGAAGTATGTCTTTCAACTTCTAGTGAGCTTTAAGTTCTATCATGACCAATTTCATGACATTGTTATTTATAACAATATTATGGGATTCTCAACATTTGGAATCACCTTTGGCTCAGTTATAAATTTGTGCATTTATATCTATATACATTAGTTTATTGTAGCGCTATTCAAGTTAATGTTCTCAACATTTTGTTGAATCGACCACAATCACTTTTATTTTGAAACATTTTCAAATTAAAGATTTTAACTTGAATTTTATCATTGACATGTTATACTCAATATCACTTATAAAAGTTTGTGTCCAAATGTTCCATCATAACGAGTTTGTTGTTTCTATAAAAAATTCTCTAGTATTTCATAAATACGCGAGAACACCTCAAACAACCATTTAGTGATATCAATTTGGATTTTATATTTTCTCCATGTATCAAATACATAAACAAAACACAATATCATACACAACATAACCTGTATGATAATTCCTATTGCTAATGCATAAGGAATCCAACTTACATGTTCCCCTTTTAATAGGGTGCTCTTGTATATCGTTTTGGGACAATCCCTATATCTTTTATACTCACCATAAAAGGCATCATTTACAATCCAAAATTGAGTATTAAAACAACTAAAGTTGATTTTAATACAAGCATATTGTTAAAATAAACAACGTGTTGTTTACTTATAGTTTAGAAATATTAATGTACCTTTTAATGTTCTTTCTTATAAACACACGCTTCCTCTGCACTTTGATTGAAAATCAAACTATTTGATATTTCTATCAAAAAACTTATTCAATCCTAATGCTTATAAAATGATACA
Source organism: Allium fistulosum (assembly GCA_030737815.1). Lineage (NCBI taxonomy): Eukaryota > Viridiplantae > Streptophyta > Magnoliopsida > Asparagales > Amaryllidaceae > Allium > Allium fistulosum. The sequence goes on from CM060901.1 coordinate 642,051,592, forward strand.
TTCATATTATTTCTTGGATCATATCTAAAGACTCACAAACCCAATATCGCTCCCAATGACTTTAGGACATTTTTGGTTAATATGTGTAAACGGCTTACTCTAAATCATTATTTAGAATTTTCTGTTTCAATACATAAGTACCAAACACTAAGTCTTATCGAGGGATAATTTTGTGAGTAAATCTAAAATAACTTAAGCATGTTGAATACCAAATCTGTTATGCTAATTTCAACAATTGAAATTTGCGATATTATTCTTATCAACATTGCTCATTTAATTCCAACCACATTAGTCTTTCCAATAAAGACACAATCTCGACCGATGGATCACATCTCTTTAGTTACGACCACCAAATCCATATTTTGATAGCGTACTTGGAATTCTTTCAGATCTACGCATCATACCATATAGAGTCAACAATCTTAATGGTTTAATTGAACAACTGAGGGTAATGTATATTTTCGACATTAATAAGAAACTCATAGTTTCTTTTCGATGTACGATAATACTTATTAGACATTCTAATGCTATGTGTTCATTTAGGTTAGTTAATTTCACTTCATCTCATATAATCAGTTCTATCTATTGATCGGATCCAATTCCATTTAACTACCAAAATTTCTTAAAGAAATTCCTTCACAATGAAATTGATATATCTTGAAACAACAATTGTTTCTTAGTGCAAATAGAATAGGGATTCATAAACGCTTTATGAACCTTTTTATTTATAAAATTTATTTTAGTTTACAAAAATTATGTTCAAAACATAAATATGTCATTTGATGACAGACCTTTCCAAAAAACTTTTTGGAGATTCACACAAGATCCCTCATGGACAATTATTACGTGCAATCTTTCGACTCGCACAACCTGCCAACTCCTTGGCCTAGGATATGTTGGGATTTCTTACAAACCCTTATCTTGTATGATTTTGTAAACTATTGTTTAGATGAAATAATATCAACCTTGTGTACTACTCTTAAGTACATGACCTTATAGAAAGAAACTAACTCAACTTCACTAACAATTAATCGTAAATTGTCCAACAATGTCTGATTACTCCTTATTGATGCATTATTATGAATCACATGGAGGAGTGACTTTTGAGATTGAATCTATATTCATTTTTAGGTACATTTGGAACTCTTTCCAATATACTCACTTATTCGACCAAATCAAATCATTTTATTCTACTGCATGTTATTTTATTTACTTTTCTTTTATATTCTATGATTTTATCATAAACTTACTACATGTGTATCCAATACATATGTACATGTTGGTAATAAATCATCGATGAATGTAAAAATTTATGTGGAACCCTTTTGGTATTAATAGAATTGTGATTGCATACATCAATATGTATTAATTCAAAGAGTTCATCAACTCTTATGATGCTCCCACTGAATGGGTGCATAGCCATTAATTGTTTGAGATATAATTAACCTGTATCATATGATTCATAATCATATAGTAAAATTATTTCTCAAAACTACGGCTTAATCTATAATTCCAAAACAACTGTAAATAATATTAGACACATATGTATTTTTGTTCCATCGCTTTTACTATGAAAACAAATTCCATAATATAGTTCTATTTCATAATGAATATTCATAATACTCATATTGAAATACAGTTATATCTATTTTTCAGTCAATACAAAAAATAAACATTATTTCACAAATAATGTTCGGTACATTTTACAAAAACAATTTTCGTAATTTGATGTAATCATTAGGTGCTATATGGTATGCTCTCACTATTTCATCCATTATTATAATAGCGTACTAAATTTAGAGGTCCACCATTCACTTAATATTGTTAATATTGTTTACTTATTCCATATGCTGCAACTAGTTTACAGTGGAGAGTTCTTTGATCAAATATCTTAAACTCAAAGAAATAAATGTTATAGAAAAAAAATTTCTATATGAAAATACATTTCGGAATAAAAAATCATATTTCATATTCCAATATTAAGTATCAATTAGTATTACAATTCTTGTTTCCAATGTTTCTCTATGAAGCAGAAGTGACTATTCATTCTCTTCATTCCAACTTTACCTTAAATTACATCTATTCTTATACATGCGTTTTTCTTTCAAATGGTCAAACTATTCAAAAGAAAACCTTCCTACAATATCATAACAAACCTTTTACAAAAGCACATTCAATTATTCTTAACATTTAAGACATCAAATATGTTGCACTCTATGTAAACCGATCAAGATGACATTTCAACGATCGAGTTCTTAGATGTATCTCGTAGTTTATGGTCTTGTGTTACAGTAACACAATATGATCCTTTTGAAATCATTCAAGTTGAATACATGATCTTAAAATACTGTTTATTGGCTTACTTCGAATGAACTAAATTCAACGAAATATTGTACCCCACAAAATATGACTGTTCACCATATAACAATTATATGTGAAAGTACATGGATCAAATATCCATAGTCTTGAATTGCATTTAGAGTTCAAAAACTCATGAAATGCAATACACGGTCTAAACCAAATAAACATATAAGTGACCAACTTACGAATGTGTTAAATGGTTGAAATTAGGCACTTGCATGGGTATAGAAACATTATATAACATGCAATTAGAATTATTAGTAAGTATATATTATATTTCTATTTGTCAACTTTCAATTCAGTTTGTATATATATGTTAATTGACAAACGTTTTACCAATCATATTAAATGCACAAATTTATCATTGTAGATAATTATAACATTATATAGCATATGTTCTTACAATATTAGAAATGTTAAACGTGGCCATTTCATTTTTCTAATAAGGCTCCCACTAGTCTTTTATGTTTCTTTAAACCTTAAGATGAAACATAGAAGTCTACAACTTCACTAGTGGGTGTTAGGACTCGTTTGTTTTGGTATTCCGACCTTGGGTTTGCTCAACAAATCATAGCCCCACAAACGATGGATAACTCCTTATCGGTTGTATCACATACAACTCTTAATCCATTTTTCTTTGTTCTAATCTCATTTCGACCTTTAGTTTGCTCAACAAATCGAAAGATATTATTCACTCATACCCACCATATCGTGATGGCCTAAGTATAGTATATGTATCTTAAGTTTGCTCAACAAATACATATAGTTATCTTACCTCATATGTTCAATATATTAATAATACTACGCATAACATCCCTAGCTTGAGTTTGCTCAACAACTAAGGAGTGTAAGTAATTTATTAATATATATATGGTAGAGGACAACATTATATTGAAGATTCATAATCTTCAATATATATATATTGAGTGATATCGACTTATAGAATAATATATTTCTTATGAAATACCCTAGCGATTCAAGTGTCAGACACATCAAAAATCATGGTATATGTACATTTACATATGTATTTATTTCTCAAGTCTATTTGGGTTTCTTTAATGTTCCACATTTAGTTTATACACATATCATATAACTTTTATGGTTATATAACTTTTATATTTCATATTACTTATATGATAGCCTTACGTATAATATATCATTAACTAAATATTATCTAATTAATTTTAATCAATTAACTCTTTAATTAATTTTAAATTAGTATTCCAATATAACTTTTATATTGGACATATCTACTATAACATTTATAGTGTATATTATAACCTTTATAGTGTAACACATATATCATATATATGTGTATTTTATTTAATTAATTAACATTTAATTAATTTATTCAATTAAACAATTTTTATTAAAATTTATTAGTTTCAAAATTTATCTTGTATACATACATGTATACTTATGTTATCTTAAACATTTTAAAATAACATAACATATATCAACATATATAATACATGCATATATGCATTAATTAATTAACATATTTAATTAATTTATTTTATTAATCTTATTAATAAATTTAAAATTTGAAATTATTATATAAATAGTTTCAAACATTTGAAAATATCATTATCCTTTTAAACATTTTGAAAACTTATGTAGTATTATAACTTTTTATAATAAACATGTTTTATTTTAATTTTAACTATTAAATTTAAAATCTTTAACATTACTTTTCAAAACGATTTTGAAAATTAGCCCAAGGCCCAAATTAAGTTGGACCTTTTCTATTAGGAGCAACATTTGGGCTCACTTCACCTTTCGAGCCAGGCCGGTAACCAGGTAGGACAGGGTACTTGATTACCCAATTCTGATCCTAGACATTACCTTTATAGACACCGTACTAAGTTGGCAAGCTTAATTAGTTAGCCCTAATATGACTAATTTAGACCGCATAGGCTATTGGGCTCTGATACCATTGTTGGAACTGGACTAGCCCGCAGTGGAAGTTATGGGTGAATTTCAAAAAAATTACCTTATTGGATTTTTTATTGGACATATGAAGTCTAACCGAATTAGATCATTTCTAAATTTCATTTAAATAAAATCATTTATTTTATTTAAATTCAAATATATTAAGATATGAAATTAATTTTATTTGGTTTAGTTATACATAAATGTATCATATATATATGTGTGTGTGTGAGTGCATGTGTAACATAATAATCCGTGAAAGGTATAATATGTCCATATGTAAATGTTGGGATTTACATCACAACAGACATATTAGCTCATTTTGTATGTCATGTATGTTGTCCAAATATGTGCATGTATATATGTTACAAAATACACATACACACACACTCACACACATGTATGTATAAATATATTATATATGAATATAAAACATTTATATATAGATAAATATATATATAGAAAGAGAGAGAACAATTATTAAAAATTATTTATAATTCAAAATTAACTTAGTTTTGCAAACATAATAATTTTAGTATTTTAATTTGTATATATTATGAATAAAATAATGTTTTCACCCATAAATAATTAATATAAAATAATCTATTGATGAAAATTCAAAATTCAAAATTTTCACAAATCTAGGATTATAAAATAGAGCTTAGGAAAAATCTGGAGATTTTTCAAAGTTGAAATATTATTTTCAGAAACAAATACATTGATTTCGGCAATAATTATTTAATATAAAATAATATATTATAAAAAATTCATATTTTAAAATTTCAAAAATTATAGGATCATGAATGAAAGGTTACAAAAATTTTTAAAGAAATTTTCAATTAAATTATTATTTTTAATAAAACATAAACAATTTTTCCGAAATAATATTAGTTATTAAAAATAATAAAATTTATTGAAAAATTTCTAAAAATTTTCAATATGTTTCTAAAATGGTATAATATTTTTAAAAAATAAAAAATTGAATTTTTAATGTAATAATTCTTTTATATATAATAAACAATTCAAAAATTCAATAAATATTAATTTAAAAATATGAATATATGTATGATAATTAACAGTTCTATGAAAACTGAATGTGTATGTTGTGCAAAATCTGGGTGTTAACATCAACCTATGTGATTTGTATGATGATTGTCATGATCTCTTAAACTAGAATTTCTGATGAAAAATTTAGTCTAAGCATATATACATGTATTTAGCAGTACATTCACTCCACTGTTATAATACTTAGTAATTTGAGCATGAGAAAGTAATTTGACTAATTTAAGTAAAACACTTAACCTCTGAAAACAAAAAGGGAATAATAATGGAACCTATCTCATTAGTCTTTATGCATTACCAAATGATTTTACTTACACCAGACATAAGTCTGACCTGTTTGTTGTTTGCATCAAATGGGTGCTTCATATGCATTATGGAGCAGTTCATGTGATGTCTGTAGGAAAGGTGGAAGCTAAGTAATAAGGAGCAGAAGTATGTTGCTAAGGAGAAATTGTTAATTAACTCAGCTATGACTTTTGTAGGAGAATGGCTCTTATGTTTTATTTTTAGCTGAAAGACTTTTATGTAATGATATTTGCAGTGTGCTAAACTTTGATTGTGATGTAATGAATGGTTTAAAAAGATTACAATGTGATGGAACTATTGTTAGTAGAAAAAGATAAAAGTATTTAGCTTATATTATAACCTGTAAGCATACAATTTTCAGGAATTTAGAAGTAAAGTTAGTAGTAGAACTGGGGCATATGTGAACTAGTAATATATACATATGTATTAGACTGTATTAGAAGCTAGAACCTATTTATAAATTAACTACAAATATTATAAAGTAAGGATAAACACATTGGCAGAGAAAAAAAACATGAGAAGTATGAACCCAGATTTACATGAGTTCTATGTTTAAATGAATGAGTAAAGCTAGTAAATTATAACAAGACAGTATAGGGATCTAACCTAATCAAGTTGATCAACCTGAAAACTCAGGTGTAGTAAATAGCAGTTGTACATGTTTATGTGCACACAGATGCACAGAAGCATGCACAACCCCCTGTTTTGCTATTTGAAAAACAATCTTGTAAAATTTTAAATGTCATGAGTCAATTCACATGTTTTTATTAAATATGCAATTGTCAAACACAAATAAACAAACAGGAATTGGTTAGTAAATTTGCATAAAGATTCAAATGGGAGAGGGTCTTTCCCAATTCTTTTACTGTGGCTAAAACATAGGTTTTTCAATTTAAAATAAACTGAGTTATTCTTTATTCAAAAAAAAACTCTAATATTAGAAGTATAATGATTTGTATGTTTATATGTACATACAAATAATTTTACAAAGAAGTATATCAATATTTCTATATTGATCAGATTGGATCTTGGGAAAAGAAAGAAAAATAAATAAATAAATAAAAAGAAAAGAAAAGTTGGTCTCGGAAGTAAGTAACCCTGAATTTAGCACAAACTAAATTGAGCCCTTCAAATAGAATGGCAAGTTATGGAGGGTTGCTTCAGTTGGTATCAGAGCTATGTTATTAAATACATAGCCAAAACAAACACTTGATTGAATCTGTGTGCATTGTTTGCTGTTTTCTTTGGTTGCTTTACTTATTATGAATGAATGAGTTCACTGCTAGTTTTAAAAGTAATGTAGTGAATAGGAATAATAACTAACTACATTAGAAATGTTCAATAGAGATCCAGAGAAGTTAGAATCAATCCCCAGGCTGCTGGAGAAAGGGAAAATGACCAATCCTCTGATAGTACTGAACAAGGAACTGGAGTGGCTACTAGTCCCCCAATGATTAACATGCAAGATTTTGTTAGAATACTGAGGGATGGAATGGAACCTAGGGCAGATAATCCACATGAAGATCTATCCAAATTTCTTAAAACATATACACATCTAGGAGGCAGTAGCTTTGATGGCATAGAAAATGTCATGGGTGTCCAGACATGGTTAAGAACAGTAGAGAGGATCTTTGCAGATATGCAGGTTAATGACCAGAGAAGAAGGCAAATAGCTTCAAGACAACTAAAAGGCCTTGCTTTGGATTGGTGGGAAGTGATCATTACAGGCAGGCAAGAGCAAGAGATCACAAGGAATCAGTTCAAAGAAATGTTAGAAGCTAGATTTGTCCCAGCCTCAGCAAAAGCTTCATTACTTGAGGAGTTTATCAAGTTGAGGCAAGGATCTATGAGTGTCACTGAATACACTCAGAAATTTGAAGGGTTGTCCAAGTATGGGGCAGTACTAATCCCAGATGAAGTTTCAAGGAATGCAAGGTACATTCAGGGGTTAAATGCTGGATTGAGTAGAGCAATGTTACCATACAAAGATAGAACCTTTGATCAAGTTATGGACTTGACATTGTCATTTGAGCAGCATGACAATGCCAGAGACAAAAGAATTTCAGGAATAACAAGAAAGGGAAGAATAGAGCACACCCATATGAGAAGAAGAAGGGAGAAGCAATGAACAAAGAAGGAAGTAGGGTGGCAAGCTCTGACAATAAGAAACCTAAAGTGATATGTTACAACTGTGGGAAGGAAGGCCATATAAAGACCAAATGCCAAGCACCCAAGTCAACTGTTCTTAGGTGATACAACTGTGGTAAAGAGGGGCACATGAAAAGGCAGTGTCTAGAAATGGCAAGGGTGGCTGTACTTGAAGGGAAGGGCAAGGCCATGGAAGCACCTAGCCAAGTGGAAGGTATATTATTCATTAAAGGCATACCCATATCAGTTATTTATGACACAGGAGCTACACACTCTTTTATTTCATGTGATATAGTTCAGAAACTAGGGTTAACATGTGTTTTTGTTGATAAGCCATTGCATGTTAATAGTCCTATAGGTAGTTCCTGCATTACAAATATGAAATGCATGCAAGTTGAATTATGTATGGGTGGTCACACCTTTATTTCAGAACTACATGTGTTGAATTACCCTAAGTTGGATATTATACTGGGAATGGATTGGTTAAAGGGTTTTTGTGCTATCATTAACTTGGAAAATTCCACAATCTCATTACAACTTCCTGATGGAAAAAGATTTTTGGTCATGTATGAGGCAGCCAAAGATAGGGGTATGGGTAGGATGTTAAACTTGAACAGTGTTGAGGGTGAATCAAGCCTAGAAAAGATACACATAGTTAACCAATACACAGATGCATTTGGTGAAGTGAATGGCATTCCTCATAATAGACTAGTAGAATTTCAAATAAGACTTAAGCCAGGAGCAAGCCTTGTCATTAAGAAACCAAACAGAATGGGTCCTAAGGAACTGATTGAGTTGAAGAAACAATTAGAAGAATTAGAACAAAAAGGCTTCATTAGGCCTAGCAGTTCAAATTGGGGATCACCAGTAGTATTTGTTAAGAAGCATGATGGTTCCTTGAGAATATGCATAGACTATAAGGAACTAAACTCAGTCACCATCAAAAACAAATACCATCTACCTAGAATTGATGATCTTTTTGATCAATTAAATGGTGCTAAGGTATTTTCCAGACTTGACTTAGCATCTGGTTTCCATAAAATGAAAGTGCAAGAAGAAAGTATCAAGTATACAGCTTTCAATACCAGGTATGGCTTGTATGAATACTTAGTAATGCCATTTGGTTTGACCAATGCACCATACGATTTTGCGGATTTAATGAATAGGATTTTTAGAGATTATTTAGATAAATTTGTACTGATTTTCATTGATGATATATTAATATACTCTAAATCAACTAATGAACATGAGAAACATCTGCACATGGTACTAAGTAGACTAAGGCAACAAGGCCTTAAAGCCAAGTTTGCAAAGTGTTCTTTCTGGAAGAATGAAATAAAATTCTTAGGCCATATAATTTCTCAAGAAGGAATTTCAATAGACCCTAGTAAGGTCATGGCAGTGCAAGCATGGAAGAAACCAAGCAGTGTTACTGAGATAAGATCATTCATGGGTATGGCTGGATACTACAGAATATTTATAAAAGACTTTGCTAAAATAGCAACCCCATTAACCAAGCTAACAAGGAAAGACCAGCCTTTCCTATGGACTGAGAAGTGTGAAGGGGCATATAACCAATTGAAGAAGGCATTGATGGAAGCACCAGTGCTGAAAATTCTAGAAGACAATGATAAGCTGGTGGTTTACACTGATGCATGTGGGTCAGGTATAGGAGCTGTTCTTATGCAAGATGGTAGAGTAATAGCCTATGCATCAAGGCAACTAAAACCAAGTGAGACCAAGTATGCAACACATGACTTGGAATTGGCAGCTGTGGTGTATGCATTAAAGCTTTGGAGACACTACCTATTAGGAGCAAAGTTTGAGCTTTATACTGACCACAAAGCTTTTAAATATTTTCTCAAAAAGATTTGAACATGAGACAACATAGGTGGGTGGAATTCCTTGCTGCCTATGATTTGGACATTATGTACACACCAGGGAAAGCAAATAGAGTGGCAGATGCATTGAGTAGGCAACATGCCAAGTTGGCTACACTGATGATAAAGGAGTTTAAAATGCTATTAACACTAACTGATGTAGAAGTGGAAAGCATGGGAGAGCAAACTATGGTGTTAGATGAGGACATGGAGCACTATGACAAGCTCAGCCTCATCACAATAAAATCTGACTTAGTGGAAGAAGTGAACCAGTCTCAAGACATGGATGCATCCCTAAGAGAGAAGAAGGAATTGTTGAGGAATGGTTCAAAGCTTGACAAGTTTGAATTGGATGAAAAAGGATTTTTAAGATACAAGGGAAGACTGTGTGTACCTAACACAGAAGCACTACAAAGAAAAATCATGGATGTCCATCACAAGTCTAAGTACACCATACATCCAGGTGGTAATAAAATGTATCATGATCTAAAGAGGAGCTATTGGTGGAAAGGAATGAAGAGGAGTGTGGGTGAATATGTGGCAAAATGCATGACTTGCCAACAAGTCAAGGCTGAGTACCAAAGACCCAGTGGGCTGTTGCAACCTCTGGAAGTTCCAAGATGGAAATGGGAAAGCATATCAATGGATTTCATTGATGGCTTGCCAAGGTCAAAGAGAGGTAATGACAGTATTTGGGTGGTGGTAGATAGATTGACTAAATCATCACAATTCATACCAGTGAAGAGTGATAGAAATGCACCAAAACTGGCACAAGTTTTCATGAAAGAAATAGTGAAACTACATGGAGTTCCTACCACTATCATTAGTGACAGAGACACCATATTCATATCAAAGTTCTGGAGTAGCTTTCAACAGGCAATGGGGGTTGAGTTGTGCTCGAGCACAGCTTACCATCCCCAAACTTATGGTAAAACAGAAGTGGTTAATAAATTCTTGGAGGATCTACTTAGAGCTTGTGTACTTGATCACGGTGGTAATTGGGAAGACTACCTTCATTTAGCAGAATTTGCTTACAACAACAGCTACCAGAGTAGTATAGGGATGGCACCCTATGAAGCTCTATATGGGAGGCCTTGTTTATCACCTGCTTGCTGGCTAGAGGTAGGTGATAAGGTGATGTTAGGACCAGATCATGTGAAAGAGACAAATGATAAGATCACACTGATCAGACAGAGAATGAAGGCAGCACGTGATAGAATGAAATCATATGTAGATAGGAGAAGGAAGCCACTTGAATTTGAATTAGGAGATTATGTGTACTTGAAAGTTTCACCTATGGGGAAGGTGTTGAGATTTGGCAAGGCAGGGAAGCTAACCCCAAGATATATAGGACCATATGAAATCATTGCAAGAATAGGAAAGATGGCTTACAAGTTGAAGTTGCCAGAAGAAATGAGTGGAATACACAATGTATTTCATGTATCACAATTGAGGAAATATGTACATGATGAAGCATCAGTAATTTAGTCACAAAACAAAGTGGAAGTCAGACCAGACTTGGTGTATGAGAAGAAGCCAGTAGACATTGTAGCTAAAGAAGATAGGAAATTGAGGAACAAAACTATTAAACTGGTAAAGGTGCAGTGGAGTCTAGACCCTAATGATTGCACATGGGAGGTTGAGGACAAGATAAATGTCCAGTACCCTCAACTATTTGCAACTGACAATTAGAGTAGAGGTAATCTATTATTCATGCTTGAATTTACCTAGTTAAATATAGTGTTCAGTGTTGAATGTGTTTGCTTGATGTATGTTTTGGTTGTATTAAGAATATGTGTGCATATTCGGTTTTGATACATGACTAACATAGGAAGAAGTGTTAAATTGTGGGACACAATTTCTTAAAGGAAGGGTGTATGTGATAGCCCATAGTTTAAGCAAATATATAAAAATTTAAATATTTTATAAAAGAAAGACAATTAGTTAAAAAAACAAATACAATTCTCTGGAAAGATTTGTGTGAGAATGAGTGTGCATGCCCTTGTGCATGTGCACACTGTTCCAGCATACTACATGAGCAAGGCACTTTAGTGAGTAAAGGCCTTGTAAATAAATACAAAATAATAATAATAGTAAATGGGTACATGACTTGTTAGTGTGTACACATTAGCCTAGTTACAATACATAAATAACTTAGGCAGTTTTTAGTCTTAATTTCCATAGATTAAATAGGAGCATAGTTGCTTGTGTAGGTAGGAAATGCATGAATATATATAAGATGTGCAAAATATTTGATTGATACACACACATAGCTGGTTATACAAATAAGCTTATATGCATGATTAAAACCAGAAAAGAAAAACAATGCCCGAGCCAAAGTCATGCATATAATGTGTGGAGAAATTTTCCAAAAGTGGGTAAGACAAGGAAAAGGGGAGAAATGGTGGGAAAAGGAAAGGGGAGAGGGTGAACTATGGGTGAAACCAGAAATGGTGATGGAATTTCTGATGAAAATAAATTACTTACTAACCTTAAAACCCTAGTAACTCCCTTATATACATCATTATCTCCTACGGTTACATGTTAGAACCAGAAAACAAAATATAGAAAAAAAGAAATAGGCAGCAGTTTGGAAAAATCAATGGCAGACCTGAACCAAGATTTGGGAAGGAGAACTTTGGTGAGTAAACCCTCACTTGGCAAGGCATTAAGACCTATGAAAGGCAGCCATTTAAGCTTTAGTTTATTTTAACTTCTGTTGATGTTTGCATGCATTTTTAATTTAGCAATTTTCTATTGCTTCTGAGATTTTGTGACTTGCATTGCTTTGTTGTCACTTAACCTATTCTTATTTATATATGAAAATTTAATAAAGGAATAACAACTGATTTATTTATTTGTTTATGAACTTGAGAAATGTTTTTAGTTAAAGCATGAATTAATAAGAAAAGTAGGGTGCAAGGCAGTAAGAGGAAGGGGTTCTCTGGCTTATGTCTTGCAACTGAAAGGATGGATAGGGTGCAATGGAATTTCCATGTGATGTGTCTTAATCCATCAGTAAGTATTCTCTGGAAATAGGGTTGAGTAACAAGCAAACACACTTGAATGGATTGATTGTGAGAATCATATTGCTGGAAACCACAGTAGCATTTCACTCTTTGAAAGTGCTTTAATCTATGCTTTAACCAAGGATATATCTCTGTGTAAAACTGACTTGAAGAGATATTCAAGTATAATTGACTAGTTGTTGAATGCATGAATGGATGAAGGATTGATGAATGTATGAAATCTGTTAGCATATATTGGTCAAGTATACAACAGTCTTGGGTATGACACTGCATAGACCATATTGAGTCATAAGAAAAACTTAGTAATCAAAAGGAACTTGGTCACCTCTATCAGGTTGGGTATGAGGGAAGTGGGTATGACATAGTGGTTGGCTTGCATCAAGGTTGGGGTGTGAGTTTGCACATGGCATGGTTATGCCCAAATAGCTTGTAGTGTACTGGAAATTAGGTAGTAGTTCCAGGCAGTGTGCACCAGTGCAACCATGAATGTAGTAGTGGATCCTTAAAAAAATGACATGAAGTGATCATACATGCAAGGGTAAGTAGGCTAGAAGTATGTGGGAGTCCTAACATGTAGACTCAGGCTTGATACTTTAGCTTAGTTCTATGAAAACTAAATGTGTATGTTGTGCAAAATCTGGGTGTTAACATCAACCTATGTGATTTGTATGATGACTGTCATGATCTCTTAAACTAGAATTTCTGATGAAAAATTAGTCTAAGCATATATACATGTATTTAGCAGTACATTCACTCCACTGTTATAATACTTAGTAATTTGAGCATGAGAAAGTAATTTGACTAATTTAAGTAAAACACTTAACCTCTGAAAAACAAAAAGGGAATAATAATGGAACCTATCTCATTAGTCTTTATGCATTACCAAATGATTTTACTTACACCAAACATAAGTCTGACCAGTTTGTTGCTTGCTTCAAATGGGTGCTTCATATGCATTGTGGAGCAGTTCATGTGATGTCTGCAGGAAAGGAGGAAGCTAAGTAATAAGGAGCAGAAGTATGTTGCTAAGGAGAAATTTCTAATTAACTCAGCTATGACTTTTGTAGGAGAATAGCTCTTATGTTTTATTTTTAGCTGAAAGACTTTTATGTAATGATATTTGCAGTGTGCTAAACTTTGATTGTGATGTAACAAATGGTTTAAAAAGATTACAATGTGATGGAACTATTGTTAGTAGAAAAAGATAAAAGTATTTAGCTTATATTATAACCTGTAAGCATACAATTTTCATGAATTGAGAAGTAAAGTTAGTAGTAGAACTGGGGCATATGTGAACTAGTAATATATACATATGTATTAGACTGTATTAGAAGCTAGAAACTATTTATAAATTAACTGCAAATATTATAAAGTAAGGATAAACACATTGGCAGAGAAAAAAAACATGAGAAGTATGAACCCAGATTTACATGAGTTCTATGTTTAAATGAATGAGCAAAGCTAGTAAATTATAACAAGACAGTATAGGGATCTAACCTAATCAAGTTGATCAACCTGAAAACTCAGGTGTAGTAAATAGCAGTTGTACATGTTTATGTGCACACAGATGCACAGAAGCATGCACAACCCCCTGTTTTGCTATTTGAAAAACAATCTTGTAAAATTTTAAATGTCATGAGTCAATTCACATGTTTTATTAAATATGCAATTGTCAAACACAAATAAACAAACAGGAATTGGTTAGTAAATTTGCACAAAGATTCAAATGGGAGAGGGTCTTTCCCAATTCTTTTAATGTGGCTAAAACATAGGTATTTCAGTTTAAAATAAACTGAGTTATTCTTTATTCAAAAAAAAACTCTGATATTAGAAGTATAATGATTTGTACGTTTATATGTACATACAAATAATTTTACAAAGAAGTATATCAATATTTCTATATTGATCAGATTGGATCTTGGGAAAAGAAAGAAAAATAAATAAATAAATAAATAAAAAGAAAAGAAAAGTTGGTCTTGGAAGTAAGTAACCCTGAATTTAGCACAAACTAAATTGAGCCCTTCAAATAGAATGGCAAGTTAAGGAGGGTTGCTTCAAAGATATATATTGTTCTTGTTTTATTTTCTAAAATAAAGTAAAGTCTTTTAGGAATAAAGGTTTCACACACCACACTTCTATCTAATTTCAATAACACTTCACTTCAATTCTCTTCTATGCATAACTTTGCAGCCAGGTGGAGTATTTTATTTGTTGTATTTTCTAAAATAAAGTAAAGCCTTTTAGGACTAAAGGCTTCACACAGCAAAATTTTGTTTAATTTTGACAGGACTTCACTTCACTTCTATTATATGCATAACTTTACATCCAAGAGGAGTATTTTTGTTGTTGTATTTTCTAAAATAAATTAAAACCTTTTGGGACTAAAGGCTTTAATTTGTGGTTGTTGTATTTGTTATAATAATACTTAATGCTTATTTTCAAATCTTATATTCATTTCAATTTTTTTTAGATAATCGATTTTAGTACAATATTTGTTCTGTATATAATAGCTTTTTAGAAAATCGATTTGAGTACATTATTTGTTGTTGTTATATTCATTTATTAACTTATCGGAAAATCGATTTCCGCAGCATATTTCTTGTTGTTATGTTCGTTTTTTAAGTTTAAAGAAAATCGATTTGAGTACAATATTTATTCTTGTTATATTCATTTCTTAACTTTTTTTTAAAATCGATTTGAGTACGATATTTGTTGTCGTCATATTTATTTCTTGATTTTTTTTACAAAATCGATTTCAGTACAGTATTTGTTGTTGTTATATTCGTTGCTTAACTTTTTACAAAATCGATTTTATTACAATATTTGTTGTTATCATCTTCATTTCTTAACTTTTTACAAAATCGATTTAAGTATAATATTTCTTTACTTTTTGTTAACTAAATTATACGCTTTATAACGTATTTTCAAACTCTTTTAACTAATAAAATTTTAATTTACAGATTTGTAAGCTAAAATTAGAAGTTAGCACTAATAATAACAAATTAAAACAAACTAATTTTATACTAAGCACCAACTGTTATAATTAACACACACTAATTAATTAAAGAATATTACTTATGTTTAATCGTACCTACTTAGGAGCATATTAATCAATAATTATACACTAATTTTCGCGTAAACTGTAACAAACATCGTTTTTCACTATAACAAACATTCACGTAAATTTATCAATAAGCATATTAAACAATAATACTAATTTTCGAATTTTAAATCAACCTTAATTTTAATTACAAATTAAACAATCAAACCACTTACTAACATCTCCAAATAAACTAACACACTGTTATCATCAACTAATACACAATAATCATCAATTTCAAATCAATAATCAACTAATTTTCTAAATTAGGGTTTTAATTTTATCTCCAAATCAACTAATAACTATATCATCGTCTAATACCAATTAATCTAACCTATTCAAACCAAAATACTAATTTTTTTTATAAATAGGGTTTAAAGTAATATACCTTAAAAAAATGAGAATAAAGAGAAGGAGGAAGGAGTGCACAGCGGGAATAGGTCGTCGGCGTCGGCTGGTGGCTACTGGAGGCGAAATTGAGAAGAGGAAGAAAGGAAAATGGGGTGGAGGGAATAATGCTGAAACGTCTCGGCTTCGCGGGTTATATTCAGGTAGACGACGGCTTGCGACGACCGCGTTTTTTAGCCGATGCAAACCGTCGCCATGGGTCGTCGCCAAATGAAGCCGTTCTAGTAGTGACGGTGTTTCATTAGAGCAACTTAATTAAAGTTTAGAAGAACAAATGTTGATTTTAAATTTCGAACATGTTAGAAGTTTCAAAATGATCCATTTCTTTTAGCCGTGATGTTCATTGTGTAGACTAAACATCCACAAATTTTCATTTAGTTATGAATATAGGAGACTAAAATAATGTGGTATAACAAAAGTGTGGTGTTCTAGTTTTATATTGGAACTCCAAATCACTTACCAAAATAAGCATTTTCTATTCAGCACTACACAAACACGCAAATCGTTTTACTTTATCCTGTGAATAAAAAGGAAAATTGTAGATCACCCACGTATACAGTTCTAGTTGAAACATTTACTTATCCATGCACAATTTTCTACTACAGTAATGCATGCTGAATGAAGTAAGAACTAAATAAGAAGTGAAATGAATGAATACAGATCGCACGATCTATTCTTTAAGTTGAGACTATATGGGCTGTGTATCTCTATCTGGCCCAATATGCTTTATTACAAATCTGTATAAATAAGTGTACAAGCAGTATTGTATAGTTAGTTTTTACTCTGTATTCTAATTGAAGAAATAAAGCATTTTATATCTTCTTTCTCAAATCTTTACATGGTATCAGAGCATTTCAAAGCCTAACAGCAAAATGCCATGTCATTGATCAAGATCAGTTCAAAAATCATCATATCAAGATCAGGCTGCATATTTCTTTTTGAATCATCAATGAATCAAATAGATTCTCATCATCTGTTTCTGTTCCCTCTCTGTATTCAATCAAGATCAGATATAATTTCATCATATCAAGATTGAATTGTGTTTCTTTTCATTTTGAATCATCTGAGAAATATAAAGTTTCTCATCATCTCTGTTTCTCAGTTTATATCCTGAACCAAATCTTCTGCTGTGCCTCGCCTAGGAGTTCAAGAACTCTCCTGGCTGCTCAGTTCTCTTTTCTGTCTCTGTAAAGTGTTTCTTGATTTCTGAATCAATGGCTGAAGGAGACCAAGATGTCTCTGCCTCCTCCAGCACCAACACCAATACCAGATTTAATCCAACTGAAGAACTCCTGAAAGAGATTGTCAAACCTCAAAGCTAACTACTGTCAATTCAATTGGATGAGACCAACTTCTTGCTTTGGAAGTTTCAAGTTGAAACAGCAATCAAAGCATATGGACTGGAACAATATATCCAAGGCACCATAATCACACCACCAAAATACACTGCAGACAAGGATGGAAAGTTAATCAGTAATCAAGAATTCACAATGCATCAAAGGCAAGATAGTCTAGTCAGTTCTTGGCTAATATCATCAATAAATGCTAATTTACTTCCTCAGATAATTGGATGCAATTCCTTTCATGAAATCTGGTCCACAATAGAACAGATCTTTAGTACTCAATCTGCAGCCAAGATTATGTACTACAAAAGACCATTACAAAATGTCAAAAAGGAAAATCAGTCGATGAGAGACTATCTTGTAAAGGTTAAAACCTTATGTGATCACTTGTCCTCTGCAGGACACAAGGTGAGTGACACTGAACATATTCTATCAATTCTTGGAGGATTAGATGATGAATATGAATCAGTTGTAGCAGTCATATCATCTAAGGAAACTCTACCCACAATTAGTATGTTCATTCTACCCTATTAGCTCATGAGGGTAGATTGGATCTAAAGAAATCATCTACACCAGATATGTCTCTAAATTTCATTTCAAACAACAAAACCAAAAATCAATAAAAGGCTCCTGGTAACAGAAGTCAACAGTATACCAACCAGAGAGGTGGTCAGTCTTCTAGATCACGAGGAAGGGGTGGTAGATGATTCAACAATAGTGGGAACAACAGACCCAGATGTCAGATCTGTGAGAGAATTGGTCACATTGCCAGCAAATGTTACTTCAGATTAGATAGTAACTACACCCCATCTCAACAGAACAACAACAGGGATAGAAATTATAATCCCAGTGCAAATGTGATAAGTACTCAACAAGAAATCAAAGGTCAAAATGATTACAGCAATAATGACAATGCAAGAGTTGAAGACATCAATGATAGCAGCTGGTACCCTGACTCTGGTGCTACAAATCATGTCACTAATAACTTGGCAAACTTGAATCTTGGCAACAAAGAATACAAAGGTATGCAATCTTTACTTTGGGGAATGGTGAGTCTGTAAAAATTTCACACTCTGGAAGTGCTTGCATAACTGGAAAGAAGCAGTTATACTTGCATAATTTATTAAGAGTAACTTCTGTCAAGAAAAATTTATTAAGCGTATCACAATTTGCCAAAGATAACAATGTATTTTTTGAATTCTTTCCAAATTATTGTCTAGTTAGAGATATTCTAACTAAAGATATTCTCTTACAGGGTAGAGAAATTAAGGGATTGTATACTTTCAATGTTGATAATTCAAGAACATCTGGATGTAAAGGAAAATGGTGTAATATGTCTGAAATCAAAATTATGAATAACTGTAAGAATTTTGACAATTGGCACTATAAGCTTGGACATCCTCATGTAAATATTGTTAAACAAGTGTTGAATGAAAATAATATTTCTTTTAACAATATTTCATCTCCATACATTTGTACTTATTGTCATATGGGTAAAAGTCATAAACTACCATTTATAGACTCTAAAACCAGTTACAACAAACCACTGGAACTTGTTGCAACTGACTTATGGGGTCCAGCACCCATATCAACAGACTATGGGTACAAATATTACATTTCCTTTGTTGATGCATATTCAAGACATGTGTGGATATATTTTTTGAAAGCAAAATCTGATACTTGTTATGCAGTTAAACAATTTATAGTGCAGGCAGAAAAGCAGACTAACTGTCAGCTAAAAATTCTACAGACAGACAATGGAACAGAATTCTCACCTCTTAAGAAATTCTTTCAAGAGAAAGGTATCATACATAGGACAACTTGTCCTTATACATCTGAACAAAATGGTCTAGTCGAAAGAAGGCATAGACATATTGTTGAGACTGGTTTAACATTGCTAGCAAATGCATCATTACCACTCAAGTTCTGGCCTGATGCATTTGCCACTGCAGTTTTTCTAATCAATAGATTACCCACAAAGATTATAAAACTAAAGAGTCCATTAGAAATACTTTATAATATCAAGCCTGACTATCACAGTTTAAGGGTATTTGGTTGTCTATGTTTTCCTCATCTTAGACCATATAATTCTCATAAACTGAGCTACAGATCATCACCATGCACTTTTCTAGGTTATGCTACAAATCAAAAGGGTTATAGATGTTTATCTAGTAATGGGAGAATATTTATATCCAGACATGTTGTGTTTAATGAGCAAGTATTCCCTTTTAGCAACTCAGTTATTAAAACTTCAGAGAAGATTCACAACACTAAGTACCCTTTATCATCCATACCTGCAATAATTGATAAGGCAGCTCACATTTCTGGAGAGAGAGCTCAAGATCATGAAAGTCCACAACACACAATGATCACTTCAGAACCAGGTCATGGACAAATCGAGCCATCTAGCACATCATCTCAAATGCATCAACCAGACAATCAAATGCAGCAAGACTCAAGTCACACATTAGATGATTCACAATCATCTAATGAGTCACAAGAGACTGAGATGGATAACAATGATCATCAGCAAAGTCCTGTAGAAACTGGACATCATATGGTTACAAGGGCAAAAAGTGGTATATTCAAACCAAAATTATACAATGTAGCTCTAGAAAATGAAGAACCAAGTACATACAGTCAGGCCATACAAAATGACAAATGGAAAACAGCTATGAATGAGGAATATGATGCCCTAATGAAGAACAAGACTTAGGATCTTGTTCCTCAACCTCCTCATAAGAATATAGTGGGGTGTAAATGGACATACAAATTAAAAAGAAATGCTGATGGATCAATTTCTAAATATAAGGCAAGGCTGGTAGCAAAGGGATATTCACAACAGAATGGTTTTGATTTTACTGAAACATTTTCTCCTGTTGTGAAACCCTCTACCATCAGAATTGTTGTCAACATTGCCTTATGTAGAAATTGGACCATAAAACAATTAGATGTTAACAATGCATTCTTAAATGGTGTTTTGCAGGAGGAGGTCTACATGGAACAACCTCATGGATTCATGAAAAATGGAAATGAGAGACTAGTATGCAAGCTGAACAAGGCAATCTATGGCCTCAAGCAAGCACCAAGAGTCTGGTTTGAGAAATTAAAGACAACTTTAATCAGACTGGGCTACAACTGCACAAAATCAGACAACTCTCTCTTTACTAAATTTAATTCTGATGCTATTACTTACATACTAATTTACGTCGATGATTTTATTATTACAGGAAGTGATAATCTAGAGATCAACAATCTTATTCAACATCTTAACAAAGAATTCTCAATCAAAGACCTTGGAAGTCTAAGCTACTTTCTAGGAATTGAAGTAAGAAGACTCTCAAGATCTTTGATTCATCTCAGTCAGAAGAAATATATCAGTGAAATCCTCATAAAAGCAAAGATGGATCAGTCAAACCCAATTTCAACACCCATGATAACAAATGTTCATCTATCAAAGACTAAAGGAGAAATGATCACAAATGACAGTCAATACAGAAGCATTGTGGGTGCTCTTCAATATGCAACAATCACTAGACCGGAAATTTCTTTCAGTGTAAATAAAGTTAGCCAATTCATGCAATGTCCAACAGATGAGCACTGGAGAGCAGTCAAAAGAATACTAAGATATCTTAAAGGAACATTAAATCATGGACTAACTATGGAAGCATGTAAAGCAATTAATATTACGGGTTATGCAGATGCAGACTGGGCGAGTGATATAAATGACAGAAGATCAACAAGTGGTTACTGCATTTTCTTAGGCAAAAATCCAGTTTCATGGTGTTCAAAAAAACAGACAACTGTGTCCAGATCAAGCACAGAAGCAGAGTACAGGAGTGTGGCTAATGCAGTGGCAGAAACAATGTGGATAGAATCACTATTAAATGAATTACAAGTTAAAACTGAAAGCAAGACAACTTTATGGTGCGATAACCTTAGTACTGTCTCGCTCACTGCTAACCCAGTTCTTCATTCCAGAACCAAACATATGGAACTAGATCTGTATTTCGTTCGTGAGCAAGTTGCCAAGGGAAAATTAGACATTAATCACATATCTGCCACTTACCAAGTTGCCGATATCCTAACAAAACCACTGTCAAAGATGAATTTTACTCACTTCAGAGAAAAACTTAAAGTCACAGATCTCGAAAGTCAGACAAAGGATGATGCTTCCTCAACCCCGAGCAATAGAAAGCAGCAAGCAGGAAATTGATCCATACTTTCCAGACTCTGCTCTCGCATCCCTAAATTCAAACTCTATCTCTGATCTATTAGCAGCGTGACAATCTCTTTCTGGTCTAGCATGCTTAGAAACTTGGAAGCTATTCTGTTTATCCTCTTTTTGAAGACAACAAGTATATTCCACAAGTTCATCTTATGAAATACACTTGTACCCACTGAGATTCTCTGATGTTACTCAAGCGAAGCTGTAAAGATCTCAACTTCATATCAGATCTAAGCTATTTTTGATTTTCTCTGTGGCGGCTCTCTTTCTCGAAGAAAGTTGCAAACCCTAGCAGGAGAGCTAGGTTTGAGGGGGAATGAAATGAATGAATACAGATCGTACGATCTATTCTTTAAGTTGAGACTATATGGGCTGTGTATCTCTATCTGGCCCAATATGCTTTATTACAAATCTGTATAAATAAGTGTACAAGCAGTATTGTATAGTCAGTTTTTACTCTGTATTCTAATTGAAGAAATAAAACATTTTATATTTTCTTTCTCAAATCTTTACAAGAAGTCAGTCTCATGTCAATCACGAACTGCTACTAACTGAACTGAACCATTACTACTTTGTTTCTTTTTATTCTTATAGACATAAGCCCTTGCCACAAATGGATAAATCAAGACACCAACGGCGCTCGATCCAGCAAGCAACCAGTAAAAGTAGTCAATATGAGCACTATTCATATTGTCCGAAAACCAACTCTTCCCATTTTTGCCTGTTTCTTTATCTATAACAGAAACAAGAAAGCTACTAATGAAGCTTCCAACTCCAATCACGCTTAAATAAAATGCAAGTCCAAGACTTCTCAGTCCATCAGGCACCTGGTCATAGAAAAACTCCTGAAGTCCAACCACAGTGAATGCATCCGCAACTCCATTTAGTATGTATTGAGGAACTAACCACCATAAAGACATTGGTACAGTTGCATTTGGTTGGTTCACTAGTCCGAATTCTGCTGCAGTTTTCAGCCTTTTGGTTTCAACTAATGCTGCGATCACGTACTCAATCGTATTTATGAACATCCCGATTCCTATGCGTTGCAGAACAGTAATGCCTGTTATGGTAGCATGGTGTGTTTATTAATAATAATTAAGCACATAATTTCTGATTATGAACAAACATTTCAAAAGGTGGTTCGGCTATAAACAACTGAGTTTCTTCTTCCGAAAAGAAGAAGAAACAGTTTAGACTTTAGATAATACCTGTTGGTAATCTGGTGAATTTTCGCACTGCAGGCACAATGATACGATCATAAATCAAAATAAAAGCAACACTGGAAACTCCTATAAAGCACTGGAGTGCAGCAGGTGATACTTTGAACTTGGAACCAATCCTTCTGTCTAAAGTGCTTCCTTGCTTTGTAAACAAAGTTCCAGGTTGTGCGAATGCAACAGCATATATTAAACAGCTTAACCATATTGGAATCAATCGAAGAATCTCCTTTGCTTCCCTTGTTAGTTCAGCATTCACTGCATCGTCTTTATTTTGTCTGAACCATCATGTTGTCAAATTTTTTTAATAATACAAGCAAAGAAGAAAAAAGTCACTGGAGGCTCTAAAGAAAATATTGCATTATATGAAGTTAATCTTACTCGTCAATGTTTGGACTTTTAAACTTGGACATCCAACTTCGTGACAAAGAAAAGAAAGATCTCCCTACTCTACCAAAAGAATTCTTCATCAACAAACAATGTCGATACTTGTTGGTTCCAAACAAGAAGACGATAAGAGCGACAGCCATAAGAATACAAGGTATTCCAAACCCAATACTCCAACTAATGTTATCCTGGACGTAGCTTAATATGAGCATAGAAACAGTAGCGCCCATGTTCATGCCAAAGTACCACCAGTTGAAGAACGAATTTCTTGATCTCTTCTCACTTGGGTCTGACTCATTGAACTGATCTGCACCAAAAGCTTGCACGCACGGTTTGAAACCTCCTTGAGAGAATGCGATTAAGTAAAGGGAGCAGTAGACAAATACTAGTTGGGAATGGTTGCTTAGATTGTGAAGTAAAGAGGAAAGGGTTAGCAACCCCATTCCCTGCAGCAATTATAAAACTCATTACTGTTTTCCAATGTTCAGGTAGAGGGAAAAAAGAAGAAGAAAAGCATATAGAGCCTAACCAGCACATACAGAACTGAAGAGATAACAATCATCTTGTAGCGTCCAGTATAGGAGTCAGCAAAAAATGCACCAAGCAGCGGCATCATTGATAACACACCAGACCAAACGTTTAATGCTGCTGCTGATGAAGCTATAGATTGGTTGAGATGGCCAGTGAAGTATGTGATCATGTTTAATGAAATGCCATAGTATGCACATCTCTCCGCAATCTCTACACCTGTTACTAATTTCAACAAAGTTAATCCTGGATAAGAAATAATAACAGAAAGGGTTAGGCGTATTGTACCTATGATGAAGAATGCTGCTGTCCATCCACCTTTTCTAGGGCAGGCGACAAGGAGGCCATGAGGGCCGGCCTCATTGTATGCCATCGTTGTGAATTACTGAAGAAACTGATTTCTTTCTTTCTTTCTTTTTTTTATTGATTTTTTTATTGCTTAATATCCTCCTATTTCTATGGCTATATATATACTAATTAATTGATCACTTAAACTCACAATTGAAAGGATTATTTTTTACTGATTCACTATTTGTTGCATTTGGTAATTTAACCTAATACATTTATATTTATTGTATAGTTCATGAACCTTTATATGTGGTTTCATATTAATCATTTGGCTACGTCCAAGTTCTCTAATTAATACCACATTGAGTGTCATTTACGTCCAAGTTCTCTAATTAGCATATTAATGGTAGTTAATTAATTTTATTAGCTTCATAATTCAATTAATTTGTTTTTGAATTTAAATAATAAGTATCCTAATTTACTTTTACCTTTGTTTATATACATTGACAGATATATATTTATTCTCATGTTGGACCAATTTTTACATTTATTAGTATGCGAAATTTTTATATCAATATCAATCTATAAATTGAACTGAATTTCGTATCATTTGTTTACTTCCTTTAATTATCTTGATTCTTAATGAATTTGTGATAAGATATATAATTTTAAACTGTCCACAATCGCTTCATAAGCAAGAGTGACAATTGGTGAAATCATAAGTTATCTATACTTTTGATTTTAAGCATAATGTAATGTTAGGTTTTATAAATTCATTAAGTTTCTAAAATTCTTACTTTCGACTTTATCCAACTTTAAAACTATCAAATAAACACTTGATTTTGAAAATAATTATACATTTATTAGAGAATATGTAATTTAGTTGTTTTAAAACTTCTTTAAGAAAATAAATCGGATTACCAAATTCTATATATTTAACAAAGATAACTATTAAAGTTATAACTATAAGTCCCAAAGCTACTTCAGGTTAGTTTGAAACTTTACATATTTGTTTCTTAGTTGAATATCAATTTGATAATAACTATAGTCATGCTTAGTAATGTAATACTTACCAAGTTAAGAATACTTAATAGTTGATGTTATTTGTTGTATAGAAACATTGTGTCCTATAAATATAATTATACTTCATATGCTTCATGGTTATTAAATTTAATTTATCTACAAATTCATCTAAAAATTCATGATATATATTTGTTAGTAGTTTTCAAGAAAAATTCATCTAAAAATTCCATAACATACGCTTTCACCTTCATATAACTAAAAAATCTAAAAGATACACTGTTAAATAAATTATATAGTGTATTCTATGTGCATAACACGGGTTCACACTAGTATAAGATATTATTTGAGATTGGGACCGACTATTTGGATATAAAATAAAACACAATTGGTGAAACAATTTGGATCCTAATGCGTTCGAATATGAGTTGAAATTAGAGACAATAGTTGAGATCCATTGTGTCACCAATTTGTGTATAGGTAGAATTTTCCTTGGAAATTTGGGGTTTTAAATTTGACCTTATAAATAACAATAAATTAAAAAAAACTTGTAAATGTGATATCGTTGTATTATTGGAATATTTCAATAATTTGGGTAAATGTGATTTTGGTGTAAAGTCTAACTAAAGCGATTAAATTTTGAATTAAAGCTAAAAGACAAAAGATATAATTGTCATGATATTATTATTTAGATATCAGGGCAATTCTAATTTATTGAAGGGTCAAATTAGAAAATGTCAACATTATAAATAAGGCTTTATGGTCCCAAAATTACACAAGCTCTGACAACTCTCTAACCCTCTTATATGGTAACTAATTTCAGATCTAGGGTTTGTATCAGTTTTGAATTTGGAAGACCAAACCAAATTCTTCTTCTCTTCAATAATCAACCATGGATTCAGGTATGCTTTTGATGATTTGTTTACTTTCCTTTAGTTTATTTTCAATTAAATCAACATGGGTTTTATATTTGAATCTCAGGTTTCATAATTGGTTGTTGCTAAAGTACAATGAAATTCTAACAAGTGGTATCGAAGTCATCCAATATTGATTTAGTTTAGGAGTTTTTATTATTCTTTCTTCGTCGAAGGTTTAAAAAAATTGTAACTTTCGAATCTTGTTGTACATATTTTTTTTAACGTATGGATTTAGAATTGAAATGCTGTGATGAAATGCTTATTCTTCTTCCATACTTTATTGGATTAAGTTATGTAAATTAATTCATTAATTTCATATAAAAAGGAACCTGATGTTAATGATACACTTCTAATGAAAGAAAACTTGTTGTATAAGAAAAATTGCTATGATGAAAACCTGACTTCAATTATTGTACTGTTTTTTTAAACCTATGAATGGTTGATTTAGTCAACATCTTAAACTTACAACATTATTTATCAACTTTTTGATTTACTGACATAACTTGTTACATGCAATTACATAATTAAATGTTCATCTAGCTTTTCACTACAAGACTTAAATCCTTCCTTAGCATACTTAGACTTGGACATCATGAATTTTATTATTAATGAAAGAATGGGTACGTCAACAAAAAAAAGGGAAAAGGATTCAATGTTATAGGTTCCTATTGCAAGGTAGTCTGGTTCAATATACATGCAATTAGCATTATATTGTGAATTTTGTTAGGTTCTTAAAATAAATAATTAAATAAATGAAGAAATAAATGCAAATTCATAGCTCAATGATTTAAGTTTCACGGTTTAATAAAGTCATCATTGAAGTTCGACTATAGTTATTTGTCATTTGCATGCTTATGTTTTCATATTATTAATTTTTTCCTTTAGTCGATGAATCAATGTTATCATCTTATATTGAAATTGTCAGGTTAATGCATTTTTTGAGTAACTTAAGTTTTGGGTATTTGACTTATTATGTTGGGAACTGTTTATTTTATTGGCTAACTTATTTTTCCTTAGAATAAGTTGTGAGACCTAATTATTTGAGTGATTTTTCCTTAAGATCCTTCGATTTTGCATCTGGGCTTGTTTTCTATGAACTAAATGTGTATTGGCATAATAATGTAAGTTTCGTTCCACTTAAGCTATAAAGTGAGGTATATTTTTCGTGTGGGTTAGACTATTATCCAAAATTTTAAGGATATTAATATGTCACTATACATATTGCATGATTACTATAAAGGGAGCTTATATGATTGATTTATTTATTTTTAAATACTTCTGAAATTTAATTGAAAATTGTTATTTGCTTCCATGAGTCTAGTTGGTATTTCATGTTACAGGAATTGTAAGGACCCATAATTTCATACATTTTAAGTTGACAATAAACCACACATGACTAAATTAATTTGAACGAAAAGGTGGATAGTTATGGGGAAAAGAAAATAAACATAGAAATAGAGAAGAAAACAGAATCTCCCATGAATGGAATAACATATATTGTTTCAACATATAATCTTTACAGTGGAAAATTTTAAATACAATTATCAGAGTTTAACTTAACACTAACATGGACAGTTATAAATAACTGTCCTTAGAAATACAATAATACACAAGTTTGGTGGAAATGGATAACAATCTTCAAAAGAATCTTCTAATTCCATGCTCCAAACTCTTCTGAAGTGCTCTAAACAAAACCTGACTACTAGGTTGTTCGAAAAAATAGGGCACCCAAAGTTCAAGAGAAAGGAAATAAACTCTGGGTCAGTCATGGGACTGGTGTGAAAATCTCAAAATACAAGTATTTGGAAAACAAAAGGATATCTCATAAGACCACGCCGCACATAAACACGGAACAGGTTTTTACCTTATAATAACCAAAACATTTATTTGCGAAATCAAGTGATATTATTTTTAATGACATTCTTTTTAAAATACTTTTCAAATAAACTTATGAATCTTAGTCGAAATTGTTACATTGATTAAATTCCTACATACTAGCTACAAGGTAGGTTCTACAATCAAACTCTTACAAGGTTCATATTGGGAGTCAGATTCCATACAATGGCAAGGTAAGGGACTACCTTCCGTACAGTACATCCCTAGAGAAATGTACCGAGGATCGACATCTTCAAAACCTTAAGGAATCAGAACCGGCCTACCCACAGACCATCTGATGGCAGATAGAACCGAATATGACATCACACCAGTCATAACCGACCTATTTGGGATCCCATAGCATACACCACATACTCAACATATAGAGAGTAATCTAGAAAGGCGATGATCATAACCTAATGGTTGCGAACCACATAGCCCAGAAGCAACCCTGTTTTAGCCATTACCGGTTGATGAGGCCTAAGGTAACGATTACCTTTCATATAACACACTTTCACTTTGAATGCCACACTACCATTCCATGATCAAAAAAATGATTTCTACAAACGTATAGCTCCTGAGCTCATATGTCTCAGGAAAGGTTGTTAAGCTAAGAGAATTTTCCTTTTCCGCCACCAAACAGATGATACATTTGTAGAGATCAATCAATATGATTAGAAATGCAACGTCAGACATTCGTCCATACAATTTTTCCAAGAACAGGACAAACCGAAGGAACTCTCCTGCCACATCCTGTAGGGAATCACCCCTAGGGTTAGTAGCGAGAAGCCCTTGCATCGAAGATATTAAGTGAAGAACTACTACCACACACACACTCACGCACACACATATATGGGAAAATTCTTTCAAGGGTCAGTGGCAAGTAGTCCTACATTCCATCTTCCAAATAGATATCATTCCATGTCATTACCATCGAACACGTATATTGGTTTGAAGTGGTTTTCAGATAGGAATCACCTAAATTCGACGCCGGTTCCTTCGAACCAATCATCGATAAAAAGATGTTCATAAATAGGGAATTATTCTTTGATTGGTTAATTTCTTTTTTCAAAATATCTTCTAGAGATATTTATCTCTAAAAGATTTCTTTTTGGTATATATGGAATCATTAAACCTCTCTTTAACTTTGGAATTATCAAATAATTTTCATAAACCATTTTAGAAAATATTATTGAGTAAATAGAATCATGGAAATTATACAAATTCTACTCAATATCAATTTCCATATTTAACCTTTATGATCCGTCGAATAGTGGTGAAATCACCTTTTAAATTCATATGGATAGTATAGATTCCCTCTTTAGAATTTAATACAAGTATATGAAGATTATTTTTATGTAATCCAAGTTGTTTAAATTTGGAAAATGCAATCTTTTATACTTAACTCGTTTTTGATATTTTGACCTTATCTATACCTAGCCTAGGAAGAGGCCAGGTGAGTCAAGGCATTGGTTGCTCCTGAACATCGCCTTAGTTTAAGTACCTCAACCCAGATCTCACGAATAGAAAAAATCCAGTCCACTCGTCTGCTTTAAGAACCAAGATTAAAACATTTGCTTATAATATCTTTTCTTCAAATCATTTATTTAAACTCTTTTAAACCTTCAAATCATCTTTAAAACACTTGATTAATCATTTAAACACATTTATAAAAGATTGGAAAAGAATAGTTAAGTTTAAAACCATGTTTAAAAATTTATTGAAAAATATTGCAAAAAGCGTTGCGAATAGCGGTTTAAAAGCTTCTTTAATCAAAATAATTTTTCTATCATTCAAAAACCCATTTATATAACTCAAATTTCTTTTAAAACATTTTAAAAGATTTATAATATTTGTTCCATGTTTTTAAAGAATTTAAAAATATAAATTTTAGAGAATCCCTTTTTGGATTACAACTGCAAAACAACGATTATTTTGAAAACTGGTTTTGGACTTATTTGAAAATCTACAAGTAGAAATCTTGATTTTCTTTCTTCATTTGAAAATTATGGATATGATAGTTCGGAAAATTCTTACCACGAAGAATTTCGAGCTATATTCCACTTTATATACTCGTTTAACTTTTACGTCGCGAACTACCATTACGCGACGTGTCTAGTTTTGACTTATTTACCATTTTCTATTCAAATCTTGTCATGACAAGTTTATACGTTTATAAAACATTATCAAATAATTTCAAAACCATTTCCAAGAGTTTTAATGATTCCATATCACCTTTTAACTAGATTCAGAAAGTGATTTCCTTGTGTAATATCAACGTATATTTATCGTGACTTGTTAACACAATTAATTACTATAATAAACATACAATACTTGATGATAAAAGCAATGCATACCATTTCAATCATATCACATCATCCAAAGTGTGTGTGACTGTGTGTCTATAATATATATATATATATATATATATATAAAGTTTAATCACCTTTATTGGATATTAAACTTAGAAAAATGGACTATAGCTTCACTATGATCGGATCGAGGCCTACGGAATCAAGCCTTAGATCTTGAGATGGGCAAGGCCTAAGCTTGCAACTGGAATGGTGCTCAGCCTTGGTGATGGAGGTGGTGGCCAAAAGAATAGAAAAGAAGTGGTGGAGCTTCAGCCTAGAATTCGCAAAACTAGACCCGAATATAGGTCATTTTCTATTTGCTTTTTAGGCATGTTGCTCTCAAAAATTTGGAAATATTGTCAAAGGTAAAGTTCTTGAAAATTCTATCCTCTTGAATTTAAAAAAAGAATTACTCAATTGCGGGTTGTTTTGAGGGAGATATGATCAAAAGAAGAAGAGGTATTCTCGGACTTAAAATCTGGGCTTGAAAATGCACTGCAAAGAAATGAGATTTGAGCATAGCTAACTTCAAAATAAGAAGAAGTACTACACATGAAAGTTGTAGCCACTATAATTTTACATTGTTTGAAAAAAATAATTTCTCCGTTTGTTTTTTTTGAAGAAGTTATGATAAAATTAAAAAGATGGAAAAGAGGTGGGTATTTATAGCCAAATGAAGAGATGAAAATATCTAAATATTTTCACACCTATATATCACCATCTCATCACCACCTTACTCCTCCCTTACCTCACAATTTTCAGCCAAAGTGAACCCCCTCATGTGATGTTCTCAAGTGCATGTACTTAGGGTGAAAGAGTTGACTTTGGGTTGCTTAAGTATTAAGGAGATGGTAAATATCTTAGATATTTTCATATGCATATGTGTGTGTGTGTGTGTATATATATATATATATATATATGTATATGTATATTTGTATGTTTGTATATGTTCTTGTATGCATGTGACATATATATATATATATATATATTTATACGTACCTGTATGTACATAAGAGAATAAACAATGTTGCACCGACTTTGAACAAATTTCATTCGTTAAACCGTTGAAAATCGGGAAACTGATCCTCGATCACATTTTCAGTTATAAATTAATTTACATATAAATGTAATCAAAATTTGAAAACTAATTTATTATCATTTTTAACTAATTAAAATGATCTCTTTTGAATCATAAAACCATATAAAATAATTGTTTACAAAAAGTGTTGTTATATCGATAAAGCGATACAAATTTTCTTATATTTTTTCAAATCAAGTATATATCCTTATAAAATTATTCTAAATGATTTGCTATCACTATATAACTAACTAAAATGAATTATTATCATTTTAAAACAATTATTTAAATAATTATAATAACTATTAAATCATTAAATCTCATTTTAAATTCATAAATCAATTATTAAATACGATGTCATTATTGATGATGTCATAAATACATTTTATTTTCAAAAATAAAATAAATAATTTTATTTCATATTCTTGTTTATATGGATAAATAAGTGTATGTATACAGCTCTGTGCACGACTTCTGATAATTACAGAGTTGTATATTGATAAAACGGTTTTCGATCATTTTATCGATATTTTTCCAAAGAACATACTTTTGTAAATACTTATTCAAAATAAGATAACCATCATTATTTATTATTTAAGACAACATAATCTATATTAAAAGGCTTATATTTGAATATTTTAAAAATAAATATAATTTATCAAAGTGATAAATTTAAATTTGCGGGTCATTAGAGGAATTGAAGTACTATTAAGACATTCACACACATTGACATCTTATATATGGATCAAATATTTTAATATTCAAAAATATTTTGGTGTCTCTTTGTAAATAAACTTTTCCATTTATTTTATAAATTAATTGTACCTATCTTACATCTTAAATGAGCTAATTAAATCAACATGTCATCAAGGTGACCTCTCTTGTTTTGATTGTTCATGAAGAATATTTGATATTAGTGTGTCTATATTCATTCAAATGTTACCGGTCCAAA
This sequence comes from Allium fistulosum, assembly GCA_030737815.1. Classification (NCBI taxonomy): domain Eukaryota; kingdom Viridiplantae; phylum Streptophyta; class Magnoliopsida; order Asparagales; family Amaryllidaceae; genus Allium; species Allium fistulosum. The sequence continues at coordinate 642,084,005 of CM060901.1, forward strand.
GAAGGTTAATATTTGGCTGAATTACTTACACATATGTGATGATAAATATATGAGAATTATAAAGTTTCACAAGTGAATAAATAATCGGCCCAAAGGAAGACTGTTATTTGACTTGAATTTATTATCGGTGTTTGATCATCGCAACAAGAGTACCACTTACAGTTAATATTACTGTCCAAAGATTTGATATTGATGTTGTCTAGGTATCTTAAGAAGAGACTTACCAATTATTTGAATTTACTATGGCTGATTTTTTAGATATGAGCATATACGGTCTATCTTTAAATTTTTTTCAATTTTCAACTAATTTTACTGAAGTATCTGCCAGTTTTAATAATGTTCTCATCTTATTTGGGACAAACTCTAATGATTAGTAAGCAAACATGTTGTTTATCCTTAATTACATGGATCTTGCTTTTAGTAGGATCACACCCGCCCCTATTATAGTTGAATGCTCTTATAATGTTATGAAGAACATTAAAAGGTGGGATAATCCAAATTTCAAGAGTCAAATGATCATAAAGTATAATATTTCAAAGCTTCCAAGGATGTGATATCATAAGGATAATCAATTTTAAGAGGTTCTTTACAAACTGAAAAGCGTTTTTCCAAAAAGGATAAGGCGAACAAGCATGCTTTATATTGCTTGATTCCATAAAATCAAAGTAAGGGAAACATGTATGCATATTATATGGAAAAATGTTGCTTCAATGGTTAAAAGCACTCAAATTATTGTTATTTTTTAGTACTCTTTTTATTCACATTGTAATGATCTGCCTTTCTTACTCCTACTAACGACACTTAATACATCCATATATTCATCTGCCAATCATCTAGGTGCCCAAAAGACAAGCCGTTGGGGTAAAAAGAAAAGAAAAGACAAGAAGAAAGAAACACAGAATCTCACAATGCAAGGAAATCATTTATAATAGAACATAAGATAATATATATAGTTACTTGCAAAATGAAACATCAGAATTACAACAGAACTAACTTAAGCAAGGGACAATAATAACTGCATGCCCCTACAATGCTGATACATAACATATACACATAACAGAAATAAAATAGATAACTATATAATGTTGAAGCCTTCTGCTCTATGCTCCTTCAAAATGTATCCGTAAGAACCTGGACTACTTTACTACTCAAACAAATTTGAGTACCCAAGAGTTTTAAGGAAAGAAATAAAAACTCCAGGTCAGATATGGGTCTGGTGTGAGTTTGTTATACTTGTAAAACTCTTTTAAAAATAAAGGTATCTGTAGGATCATTTTCACCCTAGAGGAGGGTAAATAGGGTGATACTAATAATAATAAAAATTAATGCAAAAATAAAAATATAAATGGAAAATAATGCAGAAGAGATCACATACAAATTTACCCAGCTTCAGAAAAACCCTACTTACGTGTTGCCCCCAAGGTTTCTACTAGAAATTAAGTAGTCAGACGCTTACACATGTAAACTTGCGACACCCGCTAATGAATAACCTAACTCCATGCTCAAAACCCTTCCATAACTCAGCTACTGAGTTGCGAATTCTCGAACTACACCACCTTAGTTCGTAACCTAGTCACACGACTAGAATTTTACAAAAGTTTAAAAGAGAAAATAACACAATAAAAATACGCTAAACAAAAAACCCTATTTTATATGCTAAGCCCTAATGTAAATAATAGAGACCGGCTCAAATATAAACTTGATATCCTTTTAATAATTTCAGCCCAAATAAAAAATTGTCTCCCTCTTATTTTGTTTCTCTTCGATTATGCCGTCTCATTTCTTTTTCGTTCCTCTTCAAAATCTAGGGTTTTGATACTTTTGAAGCCGCCGCTTTGTTTCTCGTGATTCTGGAATTAAATTGAGGCGCTGCTTGAATTGTATGCTGGTTTGCTTTCGTTCCTCAATATGATTCTACTTCTTTGTTCAGTGCACTTCGATTAGCTTGCGGTCGCTCCAATGTAGTCGAGATCGAACAGTACTATTAACTGGTATGTGAATTGCCTTTTATCGAATTTGATTATTCTCGACTTGATTCGAGTTTTTGGTTTTGTTCTAAGTATTTTCTTGAACTCGAATGCCCTTTTATACCGATGATGTAATTGGGTTATATAGGGATGAAAACCCTAAATTTACATTCGTATTTTTGAGTTTGAATTTTTCTCGTGATTTGCTTGGCCATTGATTTTTGATCGAACGTTGGTGATGATATTGACTTGTTCATGTTACTGCATATACCCCTGATGAATTCGAATTTTCGTGACTAGCTTTGGGTTAGTTCCTTCTTTTGCTCCTACGACCTTGGCATTTTAATTTTTGAGATAATTGATGTGGTTCCGTTCTTTTATGACTTTTTCATTCGTGTTTTTGGCTTTGATTTGATGAATTCATTCAAACTGCTATCTTGACATTTGCATTTGTATTTGAAACTACTCTGACTTGTTTTTCGAACTGCAACTGTTCATATTGGCTTCATGTAAACTACGTTGCATACCATCATTTCACTGTTTGCTTGGTTTCCAATTTAACTATTGTCTGCTCTCCATGTTGCATATGTATATACATGTTGACTTTTTCATCCCTCTAGTTTCATGTGTATGCATACATCTCTGTTACATTAGTTTGTCACTGTGTATATACATGTATACATGCATGTATATATGTATGTTGAGGCTTTTCTATTTATGCAGAGTTGTATGTATGTGAACTTGCTGTTGCACATTTCCAGTCTGGTTTCGTTTTGAAGTCATGTGTACATTTGAGCACTTTGAACATGTGGTCTGGTCTGGTGCAGTTTAGTTCTAAACCGTTTACCTCTGAATGTTTGCATTGTGCATGTCTGGTTCAATGTTGAAGTATTTTGGTCTCATGTCTAGTGGTTTTGGTCTCCACTATGTTGATTGAGGCTTTCTTTGAGCTGCATGCTTTGCATTGGTCTTCAAGTTTCTTTGAGTATGTATTGTTCATTTTCTTTGAACTTGAAGTCTTGACACACTTGTCTTGTGCACTTTCCTCTGGTGTGTTGATCATGCTGTAGACTTGAGTTTGTCTCATTATTGCATATAAACTTGGTTGTTGCATTTGAGTCTTCATGTGTATGGACCATTTCATTGAACTTGTTTCACTGGAAGTCTGGTCTCGATCATGTTTATGTTCTTTGTATGCATATATCTGGTTCATGTTGTTATTTCATTGAACTGGTGCACTTGATTGTATAGCACTTGTGTTTCACTTGAACATTTCATTTTCATTCGAAGTTTTGTTGCCTTGTACATTTTGCGGTCTGGAGCTTTTTGGTTTCTGATGAAGTTAAGCATATACATGTGTTGATGTCTTTATTTCATATTGGTTTTGACCATGTCATGTTGAGTTGCTTCACATGTACATCATGTATGGTGGCATGTTGTATGTGTTTTGCGTGCACCTGAGTTGAATCCAGCCTCGGCTCAGGTTTGACCTTGCACTCACCTGTCCCTGCAGTTTTAATAAGCAAGTGTATATCGGTGTGCACGGCATTGTGACATGTACAGTGATACACTGTGCATGTTACAAGCTGTTCGTGTAAGATGAATTCAAAAGAAATAAATGACGAACAACCCAAATAACCGAGGCATACAACATTTTCAAAAACACACACTTCACTTTGAACTACAAAATATTTCTTTTTCGATTTTACCACGTCGGTGTTTATTTTGCAGATAATTCAGATGCGGAATACAAGCTGGAATAGAGTTGAAGATAAAAACATGAGTGTTGAGTGAATATGTAGTGAGGTGTAAAATTGTAAATTGAAATTTGTGATGTAATCGAAATTGTAATGTAATTGACAATGTGTAAATGTATAGTGGGAGCTTAAATTTGTACTGTTCGAATTTGTAATAAAATATTTGTTTGAATAAAATATTTGTTTAATTTTGAATTCTGAGTTATTTATTTTATTCAACAAATATTTAATTAATTATGTGAAAAATAAAATAATACAACAACAAATACATTTAAACGAATATATACATATATATGTTTATTATCATCAAACAAAAATCATATACTAGCATATTCTACAGTAGCTTGTAAGACCACATTGCATATAGGCACAGACGGGTTTTTACCTTACGATAAACAAAAAATTTCAATAGGAAATCCAGTGATATTATATAATGTCTAGGTTTTAAAATAAATGTTGAGTCTTAGCTGAAATGGTTACATAATTTACATTCCAGCATAATAGGTATACAACTAAGTCCATACAAACGCGTATTGGAAAATGGATTCCATCAATGACAGGTCTACTGGAGTCCCACCCATCACAGTACACCTCTAAAGAAAATGTACCGAGGTTGAAAACCTTTCGACCCCTGCATGGAAAGACCAGCCTACCCCTTCCTGGATAGTACCAAATATAATCATCCCTCGGTTGCAATCAACAACATATTGGGCTCGTAGCATACATCAAAAATAATATTGATCTAGATCAGGAATGATTACACCCTAATGGTAGCGAACCACATAGTCTTGTAACATATCCTATGTTTTAGTCATCCCAGCTATGAGGCTCAAGGCAACAATTTACCTTTTATATAGCAATCCCACTTGTAATGCTAACATATCCATCCAGGCAACAATGCAATGTCAGCATTCATCCATATAAGTTGTCAAGATATGAACAAACCAAAGGTACTACTTCTACTACATCCTTTTTGGAATTACCCTCGGGATTAGTAGCGAGTAGCCCTTGCATTTTAAAGATGTTCATCTATGATTCCATCATCTTCAATATGTTTTCAGTTCGAACGCTTACATTGGTTCGAAGTGGTTCTCGGATAACTCATGCTTATCCGATCTCGGTCTCTTCGATCCAACAATCGATAATTTTAAAACGGGACAAGTTATCGATAGTGGACAAATCCACTATTCGGGTGTGAGTATAGATTTGTATATGAAAAATAAGAGATCACATACTTACCACCACTTTTCGATTTCAAACGGTACTATCTCTAAATTAATTATGAAATCGGACAAGTTAGAAAAACTATCATTCTTACTTCTCGGGATAGAGATGAGTTTCCATACCTCAGAATTTAGTGTTAAGTATATAATGAAGTATCCTCTATATACTTAATAAAACATGATTCATTTATCGAGATTAACTCTCTTACACTTATCACGTTTTCGACATTTCGACTCCTCTATCTCTCGCCTAGAAAATTTAGTTCTAGATCTCATAGATAAAGGAATGTCTACTCATCGACCTTTAGTGCTAAATACAAGATTGAAAGTGTAGTAGATCATATAATATGGCTTGTCTATTAATATGTGAGTGTATACTAATATATGTACTAAATAAAGCAATATAGCAGAGTATAATAAAAGTAAAGGATAAAAGCGAGCATACTAGAGTTTTTATACCCGTTCGGACCTCCCGTCTTACATTCAGTCCCAATGCTCCCCTTCGGTATTTTACTAACCAATAACCCTCGCTTTGCTAGAAGGAATAGGCTTTACAAAAGTGTTTCTTCGACAAACTTTTGTTTCAAATAACACAGATATTGACTTCTGTTACAGTTCTTTATATAATCTCCCTTAAGTGTTTGTGAGTGTAAGTTCTTGGATTTGTAGGAAGTAAGTTAATATAGATTTTGGTTGTAATTGATTGAGAATATGAAATGGATAATAGAGCAAGAGAGTATGTAAGCACTTATAGAAAATAGAGAATAGTAGAGTAGAAAAAAAGTTATTCTCATTCTCAGATTTGAATGTATTTATAGACGATTAATAGCCGTGTTTCAAAGAGTGCGACTTCTTGAAAAGATTCCTTTTGATCAATGGTTGCAACTATTAAGATGGAGGCATGAATGTTGAGAAGAAAAGAAGTGTCCATTTGAAAATAGTAATTGTAAAATAGCATCATATGGCTTGCATACATCATTAGACGTCCGAGCCTTTTTAGATTTTTAAACCGAACTTTCTGTCAGACTTTTGACCTTACGTGCCAGACGTCTGAGCCTGTATTGATCGTAAAACTTGAGAAGCTTTTCTAAAATTCAGGTAATTGTTTGGCGGTGTTTTTTTGCGTGTGCTATGATAACTCAATGATATTGTACCAGATAATCTAAGACCATGATACAAATATATGACCTTACGTTCAATACCATGATCCATTGTTCTTCATGATTGTCTTCGAGCCATGATATCGGTGTGTTGTATTACGTTCAAAATCATATACTAGGAAGTATCGGTAAATTCTATCATATACCTGTAGATAGATAAAGTATTTCTTGCATATGCGATTGTATAGTTATTGTCATTAAAATCCCACAGGAGAGGCTCTAACATTCTCCCCCCTTTTGATGATGACAACTATACAATCTTTTATAGTGATATTAAAAAACAATTACTCCCCTTGAATATGTTATCTCCCCCTATCTATATGCATACAAATATTCTTTTCTTTTGTAATGATATCAAAAAAATTTACTCCCCCTGAATATGTTATCTCCCTGTATCTATATGCATAACAATATTCTTTTACCCTTTGTCATTATCAGAAAAGAATAATGTAAATGTATAATGCTTAGAAAGAGAATGTATAAAACATAAACATTATAATTCATAAACATATCATAGAAATAGTACATATTTCAACTTCACAACACTTGTTTTATGAACATCACAATCAAAAACAAATAAAACATAATAATAGTCAACAGAAACAAAACACAAACAAAATAACATGAAGAACATGAAAAGAATTTACCGATACCTATGATTCGTCATTGAAAGAGAGATTGCATAACTTTCACAGCACTTGTAATAGGCTGAAGGGTTGATCAGATAAGTACCTTGCCATTGATATGTCGAAGTATTATACTCCTTATCTTCATTAATTGATAGGGTCTGAAAAGATGTATAGTGCATCTGGTGAGTTGGTGGTGGATCGGACCAATATTCCTCTTCTTCTTCTTCCAATTTTTCCTACATAATATTTTTGCCTCTATCTTAATCAGAAGTTACAACACTATGAGTTGATCCATAAGGCTGAGCGGCAGGAGTATGTGATGAAGGCGGTGTAAGGGAAGGAGATGACAATGATCTAGAAGAAGACCGACCACATACTTTACTCATGACTTTGCCTAAGGTATAGACTACTTTCGCCATGGTTTCTCCAAGTAAGTCATGCGAGTTGAGATAGATCTCTCCATGCCAACAATATTTCGATCTAATTTCTGTTGATTCACCATGATAGTTTGTTGATTTTGAAGCGTTAAGTCTCTTATAGATTCATTAGGATTAGTTTTAGTTCGAGCTTCATAAATCTCCAAGTCAGAATGGTATCCGGTGTCATAGTGAGAGGAAGCAGAAGGTTATGGTAGAGGAGGTACTTGGGCTTGTGGCTGACACACTGGGTGTATTTGTTGTTGTTGGGTGGTCCATTCAGTAAGGGAATTGTAAGCGGGTGGTGTTTTGGAAAGTAGCATCAAACGGAAGAATCTTGTACCACTTTCTTTAATTGGTATTTCTTCAAAATGAGATCCATAGCTAGGCACTCCGAGTGCTTCCAAGATTCACGTAATGTATGGTGCATAGATGATAGTTTGATGATAATGAACCCAAATTTTTTTAATTTTGTCATGAATAAACCTTGCCCAATTAACCCGAGTCTACAAATAATTGCATTTAAAGCCTTATGAGCATTTTCATAAATTTGTTCATGACTTTTTAAAAGGGGTATTATTGTGTTGATAATCATGCTATTCAATAATCTAGCACGTGGTCGAAGATAAACTGATTACCATTGGTGCATTCTATCTTCCCATAACTAATGTGTAACTTTATTATGCTGTAAAGTCCTATTATCCGCAATTTCCTCTAAAATAACTCCAAAAGAAGAACAAATCAAGAAATCGACTTAGCATGCTTACACTAATTTTTAAAAATCTTCCATACACACTCGTCCATAACCAACCTTCTTTGTTTTTAGGTGTCCAAATATTGTCACTACATAAGTTAGCATAAAAGAGAAAGACGGCTAATTGGTCGATGTTTACCTCATTTTCTTCAAAATTGATTGGCCAATGACATCCAGAGTCGATTGTGAGCTCTTGGAGGCAATACTCTTCAAATTTGGATAGTCGGTAGAAAGGACCAGCATGGAGTTTCTTGTTTTTTAGATCTTCAAATCTTTGAGTAGCGGTTGAATTGTTGCGGAGCTACTCACGGATGTGTGAATCAGTGACGGTTGTGTGTTAAGAGGATGAATATTGTCCTCTCTTAGCTCTCTTGTTGAAAGGAATTTTGGTTTTTAGGGCCATTGATGAGGAATTAGAATTTTTTGAGAAAGATAGGGTTTTAGTTTTAAAAATAACTAAAATAATTTGGGTAAAATAGAAAAGATCAATGTAGAAAGAATATATAAGGCTGGCAGAATAAACAAGCTGAAATTTGTCTCAAATGTCTGAAGCTAAATCCCAGACGTCTGGTATTATATAGAGAATTAAGCTGAAAATTTTACTAGACATCTAGCATTTCCTCTTAGATGTCTAAGGCTGTGTTGTTTCCTTTTTTAGTCTCTGTAGTGTATATTATTTATTTGTAATTCATATACTTATTTAATGAACATGATAAATTTTATTTATTATTATCAAGTAAATTCAAAAACACATATATTTTATTATTACATTTATACATGTGTGTGTGTGTGGTCGAGAAAGTTAAAAAATTATTTCTCCTCCGTTGAGTCTGAGTTTTGTGCTCAGTTCTATCCCAAGAGTCTGTGTCGTTTTTGTTTGCTCAGTTGAGGGCTTAAGTGGAGACCATCAATTTGTACAATTAGTATACCTTCATTTTCTCTTTTTACAAATAATGATGTATCAATTGTACCAATTTGAAAGCCAGAATTTACTAAATGTGTTTTTAGTCACTCATACCAAATACGGGATGCTTGTTTTCATCCGTGTAATGCCTTTTTAAGTTTGAAAACATAATTCGGGTATTTTTCATGAACAAATAAGGGTGGTTGTTCAACATAAATATTTTCTTTTATAAAACCATTTAAAAATGCACTTTTAACATCCATTTGAAATTATGATGACATGCAAAAGCAAGTAATATTCTTATAGCTTCAAGACGTGCTACAGAGGCAAATGTTCCTTCATAATCAATTCCCTCTTCTTGATTGTATCCCTGAGCAACTAATCTTGCTTTATTATGAACTATGTTTTCATTTTCATCTGCTTTATTTTTAAAATCCCATTTAGTTCCTATTACGGATTGATCATTTGGTCTTGGTATGAGTTCCCACGCATCATTTCGTTCAAATTAATTTAGTTCCTCTTGCATTGCTAAAATCCAAAAATCATCTTTTGATACCTCTTTGTAATTTTAGGTTCGAAGTTAGATATGAAAGCTACATGACTTATTTGATTTAGTTGATTTTTGAAACTCTTGTGTTTAAGTCATAAATTACATTATTAACCGGATGATCTTTTAAGATTCGAGGTGGCGACCTTAAAAGATTATCGTTATTGTTATTGTTTATGATATTATTATCATATTTATTTTTAGGTAATAAAGTATTATTGTTATTATTATTATTATCGAAAACTTCATCGTCATCATCATTATTTTTGTTATTCTTAAAATCTCCATTAAAGGAAACATAAAGACTCTCTTCTATAGTGTGAGTTCTTTTATTAAAAATTATATAAGCTTTAATACAATACGAATAACCAACAAAAATTCCTTTATATGCTTTTGGATCGAATTTTCCAAGATTCTCTTTAGTATTCAAAATAAATTATTTAGAACCGAAAACCCGAAAATATGACACTTTAGGTTTCTTACCAAAAACATTTCATAGCATGTATTCTTAGTCATTGGTCTAAGTGATACACGATTTAATACAAAACATGCGGTAGCTATGGCTTCGGCTAAATAATTCTTTAATCAACTAAGGTGACTTAGCAATGTTCATGCACATTCTTGTAGTGTACGATTTTTCCTTTCTACTACACCATTTTGTTGTGGTGTTCATGGAAAAGAAAATTTATGACTAATTCCCTTTTTATTGCAAAAATGTTCAAAATTTCATTTTCGAATTCTCCACCATGATCACTTCTTATACTTTTAATTTTTAAGTTCATTAAATTCTTAATTCTATTAGAAATTTTTTTTAAACATTTCAAACGTGTCACTTTTATGTTTCAAAAACAATGTCCAAGTGTATCTTGAAAAATCGTCAACAATCACAAAAACGTATTTGTTATGATTTATCGATCGTGCTTGAGTCAGACTGAATAGATCTAGATGAAGTAGCTTGAGTGGTTGTTTTGAAAAAATTTCCTTTTTAGATTTAAGTGAACTTTTTCTTTAATTTTCCAAGTTGTCATGCATCACATAAATTCTTAACTTTGTAGTTGATTTTGGGTAATCCCTTAACAAAATCATTTTTCGGTTATTTGTCAATAAATTTAAATTTAATGTGACAAAAGCGTTTGTGCCATAGCCATGGTTCATTATGATTTGCGACTTAGCATAAATCATTATGTTTGATATTCATATTCAAAACATATATATTTTAATTTCTTAATCCTTCAAATATTAGATTTTTATTTTGATTAAAATATTATGTTTATCTTTTTCGAAGTCAATTCTAAATCCTTTATCACACCATTGACTTGTACTTAATAAATTTTGTTTTAAATTTTCTACTAGAAAAATATTAGTAATTATGAGAGAAGTAGATATACTAACATTAATGACATCTCCAATGCCGATGACAAATCCTTTTGAAATATCTTCAAATGTTATACTACTGCCATCGATATATGTTATATTTGATAACATGTGTGCATTTTCTGTCATATACTTGTAGCATTCGCTATCAAGTATTCATTTCTCCTTGCTTTTAACTTTGTGTTTTGAGTACCTGCAAAATAATAAGAGTTTAATTGGTATCAACTTCCTCCGTTAAGGTCCTATGTGTAAGTAGGAAAAGGTAGCCATACCTTAGAGGATTTGGGACCTTTAGAAATGTAATTATTATTGTAGTCATATTTTTCAGGTATTTATCTATATGTTTCCACCCAATTAACTTGTTATTTATTTTAGGAACCCATATTTTGACCATATTCAAGTTCGAAGCATTGATCTTAGTCTTAGATTTTGGCTTCTTAAACTTAATATATAGTGTACTATAGTTCTTAAGCTTCTGCTTATTTTTAAAACCTAATTCATTTTGATTTCCTAATGGATTTTATATTCTAATCGAATTTTCTAAGTCTTGTTTTCCCTTATTAAATTTTGAAACGTTATTGGTAATTTGATCTAACTTGTTCTTAAGATCGGAAATTTCAACATTGGTAGAATCTTAGTTCAAGCTTTCTTTTTCAAGTTTGTTATTCTCTAGTTTGCTATTTTCTAAATCATGTAATAAAGTAGCATTTTGAAAAGATAATCTTTTACATTGCTTTTGTGCTATTTCTAATTATTCTTCTAAAATTGTTTTCCCATCTTTTAATTAACCAATTTCTAGTTCTGCTCTATTCAATTTTCCTACATATTCCTTATTTAGTTTCTTAGATTCTCTATACTTATTGTCTAATTCTATGTTAATTTCCAAAATTTCATCATATGTTAATTTAGGACGTACCCCGTCTATGCTACCCATAAAAACAAACATTCGTTTGTTTGAGTCGCTCTCACTATCACTATCAGATGAAGAAGATGAGTCGGAGTCAGCCCAAGTTACTTGAAAGACTCTTCGCTTTTTCTTGAATTTCTCAAATTTGTTTTTCTTTTTTATTATTGAGTTGTGGACATTCTTTCTTTATATGGCCGAATTTGTCACATCCATAACATTTGGTTGACGTTTGATTTGATGAATTTGAATTGCCACCATTTTGAGATTTTTTCATCTTCTTGAATTTCTTAAATTTGTTGTAGTTCTTGTCAATAAACACAATTATTCTTCATCCAAATCGAAATCGTTATCATTTACTTGAAAGGCAACATTCTTCTTTTCTTGATTTTGCTCTTTTCTAGCCTGCAAATTAGCTTCATATGACATCAAATCTTATATTAATTCTTCGACTTTGGGTTAAGAGAGATTGCTAGCCTCTTCGATGGCTAAAGATTTTCTTTCCCATCCAATAGTCAATGAATTTAAAATTCATGTGACTAGATCAAAATTACTAAATTTGACTCCAACTGCCATGACATCGTGTTGTATGGCTTGGAATCTAGCATACATGTCAATAATAAATTCATTTCCTTTCATTGTAAATGATGAGAATTGGTTTTGCAAAATAGAGATTTTCATTTGCTTAACTGTACTTGTGCCTTTATCAGTAACTTGTAAAGTGCATCATATATCATAAGCCTAGCATAACTCATGAAAATTCATTTTTATCTAGTGAACAAAATAATACATTCATGGCTTTGGAACTATTAGTAGCCGTGTTCTTTTGTGCATCGGTCTTAGTGCTTATGTTAGGGGTAGGCGCTTCGTAAATAGTTTGTGTAGCTTGCCAACTTTCTAAACCATTAGCTTCAAGTAAAATTCACATACGTGTTGACCAATAAGCATAATTAAACTAAGTAAATAGTGGAGGATGAGCAGTTGATTGGTCTTCTTGAAATGTACTTGCCATAAAAAAACTTCAATCACGTGTTACAGTAAATTTAAATGACCTTGCTTTGATACCAAATGAAAGTGCAGTGGATCGTATAATATGGCTTGTGTATTGATATATGAGTGTATCCTAATATATGTACTAAATAAAGCAATATAGTAGAGTATGATAAAAGGAAAGAATAAAAGCGAGCACGCCAGATTTTTTATACTGTTCAAACCTCCCGTCCTACATTCAGTCCCGAAGCTTCCCTTTGGTATTTTACTAACCAATAACCCTCGCTTTGCCTGAAGGAATAGGCTTTACAAAAGTGTTGATTTGACAAGCTTGTGTTCCAAATAACATAGATATTGAATTCTATTACAATTCTTCATATAATCTTCTTTGAGTGTTTGTGAGTGTAAGTTCTTGGATTTATAGGAAGTAAGTTTACCAAAATATAGATTTTAGTTGTAATTAATTGAGAATATGAAATGGATAATAGCACAAGAGAGTATGTAAGCACTTATAGAAAATAGAGAATAGTAGAGTAGAAAAAAGTTATTCTCATTCTCATATTTAAATGTATTTATAGCGATTAATAGTTATGTTTCAAAGAGTGACTTCTTGAAAAGATTCCTTTTGATCTATGGTTGCAACTACTAAGAAGGAGACATGAATGTTGAAGAAGAAGTGAGTGCCCACTTAAATATAGCAGTTGTAAAATAGCGTCATATGTCTGGCATACATCGCACGTCCGAGCCTTTTTAATTTTTAAACCGAACTTTCAATCAGACGGCCGACCTTATGTGCCAAACGTCTGAGCCTGTATTGATCGTAAAATTTGCAAAGTTTTTCTAAAATTCAAGTCAGTTGGTGACATAGTACATTTGGATATTTGATCTAGTTGACTTCGCATATGGGGTTGAAGTCATGGGGCAATCTAATGGTTGAGATTCATTGTATCATCAATTGCGTCCACCTTTTTTGTCCAAATAGATTTTCCTATTTATTATTTACATCATCTGAGTTTATTATGATTTCTATAAAAAAATGCTTGAAATAATATTTTTATGGATAAAGTAAATTTACTTAGTAATTGATATTAATCATTTTTATCTGTTAATTATATAACTGTTCGAAACATTTCTTATAATATTTTGGTTGTACTCATAATAACATGATATAAAAGACTGGAATATAAATATCAAATTAAGAAGATCTATCCCTACTCCCTCCTTTTCTAGTTATTTATAGCATAAGTTTCATTTTTAAGCTAACAAATATTTTTATTTTATTAATAAAAGTTGGGTTCTGGTGTCACACTAAAATGTGATAGATATCAAATTGACCCTTTACATTAATATCCATGTGATTAAAACCAGACCGAGCTAGGGTTAAACTACGGTTAACCGTGGACCACGACTCAAAGTGCCCCGGAAATGGTCCAGACCTTGCATTAGCACTAGACCATTGTCAAAACTCACAAATTTAGGTCCAACTGTTGAAAACCCATAGAAAATCAATTTTAAACAGGAAAAAATAGCAATAACCAGATCATTTTCATTTCTTGGCCACTGAAGCAGCTTCGGCTACTGCTCAAAGCTTAATTGCTTTCTACCCACACACATGCTATTTATAGTTGTGAATTGGGAATTGTCTTTCTTCTTGCTACGATGTGGAACTAAAAACTGGTTACATTAAAAACTTTAAATGATGAGTTTGCTATTATTGGTAGTAACTTCGATGCTTTAAATTCTGTTACATTGACAACCTTTTATGCCATCTAACATGTTTCATCATATTGTCGTTAAATAGTATTTTCTTTCCGCTAATTTTAATTTAATTAGAAAAATAATCATTGCATTAAATATTCAAAACAAAATGTATGGTTTTGACGGTTCGACCAGTTGGACCATTGGAACCTTAAACATTGAATCAACGCGGCTCGACTTATGGTCGGTCATGGTAACTATGGTTAATATGGATAAGGTTCTCAATATAATAAGTTCTCTTAGTTTCAAAAATATGATAATGAAAAATTCTCAAAAGGTAAGCCTATTATTAGGTACCTACGCATCCATATTTGGAAAACATTTTCGATCGATATAATTGCAGATATGGAAAATTATCCATTCGATTTTGTAAAGTTAATAGTTTATATGAATATGTTTTTAGTATACTAAACGATTTGTATTATCTTATAAAAGTAATGGGTTTCTTTTTTGTGTATTTATCTGAGGAAGTTAACTTCCACTGATGAAATCGAGGATTTGGTCCACATTAGCTAAATTATCCATGTGATTACCCAAAATATGAGTAGGGCACGATGCATACTTCTTCAAAGTTTACAGCAAATGATTCGGTTCTATGTAGTTTCAAATAAAAATCATAAATGCAATATAAATGCATATTCATCACTCAAAACTCTTTCTAATCATCATAATTTTTTGCTAATGTAATCAATAGGACTAAAGTAATTTATGTTAGAAAATAATTTTCTATTAATCTCTTTAGAGCCATTAATTGTTCATAATAAGATAATATATTATATTTTTAAGCTTCCATGTACACTCATATCCGTTACCAAAAAATGATTTGGATGTGAATCCAAATATAACATTATGTGCATCTGAAAGTATTCACTAATGAGCCTGCCAAAAAGGTATTAATTTTTTTACTATTCCACTTTGTTATAGAAAACTTCTAATTTTTAGAAACATAATTTATAAAAAAACATTTTAAATAAATAAAACATTTTGGTGAAAACATTAAAATTGTTGTATTAATAGTCTCAATAAATGTTAAACATATGCTGACAAAATTATAAAAAAAATCCAAAAATGTTTAATTTTTTGTGTCTCATAATAAATTTTACTTTGGACGTTACAATAAAATGTTCATTTAGGAAAATTTTGCATATAGATCTAATGATGAATGAAATCCACACATATATAAGAAAATAGTTATTGAATTTTCATAATTATATAGAATATTTATCAACCATATAATAAATTTAAGCATAAAAAGCTTTCAAGCTTAAGTATGCTAAAAGCTGTTAAAAATTAATAACACATATTTGTTAAGAGTGCAATATTTAAATGTTACATGTAGATTCAATAAGGATGAAAGAACTTGTAAAGGAGGTTTTAGATTTTATGAAGATAATCATGAGAAGATGGTATTTTTTACCTTAAAATGAGCCAATAAATAAACCTCTACCTTTCAATTATCCATTCATTTTTAATATATATATATATATATATATAATGTAAAAAGCTTAGTACATTAGAAATACTTCCAAGTCAACCCAAATTCACAAATAGTCCTTATACTTTATTTCTAAAGCCTTAGGTATGGTTTTTGGAGAGGAAAAACAAGGTAGGAAGTGGGAAGTAAGGGCATTAAAGGGTGTAACTGGGCAAGGAGTTCTTCAACTTGTGGCAATGGTGGTGAATGCTAGGTTGCGTTAGCCTTGGTTATAAGTAAGTTTACTCAATGATCCATTATATATACTTGTTTCATACCTATTATACTATATGTTAGACTTGTTATATGTTAATATAGTCTGTTATGTTGAGTTTAACGTGTTACTGAACTTAAAGATGACAATTTTACCATGTTTTGATAAGACGACAATCAAAGAAAGTGATTCACAAACCCTTTTTTTTAAACAAGTTTTGTATTATTAGCCATATGTTCAAAATGTATGTTAATATAATATGATCGTATATGGCTATTCATATGAATATAGATAGTTCATGGAGTTAGAATTGACAATTTCAACAATATAATCAAGTAGGAATCAACGTATGTCTAAGTGAAGTAGTTGGCAAAAGCAGACACGTGTAAGTTGTAAAGTGAAGTTAACATAACATGGAATATTTAGTTTATGTTCATCGATTTAAAATAAAGTATATTACATAAGCAAATGGGATTTCATATGTCAGGGGTAGAAAATTAAGTTACATGAAGTTAAAGATATTTTATAACAATTTTTTTAACATTAACCTCTTTATATATTAGTGTGATTAATAAATTTAACTTGATATACAATGTGTGTGTATATAAATAGGTTAAAATGGAGTGTACTACATGTGGGAAAGGCTTAATTATATATGTAAGTAGGTAGAAAAATTAAGTAATATAGGGTTGAAGAGAATTTATAACACTTCTTTATTGAAATTTGGTACTTAAATGGTAATACATGGTTGTTATACAAGTCCTAGGTAGTATATATCATATCATAAGTTAATATATGTCCATTGGTTTGAATCATGCTACATAGGATTTGAACAGGTAATCTCATGGACCAAAAGTCGGAGCCCCTAACTACCGGGAAAATGGTATTGGACATAACTCATAACACTTTGCTAGCATTTGCCTCTTAAAACAAGTTAAACAAAACAACTTTGACTTAAGATCATTAAACAACTTGAATGAATCATTATTTGATTATTTTGTCTTAGAATAGAAATAAACACCTTATGGTTTAATAAAAATAGGCTTCAATCCATAAAAGTTAGGGAATATCACATTAAGTAAAAGATAACATTTTAAGTTAACATTTATTTGATTTTTTGTAGCATTTCCTGTAATTTTTTAATCCATGTAACTCATAAAATCTTGTTGTTTTTATGAGATGATGACTTCTAAAAATGTTATTTTTTTTTACTTTTCGACTATTAACCTTCCAATTTAGGAAGGTATAAAGTAATGCGATTTTGTACAATTTGGAATCATTTCTGTGAGGCTCTACCATAATTATAGTAGATCAATCTCTTAAAGATCAATTCATTAGGATTCCCCTAGTGAGGTTTTGCTAGATATATTAGCAATTGATTTCCAAAAGAACCGGATATAAGTTAACTGAGACATTCGATCATAAGTTTTGAAAAGATCAAAATCGGGTTTGTACATTTAAGTATGTCAAGACCGATAAAATTTCAAAACAAATAAATGAACCATGTTCAGATGCATCCTCAAGAAGTGTACATACACATATATTTCAGGAATGTTAATCCTAAAATGATATATAGTTGTTTAGGACAATTTGTAAGCTATGAATACTTATTGTGCCTACTTGATCAGATAGATCAGTCATGTAACATCCCACATTTTGATATATTAAAACAAACACCAAATTGTTGCGACCACTCTATTCATTTTTAGGTGATAATGTACGATCCATATTTTCATATATAGAATAAAATGATAAAGAATCACATTTCTTATTAGATTAACTTCATCATTTTAGTTCTTATTAACTACCCAAACATTTTCATCGTAGAAAGATAACATAGCACAACATAAGTACAACACAGTTGGTGTATGTTGAAACCATCATGAATGGTAAGAGTTTATATTACAATAAGGCAACTCAAGTTGTAATATAAATGTACAGTACATAAAAGAATTGCTTAGTAAATCTACATCCTGCAGTCTTCTTCTTCACCTATTCAGCAAAATCCTATATCTCCTATGTCTTCAATTCTTATCCTACTTATATGAGTAATCGATAGTTTAAAGGGGAAAACATAGACTTTGGGTCAGAGATAAGCATGGTATGAATAATATTAGAAGCAATTCATATATCAATGATACATTGTGAGGACATGCTACAAAGGGGAACAAATTTTCCCCTCACTGGTATACCAACATTTTATACAATGCATGTTTCATTTCCAATTATCACTGGTCGATACAATTTCTGTTTGTACTTAAATTCACAGAAAGTATGTAGGTGAGACTTTCTTTCTTCATTTTTAGGTACACAAGACTTTAATTAAAACCCATGTTTAATTAACACTCTTGGCTTACTCCAAGAGGTTTAGCAAACACACTTTTCTTCTTAGAAATTCATTTTAGAATTCCTAGAAAATTCTCATAAATTCATAAAATCACTTTCTCCAAAAGAAAAATCAGCTTCGGGAAAAAAGTGGAATTTTAAATTTGGTTATTCCATTATAAACCATTTCCATCCCTTTAATATCCACGTATATTATTAAAATTGATATATATATATATGTACATACATACACACACATACATATCAACTTCTCATGGAAATACCATTTCTAAAAACTCATATCTTAACATTTGAAATTCAGCTCAAGTGTTTCTAATCTAGAAATAAGGGTTATCTCCTCTTTCTTAGTCATTTAATATAGTTACATGCTCCTATAAACCTACTAATGATTTTTGCAAATTCTATTTAAACATAAGAGTTTATTGAGTTGCCCCTTAATTTTAAAAAAAATTAGGATAAAATTGCCCCTATTGATTTACATACCCATTCCTTATCATATTTTACCTAAAATCTTCTAACCATCAAACCCTTCTACTCCAAATTCTAGCTAAATCTCAAATATTTGAATTAGCAATTATTATATGAACCGATATGAATCAAAACTGGTAAACTTAAGATTTAATGTTTTTTTCGAAAGATAGAAATTGCTCAGGTCGTAGAAAATTGGGTAAAAGATCGATATACAACTATTCAGTGCTAGATGGATGCTAGCTTTGTTACATGCACCACCACTGCGGGTAAAGTACACCTCCACATACACTGACTACGTGATTGAACAAACAAACACTCATACCCATGCCTCTATAGTAATTTAATCACATCCTTAATTTGTATTGATTTGGTGGGTGGTCGCATGATTTGGTGGAGTGATTTTTTTTACCGAACAGTTTTTTACTAGGTAAGTGTATTTTAGTGAAAATTTAACAATATGATGAGTAAACACAGCAAAAACATAGGTATAGTTTTTTTACTTCTATATTATGGGGTGCTAATCTGTAAGTTTATATGCAATTATCCAATGACTCTTTAGTTCGCAAACCCATCACAGAAAACATTTTTAATTATCATTCATAAGAAAAACTAAATTATTTATTCATTTAGTTTTCATTGAGGCAATATGACGCACTTAAACCCAAGATGAAGATTTCTATAAGCTTTCTTAGCTCTTACCTTCGTAAAGTAGCTTTCTTTTTTTATTGATGTCTTTGGACTGAAAATCGAAAGATGCCATTAAAGAGGTTTGAACTTTTTCCTTTTATTTTTGCAAACTAGAATAGTGGAATGAAGAAAAGATAAAGTGCCATATTCATTCATAGTGAATTTTGTGCTTTAGTTGAAAATCTTTCAAGGCCCATATAAGAATAAATCCCATTGCAAAACTATATTCAAACTATTCTCTTCACTAATGATTAGCTATATCAATTATAATTAGTTATTCTCGGCTTAATATTTAATACTCTAAACCATATTCATTCAATGCAACATCATCTTGTTAATCATATTATTTTATTATCTTCGACGTGATTAAAAGTAAGTAATATATGTTCATTACTAACTAAGACGATGATATATGCTTTGAGTAGTCGATTAGATTGCTTATATATAAATGCTTAAATTATATGTTCTAAAATTGACTAGTATATGAATTATGTAGGGATTGGATAGGTACTTTGCGGTTACTTTGAGTGAATGCAGAGATTCATATACTACAATAGAGCAAAATATCCCATGCATATGAGGTTATGGTAAAGGTGTAAAAGCCAATTGAAAATGATTAAAGAGAACTCATAAATGGATCTCCATGTCAGCCTCTGCCCATCTGGTATATCTAGTTGGAACTATTTGTTACTTAGAAGTTAGTCCCCTTGTTAAATTCACACACTACTAAACTTAAAACACTTGATAAGTATACAAAAGTGTGATTTATGAGTATGTAAGGATTAGTTGATGAATCATATTGATCTATATACTTGATTAAGTGAGTAATAGTTTGAGTAAAATGGGTAATAACTAAGAAGTTTGTGATAATAGCCCTATCAAGTTATTATTGGATCAAGTGCATTAGGCAGCAGATAATTTGGGTTTTCAAAAAGAAATCTCTAATTAGTTTAAATCACTATAACTTAGTGTGCTAATGCTAATAAATTGGTGCATTAAATCGAATTTAATGATTTAAATATATTATTAGGTGTGTTAATGCTGATAATTGGTGTATTAAATCATATTTAATGCATTAAAAGTTGTTTGAATGTTACAGTTAGTTGTGTTAATGTTAATAAATTGGTGCATTAGATCATATTTAATGCACTGAAAAGTATTAGAAAAGTTATAGTTACGTCTTATTTTTAGTTTTCTCATTAATTCTTAAAAGATATTTATATTTGTATGACGTTAATATATATGTATGGATACCAAATATCCATACATACATATATACATACACACACATGCCTAAGTCTAAGTGTAGATGTGTACGTGTATATGTGAACATATAAGGTGTAGGTGAGTGTACGTGTATGGGATAACTTGCGAAACAAGACCTCGTATATATGTCAACATAAAATATACATAAATATATACAAATACAGTTATTGGGATTTATAGTTATATATTACATATATAAAACATGTACCACTAGAATTTGCACTATACGAAAAATGAATATGCATGTGGTATTGCATTTACATATATATGTATTTTACGTATTAATTTATATAACAAAATATATGTATGTATGTATGTATATGTACATTATATGTACGTGTTGACTAGTTTTCTAGCCAACCTTTGAATGATAAGAGTGCATTGCAAAAAGCAAAGGTTACTTACTAAGCACTAGGTTTAAAAATAGGAAAAATGAGGAGTTAAATACGCAGTTGAAAGGTAAATAACACAAGGTATAAAATGGTACATTAAAGCCGCCTATGCCCACTGTAAAGTTTTCTTACTATTTATTTCTCTTACAACTACAAGGAATTACATGATAATAATAAGGAAAAAAGAAGGCACTTAAGACTAACAAAGCTATGTAATCTTAAGGACTTGTGCAATATCAAGAGCGCTGAATTATGGGTAGTATTCAAAATTCTTGAATGTTCCAACCTATTTTACACTGTAATGCGAAAGTATTTATAGTAGCTAAAGTGGATGGTGGATGGTTGAGATCATATTGTATAACTAGCGGTAAAAGTGCTTGACCATTGATCTGACTGTAGAGGTGGATGGTTGATAGCTATAAAGTGTGCCAGAAGATGTGCGGTGGATGAGAATGTACTCATTGCCTCTATATACCAGGCATAGGCTTGCATTTAATGCTGATGATAAGCCACATCAGTTCAGCCGTCTAACTACGATGCTTTGGATGAATAACTTTGTCATTCATTTTAGTGCCCATATAGCTGAGCTAGTTGAGCTGGCTGACCGACGGTTGGCAACACGGAAGAGACTTGGAACCTTGTCTAGGATCATGCAAGAAAGATGGTTAATGATCAGATGCAAGGCGGCTAGGAGGGAGGCATGTTGCTAGTTAGAGTTGGTTGTACTGAAGTCATGCTAAACGTGGGCCATTCTTGGGATACTCTTACCTGATGCGTTGCCTGTTGGGGTGGACTTGGATAGGAGTCGACCGTTGGTTGATGTGATGTCGGGCAAACTGTGTTGGCTTTTAACTGCTAGTGGAAGAAGTTCAATAAAGAAGAGCTGGTCAGGGTCGAGCCAGACCGAGCTGGACCTGGAGGGACTGTGTCCAGATCTTGCCTAAGCATGATGGTTGCTTTGGGATTAGATGGTCGAGCCTTATCTTGGCATCTTGTTGAATAAAAAGGTCAGTTTAAGACCAACAACAGATTGGGCCAGTCTTTACGAAATGGTGGTAGACCAATTGGGCTAGCTTTGATTAGGAAAGACTACCTTTAGGTAGCCTGCTAACAACTTGTGAGAAAACTAAGCAACTTTTTGCCCCCTAATTCCTTATTCGCTCGTGGATGTGGGCTTGAAAAATCATACAAATCTTGTTGGTCAACTGCTCTACAATGCATTTAATGTGCTTTCCAAATGTGTCACTTCTGTCCAGATGCATAACTTAACCTAATACTGATCTCTTTTGAACCGCTTGGACAATTTTTTCTTTGGAGTTCAACGCATGCAATTGAACTGTGAGGGTATATATACCCCCCTTCTTCTTCTTCCCTGAGCCCACAAAATCGTTCTTCATGAAAAAAATTCAAAGATTGTGAATCTTTCACAATTTTGTACTAATAAAACACCACTAGCTTCATCATCTATTTCCTTTCCAAATGCCTTTGCATGCATAGCTTTTTATCAAAATTAGGTAGGACGTTGGGAAATAAGAAAGCTCTTTGGTGTTTAAATTGCACTTGTTGATTGCAGTTCAAACCATTGGCTGGAAACTTCTGCTTGGAGCATACTATGCTTGCTGCTTGGCTTGGACCCTTCCTGCCGATCAAGGTTCTGATGGTGGTCAGGCACCGGTCTTAGACTAATGATCCAGGTGAAGCTAGGGTGCTTCCTTGCTTTGGGGCTTTAATACTCCCGACCTTAGATTAGTTTGGATGCTTCTGCACTTCTTTGGATAGAGTAGGGGCTATAGTCTGTAATGACCATGGATTTTCCATCGTTGATTTTGAATATTTAAATGGTTTTAATGTTGGATTTGTAATATGAATTGATTTTGAATATGAAGATTTTGGTTGTAATTGTAGAATGAAATTTAAATTTCAAATATAGCGATTTATCGTAATACGGGAAAGGTGAATAATTTGAAATTTGAGTTGAATACGAATCAAATGATTTTTAATGTTGATATAAATTCTATTTGAATTAGAATTGAGTTAATAAGTTTTTAAAACTGAAATTTCAAGTGATTTCGTCAATTTTAGAAATCGTCGCTTTTATCGACGCGTTAAAATAGCGATCCGGGGCAAAGTCTCGGAATTCGACAAAACCAATTCCATTGGATCCATAATAATGTATTATTATAGGATTTCAAATTTTTTAGCATTTGGATTTACCGTTTGGTCGTGCGAGTTGAAAACGCACAAGATTAATTTAATTTAAAATCGTCGATTTGGAAAAGCTATCTTCCACATACAATCGAACTAGGTCTCGAAACGAAATGCATTAGGTTCGTGTCAGCGAATACTACACATAGGAATTGGATTAGAGTCGATTGGAGCTAGCATGAATTTGGACTAAAATTAAATGCTTGTTTAATTTTATTTCAAACGGAATGCTTAAGCACTAACTGGAATCAGGGTGAGTAAATCTCACTCATTTTGGATTACTGAGTTTAATTTATAATAATTAAAAATTAATTATTGTATGATTGGTTGAATTGATATATTATTATCAGTTGAATGTTATATTATACATATTAGTATATATATTAGTAGTTGAGTATATTCCCACCAATTGGAGCGGATGAGACACTATGCGCCCTGCATAATAGCGGATGACCCTATATTATTGCGATATCCTACCTTAAAGCTTTGGATTATTATTTTATGTCTGTTTGTACCAAAATTGGGCACAACACTTCCGAAAGTGTTTGAAGAGATAAAATGAAGAAAGTAAATATAAAAAGAGGATTTTCTAATAAACACTCCAAACAACAATCAGAAAAATAGCAATAGAACGCAGAGATTTAGAGTGGTTCGGCGTGTTGCCTACGTCCACTATGAAATGATTGACTTTTATTAACATTTTCTTGCTAGTTACAGTGGATTACAACAGTAAATTTCGAGTACAACAACAATTTTCTAGTGCAACAGTGATTCCAGCAGAGTTTGGACGTTGAAGAGCTAAAAAGTCCTTTTTCTGTAGGTTCTGGGCTGCTATTTATAGGCGTAGGTTGAAAATATCTCGCTCAGATTTCGGGAGACCTCTTCTTGCACGTTGGTGGGCCCGATCGATACGAATAAAGCGATACAAACACTTTGGCGCTTTCACTGAGAAAACACAATTTTTCTCCTGCTCGTTGGATCTAATATCGATATCGGATTGCACAAATCTAAGAAGAAGATCCAGATTCAAGTTAAAAGTTTTTCCATCCTATTCAAATTTGCATCAAGTCTAGGAAAGAGCTTCGCTATCCATCATGGTTAACACAAGGACTACCTCAACTGTCGCATATCCAGAAGGACGGAATAGACAAAACCCCGTACAGTTACCTCCTGCCGATCAGAATGCTGCCGGACCATCAAATCCGCAAGGCCCTGTCACCAGGGAAGAGTTTCAGTTATTAATGCTAGAGCTTACTCAGAGCTGCCAACAGCTCACTCAGCAGCTCCGTGCTAATGCAGAATTGACCAACCAGCTAAACCGTCAAAGACGAAGGAAATCCAGAAGGGATCAGGCTTCCTATTCATCCATCGAAAGTTTAGCCTCTTTTGACTACCATCATAGATCCACGCGCCCGCGACTGGATGGAAGTTACACACAGGACACTGGACATCAGCATACATTGAATCTTAGGCAACCGAGAGTTGGCCCATCAACCAGCCATCAGATTGGACCCTCCTCCCGAGGAGGCGCTACCCCATACCATATTACTGACAACCGCACTACCACTACTACCGATTTGGGGGTTGACGCTCAAAACCGAATGGATTCGACCCACCACCAATGCAACCATACTCTTGAGCCTTATGTCCCCGAAGACATAGAACCAAGAAGGCGAGACATGGACCGTTGACAGCGACCGACCCCTCCTCGCATTGTGAAACCCGACCACACCTTGGCCCAATATGCTCAAAATGTCCAGATGCCCGACATTCCAACGATGATCCATGAAAGTCAGGGTCTTACTAATGATGACTGGGGAATCTCCCGGAGTCATACCCCTTTTACTAATGAGATACTCTATGCTGAACCACCTTGGCGATTCAGGATGCCGACTTTACCCGTTTATGAAGGGAGCTCTGATCCTAATTAGCATATCCTAAAGTTTGAGTGGTTAAATGAATGTTGCACGAGCTGATGATGCAGTTAAGTGCCGAAGCTTCCCGATCTCTCTAGGGAGCATATTAACTATGTGGTTTACCTGTTTACCACCTCGATCTATCTCTTGTTTTGACCAGTTGGCAACAAAGTTTATTGAGCAATTTCGCATGCATGTCTCCAGACTGAAAGATGTTAATACTTTGTCTAGTGTCACTCAAGCTCCTGGAGAGACACTCAGATGTTATTTAGAGAGATTTCATGCTACATGCATTGAGATCAGAAACCCTAATGATAACTCCATTCTAATGGCATTGACTAAAGGGATTGATCCCGATTCTGGGTTCGGCAACTGGTTGGCCGGAAAACCTCCTGCGTCATTGGACCGTTTATATTCCAAGGCAACCCAATTATTGAGAAGGGAGGATGCGAAACAATCTAGGAAAAAGGATGACGCAGGGCCCAGTATGGAAGGAATTCAGAGTAATGTTGTTGTTAAACAATCCGGGGAGAGCTCCGGGAAAGTGCAATTGAACACTCAGAATAAACAAAATCAGCAGAAAGGTAATGGTAATCAAAATAGGAAACGGGATCAGAATCATGGTCCACGACGTAGTGCTCCTATGTTTGATAACTATACTCCTTTGAATACGTTGTTGGAAAATGTGTATTTACGGACCTGCAATACTATTCAGTATAAGAAACCTGCTTTGAAACAGTCATCGGAGAAACAGATTCAAACAGGGAAGTTTTGCAGATTCCACGAAAGCTACGGCCATAACACAAATGAGTGCTGTCACTTGCAGGATCTCATCGAAAAGTTGATAAGAGAGAGAAAGTTGGAGCAGTTTGTACGGGCACCGTAGTTTGGAGGTGCAGGCCCATCAAATCAGAATCATGTACCGAATCAGGCAAGACAGGAGGAACCCGCTCGTACTAGCGGGAGGTTAGTGATAATTACTGTTAGTGGTGGTCCTCATCCAGCAGACCGAAGCTGGAAAGAAATGGAGTCGTATGCCAGTTCTATTAGGCATGCGAGCTTTGAGTGTTGTAGTAGTCTGGAAGATGGGGCTCTGGCCAAGTAATAGAAGATGATGACTGACGACATCGTCTTCCGAGATAGAGATGCCAACAGGATCGAAGCCCCAACCATTGATCCACTTGTCATATCAGCTCAAGTAGGTCCTGCTTGGATGAAGAGGATCTTGGTAGACAGTGGAAGTTCTGTGAATATATTGTTCAAGCGAGGCTATGACCAGATGAAAATGGAGACAAAAGATTTGAAGCCTTGTCAGTACCATATCCATGGTTTCAATGGGAGTGTGACTATACTCGCTGGAGTGGTGGAATTGCCAGTGGAGTTAGGAATGGGAGAACGCCGGAGAGTCCGGATGTTACAATTTGTGGTGTTGGATATAGACTCGCCATATAATGCTTTCTTGGGTCGACCGACCCTAGCTGAGTTCAGGGCTGCTATTGCCCCATGGTGTCTGACTTTGAAGTTCTCCACTGATCATGGGGTTGGAGTCATTTAAGGAGATCGGGCAGCTAGATGAGCCTGTTATGTTGCCGAGCTGCGAGATGCACAACGATGAGAAAAAGGAAAGGGCATAGAGGAATCTCTCTGTGTCCGCTTTGTTGAAAATTGACAATTGACGCCTGGGCCTAAGCCCGGGCACCCCAA
The DNA here is from genome assembly GCA_030737815.1 of Allium fistulosum. Classification (NCBI taxonomy): domain Eukaryota; kingdom Viridiplantae; phylum Streptophyta; class Magnoliopsida; order Asparagales; family Amaryllidaceae; genus Allium; species Allium fistulosum. Next base: position 642,111,063 of record CM060901.1, read on the forward strand.
CCAATTCCAAAGAGATATTGACCCGAGTGATACTGAAAGTGAAGACGAAAGTAAAGACAGTCAAGCTTCTCCGGTCGAATTGATGATCGATGTCCCGATCGATGATAGCGATGATTCTAAAATGATAAAGGTTGGATCTCAATTGAGCCAACTAATGCAAGAGGAATTGGTTGAATTTCTCCGGGCAAACCTTGACGTGTTTGCCTGGACGCACTCTAATATGTATGGGATCTCGTCGAACATCGCGAGACATGCATTGAACATTGACCCGTGGCACATCCCGGTCAAACAAAAAAGGCGTGGTATGGATTCAGAGAGATCTGCCGCCCTTAAGGAAGAGGTATATAAGCTTAAATCGATTGTATTTATTCGAGATGCATTATACCCGGAATGGGTATCCAACCCTGTACTTGTCCGAAACCCAAACGGGAAATGGAGAACGTGCATCGATTACTCTGATCTGGATAAAGCTTGCCCTAAAGACAGTTTTCCACTTCCTCGAATTGATCAGCTCGTAGATTCAACGGTCGAGCATGAACTCCTATCCTTCATGGATGCGTATTCTGGCTACAATCAAATACCCATGCACTTGCCCGACCGAGAGCATACCAGCTTCGTAACCAATATGGGGCTTTACTGCTACAAAGTTATGCCTTTTGGACACAAGAACGCCAGGGAGACTTATCAACGGCTAGTTAATCGAATGTTCGCCAATCAGATTGGAAAAACCATGGAGGTATACGTGGACGACATGCTAGTCAAGTCACGATTATCCACTAATCATATCGAAGACCTGGAGTCAATGTTTAATATCCTTCGAGAATACAAAATGAAGCTCAATCCGTTGAAATGTCACTTTGGGGTCGCATCAGGAAAGTTCCTTGGGTTTATCGTCAACGCTCGAGGAATAGAAGCCAATCCCGTAAAGATCTGGGTGATTAGAAACCTTGAGACTCCAAGAACTATCAAGCAAGTCCAGAGCCTTAACGGGAAAGTAGCAGCACTGCGCAGGTTCATTTCAAAATCCACTGATAAATGTATTCCCTTCTTCAATCTGATCCGAAAAGGGAAACAAAACTTTGAATGGACTACGGAATGTGAAGTCGCATTCCGAGCACTAATTCAACACCTCTCCACACCGCTAATTTCGTCAAAGCCTATTGATCACGAGAAATTGTACATTTACTTGGCGGTATCAGAAAACGTAATCAGTGCTGCCCTAATTCGGGAAGAAGACCGAATACAAAAACCGGTCTACTATATTAGCAAACGACTAACCGGAGCTGAGAGAAATTATCCGAAGCTAGAGAAGTTGGCTTATTGTCTTGTTATTGCCTCAAGGAAGCTCCGTCCATATTTCCATGCTCATCCTATCACCGTTTACACCGACCAACCATTACGATAGGTCCTTACGCGGCCTGAGACGTCTGGTAGGTTACTCAAATGGAACATCGAGTTAATTCAGTTTGACATTACTTACACTCCAAGGCGAGCTATTCAAGGACAAGTCCTAGCAGATTTCAAAGCTGAATTTACCATCCCAGAGGACTTGCCCGAAACTAGTGAATCTCCCAAGTATATTTGGAAGCTGCATACTGATGGTGCACCAAAGGACCGTTGCTCAGGTGCAGGGGTTGTACTTGAAACTCCTGAAGGTCGATCTATATGCTATGCTTTAAAGTTTGATTTTCGCGCGACCAACAGCGAAGCTGAATATGAAGCCTTACTTGCCGGATTGAGACTTTCCAGAGATTTGAAAATCATTGCTGTGGAGATTTATTGTGATTAACAGTTGGTCGTGTGTCAAGTTCGGGAGGAATACCAGGCAAAGGACCAAAGACCGGCCGCTTACCTAGCTCGGGTTCAAGAAATAATAAATCAGTTTGATTATTATGCCATTCACTACATACCTCGAGAGCGCAATCAGAAAGCCGATTCATTAGCGAAGTTAGCTAGTTCACGCGAAGCACAATAAATAGGACTCGTTTCCATAGAGACATTATCTTTCCCGAGCATCGACCGAATGGAGACAGATTGGGTATTTGAGGTTATTCCCGATAAGGAGTCATGGATGACTCCGTTCAGAAATTATCTCGAGCATGGAACCCTATCAGAGCGCAGGAGTGAAAAAAGACAAATTCTTCGAAAAGCTTTGCGTTTCACTATTCAGAATGGAGTCATGTATAGAAGAGGATACTCTATTCCTTTATTACGGTGTATTGCTCATGATGAAATCAAACGAGTGTTGCATGACATGCACGAGGAGAATGTGACGATCACATCGGGGGGAAAGCCCTTGCCAAGAAAGTGCTCCGATATGGGTACTATTGGCCGACCGTAAATCGCGATGCATCAGACTACGCTAGAAAGTGCGACAAATGCCAGAAGCACGCTCAGATTCCAATGGCCCCACCTACCGAAATAACTCAAATGGTCAGTTCATGGCCGTTTGTAGTATGGGACATTGACATTATTGGCTCTCTAACTCTAGCCAAAGGTGGTGCGAAGTACGCCATCGTAGCAGTTGATTACTTTACCAAGTGGGTGGAAGCTGAACCCCTTACTACAATCACAACAAAGAAAGTGATCAAATTTGTAGTGCGCAACATCATTTGCTGATTTGGTCTCCCACGTACTATCATCACTGATAATGAGACCCAATTCGACAGTGTTGAATTTAAGGATTTCTGTCAACGATTCCACATTCAGTAGGAATTCTCCGCAGTTGCACACCCTCAAGTGAATGGACAAGTCGAAGCTGTTAACAAAGTTATAAAGTCTATTCCGAAGAAACAACTGGAAAAGGCTGGGGGAAAATGGGTTGATGGACTTCCTATGGCCTTATGGGCCTACCGAATGACCCACAAGTCCGCGACCGGCCACACTTTGTTCTCTCTTTCTTATGTTTCAAAAGCTGTTATTCCAGTCGAATTAGAAGTGCCTTCTCTTCGTGTAACATACTATGATCCAAAGACGAATGCTATATTACTTGCTGAATCTCTGGATTTATTGGGTGAGAAGCATGAAGAGGCTGATTTGAGGGCAACCGCATACCTAGGTCGAGTCGCCCAATTGTACAATTCCAAGGTCCGACCCCAAACCTTTGAACTCGGCGATCTTGTCCTCAAGAGAATTTACCCGGTCCTTTCACATATGAAGCTAACTTGGGAAGGGCCATATGTTATTGAACGGAAGCTCGGAGATGGCACATTCAAATTATCGACCGTTGACGGTCTCACTCTTCCGAGAGCCTGGAGCAGCGAAAGTCTTCGTCGCTACTACCAATGACAGGCTCTGTTTATTTATTCAGTCTACTTTTTATTTGCAATTTGTTTCTGAATTTCGAAATTTGAATTTGTAATAAGGAAACTGATTTTTCCATATTTTCTTATTTCAGCAATAAAATGCAATCTCTTCGAGCCAGAGCTGTGATTTATTGAATGCGTCATACAACTATCACTATGCACGGATAGCTAAATTCCACCCGACGGTGGATTTTATTCAAATAGGGAGTGATTGTGATACGATCGGTTACTCGCTAAGTGAAACCCGAGCTCGGGGGCAAGTCATCACACTGAAGTCAAAAAAGGATTGATACACGACAATCCTTTGACCAACTCCAGATCCCAGAGTGTGAACTGGAGTATAAACTTACAAATACGGCCTCGAAGAGGGTGGATCCGTCCACCTAACGAATTCACCCGTACCTTTACGAAGTTTGAGGAGGATGGATCCGTCCATCTAATGACGTTGCTTGATAACTCAGGGTGGATGTGAATCGACCATAGACGATCCTGATAGATTCATCGTACCCGGAGTGCGAACGAAATCCTAAAGCCTGAATAGAATCACTGACCATCTATCGGCCAACTCCAAGTTCCCAAAGCACGAAATGGAGTATAAACATCAACTAACTCCGGATTCCCAGAGTGTGAACCGGAGTGTCAACATAAACACCAACTCCAAATTCCCGGAGTGTGAATTGGAGTATAAGCGTTAACTCTACATCCCTGGAGAGTGGATTGGAGTTTAAACACAAACCGAATTGAAATCGATCATCCATAAAACAACTTTGAGTCCCCGAAGTGTGGTCAGAGTGTAAAGGCAAATCGGGTGTGACTGACCACTTGCAAATCCATCTAAAGTCCCCAGAGTGTGGACATTGTTACAAACATTAAACGGGTGTGACTAACCACCCATGAAAATGACTTAAGTCCCCCAGAGTGTGGACGTATCCTTGAAACTTAAGCAGGCGTGGCAGACCGCCGATGTACGAATGCAAATCCCTGGAGTGTGGATGCAATCGTCGATAAATGAGCGAGTGCGATTCAACCACTCGAATTTCCTTATTTCAGCACCAATTCAATGACGTTAAGCTCAATGTGTTGATGGTAGAGCACAATTCCCACTTGATCTTTACAATTCGTCCCTGAAACTAGGGGCAGAACTTAAGCGCCAATCACTGACTAAGACAGTGCAGCATCGGAGTCCGGCTTAACGTTCGGTCATAACTCATAGTCGTGGTTTCAGGACTTAACGAATAAACTTGGATCCAATCCAAAGGTCGAAACTCAACAAGTGTACTGGACTGGAGTTCAGATGCTGAAACACTTAAGCAAATAAACGAAAATTGAGTTAGAGACAAAATGGAATTTCATTTCAACTATTTGTGGAAGAAAACTAAGTACAAGTTTATCCCAAAAATCCTACTAGCAAGGGCCAAACCTGCATCTATACACAGCCAACAAAATCTAAAGAAATTCCTATCTACTAAAAAATAAGCCGAAGAGATGTAACTATTCTTTTTTCTTTCTCGATTTCTTCTTTGGTGTGGACCCGCTAGAGCTGTCGCTTGGTTTTCTCTTTGAGCCCTTGCCTTTCAACGACTGATCTCCAGTCGGGGGCATTATATCAATTTCCTCCTCCGAACTCAAATGTATTGGGACGCTTCCTGAAGGCGGAGTCGGAGGGACATGATCAACAGAAGGAGGTGGGATAGGCACGCTCGTCTCAATGACCGTTCCTCTCGGAGATATCATCTGCAAAGGGGCTGGACCAGGTCCAGCCATTCCACCGCCAAAACCGTTGCCTTGCGCGGCTGCCTCCATCTCAGCATTGATTTTAGCTATGATTTCCTCCTCATGAAGTCTTTGTGCATCGTCGGGGACTCTCGTAGTTGGAGCTGAAGAACTTGTCATTGGTGCGCTTCCACCCATAACGAACAACAAATCGGCAAAGGGGTCACTGTGATGACCGAGAAGTTCCTCCATCATTTGCTTATCGACAGTAAGTGTGCTTCCCTATGCCTCATTAACCGATGCCGTGGTCGTTGTGGTGGTCGCTTATTTTATAATGGCCTCCTGCACATGATGTGATTCTTGAGTTGCAGGAGGCATGACCGATGTTGCTCCGATCACTGGATAAGAGTAAAGGAAGGACCGTTGGTAATTATTTCAAGTGACACTTCCAATTTTGGATAAGCATAGAGAATGTTCAGAGTACCTTCCTCAGTTTGGCTTGCGGGTGGTGGAACAGCCTCAGAGACTTGCTCGCGAGCTGGAGACAACTGCGATTGATCCGGATTATAAGCAGGAACGGGCTGAGGATCAACCGCAGGTGTGGATTTAGGCTGAGTCGGCATGGGAGTTTCAGAACTTATATCATGATGCTCGACACCAGAGCCTTCTCCAACTTCCGAATGCTGAGTGTTAAGCTTCTCCTTTTTATATGAGATCATTGCATCGTGGAGAACTTTCCGTTCGTCTTCGCTCAATACCCAATTCTCAAGCTTGAACTCATCGATCGGTTCAGCTTGAGGAGCAGCCTTTTCATCTCCTACCAATCGTCCCTTAGCATTGAACAGGTGTGTTGGATAGTTGTCAAGCCAGGCCAGGTTTCTGTGCTTTAAAAAATTGGCATTGTAAGTAACGAGAAGGTCTTCGATATCTTCCTCTAGCCTGGCTTCGACCATTTTAACTTCCTCCTCAACCCTGTCCTCGACCTCCCGAACTTTAAGTATGGCCGCATCCTTTTCATCCTAAAGCACCACCGCTTGCTCACACGCCTCTTGGGCTACTTTATTTGCATCATCCTTCTCCTTGATGATTTCGAAAAATTTGGCTTTAAGTTCATTGAGTTCTTTTAGAGCAGCATCCCTTTCAGCGGTAACTGTGGTGTTTCGGTAGCCCATTTGCTCCACCAGAGCGAAATGCGTGTGTCGCATTCTTTCCATAGATTGAGTCGCCTCATCAGCCTTTTGGGTGGCCTCTATCTTAGATTTCCGAGAAGATTCAGCTTCATCGTTGAGCACTTGGATAATGTGGTCTTTTTGAGCGAGGTCGGTTTCTAACTTCTTGATTATTTTTGCTCGCTCAAAAGCCATCGCCGATGCTTTATCCGCAGCTTTCATCCACTCCTTATATTGGGTATAGATATCATGAATATAGTCATGCATCATTTGTTCGGCCTCAGAGGGGATTTTCTTTAAGTGAGGAGGGAAGATAAAGCCGTCGAAGCAAATGTTCGGAAAATCTTTTTCTCAACTGAGAAATTCTAATCACTCCTTCCCCCGTAGGCTCGGTGATAGCCTACTCGGTAATAGTGGGAGCTTCGGCCTCAGTCCTACGACATTGAGACTCAGACCTTGGAGCATGGGAAGATGGTTTTTGATGTGGTGGCTCCGGGGGATGTGTGCCATGAGTAGAAGGTTGTATAGGGAGTCAAGGAGGTGGAGAATGCGATCGGGATTGATATCTATAGACTCTATCTCTATCCCTATCATAACAATCTTGGCTGGAATAACCACGATCGCGGTTTCTATCATCCTCCCTCCGGTTGGACTCATAATACGAACTCGATGATTGGCACGCTGAACGGAGACTTCCGAGTATAGAAACTCGCCTATTCATCATATCTGTAAAGTAAAAAAAACCGAGTTAGTAATCTCTTGAAGCAGACAACTTAAGGCTGGAAACCATGTAGTGTCGTGAAGTGTATATGTGTGTGCTACTCCCCGACCAACCGGTAATGTCGGCTGCACTGATGGGAAGAGACTTGCTTAAATCTAGAGCGCTTTGAAGCCCCTCCAATCCAGTGTTGTGTTGATGTGAAACATAGTCCGGAATCAGAATATCAGCAAGTCCTTCAAAAGGATTCTCTACTTGCGAGGGAGGAGCCTTCGAAATTCTAACGCCGGAGGCTGGCAGGGATACAACTACAGATTTCTATCTCGAAGATTTATGACGCTTGTGTGCAACTGCCTTGCCTTTTCTCCTTCCCTCTGAACCCTAAAAACTGTCAGAAGGTCCGGCTATGGGTTCGTCGTTCGTAGGCGTGTTTTCTTCATCACCTCTTCAGTTATTACGACCCTGGGCGCTTTATGCATCACCCGCTTCGTCGGGGCTGCCCTAAGCGCTCCTTCAAGTCTTATACTTTGTTTTCGTTCGATTAACCCAAGAATTCTTAAGTTCCTGTCGGTGAGCACCGACTCGATTTCTCTCATCTCGTCCGGTACTTCTTGAAGGACCCATACTATTTCTTTAAAGTGTGCGCCTTTAGGTCGAAGAATTGCGGTTGTAAAAGAAAAACGTATTAGTTCCAATACCAGTTGCAGCTATATTGTTAACTACCAGAAAATTCGAAGCACTTACGTCTAACCAACCACTGATTGGCGAACCCTGGGGACATCGAACATAGAACCACTTGGTTTTGAAGTAGCTAAGCCTAGTCCAAGACCCCGTCATAACTTGGCAGTTCCTGACCGCCTCTTAGAATGTGAAAGAAGGGCTATCTCCCCGACTCTTAACATTAAAAAGGTATCTGATTTCGATCGGAGTTGGGGGTCAGAAAAGATGCTCCATGAATACAATGAATAGACTATTTAGCAGAGCATATCCGTTTGGATGTAACTTTGATGGGGCGATTCCAAAGAAAGCCAGCACTTCTCTAATATATTGATTGAATGGAGGAAGCGTCCCCACTGTACATGAATGCCTGTTGAAGGCAGTAAACCCTTCCAGGGAAGCATGCGGTCTATCATTCGGTCCCGGTAATAAGATGTCGTCCAACGGCAGACCGTGCCTTAGGTATATCTGTCCCAGCATATCTTCGGAGACGTTGGACGGCACAGAATCTTTGTGGTTACCGATAAACCTGGCACCTGGCAGCTCATCCGGAGCTGGATCTATAACTTTGGCCACGATGACTGGTATCTTTATGACTAAGGGAAATGAACTCTGAAGCTCCTGCTGTTGTGAGCTTGTAGACTCCATAACTAATCAACTCATCAAAAACCATCATTACATGATAATAAGCCCGTGTGTTCCCTAGTGTGAAGTGCGTGAATGTGTTGTGCAGTGCAGTGCTATATAATAATAAAGAAATTCTGCAGAATTTGAGAAAGTTTTCAAACAACAAGACTTCAAGATTCAACTGGAGTGACCGTCATCGCTGATCGTCACAACCTAGCCATCCAGACTTTAGAGACCGATCCAAGTTAAAGTTATTAGGGTCAGTTAGGTTACAGTCCCATCGACGAGCTTCGAAGGGCAGTCCAATATGTAAGGAAAAGGTTAAGTCCGGTTATGCAAGATTGAAGCTCGTTGGAGTCAGGTGTTAAAATGTGCAAGAGTTTTCAAGTTCATCAAGGTTCAACTCGTAATCGATCGCCAAAGCTCTAGCTCGTATCCATTAAGATACGAGATTCGTATCGATCACTTAAGCTACCTTCGTATCGATCTCCTGGCACGTAGTTCGTATCGATAGAGAACATTAGATTTCGTATCGATCAAATGCAACCTCTTCGTATCAATCAGCAAGTTCGAAGCCTTCGTATCGATCATCTCGAGTCGATATGAAACTCCATCATTAGTCGATACGAAGACCTCCACTTCACCATCTCAAAGTTCGGGTATCCAGATCAATTCAAACGACCCATCATCACTCCATCATCGATACGAAAGCAGAACTCAATTGTTTCTACACAGATCCTTCGTATCCCGGACTTCTTCTTCCCCAAGTCCATTCAGGAGTCATCTCCTCCTTCTCTAAACCCGTTATGACAATCCGCGACTATCACCACGTCGGAATCGGTCATGGGAACGGCTAAGATGGAAAAATATCTCAAGTCTCATTGTTCTAGAAGGGATTATTAAAGCTAATTACCTAGTTAAAGCAATCGATTTGAAAGGTTAAAAGTTTGAATGGTTTGGAGTCAAAGATAGTTTCTTTCTTCCGAGCTAATGATCGATACAAAAGCGATATGTGGGAATGAAAGCAGATAATTTTTTTTGGCTAAGTCCACAATGTATTTATATGGGTACAAAACCAAGGGAAGGAAACGATTTGTATCCCAGTAAACTGGACCGGTTGAAAAGGTCAGGGGTCTATCGATACGAAGGACGTTGGGCCAACATGGCTGGAGCGATTCCCTCTATCGATACGAAGACATAGCTTCGTATCCATCAACTCGAAGCAATCCAAAGTCTAGCTCTTCATACCCATCAATTATCAACCATCGGTTTTAACTCCATCGATACGAAACACCTATTTCGTACCCATCGGCTTGAAGACCCAAGACTACGTATCCATCGATACGATGCCTCTCTAAGGGCCATCCATTTCGTATCGATAACCATCGATACGAAGCATGCATTCCAACATCTCAGATCGATCCAGGAGAGGATCGATATGAAGGAAAACTACATTAAAACGACATCTAAAATCGTGTCGATCGACATCGATACGAAAACAACTTTTCGACCTTTTACATCGATCTAGGAGAGGATGGATACGAAGGGATATTCCAAAACAACAGTCAAGCGTTGTTACAAATCGAATTTCACATTGGTTCAGGAGAGAGTCAATACGAAATTCGTTACAAAAGAAAAGATTGAAAAAACTGACAATGACTTGTGAACGTGCGAACGTTAACGAGAGTCAGGTTAATATACATTCATGTATAATAGACTAACATCCAATTTTTAAAAAATTCACAGGAATTGAACACTCGTCTGGTGACAGTTACAACAGTGCATAGTACAACAATTGGCAGCCAACAATTCATATTACTGAAGAATCAATCAAAGGTTACATCTTTCGATGAAAAGACAACAACCATTCAAACAAGTCGGATAAAACTGTTCAGGATGAAGATTGCAACTTTTCAAAGCACGTCATGTTCTCACAAGACGTACTTTGGGAGGCAAAATGTTATCCCGCCTTTTGGCAAGGCCGTGACACCAAGAACTTAACTGGAAACCGAGGACAGTTCGTCTCGAAGATCAGTTATATACAGGCTCACTACGAATGTCGATAAATTTTGACCGATTCCGGATCAAGCTACAATTGACAAGGCACGACATGCGAAGCTATAAAAGACAACGTTCCAAATTTCAAGTCAATCCAAGTTCGTATGCTCAAGATATGGTGGATGCAAACCAAGGAAATCAATTCGTTCGTATCCATCTGTTCGCATCCATATGTTCGCATCCATCTATTCGCATCCATCTGTTCGCATCTATCAAGTATCCATCTGTTCGTATCCATCACATACACTCAACTTCGTGTCCATTTGGCCTGGTTTGACTTCGAATCCATCAATTGGAGTCAGTTCGTATCGATCGATAAACGATCGATACGAATGAAACATCGATACGAAAATGACCTCCAACTATCGATACGAAACGGCCCTTAGCCATCGATACGAAGTGAGGTGCAATCAATCGATACGAATAGAGCAAAGACAATCGATACAAACAGAACAGCTGCGATCAATGCGAACATGGCTCAACTGGATTGATACGAACAAGATACATTCCTATGAAAGACTCAATGACTCGGCACGAAAAGTGGATCGATCCAAGGAGTTAGCGCTACGTCAACATGCTGGCATGTGCTCGGATCGATATGAACAGAGCGATACAAACAATGTCAACATCTGTGGTTGCAGGGAAACAGTTTGGAGGGATCCAACTGGATTCCTTAAGATAGTTGTTTTTAATTTCATATATAGCGATATATGATGTGTGTGAATAATCTATTATAGATTATGTTGTGATTTGATTTATTGGATGCTATAGTAGCACTGGCCTTAATTTTGGTATTTTATATAGCATAAATATTATTTTTGAATTTGAAGGAGTTAAAAGGAGATTTTGGATATAAAAATATTTATATCGAAATTTGGATTATTTTAAAGGAAATTGATTTGGATAAAATAATGATTTGATTTTGGGTTTGTACCTAACTATTCGTAAAATGTTTTAAATAGAGATTTTAAAATAATTTATATAAGGGATTTTTAACAATGGATTTTTAAATGTTATTTCTGAAAATATGGATAAAGAGTTGAAATCAATATTTAAAATAGATTTGAAAAATAAATAGGATTTATAAAGTGATAGATTTTAAAAAATAAAGTTTATAAATGAGAATGTTTTATAAACAAGTGAAACCCGAATGAGTTTATAATTTTATAAACGATGTTTATAAATAAAGTGAAATGATTTTCATTTGATAAGTTGGAAATATAAATTCACCGTGTGAATTTAAAGTGAGATACGGAAATCAGTTTAGGAAAAGACAGTGGATTCTATTTTGGAATTTGGAAATAGTTGTGAAATTAGAAATGAAAATTGATTTGGGATAAATCGAGAGAGATTTATAAATATAAGAATGGTTATGTTAAATTTTAAAAATTAATTTTTATCAAGAAGTTAAGTTTTGTTTTAAAAAGAGATTTTATTTATTAAACTATGTGGTTTAAAACTGTTTTAGTATTGAAATATTTTAGAAAGTGGATTATTCAAATATTTAATATTTATTGAAATGAATTCAAATTTTTATAATAAGCTTTGTAAATCGATTATTTTTATTTAAAAATGAATTGGAAATGAGTTATCGATGTTTATTTAGAGTGTTTTGATATTTTAAATAATTACTTAAACGTGTTTTTAAAAATAAATTTTTATTCTTTAAAAATACTTATGGTATATATTGAGTTTTGAAATATTGAAATTTATTTATAAATCCTCTCGAGATTTGTAAACGGGGTTTATATAACAGATATGATTTTGATAAAAGGAACCTTATAAGGGATTTTGGGAGAAAATGGAATTTCCAAAATGTTGAAATATGGGAACTTCAAAAATGAATCTGAATTCATAAAAGAAGTTAAAATTGTGGGCTGGGTTTATAAAGAGTATAATCGGTTTTGGAAATTGTAAAAAGGAATTTATTAAAAGTTCTGGAAATTTATGAGATAAGTTATGAAATATTTCCTAAGTTTGATACTAAAATGATTTTGGAGAATATGTTTATAAATATTTTCCTAAGTATTGAAAAAAGGGTTTTGGAAATATTTTAAGTGTGAAATGAATGGTATAGAAATATTTTCTAAGTATTATAAATTGAATTCAGAAATATTTCTAAGTGTTGATATAGTTTGAAAATATCCTATTATGGATTTAAGTATTTGAAATTGTTTTCAAATGTTGGAATACTGGAAGAGATTTGAATATATATCTTTGTAAAGATATTTGAAATAAATATTTGGAAAGATTTAATAAAATTGGGCCTAGCGACTGATTATGTGTGTAATTTGATAGTTAAATAACCGACTATCAAATCTGGCCAAAAATTCATTGATCGTTTCGAAGAGACCAGGATCGGATTTAATTATCCGAAAACCACTGCGATCTGATTTGTGCGTTACGAATTATGGTATCATGAAGATAATAAAGATGGTGATTTTGGAGATTCAGTTTGTTCAGACCCAGAACAACTTGTATGGATGTATGCTATCATTGCATCGTTGCCTGGAAGGTAGTTTTAGCATTCCAAGAATGAATGTTATTCTTAAGGTAATACGTAGCCTCAAGCCTCATCAACCGGGAATGACTAAAACAGGAGAGATGCAACAAGGCTATGTGGGTCGCTCCCATTAGGGTATGATCATCACTCATCTAGAGTGGACATTTATCATCACTTTCATTTGTATGTGTTTCGGGGTCCATTGTTGGTGACCATATTCGGTACTATCTGGTAAAGGGTAGGCCGGTCTTGTGTTGGCACGGCAATAGGTTCGATCTCGGTACATTTTTCTAGAGGTGTACTGTAGCGGGCGGTACCCCAGTAGCCCTGTCATTGTATGGAATTCAATATCCATTACGAGCCTGTAGGGTTTTAGATGTCCCCAACTATGCTGAAATGTGAGATGCAAGCATTTCAGCTATTTTATAGTTTATTTTCTATAGACACTATTATAATATCAGATGATTTTGATATAAAATTTTTTGGTTATCGTAAGGTAAAAACCTGTCATGTTTATGTGTGACGTGGTCTTACGAGATACCTTTGTTTTCAAAGGATTTTGATATTAGTAATAATTCAAATTGAGTGTGTTTTCTCACGCTGGTTTTCCAGACTGACTCGAGTGTTATTTTATTATAATGCTCGGGTCAGACCAAGTATTATAGATTCAGGTTAGGATGCTATAGAGCATAGGAGACGTGCTAGAGGATTCTCAGGCGTATTCCACGTACTTGATTATATTTCGTTTTGTGTGTAGGCTGTATATTCAGCGCCTGTGAGGACTGGTTATTATAACCATCCAGATTGATTTATTGATTGTTGTACTTTCATGATGGTATGTATAATAACAGTTATAGTTCTTTTTGTATAAAGATATGTTATTATCTATTATATATTGTTCCGCTGGGATTGTGAGATTCTATGTTACTGTTTCTTTTTTCTTCTATCCCTTTTTCCTCTTCACCCCTAGTTATTATCCCTTCCATAAAATTTGGGTTGGACAAGTGTGGTTTATTGTCAACTTAAAGGGTACGGAACGACGGGTTGCTACACTTGATATTAAAGCGCAAGGTTAAGCGAGAACCTTGGCTTGATGGGAATTTACTCATTAGAGATAGGGTATGTAGTACCCTAGAACAGTTGAGTGTATTATATATATAAGCGCGTATTTGTTAGTGAATATAAAATGTTTTATATGTTGTGTTGATTTATCTGTTGGGTGGCTTATAAATTCTGGTGGAGTAGTGGGACGCCACAAAATCGATAGGAGTTTCTAAACACTTAAAAACCGTATTTTTTTGAAACGGGTAAATGAAATAATTTTACCCAACTCTATTTTGATATAAAGAAATATTTTTCAAAAGTTATTATAGCATAATTGGTGTGTTTGGTTCTTATTCTTATAATCTAAACAGGGTTATAAAATTGGAATGGTTATATATAACCAAATTGAAATTGTATAAGAATGAATTATGCACATGAGTTAAAATAAAATGGATTCAAACCAGAGTTTGGAGATTTAAAATCCCGTAAAGTTTGGAAAATATTTTTCCGAAGTGTTGTGAAAATTTAAATAGTATTATTTTTGAAAATATTTTTGAAATAAGAATGGTTTTAAACGGATTTTTGAAAGTGATAAAGCATTGAACTCACTTCAGTCGCTGGAAAATAATTCCGGTGATGACTGCAACATCATCAGTATTCATTTTCGAATTTCTAAGTAATGGATTGCTATCATAGTAAATTGGTATGGAGATTTTTATTGGAAACAAGTGTTGTTTTGGAAATTCCGAAGGGAATTTGTTTGGATAAAACCAAGTTGATTTTGAAAATTCCAAAGAAATGGTTTGTTAAACCAAAAGAGCTATATATATATTATGATTTCAAAATGATTTGAAAAAAAATCCGGGTGGTTGAATTCTAGGATATTCATTTCAAGGTTTTGTGAAACCAGAAAGAAAATAAGTTTTTGAATTTATAAGTTGGAAATGATGTGAATAGAAAGGAAAATGTGAATTTCAAAATGAAATTAAAAGTTTACTTATGCAAGTTAAATAATTTGAATTAGTAAAAGTGGATTGAATGAATTGAGATTTACCTTAAGCTAAGAAATAAAATTTGATTTGGATTTAATACAATATCAAATTGAGTTGAATATAAAATTTGAGCTGTAAAATGATTATATAACTATAAGTTATAAGCTTGAATGGAATCAACACAAGTATAGAATTTATATAATTTTGAAAAATAAGTTGTGTAACTTATAAATTGGAAAAGTGGAATAGAAAAACCAAAATAAAAATGGTTGGATATTTGGTGAAGAAATGGAAATCCAAATTTGAATTATAAATGGATTTATGCTCAAGCCAACTAAATGAAGTGATTTTTGAAATAAAACTCTAATTGTGAAGTGGAAAATGGAAGTAACTAATTAGATGAATTAGTTAGTAAATTGAATATTGGAAATGGAACTTGAGTTATAAATGGAATTCGACTTATATGTAAGCGAATTAAATATATTTTGAAATGTTGTCGAAGAATAGAAATGGATTGAAATGGTGATAACTTAAGTTATAAACAAATTCAATTTAAGTGTAAGTAAATTGAATATGGTTTTGAGATGTTATGTAAACGAAATTGAGTATGGAATTAAATGTTGAACTGGAAATGAATATAAGTGACGTATAAAAGGTTATAATACACCTTAATATTAATTTTATGAAGTGATTCATAAATAAATTAACATGGAATGAAACACCGTTAATATAAAATGAAGTGAACAAGATTTGTGAATAAATTGAATGTGAATCAGTAGGAAATTGATAAATTGATTTGGAACCAATTTAAAATAGATATAAGCTTAAGTGGTTATTTTATTAAATGAATATCACCGAATTTGCATGGAAATTTTTTTCGTTTGACGTAAACGAAAATAAACAAAATTTTTGTGAATAAATGGAAAGTTATATAAATTGATTTAGAAGCAATTTTGAGTGGATATGAATATGTTGAGTGCACATATGAATTGAATGCTAGTAAATTAGTTTGTGAATTATTCGAATAGAATGAAATTGTATATAAATTGATTGAAAGTAAATAATCGAATGGAAGATTATGACTTGAATTCAAGTGAGTTGTATGCGAACCAATTATAATTTGAATAAATGATTTATGGATCAAATTGGAAGTGTATAATTTAATGTTGGAACCTTGTATTTGCATATACATTCTAATATACATGCCGTGACGTGTTTTTTTTATAAAATGGTTTATACATTCATGTATAACATGTTTGGTTTATGCAAACGGCATGTTTAACTAGTTAAATAAATGAAATGTTATTAAATGTCATGTTTTTGAAACTTACATGTTTTAATTGAGTTAGTACAGGTACAAGAAGAGCATTTGGTTTGATTATGGTTATGCAATTGCATATAAATTAAGCGAATCGCTTAATAACGCTAAAATAAGGTACGCTTACGAATTTAGCGCGAAAAATAAAAATATTGATATATATTGCGTTTTTCGACCATGAGAGTCGATGTATATCCTTTTATCATATTTGTGAGATTGCATAAGGCTCTCCGTACAATGGAGACTCTGCCAAAAAAATTCGAAAATTTAGGGTGTTCGAAAATTTTGAAAAAAAATTTGTTAACTAGAAAGTTGATTTTTGAATTGTAATTGAAATAAAGGGCTTTGGATTAGAAATGAAATCTAATTGTTTTGGTTGAAACTAAAAGATTTAGAAAGGTGAATTGTCGAGTTTTAACTAAGTGGGTTTTGAAAAGTTAATGGTTTGGAGCATTTTTCCACTTTGACAAATTTCGGGGATGAAATTCTTTTAAGAGGTGAGGAATGTAATGACCCGGATTTTTCATCGTTGATTTTGAATATTTAAATGGTTTTAAATGTTGGATTTGGAATATGAATTGATTTTGAATATGAAGATTTTGGTTGTAATTTTAGAATGAAATTTAAATTTCAAATATAGCGATTTATCGTAATACGGGAACGGTGAATAATTTGAAATTTGAGTTGAATACGAATCAAATGATTTCTATGTTGATATAAATTCTATATGAATACAAATTGAGTTCATAAGTTTTTAAAACCAAAATTTTAAGTGATTTCGTCAATTTTTTAAATCTTCGCTTTTATCGACGCGTTAAAATAGCGATCCGGGGCACAGTCTTGGAATTTGATGAAACCAGTTCCATTGGATCCATAATAATGTATTATTACAGGATTTCAAATTTCATAGCGATTGGATTTACTGTTTGGTCGTGCGAGTTGAAAATGCATAGGATTAATTTAATTTAAAATCGTCGATTTAAAAAAGCTATCTTCCACATACAATCGAACTAGGTTTCGAAACGAATTGCATTGGGTTCGTGTCAGTGAATACTACACATAGAAATTGGATTAGAGTCGACTAGAGCTAGCAGGAATTTGGATTAAAATTAAACGCTTGTTTAATTTTATTTCAAACGGAACGCTTAAGCGCTAACTGGAATCAAGGTGAGTAAATCTCACTCAAGTTTGTTGTTTTAATCTCATATATAGTGATATATGATGTGTGTGAATAATCTATTATAGATGATATTGTGATTTGATTTATTGGATGTTATAGTAGCACTGGCCTTAATTTTGGTATTTTAAATACCATAAATATAATTTTTGAATTTGAAGGAGTTAAAAGAAGATTTTGGATATAAAAATACTTATATCGAAATTTGGATTATTTTAAAGGAAATTGATTTGGATAAAACAATGATTTGATTTTGGATTTATACCGAACTATTCATAAAATGTTTTAAATAGATATTTTAAAATAATTTATATAAGGGATTTTTAACAATGGATTTTTAAATGATATTTCTGAAAATATGGATAAGGAGTTAAAATCAATATTTAAAATAGATTTGAAAAATAAATGGGATTTATAAAGTGATAGATTTAAAAAATGAAGTTTATAAATGAGAATATTTATAAACAAGTGAAACTCGAATGAGTTTATAAATTTATAAACGATGTTTATAAATAAAGTGAAATGATTTTCATTTGATAAGTTGGAAATATAAATTCACCGTGTGAATTTAAAGTGAGATACGAAAATCAGTTTAGGAAAAGATAGTGGATTCTATTTTGGAATTTGGAAATAGTTGTGAAATTAGAAATGAAAATCGATTTGGGATAAATCGAGAGAGATTTATAAATATAAGAATGGTTATGTTAAATTTTAAAAATAAATTTTTATCGAGAAGTTAAGTCTTGTTTTTAAAAGAGATTTTATTTATTAAACTATGTGGTTTAAAACTGTTTTAGTATTAAAATATTTCAAAAAGTGGATTATTCGAATATTTAATATTTATTGAAATGAATTCAAATTTTTATAATAAGCTTTGTAAATCGGTTATTTTTATTTAAAAATGAATTGGAAATGAGTTATCGGTGTTTATTTAAAGTAGTTTGATATTTTAAATAATTACTTAAATGTGTTTTTAAAAATAAATTTTTATTCTTTAAAAATACTTATCATATATATTGAGTTTTGAAATTTATTTATAAATCCTCTTGAGATTTGTAAATGGGGTTTATTTAATGGATATGATTTAGATTTGTAAATGGGGTTTATTTAATGGATATGATTTTGATAAGAGGTATCTTATAAGGGATTTTGGGAGAAAATGGAATTTCCAAAATGTTGAAATATGGGAACTTCGAAAATGAATCTGAATTCATAAAAGAAGTTAAAAATTGTTGGTTGGGTTTATAAAAAAGTATAATCGGTTGGAATTGTAAAAAGAATTTATTAAAAATTCCGGAGATTTATGAGATAAGTTATGAAATATTTCCTAAGTTTGATATTAAAATGATTTTGAAGAATATGTTTATAAATATTTTCCTAAGTAATGAAAAGAGAGTTTTGGAAATATTTTAAGTGTGAAATGAATGGTATAGAAATATTTTTCTTAGTATTATAAATTGAATTCGGAAATATTTCTATGTGTTGATATGGTTTGAAAATATCCTGTTATGGATTTAAGTATTTGAAATTGTTTTCAAATGTTGGAATACTGGAAGATATTTGAGTATATATCTTTGTAAAGGTATTTGAAATAAATATTTGGAAAGATTTAATAAAATTGGGCCTAGCGACTGATTATGTGTGTAATTTGATAGTTAAATAACCGACTATTAAATCTGGCCAAAAATTCGTTGATCGTTTCGAAGAGACCAGGATCAGATTTAATTATCCGAAAACCACTTCGATCCAATTTGTGCGCTACAAATTGTGGTATCGTGAAGGTAATGAAGACGATGATTTTGGAGATTCGGTTTGTTCAGACCCAGAACAACTTGTATGGATGAATGCTATCATTGCATCATTGCCTAGAAGGAAGTGTTAACATTCCAAGAATGAATGCTATTCTTAAGTTAATACGTCGCCTCAAGCCTCATCAATCGAGAATGACTAAAACAGGGGAGATGCAGCAAAGCTATGCGGGTCGCTCCTATTAGGATATGATCATCACTCATTTAGAGTGGATATTTATCATCACTTCCATTTGTATGCGTTTCGGGGCCCACTGGTGGTGTTCATATTCGGTACTCTCCAACAAGAGGTAGGCCGGTCTTGTGTTGGCAAGGATCGATTGGTTCGATTTCTGTACATTTTTCTAGAGGTGTATTGTGGCGGGCGGTACTCAGTAGCCCTGTCATTGTATGGAATCCAATATCCACTACGAGCCTGTACGACTTTAGATGTGCCTAACTATGCTAAAATGTGAGATGCAAGCATTTAAGCTATTTTATAGTTTATTTTCTATAGACACTATTATAATATCAGATGATTTTAATATAAAATGTTTTGGTTATCGTAAGGGCAAAACCTGTCATGTTTATGTGTGACATGGTCTTACGAGATACCTTTGTTTTCAAAGGATTTTGATACCAGTAATAATTTAAATTGTGTGTTTTCTCACGCTGGTTTTCCTAACTGACTCGGGTGTTATTTTATTATAATGCTTGGGTCAGACCGAGTATTATAAATTTAGGTTAGGATGCTATGGAGCACAGGAGACATGCTAGAGGATTCTCAGGCGTATTTCATGTACTTGATTATATTCCGCTGTGTGTGAGAGCTGTATATTCAGCACTTATGAGGACTGGTTATTATAACTGTCCAGATTGATTTGCTGATTGTTGTACTTTGATGATGGTATGTATAATAATAGTTATAGTTCTTTTTATATAAAGATATGTTATTATCTATTATATATTGTTCTGCTGCGATTATGAGATTCTATGTTACTGTTTCTGTTTTCTTCTATCCCTTTTTCTTCTTCACCCCTGGTTATTCGCCCTTCCGTACAAATTGGGTTGGACAAGTGTGGTTTATTGTCAACTCAAAGGGTATGGAACAACGGGTTGCTACATAGTCTCTGCTTCTTCTGCCATGGCCTAAGCCTTGATTTACTCCTTGGCGAGGCTGTCTGGAAGCTTTTGAGGTCTTATGTGAGACTCGATAGGTAGGGCATTGGATTTGGCAGTACACTCACCCTTTTTCTAGAAGTTCTTGATCGTTCGAATTATATAAAGTGCTTCTTCGATGAAACCAAGGGCTTTCTGGACAGCGATAAGAGTGCGGGCTGACCTAACTTGGAAGATTTGTTGACATGCTGCTTCTTCTCTGCTCTCTTTTTCATCCTTTCAACTATCTAGGGATAAGAATATCATTGTAAGCCTAGCAGACAGGCATTGTATCCTCATGCTTTTTTGAGCTAAATAAAATAAATCTTTTGCTGCAAAACCCCGATTCAAGAAATTTGTTGTGTTGCTTGATTATTTGGGCAATTTGTTGAATGTAATAACTTGAATATCCAATAGTCCATATGTTTACCCTGTAGAAATTTCTTTCTTCTTAAGATTATGGTAACTATCAATGTGATAATAATAAGGTAGGATGGATACAACTTTTTTGTAACCTAGTAATGACCCGATGTAGAGTGGCAGTTTGTTCGGCATGAGTTGAAATGCAAATTTTCTCACAGGTTCTCTGGGATGGCAAGTGGTCGAGCGTAGAGTGGCGAACGAGCAAAATACTCAAGCACAAGGGGCTGCAAGGTTTTCTAGGTGACACATCTCCTTTCATGAGGTGAACTCAGATTCTGCATTGAACTAGATCACATTTTCTTAACTCAAACACTCTAGCGCAAGTGAGTCGCATGATGGTGAGGCGGGCTATACACAACTCAGTCACAAGGACTTGATGGTGAGATGGGCTATATGTAGGCCATTCACAAGGAATAAATAGTTGGAAATGTACTTGTGATATGCTCTGTTTTTTTGTAGAAGAACTTATCAGCAATGATGAGTCCCGACCCAAGGTTGTGATACCCTCTACTTTCAGATAAGTGGCTGGTTATGAGAAAGTATGAACAGCTGCCAATGCCTTGGGCTTGGGGGCAGTCTTGAAAAGAACTAGGACATTGACCAGTTCCTTGGATCGGTTGACAAACCCATAGATGATGGTAGAATGTTCCTAATGTAGCATGAGAACACCCTTTTTGCTTGACTAAGGGAAGTTCTGTAACATTCCCTTGCTTTTTTTAGTTTCCCTTGATTTTGCTAACTCCGTTTTGGACAGGGAATTTCACGACGAGGCGATTGTAGGAGATGATGGCATCCATCTCAGCAAGCTTCGGTCGTTCTATTAACAAGTTATAAGCAGATGATAAATCAACTATTACAAAGTTTACCTGGATCTTTACAGGAAGGGGCTATTGGTTAAATGCTGTTACGAGTGAGGTTGTGCCCATCGGTATAATGCCTGCACCCTCAAAGCCATAAATAGTTATGGCACATGGGGTGAGGAAGGATGCAGGATGCCTGAGAGCTTGAAAGACATCCATCAACATAATGTTGACCCAGCCACCCCTATCCACGAAGGCTCAATGCACATTGGAGTTGGACAAGGCAAGAGTAATGACCATAGAATCATGATGTGGGCAGGACACTACTTTTATATCCTAGACCATGAAGCTAATCGGGCGCTCTAATTCTAATCAGGGCACCTTGGATGCTTGGGACTTCAACGTGTAAACTGTTATCCCACCTTTTGGCAAGGTCGTGAGACCAAGGAACTGACTAGAAATCAATGACAATCCGTCCTGGAAATTAGTTACATCGCAAGTACATCATGGACATCAATGAATTTCGTTCGAGTCCGGATCGGGCTGCAATTGATAAAACACGACAAGCATAGCAAGGAAGGCAAACATTCCAAGTTTCAAGTCAATCCGACCTCGTATGCTTGAGTTATGATCGAATCAAAAGGAAGGAGATACCCCATAATTCGAATCCATAGGGGAAACCCATGTTCGAATCCATCAGGCAACTTCTTGTTCATATCCATCAACACTTGTCTATTTCGAATCGATGGCCGTCTCCTAGTTCGAATCCATCGACAGAAAGACCACGTCACAATGATCTCCTGGCATAAGCTTTGCATCCTCCAACTTTGTATCGATCAGGTCGAAACCCATCAGACAGTTTGGCTTCGTATCGAGCAGGTCGAATCCATCGAGGTGCCTTGCTTCGAATCCATCCAGCCACATTGACTTCGTATCGATCGAAGCATTTCACGATCGATACGAGCCAAAGCCTAGGTCGAATCCTAGAGTGGTTGAAGCCTTCGAATCCACCGAGTTAAGGTGGCGAAGTCTCCAGGACGACTCGATCAAATAGGCGAAGAAAGCGGATCAAAGCTAAAGTTCTGATCCATGTCATCATGAAGTCATGTGCCATTATCGATTCGAAGTGATCGATTCGATCATATCGATGCGAACTTACCGGCCTACCGAAGAACACCAATTCGAATCGATCATAACTCGAGATCTATAAGTCCAAATGCTATGAAATTTTCACAAAAGCTTGCGCATATGTTGAAGAATGTCCACACCAAATTTCAGCTCGATTGGACGTTTTCTTGATCGATTCGAATGGATTTCGAATCGATCCCGACGTGGGCCCAGATTTCCTGAAGACGGGCGTGTGGGCCCCCTCACGTGCCGGAAGTGGTCTCCTGAAATTTAGGCGAAATATCAGCCTCCTACACCTATAAATAGAGCCCCTGGTCATTCAGAAAAGGGGTCGGACAATCTTAAGAGCTAAAGAGCGCCCAGACTCTGCAAATTTACTCCAAATCACCGCCGCTGCCTTAGATTCAGACTTAGCTCATAAAATCCTTTGTACTACATTATAAGAAATTGTAATCTTTAAGTATCGAGCAATAAAATCATCAAACTTCATAGTGGACGTTGGCGAAACGCCGAACCACTCTAAATTGCTGTCTTTTGTGCAATTTACATTCTGTTATCTGGAGTTTTTGTTAGATAATCCACGATTTTAATTTTCTTTCTTCACTTTTATCTCTTAAAAAACTTCCGAAGAGTGTTGTGCCCATTTTTGGTACAAACATAAACCATCTTGGTAGGGCTCACTTCTCTTTGATACCGGTACTGAGCCCTCGATAGCTGCCAACTAAATGTACTCTCCTGCATATGGTCAGCTTGAACACTTGCATTACTGGGCTGAGGTGGATGATTCTGTCGTTCTTCATGGTCTTTCCCTTGTTCAACTTGATGTCGAAAAAATTCCAAGAGTTTCCCTTCCCAAACGAGCCTTTCGATCTCATCCCTAAGCATATGGTAGTGTATTGTGGAATGGTTGTTAAGCCAATGGAACTCGTAGTACTTACTAATACACCGAGGTTGCTCCCCATTTTTGTCCTTAATGGTGGCGGGCCTTTAATATTGCAGTTGATTCCTAGTGGCGAGGGATAGTGGTGATATCCTTGTTCAAGTGTGATTAATTATGATACTTAGGCCTGTAGGGAGCGCCGACTTCTGGATGCCTTCTGACGTTGGCTTGACGATCGCTGTTACGGTGATCGTTGCTGTTGCAAGTGCCATTTTGGGCAGGGTGCTTTGCCTTGCTATTACTGTTTGAACGATCTACGTCTTACATCCTCAACATGTCATTCTATTGTTGATAGAATTTAGTTAGGGATGAAGCTGGCTGTTTCTAAAGCTATCTCCATATCCAGGAATTATACTTGATCCTTGAGCATAGGGCCACTATTAGCGCCAAAATTGGTCATTAACACCCAAATCCAGATGAAAGCACCAAATCACAGTCACGGATCACAGATAGAATGTATGTAGAGAGTATAAATATGAAGAATAGTTAAAATTAAAAAGAAAGCAGTAATAACAGAGGATTTATAGTGGTTCGGCTGACTCTCGCCTACGCCTACTCTATAAATTTCCTTTTTATTGATATGAGGATCAATTACAGTTACAATCCAGAGTTTTTAAAATAATAATGATAGAGCAGCCTTGATGAAGAAGAATAAGGGAAAAAGAATCAAGATCCTTTTTTCTAAAGCCCCACATGCTGTATTTATAGGCAAAATCTAAGTCATTGGGCTTCCTGAATGGTCCGGGCCCACCAAGACCATAGTCGATCCAAACCCCAAACACCACGACCGACCCTGAGTTTATAATATGCCGACCCGATATCCCCTGGGCATGACCCGAAGCAGGCCTATCCGACACTCGGAGTAAACTAGGCTAGAACTTGGAGCAAAATGAAACCGATCCTATCCTTAAACATGCCTATCCATAATTTTGTTGCTGACCTATTAAGGCCGAACCACACGTGCCAAACCACCAATGCTGAACCATATTTGACTGACCCACCTTAGCTTTTCTACCACGACCGAACGATACATGCCGACCCGGGGATACGCGATTATCGACCCGAAGCAAATCAAAGATGTCGATCCCTTAGAATGCCATCCCAATTTCCAAATGCCAACTCGAGTAAAATGGAGTGCTGACCCAGAGCTACCAACGTGTCGACCTGAAGCACTCCTCGAAGCCGACCCACCTTCTGTCGATCCATTCCAACATGACCGACCCAGTTTCCTACTGATCCACTCCAACATGACCGACCCAGCTTCCTACCGACCCACACCACTACCGATCCATACCATTACCGACCCACTTCATCGTGACCGAACCACCTTCCTATCGACCCAAAACCTTCACAACACCGACCCACTCGTGAACTCCTACCGATCCAGAGCAACTCGAAGCACAACTCAATGTGACCTGAAGCAAACTCCGTGAAAACTCGAAGAAAACCTAGGAACGACTCGAAGCAAACCCCGGGTGACTCGCGAAAACTCGACTTCTGTCAAAACCCATATTTCGAGTATCCCGTGACTTTTGTCCATCGACTATGCCAAACCCCGGCTTCATAATCATGATCATCATCCGTGATTGATCGTCTACCCATCCAACCAAACTAAACCCATCGTATTCCATCCTCGATAAACGAGTAGTCGATTTAGTTAAATCCACCTGTTTACGGCCTTGCCAAAAGGCGGGTTAACATTTTCCCCCCAAAACATGCCTTACGGTAGGAAGGCGTGTTTTGAATAGCCTCAAATCCGGTATCCAAAGTCCATGTTCTATTCATTATCAAGCAATTCCATCCGAATTCGATAGTATATTCCGCAACTGTTCCGAGTCGTTATCCAATTCCGAATCCATCCCAAATCCGTTAACCGAATCCATGATCTCTCCGGATCATTTTATCCGAGTCCGGGACCTCTCTGGCTCCGGTAATCCAAATCAAAGACCTTGTTGGGTCCAAATTCAAAGCCAAAATCCGAATCCGATAGCCGAGCTCTAATCCATCCATATTCAATAACCAATAACTGAATCCATGACCTCTCCGAGTCGATATCCAAATCTAGGACCGCTCTAGGTCCATGCCCAAATCCTTAGCTGTTCATAGCCAATATCCAAATTCGTAACCTCTTCGGGTTCTTTCCAAGCGCAGTCCACACTCAACGACCTGTGTTAAGTAATGCCATGGTGTTCCTAGTTCTATGTCCCTGAATGCCGAGTAATGCTGTGGCTTAAGTCCTAAGTCGAATCCTGGTCGCTTCGGCCCCTCGCCGAGCATAGTCCATACTCGACGACTTGTAATAGTAACCGATAGGTAATATGTGGCCTAAGTCCTAGGCCGAATCCTGGTCTCTTCGAACCCTTGCCGAGCATAGTCCATGCTCGACGACCTTTTAGCCAAAAACCAGAGGAAAATCCAATCAAAATCCAATCCGAAATCCAAATCAACCCAGAAAACCAGAAATCCTTATCAAAAATCAAAACCAAAAAACAAACGTCCAAACCAGTGTCCAAACCAGAAAATAAGCAAAATCGGGAGTTCAAACCAAACTCCAAAACCAAAGCAAAAAAAGTAAGTGTCCAAGCCAAAAAGGAAAAATAGATTTCACAAACCAGAGCATCACGATCTATCATCATCTCAAAGCATGCCTAGGGGTTGTCTCTGTCCCCGTACATGAATAAGCGACTTAGCTGTCTGCCTAGAGTTTGCTACTTATTCCAAATCATCACGATTAGTTGATGACCAACCGACCACCATTCCTAGGCCTCGCGCCATCGTCGTCCAAGGTAGGTGGTGGCTGCTCCTGTTCCACCACCGCATTCCGAGTTTTGACATATCGCCGCAATTGACTATTCCTTACATGCTCCTCGATTATGTCCTTTAGATGCCTGCAGCTGTTAGTATCATGCCCGTCCAGGTCATGAAAGAGACAGTGCCTTCCCGATGCCTTTTCGCGTTCTGAGGGTTCCCTCCTTGTCGGTCTTCGATAAGGAAGGTGATCCCGAGTATCCAAGTATATTCGTTCCAATGTCAAATTCAACCTTGTGTAAGTGGAGAATTTTTGTTCTCCCCAGCGCTTCCTCTTTCCTTTATCCTCGTCTTTACCTGAGCTTTCACCGGACGGTTCTCCATCCTTAACCATGTTTACTTCCTTTGACTTCGTATCCAAACATGCATCCTCTTGTCGAAGAAATCTCTCAGCTTCATGAAAGAATTCCCCAAGATCCATTGGTGGATCCTGTATCAATGATACTTTGAAATTCGAATCATCCCTCACTCTTGACACTATCGCCATCAGAACCATTGATGGATCCGGCCGATCCACTGAAGCAACTGCTGCGTTAAACCGAGTTAAGAAAGTCCTGAGTGATTCATCCGCCCTTTGCTTAATTGACGTCAGTGTCATCACATTCTTCGGCCTTTTTATGTGAACTCGAAACTGCTTCAAGAACCTATCCACTAGTTCTGTCCATGTTCCAATAGATCCATCTTCTAGCTGTATGAACCACATACCAGCTATATCGGTCAAGTACAAGGGGAAACACCGGGCAATAACCTTCTTTGAAGCTCCCTGTACTTCCATATGCCTTGTGTACCTCATCAAGTGGTCAGTGGGATCTGTCTTACCATTGTATATTTCCAGAGTGAGCAACTTGAAATCGGGTGGATTCCTAGCCATTCCGATGTTACGGGTAAACGAACTTTTGTTGACTCCCTCCAAATCTCTGTTTTTCAGACCTTCGCGAATAGTTCGCCTAATAATGTCAGCTAATCCAGTGTTACCTACCAAGGGTTGCCCACCATCTACATTTCCTAACTGCCCTCCAAGTCCTCGAGGGAATTCTGATACATACTCCATCATGCAATCCTATATCCCTATTGGCGCCAGGCTGCACCGTGCCATCTGGTATCCCTCCATGGATTGGTCCTGCATTACCTGGCGGTATGCCCCTAAGTCTATGTTCATCCAGGTTGGCAGCTGTTTGCGAGGCTGCCCCCTGCTGAACCACTCCATCTGCTTGCCGGTTGAGTCCTTCTAATCCAGCTCCATGGATCTGAGCTCCTGCAGCTCCTACTTGTCCAAATTGTCTGAGAAGGGTCTGCATCTTTTCCTCCTCCCTTTTCATCAACTACTTCTGCATGGAATTCATCATAACCTGCATCTCGTCCCTAGTGATATAGATCGAGGCTTGATTAGCTCCAAAGGAAGCCTCCTGACTTCCCTCTTGCTGACTCCTTTCCGTCCTCTATCTCCTGGTTGATTGCTTTGCCATAGTCTCCAGAATCCAAGTTCCTAGGCCTTTAAATCCAAAATCCAAGCTTCTGAATCCCTGAGTGCTAGCTTTCTCAGTGAAAGAACCAAAATGTTAGCGCCAAAATTGGTCACTAACACTCAAATCATGATGAAAGCACCAAATCACAGTCACGGATCATTGATAGAATGTATGTAGAGAGTATAAATATGAAGAACAGTTAAAATTAAAAAGAAAGCAATAATAACAAAGGATTTATAATGGTTTGGCTGACTATGGCCTACGTCCACTCTAGAAATTTCTTTTTTATTGACATGAGAATCAATTACAGTTACAATCCAGAGTTTTTAAAACAATAATGGCAGAGCAGCCTTGATGAAGAAGAAGAAGGGAAACCGAATCAAGATCCCCTTTTCTGAAGCTCCACATGCTGTATTTATAGGCAAAGTCCGAGTCATTGGACTTCCTGAGTGGTCCGGGCCCACCAAGACAAAAGCCGATCCAAACCCCAAACACCACGACCGACCTCGAGTTTATAATATGCCGACCCGATATCCCCTGGGCATGACCCAAAGCAGGCCTATCCAAGACTCGGAGTAAACTAGGCTAGAACTCGAAGCAAAACCACCAATGTCGAACCATATCTGGCCGACCCACCTTAGCTTTTCTACCACGACCGAACGATACATGCCGACCTGGGGATATGCGAATACCGACCCGAAGCAAATCAAAGATGTCGATCCCTAGAATGCCAACCCAATTTCTAAATGCCAACTCGAGTAAAATGGAGTGCCGACCCGGAGCTATGAACATGTCGACCTGAAGCACTCCTCGAAGCCGACCCACCTTCTGCCGATCCATTCCAACATAACCGACCTAGTTTCCTAGCGATCCACTCCAACATGACCGACCCAGCTTCCTACCGACCCACTCCAATCACCGACCCATACTACTACCGATCCATACTACTACCGACCTACTTCATCATGACCGAACCACCTTCCTACCGACCCAAAGCCTTCACAACACCGACCCACTCATGAACTCCTACTGTCCCAGAGAAACTCGAAGCACAACTCAATGTAACCCGAAGCAAACTCCATGAAAATTCGAAGCAAACCTAGGAACGACTCGAAGAAAACCCCGAGTGACTCGCGACAACTCGACTTCTGTCGAAACCCATATTTCGAGTATCCCGTGACTTTTGTCCATCGACTATGCCAAACCGCAGCTTCATAATCATGATCATCATCCGCGATTGATCGTCTACCCATCCAACCAAACCAAACCCGTCATATTCTAGCCTCAATAAACGAGTAGTCGATTTAGTTAAATCCGCATGTTTACGGCCTTGCCAAAAGGCGGGTTAACAGCCATGACCAATCTACTCACTTCTGCACCCCTAGCCTGGGTGAACTCTTTGTTAAATCGGCTAATGTATGACTATAAGCTTTTAAAATGACCCTTCTTGTTGCCTAGCTCACTGGCTAACATGACATGAATATAAGACGTGAAGAAAGGAATCTTGAATTCTATGCATAATTGGGCTCAGGAGTGGATACTACCCGATCACATGTGCAAGAACCAACGGGAAGCCGATCCTACAAGGGTGAAGGGAAAGAGCAAGCACTTTACGGAGCCGGAGAGCAGCCCAGCATAGGTGATGGAGTTGAATGCCATGATGTGGTCGGATGGGTTTGCACTCCCATCATACTTGTTAATTAGCGGTAAGGCATACTGTCGATGGATGTAAGTGTCTAGAATTTCATTGGAGAATGATTCCTCGTTCTCAGCATTTGAGAATGTCTAGCCCCCAGCATTACAGGCTTGCATTCTGTTGAGCTATTAGTGGAGGACATGATTTCTTCCTAGAGCCAACATCGGTCTGTTATAGGATTTTTTGCGTAAATATAAACTAACAGCTCGGCCAGCGCACGGGCGGAGTAGAAGATTGGTGATGAGATGGAGAACGACGAGGACGAGTTGGAGATCTCACCCTATGCATTGAGGAGGATTTGGAATGCATGGCCTAATCCCATCTTTGCCTGTTTCCGACCACATCTCTAAGGGATCGAGAGTGCGCTGAAGAAGCCATGCATGCCCTGTTGACGATAGGGGACTATCGTTGAGCCGATCAAATGCAGAAGTTCGTGGATGATCAGGGGCTAGTGGTCCTTCCACTAAAGTGGAACGATGGTGGATCACCCTCACAAGCAAAGACATGTCTAGGGTGAGGTTAATTCATCTTGGCATGTGTGTGGCGTACCTTCTAGGATGGACGAGGACGTCCATCAGTAGAGTTTTTTGCACCATCCTTCCCAGGGTCTTGGTAGTGTTCAGAAGATCGTAACCGCCGAGAGGCATTGTTCTATGGGCGGGCAGGTTGACTATTTGAGGAGCTGGTGGGACAAAGTTCGCGATGGCTTAAGCATCCATCTGCGTCTTTAAGTCATTCACTTCATGGGCTAGTCGACCCATGTTTAACAGCTGTAGCAGTACAACATACCATATTTCTTCATTGAAGCTAAATTTAGGCTGGGCAGCACCAACGAGAGTATTTCCATTGATTTGTTGCTCGTTATAGTTATTACCTTCGAATGGTGGAAGACTGACCACGATAACAAGTCAGACCAGATCTTAGGGAGTTGAAAGGTGTGGGAAGGGGAGAGCTTTTAGGGGAAGGCCCTCCTTCTAGTGCTAAAATATCAACTATTTTTCTAACCAACCTTGGAATGATACAAGTGTGTTGCGAAACAAAAAGGTTACTTGCTAATCACTAGACCTAATAGTAAAACTAAGGAGTTAAATACGCAACTAAAAGGTAAATAACATAAGGTATAAACTGGTTCAACAAAGCAGCCTACATCCACTATGAAGTTCTCTTACTATATTTTTCTCTTACAACCACAAGGAATTGCAAGAGAATAATAAGGAAAAAAGGGAGCACTTAAGACTAACAATGCTATGTAATCTTAAGGACTTGTGCAGTATCAAGAGTGCCTAATTATACATAGTTTTTAGAATTCTTGAATGTTCCAGCCTATTTTATGTTGCAATGCAGGGGATATTTATAGTAGCTGAAGAGAATGGTGGGCGGTTGAGATCAGGCTATTGAGCAGTCCGAAAAAGTGCTTAACCGTTAATCTAGCTATAGAGGTGGATGGTCGACAATTGTAAAGTGTGCAAAAAGATGTATGGTGGATGAGAATGTACTCATTTCCTCTCTGTACTAGGCATGGGCTTATATTAAATGCGCATTTAAAGCTAATGGTAAGCCAAATCAATTCAACCGCCCAACTATGATGCTTTGGATGGATAGTTGAACAACTTTGTCGTTCACTTGAGTGCCCACATGCTTGAGCTGGCTGAGTTGGCCAACCACTGTCGAAAACACAAAAGAGACTTTGAATCTTGTTGAGGATCATGCAAGGAAGATAGTTAATGACTGGGTGCAAGGCGGCCGGGTGGGAAGCCCGATGTTGGTTGAGTTGACTATGCTGAAGCCATGCTAAAAACGGACCATGCTTGGGCCACTCTTGCCTGATGTGATGTCAAGTAGGGCAGGCTTGGACAGGATTTGGTCAATAGCTGATGTGATGCTGAGCGAATTGTGTTGGCTTTTAGCCCATGGTGGAAGAAGTTCGATAAAGGAGAGCTAGTCAAGGTTAAGCTTGACCCGCCTGGACCGGGAGGGACTGGGTCCAGATCTTACCTAAGTGTGAAGGCTACTTTAGGATGTGATGGTCGGGCCTCATATTGGCATCTTACTGAGTAGAAAGGTTGGTTTGAGACCAACATGGGATTGCATCGGACTTTGCAGGCTGATGGTAAATCAATTAGGCTGGCTTTGATTAGGTCAGACTGCCTTTAATTGGCCTGCTAACTACTTGGGAGAAAATTGAGCAACGGTATGTATAATATAAGATGCTATATATAGCTTAATATATCTCTATAATTTTCGAATGTGAGAAAAAATATATTTATTTTTAATATATATTAATTTAAACACATACTTAATGCATATACATAATTGTGAACCACTAATTGTATTAAATGTCAATGTGTTTTAATTTCAAATTTAAAAATACTAGTTTGAATAGTTTAAAATTTACTACCTTTGTAATTACACACATATAAGTTAAATTGATAATTAGATCTCAGATCCTATTTTTACTTCTATGTTTGCTAAAACATATATGTTAAATTTATAATGAATTCTCAAACCTTGAATAAATAGAAGAATACAACAATATGTATTCTATATAATGGGGGTCGGTCTATACTAATAAAAAAATAATTTTTTTTCATTGAGTTAAAATCATTTTTAAACAATTTAAATGGCTAATTTATTTATCAAAATATTATTCAGCTATTTTAATTAGTTAGCTAAAAAATATACAAAACATTTATGTATTTTATTTAATTAATCTATAACTCTCTAATCATATGAATTCTCTCAAATAAATTAATATAACACTTATTTTAATTTCTCCATTTAATATATAACATTTATAAATCAGTCTCTTTCGAAATTCGCTCAATCAATCTTTGTTGTGTGACTACTAAGTGTGAACTCGATCAATAAATAATATCAAATAAATTGGTATAAAAGTCATACCAGTTCTTCTTCAGCGGTGCTATATTATGGCACACATTTCTTGGCTTATATATAGTATAGTAAAATCATATTATAATCGAATAGGCATACACCCTTAAGCGATGATGTTTGTGTGTGTTTTCTTTTCGTAATCACTATATTAGTTAGGTATCTAGAATTTGATCGATGGTCAAGAACTCTAACAATATCGACAACTAATTGAAAGACCAACTTTAGAGTCCTTAGTTCAGAATATAAAAATTATTAAATAAGTATTATGACCATAGATTTTTGACTTTTAATTTACTTCCAATCACGGTGACACTAACCTCCTATGTCGAAGGAGATGAATCCTACCTTGAATAGTGTTTCACTCTAAACAATTTGACATATACCTAAAAGGAGTCGTAACATGTGTTGGATCAACTGTATTGGAAGCATGGTAAAATGGGAAAACTTTTAAAAAAATTCCCTTTATTAATTTGGATTAGATCTTATTTTGTGTTAACATAAGTACTGTATTCTCACTAAATCATACTTACTGATTTTTAATAAAAGAGTTTAGTGCTTTAGTTTTAATTTAGTTAATTTGTATTAAAACATCTGTGTTTGTACACTATGATTTATCTTTACTAAATGTCAAATCTAATGTTATTTTATTTTACGTTGAAATTATTTTTATGTTTTATTTTATGATATGTTCACATTCATAATGCAAAAAGGCAAGTATTATAAATATAGCAGATTGATTTAGGGCATGCATAAATAAGTAGATGTCGCATATTAATAAATAACCATTAGGATCTATGGTTATTATATAAGGCAAGTTATCAAGGAATGATAGATTTAACATGGAAAGGATCATATATGTACTAAAAAATAAATGTGTGTGTATTTATCCATTAACTAATTTAACATAATATTTTATAATATACATACATACATACATATATATATTTTTGATTTTAAAATAAATATTTTTTATTAAGTTTAATGTCAATATATATATATATAAACTATTTTGATTTATAATTTTATTTTAAATATATGTGTGTCTATATACTCATTTGAGATTATATTTATTAAAGTAAAAAAATTATTTTATTTTATTTTTCTGGAACAAAATGAAAATGAAAAATGTTTTTCTTACAATTATATGTGTGTATGTATGTATACCAAAACGAGAAAAATAAGATTTTGTATATTTTTCTTCATAAAACAACAAATTAGGATACATATATATGTGTGTACGTGCGCGCGTGGCTCGTGTGCATATGTATTTCCATTAAAACTAAACATAATATATATATAACATGTCCGGGCCACAATGAAAATTATTTTTATGAAATGTATTTAAAACCACACACATATCTGTGTGTAATATATATATATATATATATATATATATATATATTAACTAAAATATATTAAAAAAATGTTAATTATAATTTTTGAGAATAATTTTTCTTTCTTCAATGGCCAAAAACATGTAAAAGAATATGGATGAATTAATCAACACATATACATATGTTTAAATAAAACATGTACCTTTTGACTATCTATCGGTTGCCGACACCTTAGTTGTTGGCAGTCTCCTCTCTGAACTCCAAGTTCTTTGTCCTTGACCACAGGTTGTAAATTTATCTTCTTGGCTTCACCAATTTGTAGAAACAGAGGCTAGTGTTTTCTCTTGTTTGTTTTATTTCTAGAGAAGAAAGAAAGAGGGTTATCTATAGCCAACAACATATCGAAAATAACCATATTTGAAAACCATCCATATATTAATACCCTAGCCCTCCTCTTTTCCTAAGCATGGCCACCCCCACTTATGGAGTTTATGGGCTCCAAGCCTTATTAATTTAACATTTCAATTAATTCATTTAGGCCCATGTTTTAGTTAAATCAACATATAACACTTGTCGTTTAGTTAATTTTAAGACTTTGAATAATTAACAAAAATTCCATAAAAATAAATACAACATTTGTACTAATTTTGCTATTAATTTAGAACATTTACAAATTAAATTTAAATTGGTTGCACTTAGAAATCAGTTAACAACCGAAATTGGTTCTCAGTCAATATTTACACAAGTTAATTACTGAAGCTTGTACGCACTTTCTAAAGTATAATATTGGGCACAAGTTTAATTGCTTATAGATCATTTAGGAGAATTCTGGTTATTAATCTATATTAAGCTACATTTTACAATGATTTTTATGCATGTATGTTGTTTGTCATCACTGTATCACATACATATATAGAGTTTTGTCAATGCTCCAAAACTCTAGTAATATCCATTGTTAATTGCATAGACTACATTAAAGTCCTTGGTTTAATCTGACAACATTTATTGACTAACCGATGTAACAACCCACCTTCTACAACACCCTGATTCATGCATAAAAAGACGCAAACATCGCGAACTTCACAAATGGTAGATCGTTTTGGAGTAAAATTTGAAATAAATAACAAAGCTATCTCAATATTCTACACTATCTGAAACTCATGCGGAAAAAAAATATAATAATAAATAAAACAATAGAGTATAAAAGAACTCCAATAATAACATCTCTTTATATCGGTAATGAAAACAGTCTAATGTTCGAGAATAAATAAAATAGTACATAGCTAACAGATAAATAAATGCATGTCTCGGTCGCACCATCACGTCTTTGAAATCACCATCAATCCTCTCTATTTACCTATCAGAGTAAAATAAAAAGAAGAAAAGGATAGAGGGGGTCAGATATAAGTCTGGTGAGTGAAAATGCATCATATAAGTATATAATACTAATAAACTAGTATAACAACACTTATACTCAAAAATCTACCATAGCCAATGTCACCTACACCCAACAAGTCAACCAAACACAATATAATATCATGGGTATAATAGGGACATCATATACTAAGGTTTCACTATTTGGTTAAAGCCAAACTCATTATCGTCGCATGTCATGAGTACCATTGAGAACAAATCACCTTCGATGTGTATTGTAGCACTTATCATGAAAATATTGGAAGCTAGTCCCAACTCGTATGACAACCCATATGCGACACTATTGAGAACAAGTCCCAACTTGCCGTCATCGTAATCATATGTGAGCTATTAAGGATGGGCCCCTACTCATCGTCGCCAATTGCTTGAGACACTATTGGGAACAAATCCCAAATTCCACCATCGTAATTGTATATGAAAATATTATGGACAAGCCCTAGCTCGCCATCGCTAATTACCTACGACACTATTGAGCTAAAGACCAGCTCACTGTCGCTACATGTTATAAGCACCACCGAGAAAAAATTTCCTATGAACTGTACCATAATGCCTATCATATGTTGCACTAGTGGAAACAAGTTCCAACTAACATGACAAATTGTAAGCGACGCTATTAGGAACAAGTCCCAATTCATCATCGCTGTAACTATATTTGAAACTATTGGAATAAAGCCCTAACTCACTATCATCAAAAGTCGGTATCATTAAATCATCTGTGACTCACTGTTAATGACTTTATGCCTCAATCTATTATCGCCACGCTGCGTGCTACTCACTATTGAGGACGTCAAGCCTTAATCCATTATCACCATGCATTACAATCAAGGTATAACAAACCTAGCCAACTAAGGCACTTTTCTCAAAACACAGCAAACAATATGTCAAAACGTTCTTTATCTCACCACGATTAAGATTCCACAAGTCGTGGGTGAAACGAAGGTAGTATGCCAGAGTTATATGCATATAAAAGATATAAGCATTTTTTTATTTGTTAAATTATTAATTTTTCTTTCGGTCCTACTACAGTATTTTGCAAAGCTCGATATCATGACAATCAAAACTAGCTGCCACTCCAACTGGCAACCGCCATCACCATGGGATCAGTTCATCGATCTAAGGGCACAATTGAAACCACCACACCATCACCACCAACGTCGTCACCCCTCCTTCTGCTGAACAACTCTGTCACCATCTTAGAATATCATTTTCTTGCAATCTCTGGCTATATATGCTCGATTAGGTCTCAACATCGCAACCCATTCGAACTCCTCTTCACGTCCATGTCCTCCAATCGTCCAATCATCATCGTTTCACCATTGGATTAAAATGGATGAACCATGTTAATCAAATATTCTGATGTGTTTTCTAATCAAACTATTAACCCAATCGATGAACGAACAGTGAGTTCGTGTTTGAAGGAGGCTGGTCCATTTTGCAATGGGTAAAATGGGTAAATTTTAAAAAAATTCCATATTTGGATTATAGCAGGCCTATGAAGTTTAATGGGTTTCACTAGATCTAATCTAATTATTAAATAAAATTATATTTTATTCAACACCATTATATATTATTAATAATCACATCAATTAATTTAATTAAATGTTTTATTTGAACTTATCATATATACGTTCAATGATATAACAACATAATATAATGAAATATAAACACGTGTATAAATATATATACACATATAGATATTGGGGGTTATATCTATTGAATATACATATATAATGCTTGCATATACATATGACAATTTCATATGATTATCAAGATATAAATACCTAGGTATATATGTTATGTTTAACATACTATAATATATGCATACAATTTGTATATAGATATTTATAGTACCATAAACTATATATATATTATAAATATTTGTGATATTTTATTGCCACCTATAAATCACACACACACTCATGAAAACGAATCTATGGACATTTTCAAAAAGGATAATACTTGATGCAAAAGTGAAGATGGAAGTAAATTTTACATTAGATATTGATCTAATCAAATCAGAATTAAAAACGAAATTGACTAAGGTAATATTTTAGTTTTGTCTTTTACAAACACCAATCAGTAATAGGTTTAATATATATATAAAGAATTCTATGCTTAATCATAAAATTAGTATTTTATGTTTTGAAATTACAGATCTAAAAACTTACATTCAACATGAAACCAAATCATTATAATGTACTATCACAATTAATATATAGCACAATAACATGATTAATTTTAAAACATTGCAAATATACATATACTTGACTAAACAATATACATTTAAAACAAAATTAATTGATCCAAAAGATTTGATTTGAAATTGGTTTCAATTTTGGAAGTATGAACATAAGGCATATGAATATATATATATATATATTTTAAGAAAATGAATATATATATATCTGTGTGTGCATGTGCATAATTCAATCAACTAAATATTAAATCCATAACCACAAGTGAATTAAATTGTGATAACAAATGTAAATTTTATTACAGGGATTCAAATCTACAATAACTAATAATTTCATATCCAACAAACAATTTAAATGTACAAAATATATCACACACAAGATTGATTTTATAATTAAATAACAATACATAAGAGATTTTGGATTAGATTTAATTAGTATCAATCTATATACATACATATATACATATACATACATACATACATACATATATATATATTTGTGTGTGTGTGTGGAATTTGGTTAGGGTTAAATATCATGAATAAATAAAATAAAGTAGAAGAATTGACCAGAAAAGTATTTCCCTTTGTAACACCCTGATGTGAGATTTCTTTCCTGATATCTAACTCAGTTCACATTCAACATTGCAAGAGAAGAATGAAACACCCAACCTTTTATTTTATTTGATGTTTTGATTTGGTTTGGAGTTGAAATTTTTTGGAAAGAATTAAGAAATTACTGGCCATGTCTTAAAGAAAGGGAGGAGGAATGAAGAAAAAGTTAATAGAATAATGAAACGAGTGAAAAGGATTTGTTTTAAGGGAACAATAGAAACATTTCCTATTCTTTCTTTAAAACCTTAACCTTGTAACTTCTAATTGATTTTTAATTACTCTACCTTTTTCTCTCTTGATATAGCCGACCATAGATTGCTACAATATGATGCAATGTTTCGTAAATCCCTTCAAGCAATTATCTTTTATTTAAACCAGTTTAAAGTTACACCAATATAACATATTGATGTGCGCAAACATAACTTTTATATATGCATCAAATAATTCCAAACAACTCTAAAACATCAAATGAATTAAATAATAATCAATAGTTCTCAAATATTATTTAATTTAATTAATTTACAACATTTTATAAATTAATTAAATCGTGTGATTTTTCAAAGAAGTCACAAATATGACTGTGAGACTCATAAGTGTGAATTCACTCAGCGATTAATTTTGAACAATTCAAATATTAACATTCACACATTACCTTAACAAGTGGTGTGAAAGTTTGACCAAATTCATTAGCATAGACCTTTTTAGTAAAATCATATTTTGTATTACCTTAAGTGGTATCAATGGTGACAATAATTTGTACACATTCTCTTCGCCAACACTATATCATATTAAGATGTATAGGGCCACGTATTAGTCAAAACTTCAATATTATCCACACTCATCTAGATTAGCTCATAAACAAAATACTTGGTTTAATAATAACATTTATTATTAATCGTTTTGCTCTAGCCAAAGATTAAGAATTTGAGTTGACCATAGTTGACCATGCTACTAACCTAATACAATCGAGGAGACGAATTCCTAATTGAGTAGCATTTCACTCCCATAACTTAGACCCACTATACTCACTCGATGGATCTCCATGCCAAGATTTAACTATAATCAAAGTGAAGTATTCACATTGAAGTTTCATTGTGCTCTTAAGTCAAAGGAACTGTGTAACATTGTCACCCTGAGATTTCTTATTTAACATAGTTGTTATTAACCAATAGGAAACTCTTAGACGAGTCATTCCATAATTATCCAATAACTACGAGTACTGATCCCTTGGTGCCCTAACAACTATGAGTAATACACAAGCCAACATTTGGATGTCATTACACACTCTGGTCTTAACCGATGTACCAATAACCTTTCTCGAAACACCTTGACCATGAAAATCTAAAATAAAATGTTATTTCATATTATAATTAATTACTCAAGATTGCAACTCTTTGCTACTATAATCACATAATATTTTATTTAAGGATTTCCTTATTATACACTTTAAATTAATCATTTAATTATTTATATCATAATATAACAAAGTATACAAAAGAAAACGAACACCTTAATTACGAACAAGATTGATTATAAAGTTAGATGTATGCAATAATTACATAATTGCCCTCAAGGACATATAACTAACTCTTTTAATCTTCCACTTGCACATGGGGTCAATTATGGAATCATAATCCCATTCCTTTGATCAATTTAGAACTAATTAAGCTACTTTTGTGAATGGATATGCTATAAGATATTACCATCTATTCTGTCAGCTAACATCTCTCCGACATTGATAAATGCCTTTATCGCATGGAACATTCAGAGCAAGTGTCTAGACATTTTGTGAGCCCTAGTTTCTTTTACAATCTACATCACAACATTGTTTTCACAAAACAATATCATGGGATTTTAAACATTTGGAATCACTGCTAGCTCAGTTATAAATTTGTTTATTTATATTTCTACTACATTCATTGCAATGCTATTCAAGACAATGTACTTAGCCTTTCAGTTGAACCATCCACCACTGCTCATTTGAAACATTTCCAATTCGAAGCTCCTTGATTAAGGATATGAATTCGGGACTGGCATACTATATTCTATATCATTTATGAAGTTTGAGTTCGAATACTCCATCATACGGAGTTTGTTATTTCAATAAAAATCTCTAATATTTCATAAATACTCATGAGTACTCATAGCTACAATTTAGTCAGATTTGATACTCGCTCAATGCATCAATTACATAAGTGAATATCGATATAGTAGATAGCATAGAACATATGATAATTCCTATTGCCCATGCATAAAGGAATCCATCGCTTATGCTAAATATTAAACATTTTAATATGGTGTTTATGTATATTGCTCGGGACAATCCCAACATCCTTAATGTTTTGGAAATATTTTAGTACTTATTTAATATTCCCTTTTTACAAACACATACTTCCTCTGCATTTTGACTGATAATTAGTCTATTTGACATCTCTGTCAAGATATTTGTTCAATTTTGATGCATGTCAGATGATACGGTCCAACACTTATATATTCAACTATCGCTTCCATTGACATCGTGATATTTTTGTTATCATGTGCAACCGATCTATTCTAAATCATTGTTTGGAATTTCTATTTCAACAAAAATCGATGTAGAAAAATTGAAAGTCATATTAGGTGATAACTTTACATGGAAAATCTAGAATAAATCAAGCACGTTGACTAATGCATATGCTACGCTAATTCAACAATTGAAATTTATGAGGTTATTCTCATTATTGTTACTTACTATATTCCAACTACATTGGTCTTTCTTTTGAAGACATGCCTATGACTGATGGATTGTATCTCTTTGGGTACAACTATCAAAAAATATTTTAGTGGTGTACTTGGAGTTCATTTCGGATTTAAGACTCATACCAAATGTTAAAGTCTATACTCTTTATGGCTTATTGACAATCAAGGAGATTGTTATAACAATGATTATTTTTCTTGGCACTGATAAAAAACTCATTGTTTCTCTAAAATGTGCGAGAATCTATTACACATTCTAATGAGTCGCGTTTGTTTTAGGCATAGTTAATTTTATTTCATCTTATGTAATTAGTTTCTATGTTAAAGTCTTTAGATTGTATACAAGTCCATTTTATTGCTACCATTTTCTGAAAAAATTCCTTCACCTTGAAGGTGGCATTTGTTGAAATAATAATTGTTTCACGGTATGTTGGAATAGGCGTTCAAAAACATTTCATGAACCACCTTTATATTTGTTGGAACCAACCAGTTAGAAGTGGGTGAAAATAGGTAGATTTCAAGAAAATCTTGTTTTTAGATCAATTAGGCCTATGAATCCTAAAGAGTTAAGTAGATCCAATCTAATTAATTTAAATAAAATCATATTTTAGTTGATTTTCTAAATTAATTAATTGATAAACTTAACTAAAGACATTTTGTATAGTTTATGAGCACATCATTATGTACTCAAGCGTGTAAAGCATGCACGTGCAACATGGCACAGGGTGTACATAGTTAAATATGTACATAAATAGATGTTAGGATTTACATCAATTATGTATATATTGGCATAGTGTGTGTGTGTGTATGCATGTCATTTGCCAAAATATTACTTTGTATATAAAATATGCATATAATATATATCCACACACACTCCGTAAAATATAATTTTAAATATATAAAAATATAATTTATAAAATATCTACTAAATTTCGAATAAGTTTAAATTTCAAATTTCGATTTTCAAATAAATATCTAGTTTGAAATGGTAAACAGAATTTAAATTCAAAAAACCAAATCTAATCTATTTTATATACATACGTGAAAATTTATTTTTATTAATTATCATAATAGATTCAATGATCATAATTCATCAGCTATGCATAGATAAACAATTTATGATTTATATGGCACTAACATATATATACAAGTCTACTATTAGCATCATATAGTAATATATCATATATTATCAATTTATCAACAAAAGGACGTACCTCAAATGAGAGACCTATAATTCACACTTTGATTTGAACAATTCCCTTTGATATCATAGATCTATACCTTTCGTTGCAAGGGACATGCATGTAAACACCAGATTTAATATAATTTAATTGTGATTAAAGTGGAAAATTGGAGACGTGGAGGGATGGTACTTGTGCCAAAAATGTAGAGAGGAGGAAAAAATTAAAATGAAAGCGGAGGCTTATGGTTTGAATATATAGTGAGATTAAGGAAAAAATGTCTCCTCAAATCCCTCTTACTAATCCAAATACAAAGAACCCCACTAGTCCCATCTTCTAGATCGGCCATATACGAGATCATAATGGACTAAAAAACTTAATTAACCCATAGCAATTTGTCTAATTTAAATCCAATTTAAATCTTTATCGATATCATATTTTAATACGTAAGTACATAAAATTTATATACATACCCAATAAATTACTATAGTACCTCGATCAATTCTAAAGGCAATTCCATTTTACTAAATACATCCTATACAATAAATACAATAATAATTAATGTTTAAAAAATATTAATTAATTTAATTAATTTATGAATATTACAAATCAATTAAATCAAGCGGTGTTTGGAGACCGATAGATTCAGTTGTGCGGCTCATAGGTCTGAATGTAGCTGTTGATTTATATTTAAACAATTTAAACACTAATGTTCACACGTCACCTTAACTAGTGGTGTGATAGTTTGACTTGATTCATTGCTTATATGTCTCATCGGTAAAATCCAATTTTATTAATACAAGCAATACCATATAGAAACAATTTTTTGCACTAGTTCACTTCATCAACAATATATCACTTTAGGCGGTTAGTCCATAAACAAAGTCCTTAGTTCAATAATAAGATTTATTATTAACTATACTACTACTCTAGCCTGAGTTTTTGACTTTGAGTTGACTACAGTTGATCGTGATACTAACCTTATACAAC
This sequence comes from Allium fistulosum, assembly GCA_030737815.1. Taxonomy (NCBI): domain Eukaryota; kingdom Viridiplantae; phylum Streptophyta; class Magnoliopsida; order Asparagales; family Amaryllidaceae; genus Allium; species Allium fistulosum. The sequence goes on from CM060901.1 coordinate 642,153,983, forward strand.
CGAGCTGACAAATTCTCTATTGAATAGTGTTTCACTTCCAATTCTTTAATTCAGACCCAACTATAGTCGTTTTGATGGACACCATGCCACGATTTAATTATAATCAGAGTGGAGTTCCATGTTGAATTTCAATAGCATTCTCAAGTCGAGAGAATTGTATAATATCATCACTTCTAAATTTCCCATTTGACCTAGTTATTATTAACCAATAGGAAATTCATGGATGAGTCCTTTCATAGTTATCCAAAAACTATTAGTAGGTAAACTTTTAGTGCCCCCAACAGCTATGAGTGATACACTATCCAACATTTGGAGAGCATTACATACTCTAGTCTTAATGGATGTATCGATATCCTTTCTCGAAACATCTTGATCAAGAATATTTAAAACAATAAATTATATACAATATGATAAATTTCTCATGATTACAACATTTTGTAGTTACTGTCAAATAACATATTTTTTAAAAAATTTCTATTAAATATATTTGAATTAATTATTTAATTAATATTTCACAATATAACAAATATATAATAGAAAACAAACACAATTTATTTCAAACGAGATTTTATTATAAAGTTGATACTTTGTAATAAATTACAAAATAGCGCCTAGGGCATATCCCTACCTCTGTCAACCTCCCACTTGCATTTGAAGATAATTATGGAATCTCAATCCCATCACTGCGATTAGTTTGCCTACAACCGGTCAATTAAGTCCGTTCGTGAATGGATTAGTTACGTTGTCCTTAATGCCTACTCTTTCAATCATAACTTCTTTATTAGTGATGAACTTTCTAATAAGGTGGAACTTTCGAAGAATGTGTCTTGATTTCTTATGATATCCAAGATCCTTCGTAATCTGTATCACTGCATTCTTATCACATAACACTGTTATGGGTTTCTCAATGTTTGGAAACACCCCTAACTTAGCCATAAATTTGCTCTTCCAAACTACTTTTATTGTTGCTTCGTTTAGGGTGATGTATTTGGCCTCCATCGTTGAATCAACTATTTTCGTTTGCTTGGAACTTCTCCAACTAACCGCTCCACCATTCAATGTGAATCTATAGCCAGACACCGGTTTACTAACTTCGATATCATTGTGAAAGCTTAAATCTGTATACCCTTTCATAAGGAGATCTTCTTTCTCATATATAAGGAATAAGTCGGTAATATTTCTTATATACTTTAGAATACATTTTACTACCGTCCAATGTTTTTCTCTAGAATTAGACTAATATCGGTTTAAGCATCCTAATGCATAAGCCACATCTGGTCTAGTACATAGCGTGGCATACATTATGAAACCAACAGATGAATACTGTATACTATTTATACGCTCCTACTCCTTATTAGTATGAGGAGAAACCTTCTTAGAAAGGATGATTCCTAATTGCGTCGGAATATTTCAACGCTCGGAATTCTCCATGCTAAACCATTTTAGTATGGTATCTATATATAGGGATTTGAACAATCCCAACAATCTTTTGGATCTATCTCTATTTATCCTAGTACCAATTTTATAGGTCACATCTCCCAAATCCTTCATGGAGAAGTTCTTTGACAGCCATGCTTTTACCGATTGCAACAACTCAACGTCGTTGCCAACCAGAAGCAAATAATCGACATATAGGATTAAGTATACTATAGCACTACTATATTATTTCTAGTTATAACTGCTTCCTCTGAACTTTGATAAAAATAAAATTGTCTGATTACTTTATCCAAGTAATTATTTCAACTCCTTAAAGCTTTTTTAAGACCATAAATTTATTTAACAATTTGCATGCTTTTCCCTCGCTCCCACTGACCTCAAAACCCTTGGGCTACAACTTTTTAAACGGTTTCTTCTAAATCATCATCTAGAAATGCCGATTTCACATCCATCTTCCATATTTTGCAGTCATGGAACATGTTGATAGCATGCATTATCCGTATGGACATAAGCAAGGCTACGGACGAAAGCATTTCATCATAATTGAACTCCTTGAATCTGACAAAAACCTTCATGACTAGCCTTGCTTTATAGGTCTTTACCTCCATTTGCATTTAGCTTTTTCTTAGGAATCCATTTGTATTCGATGGGTTATATCTCTTTGGGTATTCCAGCTAAATTCCATACTATATTTTCATACATGGAATTCATTTTGGATTTCATAGCTTCAAGCCAACGTGTAGAGCGTTTACTCTGCAATGCCTGTTGGATTGAGAAAGGAGTGTCATCTTCTAAGACGCCTTCCTCTTTCTCGCCATCCACGAGAAAACTATAGTACCTCTTTGGTGTGTGAGATTCCCTATTATACCTTCTAATAAGTTGTGTGGTTTTGTTTAATGGTGAATTGTTCTTCTACTAGTTCAGCCTCTATGTTCACTACTTGGATCTCATCCAATTCTACAAGTTCACTGTTAGTTTCCTTTGACAGAAATTCCTTTTCTAAAAAGATAGCATGTGGAGAAACAATGTAACAACCCAGAATTTTAGACATTTGATTTCAGAATATTTGATTTATTTCAAATATTGAAAAGTTATTTTTATAAGTTAAATAGACTTAAATTTCAAATATGATGGTTATTTGAATATTTGGGATTGTTTAGATAATTTAATCTTGAATTTAATATGAATAAAAATGATTTTAGAGATTGGTTTAAATTCTATTTAAATAAGTGTTTGTATCAAAATTGGGCACAACACTCTTCGGATGTGTTTGAAGAGATAAAATGAAAAATATAAATGGAAAAGGAGGAAAATCTAACAAACACACCAATAATAAGCAAGAAAAATGCACAAAAACACATGGATTTAGAGTGGTTCGACGTATGGCCTACGTCCACTATGAAATGATTGACTTTATTAATTTTTGCTTGCTGGTTACAACTAGTTACAACAGTAAAATTCGAGTACAATGATGATTTCGGCAGAGTCTGGATGGAGGAGAGCAAAAAGTCCTTCTTCAGTAGGTCATGGGCTACTATTTATAGGTGTAGACAGCAAATATCTCGCTCAGATCTCGGAAGACCTTTTCTCTCACGTGGATGGGCCCACGTGATCGATCCCTGATCGTTTGGAGTCGATCCGTGATCGATACTAACGCAATTCGTATCGATCAAGATTTAGTCCAATCGAGTCGGGATCGATCATGTACATTCCGAAGGTGGTATGAAAGCTCCTATGAAACTTTGGTGGCATTTGGACTTGTAGATTTTGAGTTATGACCGATGCAAGTTCAGATTTGCAAAACACTGCTGCCTTCATATCGATACTGTTCATATCGATCGCTTCGTATCGATGGTTCTGCACATGATGTTAGTTAACATGGCGCTAACCTTTAGGGTCGATCCACTTTTTATGCCGACCGATCGAATCTTCCACTTTTACATGCCTTGTTCGTATCGATTTGAGTCATTCCTTTCGTATCACTCTATTGCGCTTAACTTCGCATCGCTCCCTCGCACCTAACTTCATATCGATCCTTTATAACTGCTTCGTATCGATAAGAACTTATGCTCTTCGTATCGATAAGTCAAAGGCCATATCGTATCGCTTATTCTTTGGGTTTCGTATCGATGTGAGGTGTTGATTTCGTATCGATCTGTGGCTGATCGATACGAAGCATGTTAGGCAGTGGATCGATACGAAATGGACTCACATGTTACTTCTGATGGACATGAGGTGGGTCTGCCTAGATGGATACGAAGTGAGTTTGTCTGGATGGATACAAAGTGAGTTTGGCTGGATGGATACGAAGAGAGCTAACCCGGATGGATACGAATGAAGTCGGTTTTATTGGTTTGCATCGATCGTAACTTGAGCATACGAACTCCGATTGACTTGAAATTTGGAACATTGACTTTCATAGCTTTGATTGTCATGTCATGTTAATTGTAGCTCAATCCAGACTCGGGCAAAATTTACCGGCATCCATAGTGAACCTGTTGTATAACCGTTTTAGAGGATGAACTATCTTTAATTTCTATTCAACTTCTTGGTGTCATGGCCTTTCCAAAAGACGGTATAACATTTTCCCCCCAAAGTACGTCTTGTGTAAACATGACGTGCTTTGAGAAGCTGCAATCTTCATTTTGAAAAGTTTTATCCGACCTGTTGAGTAGTTGTCTTTTTGTCGAAAGATATAACCTTTGATTGATTTTCAATAACATAGATAATGAGTTGTTGACTGCCAATTGTTGTACTGTTCACTGTTGTTCGTTGTTGTAATTGTCGTCAGTTGAGCATTCGCTTCCTGTGAATTTTAAAAATTGGACGTTAGTCTGCCATACATGCATGTACATTAACCTGACTCCCGTTAACGTTCATACGTTCACGAGTCGTTATCAGTTTTCTTGCATCGAATTCCGTATCGATCCTCTCCTGAATCGATGTGAAATTCGAGTTGTAACAACGCTTGATGGTTGTTTTAGAGTGTCTCTTCGTATCGATCCTCTCCTGGATCGATGTGAAAAATTGAAAAATTATTTTCGTATCGATGGCGATCGACATGGATTGGTTGTTTTTTTACATGCCACATATCGGTGGATACGAGTACTAGTGGACCTCAGAGTAATGGATACGAAGTTGTTGTTTTGCATCGATGGATCGTTGATGGGTCGGAATTGTCTAAGCAAGTCTTCGCGGTCTTGTTCGTATCGATGAGAACCGATGGACACGAACAACTGTGGTCTGAATCAATGATAAATGGATACGAATAGGTTACTGTGTATCGGTGAAATTGTCGATGGGTACGAATTTTTTGAAGGCTTCAAAGTAATGGATTCGAAGTGATCATTATGTATCGATAAATGGTTGATGGATACGAAGAGGTTGCTTCACATCGGTTATTGTGTAGATCTCTTCAACAGGTAGGTTTGTACTGGGATACTAATCGTCACTTCCTTTGGATCGAACCTATATAAATACTTTCTGGACTTAGAAAAATTTCACTTGCCATCATTTTATTTTCTGCTTTCGTATCGATAGAGCACTCGAGAAATGAGAACTGTCTTCGTCACAAATTGACTAACTCTTTATTCCTTTGAACCGATTGTTCAACTTAGGTAATTAACCAATCCATTCCATTCTAAAATGATGAGACTCAAGTTTCAATGTTAATTCATTCAAAGTTGTGGCCGATTCCGGCGACGTCGCTACCGGAGTTGGGTTGGAGCAAGGTTGAGGAAGGAGTAATGGCATTCAAGCAGCTTGGGGAAGAAGGCCGACTGATGGATACGAAGTGGAATGTTGCAACATTGGGAAGTAGCTTGTATCGATCTGAGAATACTAGAAGTTCATATCGATCTGGAAGTGCTGAATGGAAGGGTGAGATTCACATCGATTGAAAATGGTAGGAGTTTGTATCGATCTGGAGTGATCGATACGAAGAGTTAGGCCGTGTGATCGAAAGTCCTGGCCCTGGTGATCAATACAAAGACTAGGCTGATGATCGATGCGAAGTGGAAGGTTTAAGATCGATACGAAGCCCAGTCTTACCTGACCAATACGAAATTGAGCTTTTGTTGAACGATCCAAGTTTAAACCTTGATGGATACGAAATCTTGTGCATACTCGATTCTGACTCCGACGAGCTTCAGCCTCGAATATCTGGACTTAACTGTTAAATTGCATATTTGACTGCCCTTCGAAGCTCTTCGATGGAACTATAACTTGAAAAAATTTAACAAACTTTAACTCAAATCGGTCTCTAAAGTCTGGATGGCATGGTTGTGACGGTCAGCGATGACGGTCACTCTAATTGAATTCTGAAGTCTTGTCATTTGAACATTTGCTTTAATTTTGAAAAATTTCTTAAGTATTATATTGCACTGCACAAGGCATTCACGCACTTCACACTGGGGAACACGTAGGCTTATTATCATCTAATGATGGTTTTTACTGAGTTGATTAGTTATGGAACTCGGGAGTTCTCAACAGCAGGAAACTCAAAGTTCATCTTCTCCGATAATAGAGATGCCGACCATTGCAGCCGAAGTAATAGGACCATCTCTGGACGAGCTGCCAGGAGCAAATTTTATCTTGAATCCCCAAGATTCTATGCCATCCAATATCTCTATAGATATGTTGGGGTGAATATGCCTAAGACACGGTCTACCATTAGACGACGTTCTACTTCCAAGACAAAATGACAGGCCACATGCTCCCCCAGAAGGATTCACAGCCTTTAATCGACATTCATACATAGCGGGAACTGTTCTTCCATTCAACCAGTATATTTGAGAAGTGTTGGCTTTCTTTAGAATCGCTCCATCGCAATTACATCCAAATGGATATGCACCGTTGAACAGTCTATTCATTGTTTTTATGGAACATCTCTTTCGACCCCCGACTTCAGAGGAAGTCAGATACTTGTTTAATGTCAAGAGTCAGGGAGACAATCCTTCATTCATGTTTCTAGAGGCAGTTAGGAATTGCCAAGTGGTGACGGGATCCTGGATCAGGCTTAGCTACTTTAAGACGGAGTGGTTCTATGTCTGATGCCCTTTAGGGTTTTCCAGTCGGTGGTTAGTCAGACGTAAGTGATGCAATTTTCCCAATAGCTAATGAGATAGTCATAACTGACATTGAAACTAATATCTTCTTTCCTTTACAGCCGCAATTCCACGTCCTGAAGGTGCTCACTTTAAATAAATAGTACAGATTCTTCAGGAAGTCCCGGGCGAGATGAGAGAAATTAACTTGGTGCTTACCGATAGAAACTGGAGAATTGTTGGGCTAATCGATAAAAACTAGAGCATAAGACTTGAGGGACTGCTTAGGGCAGCTCCGGCCAGACAGGCTAAACATAAAGCGCCTGGGATCGTAATAGCCGAGGAGGGTGATGACGGACCCGTAGCCGGGCCTCCTAATAGTTTTCAGGATTTAGAGGGAATTAGGAAAGGCAAGACCGCATCACATAAGCATCCTAAGTCTTTGAGAATCCTTGGTTGTGTCCCAGCCAGCCTCCGGTGTTAGAATTTCGGAGGCTCCTCCCTCGCAAATAGAGAATCCTTTTGAAGGGCTTGCCGACATTCCAATTCCGGACTATATGTCGCTCTAACACGACACCGGATTGGAAGGACTTCAAAGTGCCTTAGATTTAAGCGAGTCACTTCCTATAAGTGTGGCCGACATATCCGGTTGGTCAGAGAGTTTAACACATGCATACATACACTTCACGGCACTACACGATTTCCAATCATAAGTTATTCATTTCTGGAGATTACTGATGTCACATACCGAAATTTTCGACTTTCGAAAATTCGACATCGATACTCACTTTATCGACTGTCGAGCAATCGAGTGCCGGAAACTCCAATAGTGAGGGTTTAAGAAAGAAGAAAAAGGCAGAAGAAGAAGACAGAAGAAGAAGGAAGAAGAGAAGAACAACACAGAACAACATCAGAACAGAAAACAATATCAGAATCTTACACATCGCAGCGGAACAATATATAATAGATAAATGAATAATCTTTAAAACAAAGAACTATATCATTTTATACATACATCAATCATCAGAGTCAATATGCAACTCAGTACAACAATGGACAGTTTTATACTTGTCCTCATACAGAATACACAGCGGAATAATACTATCAGATACAAATACTACGTCTCGTCATCCAGCTCATCTCCAAAGCTCCAGAATATCCAGAATATCCTGATAACCTAACTCTAGGCTGCCCGTGTGGAAATTGGTGGGCACCCAGAGTTTAGAAGGGAACAATAAACTCCGAGTCAGTCATGGTGACTGGTGTGAGATCGTAAAACAGTTATTCTTTATAACAACAAAATAATTTTTAAAGTCAATTCGCAATGCTTTTGGAAAATGAAACTACCATAAGACCTCCCGCCACACACACAATGCAAACGCAGAATTGGAGGATATTTCTTCTTATGATAGTCAAAGATGCTTACTATGCAAAATCAAGTCATTTTTGATATTATTATTAGTCCATAGTGTAGAAAACATTTCGAAAGTATAATATAAATCTTAGCCAGCATAGACATTTCGAACTATGCCTACTATAGCTACCATCCAAACAGTGGGGCGCCACCATAAGTGAATGATAGGTTCTATAACTAAATCCGTACAAGGCTCGTATTGTTTCTTTGGATTTCCAACAAATGGTCAGGCTAAGGAACTTCCTTTTCCACGATGGGTACGTCCCTGGAATAGACGACCCGAGAACCTAACCGGATCTCTGCCAACACAAGGCCGGGTTACCTCTGCAAAAATAGGTAACTACTGACACGCGTATGCCATCCCCCGATCGTCACCGATCTTCCCGAGGATCCCCGATTCGCAACAACCACAAAGAAATAAATTTTTTTCAGCAACCACAGAGGTTAAGTATCTGAGCTCCATACCATGATACCACCTTTATCCAGAAGGAATGACATACACTAAGGGGCGCTACTCCCTAGAACCTTGCTGCATCCTTCCTGTTTCGACCATTTCCGGGGTGTGAGGCTCGACGAAGTCTCGTCCACAAAGCTACGCTTTCTACAAAGCCCTGCTTCGGGTCAAACAAAATGATCAACCTATGATCACAAAGATATAAGATCAAACAAATGATCATATCGCAAATGATCAAACACTGATCACTTCACAGCAACACTCAGTATGCCACGTTACCAAATTGGGATATATCGCTGATGAATTTCAACTACATAACCTCTGAGCTCGTACGTCTCAGAGAAGGGTGTTAAGCTAAGAGAATAAATTCTCTGCCACCAACATAAATGTATTTGAAAGAAATCAGCTTTATATCTCAAATTGTAACGTCAGACATACAATCCATACAAGTCTGTTCCGGGATCGAACAGAACCGAAGGCACTTCTCACGAAGCCCTTGCATATCCGGATAATTTTCTAATCACGTCCGGACTTCCCGTCACTAAGGGTGATAAAACCTCTAAATCGGAGATCAGCCGATGTAGAGTAACTCGACGGTAATCCTTCCGTTTTCAAAAATATCCGGTCTTCAACACCGGTCTTCGAATGCAATTCATAACGACGTATCACATATTCGGAATGGGTTATACGACCCCATGGTCCTTTCCCGGCTAACCCGAATAGTGAGCGATTATTCAAAAATAAGTGTGGCATTCAAATTCATCCAATTCACAACAAATACCTATCTAAAGGTAATTATTGATAGTCGGTTATTTAACTATCAATAAAAATGCGCAACATCATCAGATTCCAAATAATTTTCCAAATAATTTTATCATCAAAAATATCTTACTAGACAATAATTTCCACACTTCAAAAATAAATCAACGTTTATTTTTAAACAGATTTCCATTTCTTTTATAAATTCCATATTGAATTTATACTTTCGAATATCTACTGATATTCGATTTTCAAATCGTTTTCAAATATTCATTTTCATTTTATCTTTAAGAAGATAAAATCTCAAAACGTTTCATTTCATTTTGGAAAACATTCCATACTTATTTAATAATAAGTGTTTCACAAATCTTTTATTTTCAACATTTGAAAATATTCGATATACTTAAATCAAATTAAGTATATATTTCATTCTTTAAGGAAATCTATTTTCTATAACAACATCAATTTGAGTCAAAACGAATGTTACGTAAAACATCGTTACGACGACTCAAAATCACTAGTATAGGGATTCGAAATTAAGATAGATATGTAAATCCCAATACTAGATAAAAACATTTCCTTTCGGAAATCATTTACTATAACAACAGTGCTATAGTCCATCATTTCCTTATTTCTCGAAAACGTCTATTTCAACAATGAACGTTGAAATCTATGCTTTCGATTCATAATACATTTTAAAAACATCTTTAAAATGTTTACTTCATTTTTAATGTCACTTCTTCAAAAATGAATCCATTTTACTTAACAATATATTCACTGTCCAAAATCGTGAATATACTTCACTAACCACATTTTCAAAAATCTCTACACATTTTATTTCAATAAAAATTCGCTATTCAAAAATTGCGAATATATCTTCTTCAATAATTTCCTATATATAATTTATCAAATTCAATCGATTTCGAATTTATAAAACGAAGTTTATAAATTCTATTTCTGTTTTAATAACAACTTCAACTTATAAATCTTCTTTTTATTAACTTCTATATTTTACTTATCAAAATAAGTGATTTCGGATTTATAAACAACTTTTATAAATTTCAATTCTATTTGTAAAAACTTCAATACCAAATCAATTTCAATATTGATTTCTAAATTTATTTTCAACTTTAAATAAAATTTCCATACTGATTTCTCAAAAATTCATTTCCAAATATTAAATCAATTACAGATTGATTTCTAATTTTATTTATCACTACTAAATAAATTCCTTATTTTTCTCAAATTATTCAATATTCTGTTTTTAAATGGATTCTTCAAATTGAAATCATTTTACATTGATTCCCCAAATTATTTCAATTTACCAATTGAATTCCTAAAGGGATTTCCAACTTATCTCCTTTTAGATAAATTCCTCTTTAAGAAAATAAATTCCTTTATCTTTTTTCAAACTATTTAGAAATCCAATTTTAATTAAATTCTTCAATTTAAAAATCACTATTATACGAAATTCATTTATTTAACATCTTCACTTTATTCTGGAATTTATTCAATACGATTATAAAAATTTACTTTTTATACTTTAAAAATTCCTTTCTTCAAAATTTCTTCAATTTCAAAAATTGATTCACTTAGAAATTTTTATTTTGATTTCAAAAATTAAATTTCGTTTATTTTTGGAATCCAATGATATCAAACATCCATTCAGCTAAATTTTAGCTTTCAAACAATTTCCAGACATTAATTCAATAACATCAATAATCATTCACAGATTATCACATCACAGTAGAAATAAATTCAATCAATGTGAGGGGTCCAGTTGGATCCCTCCAACCTGTTTTCCTGCATCCAAAGATGTTAGCACAATACCAATTCCGCTCCAGTACGGAATTATCACGGTATATGGGTTTTATAAAAATCCGCTTACTAACGGCGCAATAGGGTCTCATCCGCTATACGAGGCGGCAAATCATCAATCCAATATATACATATGCCAATATGTATATATTACTATATATAGATATATATCCTACCATATCTAATATCACATCCAAACAACAATCAATAACTGCAAACATCAATTTTTTTGAGTGAGAGAAATCTCACCTTAGCTTTTAAATTTGCCATCCATTCCCATCTCAGTTTGTTTTCTTCCATTCTTAACCTTGTATAAACAATTTTATACAAATCATAAATATTCGAATTAAATCGAAAAATCAATTTTTATTTGGTAATTTTAATGATTCAATAATCTCATTTCAAACTAATTCTCCTTAACAAATTTATTTAACTAAGGTTTTAGTTTAAAAATTAAATTTTTTTTTTCTTTCTTTAATCATTTCTAACAATAAATTAAACAGATTTCTTTCCTTTAAATAAAGTTATCTGTAAGGACCAAACAAATTAAATAGATAAATCGAACAAATTACCTACCAAATTCAATAGATTAAATATGTGTACAAATCTTTATTTATCTATAATATTCCATGTTTACTGTTTACAGCTTTGCACATATATTTCTTTAAGTACCTTATCTACATATTTTTATCTTTACCGTAAATCGAAAGCAAAATAAATTTTTATACCTAACTGTAAATTAAAACATTATTTTCTTTCTTCCAAAGTTTATCTATATATTTTAAACAGAATTTTTTTTTTATCCTACTGTTTAAATCCTCTAATGAACGAAATGAGAATCAACAGTTTATTTTCTTCATTTGATTAAAGGTTTTTTGTTTCTTTCTTGAGTAAATAAATAAATACAACCCTTAAACCAATTTTACCTCAAAATCGAACAGGAAAAGAATCGAGACTGCTTTGAACCAGAATGAGCTCAACGCTCACCTCCACTCCCACGCCAATGTCGACGAACCCAGCTCGCTTCCCCCTCGCTCGAGATCGCCGCGACTAGCTCGCGAGTCTCCCTCAACGTCACACCCACGAATCCCAATCCGTGACACCACCATTGGCCTCGCGAACGACACTCGCGCCCTGTCCTCAGTCTCGCGCGCTCACCACCACGACATCGCACGCGAGAACGACTCGAAACCCCACGCCTGCCTTGCCTCGCGATGCCCCTACCTATGCTGCCTCTTCCAGTCACAGTCGCAATTTCCAGAACATCACACCCAGCGAGATAGCGACTCGCGACACAAACCCCTATCAGCATCGTCGCTGCCCACACGTGCTTCCGCCAACCCCTCGAGTTAAAACCCTACCGCCTTCGTTGCGACTTCGGCAATGCTCGAACTCGAGCTCGTGGTCTCCAATTCGCTCGACCGCGATTTTATTTATTTTACTGAAGAAATTTTTTTCAAAGAGGAGCTCGGCTGTTATTTGATTTTGAACGAGCGGCCATTACTTTGGTTATGGAACGAGAATTTTTAAATTTGAGCGAAAGGATTTCGATTTGAAGTTTTTACAGACGAGTGGCCATGCTTTGCACGATTTGTTCCTTGATTTCTGGCGTGTTCAAAGGGAAAAATCGTGGTGATGTTAACTGATATAAATACAAATTTTAAATTGAATTCGATTTGAAAATTCCCACGCGTTTATGTGTCGTATACTCACATAACAACTCCGAAAAATACGAAATTTGAAATCCGGTAACAATTCAATATTACGGACCCAATGGAACTGGTTTCGTCAAATTCCGAGACTGCGCCTCGGACGGCTATTTTTAAATATCGATTCGAACGATAAATTTCAAAACTGAACGAAACACTTTGAAATACAATTCTGAAGTTTCTATTATCTTCATTATTATCATTACGAATTTTAAAAGCTTTTGGAAATATTTTTCTTCAGCTTATGATTGAAGATTTGAAATTTTATTCACCTTACAATAGATTAAATTTTATAATTTAATCGTCAAATTCAAAGTTATATTCGGGATTCAAATTAAATCATCGTTCAAATATTTAAAATTAATTAAATATTTTCAATTTAATTTGTTCAAAATTCTGGGTCGTTACAAACTTCCCTCCTTAAAAGAATTTAGTCCTCGAAATTACAAGTTAGGAAAAAATGTCCTTAACTCGTCTACTATCTTCACAGTTCTACAGTTTTTATCAAATTATCGAAACAAATCTTTCTACTAAAGATTCATTATTAATCCAACCAACTTTCTAAACCTTTTCAAAATCTTCAAACATCATTGTTTACTTCAAAATTCAAATTTAAATTCAAATTTAAACTTAAACTTTCAAAATTTTCTCAAAAATTTTCTAACACTCGGAATTTTCGAAAAATTTCGCCAGCGTCTCCTTTGCGCGGCTAATACGGCACGACTACAAAACGTCCCTACGGACTCTCAGATTTCAAAAAGAAAAAGAAAAAAGCCAAGCGGCTAGACAAGAAATCAGCAAATCTCATATAGAAATTGAAATACTTACCTTTTTCGAGCAATTCAAATTTATCTTTGCAATTTAATTCCAATTCCTTTTATAACACATGTATGTCTTACTAGCCATAATATCTAGTTACAACATATTCAAACCATTTTGCAAATTCGATTACAAAATTTCCAATATAAACTACTTATATCATCTCTAAATTCGCTATTGAAGTTACATATTCTTTTCATTCAATTTTACATTTCAATCTAATTTGGATTCAGTTTACAATTTCAATTCTATTTGAATTCAATTTTATCTTCTATCCTGAATATTGAATTATCTTTAGTTCACTTCATTTGCAATTGATTCCATTCAATTTATTCATTCACTAATTCATTTACATTAGACTGATTCAACATTCAATTAGTCCAATAGCTTAATTCATTTATCAATCCAATTCAGATTCTCAATTTTATTTAACTTTACCAAGGTCAAATTTCATCACTTAATCAAAATCACATTTCATTTTGCTTAATAAAATTGTTTAACCACTTTTTAACAATTCGTTTCACTTCTATTTTCTCATTTTATAAGTTATATAACTTATATTCAAAATTACCACTTGGATTTTTTTATTTTTTTTATTTTATTGATTCACTTATACTTACTTTGATTTAACTTCATTCTTTAAGCTAAATTTATTCTATCAAAATTCAAATTGTATAAGTTATCAACTTATTTCTTATTTCATAAATATTTTTATATAGCATTCCAGAGTCTTACCAACATTTTCAAAACCATTTTTGAAAACAATTCAAATTTTCTTTTGAATTCCAAAACAAAACCCAAATTTTCAAACAACCTCCATTTAAAACCATTTGGCAGCAATTCCTCTTTTGGAAACCCGAAAATGAACACCGGTGATGTCGCGATCATCATCGGAATTATTTTCCAGCGACCGAAAAGAGCTTAGAGCTTTTCATTCCTCCAAAATGCTTTTCAAAACCTTTGAAATTCATTTTCAAATCAAAAAGATTTAAACTTTCCAAATCTCAAAATTTTCAAATTCTTTTCAAAACATTTCCAAAAACTTCTCTGGAATTCCGTTTCAAATTACAATTCACATTTATAATTTACATTTACAAATTTCATTTTGTATGTGAATTCATTTCTTAACTTTAGAGTTATGATTTGAATTTCTTATTCAATTTCATATAATAATGATAACATTTCAATGTTATTATTTCCTAACAACCATGCATCCAAATACTATGATAATTCATAGAAATTTATTTCTTTTATATACAAAAATAGTTTTGGGTAAAATTATTTCATTCACCCTATTTAAAACAATACTGTGCCGAATTGTTCTATTCGAGTGTTTAGAGATCCCTATCAATGATCGTTAATTACTCGTATTGACCAGAATCCATATACCACTCAACAAATCAATCATCACAATATAAAACAATTTTTTTATTCACTAACAAATACGCACTCGTATCTATTATTACACTCAACTCATTCTAGAGTACTACTGACTCTATCTCTAATGAGTAACACCCAACAGAGCAGGGTTGTCGCTTAACCATATGCTCTGATACCACGCTGTCACATACCAAAATTTTCGACTTTCGAAAATTCGACATCGATACTCACTTTATCGACTGTCGAGCAATCGAGTGCCGGAAACTCCAATAGTGAGGGTTTAAGAAAGAAGAAAAAGGCAGAAGAAGAAGACAGAAGAAGAAGGAAGAAGAGAAGAACAACACAGAACAACATCAGAACAGAAAACAATATCAGAATCTTACACATCGCAGCGGAACAATATATAATAGATAAATGAATAATCTTTAAAACAAAGAACTATATCATTTTATACATACATCAATCATCAGAGTCAATATGCAACTCAGTACAACAATGGACAGTTTTATACTTGTCCTCATACAGAATACACAACGGAATAATACTATCAGATACAAATACTACGTCTCGTCATCCAGCTCATCTCCAAAGCTCCAGAATATCCAGAATATCCTGATAACCTAACTCTAGGCTGCCCGTGTGGAAATTGGTGGGCACCCAGAGTTTAGAAGGGAACAATAAACTCCGAGTCAGTCATGGTGACTGGTGTGAGATCGTAAAACAGTTATTCTTTATAACAACAAAATAATTTTTAAAGTCAATTCGCAATGCTTTTGGAAAATGAAACTACCATAAGACCTCCCGCCACACACACAATGCAAACGCAGAATTGGAGGAGATTTCTTCTTATGATAGTCAAAGATGCTTACTATGCAAAATCAAGTCAATTTTGATATTATTATTAGTGCATAGTGTAGAAAACATTTCGAAAGTATAATATAAATCTTAGCCAGCATAGACATTTCGAACTATGCCTACTATAGCTACCATCCAAACAGTGGGGCGCCACCATAAGTGAATGATAGGTTCTACAACTAAATCCGTACAAGGCTCGTATTGTTTCTTTGGATTTCCAACAAATGGTCAGGCTAAGGAACTTCCTTTTCCACGATGGGTACGTCCCTGGAATAGACGACCCGAGAACCTAACCGGATCTCTGCCAACACAAGGTCGGGTTACCTCTGCAAAAATAGGTAACTATTGACACGCGTATGCCATCCCCCGATCGTCACCGATCTTCCCAAGGATCCCCGATTCCTAACAACCACAAAGAAATAAAATTTTTTCAGCAACCACTGAGGTTAAGTATCTGAGCTCCATACCATGATACCACCTTTATCCAGAAGGAATGACATACACTAAGGGGCGCTACTCCCTAGAACCTTGCTGCATCCTTCCTGTTTCGACCATTTTCGGGGTGTGAGGCTCGACGAAGTCTCGTCCACAAAGCTACGCTTTCTACAAAGCCCTGCTTCGGGTCAAACAAAATGATCAACCTATGATCACAAAGATATAAGATCAAACAAATGATCATATCGCAAATGATCAAACACTGATCACTTCACAGCAACACTCAGTATGCCACGTTACCAAATTGGGATATATCACTGATGAATTTCAACTACATAACCTCTGAGCTCGTACGTCTCAGAGAAGGGTGTTAAGCTAAGAGAATAAATTCTCCGCCACCAACAGAAATGTATTTGAAAGAAATCAGCTTTATATCTCAAATTGTAACGTCAGACATACAATCCATACAAGTCTGTTCCGGGATCGAACAGAACCGAAGGCACTTCTCACGAAGCCCTTGCATATCCGGATAATTTTCTAATCATGTCCGGACTTCCCGTCACTAAGGGTGATAAAACCTCTAAATCGGAGATCAGCCGATGTAGAGTAACTCGACGGTAATCCTTCCGTTTTCAAAAATATCCGGTCTTCAACACCGGTCTTCGAATGCAATTCATAACGACGTATCACATATTCGGAATGGGTTATACGACCCCATGGTCCTTTCCCGGCTAACCCGAATAGTGAGCGATTATTCAAAAATAAGTGTGGCATTCAAATTCATCCAATTCACAACAAATACCTATCTAAAGGTAATTATTGATAGTCGGTTATTTAACTATCAATAAAAATGCGCAACATCATCAGATTCCAAATAATTTTCCAAATAATTTTATCTTCAAAAATATCTTACTAGACAATAATTTCCACACTTCAAAAATAAATCAACGTTTATTTTTAAACAGATTTCCATTTCTTTTATAAATTCCATATTGAATTTATACTTTCGAATATCTACTGATATTCGATTTTCAAATCGTTTTCAAATATTCATTTTCATTTTATCTTTAAGAAGATAAAATCTCAAAACGTTTCATTTCATTTTGGAAAACATTCCATACTTATTTAATAATAAGTGTTTCACAAATCTTTTATTTTCAACATTTGAAAATATTCGATATACTTAAATCAAATTAAGTATATATTTCATTCTTTAAGGAAATCTATTTTCTATAACAACATCAATTTGAGTCAAAACGAATGTTACGTAAAACATCGTTACGACGACTCAAAATCACTAGTATAGGGATTCGAAATTAAGATAGATATGTAAATCCCAATACTAGATAAAAACATTTCCTTTCGGAAATCATTTACTATAACAATAGTGCTATAGTCCATCATTTCCTTATTTCTCGAAAACGTCTATTTCAACAATGAACGTTGAAATCTATGCTTTCGATTCATAATACATTTTAAAAACATCTTTAAAATGTTTACTTCATTTTTAATGTCACTTCTTCAAAAATGAATCCATTTTACTTAACAATATATTCACTGTCCAAAATCGTGAATATACTTCACTAACCACATTTTCAAAAATCTCTACACATTTTATTTCAATAAAAATTCGCTATTCAAAAATTGCGAATATATCTTCTTCAATAATTTCCTATATATAATTTATCAAATTCAATCGATTTCGAATTTATAAAACGAAGTTTATAAATTCTATTTCTGTTTTAATAACAACTTCAACTTATAAATCTTCTTTTTATTAACTTCTATATTTTACTTATCAAAATAAGTGATTTCGGATTTATAAACAACTTTTATAAATTTCAATTCTATTTGTAAAAACTTCAATACCAAATCAATTTCAATATTGATTTCTAAATTTATTTTCAACTTTAAATAAAATTTCCATACTGATTTCTCAAAAATTCATTTCCAAATATTAAATCAATTACAGATTGATTTCTAATTTTATTTATCACTACTAAATAAATTCCTTATTTTTCTCAAATTATTCAATATTCTGTTTTTAAATGGATTCTTCAAATTGAAATCATTTTACATTGATTCCCCAAATTATTTCAATTTACCAATTGAATTCCTAAAGGGATTTCCAACTTATCTCCTTTTAGATAAATTCCTCTTTAAGAAAATAAATTCCTTTATCTTTTTTCAAACTATTTAGAAATCCAATTTTAATTAAATTCTTCAATTTAAAAATCACTATTATACGAAATTCATTTATTTAACATCTTCACTTTATTCTGGAATTTATTCAATACGATTATAAAAATTTACTTTTTATACTTTAAAAATTCCTTTCTTCAAAATTTCTTCAATTTCAAAAATTGATTCACTTAGAAATTTTTATTTTGATTTCAAAAATTAAATTTCGTTTATTTTTGGAATCCAATGATATCAAACATCCATTCAGCTAAATTTTAGCTTTCAAACACTTTCCAGACATCAATTCAATAACATCAATAATCATTCACAGATTATCACATCACAGTAGAAATAAATTCAATCAATGTGAGGGGTCCAGTTGGATCCCTCCAACCTGTTTTCCTGCATCCAAAGATGTTAGCACAATACCAATTCCGCTCCAGTACGGAATTATCGCGGTATATGGGTTTTATAAAAATCCGCTTACTAACGGCGCAATAGGGTCTCATCCGCTATACGAGGCGGCAAATCATCAATCCAATATATACATATGCCAATATGTATATATTGCTATATATAGATATATATCCTACCATATCTTATATCACATCCAAACAACAATCAATAACTACAAACATCAATTTTTTTGAGTGAGAGAAATCTCACCTTAGCTTTTAAATTTGCCATCCATTCCCATCTCAGTTTGTTTTCTTCCATTCTTAACCTTGTATAAACAATTTTATACAAATCATAAATATTCGAATTAAATCGAAAAATCAATTTTTATTTGGTAATTTTAATGATTCAATAATCTCATTTCAAACTAATTCTCCTTAACAAATTTATTTAACTAAGGTTTTAGTTTAAAAATTAAATTTTTTTTTCTTTCTTTAATCATTTCTAACAATAAATTAAACAGATTTCTTTCCTTTAAATAAAGTTATCTGTAAGGACCAAACGAATTAAATAGATAAATCGAACAAATTACCTACCAAATTCAATAGATTAAATATGTGTACAAATCTTTATTTATCTATAATATTCCATGTTTACTGTTTACAGCTTTGCACATATATTTCTTTAAGTACCTTATCTACATATTTTTATCTTTACCGTAAATCGAAAGCAAAATAAATTTTTATACCTAACTGTAAATTAAAACATTATTTTCTTTCTTCCAAAGTTTATCTATATATTTTAAACAGAATTGTTTTTTTTATCCTGCTGTTTAAATCCTCTAATGAACGAAATGAGAATCAACAGTTTATTTTCTTCATTTGATTAAAGGTTTTTTGTTTCTTTCTTGAGTAAATAAATAAATACAACCCTTAAACCAATTTTACCTCAAAATCGAACAGGAAAAGAATCGAGACTGCTTTGAACCAGAATGAGCTCAACGCTCACCTCCACTCCCACGCCAATGTCGACGAACCCAGCTCGCTTCCCCCTCGCTCGAGATCGCCGCGACTAGCTCGCGAGTCTCTCTCAACGGCACACCCACGAATCCCAATCCGTGACACCACCATTAGCCTCGCGAACGACACTCGCGCCCTGTCCTCAGTCTCGCGCGCTCACCACCACGACATCGCACGCGAGAACGACTCGAAACCCCACGCCTGCCTTGCCTCGCGATGCCCCTACCTATGCTGCCTCTTCCAGTCACAGTCGCAATTTCCAGAACATCACACCCAGCGCGATAGCGACTCGCGACACAAACCCCTATCAGCATCGTCGCTGCCCACACGTGCTTCCGCCAACCCCTCGAGTTAAAACCCTACCGCCTTCGTTGCGACTTCGGCAATGCTCGAACTCGAGCTCGTGGTCTCCAATTCGCTCGACCGCGATTTTATTTATTTTACTGAAGAAAAATTTTTCAAAGAGGAGCTCGGCTGTTATTTGATTTTGAACGAGCGGCCATTACTTTGGTTATGGAACGAGAATTTTTAAATTTGAGCGAAAGGATTTCGATTTGAAGTTTTTACAGACGAGTGGCCATGCTTTGCACGATTTGTTCCTTGATTTCTGGCGTGTTCAAAGGGAAAAATCGTGGTGATGTTAACTGATATAAATACAAATTTTAAATTGAATTCGATTTGAAAATTCCCACGCGTTTATGTGTCGTATACTCACATAACAACTCCGAAAAATACGAAATTTGAAATCCGGTAACAATTCAATATTACGGACCCAATGGAACTGGTTTCGTCAAATTCCGAGACTGCGCCTCGAACGGCTATTTTTAAATATCGATTCAAACGATAAATTTCAAAACTGAACGAAACACTTTGAAATACAATTCTGAAGTTTCTATTATCTTCATTATTATCATTACGAATTTTAAAAGCTTTTGGAAATATTTTTCTTCAGCTTATGATTGAAGATTCGAAATTTTATTCACCTTACAATAGATTAAATTTTATAATTTAATCGTCAAATTCAAAGTTATATTCGGGATTCAAATTAAATCATCGTTCAAATATTTAAAATTAATTAAATATTTTCAATTTAATTTGTTCAAAATTCTGGGTCGTTACAACTGATTTTGCTTTTCTTTCTATTTTATAGATACGATGATTAGGCGAGAATCTATGCTAGGAAGTCTTCACTCGGCATGCCAGTCATCCAGTTCATACTATGAGTCCCGCGGAAGGGAGGCTGATAGAGATCGCGATCGCGGTTATTCCAAACATTATGAGAGGGAGAGGGATAGAGATAGAGAATGCAGACATCGATCCCGATCACGTTCTCCACCTCCTCGAGCTCGAACACTACCCTCTGGTCATGGGAAACAACCCTTAGAGCCTCCATGCCAAAAACCGTCTTCTCAAGCTCCCAGGTCTGATTCACAGCGTCGTAGAACCGAGGCTGAAACTTCCGCTATCATTGAACAAGCCATCACCGAGCCCACTGGGGAAGGAGCGATCAAAATTGCCCAGTTGAAAAAAGACTTCCCAAATATTTGTTTCAACGGCTTCGTCTTCCCTCCGCATTTAAAGAGAATTCCAATTGAAGCAGAGCAAACTATGCATGACTACATCCATGATGTCTATATCCAATATCGAGAGTGAATGAAGATTGCGGATAAAGTCTCGGCGGTGGCCTTCGAGCGAGTGAAAACGATCGAGAAGTTAGAAACTGATCTTGCTCAAAAGGACCGCAAAATTCAAGTGCTTCACGATGAAAGCGAGTCTTCCAGGAAAACGGAAATGGAGGCAAATAAGAAAGCCGACGAGGTAAATCAGTCTATGGAGAGGATGCGACAGATGCATTTTGCCTTGGTTGAGGAAATGGGCCACCGAAATACCACTATTATGGTCGAAAGGGATGTTGCGGTGAAGGAACTTAAAGAGCTTAAGGCCAAATTCATTGAAATCATCAAGGAGAAAGACGATGCTAATAAGGCTGCTCAGGATGCATGTGAACAAGCTGTGGTGCTCCGGGATGAGAGGGATGCGACAGCACTTAAAATTCAGAAAGCCGAGGCAAAGATTGAGAGCAAAGTGAGGATGGTAGAGACCAGGTTAGAGGCCGATATCGAAGATCTTCTTGTCTTATACAATGCCAACGTTTTGAAGCACAAAAACCTGACCTGGCTCGATAACTATCCATCACGCTTGTATAATGCTTGGGGTCGATTAGTGGAAGATGAGAAGGCTGAACGACAAGCAGAATCAGTCGATGAGTTTGAACTTGAAAACCGGGTGCTGAGTGAGGATGAAAGAAAAGTTCTCCACGACATCAGGATTGCATATGAAAAGGAGAAACTTAGCACTCAACACTCGAAGGCCGGAGAAGGTTCTAGTGTTGAGCACCATGATGTTGGTTCTGAAACTCTTGCGCCAACTCAGCCTGAATCTATATCTGTGGTTGATCCTCAGTCCGTTCCTGCTTATAATCCTGATCAACCACATTATCTCTAGTTCACGAGCACATCACTGAAGCTGCTCCTGTTCTGCCTGCAAGTCATTCTGAGGAAGGTATTCTGAACATCTCTTGTGCTCATTCAGTGTGGGAAGCGTTACTTGAAGCAATCACTAATAACTTTTTCTTTATCTCTATTCAGTGATAGGAGCTTCATCTGCCATGCCTCCTGCAACCCAAGAGTTGTATCACGAGCAGGAGGCTATCATAACGAAAGCGACCACGACAACGGCTACTGCACCTATGGATGGGGTATAAGGGAGCACACTTACTTTCGATGAACAGATGATGGAGGAACTTCTCGGTCATCACAGTGACCCCTTTGTTGATCTGCCGTTTGTTATGAGTGGAGGCGCACCTATGACTAGCTCCTTGGGCCCAACTACCAGCGTTCTCGGTGAGGCTCAGACAATTCACGAAGAGGAGATAATAGCCGAAATTAATGTCGAGATGGAAGTAGCTGAGCGGGCTAGTAGCTTTGGAGGTGGGATGGCGGGCCCTGGTCCAGCCCCTTTACGAATGATTTCCCCTGGTGGAAAGGTCATCGACACAAGTGTGCCTCCTCCGCCTGCTAACATTGATCCTATCCCTCCGACCCCTCCTTCAGGAAGCATTCAAATCCATGTGAGTTTGGAGGAGGAAGTTAACATAATGCCCCCGACTGGAGATCAACCGCCAAAAGGCAAGGGCTCGAAGAGAAAGCCAAGCGGTGAATCCAGCGGGTCAACTCCGAAGAAGAAGCCGAGAAAAAAGAAAGAATAGATATGTCTTTTCATTTCATTTTTGGTAGATAGATAGGAATCTACTTTTGCTTTCTGTAGGCCGTGTATAGATGTGGGTTCGGCCCCCGCTAGTAGGTTTTTTGGTAAAATTTTGTACTTACTATTCTCTTCCAAAGAATGGTTGAAATAAAACTTTATTTTGCCTTCAGCTTAGTTTGTGTCCATCTTTAAAATATTTCAGCGCTCAAACTTTCATTCAATGCTCTTGTGGAGTTTTAGTCTTTAAATCGGACCTGAGTTTAGTTGCTAAGTTCTGGGGCTACGGCTTCGGGTCGCGATCGAGCGTTAAGTTGAATCTCGATATTGCACTGTTTCAGTTAGTGGCTGGTACTTAAGTTCTTCCCCCAGTTCCTGGGATAAGTTGAAAAGATTGGTTAACAATCGTTATTTGCCTTTAATACGTCGAACTTAACTTCGTTGAAGCAGGACTGAAACAAGATGAGTTTAGGTGGTTAAATCACACTTGCTCATCTATTGGTGATCGCATCCATGCTCTGTGGATTGTACTTGTAGATCGACGGTCGATTATGCCCGCTTGAGATTTAGAGATACCCACGCTTCGGGGACTAGAGTTATTTTATGTGCGATCAGTCATGCTCTTTTGATGTTTAGAACTCTGTCCATGCTCTGGGGACTTAGATTGACTCGTGGGTGATCAGTCACACCTGATTCATGTTTATATTCCGGTTCGCACTCTAGTAATCCCGGGTTAGTTGATGTTTATACTCTGGTTCACACTCTGGGAATCCGAAGTTAGTTGATGTTTATACTCCGGTTCGCACTCTGAGAATCTAGAGTTAGTTGATGGGTGGTCAATTACACCCGCTTGGTATTTATGTTTATACTCCAGTTCGCACTCCGGGAATTTGGAGTTGGCCGACAGATGGTCAGTCACATCTTTTTAGGCTTTAGGATTTCGTTCGCACTCCGAGAACAACGAATCTATCAAGATCATGGATGGTCAGCTCACATCCACCCTGAGTTAACAAGCGAGGTCGTTAGATGGACGGATCCATCCTCCTCAAACTTGGTTAAATACAATAAAAGTCGTTAGGTGGACGGATCCACCCACTTCGAAACCGCATTTAGAGGTTTATACTCCAGTTCGCACTCTGGGAATCTGCAGTTAGTTAGAGAATTGTCGTGTATCAATCCTCTTTTGGCTTCGGTGTGATGACTTGTCCCCGAGCTCGGGTTTCACTTAGTGAGTGACCGGTCGTATCACAATCACTCCCTATTTGAATAAATCCCACCATATGCTGGAACTTAGCTCTCCGTGCATAGTGATGGTCGTATGACACATTGCAAAAAATCACAGCTCTGGCTCGAAGAGATTGCATTTTATTGCTGAAATAAGAAAATACAGCAAAGTCAGTTGCCTTATTACAAATTCAAATTTCGAATTGCATAAACAAATTGCAAATGAAAAATAGACTGAATAAATAAACAGAGCCTATTATGTGTAGTAGCGACGTAGACTTTCGCTGTTCCAGGCTCTCGACAGAATGAGACTGTCAATGGTCGATAATTTGAATGTGCCATCTCCGAGCTTTCATTCAATGACATATGGCCCTTCCCACGTTGGCTTCATATGTGAAGGAATCGGGTAAATTCTCTTAAGGACGAGATCGCCGAGCTCGAAGGTTCGGGGTCGCACCTTGGCATTGTATAACTGGGCGACTCGACTTCGGTATGCGACTGCCCTCAAATCAGCCTCTTCACACTTCTCATCCAATAAATCCAGAGATTCGGCAAGTAATATAGCATTCATTTTCGGTTCAAAATGAGTCACACGGTGAGAAGGTACTTCCATCTCGACTGGAATAACGGCTTTTGAACCGTAAGAAAGAGAGAATGGAGGTGGCCGGTCGTGGATTTATGGGTTGTCCGATAGGCCCATAAAGCCATAGGAACTTCATCGACCCATTTGCCCCCCCCCCCCGCCTTTTCCAGTAGTTTCTTCAGAATAGACTTTATAACTTTATTAACAGCTTCAACCGGTCCATTCGCTTGAGGGTGTGCAACTGTGGAGAACTTCCTCTGGATATGAAACCATTGACAGAAATTCTTACATTCAATATTGTCGAATTGGGCTCCGTTGTCTGTGAAATGGTGTGTGGGAGACCAAATCGGCAGATAATGTTGCGCACTACAAAATTGATCACTTTCTTTGTCGTGATTGTAGCAAGGGGTTCAGCTTCCGCCCACTTAGTAAAGTAATCAACTACGACGATGGCATACTTCGCACCACCTTTGGCTAGAGGTAAAGATCCAATCATGTCAATGCCCCATACTGCAAACAGCCATGGACTGACCATCTGAGTTATTTCGGTAGGTGGGGCTATAGGAATCCGAGCGTGTTTTTGACATCTGTCACATTTTCTGGCGTAGTCTGATGCGTCGCG
Source organism: Allium fistulosum (assembly GCA_030737815.1). Lineage (NCBI taxonomy): Eukaryota > Viridiplantae > Streptophyta > Magnoliopsida > Asparagales > Amaryllidaceae > Allium > Allium fistulosum. The sequence continues at coordinate 642,179,397 of CM060901.1, forward strand.
ATTTACAGTCGGCCAATAGTATCCATATCGGAGCACTTTCTTGGCAAGAGCTTGCCCCCCAGTGTGATCGCCGCATTCTCCTTCGTGTACATCATGCAATACTCGTTTGATCTCATCGTGAGCGATACACCAGAGTAAAGGATCAGAGTACCCTCTTCTATACATGACTCCATTCTGGATAGTGAACCGCGAAGCTTTTCGAAGAACTTGTCTCTTTTCACTCCTGCGCTCCGGCAGAGTCCCACGCTCGAGATAGTTTCTGAATGGATTATCCATGACTCCTTATTGGGAATGGCCTCAAATACCCAATCTATTCCCATCTGATCGATGCTCAGGGAAGATAATGTTTCCACGAGAACGATTCCCATTTGCTATGCCTCACCTGTACTGGCGTACTTTGCTAATGAATCAGCCTTCTGATTGCGCTCTCGGGGTACACAATAAAGGGCATAATAATCGAACTGATTCAATATCTCCTGAACCCGAGCAAGGTAAGCAGCCAGCCTTCGGTCCTTGGCCTGGTACTCCCCCCGAACTTGACACACGACCAACTGCAAATCACAATGAATCTCCAAAGCAACAATTCTTAAATCTCTGGCAAGTCTCAATCTAGCAAGTAGGGCTTCATATTCGGCTTCGTTGTTGGTCGCATGAAAATCGAACTTTAAAGCATAGCATATAGATCAGCCTTCTGGAGTTTCCAGCACAACTCCGGTGCTTGAGAAATGGTCATTTGATGCACCATCAGCATGAAGCTTCCAGATATACTTGGGAGATTCACTGGTCTCGGGCAAGTCCTCCAGGATAGTGAACTTAGCGATGAAGTCTAGGACTTCTCCTTGGATAGCTCGCCTTGGAGTGTAGGTAATGTCAAACTGACTTAGCTCGATATTCCACTTAAGTAACCTACCAGACGTCTCAGGCCGCGTAAGGACTTGTCGTAACGGTTGGTCAGTGTAGACGGTGACAGGATGAGCCTAGAAATACGAATGGAGCTTCCTTGAGGTAATGATAAGACAATAAGCCAACTTTTCCAGCTTCGGATAATTTCTCTCTGCTCTGGTCAGTCGTTTGCTAATGTAATATAATAGCCATTGTATCCGGTCTTCCTCCCGAATTAGGGCAGCACTGATTGCATTTTCTGACACTGCCAAGTAGATGTACAGTCTCTCGTGATCAATAGGCTTTGACAGAATAGGTGGTGTAGAGAGATGTTGAACCAATGCTTGGAATGCAGTCTCACATTTCGTAGTCCATTCAAAGTACCCTTTTCTGATCAGATCTAAGAAGGGAATGCATTTGTTAGTGGATTTTGAAACAAACATGCTCAGTGCTGCTACTTTCCCGTTGAGGCTCTGGAACTGCTTTATAGTTCTTGGAGTCTCAAGATTTCTGATTGCCCAGATCTTTTTGGGATTTGCTTCGATTCCTCGAGCGTTGACGATAAACCCAAGGAATTTTCCGAATGCGACCCCAAAGTGACATTTCAACGGGGTGAGCTTCATTCCATATTCTCGGAGGATGTTAAACATTGATTCCAGGTCTTTGATATGGTTAGTGGAGAATCGCGACTTCACTAGCATGTCATCCACATATACCTCCATGGTTTTTCCGATCTGGTGAGCAAACATTCGATTAACTAACTATTGGTAAGTTGCCCGGGCATTCTTGAGTCCAAAAGGCATAACTTTGTAGCAGTAAAGTCCCATATCGGTTACGAAGCTGGTATGCTCATGGTCTGGTAAGTGCATGGGCATCTGGTTGTAGCCAGAATACGCATCCATGATGGATAAGAGTTCATGCCCAACCGTTGAGTCTACGAGCTGATCGATCCTGGGGAGTGGAAAACTGTCTTTAGGGCAAGCTTTATTCAAGTCTGAGTAATCAACGCATGTTCTCCATTTCCCGTTTGGCTTTTGGACAAGTACAGGATTTGACACCCATTCTGGATATAGTGCATCTCGAATAAACCCATTCTATTTGAGTTTTTCTACCTCTTCCTTAAGGGCGGCAGCCCTCTCTGGATCCATACCACGCCTTTTTTGCTTGACCGGGATATGCTGCGGGTCAATATTCAATGTGTGGCTCGCGATGTCCAGGGAGATTCAACACATGTCAGAATGTGTCCAAGCAAACACGTCGAGGTTTGCCTGGAGAAATTCAACCAATTCCTCTTGCATCTGTTGGCCCAAATAAGATCCAATCTTTATCATTTTAGAATCGTCATTATTGTCGATCGGAACATCGATCATTAGCTCGGCCGGGGAAGCTTGATTGTCTTTACTTTCGTCTTCAGATTCGGTATCTCTCGGGTCAAGATCCCTTGGGAATTGGCTGGGGTGCTCGGGCCTAGGCCCAGGCGTCAATTGTCAATTCTCAACAAAGCAGACGCAGAGAGATTCCTCCACGCCCTTTCCATTTTCCTTTCATTGTGCCTCCCGCAGCTCAGCAACATAACAGGCTCGTCCAGCAGCCTGATCTCCCTGAACAACTCCAAATCCATTGTCAGTAGGGAATTTTAAAGTCAGACACCAAGGAGCAATGAAAGCCCTAAACTCACCTAGGGCCGGTCCAATACAACAAACTGTAATATCCGGACTCTCCGGCATTCTCCAATTCCCAACTCCACTAGTAGTTCCACCACTCCAGTGGGTATAGTGCGCTCCCATTGAAGCCATGTATACGAGACTGACAAGGCTTCAAGTCTTTTGTTTCCATTTTCATCTGGTCATAGGCTCGCTTGAACAGTATGTTCACAGAACTCCCACTGTCTACTAAGATCCTCTTCATCCAAGCAGGACCTACCTGAGCCGAAATGACAAGTGGATCAATAGTTGGGGCTTCGACCCTGTCAGCATCCCTTTTTCGAAATACGATGTCATCTGTCATCGTTTTCTATTGCTTGGCCGGAGCCCCATCTTCCAAATTACTACAACATTCGAAGCTCGCATGCCTAATATAACTGGCATACGAATCCATTTCCTTCCAGCTTCGGTCTTCTGGATGAGGACTACCACTAACAGTATTTATCACCAACCTCCCACCGGTACAAGCGGGTTCCTCCTGTCTTGCCTGATTTGGCATATGGTTCTGATTCGGTGGGCTCGCTCCTCTGGACTGCGGTGCCCGCACAAATTGTTTCAACTTTCTCTCACGTATCAACTTCTCAATGATGGCCATAGCTATCGTGGAATCTACAAAACTTTCCTGTTTGAATCTGTTTTTTTGATGATTGGTTTAGAGCAGGTTTCTTATACTGAATAGTATAGCAGATCTGTAAATACATATTTTCCAGCGACGTATTCAAAGGAGTATAATTGTCAAACATAGGAGCCATACGTCGTGGCCCACGATTCTGATTCCGTTTCCAGTTTTGGTTTCCATCGCCTTTCTGTTGATTCTGTATATTCAATTGCACCTTTCCGAAACTCTCTTCGGTTTGTTTAATAGCAACATTGCTTTGGATTCCTTCCACACTGGGCCCTGCGTCATCCTTTTTCCTAGACTGTTTTGCATCCTCTCTTCTCAAGAACTAGGCTACCTTGGAATAGAAACGGTCTAATGACGCAAGGGGTTTTCCGGCCAACCAGTTACCGAATTTAAAATTGGGTTCGATCCCCTTAGTTAGTGCCATCAAAATTGAGTTATCATTGGGATTACTAATCTCAGCGCATGCTACATGAAACCTCTCCAGATAGCATCTAAGTGTCTCTCCAGGAGCTTGAGTGACACTAGACAAGGTATTAACATCTTTCGGCCTTGTGACATGCATGCGAAATTGTTCAACAAACTTTGTTGCCAACTGATCAAAACACGAGATAGATCGAGGTGGTAAACGAGTAAACCACATAGTTGCTATGCCCCCTAGGGAAATCAGGAAGCTTCGGCATTTGACCGCATCATCGGCTCGTGCGGAGTTCATCAACCATTCATACTTTAAGATATGCTGATTAGGATCAGAGCTTCCTTCATAAACGGGTAGAGTTGGCATCCTAAATCGCCGAGGTGGTTCAGCGTAGAGTATATCATCAGTAAAAGGAGTATGACTCCAGGAGATTCCCTAGTGGTCATTGGTGAGGCCTTGGCTTTCTCGGATCATCTAACGGATAATAGTCGGGATGTCTGGCATCTGGACGTTCTGGGCATGTTGAGCCAAGGTGTGGTCGGGTTCCACAATGCGAGGATGGGTCGGTCGCAGTCGACGGTCCACATCTCGCCTCCTTGGTTCTAAGTTCTCGGGAACATAAGGCTCTGGAGTATATTCATGTTGACGGTGGATCAGATCTGTCCGGTTTCAGGCATCAACTCCCAATTCGGTGCAGTGGTGGCAGTGCGGTTGTCTGCAACATTATAAGGAATATTACCTCCTCGGGAGGAGGGTCTAGTCTGATGGCTAGTTGACAGGCCAACCTTGGTTGCCCAAGACTCAAGGTGTGCTGCTGTCCAGTAGCTTGTGTATAGCCTCCGTCCAGCCGCGGGCACGTAGATCTATGGTGGTAGTCAGAAGAGGCTGAACTCTCGGTGGATGAATAGGAAGCCTGATCCCTCTTAGATCTCCTTCATCTTTGACAATTCAGTTGATTGGTCAATTCTGCGTTGGCATGCAATTGCTGAGTAAGTTGTTGGTGGCTTTGAGTCAGCTCTTGCATTAGTAGTTGAAACTCTTCCCTGGTGACAGGGCCTTGCGGATCTGATGGTCCGGCAGCATTCTGATCGATCGGAGGTAGTTGTATGCGGTTCTGTCTATCCCGTCCTTCTGGATCTGCAGCTGTTGAAGTAGTCCTAGTGTTAACCATGATGGATAGCCAAGCTCTTTCCTAGATTTGATGCAAATCTGAATAGGATGGAAGAACTTTAGACTTGAAATCTGGATCTTCTTCTTAGATTTACGCAATCCGATATCGATAGTAGATTCAACGAGCAGGAGGAAAACCGGGTTTTCTCAGAGAAAGCACCAAAGTGTTTCTACCAAAATTAGGCACAACACTCTTCGGATGTGTTTGAAGAGATAAAATGAAGAATATAAATGAAAAAAGAGGAAAATCTAACAAACAAAACAATAATAAGCAACAAAAACGCACAGAAACACACAGATTTAGAGTGGTTCGGCGCATGGCCTACGTCCACTATGAAATGATTGACTTTATTGATTTTTGTTTGCTGGTTACAATGAGTTACAACAGTAAAATTCGAGTATAATGATGATTTCGGCAGAGTCTGGATGGAGGAGAGCCAAAAGCCCTTTTTTAGTAGGTCCTGGGCTGCTATTTATAGGCGTAGGCAGCAAATATCTCGCTCAAATCTCGGAAGACCTTTTTTCTCACGTTAGTGGGCCCATGTGATCGATCCCTGATCGTTTGGAGCCGACCCGTGATCAATACGAATGCAATTCGTATCGATCAAGATTTAGTCCAATCGAGTCGGGATCGATCATGGACATTCCTGAGGTGGTATGCAAGCTCCTATGAAATTTGGTGGCATTTGGACTAGTAGATTTTGAGTTATGACCGATGCAAGTTCAGATTTGCAAAATACTACTACCTTCGTATCGATACTGTTCGTATCGATGGTTCTGCACATGATGTTAGTTGACGTGGCGCTAACCTTTAGGGTCGATCCACTTTTTATGCCGACCGACCGAATCTTCCACTTTTACATGCCTTGTTCGTATCGATTTGAGCCACTCCTTTCGTATCACTCTATTGCGCTTAACTTCGCATCGCTCCCTCACACCTGCTTCGTATCGATCTTTTATAACTGCTTCGTATCGATACGAACTTATGCTCTTCGTATCGATAAGTTAAAGGCCATATCGTATCGCTTATTCTTTGGGTTTCGTATCGATGGGAGGTGTTGATTTCGTATCGATCTGTGGCTGATCGATACGAAGCATGTTAGGTAGTGGATCGATACGAAATGGTTTCACATGTTACTGCTGATGGATACGAGGTGGGTCTGCCTGGATGGATACGAAGTGAGTTTGTCGAGATATATACAAAGTGAGTTTGTTTGGATGGATACGAAGTAGGCTAACCCGGATGGATACGAACGAAGTTGATTTTGTTGGTTTGCATCGATCGTAACTTGAGCATATGAACTTCGATTGATCTGAAATTTGGAACGTTGACTTTCATAGCTTTAATTGTCGTGTGATGTTAATTGTAGCTCGATCCGGACTCGGGCAAAATTTACCGGCATCCATAGTGAACCCGTTGTATAACCATTTTTCGGGATGAACTTTCTTTAATTTCTATTCACCTTCTTGGTGTCACGACCTTTCCAAAAGGCGGGATAATAATAAGAATTAAGATAGTAAAATTTTAATTTAGATTTAAAAGTGATTAATTTAGTTTTTATAAAAATTTCGTTTTATTTAACGAGTGAAAATAGCCTTCCGGGGCACTATCTCGGATTTGGACAAAACTAGTTTCATTGGATCCATAATAGTGTATTATTGTATATTTACGAATTTCACGATGATCGGACATATCGTTTGGTCATGCGAGCTCGAAACGCATATAAATTAATTATAGAAATTTACATAATATTATTGAGTTTGAAAAGCTATCTTCTGGATATGGTCGAACTAGGTCTCGAGACTAGTTACATTATGTTTGAAATAGGAGTATTACATATAGAACGCCAGGCGGCACCCCTCGTTTGGAGTTCAAGATTTTTGGACGTTTAATGCTTGATATTTTAATTAAATACACACACACACTATGCTTAAGTCCATACTCCTACACTATTCATCACCACACTCTTCACTATTCAAATCCACGTTCTGCCCATACCTCCCGTCACTCAAACCCATACCCCATCGCTTATAAAACCGCTTCCTCCCCATTTATATTTTTTTTGTTTTTGAGAATTTAAAATCCACCAAATTGAACGGCTGACAATCATCGTATCCATCCAAGCATTTTCAGGCGAGGTAAACAACTAACGAAATATCAGCGTCGATGAGTTGAACGGGATGGATGGTGGAGATGGGGTTTGGAGCGACGGATCAACAGCTAGGGCACTCCGTTCATGGCAGCTAAAGAAAGGTGATGGCGGCGATTTACGGTGTTAGGGGACAGTGGCAATCGACCGAGCATGGTCAGGGCATGCTTCGGCGTGAGTGCGGCAGAGGCCGTTGGCCTATGGCGGCGACAAAGGCTAGATGAACGGAAATCAAAGATTGGGTTCGTAGGAGCAAACAACGGCAGGAGGCGGTGAGAGGCCGGTGGCGATATGAAGCATGGGGTCGGGGCAAGCTAGGGGCGGAGTGTGGTGGGCCCCGTTGTGGTGCTGGTGATTACAGGGCTATGTGAAGTCGCGGTTTGATAAAGTCTAGAAATGTGCGGCATTTGTTTTGAAGGAGAAGGATTAAGTTATAATTAAGGGTAATTAGTATATATAGTTTGTAGTTAGTGATTAATTAATAATATTTAAAATCGACAATTTATAAACAGTATAACTTTCTCATATTAGGTCCAAATTGAATGCGGTCAGTTGCGTTAGGACCGTATTGACAAAATCTACGTTATGAAATTGGATTAGAATAATTTGGAGCTTGTAGGAATTTGTGTTAAAATTGAACGACCGTTCGGTTTTAATTCAAACCGGAACGCTTAGGCGATTACTGGAATTTCGGTGAGTTAACTCACCTCTCTAGCCCACCTATATTTTTATATAAGTGTGGATAATTTTATTTTTGATTAGTTGTTGATGGTTTGGATAATTTACTATTTTATTCGTTTGTTTGAATATACTCCCGCCCTATAGCGGATGAGACCCTATTACGTTCCCGTGTAAGAGCGGATGACCGTTTGTGTATGATCCCGCCTCAAAGCGGTTGATTTATATTTTATGATTATATACTATATGTAATGTATGGGAATAGGTTGGTGGGACCCAACATGATTCCTCGCCATTGCTGATTTTAATTTCAGTAATATTCCCGTCATATAAACTATTGGAAATTAAACCTGATTGTTGGCTCTATTGATTATGACATTGTTATATGTTCGAAACTTAAACCTTGTAGTGATAGGAAATCAATAATCGATATTGGTTAAGTGTTTGGTAGCTATTGGCCTCAAATTAGCATACGAAAAATATTATAAAACTTCCATTTGAGTTGGAAATGGGTTTTGACACAGGAATTGATTTTGAATCTGAAATTGGGTTTCAAAAATATTTTATTTTTAAAGGATTTAATTTCTATTTTACTCCAACCTTATTATGTGTCTTTTCTAGTCATTTAGAAATGTTTTAAAGATTATTTATTAATATTATTTTTTTAAAATATTTATTTATATTAAATATTGTTTTATAATTTATTTATTTATATTTAATATTGTTTTAAAAAAAATTGTATATAATATTGTTTTAAAAACTATTTATTTATATTTAATGTTGTTTTATAGTTATTTATCAATATTTCAGCATTTCTAAAAGTTAATTATTTAAATAATTAATATGGCTTGAAATAAATAAAGATTTAGTTAACAATGTTTTGGGAATAAATTATTACTATCTATAATAATGGTAAAGGTTAATTATTATTGTTATTTAACAATGATTTCAAAATTATTAAATATTATTTTTAAGATGCTTTGAAGTTAATAATAATTATTTATTTATAATATTTATTATCAATAATTATTATTATATAATGGTGTTTTTGAAGTAAATTGTTATTATTTATTTATAAATGCTTTCTAGATCTATAAGTAGAGTTTTATAAAATGGTTCGAAGACTTAAGGAAGAGTAGTTAAAGGGTAAAAAGAGTTTATAAATGGTTTTGGATATTTATAAAAAGAACTTTAGAAATTGGTTTATAGAATTATAAGAAGAATTTTATAAATAGTTGCATGGATTATAAAGGGTTTATAAATGACTTGAGAAATAATTTATAAATAGTTTATAAATGATTTTAGAGATTTATAAAGGAATTTATAGATGATTTGAGAATTGTATAAAAAGGAAATCTTTCTCTGTTTATAAATATATTTATACCATTGAGATAAGTATATGGATATTTTTCCAAATGTTGAAAACCTAGGGATGTGTGAATATATCTTTGTAAAAGTATATTGATACAAGCATTTACAAGATGAATTTAATAAATGAAAATTTAATTAAGGAGGCTAGTTGTTGATTATGTGCTTAACTAATGTATGTTTTCCCTATAGAATTAAATCCCCGATTTGAATGTGTGTTTGTTGATAGTTAAATAACTGACTATTAAATTTGGACCTTAAACATAACTTTGGAAATATCTAAGAGAAGCACGTGAGTTATAAGGCACAGTCATATCCGATGATGCTGTACCGTGCGTTAAAATCTTGTTTCGTCCTCCTTGGACAAATGATAAGGAAATCTGTCCACCAACAGTTAGGAGGTGATCTCCGCTCTTATCTTCGATTGTTTATTTCCTAAATAACCGGGGATCAATTTGCTAGAAATTATCGACGATGGAGCTCAAGTCTTTCATTCAGTCTCAGAACAAACTTGTATGGATGAATGCTGGTATTGCATAGTTTTCGGGAGGGCAGTGTTAGCATTCCAAGTGGAAAATGCTATATAAAAGGTAAAATGTAGCCTCAAGCCTCATCAATAGGGAATGACTAAAACATGGGAGATGCAATAGGGCTAAGTGGGTCGCTCCCAAGTAAGGTTTGATCATCCCTATCTAGAGTTGATATTATATCTCATTTGTATGCTTTGGGGCCCATTAACAAAGGGGTGATCATATTTAGTACTACTAATCAAGTGGTAGGTCGGTTCTGTGTTGAGGGGATCCCGACGAGGTCCTCGGTGTTATTTTATCTAGAGATGCACTATGACGGACGGTACCCCAGTAGCCTAGTCATTTTATGGAATCCATTCTCTAATAATCACCGTACGGACTTAGTTGTGCCCAACTATGTTGAAGCGTGAGATGCAAGCATTTCAGCTATATTCATATTTTACTTTGACATTATTATAACATAAATGGATTTTCTATAAAAAATGTTTTGGTTATCATAAGGTAAAAACCTGTACGTGTTTATGTGCAGTATGGTCTTACGAGATACCTTTATTTTCAAAAGAGTTTTGAAACATAAAAATTCAATTGGGTGTGTTTTCTTATGCTTGTTTACCAGACTGACTAGGGTGTTATTTTATGATAATGGTCGGATCAGGATGAAAATATTTATAGTTTTAGTTTGGATGCTTGGAGCTTCAGGAAACGAGCTGGAGGCCTGTAGACGTATTTGCATATATGGTTATTTTCCGCTGCATTCATTGTTGTATTTATCAGCTATTGTGAGGACATGTTGTTATAATTATTCTGGCTGAAATAGGTTAGTATACTCTGATTGATACATGTATATTACATTTTTTCTTTATGTAAAGATTTATTGTATATTATAGATTATTCATTCCATTATAATATTCTGTGTTCTTTAGTTTTCTTCTTATCTTCTTCCACTTTCTTTCCCTAATAATCGTGTTTTCCAGCATTTCGATTGCTCAGCATGCAATACAATGGATGTAAGAACATCGATTTTAGAGGGTCGAAAATCACGGCTGCTACACTTGGTATCAGAGCCAGGTTAAGCGAGAACTTTGGCTTTGGTGGGATACTCATTACAGATAGGGTCAATAATATCCTAGAATAAGTTTGAGTGTGTGTGTGTGTGCGTGTGTGTATGGGCGTGTATTTGTTAATGACATAGAAATGTTTTATATTGTATCGATTGATCTGTTGAGTGGCTTATGGATTTCGGTCAATACGAGTAATTAACGTTATTGATAGGGGTCTCTAAACACTTGAACAGGACAATTCGACATAATATTGTTTTGAAATTGGGTAAGTGAAATAATTTTACCTTGATTATATTTTATATATAAAGGAATAATTTTTTCAGAAATTATTATAGTATATATGATGTGTTTGGTTGTTAGTGAATGATAATATTTGATTATTATCATTTGTTGTTTGTATTCTAATAAAGGTTGTTGTTATTATAATGTAAATAAAGATAAACAATTAAGATATGGTTTTATATAACCATATTGAAATTATATATATGAGGAAAATTGATATATATGATTTGTAAATAAAAATGATTTAAAAGCTGAGAATTTGAGAATTTAAGTCTCGTTGATTTTGGAAATTGTTTTTTAAGGTTTTGGAAGAGTAAAAATAATATTATTTGTAAAATATTTGAATGAAAATATTTTAAAATGGGATTTAAAAGAAATAGAAGCACTGAACTTACTTTGGTCGTTGGAAAATAATTACGATGATGACTGCAACATCATCAGCGTTCATTTTTGGGTTTCCAAGAGAAGAATTGCTACCATTGGAATTTTATTTTAGTAAAACTAGTTTTGATATTGAAATTCAAAAGTATGATTTAAAATACAAAGAAATTATTTATAGTATTGTTTCAAAATAATTTGAAGTAAGAACAGGGTGCTTAAACTTTGAAAATTTTTATTCAATTATTTTATGAAACTATGAGAAAATAAGTTTTACAACTTATAAATTTTGAGAATTAGTAAGTTAGAACAAAATTTTAAATTTGTTGAAAATAAATGTCAAGAAAAGTAAATATGAAATTGAACTATGAAATGAAATTTAAGTTAAGTTAAGTTAAGTTAAATGATTTTTAATTGATTGTGATTTGAAATGAATTAATGAAATGAACTAATTAAATAAATTAGTGAATTACATATGGTTTAGAATGTTGTTTGATAGAATTGAATATTGTAATTGAACAATGAAATGAGCTAAATGAAATTGGAATTGATTTGAATTGAATATGAACTTATGTTGTAAAGTGAAAATAACATGATAAGTGTTGTATAAAATGTTTATAAACTTAAGTAATGGTTTTATGGAATGATTCTTAAGTGATATTAGTATTAAAGGAAATATATTAAATAAATTAAATGTGAATAAATGAATGTAAATAAAAGAATCTAAATAATGAGAAACTAATTGAAATAAATACGTAAGTTGTACGTATATTATTTTATTCGCATAACTGTTTGATTCAAATTCGAATATATGATTTCGAGATGATTTACATCGGTCCAAGTTAGAATTTTTCACTCGATTCTCAATGGCAAACACTGGATATGGATTTTTAATCGATTCTGGAGTTCTGTATCATAGTATATGGCTATGCAAGGAGAATGACGGCTTTAAATCAAGGAACCAGATCTGAGTCCGTACTAGAGTGGTCGTGTGAACAATGCTAGTTCGGAAGTGAAACTTTGTGATCAAGCGGGCGATTAGATCTAATATTGTATACGGATGATATATGTACATCGTACGGGCTTTAATAAATTAAATGTTGATATTGGAAAATGCAAATCGATATGGTTTTGAATTAATTGAATGGGTATTATTTGATTGATGGTTTCTCTTGTTACATTTGTTACATTTGCATATAGTTATTGTATTATTACATGTTATATATTGATATTACTTTCCCTATACATGTTATAATTGGTTGTTGAATGATTAGTAGGTGCGGATAGCATATGTTCGCATTTGGAGCTCGCTTTTGCATTAGTTTCAATTAGTTCCAATAAATACGTAAGTTGTACGTATATCGTATTTTTATATTTTTCCCTATGGGGTGCCTCATCCTTGAAGATGAGATGTATATTTGAGATTATATATATATTGTAAAAAAATTTGATCGAACCATGCAAAGAAGATGCTAGCAAAATTTTCAGTAAATTTAAGGCGTCAGAAAATTTTTGAAATTTTTTTTGAAGAAATTTTTGATACTTAAAATTCGATGTTTATGTCATAACCTGGAGTGGTATTAGTTAGTAACTATGAATGAATTAAAGATTTAGAAAATGTGATAACAAAGTTTGAAAAAATCTATTTTGGAAAGTTAAAAACCTAAAAGAACTTGGTAATCTATTTTAGCTAATTGGTTTTGAAAAGTTAAAGAGTTTTTTGGCATTTTTCTTACTTGATAATTTTTGGGACGAAATTCTTTTAAGGAGGGAAGAATGTAACGATCTTGAATTTTAGACATTTGATTTTGAAACGTTTAGTTTATTTTAAATATTGAAAAGTTAATTTTATAAGTAAAAAGACTTAAATTTCAAATATGATGGTTATTTGAGTATTTGAATTGTTTAAATAATTGAATCTTGAAATTAATATGAATAAAAATAATTTTGGAAATTGATTTAAATTCTATTTAAATAAGAATGAAGATAGTAAACTTTTAATTTAGATTTAAAAGTGATTAGTTTAGTTTTTATAAAAATTTCATTTTAATTAACGAGTGAAAATAGCCTTCTGGGCATTATTTCGGATTTGGACGAAACCAGTTTCATTGGATCCATAATAGTGTATTATTGTATGTTAAAGAATTTTGTGATGATCGGATGTATTGTTTGGTCGTGCGAGCTCAAAACACATATAAATTAATTATAGAAATTTACATAATATTATTGGGTTTTGTTAGCATTAAAAATTGGCCACCAACACCCAGTTTTATGAAAGCACCAATATATAATCCAATCACAGAAATATGAAGAGAAATAAATGAAGAACAAAATTAAAACAAAAAGAAAGTAGGTAAAGGAGATAAGATTTATAGTGGTTCGGCTAACTTCGGCCTACGTCCACTCCCAAACAATCGTTTATTTTACTGAGGTTTGTTCACAGTTACAATCCGAAATCCCAAAATAAAATTGGCAGAGTGTAGCCTAGGTTGAAGATAAAAAGAAGTAGAAAGAAGACCCCTTTTCTGATGCCATACCTGCTATATTTATAAGGGAAGACGTGCACGGATCGGGCTGAAATTTCGATAGAAGGTTCGGAAGACCAAGATGAGGCCATCCAAAAATATCGAGGCCCATTGGGGCCCACAATAGGGATTGGTATTGATCCCTATTAGTGCATCCAAATGGAATGTGATCCCTATGAACGGTGCCCTATGATGTTAGCTACTTGCTCCCCAAATTTCGTGCAATTTCGACGTACAGTTTGTGAGATATCGCATTTTCCAAGAAGTAGTATTGCTTGAATTCTGATTTCTGCCAATCCCTCTAGAGTGATAGGTATTGATCCCTCAAACTTGATCCAAATACCATGCGATCACCAGGGAGCTTCTCCATGTTAAATTATGCTTAGCCTCCAAGTTTCACGCCGATTGGACTAGTAGAACTCGAGTTATTGATCAATCTTTATTGTAATATGTTGTGAAGGCTGATTATAGTTGATCCCTATGGAGGGATAGGTACTGGTCCCTCCAACTTGCTCCAAATTCCATGTGATCCCCATGGGGTGTTCCACATGTTCTAATTAGCTTGTCCTCCAAGTTTCATGTCAATTGGATGTGTAGATGTTGAGACATTGATTGATCTTTGCTATGAAGTTGGGTTTAGCCAACCCCTAAGAGGGATATTATGATGACCCACCTTCCTGACCCATGGGAACGACACTTAATACATCCTGGGTATTTGTGTGCCATTGCCCAAGCATCCGAAAGATAAGTTGCCTTGGGGTAAAATAAAGAATAGAACAAGGCAGAATAGAAATACCTCACAACGGATTGGTTACATATAATACAAAATGATATGGTACAAAAGATTACTCCTTACATGGAGCTATCAGAGTTAAACAAAAGTACTACATCTAATTGATTGATAGCTATACATTCTGACTTTTCATTTTTAAGATACAAAATACACCTACACAATCATACAACAAAAATAAATAACTAAATAACTAAGGAGCCTCCTGCTCGATCACCATCTTCAAAGAGCTCTAAAGAAAACCTGCTATTCTCGAACTACTTAAATATAATTGAGTACCCGAGAGTTTTGGGAAAATAAACAACTCAGGTCAGACAAAAGGTCTGGTATGAGTAAAACTTTGGAACTAAAGGAAGTGTATTTAACAATAATATGTAGGACCATGCCGCTAACGCGGAACGGGTTTTCTTCCACATAAACAACAACCAAACGTAAGAACGGAAAAGAACAATAAGAGCGAAATCCAAACATATATGATGGGCAAAAATAGTATAAAGTTCCACACTTGATAGAATGTAAATAGTCTGAAGAAAATCCAAACTGGACAGAATGGATAAAAAAATAAACAGTCCAAACTTGATAGAATGCACATAACCTATAATTAAACATCGTGAAGAGTGGTTGACTCTTCCCGTTGCAATTACAGAAAAACAATTTGATGGTTCAAACCACATAAGGAAAGTAAAATTTTCCAACAATGACTAGGAAGGTGCACCCCCTTGAAGTATACCTCTAGTAATATACTTCTGAGAAGCTCATATACTCTATGACACTTCTCGTACAATACCAAGCCGGATCCCGCCAACCTTACCGAGTATCCAAATATTTCACATCTAAATCTTAACCTTTTTAAGATGACGGTACACCAAAATCTAGATGAGATGTGAAAATACCCTAATGGGAGCAATCCCACATAGCTTGGCTTCCTCTCGCGCTTTTGGTTTAGTTATTTCCGACAAAGGATAACAAAGCTCAACGGAGCAAAAAAATCGTCTTAGATGACGATAATTAAGAAGCTGAAGTAACCAATAGCCGAGAAACCAACTATCGAGGATATAAAACGATCGTATATGGAAATTAATCTTGTATACTTATCACCACTCATTGAATTCAAACTTGTACTATTTCTTGGTTAATAATAATACCGAACAAGTCAAGGTAGTGTTACCCCAAAGTCATGTTTCACGACTATTCTTACTTTCAAAATAGAAGAAAGTTTACTTCTTCGACGTTTAGAGCTAAGTATACAAATAAATCATTTCGATACAAGTGATACCACTTTACGGAAATTAATTCATTTCCGTAAACGAATCAAACTTTTTCTTTTAAAAACCTGAATTCGTACTTGGCTTCACATTACAAGTATTAGCTTTAAAACACTTAGTTAAAAGAGTTTACTAACTTTGAAACATAATTAAAAAAATTCAATAACTTAGAACATCCTTATTACATTTATTAATCAACTATAAAACTTCCTTAATTCAGTTGATTGACCGACTTCAATGGCCTTTAATTCAAAAGAACATAATTACCTTTAAACACCATTAATTTAGTTAATTAATAAAATTTAATATAATTAAATAAATAAATATCATTATTTAAAATGATTAATCAATTTAAACCATCATTAAGGAAAGAATAATTAAAGTTAAAACAAGATGATTTCCTTTCTAAAAGTTATTAAATAAAAATATTAGTTAATTTAAAAACATCATTAATTAGTGATTAATTAATTTTAATTCATCATTATTAAAAGATTAATTATGCATAAATATCATTAAATAAAATGATTAATTAATTTAAAACATCATTTAAAGAAAAATTAATCAAAGTTAAAACAAGTTGATTAACTTTTAAAAGTCATTAATTAAAAATATTAATTACTTTAAAAATGTTATTGGTTAATTGATTAATTAACTTTAATCCATCATAATTAAATGATTAATTAATTTTAAACATCGTTAACTAAATAATTAGTTAACCTTAATCCTTATTAATTAAAATATTTGTTAATTAAATCATCATTATAAAAATGATTAATTACATTTGAAAACATCGTTAATCAAAATCTTGCTTAACTTGTAAAATAATTCCAAGGACGAAGATAAAACCGAATGGTTTGATAAGAAGTGATTTTTCAAAAGTACCGATATAACGACTATCGCTATATGGGCAGCTCGGCAAAAACGTTTATAATATTGTCCACACAACCAAACATCACATAGCAATGGTTTAAGCATATATACAACAGGCATTCATAGGCAATAAATATGAACGTGAATACAGTTTTAAAGCTTTGGTTTTTTTATGGTAAAAATTTACTTGCTAATTAGTTTGTTAACTAAACTTTACTTAACATGTTTGTATCGATTACACATATACATTTCCAAACCAAACATGAACAAATTCACATCATATCCAAACCAAGCAAGCAATATATATCACAATATAACTAAAGAAAAATATTTCCCAAAAAAAAAAGTTAAGAGTTTTACTCACCGAAGGCTATCCAAACCCTCGCTAACTTAAGGTATGCCCTAGCACTTCTACTCTTAAGGAAAAAAAAAGGCTTGAACCCTTAATGCACTAGGTAGGCTCAGCCTTGAAAGAAGAAGGAAGTGAAACTTGTTTTGGTAAGGTGTAGTGACCTTTGATAATCATCGAACTCTAAAAAATGAACCCGAAAATTAGTCATTTTCCAACTGGTTTTTTAATTATTTGCTCTTGGATTTTGTAAAAGTGGTAAAGAGGAAAGTTTTAGAAAAAAAATTTCTCTATAATTTTTAAAAAAGAAAGACTCGATTACATTTAGTTTTGAAGAAGATATGATCAAAAGAAGAAGGACCATTTTCGAACTTGAAATTCTAGGTCCAAAAATACTCTGTAAACAATTGATATATTGATATAGCTATGCTTGAAATTTGAAGAAGTGATAAACATAAAAGTTGTAGCCATTGGAATTTTACATGGTTTGAATAAAAGAAAATATTAATTTGGTGTAGTATGGAGGAAATTATTGCTGAATGAAGTAGGAGGAAAATGGAGAACTTTTTAAAATGAAAAGGAGGAGATTTAACAAGTTTGAAATTATTTTAAAAGTTTAAACTTGGATTTATAAAAACTTAAAATTATGAATGGAAGCCATTAAAAGGTTTCATGAAGCTTTTAGGAAGATGAAGACTTTTTGAAAAATGGGAAAATTGAAAAGAATAAGGGAAAAGAAAATGGAGAAAAGCTTTTTTACAAAATGCATAAAGAAAATTACCATTATACCCTTGTCTTTTGCCCTCCATTCATGTGCTTCCACCACATCACCAAACCTCCCTCCCCTTGTACTCACGTTTTTTCTCTTGTCCCCTTCCATGAAACTTTACCCAACATGCATTTATAAGCATTTGTACTACATGTCTTCCTAAGTTGCCAAAAAGTCACATCATGTCCCCTTATGTTTCCTTAAGCATCTTATTCTTTTTAAACTTTATATACATTGGTATAAATATGTATACATACAATAATACACATATATATACTCATATTAACTTATTTACAAATGTATATATCTAACTATTATATTATTAGTGGGTTTCATTTCAAGCTCACATAAGCCCCCACGTAAATTGTGAAATCAAACGTCGCATTCTACTCCTCTTACAGCGATAACCCTAATTTCATTTTGGCTTACATCATTCAGATTATATTTTGACCAGCTACAGCTAATTGAAATCCCCTTAAACCAAGAACCCTAATTTCATTTAGGTTACGTCATTCAGATTCGTTTTCGGAGAACCACAGCTAATGGCCGCCGCCCCGTTTGCTGCTGCTCGCGTCTCCCTCGAATGGCGGCATCGCCTCATTTCCCACCATTGTTTCCGATGGCTGTACTTCCTACCTTTGGCTGCATCTGCGCAATGATCTGGTGTTTATCTTGGTCGATTGTATTGCGCTTTGCAGTTGACGCAATCGTCCAACAATTCGAAACTGTCCTCCAGATAAACTGCAGACGCAATGATTCTTCATTTCGTTATTTCAATTGTGCTCTAATCCATCGGTTAGTAATTCAAGTATCTTATGCTATTTACTTCTTGACAGATATATCAATTGCAATAACTGATTTGATTTTTTTATTAGAGAGAATTGGAGTACCCCATTTTGAAATCAAGGGTTTGTCATACTTGTGCAACTGCAAGTTGGTTAAACTTGTAATACACTATGATATGATTCGGTGTAGTGTTTAACATATTATTATATTTTTAGTCCATTTAGCAATATTTTTATTCTTTTTATGCAGTGGAAGGAAACAAGTATTATGTGGCCAAAAGTAGTATATGTTTAACACTGAGTTATAATTACATGAAATTTCATGCCATTTGAATTAATAAGTTACAGCTATGTTTATTCTGGTTTTCTTTTGAATTATGATTTCACAAATGGGAGTTGATTTAAGTTTTCAAGTATTATGAAAACAATATTACCATGTTGATTATGATTCCTATAATTATATTTGACTTATGGGTATATACAGTGCTTATTACATATTTTTGAATTATAATATTCCACATATTTTAATTTGTTGTTTGGATTGATTAGCCCAATAATATGCAGTAAGTTGCTTCAATTGTCTACTGAAATTTCAACGTTAACTAGACATTAATTTTGATCTAATCTGCATAACTCATTCTTCAAGACATTCTTGAACTTCAAACTAACTCATCCTTTTTATTTTTCCTTTTGGGGATGACATCAGTAATACTTTTAGTACATGAATAAGTAGAGCGTTACTATATCCAGTTTAATCATGGACATCATTATCGTACCATTATTTATTACACATCAGTGTTATTTCCTGATTTTATCCTTCATATCTGAAAGCTAAGAAGAGGAGTGTTTACTAAACTATTATGATAAATATCCTAATCATATAATTTTGAATTAGTTTTCGAGTAGGTTACGAATTTGTGTTGTTTTGTTCGATTATCTTTTTTACATTCCAAATCCACTAAAGGTTAGGTGGACATCTAATTTCAAATAATATATGATAATTTTTGTAAAATGTGATCATTATTTTTTCCATCCTTAGTAATTGTAATTATGCATGTGGTCTATTGTGACTTGGTTTATTGTTATATAATTGCGGTTGTTATATACACAAATATTTATCTGCCTGGATTAAATATAATGACAATAGTTTGTTCCAGAAAATGGCCAATAACTTTTGTTAGCGGTTGTTATGGCAGACTTACAAAAATAGTGGTAAATAATGAGTTATTAAGAGCGACTCATTGCCCAAATAGAAGATTCCATCAAAAAGAGTTATCATGCAACTCATTGCTATGTCATACCTGGATATAATTTCTTCATAATCTGGTAAGTTATTTCTCCATTGCATGTATAATCACTTTGCCATCGGATGCAAATGTGTGTTTATGTAACATTTTGCAAACCCTTATTGTCATTATATTAAGTTCAAGTTGGTTTGGTCTAGAATTTACAGTGATCGATATCTAGCACAGTACAAAAAAGTAATGCATGCTTTTTCCTCCCATAAATTTTCATTATACCATCTATGCCCTGAACATGCTTGATGTATTACCCAGCAATCATGATAGATGAAGCATGAAGGGAACTTAATGGTTTATATCGTGGAAATAATTAATTTGCACTCACTTTCATAATAAACATGCATGTTTAAGCATATATTAATTTTTTTTCTGTCGGGTTATAAAATCTCTCCTAACCAGCTGATATCAAAGCAAACTCCTTTAGGAATATATCTCTCTTACAATGATTTTATTATTATAATTGAATAGGATTTTCATCTTAGTCAAAATCTTCTTTGTGAACATCTTAGTAAAAATCTGCATTATAAAGGTATGATTTTCTACTAATTTTGAATGAGCTGTGGACTTTGTTTTATTATAACCAAACCTTTAATATGAACAGTTGATATTATATTTGAATAATTGAATATGAACTCATAATTATTCTTCACTAGATTGCGCCGGACAACTTAGTGAGCTTCTTCTCTAGGCGGCCACTCAAAATAGCGAGCCTTTACTTCTCCAGGCAGTCAATAAATACTAACACTTCCCTTCTACATCATGTAAATTTTTTAGAACAACATGCTTTTGTAAGTATTATTTTTTATTTATTTCCAACTCCATTTATTTGAATTTAGCACTTCTCATTCTTTTGTACCTTAATACAAACAATTAATTTTTTCAATTCTTAAGTCTCCTGTTTTATCATTTAGCCATCTTTCAAAACGTAGATTTTTTAAACATATAGAAATATGATGCACCCAAGCTGACTATGTGAATTTTTATTATTATTTGGATCCTTAATTAATTTAAGCTTTTGATTTATTATCATGTGGATCCCTTAATCTTCCTAACTTTAATCAGTTTAAGATAATAGTTAAATATAGGTCTGCCAATGGATACTTTTATATGTAGATGGTGCTATATCCACATCTGCATCTAAAATAATTTTTAAATATTGGATATCTTCATCCACAGATATGGATGGATATTAGATAATTATCCTATCCGCTAATGATCAATAAATCGAATATATATATATATATGTATATATAGGAAATTTTGGTTAACATAATGTTTTTTTTCAATCCTATCAGTTATAAAAGTATGAAAAAGAAATGAATATGTTCATAACAAATAGTTTTGAGTAGTCAATATACACTTAATGCACATAAATATAAACTATTAACTTAATAAAATAATAAATACATATCTTTTATTGTAATAAAAATACAAATATATACTATAGTCTTAACAAAAAACGGATGAATAATTTTCTAACGCGAATTCTTTCATATCCGCATCCATTTCCATTTTTTCTAATATCGGATAGTATTCTGCTATTCAAATATGGATTCAGATGGATTTAGGATTTTTCACGTATCAACTGACGGGCTTAGTAAAATACACATCTTTAAGCTTAATTACTTTGTTAAACTATGGGTAACATTTTATAGTCAAGGTATTTGAAAATGAATTTAATAATAAAATGTCCTAGATGAATAATTTCTTTCATGAATTCAAATAGTAAAATCTATAGATAACTATTATTTACTTAATATGTAAGTCATAATGTATATTTTGTTTTTATTCTACATTCAAAAAGAGATAGAGATTTGCGAATTGTATATCATAAAGATTGTCTTCGTGTTCTCCTCTAAGTTGGGACTTTGTGTTTGTAAGAAGATAAGCCTTTGATTTTTGTTAAAATAATGACTGATCGGATTTAGACCTGAGAAAGCATACTTACAATATCATGAGCCATAAAGCCTCAATATTGTTGAGAAAATGCATCGCCTATGCTTTGATTCATATCTCTAAGTGCAATGCCAATGCTTTTAACTTTCCTAAAGTAACTAAAAAATTCATCAAATTGGATAAACCGGTTAAAATTGAAAGAGTAAAATAATTTTTCTCTGGTGGTAGTTCATTTTGTTCCTTTTTCTACATTTCATTTTGCTTTGCTTTTCATAAATACCAATCTTATAACCAGTATGACCGAATGTGAGTAAGTTATTTATTCTCTTTATTACATATATAATGAATGATATCTTACAATATTCATAATTTATTGCGTTGGATAAGTAGAGTTGGCAGTGTGTGGTAACTAAGTGGATTTAAAGAAAAATCTCGATGAAATTAGGTTATGTAGATGGTTAAATATCTTCCTTAAGTACTAGCGGACAATTGATATTTGATCAAAGGTGTAATGCTTACAAGGTTTTGTCATTATATTATATACATTATCATTTTGTTTGCATTGTCATACTATTTTGAAATCATTTGAACTGATTGCTAATAATATTCCTTTCAAGTAACCTGTTCCATATTCGTATAGGTACACATAAGAGAATACGGCTTAAATTGCATTTTGTAATTTTTTTGTAGGTAGCATGTAATTTTCATGAGTCAGCCTGAAACCAAATATCTAAATTCATGCATCACACACTTATTAGATATCTCACATATTTGCTTTAAGTAACAGGTTTTTTTAACAATCTCTTATCAAAATAAAGGTGATAGTTAACCAACCAAACCAAGGGAAGATCATGGAAATTGACCTTATAAACTAAGTAAGAATCCTGAATCCAACAACCTGTTCCATATTTTGAAATCATTTGAACTGATTGCTAATAATATTCCTTCAAAGTAACCTGTTCCATATTCGTATAGGTACACATAAGAGAATACGGCTTAAATTGCATTTTGTAATTTTTTTGTAGGCAGCATGTAATTTTCATGAGTCACGTGAAACCAAATATCTAAATTCATGCATCACACACTTATTAGAGATCTCACATATTTGCTTTAAGTAACAGGTTTTTTTAACAATCTCTTATCAAAATCAAGGTGATAGTTAACCAACCAAACCAAGGGAAGATCATGGAAGTTGACCTTATAAACTAAGTAAGCTCAGTGCTGCACTAATGTAGTTAGTTAATGGTAAATGGAAAATTTTTATGTCAACCACTACTACCTCATGTGAGCTATGAGTTGCAAATATTACGTGCTGAGAGTTAGGACCAAATTGAAGTTTAGCATCATTGTCGTATGTGTTAGGATTGATCAACTGACCCGCTGATAGGTAGTAATACTACTACTTATATATGGTTTCATTTGTTATGACAGTTAGCGAAAAATTGTTTGTAAAATAATTATTTTAGGTGTTTAAGCTCAATAATAAAAAATGGTCGCTAACCTACCTGCTTAGTTGATATATTTTTTATATTATACTCCTGTTTATGCAGACTCTATCATATAGTGTGTTAAAAGGTGATAAAATTAAGTAAAATATCTATACAAAAATGTCATCTACTAGCAGATTAGCTGAAGCTTACACTGTCATGTAATCTTCATTTTTGTAGGTACCACAAAATTGTGTTGTTCAACTTTACAAAAAAATTGATAAAGCCTTAATATAGTCTGATAAAGATGAAATTTTCACAAGTGTTGTATAACCACACTAATATTTTGAACTATATCATTTACATTTCCTATTATTTTGAACTACTAGGACTATTAAGGTGGTCCGGTAAGCACTTAACAAATTTTCACCTATTGCATGTTCAAATTATCTTCACTTTTTTTAGCTGTACACAATAACAAGAAATATTCAATTGCAGGATGCACTGTAAGCAATGAACCTTCAGCAAAGCTCCTATCAGTTTTGATCCATGGCAATTTGTTAGCATCTAGAACTCATGAACAAGGCACTACTGAAGGCTAGAAGAATGGTGTTGCATTATATTCCTATTTGATTTAGATTAGATTCATGGTTAATGTTAACTGATGTAATTGTAGATCTTTTCAACGACATTGTGATACAAAACATTAAGTTTCATTTTATCCCCCCAACATTTGAATATTCTCTATATACTGTCTTGATTCATTTTTTCCGTTGATGACGTTGATGCCTCCCAAAGTACTGCTTGCAAATTTTAGTAGCTACATTACAGAGAATAGATATATGGTATTCTGCATGTATGTTGTACGCAACCTTATATCAATTTGCAAATTGAGATTCAAAGTGGTTTTGTTTGCGGTTGTGCTTAAAAAAGCTATAATTATTTAATAGGTATTTTCTTTTAACTATTTTGTGTTTACTTTTGTTGCAGCTTTTAGTTTTATGATCCGCATACAAATTTCCTTGAAAATTTAGAATTTCATTGGTTGTAAACATTCTTTTATTTATTGATTTCTATGTTTTACTCTTAAGTATAATTTAACTTTTGTATTTTTAACTATTTTTGTTATTTAAATGCGCACATTCGTCGTTTCCGCTACACATTTTTACATGGTTTTATACAACTAATCGGTATTTGCAATCATAATTAGTTCTGTTATTGAATGATGCAATCACAAAAAGTATGACATTATAATATGAAATAATCAGACTGGCCATTAACAAGACATTTCCATCCTATTCTAATATAATTTCATAACCAGGCACTTAGAGATTATTTCTTTAGATTGTACACTTTATAGCCTAGCATTCTTATAGCGATGCAAAAGGATGAACCATTAATTGTCTATGAAATTGTGCAATAAGCTTTGATCCAACGTAAACTCAGTTCAACTACAATAAATAACAGGCAGTCTCAAGCAAGGCGTTTTCTATTTTGATATGGGTTATAATTGAACCTTGGTAGATTTATGCAATAACAAATATATCTATTTAGGAATTACACCTTTTAATAAATTTTAGATATTCAAAATAGAAATTGACTCTATCGATAAGATTTTGGTAAACTAAATATTAAAATATATGTATAGCTTTGCCTAAAGAACATCTATATATGGCTGCAACCCGTGTGCGTAGCACGGGTTCGCACTAGTTCACACTAAAAAGTTCACAATGTTTCTGATAAATTTTAGCCGATGAAAATTCGAAAAATGAATTCCGGTCACATTTTTCAATCTTTCTTCGATCTAATTATTTTTGTAAATAGAATTTGAAAATGATTTCACCATAATTAATTATTATTTAAAAGAGTTTAATTTAGTTATTAAAATCCATTATTTAAATATTTATAAATGATTTAAATATTCAGATATAAAGCGATTAATATATGGGTTGTTACAGATATGTACCGATCCCTCTTTCTTCATCCAAATGATATGCGATCCCTAGTGTAGGCTCCCTAGGGTCCCACATCTTGCTCACAAAGTTTCATATGCATCGGACTTGTAGATCTTGAGATATTTATTGTTTTCCATAAGAATGCTCTTGTACTTTAAAGTATGTCGATCCCTTTTGTTGGAGCTAATCTATGTCGATCCCTCTTGTTGGAGCCGATCTATGTCAATCCCTCTTATACATTGAGCCATATTTCATACTTCGAACATTCTGCCTTGCATATCTATCAATTCCATTCAATCTTGACTTGATACTATTATTTTTACCTGATTTCTGGGCCCTACAATCGTTGCTCTGTACTCATCGGCCTTGTAATCGTGAAGTCTGTTGGGTTAAATATACCTATATACCACCTTAGCAAAAGGTGGGTTAACACTTTGTCCCCAAAACATGCCTTGTAATAGGAAGGTGTGTTTTGAATTGCCATAAATCCAAAATCTGAAATCCATTATCCATTGATTGCTATATTATCTAATCCATTGCCAATTCAAATCTATGATCTCTCTGGATCATTATTGAAATCCATGACCATTCCAAGTCGATATCCAATTCTGAACCCGTGATCCCTTCGAATTGTTAGCCAAAGCCCGGACCGCTCCAGGCCCATATCCAAATCCATAGTTGTTCGAAGCTGATATCCAAATCCATAACCTCTCTGGGTTTAAGCCCATATCCAAATCCTCGATCTCACTCGATCCTTACCGAGCACAATCCGTACTCGATGACCTGAGTAGGCCGCTCCATCACGTTCAAGCGAGGCGACATACCCCTTACCAGGCATAGTCCATACCTGATGACCTTAATCTCCTCGGATCCTTGCCTAGCACAATCCATACTCGACGACCTGAGTAGGTCGATCCATCGCGTTCAAGTGAAGCGACCTACCCCTTGCCAAGCATAGTCCATACCTGACGACCTTGATCTCTTCGGATCCTTGTCGAGTACAATCCATACTCGACGACCTGAGTAGGCCGATCCATTACATTCGAGCGAAGCAACCTACCCTTTGTCAGGCATAGTCCATACCTGACGACATATGTTATCTATAACATTGATCCAAATTTAAACATTCCTAAGTCCATTTGCCAAAATATTAAATAAGAGTCCGTACAATCAATAAACCAGAGTTTGAAGCAAACAAGAAGAAAAAATAAATTTCACAAACCCTAGCATTACGATTTATCATCATCTCAGAGCATGCCTAAGGATAGTCCTCGATCCCGTACATGTGTAGTGACTTAGCCATCCTACTGTGGAGTTTGCTACTTATTCCATGTCATCCCGATCAATTGATGACAAGTTGATGATGATGCCTTGATCCAGTGCCATTTTCATTCGAGATGGATGATGGTTGCTCCTGTTCACCGTCGTAGCCCGAGTCCTTACGTATTATTGTAATTGACCATTCCTCATGTTTTTCTCAATGATATCCTTCAAATGCCTACAGTCATTTGTATTGTGCCCATCTAGCTCATGGAATAGGTAGCGCTTTCCTGATGTCCGTTCGTATTGAGAGGGTTCCCTCCTTGCCGGCCTTTGATATGGAAGGCGTCCTCGAGTATCCAGATATATCTATTCTAGGATTTCATTCAATTCCGAGTAAGAAAAGAATTTGGGTTCTCCCCTCTATCGCTTCGATCCATCTAAGCTATTGTCCATGTTCCATTTACCCTTGTCCTTTCCTGAGTTTTCATGGGGCAGTTCTCCACCTTGTACCGTATTAACTTCCGTTGCCTCTTTATCAGCTTTCGCATCTTCTTATTGCAAAAACCTTTCTACTTCATCGTAGAATTCCCCGAGATCCATTGATGGATCCTATATCAGTGATATCTTAAAATCTGAATTATCTGCAACTCCTGACACTGCCATAATCAAAATATCGATGGACCTAGTCGATCCACCAAAACAACTGACACATTGAACTTGATTAAGAAATTCTTGAGTGATTCTCCTGCCTACTACTTTACTAACGTCAATGTCATCACATTCTTAGGATTTATAATGTGAACCCGAAACTGCTTCACAAATCTTTCGACCAATTCCATCCATGTGCTAATAGAACTACTTTCCAAATGTCCGAACCATAGCGCAGCTACATCCGTTAAGTACAAGGGGAAGCACCGTGCCAAGACTTCTTCTGATGCCCCTAGTACTTCCATGTGCCATGTATACCTCATTATATGAATAGTTGGATTCGACTTTCTGTCATAAGCTTCCAGTGTTGGTAGTTTGAATTATGGGGGATTCCTAGCATTCCTGATATTAGGAGCAAATGGACTTTCATTTACATCCTCCAGATCCCTGTTCACTAATCCCCCATGCATAGCTCACCTTATCATCTCTCTAAACCTGTCATTGTCTTCCAATGGTAGTCTCCTATCATCATCTCCAAGCTGCTGCCCAAGTCTACGAGGGAATTTTAGAACGTATTCCTCCGGACAAGCGTCCAAATTCCGATTCACACCAAGCTCCATAGGATTGATCGCAGGTCCTCTAGCATCACGATCAACCAGACCCGGAATTAGTATACTAAAAATATTATAAATTTCCATTTGAGTTGGAAATGGGTTTTGAGACAGGAATTGATTTCGAATTTGAAATTGGGTTTCAAAAATATTTTGTTTTAAAAGGATTTAATTTCTATTTTACTCCAACCTTATTATGTGTCTTTTCAAGTCATTTAGAAATGTTTTAAAGATTATTTATTAATATTTTTTAAAATATTTATTTATATTTAATATTGTTTTATAACTTATTTATTTATATTTAATATTGGTTTATAATTTATATTTATATATAATATTGTGTTAAAAACTATTTATTTATATTTAATATTGTTTTCAAGTTATTTATCAATATTTCAATATTTTGAAAAGTTAATTATTTAAATAATTAATATGGCTTGAAATAAATAAAGATTTATTTAAAAATGTTTTGGAAATAAATTAATACAATTTATAATAATTGTAAAGATTAATTATTATTATTTAACAATGTTTTCGAAATTATTAAATATTACTTTTAAGATGTTTTTAAGTTAATAATTATTATTTAATTATAATGGTTATTGTCAATAATTATACTTATATAATAGTGTTTTAAAAGTAAATGATTATTATTTATTTATAAATGCTTTCGAGATCTATAAATAGAGTTTTATAAACAGACTTGAGTTTTATAAAATGAGTTTTATAAAATGGTTCGAAGACTTAAAGGAAGAGTAGTTCAAGGGTAAAAAGAGTTTATAAATGGTTTTGGATATTTATAGAAGAAATTTAGAAATGAGTTATAGAATTATAAGAATTTTTTTATAAATAGTTGCATGAATTATAAAGGGTTTATAAATAACTTGAGAAATAATTTATAAATAGTTTATAAATGATTTTAGAGATTTATAAAGGAATTTATAAATGATTTTGAGAATTGTATAAAAAGGAAATCTTTCTCTACTTATAAATATACATAAACCGCTGAGATATGTATATGGATATTTTTCAAAGTGTTGAAAATATAAGTATGTGCGAATGTATCTTTGTAAAAGTATAGTGATACAAGTATTTACAAGATGGATTTAATAAATGAAAAGATTAATTAAGGAGACTACTGGTTGCTTATATGCTTAACTAATGTTTGTTTTCCCTTTGGAATTAAATCCCTGATTTGAATGTGTGTTTATTGATAGTTAAATAACTGACTTTAAAATTTGGACCCAAAACATAACTTTGAAAATATCTAGGAGAAACACGTGAGTTATATGGCATAGTCATCTCCGATGATGTTGTACTATGCGTATAAATCTCGTTTCATCCTCCTAGGACAAATGATAAGGAAATCCATCCACTAACGGTTAGAAGGTGATCTCCGCTCTTATCTTTGACTATTTGTTATCCAAAGAACTGGGGTTGAGTTTACTATAAATTATCCAAAATTGTTTCGAAGAGACCGGGATCGGATATTTTATCTAAAAACCACTTCGATCCAATTCAAGAGTTTCGAAGTGAAGACATCTTGAAGATGACGGAGCTCACAACTTGTATGGATGAATGGTGGCATTGCATTGTTGTCGGGAGGGCAGTGTTAGCATTCAAAGTGGGAAATGCTATATAAAAGGTAAAACGTAGCCTCAAGCCTCATCAACTGGGAATGACTAAAAAATGGGAGATGCAACAAGGCAAAGTGGGTCGCTCCAAGTAGGGTATGATCATCCCTATCGTGAGTCAATATTATATCTCATTCGTATGCTTTGGGGCCCATTAACGGAGGGGTTATCATATTCTGTACTACTAGTCAAGTGGTATTCCGATTCTGTGTTGGCAGTGGATCCTGGCGATGTCCTCGATGTTATTTTATCTAGAGATGCACCATGATAAGCGGTACCTCAGTAGCCCAGTTGTTGTATGGAATCCATTCTCCAATAAGCACCGTACGGATTTAGTTATGCCCAACTATGCTGAAATGTGAGATGCAACTATTTCAGCTATATTCATATTTTACTTTGACCCATATACATTATTATAACATCAATGGATTTTGTATAGCTAATGCTTTGGTTATCGCAAGGTAAAACCACTACCTGTTTATGTGCGGCGTGGTCTTACAAGATACCTCTATTTTCAAAAGAGTTTTGAAACATAAAAATTCAACTGGGTCAGACCGAGAATATTTATAGTTTTAGTTTGGATGCTTGGAACTTTAGGAGACGAGCTGAAGTCCTAGAGACATATCTACGTATATGGTTATTTTCTGTTGTATTCATTATTGTATTATCAGCAATTGTGAGAATAGGTTATTATAACTGTCCGGGTTGTAATAGGTTAGTATACTCTGATTGATGTATATATATTACATTTCTTCTTTGTGTAAAGATTTATTGTATATTATATATTATTTGTTCGGTTGTGAGATTCTGTTGTTTAGTTTTCTTCTTATCTTCTTTCTCTTTCTTTCCATAATAATCGGGTGTTCTGACATTTCGATTGCTTAGCACGCAATACAGTGGACGTATTAGTGTTGATTTTCGAGGATCGAAAATCCAAGCTGTTACAAACAACAGCTTCTATTCATCGGTGCTATAGAAAATATATCCCCTAGAATTCTTGGGATATCCTATAAATTTACACGGAGCCGATTTTGCCTCATATTTGTTGGGGCCAATGGTCTTAACGTACGTTGCACAGCCCCATAACTTTAAATAATTATGGTAGGGTTTCTTCTCATGCCTCATCTCATATGACATCTTAGGCATAGATTGCGTTGTGGTTTCCAATGCATATCCGTAATAAGAAATAGGTAACACAGCCTTGCTCATCATGTAATGAACCATATCTAATAAGGTTTAGTTCCTTTTTTCATAAACACCATTGTGTTATGGAGTATAGGGTGGAGTAATCTAAGAGATAATCCCATTAAATTTTAAGTACTATTATAGCACTTGTCCAACATACTCACCTCCTTGATCTATGTATTTTATGGTTCATCTAATTTTCTAACGCATTATTATACTTTTTAAATGTCTCACAAATGTCAGATTTATTCTCCATAAGATATACATATTCTAGTCTCGAGAAATCATCAATAAAAGTTAAAGAGTACGTTGGATTGTCCTTGATTACTATAGCCATCGAGCCACATACATTAGTATGTACAAGACTAAAGAGTACGTTAACTCTTTCATTGCTTCCACTGAAAGGGTTCTTGGTTATTTTTCCTTTGAGACATGACTCATAGTGTTAATGATTCATAATCAAATGATAGTAAAAAACCTTTGATTTTTAGTTTGTGCAATCTTTTGCCACTAATACGACCTAGCCTACAGTTCCATAAGCAACTATTATTAATGTCAACAGAAGAATTATTCACAGCATGTATATGATTAAAATTTAGTACATAAATTTCATTATCTAAAACGCCATTGCAAATATTTTTCCCATCAAACACAATATTCATAACCTTGTCTTTATGATGGATATCAAAATCTGTCTTAAACAATCTAGAAATAGATATAATACCATAAATAAAGTCTTTAACATAATAAACGTTATTTAAAACTAAATCAAATCCATTCGACAAAGTCAAGTGATGTTCTCCAACTGCAATAACATCTACTATAGGTCCATCAGTGTAACGACCCCAGATTTTAAATTTATTTAAATTAATAATTTATTGAATTTTTGAGTTAAATTTTATAATTAAATAAATTTTTGAATAAAAATTTGTAAAATCAATTGATAAGTTGATTTGAGTTTCCCCGAATCCCAATTATATTTGAACGATCAATTAAATTTAAATATTTTATATGTTGAATTTGAGTTTCAAGTAAATAGTTTAAAAATAATTATAAAATATAGAATGTCATTTATATTACAAGATAAAATGAAAATAAAATAATTAAAACAACATGTAACTAGAACTTCATTTAAATTACAAAGCAATAGAACAAAAATGTGTATGAATGGCTTGCAAAGTAGAAGCCACCAGACTTTTTCTCTAAGGCAATGTCTAAAATAAATTATATAAAATAATATCATAGCTAAAAAATTTAACAAAACATAAGACAAGTAATAAGTCAACAAAACAAAAATATCTATCAAACATAAAGTATACAGCCTGTAAATAAGTAGACAAGGCAAGAACAACATATTAAAAGAAATCTATGTGCAAGGCAAAAAATATAAACATGCAGGTATGAAACAATCTAATGAAGTACAAACAAAACATCTCTAAAGTACATGAATCATCTTCAGCCGAAATAAGTAATGCATGCAAGAAAGAAGAAATAAATGCAAGCATGACTTAGTATCTTCTCAGCCATGCTATTGTACAAACATCATCATCCCCTGTACAAAATTTTATCACTTGGTACAAATATAATATAGCCTATTGCATAAACAAACAACACCCTGTACTCATTTTTTTCTTTTCTTTATAAACATCATCCTCATTGCAAATTCGTTCCACTTCAAGCTGTAAATGAAAACTCAAACCAAAGCTTCAGTTTAAAGAAAATTGAAAAGCAACTTAAACAAATAAAGTCAAACCAGAGATCAAGAAGATGATTCCAGCTAACATATCAAAGCCTATTTCAAAAAAACAAAACTTTGTTCTTCTCTGTTTTCAAATATTGGCAAAGGTGAGCAAACTATTTCTTTTAAACCTTTAACATGTTTTAATATTTTTATTGCTTGTATCTTTAGAAAAATGTGATGAAGTATCTACTGATATATACTATTATGTGATGTTTGTAAATTACTGGATGCTCTGTCTTATGATGTTCTTCAAGCTTTCCATGTTTCTGAGGGAAAAGAAGCAAAGAATGGTTTATACTCTTCATATAAAAACATTTAACTTAGAAATTTAATTAAATAAATTTGTTTAAAACTAAAAATCAGAGCTTGGAAACTGTTTGATGGTTGGCAGTGGAGTATAAGTCATGTAATTCAAATTTACAGTAGAAAGCAAATAAATATGTAAAATTCGAATATCATAAATTGTTGATTTGATTTCATTTCTTGAATATACATATAAAGGTAGGAATTTTAAACCAAAAATGATGATTTTTAAAGGAGTATTCAAGGTGCAGTTAGAAAATGAAGCTAAAAAGCATTTTTTGCCAATTTCAATGGATTCAACAAATTTTAATTGCTGATATTGGATGAGAAGTTAGAGTGATGATGTAGTAATACGGGAAAAATGCTAAAATAATTTTCGAATGCATAGATTTTGGGTTTGGATCGAAAGTAGGGTTTAGGGATATGATCGGTTGGCTGTCGTTCTAGAGCAACTTTCATCGTGGGCGTCGAATTCGGGTCGATCGCACCTGGGGGAAGAATCGCATGGGGCGGTGACGAAGTTGTATTCGCGGTGGCAAGGCGTAAGATGGTCGGAATCGGGGTGGCCAGGGGGTTTTTGGTGGTTCGAGTTCTGCAGTAATTCGAGCTGATGATCGAAATTTTTATTCGATTAAGTGTTGTTGGATCTAGGTGGTCGGAGTTGTTGCTAGGGTTGTAGGCGACGCGTTGGGGTGCTCGACGATGACCGGAGCGTCGCTGGTCAGTGATGCACGTGCACGTGCACGTTTCATTTTCTGATCGTTCCAGTTTGGGGAAGAAAGGGGGAGACTCGGAGCCAAGCACGGGAAATTTGCCAATTTTCTCGAAGCAGTTGAAGAAAGGAATAACTCGAAGCAGGAGGCAATTTTACACGGGGACGACTCGGAGTAGCCTCGGGTTGGCCACGAAAACTACATATTCCAGTTTGATAATTTTGAAAACTTAAGTTTAAACTATTTTATAAATCTTTATTTATAAAATGAAGATAGTTTGAGAATGGAAGGTGAAGTAAATGATAGTGAAATGATTTATTGAAAATTTATGAAGTTCAAAGATATTAAGTGAGATTTTTAAATGTTAAAATGAATAATCAATAATTAATTGTTTAAAAAGGGGTAATAAATTAAGGGTTAATTAATTTTGAAATTTATTAAGTAGTTAAGAAGTTGATTTAAATGTTTTAATGTATTAACTTAAGAGTTAAGTTAATTTTATATTGATTAATGATTTAAAATTAACTAAAGATCAATTAATTATAAATTTAAAGCTAATTAATTTATAAGAAAGGATAATTAATTAAATGGTAATAAATTAAAGGATAATTTATTAATTGAAGATAATCAATTAAATGGTGAAGTTTATAATTAAAGATTAATTATTTATATAATTAAAGGTTGATGAAGTATAATTAAAAGTTAATCAATTTATTATTAATGGTTAATTAATAAATGATTAAAGAATAATTAATCAAGATAATTTGTAATTGATTAACCAGGATTAGAAATTTATTCATAAGAAATTAATCTGATTTAAATAAATCAGATAATTAACTGACCTTACCTATGAATGTTTGAATTTTATTGGATGTTGAATTGTTTGATATCCCTGATTATGATGCTTTGTGATACATCCTGATTTATGTTGTGATCTGTAATTTCTTTATCTGTGATATTTATATATCTGTGATCTGTATGTGAAAGATAAGCGTTATAGTTTATATCGCTTATCAACTATATTTCTGTATTTTGATATGTGATGATTGTATGATGTTGCACTTCTGTGTAAAACCCCTGGACCACACTGTTACACACACAAAATATGGATTTCACGTGGAAATCAGTTAAGTCACAGATAATTTAAATTTGATGTTTTTGAAATGGAAATTTTAATTTCAATTGATTTTGAAATCAGAAATTTCGGTTTAAAATGAAAAGCTTTTGAAATGGAATTTCAAAGATAAAAGTTATTTTGAATAACTTGATAAAGTTTTGAAATTTAAATAAATTGATTTAAACTTAAATTCAAGATTTGAGATTGAATTTCTATGATTTGAAACTAGGGATTAAAGGTGTTATACCTGTTATATAAGGGTTAAACTGTTTTAAAAGTATTGATTTTGAAATGTGAATATAATTCAAAGGCTTTAACTCGTGTAAATATAATTGGATTTTTCTGAAACGAAAACTATTTGTTTTCAAATAATAACCGCTTTCATATAAGAAGTGAACTTCCAATTTGTGTTGAAAGGTTTCAAATTTAAAATGAAATTGAAATGTTTTTGAAAGCTATGAATTGAATCTGTTTATTTTTTTACAGATTTAAAATGATGATTTGTTTAAACCATTCGAAATGAAATTGTTTTGAAAGCTATAAGTTAAATCTTTGTTTTAAAGATTTAACGAGTTAATCCAATTGAAACGGAAATTGTTTTGAAATCTATAAATGAATCTTTGTGAATGGGGTTAACTTTGTGAAATAATTTTTTTTTTTTAAGATTTGAAAATGGTAAATTGTTTTAACCATTCGAATAAAAAGTTTTAGGCTTTAAACTGTGATTTAACTAAGACCCCAATATCCATATGATTTTGAATATTGCGCTCGTTATTCGGATTAGCCAGGAAAAGACATTTGTGTCATATAACCCATTCCGAATAGTGATTCGTCGTATATGGATCGCATTTGAAGACCGGTGGTGAAGACCGAATATTTTCGAAAACGAAAGGACAACTCGTCGAATGTCTCTACATCGACTGGCCTCGATATAGAGATTTTATCACCCTTTGTGATGGGAAGTCCAGACGGGATTGTGAATACCCGGAATTGCAAGGGCTTCGTAAGAAGTGCCTTCGGTTCTGTTCGAACCCGGAACAGACTTGTATGGTTACATGTCTGACATTACACTTTGAGATATAAAGCCGATTTCTTTCAAATACATATCTGTTGGTGGCGGAAAATTTATTCTTTAGCTTAACACCCTTCTCTGAGACGTACGAGCTCAAAGGTTATGTAGTTGAAATTTATCAGCGATATATTCCCAATTTGGTAATGTGACATGCTGAGTGTTGCTATGTGATGATCATTATTTGATCATTTATGATATGATCATTTGTTTGATTTTATATCTTTGTGATCATTACTTTGATCATTTGTTTGACCCAAAGCATGGCTTTGTACCAAAGCGTAGCTTTGTGGACGAGACTTCGTCGGACCTCACACCCCGGAAATGGTCAAAACAGGAAGGATGCAGCAAGGTTCTAGGGAGTAGCGCCCCTTAGTGTATGTCATTCCTTCTGGATAAAGGTGGTATTATGGTATGGAGCCCAGATACTTAACCTATGTGGTTACTGCATTATTATTATCATGTGGTTGTTGGAAATCGAGGATCCTCGGGAAGATCGGTGACGATCGGGGGATGGCATACGCGTGTCAGTAGTTACCTATTTTTGCAGAGGTAACCCGGCCTTATGTTGGCAGAGATCTAACCGTAATGTTAGGTTATTTCTCGGGACGTCATTCCAGAGGCGTTTCCATGTGGCAATGGGAAGTTCCTTGGCCTGACCATTTGTTGGAAATCCAAAGAAACAATATGTGACTTGTATGGTTTTAGTTGTAGAACCTGCCATTTAATATGGTAGCTATAGTAGGCATACTATAATGGTACCTATGCTGGCTAAGATTTATATTCTACTTTCGAAATGTTTTCTACACTATGCACTAATAATAATATCAAAATGATTTGATTTTGCGTAGTAAACATCTTTGACTATCATAAGAAGAAATCTCCTCCAATTCTGCGTTTGAATTGTGTGTGTGTGGCGGGAGGTCTTATGGTAGTTTCATTTTCCAAAAGCATTGCGAATTGACTTTAAAATTCTCTGATATTTGTTTTTAAAAATAAACTGTTTTTGTTGCTCACACCAGTCCCATGACTGATCCGGAGTTTATTTTTTCTTTCCTAAACTCTGGATGCTCAAAATTTTCTACACGAGCAGTCTAGAGTTGGGTTTTTCAGATAATCAGATTAGTAGATTTTCTGGAGCTAGTTCAGTCTTTGGATATGGACTGCACTTGCTTATTTTTGTGCATCATTATTGGGAGTTCGAGCTACTGCTGGAGTTCTCTCTTGAAGACAATCTTAGAGTTATTTGTTCCGCTGCTGATATTTGTTATCTATTTTCTTTTCCGCTGCTATTTGTTGTATCATATCTCTGATGTATATTGATATTCATTGTATCACTCTGTTGTATCAGATATTGTATATCAATGTATTATTCTTTTATTCCGCTGTGTTATTTACTTAACTGTTGTTATAAGCTTCGGAGAACTAGATTTGACATTTGAATCTACGGCATTTTGAGTACAAGTGGAGTACGGGTGCCGATTTTCGAAGGCCAACTTTTGGGTCTTTACAATCAGCACCTTGAAGCCTCATTTCACCATTCGCCACATGTCGTCTTGTCCTAAAAGTCTATTATGATATATGTAGATATGAGTTCCAGATCCAGTATCTAAAACCCAAGTTAATTTACTGATTGCAAAAAAAATTTAAATCATAAACATACTCTAGTAGCGGAAGGAACATTTTCCCTCTTTTCCTTGAGCATCTTCAAATAGTCCGGACAATTGCTTCTCCAATGACCCTTCTTGTGACAATGATGTCATTCACCTTTGTCCGTAGGAGCATCCTTCTTACCCCTGTTAGAGCTCCACTTCCATTTCTTTGAATATTTCAAAGACGTGGCCTTACTCTTTATAGCCAAAACCGTTTTTGATCCTTACACGATCCCTTGGATGACCTTAATATATTTAGTAGTTCGACGAGGTTTACGCTCACTTGGTTCATATTGTAGTTCCATATGAACGACTTAAACTACGTAGTCGGGGAGCCTATAACCCAATTCACTTACATTTTGTCGCTTATTTTTACATCTAGCTTCGAAAGTCTATCAATGTAGCCTTTTATTTCTAATACAAAATCCTCAACACATTTTTCCTTAATCATCTTCGTATGGAATAGTTTCCTAGTAATCTTATGCATTACGGAATGAGATTGCTCCCTAAACATAGCTTTGAGGCTTTCGAATATTTTATGGGTAAACATATATCTGTGTTGCCTTTGCAATGGCTTATCTAAACTAGATAACACAAACACTTAAGCAATTTGGCAATCAGCTACCAAAGTGTTGTAAGACTTAACCGTACAAGGTCAGTGCCTTTAGCGGATTTCTCTATCAAAGATTCGGTTATCGACGATCATAAATGTTTATAAGTGAGTGCTATCTTAACTACTTTTAGCCAGTCAATATAGTTTTGTTCGATGAGCTTATCATTTTGCAAAATAATCTTATATTGGTTATTTTGCTGCAAATTTAATATAAGTAGATTAGAACAATTTAAACATAGCATATGTTCTTATATTATTAGATTGGTTAAACATTACATTTCATTTACTCCTATTAGACAATTTTGTTTATCAAAATCCTAAGAGGAAAGATAGAAATTTTTCGATTTCTCTAATGAGCGTTAGGACTCGCTTGCCTTAGGATTCTGACCTTGAGGAAGCTCAACAAATCATAGGCCTACATGTGATGGATAATACCTTATCGGTTGTATCATATACAGCTTCTAACCTGTGGTCTTTGTCTTAATCTCATCTTGACCTTGAGGAAGCTCAACAAATCAAGAGAGATTATTCACTCGAACCCACAATTTCACGATGGGCTTAAGGAAAGCTCAATAAATACATGCATATATCATACCTTGTTTAGTTAATGTATTATTATTACTACACATAACATTTATAGCTTCAAGAAGCTCACAAAAAGTATGCAAGTAACCTATTAATATATTAGTGGTAGCGAACATGTTGTATATTAAGGATTCAAAATCTTTGATAAATATTAACACCGAGTGATATCGACTTATGCAACAATGTATTTCTTATGAAATACCCTTGTGATTAAAGTGTTGGACACATCTGTAATCATGGTATACATACAATATGTATGTACTTGTTCCTTAAACCTAAGTCGAGTTACATTTCCATTTAAGTTTTATATATTTGTATTATATAAGCTTAATTTATTTATAACTATTTACAATTTAGTTAATTTATATAATATTCTTATGTATACGAGTATATATGCATGCCTAGATGGGCTTGCATTTAACCATAACGTGCATGCATTTATAATTGTACCTATGGATATAGATTTGACTGTACTAGTGCCAACATAAAAGAACCCAAAGCAACGACCGAGAAGACCAAGACAACTGAATAACATTTATAGAACCAATAACTTAAAGCATTCATAGTTTTATCATTCGTTTCTTTTGTTTTGGTTTATTTTATAATGGTACCGCTTTTATTCTGTTCTAAGTTATTAATCATTAGTGGAATCATATCGTTATCTTTTTCTTAAGGCTTTGGGTTCATTGTCTTGCACTTTTTATAATTTCATTTCACAATGCGTTCTTCTTTACTTTGTAAGATCGGTTCTTCAGTGTGAAGTTGTCATATTCTTTAAGTTTTGGGATATCCATCAATTAAAATAATTGTAGATTCTATTTTATACCGTTTAGGATACAAAAGGATTGCTAGAATGAAGCTTGTTCATATTACAAAATCTGCACCAAATACTAGAAATTTCATAGTTTTAGTCAGAGTTATCCCATGGTCAGTTGAGGACTCACTTAGTGACACCTTATGGCTTATCACACATCCTAATAACAGCTTAAATAAAAACTAAGTAGTATTTTGAAAGCATACATACAAAAGGCAAATTGAGAAAGGCCAAAATAAAAACTGGAAGCAATAAAATGTCCAAATAACAGCTTAAAAAAATAGTAGTCAATAGTGATTGCCCTTACACGTAAGAAGTAAATTCAAATATGTACCTAACGCGAAGCACAGGTTTCAATCTACTATGCTAAGGTAAAAATGGACCAACTTTTCTATTTAAAAAAGTTAAGAAATAATAGCATTTTTATTTTCCAATATTTGCATTGAATTTGGGATGAGAATCTTAGCATGCCCTTTCTTCATAAGATTATTATCTTATTTTATGATATTATTTGTGCAATTATGACAATCATTAACAAAATAGTTAATAGCTAAAAAGGGAGAAAATCTCAATATTCTTCCAAAAGTCCAAAAAATTTGGAACATAATTAGTACCGCAATCCCTTAAAATGTTTTAGTACTCTGTTTTACTAAATACAGGATAGATTGCAAGAAAAATGCATTGTTTGAAACGCATCCAAAAATCTAAACTATATGAAACAAAAACCAAAGTTGTATTTGGATTTTAATACAAAATATTTTTCATCCACAAACAACAAAGAAAATCAAATAATTTCCTTATAAATATTAAAGTACCAACATCAAGCATTTGGATTATAAAATGACATACATGTCAACGGTCAGGATTATAAAATGAAAATATTTAGGACTTGTTTTGCTTCAGTATTTTTGAGAAACTATAATTTGTGTCCACATTTAACTAACTATTGAAATCATAACCGTGCCATGTTAGTTCTGCTTCAATATACGCTTTGTATTTAGAGACCATTATGTATGTTTAAAATCCATCATTCAAAAATACGATCATTTGATAAGAATTGTTAGAAAGATCCATCACATCAGTATCTCCCTTGAAATGCTAGAATCAAGAATACTTATGCCTGACTTTGAAAGCGAAACTTCCATAAATTTAAATGGTAATTTGTGTATCCTAAAAGTTTATACTTTTCTTTTTAATGCCAATAAGGGTTGTTTAGTGCGGACAAAAAGGCAAATGTCCTTGTTGTGGCTTACATTAGAAAACATAAGCTTTCATCAAATGCCAATATGCTTTGAAAAGTTACGAAACTGTTTAAATTTTGTTTGCTGTAATAATCATTTAACCTATACATATAATAATCTTTAACCTTTACATATGATAATCTTCTCTGTTTGTTTTCCATCTTTCATCATCTTCACTCTCATCTAGATTACGTACTAAAACAGGTAATTTACAAATGCATTTATATTACATAGCAGTACTGTTAGTGCAGCAATTTACACTGGTTTACTAAATTACAATTAATAAAGACAGAAATGCAACTGCGGATTGTATGTCACTGGTCATAAAAATTCTTCGATCCTGTATGCATTTTCACCTACCAATTACATTCATCAGCATCTGCATTTCATATTTCTTCTATTTCAATTTGTTTGGACCTGTAAATACACGACATCTAGATGAGTTTCCATTTGCAATAAAATGCCTAGAGTCACTTTTATAATAAAATAATAGATTATGGTAACCAACACAAAATAGTATCATTTTTAAGCTAATGAAACAATGGGAAAAAAGACATGACGGTTTAGAAGAGCATTGCATGCATATCTGCTTTGTCAAGTTCTGTTTACTTGTCAAGAATACATCGTTTAATGAGCTCTGTCTTCTTGTCAAGTTCATACTTTGCATTGCTTCTTTTTCCAGTTTACACCGCCATAATATATTATAATGAAGAAATATCACATCAAAAAGTAAGCACAACAAAAAGGTATTGTTGTGTACAGCCCGGCCATACACTAAATCTCATCTTATGATAAAATAGTACATACATATTGGTATGAACTGTGGATATAGTCCGACCATACATTAAATCACATTTTTGTCGCTAACATTTATAATGAAACATACTCAGGAATCATAATAAAGTGAATTTAGTACGATATACAAATGAATTGATATTTTGGCATATATATGAACATTATATATCACAACACATGCATAAAAGATGACATAAATATGGTCCGAACATTATTAACCAAGAAAGAAATGCATGGCAGGTTCTTCAAGGCAGCAAAATAATGAACATAAAAACCATAAAAGGAAAGCAAGAACAATCTGGTACAGAATTCATACTGCAAATACAGGAGCTAGCTTTTTTAAATGCCACTTGGCCAAGTTTGGTTCTTAACAGGCTCTAGTATATAGGTCTGCTTGTCAATCTCCACGCTTGCTAATTCAACAGCTGCGGCAACATTTTCCTCTAACCATGAATTACCTTCATCAATTAGTATATTATATTATATTTATCTGTTTGTCTCCCAATTGTATTTAGCCAATGGACTAAAGTATTTATTTGTTTATCTATCAATATAGCTTGAGTATATTGAAAAATAAAACTTACGATAAAATATACAGAATGATAAGATACCCTCTTTTTCATTGACGTATATATGAAGAAAGCATTATAAGTGAATAAAGTGAAATAGGGTTTGTACATAAAGGCTATATATTTATCTTCAGTATGCGGGTTGTATTCATTTTGCTCTGGACCTACCCGCAAGCCCATTTTCATATATTTGCTTATATAAATACAGTATACAGCACTCTATGTAATTATCAAGTATTCAGAAATAATACAAGCATCATATCTTTCTTTTACATCGTATCAGAGCTAAAATAAATTGCTTAACAGCAAATCGATCAAATCTTTTAAGAAAATTCTTGAATCTCATCAGAACAATTTCATCATTTGAGAAATTAGTTACGCAGTTTAACAACTGTGCAACAAATCATGAAGATGTCATCATTTGGAAGAAGTTACCATGCCAAGAAGGGAGATATCAGAGATAAACTCATCATATATCATCCCTCTGGTTGCTACTGCTCCATCAGTTCATCAAGATTCTGACTTACCCACCTGAAGTGTCTTGCCTAGAGCCATTTGTCAGATCTGGATCATCATCCAATTGGATCTTGATGCACCTCATTTGTGATCTATCTCCTTTTCCCACTTTTCATCATCTTCTCGACAAGTTTTCATCACCATGGTAGAAGAAGGCAGTGATAATGCCAATACACCTCATCAAGAATCAAGAACCACTCAGCAACAGTCCAATACCACCGATACCACCAAGAACTCATCAAGTCTATAATCAAGCAACAAAGTCAGATCATCACCATACAACTTGATGAGTCCAACTATTTGCTCTGGAAATTCCAGATTGAGACTGCTATCAGAGGATATGGGCTGCAAGAATATATTCTTGGCACTCTTATCACTCCTCTAAGATTCACTACAGATCATGAAGGAAAATTAGTAAGTAATGCTG
The DNA here is from genome assembly GCA_030737815.1 of Allium fistulosum. Lineage (NCBI taxonomy): Eukaryota > Viridiplantae > Streptophyta > Magnoliopsida > Asparagales > Amaryllidaceae > Allium > Allium fistulosum. Next base: position 642,222,067 of record CM060901.1, read on the forward strand.
AATACACAATCCATGAAAGACATGATAGCTTAATTAGTTCTTGGTTTCTATCATCTATCAGTGCCAGTCTATTACCACAGTTAGTTGGGTGCAAGACCACGCATGAAATCTAGCACACCATTCAACAAATATTCAGTTCTCAATCTGCAGCTAGGATAATGCAATATAAAAGGCAGTTGCAAAACTTGAGAAAACGATAATATTAGCATAAGAGAATATCTTTCTAAGGGCAAGACTATATGTGATCAGTTAGCCTCTGCTAGACATAAGGTGACTGACACAAAGCAAATATTGTGCATCTTAAGTGGATTGGATGAAGAATATGAAGCAGTAGTTGCCATAATATCATCTAATGAAAATCTACCATCACTACAAAATGTTCAATCTGTTCTCATTGCTCATGAAGGGAGACTTGAGCAAAAGAAACCAACAAATTGGGAATACAATGCTAACTATGTATCAGTAAATAAAAGTAAGAATCAAGAAAGAAATCAAGGCAACAGAAACCAATCAAGCAATCCCAGAGGTGGTCAGTCAGGCAGATTAAGGGGAAGAGGTGGCAGATGGAATTTCAATAACAACAACAAACCAAGATACCAAATATGTGAAAAATATGGTCACACTGCCAATAAGTGTTATTTCAGATTTGATGTCAACTTTACACTAGCACAGCAAAGCAACAATAACTCAAGGTCTCAAAACCCCAATGCCAACATGGTCAGTGTGCAACAAGAGTCAACATCAGACAATACTAATACAGATATAGCAAAAATTGAAGACATACATGATGATAGCTGGTATCCAGACTCTGAGACAACAAATCATGTGACAAATAACTTGGGCAAGTTAAATCTTGGCAACAAAGAATACAAAGGTACATAGTTATTATATATGGGAAATGATAAATCTGCAAAAATTTCTCATATTGGAAATGCAAGCATTAGTGGAACTAGACAGTTATATCTTAATAATATGTTGATGGTTCCATTAATCAAAAAAATCTAATGAGTGTGTCACAATTTGCCAAAGACAATAAAGTCTATTTTGAATTTCACTCTACATATTGTTTAGTTAAAGATAATCTAACTAAAGAAGTTCTTTTGCAGGGTAAAGAACATAAAGGGCTATACAAATTTGATGTTCCAAATTCATGAAATGTTGAAAATAATGAAAAATGGTGTCATGTTTTTGAAATTAAAAATGTTAAAAATTTTGATGTATGGCATTGTAAGTTGGGGCATCCCAGTATGAATATAATTAGACATGTCTTGAGCAGTTGTGATAATACTCAATTAGTAAAATTCCTAATTCTTACACTTGCACATTTTGTCAAATGGGCAAGAGTCACAAGCTTGTATTTTCAGATTCAAAGACTGCATATAATAAACCTCTTGAACTTGGTGCTATAGATTTATGGGGGCCAACCCCTATACACACTGATTATGGCTATAAATATTATATCTCATTATTGATGCCTATTCTAGGTATGTATGGATTTACTTTCTAAAATCCAAGTTTGAAACTAAAGAAGCTGTGTTACAGTTTATTTCTAATGTAGAAAGGCGGACAAACTGTCAACTAAAGGTCATACAAACTGATGGTGGCAAAGAATTCTTACCCTTGAGGGGTTACTTTCAAATGAAAGGAATTACACAGAGAGTTACATATCCATACACTTCAGAACAAAATGGTCTTATAGAGAGAAAACATATGCATATAGTTGAAACTGGTTTGACACTGCTAGCACAGACATCTCTGCCATTGAAATTTTGGCCAGATGCCTTCTCTACTGCAGTTTATCTAATTAATAGACTGCCTACAAAAGTTATGAAGTTTAAAAGTCCAATAGAAGTGCTATTCAATGTCAAACCAGATTATCAAAGTTTGAAAATTTTTGGATGCCTATGCTTTCCCTATTTAAGACCATACAACACACATAAACTTGAGTATAGATCCAAACCATGCACCTTTTAGGATATGCTACTAGTCCGAAAGGATATAAATGCCTTGATAGAAATGGAAAAAAATATATACCCAGACATGCTATATTTAATGAGGATGTGTTTCCTTTTAGCAATGCAGATATCAAAACAACTTAAAAAATATGCAATCCAAAGCATTCAATACCTCAAGTATTACCTTCACCAGAAGTTGTCATACCAATTAATAGCATGAGTTATCATAAAAAAGGTGACATCGGTCCTCAACACATAGTGCCCACAAATGAACCAGGTCAAGAATATGATGATGCACCATTAAGTCCTAACAGTGTGATGCCAAATACGGATCATCACTCAGACCCCTGTCAAGTACTGCATGACACACAGTCATATAGTACTCAAACAGAAGTCAATGCTGATGAAGACAGACAGCCATCTGTACCTGCAAATACTGGACACCATATGATGACAAGAGCAAAGTATGGGATATTCAAACCAAAAACATACAACACTGAGTCTGAAATCACTGAGCCAAGCACATATCAGCAAGCAATCTTGGATGATAATTGGAAAAATGCTATGACAGAGGAATATGATGCACTGATAGAAAACTAGACATGGATCTTGTACCCTTACCAGTGAATAAAAACATAGTTGGATGCAAATGGACATTCAGATTAAAGAAAATTCAGATGGCTCAATTCTTAAATACAAGACAAGATTGGTGGCAAATGGGTATTCACAACAAAATGGATTTGATTTTAACGAAACCTTTTCTCCTGTTGTGAAACCCACCACCATCAGAGTCATATTAATAGTTGCCTTTCATAAGAATTGCCCATCAAAAAATTAGATGTTAATAATGCTTTTCTTAATGGTGAATTGCAGGAGGAAGTGTATATGGAGCAACCACATGGGTTCATAAAAGAGAACAATGATCAGCTAGTTTGCAAACTCAATAAAGCAATCTATGGGCTCAAGCAAGCACCAAGAGTTTGGTTTGATAAGCTGAAAGCAACTTTATAACATGGCTACAATTCTACTAAATCTGACAACTCCCTATTCACTAAGTTTCTTAATAACACAATAACTTATGTATTAATTTATGTTGATGACTTTGTTATTACAGGAAATAGAAAATCAGAAATCATGAATATCACTCAATGTTTGAAAGAAGAATTTTCAATCAAAGACTCGGGGGATGTAATAGCCTGAAATTTTTAACCATTCGCATCCATACATGTCGGACTTGAATTGCTCAAAATATCATATTGTTAATTTAAATTTGACAAATCTCAGCATATACAGTAAATAAATAATCACAGAATCACAAACACAGAGTAATATAACAATAATGCAGCGGAAATAATAGAATAGTAGTTCATGAAGCTACTATATATATAACAGAGTTAAACAAGATACAATAGAAGTCTCGAATACATAGATGTCTCAATAAAATAGTCAACTATAAGATCAGAATACATCACTGGAATCAACTGAATAACTGAAAGCTGGATAGATAGCTGGATCTCCAAGCGAAGCTCCAACTCCAAAGGTGAGTCTCGAACACTGAACCACTCAGTCTGACCCGAGCGTAAAGCAAAACACAAAAATAAGCCATTTCAATTTCAAATACATATTTGAACCATAAAATAAGCCATTTCAATTTCAATATATTTCAAAGTTTTAAATATTCAACATTTTCAAAACTAAATTCAATAATTTCATATATATATATCAAATTCACTTTACTATTATTTAGTTTTGAAATATTAACTTAATCATTTCAATAACATCTAATACAACTTCAATTGACAAATTTAAATAAACAAAATATCCCATTTAAATTTATATAAGTTTGAAATATTCATTTAAATCACTTTTAATCAAATTCACTTTATAAAACATATCTTTAAAATTTTAAATTTAATAAATTTCAAATCAAACTTATTTAAGTAAAATTCTTAAATAAATATAATTTCAAATCAATTTCAAATTTATCTTTCCAACTTGAATCATTATAAACTCTATATTTGAAAATATAGATATTAAATAAATACTTAAGCATATTATATATCAACTTTATTAAATTAACTTTAATAAATCTTTAAAATCAATATTTATTAAAACCATATATTTCTTTTTAAAACCATAGAAATCATTTTCAAAATATATATATATAGACCAACAATGTCTGTATATAATTTTCTATCCTATGGTCAAGTGATACGGATATTATTCATTTCAATCCGCAATTTAAATATATAAGGGTATATATCTTTTCAACCCACAATCCAAATTCAATTCAATGAAAATCGCTTGGGTTTTTCATTTCAACCCATAACGATTTTCTCCTATTCTACAGATCGTTCGGGTATGTATCATTTCAACCCATAGTGAGTTCTATACTAACAGGGAACTTGCAGAGTGATAACATATATGATAATAACATAACAGGCATATATCATCAATATAAATAACAGATAATGGTGTCAGATGTCACAGGTGAACAGATATAGATAATAGCATATATAACAATGTGAATAACTAACAGCAGCCTATTTCAATTGTCGTTTCAATTGAAATCAAATTTAATAAATATAACAACGTTAATCGTGAGTGATTGCTCACCATTCGAGACTAGAGAAGATAGACAATGAAGTTGAGCTACGAATTCCAAAGCAACACTAGATGGACACAATTCGATAAAGAAAACAGACACGACGGACAAGGTTGATAAATGGAATCGATGGACAAATCACAATCAGCTTGAAATAATTGAAACAAGATGTATATTATATTATTAGTTTCTTAAAACCAATATTAAATTTTAAAAAAATACATATTTAAATGATATTTCTATATATATCACGTTTAAATAAAAATCAAAACATATCCTTTCTCAATATTCAATTTATAACCCATATATTTTTTTCAAAGATTCCCCAAATATTAACATAGATAACTTTGAGACAAATAATTGAATCTCGACTTGAAACTTATACGTATAAATATTGAGTTTATACAATATTTGTATATAAAATATTGAGTGTCCACTATGATATAAGTAAGTAATATATATACAAACGGATAAGAAAACCCAAATATGTCAGGATAGAGAATAACCAATATGTATATAATACATATAACACTTCCACCTGAGGCTTCTCACATCAGATTTCCTCACCAAATCGTCTCAAATCTCTCCCAATCCTCTTCCCTAATCAGACCACCTGAGGCTTCTCACATCAGAAAGCCGCCAGGGGTTATCAGCATAGATGATGAAGGGTTCAAATTGGTTCAATCGAAATAACAGAGAAGAAAGGAGGCCAAAAAAGTTCAGGAGTCACCATTAGTTCCTCAATTTGACAACCGGAAAGGCAGAGTTGGTCAGATTGTAACCACCCAGGTCGAAAAGAGGAGCAAAATATTGTCAAATCAGAGAAAACCAATAGCCATCTCACTGAACAGAGATCAAGGCCGGAAGTCTTGGGCAGACATTGTTGCCTATCAACCTCAAGAACCCAATGTTGAAGAAAGCAGTCTTGAGCATTTTGCACCAATCATAATTAACAACAAGAAGTATGGTTTGGTTAAGGAAGAGGTATGTAAAAGGGCCACTGAATCTTGGAATAATTTTGTTCTTGTTTATGTAGTGGGTACCAAACCATACTACTTGTTTTTCAAATCTTACATACAAAGAGTATGGAAACCGATTGGTGAATTTGAAATCTATACTAGAGAGAATGGGTTCTTTCTAGTAAAGTTTAAGGAATCTCAAGACTGTAATTCAGTATTAAAAAATGGACCATATTTCTATAACGGCAAACTCATCATAATGAGAAAGTGGTCTGATTCTTTGAAGATGGACAGAGACTTATTAACGTCCATGCCGATCTGGGTAAGGTTACCCTATGTTAATCTGAAGCTATGGGACAGAGAGGCTTTCAGTGTTATGGCAAGTATCATAGGTAAACCCATAAAAATGTATGCAGCCACAACGTTGAAGACGAGATTGAATTACGCTCGCCTTCTTGTCGAAGTGTCTGCATAGGATGAGCTTCCTAATGAGATATATCTTTCTTAATATAATGGAGAAAAAGTTACTCAGAAAGTTGAATATGAATGGGTCCCGCCAAAATGTAATGTATGCAAATGTTTTAGGCATACTAGAGATCAGTGTAACCCAAAACAGGCATGGGTGCCCAAGAGTCATAATCAAGAAATACAAGAAAAAGAAACCTCATATCCAAATTCAAGAAATAATTTAGTGTCACAAAAAAAGTTATGCTATCTGAAGATAATGATAATCAAACAGATGTCATCTCCGATCACAGAAAGAATGATATTGTGCTCTCTGATCAAGATGATCAAGTCATAGCAGAGGAATCTCATCATACTAATTCAGAAATCATAAAGGAAAATCTGCAGAGCAACAAAATGGTGGGTGAAAAGAATACAAAGGTCTTAGAATCTGTAACCCTACCAGTTACAGATCCTTGTATAATTACAGACAAGCATGATACAAATAGCAACAATGACAATGAAGAATTTCTGCAATCTGCAATCTTGAATTTGGACAAGCCTCCTGTAACAGCCCCTCCACCTGAGCAGGCTTCAGTGATTGAGAATTCTGACTCAGCCATGCCTTGCCCTGCTGTCCCATTTGATATCTCAACTATTGTAATCCTAGAAGGTATTAATAACTCTGGAAATGAAATGGAAATGGTGGATGTTGTTGATCACTTTAATATATCTGAACTGAATATACCAAAAGCAAAGGTTACAGGTAAGAATAAGAGCAGCAAAGAGAAGAAAGCTTTTAAACAAAAGTACATTTCTTTAAATCCAGATTGGGATAAAATGTCTACCAGACTAAAAGCAAAAAGTGTTGAAAACAAGAGAAGAGGTAAGAGTGCTCTGGTATCAGGTACTATCTAAACCCATTATTTAATTATCTGAATATTTGCATGGAATGTAAGAGGTATGAATTCCTCTTCTAAACAATCTGATATATTACATATGATTAGTATATATAAACCTTCTGTTATGGCAATAATTGAGAATAAGATGAATGAGGAGAATTTTGAAAAATTTCTGTTTTAAACTTCCTAGAAATTGGAAAGCCATAAATAATAATGACTATGGCTGTAAAGGCAGAATCATTGTTATATGGGATTCTAATATTTGGAAAATGTTAAACAGTAACAAAGATAAGCAATTTTTAGATTGTCATTTTGAAAATACTGGTGGTTTTTCTCTTCAAATAACTAGTATTTATGGTAGCAATTTGGAAAATGAAAGGAATAGTTTGTGGAGTAGGTTAAAAGCTTTAAACTTAAGATATAATTTCCCATGGCTAATTCTAGGGGATTTTAATACTGTTTTTCATGCATCTAAAAAATATGGAGGTATTAAAATTCCCAGAGCAAGTTAGATAAACTTAATAAATTCTTATTAGAAACTGGATTAATATAACCAAGTACTAGTGGTAACAAATTCACTTGGAAATCAGGCTTAGAAAAGAATATTCACTGTAAATTAGATAGAGCTTTGATTAATAAAGAATTCTCCAATGTTTTCCTTAATTTTATATGTTCTACATTAGAACAAAATACTAGTGATCATTCTCTAATATTAGTTTCTCTTTTTAATGATTTAACTCCTGGGAAAAAGATTTATCCTTTTAGATTTAAGAATGGTTGGATTTTAGAGGAGAACTATAAAAACATTATGGAAGATTGTATGAATTTTTCTTGTAAGGGTACTAAACAATTCCAGTTTAATATGTTTTTGAAAAATACTAAACATAATCTTAAATACTGGAATAGGAATAATCTAGTAAAATTCAACAAGTTGGAAGTGTTAAGACAGGAAGGGAAATTGTTGCAAGAAACAGTTGATAAAAATCCTGGGAATATAAATACAGTCAAAGAATTTTTTTCCAATCAACAGAATTTAGCTGCAGAATTATACATCAATACTGTGAATGCTAAACAAAAAGCCAAGGTTGACTGGTTAACAATGGGGGATGATTGTACAAAAAAATTTCATGCTAAAATGAGCTGTAGGAGACATATGAATAACATTGGTAATATTGTTGACAAAACTGGTAATCTTACTAATGCTTATGATAAAGTAGCTAAAGAGGCTGTAGAGTATTATGATAGTTTATTTTTCTATGATTCCAATACTAAAGATTTTCCTCATATTATTTGTAAAAATATTTTAAATGAAAATGCCTCTAGTATTCTACTCTCTCCAGTTGCCTTGGAAGAAATTAAATATGTAGTTTTCATGGCCGGTGACAATAAGAGTCCTGGCCCTGATGGTTTTAATGCAAAATTTTACAAAACTCATTGGGATAACATGAAAGATCAAGTTTTGGGCTTAGTAAATGAATTTTTTGAAAAAGGTAAAATTCTTAAAAGTATAAACCATACTTTTATAACTTTAATTCCCAAAACTAAAAATCCCACTTGCATTGGTGACTATAGACCTATTTCATGCTGCAATTTTATTTATAAAATTATTGCCAGTGTTTTAAGTAATAGGATTAAATTTTTTTTGCCATTTATCATCTTTGAGAATCAGAGTGCTTTTGTTCTTGGCTGGCTCATTTATGAAATTTCTCTTTTAGCCCACGAACTGGTCAGGAACTTTAATTCTAAAAGCTGAAAATGTTTGTATTAAGGTAGATTTGCAAAAGGCTTATGATAAAGTAAAAAGACATTTCATTTATCATATTATGAAATGTATGGGCTTTCCCATTAATTTCTGTAACTTGGTATTTGAATGCATAAATCTCCTACTTTTTCTATTCTCATTCAAGGCAAATCAGAAGGATTTATTAAGAGTAATAGGGGTATTAGGCAAGGGGATCCATTATCTCCCTATCTCTTTACTATGGTTATGGAATATTTTTCTATTTTAATTGAAAAGGAAGCTTTTAAAGGTAATATTACTTCTATGAATAAAGTCCAGCCCTATATTAATCATCTTATATATGCAGATGATTTAATGGTTTTTGTCAAGGCTAATAAGACTAATGCAGATGCTATTAAGAAATTTTTTGGTAAACTGTTTAAGTATGCTGGTCTACAACTTAATGAACACAAAAGTAAAGCATACTTCAGTAAAAACTGTAGAGATAAAAATGAGATTTTAGATTCTCTAAATATTTTAGAAGGTACCTTGGTCTTCCCTTATCTATTAATCAGGTAAGAGATTCTGACTGTTCTATTCTTATAGAAAAAATTCAAGATAAAATGGAAACTTGGTCTTGTAAACTTCTTTCAATAGCAGGCAGACTGGAGCTTATAAAAACTGTTATATATGCAATTATTCTATATTGGATTCAAACTTTTCATATTCCAGCTGCCTCAATTAAAAAGATTGAAAGTAGATGTGCTGATTTTTTATGGAGAGGTAAATACCATAAAATCAGTTGAGATAAAGTGTGCAGGCCTAAAAAAGAAGGGGGATTAAGTATTAGAAATACGAAGGATCTCATTATTACATGTCATTTAAAATTATTTTAGAGATTTGTGAATGCAGATTCTCTTTGGGCCAAATGGATGAGATCCAAATACCTTAAGAATGATAATTTTTGGACCGTCTTACCTAAAAATAATCAGTCTTATACATGGAAAAGAATTCTAGAATGCAGAAATATTGGTAAGTCTTTTCTGGAAAGAAGATTTAAGTCAGGAGATCAAACCAGTCTTTGGTTTGACCCCTGGTTTAAAAATGAATCTTTTGTGAATAAAGTGGGTTGGGATAGTCTAGTTATTTGTGGTGGGGTTAATGATACTGTGGTAATGATAATCAAAGACAATCAATGGCAGCCACAGTTGCATCCTATCACATATCCCCATAAAAATATTATATGTCAAATTCCTATTGATGTTCATGCAAATAGTGATTATTGGGAGTGGATAGCTAATACCAGAGGGAAGTTTTCTTTTAAAATTACATGGGAAAGCATTAGAAATAAAATCCCTAATGTAGACTGGTATAATTGCATATGGAACAAAGTGAATTGTCCCAAAATGGCTTTCTGTACTTATTTTGCAGTCAACAATAGATTGCCAACTTGGGATAGAATTAATAAGTGGGGAAAATCCAACAATTCACTATGTTCCCTATGCAATCTAGTAAATGAAAATGCTAATCGTTTGTTTTTTGAATGCAGGTACTCTTATTACATTTGGAAAACATTCAAAACATACTGCATATAGCTAATAATGGTCAGATGGGTCTAATTCAAGCCATACAGCATATCAACAGCAATTTTAAAGTTAATAGCTACGAGAGAGATTATGCGAACATACTGTTAACTACTGCGGTGTTTCATATTTGGAAAGAGAAGAATTTCAGAACTCATAATAAGAGCAGTATGAAAAAAGAGCAGAAGTGGATACTTATCGAGACAGAGAGCAGAGTAATTTTTAAATCAGGGATCAAACCAAATTTTGTTTCCTTGCTGATGAATGGAGCCATGAAGCTGGCAGCAAACATCTAGAATTTTTTCTCGCTCGTGCTAAAGATTCTCATGGCAAGCAACAACCTTTTGAAGCTAATGTTCCTCATCAGAGCTCATTTGCTACTGACAGAGACTTCCTCTTAAATCAGCAAACAAGCGAGACTAGCTAGCGGAGCTGGAACCCAAATTCAGGCGAAGATACTGCTAGAGGAAAGAAACTAACAGATCTGAGTCGTAAAGAACTCAGACTTGCTAGTACCCACTGGATCTCACTTCATCAGAGAAACAATTGCTTTAAAGCGAACATTGATGGGATGCGTGGCTGCTTCAACAACAGCTTATCTTATTAGGAACGAGGAGAGTCGAGCAGAGCAAAGTATGATAGAAGAGAGATATAGATGAAGCAGTGGAGAGTTTCTCGTCGCCATTATTTTAGTTTTAGGGCTCGAAGCTATGAAATGTTCTGTGTCGGCTAGGGTTTGTTTACTTTAAAGATGTGGTTCGGGTTTCTTTACCCGCTTTGTTCTGGGCTCAGCCCATTTACCTTATTTCAAAAAAAAAAGAATAACCAATATGTATATAATATATATAATACTTCCCTTAAAATATGGTATACTATAAACTTATATTTCTTATGATATGCATACTATCAACATTTATATACGAACAACCAATGCAACCGAGCTAGTAAACTTACACTTTATTTTATTTTATTTTTAAACTTACTTTATTATATAAATGGACATATAGATCTATACTGCCACATTATAAAGTTATGACAACAAATTCAAAATAAGGACAATTATAGAACCAACTTGCATAACTTACATTTTATAACTTAACAGGTCAAATAACTTCATATAACTTATACACAAATGAACAAAAAGAAGGTACAAATATCAACTAATATGTGTACAGACCTTACATATTAAAATTTTAAACAATACTTAAAATAATATTAAAGAAATCAACACCTAATATTGTTATACTATATGTATAATACTTTTTCTCTGAGCAGAACAGCTGACTAAAACCTTATGACAGATTATATTATATCATCAAACATATATTATAAAATACTATATAACATATATATAGGCGCTATTGTATAACGTATATACTGCAATTATATATATATATATATATATGCGACTTTTATAGCTCGTACAAAGAAATATAAATCTTTATGTATATACTCCCAAAACCAAACATATATGCATACGTATTTGTTTAAAAAAAATCCATGCTAACATATACATGTGCTTTAAACATAATTATTACTGTATCATGTATATAAACTTAGAAACTATAGCTTACGTGAACTAGTATATATATAACTAACATATAATATAATTCATGTAAACGTATATAATATACCTTCTTATGTACACGAGAGAAGAAGAAAGTAGCCCCGGCTGTTCAGGTGGGTGAAAAGGCACTGGACGGTAGGAAGGGGTTGGACTGCACGGTAGGGCTCGCGAGAGGGGCTTCGGTGGTCGGAGGTTATTGGCGACAAGCAAGCGGATCTCGAGGCAAGCAGGTTTCAAACGAAAATGCAAATAGAAGAAGGAATCAAGCTTTCGGACAAAATATATAAGCTTTGATTTCACTACGCCATAGATAACCTATCGCAACAAAAATACAAGGTGTTGCTAACTACAATGTAACGATAGGTATGCTGATTATTGTCTATTACAACACACGCTTCAAGGTGTTAGCATAGGTATCAACAAGATGTTGCAGTAGCTATAGTTGTATTCAAATTAAAAAATTAATAAAATTAGCAATCCACGTGAATACGATCCAACGGTCTACATTTAATCCAATTGTTAAAATGGATCACCGATCCAAAGGTCTATTGCAACATTAGCTTCAGGATGTTAGTATAGATATCAACATATGTTGCAGTAGCTATAGACTTATAAAAATATTATAAAAAATGAGCGGGCTGAAAAAAGAACGCGGGAAGCAGGAGAAAGCGGCAAAACTTAACACTTAACAAAATAACACTCCGCCGCTCAACCTCTCAAACACTCAGCCTCACAAACGCTCAAACACTCTCAATCGCTGTTTCAATTAGGGCTAAAAGTTCAAGTTTGCAAGCTTAATCGGGGTTCGATTAGGGCAAGTTCGAGTTCAAGTTCAATTAGGGCTTTGGTGTTTCAATTAGGTCTTCAATTAGGGTTCGTTTGGGATTCGAATTTCAGTTAGGGCTTCGATTTAATCTTCTGCTTAAGGTATCACTCTATATATATTTCAAGTTTTTCCTGATTTGATTGTTGTGTTGCCTAATTTACTGATTTACTTGTGAGTTAAGGTGTAATCATATTCCTGATTTTACTTGTGAGTTAACTTGTATGTTATTTGTGTCTAAATTAGTGATGAATGACGAGGAAAAAATATGGGCAGAACTTCCTAAGTTTAGTGAAGGATATATCAGTGGAGTGAAGCGTTTTATTCAAAATACTTTTTCTAGATTCGCGGTAGGTGATGAAATTGCATGCCCTTGCAAAAAGTGTCATAATCGCAAGTGGTATCGTCAAGAGGTAGTCTACGACCATCTGATTTGGAATGGTCCATCTGAATTGTACGTGAAATGGATTTGTGAGGTTTCCTGTGTAGATCCTGAATGGAGCGATAAGTATATGGATGGTGAAGCGGGAATAAATTTTGGAGATAATCTCGATGAGATGTTGCATCATACTTATGGAAATATGCAGAACAATGAAAGTGGATCTTCTGATGGAGCAAATGGAGTAGATGCCAATGCTAGAAAATTTCATCATCATGTTGAAGAGGGAAAGCAGCCATTATATCCCGGGTGTACTAAATTTTCGCGATTAAGTTTCATCATCAGGCTTTATTCTTTAAAATGCCTACATGGAATCACCGAGTCTGCATTTACCGATTTATTAGAGTTGCTAAAAGAAGCTTTTCCATAAGCCCACATCCCTTTTTCTTTCAATGCTTCCAAAAATATCATTAAAGATTTAGGCCTCGATTACCAAAGAATACATGCATGTCCAAATGACTGCATGCTATATTGGGCAGAAAATGAAAAGGAAAATAACTGCAAAACTTGTGGTGTTTCAAGGTGGGTTATAAAGGAAAAGAAAGCGGCTGTTGACAATGATCCGGAGAAGCGGATTCACAAAGTACCAGCAAAAGTGATGCGTTATTTTCCACTAAAACCAAGGCTGCAAAGGATGTTCATGTCCAAGGAGTATGCAGAACTTATGATATGGCATGCAGTGGGACAAAAAAATGATGGCAGACTTCGACATCCAGCTGATGGCGAGGTTTGGAAGGCGATGGATGCCAAATATCCTCATTTTTCATCTGAAAACAGAAATATCAGGTTAGGAGTAGCCGCTGATGGATTCAGTCCTTTTCGTACAATGACTACTGCTCACAGCACATGGCCAATCATATTGGTAAATTATAACCTTCCACCTTGGTTATGCATGAAGCCAGAAAATTTGATACTTTCAACCCTTATCCCTGGTCCAGAGTCTCCTAAGAATAGCATTGATGTCTACATGCAGCCTCTTATCGCAGAATTGAAAGAATTATGGGGTCTTGGCATACAAACTTATGATGCCTTAACTGGTGCTAATTTCACGTTACGTGCAAGCGTGTTATGGACGATCAGCGACTTTCCGGGCTATGCAATGTTATCCGGCTGGAGCACAAAGGGTTATTTAGCTTGTCCCGTATGCCATTTCGAGACTTCTTCAACTTACTTGAAACATAGTAGAAAATGTGCTACATGAATCATAGGAAATTTTTAGATCCGGAACACAAGTGGAGGTTTGATAAGAAAAGGTTCAATGGTGAAATTGAAATGGGGACATCTCCGGAAATTTTATCCGGGACAGACATTGAAGAATTGTTGGCTGGTTATGAAAATATTTTTGGGCAGAAAGAGGTCAACAAGCATAAAAATGAATCCCCTTTTAAAAAGAAGTCAATATTTTTTAATTTACCATATTGGAGTCACAATGTATGTCGACATAACCTTGATGTTATGCACATAGAGAAAAACATTTGTGATAACATACTTGGTACTTTACTAAATATTGATGGGAAGTCGAAAGACCATTTAAGTGCTCGGTATGATTTACAAGAGATAGGCATTAGGGATGTCCTTCATCCAGTTCTATCAGCTGATGGGAATTACATTCAGATCAGGGCTGCCATATTTGAAATGACGAACAAGGAGAAAGAAATATTTTGCTCGGTGTTGGAGAATGCTAAACTGCCTTATGGTTGTGCAGCTAATATCAGCCGGTATGTAAACAAGAAAGAGAGGAAAATTGCAGGGTATAAGAGCCATGATGCTCATTTTCTTCTCCACTACTTGCTGCAATTTGCTGTGAAGAAATCTGTAAAACCTGAAGTTGCACTACCTATGATAAGATTAGGTGCATTTCTAAGAAGTCTTTGGAGTAAAATTATCAATTTGGCTGATCTCAAGAGGCTACAAAAGGAAATTGTGGAAATTCTTTGTCAATTTGAGATGATATTCCCAAATGCTTTCTTCAATATAATGGTGCACTTGCTAGTTCATTTATGCAAGGAAATTGAATATGGTGGACCTGCACATCTTCGTTGTATGTTTCCTATTGAGCGTTATCTTTGTAAACTGAAATCATATGTTCGCAACAAAAATAAACCTGAGGCGTCCATTGCTGAAGGTTATATTGCAGAAGAATGTTTGATATTCTGTTCAAGGTTCTTAGGTGGCGATGGAGCAGGAAAAATGAAATTTGAAACCTGTCCACAGAATCTGGAATATCCTATTGGCACAAGAAGAAACAAAGATGGAAAAGGTATTCATCTAAAAGATTCTCAATGGACGGCATTTCACCGTTACGTTCTATTCAATTGTGGTAACAAGGAAATAGAGAGTTTACTTGAGTAAGTTTTTAAGTTTTATTTTTATTTTAGTAATTATTGAAGAATTAGAAATTTTGTGTCCATCTTTTATTAACCAGGTCTTTATTCTAGGAAACATCGAGCTTTAGTTGATGGTCATGCATTATCAAAAAAATATAAAAGAGAGAGAGAACACAGTCAAGAATTTTGGAAGTGGTTAAAGGAAGAAGTTGGGAAAAAGGAGGTCATTTCAAAAGAAGTACAACTGCTTGCAATGGGCCCTCTTACAACAGCTAAGAGATTTACTGGATATGTTATCAATGGATACAGATTTTATACAAAGTTCAGAGATGCCAAATGTACAACAAAAAACAGTGGTGTATTTTTGACAGCCTTGACTACTAGCTTTGCAAGTTCGAAAGATCAAAATCCATTGGTTGGTGAAGTTAATTACTATGGATCAATTGAGGAAATATTAGAACTAGATTATTGGGGAGAATTTAGTGTGGTTTTATTTAAGTGTTGTTGGTACCAAGAAGAGAAAGATTTATATGGGCTGACTCGTGTCAATTTTAATCGATTGTGCCAGAAATCTGATCCTTATGTTATGGCTTCACAAGTACAACAGGTGTTTTATATAGAAGATCCAATTGATAAGATGTGCCACAATGTTATCAAGAAATTGCCGAGAGACTGGTGTGAAATCGAAAGCGAAGATGCAAATGAAGATTTGAATGATATCCAGCCTGCTTATGAAATGCGAAATCAAGATTTTGATGTTCGCTGGTGTAGAGATGATGTCCCAATAAGACAAATCTGCCTTCCACCTAGCAAAGTGAAAGAAAATGCTTCTTAATTTCTATGTATCACTATCATATTTAATTAAGTAACCAAATTTAAGTTAGAAAATGTTGTTTCTGCCTTGATTAAATGTTGTAACTGATGTGTCATATTTGTGGCTTTTTTTGGTCTCTTTTTTAGTGTTTCTGCCTTTATTACATTTTAGTGAAGTGACTGTTTTATTTTATAATGCAGTTGGTTTATTTTAATTTGTAATTATGTCATTCTAATGTTAATTCCTTCATTTTGTGTAGGATGGAGGCAAATCTTATATTCCATCACAAGGGAAAATTTGAGAAGAATGGATATGTTGGTGGAGAAGAGAGTTTTGTCAAGGGCGTTGATCTGGATATGTTTTCTTACACAGTACTGATGGAGTATGTCAAGGAAGAGCTAAAGTACACTGAAATTGGAGGAGTATATTCATGGAAAGGTACAATGAGTGGGTGGAAATTGGTGAGCAATGATGCAGATCTGTGGGAGTTCATGCAAATAAAAAATAATGGTGATCACATTGATTTCTATGTCGACACCGTGGTCGATGATAAAATTGAGCCAATGAAACAAATGCAGCCACATGTCATTGTACGCCCAAGGAAGAATCTGTTGTGTCCAGGTATAAAAATATCTTCTCATTTGTACTATTTTGATGAATTTGGTCATAAGAAAACTAACGATGAAACAACCTATTTATGATTACTTTCAAATGAATTTAAACCAAGATCCAATTTTGAGCATCCGACTCGAAAATTCATAAATAATAAAGGAACTGGAATATTAATATACACGGTCAAGTCATAATTTCTTTAATTAAGTTTAAATAATTATGTTTATGACATGATAAACTTGACTTTTATGTCGTTGTATGTTTGCAGCTGTGAAACCACAGAAACGGCAATTTGTCACCACTCACCGTCTGCAACAGGCAGCAAAAAACAAGAAGCAGACTGAAGTCTTTACTCCTAGAAAGTCAGACCGGCTAAACAATCAACAACCAGCAAAAACCAACGAGACGCAGACTGATCAAGTCCTTACTCCTAGAAAGTCGACACGGCTAAACAATCAACAAGTGAGCGAAGCTGCTGTGAGTCCACGCATGAACAGGAAAAAGGTGATCAGCAAGAAGTCACCAGAGAAGAAAAAGGTGATCAGTAATTCTACAAAGACACCAGAGAAGAAAAATCCAACTGAAGTCAGCGATGCAACTTTGAATATCAACTCAGCAAGTGTCAGGAGTAAATTGGATTTCTATAATCCTCCCGTTGAAGAAGAAAATACGGATGAAAATGAGATTCAAGTAAGAAGACTACAATCTGATCTTCTAATATGATGTTCTACATATTTTGATAATATTTACAATAATGTCTTGTTAAATTACTTTCAGGATGATGATCTACCACCTCCACCACCTCCATCGCTTACAGAATACGAAAAGGAGAGAGCTAAACATGTGTCGTAGAAGAATAGTGTTTTTGAAGCTCTTGGGATGCTTAAATTAGTTACTGGACTGATAAATGAATTTGAAAAAAATAAAGGAAAATAAAAAATGCTAGCTGGAAGCGAAGATTATGCTCCAGAAGAAGAGGAACCTAGTGAAAATGATACTTCAAAAAATTCGGTAAAGGTTCGTTATAGGTGAAGATTTAATTTTATGTTGGTAATTATAGATTAGCTTCCTTATTTTTTTATTTTATTGTTTTTGTGTGCGTATTGTAGAGAACCAAAACGATTACGATTACAAAGCCTCAGTCTGGACCAACAACTCGTTCACGAGCCAATGTTCAATCTGCAACCGATAAGAATGCAACTCCGAATGCAGGGGAAAATCCAGTTCCTACACAAACTGTTGATCCACCATGTAGCATTGAGTTACCACACAATGAAGGAATAGGAACAATGTCTGCTTATTTGGCTATGCGAGAACGCCAGAAGAATAACAGTAGTGGAAGTGGAAGTGGAAGGAAGAAGGCTGTCGTCAGAAATGTGTCGACAAATATTGAAAACGAAGAAGATGAAGATGAAGAAGCTAAAGGTATTATCTAATTGAGTTCTGATTTTAATGGTTTAAGTTCTCATTTAAGTTATGTCTAGCCTTCTCATTACTATTGTATGTACTTTGTAACATTAGTGGGATCTCCCAGAAGGCTCAGAGGAAAAACAAAGATGGATAAAGTTCATTCAAGGTCATATGACAAAAGAGTTCTAATCCAAATGAATCATCGGGGCCAACCTGTTTCAGACGATGACAAAGTATTGTCTGAACTAAGTTATTTTTTAGGAACACTGAAGAGGAGTGTTCCACTTACTTACAAGTCTTGGTTTGATGTTCCTGCAAGTTTGAAAGGCACGCTGTGGAACTATGTTAAGGTAATTTGCAAACTTAGCTGAATTTTAATTAAATATATGTAACTTGTCACAAAAGTAGCATGACTGTTCTTTTTAATGTTTGATTTGTATTTAAGCAACGGTATATTATTCCGGATGAATGTGAATATTGGGTTTTGAAGTCAATTCGTGACTCTTGGAGGGGGTACAAGAGTCGTATTAAAAAGGCACATTATATGGCCTATGAAACTGATGATGAGAGGCTTGAAAATAGGCCGGACGAAATTCCACTTGCGGATTTCCAAGTACTCTTGATGTATTGGGGAGATGAAAAAATTCAGGTATAATTTTAAATTTTATCACAGAATTTATTTCCCTTTCTATTCATTCAAATCAGGCAGATAAACATCTTTATTTTATGTTTTTATAGAACAAGGCCCTTACAAATTGTGCAAGTCGGAAATTGTATACAGACACACACACTGCTAGTCCAAAACTTTTTTCTCAAATTCGGCATAAGATGGTATGTATTTTGCTTATTTTTATGGTTGGCTGGGTATGCATTTTCACATTAATTTACGACTCAATAGCTATTATTACCATTTGCTAAAAAAATACATAAAATCTATAAAAATATAAATGAGCCTTTCTTTGCCCTTGTTTGGGATAGAAAACTCAGTTCTTTTCCAAACCAGTGTCCGTCATGCTCATGCATTTGTACACATTTGGTCAATATATGTCAGCAAGTTAGATGCATATTAAACATTAAATATGAGTCCAATCCGTCTCTGTGGAAATTATTAATACAGTGTTTAAGGTATTTGGCAAATTTAGTGATGGTTAAGGTATTGCACCCATCTTAGGGTACTGCAAACTCGAATGCAGTATCCTTGTTTGTATAATTTCTGAAACTTAGTGATGGGTTGGTTTGGGACAGTCAAGAAAATGTTTGGGACAGCAAAAGTATCCTTGTTTGGGACAGTCGATAAAATGTTAGTGATATTGTTGCTACATATGTTGTGATTTTATACTTGCCGTTTCTTTATTTTTGCACTTGTAAGCTGTTGTTGCTCCATTTTTGCATCTGTGAGTTGCTGTCTAACCTTTTAAATAAAATTAACAACAGCAGCTTTCATTGGTGCATCTGTGAACAGTTTCATCTGTGAGTTGCTGTTTCAAAATGTGACATTAAATAAAATTAACAAATATAACATCTGAATTGAATAGTGATATATGTTCTGGAAAAATTGGTTTGATATTCTTTTGCTGTCTAACTTTTTTCATTTAATTTGTATCAGTCCAACGAATCAGATGGAGAGCTTTTTGTTAGAACTCGCAAGCGGAAAGAAGGAAAGGTGTACAAGACCGATACTTCAGTAATGAAGTATAGAGTTGTAAGAATTTTAATTTCTCTTCATTCAGATGTCAAAAAAATGCTTCATTTTGCGCATCAACATTTTGAAACTGCTTCAGATGTTATATTTGTTAATTTTATTTAATGTCACATTTTGAAACTGCTTTATTTTGCAGGATAAGATTCAAAAAGCAATAGGTGAAGGAGGAAGTGATGAAGTTGTTCAAGAACCGATTTCTGATGGAAAGCGGCACGGTCCAACTTGGCTTATAGGACGGCACACAAAGTCTGCAGAAGTTTCAAAAGATGCCCCAACAACAAGCACATACATACAGGAGCTGGCAGCGAAGATAAAGGAAAATATAGTTGAAGAAGTCGAAGCAAAGGTGAACAAGAGGGTCAAAGATGAATTTGATGCAACGGTGAACTGAAAAGTTCAGGAGAACTTGTCATGGGTGCTTAAGAAATTAGGCGAAGCTAACCCTGACATGCAAATTGATGTTGCGGGTCTTTGTGCGACCGTCTGCAGTGATGAAACTGGCACGGGAGCCACTAGAGGCACTGATGGTACTGGTGGCTCGGAAGCATGAAATTTAGAGGCTCGCAAAGATGAATTCACGTGTAGTATGTAGAATTTAATTAGTATGTACTGGCTGTTAATATGAATGCACTGGCTATGTTTGTTATTTTGTACTTGACTAAAACTTGTGTTGCTGGCTGTTATAAAACGACTTGTTGTTTGGCTGTTATGAAATGAATAGCTCTTTGGCTACTATGAAATGCAGTGTAATGTTGCAGTATTATGATGTTGTAGTACATTTCCAATTTAAATTGCAAAAAGTGTTGCCGTAGATATGATATAATGTTGCAGTATGTGATGTTAAATGTGGTAATAAACTGGAAAAGTGTTGCCATTTTATTGGTAAAAGTGTTACCATAGATTAATGAATGTGGGCCCCACAAAACGGTTCCGTTAAGTTGGTTAACAGAATTAGTGGGCCCCACATGTTGGGGCCCAGATTGTGGGACCCACTTTTTAGTAAATTTAGTACCTGTGGCAACAACAGAACCGATGTTGCCTTAGGGTCACAAAGATGTTGCATTTGAGTTTGCGGCAACGCGACAAAATGCAACACCGAGAAAGTGTTGCCTTAGCTCGTTTTTGGCCTCCAGCAACATTATTTGGCACTTTCTGCATCACTTCTTGTGTGTTGTAGTATGCAATCTATGGCGTAGTGTTTTTCACAGAGAAATTTGTGTTTGAGAGAAAAATGGAGGATGACAGCTGGAAATATGCAAGGAGGAAAGGAAAGGTTGAAATGAAAAGAAGAGCAGTGGTTCCACAATAATATATCTTATGTACGTTTATTAATATATTTTCTCAAAAGAAATGAACAGACCCATATAACAACTTGTGGAATACCAAAAATCAAAATGCTGAATTGATGAGAACGGTGAAGGTCACGCTTTGAATTTCAGAAAATAATAATTGCTAAAGGCTATAGGAATTATATGGTTGATAAATGAAAGGTCATATAAACCAAAATCCCGAATACGAAACCGATACGGAAGTCGTTTTACTGATTTCGTGGCGTACCAGACCGCGAAACACACATATGAATATACTATGGATATCTGCACGATGAGACGATCAAAACAGTATACATATATCAGTGGTACGATCATCCTATCAAAAATCAATATTGGTACCGAAATGCTGCTAAAACGCCGAAAATAAGATAAATGAAGCAATAGCAGTCCAAATTTGAAGAAACGAAATATGACATCTCACTCAGAAGATGATTTACAAATTTTCTATAGAAAAATATTCAGGTTTGGAAAACATTTCATTATCATCAAATATTAACTGATTTCAATTGAAATAGAATTACATAAGAAAATAAACTTCCATATTATCTAATGAAAATTTACCAGTTGCTATATTGAAGTAGACGTATTCCAAATATTAAATCTTCATTTCCAAATTTTTATTATTTAAAATTTCACAAAATTCAATTAATTAAATTAATAAAACCACAAAAATTTACGGGTCGTTACACTCTCCCCCACTCAAAACTTTTCGTCCCCAAAAAGGAACGAGGTAGGAGAATAGGAACAACCAAAAAAGAAAATAGATTGGAACAAAATAAAATAATTAATTTTAACCATAAAAATTAATTAATATTTAACAATTTGGTTAAATCCATTTATATTAAATTAATAAATAGTCATTAAATTTAAATTTGTTAGTTCAAACTGTTAATTCTAATCATATAAATTTAAATTTAAATCAAAAAATATTCAATAATTGATTTTAATTCAAGGTATTTCATTAAGTTGATTCAATTTCAATTTGTTAATTCTTTCAGAACAAAATTTATTTTATTTATCTCATTCAATTAACTTATTATTCTATTTATCTTTATTAGCATTTTTTTATAATCAAAATTTAAGTGTATAACATTTATTATAAACACTCAAATTTTATTTATAAAATCATTTTATATTGTATATTATCTAATTACATATTCAACTTCTGAATAATTTAGGTAAGTTATATTAGAATGAAATTGGGTATTATACAAGTAAAAATTTCCTTAGTCGATTTTATTTCAAGTTTAAATACTTATTCAAAAAATTTGGCTTTATTATATAATTAAAATCATCCTTTAACAAAATTTGAGAATTAATTTCTGATTCACTTCAAACCATTTAGAGAGAATAATGTATATACTATATATATCAAATCAAATTAAATTTAAAATAATATACCTATATATATATAAATCAAATCATACTTAAGAAATTCAAATCAAATTAATTTCTAAAACAAAAATGTAGCAAAGCTACTGAATGGTCTCTCCCTGTCGAAACTCGAAAATGAATGTCGATGATGCGGCCGCCATCACCGAAATTAATTTCCAGCGACAAAAGAGAAGAGTACTGATTTCAACATTTAAAAATTCTTTGAAACGATTTCTATTTGAAAATACTTTAAATAATATACACTTTAAAACCAAAGTTTGAAATCACCGTAAATTAAATTCTCAATTTATTAATTTAAATTCATTTCAATTCCCAAATCAATTTATAAACCAAGTTCAAAAATTAATTTATAGAACAATAAATGATAATCAAATATTATCATTTCAGACAACCAATTTAATTAACTTTTAAATTCCAGAAAATTTACTTATATATTTATAATATAATCATACAAATTTATTTCATTTACCAAATTTGAAATAATATTGTGTCAGTTTGCTCTGTTCAAGTGTTTTGGAAATCCTATCGATATCGCTGATCAGACGAATCGATTGAAAACCCAAATCAACATCAACAACTCAAACAACACACAATAAAACATTTATATTATTTACAAATACAAAAATACACTCCCTCATTCGATGATTCAATAATGGATTTCAAAGCAAGGATAGAGATTCAAATTTTTGAGAGACCCTAATCAAAAGAATTCAAATTCGAAGATAGGCTCGAAACGAAGATAAGATAATTAAATAACAAAATAGATAAGATGGATAGACTTATATAAATCGCAGGCAACCTTAACCGGGTCAACCGTGACTTCAAGAATAAGATCGAGGTAGAATTCTGAGGCAAATCGATATTTAATCGCGAGAGATAGAGTTTGGGTATAACAAAAGAGAGCAGCATCTAAACCGAGGATGTTGAATCTCCGGTGAATCAATGTTGTTGTAAAGGAGTTTCACCCCTTGACAATTATTCTAAGAATGGCGGAACCGCCGATTCATTATAGATATCAACGGAAGTGGAGTTATGGGATACTCCAGAATCAAGGAAACACGAACAGGAAGGAACAAGGATGGATTTCAGAACGAATGGGGAAGTTCCAAAATTCAAATGAAACTGAGTCAAAGAGGAAGAGATTCAAGTTCGAACGAAGGTAATTCTGTAATTAAATCTACTCTATATGCTGAGTTCTGCCTAAAACCAGAGCTCTGATACCACATGTAACAGCCTGAAATTTTCAACCATTCGCATCCATACATGTCGGACTTGAATTGCTCAAAATATCAGATTGTTAATTTAAATTTGGCAAATCTCAGCATATACAGTAAATAAATAATCACAGAATCACAGACACAGAGTAATATAACAATAATGCAGTGGAAACAAAAGAATAGTAGTTCATGAAGCTACTATATATATAACAGAGTTAAACAAGATACAACTGAAGTCTCGAATACATAGATGTCTCAATACAATAGTCAAGTACAAGATCAGAATACATCACTGGAATCAACTAAATAACTGAAAGCTAGATAGATAGCTGGATCTCCAAGCGAAGCTCCAACTCTAAAGGTGAGTCTCGAACACAGAACCACTCAGTCCGACCCGAGCATAAAGCAAAACACAAAACACTCGAGTCAGGATTAATATTCTTATATCAATAAATCCAACTCAAGTGAAATATCAACTGAAATACAAGTAACTTAAAGGATGTTTGGGATAACCATCCTCTAAGGATCCGTTAAACTATCTACTATGTAGTAATACGCTATTATAATATGTCTAAAGTAAAGTAAACTATCAAAATAGCGTTAAGGCTTTACATTTTCCACCTTAATACATTTTATATATTCCCATAGTCTATACAGTACCGTAATCTCCCCCGTAATGGACGTCGTCAGAGGGCACTCCATAGGCATGGTACAAAACAAACTCGTAGTAAAGCACGCTAGGGTAGGTGACACGGCATAACTAGGCAATGCCATGGTAGATATACCAATTACACTTCCGGGCCGGTGGTAACGCAAAGCCGCAGCAATCGCCCACCTCGAGCCACACTCCCGAATCAAGGGTGCGCACCAAATCAATCACAAAGTAATAGAATGGCATACGATGGAGTGTGTCAGATCAGAGGTGCTACCTCATTAGCCCGTCAATTGTTCCTGTTTTAGCCATCCTATGCCAACTCACGGGAGTTGGGTCTACGTATATACCTCATATAGGATCGTCGCCACCATCCTACTTCATTCTGGAATCTCCACCGCGTACATAGTTGTTAAAGTGGTTTTCGGTATCGACAGAGAGTATGCCCATATCTGATCTCGGTATCTTTAACAACCAAATGTTATTATAACACCGCGGTCATTTCAAAATAGTTTATACTTCAAAACCAAAATATCATTTCAATTTCAAAACCATATCAATACGATATCATTTTCCACTTCAAATATATTCATTACTATATCATTTCCATTTCAAAAATATTCACTTTCAAAATCATAGTACTTTCAAAGATATAATACTTTCGAAACCAAAACAATTTGAAATAATAATACTTTGGAAATCACAATACTTTGAAATTCATAACTTTGGAAATCATAACACTTTGAAATCATAACACTTTCCTTCAACAGTTTAGATATTAATAATAGTATATAAAATAAAATAGTCTAAAAAATAAAATAATTTATATAAAATAGTTATAAGTTAAAACAATTTATATTAAAATAATTAGTATATTTAAAATAGTTTATAAAATAGAAATAGTTTATATAAAATAGTTATAAGTTAAAATAGTTTAAAATAAAATAATTTATATTGAAAATGATTTATATTAAAATAGTTTATATTAAAATAATTTATAAAGTAAAATATAAATAGTTTTAGATATAGTTTAAAATTACTTTATATAAAAAAAGTTTCCTCAAATTTCACAAATCGATTCAAATCAACTCGAATTCCAAAGTTCAATTTTAATCAAATCTCAATTCATAAATTTCTACTCAATTCAGTTTCTTAATAAACCATTTCAAATTATCGATTTCAAATACATATTTGAACCATAAAATAAGTCATTTCAATTTCAATATATTTCAAAGTTTTAAATATTCAACATTTTCAAAACTATATTCGATAATTTCACATATATATATCAAATTCACTTTACTATTATTTAGTTTTGAAATATTAACTTAATCATTTCAATAACATCTAATACAACTTCTTGACAAATTTAAATAAACAAAATATCCCATTTAAATTTATATAAGTTTGAAATATTCATTTAAATCACTTTTAATCAAATTCAAGTTATAAAACATATCTTTAAAATTTCAAATTTAATAAATTTCAAATCAAACCTATTTAAGTAAAATTCTTAAATAAATATAATTTCAAATCAATTTCAAATTTATCTTTCCAACCTAAATCATTATAAACTCTATATTTGAAAATATAGATATTAAATAAATACTTAAACATATTATATATCAACTTTATTAAATCAACTTTAATAAATCTTTAAAATCAATATTTATTAAAACCATATATTTCTTTTCAAAACCGTAGAAATCATTTTCAATATATATATATATATATATATAGACCAACGGTGTCTATATATAATTTTCTATCCTATGGTCAAGTGATACGGATATTTATCATTTCAATCCGCAATTTAAATATATACGGGTATATATCTTTTCAACCCGCAATCCCAAATTCAATTCAATGAAAATCGCTTGGGTTTATCATTTCAACCCATAACGATTTTCTCCTATTCTACAGATCGTTCGGGTATGTATCATTTCCACCCATAGCGAGTTCTATGCTAACAGGGAACTTGCAGAGTGATAACAGATATGATAATAACATAACAGGCATATATCATCAATATAAATAACAGATAATGGTGTCAGATGTCACAGGTGAACAGATACAGATAATAGCATATATAACAATATAAATAACTAACAACAGCCTATTTCAATTGTCGTTTCAATTGAAATCAAATTTAATAAATATAAGAACGTTAATCGTGAGTGATTGCTCACCTTTCGAGGCTAGAGAAGATAGACAATGAAGTTGAGTTACGAATTCCAAAGCAACGCTAGATGGACACGATTCGATGAAGAAAACAGGCACGACAGACAAAGCTGATAAATGGAATCGATGGACAAATCAGAATCAGCTTGAAATAATTGAAACAAGGTGTATATTATATTATTAGTTTCTTAAAACCAATATTAAATTTCAAAAAAAAAATACATATTTAAATGACATTTCTATATATATCATGTTTAAATAAAAATCAAAACATATCCTTTCTCAATATTCAATTTATGACCCATATATATTTTTTAAAGATTCCCCAAATATTAACATAGATAACTTTCAGACAAATATTGAATCTCGACTTGAAACTTATACGTATAAATTTACATGTGTAACCGTTTGTATATAAAATATTGAGTGTACACTATGATATAAGTAAGTAATATATATACAGACAAATAAGAAAACCCAAATATGCCAGGATAGAGAATAACCAATATGTATATAATACATATAACACTTCCCTTAAAATATGGTATACTATAAACTTATATTTCTTATGATATGCGTACTATCAACATTTATATACGAACAGCCAATGCAACCGGGCTAGTAAACTTACACTTTATTTTATTTTATTTTTAAACTTACTTTATTATATAAATGGACCCAATTGGTCATATAGATCTATACTGTCACATTATAAAGTTATGACAACAAATTCAAAATAAGGACAATTATAGAACCAACTTGCATAACTTACATTTTATAACTTAGCAGGTCAAATAACTTTATATAACTTATACACAAATGAACAAACAGAAGGTACAAATATCAACTAATATGTGTACAGACTTTACATATTAAAATTTTAAACAATACTTAAAATAATATTAAAGAAATCAACACCTAATACTGTTATACTATATGTATAATACTTTTTCTCTAAGCAGAACAGCTGACTAAAACCTTATGACAGATTATATTATATCATCAAACATATATTATAAAATACTATATAACATATATATAGGCGCTACTATATAACGTATATACTGCAATTATATATATATATATATGCGACTTTTATAACTCGTACAAAGAAATAAAATCTTTATGTATATACTCCAAAAACCAAACATATATGCATACGTATTTGTTTAAAAAAAATCCATGCTAACATATACATGTGCTTTAAACATAATTATTATTGTATCATGTATATAAACTTACACACTATAGCTTACGTGAACTAGTATATATATAACTAACATATAATATAGTTCATGTAAACGTATATAATATACCTTCTTATGTACACAAGAGAAGAAGAACGTAGCCTCGGCTGTTCAGGTGGGTGAAAAGGCACTGAACGGCCGGAAGGGGTTGGACTGCACGGTAGGGCTCGCGAGAGGGACTTCGGTGGTCGGAGGTTGCTGGCGACAAGCAAGCGGATCTCGAGGCAAGCAGGTTTCAAACGAAAATGCAAATGGAAGAAGGAATCAAGCTTTCGGCAAAAATATATAAGCTTTGATTTTTCACAGAGCAATTTGTGTTTGAGAGAAAAATGGAGGATAACAGCTGGAAATATGCAAGGAGGAGAGGAAAGGTTGAAATGAAAAGAAGAGCAGTGGTTCCACAATAATATACCTTATGTACGTTTATTAATATATTTTCTCAAAAGAAATGAACATACCCATATAACAACTTATGGAATACCAAAAATCAAAATGCTGAATTGATGAGAATATTGAAGGTCATGCTTTGAATTTCAAAAAATAATAATTGCTAAAGGCTATAGGAATTATACGGTTGATAAATGATAGGTCATATAAACCAAAAGCCCGAATACGAAACCGATACGGAAGTCGTTTTACTGATTTCGCGGCGTACCGGACCATGAAACACACATATGAATATACTGCTGAGATCAGCATGACGAGACGATCAAAACGGTATACAGATATTAGTGGTACGATCATCCTATCAAAAATCGATATCGGTACCGAAAATGCTGCTAAAACGCCGAAAATAAGATAAACGGAGCAATAGCAGTCCAAATTTGAAGAAACGAAATATGACGTCTCACTCAGAAGATGATTTACAAATTTTCTATAGAAAAATATTCAGGTTTGGAGAACATTTCATTATGATCAAATATTAACTGATTTCAATTGAAATAGAATTACACAAGAAAATAAACTTCCATATTATTTGATGAAAATTTACCAGTTGCTATATTGAAGTAGACGTATTCAAAATATTAAATCTTCATTTCCAAATTTTTATTATTTAAAATTTCACAAAATTCAATTAATTAAATTAATAAAACCACTAAAATTTACGGGTCGTTACAGGGGAGCTAAACTACTTTCTTGGCATAGAGGTCAAAAGAATATCAACTTCAGAAATTCATTTAAATCAAAGAAAGTACATCAATGAAATACTGATTAAAGTCAAAATGGACAAAGCAAATCCTTTGCCTACTCCTATGATAAGCAACAGTCATCTTTCAAAAAACAGAGGTGAATCAATTCTAAATGACAAGCAATACAGAAGTATTGTAGGAGCACTGCGATATGTCACTATAACCAGACCTGACATTTCATCTAGTGTAAACAAAGTGAGCCAGTTTATGCAAAAGCCTCTTAATGAACATTGAAAAGCAGTGAAAAGAATCTTAAGATATTTGAAGGGTACAATCAATCAAGGATAAATTCTGCAAGCAAGTACTACTTTGTGTATTGATTGCTTTACTAACTCTAACTGGGCTACTAATCAGGATGATAGAAGATCCACTACAGGATACTGTATCTATTTAGGCAAAAATCCTATATCATAGTGTGCAAAAAAGCAATCAACTATATCCAGATCCAACACAGAGGCTGAGTATCGAAGTATTGCTAGTGCTACTACAAAAATCATGTGGTTAATGTCACTACTCAATGAACTACATATCAAACTAAGTGGCAAACTGTAATAACCCCAGTATTGGTGATTACCTATAATATTAATATTGAATTATAATGATAGTTATAATTTAATATTGAGAATCAAATAAATTTGAGAAAAAGAATTTTTATTAAAGTTGTTTATTTGGAATAAACAATGTGACTTGAGAATAAATATTGGGTTTTTTTGTTAACTTTAAGTTAATAAATCGATTGAGTGGTTTATTTCAACAGTTATTAGTTGGAATAAATATCTATAGTTGAAAATAAAGTTTTAAAGCTTTATTTTGTTAAGTTTGAGAAGAAAATGATCAACTGTTAATTTTTATTTGAGTTATGCAATAGTGTTGTAAGTTATTGCTTATATTAAAGCTTTTATTGAATTTAAAAGAAGAAATATGAAGAAAATAAGTATTTTATTAACATAAAAGACGAAATATGGTTTAAAAATAATAGTTGATGATTAAAAAGTGTTAGAATGATTTATTGCAAATTTATTTGGCAAGAAAGAAATTTTTTATTTAGTTTGTTACGTTAAAAATGGTGTTTTACACTAAAATTGTGTAACTTGTAAAATATTGTAAAATATGGAGTTTTATTGTTAAAATTAACTTTTTATTATTAAAATAAATTTTTATTTGTTTAGAAAACAATTTTTGTTTACATATACTTTTATGTATAAATTTAACTTGGCTTCAAAATAAGAAAATATGAGTTTATATTGTTAAATAGGTGAAATGTGTGCATTTACTTAGTAAATTTCACTAAGAATTTTTGTTGGGCTTAATGGGTATATGGTTTAGATCCTAAACCCATTCTAGAAGCCTCAGGAAAGAAGAAAAATAACCTGTACGTTGTTTTTCCTCTTTGCTCGTTCCTTTCTTCTTCTACAAAAACAAGTACAGTAAAAAGAACACCCATGGCCACTTCTTGTTAAATTCAACTTTCTCCAATTTTTGCTGAAAATTCAAGTGTTAGTCAATCAAACAAAGATTAGAAAAGGTAATCCAAACCAGTACTATAAAAATTTCATCAAAATCCATAAATAGATATGAAATTGTGGGTAACTATTCTATTTTGTTCTTGCATGTCTTTGAAAACTCAATTTCTAGGTTGTTGAAGCATCTTTCAAGCAAAAGCTCGCCTCTTTTCACCAATTTGATCTTGAAGCTCAGGTATTTTGAAAGGTGAGTATCAATCTCACAATAGCTAGCTCATGCAATGACAAAAATCACAAATTGAAATCAAAAATTTGCTAAAAAATTCGTTTTTGAACTATTTTGATTGTGTAAACTGTCTTGAGTTGCAACTTTGTGCAGTCATATCTTTCAATTCCGGCAACGAAATGCTCCCGGATTTTTTTTGTTTTGTAGGCCATGTTTTTTGGATTATGCAAACCAAATTTCAGGTCATTTCGACCTATATAGCTTATAGAAATATGCTTCCGAATTTTGATTCGGAGCATGTTTTTGTCCATATTTTTACAGTAAAAACACTGTTTGGGTTCAACTTTGAGACATCATAACTTTTTCATACTTTGTCTAAATTTAGTGATTCTTGGTGCAGTTTAAATTCTTGTTGTTGAGATTTATGCATCTTAAATTTCAGGTCATTTCAACCTATATAGCTTATACAAATATGCTGCCGAACTTTGATTCTGCATGTTTTGTCCAGATTTTTACAGTGAAAACACTGCCTGGGTTCAACTTTGAGACATCATAACTTTCTCATATCTTGTCTAATTTGCGTGATTCTTTTTGCAGTTTAAAGTATAATTGTTGAGCTTTATGCATGTTAAATTTCATGTCATTCCGACCTATGTAGCCTATAGAAACTTGCTGCCAAACATTGAATTGAAGCATGTTTTACTCCAGCTGTTGACAGTGAAATCTGGCTGCAAGTCCAACTTTGAGAGATCATATCTCTCTCGCTTCTTGTCCGAATGTATCCATTTTTTTTATTTAAAGTAGAGTTATTGAACTCTATGCCTGCAATATTTTAAGGCTTTTAAACCTTTGTAGCTAGTTGAAAATTTGCTTGGAACTTTGAATTGGAGCATGTTTTGCTCCAGCTGAACATTTGAATTGTTTTACATGGATTTTTCTTTTAGCTTTCGAAATAAATATTTTACAATATTTATAATTAATTTAAAGCTATTAAAATTATACATTATCTATAATAAGAGAAATTCAAAAGTTATTTTCCAAACGATTTCGAAAATAGTTTTAAAAACTTGTTTTCTATAATAAATTATTTTCTATATAATAATACATGTTTTTGTATTTTTCGGACTTGTACGATCGAAACCTGTTGAAGATATTGTTTTGAGTTGATAATTGAGATTTATAATTCCTATTATAGGAATTATCTGAGTTAGCCAATATTTAGCAAATTGAGAGGTTTGAGATCTCCTATTATAGGGGTAATAATCGATGAGAACCACTTATATATGTTGTTTTACTCGCCGATGAGATGAGGCGAGTCTTGAGATGAGATTACCTTTTCGGGAATTATGGGTTTTGAGAAACCACTATGAGATTTATTTGCACTTGCCGATGATATGAGGCAAGATATATGAGTATTCTGAGATTTCTGAGGTTTGAGATTTTATTTTTATGATGTGGAGTTAACTAGCGGTTAGTAAACCGTTTAGTGCGAATGTGTGGAATGGGACACACGCTAACACTTTTCGAATTCCTTTCCGAGAGTTTGTGACACATCCACGAGTATGCCAGTGCTACAGACCTTCGGGTCATCTAAGTTATGTGACTTCGGTCACCACGAGTTATGTAACTTCGGTCATCATGAGTTATGTGACTTCGATCACCACGAGTTATGTGACTTCGATCACTACGAGTATGACCTTCGAGTCCACGAGTTAGGTACCAAAATTATAAATAGCACTGGACAAAAGTTTAGCACGTGGAGCATTGCTTCAGCTTTGCAATCGGTGATCTGGCCAATCCGGAGTTTTCTAAGTTTTATACGATTTCACCATTTTGAGATATTTTTGTTACATTGATAACCTAGTGCTACATGAGATGTTATATAGGGTGTTTTCATTTTTATGAGATTTGAACTCTTTCTTGAGTTCCATGAGATTCATATTGGAATTTTGATGAGTTTCACTTATGACTTTTGTATGATTCCTTGCATTTGAGTTGAATGCCATTAAGTATGGATTTCTTATGTTAAATTAAACCTATTCATGCGACAACTCTTAGTGAACATATACCATGCATTGAGATTATACTATACTTGTACCCTTCCTTTATAGATAAAGGAAGAATTCCCTTATGCACTTATATTCCTCTTATCTTATACTAATATCAAGTTCTAGCTAGCCTGACTCGTGTATTTATTACTCGGGTCAGACCGAGTTGCAGGTTAGGTAGTTGGACTCTTAGCTTGCTTTACCATATGGACTTCACCATCGACTTGGGATATGGCATAGTTTTTGTGTAGTAGTCTTTCTGTTTGGAACTTATGATGTATATATTCTTTTGTGGGGAATGTATGTATATATTGTGGTTGTATACCACTAGTGGCATGTTGTATTACATCTGATGTATGTATTCATATGTATCGTTTCTGTGTTGTTGTTCTGTGACTTGTAATTGATATAACTATTATGTTTTATTTTTGAATTGATCCTATAGCCACCATAGTAGTGTATTAGGTAGGAATTAAGTATGTCGAATACTCGAGATGAAATGAAAAAAAATAAGTGCCAAAACCGACATACTTAGCTCTTATCTAATGTAAGACTATGATGGTCGCCCTTAACCAGCCCTATTCTCCGCATTAGCAGACATAATTATTATGTAATTCTCTTTGTTAATGTGGGTCTCGGGGTGGGGTGTCACACAAACCAACTATTTGGCGTGACAATCAAAGCTCAATTTCAATCACTGCAAACCCAGTACTTCACTCTCGCACAAAACACATAGAACTCGACTTACTTTGTGAGAGAGCAAGTAATAAACAAAAACATGGAAGTTAGATACATACCTTCAACTTACCAGAAGGCCGATTCTGACCAAACCACTCTCTCGACCAAACTTCATTAGATTTAGACGAGAGCTTAACGTGGATGAAGTCAACAGTAATCTCAGGTCTAAGGCTTCGATCTACATTCCTGAAGTCTTTGAAGACGAAAAAAAAGAATCATTGAAGCCTTATCGGACAACTCAAACTCAAATTGAAACCTCTTCTCGCAAATCGCGAATCGCCTCTTGTATTGTCTGAGTTCATTGACTCAATTAGAGCTCAAAGGAGAAAGGAAATTGCATTGAAGAAGCCAATTTTCACCGACGGCGTTCGAATTTGAGAATTTTGTCTGCAAACCCTAACCCTAGGTATCGGGTTTGAGGGGGCGTATTAGTGAATAAAGTGAAATGGAGTTTGTACATAAAGGCTGTATATTTATCTTCAGTATGCGGGTTGTATTCATTTTGCTCTGGGCCTACCCGCAAGTCCATTTTCATATATTTGCTTATATAAATACAGTATACAACACTCTCTGTAATTATCAAGTATTCGGAAATAATACAAGCATCGTATCTTTCTTTTACAAGCACAACAAAAATAACCTAAGTACCATGACGATATGATTAGCCACTAAGTACTTTTTATTATCATGAAAGAAATGCTGCCGTAACACATAGTTAGAAAAAGGGACTAAGAAACGTACAAATATGCACAGCTGCAAAGGATTTTACACCAGAACACCTAAAAACATCAACAGAGCATTGCAAGATAAGAAAATTTTCAAAATGGATTCGCTGGTATCTCTAGTTGGTACATCGAATAGACAGCAGGTACATAATGTGTAATCATAATCTATACAACATACAAAAAATGCATAATCATGTTGTATGCTGAGCATATATTCACTTGTTAAAAAACTCCGAAATCAAGATATTTATCACCAAACCAATTGCAAAATGGGATTTATTAATCTGGATGTCTTGTCCAGTTTATCTCATTACAACGCATATGAACTTGAAATTCTCTTTGAAGCTCTGCTTTTACTTCAGGAGATGAAGTACTTTAAACATGAAACCTAATTTTATTTTTTGTTATTTAATTTCTGAAGCAAGGTAAACGTTTAATTTAAATTTTACTTAACAACAGAAATCATGGTTAGGAAAATAAATACAGATGAACAGTTAATTATCTTCAAGAAACAAATAAGTTATTGTCTGCTGTTACTGAAGAAATCAAGATAATTATTCACATATAGAAAACAACGAGAATTAATCTTAAACTGAATTATAATTTACTGCGTTTACATGTTCTTTGAAAAGTGATAGTACGTTAGTTCTAAGATTTAATATCATACGTTTAAACCTCATTCATAATAGTATTATTAAGTACTCAAGTAACCATCGTTCGGGAGAAAAAGAAAACTGACCAAAATTAAAATCCAAATTAATTTGTTCTTTGTCATATATGCATGTACTTGAAAAGTTAAATGATATTCTTTTTCCGAAAATAGTATTTATATAAGTCTACAGATATTTATTGTTGAGGTCTGGAGTATGAAACTTGGAACTTTCATTTCAAAATTTGGGCCCATCTAAGGTCGGACTACAACTAATTATGATAGGATCAATATAAATGGGGCTTAAGGGCCTTTTAGCTGGACTTGCCAGGATTTAGGTTCCACCCAACAGAAGAAGAGCTACTCGACTTCTACCTCAAGCACAAAGTAAACAATAGGAATCACAGCTTCAACATTTTAAGAACCATCAATCTCTACGATTATAATCCACGAGTATATATGCACGTCCATGTGGACTTGCATTTAGTGACTTGAGTACTTTGAATTTATATATCAATATTGTTTTTTGTCCAATCTATAAGCATATTATTTTTTTCTTTTTATTAGAACCTATTTGATGATTATTATATTTAGTGCCATTGACTTAATTATCATTGGTGCTATTAATCATTACTCACTTCCCTAGTTCTATTTGAGTGCATCAAAATTCTTGGTCAACTCATCATCCACCACTTCCACCAGGGACGTGAACTGTAATTATATAATTTGCATATTAGTGAATTAGTTGTTTAATTCTTATTTATTCAGTGAATGTGTTAAAAAACATCTATGTGTGCACTCGTTTTTTTCCTTTGTTGTGAACACCTAGTTAAACCATTAGTTGTAGGTCTGTCAACGGTACAGGTTCCGGTCCGAGCCTGGCCCGAACCCACCCTATTGATGCGAGTACGGTTTTGCCTTTTACTACACAAGCCCGACCCGGTTACTATTAGGGTCGGATACAGTTTTATCAAAACCACCCAAGTTAGGATCCATCCAACTATTAGTTTTCGTCGTATCAAACATGACTGTGTATGTTATTTATTTACCATTTTGTTTGTTTATATGCAGATGTTTTTGCACACTTTTGCTGTGAACTTGACTACATCACCGTCTAATTAATATGTTAACATTATTTGTATATAAATTTTACCAAAGTTGCAATTTTAAAATATGGTTTTATCATATATATTCTTAGTTAGGTATACGGGTATTACTCGACGGGCTTAAAAAATCCAACATGCCGAGCTCGGATATTGATTTGAAATACCCTACAAGTTTGGACCAGACTCGGGTTTTAATTATTGTAATCGGAATCGAATTCGGATTTTATGATACCCGAATCAAACCCGGCTCATTAACATGCCTAATTAGGTGAACCATCTGTAAGGGAGTACGGTGTATATATTTCCTTGATTCTAACATTGATCTACATTTAAATAATTAACAAATATGCGTAGGAAAATGGTTCAACACTTTTATTATTATGAACAAAAGTTCTTTAAGACTAAGACACAAATAAATCAACTTAAGCCTTGCTTGCTTCAGTTTCAAACTCATGTTAGTATTGGTGTCTTCTCCTAAGTACAACTATAAAGGTTCACTACCTCTCATATGAAAAATAATAAGAATAAAAATTTTAACAAATTGAACAAAAAAGTATATTATTGTCCATTTTAGTATACATATATTAACTATGGATCACATTAACGGGTATACATCACACAGTGATTGCACATGTACTGCTTGTTTCATATTGCTTTTATTGCATGGACATCTAAAAATTCACAACAGAATCATTTTGTGTGCTGCACGGTAAAATTGATACCAAATTTTTATCTATTCCAAGGCCTCGTTTTATAATACATATATTAACTTTGGATGATCACCTGAGTTGCTATAGTGGTGGTCTCTTTTAGCTATTCCAAGGCAAGAGTTTGATAGCGTTAGACAACAACTTGCTCTAACTAAAACTCTTCTTGTTTTTTTTTTAAATTCATAGTTTTGTTGCAGATACTGATTTAAAATATAGTTTGTTAATACACTCTCCCCCAACTTAATACAGTACTGAAAATCGTTGGAAAATCAACCAAAACAAAAGTTACCACCAAACTTCCACAAAACCTTCAGACCTCTCCCTTCTACATAGCTGACTGACGCCATGTGCAAAATTGCATTAATCCCCAAAGGTGCAAGTGCCTTTATTAAAACTATCACAAATCTTTGTCTTCAGCTTGGCCCTAAAGATAGGGCGCCGTGTCCACCAGCAACAGGAGGCACTTGCCCAAACCTGCATTTTTCATTGGAAACCTCTGATCTGTTGGGCCTCACCTGATAGCCATAATCAGCTCCTGAACTATAGCACTCGCTTGACCGAACTAATCACCTCCAGCTCAATATTCTTTAATTTTGGATCAGATTAGCGTCCCTAATAGCCACTTTTTCTCTAGTAACACGACATGTGCTTTATGTTCACTCCCCATTTGCCAATGATAACGCTAAATAGAGATGAATCGACACTTATTTTTGCAGTTGTAGAAGCCTTAAAGCTGGATGGTGCAGATGGGCAGTCCATCTTGTGGCCTGTAAATCAACAGTGGTTGGGCTCATGGTATAGGTAACCCGGCCTGCCATGGCCAAAACTCTAACCAAAATAATGCCTAATTAAATCAAGCCAATGAGAAATGAAATTGAAACTGTGGTATGATATAGGTTTAAACAAATGATTGGTCAAGCTTAGCAGTTCACAATTTTTCACCATCAACATCTAGATACTTATATGTGTGTGTGTGTGTGTGTGTATAAAAGTGTATATATATAAGTAAGTATCTAGATCAAAACTTCATCATCTATACAAAGGAAGAAAATCATATGATAATAAATAATGGTAATCAATAATGAAGAAGGAATAACAATATAGTTGCTCTTCTTTATACACAACCTTAGACAATCAAATAAGTTGCTCAATAAGGACAGCTGCATTCGGTTGATCTTGGTCAAGTAGCAAATTACATAAATTGTCCTTGGTTTGTGGAAGTTCTTATTTTGGCAAGGTATTTATGGAAGTTCTTAATACCATGTATGATGCTCCTTCTTTTTCTAAAAGAAAACAACTATGGTTAGGCTCTTTTGTATTACCAACAACCATCTTATATTTTAGGTTGTTCTGTTAATCTAATCCCATAACCTGGGTGCATAATTGAGAGAAAACAGTTGGTATGTGTTAATACATACTCTTCCAGTAATGTAAAATAAAATCAAGTTACCGCCACATCTTGTATACATGTACATAAATGAAAAGGATTGCAAAGCAGAGGAACTGAATCGTAATGTTATATAATGAAAACCACAATTGGACTAATCATTATGATATTAAGAACTGAATACAGCTCACCTGCAATTCTGTTAAAACTTGATGATTGCCTCTATTGCTCGCCAGCAATTCCTTATGATAATAAAGAGGCTACTAATTATTGCTCCAACCCTGTATTCTATTCTGGGATAAAACCAGTGATAATTAACTTGAATTCTATTTGTTTGCTGGTTCTAAAGGGAAACATGGCGAGTTGGCTATTTCCTAGTAAAGACCGACTTTTTGATGCATTAAAAAAAACTTTACTTGGAGCTAAATTTCTCCTACTCAAAACCATAATTAGAATCTTTACACAGAGCTCATTTCATGGGTGAATGATGAAGAAAATATTTTCTACTTCATGTATCATTACCTCTTTCATAGATACGAATTATCTTAGGTTTAGTTGTATTAAGAATTTTGGAGGAAATATATCAATGGGATTTGATTTCTTCCCATTGTGTGGGCACATGATAAAACGTTAAGCATTGTTAAATTATAACACTCATTTTTTAAACTTGTAGCTTTTTTAGATTGTATCAGTATAGTGATTATAAATTAAATAATAAAGGCATGCTCCATAATGTTCAATCAATCAAATTTATACACATAATATTATGTATGGGGCTCTTATAGGCCATTGGCATTCAATGATAGTATTTTCATTTAATTTCCTTTAGAAATATTGGAATAGTTGCCTTGACTGTATAGAAACAAAAAGAAAAACCAAGTACAAAGCAAGCAACTCTTCTGTTGTCCTGAATTCTTGATTGTACAATAGTTATGTTTATTAATCATCAGTGGTAGCTGATGTAGATGGAGAGTTATAATATTTGGTAATTCATGTACATAGGCAACACTTCTCCAAATTTTATAATGAAATCTACACCAAGTACACTGAATTATAGTATTTGGTAACTCCACTTTTTTTCATAAACATACTCAATTTTGCTCTTATCCTGGTATTTATTTTTCTGCAATTGAAGAGTATGCATACTAAATTATTGCACTTGTCCTGATATTTGTTATACTACACTTGTAGAATTGAAATTTATACTTCAACTCACTTTCAGTTAGTAAATAAGAAAAGCACTAATAGATGAAACTAAAATGTTAATGTTAATCAGTCCACCTAACAGTTTCATCTAATTAATTCCCAAACTTTTGCAAACAGAGCACTCAAGAATTTAAACACTTTCATAAGCCAGTTAGCATAGGATAAGAAGAGCATCCATGTCTGAATA
The DNA here is from genome assembly GCA_030737815.1 of Allium fistulosum. Lineage (NCBI taxonomy): Eukaryota > Viridiplantae > Streptophyta > Magnoliopsida > Asparagales > Amaryllidaceae > Allium > Allium fistulosum. The sequence continues at coordinate 642,261,587 of CM060901.1, forward strand.
CAAATTAAGAAAAGAACTATTTTAGTGTTTCAGATTACATCAATGCCATCACATTGGTTAATAGGTTGTTTTATGTATGTTATAAGTCAATATTAGCATTGATATTTGTACGTAAATGTCTTATATCAAAATAAGTGAAGTACCTAACTAAGTTAAATGAAATAAGTTGTTATTTAGCATCCAATCAAGAGTATATATGAGAATTATCCATGCATATGTCAATACCCTTATCATCTTGGCTAAAAAAACCTCAATTGGGAACAATCAAAAACATCTGGATAGAAATTTGGAATAGATTGTAATAACTAAAAAATTCCATAAACAAACCGAATACTAACCTCAGTCCTAAACATATAGATTACTAACAGTTTTAAAACTAAATAATAACTCCCAATGTGGTAACTAACGGCTTCAAAGCATATGGAATAAATCAACATAGGGTTAAGTCCATTCATACCTAAAAGCAATATGGCAGGCGGTGGTGGTCAACATTAAATGATTTGGTGATGACATCGGCGTTCTATTTAGTGATGGAAGCAGTTATGGTTGTTTTTGTGAGGATAGCGACATCGGTCGGTTTGGTAATAACATGGTGTCGAATGATAAGGTGATGTGAGGCGTCGATTAATTAGGTGATTGCAGGTGTACCTCAATTGATTTGGTGATGAGAGCCATTGATTGATTTGGTGCTAGCAGTTGTGTGTTCATTTATATGGCGATGAATAGATTCAGTGTAGATGGTGGTGGTACGTTCAATTGTATCACTCTAATGGTGGTGATTTAATCATCAGTCGTCTGATTTGGAGATTAGTTGCCTGTAGAGAATACGTACATACCAAATCGGTCGTCGTTGTTATTATTAGTAAGAGAAGAGAAGAGAGAGATAGATGAATAAGGCTGTTGAAGAATTAGCCATATGTAATGAATCAAGTATGTTGGTGGTGTTGGTGTTGAATCGCCATGGCGATGGATTTGGTCTAGAAGTAGAATGAGATGGGAAAAAGATACATTAAACAAAAAGGGTAATTTAAGTATTTCAAAAAGACACCGTTGATTCCTGTTTAATGAATTCTCATTATTAATAGTAGAGATTTTTAATCAAATCTTATTTGATTATATATATACATTATACTTTACTAATTAAAATTTAATTAATTTATTTTATTTAATTAAGAATTTTTTTTATAATCAAATAATTTAATGAATTTGAAAATATTATTTATAATTTACCTTAAACAATTTAATATATATATATATATATATATATATATATATATTCAACTATAACATTTATAGTTATATATACATATATCAATACATATTTTTATTTTAATTAGTTAACCTTTATCTGATTATTTATTTAATTAATCCAATTAATTGAATTATTAAATATTTTCAAAAATATTAATTTATTTTCAAAAAAATTAAAAAATATTTTATAACCTTATAAAATTTATTTTCTATTTTAAATTTAAATTTTCTATTTAAAATATTTTTTAGAATTTTAAACTAAATTTTGCAAATTAGCCCATAGCCTAAATCAACTTAGGTCTTTTACAATTGAGCCAACCTTTTGTACTTACTCCATCGTTGAGCTAGATCGGTAGCCCGGAAGGGGAGAATACTTGATTATCCAATCCTAAGCCTAGAAACTAATATTCTTGACACTCAAATGAAAATTAGGCTTTATTAGTTGGCGCTAAAGTCACTAATTTAGACTGCATAGACCATTAGGGCTCTAACACCATTATTGGAATCAGACTAGTCAAAAGCAGATGAAATAGGTAGATTTGAAAAATATTCGATTTTTGGGTCTACCGGGCCTATGAAGTCCAAAGGATTTATTAGATCAATCTAATTAACTTAAATAAAATCATATTTTATTCAATTTTCTAAATTAATTAATTAATGAATTTAATTAAAGACATTTTGTATGGTTTATGAGTACATCATTATGTACTCAAATGTGTAAAGAGTGTAGTTCAACATCGCATATGGTGTACATGGTTAAATATATACATAAATAGGTGACGTGATTAGGTCTATTATGTATATTCTTGGCACTATATATGTGTGTCATTTTCCAAAATATCATTTTTGTATAAAATATGTATTATATATATATATATATATATATATATATAATTCTTAAAATCATTAATTATCATAAAATCATTGCACGTTATCAAAAAATGGCAGTTGTGCCCTAGCTGACTTCTTCATGTTCATCCTTTCGCCTCCCCATTCTTCTCTTCTTTCTCTTCATGTCATGCACTAAGATAAACAAATTAGAATCGTCTGTTCCACAAAAATTGCCTTCATCATTGGCTGGGTCTGGCGTTGCTTATAATGCTTTCAACTTTACTTCATCCTGTCAATGTTCATGGCCTTCGATTTTTGAATCTTCCAAAGCTCCTCTTGTCTCATCTCCTTCCCAGTTATCTGTAGTTTCAATGTCAGCTCCAAATTTGGTGTGCAATCCTATCATCATTTCTGTAGTAACCATGTCGAACCCCTTCAATGAGTTAAGTTCCGACCTTAGTACATCTCAATCCACGAAAGTGCCTATTTCTAGTGTGTCAAACATTAGCTTTGCCTCCTTGCTTTCCCATATGCTTGAAACATTTATCCTAGATGTTGGCATTTGGGTGAAAATTGACTGTCGTGTTTGTAATGTTTGTGAATTAGTAGGAGTTGCATGAGGTTCTGCAGAGGATTTGAAGGTTGTGCCTCCTAATTTCAACACACTCCAAGTGCTTGTGTGAATGCCTCAGCCAGATCTGTGTCACATGCTACTACCTCGTTGAGTCTTGATGGCCTGAAACATTATGATAGGCCCTCTTCTTCTTTAAGCACTATTGTATACCACGTTCATCCTCTCCTTCATGTATTCATTCTAGGGCTTGTGCTAATGTTTCTTTATACCTTATCATGAATGGTCCAAATTATGCACCAATTACTACTACATTGCCAAGAAATAAAGTGGTCATCTTTGTTCTCTTCTTTGCTGCGAAATGCGAGTGTATCTGAACCCCATTCTTTTTATACTGTGGAAATTGATGGTGTGATGGTGCCTCCAGCTGAGGTTATTCAAGCAGGGGTAGAGTTTTGGTCTAACTACTTGGTAGGCTTTTTCCTTGATTCTAACCCTTCGTATTATGTTGTTAGAGATCACCGTCGTAATATTTGGAAGCTAAGGTGTAACATCCCAGAATTTGGAGTACGTGATTTGTGAACATTTAATTCATTTTAAATGTTTAATGTGGACCCTTAATTGATTTTGTAGTGGATGGATGCGGGTTCAATCATTAAAATAAATTATAAATTCAAATATAATTTGGATAATAATAATTAAATATTCGAAACTGGGATAAAAGGTGAATTTGGGATAAATGATTATAAAAATGGTGTTTACATGTATTTTTAAGTTCAATTGGTTATAAACAATAATGTTGGATTTTTAGATGAATTTAAAAGTCGATAAATTATTATTTGGAATTTTATATTAATTTAAAAATGAATTTAATATTATTAAAATGCTATTAAATCAAATTTTTGTCAGGAATGAACCGGAATGATTTTTAATGTGTTTATAAATTTTATATGATTTATTGTTAAGTTAATAAAATTTTAAAAGTGAATTTTTAAGCATTTCTGATAATTTCAGAAAATCGCTCGATTTAATAGACGAGTAAAATAGCCTTCCGAGGCACAGTCTCGGAATTCGACGAAACCAGTTTCATTGGATCCGTAATAGTTAATTATTATCGAATTTCAATTTTCGTAGCGATCGGAGTTGTCGTTTGACCGCGGCAGCTTGAAACGCATCGAAATCGATTTAACCGATTTAATTTTAAATTAATCATTTAATTTCGTATCTCGCGCATACGATTGAATTAGCTTACGGAACCTATTCCATTGTGTCCGGAACGCGGAAAACCCCCAGGATAGCCTGTCGGAACGTGAGAATTGGAGGTCGTTTGCTTAACGGTTAAGTTGAGATATTTTGTTAATTAAATAATATTAAACTATATATATATATAAACATTTTAATCTCAAAACCCTAATGAAATTCCTCAGGCCGCCGCTCATACGTTCCAATGGCCGACAATTGTTCGTGATCTTCCTTATTTTTCTCCTTATCCACACAACGATTTCAAAAATCTTCAACTAGAGAAACGTTAGGCTCATCAAGATGCTCAGATCCAACGGCTGAGATCGTTGTTGGCGCATCGTAGAGGGAGGGAAAGGGTCGCGTGGCCATGCGTTCGTGCTCGTCGTTCGAAGGGTGGAGGCCGCCGAGCCAGGCATGCTTCTGGCCGAAGGAGAGTGGCGAAGTGAGCTTCCGGTTGGCGAAATCTGATCGTCGATGAAGTCACTGGAGGAGGAGCGGCGAGCAACCCTAGTTGCGTGTGTTGGGTTCGATTTTCTTTAGCCTGGAGGTTGCGCGTGAGAAGATGAAGGCGGACCTCGTTTCTTCCCTTTTGGTAAAAGAAAAAAAAGAAAAATATAATAGAATTTGTTTTAAATTTAAATCCAAACTTTAAAAATTAATATCTAGTTCATACAATATCAGATTTCAATGAAACTGGAAGCGTTGGAATCGCAGAGGCGAGCATTACGTGATGGTGTAGATCCGGATTCATTCCGGGCAAGTAGGAATTTGGGGTTAAATCGGACGTCGTTCGGTTTAATTCAAAATTTCGAACGCTCGTCGAAAACTCAAGGTGAGTCATTCTCACTCACATCTGGATGCTAAACATTATAAATAATTGATATTTAAATATCTGTGTGGTTGATTGTCTATATTTGTGTTTATCTGTCTGGATTGATATTTATATTGTGATGTGCTAACATTTGTGATGCAGGAAGAAACAGGTTGGAGGGATCCAACTGGATTCCTCAAAATGTAGCAATTATTTATAGTTGATAGTCATACCTGTTTATATGTTGTGATTGATAAATCTAGAAGTTTAATTGTACTGTGAAATTGTTGTATAAAGTATAATCACAGAATTTAATTATAAATGGATAAATTGTGTTTTTACGAAATAAAATGAATTGTTAAATTTAGAATTTCAAAGAATAAAATTTGAAATCGGATTTGAAAAGAAAAATGTAAATTGGGTCAAATTGGGATTTTGAATATAATGGGAAGTTTATGAAATGGGTAAATGGAAAGTATAGTTTTCTGGAAATTAAATTTATGAAATTATAAATTGTTTAAAATAACGGTGTTTATTTTAATAATGACTAATGTTATCCGAAAATTAAAAATATGTTAAAATGGAGTTTCCGACTATAAATTAACAAGTTCAAATGAAAAATAGAATGTTTTGAAATGCCGTATTTCATTGGAATTTAATTAAGTGAATTGGAAATTTGGCTTCTATTGAAAATTCACCAAAATGTTTAAACTATATTTAAAAATGAATTTCCGGAAATGAAAAATTGTGATTTAACTTCGGAGGAAGTTATAGTTAAGTATGGAATTGGAAATGTATGTTAAAATCATAAATTGACTTGAAATAAATCAGTGGATTTATATGAAAGAGTACTTGGAAATGTTTTGGAAACGGGAAAGTGTTTCCCTGGGAAAACCAAGTAAATGTTTATAAAAAGATTTTATTTAACTAAAGGTTAAGTTTTAAATCGTTTTAAAAAAAGTATTTTTAAGAAATCGTTATTTTTAAAGGAATAAATTAATAATTTTTAATACTGTAATAATTTGGGAGTATATTAGCAATTATTTTTACAAATGGATTTATTTAAAAGTTGGCTTTAGCTTAAGTTGTTAAAATTAGTATTTTTCTTCTTATAACGCTATTTTGAATTTAGTTAAACTAAACCCTTATCTTTAAATCAAAGTTTATGTGTTAATAACTAGTTTTCTTCACATATTTTAAATTTATATTTTGAGTAAATAAATAGAAGTAATTTTCATATTTTAAAGTATATTTCAGTATAAGTATTTTTAACTGTTTTAAATGCAAATTGTTTTATACTTGGTTATTCCCGATGGGAATAAAGGGTAAAAGATTTACCTTGTAAAGGAAGAGTTTGGAAAATTGTTTCAAACGAGTTTTGAAAATGTGAAAATATATCTTTGAAAGATATTAGAAGCAAATAAATAATATGAGGATTATTTATTGTGTGATGGATGTGTATGGATGTTTGTGAACATTAATTGATAGTTAAATCACCGACTATCAATATTGGCCAAATGCGCTGATCGTTTCGAAGAGACCGGGATCGAGTTTCCGTATACCGGGATTCTAGGTCTGGAGACTCGAAAACCACTTCGATTCGGTTTGTACGTTTCGCGTAACGTGTTCGGAGTCGAAGATGGAGCAGTGAAGTGCAAGGGCTAGTCGCTACTAATCCTGAGGATATTTCCAAAATGGATGTAGTAGGAATAGTGCCTTCGGTTCCGTTCGGACCCGGGACGGACTTGTATGGACGAATGCTTTCGTGACATCGTCAGGTGGACGATGGGCATTCAAAGTGAAATGTTCTGTAAAGGTATCGTTTAGCCTCGAGCCTCATCAACCGGGAATGACTGAAAATCAGGGGTTATGCAGCAAGGCTTCGTGGGTAGCCCCCACTTGAGAGTAAGGTCATCCCTGTCTAGATGTCCCTTTATTTCGGCTTAGTGGTGCGGTTGCTGATCCCAACCGTGGGGTGATTTTACTTGGAATTATCCAGTAAGGGATGATTCCGGCTTTGTGTTGCAGGGGAGCGGGCGTACTCCTCGGTACTGTGATCTAGGCCACGTACTGTGATAGGTGGTACCCCAGTGCCTAATCATTCGTTGGAAATCCATTTTCCCTACGTGCCTTGTACGGTATTTGTTTGTATACCTAGTATGCTGGAATTTAATCATGTAACAATTTCAGCTATTTTAATAAGTATTTGTAAATAGACACTATTATAATATCAGAGGATTGCTATAAAAAGTGTTTTAGCTATCGTAAGGTAAAAACCCGACATGTTTATTTGTGGCGTGGTCTTACGAGATGCTTTTGTTTCAAAGGATTTTTGAACTTTAATAATCAGTTTGGATGTATTTATGATGCGCTGGTATTCCAGACTGACTCGGGTGTTATTTTATTATAATTCTCGGGTCAGACCAAGTATATTTACAGGATAGGTATCTATGGGGCTCAGGAGAGGAGCTGGAGTCCGAGACGTATTTCTCGTACTTGTTTTATTCCGCTGCTGTGATTGTTGAGATTGTTTGACTGGTTATGGTTGGTTGTATTGATATACTCTGATGATGATGTATTGTATATAAACAGATATAGTTTTCATTTGTGTAAAGATCTGTTCTATATATTATATTTTATCCGCTGCGATTGTGAGATTCTGATTTGGTTGGTTCTTTCTTCTTCTATCTACTTTCTTATTCTTTTACAATCTGTCTTTTCCGGCATTCGATCGTTGGCATATTATACTGTTGAGTATTTTGTGTCGATTTTCGAGGGTCGAGAAGGGCGGGTCGTCACAGTGGTATCAGAGCTTAGATTGGCGACAACCTAGGCTTTGGTGGGAAAATTACTCATTTTTAAATAGAGTCGGAAGTACTCTATAATGAGTTGAGTGTAATAATAGCTATGAGAGCGTACTTGTTAGTGAATATAAAATTGTTTTTATACCGTGTTGATTTATCGGTTGAGTGTTTATGAATTCTGGTCGGTGCGGGAAGTACAACCGTATCGATAGGGGTTTCTAAACTCTTAAACAAGATAAACCGACATAGTATTGTTTTTAAAGTGGGTAAATGAAATAATTTTACCCAAAATTATATTTTGATATGAAGAAATAGTTTTCTAAATTATATATATTGGATGTTTGTTTGATTGTTTCTTCTATAATCAAATAAGAAATTAAAACATGATCTAAAATTTGAAATGATATATATAAGAAAATAGGAAGTTAAAATATTAAAATGGTTTATAACCAAATGGAATTGACTGGATATGTTTTAAATAAGAAAAGTAAAAAAAATTAAAATTTGATTTAAACTAGAATTTTGACACCGGAAATTTTGAAAGGGATTTCAAATGGAATTAAACAAAGTTTTGGGAGTTTGACTTTGTGGAAATGTTAGAAATGTTTTCAAAAGCATTTGTAAGAATGGAGTATATTATGGGGAAATATTTTTGAATAGAAATTGTTTTGAGGTGGATTTTGGAAGTGGAAAGCATTGAACTCACTTCAGTCGCTGGAAAATAATCCTGATGATGCTGGCCACATCATTAGAATTCATTTTCGAGTTTCTAAAGTGATGGATTGCTACCAAAATAGTTGGTTATGACATTGTTTGGACTTGTTTGGGAAACAAGTGATTTTGGAATTTTCAAAGGAAAATTGTTTGGTAAAAGCAGTTTGTTTTGGAATTTGGTATTTGATTTGAATATCAAAAGAGAAATGTGTTGATTTTTATTTCGAATTGGTTTTGAAATAAATCCGGGTAAATTGAATTCTGGAAATTCTATTTTAAAATAAAAATGTGAAAGTTGAAATGATTCAACTATATAACCTATAAAGGAAAGTTGATTTAAAGAAGAATTGAGTATATATGGAATGTAAATTTACTTTGAATAAATGAAGGTGAATGGAATATATCTGGATTTAACTTATGATAAGTTAAATAAAATTAAGGATTTGAAATTGAATTAAATCTAAATGAATTGGAATTAAATGGAAGTTGAGATAACGGTGAAATGTAAATGCTTATGATTGTGCAAATGAATTCATATTCTTAAGTTATTAAGTGTTAAAATTTGACATTGTGATTATAAAAATGTGGATTGGTTTGAAATGAGCAATATAAACTTACAAGTAAATAAGTTGGAGAACTTGAGAATGGAAGATTTGATTTTAACCCAAGTAAAATGGAATTATAATCACAAATGGAAATAATAAATGGAATGGTGAATTCGAACTTAATTTTAAATGGAATGCAAAGTAAGGTGAAACAATTATAAAATATAAAAGAGGTAAGTGAACTGAAGTTAGTAAATAAGTTGAACTTGGATATGGAGAATTAAGATTAAATTGAATTTGGTCTAACTTCGACTAAGATGGAATTAAGCTGAATATTAAAATTTCTGTTGTGTTATGAATAACAATGAATGTAATTAAATTCTTATTTAAAGTAGTAAAGGAAATGGTTTAAATTCAGGTGGGCTAAATAAAATTTAGAAGAACTTGAATAAATTCTGGAAAGGAATTAAATTGAAAATGCATATATAATCTAGTTAACCTTGAATTAAATTTGGATAAGAATTAAATTTGGATAAGAATTTAATTAAATGGAAATTTGATTTAGTTGAAATGATGTTGACTGAAGTAAATGCTCACACAACTAAATCCAAAATAATTGTTTGGAAATGAATTTGTGTAAGCTAAATTAAATGGAATTTGTATTGCAGTAAATAGAATTTTGATAGTTTGGTCAAAATTTGAAGGTAAATAAAATCCAGTTTTGGGATGGAATTTAAGTTTAGCAATAAATGTTGAAAGTGAGAATGAATAATGTAATTAGCTTATAATAGTGATGGTTTGAATTGTAAATAAAATTCAAATGAGAGAAATAATTTAAATGGTCTCTTTGTTGATAAAATAAATCTAAAATGGATTGGATAAATAAACGAAGAGCATTAAACTTTGTAAAGGAATTGAAATTTGATTTGAATGAGAATCAAATGAAAATAAAATAAAATTGATATAAGAAGATGATGGAAATTTTGTGAAAGAACTTAAGTAACTTGGAAGAAAAACAAATGATTGTGAATGGGTTTATTTAAGTAATTCCGAATGAAATTTGTTAGGAAATAAACTGAAATGCAAGTGAAATGAGTTTTAAATTAATTAATGTGATGAGTTAAAAATATAAGAGTTGTAAATAACTCAGGAATGAATGATATTAATGTAAATTTGAATTGGTTAATGAGATTAAAATGTAAAGGAAATATTGAATTTAACAATTGCATTCGGAAAAGAAAATACTTGGATTGTGAACAATGCAAAAATTGAATAAAATTAATACACATCCAAGTTGAAATTAATTTTGAATGGTGATAAGCTTAAGTGACAATAATTTTTGCTTGAATGGCGTGAAAATTTGCATGTATTCAGAATTGAGTTGTTTAAAAAGCAATTGAAGTTGACCTTTGAATAAATTGATATGGATTGGAATCTAATTCAAAAGTTTGTATATAAATGCAAGTGAATTGATTTAAAGAGAGAATGGAATTAGTTTTGAATCAATCAGAATGGGTTGCATTTTAATAAGTAATGTTTGCATATGAATGGAAATGGATTATAAAAAGAAATGCAAATGTTTCAAGTTTAAAATGAAGTTTGATTGTAAATCAAATTTGGAATGTAAGTTAAATTTAAAAATGTAAGAGAGGCATATGTTAATCATATTGAAATAGAAATGGATTGTTTATAATTAATATAGATTGTATGTAGCGAAACTTGAATTTAAGGCATTCAAGTGAAATAAAATGAAGTAGACTTGAATAAGTAATTCGAATGTGATTGAAACCTTTAAATTGTTGATAAAATATGGTTAACATTGTTAATGATGAAGTTTGCTTGGTTTGGTTATGAAATGGATATGTTTGGCTTGCATTTATATTGGAAATGTTATGAAAATGCTCATATCTTTGAAAACTGATGAGTTTGTTGAGTAAGTACAGGTACGGGAGGCGTTCGAGAGAGTTGGAGCGCGTATATGCGTTATATTAGCCGCTTGCTATTAAAATTTGCTTTAAAAGGTACGCCTACGCAAATATAATTGGGAAAATGATATATATATTGTGATATATTTTGGTTTCCGGCCATGTGAGCCGATGTATATATATTTGTGTATCCTGCGATATCGCAGAAGCTCCTCCGTGCAAAGGAGACTCTGCCAAAATTTTTCGAAAATTTTGGGAGTTAGAAATTTTTTGGGGTTTTTGAGAAAATTTATTAATAAGTAAAGTTATTTTGAAAACGAGGGTTAAAATAAAGGCTTTAGAGTAAATGTAGCAATTGAGTTTGGGATTGGGCTAAAGGATTTTGGAAAGTGAATATAAAGCTTTTAACTAAGCAAATTTGGAAATAAATGGGTTGGAGAGTATTTTCTACCTTAGCAAATTTCGGGGACGAAATTTTTATAAGGGGGGAGGAATGTAACATCCCAGAATTTGGAGTACGTGATTTGTGAACATTTAATTCATTTTAAATGTTTAATGTGGACCCTTAATTGATTTTGTAGTGGATGGATGCGGGTTCAATCATTAAAATAAATTATAAATTCAAATATAATTTGGATAATAATAATTAAATATTCGAAATTGGGATAAAAGGTGAATTTGGGATAAATGATTATAAAAATGGTGTTTACATGTATTTTTAAGTTCAATTGGTTATAAACAATAATGTTGGATTTTTAGATGAATTTAAAAGTCGATAAATTATTATTTGGAATTTTATATTAATTTAAAAATGAATTTAATATTATTAAAATGCTATTAAATCAAATTTTTGTCATGAATGAGCCGGAATGATTTTTAATGTGTTTATAAATTTTATATGATTTATTGTTAAGTTAATAAAATTTTAAAAGTGAATTTTTAAGCATTTCTGATAATTTCAGAAAATCGCTCGATTTAATAGACGAGTAAAATAGCCTTCCGAGGCACAGTCTCGGAATTCGACGAAACCAGTTTCATTGGATCCGTAATAGTTAATTATTATCGGATTTCAATTTTCGTAGCGATCGGAGTTGTCGTTTGACCGTGGCAGCTTGAAACGCATCGAAATCGATTTAATCGATTTAATTTTAAATTAATCATTTAATTTCGTATCTCGCGCATACGATTGAATTAGCTTACGGAACCTATTCCATTGTGTCCGGAACGCGGAAAACCCCCAGGATAGCCTGTCGGAACGTGAGAATTGGAGGTCGTTTGCTTAACGGTTAAGTTGAGATATTTTGTTAATTAAATAATATTAAACTATATATATATAAACATTTTAATCTCAAAACCCTAGTGAAATTCCTCAGGCCGCCGCTCATACGTTCCAATGGCCGACAATTGTTCGTGATCTTCCTTATTTTTCTCCTTATCCACACAACGATTTCAAAAATCTTCAACTAGAGAAACGTTAGGCTCATCAAGATGCTCAGATCCAACGGCTGAGATCGTTGTTGGCGCATCGTAGAGGGAGGGAAAGGGTCGCGTGGCCATGCGTTCGTGCTCGTCGTTCGAAGGGTGGAGGCCGCCGAGCCAGGCATGCTTCTGGCCGAAGGAGAGTGGCGAAGTGAGCTTCCGGTTGGCGAAATCTGATCGTCGGTGAAGTCACTGGAGGAGGAGCGGCGAGCAACCCTAGTTGCGTGTGTTGGGTTCGATTTTCTTTAGCCTGGAGGTTGCACGTGAGAAGATGAAGGCGGGCCGCGTTTCTTCCCTTTTGGTAAAAGAAAAAAAAGAAAAATATAATAGAATTTGTTTTAAATTTAAATCCAAACTTTAAAAATTAATATCTAGTTCATACAATATCAGATTTCAATGAAACTGGAAGCGTTGGAATCGCAGAGGCGAGCATTACGTGATGGTGTAGATCCGGATTCATTCCGGGCAAGTAGGAATTTGGGGTTAAATCGGACGTCGTTCGGTTTAATTCAAAATTTCGAACGCTCGTCGAAAACTCAAGGTGAGTCATTCTCACTCACATCTGGATGCTAAACAATATAAATAATTGATATTTAAATATCTATGTGGTTGATTGTCTATATTTGTGTTTATCTGTCTGGATTGATATTTATATTGTGATGTGCTAACATTTGTGATGCAGGAAGAAACAGGTTGGAGGGATCCAACTGGATTCCTCAAAATGTAGCAATTATTTATAGTTGATAGTCATACCTGTTTATATGTTGTGATTGATAAATCTAGAAGTTTAATTGTACTGTGAAATTGTTGTATAAAGTATAATCACAGAATTTAATTATAAATGGATAAATTGTGTTTTTACGAAATAAAATGAATTGTTAAATTTAGAATTTCAAAGAATAAAATTTGAAATCGGATTTGAAAAGAAAAATGTAAATTGGGTCAAATTGGGATTTTGAATATAATGGGAAGTTTATGAAATGGGTAAATGGAAAGTATAGTTTTCTGGAAATTAAATTTATGAAATTATAAATTGTTTAAAATAACGGTGTTTATTTTAATAATGACTAATGTTATCCGGAAATTAAAAATATGTTAAAATGGAGTTTCCGACTATAAATTAACAAGTTCAAATGAAAAATAGAATGTTTTGAAATGCCGTATTTCATTGGAATTTAATTAAGTGAATTGGAAATTTGGCTTCCATTGAAAATTCACCAAAATGTTTAAACTATATTTAAAAATGAATTTCCGGAAATGAAAAATTGTGATTTAACTTCGGAGGAAGTTATAGTTAAGTATGGAATTGGAAATGTATGTTGAAATCATAAATTGACTTGAAATAAATCAGTGGATTTATATGAAAGAGTACTTGGAAATGTTTTGGAAACGGGAAAGTGTTTCCCTGGGAAAACCAAGTAAATGTTTATAAAAAGATTTTATTTAACTAAAGGTTAAGTTTTAAATCGTTTTAAAAAAAGTATTTTTAAGAAATCGTTATTTTTAAAGGAATAAATTAATAATTTTTAATACTGTAATAATTTGGGAGTATATTAGCAATTATTTTTACAAATGGATTTATTTAAAAGTTGGCTTTAGCTTAAGTTGTTAAAATTAGTATTTTTCTTCTTATAACGCTATTTTGAATTTAGTTAAACTAAACCCTTATCTTTAAATCAAAGTTTATGTGTTAATAACTAGTTTTCTTCACATATTTTAAATTTATATTTTGAGTAAATAAATAGAAGTAATTTTCATATTTTAAAGTATATTTCAGTATAAGTATTTTTAACTGTTTTAAATGCAAATTGTTTTATACTTGGTTATTCCCGATGGGAATAAAGGGTAAAAGATTTACCTTGTAAAGGAAGAGTTTGGAAAATTGTTTCAAACGAGTTTTGAAAATGTGAAAATATATCTTTGAAAGATATTAGAAGCAAATAAATAATATGGGGATTATTTATTGTGTGATGGATGTATATGGATGTTTGTGAACATTAATTGATAGTTAAATCACCGACTATCAATATTGGCCAAATGCGCTGATCGTTTCGAAGAGACCGGGATCGAGTTTCCGTATACCGGGATTCTAGGTCTGGAGACTCGAAAACCACTTCGATTCGGTTTGTACGTTTCGCGTAACGTGTTCGGAGTCGAAGATGGAGCAGTGAAGTGCAAGGGCTAGTCGCTACTAATCCTGAGGATATTTCCAAAATGGATGTAGTAGGAATAGTGCCTTCGGTTCCGTTCGGACCCGGGACGGACTTGTATGGACGAATGCTTTCGTGACATCGTCAGGTGGACGATGGGCATTCAAAGTGAAATGTTCTGTAAAGGTATCGTTTAGCCTCGAGCCTCATCAACCGGGAATGACTGAAAATCAGGGGTTATGCAGCAAGGCTTCGTGGGTAGCCCCCACTTGAGAGTAAGGTCATCCCTGTCTAGATGTCCCTTTATTTCGGCTTAGTGGTGCGGTTGCTGATCCCAACCGTGGGGTGATTTTACTTGGAATTATCCAGTAAGGGATGATTCCGGCTTTGTGTTGCAGGGGAGCGGGCGTACTCCTCGGTACTGTGATCTAGGCCACGTACTGTGACAGGTGGTACCCCAGTGCCTAGTCATTCGTTGGAAATCCATTTTCCCTACGTGCCTTGTACGGTATTTGTTTGTATACCTAGTATGCTGGAATTTAATCATGTAACAATTTCAGCTATTTTAATAAGTATTTGTAAATAGACACTATTATAATATCAGAGGATTGCTATAAAAAGTGTTTTAGCTATCGTAAGGTAAAAACCCGACATGTTTATTTGTGGCGTGGTCTTACGAGATGCTTTTGTTTCAAAGGATTTTTGAACTTTAATAATCAGTTTGGATGTATTTATGATGCGCTGGTATTCCAGACTGACTCGGGTGTTATTTTATTATAATGCTCGGGTCAGACCGAGTATATTTACAGGATAGGTATCTATGGGGCTCAGGAGAGGAGCTGGAGTCCGAGACGTATTTCTCGTACTTGTTTTATTCCGCTGCTGTGATTGTTGAGATTGTTTGACTGGTTATGGTTGGTTGTATTGATATACTCTGATGATGATGTATTGTATATAAACAGATATAGTTTTCATTTGTGTAAAGATCTGTTCTATATATTATATTTTATCCGCTGCGATTGTGAGATTCTGATTTGGTTGGTTCTTTCTTCTTCTATCTACTTTCTTATTCTTTTACAATCTGTCTTTTCCGGCATTCGATCGTCGGCATATTATACTGTTGAGTATTTTGTGTCGATTTTCGAGGGTCGAGAAGGGCGGGTCGTCACATAAGGGGTGGTCTTCAAGTGCATTTTGACAACTCTATGTTCTATTTCAAGTTCTATAGGACTAAGGAAAGAATTCATGTCCCTGAAGTTGAACCATCCTTCATTGAGGGTGAGCCGTTTATTGTTACTATGTAGAGTTCCACTATTGACGGTGCTAGGGAGAAGGTTTTATCTATTCTATTTTGGGCTTATTTCTCCCATATCTTATCAGTTTTGCATACCCATGATTGGGTTGGATTGGTTAGCTAGCCTTGTTGGCAAGCTGAAGTGTTTTGATGCTAATACCAGTTGCAAGAAAGAGGCTTACTTATGCTAAAGCTTTGATTGAAATTACTCCATAAGCCATTGCCGACCAAAATCAGAGTTCAGCCAGTTGAGAGGCACATTGCGGTTGTTGATGTTCATTACAGTTGGATTCTAGATATATGCACTATCTACAAATCTTTTGGACTCATTAAGGAAATTCGTAAGCATGATGATCCTCTCATTTTTCCTCCCTTGGTTGTAACCCCACTTCCTATTCCTGATAAGGTCATCTTCCTTGACCCCCTATCAAAAGGTGGGTTTCGAAGCCTTGACGTGCTTCTCCTATTCTTGAAGTCCTGGATAATGATGATGCTATCCCCCTTAGAACTATGCTATTGTAATTTCCCCTTCCGAGATCTCTACCTCCCTAACATGTAATTTAGACGAGAGCACATTATTGGTTCCAAACAGGGATCCTTCCTCTGATGCCATTTTTTGGAGTTCGAGTGAGTAAGCACTGGTTCATGATAATTCAGATATGAGATATGATTCGAAATATGCTACTTTTTATAAGTATGTGGGTGATGATGAGAGTTAAGATATCTGTATTATCATGTAGTGGACGATGACCTATATGTTCGTGGTGAACTTGGCGAAAGGAATAGGACTCTTTTAGCGAATGTCTCTTGGGATAGGAAATATCTATACTGTTATGATTTAGTTGGTTATTTTCCTTCCTTAGTGGCTTTGTTCTAAGCGTATTTTCACGTTATTGAGCACAATTCTTTGGATGATGGTGATGGATCTTCTTCTTCGAATGGGGACGGGTGTTTTTCTCCAGGTTTTAGTAGTTTTGGTCTTTTTGCCAAATTCCTGTGCTTATTTGTTCTATAGTTGTTCTGACGCATGTGTCGAACACCTGTTTAAATTTCATTAATAAAAGTGAACGACCCACAATAAAGCCGCCTAGCCTTAATAAAAAGAAATTCTGAAATATTTTTTAAATATATAAAAATATCATTTAGGAAATATCTTATAAATTTTGAATAAGTTTAAATTTCAAAATAAATATCTAGTTTGAATTGGTAAACAATTTAATTTCAAAAACTAAACCTAAGATTCAAATTTATAGGTTTTTAAATATCTCAATATTGACATTCATTATTTTAATAATAATATACTATAAATTTTAAATATAAATTTATTATCGAAAATTATTATGATAGTATTAAATAATATATCGTGTTTAAATTTTTTTACAAGCTATTAAATATTATAATATTTATGCACGTATATATAAAAAAATATTTTATAAATAATGTACGTATATATATATAACGTTTGTTCTACCTAATAAACTTTTGGGCGTGATCAAGAGTGCTATGCTTAGATTTTTCTGGACTAGAATTTTCCATTTAAAAAAGCTTATCCCATGTGCATTCGGTAAATTTGAATGCCCTAGGCAAAAAGGTTATTTTGGTGTGTTAAATATAGCATAGTGGAATGTTGCTACTTTTAGTAACATTTTGAAGCCTTGTTGAGAAGAGATGAAAGCATCTGGGTGAAATGGACTAGGAATGATAATATTAGGAAAAACTTTTAGGTGATGGAAGCTCCACAGAGTTGTAGCTGGACATGGAGAAAAATATTAAACCTTAGGAGAGTTTCCCTCCCATTAATTAGAATAAGTCGGTCCCCCTATAATACTGTCAGTTTTTGGGATACTCCATGGGCTGCTCAAGGCCTGATCCTCTCCAACATATCTTATATCATCAAAAGCAGTAGTTAGGAATTAGCGTGAATGCAAAAGCAAGTGACTATATATGTGAAGGCACACTTTCTCTAGCATAGTCTAATAACTAGGAAATAAGAGTAATATGGAATTCTTTGCAATCCAATTTCTACCCTGTTGTTAGTCATGACCTGATATTATGGACTGAAAGAAGTAAAGAACACACCATAAGTGTGGTTTATAGAGCATTAATAAGGATTGATGAGCTACCGAAGTACAAATGGAGTATGAGGATATGGATCAACCATTCACCACCAAAAGAAAACTTAATGCTCTGGAAGGTTTTAAAAGAAGCTCTCCTCACTAAAGTTAAGCTGAGCATGTTTGGTTTGAATATCAGTAATCTATGTATCTTTTGTGACAGTGAACAAGAAAGCTGCATGCACTTGGTTTTTAATTGCAGAGATGTAACGACCCGTATTTTTGACAATTAAAAATATTAAATTGAATAAGAAATTTTCAAATAAAATTGGTTAGAAATGAAAATTTATGAAGTGGATTTTATTTGAAAGCAAATTATGACCTTAAATTACTTATGACGATAAGAAAAATGATGAGAACGTATGCTAGGGTGTATTTTAACGACATTAGTTTGAATGAAATTAATAACTGGTTGAATGCAGTTTCAATTGATTAGAATAATAAGTGTTTATTTAATAAAGAATAAAATGAATAAATTTATTAAAGGAGTAAACATATGTTTATTTGTTTGAAATGTATTTTATCTTACAGATTGATTATAGGGATGAAAAATAATTATTTAGTAAGAAATGTATATTTCCTGTTTGTATCCAATAGTGTATAAATATGTTTAAATTTTTATTAGGCGGAAAATAATTGTTCTATTTCTCATTACATTTATTTAGTCTATTTTAAAATTCACCTTTGTAATAAATTGAAATCAATGTAATTGAATAATTTCAATTAATAGGATAGAGGGCACTAAATTGTAAATTAATGGGGGTAATTAAACATAGCTTATGTTTTGTGAAAATAAAAGGTAAGTTTGATTTAATGAAAAGAACATTTTTATCAAATAAAATGATATTGTGATATAAGTTTAATTTCATTAAAACAAAAGAACTGAATTTTGTTGTACGTTTTTAGTTGGAATATATTATTTATTTAAATATTCAAACTTGAATTGAATTTACTTTATAAAAAAATAAAATGGTAAGAAAACAACTTAAAGGTTTGGTTAAAATTTTGATTTGGAATAGTTAGCATGTTTACATAGGAAATTTATTTTGTTTCAAATTTGAATTTGGAGTCCCAGTTCATCTTTTATTGTGTATAGCGGCGTTCCCCATTACGTTAATTGTTGTGTTTAATTTTATTACTGTGTACAAAATAAAAATATATATAGGTGTAAATTTGAGTGTATTGGGGTTTATAAAATTGGTTAAAATGAACGTTTTTAAATTTGAGTATATTAGAGTTTTGCTTTCCATGTACAGTTTACCTTCAAAAATTTAAATCATCACTTTCATTTATTTTATTTTATTATTATTACTTTCTTTTGTTAAATACATGCCTCTTTTGGTTTTCCAGTAAGTTTTACTTATTTACACGTGAGCCTTACTTTGAAACGTTTCCTGTATGTTAATGAAATTAATTGAGGTAGCGCACATTTTGAAATTTTATACCAAAAGATTTGCTTGCCATGTAAACATGTCTTCTCAAATTCCAACGTGTGTCTTTCGTCCTTTGTCAATTACCTACATGTTAGTCTCTTTTCATTTTTCAAATTTACATCTTCTTATATTCTTCCCTTTCATATTTCAATTTCCAAACATGCTTTACCCTTATTCATTTCCTATTTCATAAATCTCTTCCTCTAACTTTCAATTTCCAAAACATGCTACCATTATCTCTTTTGCCTGAAGTATTTTTTTCTTCTAAAAAATATATGAAAACGTGAGCTCCACCTCTTATTATCTTTATTTCCTACCACCTCATTTCGTTTGCAATTCTCAACGTCATTTATTATCCTTCTTTCCACTTGCATCTTTTCGTTTTCTAAAAATTCTGAATTCCCAAAGCCTTCCTTAAACGTTAGAATTTTTTGTTTTGTTTTCATACCTCCTTTCACTTTCCTGACGCAAACTTTCCCATTTTACATTGGTTCATAATTCCGTCTCGGAACCTGTAGCACCATCTGTCCTTTCCATTTTAGTTGTTCATTGCCTGAAGCTTCATTGAAATAAAAAAACTAATCGTGAGCACCTTATTTTCATGAAGCCAATCTTTTCCATTTGTTTGCAAATCCATATCCTAAAGCCTCCTTCCTCCATACGTTAGCCATCATGTCATTTTTTCCGTTGATTCTCTAGGCTTTAGAAATATGAGCAGGCTTCAAAATTCTTAACGTGAGTAACTAATTTGTTTTGTTTTATTATTGAAATGTGTGTATATGTTTTTATATTTCTTTTTTTTTGGCAAGACCAGCGGGGTTAGAAATGGACCCCTACTATTTATTGATATACCAAGAGAGAAGTACAACAAAGAAGGAAACAAAGCTACCTAAAATAAATAGGCAGGCAAGCAACAAAGAAACAAGAAAATAAAGAAGAACAGGCATATCAGAAGAAAACTAAAAAAACACACAACAGAGGAACACATAGACAAGCAAAAATCAGGAAAGGCCAGACATAAAGGCTGGTTCAAACTCATGGCTAGATGCAGCAATACCAAACCTCAATCCCTCCATAATGCTATCTTTCATTTGCATAAAGGTTTTCTTTTTTCCACCAAAAATAATTGCATTCCTCTCTTCCCAAATCATCATTATGAAAACTTTCAGGGTGAACAGCAAAACATAGGTAGATTCACCTTTCCATCTTGTTGCTTTGAAAATGAGATCCCATTCTTCCTCACTAACTAAAGCAACACTCCTGCCAGTGGTGATAGAATTTGTCAAGCACCATAACATGTTGACGTGAGGACATCTAAAGAACAGGTGAAGTGTATCCTCTTCCTCAGCTTGGCAAAAACTACACATAGTATCAATATTAAGGCCTCTCTGTCTCAGTTTAGTTTTCGTTTTCAAAGCATTACTAAAAAATTTCCAAAGTAAAAGGTTTTGCCTCTCAATGTTGTGATTAAGCCAAATACGCTTATGCCAGCTTAGAGTAACACTATTATTCTGGCAAACAAGATGCTTGTACATGTCTCCAATCCTGTACTTGTCTTTACTACATGACCAAGTAATACCATCATCAGGAGATAATAGAACATGACAACCACTCAAAAGATTCCATTGTCGTCTGACACACTGATTACAAGAGTAAGGAAGGACAACACAACCTTCAGAGAGAAAGTTAGATGCCAGGGCGTCATAAGTAATCCCAGTTTGCACATGTTGGTTGGAAGAAAGAAGCTGACATAGAATAATCCCAACCTTCACCCACGGGTCATGCCAGAATGAAATATGACTATTGATACCAATTCTACTCATAGCATAAGGAAGGATAATAGATCTGAGTTTGAGAATACAACGCCAAGTCCAACTACATGATTGAGGAATAGCCATCGTCCAGAAATTTTTATTACCAACGATATACTTGTAAGACCATTTCACCTAAATATTGTCTTTATGATTCAGGAAGTTGTCAATGTGATGCACCATGGCCGCACGGTTCCATAGAAGCATATTTTTAATTCCTAGTCCACCTCTAGACTTCGGCATTTCAAGCTTGGAGAATGCACAAGGAGATAGCTTTTTGGAGTTAATAGAACCATGCCAGAAAAAGTTTGACATAGCACTCCTAATCATTTTGATCAACTTGATAGGAAGAATGAAAGATCTAGACCAGTACACAGTCATGGAGAAGATAATGGATTTGATAAGAGTAAGCCTACCAGCCTGACTAAGCAACCTATTTGTCCACAATGAAAGTCTAGCTGTTATCCTCTTATACAAAGGAATACATTGAGCGAACGAAATTCTCGAAGTAGCCAAAGGGATACCTAAGTACATGGATGTATCAGTTCTATGAGTGATGGATGTGAAGTTAGAGATCTGGGAGATCAAGTCATTACTCACACCAGCTATCATTAAATCAGACTTAGTTAAATTAATAGCTAAGCCAGAAATTTTGAAAAATTTATTGAGACCATCCATAATAGATCTAACAGTCAACATAGTTGGTTTGAAAAAAATAACCAATTCATCAACAAACATTAAAGAAGCGATGAGGGGATTCCTACATTTCGGGTGAACCAAGAAACTACCATCTTGAACATGCTGGATAAGAATTTGAGTTAGCACTTCCATAACAAGAATGAATAAATAGGCAGACATAGGGTCACCCTGCCTGATACCCTGTTTACTTTGAAAATATCCCTCAGTACAGTTATTGACCATAATGGAGAACCTAGGAGTAGAGATGCAAGTTTCAATCCAAGCCACAAAATGTATGGGGAAATTCATCAGCCCCATGATTCTAACGACAGAGTCCCACTGCAATGAGTCAAAGGCTTTCGAGATGTCAAGCTTAAACATAGCTCTGGGAGAAACACGAGAGTTGTTGTAACCCTTTAGCAATTCAAGAGACATCATAACATTATCGAGAATGCTTCTACCAGTAAGAAAAGCAACTTGATTGGGAGAAATGACCTTAGGAAGCACCATCTTGAGCCTATTAGCTATAATCTTAGAAATGCACTTATAAATGGTATTACAGCAAGAAATAGGCCAAAAATCAGAGACACTGCAAGCATTTTTCACTTTAGGAATTAGGGCAATGTTATTAGCATTGATGGAACCAATCATTTTTCATTTGTTGAAGAAGTTATGAACAGCCTTCAAGAAGGAAGGGCCAACAATTTCCCAGCAAGATGTGAAAAAACAGGCATTGAAGCCATCAGGACCTCCAGTGGAATTAGAATTAAGAGAGAAAAGGGCAACTTTAATTTCAGAGTCAGTTATGGCAGAACATAGGAAGTCATTGTCTTCAGAGGAAATTCTGGGAATGTTGATCGAGTCAAGATAGTCAAGCGAAGGAGAGAATTGATTACTGTTACCAAGCAACTTGCTGAAATAATCAAGAAACATATTAGCAATAAGGGGATGGTCAGAGATGTACTCACCATTATCATCAATGAGAGTACTAATTAACTCTCGAGACTGCTTGGCTTTTAGAGAGGAATGGTAGAAAGAAGTGTTTCTATCACCATCCTTGAACCACTGCAACCTAGTCTTATGTTTAATCATTGAGTCTTCAAGCTTTAAGGCCTCAAAGAGTTGGGAAGATAAGGTAGCTTCCTGAGCTGCCAACTCACGGTTTAAAGTGTCGGTCATCATGGATTCCTGAACTTGCTGGAGTTTGTGTAAGAGGCAGGAGGATGCCAAGTTGCCATTACCAAATTTGCTCAACGACCACACTTTCAAATCAGATCTGACAGCTCTGAGCTTACACTGCAAAATATACATAGGATTACCAAAGAAATTAGCGGACCAAGCCTTGTTAACAATGTGAAGAAATTCAGGTTGAAGAACCCAAGCATTAAAAAATTTAAAATTTGAATTTCTTTTTCTCATGGTAGCACCAAAGGATAATATTTGGGGAGAGTGATCAGATAGGCCAGGCATAGGAAGAAGATTAAACATATTAGGCCATTTGGATAGAGCATTATGATTAGAAAAGGAGAAATCAATTTTGGAGAAGGTTCGCGGAGAAGATCTTCTAGAATTGTTCCAAGAGAATGGGGCACCCATAGTAGAAATCTCAATAAGTTCAGAATGGGAGATTGAACAGCTAAGGGGACTAATTTGACGAAGAGACAAGGGATTGCCACCAAGTCGATGAGATAGAAGGAAGGAGCAGTTGAAGTCTCCGATTACTAACCAGGGATGAGATTCTTGTCTGAATGATGGGAGGAGATTAAGAAAGGATTGTCTAGCTGATACAGAGTTAAGGCCATAAATAACAGTAAGGTAAAAAGAAGTAGAGGATAAAATATGGATATAGTGCATGTGAATAAGTTGAGAAGTTGAAATGATAGGAGTAGATAAAAAGATAGAGGGGTTATATAATACTAGAATTCTTCCATAAGGGGCTTCAGAAAGGTTATTAATCACCTTCCAAGTCGGGTTAATGAAGCTAGCAGCCTTAGAAGAGAGAGAAGCATTAAGCTTGGTTTCTAGAATAGCAAGAAGACTCAGCGAGTGAGTAGCAATGATTTTTTTACATTGGTTTAATTTAATCTCCGAGTGGGCACCTCTAATATTCCATGCACCGATGTTGTTCAACATTGATCAACAAATTGTTTACGAAGGAGTTTCTTTTTGTTACTCCTGGTTAGAGGAGTGGATTGGACATTAGGTAATGGAAACGAAGAAGAATAAGTTGTGTCAACACAGGGGTTGAGGTCCAAGTCAGAAGGCAGTTTGGATTTGGATGCCTGACTGTTTCGAGCAGGGGAATGACTAGCCTGTTGCAACACAACTAGATTTGCATTACTGGAAGAAGGACTTGAAGTGGGGAGGGATAGAGAAAGAGGAGGGGGTTTCCAAGCATGGGGAGCAGGAATATGAGAATAAGGATGTTCAGATTCCTTGTGGATTGCAGAATCTTTAGTTGGAGTAGATATTGTAGATAAAGAATTACAATTGGTATCTACAATGTTGTGCACGTGCACAAAGGATACATGCACAGTCTTGACTTTAGATGTTGAAGGATTCGACTTAGCAGTGCAAGAAAAATCTATGCTGTTGTTAGATGGAGATGAAGACAGGGGGACATCAGGAGGAGCAGGAATGATGTTGTTATCAGAATTTTTGGGAGCAACAGGGATGGAAGCACTAAAATGTTCACTTTCAGTAACATGGTTAATTGTGTCACACTTTTTATTGGTTGTTCTAAGATTACCAGAACTACATGTGTCATTCGCATTATCTCCAATTTTGTGAGCATCCACTTCTGTATCAATTTCACACAACTCAGCTAGAACATGAAAACCATTATTACACAGCAAACTTGAGTTATAAATCACACTAATCAACTCTCCATCATCAGCAATCTTATCAGGCATAACACTTCCTATTTCACCTTCCTCAAGTTCATTACTACATGTCTTCTCATTTTTATCAGAGTTGTTAACCTCATGATCATCCATCATATGTCCTTTCATATTAGCAGAATAAATTTTCTGACTTCTAGCTTTATTCACAACTTGCCATTTTTGCTTCCTCTGCCTCAAAATTTTTCCATCTTCTTTTAATTTTTTCTTAATATCATAAACATTGACTTCATCAGATTTATTATTCATGACATTCTTCTCAATTGGAACAGAAGAAACAATCTTATCACAATTAGACACGGAATGACCAAATACACAACAACTTGTACAAATATCAGGCTTCCAATGATATTCAATATGAATATATTGGGTTCCTCCATCAAGAAGCTGAACTGGAAAGGAATCTACGAGACCACGATCTGGTTTTATTTCCACTAAACACTTTGCAAAGGAAAGCCTCTCCAACTTCTCCGTTGACTCATCCATACAAACTAGATTTCCCAGTCTGCTAGCTAACCAGTTAATTCCAATATGAGTCCATGAAAACGTTGGAATATTCGAGAATTTCACCCATACTGGCACTGAAGAGATGCTATCACAAGCATTTCCAACGTAAGGATCCCACTGTTTAACTATAAAGAGTTTGTTTCGCATAACTATGGGGTCACCTTGCAAAATTCTGGTCCTATCTTCATCACAAGCCAGATGAACCAAGAACAGGAAACCATTAGAACAGACTTTGATAGATCCTTTCAGTTTCCAATATTTCTTCAGAAAATTAATAACCGTGGAGTAAGACAGGGGCTTATCAAGAAAAAAACCGACCAGGTAGTTGCTCCATTCTTGAGCACCAGCATCAATAACACTGGGTGGAGGAATCATAATCTCATTCAAGAACTTGGGGGTCATCTCAACTGGAATGTACTTCCCTGCGTTACTCGGTTTACGCTTGAAAAGGGAAGTCCATGCTAGTTGAGGAGGATGAGGAAGAATAGGGGGGAGGAGAGGAAGGAATTGGAACACTAGAAGAGGATGGGTCAGAGTGAGATGGCACAGATGGCAGAGGCGGTGGAGGGGGATCAGGAGCAGGACGATGATGATTAGATGGAGAAGACGGATGAGGAGAGGGGGGGAAGCAGGAAGGACAGGAGAGTATGGAGAGAGGACAGGAGGGATGGTACCTGCCATGAAAAAAAGGGAGGACTCAATTCATTTTAATAATATTCTTATAACTTGAATATCTTCTACATATGAACTCTGATTCACATGCGATTATTTTTGTTGGACTCATACTAAAATTCCGGACAATATGAAATTGGTTTGGCTGAGTTTAGAGATAGTTGAGATTTTGTTCTTCTGTTTTGATTTTAATATGCTTAAATCAAAGGAAAGTGATTAAACTCACTCATGAAATACTAAAATGTCTTCTACAAGTTAAATTAAAAATCATGATGTGATAGATTATTTTGATTGTTGTTTAAGAAATTAAACTGACATTGAAAATTGAATATCACTGCTAGTTGAACACCGCAATATGTGATAATTAATAATTTTTATGATATATGTTTGATCGGTTGATTTGGATGTTGATTGCATATGTACATGTATTGATTGATATAACGGATGATGTTGTGTTTATATTGCTGATGATTATTTATTTTGATATATCCCTGTATCACCCTGTATATTTGACGCAGCGGATATTACAAAAACAATGTCGATTGTTGAAAGTAGTAATCGGTGGATTGGAAGATACTGAAATGCCCGAATTCGTTGATCCGAAGATACCGAACTCTAGCTATCTTGAACTCGTTGATCGCGCACGATACCGGGTCCAAAGATCTTCAATTCTTCGAGCGTTGATCTAGCGCACTAGATTCAACGAATCGGCTTCTACAATCGTTGAATCGAGCGCACTCGATTAACCGAAAGAGGAGATAGGAAATTACACTCAACTACCAATTTGGAATGAAAGCACAAAGCAATCAAAAGAGAATTTTATTCAAAAATCAACAACCTTTACAAATGGAACCACCGGCCTATTTATAGCTTTTTACAACTCACACAAAAAAAAACGACAAAATACATCAAGTCCTAAGTCGGTTCCGAGTTATAACCTTCGACCTACCATAAGTCGTACACGACTTAAGCCCAAACAGTTACAACTCAACACACACAAAAACTTCAAAGAAAATACAAGTACTTAGGTCGGAAACGACCTTCGACCTAACACGGTGCGACCTAAGAACAGACACGACTTAGTATAGGTCGGCATACGACTTACAAAACAAACAGCTTTCGACTTAACAAATGGTAACTACAACAACACTTAGGTCGTGAGCGACCTACGACCTAAAACAGGCGACTTAACAGCCGCTTCTTCACGACTTAAGGAATCAACGGTTTTAGATTAACTCGGCATAAGAATCTACGGCTTCCAGAGCTTCAGCGACTTAAAACATAAGCGGTTTCCCAAATCAACGTCTTAAAGAGATCAACGGTCTTCATACTTCAGCGACTTAAAGAATGGACGGCATCCGTAGCTTTGCGACCTAAAACAAAAGCGGCATCAGGAATCAACGTCTTTAAGGGAATCAAAGACAGAGATTAACTCGGCAGACATATCAACGGCATCTAGGGCTTCGCGACTTAAGATAAGACTTTGCGACTTAAGAAGCCTAACTCCGCGACCTAAGTCTGTACGACTTAAAACCTTGCGACTTAAGAACATAGCATCTGAATCCTCTTCATGCGACCTTAGTTCCAACTCGTTAAGTCGTACACGAGTTAAAAACAAGTTAAGTCGTATCTCTTTTTCCTTCAGGCTGGTAGGTCATAGCTCCGACTTAAAAAATACGTTAGGTCGCTCGCGACCTAACACTTCAACTCCCAGCCAATCCTCACACACTGCTAACTCACTAGCCTCTTTGTTAGGTCGTAGCCTTTTCTCCCTGACTTGGTTAAGTCGTAACCCTCTCCCGTTAAGTCGTAGCTCTTCCTCACGTGGTTCCTTAGGTCGTAGACGACCTACAACTTCTACGTTAGGTCGCAAGTCTTGGTCACGACTTATGCCTTTGACAAATGAAGGTTGCGCTGCATCATCCTCCCCAGGCTGAGAAAAATTCGAGCTCGAATTTGTAAATTCTTCTCTACCAGCTCGTTCATCTCCGTGATATGGTACGAGATGTTTAACATTGAACACATCTGACGTATACACATCATCTGGCAGCTTCAATTTATAAGCATTTTCATTGATTCGTTTCACAACTTCCACCGGACCAATTTTTCGTGCTTTCAGTTTATTATAAGCGCCTACCGGAAAACGATCTTTTGTTAACACTGCATAAACCAAATCACCTTCATGAAATTCAACACTCCTTCATTTCAAATCTGCAGATTGTTTATACTTCTCATTTGCTTTCTCCAATCGTTCTTGAACGATTTTATGACATTCCATCAGCCCCTCGACAAAATCAGCAGCCTTTTTAACTGTCTTCTTTGATTGTGGTATCACCGTTAAATCTAACGGTCCTTTCGGTAAGCTCGAATAGACAATCTGGAATGGACTGAACCCAGTACTTCGATTAACAGCATGATTATGGGCAAACTCTGCCTGGCATAACTTCACATCCCAACTCTTCAGATTATCTTGCACAAGACACCTCAGCACGTTTCCCAATGATCCGTTTACCACCTCAGTCTGTCCATCTGTCTGCGGATGATAAGCACTGCTAAAATTCAACTTCGTCCCCACCATATTCCACAAACTTAACCAAAAGTGACTCAAAAATCGAGTATCTCTATCTGACACAATAGATTCTGGCAATCCATGAAGTCGATAGATCTCCTTGAAAAACAGTTGAGCAACATGAACAGCATCCGCCGTCTTCTTACAAGCAATAAAATGTGCCATTTTCGAAAATCGATCAACCACCACATAAATGGAATCGTTACCACGCTGTGTCCTCGGTAATCCCAACACGAAGTCCATACTCACATCAACCCATGGTTTAATTGGTACAGGTAACGGCATATATAAACCAGCATTAGTCGCAGTTCCTTTCGAAACCTGACAAATATGACAACGCTCCACAAACCTTTCCACCTCTTTCCTCATTGATGGCCAAAAGTAGGATTGTGAAATCAACTGTAAGGTACGGTCTCTCCCAACATGTCCCTCTTCGTGTAACTCCTTGATAATCTTCATTCTCAAACTACCCTCCGGTATGCACAATCGACTTCCTTTAAACAGAAAACCATCTACCATCACGAACTCATCCGTCTCTCCATCCTTGACTTTATCAACAAACTTTGCAAAGTAAGGATCATCGGTAAATAATTCTGGCAATATTTCAAACCCCGTCACTTCAACCTTCAATGTAGTTAACAAGTGATTTCTTCTACTCAACGCATCCGCAACACGATTCGTCACTCCCGACTTGTGTTTCACAACAAATGTAAATTGTTGCAGATATGCAATCCACGATGCATGTCTCGCAGAAACCTTGTCTTGCCCTTGCAAATGTTTCAATGCTTCATGATCAGTATACAGAACAAACTCCTTCTGAAATAGATAGTGTCTCCAGTGTTTAATAGATTGTACAACAGCATAGAATTCCACATCATACGTACTGTACCTCATCTTCGCTCCTGATAACTTCTCACTGAAATATGCAATTGGACGTCCTTTCTGACTCAACACTCCTCCAATCCCAACCTTGGATGCATCAGTGTGTAGTTCAAACACTAGCTGAAAATCAGGTAATACTAGAATTGGTGCAGACGTCAGCAACTCCTTGATCTTCCTAAAAGCATTCCCTGCTTCCTCTGTCCATGCAAATTGTTTACCTTTCATGCAATCTGTAATAGGCGCCATCACACTACTAAAGTGTGGAATAAACCGTCGATAAAATGAAGCCAACCCATGAAAACTACGAACTTCCGTTATCGTCTTGGGCTGCGGCCAATCTCTGATAGCTTCAACTTTACTTTGGTCAACCTGGATACCTTCTTCCGACACAACATACCCCAGAAACAACACACTATGCGTCATGAACACGCATTTCTTCGTTGCAGCATAAAATTGTTCTAGTCGCAATACCATCAGCACTTCTCTAAGATGATTCAAATGTTCCTCTGGACTCCCACTGTAAATCAGAATATCATCAAAATACACCACCACAAATTTCCCAATGAACGGTCGAAAAATCTGATTCATCACCCTCATAAAAGTACTCGGTGCATTGGATAAACCAAATGGCATGACCAACCATTCGTATAGACCCTCCCTGGTTTTAAAAGCAGTTTTCCACTCATCGCCCGGTCTGATACGAATTTGATGATATCCGCTCTTCAAATCAATCTTCGAAAAGATAGTTGCTCCGCTTATTTGATCCAACAAGTCATCCAACCTCGGCATTGGAAATCTATACCTCACGGTAATCTTATTCAATGCTCGACTGTCAGTGCACATCCTCCACGTTCCATCCTTTTTGGGTACCAATAAAGCTGGTACAGCACAAGGACTTAAACTCTCCTGCACACGCCCTTGTTCAAGCAATTCCTCTACCTGCCTTCTCAATTCTTCATGTTCCTTCGGACTCATTCGATAATGTGGTCTGTGTGGCAACACAGCACCTGGAACAAGATCTATCTGATGTTGAATATCCCTCAACGGTGGCAACTCCGTTGGTAACTCTTCCGGAAATACATCGTCAAATTCTTTCAGTACTGGTTTTACTTCTTCTGGAATCTCAACTACTTCCTGACTCTCCCGTCCGATCAATAAGAACACCTCAGGCTCCTCCTCTACTTCCTTCACAAACTCTTTTAAAGATAACAAAGTTTTGAGCTCTTCAATCTCCTCCAACTTGTTTTCCTCCTGTTGTCGCTTCTTTGGAACTAGAGTAATCTTTGTGCCTTCAAACATGAAACTGTAACTGTTGGTATGCCCATCATGTTGCACCGCCCTATCATACTGCCACGGTCTCCCCAGTAACAAATGACAAACGTCCATGTCCACAACATCACACCAGATTTCGTCTTTATATTTCTTCCCAATGGAAAACTTCACACGAGCCCTTCGTCCAACCTTCACCTCCCCACCTTTCCTCAACCAAGCTAGCTTGTATGGCTTCGGATGTTTCTCAGTCTTCAATGCCAACTTCCTCACAGCCTCTGAAGAAATTATATTGTCACAGCTTCCAGCATCAATAACAAATTTGCAAACTTTCCTCAGAATAGTACACGTCGACTGAAAAATATTGCTCCTCAACCAACTACAATCCTCCTCTTGCTTTGGTGTTAAACAGGACCTCTTCATCATGAGATTATAACCTTCGTCTCCCGATACTTCTTCTTCCTCCTCATCAGGTGGTGAATTGGAACATTCAGCTTCTTCATCCTCATCCTCAACCTCCGCTATCATCGCTCTCTTCTTCGGCTTTGGACATTCGCTACTTTTGTGACCAAATTCCTGACAATTGTAACATTTGAAACCGTTGTTAACCTTTGTCTTCTCAGCCTTTTTCACTACTGGTCTACTGATAGGTTTAGAAACATTAGAACTTCCACCAACACCCTTCACTTGATTGTTAGAATTAGTAAACACACCACTTCCTCGTCGTCCCTGTTTCTCCCAAGCCAACGCTTTCTGATGTGCTTCCGCTACAGATCTTGGATCAAACATATTAACCATATCCTGGATCTGCATTCGTAGTCCCCCAACAAATCTAGCTGTCAGTTGTTCTTCCTTCTCCATAATATCATTTCGAGCAATCAGTTGGTAAAATTCATCAGCATAGTCATTAACTGTCTTCGTGCCCTGCCTCAAGTTCTGCAAACGTTGATACATCAAAGATTGATAATTGTATGGTAAGAACGTTGCTTTCATCAATCTCTTCATCTTTTCCCAAGATTCAACTTTTGACTTTCCCATCCGATCACGTGTAAGCTTGGTTTGTTGCCACCATGCCAAAGCTCTACCCCTTAACCTCGTAGCAACCAACTTCACTCTACGCTGTTCTGGAACTTCTTTGAAGTCAAAAATCTCCTCGACATTAGCTACCCAATCTAGAAACTCCTCTGCTTGCATACCACCTTTGAATTCAGGAATTTCAGTCTTCATCCCCGACTCCCATTTGTGATCATACTCAGAGTGATTTCTTCCTTGTCCTCGTCCTTGTCCTCGAACACTACCACCATCATATTCTTCTTCAAAATCAGATGTATATCGTTGTCTATCTCGTCCACCCACATCTCTACTACCTTCTCGTCTACCACCTTCATCCCTTCTATCTACATTCCTCCGTTCACGATCATTCACGTTCCTCCCACGCCCTTGATCATTTTCAACACTTCTGTCTCGATTGGAATGTGGCGAGACTCTACTACCCCCATGGTTAGATTCAGGTGAAACCCTTCTCCGATTTTGATTCATCTCTGTCATAAGCTTCTCTAACCGGCCAATTCCTTCGTTAAGCTTCTCACTAAAGTTTTCATTGATTCTTTGCTCCATCTCATCAGCTTCTTCTCTTCGATACAAGGCTTCTACGTTTTGGTGGCGATTAGCTCTTCTTGGCGGCATACTTGAAAACTTCCAAACACTTCAACACTTCAAAATTCAAACACTTTTCGGACTTTGATCTAAAATGAAACGGATTGAAAACTTCCACTTTGTAGCAAATCGCGATGAACACGATGGACAAAGTTTCGGCTTCCAATACAAATGCGATCAATCAATCTTCGACAAGCTTTCTTGCTCTCGGCCGTGATAAACAAATTCGAATCTTCACTTCAAGCTCGGCAAATCTCTTCAACTTCTAAATGAATAGGCTCCAAGTCTCGATCTAGCTATGATTGGCTAGAACAAGCTCTGATACCAAACTGACGCAGCGGATATTACAAAAACAATGTCGATTGTTGAAAGTAGTAATCGGTGGATTGGAAGATACTGAAATGCCCGAATTCGTTGATCCGAAGATACCGAACTCTAGCTATCTTGAACTCGTTGATCGCGCACGATACCAGGTCCAAAGATCTTCAATTCTTCGAGCGTTGATCTAGCGCACTAGATTCCGCGAATCGGCTTCTACAATCGTTGAATCGAGCGCACTCGATTAACCGAAAGAGGAGATAGGAGATTACACTCAACTACCAATTTGGAATGAAAGCACAAAGCAATCAAAAGAGAATTTTATTCAAAAATCAACAACCTTTACAAATGGCACCACCGGCCTATTTATAGCTTTTTACAACTCACACAAAAAAAACAACAAAATACATCAAGTCCTAAGTCGGTTCCGAGTTATAACCTTCGACCTACCATAAGTCGTACACGACTTAAGCCCAAACAGTTACAACTCAACACACACAAAAACTTCAAAGAAAATACAAGTACTTAGGTCGGAAACGACCTTCGACCTATAACGGTGCGACCTAAGAACAGACACGACTTAGTATAGGTCGGCATACGACTTACAAAACAAACAGCTTTCGACTTAACAAATGGTAACTACAACAACACTTAGGTCGTGAGCGACCTACGACCTAAAACAGGCGACTTAACAGCCGCTTCTTCACGACTTAAGGAATCAACGGTTTTAGATTAACTCGGCATAAGAATCTACGGCTTCCAGAGCTTCAGCGACTTAAAACATAAGCGGTTTCCCAAATCAACGTCTTAAAGAGATCAACGGTCTTCATACTTCAGCGACTTAAAGAATGGACGGCATCCATAGCTTTGCGACCTAAAACAAAAGCGGCATCAGGAATCAACGTCTTTAAGGGAATCAAAGACAGAGATTAACTCGGCAGACATATCAACGGCATCTAGGGCTTCGCGACTTAAGATAAGACTTTGCGACTTAAGAAGCCTAACTCCGCGACCTAAGTCTGTACGACTTAAAACCTTGCGACTTAAGAACATAGCATCTGAATCCTCTTCATGCGACCTTAGTTCCAACTCGTTAAGTCGTACACGAGTTAAAAACAAGTTAAGTCGTATCTCTTTTTCCTTCAGGCTGGTAGGTCGTAGCTCCGACTTAAAAAATACGTTAGGTTGCTCGCGACCTAACACTTCAACTCCCAGCCAATCCTCACACACTGCTAACTCGCTAGCCTCTTTGTTAGGTCGTAGCCTTTTCTCCCTGACTTGGTTAAGTCGTAACCCTCCCCCGTTAAGTCGTAGCTCTTCCTCACGTGGTTCCTTAGGTCGTAGACGACCTACAACTTCTACGTTAGGTCGCAAGTCTTGGTCATGACTTATGCCTTTGACAAATGAAGGTTGCGCTGCATCAATATTATTGACATCGTATAAATTGTTATTTGAATTGTTTCGAAATTGAATTAAGAAATAGGTTGAAATGATATACACCCATGACATTTAAATATGTGTTTAATTGATATATATATCCATCCATGTAATTAAGATTGAAATAAC
Source organism: Allium fistulosum (assembly GCA_030737815.1). Classification (NCBI taxonomy): domain Eukaryota; kingdom Viridiplantae; phylum Streptophyta; class Magnoliopsida; order Asparagales; family Amaryllidaceae; genus Allium; species Allium fistulosum. Next base: position 642,295,579 of record CM060901.1, read on the forward strand.
TGATCACTTGGCCATAGGGTAGAAAATTATAAGCGGACAACGGATTTGGTTAAATAGTTTTAAAATCTTGAATTTGGATTTTTTTAAATGATATTGTTTAAAGAAAATAAAAATTGGATTTATATGAATTGAATTATTTTCTAATTAGAGCTTTGAAAATTTGAAACTGAAACTGCTTAAATGAAATTGTTTAAAGGATTTAACTTGAAATCTTAAAGTTGAAATTGAAATATGATTTAAATTTATTAGAAGTGAATTATTTTAAAAGTTTAAATTTTAATTTAAACTTTGAATTTATTTTAATTAAAGTGGTTTAAATGGGTATTTCAAATTTTGGATGTGAAATGGATTCAAATTAAATTGTTTTAAATGAGAATTTGAATTGAAAATTTCCACCACTTGAATCGAATTGTTTAAATTGAATTTGAAGTGAAGTTTGAAATCATTATAAATTAAGGTTGATTTAAATTGAATTTTGAATATGAAGTTGACTTGAATTGGAAATCAAAAAATTAAATTTGTTTTAATTTGGAATTTGAACATGAGTCCAAAATGATGGGAACAGAAAGAAACAGTTTTAATTCAAAACCATTTTAAATATAAACTATTTTAATATTCAAACTATTTTAATATATAAACTATTTTAATATTCAAACTATTTTAGCATATAAACTGTTTCAATCTTCAAAACTATTTTAACATTCAAAACTATTTTAACTTCGAAACCGTTAAATTTTGAAACTGATTAAATCTTGAAACAAACTTAAAGTCAAAAATGATTTAAATTAAACTTGTTTGATTTAAATAATGATATGAAGTATGATTTATACTGTTAAGGTGAATTCGATATTTTGATATGAAGTATGACTCGTTTCTTAAAATTTAAAAGAACCAACCAGTGTGAAAAATGACGTTTGGTTATTAAAGAGACCGGGGCCGAATATTGGCATACTCTCTGTCAATGCTAGAACCACTTTAATAACTATGTACGTGGAGGATGTTACAAAATAAAGTGGTTGGATTGGTGTACATTTGCTGGTTAAAGTAAGATAATGATGATGGATTACCCCGACACTTGTGTCAATTTGGCATGACTAAAACAGGAGCCTATGTTTGGCCAAGGGGTCAGCTACTTTTAGGGGCCATCACCCCTTCGTATTTCTATTTTTATTTTGACTTTATCGGTGCACCTTGATTGATTTTGGGGGTGATGGACTCGATTGACAGTCGTTGCAGTGATGTGTTACGACCAACCAAAAAAGGTAAACTAGTATAATCCTATCTTGGGCATTGCCTCACATGCATTGTTATACGATTATCCTTATATGAGCCCACTACGATTTTGTTTTAGTGCTATCCTATTACGGCACCTCCCTGGCTACCAACGTTAACGGTTGTGCTACTAAGGAAAACTGTAGGACAATGCTTAAAAATGTGTTAAGGTGGATTAATGTTAAGCCTTAACGCTACATTAATACTTTACTTTACTGATAGACACTACATATATATCATATCTTACTATATATATATATATAGAGAGAGAGAGATATTTTACCGGATCCTTATGAGATGGAAAACCTCATACCATCTCTTAAGTTACTTGTTCCCTTATTTCTCAAGATATTAATTTAACTTACGTAAGAATTTTCAGTTCAGACTCGAGTGTTTTGTCTTTTCATTACGCTTGGGTCAGCCTGAGTATTTCAGTGTTTGAAGATGTTATTCCTTGAAGATGAAGATGGAGATTGGTGATCGTATTTATTAGTATTATTCCCTTGCATTATTTGGTATGTTTGTTATTGTACTCTGATTATGTTGCAAAATGAAAGTTAAATTTATATTGTAAAATAGCTTCTTGAACTGTTTATGTGATTATTATATTTTGTCATTCCGCTATGAGATTCTGATTATTGTTTTTCTTCTACTTGTTTTCTTTATTATCCCTATTGATTATCTGTCTTTTGGGCTGTTTGATTAGACATGTGTGTTTTATTATCGACTTAAATTGTCCAAAATGGTGGGTCGTCACATGGGAGATTTCCCACCTTTGGTTTAGGCTAATGGATAAGATTAGTAGGAAGGACATGGTGAGGGATAGTAATGAAGAGTGGAATCTGATCTTCAAAGCTACCAAATGGAGAAGCCTTATGTCATTCTTACTTTTGTTAAGTTCAAAGAAGTTTATTAAATTAATATGGAAAGAAAGAAACAAGAGATATTTTGAAAATAAGTCAAGAGGGATGGTTGTTCTATGGAATGATTAAAAGCATGAGGTTGCTATTGGGATGAAGGAATCAATGTTTGAGTTTTAGGAAGCTCTTATATCTTCTTGAGATTAGGGTTTTCTTAGTGCTTTCTTATTTTCTCTGTTTTCTTTGTGTGTGTGCATGTATTTTCCTTTAGTGTGATTTGTTGTGTTTTTTTGGGTTCAAAGCATGTTTTAGTCCATGTATTTTATTGTTCAGTGCAATAAATCTGGTAGGGGACGAGTTAACCCTGTTAGCTCTACTAAAAAAATTATTTCAACCGAATTTTTTATAAAATCAGAGAACATTTTATTTGTAATATATATATAACATTAAATATATACATAGTTATGTTTAAATATAAAAAAAAGTTTTAAAAATATTAAATTAAATTAACTTGAATTTAAAAAATTCCTTTTTTGCTGAAAGAAAAATTGATTAAAAGTAAGATTTACATTATTTAATACAATTTAAAAAATATATTATATATAAAAGAATTGGTTAATAAACAATGTTTATAATATATATATATTGAAATTTAAAATTCATTTATATAAGTATTTTTTAAGTTATTTCTAAATGTATGTTATATACATATATGGATTTTTTTAAATTAATCATTATGATATCTTTACTACTAATAAAGAGAATTCATTGAATAGATTTACTCGGTGTCCTTTTGAAATTCCAAATATACCATTTTACATCTCATAGAGAAATAGTATTCAAATATGGGGATATAGCCTGTTAATTTCTAAGTACAACTGGTAGTCACCATGGAGAACTACAGTGTGCATTCACAAGATGAAGTACCCGAGTGTACCATATTATCCATAATTTAGATGGGAGTTCATCGGTCGAAGTTTTGTCAGATTCCAAGTTAGTATGAAGAAGTTATTGCAGTCTGAACAAAAAAATAGCGGCTTCTACACCAAGCGGAGTTCAAATATTAGGATCTGGTAGCCTGTTATTTTCTAAGTACAGCTGTCAGTCCCCATGGAGAACTACAGTGTGCGTTCACAAGATGAAGTATCCGAGTGTCCATATTGTCCATAATTTAGGTAGGAGTTAATCTGTCGAAGTCTCGCCGGATTCCGAGTTAGTATGAAGAAAATATTGCAGTCTGAACAAAAAAAATAGCGGCTTCTGCACTAGGCGGAGTTCAAATATAGAGATGTGGTACCACGTTATTTTCTAAGTAAACTATCCATCCCCATGGATAACTACAGTGTGCATTCACAAGATGAAGTATCCGAGTGTACCATATTGTCCGTAATTTAGGTGGGAGTTCATCAGTCGAAGTTTTGCCTGATTTCGAGTTAGTATGAAGAAGTTATTGCAGTCCGAACAAAAAAATAGCGGCTTTTGCACTAGGCGGAGTTCAAATATGGGGATGTGGTAGCTTGTTATTTTCTAAGTACATCTGTCAGTCTCCATGGAGAACTACAGTATGCGTTCACAAGATAAAGTATCCGAGTGTTCCATATTGTCCGTAATTTTGGTGGGAGTTAATCAGTCGAAGTCCCGTTGGGTTCCGAATTAGTATGAAGAAGTTATTGCAGTATGAACAAAAAACATAGCGGCTTCTGCACTAGGCGAAGTTCAAATATGGGGATGTGGTAGCCTGTTATATTCTAAGTACAACTGTCAGTCCCCATGGAGAATTACAGTGGGCGTTCACAAGATGAAGTATCCGAGTGTTCCATATTGTCCGTAATTTAGGTGGGAGTTAATTGGTCGAAGTCTCGCCGGATTCCGAATTAGTATGAAGAAGTTATTGCAGTCTGAACAAAAAAATAGCGGCTTTTGCACTAAGCGGAGTTCAAATATTGGGATGTGGTAGCCTGTTATTTTCTAAGTACAACTGTCAGTCCCCATGGAGAACTACAATGTGCATTCACAAGATGAAGTATCCGAGTGTACCATATTGTCCGTAATTTAGGTGGGAGCTAATCGGTCGAAGTCTCGCCGGATTCCGAATTAGTATGAAGAAGTTATTGTAGTCTGAACAAAAAAATAATGGCTTCTGCACTAGGCGGAGTTCAAATATGGGGTTGGGATAGCATGTTATTTTCTAAATAAACTATCAGTCTCCATGGAGAACTACAGTGTGTGTTCACAAGATGAAGTATCCGAGTGTACCATATTGTCTGTAATTTAGGTGGGAGTTCATCGGTCGAAGTTTTTCCTGATTCCGAGTTAGTATGAAGAAGTTATTGCAGTCTGAAAAAAAATAGCGGCTTCTGCCTAGGCGGAGTTCAAATATGAGGATGTAGCCTGTTATTTTCTAAGTACAAATATTAGTCGACATAGAGAACTACAGTGAGCTTTGAAGTGGGGATATAGCCTGTTATTTTCTAAGTATAATTGTTAGACACCAAGGAGAACTACATTGTGCGTTCACAAGATGAAGTATCCGACTGTACCATATTGTCCGTAATTTAGGTGGGAGTTCATCGGTCGAAGTATCGCCTAATTCCGAGTTAGTATGAAGAAGTTATTACAGTCTAAACAAAACAATAGCGGCTTTTGCACTAAACGGAGTTCAAATATGGGGATGTGGTAGCCTATTATTTTCTAAGTACAACTGTCAGTCCCCATGTAAAATTACAGTGTGCATTCACAAGATGAAGTATCCGAGTGTTCCATATTGTCCGTAATTTAGGTGGGAGTTTATCGGTCGAAGTTTCGCCGGATTCCGAATTAGTATGAAGAAGTTATTGCAGTATGAACAAAAAATAGCGACTTCTGCACTAGGCGGAGTTCAAATATGGGGATGTGGTAGCATGTTATTTTCTAAGTAAACTGTCAGTCCACATTGAGAACTACGGTATGCGTTCACAAGATGAAGTATCTGAGTGTTCCATATTGTCCGTAATTTAGGTGGGAGTTCATCGGTCGAAGTTTTGCCTGATTCCGAGTTAGTATGAAGAAGTTATTACAGTCTGAACAAAAAAATAGCGGTTTCTACACTAGGCGGAGTTCAAATATGGGAATGTAGTAGCATGTTATTTTCTAAGTAAACTGTTAGTCCCCATGGAGAACTACAGCGTGCGTTCACAAAATGAAGTATATGAGTGTACCACATTGTTCATAATTTAGGTGGGAGCTCATCGGTCGAAGTTTTGCCTGATTCCGAGTTCAAATATGAGGATGTAGCCTGTTATTTTCTAAGTGCAACTACTAGTCACCATGGAGAACTACAGTAAGCGTTGAAGTAGGGATATAGCATGTTATTTTCTAAGTACAACTGTTAGTCACCATGGAGAACTAAAGTGTGTGTTCATAAGATGAAGTATCCAACTGTACCGTTTTGTCCGTAATTTAGGTGGGAGTTCATCGGTCGAACTATCGCCTAATTCCGAGTTAGTATGAAGAAGTTATTGCAGTCGAACAAAAAATAGCGGCTTCTACACTAGGCGGAGTTCAATATGGGGTTGTGGTAGCCTGTTATTTTCTAAGTACAACTGTCAGTCCCCTTGGAGAACTACAGTGTGCGTTAACAAGATGAAACATCCGAGTGTTCCATATTGTCCGTAATTTAGGTGGGAGTTCGTAAGTCGAAGTTTTGCCTGATTTCGAGTTAGTATGAAGAAGTTATTGTAGTCCGAACAAAAAAAATAACGGCTTCTGCACTAGGCGGAGTTCAAATATGGGGATGTGGTAGTCTGTTACTTTCTAAGTACAACTGTCAGTCCCCATGGAGAACTATAGTGTGCGTTCACAAGATGAAGTATCCGGGTGTACCATATTGTCCGTAATTTAGGTTGGAGTTCATCGGTCGAAGTTTTGCCTGATTCCGAGTTAGTAAGAAGAAGTTATTGCAGTCCGAACAAAAAAAATAGCGGCTTCTGCAGTAGGCGGAGTTCAAATATGGGGATGTGGTAGTCTGTTATTTTCTAAGTACAACTGTCAGTCCCCATGGAGAACTACAGTATGCGTTCACAAGGTGAAGTATCTGAGTGTTCCATATTGTCCATAATTTAGGTGGGAGTTAATTAGTCGAAGTCTCCTCGGATTCCGAATTAGTATGAAAAAGTTATTCCAGTCTGAACAATAAAAATAGCGGCTTCTGCGCTAGGCGGAGTTTAAATATGGGGATGTGATAGCCTGTTATTTTCTAAGTACAACTGTCAGTCCCCATGGAGAACTACAGTATGCGTTCACAAGATGAAGTATCCGAGTGTTCCATATTGTCCGTAATTAAGATGAGAGTTAATCGGTCGAAGTCTCGTATTCAATTATTTTAATTTATCAACTATGCATAGATAAACGATTTATGATTTATATGAAAAGAACACACCCACACATACGCAAGTGGTGATAATTAAATACAACCATACTACTAACATCGTACAATAATATATCATATGTTATTAATTTATAAACAAAAGGTAGTACCTATAATGAGAAGCCTATAATTCACACTTTTATTTGAACAGTTCTTTCTGATTTCATAGGTTTACACCCTTTATTGTAAGTGGTACCCTTTATTTATTTTTAGGTACTTTTGAACTCTTTTTCAATATGTTTACCTATTCAATCAAATCAAATTTTTTATTTCCTTTGCATGATGTTTTCTTCTACCGTGTTAAATTCTATGAACTTACCAAAGATATATTATTTGTGTATCAAATACACATGCTTATATCTATGATAATTCATCGGTGATTATAAGGAAGTAAGTGGATCGGTTTTTGTATCATTAGAGTTTGGATTGCATACATCTACATATCAATCTGAATACTTTATTAAATCTTTTGTCACTCCCACAGAATGGGTGCTTTGCCTTAATCGTTTAGGATACAATTCACTGATACCATATGATAAAAAATTATTTCTCCATGATTTGACTTTGTCTACAATTCCAAATAATTGTAAAAAAAATAGGTACTTTTATATTTTCTATACCTAATGCATCACTTTTGTTATAATAAAAAAATACCATTATTATAGTTTCACCTTATAATGAATATTCATGAGAAACAAAACTATGTCCACTTTCAATCAATACTGACAAAAAATTATTATTTTATAAATAATATTTGGTATATTAACAAAGACAAATTTTCATAACTTATGCATCTATTAATAAATGTTATATGACACACTCCCACTATTTCTACCATTACTATAACAATATATGAAGTATAGAGCTCCATTCGGACTCTTACCATGGGCAATTTATTTTGTCCATCGTAACTAGTTTGTAGTTGAGAGTTTCAGATCAGGTATCCTAAATTCGAAGAAATAACTCTTCTAAAAACCATTTTCTATATATTGGATGTACAAGTGACAACCATTAGTCATGAAGTGACAACATGCTAAAAAAATTATTAGTAAGTATATATGTCATATTTATTTGTCAATCCTTATTCGTTTCGTTTGTATATTTCAATTAATAAACAAATTTATCAATTATATTTAATGCACAAGTTTATTTAAGTGATATTTTAATTTTATATAGTATATGTTCTTACAATATTAGAAAGTTTAATGCAACAACCCACCATCTACGGCATTTGGTGAGTGATATAGATTATGTAAGTGTGTAGTACTAATAAGTTAGTAAAACAACACTTATGCTTGAAAACCATACCTTAAGATATGTCACCTGCACGCAACAAGTCGGCTAAACACAGTATGATACTATCGATATAATAGTGACCTAGTATGGTAAGGTTCTACCATAATACTAACAAATACCCTATAAGCATCGAGCATGCTCCTATTGAGGATCATACTCATATCTCAGGGTTCCAAAACTAAAGGTGTCACTACATGGTTGGGATAAAGCCCTAACTTGTCATCACTAAAACCATGTGCAACTCACAATTGAGAACTACATGTATCAACCCATTATCGCTAGACGTCATTGGTCAGATCGAGGATTCATTTCCTCTAAAAAGTATACTATAACGCCTATAATATCGAAGTCTCCATCATTAGATGTCACCCATCACACCAAGGAACTCATTTTCTTTGAAAAGTGCACCATACCCATCATCATTGAATCATACACCTAGAGCACAGTTCCTTTGAAAAGTATACTACAACGTAGTCTCATACCATAATTATCAAATCGTGCATCGAGAAATCGATTTCTTTGAAAAATGCACCGTAATGTTGCCTTTAGCTGTTAATGGGTACATTGAAAAATTCATTTCCTTTGAAAAGTGTACCGCAATGCCTACCCTATTATAATCGCCATCGTTAGACGTCACTGTTTATACCAAGGAACTCATTTCCTTTGAAAAATGAACTGTAATGCCTACCGTATGCCATACTACTGGAATCGCTAGTCGAACAACGTATAACAAACCTACCCAAACTAAGATACCTTTATGAAGTATCTCAAAATATAACAAACAATGTGCCAAAGTGTTTCTCGTCTCGCTACAGTCCCGATGCTACGAATTGAGCATGAAAGGAGGTCGTATGTGGGAGTTTTAAGCATTTGAAGTATAAGGGCATTTTTGTAGTTTAATAAGTTTTTTAATTTAATAATATAACGTTTTTCTATTGATCTCTGCCAGATATCTTTAAAACCCATGCCGCCTCCGTTCAAACCACCATCGACATCGCTTTAGACCTTCTATCCTGATCAGAGGCCGCTGTCGTGACCACCACACTAGGCTGCATTGATCCGTCCTACTTTGACCACTTACAAAGCCCTGGATCCTTTTGATGTCGCTTCATTCGCTGGTTTTGGCAATCTCCGACAACCTATGGTTGATCCAAGACTAGCGTGGGAACCTACTCAACCTCCTTTACTCACCCATATCCTCCGATCGTCCTACCATCTCTTTGTCATCATTTCACCATTGGATCAAAATAGATGGTCTATGTTTATCGAACTTTCAATATGTTTTCTAGTCAATACATAAAACTAATCAATAAACAAACACCACCAGAGGATTCGTGTAGTCGAGAAATAAAATTTTGATATATAATATGTCTAATTTGAAATACTTTTGCATATTGCACCTTGCACCTTTTAATTTTGGAGAGATAAAACTTTGTCTAATTACAATTAAAAAAAATCGCTTTTTAATTATTAAGTTATGGTATACTACATCCTAATCATCTATGTATAAAAAAATAACCTTTTAATTATCAATTTCATCATCTATAATTTGATTTGAGGCCATGAGGGTGAATTACTAATCTTATTAATATATACTCAAATAGGAAGAGTACCACTAACCGATTAGCCACTTTTATGCTCTGATGCGATTTTAATCCTCCTTCTTTCCCTGTTAGTCTGATGTGTTTCCTCATCGTTCATCTTGTTTTGTTTCAAAGTTGATTGCTTTGTAATGTTTTATTATTGCCTTTTGGTTTGATGTGAAGCTAGTTCGACTTTATTTGAAGATTAGATTAGGAAGATCAAGGAGGTTAGTGGTAAGGCATTTCGATCAAAATAGAAATAAAAATAGGGTTTCACTTCAACTTATAGGCTGTAATTGAAACATATTTAGCCTAAATTCCTGACTTAATATATTATAAAACAATCATTGAATTTGACTTCTTCAAATTTCTAGCATGTCTAACCAAAGTTAGTAAGCTATATATATTTTTTGTTTGTAAATGGCATTTCAGATGCAATGGAAAATGTCCCAAAGCGTAATTCTAGCTTCTGTAAATATTACTATTTTTTCCTTCATGTAAAATTACGATTGTCCCAAACCCTAAAGTTTTTCTTACTATCACTCCACTAGACCTTCACTAGTCTGACTATCTCATTCCTTACCTTCTTCTCATCCCTAGCCACAGTATGAACTTTTTGCCTAATAAAATTCATGTCCGGTTCCATCACTAAGTCTTCCAATGTTGTCGGAGTGATAGTACTATATGGATAATGAACACACTTCCAAAGATGAGAAACATGAAAAGCATTATGGATTCCCACCAAACTGCTCGATAACTCTAACCGATAAGCAATTTTTTCGATCCTTTCTATAATAGAAAACGGTCCAACTTATCTAGGCGCCAATTCTCCTGACTTCCCAAACCGGATTACACCCTTCATGGTGATACTTCTATAAAAACATGATCTTCAACTGAGAACTCTAAGTCCTTATGCCTCTTATCTCCATAACTTTTCTGCCTCGACTGAGCTTCCTTCATCCTAGGTTGGATTAACTCAATCTTTTTCTATGGCATCTCTTACCAAATCTGGATCAAGAACTAATCTATCTCCGGTTTCTAACCAACATACGGGTGATTTTCATGGCCTTTCATACAAAGCTCCAAAAGTTGTCTTCCCTATACTAGTTTGATAAATATTGTAATAGGAAAATTTGACTAAGTGTAAATGGTCTTCCCACGATCCTCCAAAACTTAACACACAAGCTCTTAACAAATCTTCCAAGATTTTGTTAACTCTTTCTATTTGCCCATCTGTTTGTGGATGGTAAGCGATACTCATCTTGAGCTTGCTGCCCAAAACCTCTTACAGACTCTTCCAGAATTTGCTAGTGAATAAAGAATCTCTATTATTGACTATACTACTAGGAATCCCATGCAGTCTAAAAATATTCTTCACGAACATCTTAGCTAATAGAAGTGCCACCCTTGTCTATTTAATAGGAATGAAATTTGCACTCTTAGTCACTCTATCCACTATAATCCAAATACTTTCATATCCCATATTCGGCCCTGGCAACCCGTAACTGAAATCCATAGATATAGAGTCCTATTTCCAAACTTGTATGTCCAACGGCTGAAGTAACCCACTTGGTTTCTAGTGTTCAGCTTTCACTTGTTAGCAATTCAAATATTGCTTTACCCATAAGCCTACTCCCTTTGTATACCTCCCCAGAAGAAATTCCTTTTCATGTCCTGGTATATCTTAGTTCCTCCAGGATGAATAGCAAACTTCGATCAATGACACTCCCTAAGAACTTCCTTCCTTAGGACTTCCACATATGGAACACATAATCGTCCCTTCTTTCTTAATAATTCATCCCAGTCAAGACTAAAATCCTTTAAATCATCAATCTTAGTTCCACCTTCCAATCTTCTAATCTACTCAGCTAACCATGGATCATCTCTCTGCTTAGAAGCAATCCTCTCATTCAGTACTGGTCGGACATCTAAACAAGAAAACATTGTAGTATTCTGACTAGAACTAGCCCTCAACTTTAACTGCACAGTACAAGTAGTCGATGCTTCTAAATCTTTCCACTCCACTAACATTGCTAATACAAAATTCTGATGTTTTCAACTAAGTGCATCGGCTACCTTGTCTCCTTTCCCCTGCGTATACTCAATACCAAAATCATAAGTTTCTATGAACCCTAACCACCTCCACTGTCTCATATTTAACTCCTTTTGACAGAATAAATACCTCAAAACTTATGACCCGTAAACAACTCGAATCTTTCTCATAAAAGATAGTATCTCTATACCTTCAAAGCAAAGATTATGGCTACTAACTCCAAATTGTGAGTCAGATACCTAACTTCATGTGGTCTAAGCTATTAAGAAGCGTAGACAATCACTTTACCTCTTTGCATCAACATAGCTCCTAGTCCCGTTCCACGTGCATCTACGTACACCTTCAAAACCTGATTACCATCTAGTACAACTAACATAGGCGCATTGGTCAATAAATGTTTTAGCTTCAGGAATGCCTCCTCACATTTATCGGTCCAAACATACTTTACATCCTTCCTTGTTAGTTTAGTTATCGGTGTTGCTAAACGAGAGAAATCCATGATGAATCCTTGGTAATAGCGAGCCAATCCAAGAAAACTCTTTATCTCGATCACCGTATCGGGTCTTTTTCAATTATTAATAGCCCCAATCTTAACTGGATCTACTGACAACCCTTTTTTCAAAACTCCATAACCAAGGAACTTCACTTCTTTCTTCCAAAAATGACATTTCGAACACTTCACTTTTAATTAATGTTGCCTCAACGTCTCAAGCACTATTCTAAAGTGAGTCTCATGTTCTTGCTTATTCCTAGAATATATCAGGATGTCATCTATAAATGCTAACACGAACTATCCAAATGCTCTCGGAAGATTCGGTTCATCAAGTCCATAAAGAAAGCAGGTGCATTTTTCAATTCAAATGGCATTACTAACCACTCGTACGAACCATATCTTGTTTGAAACAATGTTAAAGGAATACTATCATCTGCCATCGTTAATTGATGGAACCCTATCGTCGGATTCACTTGGGAAAATACTTTGGCTCCACTTAACTAATTAAATAAATCATCCATTCTTGGTAAAGGATATCGATTTTTTATTGTCTTCTCATTCAGTTTACGATAATCGATACACATCTTTAATGACCCATCCAGTTTCTTTACGAACACCGCAACCGCTCCACAAGGCGAACTGCTTGGTCTAATGATACTCTTTCCTTCTAAGTCCACTAGCTGCACCTTTAACTCCTTCATCTCAACAGGTCTCTACTTATAGGTTTAGCTTTTGGTACAAGATCTTTCGAAACTCAATTGCTCGTTTCGACGGTAATCCTATTGCTGGCTCAAAGACATCTATCTGCAAACTCTCTAATGAAAAAAATCGATTTCAATTCGTCATCCTTCTCCATTGCACCTAATAAAGCACAATCATCAAAATTCAAGTTCTCTACCGAGTATATAATTCAATCGCTACTATTAGGGTGCCTTAGTGATATTTCCCTATCTTGGCAAAATATCTTAGCATCCTTTTTGCTTAACCAATCCATACCCAATATAATTCCAAAGCCCATAAAATCAAACACACACAAACTATAGGAAAATATATGACCTAACAACTCAAACTCTAAATGCTCATATCTCATCCCAAGAGTTGCATACCCTCTTATCAGATTCATGACCCTTAAGGAAGTAACAAGATATGATGGTTCTAAACTAAGCTTATCTACCAAACAACAAGAGATAAAAAAATGTGGTGCAGTAGTATCAAGCAATACTCTAACAAGTATGCCATGAATCAAAAGTGTACTTACCATCATAGACTTTCCCTTCTCCTTTGTTGTTGGTCTCGAGGTAGATGGTTCCAAAGCAAAAACTTTTCCTTTCTTAACCATAGCTGGTTCATTGCACCGATTCTTGTAATGCCCTATCTGGTCACAATTGAAGCACTTAATGTTCTTCCTTCCAATGGCCTTCTTTCCATCACTAGGATGACACTCATTGGAAAAGTGCCATTTCTTATCACACTTATAGTAAATAACATTAGCTTTTCCTTTCTTGGCAGCTCCACCCTTCTCAGCTCCTTTTTCTGAAAGAACTTTATTTTCTGACTTTGACCACCTTGAGCCTCTATCGGCTTGTGATTATTAAATAGTGCAAGCATCTCTTCGTTCCCCAATGCCATCTTCACAACTACATCATAAGGGTATCTAAGATGCGGTAATGTTGCTCTAGCAAGCTTTGGTTTCAATCCTCCGATAAAATTATCATTCCTCTTAATCACAGTATCCAAAGTTACATATCTATATCTGGACAGCTCCTTAAACCTAGTCGCGTACTCAAGCACGGACATATCACCATGTTCCAACTACGCAAACTTTCTAAGTAAAGTCGACTTGGCTATTTCAAACATGAATCTCTCCTCGAATCTCCTTCTGAACTCTGCCTAAGTCAAGTTCTCTTCCATTGCTCCCATAGTTACATTGTTCCACCAATACAATGGAGCTCCTTGCAATTGCCTGAATATCAATCTCCTCTTCAACTCATCGTTTAGGCCTAAATTAGCAAAAATCCTTTCATAATGCAACAGCCAATTCTCCACTTTGATAGCATCCTCCTGTAATGACCCAGAATCTCAGTCAATTGAATTTGGAATATTTAATTGATTTTAAATATTGAAAAGTTAAATTTATAAGTTAAATAACTTCCATTTCAAATATAGCGATTTATTTGATAATTAAATTATCGAATTTAATAATTAGAATTGTTTAAATAATTGAATCCTAGGTTTTAATTTGGATAAAAATGATTTCAGAACTTATCTAAAGTCCATTGAATAAGAATGGTACTAATAAGCTTTTAATTTGGATATAAAGGGGATTAATTTGGTTTTTAATAATAACTCGTTTTAATTAACGTGTGAAAATAGCCCTTCAGGGCACTGTCTCGGATTTCGACGAAACCAATGTCAATGGATCCGTAATAATAAGTTATTGTATGTCGATGAATGTCGTGGGAATTGGATGTATCGTTTGGTCGTACGAGGTGGAAACACGTACAAATTTATTTCAGAAAGTTATATTATAACCGGGTTTGAAAAGGTATCTTCTGCATATGATTGAATTAGGTCTTGAGACTAGTTCTATTATGTTCGAAATAAGGGTATTATATATAGAACATCAGGCAGTATACCTCGTTTGGGGTTCGAGATTTTCGGACGTTTAAAGCTAGATGTTTTCTAACTAAAATAATATATATACACACACTATTTTATACCATAACTTCATCCATACCATATCATTCAAACACCTTACCTATCCATATTTGAAGCCATACCCCTTCCCTCTACATTATTCACGTTTATGTTAGAGAATAACATTCCTTGTTTAAAATTTCAAATTTAAATCATGGCCTCAACGAACGGCCAATAACGATTTAGACCACCAGAGGCAACGTTAGACCGCAGACCCAACTAGGTATTTGTGGAGAAGAAGAAGCTCGACCTATTGGACGGTTGGATTGGGCTGCGACATGGCAAGTGTCGGCAATTCTTAGTTGAATTGCACGAGGTCGAAATTCCGGCGATTGGCGAGGCGTGGTGGGTTCGGACCTTCGGCGGGGGAAAGCTTGAGGTGGGGACGAGTATCAATGAGCTAGTGGCGGTCTTCGATGATGCGACGGTGGTGCAGGGATGGGGAAAAGTCACGGTCGAGTTTTTGTCTTCTGGGAACGAATGAGAGAGGGGGGTCATGGCCATCTTAGGTGGGTCGACGACGTCTCCGGTGATGCACTGGCGTGGCGGCGATGGGAAAAAGTCAACAATGAGATTGGGTTCCTATTGGTGTACCTGGGTGATATCGAGTGCACGGAGAAGAAGGGGGGATTTTATAAGCTTAGTTAAGGTTGATTATAATCCTAATGATATGATTTAGGAATATTTTATTTATTTAATTATTAATGTTGTAAATTAAATAACTAATTCGTTTTAGGTCAAAATTGAACGCAGTCAGTCGTGTTTGGTTCATATTGACGAGCACTACATAATGGAGTTGGTTTGGCAACGAATGGAGCTTGTTGAATTTGAACGTCGTTCGAATTTGGATGGGATTCAGAGCGCCTCGGTAGCAACTGAAATAAATGTGAGTTAAACTCACTCTTTTTGGTTAATTGGTATGTTTTATAGTAAATAAAATTATTTATGTCTACTTGGATTTTTGAATTTGCTGGTTGTTGAGTCTAATCTAGGATCACAATATAACATCTTGAAATGTTGTTAGATTGTTTGAATCTGATCTAGGATCGCGATATAGCATCTTGGAATGCTATTAGATATTGTTTGAGTTTAGATTTGTATTCAAATTTTGTATTAAGTAATGGATCATATATGAGGTGATAAATTGTTATTGATTTTGATTAATACAATTACGTTGTTTAAAATTATAAAGTAATTAATTTAAGTATACTGCTTGGGTTTGATCTATTTGGTCAAATAAATACCATCTAATAATAAATGAAAGAGTTTGTTTGAATGGCATTTGAGTAGCAAAATAGATCCCTATTCTACTATTGTACTTATTTGGATATTCGTTTAAGTGCTAGTTGATTGATATTGGATATGTGATATGTTAACAATTGATTGTTAATTATGGATTTGGTTTGCATATATGTTTGTTATGTAAATACCTGTAATTTAGCTTGGAAAGTAAAATTGAATTTACTGGTAGCTTGTTCGAGTACCATTGGGATCGCCGAGCCTCTTCAAGATTTGGAAAGTTATGAATTTGATTAACTTCAAAATTTATAATTTGAAGTAAAATGTTTTTAGTTAATTATTATATATACAAAGTGTTTCATTTAATAATTATTTTATAAAATGTTTTGCAAAATTATATTCTTAGTAAAGTTAATTATTATATTTGTAATGTTTTAAAAGTAATTTTTTTATTAGTGTTGTTTAAAGGATGATTTATTACTTATTAAGGTTGTTTAAAGAAAATAAATTATTTTATTTTTGTTTATTTAAGACTAGATAATTATTTTATTACTAATATTATTTGGAAGCTAATTAATTATATTTTAAAGGTTGTTTAAAGTTATTTTATTATATTTAATTATTTAAGAATATTTAAAGTTAATTATTATATTATTTAAAATGTTTTAAAGATTATTATTATATTATTTTTAAATGTTTAAAATTTATCTTTATGTCGGTATAGTTTTTATCTATTATAATCAAATAATAAAGTGTTTAAAAAGGGATTTCTTTATGAAAAGGATTTATGAATTGGAAAGAGATTTTGGAATTAGGAAAAAGAGTTTCGGTTTTAATGATTTCCGAAATAAGATTCATAAATGGGTTTTAGAGATCAAAAAGGGAAAGTTTTATTAATGATTTGAGATTTATAAAAAGTGTGTTTTTCTTAATTAAACTTGGAAAATTATATAGATTTTGAGATATTTATAGGTAAAGAGATTTTGGAAAGAAATGGTTGATTTTCATGGTGTAATTCGAGGGGCAAGGATTGCCTACATTTTAATATGGATTCGTTGGGATAGCGACATAACCACTAAGTAAACTGCGATCCATGATTGATACTGAACGGTGCTTTCCATATATATTTTTAAGCGTTTTCAAGTATTTTTGAAAGAAATGGTTTGTGTATATACTTATACCGATGAGATAAGTATATTAATATTTTAATAACTATTTGAAAGATGATTTTAAGTTAATGGAAGATTAATCTAAGAGGCTTAATGATTTCCATGGGAAATGAAATCTTTTGTTTAAATGCTTGTTTATTTGATAAATAAATAACCGACTATCAAACCTTGGCGTAAATATGTAATCCTTCTTAATTTTAGTGGTACGGAAATATTCCCTACTTAACACCGAAGAATTTTAACTCTGGAAATATCTAGGAGAAATACGAGAATTATATGGTATAGTTGCCGTCGGTGGTGCTATACTGTATGTATAAACTCATTTTGTTCTTCTAGGACAAATGATGTGGAGATCCGTCCACTTAAACGGTTAGGGGGTGATCGCCATTCTTATGTATTGTCTGATTATTTCCTAAAGAACTGGTGTTGAGCTTTCCGGAAAATCGACGATTGGTTTTGGTGCCCCAAGGAAGCGGGTGAGTGTACTCATAAGAGATGACTCAAAAACCGTAACCACTCCGAAACCACATACGGTTCTATGGAGGAGTTTCATGATATATTGAGATGTTGGAATTCATGTGTGGTTTAGAGACCCATTGGGGTAAGGGAATCCATGTGGGATTCCATGATCTATTTTTATGGCGATGCGTGAGCTGGAATGCCGGACATAACCTCATCAGTGGTAGTGACTAAAACCAGAGATATGAGGCATGGCCAATAGGGTTGGCAAACCTATAGGGTGTAGTCGGCTCCACGTAGACATTACTTATAGTTGTTATGAATGCATGGGGCGATGGACTCGGTCTCAGCGAGACCAGCTATGTTTTTCCTATGGTACATCCCTAGGGATGTATGCTGCTTCGGAAGGATATCTTTGATCCTTGTGCAGGAGGACCGTTCTTGAAGTACTGAGGGCACCTCCATGGAATCCTACACAATTAGCGAGCGTGCCTTATCGGTTTTGATTGTATACCTAGTATTATTGTAATGTACACTCACAAGCATCGCAACTACTTGATTACTATTATATTCACCCTTAGACATTATTATAATACAAATGAAATTTTTGTAGAAAATGTTTTGGTTATCGTAGGGTAAAACCCATTCATGTTTATGTGCGGCATGGTCTTACGAGATACTCTTGATTTCAAAGGTTTTTATAACTTTAAAATCCAATTAGGTGTGTTTTCTCACGCTGATTTTCCAGACTGACTCGGGTGTTAATTTATTATAATGCTTGGGTCAGACCGAGCATATTACAGATTTAGATTGGATGCTTGGAGCTTCAAGAGACGAGTTGGAGGCCTAGAGACATATTCACGTACATGGTTATTTTCTACTACATTCATTTTTGTATTTATCAACAATTGTAATGACAGGCTGTTATAACTGTCCGGGCTGAAATAGCTTAGTATCCTTTGATTGATGTCTGTATATACATACATTACAGTTTGTTTTATGTAAAGATTTGTTTTATATTATAGACTATTTGTTCCGTTGTGAGATTCTATGTTGTTTAGTTTTTCTCTTCTCTTCTTCTTTCCTTCTCCTTTCTTTTCCCTAGCTATCCGCCTTTCCATTCAATTTGAGTGGATCTTGTGTGGTTAATTGTCTGCTTAAACTGTTCGGAAAAGTGGGTAGTTACAACATGGTTCCAATAAATGGCTTTCCTCCGAGTCTTGCATAATCCCAACTAAAAACAACATAGTTGTTGACAACTGGAACTTCAAGATTTGCTCCTCCAGCATTACAACTAACTAATCCAGCTGCAACACCAGCTTGCATCATGTTGACAAAGAACTAGTACATAGCTCCCATACCTACCGGTAGTGTTCCAACATCTACATTAGCCGTTGTTTGTCAACCCTGATTCCTCTAAGTATCAGGCCAGACATTTCCATTGGTTGTGGTGCTTCCTCTACCGAGATTCACTCTTCCATTTCCAGCCTCCATATCATACTTTCCTTAAATCTACATTCGAACCATAGTAAGATACGAAAAAACGGGCTAAGAGAGAAGGAAGAATAGAGATCAGATATATACTTATAAATATATAGCAAGTACAAGTGTGCTACTATAGAGTTATCCAACATCCCAATCTCGTTCTCTGATTCATTTTGATTATGTATTCAAAAACCCTTTTAAATTCGATATTCTTTTAGTTTTACATAAACCTTTGCTCTAATACCAGGTTGTAACATTCTCCATTCTGAGGCCTAAAAATAAGCCCTACTAATGCTGCAGTTGTAAGAAATTGGATTTTCGACCCTCGAAAATCGACACTAATACGTCCACTGTATCACATGTTGAACATTCAAGTGCTGGAAATACCGAATTGTTAGGATGAAATAAGAAGGTAGAAGATAGAAGAAAACTAAACAACACAGAATCTCACAATGCAATGGAATAACATATATTAATCACATAATGTTTTACAAAGTCATCTCAAAACTGATACATCAGAGTTACAGTAATACAATTCTAATTTAGGACAGTTATAAAAGCTTGTCCTTATACATCAGATATAGAGTACATAATATACAGCGGAAACAAGTAATAACTATCTATCTATGAAGCCTTCTGCTCCAAGCTCCTCCAAATGCATCCGTAAAAAACCTGGGCTGCTCATAAAAATTTGAGCACCCAAGAGTTTTAGGGAAAGAAATAAAACTCTGGGTCAAACATGGGTCTAGTGTGAGTAAACTCAAAGCAACAAGATTCTTACTTTTCAAAACCCTTTTAAAATCAAAGGCATCTCGTAAGACCACGCCACACGTAAATACGGACGGGTTTTTACCTTACGATAACCAAAACCACTTTTATATAAAAATCATGTGAAATTATAATAGTGTTTAAGTACAAATACTTATTAAAATAACTGAAATTGTTACATTAATTAAATTCCAGCATACTAGGCTCTATAATCAAAACCATAAAGCACGTATTGGAGATTGGATTCCATACTATGATAAGGTAAGGAACTACCTTTCGAAGGTACATCTCAAGATAAATGCACTAGGGTTTGACCTGTGCAGTTAATGCCCTGCTATTACCCCGCTATGACCCTGCTATATCTCATAGCGGATTTCTGCAGCTACGATTTTTCCATATAGCCCTAAATATAGCCTTTCCGCTTTAAGCCCCGCTATTTCCGCTATATCCCATTATTCTCGCTATATTCCGCTATTTCTGCTATATCTTCTTTAAAAGAAATAAATTGAAAAATGACATTTATACAGTATAAAAATTATGAAATTAGTTTATTTAATTGAATTTTTAATATATTTTCAGAAATGAAAATACTCCAATATTCTACTAAATTCAATTGTGTTATATAATAGTTTTACGTTTATTTATAATATATTCGCGCATATTTTTATTTAAAATTATTTATGTATTAATTATAATTCAATTGAATGTTAATTTTTCATTTAATTACCATTTATATATTTGTAAAAATATTAAGTATGAGTTTTATATGCTATTTTAGAGTCATCCACTATATCCCGCTATATCCTCGCTGTATCCCCGGTATGACTTTTTGCACCTCCGCCGCATTGAATCTGCCGAGCGCTTTAACTGCACAGGGTCTGACAAGAACATCTTGTACCCCTGCCACATAAGACTAGCCTACCACTTGACTAGTAGTACCAAATATGATCATCCCTCCATTAATGGGCCCTGAAGCATACAAATGAGAGATAATAACCGATCTAGATTTGGAATGACCATACCCTACTTGGGAGCGACCCACTTGGCCTTGTTGCATGCCCGATTTTTGTTATTTCCCGGTTGATGAGGTTCGAGGCTACGTTTTACCTTTTTAATAGCAATCCCACTAGGAATACTAACACTGCTCTATGGGCGTCAATGCAATGCTAGCATTCATCTATACAAGTTCATTTTAGGACTGAACGAAACCGAAGGCACTATTCCTTTTACATCCATTACGGGGAACCCCTCCCAAGGAAAATAGAAAATAGCCCTTGCACTTCAAAACTCCATCTTTGATTCCATGCTTCATGATGCCTTCATTCTGAAATGCTTAAGTTGGATCGAAGTGGTTTTTGGATAACATATCTGATCCCGGTCTCTTCGAAACAACTTTCGATATTTCCGTTAAACTCAACCCTGGTTCTTTAGAAAATAAACAGACAAGATAAGAGTGGAGTTCACCTCCTAACTGTTTATGGACGGATTTCCTTATCATTTATCCTAGAAGAACGAAACGAGTTTATACGTACAATATAACACCTTCGATGGTAATTGTACCATATAATTCTCATGTTTCTCCAAGATATTTTCAAAGTTAGGTTTTGGTCTAGATTTGATAGTCGGTTATTTAACTATCAATTTATACAAACAATCAAACATTGATTCCATTCCATATAGGATCCTCTAAGCCTTTATTAATTAAACTCTAGTTAATAAAATCACTTTATAAAACCTGATCAAAAGATCTTTTCAAACCCTATTTCAAAACCTCTTACGTTCCTTTTTACTTGAAAAAAACAATATAAGTATTTACCAAACATTTTGGAAATTCCATTTCCTCAAAATTCCATATTAAATGGCCAAACAATTCCCTTTCATAAACATCACCTCCTATAAAATACATTTACTTATTCCTTATAAAAATTCTTTTTATATGTTCACTTCACATTTCAGTCCACTTAAAAGTTTTCAAACTAGATTTAAAACTTCTTTAAAAAATTTCTAAAATGATTTATAAAATCTCTTTCTATTTTTAAACTATTTAAAAATCTTCCTTCGTATTTTCTTTATAGTATCTCCTTTATAAAATATAGTTTTCAAGATATCCTTTGTAAATCAATCTAGGTAAAAAAATTATTTAATAAACCCCTTTTTAAAACAAGATATTATTTAAAAATAAATTTATAAAATAATAATAAAATTTGAAAATCATTTATAACCTTTAAACCAAAATTGATTTTAAAACTAAAGTTAATTCAAAAACATACTTTAATAATTCGAAAAGAGGCTTAGCAATCCGAATGGTACTAATTTAAGCTACCATTCAATTTTAATTCCAATTCACTTAACAGTTATTTACATAGGTCAACATATATGTAAATACAACTCATATCCAAAACAGGGAATTACATGTCAATATGAACAACTTATCATATACAAGTCCAAATAACATAATAGCAAGATGGTGATTTGTTCTGCTAAACAGATGTCCAAACAATTCAATCAATTCATAGCAGAACGGGGATTTATTCTGCTAAGGCATGTCCACACAAACAAACCAACAATCAATTTATAGCAGAACGAGGATTTATCTGCTAACACATGTCCAATCAACTAAACAAACAAATAATCAATTTATAGCGGAAAGGGGATTTATTTTGCTAACACATGTCCAAATAACCAAACAACCAAACAATCAAACGGTAGTATCACTACCTTGGGTATTGCCTCATGTGCCTTGTCATACTTGTATTTCCCTATTCGCGACCACTACGAATTTGTTTTGTACCTTTAGTATATGGATTGCCCTCTGGTGACTTCCGGTTTTGGGGAAACTACGGTCTTGTATATGCTTTTGGGAATAAAAAATGTGTTAAGGGTGGAATGGGCCATGACTTAACACTATTTTGATATCTTATTATTACTGATAGACATTATCTACTTATCGTACACTACTACATAGTATATAGTTTAACGGATCCTTAAAGGATGGTTATTCCAAACATCCTTTAAGTTACTTGTATTTCAATTGCTATTTCACTTGAGTTGGATTTATTAATATAAGAATGTTAATCCTGACTCGAGTGTCTTGTGTTTTTGCTTTACGCTCGGGTCAGACTGAGTGTACCAGTATTCGAGACTCACCTTTGGAGTTGGAGCTTTGCTAGAAGATCCAGCCATCTATTCTACTTTCAGTATTCGATGATTCCAGTGATGTATTCTGATTTGTATCTGATGTATCATATTACTCTTCCGTTGTATCTGGTTTAACTCTGATGTATTTTATATATTCATATAGTAGCTTCACGAACTACTATCTCTTTTATTTCCGCTGCATTTATTACTCTGTGTCTGTGATCTGTGATTATTTATTTACTATATATGTTCAGTTTTTCCAAATTTAAATTAACAACGCGGTATTTTGAGCAATTCAACTCCGGCATGAGTGTCTACC
This sequence comes from Allium fistulosum, assembly GCA_030737815.1. Classification (NCBI taxonomy): domain Eukaryota; kingdom Viridiplantae; phylum Streptophyta; class Magnoliopsida; order Asparagales; family Amaryllidaceae; genus Allium; species Allium fistulosum. Next base: position 642,318,815 of record CM060901.1, read on the forward strand.
TATACACTTATAATGGATGCGAATGGTCCAAAATATCGGGTTATATGCTCATTCACGGTTATATGCTTATAATAGATACCCAACGATCTACATTATAACTCATTCACGGTTATATGCTTTCTTAATGGCATCAACACTTGAATCACTTGTATTCAAAACCTTCTTTGAAAACCAAAGGATTTAAAACTTTTAAACCCTTTTAAAAATAATTAATTATAAGTTAAATCCTTATTTAAATTGTAACAACCCAGTTTTTCAGTCGTCTGAATTTAGGATATTTAATTGATTCTAAATATTCAAAAGTAAATTTTATAAGTTGAATAAATTATATTTCAAATATAAGTATCGATTTGATAATTAAATTGTGTAATTTAATATTTGTAATTATGGAAGAAATTGAATCTTGGATTTAATATAAGAAAAATGATTTCTAAAGTTGATTTAAATTCTATTTGAATTTGAATGGAGTGAGTGAAGTTTTAAAATTGAATTAAAAGCGATTTGGCAGAAATTGAAAATTTTAATATTTAATTAACGTGTAAAAATAGTCAATTTTGACACTGTCGGATTTGACGAAATCAGTTTTATTAGATCCGTAATAGTAAGTTATTATAGGATTTCAAATTTCCTGTTGATCAGACTTACGGTTTGATCGTGGGAAGTTGAAACGCATAGAAATTTATTTAAGTAAATTTAATTAAAATAATTCGATTCGAAAACCTATCTTCCAAATATGATGGAATTGGCCTTCGATACATATTCCATTGTGTTCAGAATAGGGATAAAACATAATAAACGCCAGGTGGCACGCTTCATTTGGAATCCGAAAGTATTTTGGATGAATAGTAACTTTTAGTGGCCTATAAATAGAGGACCCTAATCCTAAACTAGCCAAACCCTAATCTCCTTAACAGCAGCCGCCGCCCACGATTAACGGCCGAAACTCCACCATATTCCCTCTCGATTATCTGCAAATCCATTAACTTTCCTAAAAACTTTTAACTGAAAAAATCTAGAGCACGACAAGATCTACAAGATCAACAACTATGATCGAAAATTACGTGATGGATCGACGACGATGGGGCCTCAAACATGTGCAGTTCAAAGGGGAAATCACGACGCGAGGGAGGCTAGAGACAACCGAATCTAGGTCATGGGTGGCGCACGTGTAGGGTAGCAACGTGGTGATAGTTGATCGACTTCCGATTGACGATGGAGGCCGCGGCAACGATGGGAGGAACGACGAATATAGGTTCGATTCGTGCGTTCAAAACCTGGGGAAGAAGAGAGGATATGCGGCCAGATCTTGTTTTGAGGAATGAACCACCAGGATTTGATGATCCAAGAATGGATGGCCAGATTTAATTATGGTAAAAAAAAGATTTGTAAATTAATTATATAATAAATCGTGTAAACTTATAAATGTCATAACTTCTTCATACAAGGTCGAAATTGCACGAAACGAATTGCGTTGGGTTTGTATTGACGAGCACTACATTTTAGAGCTAGTTTGGATTGATTTGGAGCTCATAGGATTTTGGGTAAAATTAAATGCTCGTTTAATTTTATTCCAAATAAAACGCTGCAACGACTATTGGAACCAAAGTGAGTAAAACTCACTCTTTCTGACCCGCTTGTATTTTTACGTAAGTGGGAATATTTTTATTATGGTGTTTTGATGATTATTGGATGTTATATATATATATGTGTGTATATGTTGGATTGTTTGGATGTTATGCTGTAGTAGTTAGTAGTTGGATATATTCTTGTCGATTGGAGCAAATGAGACCCTATACGTTCCCATGTATGGGCGGATGACCCTTTGTACTCACGTCTGCCTCGAAGCAGACATTGTACATATTTTCTAATCTGTATATTTGTTGCAGGTGATAGGTTGGAGGGATCCCGCAGTATTCCTCACTATGGTTGATGTTTATTTACACATATTGTTATATATGTTGTATTATGTGATATTTGATGTGGAGGATGCCATGATTGCTATTATTGATGTGAATCCCCTTATTTAGTAATTTTGCAGCATTGGACCATATGTTTGGAAATTTAAAATATTAAAATGATGATTTCAATTTAAAAAGGAATTCAGAGTGATTTTGAAAATATATATGTTTTAATAATTTTTGAATTGTTAAAGAAATGAATTTATTTTAAATGAATAAAAAGTTATAATTTTTATGTTATAAAAATTATGGCTTTATGAAATATGATTTTTGAAATATGGAGTTAACTATTTGTAAAATAAGTTAAATTGAAAATTTTGAACTTATTATAAAAGGTTTATATAAAAGACTTATAAAATCGATATTTTATAAATAAAAGTAATGGAATTATAAACGAGTTTTATAAGTGTTAAAATGAAAGTTTATAAAGGAATGTTATTAACAAAGAGATTTAATGAAATGGATTTTATAAATAGTGTTTTATAAATATTAGAAATGGATTTATAATCAAATTTGTAAATGGATTTGCAGTTGAAATTTAGAAATGGATTTATAATGGACTTTATAAATAATGAGATTACAAAAGAATGGATGTGTAAATAAAGAAATTTATTAGTAAATAAGATTATAATGGGATTTTTGACATATAATGAGATAAACGGGAAATTGGTCGATAATGGAATTTTATAAATGGAGGCTTTTATAAAATAGAAATGTGAATTATAAACACTGTTTTATAAATGTGAAATCAATTTAATTTGATAAGCTAAATATGGATTTTTATAAAAGGAATTATATCCACATTTTTAAAGAGAATAATTCTTTAAATGAATGTTTTGGAAAATGATATTTTAAAATGGAGTTTAAATGGTTTGAAAATAAAATAAATTGGGAATTCACTTATTATTAAAATAAGTATATGAAAATGTTTTCCAAATATCCAATAAGTGAAATGGTTTTGAATATTATCTTTTTAAAGATATTTTGAAGTGAATAATTGGAAAGTGATTTGATTTATAAACGATTAATAAAATCAGGCCCAGTGACTACTTATGTGCTAGATTTTGTTTGTTGCTTTGATAGTTAAATAACCGATTATCAAATTTGGCCATTTTAGTTTCTCAACTTGATGTAGAAACTAATTAGTCGTACACTTAGTACGTAACTGACTGTGTAGGCTTGGTTATCGTTTGTGTTGAGAATGTTGATTCGTGTAGTGCGGGGTGATTACTCCAATCTATCAAGCTTCCTTCTTGGCCGAAGGATAGCAAGTAGAAAGTTGGAGATGTGATAAGTCTATGAGACTTGGTTTCTGTTTGAGGTTGGGAAACACTTTTGCGTTGTTGGTGCGAAGAGACCGAGATCAGATTTATCTGGAAACCACTTCGGACCAACATATTTGCGACGATTGTGCAGGTTGGTCGATGATATTGATATTTAGGATTTTTCATACTGAAGGACTGCTTGTTGATCATTTGGGCTTAAAATCCCAATATACATATAGTAGCAGTAGTCTCTTCGTTATGAAATATCCATTACAAGGGCTTTCGCTACTAATCCTATAGGATGTGGTAGGAGAGTACCTTCGGTTTGTCCGGTTCTTGGACAACTTGTATGGATGAGTGTCCGACATTGCATTTCTAAGTTTACGTACATTGGTTTTTACAAATGTACATCATGTGGTGGCGGAGAAGGAAACTTCTCTTAGCTTAACACCCTCCTTGAGACGTACGAGCTCAAGGGTTTTATTTTTTTAAAAGGCAATTAGTAGTCGACGGGAATGGCAATGTGGCATTCAAAGATGATGATATGTGATATGTGAAAGGTAATCGATACCTCTTTTGGCCTCACTCTCCGAAAAATGACTGAAACAGGGATAGAAGCAGCAATGCTAAGTGGGTCGCTCCCAATTAGGAGATGTCATCACTCTTCTAGATATATCTTTACACGCTATGACGTTGTGTATCTGATTATTGTTGATGTATGCTCGTGGTCATGGATTAAGGTCGGTAACGACCGGAGTGATGACTTATTCGATACTATCTAGGGATGGATAGGCCGATCTTATGTTGGTTTAGGCGGGCAGTATCTGCTCCCTAGGTACATCCCTCTAAAGGTGTATCGAGTTTGGTTCGGAAAGGTAGTCCCTTCATCTAGTCATTTGTATGGAATCCAAAATCCACTACGTGCCTTCCATTTTGTTTTGTAGAGCCTAGTATTGTTGGAATTTAATAATGGTAACAATTTCAGCTATGTTGATTATTATTTGTATAATAGACGCTATTATAATATAACATGATTTGATATGAAATGTTTGGTTATTGTAAGGGAAAACCCATCTGTGTTTATTTGTGGACGTGTCTTATGAGATACCTTTGTTTGATAAAAGAACGTCTTTGTAACTTTAAAATAAATTCAGTTGAGGTGTGTTTTTCTCACGTTGGTTTACCAGACTGATCCGGGCATTCTTCCCTTTCAATGCTCGGGTCAGACCAAGTATATTTATAGGTTCAAATTTGATGCTTTTGGAGCTTCAGCAGGCGAGCTGAAGATATTTATGTCGTATACACATATCTGTTTATTTTTCCACTGCTTTGCATTGTTGTGGTTGTAAATTATCAGCATTTGTGAGGACAGGTTATTTTAACTGTCCAAGCTGATGATTACATATTATGTACTCTAATATTGATTTATGTATATTACAGTTTCTCTTTGTAAAGATTATTGATCTATATTATATGTTATTCCGCTTCGATGTGAGATTCTATATTGTTTTGCTTCTGCTTCTCTCTCTTCTTCTCTTCTCTTCTTCTTTCTTCTCTCTTTCTTCTCACCCTCTCTTTTCTTTCTCATGACATTCCGTCATTCTGTGCGCTTTAGATCGACATGTGTGGTTTATTGTCAGTTTAAAGGGGCCGGAGTGCGGGTCATCACAGTTGGTATCAAAGCCAGGTCTCAAGGAGGGTCATCATAGGTGGTATCAGAGCTTAGGTTTAGTATATACCTAGGCTTTGATGTGTACTCAGTATAGACAGGGTCAGTAGCGCCCCAGATTGAGTTTCAGTGTGTGTGTGTGTATGAGCGTGTATTTGTTAGTTATATAAAAATGTTATGTATTGTGTTGATTGATCTATTGAGTGTTTTATAAATTCTAGTCGGTATGTGGGACGCCACAGTACCGATAGGGGTTTCTAAACACTTGAACAAGACATATCGACATAATATTGTTTTGAATGGGTAAATGAAATAATTTTACCTTGATTATATTTTATATATAATTATATATATTGATTTTTGGTTGTTAATGAATGGTAATATTTAATTATTATCATTTGTTATTTGTTGTGTTTAATAAAAAGTTGTTATTATCATAAATCTAAATAAGATAAATAAATTTGGAATGAATCCTATATAAGTAAAGTAAATAAGTGAAATTATATAAGTAAAAAATTTATAAATGTGATTTATAAATATAAAAAGGGATTTTAAAAGAATCTAAAGCACCGAATTCACTATATTTGCTGGAAAATAATAATGATGATGACGGCTGCATCATCGGTATCATTTTCAAGTTTCTGTGTGATGGATTTGCTACCTTGGTGATTTACTAATGAAGTTTTGTTCTGATAAAACAAGTTGAAATCCAAAATATGATTTGATAAATATGAGAAAATGAGTTTTTGAACTTATAAATTGAAAATAGTATAGTTAAGAAAAGAAAATGTGAAATTGAGATATGAAATTAAAATTTTAACTTAAGTAAAAGTTAAATAAAATTGAGTTAGTAAAAGGAAATATATGATTTGAAGTTTAACTAAAGAAAAGATAAATAAATCTAATGGAATTTGAAATGAATAAAATAGATATTTGAAATGAATCAAATAAAAATGAATATACACTTAAGCTATAAAGTGATTATATAACTATGAATTGAAATTGTAAGTATGTGAATAAACTTAAGTAAATATTCATGAATTTTAAGTAAATAAGTGTATAACTTATAAAATGAAAAAATGTAAAGTAAAACCAAATATTAAATTGGTTAAACAAATTTGTTAAGTAAAACAAAATCTGAATTTGAATAGTGATATGAAATTTGACTTATGTATAAGTTAAATGACTTTAGAAATTGAAATTTAAGTTATATTAAATAAAATGAATTTTGAAAAGGAAACCAACTTAAGTAATATTGAATGAAGTTGGAATTGATATCAAAATGAATTAATTAAGTGAATTAATAATATGAAGCTAATGGAATAAATATGAAATTGAGTTATAAAATGAAATTCAGCTTTGATTGTAAAGTGAATTAATTAATTGAATTAATATGATGAATAGAATTGAACTAATGAAATAAATTAGTGAATGAAATATGAGCTGTAATGTTATTTGTTAGAATCGAATATAACTTAAGTTAAGAAGTGATGATAAAATTAGCATTGGAAGTGCTGTATAAAAATGTGATATATAGTGAATACTAGAATTCAATCTAAATTGAATATTAAACCAATTGAAATTAAATGTGTTAAACTAAAGTGAATGTATAGGAATTGAATGAATGCTAGAATTGAATCTAAAGTGAATGTAGCTAAATTGGATTCAATCTAAATTGAATATAATCAATTGTGATTAATGAATGTGAATAAATTGAAAACCAAATCAAGTGAATGTAAATAAATTTTAATTGGAATGAAAATTAATGTGAATAGAATGATTTTTAACCAATTGAATGATTAATGAAATGAACATTAATAAATGCATGTTAACAAATTGGAAGCTACATAATTGGATATAAATTTGTAGAATGTAAACTAATTGAATATTAGTAAACAAATTGAAGTGATGAATGTAATTGAATGCAAATCAATTAAATGTAATAAGAAATGGAAGTGAATTAAACTAATTTGATGAGAATCAAATGAAAGCAAAATGAGAATGAATGTAATAAAATGATTGTTAGTTAACTTGAATGTGAATTAGTTGGATGAAAACTAAACAGTAAACAAATGAATTGATTTGTTGGATGTCAGTTTTTTGAGGGTTGCTTATGATTGCATGTGTTTCATTTGCATATAGTTGTTGTATTAGTATATGTTATATATTGATATTATATGCTATATACATGTTTCTCATTGTTTGTTGAGTGTTTAGTAGGTGCGGACAACGTATCCTTCTCATTTGGAGCTCGCTTTCGCGCTATATTAGCCGTATATGTTCGCTAATAATATATAAGGTACATATCTCGGATTACATATCGTACTTTTACACTTTTTCCCTACGGGATGCCTAATCCTCGAAGATGAGATGTATATTTGTGATATATATATAGTGATTTTTTCGGATTGAACCGCGCAAAGTAGGCTCTAGCAAAATTTCTTGAAAATTTAAGGCGTTAGAAAATTTTTGGGGAAATTTTGGAAAAAAAATTTGATAACCAAAAGTTAAGTTTGAGTTATAAATTGAAACGATAATAGTTGACTTTTTTGAAATGATATTAGTTGATAACGAAATGAATTGAAACTTAGAAAAGTTTTTATAAAGTTATAACTAATCGATTTATCTTGGAAAGTTAAACGACTTAAACGAATTCGATAATTTATTTTAGCTAGTTGATTTTGAAAAGCTAATGGGATTTTGGGTATTTTTCTTACGAAGTAATTTCAGGGACGAAATTCTTTTAAGTGGGGAAGAATGTAACGATCTAGTTTTTTAGTCGTTTGAATTTAGGATATTTAATTGATTTTAAATATTCAAAAGTAAATTTTATAAGTTGAATAAATTATATTTCAAATATAAGTATTGATTTGATAATTAAATTATTTAATTTAATATTTGTGATTGTGGAAAAAAATTGAATCTTGGATTTAATATAAGTAAAAATGATTTCTAAAGTTGATTTAAATTCTATTTGAATTTGAATGGAGTTAGTGAAGTTTTAAAATTAAATTAAAAGCGATTTGACAGAAATTGGTAATTTTAATATTTAATTAACGTGTAAGAATAGTCATTTCTGAAACTCTCTCAGATTTCAACGAAACCAGTTTAATTGGATTCGTAATAGTAAGTTATTATAGGATTTCAAATTTTGTGTTGATTGGACTTACGGTTTGATCGTGGGAAGCTGAAACGCATAGAAATTTATTTAAGTAAATTTAATTAAAATAATTAGATTCGAAAACCTATCTTCCAAATACAATGTAATTGGCCTCCGATACATATTCCATTGTGTTAGGAATAGAGGTAAAACATTATAAACACCAAGCGGCACGCTTCATTTGGAGTTCGAAATTATTTTGGATGAATAGTAACTTTTAGTGGCCTATAAATAGAGGACCCTAACCCTAAACTAGCCAAACCCTAATATCCTTAATGACAGCCGCCACCCATGATTAATGACCGAAACTCCACCACTTTCTTCCTCGATTATCTCCAAATACATTAACTATCGTGAAAAACTTTCAACTACAAAAATCTAGAGCACGACAAGATCTACAAGATCAACGGCTATGATCGAAAATTGCATGATGGATCGACGACGCTGGGGCCTCGAACGTGTGCAGTTCAATGAGGAAATCACGGCGGTGGGTGGAGGCTAGAGATGACCAGATCTAGGTCGTGGGTGGAGCACGTGTAGGGTAGCGACATGGTGATAGTTGATTGACTTCCGGTTGACGATGGAGGTCGCGACAACGATGGGAGGAGCGACGAGTTTGGATTCGATTTGTGCATTCAAAACCTAGGGAAGAATAGAGGATGGGTGGCCCAGATCTTGTTTTGAGTAATGAACGGCTAGGATTTGATGATCCAAGAATGGATGGCAAGGTTTAATTCTTGTAAAATAAAAAAAGGATTTGTAAATTAATTATATAATAAATCGTGTAAACTTATAAATGTCATAACTTCTTCATACGAGGTCGAAATTGCACGAAATGAATTATGTTGGGTTCGTATTGACAAGCACTCCTTTTTATAATTAGTTTGGATCGATTTAGAGCTCACAGGATTTTTGGGTAAAATTAAATGCTCGTTTAATTTTATTCCAAACAAAATGCTGCAACGACTATTGGAACCAAAGTGAGTAAAACTCACTATTTCTTACCCGCTTATATTTTTATATAAGTGGGAATATTTTTATTATGTTGTTTTGATGATTGTGTGTGTGTGTATGTTGGATTGTGTGTATGTTATGCTATAGTAGTTAGTAGTTGCATATATTCTTGCTGATTGGAGTAGATGAGACCCTATACGTTCCCGTGTATGAGCGGATGACCCATTGTATATGCGTCTGCCTCGATGCAAACATTGTACATATTTTCTAATATGTATATTTGTTGCAGGTGACAGGTTGGAGGGATCCAACAGGATTCCTTACTATGGTTGATGTTTATTTACACATATTGTTATATATGTTGTATTATGTGATATTTAATATGATGGATGCCATGATTGCTATTATTGATGTGAATCCCCTTATTTAGTACTTTTGCAGCATTGGGCCATATTTTTGGAAATTTAAAATATTAAAATCATGATTTCAATTTAAAAAGGAATTCAAAGTGATTTTGAAAATATATATGTTTTAATAATTTCTGAATTGCTAAAGAAATGAATTTATTTTAAATGAATAAAAATTTATAATTTTTATGTTGTAATGTGAAATATGATTTTTGAAATATGGAGTTGACTATTTTGTAAAATAAGTTAAATTGAGAATTTTGAACTTATTATAAAAGGTTTATATATAAGATTTATAAAATTGATATTTTATAAATAAAAGTAATGGAATTATAAATGAGTTTTATAAGTGTTAAAATGAAAGTTTATAAAGGAATGTTATTAATAAAGAGATTTAATGAAATGGATTTTATAAACAGTGTTTTATAAATATTAGAAATGGATTTATAATCAAATTTATAAATGGATTTGCAGTTGAAATTTAGAAATGAATTTATAATGGACTTTATAAATAATGAGATTACAAAAGAATGGACGTGTAAATAAAGAAATTTATAAGTAAATAAGCTTATAATGGGATTTTGACATATAAATGAAATAAATGGGAAATTGGTCGACAATGGAATTTTATAAATGGAGGTTTTTATAAAATAGAAATGTGAATTATAAACACCGTTTTGTAAATGTGAAATCAATTTAATTTGATAAGCTAAATATGGATTTTTATAAAAGGAATTATATCCATGTTTTTAAAGAGAATAATTCTTTAAATGAATGTTTTGATAAGTGATATTTTAAAATGGAGTTTAAATGGTTTGAAAATAAAATAAATTGTGAATTCACTTATTATTAAAATAAGTATATGAAAATGTTTTCCAAATATCCAATAAGTGAAATGGTTTTGAATATTATCCTTTTAAAGATATTTTGAAGTGAATAATTGGAAAGTGATTTGATTTATAAACGATTAATAAAATCAGGCTTGGTGACTACTTATGTGCTAGATTTTGTTCGTTGCTTTGATAGTTAAATAACCGACTATCAAATTTGGCCATTTTAGTTTCTCAACTTGATGTAGAAATTAATTAGTCTTACACTTAGTATGTAACTGACTGTGTAGGCTTGATTATCATTTGTGTTGAGAATGTTGATTCGTGTAGTGCGGAGTGATTATTCTAATCTATCGAGCTTCCTTCTTGGATGAAGGATAGCAAGTTGAAAGTTGGAGATGTGATAAGTCTATGAGACTTGGTTTATGTTTGAGGTTGAGAAACGCTTTTGCGTTGTTGGTGCGAAGAGACCGGGATCAGATTTATCTGAAAACCACTTTGGACCAACATATTTGCGACGATTGTGTAGGTTGGTCGATGATATTGATATTTAGGATTTTCATAGTGAAGGACTACTTGTTGACCATTTGGGGTTAAAATCCCAATATACATATAGTAGCAGTAGTCTCTTCGTTATGAAATATCCATTGCAAAGGATGTCGCTACTAATCCTATAGGATGTGGTAGGAGAGTACCTTCGGTTTGTCCTATTCCTGGACAACTTGTATGCATGAGTGTCCGACATTGCATTTCTAAGATTACGTATATTGGTTTTTACAAACGTACATCATGTGATGGCAGAGAAGGAATCTTCTCTTAGCTTAACACCCTCCTTGAGACGTACGAGATCAAGGCTTGTAGTTTTGTGAAAGGCAATTAGTAGTCAATGGGAATGGCAATGTGGCATTCAAAGATGATGATATGTGATATGTGAAAGGTAATCGATACCTCTTTTGGCCTCACTCCTCGAAAAATGACCGAAACCAGGGATAGAAGTAGCAAGGCTAAGTGGGTCGCTCCCAATTAGGAGATGTCATCACTCTTCTAGATGTATCTTTGCACGCTATGACGTTGTGTATCTGATTATTGTTGATGTATACTCGTGGTCACGGATTAAGGTCGGTAACGACCGGAGTGACGACATATTCGGTACTATCCAGGGATGGGTAGGCTGGTCTTGTGTTGGTTTAGGCAGGCAGTATCTGCTCCCTAGGTACATCCCTCTAGAGGTTTACTGAGTTTGGTTCGGAAAGGTAGTCCCTTCACCTAGTCATTTATATGGAATCCAAAATCCATTACATGCATGCTATTTTGTTTTATAGAGCTTAGTATTGCTGGAATTTAATAATGGTAACAATTTCAGCTATGTTGATTATTATTTGTATAATAGACACTATTATAATATAACATGATTTGATATGAAATTTTTGGTTATCGTAAGGAAATAACCCATCCGTGTTTATTTGTGGGCATATCTTGCGAGATACCTTTGTTTTGATAAAAGAACGTCTTTGTAAATTTAAATTTATGCAGTTGAGATATGTTTTTCTCACGCTGGTTTACCAGACTGATTCGGGTGTTCTTCCCTTTCAATGCTCGGGTCAGACCAATTATATTTACAGGTTCAGATTTGGTGCTTTTGGAGCTTCAGCAGGCAAGCTGGAGATCTTCATGTTGTATACACGTATCTGTTTATTTTTTCGCTGCTTTGCGTTGTTATGGTTGTAAATTATCAGCATTTGTGAGGACAGGTTATCATAACTGTCCAAGCTGATGATTACTTATTGTGTACTCTAATATTGATTTATGTATATTACAGTTTCTCTTTATAAAGACTATTGATCTATATTATATGTTATTCCACTGCGATGTGAGATTATGTATTGTTTTGCTTCTGCTAATCTCCCTTCTTCTTCTCTTCTCTTCTTCTTTCTTCTCTCTTTCTTCCCACCCTCTCTTTTCTTTCTCATGACGTTCCGTCATTCTGTGCGCTTTGGGTCGACATGTGTGGTTTATTACCGGTTCAGAGGGGCCAGAGTGCGGATCGTCACATAAATAATAATTAATTTTAATTGAATCTTAACTTAATTTAATTAAAAGTTAACAGTAATTAACTATTGATTAAATCTAAATTAATCCTTTATTAATTATTAAATAATTAGTTAAACCTTTATTGATAATCAAATATTAATTAATTAAATAATCTTTAATTAAACCTTTAATAAATAATATATTATAAATTAAACCTTAGTTAATTTTAAATTTAAAAATAATTAAACACTTGATTAATAATTAATTAATAATTAACCCTATATTTAAATAATAGTTAATTAAAAATGAATAATATACTTAACTCATAATTAACTAACTTAATTGATAATTAATTAAAATAAATCTTAACTTTAAAAGATAATTAATTAACAACCAACCTATAACTGATAAAAGTTAATAACCCTTGTTTAATCCTTAATTATTTATTAATTATCAAAACATAATTAATTAAAAATTTATTGTTAAATTCTTAATTTACTTTTTAAAATATCATAGTTTATAAACCATTTACAAAACAATTTGAAGTATAAAAACCAAACTTTGCGAAAATCGAATTTTTAAACGAACTGCAGTCATACCGACTATCACTATGGATACCCGTAATTTCCAACTTGTCGCTCACTAACTCTTTCATTTACTAATTTTACTTACTAACTTTCCATATCACTTCCAATTCCTAGCCAAAGATCACAATTTTATAACCAAAACACCACTTAAATCATCTATTCAAAGTTCTAATGCAAAACCACAAATTATCACACACATATACATCCAAACCATACCATAATCCAAATAATAACATCACATATACAACCATATAACAACCATATATATAAATGTAAACTCTTTCCCATAAAGTTAAGGAATTTACTCACCGAAGGCTATCCAAAATTTCACTGACTTGAATACGACCTAACACTTTCATTCCTAAGCAAAAAGACAGAGTTTTGAATCCTAAACGTACTCGGTAGGTTAGGCCATGGATGGACAAGGAAGTGAGACATGTTTTGGTAATGTAGAGCGACTTCAGATAAACATCGATTTCTCAATAATAAAAAATAGGTCATTTTGCAACTAATTTTTGGGCTATCTACTCATGGAAATACATAAGGCACTCAAAGAGAAATTTTTTGGAATTTCTTTTCACTATCATTTCAGAAAAAGAATCACTCATTATCGATTAGCTTTGAAGAAGTTATGATCAAAAGAAGAAGGGTAATTTTCGGACTTGAAATTCTAGGTGAAAAATTGCTTTGCAATGATTGGGTATTTTGACATAGCTATGATATAAATTTGAAATAATGGTCAACTAGAATGTTGTACCCATTAAAATTTCACATGGTTTCATAAAAAGCAGATATTCATTTGAGTTAGAAATAAGGAAGAAAAGGTTGGTGGAAAGAGGAGGAAAAATGAAGAAACATATGGGCTATTTATAGGCAAGATTTCACACCTAATCACTTTATCAAGTCACATCACAAATCTTTTATAATATATATATGTGTATATATATGTGTGTGTGTATATATATATATATGTGTGTGTATTGTTGATTCATGAGTTTTGATTCATGACACAAGCTTCAGAGATCATACGACGAGAATACTATACGAAAGCGACAAAAAGAGAATAAGTGCATATTGTGCACTACAAAGGAGACAAGACTACAATCAAGAGATTAAGTATGAATATTTTATTTTATTGAGTCTTAGAATATTGTTAAAATCATTCCTCAAATAGTCACACACACACACAACAATTTATATTAAAACTGTACACTGTGCAAATAACACTAGGTCGGCCGACCAACCAGGATCCTCGGTCGACCGACCCTGTGTCATGTGCACAGTAACTTTCTGTTTTGTATACGGGTTCAAACTCAGCTGACCGGCCAGGTTTTCCGGTCGACCGACCAGAGAATAACGGCTAGTTTTCTGAAGAGATGCGATCATTTCATGAAGAGGAATGTCCTCTGTTTCAAGAGATATGGACACAACTGTTGACTGAAACTCTTCATGAAAGATTACAACTCTTCTATAACTATATAAACATATTCAATTCATTTTTACAATTACCGATTCTTGTTTATATTTCTGAAATCTAATCTCTATTCATTTCTGCAAATAAAAGCTTTCATTCTTATTTAATATCACTAGAATCCTTGAATTAATTCATATACTTCGATTCTACGTGATTTTCTTCCTTCTAAATCTTCACACACATATATACTCTTGAGGATTTGATTATAGGAAAGTTGTACTATCAAAAGACAATCAGTGTTATTTAGAACACATTCGTCAACAAATTATTTGTATTAAAAGTTGAAGTCCTCTTCGGCTGTTGAGGCGGAAAATTCCTGTTCGGCTGCTCAGGTGTCGTATACCTATTCCTCCGGGTTAAGTGAGGGGTTTAGTTTAAATCCATAGGGTATTCTGGGACTGGACGTAGAACGGGAAGTTCAAACCAGTATAAAAATTCCTGGTGTGCTTACTTTAATTTTTATTTTACTACTATTATCAGTTTCCGCACTTATATACCATATTACACGATCCTTAGTACTACACGTACACTTTCACTTGGTATCAGAGCAAGGAAATCATATAACCGTCACAAAGTTATTTGATATTTATTCTTAAGTAATATGGCAACCACACAAACTAACGATGTTAACACTCACACTAATTCTAGTTTCACAGAAGGTTAATCTACTTCACGACCTCCACTTTTTAATGGTATAAATTATAATTATTGGTCAACTAGAATGAGAATCTATATGCAATCTAGTGGATTTGATATCTGGAATATTATACAAAGAGAGTATACAACTCCTACTGGAGAATACTCAACTTGGAGTAACACACAAAAACTAGATGCTACTTCAAATGCAAAAGCAATGAATATTTTATTTTGTGCATTAGATAGAAATGAATTCAATAGAGTTAGTATGTGCACTTCCGGTTATGAAATTTGGAGAACTCTTAAAGTTTCGCATGAAGGAACAAACAAAGTTAAATTAAGCAAAATTTCTATGTTGAAACACCAATTTGAAAATTTTAAAATGAGGCCAAATGAATCTATAAATGACATGTACTCTAGATTTCAAGATATTTATCATGCTTTATTATCATTAGAACAAAAATTTACTGATTTTGATGTTGTTACAAAAATCTTAAATTCTTTAACTGATG
Organism: Allium fistulosum; assembly: GCA_030737815.1. Taxonomy (NCBI): domain Eukaryota; kingdom Viridiplantae; phylum Streptophyta; class Magnoliopsida; order Asparagales; family Amaryllidaceae; genus Allium; species Allium fistulosum. Next base: position 642,334,298 of record CM060901.1, read on the forward strand.
AATGGGAACGAAAAGTCCTAGCTATTGAAGAAGCAACTGATTTGTCAACATTAAAACCAGAAGAATTGATAGGTAATTTAATGTCCTACGAAGTAAATTTGCAGACAAAACGAAATGGAGCACAAGAAAAGAAAAATGTGGCATTCCAAGCAGAAAAAGATGATTTCGACTCAGATAATGAAGATATGGCAATGATCGCTAAAAATTTCAAAAAGTTTTTGAAATTCAACAGAAACAAATTCAAGGGAAACAAAAATAATTCCAATAGCAGCAAACCATCATCTTCAACAATGGAATGTTATGAATGTCATAAGAAAGGACACATGAAGAAGGATTGTCCAGATCGTAAAAAGAATAACTTCAAGAAGGATAAAACCAAACGAAAAGCTTTTTCAGTCACTTGGGACGACACTGACTCATCATCCTCATCAGAGAGTGAAAGTGATAATGAACAAGCAAATGTGTGCTTCATGGCTTCGTCAGACGATGTAAGTGATTTTACTTTTGAAGATTTAATTGAAATAAATTCTGAATTAGTAAATTTAACGAAACAACTTAAAAAGAAAAATAAGGAGTTGCAAAGAAATCTAGATAGAACAGTTTTAGAAGCAGATATGTTGAAAGATGAGAAGATAATATTGGAAGAAGAACTTGAAATTTCTCAACAATCAAATTCTAACTTATCTTCTCAAATTACTTCAATATCTGAAGAACTAGAAATTCAGAAAAATAAAAATGATGTTTTATTTTTTGAAAATAATAGTTTAAAATCTAAGATTAAGGATTTAGAGTTAGAAAAATCTAGTCTTAAAATAAAATTTGATGATATCCCTAAAAATGTTTCTAATTTCAATAAAGGAAGAGAAAATCTTTCTAGTATACTAGAATACTCTCAATCCTCTAACAATAAATCTGGACTAGGATTTAAGAAACAAAATAATTTCACTAAAAGTAGGATTAATAATATTATTAAGAAAGATATTAAGAAAACAGTTTATCCAAATACTAAAACCATCAAAATATGGATTCCAAAAACAAATAATATTTTGATAAGGAATAAGCATATCAAAATATTTATGGAAACTGTTCATAATAACAAGAATTATGTTTATAAAGGGAATTCCGAACCCGTATGGGTTTGGCTTCCTAAGATCTAACTCTTAGGACCCTAAAAAGATTGGGTACCAACTTTATATAAACTTTTTGCAGGTACCACATAAGAAGAGAGGAAAATGGATTTTAGATAGCGGTTGCTCAAAACACATGACTGGAAACAAAGAAATGTTGTCAAACATAATATACTCAAAAGGAGGAGCAGTCACCTTTGGAGATAACTCAAAAGGATATATCATCGGCAAAGGCAATGTCAATAGCAACGGTACATCTAATTTACCTCTCATAACTGATGTTTTATTAGTTAAAAATTTAAAACATAATTTATTAAGTATTAGTCAACTATGCGATAAAGGTTTTAATATAACTTTTTCAGAAAATAAATGTAACATTTTTGATAAAAATCATAACATTATTTTCGAAGGAAAAAGAGATAAAAATATTTACATCTTAAATATGAACGTTAATAATGATTCAAATTTATGTCTAGTGGCTAAAGAAAACGATTCTTGTCTTTGGCACAAAAGATTTTGTCACATAAATTTCAATACCATCAACAAACTAGCTAAAAATAAATTAGTTAAAGGTTTACCCAATATAAAATTCGAAACTAACATATTTTGTGATGCATGTAAATTAGGAAAATTAACAAAATCTTCTTTTAAATCAAAGAAAGTAATATCTACAGAAAAACCACTTGAACTTTTACACATGGATCTTTTTGGTCCAACTCAAGTACAGTCTATTAATCATAATAGATATGTTTTTGTTATTGTAGATGATTTCTCTAGATATACTTGGATTTTCTTTTTGAAAAATAAAAGTGATACTTTTGATAATTTTAAAGTTTTTGTTAAACGAATTCAAAATATTAAAACATTGAAAATTAAAAATATAAGAAGTGATCATGGAGGCGAATTTGAAAATGAAGTTTTTGAACAATTTTGTAACAAGAAAGGTATTAACCATAATTTTTCATTTCCTAGAACACCACAACAAAATGGAGTTGTAGAAAGGAAAAATAGAACGCTACAAGAATGTGCAAGAACTTTACTAAATGGAACCACTTTATCAAAAAACTTTTGGGCAGAAGCTGTAGCTACTGCTTGTTATGTATTAAATCGCGTTTCTATTCGACCATTAACTAAGAATACCCCATATGAACTTCTAAATGGAAGAAAACCAAATATTTCATATCTTAAAGTTTTTGGTTCTAAATGTTTTATTTTAAATACTAAAGATCAACTAGGCAAATTCGATCCAAAATCCGATGAAGGAATATTCGTTGGATATTCGGAACAAAGTAAGGCTTATCCAATCTATAATAAACGAACTCAAATTATTGAAGAAAGTTTACATGTTTCTTTCAACGAAAATTTTAAAAATATAAATCCAATTACTACTATTGATTCTGATGATGAAACTACTCAAAATGAAAATAGTCATACAAATGAAAATTTTGATATTCATGAAACCAATGAAAACGTTACTCCTAATATAATAAAATCTCCACCTAGAATTTTAAGAGATCATCCTGTGCAAAATATAATTGGAGAAGTTAATACGAATGTTAAAACAAGACATCAACTACATCAAGTTGGTCATGTAGCTTTTCTCTCTAACATAGAACCTAAGAATATAAAAGAAGCTTCAACTGATGACTACTGGATTCTTGCTATGCAAGAAGAACTAAATCAATTCGAACGAAACGAAGTTTGGGAACTCGTTCCTAGACCTAGTGATCAATCAGTCATCGGTACTAAATGGGTTTTCAAAAATAAAGCAGATGAACTAGGAAATATTACGAGAAATAAAGCTAGATTAGTTGCACAAGGATATAATTAAGAAGAAGGAATTGATTACGAAGAGACGTTTGCTCCAGTCGCTCGACTTGAAGCAATACGAATATTATTAGCTTACGCGTGTTTTCATAATTTTAAACTATATCAAATGGATGTTAAAAGTGCGTTTTTAAATGGATTCATAAAAGAAAATGTTTTTGTTGAACAACCACCTTTGTTTAGTCATGAAAAATTTCCAGATCATGTATATAAACTCAAAAAGGCGTTATACGGCTTAAAACAAGCACCTCGAGCTTGGTATGATCGTCTTAAAGGTTATTTATTAGAATCTGGTTTTGAAATCGGTAAAGTAGATCAAACACTTTTTATTAAGAAAACTAATAAAGATATTCTAATAATTCAAATATATGTTGACGATATTATTTTCGGTTCGACAAATGAAAAACTATGTCAAGAATTTTCAACTATAATGACGAATGAATTTGAAATGTCCCATATGGGAGAATTATCATATTTTCTTGGATTACAAATTAAACAAATTGAAAATGGAATATTTATTAATCAAGAAAAATATTGTTATAATTTAATCAAACGTTTTGGTCTGGAAAACACTGCTGCCAAACCAACTCCTATGAGCACAACAATTCATCTCGATAGAGATGAAGATGGCAAAAGTGTTGATCAGAAGCTATACCGTAGTATGATAGGTTCTTTACTTTATTTAACAGCAAGTCGACCCGATATTATGATGAGTGTTTGTTTATGTGCTCGATTTCAAGCAAATCCCAAAGAATCACATATGAGAGCAGTTAAACGCATTATTCGTTATCTAACTAAAACCAAAGATTTTGGACTATTTTATCCGAAAGAATGTCCTTTCGAATTAGTTTCCTATAGCGATGCTGATTTTGGAGGAAGTCGGACGGATCGAAAAAGTACGAGCGGAACGTGTCGTTTCATTGGACGTTCCTTAGTTTCTTGGTTTAGTAAGAAACAGAACTGTGTTTCTTTATCAACGTGTGAAGCATAATATATATCTACTGCTTTGGCATGTGCACAAGTCGTATATATGCAACAAACACTACAAGATTTTAATTGTCATCTTGAAAAATCAATAATTTATTGTGATAATACTAGCGCAATAAATCTTTCTAAAAATCCGGTCAATCACTCACGAACAAAACACATTGATATTCGTCATCACTTTCTTCGTGATTGTTTGGAAAAAGGATTAATAAATTTAGAATTTATCAATACTGAAAATCAAATAGCTGACATTTTTACTAAACCGCTAAATGAAAATACTTTTATAAAACTAAGACGTGATTTAGGTATAATGTCGTTTAAAGATTTATGAATAAAAAAATTTGCAAAAATATCGAAAAACAAAAATTATTTTATTTCTGACCACAGCGGAACTCGAACTCATGACCTCTGACTTCTTTGTTAGATGTTGCATTATAGCCACTTGAGCTATGGGTGTTTCTTGCTTTAGTTCCTTTTAAAAAATTTATTTAAATCGTTTTTCAGACAAACTATAATTAGCTCTTGAATTATAAATTATACATATAGAAACAATTTTTTCTTAAAATTCTGTGATTACAATTAAAGTTTGTTTCAAACCACTAATTTTTCAGAGAATATATGTGTATATATATGTACTATGTTTATTGATTAAGAACATATTCTACAAATTTTTTTTAAAAAACAAAACTTGAAACAAAAATGTCTTCTAACAATGATTACTATAATTCTGAAAATTCTCATCTTTCCTACACATCTCCGGACGACGATTGTTCTGATCGCATTCCCGAAAATGGTCCCTACCCTACTTTTCCAATGCCTAACTGTGTTCTAGACTTCTCATCTCCAGATAAAGAACCTCGACACGGGTGGAAACCATGGGAAGACTCCCATACAGGCTATACACCTGAAAAGAAGAAAAGGAAAAGTACAATGGTAGTATCTCCATCAACCATACAAAAGATTGATGAGATACATCACTACCAACAACAGCAAATGAGTATGCAACGAGAACTCTATTACGAACAAAAAGTCATGGCAAGACGCTTAAGTTTTCTTGAAAAGATTGCCATGAAAATCTGTTCATCTAAGAAGGATGATGTTGCTGAACCTTCTTACAGATCTCCATCACCTTCAAACCCCGCTCAAACTCCAATTGCTCCAAGATGGTCACCAATAGAAAATGTTCCGTCTCCAAACTCATGGGAACGTAGATATTGATGAACCATGGCTATAATTTAATATATATATATATGTTATTATTTTGAATAAGATGTATAGATATAAATGATGTAATAATATAATTAAATTTCTATAATTTTTTTTCAAAAAACAGCATAAATTTGTCTGTTCACAGGCCTCGGTCGACCGGAGAGACTGAGTCGGTCAACCGAAGCTATCCCGAGAAGTTTTAAAAAACAGATTTCTGTCAAGTCGGTCGACCGAACCACCTGAGTCGGTCAGCCGAACTTGTTTCCCGAAAAATATTAGAACATTTTTTTTAAGTCGGTCAGCCAAGTTCCCTGCACCAGTCGACCGAAGCTCTTCCCGAAAGTTTCAGCACTATTCTGAACCTCAAGTCGGTCGACCGACCCAGGTTTTTCAGCCGACTGAACGTGCTTTTCTGCTGCATTTGCCTACATATTTTAACCCACCCATTCACTTTTTTATCTCACCTCTTCACTTTTACTCTCCCAAAACAGATTTTAAACCCTAGCCCCCATTACAACTTCCTCAAACTTCTTCAAATTCCTCAAAGAAATAATGGCCCCTAAGAAGAAATCTAAGACTACTGCTGGCTCATCTTCTTCAACTCCTGTAGACTCTCAAATTGCTTCTTGGCTAGTAAGTGACAAAGCTTTAGATAGATGGATAAGGCTTCAAGATGTCAAAATTTTTGAGGAATCTTTCGTAAGTTATCCTGATTTTACCTCCTACGGTATTGAAAATGCCGCCCTTGAAAGTGGTCTTGATACATTTCTTGACCATAGGAAAAATAACTTGAAAATAAATCATATAATGGTCAAGTTATTTCTAGCTAATCTCAACCTCGTAAATCCACCAAGAAACACTGAAAATTGTGTTTGGACATCGGTGTGCGGGACTTCGATCTTTCTATCCATTGATCGAATTAATCATATTTTAAATGCTCGACCGGGTGAAATTTCTTTACATGATGTAGATTGTAATACATCGACTCGTGACCGTCTAAGTCATCTATTTTTTGAAGATGACGCTACCGATTTAAGGCAAACTTTATCCCTCCGACCCAAAGCCCGACTCTTTCATCGATTCATGATGAAGTCTATTGTTCCAAGAGGAGGGTCATACCACTTAGTATATCCCGAAAACTTCAAGGCATTATATGCTATGTGTGGAAATATTCGGGTAAATTGGACACAACTCCTTATGGATGAATTTCTCTCTTTCAACCAAGGAAAGATGCTCCATATTTATTATGGAGAATACATAATGAGGTTGATTAATAACTTCGTTACTCATGCTCCGGAATCCGAAACATCCAAGGTTCGTACTTTTGACTCACGGACCATAAAACTAATGAAGTTACCCGACGCACCATCCCAAATTACAACTTTTCAACAATGGCGTACTACTCCTCGAGAACAACTACGTCGCAGCTATTCTACACCTCAACCATCCACTCATTCTACGGAACGTATAACTCGTCAAACCTCAATCCAACGACCACCTCCCGGTACTAGTACAGCTGCCGCCATTGATATTTTGGCTCGCAATCAACTAGCTTTGGATTCTCGACTTCGAAAAATTGATGGGCGTTTCAAGAAGATCAAAGGCTTCTTCGTAAATTTATGGGATGCCTTATCATGTACTTCTGAAGCCGGTGCTTCGTTTGTTGCTCCTGGAAAAAGACCAGCACCAAATTTCTCTTGGTCTACCTCCGATAACACAAGCTCCAGCACCTCGGCAACTCCCGCACCTACCACTCAAAGACGGGGTAAGGAACCGGCTCCTCTGGATGAAAATATTCGTCCGGAATATTGGGATTCTGATGATGATGAGGAGTAGTTATAGTAGTTGTAGTAATTTACTTTCAAGAATTTTTGTACGAGAACAATCTATTTTTTCTTAATTAATTGTTATGTACTAAGCAAACATCTTTAAATTATTTCTATTCAGGCTTAAATATGTACTATGTATATATTCAAATGACTCGCATTACTTTAACATATTACATCCTATAAGTATTCCTTTTTGTCAATGACAAAGGGGGAGAAATATATGAAAACTAACGAATTTTTGCAAAAAAGTTGTCATATATTCAGGGGGAGAATTATGAAATAAATGAGTTTTTTACTTCGTCACATAAGTATTTGTCATCAATCAAAAAGGGGGAGAATGTTGATTCATGAGTTTTGATTCATGACACAAGCTTCAGAGATTATACGACGAGAATACTATACGAAAGCGACAAAAAGAGAATAAGTGCATATTGTGCACTACAAAGGAGACAAGACTACAATCCAGAGATTAAGTATGAATATTTTATTTTCTTGAGTCTTAGAATATTGTTAAAATCATTCCTCAAATAGTCACACACACACACACAAAACAATTTATATTAAAACTGTGTACACTGTGCAAATAACACCAGGTCGGCCGACCGACCAGGATCCTCGGTCGACCGACCCTGTGTCATGTGCACAGTAACTTTCTGTTTTGTATACGGGTTCAAACTCAACTGACCGGCCAGGTTTTCCGGTCGACCGACCAGAGAATAACGGCTAGTTTTCTGAAGAGATGCGATCATTTCATGAAGAGGAATGTCCTCTGTTTCAAGAGATATGGACACAACTGTTGACTGAAACTCTTCATGAAAGATGACAACTCTTCTATAACTATATAAACATATTCAATTCATTTTTACAATTACCGATTCTTGTTTATATTTCTGAAATCTAATCTCTATTCATTTCTGCAAATAAAAGCTTTCATTCTTATTTAATATCACTAGAATCCTTGAATTAATTCATATACTTCGATTCTACGTGATTTTCTTCCTTCTAAATCTTCACACACATATATACTCTTGAGGATTTGATTATAGGAAAGTTGTACTATCAAAAGACAATCAGTGTTATTTAGAACACATTCGTCAACAAATTATTTGTATTAAAAGTTGAAGTCCTCTTCGGCTGTTGAGGCGGAAAATTCCTGTTCGGCTGCTCAGGTGTCGTATACCTATTCCTCCAGGTTAAGTGAGGGGTTTAGTTTAAATCCATGGGGTATTCTGGGACTGGACGTAGAACGGGAAGTTCGAACCAGTATAAAAATTCCTGGTGTGCTTACTTTAATTTTTATTTTACTACTATTATCAGTTTCCGCACTTATATACCATATTACACGATCCTTAGTACTACACGTACACTTTCATGTATATATATGTATATATATATATGTATATATATATGTATATATATATATAATTATTATTTTTAGTCACATCACTTAGAAAAATGAAGAAACATATGGGCTATTTATAGGCAAGATTTCACACCTAATCACCTTATCAAGTCACATCACAAATCTTTTATAATATATATATGTGTATATATATGTGTGTATATATATGTGTGTATATATATGTGTGTATATATGTATATATATAATTATTATTTTTAGTCACATCACTTATATATATAATTATTATGTACATCACTTTCTTTTATATATATATAATTATTATGTTAGTCCCATCACTTTATTTTATATATATAAAAGTTTAATTATTAATTAACTAAGATGTGACAAGAGATAATTATGGTTAATGATTACAAATCTAAGACGCAACAATACTTAATATATATATTTACATAAAAAGATTATTATTTTTAAAACTATGTCTTGGTCACATCACTTACTAATCTAAATTAATATAAGATAATTTATTTCTAAATGTATTATTATCTAGTTAATTACTCTTATATATATGTACATATAGTGCACAAAGACGAACAACATTCCCGATACTTTTCGGTGTCGAAAGGTCGAAATTTCGGAAATCGTTCTTCGGTCACATTTTCTATTTTTCTACGAACTATTTAATTTGTTAAACAAATTTTGAAAATGATTTTACCATCATTATTAGTTATTTAAAATGAGTTTATTTTCATTATAAAACCTATATATTGAATATTTGAAATTAATTAAATATTCACTAATCAAAGCAGTGAAATTCTAGATCGTTACATTCTCCCCCCTTAAAAGAATTTCGTCCCTGAAATTACACCTCAATCTATCCCAAAAAACACTTAACACTATACATCGGTCCATATGATGTACATAGATCATTCTTATACCAAGTCTGATTCGATCATAACTCGAATACATAACTTTACTTTCGAACTAATATCGCTCACCTGATTCTCTAGTGCGGATTCCGATCAGGCTCCTTGACATGGAACCTCTGTCCTCCTTACATAGTTGTAACTATGATAGAAAATCTTGGTCCGACACCAAGAACCTCATCAAGTGCTCTCCATCAAAAGTCGAGTAATAGATCTTTATTTGAAACAATGCAAACACCTTAAAGTCATATACTCCAATCTTAGATCAAAACTCTATGGAAAGGAGAAATGATCTACATCCACCCTACGCACTTAATTGATTCTCCCTAATACCAATTATATTCCCACTAAATCATTTATGAAAACATTTCCTAAACAACTCTTTATTTCAACTTGGATAATACCCCACTACGGCCTAAGAGTATATACCCCTATCCGATTCCACTATTCCATTTTGAATTTATCTCCCTAAGAAAACTCAAGATCCAAATACCCGACATTTATTTCAAAAACTTTTTGAAATGAAACTCTATATTTTAATCATATAACATAACATACGTATAGCCCAAGTAAGTCCAAAATGATACTAAGAAACTGGGTATCACCAGATAGTATCATACTTTCCCTTACCAAGAAGGGTAATACTCAAGAGAAATGTTTATCATCCGAACACATCTCTTCCCTAATTTTAATTTATTTTCGAGCCACTTGAACTAGTTAACTTTAAAGTATTTCTAGTTTTATTTCAAAATCTCATTTTTGAAATAATTTTTTATTCTTCCAACAAAATTTTTATCACCACCTTACTTTGGGTTTGTTCGGGTTGGACTTGTTTCGATTGTACAATGATAAAGAGAATAATTTACTAAGTGCCCTACAACGTTCACCTTGGCAAACATCTGATCGTGACTTAGAAGATTATTCGGATCATCACAAAACAATCAAGACTCATTCCCCCTAACCAATCCAAAGAAAATCACTTTTACTTAAATTTTCATTCTCAATATTTCATACTTGAACCAAAGTTGCTTTCAATACTATTATTATTTTCAAAGCCTTGAAAATTATTTTTCAAAAACACTGGGAGTTAGGTTCTCAAGTTTTCATCCAAAATTTTTTTTAACTAAAAGACTTATCTTATTCAAAGGAAAGTACCTAAACATTTACACAATAGTCAATGCTTAATCTGGAGGGGCGTGACTAACCAAACCCTGTATTATAATAATAAAATATTATTATCTCCTAACAACATCACCTTATAAATACCTATACTATTTTCCAAAACACTACAAGAAAACCTATATTTAGTTGCACCTATTGGTAGCGTTTATAATGCGAATGCAACTAATATTACTTTTACAAATTCTTTTTACGTGTTTTTGTTTTATCCAACGCTGCCAAATTTTTCCGCCTTCCCGCCCAGTACTAAAACCTTCATCACATTTTTCCATCTCCTTCTCTAGTCCTTACGTTTCTGCCCTCATTCATAAAATTTCTCCGGTTTCTACTGTGTGCTACTTCTCTCCATCAATGCTCCCCTCCCCTTCATGGATTCACTCGTCCTTCAATCTGCTCGTATTTACTTCTTTCAAATTTGTTCACAAGCCCTAAATCAACATATCCAGGTAATCACAAAAACCCTAATTTTGCCTAGATATTTCAATTTCCATACTATAGTTATTTGTGCTACAAGAACCCTAATTCTATATTTTGCTATTATCGTTCGAGTTGATTATAAATTGATGAAATATATTGTCAAATCAATCATGAATTTTGCTTTTTTCTCAAGGGTCGGTTACTTCGATTAATTTTCAGCAATTTGTTTTGGCTTAACGTAAATGCTCTTCCTATTTCCCTGTTTACTCACATCTACCGACTTATAATTCAGCCAAATTTCTCAACTCTACTTGGTGTTGCTACTTATCCGTAGAATTCATCATATACTTACTTCCATGCTCACTGCTTAAGTTGTGAAGACTTGCTTCCGACTGTTGATTTCGCCTCAACATTGAGTTCCTTCAACAATACAGTACAAGTGCTTCAACTCCATTAATCTGATAATCAATTAGGTCTAATACAGTTTATACTATCTATCCAGATCTTGTATGCTAATTTTCTTTGTTCATATAATTTTTTTCTTAAACTTCTCCGAAGTTCAGTTTATCTATTTTAACTCAAGTGTAGTATTGTGCATGTTACAAAAGTATTTGAAGCTATCATTCAATAAAAAGTTTATCTGAACTAATTATATAACCCACTTTTATGGGTAATGATTTTGATTTTGATTTATTTTATGTTGCCTAAATCTCATTAACTGTAGATGTCTATTTCTAATCAAGAATTGTCTCATGTTGATACCTTTAACCATTTACAGAGTTAGCAAATTTAAGTCTAGGTATATTTACATATATGCTTTACATCTGTACATAGTTTATGGTTATCTTTACGGCAGTAATCTTTTGTGACTTCTGTCATTAAATATCATAAACAGTTGCTCCAGTATATAATATAATCAGCTATTTCATTTTTCTTTATTATATGTTAGGCGGTTGATGTGGCCCTTGCCGAGGATCAACATCAGGGAGCATTAATTATCAGCCTTCTCCTTAATGAGGATTCGTTGATAAAAAATGTATCTTAGCAGTAAATCCCTTAGATATAAGTGATGTTGCTTCTTCGATACCAATCAAATATATACAACGGTTAGTCGAGGCTTTTGCAGATTTCTTAGAGAATTGTCCACATCTTGAATTTTGCCTTCTGTGGTGTCAGGTTTGTTTCTGGATCAAGATTTATGTTTTAATAAAGTAAAACATGCTCAGATTATTCAATTTTGTATTGTTTCAGGAGCTCTGTAAGGCCCATGGTCAGTTTATTCATCAAAATTCTCGAAGTCTTCTCCCTGCTCCAAAATCCTTGCAAAAATCAATTGCCAAAATGCATTAACACTTGTCTGATATTTTTTCCTCAAACGAGCATATGTTGAAATATCTATGTTCAACTGGAGCGACAATTTGATATTAAGAGGTACTTTTTTTTCATTTGCTAAACAGTTCGTGATGTTAGATGATTTTTTAGACCACGAGATTGGTTATCACTCTTAAACCACTATGTTTGCAGCACATTAAAATATATTAGGTAAACAATATTTGAGTTCTTATTTTATTAGACAACTCTAGACTGAAAATTATCTCTTTTATCTAGGAATACTGTCAAACATTAACTGATATAAAAATCTATCACATTGATTTGAGTCTGTTTAATATCCACCGCATTGACATGTTTTCCATCATTATTTATAATTTAAGAGAGATGTGTTCTTCTCTTATTAGCATTCATTCTGACATATAAAAAAACCTGTAGGCTGATCACCCATTGTTAACCATTTTATTTTGGCTTTTTGTTGTAACTCAGTAGCATATGCATTCATTAACTTGTTCAATTGGTTGTAGCTCTCTATATAATTGTTTACAAAATCTTGACCCTCATGAACATTTACTCATTTTTCATATAATGAGTTGTTATTCTCTCTGAAAATTTTGCATTGATCTTTGAAATTGGAATTCATTTTTTTCCATGCTTTTAAGATCCGTTTATCAATTTCTATTTCTTAAGCAATACAGATCATTCCAATCAAATTCTAACTTGAGACGATTAAAAATAATGTCGGCATTACCTTCTTGTTGAGACTATGCATTATTATATTTAAAATGAATTTTCTTTTGAGTGTGGTAGGATGGCATAAGGGATAAGTAAAGTAGACAATGGTCACCTTGATGAATGACTTAATGCATATGATTTACAGTGAGTAAATCTGTCCAGAAAAATGGAATTGAGAAATATTCTTCCTATTCCACTATGAACTGACAGATTCTTCCCTCTTTCCTTGTAAAAAAATCACCACATACCTAAGCTTCTTTGAGTGCAGATTGTTGAAAGCATCTGGAGAAGTCGTCACCTAACTTAAAATTAACTTCATTCCCACCAATTCTGTCAAAAATATGGATTATGCCGTTGAAATCACCGGCAACTAAGAAAGGTTATTTGTTTAGATTTGAACTGTAAATAATCCTATTATTTTCTCATTACTTTTCAAAAGACAAGAAATGTACTGATCATCTATTTCAAATAGAGCGGCAACTTAGAAGTTAGTGACCCACACGACTATTATTCTTCCTTTTGATGACTATAAGTTATTATTAATATGAAATATACCAAAATAATTTCTATATTTATGTAAGGTGATTTATTGGTAATAGGTTTACCGATTTTTATAAAAGTTGATTTTTTTTAAATTAAACAAATTTTAAAAAATTAACTAAGTTTTATAAAAATTGAATAAATTTATACAAATTTGCTAACAAGTTCTGAAGCACTCAGTGGGGCTGCTGGCAACATGATGGGCACACCATATTCTTCTTGTTTGCTGAAGTGCTTAGAAATACACTAGGATGATAGAGGAGTACTCCAAAATACAATAGTTTGTCAGAGTTATGAAACTTCATGTTGATGAAGAAGGCAAGCTGAACTCGGTAGGCCTGCTGGCAACATGATGGCCATGCTATATTCTTCTTTGACCATAACAAATAACCTTAGCTTTGTTATTTAAGCATGCATTTAGCGCTAAGCCTAAAGCATTCTTCAAATATGACGTTAATTTGGCATTTTATTTCTGTCTTTTTCATGTTAACATCTTCGTTAGCCATTAAATTCCTAAGTCCGGTCTTTATGAAGATTCATATAAAATAGTAAAAACATTAGACATTGAAATTAGTGAATACAATGTATACAAGTACACACAAACGCTTGATCATTTCAATTATTATCCAGGCAGTTATGTTATGTTTCCATAAAGATATGCCATTAACAGAAAGTATTAGGGTGGTGCAAAATACAATTCTCCAATTTTAGTGTACACTAGTGATGAATCTGAATTAGAAGGAGACTTAAATGTTGGGTTCATGCTTGACGATGTAACACATTTTCATGCATTAGTAGTCATAGAGGTTATCTTTTATCATTATTTTCAACTGGTTAAATATTGCTTTTTAACAGTCTTGTTTATTAAATTAGTTGATGATGCACAACATATATTATGCAACAGGCAGTTAAAGAATACTAGTGAAACTTAAGTTATTACCATATTTAATTACCATATTTAATTGAAAAATATAAATTCTAAGCTACTCTTGTAATTCTCTAATGATTTTCTGCTTATAGAATCAGTATTATGGGCAATCTAATTCTTTTGGCTCAAAAGAAGAAGCATATCGAAACTCCAGCATCTTGGGTTATTGTAGTTCTATACAAGCCCTTGTAGATTATGCTTAGTTAATCACAAACTTTAAAAGGAATTTAACTGCTAAAGACTGCCTTATCATAGCTTTAGGAGGATCATATGGTGGAAGTAAGGGCTACAGATTTTAAAACAAAGGTTTCAGTTCCTCAAAGTTATAATTAATCATGTTGATTTTGGAGGGGAAGCGGATGAGATAGTTATTTCCAGTCCTTGTCATCTTGAGCATGGGGTTGATACATATACTGAGTTGGATAAGTATGGTGAGATGTCATGTGTTGATGATGGAGGGAGTTTGGGTTTTGATGGGGTTGTGCATGGAGTATGGCCCAGCTTGGATGGATTATCGGCCCACTTGTCCTTTTCGGGTTCTCTTGTGTCACGTACTACACTTCTACTCTTCTTGTTGATTGCTACCGATATCCTAATCTTGTTACTGGCCAAATCAACCATGTTTATATTGATGCTGTCAGATCTTACTTAGGTACTTCCTTCTTTAATATCTAGATCACTAAATGTTACAGCAAAAATTTAATGAGTCGCACTAAGATAATATATGCATTTTCACAATTGCTATCATTATTTCATATAGGTCCTACAGAAGTTCTCCTATGTGGTTGTGCTCAGTATATAAATCTTTGGGGAACACTAGTTGGTTACACTATTACAGCAGCCATTAGCATGATGTAAGCTAAAACATTCAATGCTATAAATAAAAAGTTTATCTATACCTTTTTGTTTTACTTTTTCATTTTTGATTTTTGCCTTTTCTCGATGATGACAATGATGGAATAAATCAGAAAAGTCCACAAGTTCAATAGAGTAAATTATTAGCAAAGGAATTTACTATCATTATTAATACAGTGGGAGCATCTGCAAAGATCGAACCGCTTCCACAAAAATGGGCATTTGGCATATTGCAGAGCATCTGCAAACATGGTAATGCTTGCATTCGGAGTAATCCAAGTGTTACTTTCTCAGCTTCCAAGCCTGGAGAACATAACATGGCTTTCAGTAATAGCAGTCATCACCTCATTCAGTTACTACTTCATTGGCCATGCCCTCTCTGTTGCAAAATGGATCTCTCATGGACATACCAATGGCACCATTTCTGGTGCCATAGCCAAAACAAATATGGACAGAGTTTGGAATGTTCTGCTAGCTTTAGGAAACATTGCTTTTGCCTACACTTTTGCAGACATTCTCATTGAGATACAGGTAAGTATTTCCATAATCTATATGAATAAATTTGAAATTATCAATATGAATCAGTGTATATATTTTTATTGAAAAACAGTGAAAATATTAGCTACGTGCATATCTATAGAATCAATATCAAACACTACATCTACTCCTGAGGTTATCTCATCTTGTTAAAGCAAGTCTAGTGGGATACATAAACCTTTGCTATTGGCTATCTCATCTTGTTATATTTCTTGTCCTGAGGTTATCGAGCAAGTTTTGGATAAGGAAGAAGATAAAGGTTTCGTGACTTGGGCTTGTGGTTTGGCTGAATTTTCAGTTTGCGATTCTGAACCTTGTTTCTCGTTGAAGTCTGAAATCAAATTAGCTGGTAAGTTTGTCTTATGCCTTAAATAAAATAAAGCATAACAAGTATAGGACTAAATTAAGAAATAAGCTTCTCAACAAAAAAGATTCTGGACAAAACATCCAAATTTATTTACTGAATTTGTTGGTTAAATTGTTGATTGCATTGATCTAAATATACATACATATATATGTATATATATTGTTGATTGTTAAACTCGTTTGTAGGTAATTAGCTATTTCGAAGCGAAGACTGTCGACAACAAAGAACTATTGGTAATCAAGCAACGAACATGAATTTAATTGTTATATATGTTATCGTATTTTGTTAGTACCATTTGTGGAAACTTGTCTGTGAATGCTTGTAGTATGTGACTTATTTTGTTGAAAAACTACCATCGAATTGATTATGGATATTATATTTGATTGTGAGATTAGCATGTTTTTGTAATTATTTGAATATGATGATCATATGATTTATTGTTTGTATATGTGATTTAATTGTTTGTTTGAATATATGAAAATTAACTAATATAAAAATTATACAGTTGCATTTTTAAAACGCTACTGAAAATCAAAAAAAGTATATAAACAAAAAATGCAACCAAAAAATGAAGACTTATGGTAGCGTTTTTTTAACCCTACAGAAAAAACCTATAGCTGCATTTAAAAGTGACTTTTGGTAGCGTTTTTTAAATCCTACAGAAAATACCTATAGTTGCATTTAAAAGTGACTTTTGGTAGCGTTTACTACAACGCAACAAAAAGTTTTAGACTTTTAGTTGCATGCCGTATAGCAGCGTTCTCTAAAACGCTACCATAAGTTATGGTAGCGTTTTTTCAACGCTACCAAAAGTCTTTTCTGGTGTAGTGAAATCATTCTTTTATATAAAATATATCCTGGGTAAAATTATTTCATTTATCCTAATTTCAAAACAATATTGTGTCGGTTGTTTTGGTTCAAGTGTTTAGGAATCCCTATCGATAACGTTGGCCAAACACATCGACCAGAGTTCATATACCACTCAACCGATCAAACAACACAATATAAAATATTTTTATATCATTCTAGGGTGTCACTTACCCTATCTCTAATGAGTTTACCCCACCAAAGCCAAGGTTCTTGCTTATCCTTCAGCTCTAATACCAAATGTAACAAACCGGATTTTCGACCCTCGAAAATCGACACTAATACGTCCATTGTATCACATGCCGAACATTCAAGTGCCAGAAATACCGATTTGTTAGGGTGAAAGAAGAAGGTAGAAGATAGAAGAAAACTAAACAACAGAGAACCTCACAACGCAAT
Source organism: Allium fistulosum (assembly GCA_030737815.1). NCBI lineage: Eukaryota > Viridiplantae > Streptophyta > Magnoliopsida > Asparagales > Amaryllidaceae > Allium > Allium fistulosum. The sequence goes on from CM060901.1 coordinate 642,351,716, forward strand.
GCAATAACATATATTAATCACACAATGTTTTACAAAGTCATCTCAAAACTGATACATCAGAGTTACACTAATACAATTCTAACCTAGAATAGTTATAAAAGCCTGTCCTTATACATCAGATATAGAGTACATAATATACAGTGGAAATAAGTAATATCTATCTATCGATGAAGTCTCCTGCTCCAAGCTCCTCCAAGTGCATCCGTAGAAAACCTGGACTACTTGGCTGCTTATAAAAATTTGAGCACCTAAGAGTTTTAGGGAAATAAATAAAACTCCGGGTCAGACATGGGTCTGGTGTGAGTAAACTCAAAGCAACTGAATTATTACTTTTCAAAACCCTTTTAAAATCAAAGGTGTCTCGTAAGACCACACCGTACATAAACACAGACGGGTTTTTACTTTACGATAACCAAAACCACTTTTATATAAAAATCCTATGATATTATAATAGTGTCTAAGTACAAATACTTAGTAAAATAGCCGAAATTGTTACATTAATTAAAATCCAACATACTGGGCTCTACAATCAAAACTGTAAGGCACGTATTGGAGATTGGATTCCATACTATGACAAGGTAAGGAACTACCTTCCGAAGGTACATCTCTAGATAAATGCACTAGGGTCTGACAAGAACATCTTGTACCCCTATTGCACAGGACTGGCCTACCACTTGACTAGTAGTTACGAATATGGTCATCCATCCATTAATGGGCCTCGAAGCATAGATGCCATAAAATGAGAGATAATAACCGATCTAGATTTGGAATGACCATACCCTACTTGGGAGCGACCCACTTGGCCCTGCTGCATGCCCGATTTTTGTCATTTCCCGGTTGATGTGGTTTGAGGCTACGTTTTACCTTTTGAATAGCAATCCCACTTGGAATACTAACACTGTCCTCCAAGCATCAATGCAATGCTAGCATTAATCTATACAAGTTTGTTATGGGACTGAACGAAACCGAAAGGCACTATTCCTGTTACATCCATTACGGGAACTCCTTCCCAAGGAAAATAGAAAATAGCCCTTGCACTTCAAAACTCTGTCTTCGATTCCATGCTTCAAGATGTCTTCATTCCAAAACGCTTGAGTTGGATCGAAGTGGTTTTCGAATAACATATCCGATCCCGATCTCTTTGAAACAACTTTCGATATTTCCAGTTTCAACCTCGGTTCTTAGGAAATAAGCAGACAAAAGATAAGAGCAGAGTTCACCTCCTAACCATTTATGGATGGATTTCCTTATCATTTATCCTAGAAGAACGAAACGAGTTTTTACGTACAGTATAACACCTTTGACGGTAACTGTACCATTTAATTCTCATGTTTCTCTTAGATATTTCCAAAGTTAGGTTTTGGTCCAGATTTGATAGTCGGTTATTTAACTATCAATTTATACAAACAATCAAACATTAATTCCATTCCATATGGGATCCTCTAAGCCTTTATTAATTAAAATCTAATTAATAAAATCACTTTATAAAACCTGATCAAAATATCTTTTCAAACCCTATTTCCAAACCTCTTACATTCCTTTTTACTTGAAAAAAACAATATAAGTATTTACCAAACATTTTGGAAATTCCATTTCCTCAAAATTCCATATTAAATGGCCAAACAATTCACTTTCAAAAACATCACCTCCTATAAAACACATTTACTTATTCCTTATAAAATTCTTTTTATAAGTTCATTTCACATTTCAAACCACTTAAAAGTTTTCAAACTAGATTTAAAACATCTCTCAAAAATATCTAAAATGATTTATAAAATCTCTTTCTATTTTTAAAACTATTTAAAAATCTTCCTTCATATTTCTTTATAGAATCTCCTTTATAGAATATCATTTTCAAGATTTCCTTTGCAAATCACTTTAGGTAAAAAAATTATTTAATAAACACCTTTTTAAAAATAAGATATTATTTAAAAATAAAATAATAATAAAATTTGAAAATCATTTATAACCTTTGAACTCAAATTGATGTAAGAATTAAAGTATTCAAAAACATACTTTAATAATCTGAAAAGAGGCTTAGCAATCCCAATGATACTAATTTAAGTTACCATTCGATTTTAATTCCAATTCACTTAATAGTTATTTACATAGGTCAACATATATGTAAATACAACTCATATCCAAAACAGGGAATAACATGTCAATATGAACTAATTAATATATACAAGTCCAAATAAAATAATAGCAGGATGGTGGTTTGTTCTGCTAAACAGATGTCCAAAGAATTCAATTAATTCATAGCAGAACAGGGATTTATTCTGCTAATGCATGTCCATACAAACAAACCAACAATCAATTTATAGCAAAGTGGGGATTTTTTCTTCTAACACATGTCCAATCAACCAAACAAACAAACAATCAATTTATAGTAGAAAAGGGATTTATTTTGCTAACACATGTCTAAACAACCAAACAAACAAACAATCAAATTATAGCAGAAAGGGGATTTATTCTACTAACAAATGTCCAAACAAACCAACGATCTACATTATAACTCATTCACAGTTATATGCTTTCTTAATGGCATCAATACTTGAATCACTTGTATTCAAAACCATCTTTGAAAACCAAAGGATTAAAACTTTTAAACCCTTTTAAAAATAATTAATTATAAGTTAAATCCTTATTTAAAACATAATTAATTTTAATTGAATCTTAATTTAATTAAATAGTTAGCAGTAATTGACTATTAATTAAATCTAAATTAATCCTTTATTAATTGTTAAATAATTAATTAAACCTTTATTAATAAATAAATATTAATTAATCTCAATTAATTAATTAATTAATCTGTAATTAAACTTAAATATAAATTAAATCTTTAATAAATAATTTATTATAAATTAAAACTTAATTAATTTTAAATTAAAAAATAATTAGTAATTAATTAACAATTAATCCTATGTTTAAATAATAGTTAATTAAAAATAAATCATATACTTAACTCATAATTAACTAACTTAATTAATAATTAGTTAAAATAAATCTTAACTTTAAAAGATAATTAGTTAACAACCAACCTTTAATTAATAAAAGTTAATAACCTTTGTTTAATCCTTAATTAATTATTAATTATCAAAACATAATTAATTAAAAATTTATTATTAAATTATTAATTTACCTTTTAAAATATTATTATTTAGTTTATAAACCATTTACAAAACAATTTGAAGTATAAAAACCAAACTTTGTGAAAATCGAATTTTTAAACGAACTGCATCCATATCGACTATCGCTATGGATACCCGTAATTTCCAAGTTGTTGCCCACTAACTCTTTCATTTACTAATTTTACTTACCAACTTTCCATATCACTTCTAATTCCAAACCAAAGATTACAATATTATAACCAAAACACCACTTAAATCATCAATTCAAAGTTCTAACGCAAAACCACAATTTAGCCCGCATATATACATTCAAACCATACCATAATCCAAATAATAACATCAAAAATACAACCATATAACAATCATATATATAAATGTAAATTCTTTCCCAAAAAGTTAAGGAATTTACTCACCGAAGGCTATCCAAACTTTCACTGACTTGAGTATGACCTAGAACTTTCATTCCAAAGCAAAAAGATGGAGTCTTGAATCCTAAATGTACCAAGTAGGCTAGGCCATGGATAAACAAGGAAGTGAGACATGTTTTGGTAATGTAGAGCGACTTCGGATAAACATCGATTTCTCAATAATAAACCCGAAAATAGGCATTTTGCAACTGATTTTTGGGCTATCTACTCATGGAATTACTAAAGGCACTCAAAGAGAAAGGTGTTGGAATTTATTTTCCCTATCATTTCAAAAAATTAATCACTCATTTTCGATTAGTTTTGAAGAAGTTAAGATCAAAAGAAAAGGGTAATTTCGGACTTGAAATTCTAGGTGAAAAATTGCTTTGCAAAGATTGGGTATTTTGACATAGCTATGATAGAAATTTGAAAAAATGGTCAACTAGAATGTTGTAGCCATTAAAATTTCACACGGTTTCAATAAATGTAAAACTCTATTTGAGTTAGAAATAAGGAAGAAATGGTTGGTGGAAAGAGGAAGAAAAATGAAGAAACATATGGGCTATTTATAGGCAAGATTTCACATCTAATCACTTTGTCAAGTCACATCACAAATCTTTTATAATATATATATATATATAATTATGTTTGATCACATCACTCTTTTATATATATATATATAAGTATTATATTTAGCCACATCACTTTCTTTTTATATATATATATATAATTATTATGTTTAGTCACGTAACTTTCTTTTATATATATTTATGATTATTATGTTTAGTCACATCACTTTCTTTTTTATGTATATATGATTATTATGTTTAGTCACATCACTTTTATATATATATATATAATTATTATGTTTAGCCACATCACTTTCTTTTTTTTATATATATAATTATTATCTTTAGTCACATCACTTTCTTTTTTATATATATAAGTTTAATTATTTATTAACTAAGATGTGACAAGAGATAATTATGGTTAATGATTACAAATCTAAGATGTGACAATACTTAATATATATTTATATAAAATGTTTATTATTTTTAAAACTATGTCTTATCACATCACTTACTAATCTAAATTAATATAAGATAGTTTATTTCTAAGTGTATTGTTATCTAGTTAATTAACACTTATATATATGTAAATATAGTGCACAAAGACGAACAACATTCCGAATAAATTTCTGGTGTCGAAAGGTCGAAATTTCGGAAAACGTTCTTCGGTCGCATTTTCTGTTTTTCTACGAACTATTTAATTTGATAAGAAAATTTTGAAAACGATTTTACCATAATTATTAGTTAATTAAAATGAGTTTATTTTCATTATAAAACTTATATATTGAATATTTAAAATTAATTAAATATTCACTAATCAATGTAGTGAAATTCCGGGTCGTTACAGCAGTCATCAATAGTATTATTCTTTGGTGACAAAATAAGATCAGTTAATAGTATCATTAGCATATAAGCACATGGATATGCAAATTTTCCAAAATACAGATTTCATTAAGTTATTTCTATATTCATTACATAATCCCAAAACGTTTCCTAAATACAGATAAAATATAGTTATTACAAAATACACCAAAAGCGATATACGAAGATGCCTCCTTGGTTAATCAGAGTCTACTACAAGACAGATACAATTTCTGCCATTACATACATTCAAACAAAATGAACACATCGGATATAACTAGACTCCTAAATAGCTAGCTTTGCTTCCTACACGTCTTTGGAAGCTTTATTCATCAAATCTAAAAATCTGAAAACCTTACTCTCGATCTACTCAAATGAGCATGCGAGAGTTAAAAGGGAAAACAAAAACTTCGGATCAAACAAAAAGCCTGGTGTGAACAATAATATGTCATCTCGATAATAGATATCTAGTGAGACCACGCCGTTGAGCGGAATGGGTTTTCCCCTCACTAGTATCCAGTGGTAATATGTCTATCACGATCAAATTTCTGCAATCACAATGGTTACATAAACACAAGATAATTAAATGCATGCATACTACATGGGTAATTCTGACTAATCTATCTCAATTAACTGACTTCCTGTCTCTACTTTATAGTTTTCTAGGGTTACTATAAACCTATACGGCTGACTCGAGCCTACTATACCAAATTCTCTAACTTACTGTTAAGAGTAAACTGGAGGTCCAAACACTATCATCTGAGTGTTTGACTGACTGTTTGTCAATCTCATAGGTTTGCTATGCTCACTATGAACCTAATGGTTTTATAGGCCAATCAACCTACCTAACTTATATTCCTTTCTGTGCGTAAAGCTACTTTTTGTTTTACCCTTAACAAAGCCCTACGCACTGGAATTATAGACTAATACCAAATAGGGGCTAACAGTTGAAGTATAGGGCGCTTCTCTACAACAGTCCCATTATCTGGTTCTTTATTCTCTGATCCTTGAGTCAATTTATATGATGGTCATAAAAACCATAATTTTGCTAGTAAAGTTCTAGGCTAAATACCCTCATTATTCCTTGAAAACATAATTCTATATTAATGATTTAACCCTTGAAATCATACTTAAAACAAGGAAATAATAGCCCTTTCCTTTATCCAAAATATTATGTCAAGATATATGCCTTTATAAAATAACTTTGATGAACTTTGAAACAATTCAGAGTTTGTCGCACCTCAAAACCTTAGGCCATGAAGCCATATATAATAAAAATATTTGAATTGATAAATTTTGGCATTGGTATAGATGTTGTGGGTTGTCACACCCCTCTATGTCACTAAAGCATCTGATTTAATAAAGCATAAGGCCATAAAGCCAAAATCATTTATGTTTCATAACATAAATATATAGGTTGCCGAATATAAGCAGCATAGTCTTCGGTTTGCATAGTATAAAGATTTAAAGGTCGGAAATATAGGAATGCCGACATTGATGACCTTTGGCATCAATATCATAGAGTCATTAATAATGTTTATATCGATATAAAATATGCGGCATCATTAGCATTTATATAGATGTCGAAAATAAGGTTTATATGCGGCATTGCTGCCTAAAGTAATAATGCCAAAGTTATATATATGTGGCATCATGCTCTCTAATATCAATGTCGAAATGCGGCATCACTGCCTCTTTATATAGGAATGAAGATATGTGGCATCATCGCCGCTATAAATATTAATGTCGGTACAAAAATGTAGCATCATAGTTTTAAGGAGTTGATACTGAAAACTAGCAGCATTACTATAGCCAATATAAAACATGCCACATTGATAGTTGTAGCATTGATGGACATCGGCATTGATTAATAATGACGTGGCAATCTCATAATTAACATAAAAATTGTTTTATTTCTTTAAAAAGCAATTTTTTTCACCAACTCCAATTCTTTGTTAAATTACTATTGGATAATAAACTTCTTTATCAAATACTATTAAGAAAAGTGATGTAGATTAGAATTTATCATTTTCAAACCATTAAACTTATATAATTATTAAGACAATCTAGCCTAATAAATTTATATAAAATCATCCAGACTTGGGAAAATCCCTAAAAATCACAATAAATCAGAATTAACATATTCTTTAACATATAAAAATTTCAGGACCAAAAACATTACTTACTTATTTTTAATAATTAAAACCCAAAACAAATCATTTTCCTCACTTAGGAAATTCATAAAATATTCATACCTGCTTAGAAAATTATGAAATTAAAAACCCATTTCTAAAATAATGTTATGAACATTATATCCAAATTTCAAGTCAATTGGTTGTCGTAAACTAGATTTTCACTCTTAAAACCTATTAAATAATTCCATAATAAATCCAATAATTCATTATTCAAATGTATAATCAACCAATCAATCATAACATGGAATAATAACAAAATATGATTTAGGTTTAGGCATAAAACTGAAATAAACAAGCAATAGTGAGATGGGTAATCATTATCCATCTTAATTTGATAAAGAGGGTTGAGATTTGATTTGATTAAATTCCTCCTTAGCTTTTTCCTTAGATTTCCTTAGCTTTCTTCTCTTGGTTTCTCCTAGCAATATTCGACCTTGTCTTTGCTTTAGTTTGTATGAATGAAATGTGAATGAGGATAATGGGAGAGAAGGGTTTATGTTAGGAAATAAGGCTTATTCCTATTTTTCTCCTCACATTATCCCTCCTTCTTATTTAAGTTTTAAACATCCTTATTAGTTCATTAATTAAGGCATGACCTATTTTCTTTTCAAATCTCATTCTCCTTATCTTAATATATTATTTTATTTAATTTGTCTAATCAAATATCCTAAATAATATCACTCAAAATTAGGGGTGTTATAGATATATTCAAGCACTGCCTTATGCTAGCCTGATTATACTTGCTGATATCTCTCTTATTAATTTTTTCAAGTTTTTGTGATGATTTCTAGATATATGATTCACTCGTTTGATGTTGATTTTGTATTTTCTTATTTGATGTACTTTTACATGGGTGATGACATCTTTATGCATGGTTTTGTGATATTTGGCGTTATGTGAGGCATTTGTGATTGCCAATATAATTTTAATTATATATGCCATGCATACAGTACCACACATTTATTGACATTATGGATGTTATCATATTATTATACCCTACATATATTGAGATATATATATATATATTATAACCCATGATTTAGACATAGTCTAACCCATGTGTTATTTATATAATACTCGGGTCAGTCCGAGACCTTTAAGATACATGGACAATGATACTTGTGTTTTAGGCATAGAGGATGCTAGTATTCCATATGGTAGTTATCATCTTGTATTGTATTATCCCTTGAATGTATATTCATGTAATGTATATTAGACACACTTTGTATATTTAATATTATATTTTATCATTGCGATCTCGACTCTATGTTCTCTGATATTTTCTATATATTGTGTATTGTTCTATCCTGGAGGCACACGAGTTTATTACATTGTGCCGATACTGTGTACATATATGTTAGTTATTTATTCGGTGTTTAAATACATACCAATATTAGCCCAAGGGAATATTCATATATGTACCACATATCACCTTATTCTCCGTATTATCCAACAGTATTCCTTAGTAGTACTCTTAGATAGTATGGGTATAGAGATAGGAGCGTTTACATTTGGTATCAAAGTAGGTTTAGAACAATACATCATATATAAGAGACACGCGTCGAGACCTTAGATGAGGCTTAGAGTCTCCATCCCCTCAGGTGTGTTGGGTAGTTACCCTATAATTAGGGATAATATGAGTATATGATGATTACTGGGGTAATCATTTGGGGACGTATTTGTTATTTCCTATATGTATAAGATATTTGTGTTTTTGATATTTTTTTGTAGGAAAATATAAAATGATTAACCTTGGGTAGCTTAATACTGAATTGTTATGTTTTGATTTGATGTTGATCAGAGTGCGCAACGGAAACTGATAAATCGATTTTCCGTTGAGTGCAGTGGTCATTGTTTCTTATATTTGTTGGTTATTGAAAATTGTTTGTATTGAATTTAATTTTCATTGTTGACGTTTGAATATCTGTATGTTTTTATCAAAATTGTGAAATGGATTCAATTTTTGATCTTTACTTGTTACAAATAATTGTATATGGAATTTGTTTGATATATATATATTTAAAGGACATTTGAAAATGTTTTGGTATTACAAAGTATTTTTTAGAAATAAAGGCTTTTGATGTATGTAAATGTTTTAGGATAAATGAGTGTTATACAAAAGATTTTGATTTATATGTATACAGCTTGTTAGAAGATGTTTAATTGGAAATATTATGATAAACTGTGGTACTTGTTTGAGTCTAACATAAGCTAATATTTATTTTATAAAGGCAAATAAGTTAAAGGGTTTGTATAGAAAATGTTATAGAAATTTTTGAAATGAATCATGTTAATATGTCCGTTGAGTGCTTTAAGAATTCTGTTCGATGCGTATGCACACGTATTCGATAGGGATTCCTAAGCACTAGAACAAGAAATATGGAAACAGTATTTTGAAAAGAGATAAATATTTTGTGAAAATTAGAGTCTTTTGAAAAGGATCAAATATTTTAAATACTATTTTAAGGAAATTTTGTTATTTTTGAAAAGTGACTCTTGAAGTCAATATTTGTAATGGTTTTGGAAAATAAGAGTTTATATTTATTATTTTTGGAAAATGTATTGTCAAAGATAATTTATAAGTTTGGATATATTTTAAGTGATGAATCCAACTATTGGATATTAGTGAACAACCGAGATCATTAGCAAGGCAGTATTGATTATTTGGTCAATATTGTAGCCAGTTGATATTAGTATATCACTATATTAAATGACGAGGCAACATCGTTATATTTAATAGTGTTTGAAGATTTGTGAATATAAATATGAATATTTAATAATTTTTTGACATAATTATAAATATTTAAACATTATAAAGTTTTGGTATTTTGAGTTGAAAGAATATATATAATTTAGAGATTTACTTCTTTGAAATATATGTGGTGTTAATTTACTAATGAATGTACAAATTTTCAGGTGTAGTTTCAAATTATTAACAAAAGTTGTTTGAAAGAAATATTTTAAATTTTGTAAAATGGAGTTGATTATTTGAAATAATTTTGGTAAGAGATATAGTTTAGTTTTTAAAAATTATATTAATGAATGTGTTTAAATTTTCTCTGTAATATATACTTATATGAAGTGTTTTGACAAGTGGTTAAATATTTAATTATATTTTTGAGATGTTATTATATTAATTGGAAAGCATACTTAGTAACAACGACATGTTAATAAATTATTTTATAAGTGGTGAATCGATAAGTCTTAGTTAAATTAATTGTTGAAATGGAAATTTTAAGAATTTATACAAAATATTACAGAAAGTTTTGAAGAATAGCATTTGAAAAGAATTTTGTTTATAAGAAGATGTTTTGAAATTCAGAAATATATTGAAAGGTGTTTTTATTTAACGGTGAAATGAAATTGTAGTGAAAATTTTATTGAAAAGGTTTTGAGGTTTTGTTAAAATATTTCAAAGTTTATTTAAAGAAAATTTAACTTTTGAATAGTGTTTGAATTATGTATGAAATAAGGATCTTGGAAAAGAATTAAAATTAAAATTACTTGCGAATGGATTATTTAAACTGAAGTATTTTGTGAAAAAGTAGTTTTCACTTTTGGTAAATGTTTATATATGAAGTAAATTTCGAGTTAAGTATTTTAAGTATTAAAAGTGAAATTAATTCTTTTAATAAGCCATCATGAATGGTCTAATCATTGATTTTGTGGAACTTTGTTCGATATTTGATGAGTCAGTGTAGATTCCTACAGTAAAGACAGAATATTATGGATTTATATTGATAATAGAATTAATTAACTTTGTTACAGATTCTTCCTAAGGAATTACGAGGACATAATTTTGTTAATGGGGGAGTCTGTAACAACTTGAATTTTAAGATATAATTAATTAAAGTTAATAATAGCGATTTAATTGATTTAATTGGATTTTTAAAAGTAAAAGAGAATAATTTTGCAATCTATTTTATAAATGAGTTTAAATTGTAAATTCGGGATAATTTAAATAATAAAAAGTTTAAAATATGGTAATAAATCTAGAAAATTTTATAATGTTGGAAAATAATCGAGTGTTGTAAATACATATTTTAATTGAAATGTTATTGTAATTTATTTTAAATAGAAAATAGTTTATAAAAATAAATTAAATGGAAATAAATATACATATATATTTCTAACTCAAGCCCAATATCCTAAAGCCCAAACTCATGTATTCAATACCCAGAACATTATATCATGATGCTTCTATCCTCCAGAAATTTCAAAATCCAGATTCCTCTCTTTGTTTACGTATATCTCCCTTATCACTTTTCTCCATCCTAATACTTCTTCCCCTGTAATCTTCTTCTTTTAAGTTCCACATCAATTCAAATAAATTGTTTTGAATTCGTAAATTTAAGCATGCATATCTCAACACCACTTGTAATTAGTAGCTATAAAGGAATTGGTGAATGTTCGTGTATTAGGGTTATGGTGCATGCACAAAGAGGAATGATGCACATTAGGCTTTAAGCGAGGATACAAACTCAAAAATCTATGTTTTAAATGACATAATTCTTGTCGTAGGTGTTGGAATGAATTGCTGTTTGGGTATATTTGTTGTAAGCATTTAGTTAAAGGAGATAACGGTAAGAAAGAAGGAGGAGATCGCTTGAATCGGTGAATAGCCGCATAGAAATGTGATTGACCTGTCATGCATTTTTTATGACTATGTGTTTTTGTGAATTTATTATATATATATATATATTACTGCTATATATAAATAAAAATGTTTATAAAGGAAAAGGTGTTATATATATATATATTTGTGTGTGTGTATGTATATATGTGTATATGTATATGTGTATGTATGTATTTATTTAGAGAAAAGTTGTATTCAAACTAAATATTCATTACTTAATTATACTTAATATTTATTAAAGAAAAATTATCTTTTTAATTTAAAATAATTACTTAAAAATGTAAAAAATATTGGGAAAAAACTGAAATAGTTAATAATTATTGTTTCTTATTTCTTCAGCGTATTTCATGAATTTTGTATAAAATCGCAAGGTTTAGAATATATGTATGTATGTATATATATGTATATGTATATGTATATATATATATATGTGTGTGTGTGTGTATGGAATTTGGGATAAAAGCGATTGATTTGAATATTATAAAAATGATTTGAAAACCATAATTAATCTATTTTATTTTACTTTTTTTGATTTCTCATTTCTTTTATATTGAATTGATTTGATTAGTGTTTTGATATGATACGATGATGACATCTATCTGTATTGATTCGTGATATTGCTATTTTTGTGATATTTTTATTTATGATGATTTTAGTTCTGTGCAGCAAGGAATTTGAATAAACATAGTTATATAGCATTTAGGATAGGGCATTCGGTAATATTTCTCTGGTTATTCTTTGGACTCGTTATATAGAAAATTATAGAGGTTGAGTGTAGTTTATAAGCAGCGAATAAACGTTTGAGTATCATACAATGGTATGGGACGCTATTGTGATATTTATTCGGTTATTCATTATAAGTAGATGACACTCATGTGAAGGAAATAGTAGAGATTATACTTACATGAGATAATACTCATAGGTGTGAGCAGGGTAGGTACCCTTATATCTATTGATGTTGTGTGCCACTATCATGATGTATTCCTATTATTAGCGCTACAGAGGACCAGATGTCTAGAATGCACCCTAGTGGCTTAATCTTAGGGTCGTGCCCTAGATCCACGACACGTTTATTGATTATTATATTTGATGTGCATCACGATATGTGGGTTAGGTAAACCATACAGTAAGTGCCATGTAGCCCCTTGTGTCGCATATTCTAGCTATTTATTACCTATAGGGGCAAAGTTGGCTTGTGATTGAGGCTATGTGTTGACAAGCCACTAGTGGATATATGTCATGATGTTCGTCGAGGAACTGAAGATCGTAGGAGCAGATCCGGTTTGGTGACCCTAGGCTCCTGGAGCGGGCATACAACCATCTGTCCCCCTTTTGGTTCTAACCGAGTGATAGAATGGCATATGCTATTGATGTACCTCACCTAAGTATAGGTATGGGTTAGGCGATGTAGGTTAGGTGACCTACATATTGATGTATATATGACTCTACTTGGGACTTCATGTCTACCGTACAGTCATTCCCTATCATGAATTATTCTGATTTATTTATATATGAAGAGATGAGATTATATCTAGATAGGTATCCAGAGTATAGCAGATTTTCATATCTTTTGTTATACTGATAGGCAGCTTATCCTATATATATATTGATGATATTTTATTTATTATGATTAAGAGACATATTCAGGCACTGCTTTTTGCTAGCCTGATTATACTTGGTGATATCTCTCTTATTGATGTTTTATGGATTTTGATGATGATTTATGGATATGGATGAATCACCCATTTAATGTTGATTCCATCATTTTTGATTTGATGTACTTTTATATGGGTGATGACGTTTTATGCATGGTTTCGTGATATTTAGTTGATCGCCTATATTATGTTTATTATATATATATACATATCATGCATACATTACCACACATTTATTGACATTATGGGTGTTATCATATTATTTTACCCTATATATATTAGGTTACATGTATATATTAACCTATGGATTTGACATAGTCTAACCCGTATGTTATTTATATAATATTCGAGTCAGTCTAAGACCTTTCAAGTACAGGGACAATGAGATCGGCTTGTGTTTTGTGCATATAGGAGCTAGCATTTTGTAAAGTATTTATCATTTTTTATTGAATTGTCTCTTGAATGTATATTCATGTGACATATATTAGACATACTTTGTATATTTAATATTATATATTATCGCTTTGATTCCGACTCTATGTTCTTTGATATTTTCTATATATTGTGTATTGTTCTATCCTGGAGACATGTGTTTATTGCTTTGTGCCAACACTGTGTACGTATATATGAGTTATTTTTTCCATGTTTAAATACGTATTAGTGCTAGCCTAAGGGAATATTCACGCACATACCCCATGTCGCCTCATTCTCCATATTATATGATAGTATTACTTAGTAGTATTCTTGGATGGTATGGGTATGGAGGTAGGGGTGTTTACAACACTTCTCAAGCAATGTGCCGATTTGTTTACTGTTTTTCAAGGTTTTATAAAATGAATATGCATAAACTCAAAAAATGAAAGTAATAATGTTATCTATCAGGTAGAACATCAATACTTTTAGAAATTGGAGTTGCATGGTTCAAGTTATGATCAATTAACTACCGTTATGTTAAAACAATTCTGAAATGATTTTGGTTATAGTACTGACATGAAAGCATTTTCTCAGGGATTTATGATATGAATCATTTAAAGCTTAAAAAGTGAAAATTGTAGAATTTTTAGTGAGGTTTTCAAAACATCTACAATTTTATAACTTGGAATTTTAAAGCAAAAGTTATGGTTAAAATACTACAGCTGTGTTAGAAAGTTTTGCAACATGTTTCAAACAATGCACTGAATTGCTTGCAGTTTTTCGAAGACTTGAGTTTTTAATCTGGAAAATATCAAAACATAAAACATGTTGAATTTCCTATCTATTTTTCAAATTGGAGTTTTGGGGCTTAAGTTATGACAACTTTACTATAGCAATGTCAAAAAATCAAGACTCAAAACAAGGAGAGGAAAGCTAGGAAATATGTTTTAGGGATCATACCTTCGTTTACCTTCGAAGATGCATTGGTGTTATCAAAAGTGCATGGACTTCCACCTTGTTTTCATTTAGTAAGGAACATTGCAATTATCGCTCATCAAATGTGTCGAATAATTCGAAATCTGCTTCCATCATAGTTGCTACTTAGTCCGTCTTTATAGCTATACGTTAGAAGAAGTGAGTGGTCTAGAAGAAGTAGGTACACATTAGTTTAAGTTTGAAATCTTTGGTACCAAATTTTTTTTGTATAGAGAACCATTAATATTAACAGTTGTACCCTTAGGAACCCAAAATTGTTTGACTTGCATATATATGTTCCTATTTCGATAATTGTTATAACTATGTCCAATATTGTCACATTTCAGACATTTAGGAAACCCACTTTTCCCTTAGTAGTATTACTAGTTGTTTGTTTATAAACTACCACCTTTTTAAATCCAAGTATTTTTTTGTTATTCATAAGTAGTTGATTTTCTAATAATACGTCAAACGATTTTCCTCCAATGAATTTTTTTTGAAGAGTCAACTTTGGTTTATTAACTTTAGATTTTGAAATATTGTTTACGTTTATTAGCTTAGAACAACAACAAATAACATTCTCTATCATTTCAAACTCCTCTCTTTTTAAGACTATATTTTTGTTTTCAAGCTCTTTTATTTTGGTCTTACTTTCAAACACTCAATTTCAAAAGGTTGGCCTTTTCCAAATTCAATATTTTTTGAAATCCTTGATTTTTCCAATCTATTTTCCAATTTGTGATTTGTATGAATAATTTCAATTTTTCTATTTTTCAAAATCACAATTTCATTTTTAAGGGGTTTGAAATTTTCTTTAATTTCAATCGACTCCTTTATGAAATCTGCACATTTTCCACATTTGAGATTTTCAAAATCTTTAAAATTTACCAACTCCTTTTGTAAAGCATTAATCTTGCAAATCAGCTTAGTTTCAATTTCCTTCAAAATCAAAATTTTCTTTGTATGCATTTGAAAATTTTCATTAAAGAAAACAAATACTTTTTTATAGTTCAAACATTTTTTGCAATCAAAATTTTCAATTTTCTTAATATTAAGTTCCTTTTACAATTTATCATTTTTCTTACACAGTTTAGAATTTTCACTTTTCAATGCATTATTTTTCAGCTCAAGATCAACCATGGTTTTAGTTAATTAATGACACAAGAGAACTAAATCTTTATATAAAAAATCATTTATCTCATCATTACTTGAATCATCATCACCGTTGTCTTTACTTCCATCACCTGAATCATCTTTTGTAAATCTTGTCAACGCAACCCTGGTCTTTTATCAGCTTTAGCAAGTTCTTCGCTATTATTTACTTTTACTTCATATTTTGCATTGTGAGTGCTCCAAAATTCATATGCAGTTTGGCAATGAGAGATATGGTTAAATTCAGCTCTATAAATTAAAGAGATAAGAATATTCATAACTTTAGCATTAAATGAGATATTATTCTTGTCGACCATATCAAAGCCATTATCTATGATCCCCCAAATTTAAAAATTAATAGATTTTAAATAAAATTCCATTTAAAATTTTAAATTTGAAAAATCCATTCCCTTAAAAATATGTGCACTAGTAATGGATAGACTCTCGCTAAATCTACAACTAGGGTGTGACATGATATCAGATTTTTCCTAGCAACATGCACTATAACAAAAAAGAGCTTCCGCAGCGTTTCAAAAGTGCTGCATAATTATTCGCAGCGTTTCGAAGAACGTTGCCTAAAGCGATGCTGCAATAGAGTCAGAAAATACCGCAGCGTTTTCAAAATTGTTGCTTAAAAATGGCTACTGAAGCTTTTACAAAACGCTGCAGTAAATTAACTTCGCAGCGTTCATTAAACGATGCAAACCCATTTAGCAGCGTTTTGGAGAATGAGGTCTAACCGTAGTTTCAATAGAACTAATAATATAGTACCAGTTTTGAAACGCTACAAAAATTATTGCTTTGATAGTTGCAGCGTTTTCGTTTTGCTTCGATTTAATTTTTTTGCAGCATTTTGTTACTTTATGTACTATAGCTTTTTTGAAACGCTGCGGTATACTAACATTTTTTTGCATTTTACAACTACCGCAACAGTTTTAAAACAATTATAAAAGCCATGAATAATATATTCAGAAACAAACTGCTCAATTTATAAAACACTAATAGATTTAATCTGATATTATAAGAAGTTATAAAGATTAAACATAATCAAAACTACATCAATTTCATACACTATAAAATTTTGTCATATAAAACATTTCGTTTTAAGCACAAGTGTTAGTGACGTAAAATCTTACAAAAAGAGCTTGCTAAAAATGAAAATATAAATCGTAGAAAGTCCAAGCTCGTCTCCTTCAAAAGTCTAATAAGCCTATAAGAAAAAAAACGCAATTAGAGATTAACAGTAGAAGCGAACAAATATGAATTTATTATGTAAAAGCCAAAAAGAAATTGAGATAAACAGTGATCCATTATGTAAAAAGTAAATTTCTTCTACATGGAACAATAGTAACTTAACAAGAACAAGTGTGTGTGTATCATTGTTGTTAGAAGCCGGAACATAAAATGGTATCATATTCATTAGCTATTATAAAGTGATTCACAATCTGCAAGCAACCATAATATGGTAAACTATTGACTTACATGATGTATAAGAATTAAGATGATGAATACTCAATAATATTCGTTTATTGTATGTAAGAGGAAAGGATCAAATGCCTCACTAACAGCATGAAAACTTATCTCTACGAAACAGAACATTGGATATGGTAAACATGTATGTTTATGAAAACCAAGCCAATCCGTGGCTCTATACACATCAATAAACTATATATCAACTTAGCTTGATACAATACATACACGGGCACATATATCCATAGCTAATACTAAAATTACCCTGGATGGCGATTTTTGTTATACTAAAAAGTTGGAGTTAACAGCCATCCGAATTTGTCCTAAAAAATGAATGTATCCTGTACATAATGTTTTAAACTGAACAAAAACATAAAACATCGTTGTTAAAACAAACATTATCTATTTTCTTCTTATGCTTTTTATATTATAAGAACATGATTTGCATACTTTATAGATTGTATTATGAATGCAAAGCGCTGAATCTCATTAGAGTTCAAAAGTAACATGGCCATAACTGAAAAACTAATGCACTACATTACATGATTGGCAAGTAATAATTTTTTGGAACTTAAAAGGAATTTTATCAAACATCTAGCCAAAAATGCATTGCACAATGAAGAGAACATTACCTAGTTTCATATTTTGCCCAATATGTCATATGCAGTATCTAAACTTCAACCAAGCACCTACATGTTATGTACAGATCAGTTAGAAATCAAATTTGTACAAGGTACAAAAAAATGTACATGAAATCAGCAATTAGGAAACTGAAAACACAACAGCCTAAGCGAATTACATTTAGCACAAAGACAAATACGCATAACTAACCAACTACTGAACAAAAATTGAAACAGAAATAAATTATTTACATATGGACAGATAATTCCCAGCTAAAACCAGGAAGAATTAACAGATATTTATTTTCGTCTCTAACATTCAAACCTGAAACACTTGTAGACTCAAACTTAATTTTGTTATAACTTAGACCATTACCTCACTTGTAGACTCAAACTGAATTTCGATTGTATCACGAGGATATTTAGGTCAATATTTACGGTATAACTTATAACACAAATTCAAGTATCTCCTTACGCGTATCTGAGTCGATATTTAAAATTTGTTATCCATTACTTTTGAAATTAATTTATAAATAATACATGTTTTTATAAATTACTTCCATTTTTTCTTCTATCATTTTCATAAATTATTAAATTTGCTAATTGTTGTATTTCTAATAAACTTCTTTTCATAATTCATTTTTTTCTTTGAAATATCAAATCTGCTTTAAAACTCATGTTTTTATCCAAAATCTAAACTTTTTTGATTGGTTTAACTTAGAAACTTGATAGAAGCGCTTTCCAAAGTAACTTCTAACACGTTTCTTCAATGATCAGAACATGTTTACCAAAACATAAAGAGAGTTTAAAAGATACCAGAGAGTGACAAATATTAGCTAGCAATGACATCCATGAATATATTCCTCCAATAAAAATAATACATACCGCTGATGGCAGATTAAGGGACACATGACGCTGGCTCCATTGCGTTACTATGCTATTAGTGATCCATACATTGTATCCATTGTCTGCTAAAATGAAGCCAAAAAGACTTTTCTGTAGAGTTTATCAGCCATGTCACACCATCCTATAATACAATTCAATATTTACTGATTATCCTATAATTTGCGATTAAGATTTTATAAGAAACATCCATATGTTAAATCGATTGCATTATGTTGGTTTAGATTAGAAAATGATAAGTCAGAATTTTGGGTTCCATAAATAAAAGTTGCTGCATAATTAGTTACATGATAGCTTTGTACATATTATGTCTGCTACTAGTCCATAACCAAGAAAAACATTGATGAGCTGAATGCTCATTTATGTGTTGCATATCTGGCTTAAAGAGTAAATAAGATTCTGTAAATATCTTCTAGATTGTAGATATTACAGATTTTGTGAAAAAGAATGTCTGGAGACCTTACTATGCTTAAGATTTTTTTTCATAGCTTCTCAATTACAAAATTTTCTTGTCAAAATAAACAATTAAGCAAATAAAAAGCGTAGCCACTAGTTTTACAGCCTGTAACACAAGGCTTCTATTAACATGCTCTATTGATTCATTTGAAGTGGAAGTGTTGTCTCTCCCTTGCACTTTAATATTTCATAGGTTAACACAAAATGTTGAACAGAAAAAATACCAATTCAATTCCTAAATGGAGTAGATTCATGCAAAAGCTGACCGTGAGTAGATGATGACAGAATGAAGAAGTTGTATCTCTTGTTGTCCATTTCTATGTAGATTTGATCCACTGCACCATTCAATATGGTATCACGGTACTCTTTGCTCATGTTGTGGTATCCCGTCATGCTTTGGTATCTACAAACATCATCTTGATAAACATCAACAAATTAAAGAAATCATGATATAAAAAGAAAACTTAATAATATGATCTTATCATACAGCTCATTATGTACTACTGCTATAGTCTTCCTTAGAGAGGAATTTCTCTAAACTCTTCAGCACCCCACGGTCCGTTGTCTTCATTATATACATGTTGCTATCCGGTTTTTTGCAACCTCCAAACTCAATTTCCTAAACCAAAAATTGAGAGTAGAATATTAATAATTTGTGGAAAGGAATAAAACAAAATGAAAAAATACCATTTAAGCTGAGAATTTATTACAAAGATAAATGGTGGTGATGTATTCAATTTCTTATGTAATATATAGTGGGTGCAAAGTAATAACAATACGATCGGGCCACACCAAAATTGGCTTGCCTTGCAAAATAAAATTAAAAATAAAATAAATAAACAGTATGATTTTTCTATTTGGGTTTGACATGGTACACATTACACTTTCATTGAATATAGAGTATAAACATTTTCAAAAACATATTGGAATTAAATAAAAGTATAGAATACATTATAAATGGTTGTTGTACAATAGTACGTATAGAAACCGCTTTAAAGAAAAAGTACATCCCTTTAGAAATGGTTGATCTGATTCGTCCGAGAAGAGATCCTGATTGAACTGGTGCTAGAGCTACAAACACCGCAAATTAGTAAATAATCAACAAATGAGTATGTTCATTTCAGTGCATATTTTTTTAATCAACCATCAGTTCATAATGCTCAACTAGACAAAACAAAGATCTCCTAAACCAAAAACTTTAGATCGACATTCCAAGATATGGCATGAAAAATAGAGTTCAAGACTGAAATATTAAACAGCATTTTCGAAAAATTATTCGAATAAAAAGTTTGAAATCAGAATCACCTTTCTAGCCTTATTTCCCTTTTTTTTATTGCCAGCTGCATCTGAAATAAGCTGATCTGGCCTGCTCTCAATGACCTCATCCACAATCCCAAACTCTTTGGCCTTTTCTGGGGACATAAATAAATCTCTCCATACATTTTTCAATTCTCTAAATATCTTACCCTGTATGCTTATGATTAATCGCATTCAACCTCTCCCTAACTTTTAGTATCTCCTTTGCATGAATTGCTATCTATTGCTTCCCACTTGCTCCTGTATCTTTTTGCTTCTGTATTTTCTAAAAAGTATTTCACTTGCTCCTGTATTTCCCACTTGCTTTAAACTATAACATGAAATTAATTATATAACATCATAAATATTAATTGAGTTCTGAGCAAAAATACACTACCAAATATTTATAAAAATATACTAGCAAATATTCAGCTTGGTGTTTATCCACTAATGTTGCTAAAAAATCTTGTAACTACATGTTATTTACAAAAGTTTAAATAGGCACTTCCATGAGTTACAAACATCTTTATTTGAAAAGCTAGATGTCTTATGCCAAAGCCAATTTTCAAATAGTTTTTTTGAACATGGCTCATTATTGCCAACAAGTGTCGATCTTGGGGATCGAACTCGTGACCTTTAAAAATTCAATATCATATGAAGATCAGTTGTAGACAAAAAGAAAACTATGTACAAGAAAAAAAAGCCACTTGCTTTCCATGAAAATAATGACAATATTGATTCTGGCAGAAATTGTTTTGATGATAGAAAATTTCAATAAATACTAAAAATAGAAGTAGATGAACAAAATGAGAAAGGCTAATGAAAATATGGAAAACAATTCTGGATCAAATAGAAATGTTGTCAAGTCTTTCCAATGTGATAAAACTGGTCAAATATTGCCCGATTATATGCTTTGAATTAAAAATAGATATTCCATACAGGCATACACTAGACAGTTTTTGTATAATATTGCCCTGTAACGTTATGCAGTCACTGTTTATTGTTGTCATGGAACATATATTTTAGTTCAAAGAATTTAGTTAGGTAAGTATAATATTGTCTTAAGTTTCTTAGATTTAGGTTTTATGAGACATTTTTATGTGATGTGGCAACAAAAGTACAAATTATGTATCATAGTAACATGTACACGGTAACAGGTAAATATAAGTTGCAGTGAAGTTCAACCTATTCTTTTCATCCCTTGGAAAATTAATACGTTTAAAACAATATAGATAGAATAGAAGCATATAATGAACTGAATATATTGACCAATATACAGTTAAAACCAACCTGGCTAGTAAGAAATTGTTAACATCGTCACTAATAAACATCACATGAATTTGCTAAATTCAAATCATTCTTAGCACATTATACGTACTTTTTTAGCAGTTGCCATTAGTGAAACAATACGGACTGGTAAGCTTCATGCATCATGGGTACCAAACTATGAACTTATTAATAGGATGTGCATGACCTATTTTAATGGATTGAAATATTTGGTAAAAAAAAAAAGAGTATTTAACAAAATAGTTTAACCAACAAATTTGAAACCATCATTCAAAGGTTTGGCAGCTTAGCCTGCTTTGTCAAAACAATACATTTGCCCACCAAATTCTTTTATTTATTTATTTTTTACAGAAGAAATAATTTTTAGATTTCAGAAAGAAAATGACAAAGAGGTGGAGTCCATCGCAAGACAAACCAATGTGTTTTTTTTAATTGGCTTTCTACATAACCTTAGATGCACGATCGATAAAGAGGCGGAGTCGTTGTAAAACAGTTCAACGTGTTTCTACTATAAAATGGTACAGCCTTCATATGCCTTGTGCAATATGCATTCTCTCTAAGAGAATGCAAGTTTTTAAGATAACCTTTCCCAAACCCTCTTATTATGGAGTATCAGTGTACAATCATTTTTTTTAAGAACATGCTCCAAGATAACCCTCTGAAACTTTTCAAACAGTACAGTCTTGTACACTTGGGAAAACCCTGGACCCATGGTAGATAAAACGTATAATATGTTTGCATTTTCATATATTACCACTTTAATCAATTTTTAAGTAGCTTAAAATTAAGATTAATCTGAATGTAATAAGAACGACTTCTAAGCAAAGAGCAATAGATGTATAGCAGTTAAGACATGCAAACTAACCATCCTAGTTTCATTTTGATTGAAATTATTCAAGTTAGTTAGAAAGCACTGAGTAATCTACCATTGCTAGCTATACATTAAAGTGGACACTTAAAAGAACTAAAACACTAAGTTGATGGCCCTGTATCAGTTGGAATTGCATCACTCCACTGCAAAGACACAAGTTTGATTCCTCATGTGCATGAGAGAACACTAAAAATTATACTTTTCTAGTTGTTCTGCTAAGATTATTTGGAACGGACTAATCCCACAAATTTAGGAGTTCAAATAAAATCTATGCATGAGTGTCTGGATGAATATATATGAGTTAAATACCTTAATTTATAATCCACATGGTAGTGTAAAAGTAAATTTAAAAAAAGGCAAGCAGCGAACTACCATAAAATTAATTTCATGACATAAAAATTCTAGGGGTGAATTTTATTGAAGAGTTTGTACCAGTGCTACCATAATTCACCTAAATTTGTTCATTCAATATAATAGCCAACTGCCATAAGATAGAAATATCAATAAATGATACCAATAATTAGATCAATGTCTATTGAAACTTTCTGGAGCAACCTAACAGTCAAATGATTATAGCGGACTGGAAATAAAGTAAACTGATCTCCTAATTTTACATGAATAATTGACTTGTGTTCAGTAGCTATAGACTAACTACCATCTCGTAGCATAATATCTAAAGACTAAAGAAGATTAGTTTCAAGATTCTTAAAGAATCAGTCAACTTTTTGGAGTCATTTTTTCTAAACCTATGGTTGGTTTACCCAACTATTCTCGGTTTATTTCAAAATCTAAACTTAATCCATGTTTGAAAAAGACGGATCCATGATACTTTTCTCATATTAATAGTTCATACGAAAAGATACACATTTTCTGAACTACCAACCAAATGAGCCGACATTATTGGCAAAACATTCAAAGCAACCAATTTTCAAATAGTTACATCTCTCAATAAAATAATTAGTTAGTTAAAGGTATATTTTTCAAATTGCAAAAGTTTAACATCTGGTTTTGTTATCTTCAGAACTGTGCAACTAATAAATAATCAAAAGCATTTACACATACATAGCAAACAACATACTTCGAATACATGGGTGTTTTCTTCCTATTGGAATCTTTTCAGCTTCCAAAAGATTCAAGCTCCATAATCCTTTCGCAACTCGATTGATTTTCATAAAACTTAGTTAATTTTTATAAAATTTAGTTAACTTATTATTATTATTATTATTATTATTATTATTATTATAGATTATAGATTTAGTTATATTTTATTATAAAATATATATTTATAATACATTGTTAATTTTTATAAACTTAGTTAATTTTTATAAAATTTGTTTAATTTAGTTAAGTTTTATAAACTTAGTTAATTTATTATCATTATTATTACATACTCGTTTAATTTTTATTTTATAATTTATTATTATTATAATAAACTTATTTAATTTTATAAACCTAATTATTTTATAAATTTTAGTAAATTTATTTAAATTTTATATTACTTATTTAACTTCATTAATTCTTTGTAAACTTACTTAATTATTAATTATTTATAAAACTTAGTTATCTTAGTTAATAAACTTAGTTAAATTTTTTAAACTTATTTAATTTTTATAAAACTTATTTAACTTAGTTAATTGTTATAAATTTAGTTAATTTTTATATAATTTATTCAACTTAGTTAATTTTTATAAAAATTAGTTAATATATTTAATTTTTATAAAACTCATTTAACTTAGTTAATTTTTCTAAAGCGTAATTAATTTTTACAAATTTACTTCACTTTTATAAAACTTATTCAACCTATTTAAATTTTATGAAACTTAATTTGTTTAATTTTTATAAAAGGTAGTGAACTTGGTTAATTTTTCTAAATTATTTACTTTGTTATATATAAATTATATGAACTTTGAACTACTTAAATAAACATGCATTATTAATGGATCATAGGAAGATAAGCTAAACTACCTCTTCCTTATCGCGGTTAAAGTCTACTGGGTTTCTGCCCATCCCAACTTCTAACATAAGAACTAATTTTGGTTCTATAGGTCCTAGCTGATGCATCACGTGATACATCTTTGGTTATGTTCATTTCATTTCCTGCTTTCTTAGGTTGCCCTATAATGTATGCTTCGCATGTTTCTCTCATCAATGCATTCAGTTCCTGCCCACTACAACAGTGCACCAGCTTTCTCTTGCCAACGAATGTGCTTTCAATCTAAGTATGGTTCTTTAAAATTAGTTTCTTTTATATAAAAAATCATCAAGCTAAGCATTTGCATTTTATTTATTTATCTATTTATGAATATGGTTACTTTGTGTTAGTAGACTGTGCCAATCACATTGGCATTACATGGGATTTTTTAAATTAACAAAAAACTTGAGAGCAAATTTAGCATAACAAAACTTTAACTTAATGGAGGGCTAACAAAAGAAGCAGGCCAACCGTTGTGTACTGCAGAAATGATGGACAGCTTAAATTTTGTGCTCATGATATGAAGTAACATAGTCGAATAACAGTTACATAAAGAAATATATCTTCAACTACATTTTTACACTCACCGCAGTTTCAATAACAATATTTAAATCATCCGAGAGAAGCCACAACATCAAAAATATGGTGTTTAACAGACCTACAATGCAACAGGTCATTCACAACTACACTTCATCTTCTTCTTACAATTGAATTATCAAATTGTTCCTTGTATTTCCATGTCGATCTTAGTTTTTAAAGGAGATGTCTTCCCTGCATTTATGAAAACATAAGAATTATAACATAACTAACTATTTGGATTTTCTACTGGAAGTGTCTGTTTCTCAATTTCTTAAGGGAGTTTGATCAAATGGAAGTCAATTTGTGTAGCATTGCCATAAAATTCCTCCAAGTTGTAGTACTCTCTTTGCTGAGGAAGAAATATACGTACAACTACATCACCTACAAAAGTGGCTTTACATTATCTGACTTAAAACTATTTATGTGCAAAAAATCACTAAATTTGGAATTTAGAGTTTTGTAAGCGCTAATGGCTTTACCGAAGTCTAATAAAGTCCGTGAGTTGGGTTTTGTGTCACCAAATGCAACTCTATTGTACTGTTTTCAGCTGTGTCTCTTATTCTTAACCTACATTACAAGATTGCACTCTGTTAAATTATTTAAAGCTTTGTGAAGGTGAAAAACAGTATTGGTAAAGATAAGTTTTAGCTACATATCCAATTGCATCTATTTGAGGGCGAGAGAAGGCAGTTGCAATGATGAAAAATCGAGTCCAGTATACTAGAGGTTTCATAAATAAAACACCGATATCTCTAGCTTTGACATCGCTTGCAACTTTTGCTAACGAAACAGCAACTAAGAAAAATAATATAGTTAGAACATAAGAAAATGAAAATCAAGTTTCGGGGAAAGTTGATAGCTGACTATAGTACTTAGATTATCAAATCAAAATGCAGTTCACAATTTCAAATTCACAGAAGAAAAAATTTAACATTACAAGGCAATAAAAGTGCAATTCAAACTAAAGGGAAAACATGAAACAAACAACAATCAATTTAATTAGAACAATAAAATAATGTTGATTGGCATAAATAATAACTGAAATATAAAAAGTAACTTGAATTTGTGATTTATCTAGATCTTGGATTCTTCATTAGGAAAGTTAATTTGATTACATGGACAGAATGGATGCAGTACCGGAGGAGAAAGCTGCGAAAAGGAGGACCCGAATTGTGAAAAGAAGTAATTAGACTGGTGACTCAGATCAAAGAAGTGGGGAGGGGAGTAGTGTTTGCTGGAGAGGAAGATGAGGTGTAGTGTTGATGGTCAAGTTTTGGGGAAAGTAATTAGGATGTTTGAGAGGGAAAAAAGAATTGGGGAAAAGCTAGGGCGTTCAAGAGGGGAAGAAATATGCGTATTTAGAGTGAGGGCGGGCTACCAGGAAAAAGACCCACGTCAAAATATTTTGCCCAAGGCAGCTTTTTTTAATGTTTAAATTTGTTTTAAATATAATAAACATCAATTTATATTAAAACGCTACGGCCTAGTGCTGCCAAAAATGAACTTTCTTGTAGTGATGCTCCGTTACCACTTGTTAGGATCGTGATGTACCATAACAAGGGGATAAATATGGTATTCAAATATTTTGTAGATAAATAAATAAATAATGCAAAAACGTAAATGCAAAAAGTAAATAACACACAGATATACCTAACTTCAGCCATTGGCCCATTAGTGGCTACTACTGCTTCAAAGTTACTACTAGAATTATATACTTGAATGCTTACAACACCTATAAAATTGCACACCCTACTAATAGGAATATATTAATCCTATGTTTATTAACTCTGTTTGAACTCAATACCCTTAGATCAGAATTCCTTAACTACATCAAGTAGCTCTTTTTTTTGAGAAAAATATGTGATCCTCTAGAATAAAAAAGAGCACACATGTAAATATGTATATATCACACAAGACAAGGTGCTGCCAACATGCCTGGCAGGTAGCAAATCTAAGTACAAGTATCAAAGAAAAAACTCAGTTTCCCCTAAAATGAGCTCCGGCATTGCCACCACTCATTACACCCCAATACCGAGCTCCGACATTGCCACCGCCCGATTAAGGTGTTAGAAGTACCTAAAAAACTATGGTACATCACATAGCCAATGATACTGGAAGCCAGCTCCATCTAAGAAGGAAACTTCATGCTGCTGACTCGGAAGAAATGGAAATGCGAATGATATGAAATGGAACTATGAAAGAACTGGAATGGAAATCGCTACTCTGTAGACTCGGTAAAACTGGAAGGAGCGCCTAGCTAAAAAGTGAATCCTCTAGAAAATAGAACACCATAATGAAGATGAAGATGTACTGAGAAGAGCCCCTCACTGCAAACAGCAATCCTGCCATCAACAATCCTGCGAACCTGCAAAAAGAAATTAACACCATATCTAGCCCAAACCTGTATCTGAAAAGGAATTAAAGAAAATAATTAGAATGATGCACATATATGTATATAAATGAAATTTATATACATATATATGTATTAATGAAATAAAAGTAAAGATACAAAAGTTAAGTTAATAAATTAGAAAAAGACTAAAAAACCATGATCAAATGAACTTAAAGATCTATAAACTAAAAAAACAAAAACTAAAATAATAACTACACCATGTAGCTCATCTAAAAAAAATCTAAAGTTCAAAATTTAAAAATGAAACAAAACAAGAACTAAAAAAATGCCTCTACAAAACAATCAAATATTATATATATATATAT
This sequence comes from Allium fistulosum, assembly GCA_030737815.1. Taxonomy (NCBI): domain Eukaryota; kingdom Viridiplantae; phylum Streptophyta; class Magnoliopsida; order Asparagales; family Amaryllidaceae; genus Allium; species Allium fistulosum. The sequence continues at coordinate 642,379,883 of CM060901.1, forward strand.
ATATATATATATATGTATGTATGTATGTATGTATGTATATAATATCAAAAAGTGTGGGGACTTCTTCAAAATAACACTTCCAGATCACGTGAGCTCCTATCCTTTGTCTCGTTCAACTAGTAAATCCCATTGTTACTACTATTATTATTAACCTTTTCCCCTTCTTTGAAAATTGGTAACCACTGGAAAAAACGATGCTACAAAAATGTTCCTCCTCTTTAAAACTCGAGCACCCAAGATCTTGACCTGCAGTGGTTGCTGCAAATCTTGCTTGCATTCCATCACCTGGAACTCACCTTAGATCTAGAGTTGCAGGATTTTGTCATTGTTTAGGAATCGATGAGTTCTACTTTCACTTGTATGAGATGACGGCTCAAGATTGAATCACCTGATTGCTAACTGTTGAAAATGTTGTTTTTGTTCTCTATTGATCATATTGGTGGCCTGGATCATGCACTAAAAATGGTATTTTGGATGATGAAGTAGCAGTTTGTTCTAAGATGGGTATTCTTGTTGCTTTGTGGGGATGGTGAACTATTGTCACCTCCCATCGAAGAGTGGCCGAGATCTGGAGTTTGGAGTATGAAAATTGTTGCCATAACGTCATTCGAGTATGGTGCAAGCCTATCGATATGGATATTTTAATACAAAGGTTAGTGCTTTTATTATGGGTGGCAATTAAACTCGATCGAGGGATCCGGACCTGACCAGGTGGGTCTCGGATCTAGGCGGATTGAGTTTTGTCGGGTGCAAACTATACATTTCAAAAACTAGACCCGACCCGATCCGAGCTTTGGTTCAGATCGAGTATGTTCGATTCGGGTTAGGGTGGGTAATAACACTAAAATGCACTTATTTCAATGTTTTTTTGGTTGGGTCTTTCTGGTCGGGTTGGTTCAGGTCGGGTTTGATCGGGTCTTTATTGTATTTTTCATCATCTAGACCCGACCTAAGGCCCATCAAGTTTGGTTCGGTTTGGGTCTTTTTAGATCGGTTCGGTTTGGTTTTGTGGTTCTCGGTTCTAATTGCCAGCCCTAGTTCTGATTCGGATATCATGGCCTGTAGTGAAATTGAGACATGGAAAGCTAGAGTTGGGGTTGCTTGGTCGACGTACTGGCTACATAATACTTTTTTATACCACTATCTGTGTTGAATTGTTTGTATGGGGAGGTGATAGAGTTTAATTGGTATTGGCCTTGAACGATTTGTAGTCGATGCTTGATGTTGAAACACATTGGTGATTTGATGATTAGGTTTGGTGCTTGAATGATGAACTATGGTATAGATGATATAGCCAGAAGCTTTATTTGATGACTATTTTGTTGCTTTGATGCAATGGTACTTTAAGGTTTGTGATGGAGGATGATGTTGACTTTTATATGATTAGATTTTATGGAGTTATAAATGTGTTAAAGTTTTGTGTATTGAAAATGAATATTGAAGTTTATTATTATTGACACTCTAATTTTGAATATGATGAGGCCATTTTCTTTTAAAAAAATTATTATGAGGAGTACTAATCAAATTAGCTCCCTCATAAAATTACAATCAAATTGACCTAATTTCCATTTCTTTTATTTATCCTAATTTTCCCTCAATCATCATTAACGTTTAATCCAAAATCATTAATTAAATGATAGAGAATTCAAATTAACCTTCAGATGGAATTGGAAATGAAAACAAGACAAGGCTTATTCTTACTCAAGAAAGCATTCAACATGGTAATTTTAAACCCAAACTTTTACCTGTATTAAAAAAACATGTAATAAATTGGGTTAAGAAATTACATTTCCATTACCTTCTCAGCAAAGTTTGTATGTGATTGTGAAGGTCAAAATGAATTTTTTATTTTTAATATTTTTTTCAAAAAATGAAGGAGAAGGAACAAAGTAAATGGAAGTATTTAAGGATTTGGAGTTTTAACTAAGGGAAAAGAGGTAAAAAATATATGTTTATTAATAGGACATGTACCCCTCATAGCAATTTAATTTCGTATGGAGTGCTCATAAAATTTGACCCCTTTATATCCAAAATCGGAGTGTCAATAATAGTACCCATAATGAACTATTGCGGATTGGATGTTGTTGAAAGAGAGAATGCTTTGCAATATGTGGAGACCTATACTTCAAATACGAAGTAATACCTTAAGAATATCCTAGGATTGATCTGATTAATTCGTGTAATATTTTTCCTTTTATATGTCTGTGATCCAATGGATAAAAAAGATTGGTAGATATTAATTTGCATTATCAAAAGAATAGGTCGTATGTTGAATAATTCCCAGAGAAGTGATATTACGTTTGTATGGATAATTTACCTTTTTGTTGTTGTTGTTGTTGAATAATTTGCTTTCCATTCCAAATATGATTCTTCTTTGACATAAATAACACTTGATCTCTCTTGAGATACTGTAGCCTATGAATGATTTTCCACCTTAATATTGGTTGCTTGACTATTTACCTTTTTGATTGAATTGAAATCTAATGGATGATAAATTAATTGAGAACAAAATAATTTTACAGTATAACACACTTTGAAAGAAAAATCAAATATAAAAATATGTCTGTTATCATCAAGAAAGATGTATATTGCACTTAAGGATGAGTAGACAACTATACTTGAGACTATGTGTCTAGTGTATGGTCAATCCTCGTACTTGAGATTATTAAGGAGGATAATCAAGGCTATGCTGAGGTGTTAGCCTATCCTTTGTGATGTGTGTTGTTATTGTAAGTTTTGATATATAAATGCTAGTTTGTTTCTCTTATATGAGTATGACAAACTCGGGATATATCTACTTATGATTATTTTAGAGAAAATCATGGACATTATTGTGTGCTAGACCTATAGTACTCGATGGTTTCTTATGTATTGATGATAGTTGGATGTGTGGATGTTTCATCCATTATTAATATTAGACTTCTTGCTTTATAGCTTGACTTTACTTTTATATGGGTGATTATACTTGGGTATGGTTTGAGATGTGTTATGAGATTAGTAATTTTTTATGTCATTTTGAGTTATATTTGTTGCACCATGCCTGTGATGACCGCCCAATACCACCCCTACATCAATGACCTAAAAGAACGCTGCATAAGTGCCAAGCTGATATAGGACGATCATCAGGGGTTGAAATTTAAAGCAAAAAACCCTGTTACATATCTTACAACGCGTGGATAAAATATAATACAGAAAATATACAACAGAATATAATGAGCCATAACAAATGATAGTAACTTCTCCACTAAATCATGAATTATGGATACAAATGTCATATAAATTGAATACAACTTTCATTACTACAATCTTCTTAGAGTACATAGAACAGACAACAGAAATATCTATAAATATAGAGTAATACGCCATAGCTTCTCCAAGCTCATCTTCGTACAATAGCTGCGACTCCAGACCTATCATCTAGTCTACTCATTTAAGAGTACCTATGATGATAAGAGGAAACATAAAACCTTGGGTTAGAAAACAGTTTGGTGTGAGCAGTAAATGACCATCAAAAGCTATACTAGAAAATATGGTACTAGACAGGTTCAAAAAAATCCATACCTGACCTGTCCCTGCAATAAAGAGTTAGCACATAATAATAAGATATAATATGCTACTCCAATAAACGACAATAGGATATTATAATAGATCTGGATAGAAGAATCTAAGCAACCTCTTCCATTGACTCTATTCCCAATCCTTCTCTAGCGTTCCTATAGATGATAACCTACCCAAGAGAAATAGCAAACATTACAACCATAGCAACCATAGCATCCATCAACCAAAATCTAGCTATCATCTTCTAAAGCCTTGAATATATGATAACTCATATGGCCTCGTCCTCGCTTGCAAGAGATTAATGGAAATCTTGGTTCTTGATTGTGTTCCCCCGAACTTTCGGGTCCGAAACTCCACTCGGTTGTCTCTTACAGTACATCCGTACCGTTTGACACTAGACCTACTTGAAGCGGTCCAGGATACACGACTGGCGCTACCAGCCCTCTGGTGCCCCCGCATATAGTACCCCTACTTGAACATAACCAGAACACTTCGAGTAATCAACGATTCCTTGGCACTCCCAAATCTTCAAAGCTTTCACAACTCCAATCCATTTTCGGGTACGAGTCCTGCCTTTCAACCCAGTCCATTATACCATAGCCTCATTCTATCCCAAGCTGTCTATCAACTCCTTTGATCCTACTCCTTATCCAAGTCCCCCGACCGAAGAGTCAAAACTTCATCATGTTATAACTTCCAAACCATAGAAGCAATCAGCGAGTCACACCTTCTAGCATGATCCATTACAACCCCAAAGTCTCCACCCCGAATCGCATCACCATTAGAGTCAACAATTTGGATCGGTGCCGATTCGATCCAAAACCTTAGCCATTTCCAGCTCTGTAGCTCTTGCAACATCTAGTGCACTTCCCCTTGATGCCTTAGATCATGATCCATCTCTCTTAGCCTTCAGGTCTTTCCTTCCATGCATTATGGTTCAATCCATTGAAGATGATCCATCCAATCTTCAATACTTGGCCTATCCTTATCCAACTTCATAGAGCAACTCTAAAATCCATGCTCATTTCCCCCGAGGATCTCACTTCAATTGGCAAGCTAATTTTTAGATCGGCACCGATCCGATCCAATTGGATCGGTGCCGATCCAAATATTTAGCTCCTATTGTCGTGAAATTTTCAGGGTTCTTTTTACCGTGCTCCTGAGCCTATCCTCTAAGTTTTGTGCGATTCTAACGAAATTTGCTCCCGATATGCTCCGATCACCAATCTAAACCCTAAAACATGCACAACACTAGCAAACGAATTAAGCATAGCAAGCAATTCAAACATAACAACGAATCAAACATAGAAAATCATCCAATTACATCCAATATGAACATACAAATCATCCAATTCAATCTACCATCATAATTCTAGCATAGATCTAATCTAACACATAGAATTTCATAGCCAAATATACACAAATGACACTAACCAATGATCTAATCCCAATCACATGTTTAATTAGGTTAATCTAGGGTTTCTAAATCTAAAATTACATAAGTCTAATCAATTTAATTTGATAATTCCAACCTATAATCACCTAACTACAACATATAATCCATCATAGACTAGTGAAAGATCATAACCACTCACCAAATCTACCAAACCTATGCAATATGATGAAGATCCGATCTAGACAGCGAGAAATCAGATGAAGATGCAACCAAAGTGATGAGATCAAGCTCCTAGTTGAAGGTCAAGCTTTTAATTTGCAATTAGAGATGATTTGAGATGAAATCCAATGAGATGAATGTAGAATTAGAGAGGAGTAAGAGTTTGGGGCTCATTTGAAATGCGAGATAAACTTTCAAATGGTCTCTCTCACCTCATATTTATAGCCAAACCTGATTAGACTAATGGGATTGCTAATTCGGTCCATTAATCCCCTGCTAATTCTGGCCAGTAGATTTTAAAACTTAAAACTGCTATAACCTCCTAACCCCATATCCGATTTTCATATATGACAACTCTACGGAATGGGAAACCACCATCCCGAAGCAATGAAATAGGTTAGAGCATCTATTTCGGCTTCTGTCAAAAATTATAGCTATAATAAGATCTCCAGAGGCAAAATGGTCACATAGAATTTCAGGAAAAATCATTAATGTGCAAAACATCACTAAAAACCATATCCAAAAATATTAGAATAACAAGACCATAAATGAATAAAATTATTTTACGATCCTCCGATACGTAAAATACGGGTTGTCACAATGCCAGTTTCTATGATTTATTGACATCTACATTCAAGACATAGTCTGATCGTGTGTTATTTATTTAATACTCGGGTGAGTTCAAGACATTATAAGTATAGGAACGAAGTGACCAACTAGGCATAGGTCATAGGCTAATTTATTTATAGAGTACTATATCATTATGTGTTTATAATGTCATGTATGCATTAATGTTGGGATGTATGAGATAAACAAACGTTTTGTATATTTTAAGTGATAATGGGTATTTGATTCTTTTGTAAACCCACTTGGACATATGGATATTTTCTATTATATGTATATCTCTGTGTTTTAATGACTCTATATTCTCTGTTATGTTTACTTGTATTGTCATATTTTTCTATCCTAAAAATGCACTTGTTTGTTGCTTTATGCCGATATCGAGTACGTAGCGATGAGCAATATATGATATTGAAATACATACTGGTGTTAGCCTAAGAGAATTTTCATGTGTGATAGCCCATTATCATCTCATTCTCCATATTATAAAACAGTGTTACTTAGTAATACTATTTGGTAGTATGAGTATAAAGGTGAAGTGCCACAGAAAGTTATGACTAATACAGAGTATAAGAGAACTAATCTTGACCTTAGATGAGGCTTAGAGTCCATGTTCCATTGGGTGCGTTGGGCAGTTACCTTAAAGTAAGGGATAGTAGAAGCATACAATGATTACTAGGGTAATCATTGAGAGACATATTTTTATTTTCTTACTACATAGTAATATCTCTTCTACCTTCTAAGTGTTAAACTCTGTATGAGATGCAGAGCAGTTGATGAGGGTAAAAATGATTGAAGTAGTAGTTCGACTAGTAGTATTAGGCCTTGTTGTTGAATATTAGACCTCTTTTTGGCTTCGAATGGAGTAGTTGATTGTTTAGGGATCAAAGTGCGCAGAGAAAGTCGATGGTTCGCTTTTTGCCGAGTGCCTTGGTTATTTTGTTTGTTTTGATGGACTGGTTAGTGTCTTATTAGAGGTAATTGTAGGGGATCGTTCTGAGTAAGATACTCATAAGGAGTCATCACTCAAGGTAAGTACCCCACTTAAGTTTAGATATTAGAACCTTGCGGTGCCTTCGACAGTGAAGTTACCACAAGGAAATGATTGACTTTTTAACAGAGTACGAAATTTATTGTCAAATATTCAATATGATTCCATAAGATCTATTTTCGTTCAAGGAACGGATTTTAGCCAATCGAAAGGATCCTCTGATCAATCCAAAGATCATTTCGATTCCATTATAATGAGAACTTATTTTCATATAAAATAAAAATAATATGTACATGTAAAAAATAAAATATGACTAAGATGAACTTAAAAATGGAACCTTGCTTGTCTATCTATATGGATGACTATGAGTGATATTTTGATTGGTGTAAGCGATTTGTTATTTGATTGATTTATAAAGATTATTTCTAAATGTTTTAATATAAGCAAACATATATACTAGTTAATATTTTTTTCCATTAAAGTATATATGTATGGTGTTAGAAAGATGTATTATACAAGTAAGTAATTGTTTTGTAAAATCAAGATGTTTAACGTATAACTAATTAAATATTTAAAAGACGTTTTAAAAGTTAACATCATGTTAATTTGTCTGTTGAGTTTTTTAAGAATTCTGGTCGATGCGTCCGATCAATGTCATCGATAGGGATTCCTAAACACTGGGATGAGACATTTGGATACATGGTTTTGGAAGGTAATGTATTGTTTTGAAAGGAGTAAATTATTTTAAGTAATATTAAAACAAATGTGTAGAAAATAATATTTTAAGGAATTTTATTATGATAGTTTGGAAATGAGAATGTTTTGAATAATATTTTGAAATGAGTATAGTGCTTTAGGAAATGTGGAATTACTATTTTTGAAGGTGTTATAAACTATGATTTGAAAAAATAATAATAATGTTTCGAGTGAAGTTGAGTATTATTTCGAAGGAAGTAGATAATTTAAGGAAAGGTATAAGTAATATTTTGGGAAGAGTGTTTTAAAGGAAAACAATATTTTAAAGAAGTGCTTTGAGCTAAAATTTTGAAAAGGGCATCATGTGATGTTTTGGAAAATGATATAAAGCATTTTGGATAAGAAAGAGTGTGTGTGGGTGTGTATGTTTGTGTGTGCATGTATATTATTCGGTAAAAGTAAGGTATTGTTTGAAATGCTAATTTAGTAACTGTTTTGATATGGAAGTATACTTATATATAATTACTATGATAAAGTTGAAAAATATACATATCTATATTATATTATTTTTCTTCTAAAGTAATGAATTTTTTGAAAATAATATAGTTATTTTCATAAGTTTGGATATTTTAGACGACGGTTGCAACTATCGAGCATTAGCGAACAACTGAGATCGATGGCAAGGCAATGTTGATTGCAAAGTCAACACTACAACCTTTCGACAAAGCTAGTCTCTAAGTTTCATGATGAGGCAACATCCTTAAAATTTATAAATATTTGTGAACTTTAAATATATGTTATGTGGTGATGTGAATTGTGTGTATGACATGATGCATGACTTTGTTGTGACTTGAATGAATATTGTGAGTATATGGGTGATATAATGCTCAAGTTATAAAGATGTGTGTGTGTACACATAAGCATCCAGCTTAAAATAATTTTGAAACTTATATGTTATTCATAGAGCTTGATTAAAGGGTTAATTGTTTTGAAAAATTATCTTTGTGAATAATAAGTAATTTGTGGAGAAAAGGTTTTCAAGATAGAAATGTAGTAAATATTTAAAGTAATTTTATAAAACTAGAGAAGAAATTTTGAAATAAGAATATATTTCATATATGTGTGTATATATATAGGAGTAAAGTATTGATTTTGTGAATTGGTTTGTGAATTATTTTGGTTTTATAACGAATAAATTAATAAATATTTTAGAAAATATGAAATGGTATTTTGTAAAAGTTGAAATTGTGAGGTTGAAATGAATTATCCGAAGAAATTATGTATTATAATATTTACAAGTATTAATAAAGACTTTTCATTAAAGAGATGAGTAGATGTGTTATGTAAAAGGAATTTTAAAGATATTCATGTTATCTATTGAGAAAAAAAGACAAAATAAAGAGGTGTATAAATTTGATTTATGAAAAATTTAGTTTTTGAATTAAAAGAATATTCTTGTTATTTAGAAATTTTGAGTTTTTGAATTGAAGGATGATTTTGAGATTGTTTTGTGAATTTATTTAAAATGAAGTGAATATTTTCAAAAAATTGGAAAAAGATTTATTCAAGTTAAAGCATTTTGAATTGAAGAAAGCATTTTTCAGAGGAAGTTGGTTTGAGATGATGGTAAAAAAATCAATTTTTCTTTCTATTGCCAACTTTTCTATTAAAAGATTAGAGTTTTGAAGATTTTGATTTATAGAAAGTGGGTTTGAATGCAAACAACTTTGGTGTAAGGCGATTTTACCTAGTATGTATATTTTCAAAATGAAAGGTAGATTTGAATGGAATCAGAATTTTGGATTGAATTTTAGTGACAGTTTATTAAATTGAAAGGTATTTTTGTAAAGAGTAACTTCGGTGTTAGATACTTTTATGCTTATGAAGTTTTATAGTGTTAAAGGTTTTGTTTATGTAGAAGTGTATCTCTGTTGAAAATTTTCTAGGTGGAAGCAAATACTTCTATTTTAAGTGATTTATAAAGTTTTCAGTCTTGTGATGTGAAAATATATTATAATGGGAGGACCAGTTCACATAATATGGAAGTTTTTAGAAATATGAAAATTTTAATATTTTTGAATATATTTGATGTCCTTTATTTTGTACGTATGTATTAGAAAAGTTTTAGAAGAAAGAAGAGTTACAGATTATTTTCTTTGACATGTAATAAATAGCTAGACGTTTTAACACCTTGAAGTTAGTTGATGGATTTTGTATTCATAAGTATATAAGTGTGTTTTTAAAAGAATGTTATGGATTTATATATAATATGTTTTTATATTGGTATTGTGAATTTTCGGAATCTATTTCATACCTGTTATGAGAGAGGTTATTGTATGGTTTGTGTATTGATTATATTGTTTATAGTGGGCTAGTACGGTTTAATGTATTCGGGCCGAATCATGTACCCTTGTGTTCAGCCCAATGTCAAACCCACTCTATTTAAATGTATTTCCCTCTCGAGATTACCCTAATCAATTGATAATAAAAATAATACAATTGAGATTAAATGGCGTCTGATATATTTTCTTCTCTATAATCTCTGCGTCCTCTAATTACATGGTATCAGAGCATCCGATCAACAATCTCGGCAATCGAAGACTCTCAATTAGATCGTGAAGCATGGCGGAACAGAAAGGGGTTGATGTGATGTCGATGATGCCCAAAATCACAGATAGAAAATTAAATGGCAACAACTATTATGACTGGAGTAAGACTATTCGGTTGTACATCAGAAGCGTGGATAAAGCTGATCATCTTAGGGATGAGCCACCAGCACCAGATACAAAAGATAAGGATGAACAAAACTGGCTTCGAGAAGATGCCAGGTTATTTTTGCAAATTCGTAATTCGGTTGAAAGTGAAGTGATCGGTTTGATTAACCATTGTGAGACTGTGAAGGAATTGATGGAGTACTTAGAGTTTCTGTATTCAGGAAAGGGGAATTTGACTCGTATGTATGATGTGTGTCAGGATTTTTATCGAGCAGAGAAGAAGGAGTTGAGTCTGATGAACTATTTCATGAAATTCAAGCAAACATATGAAGAATTTAATATGTTATTACCAATGAGCACCGATATAAATACTCAACAAAAGCAAAGAGAACAAATGGCAATAATGAGTTTTTTGGCGGGATTGACACATGAATATGATGGTGTAAAATCACAGATCCTTGCCAATCTTGACATAACTAGCTTACAAGAAGTGTATAGTCGTTTAATGAGAGCTGAAGGATCAAATAATTCAAGTGCTAATCCTAATGCAACCAGTGGAGCATTTGTTGGCAATAAAGGGAATTTTCAGCCAAGGAACCAATCTGAGTTGGTGAATGCAAGCTTAAATCAACAGGCTCAATCATGGAGAGCATCAAGACCACCAAACAATTTTGTAAACAATCAGGGATGGAGACCATCACCAAGACAAGCAGGTAGAAACCAGAGACCGTTTTGGAGACCACCACTGAATCAAAACAAGTTCTGCAATTATTGTAAACGCAACGGCCATGTAATCTCTGAGTGTCGAAATCTTCAATGGAACCAAAGAAATTCTGATGTATCCACTGTTAAAACAGTTTTGATGACTGCAGAGGAATTCGAGAAGTATACCAAGTTTCAAAATACAGGGCAAAACAGCTCATCCAGTGCTAATCAAGAGGCAACAATTGCTACATCTGCTGCAAATACAAATACTGGTACATCTTCATCAAAATGGATCATAGATTCTGGTGCCTCAAATCACATGGCAGGTAATAAATCCTTGTTTACAAATTTGAAAGCTAGTAGTGAACATCATACTGTTATTGTTGCTAACGGGTCACAAGCTAGAGTCATGGGTACTGGTGAAGTTAGTCCACAGTCATCACTACACTTGGAGTCTGTTTTGTACCTACCATCACTTGCCTTCAATCTCATGTCAGTCAGTCAAATCACACAAAAGCTGAATTGTAGTGTTACTTTCTTCCCTCATCATTGTGTGATTCAGGATCTTGTGACGAGGCAGAATATTGGTAGTGGAAGGGAAGTTAATGGACTGTATATACTGGATATATCGTCTAGACAAGTAGCATGTGTATCAATGAATCCAGCTTTCAAGTCACACTGTCAACTAGGCCACCCATCTCTTACATTGTTCAAGCAATTATGTCCTCAATTCAAGAATCTATCTACACTCAACTGTGAAGCTTGTCAATATGCCAAACATCATAGGAGCAGTTCTTTACCAAGAATAAATAAGCGTGTAAGTGAACCATTTGCTTTAATACATTCAGATATTTGGGGACCCTCTTCTATTGTATCAAAATCTGGTTACAAGTATTTTGTTACATTTGTTGATGATCATACTCGACTGACATGGTTATTCTTTATGAGATCTCGTGACGAGCTATTTTCTATTTTTTGTAACTTCAACAATGAAATTAAAACACAGTTTAATACATGCATTAAAACTTTGCGTAGTGATAATGCGAGGGAATATGTGTCTACTGTTTTTAATGATTATCTAGCACAAAATGGAATTATACATGAGACATCATGTGCATATACTCCATCACAAAACGGAGTTGCAGAAAGAAAAAATCGTCATTTGTTAGAGACAGCTAGGGCTTTGCTATTCCAAATGAATGTGCCAAAGTCATTCTGGGCTGATGCAGTAGCTACTGCATGTTTTCTCATCAACAGGATGCCATCCACTGTGCTAAACAATGAAATTCCATATCATGCTTTAAGGCCAGATAATACATTGTTTCCTATAAAACCAAAAGTGTTTGGGTGTGTTTGTTTTGTGAGAGATGTTAACCCACAAATGAGCAAACTTGATCACAAGGCAATAAAATGTATATTTGTTGGATACTCGAGAGTTCAGAAAGGCTACAGATGTTATTCCCCTAGTCTACAAAAGTATATTGTGTCGATTGATGTCACGTTCATGGAAGACACTCCTTACTATCAATCTGGTGTAACACAAGTGCAGGAAGAAGACGAAGAATTTTTGATATACTCTACTATACCCACCGAACAGTCAAATGAAGAAAACTTGGGAATTATGAATACTGAGGAGCAAATTGTACATGCAGAGAATCAACATGAAAGTGATGATGATTTAAACTTACCCATTGCATTGAGGAAAGGGAAGAGATTGTGTACGTATCCTATATCATCAGTTGTAACATATGATAAACTGTCACATGCTTCATATGCATTCATTTCAGCGTTAGATTCAATTGCCATACCAAAAACAGTGGGAGAAGCAATAAACTCACAAGACTGGAGAGGTGCAATGATAGAAGAAATGGAGGCTTTAGAGCAAAATAAAACATGGGATCTAGTCGAATTACCACCTACAAAGAAACCTATAGGATGTAAGTGGATCTTTTCTCTAAAAATGAATGCAGATGGAAGCATAGCTCGATATAAGGCTCGTTTAGTCGCCAAAGGGTATGCTCAGACATATGGAATTGATTATTCAGAGACTTTCTCACCTGTTGCCAAGATGTCATCCATTAGATTGTTTATATCCTTAGCAGCAAGGTATGATTGGAAGCTTCATCAGTTAGACATAAAAAATGCATTTTTACATGGTGATTTAAATGAAGAAGTTTACATGGAGCAACCTCCGGGGTTTGTTGCTCAGGGGGAGAAAAACTTAGTATGTAAGTTAAGAAAATCATTGTATGGACTTAAGCAAAGTCCAAGAGCTTGGTTCGGCAAATTCAGCATGGCATTAGAAAAGTTTGGTGTAGTAAGGAGCAAGATTGATCATTCTGTATTTTATAAGAGGACTGGAGAGCTAATCATTTTAGTGGTGGTGTACGTGGATGATATAGTCATCACTGGGAGTGATGAAGGTGGCATTCGAAAGTTGAAGGAGTTCATAAGGTCTGAATTCCAAACTAAAGACATGGAAGAGTTGAAATATTTTTTAGGTATTGAGATTTCACGAAACAAAAATGGCATATACTTGTCTCAGCGGAAGTACACTTTGGATCTACTTAATGCTACTGGAAAGCTTGCTGCAAAGCCTTGTAGTGCACCAATGACTCCAAATCAGAGTTTATGCAAGGAAGGTGAATATTTGCAGAATCCTGACAGGTTTAGGCGACTGGTAGGGAAGCTGAATTATCTATGTGTGACAAGACCAGACATTGCTTACCCAGTTAGTGTGATAAGTCAGTTTATGTCTAACCCTACTACCCAACACTGGGACGCATTGAATCAGATATTATGTTATCTGAAGGGTTTGGTGGGGAAAGGACTTATGTTTGTGAATAATGACCATCTGGATATTGAGTGTTTTAGTGATGCTGACTGGGCTGGATCACGAGAAGATAGGCGCTCAACATCTGGTTTTTGTGTATTTGTAGGAGGAAATCTTGTGTCATGGAAAAGCAAGAAGCAACCAGTGGTTTCCCGTTCAAGTGCTGAATCAGAGTATCGTGCGATGGCCAACACTGTATGTGAAGTTATGTGGATTACTAATTTAATGAAAGAAGTTGGTATGTATGCAAACAAATCAGTTAAATTATATTGTGATAATCAAGCTGCGATATATATAGCATCAAATCCTGTATTTCATGAGCGAACTAAACACATAGAGGTGGATTGTCATTTTATTAGAGATAAAATTCAAGAAGGTATGGTTGAGACACGGTTTGTACGAACAGGAGAACAAGTTGCAGATATGTTTACAAAGGCACTGAATGGAGCTAGGATAAATGATTTATGCTACAAGTTGGGAATGAAAAATATCTATTCTCCAACTTGAGGGGGAGTGTTATGAGAGAGGTTATTGTATGGTTTGTGTATTGATTATATTGTTTATAGTGGGCTAGTACGGTTTAATGTATTCGGGCCGAATCATGTACCCTTGTGTTCAGCCCAATGTCAAACCCACTCTATTTAAATGTATTTCCCTCTCGAGATTACCCTAATCAATTGATAATAAAAATAATACAATTGAGATTAAATGGCGTCTGATATATTTTCTTCTCTATAATCTCTGCGTTCTCTAATTACAATACCATAAAGATTACTCTGAAATTTCCCAAAAATTTCCACATCTAAAGTGTATTTTGCCTTTGATACTTTGAAATCTTCCAAATGAGTTTATTCAAACTCATAGCCTAGGACCATAGCTGATTAGGCAAGGATGTTAGTTCTTTATTGTAAAAAGCCACTTATGGGTCTAATAGTTGTTGTGTTTTGTGTTTAATTATATATGGGTATTGAAAACCTAATAGTTCATTAGCCAGCTATAGAGTTCCTGTTGGCGTCAAAAATGGCCACCAACACCCAGTTATGTGAAAGCAGCAATATCCAATCATAGATCTCAGATAATATAATGTAGAGAATATAAATTGAAGAATAATAAAATTAAAAAAGAAAGTAAGTAAAGAGGGACACGGAATTATACTGGTTCGATTGACTCCGGCCTACGTCCACTCCAAAGATTTTCCATTTATTCCTTTACAGTGCTGATTACAGTTACAAATTCATGAAATCCAAAAAATGAAAGATTATAGCCTGGGTAGAGGATAAAGTGAAGCAGAAAAAATTTCCCTTTACTGATGCCTTGCCCGCTGTATTTATAGGAGAAGACATCAAAATATCTCACTCAAAACCCGAATCTGGAACCCCGAAGCCAAGACGAGCCTGCCCAGAAAGTTTGCGGCCCACCGGAGCCAATAATAGGGATCAGGACCAATCCCTATTTTGGTGGAATCATGGGGTGCAATCCCTATGATGGGGCACTCACGATGTTATCTTCTTTCTCTACAAATTTCATGTCGATCACACTTACGGATCTTGAGATATCAATCGATCATCGCCCCACTATGTCGTGAACAGGGATAAGGGTCGATCCCTATATAGGGATATGGGTCGATCCCTCTTACTTGCTCCTTTGGGGTGGTGACCCCTATGGGGTGTTCCTTGTGTTGTAGTATACTTGTACTTAAAGTTTCATGTTGATAGCATTCGTAAATTTTGAGTTATTGACCGATCATTACTGCAAATTCAACTAAACCGATCCTTGAATAGGGATATGGGCCAATCCCTATAGAGGGATCATACCCAATCCCTCCAAGTTGCTCTATTTGTTATTTAATCCCTAGGGGAGACTCCCTAATATCCCTTCTTCTTATTCCCAAAGTTTCACTTCAATCCGCCTTGTGGTTGTTGAGTTATGGAGCGATCATCATTTTGAGTTGTGTTGTGTGCATCCTATTCAATCTGATCCCTTTACTCCAATCCCTCTATTCCGATCCCTTTCCCGGGGGTGCTAGTTCCATACTTAGTCATTTTTGAGTGATGGTCATCCTTATCCATCCAACTATTGTCCATAGTTCCAAATATAATCGATCTCGAATCTTGATAACCATCTCTCAGGGCTTTCTGCCTTGATGATCGTGAAGTTTGTTGGGTTAAATGCACATGTGTACTACCTTTGCAAAAGGTAAGTTAACACTTTGCCCCCCAAAACATGCCTTGTGATAGGAAGTTGTGTTTTGAACTACCATAAATCCAAAATCCAAAGTCCATAATCCATCGATAGCCATATTATCCAATCTGAATCCAATCCGTTCCAATCCAAATCCATGATCTCTCCGGATCATTAGTGAAATCCGTGACCATTCCAAGTCGATATCCAATTCTGAATCCACGATCTCTTTATCCAAATACTTATCCATCCAAAGCCAAATCCATTGCCGTTGGAGGCTGATATCCAAATCTGTGACCACTCCAGGTCGTTAGCCAAATCTAGGACCACTCTGGGTCCATATCCAAATTCGTGACCACTCCAGGTCCATATCCAAATCCATAGCTGTTCGAAGATGCTATCCAAATCCATGACCTTTCCAAGTCCATATCCAAATCCATAGTTGTTTGAAGCTAGCATCCAAATTCATGACCTCTCCGGGTCCTTGCTGAGCACAATCTAAACTCAGCGTTCGAGTAAGCCGATCCTGTCGCTCTTCGATGAAGCGACGTTATTTCCTATGCTCCAGTTCAATGTCCCTGAACAATAAGTAATGTCTTGGCCTAAGTCCTAGGCCGATAGTGGTCTCTTCGTATCCTTGCCGACCATAATCTATACTCGATGATCTGAGTAGCCGATCCTGTCGCTCTTCGGCGAGGCGACCTACTTGTTGCCAATCATAATCCATACCCAATGTCTACTTGAGGTTTATTCTCCAGCCTCGACTCTCCGGTTGAGGACTTAATCCATCTACGAGTCCGTTCTGTCACTCTCCAGCGAAGGGGCTCCCACCTTGTGAATACTGCCTTATCACTCTGGTCGAGACAATAACCGCGTCCTGTTTTATTTATCGTGGTAATGTGAATCATAAATAACCTAATGAATAGGAGTTTGTACATCTAGAAATCTTAAAACTAAAAAAGTCTAAGGATGTGTCTCCGGGCATGACGCTTCATCATCATCTCAAAGCATGCCTAGGCATGAACTCAGCCCATACCATCATGATTAGTTGATGACAATCTGTGATCCTGATTTAGGGCTATTCCTATTTCCATTCGATGCGGACGGTGGTTGCTCATGTTCCACCGCCGTTGTTTGATTCCTCATGTACTGCATCAGTCTGCCATTCCTGACGTGCTCCTCAATCATATCCTTTAAATGTCTGCATTCATCCATGGTGTGCCCATTCAATTCGTGGACTAGGTAGTACTTTCCAAACATACACTCCCACTTTATGGGATCCCTCCTTGCCGGTTTCCAATAGGGAGTTGCCCCTAGTGTCTAGATAAATCTGTTCTAGGCTTTTCTTCAAATCCGAGTTAGAGGAGAACTTCGGCTCCCTCTCTTTCCTTCGCTTTTTCATCCCATTATATCGATCATCCAGTTTTTGTTTGCCTTTATCGTTTTTTTTTTGCATCTCCTAATGATCCTTCGCTTTGCACAACATTCACCTTTGGTTTGTCGGCTCGAGCGTCTTCCTGTCGTAGGACCTTTCTGCCTCATGATAAAACTCCCCAAGATCCATAGTGGATACTGCGCCAATGAATCCTTAAAATTCGTGCCATCAGCAATTCTTGATACAGCTGCCATCAAAACCATAGATGGATCTGGTCGATCCACCGATGCCACTGTGGCATTAAATCGTGTTAGAAAACTCCTTAGAGACACTCCGGTCTTCTGTTTTAGTGTTTCCAAACACATCACATTTTTGGGTCTCGAAATGTGAACCCTAAACTGCCTCATAAATCTTTCAACCAATTCCATCCATGTGTCAATAGAACCGCTCTCCAACTGCCTGAACCACAGTCTAGCTATATCCGTTAAATAAAGGGGAAATCATGTGCCATGACTTCCTTTGATGCCTCTAGGACTTTCATGTGCCATATATATCTCATTATATGCATAGTTGGGTCAGACTTTCCATCATATACTTCCAGCATTGGTAGTTTAAACTCCGGTGTGTTACTAGCATTCCTGATATTAGGAGCAAATGGCCTCCAATTTACAACCTCCAGATCCCTATTCACCAATCCTCCATGCATAGCTCGCCTAATCATCTCTACAAACTTGTCATTGTCATCCATTGGTAGTATCCTATAATTGTTTCCAAACTGCCCCGCGAGTCCATGAGGGAATTCTAGAACGTACTCCTCTAGATGAGCATCCAAATTTCGATTCGTACCAAGCTCCATGGGATTGACTACAGGTTCTCCAGCATCGCGATCCACCAGACCCGAGGAATGCCCCCTTTGGGGATCGAGGCCGATCCCTCTAAGATGGCTGAGGACTGCCCCCGGCTGCTCTGTAACATTCCTTTGTCCAATAGCTCCATCTCCATGCTCCAGCGTCTGATTTCCAATGATTTTTGCTACTTCAATTCCTTGATCTAAGTTGCCATTAGCTCCTACTACAGTACTACTCTATTCCCTTGGTTCTGCGCTCCAGCTTGTCCAATCTATCAAAGTAGATTCTACATCATCTCCTCCTATCTTTTCAGCATCCTTTCCTACATAACATCCATCATCATTTCCATTTCATCCCAAGTGATGTAGATAGATGCTTGATTAGCTCCAGCTCCCGAAGAAGTCTTCTGACTCTCACCATGATAGCTCCTTTCCGGTAGCGCTTTCCTTGTCGATTATCTCACAAATGCTCCAAATCTAAGCTCTCTAGTTGATTCTAAATCGGAACTCCAAATCTGCGAGGGCTAGCTTTCTATGTGAAAGCACCAAAATTTTGGCGTCAAAAATGGCCAACAATACCCAGTTGTGTGAAAAAATCAATACCCAGTCAGAGATCTCAAATAATATAATGTAGAGAATATAAATTGAAGAATAATAAAATTAAAACATAGAGTAAGTAAAGAGAGAAATAGATTTATAGTGGTTTGACTGATTCCGACCTACGTCCACTCCAAAGATTTTCCTTTTATTCCTTTACACTGCTGATTACAGTTACAAATCCATGAAATCCATAAAATGAAAGAGTACGACTTAGGTAGAAGATAAAGTGAACCAGAAAGAAGATCCTTTTACCGATGCCATGCCCTGTATTTATAGGAGAAGATGTCAAAATATCTCGTTTAAACCCGGATCTGGAATCCCAAAGCCAAGACGAGTCTGCCCAGAAAGTTTGGGGCCCACCAAAGCCCATAATAGGGATCGAGGCCGATCTCTATTTTGGTGGAATCATGTGGTGCGATCCCTATGTGGGTCCCCCATGATGTTATCTTCTTGCTCTCCAAATTTCATGTTGATCGTACTTACGGATCTTGAGATATCGATCGATCATCTATGGTGTTTTCCTACATAGGGATAGGAGCCGATTCATACATAGGGATAGGGGTCGATCACTCTTACTTACTCCTTTGGGGTTGCAATCCCTATGGTTTATTCCTTGTGTTGTAGTATGCTTGTACTCCAAGTTTCATGTTGATAACGTCGGTAGATTTTGAGTTATTGACTGATCATTGCTGCAAATTCAACTAAACCAATCCTTGAATAGGGATAGGGTCCGATCCCTATAGAGGGATCATACTTGATCCCTCTAAGTTGCTCTATTAGTCATGTGATCCCTAGAGTAGACTCCTTAGGGCCCCCTCTCTTCTTATTCCCAAAGTTTCACTTCAATCTGCCTTGTGGTTGTTGAGTTATGGAGCGATCATCATTGATTTGTTGTGTGCATCCTATTCAATCTGATCCCTTTACTCCAATCCCTCTATTCCGATCCCCCTATTCTGATCCCTTTCCTAGGGGTGCTAGTTCCATACCTAGACATTTTTTAGTGTTGTTCATTCGAATCCATCCAGCTATTGTCTATAGTTCCAAACATAATCGATCTCCAATCCAAGTAACCATCTATCTAGGCTTTCTGCCTCGATGATCATGAAGTCTGTTGGGTTAAATCCGCCTGTATGCTGCCTTGGCAAAAGGCGGGTTAACAGTTCTCTTATGTGAAATTACAATGATGCAATTTTCCTAAGGAGGAGTCTGTAACAACCTGATATTGAAAAGCAATTAATTAAAATTAACATCAGAGAGTTAAATGATTAAATGGGTTTTAATAATAAAATGTGAACACTTTAAGATTTAAATGGTGAAGAATTTTTGAAGCTAAGAATTTGGATTGTAAAGTATTTTATAGTTATGATATGGGAAAAAGAAATTTTTTATTGCCGATATTTATTTATATTGAAATAAATCATTCGTTGGAGTAATTATTAAGTGAATTATTTAGGTATTAAATATTTTCGAAGTTATGAACTATTAATAAACGGTAATTTTGATTATTTTGAAGTTAAATTGACATTTATAAACTTAAAATGAATTTTAAAATAGATTAAAAGTGGTTGAATGGTTTTATATAGTTAAATAATGATAAATAAAAGAGTTTGGAATTTATTACAAAGAGAATGAATTTCTATTCAATTAGTTAGGCTAACAATTGATTTTTGTTATTATGGGCCTAATATTGCTATTTTGAGGTAATTAATTTTAAGTAAGAAAAATTATGGAGGTAAAATTTCAATAAAATTATACAATCTTGTGTAAACATGATTGTAAGTATGATTTTTTAGTGAGATTTGGATTCATTTTGGTTTGGTAAAAGTAATTGTTTTGCAAATGAAAGAAAAGAAGAATTAGTGAGTTATCTCATGGCCCATTAGCTCAAGACCTTATTCAATTCTTTCCACTTCTCTAGAGAATTCTAGAAACTTCTTCTTTTACCTCAAAAATCAATCCCTATACCTTTTTTTATCCCATTTTTCCATTTCTGTAACATTATCCAACCCTAATCCCCTTCTCCAAAATTCAATAATAAATCAAATAAATTTCCATAAATCATGAAATTTGAAACTAAGCTTCTCGACAAGATTCTACACCTTTCAAGTTTTGGTCGAGTCTAAGGTATGGTGGAAATAGTTGGTAAACGGGAAAGAGAGTTGTGACAACTCGCACCTTGATGGGCTCGAATTTTTGCTAATCGAAAACCCAAGTCCACTAGAGTATGAATCATTGATGTTTTGTATCCTATAATAAACAAAAGTATATCAGAGACCATCGATAAGTAGTCACAGCAGAATAAATAAATATAATAAAACATTTAGTTACCGACCAAGACTAATACCTCTAATATCTGGTATCTTTGTCAGTGTCGAACATGCATAGGGAAATCTATCCTTTCATCATTCTTGCCTTATACCAGTACCTGTCCATCAAAATCTATTCTGTGGGTTGTAATGAGGGAGATGCCAGAACAATGTTTTGGTGATTGGTAAATTACATATTTTATCCAAAACACAAGTTTATGTCGATTATTTCCCATTTCATGTTATGTCTATTATATAAAGCTTAGTTATTTTGACTTCATGTACGTGTACGATATGCCCAACATACTCGAGGTATGCAATAACTATATACTTTTGTGTATATATGCATTATGTGTGTGTTATACACCTTACATTCCCCCATGGAACAGGATACATTCCCCGCTAGTACCTATAACTCTACACCACGTTGACGTCCACCATTTATGTCTTAGCTGAATTGCTTGCATATACCAAGAAACATTCTATTGGTTCCTAATAACTGCATCACAATAATTTAGCTATAATCTACTTCATCTTAAAGACTCGTCTAAGGGTTATCTAGCCTTGCCTCCTAACTACAAACAAGATAACAAACAACTTTGGGGCGGTGCATGTCCCATACAGATCCTACACTAGTAGGAGGTGTAGTCCATTTACGTGTAACATATGTCTTTCTACTGACCGCTCCAGGACCGATGACGATCTCGGCCTATGTGTACAGCCTTACTCCTCGCATATATCATACCAACCTTGCTGACATAGCGTTGAGCCTACACTCACCGTCGCATTTAGATTACCTAATACAATCAAATAAATGCCCACTTGGTTACTTGATACTACCTATAAGGATTGAAGTAGACCCAACTTGACTGTTTAAGACTTCAAACCGAGGCGAACCCTCCTTTGGTATATTCCCTTCACCTATACGTGGACGTATATTCCCACGGTTTCTACAGCTGGAAATGTCCCACATTAGTACAATGTATACACAACTAGTGGTAGAGCCTTGTGAAAGGCAAACTTCTATTGTGCAACATTACCGACCTCGCATTCCAACCCTTACTAATGACTACATCATTCATAGTTAATTGAAATCATTTGTCTATATCTAATAATTCACACCGTTATAATGTATACTTGAGGTTATAAATTTTAACTGTATACTACCATGCCTTCTAAGTTCAATTATTAGTACTCAGACACTTTTACATGACTTAGTTTTCTTTAGTACTATTAAGTGTCGTTTAGTGCTTATTAATAGATTAAATACTTTTTGCTGATTGATTTCCAATTAATACCATTATATATGTTTTACTTTTCCTTTTTAATAAATAGCTACCTTTCTTTGATTACTCTACCTTTCCTAATTCCTTATTCTATTATCTTATTACCACTTTCATTGCTTATTGTTTATTTAATATGTTATCAAACCACATATATTAAATTAATGTAACACCCCATAAATTGAACGGTAATTAATTTAAAAGAAACTAATTAATAATCCTTCAAGCCAAAAATGGGATTTTCACAAACATCATAATTTAGTTATGAAACTTGCATCATTGTATTCATGGTGATTTTTAGACTAATTTACATATATAAAGTTTTTCGATCGGAGTGCAAATGAAGAAGTTATTAACATTTCAAGATTTCGAAATGGGAACAATTATATATGCAATTAAGGAAATAAATACAATTAATTAACGTTAATGGATTCTTAACATCTAAGCAAAGAATTAACATTAATCGAATGATAACAAAATCATATTAAATAATGTTTAAGAAGAAATATATGATCGCTTAACAAAACAAAGCAATCGGTCATCCCCTTATTGGGATCGGTCGACCGCTAGCGGTCGATCGATGGTAGTATAACAATCAACCGGTGTTGGATAGGTGGCGCATATTGAACCTAGGCTGAATGGCCTCGATTTAATATAATCTAATCTAACGGTTGGTACTAATTCGAACCTCTATAAATAGAGGCATATCCCCTCACTTTTCTTCTCATATTTTCTGAAACAACAGTAAAGCTCTACCATTTTCTTTTCTCCACAAAAATTCTAAAATCCGCATAAACTATAATCTGTTTGTTTATATAAGTGGAGAATAATAAAGAAGAAGAATTGTGTCGAATCGAATCACCAAAGCTAAGGTAAAATTTATGAATCTAAATCCAAATCTCTTCTCGGATCTAAATTCTAATAAATATGTACAAACTTTCAATACATATTTTGGTTAGAAGAAAAGGAGTCAAACAAGAATAACATGATTTAGATCTGGAGATTTGAAAGCTTAGAGGCGAGCAGAAATTATATATTTTAAATAATATTGGATTTACATCGTTGTAAATCTGTTTCATGTATGCCTAAATGTAAATTTTGAAATTATAGGCTTAAATATACTTATGTAATGAATTTGAGAACCATGCCTACATATTCTATGAATTACTAAATTTGATTAATATTGCATATTGTTTGTACCAAAATTGGGCACAACACTCTTCGGAAGGGTTTGAAGAGATAAAAATGAAGAAATTAAATGGAAAAGGAGGATTATCTGGCAAACACTTCAAAAGCAAATAAGAAAATACGCAGAAACACAGAAATTTAGAGTGGTTCGGCATATTGCCTACGTCCACTATGAAATTGATGGTTTTATTGATGTTTTCTCGATGATTACAACTGATTACAGCGGGTTACAGCGAATTAAAGTGATGAAATTCGAGTACAACAGCAGCCTTGTAGTGCAAAAATGTTTTCAGTAGAGTCTGGACGTTAAAGAGCCAAAAGATCCCTTTTCTGGAGGCTCTGGGATGCTATTTGTAGGTGTAGGATGCAAATATCTCGCTCAGATCTTGGGAGACCTCTTCTAGCACGTGAGCAGGCCCACGCGATCGATCCCACATGGTTTCGACTTGATCCGTGATCGATATGAATGAATTTTATATCGATCAAGATTTTACCCTATCGAGTTGAAATTTGGCATTAACATTCCTTAGGTCGTACGTAAGCTCCTGTGAAAATTTCATAGCATTTGGACTTGTGGATTGCGAGTTATGATCGATACGAATTAGACTCTTCGGTAGGATGTTCAGTTCGAATCGATCCTTCCGTATCGCTTTGTTCGAATCAATGTTGAGCACGCGCCTGTGAGTTGACATGGCGCTTGATTTCTAGATCGCTCCACTTTTGATGCTGAGTTGACTGAGTCATCCCAAGGTTCTTGCCTTGTTCGTATCGAAGACCGTTGCCTTGTTCGTATCGATGAAAGCTGCCTTTTTCGTATCGATAGATGCAGCTCAGTTCGTATTGATGGAAGTGACTCGGTTCGTATCGATAGAATTGACTTAGTTCGTATCGAGCACTGTGGCTCTGTTCGTATCAATTGTGTGGTCTTGTTCGTATTGATCGAAGTTGTTCCAACTTGATGGATATCTACAACTGATAATATGATGGATAAAAACAGATGGATGCGAGATGATATCGATGAATGAATACGAAGAGTCAACGCTGTATGGATACGAAGAAAGCCCTTTGGTCGATGGATACGAACAGTGCAGTTCTTCTGATCGATACGATATCGCGCGCCTCTGATCGATTAGAATAAGATCGATATGAAGTCAGATATCCCCTTGCTTCCTTATGGATACGAACAAGGTAGATATCGATGGATTCGAACAGATGGATGCATGAGGATGGATACGAAATGATGCGACTGTGTTGATTTCCTTAGTTTGCATCGATCATATCTTAAGCATACGAACTCTGATTGACTTGAAATTCGAAACGTTGGCTTTCATAGCTTCGCTTGTCATGTCTTGTCAATTGTGGCTAAATCCGGACTTGGACTAAATTCATCAATATCCATAGCAAACCTGCGTATAACCGATCTCCGGGATGGACTTTCCTCGGTTTCCAGTCAAGTTCTTGGTATCACGGCCTTGTCAAAAAGGCGGGATAACATTTTCCCCCCAAAGTACGTCTTGTGAAAACACGACGTGCTTTGTAAAGCTGCAATCTTCATTCTGAATAGTTCCATCTGACTTGTTAAACAGTAATAGTCTTCTCGTTGAAAGCTGTAATCCTTTGACTGACTTTCAGTAATATGAATTGTTGACTGCCAACTGCTGTAACGTGTACTGTTGTAACTGATTGCTGTATGATAGCGATTATTTGTTTGTTGTTGTAACCGTCATCAAGCGAATATCCAGTCCCCGCTATTCCTTTTTGATCATTTCGCATCGATGGAAAAAATTTAGGCTAAGGTCTCAATTTACTTTGTATCGATGGATGCGAGTCTCTGTGGACTCCAGAGCAATGGATACGAAATTACGATTTCGTACTGATGGAATCCTCACTGATGGATACGAATAGATGGGCGCTTCGTATCGATGGAGTCACATAGTTCCATTGCAATTTGGTTGTTCCTTTCGCATCGATGGGTCGATGGATATGAAAAACGGTTTTCAAGATCGGCTATAGGTGGATTCGAAGAGAACTCTTTGTACCGTTATGGCTCTAACCGTTCCAACCGGTTCAACTAACTGGGAGACGAATCGTCCCTTCCTATTGAGTTCGAGTCCATATAAATACCTTTTGGACTTAACCAAATTCTTCACTTGCTTTCTAATTTTTAACCTCCCTTCGTATCGATCGAAAACACGAGAAAGAGAAACAGCCTTCGCTCCCCCAATCAAACTAATTTCTTAAACTCGTGCAACTGCATCTTGACTTAGGTAAATAGTCAACGAATTCATGTTGAAAATGACGTGACTCAAACTTTAACGTAGTCTAACCCAAAGCCGTTGCCGATTCCGTCATTGTTGGTGCCGGGATTTGGTCGGAATAAGTTCGAGAAGGAGCAATGGTGTATCAACTGCTTGGGGAAGAAGGAGTAAGGAGAGGTACGAGAAGGAACTTTCGTATCGATATATGGCAAAGGGAGGAATCGCATCGATCTGAGCACGACGAAGCTTTGTATCCAATCGAAGGAAATGTTTCGTTTCGGTTGATGATAGATTCTTCGTATAGATGAACTACTGGTGGCATTCGCATCGATGGATACTCAATAGCGTTCATATCGATATGCGTAGAAATATATGAATTTTGGGACTGGAGACTGATAATTCGATCGACATGAATTTCTATGTGTGGATCGACACGAAAGGAAGAATACTTCATCGATACGAATGGATGTGCAATGATCGATACGAATTGCTACTTCCTGGATCGATACGAATTACGACTCTGATGGATCGATATGAATTACACCCTAGGTGTCCGATCCATGTCTTGACCGTGATGGACACGAATATTTTGCATAATTGAACACTTAACTCTAGCGAGCTTTAATCTGACATAATTGGATTTGACCGTTGAACTGTATATTTGACTATCCTTCGAAGCTCGTCGATGGAACCGCAACTTAACAAAATTCAATAAACTCTAACTTGGATCGATCGCTTAAGTCTGGATGGCACGGTTGTGACGGTCAGCGATGACGATCACTCCAGTTGAATTTCAAAGTCTTGTCGTTCGAATGTTTTCTTTAAATCCATAGAAATTCTTTAAGTAATATGTAGCACTACACTGCACAACACATTCACGCACTTCACACTAGGGAACACTCTAGTTTTTATTGTCTAATGATGGTTTCTAATAAGTTGATTAGCTATGGAATCCACAAGTTCACAATAGCAAGAGTTTCAGGATCCATCTCCTTTTTTCTTAGAGGTTCCGGCCATCGCGGCCGAAGTTATAGACCCAGCTCCGGATGAGTATCCTGGAGCAACTTTTATTGCAAACCCGCAAGATTCAGTACCGTCCAACGTATTGGAAGGCATGTTGGGATGTATATGTCTAAGGCACCATTTGTCATTGGACGATGTTCTATTACCGGGACCAAATGATAGACCGCATGCTCCCTCAGAGGGGTTTACTGCCTTCAACCGCCATGCGTGCACAGCAGGAACACTTCCTCCTTTCAACCAATACATTAGGGAAGTGTTGTCTTTCCTCGGAATTGCCCCATCGCAACTACATCCCAATGGATATGCTCTGCTAAATAGTTTATTTATTGTATTCATGGAGCATCTCTTTCGGCCACCGGCTTCCATAGAGATTAGATATCTTTTTAACATCAAGAGTAGAGGAGACAGCCCATCTTTTACATTCCTGGAGGCGGCCAGGAATTGTCAAGTAGTAACCGGATCCTGGACAAGGCTGAGTTACTTTAAAACAGAATGGTTCTATGTCCGGTGCCCTCCAGGATTTGCCAGTCGATGGTTAGTCAAACGTAAGTGTTACAATCTTCTTCAAGAGTTATCCAGATAATAGTAGTTGATGTAAACTAATATATTCTTTTCTTACAGCCACCATTTCACGACCTAAAGGTGGATACTTCAAAGAAATAGTAAGAGTCCTTCAAGAAGTTCTAAGTGAAATGAGGGACATCGATTCGGTTCTAACCGACAGAAATTTGAGAATCGTCGGACTGATTGAGCGGAATCAAAGCATAAGGCTTGAAGGGACACTGAGGGCAGCCCCGAAGAAGCGGTTGAAACGCAAAGCACTCGGGGTCGTAATAACTGAAGGGGTTGACGAAGAGAGAACGCCCATGGATGATGAACTTGTAGCCGGGTCTTCGGTCGGATTTCAAGCGACAAAAGGAAGAAGAAAAGACAAGGCTGCTACTTACAAACGTCCTAAGTCTTCGAGGTGGAAATTAGTTGTGGTTTCCTTGCCGGTTCCCAGCATTAGAATCTCGAAGGCTCCTTCCTCGCCAACATAGAGTCCTTTTGTAGGGCTTGCCGATATTCCGATTCCGGACTACGTATCACTTCAACACGACACCGGGTTAGAGGAGCTTGATAGTGCTCTTGACCTAATCGAGTTGCTTCCTATAAGTGCAGCCGACATTTCCGATTGGTCGGGGGGGTCGCACATACATACACACTTCACGGCACTACACGATTTCCAATCATAAGTTATTCAATTCAAGAAACCACTAAGTCTGCTTCTCTTTCTTTTTTACAAATACGATGTCTGGACGAGGGTCAATGTTAGGAAGTCTTCATTCAGCTTGCCGATCTTCTTTATATTATGAGTCACGCATGAGGGAGGAAGATAGAGACCGCGATCGCAGGTACTCTAGCCAGGAACGTCGTGAGAGAGATAGAGATAGGGACTACAGATATCGATCCCGATCCCGCTCTCCTCCTCCTAGAATTCCCGCCCAACCTTCGGGCCAAGGAAGATGGCCGGTAGAGCCCCCTTGTTACAACCTGTTGAATCATGGATTTTGATTCATGACAACGTACAATAATTAGTAAGAAGAAGCAAAGAAGATGCGACTACTGACCGAAGGAGATATGCTAGCACTTTGGAGATTTCAAGGCCACATTGTGTAATTGTGTTAGTACATGTATATTGTGTTTGTAGAGTAGTTATTTTTGTTAAAATCTATCCTCAAAATCTCTCACAAACATCAAGCAATTATCCACCTTCATCGAAATTTTAAATAAGTTGGAAAATATGCATATATATGCACAAACAGCCAGAGCAGTCGATTGGTGCATTTCAACCAGTCGACTGGTTCAGCAGTTTGTTCATATATATGCAAACATGCACATAAAACGTGCACACGCCTTCTTCGACCAGTTGGCTGGTATATTTTGGCCAGTCGACTCCTGTATTCCAACAGTCATTATTTCTGAAAAGACACCTCCTTTGATGAAGAGTCTCAATCCATATTTCTTTTAAATAGTTGCTTCTTTTGATAAGAACTATTCGTGAATGGTTATATCTCTTAGACAACTATATAAACACGTTAGTTCTACATCAAAATCATAAATTCAATTATTGCTTTCTGATCTTACTCTCTAATATTCTTTTTTGCTCTATAAGGCTATCATATACTTCCTTCAATCCTTATTCACATTCACACATTTAAGGATTAGATTATAGGAAGTTTTGTACATCATTGACTCATTAGTATTATTAAGAACACAAGAAGTCAGAAACTAATTTGTATTTATTATTGATCTGTTCTGCTGCTCGGGTTAAGTAAAGACCTCTTCTGTTGCTGAGGCAAAATCCTGTTCTGCTGCTCAGGTCCTTGTTCGGCTGCTCAAGGGTTGTATAAACCTATTCCTCCGGGTTAAGTGAGGGTATTGTTAGTTGGTTAATTCTAGAAGGAGTCTGGGACTGGATGTAGGACGGTGCTCCGAACCAGTATAAAAGTCTCTGGTGTCTTTTTTATTATTTATTGCTATTATCACTTATTAGTTTATATTTCCGCACTGTTTAATTATTCTATTCCATATAGCACGATCCGTACAAACTTTCATTTGGTATCAAAGCAAGGCATCCTATAACCGTTACACGGTTATTTGATACTTTGCTAATATGGAAAGTAACACTAGCACTGTCACTAACATTAGTTTTACTGAAGGTCAATCTATAGCACAACCTCCATTCTTCAATGGCATGAACTACAATTATTGGGCTACACATATGAGAATCTATATGCAATCTAATAGTTTGAATCATGGAATATTTCACAAAAAGTATACACTCCTTCTATTGGAGAATACTCTACATGGAGTAATACACAAAAATTAGATGCAACTGCCAATGCTAAAGCAATGAATATGTTATTTTGTGCTTTAGAGAAAAACGAGTTTAATCGTATTAGTATGTGTGAATCTGCGTATGAAATATGGCGTACACTTAAGATCACACATGAAGGAACTAATAAGGTTAAACAAAGTAAGATCTCTATGCTTAAAAATCAATTTCAAAACTTTAGGATGAAGCAAGATGAATCAATTAATGACATGTATTCTAGATTTCAAGACATTTACCATTCACTATTAGGACTAGGAGAAAAATATACTGATTTTGATATTGTTTCGAAAATCCTTAACTCTTTAACGGATGAGTGGGAAAGAAAAGTATTAGCTATCGAAGAAGCTAATGATCTCTCTACCATGAAACCAGAAGAGTTAATAGGAAATCTAATGTCCTATGAAGTAAATTTGCAGGCAAAGAGAGTACAGGCACAAGATAAAAAGAATATAGCTTTTCATGCACAAGAAGAAGAAGAAGGTTCTAATGATGAAGATCTTGCATTCATTGCCAAAAATTTCAAAAAATTTTTGAAATTTCGAAAAATTAACAAAAATAATGGCAAAAGAAGTTTCAATAACGGATCCAACGAACCATCAAACTTTGCTCTAGAATGCTATAATTGTCATAAGAAAGGTCATATTCAAAAAGATTGTCCAGAACAGAAGAAAAACTACAAAAACAAGAGCAAGAAGGACAATTACAAAAGGAAAGCTTTCTCAGTAACATAGGATGATTCAGATTCCTCTTCATCATCTGAAAGTGAAAGCGACAATGACACTGAATAAGCTAATGTATGTTTTATGGCTACAGATAATGAGGTTAGTGATTTTACTTTTGAAGATTTAATTGAGATTAATTCAGAACTCTTAGACACTCTTAAAAATCTCAAAAGAAAATATAAGGAAACTCGTAAAAATCAAAATAAAGCAGAATTCGAAAAGGATATGCTTAAAGATGAGAAGAAAATACTAGAGGAAGAACTTGAAAATCTTCAAAAATCATTCTCTAATGTTAATTCTC
This sequence comes from Allium fistulosum, assembly GCA_030737815.1. Classification (NCBI taxonomy): domain Eukaryota; kingdom Viridiplantae; phylum Streptophyta; class Magnoliopsida; order Asparagales; family Amaryllidaceae; genus Allium; species Allium fistulosum. The sequence goes on from CM060901.1 coordinate 642,410,578, forward strand.
AACTTACCTTATTAAGTCAAGAAATTGAAACTCAAAAGGAAAAGAATGATGCTTTAGTTCTTGAAAATCACGAGTTAAAGACTAAAGTTAAAATGATTGAATTAGACAATATTAGTCTTAAAAGTAAGTTAGAAGATATTACTAAAAATGTCTCTAACTTCAATAAAGGAAGAGAAAATTTGTCTAAAATTATTGAAAATTCTCAACCTGTTTCAAGTAAAAGAGGTCTAGGATATGTTAAGAAATCAATGGCTCCACATAAAATAGAAATAAATGGAGAAAAGATTCTAAAAGTAAGACCACAAAAGATAATTAAAAAAGGACCAGTTCAAAAACTATAAAAATATGGATTCCTAAAACAAACAACAGTTTGATTAGGAAGAAATATATAAACTCCTTTTTTGAATCTGTATACAAAAATGAAAATTATATTATTAAAGGGAATACTGAACCCTCTTGGGTTTGGTTTCCTAAGACCTAACTCTTAGGACCCTATAAGAAAAGTGGGTACCAATGTTATTTTCTTATTTTTTGCAGGTCCCACTCAAAAAGAGAGGAAAATGGATATTAGACAGTGGTTGCTCAAAACACGTGACAGGAGACAAAGATATGCTATCAAATATTACTTACTCAGATGGAGGCTCTGTCACTTTTGGAGACAATTCCAAAGGATTTATCATCGGCAAAGGCGATGTGAGCAACAAGGGTACATCTAATTTACCTCTTATTTCAAATGTTTTATTAGTTAAAAATTTGAAACATAATCTTTTAAGCATTAGCCAATTGTGTGACAAATGATTCAAAATCACATTTTCAGAAAATAAATGTAGTATTTTTGATCAAAATGAAAATCTTATTTTCGAAGGTAATAGAGACAGAAATATTTATGTTCTTAATATGAAAATAAATCATAATTCAGATATGTGTTTAATAGCCAAAGAAAATGATCCTTGGTTATGGCACAAACGTTTCTGTCATATTAATTTCAAAGCTATAAATAAACTTTCTAAAAATGATTTAGTAAAAGGTTTACCTAAAATGAATTTTAAAGTAAATCATATTTGTGATGCATGTCAAATAGGAAAATTAACTAAGTCATCTTTTAAATCTAAAAAGGTTATTTCAACAGTACAACCACTAGAATTACTAAACATGGATTTATTTGGACCAACTCAAGTACAATCCATAAATCATAGTAAGTATGTGTTTGTAATTGTTGATGATTTTTCTAGATATACTTGGACTATTTTTATGAAAAACAAAAGTGATACTTTTGAGTATTTCAAAACTTTTGTCAAAAGAATACAAAATTTCAAGGATTTAAAAATAAAAAATATTAGAAGTGATCATGGTGGTGAGTTTGAAAACGAAGCTTTTGAACATTTTTGTAAAAAGAAAGGAATAATACATAATTTTTCTTTTCCTCGAACTCCTCAACAAAATGGAGTAGTAGAACGGAAAAATAGAACTTTACAAGAATATGCAAGAACTTTGTTAAATGGAAGTACGCTACCAAAACATTTCTGGGCAGAAGCAGTTGCAACAGCCTGTTATGTATTGAATCGTGTTTCTATTAGACCACTAACCAAGAATACTTCTTATGAATTGTTCTATGGAAGAAAACCAAATATTTCTTATTTTAAAGTTTTTGGTTCCAAATGTTTTATCTTAAATACTAAAGATCAGCTTGGCAAATTTGATCCAAAATCTGATGAAGGAATCTTTATTGGATATTCAGATCGAAGCAAAGCATATCGAATTTTTAATAAAAGATCAAAAATTATTGAAGAAACATTACATGTAACTTTTGATGAAAATTTTATTACTAAACCAAGTATAAAAGATGATGAAGAATTTTCTGAAAATATCACAAATACTGAAACTACAAATTTTGAGAATTTTGAAAACACTGTTCATAATGAAAATCAAATTGATAATCCTGTTCAAATAGAAATAAGATCTCCACCTCGAATTTTACGGGATCATCCTGTTCAAAATGTGATTGGAGAAATTAATTCAAATGTTAGAACAAGAAGTCAATTGAATCAAATGGGTCATGTAGCTTTTCTCTCTTCAATTGAACCTAAAAATATTAAAGAAGCCTCTACTGATGATTATTGGATTATCGCTATGCAAGAAGAACTAAACCAATTCGAAAGAAATGACGTTTGGGATTTAGTTCCAAGGCCTAGTGATCAATCAGTCATTGATACAAAATGGGTCTTCAAAAATAAAGCTGATGAACTTGGAAATATCACTAGAAATAAAGCTAGATTAGTTGCACAGGGATATAATCAAAAAGAGGGAATTGACTATGAAGAAACGTTTGCTCCGGTCGCTAGATTAGAAGCAATACGTATCTTATTGGCCTATGCATGCTTTCATAATTTTAAACTTTATCAAATGGATGTTAAAAGTGCATTTTTAAATGGTTTTATAAAAGAAAATGTTTATGTTGAACAACCTCCTCTATTTATACATGAACAATTTCCAGACCATGTTTATAAGTTAAAGAAAGCTTTATACGGTCTTAAACAAGCACCTCGTGCCTGGTATGATCGTCTCAAAAGTTATCTTATAAATTCTGCTTTTGAAATTGGGAAGGTTCATCAAACTCTTTTTATCAAAAGAAATAAAAAGGATATTTTAGTTATTAAAATATATGTTGATGACATTATTTTTGGGTCTACTAATGAAAAACTATGTAAAAAATTTTCAAACATAATGACCAAAGAATTTGAAATGTCCCATATGGGTGAATTAAATTATTTTCTTGGTTTACAAATTAAACAACTTGACAATGGTATCTTTTTAAATCAAGAAAAATATTGTAATAATTTAATCAAACGTTTTGGTATGGAAAATACTTCTGCCAAACCAACTCCTATGATTACAACAATACATCTAGAAAAAGATGAGAATGGAAAAAGTGTTGACCAAAAATTATATCGAAGCATGATTGGATCATTACTTTATTTAACTACTAGTAGACCAGATATAATGACGAGTGTTTGTTTATGTGCACGATTTCAAGCAGATCCTAAAGAATCACATATGAGAGCAGTAAAACGAATTTTACGGTATCTTAGTAAAACCAAGAACTTTGGACTCTTTTATCCTAAAGAATGTTCTTTCGAATTAGTGTCCTATAGCGATGCTGATTTTGGAGGAAGTTGAACGGATAGAAAAAGTACAAGTGGGACTTGCCATTTTATTGGACGGTCTCTTGTATCTTGGTTTAGTAAGAAACAAAATTGTGTTTCACTATCTACTTGTGAAGCAGAATACATATCTGCAGCTTTAGCATGTGCTCAAGTCATATATATGCAACAAACACTTAAAGATTTTGGTTTCGACCTATCTAAATCAACAATGTATTGTGATTACTCCAGTGCTATAAATTTATCCAAAAATCCAGTTAATCATTCACGAACAAAACATATTGACATTCGTCACCATTTTCTTCATGATTGTATTGAAAAGAATATAATAGATTTAGATTTTGTTCCTATATAAAATCAATTGGCTGATATTTTTACTAAACCTTTAAATGAAAATTCTTTTATTAAATTTAGACGAGATCTTGGTATCGTCTCTCTTAAAGATATATAATTTTAAAATTATTTATATACATTTTTGTATATTCAAAAATATACTTTCAATTTTCACAAATTTTGTATAAAAATTTCAAAAAAAATGTTTTTTAGCTAACAAGACTCGAACTTGGGTCTCTCAGCTGGTACCCTCATGCACTTACCAGCTAAGCTATGTGTATTTCTTGCTTTCTTATGTTTTCTGTTTTATAACATCTTTCAGTTATTTTTTTAACTACCTATTTCCTTTGTTTTCTCCCCATCACTCTTTTTCCGGTAGAAATTTTTTTAACTTTTCTAACCATCTATACTTTCTGAAGTTTTCCCCTATATATATACTCTCTATTTGTATATTATCCTCACATTCTCTTTTGCAAACAAAATTACAGCCTTCTTTCACTTATTCCAAAACAATGACTCTAGAATTCTTCTTGGCAACTATTATCATTCTTATGGCTTCTAACCACAACTCTTCTGATGAACCATCATGCGAAGATTTTTCAACACCATCTTCTGCATATGATTCCTCTGATTCTCATTTACCCACTCCAACTCCTAGAAACCATACCGGATATACTCCGGAAAAGAAGAAGTCTAAGGCAGTTTTTGTTCTTCGGTTCCCCGGATACTAAACAAAAGATAGATGATATGCATCACTATCAACGGGAAATAGTTGAACTTAACCGTGAAATGTATTACGAGCAGAAAACAAATACAAGACGTCTTCAGTTTCTTGCGGATATCAGATCGAAAATTTGTGGTTGTTCTACATCTAACGTACATCAACCAACATCTTTTCATCCCCATACTTCTCAACCGTCTTCCTCTCATTATAATCCATGGGAGCCGAGTCCTCAACCTCCTCCAGTCTCTCCAAATTATACGTCTCGGAATAAGATTTGGTCTCCTCTCCAACCATATATTGATAATACCAAAATAGAACCAGGAGAGGAAACCACACCAAAGACAACTCCAAAGAAGTCTCCAAGGAAGACTCCAAAGAAATCTCCCAAATGATTTCTTACTATGTTTGTATTTTTTCCCTAAATTATGTTTTATATATTTTGTTTCATTATAATTCTTTGTTTCAAATAATATATATTTTTCCTAATGTTCAAAAATCTCAACCAAAGATGAAATGAGTGTTGGACATACTGTTATTATGTATGAAAATCTCCTATTATATATATATATATATATTTGTACACAATTTAGATATATGGAATTTTACAAGTCACAGAATCTTTGCACACAAAAAAAATTCCAGGAGTCGACTGCCCATGTTCAACCAGTCGACTGCTTTAACATTGTTTGCTCTCTGGTTTCCTTATCCAGTCAAAAAAGTTACACCAGTCGACTGGTTTACCTAAGCATCTTCTCAGGTTTGCTTAAACAGCCGACTGGATATCACTCACCAGTCGACTTCTGGGACTTCGTGGTTAAAATTTTCTGCAATCCGACTCAACTTTTCACCCTACCACCCAATAGCTTTTTGCCACCTCATCTACATCTCTTCATAACCGATTCATTCTTCTTCATTTTCCAAATTTCAAAACCCTACCACCGCTTCAACTATCTTCAAATTGCACTACAATGGCACCTCCCAAAACCAAAAAATCAAAAACTTCATCTTCTTCCATTCAACATCCCATTGATACATACATTGCTCAGTGGTTGTATGATGCTACTGCCATACAACGATGGAGGAAATTGAAAAATGTTCCAATTCTAGAGAGCTCCTTTGTTGTTTTCCCGGATTTCTCAGCCTACAGTCTTCTCAACATTGCTAGGCAGGCCATATTAGAATCTCTACTCGACTATGAAAAGAACAAGCTTCCAATAAATCACATCATGGTTAAACTCTTTTTGGCTAACTTGAATTTGGGTCACCAAGATCCAAGAGGTCACCAAGATAATTGCATTTGGAGCTTAGTATGTGGCAAGAAGGTGTTTCTCCCAATTGATCGTATTGGTCATATTCTTGACACACCAACGGATGGGATTAATCTTCAAGAAGTTGATTGTGTAGTTCATACCCGAAATGAAGTCATTCACCGTTTTATAGAAGATAATTCGGATGGTACAAAGTCGATTGGTCTTCGTCCCACCACCAGATTACTTCATCGGGCAATGATGCGATCTATTCTTCAACGAACCGGCACTTTTGATCAGGTTTATCAAGAAAATTTTCGTGCTTTGTATGCTATATATGATGGTAAAGACATTAATTGGATTCAACTCATAGTAGACGAGTTACTCGGCTTCAATCAAGGTGCTATGAAACGTATTTTCTATGCTGAGTACATAATGCGTTTACTTAAACATTGTGACGTCCCGGAACCAGATTCCGAAATTTCTACCATCGGGATTCTTAATGCAAAAACTATAAAGTTCATGAAGTTGCCTCCTCCCACTCTTCGCATTATGCCCTATGCAGATTGGCTTGCACGTGCACAATCAAGACAACCTCAACAACCACCAGTCGCTCCTTCTCAATCTTCAAGGCCAAGCGATGTTCGCATTCCCTCTGCAACTCTCTCAACAAAAGAATCAATGGATATAGTTGCTCGGAATCAATTCCTTCTAGAAGCTCGTTTGAAAAGAATGGATGCTAAGATAGATAAGAATTTCGATAAGGTAAAATCATTCTTTGTCAAATTATGGAACGCAATTTCATGCTCTTCATCAAGTCCTCATGCTACTCAAGATCCGGGAAAGCGTCCTGCACCTCAATTCACATGGAGCACTTCAGATGAAGCTACTAGTTCTTCTCCAAGTATTGGCGGACCTCCTTTTGAACCACAGCACAAAAGCAAAGGGAAAGAAATTCAAGAAGAAGAAGAGGAAGGAGACGATGAGCAAACGGATTCCGACTAATCATTCATGGTTATCTCTGGTGTTGGTTTTTGGTATTTTTGTTTATTATTCACTGCTTTGCTATTTTAAGAGACTTGTATAATTAGTCTCTCTATGACTACTGCTACTACTACTACCTGGTTCTGTTCATATTTCATATTTTATATGCTACCTAGTTATGCAATGCTTCTATTTTTCCTTTTTGTAGATGACAAAAGGGGAGAGACATAGGTGGACTAACATTTTATTTGCAGGAAAACGATAGCCATTTATTCAGGAGGAATAATAAATTCAGGGAGAGTTTATATTCTTTTGCTACGACATATATATTTTCCTTATACAGGTTGTCATCAATCAAAAAGGGGGAGAATGTTTAATCATGGATTTTGATTCATGACAACGTACAATAATTAGCAAGAAGAAGCAAAGAAGATGCAACTACTGACCGAAGGAGATATGCTAGCACTTTGGAGATTTCAAGACCACATTGTGTAATTGTGTTAGTACATGTATATTGTGTTTGTAGAGTAGTTATTTTTGTTAAAATCTATCCTCAAAATCTCTCACAAACATCAAGATATTATCCACCTTCATCGAAATTTTAAATAAGTTGGAAAATATGCATATATATGCACAAACAGCCAGAGCAGTCGACTGGTGCATTTCAACCAGTCGACTGGTTCAGCAGTTTGTTCATATATATGCAAACATGCACATAAAACGTGCACACGCCTTCTTCGACCAGTTAGCTAGTATATTTTGGCCAGTCGACTCCTGTATTCCAACAGTCATTATTTCTGAAAAGACACCTCCTTTGATGAAGAGTCTCAATCCATATTTCTTTTAAATAGTTGCTTCTTTTGATAAGAACTATTCGTGAATGGTTATATCTCTTAGACAACTATATAAACACGTTAGTTCTACATCAAAATCATAAATTCAATTATTGCTTTCTGATCTTACTCTCTAATATTCTTTTTTACTCTATAAGGCTATCATATTCTTCCTTCAATCCTTATTCACATTCACAAATTTAAGGATTAGATTATAGGAAGTTTTGTACATCATTGACTCATTAGTGTTATTAAGAACACAAGAAGTCAGAAACTAATTTGTATTTATTATTGATCCGTTCTGCTGCTCAGGTTAAGTAAAGACCTCTTCTGTTGCTGAGGCAAAATCCTGTTCTGCTGCTTAGGTCCTTGTTCGGCTGCTCAAGGGTTGTATAAACCTATTCCTCCGAGTTAAGTGAGGGTATTGTGAGTTGGTTAATTCTAGAAGGAGTCTGGGACTGGACGTAGGACGGTGCTCCGAACCAGTATAAAAATCTCTGGTGTCTTTTTTATTATTTACTGCTATTATCACTTATCAGTTTTATATTTCCGCACTGTTTAATTATTCTATTCCATATAGCACGATCCGTACAAACTTTCACAAACCATCTTCGCATGCTCCTCGGTCCGAGTCGCAGCGCCATAGAACTGAGGTTGAGCCTCCCGTCGTTGTTGAGCAAGCTATCACTGAGCCCACTGGGGAAGGGGCTATCAAAATTGCTCAGCTAAGGAAAGAGTTTCCAAACATATGCTTTGACGGCTACATTTTTCCCTCTCATCTAAAGAGAATCCCATCGGAAGCGGAGAACACAATGCATGATTACATTTATGACATTTACTCCCAGTACAAAGAGTGGGTGAAGGCGGTAGAGAAAGCATCAAAGGTGGCCTTTGAGCGGGCTAAAATAATGGGAAAAGTTAGAATCTGATCTCACTCAGAAGGGCCGCATCGTCCAAGTGCTTACTGATGAAGCTGAGTCCTCTTGGAAATCAGAGATAGAGGCCACCAAAAAGGCCGATGAGGCGAACTTGGCCATAGAGAGGATGAGGCAGACACACTATGCCTTGGTGGAGCAGATGGGTCACCGAAACACCACTGTCACAGCTGAACGGGACGCCGCTCTAAAAGAACTTGTTGAACTTAAAGCTAAATATTCCAAAATCATCAAGGAAAAGGATGACGCAAACAAAGCCGCCCAGGAGGCGTGTGAATAGGCTGTCGTGCTTCGGGGCGAACGGGACGCGGCCACGGCTAAGGTCCGAGTGGTGGAGACTAAGGTCGAGGAGAAGGTTGGAATGACTGAGTCTAGGCTAGAGGCTGATATCGAAGATCTCCTCATTGTTTATAATGCCAATGTTTTGAGGCACAGAGATCTAGCCTGGCTCGACAACTACCTGACTCATTTATATAATGCGTGGGACCGATTGGTTGAGGAGGAGAAGGCTATGCATCTGGGTGAATCAATCGATGAGTTTGAGCTTGAGAATCGTATGTTAAACGAAAATAAACAAAAGATTCTCCACGAGTCGATGATTTTACATGAAAAAGAAAGGCTCGGCACCCAACATTTGGAGGTCGGAGAAGGTTCAGGCATTGAGCATCATGATGTGAGTGATGAAGTTCCTGCGCCAACTCAGCCTGAATCTGCACATGTGGTTGATCCCCAGCCCATTCCTGCCTATAATCCGGATCAGTCGCAGCTATCTCCGGCCAGAGAACAAGTTTCTGAGGCTGTTAGCCGTCCACAAGCCAAATTGAGGAAGGTATTCTGAAAATTCTAGATGCTTATCTGAAATCGGAGTCGTCATCCAAATTAAGTACTAATAGTTCTTCTTTTGTTTTTATCCAGTGATTGATGCTGCACCGCAACGACCACGGCATCGACTGTAGGAACACAAGGGTGCACTCTGGTTTTCGATGAACAGATGATGGAGGAACTCCTCGGTCATCACAGCGATCCTTTTGCGGACCTGCCATTTGTTATGGGTGGAAGCGCACCTGCTACTGGCTCTTCAATGCCAACCACTGATGCTTCCAACGAGGCCCAAGCAATTCGTGAAGAAGAAATATTGGCCGAAATTGATGCTGAAATGGAGGCAGCGGCTCATGGCGGTAGTTTTGGAGGTGGGATGGCGGCACTTGATCCAGCTCCATTAAGGATGATATCACCTGGTGGTACAGTTATTGACACCAACGCGCCTATCCCGCCTCCTATAGTCGATCTGGTTCCTCCGACTCTGCCTTCAGGGAACATTCCCGTGCACTTGAGCTCGGATGAGGAAGTTGATATCATGCCCCCTCCTGGAGATCAGCCGCCGAAAGGCAAAGGCTAAAAAAGAAAGATAAGTGGCAGCTCCAGTGGGTTAACACCGAAAAGGAAGCCGAAAAAGAAAACGAAGTAGAAGTGCGTCTTCGGTTTTTTTGGTAGATAGATAGGAATTTATCTTCGTTTTTATTTAGTAGGCCGTGTATAGATGCGGGTTTGGCCCCCGCTAGTAGAAATTTATGGGACCAACTTGTACATAATTTCTTTTCGCAAATAGTTGAAATGAAACTTTATTTTGCTTTGAACTCGATGTGTGTTTATTTGCTTAAGTGTTCCGGCATTTGAATTCCTTGTTCAGTACACTTGTGCAGTTTCAACATTTGAATCTCGTTTGAGTTCATCCGTCAAGTCTTAAAATCACGGCCACAAGTCACGATTGGACATCAAGTTGAACTCCGATACTGTACTGCTTTAGTCAATGATTGACACTTAAGTTCTACCCCCAGTTTCAGGGATGAAGTTTAAAGATCGGCTAGCGGTCGTATTTCGCTGTCAATGCAGCATGCTTAGCATTGTTGGATTGATGTTGAAACAAGGGGATTTTGAGTGGTTGAGTCACACTCACTCTTTTATTGATGATTGTATCCATGCTCCGGGGACTTAAGTTATTTTCACGAGTTATCATCCATGTTTGCTTGGCACTTTTCATTTCGTCCGCACTCTGGGGACTTAAATAAATTCGTGGCCGCTCAATCACACCCGACTTGAATTTATACTCCGGTCCGTGCTCTGGTGACTTAGAGTCGATTAACATTTTATAATCCAGTCCACGCTCTGGGGACTTGGAGTTGGTTGACGTTTACTTTTCGGTTCACACTCTGGGAATCTGGATCGTTTCGATGTCTATACTTCGGTTCGCACTCTGGGAATCCGAAGTTAGGTGACGTTTTATACTCCAGTTCGCACTTTGGAAACTTAGAGTTAGTTGATGTTTATACTCCGGTTCGTATTCTGGGAATCCAGAGTTGGTAAACAGAAGGTCAGTCACATCTATTGTTCATTTTTGAATTTCGCTCGCACTCTAGGAAAGAAAGGTGTATCAGGATCGTGGATGGTCAGATCACATCCACCCTGAGTTAAAAAGTGAGGTCGTTAAGTGGACGGGTCCACCCTCCTTAAACTTGGTTCAAATACGGGAGAAGTTGTTTGGCGGACAGATCCACCCTCTTTGAAATCATATTTGTAAGTTTATACTCCAGTTCGCACTCTGGGAATCTGGAGTTGGGTGAAGGATTGTCGTGTATCGATCCTTTTTTGACTTTGGTGTGATGGCTTGTCCCCGAGCTCGAGTTTCACTTAGCGAGTGACCGGTCATATCACAGTCATTCCCTATTTGAATAAATTCCACCGTATGATGGAACTTATCTCTCCGTGCATAGTGATGATTATATGAGGTATTTCAAGTAAATCATAGCTCTGGCTCGAAGAGATTGCATTTTATTGTTAAAATAAGAAAATACGACAAAGTCAGTTGCCTTATTACAAATTCTAATTTCAAAATGCAGAAACAAATTGCAAATGAAAAATAGACTAAATAAATAAATAGAGCCTGTTATGTGTAGTAGCGACGGAGAATCTCGCTATTCCAGGCTATCAGAAGAGTGAGACCGTCAACGGTCGATAATTTGAATGTGCCATCTCCGAGCTTTCATTCAATAACATATGGTCCTTCCCAATTTGGCTTCATATGCGAAAGGACCGGATAAATTCTTTTGAGTACGAGATCACCAAGTTCAAAGGTTCGGGGTCGACCTTGGCATTGTATAATCGGGCGACTCGACTTCGATACGCGGCTGCCCTCAAATCAGCCTCTTCACGCTTCTCATCCAATAAATCGAGAGATTCAGCAAGTAATATAGCATTTGTCTTTGGATGGTAGTATGTCACACAATGAGAAGGCACTTCTAATTCGACTGGAATAACAGCTTCTGAACCATAAGAGAGAGAGAATGGAATGTGACCGGTTGTGGACTTGTGGGTGGTACGGTAGGCCCATAAGGCTATAGGAAGTTCATCGACCCATTTGCCCCCGGCTTTTTCTAGTCGTTTCTTCATAATGGATTTTATAACTCTATTAACAGCTTCAACCTGTCCATTTGCTTGAGGGTGTGCGACTGTGGAGAATTTCTTATGAATGTGGAATCGTTGATAGAAACCCTTAAATTCGGCACTATCGAATTGGGTCATGTTGTCAGTGATGATAGTACATGGGAGACCAAATCGGCAGATGATGTTGTGCACTACAAAGTTGATCACCTTCTTTGTTGTGATTGTAGCAAGGGGATCAGCTTCTGCCCACTTGGTAAAGTAATCAACTGCTACGATAGCGTACTTTGCACCATCTTTGGCTAGAAGTAAAGAGCCAATAATATCAATGCCCCATACTGCAAACAGCCATGGGCTGACCATTTGAGTTATCTCAGTAGGCGAGGCTCTAGGAATCCGAGCGTGCTTTTGACATTTATCACATTTCTTGGCATAATCTGCTACATCATGGTTTACAGTCGGCCAATAGTATCCATTCCGGAGTACTTTTTTAGCGAGTGCTTGCCCTCTGGTGTGATCGCCACATTCTCCTTCGTGTATATCATGTAATACTCATTTGATTTCATCGTGTGCGATACACCGGAGTAAAGGAATAGAGTATCCTCTTCTATACATAACTCCGTTTTGAATGGTGAACCGAGAAGCTTTTCGAAGAATTTGTCTCTTTTCACTTCTATGCTCTGGCAGGGTTTCGTGCTCGAGATAATTTCTGAATGAGTCATCCATGATTCCCTTTCGGAAACGACATCAAATATCCAATCGGTTTCCATCTAATCAATGCTTGGCGAAGATAATATCTCTACAGGAACAAGTCCCATTTGTTGTGCCTCGCCTGTACTAGCTAACTTTGCCAACGAATCAGCTTTCTGGTTGTGTTCTCGTGGTATGTAATAAATAGCATAATAGTCAAACTGATTCAATGCCTCCTGAACCTGAGCAAGGTAAGCAGCCAGTCTTCAATCCCTGGCTTGGTATTCCTCTCGAACTTGACACACGACCAACTGCGAATCATAATAAATTTCCACCGCAATGATTCTTAAATCTCTGGCAAGTTTCAATCCAGCCAGTAGGGCTTCATACTCAGCTTCGTTATTTGTTGCATGGAAGCTGAACTTTAGAGCATAACATATAGATCGACCTTCAGGAGTTTCCAGCACAACCCCTGCACCTGAGCAACGGTCATTTGATGCACCATCTGTATGCAGCTTCCAGATATACTTGGGAGATTCACTGGTTTCGGGCAAGTCCTCTGGGCCGGTAAATTCAGCAATGAAATCTGCTAGGACTTGTCCTTGAATGGCTCGCCTTGGAGTGTAAGTAAGGTCAAACTGACTTAACTCGATATTCCATTTAAGTAACCTACTAGACGTCTCAGGACGCGTAAGGACCTGTCGTAATGGCTGGTCGGTGTAAACGGTGATTGGGTGAGCTTGGAAATATGGACGGAGCTTCCTCGAGGCAATAACAAGGCAATAAGCCAATTTCTCTAGCTTCGGGTAATTTCTCTCAGCTCTGGTAAGCCGCTTGCTTATGTAGTAGACCGGCTTTTGTATTCGGTCCTCCTCCCGAACTAGGGCAGCACTGATTGTGTTTTCTGATACCGCCAAGTAAATGTACAATTTCTCGTGATCGATTGGCTTTGACAAGATTGGCGGTATGGAAAGATGTTGAATTAGTGCTCGGAATGCGCCCTCACATTCCGCAGTCCATTCAATGTTTCGTTTCCCTTTTCAGACCAGATCGAAGAAGGGAATGCATTTGTCAATGGACTTTGAAATGAACCTGCTCAATGCTGCTACTTTCCCGTTGAGACTCTGGACTTGCTTTTAGTTCTCGGGGTTTCAAGATTTCTGATCGCCCAGATCTTTTCGGGATTGGCTTCGATTCCTCGAGCATTGACGATAAACCCAAGGAATTTTCCGGATGCTACCCCAAAGTTACATTTCAATGGGTTGAGCTTCATTCTGTATTCTCGGAGGATATTAAACATTGACTCCACGTCTCTGATGTGATTGGTGGAAAATCACGACTTAACTAGCATGTCGTCCACATACACCTCTATAGTTTTTCCAATCTGGTTGGAGAACATTCGATTAACTAACCGTTGATAAGTTGCCCCAGCATTCTTGAGTCCAAAAGGCATAACTTTATAGCAATAGAGTCCCATATTGGTTACGAAGCTAGTATGCTCCTAGTCGGGTAAGTGCATGGGTATTTGATTATAGACAGAGTATTCATCCATGAAGGATAAAAGTTCATGTCCAGCCGTTGAGTCTACAAGTTGATCAATTTGTGGAAGTGGAAAACTTTCTTTGGGGCAAGCTTTATTCAAGTCTGAGTAGTCAACACATGTTCTCCATTTCCCATTTGGCTTTCGGACAAGTACAAGATTGGATACCCATTCTGGGTATAATGCATCTCGAATGAATCCGTTCATCTCAAGCTTATCTACCTCTTCTTTAAGGGCGGCAGATCTCTCTAGATCCATACCACGCCTTTTTTGCTTGACCGGGACGTACCGCGGGTCAATATTCACCGTGTGGCTCGCGATGTCCGGCGAGATCCCACACATATCAGAGTGCGTCCAGGCAAACACATCAAGGTTTACCCGGAGAAATTCAACCAATTCCTCTTGCACTTGTTGGCTTAGCTGAGATCCAATCTTTATCATCTTCGAGTCAACATTATCGTCGATTGGAACATCGATCGTCAGATCGGCCGGAGAAGCTTGACTGTCTTTACTTTCATCTTCATTTTCGGTATCTCTCGGGTCAAGATCTCTTTGGAATTGGTTGGGGTGCCCGGGCCTGGGCCCAGGCGCTAATTGTCAATTATCCGCAAAGCGGACGTAGAGAGATTCCTCTACGCCCTTTCCTTTTTCTTTCCGCTGCGCCTCGTGCAGCTCAGCAACGTAACAGGCTCGCCCTACGGCCTAATCCCCTTGAACAACTCTGACACCATTGTTGGTAGGGAATTTCAAAGTCAAACACCATGAGGCGATGGCAGCCCTGAATTTAGCTAGGGATGGTCATCCCAAGAAAGCTTTGTATGGGAGTTTATATCCAAAACAACAAACTATAGTATCCGGACTCTCCGGCGCTCACCAATTCCCAGCTCAACTGGAAATTCCACCATTCCGGTGGGTATAGTTGCACTCCCGTTGAAACCGTGAATGCGAGACTGACATGGCTTCAAGTCTTTAGTCTCCATTCTCATCTGGTTGTAAGCTCGTTTAAACAAAATATTCACAGAGCTTCCACTGTCTACCAAGATCCTCTTCATCCAAGCAGGACCTACTTGAGCTGATATGACTAGCGGATCAATAGTGGGGGCTTCGACCCTGTCGGCATCCCGACCTCGAAATACAATGTCATCTGCCATCGTTCTTTGCTGTTTGGCCAGAGCCCCATCTTCAGAATTACTACAACATTCAAAGTCCGCATGCCTGATAGAGTTGGCATACGACTCCATTTCCTTCCAGCTTCGGTCTGCTGGATGAGGACCACCACAAACAGTGTTTATCACCAACCTCCCGCCAGTACGAGCGGGTTCCTCATGTCTAACCGGATTCGGCACATGATTTGATTCGATGGGCCTGCACCTCCAGACTGCGGCGCCCGCACAAACTGTTCTAACTTCCTCTCTCTTATCAACTTTTCGATGAGATCCTGCAAGTGACGACATTCATTTGTGTTATGGCCGTAGCTTTCGTGGAATCTACAAAACTTTCCCATTTGAATTTGCTTTTCCGATGACTGTTTCAGAGTAGGCTTCTTGTATTGAATAGTATTGCAGGTTTGTAGATATACGTTCTCCAGCGACGTATTCAGAGGAGTATAATTATCAAACATTGGAGCTCTATGCCGTGGACCACGGTTCTGATCCCATTTTCTATTTTGGTTACCATTGCCCTTTTGTTGATCTTGTTTATTCTGAATATTCAATTGCACTTTTCTAGAACTCTCCCCGGATTGTTTAACAGCAATATTACTCTGAACTTCTTCCACACTAGGCCCCGCATCATCCTTCTTCCTAGACTGTTTCATGTCCTCCCTTCTCAAGAATTGGGCTGCCTTGGAATAGAAATGGTCCAATGATGTGGGGGGTTTTTCGGCCAACCAGTTACTGAATCAGAATCGGGCTCAATCCTCTTAGTCAGTGCCATAAGAATAAAGTTATCATTTGGGTTGCCAATCTCAGCACATGCAGCATGAAATCTCTCTAAATAATGCCTGAGTGTCTCCCCAGGAGCTTGAGTGACACTAGATAAAGTATTAACATCCTTTTGTCTCGCGACATGCATACGAAATTGCTCAATAAACTTTGTTGCCAACTGATCAAAGCATGAGATTGATCGAGGTGGCGGTAGGGTAAACTACATAGTCACTATACCCCCAAGTGAAATCGGGAAGCTTTGGCACTTGACTGCATCGTCAGCTTGTGCAGCGTTCATCAACCATTCATACTTTAGAATATGCTGATTATGGTCAGAGTTCCCTTCATAAACGGGTAAAGTCGACATCCTGAATCGCCGAGGTGGTTCAGCATAAAGTATCTCATCAGTAAAAGGAGTATGACTCCGGGATATTCCCCAGTCGTCATTGCTAAGTCCTTGACTTTCACGGATCATTTGATGGATCATTGCTGATAGATCGGGCATCTGGGCATTTTGAGCAGGCTGGGCCAAGGTGTGGTCGGGTTCCACAATGCGAGGAGGGGCCGGTCACTGTCGACGGTCCGTGTCTCGCCTCCTTGGCTCTATGTCCTCGGGGACGTAAGGCTCAGGGTGGTATTCACGCTGGTGATGGTTCGGATCTGTTTGATTTTGGATCTCAGCATCTAAATCAGTGGCTGTTGTGGTACGCTTATCAGTAACATGATGTGGGGTAGCGCCTCCTCGGGAGGAGGGTCCAGTTAGATGGCTGGTTGATGGGCCAACTCTCAGTTTCCCAACATTCAGGGTGTGTTGATGCCCAGTAGCCTATGTATAACTTCCGTCTAGCCTTGGGCGTGTAGAACTATGATGATAGTCAGAAGAGGCTGAACTTTCGGTGGAGGAATAGGAAGCTTGATCCCTCCTGGATCTCCTTCGTCGTTGACGGTTTTGTTGGTTGGTTAGTTCCGCATTAGCACGGAGCTGCTGAGTGAGCTGTTGGTGGCTCTGAGTCAATTCTTGCATCAACATCTAAAATTCTTCTCTGGCGACAGGCCCTTGCGGATTTGATGGTCCGGTAGCATTCTGTTCAGTTGGAGGCAGTTGTACAGGATTTTGTCTGTCCTATCCTTCAGGATCTGCAGCTGTGGAAGTAGTCCTTGTGTTAACCATGGTGGATGATGAAGCTCTCTCTTAGACTTGTAGCAAATCTGAATAGGATGGAAGAACTTCTGAAATTGAGATCTGGATCTTCTCCTTGGATGTTTGCAATCCGGTATCGACAGTAGATCCAACGAGCAGACGGAAAAAACCGGGTTTTTTCTCAGTGAAAGCACCAAAGTGTTTGTACCAAAATTGGGCACAACACTCTTCGGAAGGGTTTGAAGAGATAAAAATGAAGAAATTAAATGGAAAAAGAGGATTATCTAACAAACACTTCAAAAACAAATAAGAAAATACGCAGAAACACAGAAATTTAGAGTGGTTCGGCGTATTGCCTATGTCCACTATGAAATTGATGATTTTATTGATGTTTTCTCGATGATTACAACTGATTACAACGGGTTACAATGAATTACAATGATGAATTTCGAGTACAATAACAGCCTTGTAGTTTAAAAATGTTTTCGGCAGAGTCTCGACGTTAAAGAGCCAAAAGATCCTTTTTTGGAGGCTCTAGGATGCTATTTATAGGCGTAGGATGCAAATATCTCGCTCAGATCTCGGGAGACCTCTTCTGGCACGTGAGCGGGCCCACGCGATCGATCCCACGTGGTTTCGACTTGATTCATGATCGATACGAATGAATTTCGTATCGATCAAGATTTTATCCTATCGAGTCGAAATTTGGCATGAACATTCCTTAGGTCGTATGCAAGCTCCTGTGCAAATTTCATAGCATTTGGACTTGTGGATTTCAAGTTATGATCGATACAAATTAGACTCTTCGGTAGACTATTCAGTTCGAATCGATCCTTTCGTATCGCTTTGTTCGAATCGATGTTGAGCACGCGCCTGCGAGTTGACGTGGCGCTTGATTTTTGGATCACTCCACTTTTGATGCCGAGTTGACTGAGTCATCCAAAGGTTTTTGCCTTGTTCATATCGAAGACCATTGCCTTGTTCGTATCGATGAAAGCTGCCTTGTTCGTATCGATAGATGTAGCTCAGTTCATATCGATGGAAGTGACTCAGTTCGTATCGATGGAATTGACTCAGTTCGTATCGAGCACTATGGTTGTGTTTGTATCAATTGTGTGGTCTTGTTCGTATCGATCGAAGTTGTTCCAACTTGATGGATACGAACAACTGATAATATGATGGATACAAACATATGGATGTGAGATGATATCGATGAATGGATACGTAGAGTCAACGCTGTATGGATACGAAGAAAGCCCTTTAGTCGATGGATACGAACAGTGCAGTTCCTCTAATCGATACGATATCCCGCGCCTCTATTCGATTTGAATAAGATCGATACGAAGTCAGATGTCCCCTGGCTGCCTTATGGATACGAACAAGGTGGATATCGATGGATTCGAAAAGAGGGATGCATGAGGATGGATATGAAATGATGCGACTATGTTGATTTCCTTAGTTTGTATCGATCATATCTTGAGCATGCGAACTCCGATTGACTTGAAATTAGGAACATTAGCTTTCTTTGCTTCGCTTGTCTTATCTTGTCAATTGTGGCTCAATCCAGACTCGGACAAAATTCATCGATATCCATAGCAAACTTGCGTATAACCGATCTCCGGGATGGACTTTCCTCGGTTTCCAGTCAAGTTCTTGGTATCACGGCCTTGCCAAAAAGGTAGGATAACACATATACTTGAACCTTGAATGTAAGGGTGAAAGTAATCTCTAAATTTATGAAATAATTCGTTAATGAGGTCGTAGAATAATTCCAAGTTTGTTAGTTGAATGATATATGTTAGTAAACATGAATTGGAAGCTATTATAAGTTAGATTGGATTTAAGTAGTATTTTAATTCATTGGAATGAAGTGTGTTGCAATGTAAATTTCTATAAGTTATCCAATATTATAATTATGAATAATAGTGTATTGTTTGGAACAATAAGGAACATGCCTAAAAGAAAGAGATGTATAAAATAGGGATGTTTACTGTTTTTTGTACCATCTATTTCAATAATAATAGAAATGATAATTCCTTGTACTTCCCAATATAACACTAGTCCTCTTTTACATAATTTATGAAAAATTATAGTGTTAACGTTTTCTTTTGTTAAGATGTAACTTCAATGCATTAAAATGCAAAAATCCCAAAGTATAAACCAAAGTACGTAGAGATAATAACAACAATTTAATTGTAAACTTAATATATGCGATTTAAGATAAGTTAGAAAATAAACAATAAGCAATGAAGTGTAAGTAAAATGACGAAATGAGCAATTAAGAAGTTATAAAAATCAAAGAATAATAGTTAATAGTTGAAAAGGAATAGTAAGCGATATCTAATAGTGTTAAGTGGAAGTTAACCAGTCAAAGATATTTGATCTATTAAATTAGAAGTAAGCGATAAATGACATTAAAAATCGCTAATGAAATAAGAAGTAAGTTATGGAAAAATAATGAATATTAATAGTTGAACATAAGAGGCGTAGTAATTAAATAAATTTATATAGCCTCAAGTATGTGTTTATGATGGGTGTGAATTAACTGAATCTATTCAAAAACTTAGATCAATTAAGAATGATGTAGTCATTAGTATGTGTTGGGATGCAAGGTCCATAATGTTGCACAACAGAAGTTGCCCTCCGAAAGGGACCACCAATGATTGTGTATACATTGTACTGATGTGAGCATTTGCAACTGTTACTCCTATGAGATTATACGTTCGCATGTTGGTGAAAGGAATATACAAAAGTGTGTTCTCCTCAGTTTGAAGTGTAAAAAGGCCAAGTTAGGTTTACTTCAATCCTTATGGGGGTACTAAGAAACAAGTGGACATTTACTTGATTGTGTTAGGAAATCTAAATGGGACGGTGAGCATATGATTGGCGCTATGTCAGTAAGTTAGGTACCACATATGTGAGGAGTAGGGCTATACACATAGGTCGAGAGCATCATCGATCCTAGAGCGGTCATTAGGAAACTTGGGTTATGCCTAAACGGACTACACCTCTTACTAATGAAGGTTCCCTAAGTGATACGCACAGCCTCAAAGTTGGTTGTTTTGTTTATAGTTTGGAGGCAACGCTAGATAACTCTTATATGAGTCTTCAAGGTGAATAGAAGACAACTAATAGTTATAATACCATTATTAGGCGCTAACGGAAAGATCCTCGGTGTATGTGGACAAATCGGTTTAGACATAGATGGTGGATACCTGGCGCAGGTGTAGAGTTACGGATACTAGCGGGAAATGTATCCTGGTCCATGGTGGGACTGCGATACTTATATATATACACATATATATACGCATGTAGTAATTTTATAACTCTAGTAGGTATGGCATATCGTATGTGTACATGAAGTCAAGACTACCAGGTTTGAATGGTATAAGCATAATACGTAATGGAAGGCAATCAACATAAAATAGTGTTATGTATAAAGTATTTAATTTACCAATCACCAGAACGTTGTTTTAACCCCCATCTCATTACAATTCCTAGGATAGATTTAGAGGGACATATACTAGTACAAGGTGAGGACAAAGGAAGGACAGGTTTCACCATGCATGCTCGACACAAACATGGGTACCAGATACCAAAGGTATTAGCCTTGGTTGATAACTATATGTTTTATTATACTTTACTATTACGCTGTGAGTTTTTATTGATAGTGCTATGATATACTTTTGTTTATTTACAGGATACCAACACCAACGATCCATACCTTAGTGGACTAGGGTTTTCGATTTAGCGAAAATTCAGGCTCATTAAGGTGCGAGGTGTTACACTTAGTATCAGAGAGTAGGTTAATTGATCATAGAAGTTAAAATACACTGAGTGAACATATTTGTAGTTTTACTTATAAATATATATATTATACGCTGAACTTTACAAATTCTAACTATAGAAGCAGTTGCAACCATATTATGAAAAATAGATAAATCGACTGTAAGTTGGATAAATAGATAGAGTTAAAAAAATACACCTCTCTCGATCACCCTATGGGAGATAGGTCGTATTGAAAGGCGTTGACTTAAAAAGAGCATAAATATGACATATAGAAGAGTCCTCGAAGCTGGATGGTACTAGACTCCCTTGTTGGGCCTAGATTGCCCTATCATCGTAGATCGCTATGGGATTATTGATTGATGATGTAAGTTAGATCCAGATAAGAGGAAAGTTAGAATCTATATGTTGCAGATATCCAAAGTAAGAATTGAATAAGTTCCCAAAGGATTATGTGTAGAATCACTCCAGGATGATAACCGGGTTTTAAATATTTCTAAAGAAGATAATTCAGAATGTAAGTAGAAAAAAAAGTCCAAAAGAAGGGACAATTAAAATCCACTCTGAGTCTGATCCCATATAAAATAATTTAATAAAAGATTCGAAATAAAAATATTTTTGAACAATTTTTAAAGGATCTGCCTAAAGTAGAAAAAACCTATTTTTAGAAAGTAAGTAAACATTAGATTTTCTGTAAAATAAAATATCCATATATTTTTAAATGAAAATTTTCAATAGAAATAATTTTTTTGCTTAACCTAGAATTTTTTTGATAAAATGGGTTTTAATAAATAGATATTTCTTTTATAAAACAATAGAGCTTATATATATAGCTCGTTGATTTTTCTGAGATAAAAAACTTTAAGATTTAAAATTCTTTTAAAGGGGTGAACAATAGGAATAGGTACTGGTTTTAAATAGGGTAGAAAGAATGGGAAAGAAGACAAGAACCCAAAAACAAAGTGGTAGGTGAGTGCACCGCTATAGATAAATAGGAATGATTGCTTAGGTAGGATGGGATAAAAGTTAAGGCTATGAAGAAAATAGCTACGAATGCTCGTAGAGTAGCAACAAGGAATCCCAGTAGAATATAAGGAATATTGATATGAACCTAGGAATGTTTTATTTGACATGTGTGAAATCCATAAGAAGAACCAATAAAGGAATAATGAATGGTATCAAAGTACACTTCTGCAAGTTCTAGGGTGTACTCTCATGAAAGATTAAGGATAAAGAAAGTAAATACCAAGATTTGAGAATACTATCAAGATCTGGAATAAAAGGAGATAGGAATATAATTTGTTGTAAGGATTGAAGTAATGGATGGACCACATTTCTTAGAAGCCAAATGGTAAGTTAAGAAATGTGGGTTATGATAGATTGGCGTAGTAGGAATGTCCATTTTTATTAAGTTAGAAATAGTAGGAACACAACATCGTTACTATCAGTTGATGTTGAAGGTAGCTTCTAGCAATTGTTTCTTTTAGGTTAGTTGGGTTCTAAGCACTAATTGTCTCTTTTTGTATAAAAATGCATACGATATTTTGTGAGAAAAGTTCCTTTTTATTACTATGTTGATTGTTTGGATTTACCGTTATATATTGGAAAGCAGAATTAATAAGAAAATCTCACATAGACACTTGACTAATGCAAAGTAAGACCGGAAGTTTATAAAATAAATTTGGAAATTTACTGAATTAGCTACGAAAAGAAAATTAATGTTAAGTCCTAAAAGCCTAAATTTTTTGGGAAGATAAATTTTAGCAAGCGAAGGACAAGGAAGGTTGTTGCGAAACCACATATCACTATCCCTATGCCTTAAAAGCTATATATATTGGTAAACAAATTTTGAAGATGATTTTATTATCATTAATTATTATTTAAAATAGTTTTATTTATTAATAAAAATCCATGTATTAATTATTTAAAATATAATTAAATATTCATTTATATAGTGATTAAATTCTGGGTTGTTACAATTGTTATTATTATAACTTTTTGCAAGCAAAACAAAATATTATTATTTTGCATAGGCAACCAGATTATAGTGGCCGTACCTCTTTACAATTGTTACAGGTGTGAGAGAGAAAGCCCTCAGCAGCTATGGTGTTTTTTTGAGTGGCCCATCAATTATATAAATAAATTGGTTTACATGTGAGGCTATATGCCTTAGCACTACAGATATATCACTCTTCAAGTTGCATAAGGCAATCATTGGAAACTAACAATACCCAAGATACAAATAATATACATATTGCAATATCACACTAACCAAACTAATTCCATAGCTTTATGACATAGATTACACATAACATCCACATATCCAACCAAACGTGAAGCATTCATGCATTACAAATCAAATTAACATAAACAAACCAACAGATTGTAGCCTATAGAGACCGATACACCATAACATAAGCAAGTGAAGTTCCAAAGAATATTCACTAAGGCAGCGACAAAGCAGAGCATTGGAAAAAAACACCAAATGATAATTCTGGTAAGAAAATACCAAGAAAGAGCAAGGGTAGACATGAAGATTACCACTGTCACAAAAAAAACAACCCCTAAGAAAACAATAGCGGACATTATAAGCAAACAAAACAGCGTAACAAAAACCCAACACAAAAGGCCAATGAGAGTATTATGAATAGAAGTGTATCATTTGAAATAACAAAGAACATGTCTAAAAGAAATAGATGTACAAAATAGGGATGTTTTCCGTATTTTGTACCGTCTATTTCACTAATAATAGAAAAGATAATTCCTTGTCCTTCTAACATAACACAAGTCCTCTGTTAGATAATTTATGAAAAATTATAGTGTCAACATTTCCTTTTGGGAAGATGTTATTCCAACGCATTAAAATGCAGAAATCCCTAAGCATAAACCAAAGTATAGTAAGTAAAGATAATTACAACAATTCAATTTTAAATCTGATATATGTGATTTAACATAAGTTAGAAAATAAACAATAAGCATTGAAGTTTAAATAAAGCGACAAAATGAGTAACTAAGAAGTTATAATAATCAAAGCAATATAGTTAATAGTTGAAAAGGAACAGTAAGTAATATCTAATAGTGTTAAGCGGAAGTTAATCAGTAAAAGATATTTAATATATTAAATTATAAGTAAGCGGTAAATGATATTAAACGTCGTTAATAAAATAAGAAGTGAGTTATGTAAAAATAAATGAATATTAACAATTGAACATTATAGGCATAGTAATTAAATAAATTTATATAGCCTCAAGTATGACTTTATGATGAGTGTGAATTACCAAATCTAGTCAAAAACTTTTATTAATTAAAAATGACAGAGTCATCAGTATGGTTTGGGAAGCGAGGACAAAAATGTTGCACAACAGAAGTCTGCCCTTCGGAAGGGACTGCCAACGGTTATCTATACATTATACTGTTGTAAGACATCTCCAACTGTAGGGCCCGTAGGATTATACGTTCGCGTATAGGTGAAGGAAATATACTAAAGTGAGTTCACCTCGGTTTGAAGTGTAAAAGGTCCAAGTTAGGTTTGCTTCAATCCTCATAGGGGCATTAAGTAACAAGTGGATATTTCCTTGATTGAATTAGGCAATCTAAATAGGACGGCGAGCATAGCCTTTGCGCTATGTGCGACGACCCGTAATTTTATCACTTTGAAAATAGGAATATATAATATTCAAATATAGGTTTATTTCAAAACAATAATCATGTTTTATACAATAAATAAGAATGATGAACTTATTTTAGAACTTATTTACAAAATAGAGAGTTTGGATTTTCATCATAAAAGTGACAAAAGTCGGTTTCCAATAAAATTGAATATATGATCAAATAAGTATTTTAAATGATAAATAATTTATTCGATTTGTTATAAAATAATAAAAAATGGTTTTTATTGGTTTTATAAACATATATACTTGTTTTATAAAAGTGTACAAACTTCGTCGCACTTTGACAAATCGACGTCGTATTTTTTTGAATTGAACTTTAATATTATTTAATATGGTTGTATAACTTAAATGATCTTATTTTAATTAATTAAAATGATAGGAAACCTATTTTCTAGTTTGGTTTATAAATATATATAGTTTGATTAAAAATAGAAAATGTGACCGTAAAACGTTTTATTGAAAATCAACGTTTTATTAAATCAACGTTGTGTAAACGTTTTGCAACTTGAATAGTTAATTATATGAACATACTAATACATAAAAATGTATTTAGAAGTAAAAAATATTAATTAAACTAAGCGAGTAATTAATTAAACAAAGTTAACAAAGTCTAAACAAAAACTAGTCAAATCACATCAAACACAAACCAAATCTTCCCTTTAGCCACAAATGCATCCATATTCATTTCCATAAGTGCTAAGGCAAAGGACAAAACATGAAGTGAAGTGTTGAATGTGATGGGAGGAGATTATGTAAGGAGACAAGCATGATGTAAAGTGGGCGAGATGATGTGCTTGTGCAAGGGGTAATGTAGGGAGGGGTGTTTTGGTAATCTGAGTTTGCTTCATGCTTATGGAATTCAAGGCTATAAATACCTACCACTTCCTTAACAAATTCTGCACACTTTCCATTCTTCTTCCTTTTCTATGCTTTCTAATGGCCTCTTCTTCTTCTCTAACAAAGCAAGGAAGTTATGTGAAAAAAATAGCAAAAACAAAATAAAATATAGTAGTATATATGCATTAGTGTTTCACCTTGAAAGAAAATCAAACTCCACCTCTCCACCTTCAAAACTCATGGTCGCATGATCATCTCACCCTTGGTCGAGCCTAACATAAAGCAAGGAATAATTTTGGAGCTTCGGGGCAAGAAAAAGAGGAGGAAGTGCCGCCGATTTGGTTCTAAGAAGATAGGAGCAAGTTCGAAGTGTCGTGGAAGCTCTGTCGGATTTACGGGAGCTTGGGAAGGAGGGAGCATTAGTAATGGTGAGTACTCGAGTTATTTTTAATTATTCAACCCCTTGAAATATTGTTAACTATGATTAGTTAGTGAATTTATATGCTTGGTTGAGAATTGGATGATTATATGGATATTAAGATGGTTAATAGCTTGGTTGTGAAATAATAACCAATTGATGAGAAAATAATATTCAAGTAAGGTAACGGTTAGTAAACTAACCATAGTTAGTTAATAAATCCAAATGAAAAGTGTATGGAGTTATTTAGCCTCTTAATGGTTTTAAAATATAAAAAGGTTGAAAATGAATATTATAATAATATAATATTATGAAATGATTTAAAAGTGAAAAAGAGATTTAATATGGAAAATATTGGTCTAAATGTTTGAAAATGGTTTATAAATGTTTTATAAACATAAAAATTCAATTTGGAGAAGTTTTGACAAATAATGAATTTGGAGTCAAAAATAGGCGTGTCGCGTAACGATAGTTCTCGATTTCGCATCGTAAAAGTTAAATCCTTCTATATGATGGAATCAAAGTCGTATTTCTTTGTAATAAGAATTTTCCAAACTTTTATGACTATAGTTTTCAAACAAAAGAAAATGATTGAGATTTCATTTAGGAGATTTTAAAATATGAGCAAATCAAGTTTTCGATTAAATCACGCTTTGGCAGTTCGGTGGCCAAAGTAGCAAATGTTCTAAATATATATCTTTAAAATGTTTAAAAATATGGAATAAATTTTAGAAATCTTTTAAAATATTTTAAAAGAGATTTGAGTTATACAAATGGATTTTTAAATGATAGAAAAGTTGTTTTATTCAAATAAGCTTTGAAAAACACTATTCGCAGCACTTTGATAACTTTTGAAATATGTCTTTAAACTTAAGCATTCTTTTCCAAATCTTTTATAAATATTTTCAAATAAATAATTAAATGTTTTAAATATGATTTCAAGATTTTATAATTTATTTTAAAGAGTTTAAATAAATGATTTTAAGAAAAGCTGTCAAAATCAAGTGATTTAATCTTGGCTCTAAAAGCCGATGTACAGACTGGATTTTTCTATTCGTGAGATCCAGGTGAGGTGCTTCAACTAAGGAGATGTTCAGGAGCAACCAGTGCCCTGGCTCACCTGGTCTCTTCTGGGCGAGGGATAGATAATGAGTTAAGTATAAAAGATTAAATTTTCCAAATTTAAACTACTTGGATTGCATGGAGATAATCTTCTTACACTTGTTGTTAAATTCCAAGGAGGGAAGCCATACTATCCATATGAATTTAAAAGGTAATTTCACCACTACTCGATGGATAGTAAAGGTTGAATACAAAAATTGATATTGAGTAGAATCAGTATAATTTCCATGATCATTTTTACTCAATAATGTTTTCCAATATGAGATTTAAATAAATGATTTGGAATTATTTTAATTTCTATACTTGAAATTAATTACTTTGGGTCTACAGTAAACTATGTCTTAAATAGCATCGTTTTAGACCCATTTAAAAGTTATGTTTTGGAAATGAAATCTTTGATTGAGATTTAATAAATGATTTGGAAATATTTTCCTAAATAAAATGTGAAATGATTTAGAATTATTCCAAAGTTTAAAAGTTTTAATTAACCAACATATTTGATAAAATAAGGCTTAATGATTCCATATACTTTGAAAAAGATAAAGGAATTATTTACTGAATCTATCTCTAAGAAAAATTTAATTTGAATAAAAAGATTAATTGATTGGATATTGTTTGACAAATACCTATATACCTGATATCTTATTATCGATGATTGGTTCAAAGGAACCGGGGTCAGATTTGGGTAACTCTTATCCGGAAACAACTTCGAACCAATGTATACATTCAAAAATAAAGACATCTTGATGATGAAGACATCTTGAAGATGATGATTATTAAAGACCGAAGATCTTCATAGTGGAAGGACTGCTTGTTGACATTCTCAGGGTCGCTCCCAATATAGTGATATTTATTATAGCAGTAGTCATATCGTGTTTTGAAATCTTCATATTGCAAGGACTACTCGCTATTGATCCTAGGGCTGATTTCGAAAAGGATGTTGTAGGAGGAGTGCCTTCAGTTTCGTTCAGTCCCAGAACGAACTTGTATGGATGAATGTCTGACATTGCATTTCTATGATCACAAACGTTGACTTTTACAAACATACATCTGCTTGGTAGCACAAAAGGAAACTTCTCTTAGCTTAACACCCTTCTCTGAGACGTACGAGCTCAGAGGTTGTATGTTCGTGAAAGTCAATAGTAATCGAAGGAATGGTAATGTGGCATTCTAAGTGGAATGTGCTTTATGGAAGAATAAAGTGTGGCTTTGTCAGAAACAAAGTATGGCTTTATGGAAAGAAAGGCGTAGCCTCTTAGCCTTACAACCCGGTAATGATATGGGATACTATATGGTCTACAAGACATAATTACGGGCTATCGGATGAAATGCGGAAAAGGCTACTGCCTTCCATGGGTATAATAAGTTGTGTCTGAGTCCTTGGATGAGTAGCCATTGATATTGATTCCCATTGGTTGTGGACATCATTATAGTGGCATCTAAGTCCTTGGATATGTAGCCATTGGATATATGTTTATTGCAACCAAAACACCGCATTGGGCCACTAGTTCCTTGTCATGTAGGAAATCCAATCCCAATACGAGCTTTACAGTTTTGATTGTAGTCCCAAAATAGCTGTAATGCTTTGCAAACATTTCAGCTACCCCTTTGGTATCATATATTTCGACACGGTATATTCCGCTTGACCTAGTACGGATATATTAATATAGACTTAGTCCGGGTATTGATACTTTTTTTTATATATTTACTTGAAAAATGTTTTAAAAACCAATGTCATTTAAGATGATATCAAAGTGTTTTCAGTATAAAGTATTTTCGTTATCGTAAGGTAAAAACCCATCCGTATTTATGAGTGGCATGGTCTTACGAGATATTATTCTTCTTCAAAAGGTTTTGTTTACCGATCTTTGACTTCGTTGTATGATTTTGGTTCGAGTTTCTCACGTTGGTTTATCAAGCCTGATCCGGGTGTTTTAATACTCGGGTCAGATTCGAGTAGTTTCAGGTTTAGTTAAAGATGCTTGGAGTTTCCAGAGGAGAGTTGGAGATCTTCATCTACGTATAGACGTATTCTATTATTCGCTTCATCTACTACATTTTTTTTGTTGTTTGTCAGCATTTGTAAGGACACAGATTTATAACTGTCCAGGCTTAATATAGGATAGACTCTGATATACGTATTTCAATTTTTTTCCGCTGTAAAGATTATATATTAAAATAATACATGTTATTCCATTCATGTGAGATTCTATTTTCTATTTTATTTGTCTTCTTTTCATGTTCACCCTTAATTATTTGCCCTTCCATTCGTTTTGAGTTGGACATGTATGGATTATTGTCGACTTGGACTATACAGAAAAGCGGGTCGTTACATTTGGTATCAGAGCTTAGGTTCCGTTAATACCAGAACCTGATTTGGGTAATGCCTCATCATAGATAGGGTTAGTAATGCCCTAGGATGAGTAACTCACTAGAGATAGGGTTAGTAACACCCTAGAGTGAGTTTGAGTGTGTGTCTATATATATATGAGCGCATATTTGTTAATGATTATTAAAATGTTGTGTTAATTCATCTGTTGAGTGGTTTATGGATTTAGATCAATACAGGAGCCGCTATGTAATTGATAGGGATTCCTAAATTCTTAAACAAGATAAATTGACACATTGTTTTGAAAAGAATATATTTTATATAAAAGAATATCTGTCGAAAGATATAGATATTTGTGGGATTAGGAAAATTTATAAGATACATTCCCTTAAGAAAGTTCAATGAATAAGGTCTTGATATGTTTAGTGATGATCAGAATAATCTTCTATCTTCTAAGAATTGATCAGATGTTGGCATAGGCGGATGGTATCTAATACTTAGTAAATTATTCTCCTTATCATTCTACGATCAAGGCAAGTTCAAATCTGAGCAAGTCAACATCAAGTTATTTGGATAAAAAGGATATTTAGACCTTCTAATAATACATTGGTATATAACTAGGGCAAGGCGACATATTATATGCCGGGTAATGAGTTTTGGTTGACTCCAAAGCAAGCACGAAGAGCACAAGCAGTAGAAGAAGCTGAAGAAAAAGCAAGACAAGGACCCTATGCGGGCATCTACTATTTTAGATGTCTAAAAGAAGGACATTGTAACGACCCGATATTTTCAACCATTCGCATCCATTATAAGTGTATAGGTAGACACTCATGCCGGAGTTGAATTGCTCAAAATACCGCGTTGTAAATAAAATTTGGCAAATCTCAGAGTATACAGTAAATAAATATAATCACAGATCACAGACACAGAGTAAAATAATGCAGCGGAAGTAAAAGAAATAGTAGTTCATGAAGCTACTATGAAAATATATCAGAGTTACATAAGATACAACATAAGAAATAAAGTACAGCAGAAGTCTCAATACAATAACCAAGTACAGGCTGAATAGAACAACGGAACCGAAGTTGATAGAACAAGACTAGCAAATAATCTCCAGCGATTCAAATCTCCAGAAGGTGGAAATCCAAATCTGTGAATACTCAGGCTGACCCGAGCGTAAAGCAAAACACAAAACACTCGAGTCAGGACAATATATACTTATATAATGTAAACCAACTCAAGTGAACTGTAATAAAGGTACAAGTAACTTAGAAGATGCTTGGGACCGCCCATCCTCTAAGGATCCGTTAAAATATCTACTATGTAGTAATATTCGCTATTATAATAATGTCTAATAAGTAAAGTATAATCATATAGAAAATAGCGTTAAGGGGATGGAGAACCTTAACGCGGTCGGATCTTAAAATCATAATCGTAGTAAAGCTCGATATGGTAGGTGACACGGCACAACTAGGCAATGCCAGGGTAGATATACCAATTACGCACACGGACTGATGGATACGCATAGCAGCCACTACCGTTCCACCTCGAACAACACTCCCAAATCGGAAAATGGCCATCTAATCAATCACAAGTAAGAGTATAATATCGAAGAAATGTGTCCGAGAAGAGGTGCTACCTCACTGGTCCGAGATCGCTCCTGTTTTAGCCACCTTATGCCAACTCACGGGAGTTGGGTCCACGTAACATACCTTAAGAACGTCGCCACCATCCTACTTCATTCTGGAATCTCCACCGCGTACACGGTTGTCAAAGTGGTTTTCGGTATCGACAGAGAGTATGTCCATATCCGATCCCGGTCTCTTTGCCAACCAATCGTTATTATAACCCGTGGTTATAACTTTTAAAAATAGTTTATGTTTCAAATCAAAATACATCCTTTAAACCATTTCAAAATCATATCATTTATTTCAAACTAATACATACTTTCAAACCCAAAACATATCTATTCAAAACCAATTCAAAAATATATCATTTCCATTTCAAAACCAGTTCAATAATATATCATTTCAATAAAACCCAAATTTCAAAATCAATGAATATTTCCTTTAATTTATTAAACTTGAAATCTTCCTTTAAATTATCATAGCATTTTGGTAATGTAACCTTAAGGAATCATAGCATTTTTGGAATGTAATACTTCCCAATTTAACATTTTATATAATCAAAGTATTTATATACTTACAAATTTTTAACATGGTCATTTTATCATAGCCTTATAGTTAAATAAACTTTGTTACTGTAATATCAAATTTAATGCTGAAATTCTTATGTTAAGTTAAGAGTACCTTATTAACTTACATTATCATTACAATAAAGAAACTTTATTATTTTAGTCATTAAAATATGTCATTTACATTAATTATAACTTACATATTAAATGTACTTTTTAACTTACATTCCTATTACAGTAAAGAGCATTTATCATTTAATCAATATTACACTAATTAAACTTACATTATCGAATGTACATTTTAATTTACGTTTTATTACAAAAGGGGCATTTATTATTTTAAATCAATATTACACAAATTAAGACTTACATGTTTCTTTCATTAATTAAGACTTTACATGTTTCTTTCAGTAGGTAAAACTTTACATATTTCTTTCATTAATTAGAACTTTACACGTTTCTTTCATAAATTAAACTTTACATATTTCTTTCATTAATTAGAACTTTACACGTTTCTTTCATAAATTAAACTTTACATATTTCTTTCATTAATTAGAACTTTACACGTTTCTTTCACAATAAATTTCTTATAATTAAATCCAATTTTCAACAATTTACTTAATAAGTTTAAGTGTAAAAGTTCCAATTCTTCACATTTCAACAAATAGACTTAACACTTCAAATTTAAATTACCATTTCACAATTTAACAAAATTTCCAATTTTATTTAATTAACTTAAACCTTTAATTAAAACCAAATTTCACATTTCCTAGTCAAGTTATATTTTAAAAGATCACTTTTAAACATTCATTTATTTAACCACTTAAATTCATAGAAAAATCAATAATACTTAATAATCACTTAAATTCAAATTTAATCAAATTATCATATTTACCATTTCCAAATAAAATTTAATATCCATTTTATTTATATAACTTAAATATCATTTTTAACCAAAATTCCAACTTAAGTTATATTTCAAAAATCCAGTTAAACCATTCATTAATTACATTTTTAACACATAGAAAAATCATAATTTCTTTAATTCAAAATATTTCAAAATCTGTTTAAATCAAATTTCATAAATTTATATTTTTAAAATATTCAAAACACTTTATAAAATAACCACGGGCCTGTATATAATTTTCTAACCTAGGTCAAGTGATATGGATATGTATCATTTCAATCCGCAGTTAAAAAAGAAAAATCCGGGTTCTATCATTTCAAACCCGCAATCCCAAGTTAAAATAATTTAAATAAAAATCGTTCAGGCCTATCATTTCAGCCCATAACGATTTTTCCCTATTCTAAAGTCCGTTCGGGTATGTATCATTTCAACCCATAGTGATTCTAATCTACAGGGAACTTGCAATGGTGATAACAGATATAAATAACAGAATAACATTAAATAATAGTAACATATGATATAATAAGTGTAATAACAGGTGTGAACATCATATGATAATAATATAAACATATATAACATGATGATATACATTACAGATTCAAATGGTGTCGGTTTATCAGTTATATAGGTACATATTGTCTGGTGAGAATAACTCACCTTTTTACGCTGGAGTTTGCAAAACAAAATACACAGATAAATTCCAGAAAGCACAATAGCACGATTTGATTTAAGTGGAGAGATCCAAGATATAAACCTTGTATACAAAAATAAAGCAAAGTACATTATAAATATATTTGCAATACCAAAGATAAAATTGAAACAAATGGAAACTAGGCTAGACAAATAACATCACCTAGCTTTAAATCAATGTTTGCTTGATCTTGCCTCAACTTGTGCTCAACCATACATGCTTATGGTTAGGCCATGATGTTTTCATGTGGAAATAGATCAGGTTTGGACTGAAATATATGGTTAGGCTTGAGAAGAGGAAGGGTCTTGGAGTTACAATTGGAAGGAGGTTAAAAGGCAAGGCTAACAATGGAGTTTGGATGCATCTAGGCTCGACCAAAGGGGTCTATGGGCTCGTCTATGGCTCACTACAGGTCAGGTCAGATCTGAAACAAGGCTATTGGTGATGGCACTTTCTGGTGGTGGAGGCTATAGGGGTGGCCGAAGCCAACTATGAAGGTGGCGGTGGAGTTTTGGTAGGCTATGCATTGTTTTGTGGAGCTCTTGTGCAAATTTGAGGTGGTGGCTTCATCTAATGGTCAAGGCCAGATCTGGTCTGAAGGGTAGGTGTTTGGCAGGGGATGATGAAGAGGAGGAGATGATGGTGGTTGCGGGAGAAGATGGTGGTGGTTGTGGCCAAGCAAAGTTGAAGAGAGATCTAGGAAAACAATGAAAAATAAGAGGGAAAAGTAGAAAGAAGAAGACATTAACTTGCAATTTTTTTCTCAATTCTTTTCAGATCTAAAATGGCCGAAAATTTGTGATGAAGCAAGATGTTTTCACGTGAAAAAGAAATAAAAACTCATGGCCAACAATAAAGTAATGAACGGCTAAAGAAATGAAAAGTCTAGAAAGTGAAAAGTCAAGTTTTTTTAAGGCTTAAGTCTCTTCAAATTTCCTTTTCTCTAATTCAAATAAAACAAAATAAAATTTCAGTAAATGAATTTAAAAACTGAAACAAAGTAAAAATAAAATAAAAATAAATAATCAAATTTAAAGAAAATGGAAAAGAATATAAGAAATTGCTTAAAAATTGAAAATAGGGTCCAGAAATTTCAAATAAATCACCATTGTCTTTGGAAAATTATCTACTTCATTTTAAAAATATTCTAAAGCAAAATTTTGAAATAAAATAATTCATTTATCATTTCTAAACTGAAATAAATAATTAAATTTAGAGAAAATAGAAAAAGAATAAAGAAAATGTTTAAAAATTGGAAATAGGACATGAAAATTACAAATAAACATCACTAGTTTTACAAAAAATTTATTTCACTTTAAAACAAATAAAAGTCCAATAAATAAAATAAAATGAGAAACAAAATAAAGTGGGAAGATAATAAATAAGTTCTTAAGAAAAATATAAAGATAAATAAAGAATTACTTTAGTTAATTGAAGCTGGAAATTATAAATTGTAAACAAATATACAACTGATACTGGAAAATGTCAATTACACTTTAAAATGTTTTAAAACCAAAATATGTTCATAACATGTTATTTTACCCATATAAATATAAATTATAACATTACGTGACCAAATAAAATATTATTTATATAATTTATATGATTTAAAATAAATAATATTGCAAAATAAACAGTTTATACACAAAATTGAAAATTACATAACTTCTACAATATAAGTCTGTTTTCAACGAAACGAAAAGCAGTATTCATGGAATTAAATCTATTTTCATAATAAAAGATAAAATTTAAGAATTTGAAATATTTAAATTTAAAGTTCAAAAGTCAAAGTTTGACCAGTTTGAACAGAAATTCACTTTTCAGTGAAATATCCAATTTATACTAGTTTGAAACAAAAATTCACTTAATAATCAACATTTATATTTTTAAAATGAAATGGTTGAAATATAAAAAGTTTAAAATAATTTAAAAATAAAAATAAAGTCAAAATTAAAATATATGCAAAGTCTAGGGTTGTTACAGACATTATGCAGTCCTGTGTACGGAAATGATAAAAAGAAAGAAGAAGAAACTGGTACGAGATGATATAGTTTGTTTCAAGTGCAAAAAGAAAGAGCATTTTATACATAAGTGCCCAAGAACAAAAAAGAAACCCAAAGTCCGAAAAGGAAAAGAAAAGAGTTGTTACCACTGCAAAAAACTAGGATATATAGTCAAAGATTGCCATCTTAAAAAGGGGGAAAGCTGGCTAAAGTATATGCCATTCAAGCAGCACCTCATACAGTCACTATTATAGGTGGACAGAGTATGTGGACTTGCAGTGTATGCTATAAAGGGGATCACTTACGAGGGAGCTGTCCCAAGAATAGAATTGGATTAGTAGGCATTGGTACCAAGGAAAAAAAGAACCATCTACCTCAAAAAGAGTCCAAGAAAAGAATGTATAGTAATCCTAGTATCTATATGTATGAAGGTAGTATATGTTAGACAGTATTCTCTAGTAGTTACCCCTAAAAAGTTTGTAATATAGTCTAGAGTTAAAAGTGGATGTATAAATAGGATGTTGATTAGTAAATCTCATTTTGGATTATTTTGTTCGAGCATTTCTTCTATCTTCCATTAGATCAATTTAAAGTTGTTATAAAGAAATAGGTTGTAAAAGTAGTTAAACTAAAGATAAAAGCTTTAGGAAATGTTTTCATAAAGATTTTTTGAATGTTAATAAGTATGTAAGGGAAACGAAGTTTTCTAATCATGGAGCTTGATCAGAGTCCGTACTAGAGGATCGGGCGATCAATACTAGTTCAGAAATAAAGCTGTGGATTTGAAGAGTAGATCAAATCAGATATTGTGTATTGATGATCTATATACATGTATGGGTGTAATTTTAAAAAATAAATGTTTTGGGCAAACACCTTTAGGTTTTCGTTTTGGGGTAATTTCGGGGATGAAATTCTTTTAAGAGGGGAAGTATGTAACGATCCATAATTTTATCACTTTGAAAATAAGAATATTTAATTTTAAAATATTCAAATATAGGTTTATTTGAAAACAATAATCATGTTTTGTACAATAAATAAGAATGATGAGCTTATTTTAGAACTTATTTACATAATAGAGAATTTGGATTTTCATCGTAAAAGTGACAAAAGTCAGTTTTCAACAAAATTGAATATACGATCCAATACG
The DNA here is from genome assembly GCA_030737815.1 of Allium fistulosum. Classification (NCBI taxonomy): domain Eukaryota; kingdom Viridiplantae; phylum Streptophyta; class Magnoliopsida; order Asparagales; family Amaryllidaceae; genus Allium; species Allium fistulosum. The sequence goes on from CM060901.1 coordinate 642,446,634, forward strand.
TGTTTTGAATGATAAATAATCTATTTGATTTATTATAAAATAAAAAATGGTTTGTATAAAAATATATACTAGTTTCATAAAAGTGTAAAAACTTCGTCGCACTTTGACAAATCGACGTCGTATTTTTATAAATTGAACTTTAATATTATTTAATATGGTTTTATAATTCAAATGATCTTGTTTTAATTAATTAAAAATGATAGGAAAATTATTTTCAAGTTTGGTTTACAAATATATATAGTTTGATTAAAAACAGAAAATGTGACTGTAAAACGTTTTGTCGAAAATCAACGTTTTGTTCAATATAAATTGCGTAAACGTTTTACAACTTGAACAGTTATTTATATGAACATACTGACGCATAAACATGTATTTAGAACTAACAATGATTAATTAAACTAAGTGAATAATTAATTAAACAAAGTTAACAAAATCTAGTCAAATCACATCAAATCCAAACCAAATCTTCCCTTTGCCTCTTAATGGTTTTAAAATATAAAAAAGGTTGAAAATGGATATTATAATAATATAATATTATGAAATGATTTAAAAGTGAAAAAGAGATTTAATATGAAAAATATTGGTTGAAATATTATAAAATGGTTTATAAATGTTTTGTAAACATAAAAATTCAATTTGAAGAAGTCTTGACAAATAATGAATTTGGAGTCAAAAATAGGCGCGTCGTGTAACGGTAGTTCGCGATTTCGTACCGTAAAAGTTAAATCCTTCTATAGGATGGAATCAGAGTTGGATTTCTTTGCAATAAGAATTTTTCCAACTTTTATGACTATAGTTTTCAAACAAAAATAGGATCGAGATTTCACTTAGTAGATTTTAAAATATGAGCAAATCAAGTTTTCGATAAAATTACGCTTTGGCAGTTCGGTAGCCAAAGTAGCAAATGTTATGAATATATATTTTTAAATATTCAAAAATATGGAATAAACTTTATAAATCTTTTTAAAAAAATAAAAAAGATTTGAGTTATAAAATGGAATTTTAAATGATGGAAAAGTTGTTTTAATCAAATAAGCTTTGAAAACATTATTTGCAACACTATTCGCAGCACTTTTTGCAGCACTTTGATAACTTTTAAAATATGGCTTTAAACTAAAGTATTCTTTTCTAAATCTTTTATAAATGTTTTCAAATAAATAATTAAGCATTTTAAAGATGATTTGAGGATTTTATAATTTATTTTAAAAAGTTTAAATAAATGATTTAAAGAAAAGCTGTCAAAACCAAGTGATTTAATCTTGGCTCTAAAAAACAATGAGTAGACTGGATTTTTCTATTCGTGAGATGAGGTTAAGGTACTTAAACTAAGGAGATGTTCAGGTCAACCAGTGCCCTGGCTCACCTGGCCTCTCCTGGACGAGGGATAGATAAGGTCGAAAAGTCGGAAATGAGTTAAGTATAAAAGGTTAAATTTCCCAAATTTATACAACTTGGATTGCATGTAAATAATCTTCTTACACTTGGTGTTAAATTCTGAGGAGGGAACCTATACTATCTACATGAATTTGAAAGGTGATTTCATCGCTATTCGACGGATAGTAAAAGTTAAATACGGAAACTGATATTGAGTAGAATTAATATAATTTTCGTGATTATTTTTACTCAATAATGTTTTCCAATATAAGAGTTAAAGAAATGATTTGGAATTATTTTAATTCCTATACTTGAACATATTTTTATTTTTACTTATACATATATATTATAAGCCTAGCTTTACAACTTCTGACTACAAAAGTATTTGCAACCATATTATGAAAAGATGGATAAGAGTTTGAAAAATAGATAAAGTCGAAAAAAAAACCTATCTCAATCACCCCATAGGAGATAGCTCGTATCAAAAAGAGTTGACTTAAGAAGAGCATAAATATGACATATATAAGAGTCTGTCAAGCTGGATGGTACTTGACTCCCTTATTGGGTCTAATTGCCATATGGTCGTAGATCCCCGTAGGATTACCGATTGATGATTAAATTTAGATCCAGATAAGAGGGAAGTAAGAATCTACATGTGGCAAATATCCGAAAGTAAGAAATGAATAAGTTCCCGAAGGAAGGTGTTTAGAAATCACTCCAAGATGATAATCGACTTTTTAAAATTCTGGGAGAAGATAAGTCAGAAAGTAAGTAGAAAAGAAAAAAAAGTCCAAAAGAAGGAACAATCAAAATCCACTCCGATTCCAATCCCATATGAAAGAATTTAATAAAAGGTTCGAAATAAATATATATTCGAAATGATTTTTAAGGGATTTGTTTAAAAGTAGGAAAAAACCCTGTTTTTAGAAAGTAAGTAAATATAAGATTTTTGTAAAATAAAATATCCATTTATATTTAAATAAATTAATTTAGTATAAATTAAAATTTTATTTAGATTGGAAAATTTCAGTTAAAAATGGGTTTTGATAAGTTGATATTTCTATTCTTTTTTAAATAAAGCGTGTATATATAGCTCGTTGATTCTATTGAGATGAAAAACTTTGAGTTTTAAAATTCTTTTAAAGGGGTGGATAATAAGAATTGGTACTAGTTTTAAATGGGATAAAAAGAACGGGAAATCAGATAAGAATCCAAAAACAAAGCAGTAGGCACGTGCATTATTATGGGTAGATAGGGATGACTGCCTAGGTTGGAAGGGGTAAAAGTAAAGGCTATAAATGAAATAGCTATGAATGCTTATAGAGCAGCAACAAGGATTCCCTTTAAAATATAAGGAATATTGCTATGAACCTAGGAATGTTTTATTTAGTTTGTATGAAAGCCATAAGAAGAACCCACACATGAATAATGAATGGCATCAAAGTACACTTTTGCAAGTTCTATAGTGTACTCGCATGAAAGATCAAGGATAAAGAAAGCAAATACCGAGATTTTGATAATACTATTAAGAGATTTGGATTAAAAGAAGATAGTAATATAATTGGTTGTAATAATTGAAGTAATGGATGGACCGCATTTATTTGAAGCCAAAAATGTAAGTTAAGATATATGGGTTATGATAGATTGGCATAGTAAGAACATCCATTTTTATTAAGTAAGAAATAGTAGGGCCACAACATCATTTGTATCAGTTAATGTTGAAGAGTAGCTTCCAGCAATTGTTTCCTTTTGGTTAGTTGGGTTGTAACCATTAATTGTCTTTTTTTGTAAAAAAATGCATACGATATTTTTCAAGAAAAGTTCATTTTTATTACTTTGTTGATTTTCTCGATTGACCGCTATATATTGGAAAGCAGAATAAATAAAGAAATCTCATATAAATACTTAACTAATGCAAAGTAAGACTGAAAGTTTATAAAATAAATTAATAAATTTATTGAACTAGCTACGAAAAGAAAAATAATGTTAAGTTCCAAAAGCCTACTTTTTTGGGAAGATAAATTTTAGCAAGCGAAGACAGAGAAGGTTGTTGCGAAACCACGGGTCACTATCTCTATGCCTTAAAAGCTGAAATTTATAAATAAACTTATGTGCTGTTGTTGTGCTAAAATATAAAAAAAAAGAATTTTTTAAATTGCATAATAGGCTAGGATTAATCATAGGCATTAGCCCATCAACTAACCTTCGATTACGTTGGATGGGATTAATTTATTTTGGAAGGTTAAAAACAAATACTTCTGAAAATTTTTGTTTAAAAATATGAGATTTTTTGAAATAAAATATTTTTGTGAAAATTTTGAAAAATGAGTTTTACTTTTAAAATTTTCCAACTATTTCAAAATTTAAAATGAAAAGGATATTGAAATTGGAAGAATTTTTTTTTGTACTTTTAAATGCCACATCCTTAACATAGGAAAAGCAAATGGGTTAGCAAATATGAATTTTACTATTCGACGGTAATGATAGTATGAAAAAACATAGTTAACGACAAGGGAAAAAGGTGTTTTAGTTTTGGAATTTCTTTTCCATTCCTTGTAGATAGGGGAACAAAACATATTTTGAAACAACTCTGTTTTTAAAATTTACAAATAAAATTTGCTTATGCGGACTGTACTTGGAAAAGTTGAAAAAAAATATTTAGGGCAAAAGAAAGATTCAAAAGTGCAACGGAATGGGTACACAAGAGAATGATGGAAATATGGAATTCTCCATCTAAATCCCTTTTTCCGGAATAAGAATATAAGTTTTGAAAACAGAATTTTCAAAATTTTGGATGTTATAAACAGTGTGCAAGGTATTAAATGGTGGGGATTGGATGGAAAATTGGTGGATCTATACTTCTATTCACATAAATGTGGGAAATTTTGGATGCAAAAACAAAGATTTTGGTTTTTGAAAGTTTTCATATATTATAGAACTGCCAGTATATATAGGTTGTTCACACCATAATTTTAAAATTGTTTTAAAGAATTCATTCATATAGAAGGCACATATTTAGAATTATTCAGCATACAAATCATATGTATTGTGGTACAGCACTTGTACACAATTAGCTGCAAAATTGGTTGCACAATAATTGGATGAATAGCTTAGAATGGTTATGCGTTATGTTACATGATTAAGTTTTTAAGGAATTTTGGGGACAAAATTATTTTAATGGAGGAGAATGTAACACCCCATAAATTGAATGGTAATTAATTTAAAAGAAATTAATTAATAATTGTTAAAGCTAAAAAATTTCATATATAAAGATTTTCGATCAAAGTTCAAAAGAAGAAGTTATTAACATTTGGAGATTTCGAATCGGGAACAATTATACATGTAATTCAGGATATAAATATAGTTAATTAACGTTAGTTAATGTAAACTAATTCTTAACATCTAAGCAAAAAATTTAACGTTAATCAGATGATAACAAAATCGTGTCAAATAATGTTTAAGAGGAAACAAATGATCACTTAACAAAACAAAGCAACCGGTCGACCTCTGCTGGTCGAACGGTGATAGTATAGCAGTCGATCGGTGGTGGACAGACCGTGCATATTGAACCTAGGGTGAATGACCTGATTTAATGTAATCTAAACTAATGGCTGGCATTAATTCAAACCTCTAAAAATATAGGTCTAGCCCTCACTTTTCTTCACATGTTTTCTAAAGCAACAGCGAAGCTCAGCCATTTTCTTCTCTCTACAAAAATTCTAAAATCTGTATAAACTATAATCTATGTACTTATATAAGTGGGGAATAGAGAAGAAGAATAGGGTCGAATCATATCGCTAAAGCCAAGGAAAAATTTGTAAATCTAAATCCAAATCTAATTTAAATTCAAATCTCTTCTCGGATCTAAATTTTGAGTAAATATGTATATGATTTTGATACGTAATTTGGTACGAAGAAAAAGAGTCAAACAGGAATAACATGATTTAGATTTGGAGATCTAAAAGCTTAGAGGTGAGTGGGAATTATATATTTTTATATATTATTGGATTTATATCATTGAAAATCTATTCCATGTATGCCAAAATGTAAATTTTGGAGTTGTAACGTAGATACGTATGTAATGAATTTGAGAAGCATGCCTTTGAATTCCAATAAGTAGCGTATGATTGTTTATGATGGATTAAACCCAAGGTGCCCATAGGAAGGTTACGGCTTGGTCTAATGTGAGCAGAAGCCCTGGCCAAATAATCCTATTCCAGTCTTCTCTTTTTACCGAACTGGGCATTCACAGATACCACTTCTTATGAAAAACGGGTTCGATAAGGCGGGCGATGGTGGAATCGGACATGAAATCTTTCTTGGTTTCAACAGCAACAGAACAGCTGTGCTACCTCCCGCTCACTTCGCTCGCCTTTCTTTTTCACGACATGACAGTTTCCACACGTTCTACTAGCTCTTCTATTTCCGTTGCGTTTCCAGGGATATCAAAGTGGAACAAAATAAGGAATTCCTGCCGGATATGAAATAATTGAAGAATTTCTCCCATGTGAGTGCCATATGCTGTGAATTTTTAACTTTGACTAAATATTGCATACACTTGAATCTAAAAGGTAAGGGTGAAAGTAGTCGCAAATTTATGAAATAATTCGTCAATGAGATTGTATAATAATTCCAAGTTTGTTAGATGAATGATATATGTTAGTAAACATGAACTGGAAGTTGTTATACATTGGATTGAAATTTAAGTTGTACTTTAATTCATTGGAATGAAGTGTGTTGCAATGTAAATTTTTATTAATTATCGAGTATTATAATTATGAATAAAAGTGTATTGTTTGAAATAACAAGGAACATGCCTAAAAGAAAGAGATGTACAAAATAGGGATCTTTACCTTATTTTATACATTCTGTTTCAATAATAATAGAAAAGATAATTCATTGTACTTCCAAACATAACCCTATTAGTTGCTATGCACAGGATCAAAGATGACCAATAGTAATAAACAATGTAAATGCAGTGGAAATAGTAAAGTAGATCACACAGTCGATTTTATACTGGTTCAAACCTCTCGTCCTACGTCTAGTACCGAAGCTCCCCTTCGGTATTTCACTATCAACACCCTCACTTTACCCGAAGGAATAGGTTTTCAACTCAGCCTGAACAACCAAATAGGACTTCAACAACAATTACAAGTAGTGTAACAAATGTTACTTTCTGACATAGCGTATCTTGATATACAAAATGTCACTTTGATGTATAATAACTCCTATAACCATACCAAACTATATTGAGTGGAGATGTAGAGGCTAAGGAGTTTATTCGACTAAAATATGGGATGTAGAGATGAAGCACACTAGTCGAAATCTCTGAATCACATGAATTTCTTGAAATTCGGAGTATTGCTTAAGAATTGAGAGTTTGAGGCCTAGAATTAAAAGCATAGAGTTGTGTTTCAATCTGTACTGATTCGGGAACGGTTAGGGGATTATATAGTTGTTGTAGGGATGCCAATATAAGTGTGCAACCTTCCAAATTCGCCATTGATGAAGAGAAGCAACTGCAGGAGTGAAGAGATGCAATTATAGATGAAGAGATGCGTCAACTTGGGTATTTTTAAAAATAAAAAATGCTCGGTTCAGTCGACTTAGCTCTAATTTCAATCGACTGTAATAGGCTTTTCTAGAACGTATAGTTCATTTTAGTCTACTGAAAGAAGAATCATAGTCAACTTAGGCTGGTTCAGTCGACTGAGCAAGAATTTCAATCGACTGAATAAGTATAATTTCCAAAAGCTTGCTTAGTTCAGTGGTAAAGGCATGTGCTTATCTCTCAACCCACCCAGGTTCGAGTCCTAGCTTTGCATATTTTTAGCCAATATTTTTCATCTTTTCCATCAACGTTTTGACCTAAAATAACTTAATAAATATATTAGTAGCATTGTTGTGTGGTTACTATCATCAAAACACCATATATGATTCTTTCATTCTCCTCATTTTTGATGATGACAACCACACAACTTTATAATACAAAATAATAGCTCCCCCTAAATATATGTTATATATAATAAATTTATTTCCCTCAACTTTATATAAATGCCAATATAAAACATTTAAAGCACAAGTTCTTCCCCTTGTCATCAACAAAAAGGAATAAATGCATAAGTATATTATATTTTAAAAACTCTCCCTAAATATAATATTTCTCTTAAGAAATGATTCTATGTACTTTTCCTATAAATGTGTATAATTTTTCTCCCCCTTTTTAAAAAGAGATGGGAAGTATCATAGATTAGTTAAATAATTTATTAATAACGCAAAGTGATAACTATCTAATATATATGTCAAATGTAAGCAAAATGATACTCATTTCACAAAAAATATAGGGTTTATGACTTAGGAAACCATATCTAGTTGGATGTGGTTAATCCCTTCAAAATATAATTTTCATTATTAATTACAGTTCCATAATAATTGCTAATGTATAATTGTCTATCATGATCAGTTAGATTAGAAGGAACCTATATATCAATATTAATTGTCATTGATTTAATATTCAATGGATTTTTTTCTATTTCTAGGCATAATACTATCATGACATAAATTGGTTTTAGAACTATCTCTACTTTTAGTACTAGCATTAGAATGTGTATACATGAATGCTTATCTAGTACTTTTTATACAATTATCTTGTTTATAGTCTAAAACAGTTCTATTTTTGTGAGCTTTGCTCTTAGTAGTTAAGGAAAATAAATCAACTTTTTCTATATTAAAATTTGTGATTTTCTCGTTTAATTTATCAAAAACAACTTTGGAATCACAAATTTCTTTTTGCAAAACAATATTATTATTTTTTAAAAATTCACATTCTTTAATTAGTTCTAAATTCTTATCATTTAAAGTCCTATTCTTCTTTTCAAGAGACAAAGATTTAGAATTAGAATCATTTAAAGAATTTTCCAAAAATATATTTTTATTTTGCAAAACTTCAATTTCCTTTAAAAGATCGGCATTTTTATTGTTTAAGCGCTCATTTTCTTTTAATAAAAAATCTTTTTGTAAAACAAGTTCTTCCAATGTATTTTCAAAAAATTTGGTTTATTTTACTAAAAACTTGTTTTCTTCCGTTAAAACACTAATTTTACGCCCACAATCATCTAATTTAGCTAAAGTAATAGGATTGAACTTTAGTGGTGTTTTAAAATCTTTTAATAACTTCTCATGCATTTGTAAAAGATCATTATATATAGAATCTAAGCATACCGACTTTGATCTGAGACTAGCCATAAAACATATATACCTTGATTCTATTGATTGTTGCTCGCTTCCAGAAATTTGCTTTTCTCGACTGTCTTTGAGCTCCGACTGGCTCTTCTCTTTATGGCCATTATTCTATGATGTTGTGAAAATCGATAGAATTCCAGGCTCTGATACCATTTGTTAGTCGCTGCGCATAGGATTGAAGATGACCAATAGTTATAAACAATGTAAATGTAGCAAAAATAGTAAAGTAGATCGCAGAGTCGATTTTATACTGGTTCAGACCTCCCATCCTAATTCCAGTCCCGAAGCCCCCCTTCGATATTTCACTATCAACACCCTCACTTCATCCGGGGGTATAGGTTTACAAACTCAGCCTGAACAACCAAACAGGACTTCAATGACAATCACAAACAGTGAAACTAATGTTAGTTACTGATACAGCGTATCTTGATATACAGAGTGTCACTTTGATGTACAATAATTCCTATATCTAGACCAAACTATATTGAGTAGAGCCGTAGAGGCTAAGGAGTTTATTCAACTAGAATATGGGATGTGGAAATGAAGCATACTAGTCGAAATTTCTGAATCACATGAATTTCTTAGAATTCGGAGTATTGCTTAGGAATTGAGAGTTTGAGGCCTATAATTCAAAGCATAGAGTTGTGTTTCAATCAGTAGTGATTCGGGAATGGTTAGGGGATTATATAGTTGTTGTAGGGATGCCAATGTAGGGTGCAACCTTTCAAATTCACAATTGATGAAGAGAAGCAACTGCAGGAGCGAAGAAATGCAATTGTAGATGAAGAGATGCATCGATTTGGGTATTTTAAAAAACCAGAAATGCCAGGTTCAGTTGATTGAGCTCTAATTACAATCAACTGAAATAGGCATTTCCAGAACTTATAGTTCATTTTAGTCTAGTGAAAGAAGAATCGTAGTTAACTTAAGCTGGTTCGGTTGACTGAGCAAGAATTTTAGTCAACTAAATAAGTATAATTTCCAAAAGCTTACTTAGTTCAGTGGTAAAGACATGTGCTTATCTCTCAGCCCACCCGGGTTTGAGTCCTAGCTTCGCATATTTTTAGCTAATTTATTTTCATCTTTTCCATCATTGTTTTGACCTGAAATAACTTAATAACCATATTAATAGCACTGTTGTATAGTTGTTATCATCAAAAAACCATATATGTGGTTCTTTCAACACTAGCTCTCTTTTAGATAATTTATGAAAAATTATAGTGTTGACGTTTCCTTTTGGGAAGATGAAACTTCAACGCATTAAAATGCAGAAATCCCAAAGTATAAACCAAAGTATAGTAAGTAGAGATAATAACAACAATTAAATTGTAAATCTAATATATAAGATTTAAGATAATTTAGAAAATAAACAATAAGCAATGAAGAGTAAGTAAAATGACGAAATGAGTAATTAAGAAGTTATAATAATCAAAGAAAGATAGTTAATAGTTGAACATGAACGATAAGCTATATCTAATAGTGTTAAGTGGAAGTTAAGTAGTAAAAGATAGGCGTTAATAAAACAAGATGTAAGTTTTGTAAAAATAAACGAATATTAATAGTTGAACAAAGGAGATGTAATAATTAAATAAATATATATAGCCTCAAGTATTTGTTTATGACGGGTGTGAATTATTGAATCTAGTCAATAACTTAGATTAATTAAAAATGACCTATTCATTACCATGGTTTGTAATGCGAGGTCTGCAATGTTGTAGAACAAAATTCTACCCTCCAATAGGGGCTATCGACGGTTGTATATATGTAACAACTTTACATTTTATGCTATAAATTAAATAAATTTAATTGAAAATAAAATATTTGAATTTTATTTTTGATAATTATTATTTTGAAGATAAATTCTTATTTATTTGAAGTTTATTTAATAAAAGATTTTGTTTTAATAAATTAATAAATTCTTTTCAGATAATACATTGGAATTGAATAAATTGTTTTAATTGGAACTAAAATATTTTAAAGTGTAAATCTATTTAAACTGGATTGAAATATATTTATAAACAAAAGTTAAGAATTAAAAAAATTAAATTTGAATGGAAAGGAAATAAATTAAAAAATAGGTTGAATTATTAGATGGAACTAAAATCAAGCCCAAAATAAAGCCCAAGCCCGTTTATGCCCATTCTCTTCTCTCTTTATTAGAATACTCCCCTCCTTAGCCAAATCAATTCGAGCAGTGCCCTGTTATTTTCAGTTTAGCCCTAATTACCCAATGATTCAAAATCGAGAATTAAAAAAAAAAGAGTAAATCATGCATAAGGCATCGATGACGTCGACTAGGGGAAGAGCTGGAAATTAGTGATGGCCTAATAACTTATTGGCTGTGGAATATGGAGGTTGTGACCCTCACGACTAGCAATGATGTTCGAAGCAAGCAAGGGGGAGCTCCGACGTGCCGTAGGCGACATTGGTGGGCATGGTTATGTCGGGGATAGCGATGACTTCGAGTAGTAAGGAGATGCTTGTCTATGATTAGTTTTCTTCATATTTCATCAGCAATAAGATGACCTGAGCAACAAGAAGGTGGAGAATCGACTAGAGATAGAATTCCATAGCGATGGAGTTGTCATGATATGGCAGGGATGATGACGGATTCCGCGTTTGTGGAGCTACTAGTGGTGGTCTTTTATATTAGTTGGAGGCATTTGTGACAAAGAGCCAAGCAGCGATGACGATTAGCAAATGGATGGCGGTAGTTTTGACATCGTTTGGTCACTAATTTGGAATTCAAGCATCGTTTCGGTGAGTTTTATACTCACAAATATATTTGTTTCCCTGGCATCTTACATATATACATATACATATATATATATATACATATATATTATTTTAATTATTTATCGAATTTTTGGTTGAAATGGTTGTTTGGAAATTTGATTGACTGTGGTGATATTGGATGCGATTTTGGATTAGATTGTGAGATTTGTGTATTTTGAATTTTCCAAAATGCAAAGGTCATATATTTTACATCTCGTAGGGCCATTCAGTAGAGAATATTTCCTCCATTAGAGTTGTTGGTCGAGATGGATCATGAAGTTTTTTTTTGTCCATTGGATGACCGAAATTCGATGGAATTCGATTCAGCCACATAATAAAATTTACAATGATGATTTGTTATTGATTTTGGAGGATTTTACTCCACAAATTTATTTTAGATGTTTTATTGATTTTCCATTTTTTAAAATATTTTTGAAAGCCTCGGAAAATTATTTATGGATTTTTAAATTTTATTTGAAATATATTTATAAATAGATAAAAGTGGTTGAGAAATAAAATGATTTGTTAGTAATTGTTTTGGAAATAAAAGTAGTTTAAAAAATGAAAATAAAGATTTTCAAGAGTAATTGAATGTATGGAATTTTTATAAGTATAAATGATAGGTTTTTAATAATATTTCCAAAAGGAAATTCCTTTATAAATTGAATATTTAATAAAAAGGATTAAAAGAAATTTCAAACGAAGATATTTGATTATATAAATCTATTATAAGAGTTGGACATTTATTTCCTCTTTATATACATTTATTGGCTCAAATCAAAATATTTGATGTTTCTATGATTTAATTATATATAATGAGGATATTGAATAAACGGATTAGTAATGCTGTCTTGGATAGGGCATTCGATAATATTACTTTTCTAATTATTCTATTGACTCATATTATTGAATATTTGTCCTTTGATGAGGGTAGTTCACTAGCTTCTAGTAAATATTCGAGTAATATTGAGTGGAATAGGACACTCAAGTAATACTTGTTCGAAACTATTGGTGAGTAGGCATCACTTATATTCTAGAGATGGGTTAGTAAATTGGGATATCATCTAGAGGCAACTCCTTAGGACTTGGTAGTCGAGAGTTCTATTACTCTCCAAGGGCTACCAGTTGGAGATATATTTGGATTTATTGATTTATCCTCATAGGGCTAACTAGTTGAGTAATATTACTATTTAGTCTTAGAGCTAGTAGTTGAGGAATTATTATGTTGTATGCTTTCATTGGGACGTGTGGAGTCGAGAGTACTTATTATTACTCTCATCAGGACTCATCTACTTAAAAGTATTTCGCTACACCCTTTTAAGACTAACTAGTCGAGTATCATTATCTACTCCTAGGATTAGTAGTCAAGGATCTGTTACATTGAGATTCTTAATCAGGACCCATATAGGCGAGAGTGATCACTCTTATTAAGACTCCTAGAGTCGAGAGATTTTGACTTGGCTCTCATTAGGAATCATCGAGTCGAGAGCATTAGTTATCACTCACAATAGGACTTATTGAGTCGAGAACAGTTGTTGTCACTCTCATCAGGACTCCTAGAGTTTAGAGTACTCATTATTACTATCATTGGGACTTATATAGTCAAGATTATTTGTTAGGAATCTACATCATAGGGTTCATGCCATTATAGAGAGCACATGAATTAGACCCACCAGATAGGCTAGTTATTCATCCTTGTAGTCCTGATTGTGGGGTAGCGCCTCGGAACTGTGATGTCAATCTGTGACTTTGTAGGTTGAGAGTTATTTCTCTCACTAGAGTCATTCCCCCGATGTCACTTAAGGACCAATAGTCCGTTACCAAGCACAAGTAGGAATTGGCCAATGCTCGACGTAAATCGACATCGTGTTTATGACATGCGATGGATACAAGTGTCATGATTCTGGGAGTAACTTAGGGACAATAGGAAATGAACCGTGTTCATTAGCATTTTCTAAAGCAGTGTTGCGGTACGTCAGTCTCCTATCAAGATGACTTAGGTAGATCCATAATATTTGAGATATTTAATATTATCACCTCACTCAAGATGGTGACAAAATGACATTAGAGACTGGTCGAATGTTAGTTTGTCATTTGAGTTAGCCTAACCCGAGATGACCACGTGTTATCTATATATAACATTAGAGACATGCTATGAGCTTGTCTGTCATTCTCCCATAAGATCCTATGGAAGAGTGTTCTCCTTTTTCCATGATTTATGATTTCTGTCTCCTACGATCATTTAGTCAAGAGTTTTCGCCTCTCTAAGGCCTAGTGGTCAAGATATATGATTTTATACATTGACTATTTGATTGTATTAATTTATTGAATGTGAGTTTCTTTATATCTTCGAGGGCCTAACAATAGGAAGCTATCTCTTCCATTAGGACTGTAGGTCGGATAATTACTGGATATTATTTTGGATATTTTGTTTGAACTATGTTTTATTTGGAATTTGAATTTCTAGCTATCCCTTAGGACTAACAATCCGAAGTCAATACTTCCATTAGGACTGAAAGTCGGGATAGTATTTCTGGTTATTGATTTTCGTATTTTGTATGGATTTCGTTGTATTTGAGTTCCAAATTTCTTGATTTATCTCATGTGGCTTAAAAGCCAGAAGTTGTTACTACCATTAGAGCTGTAAGTCGAGATTTGATGTTTTGATTGTTTAATTGGGATTATGCATTCTTGATTTATATTTTTAGGGCTTGATAGTCGGAAGTCTTCACTTCCACCAGGATTGCAAGTCAAAACAGATATTTTGGTTGTTGACCCTTGGATTTGGTTTGATTCGGTATCCATTCCTTTATTGTGGTTTTTATGTGGACATGTTATGTGCTTGTCTATAGTATTTTGATATTTGGATGAGTTTGATTGCTATTACCCCCAATTATAGATGTTGTGATTCTCGTTTGCTTATATGAATTCCATGGGTAATATTTGAGATGAGTGGTGTGGTATATTATTATGATGCTGTGATCTATGTTTCATTGAGTCGTATTCATAATTGGCTTTTTAATACCATGCCTACTATTACGTACTCTCCTTGGATTTAGATGCCTATTGTTACATACTCTCCTTGGATTTAGATATAGTCTGACCCGTTTATTATTTATATAATACTTAGGTCAGTCCGTGACTTTTTAGATACAGGGACATTAGCTATTTTGGATGATTTGATTTTGGAGGAGACTACACTATATCGTACTATGAGAAGTTATTGATGTTTGTTTTCCTTTTGGATGTCTCCTTATATTTATTTTGTATTGGGATGGCTATGAGTTGTGTATTTTTGACCTTGACTTGGTATTATTACCATAGCAAAAGAGATTACAGTCGACATCAGTTTGTTGTATATTATATTTTTCTACTACTATCCGCGACTCTATGTTCATTGGTATGTATATTGTTCTATTTTGGTAAACCCATGTGATTATTGCTTTGTGCCGATACCGAGTACATTTATTGTAGATATATTCCAAGTTGAGATATGTACCAGTGTTAGCCCAAAGGAATATTCATGTGCGGTCGCTCCTAACAGGCCTCATTCTCATTATTACCAAACATGATTACCTAGTAATTCGCTTTGTTTATATGGGTATAGAGGTGGGGCATTACAGATAGGTATCAGAGTAGGTTCAAAACAATATAGAATATATGTGACACGAGTCTTGGCCTTAGAGTGACTTTAGAGTCCGTGTTCCCCTTGGATATGTGGTAGTTACCCTCTATTAAAGGGATAGTAGGAATATACGATGATTACTGAGGTAATTGTCTGGATACATACTTGTTATTTTTCCTACTGTATATATTTCTTAATTTCACCTCTTTTATGTGTTATCTTCGATAAAACAGAAGTTGTTGAAGGAGGTAGTGAAGTAGGGGGCGGTTGGCCTAACGAGTAGTGTCGGCATTGATGATGATGAGAAAACCTTTGTGTAGCATGAATGTGAATGATGTTGCTTGGTTAGGGAAGCCATTAAAGACCCTAATCAAAATCTCGTATTATAAATACATCATAATTCTAGATTTTGATATGGCAAGTTTAAATAAAGGTTTCCGTAGTGATCAAAGTGTGTAATGGAAACATATTGATAGTTTTCTGTTGAAGACGTTTGTTTGCTTGTTTGAAAATGTATGTATAGTTGTATTAATGCTTATTTGATTTTATGGATGATGTGTGATGATTTTTGTTGTTGTAGATAATCGATGAATTTGATGTGTATATAAATTTTGAAAATAAATATTTTTTATTCAAACAATCGTATGGTTTAATAAAATATGAATTTGATTTTATCTAGTTATTGAAATTGTTTTGATAGTTTATTTTGGTAACTTGTCTGTCGAGTGCTTTACGAGTTCTAGTCGATGCGTCTGTCCAACATTATCGATAAGGATTCTGAAACATTATGACGAGGCATTCCGACATAATGTTTTGGAAAAGGAGCATTTCTATTTCGCAAATGAAAAAAGGTGTAGAGATTCTGGGAGTGTTATAAATAATATTTTAGAAAGTAACTTATGTTTTGAAGATAAAATTAAATAATGTTTTGAAAATTATATTTTTAGGGGTATTTGATTTTTGAGGAAAAAAGTGAATAATTATAAAGAATATTTTGAAACAAAAAAATAATGTTTTTGAAAAGAATAGCTATTATTTTGGGAAGTAAGTAATTGTTTAAGATAAGTTGAATCTTAATTCGAAAGAAATTGAAAATTTGGAAAATAAATATCAGTAATGAGTTTGTGAAAAGATGTTGATTATGTTGAAACATGGTTGTGTGTGTCTGTGTGTGTGTGTATAATGATGAATAAGTTTTGTATAAAGGAGTTTTACTTTTGTATTCTACATATATTGAGTTATATAAACTTCTAAAGCTATTCTGTTAGATGAGAATTCATTATAAATCTTTATCAAAATCTATTTTAGATCTGAATATTGGTTTTATCAAGATAGATTTAAAGTTATATTTTATAAGGATTTTGGAAGAAGAAATTTTAGTGAAAATAAAGAATTTTCTACATACCTTTGGAATATATTTACTTTGGATCTATTTTGAAGGAAAATATAATTATTGGAGAATTTTTTAGATTTGGAAGTGCTTTTTTATAACAAACTAATGAAGTTTAAATTTGAATTATTTTCCATATTAAAATAATATGATTTATATCTGATTTGAATTAAAAATTTGTTAATGTAAAATTCTTTATAAGAAATGTTAAATGAATTTTTAGTTTTGATGTTTTAATAATTTAAATTTGAAGTTTAGTTGTTGAAGGAGTTGTTGCTAAATGAATTTTTAATTTTTGTGGTTTTAATAGATTAAATTGAAGTTAGTTGTTGAAAAAGCGTTGTTTTAAATAAATGAAAATTTTTGACAATGCATAGAAAATTTTGAGTTGAAAAAAACATGAAGGGGTGATTTTGAAATGTATTTAAAATGAGGTTTGGAATGATGAAATATTTGAGTTAATGGGTTGTAACTCCTTTGTCTATGTATATAATTATTACAAGAAGATTGTATACAACTTATTATAAAAAGTTTAGTAGTGTTGTATTATAACAGCAATGACTTTCGATTATGTGATCAGATTTTAATGATTTTTCTTTGGCCAGCAAGATATTTTCATAAGTAACAACTTGCATGTTGATACCTTCGCAAAAATTTTGAACTTTGTTATGGTTTATGCATGAATTAAAATAGTTGTATGATGTTGTTCCGAAATGCAAAATTGCATAAAAATAGAGTTGAACTCATTTGCTCGTAACTTTTGAAAAGTTTGTTTGATTTCGATAATTTTTCCCATTTCAAAAATCTTAAAACATAAGCAACAACTTTTATCTGAAGTGTTTTGAATTTTTTTAAAGTTTTCATGGTTAAAAATGTGAGTTTAATAGGTGGACCTACATTTATAATTTCATTTCAAAATTTACACTTTATAGAAAAATCGCCATAACTTGATTTTTTTAACATTTTTTCAATTCGAAAGTTATTTTGAAAAGTTAACACATTGTGCAACCAATCACTTTTTGAAATCGTAGATTGATTTGGTGGTTTTGACCTTTGGAAGTTTGTCGGGAAGTGGGTTATATATGAATGTATGTTTCTTTTACCATATATAAATGTATATTTACAATACTTCCTAATATGAAGCTAATATTCAACTTGAGTTGAGATTAGGTACATCTGGAGCATATTTGGATACTTTGGCGATGTTGGCTCATGTAAAAGTGAAATAGCTCGCTTAAATGCTAATTAAATTGGACGTATTTACAGTATATCGATATATGATATTATATTGTTTTTCTTATGTTTCAGGATGCCCCATTAGGTGAGATGTGTATATATTGTGTTATATTGTGTTTTGGTTTTTTGGAATGCTCTCCATACAATGAAGACTCTGCCAATTTTTTTTTGAAAAATCCAACATTAAGAAATTTTTCAAAAATTATTGTATGCAAAAAATAGAAAGTTGTTGAATTAGTCTTTAGCATGCGATAATAGAAACTTGCGAAAGAGCCACATAGAGGATTGTGTGAGCTTATATTAGATTGGAACTATGTAGAAAGTTCAGGGTATGAGTTGTGTATGATATTTTCCTATAAGATATTGCGAGGACGCAATTTTCATAAGGGAGAAGTCTGTAACAACTCTACTTTCTACATCAAAAGTGTGACGACTTGCCTCCTCGACCCTTAGAAATCGACACTAATGCATCATTGATATTCATGTGCCGCAAATCCAAGTGCCGGAGAGGCTGATTATCATGGAGTAAAAATAAAATAAAGATAGAATAGAATCTTATATGAATGGAATAATATATATTATTTCAATATATATATCTTACTGTCGAAATTTTAAATACATTTATCAGAGTTAAACATGATAGTTATAAGTATATATCTTTACAAATGCGGAATACAATAGTACACAACTGTGGTGAGAAAGAGGTAATGGTCTGCTAAAGAATCTTCTAACTCCATGCTCTGAGCTCTTCCAGATTTCTTCTAACTAAACCTGACTACTAGGTTATTCGAAAAAATAGGGCACCTAGATTTAAGGGGAAAGAAAATAAACTCCAGGTCAGTCATGGGATTGGTGAGAGAAACTCAAAATACGAGTGTTTGAAAACAAAATTTATCTCATAAGACCACGCCGCACATAAACACGAAATGGATTTTACCTTATGATAACAAAAACATTTGCTATGCAAAATTTGGGAATATTATTTTTAATGGCACTCTTTTGAAAATACTTCTCAAATAAACTTATGAATCTTAGCCGAAATTGTTACACTGATTAAATTCCAGCATACTAGCTACAAAGTAGGTTCTACAATCAAATCCGACGGCACTTATTTGAGAGTGTATTTCCATATAATGGCAGTTAAGGAACTACCTTCTGTATAGTACACCTCTAGAGGGATATACGGAGGATCAATGACTTTTCAAACCTCTGCACCAGGCAAGACTGGCCTACTCGCAGATCTAACTTGGTGGTGGATAGAACCGAATATGAATCACCCTGGTCATACCGACCCATCCGTAGCCACCGCATACACAACACACTCAATATATAGAGAGTAATCTAGAAGGGTGATGACCATACCCTTATGGACGCGGACCCACATAGCCTCATGACATGACCCGTTTAAGCCATTTTCGGGTGATGAGGCCCGACGTAACGATTACCTTTCACATAGCACATTCTACTTTGAATGCCATACTGCCATTCCATGATCACACAACAGATTTCTACAAATGTATAACTCCTGAGCTTGTATGTCTCGGGAAAGGGTGTTAAGCTAAGAGATGATGCCTTCTCTACCACCAAACATATGATACGTTTATAGAGATCAATCAATGTGATTAGAAATACAGCGTCATACATTCGTCCATAAAAGTTGTCCGGGAACGGGACAAACTAAGGGAACTCTTCTACCACAATCTGTTGGGAATTATCCCTAAGATTTGTAGCAAGTAGCCCTTACATCAAAGATCAAATGAAGATATTATTGCCTTATATATATGGTATGGGAAATTTCCCCCGAGGGTCAGTAACAAGTAGCCCCTCATTCATTTACTATCATCCATGTACTCACTTCAAATAAATAAATTGGCTTGAAGTGGTTTCAGATAAGAATCACTCAAATCCGACCCCGATTCCTTCGAACCAATCATTGATAAAAAATGTTAGGTAAAATAGGTGATTATCATTTGATTAATTACTTTCTTTTTATCAAAAATATCTTTTAGATAAATATTTTTTAAAACATTTGTTCTCGGTATTTACAGAACCATTAAACCTCTCTTTAATTTTTGAAATACCAAATAAAAATCATTTCTCATAAATCATATTGCAAAACCTTATTGAGTAAAAAGGGTCGATAGAAATTATACTAATTCTAATCAACATTAATTTTGGTATTCAACCTTTACTATCCGTCAAATAACGGTGAATCACCTTTTAAATTCACATGGATAGTGTGAGTTCCCTCCTCAAAATTTAATACCAAGTGTAGGATGAATATTTCTATACAATCAAAGTTGTATTAAATTTGGAAAAATTAAATCTTTTATACTTGCCTCGTTTCAAACATTTCGACCTTATCTATTCCTCGCCCTGGAAAGAGGCCAGGTGAGCTAGGGCACTGGTTGTTGGTGAACATCTCCTTGGTTTAGCACCTCATATCTGGGTCTCACGAAAAGAAAAATCAAGTCTATTCATCGGCTTTTAGAGCCAAGATTAAATCACTTGATTTTAACAGCTTTTCTTTAAATCATTTATTTAAACTCTTTTAAACAAACTATAACCTTCAAATCATCCTTAAAACACTTATTTATTTATTTGAAAATATTTATAAAATATTGAAAAAAGATTGTTAAGTTTAAATCCATATTTCAAAAGTTGTTAAAAAGTGCTGCAAAAAGTGCTGCAAATAGTGCTTTTAAGCTTTTTTGATCAAAACAACTTTTCGATCATTTAGAAATCCATTTTTATAACTCAAATCTCTTTTAAAACATTTAAAAAGTTTCATACAATTTATTCCATATTTTTAAAGAATTTAAAAGTATCATTTATAAAGAATTTGTCGCTTTGGTTTCCGAAATGCCAAGCCGCGACTATTTTGAAAACTTATTTTGCTTATATTTCAAAATCTACTAAACGCAATCTCGATCTTTTTCTTTTATCTAAAATCTATGATAATAAAGGTTCAAAAAATTCTTATTACAAATAATTACGATTACGAATCCATCGTATACATGGATTAATTTTCTACGGCGCGAAATCGTGAGCTGCCGTTAAGCGACGCGCCTATCTTTGACTTAATTTTCTTAAATTGTCAAAACTTCACACAATTGGATTTTGGTGTTTATAAAACATTTATAAACCATTAAACCATTTTCAAAAGGTTTAACAATCTCATATACACCATTTCATTTATTAAAGGAAAGTGATTTCCTTTGTGATTTTCGACGTGCAGTAAACATGACTTGTTAATACAATCAAACAATCATATTGTTATCCCAACTTTTGGCAAAGTCAAGATACCCAAAGATTAACTGAAAATCAATGATTATTAGTCATGAACATCGATTGTGTATCGCAGGTTCACCATGGATATCGATGAATTTTGCCCGGGTCCGGGTCAGGCTACAATTGATAAGACATGTCAAGCAAGGCCAGATAGAACAACATTCCAAATCTCAGGTCAATCCGAGATCATACACTCAAGATGTCACCAACGGAAAATGGAGGAGACAGCCTTGTATTCGAATCCATAAAAGGCCCTATGTTCGAATCGATCCTGGTAGGAATGCCGTTCAAATCCATCAGAGCAGGATCCATTCGAATCCATCAAGGTCAACTCCATCATCTTCGTATCCATCAAGTTTTACATGCTTCGAATCCATCATGGAAGCCTTCCTTCGAATCCATCCTTATGCACTGGCTTCGAATCCATCGAGCACTCCTTAGTTCGAATCCATCCAAACAGACTACGCTCAAATCCAACAGTTCGAACCCGTTAGGCATTCCTCTACTTCGAATCCATGTAGTAGATGCTCCTCGACTCCATGCCCTAAGCTACTTCGAGTCCACCCTGTTAAAATAACTTTGAATCGATTAAACCATGGTAAGCCTTGATCGATTCGAACGAGCATGTCTACGAGCCCACTACCTCGAATCCACTAAGTCACGGCAGCTAGAAACGTGGAGTCGACCCGGGCAACTCAGAGCACAAGATGGATCGACACGAAGGAGGCACGCCACGTCATCGCGAAGACATGTTGGATCGAGTCAAAACGATCGATTCGAAGGAACCGAGTCGAAGGAGATCGATTCGAAGAGACATTTCAGCCAAGTATCCAACCTTGAATCGATCATAACTTGAGATCCACAAGTCCAAATGCTATGAAATTTTCACAGAAGCTTGAGCACATGTTGAAGAACGTTCACACCAAATTTCAGCTCGATTGGACTCTTTCTTGATCGATTCGAACCAAGGGTCGAATCGATCCCAAAGTGGGCCCGGACTTCCAGAAAGCGGGCATGTGGGCCCCCTGATGTACCAGAACTGGTCTCCCTTCAATTTAGGCAAAATATCAGCCTCCTACACCTATAAATAGAGCCCCTGGTCATTCAGAAAAGAGGTCGGACAATTTTGAGAGCTAACGAGCGCCCAGATTCTGCCAGATTTACTCCTGATCACCATCACTGCCTTAGATTCAGACTTAGTTCAGCAAATCATTTGTAATACAACACACGAAATTGTAATCTTCAAGCATCGAGCAATAAAATTATAAAAACCTTGAAGTGGACGTAGGCCGGAGATAGCCGAACCACTATAAATTGTGTGTCACTGTTCGTTATTTATGGATTGCTGTTTGTTGCTTGCTTAAATCTGATATTTGTGTTTGAATATTGCTGATTTGTATTCATACACTGGTGCTTTCACAACACTTGGGGTTTGTGACCAATTTTGGCGCAAACACTTTGGTGCTTTCACTGAGAAGAACTAGCACCCGCTACACCAGATTCAAAGTTTAGATTTGAAATTTTAAGGATTCAGATTTGGTTCTACAATGACTCGACAAACAAGACAAAGAGATGAAAGGAGCCAACAGGGAGGAAGTCAAGAGGCATCCTCTGGCGCTGGAGAAGGACAAGCTTCGATCTACATTACTAGAGATGAGATGGAGGCTATGAATAACCTAATGCAGGAAAGAATGATGAAAAGCCAACAAGAGATGCTGCAAAATTTCTTCGAGCAGATAAGAGCTGCAGGGATACAGAATCTTGGACCAGCTACAGCGGCTGTGAATGCGGAACAAGGAGCTAGGGCTATGGAACCCAACGGAGGACAGAATACAGAACCAGAAGGCAATCAACAAGGGCTTGGGGGCAGGCCCGCAGGATCCAACGCAGAAGGACCTTTGGAAGGAGCTCAACCGGCTAGGGCCAACACAAATGCTAACGAGCCACCCGAAGAGTACGTACCAGAATTCCCTACAAGACTCGGAGGGCAAGACAGAGACATGACAAGGGGGCAACCCCTAGATGGAGATGAAAGAATGATTGGCCTAGTGAGACGACTCATGAGAGGAGGATTGTCAGGCGGAGGATTGGAAGAGGTTAGTCGAAGTCCGTTCGCTCCAAATATCCGAAATGCAAGGAACCCTCCAAAGTTCAAACTACCGATGCTGGATCCTTATGACGGAAAGTCAGACCCGACCATGCATATCACCAGATATATCAGACACATGGAAGTGCTGGGAGCATCCGAGGAAGTAATGGCACGATGTTTCCCCTTATTCTTATCAGATTTGGCTGCGCTTTGGTTTAGACAGCTAGAGACAGGATCAATCAGGACATGGGGCGAGCTTGTGGATTGTTTCATGAAGCAGTTTAGGGTTCACATAACGCGACCCAAGAGCGTGATGACTTTGGAATCAATAAAGCAAAGGACCGGAGAGTCCATCAAAGATTTTCTGTTACGATTTAATGCAACAGTGGCTTTTGTAGATCGCCCGGACCCATTGATGATTTTGATGGCGGCAGTGGCAGGAGTTGGAGAAGGCACCGAATTCAAAGACTCTTTGACTAAAGATCCACCGCAAGATCTTGGAGAGTTTTTCCATGAAGCTGAAAAATTCATTCAATTAGAGGAATCACGAGCCGAGAGGCAGGAAATAAATGTTGCACAAGGCGAAGGAACCGCCAGGGAACAGTCTAGGGCAGACAAAGGAAAGAGAAAGCAGGATGACGCACATGATGGTCCTGATAAATGGAAGAAATTCCGAGAGCCCAGATTCAGGCAATACATAGACTTGGTGGCAGGACTGGAACGAATTTACACCGAAACTCGGGGGCAACTCCCCTATCGAAAACCACCGAGGAGAGATCCCACAGAGCGGGAACGTAGAACCGGAAAGTATTGCCTATTCCATGAGTTAGATGGGCACACAACCGACGAATGCCGCCACCTAAGGGATGAGGTGGAAGAACATGCCAGGGGTGGTAGATTGCCACAATATATCAGAGAACGGGCAACGATAGTAAGACCTGAACAACCTCCACCTAATAGGAATGATCCTGGATCGGGATCACGACTCGTCATCAACTAGTCGTGATGGCAAGGGCCAAGTTCAAGATTTGGACTCTGGTCGATTAGTTTTCTTAGATTTGATTTCCAAAATAAAACGGCTATCCCACTTACTCATGTACGGGAACCGGAGAGATCCCTAGGCATGCTCTGAGATGGAAATAGACCGCTCCGCCCGGAGAGGCATTGTCTTGTTTTTCCTAGTGTTTGAGATTGAACATCTAGGATTTGAATTTAATAAAGAAACACTTATTAAAATAAACCTTTTAACCGGAGAGTTAAAGGATGAACATTAAATATCAATATAAACATGATTGCTTGATGACCCTACCCGGAGAGGCGGGGTCCGGAGTACAAGAAGTGAGTTGCTTCGCCGGAGAGCGACAGGATCGACTCACTTAAGCATCGTTGTTTCCCCTTCACCGGAGAGTGACAGGATGGGATCCAGCAAGAGCCCGGAGAGGCTATGATCGGCCTAAGATTTAGGTCATGACATCGCTTAATGTTCAGAAACACTGAACCAGAGTGCAAGGGGTGTAGCCGCTTCGCCGGAGAGCGACAGGATCGGCTCACTCATCGTTGTTTCCCCTTCACCGGAGAGTGATAGGATGGGATCCAGTAAGAGCCCAGAGAGGCTACAATCGGTCCAGAATGACCAAGACATCGCTATACGCCCTAGCTGGGGCCAGAGTGCAAGGGATAGAAAGCAACGCCGGAGTGCAATAGGATCTTTCTATTCAATCGCTAAATCTAGAATGGGTTTGACAAGGGTCCGGAGTGACCATCGACAGTCCGGAGAGGCTTTAGAATTTCATTCTTAACTTCTACTGGAAGAAACTGATAACGATTCGGCTTCGAACAGCCATGAACTTGATTGAAAATGCCGCAGGCTCTGAGTAAAACATGAACTCACTACATCCGACTTAAGACTGATCAAAACACACCTTTTACCAAGAAGGCATGTTTAGGGGGGCAAAATGTTATCCCAACTTTTGGCAAAGTCGAGATACCCAAAGATTAACTGAAATCAATGATTATTAGTCATGAACATCGATTGTGTATCGCAGGTTCACCATGGATATCGATGAATTTTGCCCGGGTCCGGGTCAGGCTACAATTGATAAGACATGTCAAGCAAGGCCAGATAGAACAACATTCCAAATCTCGGGTCAATCCGAGATCGTACACTCAAGATGTCACCAACGGAAAATAGAGGAGACAGCCTTGTATTCGAATCCATAAAAGGCCCTATGTTCGAATCGATCCTGGTAGGAATGCCGTTCAAATCCATCAGAGCAGGATCCATTCGAATCCATCAAGGTCAACTCCATCATCTTTGTATCCATCAAGTTTTACATGCTTCGAATCCATCATGGAAGCCTTCCTTCGAATCCATCCTTATGCACTGGCTTCGAATCCATCGAGCACTCCTTAGTTCGAATCCATCCTAAACAGACTACGCTCAAATCCAACAGTTCGAACCCGTTAGGCATTCCTCTACTTCGAATCCATGTAGTAGATGCTCCTCGACTCCATGCCCTAAGCAACTTCGAGTCCACCCTGTTAAAATAACTTCGAATCGATTAAACCATGGTAAGCCTTGATCGATTCGAACGAGCATGTCTACGAGCCCACTACCTCGAATCCACTAAGTCACGGCAGCTAGAAACGTGGAGTCGACCTAGGCAACTCGGAGCATAAGATGGATCGACACGAAGGAGGCGCGCCACATCATCGCGAAGACATTCTGGATCGAGTCGAAACGATCGATTCGAAGGAACCGAGTCGAAGGAGATCGATTCGAAGAGACATTTCAGCCAAGTATCCAACCTTGAATCGATCATAACTTGAGATCCACAAGTCCAAATGCTATGAAATTTTTACAGAAGCTTGAGCACATGTTGAAGAACGTTCACACCAAATTTCAGCTCGATTGGACTCTTTCTTGATCGATTCGAACCAAGGGTCGAATCGATCCCAAAGTGGGCCCGGACTTCCAGAAAGCGGGCATGTGGGCCCCCTGACGTACCAGAACTGGTCTTCCTTCAATTTAGGCAAAATATCAGCCTCCTACACCTATAAATAGAACCCCTGGTCATTCAGAAAAGAGGTCGGACAATTTTGAGAGCTAAAGAGCGCCCAGATTCTGCCAGATTTACTCCAGATCACCATCACTGCCTTAGATTCAGACTTAGTTCAGCAAATCATTTGTAATACAACACACGAAATTGTAATCTTCAAGCATCGAGCAATAAAATTATAAAAACCTTGAAGTGGACGTAGGCCGGAGATAGCCGAACCACTATAAATTGTGTGTCACTGTTCGTTATTTCTGGATTGCTGTTTGTTGCTTGCTTAAATCTGATATTTGTGTTTGAATATTGCTGATTTGTATTCATACACTGGTGCTTTCACAACACTTGGGGTTTGTGACCAATTTTGGCGCAAACACATATCATCATCATCAAAATATGATAAATAATCATCACGACCAAGCATAACCAAACATATATATCATCCAATATATCATATTATAATTAGAGTTTCTCACCTTCATTTGATGACGAATTAACTAGAATCAACTATAATCTTGCTAACTTTAATTCCTAGCCCATGACACTTTCTTTTCTTCCTTCCCAAGGGATTAGCCTTGCTCCTTGGAGCCTTGGGTGCTCATGGCTTAGGTGTAAAGGTGGTGGTCGGCTCGGCCAAATGAAGAGGTGTCGGTGGCCATGGATATGAAGGAGAAAAGGAGTGATTCAAAGTGGTTTTGAGGTGTTTATAATAATACACACACACATATATAAATATTCTAATAACTTAATTTATTTCCATAAATATTTTCTTTATAATTTTTATAACATAGAAAGCCATTAAAAAAGCTTGAAAGTGGAGGAAGAAGATAAAGAATAAGTGTTAGGAATTTATGAAGAAAGGGGTGGGTATTTATAGGAAAAATTTGGAAACAAATATCTAAATGCATAATTATACATTTGCCCACACCCCTCCATCCCTTCCAAATGCACGGAAAGCCTTCCTCTTTGTGCCTCCATGTGCTTGAGGTGATATGGTGTAAGGTGAGTTAATGGATGCTTTTGGGTTGCGTTAGTGTTAAGTTTTAGGAAAATATCTTGATATTTTGTAATATATGTGTGTTTAAATGTATATGTATGAATATATATGTTCATGTGCATGTTAGGGTGTGCATGTGTATGTTATATATGTGCACATGACATATAAACAAGGTTGCAAGGACTTTTGAATGACTTCTGTTCGTCAAACCGTTGAAAATTGGGAAACCAATTCCCGGTCATATTTTCACTTATAAGTTAATTTACATATAAATATAAACAAAATTTGAAACCCTATTTCTTATCATTTTTAACTAATCAAAATGATTACAATTGATTTATGAAACCATATAAATCAATATTGAACAATCGTTTAAAAAAAGTGTTGTTATGTCAATAAAGCGATATCAATTTTCTTATATTTTAAAATCAAGTATATATCTTTATAAAACTATTATAAATGATTTATTATCACTTTATAACTATTTAAAATGAATTATTATCATCTAAAACAATTATTAGAACTAATATAATAATTATTAAATCATTAAATCCCACTTTAAATTCGTAAATCAATATTTAAATATAAAGTCATCACTGATGATGTCATAAATAACTTTATTTTTCCCAAAAATAAAATAAATAATTTTATTTCATATTCATGTTTAATTATAAAAAAAGTATATGTACCCAGCTTCGTGCGTGATGTTTTATGATTTTAGAGTTGTTTATCGATAAAACGGTTTTCGACCATTTTATCGATATATTTCCAAAGTATATATTTTGTGAACATTTTTCCAAAATAAGTCCATTATTATTATTCATTACTTAAAAATTGATTATTTGTTGAAAAATAATCTATATTTGAATATTTAAAATAATTTAAATATCTTTAATTAAAGCGATCAAATTATGAGTTGTTACATAATTTCCTCCTTAAAAGAATTTCGTCCTCGAAATTACAACGCAAAACCCAAAGATATTTGCCCAAAATATTTATTTTTAAGCTTACACTTGTACGATGTATATAGAACATTTGTACGCAATATCTTATTTGATCTACTATCCAAATCCACAACTTCACTTCCGAACCAGTATTGATCCTTCAAACCCCTAGTGCGAACTCTGATCAAAGTTTTAGTTTTTCTTGCATAGCTCTCAACTATGATAGAAAACTCAAGTATCCAACCACAAATCCTCACTAATGTTCGTCATCAAGAATCAAGTGATAAATCCTTTTTCGGACCAGTGTAAATACCTCAAAGTTTTTACTCAAATCTAAGATCAAAATCATGCGATAAAATGATTTACGTAGCTCATACGTACTTAGTTATATCAAATTCCTTTTTCAAAAATTTTATGAAAACATTTCATAAAACTTTTATTTCAAACATTTTTATAAAGATGCTCCTTTGTATGTGTGTGTATATATATATAATCGCTTTAAAACATTTATTTCCAAATATCTATTTTTAAAAGAAAATATTTCATTCCAAAAGATAAATATCTTTTCTATTAAAATTTATAATAACCATCTTTTACTAAACCACATTTCTTTTCTATAAACATATCTTAACTATTTCTGAAAAAACCATTTTCAAAATAATTCATTAAATTGATAAATTATCTTTTATTTCTAAAATTATATAAACTCCTCGTATTATAATTTATTCCTTTATCAAGAATTCTTATAAATTTTCTTAGGTGACTTGTATAATTGTAAATGAATGAAGTCAAAATGAAAGATCATAGTTATATTATACATCTTTATATCTTATATAGGATATGAATAAATCACGTATATTAAAACATCTCCTTTTGAAATCACTTACTATAACAATAGTGTTATAGTCCATGCCTTTCTCACTTTTTCAAAAACATTTATTGCAGCAATGAATGATGAAATCTCTGTTTTCATCACTTAGTGCATTTTAAATCACTCTTTAAAGTCATTAATCTTCACTTGAAAGATATCACTTTCAAAACATTCCTTTTAAAAGATAATTTTAACTTTTAAAATGTGAACGTATTTTCTCTATAAAATCCATATTTAAATCTCAACACAAATCATTTCCATATTTATAAAACTATTTATAAATTTTCTTTCTATTTCATAAAACTTCTTCTTATAAAATCTCCTTATTTATAAATTTCGTTATAAATCTACTCCTTTCTAAATCTCCTTTATTTATAAAATACTATTTATAAATCTATTTACAAAATATCAACTACAAATCCATTTTTAATGTTTGTAAAACATTGTTGATAAATCTATTACTTTATTTATAAAATATCACATTTATAAATTTTGCTCTTAATATATATATATATGTATGTATATATATATATCACTTTATATAAAACGTTTAATTACTTAATATTAGATGCCTTTCCTCCAATTTCTTTAAACTTTGCCAATAATTTTTAAAAAATCGGGATTTAAATTCTCAATATCCCTTTTATAAAACATATCTTTCAAATTCATCTTTTATAAAATCATTTGATTTTCTTGTGAAACACACTTTTACACAACATGCTCATTTATTATCTTATAAATTCATCAAGCTTGATCCAATATTATTATCAAATACCTTATAGTCAAATCGTGAAACTTAATTCACAAGGTATTTGTATTTAAACTTTTAAATCAAATGACTAAAACTATATCATTTGAAAGATATTTCTTTATATTCAAAATATAACCTTAGGTAAAATTATTTTATTTACAAACTTTTCAAAACAAATCATTTTTTATAGCATTAACAAATACGTGCTCATATATAACACTCTCAACTCATTCTAGGGTGTTACTAACCCTATTTTTAATGAGTAACTCATCCTAGAGTATTACTGAGCCTATCTCCGTTGAGACTTTTACCCCTGTCAGGCTCAGGTGTTCGCTCAACCTAAGCTTTGATACCAAATGTGACAACGTGCCTCCTCGATCCTTAGAAATCGACACTAATACATCCTTGGTGATCATGTGCCGCAAATCCAAGTGTCAGAGAGGCAAATTATCATGGAGTAAAAAGAAAATAAAGACAGAAAAGAATCTTACACGAATGGAATAACATATATTATTTCAATATATATAAATAAATAAATATATATATCTTTGTAGCAGCAATTTTAAATACATTTATCAAGGTTAAACATGGACAGTTATAAATATCTGTCCTTACAAATGCGGAATACAATAGTACACAAGTTTAGTGAAAAAGTGGTAATAGTCTACTAAAGAATCTTCTAACTTCATGCTCCGAGCTCTCCCAGATTTCTTCTAACTAAACCTGACTACTAGGCTGCCCAAAATAATACGGCACCTAGAGTTTAAGGAGAAAGGAAATAAACTCCATGTAACGACCCAGAATTACAGTCATTTAAATTTGGAATATTTAATTGATTTTAAATATTGAAAAGTTAATTTTATAAGTTAAATAACTTGAATTTCAAATATAGCGATTTATTTGATAATTAAATTATTAAATTTAATATTTGGAATTGTTAAAAAAAATTGAATCTTGAATTTATTGTGAATGAAAACGATTTCGAAAGATGATTTAAATTCTATTTGAATAAGAAGAAGGATAGCAAACTTTTAAATTTGGATTTAAGGTAATTTAAATAATTTTTGAAATTACTTGTTTTAATTAACGTGTAGAAATAGCCTTCTGGGGCACTGTCTCGAATTTGGATGAAACCAGTGCCATTGGATCCGTAATAGTATATTATAGTACGTCATCAAATTTCACGGCGATCAGATGAATCGTTTGGACGTGTGGGATCGAAACGCGTAGAAATTAATTAAACGAATTTATATAATAATTGGGTTTGAAAAGCTATCTTCTGCATATGATTGAATTAGGTCTCAAGACTAGTTCCATTGTGTTCGGAATAGTGGTATAACATATAGAACGCCAGACGATATGCCTCATTTGGGGTTCGACATTTTCAGACATTTGTAACTCGATATTTTAAATTGAAATTTATATATATATATATATATATATATATAAATTTATAATTACCATGCTCTCAGCCATACCTAGTCCATACCATCTACTATTCATACCATACCCCTGCCTTTATAAAATCATGTTTACGTCAGAAAAAAATCACGTAAATTCAAAACCACTCGATCCAACGGCCGAGCTCGATAGGCACCACTTAGAGCATCTTTGGGCGATGGCCTCAACTATGAAGATGGTCATGGAAGGGAGCTCGACATATTCAACGGTGCGATTGGGTTTTGGCAAAGTGGAGCGACGGTAGTTCGGCCGCGTTCATGGGCCAGGGAGGGGTCTATTTGGTTGAGTTTGGGTGGCGGCAAGCGTGCACGTAGAGAGGGGCGCGGCAACGAGGTCGGCGGTGTGGAGCGAGGTGCGGTAGTGATGAAGGAAGGACGGTCGATTGTTGTTCGTGCCTGGGTATTTCATGAGCGTTAACGAGCTTAAGGAAGGAAAAGGGTAAATTAGTTTAAACATTTAATTAATCAAGTTAATTATGTTTAATGTTTTTGAAACGTTCATTAATTTTTAAATCACTCGTACGAAGTCAAAATTGAACGCGATGAGTCGCGTTGCGGTCATATTGATAAAGGCTATGCTATGGAATTGGATTGGATGGATTCGGAGCTAGTGGGAATTTTGGGTTAAAATTGAATGTCCGTTCAATTTTAATTCAAAAACGGAACAATTTGGCGACTATTAAAATCAATGTGAGTTAATCTCACCTTTTTGGTTAACCAGAAATATTTTAGTCAGTAAAAATTATTTATTGGATGTTTGGACATTTATTATTGATTATTATTGACTATTGGATGGTTACTATTTAATTAGTTGGATTGAATATATTCCCGCCTATTGGAGCGGATGATACCCTATTACATTCCAATGTAAGAGCGGATGACCCTTTGTATATGAATCCCACCTCGAAGTAGTTGATTTATATTTTTATGAATATATATATTGTATGTGATGTAGGCGAACTGCTTGGAGGGATCCAAAGAGATTCCTCGCATTGTTGACTTATTTTCATATAAATTGATATATGATATGTTGGATGTTATAATTGATGACATGGACACAATTTTGTTTATTTAGTGCTTTAGTAGCGCCTTATATTTTGGTATTTAAATACCATAAAATAGTGATCGATTTTGAAAAGAGATTTCAAAGTTATTTTGGAAACTATATATATGTTTTAAATAATAATTCTTGAATTATTTGAAGAAGTAATTTATTTTAAAATCAAAGGTATGATTTTTATGGATATTATAATTTAATAGTTTTATAAAACATTTTAAATAGATTTTTTGAACCGTGAATATAGATTTTTAAAAATCTTAAGATAAGTCCGTCTTTTATAATAAAGGATATGGTTTTAAAAAGAAAATAAGAATATTTTTATATAAATATTTATTAACCATTTTATATAAAGTAATATATATTTACATAGGTATATATATTAAAATGGAATTTATAAATATTATACGTTATAAAAGTGAGATTTTACAAAACAAGTGAAGATTTGCAAAATCCTATTTTTGTTAGTAAAAGTGTGGATTTATAAACGGTGTTATAAATAAAAGGAAACTATTATCATGGGATACATTGGGAAAAATAAATTAAATGGTAGATCTATTATATGATGTGGAATGTCGTTTTAAAAAATAGTTGATTCTATTTTGGAAATTGAAAGTGAGGAAAATTTTGGACTGCTAAACGGTATTTTATAAATTGAAAGAAATTTATAAAAGAAATTTATTCCTATGGAAGCAAGGTTAAAAACGATTGAAATTATGTTTTGAATGGGACTTAAAGAATAAGTGAGATTTATAAAAGAATGAAGTTATGAATGGGGTTCATAAATAAAGGGATTTTATGAAAGGAAGTTTCATAAAATAGAAGAGATTTATAAATGTAGCTTTATAAATATGGAAACGATTATGTTGAATTAAGTATGGATTTTGTCAAGGAAATATGATTACGTTTTAAAATTGTTTATTTATACTAATATTGTTAAAAGTTTTTTTATCAATATTTTAGTATTTTGATAATTTAATTATTTAAAATTAATATAGTTTAAAATTAAATAAAATTAATTATCAATAAAGTTTTAGAAACTAATGATTAATATGTATAAAATTATTGAAGATAAATTATTATTGTTTTATTTAAGATGTTTTGGAATTTTTAATTATTATTTTAAAATGTTTTAAAGTTAATATTTATTTATTTATAATATTTACTACTATGTAATAATGTTCTAAGTAAATGCTTAGAATTTATATTTTAAATATTTTTGAGATTTACAAATAGGGTCTTATTAAGCAGATGTGTATTATAAGAGAAATCTTATAAAATGTTTTGGAAAACGTAAAGGAAGATTGGTTAAAAGAGAAAAAAGTTTGCAAATGGTTTTAGATATTTATAAAAGAATTTTAGAAATAGGTTTATAGATTTATAAAAAGAGTTTTATAAATGGTTTTGTGAATTTATGACGAAGTTTATAAATGATTTAAAATTGTATAAAAAGAGAATCGTCCTCAGTGTTGGTGAATGTACTTATACCGTTGAGATAAGTATATCGATATTTTCTAAGTATTGAAAATATAAGGGTTTGTGAACGAATCTTTGTAAAAGTATTTTGGTACAAATATTTACAAAGTGATTTGAGTTAATGGAAGGATTTGTTAAAAGAGGCTTAGTGTTGCTTGGTGCTCAACCAATGTTGGTTTTTCCTATGGAATTAAATTCCTGGTTGAATGTTTGTTATTCGATAGTTAAATAACCGACTATCAAAATTGGACCCTAAACGTAACATTGGAAATATCTAGAGAAACGCATGAATTATATGGAATGGTCATCTCCGATGATACTGTATCGTGCATATAAATCTTGTTTCGTTCTCCTAGGACAATGATTAGGAAATCCGTCCAATAACTGTTTATTTCCTAAAGAACCGGTGTTGAGTTTACCAAGAATTATTGAATATTGTTTCAAAGAGACCGGGATCAGATATGTTATCTGAAAACCACTTCGATCCAACGAATGCATTTCGAAGTGAAGATACCTTGAAGATGATGGAATTGAAGGCGGAGCTCTCAAGCATTTCGTTCAGTCCCAAAACCAACTTGTATGGATAAATGCTAAAATTACATGGTTGCCTGGACGGAAATATTAGCATTCCAAGTGGGAAGTGCTATAAAAAGGTAAAATGTGGCCTTGAACCACATTAACCGAAAAATGACAAAAATCAAGCATGCGGTAGGGCCTAGTGGGTCGCTCCCAAGTAGGGTATGGTCATTCCAAATCTTGATTGGTTACTATCTATTCTTGTAAGCTTCGAGGCCCAAGCGGGGTGATCATATTTGGTACTACTAGTCAAGTGGTAGGCCAGTCCTGTGTGGTAGGGGTACAAGATGTTCTTATCAAACCTCGGTGCATTTATCTAGGGATGTACCTTCGAAAGATAGTTCGTTATCTTATTATAGTATGGAATCCAATCTCCAATACGTGCCTTTACGGTTTTGATTGTAGAACCTAGTGTGCTGGAATTTAATAATGTAACAATTTCGGCTAAGATTAATAAATATTTATATCTTAAACACTATTATAGTATCAGAGAATTTCATATGAAATGTTTTGGTTATCATAAGATAAAAACCCGTCCGTGTTTATGTGCGGCGTGGTCTTACGAGATACTTTTGATTTTCAAAGGTTTATATAACTTAAAAATGTAGTTGGTTGTGTTTTCTCATGCTGGTTTTTCAGACGGACTCGGGTGTTATTTTATTATAATGCTCGGCTCAGACCGAGCATATTTACAGATTGCTTTGGGTGCATCGGAGCTCAGGAGACGAGTTGGAGATCTTCGAGTTATATTCACGTGTATGTTATTTTCCACTGCTTTGTTATGGAAATTATCAGCAATTATGAGGACAATATGTTATAACTACCTAGGTTAATGATTGTGATTGTTGTTGTACTCTGATAGATGCATGTATATAATAGTTTCTTTTTTGTAATTATCATTGATATTATATTATATATTGTTCCGCTGCGATTGTGAGATTCTATGTTGTTTTAGTTTCTTTGTTCTTCTTGTTCTCTTTTCTTCTTCTTTCTTCCCTTAACTATTCGTCTTTCCATTCGATTTGGATTGGACATGTGTGGTTTATTGTCAGCTTGAATTGTATGGAAAAGTGGGTTGTTACACTCCAGGTCAATCATAGGACTCGTGTGAGAAACTCAAAATACGACTGTTTGAAAACAAAAGGTATCTCATAAGACCATGCTGCACATAAATATAGAACGGGTTTTTACCTTATGATAACTAAAAAATTTGCTACACAAAATCTAGGAATATTATTTTTAATGACATTCTATTGAAAATACTTCTCAAATAAACTTATGAATCTTAACCGAAATTGTTACATTGATTAAATTTCAGCATACTAGCTACAAAGTAGGTTCTACAACCAAATCCGAAGGATTTATTGGAGAATGGATTTCAATACAATGGCAGGTAAGGAACTACCTTCCGTACAGTACACCTCCAAAGGGATGTACTAAGGATCAATGACTTTTGAATCCTTTGCACCTGGCAAGACCGGCCTATCCGCAGACCCAACGTAGTGGCGGATAGAACCGAATATGACATCACCCTGGTCGTAATCGACCTACCCGTGGCCATAACATACATAACATACGCGACATATATAGAGAAATTAACAAGGGTGATGAACATACCCTTATGGGTGCGACCCACATAGGCGCACGACATGCCTTGTTTAAGCCATTTCTGGGCCCGATATAACAATTACCTATCACATAGCACATTCTACTTTAAATGCCACATTGTCATTCCATGATCACGCAACTGATTTCTACAAATGTATAACTCCTGAGCTCATATGTCTAAGGAAAGGGTGTTAAGCTAAGAGAAGTTACCTTCTCCACCACCAAATAGATGATACATTTATAGAGATCAATCAATGTGATTAGGAATGCAACGTCAAACATTTGTCCATACAAGTTGTCCCGAAACAGGACAAACCAAAGGAACTCTCCTACCACATCCTGTCGGGAATCATCCCTAGGATTAGTAGAGAGCAGCCCTTGCATCGAAGATCAAATGAAGATACTACTGCCACATATATATGATATGGGAAATTTCCCCCGAGGGTTAGTGACAAGCAGCCCTTCATTCATCTACTATCATCCATGTCTTCACTTCGAATACGTAAATTGGTTCGAAGTGGTTTTTAGATGAGAATCACTCAAATCCAACCCTGGTTCCTTCGAACCAATCATCGATAAAAAGATGCTAGGTAAATAAGTGCTTATCATTTGATTAATTACTTCCTTTTTACCAAAAATATCTTCTAGAGATATGTATCTTTAAAACAATTTTTCTCGGTATATATGGAATCATTAAACCTCTATTTGATTTTGGAAATACCAAATCAAAATCACTTCTCATAAATCATATTGCAAAACCTTATTGAGTAAAAAGGATCTATAGAAATTATACTAATGCTACTCAACATTAATTTCCATATTCAACCTTTACTATCCGTCGAATAACGGTGAATCACCTATTAAATTCACACGGATAGTACGGGTTCCCTCCTTGGAATTTAATACCAAGTGTAAGAAGATTATTTCAATGTAATCCAATTTGTATTAAATTTGGAAAAATTAAATCTTTTATACTTGCCTCGTTTCCAACATTTCAACCTTATCTATTCCTCGCCCAAGAAAGAGGCCAGGTGAGCCAGGGAACTGGTTGCTCCTGAACATCTCCTTAGTTTAAGAACCTCACATCCAGATCTCGCAAATAGAAAAATCCAATCTACTTGTTGGTTTTTAGAGCTAAGATTAAATCACTTGATTTTAACAGCTTTTCTTTAAATCATTTATTTAAACTCTTTTAAATAAACTATAAAAATTTAAATCTTCATTAAAACATTTATTTGTTTATTTGAAAATATTTATAAAAGATTTGTAAAAGAATTGTTAAGTTTAAATCCATATTTCAAAAGTTATTATTAAGTGCTGCAAAAAAGTGTTGCGAATAGTGCTGCTAATAGTGCTTTTAAACTTATTTGATCAAAACAACTTTTCGATCATTCATAAATCCATTTTTATAACTCAAATCTCTTTTAAAACATTTTAAATGATCTATAGAATTTATATCATATTTTTAAAGAATTTAAAAACATCATTTATTAAGAATTTGTCGCTTTGGTTTCCGAACTACCAAACCGCGACTATTTTTGAAATCTTGTTTAGCTCATATTTCAAAATCTACTAAATTTTTTTTGATTCTTTTCTTTTTTTTGAAAATTATGATTATAAGGGTTTGCAAAATTCTTATTACAAATAATTTCGACTTCGAATCCATCGTATACATGGATTTAACATTATACAGCGCGAAATCGTGAACCGCGGTTACGCGACGCACCTGTTTTTGATTAATTTTCATAACTTGTTAAAACTTAGTGTTCGTAAAATATTTATAAACCATTTTCAAGAGTTTTAACAATCTCATAAACACCATTTTATTTATTAAAGGAAAGTGATTTCCTTTGTGATTTTCGATGTGTATTAAACGTAACTTGTTAATACAATCAAATAATCATATCATCATCATCATCCAAACATAATAAGAAATCATCACAACCAAGCATAACCAAACATATAGATATCTAATATATCATATTATAATTAGATTTTCTCACCTTCATTTGATGACGAACTAACTAGAATCAACTATAGCCTTGCTAACTTTAATTTTAAGCCCATGACCCTTGCTTTGCTTCCTTCCTAGAGGCTCGGCCTTGCTCCTTGGAGCCTTGGGTACTCATGGCATAGGTGCGAAGGTGGTGGTTGCCTTAGCCAAATGAAGAGGTGGCGGCGGCCGTGGATATGATGGAGAAAAGGAGCGATTTGAAGTGATTTTGAGGTGTTTATACTATAATATATATGTATATATACACTAATAATTTATTTTCACAAATATATTCTTCATAATTTTGCTAACATAGAAAGCCATTAAAAAAGCTTAAAGTGGAGGAAGACGATGAAGAATAAGTTTAGAAATTTATGAAGAAAGGGGTGGGTATTTATAGGAAAAATTTGGAAACAAATATCTAAATGCATAATTATACATTTGCCCCTTGTCCACACCCTCTCCATCCCTTCAATTGCATGGCAAGACCCCCCTCCCCTTATTCCTCCATTTGCTTGAGATGATATGGTGTAAGGTGAGTTGATGGATGCTTTTGAGCTGCTTAAGTATTAAGTTTTTAGGAAAATATCTTGATATTTTGTAATATACATATACATATATATATTTATTTATTTAAATGTATATGTATATATGTATGTATATATGTATGTATATATATATACGTTCATGTGCATGTTAGGATGTGCATGTGTATGTTATATATGTGCACATGACATATAAACAAGGTTGCAATGACTTTTGAATGACTTACGTTCGTTAAACCGTTGAAAATCGGGAAACCGATTCCTAGTCATATTTTCACTTATAATTTAATATACATATAAATGAAAACAAAATTTTAAAACTCATTTCGTATCGTTTTTAACTAATTAAAATGATTAAATTTGATTAATAAAACCATATGAATTAATATTAAACAATCGTTTACAAAAAGTGCTATTATATCGATAAAGCGATTTCAATTTTCTTATATTTTCAAATCAAGTATATATCTTTATAAAAATATTATAACTGATTTATTATCACCTTATTAATATTTGAAATGAATTATTACCATTTAAAACAATTATTAAAACCATATAATAATTACTAAATTATTAAATCTTAATTTAAATTCATAAATCAATATTCAAATAGAAGGGCATCATTGATGATGTCATAAATACCTTTATTTTTCCCAAAAATAAAATAAATAATTTTATTTCGTATTCTTTTTCAATTATAAAAAGAAGCGTATGTATCCAGCTCCGTGCGCAACGTTTTATTATTTTAGAGCTGTTAATTGATAAAACGGTTTTCGACCATTTTATCAATATATTTTCAAAGTATATATTTTGTTAACATTTTTCCAAAATAAGTTCATTATTATTGTTCATTACTTAAACTTGATTATTTGTTGGAAAAATAATCTATATTTGAATATTTAAAATAATTTAAATATCCTTAATTAAAGCGATCAAATTACGGGTCGTTACATAAATTAAATAAATTTAATTTAAAAAATATTCAAATTCGATTTTTGATAATTATTATTTTGAAAATAAATTCTTATTTATTTGAAGTTTTTTAATAAAAGATTTTTTTTGATAAATTAATAAATTCTATTCAAATAAAACAATGGAATTGAATTAATTGTTTTAATTGAAAATAAAATATTTTTCAGTGTAAATCGGTTTAAATTAGATTGAAATATATTTGTAAACAAAAGTTAAGAATCGAACATTTAAATTTGAATGGAAAGGAAATAAATTAAAAACTAGATTGAATTAGAATTTAGATTGAATTGAAATCAATCCCAAAACAAAGCCCAAGTTCATTTATACCCATTCTCTTCTCTTTTTTATAGAATAGGACCTCCTTAGCCAAATCAATTAGATTTATGCCCTATGATTTTCAATTTAACCCTAATTACCCAAAGATTCAAAATCACAAATTAAAAAAAAGTAAATCGTGGACCAGGCATCAACGGTGTCGACTAGGGGAGGGATGGAAATCGGTGGTGGCACGATGACTTGCTGGCTGCGTGAGATAAAGGTCGTGACTAGCAACGATGATCGAAGCAAGCAAAGGGGAGCTGCGACGTGTTGTTGGCGACGTGTGAGGGCTTGGCTATGTCAAGGATGGCGACTACTTCGAGTAGGGAGGTGATGCTTGTCTGTGATTGGTTTCCTTCATCTTTCATCTGCAATAAGATGACTAAAGCAATAGCAAGATGGGGAATCGGCTAGTGGTAGAATGTTACGGCAATGGAGTTGTCTTGATGTGGCAAAGACGATGATGGGGTTTCACATGTGTGGAGTTGTTGGTGGCGACCTTTGGCATTAATCGGGGGAATTTACGATGAAGAGCCAGGCAGGGATGACGATTGGTAAATAGATGGCAGCAATTTTGACATCATTAGTCGCCAATTTGGAATTCAAGCATCATTTTAGTGAGTTTTATACTCACAACTATATTTATTTCTCTCATTGGAGCCATTGCCTTGACATCACTTAAGGACCAACAGTCTATTACCAAGGGCAGTAGGAGTCGTAGCCAATGCTTGGTGTAGTCCGGTAGCTTTTTTTATTACATGTGATGAATACGAGTGTCATGATTCTGGGAGTAACTTAGGGACTATAGGAAATGAGCTACGATCATTAGCATTTCCTAGAGCATTGCTCCGATACATCAGTCTCCCATCTGGATGACTTAGGTAGATCCATTAAATTTGAGATATTTAATATTATCACCTTACTAGAGATGTGACTATATAACATCAGTGACTAGCTGCATGTTAGTCTATCATTTGAGTTAGCCTAATCCGAGACTATTGTGTGTTATCTATTTATGACATAAGAGACATGTTGTGAGCTTGTCTGTCATTCTCTCATAAGAGCCTATATCTGAGAGATCTCCCTTTTCTATGATTTGTGGTTTCTATCTCCCAGGATCATTCAATTGAGAGTTTAGCCTCCTTAAGACCTTGGGGTCGAGATATATGATTTTATACATTGACTTGATTGATATTGGTTTATTGAATGTGAGTTTCTTAATATCTCCAAGGACCTAACAGTAGGAAGTTATCTCTTCCATTAGGGTTGTAGGTCGAGAAAATTATTGGATATTATTTTGGATATTTTGTTTGAATTGTGTTTTATTTGGAATTTGTATTTCTAGCTGTCATCTAAGACTAACAAACGGTAGTCTATACTTCCATTAGTACCGAAAGTCGAGATAGTATTCATGGATATTGATTTCCATATTTGGTATGGATTTCTTTTTATTTGGGTTCCATGTTTCTTGATTTATCTCAAGTAGCTTAACAGCCGGAAGTTAGTACTTCCATTAGGTTGCAAGTCGAGATTTGATGTTTTAATTATTTATTTGGGATTGTGCCTTCCTGATTTATATTTTAGAGCTTGACAGTCGAAAGTTTTTACTTCCATTAGGACTACAAGTCATGACAGATATTTTGGTTGTTTACCCCTTGGATTTGGTTTGATTCGAGATTCATTCCTTTCTTGTGGTTTTTATATGGACAGGCCGCATGCTTGTCCATAGTATTTTGAGATTTCGATGAGCTTGATTGTTTTCACCCCATTATAGACGTCGTGATTCCTATTTTCTTATATGAATTCCATGGTGATATTTGTGATCAGTGGCATGGTATATTATTATAATGTTGTGATTGATGTTTCATTGAGTCATATTCGTACTTGGCTTTTTAATACCATGCTTATTACTATGTACTCACCATAGATTTAGATATAGTCTAATCAGTTTATTATTTATATAATACTCGAGTCAGTCCAAAACTTTTAGGTACAGGGACATTAGCCATTTTGGATGATTGGATTTTAGAGGGGACTGTATACACTATATCGTACTATGAGCACTTATTATTGTATATTTTCCTTTTGAACGTCTCCTTGCATTTATTTTGTATTGAGATGGCTATGAGGTATATATTTTTTAACTTGACTTAGTATATATTATCGTAGCGAAAGAGATTACAGTTGGTATCAATCTGTTATATATTATATTTTTCTACTACGATCTGTAACTCTATGTTCGTTAGTATATATTGTATATTGTTTTGTCCAGGTAAACCCAATCTTTATTGCATTGTGCCGATACCGGGTATGTTTACTGTAGATATATTCTAAGGTGAGGTATGTACCAGTGTTAGCCCAAAGGAATATTCACGTGTGGCCGCTCCTAACAAGCCACATTCTCCGTATTACCAGACATGATTACCTAGTAATTCTCTTTGGTAGTACGGGTATAGAAGTGCGGTGTTACAGTATACATTGTACTAATGTGAGACATCTCCACCTATAGGGCCAGTAGGATTATACGTTCTTGTATAGGCGAAGGGAATATACCAATACAGGTTCGCCTTGGTTTGAAGTGTAAAAGGGTCATGTTGGGTCTGCTTCAATCCTTATAGAGGTGTTAAGTCACAAGTGGGCATATACTTGATTGCATAAGGAAATCTTAATGAGACGGTGAGCACAGGCTCGATGCTATGTCAGCAAGTTGGGTTCTATATATGTGAGGGGTTGGGCTGTACACATAAGTCAAGAACGTCATCGGTCCTGGAGCGGTCATTAGGAAGACTTGGGTTATGCCTAAATGGACTACACCTCATACTAGTGTAGGTTCTGTAAGGGATACCCACCGCCTCGAAGTTGGTTGTTTTGTTTGTAGTTAGTAGGCAAGGCTAGATAACCCTTAAACGAGTCTTCAAGATGAGTATAATATGACTAATAGTTGTAATGCCATTATTAGGTACTAATAGGAAGATCCTTAGTATACGCGGACAATTCGATCTTGACGTGAATGGTGGATACCTGGTGCAGGTGTAGAGTTACGGATACTAGTGGGGAATGTATCCAAGTCCATGGTGGGATTGTAGTATTTATAGATATACATACATACATACATACACACACATATTGTTTGCACAAAAAATGGACAAACACCTCAAAGTTGTATGATTTAGTGGATCTTATGTTGTTCTTAGCGATTTGAGTAATTCACGCAAATATATGAAAAGCAGGGGCTAAACTGTAAAAAGACACGCAAATTTATAGTGGTTCAGCCAGAATGTGCCTACGTCCACTTTATATGTTATTTCTCTTCTCTTCTTTTGATTACAAGTACAAAGCTTTAATACAAGTAAAAGAAAGTTGTTTGAAAGTTCCTTCCGTGCTTGAGCTCTCAAACTTGTCCCCCATTGTTGTACCCCTGCCTCTCTATTTATAGAGTGAGGTTGGGGGCAGGGGTCTTGGATATGTTCAGCTGCTGGTGGGCCTGGGCTGAAGTGAT
This sequence comes from Allium fistulosum, assembly GCA_030737815.1. Lineage (NCBI taxonomy): Eukaryota > Viridiplantae > Streptophyta > Magnoliopsida > Asparagales > Amaryllidaceae > Allium > Allium fistulosum. The sequence goes on from CM060901.1 coordinate 642,489,776, forward strand.
CTGGCCTGATAGTCTGGTTCGGCATCCTCTTGGTTCGGTCATGAGGTGGAGGAGATTTGGTCCGGTTGTACTCCATTCGGTGGTAGCTTGGATCGGTAGAGGGGATTTGGTCCGGTTGAGCTCCATTCGGTGGTAGCTTGGATCGGTAGAGGGGATTTGGTCCGGTTGAGCTCCATTCGGTGGTAGCTTGGATCGGTAGAGGGGATTTGGTCCGGTTGAGCTCCATTCGGTGGTAGCTTGGATCGGTAGAGGGGATTTGGTCCGGTGTTTGAAAACATGGCCAACATTTGCCCCCCAAAGTAGGGTATATGTTTACCATATATCGTGCTTTGTTTTTTGTCCATCCATTCTCGACGTTTTCATGTTGCCGATCCAAGTGGTCCGGTACACTGCCTTCGCCTATAAAATAGGGGCTAGGGCTTCTATCTTCCCACCTACCGAACCATTCCCACGAACATCAGCGTTAGCCGAACCAAACAATTAACCGAATCAGTCAGCGTTAGCCGAACCAAACCTTTAACCGAATCAGGTGAGATCTTCAGCCGGACCAAGTCTAGTCTTTTTTTTTTTTTGCCGAATGAACTTACGTGTGTATGCCGAATGAACATGCGTGTGTACGTTTGCATGCCGAATGAACGTACTCCTTTGATACCGAATGACACATGGACGTTTTAATACCGAATGAGATTATTGAAGTGCTGCATCTGTTTGCCGAATGAATTGTTGTATCGAGTGAACATGTGTTTCATACTTTGAATTTTTTAAGCGAAATTCCAGATTACGCTGCTTGTATATTCTAACGATATATTTTTTCCATGTTTGCAGATAAATGTCTCGAAAAGTTGAAACTCGATCAGATAAGAAGAGATCCGGGGGCGAAGGAGAGTCCTTGGCCGTGCCCCCAGCTCAATCAGGATCGGAGCATCATGGGCCCGCCCCGAGGTCATTAGTGGATGGGTATGGTCCCCAGGAGTTGCTGGATTCCCCGCCTGACTGCTTTCCTAGCTCTCTCAAAGAGGAGCAACTCGATGTTATATCCCGTTCCTTTGGGATCGATAGAGCCCTCATGCTGCTGCCGGGCCCAGGAGTCATGCCATACAGTCCTCCCGAAGGATACTTTGCTTATAGTAGGTACCATTGCATGTGTGGTGCTATCCCGCCTCTCAATGCTTGGGTAGTCAGCTTCCCCACGTACCTGAAGGTGGCCCCATTCCAGCTTCAGCCCAACTCTTACGCCATACTGGTGAGCCTTTTCGTTATCTTTCGGAGAAAGTATGGTCGCGCACCCTCCAACCGGGAGATCCGGTACTTGTATAATTTAAGAGGCTATAAGAAGGGGTCCCCATATATTAGCTTGGAGTCCGCTGTGACCTTCAAGCCGGTCCTGGACCTGTACTCTAAATTCAGCATGTTCAAGAAAGAGTGGTTCTTTGTTAGGGACGACTCCGTTTCCATCCGGCGCTTTACCTCAGGATGTAAGTTGATGCTTTTACTTATAATTCCTATTCCGATTGCGATGCTCCTTCTCATACTTTCTCATTTTTGCTAGCGACAGGTGGCTTTCCGGTTGTGGAGACTGACCGCCTGGTTCAGACGGCGGCGGAGATAGAAGCCATTCTTGGGAAATACAGATCATCAGCCTACTTGATTAGAAATGCGATTCTTCTGGAATATAACTTGATCCTTCCGCAGCAGTCTGTAGTTAAGTTGAGGGAAACGGCGGAAGAGAGGGCGGCTGCTCAGGCTAAGGGAGGCGTTGCGGCAGAGGGTGGAAAGAGAAAACCATTCACGAAACCTCCAGCCGTCGGAGGTAAGAAACTTAAGAGGTCGGACGGTCCTTCTCCCAGCAATTGTCCACTTACTCAGGGGGAGATAGATGCGGAGGAAGAAAGAGGTGAGGCGGAGGGCGGAAGTGACGTTGAGCGTCTTGGTGATGATGGTGGCGATGGACAGGGTGGTGATGGTTCCAGGGCTCTATCTTCTGGGCAAGTAGGCGAAATGCAAGAGTGGACGGATGATGCTCTCCGCCAAGCTTTTGAGGGGTTGGATGATGATCCGGCTTTGGTAGAGAAGACCGGGAAGGCGGACAAAGCCGGGACTGGTGCAAGTGAGTCTTCTCCGACTATTCCGGCCAAGGTGGCTCTGACGACTCAAGGTGAACTCTTGACCCCTGCATGCTTCACTAATGATAGAGACTTAGGAATATTTTATGACCCGCTCCCGTCCTGGAATGAAATCCAGGACTTATTGCAGTATCCCACTCCTCCCCAGGGTTTGTACAACCACAGCTGTGTTTCTTTTCCTTTTCTAACTTGTAATTTACCGCGTTTCTTGAATCGTATAGTAATGTAAGATTGTGACATTTGTTCTTTATATCAGGAGCAGGCAAGACGCCCAAAGCTTCAGACCTTCGACACAGGCTCGAGCAATATAAACTTTCCAAAATTTCTGCTAAGCCGAAGCCCCCAACTCAACGCTCCGGGGATGTGGTTGGATACCGTCCTCTTTTTGGGGTCATCGAAGAGGGTATTCAGCAGAGGAAGAGGAGTCATCCTTTATCCGAAACTTCGCTCGATCCTCAGCCTCCGGCTCAGCCTATTCATGATATTACCGAGGAGGGTAGCGAGTTTGTACCTTCTCCACACCCATCCGGAAACCCTTCTGTTATTCATATCGACCGTCCCGATTTGGCCCGTAATCCATTCGCGGGTCATCCTGATCTGGATCCAGGTTCTCATGATATTACTTTTGACGAAGTCACTGGTGAACACCTTCTCCCCCGTAACCCCATGGTACGAGTACTTGATGAAGCAAAGTCCTTAGATCTCGATCTACTCACCACTCGTATAGTCACTATGGGAGACGAGGCCAAAGCTAATATTGATCGGGTGGCAGAGGAGACCAAGAAGCTGATGGGGCATCATGCTCGACTGGTTAAGGCCGGAGAGGAGATTGGGAGCGCCAATATCCGACTTCGATTGGTGGTTTCGGATCAGGCCAAGCAGCTTGCGGATCAGGCTATCCAGATTTCTCAGCATGAGGCTGCTACTGGGCGATTAAGGAAAACCATGGAAGAGGCCAGTCGGGCCGAATTGCGGAAAATGGAAGCTGCTTGCAAAGAGCGGATTGACATGGCTATTGCCACGGTGGATGAGGTTCGGAGAGCGGATCTCGAGCAGGTGGAGGAATTGTCCGAGAAACTCGAGGCTGCAGAGCTTGCCCAAGCTAAGTTGAGGGAAGAGATGGAGGTGATGCGGAGGTCCCTTCAGGCTGATTGCTCGAGATACAGACTGGAGAGAGATGCTGCTGTCGAAAGGTTGTCGGCCTCCGATGCCCGGATGAGGGAGTTTGAGGAGAACGAGGGAATGATGGATGACATGCTCCAGGACATGTATTTCCGGACTTGGAAGCAGGGCAATTTCTCTTGGATGGATGATTATCCCAGGGTCATGGCCAAGACCTATCTTCGGGCTTTGGAGGAGGCTAAGGCTAATGCAGATAAAGAGGATGGAACGGTCTTCAGTATGGATGTGGTCACTGCCCAGTTCACCAAGGAGGAGAAAGTGGCGGTAAAGGAGGGTATGCGGCTGCTTGCTGCTGAAGAGGCAGGTGTGCAGGTTGAGGATGACGACCAGGACGGTCAAGAAGCGGGTACTGTTAAGTCTTCCTTTCTAGTCTTTCCGTTAACTTGGTTACTCATCACTAATGAATTCTTCTTATGACCGGACAGGCGGGCAAAAGAGCAAGGACAAGACTTCGACGCAACCGGCTTCCTGACTGGACCTGGAAAATTCTTTTTGTAGGCTTGGCATTGTTGTATCTGTTAGTCTTAAGACAGTAGAATAACTTCTAAGTTGTAATTCTTGCTGCTTGTAATAATATTATTCTTGACGTGTAATTTTTTAGCTTAAGCTGATTCTGTCGTTTCTTGAATATTTGTTGCTATTTCGACATATCATATAAGAAATGTAGCTATGTATATTCTTGTAATTAAATTGTGTTTGATGTTAGATTCTGGTTTTAAATCATAATCTCATGATTTGCAATGTTAGCGTGTGGTGTGAAAAAATTAAATTACAGTCATGCATATGCACATAAAGGAAGAAAATACCGCCTTTCATGTTCTGTTTGTAAATGGCAGTTTCGAATATCTTGTATGACCAAGCATGGAAAGCAGTCGAATGCCCTGCCATCTGATTGTGAATCTCTGCATCCATTGGCGGGTATCTCTTACCCTGCATCCTGTACTTTATGGTTTGTTATAGAGGATAGGAGGAAAGTTTTTTAAGTAAAATTGAAATATGTGAAATGGTAAAACTTCCAGTCACGGAAGGCCTTCGATGTGCTTAAGTTCGTGGCAAACGGGTTTTGTAGTCACTTTCCCTAGCTGTGGGTCTTGGAGACATTTGTCACCCATCTTACGCCTCCGCGGGGAGTTAATTCTTTTTTACCACAGCCGCACTTAAGACACACCGGAGCCGAGATCGCGCACAGTAACTACCCGGGCCATTATGGCCCGTACTCATGGGTATTATTCGACTTACTGTGGCCGGCTAGCGTGGGTGCCGATCGTCAACTGTGAACTGCCCCTGGCTGGCCACACCTTATGTTGGGGCTTATAATCGGTTCACAGTCGCCGGCGAGCCTAACGCCGTAATGAGCTGCCTCGGCTATAGTCGGCCTTCTCGGTGGCTTATAATCGGCTCATTACAGTTGGCTTTAAGGGCCGTCGCGAGCAATGAGTTAACCCGCAGCAGAGGGATGCTGGAGCAAAAGTGTCTCATTGGCGAGGGCATAGATTCGCATAGTACCTGTTGGGTCTTGTCCACGTGAAGTTGCATCGTGGAGTGCTTTGAATAGAAATGCTATATGCTCAGGATTTTTGTTCAACAGAAAAGGATAAAGTTAACAAGCAGCCAAGATACAAAGGAACAAGTTAAAAAAGAGACAAGGCTTTTTTAAAGTGGTTCAGCACGAAAAAATGCCTACGTCCACTGATTCTCTTTGTTAATTCACTTCATATGGGCAATACAAGTTAAGAAAAGTATCGACGGAGGTGTTGGATGTTCCATGCCCTCTGGAACACCTCTCCGTCCACTGTTGACAAAATATAGGCTCCGTTGTGGAGATCTTTATGAATTACATATGGTCCATCCCAGATTGGGTCTAGTGCTCCGGGGCGAGGGAAGATTCGCTTGAGGACAAGATCCCCTTCTCGTAAGGTACGATGCTTGACTTTGGAGTTGTATTGTGCTGCCACCTTTTGCTTGTGGGCTGCTGTTTTTAGGACTGCATCATTCCTTCTCTCCTCGACTAGATCCAAAGACATGTTGAGGAGCTCTTCGTTCTCTTCTGGGTTATAGTGGATCCTACGGTGGGAAGGCACAATAGTTTCAACTGGGAGCATAGCCTCCGATCCGTATGCCAAAGAGAAAGGAGTGTGCCCTGTTGATGTTCTGAAAGATGTGCGGTAGGCCCATAGTGCCGTAGGGAGTTCATCCACCCAAGCGCCCTTTGACTTTTCGAGCTTCTTTTTGATCAGAGTTTTCAGAATTTTGTTGACTGCTTCGACTTGTCCGTTTGCTTGGGGATATGCTACGGATGAGAAGCTTTTGTGAATTCCGTGTTCTTGGCACCAGTTGGCGAATTCCTCGCTGTCAAACTGAAGTCCATTGTCTGATATGATTTTTAGTGGGATTCCGTACCTGCACAGAACATTTTTGATTAAGAAGTTGATAACTTTCGCTGAAGATACTTTATTTAGAGGTTCTGCTTCCACCCATTTGGTGAAATAGTCGACTGCTACTATAGCATATTTGGCGCCGCCTCGACCCATTGGCAGTTCACCGATTAAGTCAATTCCCCATACTGCAAAGGGCCAAGGGCTGGTCATCTGAGTAATTTCGGTTGTTGGTAGCCGAGGGGTCTTAGCAAATTTTTGGCATCTGTCACACTTCTTGACGAAATCTAAGGCGTCCTTGCTTAAGGTGGGCCAGAAATATCCGTATCGGAGTATCTTTTTTGCTAACGTTTGCCCTCCGGTGTGATCTCCGCAGCTTCCTTGATGAATGTTGGATAAGATTTCCTTGGCTTCCCTTCCGGCGACACACCTTAACAATGGGTTAGAGAACCCGCGCCGATAGAGGATGTCTCCTTGTATTGTGTAGCGGGACGCTTTCCTCAAGATTTTCTTGACTTCGTTACGCCCGTCGGGTAGTGTGCCATTTTGTAGGTAGTCTCGGATGGGAGTCATCCAAGTTGCTTCTTCGGTTGCAGCTATCAGATTCACTTGCTCAAAACTTGGGATCGCTTGCTTTGAGACAGTTACTGCCCCGAAGATGGCGACGTCTCTCATACTTGCTTGCTTTGCCAATTCGTCGGCCTCTTGGTTCTCTTCCCGAGGGATGTGTTTGACTAAGTAGTGGTCCAATCGGCTGAGAAGTAACTTGGCCTTCTTTAGATATGCGATGAGTCGTTCTTCTCGAGCTTGGAACTCCCCTAGTATTTGATTAACAATAAGCTGAGAATCGCTGTGAAGACACAAAGAATTGGCTCCGATCTCGATAGCAATTTCTAATCCGGCTATTACTGCTTCGTATTCTGCATCGTTGTTGGTGGCAGTGAACTCCAACCTTATAGCATAGTGCAGTTTATTTCCCCTGGGGGTGATTATTACCACACCTGCCCCCGAGCCTTGTTCGTTAGATGCACCGTCCACAAAGAGATTCCACTTGATATCTTCTGTTATTTCCAGTTGCTCCTTATCCTCGTTGGTAGTGAATTCTGCAATGAAATCAGCCATGGCTTGTCCCTTGATGGCGGTGCGAGGGTGATAGGTGATATCATATTGACTCAGCTCAATACACCATTTAAGTAGTCGCCCGGAAGTGTCGGGACGATGGAGTACCTGCCTCAGTGGTTGATCGGTCAGAACTTTGATGGAATGGGATTGGAAGTAGTGACGTAGCTTTCGTGAAGTGATTAGTAAACAGTATGCTAACTTTTCAAGCTTAGGATATCTGACTTCTGCCCCAGTAAACCTTTTACTGACGAAGTAAACTGGTCGTTGCGTGCGGTTGTCTTCTCTTACCAAGGCAGCGCTTAGAGCGTGAGATGACACAGCGAGGTATAGGTATAATTCTTCGCCTTCGCTTGGGGTCGAGAGTACCGGTGGTTTCTGGAGGTGTTCGATTAGGTTAAGGAAAGCGGTTAAGCATTCGTCCGTCCATTCGAACTTTCCTTTATCTTTCTTTAGAGCTTCGAAAAAGGGGACGCACTTGTCCGTTGCTTTGGAGATGAATCGGCTTAGGGCAGCCACTTTTCCATTTAGGCTTTGCATTTCCTTTCGGGTGGAAGGTATCTTGATGTCCCTTAATGCTCGGACTTGTTCAGGGTTTGCTTCTATCCCTCGGGCATGGACGATGAATCCTAAGAATTTTCCCGATGACACTCCGAAGGAGCACTTTAGTGGATTCAACTTCATTCCATACTGTCGAAGTACCTGGAACATTTCGCCTAGGTGGCTTACGTGATCTTTGGCTTTCCGTGATTTTACCAGCATGTCGTCTACATATACTTCCATTGTTCGTCCTATTAGCCCTGCGAACATCTTGTTGACGAGGCGCTGGTAGGTAGCTCCTGCATTTTTAAGTCCGAAGGGCATCACTTTGTAGCAGTACAAACCTCGGTCGGTGATGAAACTAGTGTGGTCTTGGTCGGGAGCATGCATAGGAATTTGGTTATATCCTGAGTATGCATCCATAAAAGACAGGAGTTCGTGCCCGGCTGTGCTGTCTACAAGTTGGTCGATTCTGGAAAGCGAGAAGCAATCCTTTGAGCAGGCGTCGTTTAGGTTGGAGAAGTCAATGCAGGTTCGCCACTTCCCATTAGCCTTCTTTACTAGTACCGGGTTGGCGATCCATTCTGGGTAAATAGCTTCTCGTATGAAGTCATTGGCGAGTAGATTCTTTACTTCTTCATCGAGGGCTGCTGATCGCTCTGCCCCCATACTTCTCTTTTTTTGTTTTACAGGCGCCTTGGTAGGATCAATTTTTAATACGTGGCATGCTATGTTGGGGGAGATTCCGGTCATGTCAGCGTGTGACCAAGCGAACACATCCAAGTTGTGGCGGAGAAAATCAATGAGTTGTTCCTTCAATTCAGTTTTCAGCTGCGACCCAATTTTCAGTAGCCTACTTGAGTCGTGCTTGTCTACAGATATAAACTCCATAGCCTCTGCAGGCTCGGCGGTGGCCTCCTCCTCTTTGTCCCTAGGGTCTAATTCATTGAAAGGGTCGCTGGTGTATCGAAGAGGAGGGGCTTTCTTTAGTTGCTATGCTTCAAGGCTTTTTGTGCAGAGGGCAATCTCTACACCTTTCCCTTTATCTCTCCTGTGGTTGTTGCGAAGTTCGGTTACATAGCAGTCTCGTGCAATGTCTTGGTCTCCTTCCACTTCCCCTACCCCATTGTCTGTTGGAAATTTCATTTTCAGGCACCACGGGGCTAGGACAATCTGGAAGTCAGATAGGGCTGGTCTTCCTAGGAAGGCGTTGTAGGCCGAATGGTTTTCTATCAGCACAAACGTCTGTTTCCTTACAACGGAGCGGGGATGGCTTCCAATTTCAACGAAGAGGCCTAGCTGCCCGATGGGCATTTTCGCATCTCCAGTGAAACCGTGTAGCGGTTTATCGCAGGGAGATACATCCTTCATTGATAGCCTCATTTTGTCGAATGCGTGTTTGAACAGGATATTCACAGAGCTTCCAGTGTCTACCAGGATTCGGTAAACTTCGGCGGGACCGAGTCGGGCAGAGATAACCATGGGATCCATGTGAGGGTACTGTCTTCCTTCTAGGTCGCGTTTACTGAATGTGATGTCATCACTTTCTTTCCGTTTTGGGTGGCGCTCTTCTATAACCGTATTGACACAGTCTCTATTGTCTCTAAGCGACTTCCCATATCTTTCCATCTCTTTCCAACTTCTGTCTGCGATGTGCGGACCTCCTGAGATGGTATGGACCACTATCTTCTCTTGACTAGAGCTGCTAACGTTGCGGTCGCTTCTGCCGGTCCCTGGTGAGGGTAGCCTTGGGTTTTCATTGGCAGGAGCTGGAGTCCTGTCTTGACTTTTTACATAGCGTTCCAGTTTCTTTCTTCTGATGTGTTCCTCAATAAGGTCTCGGAGATGATGGCATTCGTTGGTATCATGTCCGTGGGATTCGTGGAAGCGGCAGAATTTTCCAGATTTCTGTGCGCTATCTGATTCCTTCTTGTATGGTGGGCGTTTGTACCTAACTTCGCCTTGGGTGGCAAGGAAGATATTTTCGACGGTCTCGTTCAAAGGGGTGTAAGAGTCGAATCTTGGTCCTGGCCGATATAGGCGTTTTTCTACTTTCTTGCCCCCAGCATTGTCTCTGGAATCATTTCTTCGAACGTCCCTCGCCACAGCAGGGGCGTTGCCATGGGTCGTCTTACTTTGCTGTCCTGACTGCCCCTCAATGGCAGCATCCTCAAGCCTCATGTATTTCCCGGCTTCATGGAAGAAATCGGGTAAAGTAGCTGGTTTTTCTTTTGTCAATCTTCTAGCAAATTTAGTGTCCGGATGCACCCCACTGCAGAGGGCCATTAGGATAAGCTTCTCATCGGCATCTTGAACTACGGCTGCTGCGGCGTTGAATCTGGTTAGGTATTGCTGCAGCTTTTCTCCAGGTTTCTGTTTGACGCTGGATAAGGAATAAGCGTCCTTAGGTTGCTCCACATGAATGCGGAACTGACTGATGAATTTTTCTTTCAACATTTCCCATGAGCTGATGGATCCTTGGGGTAGATGACAGAACCAGGAGGTAGCAAGATCTGCTAAGAAGAGCGGGAAGCATTTGCACAGTACTCCCTCTGTTGCTCCACTCATGAGCATATGCTGCGTGTACCTCTGTAAGTGTACAACGGGATCGGAGGTTACTTTGTAGGGTTCCATCGTTGGCATCTTCCATTCTCGGGGGGTGATAGCAATTTCGATATTGCGGGCGAAAGGGCTGGTTACCCTAGCGCCTATCCCTCGATCTCTTTGCTCCCGTTGGACACACTCTCTGAATAAGCGCGCCATCCTTTCATCAGAATTTGGAGCGGACAGAAATGAGTTTGGTTCTGTTCTGTGGGGTTGATTCCGTCCAGACAACCTGTAGGGATGGTATCGTCTATCATTCCTCATATTTTCCAGTGGCTGCCTTTGATCTTCTGGGAGCATGCTTGGGTCAGCTACAGTTGGCCCTTGCCTTGATCTTCCCCTGTTGGGTTCTGATCTAAGCACTTCCTCGGGTCCAACTTCGGGCTGAACTCTAGCTCGGCCCCGCTCACTGGTGTTTCTGTGGTTAGGCAGCATGACAGGCTCAGCTGCAGTTGACCTTCGCCCGGTACCTTCCCCGTTGGGTTCGGCACCAAACGTTTCCTCAGGCCTAACTTCGGGCTGGGCTCGGTCTCGGCTCCTACCACGGCTACTCCTGCCGTTAGCTCCTTCGAAGAAGGAAGATCTTTGCTGTCTCTGAGATCCTCCAGACTGGGATTCGCCCCATGATTCAGTGTTGCGGTTGGATTCTTCAGCGTCCCTCAAGCGTGACATGAGATGGTCCACCAAGGCTTCCTGCTGGGACGTGAAGCGGTTAGTTACTTCAACAACAACTCTGTCCAAATCTGCCCTAGTAATTGCTGCAGGCTATTCTGTGGCAGGAGTGGTTGGGTTAGCCTGTCCTTCATTTGTTGCCGTTGCTGGAGGAGGACGATTTACTTGATTCGCGGCAGCTGGATCAGGAAGGCTACTGGATGCGATGTTTTTTCCTTTGTTAACATCTTTTCTCTGTTTGGGAGGCATGTTTTCCAAGTGGCGGACGATGCTGTTAGGAAAACTCGTTAAGTAGATGAAGCTGAAGCTTCGAGTTTCTATTCTCTCAATGAAAGCACCAAAAATGTTTGCACAAAAAATGGACAAACACCTCAAAGTTGTATGATTTAGTGGATCTTATGTTGTTCTTAGCGATTTGAGTAATTCACGCAAATATATGAAAAGCAGGGGCTAAACTGTAAAAAGACACGCAAATTTATAGTGGTTCAGCCAGAATGTGCCTACGTCCACTTTATATGTTATTTCTCTTCTCTTCTTTTGATTACAAGTACAAAGCTTTAATACAAGTAAAAGAAAGTTGTTTGAAAGTTCCTTCCGTGCTTGAGCTCTCAAACTTGTCCCCCATTGTTGTACCCCTGCCTCTCTATTTATAGAGTGAGGTTGGGGGCAGGGGTCTTGGATATGTTCAGCTGCTGGTGGGCCTGGGCTGAAGTGATCTGGCCTGATAGTCTGGTTCGGCATCCTCTTGGTTCGGTCATGAGGTGGAGGAGATTTGGTCCGGTTGTACTCCATTCGGTGGTAGCTTGGATCGGTAGAGGGGATTTGGTCCGGTTGAGCTCCATTCGGTGGTAGCTTGGATCGGTAGAGGGGATTTGGTCCGGTTGAGCTCCATTCGGTGGTAGCTTGGATCGGTAGAGGGGATTTGGTCCGGTTGAGCTCCATTCGGTGGTAGCTTGGATCGGTAGAGGGGATTTGGTCCGGTGTTTGAAAACTTGGCCAACACATATATATAAATGCAGTTATTGTATACCTTAAGTAGGTAGAGCATATCAAACATGTACAAGAAGTCAAGACAACTAGGTTTTGAATGGTATAGACATAACACATAATAGAAGGCAATTGGCATAAACTAGTGTTATGAATAAAGTATGTAATTTAGTAGTCGTCGGAACATTGTTCTGACCCCCTCCTCATTACAACCCCGAGGATAGATTTTGAGCGGTGGATACTAGTACAAGGCAGGAATAGAGAAAGGACATGTTTCCCTATGCATGCTTGGCACTGACATGAGTACTAGGTACTAGAGGCATTAGCGTTGGTCAGTAATTATATGTTTTACTATACTTTACTATTCCATTGTAAGTCTTTATCGATGGTGCTCTGATATACTTTTGTTTATTTATAGGATACCAACACCAACGATCCATACCCTAGTGGACTAAGTTTTTCAATTTAGCAAAAATTCATACCCATTAAGGTGCGGGTTGTTACTATTAACAATGGAATTATTGTTATTACATATATTTATAATACCGTGGTTTTATATTTAGGGATTTCTATATTTTAATATATTAGAACTACGTCTTCACAAAGGTAATCTTAACACTTTAATTTCCTATAATTTATCTAAAAGAGGATTTGTGTTAAGTTTCGAATTATAAGGAATTATCTTTTCTGTTATTATTGAAATAGACGGTACAAAATAAGATTAATATCCCTATTTTGTACATCTCTTTCTTTTAGTCATTTTCCTTGTTATTTCAATCCGTACACCTTCATACATAATTAAAAAGTTGAATAATTTGTTGAAATTTACATTGCAAAATATTTCATTCCAATGAATTAAATATTACTTAAATCCTAATTCAATTCATAACAATCTTTAATTCGCGTTTAATAACATATAACGTTCAATTAACAAACCTAGAATTTACATAAAATCTTATTAACGAATGGTTCGTAACTTTTAAGGAATACTTTCACCCTTACTTTCCAAATTTAGGTATATACGATATTTAACCAGAATTAACAATTCACAAAATATGTAGGCAAGTTTCTCAAATTTACTACATATACATATTTAAGCCTACAACTCCCAAATTTACAATTAGGCATACAAGAAACTGATTCACAATGCTAAAAATCCAATGTTATGTAAATATATATAATTTCCACTCACCTCTAAGCTTCCAAGTCTCCAAATCTAAATCCACTCTCCCTACCAAAATATGTATTAAAGTATATACGTATTTATTAGAATTATAAATCCAAGAAGAGTTTTGAATTGAACGTGGTTATGAGCTTTAGATTTAGAATTTACCTTTTCTTTATAGAATCAATTCGTTCACATTCTTCTTCTCTTTTATTTTCTGCTATTCTCCACTATAACAACCTTAATTCTAATTAACATTATTTAGGATATATAATTGGATAAATAAAATAATGTAAAGCGTTAAGGAGATTGAAATTTGATAATCAATAGGGGTCGTGCCTTAGTGAATGAGTTAATAAGAATAATTTAAAACTTAATAAGAAGGAGGAATATATGCTAAGGGAAAAATGTGAATAGATTTAAATTCCTAAACATAAACCCTTATTCTCTTATTTCCTCCCTTATTTCATTCACTACAAACAAAACTAAAAGAGCAAGGCTAGCCATAGCAAGGTGATTCAAGAGAAGAAAAGTTAGAAAAGCAAGATTGAAGCTTAGGGAAATCAAATCAAATACAAATCTTAATGACCTTGAACCATTCAAGGTGAATAATAGTTATGCATCTCATGTTTTAATTGTTATTTTCAGTTTTAAGTCTAAACCCGAATGTTTTGATGTTATTACGCCATGCTTTAAATGATTGGATAAATATATGTTATTTGATGAATTTAAATGATTTATTATGGAATTTGTTGATATGTTTAAGTTGGAAAATCTATCATAGGATACCCAAATGACTTGATATTTTGATGTGATGTTAAAAACATTATTTTGGAAGTGGGTATTTAATTTCTTAATTTCCTAATTTAATGAGAATATTTGGTGAATTTCCTAAGATTTAAAAATTGATTATTTTGGTTTTAATTATTAAAAATAATTAAACAAAGGTTTTGGCCCTGAAATTATTATATGTGAAAGAAGATATTAAATCTGATTTTATGTGATTTTTCCCATGAGTTTATGATTTTATATAATTTTATTAGGCTAGAAAAGCTTAATATTTATATCAAAGTATTAATATATATGAATGGTTTGCTAATATGTTTTGGAAATATAAATTCTACTAATGGAAGATTTTAGAAAAGATTTTAATAAAGAAGAATGTTATTCAATGGGATTTTGACAATTAAGTGGAGTTGGTTGAAAAGAAATTACTTTTTAAAGGAAATTTGTAGTTTTTAGAGTATTTACAGCGTTTCCACGCCGAAGTCCTCGATACCGCACCTCATGCTGTCGTAGTTATGATTCTCAACGATAATCATGGCAATACATAGGATTCCAACGTTGGTTGGTATGTAATAGATTGGCCATGGTTGAAGAAGGAGGCGCGACATCAAGGTCGACGTCATGAACTTCATCGTTAGCATTGCCACATGCCTTAAGTGCTCCATTTTATATAAATAAGGGCATGGTGCCGCAGCTATAACATCGCTGACCCTTTAAAAGCCTTTATTCATAGCTGTATAATTTCAAAGAAGGCAAGAATGCTTCTTATATCAACTTCGACTTTAATGATGCCACCTATTTTGCTTCAGGGATTGTTGCCGAGATCCATCAATGTCACCACTTGTCTTTAAGACTTTAAACTATGCAAATCAATTTTATACAAAATGACGTCGACACTCTATGAAGTGTGATATGAATGCTATTGGGCCTATGGTTTTGGAAGGGTTGCTTCCAACTGTGTCAAAAGGGGTACTTTCATGTGGTTTCAAAGCAATGCTTCTATAGTTAAATGATAATACTTTAATATAATTGAAAGGTTTTGAAAGGAAGGTTTTAAAGTGTTACAAAGGTAGGAGCCTAATGTTTTGAAGAAAGATTTTAATGCTTTCGAAGGAGGTTATCCTATGAAGTCGAAAGCAAGATTTCGAAGGAGTCGAAAGGTTTTGTAACCCAAACTCTATTTTTAAAAGAAGAAACCCATGGCTAAAATTAAAGGAGTTCTTGTAATGGTTTTGAGAAGAAGCTTTCTTTGATAAAATAATAGGTTAAAGGTATTAATCATGTTTTATATTAAACCCACATGAGTGGTATTGTTATGCTATGCTGATTGCTTCTTCAAATATAAGTATATGCACATTATAATGGACGCATAACTGCATTTTGGGGATAAAAGGCAGAATAACCAGCTAAGTTGACCTAGTGGTGAATATAAATCAAGTTAACTCCTGAATGAGTAGAATTCCATCTAGGAGGTCAAGAAGACCATAATATAGGATACTAAAACATAAAAGAAAGATATTGGAAGAGGTCAATAGGTTCTTAGTGAGCCTATGAAAACTATATATAGGAAAAGATATTGGCAGGGGCCAATAGGTTCATAGTTAGCCCATAAAAAATTTGTATAAAGAAAGATTTCGGAAAGACAGGTTCATAGTAAGCCCATGAAAACTATGATTTGATACTAGTAAGGGCTAGTAGGTTAGCAGTTAGCCCATGAAAACTATATATGGATTAAGATACTAACAAATGTCAATAGATTCCTAGTCAGCCCATGAAAATTAGGGTAAGAAGAAAGGATATTGGGGTCACCAATAGGTTCCTAGTCAACCTATGAAAACTAGGATAATAGTATAGATATTGGAGTTACCAGTAGGTTCTTACTGATCCCATGAGAACTATGTAATTGGATAGGGAGTCCTTAAATATTTTACCAGTTAATAGTCAGCCCATGAAAAATCTTAGGTTAATAGTAACCCTAGAAACTATAACTGTGGTAGATAGTCAAAAATGAATAGGGATGGGTAATCCAGAAATGATTCATTTGTTTTGCATATCATCATATTATACTGTTTTGAATTGTTTTAACCATTGTGGATGCAAGAGCACGGTATATGGTTTTAAAAAGGTTTTGAGGTAATAGTGAGGGGAAAACCTGTTCCGCTAAGCGGCGTGGTCTCACTAGATATCTAAATGATTTGAGATGGTAGATTATTATTCATATCAGGCTTTATGTTTGACTCGAAGTTTATATTTTCCCCTTAAACTCTCGGGTACTTAATTGATTTTGAGTAGTTTGAGAGTTAAGGTTTTCAGGTACCTCTTAAGATGAATAAGCTTCCGGAGATGTGCAGAAGGCATGATAGCTATTTAGAGTTATCTTTCTTTTGATTCTGTTGTGTTGTTTGTAATGGAAAAGTTGTTATATTGCCTGTATATACTCTAATCATCCAAGGAGGCATCTGCATATGTCACTCTTGGCGTATGTTGTAATAAATATATTTTCTCTGAACGTGATTTGCGAATATGGGATTATGTAATGAATCAGAAATATTTTGAAATGGAATGTGATTTTGTTTGAGGTTTAAATTTTTTCCATTATCATGTGCTTCTGTGTATCAATGAACCTAACACCACCAATTTGGTCGCCGAGGATGAATAACTAAGGATGACTGCAGCATCCGTAGCCATTAGTTTTGGGCCTCCAAGTAGGGGGATGTTACAAGTTGGTATCAAAGAATAGGTTTATGAATTTTTAAAAGAAATTTAAACCTAAAAGTTTTTAAAACATAATTCCAATGAATTAAAAATATGGCCGGGGTTTGGGTTAACGCTATAGTAACGTACTTGTATTTGATATATATATATATATATAAGTATGTGTTCCCCTCTCTTTTAGACCGTTATTTTGTATCTTACTAAGGCTCGTATGTAGATTTACGAGAAAGAAGATACGAAAGCAGGAAATGGAAGAGGAAATCTAGGTGAAGGAAGCACCACAACCAATGGAAATGCTCGACCTAATACCAAGAGGAACCAGGATCGACATGCTAATGCTATCCCAAATGCTAAAGCCAATATAGGTGCTGGAAATCCGCCAGTAGATGCGGGGATGGTGTATTGGTTGTTAGGCAATCTTTTGCAAGCTAGGGTTGCTGGTAATGTTGGAGGAGCTAATCCCGTGGCTCCAGGTTGGAATAACTATGCTAAGCTAAGTAGAGACTACACTAGTTTGGGTGGAAAGCCGTTTGTTGGAACAGAGGATGATATTAAAGTTGAGAATTGGTTGTTGCACTGTGTGAGGATCTTTAATGATCTAGGCTTGGATGATGGGCAAAAGAGGAGGCTGGCCTCTTGGCAGTTGCAAGGGGCAGCACTCCATTGGTGGAATAGTGTGACTGCCGGAGTTCCGGAGGAAGAGCTGACAAGGGCTGATTTCAGAAGGAGGTTTGAGCAGAGGTTTCTGTCTGAGGTTGCTAAGTCGGCATTGATAAGAAAGTTCATGGATCTAGTTCAAGGAGAGATGTCAATAATCGAGTATGCTACTAACTTTGATGAGCTATCTCGATATGGATATGCTATGGTTGACACTGACGTCAGAAGGAATGAAAGGTTCATTCGAGGACTGAGACCTGAGCTTGCTAGAATGACCATGACCCATATCCGTGAACCTTGAAATGTGGTGGTGGAGATAGCATTCGCCATGAAGAGATGCTTGTTTTTTCTGCTAGGGAGAAGCCAGTTGAATCCCAGGGTCCTCAGGGAAAGAAGAGGAAATTCTTTAAGAAGAAGGGAGCCTAGAAAGGGGATACTGCCAAGAAGACAAAGGCTGATTTAGTATGCTACAAATGTGACAAGAAGGGTCATTATGCAAGTGAGTGCCAGTCAGGAAAGGGAAAGAAGGCCACAAATAAGAAGAATGTGAAGTGCTTCAACTATGATCAAGTTGGGCATTATAAGAACCAGTGTCCAGAGCCAGTTAGGGCGAACAAGGGGAAGGTCTTTGCTGTTGGATCATCAGCTAAGCCTAATGCAGTTGATAAAGGAAAGACTATGATGGAAGGTACATTTTTGATTCAGAGTATACCGATTAGCATACTTTTTGATACCGGTGCATCGCATTCATTTATATCCCAGTGTTTGGTTGATAGGTTATGCTTAGAACCCACATACCTTGTTACTTCCTTAAGGGTTGCGAACCCAATAGGAGGGTATGCAACTCTAGGGATGAGATGTGACCAGTTAGAACTGGATTTGTTAGGTCATAAGTTTGCATGCAGTTTGTATGTTTACAATTTCGTAGATTTCAGAATCATTTTGGGTATGGATTGGTCGAAAAGGTATGAGGCCAGGATATTTTGTCAGGATGGAGAGATATCTTTAAGACACCCTGATAGTCATAACCGAATTATAATCTCAGTAGAGAATTCTAACCTGGGTAGTTGTGTTTTGTTAAGTGCAATGGAAATGGGAGAAGATCTAAGTCAGGTTCGAATAACAAGAGAGTTTGCAGATGTCTTTGAGCCGGTCATAGGACTACCACCGAAACGAGCTGTTGAGTTTCGGATAGATCTTGTGCCAGGAGCTGAAACTGTAAGTAGACCACCTAGTAGGATGACACCGACAGAGATAAAGGAACTGCAGGTGCAGCTGGTGGATCTAGAAGGAAGGAATTTTATTAAACCAAGTAGTTCGCCTTAGGGAGCGGCCGCGGTATTCCTGAAGAAACCAGATGGGTCGATGAGGATGTGTATCGACTATCGTAAGCTGAACGAAAGGATGATAAATAATAAATATCCTTTGCCGAAAATTGATGATCTTTTTGATCAGTTGAGTGGAGCTAGAGTGTTTTCCATATTGGACTTGGTGATAGGGTTCCATTAGCTGAGAGTGGTTGAGGACAACATTTCAGACTAGGTACGGTTAGTATGAGTGGTTAGTAATGCCATTCGAGTTGACGAATGCACCTGCTTTCTTTGTGGATTTGATGAACTGAGTCTTCCAAGAGTATTTGGATAGATTCATGTTGGTGTTTATAGATGACATTTTGGTATACTCTAAGGATGAAAGAGAGCATGAAGATCATCTTAGAGTAGTGCCAGAGACGGTGAGGCATAATCAGCTAAAGGCGAATTTTCCAAGTGTCATTTTTGGAAGAAAGAGGTTAAGTTTCTTGGTCATGTGGTTTCAGAGAAAGGATTGTCAGTTGATCCAGATAAGATCGAAGCTGTGAACAATTGGAAGAGACGGTAACCGAGGTCAAAAATTTTCTTGGACTTGCTGGCTATTATTGGAGATTCATCAAGGATTTCTCACGGATAGCAGCACCTTTGACTAAGCTTACCAGGAAAGAAGTGAAGTTTGTTTAATCCGACAAATGTGAGGAAGCATTCCTCAAGATAAAGCATTTGTTGACCAATGCTCCTATGTTGGTTGTTCAATATGGAAAACAAGGGTTGGTAGTGTATACTGATGCATGTGGGACTAGATTGGGAGCAGTGCTAATGCAGAGGGGCAAAGTCATTGTCTATGCATCTAGGCAGCTTAGACCAGACGAAGTAAGATGTCCTACTAATGACTTAGAGTTGGCTGCATTGATTTTTGCCTTGAAGATTTGGAGGCATTATCTCTTGGGAAGAGAGATTTGAGTTGTATACCGATCATAAGTCTTTAAGATATCTATTATAACGACCAGGATTTTTAACCATCTGTTAATAGAATAATTAACTAATTTTAAATATTGAAATATTAATTTATATAAGTCGAATAACTAAATTTTCTAATATTGAGAATATCTGAATCTAAGAATTTTGAAAGCTATACTAAATTTTCAAACGTTAACTGCTAAATATGATAAATACACACACACACACATATAAGCATCATCATTTCAAACTTATGATATATATATATATATAAAAGCTTCACCATTTCAAACCTAAAATCAAGCATGCAAAAATCAAATCAGCCCACAAAAGGAAAAAATCAAGCACACAAAAGAAGAAGAAAAAAAGTAAAATAAAATGATGAAGCCTAAAAATATCAGGCTACCCTATGTGTACCTCAGCCACTTTCTTGCTTTACTGACCCCTCCATTCTCTTATATATATAGCTATGTTGTTCATTTATAATAAAAAATTCTGCCATTAAAATAAAAAGTTGAGTTGTTCAAAGGATTAGAGGGAAAAAGATTAAGCGATGGATCATTCATTTTAAAACAGTGAGTAGAACATTTAAAATTTTCTTTTAACCGGTTATTATATATATATATATAACTGTGTATTTGGATGAATCCTTGATCTATGACAAGTGCTTATGTGGTTGTTATGTTAATATGTGTATATATGAGTGTGTTCGACAATGGTCAGTTTCACCTACTCTCGAAATATTGAGCTTCTTCTACAAAAGGCTCTCTGTTCATGTTTTTAGTTGAAAACAGTTAAACCCCTTACTTTAAAAATCAATATCTCATCATCCATTTAGTTTTAAAACTTAAGACCAAAACAAAAGTTGTTTGTTTTTTAGTATAGAACATTTTAAAATTTATTTCATTCGATTTCCAACAAGCAGAGAGGGAGAAAACTCCATGTAACAGTGAGTGGGTTAGTTTTGGTTGAGATTCGACTATCTTAATTTAATGAATGGATTATATGGTTGTAATCGTAATTGAAAAATATGATTCTTAAGATTGGTTTGAGGATTTTTTTAGTGGCGTGTGGAAGGAGAATTTTGGAGATGATCGAATTTCAACATGATGCCAAACTCCGGCAACCTAACTAATTTCGTGGCAAGGCGTTTGGCATGGAGAAAGGTTGGGTGATGGCGCATCATAGAAAAATGGTGCGATGATTTTTAGTTGCGTGAGTGGGCTCAATAAGGTTAAAGTAGTCTTTTTGAGTGTTGTTTGTGGTCTCGAGTTCGTGGTAAATGGCAAAGTGGAGAGGGAGAGGGGAAGGTGCGCATAGGGGGAATGGGTAGAGGAGGTTGTGGCGGAGCTGTGGGTGTAATTTGGTGGTGGATGGTGGTCGTGGGTGATGTGGTGAGGCGTTAGAGGGGCATGGTTTTCATTCTAGGTTGATTGAGCAGTTCGAATTCTCGAACTAAAGTTGAATCGCGTTTTCCAGTTGGCAGTCATGTTGTGATGGTCATGGGCAATCTGCTAGGATGATCGGCGGCAAGTCATCTTAGCTGGAGGCAGTGTGTACGTGCACACTTCTGTGCACATCTTCGTTCATTCAATTAAGAGAGTAGAGAGTGAGAGCCGGGAAGAAGAAAGAATATGGAGAGGGAATGGGCCGGGTTTGGGTGGTATCGGGCCAAGTGTTTTAAAAGCAAATTAAATTAATTACTATATTTTATAATCTATAAATTTAAAAACAATATTTCTCATTCGATTCTAATCCAATCGACGCGTGTGTTTTTGCGTTGAAATCCTAACGCCGAGTATTTTCATGAACTAATATTGTCAAGTTTTCTACAATGTAAAATTTAATGATTTATAACAATTAAAGTAAACAAATAAGTAATTTCTTATTTAATTAATTATATGTTAATTAATCAATTAATTTTTAAATGGACTATTTAATTTTAATTAACTAAGAATAAATCATTTTATAAATTTCTTTGATTGACAAGTAATCTGGATTAAAAATATAACTTGACTCGGTTAATTGAAACCAATTCAGTTCTGATTTGTAAATTGATTATTAATCGTTAATTAAGTTAATGATCTATGCTTTGACTTTTATTTAGATATTGATTTTAATTATCTTTTGTCTGTGCCATTAAGTAGCCAAACAAATTAAAGTAGTTAGAATAAAACGTTGACACATTTTATTAGAAGTAAATCAACTTGTACTAATCACCATTCCGAGTTTGGAAAATATGATGATTACAAGCAAATTAATTTCGATGGACATGTCATGATAAAGTAAACATATGGAATGAATTTCCATATGTGAATATTTACACTCTGGTTGCAGAATTGTTTATTTAAACAAATTTGGCCTTTAAAAATTTATCGTTTTGGTTCGATGAGACCGGGATCGGATAATAGTATTATTTGAAAACCACTTCGAACCAATTTAAGCAAGCGATTTGGAAGATTCTAAAGGCAAGATCCACGATGCAGATTTTAGAGTGCAAGGGCTATTTGTCACTAACCCTGAGGGTGATTCCAATAATGGGTGTAGTGGAAATGGTGCCTTCGGTTCGTTCATCACCTGAACGACTTGTATGGATGAATGTTGATATCAAATCGTCACTTGGAAGGCAATGTCAGTATTCCAAGTGTGAAGTGCTTTCCAAAAAGGTAATGACGTAGCCTCAAGCCTTACCAACTGGGAATGGCAAAAACAGGGTATGCAGCAGGGCTAAGTGGGTTGCTCCCATTAAGGTATGTCATCACCAGATCTAAACTCGATATTTTTCCCATTTTGGTATGTTCCGGTACGGTTGATGATCAAAACCATGGTGGTGATATATTCGGTACTACTAGTCAAGTGGTAGGCCGGTTCTGTGTAGCAGGGGTACAAGATGTTCTTGTCAAACCCCGAGTGCATTTTATCTAGAGGTGCACCCTTCGGAAGGTAGTTCCTTACCTTGCCATGTATGGAACCCAATTTCCAATAAGTGTCGTACGTTTTTTATTATGCCCAAATATGTTGGAACGTGAGATGCAAGCATTCTAGCTATGTTCTATTTTATTTGAAAACCCTAGACATTATGATAATATCACTGAATTTTCTATAAAAAGTGTTTTGGTTATCGTAAGGTAAAAACCCGTCCGTGTTTATGTGTCGCGTGGTCTTACGAGATACCCTTGATTTCAAATGATTTTCAATTTAAAGTAATTTAACCGTTTTACTCACACCAGACCCATGTCTGACCCGGAGTTTATTTTTTTGTTTTCCCTAAACTCTTGGGTACTCAAATTTTTATGAGTAGCCAAGTGATCCACGATTCTCACGATTGCATTTTGGAGGAGTTGGAGCAGGTGGCTTCACCGTTAGCTAGTTACTATTTATTTCTGCTGTGTTTGTATGTGTATTTTGGATTGTAATGTATAGACAGGTAGTTATGACTGTCCAAGTATGGTGTCTGTATTACTATTACTCTAATGTATTGTATTATCAACGACAATGTAAAGCTTATGTTATGTAATATATATTATTCTGTTCCATTGTTAGATTCTGTGTTTTGTTTTAGTTCTTCTTTCCTATCTCTTTCTTTCATCCTTAATGACTCGTCTTTCAATGGTAAGAAAGGCGGTTCGTCACATCTATTCTCTCAGAAGGAGTTGAATATGCGACAACAGAGATGGCTGGAATTTTTGGCTGCTTATGATTTTGGAATAGAATATACCCCAGGAAAAGGTAATAAGGTAGCAGATGCTCTTAGCAGAAGACATCAGAAAGTGGTGTTGGCTATGTTGGCAGAATGGAAGGATCTAGAAGCTTTGGCCAGTTGTTGTGTGCAGTTAAGATCGACTGCTAGTTCTAGTCAGAGTATTGCCATGTTGTCCTGTTTAGAAGTTCGACTAGTGTTGATCGAGAGAATTGCTTCTAAGCGGAAGGAGGATCCACTATTAGCCAAGAGGATTAGAAGGCTTGAGGTTGGAACAGAGGTCGATGATTTGAAAGGTTTTTGTCTTGACCAAAGAAGATGGTTGAGAAAGAAGGGACGGTTATGTGTTCCAGATGTGGAGAACTTGAGGAAAGAAGTTCTTGAGGAATGTCATCAATCCAAGTTTACGATTCATCCTGGAAGGACCAAGATGTATCATGATATGAAGAGGAGCTTCTATTGGGAAGGCATGAAGAGATATGTTGGCTTGTGGGTTAGGTAGTCGTGAACTGTCAATAAGTGAAGGCCGAACATCAAATGTCGAGTGGATTGCTTCAGCATCTAGAGATTCCAGTTTTGAAATGGGATTCGATATCCATGGATTTTATAAATGGGTTGCCAAGGTCAAGCAGAGGAAATGAGAGTATATGAGTTATTGTGGACAGGTTAACCAAGAATGCCCATTTCATTCCAATAAAGTCGACCAAGACGGTGCCTGTTTTGGCAAAGTTGTTCATGAAGAACATAGTTAGACTTCATGGAGTTCCTAGTAGCATTGTCAGCGACAGAGATGCCTTATTCAGCAGTTAATTCTAAAAGAGTCTACAGGATGTGCTAGGCACTAAGCTCAAGATGAGTACCATATATCACCCATAGACGGATGGGCAGATAGAGAGAGTCAACAAGGTACTCAAGGATTTGTTGAGAGCTTATGTATTAGATTTTGGTGGATCTTGGGAGGATCACCTACATTTGGTTGAGTTTTCCTATAGTAATAGTTATCAGACTAGTATATGAATGGCGCCTTTTGAAGCTTTGTATGGAAGGCCATGCAAATCCCATGTATGTTGGTTGGAGACTGGAGTTGGTCTTAGGTCCAGATTTGGTTACGGAGGCATCGGAAAAGATTGAGTTAATCTTAGAACGAATGAAGGAAGCTCAATCCAGACTGTAGAGTTACGCAGATAAAAGGCGTAAGGACCTAGAGTTCTCAGTTGGAGACAGGGTTTTCATAAAGGTGGCACCGATGAAGGGTGTGGTACGGTTCAGGAAGTTAACTGGCACCGAGATATGTTGGTCCATTCTAGATTATAGAAAGGATTGGAAAGCTCGCATACAGAGTAGAGTTATCGAGCAGTAGGGCAGGTTCCATAATGTATTTCATGTATCTCATCTTCACAAGTATGTGCATGATCTAGAGGCTACTATTCCTCTGACATGGTTGGAAGATCTAGTAATGGAGCCTAATTTGATTTTTGTTAGACAACTAGTTCAGGTTGTTGCACGAGATGAGAAAAGATTGAGGAACAAGACAGTCAAGTTGGTGAAAGTTCAGTGGAGCGACGACGGGAAGGACTGTTTTTGGGAGATAGAGGACAGGATTTGAGATACTTATCCTGATCTGCTTTTGAGGGTATGTCTATATTAGATTTATATAGATAATTCCTAGTCATGTAGACTAGTATGGTTGTTAGGAGTCGTTATAGATGATTGCTATGTTTAGTATTTAGTCTTTACTGAATTTCAAGGACGAAATTCTTTAAGGAGAGGAGCCTGTAACACCCCTAATATTTGATAATATTATTCTAGAGATTTAATTAAATAAATTAAATAGAATAATATAAATATTAAGTGATAAGTGAATTTAGACTTGAATTAATTTAATTAAGGCCAAGCCTAATATAAAATTAATGGGCTTAAGAATGGTTTTTTGGGTTAATCAAATTATATAACGATATATTAGGAATTGTCACCCATAACCCTTACCCATATATATATATATATATATATATTTCGTTCCTACCATTCATTCCTTACTCACGTCATTTTGAAACGGACATCAAAAACTTAAAGAACGGCCGGCCATTAAGAGAAGAAGAAAAATTCAAATTAAAAGCTAGAGAATCAAGCTAAGGGAAATCAATCTCAATCCAATCTTCTTATCTAAATCAAGGTGAATGATAATTCCATCTCTATTTTGATTTTATAATCATATGATTTTGGATTTAAGGGTAAATTCGTTTTTATGATATATTGGATGATGATATGCTTGAATTATAATTTATATGGTTTAAATAAGATTGTTTAAAAGAGGTTATGCACGATTTTAGAGCAAAACCAAGATTTAATGATGTTTAATTGCCATGGGAAAATTTTATGTTAAAAGAAACATGATTTTGGTGTTGGGTTTCAATTTTGATAATTTTCCCAGCTATGGAAAGATTATTATGAATTTTCAAAAGAAAATATGGTTATTTGGGTTTATAAATATATTAAGATATTGGGACTGGAATTTTGATATGTTAGATAACATGATTAAAGTGAATTTCTGGAATTTTTGGGGATTTTTCCAAAGTGTTTTGCTATGCAAATTAAATTATTTTAGAGGAGGGACTTCTTTGCAAAATTGGTTTTGCTTAATGGAAGGGCTTATTTGATTAACTTAACCATGGTTTAGATCTAAAATTAGCGGTAGTTACTTTGGTAAAGAATTTGAAAAAGTTAAGGCAACCAATCTAGTGTTGACACGTGGCAGGTTAGTTAGAAAAAGAATTGCTTTAAGTGGTATTGAACTTGGTTTACTTAGAAAAGAGGGTTCGGCCTACTTTGGAAAGTACCTTTCGATCCAGAAGCTTTTGCCTCCAAGATAGTCGAAACTTACTAAGTCAAAACCAATACACAAGGTATCACAATGATGGTATGAAGTGGATTGGAGGAAGGCGAAAGGTAAGGTGTCGAAAGCATATCTTCCGAAGGAGTCGCTACCTTGGTTTTGTTTTAAAAGAAAAGCGCCTGCCTTTGTTTTGTTTTAGCCTTCGAAGGAGTCAAAGCATATGGTTTTGAAAAAAGTTTTAAAAGGTTTCAAAAGGATTGCCCTAACTTAAGTTTTCTTTCGACCGGGTTCCTTTACTTATGAAAGAATGTTTTGAAAGAAGGGGGTTCCGCCCTAGCCGAAACCCAGTTGTCGTTCTATAGCCTTTCGATGGTGTTGAAGAGATCAATGACGTCGAAAGGTACTTTGTTTTATAAGTTTAAGCCACTTCCTATAGCTTTCGAAAGGGGTTAGGGGTTTCAAAGGCAATGCTGTCGAAAGGGGTTTCGAGGCCAACCTTCCAATATTTTACCCAAATGTTTTATGCTTTCGAAAGAAATGGCACCGACGTCATCATGTTTTCCCTGATATTTTTATATGATAAAGGATGGTTTCGAAAGAGATGATTTCTCCTATATTCACTTTGACCCAAATAATGTTTTTAGTATAAACCCAATGGTTTCGAAAGGGGGACTTTCAATGGTTTCAGAAGGGTTACTTCCAATTGTGTCGAAATGGGTACTTTCATCTTGTTTCAAAACTATGCTTCTATAGTTAAATGATAATACTTTAATATAATCGAAAGGTTCCGAAAGGAAGGTTTTAAAGTATTATAAAGGCAGGAGCCTAATGTTTTGAAGAAAGATTTTAATGCTTTCGAAGGAGGTTATCCTATGAAGTCGAAAGCAAGGTTTCGAAGGAGTCGAAAGGTTTTGTAACCTAAACTTTGTTTTTAAAAGAAGAAACCCATGGCTAAAATTAAAGGAGTATTTGTAATGGTTTTGAGAAGAAGCTTTCTTTGATAAAATAATATGTTTAAAGGTATTAACCATGTTTTATATTAAACCTACCAGAGTGGTATTGTTATGCTATGATGATTGCTTCTTAAAATATAAGCATATTCATGTTATAATGGACCCATAACTGCATTTTGGGGATAAAGGGCAGAAGAACTAGCTAGGTTAAACTAGTAGTGAATACAAATCAAGTTAACTCCTGAATGAGTAGAATTCCATCCAAGAGGTCGGGAAGACCAGAATATAGGATGCTAAAACAAAAAAGAAAGATATTGGTAGAGGCTAATAGGTTCTCAGTGAGCCCATGAAAACTGTGTAAAGGAAAATATATTGGCAGGGGCCAATAGGTTCATAGTTAGCCCATGAAAACTATGTATAAAGAAAGATGTAATAAAGATAGGTTCATAGTAAGCCCATGAAAACTATGATTTGATACTGGCAGTGGCAAGTAGGTTAGTAGTTAGCCCATGAAAACTATATCCTGATTAAGATATTGACAGTTATCAATAGGTTCCTAGTCAGCCCACGAAAACTAGGGTAAGAAGAAAGGATATTGGGATCACCAAGAGGTTCCTAGTCAACCCATGAAAACTAGGATAATAGTATAGATATTGGAGTTACCAGTAGGTTCTTAGTGATCCCATGAAAACTATGTAATTGGATAAGGAGTCCTTAAATATTTTACCAGTTAATAGTCAGCCCATGAAAACTATTAGGTTAATAGTAACCCTAGAAACTATAACTATGACAGATAGTCAAAAATGAATGGGGATGGGTAATCCATAATTGATTCATTTGTTTTGCATATCATCATATTATACTGTTTGAATTGTTTTAACCATTGTGGATGCAGGAGCATAGTATATGGTTTTAAAAAGATTTTGAGGTACTAGTGAGGGGAAAACCCATTCCGCTAAGCGGTGTGGTCTCACTAGATATCTAAATGATTTGAGATGGTAGATTATTATTCATACCGGGCTTTATGTCTGACTCAAAGTTTATGTTTTCCCCTTAAACTCTCGGGTACTCAATTGATTTTGAGTAGTTTGGGACTTGAGGTTTTCAGGTACCTCTTAAGATGAATAAGCTACCGAAGACATGCAGGAGGCACGATAGCTATTTAGAGTTCTCTTTCTTTTGATTCAGCTGTGTTGTTTGTAGTTGTTATATTGCCTGTATATACTCTGATCATCCAAGGGGGCATCTTCATCTGTCGCTCTTGGCATATGTTGTAATAAATATATTTTCTCTGAACGTGGTTTGCGATATGGGATTATGTAATGAATTGGAAATATTTTGAAATGGAATGTGATTTTGTTTGAGGTTTAAATTTTTTCCATATTCATGTGTTTCTGTGTATCAATGAACCTAACACTGCCACATTTGGTCGTCGAGGATTAATAGCTTGGTATCAGAAGGTTTCGATCCTGGGACCTGTGGGTTCGTAGCCATTAGTTTTGGGCCTCCAAGTAGGGGGAAGTTACAAGTAGTCTTTATACAGCTCGATAAAGTCGACTCTTGGCATTTGCACTTGAGCACCATAATCATTTGGAGCAACCTTGGCATTCTAGATAATGATTCACGCATCTTAGCGAACGTATTCTATAAATCGGGGTTAGTGGCCCCTGATCCTGCCCACTTCTCCACTCCAGAGATGGAGTAAATAGCAGCATTTCTCGTATTATAAATCATTCCAAATATATAATAAGGATGATCAGTCTTTCATAAATATAAAACTTCATCAGTGGTACTCATGTGTGCAATATGACTTATATATTGTATTTAATATACTATTATATGGCCTTTAAAAATCAAAATATATAACAAGTATGCCCTTTCATATATGCTCTTGATCTAGTCAAGGATGATAACTCCTTTTCTATCTCTACTGGATCACGGTATCAACTTAGGTCAACCACACAACCTAAAGCTTTGATACCAAGTGTAACGACTGCCTTACACCTCTAGCACCCAATAAGGATAATAACCTGCATAGTGCACTGAAACAGTGCATGGTCGATGTAGGACAATAGTCAAGGTTGTAAACTAAATTAAACAATCACAGAATCTGTCTTATATCTCATAGTGCATGGAATGAAATATAATGATCAACATAGGTATAAAATAGGCAAGACAGTAGTAACTATATAAACCACAGAATCAGAGTAGAAAAGTTCACACAGTTATACAAAATAGTAATGGAGTTTATAAAACTGATAGATAAACTCAAATGATAAAGTGTCTCTAATAATAGCAAGTCAAACACTGTCAAGGCTCCATAGTATCACACAGCGAAATAAGCAATAGTAAGCCCAAAATAGAAATATGAGAAAGCGTTGGCTCCTGGTAATCCATCTGCACACCTCCATATGCCGGTTACACCTACTATCTAGTTTACTTATTTACGAGTACCCAAGATAATAAGAAGAAAAGCATAAAACTCATAGCGAACAACAATCTAGTATGAGCGATAACGATCTCAAAATACTACGAAAGTCGATATAGTGTATAAAACAGAAGATATGTAGAATCATACCTGACCTGTCCCTGCATCCAAAGAGTTAGCACATAACATCTATAATATGTTGCTCTACTATCATCATCAAAATGTATTACATCCTAAGTACAATGTCGGGTGTCTAGGTATTCATATCCAAAATACCTACATGAGGTGACATCCCTAAAGTGATAGACAATGAGAAACAAACAAAGCAAATATAGCCTCCATCGAACAATCCTCACTATCACTCGATGTGTTTGGACATAAGACAACTCATATAGCATGATCATAAGCCAGAGACACAATCAAATCTAGGTTCCACATTGCTTAATCCATGCCACTCCATAAGTCTAGGAAATAAACCACAAACATAAGATCCATGGTAATCCATAGTCATAAGATCAAGAAATAGTCATAATCCAGGTAGGCATTGTAACAACCTGCACCTTAATGGACCAAGATTTCGACAAAAATTAGAACCTAAGTATATTAGGGTATAGATCATTGGTTTTAGTTACCTGTAATAAACATGAGCATATCAAAGATCGATCAAACTAAACTCACAATGGAAAAGAAAACATAACAGGATATAAATACTGACTAAGGCTACTACCTCGGAATCAATGATATTCCTTGAACATCCAATTGCCTTGTTAGTATCGAGCATGAATAAGAAGACTTCTCCATTAAATGTTCCATCTTTCTCTAGTGACATGTTCCTCTAAATCTATCCTATGGGTAATGAAGAGGGTGTCAAAAAAACGTTCTGGTGATTGGAAAACCACATACTTTATCCATAACACAAACTCATACCCGTAGGTTTCCATTTAAATGTTATATCTTATTATTTATGGTTAATCCATTTAATTTTATATGCACGTACGATATGTCTTCTTAACCTTTTCTAAGGTATAATGTTAACATATGCATATTGTGCATACGCTGCCCTAAACCCAACCAATTAATACTTCTTAAATAGGAGGAGTAGGCTTAACGACCATTTAATACCTCATTCCCCGAAGTGGGCCCTTCACATCGTAACGTTTGTCTATCGGTCCTAGCTACAGAGATCGATGACTTCCGTATATGGCTTATAATATATAATTGCTGCATCTATCGCTTATAATGTCTTAGACATGTGAGAGATAGTACGCAAGCCACTTAATAACTTTTTTAATGGAATTAGGTAGACTTTGACCATTTAATACCTAATTTAAGGTAGTCCCCATCAATTAATACCTAATCCAGGGTGAACTCCTCAATGGTATCTATCTAGTTGACACTGCATAGAAATCTCTTTGGCTACATAATAATTTCTAATGAAGCGGACCTTTTCGAGATATCCTTTATCGTGCCTAACTGCTCACCCTGACCATTTAATACTTCATATAAGGGAAAGAGGTAGGCCCTCAAACAACCACTAATACTTCAATCCTCGAAGTAGGTCCTATGTTTTTGGGCATATATAACAACCCAGTTAATAATTTTATTAAGTAATAAATGATTAGTAATTTTAATTGAAATTTTAATATTTAATTGAGTAACTAAATTTTTGTTTGGGATAATTGATTTAAAATATTAAAAGAAACGAATTTTATCCATTCTCAAAGGAGGTTTAATTAAAATTGAAATTTTACTACCAAATAATTTGAATTTAAATTGAAATTAGCTTACATTTGATAGTTGAATTGTTGTTTTGGGCTAAATTGATTTAAAATGAGAAGGGAATAATGTTTGGGCCTTATGCCTTTTTGAAGCCTATTTTTCTTAATGAAACCAATCAAATGCCAATTCACATAAGCATATTCTAGTCCTTTTCCATAATAATTCTTTGCTTTTGATAAATTCATTCCACGCAATTGTAGTTTGGCCTTAGTAAAAATAAAGCATGTACTTACAAGTATTCTCACCCAGCTTTCGTTCCAGGCAATTATAAATTGGGCCTTATTAAAGATGAACCCTACCAACATTAATAAAAGGGAAATATAATATTAGTTTGACTATTTGGGCCTTAGTAAAAAAATGAATGAAGTTTAGCAAAACCTGTACGTAGCTAATAAAGCTCACCTAGCTAATTTTGTTCCTCTACATGTTCACTCCAGAAAAAAAAACGCATATATCAAAACTAAAGAAAGAAAACCCCTAGCCCTACTTCAATAAAAAGAAAATCCAAACAATGGATATAAATCAAAAGAAAATAGGTAAGCAAAATCCTTGTTCTCTTCTCTATTCAATGATACCTTCAATTAAATATTTTGATCCCTTTTTAAATTTCAAAAATATAATAGTTTGGATTTTAAGCATTGATAGTAAAGCAAAGCAAAGCACAAGGCTATTGTTGTAATATTATAAAGTGTGAATATGCTATACAATGTTTATTATATTTTGTTTAGTCCCATATTATGGGATAGGTCCAATGCTATGCTACATGGCCTATATATAAAGGAGTCTATGTAATGTAAATCTATGACAAACATCTGAGTAATAACATTTTCTCCTCTCTCCTCTTTTCTAATGGCTTCTTATCTCTTTTTAGTTTATAACACGTTATCAGCACGATCTCTAAACAAATTTTTTTTATAGATTTGAATTGTGATAATCTAGAAGATCAGATCAACTTTGTTTTTCAGATCTAATTATAGTTCTCAAGATGGTAAGCAATTTTTCATATTTAATTATATTGATCTTATCTTTTTCAGATCTGATTCTATTAATTTTATCTTCTTAGATCTCATTAAATCATAGATCTAATTTTTTGGATCTCATTCTATTGTAGATTTTATGTTCTAATTTTTTTAGATCTTTTGTAGATCTTGATATCATGCTCAAATGATATATCTTTGAGATCTATATATTTTTATCATGAGATCTATTCTTTTTCATGTGTATTCATCCTTTTCTGTTATTTAATTATTAAAATTAGATATGACTTCTGCGATTACTTATTTTTACATATCTTCCAGTTGAAATCAATTTTATTTATTCTTTCAGAATTTGTACTAGATAAATAATTCAGTTTGAATTGATTCAAAATTTCTAACAAGTGGTATTAGATCCACTTATCTTTGATTTCATTATGAATTTTTGATTTTTTGAGTAAGTTTTGAATCGACTTATTTATAAGTCATTGAATTCTAATAATATCTTACTCAAATTTCATATTTATTTGATCTGTGTATGAAAGATTTTTTTTTTGATAATCTTGGATTTTGTTTGAAGCTAAAATTGTTTTTCCCAGACCAAAATGTAGCTTCTCATGTAGAAAGCGAGATCTAAATGATTTGTATATGGTTTGTGTAATTGAATAAAATTCTGAAATGTTTTTATTTTTGAGAAATAATCTTAATTCCCTAAATTTCTGAAATAACTTGCGTTGATTTGAAGATTTACATGTTTGTTTTTTTTTGGTAAAGAATTATGAAGTTAATTTTCTTATAAGGGAAATAATTTGGATCTGGGATGTATAGTTGTTTATGATTGTGAATGATATGGATAAATCTGAGATGATAATTTTGTTTATTTAGAAATTCAGATTATTGGGAAATAAACTTTCACTTTAAGATATCCATTTTAATTTTATTATTGAGTAATATTGAACCTAGATCTGAGATGAAATTGTGTTACTTTAAGTATTATTTGTTCAATTGGTCCATATATTTGTAATGAAATCATTTTGCTGTGACAGTAGTTATATCCTAGACCATGTAAAGGTTAATTATAGTTATTATTATTAGAAATGAATTAATTGTAGGTGTTATGGTAATAAATTAAATTATTTATTATCATAAATGTATTAAATGCATTGGTTATTGTAAATTAAACGATGTTGTATGTTTGTGTTTGGAACAAGAATAGACATATGATTTACTATTTGATGTATTTATTTTGACAAGTAATGTCTGGTGTAATGGAAGAAATAGGTTTAACATCAACTTGAAGTTGTGCAAAGAAATTATTTTAATAGAAGTTGTGTAATTCAAGGTCCAAGACCTGAAGTCTTGAATTTTGAAAAGACTTTCTGACAAAGTTTACAAGCTCGAATTCTTATCAGTATTTTTTTTTAATTTGTCAAAATGTACAAGCTTCTAAAAATAAAGAAGTTTACACAAAATTTGAGAACCTGAAGTTCATAACAAATTAATGAACTTGAAGTCCATGAATTAGAAGCCCGAAGCTCTATTGAAATTGTGTAAAATGATAAATTTGTACTTCTTGAAGAAGTTAAAGGAAATTAATAAATCATCATATGAGATAATGATGCTGCATTCAAGAGATTACAAAAATCTCTAAATGAGCTATTCCTTACCTTATATCTTCACATTTACATTATATTAACCAAATATATCCTAAAGATATTATGTTATATGATATTTCAAACGTCATCGGATGTGTGTGTGTGTGTATTAATCTCTTGAAGAGATGTTTTAGAGATTTATTTATATTTATATTGCAAAATCCAACATCCTAGAAGAGATATTATAGGAATTTTATTTTTATTACATTGCAATTCCTTGAAAGGAAACACTATATTCCCTAAAGGAATAACCATATAATTTTTTTGAAGTAATAACAATAATTTATCCAAAAAAAAGTGATATTGTATATCAATGTTACACTCCAGAAGTAGTGGTTTTATCTCTTGCATCTTACTTTCAGTTGGTGAATCTAATTTTGTCACTGTATTTAAAGTTTGATATGCCATTTTAAAAGAAGTTACAACAAAAATCTCCAGCATGGATATTTTATGCTACTGTAAAAGTAGTAATTATGTAATTTATATAAAATAAATATTGTATATTGATATGACATTCTAATAGTGCATATATATATATATATAAGAGATAAGTTCACTCCAGAAGTGGTGATACTAAAATATCTCTAGAAGAGATTTATAAATTTGGAAATGATAACATATCTCTAGAAGAGATTTGTTTATATATTTGGAAATTTTATTAAACCAAATAAGTGTAAATAAATTTGATTATGAAGGATCCTAATTTAGTTTAGATTAGATCCTAAAAGTTTGAGAGCTATACATACGGTCTTGTGGAGATCTGTATCTGTAACATTTCAAGTATCCAGAAGATATTCTTATTATTATTTTTGCTGTATTTTTTTTGCAGAACTCTCAAAAGAGATGTGTAGAAATGTCTATATGCAATTATAAATTATTCTTTGATAAGTAATCATAATTAATGTTCAAAACTGATATTTGAGATATAATTGAGGAATAAAACTTAACAACTTGAAGTTGTGTATATTTTGTTCGAACCAGAAGTTCGATATGGTTACAAACCAAATGTTTTGAACATTATCATGCGGTTTTGATGGATTCACATTGACATTGAATTATAAATAGAAATTAATAGTTTGGATCCTTGCAATAATTTGTTCTAAAAAAATCACTAATTCAAATGAGAAAGAATGTGAAAATTTATAATATATGTGTAATACGTGGACGCACGTATACATCCATATATGTAAATATTCAGCTAACAACCTGAAGTTTGTTATAAGCTCATCTTATAGATTATGCATAGATATTATTTAGTGATTTAAAATTCAATCAACATAAATGTTGAATGACTTGAAGTCATGTATGTATTCAAATGATCCACACAATAAGTAAATTCCTCTAATTGGCTAGATCAATGAATGAGAACAAACTCTAATAAGAAATATCAATTGAATGCATTTTATCAACTGATAAAAGAATTATCCTCTTATTATTAATATGTATGGTGTATTTGCTAGTACCAACATCATAATGGATCAAAATGAGAATCCAAAGATGATTATTATTTAATGTGACAATGTTTGTCAGCATTGAGGGGGAGGATAAAGGGATACAAGCTCATTTTGATCATCAGTGTTAACTATTTGTTAAAATATACAATGATGCAAAATATTGAGTAACTTAAATAAATTATAAATAATATCCCTAGTAGACTTTCTCCAATATAGATTTGAATCCCTGAAGGATCAAAATGTGTAAACCACATCTGAAATGTGGTTCAAAAGTCAGTTCAAAATATTTTTGGAGTAAGCAATAAAGATGCCAAATAAAGGAGGTGAGTGTTCTTGAAGAAACACTTAAGGGTGCTCTAAAAGAGATCATGACATGATTGTCAAATAACCCTAGAAGTGGTTTAGGTACCTAAAATATGATAAATAAAGAGATCTCAATAAATCATATCTAGAACTGACAATAAATAATCATTGATTATAAATTTATAAATAACAAAGCGCTTATGTTTATAAATGGATTAAAGATCATGGATTAGAAAAAAACATGATTGGCCATCATGAAATTCTCCTAAATAAGAAATGTGGACCTGTAGTCCACAAAATAAAATTAGAAACATGTATATAAAGTGGCAAAAGCACACTAAAATTATTAAAGCACATATAGTATCAACAACATGTTAAGTGCCATAGGCATTATTTTGATCCCGAAGTATCAAACTCTTTAAAAGGAATGTCATTGTATGATATCTATGATTTCAAGTTGCACTCCTTTCCTCGTTCAAGATTTTTCCCATTGGGTTTTCCTAACAGAGGATTTCAATGAGGCAACATACAATATCTATATAGTTGAATGGATATATGCAAGCAAGATAATAATGAAGGGGAGCAATTATCATATATGTTTCAAAAGTGACAACTTCAAGTTAACAGAGCATTCAAAATTTTGAAGATTCATATTCAAGGGGGAGTGTTGTAATATTATAAAGTGTGAATATGCTATACAATGTTTATTATATTTTGTTTAGTCCCACATTATGGGATAGGTCCAATGCTATGCTCCATGACCTATATATAAAGGAGTCTATATAATGTAAATCTATGACAAACATCTGAGTAATAACATTTTCTCCTCTCTCCTCTTTTCTAATGGCTTCTTATCTCTTTTTAGTTTATAACAGCTATCAATTTTTGGATTATAGGTGAGTTGTTCTCACAACTCTATATCTAATTCCTTGGTTTGCTTATATATTTACACATGAAATGAACTATTAACTACATATAATAATATGTGGGATCGCTGCTAGTTACATGTATGATAAATAAGTGTAGGTATTTTTGTTTGAGTGTAATGTGGATATGTCCATATTAGTGCAACTGTGGATGTGTGTTTATATTTACATATGCATTAAAAGTGTTGTGTAGTAAGAATTTCCATACTGGGTTCATGCGTGAGTTAAAGTGCTGGATAGTGTGTGAATTGCTTGCATGTGTTGTGCGTTTAGGGATTTGAATTAAAATGCAGTTACTTGTTTTGTAACTTGTTTCATTACTGAAACACACACACATATATGAAAATTAAACTATTTCCTATACAACGTGCTTTTATTTTATAACTATTCTATGAAACTTAAACAATTGCCTATATATGCCTTTCAATTCGTACATGCATTTATTATATAGCTTGACTTGACATCTTTTAGTAGGCTAACTTTACATTAAAATATATATAAGTTTAGAATTGCATGTACATGCTTTTCACTTTGTACGTACTTTTATTATGCAGCCTAACTTCACATAATATACATGTATATACATATACATATATACATATATATATAAGTTTAGAATTGCATGTACATGCTTTTCACTTTACTCAATGCACACAGTAGCCTGAATTGTACAGGATGTTAGAAAATATTTTTTTTTGAAATGTCTTATTATAAAGTACCATTTATTTGATAAAGTGCCATTTATTTTAACAAATAAGTTTTATTAAAGGCACTGTATACAATGAGTAATTAAGTAGTTTCAAATTGTATTTAAAAGAAAATTTCTTTCTCTTCTCCTTTTCTTTTCAATTATTTTAAACAAATATAAAGATTTTAAAACTCTTTTATTTTATTTATGATGGATTTGGATTTTATTGAAATTTCATGTTTTTCTATGAAATAAAGAATTTTAATAAACAATTGAACAATCGGATTGCTAGGGGACATTTTACACAATTCTTTCACTTATTATTATAATTTGTTAAATAGAGTTTGAGTGGAATTTACTAATTTTTAGTAAGTACTAGAATTTCACTATCTGGTATGGATAGTAGTTAAATTTTAGTGGTTACTAAAGCGAAAGTAATTTACACTTTAGAGTTGTATTATCTTAGGGTATTTGGATTTGCCGATATATCCCGAGAGAAAACGACTCATTTTTCATCGACCTAAGAGTCGACACCATTCTTAGATTTGGGTAGGCAGACCTATTTTGGAGGGTTAGGTTTGTTATGGTGTAACACGGTTGCCCTTTTGTTTTTGGACAGATGTTTACATGTATGATTAGTTTATAGACTAGATGACTAATACCTATCAGTTTATTTCATTGTATATAGTTTGGACGATGTTTGCCTATATTTGTTTCCGATAGATAAATTCGCATAGTAGTCTATTTTGATATGTTAGGCTTATACACTATATAGTGGGGTCCATTTTGATACATTAGACTCCGTGTCACTATATTAAACTGATAGTTGACTACCATTATTATTTCATTAGTGATGATTGTTTCTTCAGAGATTTTGGGATGGATATTTAGTATCTTTTGGCTCTGAAGAATATTGAATTGTTATCACCATATTTTTAGATGATAGTCCATTGTGACTTGATATGGATTTATGAAATGGTGATTTTTGATTATTATGCCATATTATGATTATTTGGTTTCAGGCATATTTTGGTTTATTTTATTGGTTAAGTCATATATTTATGATATTGGTATCTCAACTTTTTATTAGATATAGTCTGACCCGTTTATTTTAAAATACTCAAGTCAGGCCAAGACTCTATTGGTACAGGGACTCGTTGAATTTTGAATTTTTGTGCTAACACTAGAGTTGACTATTTTGACTGTTACAGTTTACTTCACTATTGTATATATTGACATTTAGAAGGATATGTCTTGTATATTTTTAGTAGTCATTGTGTACCTGATATAGTATTTTGGATGCGATGTATATATTATGTAGGTCTAGTACTGATATTTTATAGACTCATATGTTATTATGCATATGATGTTTATTATTTTGCTATGATCTGTTTCTCTTATTTTGATTTATTTATATTATATATTATTTTGAATATTTTAAACCTGGGTATCTACTACTTCATATTGATACTGTATATGTCAAAATTTTCAGTTCAAGTCCACAAAAAGGTAATAGTAACGTATCAAAATTTTCATTTTGGGTCGTCACAGCTAGGTATCAAAGCTGTGTTCAGAACACTGTAGAATATAATTGACACAGAGTCGAGATCAAAACCTAGATGACCTAGAGTCACATCCCTTGGGTGTGTGGTAGTTAGTAATTTAATTAACTATTAGGGATAGGAATATAAAATGATTACTGGGTAACCATTGGGTCGTATTTTAAAATTTTCTTTAAGTATAATTATATTATGTATATATATAGGAGTAAGGATCTAATCTAGGAATTAAATACACGGTTTTGAGTCATGGCTGGAGGTAGACCTCCTAGAGCTACTACAAGATCGACTGGTGATCTTGGTAAAGGTGGGGTGGTTTTGACTCCCGCGAAAATTGCTAAGACGGGCCAAACTGCCCAGACTCAGGCTCTTGGTGCCCAGCCAGTCGTTTTGATTTTGCTCGTCTCTGCAGTGATTTCGGATGGTTGGAGGGTAAACCATTCAAGGGGACCGAACCTACTGGAGAAGTTCAGGTATCGTTGAAGATGTGCGAGCACATTTTTACTCGCATGGATCTTACAAACACTCAAAGAGTTCAAGTTATAGCCAATCAGTTGTAGGAGAGGGCCTTAGACTTGTATGACCTATTAGAGGAAGATGTTGCTAAAGAACTGCTTACATAGGGCTCTGTTCAGATAGCGATTTAAGCTGAAGTTTCTACCAGAGGCTAAGTGAGAGGCTATGGCAAGAAGATTCATTGATCTCGAGAAGGATCAGATGTCAGTCATAGAGTATGTATCAATGTTTGAGGCATTGTCCAAGTATGGCCTAGACTTTATTAATACTCTGAGAAAGAAGAATCAGAAGTTTATATATGGGCAAGCCATTGAGGAAGTCTTTGTTGCTTCAGTAAGATGTACCCTTCGAGTCTCTAGTCGATTCAGCACTTCGCTTTGAGGAGGCAGAAAAGGATAGTGATGGAAGTAAAGCTTCTCAAGCTCAATTGGGTTTTTCTCGAAAAAGGAAGCAACCTTAGAATAAGGGAAAGAAAGAGTTTCAGGGCAAGAAAGGGAAGGGTTGTGGTTCAGGTTCTAGTTTTCCTTCAGATGCATGTTACAATTGTGGAGAGAACGGTCATTTGATCAAAGGTTGCCCTAAACCTCATCAGACACCTCCTAGTGTAGTCTGCCGTTATTGTAAGAAGCCGGGGCACATGGTTTTTCTTGTCTAGTATTATAGCAGAAGGGAAAAGTCCAGATCAATACGGTTAGTTTAGCAGATGGCACATCTCAGCAGAAATAGCGAGGTATATCTCTTTCGTTTTAAAGGGCATGATTTTATTTAGAGGTTTACAAATACATGTTCTCTTTGATATAGGTGTCTCACATTCGTTTGTGTCAAAGGATCTTGTAGATGCTACTTCATTGAATTCTGTTTGTCTTGTCACTTCTCGGAGGATTGCAAATCCTACTGGGGGATCTGGAACACTCAGTTTGCTTTATGAGCATGTGGAAATTGTTTTGAATGGCGTATCTTTCTTCGTCGATCTTCATGTTATTCAGTTTATGGGTTTCGGTATGATAGTGGTGATGGATTGGTTATCTTTATACGAGGCTCGTATTTTATGTCCTGAGAGAACCATACTTCTTCGAAAACCTCAGTCTGGAAAGTGAATCTATGTAGCTCTCGACGAAACTATTCAGAATCCATCCATTTCTTTGTATGCTTTAGAATTTTTGGTTGAAGAAGAGATATCTTGAATTCTAGTTGTTTCCGCTTTTCTTGATGTCTTTGAGCCTATCTTGGGATTACCGCCAAAAAGGGTTATCGAGTTTACAATCAATATTGTACCTAAGCTTGACCTTTTAGTCACCCTCCTACTAGAATGTCAGCTAAGGAAAACGAAGAGTTGATTAAATAGTTGACATAACTAGAGTCAAAACAATTGATCTAGTCCAACAGTTTTTCGTGGGGTACTACCGTAGTATTTGTGAAGAAGATGGATGGTACTCTTCGGCTTTGTATTGATTATCGAAAACTGAACGAGCTTACTACTAAAAATCATTGTCCCCTAACCAGGATCAGTGATATGTTTGATCTATTATGCGGTGCTAAGGTCTTTTCTCAACTTGACCTAGCTACCGATTTCCATCAGCTCATCGTGGCATAGGATAGCATTTTTCTTACAGCTTTCCGAACATATAGGTTTTATGAATGGCTAGTAATGCCTTTCGGGTTGACGAATGCACCTGCGTATTTCGTTGACCTAATGAATCGAGTCTTTCGAGAGTATCTTGATAACTTTGTACTGGTATTCGTTGATGATATTATGGTATATTCCAAATCTGAGGAGAAGTATGTTGAACACCTTAGGATTGTTTTAAATTGCTGAAGAATGAGTTGAAAGTGAAATTTTCAAAATGTCATTTTTGGCAGCAGCAAGTGAAGTTTTTAGGGCACGTAGTTTCTGGTGAAGGTATTTTGGTCGATCCCTCTAAGATTGAAGTAATCCAGGATTGTAAGAGACTAGAGAGCGTTACTGAGCTTAAAAGTTTTCTCAAATTAGCTGGCTATTACCTTCGATTTAGTAGAGATTTCTCAAAAGTAGTTCTCCCTCTCACTACATTGACCAAGACGAACGTGAAATACCAATGGATAGATAAGTATGAATTGGCTTTTCAGAAGCTGAAGGTTCTTTTTACTCGTGCACCTGTTCTTATAGTACCTGATGGGAATCAGAATTTTTTGGTTTATACTGATGCTTGTGGATTAGGACTAGGTGTTGTTCTTAGGCAGAGAGATAGGGTGGTTGCAAACTTAAATTGAGTGAAATTGGTATGCTACTCACGATCTAGAGCTAGCAGCTATAGTTTTTGCACTTAAAATCTAGCGTCACTACCTTCTAGGAGAGAAATTCATCTTATATACAGATCACAAGTCATTGAAGTATTTTTTTAAAAGAAGGATATTATATGATACAGTAGAGGTTGCTGGAGTTTTTAGCTGCATATGATGTGGAGATTCAATATACTCTCAGAAAGGGGAATCGGGTAACTATTGCTCTTAGCCGCAAGCATCTAGCAGTTGTTTCTATGATGATGCTAGAGTGGAAGGATCTAGAGACTATATCTATCTGTGATATCCGAGATAAAAGTCTAGATTTGAGATTAGATTTGGTACTCACTAGTTTAGAAGCGCGTCCATCTATATTAGACCGCATAGCAAATGCTCAGAAGCATGATTCTTCTCTGACTGATATTTTCCAAATATATTATAGTGGTAGTCAAAAAGTGACTGAGTATGCAGTTGATAGTAAAGGATATATTTGGAGGCGTGGTAGATTAGTAATGCCGGATTCCGACACTTCGAAGGGATATCATGGAGGATTGCCATCGATCTAAATATACCATCCACCCAGGAAGCAACAAGATGTATGCTAATATGAAAAAACTATATTTCTGGGAAGGGATAAAGCAAGATGTGGGGAACATTGTGAAACATTGCATGTTATGTCAGCTAGTTAAAGCTGAACATCATAGACCAAGTGGACTTCTACAACTGTTAGAGGTTCGATTATGGAAGTGGGATTAGGTAAATGTGAACTTAGAATTAAATTGAGTTCATATTTATTTCCAATATAAATTGATCTAGTAATGATCAAATAAATTTTAATTGCAGGTCTCCATGGATTTTGTGGATGGATTACCTTGTCCAAGAAGTGGACATGACAATGTTTGGTTATTGTTGATAGGTTGACTAAATTGGCCCATTTCATTTCGATGAAGTCAACTAGAAAGGCTCCTTATCTAGCAAAGATGTATATTAAGGAAGTAGTTAGGCTACATGGTGTTCCCAGTGCCATTGTGAGTGAACGGGATCCGTTATTCACTAGCAGATTCTGGAAGAGTGTTCAGACTGCACTGGGTATGAAGCTGAACCTTAGTACTTCCTACCATCCTAAGATGGATGGTTAGACAGAGCGATTTAATAAAGTTGTTGAGGATTTGCTTCATGCTTGCATATTGGATTTTGGGGGTAGTTGGGTTGATCATATCTATTTAGTGGAGTTCGCCTACAATAATAGGTTTCAGTCGAGTATCGGTATGGCCCCTTTCAAAGAATTATATAGAAGGCCATGCCGTCCTCCATCTTGTTAGTTAGAAGTAGGAGAAAAATATGTACTTGGGCCAAATTCTATTAGGGAAGCTTCAGAGAAGATATAAGTTATTAGACAGAGTATGAAGGAAGTCCAGAGCAGACATAAATCCTATGCAGATCAAAGGAGAAAGGACTTGGAGTTTGCTGTTAGAGATCTTGTTTTTGTGCAAATATCTCCATTGAAGGGAGTAATGTGATTCAGTATATCACCTCAACGGTTCATTAGATTGTATTCTATTACTATGCGCAATTGTGTTGTGGTATATTGTGTTGTTCAACCTAACCATTTATAAGGAATACACGATGTGTTCCATGTATCTTAACTGCGCAAATGTCTTAGAGGTCCCGAGTTAGTTTTTAGAATCTCAACAAATAGAGGAACTCGAGATTTCACCTGACATGACTTATGCTTAGATGCCAGTTTAGATAGCAGCAACAGAAGTCAGATGACTCGAAAATAAGGAAGTTCCGTTGGTAAATGTGTAGTGGTCTGGGAATCCCAAGGATTTTACCTGGGAGACTCGCGAATATATGCAATGGATCCATCCTGAATTATTTTTAGAGGCATAAGTTTGGTAAATTTCTTTTTGTTTTATTTTCTAAAGAAGTTAAAAATGAATAGATCGATAATATTAAGACATGTTAGAGATTTCTTTTAAATAAATATTACGAGGACACAATTTTCTTAAAAGAGGAGTCTGCAACTACCATGTTAATAATTTTCTTAATTAATAAATGATTAATAATTTTAGTTGAGATTCTAAGGTTTAAGTAATTAAATTTTTGTTTTGGATAATTGATTTAAAATATTAAAGCAAATGAATTTTATCAATTCTTAAAGGAGATTTAATTAAAATTGAAACGTTATTATCAAATAATTTGAATTTAAATTGAAATTGGCTTACATTTGATTATTGAATTTTTGTTTTGGGCTAAATTTATTTAAAATAAGAAGGCAATATTATTCGGGCCTCATGCCCTTTTGAAGCCCATTTTTTGTTAATGAAACCAATCAAATTCCAATTCACTTAAGCAATTCTGTTAGAACCTCCATTCTTAGTTTCATGACAACAACTATACAAACACACATATATAATATAAACATCATCAATATGCAGGTACAATTAACAAGATCATGGCTAGAAGACAAGCAAGGAGAGACTATTACTAGTAAGGTCGTATTTAGTCTTAGATAAAATATGTAAAATCTCCTTGAGTGATTCACAAAACAAAAATTCATGTTTTTAAGTTAAAACATAACTTATCTTAAGAAAACCGAATTCACAGACGTCTGTGACATTATACAAGAAAATTAATCCATGTAATGACATACGTCTGTGATTTTCCATA
The DNA here is from genome assembly GCA_030737815.1 of Allium fistulosum. NCBI lineage: Eukaryota > Viridiplantae > Streptophyta > Magnoliopsida > Asparagales > Amaryllidaceae > Allium > Allium fistulosum. Next base: position 642,533,671 of record CM060901.1, read on the forward strand.
AACGTCTGTGACGTTATTTTTGAAATATAACGGCTATTTTTATGAAAGGTTGCTTCCTTCTGACTGTTTCAATAGACTGAATTCTCAAACATTGCAACTCTTTGAAAGGTAATGGTTGCTTCTCTTCGAGAAACAACTCTTGAATCTTATAAATAGCACTAAATGATTAAGGCTAACACTTACCTTGATTTCTATACTCTTATTCTACATTCTTACTTCTATGCTTTCACTGATTCAATTTTCTTAATCATTCAAATAACCAAAATTTATATTTTGGTTGTATTGCTTCCTAAAAATCAAAGTGCACATAAAAATACCACTCAAAAGAGATTATAGAAAGAATTGTATTGTACAGTCAATATTCATGTTATTCAGAACACATAATTGTCAACAAAATACTTTTGTATTAAGCATGTTTCTCCGAGTGAAGTGAGGGTTTTTTTGGTTAGTAAATACTGAAGGGGAGCTTCGGGATCGGACGTAGGATGGGAGGTCCAAACTAGTATAATAACTCTGGTCGGCATGCTTTTTATACTTTATTATTTATTGTATACTATAGTATTAGCTCATACACTTGCATATTATACACAAGTTAGATAATATACAATCCACTAGACTTTCATATTCTAGTCCTTTTCCATAATAATTCTTTGCCTTTGATAAATTCGTTCCAAGCAATTGTAGATTGGCCTTGGTAAAAATGAAGCATGTACTATCAAGTATTCTCACCTAGCTTTCATTCCAAGCAATTATAAATTGGACCTTATTAAAGATGAAGCCTGCAAGCATTAGTAAAAGGGAGATGTAATATTAGTTTGGCTATTTAGGCTTTAGTAGAAAAATGAATGAAGTTTAGAAGAACCTATACGTAGCTAATAAAGCTCACCTAGCTAATTTTGTTCCTCTGCATTTTCATTGAATGAAGTTTAGAAGAACTTGTGCATAGCTAATAAAGCTCACCTAGCTAATTTTGTTCCTCTGCATTTTCATTCCATCAAACAAAAGAAAAAAGCCGCATATATCAAAACTAAAGAAAGCAAATCCCTGTCCATACTTCAATCAAAATAAATTCCAAACAATTGCTATAAATCAAAAGAAAATAGGTAAGCAAATCCTTGTTCTTTTCTCTATTCAATGATACCTTCAATTTAGTGTTTTGATCCCTTTTTAAATTTCCAATATAATAGTTTGGATTTCAAGCGTTGATGGTAAAGCAAATTAAAGTACAAGGCTGTCAATTTTTGGATTATAGGTGAGTTATTCTCACAACTTTATATCTAATTCCTTGGTTTACTTATGTATTTACACATGAAATGACTGTCAACTATATATGTGGGATTGCTGCTAGTTGCGTGCAAGATAACTAAGTGTAGGTATGTGAGTTTGAGTGTAAATGTGGCTGTGTCCATATTAGTGCAATTATGGTTGTGTGTTTATATTTATATATGCATTGAAAGTGCTGTGGAGTAGGAGTTGCTATACTGGGTTCAAGGGTGAGTTAAAGCGTTGGGTAGTGTGTGAATTGCTTGAGTGTGTTGTATGTTTAGGAAGTTGAATTTGAATGCAGATACTTATTTTGTAACTTGTTTCATTACCGAAACGTATATATATGAAACTTAAACTATTGCCTGTACAACATGCTATTATTTAATAACTTTTCTATGAAATTTAAACTATTGCATGTACATGCGTTTCAATTTGTACTATGTAGTTTGATTTGACATCTTTTAGTGGCCTAACTTACATTAGAGCATCTCCGACTGTTGCAATATTCTCAGATCTGCACCCTCAAACCTCTCCAACAGGGTTCGAGAAAATGCAATAGTGCAGAAAGGGGGGTCGAAGTGTGGGAAGGGAAGATCAGGCGAGGCGCCTGTTAGACAGGCGCCAGGATACCAGGCGCCTGTCGAACAGGCGCCTCACAATGAGGTGCCTATTCAACAGGCGCCTAGTTCCAAGCGCCTGTATAATTGGCGCCCAATTATTCTCCCTCCAACGGTCGCCCCAACGGCCATATTTCCCCTTCAAATACAACTCCCCTCCTCTTCTTCCCTTCACAACCAATTTCCTTTCTCCATCACAATTTTTTACTACCACTAATCTCAACTGAAAATGTACTCTGATTTCGACGTCGATGCTGCAAGGTCCAATTTTGAAGACTACGACTTACAGGACGTTACGGTTCCGATTGGGGGAGAAGTAACTAATGCAAGTTGGAGCGCTGCGGAAGACTACGATCTTTGCTACATTTACTGTGCACTCTTGGTCGATCCTATTCGAGGGACCGATCAAAGTGGTGAGACTTTTTGGGGCAAAATTACTAATTGCTACAATCGAATGAACATCGATCGGAAAAGAAAGCTATCTTTAGTCAAAGGTCATTGTGGAAAAATAAATCGTCAAACGCAAACGTTCAATTCTCAAATTTTCAAGCATGAGATTAACATCCACGTGTCAAACATCCATAAAATTTTTGACAAACAAACACAACTGTGTTTGTTACTTCAACATTTTGACTTCATATACGCTTAATAATAAACAAGCGTAAATTATAAACAACACAATGCAATACTCAACATAAAATATAATCGACACAATGCCATAACATATAGACAATCACATATAACAGTAGCATCATCACCAACATAATATGCAACCAACTAATGTAAGGTGTGAAAAATAATAACACAGTCTAAAACATCTAAATGCAGCACATCTGTCTATGTGATCGGAACCGCTATCAATCTCCTCATCGTCTCCACTATCGTCGTCACTATCATCATTGACATCATCAAAGTCGTGAGGCTCGGGTCCGGCATGGAGCTGCTCCTGAAGCTGCTGAATCTGGGTCTATAATCCATGTATATGTGCATCATACTGAGTCTTCTACTGCTGGACCGCGGTCTGGAAACTCTGATACATCATCTGTGTATAATCGAGCATCATACGCTCAAATGCAGCAATCATCTGTCTATCATAATCCATGTACTGAGAATACTGATATGCGCACAAGAAAATTATACATAGATGGAGAATATAATGACAAGTAATTTAAAGAAAATTTAAAACTCGTACAAACCTGATGAGGCTGATACAATCAGGCGGATGGTATACCCGTAATAGCGTCATCTGTAGGATACTGCAAGGGATACTCCACCACATGACCATGTACATCATACGCTCTAAACGAATGAGGAAGGGGGTCGAAAGTAGGAGGTTGCATGTACTGAGATGATGTAGGCTCAAAGGTGGCAGGCGGTAGTGGAACTCTACCATAAGAGGTACGCGGACCAATATGATCGGAGTTCAAACCCCGAATATAATCAGGCAATGCGTAAGCACGTGGGGCTACTCGAGCCCAATATGAATCAAAGTCTCCTAGAACTGTAAAAGGCTCACCATCCACCCATCCTGCACCCCTCATCGCAAGAATATAAGATGGTCCAACCCTAATATCACCATACATATCATCCCATGGTAGCGGATCTGATGGAATGCGAACTATACCATACAACTGTAGCCAACACCGCTCCCCTAAATACCATATGAATGGACATGTAGGAACCTGAAAGCAAATCCTGCGTCGCGACATGGAAAACTAAAAAGTGAGTGGATGATCAGGACCGAGCTCTAGGAGCTGTAAGTACTGATCCATGGACGAACGATAATGTTACCACGTTGCCTCATATCCATCTGCTGTCTAGCCTCCATCAGCTCATTGTGCACCCCTTGTGCAACACGGGATAGATGCATAGGAGGACCCCAACGACGCAATCTAGGAAAGTAAATATAAGGTGTGGCATTCGCCTCTACAATAAGTTGGGGTGCATATTGGCAGTATACTTGTAGTACCAAAATGGAAGGATGTACCAAAATCCATACATCTGTCTAGACTGCTGAAGCGCATAAGTATCTAATGCTACGTACAAATAACCAATAATAGCAGTACCGTAATCATATATATGTAGTCCATCCACATCTACTAATCCAGCCAAAAAACCAAGCCTAATAGTACCCTTATTGTTACTAAAAAATGTAGACCCAAAAAGGTATAATATGAAGGCACGGATAACCGGAGTGTGCATATCCTCAACGGCCATGTACTCTACTATATACCGCTGCAAACAAGGGAGAGTAACAGCTCCTCCTCTAACCTCCTCGTCGGCCAAAGTCGGTAAATAAGATGAATATGACTCGAACTCCTCAAAGGAACTATCAAATGGAACAGGGAGACGGTTCGGTCGACCAACCTCTATGCCAGTGAGCATATAAAAATCTAGAGGAGTCAGTCCTAGCTCAAAATCAGGGAAATGAAATGTGTGAGCGGTAGGCCACCATCTCTCGGTGAGGGCCTCTACCAGGCAACGATCTACATGTGCAAATCTAGGTAAATCTAGAAATTCACCAAAAGGTGACACATGTAGCCTATCCAAAATCGGCTGCAATAACTGATCAAAATACTCATACATACACCTATACCAACTACCTCGCATCGCTATGTGACGAACCTAAAAATATGATTATTTAATGTTAAAATAAACAAACAATTATCATACATATACAGTTACACAGTTGTAAATCAAGCAATAAAGAAATAAACGTATAACTGTGGCGTCGCTATAGCTGCAGTAAGTCGATGCGAAACAGTAGAGGGCAAGTCATGTAAGGATCGAAGATCGTCTGGAGTCACGGTAGCATCAGAAGGGACATGAGCAGGTCCGATATTGGCATCGGTCGCATATCGAATGGCGCGTCTACCAGTTTTGACCGGACGGGGAGGCATTTGGACGCTAAGTAAAATAAAATAAATTAACTGAAAAGAGGATGGAAGAGGTAGAAAGGAGGGGGAGAGGGGGGAAAGTGCCTTATATAGGCACGATCACCAAGCGCCTGTTGAACAAGCGCCTGTTCAACAGGCGCCTGGCCTCATTTCTGTTGCAGAAATGAGGCCTCCAACATTTCGGAGTGCGAAAAATCCAATTTCCGCACTCCGAACTATTGGAGATGCTCTTAGAATATATATAAGTTTAGAATTGCCTGTACATGCTTTTCACTTTGTACATACTTTTATTATGTAGCCTAACTTTATGTAATATATGTGTATATATATATATATAAGTTTATAATTGCCTGTACATGCTTTTCACTTTACTCAATGCAGGCAGTAGCCTGACTAATACATGCTTTTAGAAAATGTTTTTTTTGAAATGTCTTGCGATAAAGTGCTATTTATGTGATAAAGTGCCATTTATTTTAACAAATAAAATTTTATTATAAGCACTATATACAATGAGTAATTAAGTAATTTCAAATTGTATTTAGAAGAAATTTTCCTTTTCTTTTCTTTTTCTTTCAATTATTTTAAACAAATAAAAAGATTTTAAAACTCTTTTATTTTATTTATTATGGTTTTGGGATTTTATTGAAATTTCATGCTTTTCTATGAAATAAAGAATTTTAATAAACGATTGAATATCGGATTGGTATGTGACATTTCATACAATTCTTTTGCTTATTATTATAATTTGTTAAGTAGAGTTTGAGTGGAATTACTAGCTTTTAGTAAATATTATAATTTCACTATCTTGTATGGGACAACAGTTAATTTTAGTAGTTACTAAAGAAAAAGTAATTTACACTTTTGAGTTGTATTATCTTAGGGTGTTCGGATTTCAGGCCAATATATCCTCGAGAGAAGACGACTCATTTGTCATCGACCTGAGAGTCGATGCCATTCTTAGATTTGGGTAGGCAAATCTATTTTGGAGGGTTAGGTTTGTTATGGTGTAACATGGCTGCCCTTTTGTTTCTTGAACAGGTGTTTACATGCATTATTAGTCTATAGACCGGATGACTGTATTAGTTTATTTCTTTGTATACAGTTTGGACGATGTTTTCCTATATTTGTTTTTGATAGGTAAATTCGCATAGTAATCTATTTTGATACGTTAGACTTATACACTATGTGGCAGGTCTATTTTGATACGTTAGACTCTGTGTCATTGTATTAAACTAATAGTTGACTACCATTATTATTTCATTAGTGATGATTGTTTCTTCAGAGATTTTGGGATGGATATTTAGTATCTTTTGGCTCTAAAGCATATTGAATTGTTATCACCATATTTTTAGATGATAGTCCGTTGTGACTTGATATGGATTTATGAAATGGTGATTGTTGGCCAAGTTTCCACCGGACCAAGACCATCAGATCACTGATGCCGAATCAAGAATAGGAAAGACCCTGCCGAACCAACTCCCTTCCCATGCCTACCGAACCAGCTATCTCCAAGACCCTGCCGAACCAACTCCCTTCCCATGCCTACCGAACCAGCCACTCCGCTACCTGCCGAACCAAACCCAAAGTATCGCTACCGAACCAGAACTAATCCCAACCACTACCGGACCAACCAATCACCGAACCATCCCTTTTCTCCGCTCTCCACCGGACCAGGGGATCCTCGAACCAACGTTGCCAGGCCAGATTACGTCAGCCCAGGCCCACCAGCAGCTACATACATCCAAGAACCCTACCCCCAGCCTCACTCTATAAATAGAGGGGTAGGGGTACAACAATGGCGGACAAGTTTGAGAGCTCAAGCACCGATAGAACTTTCAAACAACTTTCATATACTTGTATCAAAGCTTTATACTTGTAATCTGAACAGTAAAGGAGAATAACATATAAAGTGGACGTAGGCACATTCTGGCCGAACCACTATAAATATGTGTGTCTTTTACAGTTTAGTCCCTGCTTTTCATATATTTGCATAAATCGCTCAGATCACTAAAAACAACATAAAATCAACTAAATCAAACGACTTGGAGGTGTTTGCCCAATTTTTGTGCAAACATTTTTAGTGCTTTCACTAAGAAAGGGAAGCTCGAAGCTTCAACTTCTCCCACTTAACCTTCTTCCTAACAGCGTCGTTCATTGCTTGGAAAACATGCCTCCCAAGCAGAAAAAAGACGTTAACAAAGGAAAGAACATCGCAACTAGCAGTGTTCTAGAACCAGTGGTCACAGATCAAGTAAATCATCCCATTCCAACAGCAATACCAAATAAAGGTCAGGCAAATCCGACAACCCCTGCCACGGGACAGCCGGTAGTGATAACTAGGGCAGATCTAGACCGGGTTGTGGCTGAAGTGACTAACCGCTTCACATCCCAACAGGAAGCCTTGGTGGACCAACTCATGTCACGCTTAAGGGATGCTGAAGAGTCCAACCGCAACACTGAATCATGGGGTGAGTCCCAGTCTGGAGGATCTCAGAGGCAACAAAGATCTTCCTTCTTTGAAGAAGCTAACGACAGAAGCGGCCGTGGTAGGAGCCGAGACTGAACTCAGTCCGAACGCCGACCCGAGGAAACGCTTGGAACCGAACCTAACGGGGGAGGTACCAGGCAGAGGTCAACTGTAGCCGAGCCTGTCATGCTGCCTAACCACGGAAACGCCAATGAACGGGGTCGAGCTAGAGTCCAGCACGAAGTTGGACCCGAGGAAGTGCTTAGATCATAACCCAGTAGGGGAAGATCGAGGCAAGGGCCAACTATAGCTGACCCTAGCATGCTCCCAGAAGACCAAAGACAGCCACTGGAAAATATTAGGAATAATAAACGATACCATCCCTACGGGTCATCTGGACAGAATCAATCCCACAGAGAAGAACCGAACTCATTTTTATCTGCTCCAAATTCTGATGAAAGGATGGCATGCTTGTTCAGAGAGTGCGTCCAACGGGATCAAAGAGACCGAGGAATAGGCGCTAGGGTAACCAGCCCTTTCGCCCGCAATATCGAAATTGCCATCACCCTCCAAGAATGGAAAATGCCAACAATGGAACCCTACAAAGGAACCTCTAACCCCGTTGTACACTTACAGAGATACACACAGCATATGCTCATGAGTGGAGCAACAGAAGGAGTGCTGTGCAAATGCTTTTCGCTATTCTTAGCAGATCTAGCTACCTCCTGGTTCTGCCATCTACCCCAAGGATCCATCAGCTCATGGGAGATGTTGAAAGAAAAATTCATCAGCCAATTTCGCATTCATGTGGAGCAACCCAAGGATGCTTATTCCTTATCCAGTATCAAACAGAAACCTGGAGAGAAAGTGCAGCAATATCTAACCCGATTCAATGCCGCAGCGGCTGCAGTCCAAGATGCCGATGAGAATCTTATCTTAATGGCCCTCTGTAGTGGTGTGCATCCGGATACTAAATTTGCTAGAAGATTGACCAAAGAAAAACCAGCTACTTTACCCGATTTCTTCCATGAAGCTGGGAAATATATGAGACTTGAAGACGCTGCCACTGAGAGGCAGATAGGGCAACAAAATAAGGCAGCTCATGGCAACACGCCCGCTGTAGCAAAGAACGTTCGAAGAAATGATTCTAGAGACAATGCTGGGGGAAAGAAGGGAGAAAAGCGTCTATATCGGCCAGGACCGAGATTTGACGCTTACACCCCGTTGAATGAAACGATCGAAAACATCTTCCTAGCCACTCAAGACGAAGTTAAATACAAACGCCCCCGCACAAGAAGGAATCAGATAACGCAATTAAGTCTGGAAAATTCTACCGCTTCCACGAATCCCATGGGCATGATACCAACGAATGCCATCATCTTTGGGACTTGATTGAAGAACACATTAGAAGAAGAAGGCTAGAACGCTATGTAAAAGGCCAGAACAGGACTCCAGTTCCTGCCAATGAGAACCCAAGGCTACCCTCCCCAGAAATAGGCATAGGAAATCGCAACACCAGTGGCTCCAGTCAAGAGAAGATAGTGGTCCATACCATCTCGGGAGGGCCACACATCGCCGACGGAAGCTGGGCAGAGATGGAAAGGTATGGAAAGTCACTTAGAAACAATGAAGAATGCGTCAATTTTATTATAGAAGAACGCCACCCGAAGCGGATAGAGAATGGTGACATCACATTCAGTAGGCGTGACCTGGAGGGAAGGGAGTACCCTCACACGGATCCCATGGTTATCTCTGCCCGGCTCGGTCCAGCCGAGGTTTTCCGAATTCTAGTAGACACTGGAAGCTCAGTGAATATCCTATTCAAGCATGCCTTTGACGAAATGAAGCTATCATTAAAGGATGTTCTTCCCTGCAATAAACCACTACACGGTTTCATAGGAAATGCGAAGATGCCCCTCGGGCGACTGGACCTCTTTGTTGAAATTGGAAGTCATCCCCGCTCCGTTGTGCGGAAACAGACATTTGTGTTGATAGAAAACCACTCGGCCTACAACGCCTTCTTAGGAAGGCCAGCCTTGTCTGACTTCCAAATTGTCCTGGCCCCATGGTGCCTGAAGATGAAATTTCCAACGGATAATAGAGTAGGGGAAGTAGAGGGAGACCAGGACATTGCTCGAGATTACTATGTAACTGAACTTCGCAACAACCACAGGAAGGATAAAGGGAAGAGTGTAGAGATTGCCCTCTGCACAAAAAGTTTGGAAGCATAGCAACTAAAGAAAGCCCCTCCTCTTCGATATACCAGCGACCCTTTCAATGAATTAGACCCCAGGGACAAAGAGGAGGAGGCCACCACCGAGCCTGCATAGACTATGGAATTTGTATCTGTAGACAGACATGACTCGAGTAGACTATTGAAAGTCGGGTCCCAACTGAAAGCAGAGTTGAAGGAGCAAATCATTGATTTTCTCCGCCACAACTTGGATGTATTTGCATGGTCACACGCTGACATGACCGGAATCTCCCCTGACATAGCATGCCACATACTAAACATTGATCCTACCAAGGCGCCAGTAAAACAGAAAAAGAGAAGTATGGGGGTAGAACGATCAGCAGCCCTCGATGAAGAAGTAAAGAACCTACTTGCCAATGACTTCATACGAGAAGCCATCTACCCAGAGTGGATCGCCAACCTGGTGCTGGTAAAGAAGGCTAATGGGAAGTGGCGAACATGCATTGACTTCTCCAACTTAAATGACGCCTGCTCGAAGGATTGCTTCCCACTTCCCCGAATCGATCAGCTTGTAGACAGCACAGCCGGGCACGAACTCTTATCTTTTATGGACGCATACTCAGGATATAACCAAATTCCTATGCAAGCTCCCGATGAAGACCACACTAGTTTCATCACTGACCGGGGATTGTACTGCTACAAGGTAATGCCTTTCGGACTTAAAAACGCAGGAGCCACCTATCAGCGCCTCGTCAAAAAGATGTTTGCGGGGCTAATAGGACAAACTATGGAAGTTTATGTGGATGACATGCTAGTAAAGTCAAGGGAAGCCGACGATCACGTAAGCCACTTAGATGAAATGTTTCAAGTACTTCGCCAATATGGAATGAAGCTGAATCCTCTAAAATGCTCCTTCGGAGTATCATCAGGAAAGTTTCTAGGATTCATCGTCCATGCCAGAGGAATTGAAGCAAACCCTGAACAAGTCCGAGCACTGAAAGATATCAGGATACCTTCTACCCGAAAGGAAATGCAAAGTCTAAATGGGAAGGTGGCCGCCCTGAGCAGATTCATCTCTAAAGCGACTGACAAATGCATCCCCTTCTTCGAAGCTCTAAAGAAAGAGAGAGGAAAATTCGAATGGACTGACGAATGCTTAACAGCTTTCCTTAACTTAATCAAACACATCCCTTGGGAAGAGAACCAAGAGGCCGACGAATTGGCGAAGCAAGCTAGCATGAGAGACGGCACTATTTCCGAAGCAGTAGCCATCTCAAAGCAACTGACCCCAAGTTTTGAGCAAGTGAATCCGATAGCTGCAACCGAAGAAGCAACTTGGATGACTCCCATCCGAGACTACTTACAAAGTGGCACACTACCCAACGGGCGTAACGAAGTCAAGAAAATCTTGAGGAAAGCTTCCCGCTACACAATACAAGAGGGCACCCTCTATCGGCGCGGCTTCTCTAACCCCTTATTAAGGTGTGTCGCTGGAAGGGAATCCAAGGAAATCTTATCCAACATCCATCAAGGAAGCTACGGAGATCACACTGGAGGGCAGACTTTGGCAAAAAAGATACTCCGATATGGATATTTCTGGCCCACCTTAAGCAAGGACGCCTTAGATTTCATCAGAAAATGTGACAGATGTCAGAAGTTTGCTAAGATTCTGCGGCTACCAACAACTGAGATTACTCAAATGACCAGCCCTTGGCCCTTTGTAGTATGGGGAATTGACTTGATTGGCGAACTGCCAATAGGCCGAGGCGGGGCCAAATATGCTATAGTGGCAGTCGACTATTTCACCAAATGGGTGGAAGCAGAACCCCTAAATAAAGTATCTTCAGCAAAAGTTATTAACTTCTTGATCAAAAATGTTCTATGTAGGTACGGAGTCCCATTCAAAATCATATCGGACAATGGACTTCAGTTTGACAGCGAGGAGTTCGCCAACTGGTGCCAAGAGCACGGAATTCACAAAAGCTTCTCATCCGTAGCTTATCCCCAGGCAAACGGACAAGTCGAAGCCGTCAACAAAATTCTCAAAACTCTAATAAAAAAGAAACTCGAAAAGTCAAAAGGCGCTTGGGTGGATGAACTTCCTACGGCACTGTGGGCCTATCGCACATCTTTCAAAACATCAACGGGGCATACTCCTTTCTCTTTGGCATACGGATCGGAGGCTATTCTCCTAGTTGAAACTATAGTGCCTTCCCACCATATGATCCACTATAACCCAGAAGAGAACGAAGAGCTCCTCCATATGTCTTTGGATCTAATTGAGGAAAGAAGAAATGATGCAGCCCTCAAAGCAGCAGCTCACAAGCAAAAAGTGGAAACGCAATACAACTCCAAAGTCAAGCATCGTAGCTTACAAAAAGGAGATCTTGTCCTCAAGCGAATCTTCCCGCGCCCCGGAGCGCTAGATCCAATCTGGGACGGACCATGTGTAATTCATAAAAATCTCCACAATGGAGCTTATATTTTGTCAACAGTGGATGGGGAGGTGTTCCAGAGGGCATGGAACATCCAGCACCTTCGTCGATACTTTTCTTAACTTTTACTGCCCATACTGGTCTCTTTTTAACTTGTTCCTTTATATCTTGGCTGCTTGTTAACTTTATCCATTTCTGTTGAACAAAATCCTGTGTAATGACATTCCCATTCAAGACACATCACGGCGCAACCTCACGACAAGACCTAACAGGTACTATGCGAATCTAGGCCCTCGCCAATGAGACACTTTTGCTCCAGCATCCCTCTGCTGCGAGTTAACTCATTGCTTACGATCGGCCCTTAAAGCCAACTGTAATGAGCCGATTATAAGCCACCGAGAAGGCCGACTATAGCCGAGGCAGCTCATTACGGCATTCGGCTCGCCGGCAACCGTGAGCCTACTTTAAGCCCCAACATAAGGTGTGGCCAGCCAGGGGTAGTTCACGGTTGACGATCGGCACCCACGCTAGCCGGCCACGGTAAATCGAATAATACCCACGATTACGGGCCATAATGGCCCGGGTAATTACTGTGCGCGATCTCGGCTCCGAGTGTCTTAAGTACGGTTGTGGTAAAAAAGATAAACTCCCCGCAGAGGCGTAAGATGGGTGACAAATGTCTCCAAGACCCACAGCTAGGGAAAGTGACTACAAAACCCGTTTGCCACGAACTTAAGCACATCGAAGGCCTTCCGTGATTGGAAGTTTTACTATTTCTCATATGTCAATTTTATTTAAAGAAGTTTCCTCCTATCCTCTATAATGATCCCTAAAGTACAGGACACAGAATAGGAGACACTCGCTAATGGGAATAGGAGCTCACAACTGGACACTCGGCTGCATTCCATACTCGGTCACACAAGACATTCAGTGCTGCCATCTACAACTAAAGCACAAAGGGCGGTACTTCCTTCTTCGTATATAAATACGTAGCTATAATTTATTCACACATCACATTAACATTGCAAGATATGAAATTATGTTTTAAGCAAGAACTTGACATCAAACCCGATAGAATCACAGGCATATGCACAGCTATACTTCTTATGCAACACATCAAAAATAACGAAAGCGTTCAAACACGACAGAATCAGCTTAAGTTAAAAATTACACGCCAAGAATAAAGTCGTTTATTACAAGTAACATAATTACAACCTAAAAGTTACGTTACTGCTCTGAGACTAACGTAGACAGCAATGTCAAGTAAACAAAAAGATATCCAGGTCAAGTTAAGGAGTCGGCTGCATCGGAGCTTCACCCTTGTCCTACTGGCCCTCCGAAATCTCCTTAGCCATGGAGTGGGAACTTTCAGCATGTTGACCAGAGATATTTGGTGCTCCAGAGGTCCTGCCTGTCCGATCAAGGAAAGAATTCATTAATAATAAGCAACCAAGTTACGAAAAGCTAAAAGGGGAGACTTACCAGCATCTGCTCCTTGATCATCATCCTCTGACCGCACATCAACCTCCTCAGCAGCAAGCAGCCGCATACCTTCTTTCACCGCCACCTTCTCCTCCTTGGTGAATTGAGCCATAACCGCATCCATTCTAAAGGCCGCACCACCCTCCTTATCTGCATCGGACCTAGCCTCCTCCAGAGCCCGGAGATAAATCCTGGTCATGACTCGGAGATAATCATCCATCCAAGATAAGTTGCCCTATTTCCAAGTGCGAAAGTATATATCCTGAAGCATCTCATCCATTATCCCCTCGTTCTCCTCAAACTCCCTTAATCGGTCCTCATAAGCCAACAACTTTGCAATGGCAGCATCCCTCTCCGATCGGTATCGCACGCAGTCAGCCATGAAGGTTTTCCTCATCGCATCCATCTCCTCCTTCAGCCTGGTTTGAGCAAGTTCTGGGGCTTCAAGTTTCCCGGACAACTCCTGTATCTGCTCGAGATCCGCTTTCCGAACCTCATCCACCGTTGCAATCGCCATGTCAATCCGTTCCTTACAGGCAGCTTCCATTTTCCGTAGCTCTGCTCTACTATCCTCTTCCATGGTTTTCTTTAGTCGCCTAGAGGCGGCCTCATGCTGGGAGATCTGGATGGCCTGATCAGCAAGCTGCTTGGCCTGGTCGGAAACTATTAACCGCAGTCGAATATTAGCACTCCCGATTTCTTCTCTGGCCTTGGCCAGTCGGGCATGATGCCCCATCAGCTTCCTGGCTTCCTCAGCAACCCGGTCGATTTTTGTCTTAGCTTCGTCCCCCAAAGTTGCGACCCGAGTAGTAAGCAAATCAAGGTCCAGGGACTTAGCCTCATCAAGCACCCTTACCATAGGATTACGAGGAAGAAGGTGCTCACCAGTAACCTCATCGAAAGAAATATCGTGAGAACCCGGATCCAGATCCGTATGACCCGCGAACGGATTACGAGCCAAACCAGGGTGATCTATCGGGGTAACAATAGGATTTTCAGACGGATGCGGGGAAGGAATAAGCTCAGTATTCTCCTCTATGACATCCTGAGGAGGCTGAGTCGGGGGCAGAGGACCAGGTGAAGATTCAAACAAGGAGCGACTCCTCTTCTTCCTTTGAATATCCGCTTCGATAACTCCAAGAAGGGGACGGTAGCCGACTACATCTCCAGGACGGTTAGTCGGAGGCTTTGGTTTAGTAGAAGCCTTGAGGAGTATGTACTGTTCAAGACGGTGCCGAACATCTGACACCTTGGCCACTTTACCCGCTCCTGTAATAAAAGCCAAATGTTACGAGCATACATTGAGCTATAATTTAAGAAATACATCAAGTTAAAAAAAAGAAAAAAAAGCGACGACGCATTTGTTATACAAACCCTGGGGAGGCGTGGGATACTGCAATAAGTCCTGAATCTGATTCCAGGATGGGAGCAGGCCGTAAAATATTTCTAAATCCTTATCATAAATGGAGTCGGCAGAAAATTCACCTTGAATCGCAGGAATTGCCTTAGCTGAAGCGCTCTTAGAAGAATTAGCACCGATCTCGACCTTGTCAGCTTTCTTAGGCCTCTCCACTAAAACCGATCCTTCCTCCGACCCTTCAAAAGCTAGACGGAGATCATCATCTGTCCACTCCTGGATCACACCTGCTTGCTTAGAAGACAAAGCCCCAGTACCACCACCGCTTTGTCCGTCGCCACCATCATCGCTATGACCATCACCTTCTCCACCACTTCCACTCTCCGCCTCACCTCCTTCATCCTCGCCTCTTTCCTCCTCCACATCTTCCTCCTCTGGGACATCTGGACATGTGCTGGGGGAGGATCCATCGGACTTCTTAAGTTTCTTCCCACCACCAATTAGATGCTTCGAGAAGGGTTTCCTTTTGCTGCTCTTCGCTGTAGCCCCTCCTTTAGATTTGGCAGCCCTCTCCTCTGCCGTGTCTCTCTGCTTGACCATGGACTGATGTGGTAGAATCAGGTTGTGCCCCAGAAGTGTAGCGTTCCTGATCAAGTAAGAGGCCGACCTATCCCTTCCCGAAATGGCTTCTATTTCCGCAGCCATCTGAACTAGGCGATCGTTCTCCACGACCGCAAAGCCAACTGTCGCTAGCAAGAAATAAAAACACATAAGAAGAAGCATTGCAGTCAGAAAGGAAATTATAAATAAGCTTCAACTTACAGCCAGAGGTGAAGCGACGGATAGAAACAGAGTCATCCTTGATGAAAAACCATTCCTTCTTGAACATGCTGAACTTTGAATATAAATCCAGGACTGGCTTGAAGGACACGGCCGACTCCAAGCTAATATACGGAGACCCCTTCTTGTAGCCTCTTAAGTTGTACAGATACCGGATTTCCCGGTTGGAAGGAGGACGACCGTATCTCCTCTGGAAGATAACAAACAGGCTCGCCAAGATGGTGTAGGAGTTAGGCTGAAGCTGGAATGGAGTCACCTTCAGGTAGGTGATGAAGCTGACTATCCAAGCATTAATCGGGGGAATGGCCCCACACATACAATGGTACCTACTATAAGAGAAATATCCTTCGGGGGGATTATATGGCATCACTCCTTCCCCCGGCAACAGCATACGCGCTCTATCAATCCCAAAAGAGCGAGAAATAGTATCGAGCTGCTCATCTTTGAGGGAGCTAGGAAAGCAGTCAGGCGGTGAGTTCAGGAGCTCTTGAGGACCGTACCCATCCACTAGCGATCTCAGGGTGGGTCCACGTCGTTCTGGATTCGGCTGAACTGGGGGCACGACGGGGGACTCTCTTCTGTCCATAGATTTCTTCTTGTCGGAACGGGTTTCTACTTTATGAGACATTGTCTGCAACACGAGAAAGCACATTGTTAGAACAAGGGATGTAGAGACATAAAAAGCTCAAAGGCCATCCGGCATTCGAACCCAACTGGTAGTTCAAGCATGAAGCGTCATTCGGTTGTCCAAAAACTTCGAATTCATTCGGTTGACCAATGACTTCGAATTCATTCGGTTGTCCAAAGGCTTTGAATTCATTCGGTCATCCTAAGACTTCGAAGCTCATTTGGTAGTCCAGAGACTTCGAGTTCATTCGGTACTTAATGTACCCCGAGTTCATTCGGTAAGTCAAGTCTTTGAGTTCATTTGGTACTTGGAATCCCCGAGTTTGTTCGGTAGTTCAAAACAAAAACTCATTCGACAGAAGAGGGCCTCATCTGGTCCGACAGTTAAGGTCTAGTTCGATAATACGTTCGATTTGGCAAAGACAAGAGTTTGGTTCGGCTGATAAGGAATAACGAAAGCATTAGGCCCATACTTATTGGCAAGTATAAACGACCGGACCAACTGGTTCGGCGTTTGGGACCGGATGAGAGTGTTCAGGATTGAATGGCCTAAAAAAAAAGTGCGACATATGCAGGCATATGCCCCACTTTGGGGGCAAAATGTTGGCCAAGTTTCCACCGGACCAAGACCATCAGATCACTGATGCCCAATCAAGACTAGGAAAGACCCTGCCGAACCAACTCCCTTCCCATGCCTACCGAACCAGCTATCTCCAAGACCCTGCCGAACCAACTCCCTTCCCATGCCTACCGAACCAGCCACTCCGCTACTTGCCGAACCAAACCCAAAGTATCGCTACCGAACCAGAACCAATCCCAACCACTACCGGACCAACCAATCACCGAACCATCCCTTTTCTCCGCTCTCCACCGGACAAGGGGATCACCGAACCAACGTTGCCAGGCCAGATTACGTCAGCCCAGGCCTACCAGCAGCTACATACATCCAAGACCCCTACCCCCAGCCTCACTCTATAAATATAGGGGTAGGGGTACAACAATGGCGGACAAGTTTGAGAGCTCAAGCACGGATAGAACTTTCAAACAACTTTCATATACTTGTATCAAAGCTTTGTACTTGTAATCTGAACAGTAAAGGAGAATAACATATAAAGTGGACGTAGGCACATTCTGGCCGAACCACTATAAATCTGTGTGTCTTTTACAGCTTAGTCCCTGCTTTTCATATATTTGCATAAATCGCTCAGATCACTAAAAACAACATAAAATCAACTAAATCAAACAACTTGGAGGTGTTTGCCCAATTTTTGTGCAAACAGTGATTTTTTATTCATATACCATATTATGATTATTTGGTTTGCATATTTTGGTTTATTTTATTGGTCAAGTCATATATTTATGATATCAGTATCTCACCTTTTTATTAGATATAGTCTGACTCATTTATTTTAAAATACTCAAGTCAGGCCGAGGCTCTACAGGTACATGGACTCGTTGACTTTTGGATTTTTTTGCTAGCACTAGAGTAGATTATTTTGACTGTTTCAGTTTACATCGTTATTTTATAGATTGACATTTAGGAGGATGTGTCCTGTATATTATTTAGTAGCCATTGTGTACCTGATACAGTATTTTGTATGCGATGTATATATTATATGGTTCTAGTAATGATATATTGTAGATTCATATTTTATTATGCATATGATGTATATTATTTCACTATGATTTGTGGCTCTGATTCTGATTAACTTTATTATATACTGTTCTAAATACTTTAAACCTAACTGTCTATTACTTTGTATTGATACTGTACACGTCAAAATTTTCAATTTAAATCCACAAAAAGTAATCAAGACGTGTCTGTGTTAGTCTAAAGATATAGTCACATTAGGTCGCCCTTAAACAGCTGTATTCTCCATGTTATTAGACGACATTACTTGTAATGTTCTTTAATAATATGGGTATAGCGGTGGGTCATTACAGCATATTCTTTTTTCCCACATGCCTATGGTTGGAGACATGTCACATTAGTAATAGGTGTACACAGCTGCCGGTAGCCTCTGAGTGAAGGACCGACTTCGGTTGTATAACTCTATTGACCTTGCATCCTAACCCACTAAGTCCAATTAATTATTCTAAGCTTTATTATTGGATAAAGCCCAATAATCTCTCTTTGCATATTTGAGGCTAATTATTCTAATGATAATTATACTACCTTATAATATATAATCACTACCTAACATGTTTTATTTATTATTCCTATAAGTGCCCCTTTTGTCCATAATAAATTATTATTATCTTAACAGACATTTCCAAAGACATTTATTTGCTTATCAAACCTTACCATTATTTTTGAAAGTGTAATGGATCGTATAATATGGCATGTATATTAATATGTAAGTAAATACTACTATATGTACTAACTAAGCAATATAATATAATATAATATAAGTAAAAGGAAATAAGCACACCAAAGTCTTTATACTGGTTCGGGCCTTCCGTCCTACGTCCAGTCCCAAAGCCCCCTTGGGTATTTCACTTACCAATAACCCTTGCTTCGCCTAGAGGAATAAGCTTATACATAAGAGTTTCTTTGACAAGCTTGTGTTCTAAATAACACGAATATTGACCGCTAGTACAATTCTTCCTATAATCTTCTTGGTGAATTGGAAATGTGTAATTCGTGATTATGGAATTGGTTTGAATGATTTTTGAATGTAGAATAGCAATGAACTCTTGAGATCAAAAAGTTGTAAAATAGTAAGTAAGCAAGTTGAAAATGATTTCTGATCTTGATGTATATTTATAGATATCAAAGAGTTGTAATAAAAGGATGCAATCATTCATTTTTGATCACTTATGTTCAAAGAGATAAGTATAAAAGGTTGCAACTCTTTCAAGTGACCTTTCAGAAAAATAGTTGTTATGTAGTGATCAGTCAACCAAGTATGAAAGTCGGTCTTCTGAATAAGAACTAGAAAATACACGTGAAATTTAAAACATAAATAGTTTAATCTAATAGCAAGGTTCAGTCGACTGTGCACTTTTCTCAATCGACTACCCTCAGTCAACTGAGAAAAGTGGTCAGTCGACTGAACTGGAAAGATCAGTGCATTGTAGAATTTTTGTTAAAAACAATTTTTGAACATCTTTGAAGGTTAAAACTTTTTGTATGTAGGTGTGTATATGCATGCACATGAACTACCAAGGAGACTTCACAAATGATTCTAAGGCCACATACATACTCGTAGTTTAAAGATCTTGTGATTTGTTGAAGTGCTTGAGTGTAGTTGATCTATCTTGATTGTGTAGTATGCTCATTCCCCGACATTGTAGATGATTACTAGATATATATGGCGATATAGTTGTCATCATTAAAATACTAGGAACAGGGATTTAACAATCTCCCCCATTTTGATGATGACAATTATATATATATATATATATATATATATGAGTAAGTAAAATTCACGTGTTATCTCCCCTTAAATGTATGCTCCCCTATTACAAATCTCTCCCTTTTGTTATCAATAAAAGGAAGATACTATAATAAAGTTTGAATAGGAAAATTCTTAATAAGAGAAAGATACCAATAGGAGAGAATTAAAAAAACATAAAAAACGGACAATAAACTAGAGAATACTATAAGATAGCAAAAGAAATTCAATATAACATAAGTTCAAGACAACTACAAACATAATAATTTGAACACAAACACATATCAAATAAGTGTTTACAAAACATAGACAAGAAGACATAGAAGACAATCTAAGCTACCACAAAACGTAACAAACATATAAGCAAGTGGATAGGCTTACCAATAGCAAGTCATCTAATTCCGGATCCGATTCCGATGGTGATGATAGACGCATGATGCAAGTTTGTTCCAAAATTTCTCTAAAAAACCAAGAGTTGCCTTCTCAAATGTCTTTTGACGCTTAAGCAATTTCTGTTGTTGGCCAAAGATAAGTTCTTGATATTTGAGTATTGCATTAAAAGAAGACACATTCCTAGAAGTCTTGAACAACGAAATTCCTTGATCACTATCTATACTCCAATGAACCTCTTCTGGATTCTTTTGTTGAATAATTTCTTATTGCACTTGTTGAGATAAAGACTGATAAATAGTATCATGAATTAGGTGAGATACATACTCTTGGTAACAAGGAAGAATCCCCATCATAGAAGGAAGTTTCATTAGAGAGATTGATTTTTGATCCATTACTTTCGGGATAAGAAGATCTTGCAAGTTGTGAACATAAACACCATAGTGAACAAAAATCTTCGTTAATGGGGACCAAAGAATATAGTGTGACGGGTATGGGCATGAAAGCTCTTGATTTCATCATGAATAATCTAGGTGCAGTTCAACTTTTGATTGAAATATAGAGCATATAAAACTTTGTAATTATTTCATATATTTTCTCATAGCTTTTGGTTCGTGGAAAAATGGTGTTGGTGATCATTTTATTAATAATTCAAGCCTAGGGCCTTAAATTTACCGAGCTGTTTTCTTAATTCTTAGTCCGAAAAAGATAGCTAACAGAATCATAAGTAAAATTATTATGATTTATGTCATCTAATTCAAGACCGGCATTATCACAATCGAATATAATGCCCAAATCATGAACATTTAAGACAATTTCAACTCCTAAAACCCTACTCCATAGAATTCCATCGTCATCACTATTTGGGGGTTTGTAGAAATCTCCTTGGAGGTTTGCATAAAACATTCTAACAAGGAAGGTATAAATTTTACCATTTTTCCTTTGGTATCAATTAATGAGAGAAATCCATGTTCTCGAGCGAATTGTTCAATCCCAAATTCAGCGAAATCAAACATCTTGTAGGTCTCTTGAAAAATTTGCTTGTCATTAAGATCATTGAAGTACTGAAGTGATTTCTTGCTACCATTAGCCATTGAAGCAATTGTTCATCAGGAGAAAATTTTGGGTGTGATGGTCCAGCAGGTTCCTTTCCTTTGTGAGGTCTTTTCTTTGAAACAGTTTGTTTTGCATGTGGAGCCATTGCTTTTCAAAAGAGAAAGATCTATAGTTTTGAAGGTTTTAAAGTTGAAAGGAAGAAAGTTATAAAATGATGAACCGACATGCCGTTTGGCTCTTAAAAAACAAGATCTCGGCCATTCTGAAGACAGTAACTAAGGTTTTATTCAGTAGACTCGGGAATAAATATCAGTAGGCTAATAGCTAGTTTCAGTCAATTGAAATTACGTTGCAATTGACTAAAAATGGCTATTATGAAGACAGTAAGGAAGGTTTGATTCAACAGAGTAGAAAATAAGTCTTAGTAAGCTAGTAGATGGTTTCAGTCGACTGAAAGTGATCATTTTTGGATACAGTTTCTTAAGGTGGTTTTAGCGGACTGGTTAAGGTTGCTTAGTCGATTGAGTTGAAGCAACGGGTTCTATTTCAACTATTCTTGTATATAATATATATATTACTATTAGTTTAATATTATTAATAAAGTTGTTTAGAATTTTTTGAAGACACTAATATATATTTTATTAAACAATTACAAATTATACATTTTTTATAGTTATTTTAATATATATACACATATACATAAATATATATTGATATGAGAAAGACAAAATAAACAAAAATTTATTTCTCCTCCAATGAATCTAGGCTGTTGTGCTCAGTGCGATCCCATGGATTCTTGTTATTTTTGGTTTGCTTATCTCGAGGCTTAAGTGGAGACCAACTAGGACGAGCCAAAGTGTCATTCTAGTCTTGGTTTGATGGCCTTTCTTCCCATAAGTTTCTTGGAGTAGCGTTGCAAGTTTTTGCAGGATTCTCGAGAAGACGAGGGGATTTTTTATGTAAACAATTTTTTGTTGGTGAATGACCATAGATTGCCAGAATACGTTTTTCAAGAAAATTAAGATGTGATCCTTGACGTCGTTGCTCATATACATTTCTCGTTGAACTCTTATCATTTCTCATTGACAGTGATATATCTCATCCACTTTAGTATTGAGAGACGACGATTCGAGATCAATTGCTCGTTTAACCTTCTTTTCCTTTGGAGAAAAGCTTGTACGATAACTAGGTGATGCTATAATGTTTATTAAGGCTAAACGATTCGAAGAAGGCCTGGTTTTTGTTGATGAAATGTAGGTGCTATTTGAAGAAGGTAAGAAAATTTTGATGGTTGAGTAAGTGGAATCGTGATCAGAAGACATGTTTTTAGTTTTTGAAAGTTATGAAGAAAATCTCTGTTTTAATTTTCTTTAACCAATTTGTCATGTATAAATAGAGTAAATAATATTTTTTTATTTTTAGCAAACACTTTGTATGGATAGAAAAGTTTTAACTATAAATTTTTCATCGGTATTTGTTATGGTTGTTAAAGATTTTACTAAAATAGCCATTTTAAAAATTTTAAAAATAATGAAGTTAGATATTAAAGAAAAATATATATTAATTTATTAATACATTAAAAGAAAATATACCAAGATCTCATCGTAGCTTTATAAAATTTGATTCACACAACGGTTTAGTGAAATATTGGCAATTTGATTTTCAGTGTTAATAAATTCAAGAGAAATGATTCCTTTTCATACATTATCTGTTACAAAATAGTGATGAATATCGATATGTTTTGTATGAGAATGATTAATGGATTCTTAGATAGATTTATAGCATTGGTATTATCACAGTATATAGGAGAATTAGTTATAATTTTACCAAAGTCTTGAAGTGTTTATTGCATATAAATTACTTATGCACAAGCTAAGGCTACTGAAATATACTCGGCTTTACATGTCATGAGAGAAACGCAATTTTGTTTTTTACTGAACCACGAAACTAGAGATTGACTAATAAAATGACATGTGTCACTTGTACTTTTTCTATCCGTCTTGCAACCACAGAAATCTGCATCGCTATATGGTACAATTTCAAAAGAGCTGTCGTTTAGGTAGAAAAGTCCGTAATCTTTGGTGTTAGTTGAGTATCGCAAAAATTTTCTAACCGCTCGATGATGTGACTCCTTAGGTTGTGCTTGAAATCTTGCACATAAACAGATGCTCATCATAATATTCGGTCTACTAGCCACTAAGTATAACAGAGATCCTATCATACTTCAGCATAATTTTTGATCGAAATCCTTTTCATTTTCATCTTTATCTAAATGTAAACTTGTGCTCATTAGAGTTGGTTTACTTGAAGTACTATCCATTCCAAATAGTTTTAATAATTCTCTACAATATTTTTCTTGATTATAAAAATTCAATTTTCTAGTTATTTTATTTGTAAATCTAAAAAGAAATTTAATTCCCTCATATGCAACATTTTGAATTCATTTTTCATTGTGTTAGAGAAATCATTACATAGTTTCTTGTTAGTTGAATATAATACCATCAACATATATTTGTACAACTAGTATATTATTATCTTCTCTTCTTATAAAAATGTAGAATCAATTTTCCCAATTTGAAAACCAAAATTTAGTAGATGTGATTTTAGTCTCTCATACCAAGCACGTGGTGCTTGTTTTAGTCCATATAATGCCTTTTTAAGTTTAAAAGCATTGTTTACTAATATCGACCATTTTCAATCCAGCAGATAGCGACTAACAATTGGTATCAAAGCTTTGAATCTATCGATCGTCACAACATCATAGAATAATGGTAAGAAAGAGAAAATCTGGTCAAAGCTCAAAGACAGTCGAGAAAAAGAAAATTCTTAGAAGCGAGCAACAATCTATTGAACCAAGGTACATGTACTGTGTGGCTAATCTTAGATCAAAATCGATACGCTTAGATTCTATATATACTGGTCTTTTACAAACGCATGAGAAGTTATTAAAAGATTTTAAAGCCTGACAAAAGGTCAAATCTATTGATTTAGCTAAAATAGGTGATTATGAGCATAAAATTAGTATTTTAACAGAAGAAAATAAGTTTTTAGTCAAATCCCCACTGACACACTTGATCAGCCAATAACTAAAGAACAACAAACAACAAAAATGAAAGAAAAAAAGGAAAATGGAAGTAACAAGCAACATAGAAAAGAAACTGACAAAGTATGTACATCAACTGATACATCTTCTTCTGATCTTGACAACAATTGGTGCAAAACTTTTGAAACCCAGATAACTCAATTAGTAACATCCAAGCAAGGTGAACAATCCCCAATATCTTCTCTTTCTCACTACAATTTTTCCATTCCCATCCCTGGTTGGCCTGACCCCAGCACCCCCACACCTGTCTCTCTCAACCAACCTACCACATCATCTCCTGTCTCACCCAACCAACCTCCCACACCCCCAACAAAACAAAAAAGGAAGATACAAACAAGATCCAGATCTCTGTCAGCTCAGAGAAGAAACAACTCCCTCACTTCTCAATAGTTTTTAATGCATACAAAAATAGCAACTTGGAATCTCAGAGGGGCTCATAACAAATTGAAACTTGATCAAGTTAAGAATTATATCTCTGAATATAACCTCTGCCTCATTGGCCTTCTTGAAACTAAGCTAAATCTTCCACTATCTCAAAAGGCTGTCAACTACATCAATCCAACCTGGTCCTTCCATCATAACCTTGATTCAGCTTCTTATGGTAGAATTCTTGTTTTGTATAACCCCTCTGAAATAACTCTTTCTCCCATTCTTTCAAGTAGACAATCTATACATTATCACTTGCTTCTTACTCAAACCCAAACCTCTTTCTACTTAACAATTGTGTACGCTGACAATTCTACCATATCAAGGAATGCTTTCCTTAAAACTATTCCTCCTTTAAGACAAGCTTCTCATCCATGGCTGGTGATGGGTGACTTCAACTCTTGTTTTAGTTTTAATGACAAGTTCGGTGGCAACCCACTTACTCCTAGGGATCTTGATCCAATCAACCAAGCTGTTATTGATTCTGAGTTACTGTTGGTGAATAAATCTGGTGCCAAGTACTCTTGGAATAATAGAAGCAGAAGTGGAGTGCTTACCTTTACAACTATTGATCATTCTTTTTGCAATTTCCAAGCTCTATCTCTTTGGCCTTACCTTACAGTTTTCCTCCCACAACCTATCCTATCTGATCACTCAGCCCAAATCCTGTCCCTTGGTAACCATTTGCGAAGAGAAAAAAGAAGTTTCAAATTTTTTAATGCTTGGGCTAAGCATGAACACTTTCTAGTTCTGATATCAAAAGCAAATGCAGATTTTTTTTGTTATGGTAACCCCATGTTTAAATTTTGCAGGAAACTCAAGTACATTAAGCAAGCTATCAAACAGTGGGTCTCTACAACCTTTGGTAGAGGTGGTCTGCTGTCTGCTACTCTTACTCGGCAACTTAAAATAAAGCAAGATTTTATGATGGAACATCCTCTTGACGTACAAGCAGCTGATGAAGAAAGAAAACTACTTTTAGAAGTTAACTCTGCTTTGGAACTTGAAGCCAACATGAAGAGACAACAACTACACAAAAAATGGCATGATGAAGGTGACAAAAACACGAAGTTTTACCATGATTCTATCAAACTTAAGCAGGCAAGAGAAAACATTCATAGTATAACTGATGACCAAGGCATATTGCACTCTACTCCTGAAACTGTTGACAATGCATTTATACAATACTTCACCAAGCAGTATGGTAATATAGATGGCTTTACACCAGATCTTGACTTAATTTCTGAAACTGTCCTCCCAAACATCAATAATTTGGAAGCTTCATTTCTTGTCAGTCCTGTTACTGATGAAGAAATCAAGGCAACCCTTTTCTCTATGAACAAACTCTCATCTGGTGGCCCTGATGGTCTAAATGTAGTTTTTTTTATAAGCTCTTGGAGTATTCTTGGAAGTGATTTTTGCAAGGCAATACACAACTTCTTTAATACTTGCAAGATTCTTGGAGAAATCAACTGTACCAATATAGCATTAATTCCCAAATGCTCTCCCGCTTCCTCTGTTAGCTCATATAGGCCCATATCTTGTTGTAATGTAGTGTACAAGTGCATATCTAAAATTCTAGCAGCCAGATTAGTCTCAGTTCTTCCTTCTGTTGTCTCTAATAATCAATCAGCTTTTCTTCCAAACAGAGACATCATTGATAATGTTCTCTTGGCTCAAGAACTTCTCAAAAGTTATGGTAAAAGCAATAGCACCCCTGCTGCAGCTCTGAAAATTGACATAACTAAAGCTTACGACTCTATCCATTGGGAATCCATAGTTAGGATCATGGCTGTTATGGGATTCCCCAAAATATTTGTGTCTTGGATATATGTATGTATTTCCACACCTTCCTACTCTATTGTGATTAATGGCAGACCAGTAGGAAATTTTAGAGGAAGAAAAGGTATCAGGCAAGGAGACCCGTTATCTTCTTACCTGTTTCTGATAGTTATGGAAGTGCTAACAGTTACCCTAAGAGCTGGTTACAACAGGAAAATAATAAAGTATCACCCCAAGTGTTCTCATCAACAAATTACATCCATCATGTTTGCTGATGATGTCATGATGTTTACAAAGCCTGAGTTGCCTTCTCTGAATGGAATTAAAGAAGCTCTGCATAAATTTAACAAAATGACAGGCCTATCCATAAACCAAAATAAATCCTCTATGCTAGTCTCTGGTATCAGTAATGAACAAGCTGCCTTACTTCATCTGCAGTCTGGTTTTGCAAGTATGGAGAATGACATGAAGTACCTTGGACTGCCTCTAATAACTAAAAGAATTACTAAGAATGACTGTTATCCTTTATATCACAAGATAACTTCAATTATGACAGCATGGGATAATAGGAAATTAACTCAATCTGGTAGGCTTGTTCTCATCAAATCTGTTGTCTTCTCTTCTATTGTTTACTGGGCTCGCACTATAATTCTTCCTATCAAGTTATTACATTTACTCAGATCTGCTATGAGTAGGTTCTTTTGGACAGGAAGCATTCACAACAGGAAAATTGTCCCATGTGCTTTTTCAAAATTTGAAGTTCCCTTTAAGTCTGGTGGGCTTGGAATCTTAGACATAAGGAAGTGGAATATAGCGGCTATTAGCAAACAGTTTGATGCCATCATAAATAAAAGGGATAGTTTATGGGTGGAATGGACATGGCATCACAATATCAAGAACAAGGATTTCTGGGTTATGGAGATCCCTCAACTTAGTAGTTGGACTTGGAGAAGCATCCTTAAGTGTAGAGAGGTCTTTCTGCCATTTATTCAATACTCAGTTAATGCCAGTTCAAAGGTGAAGTTTTGGAACGAACCATGGGGTAGACAAGGCCTAATTTTATCTAAATTATTTTCCTTCTCACAAATAGTGCAAACAGGTATTTCCTTATCTGCTGATGCTAATTCCTACTTGCTTAATGGAAATATACAGCTGCCTACCACCAGTAATCAAGAAATCCAGCATACTTGGGATATAATACAACAAACTAATTTCACTGCCATACAATCCAACTCTATTAAGTGGAATGGGAAACCACATTCTATTATGGGAGTTTATAATTCCCTGACAGAAAGTGATCCATTGCCTGCAGCTCTCTGGCATGAAGTTATATGGTCGACTGATACTGTCCCTCAGTACAATCTTATGATGTGGAAAGTGATCAACAATGCTTTGCTTACTAGATCTATGTTACAAAAGGTTGGTATGATCTGTCCCATGCAATGCCTTTTCTGTGAAATTGAAGAGGAAACAACCGAACATATTTTCTTTGAGTGCCCTGCCTTGCACAACTTGCTATTCCACTTAGGTGGAAAAACTGGTACTTATCTTACTGGTCGCACTAGCATCATACAGTGGAACATAATACACAAAGCAACCAAATGGAGAACGGTTGAAAGTAGAGTGTTAACTGTGTGTTTGAAGGTCTTCGTGGCTGTGATTTGGAGGGAAAGAAACTTAAGAGTTTTTGAAAATGTTAGAAGGAATGACATGGTCTTATGGACAGATATGAAATGCAGTATTCACAAGCAACTGAAGCACTGTGCTAGTAGCATCCCGCTGTCTATGTTACATGCTTGGGCATGATTTTGCAGTTTCTCTTCCTTGTGTTTTCTTCCACTTTTTTATTTTTCAGTTTTCTTCCTCTTTGTTTTTTCTCTGTATCTCTTTTTTATTGTTTGTTGCAATAAAACTGGTAGGGGCCCAGTTAACCCCGCTGGCTTTGCCAAAAAAAAAAAAAAAAAATAAGTTTTTAGTAAAACAAACTGAAATTTTTGAAAATACATTGGAAGAACTTATTTTACAAAAAGATTTTGATATTAAAAGTTAATGAGCGCTTAAATGATAAAAACACCGATCTTTTAAAGGAAATCGAAGTTTTACAAGATAAGAACACATTTTTGGAAAAAAATTTAAATGATTCTAACTCTAAAATTTTGTCTCTTGAATAAGAGAATAGGGCTTTAAATAATAAGATTCTAGACTTAATTTAAGAATGTGAATTTTTAAAAGATAATAAAATTATGTTGCAAAAAGAAATATGTGGTTTCCAAGCTGTTTTTGATAAATTAAATGAGAAAATCATAAATTGTAATAAAGAAAAAGGTGATTTATCTTACTTAAATACTAATAGCAAAGCTCACAATAATAGAACTGGTTTAGACTATAAACAAGATAATTGTAAAAAAGTACCGGATATGCATTCTTGTGTACAATTTTAATGCTGGTACTAAAAGTAGAGATAGTTCTAAAACCAATCCATGTCATAATATTATTATGCTTAGAAATAGAAAAATCCTTTGAATACTAAATCAATGACAATGAATGTTGATATATGTGTTCCTCCTAATCTAACTGATTATGATAGACAATCCTACATTAGTAATTACTATGGCACAGTTATCCGGGTTTTTAACCCAGCAGAATCCAAAGGAAGTCAGGTCAAAGGAAGTCAGAACATCTACGTCGAGTCAGAACAAACCGAGAATCAACAAAAACGACTATAACAGCAAGCCAAGAAGAAGCCAGAAGAAAGCAGAAAATCGTTATAGACATGGATCGCCAGCGATCCATAGCGTTTGCTCGTGAGCCCATCTATCTTCCTACATCATGATCCAGAAGACAAAGACTAAAAAATTGGCTAAGTATATGGAACGCTAGTGATCCATACATTTTTATTAGTTCGCTGCTACAACAAAGCTCTGGGAATGCACGAAGGCATTGGATTGCTTTCGAGCCTAATCTATGGATCGCTAGCGATCCATAGTCTATAGATCGCTAGCGATCCATAGTCTACAGATCGCTAGCGATCCATAAAGTTAGCTCAGTTCCTGACACAATTTCCAGTGCGCCTTCATGCGGTCGTGTGCAAACATTTTGGCAAACGAGCTTGGCCCAGTAGCTCTCCAACTTCTATAAATACAATCCTACATGCAAAATAAACTGGATCTTCACCAGACTGGTTGCTGAAACTCTACTGGAAGCTTTCTTCACTCATTACCTCCCTCGCAACAATCTCTAAAGGGGTTCACTGTGATTCTCCAGTGGATTCCAACCTTGGAGATTCAATCTAGCTAAGGACAATTAAGAGCTTTATAATCAAACACTTCTTGTAACAGCATTCAGCCTATAATAAAAACTATAAAGTGGACGTAGGTTTCGTTAACAACCAAACCACTATAAAAATCTTCTTATCTTCTTTCTCTTACTGCTCTTTTTTATATCTACTATCTATATTATTACTCTGTGAGAACTGGGTTGGTGCTTTCACACTCAAACCAGGGTGTTGATCCATTTTTTGGGTTAACATTTTGGTGCTTTCACTGAGAACCCAACTCAGACAAAGATCTAGCTATCTATTTTGGATCAGATAGGTTCAGAAGTTAGATCATAAATCTTCGCTTAGAATATTTGCTGTTGAGAATCAAATGCAATAGGAAGAAAGAGAACTACCTTCTGAACCTAAGTAAATTGAAGTGAACAACTCAAATAATCAGCTTACCGGAAGTGCCGTAACATATACCGTCTGCGTCGTTCAAAGGGGATATAATCGATTGGAGGCATATGCAATAGAAAGTTAAAGATACTCGAAAAAGCCCCAACTAACCAGCTTCCAATCCCATCATGGAGCTCCCATCGTTGAATCACAAGTGGCCGTCGTCAAAAATCATCAAAAATCATCAAAATGGTCGTTGATAAACTCTCTTCAGGGTTGACTCGAAGTCGAACTCGGGTAATCGACTATTTGACCCAAAGCATATTCTGGAAGTCCTGACCCGAAATCAGACTCGAGTAAAACCAAGATTTTCTCCAAGCAAACATGCAAATGACTCCAAGCACCGTTCGTCACCAACCCAGCACTTCAAATTCTATGACTCCAAGCGAACCACGTGCGGACTCCAAGCAAATAGAAAATTTTCTCAGGTCGGACTCCAAGTAAAATATCACTGATCCATCAATGCCGATCCATCTTCTGTTGCCCATAACTCGAACATTCAAACTCCAAATGCCTTGAAATTTGGAATGCAACATTATAGAGCCTTCTTGGTCACCCCAGACCAATCTCACCTAGTTTGAAAATTTTTGGGGATCGTCACTGATCCATGACCCTATCATAAGTGATTTGTCATTCAATCGGCATTTTCAATCATTCAAGCATAGACACTCATGCATATATCATTCTCAAGCATTATAAACAGCCATAACTTGAAAACGGACCGGTCTAACAATGATTAGAGCATCTTCCCCAATCAAAACCCATTCACCGAAGTCGTTCAACATACAGAATATCCAAAGAAGTTTATCATGCCAACTATACCTTTTGTACAACTGTACAACTGATTTGAAATTTATTTTTTACTGGTATGACTAGCATATGGACGAAGCGAGGGCGATCGATGCAGTCTACTGCAAGGCTCTCGAGAATCATTAAAGGATGAAACAACCTACTACCCATGAAGAATTCTTGGGGAAGGCAAACCGGTTCAAAAGGCAGAAGTAGTGCAATTAGAAGAAGGCAAACCCGGCAGTTTGCCGAAGAACATACCAAACGATGAAGGAGCTACAGGACCTCAGGGATCTTCTACCCAAGTAAGGCTACTAAAACCCAGTAAAAAAGTGCCTTTTGAGAACCGGCGTTGCTCTAGTAGCGCCAAGAAGTCTTGTCCAAAGGATCGTCGAACAAACAGATCCAACACCTTAATCTATAGGAACCGATAAAACTATGTTCCCTCGAGCTGAATCCGAAAATTTTCTCTTGAAGTCAATGAACCATTGCTTTAATACCGCCGGGCCATCGGACACACGATCCATAATTCCACTCGAAGTAGATAATTCCAAGGCCGTCTGGTCGTCGAACATCCGACCAAAAAAACCCTTTCGTGAACGTGAAGGTCATTCACGAACTAAAGCGTCGTAAGGCAAACCAGCATATTAGCGGTCATCTGATCCAAAAAACCTTTCGCAAACGTGAAGGTCTTTCACGAACTAAAGGTTCGTGAAGGCAAACCGGTAGATCAGCGGTCAGCTGATCCAAAAAACCCTTCATGAACATGAAGGTCTTTCACGAACTAAAGCGTCATGAAGGCAAACCGGTAGATCAGCGGTCATCTAATCCAAAAAAACCCTTCGTGGACGTGAAGGTCTTTCACGAACTAAATCATCATGGAGGTAAACCAGTAGATCAGCATTCATCTGATCCAAAAAACTCTTCGCGAACATGAAGGTCTTTCATGAACTAAAGCATCGTGAAGGTAAACCGGTAGATTAGCAGTCATCTGATCCAAAAATCCTTCACGAACTAAAGCGTCGCGAAAGTGAGCTGGAAGATCAGCAGTCGTTTGATCCAAAGCTCCCCAAAATCAATGAAGTAACGCTCCGGGGCTACAAATTGACAATCATATCAGTCACTTTGCAAAATTAATAGAATCACTTCCAACGACCAATGAGACAAATAGCGCTAAATTCCAACCGACCTTATGATCAATCAGAGGTCGACTCGAATCAAGCCAAGATTCGACACCTGGGAGAACCAAGTATCTCAAATCCCTAATAAATAAGTCTCTAAAGATAGAGGCTTTCCCATGCTTTAATCGTTTAGAAGACACGACTGCATCCATTGGACCGCATGTAACCAAACGGGTTGTGGAGAAACCTCGGATACAATATAAGCACGCAGACAGCCCTGTGGCATGGGGGGCACCACATATACTTGAATAGCTATAAGGAAAGCCAAGACTAATCATACTACAGTTCTGTTACGTTCGATCGAAAATTCTGGCATTCTGACAACTACGGGCTTAACGACCTAGTTAGTGCAACAAACAAATAGAAGCATAATACTTGCTTACTTCTTCCCAACTCGTCCTTTACCACTCTTGGTGACTCCTCCTTTACTTGGTGACCAGTTCCTTTTCCTCTTAGACTGTATGCCAGTTGAAGACCAATTCCCAAAAGGCAGTTTGGACCAAAAACTAAGAATCTTGCCCAAAACTCCCATAAGCTCTTTCTTTATAACCATCTCCATGCGGTCAGCTGTAGATCTCTCCACCATGACAACCTTATCTGTTTGGCCATGCACATCTTCCTAAAATATGGGAGGATCGTCCAAGCCACGGTTACCCAGTCCAAAAACCAATTATTTCTTAGAACTGACGAAATTGCGTTCCAGCAAAGTCAAATCGCCGGATTGATAGGAAAAAATTAATCCTTACCTTCTAAGAACTGGTATCCTCCTCCAGCACTGGGAAGGCCCAAACCAGTGCATGCACTCCTATAAGTCACGCATCACTTATTAAGCTATGGATCCACGCTCTCAAAGCATGAACTCCTCACATAACCTGAAGATTAGCAACATCAAGAAGTTCCAAACCGTTCCGAGTCGATGGGTCATATTGACCCTATAACCCATGCATTTCGTAAGCCGCGCATTCTCAAAAACCATGCATTTCAAAAGCCGCACATTTTTATAAGCCGCACATCTGATAAGCCATGCAAACACTGCATATCAACTCCCGCTACTCAAAAGAACCGACATTGATTTGGTAGTGCCGAAAAGCTCACAAACTAAGAAGACGGCAAAGAATTCTGATTTTTTACCAAAGTTAATGTACAAAATGTCAAAATTCAAGACATCTAAGTCATGACTTCCTAGAGATAGGAGCTGCGACGTACCTTTGATTGGGGGCATCCAGGGAGCTGCCTAGAACATCAAGTCTCACATCAGTTGTTCAGAATAATCAGCCTTGTGGACAGAGGAGTACATAACACATTAACACTTGGTCAAGATAAAAGATCGCTCCAACTTGCAATAAAAGAAGGAGCTTACCGTCGTCCAGATAGACGACGACGGAAGGCATTTCCAGAATCAAATCATCAACGCACCAGTTTCCAAAGACAGAGGTAGGTGCTCGGGTGAGGTCTCAAACCCCAACTCACAAAAAAACTAGTTGTTATCTGAAGACATAGAACGACAAGGAGAGAATGCTCGAAATCGAGCAGCTAAGCCATTGATTCACGAAGATTGGAACCAACGGATAAGGCATATATCTGCAACAACGTTAATGCCCTAGTAGAGCACATATAGCATGGAACAAGCAAAGTTAATTGTCATAGACTCAATCATACATTATCAAACTCTTTAGATCCATGATTACGATGGGAAGATGCAATTGTACCAGGGGCAATGTAACAACTCGCCCGATAGCATCTAATCTTCTATAAGTGCTCGAAATTTAGCATTTGGGAATAACGGGTTCCGCTAATGGAAGACAGTTTGCAGCAAAAATCGACCAAAGGAAATTTGATCATGCACAAGAATAACCATGAAATTGGTTAAACAATGACCCTATACCGCCAAAGGGAGCACTTGACGGTTATAAACAAAGCAAAATAACGGAGAAGCCTGAGACTCTCAGCCTTTCAGAAAATGGTGTATCCCGGAGTTAAGCAACATTAAGAAAACAGCCACATTGGTTAGAAGGAATCTACTCAACTGTATAGGATCAGATGAATAATTCAATCCTTACCAACATGAGTTTAACACTGCCCGAAGGTAGGCAACACTAAGAAAATACTTCTACAATCCAACAATCGAAGTGCTAGTTTTCGAAGACCAAAACCGATACCCAACTGGATTAAAAGCACCGCTGGATCAATGGGAAAAATCAATCCTAACCTCTTAAGTGTCAATGTTACCCTTGCCACGCCAAGGCCTTTTCCCACTTCATAAGTACCGATGTTGCCCCGGCAACGTCAGGAAACTTTCTATTTCCTAAGTACTGATGTTGCCTGGCAATGTTGGGAAAATTTCTATTCCCTAAGTACCGAAATTGCCTTGACAATGCCAACAAATTTGTCATTCACTAAGTGCCGGTGTTGCCCTAGTGACACCGGGAAAACTTTAATATATAGGGTTAGTGAGAAACACTCACCATAGTGAACCATCAATGCACTAACTTCCGGAGATAGAAGTTGGTCTCGACTAAGTTCTACCCTTGTTTTTGGAACATTACTGTTACCCAAGATAGGCAATGATAGGAAGACATAACCTTTCATAGGTCAATCAGACGGTTCAATTGGACATCTCAGCAATCGGCCACTTCGTGGGAATAAAGCTACGCAAAAAGGAAATCCCAGGATTGAATTGCTCATGTGCTAATTTCTAAGGATGAAAGCTGGTGGACAATCGAATTTCCAAAATTCAACTTCGAAAGAATTTAGATATAGCCAGAAGATGGGCATCCTCGGGGAAATGTTGCTTGGATCCAAGCAGCTAAGTTATCAACTCCCGAAGACAGGAATTGGTGTATGAACAGAACTTCTGTGACAACAGCAATCAAGCAAAGCATGCACAACTAAGGACATGTAGGGACAATCACGAAAGGTCGGAACTAAAACCAACGGACTTCCACAATCCTAGAATAGGATTGAGAGCCAAACCAGGGACAATCGAATCATGTGTCCCAAACCTCTCCATCTCTCACAATCACCCAAATACAAGCGTTCGAAATAGCTAGTCCTTCAAGCAGGTATAGACACACAAATACTTGATTGAAAGAAATGTTGTAAAGTCCAAACACGAATAACCACGAGTTTGGTTAGGTAATGCTCTTGTATCACAAAACAAAGCATTCTAATAAAATCGCCAACATAGGAAATGAAGAATTTAACGTTCAGAAATCAACCATCACTCATAGTCTAGCGATGACGAGAATGATCGATGGCCTACTTACGACCTAACTAGGTCATTTGGTTCCAACTTGCAGGAATATGCCATTATCCGAAGTTTGGTGATGCTAGGAAGAAACCCCTAGAATGAAACTATCGACACATCGGCTTTCGGAAACAGAAGCAGGAGTTTGACTGAATCTTCAGCCCTACCTTCTAGCATCTCGTGCTATCTGAAGATTCACAACATCAAGGAAAAATCCACAGAGTTGAGTCATCCACGCATGATTTTCTAGAGAAAGAAATGGATACATAATCAAGGTCTCAACACTAGACTTGGAGGAATTTAATTACTGTCAGGAAACAGACATCATTGAAAGAGTCAAAGCTTGGAATCAAACAGCAAAGTCCTAGAGATAGGAGCTGCCGTGCCAATCAAACTAAGGTAATCGAACGTATTGCCCAGAAGGCCTAGTCTCCTGAAAACATGTAGACTTAGTATTCGGAGAAATCAGCCCTATGGACTAGGGCAGATACACCAACACTTTATTGAAACGAACTCAAACTGAAGCAATGCTCGGAAAATTGATCAATTAAAACAATGGTCCCCGGAGACAGAGGCTGTTGTGCATTGAATTCCGAAAAATGCATAGGAAGGATAATTGCAATTGAACAACTCATGCGCTAGTTTCCGAAGGCTGAAACTGTGCCTTATTGAACTTTAACTACAACTCTACAAGAGCAACCGTGCCTCGTAATTTAATTGTAATCAGTCATCCCAATATGATAGGAATAATAAGAGAAGCCTAAGTTGCGAAGGACCCAGCTTCTGGAGGAGTGGAAGTACCTCCACCAGACTAAAGATTGGATGACCGAAAAATCATTTTCAACAACAAAACCTGGCATTCAACCCTATTAGGTATGTTTTACATTAAACAATATCCATGTGTAACCAATGCTCGGAATCCAAGGGAAGTCGGCGTAT
Organism: Allium fistulosum; assembly: GCA_030737815.1. Lineage (NCBI taxonomy): Eukaryota > Viridiplantae > Streptophyta > Magnoliopsida > Asparagales > Amaryllidaceae > Allium > Allium fistulosum. The sequence continues at coordinate 642,569,879 of CM060901.1, forward strand.
GTTGACCAGTCAAGTTGTAAGCGTTGACCTGGGCAGATGCAGTGTGTTATCTACATGAGAAGAGTCCAGTATCCTGAATGCTGCAAACAAACAATCTATTGTAGACAGCTTACTTACATTTGAAAAACAATCCATATTGTCCTTTGAAATTTTCTCTTCCACACTTACCCGTTATCGATCAACGATCGATAACAGAGCCGCTATTCGAAGCGACGCGAGAAGCTTTTCCTTCCAAGATCACTGGAATACAGAAACGAGAAGATCGATACGATTGAATCATCCACTGTATCTGATTTTGGAATATATTTTCGCATTGGAATTCAAAAACATCGACAGAAACTGAACCAAAGTCTCAAGAAGAAAAAGCTAAAGACAAAGAGCGAGACTTCGCTCTAAAACGGCGTACAATCATTCGAGACACAACTTAGCTTTACCATCGGTCGAATTAACTATATAGTACAACTCCAAACCTACATCATGCACCCACTTACTGACCTAAACCCTTGCGTAAACTATGGAGCAAAGATTGCATCGTCAATACCAAGAATTGAAATTCAGATCGAAATAAAAAAAGAACGGTTATCAGAAGTCAGTTAATTGAGAACAGCATCTTAAGGTGGACTCTGACGATTCACATCGAAAATTCAATAGTCAAAGCCAAATTTGCAGGGTAACCTGGACACGATCGACTAGATTTCACAAAATAAAAACTCAAAAGAAGTTACTTCCAGAGCATGCCTTGTTTTCAATGAAGGCATACTCTGGGGGGACAAATGTTATCCGAGTTTTTAACCCAACAGAATCCAAAGGAAGTCATAACATCTACATTGAGTCAGAAAAACCAAGAATCAACAAAAAGGACTAGAACAGCAAGCCAAGAAGAAGTCAGAAGAAAGCAGAAAAATGTTATCAACATGGATCGCCAGCGATCCATATCCTATGGATCGCTAGCAGTCCATAACGTTTGCTCGCGAGCCCATCTATCTTCCTCCATCACGATCTAGAAAACAAAGACTAAAAAATTGGCTAAGTATATGGATCGCTAGCGATCCATACATTTTTATTAGTTCGTTATCACAACAAAGCACGGGGAATGCACGAAGGCATTGGATCGCTTTCGAACCTAATCTATGGATCGCTAGCGATCCATAGAGTTAGCTCGGTTCTTGACACAATTTCCAGTGCGCCTTCATGCGGTTGTGTGCAAACATTTTGGCAAACGGGCTTGGTCCAGTAACTCTCCAACCTCTATAAATTCAATCCTACCTGCAACATAAACTGGATCTTCGCCAGACTGGTTGTTGAAACTCTACTGGAAGCTTTCTTCACTTTTTAACTCCCTCACAACAATCTCCAAAGGGGTTCACTGTGATTCTCCAGTGGATTCCAACATTGGAGATTCAATCTAGCTAAGGACAATTAAGAGCATTGTAATCAAACACTTCTTGTAACAGCAATCAATCTATAATAAAAACTATAAAGTGGACGTTGGCTTCGTTAACAGCCGAACCACTATAAAAATCTTCTTGTCTTCTTTCTCTTACTGCTCTTTTCTATATCTACTATCTATATTATTGCTATGTGAGAACAGAGCTGGTGCTTTACAGTCAAACCAGGGTGTTGATCCATTTTTTGGATTAATAGACACTGTGATTAATAGTGGAAGTTATATTTTTAAGAGATCAACCGCATCCAACGAGATATGGTTTCCTATGTTATAAATCTTATACCTACTGTAAAATGAGTCTCGTTTTGCTTACATTTGACATATCTATTGTAAAATGAGTATCGGTTTGCTTACATTTGACATATCTATTGGATACTCATCGCTTTGCATTAATGTTAAAATTATTTATTTTTGACTTTCCTATTATATTCTCCATTTATTTTTAATTTTCTTATACTTTTTATTAATTACAAAAGGGCGAGAAATAATGAGCATATTGATAGGGGGAGTGCATAGTTAAAAGTTAAAGAGAAACATTATACTTTGGGGGATTTATTTTATAGTACGCCAATGTTCTTATCCCTTTTTTGATGACAAAGGGGGAAAAGAATGTGTGTTTTACATATTTTATATTGGCATTTATATGAAGTTGAGGGTAAACTTACATAACATATGTCTAAGGGGGGCTATTATTTTATATTAAAGTCGTGTGGTTGTCATCATCAAAAAGGGGAGAATGAAAGAACCATATATATATATATATATATATGTATGTATGTATGGTGTTTTGATGATAACAACCATACAAAAATACTACTAATATGTTTATTGAGTTACTTCAAGTCAAAACGATAATGAAAAAGGTGTAAAATAAAATGGCTAAAAATTTGCAAAGCTAGGATTTGAACCCGGGCGGGTTAAGAGATAAGCACATACCCTTACCACTGCACCACAATAGCTTTTGGAAAATATTGGGATTCAGTCAACTGAAAGCCTTGTCCAGTCGACTGAATATAAACAACTTGTCTACTATTTTTTGTCATGCTCTTGGGCTCCAGTTTTACACTAAGCATGTCGAATGAAGCCTTCGTTCAGTCGACTGACCTAGTACAAAAAGGATAGTTTTTCGAAATGATATATACATGTCTCTTCGCTCTAGAAGTTGCATCTCTTCGCTCTTACATCCACTTCTCTTCATCAATGGTGAATTGGAAGGTTGCACCCCTATTTTACCATCCCTACAACATCTATAAAAAGCCCTAACCATCCCTGAATCAAAACACAACTCTATGCTTTGAATTCTAGGCCTCAAACTCTCATTACCTAAGCAATACTCCAAATTCCTTGAAATTCATATGATTCGGAGATTTCGACTAGTGTGCTACATCTCCACTCAATATAGTTTTGTCTAGTTATAGGAGTTATTGTACATCAAACTGACATTCCGTATATCAAGATATGTTGTATCAGAAAGTAACATGTGTTACACTGCTTATAATTGTTGTTGAAGTCCTACTTGGTTGTTCAGGCGGAGTTTGTAAACCTGTTCCTCCAGGTGAAGTGAGGTTGTTGATAGTGAAATACCGAAGGGGAGCTTCAGGACTGGATGTAGGACAGGAGGTCTGAACTAGTATGAAATCGACTATGTGATCTACTTTTATACTATTCCGCTGCATTTATATTGTTTACTACTATCAGCCATTTTCGATCTAGTGCATAGCAACTAAAAATTTCTTCCTTATCTTTTCCATGGTTAACCTACCAATTTCATTAATCAATCCTACTTTATCTATTTATAACTTATTTAAATTATTAAAACTCCCAGTTTATTGCACGTTTATTTCTTATTCATTTTTGGAGTTACAATCCTTCTATCTTTATTTTTCTAATCTACCATTTATTATACGATGTATTCTAACGTTCAGTTTACATTTAATGCGAACATTAAGTACATAATACGATGTATTAAATATATATTTATTTTGAATGTTTTAGTGCAATTATGTATGTTTATAAATTTATTATTACGTTTCCAGTTATTAGTCCTTTAACAAGAATATTCAATTCTATATTTTAATATGCTAGAATCATCCTTCCAAAAAGGTTTCCCATTATAATCTTCCATAAACTAACCTAAAAGGGATTTGCTTAATAGGATATTACAAGGAATTATTTATTTCCTTTTCATTGAAATAGACAGTGTAAGCTATGGAAAGGGAATCCCACAAATTATTTATTTCCACAAATTGCAACATTCTATGAAATTAGAATACTAGAAAAGTTCATGGAGATTAAATGGACAGCATCCCACAAATTAAAATACAAAACTCACATTCTATATTGAATCAGAGCAAATCTAAATTGCACTAATATATTTACAACCCAATTATAGATCTGGAGCAAATTCCACATCTTTATCCATATTCATCTTTTAATAACTTTGGGACTTATTTCCAGATCTGGGTGTAAACAATATTCCTATTTATTTATAGGATATGTAAATGGTGTTTTATGTGCTTGGTTCAAACCTACAACTCTTTAGATCTTTATTTAAGCATAAACATCAGAAAAAATTCCAACGAAATAAATTCCAATGTTATAAGTAAATTACATAATTTCTCACTCACCTTTAAAAGCTTTCAATGTCCCCATTTCTGAATCTGATCCCTTGTATCAACTCCATTTTCTTTCTAACCCCAAGAAATATGTATGAAAGTGTATACACATTCCATTAAAATTATAGATCTGAGAAGAGATTTGGGAAAACGGGGAATGTAGATATATAATATTGAAATTTACCATTTCTATTTGCGCAATGTTGATCTCCTCCTTCTCTTCTTCGATTTTTTTATACTCTTCTCCAATTTGTATAAATACAAACTATTTTAAAGTAAGAGGAATAGTGGAGAAGAGGAAACGACATAGTTTTACTGACCTAAATCGGAAAATATGAGAAGAGAAGGTAGCGGTTAGGCCTATATTTATAGGCTCTCAAATCAGTCGTATCCGTTAGATTTTAATTATTAAAGTCAGACCGTTGACCAAGGTTCAAACTATAGCCAAAATGCCTCAACCGATCAACCACACCCTATGAACGGTCGACCGGCCATAACGTGGGGGTCGATCAACGGTGTATGGAATTCTGAATTAAAAGAGAAAAAGAGATCCTTTTCTATTTCATACTCATGAAAACAAATATTCTTTTTTTATGAACTATTTATTACCAATTTTTTATTTAATTATTTTCGTTCCGATTTCTTTAAACGCTCGTAACTTCTTCCATTGGACTTCGATCGTGAAACTCCAATATGAAAGTTGCTCAGAAAATCGCCATAACACAATGGTGCAAGTTTAATGGACAAATTCCATAGTTTGCTTAAGTTCCATTTTTGGAGCCTAATTAATAATAAAATTATTATCATAAATTTACGAGGTGTTACAGGCATCCCCACGTACCCTCTCTACACGAGCATACAGGAAACCTCCGAGTATCTACGATCCCTTGGCACACATCATCATATTGTAACATGGTCATAATTCCATTCTACTCATCTCCGTAGTGGAACACAATCATAATTCCACTCATCCCCAAGATAGAAAACATCATCGGTCTACCTACTAGTTCCCCTCATTGAACTTGTCCTTGTGGATCATCATCGCAACTCCTATCATCAAGTCATCATCATTAGGACACCTCCATACATCCCTCTCCTGAATCTCATCTTGTAGTTTCGAAGCCATCACATTGAAGCGTCACATTATCATTTCACCATTGAAATCGCTCATCGTAGAGCAAATAACATTAAGACCAACAGTCGATTGCATGAACATACCACCACGTCACGCTGATCGAAGCCTCCTCATCCGCCATGTCAAAGATTGTCCAAATTGGTCATCATCAATAGTGATGGGCACCGACCACTCTACAGTGGTCGATACCGACCACTTTGGTCGTGTACTTATCCAAAAATGGCTAAGTGCAAACCAAGTGAAAATGTTCGGCTTCTATCCTGATTTCCCGAAGCCCATCCAAGTCAATTATCTTCGATCTTCATATAAGTAGGCACAATCCCAGCACTCTACTACAACGTATCACATCGATTTGAGTTTTTGTCATTTATGCATCCCATCGATATTGTAACGATTCGGATTTTCCACCATTTGATTTTGAATATTTAAATGATTTTAAATATTGGATTTGGAATATAAATGGGTTTTTGAATATGAAGATTTTGGTTGAAACTATAGAATGAATTTAAATTTCAAATATAAAGATTTATCGTAATACAGAAATGATGAATAATTGAAATTTGAATTAAATATGAATCGAAATGTTTTTTAATGTTGATATAAATTCTATTTGAATTAGAATTTAATTAATAAGTTTTTAAAATTGGAATTTTAAGTGATTTCGTAAATTTTAGAAAATTTCGATTTAATCGACACGTTAAAATAGTAATCCGGGACATAGTCTCGGAATTTGATGAAACCAGTTCCATTGGATCCATAATAGTGTATTATTACTGGATTTCAAATTTCGTAGCATTTAGAGTTACCGTTTGGTCGTATGGGATGGAAATGTGTTGAAATTGATATTGAAAATTTAATATAATAATTGGGTTCGAAAAACTATCTTCCACGTACGATCGAATTTGGTTTCAAAACTTTTTCATTGGGTTTCGAATAGCAGTATAACATTAGGAATGCCAAGTGGCACACCTCAATAGGAGTTTGAGATTTCCATGTATATAATACGAGATATTTTGAATATAAAATTAAAAATAAAAAGTCAAACCCTACAATCACCGACCTAACCTATCTCGAGCCACCCTATTCATGAAGCAACTTTTCCCCAATTTATAACGCGCCTTCTGTTTCTTCTTTCAAAATCGAAATTGTCAGTTCAAATAAAAAAAGAAAAACGAACGAATGAAATCGCATTGCGGTCTTGCCAGGGAGGAGGAAGCGTGCGGCAGTGTTGTGGAGTCGCGGGGCTTGGCAAGGCGAAGACGAAGTCCCGATGGAGCAGCTCGACCTGGAACGAAGCGACGTAGCACTGGGAAGCACGTGGCGACACAAGGTGGTTGGTTTGGGAATACGCAACTGTGCACGAGCGATTTTGGGTGGAAGTGTGGTGGCCTGGAACGGCCAGAGGCGATGGAGTTGCATGCGTAACCTGGAACACGCGATTTTGGGAAGAAGGGGGTCACGATCGAAGATGCACGTGTGGAGGATTGAAGTGCGCAGGCACTGGCGATGGAGGCAGGGGGAAATCACGACTGGAATTGATACAGGATGATATGCAAAACTTAGGTAACTGGTTTAACTAATTACCATAATTAGGAGGTTAATTTTTATTTTTAAAGAAGAATTTTTTTTTCCAAATCTCATAAATATTTTAACCTTTTATTTTGAGGTCATAATAGAACGAAGCAGGGACAATGATTCATAATGATATGAACTACAACCTGGAATTAATTTGGAGTTGATTAGAGATAACTGGAATTTTTGGTTAACTCGAACGTCAGATCGATTTAATCTAAAATGAGAATTTGGCGAATTAAGAATCAAGGTGAGTAAATCTCACTCAATTTGGTTAACTAGTTTTAAATTTATAATAATTAAAATTATTTATTTGATGATTGGTTGAATGGATATATATTTATCGGCTGAATGTTATTATATATATATATATATATATTAGTACATATTAGTAGTTGGGTATATTTCCCGCCGTTGGAACGAATGAGACACTGTGCCCCGCATAATAGCGGATGACCCTATATTACCACGATATCCCGTATCGAAGCTGGATTGGTATTTTATGTTATATAACATTCTATGGATGCAGGGAAAACAGGTTGGAGGGATCCAACTGGATTCCTCAAATATATTGATTTTTTTCATATATAGTGATATATGATGAAACTGAATAATCTAGTATGGATTGTTGTGTGATTTGATTGTTTGGATGCTATAGTAGCACTAGCCCTGATTTTGGTATTATAAATACCACAAATAGTATTTTTGAATTTAAAAAGAAAATAAAGGATAATTTGGAAATAAAAATATTTATACTTAATTTTGGATTATTAAATAAGAGATGAGTTTGAATTAATACAAGATTTGATTCCGAAAATTTATTTAACTATCGTGTAAAGTGTTTTCGATATAGATATTCTTAAATAATCCATACAAGGAATTTTTAAACAATAAGTTTTAAGTGAGATTTCTTAAACTAGGGAATGGAAGTCGAAATCGAGAATTTTAAAAGAATTTGGAATATGGTTTGGATTATATAAGAAATAGATTTCTAAATGAAATTTTAAATAGAAATCGATTCATAAATGGAGTTTGTTTAATATAAATTTGTTATTAACAAAGAAAACCCAGACATAAATGTTTATGAATAAAGTGAAATGATTTTATTGATAAATTGGAAATATTAATTCACAATGAGAATTTGTAATGAGATATGGAAATTGGTTTAGAAAGAAATAGTGGATTCTATTTTGGAAATTGGAAGTAATTATGAAATTGGAGACGTAAGTCGATTTGGGATAAATCGAGAGAGATTTATAAATGTTGAAATGATTATGTTGACCTTAAAAATATAGATTTTTATCAAGATGTTAAGTTTTGTTTTAAAAAGGAATTTTTATTTATTAAACCCTGTAGTTAAAAACTATCATTTGGATTAAATATTTCAGAAGTTAGTTATTTAAATATTTAAATTTGTTGAAATGAATTCTAAATTTTATAAATAAGTTATGTAAATCCATTAGCATTTTTATAAATGAATTTTGGAATTAGTTATTGTGGTTTATTTTAAAGTGATTTGATATTTAAAATAATTACTTAAACATGTTTTTAAATAAATTATTATTCTTTAAAAATACTTATTATTATTATTATATATAACATTTAAAAGTAAGTGATCAGATTTTTATTTATAAATTCTCTCGATATTTGTGACCGGAGTTTATCGAAAAGATGTGATTCATAAGAGAAATCTTATAACGGAATTTTGGAAACTTGAGGAATTCCCAAAATGATTAGATATGTGAACTTTGAAAAATGAATATGAATTCATAAAAGAAGTTATAAATTGATGAATGAGATTTTAAATAAGTAAAATCGATTTTGGAAATTGTAAAGGGATTATAAAAATTCCAGAGATTTAGGAAATGAGTTTAATGAGTTGTGACTTTACAAAAAGGGTATATATGGTTTTATGAAGTTGGAATAAAGGAAGATTTCCTCGTTTGTGAATATACCTATAAAATCAATAAGTTATGAATATTTCCTAAGTGTTGAGAAGTAAGTGATTTTGAAAAATATATTTATAAATATTTTTCTAAGTATTTGAAAAATGATTTGGAAATGTTTTGGCTATGGAATGGTTAAACGAATATATTTCTATGTGTTGATATGGTTTGAAAATATTCCGTTATGGATATAAGTATTTGGAATTGTTTTCAAAATAGTGAAATATAGGGAGAGATTTGAATATATATCTTTGTAAAGGTATTTTGAATTGAATGTTTGAAAGATTTATAATATGGGTCTAGTGACAGCTTACTGTGTTATCTGATAGTTAAATAACCGACTATCAAATCTGGCCAAATTCGTTAATCGTTTCGAAGAGACCTGGATCGGATTTGTGCACTACGAATTGTGATATCACGAAGATAATGGAGATGGTGATTTTAAAGGAGATTCGATTTTTTCAGACCCAGAACAACTTGTATGGATGAATGCTATCATTGCAGTGTTGCTTGGAAGGCAGTGTTAGCATTCCAAGTATGAATGTTATTCTAAAGGTAAACGTAGCCTCAAGCCTCATCAACCGGGAATGACTAAAACATGGGAGATGCAGCAGGGCTAAGTGGGTCGCACCCAAGTAGGGTATGTTATCACTTTTCTAGATACCCTCGGATATATTATAACTATGGATATGGTTGTGCATGGAAAAGAGAGCGCTCGATAGGGTGGGAACACCCGGGGTGATAACATATTCGGTACTATCCAGGTTAGGGGTAGGCCAGTCCTATGTTGGCAGGGATCATTAGGTACGATCTCGGAACATTTGTCTAGAAATGTACTGTGATGGGCGGCACCTCAGTAGCCCAGTCATTGTATGGAATCCAATATCCACTTCGAGCCTGTACGGTTTTAGTTGTGCCCAACTATGCTGAAACGTGAGGTGCAAGCATTTCAGCTATTTTCTAGTTTATTTTCTATAGACACTATTATAATATCAGATGAATTTGATATAAAATGTTTTGGTTATCGTAAGGTGAAAAACCCGTCGTACTTATGTGTGGCGTGGTCTTACGAGATACCTTTGTTTTCAAAGGATTTTGATAACAACAATAAATTCAAATTGAGTGTGTTTTCTCATGTCGGTTTTCCAGACTGACTCGGGTGTTATTTTATTATAATGCTCGGGTCAGACCGAGTATTACAGATTCAGGTTAGGATGCTATGGAGCTCAAGAGACGAGCTGGAGGAGTCTCAGGCGTATTCCATGTACTTGATCATATTCCGCTGTGTTGAGTCTGGCTGTATATTCATCACTTGTGAGGACTAGTTATTATAACTGTCCAGGTTGATTTATTGACTGTTGTACTCTGATGATTGTCTGTATATTAACAGCTACAGATTCTTTTGTATAAAAATATGTTATTATATGTTATATTTTGTTCCACTGCGATTGTGAGATTCTGTGTTAGTTTTCTGATTTCTTCTATCCTTTTTGTTCTTCACCCCTAAAGATTCGTATGTCCATTCAATTTGAGTTGGACACGTGCGAATTATTGTCGACTCAAAGGGTACGAAGATACGGGCCTTTACGGATATGCATGAAAATCTATCTCATCATATGAGTTTACATCATGTGTGCATTCAACCAAAATGCAAGAAATTCCAACATACGAGATATTTCCTAACACTAGATCGTTGATTGATAGCCTTTTTTGACTAAAACAAGAAAACAAACCTAGATGCAACCAAGTTAGCATACTTGCAACCAATATAGCATACACACAACATGTATAACACATCCATATCAACCAATATGAGATTCATATCAAATAAATAGCTAAATCTATATATTTCCTCAAAATAGTATGTCCGTAGGAATAAGTGTGAAATTGGATTTAAACCATTTTCAAAAAAAAATCTTTTATAAAATTGAGTAGGGGTTTAAACATATTAAAAATCATATTTTATGATTTTAAATCATTTCAAAACGTTGTTTTTATTCTATACTAACAATCATATTATGATGAGATATAATATCTCTTACCTCAACAAAAGTAATCCAATCTTATGCTAAGTCATAGAGCTCTCCAATATGACTGCAACGCAAGAAATCGCGTCCAAATCGGACCCTGTATGCAAAAGATATGGATTAAATACGAATCGAGATAATTTAAATTATTAATTAACTTAATTAATTAATTAACCACTTGAATTACCTCATAAATAAAATCACCATCTTCCCCAAATACTAATACACCGTGCACCAAGAAACCCACTTACATGCATGCTTCCATCTTCGATTTCTCATTCATTTCTCAATGAATGCACAACACACACTCTTCGCAACGGTGTCAAAAATTCTCGATCCACACGCCCTCTGCAAAACACGTCACCTGCTCCTCCTATCAGTCATACAAGGTCGCGATTCATTCAAGAGCATCTAAGTTTAGGTGGATGGCATAGATAGGTGCTCCCTGCGAAGAAAAAACAATGGTGCTCCCTGTTTTAATCAACGTCCCATCTAGGCCCTCTAGCACACAACCGTAGTCTGGCCCCTTAACGTCGACTTCTCCTATCATCGCCTTACACTAACCCATCACCACTAATGTGAAGCTTCTTCTTCCCAAGTCCTATGTAACCGGTCTTAACAATTTTTGTGCACTGTAGTTCCTACTCAAATTCATGGAAGGGGCGACTATTTTCATTTACCAAAAAGAGGACGAGGAGGAAAATGAAGGAGAAAGTGTATATGAGTGCATTTATATTATTATAAATATATATAATTTATTTGATTTCTTTAATAAATCGCCATACAGTTTGAGCTCGTATGACTATATATATATAATTTATATGATTTCTGTAATAAATCGTCATATGTTTTAAGCTCGTTCAAACATGTGAGACATCTGGTCGCTACAAAACTCGTTGGCACGCATCACCCCACTATTCCGGTCCGGACGGTATAAATTTCATTGCCATTTGAGACTACACTCTAGGATGACAATTTCATGCATTTCGAGATCGTTTTGACCAATAGATTGCATGATTCCAAATATAACGATATTAAACTCATTTTAATCTGCAACATCGATCCAAACTCAATAGAAGTGGTCTCAATTCCTAATTTGGTTATATGCTAAAAGTCATATTTTGGACCTTCAATTAATAAATGATTCAATAATTAAATCAATTTTTAAATATCCTATAGTTAAAAATGTGGGTTGTTATGGGTTTAGAAAGGTATTAAAAAGAGTTGGTTTTAAATAAATGTAGAAAATGGTAGTTTAAACAATGTAAAGGATTTTGGTAGTTTTAATATATTTACTGTGAATGAAATCTCTTTTATAGATGATTGGTGTTCTTTGCACGATTATGTCTTCTATGTGATAAGGACACTAAATAAATTGAGTTATAGACCATTTGGTATAAGATGTTTGATAATATTTCTCCAGTTGTACTTTGGACTTGTTACATAGAATTGTTTTGGATGGAAATAGTGTAGTGTATGAACATTGAGTAAACAAGTGAGTAAGACATAGTGGTTGGTATGAGACACTTGAGTTGATATTTGTTCGATTACTTCTTATGAGTAGATAACACTCGAATCTGGGATAACGACACTGAGATATTGCATGTGTTGTGTATATGAGGTAATGCTTGCTATGGTGAACGTGGTTGGATGCCTAGTGATGTGTGTGTGTGTGTGTATGGATGTCTATCATTTTTGTATACTCCTATTACTTTGGTGAGGGGTAAACTAGATTAAGCTAGTATCCATCCTTGCGGCATGATTACGAGGTCGTGCCCCGGATCAATAACACACATTGTGCTATTTTGTTGTGTGTTATTTCCCCATGTCACTTAGGCCAGTATCTATTACCATTTGAGGCACTTGTAGGGTTGTAATCATTTCATAGCATAGGTTGCACCCGATGGATATTGGGTCACGATGGCGATTGAGGTAACTAAAAACTGTAGGAGTAGTGCTAGACAGGCATGTGTGTGGTCTCTTGGAGTAAGCGAGTGGCTATCAGTCTACCATCTGGTTATGATGTGTGATAGATAGACATTCGACATTTGTAAACCTCTTTGAGTTTGATGAGGTATAAGGATGTGTAGACGATTATACTTGAGACTGTGTGTCCAATGTATGGTCAATCCCTATACTTGAGATTATCAAAGAGGATAATCGAGGCTACGTCGAGGTGTTAGCCTATACTTTATGATGTATGTTGCTACTGTATGTTTTGTTGTACGGATGCTTATTTGTTTCTCTTATAAGAGAGTGGAAGATCTAGGATATATCTACTTATGATTATCTAAGAGATAATCATGGGCTTTATTGCATGCTAGCCCTGTAGTACTCGATGGTTTCTTATGTATTGATGATAGTTGGATGTGTGGTGTTTCATGTATTATTGATATCATACTATTTGACTTGTAGCATGACTTTACTTTTATACAGTTTATTATACTTGGACGTGGTTTGAGCTGTGTTGTGAGATCAGTAAAGTTTTATGCCATTTTGAGTTATGTTTGTTGTACCATGCCATTTTGTATGTTTTATTGACATTTACACTCTAGACATAGTCTGACACATATGTTATTTATATAATACTCTAGTTAGTCCAAGACATTATATGTACAAAGACGAAGTGACCAACCATGTTTATTGGGCATAGGTTGAAGGCTAATTTATTTGTAAAGTGGTGCATCATTATGTGTTTATATTGTCATGTACACATTAGTGTTGAGATTTATGAGATGGACATATGTTTTATATATTTTAAGAGATGGTGGGTATTTGATTCTTTTATAAACCCACTTGGACATTTTTTTTCTATTATATTTATATTATTGTGTTTTAATAACTTTGTGTTCTCTACTATGTTTATTTATATTGTGTATTGTTCTATCTTTGAAATGCACATTTTTGTTGCTCTGTGTCGATATTGAGTATGTAGCGATGAACGGTATATGATTTTTAAATACGTATGAGTGTTGGTCCAAGGGAATATTCATGTGTAGCGGCCTATTATCGCCTCATTCTCTGTATTATCAGGCAGTAGTACCAAGTAATACTCTTTGTTATACAGAGGTTGGATGTTATACCTACCAGTTATAGGAATGGATGTTAATGTTTTGTTCTAGCAGTTCATTATGGATACGATAAGAGAAAATATGCCAGAAGTAGCAGAGCCGAAGCCGGTAGTAAGGGAGGATTTTTCGAAGCTGAACCATGATTATCGGAACCTTAAAGAAAAAATGCTTACTCGGATAAAGCCACATGTAGAGGTGTTGAATTGGCTGAAGGTGAATAAGTGTATTCTCAGAGATTTGGGGTAAATGATTTACAATAGTGAAGCTTGGCTTCAAGATAGTTTCATAAAGATGCTTTGGATTGGTGGGAAATAGTAATTGGGGAGACTTGTGAAGAGGAGATTACTTGAGAGTAGTTCAGGGAGAGGTTTAAGGCTTAGCTCATCTCTGAGTCTCAAAGAAGTGTGCTAATGAGCGAGTTCATCGATCTCAGGCAAGGAGATCTTTCTGGAGAAGTGTATGTAGAGAAGTTCAATGTTTTGTTAAAGTATCTCCAAGAATTATTAACACCCTACTGTAGAAGAACAAGGATATTATCTAGGGGCCAAAGAAATCATAAGGTGATGGCACACGTAGCATCTCCATTTAATCTTGTAGTGGACATGACTTGAAGGTATGATAGTATGGACTAAAAGGAGAGAAGGGTGGAGTTAAAGCCGAAAGAGGAACAAAAAAGAGGTTCGCTCCATACTAAAAAGGGAAGAAAGAGCAGTAGTCGAGGGGAAGACCCGAAGGGCGAAGGCCAAAAGGATATTCCGGATATCACCTGTTACAACTATAGACAAAAACGGAACTATGCATCGAAGTGCCTGCAACCAGCTGGAGTGGCTAGGGTTAAGCATTTCAATCGTGATAAGCTAGCCAATAAGAAGAAAGATCGTCCAGAGCTAAAGCAAACAAGGCTGTTTTCCTTGGAAGAGCCGAAGCAGGACCTTCTACCGAGGAGAAAGGCAAGATTGTTGTATTGGAAGGTATTCTTCTTATTTCTAATATTTCGGTTTGAGTTTATTTGATACTGGAGCTATATATTCCTTCATTTTGAAAGATGTGGTTGATAGTTTGGGTTTGTATGTTACCTATCTAGTTACTTCTTTACGTGTGGTTAATCCAATTAATGGATATGACACTTACGGGTTAAATTGCGCCAACCTAGAGTTTGTTTTGTGTGATCATTTTGTTTTCTTGTACCCATTTACGTTTGACTTCGTAAGGTCAGGGGTAAATTTTTGTTTGGATTGGTTAGTACAGAATGATGCCAAAATTTATTATGCTTAGAGAATCACTGCCCTAAAGAACTCGAAATGTGGAGACTGAGTCTTAGTATCTTTGGATGAGACGAGTGGAAGGTCTAAGGTTTCGTTATATGGGATGAAAAGGTTAGAAGAGGATATTGATAGATTTTTTGTGGCTCAAGGTTTGCTGATATCTTAAACCAGTAGTGGGATTACCTTCGAGAAGAACGATTGAGTTTCGAATAGATTTTAGTACTAGGGGAAAACCTATTAATAGAACTCCTAGTAGAATGCCATCTAAGGAGATGGAAGAATTAAAGAAGCAGCTAGCAGAACTAGATCATAGGAATTTAATTAGGCCAAGTAGTTCACTATGGGGCTTCAACAGTATTTGTAAAGAAGTCGGATGGATCAGTTCGGATATGCATCGAAGACAGGAAGTTGAATGAGCTGACGGTGAAGAATCATTATCCATTACTAAGGATAGCTGATCCATTTGACTAGTTGAGTGGAGCTAGAGCATTCTCATAGTTGGACATGGCTATAGGGTTTCATCAACTAAGAGTGGCTGAAGAGAGCATTCCTTTAACCACGTTTAGGACAAGTAGTTCATATGAGTGGTTGGCCATACCCTTTGGGCTAACCAATGCTCTGGCTTTATTTGTCGATCTTATGAACCGAGTATTTCACGATCAATTGGATAGATTTTGGTTAGTCTTTATAGATGATACTTTGGTATATTCTAAGGATAAGGGAGACCCTGAGTTCATCTTAGGTTAGTTGAGATAGCACAATTTGAAGGCGGAGTTTTGAAAGTGTCATTTTTGGAAGCAAGAAGTTAAGTTCCTAGATCATTTAGTTTTGAAGGAGGGATTGGTTGTAGATCCTTTAAAGGTCAAAGCATGAATAATTAGAAGAGAATAGAGACTAATACTAAGATAAATAGTTTCTTTAGGTTTGCTAGATACTATCAGATATCCATTAAAGACTTCTCTAGGATAACATCGCCATTGACCAGACTTACCCGAAAGAATGAAAGATATGTTTGGACGAGGGAGTGCAAGGTAGCATTTTGAGAATTGAAGCTTCGGCTAACAGAAGCTCTGGTTCGGGTATTGTCGAAGGGAAATAAAGATATGGTAGTGTACACAAATGCTTCGGGTTCAAGGTTAGCAGCCATGTTGGCGCAAAGGGAAAAGGTGATAGTTTATGCGTCTTAGCAGTTAAGACCCCATGAGGTTAGGTTTCTAACTCATGATTTGGAGCTAGTAGTAGTTATCTTTATGCTAAAGATTTTGAGGCATTATCTTCTAGTAGAAAGGTTTGAGTTGTTTACTGACCATGAGTTCTTAAGATATTTGTTCTCTCAAAAGAAATTGAACATGAGGCAGTGGAGATGGTTAGAGTTTCCAGCATCTTATGTTTTAGGATAGAGTATACCCTAGGAAAAGGAAACAAGGTAGCTAATGCCTTTAGCCAAAAGCAATGGAATTGTGTTCTGATTATGATTGAAAAGGTGGAATGATTTAAAGACGATGGCTACTTATAATGCTTATGTGATAACATATTATTTAATATGTCGTTAGTTCACAATGCTTATGTGATAACATATTATATGGTTGTTTATTTCCTTTTTGTCGATGACAAAGGGGGAGAAATTTGTATGACTAACCAATTTTTGCAGCATTAGATATGTCGCCATATATTCGGGGGAGAAATATATAACTTCCAGTATATAATTATTAATATATAGCATCGTCAAAAACAGGTTGTCATCAATCAAAAAGGGGGAGAATGTTGAATCATGAGTTTTGATTCATGACAAAAAGCTTAAACAATCAGTGATGAGACTATACGATCAAGCGACAAAAAGAGAATGAGATATGCAAGCTAATTAAACTACAAAGGAGATGAGACTACAAATCTAAGTATAGTATGATTATTTACTGAAGTTTTAGTCTTAGATATGGTTTATAATTGTTAAAATATATCCTTAAGTAGTTTGCACATACTCAAAGTAGTTTTAAAGTTCAATTTTTTTTAAATATGTGCAAATTGTGCACTGACGGCCAGGTCAGTCGACTGACCGAAAACAACCAGTCGACTGAACCTGTTCAGTGCACTGAAATGCACCATTTTACACTTTTTTTAATATTCGGTTGACTGGTCGAGTTTGCTCGGTTGACTGACCGGCTCTAAGGGCTATTTTTTCTGAAGGGTCACTTCTCGTTGCGAAGAGTTTTGATCCAAATTGAAGAGATATGGCTGCACCTTTTGATTGAAACTTTTTGTGAATAGTTGTAACTATTTGTTCACTATATAAACACGTTAGAATCACTTCTCAAACCACTGAATTTTATTTTGATTTCTTGCTATATTCTCTACTATCTATCTTTGCAATCTAAAAACAATCACAATCTATATATTGCTTGAATCTCCGAATTAGTTAATATATTCTTTGATTCTAAGCAATCTTCCTTTCATATCTTCACACACACAATATATACTTGAGGATTTGATTATAGGAAGGGTGTACTATTAAAGTCATATCCGTGTTATTCAGAACACAAGCGTCAACTATTTACTTGTACCAGTAGAAGTTATGTTCGGTAGTTCAGGTGGTAAAAGTCCTCTTCGGCTGTTTGAGGCAGAAAAATCCTGTTCGGCTGCTCAAGTGTTGTATACCTATTCCTCCGGGTTAAGAGAGGGGTTTATAGAGTTTAAATCCAGAGTGTAGTTTGGGACTGAACGTAGAACGGGAAGTTCAAACCAGTATAAAAAGTCCCGGTGTGCTTATTTCATTTACTTTATTACAATTATCTATTATCTAGTTTATATTTCCGCACTAATATAATGTTCCATATTACACGATCCTAAGTGTTAACTATCCACAGCTTACTCACCTTCAGAAATGGGTTTCTAACATCAAATAGGATAGGAAGGCAGAAGATGAACTCCAATGGTGGAGCGTTTATGGGTCGGTAGGTGGAAGATGAACTCCAATGGTGGAGTGTATATAGGTCGACACTGACCCAACATTTTGGGATTTGGGGTTCTTGGATTTTTGTGGTGGACTCACGTTTTTGTGGTGATATTGGTTGTGCTTAAGTTTTGGGCTTCGTGGTCATCTCTCCAGGCTTCTTGCGTTAATAACTTCGAGGTTTGACTCGTCGACTTTGATCGTATGCTGCCTGGTCAAAAGGTGGGAAAACACTTGCCCCTCAAAGCACGTCTTGCAAATAGAAGGTCTGCTTTGCTTGAGAATAAATGTGATGTCAATCTTTGATAGTTGAGCTCTCTGGCCACTTCAAATTGGTGAATAGTCCAGTTCGTTAGGATTCTCTTGTCAATTACGGGTCGTTCCAGACCTGCCATAGCCTAAGACTATAGACTCTACCTAAGTGTTCTCTATATATCATCACAATTCTGATTTCATCCGGAGTCATTACATCACATATCAAAATTGTCTCGTGTTCTTCTAGGATTTACCAATTCTGTTCTACTTACAAGGAGTTCAAATCCTTTTAACAGAATCAATATATATTTTAAATTTTAATCTCTCCAGATCGTTTCATATTCAGTCTAATGAATAATCTTGTTAGATAGTTTAATGTTTAAGTTGAGGGAACGATTTATCCGAATCGTTAATCAAATCCATATCCTTTCAGGGTCGATAGTTAAATCCAAGATCTCTTCGAAATGTTAATTGAAGTCATGGCCGTTCGAGGCTGATAACCAAATTCATATTCTCTTGGATGGGTAATCAAATCCATCGTTCGGGGCTGATAATCAAATATATGGTCTCTCCGGACCGTTAATCAAATCCATGGCCGTTCGGGGCCAATAATCAAATCTATGCTCACTCCGAACCCTTGCCGAGCCTAATTCACTCGCTCTTCGGCAATGGGACTCAAATACAAGTAAGCCCATCCATTCGCTCTCTGGTGAAGTGAACTACTTTCTGCACTTCGATAACGACTCTCTGGTTGGGACTTAACACGACCAAAGTCCATGGTTTTTCGGGACCCTTGCTGAGCCCAATTCGTTCGCTCTTCGATGAGGGGACTCAAAGACAAGTAAGCCCATCTGCTCACACTTCGGTGAGGGAACTTACTTCTTGCACTCTGACCTCATCCCTTCGGATGGAACTTTATAGTAGTAAATATCATACAAGTCCATCTGCTCACGCTCCATTGGGGGACTTATAGCTTCCACTCCGGTCTCGTCCCTCTGGACGGGACTTTAAATCGATCAATGTCATTTATCACATTCAATGTGGATTTCCATAAACAAATTTAAATACCTAAAACAACATAAAATCTAACACTTAGGTAACTGCCTTATCGGGAATTATAGTCTAGCATCCAGCTCTGAGCGTGCCTATGGACCGTTCGAGCTCCCATACATGAGTAAGTGGCTAGACTGTATTATTGCATGGTTTATTAATAAAGGAGAAATAAAGTGCGAGAACCAAACCTGATTCCCTTTCATCCCATCAAAAGATGACTATCCTTGACCTTGATCCTGGTCCATTTCCATTTGCTACGGTTGATGCCTGCTCATGTTCTACCGCCACAGTTCGATTCCTTACATATTATTGTAATCGGTTACCTCTAACATGTTCCTCAATCAGATCCCACAGGTGTCTGCAATCATTTGTACTATTCCTATCCAGCTCAAGGAATAGGTAGAACTTTCATGACTTCCTTTCATAGTCAATGGGCTCTCTCCTTACTAGTCTCCAATAGAGGATCTGTCCTTTGGTATCTGGATAAATCAACTCTGGTGTTTCATTCAAGTCCATGTAAGAAGAGAATTTTGACTCCTTCCTCTGTCGCTTTGATCCGTCAAAACTATCATCCGTCTTTCGATTTCTTTTGCATTTGCTGGATCCTTCTCCTGGCAGTCCTTCGCCATCCAGAGTATTGATTTCTTCTTAATCAGCCTCGGTGTCCTTCTGATGCAAATATCTCCCAGCCTCATGATAAAATTCTACAAGATCCCTGGGAGGATCTCATTCCAACGCAACCTTGAAATCCATCTTAGCGGCTATTCCTTAAATCGCCGCCATCAAAACCATTGAAGGGTCTGGTTTATCGACTGGAGCTACCGCCATATTGAACCTTGTTAGAAAACTCATAAGGGTCTCTATGGCCTTCTGTTTTATACTTGCTAACGTCATCACATTTTTTGGTGTGAAATATGGACCCAGCACTGCTTCACGAATCTAGTCATCAACTCGGCCCATGTGTTGATGGAACTAATTTCTAGGTGTTTAAACCACAACACTGCCAAACCTATCAAATATAAAGGGAAATACCATCCCATAACCACCAACACCTCCATGTGTCGGATGTACCTCACCAAATGAGCCATTGGATCCATTTTTCCATCATATGTTTCAACCGTAAGTAACTTGAAATCAGGCAGATTCTTAGCATACCGAAGATTCGGAGTGAATGGACTCTTGGTTACATCTTCCAAGATCTGGTTAGGCAATCCACCACTCATAGTTTGTCTTACCATCTCAGCAAGTATGTCGCTGTCATCCAAATGAACTCCCAAGTTTGCATTCTCAGCTTGCTCCCTAACTCTACGAGGGAACTTCGGTACATACTCCTTCGATCGTGCTTCAACATTCTGATTTGTGTTCATACACTCTGCATCAGCTTAGTATGCATATCATCACTTCCTCGGCCAGGACAACCTGTTACTTGAAGGTTTGACCAGGCAACTAGGTACTCGGCACTTACATACCGTTCGGCATTCTAGAGCCTTTGGCATACCTGGATCGTTCGACATGGCAGAGCGTTCGGCATACCTGGATCATTCGGCATGGTAGAGCGTTCGGCATACCTAGGTCATTCGGCATGGTAGAGCATTCGGCATACCTGGATCGTTCGGCATGGAAGAGCGTTTGGCATACATGGATCATTCGGCATGGCAGAGCGTTCGGCATACATGGACCGTTCGGCATGGCAGAGCGTTCGGCATACATGGATCGTTCGGCATGGCAGAGCGTTCGGCATACATGGACCGTTCGGCATGGCAGAGTCGTTCGGCGCTCCATACTACTCGGCAAACACACCTCGTTCGGCATTCAAAGTTGTTCAGCATCTAGAGATGTTTGACATTCAGAGGTGTTTGGCATTCATCCAATCTCGACCAGCTTCAACTATTGCTCGGCCTGCACTCTCCACTCAGCATAGCACTTCGTTCGGCATGACGACATCGTTCGGCATCAGTTCATTCGGCATTAGTTTGTTCGGCATCTATGGTTCGGCACACACTTTCTGGGCCGAGGTATTCAGCTACCAGGCCTACCAAGGAAGTCCAACCCATCTTTGTCTATGAATAGAGAGGTAGGGGCATAGTGAAAAGGGACCTTTTTTCGAGAACACTGGGGAGACTCTGCTGCTTTCAAGACTCGATCTTTTTACTTAGCAATTGTATTCAATTAGTTGGTCTACGGATTGTATCTGTAATCAATTATCAAGTAAAGCAATAAAGTTTAACCTCAAAGTGGACGTAGGCAGTTATGCCAAACCACTATTAATCTGGTGTTCTCGTCTTTGCATTCAAATTAGCATATTATTCTCTGTTTAAATTTACTTTCTTCATTTATCTCTCTACACAATCTTTCTCAACGAGGTTAGTGACCAATTTTGGTGCTAACACTTTGGTGCTTTCACTGAGAATCGAATTCTCAAACCTCAAGGATCTGCTTTGAAGCTACTGGATTGAATAAATCCCCCGTAGAAGATCCGAGTCATTCGTAGGACGTCCGTTGATTCTACTCAGAGTTCATACCAATAACTCTACAATGGGAAGACCACGTACCAGATCAGCCTCTCATAATGCGGACGCCCATGAGACTGCTAGCGTACAACAAGCAGGGCCTAGCAATCAGCAAGCAAATCTAGGTGCAGGGACTACCGCCCAGGACCAAATGCCAGTTGTCACCAGAATAGAGTTCAACGACTTGATGAGAGAGTTCAGGGAAAGCAGGAGACAACTCGGAGAGCAGATGCAAGCTAATGCCAACCTCATGGCACAGCTCACTCAACAACAACATCAGAATGCTGGTTGCAGTCCAGCTCCTTATTCTTCATTTGACATCTCGACTTCATCCGATGAACCTCCCAGGCATAGACGTCGCAAGACTGAAACTACGCAGGCAGGTGCTGCTGTCCGAACAGCTGGGGACCATTTACACCTCGGAGACCGTGACCAAGCAGGAACTGGAAACTTAGGAGCTGGAGTGCAGGTGGAGGCTGGACGTACGGCTCACCAAGATGCCAATGATGTCGAACCTCATGATGCACGTTTGGCAGATCGCCAGCATAGGAGGCATCAGCCTGATCAATCCCGTAGGACAGACTCCAACCTTCCATCTTCCATACAAACCCTAGATCTAACAGCTATGATCAGACAGTTGATGAAAGAGAATCAAGGCTTGTCAAATGACGATTGGGGGGTATCCAGGAGTCATACTCCGTTCACAGACGTTGTTTTACAGGTAGAATACCCCAGGAAGTTTAGCATGCCAACTATCCCGGCCTACGAAGGAAAGACTGATCCCAGGAAGCATGTGATGAGGTACGAATGGATGATGGATTCAGCCAGAGAAAATGATGAAACCAAGTGCAGGTGCTTTCCAATAACCCTATTTGGGATCGCTACCATGTGGTTCGCCTAACTTCCTCCGCGGTCCGTATCCAGTTTCGAAGAATTGGTGAAGAAATTTATAGAACAGTTCAGAATACACACTACTCGTCCAAAGGACGTGATGTCTCTATCAAGTGTAATCCAAGCTCTTGGAGAGTCATTGAAGGAGTATTTGCAGAGATTCCATGTTGCGGCTACTGAAGTCAGTAATCCCAATGATCATGCAATTCTTATGGCTGTGATGCGAGGTGTAGATCCGGATTCGGAGTTTGGAGATTGGCTGGCAGGAAAGCCTCCAGCTATGCTAGAGCGTTTTTACTCAAAAGCACATCAGTTCATAAGAAGAGAGGAAGCCAGGTGGATAAGGCGAGATAAAGCACCGGGGCCTGTTCAGGAATCCGTGAAAAGCAACATTGCTGTGAAGCAATCTGGAGACAACTCGAGGAAGGTTCAGGTCAATGTCCAGAACAAACCCGGGCAGGCAAAGGACTCTGGAGGAAGAAATCAGGGGAAGAAAAGAGAAGCGGGGAAATGGAAGCCGAGGATTCCAACCTACAACGAGTACACCCCATTGAATGCATCTCTTGAAAATATTTACCTATCAACTTGCAATACCTTTCAGTACAGAAAGCCGCGCCCAAAGGAGTCAACCGAGGAACAAAAGCGGACCGGGAAGTATTGCCGCTTTCATGAGACTTATGGGCACAATACTGAAGAGTGCAGACACCTACACGACGCTATAGAGAAGTTGATTAGGTAGAAAAAGTTACAGGAGTTTGTAAAGAATCCGCAAGAAGGTGGACAGAGAACGTCCAATCCCGGTTGTGCACCAGCTCCACGTCACTCTGAGGAGCCTGCTCGGACCGTGGGCAAACTAGTCATAAACACGATCTTCGACGGACCTCACCCTGCGGATAAGAACTGGCAAGAGATGGAGCGGTATGCTAATTCCCTGAGGCATGCAGACTTCGAGTGGTGTTCCAACGTAGAGGATGGGACCCCTGCTAAACAGCTGCGCATGATGACAGACGATATAGTATTCAGGAGCAGAGATGCTGATCAGGTGGAGGCCCCTACCATTGACCCGATGGTCATATCTGCGACAATCGGGCCGGCTTTTGTGAAAAGAATTCTGATTGATTGTGGAAGTTCTATCAATATCATCTTCAAGAGGCTTATAACCATATGAAGATGGAGATGAAGGATTTGAAGCCATCTAAAGCTCGTATGCACGGCTTTAATGGCGCATCGACTGATGCAGTGGGGTATGTGGAATTGCCAATTGAACTGGGACAAGGTGAGCGAAGGAGGGTGCGAATCCTACCTTTCGTAGTTTTTGATGTAGATTCTCCATACAATGTATTTTTGGGTCGACCGACCCTGGCTGAGTTTAGGGCAGCATTGGCCCCGTGGTGTTTGACTTTAAAGTTTCCGACAGACAAAGGAGTAGGTGTTGTTCATGGCGACCAGGCAACCAGTTGTGCATGTTATGTGGATGAGCTCCGAGAGGCCCAGTGGAGAGAGAAAGGGAAGGTTGCGGACAATTCCGTCCGCATCCAGAATACCAATAATTGACAAATAATGCCCGAGCCTTGGCTCGGGCAAAATTCTCGGATCTACAGAGACATAGATCCAAGGGACAATGATGAGGAACCCAGGGAAGATAAAGCAGCACCGGCTGAACTGACAATTGACATTTCAGTCAGTCGAGATGATCCATCGCGAGTACTGAAGATTGGATCACAACTCAGCCCCGCAATGACTGAAGACCTTAGTGATTTCCTCCGAGCGAATCTCGATGTTTTCGCTTGGACACATTCTGACATGTGCGGGATCTCTCCCGCTATTACGAGTCATATGTTGAACATAGACCCGAAGTATGTCCCCGTTAAGAAAAAGAGGAGAGGAATGGACCCGGAGAGGTCCGCTGCTCTCAGAGAGGAGGTGGACAAACTCAAAGCCAATGGGTTCGTCCACGACGCCCTCTACCCTGAATGGGTATCAAACCCCGTGATGGTGAAAAAGGCGAACGGGAAATGGAGAACTTGCGTAGATTATTCCGATTTGAACAAAGCATGTCCCAAGGACAGTTTCCCATTACCTAGGATTGATCAGTTGGTCGACTCCACTACAGGACACGAGTTGTTGTCATTCATGGATGCGTACTCGGGATACAATCAGATCCCGATGCACATTCCGGACCAGGAACGCACCAGTTTAGTCATAGACATTGGGCTATACTGCTATGTAGTAATGCCTTTTGGAGTGAAAAACACGGGAGCGACCTATTAGCGTTTGGTGAATCGAATGTTCAAAGATCAGATTGGTAGAACGATGGAAGTCTATGTGGATGACATGCTCGTGAAGTCACGACAGTCAAACGACCACATTCAAGACTTAGCAGAGATGTTTGACATACTCAGATATTATGGAATGAAGATCAACCCTTTGAAATGTTCCTTCGGCGTTGCGTCGGGGAAGTTTTTGGGATTCATTGTTAATGCCCGAGGAATTGAAGCTAACCTGGAAAAGATTCAAGCCATTTGAGATGTACAAGTGCCCAGAACTATAAAGCATGTACAAAGCTTGAATGGAAAGGTGGCTGCGCTGAGTTGATTTATATCCAGAGCCACATACAAGTGCATTCCTTTCTTTGATATAATAAAGAAAGGAAAGAGGAATTTCGAATGGACATCCAACTGTGAGGAAGCGTTCCGAGATCTGGTGAGGCATTTATAGAGTCCTCCAGTGCTGTCGAAACCAGTAGATCACGAGATGTTGTACGTATAGTTGGTCGTGCCCCCGCATGCTATAAGTGCGGCTTTGATCCGCGAGGAGGACCGAGTTCAAAAGCCAGTGTATTACGTTAGTAAATGTTTAACGGGGGCAGAAAGAAATTATCCTAAAATTGAGAAATTGGCCTATTGCTTGGTGATTGCATCACGTAAGCTGCGTCCATACTTTCAAGCACACTCAGTTAGTGTCTATACCGATCAGCCCTTACGACAGGTACTCCAACGACCAGAAACTTCTGGAAGGATGTTAAAATGGAATATCGAATTGAGTCAGTTCGATATTACCTACCTACCGCAAAGAGCCATACAAGGGCAAGCATTAGCAGATTTCATCGCTGAGTTTACTGTGCCAGATGAACAAAATGCTTACAGTGTCACTCCTCCCATCCAATGGAAATTGTACACCGATGGGGCATCAAACGACCGTTGCTCCGAGGCTGGTGTAGTCCTTGTGACTCCGGAAAATCGATCGATTTGTTATGCTTTGAAGCTCAATTTCCTGGCTATGAATAATGAAGCAGAATATGAAGCATTGATTGCTGGCTTAAAGCTCGTTGGAGAACTCGGGGTAAAATCAGTTGAAATCTTTTGTGACTCGCAGCTAGTGGTGTACCAAGTGCGAGGAGACTACCAAGCAAGGGGAAAAAAGCTTGCTCCATACCTTGCTCTGGTTCAAGAACTACTGGCGAACTTCGAACATTATGACATTTCGCATGTCCCGCGTGAACAGAACAAGGAAGCCGACTCATTGGCCAAATTCGCAAGCACTGGCGATGCGCAGCAAATGGGATTTGTTCCCGTCAAAACCTTACATTCTCCAAGCATAGATGTGATGGAGGTTGATTTTGTGTTGGAAACATGAATCGAGAGGGAGTCATGGATAACCCCATTCAAACTGTACCTGATGAACGGGACTCTACCCGAAAGAAGGAGCGAAAGACGACAGGTCATTTGTAAAGCCACACGATATGTGATGCTGGATGGAGTAATGTATCGGAAGGGGTTCTCGGCAAGGTTTCAAATCTCGGATTTTGGCCAATATCTCGGGCAAATATCTCGGCTGTCTCGGGCGATATTTAAAAGACTTATAACTAACCAAGCTGCCAAATCTCGGATTTTGGCTAATATCTCGGATTTTCATCTCGGCTGATCTCGGGGAGATTTAAAACCTTGGTTCTCGGTCCCCTTATTACAGTGCATTGCCCATGATGAGACAAAGCGGGTCTTGAAGGAAGTTCATGAAGGAGAATGTGGCGACCATACTGGGGGGCAAACGCTAGCAAAAAAGATCTTCCGTTACGGATACTATTGGCCAACTGTGAATCGGGATGCTGCATATTATGCAAGAAAATGTGACAAGTGTCAAAGATATGCGAAAATCCCGAGAGATCCACCAACGGAACTCACACAAATGGTTAGTCCCTGGCCGTTTGCAATTTGGGGAATCAACATAATCGGTTCTTTTCCTATATCCAAAGGTGGTGCAAAATACGCGATAGTTGTGGTTGACTACTTCACAAAATGGGCCGAGGCAGAGCCTTTAGCCACAATCACCTCCAAGAAGGTCATTAATTTTGTTGTACGAAACATTATATGCCGCTTTGGCCTCCCGCGAACCATCATTACGGACAACGGAACTTAGTTTGAAAGTAGAGAATTCAAAGATTTCTGTTCAAAGTACGGCATTGAGAAAAGTTCGCCGCCGTTGCTCATCCGAAGGCTAATGGACAAGTTGAAGCCGTGAACAAAATAATCAAGTCCATATTGAAGAAGCGTTTGGAAAAGGCTGGAGGCAAGTGGGTAGATGAACTCCCAACAGCGCTATGGGCTTATAGAACTACCCACAAGTCCGCGACTGGCCACACTCCATTCGCATTGGCATACGGCTCGGAAGCTGTTATACCCGTGGAGCTTGAAGTTCCATCACATCGGGTGACACATTATGATCCTAAGACGAATCAGGATCTCTTATTGGAATCACTGGACTGCGTTGATGAAAAATATGAAGAAGCTGAATTAAGGGCGGCAGCGTATAGGCACCGAGTCAAGCGATATTACGACGAGAAAGTCCACCCAAGAATCTTTGATGTGGGTGATCTCGTTTTGAAACGAGTTTTCCCGGTACCATCACGTATGAATCCCAACTGGGAAGGTCCATATGTGGTTGAACGGAAGCTTAGAGAGGGAACTTTCAAGCTAGCGACCGTTGATGGCGTGACACTCCCCCGAGCGTGGCACAGTGAACATTTGCGACGTTATTACATTTAGCCTATTTTTTTCCTGTTTTAGGTGCAATTGTTTGCTATATGTTTTTATTCCATTGATTCTTAGTTTCCTTTTTAGCATGTAATCGGAAAATTTAGTTTGTTTTCATTAATAAAGGCTTGAAGCCATGTTTTCCATGAATTATTGATGTTTGTGTACCTTATAATCTGGTAATGAACTGCTAGAGTTACATTATTCCGTATGACGTACGAACTCGCATAAGCAACTCAAAATCTCTGAGTCCCCTGAGTGCGGACCGGAGTACTCTAAGTTCCCGGAGTGTGGACTAGAGTATAAGCAACTTCAATCTCCGAGTCCCCTGAGTGCGGACCGGAGTACTCTAAGTCCCCAAAGCACGGACTAGAGTATAAACGACTTCAAAATCTCCGAGTCCCCTGAGTGCGGATCGGAGTACTCTAAGTCCCCGGAGCGCGGACTAGAGTATAAACGACTTCAAAATCTCTGAGTCCCCTGAGTGCGGACTGGAGTACTCTAAGTCCCCGGAGCGCGGACTAGAGTATAAACGACTTCAATCTCCGAGTCCCATGAGTGCGGACCGGAGTACTCTAAGTCCCCAGAGCGCGGACTAGAGTATAAACGACTTCAATCTCCGAGTCACCTGAGTGCGGACTGGAGTACTCTAAGTCCCCAGAGCTCGGACTAGAGTATAAACGACTTCAATCTCCTAGTCCCCTGAGTGCGGACCGGAGTACTCTAAGTCCCCAGAGCGCAGACTAGAGTATAAACGACTTCAATCTCTAAGTCCCCTGAGTGCGGACCGGAGTACTCTAAGTCCCCAGAGCGCGGACTAGAGTATAAACGACTTCAATCTCCGAGTCCCCTGAGTGCGGACCGGAATACTCTAAGTCCCTGGATCGCGGACTAGAATAATAAACGACTCAAATCTCTAGGTTCTCTGAATACGAAATGGAGTATTCTAAGTCCCCAGAATGCGGATTGAAAAATACTCTAAATACAAGAAATGTGAAATAAGAGATATACAATTCCAAAGAATGTCCGAACAATGTGAGAATGGATTGGGAATTTATGTAACTCATAAGAACTTGAGTTTCAACCACAGTTATACAGAAAGCTAAAAAACAGAAATTGTTCAAATGACAAAGAAACTAAACTTTATTCAATAATCCAAAATGGGGTTATATAACCACTCCTCCAAAACTTGGAGTCAAAAGTCTATCTACATAAACTACGAAAACGAAAAGTAAAAGTAGTTACATGACCTAAGAAAAACCTCGTTGAACGAGTATAGTGGCTACTTCTTCGACTTCTTTAGTTTCTTGTCCTCCTTTGCTTTCTCAGATGATTCCTCTCCCTCACGCTTCCTCTTGGACTTTTTGCTTGCCAAAGAAGCGGAGTCGGGAGTGGGAGGAGGAACATCCAGTGGTTTGGATTTGCCGGGAAGAATGACTTTCAGAGGCCTATTCAGTGGGTCGTTAAGTTCTATTACTTGAGACTTGACCTTGATCTCAACCTTCTTCTTCTTCTCTTCCGCGAGTCGCTCCTTCATACTCACCTTCGAAGTGTGTTCTGAGGCGCCCGTGATTTCAATTTCATAAATCCCTTCAACGGGAGATGAAGTGTCATACTTATCATCATCTAGCGCCCTGATCACTTGAGCATCAGGACCGGGAGTTACTCCCACATGAGTAGCATCGCTTGTTTTCCCCATCTCCTCCTTGGCATCATCGCTCCTCGGAGTCGGTTCAGGATCAGAGCGGCCTGCATAAAAACATAAAGAACGAACATTAGAACCAATAACCGCTCGCAGAAAGCGACAGATCTTTGAACTTCTAGAAGAAGAGTTTTATACCGATTTCTTGCTGGCTTTCAGTTGTGCGCGGAGTTTCACCCTCTAGAATGGGAGATAGCACATGAATGTCGAGACCGGGGTCTTCTGGATCGTAGCCGGTGTGTTGCTCAAATGGGTCAAGTGCTGGCCGATCGGTCGATTGAGTAGAAGGAGGAGCTGCAGCCTCGGTTCCAAATGGACCAGCTTTGTCATCTTTCTCTTTTGATGAAGGAGAGCCTTTACCAAAGAAAGCCATAGCTACAGACAAGTTCGATGGCTCATTCCCCCTGAGAAACTCTTTCACTAAAGCCTCCTCGTCGACCTCCTCGGTGCCCGACTCCACTTTTCTAATCTTTTTTAAAGTATCCCAAGCCTCGGCCAAAGATTCAAGGTAGCTTTCGCCTAAGAAAGTCAAGTCCCGGTGCATGAGGACACGGGCATTGTATTCGGCTATCAGTGGGTCGAACATACACTTGATCTCTTCTCTTTCGGCCTCTGCAGCTGCTTCAAGGCGGGAGTCGATCTCCGCAGAAGCAATTCTCTTGCCCTCCTCGCGGGCTTCATCTTTCATTGTCCCAACCTTAGAAAGCTCATCGTCGAGCTTTGCCTTCAGGAGACGTGTATCGACAATCTCGTTACAGTACCGTTGAGACTCCTCTTGAGCCGCTATCTTCGCTTCCCTCTCCTTAGAGAGTAGCCCCTTGAACTCTTTAACCTGCAGGGCGAGTGCATCCCTTTCTTTTTGAATAGAATCTTTTTCTAAAGCTAGGGCCCTACTGCGTTGGACTGCAACGTCAAGTTCTTTCTTATGAGTCGTCTCTAGACGAGCGACGGCCTCCACAGTCTCCTTAGCACTCTGTTCTGCAGCTTCAAGTTTAGACTTGTACAAAGCGAGCTCTTCGTCTTGATTTTTGATGATGTCTTTATCGAAGATAGCTTCAAGCGGTCGATTTCTTATTGACGCTCAATGGATACTTCCGAGACTTTTTTGACTAAATGAACAAACGCGTCATGTTGAACATAGACGTCGTTGTTGCAAGCGATGGCACTCTACTTGACATGCCCCGGAATGTGATGAATAGCTGGGAGGAACTTCAGACCGTCAAAGCAGATTTTGGGAAATTTAGCTTTAATATCAACCAGCTTCTCCGATATCGTTGGGTCTACCGTAGGAACAGGGGGAGAAGGTTTTGAAAGTTCAGTTCTCTTATGATGTTCCTGAGATTGTCGTGTGCTTGATGAACCAGAATGTTGATCTCGGGAAACATTGGGTTGAGACCCCTTCTGCGAAGATTTTTCACTGTCTTGTTCTGTTTGAGGAGGAAGATTGCGAGAGTATGAAGACTGAGAATGTGATTTCTTTCAATAAGTCGACTCTCGAGGACGGTTGTCTCGATCTCCGTAGTCGTCCCTGTCCCGGTGCTTGCCAGAGCCCAAATCCTGGCCGGAGTGGTGAAAAATGGATGAGCCGTGGAGACGATCGAATCCATGGGAGCGTCCCATGTCCCCTGCATAGAATAAAAATAACAACGAGTTAGGAAGAATCGGGGTAATGGAAAAAATTGAAGTGTATGGGGAAGTGCATGTGTGCGTGTGTGTCCTAGTGTTCCCCCCGACGGACCAGTTCCTTTATCTTTACTAATTGGAGTATTATCTCCCTGGACTCGGGCTTGAACTCCCGTATCGCCTCTAGCGGGCGAATGAAACTTGAGGGCCCTTGGATCGTCGAAACCGTAGTTGAGTAAATCGTCGGGAATGGTAAGGTTCGACAGGCCCTTCAGAGAACTTTCTAAATGTTGTGAGGAAGCTTCTTTCTCCACTGGAACAAGGGTAATTTTAGAAGTTCCACCAACTTTTTCCTTCCTCATCTTGTATGTCGGTTTCTTTTTCCCCTTAGAGGGGGAAGATGATGTTTTGATGTCGTGAACTTCGACCGCTGGATCCTGAGTGGGACCAACATTCTCATCTTGTGCTTCGGGTGTCTCAGTCTCCTTAATTTCCCCCTCTTCTAGTGCATTAGGAGCATTGCGTGCCGAAGACTCGGCTTGTTTTTTCCTTTACCAGAGCCAGGCCTAGGGATGGTGACGCCTTGAGGAAGGCTTATCCGACGGCCTTCTACCAACAGTCTGAGCCTTGTAAGTGACTCATTCGAAATGAGATTTCTAATGTCCCGTTCTTCGGCAGGGAGGGCTCGAATGGCTTCGACGGCATCAGAATATCCACGGCCGTCAGGACGTGGGCTACTAGCTGAAAAGATGGGTAAAGTTTAGAAAAGGTACGGCTTTGACTAAACATGAGTAACGGACCAAGGAAAAGGCTTACTTCCTTCAACCCATCTACTTGCAAAGCCGGGAGGAGAACGCACATAAAACCATTCCTGTTTAAACAAGGCGAACTTGGTCCACGTCCCGGTTAAGATTTGACATTTGTTATGCGGCTCGAGAAACATGAATGATGGGCTATCCTTTCGCTTCTTGATGCAATATATGTATCGGATATCGCCCGGAGTTGGGAGCCTAGAGAAGGCATTCATGAAGAGGATGCAGGTACCGTAGAGGAATGCATGGTCGTTCGGGTGCAATTGCGATGGGGCAATGTCAATATATTGCAGCACATCCCGAAGAAACAAGTTGAACGGTGGCACACTGCCAACCCAGCACATGAATTTATTACAAGCTGTGTATCCGGCTGGGGGCAAGTGTGGACGATCATGCCCCGATGGAACTAGCACGTCATCAAAGGGGATTACGTGGACAGAGCATATCCAACAGAGTGTACTTTCATTGATCTTTAAAGCATGTGAATCGACAGGTTTGTCCAAGAGAATTGCTGCCTCCAGAGCATCGGGAGCTAAGTCATGTGCATGGGAAGTTGATCGGTTTGAAGTATCTGCAACTTCTCGTCGGGAGGACAGCCCAGGACTGTCTGAAATCATGGCGGAGCTAGATTTCCTAGATATCGCTGATAAAGATTGAATCTAGAAAAGTACCTATTCAAACTATACTTAAAAAATAATCGACGTTAGACTTAACAATACGAATATTCCCCCCGTGTAGTGTGTGAACTAGTGCGATCATTCAGGTGTAAACACTGAGAAATTATAAGTCACAGAATTGATGGTATAAAGTTGAGCTTTGAACAGTCGTCTTCGAAGACCGTCATCGCTGACCGTCTCCGAAAGCCAGCATTGCAATGTTTTCAATTTTGAACTTGGACATCGGCACTGCATGTTAACAGCTTTAATTTGTTTTTATTGGTTTAAGTTCAGGCTTGTGATTATTGAAACTAGGAAGTTATCGGTCCAGATTAGTTCGATATGCTAGTATGCTTAGGTCGTGGTCCTTGTGTTTGTTATATGATTAGGCAAGGTGAATAGGAGTTCGGCCAAAATTCTGTTCGGCTTAGGTTCTGTTCGACTTAAATTCAGTTCGGCCAAAATTCTGTTCGGCTTAACTTCTGTTCGACTTAAATTTTGTTCGGCTTAAATTCTATTCAGCTTAACTTCTGTTCGGCTTAACTTCTGTTCGGCTTAAGTTCTGTTCGGCTTAAGTTCTGTTCGGCTTAAGTTCTGTTCGGCTTAAGTTCTGTTCGGCCTAAGTTCTGTTCGGCCTAAGTTCTGTTCGGCCTAAGTTCTGTTCGGCCTAAGTTCTGTTCGGCCTAAGTTCTGTTCGGCTTAAATTTTGTTCGGCCTTCGTTCTGATCGGCCAAAATTCTGTTCGGCCAAAATTCTATCCGGTCAGAATTCTGTTCGACCTCTCTTCTGTTCGGCTTGAAAACGAGTGCATGCAGCAAGTCATGCCGAGCCGATTCGCTGGGCCTTCTGCCCTCGACATCACTTCTCCTCTTTTCCTCCATCTCTCCCAACCAGCGTGACCAAGTCTTTCGGCAAGCCATGTCAAACCACGGTCATGCCGATCCACTTCACTAGGCCTTACCTCCAATTCATCACCCACACGCATCTTACTTCCTTTAATCTACGGAGAATTTACGAGTTCGAGTTTTGTGTTAAGCTTCCTAATTCGAGAAAATGATCGAGAGTTTCTTATCGAAGGAAACGGTAGGAGCTTGGGGATCTGTGGACTTAAGATTGACAGAGTGTTCACCTTAACTTGGAAAGGGCTTGTTGGATTCGAAGTAAGAAGGAAAGATCGTAGGAGGTGAATAAAATTTAAGTGAGGTAAGTTATGTATTCTTAGAAAGTTGCTAAGGTGAAAAATGAAAAAGAGAAGAAGAAGAAGAATGCCAGCTTTTATAGGAGAGGAGAGGAAGTCGAAGAGACTATAACCGGTAGAACCGGTCAAAACGATATTGTTTGGCATCGGCTATGTCGTTCGGCATCCATGGTGCTCGGCTTCGGTTGTGTCGTTCGGTATTTGCATGTCGTTTGGCACACATCGCCTCACCTGGAATTCGAGAGAAGATAGTATCGTGAAGACTAAGCTACAGCCTGAAGCAAAGCATGGTTCATGACTCAAAGCACACTACGTTCAACCACATGATGTACTTTGGGGGGCAAGTGTTACCTGAAGGTTTGACCAGGCAACTAGGCACTCGGCACTTACATACTGTTCGGCATTCTAGAGCGTTCGGCATACCTAGATCGTTCGGCATGGCAGAGCGTTCGGCATACCTGGATCGTTCGGCATGGCAGAGCGTTCGGCATACCTGGATCGTTCGGCATGGCAGAGCGTTCGGCATACATGGATCATTCGGCATGGCAGAGCGTTCGGCATACATGGACCGTTCAGCATGGCAGAGCGTTCGACATACTTGGATCGTTCGACATGGCAGAGCGTTCGGCATACTTGGATCGTTCGACATGGCAGAGTGTTCGGCATACATGGACCGTTCGGCATGGTAGAGTCGTTCGGCGCTCCATACTGCTCGGCATCCACACCTCGTTCGGCATTCAGAGGTGTTCGGCATCTAGAGATGTTTGACATTCAGAGGTGTTCGGCATTCATCCAATCTCGACCGGCTTCAACTATTGCTCGGCCTGCACTCTCCACTCAGCACAGCACTTCGTTCGGCATGACGACATCGTTCGGCATCAGTTCGTTCGGCATCAGTTTGTTCGGCATCTATGGTTCGGCACACAGAACTCACTCTTTCTGGGCCAAGGTATTCAGCTGCCAGGCCCACCAGGGAAGTCCAACCCATCTTTGTCTATAAATAGAGAGGCAGGGGCACAGTGAAAAAGGACCTTTTTTCGAGAACACTGGGGAGACTCTACCGCTTTCAAGACTCGATCTTTTTACTTAGCAATTGTATTCAATTAGTTGGTCTACGGATTGTATCTGTAATCAATTATCAAGTAAAGCAATAAAGTTTAACCTCAAAGTGGACGTAGGCAGTTACGCCGAACCACTATAAATCTGGTGTTCTCGTCTTTGCATTCAAATTAGCATATTGTTCTCTGTTTAAATTTACTTTCTTCATTTATCTCTCTACACAATGTTTCTCAACGAGGTTAGTGACCAATTTTGGTGCTAACACGACCCATGCCCTCGAGTCCTTGTGGGTCGGTGCCAACATGTGTTTGTGGATCGATACCAACCCCGTAAGTTTGGCTTAGGGTTTGTCCCAGGTCATCCTAATCTGCTTCCAGTTACCTATGTTCCAGCTTTTGGTCTTTGATTCTGATTTGCAGCAACTCCAGTTGTTCCCATCTGTCTCATTCTCCTAAAGAAGTTCTCCATCATCTCTTCCTGGTGAGCAATCATCCTTTCCTGTAATCCATTCATCATAGTATGTATCTCATCCCTAGTTATATAGATGGATGGGGAGTTAGCTCCTGAGGATGCCTCTTGGCTGCCTCTATTCGATTTTCTTCGACAACCGTCCTTCTAGTTGATTGTCTAGTCATTTTGAATCTTCCCAAGTCTTAAATTGGCAAGTTCAAGTAGTTCTCGGTGAAAGCACTAAAATGTTTGAACCAAAAATGGCACAAACACCCAAGGAAAGTAAGTAGAGAAATAAAAGTGAAGGAAATAAATGAAAAAATGAGTAAGAAAGAACACATAGGAGTTTATAGTTGCTCGGCATACTCCAGCCTACGTCCACTTAATGATCGTTATTGCTTATCTTGCTGATTACAGACAAAAGTTCTTATAGGTCGGTACAACTCCCACTGCGGGTCGGTAAGACTCCGACTGAGATTATAAGAAATTAGAGTAAGAAGAGTAAGAGCTAAAAGATCCTAAAAAAGAGCCCTACTCCTCTATTTGTAGAGGTAGGAAGCCTAAAATCTCGCACAAAAGATCTTTATATTGTTTTCCTTGCTATAGATCAGTTCCTCCAAAAAGAAGGATGCCACATCATCAATTTGTATAGATCAGTACAACTCCAAGGGTAGGGGTCGATACAAACTCATGAGATTACCAAATTGATCACCTTTAATTCTTCATGTCGGACCATCTTACGGTTAGCTTCGTGAATCCATAGTCGTTCCCATTAATAATAGCTTGTTTCGGAGTCCAAATAACGGAGTTATGGAAGAACAAAGTTTCCAATTCAAGAGTTCGTGGAGATCGATAGAAAGATGCATGGAATCATTAAAACAACACTGGAAATTAGTTTCTAACATCAAATAGGATAGGCGACCGGAAGATGAACATCAATGATGGAGTGTATATGGGTCTGTATCGACCCATGGGGTTGGGTCGGTACCAACCCAACACTTTGAGTTTTGGATTCTTGGATTTTTGTGGTAGACTCGCGTTTTTGTGGTGATTTTGGTTGTACATGAGTTTTGGACTTCGTAGTCATCTCTTCGGGCTTCTTCCTTGGTAATTTCGAGGTTTGACTCATCGAGTTTGTTCGTATACTCCCTGGTCAAAAGGTAGGATAACATAAATCTATTTAAAAGATTAATTTCCTAGGTTTGAATTTTATAAACTCCTTTAAAGTTATATGAAAGAGTTTGTAAAATATTTTTGGAAGAGTATATTTCTTTTCTATGTAATGAGAATAGAGAATAAATAGATTAGTATTACTAGTTGGAATGGGACTTCTAGTAATACTTTTCCAATTATTCTTATAACTTGTTATTAGAATACATATGTGAAAAAGTAGGGTTTACTAGCACTTAGTAAATGCTCGAGTATTACTGAGTAGTATGGAACACTCACGTGGTATTCATTTGGTTACTATTGATGGGTATATGACACTTATGGGTCGAAGTTCTTAAGGGTCCATTTACTGTGTGTTTACTATTTCATTTTGAGTTAAGATGCGATCTGCTAAATCCTGAGGCTAGTAGTCCACCATAGCAGCTCAACTATGGAGGTCACGCCCCCAAGTCGTGGTATTACATGCCTTACTGTGTGTTTAGTTGTCTTACTATGTGTTTGACATTTGTTAGTCTAAATACCTATCGCGTGTTCTTACTACCCTTGGATGCCACACGAGCGAACAGTTTGGCATAAAGGGAAAAATTGAGATCATGGGTACAGCGATCTGTTACGGCCGCTATTTATCAAAATGAAAAGGTGGGACATGGTGACATAAGGATCGAGTATCAAAAAGGTTGTAGTAGCATTACTGTGTGTTTGTAAGTCTTCTATAGCATTACTATCTGTTTGTCGCTCACCCCTTGGAATAGAGAAGCAGCATAATAAATCCCCAATAGATGTAGCTAAAGACTTACTATGCCTTCATCTGACCCATTAGGAGTGCTTATTAGCACATCAAACGTGATGTGTGTTCGTCCATTAAAGAAGGACTTACTATGTGTTCGTTCATTACATATAGACTTATTATGTGTTCATGCAATGATTTGTTGTGCGTTCATCCATTACATATAGATTGCATTCCTTGTTTGCTTATACGTACCAGCACATAGTTATGAGCTCACCATTGTAAGGACTAATTATGTGTTCGTCCTATCGACTAGCTAAGTTTGGTTGCTTGTGCTCACCATGACTCTTTTATATGCTATGTTGTTTATGATATGGCTATGAGCTGTATATTTGTACTTAATGTATATTGTGAATGTGAGTCAGAAACTTTATTTTATAGACTCGCTTTGTTATATGTATGTATGTATGTATATGTGTGTGCGTGTATTCCATGTATTATATTTTTTGCTGCGATCGTCGACTTTGTTTTCATTTATATATGTTGTATATTATTCTATCCTAGAAAAACCATGTGTTTACTACTTTGTGTCAATACGAGATATGTATATTGGTTTAATATTTTGAGGTAAGAATATGTACCAGTGTTAGCCTAAGGAAATATTCATATGTGGTCGCTCCTAGCAAGCCTCATTCTCCGTATTACCAGAAAGTATGCTTTAGTAATATTCTTTAGTAATATTGGTACTGAGGTGGGGCATTGCAAAACCTATTTAGATTGTGGACCGAGA
Organism: Allium fistulosum; assembly: GCA_030737815.1. Lineage (NCBI taxonomy): Eukaryota > Viridiplantae > Streptophyta > Magnoliopsida > Asparagales > Amaryllidaceae > Allium > Allium fistulosum. Next base: position 642,607,830 of record CM060901.1, read on the forward strand.
TGTTAAGAAGCTTCAAAAAATGAAGTGAAGCTTGTTTGGATCTAGCAGAATGAGGACCAGGAAGATTGTATTTAAGAGGCGGATGATAATGTCAAGAAGACTTATTCAGTGTTGTTTGTTTAGATTAGCATGAATGGTTTCTATGTTTGTTGTAAGCTATATGTGTGTGTGTATTATGGTTGATTTTATTATGTATTAGTAATGCGCTAGTACATTTTGCTTAAGACATATAGGTAGGAAACTTATGTGCATACGCTAGAGTGGGTATGGGAAGGGTTGAGAGTTACCATCACGCCTTACATAAATTTCAATGATGAAATTCCTATAAGAGCGGAAGTCTTTAACACCCCATAAATTAATAAATAATTAACTATAAAAATTAATTATGTGAAAAAAGGTTTAAATGATTTAACCATGAAATCAAATAATATAATGTAATCAGTATTTGGGTTTACATTTACTTATCAAAGGTTTTGTTTAATAAATCTTAACGTGGATGAATTAACTAAGGAAGAGAAATGGTGGGCCGGTGGCCCATAAAGGGGAATAATACCTTTTCAAATCCTCATCGATCCTATACAATTCATTCCTCACTAAAATTAAAATAAAAAGCTTAGAGTTCTTTAATGGTGATTGCGTCCTAAATAAGAAAATAAGGAAAATAAAAGGATCAAAGCTAAGAGAACAACAACCGTCAATCAACTAAGAAATCCATGTAAGCAATACTTTCTCTAACCCTGTTTTCTTCCTTAAACTTCTCATAGCCAAAATTATTTTGTCAATTCTCAGGCTTCTTGCAATTTATACCATTTGAGAACTTAATATGATGTTAGGAACATATTATTAGAGATAGGTTTTGACTTGTAAAATTTTCTCATAAGTAAATAAATTGTTATGAATTAACTGAGTGCCGTGTTTTATGGAAAATGGTTTAAAATAGGGAATTTGAGAAATTTTCTATAAGAAAACACATATACATGTTTTTTAAATTTTCTGGAAATAAAATAAGTAACTTTCAAAAGTAATTAAGCTTGGCTAAAGGGATAAATTGGGTGCCGAAAGGCAGAATGCATGGGAGATGGGAGGTGATTTAATTTAACTAAGTATTCAATAACGAATAAATAGACCAAATCTACATTTCATGTTGAACATTTCAGTAAAGTACTAAATAACTGTAAGAAAGGACTAAGTCCAATAAATCAAGATGTGACACATGTAAAGCTAGTGTCTGATGTGCAGAGAACGGTTCCCAACATGTACTGAGAGGTAATACCGAAGGATTCAATACCAAACCAAAAGCAAATTAAACCAAAATCTTAAGTATAAAAACTTAAGTAACAAGCTAAGAATGTCAAGTAAAAGGCTAGGATTAATAAACAAAAGCTGTTAGTCAAAGGACGAAGGCGGTTAAGGACTAAGGTTGAATTTTGAGTAAAGGAGGTGATTTTAGAAATCTTTAAATTTAGATGTCATAATCACCAAAGCTAAACTAAGACATGCTTCCCCAGACAAGACCGTGGGTAGTGATTATTGCCGAGAGTGGTGTAGCTCTTGGAAAGATGTTGAAATCAAAATTAGCGACTTTTGAGGGTAGAATTGTGCTAAGCCTTAAAATGGTCGAAACTAATATGGAAACATTAATGTAAATGTAGTAACATAGCTTAATGAATAGCTAAGTAAAAAGCCTAATAACGAATGGTTAGGTAGTGTATTCAGTAGTTGACATAAGGCCTGAGGTGGCAGTTAAGGGACCGAAAGGCGAAGGAGTAAGGCCACGAATGAAAACGTAGGTGTAAAGCCTTGGTGGCAACTGAAACCCTGAACACATATGTGGGGCCTTGTGTGGCCACTACAAAGAAAAGCGAAGATGTAAGGGCTAAATGGCAACTATAATCAAAAGAATGGAGTTAGACCTAAGTTGGCATCCAAGACACGAATGTAATTGGTATAAAGCCTGCTGTAGCAAAAAAAGACACGGTAGAAGACATAAGGCCTAATGTGGTAGTCAAGTAGCAAAAGCGGTGTCAGTGTAATGCCTTAGTGGCAATTGAAATATGAAAGCATAGGTGTAAGGCCTGAATGGGCAATCTAAAATGAAAAAAAATTATGTCTGAGGTCGGGAGTGGTAGTTGAAATACAAAAGCGAAGGTGCAAGGCCCAAGTGACAACCGAAATCGAAAATGGGTTTAATGAAATTTAGGAAGCAGTAAAGGCTTAAGGCCTTAGTGGCAGCAGAATGCTCAGACAAGACCCTTTTATCTATTATAGAATGCATAAGACCTTAGTTGTAGCCTATAATAGAGTATTTCATGTTTTGGTTAGAATTTGTATGATAACAAATGGCATATCACATGAAATGGCTATTTAGCCTAATTAAGACAACCTTGAATTTATTGGTTTACTATATTGTTTCGAATGACTTTTCTGTACAGTGAAGGAAAACCCATTCCATGCTTTGGGGACATGGTCTCACTATGTTTTATGTTTAGATTGATATATTACTTATACCAGACTTTATATTTGAATCATATTTTATCATTGTTTCCCTTTTAAACCTACGGTTACTTATTCGAGTAGATTGAGTTTATGGGTTTAAATAGGGTGTGTAATATCCGATAATTTTAACGATCAAATATTTAAGTGATTAATTTAAATATTTAATTGTTAATTAAAGGAACACCCATTATACTCGATTTTTCAGAGATAAATGAATTGAGATTCAAAACACCCTTAGTTGAGTTTGATTTTTCAGTCATGAGAAAAATGAGTATAAAATTGACTATGTTTGGAATCGATTATCTAGCCTCATGTGAAACCTACATATGCTAGCACACTCATTTGTACGTGTAGGCTTCCTTAAATATACATGAGGCTAGAAGAAGCTGGGTTGTTAGAATCTCCCATTGAAATCTGCGTATGAAAAGAGTGGATTTTTTGTCGAAGTCGATTTTCGAACACATCGAGGACCACTTTCAAAACATCAACCAATGAACTCTAGAGAGTATCTGATAGGAAGAAGTAGGCTTGCAAAGCAAGGCAGCTCATCGAGCGAAGCAACAGAGGTAACATTGCAAGAAATGGTGGGCGATGGGACTCAATGGCTAGCTGCCCAGGCTTTATTGCATGGGACCAGTCCTCGTCGGTCCACCAGTGGGACTTGACAGGTCCATCGATGGAGACCTGTCCCAAGCTAAAATGCCTAGGCAGGAAGGCTTTTCGAGGGATTTCATGCCTGGTTTGGACACGCTTCGACATGAAACTTTGACTTGACTTCAAGGAAGCTTTGGGCTACTCGGGAATCTGGAATGCAAGGTGAGGCTTAGAACTCGGATGCAATATAAGAGGTGCATAAGAGATCAATAACGACCAATAAGTTGTTCGTGCAAGCAGTTGAGGAAGTGATCAAGGCAAGGAGCGCAAGACACATACTATTCCTACATAGGGATAGTAGGAGATCGAGATAGCGATTAAGAACCAATTAAACTTGAGATCGGGATGGTGATCCATTTCACAGTCAAGTACGATGAGCATGTACGATTGGTCGGAGCACATGGCGACGAGGTGTCGATTCCAGACTCAAGTAGATGTGCGAGCACATGATGGCAACAATCGGTACTAGATCTGGTAGACATGTAGACAGATAGTTTGTATAGATTCCATTATTCAAAGCGTCGTTGTGTTTGAGTGATTCGTTGGGGTCAAATCAAGTACACGGTGAGGCATTCATGGAGTAAGCGATCGAATTCGGATCACAATGCGCTTCTAATGCTACGCATCTATTCGTATGTTGTTTTATGGTTTTGGACCAAGCCTTTGAGAGGGTCTAGAGCAACGCTAAAAGGGTACTTGTACCCAGTAGCAGTAGCATAGATATTGATGCTAGGGCGCACTACAATGGCAGGGGTTTTTATTGTTGCCAAAAGAGCGATCTTGGTATGTATGGAGGCAACTGTATAACAAAGAGGTCATATGGGGACGCTCAATTCCGTTTGTGGACTCTCAAGGGTAAGAATGTATATAAATCCAAAGGTCATATAAGGTGTAGTTGCTCTATTTATATATTTTGTTCAGTACTTGGACGATAGTGGATATTCTCTATTTGACACATTGTTATGTTATGCTTGTGTTGTACTAGTTGATTTATATTATCATTATGTGTAGCATAGTGTAGACTTATAATATAACACTTTTATTACCCCTAGACTTGTATATTGTTACATGATAGTCACATTATATTAGTTGTGCTGACTTATTAATGACAGAAGAAGTGCAGGTCATGGTAAGATTTCATATTATTTTGAGATAGGTTTATTTTGCTTGTTCATGGACGGTCTGAATTATCTTTGAGCCAGGTTCATGGAGAGGACAGGTTGGGCTTTAGTAGTTTCCTGCTTATTTGTATATAGTTTTGATGTACAGTATTTTAAGATATTTCCCCTCACACCAAGCTTTAAATCTGACCCGTGTTTGTTTTTGTCTGTTTATGTCATGACAACTCTCGAGTACTTGATTGAGTAGTTTAGGGGTTAGGTGCTTTTATTGATATACTATCAAGATGTGCAACTGGGGCATTTTGGAGGCATGGCATCGATATTTTAATATATAACACACACACTTGAAATTTTAGTAGTACATGATAGACCTGTTATTTGTATATAAGAACTGTTGTATTAGATATTCATCTAGAACTCCATGTTGTTAGGAGTTGATGTATTTTGAGTTTCTGTATTGATATTTATTTATTAGTTTCTTCTGCTAGTGTAGTATCTTATATATTATCATCATGTTCTTTTCATGTATATTTAGTATATTATATGTTATCATTCCATTGTGAGATCTTATCGATGTCTTGGTTTAGTGTTTCGTTTTAATTTTACCTCGATAATCTCTTTTATGGTATTCAGAAGTCGGTCATTGATGTGAGACGATGATTTCAGGGTATTACGAAGGGCAGATTGTTACATTTGGTATCCGAGCCTAGGCTCAACACTCGGACCCAGTAGGCCAATTTAAGTTAATCAATCTAGTAAAAGAAGATACGTTAAGAGTACTTGTATTTTTCTACTATATAATACTGTGTACACCACTATCTTCTGGGCTTTAATTTATTTCTATTGCTGGTTGCAAAGACATATTCGTCAGGTTATCGGTATGAGCAGACAGAGTTCATGAGTGATTGCGGTAGACAGTCTGAGACACTTGTTAGTTCAGAGGCTATTTAGCTACTACAAGGGATGTTCTGCCCTCCATGAACATTTCACATAGATGGGGCTGGTGTCAGAGGCGGCGTGGTCCTTAGGGCACCAGTATTTCTAGCTCTAGCAGCTTTAGACTCTCTGAAGATGTGGCAGGATTTCTTTAGCCTTAGAGGTAAGCCATATGTGACAATCCACACCCCTCAACGCACCGATCCAAAGCCTAGGGTGACTTTCGAACTCGGATCGGTGCCAAGAAGTACAAGCTATCGGGTTTTTATAGCATTACAGAGACTAAGAATAAACAAATATGATCTAAGATATACGACACTTTCAGAACTCACAGTGGAAGGAACAAAGTACAAATATTGAAAATATCTTCAAACATAGTCTTAGAAAAATAGTACGTAGTCAAACAGAATACAAAGAAATACAACCCATAGTCTGATAAAATACTCAGTATTGATAAAATAAACGATTATATGGAGAGTAAATAAAAGGACGAGCAACTCCTATGATGAGCTCGCCTCTCCACTTATTGAAATCGGGTCGACCAACTACTACCCTGTCCTCCTGTTGTAGGGGAAAGAAAGGAAAAGGGTGGGTCGGAAAAAAGTCTAGTGTATGAGTACATGTTAATATATGATGATCATGTGTTGTTGACTCTAACTCTACTCTATGTGAGTTAGGGAGCTCTACAAGTGTCCATGTATTCCTAGGATCCTTCACTTAAGGGTTTTTATTTAATAAGCACCTACATTAACTTCTAGTGCAAGATTCTACAAGGATCGAACTATAGATCAAACCTCAATAACTAAAGATCGGCTACAGCTCCTAGAGCTATTCAACATAGGGCCATCCTATTGCTTTCCCGTATGGGACTACATCTCATAATATAACTACGCATAACTATCTCGCATAGGTTTCACAACATTTCCACATGGGAATAAATTTCCCACAACTACGACTACACGTACCCCAACTACTCATTGAGGGGGAACCCGAAACACTGACTTGCCGATGTGCCTCACCATCTACATCCATGTCCATTTCTTATTGATAGTTTACGCCTCTAATTACACGCACCAGGATCCATCAACAAAATAGTATCATGTCGCATCAATATCCACGCATACCAAGGAACTCCCGTTGTGTCGGGCCTGCACACTTCATCCGGCATCAGTCAATGTTGCACATCCACTGTTGAACCTCTTGTGAGTTCCATTTGTGATAGAATCGGTCCTAGTCAAATAATCGACCCCATGTTGGGTAAAGAGCATTTCCCAACCTCGCAACGTCCTAGCGTCTTAGCTTCCCTACTATTCAGAACTCTCATTTATATCTGTATAATATATAAACAATTAACTAATATTTAAAACCTGGCCCTTAGGTCATGGTTCAATCTGCATTTCAACATGCTTACCAGTCAACCGTTATACCTAATCGGTTGATTGCTTGCGGTCGACTGCTTAGGTTGAAGGGTCGACCGGTCGTTGTATAAAATTTAAGGTTTTTGCTTACAGTTTATTTGATTTTAATTTGCTATTAATTCATACATTCTGTTATTTTGACAGCAAACCCTATACTTATAGTTTTTAGGTTTTACAATTCTCATGGATCTAAAGTGATATTTGTCCATTTTCAAAATCAGTTTAATCTAGGTTAACATTGATATAATCAAGTTATATATTAATAGATTAAGGAAATTTCTATTTAATTGGAATGGCTTTAACCTAGAATAATATATGTCTCTTAACCAGTTTGTACCAATTTAATTTATGAATTCAACTTAGATTTAAACAATAATTCTTAGATTCAATTCTAACATCCTAGATCACATAGTGTAAATTAAAGTTAACTACGAATAATCAGCTTATTAAAATGTTCCCACTCACCTCAGTTCCAAGCTTGCTCCTGAACTTCGCACGCAAATCAACCCATGTATTCTTGTCCCTTCCTAGATCCAACGCCCTTGAATCCTCTTATTTATCTTTATATTATTACTGACAAGTGGAGAGAAAAGAATTTGGCAAAATTTTAGTAGAGATATGAATTTCTTATGAATTAGGGTTGAGGTTAGCTATGTTTTATATGGGTCATAGATTAAACCTAAACATTAGATTAACCATATAGAATATTAGGTTATATCTAAAACATCCCACGATTACATCATAATCAAGTAAAAATATTTCATTCAATCTCCACCATGCGTCGCTTCAGAATTCCTAATATTCAATACCAATTGGTCGATTGGTAGGGGTGATCGGTCAACCGCTACCTCTCGACCGGCACACCCTAGTGTGTCGACCAATGGTGTAGTATAATTAAGGAAAGTTTTATATTTTAATTTATTTTATTTTTAAAATTTAAAGAACTCGTAACTTCTTTATACTAACTCCGATTTTAAAGTATTATATATGAAAATTGTCCGTAAAATTGCTATGAATGAAAGGTGTAAGTTTCGTAGGCAAACTCAGACATTTTTGAAAATTTTGTTTTCATCCTTATTATATTTAATTTAATTCTTTTATTAATTTTCCACTTAAATTTTTAGGGTATTACATTCTCCTCCTTAAAAGGATTTCGTCTTCTAAATCTCAAAGGATGAAAAAATGTAACTCGTACATGCAACAATCAATAGCTACAACCATCTACTCATCCATCATTCATGGGCAGTCCTTGTCCTTAGTAAATTTCTAATGTTGTGTATGTATTTGCAAGCGTGAAGCACACATGAACCTATTCAAATGCAAAGAGTAGGCAATCTCCCGATCTAGCTGACCTCATGTTATGCAAGTGCCCATGCCATGTATCCAAAATGTATGCAACATCCTAAGCAAATATACTTGCAATTCTACATGCACGTGCAACCATTCAATCCAAGTGCAGGATCCATATGCATAATACCCAACAAGATAAAACAAATAAACAATATATGATGTGAGATAGTGTACTACCTAGAAAATATACTTTATTAAGTGTGTAGAAGAAAAATTCAAGTAATACTTCCATTAACATCCATCATCCATAACATGTCATAATGACACATTTGCAACCATTCCTACCATCCAATGGTCTCTACCTAAAGGGTATACCAAGCTAAGTTCTAATGCATAAGTAACATATACTTATTTTATTTAAATTGAAAATGTACTAGAAAAGAGTAGTGGGTATGTAGCTCGGATCTTCTCCTCGGGCCCGCATGTACTGTTTGCTAGATCGTCTCCTATTGGACCTTAACAAGTTTGATTTCTTTATTATGGAGTCCCTTTGTACCATGCTTAAGAAAACAAGTAGGTGCACGACGAACAAATGACTCCTTCTCTACCTCCACCTCCTCTAGCTAACCCGGCATGACTATGGTGGCTGAATCATGCAAGCACTTTCGCAAGTGCGACATATGGAAAACATCATGTACTCCTGCTAAATTTTTAGGAAGCTCTACTCTATAGGCAAACTTCTCTACCCTACCCGTAATCCAGAAAGGTCCTACAAAACTCGGTGCTAGCTTCCTCGAACTACCAAATCTCATAACTTGCCTAAGTAGTGAGACTTTCACAAACACCATGTAGCCCCTTGCGAACTATGACTCCGCACGTCTTCTGTCAGCATAAGATTTCTACCTATCCCGCACGGTTTTCATTCTTCTACGGATCAAGTCTACTTTCTTTGATGTCTCCCTTACCATATCCAGCCTAAGAATAATCCTATCAATAGTGTCCCACCAACACGACGGTGGTCTGTTAGGTCCCACGTATAGCACTTCAAATGGTGTCATCCCAATGCTCGCCTAATCATATATCATCATGTTTATTAGTATATTTTATAGTATAATCATTTTACTTAGATTATTGATTTTGAATTAAGTATATCATCATATATCATTATATCCTTTATTTAGAGGAAGTAATTATATGTTTTTCACTCATTTTTGTTTATAACAAAGGGGGGAAAATATAAAATATATATATATATATACACGTATTAAGGGAGAGTTATCTAACTCAGGGGAGATATATCATATTTTACATATATAAAATAATAATGGTTGTCATCATCAAAAGGAGAGAGATTGTTAGTACCTCAGATATTGATTTTGATGATAAAAACCTTGGTAACAAATATACATTCATATAAAATATGATACTAATGATTTTGCCAAGTTATATAGTATATAGTGCAGGATATTATATAGGTTTTTGAATTAAAGACTGTACAGTATAAAGACTCAAGAACTGGACATGAAGACTCATGAGTATAAAGATCAAGATATGAAGATTTCAAGACCACGGTACAGTGTATAGAGTCATAGAATATTGTTAAAGTCCCTGGTAGCAAACTTTAATCTTAATTTCTCATTTTCTTATCATTTGTTTTTAAATCAAAAAACATTTTTAAAATATATTTAAAAATATTTTATAAAAAATTTTAAAAGTTTAAAATGTTTAAAAACTATGTTTAAACTATTTTACAAAGTATCAAAATATTTTACAAAGCATTGCTTTTTTTCAAAAAACATTTTAAAATATAAAAATTTCAAAATATACTAGGATATAACGACATATGAGCAGATTGTATGTTGACATACATGCCGCGATTTTTAAGATTCAAATTTGAAATGCAATGTCTATTCGTTGTAACTCTTCTTTAATGGACATGTCTATTTGTTCTCTATATATAGGGGGATCCCAAATGAATTTTTAACAACTACTTTGTTATTATCTTTTCTCCTATTACTTTGCCGAAATTTCTATCGAAAATAGATTCAAATTTTCTCAATTCAAACCAGAATCAATTCAATCTTCATTGTATCGATTCTCTACTATTTACTCTCTGATTTCAATCATCTCTCCTACTTAGTCAAAGATCAAAGCGCTATCCAAGTGGCTATAAGCTCAATAGTATCCAAAGATCAAACATTGTCTTTGAAAATGTGACTTAGCGGAATAGGGATCTTAAGGCTAAATTAATACTAAACGGGGGTGAATAGTTTTTAATGAATTATATGAATAATTTTTAAATTATTTAAGATTATATTTGAAAATATACAATTAACAACCATTGAAACAATCACAGAATCAAAACACAGATAAAAGTAAATGCAGTAAAAGTAAAAAGGAAAGAATACATTAGGATTTTACACTGGTTCAGAGTTACCTTACATCTAGTCCTGCACAATTCCTTGTACGGATTTCTTTTCAAATAGTAAATGCAAATACAATCTTGATTTCAAGGCTATGAGACACACCCTCCAAAATTCCAACCTTTGGATAGAGTCACTTGATTTTCGAACTACAAGCACACCCACTAGATTTAAGGGCTACTAAGCACACCCAATTGATTTCATAGGCTACAACCACACCCATAAGTATATTAATATGATTTGATAGAGATTTACAAACCTAGATCTTCGACCTTGATTACAATTGAACCTATAATTCTTGAATAGCACTTTGATCTTGATTTGAGTGAGAGAGATTAGTGAGTAAATGATAGAAAATTAAACTACTGGTGATTGAGTTTGATTCTTGTTGAATTTCAATAGAGTTTGGGTATATTTTTATTTAGAAAAAATGAGAGAGGAAGGAGGAGAGATGAATAAGAAAATTGTGTTAAAAAATTCGTTTGGAAGTATGGTATTTATAGTGAAATAACGGTTATATCACTTCGTAAAGAGATACGATGAAAAGATACTTCTTTCGAAATTTGATTTTTGAAAATATCGGCCACTATGTCGACATACATATATAGAGAATGTCGATATACTCTTTATAAAATTTAAAAAAAAAAATAAAACATTTTTTTGAAAATCCGTCGCTTTGTAAAATAGTTTGGTACTATATAAAATCATTTAATTATAGTTTATACATATTTTAATCATAATAAAACTAAAGAAATTATTTTGAAATATTTAAATATAAAAGAATAAATAGTATATACAAGTATATAAGTAAATATATATTTTAAAATCAAAGTAAAATATATAAACTATAAAATTCAAAACTAATACAAATTAAAACTTAATAAAACTATATAATATAATTTTGAAAGCTTTAATATAGTATTAAATATAATGTAAATAATATATATGTATATAAAAAAATATAATTATAACTTATAAGGAAGTGTCTAAAATTAAAGTATAAATCAAAATTCAATATATGTATATAAACTTAAAAAATCAAATTAATATCTTTGTAAATATAAGAGATTAAAAATCATTTTGAGAAATATTTTGAAAAGATCATTTTTTAAAAACCAGGATACTTTGGAATTTTTTTTAAAACATTTAAAACAGAGAAAGAGGTCAGGAAAAGTGTTATTAGAGTTTTAACATATAATCTAAGACTCTATAACTTATCTAGGATAATATCTTAAACTCTTGAAATCTTCAATACTCACGAGTCTTCATTCTCTAACTATTGAATCAGCATCTTGAATCTTCTCTTGATCTACACTTGATACTGTACTGTCTTCTTAATCAACACCTTTCTAATATCCTACACTATGTACTACATATAACTTGATAAAAAAATATTAGTATCTATATTTTACATAATATCTATAGTTGTTATCATCAAAACCAATACCTATGGTACTAACAAAAAACCATTAAAACTTTAGTTATAGTTGATTGAGTGTGATTGGTGTAACGACCTAAAATTTTCATCCATTCGCATCCACACATGTCATAATTGAATTACTCAAAATATTAGATTGTTAATTTATATTTGGCAAACTCAACATATACAGTAAATAAAATAATCACATAATCACAAACACAGAGTAATATAACAATAAGCAGTGGAAACAAATGAATAGTAGTTCATTAAGCTACTATATATATATATAACAGAGTTAAACAAGATACAACAGAAGTCACGAATACATAGAAGTCTCAATACAAGAGTCAAATACAAGATCAGAATACATCATTGGAATCAACTGAATAACTGCAAGCTGAATAGACATAGCTGGATCTCCAAGCAAAGCTCCAATTCCAAAGGTGAGTCTCGAATAGTGATACACTCAGTCTGATCTGAGCGTAAAGCAAAACACAAAACACAAAGGATGTTTGGGATAAACATTCTTATATCAATAAATCCAACTCAAGTGAAATATCAACTGAAATACAAGTAACTCAAAGGATGTTTGGGATAACCATCCTCTAAGGATCCGTTAAAATATCTACTATGTAGTAATATACGCTATTATAATAATTTCTATAGTAAAGTAAACTATTAAAATAGCGTTATGGCGTTACCTATACACCCCTTAACACATTTTATAGTGCCAATAGTCTATACAGTACTGTAATACCCCGTAAACTGGAGCTACCAGAGGATACTCCATAGGTACGACACAAAACAAACTCGTAGAAGGCGCGCTAGGGTAGGTGACACGGCACAACAAGGCAATGCCAGAGTAGATATACCAATTACGCATCCGGACTGTTGGTAACGCAAAGCCGCAGCAATCGCCCAACTCGAGCCACACTTCCGAATCAAAGGGGTGCACCAAATCAATCACAAAGTAATAGAATGGCATACGATGAAGTGTGTCCGATAAGAGGAGCTACCTCATTGGCCCGGAATCGCTCCTATTTTAGCCACCTTATGCTAACTCATGGGAGTTTGGTCCATGTAAATATACCTTTAGGATCGTCGCCACCATCCTACTTCATTCTGGAATCTCCACCGCGTACACAGTTGTTAAAGTGGTTTTCGGTATTGGCAGAGAGTATGACAATATCCGATCCCGGTCTCTTTAACAACCAATCGTTATTATAACACCGCGGTCATTTCAAGATAGTTTATACTTCAAAACCAAAATATCATTTCCATTTCAAAACCATATCAAAACGATATCATTTTCACTTCAAAACCATATTAATACAATATCATTTTTCACTTCAAATATAACCATTTCCAAAATCATAATACTTCCTAAGTTATAACACTTCCGAAACCAAAACACTTTGAAATCATAATATTTTGGAAAACCTTAACTTTGAAATCATAACTTCCACCCTTAAACAGTTTAGATATTATTAATAGTATATAATAAAATAGTTTATAAAATAAAAGTAGTTTATATAAAATAGTTATAAGTTAATATAATTTATAATAAAATAATTTATATTGAAAATGATTTATATTAAAATAGTTTATATTAAAATAATTTATAAAGTAAAATATAAATAGTTTAAGATATAGTTTAAAAATTCTTTATATAAAAAAAGCTTCCTCAAATTTCACAAATCGATTCAAAATCAACTCGAATTCCAAAATTCAAATTTAATCAAATCTCAAATCATTAATTTCAATTCGATTCAGTTTCTCAATAAACCATTTCAAATTATTGATTTCAAATACATATTTGAACCATAAAATAAGCCATTTCAATTTCAATATATTTCAAAGCTTTAAATATCCAACATTTCAAAACTAAATTCGATAATTTCATATATATATATCAAATTCACTTTACTATTATTTAGTTTTGAAATATTTACTTAATCATTCCAATAACATTAAATAAACTTCAGTTACAAATTTAAATAAACTAAATATCCCCATCTCAATTTATGTAAATTTGAGACTATTCATTTAAATTACTTTTAATCCAAATCAAGTTATAAAATCATGGCTTTAAAATCTCAAATTTAATAATTTCAAATCAAACTTATTTAAGTAAAATTCTTAATAAATATAATTTCAAATCAATTTCAAATTTATCTTTCCAACCTGAATCATTATAAACTCTATATTTGAAAATATATATATTAAATAAATACTTAAACATATCATATATCAACTTTATTAAATCAACTTTAATAAATATTTAAAATCAATATTTATTAAAACCATATATTTCTTTTCAAAACCATAGAAATCATTTTCAAAATATTTATATAGACCAACGGTGTCTGTATATAATTCTCTACCCTATGGTCAAGTGATACGGATATTTATCATTTCAATCCGTAATTTAAATATATACGGGTATATATCTTTTCAACCCGCAATCCCAAATTCAATTAAATTGAAAATCGCTTGGGTTTATCATTTCAACCCATAACAATTTTCTCCTATTCTACTGATCATTCGGGTGTGTATCATTTCAACCCATAGTGAATTCTATACTAACAGGGAACTTGCAGAGTGTAACAGTAATGATAACAATATAACGATCAGTAACAGGCATATATCATCAGTGATAAATAATAGATAATGGTGTCAGATGTCACAGGTGAACTGATACAGATAATGGCATATATATATAACAATGTAAATAACTAACAACAGCATATTTCAATTGTCGTTTCAATTGAAATCAAATTTAATAAATATAAGAACATTAATTGTGAGTGATTTCTCACCTTTCGAGGTTAGAGAGAATAGAAAATGAAATGAGTTATGGATCCAAACACGAATTCCAAAGCAAGGCAAGATTGAACGTGAATTGGACGAACAAAGCTGATAATCAAGAATTGATGAACTGAATCAGGATCAGTTTGATATATATACAGAAAATATTTGTTATTTTATTAAATCAAACTTTTAATCTATGGTAAAAAAATAATATATATATATAGTTAAAAATCATTATCCCGAATAATTAAATAAAAAAACAGTTTCTCTGCCATGCCAGTTTCTCCCGTACCTCCTTCCCATTCCCTGCCCATCTCCCGTCCTATCGTCGTTCTTCCCTCGAGCCCCTCAAGCGACCAACCTGCAGACAAGACTAAACCTCCTCCTTTCCCCCCTGACCCACCACCCTTGATTGATGCCAGCCCCGCATCAACAGCCTCTATATTAGGCCGGCCTCCTCTGCCGATTCTCAATCCCCCTCTCCCATATGTCAACTCGAACCCACTCCCTCATGCCGTCTCGAGTTCCTGCCCTCCTGACAGTTGTCAACAAGCTTGGTCTTCCTTATTCAAACGTAAGCCTCTCAACGTGGGGAAGTACACGCCTGTTGACTTCGAACCATCCTACACCGAAGACGTGCTAGACTTGGTGGAAGATGTGGTCCAGGCCGGTTCTACAGTCTGGAAGGAATTCTTGGTAGGTTTTTTTCTTGATAAGCCTTTGTCATACTCTTCTGTAGTGGCAAAACTGAAAAACATATGGAAATTGAAAGGTTCAGTTCAAATAAAATCGGACGGTGTTCTGTTTCTTTTCTTGTTATCGTCTGAAGAAGACAAAGGCAGAATATTACGAGCAGACCCCATCATTATGAACAACAAAGTATTTATTATACGGCCGTACGATGCTTCTGTAAGTAATGTTTGTGGTAGTGTTCCCACAGTGCCTGTGTGGGTCCACTTACGCAACATCCCACTCTTCGCTTGGTCGCACTTAGGGATTAACTGGATTAGTAGTCATACAGGTAAACTTCTCTGTATGGATGAGAGGACTGAGAGGCTCGACAGGCTGGAATACGCCAAATGCATGATAGAAGTCAAGCCGAACAGAGAACTGCCAAATGATTTCCTAATTAGTCTGGTTGATGGAGGTGTTCAGCGTATACATGTTGAATATCTTTGGAAGCCCCATATTTGTGTTCTGTGCAACTCATTTGGCCATTTCAAGGAGACGTGTGACAAGAAGGTTGAATCAGTTAACACTGTGGACAAAGCCAAGGAGGCAGGCAAAGATGCAGATCTTAATTTCAGCGATAGGAACCCCAAACCTAAGGAAAATAAAACTAAGCAAGTTCAAAAATGGCAAAAAGTGGGAAAAAGTAGAAACAAAATGTTCTTGAGCATGAGAAATGATAGGGTGAATGGCCGGTCAAGTAATCACGATAAAAAAAAAAGAAAAAGTAGGTACTAGTCGGCATGAGATAGAAAATTCAAGTGAAAACATAATTCAGAATAAAGAGACTGAAGTGAGATCTGAAGAGGAAGGAACACCACAAGCTAGTCAAGAGCAAGCTGAAAATGATGATACGGGTAACATCAATGCGGTGAAAGTTACCATGCACTCAACGACATCTCATACAGCAAAGGACACCATCATCCGGCCGTTAGTCAGCAATAGTTTTGAGATCCTTCAAAATCTAGAAGAAGAGCAAGTTAGTGAAATATTGGAAATGGTTCAAACTCAAGTGGACAATGCTACAGTAGTTGGTAAAGTTAATGTTACACCTGAAGATAATATTAATCATGAAAACAACAATGAGGCAGAAATAAATAACTCTGAAAGCTACTCAGTTCATAAAACAAATGCTCCAGTAAACTTTAAACATGACATGCACAGTGGGATTTCTCGGTCTATGCCGGCTAATCATATGCAGACAGCTGGATTAAACTTTCCCATTAATTTCCCACCAGCCAATTCTCTTTACTCTGATGTTCCAACATGTAATCTAGAACCAAATAGTCCTGGCAACCAAATTAATGATCCAACCTCTACCATGCATGAAGCCTACATGCACAACGTGCACAATGTCCTCGGCCTAATCTCCCCTCGCAGCAACTCCAACATCTCCCTCCCCTCTCTACCCTCTGCTCCTAATCTAAATCAATCTGTCCAGAATAACACCAACGCAAAATCTATCGGTCCAAACATTCCCACTCCTCTTGTCATTATTCCCTAGCATGCCTCATCTCTCAAAACCAGGCTAGCCAAAACTCCCTCCAGCTCCCCCAATCACTCTCCGACGTCTAACATGGTTCTTAGAAGCAAGAAATTCGGTACCCCATGTGTAACTTTGTCTCCCCAATGATACAATCAATCGGTGCTTGGAATGTAAGAGGAGCACACCAAGAAACTAAACTCTCCCAATGCAAAAAATTGATTGCTCTATACAATCTCAGTGTTCTAGCTATTCTTGAGTCTAAGCTAAATCTTAATCTCTCACTCAAAGCGGCGAATTATATTAATCCCGCGTGGAAAGTAATTCACAACCTCGACGAGGCGCCTTATGGTAGAATTCTTATTGTCTACGACCCCAAAATTATCCAACTCACCAAAGTCTTCTCCTCCTCTCAAATGGTTCACTGTCATGCTAGGAACATCCCCAACCCTTGCTCTTTCTACATATCTTTTGTTTATGCCGCTAATAATAAAGCTTCCAGATCTTCGTTTCTCCGCAACCTTCCCATGCTTCATCAAGACTCGCACCCATGGATCATCCTAGGAGGTTTCAACTGCTGTAATAAACTAGCTGATAGGCAAGGAGGTAATCCTCTTTCCATTAATGAGATCGAACCTCTTCGAACTGCTATTAACGACTCTAACTTATTGGAAATAAAAACAACGGGAATGAGCTTCTCATGGAACAACAAAAGAAGACATGGTAGTAGAACCTTCTCTATGATTGACCATGCTTTCGGTAACTGCTTAGCCCACTCCAAATGGCCTACTATTTATAACCACCTCCCTCCTCCTCTTCTTTCTGACCACTCTCCTCAAGTAATACACCTAAGAGAAGCTGGCATTAAAGGAAACTCAAGTTTCAAATTATTTAATTCATGGGTTAATGAACCTGACTTCTTTGACATTGTTAAAGAAGCTTGGGTGAGACCGACTTATGGAAATCCAATGTCTGTTTTGCAGGTGAAACTGAAAAGCACTAAAATAGCTCTCAAACAGTGGTCTAAAAGCAGATTTGGTGAAGGAAGCAAACAAAGCTCTTTCTGAACGAACAAGCTGGAAGAGGTGCAAAAAATTATGATGGACGACCCACTCAACCCAACTCACAGCGCAATTGAGACGTACATATCAAAACAATACTCTGAGGCTCTCACAAAAGAACACTCTATGATGAATCAAAAGGCTAGGCTGCAATGGAGAGAAGATGGTGATAGGAACAGTGCTTTCTTTCATGCAAATTTAAAGGCCAAACATTCTAGAGAAAATATTGTTTCTATCGAGGATGCCGAAGGAATAGTTCAATCGTCGAAAGAAGGAGTTGAAGAGGCTTTTATTCGTCACTTCTCCAATCTGTTCGGCAATATGGCCAATTTTGAACCTGAAATTAACCTAATCGATCCCCACATACTACCCAGGCTTTCGGATGATGACCATGCTACTCTTAGTCGAGAAATTTATGATGAAGAGATTAAAACTGCAATGTTTTCCCTGAACAGAAAATCAGCTGGAGGCCCTGACGGTTTTAATGCTGAATTCTACTATACTTGTTGGGACATAGTTAAGTTTGAGGTTCTCAGAGCTGTTAAGAATTTCTTCAAGAATACTAAACTGATAACTTCATTCAACAACACTAACATTGCACTGATTCCAAAGGTCAACAACCCTCACAAAGTGACTTCTTTTAGACCAATCTCATGTTGTAACACGATATACAAATGCATCTCGAAAATTATTGCGTCCAGAATGAAAAATGTTTTGCCAAATCTCATTTCTTCTAACCAAGCTGCATTTTTACCGGGAAGGAACATTTTAGACAATGTTTTACTGGCGCATGAATTATTACATGGATACAAAAATAAGAATTCTTCTCCTAGAGCTATGTTAAAATTTGACATCATGAAAGCTTTCGACATGCTACAGTGGAAAACTATTGAAAGAATTATGCGGCTCATGAACTTTCCTGCTTCTTTCATAGCCTGGATTGTTGAATGCATCTCCACGGCTCGTTTCTCAATTAATATTAATGGCTCCAGTGTGGGATTTTTCGACAGTAAGCAAGGCATTCGGCAAGGGAATCCTATTTCGCCGTATATTTTCATACTCGTCATGGAGCTTCTCACGCAACTCCTGAAAAAACAATCTGCTACCGGCCTTCTCAAGCGTCACCCGAAGTGTTCAGACCCTGATATAATATCTCTTATGTTCGCTGGTGACCTGGTTATATTCTGCATTCCGGACACTGGCACTTTGAGTGCTGTTATGGATACTCTTCTCGTTTTTCAGGCGATGACAGGTTTGTCAGTCAATCTCGACAAATCTGATATGTTAGCTTCCGGCCTCAATCCTAACCAAAATGACCATGTTCAGGATATTACTGGCTTAACCACCAACTCTAACACGATTTCATACCTTGGTCTTCCCCTTACCACCTCCAAAATTACTATAAATCAATGCTTACTGCTGTACGAAAAAATCACTTCTAGACTGGATTGTTAGACTAGCAAAATGTTGAGCCAAGCGGGGCGTATCACATTAATAAAATCAGTTATATTCTCTATGCAAGTCTATTGGGCTAGAACTTTCTTATTACCTCAAAAGCTCATCAACATGATTCGTACTGCTTTCATGAGATACATATGGACAGGAAAAACAGTGGGCCGTTATTTAGCTCCTGTAAGTTTCAAGAGATTAGAAAAACCTATTGCCAGTGGAGGGCTCGGCATCATCAACATGTTCCACTGGAACCGGGCGGCAATTGCTAGGCTTATCTATGACTGCATGAATGCTAAGGACAGTCTTTGGGTTAGATGGTCCTCTAAACATGTGCTCCGTGGATGCAACTTCTGGAATATGCAGACTCCGAATAAAGTTAGCTGGACGTGGAGAGCTCTTTTCAAGCTAAAGGAGGTGGTTTTGCCGCTTGTCCTTTACCCCGTAAACCAATACAATGATGTTAGCTTTTGGGATGACCCATGGATAAAGAGCGGCATGATCTTAAGGCGTTTTTTGTCGCATGCTGAAATTGAGCAGTCGGGAGTGAACCAGGTTGCCAAGGTTCAGAGCTACATTCATGGTACTAACTTAAGGCTGCCAAGGACTTCCAACTCCCATATCCAGCAAATGTGGAACCTTGCAGCTGATTGCAAAATTAGCAGTGAAAGAAAGAACTTAGTTCAGTGGGGTGGTAAGGTTGACAGCTTCAGTATAAAGGAAACGTATATTTTCCTCGCAGGTGATGTTGGTGAGATATGTAGGTGGAGGAGTAGAATTTGGTGCAAAGATAATAATCAGAAGGATAACTTTTTTCTTTGGAAAGTGATCAACCGGGCTTTGAATACAAAAGTGAAACTGATTTCCAGGGGTGTTCATGTTGAGGTTAACTGTGTTTTCTGTAATCAATCTCCAGAAATGGTGGAGCACTTGTTCTTCGAATGCTCGTATCTGAATGCTCTCTGGAAGACATAGATAAGAAAAATCGGTAGGAGATGGAACGGAATAGACAACTCCGCTCATTGGAAGTACATATTCGACAATACCGAGGGAAAAACTAACGAAAACAGGCTATTTAGGTTCATTGTCAAGAGATTCATGACAGTGGTCTGGAAAGAAAGGAACTGTCGTGTCTTTCAACCTGATAAATGATTGACGGATGACCAGTTCGTCAAACATATGAAGCAGGAAATAAAGCTAGACATGTGTCTAGCTAACTTTGCCTTTGACCCAGGCATCTTCCATTAGTTCAGTGCACTTTCTGCTTTCTTTCCTATGTTTTTGTTTTCCTTCATGCTCCCTGTGATTGTTGCACTTTGTTTTCCTAGTTCTCTTACATGCCAGTCTGTTGGCATGTTCTCTCAATCCCTCTTTGGTGCAGCAATAAAATGGTAGGGGTTCATTCAACCCCGTCGGCCATGCCAAAAAAAATCATTATCCCTAAAAACACATATATTAAAAAAATCAATAATAAAGTCAAAACACGTATAACTAAAAAGGTCAAAATATTTTATAATTTCAAAACAGCACTTAAACAATAATTTGTAAAGCAATATAAATCGAACCTATAACATACCATATCGTTATTTTTTAAAAGTCCAGATTACTATATATAACACATGTCAGCAAGATGCAATTCTCTGGAAAACATTATTTATACTTACACGCTTCTATATATATATAAAGCAACAGCAAAACCCCAAATTCACTTTATATATATTAATATAACTCATGTAATTTAAACAAACGATCTGATATACGAATAAAATTTGCTGTAAACTTATATTAAAAAATGCTATATATATATATACGTTTCAAAACGTGCAACAGGAAACTACCATATACATAATACTTTCTCATAATAAAATATACCGTGACCCTTTATAACATATACTTTAATATATCCACATATATACACTGAATTATATATTTTTACTAACCTTCAAAAATCAACTTACCCATATATAAAAATCAAAATCCATACTTGCTTATATATAAACTGCCTTGATAAATCTTATATAACTGACATAACTTTATCTAACTAACATATTAAAATTTTACATAAACTAATATATATAAAACTGACACATAATATCTTATACTAACATGTTATGTACGTATATATACCTACTCAAATCATCTATGCTGATTATGAATATAAGCCAATATATATATAACCTTAAAACATATAGAATTACTTTAAACACATAATGTAAACACTTTACATATAAACAACAGACCATAGTTATTATATGTTATGTATATAAAGTTTAAGAATCTCAAACTCAGTTTATATACAAACCTGAAATATGCATATAATTTTTTTCAAAGAAAGAGAGGCCGTCGAATGCAGAGGCACAACGGAATAGAGGAAGCTGCGGCACGACGGTGGTTAGATGCAAGAGAGGGTGCAAAGGCAGTGGTTGTCACCGGAAGAGGAGCTGTGGTGCGGTTCTGGAAAGGCGAAGGTGGTCGGGGAAAGGTGGAGGCCGGTGGTTGAAGGGCAGAGGCGGTTCTGTTGCATGGGTTAAGTGTTGGTTGGTGAGGCTAACAATGGAGTTAGGCAGCCGAGCAAAAATAAAGGAGAAAGCAGGTTGCGTGAAATCATACATAGCTTATTTTAGTATATATATAATTTCTTTTAATAGGCATGACAGAGCGAACAAGAAAACTAGGGGAAAGAAAAAGAACAAAAGAGAATAAACAAACCAGAGATATATAATTTAAGCGATGGGAAGAGCAAAGGCCAAGAGTCGAATTCTGGAATATTAATATCAAGTGGTTGTTTGTTTTTGAATGGGTAGGCAGATGGAAAGATAGATGGAAACCAAAAGGGTTTAAAACCGGTACTGATACGAAATCGTTTCATTGATCTCGTAGCGAACCGGACTCCAAAACACACAAACGAATATACCGCAGAGATCAGCACAACGAGACGATCAAAACGGTATACAGATATCAGTGGTACGATCATCCTATCAAAAGTCGATAATCGGTACCGAAAATGCTGATAATTTGCCAGAAATAAGATAAACGAAGCAATAACAGTCCAAATTTGATGAAATGGAAGATGACGTCTCACTCAGAAAATGATTTACAAATTTATTGTATAAAAATATTCAAGTTTGGAAAATATTTTATTATCATCAATTTTTAACTGATTTAAATTGGAATAGAATTACACAAGAAAATAAACTTCTATATTATCAGATGAAAATTTACCATTTGTTATATTTAAATATACGTATTTCAAATATTAAAGTTTTATTTCAAAATTTTATTATTTAAAATTTCAAAAAAATCAATTAATTAAAAAAAACCACTGAAATTTACGGGTCGTTACAATTGGTGTCCTAGAAATTCAAGTGGGTGTGCTTGTGTCTCGAGTCAAATCAAGTGAGTGTACCTAGTGCATGGAAAATCTGAAGAGTGTGTCTCGTAGCTTTGAAATAGAGATTGTATTGGGTTTGTCTTCTGCCTGTTTAAAGATTGGCATTTGAAAAGAAATATGTACAAGCAATTGTATGGGACTGGATGTAAGGTAACTCTTAACCAATATGAATCCCTAGTGTGATCCCTTTGATTCTTTACTTTTACTATACTGCATTTATATTTATCTGTGATTGTTTATTCTGTGTTAATTAAGTATAATCTTAAAAGAATCAAAAATAAATCCATTAAAGTAAGAAAAAACTATTCACCCCTCCTCTAGTGTTTAAGCCTTAAGGTCTATAATTCTGCCACTAACATTTGATACCAGAGCATTAGGTTTTGAAAAAAAAATCATATTTTAATTTTTGAAAAGTTTAAATGGTTAGTAATACTATTAACAATTTTATGGAAAAACAATTTTGTGAAACCAATATGTTTTTGGAAACTAATTGTTTTTAAAAGTCACTTAATTTCTTAGAAAGGTATGTTTTTGAATTGCAGGAACAAGTTTATTATATGGGTGATGGTGAACAGACACTTGAAAACCAAATATCATAAATCAAGAAAGATAAGTGAATATTAGATAGTGGATGTTCGAGATACATGACTGGAAATCTAAAGATCTTGAAAGATATAGTCTATAAAGATGGTGGATCAGTAAACTTTGGAGACAACTCAAAAGGATATGTGATTGACAATTGCAATGTCGGTAACTCTAAAACTTCTACCATTTCTAATGTTTGCTAGTTAGGAATTTAAAACATAATATGTGCAGAATTAGTCAATTGTGTGATAAAGATTTTAAAATTAAGTTTGAAAAGATAACTGCCATATCGAAAATAATGAGTCAAACAATATATTTGAAGGTATTAGGAAACGTAACATCTATATTTTAAGTATGAAAGTGTCCAATGACAACTTACGTCTTTTGGCTGAATTTAACGACCCAAGGATTTGGCACAAAAGATTTGGTCATTTGAATTTGAAACATCTTTCTAAAGTTGCTAGATATGAACTTGTTAGGGGTCTTTCTAAAATAAGTTTTAATGTTAATAATTTATGTGATGCTTGTCAATTAAGAAATTTCATAAAAGTTCCTTTAAATATAAAGATATGATTTCTACTTCTCATTTCCTTGAACTTCTTCATCTATATCTTTTCGAATCATCGCAATACAATCAATAAATCGCAATAGATATATCTTTGTACTAATAGATTATTTTTCTAGATTCACGTGGGCAATCTTTTTAAAACATAAAAGTGACGCTTTTCAAATGTTTAAAATTTTGCTAAAAGAATTCAAAATCAAATGACAACTATAATTAAAACGATTTAAAGCGATCATGGATGAGAACTCGAAAATGATAATTTTGAAAACTTTTGTAGTAAGAAAGGAATAACGCATAGTTTTTCATTTCCAAGAACACCACAATAAAATGAAGTAGTAGAATATAAATATAGAACTATACAAGAATGTGCAAGAACAATGTTTAACGATAGTGAATTACTAAGTTTTTGGGCCGAAATAGTTGCTACCGCATGTTATATTTTAAATAGAATTCTAATAAGACCTTTGACTAAGAAAACTCCTTATGAATTATTTTATAATAAAAAGCCTTAAGTATCATATTTTTGAGTTTTTGGTAGTAAATATTTTATATTAAATACTAAAGATGACTTAGACAAATTTGATGATAATTTGGATAAAGGTATTTTCTTGGTTATTCTAATAGAAGCAAAGCTTATAGAATTTTCAACACTAGAACTAACACCATCGAAGTAACATTACATGTTTCATTTGATGAAAATTTTAAAATCAATAATACCAATATTGATGAGGAAGAAAATATTGATAATGAAATTACTAATGATGAAATTACTAATAATGAAAATAATGATAACTCTGAAATTTACATCCAAATAAAAGAACAAAATATTTAAAAGATCGCCCTATAGAAAATATTTTAGGAAACATAGAATCTGTTGTAAAAACAAGAAAACAATTAAATAAAATGAGTAATGTTACTTCTATCTCAAATGTTGAACCCAAACATCCAAAGGAAGCATCATTAGATGATTCTTGGATTTTTACTATGCAAGAAGAACTGAATTAGTTCATCAGAAATGATATTGGGAATTAGTCCCATGACCTGAAGATAAAACTACAATAGGAACTAAAGGGGTATATATAGAAATAAAATGAATAAACAAGGAGAAGTCGTTAGAAATAAAACACGTTTAGTTGTTCAAGGTTATAGTCAAGAAGAAGGTATAGATTTTGATGAAACTTTTGTTCTTGTAGCCAGATTAGAAGCTATCAGAATTTTACTTTCTTTTGCAAATCATTATAATTTTAAATTATTTCAAATGGATGTCAAAACGCCTTTTAAATGGATTTATTAAAGAAGATGTATATGTAGAAAAACCTCCACTTTTTGAAGATGAAAAACTACCAAATCACGTTTGTAAATTAAAGAAAGCTTTATATGGTTTAAAACAAGCGCCCAGAGCATGGTATGATAGACTCGAATCTTATTTATTACAATATAATTTTGAAATAGGAAATAGATAATACTCTTTTTATTAAAAGAAATAATAATGATATCCAACTTATACAAATATATGTGGATGATATTATCTTTGGATCAATAAACGAATAGTTAAATAAAGAATTTTCAAATATAATGACTAAGGAATTTGAAATGAGTCATATGGGAGAACTAACCTTCTTTTTAGGATTACAAATAAGACAATTAACGAAATATTTATAAATCAAGAAAAATATGCCAAAGACTTAGTTTAGAAATTTGGCATGGAAAATACTAGTGGAAAACCAACTCCTATAGCAACTAATAAGAAATTAAATAAAGAAGAAAACTCAAAAGATGTAGATCAAAAACTATATACAGATATGATAGGATCATTACTTTATATTACTGCTAGTAAACCTAATATAATGCATAGTGTTTGTCTCTGTGCAAGATATCAATCCTAACCTAAGGAAAATCATTTAAAATCTTTAAAACGAATATTAAGATACGTAAATAACACACAAGACTATAGACTTTTCTATCTAAAAGAAGATTCTTTTGATTTAATTTCATATAGTGATGCTGACTATGCTGGATGAAAACCAAACCGAAAAAGCACAAGTGGAACTTGTCACTTTTTAGGACACTCTCTGGTTTCCTATTTAGCAAAAAGCAAAATTCTATATCTCTGTCTACAATAGAAGCAAAATATATTTCAGCCACACTAGCATGTTCAAAAGAATTTATATGCAACAAACTTTAAAAGACTTTGGTTTAAACTTCACTAAATCACCAATATACTGTGATAATACTAGTGCAATAAATCTATCAAAAATCCAATACATCATGCCAGAACCAAACATATAGACATAAGACATCATTTTCTGAGAGATAATGTAAATAAAGAAGTAATGTCACTTGAATCATAAATACTAAAAATCAAATAGCCAATATTTTAACAAAACCATTACCTCAAGCATCTTTTATTTAGCTTAGAAGAGAATTAGGAATATGTTGGTTCTTTGAGATACAGATATAATGGTATAAAAATTAAAGAATTAAAAGAAAAATAAAATTGTCAAAATTATACTACATATGTTGACATACCTATTTCCTATATGTCGACATATACTGGAAAATTCTGAAAACTGATTTCCCTCCAAATTCAAAAACCATTATACAACCACCAAATTTCTAAATTAAGTCTAGTTTTCTATCTTTTTTCTTCTCTATTTTATGAAATAAAATAAACCCATGGCCTCCTCGACCTAAGAGAAGTTAATCCACTTGTTTCTTGCCCAACACTCATGCAAGGCCCTCTCTAAAACATCACCATGGCCAAAGTAACAAAAATAGAAGAAGATATGAAGCATGTATTGCATATGCTTACTGAAATAGAAGTGGTTCAACTTCGTCTCTTAAAGGAACAAGAGAAACAAGGCCGGATTCTGTAGAATCTTCAGAAATACCTACTAGATAATCCAACAAATCTAATATTAATTGAAGAAGATACACCTAATCAAGAAACTTAGAATCCTATAAATGAAGAAGAGGAAGATGAAGAAGAGGAAGAAGAGGAAGAGGAAGATGAGGGAAATAATGAAGATGACAATGAAGTCAAATGCATTAGAGAAGTTTGCTTAAATCGAGATGGAAACTCGTTGAATAAAGAGGAAACTTTTACTTTCACTACCCTTTCTGTCCCATCCATAAGTCCCCCATAATTAGGATAAAACCATAGGTAATAGTTATCATTCGTAATAAGTTTGGTTTCTAGATTTAATTTAGCATTGTGTGCTTTTTAAGTTTTTAGGATTTGTATGTTTTAGTTTGATTTTGTGTGACTATTAGATTTGATGTTTGATTAGTTTGGATTGTTAGTTTGACTTGTATATAAATGAATATATGTATAGATTGAATTATATAAACAAAAATTTAATTTATTTCATATATTGTTCATCCTATAATCATATATCATCATGTTTATTAATATAGTTTATCATACAATTATTTTACTTAGATTATTGATTTTGAATTAAGTATATCATCATATATCATTATGTCTTTATTTAGGGGAAGTAATTGTTTGTTTTTCACCCATTTTTGTATATGACAAAGGGGGATAAAAATATAAAATATACATATGCACATATTAATGGGAAGTTATCTAACTCAAGAGAGTTATATCATATTTTATATATACAAAATAATAATGATTGTCATCATCAAAAAGGGGGAGACTGTTAATACCATAGATATTGATTTTGATGATAACAACCTTAGTAACAAATATACATTCATATAAAATATGGATATTAATGGTTTTTCTAAATTATATAGTATATAGTGCAAGATATTATACAAGTTTTTGAATTGAAGACTGTACAGTATAAAGACTCAAAAAATAGACATGAAGGCTCATGAGTATAAATATCAAGATATGAAAATTTCAAGATTATGGTATAGTGTATAGAGTCATGGAATATTATTAAAGTCCTTAGTAGAAATCTTTGATCTCAATTTCTCTTTTTCTTATCATTTACTTTTAAATCAAAATATATTTAAAAATACTTTATAAAAGTTTTCTAAAGTTTAAAATGTTTATAAACTATGATTAAACTATTTTACAAAGTATCAAAATTTTTGACAAAGCATTAGATTTTCAAAAACGTTTTAGCATAAGCAAGTTTTCAAAATATACTAGGATATATGACATATAGGCAGATTGTATGTCGACATACATGCCGTAATATTCAAATTTGAAATGAACTGTCTCTTCATCCCGACTCTTCATGAATGGACATGTCTATTTGTTATCTATATATAGGGGTTTCCAAATGAATTTTTAACAACTACTTTCTTATTATCTTCTCTTCTCTTACTCTACCAAAATTTCTATTGAAAACATATTCAAATTTTCTCAAATTCAAACCAGAATCAATTCAATCTTCATTGTATTGATTCTGTATTATTTACTCTCTGCTTTCAACCATCTCTCTCACCCCATCAATGATCAAAGTGCTATCCAAGAGGCTATATGATCATTTGTATCCAAAGATCAAACACTATCTTTGGAAAAACCATTAAAACTCAAGTTATAGTTGATTGGATGTGATTGTGTCCCGATTCAAGTCAATTGGCTATGCTTGGTGTCCCGAAAATCAAAGTAGGTGTGCTTGTTCCCTGAGTCAAATCAAGGGGGTGTACCTAGAGCTAGGAAAATCTGGAGGGTGTGTCTTATAGCCTTGAAATCGAGATTGTATTGGGTTTGCTTTTTGCTCGTTGAAAGATTGGTATTTGAAAAGAAATCTGTACAAGCAATTGTACGGGACTGGATGTAGGGTAACTCCGAACCAATATAAAATCCTTGATGTGATCTCTCTTATTCTCTACTTTTACTTTACTGCATTTATATTTATCTATGATTGTTTATTCTATGTTAATTAAGTATAATCTTAAAATAATCAAAGAGAAATTCATTAAAGTTAGAAAACACTATTCACCACCCCTCTAGTGTTTAGTTAAGCCTTAAGATCCATAATTCTTCCACTAATAGGCTGCACATCCAAAACTGCTAACAATCACGGGGTAATGTTTGATGATGGTCGGAAATCAAATGTAGAAATGAACTCCAAATTCTTCCACTCAAAGAATAGAGGACTCAATACTGCATGTTGTCTACCCAAGGCGTTGGGCACCACATTGCCCTAGCTTGGAGTATATGAGATATCGAAGTCTTACAATGCCATAAACTCCATCTACCTCTGCTTCCTTAAATTCAAGTCCTTCTAAGAGAACAAATACTTCAGAGACTTATGATCTATATATAGCTCAAGCCGCTCTCCTAAAAGATAATGCCTTCACGACTTGAGTGCAAAGACAATGGCTGCAAACTCAAGATCATGGGTAGGTTAGTTTCGTTCGTGGACCTTCAACTATCAACTAGCATAGCTCACAACTCTTTGGTCTTGCATCAAGACTGCTCCCAACCTCGTACCACAGATGTTGGTATATATTGTGAATGTCTTGGTATAGTCGGACAATACCAAAACAAGTGCACTAGTCAATGCCTCCTTCAGCTTAATAAAAGCATCCTTAACTTCGCGTTCCACGAGAAAACCAAATTCCTTTTGGTGAGGCGGGTCAGAGGGGCACAGATCTTCATGAAGTCCTTAATGAACTTTCGATAGTAGTCAGCCAAACCAAGAAAACTCCTCACCTCTGTGGCATTCTTTGGCACATGCCAATCCTGAATTGCAGCAACTTTACTAGGATCGATCGCCATCCCAGTTTCAGTGACAACGTGTCCCAAGAAGCATATTTCCTCCCGTCAAAAGTGTCACTTAGAAAACTTTACGTTCAATCTATGCTCACGGAGTGTATTGAGCACTTCTTCTAGATGCAACTTGTGCTCCTTCTCGCTCTTCGAATAGACCAAAATGTCATCCACAAATACCATGACGAACTTGTTAAGCAACCCTCTAAAACCTTGGCTCATCATTTCAAAAAGTAGGCAGGTGCTGGTTAATTCAAAGGGCATAACTAACCATTCATAAAGTTCATCGGGGGTACAAAAGGTAGCCTTCTGGATACTATCCTCGGCTACACACAACTTGTTGAGTCTGATAGCCAAATCAAGCTAAGAGAACACCTTCGCTCCAACTGACCGATCACAGAGATCATCTATACGGGGCAGTGAATACCCAATTCTTCTTTGTCAGTTTATTCAGCTCTTTATAATAGATGCGAAGCCTTAAAGAACCATCCACCTTAGTGGTGAAGATGACTGGTGCTCCCCATTTTGAAATGCTCCTCCTAATGAAGCCCTTCTCCAACAACTAATTTACTTTCTTGTTCAACTCACGTTTCTTCTTTAGAGCCATATGCTTTAAGGGTAAGGCAATAGGTCTGGCGTTTTCTACAAGGTAAATTCGAACTCGATCTGTCATTGGGGTGGGACTCAGAAAAGACATCTGGGCACTCTCTAACTACAAGCACTAAATCTACCTCGTCATGTGATCGGTTTAATGGATATAGGTAGCTCAACATAACTGATCCTCGGGGATCACAATCAACCCTCAAGCTACTTCCACTACACGTACTCAACCTAATAATCTTCCTATCACAATCTAGGATAGCCCCATACATAATCATCCAATCCATGCACAATATCAACCCAAACCCAGAGAATCTTTAGAAAAAAACATCGCAATCGAACTCGACCCCAAAACGAATAATTTCGAACCCCTGCATACCATAGACAAATAAGCTGATTCTCTTACAGGGTTTCACACAACTAAAGGGTCCATAACTATGCTAGTGTCTAAGTGTTACTCATTTATAAGTCTACTAGAAATAAAAGAATGTGATGCCTCCGTATCAAATAAAGTGTGAATAGATAAACCAAATAGAGTTAACACACCTTCAATCATGACCTTCTTGTCCTTATCTGCAACTAGCGGCATACTTGAGCTAGGTATTGCATCCAGTACATAAGCTGGGACCACATAAGTAGAGGTCTTCTTAGGTGTTGGACACTTCCACTTCATGTGCTTGAACTGATTACAACTTTAATGCTTGACCTTCGAACCATTTGTCTTGCACTCCTTCGCGAGATGTCCCTTCTTGCCACACTTCCTGCAATGTATATCCTACTTCTGATCTTTCCCTTGGGTCCTAATCCTCCATTGCACTAATTCTGCTATTGCGCTTTTCCTTTAGTTTTCTTGGGTTCTTCCTTTGCTTCATCCTTGAAGACGGTATTCAGTAAGGTCATCTCCACTAAACCTTCGTATGTAGCACCCATGGGAATATGACTTAGAGCTAAACCATGAAGGGGTTAGTTCTGCCCTTTAGCAAATTTCATAGCCTTTTATGTGGGGTATTGATCAACTCCATACCGAACCTAGCCACCTCGTTGAATTGATTGACATACTCCTTTACTGACATGTCTTCTTACTTCAAATGAATAAACTCTCCAACTGCACTCCTTCTTCAGCTTTAGATGGAAACTTTATCTCAAAACATCTCTAAAACTCCCTCCAAGTGATCTCTTCTCCATCAGTCACTACCTCAACTACCTCCCACCAACTCAAGGCCTCTCCTTGTAAATGCCAAGTACCTAGCTGCCTCCCCACCTCATCAGCAAGCCCTATTCAACCCAAAAATCCTCTCATGATTACGAATCCATGTCCTTGAATATACATATGACTCAGTCTCTATATACGGCTTTCCTCCAATGCTTATGAAATCCTTACATAGCTTAGCAAAGTTGGCAGCAGGAGGATGCACAGGAACTGTACCTGTCGCTCTCCCCGAGGGTCCTCAAATGGGATTTATCTCGGCTTGTCCCCTCACCCGAAGATACCGGCAGAACCAAATCAAGACGTTCACGTCCAGAATCTAGGTTGTGTCACTAGAGCTGAACTTGTGGGATCACTCATCTTCTCTATGCTTTTTAGGAATTTATTAGCAACTTTCCATAGATAGCATAGGCAAGGATAAGAGAGAGATTAAACTTACATGAAAAAAAATTGGAAAACTTTTATATATATATACACATACACACACACACACACACTTTGAAAACTCATTTTGAAGAATTTCTATAAAACATTTGGAAAACCTTTCTTTTTGCAAAAAAATTCAAGTATGTTCGCTCAGTATGCTCCTAGTCCCTAAGGAATTTTAAACCTAGGCTCTGATACCAAATGTGACTGCCTTAGCTGACCAAAAATAGTAGCCCCAAACACACTAGTTTTATGGCTAGCCTCTCGATGCCCTAGGCTACAAATTACCTGGGCAACCCACATTGTCAGAATGTGTAGGGATAATAGACAAAGCTTTACCACTATTCACAATGCAAGAACCACCTATCACAATGCATCTAAATGCAGCTAGGTCCGACGAATGAGTACATGTTTAGTATATGGTGATCATGTGCAATTGAATTTAATCTACTCTGTGTGACCTAGGATGCTCTACAATTGTCTATGTATTCCTACGATTCTTCGCTTAAAGGTTTTTATTTAATACACACCTACACTAACTACTAGTGCAAGCTCTTAAAAGGATCAAACTATGGATTGAATCTCAATAACTAACGATCGGCTACAGCTACTAGAGCTACTCAACATAAGGTCATCCTACAACTTTCCTGTATGGACTACATCTCATATTACGACTAGCATAACTATCCCGTATAAGTTTCCCTAAAATTTCCACATTGGAATAAATTTCCCACAACTACGACTACACATACCGCAACTATGCATTAAGGGGGAAACTCCGACTCGCCGGCGTGTTTCGTCGCGTACATGCTTGTCCACCTCTTAATGGTAGTTTACGCCTCTTATTGCACGCACATGGATCCATCAACAACATAGTATCACGTCGCATTAATATTCGTGCATACTAAGGAACTACCATTGCGCCGATCCTACACACTTCATCAAGCATCAATCAGTGTTGCATGTCAACCATAGAACCTCCTATGAGTGCCATTTGCGACAAAATCATCCCACTTGAATAATCGACCCCACATTAGGTAAAGATCATTTACCTAACCCCCCAAAGTCCTAGCATCATCTCATAAGGAACTAGCTTCCATATTATTTCTAACTCTCATTTATATATGTATAATATATAAACAATTAACTAATATTAAAAACTTGGACCTTAGGCGAGGTTCAATCTTCGTTTTAACAAGCCTATAGGTCGATCCTTATACCTAATCGAACGACCGCTTAGGTTGAACGGTCGATCGGTTATTGTGTAAAAATTAGGGTTTTCGCTTATAGGTTATTTGTACGTTCTGTTATTTCAAAAGTAAACCCTACACTTACAGATTTTAGGTTTTACAATTCTCATAGATCTAAAGTGATATTACTCCCTTTTCAAAATCAGTTTAATCTAGGTTAACATCGATATAATCAAGTTATATATAAATAGATTATGGAAATTTCTATTTAATTAGAATGTGTTTAACCTAGAATACATATATCTCTTAACTAGTTTGTACCAATTTAATTTGTGAATTCAACTTAGATTTAAATAATATAATTCTTGGATTTAGTTCTAACATCCTAGATCACATAGTGTAAATTAAAGTTAACTACAAATAATCAGCTTATTAAAATGTTCCCACTCACCTCAGATCTAAGCTTGCTCCTAAACTTCGCATGAAAATGTACCCCCGTTTGCTTCCTAAATCCAATGCCCTTGAATCCTCTTATTTATTTTTATATTATTATCGACAGGTGAAGTGGAAAAAATTTGGCAGAATTTTAGTAGAGATATGAATTTCTTATGAATTAGGATTTAGGTTAACTATGTATTTATATGGGTCATAGGTTAGTCCTAAACATTAGATTAACCATATAGAATATTAGTTTATATCTAAAACATCACATGTTTACATCACAGTTAAGCAAAAATATTTCGTTCAATCTCCACCATGTGTCATTTTAGAATTCCTAATATTTAACACCAACTGGTCGACTGGTAGGGTTGAACGGTCGACCGCTACCTCTCGACTGGCACACCCTTGGTTGTCGACCGGTGGAGTAATATAACTAAGGAAAGTTTTATAGTTTAATTTATTTCGTTTTCAAATTTTAAAGCGCTCGTAACTTCTTGATACTAACTTCGATTTCAAAGTGTTATATATGAAAATTGTTTAGAAAATTGCTACGAAGGTAGTGGTTCAAGTTTCGAATTTGGATGTTTGTGAAAATTTATTTTTGCCCTTGTTATATTTAATTTATTTCTTTTATTAATTTTCGCTTAAATTCTTGGGGTGTTACATTATATCAAGCCCTGAGACTATTGTTGGGATAACCTTGGACATGTGCATATGAGAGAGCTTCCATCGATATGGGTCTAAAGAACATTCTTATAAGGAAGATTGCTTCTCGATATTTGCCTATTTAGAGAGAGGAAACTTTAGCCAGGTAGGACGTAGTTTTTGGGTGGCTGATGAGCAGGCCCTTGACTTTGAATGAATTTAGGCGTCACTTTGGTTCTTAGTTTATTTTTGAGATCGAGAGGGGCATGTAGCTTGAGCATTTCATCCATTTCATACAGTGCATCTTGTTAATATGGGAGTATGTTGAAGGATTCAATCTTTTGGTTTGATTTGAGGACCAAGACGATTGGTACTCCATTGATATGGGCAAAGCGGTTTGCTTTGGGTCTTAAAGCATTAGTTGGGGATTCACTACATAGTCTTATCGGCTGTTGTATTGCTATTTATTTATCAGTACTCCACTGTTGTTAGCAGTTGATGTATTATACTTTCTATATTGATATTTATTTAACAGTTGCTTCAGCTAGTGCTGTCTCTTATATATTGTCATCATGTTCCATTCATGTATATTTGATATATTATATGTTATAATTCCATTGTGAGATCCAATCGATGTCTTAGTTTAGTGTTTCGTTCTAATTTTACCCAATAATCAATCTTTTGTGGTATTTGAAAGTCAATCGTTGATGTGAGATGATAATTTTTAGGTATTGCGAGGGATGGATTGTTGTAAGGTGCATTTTGGTGGCGTATGAATAAAGAAGCCAAAGATGAAGCAGCAGGCTAGGGAGTATTATTTTGTTATTATGATTCTGCTATACTGTAACGACCCATAATTTACGTATCGGAGGATTGTAAAATATTCTCATTTTATTCGT
Source organism: Allium fistulosum (assembly GCA_030737815.1). NCBI lineage: Eukaryota > Viridiplantae > Streptophyta > Magnoliopsida > Asparagales > Amaryllidaceae > Allium > Allium fistulosum. The sequence continues at coordinate 642,642,768 of CM060901.1, forward strand.
ATGAGTTTGTATAATTCTATAATTTTGGGATATGACTCTTAGGGACATTTTACACACCTATGATTTTTCCTGAATTTCTATGTGACTATATTGACCCTATAAATATAGTCTAGGCTATAACTTTTGATAGAAGTTGAATTAGGGTCTCAAACCAGTTCCATTGCTGATGGTTTCCCATTTCGTAGAGTGGCCATAATAGGAAAAAAGACATATTTAGAAAGTTATGGCTATTTTAAGTTTTTAAAGCTGCTGACAAGAATTAGTATGTAATTAGTGAAACCCATTAGTTGGCCAATTAGTCTAACTAGAGAATGCTATAAATAGAGGGCTAAAGAGTCAAGTTAAAACTTTTCTCTCTTATTCTAAATTAGGTCTAAACCCCAATTAGTCCTAGATCCATTCTAATTTCATCCGAAATCACCCAAATTTCTCTCTAAATCAAACTAGATTGCGAATTAGAGATTAGATAATCAACTAAAAGGTATAGATCATAGTTTTGTTTGATTTGAAGTGCATTCCATTACTGTACGGATTGGATTTACATTCAATTGGTTGAATTTGGTGATTGGTGATTGGTTTATGCCTTCTCACTATACTATGCATGTTCATATGGTAGAATCATAGGATTTAAAGTGTTGTCAATCGGTTTTTGGCCATAAAACATTTTCCAACTTTAATTACATGTTAAACTGTGTATATGATTTAGATTGATTAGAAATCACCCTTGCTTATGCTCATATATTCATGCTATATGTAGATCTATGTTAGAAATTAACTTGTGTGTCTTATATTGTGGATTGCACATTTGTTTGGATGAAATTATTTGTTATTCTATGTTGGATGATATGATTTGATGATGTTTTTTAGTGTTGTGATGCATAGAAAGTTAGGTTAGAGAATTGAGCAAATTGGAGGTAAAGTTGGTCGGAATTGGATGAAACTTGAGGGGAGGTTCTGGATTATTGGAAGAGCCATGGCTCAAGGCGCAAGTTCTAATTCAATAACTACACAAGTCGACATGGAGTTGAGAGGTTGACACTGACATCTCTTTAGTAGGCTATCACTCATAGGTATCAGGGGAAGTAGGTATTGGATTTAGGAATACCTGGAAGACTGATATCCTTTCTCTGATTTATGGTATATCTTTATAATATTATAGTGTTGCATGCTAACTCTTTGGTTGCAGGGATAGATCAGGTATAGTTCATGTACTATTTTTCCTTACCATATATACCTGTTTACTATTTTGAGACTCATTTACCTCTCACACTAGACTGTTGTCTGACCCAAGGTTTTATGCTTTGCCTATTACTATCTTGCGTACTCTTAAATGAGTAGACTGGATAACAAGTCTAGGTGACCCAGTAGCTGTTCGGAGGATGAGCCGAATGGAGCTATCTCGTATTATATACATATATGGAGTCTACGGTTATTCCATTGAGCAAGGATGTAGAGCCCATGATAGTTCTTGGTTATTACTATTTGTATTAGAGACAATTGCTAAGTTTGTTTTCATTGTATAAACTCTACTATTGATGTATAACTCTGTGGATATTATAATACGATGATGATGATCTATTCATATTGTTATTACTATCTCTTATGTTATATATGTGATATTATATTTTATCCATGTGCTATGAGATATGATAGGTTTTATGTTATATTGGCCCATTCTAAACCCTTATGATCATCCTATATCGATCAAGCACGACAGCAGCGCACTATTTGTATACTATTGGTGCCAGTAGTATAGGGCGATCATCAGATTTTGTATCAGAGCTTTGGTTACACGATTAATTGGAGTTGATACCATAATCCAGTAAAGATAGGGAAGGAATTATTGCTTTAGACTGGATCTTGTGTATATACATATATGTGAGAGAGAGAGAGAGAGCACACTTGTTATAAGTTTGGTTTTCAAAATTATATAGTATTATATTATATAGTATAAGTCACATGCACATGAGCACTATAGAATAGTTTTTTTTATGAGAGTGATCATTCTTGTTATAGATAAGAATGAGCCGGCGTACAAGAACACTGTGAGGAATTCTGCTTCAGGAGTAGAGGAAGGAGTGGGATCAAGAGTTGCTACGCCTGATGTCCAAGCCATATTCAATGCTATAATGGTAATATGATAAGGAATGCTCCTGGAGGGGTAATGGGAAGAGGTGCTCCAGTGCAAGCGCCTAGGGTGGATTTCGCCAAGTTGAGCAAAGACTATTCCACACTTGGAGGGAAGCCCTTTCATGGGACGAAGTCAGCTATAGAAGTGCAAGATTGGTTGGATACTTATGAGTGCATCTTCGGTGATATGAAGGTGGAAGATGCTATGAAAAGAAAGTTGGTTTCGAGATAGCTTCAGGGAAGCCATGAATTGATGGAATGCTATTACTATTGCTACTCCAGAGGTTCAGTTCAGCTGAGATCAATTCAAGACAAGGTTCAAGGAGAAGTTTATTCCATCTACTCAGAAGTCGGTTCTATTCAAAAAAATTGTAGATCTCAAGCAAAGAGAGATGATAGTTTCTAAATATGTGGCAGAATTTGATGCTTTTGTCTAAGTATGGGATGTTGTTCATCGACACTCCATTGAGGAAGAATGAGAAATTCATCGTTGATTTGGATGACTACTTGGGGGAAAAGCCGATGGACCATATAGATGAACCGTTTGAGAAGCTTATAGAGAAGGCGCTTTGCCATGAGAGCTTGTACCCTAAGGTTAAGGCTGCTACCGTTGTTTCCACTGAGAAAGAGGAGCCAAAGTCGTAGCAATGAGATGAAGGCAAGAAGAAGTGGAATGGGAAGAGGAAGCAGCCTCAGGGTAAGGGTGGTAAGAAGAAAGGTAAACGGGAACCTGTTTGCTTCGGATGCAACGAGAAGGGTCATTTAATTAAAGACTACAAGACGAGTGAGAAGAAGAAATGTTACAAGTGTGATAAGATTAGGCATTTGAAAAATAATTGTCCAGAACCTGTGAAAGGTAAGCAGGTGGTGAAGGCATTTTCTTTGGTCATAGTCCCGACTTCGTCGAGTGCTCCCTCGACTTAGGAGAAGGGGAAGGGAGTCGTTATTCAAGTTATGCTTTCTATTGGTGATGTTCCTGTTCGAGTTTTGTTTGATACCGGTGCTTCTCATTCATTCATTTGTAACGACCTAGTAGATAGATTGGGATTAGAACCTGAAATAGTAGACCAGCCCCTAAACATGACGAACCCTATTGAAGGCTCTACTAGTGTTTGCATGGCTTTTCATGGCTTAGTTTTATCGAGTCATGGATGTTCTTTGGTTTGTGATTGTTTTATTTTGAACTTCTTTGGGTTTGAGATTATCTTAGGTATGGATTGACTTAGGAAGTATGCGGCTATAGTGGATTGCAAGAAGCTGTTTGTGACAATTAGATATGTGGATAGGTGAACGGTAGTGATTGTCTGCCTAATAGAGGATGGGGTGATGGTTAGCTTTCTATATTCACTTGAGGTTCCATATGAGGTATTGTCATCTGTACCTATTGCAAGAGAGTATCCAAATGTTTTTGAGGAAGTAACTGGATTGACGCCGCATGGAGAGATTGAGTTTTGGATAGACTTAGTGAAGGAAGCTAGACTGACAGTTATGCCTTTGAGGCATATGGCACCCAGAGAGCAAAATGAATTGGAGGTGCAAGTGAATGACCTATTGATGAAAGGGTTCATCCAAAGAAGCATATCTGAGTGGGGCGCACTTGTAGTATTTGCAATGAAGGTGGATGGCGCTTTGAGGTTGTGTGTGGTTATCGTGAGCTGAATAAGGTGACGAAGAAAAACAAGTATCCACTCCCACGCATTGATGACTTGTTTGATCAGTTGCACGGTGCAAAGGTGTTCTCCCAAATGGATTTGATAACAGGATTTTACCAATTGAGAGTAGCAAAGGAGAGTGTGCATATTACTGCATTTCATACACCATCGAGTTTCTATGAGTAGTTAGTGATGCTATTTGGATTGACCAACGCTTTGACATACATTGTAGATCTCATGAATCAGGTTTCCAGAGACAAATTGAATAAGTTCATGCTTGTATTCAAGGATGAGATATTTTGATCTACTCTAGAATTGAAGAAGAGCATAAGATGCACTTGAGGATTGTGCTAGAGATATTGAGAGAGCAATAGTTGAGAGCGAAGTTCTCTAAGTGTCACTTCTAAAGAGAAGAAGTGAGATTCTTGGGTTACGTCGTTTCAGGATAGGGTATAACAGTGGATACTACGAAGGTGGCAGTGGTCCAAGACTAGAATCAACCCAAGAATGCTATGGATATGATAAGTTTTCTAGGATTGGTGGGATACTATAGATGCTTCATAATGGACTTGTCGAAGGTAGTGGCATCGTTGACCAATTTGATGAAGAAGAATTAGACCTTTATATGGGATTCGAGTGTGAGCATGCATTTGTGAGTCTGAAAGAAAGGTTGATGAGTGTACCGGTGTTGACCATTCCAAGTGGAAATAAAGAGACAGTATACACCGATGCTTATGGTACTGGATTAGGTGCACTATCAATATAGAAGGGAAGGGTTGTTGCTTATGTGAGTCGACAGTTAAAGTCACATGAAAGGAATTATCCAACTCATGATTTGGAATTGACGGCAATTTTTTGTGCTTTGAAGATGTTGAAGTACTATTTGTTGGGAGAAAGGTTTGAGCTATTCACGAACCATAAATCCTTGAAGTGCCTTTTCTCTCGGAAGAATCTCAACCTTCGACGGCAATGGTGGTTGGAGTTTTTGACCTCTTATGATATCAATATTTCCTACACTCTAGGAAAAGGGATGTAGTCACCAATGCATTGAGTAGAAGACGTGCTGGGTTGGAGAAATGTTCTTGGAATGGAAGCAGATATAATATATTATTGGATTTGATTTCAAGCCTCACTGCAAGTTAGAACCTAAAATATTGACAAGTTTGTCAATTAGACCTACTCTAATCGAAAGGATCGGTGCTAGTATAAAGCAGGATGCTAGGCTAGCAGAGATCATATCAAAGATAGAAGGAGTAAAGTCTAAAGACATGAAGCAATACGAACTCGACTAAGAATGTTGGCTTCGTAAGGATGGAAGATTATTTATTCCCAATGTTGATGGATTGAGAGATGAAGTGCTAAAATAGTGTCATCATTTCATATTGACTATTCATCCTGGTGGTAACAAGATGTACCAAGATATGAAGCGAACTTACTACTGGGAATGTATGAAGAGGGATGTTGGGGAATTCATCTCAAAGTGTATAAACTGCCAGGTTGTAAAGGCATGGCAGAAGAAACCTAGTGGAATATTGCAACCATTATAGATTCTTGAATGGAAATGAGAACAATTATCGATGGATTTTATTGATGGATTACTGAGGACTCGAGCTGGGTATGATGGCATTTGGGTCATAGTAAATCGATTGACCTAGAGTGCAAGATTTATACCCGTCAAGTCAAGTGGAACGGCATCCAAGATGGCATAGTTGTACGTAAAGTGGATAGCATAATTTCACAGTGTGCCAAAGAGCACTGTGAGTGATTGAGACTCATTGTTCACTAGTGGGTTTTGGAAGAGCTTACAAAAGGCATTAGGGATCAATCTGCATTTTAGTATAGCTTATCACCTGCAAATGGATGGGCAGACCAAAAGACTAAATCGTATATTGGAAGATCTCTTGCAAGCATGTATTATAGATTTTGGAGGTTCGTGGGATGGTCATCTGCATTTGGTAGAGTTTTCATACAGTAACAGTTATCAATCGAGTATGGCATGGCTCCGTACAAAGCATTGTATGGCCGACCATGTGATGCTCCTTCATGTTGGTGGGAAGCGGACGAGAAACTAATACTTGGGCCAGATATGATTAGAGAGAACTTCGGAGAAGCTTGAGGTCATTCGACAACGAATGAAAGCTGTGCAGGATCAACGAAAAAGCTACATGGATAAGAGACAAAGGGAGTTAGAGTTTTCTGTCAAATATATAGTGTTTGTAAAGGTTTCTCCTTTAAAGAATGTAGTTCGATTCGGTAGAAAGGGGATGTTGGCACCTAGATTCATAGGGCTTTTTTTGATAGTTGAGAGAATTGAAAAGCTAGCATATAGGGTCGACTTACCTCAGAAGATAGCGGGCATGCACAACATTTTTCATGTCTCTTTTCTACAGAAGTTTGTGCACAACTCGGGCATGAAGATCACACCAGATCAGCTAGAAGATGTTGAGGTAGAACCAGGAGTTTCTATACCTCTTAGGCTACTCATATTGTTAGGGTACAATATGAAACAGCTTAGGATAAATACGGTGAAGCTAGTGAAGGTACAATGAAGTGAAAGTGAGGACGACTGTATGTGGGAGACGGAAGAGAGCATGAAGACTTCTTATCCGAAGCTCTTTGAATGGTAAGATCTACCGTTTATCGTATCTACTTTCACCATTGTATACTATATTTGATAAGTTAGTATTTTTCTAAATGATAGGATAGGTAACATATAATATTTATTGCATGGTTGCTTGTGTGAGATATTTGATGGTTGCTTATGATTGATAGGTAAGCGGGATGACCATGGTTATTTATACTTCAGCTTGTTTGGGAATTTCGAGGTCAAAATTCCAAAATGGGGGAGAATTTAACGACCCGTATTTTATGTATCAAAGGATCATGAAATATTTTTATTATATTCGTACGAGGTCATATGATTTTATGATTTTGGGATATGGCTCTTAGGGACATTTTACACACCTATGATTTTTCTCAAATTTCTATATGAACATTTTGATCCTAAAAATATTATTTGGGCTATAACTTTTGATAGGAGTTGAATTAGGGTCTCAAACTAGTTCCATTGTTTCAGGATGATGGTTTCACATTCTGTAGAGTGGTCAAAATAGAAAAATGGACTTAAGGTTAGAAAGTTATGCCTGTTTTAAGTTTCTAAAGCTGTTGGTTAAAATTAGTGTGTAATTAGTGAAGCTCATTAGTTAGCCCATTAGTCTAACTAGAGAACACTATAAATAAAGCGCTGATGAGTCAAATCCTTTCCCTCTCATTCTAAATCAGGTCTAAACCATAATTAGCCCTAGATTCATCCTAGTTTCATCCAAAATCATTCGAATTGCACTCTAAATCAAACTAGATTATGAATTAGAGATTAGATAATCTACTAGAAGATAGATCATCGTTTTGCTTGATTTGATGTGCATTCCATTACTGTTCGGATTGGAAATACATTCATATTGGTTAAATTTGGTAATTAGTGAGTGGTTTATGCCTTCTTACTATACTATGCATGTTTATATGGTAGAATCATAGGATTTAACATGTTTTAAATTGATTTTTGGCCATAAAACCCTTTCCAACTTTAATTACATGTTAAACTATGTATATGATTTAGATTGATTAGAAATTACCCTTGCTTATGTTCATATATTTATGTTATATGTAGATCTATGTTAGAAATTGACTTATTTGTCTTATTTTGATGGATTACACGTTTGATTGGATGAAATTGTTTGTTATTCTATGCTGGATGATTTGATTTGATGTTGTTTGTTGGTATTGTGATTGCATAGAAAGTTATGTCGAAGAATTGAGCAAATCGGAGGCAAAGTTGGTCGAAATTGGACGAAACTTGGAGGGGAGGTTCAGGACTATTGGAAGAACTCGTGGTTCAAGGCACAAGTTCCAATTCATTAATTACACAAGTTGACACTGAGTTGGTAGGTCAGCACTGACATTTGTAGTTTGGTCCATAATGGAGGCGATTTTGGGAAAAGCAACGATTTGCTAGTAGAGATTGCCTGGGTGATGGATAGGTGATTGGCTAAGTGTTGGAGGCTATGACGACTTGTTTTTAGGATATGAAGTTGGGTGCTTTGAAGAGAGGACTTGTTCTATAATGACTTGATTTGTGTTAAGAAGTTGGGGTCAAAGCAACTGGGTATGTAGTACTAGAAGCAAGGAAGGAGTAGAAGAAAATTTAGCCATGGATTGGCTAAGTATAGAGCTCAGGGCCGACATGAGAGGTCGGTACCGACTTCTAGGGTTAGGTCCAAATGGGATGAAACTTTTAGGAAGTGAAGTAAAGGTCCTGTGGATTGTACTAGAGGTGTTGGCTCGTCCATATCGGGTCGGATGACGATATAATAGCATGATGAAAAGCTATGGTCATCTGATGTTGGCTCGTGTTATGAATAGGTTCCAAAGATGATGGCTCAAAAAGGGGGTGGGGCGTACGATCGTGGAATGTGGAAGGGTTCCTCGTGAATAATGGAATCTGGACCGAGCAAGAAGGTCTTGGTATCCAAATGGAGCAAAGGAGGGCTTGGGTGTATATGCTAAGGAATAGTTGATGCTCGAAGTGTTTTTTGTTGTACTCGAAGTAGGGGTATTGTAAGTGGGGACACCCATGGGTCAATGAAGGGACATGTATACCCCGGACCTGTGGCTTTGGGTCTAGTGTCTAGCTATTGGCTGCGAGACACGTACCTAGCTTTGAGTTGTGAGATATGAGAGTACAACGGAGAATCGGGATTTCCATTAGTTCCTAGTAGAAAGGAGGCCATACGAGTTGTCATATATTTAGAGCACATGGAGTGATAGTTAAGATTGTTTGATGGATGCTATGGTTGCTTTGGTTGCTCTCTTTAGTAGGCTATCACTCATAGGTATCAGTGAAGTAGGTATTGGAGATAGGAGTACCTGGAAGACTGATATCCTTTAACTAGTTTGTGTTATATCTTTATGATATTGTAGAGTAGCATATTATAGTGTTGAATGCTAACTCTTTGGTTGCAGGGACAGGTCAGGTATGGTTCGTGTACTCTTATTCCTTACCATATTTACCTATTTGGTATTTTGAGACTCTTTTACCCCTTACACTAGACTATTTTCTGACCCAAGGTTTTATGTTTTGCCTTTTATTACCTTGATACTCTTAAATGAGTAGAGTAGATAATAGGTCTAGGTGATGCATTAGTTGTTCGGAGGACGAGTTGGATGGAGCTATCATGTATTATATACAAATATAAAGTCTACGCTTACTCCATTGAGTAACACTGTAAAACTCGTGACAATACTTGCTTATTACTATTTTATTAGAGATAGTTGTTGAGTTTGTTTTCATTGTATAAACTCTGTTATTGATGTATAACTCTATGGATATTATACTCTGATGACGATGGTCTATTCACATTGTTATTACCGTGTCTTCTGTTATATCTATGATATTATATTTTATCCATGCACTGTGAGATATGACAGGTTATATGCTATATTGGCTCATTCTAAACCCTGATGATCGTGCTATATCAACCGAACATGACAGCAACGCACTATTTATATACTATTGGTGCCAGTGGTATAAGGCGGTTCTCACATGTACTAAATGTTTATGTCAGCATCTTCATATGTTGTGCATAACACTATGATTTATGTTGTATTATATTTTTGACTCATGCATGAGCAAGAATTTGGGAACTAAATTATTAAATTTGAATTGTAATTATGTGTTTCTTAATTTTGGTGTGTATCTTCTCTATTTACTTAAGACCGTTTAATATAACCAATCTCATCTCTATCACTGAAAGATAATTCCCAAGTGACTGCAGCACATTGGAGTTCCATCTTTGGGTCTCGAAATGAGGGTTGTTACAGCTAACCATAAACCAACTAAAAGAGGAACTTATTGGAGGAGAGCTTGTGATGGGAAACTCGGATCTCCCCTTGAGTTCTGACATACTCCCATTCAAATCTTTTCCTCACCGTACTTGGACCAATTTCATTTCTTCATTCTTATGACATATCACATCAAACTCTAAAATGTGAATACGCCTACAACGTATTCTAGACTACACCTCTATATTCACCTCATCACACTGACTAGGCACTACATTACGACTAAATCATCGATGTTCGTTCACAAATGGGATAAACAAAATGCATGTAGACACCCGCCAACTTTTTAAGAAGCCTACTTAAACATGCTGACTTCACTACTCTCTATATAATCGGGAAAGGACCAACAATTGTTGATGTTAGCTTTCCCACACAACATATCTCAGTAGCAAGTTCATCACCTATATCATTCACCTACCGTGAACTCTCTATGCATTCTTATCTTATGCGCTTTCATTTCTTTTGCATGTCACTGAACTGTAAATAATTATGTAATGTTCAAGTACAACTTTAATTTAAATAGATTGCACTATTAGCATATCTAAAACATCAAATACCTTGACACAGACTCCACATCCGTTATGACTTACCTTGATAAGGTTCTTCTTTGAGTCCATTAGCATGACAACACAGCTGCACCTCTTCCTCGGTAAGGTAGTTGATTGCTTGACTCAGATCGAATGATGCTTCTTAACTACCTCCATGGGGATATGGCTCGCCATTCAACAATGTACTTTCGATCCTTACATTCTAGCTAGTGGATTCAAAATATGAATTGAGTTCTCGGTGAAAGCACCAAAATATTTATGTTTAAAATGAACCAAACACCCAAGAATAGAGATTTGGTAGATCTTAGGATCCTGAGTGTGATCTCAGTGCTGAAAGTAGGGGTATGCCCTAGAGATAATTATGTAATATGTTACATATATTAAGTCTATGACCAGTCTTGTTCATAATAAAGATATTTGATTTGTATTATTTACTTTGTTATATAGTGATATAATTAACTAAATAAATTAATTTAAAGTATATTAAAATATAAAATCATTAAATAATATGTTATGTGATAATTATTACAAAGAGTTCTTACCAAGAGCAGATTATCACAGTATAAAAACATTATTTTACATATACTTGGTCAAGGTGTTTCATAAAAGGATATCGATACATCTACTGAGACCAAAGCATATAACGCTCTTCAAATGTTGGACAATGTATCACTCATGGCTACTTGGGTTACTATTGATAGTTATTGGATAACTATGGAATGACTCACTCGAAAGTTTTTTGTTTATTAATAATATCTAAGGTGAAGCAAGAAATCTTGAAATGATGATATTACACAATTCTTGGACTTGAGAATACTATTTAACTTCAATGTGCATACCCCACTTTGATTATAGTTAAAATCACGCGTTCATCGAACAACAATAGTAGGGTCTAAATTTAAGCGTTGGAAGTGAAACTCTATTCAATAGAGAATTTGACTCGGTTATATGAGGTAAGTATTACGATCAACTATAGTCAACTCAAAGTCAAAGTGGCCAGAGTACTACGGTAAATAATAAATGTTATTATTAAACCAAGGACTTTATTTATGGACTAACCAATTTGAATGTGGACGATATTGCAATTTTGACCAAAACCAAATTACATTAGTCTAAAGTAGTATAGTGTTGATGAACAAAATTGGTGTAAACAATCATTAAAAGGTGCAGCTTAAAATGTAAAATTGGATTTTATCGATAAAGATGTGTAAGCAATATATTCGGCCAAGCTGCCACTCGACTAGTTAAGGTGATGAGTGAACACTGATATTCGAATAGTTCAATATTGATCGCTGACTGAATTTATACCTAAAAGTCACACAAGCGTTTTGGTTATTTCTCCGAAGTACCACATGATTTAATTGATACATAAATTGTTATAAATTAATTAATATTTATTAAATATTAATTATTTATTTAATGTATTGGGTGCCACTAGTAATTCTCTGGGTGCCACTAGTAATTATTTGGATGTATATATAAAAGTAATATATGTATAGATTGGTATATGATATCGATACTGTTATCCCGCCTTTTGGCAAGGCCGTGACACCAAGGACTTGACTAGAGACCGGTGACAGATCGTCTCGGAAATCAGTTACACACAAGGATCGCTATGGATATCGATGAAATTTGTCCGAGTCTAGATCGGGCTGCAATCGATAAGGCACGTCAAGCAGAGTAGTAGAAACTAACGTTCCAAATTTCGGGGCAATCCGAGTTCGTATGCTCAAGCTATCGCCGACAGAAGATGAATGAGGTGGTATGAGTTCGAATCCATCAAAGTACTCATGACCTCGAATCCCCTAAGTAAAATCCATTCGAATCCATCGAAGTCGACTCCATCGACTTCGTACCCATCAAGTTCACCCCTGTTCGAATCGATGGAATTTCTACACCTCGAATCCAAAAAGAGAAGGAGCTTCGAATCCAGGAGGCGTAGCCTTGCTTCGAATCCAGGAGGTGTAGCCTTGCTTCGAATCCAGGAGGTGTAGCCTTGCTTCGAATCCAGGAGGTGTAGCCTTTCTTCGAATCCAGGAGGCGTAGCCTTGCTTCGAATCCAGGAGTCGTAGCTCATCTTCGAATCCATCCAGCAGGAATAACTTCGAACGAGCATACCTAGATCGATTCGAACAGACCTTCACTCATTCAAATTCGAAGAGGGATGTCTTCGAGTCCACTACCACGAATCCACCTGGTCTACGCAGCTAAAACCCCAGGTACGACTCAGTCAAACTCGGAGATAAAAGAGGGTTGACCCGAAGCATGCGCGCCATACCATTGTCTTCGCGCGCAGGAGGATCGATTCGTACGAATCGATTCGAACTAAGATCGATTCGAACCAGGCTAGTCAACCAGAAATACAATCTTGAATCGATCATAACTTGAGATCTACGCATCCAAGTGCTATGAAATTTTCACAGAAGCTTGAGCACATGTTGAAGAATGTCTACACCAAATTTCAGCTCGATTGGACAATTTCTTGATCGATTCGAACCAAGGGTTGAATCGATCCCAAAGTGGGCCCGGATCTCCAGATTTCGGCCATGTGGGCCACCTGACGTACCAGAACTGGTCTCCCCGGATTTTAGGCAAAATATCAGCCTCCTACACCTATAAATAGAGCCCCTGATCATTCAGAAAAGGGGTCGGACAATTCTAAGTACTAAAGAGCGCCCAGATTCTGCTAGATTTACTCCAGAACACCACCGCTGCTTTAGATTGGCACTTAGCATTTAAGTTCAGTTGTACTACAGTATAAAGAATTGTAATCTTCAAGTATCGAGCAATAAAATCATCAAACTTCATAGTGGACGTAGGCAAAACGCCGAACCACTCTAAATCGCTTGTCTTTGCAATTTACTTTCTGTTATTTTGGAGTTTTTGTAAGATAATCCTCAGTTTTAATTTTCACTCTTCACTTTTATCTCTTCAAAAACTTCCGAAGAGTGTTGTGCCCATTTTTGGTACAAACACTTTGGTGCTTTCACTGAGAAAAAACCTGCTTTTTTCTCCTGCTCCTTGGATCTACCATCGATACCGGATTGCACAAATCCAAGAGGAAGATCCAGATCTCTAATTCATAATCCTTCCATTCTATTCAGATTTGCATAAAGTCTAGGAAAAGGATTTATCATTCAAAATGGTTAGCACAAGAACCACTTCTACAGCTGCTGGACAAGAAGGAAGGGATGGACAGAATCCTGCTCAACAGCAGCCATCCAACCAAGACAACACTGCTCATTCAGATCCGTCTGGGGCAGTCACCAGACAAGAATTCCATGTGTTGCTTCAGGAACTGACACACAGTCGTCAACAATTGGCCGAACAGTTGCGTGCTAATATTGAATTAACAAATCAACTGAACCGCCAAGGCCGCAGAAGGTCCAGACGGGATGATATCTCCCGATCATCTACTGAAAGTTCCGCCTCATCGGACCATTATCACAGATCTACCCGTCCTCGATTAGACGGGAGTCATGCACAAACGACCGGATATCAACCCGCCTTGACTGTTGGACAGTTGAGGGCAGGACCGTCGACCGGCTTTCAGGCCGGGCCCTCAACACAAGGAGGCCCTACTACACAGCATACCACGGACAATCATGCCGCAGCTGCCACAATAGAAGCAAGGGTTGATACCCGAAATCTTTCAGAGCCAAATAATCAGCAACGTGGGCGTACTCCTGAACCGTACGTCCCAGAAGACGCTGAGCCAAGGAGGCGAAATTTGGACCGTCGACAGCGCCCGGTCTGAACTCGCGCTGTGGAACCCGACCACACCTTAGCTCAGCAGGCCCAAAATATAGCAATGCCCGACATTTCGACTATGATACGACAAATGATCCGTGAAAGCCAAGGTCTTACCAACGACGACTGGGGGATTTCTCGAAGTCATACTCCTTTCACGGACGAGATACTGTACGCTGAACCTCCTCGGCGATTCAGAATGCCAACTCTCCCTATGTACGAAGGAAATTCTGATCCCAATCAGCACATTTTGAAATATGAATGGTCAATGAGTGTCGCAAGGGCCGACGATGCAGTGAAATGCCGAAGTTTCCCCATCTCACTGGGAGGAATTGCAACAATGTGGTTTACAAGATTACCTCCAAGATCTATCTCTTCATTTGACCAATTGGCTAAGAAATTTGTTGAACAATTTCGCATGCATGTCGCTAGACCCAAAGATGTCAACACCCTATCCAGTGTTACCCAAGCTCGTGGGGAAACACTAAGGCGTTACTTGGAGAGATTCCATGCGGCATGTGTGGAGATTAGTAATCCCAACGATAACTCAATTTTAATGGCATTGACAAAGGGAATCGATCCCGATTTTGAGTTTGGAAACTGGTTAGCTGGAAAACCACCCGTGTCGTTGGACCGTTTCTACTCCAAAGCCGCTCAATTCTTACGGCAAGAGGACGCGAAACAGTCTAGGAAGCAAGACGATGCGAAACCCGGAAGTGAGGGGATACAAAGCAATGTAGCAGTTAAACAGTCCGGTGACAATTCCGGAAAAGTTCAGTTGAACATACAGAACAAACAAACTCAGCCAAGAGGTAACAATGGTCAGAATAAGAAAAGAGATCCAAATCAAGGTCCACGGCGTGAGGCTCCAATGTTCGATAATTACACACCATTGAATACATCGTTAGAAAATGTGTACCTGCAAACTTTCAATACTATGCAATACAAAAAGCCGGCTCCGAAGCAATCATCGGAGAGGCAGAATCAAACAGGGAAGTTCTGTAGATTCCACGAAAGTTATGGCCACAATACCAATGAGTGCCGACACTTGCAGGACCTCATTGAAAAGTTGATCAGGGAGAGGAAGTTAGATCAGTTTGTGCGGGCGCCGCAGTCTGGTGGTGCGGGTCCGTCAAATCAGAATCGTGCACAAGATCAAGAAAGACAAGAGGAACCCGCTCATACGGGTGGAAGGCTAGTCATAAATGCTATAAGTAGTAATCCTCGTCCAGCGAAGCGAAGCTGGGAAGAAATGGAATCATATGACAACTTAATCAAGCATTCGAACCTCAAGTATGATGATAACTTGGACAACAGAACTTCGACCAAACGAAAGAGAGCGATGACTAACGACATCACTTTCCGAGACAACGATATTGATTATGTCGGAAGCCCGACTACTGATCCACTCGTGATATCGGCGCAAGTAGGTCCAGCTTGGATGAAGAGGATACTAATTGACTGCGGGAGCTCTGTGAATATCCTTTTTATACATGCTTATAATCAAATGAGGATGAAAGCCAGGGATTTGGAACCTTGCCAAACTCACCTCCATGGATTCAACGGTAGCGCTACCATACCTATTGGGATGGTGAAGATACCAGTTAAGTTGGGATCCGAGGAACATAGGAGAGTTCGGACATTACAGTTCGCTGTGTTGAACATAGTCTCGCCATACAACGCTTTCTTAGGACGACCTGCCCTTGCTGAATTCAGAGCCGTAATTGCCCCGTGGTGCTTAACTTTAAAGTTCCCTACCGTCAATGGAGTTGGAGTCGTCCAGGGCGACCAGGTTGACTTGAGAACAATCATACGCCGAAATCGAGTCGCCCGATTACGCAATGCCGAGGACCGACTTAAAACTTTTGAACACAGTAAGATTGTCATTAAAAAAGAATACCTGGAATTCCCACACATGAAACCAACATGGAAAGGGTCACACGAGATTAAGCAGGAGCTCGGGGATGGTATATATGAGTTAACGACCGCTGATGGTCTAGCTTCACCAAAGGCATTGGATAGCGAAAGTCTTCATCGCTATTGCACATAACAGACTATGTTTATCTATTTAGTTTAAATTTTGTTTTAGAATTTGTTTCTGCATTTCGAAATTAGAATTTGTAATAAGGCAACTGACTTTGCCACGTTTTCTTATTTCAGCAATAAAATGCAATCTCTTCGAGCCAGAGCTGTGATTCATTAGATACAATGTACAACGTCACGATGCACAAAGAGCTAAATTCCATCACGCCATGGAATTTATTCAAGTAGGGAGTGGCTACGAAGCAATCAACCACTCGCTAAATGAAACCCGAGCTCGGGGGCAAGCCATCACATCAGGTCAGAAACGGGTTGATACACGACAACCCCTCACTTAACTCCGTACTCCCAGAGTGCGAGGCGGAGTATAAACATTTTTCTAAATCCCAGAGTACTCCGAGAGCGCGAGCTGGGTACAAGCTTTTACTTAACTCCGTACTCCCAGAGTGCGAGGCGAAGTATAAACATTTTTCTAAATCCCAGAGTACTCCGAGAGCGCGAGCTGGGTACAAGCTTTTTACTTAACTCCGTACTCCCAGAGTGCGAGGCGGAGTATAAACATTTTCCTAAATCCCAGAGTACTCCGAGAGCGCGAGCTGGGTACAAGCTTTTTACTTAACTCCGTACTCCCAGAGTGCGAGGCGGAGTATAAACATTTTTCTAAATCCCAGAGTACTCCGAGAGCGCGAGCTGGGTACAAAACCTTTTTCCTAACTCCGTACTCCCAGAGTGCGAGGCGGAGTATAAACATTTTTCTAACTCCGTACTCCCAGAGTGCGAGGCGGAGTATAAACATTTACAAAACCCCAGAGTACTCCGAGAGCGCGAGCTGGGTGCAAACTTTTTACTTAACTCCGTACTCCCAGAGTGTGAGGCGGAGTATAAACATTTTCCTAAATCCCAGAGTACTCCGAGAGCGCGAGCTAGGTGCAAACTTTTTACTTAACTCCGTACTCCCAGAGTGCGAGGCGGAGTATAAACATTTTCCTAAATCCCAGAGTACTCCGAGAGCGCGAGCTGGGTGCAAACTTTTTACTTAACTCCGTACTCCCAGAGTGCGAGGCGGAGTATAAACATTTGCTTAACCCCGTACTCCCAAAGTGTGAAGCGGAGTATAAACATTTTCCTAACTCCGTACTCCCAGAGTGCGAGACGGAGTATAAACATTTACTTAACTCCGTACTCCCAGAGCGCGAGACGGAGTATAAACATACGCCAACTCCACGCTTATCCCTGATACTGGGGGCAGAACCATAACACATAACAAGTTAAAGACAAAAGGGAATAAATTTGCATTTCCACTATCAACAAAAAGAATCTGATTACAAAGTGTTTCAAAAAGTTTCTGCTAGTGGAAGCCGAATCCACATCTATACACAGCTATAAAAAGAATCAAAATCAACAAAATGCTACCCTACGCAACAGAGATTTAAAGAAAGAGTTCAATCTTTCTTCTTCCTTATCTTCTTCTTCGGGGTAGCTCCACCAGATCCGCTGCCTGATTTTCTCCTCACCCGCTTACTCTTTTCAGGCTTGTCCTCCGGCAGCGACATAATGTCAACGTCTTCCTCAGAACTCGAGGCGATGGAAATTCTTCTGGGAGGTTGAGCTGGAGGCATAGGAGTAGTAGCAGGAAGTGGGACAGGAGCAGCTTCAATCACTATAGTACCGCCCGGTGAAATCACCAATAACGGGGCAGGCCCGGGCGGATTCATACCAGCATTCCCTGCTGCCATCTCGGCGTCAATCTCAGCAAAAATTTCGTCCTCACGGGGTGCTTGGGCCGCATCGGATGCACCAGTAGCTGGCATAGATGAGCTAACGGCCGGAGCAACCCCACTCAAAGCATCGGACGGGTTGACGGAGGGATCGATGGGTTTATTGAGAAGCTCCTCGATCATTTGAGCGCTGAAAGAAAACATGTTTGCATCTCCCTCTTCGCCAACCAAGGTAGAAGTCGTGATGGCTTCAGTAACGACAGCCCCTTGCGTTTGATATGGAACTGATAGTGCAAGAGGCGCAGAAACGACGACTTCAGTCACTGAAATGCGACAAAACGAAGATTGTTAGCCAAGTGCGTTGCTTAAGGTTCTTCACAACTAAAATGCAGGAAGCATTCAAATACCTTCCTTAATCTGGACCGGAACATGGACAGAAGCATCGGCGGAAGATAATAGCGGCTAGTCGGGGTTATATGCAGGAACGGACTGGGGATCTACCGCACCAGTGGTTTCGGGTAGTGTTGGAATTACAGCTTCAACACTTGCCTCGTGATGCGCGATCCCCGAGCTTTCACCTGTCTCTAAAGGTTGAACACCAAGCCTCTCTTTTGCCAAAGAAATCACCGCTTCATGAAGGACCTTCCTCTCATCCTCGGTGAGCAAATGCATCTCCAGCTCGAAGTCATTAAGCGATTCGTCTGGATGCGCTGCCCTCTTCTCGTCCACTAGCCGGGTCCAGGCGTTGTATAGAATCATGGAGTCATCTCCCAGCCACGCTAAATTTCTATGCTCCAGCACATTTGCGTTGTACGTGACCAAGAGATCGTCAAACTCAGCATCCAGCCTAGACCTCTCCTCCAAAATCTTTTCTTGGATTTCTGCTTCCGCAGACTTAGTCTTGACCGCCACCGCAGCGAGTTCGGCCCTGAGAGATACTGCTTGGTCGCAAGCCTCTTGTGCAGTGGCGTTTGCATCGTCCTTCTCCTTCACCATTTCAGCAAATTTGGCCTTGAGCTCGTTTAGCTCTTTGACGGCTAAGTCTCGCTCAGCTGCAATGGTGGTGTTGCGGTGGCCCATCTCCTCTACCGTGGCACAATGTTCTTGTTGCATCCTAGCCATTTTGGCCACGACGTCCTCGTGCTTTTGGAGAGCTTGAAGTTCAGAATTCCGGGACGTCTCCATTTCAGATTGAAGAACTTCAATGATGTGTTTTTGTTTAGCAATTTCAGCATCACGTTCAGCGATAATCTTCGCCCGGTCAAAAGCTACTCTAGAAGCCTTCACGGCTGCCTTGTACCACTCCTTATACTGAGCGTAGAAGTCGCGGATATAACTGTGAGCGACGTTCTCAGCGTCCAAAGGAATTCTTTTAAGGTTGGGAGGGAAGACATAGCCATCCATGCAAATTTCAGGGAAGTCATTTTTCATTTGGGCGAGTTTAGCTGCTCCCTCACTTGTCAACTCAGCCGGAGCTTGTTCTATTATAGCGGCTGCTGTCGGTTCTATTCTTGGCCGCTGAGTATCAGGCCGAGAAGATTGAGAAGGCAGCTGCTGTTGATGAGAAGGCCCTGGAAGGTCTACTGGGGCCCTAGGAGGCGGAGGAGAGCGAGATCGAGATCGGTGCTGATATCCCCGATCCCTGTCAGAATAATCATGGCCAGAGCGGCCACGCGAGTAATCTCTATCTCTATCATAGCGGTCTTGACTTGAATAGCCTCGCCCGCGATCCCTATTTGACTCTCTCCTGCGGGAATCATAGAATGGAGAAGATTGGCGCACATTTCGAAGCCTATCCAGAGTAGAGCCACGTCCTGACATCTCACCTGCGATAAGAAAGAATTACGGATTAAGATCCCATAAAGTAATGTATACTATGCAAAAGTCATGAAGTGCTGTGGAAGTGTGTAAATGTGTAAACCCCCAAACCGACCGGAAATGTTGACCGCACTAAAAGGAAAGGGCTCGCTCATGTTTAGGACATCTTGAAATTCCTCCAACCCAGGATTACAAGAAATCGATATATAATCTGGGATGGGAATATCATCAAGCCCTTTAAAAATGTCTCTCGAATGAGAAGGGGCGGCCTCAGAAATCATAACTCCGGAAATGGGAGGAGACACATCCACAGATTTCGACCCCTTAGACTTAATTTTTTTGGAAACGGCGGCCTTGCCTTTCCGTCTTTCTCCCGACTCCTCCAAGTTTCCCGAGAGGTCAGCCATCGGCTCCGAATCTGTGTGGGTTCTTTCTTCGTCACTCGCCTCGATTATTCTGATTCCGAGTGACTTCTTCACCTTTCTCTTCTTGGTTTTCTTCTTATCTTCCTTCTTGGAGGCGGGCTTTGCCAATCCCTCGACGACTATACTTTTATTGGTGTCGATCAAACCAAGAGTTCTTAAGTTATAATCGTTCAGCACCGAGTCAATATGTCTCAACTCGCTTGGAACTTCTTGAAGACTTCGGACGATACCCTTGAAACGCCCGCCATCGGGTCTGGAGATAATGGCTGTAAAGGAAATGAAATGTTAATTTTAATACCAAAGAGCTATTGGTCAAGAAAACAGGTTAAGGCGCTTACGTCTAGACAACCATCGCCTAGCGAAACCCGGAGGGCACCGAACATAGAACCACTTGTTCTTGAAATAACTCAGTCGGGTCCAAGCTCCAACTACGACTTGGCAATTCCTAACTGCCTCCAGAAATGTAAAAGACGGGCTATCACCCCTACTCTTGAAGTTAAATATGTGTCTGATCTCGGTGGGCCTTGGCGGGCGAAAGAGACAGTCCATAAATATGACAAAGGCACTATTCAACAACGCATGCCCGTTGGGATGAAGTTGCGAAGGAGCAATTCCTAAGTATGATAGCATCCCTCTGATATATTGATTGAAAGGAGGAAGAGTTCCGGCCGTGCAAGCATGGCGGTAGAAAGCAGTATATCCATCGGGCGGATTGTGCGGTCTATCGTCAGCACTAGGTAATAACACATCGTCCAGAGATATGTTATGCTTCAAGCATATTCGACCCAACAAAGATTCGGAAATGTTAGATTGGACAGAGTCAATGGGGTCCTCGATAAATATCGCCTTCGGTAACTCGTCCGGAGCCGGGTCGATTACGTCGGCAGGAATATCAGGAATCTCAAGCACTGGAGGAGTCAAGCTCTGTACCTCTTGTTGTTGGGAGCTCGAAGATTCCATAATTAACTAACTCATCAGAAAGCAACATTAAGTACATAAAGAGCCCATGCATTCCCCGGTGTGAAGTGTATGAACGTGTCGTGCAGTGCATGTGCTGTGCGTTACCTGAGCAGATTTTACAGATTGAAACAAGATGTCCGTGCAACAAAACTTGGGAATTTGAGAATGAAAATGACCGTCATCGCTGACCGTCACTTCCACACCATCCAAACGCTACTGACCACTTCAAGTATAAATCAGTTGTATTGTTGGTTAAGTCATAGTTCCATCGACGAGCCTCAAAGGAAATTCAAGTATAATCTTTCAGTCAAGTTCTGTTATGCAAGGCCGAAGCTCGTCGGAGTCGAGTATGCTAAAATTCGGTAAGTTCAGAAAGTTCGTCAAAGTTCAAATTTAAAAATGGCCGCAGTCCGGATGCTGAAACAAATCGAAGAGTAGAAGCCTCTGAAACAGGGGTGTTCGAATCGATCGACTCGATTCGATGCGCTTCGACTCCACATGCTTCGACTCGAATCAATATACTTCGACTCGAATCAATATGCTTCGACTCCGCATAGTTCGACTCGATGAAGTCTTGGGGTGGAGAAGCACTTCGAATCCATGAGCTATTCATAACCACGAATCGATCAAAACTGAGGTCCTTCGAATCGATCGGAGTATCGCTACTTCGGATCGATCGCTACGAACCTTCTTTCCGTTCTTCTCTTAAAACCATCGATTCGAAGTTATGCATTCAAAATCGATTCGAATGATTCATCTCTAGATCGATACGAAGCAATAAGAGACGACATTCTGACCGATATAACTCAAATGGTTTCGTTCCTCGGTTCCATCGAGTCGACCCACCTCGTTCAGATTTCATCACTCCTCGATTTTTTCAGAAGAAAAAACTGAATTGATGCTAAAGAATCCTAAGTTCTATCTTTCACATCTCGAATCGATCCCTTGATTACCTGATTTTATTATGAATGAAAGTGTGAAAAGGTTTCAGTCGATTCGAGGAAAATGCGTTCGTCTTAGCCTTGGAGAGATCGATTCGAAGGAGAAGCTATAGCAACAGTAAAAAGTAAAAAGTAAAAAGTAAAAGTGACACCGACCTCACGTATTTATATGGATCTCATGAAGGAAACGGGACGATTCGTATCCCGGTCAAAAATGACCAACTCCAACCGGTCACGCACTGGTCCACTCAAGTCCATCACATTAGAATCCATCACGATTCGAGCCCATTGCATTCGAATCCCTCAAAACTTCGAATCCATCTAGGCTGCATCGTTGCAAAGCCTCATCGATACGAAGCTACATCGATTCGAAGCTTTCAGCAAAAGATAGATTGGAGTCGTTGCATCCTATCGATTCGAAGTACCGACTTCACGACCGTTAGCGTGCAATAATTCTGAAGCTATCGATTCGAACGACCATCTTCGAATCCATCCCAGCAACATCGATGTGAGACAACATCGATTCGAAGAAACCAACTCCACAAACCATCATCTCAGAAAGCCATCGATTCGAACATTCACGACTTCGAATCCATCAAAGACCACCGATAAGAGCAGATGGATCGCTTCGAATCGAACATCCAAGATTGCTTGTCTACCCTTTACACCGATTCAGGAGAGGATCGATACAAGAGGATGGTCATAGACAATCATAAAAGCAATGTTTTAACTCGAGTCTCAAATCGATTCAGGAGAGGATCGATGCAGAATTCGATAGCAACCCAAACTGGCAACAACTTGCAAAATGCAACGCTCACCAGAGTCAGAGTGGCACATATGTGCACCCATCTATGACTAATGTCCGATCTTTGTCGTTTACAGGGATCAAATGCTCATCTCGTCATAACTCAAAAAACTAACAGCCAGTCACAATTATACGACGGTCAATTACAGCAATACAGAATGCAACTCTCGGTAAAGCATGTCATGACTGTCCAACGAGAGACTGCAGCTTTTCAAAGCACGTCATGATTACACAAGACGTACTTTGGGGGGCAAATGTTATTCCGCCTTTTGGCAAGGCCGTGACACCAAGGACTTGACTAGAGACCGATGAAAGATCGTCTCGGAAATCAGTTACACACAAGGATCGCTATGGATATCGATGAAATTTGTCCGAGTCCAGATAGGGCTGCAATCGATAAGGCACGTCAAGCAGAGTAGTAGAAACAAACGTTCCAAATTTCGGGGCAATCCGAGTTCGTATGCTCAAGCTATCATCGACAGAAGATGAATGAGGTGGTATGAGTTCGAATCCATCAAAGTACTCATGACCTCGAATCCCCCAAGTAAAATCCATTCGAATCCATCGAAGTCGACTCCATCGACTTCGTACCCATCAAGTTCGCCCCTGTTCGAATCGATGGAATTTCTACACCTCGAATCCAAAAAGAGAAGGAGCTTCGAATCCAGGAGGCGTAGCCTTGCTTCGAATCCAGGAGGTGTAGCCTTGCTTCGAATCCAGGAGGTGTAGCCTTGCTTCGAATCCAAGAGGCGTAGCCTTGCTTCGAATCCAGGAGTCGTAGCTCATCTTCGAATCCATCCAGCAGGAATAACTTCGAACGAGCATACCTAGATCGATTCGAACAGACCTTCACTCATTCAAATTCGAAGAGGGATGTCTTCGAGTCCACTACCATGAATCCACCTGGTCTACGCAGCTAAAACCCCGGGTACGACTCAGTCAAACTCGGAGATAAAAGAGGGTTGACCCGAAGCATGCGCGCCACGCCATTGTCTTCGCGCGCAGGAGGATCGATTCGTACGAATCGATTCGAACTAAGATCGATTCGAACCAGGCTAGTCAACCAGAAATACAATCTTGAATCGATCATAACTTGAGATCTACGCATCCAAGTGCTATGAAATTTTCACAGAAGCTTGAGCACATGTTGAAGAATGTCTACACCAAATTTCAGCTCGATTGGACAATTTCTTGATCGATTCGAACCAAGGGTCGAATCGATCCCAAAGTGGGCCCGGATCTCCAGATTTCGGCCATGTGGGCCCCCTGACGTACCAGAACTGGTCTCCCCAGATTTTAGGCGAAATATCAGCCTCCTACACCTATAAATAGAGCCCCTGATCATTCAGAAAAGGGGTCGGACAATTCTAAGTACTAAAGAGCGCCCAGATTCTGCTAGATTTACTCCAGAACACCACCGCTGCTTTAGATTGGCACTTAGCATTTAAATTCAGTTGTACTACAGTATAAAGAATTGTATTCAAGTATCGAGCAATAAAATCATCAAACTTCATAGTGGACGTAGGCAAAACGTCGAACCACTCTAAATCGCTTGTCTTTGCAATTTACTTTCTGTTATTTTGGAGTTTTTGTTAGATAATCCTCAGTTTTAATTTTCACTCTTCACTTTTATCTCTTCAAAAACTTCCGAAGAGTGTTGTGCCCATTTTTGGTACAAACAGATACATATTGAAATTGGATTTAAATGTGATGAATTTCTAAATGGGTTTGGAACTATAAAGGAACCAAGTTGCAATATGCATAGTCAGCCAAGGGTGGAGGCAAGGGAAGGTTCAAAGATTTAAATGCTAGATCTAGAACTTACTAAAAGGTGGATTAGAAAATTGAGGAGAATAGTTCTCCTTAGCTCTTTCTATAAATGCCACCTTAACCCTTTATTATTTAGGAACCGTCCTCTCTTTTTGCTCTTTTCTCGTCAAGAGTTACTAACTCCAATATGGTCGAAAATTACTAGCGCATATTCACATCAAAATCGAATAATATTTTGGTACTCTAAGCCGTTGCAATGCTAGGAAATTGATCCAAGGTGGATCTAAGAGAATGCATTATTCAACATGTGTTCGAAAGTTGCATTCTGAAGGTGTAAGCTCTTATTTACATTTTATATTATGATCTAAGCCTCCTGCATTATATATATATATGTATGTATGTAAATATATATATGTATATAATCACTTTCGTCTATGAAAATGCTTGCAATTTTATTTGTCAATATCATATATGTATTTAATTTATGTATATTCTCAATATTGTAATATGATATTGTTTATGAAAAACTTTCGACTATGATAATTTCAGTTTAAAATTAATTTTAAATGTAAAATGGTTTTTGATTATTATAAATATAGTACATTAATCAAATTAACGATTGGTAAATTAATTTCAATTAATATAACATATATATAATTTTCTTTAAAATAATTTCAGCAAAAACAAAATTCAACCATATTATATATATTACATTAAAAAAATTGTTATATCTTATGTACATATTTGTATTCAATTTTGAATTATACATACATATATATACACGCTTATGCTTATAACATTACTTTCGAAATCAAAAAGTAAATTATTATCGGCTATCAATATGATATAAATTAATATATGTAATACTATGTCAAAGTTACAATCTTGAAATTAAATCTTGGATCTAGTTAGCATTCAAACATGTTTACTAAGTCAATTAGGTATTTTAGCTTATATATAAACAAAAAGACCCGGCCATTATTTTGATATTTTCAAAGTTATATTATATATTATTAATATAAATTCCAAATATATATATCTATATATAATGAGGATACATTCAAATGAAGCTTTTAATATGTCCAAATTCCTATTTAAATTTCTGTAAGATTGTAGGGATAATATCGTCATTTCCATTTGCCACGTTCGTGACCACTAGCTACAACCCGATGAATACATTTCTTCCTCATTATCAAGTCTCTTTTTCTTCTTACATTTTCGCATCTTGGATCATCACATTTATTGTTTTTCCGATCAGACTTGGATCCCAAACTGACTTCGCATCTCGGATCATCAAATTTATATATTACCAAACTCGAGTTTTAGAAGTAAGCATATTCACCAACGATGCAACGAAGCATCTCAATCTCAGAAGTAGGCATGTGCATTTCAATTATAGTTTTTTTGATTAGATTTGGATCTCAAATTGAATTTATTCATTTAGTTACATATAAGAAATTAAGCTTGGATAAATGGGTAAGTAATATGAACACTAAATTGCTTCTCACTTTTGTTGTTTGATAGTAGATGACTAAGTGAATAATAGTTGTGTTAATGAGAGAATAAAGCTCATGGAATTTCAATTTGTTTTCATGTAAGTGAAGAAGAGTCTTTCGTTTGATTTTTAGTTGGATGTACAATTGAAAATTGCAAATTTGTTGGATCTCCAATGATCACAACAACATTGGAAATAATGATATTGTATTTATCTGATTATTATCAGTAAGGTTTATCTTTTGATCAATGATTAAATGACAAAACTAATCTATTTACCAATAAATTTAATTTACGGACTAGCAGTTTCCATCATCTGATATCACTAACTAACCATTAGATAGTATATTGGACCATTAAATTTTAAATTGGTTGTTTATGTAGGGGTGTGTGTACATATTATTAGTTCCAAATTTTAACGAAAACTTTAAAAATCAATGTAAGATCGTTGTAAGATAAATTTCGTTGAAAACTTAGATCACACGCTAATATGTTTAACTGGTTATGTACAAATCAATGGAGTGGATGCATAGGAATAAAGAAACTAGGAGCGATCAAATATTGAATATGCATGTGTTACAATAAAAGGAACTTATCAACAATGTCCTTCATTCATGTCCAATGGATTTTCCTCAACACTGAAAGTGTATGGACACAGCATGGGCGGGTAAGTTTACACTATGCTTGAATTATTAAAGTTTATTAGTGGCTTTAATCTTACTTGAAAAACCAATACTTTTTTTAATGTGCTTAACTCCATTATTCCTTTAGATATTTGTAGATGCAAACAGAATAACACATCGAGTTCAGCTTCTCCTCCTCTTCTTCTTATTTTCTTTTCTTTTTCCCTTTTTCTTTTCTCCTTTTTTTCTTTTTCATTTTTCTTATTTCGGATGTCATTCAAAATTACAGCAATGCTTTATGCATTTTTGGCACCATACATATGTAATAATAAGTATTTTATGTCAAAATTATTTTAGGGCACCATATCTTCCTCCTTTCTTCTTACATGCTCGACCATGACCTTGGGAGGTGGCTTGCTTAGCCAAGCATGGTGGTAGATGGTGGTCGTGGGTTTTGAAGAGTTAGGAAGGGTTTTGGCACTTGATTTTGAGGTGGTAGCAACATAGCATATATATATATATATTTTGGACATTACTTTGTCATAAATTTGCTAACTTTTTTCCCAAGGCTTAGAAGACATTAAAGAAGAGCTATTAGACCTCAAGAAGAAGGAGGAAGAAGAAGAGAAATGGTGTGAGAATAAGTGAGGGGGTAGGGTGCTATTTGTAGCATTTTGGAAGCTTATCACTTAAGTAAATGTGAAAATATTTCCCAACATCATCATGCACCCCTCCCATTATCCCTTAGCCATGACTTTCCCTTCCCATGTGCCACCCTATGTGCCACCCCATGTGCTTGTAAGTGATGGTGAGTTTTGTTTTGATTTGGTTAAGTAAATATCATGATATTTATAACATTTACCTTGTGTAAATAATTAATGTACATGGTAACTTCTTATATGTATATTTATGTTTATATGTGTGTTATGACATGTATGTTCAAATAAATATGTCATATATGATAACCCATAGTGCAACGTTCGATTGTCCGTTCGTCAAACTGTTGTGAATCCGGGCTCTAATTTCCAATCATATTTTTACTTCTCTATTAAATTATATATATTTGTAAACAAATCTTGAAAACATATTTCTTATCATTTTAGAATAATTAAAACGTTCTCATTTTAATTATTAAACCATATAAATCAATATTAACAAGTGTTTACAAAAAATGTTGTCGTATCGACAAAAAATTATGAATTTTCTTATATTTTTAAACAAGTATATATCGTTATAAAACTATTATAAATGATTTATCATCACTATATAACTTATCAAAATGAATTATTATCAATTTAAAACAATTATTTGATAATTTAAGTTTAATTTAAAATTCTAGAAAATATATAAAAGTGATGATATCCCTGATGATATCATAAATATATTTCCAAAAATAAAATAAATAATTTTTATTTCATAGTCTTTCGTAAATGGATAAATAAGTGTATGTATCCTATTCCGTTCGCGTTAATATTGAAAAATTTTAAATTTTTCTGAAAATTGATTTTCGTCTTTTTTCAAATGAAAACCCCAAATTCCATATTTGTTAATATACCATTAAAAAAAGTTTACCATCATTATTTATTTATGGTTCAAAATATTAGAATTTGTGTTATACAATCTTGTATTTGAATATTTCAAATATAAATATAATTTATCAAAGTGATAAATTTGCGGGTCGTTACAGACTTCCGTCCTTAAAAGAAATTCGTCCCCGAAATTACACCTAACCAAAAACCCAGTAAAAACATTATTTTAAATTTCATACACAAACCAATGTTATGCTCACAGATTATCTGTATGCACTATCTAATTCGATCTTAAATTTGAATCTACCACTTTGCTTCTGAATTAGTATTGATCCTCTGATTCTCTAGTGGGGACTATGATCAGGTTTCTTAATCAGAAACCTTCATTTCTCTTATATAGATCTCAACAATGACAGAAAACGTAAGTACCCAACCATAAATCATCATCAATAATCGTCGTCAAGAATCGAGTGATAAATCATTTTCGGGATCGGTGTAAACACCTCAAAGTTCTGTACTTGAATCTTAGATCAAATATCATGCAACAAAATGATCTACGTACCTCTTATGTACTTATTAGCCTTCCTAAAAATTTTGTGAAAACATTTCATAGCTTTTATATTTTATTCAAATATTTCTATAAATATGCTTCTTTATATAATTACTTTAAAAAAAATATTCATTCACCAAAAATTTATATATTCTTTCCAAAGAAACTATTTGAATTTCAGCACCTAAAACATACCTCTATATACTTAAATCCGTAAAAATCTTTGAGGAAAGCTTCATATTTTCCAATACACATTTTATTGGTTAAAACGAATGTTGCGTAAAACATTGTTACAACAACCCAAAAATACTAGTATGTGGATCTGACTAGTTAATATTAATTTTCGATGTCGAACTTAAACTATTAGTTAACAATGAAGCCGATCAAGTTGGGGTATCATTACCTCTCATACCTTGAATGGACGTCGTTCTTAACTTCAAAATAGATATAAGCTAACCACTCTGAATCTTTACGTCACATATAGGATATGAATAAATCTCGTATATTATATAAAACATCTTCTTTCAGAAATCACTACTATAACAATAGTGTTATAGTCTATGTCTTCCTCGTTTTCTCAAAAACATTTATTACAAAATTAATGCTCTTCCTATTACTTAACACATTTTAAATCACTTTTAAAACCATTAAACTCCATTTGCAAATATCACTTTAAAAATATTCTTTTAAGGGATTATTTTACTTTTAAATTTTCCTTTATAAAACCATCCTCTACTTAACAAGATAAACCCTCTTATATTTATGAAACCATGTTTTATAACCTCCTTACTATTTTACAAAACTTCTTTTCATAAAATCTCTTTATTTATAAAATTCCATTTATAAATCAGGAAATTATTGTCAAGGACAAAATTTCTCAACGTTTTAGCCTCAAGGAAAGACCTTCAGTATTTTAGCCTGAAGGACAACTTTCTTTAGGTATCAGTTTTTAGTTATTGATAGCAGTTTTTAGGTATCAGTTTGTAGTTATTAGTAGCAGTTTTTAGGTATCATTTTTTAGTTCGCTAGCAATTTTGAAAGAATGTTTGTCCTTATGAATAATTTTGCAAGAATGTTTGTCTTTTTGATTAATTTTTAGGAGAATGTTTTTCTTTGTGATTAAAATATTGAGGTCGTGTCCTTGAGGCTAAAAATATACAAATTTTTATCCTTTAAATTAATTTCCCCAAATCAGGAAATTATTGTCAAGGACAAAATTTCATTTATAAATCTATCCCTTTCTAAATCTCCTTTATTTATAAAATTGCATCTATAAATCAATTTACAAAATATCAATTACAAATCCATCTTTAATATTTATAAAACACGGTTTATAAATCTGTTACTTTATTTATAAAAATATTACTTTTATAAACCTTTATATAAACCATTTCGGAAATATTCGTTTCAAATTTGTATCTTTTTTAAAACTGTATTTCCTTTGTAAGAAAAGATGGACTTATTTGTTAAAACACTCTTTTTCTTCTTTTCAAATTAACTTTTATTTTGAATTAACTTTCTTAAGAATTAAAATACAAATTTTATTATTTCAAAATATCACTTTCAAATCATTTCTCTTAAAAGATATTTTAACTTTATAAAACTCTTTTATAAATATAAACTTTCCATTTTATATACTCTACTCCTAAAATTAAAGCTCCTACCAAATCATTTTAAAATTTTCAAAGCTTTTCCAGAATATTAGGATTTAAATTCTGAAAATCTCTTTATAAAATACGTTTTATAAATCTAAATTATAAAATAATTTATTAAACACATTCATAAAATTTATTTATCTTAAATAAATCCTCTTAATCTTAAACAACATTATTATTTATCGAACACCACATAGTCAAACTGTGAAACTAAATTCACGAGGTGTTCGTATTTAAACTTTTAAATCAAATGACCAATCAATCAATAATAATAACTGACTATTATCATTCCCTTAACAATCAAACACTACATAAATAACTATATCATTTGAAAGAGATTCCTTTATATTCAAAATATAATCCTAGGTGAAATTATTTCTTTTACTAATTTTTCAAAACAAAAATCATTTTTATATAACATTAACAAAATACGCGCTCATATATAATATGCTCAAACTCATTCTAGGGTGTCACTTACCCTATCTCTAATGAGTTACTCATCCTAGGGTGTTACGAACCCTATCTCTGATGAGACATTACCCCTACAAGGCTCAGATGCTTGCTCAACCAAACATCTGATACCAACTGTAACAACTCATTTTTCAGTACATTTTATGTTTATAATAAACCACACATGTCCAACTCAAATTGAATGAAAAGGCAAACCATTAAGGGTAAAAAGAAAATAAAGACGGAACAAAATCTTACATGAATGGAATAAAATATATTATTTCAATATATAATCTTTACAGCGGAAATTTTAAATACATACATCATAGTCTATCCTAAGCTCAGCCTAGACAGTTATAAATACTTGTCCTTACAAATGCTAAAAAATGACACGGTGGAAAAGTAAACTACGCTCATAGTTGATGAAGATCTCCAACTATACTCTGGAAACTCCAAGCGCCATTTGCTAATCCTGAAACTACTCGGATCTGACCCGAGTATTAAAAATACCTGGATTAGTCTAACAAACCAGCATGAGAAACGCAAATCATAAATATATATGATAGTGTCATAGATTGACTTTGATGCCAAACAAAACCTTTGAAAAGAAGAGTATCTCATAATACCACACCACACATAAATACGGACGGGTTTTTACCTTATGATAACTAAAACATTTTTATCAAATCATTTGATATTATTTCTAATGACATTGGTTTGAAAACACTTTTCAAGTAAATGTATATAATCTGTGATGACACGCCTCTTCGACCCTCGAAAATCGTCAAAAATATACTCGATGTATAACATGCCGAACGATCGAGTGCCGGAAAGACAGATTGTTGAGGGAAAATAAAAGTAGGTAGAAGAAAGAAGGAAATAAACAAAATAGAATCTCACAGCGGACAAATTAATGTATAATATCAATAGCCCTTTACACAAATCAAAAGCTGTAATATACATATCTCAAATCAGAGTACATAAATCAAGAATTACCAGCCTGGACAGTTATAACAGTTTGTCCTCACAATTGCTGATAATTTCAACAAAACACTGCAGCGGAATAAAATCAAATACGAGTAATATGTCTTCTTCAACCAGCTCGTCTCCTGAGCTCTATAGCGTCCTATCTTGTATCTGTAATACTCGGTCTGACCCGAGCATTATAATAAAATAACACCCGAGTCAGTCTGGAAAACCAGCATGAGAAAAACACACTCAATTTGAATTATTAAAGTTATCAAAATCCTTTGAAAATCAAAGGTATCTCGTAAGACCACGCCACACATAAGCACGACGGGTTTTTACCTTACGATAACCAAAACACTTAATATCAAAATCATCTGATATTATAATAATGTCTAAGTACAAATACTTATTCAAATAGCTGAAATTGTTACATTAATTAAATTCCAGCGTGCTAGGATCTACAACCAAAACCGTAAAGGCACGTATTGGAGAATGGATTCCATACGAATGACCAGGCACTGGGGTATCACCTGTCACAGTACACGTCTAGAAAAATGTACCGAGGACCACGCCGGGATCCCCTACAACACAAGACCGGACTATCCCTAACGTGGATAGACCGAATATGCTATCACCCCGGGTGTTCCCACCCTTTCTGAGCTCCTTTCATGTATCGTAGTAATAATATCTAAGGGTATCTAAAAAGGTGATAAACTACCCTAATTGGGTACGACCCACTTAACCTTGCTGCATCTCACCTGCTTTTCAGTCATTCCTGGATGATGAGGCTAGAGGCTATGATGACCTTTTAAGGGAATTTTTACTTAGAATGCTCATCGTCCTCCAATGACAATGTACTGATAGCATTCATCCATACAAGTTCGTTCTAGGTTCGAACGGAACCGAAGGCACTATTCCTACTACATCCATTTTGGAAAAATCCTTATTAGTAGCGATTAGCCCTTGCACTTCACTGCTCCATCTTCGACTCCATGCTCGTGTTTTCACTTCGAAAACGTACTCGTTGGATCGAAGTGGTTTTCGGATAAATTATCCGATCCTGGTCTCTTAGAAAATGACGTTCAATATTTCCGGTAAACTCAACCCTGGTTCTTTAGGAAATAAACAGACGAAAATAAGATCGGAGATCACCTCCTAACCGTTAGTGGACGGATTTCCTTATAAACGTCCTAGAAGAACGAAACAAGTTTATACGTATAGTATAGTACCTCGAACGGTAATTGTACCATATAATTCCCATGTCTCTTCTAGATATTCCCAAAGTTATATTTTGGGTCCAGATTTGATAGTCGGTTCTTTAACTATCAAATAAACAATCATACAATCAAAGATTCCATTCTCCACTGAAAAACACTAATTCTTATTCAATTTAAATTTCAATCACTTAAATCTTTTTATCCAAAATATATACTTTCATACCGAATTTAGTATATTCACAAACTATTCTTTTCAAAGATATTTGGAAACCCTTAAAATAGTCTGGAAAGTACCACTGCGGTATCAAACCATAGATTCACAGCTCAATGGTTACGTCTCTATCCCAGAGAAATCCAAAACTTAACTGCATGCACTCACTGCCTCCGATTTCGCCATAAGAGTATACCATTACTTTCCGAAACTTTATTTAATAATTTTCAAAATAATACTCATGAAATTTCTATAATAATTTTCCAAGTTAAAATTTAGGCAAATACTCTTTAATAAAAGTTATTATATAAAATATTAATATTGAATAATATATCCTTTTAAAATAATAATACTAATTAATTCTAAATAATAATTAACTTAATATAAACTAACTTAATTCATAATTAAATATACTTTAAACAAATTTAATATAACTAAATAATTAATTTTCTGAAATATCCTTAAACCCTGTTTTAAATTACCAAATCAAAAATCCTCCTTTTTAAAACAAATTAAATTTCTTGATAAATATATCTTCCAATTTCAATATAACCAGTCTAACATTTATAAATCTTTCTCGATTTATTCCCAATTTGATTTACATTCCAATTCCGTAAATCCCCTATTCACATTTCTAAAAAATAAACCTACCATTTATTTTAAATCGATTTACCCATCCCCTTATAAATTCTCACCGTGAATTTATAACTTCAATTTTATCCACTGATAATCACTTTACTTTATTTATAAACCTTGTTTATAAATTCCATAGTCTCATTTCCCCGTTTATAATGGTTTCACAATACTTAATCGATTATAAATCGATTTCTAACTTGAATCCCATTTTCAAATCAATTTCTTAAATAACCCAACTATATTCCACTTTCTTTTCATCATTTAAAACCTTATTTAAAATCTAGTATAACAATTTCATATTTTATTTTCAAATTCCCTTTTTATTTTTCCAAATTATTTTAAATCTCGATTTTTAAAATCCTTTTATACTTAAACAAATATTGCTTAAGTTTTATTATTTAAAATCCTTTTATTTAAATTATTCCAAAATCTCTATTTTTCCATTTCCAAAATTATTAAGTACAAATTTAAAATCAAACTATTTATTTTACCCAAAATTCATTTCTTTTAATTAATCCAAATTTCACTATAAATATTTCACTTCCAAATTCCTTTTAAATTTCTTTTCAAAATTCAATATACATATTTATGGTATTTTAAAATACCAAAATCTAAACCAGTAATACCATCGCATCCAGTAAATTCAAATCACACTATAATCTACCATAGATTATCCAGACAAATCGTATATCTATAAATATAAAATTCAATTCAACATTTTTTAGGAATCCAGTCGGATCCCTCCAACATGTTTCCCTTCATCCACAGATGTTAATACAATATAAAAATACCAATCCCACTTCGAGGGGGATATCGTAGTATATAGGGTCATCCGCTATTATGCGGGGCACATAGGGTCTCATCCGCTAAAATATGTAGGAACAATCACTCCAATTGCTAATATATACTACTATATATATTATAACATCCAACTGATAATAAAAATTATCAAATCATTCAATCAACCAATAATTTAAATTTTCAACTTTTTAAATTAAACCAGCCATCCAAAAATGAGTGAGATTAACTCACCTTGAGTTTCAATTTTGCCAAACGTTCAAATTTTAAATTAAATCGAACACGTTTGGTTTAACCTAAAATTTTAGCGAGCTCCGAATGACTCCAAATCAATTCCATCATGTAGTGCTCGTCACCGCAATTCCGCCGCCACTTATTTCATCCAATTCTGACAACGTATGAACAAGATATACATTTTTAAAGATTCCCGATTTAATATATATAATTAAAATTTACAATTCTTTTTGTTATTAAACCTAGATCGAATCTGGCCTTACGTTCTTGCAATAACAAATCCTGACCGCACCCTAACCTATCTTCCTTTATCTTCATACGTGCCAGGAGATATTTGAACCCACGCTGCTGTTCTTCCCTTCCAAGTCGCAGCCTCCACCGACCCCTTGAACTGCATCCAAAGATGCCGCTCGAAAGCCATGACCCTCCTCCACCTTCGACCACGAACCGCACCCCAAAAGCCATGTCATCGACGTGAAAATCCCCATTGAACGGTGCACGAACGCGGCCCACCCTCTCTCTCTACGCTATATTAAAACCCATTATGACCGTTGATATCGTAGATCTTGAGGCGCTCTACGATTTCTCAGTTGAAGCCTTGACCTGATATTGCTTTGATGAGGAGAAAATCGAGGAGGAAGGGTGGAAGTTTTCGGCCATTAAGATTATCGTGGCGATCGTAAGAATTTAATTAGGGTTTGAGGATTGTGCACGCTATATATACGTATATATATTATTTTAATATTATTTTCACTGTTTACGTACTTTTCCGAACTAATTCCAAACGAAGCGTGTCACCTGGCATTTACAATGTTTTACCCCTATTCCCAACACAATGGAATATGTTTCGAGGCCTAATTTGATCTTATGTGGAGGACAGCTTTCTGAATCGAATTAAAATATTAATTTTTCGATATTGAATTTCAACGCGTTTCTATCCCGTACGACCAAACAGTAACTCCAAATGCTATGAAATTTGAAATCCGATAATAATATACTATTATGGATCCAATGTAACTGGTTTTATTGAATTCTGAGAATGTGCCCCGGAAGGCTATTTTAACGTGTTGATTAAATCAAGCGATTTTCAAAATCGTCGATATTACTTAAAATTCAAATTTTAAAAACTTACTAACTCAATTATAATTCAAATAGAATTTATATCCATATTAGAAACCATTTCGATTCATCTAAAATCACAAATTCATTTTTTCACTCTATTCCCAATATTAAATTCCATTATTATATAAATTTCAAATTTGAGTTTATCGACTTTTAATCCCATCCAAAAGTCCAATATTATAATTCTAATCCAAAAAGAATTTAAATCAATTTTAGAAATCATTTCCATGTACATTTACTTCAAATTCACATATTATCCCAATTTCAATTATTAAATTTTACTATTCACCCAATTTGTTAAATCAATATATTTGAAAATTTTAAAATATTTCACTAATTCAACCAAAACTTCCATATTCAAAATAGATTAATAATTTCAAGGTCAACATTTAAAATAAATTAAACGTTCAAAATTTAATGACCAAAAATCCGGTTCGTTACATAATCTTAGCTGAAATTGTTACGTTTATTAAATTCCAGCATGGTAGGTTTACAACTAAAACCGTAAAGGCTCGTATTGGAGAATGAATATCATACAATGTCAAGGTAAGGGACTATCTTCCGATAGTACATCTCTAGAGAGATGCACGTGAGGCTCCAACCTCTACCAACACAGAACCGGCCTACCTCTATCATAGATAGTACTGAATATGACATCACCCCGGTCGTTCTTGACCTATCCAAGACGTCTTATAGCATACACAACAAACCTGATATATAGAGGGTAATCTAGAAATGTGATGACCATATCCTAATGGGAGCGATCCATTTAGCTCTGCCGCATCTACCCTATTTTTTCCATTACTAATGTGTGAGGCTTAAGGTAACATTTTACCTTTCATAGAACAAATCCTACTTTAAATGCCATATTTCCATTTCCAACAACACACTATTGATTTCCACAAAAGTACAACCTCTAAGCTCGTACATCTCAGAGAAGGGTGTTAACTATAGGAGGGGTTGCCTCCTACACCACCAACAGATGTATGTTTTTAGAGATCAATATACGTGGTCTTAGAAATGCAATGTCAGACATTCGTCTATACAAGTTGTCCAGGAACAGGACAAACCGAAGACACTTCTCCTACTACATCTTGTTTGAGAATCACCCTTAGGATTAGTAGTGAGTAGCCCTTTCATCGAAGATTTCAAATTAAAGGAACCACTGCCACCATATATATAAAAAGGGAATTACCCCAGAGGTTAGCAACAAGCAACCCTATATTATAAAGATCTCCATCTTCAAAATCACGGTCTTCAATATATTTTCACTTTCGAATATATATCGGTTCGAAGTTGTTTTCAGATAGGAATCACCCAAATCCGACCCTGGTTCATCCGAACCAATTTATGGATAAAAGATGTTAAGTATGAGGGTGATTAAACTTATCAATATCTTTTATCCAAATAAAATATCTTCTAGAGATATACATCTTTAAACGATTCCTTTTTCAATATATATGGAATCATTAAACCTCTTTTTTTCAAATTCTTTGGTTAACTAAAACCCCCCTTTTATCTTTAGAAACACCAAATCATTTCTCTTTAATTACATAGGAAAACATTTCCAGCTTCTATTATTGGTATAATCTCAATCTCAATCTCAATGGAGATTACTTATTTTCCAAAACATATCTTTTAATGGGTTAAAATCAATGTTATTTAAGACATCGTTTACTGTATACCCAAACCGATTAGTACTAAGTAATAAGGATTCATAGATTTTAGATTAATTATACTCAATACTAATTTTTGTATTCAACCTGTATTATTCGTCGAATAACGATGAAATTACCTTTTAAATTCATATGGATAGTATGAGTTCCCTTCTCGGAATTTAATATAGAGTTTAGCCAATACATTTCATATATCACCAAAATCTTATTATTTTAAAATCTTGTTTAACTTTTGGAAATCTCCAAATCTCCTTTTATCTTAGGAAAATGTGGTCCGAGTAAATCAAAATTATTATCCCCTCTGTTGAACCAGTCTGGATAGCTTGAGCGGGACCTAGACACCGGTTGCCCAAGCTTGAACCTAGAGACTATCTCTCTGTCACCCATAAGGCAGTAAAGTTATTTTATCAACTCTAAACTCTTTTATATGATCTTTCAGAGATTATTTTCATTTACTTAACACAAATCCAAATATTGTTTAAAAATTTCCCTTTAACCATTTACTGAAAACTCCTTTAAAATAATTATAAAACTTCCAAATCATCTTCAAAATACTTAATTATTTATTTGAAAAGATTACTAAACTGATTGGAAAAGAATAATTAAGTTAAAACCATAATTTGCAAATATTACTGAAACCGCTGCAAAGACTACAGCGAATTGTGTTTTTAAAGCATCTTTGTTCAAAACACTAATTCCATTTCATATAAGTCTATTTTTATAACTCAAATCCCTTTAAAACATTTTAACATATTTATAAAATTTATTTCATATTTTTAAGGATTTAAAATATCAATTTTAAAGCATTTACCCCTTTGGTTCCCAAAAATTCCAAACCACGATGTTTTTAAAAACTTGATTTGGACATAACCCAAATTCTATTCAATGAAATCTTGATTTTTCTTCTTCATTTGAAAACTATAGTCATAAGAGTTTGGAAAATTCTTCTTTTGAATAATTTTGAGCTATATTCCATTCTACACATTGATTTAACTTTTAGGGAACGAAATCGTGAATTGTCGTAACGCGACGCGTTTATTTTTTACTCCATTTTCAAATATTTCCAAAATTTACCGAAATGAGTTTTAATGTTAATAAAATATTTATAAACCATTTTATTCATGTTTAAAGAGGTTTAGCTGTACCATAACACTTTTATAATTCATATAGGAAAGTGATTTCCTTTGTGTAAATTCCACGTATATTTAACGTGAATTATTTCCACATCAAGCAAGCATATAATCAACCAATCATCATCCAAACATATTAAACAACCATATAAGCAATCATTTTAGCATATGATCAAGGGTATAACTTTAAGTAGTTAATGTCTATTATTATCACTAATAGCAAGCAATATTTAAGTGATTAATAAGAAATATTAATAAGTGATTATCAAGTGATTCAAAGTGATATTAACTCAATTTTACCCAACCAAACTCTATCCTCTTCCTACCAACATTCAATCATATACCACCATACTTCACACCATTACTTCCTTCTCCATCCCAAACTTTTCTGAAGCTTCTCCATTTGATTCCAACGGCACTCCGGCAGCACTTCTCTCCAATATTCTCACTCTGGAGCTTCCCAGATCTTCCTCCTTTCTTCTTGCATGCTTGACCATGACCTTGGGAGGTGGCTTGCTCAGCCAAGCATGGTGGTAGAGGGTGGCCGTGGGTTTTGAAGAGTTGGGAAGGGTTTTGGCACTTGATTTTGAGGTGGTAGCAACATAGCTTATATGTACATATTTTTGACATTACTTTGTCATAACTTTACTAACTTTTTTTCCAGAGCTTCGAAGCCATTAAAAAAGATCTATTAGAGCTAAAGAAGAAGGAAGAAGAAAAAGAGAAATGGTGTGAGAATAAGTGATGAGGTAAGATGTTATTTATAGCATTTTGGAAGCTTATCACTTAAGTAAAAGTGAAAATATCTCCCAACATCATCATGCACCCCTCCCATCACTCCCTTAGCCATGATTTATCCCTCCCATGTTCCACCTCATGTGCCATCCCATGTGCTTGTAAGTGATGATGATTTTTGTTTTAATTTGGTTAAGTAAATATCATGATATTTATAACTTTTACCTTGTGTAAATAACTAATGTACATGGTAATTTCTTATATGTATATTTATGTGTATATGTGTGTTATGACATGTATGTATGAATATATATGTCATATGTGACGACCCATGGTGCAAAGTTCGATTACAACTTCCGTTCGTTGAACCATTGCGATTCTGGGATCCGATTTCTGATCGTATTTTCATTTCTCTATTAAACTATATATATTTGTAAACAAATCTTGAAAATATATTTCTTATCATTCTAGAATAATTAGAATATGCTCATTTTAATTATAAAATCATATAAATCAATATTAAACAAGTGTTCACAAAAAGTGTTGTCGTATCGACAAAACGTTTAAATTTTCTTATATTTTTAAAACAATTACATATCTTTATAAAACTATTATAAATGATTTATCATCACTATATAGCTTATTAAAATGAATTAATATCATTTTAAAACAATTATCTGATTATTTAAACTTAATTTAAAATTTCATAAAATATATAAAAGTGATGATATCCATAATGATGTCATAAATATATTTTATTTCCAAAATTAAAATAAATAATTAGTATTTCATATTCTTGTTTAAATGGATAAATAAATGTATTTATCCAGTTCCGTTTGCGTTAATATTGAGAAAATCTCAATTTTCCCAAAAATTGATTTTCGACGTTTTTCTGGTGAAACCCCCAAATATCCATATCTGTTAATATACCATTAAAACAAGTTTAACATCATTATTTATGGTTCAAAACATTATAATTATGTTATAAAATCTTGTATTTGAATATTTCAAATCTAAATATAATTTGTCAAAGTGATAAATTTGTGGGCCGTTAAAAGAAGAGTAAGTTTAACAACTGA
Source organism: Allium fistulosum (assembly GCA_030737815.1). Classification (NCBI taxonomy): domain Eukaryota; kingdom Viridiplantae; phylum Streptophyta; class Magnoliopsida; order Asparagales; family Amaryllidaceae; genus Allium; species Allium fistulosum. The sequence goes on from CM060901.1 coordinate 642,683,331, forward strand.
CATATGGACATCAAATCAAACTACAAGATATATGTGTCTTACATGCCATTTGTGGACGCGGATTAGAAACTATAAAAATGTCTTCAAAAATTTGGTAGCTTAATACTGCCATATACCGACGTTGCTACCGCTGATGCTATATTTTCATACCTTTTAGATTGGGGGAGAAAGAATAAAATATCTTTGATTACACTTGATAATGCATCTTCTAATGATCTAGTTGTTAGAGCATTAAAAGAAAAAATTTCATTAAAGGTTAGACTCTATTTTAAAGGAAAGATCTTTCATGTTAGATGTTGTGCACATATTTTAAACCTAATAGTGCAAGATGGATTGGGTGAAATAAAGGGTATGGTACAAAATATCCGAGAAAGGGTGAAATATTTTGAAATGTCTCCCCAACGACTTAGCTAGTTTGTAGACATAGTTAAACAACAACTTCCAATCTTTAAACGCTTAGTCCTTGATGTTTCTACTCGTTAGAACTCAACATATAATATGCTTGAGTGCGCAATTCAATTTAAAAAGGTGTTTTTTATGTATCAAGAGATAGATCCATCTCACACTTGGCTTTCTTCAACATTGGATTGGAAGAAAGTCGAATCAGTATGTAAAATTCAAGAAATTTTTAATGAAGCTTCCATGTTTTTTCTGGTACTTCTTATCTAACTTCAAATTTATTTCTTCTTGAACTTTGGAAGATTAAAAAAATATTGAATGATAAGCTGGTGGAATTCGAAGGTTATTTTTATGTGGGTTAAATGGTGAATAAAATAAAGATTAAGTTTGATAAATATTGGGGTGGATGCAGTCTATTGATGTCAATTGCTGATGTCCTAGACCCTGGATACAAAATGAAACTAATTGAGTTTTCTTTTCCAAAGATTTCTCCTACCATGGAATCAGACCAAAATATGAAATTTATTGCTTCTTCTTTACAAGATCTGTATTTAGAGTATGTTCAGAATGTGCCACTGAACGTTAATTCTAGCAGAAAAAGTGATAAAAACTATGGTTCTAATAACAAATCAATAACAAAGAGTAGATCTGAGTTTGAAATATAGGCTGAGAAGTTGGATGTTATAGAACCATCTGAAGAACCAAAGTTGGATGTATATTTGAAGGAACCTCATTACAAATATAATAGTTTAGATGATAAATTCAATGTCCTGGACTAGTGGAAATTTAATGCTTCAAAATATAAAATATTATCATATGGCTCATGATATACTTTCTATTCCAATAAGTAGTGTCACTTTTGAATCTGCATTTAGCGCTGATGATAGAGTTCTTTATCAGTTTCGAAGTTCTTTAAAGGCTAAGACGGTTGAAGCTTTAATATGTAGTGGCGATTGGCTACGATCCAAATATGCAGTGAAATAGGTAAAATATATGATTTGTTAGTAAAACATTTAAAATTTCCTTATTTATTAAATTATACTTGTTTTGCTACTAAAAACTTAATAATTTGCTAACATGGATTACTCTTTTTGTAATTTTGTTTTTGTGATTAGGTGCAAAATAAAGAAGAGGATACCCAGTGCATTAAATTTGACTGAATGTAATTGAAAATAACCTCACAGGTAATCAATGTTTTGCATCCTCTTTTTATTATTATACATGAAAATTTCATCATCTTTTTCTTATTTGAATGGTACAAAAAGTAAGATGCTTGATTGCCTGGTTTGAATTTTCTATTATTATTTCATGTATGGGTTTTCATTTCGTGATTAATATATCATTTTGACATGTTTCATTGAACACAGTATGGTGTGAACTTTCAATTCTTATTTCATGCTTCAATGAACATGGTATGGTGGAACTGTACTTTCATTTCTTATTTTATGCTTCAAATATAACTAGTATGCTTCAAATATATCTAGTCTTAAACTAATATTATAAATTTACAATTAATATAGTATACTTTTGCATTAAATTATCTAGTACTAGTTACACAATGGACCATTTGATAAATATTGCAACATAAAACATGAAAGGAAGTTCTGTTAAGGATATTTTGTTTTACTTGTTTTTTTATATGTGCTTGTATCTCATGAAATAGGTTAATATTATCTGCAGTGTGTTTATTATTAATTTAATTCTTTACCGAAATGTTTGACGAATGTGCATATCTAACTTTTTTTATTGTTTCTCAGCTAGAAAAACTAATTCAAGGATGCTTACTGCTTACAGGGAGGGCTTTGCACTTTTTTGCTCGGCATTCAAGGTGAAATCTCTAGGCTATAGTAAGGTCCTTTGTTTACATTATATATATATATATCTGTTTATCTGTGTATGTGTGTATGTATTGTAATTAAAAAAATTATATATATATATATGCGCATATAATTTTGGACCAAAGATTTTTTTTAATTCGAATTTAAATAGTATTTTTGAAAAGGGGTTTTAAAAAAATTGATTTTTTATATATATATATGTATTTTTCTTAAATAGTATTATTTTTGAATAAAATTTTATATTTATTTATTTGTTTGTAAATCCGTATAGAGGTAATATAATATATTTTTAAAATACGAGTGTTATGCCACGCGCTTCGCGAGTGAATTGTTTTCCATATAAATCGTATATATGTTTGAATCAGTAAAAAAAATTTATTTTCAAGTGATATTAAGATTTGTATATTTGTAAATAAATATTTTGAATTTGTAAAGGAATTTTAATTTTAGATCCTATTTTTAAAAGCGTTTTGAATTTGTAAATAATGTTTAATTGGTAGATCCTACTTTTAAGGCCGTTTGAATTTGTAAAAAGTGTTTAATATTAGGTCCTATTTTTAAACGATTAAGAGTTGATAATATATAGAGGGGCATTTTTGGTAGTTCACGTTGATACTAAAAAAGTGTGACACCAAAGTTATTACAACTATTATTAAAGATAATACATTACTTTAATTTAATATAAATATTGTAACTATACGTATGTATGTATATATTTTAATACACAATACTATATAAGTTGTGAGATAAATGTTCAAAAAAACTATTTTTTCTAATAGTTTCCGTGCGAAAATGAGTTCAATAAAAATAAGGAAGTAAAGCATAGTACGAGATCGTACATTCAATGTGACTGATTACAATAAGGATCATGTTGTGTTAAATGTAACATTAGACCAAAGCTACAAGATAGGTGTAAGAATTTGATTATTGAATTGTCAGTTTGATAAGTTTAAGTAAAATGTAATTTATTTGATAGCCTTAAAAGTTAAGGATGACCAAATGCACTTTTGTAAAGTGTTCGTTATGATACCATGGTAAGGGTTTCCATTGAATGGGTAAACCATTTAGAAGGAATCAAATATATTAGAGTGAATGTAACCTAAGACACAATTGAATGAAGAAAGTGAACGGTCACTTCTCTTCATTAAGAAACATCGAAAATGAGAATTTTATAATAATAATAATATAAACTTAAAATTGGAACGAGAAATATGATTTCTAATATGAAATGTATTTTTATATAGAAAATTATTTTCTATGAGATTTATTTCTATGAGTTCAAGATATTTGATATGAAAACCCTTGATTGTAAACTGGTTATAATAGATGAAATAGATAGCCTATATTAAATGATTAAATGGTTAAATGGAGCTCTATATTTCGTACGCTATTATAGTAATGGCAGAAATAGTGAGTGCATTCCATATAGCAATTATTGGTCGCATAATGTTACAAGAATTGTTTACGTAAAATATCAAACATTATTTATGATATAATAACTATTTTTCAATGTCAAATTGAAAGTAGACATAGTATTATTTCAATATGAATATAATGTATATTTATTGTAAAATAAAACTATAATAGTGGTATTTGTTTTTGTAACAAAAGTGATGCATTGGAAATACAAAAATATCTGAATTTGTTTGTAACTATTTTGGAATAATTGACTAAGCCATACTTTTGAGAAATAATCCTTTGATTATGTTTATAAATCATATGGTACTAATGAATTATATCTCAGTCAATTAAGGGCAACGCACCCATTTAGTGGGAGCGATATAAGAGTTGATGAACTCTTCAAGCTGATACATATAGATGTATGTAATCATAAGTCTAATGATACCAAAATGGTTCTACATACTTCATTAAATTTCGCCAATGAATTATCACAAACATGAACATACGTATTTGATACAGATGTAATATGTCTACGATAAGTTCATAGAATATAAAATGGAAGTAAATAAAATAACGTGAAAAAAAAACAATCATTCAATTTGATCGAATATATGGGTATATTGAAAGAGTTCTGAACGTACCTAAAATGAATAAAGATTCAATCTCAAAGTCACTCCTTCCTATGATACATAATGATGTACCAATAAGGACTAATTGAACTTTGTTGAAAAAGGTACAATTGACAATGAATGAAGTTAAGATAACTTCTTTCAATAAGGTCGTGTCTTAAGAGTAATACACTAGGTTATAATTAATTTCATCTAAAATAGTTTACAAAATCATATAAGATAAGGGTTTATAAATAACCTCAACACATCCTAGGCCAAGGAGTTGGCAGGTTATGCAAGTCGAAAGACTACACGTAATAATTTTATGTGAGGGATCTTATATAGATCACCCTAAAAGGATTTTGGAACGATCATCATTGGATGACCAATTTATGTTTTGAACATAAATTTCATAAAGTAAAACCAAATCAGCTACATATATATATATATATATATATATATATATGGCAACGCATAAAGTGTTTATGAATATTTATTTCGCTACACTGAAAAAAATTGTTGTTTCAAGAAATACCAACTTCATAGCGAAGAAATTTCTTTTAGAAATTATTGACAGTGAACATGGATTTGGATACAATCTAAAGATGAAACTGATTTTATAGGATGAAATGAAATTAACCAAACACAATGTATTAGAGTGTCTAATAAGTATTCTCGCACATTAAAGAGAAACTATGAGTTTCTTATTAATGTTGAGAATAAATAATCCTCGGTTATCAAATAACCATTAAGAGTATTGGCTTTTTCATATAGTATGATGCATAAATCCAAAAGGATTCCAAGTACGTTATCAAAATATGGTTTTGAAAGTTGTACCTGAAGGGATATGATCTATCGGCTGCAAATGTGTCTTCATGAGAAAGACTAATGCGGGTACAATGTAATGAGCAACATTGATAAAAATAACGTCGTAAATTTCAATTGTTGAAATTAGCATAATAGATTTATCATTCAATGTGCGCAGGTTCATTCGAATTTTATTCATAAAATTATTGCATGGCACGACTTTACGTCTTAGTACATATATGTTGTGACAGAAAATGCTAAATGATGATTTAAAATAGATTGTTTGCATATAACTGCCAAAGTGTCTCGAAGTTAATGGGATCGGTATTGAGTTTTAGTTTGGATAATATCCAAGAACAGATACGAAAGTAAAATTTGACAAGCATCAGAGTTGAACAAGTGTTTTGATAGAAATATCAAATAGTTTGATTTTAAGTCAAGATGTAGAGGAAATATATGTCTACAAGAAATAACATTAAAGGGTACATGATATTTCCAAATTATAAGTACATAACATATTGTTGATTGTTAACATTGTACTTAAGTTAAAATCAGTTCATTGTTTAATATCCGATATTTTATTTGTAAATTATATCCTTTATAATAAGTATAAAGGAAATTGGGAATGTCCCAATTGAAATACACAGACACCATATTAAAATGTTTAATATAGATAATGTAAAATGGATTCCTCATGCATTAGCAATAGTAATTATCATACATGACATATTGTGTACAATATTGTTTTTAGATAATATATTTGATGCATTAAGAAAATATCAAATCCAAATTAAGACCACTAAATGGCAGTTTAGAATGTTCTCAAATATTTATGAAATATTATAGAATTGTTTATAGAAAGAATGAACTCCTTATGAAGGAGCATTCGGACTCAAACTTCATAAGTGATATTGAGTATAATATGCAAATATTAGATTCATTAAACTTTAATTAAGGAGCTTTATGTTCAAATATTACAAATAAAAGGTTATAGTAGATTCAATGAAAAGCATAAGTGCGTCGCCTTGTATAGCGCCGCAATAAAACCAATATATATAAATACAAATGCATAAATTTATAAACAAGCTAGGAGTGATTCCAAGTATTGAGAATACTACATCATTGTTATATGATAACCATGTAATAATATGAGCTCACCAGAAGCCAAAAAACCATACTCTAAAGAGTTCCACATGATAAAGGCACATTATCTCTATCGGAGAGAGTCGATTAGTGGAGTAGATAATTAAACAACGTAGCAGATCCATTCATGAAGGGACTAGCTCGATTAGTTTTCATCAAACTGGTCGAAGGGATGGGATATATATTACCAAATTGGCCCCAAATGCAAGTTAGAGATTGACAGAGTTAGAAGCATGTCTTTAGGGAAATTCTACAATTTACTGTAAATTATTAACTCTATAATAAAATCTCGTTTGAAATAAAAAGTGTTTTTCTTTCTATTATATATTTAATATAATATATTATATTGTTTATTAATTTAGTTTAAGTATATTTAATAGAATATCCATAAATGATATATTTTGTGATAGTAATCACAATGTGTTATAATCATGAGCAATTTATCATAATATAATAAACACATCGTTTTAAATATTCTAAGATAAGATGTATCAAGACTAGATATCGATACATCTATTTAGACTAGAGTACGTAACGCTCTTCAAATATTGGGCAGTGTATTACTCATGGTTGTTGGGGGTACCAAGGGGTTACGTGCTGATAGTTATTAGATAACTGTGGAACGACTCATTTGATAGTTTGTATTGGTTAATATAACTAAGGTCAAACAGAAAATATTGATGTGACAACGTTATACAATTCTTTCGACTTGAGAATACTATCAAGCTTCGATGTAGAAACTTCGGTTTGATTATAGTTAAATCATGTAATGACGTCCATCGAACGACTATAGTTGGATCGAGTTTAAGCAATGGAAGTGAAACACTATTCAATGGAGAATTCATCTCCTTGGTTATATGAGATTAGTATCATGGTCAACTAAAGTTAGTATCAAACTCTTTCTCTCTCTACTATTTAAACATCCTTAACCCCTCTTTTAGATTACTCCTTTTATTTCCTACTACATCCTCCTTTGATCAAAAATTGCAGCCCCTACATTCTTTAAGTCAAGCTTTAAAACACAAGATCGAATCATAATTTCAACACCGGCGCGTAGTGCTTTAAGTCTCGTAGCTCTCTTCATAAGGATTTGAATTCAGATTCAATCGGAGTTAATCAAATTCGGCATCCAATGTGTAATCTTTAGGCTATAATAAGGTAATACCTTTGTTTACATTATATATATACATATATTCATCATTTAATTCATGTATAGTTAGATCGAATATATTATCGCGAATCCCTATATATGTGTGCTATCAACCTAGGATGTGAATATATATATATATATGTATTGTAATATATATATATATGTATGTATGTATGTATGTATGTATATGCATGCACAATTTTATAATTATAGTTTATATCACATTAAATTATATATATATATGCGCATACAATTTTATAATTATAATTTATATGACATTATATATATATATATATATATATATATTAGATAACACATATGTATATGGAGGGGCTAGCATGTCGTTGCAGTGTAAATCCCAACATTTAGATTGGGGCATGTTAAACCATGCACACGGTATATGTTGCACATGCACGTGCACGTACACATGTATATGATACGCATGTACATATTATATTATATAAATATAATATCATAATAAAATTTTATTTACAAATTAAATAAACTATTGATTTTATTCGAAATTAATTTATATCAATCTAAATAAATTTAGATTTCATAGGTTTAATAAGATCCAAAATGACTTTTTTTATCCACTACAAGCTGGCTCAGTTCCAACAATATCCAAATGGGTGCCCCCACCTATCCCTTTTTTTACGAGCACATCAAAAACCTCCGAGTGTTGATGATCCCTTTGCAAATGTTTCCATGGTCAAAATCCAATCTCCATCCCATTTCATTCACTTATATAGTAGATTACATCCCTCATTCTACCTATAAGTTCCTATCCTTGAACTTGTCCTTATAGGTCATCATCGCAACTCCATTGCCGAGTCACCATCGTCGTAACACCCTAGACATTCTTTCCTAAGTCATAGAGTTTCTGTGTCAAAGTTGCGAAGTCATCTTGTCGAAGCATCACATCCTCGCTTCACCTCCAAAATCATTATACGTCATGTCATAACGTCGAATCCAAAGGTCGAACAAACAAACAAACATTGCACGAACCCCGAAGTCCATGCCTTAACTCCCCCTTGGACCCAACATGTCATCATCGACATTATTCATGTCGATACTGACTTGATTAAGTTGGTACCGACATGATTACTTAACCATTTTTGGTTAAGTTCCATTTCCCCTAAAACCTCTCATCTTTCCTAAGTGCCTCGAAGTCTTCTCTCCACTTTCCCGAAGCCGTCGCACCCTCGCTTCGAAGTGAATCAAGTCGGTACTGAGTTGATGCCTTAACCAAAATTTACTTTAGTCCACACTCCAAAACCGCTCATTGAGCTAAGCCTTCTCTAAAGTTTTCTAATCCAAGTCTCAAAGTAGCCACGTAAATTCCTCTAAGCCATCATGTCAGTACGAAGAACTCTTTCTAGGCCGAAAATTCTCTAAGTCCTAAAGTGGAAACCTCTCGTCATTTATCCTTTGCCCAAAACCAAGTTCCTACGCATCCGAAGTTCTGCATCACTTTCCCGAAGCAAGGCATCAAATCCACCCACCATCGACATGTTTTTACACCACCACCAAGATAATTCCAACTTCTCCAAAACACGATCATTCCTCACCTAAATTCCATGTGACTTGTTTAGTAGCTCCCATAGACCTCTAAGAACGACATACTTCGATTGCATCATGTGTTGAGCAAGTTTGCTCATCGATTCATACAAATTATGACCACTCTCATATCATATAAAAACGAATCAAAGGCACAACAAATGAATACATACAACCAATATGCAACATTCATACAACATTATAAAGCAATCCAAGCAATATCAAAGCACTTATATTATCATAGGTCTACCATGCACATAAATGACGACTTGTGTTACAAAATGGTCAAAAACGAATCAAATTGCATATTTATCCTTTTAAACTTAGTTTAAGGATGTTACTAAAGTTAAATCTAGGTTAAAAACATTTTAACATCAAAAACTATCTTGAAAGCATCACTTTTGTTATATTAACTAACATAGAATAGTGAGAGATGCAAAATCACCCACTTAAGCACCAAAATGCATGAAAATCAATGCAAACCAGATGCGAATAGCAACCTTCATGAATTGCAAGATGCCCAAACAGTAAGTTATCTAACCCCTTCGTTAATTACCCCTTAATGACGTGATCCGGCTAACTAAAATAAGGAGAAAGGGTGTATTTTGGTTAAAAATGAATTAATAAAGGTTTGACTCGGTTTTATAAAGTGAGAAAAATGATTAGGAACCATCCCATCTCCACGATTAGGCATAAATCCCGAAATGGGTTAATGGACCTAACCCGAACCTAATTAGTTACCCACCAATCTAGCTAGAAACTATCCAAAATTCTAACGGTTATATCTCCTAATTGGTAAGTCCAAAAAACTGTTATGACCACTTTATGAAAAGAGAAACCATCATATCTTTCCAATGGAAGTGGTCTCGACCACTAATTCAACTTCTATCAAAAGTTATAGGCCTTACAATTTTTCTGGATCAAAATCATTCAATAAAATTTCTAAGGGTCAAAATGTCACAGCTCAACGTTACCCAAAATTATAGTATCATACAACCCAATATGAATTAAAAATAATATTTTATGATTTTCCGATATCTAAAACATGGGTCGTTATAAAGTAGATGTCAATTAAAATATCAGGAAATAATAATATGTTCAAGTACTATCAAAAAGTATGATAGATTGAAATATGATTAAACTTACTGTTTTTAAATCATCATTGTTGATTAAGAGAATTCTTATCAACAAATAATATTACAAAGAACTTGTTCATAAAATTTTGTTAGTTTGTTTATATGTAACACTTTTTTGTGTATATCCTCTTGACATATAAATACAAAAGTTGGTTTATTGGTTTATTTCTTTATGGGGAAGGTAATATAACTCGCAAGCTTTGGTTTCATTTATATTTCAAAAATTGGACATAGAAGTTAAAAAAGGTGATCATAAACAGAAGAAGAAGAAAATGTACCAGTCTAAACGAAGATGTAATTAAGTCAAAAAGATATCTGAATGAAGTTGGAAAGAATGAAATAATGTAGAGTCATGCTAAATGCACCACATTACAGACTTCATTTTACCCTCGGGTCAGTCTAGCTAAACAAATTAGTTTACAAGGATAAGCGATAATATGAACATAAGGCAAGGTGATAATCTTCTCAAGTGAGAAGGAATAATTCAAGGGTATATGATTACTTCACATGGCATAATTAAGTAGGTATAGTAATTTCAAAATCTCCAAAATTTGGCTAGTCTACCGATAGACATCATGGCCTTAAAACATTTCAGACTTGGGTATTGTGTTGCCGATGCATTTTTATGTTCTTTTTCCATCCGACTTTTGACTTTTACTTCATGTTTTTGTGATATTTCTAAAATGTTTTGAGGCCATGATGTCTATCAGTAGACTAGCCAAATTTTAGAGAATTTGGAATTACTATACCTACTTAATTATGCCACGTGAAGTAATCATATACCCTTGAATTATTCCTTCTCACTTGAGAAGATTATCACATTGTCTTATGCTCATATTATCGCTTATCCTTGTAAACTGATTTGTTTAGCTAGACATTCAAAACGGTATAACAAACCACTCACAAGACTCATAACGAGTGCGGAATGCAGTAAGAGTAACGCTATCCTTCGCGACTCGTAGCTCATGGAAAATCGGTGTACTACGATCAAAAATTAAATGTAGAAAAATATACTACCATCGACAACGTACTACCGAACTTTGCAATAAATGATTAGCAGTACACTATCAACTGAAACTTAGAGTATAATCGAACACTTAATGGGATATTTAAGCCTACACGCTTATAACTAGAAACCATTAGGTGTAAGCCCCTTCCATTTATCAAATACACAAAACATCCATATGTTTTAAATAATTTACAAAAATTCCCAAAAAAACCCTACCCACCTGTGCACAGTTCTATATCATGTACTCTCTCTCACTCGGTCTATCTTCTCCCTGAATAAAACATACTTGATCAATCATCATTTTCTTCTAATATTGAGAAATCCACCAAAAAATCAATTAATCTCTCTCACTCTCTTCGACTCGCAATTCATTCAATGTTTAATTTCAAAAACTCAATTAGATCAACAACACATCACAAAATTCGAAAGCTAAGTCGGTTGAATTTAGAAAATAATACAAAAATGGTAAAAGCTTGCACACATTCCGAAGGAGGCAAAAAATGTACCAAAATCACAATTATTGCAGACTATTGTGAAGAGCACTTACTATCTGCTATGCAGCTATCAATTGCCAAGCAAATATGTGCATGATTAAAATTTGCCAGCCATAGACATAAAAATCCAAAACACAAATTGGCAAAATACAAATTAACTTTTAAAAAATTCTTTTTCTAGGTCATAAAAAACATATATGACAAGAAAATATGAAAGAGAGAAGATGAAAATGACTTAAATAGGCATTTCAACTTGTCATAGAGATGTCTAAAAATTGATTAGAACGAGGCTTGAGCAAAATACATTGAAGAAGAAAGATAATTTGGGAATGCAAAGAAGAAACGCGACTATAAGAAAATCGATGAAGAAGAACGAGAGCTATGGAGAAAAGCTACAAAGAAAGCGATGAAGAAAAAAAGACGACAGGACAGATCTGGAAATAAAATAAATGGAACAGAAACAAGAATGTAAAATATGTTATAAAATTGAGAGTGGTCTATGAAGATATTTTTATAAAATAAGGATATACACTAATTACTATATACTTAAACGTGGTTAGCACTGCTCCTAATCTTTATGTTTACTAATAATTGGCATAGAAACATAATATTTTGGTTCGATTGTGAATTTCCAAAGATTCCCTCATATGCACATGTGAGTTCAAGATTTTGACTCACGCTTTGAATAAATATTAACATATATTTTGAAATGGAAAATTTATATATAAATAAGTGATAAGTTCGAATCCTAGTATTAGCGAAATATTCGTAGTTTTTTCTGTACCTTTTCAACTTATGTATATTGAAAATCATATATGCATACATATTTTTTTTTACATATATATTTATACCTACGTATTCATTTTTTTTTCTTTACCTTCTCAACTTATGTATATTAAAAACTACACGCACATATATAGGGAAGAGTTTCACTACACCCCATTTACACCTCTTTTATTTTTCGACCTACAAATTTCAAAATTGAACGAAAACTTGTAGATATGTTCTTACATAACTTAAGATAATCTTTACAATATTTGGTCTAATTTGAGTAATACTAATATGTTTCAAATCATATTTCAAATCAACGGTTAAAATAAGTGTTTTAATGGACAATATTTGTAAAGACCCGCAAATCCGTCTTCCGAAAACTCGACACTGATACGCCCACTGTACCAAATTGTCGAATAATCGAATGGCGGAAACGCGAAACTTTAGGGTTAGAAGAAGAGGTAGAAGAAAAGATAGAAGAAAAAGAAAGAAGAATAACACAGAAAACACAGAACAGGAACAATATCAGAATCTCACCTATCGCAGCGGAACAATATATAATAGATAAATCAATAATCTTTAAAACAAAAGACTATATCGGTTTATACATACATCAATCATCAGAGTTTACAACAATGGACAGTTATATAAACTTGTCCTCATACAGAATACACAGCGGAATAAATAACAAGTACGATAGTACGCTTCGCCATCCAGCTCATCTCCAAAGCTCCAGAATATCCAGAATCCTGAAAAAATAACTCTAGGCTGCCCGTGTGGAAAATTATGGGCACCCAGAGTTTAGGAAGGGAACAATAAACTCCAGGTCAGTCATGGTGACTGGTGTGAGATCGTAAAACAGTTATTTTCGCAAAGAAAATAAAACAACTTCGCAATGCTTTTGGAAAATGAAACTACCATAAGGCCTCCCACCACACACACAATGCAAACGCAGAATTGGAGGAGATTTCCCCTTATGATAGTCAAAAATGCTTACTACGCAAAATCAATTGATATTATTATTAATGTCTAGTGTGGAAAACATTTCGAAAGTATAATATCAATCTTAGCCAACATACAACAATTGTTGTATGTCTACTATAGCTACTATGTTCAGTAGCAGGTTACCGCCACATTCCATAGCAGGTAATACAATTAAAAATCGTACGGGGTTCGTATTGTTTCTTTGGATTTCCAACAAATGATCAGGCTAAGGAACTTCCTTACACCGAAATAGAACGCCTCTGGAAAGACGCCCCGGATCCTAATCGGATCTCCGCAAACAAAAGGCCGACGCTACCTCACGCTCTAACCGAGCTGTAACTAGGTAACTAACACACGAGCTATGCCATCCCCCGGTCGTTACCGACCTTTATCCGAGGATCCTCAATCGAAAAGCAACAGCCGCAAAATATAATCCACATAGGTAAAATATCTGGGCTCCATACCATGATACCACCTTTTATCCAGAAGGAAATGGCATACCCTAGGGGCGCTACCCCTACAAACCTTTTGCCGCACATTCCTGTTTCGACCATTACCGGGTTGTGAGGCTCGACGAAGTCTCGTCCACAAAACTACGCTTTTTCACAAAGCCACGCTTTTTCACAAAGCCACGCTTTGATCCACAAATGATCATCAGCACTTCGTGTGCCACATTACCAAATTGGGAATGTATCACTAGTAACCATCAACTACATAACCTCTGAGCTCGTACGTCTCAAAGAAGGGTGTTAAGCTAAGAGAATAAATTCTCCGCCACCAACAGAAATGTATTTGATAGAAATCATCTTTACATCTCAAAGTGTAACGTCAGACACACATCCATACAAGTCCGTTCCGGGATCGAACGGAACCGAAGGCACTTCCAAAGAAGCCCTTGCAATCCGGATATTCACTAATCACGTCCGAACTTCCCATCACAAAAAGAGTGATATAAATCTCTATACCGGAGCAACTCGGTGCAGAGACATTCGACAGGTTGTCCTTTCATTTTCACAAATATCCGGTCTTCACACCGGTCTTCAAATGCTATCCATTCGCGACGTATCACTATTCGGAACGGGTTATATGACACAAAGGTCCTCTCCCGGCTTAACCGAATAATGAGCGTTTGTTTTAAAAACAAATCAAGTGTCATTTCAAAGACAAATATTGATAGTTGGTTCTTTAACTATCAATAACATTCATAACAAACATCCAATTCAAATAATTTTTCCCAAATTATTAAATTTCAAATCTTTTCACAAGATATACATATTTCCACACTTCACATTTGAAAATCAATTTCAAATCATATTTCATACTTCACGTTTGAAAATTCAATTTCAAATCATATTTCATACTTCACGTTTGAAAATTAATTTCAAATCATATTTCATACTTCACGTTTGAAAATTAATTTCAAATCATATTATGGTTCATTTAAACCAATTTGATAAATCCTTATCGATTTATTTCAAATTTACATTTCAAATTTGTAAATTTATTTCCACACTTCATCACTTTGAAAACCCGATTTCAAACCATATTTTCCACACTTTAAAAATAAATCAATATTTATTTTTAAAACAAATTTCCCTTTCCTTTACATATTCTATTCGGAATTTACATTCCTAAAAATCCACTTTTACCCGATTTTCAAATCGTTTTCCAAATATTCATTTCAACCCCGAATCAACTTCCCAATTGATTTCTAAATTTTATTTCAAATTCCAAATCGAATTTCAAATTGATTTCTGAATTTACTTCAACGCCGAATCACCTTTCGAATTGATTTTAACTTTTAATCCCAATTACCAAATCATTTTACAAATCGATTCCCAAATTTATTTTCAACACCAAATCAATTTTTCATTCAACATTAAATAAGTTTTCATATCGATTCCTCAAAGATTTATTTTAAATACTCAATCAATTATCACTTTGATTTCAAATAAATTTATCTCCTTTAAAACAAATTCTTTTATTTTCCCAAACCATCTAAAATTCAATTTTAATTTCAAAAATCCAATTTCATTTATTTCTGGTATCCAACGATACCAAAAACACATTCGGCTAAATTTTAGCTCTCAATACATTCAATCACAGATATAATCATCTACAGATTATAAATAACCAATCAAACAACATATGAAATCAATTCAAATGTTTTGAGGAATCCTGTTGGATCCCTCCAACCTGTTTCCCTGCATCCACAGATGTTAGCACAATACCAATTCCACTTCGAGGTGGAATATCGCGGTATATGGGTTTTTATAAAAATCCGCTTACTAACGGCGCAATAGGGTCTCATCCGCTATACGAGGCGGGAAATCAATCAATCCAATATATACATATGCCAATATGTATATATTATATTGCTATATATATAGATATATCCTACTATATCTAATACACATTCAAACAGTCAATCAAATCAATAACTGAAAATTTCCACTTTTCAAATTTGAGTGAGAAGATCTCACCTTCAATTTGCAATCCATTTTCCATTTCCGACTTGATTCTCGATCTCTTTTAGACCTCATTGTCGCACTACCGAGCCACACGTGAGGCGAACCACCATCGATTTGCTACAGTCGCCATCACGAACTCGCCTCCAGACGAAGCTCGCACGTACCTCATCATCGCCACCACGGCCCGCTGCTCACAAAGACTCCAAAACTCAGATCGCCGAACCACTTCGTCAGTGCTCGTCCTTCCGAACCTAGCCAACATCAACGGCAGATATCGACCCTCCCATCACGTTTCTGCCATTGCGACCACATCTTGCTTTCGACACTTCCTCGCGTTACTTCGACGCTTCCTCCCCAGATCGCGAAATGCCTGCCTCGATCGTTGCTTCGATCGAGCTCGCGAAACCCCAGGAGCCCTCGAACGAAACTTCTCTACCGGCCCACACTCCAGGCGAGCCACCACATCACCGAAACAAAATGCGACATCTGCAGAGCTATGCCGCAAGTGCCCTAGTCGCGATGGCCATCTCAATGCCGCTCCACACCTGACTTCGACTCCAGGTGCTTCTCGTCGAGCTCGATTCAAATCTTCACATCGGCTACAAAATCGAGCCCAAATTGCAAACCCTAGTCGATGCCCCACGTCGACACTCGAACGCGGCTGCCATTTGAACTCTCGGTTATCATTTTTTTTTATAAAGGAGCGACTGATTCGATTTTTCGTTTTGATTTCATTTAGAAAAAATAGAGGAAGCTGCAGTTCTTTTTCTCTCTGGCGAAACAGGAATGAGAAAACGAGGTTTCGTTTTAAACTTCGGCCTTGTTTTATTGAAGAAGAATGGCAGCCATTAATTTTCTTCGGCCATTTAATTTTTGATTTTGAACGAAATGATATGCTTTTTGGAACTGCTCGCGTGATAGAGAAACAGAAGGGGAGACAAGGGTACGCGATGTTCAGGGAATAGGTCTGCTAAATACATATCTAGGGTGGCTGATGTTGACCAATTTTCAAAGTTTAAATTCAAATCGAATTCAGTTTAAACTTCAACGCGTTTTCTTAACGTACGCTCACACGGCAAGTCCGAAAAATACGAAATTTGAAACCCGGTAATAATTCAATATTCCGGATCCAATGGAACTGGTTTCGTCGAATTCCGAGACTGCTCCCCGGAACGTTATTTTCCAATTCAATTTAAACGATAGAATTTCAAAACTGAACAAAGCACTTCCAAATTCAATTTTGAAAGTTCCATTACCTTCAGAATTATCAATATAAATTTTTTAAGACTTCATATTATTTTTAATCAGCTCAAAACTGAAGATTCAAATTTTTACCCAGTTGCAATAATTAAATTCAATAATTTAATCGCCAAATTCATCTGATATTTGAATTTCAAATTAAATTATCATTTGAATATTTAAACTCAACTAAATATTCACATTTTAAATGTCAAAAATTCAGGGTCGTTACAAACTTCCCCCCTTAAAAGAATTTCGTCCCGAAATTACAAGTTAGGAAAAATGATCCTTAACTCATCTACTATTTTTCACAATCCAATAGTTTTGTCAACTTATCAAAACAATCTTTTTATTAAAGATTCGTTATCAATTCAACTAAATTTCCCACTTTAATTATAAGTTTCAAACAACATTGTTTCCTTAACAATTCAAATTTAAATTCAAATTCAAATTCTAAACTTTCAAAATTTTCTCAAAATTTTTCTAACACCCGATATTTTCGAAAAATTTCGCCAGCGTCTCCTTTGCGCGGCTAATACGGTACGACTACAAAACGTCCCTACGGACTCTCAGATCTCAAAAGAAAACAAAATGCCAAGTGGCAAAATCAGAATCTCATCAAATTTCATACTGAAATTCAAATACGTACCTTTTTGTCGAGCAATTCAAATTTATTTTTGAAATCAAAATTCCAATTCCTGTATACACCTGTATATATCCTACTAGCCATAATATCTAGTTACAATATTCAAATCATTTTGCAAATTCCATTACACAATTTTCAATGTATGCTTCTTATACATTTTTACTTCACTATTGAAGTTACATATCTATTTTCATTCAATTTTGCATTTCCAATTTCATTTGAATTCAATTGACAATTTCAATTCAATTTGGAATTCATTTTATCTTCCAATTTTCATCCAGATTTTCATTTTGAATTTTTTTTACTTGAATTCGATTCATCTTCTAATTTCGAATATTGAGTTTTATTCACTTTTATCTCAATTCCCATTTGAAATCACTTAAAAGTCCTTTTAAAAATGGATATGGAAAGCACGTTCTCCCATGGATTACAGTTACTCGGCGGTTTCGCTACTATCCCAGTAGAATCGCTCGTAATCTGTAGATTTCTCATCTCTTAAATTTCGCCATGGTTGTTGCCATAGATCGTAGTTCACACGGCAGTTACACCACTATCTCAGTGGAATCGCTTGTAACCATAGGCATCTCGCCCCTCGAATTTCGCTGTGGCATACGTCGTGATCAATCAATATGATCCCATCACGATCAAACGGATACTCATACTGAGTTCCAACACCTTCATAATTTTTCAATGGAAGGTACTTTTTCATATCCTTAGTTTAGAAAACATGTCATATATGTATAGTACTTCATTTCCAATTGATTCCATTCAATTTTAATTGGCATTTCATATTCACATTCACTAACCTAGAATATTTTCAATATCAAATTTACTTAAGAATTTCACACTTATTTCTTAAGTTCAATACAAGTATTTTCCATACTTTTGATATTAATTTTCAATTACCACTTATATTTAAACTGGATTACCAATTCCATATAAATCCAATCAATATTTCATTTATAACTATTGAATTCAATTCGTTTCAAACCTTATTCATTTGGTCAATCTCAATTAGCTTCACTTACAAATTTTAGTTTAATACATCACTTCGTTTTCCACAAATCAAATTCAATTCCAGTTCTATTTACTTACAAATTCAAAATGAATTTTAACACTCAATTTCATTTTCTTGCACTTGCAGTTGCAAATTTATTTATTCATTCACAAATTCATTCATATTCAATTTGAATCTCATTCCAATCAGATTTCAAATAATTTATAAGTTATCAAACTTATTTACATTCCATTAATGAATTTATTTTCAAATATTTCTCTGGAATCCCATTTCAATTTGTAAATTAGATTTACGATTCACATTCCCAAATCTCATTCGTATATGAATTTTATTTACTTATCTTTCAATTCATATTTATAAATTTCATTTGTCAAATGAGTTTATCTCCAAATCTTTGGTTATTATTTGAATTTCTTATTCAATTCCATATATCAATGATAATACTTCAATATTATCTCTTCCTAACAACCAAGCATCCATATACTATTATAATTTATAGAAAATCATTTCTTTTCTATACAAAAATAGTTTTGGGCAAAATTATTTCATTTACCCTATTTAAAACAATACTGTGTCGGTTTATCTTGTTTAAGAGTTTAGAAACCCCTATCGATTACAGTTGGCCACCCTGCATCGACCAGAATCTATAAACAATCAACCGATAAGTCAACACAATACAAAACAAATTTTGTATTCACTAACAAATACGCACTCATATCTATTATTACACTCACACTCATTCTAGAGTACTACTGACTCTATCTCTAATGAGTAACACCCAACAGAGCAGGGTTGTCGCTTAACCGGATGCTCTGATACCACTTGTAAAGACCCGCAAATCCGTCTTCCGAAAACTCGACACTGATACGCCCACTGTACCAAATTGTCGAATAATCGAATGGCGGAAACGCGAAACTTTAGGGTTAGAAGAAGAGGTAGAAGAAAAGATAGAAGAAAAAGAAAGAAGAATAACACAGAAAACACAGAACAGGAACAATATCAGAATCTCACCTATCGCAGCGGAACAATATATAATAGATAAATCAATAATCTTTAAAACAAAAGACTATATCGGTTTATACATACATCAATCATCAGAGTTTACAACAATGGACAGTTATATAAACTTGTCCTCATACAGAATACACAGCGGAATAAATAACAAGTACGATAGTACGCTTCGCCATCCAGCTCATCTCCAAAGCTCCAGAATATCCAGAATCCTGAAAAAATAACTCTAGGCTGCCCGTGTGGAAAATTATGGGCACCCAGAGTTTAGGAAGGGAACAATAAACTCCAGGTCAGTCATGGTGACTGGTGTGAGATCGTAAAACAGTTATTTTCGCAAAGAAAATAAAACAACTTCGCAATGCTTTTGGAAAATGAAACTACCATAAGGCCTCCCACCACACACACAATGCAAACGCAGAATTGGAGGAGATTTCCCCTTATGATAGTCAAAAATGCTTACTACGCAAAATCAATTGATATTATTATTAATGTCTAGTGTGGAAAACATTTCGAAAGTATAATATCAATCTTAGCCAACATACAACAATTGTTGTATGTCTACTATAGCTACTATGTTCAGTAGCAGGTTACCGCCACATTCCATAGCAGGTAATACAATTAAAAATCGTACGGGGTTCGTATTGTTTCTTTGGATTTCCAACAAATGATCAGGCTAAGGAACTTCCTTACACCGAAATAGAACGCCTCTGGAAAGACGCCCCGGATCCTAACCGGATCTCCGCAAACAAAAGGCCGACGCTACCTCACGCTCTAACCGAGCTGTAACTAGGTAACTAACACACGAGCTATGCCATCCCTCGGTCGTTACCGACCTTTATCCAAGGATCCTCAATCGAAAAGCAACAACCGCAAAATATAATCCACATAGGTAAAATATCTGGGCTCCATACCATGATACCACCTTTTATCCAGAAGGAAATGGCATACCCTAGGGGCGCTACCCCTACAAACCTTTTGCCGCACATTCCTGTTTCGACCATTACCGGGTTGTGAGGCTCGACGAAGTCTCGTCCACAAAACTACGCTTTTTCACAAAGCCACGCTTTTTCACAAAGCCACGCTTTGATCCACAAATGATCATCAGCACTTCGTGTGCCACATTACCAAATTGGGAATGTATCACTAGTAACCATCAACTACATAACCTCTGAGCTCGTACGTCTCAGAGAAGGGTGTTAAGCTAAGAGAATAAATTCTCCGCCACCAAGAGAAATGTATTTGATAGAAACCAGCTTTACATCTCAAAGTGTAACATCAGACACACATCCATACAAGTCCGTTCCGGGATCGAACGGAACCGAAGGCACTTCCAAAGAAGCCCTTGCAATCCGGATATTCACTAATCACGTCCGGACTTCCCATCACAAAAAGAGTGATATAAATCTCTATACCGGAGCAACTCGGTGCAGAGACATTCGACAGGTTGTCCTTTCATTTTCACAAATATCCGGTCTTCACACCGGTCTTCAAATGCTATCCATTCGCGACGTATCACTATTCGGAATGGGTTATATGACACAAAGGTCCTCTCCCGGCTTAACCGAATAATGAGCGTTTGTTTTAAAAACAAATCAAGTGTCATTTCAAAGACAAATATTGATAGTTGGTTCTTTAACTATCAATAACATTCATAACAAACATCCAATTCAAATAATTTTTCCCAAATTATTAAATTTCAAATCTTTTCACAAGATATACATATTTCCACACTTCACATTTGAAAATCAATTTCAAATCATATTTCATACTTCACGTTTGAAAATTCAATTTCAAATCATATTTCATACTTCACGTTTGAAAATTAATTTCAAATCATATTTCATACTTCACGTTTGAAAATTAATTTCAAATCATATTATGGTTCATTTAAACCAATTTGATAAATCCTTATCGATTTATTTCAAATTTACATTTCAAATTTGTAAATTTATTTCCACACTTCATCACTTTGAAAACCCGATTTCAAACCATATTTTCCACACTTTAAAAATAAATCAATATTTATTTTTAAAACAAATTTCCCTTTCCTTTACATATTCTATTCGGAATTTACATTCCTAAAAATCCACTTTTACCCGATTTTCAAATCGTTTTCCAAATATTCATTTCAACCCCGAATCAACTTCCCAATTGATTTCTAAATTTTATTTCAAATTCCCAATCGAATTTCAAATTGATTTCTGAATTTACTTCAACGTCGAATCACCTTTCGAATTGATTTTAACTTTTAATCCCAATTACCAAATCATTTTACAAATCGATTCCCAAATTTATTTTCAACACCAAATCAATTTTTCATTCAACATTAAATAAGTTTTCATATCGATTCCTCAAAGATTTATTTTAAATACTCAATCAATTATCACTTTGATTTCAAATAAATTTATCTCCTTTAAAACAAATTCTTTTATTTTCCCAAACCATCTAAAATTCAATTTTAATTTCAGAAATCCAATTTCATTTATTTCTGGTATCCAACGATACCAAAAACACATTCGGCTAAATTTTAGCTCTCAATACATTCAATCACAGATATAATCATCTACAGATTATAAATAACCAATCAAACAACATATGAAATCAATTCAAATGTTTTGAGGAATCCTGTTGGATCCCTCCAACCTGTTTCCCTGCATCCACAGATGTTAGCACAATACCAATTCCACTTCGAGGTGGAATATCGCGGTATATGGGTTTTTATAAAAATCCGCTTATTAACGGCGCAATAGGGTCTCATCCGCTATACGAGGCGGGAAATCAATCAATCCAATATATACATATGCCAATATGTATATATTGCTATATATATAGATATATCCTACTATATCTAATACACATTCAAACAGTCAATCAAATCAATAACTGAAAATTTCCACTTTTCAAATTTGAGTGAGAAGATCTCACCTTTAATTTGCAATCCATTTTCCATTTCCGACTTGATTCTCGATCTCTTTTAGACCTCATTGTCGCACTACCGAGCCACACGTGAGGCGAACCACCATCGATTTGCTACAGTCGCCATCACGAACTCGCCTCCAGACGAAGCTCGCACGTACCTCATCATCGCCACCACGGCCCGCTGCTCACAAAGACTCCAAAACTCAGATCGCCGAACCACTTCGTCAGTGCTCGTCCTTCCGAACCTAGCCAACATCAACGGCAGATATCGACCCTCCCATCACGTTTCTGCCATTGCGACCACATCTTGCTTTCGACACTTCCTCGCGTTACTTCGACGCTTCCTCCCCAGATCGCGAAATGCCTGCCTCGATCGTTGCTTCGATCGAGCTCGCGAAACCCCAGGAGCCCTCGAACGAAACTTCTCTACCGGCCCACACTCCAGGCGAGCCACCACATCACCGAAACAAAATGCGACATCTGCAGAGCTATGCCGCAAGTGCCCTAGTCGCGATGGCCATCTCAATGCCGCTCCACACCTGACTTCGACTCCAGGTGCTTCTCGTCGAGCTCGATTCAAATCTTCACATCGGCTACAAAATCGAGCCCAAATTGCAAACCCTAGTCGATGCCCCACGTCGACACTCGAACGCGGCTGCCATTTGAACTCTCGGTTATCATTTTTTTTTATAAAGGAGCGACTGATTCGATTTTTCGTTTTGATTTCATTTAGAAAAAATAGAGGAAGCTGCAGTTCTTTTTCTCTCTGGCGAAACAGGAATGAGAAAACGAGGTTTCGTTTTAAACTTCGGCCTTGTTTTATTGAAGAAGAATGGCAGCCATTAATTTTCTTCGGCCATTTAATTTTTGATTTTGAACGAAATGATATGCTTTTTGGAACTGCTCGCGTGATAGAGAAACAGAAGGGGAGACAAGGGTACGCGATGTTCAGGGAATAGGTCTGCTAAATACATATCTAGGGTGGCTGATGTTGACCAATTTTCAAAGTTTAAATTCAAATCGAATTCAGTTTAAACTTCAACGCGTTTTCTTAACGTACGCTCACACGGCAAGTCCGAAAAATACGAAATTTGAAACCCGGTAATAATTCAATATTCCGGATCCAATGGAACTGGTTTCGTCGAATTCCGAGACTGCTCCCCGGAACGTTATTTTCCAATTCAATTTAAACGATAGAATTTCAAAACTGAACAAAGCACTTCCAAATTCAATTTTGAAAGTTCCATTACCTTCAGAATTATCAATATAAATTTTTTAAGACTTCATATTATTTTTAATCAGCTCAAAACTGAAGATTCAAATTTTTACCCAGTTGCAATAATTAAATTCAATAATTTAATCGCCAAATTCATCTGATATTTGAATTTCAAATTAAATTATCATTTGAATATTTAAACTCAACTAAATATTCACATTTTAAATGTCAAAAATTCAGGGTCGTTACAATATTCGACTTAAAATTTTGAACATGTTAGGAGTGTCCAAATGATCTCATTTTTCATGGACATGATGTTTATATTGTAGATTAAAAATTCCCAAAGTTTCATTTTATTTGGAATAGCGTAGCAACGAAAACCATAGAGGTGTAAAATAAGGTGTAGTGAAAGTGAGGTATAGCGGACCCTTAACCATATATATATGTGTGTGTGTGCGCACGGGCGCGCGCACGTGTGCGCGTGTGTGCGCGAGTGCGCACATATATATGTTTATGTATGTATGTATATAAATGTGTGTATGCACACATACATACATATGTGTATGTAGACACACACAAGAGAAACCTAACTTTTAATTTTTTTTTGATTATCTCGTGCAAAATAAAGCGGGTGCATTGAACCTATCTTGAAAATTTGTACATGGAAAATAGTCCTTGCTAAACGTAGAGAATTCAGCTTATATAAAGTGCAGTATTATTCACATCTAGAAAAATGCTTCTGTCTTCCAAAACTAAAGGTCACCATACAACTTTCGGTTACCTGCTTCCTAATGCTAACTATTATTTTATTTTAGGTAAACAAGCACCAAAATATTTCAAAACACAATAGTTATCTCTTCTATTTCCTAAACCAAATTCAACTATTTTCAAAATACAGCAAAAATCATATAACATACGCCAAAAATCAAAAATAAAATAATAAAATATATTTTTCTAACCGTATTAAAAAGATTAAATTTTAAATAAATATTTGATCAGTTAAAAAATGGTTTAGTAAATCAACTTGTATGCCTTTTGAAGCATTTGGTCGATCATCTTCTTCCATATTTTCACTATCAAACACCGTTTCTTCGAAACAACAAATGCTTTTTCAATTTGATTGTGATTGGTATCTCCATTTAACAACCGTGGAAAAAAAATAAGGGAACAAACAAAATAACGTTATATGGTAAAACATTATAATTCAATAACTTACATTGAGATTTTAAAATATACAAACTTTATATCCTCCAATTTTGTGTTAACTATGAGGTCATTATTTCATCCTAAAATAACAATAAAGAAACTTTAAATAATAATAATAATTCTAAGATTGATATATAGAAGAAAATAGTTTTAATAAATAAAAAGTAAACTAACCTCTTTATGTTCGTCAAAATTAGAATCATTCATTAAATCTTCACTTGGCTTCATCTATTAGGCAAAAAGAGAATTTTTTTTTTGGCATTAGGGTTTGAATTTTTTTTATGATGTTTTGAATAAGTGTACATGATTTTTTTCAAAGAAAATAAAAGGCTTTAGAGTTGAATGAAAAAATAGATTTTGGTGGTCATAAGCATATAAAAAAAAAAGGCAATAAGCATTTTTCACGGGTGCTAATTATAGCATTATTTATACGAGCGTTACATCACACGCTTTACACATGGATTATTTTTCAATTAAATATGTTTAATTATATTTTTGTGTTGATATAAGGTGTAGTTATTTTTAGTTTTTATTTCTAAGTTGTGTCATCTAGTTTTTTTTGTTTCAAATTTTATTTTATTATTAATTATTAATTAATAAAGAATGGTTTTCTAAAGGAAATCTATTTGTTAGATCTTATTTTTAAGTGATATGATTTGATTTGGTAATATTTATAAAGGGGCATTTTGAATTTGTGAAAAAGGTTTATTTGTTAGATCGTATTTTTAAGGCTCCGCTTGGAAGTTTATTTTCTACCAGTTTTGACTGGTTTTGAACGGCTCTGTAATTCAGATGTTATCATAACCCATGCCTGTAAGTTTTTTTCATACTGGTTGTTGTTGGTTATAAAACTAGTGAAAACCGATACATTGTAATTTTGATGGCAATTCTCAACCCATCAAATTGAGGTGTTTTGATGGGTTATAACATTTTTGTCAATTATACCTCCGCTAATCATATTATAGAACTAACAAAAGTAGAGAATAAATATAAGGTATATATGCAATGTTACTTTAGTGGAAAACGCTCAAAACCGGTGTATGTCAAACTCTCAAGTATGTATTGATCGGTTACAATAACACTTAGGCTCCGCTTGGGAGTTTATTTTCTACCAATTTTGACTGGTTTTGAACGGCTTTGTAATTCAGGTGTTATCATAACTCTTGCTTGTAAGTTTTTTTCCATATTAGTTGTTGTTGGTTATAAAACCAGTGAAAACTGATGCAGTGTAATTTTGATGGCAATTCTCAACTCATCAAATTGAGGTGTTTTGAGAGGTTATAACAGGTATATATGTAATGTTATTTTAGTGGAAAACTCTCAAAACTGGTTGTATGTTAAACTCTCAAGTATGTATTAATCGGTTATAACAACACTTAATGTAAACCAATCAAAACCGCTACGAGCATTTACGGTCAAAACCGGTATTTTCAAAACCTCTCATAATCCGTACTACAAAACTCCAAAGCGGAGCCTTAATGTAAACCAATTAAAACCGCTACGAGTATTTCCGGTCAAAACCGGTACTCTCAAATCCTCTCATTATCGGTGCTACAAAACTCCCAAGAGGAGCCTAAGTGATATTAATATTTGATTTGATAATATTTATATAGGCAAATTTTGAATTGGTAAAGGAAGTTTATTTAGCAGATGGATGCGAGATTTTGATAATATTTGCAAAAGGAGGGTGTTTTTGATAGTGAGGACTGACAACAAAATAACAACTTTTGGGTGCAAATAGGCGATTAACGGCAGGCCTGTAAACGGATGCAATCGGATACGGATAGTGTTGTATCCATATCCGTATCCGAAAAAAAAATCCTTATCCGAATCCGTATCTGATATCCGCGAATATCTATTAAATAATATCTATATCCGTATCCGAGGATATTTTCCATATCCGGCTTAACGAATACGGATATTTCTGGATATTGAAATATCTGAAAATATCCGCATTCAAACTTCAAATGTAACTGAAATTTAACTCAATATACTGCATATTTAATTTGGCTTTAAACAAAAGATGAAAAATTGTAATAATACATCAAATTAACAATAGCTAATTCGATCACATAAAATCCATACGAATACAATAATGATTCATAATTCATCATATAATCCATAGCCTAATTCAATCATACAAAATCATAAAAAACATAAAGCAAATGCATCATACATGTTTTAAATTGTAGCAAATATCATAATTTATCTTAATAGCACACATATAAACTAAAATATTGCGTTCTTTCTCCATGGAGTGGTTGAAGCTTCAAAAGATGACCCTGCAGAAAAATATAAACGTGTATATTAGTTTATAAACAATTAAATTTCATAACTAACCCAAATATAACAAGCAAGAAACCCTTAATTTCATAACTATATTGTGCAAAAATATTCTATGATGTTGTTCTGCTATGGAAAATCCAAGAAAGTGGTTAATGTGTATTGAAATGTGCATTGTGTATGACATAGAACCTTGTACTGTAAATTCATATCATCTGTACAAGTGAAGAAACATAGGCATGCATAAAGATTAGTGAATGTCAAACTCAACTTGGCATGGTGTAGTATGTGAGTAATGCATGCTGCATGCACTATTGCATTGCTTGTTGTAGTACTAAACTCACCTCCTTGTTAATATTGGCCATCTAAATACTAAACCTGAAAAACGTTATCGATTAAATTGATAATGGTTTTCACAAAACAAATGCAGAGGTTATAGAAAGGTTTATGTGATGTGGTTTGTACATGAGTTTTAGTTGTGCTGGGTTGAAGGTGGAGGCTATGTTTGACAGTGACCATTACCCTTTGCGAAGCATGTTTATAACGTAACCATAGCATCATCAACAAACTCGACATGGTGACCTATTAAAAGTTTAAAAACAAAAGAATTAAATCATATATGGAATGGTTATTGTGTTGAAAACATGTAGAAAAATATAATAGTTTTACCAATATCGGATGGCAACCAATCCTTTATACAACTCAAAGCTTCTACAATATCCGAAGATAATGAAGATCTACTCTCGGAAATCAATCTTCCTCCACTACTAAATGATTATTCGGATGCTACGGTTGATATCGGAACGGCTAAAATATCACGAGCGATTCTTGCAAGTATTGGAAAAGTTGGCCCATTGGTTTTCCACCATGTCAAAATATCAAAATTGTCCTCATTTTCACCCATTGGTAACAATTCATCTTCTAAATACTTATCAAGTTCTGTTTTTGAAGCTTGAGAGCTACCACCTTTTTTCTCAACATAATTTCTCCATTTTAAATCCATTTTTGTTCTCTTCTTAGAACCAAAATTAGAAGAATCAAACGTATCAGTATCACACGAAGAATTGTTAGATTGCCCATTAGAAGAAGTCCATTCCATTTCATATAAAGTAAATAGAGAATTCAAAGATTCACGAATTTTTGCAACATGAACTTGTGCACGATCACCATAAACCACATCAAAGAAAAATTCAATATAAGCCAATCTATAACGAGGATCTAAAACCATACCAATACTCATCATTAGATTGCAACTGCTCCAATACTTCTCAAACTTAATTCTCATCTTTTGGAGCATACATTGAATATACTCATGTTCATGTAGCTCCCCAGTCAAAATACTTTCATAGACATCGCAAATGCTTTTAAAATATAAATTAGCCGTAGGATATTTAACACCCGAAAACTTAAGTGTAACTTCATAGAATATTTTCAAACATTCACATATTTCTTTTCCTATTTCCCATTCTTCGTTTGATGGCAACCATTTGTAATCGTGGGTTAAATCAACCAATCGCTCAAATGCCGGACGCATTTCAAGAGCACTTTCAAGCATTAGATATGTTGAATTCCAATATGTTGAAACATCATAAGACACTCCTTTCCCAATTAATCGAGTTTGAGCCAATGCATTTTTCCAATTTTGTTTTCTCATATGTGATGATTTTGTATAATTGACGCTTTCTCTAATTTTTTCAATAAAACCTTGCACCATTTTTAATCCATCTTGAACAATCAAATTTAGTATGTGCGTGCAACAACGCATATGAAATAATTCACCACCAAGAGGCACCGCATTTTTACCAACTAACCATTCTTTTAAATCTCTTATCATTACATCATTATTTGACGCATTATCAACCGTAAGTGCAAATAACTTCTTATCAATATTCCATTGCAATAATTTTGATTTAAGAGAAGCGCTAAGTGCGGACCCTGTGTGTGGAGGGGGCAAATCATAATAAGCGATGACTTTTTTTGTAGTTTCCAATCATTATCAATAAAATGACAAGTTATGCAACAATAGCCTATGTTTTGGTGTTCAGAGGTCCACAAATCTGTAGTGAGGCTAACACGGGTTGACAAGCAATCAAATATCTCTTGTAATTTGCCTCTCATATCATTATAGACTTTTAAAACATCACATCGAACTGTATTTCTAGAAAAGAATTTAACTGTTGGATTAATACTTCTAATATATTCTTGAAAATACGCATGTTCAGTCATGTTAAATGGATAATCATGCTTAGCAACCATACGTGCAAAACACATTCGGCTTCTATGTTGATCAAACTTCCAACTCGATAATTTAATTGGTTTGTTGGGAGAACTTTTGGTAGTCAATAGTTGTTGTCCAGATATTCTTAGACGAGTGAGATTTTTTGGACATGATTTTAGATGATTTTTCAAGTGGGTTGTTCCCATTGAAGTAGCTCCATTAAATAATCTCGAATAATGTTTACAAGTGGCTTTAATAGCACCTTCCACTACTTCTCTATTAAAATCTTTCCATACATTGGATTTCAAAATTCTTACATTTGAAGGTGTGGATTTGTCTACATCCCTAGAAAGGTTTTCAGATACTTGTGTGTTTGGCAAACTAGAGTCTGTAACCATGTTTGAATTGTTTTGATTTTCTTCCACGACTACAACGTCATTACCACAAATATCCTTGTTACTACAGCTTGACGAGGCGTTCGTCATTTTCAAAACTCTACAATACCAAATAAAATATATGTCATTATTATCTAAGTTTATCACAAATACGTCATTTTATCAAAGAAGTCATTTTATCACAATTCACAAATAAATAAATTTCATTGTGCCTAAGTTTCATTACTGTCTAAAATA
Source organism: Allium fistulosum (assembly GCA_030737815.1). Lineage (NCBI taxonomy): Eukaryota > Viridiplantae > Streptophyta > Magnoliopsida > Asparagales > Amaryllidaceae > Allium > Allium fistulosum. Next base: position 642,713,490 of record CM060901.1, read on the forward strand.
AATTTTATTATATCAAATGACCAGATGACTCCTATTTCCAAACTCCACCCATTTTGATGTCTACTATATTGCTCTAATCCCTCTTTTCTTTCTAATTGCTTTGTTATGAAAAATCTCAATTTTGCAAAAACTAATCAGTCCTCACCTGGCTACATTGACTCCATCACTGATATTAAAAAAACGTGAAAATATTATTATTTAGTAACTGATATTTTTTAAATGAAATTTTGATTGCAGGTAAATTGTTGGAAGTAGTTTGTGGTGTACTGTGAGCATTCGGTAAGCAGTTAAAGTTCACCAGATGTTCATTGAAGGATTAATGTGTGAAATATATACCAAAATGGATCATGAAAAAAAGAAAAAAGAATCCCTGAAAACTATTTACTTGAATAAACTCAAAATGGGGCAAAAACGGAGTCCATTGATTATTTGTTTTAATTTTTGTATATAGAACAAAATGTTTTGTTTATTGTTCCGACAAGTATTTTACCCAGATGTAAAATTATTGCAATTGTTCATTGCATTACAATATACTTGTATTTTTGCTCGATTTATTATAATATGTGTAGTATTAAATGTGTTGTTCAGCTATCGTTTTGTTAACAGTTTTAAAGAAAATTTTTAGGATTTACCATTACTTTAAGACTTGAATCTGTTCATTGCAAAAATACAATTACTTTCTTGTTAGTCTTGTTTAACTTTTGTTAGCCAATGGATTAAATAATAAGGATTTACCATTACTTTCTTTTAGAAGAAACAGACTAATTGTATGATCAATCAAAGTAGTAGGATATTTACAAAATTAAATATTGAAGTCAAATACAAGTTCTGCCTGAACTTTGTTCATTCTGCATTCATACAAAGTTCTTAAAATAACCAAAATATATAATAATAATTAAAAAAATAAAAACAAATGCGTACCAGTGATTCGCGATTCGCGATGAGGAGCAAGAAATTGCCGCACAGAAATTGCCAAACAGAAACCGCGATTCGCGATGAGGAGCGGTGTCGCGATGAGAAGCGGCGAGCGGCGAAGCGATGAGGAACGGCGGAGCGATGAGGAGCAGCGGAGAAGGCGATGTCGATTGTGTGGAATCGCGAGTGGAATAAATTACTTCAAAATGAAATGCGGCTGTGGTTTTACCTTTTAGGGTTTTGTTTTACTTTTAATACGGGTAGGTATGTGGTATAGATATAGGCCAAAATACAATCAGACTTGTTTATTTGGAAATTTAAATAGAAAGGAATTGGATGGTTGGATATTTATTATGGATATAAAATAACATATATTAAAATAATAATAAAATAAATTCGAATCAGACAGATATTTATCGGATACGAATATAGCCATATCCGTATTCGAAATATGTTTCGAATATCGGATATCCGCATGCGCTTTTCGGATATCGGATAATTATCCGCTTTTCGGATACAGATGCGGACGGATTTCGGATATTTCGGGTATTCATTAAAAGGCCTAATTAACGGAGGCTCGGATTCATTTTCCATAGGAAAGGAATTAGAAGATTTGAGACTCCATAAAGCCCATCCAATTCGACAAATTTCAGTTTTCCAGAAATACCAAATCCACACCCCCGAAATATGTCGCTGCATATCAGATTAAACAGCAAAGGCGGCGGTGGCGGCGGTGCCTCCTCCTCTGGACCAACCGAGGGCGGAGGTTTGTCCGTCGCGAAATCAACGGGTCAGAACGAATTGGTGACGGTAGCGTGTCCTGACCACCTGATTTTAGCCGATCTCCCCGTCGCTAAAAGCCTCGGCGTCGTCACCGCTGCTTCTGTCAGATCGGTTGGCCGCCGCTCACGACGCCACCTCGGTGAGAGGGTCCACTTCTGTGTCTCTTGTGATTATCCGATTGCCATTTATGGACGCCTTGTGAGTATACTTTTATTTATTTATTTTAGGATTTGAGTAGTATAGAGGCCTTCTAAAGGCACGAACCCAAATGTTTAGGTCCTTGACAGTAAATAAAATTGTAATGGATGTTCAAATAGACACTGTGGATTTCACAAATAATTCATTTTTTGGTTAGCTTAGTTATGCTAGTTCAACATATAATCTAATCCTTGTCATGTTTACAAATGAGAACTCCCTTTTTTGTAAACTTTGCTCAATCGAATAAGGAAAACTAGGACAAGTTTAAGCGTTTATGGTCAGAAGTGAATGTGAAATATGTCTATGAGAAGATATAATTTTAGCATATACATGTTAGAAAATTACTTGAATTGGACACTCCTTAGAAAATTATTTGGATTGGACGCTCCTATATTCCGAACAGAAAAAAGCAAATGCATTTGTAAAAGTTGGTCAAAATCTTACTTTTTTACTTATGAAATAAAAATAATATTTTTGCTGCTGCGGTCACTTGACCACGCCATATGCGATGTGCCTCCGCCATGTTTACGCCAACACGACTACCTCCAGTAATTTTACCAAGAACTTGCACCCCACATTTTAATTGTTTATGATTTTGACTCATAGATAAATTGTGACTGTTCAAATTGACACTGGATTTAAGAAGATATTGATCATCGTAGTTAGCTTATTTGTGCTAGATTGATGAAGAGATTTATTTTCGCTATATTTACTATGAAAATTCCCTTTTTCTCAAGTACATGCACTTAGTGTTTCCTCCTTAAAATCTGTGCAATTGAAATATTGAATAAAAAATAGGGCATGTTTGAGAATTCATCTTTAAACATGAAGTGCCTCATCTTTAAACATAAGTGCCCAATTACATTTACATAGGAGGATCACATCTAATACTCTCACAAATGACTAATACCCTAATGCAATCCACCGTAACTTTTGTAATATTTGTCCATGTTCCCTTTTAAATTGATATTTGTTCTAATCAAATAGACATCTGCTTAGGTCTTCTAGTTTTGAATGAAGCTTTAGATTTCAATTTAAAATAGAGTTCAGTCGAAAAAAATGTATATGAGATTTAAGAGCGGTATAGAACAAAATAACAGTTGTCAGAGGAATGATTTAGTTAGTCAAGTAAAGTTAAGGTTGCATTTGTTTCACATAAAAGTCAAATCAATGAATGTCGATTAGTCTTTTTGTGTTTTCAGTCAAAATTTTATGCTTATTGTGTGTACATCAAGTACTTCAATAAATAATAAAATAGAACTTAATGTTTATTAGCTATAATAAATTAAGGATCACTTATTGTAACAAATGCTTAACGATGTTAAGACCTTTCCAAAGTTGTTAACAACGTACGATGCAAAAAGGCACTGAAGCTTCGTGGAGTCTTTGCGTACGATACGATAAACGATGCAAGCCTTTTTGATTTATTGCGCATGCGTGTAAAATAAGTATATATGTTATACATCATAATTTTTTTAGAATAAGAATGACATTTTAAGTAGAGAACTTATTTTGATGTCTCGGTGGATTGAACACAAGACTTTTAGGACCTCGGTCTAAAACGTCTCACCACTTGACACTTGAATCAATGGTCCTTGACTACATCATAATTAATACAGCAACACTATTGTAAATTGTAATTTATGTTGTGTTATTAATATATATAAAAAAATATCTATTTTTTTCAATCATTTTTGCAAACGTTTCGTTTGACATAATGTCATAAGTATAAAACATCATCAATTATATTACGTCGTTTTATGCTATATCATTTATCTCAAAGTTTAGTTTCGGGTTAAGCGTAAGCTTGTAGATATTATTTAACAGTTAAATTTCAAGTATGAGCTTATAGCCGATTTTGTATGTCTTAAGTGAGAAAAAATGAAGACATGATTTTTTATTTTATTTTGTGCGGTGTTATTTTGATTTTTTATTATTATTTTTTAAACCATTCGTAGGCTGAGGATGTAGCAAGGTCCGCCACCGACTCATCCCTTTTTAAATCAGGCTGCCATAGAGGCATTTTTCGATCTGTATATTTTCTTCTCGTTTTTGGGATTATTACACGCCTCCGCAAATATCAAGTCACTAAAGTACTGTTGCCAAGACCTGAACCCTCTCTCTCTACCGGAGAGCTAGGAACCCTTGCCAACCGCACTAGAGCCGCATACATATTTTTTTTGTTATTTTAAAAGATGTCAAGGCAAAAAAACTCAAAAACCACAGGTCCTTGCCTAGTGCTTTTGTGGGTCTAACGCTTTTTTGGATGCCTTGAGTATCGCTCTTTCTGTTTTATAGAAAAATATTGCAATTTAAAAAAGCATTAAAATGCAATTTTTTGACTTTAAAAAATCGCATATAAATACAATCAAAATTTATACAATTCAAAACTTATATATGTATATAATATATTTAAAATTAGTCTAAAGTTTAAGCTTCAAATTAAAATTCAGTTTAAATTATCACTTAAAAACTTCATATAACTAAAACTTTAATACTTAATATAATTTATATAAATCAATTTAAAACTTTATACACATAAATTTTTTTAAAATTTATATACATTTAAATCTACAATATAAATTATCATTTTCAAACAAATCAATTCAAACCTTTATATAATTTAGTTACAATTATAATATGAATAACTTAATTTATATAAATGGTAAATTAGGCAAAGTATTTATGTGATCAAAAAAATCATAAATCAACTAAAACATAGATCTATTTAGTTACGTAAGTCGTTATACATAAAATCAAACTTTTTATCAACTAAAACATAAATCAGACATAAATCAAGTTTACTAGAGTGGTGGCGACATCGGCCAGGAGGTTGGCGGCAACTGTGGCAGAGAACACTAGCACCGGCAGCAGCACCGAGGATAAGCGTCGGTGGCGGCACTTGAGGTTTTCAAACTAGGGTGTTTTTTGTTCGATATTTGATGTCGATTTTCTAATGAACGAGGTTTATTTTGCTGGGGCTCAATATGTTCGATTTCAATAATTTCTGGCATGTAATTAGGCTCCATTTTGGGTTAAATACAGATATTTTTTTGCTCATCAACATCCTTGCATAAGACGCGCTTTTTCAACGCTTCAGACCTAAAGCGCTTTAGCGTCTTTTGGTTTTTTTTAGCGCCTTCCGCATCGTCGGTGTTTTGAAAGAAAAAAAGCCCCGGTTGACGCCGGGGGCTTTTAGTATATCTTAATCACTTTGAACTACAAAATTTATAATTTAGATCGTACGTCAACTTATGTAGATGTGAACTTATGTAAATTAGGAAATATTATCATATCATCGTATGTGAAAATACATAATACATTAAAACATCAATATTAGTTTGTGCATACACAATCAATGTTGTATCCATGATTTGAAATTCCGACCGACACTTCAGAATTTCAATTTTTTGGTTCTACTTTTGGCGTTGCCAAAATCCAATTTGGTATAAGAGAGCAGGAAGATAGTGTTGTATTGTATAGAAAACAAATTCGAGCAAAGGAAACCTGATTCAAACAGTATCAGTTTCATTCCAGAGCTAACAGGTTTGTTGTTGAGCTTCATTGCACAAGCTAGGGTTTTTCATCGAGCAACAGGTTCATCATCGTGTTTGCAAGCGAGGTTTTTTGAGTGCGAAGGCTATTTAGGTATTTCAGTATTATAAACATCAAAAAGAAGGATGGTGAGGTTGTGTTGAGGGAGTGACAGTGATATTCATTACATTGAAGGATAAGAATGGAGGTAGATAGGTGAACAAGTAAGCTGATGAGTCTGATGGCTTCTTCTTTGAATAAAATAATATTAATCATGTGGACATGAGAGATGGTTCTTTTACTTTCTAGTTTATTATTTGTGTTTAGTTTTCAATAATGCAATACAAAGTTTCAAAAAACAAAATGAAAATTCCATTTCTTTCTATAAAAAAAAGTATCAGATTTTATGCCCTACAGATAATCATATTGGTGGTAAAAGAAAATGTAGTGAAATCCAACATATTATAGTTCTTACCCAAAATGAAGTCAGCAAGCGCTACAGTTCATGATGATTAGAAATGTAGTTTTTGGTATTAAAACAGTTACATGTATACTTTTTCAATCCAAATATATCTTTTATGCAATTCAAAGTACTATAAATTTATGTTAATATTGATTATATGTTATTGTATGTATACAAGAAAATGTCGGAATTCGAAATCCGGAATTAAAGCGGAATTTCTAAAATTTCCGAAGCATAATGAAAATTTCTAACTTTTTCGATGATCAGAACGGAAACAAAAAACAGAATTTTGAACCTTCGTTCTATCATAACTTGCTTTGAGAATATGTTACATAAAGAATTAGTTTGTTCATGTCAATAACTACATGAGTGTTTTAAGCAAAGAGAATTAGTCATCCTTTAGACCCTAAAAGAAAAAAATTAATTTGTAATCACAATAACTTCTATGCGTTTTGGGCATTTTGGGACGTGAAAAAAGAATCGAAGGATAAATCTTTAAACATGGTGAAGTATTAAAAAGGTACATCTTTTTTGCCGTGTGCACCTTTTGGGCCATTTAGTGTGTATTATCATATGCGTCACCCCATAAGATCAAAAGACAATTGCTATGGCTCCCTACACCTTGCTCCATGGCGTCCGCCTTGACGGACCTTTCATAACCATGACACTTACCACATATAAGTGCACAAAACCTTAAACAACGTCCTTAAATACTACGCGACAGTTTTGCATGTATAACATCTTGTAGCATTGACAGCGAGCATGAGAATCAAATCGTGTGTGCGTATGTGCGCGCGCGTGTCATTGGCATACATTATCATCGTTTTCCATGATTTGTTGCAAATGAACATTGAATCATGATAATCTTGTAGTGATGGATGTATAGTTTTTAGAAGGACATCTTTGAGTTGTGGGTTAAGAGGTGTATGTTTTATAAGATAGAACTATATATTTGGGTAGTTTAATAAAATAATTAATAAGATGTGTGATAAAGCCAACTTTGCCCATGTTATCTACCTATGCTATAATAATATAATTACGAAAACTTGTTATTATCAATAAGTAATATATATTTATATGCGAAGAAATAAACAAGGAGAAAAAGTTTGGACATCCGTTTATTAGATATCATACTGTCATTGTTGACAAATATTATTTGTCAAACAAGTGAACATAAAAAAGATTGAATCTAGCTTCTAAAATAATTAAAGTTGCAGATAAAAACAATCCATCAAGATGATAAATAAACTGTATTTTTGAAGCTCCATGGTACCTATCGAGTAATCAATTCAATTAACAGTATCCTCAAGAAAGATTACTAAAAAGCTTCTACTAACTTACAGATGCACTAACCTAACAAAAGAGAGAACTATCGGAATTATTTTCTATAACATTGCAATCTTATATCTTCTTAGGAACTTGTATTATTCTTTTTCATCAAAAATATTGGTTTCATAAAATTGTTAAGAGTTGGTTTGACACCAAAGAAGTTTTTTGTTTTATAACCATTGAAAGTTACTTCAAGCAAACTAAATCAAACATGTTTTTAGATAATATGAAAATACACAAAAACTAGGAATGGGATAAAAACATAAATGTGAAGATTGTAATTTAAAAGCAAGCACTCCAACACGACCATCATTTCACTTTAGCCACTTGATTTCAAGTAAATTTGTTATGCACCCAAAATATTAAAAAAAGAAAATTAATGAGTTTCGATTCAAGTCTTCTCAAACAATTTTATATATATATCTCAAATCACATTATTGATTTTGGTACAATGCCATGAAGAGAAAAGTGGACTCTGAACTATTTTAGCATGCATAAATAATGTAAAAACTTCCGAGTAAATTAAGATGACGCTTTTTGGGATTATTGATCAAGCACAAATAAAGATTCAAATGATGCTAATAAACATGATGCCAAATTTATTAAGTGCAAACAGCTTACTGAACGAGAGTGTTAAGCTGTATAAGACTTACTAAGACATGCTTTGTAATTGCTTTGATTCGCATGATAGCCTTATAAGTACGGTAGTATGATTTCTAAGGCATGTTGTGCAACTGTGTGGGGTCCCATAGATGTGTGTGTATGCAACTTAAATCTTGTGAATTGTTGTTTTTCAGGATGTTTGCTAGTTTTCTAAGGTTTCGTGTATATGTGAAACAAAAATAAAACAAAGCAAAATGGTATAGGCCTTACTTGTCTTAGACTTCACTCCTATAAATGTGACCATAGGTAGTGTAACTTGACTTTTTTGATTTGCTTATAGATGAATTTGAAAAGAGTTTATTAGAAACTTTATCATGCGTATGAGTTTGGCATGACAAGCTTAAGAATTCTATTTCCAAAAATTGACCTATCCAAAAACCCTGAATTCTTTCTTTAGTTTGTGAAATGTGTTTTCACATATGCTCTTTTATTTGAATTTCAAATTCGAAAGTAGAAACGTGCTTAAGTGAGTATACTGTTCATTCAATTGACAGTATCATTCTATGATCAGCGCCATATTTGGCATGTGTTCAACCAACCTTATATACATATGATGCACTTGTTGTGAATGCCATCAATTTCCCTCAGTGTTAAAATTTGCATTTTCATTATCCATCCATAATAAGATTTTCAATTCTGCAGTCCCCCTGTGACCATGCATTCTGTTTGGCGTGTGCAAGAAGTGAACCTAGCTGCTACATGTAAGTTTTATCAACTTGTTTCTCGAACTCCGATGTTCATCTTCTTCCTAAAATAACTTGTTAATACTTTAATAGTTGGATTTCGCTCTAAATAATATCAATATAGTCAATTAATGTACTTCTGTCACAAAGGGTGTTAGTTTCTTATTGGTTCATAGTTCCATGATTGATTTTAACGTACTTAATGACATGTTATCATGCTAATTTTGATATGACTGCTAGATGTAAAGCTTACATTATATTGTTAGTTTGTTACTGTAACTTTGTATGAGATTTGTTTGCTAATTCTACTATTTTCAGTTTTATCTGATTAACAGGTTCATGTGTAGGGATGTGCAGTGTGCATTTTATACACTTCATGGTCTTGATTATGCCAACTAGTTGACTCGTTTCTGTGGTGCTTCAATTATTTGAAATATCACAAAGGCCTCCTTTCCAATTACATTTGTACAACGATAGTGATCTAAGGATAAGAAAGGATGATAAATGTTGTACTTAGACTTTAGATAAGTTTGGGTTAAAATCAGGATTAAGACATGGAGTTCAGTAGGATTTGATCGGTCCCACTATTAGCGATAGTTTGATGCATAATTAATAATTCTTTCATCCTTCTCAAGTGAACTTCTACTTGAACTTAAAAAGCACTGTATCCGATATCCTTAAAAATACATTTTATCACTATGATAGGAAGCTCTAGACATTGTTGCTACTAATAAAACCGATTGATTTTCATTTGTGCGTTAACTCACACCCACATCCATAACTTGTAAATGGACTGCAGGTGCAACCATCTCTTGATGCTTGCCATTTTGCTTTTGTAGTACAGGGTCCAACCTATCTGTTAACCTATAAGAAGTTAGGACTAAGATAATCCGAGCTTCTAATGCCCTTCCATAACTCGCATGGAATAAAATAAATAAACATGGATAGAAGTAAACATATTAAATTGATGAGAGTAATCAGAGAGGTAACTTTTAACTAGAGTTAAGCTGTACAACATAGGTCAATCTAGAACTCAATATCATGTCTCAATATGTACATGCATCATAGTCAAGTAACAACACATGGGCCGTACTGTACATATGCAAGGGCAAAAATTAAAATACTAGATAACTAGAAAACTAGGGTCTTCCGACCAAACTTCTGCGATCAAACTCTGTAACAAGTACTCTCCACCTGGGCAGCATCCATACCAAGCACATTCTAAACCTGCTGCTCTTGGCCTACTCATAGGACTATTAGTAGTGATAACTTGAATCTTCATTGTCCGAGTTGAAAATTATTTTTGGAAACTTGGATCTTCTTTAATACTGCATATATTTGATTTTGGTAATTAGCCAAAAGTATATTTCATACTTCAAATCATACCATCTTCAGATGGTTGACATCAATACTTATGTGTGAACATTTGGATTACAGATTTAATTTTTTGCTGGTCAAATATGTCTTAAGTCCCACATCATATCCAATGTGTCTGTCCATATTTGCAATACAGTTTGTGGCTCAAAAGTTCAAAGACAGCCATAAGAATTAAGATATTGTTGTCAAATCTCTTATGTTAACTTGTACATCAATAATTCAAAGTGGCCATAGAAACTAAACTAATGTCAGTTGGCATAAGCTTGGATTGTGATTCTTTTTGTCCAAATACATTTTTCTAATTTTGAGAAATCTTTATATTTTGCGCAGGAGCCTTAGCGTTGTATATGATAGTAGTTTGAAAACTTTTACTTGAAACGTTTTTGGATGAGTATTAAAAGTGAATGGGCGACTATAAAAACCGGCTAGCTTTGCTGTATAAAAAGTCAGTATATTGCGTCAAGCATTTTTATTTTGATTGCTTGATATGGTCATATTTTAAACTTTCCTTTCGTGCACTACTTCTATATTTCTGAATCTTAATATACTAATGCATCTCTCATTGATCTTCCGATCCCAATTATTTCAGCTGCGACGAACGTATTCAAAAAATCACAGCCATAAAACTCTCAGAAGCCATCCACGTATGCGCCGTGCCTCACTGTTTCAAATCCTTCACCACCAAACCCGAGTTCCTGGAACATATTCACTGAAAGCACGCTAACCTTAAATTCGAATGCTGAAAAAGCACGCAGGAGCCTTAGCGTTGTATATGATAGTAGTTTGAAAACTTTTACTTGAAACGTTTTTGGATGAGTATTTAAAGTTGAATGGGCGACTATGAAAACCGGCTAGCTTTGCTGTATAAAAAATCGATATATTGCGTCAGCATTTTTATTTTGATTGCTTGATATGGTCATATTTTAAACTTTCCTTACGTGCACTACTTCTATATTTCTGAATCTTAATATACTAATGCATCTCTCATTGATCTTCCGATCCCAATTATTTCAGCTGCGACGAACGTATTCAAAAAATTACAGCCATAAAACTCTCGGAAGCCATCCACGTATGCGCCGCACCTCACTGTTTCAAATCCTTCACCACCAAACCCGAGTTCCTGGAACATATTCACGGAAAGCACGCTAACCTTCTAAATTCGAATGCCGAAAAAGGATCGCAAAATGACAACAATGCACCTAAACAAACATCGGCCGACGCTCAAAAACAGTCATTACAACCAGAAATGTCAACAGCACGAGCGCCTCCTCCAGTCTCCACATTCTCTCCTGGCTCAAACTCCCAAAGCCAAGACCGTGGCGAAGACAGAAACCGATTACATTCGAGAGATTCACAACCACCAAGGCCTAACAACTGGTTTCCTCCTCCTCCAGCTGGCCCATCTCCTTATATGCAGAATACAGATCAGTTCTCTTTAGACAATAACAAACCCAGCCTTAATAATAGCATGAGCAATGAAAATTCGTTTTCGAATTTTCAAAGCATGCACATGAACTACCAAATGCCCCAGACCTCGCAATTTCCCTACAACAACGGTAATTTTCCCATTGAGAATAATATGCAGCAGCAGGCAATGGGAATGATGGGTGTACAGTTTCAGCAAGGTATGCAAATGAACAACAATCAAGGAGGCATGATGCAGGGTCCATATGGGAATATGATGAATAATAGTAACAATAACAGTAATCAGGGAGCAGCAGGAGCAGGGATGGGATATTTTCAAGGCATGGGAATGGGTGCTGCTGGGTTGGTGGTTAAGAAGGAAAATGAGCAGCAGCAGCCGCAGCAGAGTGGGTTTGGAGGTCTTCAGGCAACACAGAACAATAACAGTGTTTTGCAACCTCCGTTGCCACGACAGCCACCTCCTGCTATGCCTCCACCGTTGGTACAACAGCAGCAGATTGACAGAGGTCGTGATTTTCCTCCTGGTTTCGGTTGGAATGATCACCGTCCAAAAACTGATTGACTTGCCAACTTTGGAATGTTCAAATTTTATGTAATTTTATTTTGTGTTGCCAAATGCTTTCCTTCTTTTATGAAACTATTTGTTCATATACAATTTTGGTGTTTGATTTGGCTTTCGGATCCTCTGCTTACTTGAATAAAGCGATTTTGTCTTTCCTTTCTGAGACAAAGTTTGAACTTTGCACGGTTGCTGGGTTTTCAATATCGGATGCAAAGTTCAACTTTTGAATCAGAATGACATTTCAGGTCAATGTTCCTAAGTTCAAATTAGATAGATGGTGTAATATTTATAATTATGGTTTTCTATGTTTCAAATTTGGTTTTTTATTTATTCGATGCATTCATTGGATATCCTTAAATTTTTATGCTACAAATACAACACTGGTTCTGCAGTTCATATGATGTCGCTGTATTTGTTTCATCGCCTATGATGTTTATATGATGCATAAATGCTGTGCACTCCATTTTTGTTGGGCAGACTTAACTAGGTTGTGATGTGAAACTACAGCTCTCTTCTAGGATATTTGGCCATTGAAATAATCGAGAAATGAAAGAAGAAAAAAAGATTAAGAAGAGGCAAGAATAAACAGGGGTTACCTCACCCAGACAACTATCAAATACAAGAACCACTTACGATAAATTTGTCATAATCTACTGGCTCATTAGTGATAGACTCGACACAAATATATACACAGCTTTAATACAAAATCACAAATATGTAACAATAACGCACAACCCTGCCATAAAACCTGAAATCAAACTGGAGCTAGCTTGGCTGCTTACAGTGAATGCAGCATGGACAAAAGTAATTGCCCGTAAATCACGTAGAGAGAGAACGCAAGTAGCTATACAGAAAGCAATCATATAAATAAAACCAAACTTATTAGTGTGTTTTTATATATTACACGTTAAATTGTTAATTACATTATCCATTTTCTGTACAGTATAATCAATAGCTTAAATTTCGTGTACATAATGTACACATTTTTATTCATTATCTTGGTCTTCAAGTGATCGCTTCCGAGCCCTTAGATTTTGCTCAAGGCTTTTAGGCATTGGGGGTGTTGTTCCTCTGCGAAATATAACTGCAAGCGCTCTCATTCTGCGACAAATATCAAACACCTGTTTGTACAAAGTCTTGAGTTAACTATAGCTGCTGTTACTATATATGTGTATGCAGATCTAAATGATTGTTGACTTAAAAGTGCAAATTACCGCGGATGCTTCGAGTTCTGCAATGCCTTCACAGCGTTGACCACCTCCCTGCAGCAGATCGCAGTATTTTGTGGCATCTTCTTCATCTTCGAACACCTGTGTTATGTTGATTTCTAGTTTAGGAAAGCTATATGTTACATAAAGCACGGGTAATACATGAACTGACTTCCCTTGTGTGCCCAACGGACACAGTATCACATTTTCCATACAAAATTTACAAAAATATAAATAGTAAGTATTGATACTTACAAGCACTCCTTCCCTTATATCTTCAACAAACATGTTAAAATTGGTGCTAGTTCTTGATGGTTTGGCCTTTTTCCCATAATTATATCCATCCTTTCCTCCTTTCGAAAACAGTAATCCGAACTCCCTTTCAACTTCACTGCATAATACAACGGTACAAATTATTTGCTTAAAATGATTTTTGGATGTCATTTGTCGATAAATCCCTCATTTGTCGATAAATCCATATTTCAACAAAATCATCACTTGCAAGTAAGTACTTTTTAATTGCACAGTACAGATGGCAGGTCCTAAAAGACTAGAAGCTTACTATGAAAACTAGACATAACTAATTAATAATATTATAAGACTCCTCCTACCGAGAAGTATTTTAAGGATTCCTGAAAATATGCCCTTATTTAGATATTGATGATACCACAACTAAACCTGCGATTCTGACGAGTCTTCATTGTGCAAAGCTGATTGTCATGATGAGTCAGTACATAAACAGGTTTTGAATCATCTCGCCATGGATTGGTTTCTAATACTGAGAAAAGAGAGCAGACTAGTTAGACTCATTGTGATGGAAAATTGAGTGGATGTTTTTATATTTATAATGGCGATGTTCAAACGTGAAGTGGAATGTCTAGGGAAAAAATAGAAACAATTTACTTTATGTGATTATGAAGTCAGGACCTAATCATGTAAAAATAAAAAAATCAAAATAAAAAAACATCGAAGATCATTTTTGGCATGAAGCTATATTATCCCAAGTAGCAAGAATTTTTTTAAAACTGGGACATTAACATCGAAGATTACCAAGCTTATAAAAATTGCTCATGCATAAATCATTGCCAGAAGCATAGTATAAATGACATAAGCACATATCTAACAGCACTAATAAAAAGTCAGAATTTCTAACAGTGTCAATGATTATATAGTTACGCCATTATCATATACTGTTTTCGAAATGCAACCCTCTCTATTATCCTACTATGGGGAGAGAGTTTTAATTTACACACACAATTTATCTACATATGAACGTGATATGGAATGATGCAAGTATCAAGATAGCTGCAAATAGTTCATTACAACATAAAAATTTATGTCTACACATCATGCATGCCGATATACAAGTATATAACAAACAAACGTATAAAGGTTAATTTACATTAAACGTTCAAATGAATGTTATTAGCCATAGTTATAAAATGCACGCTAAGGTGCACGTCATGGCGCAAGACGCAATGCGACAATTACACATTTTTGCCCTAAGGTGCAATGCACATGGAAAAGGGCGCCGAATGAAGCAAAAGATGCATAAAGCGCACAGGAGAAAGACGCAAAGAAGGCATGCTTTTTCAGCATTTTGCTGTTTCTTTAATTTTGTTTTGTTTTTTCACAATCCAAAAATGCATTGAGATTAGTACTTATCATATGCTAATAATAATAATTATTATCATCATCATCATCATCATCATCATCATCGTCGTTATTTTGCATGTTGTAGAGGATGACCTTTTTCTTTAAAAAAATAACAACGTGAAGACAAGAGTATGTTGTAATTAGCATGGAAAATCTGATTCTTTTTATGTTGTATTCCCAAATCAAGTTGTAACATTGTAATTAACATAGAAAATCCGATTCTTTTTATGCAGTATTATTCCCAAAGCAAGTTGTAATATAAAAAACACACACACGGATGATGCATGCACGATGCACGCACATGCGCGCGTGCACACATACATATGAATCAAATTCAGATTTCTAGTTTATCAGTTAACATGTATTATTATTTTGGAATTTGACTTTTTAACAAGATTATTGTACTTGAAATTCTACGCTTATGATATTATGTTTAATGATGTTTTTGTGAAATGATTGAAAAGAATCTTTGTTATATATGTTTTTAGTAAAATAAATATTAATTATATTGGATTTCTTTCCAATTAATTGTTATGCATATTAATTTTTCTTCTTCTAAACATGCACAGTAAAACAAAAAAGTGTCCGTTGTTCGCCACATCGTACGTCAAGACTCCATGAAGGTTTTGCATCATTTTGCACCATGCGCCGTTAATAACTATGTTACTATATAACAAGGTGCAATTTATGTTGTCAAATTGTACTTCTGAGCATGTTGCAACTTCTTAAATTTTTATGTGGAAGGTAGAACAAGTCAACTAGGCATAAATGATTTTTGACATAGTTTTTGAGTATTTTTATTGGTACATGTGCATAATCATATTGATCTGCTTTCATTAACAGTAGGTTGTGTTTAACAGTAATATTCTGTTTTTTTAAATAATAATAATAATAATAATAATAATAATTCATTTTTTAACATAACTGAAGACATGTTCTTTAATCTACTGCTAGACATTGCTTGTTAAAAAGTCCAACAACCATTACTAGTTACAAACTTATAAAACAAAATTGAATTACTTCAACATATCCTCCTTCTCATCAACAATTAGAATTCATAATTAAATTTAAGAGTCTGATTGTGAACAACTTCTTTTATAATTACTTTCAAAGTTATTTTGATTTGTAGTTTTTAAATAGTTTAAATGGATAATAAAAAGTAAGTGTTCGAAGGATAAAAAGAAATTTGGATATAATTCAGTTGTAAAAGATAATTAAGTCATTTGCAACTTTTTTTCTTTCTACATATGACTTATTAACTTAACTGATATATAAAATATTTTATGCCTCTATTGATGGGACACCATTATTTACTAAGGGGAGATCAATTTTAAATAAAATTTAATTGCTAAGGGGAGATCAATAAAAAAGTTGTTCCCTTAGTATATAATTTAATTTCCATGTTCCACCTTCCTTTCACTTAACGTCAAAATCAAATCAATTACTCTTTATGTTTTTCCATTAATTCATAATCCGATTTTTTAATCTAATTATATTTCTTAATTAAGTGAAACTAAGAAAAGAATCTAGGTGATAAAATGGAAAATTTGATTTTGAAAAAAAAGTTATTAGAATTATCGATGGAATATTGTTTGTACGTCGAAAGATTCAATGGGGAAAAAAATTTGATAGTGGTAATTCTTAAGTATCAATTTCCCACCTTTAATTTTATTTTTTTCCCTATTTCATATCAATTCAAGTAGTACTATAGGTTAGAATTTGTAAAACAGTATGTTACAACAAACTTCTATCCACTAAAGTATTTTATCATAAAATGCAGCTAGGGCTGTCAATGACTACCCGAAAAATCTGAAATCCCGAAATATGAAAAATTATCCGATATTCTAAAAACGGATACGGATGCGGATATGGTCATATCTGTATCCAATAATTATCCGTCCGATTTTTATGAAGATTATAATTATTTTTTTATGTATTTTAGTACATAAACTGATTGTCTTTACTATTTATCTAGGTAAAAAATATTAATATGTATATAAAAAGCAATATTTGCTGCTTAATTTTTTTTTTGCATATTTATTATTTTTTATATTTTTAGTACTGAAATGGAATTATAAAAAAAAGGTGGAACCCAGTGCACGAGGCTCCCGCACGATAGCGGGTTTTGGGAATGTCGATAATGTACGTAGCTCTTCTCTCACATTGTGAAGAGGCTATGAAGATATGGATATGACACTATCTGATTTCGTATCCGACCATTTACAGGTCTAAATGTAGCATCTTAAAATTCCTGTTACTAAATACTTCGGCAGCTTAAAGTATTATATTACTAACTCCTTTACCATCCTGAAATTTCTATGATATTATCAAATTTATTGTTTAAGGTTACTGCATCATTACCAATATTTGGATGTGTCTCTTCTCCAATGACATTGAATGATTTTTTAGCAATTACTTGAACTGATAGAAAGGACGAAGGTAATGAAGTATTAGTGCTCAATGTAGTTATTGCTTTTGTTTCTTTCTTGTTACATTATGAGTTATGGTCCTATAACAAAAACTTAATACAACAAATTCCACTTAAAATTTTACCTACCTTTTAAGTGTCCCTTTAATAGATCCTATAATTTAATTGATCCAAAAGTTAAGTTGTTCTAGAACCTTTGAATTCGAGCAGTTAGTTATAAGGTATTTTCTTCTAAGAGCGGTGCTAAATGCCATAGTTGTCAAGGCGAAAAATCCCCAAGCCGGCACCTGGCGCTTTTTTGTGTCTAGGACTTTTTTTGACATCTTGAGCATCATTTTCTCTGATTTCAGAAGGAAAAAAAAACGCACTTCAAAATGCTACTAAAATTAAAATTAAAACTTAAAACTTCAAAAATTCAAGCTTAAAATTAAATTTAAAATTAAAATTAAAACTTTAAACTTAAAATTCAATTTAAAATTAAAATTTAAAACTTTAAACTCAAATTAGGGTTCATAAGTTAAACCGATGCTAGATCTGGCTCGTCGTTCCGGGGCGGCAGGCCACATGGTCGGGTTCGTAAGTTAGGGTTTTTTTTCAACGCGAGTTGAGTCGAGGTCAAGATTGAGATCGAAAATTGCCAAATTTACTTCAAACGGGCTCGATTTGGACTGAAGCTCTTGTTCGACAAAGCCCATGCAGGTCAAGATCGAGATTGACAGTGAAGCGCGCAAGGTGTCGATTTTTCGACGCTTCGACGCCCGAAGTGCTTTTTGGCGCTTTGAGGAGGAGAAAAGCCCTAAGTCAACGTCTAGGGCTTTTTGGCACCTAGGCGCGCCTAGACGAGCGTTTTAATAACTATACCAAATGCATCTCAATTTGTACTCCATATTACCCGGCCTTCAATTCATCCCCGTTTATTTTTCGATGTACTTTATATTACCTAATTTTTTTATAAAAAAAAACATGTTTTCCAATGGAGTTGATGTTGTACCGTTGATCGACATAATATGATCGATCAAAATATGTTGGCTTTCGGCATTAATTTTCCATAATTATTTTATTTATTTTTTGCACGACAATATGTAACGGATTGGTCATATATTACCGATCGTCAAGGCCGGCCCTAGGGGTAGACCGATGAGGTATTTGACTTGGGCAACCCCCTTTGACGGGCAACCATCACCGGGACAGTGATAATAATCGATGATCAAATTTCAAAAATACAAAACCTAACAAAATGATTCTTTTAGTTTGGTTGATTATGTGATTTATGGTTAATTTTGAGGTCATTGGTTCCATTGTTGTTGTTATGAAATTTTTCTAGGCTGATGAATCTTTCTTCCTTTTGTATCATCTTTTAATTTCTATGCAAACTTCTTTTCTTTTTCTTTTTTTTTTCTTTTTTTGTTCCATTTTCTTACATTAAACTATTTTTAATTGCAGATCACATTATTTTACCCTCGTGTTTAAGTAATATTTAACACATGATATTAGAAGTTTGGATTTCTATCATAATTCTTTTTATAATGGTAAAACTATTATTTGTTATGTCCATGTTTAATTTGACTTTTGATAAATATCTTATTAGTGAGATACTACATCTGATGTGAAAATCAAGGCAAAAAGATCAATCTTGCTCTTGCCTAGGACAACCTAAGTCATAATATATTGCCGATCGAGTGGGTAAAATGAAGTAGCATACTATTTTTTTAAGGGGTAAAATAGAGTATATAAAGGGACGCAATTAGCACACTCTTCTTCTAAAGCTATGGTACATTTGGCAAACAATCTAACTAGAAGTACTTTTTTAGTTTACCCTCGTAGCCAGCAGAATCGAGAGTCTGATTGAGATGCCTTCTCATATCATATGATCTGGAAGAAACTCTTTTGATAAACTCATCAGAAGATGCAGGAATGCTTCCGTCCATTCCCAAAGCTCGTTCTATCTCCTCGTACTCTTCTTCGTCTTTGTTTTTGGCTGAAGCGATAACCAATCTCCTTTCTTTTCTAATGTACTCATTGATTATATTATTATCATATAAAGGAAAGGAGAAAAAAGATGAAGATGTCGAACAAACTGAGGGCTTTTTCTTATTTCCAATTGCCGAATAATATCGAATTGAAAAGGGTCGATTGTGGGTTTTGGGAGATATTATTGAGGGCAACACTGATGAAAGCACTGCTTCCATGGAAGCTATGATCGATTTGGAGAGTAATAGTTTAAGGGATTATTTGCTTCTTTATATTTGATATTAGTAAGTTTTGATTTAAAGAATAGGAGGAAGAAGCAGCTGCTTTTGCTTTGATTTGTATGATTTTCTAGGTAACCAGTGAAAACTATTCAAGACCACAATAAAAACAAATTTATACAGGATGTTTGACAATAAATTACATAGCTATGAGATTTTATACGTCACTTGTGGGTATTTGTACATTTGCTAATAACTCGTCAAAAGATTAAATAAACCGATTCCAAATTAGTAATTCACAACCAACAATCAACTTTTATTACGACTTCTACTTGTTTATAGAGACATAATCACATTTTGGCTTCGATTTCAAGTTTCTTTTTTTATCGGTTTTGATTGGTGTTGGGTTGTTTTTTATTTTAGATGTTGTTATAATCGTTCATTGTAATTTTTTTTCTTCCGTTGATTCGTAACTGTTATAAAACCGATGTAGTATATTTTGAATAGTAATTTTCAACCTATCATTGGATTTTTCAAAATGTTTTATTTTTTTCTTTTAATTACACCCCTATTAATCATATTTGAAAATTAATTTTCACCTTCAAAAATAAATTAAAAAAGAAATACAAATATACACACACGAAAATATATATACACAAGTACACACATATGTGTGTGCGCACGCGCGTGTATGTACGTGTGTGTAGCTATGATCAATAGCATCGTTAAAGAATAAACAAAAATATGTGTGTAGCTAGGATCAATAGCATCCTTAAAGAATACACACACATATACATATGTGTGTGTATGTGTATGTATGTGTAGCTAGGATCAACAGCATTCTTTATTTAGCACCAGCTACAAATTTCTATTTAAATACTTGTTCTTTCTCTTTCATGTCACATGAACCAATATAAACTTGTGACTGATATCAGGAGACTGCACATGGTACTAAATAAAGAGTGTGATTGATCCTATATATATGGTGTGTGTGCGCGCGCGCGTGTGCATGCCTCTGTGCGCGTTCAATTGTACCCCTATTTTACAGTACCCCTCTTGCCCTCTGATTTCCACCATACATTTCGATTTAAATAATAGTATGATGTGGAAGAAAGAAAAATACTGTTATTTAAATCGAAATGTGTGGTGGAAATCGGAGGGCGACAGGGTTGCTGCAAAATAGGGGTGTCGTTAAACGCTCCTCATATCGACATGGTGCTACAAAATAGGGGTGTCATTGAACGCTCATCATATCGGCAGGGGTGCTGCAAAACAGAAGTGTTCAATGACATCCTTATTTTGTAGCACCCCTGTCGATATGTGAAGCGTTTAATGACACCCCTATTTTACAGCACCCATGTTGCCTCTCAATTTCTACTGCACAATCCGATTTAAATAATAGTTTGATGTGGAAGAAAGAGAAAATGCTATTATTCAAATCATATTGTATGATGGAAATCAGGGGGCTATAGAGGTGTTGCAAAATAGAGGTGTCATTGAACGCTCCTCGTATATACAGTATTAATATTATTAAGAACTCTTGAAATCGGTATTTAATCATCTCCTAAATATGTATTGGTCGGTTATAACAACACTTCATATAAACCATTCAAAATCGCTACGATCAAAACCTGTATTCTCAAAACTCCTTATAAACGGTACTATAAAACTAATAAACAAAGCCTTAATAGTCACTAAAATGACATTGTTAAAGGGACTCCTAAATCAGATAAGGGGGGTTTCGACGTCGAAAATCAGCAAGTTTTTCAATGGGAAGCCGTCGAACTAGTGTAAAAAATTTGTTTGATGGATGTCTGCCGAACATTTTTGACTCCATTTATCCAATTTCTAAGTCCCTTTAACAACGCCCACCAAAAATTATAAAATTACCATTTAAAACCACTATTAATTAATAGGTATAAAATAAGTGGTTACTGTTGACTGCCTTTTGACCAAAGCAGATTTCAACCGCAGTTAGAAGGCCAGGGCGAAGACGAAACGAATCGAAAACTTGGAAGCATACTTAGAAGAAGTAGAGAAACAACTGGGAGAAATTTTAATGGAAGCTATACTAAGGAGTTACTCGGTGAAGAGTGATTTTGGTCGGTGAAGAGTGATTTTAACTCGACGAAGAGTGATTTTGGTCGGTGAAGAGTTGTTTTTTCTCTCCTTTCTGCCTCTCCAATTCCATATACTATCCAACCACTCGTGGACAAGTGATTTTCCTAAAGTTTGGATAAACAATTTCAATGATTGATGAGAAGATAGTGAAGGAAGCAGGATAATTTAAGTGCTATTGGGAAGACCATTAGAATCAACTCAAAGTCAATGGAAAAGAGCTTGGAACACATCGAATAAAAAATAGAAGAGCAGAACAAGTGAAAGGGTTCACATTGCAACAAGAAAAACAGATCGATAGTGATCCATTTTAGATCGGTACCGAGTTGTTTTCTTGGTTCGTGGGCCTCCGTGCTCACTTGTACAACATCGGGCTAACTTTTGGACTTCATTGCAAGCAGGCTTTCGAACATGTTCACACGTTTCTCTATAAATAGCATCCATACAACGACTAAAGAGGGATCTTCTTCTTCTTCTCCGGATCGGATTCTCCGACTTAAGACACTTCTTCTTCTTCATCATCTCTGACCTCTCCTTCATTAAAGTCACCTAGGATACTACTATTTGATGTTCTAGAACTTAGATCAGCAAATTCCAGGTACTATCGACTCTCAAACAATCTAGAAACTCCATTGTAAATCTGAGATCTACTAGACTGTGGTCAGATCTGATATAACTAGTTGTAATCCGAAGAGAAAACAACTAATAGAAAAATATAAAGTGGACGTAGGCCCGAGATTGCCGAACCACTATAAAAAAAATCGTGTCCCTTTTACTTTCCTACTATTTTTTGCTCGTTTGATTTGGATCTCTACATTTTGGTGTTTTCATCTGATATTTGGATATTGGTGCCAATTTTGGCGCAAACATTTTGGTGCTTTCACCGAGAAAGAACCGGATCTCATGACCTAGAGCTTGGATCTGAAACTCAGAGAAGCTGAAAAAACCTAACACTAGATCTAAGGCCAGAGGAAGCCAACCAGAGTTTGGGGGCAGCCCGGAGGTGTCCTCAAATTCTCATTAATCTATCTACGTGACCGGAGAAGAGATGAAGAAAATAATAAAGGAGGTGCAAGATGGATTAATGACTCAACAACATGAAATGCTGGAGGGATTTTTCCAAAGGATGGGACAACAAGGAATAATCAGGGCTGTTGGAATTCAGAACAAGGACCAAGAATTAATGCAGCAACATCTGAAGTTGGAGTGGAATAAACTGGAACGATGCCCTTACAAACAGTACCACTCGGTACCGACCCAATTCCACTCAACACCGAGAGAATTATACTTGGAGGCAATGTTGGTGCAAGCTTGGGACATGTTGGAATACCGGGAGCAAACAATGCTGGAGCTAAAAACACAAATCAAAATGTGAATGAGCAATGACCGGAGGAATATGTGGCAGAGTTCCCTCACAGGAACAGGGGGTAGAGTGTACCTAGTGGTCTAAGACTTCCATTGGATGATAACCCAATGATCGGGATGGATTGGAGTCAATTTTGGTTCCCTTACCTCGCCTTTTTGTTTAAATAAGTAATGCAAAATTACCTACAGACTGCTTACACATGTATGGGATCCTGACCGGTCCCTAGGCACGCTCTGAGTTGGAAGTCTGAAGGTGATCCTTGATAGAATTAGATGTTTTGATGATTTCTAGATGCCCTGACTTAGGCTTCATAAGAGATGACTGACACCAATTAGGAAATACTAATGGAGATTGATGACCCCCTGAAATTAATTAGGATTTTACAAACCATTTGAATATGATGACTGGTATTGATTGTGGTAGTCCCAATCGAAAGACGGCGCAATGACCGTAAGAAGCAAGTCCCCTCACTAAAGAGTGAGCAGATGAGATTGCTTGAACGTTGGGATCCCTCACTGTAGAGCAAGCAGATTGGGCTCAACAAGGATTCAGAGAGATCAAAAGTAAGTCCCTTCACCAGAGAGTGAGCGAACGGGCTTGCTTGGTCGTTAAGTTCCTTTGCCGGAAGCAAGCGAACTCAAGGACCCGGAGTGGTCAAACCCTAGATTGGAAGGTTAACTATCCGGAGAGATCGAACCCTAGATTGGATGATAAACGATCCGGAGAGATCGAACCCTAGATTGGATAAGACCATAGATTGGATATAACCCTAGATTAGATGTTAGACGATCCGGAGAGATCGAGCCCTAGAATGGACATTGACTTGACCTTGTGATTTGAATGCCTTGTAATCAGAGTAAAAGGGATGAATTTTGGATGAACAAGGGACGATTGTGATATACGATACGATAACTCCGTACGAAAATGGACTAATTATGATTTATGATTAACACTTAAGTAAGGACTAGAGTCCTTAGCTATGATGGTCTAGAACAACCTATGATTTGCATGTGAATCTGAACTAGAAGATACACTAAGATCAGGATCGATAAATGGCTGGAGGGCTCAAATACCGAAGATTGGTTACTGTCAAAACTTGTTCTTGAGCAAAGCACACCTTATATTCGAATGGCATACTTTAGGGAGCAAGTGTTAACCCGCCTTCAAAGCAGATTTCAACCAGAGTTAGAAGGCCAAGGCGAAGATGAAATGACTCAAAAACTTAGAAGCACATTAGAAGAAGTAGAGAAACAACTGGGAGAAATTTCAATGGAAATTAGACTAAGGAGGTAACTCCATGAAGAGTGATTTTAACTCGGTGAAGAGTAATTTTGTTCGGTGAAGAGTGATTTTAATTCGGTGAAGAGTGATTTTTGTCGGTGAAGTGTGATTTTGGGTCGATGAAGAGTTTTTTCTCTCCTTTATGCCTCCTCAACTCCATATACTTCAAATACTACTTCAATCACTCGTGGATAAGTGATTTTCCCAGAGTTTGGACGAGCAATTCCAAGGATTGATGAGAAGGAAGCAAATAATTCAAGTGCTATCGGAAAGATAATTAGAATCAACTCAAAGTCGATGGAAAAGAGCATGGAACACATCGAATATAGGATAGAAGAGCAAAACAAGTGAAAGAGTTCACTTTGAAACAAGCAAACTAGATCGGTACCAATCCATTTTAGATCGGTACCGAGTCATTTTCTTAGTTCATATGCCTCCGTGCTCACTTGTATAACACCGGACTAGCTTCTGGACTTCACTACAAGCAGGCTTCTGAACCTATTCGCCTATTTCTCTATAAATAACAGCCACACAGCAACTTAAGAGGGATGCTCTTCTTCTTCTCCGGATCGAATTCTCCGACTTAAGAGACTTCTTCTTCACCTCTGACCTCTCCTCCATTAAAGTCATCTAAGATACTATATTTGTTGTTCTAGGACTTAGATCCGCAAATCCCTAGTACTATCGACTCTCAAACATCTAGAAACTCCATTGTAAATCTAAGATCCACTAGATTGTGGTCAGATCTGATATAACTAGTAATAATCCGAAGAGAAAACAACTAATAACAAATATAAAGTGGACATAGGCCAGATATTGCCGAACTACTATAAAAATTCTTGTGTCTCCTTTTACATTCCTGTTGATTTTTGCTTGTTTGATTTGGATCCCTACATTTTGGTGCTTTCATATGATATTTGGTTGTTGGTGTCATTTTTAGCACATATAATTAATACATAAGTTTCACTTAGAAGATGTAATTAATGTTTCAAGTATTTAACACGAATGGTTAACTAGTGTCAATGGGATATGATTCTACCACCTCTACACTAGCAATCTATAAGATGTACCATTATTCCGTAGATACATCCAAACAGAAGTTATTATGTAACAGCCTGAAATTTTCAACCATTCGCATCCATACATGTCGGATTTGAATTGCTTAAAATATCAGATTGTTAATTTAAAATTTGGCAAAACTCAATATATACAGTAAATAAATAATCACAGAATCACAAACATAGAGTAATATAACAATAATGCAGCGGAAACAAGGAATAGTAGTTCATGAAGCTACTATATATAATATAACAGAGTTCAACAAGATACAACAGAAATCACGAATACATAGATGTCTAAATACAATAGTCAAATATAAGATCTGAATACATCACTGGAATCAACTGAATGACTGAAAGAAGAATCAATAGATGGATCCAAGCGAAGCTCCAACTCCAAAGGTGAGTCTCGAATACTGGTACAACTCAGTCTGACCCTAGCGTAAAGCAAAACACAAAACACTCGAGTCAGAACATACATACTTATACAATGTAAACCAACTCAAGTGAACTGTAATAGAAATGCTCAAGTAACTTAAAGGATGCTTGGGATCGCCCATCCTTTAAGGATTCGTTAAACTATTTACTATGTAGTAATATATGTTATTATAATAATGTCTAAAGTAAAGTAAACTTACTTGAAAATAGCGTTAAGGCTTTACATTTTCCACCTTAACACATATATAGTGCCAATAGTCTATACAGTACTGTAGTACCTCCAGATCGGGAGGCTACCAGAGGATACTCCATAGGTACGACACAAATCAAACTCATAGTAAGGCTCGCTATGGTAGGTGACACGGCACAACGAGGCAATGCCAGGGTAGATACACCAATTACGCATCCGGGCTGGTGGTAACGCATAACAGCTACTATCGCCCACCTCGGAACACACTCCCAAATCAAAATCAAGGATGGCCATCAAATCAATCACAAAGTCAGAATATAATATCGAAGGAATGTGCCCGATTGGAGGAATGACCTCACTTGGCCCGGAATCTCTCCTGTTTTAGCCACCTTATGCCAGCTCACGGGAGTCAGGTCCACGTATATACCTCAATAGGATCGTCGCCACCATCCTACTTCATTTTGGAATCTCCACCGCGTACACGGTTGTTAAAGTGTTTTTCGGTATCGACAGAGAGTATGCCCATATCCGATCCCGGTCTCTTTAACAACCAACCGTTATTATAACCTGTGGTTATAAATTTCAAAATGGTTTATATTTCAAATCAAAACATATTCATTTAACCCATTTAAATCCAATGTCAATATCTTTCAAAATAATATTCATTTCCAAAGTTGTAGCATTTCTAAGTTCATTCATTCAATTACAACAATTTCAAAAAACATTGTATTTTAGCATTCGTAGCACTTGGAAAATGTGATAATACATATACTAGCAGTTCGAAAATATTATCTTTTAAGAAACAGCAGCACTTAGAAAACGTTACAGTAGATATAATAGTAATTCAGAAATATGGTCTTTTCAGAAACATCAGCACTTAGAAAATGTTACTGTAGGTATAATAGTAATTCAAAAATACAGTATATTTCAGAAACAACAACACTTAGAAAATGTTACAGTAGATATAATAGTAATTCAAAAATACAGTACATTTCTGGAACATCAACACTTATAAAATGTTACCTTAAAACCATAACATTTATGAAATGCTACAAATACTGTTATAAGTTTTTCTATAACATTTTTAAAACAATATATCTTCAATTTTTATCATTTTTTAACTTATCAAACTTATTTCACTTTTCAAAATTATTTATTTGGATATCATTTAACTTATGATTTTAATGAAATACAGTTTTATTAATAAAATATCCAATTAAACTATAATTCATTTATTAAGTCAAAGGTACATTATTTTACTTAACTTTTATTTCAACAATTAACTTAATACTTTATTTTTAAAAATACCCATTTCATAAATAAATATTCTTATTACTAAGTTACGCTTAAAATTCCATTTAAAAACTAAATTTTCAATTATTAAGTCAAGTCATATTTTAAGTTACATTTTAAACCATTTATTTACTTATACATTTTAACTTATAGAAAATCACTATAAAATTTATTTAAATCATTTAAATCCAGTTTAAGTTAAAATTTCATAATTTATATTTCAAATACTTAAAAATTTCAGAAAATATTTTAAAATTAACCACATGTCTGTATAATATTTTCTAACCTAGGTCAATTGATACGGATATGTATCATTTCAATCCATAATATATAAAATCCCAGGTTCTATCATTTCAAACCTGTAATCCCAAGTCAAAATAAATAAAAATCGCTCGAGCCTATCATTTCAGCTCATAACGATTTTTCCCTATTCTAAAGTCCGTTCAGGTATGTATCATTTCAACCCATAGTGAAAGGGAACTTGCAGTGTGAGAAACAGAAAATAAAATAAACAGTATAGCATCTCATATGATGTAAGGTGATGTAGCAGGTATATAAACAGGTTATATCATCATATAATGTCACATAACAGGGAGATGTGAACTTATAACATAGCATATCAACTACTACATATCCAAGTGACATTGTTTCACATTTATATAAGTAAGATTTGTTAAGAGTGATAAACTCACCTTTTAAAGCTAGAGACGACAATTTCGAGACACACAACCAAACTCCGAAAAGCACGACAAAGCACGACTAGATTCGAGTAGATGGAGAGCCAAGATCCAGGTCTTGTAAACAACAAATATACAACATATATAAGTATATGATTGTACAAAATAATTTAGACTTAAACAAAATCAAAATATGAACAAAGTGAAGCAAGAGGACTTAACCAAATCAAGTGGGCTCGACCACTTCCAAATGGGCTTGACCATCATCACAAATGGCTCGGCCATGACTAGTTGCTGCATGAATATGCTCGGCCATTGTCAGGTAGAAGCACGGCTAGGCAATGGAAGGTGAAGAGATAGGGTTATGGAATGCAAAAAGGTAAGCAAGTGAAAGGTCAAGAGGCTAATTGGGTTCGGCCCTAGGCAAATGGGCTCGGTCTGGTTTCATGGTTCAGGTCAGGTCTGGTCACGGCCTAGAGATGGATCTGGTCATGGCAAAGCAAGGCAAAGGAGGTGGAGGAATTGGTGGTGTCCAAGGCTAGCAAATAGGAAAGGAATGTGGTGATCAAGGAAGACTCGGCTAGGGTTTCTAGCAAGGAGATGTGGTGATTGTTTGGATCAAGGTGGTCATGGCCTGACTGGGATGGTGATGGTGGATGAAGGCCGGTCATCATGGTGGTGATGGAGTGGTGATGAGGTCGGCAAAGGGAATGGTTAGGGCCGAACTATGCTTGAAACAAAAGAGAAAAATAAAAATGAAAAAGAGGAAGAAGGAAGAAAGGATTTACTGGAAATCTCTTTGTCATGAAATGAAAATGAGAGGAGAGATGAGAAACATAAATTTTGAACGGCTAAGGGAATGAAATGAATGGCTAAGGAAATGTAAAGGCACCACTTCATATTAAATAATGGAACTCATGCCTCTTGAATTTCCTAAGCCCACTTACAAAGCCCATCAAAATAAACAAGCCAAAAATCCAATAGAAAATCAAAGCCCAAACCAAAATAAAAGAGAAAAATGAAAATAGAAATTAGATAAATGAAATACAGAAAATAATTGCATGTACAACGCTAAATTCTATCAGATTTAAAAAGTATAAAACAAAATTTGACGAAACGAAAAGCAGAACGAAAATCAGAATCAAGTACAGCTTAAAAGAAAAAGATTGGAAATTTAGAATTCAAATTTAAAAATTTCAACTGAAAGTCAAAGTTTGACCAAAGTTGACCAAAATATAAAATTTTCAGAAAATTATTATTTTATTATATTTGGAAAATAAATTATAAACAAAATCCAAAATTTCATTGGAAAATTCCAAAATTTCAATTTAAAATGATTTAAAAATTAAAGTTTTCAAATAAATTCTATTTTAAAATAATTGTTAAAAATCTGGGTTGTTACACTCTCCCCCACTCAAAACTTTTCATCCTCGAAAAGGAACGAGGCACGGAAGGACAAAGAAAAATAAGATAGAACAACAAATAATACCTGAAACAAACAATTCCGAATTCAAAGCACGTATGCTCTCCTCCTTCTCCCAGGTACAATCCCGATCATCAGTACTCCACTGTACTTTGACCCGGTTGATAGATTTCCTTCTCAGCTGCTTCGTATCTCTATCGACAATACGAAGTGGCTTCCTCTCGACAGTAAGGTTTGGCTCAATATCCAAAATCCCGAGAGCAGAAGGCTGAACAATAAGAGATGGATCATGAAGATACCGACGAAGATGCGAAACATGGAATACATTATGCATCCCAGAAAACTTCTCAGGCAAATCCAGGCGATAAGCTAAAGAATCAATCCTTTCTAAGATGCGGAAAGGACCAACGAACCAAACGATTACCGAATTCAATCCAACAAGATGGTGATCTGCAAGGTCGTCCGTAAGGGCAGCAAACTGAGACATTGCAATACTAGCAAGAACATAAAAGATAAAATGAGGTAGATAAAGGATTAAGACAAGATAAAACAGAAGATTGAAATCATACCTAATAACGGTTGTTATAGGTAAATTCGATGAGAGGGAGATGATCTTCCCAAGATCCTCCATAATCAAGAACACAAGTATGAGGAAGATCTTCCAAAATCTAATTCACTCTTTCCGTTTGACCGTCGGTCTGTGGATGGTAAGCAGTGCTCAGATTCAAGTGAGTACCCAAAGATTCTAGAAAGACTCTCCAAAACTGACTGGTGAACATGGGATCTCTATCATGAACAATACTGATAGGAACACCATGAAGACGAACAATCTCCCTCACATAGATCTCAGCCAAACAGGAAGCAGAGCGAATAGACTTGACCAGAATGAAATGAGCGGACTTGGTCAGTCTATCCACCATAACCCAAATACTCTCGTAAAACTTAACATTCTTACGAGTCAAAGCAGGAAAAGTTCAGCAATCCGAGCAAAATTCTTAATGAATCTCTGATAATAACCGGCAAGGCCCAGAAAACTACAAATATCAAAAGGGGTCCTAGGAGTTTCCCAATCCTGTACAGAATAGGGAGAGATATAAGGACAACAGAAAAGACAGAATGATTGAATGATAAAGAGAAAACGAAGGAAAAGAAAGACTTACATTGATCGCAGCGATCTTAACTGGATCAACAGAAACTCCATTACCAGAAACAATATGCCCAAGAAATCGAACTTCATCCTTCCAGAAATGGCATTTCGAGAATTTAGCTTTCAACTGATAACTCCTAGGAGTCTCCAGAACAAAGCTCAAATGGGAATCATGCTCCTCCACAGACTTAGAGAAGACGAGAATATCATAAACAAAGACTAGAACAAATTTGTTAAGCACATCACGGCAGACATGATTCATAAGATCAATAAAGAAAGCAGGAGCATTAGTCAAACCAAAAAGCATGACTAACCATTCATAGAAACCATTCTCAGTACGGAAAGTAGTCTTGCGAATACTTTCCTCAGCAAATCTGAGCTGGTGAAAGTCTGAGGCAAGATCAAGCTGAGAGAAAACAATAGCTCCATAGAGCTGATCAACATATCATTGATACGCGGCATAGGATATCTTTTTTCATAGTGAGCTTGTTCAGCTCTCTATAATCAACATACATCCTCAAAGAACCATCGGACTTGGTGATGAAAACCACCGCCGCTCCCCATTCGGAATGGCTAGGTCTGATCAGACCCTTGGAGAACAAGTCCTCAATTGCTTCCTCAACTCAACTTTCTCATGGGGTGCCATTCTTCTAGAAGGAAGAATTACAGGTCGAGCTTCAAGAATAAGATCGATACGAAATTTGATTTCCCACTTAGGAGGTAAAGCAGTGACTTCACCAAATACATCGGGATAGAGTTTGACCACAGGAGTCGAATAAAGATCACCAGGAGAAGAATCAAAAGAATAAATAAAGCTGCCAGCAAAAATCCTGAGGCATACGACACTGAATAACCAAAGAATTACCAAAATCATCAACAAGAGAAACAGTTCGGGTTTTATAGGAGATAACGGCTTCATGCCTCTTCAGCCAATCACCTCCAAGCAACAAATCAAAAGCGTCAAAACCCAGAACATAGAAATTACTAGAACGTACTCAGGAGAAAGGGGATGTTCAAACTTATTACAAAGATCTACAGATCTAATACTATGGAAAGCTCCAGTATCAAATAAAACATGAACAGGATGATGAAATAAAGAAAAGATGCCCGGAAGGGTACCTTGGGTATCACTAGGAGCAGGAGCAGAAG
This sequence comes from Allium fistulosum, assembly GCA_030737815.1. NCBI lineage: Eukaryota > Viridiplantae > Streptophyta > Magnoliopsida > Asparagales > Amaryllidaceae > Allium > Allium fistulosum. The sequence goes on from CM060901.1 coordinate 642,745,043, forward strand.
AAGGAACAACAGTACCAACTGAAGCAGGGCAACTATTAGCATAGTGTCCCTTCTGATCATACCCATTATAACCACTCAAATTATTTAAAATTTCTTTATCATTATTTTATATTGTATAAAATTCCGTTACATAGTTCACTTTTGAATAATTAAGGTAAGTTATATTAGAATGCAATAGATGATTATACAAGAAATTTTTTCCCAATTCAATTATTTATACTTAAATATTTATTCAAAAATATTAGATTTATCTATAATTAAAATCATCCTTTAATATAAATTAAAGAATTAAATTTTCGATTCATTTCAAACCATTTAGAGATAAATGTATATACTATATATATCAAATCAAATCAAATTTAAAATAATATACCTACATATATAAATCAAATCATACTTAAGAAAATTAAATAATTAAATTTCCAAAACAAAACTGTAGCAAAGCTACTGAATGGTCTCTCCACTTCGAAACTCGAAAATGAATGTCGATGATGCGGCCGTCATCACCGAAATTATTTTCCAGCGACAAAAGAAGAGAGTACTGACCTGAAATGATTTCTATTCGAAAATACTTTAAATAATATACATTTTAAAACTTTAAAACCAGAGTTTGAAATTATCGAAAATTAAATTCTTAAATTCTAGATTTAAATTCATTTTAATTTTCAAATCACTTTATAAACCATGTTTATAAATTCATTTATAGAACAATAAATGAAAATCAAATATTATCATTTTAAACAACCAATTTAATTAACTTATTAAATTCCAAAATTTTTACTTATACATTTACAATATAAACATACAAATTAATTTCATTTATCAAATTTGAAAATAATATTGTGTCAGTTTGCTCTGTTCAAGTGTTTTGGAAATCCTATCGATAGCGTTGATCAGACAAATCGATCGAAAATCCAAACCAACATCAACAACTAAAACAACACAATATATAAAACATTTTAATATTAATAACAAGATACAAAATACACTCCCTCTTCCGATGATTCAAGGATGGTTTTCAAATCAAGGATAGAGATTCAACTATAGAGAGATCCTAACCAAAAGAATTCAACTAGAAGGTAGGCTCGATATGAAGATAAATAGATTTCAAAGAGAGAAGAAAAATGGTTAGACTTATATGAATCGCGGGCAACCTTAACCGGTCAACCGTGACTTCCAAATAAGATCGAGGTAGAATTCAAAGGAAAATCGACATTCGATCTCAAAAGATAGAATTTCGAGTATCGCAAGAGATAGCAGCATTGTAAACCGAGGATACAGAAATCTCCGGTGAATCAATACCTATTGTAAGGAGTTTCACTTCCTTACAAATCATATAGTAGGGCTATGGGATACTCAAAAATCCGGAAGAATATGAATAGGGAAAGACAAGAATGGATTTTGGAACCGAGGGAACATTCCAAAAATTCAAAGGAAACCGGATCGAAGAAGAAGGAATTCAAGCTCGAACGAAAGTGATTCTGTAATTTAATCTGCTCTATATGCTGAGTTTTGCCTAAAACCGGAGCTCTGATACCAACTGTAACAGCCTGAAATTTTCAACCATTCGCATCCATACATGTCGGATTTGAATTGCTCAAAATATCAGATTGTTAATTTAAAATTTGGCAAAACTCAATATATACAGTAAATAAATAATCAAAGAATCACAGACACGGAGTAATATAACAATAATGCAGAGAAAACAAGGAATAGTAGTTCATGAAGCTACTATATATAATATAACAGAGTTCAACAAGTGATGCAGCGCATCAAGCCATGCCAAGAGAGGAATCAACGAAACATACCTTAAGTCGCGAACAGCCTCCTAAAGTCCAAACCCTAAGTCGGAATTTCTCTGATCCATCATACGTCGCTCCGCGACTTAACTCCATCGCCGATTGCTAAGTCGCTCAGGACATACGACCTATGTAAGTCGCAGAAGCCCTAGGTCGCTCCAGAATTCCTTAGGTCGCAAGCAAATCCTTAAGTCGAAGCCGCTCCAGTAGGTCGCAAGGTCCTTATATCGCTGCTTGCTTATGTCGTTACTTCCTTTATGTCGCTGCTTGCTTATGTCGTTACTTCCCTTATGTCGCTGCCGTGTTTCCTTTGAGTCGCTCCTGGATGCCGAAGTTTGTTGAGTCGCTGCTGGGTTTTATTTGTCGTTGTGATGTATTGTTTCTTAAGTCGTTTGCTATTTGTTAAGTCGTTTGTGTTGTATTTGTTGTGCCGCTTTTTCTTATGTCGCATTGTTGTTAAGTCGTTCTGTTATGTCGTATGATGTTAAGTCGTATGATGTTAAGTCGTTTGTTGAACTTAAGTCGTATGTGTTGAGTTAAGTCGTGAGTCGCATATGTGTGTTGTAATTTCCTATAAATAGGGGTGTGTTGTCATTTGTAAAGGGAGTTGAATTTTGAATAAAATTTGTTGAGAGCTTTGTGCCTCCATTAAAATTGGAAGTTGAGTGTGATCTCCTTTCTCCATCTTCGGATATTCGAGTGCGCTCGAATCAACGAATTTGAAGCCGATTCACGGAATCTCGTGCGCGAGATCAACGTCGAAAAATCGTAGATCTTCTAACGCGGTATCGTGCGCGATCAACGTGTTGAAGATAGCTAGAGTCCGGTATCTCGAGAGATCAACGGATTTGGGCACTTGAGTATCATTGGTTCATCACTTTATCTTGTTTCATCGATTCATTTTTCCACAATTCGTGATTGGATCCTGGATAGATTTGACCGCTGGTTCAGATCTACTTCCGTGCTGCGTTAATTGGTATCAGAGCTAAATCAGAGACGGAAACGAGATTGTTTTAATGATCATGCCTCTGAGACGTGCTAATCGCCATCAAAATGTTGAAGATTTGTATAGAAGACAAGAAGCTAAGCAGATGGAGCAGCGTATCAATGAAAAGTTCAATGAAGGTATTGAAAAATTGGAGAAATTGATGATCGACATGAATCAAAATCAAAGGAGAACGTCACCAGTTTCGAACCAGGGTGGAAACAGGGTTTTGCCATCTGTTTCGAAAGAAAGGAGGATGTCACCCCGGTCTTATCGAGATAGGAGAGAATCATCAGTTTCAATGATGCGAGACCACCATGGGTACCGTAATGAAGAGGGAAGAACTCAACGTGGTTTCGAAAATGAACCATATCGTGATGCTGAAAGACAGGGTAGAAAGAACATGCGTGGTCGTAGGGATGTAGATGGTCAGGATCGATATCGAAATACATCTGATTTTGAGGAAGATGGTGATGGAGGTAGTATTCATTATCGAAATCAAGGCCAAGTGCGAAATCAATATCGGGATTCAGAAAATGATCATAAATGGGAGTCAGGTATGAGGATGGAAATTCCAGAATTCAAAGGTGGTATGCAAGCAGAAGAATTTCTTGATTGGTTGTCGAATGTTGAAGAAATTTTGGAATTCAAGGATGTGCCTGAGAATCACATAGTCCAATTAATTGCTACAAGACTAAGGGGAAGAGCTATGGCTTGGTGGCAACAAACTAAACTAACTCGGGAGAGAATGGGAAAATCAAAAGTTGTCACTTGGGAGAAGATGAGAAAGATGATGAAAGCGACTTTCTTGCCGTACAATTATCAATCTCTTATGTATCAACGTTTGCAGAATTTGAGACAAGGGACAAAGACAGTGAATGACTATGCAGACGAATTCTATCAATTGATTGCAAGAAATGATATTATGGAAACCGAGGAATAGCTAACAGCTAGATATGTTGGAGGGTTACGAATGCAAATTCAAGACATAGTTAATATGTTTAATCCAATGTCTGTTGCTGAAGCACATCAGAAAGCTCTAGCTTGGGAGAAACAAGGGAGACGAGGAAGTGGTGTGTTTACGAGTTCTAACAACCAGAATAAGGGTGCTAGTAGCAGTGCTAATGTTTCCAAGGCAGTCAATAAACCAATTGTCAATGAAGCCGCTAAAGCGAAGGTCACTAACAGTATCAAGTGCTATAATTGTCAGGAGTTTGGCCATAAAAGTAATGAATGTACAAAGCCAAAGAAGAGAGCATTAGTTGCAGAGGAATGTGAGTATGAGGATGTGGAAGCTGAAGTTGATTATTCTCAACCACCAAAGTTTGATGAAGATGAAGAAGTTGTGTCAGGAGACGAAGGGTGTAACTTGATGGTGAGGAGGTCTTGTTTAACGCCAAAGCATGAGAATGATTCTAGTGGGCTGAGAAGCAATATCTTTCAGTCTACATGTACTATCTTGGGAAAGGTTTGTCGATTTGTTATTGATGCGGGAAGCTGCGATAACATTATTTCGGAAGAAGCCGTTAAGAAGTTACGGTTGAAGACTGAAAAACACCCTAGACCTTATAAACTGGCATGGCTAAAGAAAGGTGGAGAAGTGACAGTGGGAAGACGAGCATTTGTTACATTTTCTATTGGGAAGAAGTACAAAGATGATATATGGTGTGATGTTGTCGATATGGATGTGTGTCATCTACTATTGGGAAGACCATGGCAATATGATAGAGCTGTACAACATGATGGTCGCACCAATAGCTACAGTTTCATGTTCGAAGGTACTCAAATCACCTTAGTTCCTAAGAAGCGTGAACAAAGTGAAAGCAAGTCAGAGAAGAAATTGGAACCAACTAGTCTATTATCTTCGAGAGAATTTGTTAAAGAAGTGGAAGATAGTGCTGAATTGTTTATGTTGATTGGGTATGAAACAAGTGAAGATCTTGAAATTCCTGCGGAGGTTAGACCGGTGTTAAATGAATTTGAAGATGTCTTTCCTACGGAATTACCCAAGGATTTACCGCCACTAAGGGACATACAGCATCAAATTGATCTAGTGCCAGGTGCTGTTTTACCATATAGGCTGCATTATCGTATGAGTCCAAAAGAGCATGCAGAGTTGAGGAGACGGGTTGAGGAGTTGCTTGAGCAAGGGCGTGTTCGAGAGAGTCTCAGTCCTTGTGCTGTACCAGCTCTGTTGGTGCCAAAGAAAGATGGTTCGTGGAGAATGTGTACAGACAGCAGGGCACTCAACAAAATAACTGTCAGATGCAGATTTCCTATGCCAAGACTTGATGATCTATTGGATCAACTCAGTGGGTCTGTAATCTTTTCTAAGATCGACCTTAAGAGTGGTTATCATCAGATTCGCATAAGACCAGGTGATGAATGGAAGACAGCATTCAAGACTCGGGAAGGATTATATGAATGGCTGGTCATGCCATTTGGTCTATCTAATGCACCAAGTACATTTATGAGGGTGATGAATCAAATTTTCAGACCTTACATCGGGAAGTTTGTAGTAGTCTACTTTGATGATATCTTGATATATAGTGCTAGCACAGAGGAGCACATTCAACACTTGCGAAAGGTGTTAACTATTCTTCGTCAAGAACAGTTCTATGCAGCGATGAAGAAATGTGTGTTCATAACGCCGAGTGTTTTATTTCTGGGTTATGTCGTGTCCAAGGAAGGGATACAAGTGGACCAGAGTAAAGTAGCCGCAATCAGAAATTGGCCACAGCCCAAAACTATCACAGAAGTCAGAAGTTTCCATGGGTTAGCTTCATTTTATCGAAGATTTATACCACACTTTAGTAGTGTGATGGCTCCTGTTACTGATTGTATGAAAGGAAGGCAGTTTTCATGGACGAAAGAGGCAGGATCTGCTTTTGAACAGATCAAGGAACTTTTAACATCAGCACCGATTCTAGTGTTGCCAGATTTTCAGTTACTATTTGAGTTACATACAGATGCGTCCAAAGTTGGAATTGGAGGAGTGTTGAGTCATAAGGGTCGTCCAATTGCCTATTTCAGTGAAAAACTTTCTGGAGCAAAGATGAGATACAGTACTTATGATGTGGAGTTTTATGCTATTGTGCAGGCCGTGAAGCATTGGAGACATTACTTGTTCCACAAAGAATTTGTTTTTATACGGATCATGAAGCATTGAAACATTTACAGGGGTAGAATAAAATTGCAGCTAGGCATGCATCATGGATAGCTTATTTGCAGCAATTTACATTTGTCGTAAAGCACAAGTCTGGAGTAACTAATCGCGTCGCCGATGCATTGAGTCGGAGGAATAATTTACTAACAACCATGCGAGTAGAGGTGATGAGTTTTGACTTACTTCCAGATTTGCTTACTTCAGATTCATACTTTTCCAAGATCCTAGACAAAGTCAAGCAGGGAAACATGGATGGATATATGATGGTTGATGGTTTTCTATTCAAAGGAAATCAGTTGTGCATTCCAGATTGCAGTCTGCGAATGAAAATTATCAAAGAATTACATGAAGAAGGACACATAGGCCGTGACCTTGCTATACAGTTGATCTCAAAGTCTTATTTTTGGCCGTCAATAAGGAAGGAGGTTGAAAAATTCGTTCAGAGGTGCCATATTTGTCAAGTTTCAAAGGGGACCGCAAAAAATGAAGGTTTATATATGCCGTTGCCTATATCTACTAAACCATGGGTGGATGTTAGTATGGACTTTGTATTGGGATTGCCGAGAACGCAACGTGGCAATGATTCTATCTACGTGGTGGTTGATCGGTTTTCAAAAATGGTACATTTTATTGCATGCAAGAAGACGGCAGATGTAGTTAATGTCGCACAGTTATATTTCAGAGAGATTTATCGTCTTCATGGGTTGCCTGAATCTATTGTATCAGATAGAGACACTCGTTTTCTGAGTCATTTTTGGATGAGTCTATGGAGAATGGTCGGGACAAAGCTAAAATTCAGTAGTGCTTATCATCCACAGACGGATGGACAGACAGAAGTTGTGAATAGATCTCTAGGTAATCTATTGAGATGCCTCGTGAATGACAATTTGAAGAGTTGAGATTCCAAGCTGTGTCAAGCTGAGTTTGCACACAACCATGCAGTTAATCGTAGCACTGGGTTCAGTCCATTCCAGATCGTTTACTCAACAATGCCTAAGGGACCATTAGATTTATCTACAGTACCACAGTACAAAGGAGTGATCAAGTGAGCTAGTGATTTTGTGAATGAATTGCAAGAGTGCCACAAGGTTGTGCAGGAACGATTGCTTAAGGCGAATGAGAAATATAAGCAATCCGCGGATATTAAGCGATGAAATGTTGAGTTCAAAGAAGGAGATTTTGTATATGCAGTATTGACTAAGGATCGATTTCCTATTGGTACTTACAACAAACTGGCTGCTAGAAAGATTGGCCCTTTGGAAATCGTAAAGAATATTAATGAAAATGCTTATCAGTTAAGATTGCCGGATGATATCCATACTGCTGACGTTTTCAACGTCAAACACTTGATTCCATATCATGAGAATAAGCATGTCGAAGAAGAGGAAAGTGTGAATTCGGGGTCAAATTCTTTTCAACCAGGGGAGGATGATGCAGCGCATCAAGCCATGCTAAGAGAGGAATCAATGAAACATACCTTAAGTCGCGAACAGCCTCCTAAAGTCCAAACCCTAAGTCGGAATTTCTCCGATCCATCATACGTCGCTCCGCGACTTAACTCCATCGCCGATTGCTAAGTCGCTCAGGACATACGACCTATGTAAGTCGCAGAAGCCTTAGGTCGCTCCAGAATTCCTTAGGTCACAAGCAAATCCTTAAGTCGAAGCCGCTCCAGTAGGTCGCAAGGTCCTTATATCGCTGCTTGCTTATGTCGTTACTTCCCTTATGTCGCTGCTTGCTTATGTCGTTACTTCCCTTATGTCGCTGCCGTGTTTCCTTTGAGTCGCTCCTGGATGCCGAAGTTTGTTGAGTCGCTGCTGGGTTTTATTTGTCGTTGTGATGTATTATTTCTTAAGTCGTTTGCTATTTGTTAAGTCGTTTGTGTTGTATTTGTTGTGCCGCTTTTTCTTATGTCGCATTATTGTTAAGTCGTTCTGTTATGTTGTATGATGTTAAGTCGTTTGTTGAACTTAAGTCGTATGTGTTGAGTTAAGTCGTGAGTCGCATGTGTTTGTTGTAATTTCCTATAAATAGGGGTGTGTTGTCATTTGTAAAGGGAGTTGAATTTTGAATAAAATTTGTTGAGAGCTTTGTGCCTCCATTAAAATTGGAAGTTGAGTGTGATCTCCTTTCTCCATCTTCGGATATTCGAGTGCGCTCGAATCAACGAATTTGAAGCCGATTCACGGAATCTCGTGCGCGAGATCAACGTCAAAGAATCGTAGATCTTCTAACGCGATATCGTGCGCGATCAACGTGTTGAAGATAGCTAGAGTCCAGTTGTAAAGACCCAAAAACTCGGCCTTCGAAAATCGGCATTTGTACTTCACTTGTACTCAAAATGCCGTAGATTCAAACGCCGAATCTGGTTCTCCGGAGCTTATAACACCATTAAGTACAACAACACAACGGAAGAAAAAGAATATATCAATATACATAACATTGATACAATGACAGATACAAAATCTGATGCAATATGATACAACAGAATGATACAACCGATATCAATATACATCAGAGATATGATACAAGAAATAGCAGCGGAAAGAAAATAGATAACAATGTAAGAGATCACTCCAAATGATCTACAAAAGAGAATGACTCCAACAACTCCAACATCAGCTCGAACCACCATCACGTTGCACCAAGATAAGCAACGTCAGTCCTGATCTCCGATGAACTGAACTAGCTCCAGAAAAATCTACTAAACCTGACTATCTGAAAAACCCAACTCTAGACTACCCGTGTGGAAAAATTGTGGGCACCCAGAGTTTAGGAAGGGAATAATAAACTCCGAGTCAGTCGTGGGACTGGTGTGAGCAACAAAACAATTTATTATCTTTAAAACAACAACAACAAAGGAAGTGGAAATATTCGCAATGCTTTTGGAAAATGAAACTACCATAAGGCCTCCCGCATGCACACACACAATGCAAACGCGGAATTGGAGGAGATTTCTCCTTATGATAGTCAAAGATGCTTACTACGTTAAACAAATCATTGGATATTATTATTAGTGCATAGTGGAAAACATTTCGAAAGTATAATATTAATCTTAGCCAACATACAACCATTATTGTATGCCTACTATAGCTACCATCTAAACAGTGGGGCGCCACCATAAGTAAATGGCAGGTTCTACAACTAAAACCGTACTGGTTTCGTATTGGAAATGGATTTCCAACAAATGGTTAGGCTAAGGAACTTCCTACCGCCACATGGGATCGCCTCTGGTTGGACGTCCCGAGAACTAACTAGCTCTTTGCCAACACAAGGTCGGGTTACCCCTGTAACTAGGTAACTCACGAATATGCCATTCCCCGGTCCTTTGGGACCTTTATCCGAGGCGCCTCGATAAACACACAATCACACAATAAATGAGATCGGAGTATCCACATAGGTTAAATACCAGGGCTCCATACCTGATACCACCCTTTTCCAGAAGGAAATGACATACCCTAAAGGGCGCGACCCTCATAACGTTGCCGCATATTCCTGTTTCGACCATTTCCGGGTTGTGAGGTCCGAAGAGGTCTCGTCCACAAAGCTACGCTTTTTCACAAAGCCACGCTTTGATCACAAATGATCAATAGATGATCAACACACAGCAACACTCAGCATGCCACATTACCAAATTGGGAGTATATCGCTGATAACCTTCAACTACATAACCTCTGAGCTCGTACGTCTCAGAGAAGGGTGTTAAGCTAAGAGAATAAATTCTCCGCCACCAACAGAAATGTATTTGAAAGAAATCAGCTTTATATCTCAAAGTGTAATGTCAGACATGTAACCATACAAGTCTGTTCCGGGTTCGAACAGAACCGAAGGCACTTCCGAAGAAGCCCTTGCAAATCTGGGTATTCACAATCCAGATCGGACTTCCCATCACTTAGGGAATCTCTATACCAGAGCTACCCAGTGCAGAGACAATCGATAGGTTATCCTATCGTTCTCGCAAACACCCGGTCTTCAACACCGGTCTTCAATTGCTATCCATATACGACGCATCACTTATTCGGAATGGGTTATATGACACAAAGGTCCTCTCCCGGCTGAACCGAATAGTGAGCGTAATACTTTAAAACATATGGATATTGGGATTTCAATTAAGTCACAACTTATTACCCAAAATCTTTTCAAATGATTTAAACAAATTACCATTTTAAATCTGTTACAAAAAGATTTATTCTAACAACCTTCAACGGTTTAAATAATTTCCACACTTTATCTTTTAAACAAAAGATTCATTCACAGATTTTCCAAATTAATTCCCATTTCAATTGGATTAACTCATTAAATCTTTAAAACAAAGATTTAACGTATAGATTTCAAAACAATTCCATTTCAAATGGTTTAAACAAATCATCCTTTTAAATCTGTTAAAAATAAACAGATTCAATTCATAGCTTTCAAAAGAATTCACTCATAATTTGGAAAACCATTTCAATTCAAATTTGAAATTCCTTTTAACACAAATTGGAAAATTCATTTCTTATATAAGAGCTTTTATCAGTTGAAAAACAATTAATTTTCCAAATCATTGAATTCAATTCAAGTATTGAATTCAAATTTAAATCAAATTATTAGATATCGAGTTTTATTAAGTTATTTAAAATAACTTTTACATTTGAAATTCATTTGCAAAGCTCTTAAATTCCAATTTCCAAAACTATGTGAATTCAAGAATTCAATCTTTAAATTTGTCAAAAATCTACGACTTAAATGATTTCCAAGTGAAATCCATATTTGTGTGTGTATGGTGTAGTCCAGGGTTTTACACAGTAGTGCAACATCATTCAGTCATTACAGATCAGAATATAGAAATATAGTTGATAAGCGGTATAAATTATAACGCTTATCGTTCATTTACAAATCACAGATCACATATCACAGATATATAAATCACAGATACTAATTACATTCATCTCAGATAAATGAACTACATTACCGATCACACACAAATCAAAATATATCACAAAGCATCACAGATCAGGGAATATCTAACAATTTCAAAACATTCAATACAATTCAAACATTCATAAGTAAATTAATTTAATTATCTGATTAATTTAAATCAGATTTGTCACTAATCCTGGTTAATTAACATTAACTAATTACAATTTTATTTGAAATAAATTTCCCTTTCATCATTTGTTAGTTATCTTTTATTATTAACTAATCGATCTTAATTAATGAATCAATTGACTTTTAATTATTTAATAAATCTTAATTTATCACATTCATTATTTAATCCTTTGATTACTAACCCATAATTATACTCAAGTTACTAACCCTCATTTAATTAATCACGTCCAGTAATCATGTATCAATTACTTCTCTAAGTAATTATTATTTTTTCCAATTTGTTAAATGATTGTTCTAGATTAATTAACCCAAGTAATTAACTTAAACTAATCTGATTAGCTCACTCATTTACAATGGTAATTAATTCCTTAATTACTTCCATTAAGTAATTATACTTAAACAATTCCATAAATAATTGTTATTAAATTAATTATTCTAATGTAATTAATTATGAAAAATCAATCACTTTCATTTATTAACTATTCCTTAGTTACTTAATAATCAATCAGTTATCCTTACTTAATTACACTAATTTATCAACTTTAATTAATTACATTGATAAATTAACCTTAATTAATTATCCTTTAATTTAATTAACCTTTAATTATTTAATAACTTTGGAAAATAATTTATCATTTACTTATAACTTAACTTCAACCCTTGAGTTTAATTAATGATTAAACACCTTTAATCTTCTTAATTTAAATTACATTTTAAATTTAGTAAACTTTATGAATTTACTTACTAAGTCAAAATAATTTATACAACTTAATTGATCAACCATTTAAATAAACACTTTTATTTAAAAGAATGATTAAGTGAATTATTAAAAACTTAATTAGGTTAACTTTAAACACTTGAAAGCATATTTATCTTTACCCGAGTCAACCTAGTATTTACCCAAACCAAAACCCGAGTCTTCCATCCCTTTGTTAAAAATTTTAAAACTGTTCAATTTAAAACCTGTTAACCCACTCGCGTACGCATTCGAAACCAACCCGAGCCATTTCTTTTCTTCCCCGAGTAAATTCGCGAAATGCTTCGGGTGCGACCCGAGAATAACTTCGTCTTCCCCAAAAACACCTGTGCACTGAGACCTGGTGCACATGCACCCATCGTCAGCAACGCCCCGGCGTCTGCGACCACCCCCAACAAGTCGACTTTGACTTCCACAATCCATCGAGCCACCCAGAATCAAAAACTGTCACGAACTCGAAAATTTGGCATATGGGTTCAACAAGAACAAAAACTGAGTCATCTAAAACCGCCTCGAACTACCACCTCCGGTCGTTTGCGATCATACCACCGTGCTCGAAGCTTCTCTGATGTCCAATGCTTCGAATCCCCCAGGACCGATCGTCTGAAACACTGTGTCAACGACGAATTTTCCCCAAAACCAACCTTGACTAAATAAGGTCGTTAAACCCTAAATCCACATCATCCCAATGCTATGATCATTTATAAATTCAATTTGTATTTTTCCATTGACCCTTAATGCTCCAGCTATCTTCACTGATGATCACGATATTCACTTCGCCGTGGGTCATCGGAAATTGATAGAAATAGATTTTCTGATCATCATACAATTGCTCTAAATTTACTCATTTAAAAATCAAGATTTAACTATCAAAATTCATCAATTCGTAACCCCTATCAGATTTCAAAATCCATTTATAAAATTAAAAGCATTGATTTTTCATGAATTAACAAATTTTACCGACTTATTTTATTTCCTGGAAATCCACTTGATAATTTTACTTGAAAATAATTCTTAAACTTCAAGCTTGATTATACAAACAAGTTTGATTTAAATTATGAAACCTGAAATCAATCAAAGAGGAAGAATTTGATATTTGAACAGGTTTTTAAAAACCTGAAACTAAAGACAGGGATGAACAACATGCACAGCCAAAATCTACATATATACCTAAATTTATACATATGCAAACCAATGCTCATTTTTGCTTCCATCATGGATTCAAATCACAGATCAAATACCAGAGTTTTCAAAAGATTTTAAAGTTTGCTCACAGTGAATGGAAGAACAGAGAGTTGCTTCCTGTTTTAAAATGAGCACAGTTTGATGTCTTGCTTTCCAGATCTCCAGCTCTAAATGTTCCAACCTTCAGTCTTTGATCAAGTTGAAGTTGCTATCATTTTGTTGTGTTGCAGGTTTGTTATATATATTTTTCTTAGTTTTCAATTGATGATCGAATTGAACCTATGAAATGATATATAAAAGAGAACCAAATGTGCAGGCAGCTGTACACTACTGGTCACAAAGATTTTAAGTTGTACTAATATGTTTTTATTTAAAATTCTGCCAGAGATATTTGTTCCAAATTGTAGGCTGATATGCTTGCTATGGTGGCTGATGTATATTTCTTGTGTGCTAGCATTAATTACTTTGTACATAAACATTTATTTACTCTTTTTTTTCTTTCCTTTCCCTGTTTCCTTCCAGGTCTACAGGTTTGCATTTATTTCATTTGTCCTTGTTTTTGTTCATCTCCTTGAATATATTTTTACTGTCAAACCTATATATATATATATATTCTTGTTTTCTTTCTTTGCTTAGTTCTTACTTCTTTCCTTGCTTTTCGGTTGATAGATAACAGTTTGTATATGCTGAGAAGATTTGTTTGTGCAAAGAGAAGATGGGGTATTAAATGCATGTGTACTTCTTTGTCTACAAACTTATGCTATTTTTTATTCATAGATATAACAGCTCAAAGATATTTACTTTTGTTACTTCATTTTGCAATACTTCATATATATATTATTTGTTTACATACTTATCTAATTGATTTGTTTTGTATATAAATATTTGTTTCATTCCTTTACAATGCTTCATATATGAATGTCTATTATTTTCTTCTCTTTCATTTTCTTTTTAACTTGTCTTTATAATATTACTTTATAAATAAATTTCTATTTTCTAGTTTAAATATTTATTGTTATTTTACTTTAATATTTATTGTCTTATATTTATTTTATAAATTCAAATCATTATTAACTATCAATTCTAATATTTATTATTATCAATTATTATTAAACCATTTATTTAAGATTTAAATTCAAATCAAATATATACATATATATTCAATTTTTTACTCATATATACCCTATACATATATATTCACATATATACAATATTTTTAAATTTAAATGACCTATACAGAATTTATCTGTATTCGGGGAAACTCGCTTAAATTTACAATTAACTATACAATTTTAATTCAAAAATTAAATAAATTATCAATTTAAATTTATATAAAATTCGGGGTCGTTACACCGGTATCTCGAGAGATCAACGGATTTGGGCACTTGAGTATCATCGGTTCATCACTTTATCTTGTTTCATCGATTCATTTTTCCGCAATTCGTGATTGGATCCTGGATAGATTTGACCACTGGTTCAGATCTACTTCCGTGCTGCGTCAACAAGATACCACAAAAATCACAAATACATAGATGTCTAAATACAATAGTCAAATACAAGATCTGAATACATCACTGGAATCAACTGGATGATTGAAAGCAGAATCAATAGATGGATCCAAGCGAAGCACCAACTCCAAAGGTGAGTCTCGAATACTGGTACAACTCAGTCTGACCCGAGCGTAAAGCAAAACACCAAACACTCGAGTCAGGACATACATACTTATACAATGTAAACTAACTCAAGTGAACTGTAATAGAAATGCTCAAGTAACTTAAAGGATGCTTGGGATCGCCCATCCTTTAAGGATCCGTTAAACTGTTTACTATGTAGTAATATACGCTATTATAATAATGTCTAAAGTAAAGTAAACTTACTTAAAAATAGCGTTAAGGCTTTACATTTTCCACCTTAACACATATATAGTGCCAATAGTCTATACAGTACCGTAGTACCTCCAGATCGGGAGGCTACCAAAGGATACTCCATAGGTATGAAACAAATCAAACTCGTAGTAAGGCTCGCTATGGTAGGTGACACGGCACAACGAGGCAATGCCAGGGTAGATATACCAATTACGCATCCGGGCTGATGGTTACGCATAGCAGCTACTATCGCCCACCTCGGAACACACTCCCAAATCAAAATCAAGGATGGCCATCAAATCAATCACAAAGTCAGAATATAATATCGAAGGAATGTGCCCGATCGAAGGAATGACCTCACTTGGCCCGGAATCGTTTCTGTTTTAGCCACCTTATGCCAACTCACAGGAGTTGGGTCCACGTATATACCTCAATAGGATCGTCACCACCATCCTACTTCATTCTGGAATCTCCACCGCGTACACGGTTGTTAAAGTGGTTTTCGGTATCGACAGAGAGTATGCCCATATCCGATCCCGGTCTCTTTAACAACCAACCGTTATTATAACCTGTGGTTATACATTTCAAAATGGTTTATATTTCAAATCAAAACATATTCATTTAAACCATTTAAATCCAATGTCAATATCTTTCAAAATAATATTCATTTCCAAAGTTGTAGCATTTCTAAGTTCATTCATTCAATTACAACAATTTCAAAAAACATTGTATTTTAGCATTCGTAGCACTTGGAAAATGTGATAATACATATAGTAGCAGTTCGAAAATATTATCTTTTAAGAAACAGCAGCACTTAGAAAACGTTACATTAGATATAATAATATTTCAGAAATATGGTCTTTTCTGAAACTGCAGCACTTAGAAAATGTTACTGTAGGTATAATAGTAATTCAAAAATACAGTATATTTCAAAAACAGCAGCACTTAGAAAATGTTACAGTAGATATAATAGTAATTCAAAAATACAGTACATTTCAGGAACAGCGGCACTTATAAAATGTTACCTTAAAACCATAGCATTTATGAAATGCCACAAATACTGTTATAAGTTTTTCTATAACATTTTTAAAACAATATATCTTCAATTTTTATCATTTTTAACTTATCAAACTTATTTCACTTTTCAAAATTATTTATTTGGATATCATTTAACTTATGATTTTAATGAAATACAATTTTATTAATAAAATATCCAATTAAACTATAATTCATTTATTAAGTCAAAGGTACATTATTTTACTTAACTATTATTTCAACAATTAACTTAATACTTTATTTTTAAAAATACCCATTTCATAAATAAATATTCTTGTTACTAAGTTAAGCTTAAAATTCCATTTAAAAACTAAATTTTCAATTATTAAGTCAAGTCATATTTTAAGTTATATTTTAAACCATTTATTTACTTATACATTTTAACTTATAGAAAATCACTATAAAATTTATTTAAATCATTTAAATCCAGTTTAAGTTAAAATTTCATAATTTATATTTCAAATACTTAAAAATTTCAGAAAATATTTTAAAATTAACCACGGGTCTGTATAATATTTTCTAACCTAGGTCAAGTGATATGGATATGTATCATTTCAATCCATAATATATAAAATCCCAGGTTCTATCATTTCAAACCCGTAATCCCAAGTCAAAATAAATAAAAATCGCTCGAGTCTATCATTTCAGCTCATAACGATTTTTCCCTATTCTAAAGTCCGTTCGGGTATGTATCATTTCAACCCATAGTGAAAGGGAACTTGCAGTGTGAGAAACATAAAATAAAATAAACATTATAGCATCTCATATGATGTAAGGTGATGTAGCAGGTATATAAACAGGTTATATCATCATATAATGTCATATAACAGGGAAATGTGAACTTATAACATAGCATATCAACTACTACATATCCAAGTGACATTGTTTCACATTTATATAAGTACGATTTGTCAAGAGTGATAAACTCACCTTTTAAAGCTAGAGACGACAATTTCGAGACACACAACCAAACTCCGAAAAGCACGACTAGATTCGAGTAGATGGAGAGCCAAGATCCAGGTCTTGTAAACAACAAATATACAACATATATAAGTATATGATTGTACAAAAGAATTTAGACATAAACAAAATCAAAATATGAACAAAGTGAAGCAAGAGGACTTAATCAAATCAAGTGGGCTCGGCCACTTCCAAATGGGCTTGACCATCATCACAAATGGCTCGGCCATGACTAGTTGCTGCATGAATATGCTCAGCCATTGTCAGGTAGAAGCACGGCTAGGCAATGGAAGGTGAAGAGATAGGGTTATGGAATGCAAAAAGGCAAGGCAAGTGAAAGGTCAAGAGGCTAATTGGGTTTGGCCCTAGGCAAATGGGCTCGGTCTGGGTTCATGGTTCAGGTCAGGTCTGGTCACGGCCTGGAGATGGATCTGGTCAGGGCAAAGCAAGGCAAAGGAGGTGGAATAATTGGTGGTGTTCGAGGCTAGCAAATAGGAAAGGAATGTGGTGATCAAGGAAGGCTCGGCTGGGGTTTCTAGCAAGGAGATGTGGTGATTGTTTGGATCAAGGTGGTCACGGCCTGACTGGGATGGTGATGGTGGATGAAGATCGGTCATCATGGTGGTGATGGAGTGGAGATGAGGTTGGCAAAGGGAATGGTTAGGGCCGAACTATGCTTGAAGCAAAAGAGAAAAAGAAAAATGAAAAAGAGGAAGAAGGAAGAAAGGATTTACTGGAAATCTCTTTGTCAGTAAATGAAAATGAGAGGAGAGATGAGAAACAAAAATTTTGAACGGCTAAGGGAATGAAATGAACGGCTAAGGAAATGTAAAGGCACCACTTCGTATTAAATAATGGAACTCATGCCTCTTGAATTTCCTAAGCCCACTTACAAAGCCCATCAAAATAAACAAGCCAAAAATCCAATAGAAAATCAAAGCCCAAACCAAAATAAAAGAGAAAAATGAAAATATTAATTAGATAAATGAAATACAGAAAATAATTACGTGTAAAACGCTAAATTCTATCAGATTTAAAAAGTATAAAACAGAATTTGATGAAACGAAAAGCAGAACGAAAATCAGAATCAAGTACAGCTTAAAAGAAAAAGATTGGAAATTTAGAATTCAAATTAAAAAATTTCAACTGAAAGTCAAAGTTTGACCAAAGTTGACCAAAATATAAAATTTCCAGAAAATCATTATTTTATTATATTTGGAAAATAAATTATAAACAAAATCCAAAATTTCATTGGAAAATATTAAAATTTCAATTTAAAATGATTTAAAAATCAAAGTTTTCAAATAAATTCTATTTTAAAATAATTGTTAAAAATATGGGTTATTACATATTATTTGGGAAATCAAATAGCAAAGTTAAACTACGTTTGGATCAACTTAAATAAGCTCTACTTTTTGGCTTTTTGGAAGCCAAAACCTATTCATTTTGGCTTTCAAAAAGCCAAAAAGTATTTAAGTCAATACAAACGGGGTGTAAAAATATGTTAAGAATTATATACGGATTATAACTAGTAAAATGTTACATAGCATTTATGCGGACTATAAGTTTTTTGATCACCCTTAAGGTTGTAGTAACATGATAAACGGAACTTGAACCCCACTGAAGGAATTTATGAAATTCTCATATTTCTTTTAGGGCTTTTGAGAGATGCATAATTTAGTGGAGGCTCATTTGATAAATATAATAAACTAATCTAATAAATATAAGAACACATGTGATATCATAATAATCTATTAATATAAATTTGCATAGAAAATATAAATGAAAAAAAAATTTATTGATAAATATACACTAAATGAACTAAATAGAAGATTGACAAAGAAATGTAATATATACTTACCAATTAATCTTTTGTCATGTTGTTGCTTTAAGACCCATGCAAGAGCTAAATTATTCCACTATTAAAGAAACATGTGTGCCTTGTTCACTTAAGTGTTAATTTGCCCGAGACTATGCATTGTCTTCTATAAGTTTTGAACTCTAAAGCAATACAAGAGTATAGATACTTGATCCATATTCAATCACATACAGAAGTTGTATGGTGAATAGTCGTGTTCATATTATATGAAATCTTAATGAAAATGGTTCTTGATGAGCAAGTAAACCACAATGCAAGATCGTGTGTTCAATACAATTGAATACAATAAGGATATTTCTGTGTTAGAAACAACACTAGACCAAGGATTACAGACATACCTCGGAATTCGACCACTAAAATGTTGATTATGATTTGCTTACTTAAGTGCAACTTATTAGATATTATTAAAATGTTAAGAATGACCAAATGCATTTTTGTAAAGAATTCGGTGTTGTTTTGTAGTAAATGGTTCCTCTTTCGAATGTTTTGACCTTAAAAGAGAAAGCAAAAGTTTGAAAATGATAATAATATTAGCATGGTTGGGATAAAGAGAATAAATGGCCATTTCTACTTCAGGAAGAGACATTAGGAAAAACATTATTTAAAATATTTTTAGATGTTTAATAGGGAAGAAGAAATATGATTTCTACTTCAAATGTATTTTTCTTATAGAAAATTGTTTTCTATACAGTTTATTCTTGATTTTGAGATATTTGATTTGAAACTCTCAATGGTAAATTAGTTATAGTAATGAAACAAGTAGTGCATAGTAAGCGGTTGAATGGAGCTTCGTATTTTGATAATTTTCATTGTAATAGTAGAAATAATGGGAGCATACCATATGACACTTGCTAGTGATTGCATCAAGATTTTGGAAGATTATGTTCACGTATGCCAATATATCATGTATAAAATAGTAACTATTTACGGTATTGACTGAATATAGATGCAGTTTTTATTATTATGAATATTCATCATAAAATAAATCTATTTTTGGCATTTTGATGATTCTATTTGTTTTCATTATAATAGCGAAGCATTAGCTATAGAAAATACATAAGCATCTAAAGTATTTAACAATTAATTTTGGAATTATGGACTAAGCCGTAATTTTGAGATATAGTTCTTAAATTATATGATTATGAATAATATGATACTTGTGAATTGTATCTCATTTGATTAAGGACAAAGCATTCATTCATGGGGAGCAAAAAATGAGTTAATAAACTCTTCAGATTGATATGTATAGATGTATGCAGTCCAAAGTCCAATAATACCAAAATGGATCCACCTCTTTTGCTCAATTCGCCAATGGATTTTCTCAAATATGAATATGTGTATATGATCACAAGTTAGATATTTATGATGAATTCATAGAATATAACATTGAAGTAGAAAATAAGAACATGTAAAAGAATAAAAACAATTCAATTTGATCGAAAAGATAAGTATTTTAGATAAGAGTTCCAATGGTACAAAAAAGTGAATAGGATTCACTCTCAAATTCACTCCTCATGCTACAAAATGATGTATCGATAAGGAGTAATCTGATTTTGTCGATAATGTACGATTGATAATGAGTGAAATTGAGTTACTTCTTCATACAAGGATATGTACTTAAAAGAAAGTACATATGCTAAATTTAGTTTCATGTAAAATCATAATTTGCAATTTCATATAAGATATGAATTAAAAGAACCACAATCTTAAATAGTTTAAGATATATGTTATCCAATTTACATTATGAACGTAGGTTCGTAAACTTAAGTCTAAATCTATTTTATGTAAGTCTATAGGCAATTCATAAAAAAATTGAATGCCTATTCCATCCCCTTGAGAAACAAATTGTTGTTTCAAGACATACCACCTTCTTACTAAAGGAAATTCTTTCAGGAGAAATTAGTGGTAGTGCGATGAACTTGGATATAATCCAAGATTCTAACATACTAATTGATTACATAGATGAAAATAGTTTAACTACCTCAAAATGGACATAGCTCATTAGATTATCTAATAAGAATTCTCATGCATTGAAGAGAAATTATGAGTTTCTTATTAATGTCAAGAAAATTGATGTTATTAATAAGAATCTCCTTAGTTGTCGACAGGCCATAAAGAGTATAAACTCTACCACATGACACAATGCTTTAAATTAGAAATAGATTCCAAGTACATCAGAAAAATATGATCTTGGTAATTGTACCCAAAAGAATAGGATCTATTGGCTGAAAGTGAGTCTTCGAGAGGAAGATCTATACAATTGGAATTGTATAAAGTAGTGTTGAAAGGAAACGACTTCATCAATTTTAAATGTTGAAATTAGTGGACTAATTTCACAAGTCAACATGATTAAATCTATTTAGATTATACTTGCATATTATCACATAGTATGACATTGAGTTTTAGCATATTAATGTTGAAATAGAACTTCTAAATAATGATTTAGAAGGACTGTTTGCATGCAACAACCAAAATATCTTAAAGTTGGTGGAAACAATAATATAGTTTGTATGTTTTTGGATATGATCCAATAGCTAATACAATAATGGAATCTAATAAGCATCTAGAGGTTGAGCATGTTTTCTGACATAGAAATCAAATAGTTTGATTTGAATCAAAATGTAGAGGAAGCGTGTGCCTGTAAGAAAGAAAATCAAAGGTACCAAATCATTTCTAATATTATAAATAGACAATATACAACTGACTATTAACAATCTACTCATATTAAAATCAATTTTAGTTTTGTTGTTTAGTTCTTGATGAAGGATTTTGAAACGACATCTCTTATACCCAGTATAAGAGGATGTTGGGATTATCCCGATCTACATACACAGACACCATATCGAATTGTTTAATATGGAACATATGATACAGATCCCTTATGCATCAACAATAGGGTTCACGATATATGTTATGTGGTATATTAGTTTTTTCTTATACACTTGAGGGATTAAGAAAATATCAAATATGAAGTAAATCACTAAATGATAGTTAAGAGTATTCTCGAGTATTTACTAAATACTAAAGTGAAAACAAGGAACTTCTTATGAAGGATTGTTCAGAATCGAACTTCATGAGTGACATAGAATATAGTAAGTCGATAATACATTCATGTCCAGCCTTAATTAAGTAGCTTTAAGTTAGAAATATTCCAAACGAGAGGTTGTGACAGATTCAACTATAGAGGCAAAGTACATCGCCTTGAATAACACTGTAATGAAAGCAATATACGTGCATCAATTTATAAGTGAGCAAGGGGGTTTCCATTAATATATTATGATTAAAATAATGCAATATAGATTGCAACGAGAACCGATAGCTTGACAAGGAATCAAGATATGTTCTCGATAATAAAAACTTGATATCAATAACGGGGAAGTATAATCAAAAAGCAGATACTAAACAATAATATCACAGAAACATTCACTAAGACCCCTTCTTAGTGTAATTTAGGTAGAATGATTGAAGGTATGGGCATGAGGCACAATAACTATCCCCAAGTGCAAGTGGAAGATGGATAAAGTTAAGGGTGTGCCCTAAAGGCAATTATATAATTTGATTATATAACTTAACTCTTAAAATAGAATCTTGTTCAAAATGAAGTATGCTTTTGGTTTAATTTTTATATATATGTTGCTATATAAAGATATAAATGATGATGATAATAAATTAAGCATATATATGTAGAAAATCCTTAGGAGAATGTATTTTATCGATTGTAGTCACGAATGTATTCGTAACCATGAGCATTAAATCAATATTTAAATATTTTCCCTTATATATTCCTAGTCAAGATGTATTGAGAAAATGTTATCAATATAACCATTGAAACTAGTGTATATAATACATTCAATAAGATGGACGATGAATAACACATGACCGTTGGGGACACCAAGAGGTTACATACTTGTGGTTGTTTGGAATATTCACGGAACGACTCGATGAGAGACTTTTATAGGTAAATAATACTAAGTCAAAATAAAAGATCTCATGGTAACAACGTACAATAGTCTTTAGACTTGAGGGTATTGTCGACCTTAAGTGGGTAGACTATATTTTGATTATGGTTAAACATAAGGTATGGCGACCATGTTACGACCATAGTTGGGTATACGTTGAACTGCTTGCAGTTAAATACTACAAAGAGAGGATTTGTCTCCTTTATTGTAGAAGGTTAATATCACCGTAATTGGCAGTCAACTTTAGTCAAAATCCCCAGCCAGAGTAAATTAGTTAACTGATAAACGTTATTAGATTGAACCAAGGACTCTAAAGTGGTCTACGCTGTTAAATACACATGTTAACAGATTTTTTGACCTTAGACCAAACTTTAGATACCTAAGTGACACAATGATGATGAAAAGAATACATGTACAAGATGTCGTTACTAGATGCAGCTTAATATATATTAGAAATTGGATTTAACCTAAATGATTTGTAAGCGATTGAACTTGTGCCCTATACTTTACTTCAACATAGTCTATATAGGCTTCAATATTTAAATTGTTTGATTATTAACTAAGGACTGAGTTTACACCAATGTGTCAGCACAACCGAGTTGTTGGTTATTTTCAAAATTGACCAATGTAAAATTAATTTATAAATGTTATAAATTAATTATAAAATTAAATAAAAATATTAAATTTTGATGGCATTTTAATCATTTATTTAAAGCCTGAAAATTATTTAAGATGTCATATAAAAGTTGTATTTTGATTTAATTATCGAAGGACTTTAGGTAAATTAATCAATTAAATGATTCAAACTGTTAGATCATTTTAGCCCTTATATGGAAGCCCAAACATGCCTATGATGAGATTAGCCATATTATAAAGGCAAGGGAGGGGAATGGTCTAGGGTTTGAGTGAAAGGGGTTGTATTTGTGATCTAGTTGTGTGGAGTAAACGTCTTGTTTGACGATAATAAATATATAGATTTTTATATTTGATTTGCTTCAGAGTTATAATTAAAAAAATCATTAAAGCACAATTTTGTTTTAAATCATCAAAGCATTTTTTTTCTCATTTAACTTGTTATCTATTATTTTCCGATCAATGCATCATATATAAAACACATCTTTTAATGGAAAGCTTAACGGTGTTAGTATTTTGGGTAGATGTTAAGTGATCAAAACCTTAAACATCTCTCTCTATAAAAATAATATATGTTTATTATTATCAAAAAATAAATATTTTTTATATATTAATGAACTGTATTCTTTTAACGTGTTTGTTTAGTGTTGTGTATTTACATGATAATAAGAATGCTTTGTATTTTTTAACCACAATCGTCCGAATTTCATATATATAATTCAATGTTAAGGGATGCGCTCAAAAACAATATAAAAGGAAGAATCGATTATAATATTCTCTTTGGACCTAAAATCAAATATTCCATTTTGAGAGAATCAAGGAAAGCATTGGTTTGAGCATCGTGAATTTACAGGATATAAATATATGGGATATCACCAATAAACTCTTCAATCAACTTCTCAGTGGAATGCAACCACACACGATATCTAGGCTCCTATCTCATAACATCAATTATTCAAGGGATGTGAAATAGAGTGACTACTCAAATATGCAAATAAAAAATACAATACACTATCTTTTCCCTATTCAAAACACAATGCTCTCACGTACAATATATTCGATGACAAGTTCAAAGTACACAAATATCTCTTTTCAAATTCCATAATTTTCTCTTTTTTATTTTTATTTATCAAATACAAAAATATCATCTTTTATATAAAATATATTCTCAAATCACCTCAACATCCTTATATGATCATCTCATCTCATATTTCGATTGAAAAAAACTCGTTATTATCTTTAAAATATCCATTTTAAAGATCTAAGTACATTCACAAATCTATTTCAAAGGGTTTAAGACAAATGTTACTAACACGTTATCACAACAACCCAAAACCACTTCACTTGTGATTATTTTAAAATATTTCTTTTTAAAGATCAAATTATTTCAATAAGTATAATAAAAAAGAATTAAAGACAAATGTTGTTAACACATTGTCACAACAAACCTAGAACCATTTATACTTAACATTATATTTAAAATGGTTTTTCAAAAATCTAAGTATATCTACACTTATTAAACAAGATATTATACTTTTAATTAATTTCCCAAAACCATTTATTATAACATAAGTGTTATAATCCAAAACTTCCTATATTCCTTTATAAAATATTTAATTTACTTTTTCCAAACTTATATAAATAAATACTTTAAAATACTTATAAATTGGTTTTAAATATCTTTGTATAATATTACTTAAAAATAACACATTTAGAAATTTCATAGAATTAACAAAAAACATGTTTTACATTTTACAGCTATTTACTTTCAAAATTCATAAATAATTATTAAAACTATATTTAAACTTCTAATCTTTTCTTTATACTCAAATACATTTTATTAGAACTTCCATAAAAAAATTTCACAAAAAGATAACTTATAAACCATTTAAATCATGAAAAACTAGTCAAAACGTTGATTTTCAATTAAACAATGCAACATGCCAAGGAATGCTATAGAAGACCAAAGACAACATTTATAAATGCTATCTAAAGTTCTAGGCAGAGAATAGACATGAAAATGCTTGATATTTATGGCCAGTTTTAACCACTTAAATTAATTATTTAAGACTTTAAATTTTTACAGTCAGTACTACACTTAGGGTACCTAAAAAATATGAAAAGAAAGCTTTAAGAATATGTTTCAATTTAATTATAAAAATCCCCAAAAACAAAGTATTTCAAAGTGCTCATATGGCGACCTTCTTCTCGCTATAACTTTTTGCAACTTTGTTTCACAAGTTAATGAATGATCTAAACTTCCATATTTTTTCTATAACAAGTACTATTATAGTACTTATTAAAAATACAAAGAAACCCCAAGGATGTCTTTCAAAGTTGACTTTAACAATCGCCGAACACAAGGCATTTTCAAATTGCATCCGTAGCGAAATTTTCGCTTCCAACTTTCACTACTTTGTTTCACAAATTATATAACTTTCCGAATCAATTCCTTGCTGCCCCATATACTAAAATATGTGTAGGGAAGAACCAAAATATATTATATCATAATATATTCCTAAATAATCATGCAGAACAAGTTTAAACAAACGGAGATTCAAAGTGTGCTTATAATGACTATCGCTATATGGACGATTCCACTTCTTTTCGAACTTAACACACAGTCCAAATAACCATTTAAACATCAATTCAAGGCTATGCCACATGTTATAGATGGTAATAGGAGTAATTTTAACAATATACATTTGTCATTTTCTTTCAAAAACAAGATGGTCCAAAGTTTATAACATTAATCAGGGAATGTCACTATAACTTTATATTTACACACACGCACACACACGCACGCACACATATATATACACACACACAACATACACACACAAGATGGTGAGACAACTCACCTAAATCCAAGTCAAACACAAGCTCAAGCACAACTAAAACTCAAGAACACCTCCTACTGTACCCAAACTTCCAAAGATCCAACCTTTAGTACCAAAAACACAAGGTAAACTCTTCCCCTCCACTTCATTGCTCACAGCCTCACCATGATCCCCCATTTTTCTCATCTTTCTTCCACTTTGACTTTAGATCCATGCTTCATAAGGTGTTGGTGAAAGTTTGGTGGAGTTTGGAGAAGATTTGAACTAATTAGAGAAAGATTGGTGAAGAACAAAGTGGATTTGTGCTAATCCACTTCCACCATTTTTATTCTTTTATTTCATTTGAAGCTTTTGTAAATAATGAAGTGTTAACATATGTCTAAGCCCTCCTTTACCCCTTCCATTTCTGGTTAAAGAGCCCCCCTCTCATGCTTTTCACATGTGCTACTTTACACCTCACCATTTACATGAAAATATATTCCCTTCCTTTCACACTTAATCACTTAACTTTTAGAAGCTTCTAGAAGCTTACTTTTAATTTTTACACAAAATATTTTTAGTTGATAATTACCTAAATTTTGTTTACTTAGACAAGCACAAAAAGTTCGAACAAATTCTATTGAGAAAAAAACTGTTTATCGATAAAACAATTTTCAGTCATTTTATCGTATTTCATTGACCTATATATTTTTATAAAAATATTTTCAAGATAAGTTTACCATCATTAGTTATTAATTAAAAGGGGGTTAACAAAGTTACTATATAAATTTAATCACATTTAATCTAGGATTTAAATATTTAAATAACTTAGATATTAAAATACGAAGTGTTCGAAATTACGAGTCATTACATTCTCCCCCACATAAAACATTTCGTCCTCGAAATTCCCACACGAGGAAAAAAAGTAAATAATCACAAAGCAACACTTAATAGTATTCAAAATTATTAGCAAACATAGCTCACTATGCTCATGTTCAAAAAATCCTCTTATCGCACAAGGACGATAAACAACCTACTAAGCGTACCTTACGCTCAACAGCCTCAGGTTATAACTTAGACAGTCATTCATGCTTCCTCAAAACAAATCAAAGATTCATTCCTCAAACTCTCCATAAGCTAACAAAACATACTATGCTTATACTTAAGCCCATATGATGTACATGGATCATATGCAATATCTGATCTGATCACTTGCTCGATCACATAAATTTCACTTTCAAACTAGTATAGATCATTTGACCTCTCTAATGTAGACTTCGATCAGGTTCCTTGATTAGAAACCTCTATTACCCTTACATAGCCATATATATGATAGAAAACCTCATGATCATATCAAGAATCCATATCAAGTGTTTTTCGTCAAGAATCTAGTGAAAAATCCTTATTCAGACAAGTGTAAATCGCCTCGAAACCATGTAATCGAACACTAGATCAAAAACAGTCATGCAAAAAAATGATTTACGCACAACTTACGTACTTTATTCCATTGGTTTCTTAACTACACCAATTTCCTTTTAAATGACATTCATTTATACAAATAGTATGTCATTTAATACTAAAATCATTTATGAAACATTTTATAAAAACATAACTTAAAGTTTATAATCATTTTATAGCTTAAGTTCATACTCATATAATACTTCAGTACATCCTAAAAGGATGTACAAATCATCAAAATTTTCTTACTTAGCAAGTATATTTAACCATTTAAAACTTTTTAAAACTCTGCTATCTTTTCAATTCAAGAGTTAACAAAACTCAACTTTTATATAACACAAAAACACTTAGCTTCAAATTTTATAACGATTTCGAAGGTTCAAACTATCCAAAATCGTTGAAAATTCCATTTCATTTCAACAAATGAAAACTACCATAAAACATATCATAACATGATGCACATGCCATACTATCCCAATGCATAGGATACATGTGTCCATAAAATAAATTAACAAAGTTTCATATATTTATTAAAAACATATTTGCTAAAAGAGAAAACAGGAAAAGGTTTCCTTAATCATTTGGGTTATGCCACTACCACTCGGGCACCCCACATAGCATACATACAAATCTTTTCCATATAGAAAGTTCATATCAAATTTCTTTTAAATAAAACTTTAGAACTAAACGCCTGGGTTTTATTCAAATCCATTTAAAATAATATATACATATACCTTTCATATATCAAATCACACTTTCGGGATTAAACCAAAATCTATTTTACTAAAACTACTCTATAACATCACCCACTATAAAACCAAAAAATGAATGTCGATGATGCTGTAGTCATCACCCGAATTATTTCAAGGGATAGAAGTGAGTTCAGTACATCCAAACCATACATTTAGTACTTAAGCAAAACCATTTCAAAGCGGTATCAAATACTTCATAAATATTATTAAATGTCGTGATCTCAATTCATAAAACAATTTCCCAAATATTTACTTTCAAATAGTACTATTATAACTTTGCAAAATCTTATAAAACCAATTTCAAAAATACCAGGATTTAAGTTCTCAAATGCTAAGTTTAAATCCTCTTTGTTTATAAACCATATTTTATAAACCAAACTTTTATAAAGTTACTTTCTTATATAAAATCTTTTCATAAATGTTTATTTACAAAAATACCTTATCATTCCTTTAGATTATAATGAATAACTTTTACTAAATCTAACTTTTACCCCAACATTATCTCCGAACACCTTATAGTCAAACTGTGACACTAAATTCACAAGGTGTTAGTTTCAGTACTCCCACAAATACTATCTACCCAACCCATGCAGTGAAAAGGTAAAACTGCTCATAAACAGATCGAGTACAAATCAACAATCAACAAACAATAGTCAATGCTCATAAACTGGGCAAGCATGACCTAGCTAATCAACGAGGATAATAGATAAACATCATTAACCCCTACATGAATTGGACTACTATAAGAACTTACTTATATATATATAACTAATATACAACAAATACATATATGCTCT
Source organism: Allium fistulosum (assembly GCA_030737815.1). Classification (NCBI taxonomy): domain Eukaryota; kingdom Viridiplantae; phylum Streptophyta; class Magnoliopsida; order Asparagales; family Amaryllidaceae; genus Allium; species Allium fistulosum. Next base: position 642,774,201 of record CM060901.1, read on the forward strand.
CATATATATAATAAACTAAACTCATGCTAGGACATTCCATTACCTTATCTCTTCATAAGTCAAACCCAACCAAAGCCTCACTTAACCTTCGGCCCTGGTACCAACTATAACAACTCGTCTTTTCGACCCTTAAATGTCGACACTAATACATCCATGGTCTTCGCATGTTGAGAAATCAAATGTCGGAGAGACAGATTGTTAGGGTAAATAAAAAAAGAAAAAAAACAAAACAAGAAAGAAGGGATATAATATTAGAATCTCATAGTGGAACGATAACTTATAATATCAAAACACAATACAAACTGCAACTCTGTGGTACATAGCATTTCAGAGTTATAGTTTTAAATACTATCATTAGCTTGGATAGTTATAACAAGTTTTCCTCACAAATTGCTGATATACACATAATGGTAATGTAACAGATATAAGAATACTACAGTAGGTGAAACATCCAGCTCGTGTTTGACATAAGTCTAGTATGAAAAACTCAAGAAATATATGATCAACATATAACAGTACTTTTGAGACTGCACGGAATGCCATAATGGTTGTCCCCTCAAAAGAAAGACACATCTAATAAATACATATTGCGATATAATAGATAATATTTAGGGTGTCATAAATTAGCCATGCTACGTGTACACCACAATAGTAATGGGTATATAATCAATACTGCTAAGGTGCATTCGTATATGTATAAGGATTTCCATAGAGATATCTCTAGTCAAGCCGAATCTGACTTCCTACACAAGGATCAAAGATATCCTTTTGAGCATTGTATTTCTCTAGATAAAATATACCATGATGTAAGCTATAGCTGGTCAATGCCTGAAGATGTGACACCTAATATCATCAACTCTCGCATGCATTGATAAGCATCTCTAGATATAGAGTTGACGTACCTATTGGGTTCGCTAAACCCTTCATGATTGTGCACCCTACTCTAGTTTTAGTCATTTACCGATTGTGAAGTCACGTTCGGCATCTCGCACACGAGTCCTCATCACTCAAATAGGACACCAATCTCTATGTGAATTCCAGCATCTAGAACAGATCATGAAACTCTACATGGATTCGAGCATCTTGAACAGATCTCGAATCTCCATATAGATTCTAGCATAAGTCCTCCGAGGAATGCTAATGTTGTCCTCTCTCCTAGGGTTACCTTTAAGATAAACAGTCCCACACAATAGCATCATTCGAAATGTTAATGTTGATCTCTCCCTTGGACTTACGCTTAGGATAGACAGTGCAATTATATAACATTTCACATCACACAGCTTCTAGAACATAGATCGTGTATATGGTTTTGAGTCATCTCATATAAATACACTCCCTCCCTTACTAAAAACCCAAAACCAATCGATAGATTTTCAGTCAACTTAACCCCGGTATTTCATAAATAAATAGATAATACATAACGGTGGCGATCATTTCCTATTCGAATGGATTTCCTTATCATTTGTTCTAAAAGAGCAAGGCATGTTTATATGTATAGTGCAACATCATCGGAGATAACTGTACCATATAACCCTCATGTTTCTTCTAGATATTTCCTAAGTTATTTTGGTCAAATTCAACAACAATGAGAATGATAATATATGGAAACCAAGTCTTGTATACTTATCACGTTTTTGAACTTCTTAACTTATACTATCCCTCAGTCAAGAGTGAAGCCAACTAAGTTAAAGCACTGGTTGCATCAAATCCTTGCCTAGACACTTTATTCTTAACTCTCATAGATAGACAAGCCTACTTAGTCTGCTTTTAGTGCTAAGTACATGACTAAATACTTTCCATAAATGAGTAAACACAAAAAGCACACTAGAGTCACACAAAGCACGATTAAGTCACACAAAGCAAGATTAAGTCACATAAGCGACTTCTAGTCCTCTTTTTATTTAATTAATTCCTTTATTAATTAAAACTCCTTTTATTAGTAAAATTTCTTTTTATCTAATAAAACTTCGTCTATCAGTTAGTACCCTTTCTTTATTCTTTTGTACCCTTTTAATACTTCACAAAGAATTCATATACTTATCCCCAATGGTATAAGTATATTCACAAATCTTTAATAAGATTTATTACTTAAAACCTTTACCTTTTCTACCTATTTCCAAAAGATTCCTTACTTCTTATTATCTTTAAATTATCCATTTTAAAGATCTAAGTACATTCACAAATCTATTTCAAAGGGTTTAAGACAAATGTTACTAACATATTGTCACAACAACCCAAAACCACTTCACTTGTAATTATCTTTAAAACATTTATTTTTAAGGATCTAATTGTATTAATAATTATAATAAAAAAGGGTTAAAGACAAATGCTACTAACACATTGTCATAACAATCCCAAAATCATTTATGCTTAACATTATCTTTAAAACATTCTTTTAAAACATTATACTTAACATACCGAACAACTTCTGTTGAGAAAAAAGCTGTTTCGATAAAACGATTTTCAGTCGTTTTATCGGTGTTTCATCGAACTATATATTTTTGTAAACATTTTTTCAAAACAAGTTTACCATCGTTAATTATTAATTAAAATAGGGTTAACAAGGTTATTTAATCACATTTAATCCAAGATTCAAACATTTAAATAATTTAGATATTTGAATACGAAGGGTTAGAAATTCCAAATCGTTATAGAAGATGAATCCCGACTTGCTCGACAATTTTTTTAATCAAAGGCAGTGTCGAATTCGGACAGCGATCAATTTAAATTTTGCCGGGGGAGGCTTTTTTCTGCTACGGCATGAGTTGAATTTTTAAAGAGGAAGCAATTTTTTTGATTTGCAATGAGAAGAGGAGGATACGGTGTTCAAGCATAGATGGGTGTGCACGTGATCCAAAAGAAAGAAGCCAGTTGACCTGGTCAAAACATTTTCTAAAAAGAGGAAAACTTTGTTTTTTAGCCCCTTTATTTTCTAAAATTTATTTTAACTATATATTAGTTACTTATGCGCAATTTTTTTAGTTTTTGTTTTGTATTTATTTTTTAGTCTGAACTCTATATTTTCTAGATGAGCTACATTGTAACTATCCAGAATTTCAATCATTTGAATTTGGAATATTTAATTGATTTTAAATAATTGAAAAGTAATTTTGTAAGTTAAATAACTTGAATTTCAAATATAATGGTTATTTGAATATTTGGAATTGTATAAATAATTAAATCTTGAATTTTATGTGAATAAAAATAATTTCAAAAGTTGATTTAAAATTCTATTTGGATAAGAATGAAGATTGTACACTTTTGAATTTGAATTAAAAGTGATTAAACTTGTTTTATAATAATCAACGGGTGAAAATAGCCTTCTGGGGCACTGTCTTGGGTTTTGACGAACCAGTCCTATTGGATCGGTAATAGTGAATTATTATATGCCATCGAATTTCGTGGCGATCAGACGTATCGTTTGGTCATGCGAGCTCGAAACGTGTAGAAATTTATTAAAGAAATTTAAATTAATATAGTTTGATTTTGAAAGCTGACTTCTATATATGATGGAATTAGGTCCCGATACTAGTTCTATTGAAGTTCGGTGCATGGGTACGAGCGTGGGTTTGAGGAGGGAAAGGTGAATTAAAAGTTTTAAACTTAATTATAATTATAATTTAATTATTTCAAAAGTTCATTAATTCATAGCTTATTCATACGAGGTCCAAATTGAACGCGATAAGTTGCATTGCGACCGTATCGGCGAACTCTACATTATGGAGTTAGATTGGACAGATTTGGATCTAATAGGAATTTGGGTTAAAATTTAACGCCTGTTCAATTTTAATTCAAATCGGAGCGTTTTGGCAGAGACTGGAATCAAAGTGAGTTAACACACCTCTCTGGCCCACTTATACTTTTATATAAGTGTGGATAATTTTATTGTTGATTGTTTGGATGATTTACTTTATTAGTTGGTTTGGATATATTCCTACCCCTGGAGCAGATGAGACTCTATTACATTTCTGTGTTTGAGCGAATGGCACTTTGTATACGATCTCGCCTCAAAGCAGTTGATTTATATTTTATAATTATATACTGTATGTGATGCAGGAGAACAAGTTGGAGGGATCTAATAGGATTCCTCACACTGTTGATTTTATTTTTCATATAAATTAATATATGATATGTTGGATGCAATAATTGATGACATGAATATGATTTGTTTATTTAGTGCTTAGTTGCACTGGGCCTTAATTTTGGTATTTAAATACTATAAAATAGTGATTTGATTTTAAATGGAATTTCAAAGTGATTTGGAAATTTTATATGTTTAATAATTTTTCTAAATATAAAGTTTGATTTCTAGAGATTATAAATTTATTGTTTTATAAAATATTTTAAATGGAGATTTTGAACCGTGAACAAAGATTTTTTTTAAATCTTGGAAATAAGTCTATGTTTTATAATAATGGATTATGGTTTTAAAACAAAGATAGAAATAATTATAAGCCGTTTTATATAAAGCGATATGTATATAGTATATACAAATATTAAGATTTATTTATAAATATGGAGATTTATAAAGGCGATAATGTATAAAGTGGCATTTACAAATAAAGTTAAGATTTGTAAAATCGTATTTTATTTATAAAGGAATAGATTTATAAACGGTGTTTTATAAATAAAAAGGAAAACTACTATCATTTAATAGATTGGAGAAATAAATCAAACGGTGGATTTATTATAAGACGAGGAATGATATTTTAGAACATAGTTTGTTACATTTTGGAAATTTTAGGTGAGGATAAATTTGGGATTGTTAAACGATATTTTTATAAATTGAAGGAAATTTATAAAAGAAATTTATACCCATGGAAGCAAGGTTAAAACGGTTGAAATTATGTATTGGAGAGGGTTTTATGAATAAGCAGGATTTATAAAGGAATAAAGGTATAAATGGGTTCATAAATAAGGGAATTTTTATGAAAGCCAGTTTATAAAATGGGAAGAGGTTTATAAATATGGAAATGATTATGTGAATTAAGTATGGATTTTGATCCAGGAAATATATTTATATTTTAAAGGTTGTTTATTAATAATAATATTATTTTAAGTTGTTTTATCGATATTTTAAATATTTTGAAACATTAATTATTTAAAATATTAATATGGTTTGAAATTGATTATAATTATTTATTAGTAAAGTTTGGAAATTAATTATTAGTGTTTATAATAAAATATTGAAGATAAATTATTATTGTTTATTTAGGATGTTTCGAATTTATTAGTTATTATTTTAAAATATTTTAAAATTAATATTTACTTATTTATAATATTTACTACTTTATAATAGTTTTTTAGGTAAATGATTAGAATTTATATAATGAATGTTTTCGATATTTATAAATAGGGTTTTATAAACGATTGTGGATTATAAGAGAAATCTTATAATATGTTTTGGAAAACGTAAAGGAAGATTGGTTAAAAGACAAAAAGGAGTTTTATAAATGGTTTTGGTGAATTATAATAGGGTTTATAAATGGTTTTTGAATTGAATAAAAAGGGGAACCTTCCCAAATGTTGGTGAATATACTTATACCGTTGAGATAAGTATATGGATATTTTTCCAAGTATTGAGAAACCAGAATTGTGGGTTTATATAAATCTTTGTAAAGAGAATTTTAATTTAAATATTTACAAAGTGAATTTAAGTAATAAAAGATTTATTAATAAAGGCTTAGTGTTTCTTTGGTGCTTAACCAATGTTGGTCTCCCTAATGGAATTAAATTCCTGACTTAATAGTTGTTATTCGATAGTTAAATAACCGACTATCGAGTTTGGACCTGAATGTAACTTTGGAAATATCTAGGAGAAACACGTGAGTTATATGGCACAGTCATCTCCGATGATGTTGTACTGTGCGTGTAAATCTTGTTTCGCTCTTCTAGGACAATGATAAGGAAATCTGTCCACTAATGGTTAGGAGGTGATCTCCGATCTTATCTTTGACTGTTTATTTCCTAAAGAACCGGGGTTTAGTTTACCGGGAATCAGCGAAAAGTTGTTTTGAAGAGACCGGGATCGAGTATGTTATCCAAAAATCACTTCGATCCAATGAATGCGTTCCGAAGTAAAGACATCCTGAAGATGATGGAATTGGAGACGGAGCTCTCAAGTGTTTCATTCAGTCCCAAAACGAACTTGTATAGATGAATGCTGGTATTGTATTGTTTCCTGGAGGGCGGTATTAGCATTCCAAGTGGGAAGTGCTATATAAAAGGTAAAACGTAGCCTCAAGCCTCATCAACCTAAAATGACTAAAACAGGGGAGATGCAGTAGGGCTAAGTGGGTCGCTCCCTAGTTGGGTATGATCATCCCTATCTAGAGTCGCTATTATCTCTCATTTGTATACTTCGGGGCGCATTAACGGAGGGGTGATCATATTCGGTACTATCCAGTAAAGGGTAGGCCAGTTCTGTGTTGGCAGTAGTCGATAGGTTCGACCTTGGTGTTATTTTATCTAAAGATGCACCATGACAAGCGGTACCCCAATAGCCCAGTCATTGTATGGAATCCATTCAACAATACGAGCCTTTACGGTTTTAGTTGTATACCTATTATGCTGGAATTTAATTAATGTAACAATTTCGGCTAATTTTAATAAGTATTTGTATCTTGACCCTATTATAATATCAAAGAATTTCATATGAAATGGTTTTGGTTATCGTAAGGTAAAATCCCGTCCGTGTTTATGTGCAGCGTGGTCTTACGAGATACTTTTGATTTCAATGATTTTTATATAACTTAAAAATCCAGTTGGGTGTGTTTTCTAACGCTGGTTTTCCAAACTGACTCGGGTGTTATTTTATTATAATGCTCGGGTCAGACCGAGCATATTACAAATTGCTTTGGATGCATTGGAGCTCAGGAGACAAGTTGGAGGTCGTCAAGTCGTATTCACGTATATATTATTTTTCCACTACTTTGTTGTTGAAATCATCAGCAAATTTTGAGGGAAGATTGTTATAACTGTCCTGGCTGATGATTGTGATTGTTGTTATACTCTAATGGATGTAATTATATAACAGTTTCTCTTATGTAAAGATCATTGATATTATATGTTGTTCCACTGCGATTGTGAGATTCTGTGTTGTTTCTAATTTCTTTTCTCTTTATCTTCTCTTCTTCTTTCTTCTTTCTTTCCTTTAACTATTCGTCTTTCCGTTCGATTTGGTTGGACATGTGTGGTTTATTGTCAACTTGAATTGTACGGAAAAGCAGGTCGTTACAACGTGGTGTCAAAGCTTAGGTTGAGCGAACACCTAGGCTTTGCTGGGAATTTACTCATTTGAGATAGTGTAACCAAGACCCTAGGATGAGTTTGAGTGTATATATATGAGCACGTATTTGTTAGTGATTATAAAAATATTTTATATTGTATTAATTTATCTGTTGAGTGGCTTATGAATCGGGTCGATACGTGGGATGCCACGATATCGATAAGGGTTTCTAAACGCTTAAACAAGATAAACCGACACGATGTTGTTTTAAAAATAGTTAAATGAAATAATTTTACCTAGATTATATTATATATATAGGAATAATTTTTCAGAAATTATTATAGCTTTATATGGTGTGTTTGGTTATTAGTGGATGATAATATTTGATTCATTTGTTGTTTGTTGATCTAATAAAAGTTGTATTATTATATATTGAACAAAGATAAACAATTGTAAATTGAGTTATATAAGAAAGAAAATTTATAAGTATGAATTGTAGGGTATTGATATTAAAATAATCAACATTTGTAAATAATATTGCATAAGTATATCTATAAACATGATTTGTAGATTAAATGGATTTAAAAGCTAAGAAATTGGGAAATTTAAAATTCAATAGATTTTGAAAAAAATGGTTTTCAAAGGTTTTTGAAGAATAATAATAGTATTATTTTGGAAGTGTTTTGACTAGAAATATTTTAAATGGGATTTAAAAGAGATAGAAAGCACTAAACTCATTTCAGTCGCTGGAAAATAATTTTGATGACGACGCAGCATCATCGGCGTTCATTTTCGAGTTTCTAAGTAAAGGATTGCTACCATTGAAGTTTTATTTTGGTAAAACAAATTTGTTTTATATTATAGAAGTGTAATTAAAAATATAAAGGAGTTATATATCTATATATTGATTTAAAATGATTTGAAATAAACAGGGTGTTTAAAATCCTGAAATTTCTATATAAATGTTTTGAGAAACATAAGATAACAAGTTTTTGAACTTAAAATTTGGAAATAGTATATATATGAAAAGAAAATTAGAAGTGAGATATGAAATTAAAATTTTGGCTTTATTAAAGTTAAATAAAATTGAGGAATGAATTAAAAGGAATGAAGCTTAACTTAAGAAAAGGTTAAATGAAGTTGAATTGATTTGGAATGAATTAAGCAAAGTAACGGAGTGAATAAGAATTTGAGTTAAAAATGAACTTAAGTTATGAAAGTGAATAATTGGATTTGATTTAAATTGGATGTAAATTAATGAAATGAACTAATGAAGTAAATTAGTGATATGAAATATGAATTTGAGTTATAAAATGAAATTCAGTTTAAGTGTAAAATGAATTAAATATGGAATAAAATGTTGTTAAAAATAATGTGAATAATTCAATGTGAACCAATGAATGTGAATTAATTGGATATAAATTAATTGAATGTGAATTAATTGGATGAAAATTAATTGGGCATGGATATGAACGAATTGGATGTAAATAAGAAAGTTAATAATTGATTGAGACTCAAGTGAATGAGAATAAATGAGTACATGTGAATTTAATGTGAATAATTGAATTTGATTTAAATCCAATGTCAATTAATTGAATGAGGATAAAAAGAACGTTAATTAATTGGATGTCAAGCAATTGAAAGTAAAAAAATTGAATGAGAGTCAATCGAATAAAAATAAATTGAGTGTGAGTCAACAGGATGTTAATAAGAAATGAAAGTATATAATGTTGACATTTGGATGTGCAAGTTGACATGATGAATAAATTGGACGGATATTATTTGGTTGATGGATTCTCTTGTTACATTGTTATAAACTGCATATAGTTATGGTATATTCTATGTTATATAGTGATGTTACTTTCTATATACTTGTTCTCATTGTTTTTTGAGTGTTTAGTAGGTGCAGATGGCGTATGCTTCGCATTTGGAGCTCGCTGTCACGTTGTATTCGTTGTATATGCTTTACTAAGTCTTTATTTATTTATATCTTACCTAATTTATTTTAAATAAAGTCAATATTTTATTTTATTTATAATAAAATTTTGTCATATATACATATGTGTGTGCATGCACATGCAACATATAAGGTGTATATGGTTTAACATGCCCATGTATAGATGTTGGGATTTACACTGTAATGAACATATTAGCCCCTTCATATATATATATATATATCTGTGTGTGGGAGGGGGGTCTAATATATAAGAGTGTGTGTGTGTGTGTATATATATCTATGTGTGTGTGTAAATTATTAACTGATATTATAAAATATATAAGTTTATGTGTGTATATATATGTGCATGTGTGTGTATAAGTAGTTTATATTATAATATGTATTGATTACAGATTTAATATAAATAACTATAAGTTTAAACTGAAATTTAAAATTTGAATTCTAAATCTTAGATCTAGATCTACATAGTAAATATCTGACAATTCAAATTTAAATTAATATATTAAGTTTAAATAAATATTATATATATATTTTAAAAACTTGTAGTTTTTTTATAATCATGTATATGCATATTAAAATAATATTAAGAATTATATATATAATAAAAAAATATAAATATATTTTGATGTAAATAAAGAATTAAATATGTATATATATAAGGAAATTCTATTTGGACACAAAATATAGACACAAAATGAACCATAAGAGATCTTAATCATTGGATCTTCCCTTGATTTCCACCTCCCATGTAAAGGCAAAATGATTCAACGGTCTGTATTTGTTGTGCCTCATTTTGTGTTTAATTATATGTCCCAATAACCGCTCCCATACACACAGACACATACATGCACATTCGACCATTTTTTTATAATAAATCTTACGGTTTTAAAAAATTAGTTTTTCTAATTATTTTATTTTGATTTCCATATGGAAAACATCTAGAAAGAAATTATTATTTTTCAAAAGCAAAACATATACAAAATTTATTAAATAAATAAATAAATAATTTACATATTATATATATTTTATAGATATGTATACACATTATAAAAGTTAGATTTTATATTTAAGACAATTATATAATATATATAAATATATGACTTATTTTTTTTTTGAAAACATGTTAGGTATATAAGTTGCTAAATTTATAAGTATAATTTATATATAATATATACATGTATTTTAAAGTCAAACTAGTTTTAAATGTTATTACATGTTTTAAATTATTTTCAAAAATTAAAATATACACAAGTTTTTTTATTGTCGAATGATATATATATACATATAATTTTTTTAACATACATATATACAAACATATTCATTCGATGTTAACAACACAAACATATATGAATTCATGATAATATACACATAGATAATAACAACATAATGGCATTATGAATGATATATATATATATATATATTTAATGGATCAATACCTTTTCCAAAGCCTAGATAAAACACCTTGAGATGTTGAATTCGTTCACTCCTTGAATCAATATCCAAATATTTAGGAAGAGCTACCAAACTAAAAGCAGCAACCGCTGATCTTCGATTTGTATTTAATTTGTGTATTTGGAAGCTTGAAAATGAGAAGGAGGGTTGAAGTAGGGTCGACCTAAGCTGTTCTGAGGAGGAGCAAAAAGAAACGGTGAAGTGAAGTAGAGGTTATGGATGAATAAATAGGCAAGATCCTAAGGTGTGTGAAAAAGGGATCTAGATCCACCTTTTGCTCTTATCAAATCACCTCTTTTTGAATCAAATTCCACCCCACTTCTTCCTAATATGGCCGGCAACCCTAGGCTCCTATATGGGCCTCAAAACCGCTTCATGCTCGATCTATAAAAATTGCATTTAAATCTAATTCAAATGCACACTGATATCGTATATTGATACGTATGTTTACAACTATTATATACACACTATTTAATATTTATCAAATAAATTAAATAAAATTTTACAATTAATATATCACAAATATTAATTGATTTAATTAGTTTATAACAGTTATAATTAATTAAATCAAGTGGTAGTAAGATTATTCAACATTTCGGTTGTGTGACTTTTAGATGTAAATTCGACCACGATTAATATCGAACAACTCGAATATTAACATTCACACGTCACTTAGAAGGTGGTGTGATACTATTGCCAAATTTTTTGCTTACATATCTTCGGTAAAATCCAATTTAGCTTATTTAAGCATTATCTGGTAGTGACGATTGCTTACACCAATTCTCTTTGTCAAAACTATATCACATTAGGACTTATGGAATTTGGTACTGGTCAAATTCCACTATTGGTCATATTCAACTTTATAGTTCAAACGCAAAGTCCTTGATTTAATAATAACAACTATTATTAATCGAACTACTCTAGCCGAAGATTTTGAATTTGAGTTGACTTCAGTTGACCGTGATACTAACCTTATATAACCGAGGAGACGAATCCTCTATTGAATAGTGTTTCACTTCCAATGCTTCCGCTCGACCCAGCTATAGTCGTTTGATGAACATCGTGCCATGATTTAACTATAATCAAAGCAGAGTTTTCACATTGAAGATCAACAATATTCTCAAGTCAAGAGATCTATGTAATTTTGTCACATCGATATTTTTTGTTTTACCTTAGTTATATTAACCAACATAAATATCAATTGAGACTATGTAACCCTTTGGTGCCCCAGCCGCCATGAGTAATACACTGCCCAATATTTGAAGAGCGTTACATACTCTAGTCTCAATGGATGTATCAATATTCATTCTTGATACATCTTGACTAGGAATAGTTAAAACGATATATTTATTTTATTGTGACAAATCACTCATGATCACAACACATTGTAACTACTATCATAAAACATACCATATATGAATTTTCTATTAAATATACTATTAATTAATTAATATAGCACATTATATCAAGTATATACTAAAAATAAAACACTTTTTATTTTGAATAAGATTGGTTGCTGAGTGAGATATATGTAACAATTACATGATTGGCCCTAGAGTATACCCCTAACTCTTTCATGCTCCATGTATTTTCCATCGTGGTTGAACTTGAAACACTTCTTCGGGTCTTGCTTCTTTCCTCTAGCGTTATGTTTCTTTCACTTATTATCATTCCCAACGTTACCATTCCCACTGTCACCGTCCTATTTGACAGCCACATTTCTCTTTGTGGCACTGATCAGTCCAGCCTGACCACTAGCGCCTAACTCCTTCTCCATATCTGCCCCTTCCAAATGCATAAATTGGTTAGGCTTCCCGTATAAGTCTTTCAAAGTGGTTGGCTTCTTCAAATTCAACCATCTCCCAAAGTCAATCCCTTTATTCATTCCACTCACAAGCGCCATTAAGACAACATCATCTCTTAGGTTCTTTACCTCAGTCACTATAGTCGTTGAGCATTTTCAAGAAACCTTTTAGAGTCTCCCCAGATCATTGATGGAAGTTGGCTAATGACATCACATCCTTAGGTTGAAATGAGTGAACTCGAAAATGATTTAACAATCTATTAGCCAATTGATCAGATGATGAGATGGATCCAGGCTCCAACCTGTAGAACTACATCGTTGTCGGTCACAACAGAAATAGAGGAACACCTACATTCTATATCCCCATCTGCTCTAGCACCATCCATACTTCATCAGATGTTGCATTGGGTCATTCAACCTATTGTGATTAGCATTATTAGCATGACGAACTTCCAAGATTATTGAGTCGCCCTAATCTCCCATCGAATGGGTTCCTACCAGCAGCAGTACACCAATTATCATCCTGTTGTTGATTCTGCTAAAGCAATCTTCAGATTGTTTAATTCATTATTTCTTTCACGCTTTGACCGACAACCATCGTGTGCTTTACTGTGAGTTAGACTTCGCGAACGGTCACGGCCATCATAGAAATGCCAAGTCTCCCTAACTCTAGGGAGTACATTTGTTCAGATCTCCTTCTACGCCGAGTCAGACTGCGTCCTTTGAGCATTTCCTTCTGTATTCCTTCTAATATCTCCATTCTGAGGGTACACGACTTGTCCACCATCAGTATCTTCACGTTCATAGACATTTCCATCACATTAATGCCACCCAAGATGGATCGGTACTGACCCATCTTCGAGTTGGGAATTTTACTCCAACTTTTCTCTTTTTGTCTCCTAGATCCTTCTTTACCCCTTACTCAAGCCTTCACCTTTCAAGGTCCATGCCAATTTCCATAACTTTCCTCGCTCGATTCAAAAGAAGAATCCCCTCTATCATCACGATATCTCAAACAAGATCCCTCACCTTAACGAGACTACACCATATAAGAGAATTGCTTCTTGATCTCTTCCATGATGGCTTGCCGAGACAAGTGTATTTTCTTATCCACATCAGCTATCATCTGTTCAATTTCTGTTTTGTGACTACATCTGTGGGATATTGTGTAGATCGTTCATCATCTCCTCCATGATTGTCTATGGCGGGTTATTCTTAAATCACGACTTTACTTGTCTTTTTCAGTGCCAATTCTATCAGATCTCGGTAGATATTTTATGAAAATTCTAGTAGTAATCAAGGATTTGGTCCTGATCTTTAAGTTTCTTGGTGAAACCATCGAAAAAATGTTATCCTTCAAAATGGTATAACACCCCCAAAAGATAGAAACGAAACTAAAACGTAAGAATAAGCAATATAAGGGAGAAAACACAAAAACGTTTTATATTTTTTTCAGAAAATCGCGGTCTATGTCCACATTTTGTTTTTATTGATAATCCTTGTTATTTCAACCAATGTTCTAGAGAAATCCATGATACAAAGATCAAATTTTGTTTTAGCGACGTTTCCCTAGAAAAAGGATCAAAATTCCTCTTTGAAGTGATGAAGATTGCTATTTATGGCTGAATATGTGCATCAAAATCACCAGATCTAGTTTGAAATCGTCGAACAGTTAGATCCAAGAAGATAGGAGGAAGAATATGTCAAATTAGACCAAAATCATAGATTTGATGGATCAGTACCGATCCATGGACTTGATCCAAAGTTGACTTTTCCTCCAACTTTGCTTTAGTCTTCATGCTTCTAGTCTTTAGGGGAAAAATTATAATTTTGTTGGGTCAGTTCTGATCCATCTCCCATCCTACTAACCTGTCTTTTTCTCCAAAATAGCAAGTAAATCCATAGTACAGTGTAGATTGTCTCTACTCGATGGATCAACATCGACCAATGGACTTAACCAACATTGTCCCCACTTCCTTTAGCTCTTCCTAGTCTATCTTCTTCAAGTCCAGGATCCTTTCCATCATCATTTCGTAGTTCATTTCCATCGAAATTCACTTGGAACAAATACCTAATAACCATATATATATATATATAATATTTATATAAATATTAACTAAAATAAATGGCCAAACAAAATAGTTTATAGTAGTGTAAATGTATTTATTCATGTGATGCGTGTGTATGTCCCTTTGATATCATCATTGGCATATGACTGTAACCTATATACCTATTAACCGTAAGTCAGATCAGTTAATTATACATATATCACACATGTTTCTATATTAACCTTAGGTTAGACTATCACTTCTAAAATAGTTATAATGTTTGTATTGTGAATACAATTATATTAAAATATTAGAACACAAAATTAATTAATTAATTAAATTAATAATAAATATTATTATTAAACAATAATAAATAAATAAATAATTTAAATATAAATTAAATAAATTGAAAAATATACCCCAAACTTTTTATTAATAAACACTAAATATGATTTAGTATAAAGATATTTTTCATATTACCACAAAATATGATCTTGTGCAAATTAATAAAAGGGTTTTCTCAATTCACCATTTTAATCCCGTTTCCAATACACCCGATCCAACACATCCAAACTCCACGCTAAATTGCATAGACATAAAGGCTTCTTACTACCAACCAGCATAGACCCCTTTCTGTGATGCATCGTCATACCCAACACCAGAATTCCTTTACCTTCACGAAGTATGACATGCCATCACAACATCAACCATAACTATTCTACCTATGCATGTAGCTTACATAGTGTGTCATCATCAAACATAAAGAAAATTGAAACTCCTCGACAAACAACACAAACCATAGATATGTGGCAAGCATCCAATGGCATCACGTCCATTTCGCACTTCAAATTCAAATTATCTCGCCTAATACAAATTATCCGCCTAAATTTGGAATTATTCTGCCAAAACCATATTATCCTTCCAAATTCACATCATCAATCCATAGCACACATGCCTCGCAACATAGATGAAGGACACATGGCAAGATATATTTGTGGCAATTAAGTACAATGTACTTGTCAGCAATCCATGTGACGTCTTTTGCTATAAAAGAAGATGACTATAGCAAAGAAAGGGGATCAACTTTTTTATACTCATAGAATTAATTACTGTAAAAGATATATAAAATATCCATTGATTTCAGAGATTATACAAGAATGATAATATATATTGAGTGATCTGACCAATGACTTAGGATTTCCTAACATCCAAACCTAGTAAATTCTTTGTGTCTTTTTTGCATTTTTTATATTCATCTCCGTGTTTGATTTTGTTTAAACTTGTGTTAGTTCACTTAAGAATTTTAGCAAATGGTCAACTTGGAAACTTCAAAATTATTTAAGCATATGGAAACATAACTACTACTAATCATGGCAATTAAATAAGAATTAAACTTGTTAATTTCTAACCATGTAAGCATTCCGCAACATGATCACTTCTAAAAATTTGGTGTTGTGAGATCGAAAAATTTCACTAACAACCTTTACTAGAAATGTTTAAGGATAAGTATTTATTTATATACATGGTTCAATACTCATGATTAAAACACATTCTTATATATAAATAGTTTAATACTTACTCCTAAAGGTCTCTTACTATCAGACCGGCCCTACAACTTTCGTTGCGCTAGCCAAATATGAGATGGAAGTGAAATAAAAATATGTTTGACAGTAATATTAGTGGAAGGCAGCCTCGAATTCAGGTTGTTCAACAAGGGAGACAACTAACAAGCCACTAGACCAAAGAATCTTTGGAAAAAGTTACCCTTTTAATAAAATTCACCAAATCATTAATAAGAAATTTAAAATTTTGTTCCCTCCTCCCCCGTATGGCCTTAGTGTCGGGCATGCTTACTATATGTATATAATGTAATAAGCAACATTTAATTACAAGTATAGACACACATTATAGAAACAAAAATAAAAAAACGTAACTTCATTTCAAACAAGATTTATACATAAGGGTTGAGCAGTTTATATAATCACAATTGCATAATTTTCCCTGGGTACACCCATAACTCTGTCAAAGTTTTATTATTTTTATCTCTCTTCACTTATGCTTGTAGTGCCCCTTTTATGAAAAAAATAACAAGAACCCCTTTAGAACCTTTAAACCATGACTTAGACTTGCTTATAACACTCCTTTTTGGACTGATAAAACTTATGAACTGCCATCCACACTCTCATGACCAGCTAATTTACTTCCCAACACCTCATTATGAAACTCTTCTTTAACATATGACAAGCTTATGAAATCTTTCCTTTAAATCATTCAGTTAACAAATGTTCCATACTCAGAAGATAATGAATACAACAAAATTATTGCCTAAGCCACATCAATGGTTTTAACATCTGTAACACCCCTAATTTTTGATAACATTATTCAGGAGATTTAATTAGATAAATTAAATAGAATAATGTAAAATAGAATGACAAGGAGATTGGGATTTGAATAAATGATAAGAAGGCTATGCTTAATTAAATAAATGGGCTTAAGAATGGTTATTAAGAAAATTAACTTGCACAAGGGCATATTGGGAAATAGCCACACCCTATTACCATAACCCTTATATATTCTCGTTCCTCGTATCATTTGCTTTCATTTTCTCATTTTCACAAAACATAAAATGCAAACATAAAAAAGGAGCCAGCCATTACTAGGAGAAAAGAGGAGAAATTAAATCAAAGGCTAAGAAATTAAAGCAAGGGAAATAAATATCAATCCAATTTCCTTATCTTAATCAAGGTGAATAATAATCTATACCATCTCTATTTTGATTTATAATCATTTTTTTTTGGATTTAAGATTAAATCCATTTTTATGATGATTTGGTTGATGATCATAACGTGTTAGATTTAAACAAGATTGTTTAGATATGATTTTACACGGTTTTAAGGGAAAAACCAGTTATAATTGATTTCCAATGCCATGAAAAATCTTTATGTTATGTAAAACATGATTTTGGAGTTGGGTTTTTAATTTTGATAAAGTTCCAAGCAATGGAAAGATTATTACGAATTTTCAAAGGAAAATATGGTTAATTGGGTTTAGAAATTAATTTCAGAAATTATATTGAAAATTTGGGTCTGAAATTTAGATATGTTAGATAACATATTAAAAGTGAATTTTGTAATTTTTGGGAATTTTTACTAAGTGATTTACTATGAGAATTAAATTATTTTGAAAGGAGGACCTAAATAATTTAATTATTTTGCTTAACGGAAGGGCTTATTTGCTAAATTAATCTTAGTTTAGATCTTAAAATATGCGGTAGTTATTTTTGTAAAGAATTTGAAAAGTTAAGGTAACCAATCACATGTTTACAAGTAGGCAGGTCAGTTAGAAAGTATTTGCTTTAATTGGCATTAACCAGTTTTTACCCAGAAAAGTGGGTTCCGCCTCTATTAGAAGTACCTTTTGACTCATAGCTTCTGCCTTCAATCAACCCCACTAATCTGAAACCAGTAAATAAGATATCTATGTTGGTACGTAGTGGAGTGGAGAAAGGCGGAAGGCATGGTGTCGAAGCATTGCTTCCGATGGGGTCGATACCTTTGCTTTTTTTAAAAATGTTAAGCGCCTGCCTTTGTTATACTAAAGCTTTCGAACGATTCAAAACATAAGCTATCAAAAGGGGTTTTCTAAATAGCTTTCGAAGAAGGTTGCAATCTTTCATTTTTAAGTATAAGCTTTTGAAGGAGTTCCTTGTTTATAAAACAATGCTTTCGAAAATGTTGGTTTCGACCCAGTCGAAGCCCTACTGCCATTATTTTGCCTTTCGAGTGTACTGAAGTCATCAATGCTTTCGAAGGGTAGCATTTGTTTTAAAGATGTACTAAGCCACTTCCTAAATGCTTTCGAAAGGGTTCAAGGGTTTCGAAGGCAATGACTTCAAAAGGGGGTTTCGATGCTAACCTTCAATGTTTTACTTAAATGTTTTGAAGCTTCTGAAAGGATGGTGCCACACCATCAAACTTTCCCCAAACAAAGATAAATGGTTTCGAAAAGGATACTTTCGTATATATTCACTTTGACCCAAAAGATGTTTTTGAGTAAACCCAATGGTTTCGAAAGGGGTACTTTCATTGGTTTCGAAGCTATCTTTCTAAGGATTATTAAGTAATGTTTTGATACTTTCGAAAGGTATATTTTGGCTTCGAAAGGGATGATTTAAAGAGCTTCGAAAGGTTTATATGTAATGTTTTAAAAGGAAATTTTCTATGCTTTCAAATGAGGTTATCCAGGGGTTTCGAAAGTAATGTTTTAAGGTTTCGAAAGCCTTAGTTTTTCAAAACAAGAAACCAAATCTCATTTTAAAGGACAACCATGGCATAAATAAAGTGTTTTGAAATGGAGTTTTGAAGAAGTTTTCCTTGATTAATGGGTTAAAGGGGTTAACCATGTCTTATATAAAATGATTCAAGGACTCTAAACCATAAGGGTTGGTATTATTATGTTTGCTTCTTCATATATGCATTTGAATATATTCACATTGTAATGGACCCATAACTGTAATTTGGGAAAGAGAAGAATAACCAGTTAGGTTGACCTAGTAGTGAATATAAATTTAATTAACTCCTAAATGAGTAGAATTGCATCTAGGAGGTTGGAAAGACCAAAGTATAGGATGTTAAAATATTAAAAGAAGATATTGGTAGGGGCCAATAGGTTCATAGTAAGCCCATGAAAACTATGTATAAACGAAGATGTCAAGAAGACATGTTCATAGTTAGCCCATGAAAACTATGATTTGATATTGGCAGAGGCCAATAGGTTTGTAGTGAACCCATAAAAACTATATCCACATTAAGTTATTGACAGATGTCAATAGGTTCCTAGCCAACCCATGAAAACTAGGATAAGAGGGAAGTTATTGGAGTTACCAATAGGTTTAGGGAGAACCCATGAAACAATAAGGTTATTGGAATGTGCCAATAAGTTCTTAGTGATCCCATGAAAACTATGAAATAGGCCAGGGAGTCCATAAATTTAAACAGGTTAATAGTAAGCCCATGAAAACTATGAAACTGGATAGGAAGTCCATAAATATTAAACAGGTTATTAGTCAGCCCATGAAAACTATTAGGTTAATAGTGACCCTAGAAACTATAAATGAGACAGTTAATTAGAATGAATGGGGATGGAAAATCCAGAATTGATTTACTCGTTTGCATATTATCATATTGTTTTGAATTGTTTTAACCATTGTGGATGCAGGAGCACAGTATATGGTTTTATAAAGGTTTTGGGTTACTAGTGAGGGGAAAACCCGTCCGCTAAGCGGTGTGGTCTCACTAGATATCTAAATGGTTTGAGATGGTAGATTATTATTCATATCAGGCTTTATGTCTGACTCGATGTTTATGTTTTCCCCTTAAACTCTCGGGTAGTCAACTGTTTTGAGTAGTTTGAGAGTTGAGGTTTTCAGGTACCTCTTTAGACGAATAAACTTCCGGAGACGTGTAGGAGGTATAGCTACTTAGAGTTCTCTTTTATTTTGATTCCGATGTTTTGTTGTTGTAAAGGCAAAGTTATTAAATTTCCTGTATATACTCTGGTCGTCCAAAAGGACATCTTCATATGTCGCTCTTGGCGTATGTTGTAATAAATATATTTTCTCTGAACATGGTTTTCGTATTGGGATTATGTAATGAATTTGAAATGTTTTGAAATGGAATGTGGAACTTGTTTGATGTTTTAAATTTTTTTCCATATCCATGTGTTTCTGTGTATCAATGTATCTAACATTACCGTATTTGGTCCCCGAGGATTTATAACTATGGATGACTGCAGCATCCATAGCTGTTAGTTTTGGGCTTCAAGTGGGGGATGTTACAAGTTGGTATCAGAGCATAGGTTTATAAAACTTAAAATAATTTTAAACCTAAAAGATTTTCAAAAATAATCCAATGAATCTGAAAATAAGATCGGGGTTTGGATTAACGCTATAATAACATACTTGTATTTGATATATATATATATATATATATAAGTACGTATTTCCCTCTCTCTTAGACCGTTCTTCTATATCTTACTAAGACTCGTATGCAGGTTTACGAGAAAGAAGATATGTAAGCAGGAAACAGAAGAGTAAATCTCAATGGAGGAAGCACCACAACCAATGGAAATGTTCAACCTAATACCAAGAGGAACCAAGGTCGACATGCTAATGCTAACCAAAATGCTAATGCCAATGTGGGTGCTGGAAATCCACCAGTGAATACGGGGACGATGTATCAGTTCTTCGTCAATATGATGCAAGCATGAGCTGCTGCTGGAGTTGCTGGTAATGTTGGAGGAGCTAATCCTGTGGTTCTAGTTGGGAATAATTATGCTAAGATGAGCAGAGGTTACACCAATCTTGGTGGGAAGCCATTCATAGGGACGGAGAATGCCATAGAGGTAGAGAATTGGCTGTGCACTGTGAGAGAATATTTGTTGATCTGGGTTTAGATGATGAGCAAAAGAGAAGGTTGGCCTCTAGGCAACTACAAGGGTCAGCATTTCATTGGTGGAACAGTGTTACTATCGAAGTTCTAGAGGAGGAATTGACTTAGGCTGATTTTCGGAGGAGATTTGAACAGAGGTTTATGTCTGAGGTTGCTAAATCAGCGCAGTTGAGGAAGTTTTTGGATCTGGAGTAGGGGAGATATCGGTTGTTGAGTATGCTACTTAGTTTGATGAGTTGTCCCATTATGGATATAATACCATAGACACCGTCATCGGGAGGAATGCGAGATTTATTAGGGACTGACGCCCGAGATTGCTAGGGCGACCCTGCCACATCTTTGTGATCCTAGTAATGTAGTGGTAGAGATGGCAATTCACCATGAAGAGATGCTTGCTGTTTGTGCTAGGGAAAAGCCAGTTGAAACCCAGGGTTCTCAAGGAAATAAGAGAAAGTTCTTTAAGAAGAAGAGAGCCCAGAAAGGGGAGGCTGCCAAGAAGGAAAAGGCTGATTTAGTTTGCTTTAAGTTTGACAAGAAGGGTCATTATGCTCATGAGTGTCGGTCGGGTAAGGGGAAGAAGGTTGTAGATAAGAAGAATGTGAAGTGCTTCAACTGTGATCAAGTTGGGCATTATAAGAATCAGTTTGCAGAACTAGCGGACAAAAGAAAGGTTTTTGCTATTGGACCATCATCTGTTAAGACAACTGCAGCTGATAAAGGGAAGACTGTGATGGAAGGTACGTTTTTGATTAAGAGTATACCAGTTAAGATACTATTTGATATCGGTGCATCACATTCATTTATATCCCAATGTTTGGTTGATAGGTTAGGCTTAGAACCCACATACCTTGTTACCTCCTTAAGGGTTGCGAATCCAATATGAGGGTATGCAACTCTGGGGATGAGATGTGACCAGTAGAACTTGATTTGTTAGGTAATAAGTTTTCATGCAGTCTGTATGTCTTTGATTTCGTAGATTTTGGAATCATCTTGGGTATGGATTAGTTGGTTAAATATGAGGCTACAATATTTTGCCAGGATGGCGAGATATCACTGAGGCACCCGGATAGTCATAACCGAATCATATTCTCAGTGGAGAATTCTGACCAGAGTAGTTGTGCTTTGTTAAGTGCTATGGAAGTGGGAGAAGAGTTAAGTCAGGTTCGAGTAGCAAGAGATTTTGCAGATGTCTTTGAGCTGGTCACAGGACTACCACCGAAATGAGCTGTTGAGTTTCAAATAGATCTTGTGCCAGGAGCTGAACCTTTAAGCTGACCACCTAGAAAGATAACACCAATCGAGATAAAGGAACTGAAGGTGCAGCTAATGGATCTATAAGGAAGGAATTTTATTAGACCAAGCAGTTCGCCTTGGGGAGCGGTTGCGATGTTCGTGAAGAAACCAGATGGGTCGTTGAGGATGTGTATCGACCACCGTAAGTTGAACGAGAGGACGATTAAGAATAAGTATCCTTTGCCGAGAATAGATGATCTATTTGATCAGTTGTGTGGAGCTAGAGTGTTTTCCTAGTTGGATTTGGCAACAGGTTTCCATCAGTTAAGGGTGGCAGAGGACGGTATTCCTTTGATAGCATTTCAGACTAGGTATGGTTCGTACGAGTGGTTAGTAATGCCATTCGGGTTAACGAATGCAACTGCTTTCTTCGTGGATTTGATGAACCGAGTCTTCCGAGAGTATTTGGATAGATTCGTGTTGGTGTTTATAGATGACATTTTAGTATACTCTAAGGATGAGAGAGAGCATGAGGATCATCTTAGAGTGGTACTTGAGATACTGAGGCAGAATCAGTTGAAGGTGAAGTTTTCCAAGTGTCATTTTTGGAAGAAAGAGGTTAAGTTTCTTGGTCATGTGGTTTCAGAGAATGGCTTGTCAGTCGATCCAGATAATATCAAAGCTGTTAATAATTAGAAGAGACGCGAGATGGTGACTGAGATCAGAAGTTTTCTTGGACTTGCTGGCTATTAACGAAGATTCATCAATGATTTCTCACGGATAGCAGCACCTTTGACTAAGCTAACCAGGAAGGAGGTGAAGTTTGTCTGGTCCGACAAATGTGAGGAAGCATTCCTTAAGTTAAAGCATTTGTTGACCAATGCACCAGTGTTAGCAGTTCCAAACGGAAACCAAGGGTTGGTGGTGTATACCGATGCATGTGGGACTGGATTAGGAGCCGTGCTGATGCAAAAGGGTAAAGTAATTTCCTACGCTTCATGACAGCTTAGACTGCATGAAGTGAGATATCCTACTCATGATTATGAGTTGGCTGTGGTGACCTTCGCATTGAAGATTTGGAGGCATTATCTCTTAGGGGAGAGATTTGACCTATACACAGATCATAAGTCTTTAAGGTACTTATTCTTTCAGAAGGAGCTGAATATGAGACAGCAGAGGTGGCTGGAGTTTTTAGCTGCTTATGATTTTGGTATAGAGTATACTCTTGGTAAAGGAAATAAAGTAGCGGATGCTCTTAGCAGAAGACATCAAAATGTGGTATTAGCTATGTTGGCAGAGTGGAAAGATTTAGAGGCTTTGACTACTTGTAGTGTGCAGTTAAGGTCGACCGCTAGTTCTAGTCAAAATACTGCCACGTTGTCCTGTTTAGAAGTTCGACCAGTATTGATCAAAAGGATAGCTTCTAAGCAGAAGGAGGATCCAGTATTAGGCGAGAGGATTAGAGGTTTGAGGTTGGATCAGAGATCGATGATCTAAAGATTTTAATCTTGACATGAGGGGATGGTTGAGAAAGAAGGGACGATTGTGTGTTCCAAATGTTGAGGACTAGAGGAAAGAAGTTCTTGGAAAATGTCATCGATCCAAGTTTACAATTCATCCTGGAGGGACCAAGATGTATCAGGGTATGAAGAGGAGCTTCTATTAGGAAGGTATGAAGAGGGATGTTGGCTTGTGGGTTAGACAGTGCAAAATGTCAACAAGTGAAGGCCGAACATCAGAAGCCAAGTGGATTGCTTCAACCTCTAGAGATTCCAGTTTGAAAATGGGATTCGATATCCATGGATTTTATAGACGGGTTGCCAAGATCAAATAGAGGAAATGAAAGTATATGGGTCATAGTGGACAGGTTGATCAAGAGTGCCCATTTCATTCCAGTTAAGTCAACGAGGACGGCACCTGTTTTAGCTAAGTTGTTCATGAAGAACATAGTTAGTCTTCATGGAATTCCTAGTAGCATAGTCAATGACAGAGATGCTTTGTTCACTAGCGAATTATGGAAGAGTCTACAGGATGTGTTAGGCACTAAGCTCAATATGAGTACCGCATATCACCCTCAGACGGATGGGCAGACAGAGAGAGTCAATAAGGTACTCGAGGATTTATTGAGATCTTGTGTATTGGACTTTGGTAGATCTTGGGAAGATCACCTACATTTGGTCGAGTTTTCCTATAATAATAGTTCCCAGACTAGTATAGGAATGGTGCCTTTTGAAGCTTTGTATGGAAGGTCATGCAAATCACTAGCATGTTGGTTGGAGACCGGAGACAGATTGGTCTTAGGTCTAGATCTGGTTAGAGAGGCGACAGAGAAGATTGAGTTAACCCGAAAGGATGAAGGAAGCTCAGTCCGGACATAAAACTTACGTAGATAAGAGGCGTAAAGACCTAGAATTCTCAATTGAAGATAAGGTTTTCATTAAAGTATCACCTATGAAGGGTGGTGCGATTTGAAAAGTCAGGGAAACTGGCACCGAGATATGTTGGTCCATTCCAGATTATAGAGAGGATTGGAAAGCTCGCATACATAGTAGAGTTGCCGAGCAGTATGGTAGGTGTCCATAATGTATTTCATGTGTCTTATCATTGCAAGTAGTGCATGATCCAGAGACTACTATTCCTCCTACATGGATGGAAGATTTGGTAGTAGAGCCTAATTTAGCTTTTGTTAAACAACCAGTTCGGGTTGTAGCTAGAGATGAGAAAAGATTGAGGAACAAGACAGACAAGTTGGTGAAATTCAGTGGAGCGACAACGAGAAGGACTGTACTTGGGAGACAGAAGACAGGATTAGAGATACTTATCCCGATCTTCTATGAGGGTATGTCTATATTAGTTTTATATAGATAGTTGTTAGTCAGGTAGACTAGTATGGTTGTTAGGAATCGTTACAGATGATTGCTATGTTTAGTTTGTGGTCATTACTGAATTTCGAGGACGAAATTCTTTAAGTAGGGGATCCTATAACACCCCTAATTTTTGATAACATTATTCAAAAGATTTAATTAGATAAATTAAATAGAATAATGTAAAATAGAATGATAAGGAGATTGGGATTTGAATAAATGATAAGAAGGTCGTGCTTAATTAAATAAATGGGCTTAAGAATGGTCGTTAAGCAAATTAATTTGCACAAGGGCATATTGGGAAATAGCCGCACCCTATTACCATAACCCTTATATATTCTCATTCCTTGTATCATTCACGTTCGTTTTCTTATTTTTACAAAACATAAAACGTAAACATAAAAGAGGAGTCGGTCATTATTAGAAAAAAAAGGAGAAATTAAATCAAAAGCTAAGGAATTAAAGCAAGGGGAATAAATCTCAATCCAATTTCCTTATCTTAATCAAGGTAAATAATAATCTATATGATCTCTATTTTGATTTATAATCATTTGTTTTTGGGTTTAAGATTAAATCCATTTTTATGATGATTTGGATGATGATATGCTTGGATCATAACATGTTAGATTTAAACAAGATTGTTTAAATAAGATTTTACGGTTTTAAGGTAAAAACTGGTAATAATTGATTTCGAATGCCATGGAAAATTTATATATTATGTAAAATATGATTTTGGAGTTGGGTTTTAATTTTGATAAATTTTCAAGCTATGAAAAGATTATTATGAATTTTCAAAGGAAAATATGGTTAATTGGGTTTAGAAATTAATTTCAAAAATTATATTGAAAATTTGGGTATGAAATTTAGATATGTTAGATAACATATAAAAAATGAATTTCTGTAATTTTTGGGCATTTTCCTATGTGATTTACTGTGAGAATTAAATTATTTTGAAAGGAGGACCTAAATGATTTAATTGTTTTGCTTAATGGAAAGGTTTATTCGCTAAATTAATCTTGGTTTAGATCTGAAAATATACGGCAGTTATTTTTGTAAAGAATTTGAAAAGTTGCGGCAACCAATCACATGTTTACAAGTAGGCAGGTTAGTTAAGAAGTATTTGCTTTAATTGGCATTAATCGGTTTTTACCCAGAAAAGTGGGTTCCGCCTCTATTAGAAGTACCTTTCTACTCATAGCTTCTGCTTTCAATCAACCCCACTAAGTCTAAACTAATACACAAGGTATCAACGTTGGTACGTAGTGGATTGGAGAAAGGCAGAAGGCATAGTGTCGAAGCATTGCTTTCTATGGGGTCGATACCTTTGCTTTGTTTTAAAATGTTAAGCGCCTGCCTTTGTTTTACTAAAGTTTTCGAAGGAGTCGAAACATAGGCTATCGAAAGGGGTTTTCTAAATAGCTTTCGAAGAAGGTTGCCATCTTTCATTTTTAAGTATAAGCTTTTGAAGGAGTTCCTTGTTTATGAAATAGTGCTTTCGAAAATGGTGGTTTCTTCCTAGTCGAAGCCCTGCTGCTTTTCTTTTGCCTTTTGAGTGTACTAAAGTCATCAATGCTTTCGAAGAGTAGCATTTGTTTTAAAGATGTACTAAGCCACTTCCTAAATGCTTTCGAAAGGGTTCAAGGGTTTCGAAGGCAATGGCTTCGAAAGGGGGTTTCAATGCTAACCTTCAATGTTTTACTTAAATGTTTTGAAGCTTCCGAAAGGATGGTGTTGTCGCCATCAAACTTTCCCGAAACAAAGATAAATGGTTTCGAAAGGGATACTTTCGTATATATTTACTTTGACCCAAAAGATGTGTTTGAGTAAACCCAATGGTTTTCGAAAGGGGTACTTTCATTGGTTTCAAAGCTATCTTTCCAAGGATTATTAAGTAATGTTTTGATACTTTCAAAAGGTATATTTTGGCTTCGAAAGAGATGATTTAAAGAGCTTCGAAAGGTTTATATGTAATGTTTTGAAAGGAAGTTTGCTATGCTTTCGAAGGAGGTTATCCAGGGGTTTCGAAAGTAATGTTTTAAGGTTTCAAAAGCCTTAGTTTTTCAAAACAAGAAACCCAATCTCATTTTAAAGGAAAACCATGGCATAAATAAAGTGTTTTGAAATAGAGTTTTGAAGAAATTTTCCTTAATTAATGGGTTAAAGGGATTAACTAAGTATTATATAAAATGATTTCAAGGACATTAAACCACAGGGGTTGGTATTATTATGTTTGCTTCTTCATATATGCATTTGAATATATTCACATTGTAATGGACCCATAACTGTAATTTGGGGAAGGGTAGAATAACCAATTAGGTTGACCCAGTAGTGGATATAAATTTAATTCATGAATGAGTAGAATTGCATTTAGGAGGTCAGGAAGACCAGAGTATAGAATGCTAAAATTTTTAAAGAAGATATTGGAAGGGGCCCACAGGTTCATAGTAAGCCCATAAAAACTATGTATAAACGAAGATGTCAGGAAGACAAGTTCATAGTTAGCCCATAAAACCTGTGATTTGATATTGGCAGAGGCCAATAGGTTTGTCGTGAACCCATGAAAACTATATCCGGATTAAGTTATCGACAGATGTCAATAGGTTCCTAGTTAACCCATGAAAACTAGGATAAGAGGGAAGTTATTGGAGTTACCAATAGGTTCAGGGAGAACCAATGAAACAATGAGGTTATTGGCAGGGGCCACTAGGTTCTTAGTGATCACATGAAAACTATGAAATAGGATAGGGAGTCCATAAATTTAAACAAGTTAATAGCAAGCCCATGAAAACTATGAAACTGGACAGGGAGTCCATAAATATTAAACATGTTATTAGTCAGCCCATGAAAACTATTAGGTTTATAGTGACCCTAGAAACTATAAATGAGACAGTTAGTCAGAATGAATGGGGATAAGAAATCCAGAATTGATTTACTTGTTTGCATATCATCATATTGTTTTGAATTTTTTTAACCATTGTGGATGTAGGAGCACAGTATATGGTTTTATAAAGGTTTTAGGATACTAGTGGGGGGAAAACCCATCCGCTAAGCGGCGTGGTCTCACTAGATATCTAAATGGTTTGAGATGGTAGATCATTATCCATACTAGGCTTTATGTCCGACTCGAAGTTTATGTTTTCTCCTTAAACTCTTGAGTACTCAATTGATTTTGAGTAGTTTGAGAGTTGAGGTTTTCAGGTACCATTTTAGACGAATAAGCTTTCGGAGATGTGCAGGAGGCATGATAGCTACTTAGAGTTCTCTTTTATTTTGATTCCGCTGTGTTGTTGTTGTAAAGGCAAAGTTGTTAAATTGCCTATATATACTTTGATCATCTAAGGGGGCATCTTTATATGTCGCTCCTGGCTTATGTTGTAATAAATATATTTTCTCTGAACGTAGTTCTCGTATTGGGATTATGTAACGAATTTGAAATGTTTTGAAATGAAATGTGAAACTTGTTTGATGTTTTAATTTTTTTCCATATTTATGTGTTTCTATGCATCAATGTATATAACATTACCGTATTTGGTCGCCGAGGATTAATAACTATGGATGACTGCAGCATATGTAGCTGTTAGTTTTGGGCCTCCAAGTTGGAGATGTTACAACATCTACGCCTTCAAGTTCATAATTAATGTACTAAGAGTATTTAGATGCTCAAATTATGGTACCTAGCTTCATCCTAAAGCCGTTAAGTTTTCATCGAAGAATAATGTGATTCATCGAAGACTTACCCTTGTTATGCATCCTTCAATGCCTTCCATAGTTTCAATTGCTTTATGATACAAAAAAATCTTAAGAACCTCATTAGAAAGACATGGTTGAATTGTTTTAAGAGCATAGTTCTTCATCTCTTCCAATTTCTCAGTGCTAAGGTCATGCAACTTATCAAGATAAAAAATTACCTTAAAAGTCGGCTCTCCTTCTTTAACACAGCCTCCATCTTCAACCTCATATTCCAAAATCTTCTTTCCCATTGAATCTATTCACAATATAATTATTCATTTTCTTTGACTCATCCATGGCCTACCTGTCTCCAATGGTTCCTTTACACTAATATTAACTATTAGAAAATTTTGGAATACCCCAAATTCCTAATGTGTGCAGAAATAAATAAAGTTTTGAAATGTAAATCATCGATTAGAAAACAAATAGATCTCACACTATGAACAACTACAACGGATTCATATATAAAGGGGAAAAACAAAATTTTGGATCCAACTTTCTTGTATAATTCAATTTGATGAGATACAGTAGACATTACAATTAGATAGAAATTTCTTAAAGAAGAACAAATACAAATCTCTATTCACTAATTTTATTGCATTAGGAATTGATTTGAGTAGAGAAACTATATTTTTGTGGATTAATTTCTATCTTTGTCAGTTGCAATATTCATAGAAGTAGATTGTTGATGGATGAAGTAATCCTAAATAATATATAGTTAAATTGATTGATTGACAATCTCTTTTCGTTCATTCTTTTCTCATGTTAAAGATTTAAAATAAATTAACGAGAAATTTACCTACATTTGAATTGTACAATATTATAAATGTCACACAATAAAGTGTCTCGGATACCTTTTTATTTCTTTTTCTGTCTTTCAATTTGATCTTTTTTTAATATTAGTTCTTATTTGGAAAATTCTATTCATCTGACAAAGATCACCTTATATACACCATTATTTTACTTAGAAAATATACGTCTAAGTTACCCTTCTTCTTAGTGCATTGTTTAGTCTTTTTCTTATAATCCATCAAATTAAAACATTAAAATTAGTTATTTTTGATCAAGTCTATACATTTTTTATAAATTCAACGAAATATAAAATATCAATTATAATAACTTCCACAAATAGTTGTCTAGTTTAAAAGTATTTAAATTTGTTTCTCTAAAGTTAAAGTTAATTTTGATGATATTAAAAATAATTTTAAAATAATTAAAGAAATTACAATATTATTGCAAAAATTAAAGTTCATTTAGTTGAATTTAAACTTAATTTAGTGTTAGAGATTTTTTATTTTGTGAAAATTAGTTTTAAGTTTTACAGAGGGTAGACGATGACGATAAAAAAAGGATGGTTTTGTAAACGAGATGGTGTATGTAAAGTAATTGCTAGTGTATACCTGTTTATCGTATTATCTGGTGTGTGTAAAGAAATCATGGTATATAAGCAGAATTAGCCTTCTTGTTTTGTTAGATAATTTTAACAAATTGTGTTGTATTAACTAATTTCTTAATAAACTGGCGTCTTTTATGAGATATAGATATGTCTCTATATAGCCCATCTAGAGATGAGAGGATCGAATTTCATTTACATCAATTGACCTCGTTCAGAAGAAAGAAAGAATATCTCGACTTTTACATAATTATTTTACCAAAATGACAATTTTCTTTTGCTAATTCTTCCAAAGGAAAATGGCCTAGTAAAAATAGTAATAATAATTTTGTTTTTAGTTATCAAAATGTGCTTAGAGTAGCTAAAATGGATAATCGCGTTTTGTTTTGCTAATAAAATTAACTTTTAACCTTCTGTTAGTATTCTCACGCGACAGAAATTGATGTTAGACATAATAACAAAACTTCTCACTTTACACGTGATACAACAAAAAATTTCACGTTTTTCGTATCGCGGCGTAAACTTACAAATTTCAATGATGTCAGACAGCTGTCGTTGTATGTTAAAAGACGTTTCAAATTTTTTTGTCTTTACTTGATGCTATCTGAGAAAATACATATATATCTTCTCATTACGAAAAATGTTTTGAATTTTTTTGTCTTTACATGGTGCTATCGGGCAAAATGCATAAATATCTTGCTTTCATAAGCAACTAATTCGTGTAGTACGTATAAAACTATTTGGTTTTTCGCTTCTCTTCTTCAATTGAATGATAATAAAATCTCATGCAAATGACACATGCCTCACTTGTTGCCAAAACCGTTTGTCTAGGAACACAACCGGTTTGGAATTTACGAGAATTCAATAATTATAATCTCTAAGTTTAATAAGAAAAAACAATAAAATCATTTGTATATCACCCCTCGCATCAACTATTTTTCAGCGCACCCTACAAACATATTTATTTTCAGTATACTATTCTTATTTATTCATCTAGTATAAGAAAATAACATTAGTTGAAGGACCAATTTGAAATCAAGAAATTTTGCTCATACTCGTATAACTGTACCATATTTAGTTGCGCATTCCATGCACTGGCTACTTGTCATATTTTTCCTAAAATAACAATCCCTAATTTTTGATCCGAAAGCAATGGCGGAAGCGGCGACTAGCGCTACAGCATCCGTTCCGGCACTGTACGTTGGCGATCTTGATCCTGCCGTTACGGAAACGTTAATGTACGAGCATTTTCAGACGATCGGAACTGTATCATCCGTTAAAATTTGTCGTGATTCTGCTTCTCAGAGATCGTTGGAATATGGATACGTCAATTTCGTTGATATTAAAGATGGTAATGTTTCTTTTGGTTAAAATGTGGACTTTTAGGAAATTTGCTGTATGTTTACTATTGTTTTGTTGATGAGAAAGGGTTGTTAATTATTCTGTCATTAATTTATTGATCTCTCATAAATGGTACTTTTCTGCAATTTATATCTTATCTGATTTAGATTTGATTAGCCTTAGTTGGTTAAAATTACTCTGTTAGGTTAATTATTTTGTGATCGACTGAATTGTTTTATTTAATGAAAAGGACGATCTCTTAATTCTTTTTTTACAATCTATTTCCGTGGAATTTTCAATTTTCCAGATGTAGTCCGATCAAGTTATTTAATGGGGAAATGGAGAGGTTTAGTTATGTATTATTACTATTACTATTATATATATAATTTTAATATTTTCAGTGCACATTTTTTGTGAATTTATAGTTGTTTTTAATTTAAAAGATATATATGTAAGCTTTTAATTGGTCATATGAATTGAATGACATTTTAGAAGGAGCATGTGTTAGGGACATGTTGTTTTTTCATTTTTTTTAAAGATATAAACCGGTGATTTATTCTAGGATAGATTATTTGTTAGAGATTTGAAGCATATTATCACTAATGTCCTAAAATGAATAGAGATTACAATTGATGTATTGGTACAGGAGACTGAAATCTGTGGAAATCAAGAAATTAAGAATGAAACTCCTTTACATGGAATTAGTTTCTTCATAATTTTAATTATTATCTCTAAGGTATCCCATTTAGTAAGTTTTGATTTGGGAAGACTATTCGTATTTACTTAAATTTTATTCCATCTCTAAATGCACTTTATTTTTGTCAAAGATAGGTTCATTCATCATTGCTCAATTTATAGATCTCGGTATCTAAACATATCCATTTTGGTGTTATATATATATATATATATATATAAATGTTAATTTGCTTAATGAGTAAATTGCCTTTTTATGCATATCAGCCGCCCTGGCAATGGAGAAGTTGAACTACAGCACCTTACTTGGAAAACCCATTAGAATAAGCTGGTCGCATCGTGATCCAGATGCAAGGAAAAGTGGAGTTGGAAACTTGTTTGTCAAGGTGATCCACTAATCATTGTTATTAACTTATGTATGAAATCTGAAAGGTATTTTATTGACATGAGTTTATTGCAGAATCTGAATGATTCCATAGATTCAGTGAAGCTGAAAGAGGTATTTGCGAAATTTGGGGATATTTCTTCATGCAAGGTTGTCTACGAGGATGGGAAGAACAAAGGCCATGGATTTATTCAGTTTGAAACTGAAGAATCTGCAAATGCTGCCATACAAGGACTCAATGGTGCTGAAATCGAAGGCAAACCAGTGTATGCATTGTCTTATATATATTGCCATTATACGTTTACCAGCCCTCTATACAAATATATTAACACTAATTCTATTCAGCTATGTCGGTCACTTTATAAAAAAGAGTGAACGAATAATGCCAGACCCAAATGTTAAGTTCACTAATGTCTACATCAAGAATCTGGATGAGGACATTACCGAGGAACTTATAGAACTCAAGTTTTCTCAGTTTGGCAAAATATGCAGTGTAAAGATTGCAAAAGATGAAAATGGAAACTCTAAAGGATTTGGTTTTGTCAATTTCGAAACTCATGAAAGTGCCCAGAAGGCTATTGAGGCTATGAACGGTCTCCCAATTGGTGAGTCATATTGCATTTAGGATCACAATTATAATATCAATTCAAAAAGTATGGTAATCAGTCATATATCTTATAATCAGGTTCGAAAGCTCTATATGTTGCAAGAGCCCAAAAGAAAGCAGAGAGACAAGAGATTCTGCGCCAACAGTACGAAGTAAAGCGTAATGAACAAATTATGAAAACAATGGTACATATCAATTTTACATCATATTTTAAAAACTTTTCAAAACTTTATAAATTGTTGTTTAACTAAACATTGCTATAACATGTAGGGTTCAAATTTGTATGTGAAGAACATTGATGATGGCGTTGATGATGATATGCTAAAAGAACTTTTTAGTCAGTGCGGCCATATAACATCTTCTAAAATCATGCGTGATGATAAAGGATTGAGTAAAGGATTTGGGTTTGTTTGCTTTAGTACTTCTGAGGAAGCTGCTAAGGCTGTAAACACTTTACATGGTACTTCTTTCGATTTCTCTTATTGTTATGATGATGATTATATGTAGTCTATTATATCATTTTATCCTGTTCCCTTCATTAACATTATTCACTAGCATAGTAAAATTAAAGAAGGTTGACTGAACTGGAAATTTTGGATTATGATCGGCTCCAGTGTCCCATTCCCTTGTTCATGACTGTGTGAACACAGTCAGCTAGTTACATATTCTAAAAGTAACACTTCATGGCAAGGGCCAGGTGGTCAAATTTCTCCATAGAATTATCACATGACTCTGAAAATAGCAGGTTTGGGATGAAATAATCTAGGATTTAAATTTGGAACTCAGTAACCAATACACATAGATCAGCTACTGTTCATAGTTGAACCCATTTCTTGTTATGACAACATGTCATTGCTACAATTTCAGGATGTTTATTTTGCACTATAAATTTATGCAGGGTGCATGTTTCATGGCAAGCCATTGTACGTTGCAATCGCACAAAGAAAAGAAGATAGACAGGCTCAGTTGCAGGTGCAATTTGCCCAACGCATGGCAGCGTTAACAGGATCGGCACCTACAGTTATTCCTGCTGGCTATCCATCTGTTTACTATTCACCCCAGATGCCATCGAGACAAGGCATTATGTATCAACCTTATGGAGGATGGAGGCCTAATGGCTTTATTCCGGCTCAAGCTAGGCCTCCATTTCAAGCAATGCCAATTCCAATGGTAATTAAGTAGTCTTCATATTTTGGGAAGGAATTTGCGACTTTGAAATGTTCGTACGAGATAATGTATACCTTAAAATAGGAACAGAGAAGTGAACAAAATATATGTTATCGTTCCCCGAAAAGGTCATCTGGTCAAAGATCAGGATGCAACATTTGATTGCCCATGATGACAATAAATCCTGTGTTAATAATATTTTATCATAGGGCAAGAGTTTAGACATACACAGTATGTAGTATGTCTTATTTTTAATCATTACGTATATTCATACAGTACATGCAATGTTTGTAGATTCCGAATTCTCCAAGACAACACAGGCAGACTAGAGGCGGCAGAATGAATGGGCATATGCTTCCACATACTGGACAGCCTATTCCATACATGCCACATATGCGACCTCCTAATATTGGTATGAACTCGTATAGAGACTCAAATGGTCAAGAGGTATGATATATATTTAGCAATCCTTGCATGTCATTTGTATCCTATAGTTAGTTTGCCAATATTCTCATCATAGGTTGTTAAATTAATATTGCGGATGCGTATGTTTCTAAGAACATTTATCCGTTTGGTTTGAAAACAAGTTTTGTACCTTGGGATTTCAATATTTGTTTCAAAGTGCATGAAAGAGAAGAAAACGATGGAAAATGATCAGTTTCTAAAATGGTTTTAACATATGAGTTGAAAATGATTTTTTCTTCTTATTTTCCACCATTTCAGAAATATCAAAAATTATGTTATTTTTGCATCTTCTCACGTTTATTGCAATGACTATGATTTCCAACTACTTCTTTCCCACAACATTTGAAATGTATATTAAAAATACAAAACACAAAACTCGTTTTCAAATTAAACATGTTTACCTAGATAAAGTATTTTCATATTTCTTCTACGCTGTGGGTAAACTTAATCTAAAAAAGCCACAGTTGCAATTCGAAGCCACAGTGTTTGAGTTTTATCTGATTTTGAACCACTGGTTGGAATTGCCATCAACGTTACATAAAATCTGGATGTTCATGTTATTCCAAGCAATCAAATAGAAATTGGGAATATAGTTTTTACTCAAAGATATAGTCCTTGGGTAAATTCAGCCATTCATGTTTTAGTATGCTCTCATTTCCTTGAGTTTTCATATAGATGTCCATGCTTTTCCAGGAAACCAAAATCAAATTTTGAATTAAGTTTCGATTCATACATATGATCCTTGATTACATTATTCCATTCATGTTTCAGCAGGTTTTCAACCCCTTGAGTTTTCATATAGATTACTGAATGTTTATATGCAGTATTTTAAAGATCCGACCCAACCACGGTTCGACTACGATTAACCTTCGACATTTGAGCATCGCGACTTTAAAAATAAAATAACCTTGTACATGCATGAGCCCACGGTCAAATCTCAAAACCTGAAAAAAAAATATAGACCAGTCTATTTGAACCACACCGTTCTTCAAATTTGAAAATAAAAAACGATCGCTTCGCTCTTCATATTTTTCATATAATAAATTTAACAAATAATTTTATAATCTTAATCACTAAATTATTGAATTACTTTATCAATTTTGGACAACATGCTATGTTATTAGGATAAATTATATGAATCATTATAGAATCGAACCTATTTTATCTTAAAAAATTAGAAAATTTACACTTTGCAGTACAAAGATTGTTATAGAATTATTCCAATTAATATTTGTTATCAAACGTTCAAAGATAATTGTTTTAAAGGTCAATATATTAATTATAATTGGTTAAAATTTAGCATTAATTGAATTTTTTTTACATTTAAATCGGAAAAATTAAAAATAACTATCAACGTGGTTCTATGGGCTGACCGGTTGAATCAGTATAACCTTTGAACTTGCAGCAACACTGTTCGACTTACGGTTCGGTCTTCGAAACTATGTTTATATGTGGATCGTAACTAAAATCACAAAACCTAATCATATAAGCCTTCTCTAAAACCGAACACTTGCTGTTTCTTGAAAAATCTTACAATTTAAATCAAGCATTTTACAATTTCGAATTATCTTCAAATTGGGATTCGAAACTCAATTCAAATCCCAACTGAGAAAACTTATTCAATCGCGCTGAAACAGAGGATATCAATATACTTGTTTGTACCTACGATTCAAATATTATTGTTTTGGAAAAAAGAACCAGAATAAAGATTTGCTTTGGTGAGTGGTTTAAAACACAAACTATGGCAGGAGAAATAAAAATGATGCTTTCACAGACTCAAATGTCTTCTAATGTGCATAAAGCAAAATTTCTGACATACACATTGCAGCATCAATCCTCTGCGTCCGTGGGTCAAAATTTTAAATCCAGTTTGAGAATTTGAATTTGGACTTTAGGGCTAACAATTTAAATAACATTTTGAAGACCTTGAAGAGAACACCAACATGTATTTGCCACCCTGACTTGTATATTTAATAATTCACCCTTTCCATTGATGACAGCAACCTGGGCAGAATAGCTACTCGAATGGGCGTCAAAGCAACGGATCAGTAACAATACCACCTGTCCCTGCACCGAATCTGCAAGGCAGTTCCGAGTATTTCAGTAGCATGTTGGCGGCAGCAGCTCCCCAACATCAGAAAGTAATTCTAGGGGAACGTATCTACCCCTTGGTACATAGTCTCCAGGTAGCACATTTCATGTAAATTTCATTTCATTGTTGTTGAACACATTTTGTAAAAATCGAGTTACTGATGTGCACATTTTGCTCAGCCTGAGCTTGCTGCTAAGATTACTGGAATGCTACTGGAAATGGACAACTCAGAACTGCTACTTCTGCTGGAATCGCCTGAATCGTTAGCTGCAAAAGTGGATGAAGCAGTTAGAGTTCTGGAGGTTTCTCAAAAGAGGGCCAATGGCAGTGATGGTCAGGAAACGCTTCAGTCTAATGGTTTCATATCAGGAGAGGATACAGTCAGTTGAAAGAGGAATTTGATAGCAACTATTTATCTATTTATTATATATTATGGTAATTTGTGTGTTAAAGAACTTTTTAGTCATATAGAGTTGACATTCTAATTAGTTTTATTGAACTTATTTCTTATTTTTTGACTGCTAACCCCATTTATTTTTCCCTTTTTGACATTGGAATAATTTCGGCTATGGTTAACAATATTGGAAATGCTTGGATTCAGTATTCACAAGTATTTTTTGCTAGTCATTGTTTGTTAATGTTATCCTATCTGATTCTGTTTGTGATTGCTATGCCTATACCTGTGTAGTATGTTAGAAGTCTTATTTCGTGTCTATATTCGGTTTCAGATAAAAGTGTCCTTCCAGTCTTATTTTGATGGCTTTTTTAATCGTCTAACAATAGTGGTTTGTTTTGTTTAAGAAAAACTCTTTTTTAGTTTGGTGATGGCACGACCAGATCGTTAGGGCTATCAATGAATACCCGAAAAATCCAAAATCCGTCTGCATCCGCATGCGAAAAGCAGATAAATATCCGATATTCGGAAAAACGGATGCGGATGCGGATACGAAGACATCCGCATCCGAAAATTATCCGTCCGGTTCATGTTAAGATTATAATTCAAATTATGTGTATTTTAATGCAGTAAATGATATTCGTTTATTATTTTATTAAGTTAGTAGTTTATATTATATGCATTTAAGGCTTATTAACTGCTCGAAACTATTTATTAGCATCATATTTGTTAATTTTTAATACTTTTATAATCAATGAGATTGAAAAATATTTATGTTAAACTAAAATTTTTATTTTGTAATTCTTGATTTATCGGTCGTTAGCGGATAGGATAATTATCCGATATCCGTCCGTATCCGCGGATGCGGACATCCGATATCCAAAAATAATTTCGGATGCGGATATGACTCTATCCGCATCCGAAAGCATCCGTTGACAGGCCTACATATCGTTTCATTTCTTTTGTAGAGAGGAAAGTGAACTAGAGTTAAATTTAATTTAACAATTTTGGACGAGATGTGCTACAGTGTGTACGGAAGCTTCCGAACGGATTTCAAAGAGAAATTTTGATGTTGAATGGGTCAGATTATTTGAATACAATTTTGTTCACACTTTTTTTTTAAAGTGTGAACAAAACACTTTCTTTTTATTGGAAGAATTTGGTGGATCACATATGAGATACTTCTGAATTCCTCCTGAATTCCTCCAACTAGAACCGAGTGTGTTGTTGACACTTTGAAAAAAGTGTGAACAAAATCACTCTTAAATTATTTCGGGTTTAATCTTTGACCTTACTTTCAGATTCCATAAAATTGTTGATTCTAGAAACCTGAATCTAAACGTTCATAATAAACCACAGGATAAATCTTAAGGGCAGATTGTCTTGGATTCGAATCTGCAATAATAATTTGCAATTTTTTAATGGCTTGGTTTTAGCTGCAAAAGGTCGTTTGAATATAATACTTTTGGATTTTTCTATTCTGAGAATCTGCATTTATGTTTCTTTCGAATGTACCTTGCATGCTAAGTTGAACTTGCTGGCAACTAGTGTTGTAAGAAAGCAGATCACAAATAAAGAAATTCATTGCTGATTACGAACAAACCGTGGATTCAAATGTAATCATAAAAGGATCTTTGTGTTTTTGAACCGTTTATGTTAAAAATTTGGCACAAGTACCCAAAGGTTAATGAAAGAGAATAAAATGAAGAAAATAAATGAAAAATTAGAAAAAAAGAACACACAACAATTATAGTGGTTCGGTTAAATAAAAGTTTACGTCCACTTGAACTTTATTTATGTTTCTACCAAGTTTTTACAAGGTTGATCCTATGAATTGATTTCTATGGATCAGTGATGACTAGTGTGATTGCAAAAAAAATACATAAATTTATAAAGCAAGTCAAAAAGTTCCTTAAACAATACACATACTCCTCTATTTATAGCCGCAGGTCGACGAAATTCTCTCCATCATGTTCTTGCCAATGTTACCCACGTCCTGAAGAAGCCACTTTCAAAAGATCGTGGTCAAACCATCAATGTTCAGGGATCGGTGAACCATGCTCCATGGATCGGTACCGATCCATAAGATTACTCTGTGAGCCTTCTTCAGTCTCTTATGGACGTTTGGTTGACATGTATCTTTGTCTTTAACGTTTGATTGCACTGTTATGAGTAGGGCTGGATTATTTTCCGCTTTACCGGCTTTTCAGAATTTTCTTTCCACGTATTTTCGAAAATTTCCATTTCCATGTTTTTCCGTTTAAAATAGCTCGGAAGGAATTCCTTCCGGTTTCTGATGGAAAAAAACGGAAATTTCCACTGTTTTTCATGGAAATTTTATTCCTACCGATATTCTTGTATGATTAGTTTAACTGGACCAGACATATAAAAAATATGAAATTTTAAATTTTAAATTTTTAAAATTTGAAATATCAAATTTTAAAATTCAAAATTTTAAAATTTGAAATTTGAAATTTCAATTTTGAATTTTGAAATTTGAAAATTTGAATTTTGAAATTTGAATTTGTGAAATTTTGAAATTTCAATTTTGAATTTTGAATTTTGAAATTTGATTTCTAAAATTTTGAAATTTAAAAATTTGAATTTTGAATTTAGAATTTGTGAAATTTTGAAATTTGAAATTTTAATTTGAAAATTTGAAATTTGAAGTTTTGAAATTTTGAAATTTGAGTTTTGAAATTCGAAAATTTAAAATTTTGAAATTGAAATTTGAAATTTTAAATTTGGAAATTTTAAATTTTTGAAATTTTAAATTTTAAATTTTTAAAATTTTGAAATTTGAAAATTTGAAAATATGAAATTTGAATTTTGAAAATTTTAAATTTTTTGAAAATACATTTTTTTATATAAAAAATCGACTTATGTAAGTCGAAAAGCAAAAAAAAATTGCTTTTGCAATAAGTTGAAAAGTGACTTTTAAAAGTCGGTAGATTTTGTTTATCCATATTGACTTTTTAACTTTTGCATTTTATAAGCAAAAAGCAACTTGTTTATTGCCATCCAAACGGCCCCTAAATACATCAACGGAAAAAATGGAATTCCATATTCCGTTCCACCTTTTCCATCTACCGCATAATGAAATTCCGAAGTTAGCGGAACGGAACTTGGAACATCGGGTATCATTCCATTGGCAATTGGAAGAAAATGGAAATGTCTTGGTTGGTACGGAAATTTTCCGTACCCACCCCTAGTTATGAGCTTAAACTTTAGCGAATCTCTTGGTTCAGAGGTTGGTCAAAAGCACTTGACTTATCCATCGATCGTTTGGGCTAACGGCAAGCGAACCATCTTAGGCGGCATATACTAGCTAATAAATGCTTTGATTTTGTGTAGCATGTACCAAGTGATGAAAGCGAGCATTCACCACGGATCGGTATAATGCTCGACGACTGTGCCTACAACAAAGTCCAATCCTGCTCCGTCCCTATCTCATTCGGTCAGTCATCATATAGAGCAAGCTTTAGATATACTTCCTTTCATCTTGGCTAAAGAGCCCGCTGTAGGGGTTGCCTTCGATGTCGATATGGGTGATGCTATTATTTTGAATGATCCCCAAAATTCTCCAGCTTCAAAGGTTGATGAATCGTCTCTCAGAAGAATATGCGAGAAGCATGGTATTCCATTTGAAGACGTGTTAGTTCCTACATGTTATCAGCGGGCGCATCTGCCCCCAATAAGATATACACTCTATCCACTTGCAACCATATATATTCCAATAAACAAAATATCCCTAAAATCCCAAAATCAAATAATTTCATTCTCTAATTTATATTCATCAACGTCGAATAAATAAGAAATTCTAATCAATACGTTGTTTATTAAGATATCATAAAATTCGTGTCCGTCGTGCAAAATAAAATTGTAATCATTATGCTTTATTAAATTAATATCTGACGTAAAAAATAAAATTCTAATCATTGCGCAACTTTAATCAATTACATATAAAATTGCAAACTTGTTCGTAACAGGGAAGTATTCAATTTTAACAATAAAATTCATAGGCAGTATTAAATTAAATCATTTCATGTAACAGGGATTAACTTGCAATTCAAGTTAGCTTATTAGGCATGTTGGAATAGCTCTGCAGCGTTATAACCCAACATTATATAAAAATATATAATATTTCCACTCACCTTGTTTTAGCATTCCCAAATCTCGAGATATAATCCACATCTAATTTCTGTTATCTATATTCTCCATTTTACCACCCTATTCGAATCCACAAATAACATTTATACAGACCTATTAGAATTTAGATTAGAGAAGAGAGATTTAGATTTAATCTTATTAATTAAGATCAGATCTAAAGTTTACCTTCGATGTAGCAACTTGATTTGAACCTATCTTTTATCCTCTATCCTTTTCTACTCTTCTTCAAAGTGTATACGTGCAATCTATTCTATTTTCTATGTATTTAGAATTTAGGAGGAGAATAAAAGGTGACAAAGCTTCCGCATTCATTAGAAAATAATGACTTAGAAGTGAAGTCCTATGTTCTAATTTATATAGGTTAAAACCAGTGCTAACCGTTGGATCGAACTGAATTAAATCTGGGCCACATGGCCAAAGTTCACCGTCGCCTACAAAACCCTTTGGGTCGACCATTCAACCTGTGCGGTTAAAGCGCCCTACCGCTCCATAGCGTTTAAGGTGTGAAAATTTGTAGCAGAGATATATCGGGGATATAGCAGGATATAGCGGACGACTTTAAAAAGAGGAATGATGGACATTCTACATTAAAAATAGGAACAAGTATTACTTATTATTTCCCACCAAGCAAAATGAGTTATAATAAAGTAAAGATAAACAAAGTTGACATTTAAAAAGTTGGAACTAGTTATAATAACCAACGATGTATATCATTGTTACATCAACTTTGAAGTTACCGTAAAACTTAAAAGCAAGACATCAAGAAAAATGCTTATTTATAGGAAAGGGGGATATAGCGGGGCAACAAAATCGGGGATATAGCGGATTATTGCCGCAATATTGGGGATAATAGCGGATCCGCTATATTGGGCCGCTTTATAGGAATATCGTTGCCCTAAAAGTTCGCTACGGGATATATCGGGGATATATCGGGGCAATATCGGGGAATTGACTGCACAGCATTCAACACCCTAGGTCAACCGTCCAGGGTCGATCTGTGCATGGTCTTGGTCGACCTGGGCAATGTAGACTTAGTGAATTTTTATCGTTATCTCAGTCTATTGATTTGTTTCCTTTATTATTCAATCAACGTTAATTAAAATTATCTTATCTCTTAATGATAATTCTTAAACATTAAGTAATAGTTATATTTAATGGTGTTAATTAATCATTAATTGATTTTAAATTATTTTCTTAATTACATATATATTTATTCAGAAAAATAGGCACAGGGAAGAAGTTGCAAAAAAATTTAGTCTCAGGGACAACAAGTTTGTTTTTTAGTCTGAAGGACATTTTTTAGTGTAAACAGAAAATGATAGTTATAACTATCATTCTGTGATTTACACTAGAAAGTGTCCTTCAGCCTAAAAAGCAAACTTCTTGTCCTTAAAACTAAATTTTTCTTTAACTTTTTCCTTGAACCTAAAAACCCCTATATTTATTTTCGACTACGAAAATTCAAACGTTGATAACTTTTTCGTTTGAACTACGATTGGAAAAGTTTATATATGAAAATTGATTAGAAAATCACAACGAATCCAATGGTATAAGTTTCATAGTCAAATTCAGATATTTGTAAAAATTTCATTTTTCACTGTTTATTATTAATTAATTAATTTCTATTTTAATTAATTACCATAAAATCATTGGATGTTACACACAATACTAAACAAACATATTAAGTACAATATACATATTAATATCAAAGTGAAATTAATTGCACAATCTCACAATATTTCTATTTTGATAATAACAAACATATATTAAATTTCATAGATAAAGTGCAATTGTATTTGATATGTGATATAAGTATATCATACATATGGGATATAATAGGTGATAGTCAATTAAAAACAAAATGATGCTTTGGTGATTTATTTTGATTGTAACACACTGAAAAAAATATTATAAAAATATATTTTTTTATCATCAAACAAGACTGTACTCCACAAGGACGGCGGGATCGGTGGAGCTGAAAATTGAAATTCGAGTGGAGAAATACGATACAACAAAGATTGTCAAAATTGGTTCTCAACTTAGCTTGGGGATGAAGAAGAAATTAACTAGGTTCATTTAGAGTGAACTGAGACATGTTCCCGTGGACCCATTCTGACATGTTCAAGATTTCGCCCAAAGTTGTGTGCCATGCACTGAATTTCAGCCTACCATTTGTTCCCGTGGAGCGAAAGAGATGCAATATAAACAAAAGATATCCACTGCATCAAAGGAAGAAGTGGATAAGCTGTTGGCCAATAACTTCATCAGAGAAGTATTATACCCGAAATGGGCAGCTAATCCATTGACGGTTAGTGTTATCGGCAAATTTTCCACCTTCTACGAACATGCTCGAATGATTGAACTGGACTAAACAAAGACACTAAGCATGGGAGTTTCATTAGATTGAACAGTGGAAAGCATCGATCTATCAAGGAGAAGGCGTCTTGATAGGAATGATGCTAGTGAAGGTGGTGGTCCAGCTGTAAGTCCTATCAGTGGAAGATCAAGATGAAATGTTGAAGGGAACACACATAAGAGAAGTAGTTATGGAGGACACAACACCAGGGAGACCTAAACGTCATAGTGCTAGCTGTGACCACTCAAGTAGTGGCCTTAATGGCTCCTCGTGGAATCAAGCACATGGTGATGCACTTGATGGTCGCTATCCTTGATGGAATGAAGATACAAAAGAAATTATCAATGAGGATATTCGGAGATTGCTTTAAAAAAATAGACATGAGGTTAACTAGAAGACACATAACTGAAATCCATTCGTGGCAGAGATTAGGGCGGTAGATTATCCGAAGAATTTTGTGATGCCAACAATACTAAATTGACGGGTCCTATATAGTACTTATTGAAATATGATTGGCACATGGATGGTACCAAGGTGAATGACTGTGTGAAGTGCAGATGCTTCCCACTATTATTGAAGTGATTAGCTATGATGTGGTTCTATATAGGTCAGAGTCAGCATCCCTTTTGTTATGTGATTTTTTGCACTAAAAATTGCCACAAATACCCAATAGAAGTTTTGAAGAGAAATAAACTGAATAATATAAAATGAAAACGGAGGAAAATAGTAATGAAATAGCAGTAAATCAAAACAATAACGCGAACACAATAATTTATAGTGGTTCGGCATTGTTTGCCTACGTCCACTTTGAATAGAAAGCTTTATTAATCACTTTGTAAACTGAGTACAATAGGGATTGGATGAAAATTATTAAATACAATAGACTACAAAGTAACTTGCAGCGTAAAAGTCCTGAAAATAAACAACCATACCTGTATTTATAGACGAAGAT
Source organism: Allium fistulosum (assembly GCA_030737815.1). Lineage (NCBI taxonomy): Eukaryota > Viridiplantae > Streptophyta > Magnoliopsida > Asparagales > Amaryllidaceae > Allium > Allium fistulosum. Next base: position 642,818,980 of record CM060901.1, read on the forward strand.
GGCAAATATCTCCTTGAAAATTTGGCAGAAGAATTTCCAAAACCATATGAACCCATCAATGGGATCACATGGTCCAAATCCCAAGAAATAAGGGTCAGTGTCGATCCTTATTTTTAAGGAATTTGGGGGTGTGATCCCTAATGTAGCTTTCCCATGTTGTAATGTGCTTAGCCTCAAAGTTTCATGCCAATTGGATTAGTAGAACTTGAGTTATTGCTCGATCTTTGCTTCAATGTGAGTTGTCTTCTGTTTTCAACTGATCCCTATTGAGGGAAGATGGTTGATCCCTCCTATTTCTTCTTTTTTAGGTATAATACCTAGGGTAGGCTCCCAAGGGTCCCCACATCTTGCTCATAAAATTCATATGCATTGGACTTATGGATCTTGAGATACTGATTGTTTTCTATTGAATTGCACTTGCTTCCTGAAACATGTTGATCACTAAGTTGGAGAATAGTTATAGTTGATACCTCCTCTATGTTGAACTATATTCCATACTTTAAACATTCTGCATTACATATCTCTCAATTTCGTTCGATCACGACTTTATATTGCCATCTATACCTGACTTCTGGACCCCCATGATCATCGCTCTGGACTTATTGGCCTTAATGACAGTCGAACCTAACTTGCTCAATCAGTGCGAGTATAGCGGGGTCAAAATGTCGGATAACACTTGCCCTTCAAAGTATGTTTTGTGTTGAACATGGCATGCTTTTAATCAAAGTAGGTTAGAGTCGTCGGAAAGAAATCCATCCAGTTTTCTGAATAGTCACAATCATTCTGTCGAATTATTTTCCCAAAATGTTGTATCTTTTTTTATCGTTATGACGCTTGGTCGATTTTCAATAATATAAATTCTGGATTATATTTCGTTAGTTGATATCTATATCCGGTTCTACGACACTAGTAAGCTTTGGCTTTCTGATCCAGTCTGGACCTTGAAAGCTTTAGGTTTGAATTCAATTTCTACAGATTTCAAAAATTAAACTTTTAGACTATACACGTGCACGTTCAGGTACACGTTCTTGTTGTTGGCTCCCGGATGCGTTTGCACACTCATGGGTCATTGCCAATTTTCGTTGAGTTAGATGCAATTTCATTACATTTTGTATATATGTACTTTGCATAATCTTCATGTCCATGTTTGCATGCACATAGGCTCATGGTCGATCCCTTTTCTTTTTTTTCTTTTTTAATGTATATAGGGATCAACATTCTTTTAGCCGGTTCCACCTCCTTTTTTTGTATGTAGGCATCGGCTTTCTTTTAGCCAATCCTTCCTTCCTTTCTCTTGACTTCGTGAAGAAACCAAGGCAGGCCGACCCCTCTAGCTCCATATATAAGCCAACACTTTCCATCCCTTCCTTCAGAATCAAACACCGCCTTCATACATAAACTCGCCTTTCTATTTTGCTTTAGATCATCACTCCGTCTTGAATTTGAATTGTACTCCAATATCTCCCCTCGAGCAGCTCATTTTCTATATACTTAGGTTGGTTTGCTTGCCTTTAACCATTAATTTTGTGACAAGATATTGGGTTCGATTGCGTTGATTCGTGGGTTAAGGAAGAGACGAGATGGACGATGATGATGTAGAGTTTGGCGAAGTAGTAAACGAGAAGGAAGAAAAGAGTGTATCATGAAGAAAACAGAGGGATCGATCGTGGTGAAGTATGGTAGAGAGGGATCGATGATGTTATTGGAAGGTATAGGAGTTGGTTGGAATGTTTAAGGGAAGCATGAGAACGTTGAAGGAAAGGGATCGACATTGGAACTTAAGGAAGAAGGGTTCGGTCATTTGTGAAGCGATGAGGGATCGGTTGTCGGCTTTAAGAGGAAGGGTTCAGTTGCATAGTTAAGTTGAGGGATCAGTGGTTTTGCTTTAGAGATCAGTTGTAGGCTTTGCAATAGCGATAAGTTGTTTTGCATAAATAGGGTTCGGCTATTTGTACTTGGCCGATTCTAAGATTTGAATTGAACTTGAAAACCAATCCATATTCCCTTGTTTGAACAATTAGAACCAATCCCATCCCAATGAACTTGAACATACGACGGTAATGAATAATAGGACTAGCATATCCAATATCGAACTCGAAATTGAACGACCAAACTCTTTGGACTTAGAACATGAACTAAAACTTAACATATAGACTTTAATAATGGACTTCATATTTTGACATGTGAATAGTCGATCCCAAAGCTTACACAACCGATCAATCTAAATGCCAATTGAGACGGTCAGCGATGACGATCACTCTGGTAGGAATCCAAAATCTTGTCATTTACTTTTGCTTTTAATTTTGAACTATTTATCTCTGCACAACACTGCACCATAGTAGCTTACACTTAGCACGGGGGGACGGATAAAATTTTCTAATCTCGATTACCTACTGAGTTTAGTTGATATGGGCACAGACGTTCAGAGCGTCTAGTTGCAATGCCTTCTGGTTAACCTTTACAACTCAGAAATCCCAAAGCCGAGTCGAGTTTTGCAACTATTTTCGATAGACTTTCTCCCGATCATCAATTTATGCAACCAGGGGTTTCTGACCCGTTGACCGACCTTTCTTTTTATGCTCCCATCCTTTCAACGGAAGATATAAGTCCTGCCCCCGACACTGTAGAAGACGCTGCATTTCTAGATAATCAGACAGATTCCCAAGCCTCTAGAATTGACGAGGCTTCTCTTTGCAAACTATGCTCTAAACATGGGATTCCATTTGGAGATGTCCTAGTTCCTTCAATGAATGAAAGGGCTCATTTGCCCACGGAGGGATATACGGCATGCAATTAATTCATGTGCTGGGTCGGATGAATGCCGCCTTTCAATTCTTTCATCTGAGAAATGCTAAATTATTTAGGAATAGCTTTTGCCCAACTGCAACCGAACAACTATGCTTTCCTCCATGGCACCTTCTTACTTTTTATGGATGTTCTGTTCCGCCCGCCATCTCATGAGGACATCAAGTTCATTAACATTTCAAACGATGGACAGGAAGCCTATCCTACACCTTTCTTGAGCCTTCGCCCAATGTCAAGTTTGAACTGGCTCTTGGAACAAGCTCAACATCTTCAAACACGAATGGATTTTCGTTATTTGTCCGCCTGGCTTTGCGAGGCGATGGTTGGAAGGACGTAAGTATTGTCTTCACTTTATTCTCATATTCTTTAGTTCAAGTCATATTACGAACTAATTTATACTTTGAAAATTCACAGGTGTCCATCTACATCCAAAAGGTGATAGTTTCTCAAGGACGGTTTCCGTAATTCATGCTACCCCGGTCGAGGATAGGGAAATCGGATCACTAGTAACTAATGAATGGCTATCTCTGTTTGGGCTGTTAGAAAAAGGATGCAGCATCGGTCTTCCAGGAAGCGTGGCACCACTAAGAAATATGAGGAACAATAAGGCAGCGCTAATAGCCCTGTCATGCCCTCAATCGAGGGGGCTCACGACAACGCCGAAGAGAGCGAAATTAGATGTGTCGAAACCGACAAGCCTGACAGCATTGTTACAGGTTCGGGCAAAGCGCCTGTGGTCGATACATCACAAGGCGCACAATCTCACATGCCAACGAGGAGAAGGAAAAATCTCACATGCCAACGAAGAGAGGGAAAAATCTCACATATAAACTCCGTAGGAGAAAAACCGCTAAAGAGCCTAAGTTTATAATCACTTCGGTTGATGAAGAATCTTCTTCTCAACATTTAGAAAGCTCAATGGAAGGGTTCTCGAATCTCCCGATCCCTGATGGTATCATGACTTATGACTTCCCCAACATCAGTATGGCTTAATTCTCCCACCAGGAGTGGTGACAGCATTCCTCCCACTAGCAAAGGGGGGAAAATTCCTATGAGCAAGGCTGCGGCAACCGGTCCGTCCGAGGGACACTGGGACACTCACAATCACGCGCACTTCACTGCACGATTTTAATATACATTTAGTAGATGGTCACTTATATATTCTTGTTTTTTATAGGTGCAATGTCTCAATCTTGCGCCTTCGATCGCTTGAGGAGCTCGTCAACGCAGTATAGATCTAGTCGTGGTCCAGAATCGGATAGGCGTAGAGAGAGAGAGATGACGGCCGGAAAAGAAGTCATCATTCGAGGGAGTCTTCATCTTCCAAACATAAGTCCCAATCTCAATCATCTCATCAGGAAGCTCAATCTAATCTTCCTGAACACAGTGGCGATCAGACTTCTTTCCATGCTCCTCAAATTACTGTGCCGCCTGAGCAGTATTTTAGTTCATCTGGTTCCAGACAGTCTCGCGATCGTAGATTGAGCAAATGCCCACTTCTCGCTTCTATCATGCTTTTCTTACCGCAGCTTCTAAGGCTTCCACGGAAGAAAAATTGGCCGAACTTAAGGTCAATTTCCCAAAAATTTGCTTCGACGGGCTTAAGTTCCTTCCTTTCATTCATACAATCACAGGGAGTACTAAAGCGAGTTCCCTTGCATGCATCAATAATGATTTCTTGCAACACGAAGCATTCCAGCATCTGACCAAAAAAATCTCTGTGGCATCTATCGAGAAACAATATGAAATCGATCATCTCAAGCTTGAGGCGATACACGACGAAGACATAATTAAACATCAAGACAAAGAAATCTCGGAGTTGACGGTGAAGCTAATCATAGAAGAAAAAAGTTCCAAAGAAACATCCAAGACGGTTAGTCACCTAAAAGCGGCTCACAAAAAGGAACTAGATGTTGCCCTCAATCGCAGCGGTGTGCTTGCTTTGGAAAAAGATACACTGAAAAAGGGGAAAATTAGTTTAGCCCACTACGTTGAGGAACTTGAAGAACTCCTCAAAAAAAGAAGGAAGAGAAGCTTGAAGCTCGGGAGGAGTCGCAAAGATATTGCGAAGAGGCCAAGTCCGGGGACTGAAAATTAAGCTTGACGAGCAACTCGCTCAAATTGAATTTCTCAAAGAAGAGGCAAGAGAAGCATGCCGCAATGAGATGAGAGAGCAGATCAAAGAAAAGTTAGAAGTTGCCAAAGAAGCCGGTCAAAATGAAATTAAGGGCATGTTCGGTCCTCTGATCGTTGAATATAATGCTAAGGTCTTAATTCATTGCGATCTGAGTTTCCTTGGAGAGGGCTATATTGAATCGCTCGTCGAGGCCTGGGAATACATTGTTGAAATGAAAAGTAAAACCTTCAGTGAAGCTGATTTAGATGAAGAGAAGCTGGTGTGGGAGATTCTTTGTGGGGATGAACCTTTAGACCTTGCTGTTGTGAGACTCTGATACTTTGATATTAGCATCCTCCGGCAAAGAGAAAAACATTGTTGAGTCTTCGGAGTCCAATCCAAAAGGTCCCCCTTCTCTTCAAACAACCAGAGCATCAGTTTCTCTTGGCCCGAGACAGGATTTGAGCTATGATCTGGATAGACCCGGCTATCAATCAAAGGTGCCGACTCCTATTCTAGAGGAGAGCACTCCGGTGATAACTGAAAGTCAGTCGAACATAGATATCCCGCTTTGTTCTCCATTATTCGAGAGATTTTGTTCCTCACACCCAATAGTCATGGGCTTATCTTCTTGTTTTCACAAATCTACGGGTCTTCCAGGTCTCAGCCAGACTCCAGGAAGCGGTGCTGCCGTGGATCAACAATCGACATCTATTGAAATTCTGGTGGCTACCGATATTCCAGGGCCCGACGCTCAAATTATCGAAGCACTTGATGATGAAAAAGCTGATGTCCTGCCGCTGCCAGATGAATCAGATGATGTTGTGATTACTGATGTCACTGAACATACCGATAAGCTTAGCTTAAAAGAGTGCATCGAGAGAGAGGAATTACTGAAGAAAAAAGCTAAAGTGGAACCTGCTGACGTGGACACTGATGATCCAAATCTTGTCCCACTTCAAGTCATTCCACCCGGCGGGTCGGTTCCCGAAGAACTCCTTCGAAACTTTGAGAGCTCTCCTGCCAAGGGTGGAAGAGGATCGAGGAAAAGGACAAGCGGAAGTTCGGGTGGTGGCACTCCCAAAAAATCCAAAAGAGAAAAAGGGCAGAGGAAATAACCGTGACTCCGGCTTAGTTTGTATATAGCTTGTATAGCTATTTTTTCTCTTTTTGTTGTCCATGATTGTGCGGGTACAGCCCCTATTTTTGAATAACTTTGTACCACAATTTTGAAGTTGTGTCATGCAAATAAAAGTTCTCTGTTTTCTATCAAACTCTTATATGAATCTTGTCTAAGTAGTCGAGCTATTACTTTTTCATTCAATGTACTTGTAATTCGTTGCTCGTTGGTTCAGATGATAATCTGTTAATTGTATCCCAAGGCCTCTATGTGGTCGTGGCACTGAGTCGTACCAAACACGGAGCTCGTGCCCTAGTGTTGCACTGTCGGATTCAGCGATTTGAGCGATTATACTCCTGCCCCTAGTGTCGGGTTAGCGAAGTTAGGTAATGGATGGTCGAACTCCATCCTTAGCCAGTTTATACTCCTCTTGTCGATTTTGGGTCGGAGTTTATGGAATAGTGAGCGGTCGAACCACAATCATCTATTTGTTTATACTCATATTCACACTTTGGGGATAAGAGTTAGTCGGTGGGTGGTCGAACCGCACCCAACTTGTGTTTATGCTCCACTCCGCACTTTAGGAACTTAGAGTTATTTTGGAAAATAGTCGGACCGTATTTTCCTTAATTGGTTGGTTTCCCCTCAAATCTGAGGTTTAACTTAGCGAGCGATCGATCGAATCACGATCGCTTTTGATTCATGTTTGTCCTATCACTCGGTAGTATTAACTTGGTTATCAGATGGTGAAGGAATTGGGCCAGGCTGCAGTGGAAAAAATGGGTGAATTTCAATTTTTTTTACCATTTTGGATCTTTAATGGGCCTACAAAGTCTAAATTTCATTTAGAACTTTTCTAAATTTGGTTTAAATAAAATCTTGTATTCTATTTAAAATAGTTAAAGGGAAGTTTTAATAAATTTAATTACAAATGTATATGTATCAAATAAACCTAACATTTATTTATAAGTGTTAATGTATAGGGAATGAAACCTTTCATTTCTTTCGCTAAAACAAAAATTAATTGAGAGTATTAATTGTATTAAATGGAGACAGCAACCTTTCATTTTTTCTCTTTAATTTGAATTGATTGATTCATTAAATGTCATTATTAACAATTTATTCATAGCAATATTTATTACTTGTCCATATGTATTCTAACTGTACAATTTGCAGTTTGAGATTTATTTAATTTATTTTATTTTATTTATACAAGTATATATATATGTATCATATACATATATATACACACATATATTTCTATGTGCATGTGTAACATCATAATCCGTGAAGGGTATAATATGCCTGTATATAGATGTTGGGATTTACATTGCAATGGACAAATTAGCTCATTTTGTGTGTACTATAATTTGTTCAAATATGTGCTTATATAATTAAGCGTGTCAACGGATACTTTCGAATGCGGATAGTGTCATATCCGGATCCACATCCGAAATCATTTTCGGATATCGGATATTCGCATCCGCGAATACGGACGGATATCAGATAATTATCCTATCCGCTAACGACCGATAAATCAAGGATTACAAAAAGAAAATTTTAGTTTAACATAAATATTTTTTCAATCTCATTGATTATAAAAGTGTTAAAAATTAACAAATACGATGATAAGAAATAGTTTCGAGCGGTTAATAAGCATTAAGTGCATATAATATAAACTAATAACCTAATAAAATAATAAACGTATATCATTTACTGCATTAAAACACACATAATTTGAACTATAATCTTGACATAAACCAGATGGACAATTTTCAGATGTAGATGTCTTCGTATCCGCATCCGTTTTTTCGGATATCAGATATTTATCAGCTTTTCGGATGCGGATGTGTGGACGGATTTCGGATTTTTCGGGTATCCATTGACAACCCTATGTATAATATGTCAAAATAAAATACTGATATATGTATGTGTGTGTGTGTCTAAATATATATATATATATATATATATATATATATATAATTTACTGAATAAAACAGTTTTTGCCATAACAAATTAATGTAAAATAATTATATGATAATAATATAAGTTTTTAAAATTTTAGAAAATCTAAAAACAAATTTTGGGCTTAAGATTAATTTATCGAATTTATACAATTAAAATAATATTTATTATTAAATAATTTATAATAGCCCATAATCAAATTAATTCTTAAAAATAGGAAATCTAGTTTGAAAATTTCTAAAAAAAATTTGTGAAGGTATCTAAGACATATTTTGGGCTTAGAGAAAATTTTTGGAATTTTCTCAATTGAAATTGTATTTTAATTAAATAATTAATTGAATTTCGAAAATAAATTAATTCAAAAAATTAATAAATTAAGTAATAAAAATATGATATTTTTTTAAAAGGTTCTGAATACATATCTAAGCCTTAACCAAAATTTCTAGAATTTTCTCAATTAAAATTATATTTTTAATTAAATAATTGATAGTAGGCCAAAAGTAAATTAATTTTTAAAAATAGTAAATTAAGTTTAAAAAATATGAAAATTTTAATTTAATCTTATTACACTATGCATTAAATAAATAAAAAATTGAAATTTTAAACCAATAATTATTTTATTAGTAATAAACAATTCACAAAATTATTAAATAATAATAAAATATGTATATACATATTTAATAAAATATTTTTATATTTTATGATTCATAATAGGCACAAATCATCATAAGAAAATTTTAAGATTAAATATGTTTGATATATAAACACATATACAATTATACATATTCATAATTTGAAGATCTGTACACATTTAATATATATATATATATATTAATATAAATAAAAAATAAAACCTTTTTCCTCAGAAAATTAATTCAACAATAAATCAATAAAAAATATATTATAACAAGCACATAACTAATCTAATTGTAACAAACACATGTACCCACAAAAATCACACATAATCTAAACAATAAACGATCTGAATACAAACAGAGGATTTAGATGTAAATCAACTTTTATATGATAAACTTAAAATCAAAACAATGATAATAAATAAATGTGTAGCTCCTAATGAAGCCTTTGAGTCCACGTTGAACAATGATTTCTCTTCTAAGAACAATTCACAATCCATCAGGTTGCAAATCTGGGATTGGAGACCTTCTACTACAATTAGTATATTTTAATTTGAATTGGATTTGAGAATTTTTGGGGATGATTTTAGAGGATAGATGCTGCCATTAAAATGAGAAAGAAGAAGAAAAAGAAAATGGCGGCTCAAAAATGAATTAGCTAAAATTAAGGTTTTGAGATTGACTTTTATATGGATAGGATAAGAAAGCAAAGAATGATCTCAACCGCACATCTCAAAACTTAATCACACATGTTGTAGCCACCTCCTATCTTTCTCCAAACCAACTCCTATCCTCTCCCAATCTCATAGGTTTAACCCAAATTAAATATGTACAATCATATTTAACATATTTTATTATCGATATCTCATATCGATCAATATATTCATAACTTTTATAAATATATGCAACAATTTTATTTCTCAAATCACATTCAAAATTCATAACTGATATTTCATAAATATTAATTTAATTAATTAATTTATAACAATTATAAACTAATTAAATTGTTTGATCTAAAGAGAATTCATCGTTTCGGTTGTGTGACTCTTGGGTGTAAATTCAGTCAGCGATTAACGTAGAACTATTCGAACGTTAACGTTCACACTTCACTTAGAAGGTGGTATGATATTATGGCCAAATTTATCGCTTACGAATTTTTGGTAAAATCTCATTTTAATTTAATAAGCGCTACCTAGTTGTGACAATTATTTACACCAATTCTCTTCATCAAAACCATATCACTTTAGACTTGCTGAAATTGATAATGGTCAAAATTCCAACATCATCCACATTCAACTCTATAATCCAAACACAAAGTCCTTGGTTCAATAATAACAATTATTATCAACCGAACTACTATGACTAGAGATTTTGACTTTGGATTGACTTGAGTTGATCGTGATACTAATCCCATATAACCAAGGAGATGAATCCTCACTTGAATAGTGCTTCACTTCCAGTACTTCCACTCGACCCAACTATAGTCACTCGATGGACGCTATGCCATGATTTGACTATAATCAAAGAAGAGTTTTAATATTGAAGATTCACATTATTCTCAAGTCGAAAGAACTGTGTAAATTAGTCACATCGATATTTTCTATTTGATCTTAGTCATATTAACAAACAGAAAACTACCGAGTGAGTCGTTCCATAGTTATCCAATAACTATTAGTACATAACCTCTAGGTGCCCCCAGCAGTCATGCGTAATACACTATCCAACATTTGGAGAGCATTACTTACTCTAGTCTCAACGGATTCATCGATATCCAGTCTCGACGCATCTTGACTAGGAACATTTAAAATGATATATTTGTTTAATTGTGATAAATTACTCACAGTTACAACACTTTGTAACTACTATCATAAAACATACCATTTATGAATTTTCTATTAAATATATTTTTAATTATTTAATATAACCACATTATATCAAGTACATAATAGAAAGAAAACATCTTTATTTCGAATAGAATTGGTCAAGGAGTTAGATATATGTAACAAATTACATAATTCTAGGGCATAACCCTAACTCTATCAATCTCTCACTTGCACTTGGGGTCAATTATGGAATCTTATTCTAATATCTCTAATCGATTTTCTTAAAACCAACATGGTCAGTCTCTTTGTGAATGGGTATGCTGTTTTGTTTCAATTATCTACTATGTCAATCAACTCTCTCCGACGGTAATAAACTGTTTTATCATGTGGAACAATTCGGAGTATATCTCTCGAGTTCTAGTAAGCTCTAAGTTTTGTTACAAACTATATCGTGACATTGTTATCATATAATAGTGTTATGGGAATCTCAACATTTGGAATCGGCTTAGTTATAAATTTGTTCACTTATATATTTATATACATTGTTTTTATTGCGACGCTATTCAAGACGATGTACTTAGCCTTTTTCATTGAACCAGCCATAATCTTTCATTTAGAACATTTCCAACTTAAATATTCTTAACTTGAATTTATTATTGACATATTATACTCAATATCATTTATGATGTTTAAGAATGAACACTCCTTCATAAGGAGTTTTTGTTTCTGTAAACAATTCCCCAGTATTTCATAAATACACGAGAACACTTCAAACAACTTATTAGTGATATCAATTTAGATTTGACATTTTCTTCATGTATCAAATACATAAACAAATCACAATATCATAACCAACATAACATGTATGATAATTTCTATTGCTAATGCATAAGGAACTCACATATTCCTTATTAAACAATTTAATAAGATGTATTTACATATCAATTTGGGACATTCCCGATATCTTTTATACTCACTATAAAAGACATTATTTACAATCCAAAGTTGAGTACTAAAACAACTAAGGTTGATTTCAATCACATGTACACTGTTAAAATCAACAATGTGTTGTTTACTTACAGTTTAGAAATATCAATGCACCTTTTAACGTTCTTTCTTATGAACACATGTTTCCTCTGCACTTTAATTGAAAATCAAACTATATGATTTCTATCAAAATACTTATTCAATATTGATGCTTATAAAATGATACTTTCATATCATTTCTTGGATCATATCTAAAGACTCACAAACTCAATATTGCTCCCACTGACTTCGAGATATTTTTGGTTAATATGTGTAAACAGCTTACTCTAAATCATTATTTAGAATTTTTTTATTCAATACATATGTACCAAAATACTAAGTCTTATGAAATGATAATTTTGTGAGTAAATATGAATTAACTTGAGCATGTTGAATACCGAATCTATTATGCTAATTTCAACAATTGAAATTTGCGATATTATCCTTATCAACATTGCTCATTTAATTCCAACTGCATTAGTCTTTCTCATAAAGACACAATCTCGGTCGATGGATCACGTCCCTTGGGTTACGACCACCAAAATCATATTTTGATAGCGTACGTGGAATTCTTTCAGATTTAGGCATCATACCATATAGAGTCAACACTCTTAATGGTTTAATTAAACAAACAAGGATTATATGATTTCGACATTAATAAGAAACTCATAGTTTCTCTTTAATGTACGAGAATACTTACTAGACATTCTAATGCATGTGTTCATTTAGGTTAGGTTAATTTCATTTCATTCCACATAATCATTTTTATCTTTGGATCATATTCAATTCCATTTTACTACCAATGATTGCTTAAAGAAATTCCTTCACAATGAAGTTGGTATTTCTTGAAATAATAATTGTTTCTCAGTGCAACGAAATAGGTATTCATAAACACGTTATGAATTGCCTTTTATATGTAACTGATTTAGTTTTTAGTTTACAAAACTTATGCTCAAAACATAAATATGTCATATATTGACAGACATTTTCAAACTCCTTTTGGGGAGATTAATAAGATCCCTCATAAACAATTATTATGTGCAAACTTTCGACTTGCACATCCTGCTAACTTCTTGACCTAGGATATATTGAGGTTTCTTATTAACCCTTACCTTGTATGTTTTGTAAACTATTATTTAGATGAAATATATTAATCTTATATACTACTCATAAGTACATAACCTTATAGAAAGAAAATAACTCAACTTCACTCATAATTAGTCATATTTGTCTAACAAAGTTCAATTACTCCTTATTGATGCATCATTATGTATCATATGGAGGAGTGACTTTTGAGACTAAATCTTTATTCATTTTTAGGTACGTTTGCAATCTTTTCCAATATACTCACTCATTCGATCGAATAATTTTTATCGCATGTTATTTTTATTTACTTCTTTTTTATACTCTCCGAGTTTACATAGACATACTACATGTGTATCAAATACACATGTCCATGTCGGTGATAACTCATCGGTGAATGTGACGAAGTATGTGGAACCATTTTGGTATTCATAGACTTACGATTGCATACATCTATATGTATCAATCCGAAGAGTTCATTAACGCTTTTGATGCTCCCACTGAATGGGTGCATAGCCCTTCAATTGTTTAAGATATAATTAACCAATGCCATATGATTTATAATCATATAATAAAATTATTTCTCAAAACTACAGCTTAGTCTATAATTTCAAAATAACTGTAAATGATATCATATACTTCTGTATTTTTCAGTGCATCATTTTATTATAAAAACAAATACCACATTATAGTTTTATTTTATAACAAATATTCAAAATATTCACATTGAAATATAACTATGTCTAATTTTCAGTTGGCACCAAAAAAATAGTCATTATTTCATAAATAATGTTCGGCTTGTTTTACGAAAACTATTTTCGTAATTTGATGCAACCATTGAGTATTATATAGGATGCTCCCACTATTTCTGCCATTCCTATAATAGCATACTAAATTCAGAGGTCCAATAGTCACTTAATGTAACACCCCACATTTTATTGACAGTTAAATTAAAATAAATTTAATTGATAACTATGAAAACAGTGGAAAATGAATTTTTGCTAATGTTGGAATTTGACCATGAAACTTATACCATTGTGTTCGTGGAAATTTTCCGATCAACTTCCAAGTACAATGTTTTCTGAATGGACTTCAAACGGAGAAATTATAGTCGTTTGAAGTTTTAGCGTCAAAAATAATTACATATGCAAATGTGAAAATTTTATCAATTATAAACATTTGTAATTAATTTATAGGATATTTATAAAAGTAGTAACAAATTTATTATGTTTGTAATGAATGTAAATTATTAAGAGAATTAGATGTAAGAGGAAAAAAAATAAGGGGAATAATTAATATTCCAAACAGAATCAGCTAAAAAGTGCAATTAATTAATATGTGAATTAATATTGGAGATTAATATACAACGTATGTATATATATATATATATCATATCCATCAATTTAAAGAGGTATACATATAAATGTAACAAATAAATGTTCAAATTCAAATCTGGATTAAAAAATGGCATATTAAATATATATATGTTAATTGAATGGTGGAATTAATTGATATGCCAATTAATGAAACGTTACAATGTGTAAAATATTAATTAGGGAAATTAACTAATAGAGGTGACTTGTTAATCTATTAATGGGGCTATTAATTAGGATTATAACCTAATCAGTAGAAAATGTCAATTAATAAGGAAAAGAAATAATAGTTGACCTAGATTTGAATGTGTACATATAAGCAGTATATTGTTGCATATAAAAATTAATTGAAGGATCAATTAAGTAGAGCATTAATTAGATAATTGGTAGCCTATATCTATATAAGAGAGAACGTAATGTAATTCGTTCCATCAGCCGTCACTTTCTTCATCCATCTCTTACAGTAAACAATGGCTTCTTTCTTCATTCTTCTCTCCTATTTCTCACAAATCTTCACCAAATAAACCCAAATGAAATATATGTGAACAAAATAGAGAAATTACAACAAATTAAAGGAGAGAAGTTGTGGAATGGCGTAATAATTTTAGAAGATAGAGATTTAAAGCTAAGGACGACAAGTGAGTGGATTTAATTATATATCTTTTACGTTTATGATATATTATCGTTAGATTTCCGTTGAATAATTTTATTCAGTATTTATTTCAGTAATTAGTTCTGTTAATTAGTTATGCTAAGACTATAAATTGTATAAGAGAGCTTATATTTAATTAATATTAGGCTTGACGGTTAGAGAAAGGCATAAGCCTAAAAGTAAAAAATTTACAGTTATTTACATCTATTTTAAAGTTGAAATTTAGCCTGTAAATGTTAGCTTCTTTTTATTCCTTTTTACGCGGATAAAATAGTAAAGAGAAGGATTCACAAATACGGACTAAAATGAAAGAACACTAGATTTACAGAAATTAGATGTAAAATAAGAAAAGCTGAAATAAAAAGAGGAAAATAGAAATTTGCAGTAAATTATGCTAAAACGGAGAAAAATAAATCAAAAAGGAAAATCTAATAACTTGATTTAGAAGTAAGTGATAGATCAATTGGTTGGTTTAAAAAAGAGAATACATTTCTATAGTTTAATATTTAAAAGATAATGATAAACGTTATTGCAAGAATAAAAAGAAAGAAAAAGGGAATTAGTGTAAAATAGAGAAACTATTGTATTTTGCACTATCTAATAAGTAAAGAAATAATAAAAGAAATATCTTGCAGTTATGGATTATTGTTTATAGCATTATTTAGTATTAAAACATGGAAATGGATTTTTAGCATGCTTTTTTGTAACCAACCAAATAGAATAGAACTACTTCCTAGAATATAAGAAAATGAAGTGAAGAATTAAAGGAATTAAAGAAGGAATCAAGTTAATTATTAGACAAGACTAGAAGCTATAGACAGAAATGTAACTAGATCTGCATTTACTACGTAGATAATAGAATAAAAGCAAAGCAGTTATTATGATAAGTAAATTCGTGACAGCCGGACGTAGTCCCAAGCCAAGATTGTCATATAATATAAGAGAATTAAAGAGAATTCAATATCATAATAAAAGAAGACAGATTAGAATAGAAAAGAGACACTTGTAATTATATTTATAATATATAGATTATAAAAGAGAATAAAAGTGACAATTGCAAGTAAAATTATAACATAGGTTATAATTAAGTAGAAAGAACAGAAAAGGCTTATGTTAAGACTTAAATTAAGTTAATAAGAAAATAGAGCAGAAATAACAGAAGATACTTATTTTAATAAACTTAGATCTTGGATTAAGTTAATAAGCAAGATAATAGAAGTGGTCTATACCAACAACATTTCCTTTAAGTCGAGAACTGATGGTCTCACAATAGTTAGGTGAGGCTGGGACAGGATTATGCTAATTAGGGTAAATAAGTAGCCAACAGAATAAGAAAAGTAAACTAAACGCAAAGTGATAGATTAGACTTAGGGTCTAATAAAAGAGTGGGATGCGTTGGGAGCAGCCCTAAGGATGAAGAGCCTAACGAGCAGTTCATCACAGATTTCAGCACAGAAGAAGCACGTCCAACTTAGTTATTTTGGTCTAGAAGGAAGTACGAGACTTCAATGGGGCGTGAGGGTACTCTAGGATGGCCCTCTGGGGTAGGCATAGTGAAGAAGTCCTCCGAAGGTAGGTCTATAGGTGTTCCATCAAAAGAGTATGCCTTGACTGCTTTTTGCATGGCAGGTCCATTGTAGGCAGTCAAAATGGGTTGATGTTTGGAGTAGGATATTCGTATGTTTTAGTACTTGCAAGTAAGTTTTAGTGGGAAGGACCCAAAAGGATAGTCACATGCGGATATCGGGCCAGCATCAAAACCAAGAAGCGAGTTTGGGAAAGACTAGAGTTAAACCAACAGTCCAATGAACCTTTCACTATCGAGACATTGGATGAGGGGCGCAACCAATTGGATGTTTAGATTGTTTGCAGTATGGCACAACCACTTAGCTCTTTGGAGGTCTTTCGATTCGTTGAGGGGTGGCTGCGTGGGGCCATAACTACGATAAGAAAAGAGATAGACCAAATAGAATATCTGTATTGTAGGCCTAATAGAACTGTCCTTTATAGACATAGAAAATCCCCGACCGAGTTTCATACAAGGTAGACCTTGTTAAGCGGGATTCAGGGAGTAGACAGAATGATTACTTATAGTCCTCAAGGTACGCACCGGGTGGTACATTGTGGATGTCTGAGCATTAGTATATACTAGTGCGGACGTTGTTTTACATTTTCATAGTAGACGACGGAACATCTGTATTGTAGGCCTTACGATGCAGTCCTTTATAGATGTAGTCACAGAAAGCCATAGAAGCAAGACAAAGGAATCCTTTGCGAGGAGGATACAGAAGGTACTATGGGTGGTACCTAGGACCAATGCGGTCATTGGGCATATAACTACTTATATATCAGTTATTAGGTTTTAATCTACTAGAGAGTAGGTGGGCACGATTCACACACAGAGGCGAGAGTATTATAAACCCAATGAACCTAATATAACAGTAAATGGAAATAAAATGGTATATGTAAAATTAAGTTTAGAAGTGTATAATTTTTCCATTCACCAGAACTTAGTTCTGACCCCCTCCTCATAACATCCTACAGGTTAAGTAGATGGCAGAGACTTTCCAGCTTTGAGACACTTGTTTAGAAAGTGTTATTATATTGGTGAGTATTTACTTACTATTATATTTTAGTCTGTTCCGCTGTGAGATATTTATCTGAGCTCTGATATATTTGTCTTTGCCTATTTGCAGGATACCAGAAACCCAACTCGGGCTTCAGTGGGCTTGGATTTTAGCATTTTTGCGAAAATCCGGACCCACTAGAATTCGGGTTACTACACTTAACATAGATTATTTATTTCATATACTGTAACTAGTTTACAGTGAAGAGTTTCTGATCAAATATCTCAAACTCAAAGAAATAAATCTCATAGAAAACAATTTTATATATGAAAATACATTTCGGAATAGAAATTATATTTCTCATTCCAATGTTAAGTATCAATCACTATTATTACAATTCTCGTTTCCGTTGTTTCTTTATGAAGAAGAAATGACTTTTCACTCTTTCCATTCCAACTATACCTTAAATCACATTTACTCTTATACATTCATTTTCCTTTCTAAATGGTCAAACCATTCAAAAGAAAACCCTTGCTACAATATCATAGCGAACTCTTTACGAAATCGCATTTGATTATCTTTAACACTTAAGGATATCAAATATGTTTCTCTTTGCATAAACTAATTAAATTGACATTTTAGAGATCGAGTTCTCAGATCTATCTTGTAGTTTTGGTCTTGTGCCACAATTGACACTATATGATCTTTTATGTAATCAATCAAATTGAATACTCGATCTCATAGTACAGTTTATTGGCTTATTTCGAATGAACTATATTAATTGAAGTATCGTACATTATGAACTGTGACTGTTCACCATGTAACATTTATATGTGATAGTATATGGATCAAATATCCATCCATAATCTTGTATTGCTTTTAGAGTTCGAAAGTCATAAAATGCAATACACTGTCTAAACCAAACAAACACGTATTTGATCATTTTATGAATGTATTAGGTAGTTGTAAAAATTAGGCACTTGCATGGGTATAGAAAACATTAATATGCAATAGGCATTTTATAGTGGTTATTATATTTCCATTTGTCAACTTTCAATTTAGTTTATCTGTATATGTTAATTGATAAACATTTTATCAATCATATTAAATGCATAAATTTATCATTATTGATAATTATAACATTATTTAGCATATGTTCTTACAATATTAGAAAAGTTAAATGTTACCATTTCATTTTTATAATAAGGTTCCCAGTAGTATTTTATGTTTCACCGAACCCTAAGCGAAACATAGAAGTCTTTCAACTTCACTAGTGGGTGTTACGACTCGTATGCCTTGGGATTCTGACCTTGAGGAAAGCTCAACAAATCATAGGCCTGCATACGATGGATAACTCTTTCTATTGTATCATATACAACTCCTAACCTTTGGTACCTTGTCCTAATCCCGCCTTTACCTTGAGGAAAGCTCAACAAGTAAAATAGAATTAGTCACTCGGACCTATCATTTCGCAACGGCCTAAGTATAATGCACGTACCTTGAGGAAAGCTCAACAAATACATGTGGTTATCTTGCCTCGTCTATTCAATATATTAATAGTACTACACATAACGCCCCTAGCTTGAGAAAAGCTCTACAACTAAGGAGTATGTAAGTAATCTATTAATATATAAATGATAGATGACAACTTTATATTTAAGATTCATAATCTTTAATATACTATATCAATTAATATCGACTTATGAAATAATGTATTTCTTATGAAATACTCTCATGATTCAAGTGTCGGACACATAAGAAATCATGGTATATGTACATTTACATATGTATTTTTTCTTTAAGCCTGTTTAGGGTTTCTTTAAAGTTCCACCTTTTGTTATACATTCATATTACATAAGCTAAATTATTATATAACTTTTATAACTTAATTAACGTATATAATAGTCTTATGTATAATATTATATTAATAAAATCTTATTTAATTAATTTTAACTAATTAACTCTTTAATTAATTTTATATTATAATTCCCATACAATATTTATATTGGGCATATCTACTATAACCTTTATAGTGCACACTATAACCTTTATCGTGTAACACGCATATATATCTTATATATTTGTATTTTATTTAATTAATTAAACTTTAATTAATTTATTCAATTAAAAAATTTTGATTAAATTTTATTATTTTCAAAATTTATCTTACATACATACACATAAACTTATTTTCTCCTAAACATTTTTAAAATAACATAACATATATCAACATATATAATGCATGCATATATGTATTAATTTTAACATATTTAATTAATTCATTTTATTAATCTTATTAGTAAATTTTAAAATTTTGAAATTAGTATATAAATATTTTCAAACATTTTTGAAAATATCTTTATCATTTCAAACATTTTGAAAACTTATGTTGTATTATGACTTTTATAATAAACATCTTTTTATTTTTATTTTCAAAACAATTTTGAAAACCAGCCCAATTCAAATTAGGCCTTTTCTATTAGGGGTAACCTTTGAACTCACTCACCTTTCAGGCCATGCTGGTAACCAGGTAGAACAGGGTACTTTATTACCCAATTCCAAGCCTAGACATTACCTTTCTAGACATCGTACTTAGTGCAAGTTTAATAGTTAGCCCTAACATGACTAATTTAGACCGCATAAGCTATTGTGCTCTGATACTATTGAAAGAACTGGGCCTGCCCGCATTAGAAGAAATGAGTGAATTTCAATTTTTTTTTACCATTTTGGATCTTTATTGGGCCTATGAAGTCCAAATTTCATTTAGAACTTTTCTAAATTTGATTTAAATAAAATCTTGTATTCTATTTAAAATAGTTAATGGGAAGTTTAAATAAATTTAATTTCAAATGTATAGTATATCAAATACACCTAAAATTTATTTATAAGTGTTAATATATAGGGAATGAAATCTTTCATTTCTTTCCCTAAAACAAGAATTAATTGAGAGCATTAATTGTATTAAATGAAGAGAGAAACACCCTAGAGCTATTGCCAGATTTCATCTCAAATTGAGCTACAGTTATTCTTTCCTTTCAAACCTAGCTAGGAAGCAGGAGTGCACAATCACTATAGAGGGCCTAGGCCTGGAATAAGGCAGAGTCTCTCTCTCTCTCTCTCTTGCTTGTAACTACTTCCATTGGTGAACAACTAGTTCCATTGGCGGACCCTTCTTATATATTCATTTTATCTCTTTAATTTGAATTGATTGATTCATTAAGTGTCATTATTAATAATTTATTCATGGCAATATATATATATATATTACTATGTCTGTATGTATTCTAACTATACAATTTATAGTTAGAGATTTATTTAATTTAGTTTCATTTATTTATACAAATACATACATACACACTCACACACACACACAAATATATATATATATATATATATATATATATCATATACATATATATGTGTGCGCATGTGTAACAGCATAATCCATGAAGGGTATAATGTGCCCGCACATAGATTATGGGATTTACATTGCAACGGACACGTTAGCTCATTTTGTGTGTACTGTAATTTATCCAAATATGTGCTTGTATAATATGTCAAAACAAAATACTAATATATGTATATATGTGTGTGTGCGTGTGTGTATAATTTATTGAATAAAACAATTTCTGCTATAACAAATTAATGTAAAATAATTATATGATAATAATACAAGTTTTTAAAATTTTATAAAATCTAAAAACACATTTTGGGCTTAAGATTAATTTATGGAATTTTACAATTAAAATAATATTTATTATTAAATAATTAATAATAGCCCATAATAAAATTAATTCTTAAACATAGGAAATCAAGTTGAAATTTTCTAAAAAAATTTGTGAAGGTTCGAGACAAATTTTGGGCTTCAGAAAAATGTCTGGAATTTTCTCAACTGAAATTGTATTTTTAATTAAATAATTAATTGCATTTCAAAAAAAATTAATACATTAAGTTATAAAAATCTGAAACTTTTTCTAAAGGTTCCAAATACATATTTAAACCTTATTAAAAATTTCTATAATTTTCTCAATTGAAATTATATTTTTAATTAAATAATTGATTGTAGGCCGAAAGTAAATTAATTTTTAAAAATAATTTAAGTTTAAAAAATCTTCAAATTTTATGGTAATCTTATCACATAGTTCATCAAATATAAAAAATATAAAATTGAAATTTTGAACCATTAATTATTTTATTCACAATAAAAATTCACAAAACCATTAAATAATAATAAAATATGTTTCTGCATATTTAATAAAATATTTTTATATTTTATGATTCATAATAGGTACAAATCATCATAAGAAAATTTTAAGATTAAATATATATGATATATAAACACATATACAATTATACATATTCATAATTTCGAAGATCTTTACACATTTAATCTATATATATATATAAATCAAAAATAATTTTTTTTTAGAAAATTAATTCAACACAATATTATAACAAGCACATAATCAATCAAATTGTAACATACACATGTACCCATAAAAATCTCACCTAATCTAAAAAATAAACAAATTTGAATACAAACAGAGGATTTGGATGTAAATCAAATTTTATATGATAAACTTAAAATCAAAATAATGATAATAAATAAAGGAACACCTCCTAATGAAGCCTTTGAGTATACGTTGAATAGTGATTTCTCTTCTAAAAACAATTCACCATCCGTTAGGTTGCTAATATAGGATTGTAGGCCTTCTACTACAATTAGTATTTTCTATTTGAATTGATTTTTGAGAATTTTTTGGGATGATTTTAGAGGATAGTTGCTGCCATTAAAATGATAAAGAAGAAGAAAAAGAAAGTTGCGGCTCGAAAATGAATTAGCTAGTAATTACGGTTTTGACATTGGCTTTTCTATGGATAGGACAAGAGAGCAACAATGATCTCAACCACACATCTCAACCTAATCACGCATGTTGTAGCAACCTCCTATCTTTCTCCAAACCAATGCCTATCCTCTCCAAATCTCATAGGTTGTGAGCCCATTTAACTAAAATTAAATATGTACAATCATATTTAACATATTTTGTTATCGATATCTCATATCGACCAAATTCATAATTTTTATAACTATATGCAACAATTTTCTTTTTCAAATCACATTCAAAATTCATAATTAATATTTCATAAATATTACTTTACTTAATTAATTTATAACAATTATAAACTAATTAAATTGTTTGGTCTAAAGTGAATTCATCGTTTCGGTTGTGTGACTCTTGGGTGTAAATTCGATCAGCGATTAACGTCAAACTATTCTAACATTAACATTCACATTTCACTTAGCAAGTGGTGTGATATTATGGCTAAATTTATCGCTTACTCATTTTCAGATAAATATCATTTTAATTTAATAAGTGTTACCCAGTAGCTGTGCAGTTAAAGCGCTCGACAGATTCAATGTGGGGGAGGTGCAAAAAGTCATAGCGGGATACAACGAGGATATAGCAGGATATAGCGGATGACTCTAAAATAGCATATATAACTCGTACTTAATGATTTTAAAAATATATAAATGGTAACTAAATAAAAAATTAACATTCTAAATTATAATTAATACATAAATAATTTTAAATAAAAATATGTGCAAATATACTGTAAATAAACCTAAAACTATTATATAACATAATTGAATTTAGTAGAATATTAAAGTATTTTCATTTCTGAAAATATATTAAAAATTCAATAAAATAAATTAATTTCATAATTTTTATAATGTTTAAATGCCATTTTTCAATTCATTTCTTTTAAAGAAGATATAGCGGAAATAGCGGAAATAGCGGGGCTTAAAGCGGAAAGGCTATATTTGGGGCTATATGGAAAAATTGTAGCGGTAGAAATCCGCTATGACATATAGCAAGGTTATAGCGGGGTAATAGCAGGGCATTAACTGCACAGCCCAGTTGTGAGAATTATTTACACCAATTCTTTCGTTAAAACTATATCACTTTGGATTTGCTGAATTTGGTAATGGTCAAAATTACAACACCATCTGCATTCAACTTTATTATCCAAACACAAAGTCCATAGTTCAATAATAACAATTATTATCAACCGAAATACTTTGGCCAGGATTTTGACTTTGGGTTGACTTGAGTTGACCGTGATACGAACCTCAGATAACCGAGGAGACGAATCCTCTCTTGAATAGTGCTTCACTTCCAATACTTCCACTCGACCCAACTATAGTCACTCGATGGACACTATGCCATGATTTGACTATAATCAAAGTAGAGCTTTCATATCGAAGATTCACAGTATTCTCAAGTCGAAAGAACTGTGTAAATTAGTCATATCGATATTTTCTGTTTGACCTTAGTTATATTAACCAATAGAAAATTACCGAGTAAGTCGTTTCATAAATATCCAATAACTATTAGTACGTAACCCCTAGGTGTCCTCAGCATCATGAGTAATACATCGTCCATTATTTGGAGAGCGTTACGTACTCCAGTCTCAACGGATACATCGATATCAAGTCTCGAGCATCTTGGCTAGGAACATTTAGAATGATATATGTGTTTCATTGTGATAAATTACTCACAGTTACAACACTTTGTAACTACTATCATAAAACATACCATTTATGGATTTTCTATTAAATATACTTTTAATTAATTTAATTAATTAATATAACCATATTATATCAAGTATATAATAGAAAGAAAACACCTTTATTTCAAACAAGATTGGTCAATAAGTTAGATATATGTAACAAATTACATAATTGCCCCCTAGGGCATACCTCTAACTCTATTAGATGGTCGAGTCTCATCCATTCCTCATTAGATATTCTACCCATTGGGTTGTGAATGAGAATCCTCAGATGAATGGTTCGGGCACATTCATTTTGTTTAGTTCAATCGTGAACTTATGTAATCGGCTACCTCCGAGCTCTAGGAACTTGCTCGGACATATCGATATTAGTTAGTCGGGTGTCACAACTAATATGTAATGCTACAGCAATCACAGATATGAGGGAAATTTAAAACTTTTTTGCCAAATGGAAAAAAATGACATGATTTTTCTTTTTATAAATCTGGAAAATCAAATGCTAAAGCAGATTCGTAAAATGAATACAATTGAATGAAAAAAAATAAACTATGTGAAATAGCATCGTAAATGCTTGCTATTCCATGCTCTCGAGAGTGTGACGCCATCAACATTCATTAGCTTGAAAGTTCCCTCTCCAAGCCTCTGCTCAATGACATACGGTCCTTCCCAAGTAGGATTCATGTGCGATGGGGTAGGAAAAACTCGATCCAAGATGAGATCGCCGATTTCAAAGGTTCTGGATCAGACTTTAGTGTTGTAATATCGGGCGACTCGGTTTCGATGTGCTATTGCCTTCAAATCAGTTTCTTCACGCTTCTCATCTACAAATTCTAGAGATTCTAAAAGGAGATCTCTATTCGTTTTAGGATCATAGTAGGTTACTCGATGAGAAGGAACTTCGAGTTCAACAGGAATAACGCTTTGGAGTCGTAAGCAAGGGCGAAAGGAGTATGGCCAGTCGTGGACTTGTGGGTGATTCCGTAAGCCCATGATGCCGTTGGGAGTTCATCCACCCACTTGCCTCTAGCCTTTTCCAAACGCTTCTTCAGAATGGACTATATGATTTTGTTCACAGCTTCCACTTGTCCATTTGCTTAAGGGTGAGCAACTACCGCAAATCTCTTTTCAATATGATGCTGACGGCAAAAGTCTTTGAATTCAGCGCTGATGAAATGGGTTCTATTATCAGTTACAATGGTTCATGGAAGGCCAAGACAATAGATGACGTTTCGGACAATGAAGTCAATTACTTTCTTTGTTGTAATCGTGGCTAAGGGTTCCCTTCGGCCCATTTGGTGAAGTAATCAACTGCGACGATGGCGTACTTCACACCACCTTTAGAGATCGATAAGGAACCAATATCATCTATGCCCCATATGGCAAATGGCTAGGGACTAACCATCTGTGTGATTTCTATTGGTGGAGCTCTCAATTTGCATACATCTGGCACTTGTCACATCGCGTAGCGTAATTAGCAGCATCTAGGTTGACAGTCGGCCAATAATACCCATAACGGAGTATTTTCTTTGCTAAGGCTGCCTCCTAGTGCGATCGCCACATTCCCCTTCATGAACTTCCTTTAGGACTCGCTTTATTTCATCATGAGCGATACACCGGAGCATGGGAATGGAAAAACCCTTTCTGTACATGTCTCCTTCCTGAATGATATATCATGAAGCTTTGCGAAGGACTTGTCGTCATTCATTCCTCCATTCGGGAAGGACTCCCTGTAGCAAATAGTCTTTGATCAGAGTCATCCATGACTCCTTCTTAGGCTTCGTCTTTAGTACCCAGTCGATTTCCATCTAATTTATGCTCGGAGTGTCTAGTACTTCAACTGGAACCAAGGCCATCTGATGTTCATCTCTGTGCTAGCGAACTTTGCCAATGAGTCGGCCTCTTTGTTTTGATCCCGGGGAATGTGCGTGATGTCATAATACTCAAAGCTAGTCAATAGCTCTTAGACTTGGATAAGGTACAGGGCAAATCGTTGTCCTTTAGCTTAGTAATCTCCCCTGACTTGGTATACTACAACCTATGAATCGCAAAAGATTTTGAGAGATTTTATCCTCGATTCTCTGGCAAGTTTGAGTTCAACGATCAAAACTTCATACTTCGCTTCGTTGTTCGTTGCAGGAAAGTCAAGTTTCAAAGTGTAGCAAATTGATCGATCTTCCTGGGTCACTAGCACAATTTTGGCTCCAGAATAACGATCATTAGATGCTCCATCCGTATACATTTTTCATCGAATGGTAGAGGCTCCACCGCTCCCTGGGATATCATATTGTGCAGTCAATTCTATTATAACATCCGCCAGTGCCTGTCCCTGGATAGCTCTCCAAGGGAGATAAGTAATGTCGAATTGACTCAGTTCAATGTTCCACTTGAGTAACCTCCCAGACGTCTCGAGTCGGATTTGTTGTAACGGCTAGTCGGTGTAAACGTTGATCGGATGAGCCTGAAAATATGGGCGGAGCTTTCGTGAAGCGATCAACAAGAAGTACGCCAATTTCTCTATCTTCGGATAGTTCCTTTCGGCTCCTATTAATCGTTTGCTAACATAATAGACCAGTCTCTAGATCCGATTCTCTTCGCGAAGCAGTGCGGCACTTATAGCATGTACCGACACGGTTAAGTAGACATACAAATCTTCATGATCAACCAGCTTCAACAATACGGGAGGCCTCTCTAAATGATTCACCAAATCTCAGAATGTGTCTTCACAATCCTACGTCGATTCAAAGTTCTTTTTCCCTATTCTAATCAAATCAAAGAAAGGAACACATTTATCTGTGACTCTGGAAATAAATCAACTTAGGGCGGCAATCTTCCCATTTGGGCTTTGTGCTTGTTTGATGGTCTTTGGCACTTGGATATTGCGAATTGCTTAAATCTTCCCAAGATTAGCTTCGATTCTGCGGGCTTTAACAATGAAACCTATGAACTTTCCTGATGCAACACCAAAAAACACTTAAGAGGATTGATCTTCATTTTGTAATATCAAAGGATATCGAATATTTCTACCAAGTCTTTAATGTGGTCCCTTGATCATTGCGACTTTACGAGCATATCATCCACGTATACCTCCATCATTTTTTCAATCTGATCTTTAAACATTCTATTGACAAGGCATTGATAGGTCGCTTCAGCATTCTTTAATCCAAATGGCATTACCACATGCCAATAAAATCCAACATCGGTAACTAAGCTGGTGAGCTCCTGATCGGGGACGTGCATCGGGATTTGGTTATATCCAGAGTATGCATCCATAAAAGATAGCAACTCATGTCCTATGGTTGAGTTTACCAACTGGTCAATCCTTGGAAGGGGAAAACTATCTTTTGGACACGCCTTGTTTCAGTCCGAATATGTTAGCACCTAGAATTTTGATGTTTTGATTGTGACAACTATATAAGTAAATATTATATGAACTAACCATACTTGCAGGAGAAGATATTGTTTTTACTTGAGAAATAGTCTAACAATTCGCAGACCAGATTCCGGATTGAAGCTTTAGCAAAATATTTAGTCTAAGGTCCGAGTTTAGTAGTAAACTCATGTTAAAATCTCTCCGAAGTGGTATATGCACGCACACGCAATTTAATTTTTTTTCAAAACAGTGTTCATATGCTAAAGTTTTACAAAACATAGTTCATATGATAAAGTTTTTCAAAACATTCTTTGATATTTCAAAGAACACATAATTCAGCCAGCTAAATGGTTATGATCAGTCGATTGAATTTTGTGCATGTGCATAGTTTACTTTGAATATTCAGACGACTGACCTTGCATATTCAGCCGGCTGAATTGGGTCATTTTTGAACTGTTTCCTTGCTGCATCAACTTTTAATCCATTCAACCGGCTGATTCATGCAATTCAGACGGCTGAATCTTCATAACGGCTATATTTTAAAAAGACGCTTCAATTCAGCGAATAGAAACAACTCTTGATTCAAGAGTTGCTTCCATATCCTTTCATGGCTACCTTTCACGAATGATTGCAACTCTTAATCGCTATAAATAGCCATGAAATTTATTGTTTTAATCACCAATATTCATTCTAATTCTCATTCTTGTATTTTGAACTATCTGGCTATCTAAACATTCAATACTTTGTTCTAATCACTTGTTCATTCAAGCAAACTTCATTAGTGATTTAATAAACTTCCTATCTTCATGAATTACAGATATACCACAAAGGAGAAGATTATAGGATGGGTGTACATTATTGACTTATCAGTGCTATTCAAGAGCATACTTAGTCAAAAACAATTTTACTATTTGTATTGGAAGTCCTGTTCGGTTTCTCAGGCGGTTGAAGTCCTATTCTGTTGCTTGGGTGGTTGAAGTCCTGTTCGGTTGCTCAGGTGGTGCAATACCTCTTCCTCCGGGTTAAGTGAGGGTTGATGGTTGAATTCCAGAAGGTGTCTGGGACTGAACGTAGAACGGGAAGTTTGAACCAGTATAAAAATCACTCGTGTCATTTACTTTATTATTTGACTTCTATATTTTTATTTCACACAAGTAGATAATTTAGTTAATATTCCATATTGCACGATCATTAGTAACTTTCATTTGGTATTAGAGCGAGGTCATCATATAACCATAACACAGTTATTTGATATTTAGTTAATATGGAAAATAACACTAGCAAAAGTATTGAAGGTCAATCCACTGCACGACCACCACTATTTAACGGTTTGAATTACAATTATTGGTCAACTAGCATGATAAATTATATGCAAGCAAATAGATATGATACTTGGAATATCACTCGGAATGAATACACTGTACCTACTACACCATATGCACAATGGTCTAAGACACCAAAATTATATGCTAATGCTAATGCTAAAGCCATGAATATGTTGTTTTGTTCATTTGACAAAAATGAGTTTAACAAAGTTAGTATGTGTAATTCGACATATGAAATTTTGCGTACTCTTAAAGTTACAAATGAAGGTACTAACAAAGATAAACAAAGTAAGATTTCTATGCTTAAGAACCAGTTCCAGAATTTAGAATGAAACCGGATGAGACTATAAATGAAATGTATTCCAGATTTCAAGACATATATCACTCACTATTGGCACTAGGAAAAAAATACACAGATTTTGATATCATTTCAAAAATCCTCAACTCTTTAACGGATGGATAGGAATGGAAAGTCTTAACAATTGAAGAAGCTAATGACATTTCAACCATAAAACCAGAGGAGTTGATAGGAAATCTAATGTCATATGAAGTTAATTTGCAAGCAAAAAGAGATCAAGCACAAGACCGAAAGACTATAGCATTCCAAGTCGAACAAGAAGATTCAGAAGAAGATGAAGATGACATGGTTTTTATTGCTAAGAACTTTCAGAAATTTTTAAAATTTCAAAAGAACAAGAAATTCAGAAATAACAGGAGAGACAACACCAACAAACCCCAGCTTCAAATCTCGAATGTTATGAATGTCACAAAAAGGGTCACATAAAGAAGGACTGTCCTGATCGAAAGAAAGACATGTTCAAGAATAATAGGGACAAATTTAAGAAGAACCAAGCATTCTCTGTTACATGGGATGATTCAGAATCATCTTCTTCATCAGACAATGACACTGAAAGTGACACCAAACAAGCCAATGTGTGCTTTTTGGCTTCATCTAACGAAGTTAAGATCTAACCTTTGATGATTTAATTGATATAAACTCGGAGCTATTGGATAAACTAAAAAACGTAAAAAGAAAATATAAAGATGCTTTAGAAAAACTAAACAAGAGTGAAATATAAATTGATATGCTCAGAGTTGAAAAGAAAATCTTAGAAGAAGAAATTGTCAAAACACAAGAATCTTTGTCTAATGTATCTTCTCAACTCACTATGCTATCAAATGAGATTGAAGTTCAAAAAGAAAAGAATATGCCATTAGCTGCAGAAAATCATGATTTAAAATCAAATGTCAAAATTCTTAAATTAAACAATACCAGTCTCAAAAGCGAATTAGAAAATATTACTAAAAATGTTTCTAATTTTAATAAAGGTAGAGAAAATCATTCTAAAATTATTAATAACTCTCAAACCACTTTCAATAAGAAAGGTTTAGGATACACAAATTCCTCAAAAACAGTTCAGAGAGAAACATTTCACAAAATAAAAATTTCAATATATATAAATTTTTTGTAAAAGCAAAACCAAAACCAAAGGTTTTCACTCAAAAGAAGGACAGTTACAACACAAAGAATATAAAGATTCGGGTACCAAAACTAATGATAATTCAATTAGAAATAAATATATTAATACTTTTATAAATAACCCTCTTGGGTTTGGTTTCCTAAGACCTAACTCTTAGGACCCTAATAAAAAGTGGGTACCAACGTCATATCTATATTTTTTGCAGGTACCAACTAAGAAAAGAGGAAAGTGGATACTTGATAGTGGTTGCTAAAAACATATGATAGGAAACAAAGATATGTTGACTAACATTATCTTCTCGGATGGAGGATCTATCACATTTGGAGATAACTCCAAAGGATATATCATCGGCAAAGGCAATGTCAGCAATGACGGTACATTTAACTTACCTCTTATTACAATGTTTTACTAGTTAAAAATTTAAAATATAATTTGCTTAGTATAAGTCAACTATGTGATGAAGATTTTAATATATCTTTTTCGGAAAATAAATGTAGTATATTTGATCAAGACAAGAATCTAATCTTTGAAGGAACTAGAGAACGTAATATATACATATTAAATATGAAAGTAAATCATAACACAAATATGTGTCTAATAGTCAAAGAAAATAATCCTTGGTTATGGCATAAAAGATTTTGTCATATAAATTTTAAAGCAATAAGCAAATTACCTAAAAATAATTTAGTAAATGGTTTACCAAAAATGAATATTAAAGTAAATAGTATTTGTGATGCTCGTCAGTTAGGAAAATTAACTAAATCTACTTTTAAATCAAAGAAAATTGTTTCTACATTACAACCACTTGAGTTATTACATTTAGATCTTTTTGGACCAACTCAAGTTCAATCTATAAATTATAATAGATATGTTTTCGTAATTGTAGATAATTTTTCCAGATACACTTGGACAATTTTTATAAAAAATAAAAGTGATACTTCTGAAAATTTAAAATCTTTGCTAAGAGAATTCAAAATAAAAGTGTGACTTTACAAGCATATCATCCACGTATACCTCCATCGTTTTTTCAATCTGATCTTTAAATATTCTATTGACTAGGCATTGATAGGTTGCTTCAGCATTCTTCAATCCAAATGGCATTACCACAAACCAATAAAATCCAACATCGGTAACGAAGCTGGTGTGCTCATGATCTGGGATGTGCATCGGGATTTGGTTATATCTAGAGTATGCATCCATAAAAGATAGCAACTCATGTCCTGCGGTTGAGTTTACCAGCTAGTCAATCCTTGGAAGGGGAAAACTGCCTTTTGGACATGCCTTGTTTAAGTCCGAATATGTTAGAACCTAGAATTTTGATGTTTTTATTGTGACAACTATATAAGTAAATATTATATGAACTAACCATACTTGCAGGAGAAGATATTGTTTTTACTTGAGAAATAGTCTAACAATTTGCAGACCAGATTCTGGATTGAAGCTTCAGCAAAATATTTAGTCTAAGGTCTGAGTTTAGTAGTAAATTCATGTTAAAATCTCTCCGAAGGGGTATATGCACACACATGCAATTTAAAAATTTTCAAAACAATGTTTATATGCTAAAGTTTTTCAAAACAATGTTCATATGCTAAGTTTTTCAAAACATTCTTTGATATGCCAGAAAACACATAATTCAGCCGGCTGAATGGCTATGGTCACCCGATTGAATTCTATGCATGTGCACAGTTTACTTTGAATATTCAGACGGCTAACCTTGCATATTTAGCCGGCTGAATTGGGTCATTTTTGAATTGTTTCCTTGCTGCATCAATTTTTAATCCATTCAGCTAGCTGATTCGTGCTATTCAGACTGCTGAATCTTCATAACGGCTATATTTTGAAAAGACACTTCAATTCAGCGAATAGAAACAACTCTTGATTAATTAGTTGCTTCCATATCCTTTCATGCTACCTTTCATGAATGATTGTAACTCTTAATCACTATAAATAGCGATGAAATCCATTGTTTTAATCACCAATATTCATTCTAATTCTCATTCTTATATTCTGAACTATCTGGCTATCTAAACATTAAATACTTCGTTCTAATCACTTGTTCATTCAAGCAAACTTCATTATTGATTTAATAAACTTCCTATCTTCACGAATTACATGATATACCACAAAGGAGAAGATTATAGGAAGGGTGTATGTTATTGACTTATCAGTGCTATTCAAGAGCATACCCAGTCAGAAATAATTTTACTATTTGTATTGATAGTCCTGTTCGGTTGCTCAGGCGGTTGAAGTCCTATTATGTTGCTTAGGCGGTTGAAGTCCTGTTCGGTTTCTCAGGCGATGTAATACTTGTTCCTCTAGGTTAAGTGAGGGTTGATAGTTGAATTCCAAAAGGAGTCTTGTACTAGACGTAGAACGAGAAGTTCGAACTAGTATAAAAAACTTTGGTGTCATTTACTTTATTATTTTACTTTTATATTTTTATTCCGCACAAGTATATAGTTTAGTTAATATTCCATATTGCATGATCCTTAGTAACTTTTAGAATAGTCAATGCACGTCCACTTTCAATTTGCCTTTCTCATAAGTATAGGATTAGATACTCATTTTGGATAGAGGGCATCGCGAATAAACCTATTGCTTTTGAGCCTATCCACCTCCTCTTTAAGGGTAGCAAATCTCTTCAGATCCATGCCATTACTTTTCTGTTTCACCAGTACACGCCTCAAGTCGATATTTAATACGTGGCTCACAATGGTAAGCGAGATCCCATACATATGTCAGAGTGAGTCCAAGAAAACACGTCAAGATTCGCTCGGAGAAATCTGACAAGTTCTTTCCTCATCAGAGGGCTGAGCTGTGATCCGATCTTTAGGACCCGTGATGGGTCATCGTAGCTGACCGTGATGTCAATCGTCAGCTCAGCCAGTGCAGCCTTGGTCTCTGTAGGCTCCTCCTTGTCATCCCTCGGATCTATATCTTTATAGAACCGACTGTATTACCCGAGGCAAGGCCCAAGCATTGGTTGTCAATCTTCGATAGTTTGGGTGCGGAGAAACTTATCCACACCCTTACCTTTCCCCTTCTGTTGAGTGTCTCTCCATTCAGTTACATAACAGGCACGTACGGTCATCTGATCACCATGTACAACTCCAACACTGTTATCAGTTGGGAACTTCAAAGTCAAACACCATGGGGCAAGAGCTGCCCGAAATTCAGATGGGGCTGGTCGGCCCAGAAAAGCATTGTATGAAGAGTCAACATCCAAGATAACAAATGGCAAAATTTGTACTCTCATGCAGTCATCTTCTCCCAAAATCCATGGGCAACTCGACATATCCAATAGCTTCGTTCGCAGCACTATTAAAGCTACGAATATGGGCATTAGAAGGTTTTAAGTCTTTTGCTTCCATCCTCATCTGATCATAAGCCTTTCTGAAAATTATATCTATAGAACTTCCACAATCAACCAAAATCCTTCTTACTAAGGCGGGGTCGATCATAGCTGAAATGACCATTGGATATATCATTGGTGCCTCCACTTTATCTACATCTCTATTTATGAACACAATGCCATCTGTCATTGTATGTTGTTGTTTTGCCGGAGCCCCGTCTTCTGTACTCGAACAACATTCAAGATTCATATGCTTGACCGCGCTAGCATAGCGCTTCATCTCATGCCAACTCTTACCACCTGGATGCAGTTCTCCAACTATTGTATTGATCGCTAATCTTCCACCAGTCCGAGCAGGCTCCTCGGCCCTATGCGGAACTTGTCCTCGATTAGGGTTAGATGTCCCTGCCCGCCATCCTATGGGGCTTTAACAAACCGCTGTAACTTTCTTTCCGAATCAGTTTCTTGATAATATCCTGGAAATGCCTACACTCATTCGTGTTATGTCCATAGCATTCGTGGAACCAACAATATTTTCCAGTCTGCTTCTACTTCTCCGTCGTTTCTTTTGGAGGTGGCTTCATATACTACATGGTATTGTAGTTAGACAAATAGACGTTCTCTAGAGATGTATTTAGTGGTGTGTAGATATTATACATTCCATCTTTCGTTTATGGTTCCTATCATTGCCTTTCTTTTGTTGATTCGGTTTATTTTGGATATTCACTTAAACTTTTCCAGAACTATCACCACACTGCTTCACTACAATGTTACTCTGTACTTCTTCTCCACTTGGTCCCACAACATTCTTCTTCCTAGAGCATCTAGCTTCCTCTTTTCTCAAATACTGAGCTGCTTTTGCATAGAAACATTCCAGTGTTGCGGGTAGTTTTCCAGCTAACCCATCGTCAAAATCAAATCCGGATCAATCCCTCTCGTTACCGCCATCAATATTGAATGGTCATTCGAATTACCGACTTCTGTGGCAGCTGTATGAAATCTCTCCAAATAATCTTTTAGCGATTCTCCCAGAGTCTGGATCACGCTGGATAGAGACATCACATTTTAGGGAAGAGTTGTGTGCATACGAAACTGCTCCACAAACTTTATTGCTAAATTGTCAAATCTAGAGATTGACCGTGGGGGTAATCTCATAAACCACATCATTGCTATGCCAGAGAGAGTAATAGGAAAACATCTACACTTTGTTGCATCATCAACTCATGCGGAATCCATCATCCATTCATATCTCATGATGTGCTATATGGGGTCGGTTTTTTCCTCGTAGGCGGGCATCGACGGCATACCGAATCTTCTTGGATAACCGGCATGTAAGATATTGTTAGTAAACAGGGTAGGCTTCTCGAGATGCCCCGATCATCATTGGTCAAGCCTTGGCTCTCCCTCACTAGCTGTCTAACCATAGCCGACAAGTCTGACATTTGGATAGTTGGAGCCAAGCGGTGGTCGTGCTCCACCTCACATGAATGGTCCGGTTGATGTCTATGAGCCGTTACACGCCTCTTTGGCTCAACATCCACTCGATGTATATCACGTACATTTACTTCATTATCATTCTGGGGAGGTATTTGGTCTGCATCCATCTGAAACATCCAAATCAATCGCAGTAGCTCTAGCTTGGGCTCCAGCATGGAAAGGCAGGCTCCCTCCTTGGGAGGAGGGATCGATACTGATCGGTCTCAACAGACCACGTGGGCTTGCTTGTTGATGTCCTGAAGCTCCTGCGTGATATCTGTCAATTCTGCGACGCACGTGCCTATGATAATCGTCTGATGAACTAGAATTCTCTGATGTAGAATAAGGTGTAGGGTCCCTCCTAGCTTTTCCACGCTGTTGCTGATTGAGTTGGTTCATTAGATCGATATTAGCTTGAATTTGTTGATTCAACTGTCGGCGGCTACCCACTAGCTCTCTCATCGGATTTTGGAATTCAGCTCTTATGATGGAATCAGCCAGGTTCTGGACATCAATTGGATTGGTACCATTCACATCTATTTGGGCCTCCCTGTTGGATGCTAGCGTTCTCATTTCCTTCTGCATTTTGAGAGGTAGATCTGATGTTCCTAACCATCGTTGATAGTTTTCCTTAGACTTTTGTAAATCTAAATAGATCAACAAGCTTCTTGAAGATAATTCCAGATCTCTTCGGGGGATTTATGCAATCCAGTAGCAATAAATGAATCCAAACAGGGCTGAGAATCAGGTTCTCAATGAAAGCATCAAAATGTTTGCATCAAAAATTGGTACAAACACCTAATAGAAGTTTTGAAGAAAAATAAAGGAAGAATATAAAATAAAAATGGAGGAAAATAGTAATGAAATAGCAGTAAATCAAAGCAATAACACGAACAAAATGATTTATAGTGATTCGGCATTTGCCTACGTCCACTTTGAATAGATAGCTTTATTAATCACTTTGTATACTGAGTACAATAGGGATTGGATGAAAATCCTTAGTTTCAATAGAGTACAAAGCAACTAGCAGTGTAAAAGTCCCGAAAATGAACAACCAAGCCTGTATTTATAGACGAAGATGGCAAAATATCTCCTTGAAAATTCGACTGAAAGATCTCCAAAACCATGTGGACCTATCAAAAGGATCGCATGACCTAAATCCTAAGGAACAGGGATCGACGCCGATCCCTATTTTTAAGGAATTTAGGGGTGCGATCCCTATGGTAGCTTTCCCATGTTGTAATGTGCTTATCCTCAAAGTTTCATGTCAATTGGATTAGTAGAACTTGAGTTATTGCTCGATCTTTGCTTTAATGTGAGTTGTCTTCTGTTTTCAGTCGATCCCTGTTGAGGGAAGATGGTCGATCCCTCTTATTTCATCTTTTTGAGATGCAATCCCAAGGGTAGGCTCCCTAGGGTCTCCACATCTTGCTTGCAAAATTTCATATGCCTTGGACTTATCGATCATGAGATATTGATTATTTTCTATTGAATTGCACTTGCTTCCTGAAACATGCCGATCCCAATGTTGGAGAATGGTTATAGCCGATCCCTCCTCTATGTTGAACCATATTCCATACTTCGAACATTCTGCATTGCATATCTCTCAATTCCGTTCGATCACGACTTCGTATTACAATTTTTAGTTGACTTCTAGACCCCACAATCATCACTCTGGACTTACTGGCCTTGATGACAGTCGAACCTAACTTATTAAATCAGTGCGAATATAGTCGGATCAAAATACCGGATAACATCGATCAACTTGCAAATAAATTCCCAAATCAATTTCAAGTACACTCGGTATAACTAAAGGATGCTATGCCAATGGTGAATATCTAACAAAGGAATGAGAAATCATTGAAGAATTACCTGAAAATGTTTAACACGGCAGTAAGTAGTAACAAAGGTGATGAATCTTGAAGATAGTTTGGTATTGATGGCGATAGTTGGTAAGTGGGTAGTGAATCTGATTTTGGAAAGTGGTTGATTATAAAGAACCCGTCCATGTTAACGGAACTTTATAAGAAGAAGAACCAATTTCTACACCCAGAAGAGGCAAAACTGAAGAAAAGGCTAAACTCTGGTGGTTAGATTGGACCGAGTAACATGATAAAGAGTAATGAAGTTGTTAGGTAGGATAGTAATAGTGGAAACAACAATAACAACAATGATGGGAAGAAAAGGAAGAAAAACAATGCTAAGGGTAAATGGAGGACCATAGAAAATGCTATAGGTTTGCCGGAAAAGGTAAATATATAGAGTTAAACGAATCCATCGAGAATATTTACTTGGTGATCCAAAGCAAGTTAAGTACAAGAAACCTTCCCCAAGAGAGGCTTATAAGGAAAAAAATGTTTGGGAAAATTATCACTTCAATAAGAATCATGGGCATAATATAAATGAATGTGGACATTTAAAGAATTTGATTGAGTAGTTAATCAAAAAGAAACAACTATAACAGTATGTTAGGAATCCACATGAGGACAGATAAAGGAACAACTAAACCCCGAGGCAGCAGTTCGTTGGAGACATGTAAGGCACCAGTAGAGAAGGAACAAGGTCACCTAGGCATAACTTGGTGATTACACAATATATGGATGCATGCATCCCACAAAGAAGGGCTGAAAGGAAATGGAACACTACTATGATTCCTTAAGGCATGCCCCTATTGGAAATGTGATATGCTATTAAGGAGGGTGCTAACTCTGAGTAACTAAAGAGAATATATGATGTTATCGTCTTCGGATACAAGGATGCTGATGGAGTCGGACCACCAACCTTCGATCCGACAATGGTTACGTCTATGATTGGGCCATCAACTATTTGTTGAGTGATGATTGATAGTGGAAGCTCGACGAACATTTTGTTCAAAAGAGAATTTGATGAAATGCAACTGGATGAGAAAGTTGTTGCCTTGTAAATCCCTCTTTAGGACTTTACCAGAGAGGCATCATATTTGATTGGATATATAAGACTGGAAATTCAACTCGGAGAGAAACCCCGTTGGGTAATACGGGTATAGAACTTCATTGCGGTGG
Organism: Allium fistulosum; assembly: GCA_030737815.1. Lineage (NCBI taxonomy): Eukaryota > Viridiplantae > Streptophyta > Magnoliopsida > Asparagales > Amaryllidaceae > Allium > Allium fistulosum. The sequence goes on from CM060901.1 coordinate 642,856,763, forward strand.
ATGGGTATTCTGTCTACAAAGCCTTCTTGAGCCAACCGACCTATGCTGATTTCAAGTTCTCTCTTGCTTCATGGTGTTTGATAATAATTTCCCATGGATGGTGGAGTCAGGGTAATCCAAGGAGACCAAAGTACTAAAGGGGAGTGCTATGTCATGGAATTATGGGAAGTAAGATGTAGAGAGAAAGGAAAAGGTACAGTAAGGCTCTCTACATCAAGACTGAAAACGCATAACAGTACCATCCAAGCCTCGGCTTTGGTGTACTAATGACCAATATAAAGCTACGGACCCATCGAAAGAGTCGGAAGAGAGGACTGTTAGGATCGTGCAATATACCCTGGAGGAAAGTAAATAGGATATTTAAAATATTTCATAGATAACCAGATAAAAATGTAGAAATGTAAATGCGAAAAATAAATAACACATCGATATACCCAGCTTCGGATACTAACCCGTTAGAGCCTGCTATTATCCCCAAAGTTACTACTAAAATTATATATATGAAGCTTACAACACTGTAAACTCGTTTTTCCTGCTAATATGTATATACTAAAACTATGCCTAGTAACCCTATCTCGAATTTATCTCTAAGTTGAGAATTAACGAACTACAACCAATTTAGCTATACCCTAGAATAAATCTAAAATTCGAATTAAAAAAAAATACAGAACAAAAAAAAACTAAATTGTCCTAAACACAGTTTGATATGGAATGCTATAGCTTTTGAAGGATAAAAAAATAGTTTTTCCTTTTCCCTTTTTGTTGACCTGATCTTCTTGAAATAAAGAAATACACTTCGGCTGGTTCTTTTTCCACCACAGTTTCCTCCTTTCATATCCCATCAGTTTCAAAAAATTATCACACCCGCTTTTTTCTTTTTGTCCCTCGATATATAACGAAAATGCCGTCATTATTGTGAACCAAGTTCAAATATGAAGTGGTTGATTTACGAACCTTGCTTGGATCAAACTAGGTTATTATACAAATCTCGCTCGACTTTAACTAGGTTATTGTACAAACGTCGCTCGATTCAAACTAGATTCGTACACAAACCTTATTTGGATCGAACAAGGATTTCGCTATATTAAAGCTTGTTTTCATGACTATTTCCTTCTAATTTGATATGTTATGATTTGAAGACATGGGCACTTTTCAAATATTAAAAGAAAAAAGAAAAGAAAAAACCACGTGAATGTCCCGCTTCCTAAAATATGATGGCTCCAGCGCTACAACTCTTCTTCCTCTTCAAAAGCATTCTCATTTCACCATCAAAAAACGAATCACTGCGCAAATTTTATTTTTCTTCTTCTCCTACTAAAAATTGAGCCTCAACTATTTTCCCCTCTTTCAACTAGAAGCTGCCGCCGCTTGGAGATAAAGATGTGCCGCCTGATGCGTTGTTGCCTACGAATTCAGTGTGTCGCTGCTCAAAGATGACGCCATCGCTATCTGGAGATGAGGCCATCACTGTAGTTAACTTATCAGATCTGCCGCCATTACCGGAGATCCTACCGCCTGAGTTTGAAGTCGTCCTCCACGTCGAACTGAAATTTTTCGATGCTGCTCTATATATGGTTAGCGTCACCTTGATGATCTGAGTTGAAGATTCCGTGCCCAAGATCTGTGTATGATGTTGTGTCCAGATTAATGAGTTCCTATAGATTGAGATGCTAATGGTGATGGCGAATATGATGATGAATAGTAGAGGTTGCAGCTCTGGCCTTTCAATGCTGGACGAGGTATAGCTTGATGTTGACCTTGGGTGATTGAAGTTGAGCTTCGATGTCGACTGTTTAATTGTATGCTGGTCTGAAATAGCTTACATGGTTGAAAAAATATGTGAGTGATTGCTGTTTGAATAGGTTGTTGTGCCTATATGTTGAAGGTGGCCAATGTTCAAATGCCTGATAGATTAAAGTCGAGTTTGCCGTTGATTATCAAAATAGAAGTATTGTATATTGGAGATGATGAGCTTGAATCTAGTGGTGCTTGCAGAGAAATGAAACACGAGCATGAATTGATGCTATTTGATTTGAATCTATGATAACGATGGGTTGATAATAGTGACGTTGTTGTGTGATGATGCTTTTTGAAATATGGTGGTGAAATTTTTGTACTGAATTTTTTTTGGATCCAGCCCTTTCAATTGAACAGGAAGCTTCAATATATAGCAGCATGATTGTGTAAAAAAAAAACAAAAAACAAAATCTAGTGATATAGCATAAAAACATGAATTTGAATGATTATCTGAATAGTGACATTTTTATTATTGATGCTTCTTTGCTTTCGTCATGGGCAGACTTTGAATAAAATTCTGTGATCCAATGTATTTATTATTTGAATAATTTGAGTCCAAAAATGTATAACGTGAATGTATCTCTTATAAATATGTTGGTCTCGTCATCATTGTGATGTTGTTCCTCTGGTATTCGGACCACTTGGAAAATTCCTTTTTATAAATAAATAGAACTAATATATCTTACTTAAGTGTGTTACTTAAGCGTGTGTATCCTGTAAAAACACAACATTAAACAAATATATTAAATAAAATATATGTTTATTAATATCAAATTGAAATTAATCGTAATATTTCACAATATTTTTATTTTGATAATAACAAACATATATTAAATTTTATATATAAAGTGCAATTGTTTTTGATAGGCAATATGTGTACAACATCCATATTTGATAAAATATGACATTAAATAGTTAACGAACAGTTAACCATAAATCATCATAGCTATAATGATCAAATCATAAACCATAAGTGGAAAAGGTGATAAAAACAAGTATATTTATACACAGTGAGAATCAAATGACAATAAACCTAACTGTTTTAGCCACAATCCAAATAATAATTCGAGCAAAGTTTTTATGTGAGAACGGTTTTATCCTAACTCGTTATAAATGAGATCAAGATACTTGCACTCATGCATTTCTACGAGGTATGTTAAATGAGGGATAAGTATTGCTTGATGGGGGTATATACACCAACGTTAAAGAATTTTCAACACAGACCGGATACCGATATAACTCTACGTCCATACCGAATCCATTTTGCATGCATAGTCCTTTAGCTGTTTAAATTTTATAAAATAATGTGTGCTTTACTTTTCACATGGAGCGTCTATATGACTTGCTCCCGGTACTCGCTTTTAAGCCAATCAACCTTTACACATTTCAGTTTATGTCATTTTAGTCAACGCAGGCATAAGACTGAAAAAATGAGTCGACAGAGTATGAGTATCAAATGATAGATTCAGAAATGATATGGGATATGCAATAGTCAAAAATAAAAACGTTAACGTGTGTTTGATTATAAAAAATATCATAATTTCATTATTTAATCAACAAAATACAATATCCTTAATCATATATATAATCAGTATAAATATTTTTGAAATCACATAGGAAAGTTCAATCGATTGTTATATGAAAGTAAATTCTCTGTGAACATCTCAAAAATATTTTCAATTTTATATTCTAATCTTGAGCGAAGTATAGAAATTTATTCTAAAGCAATTTGTCTAAAGAGGAGCACATGGTCTAAGGGTATACACATTAACATATTTAAACCATCAAAATTTCGTTTTTCAAAATTTATTCATCACAAAGCTTAAACATTCATTTCCAAAAGTGGAAATTGGTGTGAAGGACCTAATTATACGGCCCAATTTTTTTCTAGTACACGGGTTTGAAATTATTATTTTCCAGGACAAATATCTAGGCGACGTGCGTCTTCATCTTCTCAAACCAATCGTATCTTCTGAAATCTAGTGCTCGTGGAAATTAGGCAAAATTAGGCCATCTTTTCTTGTGCAATCAAAGCGCTCGTTGATTTTTTTGGAAAAAAATTAGGCGTTAGTTTCTTCTGAAATCAAATTCGACTTTAATTGTGGGAAATCGTGAGGCGATTTTCTTCATTTGGATAGGTTAATCGATTTTCTCTATTGGATTGCTTGTTCTTTGGTGAGTCTCGATTTTATTTGGCGGTTTCATTGTCAATTCGATGTTTTCTGATGTTCATGATGTTATTCTATTTTTCTTATCAGGGGAGGCGGTTTTGATCTATTGGAGGAAGGTTTTGTTTGATGTAGTTGGAATAATGGCCTCTTAATGGTATTCTTTTATTCTGATAACACAAGAATTGTGTATTTAGCCTGGTTGCATCATTCACTTTAGATTATGATTTTAGTATTTAGAGTATCACTTCAGATTTGGTTTGAGCAATCAAAGTATTTATTTTTATCAGTCAATTCTGTTTGTACTCACTTTGTGTATGAAATTGGATCTGAAATAATATTAGTTGAAGTTGTTTATTCTTTAGTTCTTGTTGATTTGTGATCTGTAAAAGATAAATTGTTTTATCTTTTTTCGAAAAGTGGGATAGAAAATGATTTGTTATGTAGTATTTTATGCTATTAGTTTCTAATTCAGATCAATTTCACATAGTTATTTTTTTGTTTACATTTTTTTTGCAGGTGTGATTCATCTGTTATAGTTGTGTTTGATTTCAATAACAATTGTTTTAGTGCTCGTTTTGGATTGGATGCTTTTATTTCTTCTGTTAGGAATAGGATTTGCGAGGAGTGGATTAATTTTAGTCCATTATGCTTTGATATTTTTTATATTAGATAATCAAAGACTACCTTTGTTGAAACAGATAGTGATCTTCAAGCTGTATTGTGTTTGTCTTGGTTTAAAAAGGAAGAATTTTTGGTATTTTTTCTACGGTTGAAGATTGATTCAACGGATAATTTTGTTGGTGAAAGTAGCAAGTCTGGTTCAGTAGTTGGTGGTGAGTCAAGTAATAATATGTTAGGTTTTGATGATGATTTAGATTCTGGTTTTACTCAACAAAAGATTTACATGAGTTGTTGAAGAAGAATTCAAATATGGAATTTTTTACTAGGGTTGGTCAACAGTTTGATTCTGCTATTGGATTCCGTAGAACGGTTAGTGCTTATTGTTTGAAGAATGGGTTTAAAGTATAATATATTAATAATTGTAAAGAACGTTTGACAGTTCGATGTGCTATAGATAGTTGTCCTTTTAGGATTCATGCTTCTTGCAAACTGAAGCAATTGGACCAACTGTTTGTTAAAAACATTCAGCCGATTCATACTTGTGGTGGTGGATTTCGTTCACTTGGTAGTCCAACTATTAATAGTGATCTTGTGAAAAGTCTAATCTTCAATCAAATTCGTGATGAGCCAAAAAGAAAAACCAAGGATATCATTAAAAGTTTTAGAAGAGATTATGATGTGGAGCTGAGCTATTATTTTTCTTATAAGGGTAAGAAATTTGCTATGAATGATATTTACGGTGATGAAAAGAAATCTGACAATGAATTAGTTTGGTATTTGAAGGCATTGGAAAGAAATAACCCGAATAGTTATTCAAGTATGGATGTGGATTCTGACACTAATCAATTTGAGAGATTTTTTGTATGTTATGAGGCATGTATATTTGGATTCAGCTATTGTCGTCCTATGGTGTTTTTAGATGCTACCTTTCTGAAAGGGCGAAGTGGTATTTTGATGGCTGCCACTGCAAAAAATGGGAATCAAGGTACTGATTTTGATCTTTTTTTTTTTGCTTTTGTATTTACTTTGTACTGTGTGCATTAGTTCCTGTTTATAAATTTATGTAACATAGTACTGTTTCTTTAAGTGATTGTTCTAGTGAATTTTGTTCTGTACATACTACATTTTGGTTAAGTGATTAGTCTACTGTTATATAGTACTGATTCAAATATAGTGCATTTGGTTGTTTCAAATGTAGTAATATCCAGTTCAATTCATTATAGTTTCTTTTGCGTTAGGGATTAACATGTGAAATTATTGCAGAAATGAATTTAGAGTCACAATTTAGTTCTAATGAAAATTAACGATGATTAATGTTGGTTGTTTTTTTCTTGATAGATACATAATTTTGATGTTTTATTTTTTCTGTTTATCCACCAAATGTCATGATACCTACTGCTTATACTGGATTCACCATAATTTGTTATATTTCAAACGATAAATGCATATATGTTTTTATCTCTAACATCTGCAATCTAGTTGCAGTAGTTACAAAGTAGGTACAATTGTTCAATGTACAGCCATGCTCCTTCTTATTGTAAATTTGATCCAAAACAAACACTGTAAAAGATTTAATGTTATTTAATTTGATGTACAAAATGTTACTTATACAGGAGTTAAAAAAGATAAATGCATTTACCTTTTAAGATAAAGAATAAAATAACATATTAAGCCGTACTTATATATCATAGTTACTACTACATGTTAAACATATTTATCATTTTTCTCATTATTTGAAGTTCTTACATAACGTATACAAATGATTTAAACAGCATATAAAAAAAGATAAAAGCATATATGTTTTAGAAGTTCAAATATAAGTCTTTGTATTGTATGCATGAATTATGTATCATATCTTTGCAATTTCTACCCTTCCTGCATAGACTACACATTCAAGTAGCAAAATTTGAAAAACAAAAGAAAAAAAGGATGAATTGCCTCTAGCAAATTTATTTTTCCTTTTTTAGTTGGGCCGAGGGCATAGTGTTCATGTGATTGTCTACTATTAGATAATACTGTTTCAAACATAGTGCATGTTGTTGTTTCAAATGTACATTAATAAACAGTGAATTATATTTTTTTGTTTTTTTTCCAGGTTTTTTCCCATTAGCAATGGCTCTTGTTCCCAAAGAAAATGAAGAGTGTTGGAGTTGGTTTTTGAAACACCTAAAGAATGCTCTTAGTTGTGATAGAATATTAACTTTTTTAAGCGATAGACACTGAGGTTTATTGTTAAGTATTCCAAATTTTTTTCCAAATAGTCATCATTCTTATTGTTTGCATCATATGCAAAATAATATTGCCAGCATTGTGAAAAGTGGAAGGGGTGTTTGGGTAGCTCATTTACTTGAGCGTTGTGCTATAGCTTCTAATCATCATGAGTTTGAAAAAGCCATGTCCAATTACAAAGAAATTGGAGGGGCCAAAGCTATAGAGTACTTGAATGATAAACCATATGATCATTGGGCCGATTTGTTTTTTCTGGGGAAGCGATATGGTGAAAATAAGTCCAATGTAGCTGAGAGTTTTAATTCTTAGATTTTGGATGAAAGAAGTTTGTCTATTACTGCTTGTCTTGATGGAATTAGGGTAAAACTTATGATGCAAATGTCTAATCATAGAGAAGAAGCATTAAAGTGGACTAGTGTGCTATATCCGAAAATGGAAGCTCGTTTGTTAAAATTGAAGGAAGAAGGATTTGGGTGGAGTGTTTCTAAATCATCTAGGTATGTATTTATATTTTTTTACATGATGTTCACAGTTTTTGAAAAATGATAAATGCATTTATCTTTTATCAATCTGCTATGTAGCCTGTGTTATGATTTCATGTTGTTGGTGTCGCTTGCTACATATTTTCTCTTTGTCTGCATTGAGGCTTATGATAATATGAATAATGTAAGGACCAAGTAATATAAAGCAAGTATCATTGTGGTGTTTTATTTTTGAGATATTGTTATGGTAAAAACTAATGTTGTGTATAGGAGTATGATGCATTAGTGTGTCTGCTTAGGGTTTATTCACATGCATGAGTATTTTATTTTTGATAGTATTTATGGTTTTTGGTATAACTGAAAGCTGTGACAAGATATTTTCAAGTTTATAAATTTAAACCTTAACAGTAAATATATAATGGAAATATTGAGCAATGCTCACATGCAGAATTCATGAGCAAACATACATTATCTTTTTTTTCTTCCCTTATAGCATAACCTCTGTGATCTTTAAGAATATGAACAGTATGACTGTTGTTAATTTTTTTGGTTTATGAGTCTTGTTTTTCACTATTAGTTCACTGCACATGAATTGGGTCTTATTTATTAGATAGATTAGAGAGAATATATATAGTGCTAATAATCCTTTTTTGGAAATGCAATATGTTTATATATTTTACCTGTTTTTAAATTTACATTTTGTAGGTATATTTTTGAAGTTTATTCTCCAACATCTCAAAAGGTTGATCTTAAAAATCGCATTTGCAGTTGCAATCAATGGAAAGCAACAGGTTTTCCTTATGTGCATGCTTTGAAGTGTATTTCTTTAACCAAAAATTCTGTTTATGAATATATTGAGAATTACTTTACTGTTGAGTATTATCGAGCTTCGTATTCACATTTGATCAATCCTATTCCAACTTTTGATAAGGAAGCAATTGAAGCTAAAGAATCATCTATTGTTCTTCCTCCTAAGCCTGTTCGTGGAGCTGGTAGGCCTAGGATGAATAGGATTGAAGGGGCTGATTTTCATGCTAAGCAAAACAGATGTGGAAAGTGTAAAAAAACTAGGACATAATAGAAGGAGGTGTTCTTTGAATAATTGAGTTGATTGTTTTAGTTCAATGTATTTGATTGGTTGTTCTATGAATACTTTGAGTTGAATAATTGAGTTGATTGTTTTAGTCCAAAGTATTTGATTGGTTGTTCTATGAATACTTGGTTGTTGTATGAATACTTTGAGTTGAATATTTGAATAATTGCATATGTTGAATTGGTTATGATCTGATTTTGATTATTTTTGGTTGTATGCAATTATTTATGTTTAACTGTTATTTGGAATACAATGTTGTTAGTTCTGTTAAAAAAGATAAATTGATATTTCTTTTCAATTCTTATGTATAGTCTGTTTTTTGTTATTATATGTTACTGTAGTTATTGTGTCTATTCTTAAATTATAGTCTTTTCTATTCATGAACTCCAACCGTGACGCTGGTCACTACAAGAAAATCAAAGTGGTATCAAATAGGACCAGTTTTAATAGCATAATCCAAATCTGCAATGAGATATTCTATATCCTCAATGCCAACGGATATTCGAACCAAATCATCTGTAAATCCACGAGTTTCGCGCACAGCAGTAGGAATACAAATCAAACAGAACAACTGGAGATAAGTATGACTAGTATATTGCTACCTGAAACATACTATCAATAAAAGTGTTATTCTTATGTATAGACTTTTTAAAAGAGCATACACGGAATTGTCAATAAAAGTGATAGAACATACTGTCAATAAAACATAAATGCATTTATCTTTTTAACAGAGCATTAAAAACATTAGTCATTACAAATTCACTATCAATTACCATAATTTCATTATCAAATTTAAAATCAGTTGTGTAAGTACTTGCTAGTTAACAATATACAAAAGCAACATAGACTGAAGTGATTATGTACTTAATATTTCATTTGACAGATGCATTGGTTCTAGACAGTCTTGCCTTCTTGGTTCACAATATCATAACAGTTTGACGATACATCCCATGGTACTTGGCGGACTAGAGATCGATAGCCTCTACAATCGGGGTCGTAGCATTTTTGATAGTAGCCACCCCTTTGGAAATCAACAATGTACATAACATGATTACTTTTATGTTCTCCAATTCGTTCACAATATCGACTTCTGGACATGCTATAAATTATGTAGCCATGTGCAGAAAACCAGTACCACCTTCTGATTTTACCCGAAACATTTCCATGAGAGGAAAAAGATGAAATTTTATCATCCAAAGCTGGAAAGGGAGATTTTCCTGAACAATAGGACTTAGGTATATTGCTTCCATAACAAGTAATGACTTATCTCCCTCGGTGTAGGTGCTATTATCATTGACCTCAGATTCAAAATGAAGAATTTTGCAACAGTCCAGATCCATTTTGCACTCTAATAGCTTATCAAAATCAGCATCTGTTCTGCAAATAAGTGATTTGATAAACACTTGTTCCTCATTCAGATTCTTACATCCAAAGCGTCCGCTTGGCAGGAGTAAAGCATTCTTCTTTGCTTTTGATGAGAAAGGAAGACGAAAACAACGATTACGGGTATAAACTCCAGTATCAACAAAAAGAAGCTCCGTATTGTCTGATGAGCTTGAATCTTTCTTGATGTATAGTTTTTCAAACTGTGGATCACTTACTCTTAAATTTATTATACATGAGCATACCTCATAGATGAATGCTCCAACATGCGAGTTTTCTTTGAAGGCAATATTTGGGATATGAATGATCGCATGTCGAGAGAACTTTTCTTCAGTAGATGAATCAAGCTCTATAACCCAATCTTGATTTCCCTGGATTTTGTATTTGTCATTTAGCACTTTGAAGGTGATAGATATCAGAATATCTACCATTTCATCGGCATTTTTTCCAGCGTTAATCTTTTTATTGAACTCCAGATCATAATACAAGTGGCAAGGCAGTCCCACTTGAATAATCTCATAATGGTGGCGTAACTTAGGATTCATGGTTTTGTACCTTCTCCAGAACTCATCATATGTAGAAACAAGGAACCTTCTTTATGCAGTCAAATGATCTTGGTAGCAAAAAACATAAGTGTTTGCATGTGTTTGGACAAATCTTAAAGCTTCTTCTTGTCTAGGAAAATTAGCCCATACTACATCCTTTTGCTGTGTAGAACAACGGAATTAGAAAACATAATAATAAATATAAAACTATAAATTATCAATAAAAGATAAAAGGATTTATCTTTCTTAAAAGAGCAGTAGAATCATATTTTGGATTACAAATTCATGATCCATATTTATCTGAATAACATCATCAAATCAACAAAGCCATTAGAAATTCATTATCAAATTCATCATCAAATTTTCAATATCAGTTACTACAAATTCATCATGTAATTCATCAGTAAATTCAAATATACTCCCTAAAATCTATGATCAATTTAGTATCAGCCATTACAAATTCATTATCTAATTTTTAACATCACCCATTAAAATTCATCTTCTCATTCATCAGCCATTACATTTTTATGGGCTGAAGAAGAGCTGCAAAACTTGTCAAGCTAGTAGTATGGTCCGTCGGAGAGTATTTGTGCGTCTACCTGTGCTCTGAATGCATTAACTTGTTCAAGACTAATTTTTTCTATAGTCTGCATTCCTTGTGCTATTTTTTGCGTGAACATCATCACAAAAATTCCACAGTCGTACCTGTATTTCTGAAGTTTAGTACTTTGAATATAATGATAAAACAGATTATCTTTTCTTTATTTTGATAATGAATTGTAATTAGTATTATGTTTATCTAAGTAATTGTATGTGAGTAAATAATATTATCTAATTGGTAATATGTGTGTAGGTAGTTATTGTGTATCGTGAATTTTTGTATAAAATTCTGAACTATCTTCAAAATTACCCATTGCTTTGTTGAGCACAGTCAACATGTTTAAGCACTGAATTTTTGCTGAGAATTGTTTTGTGCCCTTCTACTTGTAGCTCTTTGTTTAGGTAGTTTAATGCTGATTTCTGCAAACAGTGAAGGAAAATTAGAATAAATATAAACACATTTATCATTTTTACTTTTTGTGTATTTTTACTTACCACATTAATGGCAAATTTTGTATGTCCACTTCTGCAGGTTTTTGGTCTCATAGTCAAGTGCAGAGAGTCGTAGTGGTTCCAAGTGCATTCTCCAACAACTAGTTCAAGCAGGCTCCAATGTTCATTGCCATGTATTGGGAATAATATGTTACAACATAATGGATCTAAAAGTGTTCTTTTCATAAAAGGATTGAACATTTTTTTCTTGATATTTTCCAAGCTTCCATCCGTTGCGCTTTTCTGTAAAAAAATTGTTTTAGAAAATTTATGTTGTAACAAAATTTTAATTTGAGAATATAGTTCACTTACTGTCATAGTTTTTTTTTTGAGTTCATGGGAATCTTTAAGATCATGGTATTCATTGATACTCACTAAAGTAAACCACGCCGTATGTCTACCCCGCTTTTATTTAGTCGTCGCACACGGATGCTTAACGTTGAAACTCCCACTGATGGTTTGGCGTTGGGATTCGAACCTGCCCGGACGCAGTCCTTTGGTTCCCATCTCCCAGCTCCCAAACCAACCGAGCTACGAACGGCGGGTACTTACTGTCATAGTTGTGTTAACATAGATAATGCTATTGCTTTTTTCTAGTTGCTTTGTTTTTCGGAACCAAAACCAATCAATGATCTACATTTGAAAAATAATATGGATAAAGTATATAATTTATAATGAAGGAAAGTTTAGTTTGTTGTACTTACTTGACCATAAATACTTTGTTGATAGAGGAGGTCTTCTATCATGAATTTTGTTATGGTGATGAAGTTTTCATCATCACAACTAAATGCTTCGTTGCTGGAAAATTGGACGGTTGTTAATAAAAAAAATTAAGTTTAGTACGTACTATGTTGTTTGCATTTGGTAGTAAAACAAAATAGAAGCCTTTATGGAAGTATGTATTAAAAGTTAAAGATAATTTAATTTATCTTTTTTAGTTTTGTTTAGTTTTTGTTTATTTTTGAGCAAGTGTGTGAGTGTACAGTAGTTGACAGATATACTGATAGTTGACCAAACTAAAACAGAACCAAAACAGTACTAATAATTAATTTAACAGATTGTTGATATATAGTTTGTGTGAGTGAAAAGTAGTTTAATTACTTACTTGTTTCCTCCCAAAACTTTGAAAAAAAGTTTTACGTTTTGTTATTGTTCTTCAGTTAGATGCTTCATGAGTGGACACTTTTCAACATTCTTTTGCTTCTTCTTTTTTTTGTTCTTTAGGACTGACATCTTCAACAACAATTGGTTTTTCTGCAGCAATTTCTTCACTATCTTGTTTGATATTTTCAGATTTTAAACCGTCTTCGGTTTCTAGAATGCAATCTTGAGTTTCCATCAAATCAAAACATGGAAAGTTAGCAGAACTATTTATGTGCATCATACCAACTATCTTTCTTTTATTCGTACCTTTGTCAGCTTCACTTTTTTCTTTGAAATCGTTTTTTTTCTCCATATTATGCTCTTTAAAATTTTCCAGCTTTTGAAGTTTCATTTCAAGATTGTGGAGTCTTTGTTCAGCCAGTTGTCTTGAATGTTGTTCCTCATTCAGTTGTTCTACCATACTTTTCATCTCAGCAGATAAAAAGTTCACTTTCCTCTCTAACTCTTTTATGCTACTAGAGCAGTCCGTAGCATATTTGTCATCTTCCAACCCAGTATATATTTTTTTTGAAAAAAAGTCTTTTTCATCTTTAGTTACATTTGCAAATTTCTTTAAAATCTGCATGGAAGGTATTTGAAATTAAATTTGGACATGTAATATCATTGAATTACTATGAAGTTAGAAATCAAAAATTATTAAAAATATACAGGTAAGAAATTTCAGACACTTGATAAATGGATACAACATGTAAGCATATTCATATGGAAAGGAGAGAAGACCAGGAAAATCTATAATGCACACACAATAGTCGTTACGTATAAATATAGATATGTAATTAACTAACCTACAAACTACATAAATTTAGAACACTATCCCTATTAAATAACACACATATAAACATATGTACTCGTGTAATTTTGTTTATCAACAAATATATATAGTTCATTATGTACTTAAATCATTTTCTGTAAAAACATATATGCTTTTATCTTTTTTAACTAGGGTTTAATTTAGTTGTATATTTTATGTAATAAATTTAATATATGAGTAAATCAAGAAAAATGTTTAATATGTATAACTATATATCAAATATAAGTAAGGCCTAACTTGTTATTAAATCGTTTACATTAACAAATAAATGTTTTTATCTTTTATAGCTTTTAAGCATGGTAAAATTAAAACTTAAATCTGTTAACAGAATACATAACATCATTGGAAAACCACATTTAGTGATGTAAGCAGTAATGGGTTTGCAGGACAAGGAGTTGATAAAAGGTTGTTTGGTTGAATTTGGTTGAGTTCTTGAATTTATTTAAGTGTTTCAAGTAGCATGTGGCTGGTGCAGCAATTTGTTGTTCATTCAGTCAGGTTGTAGACAAAGATGAAATTAGGTGGTGAAGAGGAGTAGTTTGTGGTTGAATGTGGGGTTGATATATTGCACCATTTACAAAGTTTGAATAGCATTGTTCAACAAGTTTGAATTGTATAGAACTGTGGAGTTTGGCAGAAATTGAATGTGGGGTGTTCGTGGTGATTTTCTGGTGGTTTGGTAGTGATGCTAAATTAATTATGAACTGTGGAGTTGGGCAGAAACTGAATTGTACTTAAATCATTATGTACTTATGTATATGATTTTGTATATCAAGAAATATATATATATAAAAGTAGCATACCTTATCATTGTCTATTTCGTCGAGGTCCAAATCTTTTAATTTTGACAAGTCCCATTTTCTCATCCTCGGGATTTTGCTTTCCAAATTTTCTTTTTCATCGATGATTTGCGCTATTTCACAAAACCAATACTGCCAATAAGACCATACAAATAAGCATTAACATTTAACATTTTTGTAAAAAGCATTAGTATAAATATATTTATATTTACTTAAAGTTTTTAAATCATACCAATAAGACCATAGTACATACAGGTGTGCTTCTTGGATTAGCATAGTATTTTTGAACATTTTTCATGACATTTTCGCATATTGCTCTCGGCCAAGAGATCGAGTTCAATTTTCTTAAGTTTAACAGCTTTGATAAGAAGCCCCACTGCATGTATTTCTGATTGGTAGGAAAGAAAAAAGTAATAATCAACAAGAGCAACAACAATTTGACTAAATCTGCATTCCCATTTTCTTCCTCTATCATTTTTTTCAACCATCTTGTGACTGTCTTCTGGCTAATTATGTCATTTTCTTCGAAATTTGTAGTCAGAAACTCTGAAAACTTTCCATTGTTGTGGCCTTATTTGAAGTTGATATCAGAAACAAGTCCTCTTCAGATAAACGCATTCCAAATATAAGGCTAACTTCTTCAGGTGTGATTTTCAGCAGTTTGTTTCCAATTTTGAAAGCTTTTTCTTTAATACTGAAAGAAGTAATTATTTGGTCTAAATTTGAAGCGCTTTTCCGTATGTTTTGCCGTTCTATACCATTGGTGAGAAACATATTAAAAAAGTTTATGAATGGCGTTCTGTTGATATAACTTTTTGCTTCAGAAGATAGAATGTTTTTTTCCTTAATCGTCATCATAACTTTGTACACAGCATCTCAATTACATCCGTATATTCCACTGTACAGATGTTTTTTCTGTCTTTTCAGTCTGTTTTGAATCTCATATTTGTCAACATCATCTGACTCATCTGTTTCAATATTTATTTCTTCAGAATCATAATTTGCTTCAATTAGTTTTTCTGAAATTGTTCCCTCGTCATCTGAGTTTGTTAGATGTTCTTTTTCAGACATTTGTGAGATTTGCTGTGTTGGTTCAGCTTCATCCTACATTCATGAAAATAATATCATTAATTGGGATCCTACATTTATTTCTTCATATTCATGAAGATAATATCATTTTGCTCAAGAATAATAATGCACATAAATCAAAGCAATATTATCAAAAAATATCCTACTGCACAATAGTCTGTATAAAAAGATAGTATGGTTTATCTTTTTAATTATTTTGTATTTTCTTGGGATTAAAATATTTTTTGTCAATGAAGAATTGTTAAGTAGTTTGTATACAGTAGTGTTAATAATGTAGAAGCTAGTGAATAAAATGCTAAAAATATGGTCCATAAAAAAATATGCTGCAAATTCAATGGTGCCCTTAAACCCTATTGATTATAGAGGGATTTACATTTCCAATAAGTATTGACAGTTAATGTATATAACAAATATGTAACTATAAACAGATATATATATATATATATATTTACATTTCCAATAAACCCTTTTGTTGAGTAACTATGTAGTACTAATGGCTATTTTTTTTATTCTTTTCAAAGTATAGAAAGGTAATCCGCTTTATCTTTTTTAGTTGTTTAAGTAATGGTCATTTAGAAATCTGAAAACTTAAAGAGAATGAAACACAAAATAGCCATCAGAATATTATGTATAAAAAAGATAAATGCTTTTATCTTTTTTAACAGAGCATTAGAAACAAATTAGCCATTACAAATTGGTGATCAGTTATTAAAATTTCATCATCAAAATAGCCTTGAAGTAATAACAGGTACAATATGTATGATTGCAGTGCACAATGCAGACTCATATGGTCAGAGAATTAAGCTACAACATGAACGAATAGTCAGATTCAAAAGTGCAGTGCAAACAAGTGCACAACATACACATAAAAAATGCAACATGAAAACAACTCAAGATTAATTCAAATGAAGCAACCAAACCTGACTGAAGTGTTTAGACATTACATATATACATGTGTGAAACATCAAGTGAATATGCAACATCATGCACATTGAAACCAAAGTCCAATGCAGACATGTCGACAAGACGAGAATGCAAGTGCAGACAAACTACATGATCACTGACTGCATATAAAGCAACAACTGAAGTCAGTGCACATCAATCCAATACAAACTACTTGAAGTGAATGCACAAACATATATATATATATACACACACACACATATGTATATACACATGTATACATATATGTACTGACAGCATAGCAGACTAACAAAGGTAAACAATGCAAGCTCAAAAAATTTAGCTATTTTTTTTATTTAAAATATGAAATCTAGATTCCAATTTAATATGTATATACAAATTGAAGAGTACAACTAAATATTATAGGAAACATAAGTAGGAAAACAGTTACCAATGGAGTTGAAGATAATGATGTTCTCTTGCTGTGTTCGTTGCAGAAAGGACTAGATATAGGTCGTATGTTTATGCATTGATTTCCACCTTCATTTACGAATATGCAGGTAGTTTTTCGAATGAATAACTTTGATTTATAAGACCTTGTGTTCATCTTTACCCTGCATAAAAATTGTCATATATAATGAAATGTTAGAAAGAGAGAAGAATAATTTTTTTGTACTTAAAAGTTGATTAAGTATGTTTATTTCGCATAAATCCTTTAGGACAACTGCAATTGACTTAAATTCAGTATTTATTATGTTATATGTAGTAGCTGATATAAAAATTTATATAGAATTTATTCTATATTTTAATGTTTTAGATAAAAAGATAAATGCTTTTATCTTTTCCAACTGGAGTTTAAATTAGTTGTATATTTTTTCTAATAACTTTAAATCATGGTAAAAACAAAATCCTATCTAATAAGTAATTGTAATTATCAAACACAACTAGGGTTTAGCATGTAGTCTAAATATTTTACATTAATAGATATATACCTTTATCTTTTTTAACAGCTAAACAATAACTTGTTCAGTTTAACACCTAGGGTTTAGTATCATCTGCCATTGAATGTTTAGGTATGCTTAATTAAACAAATGTCGATTATGTTAAATTATAATAAGAACTAAAATACCTTAAATCTATTATAAGAGCTATTATCAGCATCGGTAAGAATGAATATTTAACTACGATTTATCATCTAAGTAAAACATTTACATCAAAATAAAATATAGCTTACTTGTTTCACATTTAAATTTAAGGTGATTGCAGAAATTGCTCGATGAAAGTATTTTAGTTTAAGCTGAAATCGATGAAGCAGAAATATTAGGAAGAGAAAATGGAATGGAAATTGATATAGAAGAAATCGATTTTGTTTCTAAGCCCTAGTTTTGTTTCGAATTGGCGGCAGATATGGATTAGCGAGAAGTAGTGGGTTTATTTTCGACCCGTGTCCTAGAAACTAATTATTTTGAACACGTGTCCTAGAAAATAGTTAGTTGATGCTAACGGGCCCTTATACTGAAAATCTCCTTTCCAAAATTTATCTCTCAAAATCATGTCATGTGTTGAATACCAAAAACTCATCTCAAAAGATGTCATCTTGAAATTCAAAATATTCATTTCAAAAGATCGTCTTCAAAAACTCATGTTAAGCGTTTACAAATATCAAAGCTCATGGCTTAAGATTCCATCACAAACTTTCATGGCAAAAAAAGTTTCTACTTAAGACTCTCATGTCAAAAATAATTATCACCGAAAAGTTCGTGTCAAAAATTCAACCAAAAATGTCTCATGTCAATATATTCACTTCATGAATAAATATGAAAAGCAAAGAAAAAATCCTAAGGAAGAAAAAGAAACATATTTTTGAGTTTTTCAATTTTTCTAAACAAAATCCTATGAAGTAAAAACATGTTATTTTGGATTTTTGACAAAAAAATGCAAGCTCTCCATATATGCATGAAAAATATTTGAGTGAAATAACTGTCAATCTATAAGATATATGTGTTATTAAAAATATTAGACTAAAGGAATCATAAAAGTTAAAAGTCATATCAGATGTCTTGACAAGAAAGAACAAATCACTCTATCACGATGCCACTTGTTATCTAGGTTTCCCATAGTGGCGAACAATGACCACTTGTTACTCTCGACGAGCTGGTGAACAATGGCACCTTAGAAACTAATTTTGCATCTGGTCTCTCATCATAATGTCAACCATGAATAAAACATCATCAAACAAGCATACTGCATACTGCATAATGTCAATCAAATTGGCTATAACTTTAGAATTGTTCAACAAAATCACTTATGTTAAATAGTAGCACGAAAACAAAAAAAACTCTCGAATATATGATTTGTTAATCATCATCCAAATTGATAAACATGGATCTTTCCATAAAGAGGAATATAGCAACCACACGTAACACAAAAATATTATCCTCATTTTTTTAACATTGACCATTGTTGTTTTGAAAAGTCAATCTTTTTTGAAATATTATTTTGAAATTTTTTAGTTCATTATTTGATCCATTACAGAACATTAAAGTTTCAAATATTCAAAATTACTAATATAAAAATTGGTTTTAAGTCAAAATGAAAAACTTGTCAAAAGTTATGTCCAAAATATTATAGCTTGTTCGAACAATTTAGAAACACTTTTCAAGTAATGTACGGATTGGATTATTGTTTTTCAAGGTTTTATGTATGAGTCAACGAATCCTCAAAAGATTAAAGTTATATAGTTGTCTTTATGTTTTCCAAAACTTCAAGAATTTCAAAATTCGGTGTTATGGTGTTCAAATTATGGCCGATTAACTACAGCCGCAATTCTGAGATGTTTATTAACCATAGTACCAATTTGAATGCATTTTATCAAATGTTTCTGAAATGAATTACCTAAAGCCCAAAGATTTAAAATTATAGCATTTTATATAAAGAAATTAAAAAAATCAACAGTTTTATAAATCAGAATATCATAGCAAAAATTATGATTAAAATACTATAGCCGTGTTAAAAAGTTCTGTAACATGTTTCAAACATTGTATTGAATTTTTTGCAATTATTCGGTGATTGAAGTTCATATTCAGAAAAAATCAAAGCATAAAACTTGTAGAATTTTCCACCTATTTTCCAGAACATATTAAAATTTTCAAATCGGAGTTTCAGGGCATAAGTTATGACAATTTTACTATCGAAGTGTTGGAAAAATTAAAACTCAAAACAAGGAGAGAACTAGAAAGTGGAGTTCATAGATCATACATTCGCTTACCTTTGAAGTTGCATTCATGTTTGACATATTTATCCAAAATGCATGGATCTCCACTTTGATTTTTAGACTGAGGGACATTGCAATTATCGCTCATCAAACATGTAGAACAACTCGAAATCAACTTCCATCAAAGTTGCTCCTTAGCTCGTCTTTGTATTTAAATTAGAAGAAGTGAGTGGCCTAGAGAAAGATGTAGGACTACATTTGTTTACATTTTGAAATATTTGATAGCCAACTTTGTTTGTATAGCAAACCATTAATGCAAACAGCTTGTCCTTAGAAACTCAAATTTGTTTGACTCGTTTATTTATATCCCTATTTCGATAATTATTATAACTATGTCTAATTCTGCCGTACTTCACACATTTGGAAAATACACTTTTTTCGTAACGGTGTTACTAGTCATTTGTTTATTATCAACACTTTTTTCAAATCCAAGTCTTTTTCTGTTATTTATAAAGAGTTGATTTTCTATAACATGTTAAACTATTTTTCTCCAGTGAATTTTTTTCAAAGAATCAACTCGAGTTCGTTAACTCTAAATTTTAAAAGATTATTATCATTTATTATATGAGAACAACGACTAATAGCATTCTCTCTCTTTTCAAAATTATTACTCTTTAAGATCGTATTTTTTTCGAGCTCTTTTATTTTGGTCTTAACTTCAAGTGTCATTTTCAAAAAGTTGGCATTTTTCAAATTCGAGCTCTTCAAAATCCTTGATTTTTTCAATCTACTTTTCCAATTTGTGATTCATTTGAATAATTAAATCACGTTTTCGTGTTCAAGGGTTTTGAAATTTTCTTTGATGTCATTTAGTTCCTTTTCAAAATTTGCACATTTATCACATTCAAAACTTTTGACCTTTTAAATCTTTTCAATCTCCTATTTTAGCCCATCTGGATTCATCTCGACTTTTCCAAAATTTTCTTTTTTCAATGTTTCACAACTTTTACATATGAAATTTTCTGACATCATAAATTTTTCGACTCTTTTGGTAAAATACTATTTTTTTTAAATTAGCTCGGTTTCGTTTTCCTAAAATCATAATTTCCTTTTCAAACTTTTGAAAATTTCCTTTAAAGCGAACAATTTTTTTTTTCATAGTTCAAACATTTTTCGCAATCAGAATTTTCAATTTTCTTAATGTTTTCAAGCGTCTCTTCCAATTTATCATTTTTTTAACACAGTTTAGATATTTTACTTTTCAACTTGTTATCTTTCAGTTCAAGATCATCAACAATTTTAGTAAATTTGTGACGCATGAGATCTAAATTTTTAAATGAAAAATCATTTATCTCGTCATCCATTGAGTCACCATCATCGCCATCTTCAC
The DNA here is from genome assembly GCA_030737815.1 of Allium fistulosum. Classification (NCBI taxonomy): domain Eukaryota; kingdom Viridiplantae; phylum Streptophyta; class Magnoliopsida; order Asparagales; family Amaryllidaceae; genus Allium; species Allium fistulosum. The sequence goes on from CM060901.1 coordinate 642,877,547, forward strand.
ATTCATCATCTGAATTGTCTCTTGTGAATCTCATCAAAGATGGAACAATTTTTGTGTCAGCTATAGTGAGTTCTTCATCATTGTTGACTTTTTCATCATATTTTTCACCGAAAGTGTTCCAGATTTCCTACGAGTTAAACAATGAGATATATAGTAAAATTTAGCTCTATCAGTCAAAGAAATAAGAATATTCATAACTTTAGCATTAAATGAAATATTATTCTTATTTAGCATATTACAGCTATTTTCAATGGTATCCCCATTTTAAAATTAACAAATTTAAAATAAACTTCCAATTTCAATTTTCAATTTAAAAAATCTGTTCCACCAAAAGTGGATGGACTTACTCTCATTAAATCTACAACTAGGGTGAGACATGATATCAGATTTTTTTAATAACCTACTCTGATACCACTTGCTAGGATCATACAATATACCATAGAGGGTAAAATATTTCATAGATAACCAGATAAAAAAATGTGAAAACACAAATGTGAAAAGTAAATGACACGCTGATATATTCAGCTTCGACCACTAGCCCGTTAGTGCCTACTTTTGCCTCTAAAGTTACTACTAGAATAATATATTTGAAGGCTTACAATATTGTAAACTCTTACTTCCTACTAACCTGAACATATTAAGTGTGCTATTATTGGCACTCAGATTTTTTCTTCTGACCACCAAAAATAAAGACCACCTTAAACAATTACATTTTCCTCTTTCTAGTACCAAATATTATTCTCTTCACGTGAATAAACGCCCAAAATTCAAAATGCTTATTTCTCTATTTCTTTCAGAATGAACACCACCATCTAAGAAAAAATGAAGAAGTCAAGTCGTTGTTAATAAGTCAGTAGCTCACCGTCTCTCAACAACCTATGCAGTTGTCAAGTAAGCATTCCTTTTTCGGTTCTTTTGTGAAACCCTAGATTTTCAAATAGTGGTTGAATTGGTTATGGTTGATTGATTTGTTGAAGAATCGAAAAACTCTAAACAACATATCTCCAATTGATTTGGTGAAGAAAACAGACTTTAACACATAGAAATGAAACTAATATCTTTGTAATCATCGAAATTAAAATTATCCGCTAAACCTTCACTTTTCATATTCTTTTATTAGGCAAAAGGAGATTTATTTATTTATTTTTATTTTTTAGTTTAATGTTTGGAATTTTTGAGAAATATGTAAGATATGATGAAAAGAGATGAAAGGTACAACGGGGATTTTCACTTCAAGGGCTAATTTGTGTGGGTAATAAGTTTTAAGGACACTACTTTTGAAAAATTAGTTTTAAGGACATTTTACAGGAAAAAGATAAAAGAATTTATCATTTTCAGTTATACAGAAATAATGCTTAAATGATTTATCATTTTCCTGTATAACTTAAAAAGATAAATGAATTTATCATTATCCTGTAAATTGTCCTTAAAACTAATTATTTAAAAATGTTGTCCTTAAAACTAATTACCTTGAAAATAAAAGCCCATAAACCTAATTTACACATATGTAATCCTATATCTTCGACCAAAAATAATTATCCTTTCTCCCACTTGACCGAGTCTTCTTGAAATATAAGGAAATAAACTTCCCACTTTTTTCAAAGAATAAACCATATGAGTGTCTCTCTTCCCAAAATACTATGGCTCGAGTACTTCAACTCTTCTTCTTTCTTCGAAAGTAATCTCACTTCACCACCAAAAAACAAATCCATGCCTAAAAAACTTGCTTCTTCTCCTATAGAAAATTAAGCCTCAATAATTTTCCCAGCCTTTAACTAAAAGCCGCCGCCGTTTGGAGATAAAGATGTGCCGCCTAATGCTTCGCTGCCTACGAATTCTGGCACCACTGCTCGAAGATGACACCACCACTATCCAGAGATGAGGTCGTCACCGTTGTTAACTTATCAGATCCGTCGCCATTGCATGAGATGCTACTGCCTGAGTTTGAAGCCATCTGGATCTAACTAAAAATTCCTAATGTTGCTCTATGGTTCGCCTCACGTTGAAGATTCGTGTTGAAGTTTTCATGCCCGAGATCTGTGTATGACGCTGTATCTAGATTAATGGGTTCCTATAGATCGAGATGTTGAAGGTGATGGCGGATATGATAATGAATAGTGGAGATTGCAGCTTTGGCCTTTCAGTGCCGAATATGGTATAGCTTAATGTTGAACTTGAGATATTGAAGTTGAGCTTCAATGTTGATTGGTTACATGTTGGTTTGAAAACCCTAATGTTCTTGAAAAAAATGCGAGTGGTTGTTGTTTAAACAGGTTGTTATGCCTATTTGTTGAAGGTGAGAGGTGTTCAAATGCCCGATAGATTGAAGTAGAGTTTGTCGTTGATTATCAAAATTGTGGTATTGTATGTTGAAGATGATAAGCTTGAACCTAATGGTGCTTGCAGAGATATGAAACACGAGAATGAATTGATGATATTTTATTTGAATCTATGATGGCAATTGTTTTATAAAAGTGATATTGTTGTGTGATGATGCTTTTTGAAAGATGGTGGTGAATTTTTTGTAATGATCGGATATTGAAGTTGCAGTAATAAATTTCTCTTTGGATCTAATCCTTTCAATCGAGCAGCAAACTTCAAAATATATAGCAATATCGATTAAGGGCTTAATATTCAGTCTTTAAATATTCAGCCCTTAATGTAAAGACGCAGGTCCAACAGCTAGGGATCTATTTAGTAGACGCCTTACACTAGACGCCTGTTAAATAGGTGCCTAGATCTTAGGCGACTATTTAATAGGCGTCCAAGCATCATGTGACTATTAAATAGGGACCCGATGTTGGACACTTATAATGCTACCTCCAACCCCTTCCACCCTCATAATTCTATTCAATGTTTTCCTTTTTAATAAAAAAGAAACATTGAAATGCCACCTTGGGTTACCAAAATTGCAATAAGTACCATTCGACAATAGAAAGAGGACCTAGTTGGTCCACTTCACATTGCTCCTAGCTCGAGATGACCATTCACGATTTACTGATTTTGCACGATCTATCCAAGGGATACACGCATCGCATGTGAACAACTTTGGATGCAATCGAGGTATAATTCTAAATATTAAATAACTATTAGTACTTGAATGTTACGTTAATCGTCTATTAATCATGAACTATTGTTTATTACATAGACTCATTAATTACCCAGTACATTAATCGATGCTATCTCTGTCGTACATTAACAACAAATAGTTGTTGATTTTTTAGTCCCAGTACGTCAGTTGTCGGGATAGTTGGTCAAAGTGTATAGCATAGTACTACGATGTACTTCCTCGGGGTCTAGTAGATAGGCTGCAGACCAGTCCTTTTGCCTTTTCTTATCGATTCGACCGCCTCAGTCATTTGATCGTTCATTCATATCCTCCATAGTTAAGAGGAGGTAGCCCATGAGACACAGTTTTCATTTTTTAGATTTTGAGCTCGACATTACCCCTGCCATTTTTTATGTTGACTGAGTTTGAGATAGCAGGTCCAGATAGGTTGTCATTTCCTTTTGATTATTCATATGAGAGTCCTCATCTTTTCACCGTATATCTACCACATTTTGACGGTGGTCATGTTTCTTCCTGCATTGTTCCCCTGACATATCTACAGGAGTATATTACAACTTATATAGGTACCGATATTTTGAGTGATGCTATCTTTAGGGCATTTTTCATATGTTTATTTGGTTTGACCTTCTTTTCGAACCAAAAGAGTACTATTAGATTAGGGTATCTTGCAGTGATAGCTAATCCAGATCAGCTCCATACTATAGAATATGGGTCTTTTATACTTGGATGTTTGTACACTGCTCTTGATTCTTATGCTCTTGGGGAGGTGAGGTAGACATTTGACTTTTGGTATGTTTTACCATGCTGGTACTATGAGTGCATGGCAAACATGCATCCTTGCATTTTTATGATAGCTACGATAGAGTTAGGGGTATGCCCTAAGGGCAATTATGTAATCTGTTACATATATCTTACTCGTTAACCAATCTTGTTCGAAATAAATGTATTTTCTTTCTATTATATACTTGGTATAATATGAATATATAAATTTATCAATTTAACAAATGGTATGTTTTATGATAATAGTTACAAAGTGTTATAACCGTGAGCAATTTATCACAGTGAAACAAATATACCATTTTAAATGTTCCTAGCCAAGATGAGACTGGATATTGATTTATCCATTGAGACTAGAGTACGTAACGCTCTCCAAATGTTGAGTAGTGTTTTACTCATGATTGCTGGGGACACCAAGGGGTTACGTACTGATAGTTATTGGATAACTATGGATGACTCATTCAATAGTTTTATGTTGGTTAGTATAACTAAGGTAAAACAGAGAATATCGATGTGACTAATTTACACAGTTCTCTCATCTTGAGAATAAAGTTGATATTCAATATGGAAGCTCTGCTTTGATTATAGTTAAATCATGGCACGACGTCCATCGAACAACTATAGTTGGGTCGAGTGGAAGCATTGGAAGTGAAACACTATTGAATAGAGGATTTGCCTCCTCGGTTATATGAAGTTAGTATCACGATCAACTAAAGTCAACTCAAAGTCAAAGTCTCTGACCAGAGCATTTTCATTAATAATAACCATTATTATTGAACCAAGGACTTTGTGTTTGGACTATAAAATTGAATGTGGATGATATTGGAATTTTGACCATTACAAAATTCCATAAATCCAAAGTGATATAGTTTTGACGAAGAGAATTGATGTAAATAATTTTCACAATTAGGTACCGCTTACAATAAGTAAAATTAGATTTTACCAAAAGATGTGTTAGCGATAAGTTCGGCCAAAATATCACACCACTTGTTAAGTGACATGTGAATGTTAATATTCGAATAGTTCGATATTAATTGCTGACTGAATTTACACATTTGAGTCGCACAGTCGTAATGATGAATTCCTCGAAAAACCACGTGTTTAATTAATTTATAAAATGTTGTAAATAGATTAAATTAATTGATATTTGAGAAATATTAATTATTATTTATTTGATATTTGGAAGTTTTTTATAATTATTCTAATGCATTTATAAAAATTATATTTGCATGCATTGATATATGATATCGATGTAATTTAAAGATAATTGCATGAAATGATTTAAGAAAATTTTATGACATTTAATGACATGTTTAAGGAAATTTTATGTTATTTGATGACATGATTTGTAGAAATTTTATGTCATTTGATGTCATACGGGTAAAGAAAGGATTGAAGAGAGAAACAATCAAAGGAATTAATCAGGGAAGTTTTAATTAAAGAATGGAAAAAGTTTCATTCTTTCAAATAAAACATATTCTCTAATTCATTCTATATGTACAATTCATTATTTCATATTCATTCTTTTTCTTTCTTTCTTCCTAACTTTTCATGGTAGAAGACAAAAAAAATAAAATTTTCAAAATCTTTCAACTCCAAATAAAAAATCTAATAGAATAAAACAAAAGCAGTTTATCCATCTCTTACAAGGATAGGATGGGGAGCTTGAAGATCTGAGGAGATATCATCGTTCAAGGTGTGACTTCTAAGCAACATCCTAAGGGGAATTCATTTTCAAGGTGTGTTTCAAGGCTTTGGGTAATAAGATACATTTTTCTCTTATAGATAATGATATTTGATGTAATGTCTGATGAAAGAGAAATTTTGACTATCATAATTTGTATGTACATAGCATTACCTCATTTAATTTGAAAATTGTTTATGTAGTTCGAATTGTTTGTTGAATGAATTGATTGGGGATTTTATTTTAATAAATCAAAACTAAAATTTGTATATGTTTAAATACAATGTTCCTTTTTTTGGAACTATGTTCTAAACATTCAATTTGAAGTCTAAACTTTAGCTCTAAAATTTTGTATGTTCAATTTGTCATTTGGGTTCTTATTTTGTTAAATTTTGTATGTAATGTGAAAGTTTACATGTATGCATTTTGTGTTTGTATTATATTAGAAATTATAAAAAAGGACGATATTTTGACAATAAATCTAAAATTTAAATTGATTTCTATAAATCATTAATTTGTACTAATTAAGGAGATTTTGTTGAATCTTACACACACACAATTAATGTTTTGACAATAAATATACTTTTAAATTGATTGCTATAAATTTCTAATTTGTATTAATTAGAAAGGCTTGATTTAATCTCATACACACACAATTAATTTTATATGTATGTTTATACATATGCAATTTATTACACGTATTTTATATTGTCAAAGTATGATTAGATTTCTTTCCAAAAAGAGGAAACAATTTAAATGAGGCAATAATATATACATACATATGTTTTTGACCATTTATATCCTTCTATTGTGATGCTTATTAATTATCATTTATCTACATTAATTAAGTTTATGAAATGGGAAATTGAAACAATCATCCTTGTTACCCTTTATTAATTTCTCATTTTTCCTTTATGTGATTAACTATCCATTTATTTTTGTTTATATGTCAACATACTTGTCATCAATTGATAGCACCTATCATATGTTGTGTAGGATCATTTTCACCCTAGAGGGGGTGAATAGGGTGATACTAACAATTAATACGGAATTAAAAATAAAAATAGAAAGTAATGCAATAGAGATCACAAAAAGTTTTACCCAGCTTCGGCAATAACCTGCCTATGTGCTGCCCCCAAGGTTTCTACTAGAAATTAGATAATCAAATGCTTACAAACACACGTAAACTCGCGACACCCGCTAACTCGATTAACCTAACTCTAAGCTCAAAACCCTGCCACAACTCAGCCACTGAGTTGCGACAAACTACGCCCCGTAGTTTGTACCTAGTTACACAACTAGAATTTTACACAATTTTAAAAAGGAAAATTACAAATGAAAATAAAAAATAAACAAAACCCTATTTTTAAATTTGAAGCCCAATACCAAAAATAAAAGCCGGCCCAACAAAAAATAAATTAGAACGACGGTCTCCCTTTTTGTGGCCAATTCCTTTAGCTCTTCAAAAAAATTAGGGTTTCTGTTCAAAGTTGAAGCCTCTGCTTAAAATTGATTTATTGAGGAGGAGAATTCGCTTTGATGTGCTTCTTTAATCAACTCCTAGCTTTGATTGCATATGGTTGCTTCAATTTTGTCGAGCTCGAATATTCGATATGTGATTTTTCCCCTTTTCGATTTTGATTATGCTCGACTTGCCTAATTCGAGTTTTGGATGTGTTTTTGATTTGTTCTACATAAGCTCTGATTTTGTCTCGAACGCAAATGAGTATTTGCCGATGATGAAATTGGGTTAAATAGGGATAAATTCCATAAATTTTCGTTCGTATATTTTGGTTTTAATTCGTCAATTACTTTGTTCGACCATTTGATTTTTGCTTGAACGATTGTGATTATTCTGACTTGTTCATCTTATCATCATTTGAATTTGCTTTCCGTTCTTTACTGCCTTGACTTGTTCATCGTTCTCTTCCAGATTGTATTTGAATTTTAGATATATTTTGACTTCGGCATTTTTATTTTAGATAATCTTGACTTGATAAAATCTGACTTGTTCACATGTTCCATTTTTTGTGACATTATTCAAATTGCTTCCTTTTTTTAGCTAAGACTGGTTCATGACCCACGACTACTTCATCATATTTGTTGTATTGTGATTTGGTCTGGGTTGATAGACTTGGTGCCTTTGTATTCTCTGAAATATATATGTGAAGTCTAGTTGCTTTGTTATCATGGTCTCGTTCCATATTTTCATGTTGGTTTCCTCGTGCAGTTGTCCCATTTTAAAATCTGGTTGTTCCATTTGTGCATACTACTGTCTGGTTCCATATTGAAGTCCTCATGTGTACATCAATGTCTGGGTTGTTCCTGACCATTTCATTGAACTTGTACATTTGGAGTCTAGTTCAATTTTTCTTTGCACTTGTACATTTTGTTTTCATTTGAATGCTTGTATACTTCCATGTTCTTATGCCATTTGTTGTCGTCTGCATTTGCTCTATCTTTTGTGCATGTTTATGGGAACTGAACTGATGCATGTTGTTTTGTTAATGTGCACTTGTATTTGCTGAACTACTTGTGCTCATTGATATGCATCCCTTTTGTAGCTTGCTTGTACACTGTCCATTACTTTTCCCTGCACATGTACACTTGTATTTGTCTCTGGTTGTATACATACCTAAAGTCTCGTCTGTGTTGAGCTATTTGCATGTATTTATGATAGTCTAGACTTGGAGTCCCTTATGTTCAGTCTATTGTGTGTCACCATGATGTCTTTGGAATCTTGTTTCACTTGAAATCAGGTTTGGTGTGTGTTGATATACATCTGCACTTAGTTGTTGCTTCTTTGTAGTTTGGTTCCAGTGTGTTCATAGCATTGCAGTCTGGTTCATTGTATACATGTCTGGTGCATTTGAAACTTTGAACTGTAGTCATGTTGCATATGTATAGAAATGGTGTCTGTATTTGCATTGCTTCTGTCCTTTGTAGTCTGATTGAAAGACTGCTATCATGTTGCCTTTGAACTCCTGGTTGCATGTTGTTTTCATGTTCTGGTCCCATGTTCCAATGTTATTGTAGTCTGGATTCATTGATGACCCTGTCTAGTCTGGTCTGGTTCACCACTTTGTCCTGTTGTAACTGAACTTGTACTTGACCATTCTGTGATGTTTTGTTTTTGTATTGCACCTGAGTTGAATCCAGCCTAGGCTTGGGTTTGACCTTGTGCTCACCTGTCCCTGCTATTTAACAAGCAAATATATCGGTGTGCACGACTTTATGGCATGTATAGTGATACACTGTGCATGTCACAATTTGTTCGTGTAAGATAAATTAAAAAAAATAACGACGAACAACCCAAATAACTGAGGCAAACAATATTTTCAAAACACAAACTTCATTTTGCACTGCAAAATATTTCTTTTTCAATTTTACTGCGTCAGTGTTTATTTTGCAGATAGTTCAGATGCTGGATACAGGTTGGAATAAAGTTGAAGATCAAATACGAGTGATGAGTGAATTATGTAGTGAGGTGAAATTATAAAGTGAAAATTGTATTGTAATTGAAGTTGTATTGTAATTGAAATTTGTATAGTGAGAGCTTAAATTTCTACTATTCGAATTTGTAATAAAATATCCGTTTGAATAAAATATTTGTTTGAATATGAATTCTGAGTTATTTATTTTATTCAACAAATATTTATTTAATTATGTGGAAAAATAAAATAGTACAATAACAAATACATTTAAATGAATATATATATATATATTTATGTTTATGTTTATTATCATCAAACAAAAATCATATACTAGTATATTCTACATATTGCACTTACATAATTTATACTATAATATATTTGTATATACTTACATTCATGCTATATACATGTTGCTAATTAATGACATTCATATAACCAATAAATTAGTTAAAGAGAGAGAAATGAAAGGTTTCTCTCTCCATATACATAATGTGTCCCCTCATTAGTTTAATAAATTAAGAGAAAGAAATGAAAAGTTTTCTTCTTTATATAAATTTATGTCCCATCATTAATTGAATAAGTAAAGAGAAAGGAAATGAAAAGTTTCATTATCTAAATAAATTTAATATGTAACCTTCACACACAAATATTTATATAGGAGTATATGTGATATACTCTAATTTATATTCACATTAAATTATAGTGAAACTTTATTTATGAAATAAAATAAAATATTGATCTTATTTAAAATAAATTTAGAAAAATTCTAAGTATATTTAAACTTCATAGGTCCATTAAGGATCCAAAATGGTAAATTTTTTGAAATTTACCCATTTCGTGGGTAGGCCCAGTTCCAACAAGCTAGCCATGCAGCGAAGACATACTTTCTATGCATGAGAGATGGGAGCATCTTCAGTTGGATTATCGTGTGCCTATGGAAGTTAGGCATGACTTGATGGAGGCCTGATCTCAGATTGATCTGAGGTGTAGGGCTAATCTTTTATGGGCATCACGGGCTTCATATTGGATCGCCATGACACAGACTGGCCAGATGTATGATGGTCATTCTCTTTTTTTGCATATTACTTCTATAGATGGAGGATTGTTTTACATACACCAGCCTTTATTCCAATTTGGTATTTGGGAGACAGATGCTGGTATCAGATTACTGGATAGTTACGTATTCTTGGAGATCCATTATCTTACGATGACATGTTCGGCATACGTTTGACCATTGGATCGCAATATATACTTGGACTGAGATAGGCTAGATGGGTAGATGCTTCGACGTTTTTCCTTATCGATGGGGATTTTAACATATACTGGATTAGAGTTACTTCTCGACGCTATATGTTACCTGACTACACTCGAGGAGTGAACTCCGATCATGGCGGTCCACATCTACTCATCGGTAGAGTTCAGACACCTCCATTTTCTTTTGATCCCACTCCATCCCAATACTCTCGGTAGCATATAAACTTTAGTCTTTACGCCTAGTTAGATCATTTGATATCAGTGGTACTCTTATCGAGTAGTTGATAGTTTATCCAAAGGATCGGGATATCAATGGTATCCATATTGCTGGATTATACCCACCTTTCAACGTAATTCAATAAATTAAGAATTCATTGTACAATATTAGTTAAGTAGATGTATACTGATATATTATTTGTAATTACAATATGCAGGTAGGTTAGACGAGGATAAACAATATATTACTGCTATTTAGCATATGACACTAGTTCATACTCAAATGCTCAGTCAGCATGCTTATTAGGCGATGCAGACACAGATTGATGATTTGCAGGCTCAGCTGGCTGCATTCCAGGTTGATGATGGCAGCGCTACGGAATTTAGTGATGCAACAGACGACGATGATGACTTTGATAATTACGAAGACGATATTGCGCTACACATAGGATGACCATTGATTCTATTATTCAGAGACATGTGTATTAGTTCTATATTCTACTATTTGGACATTTGTTATGCTATTGTTTATATGGCCCTTATTGATTCTATGTTAAAATTGAGAAGACCACACTCTGAATTCTTTGTCAGCCACTTGTTAAATTTGAGATGACCACACTCTAAATTTTTTGTCCGCCACTTGTTAAAGTTGAGATGACCACACTCTGAATTATTAGTCTTCCACTTGTTAAATTTGAGATGACCACACTCTTAAATATTGTTGTCACCCATGCCTTGTTGCTACAGTTGAGTTGATAGCACTTTGAAATAATATTGTCCACCCATATCAGTCTGCTATAGTTGAGTTGACAATACTCTCAAATAATGTTGTCCACCCATGCCATGTTGCTATGCACATACCAATTTACTTATATAAAGACTTCAACATCCATCCCAAATATCACATTATAAGCTTCATTCTTTCTCTCTTAATAGAAAATTAAATACTAAAATGGATACTTCATCTTTCCTCAAATTGGTTATGACATTCGATAGTGATTCTGAAGAGGAAGATATTCTATGAGAGGAAGTTGAGGGAATGCAAGAAATAGTAGACTTATGTCATGAAGCTTATGGTTCCACATCTAGAAGACATGATAGATCAGTCATCGGTCGGAAATATATAAATCGTAATCAATTTGCCTTTCGTAAAACTCTCATGCAAGACTCCTTCAATCCAAATTGCATGTGTGGACCAAATATCTTTAGGAGAAGATACAGAGTGAGAAGAGAACTATTCTTGAGAATTTTGATAGGTAATCAAAAGAACAATAGATATTCTATTTATAAGTCAAACGCTTCAAAAACGCAGGGTCTTAGTGGTGAACAAAAAAGACAATTGCATTGAGGATGTTAGCATATGACACCCCCGCAGATGCACTAGACAATGCATACTGGATTGCAAAGGGTACTGCACTACAAACTCTGGACAAATTCTATCGGTCTATGGTAGATGTTTACGGCACTGAGTAACTTAGATCAACGAATGAGGATGATGTTGTGCGGATTACAGAAATGCACGAGGCATATGATAGCCGTCCGTGCTAGCAAGTCTCGACTGTATGCGTTGAAAATGGAAGAACTACCCCCAAAGCATACCATAAAGCTTACAACGGTAAAGAAAGAAGACCAACTATCATTTTGGAAGTGGTTGCTTCATACGATTTGTGGATTTGGCTTGCTTACTCCGAAGTGTTTGGATTTAATAATGACTTAAATGTTATTGAGAGTCACACTTATTTAATGATCTGGCACTTGGCCAAGTTACTCCAGTGATATTTACTCTTGGGAAAAACAAGTATGGCCATGAATATTTTCTAGGCGATGGGATTTATCCAAAGTGGAGCAGCATTATGAAAAAATATCCAAATTCGATAATGGCAAAGTGAGCAAAATTTGCTACGATGCAAGAAGGACAAATAAAAGATGTAGAAAGAGCTTTTGGCGTCTTTCAATCTAGATTTGCAATGATTAGTAATCTTTATTGATTGTGATCTCAAGAAAAGATGTCCACAATGATATTTACATTTATTATTCTACATAATATGATTATTAAAGACGAAAGAGATATACATGAAGAACATCATCACTACGAATATGATAGCGCAACACAAATGTCATACATATTCTTAGACGACGTTCTTAAAACCAAAGAAGCTTTCAACATTCACGTGGAACGTCAACTTTCATTTCGAGAAACACAACTTCATAATAGGCTACAAAAAGATCTTATGAATCATATTTGGAATTACTTTAGAGATTGTTAGTTCAATTTTACATTTAACTAATCATGTGTGTATGCATTTGCGTTGTATTCATACTTTAGTTAACGTATCAATTATACTGCATTTCCTTCAAAATGTTATTTAACTTAGGTACACACTTTGTATGAATGGAAACAAAAATAGTATAACATTAATTAAAAAACAAATACAACAGTTTTATAAGAACAAAAGGTACACTAAAAACAATACAAATTAAAAATTGATAGAATTAAAAAAAACTACAATTGAGGTAACCCAAGTATAATTACTTGTCTTTTGCACTCCATCCAATATTACATTTGAACTTCGTCCATTCCCATCAATTTTTTACCATAATCAATTGTTCTTGTTTTTACTGTTCAAGATCCAACTTTTGTTCCTCAATATCCACAAACTTATGTATTACATCAATCTTCTCCTGTGTTTGATTGCTTTTATCTCAATGTCTTCTTTCATGAATTTCATGAGCGGCGTTCACTTTAGCGCTCAAACTGGCTTCAGCCTTATTCTTTCTCTTTACTGCTTTTGCACCCATTGACCTATAACCTTCATCGGATCTATAGGTGAGCACATCCACCTTGTTTTCTCCCTCAAATTGGGTTTCTCTACCAGATGAATCTCTTGGACTAGACGAGTATGTTGATTTTGATGCTTTATCCTTTCCCTTCCCCTTTGTTTGAACATCTCTAAGGCTCTTTGCATTATCAGATCCACTTCGGTTGGCTTATCAGCAACTTATAACAATTCGGAAATTGACAATAATGTTGTTATTTAGCACCGTTTCCCTTGCAGAAAGCTTTATGAATTCATCGTTCGCCATTCTTTTCTGATAACTAAAAAAGAAATAAATCAGTAATAAGATTATATACTAACAACTAATAAATCAAGAAACGTACCAAATTCTCTTTGCCTTCCATTCCACTAGGATTCTCTTTCTTTATTTTACAAATCTACGATTCATAAAATTGAGTTTGGCGATTGATTTTTTCCGAATCGACCTTGAATCGCCGATAAAGAACGTGTTTTTTTAGATGCTTTATGTTGAAAATATTCATTATTTTCTTCCAAAATTTATCACCGCTTTGTTCAGTATCCCTTATCGAGTCATTGCATATAATGACAGTAAATGTTGCACAGGTTAAAGTCCTCGTTGTTTCGCCATAGGTTGGATGAATGTTGGCTCAAAGGAGTACTATGTTGTTGCTCATTATCTTCTTCGAAAACATAGTTTTAAGAGCGCAAAGGATGCGTAAACTTTGAAAATGGCGAAGATATTATGAAGATCAATTTTGATTTGGAAATAACGTGGTTTAGAAGAGGAAATAACGAAGGATTTGGTGTGAATATAAAGATTGAAAGTGTGATGTTTATGAAGTTAGGGGAGGAGAATGTAGCCGTTAAAAGAGAGCCGTTGGGATGGTACCCGTTAATGCTTGGGTGCCTATTTAATAGGCGCTTACACTTAGTTGCCTATTAAATAGGTGCCTAAAACTAGACGCTTATTTAATAGGTGTCCAAGGATAGGCGCCTATTAAATAGAAGCTCGTGGTCTATTTAGAAAACTAAATTAGCCATTGAAAATTAGCCTTTATATTACGTTGAACCTTCACTGTTGGAGTGAGATTTGCAAACTTCGCTGAATATTAATAAAGGGCTATTAGAGACGCCCTAAAGAAAAATCCAGTGATACAGACAGAAAAAACTTGAATTTGAACGATTACCTGAATAGTGATATTATTATTTTGAATGCTTCTTTGCTTTCGGCATGGACTGAGTTTGAATAAGATTCTCTTATCCAATATATTTATCGTTTGAATAATTTGAGTCCAAAAATGTAGAATGTGAATATATCTCATATATATATATATATATATCTTCAACATTGTGATGTTGTTTCTCTTATGTTCGAATCACTTGGAAAATCTTTTGTATACATATATGAAATCAATATTTGTTACCGAAGTTTGTGCATCCTGTAAAATCACAATACTAAATAAGCATTAAGTATAATTTATGTTTACTAATATTAAATTAAAATTAATTGCAATATCTCACAGTATTTCTATTTGGATAATAACAAGCATATATTAAATTCTATAGATAAAGTGCAATTGTGTTTGTTATGTGATATAAGTATATCATACATATAAGAAATAATAGGTGATAGTTGATTGAAATTATGCTTTGGTGATTTTTTTAAATGTAACAAATACTAAAAATAAAATCAAATATAAAAATATATTTGTTATCATCAAACAAGACTGTACTTCACAAGGACCGCGAGATCGGTGGATCTCATAGTCGAGATTCAAGTGGACAAATATGATCCAATAAAGATTATCAAAATTGGTTCTCAACTCAACTGGAGGATGAAGAAGGAATTAACTAGGTTTTTTTAGAGTGAACCGAGACATGTTCCCGTGGACCCATTCTGACTTGTTCAGGATTTCGTCCAAAGTTGTGTGCTATGCACTGAATTTTAGCCCAGCATTTGTGCCTGTGGAGCAGAAGAGATGCAGTTTAGAACCAGAGATATCAGATGCATTAAAGGAAGAAGTAGATATGTTGTTGGCCAATAACTTTATTAGAGAAGCATTATACTTGAAATGGGTAGCTAATCCTACGACGGTTAGTGTTACGGGCAAAATTTCCACATTCTACGAACAACGACAAATGATTAAACCGGACTAACTGAATAATAAAGTAATGGATACAAACGCTAGGGGACCACCACGAGATGCTAAAGTGGGACTCTACAAAAGAGATGGCTAAGAAATGGAAAAAAGTCAACTCATCCCCCCGACCCCATAAATGATCCACCGTTCAGGTATGGTCCGTTATAAAATTAGATCATGTCTCACTTAATTAATTAAACTCGTTTGATTAATTCATACCCGCATACATTTTGGGCCACTAATGATAACAAAAAATAACATAATTAATTAATATAACCATTATATTACTTCTCAATAATAATAATTTATAACTTATATAAATTATTCCAATAATTATTCTCAGTTGAAAACTGAGAGCGGCAGTTATATAACTCCCAGGAGTGAACTTAGTCATGAGTAATATTTAAACAATCTAAATATTAAAGCATGTACGAACCTCGCTGAATTATAGAAGTTTGACACGAATTCAGTTGCTTATAGATTATCAAGATGAAATCCAATTTCTTACCTATTAAAGTGACCCCTTAAGCAACGATATATTATGCATATTTTCTCTTTGTCGTCACTATCTCACTCAGATATCTAAAGCTCAGTCAACGGCCAAAACTCTACATATATCAGTATTTAATTGCGAAATCCAACACCGATATCCATGGTTCAATCTGATAACAATTATAGATTAACTGATTTGTTTTGGCCAAAAACTTTGACTTTGCATTGACAAACAATTACGGTGATACTAATCTTCTAGTCGAATAAGATAAATCCTCTTTTGAATATTGTTTCACTTCAAGTGGTTCAACTTATACCGAACTATGACTTTAACACGATCTATGATGTCGTGTGATTAACCGTAATCAAAGTATATTTTAAACACTTAGGAATCATGGTGTTTTCAAGTCAAAAGACTATTGCAGATCGTCTCGCGAGATATCCTATTTGACTTTTAACCAATAAAAGACTCTTGGTGAGTCATTCTATAATTATTCCAAACATCTACACATACGTAATCTCTTGGTGTCCCTAACGGTCATGAGTAATTCACTATCCATCATATGGAGAGTGGTATCTACACTAGTCTCAACGGATATATCAATATTTCATTTCGATGTCTTGACTAGGAACACTTAAGGACAAGTACTTATTTTATTCTATTCAATTGCTCATAGTTACGAACAAAATCGTAACTATGATCGATTAAATACTTTCTAGGGATTTTTTAATTGTACATATTTTATGTATTCATAAGAGCATCTCCAATTGCTAAAGCCTTTCATATTCAGCGTCTGAATATTAAAAGCTGAATGTAGACGAAAATTCTCCAACAGTTAGACGCCTATTTAATAGGCACCTAATATAAAACGCTATTAAATAATCTTAGGCGCCTATTTAATAGGCGTCTGAACTCGGAAGCCTATTAAATAGACACATGATAATTAATATTTTATTTAGTAAAAAGTACCTGGACACCTATCAAACTAATGTTTAAACTTTAGATGTTTATTTAATAGGTGCATAATAAATATATTTAGTGGCCAATTCTGACCGCTGAATGCTATCCTTAATATTACGCTGAAGCTGAGTTTCGCAAGAGATGCTGAATGTTAATCCTTAATGTTCGTTTGTTAGAGATGCTCTAAGATTAATTATATCCCAATATATAAAAAAATATGCGTAATTAACAAAAAAAACAATTTATTTTGCTTTTTAATGGCACCCACAGGAGCGATTTTCATGCCTAGCTCAAAGAAAAACAAACACTCGCTTTCATCCCATCATCCGCTTGAGGTACTTTCTTCTTCGACAAGGTCTGGCCATGTTTTCAATGCTTCATCTATTGATCTGACCTGTGCTCAAGTGCAGCCTTCGACATTTGCCGCTGACATGGTCGATTTCCCTCCCCTGGTATCTTCTCCCCTCGCCCGTTAAACGCGCCATCGTCTCCTCCCCCAACTGTCTGCTACCCTAATTTATCGAACCCATTTTTAAATTTAGTTCCATCCTTTGAAAACTATGATAATACCTATGTTCTGCTTTCTGGTGCGTGTCAGCCTATTCTAGCTTCGTCTCTTTACCCCTTGCTTGCTTTTACTGTTGGTGATGGAATGTGGTTGTCTGAGGTACCAGTGATGATTGTGTGTGATTGGTTGACGTAGTTGGAGGTGCTAATGAAGAGGTAGGCGCTGCTTTGCCTATACCGATTGAATGCACTACAGGTGCTTACGAAAATGAATATATCAACAGCCTTTCTGGAAGCTCATCTCCTATTGCTTATGAAAATGAATACTCATCTTGAAGCTCGTCCCATGTTCATCATAGTGCTCTGTCATCAAGTGCCGGTGCTGCTAAAGTTATCTCAGTCTCGTCTTTCTTGAATTGAAGGGTTCCTGTAATGAAAATCTCAATGCTTCCCTACTGTCTTAAACAAGTGGTCTTCTTTATTCACTTCCTTGTCGAGTTCACTTCCTTATAGAGAAATGCAGGTGAGTACTTTTCCCGTTCCTTTGATATAGTTGAAATTGATGGAGTGATTGTGCCTCCGGTTGAGATCTTAAAAAAGGGAGTTATTTCTGGTCGGAATACTTGGTTTCTTTCTTGATTATACCACATCATATTATGTTGTTAGAGATCATTGGCGTTGTATTTGGAAATTTAAAGGTAGTCTTCAAGTGCTTTATGATGATTCATTGTTTTATTTCAAATTCTCTTGTAATGAAGAAAGACAATGTATTCTCAAAGCGGAACCATTCATTGATGGAAAACGTTTCATCGTAACTCTGTGGATTCCTTTAGTTGACAATGCTAGGAAACATGTTTTATACATACCTATTTGGTCATATTGTTCATATATCCCATCTGTTTAATAACCCTGATTATGCTCGATTGGTTAGCTAGCCTTGTAGGCAAGCAAAGTGTTTTGATGCAAATAATGTGGTTTGTAGGAGGCTTGTGTATGCCAAGGCTTTGATCGAAATTCCTTTGGATAAGCTTTTACCTTCCAAACATAGAGTTAATTTTGTTCAGGGACTAGTTGTCGATGCTGAAGTACATTATGGCTGGAAACCTGATATTTGCTCGACATGCCACTCCTTTGGTCACATTGCAAAAAAATTTAACCACGGAAATACTTCTTATTCATCTACAGTAGCCGAAGCCCCCTGTCTAATCCTGTTAAAACCCCCATCCTCGACTTCCTGTCAGGAAGTGGGTTCCAAAAACTAGACTCCTGCTCATTGCTCCTATAGCAGTGGAAGATGATGATATTATTCTTATTGGCCTAATAATTGATGTTACTTATGTGGATTTGCCTTCAATGAATCTTGCTTCTCTTGAGCCCTCTACTAGTATTGTTGATGCTAGAACTTGGTTGCTCCGGTTGTGGCTCTTCCTTCCAGAAACATCATTTCTTGGAATGCATATGAACAAGTTTAGATTCATGAGGAATCTGAAATAAGATACAAGTCATCGTGTGATAGTTACCATATGTGTGATAGAGGAGATGACGCGGAAAGGCTACTATTTTAACAAATTGTGCGGGGAAGTTCTCTCTCCTACTGCCGATGGTAGATGGTGATAGCCATAGGATAGTTTTTTAGGATGACTCTTGTGATATGAAATACTTTTACAATACCAATTCCGTGAATTTATTTTCCTAACTAATCTAGCAGCTCTATTTTCAGGGTATAATCATGTTATTAGACCTGATTCTTTGGACAAAGGTAGTGGATCCTCCTTGATGGATGGGGATTAGTTTGTCTACTAGGTGTTAACAGTCTAGGTCATTTTGCCTTAGCTCACGTATTATTCCTTTTTTTAGTTGTTTTGGCGCATGTGTTGGACATATGTTTAAATCTATTTTATAGAAGTTGACGATGCACTATAAAGTCGGCCAGCCTTGCTAAAAATAATATTTACAATCGAAACTAAAATCAAAAGCTTACTTGATTTCGAACAAGATTTGCTATAAGGGTTGGTTATATAATCAAATAGATAATTGCCCTTATGGTACATTTTTAACTCTATAAGTCTCACACTTGTACTCGAGGCTAATTATGTGACTCTTAACCATACCCTCTGTAACATCCCGCTATTCAATTAACGATAAAAACATATTTTGAAATTATTTTGGAAGTAAATAACAATTATTTCATAATTGTAGTATTTTTGAAAAAGAAAATTTGTTGTAAGAATAAAATAAAATTTGGATAAAATGTCTCGAGTGGATTTCTAAATGGCTGTAATATTAGTTTAAAGACGATTCGAGTTATAAGGCGGTTAGAGTACCGATTTATTTAAGAATTAGAAGAAAAATTGAATTTTCTACTCTCTTATTGAACCATATTTTTATCCTTATTCATATAATAATTATATTTTTAACTTACAAAAAGAAAAATTGAAAATTTCTACGATTGGAATGCATTTTTATGATTATCTACATAATAATTATATTTTAATTTATAAGAAGAACATTTGAATTGTCTACTCTCTGATTGGACCACACTTTGTATACTTATCCATATAGTAATTATATTTTAACTATATTATTACTTAAACCCTAAGCTTCCTTCTCCCAAATCCTATAAATACCCAAGCCCTTATATCATTTTCCTTCATTCGCAAACTAAAGCTAGAAACCAAACACGTCTTTATCTTTAAGGCAACCAAGATTTCATTTACTTCATCAAATCAAAATATTTCAAGTTTAGGATGCGAGTATAATCCATATTTTAGTTATCAGTGAGTATAGTATATTTTTGCTTTACAGTGAGAAATATGTATAACTAGAAATAGACTTCTAGCATATGACTTTTGAATATATGGATTTCCATGAATAAATTGATTTTATAAAAGTGATTTGGAAATTCCTTTTGATGTTGTAACGCCCCGGTTCTAATGACCGAAATATCAAAGAGATTTTATCGTCTGATAGCTCGGATCAATGGGCATGAAAGAAGCGATCTCTCGTATACACTACCGTGGATCCACACAGATACGTTTCAATATATGATTATATCTAAAATAACACATATCTTGTCTCGACGCAAGGCAATGCACACGAGTTCTAGAATTGAAAAACACAATATTAGAGAGACAAATAAAATTTTCCCAAATAATAGAATCGAAGTAAAAAAAACGATGAATTTTATACCATTCTGAAAATATGATACATCATCCCATATATATAAACTCATCACATCCTATCAACCAATACAATGATATCTCAATAAATTAGAAACAACAATATTTATCGTCATCATCTGCTCCAAATTCTATATCGCAGCCCACAAAGCGCATATGGTCATAATATTCACCTGTAAAATAACCTCAGTCTCACCCGAGAAGATGTCACAAAACTAAATCTCGAGTCAGGCTAGACATCTAGCTATGAGCATAATCGTGCAACATAATATAAATGAATGTGTCATGTTAGGTTCTATGGGGCATATAAGTTACACACTGGGTCACACATTAAACAAATTCCTATATCCTTATTTTCACAAATCAGTTACAACACCCATGTTACACAGTTGCAACTCTAATCAACTGGGATATCATATCCTACCATTTTACTTATGAGTTGCCTTGTGTTATAAAAATTCAACTCGTTATTCGAAACAATCATTTTATGAGTTAAACAGCATTTCTACTAATGCTTATGAGAAGGATTAAATTATCTGCTCGTCTTGTGAATCCCAAGATGATTGCATGCTAGTAAACCTCATCCATGGATTTACCCTCCATAAAGGCTAATCTACCCCGGCAAGTCATCCCGTTGTATTTCACACGTACACTTCTGGTCAGTTGTGAAGTATAATATATTTGTATTTAGATATGCAGGTGAAAAAGACTGTACTATGGAAAACAACGAAATCAGACTCCAAAGATCTAAAAAAAGTATACTTGAATTTAAACTGAAAGCAACTCATATATTGTGATATCCTTTTGGGACTCTCAAATTAGAATATGATTAGCCTTCTCTTGAGAAGATGAATTAGCCTTCTCAACATCTCAGATAATTATCCTTCTCCTAAGTATAACTAGAAATGCCGACCTCGTAAAACGATTCTTTTGAAATGATGGTTTAAATTTATACAACAAAAGGTAACTTGTATAATATGGAAAAACTATGATATCCTAAATAACTAGAGTTGCAGTTGTGAGTCATGATAAATAGAGTCATGATATGTGTGTTAACGCTGATTTATAAAAATGAACCATAGACGGGATATTGTATGGTATGAGTCACATTGATGTGTTTAATTAAAATATCACATACTATACCTGACACCATATTTTTATGTTATTATTATGCACGATTATACTCAAAGCTAGATTTCTAGCCTGACTCGAGGTTTGTTATATTTATAACAATGCCTTGGGTCAAACTGAGGCATTGTGTTTCCAGGTTAGCTTCATATTGGACATTAGTTTGTTTTGTTTATTGAGCAGTCCTTAGGAAATGTATATTATGTTGGAAGAATAATGTTGGTGTCAAAATTGGCCGCCAACACCCAATTTGTTAGGAAAGCACCAATATCTAGTCATAGATCTCAGATAGTATCTAATGTAGAGAATATAATATGAAGAACAAACAAATTAATAATGAAAGCAAGTAAAAAGAGACAAAATTTATAGTGGTTCGGCTAACTCTGGTCTACGTCCACTCTAGAATAATCCTTTTTATTATACTGTAGTTTGTTTATAGTTACAATTCGAAATCCAAGAATAAAATATGCAGAACATAACCTAGGTTGAAGATTAATAGAAGTAGAAAGATCTTTTTTCTAACGTCATGCCTGCTATATTTATATAGGAAGATGTGCACGGATCGGGCTGAAATTTCGGCAGAAGAACCTCTAGGCCATGACAAGGCTACCCAAGAATTTTCAGGCCCATTGAGGCCCACAATAGGGATCGATATCGATCCCTATTTTGGTGTCCAAATGCGGTGCGATCCCTCTGGGTTTTTCTCCATGATGTTAGCTACTTGCCCTCCAAATTTCATGTCATTCCGACTTACAGTTTGTGAGATATCGCATTTACGTGAAATGATGTTGCATATATTCTGATTTCAGCCGATCCCTTTGGAGGGATAAGAGCCGATCTCTCCAAACTCCTCCAAATGACATGTGATCCCTATGGGAGCTTTTCCATGTTATATTATGTATAGTCTCCAAGTTTCATACTAGGATTAGTAGAACTCGAGTTATCGATCGATCTTTGTTGTAGTATGGTGCGAAGGTTGATTATAGCCAGTCTTTGTGGAGGGATAGGGCCCAATCCCTCCAACTTGCTCCAAATGATGTGTGATCCCTATGTGGTGTTCCATATGTTGTTGTCAGTTTATTCTCCAAATTTCATGTCAATTGGATGTGTAGATATTGAGATGTTGATTGTTTTCCATTGAGTTGTACTTGCTTGGCTGAAATATGTCGACCCTTTTTATACCGATCCCTTTTTTAGACGAAGTAATTTGCCCATAACTTGAACATACAAACTCCAAATAACTTGAAATTTGAAACGTAGCCTCGTGGGGCCTTCCTTGTCACTTTATACCGGTCTTACCCAGTTTGGGATAAAATTGGGAATATGCATCGATCCTCTAGGGAAAAATAAGAGCCAATCCTCTGCTCGGGGGAGGTACTAATACGTACTTAGAATATTCTGGAGATTCTATTTCTTGGTCTCGGTTGATCGTCGCTTCATATCAGTGTCTGCACTTGATTTCTGGACCTCACAATCATTGCTCCGGGCTACCGGCCTTGATAATCATGAAGTCTGTTGGGTTAAATCCCCCTGTTTACTGCCTTGGCAAAAGGTGGGTTAACACTTCGCCTTCCAAAACATGCATTGCGATTGAAATGTGTGTTTTGAATTGCCATAAATCCAAAATCCGAAATCCATAATCCATTGTTAGCTGTATTTTCCAATCCAGAATCTAATCCAAATCCATGGTCTCTTCGAATCGTTCTATTCGAATCTACATCCATCCAGAGCCAAATCCATCGCTGTTCAAAACTGATTTCCAAATCCATGACCTACCCCTTGCCAGACATAGTCCACGCCTGAAGACCTTGATCTCTCCAGATCCTTGCCGAGCATAATCCATACTTGATGACATGGGTAGGTCTATCCATCGCGTTCGAACGAAGCGACCTACCCCTTGCCAGGCATAGTCCATACTTGACAACCTATTGGGTTTTATTCTTCGGCCTTGATACCCAGTTGAGGACTTAATCCATGATGCACGAGTCCGTTTCATCGTGTTCGCCCGACGAAAAAACTCGTACCTTGCGATTGTTATCCTATCTCTCCGGATAAGACCACAACCGTGACCTATGTTATCTATTACATTGATCCAAATTTAACCATTCCTAAGTCCACTTGCCAAAGTATAAAATAAGAGTCCGTACAACCAATAAACCAGAGATCAAATAAAACTAGAAAAACAAGAGTTCGAAGCAAATAAGGAAAAAAAACAAATTTCACAAACCCGAGCACTACGGTTTATCATCATCTCAGAGCATGCCTTGGGACCTTCCTCTATCCCGTACATATGTAAGTGACTTAGCCGTTCTACTACAGAGTTTGTTACTTATTCCATGCCATTCCGATCAATTTATGACAAGTTGATGATGATGCCTTGATCTAGTGCCATTTTCATTCGAGGTGGACGGTAACAGCTCCTGTTCCACCGCCGCAGCCTGAGTCCTTTCGTATTGTTGTAATTGACCATTCCACACGTGTTTCTCAATGATATCCTTCAAATTCCTGTAGTCATTGTATTATGTCCATCCAACCCATGGAATAGGCAATGCTTTCCTGATGTCCGTTCGCATTCGGAGAGTTCCCTCCTTGCCGACCTTCAATACGGAAGGCGTCCTCGACAATCGAAGCTATTGTCCATGTTCCATTTACCCTTGTCCTTTCCTGAGTATTTACCTAGCGGTTCTCCACTCAATACCGTATTAACTTCCATTGCCTCTCTATCAGCTTTCGCATCTTCTTGTTGCAGAAAACTTTCTGCTTCATTGTATAATTCACCGAGATCCATCGGTGGAACCCGTATCAGTGATATCTTAAAATCTTAATTATCTGCAACTCCTGACACTACCGCCATCAAAACCATTGATGGATCTGGTCGATCCACCAAAACAACTGCCAAATTGAACTTGGTTAAGAAATTCTTGAGTTATACTCCTGCCCACTGCTTTACTGATGTCAATGTCATCACATTCTTGGGTCTCGTAATGTGAACCCGAAACTACTTCATAAATCTTTCGACCAATTCCATCCACGTGCTAATAGAACAACTTTCCAACTGTCTAAACCATAGCACAACTACATCTGTTAAGTACAGAGGAAAGCATCGTGCCAGCAACTCTTCCGATGGCCCCAGTTTTCGATATGCCGTATACACCTCATCATATGCATAGTTGGATCCGACTTTCCATTATAAACTTCCAGCGCTGGAAGTTTGAATTCTGGTGGATTCCTAGCATCCTAATATTAGGAGAGAATGGACTTCTATTTACATCTTCCAGATGCGTACTCACCAATCCTCCATGCATAGCTTGCCCGATCATCTCTGCAAACCTGTCATTATCATTTAGTGGCAGTCTCCTATTATCATGTCCAAGCTACCCCCGAGTCCACGAGGGAATTCTGGAACGTATTCCTCCATACGAGCATCCAAATTTTGATTCGCACCAAGCTCCATGGGATTGATCGCAGGTCCTCCAACATCGTGATCAACTAGACCCGAGGGCATTCCCCCTAACCTTTGGGGATCAGTGTCGATCCCTCTAAGATGGTCAGGGACTGCCCCCGGCTGCTTTGTTCCATTTCTTTGTCCATTTGCTCCATTTTCATGTTCCCAGTTCTGATTTCCAGCGATTTCTTTTGCTTTAACTCTTGATCTAAGTTGTCATTAGCTCCTACTGCTCTATTCCCTTGATTCTGTGCTCTAGCTTGTCCAATTTGTCAGAGTAAATTCTACATCATCTCCTCCTGTCTTTTCAGCATCCACTCCTGCATAGCATCTATCATCATTTCCATTTCATCCCTGGTGATGAAGGTAGATGCTTGATTAACTCCAGCTCCTGAGGAAGCATCCTGACTCGTTCCATGGTGGCTCCTTTTCGGTAGCACTCTCCTTGTTGATTTCCTAGCCATTGCTTCCTAGATCCAAGTATCCAAGCTTCCAAATCAAAGATCCTAGCTTCCAAATCTACCGGTGCGAGCCTTCTTAATGAAAGCACCAAAATGTTAGCTTCAAAATTGGCCACCAACATCCAGTTGTAGGAAAGCACCAATATCCAGTCACAGATCTCAGATAGTATCTAATGTAGAGAATATAATATAAAGAAGATACAAATTAATAATGAAAGCAAGTAAAAAGAGACAATTTATAGTGGTTCGGCTAACTCTGGCCTACATCCACACCAGTATAATCCTTTTTATTATACTATAGTTTGTTTACAGTTATAGTCCGAATTCAAGAATAAAGTTGGCAGAGAGTAGCCTAGGTTGAAGATAAAGAGAAGTAGAAAGAAGATCCTTTTTTTGATGTCATGCCTGCTATATTTATATAGGAAGATGTACACGGATCAGGCTGAAATTTCGACAGAAGAACCTCCAAGCCATGATGAGGCCACCCAAGAATTTTCAGGCCCATTGGGGCCCACAATAGGGATCGGTATCAATCCCTATTTCGGTATCCAAATGGGATGCGATCCCTCTGGGGGTTTCCCCATGATGTTAGCTACTTTCCCTTCAAATTTTATGTCATTCCGACTTACGGTTTGTGAGATATCGCGTTTATGTGAAGTGGTGTTGCATATATTCTGATTTCAACCGATCACATTAGAGGGATAGGGTCTGATCCCTCCAAAATCCTCCAAATGACATGCGATCCCTATGGGCGCTTCTCCATGTTATATCATGTATAGCCTCCAAGTTTCATGCCAATTGAATTAGTAGAACTCAATTTATTGATCGATCTTTATTGCAGTATGGTGCATATGCTGATTATAGCCAATCCCTATGGAGGGATATGGACCGATCCCTCCATCTTGCTCCAAATGATGTGCAATCCCTATGGGGTGTTCCACATGTTGTAATTAGTTTGTGCTCTAAGTTTTATGTCAATTAGATGTGTAGACGTTGAGATATTGATTGTTTTCCATAAAGTTGTACTTGCTTGGCTGAAATATGTCGATCCTTTTTATACCGATCTCTTTATACCGATCCCTTTTTAGGTGAAGTAATTTGCCCCTAACTTGAACATACAAACTCCAAAAGACTTGAAATTTGAAATGTAGCCTCGTGGGCCTTCCTTCTCACTTTATACTGGTCTCACCCAGTGTGGGACAAAAATTGAGGATATGTATCGATCCTCTAGGGGAAAGGATATGCACCAATCAACTACTTGGGGGAGGTACTAATCTATACTTAGCATATTCTAGAGATTCTATCTCTTGGTCTCGGTTGATCATCCCTTCATATCATTGCCTGCACTTGATTTCTAGACCTCACATTTGTAGGAAATGCGGATTACGGACCTTAAGGCCGGTTTAACACTAGAGGGGGAGTGAATAGTGTTTAATTAAATTTATGCATCTTTTTGAAATCTTTTCAAATTAAATCCAAACAGATGCAATTCACAAACACAGAAACAATCACAGAATCAGACACAGATGCAAATAGTAAATAAAAGCAGTAAAGGAAAGATCACACCGGAATTTTATACTGGTTCGAAGTTACCCTACATGCAGTCACACACAATTTCTTGTGCGGATTTCTTTTCAAATATAATGTCGATATTACAACCTTGATTTCAAGGCCACAAGATACACCCTCCTATCTTCGAGTCCAGGGCAAACTCTCTTGATTTAACCAGGCTACAAGCACACCTAATTGATTTACGGGCCATAATCACACCGTTTCCAATCACACTTTGATAGAGAGAGACTCGATACACTTCGATCTTTCGATCTTTGATTACAAATGATCCTATAACTTTGAATAGCACTGAGATCTTTGAAAGAGAGTGACATAGAATCAAACTAGAGATGATCGAGTTTGATTCACTTAGGATTTCGGTAGAGTTTTGTTAAAATATAAGAGAATATTTGAGTGGAGAAGGAGTGAAGAAATGAAGAAAAACTAACTTAAAATTCGTTGAAAACAACTGGTATTTATAGAAGAACAACAATCATGTCCATTCGTGAAAGGTTATGACGAATAGACACTTTATTTGAAAATTGGAAATTTGAATTTCTATGGCTACCATGTCGACATGGGGGGATGAGGTATGTCGACATGCCCTAGTTAATTTTGAAAATTGATTTTTATTTTTAAAAGGGATTTTATTTTTAAAACTTGTCAAAACAATTTTTGAAGTTTATAAACCATTTTGAAAATAGTTTAAACTTATAAAAGAGATTAAAAGTAATCCTAAAAATATAATCTATAATATAAAAGTAATATTAAAAACTAAGTATAGAATATATTTTTGAGATTTAAAAGATATAGTATTAAAACCAGGAGATAGTTTAAAAACAAGAAATGATTTTGAAATCAAAATATAAAAGATAATAAAAATAGTTTAAGGCTAAAATATTTAAACTGAGAGAGATGAATTCAAAAGGTTTTGGAAAAATATTTAAAATAAATCATTTTGGAAATTTCAAGGATTTCATTCCACTAGAGAAGGTCGTGGGTTCCATCCTACTAAAGAGGTCGTGGATTCCATCCCACTATTAAAGCGAGAAGATGGATTCCATTCCACAATTAAAATCCGAATAAAGATTTTAGTGCTATTATGAAGTTTTAACATAAATCTAGACACTATTACTTATCTTGATATCTTAAACTCATGAACTCTTGAAATCTTGAACTCTTGATACTCATGAGTTTTCAGTCTTGGTTTATTCAATCTTGAATTCGTCAGTCTTGAATCTCTAT
Source organism: Allium fistulosum (assembly GCA_030737815.1). Classification (NCBI taxonomy): domain Eukaryota; kingdom Viridiplantae; phylum Streptophyta; class Magnoliopsida; order Asparagales; family Amaryllidaceae; genus Allium; species Allium fistulosum. The sequence continues at coordinate 642,905,890 of CM060901.1, forward strand.
TCTCAGTCTTGAATCTTTATACTGTACAGTCTTCATTCTTCAGTACCTGCATATATATCCTGCATATACATATATATCTAGACAAGAATATTAGTATTTATATTTTATAACAGTCCTAAGGTTGTTGTCATCAAAACCATCATCTCAGGAACTAACAATCTCCCCCTTTTTGATGATGACAACCTTTGTTTACAAAATCTACTCCACCAAACTCTGATTCTACTCTGACTCCCCCTTATTCCAACAACTCCCCTTTAATCTCCTAACTCCCCCTTAATCTAAGCCTATCTAACCTATTTTATAATTCTCTCCTTTGTCATCAACAAAAACTAATAATCCCTATATTAATATCATACTAAAACACTTAGTACAAACTCCCCCTAACTAAAATACTTTATTAACTAAAATTATAATTATAACTCCCCCTAAATAAACTAAATTTGTAATATACAAAGCTAGAACCAATATAAAAATGTAGTATGATATGCAATATATAATGTATGCCATATGCAATGCAGCATGAAATGATATGCAGAATGAAATGCAACATGTGATGCAAAATGATCATGATATGATATGCAATGTAATGTGATATGAAATGCAATATGAAATGGGATGCATAATGATATGTAATATTAAATAATATGATAACAAGGAAAAAATGCAAAATTTATGATAATGATATATATTACGGTAAGAGATATTCAGAGTATAAGATAAACATGAGTGATAAGTAATATCTAATAGACAACCACATATATACATACATATAGATATCAAAACAATTTATTATAAATCACTTTAACTAAACAAAGGTTATACACATCAATTCCTAGACTTAGGTTAATGAGACTAAAAAGGCAGTGAAGATAAGAGTTAATGGTAATAAATGATAATAACACTATAATGTATTCATGAAAAGTAGTCATCAAAACCAATATTAATATCTTATCAAATTTCCATGAAATATGAATAGAAAACTATATACATAATTTTAAAATATTATATACAAAATATTTTAAGGCATTTATTATAAAGAGATATTGTTAAAGAAAGTCCATTTATCAATCCAAATTGTGAAATATGAATCAGTCATGTAGTATAAATCAAATTACAAATTTAAACTAAAAAACCAAAGTATACTTATTTACTAATAAAAAATATGAAGTCAAAATATGAAATTAAAATAAGTGCTAAATTTTAAATAACATTTATGAAATATAATAATATAAACTATGTAATTATAATTTTTAAACTCGAAAACCCAATTATTTTTATAATGTCGATAATTGTGATTTATTTTATAACAAAAACTAAGTTTGAGCTTATTAACCATTGCCTTGAAGGCCAAAGCTACAATATTATTTAGTTTATTCAAAAATATGATGAAGATGAGACAATTCAAGCAGCCATGGACATATCTGAAGGTTCGTTGCAAGAAGAGTCATTATATGGACATTTAAAATCGATGGTTTTTGGAGTATACACAGTTTTCTGAGTTTTAAGTGATTTATTTCTAGTCCATGTATTAGACAAGTTTCGAGTTATATATATTTCCATTTCCATTGTGATATCGATACCAGTGTCATCGTTTATTTATATATGTTCCTGATATGTAAGTTATTCAATTCTAGAACTCATGTACATTGCCTTACGTCAAGACGAGGTACCTGATATTTCTGATGTATTCATCTATTGAAATGTATCCATGTTGACCCAAAGTAGTGTATATGAGAGATCACTCCTTCTATGCTTATTGGTCCAAGCCATCGGACCTTAAACTCCCTTTGATATGTCGATCACTGGAGCCGGGACATCATATAATGGTATCAGAGCCGAGGTTGAGCTAGAATTGAGTAAATCAGGAATCAGAACATATTTGACCATAAAAAAGTTAGATATAGGTTGTTACTTAGTCAGTTGACCTAGATAGAATTAGGAATAACTCGTGTATGTAATATACGAGTTACATAATAATAATGTTCCAAGGGCAAGGTGTTCACTGTAGAGGAACACATATTTGAACAAAATAAATGAAAGCAAGTATCAGTTTTAGAAGGTATGCTTCATTAGGAATAAAATTTTATGATATTTTGGATTGTTGGATTTAGTGATAGAGAACGATTTTAAAATAAATTGTAATGATTCAATTAGGGAAACTAAGTAAGACCCTAATCTAAATCCCATAGTAGAGGTACATCACAAAGATAAATGCGATGAGACAGATTTGAGTAGAAAGGATTCAGTAGTGATCATAGTGCGCAGTGGAAACTAATAGATTTGTCTCTGGCTATGCATAATTGATTGTTTGGATTTATGTATGATTGATTACATGTTTAGTAATTTTGGACCTTGAAAGAGGAGTTATCACTAGAAAGTTTATGAACCCAATTATCTGAATAAAATAGAAGCCAGTGGTTTTCCCAAGTTAAACCACATGGGGATTGGGGAATTTTATGTGGAAAGAATAATATTGGGAATTAATTGTGTTCACTTATCATTGAGTGGTTATAGATTATGGTCGATAGGGATTTCTAAACATTAAAATTAGATATTTCACATAACAATATTCTTATTAAAAGATATTATTCATAGAAGATTGATTTGAGTTTTCATCAAATCTGATTACTCTATGTTAAGTAAGCATTTCGACCACACGGAATGGACTTTTGATTGCATTAGGAGTATCAAAAGGTTAGAAGATTAATTCTATTTCTTGAAATACCCTGATTAGTCTTTGACTGGCTGGGTATGTATTTATTTGATTTTAATCGGTCTTGAATGATTGGTTTTGATTGATTGTTATGTATATGGATGTGTGTGTGTATAGTTGAATGTTACAGAAAATAAGTTATGGTACTCTCCAATAAATTGCAGCGACGCAGTTTCTTTAAGGAGGGGGTCTATAACATCTCGCTATTCGGTTAATAATAAAACATTTTTTGGAACTATTTTGGAACTAAAAAAAATTATTTCATAACTATTGAAAATCGAAAAGTAATATTTTCCAAAAAGAAAAATCATTATAAGAATAAAATAAAATTTGGATAAAATGTCTCAAGTGGATTTTTAAACGGATGTAATGTCTGTTTAAAGATGGTTAGGGGTACCGATTTATTTAAGAATAAGAAGAAAAATTGAAATTTTCTACTCTCTTATTGGACCATATTTTTATATACCATTATCCGTATAATAATTATATTTTAACTTATAAGAAAAAAATTGATTTTTCTACTTTTTTATTGGACCACAATTTTATGCTTATCCATAGAATAATTATATTTTAACTTATAAGAAGAAAAATTGAATTTTTCTAGTCTTTGATTGGACCACACTTTTATACTTATCCATATAATAATTATATTTTACCTTATATTATTACTTACAACCTACGCTTTCTTCTCCTAAACGCTATAAATACTCATGCCCTATCTCATTTTACTTCATTCACAAACTAAATATAAAAAACCAAACACCATCTTTATCTCCAACACAACCAAGGTCTCTATTTGATTCATCAAATTTGTTTGATTTCAAGTTTAGGATGTGAGTATAATCCTTATTTTGATTATCAATGAGTTTAATATATTTTTGTTTTACACTGAATAATTTTTTAATTAAATAGTGAAAAGTTATGCTTTATTATTGATTCTACATTGCCTTAAATCCATTTGCATTAGATATTAGTGGCTTGGTAGCCTATGGATTTGGATAACTTTCAATATATACTTGATTTTGGTTGTGTTCGTTCATAGTATTAAGATATGTGTTTCACCCATTTAATATTTATGCAAGGTTATATATCACATTGATATTTATTTTAGTATGTGATTTTTCATTTTTGAATTGAAGTGCTTTGAATACACTATTGCTTTATGTCATGATATGCATACATGTGCATTTATTTAACGAAAATGAGATATAACATTGTTGGCGTCAAAATTGGCCACCAACACCCAGTTATGTGAAAGCACCAATATCCAGTCACGGATCTCAGATAGGATCTAATGCAGAGAATATAATATGAAGAACAAACAAATTAAAAATGAAAGCAGGTAAAAAGAGACAAGATTTATAGTGGTTCGGCTAACTCCGGCCTACGTCCACTCCAGAATAATTCATTTTTATTATACTGCAGTTTGTTTACAGTTACAATCCGAAATCCAAGAATAAAATTGGCAAAGTGTAGCCTAGGTTGAAGATAAAGAGAAGCAGAAAGAAAATCATTTTTCTAACGTCATGCCTACTGTATTTATAGGGGAAGACATGCACGAATCGGGCTAAAATTTCGACAGGATAACCTCCAGGCCATGACAAAGCTACACAAGAATTTTCAGGCCCATTAGAGCCCAAAATAGGGATCGGCCCCGATTCCTATTTTAGTGTCCAAATGGGGTGTGATCCTACTAGGGGGTTCCTCATGATGTTAGCTAATCGCCCTCCAAGTTTCGAGCCATTCCATCTTACGGTTTGTGAGATATCGTGTTTTTCGTGAAGTGGTGTTACGTGTATTCTGATTTCAGTCGATCCCTTTGGAGGGATAGGTGTCGATCCCTTCAAATTATCCCATTTGATGTGTGATCCCTATGGGTGTTCCACATGTTGTAGTAAACTTATGCTCCAAGTTTCATGTTAATTGAATGCGTAGATGTTGAGATATTGATCGATCTTTGCTATAAAGTTGGGTTTAGCTGATCCCTAAAAGGGAAGAGAGCCGATCCCTATTGAGGGATCGGGGCCGATCCCTCCAAACCTCTCTAAATGTCAGACGATCCCTAGGGTAAACTCCATTGGGTCCCTTCTTCCTATTTTCAAAGTTTCACTTCAATCCTCCTTGTGGTTGTTGAGTTATGAAGCGATCATCGTTGAGTTGTGTTGTGTGCATCCTATTTAATCCAATCCCTCTATTTCAATCCCTCTTCTAGGGTAGTTCCGTACTTAGCCATTTTTTGAGTGGTAACCATCTCTTTGGGCTTTCTGCCTTGATGATCATGAAGTCTACTAGGTTAAATCCACCTATGTACTGCATTGGCAAAAGGCGGGTTAACACTTTGCCCCCTAAAACATGCCTTGTGATAGGAAGGTGTGTTTTAAGTTGCCATATATCCAAGATTCGAAGTCCATAGTCCATCGAGAGCCATATTATCCGATCCGAATCCAATTCGTTGCCAATCTGACTCCATGATCTGTCTGGATCGTTTGTGAGATCCATGACCATTCCAAGTTGATATCCAGTTTCAAATCCATGATCTCTCTGCATTGTTTCATCCAAATCTGTATCCATTGCAGATCCACGTTCTCTCCGGATCATTTTTCCCAACTCTCGACCTCATCAGGTCGTTAGACAAATCTAGGACCGCTTCGAGTCCATATCCAAGTCCATGACTGCTCCGGGTCAATTTCCAAATCATATCTATTCGAAGCTGATATCCAAATCTGTGACCTCTCCGGGTCCTTGTCGAGCACAATCCATACTCGACATCCGGGTAAGCCAATCCTTTCACTCTCCAACGAAGCGGCGTTATTTCCTATACTCTAGTTTAGTGTCCCTAAACGTCAAGTGGTGTCTTGTCTTAAGTCCTAGGCTGATAGTGGTCTCTCCCGAACCTTGCCGAGCATAATCCATACTTGACGACCTAAGTAGGCCGATCTTGTCGCTCTCAGGTGAAGCGACCTACTCCTTGCCAGGCATAACTCATAGCTGGCTCCTTATTGGGTTTTATCCTCCGGCCTCGACTCTCCATTCGAGGACAATTTATGTGCGAGTCCATTTTGTTGCTTTACGAAAAAGGGACAAGCACCTTGAGGTTATCGCCCCGTCACTCCGGTCGGGACAATAATCGCATCCAGTTTTATCCATCGCAGTAATGTGGATCATAAATAACATGATAAATAAGAGTTCTTACATCCATAAATCCAAAAAAACTAAAAAAGCAAAAAGGGTGCCTCTTCGGGTACGACGGTTCATCATTATCTCAAAGCATGCCTAGGGACCGCCCTCGATCCCGTACATGTGTAAGTGACTTAGCCGCCTTATTATAGAGTTTATTACTATTATTATTATTATGGCTGGAGTCCAAGTCCTGAACTTGGCCCTTATCATCACGATTAGTTGATGATGATCCATGACCCCGATCCAAGACCATTCCGGTTTCCATTCGATGCGTATGGTGGTTTATCTTGTTCCATCGCCGTTGTCTGATTCCTCACGTACTGCGGCAATCTGTAGTTCCTGACTTGATCCTCACTCATATCCTTCAAATGCCTGCATTCATCTGTGGTGTGCCTGTTCAAGTCGTGGAACAAGCAGTATTTTCCAAACATACGCTCCCGCTCCATGGGATCTCTCCTTGCCGGTTTTCGATAAGGGAGTTGCCCCTTAGTGTCCCGATAAATCCGTTTTCGGTTTTCCGTCATATCCGAGTAGGAGGAGAACTTCTACTTCTGCTCTTTCCATCACCTTTTTGTCCCATCATACCCATCATCTAGTTTCTGTTTGCCTTTATCATACTTGTTTGCATCTCCTGATGATCCTTCATTTTGCATAGCGTTCACCTCCGGTTTTTCGGCTCATGCGCCTTCCTATCATAGGAACCTCTCTACTTCAGGATAAAACTCCCCGAGATCCATATATGGATCCCATGCCAATGAATCCTTGAAATCCGTGCCATCGACAATTCCTAATATAGCTGCCATCAAAACCATGGATGGTCTGGCCGATCCACCGATAGACACTACATATATTTTGGACCTTGAAAGAGGAGTTATCACTAGAAAGTTTATGAACCCAATTATCTGAATAAAATAGAAGCCAGTGGTTTTCCCAAGTTAAACCACATGGGGATTGGGGAATTTTATGTGGAAAGAATAATATTGGGAATTAATTGTGTTCACTTATCATTGAGTGGTTATAGATTATGGTCGATAGGGATTTCTAAACATTAAAATTAGATATTTCACATAACAATATTCTTATTAAAAGATATTATTCATAGAAGATTGATTTGAGTTTTCATCAAATCTGATTACTCTATGTTAAGTAAGCATTTCGACCACACGGAATGGACTTTTGATTGCATTAGGAGTATCAAAAGGTTAGAAGATTAATTCTATTTCTTGAAATACCCTGATTAGTCTTTGACTGGCTGGGTATGTATTTATTTGATTTTAATCGGTCTTGAATGATTGGTTTTGATTGATTGTTATGTATATGGATGTGTGTGTGTGTATAGTTGAATGTTATAGAAAATAAGTTATGGTACTCTCCAATAAATTGCAGCGACGCAGTTTCTTTAAGGAGGGGGTCTATAACATCTCGCTATTCGGTTAATAATAAAACATTTTTTGGAACTATTTTGGAACTAAAAAAAATTATTTCATAACTATTGAAAATCGAAAAGTAATATTTTCCAAAAAGAAAAATCATTATAAGAATAAAATAAAATTTGGATAAAATGTCTCAAGTGGATTTTTAAACGGATGTAATGTCTGTTTAAAGATGGTTAGGGGTACCGATTTATTTAAGAATAAGAAGAAAAATTGAAATTTTCTACTCTCTTATTGGACCATATTTTTATATACCATTATCCGTATAATAATTATATTTTAACTTATAAGAAAAAAATTGATTTTTCTACTTTTTTATTGGACCACAATTTTATGCTTATCCATAGAATAATTATATTTTAACTTATAAGAAGAAAAATTGAATTTTTCTAGTCTTTGATTGGACCACACTTTTATACTTATCCATATAATAATTATTTTTACCTTATATTATTACTTACAACCTACGCTTTCTTCTCCTAAACGCTATAAATACTCATGCCCTATCTCATTTTACTTCATTCACAAACTAAAGATAAAAAACCAAACACCATCTTTATCTCCAACACAACCAAGGTCTCTATTTGATTCATCAAATTTGTTTGATTTCAAGTTTAGGATGTGAGTATAATCCTTATTTTGATTATCAATGAGTTTAATATATTTTTGTTTTACACTGAATAATTTTTTAATTAAATAGTGAAAAGTTATGCTTTATTATTGATTCTACATTGCCTTAAATCCATTTGCATTAGATATTAGTGGCTTGGTAGCCTATGGATTTGGATAACTTTCAATATATACTTGATTTTGGTTGTGTTCGTTCATAGTATTAAGATATGTGTTTCACCCATTTAATATTTATGCAAGGTTATATATCACATTGATATTTATTTTAGTATGTGATTTTTCATTTTTGAATTGAAGTGCTTTGAATACACTATTGCTTTATGTCATGATATGCATACATGTGCATTTATTTAACGAAAATGAGATATAACATTGTTGGCGTCAAAATTGGCCACCAACACCCAGTTATGTGAAAGCACCAATATCTAGTCACGGATCTCAGATAGGATCTAATGCAGAGAATATAATATGAAGAACAAACAAATTAAAAATGAAAGCAGGTAAAAAGAGACAAGATTTATAGTGGTTCGGCTAACTCCGGCCTACGTCCACTCCAGAATAATTCATTTTTATTATACTGCAGTTTGTTTACAGTTACAATCCGAAATCCAAGAATAAAATTGGCAAAGTGTAGCCTAGGTTGAAGATAAAGAGAAGCAGAAAGAAAATCCTTTTTCTAACGTCATGCCTACTGTATTTATAGGGGAAGACATGCACGAATCGGGCTAAAATTTCGACAGGATAACCTCCAGGCCATGACAAAGCTACACAAGAATTTTCAGGCCCATTAGAGCCCAAAATAGGGATCGGCCCCGATTCCTATTTTAGTGTCCAAATGGGGTGTGATCCTACTAGGGGGTTCCTCATGATGTTAGCTAATTGCCCTCCAAGTTTCGAGCCATTCCATCTTACGGTTTGTGAGATATCGTGTTTTTCGTGAAGTAGTGTTACGTGTATTCTGATTTCAGTCGATCCCTTTGGAGGGATAGGTGTCGATCCCTCCAAATTATCCCATTTGATGTGTGATCCCTATGGGTGTTCCACATGTTGTAGTAAACTTATGCTCCAAGTTTCATGTTAATTGAATGCGTAGATGTTGAGATATTGATCGATCTTTGCTATAAAGTTGGGTTTAGCTGATCCCTAAAAGGGAAGAGAGCCGATCCTTATTGAGGGATCGGGGCCGATCCCTCCAAACCTCTCTAAATGTCAGACGATCCCTAGGGTAAACTCCATTGGGTCCCTTCTTCCTATTTTCAAAGTTTCACTTCAATCCTCCTTGTGGTTGTTGAGTTATGAAGCGATCATCGTTGAGTTGTGTTGTGTGCATCCTATTTAATCCAATCCCTCTATTTCAATCCCTCTTCTAGGGTAGTTCCGTACTTAGCCATTTTTTGAGTGGTAACCATCTCTTTGGGCTTTCTGCCTTGATGATCATGAAGTCTACTAGGTTAAATCCACCTATGTACTGCATTGGCAAAAGGCGGGTTAACACTTTGCCCCCTAAAACATGCCTTGTGATAGGAAGGTGTGTTTTAAGTTGCCATATATCCAAGATTCGAAGTCCATAGTCCATCGAGAGCCATATTATCCGATCCGAATCCAATTCGTTGCCAATCTGACTCCATGATCTGTCTGGATCGTTTGTGAGATCCATGACCATTCCAAGTTGATATCCAGTTTCAAATCCATGATCTCTCTGCATTGTTTCATCCAAATCTGTATCCATTGCAGATCCACGTTCTCTCCGGATCATTTTTCCCAACTCTCGACCTCATCAGGTCGTTAGACAAATCTAGGACCGCTTCGAGTCCATATCCAAGTCCATGACTACTCCGGGTCAATTTCCAAATCATATCTATTCGAAGCTGATATCCAAATCTGTGACCTCTTCGGGTCCTTGTCGAGCACAATCCATACTCGACATCCGGGTAAGCCAATCCTTTCACTCTCCAACGAAGCGGCGTTATTTCCTATACTCTAGTTTAGTGTCCCTAAACGTCAAGTGGTGTCTTGTCTTAAGTCCTAGGCTGATAGTGGTCTCTCCCGAACCTTGCCGAGCATAATCCATACTTGACGACCTAAGTAGGCCGATCTTGTCGCTCTCAGGTGAAGCGACCTACTCCTTGCCAGGCATAACTCATAGCTGGCTCCTTATTGGGTTTTATCCTCCGGCCTCGACTCTCCATTCGAGGACAATTTATGTGCGAGTCCATTTTGTTGCTTTACGAAAAAGGGACAAGCACCTTGAGGTTACCGCCCCGTCACTCCGGTCGGGACAATAATCGCATCCAGTTTTATCCATCGCAGTAATGTGGATCATAAATAACATGATAAATAAGAGTTCTTACATCCATAAATCCAAAAAAACTAAAAAAGCAAAAAGGGTGCCTCTTCGGGTACGACGGTTCATCATTATCTCAAAGCATGCCTAGGGACCGCCCTCGATCCCGTACATGTGTAAGTGACTTAGCCGCCTTATTATAGAGTTTATTACTATTATTATTATTATGGCTGGAGTCCAAGTCCTGAACTTGGCCCTTATCATCACGATTAGTTGATGATGATCCATGACCCCGATCCAAGACCATTCCGGTTTCCATTCGATGCGTATGGTGGTTTATCTTGTTCCATCGTCATTGTCTGATTCCTCACGTACTACGGCAATCTGTAGTTCCTGACTTGATCCTCACTCATATCCTTCAAATGCCTGCATTCATCTGTGGTGTGTCTGTTCAATTCGTGGAACAAGCAGTATTTTCCAAACATACGCTCCCGCTCCATGGGATCTCTCCTTGCCGGTTTTCGATAAGGGAGTTGCCCCTTAGTGTCCCGATAAATCCGTTTTCGGTTTTCCGTCATATCCGAGTAGGAGGAGAACTTCTACTTCTGCTCTTTCCATCACCTTTTTGTCCCATCATACCCATCATCTAGTTTCTGTTTGCCTTTATCATACTTGTTTGCATCTCCTGATGATCCTTCATTTTGCATAGCGTTCACCTCCGGTTTTTCAGCTCATGCGCCATCCTATCATAGGAACCTCTCTACTTCAGGATAAAACTCCCCGAGATCCATATATGGATCCCATGCCAATGAATCCTTGAAATCCGTGCCATCGACAATTCCTAATATAGCTGCCATCAATACCATGGATGGTCTGGCCGATCCACCGATGCCGCCATGGCATTAAATCATGTTAGAAAACTCCTTAGAGACTCTCCAGTCCTCTATTTCAATGCTGCCAACATCATAACATTCTTGGATCTCGTGACGTGGTTCCGAAATTGCCTCATGAACTGATCTACCAACTCGCTCCATGCCCTTATTGAACCATTCTCCAGGTGCTTAAACCAGAGTGCAGCTAACTCCGTCAAATAAAGTGGAAAACGCCTTGTAATGACCTCCTCCAATGCCTCCAGTACTTCCATGTGCCATATATATCTCATCATGTGCATAGTTGGGTCTGACTTTCCGTCATATACTTCCAACATTGGTAGTTTAAACTCCGTTGGATTTCTAGCATTCCTGATATTAGGAGTCAACGGACTTCTATTTACATCCACCAGATCCCTGTTCACCAATCCTCCACGCATAGCTCGCTTGATCATCTCTGCAAACCCGTCATCCAGCTGTTGTCCCCAATCATCATTTCCAAACTGCCCCCCGAGTCCATGAGGGAAATTCGAAACATCCAAATTCCGATTAATACCAAGCTCTATGGGATCGACCGCAGGTCCTCCAACATCGCAATCAACCAGACCCGGGGGCATGTCCCCTTGCCTTTGATGATCGAGGTCGATCCCTCTAAGATGGCTGTGAACTGCCCCTAGCTGCTCTATTCCATTCCTTTATCCAATAGCTCCATCTCCATATTCCCAGTTTTGATTTCTAGCGATTTCTGCTACTTCAACGCCTTGATCTAAGTTATCGTTAGCTTTTGCTACTCTATTCCCTTGGTTCTGTGCTCCAGCTTGTCCAATCCATCAGTGTAAATTCTGCATCATCTCCTCCTACCTTTTCAGCATCTTTTCCTACATAACATCCATCATCGTTTCCATTTCATCCCTATTGATGTAAATAGATGCTTGATTAGCTCCAGCTCCTGAGGAAGCCTCCTGACTCACTCCATGGTGGTTCATTCTGGTAGCACTCTCCTTATTGATTGTTTCACCATTGCTCCGAATCTAAGCTCTATATCTTTTCCAGGCTCTGAATCCGAATTCCAAATTCGTGGGGGCTAGCTTTCTCGGTGAAAACACCAAAATGTTGGCGTCAAAATTGGTCACCAACACCCAGTTATGTGAAAGCACCAATATCCCGTCACAGATACCATATAGTATCTAATTAGAGAATATAATATGAAGAACAAACAAATTAAAAATGAAATTAGGTAAAAGGAGACGAGAGTTATAGTGGTTCGGCTAACTTCGACCTACGTCCACTCTAGAATAATCCTTTTTATTATACCGTAATTTTTTTACAGTTATAATTCAAAATCCAAGAATAAAATTGGAAAAATGTAGCTTAAGTTGAAGATAAAGAGAAGCAGAAAGAAGATCTTTTTCTGACGTCATGCCTACTGTATTTAGAGGAAGACATGCGTGGATCAGGCTGAAATTTCGACAGAAGAACCTCCAGGTCATGACGATGCCACACAAGAATTTTCAAACCCATTGGGACCCACAATAGGGATCAGACCCGATCCTTATTTTGGTATCCAAATAGGGTGCTATCCCTCTAGATGTTTTTCATGATGTTAAATACTTGCCCTCCAAATTTCGTGCCATTCCGACTTACGGTTTGTGAGATATCACATTTTCCATGAAGTGGTGCTGCGTGTATTCTGATTTCAGCCGATCACTTTGGAGGGAAAGGGTCGACCCATCCAAAGTATCCCATTTGATGTGCAATCCATAAGGGGTTCTCCACATGTTGTAGTAAGCTTGTGCTCCAAGTTTCATGTCAGTTGGATAGGTAGATGTTGAGATATTGATCGATCTTTGCTATAAAGTTGGGTTTAGCCGATTCCTAAGAGGGAAGAGGGTCGATCCCTATTGAGGGATAGGTGCTGATCCCTCCAAATCTCTCCAAATGCCATGCAATCCGTAGGGAAGACTCCCTAGGGTCCCCTCTTCTTGTTTCCAAAGTTTCACTTCAATCTGCATTGTGGTTGTTGAGTGATGGAGCCATCATCGTTGAGTTGTGTTATGTGCATCCTGTTTAATCTGATTCCTCAATTCTGATCCCTCATCTAGGGGAAGTATTAGTTCAATACTTAGCCATTTTTTGAGTTTTGTCCATTCGAATTCATTTGACTATAGTCCATAGTTTTAAATATATTCGATCTCCAATCCTGGTAACCATCTCTCCAGGCTTTTTGCCTTGATGATCATGAAGTATGTTGGGTTAAATTCGCCTATGTACTACCTTGCCAAAAGCGGGTTAGTAAACATCACTTCGGGAATAATGATGTTTTGGGTAGCCAAATGTTTTTAAAAGATAAAATTTAACATTTGATGAAAATAATACGAGGTATTGACTACTAAACTACGAGAATCCATCCTAGCGGACTGATTTGAGGATCGCAACCCGAATCATAATGACTTTGTCCTCCGTCACAAAGTCCGACGATCTATTGACCGACAATATGATGAATAATAAGATATTAAAGATGTGGTGCCATGAGAGCTAACACCTTGAGATGGAATTGGGTAAGTGACAACAACACATAAAATGTATGCATCTTTAGAAGCCAAAGACCAGTGCAACTAAGGGTTCATATGAACTGCACTCACAACTGGTTGTAAGCAGTGGGTGAAAAAGACTGCATGGGCAAATTGAGATAGTTAGTCTATGTAGAGTGTGAATCCAGAAGGGTTTACCATGAAATTTTCCTACTGTGAAGTCAAGGAAGAGAGTTAAGGTATGACTCTCCTTTATATATATCAACCTCGTAAAATTTATGAACATTGTTTAGATATGCAAGTGAAAAAGAACGTGTTGCTAATATACAACGAAATCGGATTCCGAAGATCTGAAAATAGTGACTTGAACTTAAACTGAAAGCAACCCATAGATTGTGGTAACCTTTTGGGATTTACAGATGAGAAGATGATTTAGCATTCTCTTGCGAAGATGAATTAGCCTTCTGAACATATTGAGAAGATATATATCCTTCTCCTAAGTATAACCGGAAATGTCAACCTGTAAAATGATTCTTTTGAAATGATGATTTGAATTTATACAACAAAAACAACCCATATAATATGGATAAATTGTTATATCCCAGTTGATTAGAGTTGCAGCTGTGAGTCAGGATGAATAGAGCTATGACACTTGTGTTAGCACATATTTATAAAAATGAACTATGGGCGGGATATTCTATGATGTGAGTGAAATCGATGTGTTTGATTAAATTATCACATATTTATACTAGACACTAGACTTTTATGTTATTATTACGCATGATTATACAGACAGCTAGATTTCTAGCCCGACTCGAGGTTTGTTATGTTTATAACAATGCCTTAGGTCAGACCGAGGCGTTGTGTTTCTAGGTTAGCTTCTTATTGGACGTCAGTCTATTTTGTTTATTGAGCAGTCCTTAGGAATGTGTATTATGTTGGAAGATTACTAAGTTTGAGTTTAGAAACCATTGCCTTGAAGCCAAGAGCTATAGAATTATTCAGTTTATTCAAAAATATGATGAAGACAAGACCATTCAAGTAGCCGTGGTTATATCTAAAGGTTGGTTACAAGAAGAGTGGTTATACAGACATTTGAAATCGATGGTTTTTGAAGTATACATGGTATATCGAGCTTTAAGTGCTTTATTTTGAGTAGTCCATGTATTAGACATGTTTTGCTTCACATATTTTTCCATTTCTACTGTGATATTGGTACCCTTGTCATCGTAAATTTATATATATTCTTGATATGTGAGTTATTTAATTCTAGAACTCATGTACATTGCCTTGCATCGAAATGAGATATGTAACATTTCATATGTATTCAGGTATTGAAACGTATCTTTATTGACCCAAAATAGTGTATATGAGAGATTGCTTCTTCCATGCGTATTGATTCGAGCTATTAGATGGTGAACTCCCTCTGATATTTCAATCACTTGAGTCTGGGAGTCACTGAATGCTATCAGCATCGAGGTTGTGCTAGAATTGAGTAAATAGGGAATCAGAACATATTTGACCATAAAAAAGCTGGATACAGGTTGTTACCCAGTCAGTATAACCTGGATAGAATTGGGAATAATTCATATATGTAATATACAAGTAAAAAAATTAATGTTCCAAGGGCAAGATGTTAATTATATAGGAACCTAGACTTGAATAGAATAAAGTAAAGCAAGTATCAGTTTTAGAAGGTATGCTTCCTTATGAATAAAATTTTGTGATATTTTGGATTGTTATATTTAGTGATAAGTATTTTTGGAATGATTTTAAAATAAAGGGTAATGATTCGATTAGGGAAACTGAGTAAAACTTTAATCTAAATCTCATAGTAGAGACATATCACAAAGATAAATGTGATGAGACGGATTTAAGTAGGAAGTATTCAGTAGTGATCAGAATGCGCAGTGGAAGCTGATATATTTGTCTTTAGCTGTTGACCCAAAGTATTATATATGAGAGATAGCTCCTTCCATGCCTATTGATCTGAGCTATTGGACAGTAAACTCCCTCTGATATTTTAGTCACTGGAGCTGGAGTATAACACCCTCGATGAATTTTCCTAGCAAAATTGAGAAAAGGCCATAAAGAGTGGATCTATAATATTATTATTTCACATTTACTTTTCGATTATACGTCTTCATCGCCAGTAATCTATTTTATCACGTGTTAATTATGAAGAACATATCTCGATCTCTTATCAAGCTATCGGTTCCTATTGCAATCTATATTGCATCATTGTTTTCACAATACAATATTGGATTTTTCAATAGTGGAAACTGTTGGCGTCAAAAATGGCCACCAACGCCTAGTTATGTGAAAGCACCAACATACAGTCACAGATCTTAGACAATATAATGTAGAGAATATAAATTGAAGAGTAATAAAATTAAAATAGAAAGCAAGTAAAGAGAGACATAGATTTATAGTGGTTCGGCTAACTCCGGCCTACGTCCACTCCAAAGATTTTCCTCTTATTCGTTTATGCTGCTGTTACAGGTACAAATCCATGAAGTCTGAGAATAAAAATGGCAGAGTATAGCCTATGTAGAAGATAGAATGAAGCAGAAAGAAGATGCCTTCGCTAATTCTATGTCCGCTGTAATTATAGGAGAAGACGAGAAAATATCTCGCTCGATATCCGGATCTGGAACCCTGAAGCCAAGATGAGCCTGCCCAGAAAGTTTAGGGTCCACCGGAGCCCATAATAGGGATCGAGGCTGATCCCTATTTTGGGGGATTTATGATGTGTGATTCCTATGATGGGACCCCTATGTTGTAATGTACTTCTCCTCCAAATTTCATGTTGATTGCATTTGTAGATTTTGAGTTATTGAGTGATCATTGCTATGAACTTGAATATGGTCGATCCCTCATAGGAAAGAGGGCCAATCCCTCATAGGGAAGAGGGCCGATCTCTCCAAACTCCTTCATTTGATGTGTGATCCCTAGGGTAGACTCCCTAGGGTCCCTTCTTTTTGCACCCAAAGTTCCACTTCAATCCGCCTTGTGCTTGTTGAGTCATGGAGTGATCATCATTGAGTTGTGTTGTGTTACGTGCATCCTGTTTAATCCAATCCCTTTATTCCAATCCCTCTATTTTGATCCCTCTTCTAGGGGAAGTCTTAGTTCCATACTTAGCCATTTTTTGAGTGTTGTCCATCCGAACACATCCAACTATCGTCCATAGTTCCAAATATAATCGATCTCCAATCCTGGTAATCATCTCTTCGGACTTTCTGCCTTGATGATCGTGAAGTCTGTTGGATTAAATCCATCTATGTACTGCCTTGGCAAAAGGCGGGTTAACACTTTTCCCTCAAAAACATACCTTGCAATAGGAAGGTGTGTTTCGAATTTCCATAAACCCAAAATTTAGAAAACATAATCCGTCGATAGCCATATTATCCAATCCGAATCCACGATCTCTCCAGATCGTTAGTGAAATCCATGATCATTCTGAGTCAATATCCAATTCTGTATCCATTGCAAATCTTTGATCTCTCCAGATCATTTTATCTAAATCCTCGACCTCACCGGATCGTTAGCCAAATCCAAGACCACTCCAGGTCCATATCCAAATCTGTGACCGCTCCAGGTCCATGTCCAAATCCATAGCTGTTTGAAGCTGATATCTAAATCTGTGACCTCTCCGGGTCCTTACCGAGCACAATCCATACTCAATGTCCAAGTAAGCCAATCATGTCGTTCTTCGGTGAAGCGACATTATTTATTGTACTTTGGTTCAGTGTCCCTGAACATTAAGTGGTGTCTTGGCCTAAGTCCTAGACCGATAGTGGTCTCTCTGAACCCTTGCAGAGCATAATCCATACTCGACGTCCTGTGTAGGCCGATCATGTCGCACTCCGATCGAGCGACCTACTCCTTGTCGGGCATAATCTATACCTGATATCTTGTTGGATTTTGTTCTCCAGCCTTGACTCTCCTATCGAGGACTTAATCCATGTACGAGTCCATTCTGCCACTCTTCGGCAAAAGGACTCACACCTTGTGGTTACCGCATCATCACTCCGGTTGGTACAATAATCGCGTCCTATTTTATTTATCGTAGTAATGCGGATCATAAATAACCTAATAAATAAGAGTTCATGCATACAAAAATCTAAAAAACTAAAAAAGAAAGGGTGCCTCTCCGAGGACGACGGTTCATCATCATCACAGAGCATGCCTAGGGACCATCCTCGATCTTATACATGTGTTAGTAACTTAAACGCCTTATTATAGAGTTTATTTTTATTATTATGGTTGGAGTCAAAGTCTGAACTCAACCCTTACCATCATGATTAGTTGATGACGATCCATGACCCCGATCCAGGGCCATTCCTCTTTCCATTCGATGCAGATGGTGGCTGCTCCTGTTCCACCATCGTTGTCAATTCCTCACGTACTACAGCAGTCTGCCATTCCTGACGTGCTCCTCAATCATATCCTTTAAATTCTTGAGTTCATCCGTGGTGTGCATGTTCAATTTGTGGAACGGGCAGTACTTTCAAGACATACGCTCCTGCTCCATGGGATCCCTCCTTGCCGGTTTTCGATAGGGGAGTTTCCCTCTAATGTCCAGATACATTCGTTCTAGGCTTTCTGTCAAATCCGAGTAGGAGGAGAACTTCGGCTCCCGCTCTTTCCATCGCCTTTTCATTCCATCATATCCATCATCCAGTTTCTGTTTGCCTTTATCATTCTTGTTTACATCTCATGATGATCCTCTGCTTTGCACAACGTTCACATCCGATTTTCCGGCTCGTGCGTCTTCCTGCCGCAGGAACCTTTCTGATTCATGATAAAACTCCCCGAGATACATAAGTGGATCCCGCACCAATGAATCTTTGAAATCTGTGCCACCGGCAATTCCTGATATAGCTGACATCAAAACCATGGATGGATCTGGCCGATCCACCGATGCCTCCAATACATTAAATCATGTTAGAAAACTCCTTAGAGACTCTCCGGTCTTTTATTTCAGTGTTTCTAGACTCAACATAATTTTGGGTCTCGAAATGTGAACCCTGAAGTGCCTCATAAATCTTTCGACCAATTTTGTCCATGTACCAGTAGAACCACTCTCCAACTGCCTGAACCACAATGCAACTATATCCGTTAGATATAGGGGAAAGCATCGGGAAACTATATCCATCCATGTGCCAATTGAACCAATTACCAACTCGCTCCATATCCTTATTGACCCATTCTCCAACTGCCTAAACTAAAGCCCAGCTAACTCCATCAAATAAAGTGAAAAACACCTTGCCATGACCTCCTTCGATTCCCCCAATAATTCCATGTGCCGTATATGTCTCATCATATGCATAGTTGGGTCTGACTTTCTGTTGTATACTTCTAGCATTGGTAGTTTAAACTCCAGAGGATTCCTAGCATTCCTAATATTAGGAGTGAATGGACTTCTATTTACAACCTCCAGATCCATGTTCACCAATCTTCCACGCATAGCTCGCCTGATCATCTCTGCAAACCTATCATTGTCATCCAACAGTAGTCTCCTATCATCATTTACAACCCCCCCAAGTCTACGAGGGAATTCCATAACGTACTCCTTCAGACGAGCATCCAAATTTCGATCCGCACCAAGCTCCATGGGATCGACCGCAGGTCCTCCAGCATCGCGATCGACCAGACCCGGAGGCATGCCCGAAGCCTTTGGGGATCGGGGCCGATTCCTCTGGAGGGATCAGGACCGATCCCTCTAAGACATCCGGGGACTCCCCCGGGCTGCTCTGTTCCATTCCTTTGTCCAATAGCTCCGTTTCCATGTTTTTGGTTCTAATTTCCAGCGATACCTGCTGCTTCAACTCCTTGATCTAAGTTTTCATTAGCTCCTGCTACTCTATTCCCTTGGTTCTATGCTCCAGCTTGTCCAATCCGTCAGAGTAAATTATGCATCATCTCCTTCTATCTTCTCAGCACTTTCCTCCATAGCATCCATCATCATTTCCATTTCATCCCAAGTAATGTTGATAAATGCTTGATTAGCTCCAGCTCCTGGGGAAGCCTCCTGACTCCCTCTATAGTGGCTCCTTTCCAGTAGCACTCTCATTGTTGATTGTCTCACAATTGTTTCAATCTAAGCTCTAGATCCTTTCCAAACTCTGAATCTGAATTCCAAATCCACGGGGGCTAGCTTTCTTAGTGAAAGCACCAAAATGTTGGCGTCAAAAATGACCACCGACACCTAGTTATGTGAAAGCACCAATATTCAGTCATAGATCTCAGATAATATAATGTAGAGAATATAAATTGAAGAATCATAAAATTAAAACAGAAAACAAGTAAAGAGAGACACAGATTTATAGTGGTTCGGCTAACTCCGTCATACATCCACTTCGAAGATTTTTCTTTTATTCGTTTATGCTGCTGTTACAGCTACAAATATATGAAATACCAGAATAAAAATGGTAGTGTATAGCCTAGGTAGAAGATAGAATGAAGTGGAAAGAAGATCCCTTCGTCGATGCCATGTTCGCTGTATTTATAGGAGAAGACGTAAAAACACTCTCTCAAAACCGGATCTGGAACCCTGAAGCCAAGACGAGCCTGTGTAGAAAGTTTAGGGCCCATCGAAGCTAATAATAGGGATCGAGGTCGATCTCTATTTCGAGGGATTTATGGGGTGTGATCCATATGATGGGTCCCCAATGTGTTATTGACCGATCATTGCTATGAACTTGAAAATGGCCGATCCCTCATAGGGAAGAGGGTCGATCCCTAGGGTAGACTCCCTAGGGTCCCTTCTTTTTGTTCCTAAAGTTTCATTTCAATCCGCCTTGTGGTTTTTGAGTTATGGAGTGATCATCATTGAGTGTGTTGTTTGCATCATGTTCAATCTGATCCCTTTATTCTGATCCCTCTTCTAAGGGAAGTATTAGTTTCATACTTAGCCATTTTTTTAGTGTTGTCCATCCGAATCCATCCAACTATCGTGCATAGTTCCAAATATAATCGATCTCTAATCCTGGTAACCATCTCTTTCGGCTTTCTGCCTTGATGAACGTGAAGTCTGTTGGGTTAAATCCGCCTATGTACAGCCTTGGCAAAAGGCAGGTTAATAGAGACCATCGCTAGCTTTCTTATAAATTTTCACACACACACATATATATATTGCATTCATTACAATACTATTCAAAGCAATGTACTTAGCCTTAGTAGCTGGTCTGCCACAACCCCTTGTTTGAAACAGTTCCAACTTAAAGCCCCTTTATCAAGGGTAAATAGGAATTTAAGTTTGACTTACTATAGTCAATGTTACATATGAATTTCGAGTCTCAATACTCCTTCATAAGGAGTTCATTGTTTTCATAAACAATTCTTTAGTATTTCATAAATATTCGAGAAACTCTTAACTACCACTTATTGATTTTAACTCGGATTTAATATTCGCTCGCTACACCAAATACATAAGTTAATTTCGATCTATTACATAACATATATGATGGTTAGTGTTACCGATGCAAAAGGAACCCATCGCACATGCTCCATATTAAACATTTAATATGGTGTCTATATATATCGAATTGGACAATTCTAATATCCTCTTATATCGAGTATAAAGAATGCCTCTTTCAAATCTTTCATCGAGAATTAAACAAACAAGATTTAATTGATTTTAACATGGTATGTCGTTAACAATCAATATTATATTGTTTGCTTATAGTTGTAGAAATATCTTAGTAACTTCATTTTTCTTTCTCATGGACATGCACTCCCTCTGCATCTTGATTGAAATCAAACTTTTTGGTTTCTCTATCTAAATATTTACTCAAACTCTAGATGTTTGTTTAACACCGTATCATAAAAATCAACAAACTTTATTATCGATCCTACTGACTTCAAGTTGCTTTAGTTATGGTGCGCAAACAGTCCACTCTAAATCATTATTTAGAAGTTTTGTTATAATGTCAATGTGCCAAAACTCATAGTCATATCATGCAATAATTTACGAGTAGAATTCAAATAGACTTAAGCATATTGACTGAAGAAATTACTCCATTAATTTCAACATATGAAATCAAATATGTCATTTCCTATCAATATTGCTTTACACATTTCCAATTGCATTGATATTCTTTTCAAAGACTCACTTATAGTCAATAGATCATATCCTTTTTAAGTACAATTTTCAAAATTAGATTTTGTCAATGTATTTGGAATCCATTTCGAAATTAAAATCATCCGGCCATGTGGCAGAGTCTATACTCTCCATGGCTTGTCAAAAATTAAGGAGATTGTTATTACTAGCAATTCATTTTCTCAATAATTCTCTTCAATGTGCGAGAATTCATATTAGATGTACTAATGATCCATGTTCATTTTTGAGCCTGGTTAAATTTATTTCATCTACATAATTAGTTTCTATGTTAGAATCTTGGACTGTATCCAAGTCTGTCGCATACCATTAGTTTCTATAGAAAGAAATTATTTTGATAAGAAGGTGGTGTGTCTTGAAACAACAATTTGTTTCTCGGTCCGATGGAATAGGCATTCACAACACTTTATGAACTGCCTATAGACTTAAATAAAATAGACTTGGCCTTGAGTTCACGAAACTTACATGCATAACGTGGATCGGATAACCACATATCTTAAACCATTTAAGATGGAGTTTCTTCCTAGTTCATATATTATATGAATCTAATCTCAACTTTAAATGAAACCAAATTTAACATATGTGCTTACTCTTAAGTACATATCCTATAGAAAGAGGTAACTCAACTTCACTCATTATCAATGGTAATTTTCCAATAGAGTTTGATTAATCCTTATCGATACATCATTTTGTAGCATAGGGAGGAGTGGCTTTATGAGTGAATGGTATTCTTTTTTGGCACTCTTGGAACTCTTATCCAAGATCCTCACTTGATCGAATTGAATTGTATTACGTATTTTGCATGTTATGTTTTCTACTTTCATTTAATATTCTATGAATTTATCATAGATATCTAACTTGTTTATCAAATACACATATTCCAATATGAGAAAAATCATCGGTGAATTTAATGTAATAAGTGGATCTGCTTTCGGTATTATTAGACATTCATCTATATGTATTTATCCGAAGAGTTCATCAACTCTTTCATCGCTCCCACTGAATGGATGCTTTGCTTTTAATCATTTGAGACACAATTCACAATTATTATATGATTTACAATCATATGATTAAAGAATTATTTCTCAAAGAAATGACTTAGTCCATGATGCCAAAAAATAATTATTAAATATTTTAGATGCTTATGTATTTTTTATATAGCTAACATGTCACTATCATTATAAAAAAAATACCATCATGGATATACCAAAAGTAGATTTATTTTATAACGAATGTTCATAATAACTATTTAAAAAAATACTGCATGCATTTCGATTAAAATTGAAAATAGTTATTATTTCATAAATAATATTTGGTACACGTAAAGGTAGTTTTTCAAAACATGATGCATCTTCTAGCAAATGTCATACGGTATGCTCACATTATTTTCATTGTTACAATAACAACGTTTGAAATAAGAAGCTTTATTCAATCACTTATTATGGGCTATCTATTTCTTCTATTATAACTAGATTACAGTTAAGAGTTTTGGATTAAATATCTTGAACTTAATAAATATATATTATAGACAACAAAATATACATCTGGAATAGAAATAGTATTTCTTATTCCTCATTAAACATCTGCAAATAATCTACACAATTTTGTCTCCGAAATCTCTTCATAAGGCAGAGGTGACCATTCACTCACTTCATCCCAACCGTGCCAATGTTACATCTATTCTTAAAGTTTTTCTTTCTCTTTTTAATGGTCAAACTCTTCAAAAGGAAACCCTTTGCTACATGACTGCATCGAATTCTTTACAAATGTGCATTCAATCATCCTTAACATGTTAAGGAGATCGAACAAGTTATACTTAAGTAAATGCATCATAACTAACATTTCAATGGTTGAATTCCTAGGTCTATCAGTAATCCTTATTGTTTCCAACATGAAAAAATTCTTATTGTATTCAATCGTATTAAACATAGAGTCTCGCACTATGATTTACTTGCTCGTTTAGAGAAAAAATTTCATCAAAATCCTATATATTACGAACGTGACTGTTCGCCATACAAATTTTGTATATGACTGAATATGGATTGAATATCCATACTGTTGTATTGTTCTAGAGTTTAAAATTCACAGAAAAAAGTAAACAATCTCGAGTAAATTAACATTTAAATGACCAAAACACAAAAGTTTTAATCATTGTATTATTGACTCTTGCATGGGTGTAGAAGCAACAATCATGCCAAAAGATTTATTGATGAGTAAAATTTTACATTTCTTCTTCAATCTTTGTTTAGTTCATTTAGTATATTCTAATTGATAATTAATTTTATCAATTATATTCAATGTGAAAATTTATTTTAGTAGGTTATTGTAATATTACGTACGTTCTTATATTTATTAGAATGGTTTGTTATATTTTTCTGATAAGGCTCCCACTAGATTTTACATTTTTTAAAGACCCTAAATGAGATGTGGAGATTTCGTGAATTTCTCTAGTGAGTGTTAGGACTCATTTATCATGCTACTACAACCTTAAGGATGCTCAACAAATTACAGTCCCTATAAATGGTAAATAACACGGTATTAGTTATATCTCATACATAACCCCTAACCATATATTCTTTGTTCCTAATAATCTTTACGATCTTGAGAATGCTCAACAAATCATAAAGTGCATTAGATACTTATAACCCATTATTTCATGCTTGCATAAAGAAGATTTTGTAACCCTTGAGGGTGCTCAACAAAGTAATAAAATGTTCTTACCAATCCGAGGACAATACAAACATCACCATAAGTATCTTATGGCTTGAGGGTGCTCAACAACTATAAGTATATATAGTACTCTATTTATATTATAAATGATAGAGAGCGGTATAATTTCAAATTATATATCTCAAAATAACAATAATGAGTATTGTCGTCTTATTGAGTAATGGGTACAATACTCAATGACATCATTTATCACTATACACACACACACAATTATATGCATACATATTTATTCCTTATAACCATTATGGGTTTTATTTCGATTTTAACTTTTAAAATTGTATATTTATTTTATATACATAATATAAGATTCTCTTATTTAATTATAACATTTATAATATAATATTAAATCTTATATTTATCTAAATATTATTATTAATAAACGATTAATTAATATTACGAGTTATTGTAACCTTTTATAAATTATTGAAAGTCTATATGAGTGGATCGTATAGGATATATATATATATATGCAAGTATAAATAGCTAACTATATAATATAACTTGATAAGTGATAGTAGCAAAGTAAATGAAAATAATCACACCAGGATTTTATACTGGTTCGAACCTCCCGTCCTACGTCCAGTCCCGAAGCTCCTCTTCGGAATTTCCTTTCAACTAACCCTCACTTGACCCGGAGGAACAGGTTTACAATAGTAGAGTTTCTTTGTCAAGAATGTGTTCTATAACACGGATGTTGACTATTGAGTACAAATGCTTCCAATATATATATCTATCTAGAGAGTGTTTGAATGAGGAGTTCTGTATATATGGAAGAGTTAAATACAAGTAGTTGATTGCTTAGAGATCAGGAATAGATCAGAGTATAAGAGATAAAAGCGTAAGTAGGTAAGGTGAGTCCTTCTCTTGAATTCCTGATGCTATTTATAATGATGAAGAGTCTCTATGTTTAGTTGCCTTCATTAACAATCGTTGTATAGTTGCTCCTGTTGGTGATGAAGAGTTGCAGTGAAGAGGAGTGGATGTGTCTCTTCGGATGTGACAGTTGGAGTTTGAAATTACATAGTCGAGCCTATTTTCAGACGTCTGGAAAGTGACCTCAGACGTCTGGTCTTCATATATTTTTTTGTGTCTGGTAGCATTTCAGACGTCTGAGTTTATAAGCCAGACATCTGGCCTTTACTTCTGTTTTATGTCTGGATGTATGTCAGACGTCTGAGTTCAGGATCATACGTCTGGTTTCTTCTGAGTTTGTGAACCAAAGAACTTAACCAGACGTCTGGTCTGTGCACTCAGACGTCTGGATTAGTGCATGTTGCTTTTCTTGTATCTGTATCACTTCTTTTCGATTCTCTCGACTTGTAGCCTCTTGATACTTCTTTTGAGTCTTGTTCTTGTCTCTTTGGTGATGTTTCTATATCAACTTCCTGTGTATGTACATTCGTTTTCCATTGCATAGTTGTGATCATCGAAACCGAGGAATTGATTTCCTAACAATTATAACATGTATAATACATTTTATAATTTAAAGTTTTTTTGGATTCATTTACTATAAATTTTGTAATTCGAAATCTAAAATAATTTCAAATTTATTTATTTATAACATTTATAAATTCAAATTTATATAATTTTAATTTTTTTCATTGAAACCTTTATGAATATAATTTTAAAACAACTATAAATTATATTCATACCCCTTATAAATATAGTTTAATTTAAAACAATTTTAAATTGATTTATTTATAACCTTTATAAATTCAAATTTAAACATTTTTAAATTTATTTATTTATAATCTTACGAATAAAATCTTAAAGTAATTTTAAATTTCATATATACCTTTTACAAATTTTATTTTTTAATTTAAATAATGTTAAATTAATTAATTTATAATGTTTAAGAATATTAATTTTAAAACAATTTTTAAATTTACTCATAACCTTTGTAAATTTAAATTTAAAATAATTATGAATTAAACTTTTATATATATATATATTTATTTATTCATAATAACACAATGCGGGCTCTGATACCATTGTTGGATCAGGTGCATCGGACAACGAGGTAAAAGGGGCAAATATTAATAAAATCTTTTAATTCGTTATACGCCGGATCTTTTATAGTATTGTTATGAATAATGTTGTTAACATTAAATCATATTCAACATTTTTGTAGATGATTTTGATTTGAATTTGAATTTTTAATTATATTATTATTGTATTAACATTTTGTATGATTTACATGTTATTTTTTATCCAAATATTAATTAGAAAATTAATTGTCAAATTAAATAACATTTATTCAAAAGTAAGTTTGATAATAAAATAATTTTATCTGGTTAAGGACCACTAGTCCAAGTAATAAGATCTCTTGACTGTGTTCTAGAGATCTTGGAATCGATCCCCCGAGACAATAATATGAGTGCTCTACTTCAAATTAAGTATCATTTTCATTATAAATTTTTTATCTATAATTTGATATGTGTGTGTGTGTAATTTTTTTAAATTGATATTTGAATGATAATAGCTAATTAAGTAATTTTAATATAGATTCAAATAGCAATTTTAAATTCAATTTTTATTAAATTTATCTTATAAATTTAATTTTTATAATTTGTTTTAGTGCAAATATCAAATATTCGAATCAAACGAACAATATATTAATTTTGATTCACGGTGTTAATTTATGAATACCTAATAACAAATATATATACATATATATCAACATTTAAGTGACAATGTGATATACAAGTATAGTTAAGTAATATCCGTGTATCCAGAATTTTAATATGAGCCCAACACCGTAAGTTGTGTGCAAAACGTAGTTCGTATGTAAAAGTTGTCTATGTTTGAAGTTTTAAGGTTAAAAGTAATTTTAAAACCATTGAAGACTTTTATGAAAATTTACCCCTATCTTCATAATGCATTAGAACCCTAATAGCTAGCCTTCTGCACTATGACTTCGCCTAGTTGTCAAGATTACTAAAGATGATTGTTCCCGATTCTAACACCACCACTGCATCCTATGTATCAAAACGACTCTACTGGTGTAGGGTTGTTATAATAATGGTAAACTTTCCATTACCATACCATTACTTGTCAATCGGTTATCGTTTTTACGGTATACCAGTTTAATCGGTATGACAATGATAAATTTACCATTATATATGATAAATCATTGGTAATATTTCTTCAAAACCAGCGATAACGATAATTTTACCAGTCAATTTATAACACGTGTATATTCATGTAATATGCCTTATTACATGCATTTAGAACTAAGCAAGTGGTTAAATTTAGTTCAGTGATCGGGTGAAATGATGCTAAATACACTTCTTTTCTTTCTCATTTATGTCTTGGGTAACACTATAAATTGCATAATGAAGCAGCGTTATAGTGTAAAAACATGTCGAGTTACCAACTTTTTTAGACAAATGGTAATTTGTAATTATCAGAGTAACGATTATCAGATTAACAGTATACCAGTCTTCGATCTACCAGTCTACCGGTAACGGTAACGGTAAGCAATTTTAGCTTACCGGTAAAAACAGTATGGTAGCGGTATTTGCGAAATGGTAACGATAACCATTATCATAGCAGCTCTATACTGATGTGCCCATCGTCCAACTCGAGGCACCCATTTCAAATCCAAATTCTCTATGGCTTTTGAATTGAATGAAGCTTGCTCGCCATCGTCTCAAGCCGAAAAGAACCGTTATGCCTCCACTCCATCAGAGATGATGCTAACTACTACTATCATCAAAGCCGTTGATAACAAGATGAAGGACTGGTGATGGCTGCTGCATGGTTGTGGTGATGATATGAACAGCGGGTGAGATGCACATTGCAAGGAAACACATAGTAGAAAATCCAATTTTTCTTAGACAAAAGTTTAAAATTAAATTTATTTAAATTTAAAATTAATGACACGTCTTTCTTTTCAAAACTTATCTGTTTTACATCCTTCCCTTTTAGAAATTATTTTATACATCCCTCTTTTTTATAATTCTTTCTCTTTTACGTCTCTCGTTTCCAAATTTAAAAGTACTGCCAAAGCATGTATTGCAGTGGTTATGAGCTACGAAAAATGATAACTTAGATATATCTTAAGATAAGTAAATTATCCAAATACTCCCTTGAATTACATCTATTTTTCGAAAAATAGGGATGTATTTTATAAAAGAAAATTAAGAGAGACCTAAAACTTATTTTTTATAATTTTAAGGATGTATGCCGACATTTCCCTTTATTTAAAACCATTTTAAAATCAATTTTGGTCAAACATGGTTTGAGAAAAAAAATACCAATAATCCTGCCGGTTGAGTACATCTTGAACTTTCAGCTTTGCCTTTGAGGGATCCCATCTCAAACTCAATAGTGGAGTTGCAAAGTCCACCATTAAGATATAGTTTATTTTCTACGAAGAGAATGAATTGCTATTTTTGGAAACGGAGATCTAGGTCTATTTATAGTAGTGTTGATGGACTAGGTAAGTATCTTACCTAAATCCACCATGCAGGGCACGAACCATTATAAATAAAATCTTATCTCAGTAAACTAATTAAACCCACTTAATTATGCCATACAAACATATATTTTCACCGGTCTTATTTCGGAACAATTTAAAAAAATCGACTACAAAAATTATACACACACAAGCAAACACCCTGAAAGTAACTAAATAAATATACCACAATCATATGTTTTATTAACCAACCTTAGGCCCTCTAATAATGAATAAAAATAATTATAAATTAATATAGCCACTACATTAATTTATCCATAATAATAATTTATAACTTTTATAAATAATTCCACCAAATTATTTCTGGTCGAAAACTGAGAGTTGTGATTGTGTGATTTACAAGTGTGAACCCAACCATCAGTAATATTTAAAAAAATTAAATATTAAAGCCTGTGTCAACTTTGTTTAAGTACAGTAGTGTGACACGAATTCACTTGCTTACATGTTATCTTGGTGAAATCCAATTTCTTACCTATTAAAGTGACCTCTTAAGTAAAGATATATTGTGCATATTTTCTCTTTGTCGTCACTATATCACTTAGATATGTAGAGCTCGGCCAATGATCAAAACTTTACTGATATCTATATTTAATTGTGAAATCTAACGGCGAAGTCCATGGTTCAATCTGATAACAATTATCGATTAACCGATTGTTTTAGCCAAAAACTTTGACATTACATTGACTAGCAATTACGTTGATACTAACCCTCTAGAATCCTCTCTTAAATAGTGTCACTTAAAGTGGTTAATTTATACCACTATGGCTTTAACACAATCCATGATGTGCGATTAACCATAATAAATGTAACGGCCCGTATTTTAACTATTCTAATTTATAAAATTTAATATAATCATTGAATAAAAATGGTTAAAATAAAAGAAATTTTAATAATGTATTAATGTAATTTATTGAATATGAACTTTAATAAATTTTGAAAATAAACAATTTCGAAGATTTTGGCAATAACAACTATGGAAATGAAATTTTAGATATTGAATGTGTTTATAATCAATAACTGGACTTGAATAATAAATGTTGAATTATTTAGATGAAAATAGAATAATTGTTGATAATTAAAATTTAATTGAATTTTTTTGATTTATTAATTTCATTTACTTAATAATTGAATTGTTTAAATTTAATATTGCAATCTTTTAAATAATTGAATTCTAGATTTAATATGGATGGAAATAATGTCAGAAGTTGATTTAAATTTTATTTAAACAACAATGAAGATTGTTAAACTTAAAAATTGAATATAAAGTGATTAAATTGATTTTAAATTAATAATTCATTTAATTGACGTGTAAAAATAGGCATTTTGGCCACTGTCTCGGATTTCGATGAAACCAGTTTCATCGGATCCATAACAGTGAATTATTATAGGATTTCAAGTTTCGTAGCGATCGGACTTATTGTTTGACCGTGCGAGCTCGAAACACATAGAAATCAATTAATGGAATTTAAATGAATATAATCTGATTTTAAAAGCTAACTTTTGTATATAATGAATTAGGGTTTGAAACTAATTCCATTGAGTTTAAAATTATTGAAAACCTATATTTCAATATATTGGATGACCCATTTTCGTTTCGGGAACGAAACGGGCTTTTCGGGTCGTTGTTATCGTTTCGACCCAAATCGATCTGTCCATTCATTCTTATCCATCTCTGTCTATATAAATAGTTTTTTCCTCTAACCCTAGCAGCTTTCCTGATTTCTATACATACAAAATTTCTATCTTCTCTTCCTTCCCAATGGCTGACAATCCCAAACCCTAAATCCCCAATTCAAAATCAAACTCCAGAAATTTAAATTCTCTAAACTATATCAAATTATATATCGTTGGAAAGCTCTTGATGAACGTAATCTGGATATGAGATTCATTTTTTGATTTGGGTTGTGCTGTGACCAGAAATCATCGAAGAAGTTTCGGCCGTTCATATTAGGGCTTGGGATTTAACGGTGGATCTTCGTCGATAGGACGATCGGAGGGTACCACTGCAAGAGCTTGATGAATGGAGTCGATCCATGGTGGCTATTCGTCACCTAGTGGCTCGAGATCGCCAGAATTGGCATTGAAAGAAGCGGCGGCAGCGGTGTTTCTGGGAAGCTGGAGGTGGTCGCGTTTATGGTGGAGGTGCGGCCTGGCGAGGTGGTTCCATCGACATGGCAGGTGAGGTAATTTACGAAATTACACTTCTATTATTTTAATTTTAATTTAATTTTTAAAACTTCTAACTAGCATAACTTTTTCATACGAACTTGGATTTAGCTGCGGTTCTTTCGTTGGGATCATATCGAAATTCCAAACAACATGGAATTGATGTGGTTGGTTTCTGAGACTGTTCAAATTTTGAGCTTTTATTGGATTTTAAATCGACTACAAATCGAAGCTGGGTGATTTAACCCACTCACGCTATACTAAACATTCTTAGGTTAGTTGAATTAAGTTTATGATGTGATAAGAAGTTTATTACTTGTTGTTTGGTAATTTAAATTGTCATTTAAATTTAATTTGAATTAAATTGCCACTAAAATTAATAATGAATTTCTATTTATTAGTTAAATACCTGATAATGATAACCAGTTAATTGTAGAGATATATTGGCTGATTTGGATGTTGATTGTGATGGAAGTTTATTTGTTGACATTTTGGATGATTGGATGTTTATATCCATGTTATCACTATGGGTTGAAATGATACATACCCGAATGATCTTATAGATTAGGGAAAATCTTTATGGGTTGAAATGATACATACCCAAGCGATTTTATTGATTTGAAAATTATTGATTCGGGATACAGGTTGAAATGATATATACCTGAAAATTTAACTATTTTGGGTTGAAATGATACATACCCAATCACTTGACCATATGGTAGAAAATTATATACGGACACCGTTGGTCGGCTTTAAATTATTTTCTAATTGGTAAAGTATGTTTGATTTATAAATTTGATTTTTAAAATTTAATTTAATGCTTTTATTAAAAGTTTATATTTGGAAAATAATTTATTTTATACGTTTTAAAGCTTCAAATTATAAGTTAATATATGGTTTTAAATGTAAATTTAATATTTTAACTTATAATTTTATTTAGTTTTAAATATATAATTCAAATAGTTTAAAATTTAATTTAATAAAATATTTAATATAGTTTTAAGAGATTTATTTAAATTTAATTTAATATAATAAATAAAGTTTTAATTTAATATAATAAATATAAATTTTTATATGATAACTTTAATAAATAAATTTAATAAGTTAAGTAGAGAATAATTTGTAATTAAATCTGATTTAAAGGACTTTATAAAAGAATTTTATAATGGTTTATAAAGGAGTATAAAGGTTTTGAAGGATTTTATAAAGGGTTTTATAAAAGAACTTGTATAAAGGGATTTAAAAGCATTTTAAAGGAATTTGTGTAAAAGTTTATGAAAAAGGAAAGAGTTGTAAACTGTTTGGAATTTATAAATAGCTTTATAAATGGTTTTAAAGCATATAAATAGTTTATAAATTGTTTAAGAGAGATTTATAAATTGTTTTCGAAATTGATTGAAAGAAATCTTCCTCCGTATTTATGAATATATTTATACTTTTGGAATAAGTATATGAATATCTTGATATGAAGGTATAAACTATTTTCTGGATTTATTATTGAAAATGTTTTATAAAATGACCACAGTGTGAAATAAGCGGTTGGTGGTTAAAGAGACTAGGGTCGGATATTGTCATACTCTCTGCCAATTTCGAAACCACTTTAACAACTCTGCACGTGGTGGAGAATCTAGAACGAAGTAGGATGGTTTGGCGAACGCTACTAGTATGAGGTAAGAACGCAGCCATGACCTTCGGGTCAATTTGATATGACTAAAACAGAAGCCATAACCAGGCCAAGTGAGGTCGCTCCTTCGATCGGACATACTTCTTCGATACCATATCTGTTACTTTGTGATTGATTGGTAACCACCCTCGATTTGATTATGGGAGTGTTGTTTGAGGTGGGCGGTAGCTGCGGCTATGCGTTACCACCAGCCTAGTTCCGCAATATGGTAGAATCCCACCGTGGATATAGCCTCGTGTGCCCTATCATATGCCTTATCGAGCCCACTACGATTTTGGTTTTTGTCGTACCTATGGAGTGCTCCCTGATAGCCCACCAGTTTACGGTGGAGTTTACAGTACTGTATAGACTACGATGCCTATAAAAATGTGTTAAGGGGATATGGATAATGCCTTAACGCTATTTTAATACTTTACTGATAGACACTACATATATAGCGTATATTACTACATATAGATAATTTAACGGATCCTTAGGAGATGGAAAATCCCAAAACATCTCTTAAGTTATTGCATGCATGTTATACACTGGATAGGAGATGTAAAATCCCGTAAACATCTCTGAAGCTATTACACTCATATTTACTTGTTGTTGATTTAACTTACATAAGATCTTTTAGTTCTGACTCGAGTGTTTTGTCTTCTCATTACGCTCGGGTCAGCCTGAGCATTTCAGTGTTGAAGACTTGATTCTTGGAGGATGAAGACGGAGTTTGGTATATTATATTATTAGTAACTTTCCGCTGCATCATTTTTGATATGTCATCATTGTTCTCTGATTATTGAAAAAAATTGTTAATCAAATGTATACTATAAAACAACTTGATGAACTGCTTATTTGATTATTATATTTTGGTGTTCCGCTGCAAGATTCTATTGTTTGTTTTTCCTTCTTTTCTCTTATTTTCTTATTTACCCCATTGGCAATCCTCCCTTTTGAATGATTTGAATTAGGCATGTGTGGTTTATTGTCGATTTAAACCGTCCAAAAAGGTGGGTTTCCACAGTTGGTATCAGAACTTTGGTTTAGCGATAACCTTAGCTTTGTGGGATTTGACTCATTAGAGATAGGGTAGTAATACCCTAGAATGAGTTGTTTGAGTGTGTATATACGAGAGCTCATACTTATTAGTGTTATAAAATGTTTTATATTGTGTTTACTTATCCGTTGAATTTTTTATGAATTCTGGTTGGTGCGTGGGAATCGATAGGGGTTTCTAAACACTTAAACGAGATAAGTCGACATAATATTGTTTTAAATGCTGGTAGATGAAATAATTTTACCTAAATTATATTTTATATATACAAAATGATAATTTTCAATGGATGTTAGTTGTTAGGAGATGATAATAATCAGTTATCATCTATTATTGGTTGAATAAAATAAAAACGAATACTTTGTGAATTCTATTTCACGAAGCGTTCGATAATTAAATTGATTTGAAACTAATCACAATAAGAAATTATTTAAAACAACATGGTTGTAAATTTAATGAAATGTTTTGGTAATAAGGGAATGAAATTTGTATACGTATATTTATAATATAGCTTATATATAGAAAGGATTTTAAAATTTAGAATTATAGAAATTAAAACCTGTTGCTTTCAAAATTATTTTCAAAGCCTTCAGAATTAATAATAATATTATTTGAAAGTCTTTTGACTAGAAATATATTTTGAAAAGGTTTTTTTGAAAGAAATAAAGCATTAAACTAGCTCTAGTCGTTGGTAAATAATCCTAGAGATGACTGCAGCATCGCGAGTATTCATTTTCGAGTTTTGAGTGAGAATTGCTACCAAAGGAAATTTATTTCTGATTAAAACAAGTTTTGATTGTGAAAAATATATTCTAAGTGTGATTTGATAAATATATGAAAATAGTTTTGAACTTATAAATTGAAATGATATGAAAGAAAATAAGTTTATATTATAATATATGAATGAAGAATCGAATTTGAGATATGAGATAAAAGAATTAACTTAAGAAATGTTAAATAAATTGAGTTAATAAAATCAAGAAAATAAAATGAAGTTTATCTCAAGAAAGCCTAAATAAAAGTGAATTGTATTGAAATGAGTTAGATAAAATAATGAAATAAAATTTTTAAGTGAATAAATTTGTATAACTTATAGATTTGAGAAATATTAAGCTAATAACAAATTTTAAATTTTGTTGAATGTGAATGATAGAAAAAAAGGGTTTAATTTTAATAAAATTTAATAAACCAAGAAATGAATCAAATAAAATAAAGTTTAATTTAATAAAGATTAAATGAATTGAATTGGATTTGAATATAACTAGATAAATTAGTAAAGTGAACTAATTCCACTTAAGCTATAAATGTATTAATAGAATGAATAAAACTTGAATTATAAAATGAAATGAAAATTTGAATTGTGAAAGAAATTGAATAAAAATAATTGAGTGTAAGTAAAATTTATATGATTAATTTAATTTGATTTAAATTGGATGTAAATAAATTAAATGCAAGTGGGGTGAGTTTAAATAAATATAATGACAACTAATTGAATATGAAATAAGTTAATGAATGAATTATGAAAAGAAGTTAACTTAAGAAAATTTAATGAAATTGATTTTGATTAAAATAAAATTATTAATATAAATTGAGTTATAAAATAAAATTTACTTAAGTAAAATTATTAATATGAACTTGAATGAATGAAATAAACTAATGAAGTGAACAAATGGATTAATATGAACTTAAGCTATGAAATAATAATAAAAATGAGTCGCATTTTATAAAATGTTTATAATAAATATAAATGGTTTTATGAAATGATTTATAAATGATATTAGTATTAAAGAGAATATACTAAGTAACAATGAAATAAAATGTAACTTAAACAAGGTTAAATAGAATAATTTTATAAATGGTTCATAAATGAATTTATATTAAATATGTTAAACAAGAAAGTGAAACAATTGGAATTTAACAAATTGAAGTGAATAAATTTGAATGTGAATGGAATAGATGTGAATAAATTTGAAGTAAACCGATTAAATGTTAATAAAAATTGGGTGCAATAAGAATGAAGAGTATAAATTTAATATTGACATTGGAAATGTAAATTTTGATAATTTGGATTAATTAGATGAATATTAATAATTTTTGAATGGTTTATTTTGTTACAAATCATGGTTATAACTATTTGATTGCATATGATTGTTGTATGTTGTGTATTTGTGCTTGTTCCTATGATTTGGATTCAACATTCATGTTATATGATTCCATTAGACACATATATGTTGCTAAATCCTTTATAAGTAACTAATATTCTAATTTGAGTTGAGATAGGTACATACAAAGACTGTTTGTATGTATACGCGGATTATATTTTGCTTTTGCTTGCTTATATGAGCGAACTCGCTCGTATTTATAATAATAAGGTACGTATCTCGGATCACATACCGCACTTTTATATTTTTCCCTTCGGGATGCCTCATTATTGAGATGAGATGTATATTTGATATATTTGATATATATTTCGGTTATATATTATATTATAAAAATTTTCCGATCAAGCCGCACAAAGGAGACTTTGCCAAAAATTTCTGTAACTTCGAATGTTAATTTTTTTTTGAGATTTTAAAATTCTTATAACTTGTTTTTATATATAAGTTATATTTTCCATAAAACCGGTATCGGAGGGGCGTAGCGAGAGCGTAGTAAAGATTTTGTAAATAAGAATTTTAAATGTTTTATAAGTTGATTATTTTGAATAAAATATATCAAGTGTGAAATTCTCTACTTAACCCCTTTTCGAGGACGAAAAGTTTTGAGTGGGGGAGAGTGTAACGACCCGTATTTTAACTATTCTAATTTATTAAATTTAATATAATTATTGGATAAAAATGGTTTAAAAAAATGTATTAATGTAATTTATTGAATATGAACTTTAATAAATTTTGAAAATAAACAATTCTGAAGATTTTGGCAATAACAACCATGGAAATGAAATTTTAGATATTGAATGTGTTTATAATCAATAAATGGACTTGAATAATAAATGTTGAATTATTTAGATGAAAATAGAATAATTGTTGATAATTAAACTTTAATTGAAATTTTATGATTTATTAGTGTCATTTATTTAATAGTTGAATTGTTTAAATTTAATATTGCAATCTTTTAAATAATTGAATTCTGGATTGAATATGAATGGAAATGTTGTCGGAAGTTGATTTAAATTTTATTTAAACAACAATGAAGATTGTTAAACTTAAAAATTGAATATAAAGTGATTAAATTGATTTTAAATTAATAATTCATTTAATCGACGTGTAAAAATAGCCATTTTAGCCACTCTCTCGAATTTCGATGAAACTAGTTTCATCAGATCCGTAATAGTGAATTATTATAGGATTTCAAGTTTCGTAGCGATCGGACCTATTTGTTGACCGTGCGAGCTCGAAACGCGTAGAAATCAAATAATGGAATTTAAATGAATATAATCTGATTTTAAAAGCTAACTTTTGTATACAATGGAATTAGGGTTTGAAACTAGTTCCATTGAGTTTAAAAATATTAAAAACCTATATTTCAATATATTGGATGACCCATTTTCATTTCGGGAATGAAACGGGCTTTTCGGGTCGTTGTTATCGTTTCGACCCAAATCGATCTGTCCATTCATTCTTATCCATATCTGTCTATATAAATAGATTTTTCCTCTGACGCTAGCAGCTTCTTTCCTGATTTCTATACGTACAAAATTTCTATCTCCTCTTCCTTCCCAATGGCTGACAATCCCAAACCCTATATCCCCAATTCAAAATCAAACTCCAGAAATTTAAACTGTCTAAACTATATCAAATTATTTATCGTTGGAAATCTCTCGACGAATGTAATCTAGATATGAGATTCGTTTTTCGATTTGGGGTGTGCTGTGACCAGAAATCGTCGAAGAAGTTTCGGCTGTTCGTATTAGGGCTTGGGATTTAACGGTGGATCTTCGTCAATAGGACGATCGGAAGGTACCACAGCATAGAGCTTGACGAATGGAGTCGATCCAAGGTGGTCGTTCATCGTCTAGTGGCTTGAGATCGCCAGAATTGACCTTGAAAGGAGCAGCGGCAGTGTTTTTAGGAAGCTGGAGGTGGTCGCGTTTATGGTAGAGGTGCAGCCTGGCGAGGTGATTCCATCGGCGTGGTCTGATCAGGGCAGGAGCGAGCGTATTGGCGACGATGGACAATCAAAGGTGGCGGCTGTTAGGTTCTCTCGAGCCTGTAGGGTTTCGTTATGTTCGTATGCGTGATTGAGGGAGGTGAGGTAATTTACGAAATTGCCTTTCTATTATTTTAATTTTCAAAACTTTTAACTCGCATAACTTTTTCATACGAACTTGGATTTGGGTGTGGTTTCTTTCGTTGGAATCGTATCGAAATTTCGGACAACATGGAACTAGTTTGGTTGTATTCTGAGACTGTTCAAATTATGGACTTTTATTGGATTTTAAATCGAATACAAATCGAAGGTGAGTGACTTAACCCACTCACGCTATACTAAACCTTCTTATATTAGTTGAATTAAGTTTATGACGTGATAAGAATTTTATTGATTATTGTTTGGTAATTAAATTGTCATTTAAATTTAATATGAATTTATATTGAATTAAATTGTCATTTAAATTAATATTGAATTTTTATTTGTTATTTAAATACCTAATAATGGTAACCAGTTAATTATTGAGATTTATTGGCTGATTTGGATGTTTATTTGTTGACATTTTAGATGATTGGATATTTATATCCCTATTATCACTATGGGTTGAAATGATACATACCCGAATGATCTTATAGATTAGGGAAAATCGTTACGGGTTGAAATGATACATACCCGAGTGATTTTATTGATTTGGAAATTATTGATTCGGGATACGGGTTGAAATGATATATACATGGAAATTTAACTATTTTGGATTGAAATGATACATACCCAATCACTTGACCATAGGGTAGAAAATTATATACGGACACCGTTGGTCGGTTTTAAATTATTTTCTAAATGGTAAAGTATGTTTGATTTATAAATCTGATTTTTCAATTTAATTTAATGCTTTTATTTTAAAATTTATATTTGGAAAATAATTTATTTTATACGTTTCAAAGCTTCAAAATATAAGTTAATAAATGGTTTTAAATGTAAATTTAAGATTTTAACTTATAATTTTATTTAGTTTTAAATATATAATTCAAATAGTTTAAAATTTAGTTTAATAAAATATTTAATATAGTTTTAAGAGATTTATTTAAATTTAATTTAATATAATAAATATAGTTTTAATTTAATATAATAAATATAAATTTTTATATAATAACTTTAATAAATAAAATTAAGAAGTTAAGTAGAGAATAATTTGTAATTAAATTTGATTTAAAGGATTTTATAAAAAAAAATTATAAAGAATTTTATAATGGTTTATAAAGGAGTTATAAAGGTTTTAAAGGATTTTATAAAAGGTTTTATAAAAGAACTTGTATAAAGGGATTTGGAAGCATTTTAAAGGAATTTGCATAGAAGTTTATGAAAAGGAGAAGAGTTATAAACTATTTTGGAATTTATAAATAGCTTTATAAATGGTTTTAAAACATATAAATAGTTTAGAAATGGTTTAAGAGAGATTTATAAATTATTTTCGAAAATGATTGAAAGAAATCTTCCTCCGTATTTATGAATATATTTATACTTTTGGAATAAGTATATGAATATCTTGATATGAAGGTATAAACTGTTTTCTAGATTTATTATTAAAAATGTTTTATAAAATGACCATGGTGTGAAATAAGCGGTTGGTTGTTAAAGAGACCGGGGTCGGATATTGTCATACTCTCTGCCAATTCCGAAACCATTTTAACAATTGTGCACATGGTGGAGAATTCAAAACGAAGTAGAATGGTTTGGCGAAAGCTACTAGTATGAGGTAAGAATGCAGCCCTGACCTTCGGGTCAGCTTGATATGACAAAAACAGGAGCCATAACCAGGCCAAGTGAGGTCGCTCCTCTGATCGGACATACTTCTTCGATACCATATCTGTTACTTTGTGATTGATTGGTGGCCACCCTCGATTTGATTATGGGAGTGTTGTTCGAGGTGGGCGGTAGTTGCGGCTATGCATTACCACCAGCCTGGTTCCACATCCGGTAGAATCCTACTATGGGTATAGGCTCGTGCGCCCTGTCATATGCCTTATCGAGCCCACTATGATTTTGGTTTGCGTCGTACCTATGGATTGCTCCCTGATAGCCCACCAGTTTACGGTGGAGTTTACAGTACTATACAGACTACGATGCCTATAAAAATGTGTTAAGAGGGATATAGATAACGCCTGAACGCTATTTTAATACTTTACTTTACTAATAAACACTATATATATAGTGTATATTACTACATATAGATAGTTTAACGGATCCTTAGAAGATGGAAAATCCAGAAACATATCTTAAGTTATTGCACGCACGTTATACACTGGATAGGAGATGTAAAATCCCGTAAACATCTCTGAAGCTTTTACACTCATATTTACTTCTTGTTGATTTAACTTACATAAGAACTTTTAGTTCTGACTCGAGTGTTTTGTCTTTTCATTAAGCTCGGATCAGCCTGAGCATTTCAGTGTTGAAGACTTGATTTTTGAAGGACGAAGACGGAGTCTGGTATATTATATTATTAGTAACTTTCCGCTGCATCATTTTTGATATGTCATTGTTGTACTCTAATTGTTGAAAAAATTTTGTAATCAAAGGTATATTATAAAACAGCTTCATGAACTGTTTATTTGATTATTATATTTTGTCGTTTCGCTGCGAGATTCTGTGATTTGTTTTTCCTTCTTTTCTCTTATTTTCTTATTTACCCCATTGGCAATCCTTCATTTTGAATGGTTTGAATTAGACATGTGTGGTTTATTGTCGATTTAAACCGTCTAAAAAGGTGGGTCGTCACAATAAAAGTATAGTTTAAACACTTAATCACGGTATTCTCAAGTCAAAAGACAAGGGCATATCATTACATGAGATCTTTTATTTGACTTTTAACTCACAGAAGACTCTCGATGAGTCGTTCTATAACTATTCCAAAAATCTACACATACGTAACCTCTTGGTGCCCTCAACGGTCATGAATAATTCACCGTCCATTCCATTGTAGGGAGAACATTAAATACGCTAGTCTCAACGGATATATCGATATCTTGTTCTCGATACATATTGACTAGAAGCATTTAAGGACAAATATTTATTTGATTTGATTCAATACTCATGGTTACGAACAAATTCGTAACAGCAATCGATTAAATACTTTCTCTAAAGATTTTCCACTTGTACATATGTAATGTATTTATAACATATTTATATCCCAATATAAAAATATATACAACATAAAATAAAACCAAAAACTATTTTATTTCGAACAAAATCCGGTATAAGTGTTAAGTTATACAATCAAATTACACAATTCCTCTTACGGCACACACTTAACTCTATGATAATGGATATATGATGTTCATTATATAATTTAACTCAATATAATCACATTAAAATTAAATTAAATTCAAAATTAGAATAAATTAAATATTAAATACGATTTAAAGTAAAATATATTAGTCATGAAACACATTAAAAAAATCTAGTGCATAACGAATGAAAACGATTATTTTTTGAAATCTACCCCTTTTGTCTCGTTGCCCGATGTATCTGACCTAACAATCCACGTATTAGCATGTTCATACCACCTAGAGAATTTGAAATTGACTTTGTGAAACACATCCAGAATATCGCAGAGGAGCATTAGTTTAATGCTTTCTCACTACCCCATCTTGGCATATTTCGATGGGTTATTACTATGATTAGATTTAAGTTTATAAGACATATTTATGCACAAAATTTTCCAATATGTAACAAAAGAAATTATATTAAAATTGAGTGGAGGATCGTAAGGGAAGAAAAGAAGTCTCACATTTTAGGATTACTTGGAATATACTGGTATATGTCTCTTAAGGTAAAATTTGAGCCATTTGAGTATCAAAATGTTTTTTCTTGTGTTGAGGAGAGAAGCCATGCAATCAAAATGTCCAATTTTACATGTCTCTTAAGGTAAATGCCCTTTGAGCATAAAAATGTTCAATTTTGACTATTATACAATAATCTTTTTTTGGAATGAATAGAAGTGTTCGTTGAGAAAGTTAGAACGGTTGAAACAGCTCATACGAAAGACTGAAAATTCATTCCCAAGTGTAGACACTTCAACTGTCAAGTCTATTGATAGATGTGCAAGTATTTGTCGACAGACTTGTGTATAATCGTAATTTTTGGTTCAAATTCAAAAGTTAAAGGTCATGTCTCTTTGGGAATATATGCATTTTACTATCTATAAGTAGGTCTGTCTTCCCTTTCCAAAATCATTTTTCAAATTTTTTTTTGAAATAACCCTCTCTAATTAGTGCTCTAATATATAAATTACACTAAAACTCTGGTGAGTGTTTTTCTTTAAACAGAGGATGGTAATGCATTGATACACATATCTTAGGTAACACATGCATATTAGAAATCTAAATATGTCCAAGGTTCGAATCGTGCTGCGCAAAATTCAAACTTGTGACCTCAAAATCTATGTCTAAGCACCTTACCACTAGGACGTGGTCTTGGACAACTCTACCGAGTTTATAATATTGCATGTTATAAACTCCATACACATTATTTTGTAGATTCAATAAATAATCAAGATTGAATTCGTTACTGCAAACGTAATTGATCGGGAAGATTAACTCCTCGAGTTTCCTTGTTTGTTGAAGATGAACTTGTCATAATTAAACCATAACTCAAACGCTTCTACTTTTGGTTAGACGATGATGTAAACATACCTTGGATCATACTCTACTTCAACCATCGGTGTCATTGTCTTGATTTGCCCAAACTCACTAGAATCCAGAATTTATTTCTAACACTGAAATCGTCTCCTTTCACAAATTTATCAGCTGACTACTTCGATTTTCTTACAAGACGATAAAGAGCAGCTAGAATTGTTACTTACATGACTCCAATTCAACAAAACAGATATCCTAACAATAATGACCTGTCTAGACTCTATTTGAAGTTGCCCCCTCAGACAAGTGACTAAGATAACAAGTTGGAATCTACAGAATGTTTCCTACATTGTGTACTACAATGTGATTGGCAGTAAATGAGACACTTGCAATAACCCACTAAAGTAGGAGAAATATGGGTTCATGATAAAGAAACCTAAAATATCATTAATTTGATATGTCATTCTGATTTTGGATACAAACCCCTCAATTTTCTCCACATGTTATACTGTTTTAGGTACATTAGATTGGGCTAATAAGAACGCAACAGTTCTTCACATTCAACCAGTTTCGGCTATCAACATATTTTACTGTGAAGTAAGACAACACTGGTCTCATAGTCGAATAAACTTGTTCCCTCTTTCAGCACACATAAAGACAAAACAAACCAGCTGTATAATAAAACAAGTGTTTAATTTTTTATTTTCTTTGCTTTATCTATAAAATAACAAAGATAACTCATACATGTCATGGGAAGTAAACAAAAGTATTGGGCTGACCATATCTGACTGCATTGAAATATAAAAAAGTACACATCTGAGAAGCAAAAATTAAATACAAACTAACTGTTCACACCAGAGATTTATTGCCTTGTAAAAATAATACATATAAAAAACGAATTATGTGTGCTTACATCCGTAGGCAGTATAGATTAGTAGTCACATAATTGAAGCTATCTAGATCCTTGTTGCATACACCTTTTACAGTATATAAATTAAAACACAAGCAACACAACACACTTACAGAAGAAAAAATAATAATACAAGGAATGTGAAAGCTATTAAATATAAATTACCGTCTAGCACAAACAAAAACTGTCACCAGACACTTTGATCCTCTGAAAATTGAGACTGAGAATCACTCAGTACTGATTTCAGAAACGGCTTTGCTGGTTGATCTTTCCCAAGAGGAAAATTCCAAAAGGAATCGGAGT
This sequence comes from Allium fistulosum, assembly GCA_030737815.1. Classification (NCBI taxonomy): domain Eukaryota; kingdom Viridiplantae; phylum Streptophyta; class Magnoliopsida; order Asparagales; family Amaryllidaceae; genus Allium; species Allium fistulosum. The sequence continues at coordinate 642,949,750 of CM060901.1, forward strand.
TCTCGTAGAACACGTAAAACACCACGCCTGATGCAAGAAATAGAGCTAGAAGTAGCAAATATATCTGCCATTCTGCAGAAGAGAGAGAGAAAATTATAGTGGATTCATGAAACGTTTATATCAATTATATTAATGCTAAATCATCTTATAATACATGAAGCTAGATATTTGTTTCTGACTAATACACTGAAATTTCACAAATCACTGGCTGCTACTTGCTACATACAATGGCAAAGAAATGAGCCGTGTGAAAATCATATGACCACATATCAAAAATTATTTGATTTGGATATTAATACTATCAACATTGAACTTTCTGTGATTGTAGTGCTAGTCTTAGCAACATTCAGCCTCCTATTTAAGTAATGCCAATATATTAGGAGTCCCAACAAACCGTGATAACAAAGTGGCAACTTCTAATTTAAGTATTTATGGGTAGTTCTAGAATAACAACAGTCAGCAATAACACAATAATATATAGTTACCTTTCCAATCTGCAGGCACATTGAGTTTTGTAATGCTTGGTCCCCATTGATACGAAATTGATATCACAGTCCTGTATTATATGTCACAAATGATAATTTAGCTAAGTAAAATACTTGGATGTAGATATCAGTTTTCATGTCAATTTCTTCATCTTCAATAGAACTAGTACCCAGAATTACTTGCACATATAAGGATATACAAATTGTATGCTGATATTAAAACCAGTATAATATGACAATAATGCTATGATTAAGTAATTATTCAAATAAAAAATAAAAATCATACATATGTTTTTAAAAGTGTGATGTTTTTGTGAACACCGAAGGAGATGGTGCTTGTATATGCTTCTATCAACGTAAACAAACAAACAAGTACGTCTGATAAAATAATGCCATATTATTGGCATTTTGAATTGTTTTTTCAAAGGGATAATCACATATGATGTGGCAGCAAAAACACATTAAAGTTTGCCAGCAATTATGATGCATGCATACGTGTCTTGTCTACACACACAAACTTCTGAAGTACACAAGCAGGCAGGTATTTTCTATTAAACTGAAGAAGAAAACATTTGGGACCATTTGGTTTGAACTTTGAGTTTTGTGTTTTGCATTTTTAATATGTATTTAAAAAGGCGTGGGAGGGCAGGAGAGGGATGGAAAAATCACACTCATTCCAATGAAGGAGAGAATAAGGGAGAAGATAGTTTTTCGTATTTTTTCATATTTCCCAAAAGATAGAAAACAAGTTTTCAATTCTATTTGTTACAATCATTTTCCAAATTGCCGTTTTGGAAATCCAGTCCATTTCGATTGTTATAAAAACCCAAAACAAAAATCTTCAAACCAAGCAAGGCCTTGTTTTTTCCCAACAGCACATTGAAATTCAGTGTAAATTTTCAAAATGAGACATGAAAATATGATATAACGAATTAGAAAGTACATTAAATTATGTAGAGTCCCTTCCATTGCATGCTCAGGTATAAACTCTTTATCCTACAGACCATCTAAATTGCAGAAATAACTTTGATATCTTAACTTTCATCAACAGAATGAAAATAAATGTAGTCATCAGTCTTATACTGAAGCATGCTTATAGTCATGTGGCTTGGTTACCTTTCGGATGGGCAAAACTCAATAGATGATATACTTGAACCAAGATGAAGTTTCTTACTCCAATGACTAACTGCCATCTTCTTTACTTCCACCACACACATGTCACCATCCTTGCTACCTCTGTTTTAAGACAAAAGAAAAATAACAATACAGGTCAGCGCCTTTCTTAAACAGTGCATATTTATCAAGAGCGGTGCCTATATGCACACAAATCATCATATATCCTAGTTGCACAATGTACATATGGTACACAGCTTAATAAATCAGTTTGAGCTTTATAATTATCACACATTAATCATTCATCAATTTGTCTTGGTGTGTTTGAAAAGAAAATCATGCTAAAAGAATAAACATATATTTTTTCTTTCAAAACGTCAATCATGTTTATCTGTATATAATAGGAGCACATCAATTTGATACAAAAGTATTCCTTATGGTTTATTAAATGTTTAATAACAATGATTGATATTTTGCCATTACCATTATCCCATTTTTTAACTAGCACGTATCGAACCTTCAATCCCGTATCTCCTCCCCACTCACAAATTCATTTCCATTATTCTCAAACAATCCCCATTTAGAATACTTATACCTCATGGAATGCTCTCACAGCATGTTGACACCTCTACTTCTGCAGAAACGAATGATTGGGTGGATAATTCAGTGTTGTATCCGATCATTTCTAGGGTTTCGTTGTTTGGGATTCCATGAATTTTTCTAAAAGTAGTTTTCCTAAGCATTCCAAGCAAAACCATTTCTCCGATTTCATTTTTGTTCCTTTTAACTGTTCATTTTAAATTCCGTAAAGGTTGCCTAAAATAGATTTTGTTTCATATTAGGTTCCATTTCTCAAATGATTGAGATAAAGGTTACTACTTTCTTGCTATTTAGAATGGTTTCTTCATTCACGGGAACAAGGCGATTGAAATAATGCTGGAGCCATAAAATCTGAGGTATGTAATATAATGTTATCATCTCTACTAATAAAGCAAAAACCTGATGTTGGTGAATCTTTTACTAAATTCCTAAAATGTCCATGCCAATATCTTGCAAGAAATTAAATAACCAAATAAATAAGGTTATGTTAATTGTATTTGGTTTTAGGTGTAACTCTTCCTATGTATTTTTTTGTTTGAATTTCGTCGCTTCATATTTTATATCCCAAAGACGTATTTTTGGAGTTAAAACTGGATTGCAATGAAATCACATGCTTCCGCTATTTAAGTAAATACTGAACAGTATCTGTTAAGTAGCCAACTTTGCTCTTAATCCATTGTGAGTTGGAAACTGATTATGATATCTACTCTTTTTAGCATAAATATGTGTAGCATACAACACATGTTTATAATTCTTTTGATAACAATACATGTGCATTTGAAAAGATTGACAATGTGATCGTACATAACAAAACATGAATGTGAAATAACTAATGAAGCTTCAATCCCAGTACACTAATTGATTTGTTTATCCGTTTTATTAGTTAATATCCTTATGGCTTACTATTGTACATGGTAAATATTTTAGTGTATAATAAGTTTCTGTCTATGTAATTTAACTAGATAGGACATATGCACATTCAAGTCAGTGTGTTGAATTTTGAAATATGGCTACATTATAAGTGCACGGTTCACTCTAGGGAGCATCAATCCTTCTCCTACTGAATATCAATTACTTGCATGGGTTCACTATTGACTAGGCCTGTCAACGGATGCTTTCGGATGCGGATAGTGTCATATCCGCATCCGAAATCATTTTCGGATATCGGATATCCGCATCCGCGGATACGGACGGATATCGGATAATTATCTTATCCGCTAACGACCGATAAATTAAGAATTACAAAAAGAAAATTTTAGTTTAACAAAAATAATTTTCAATATCATTGATTATAAAAGTGTTAAAAATTAACAAATATGATGATAACAAATAATTTCGAGCAGTTAATAAGCATTAAGTGCATCTAATATAAACTACTAACTTAATAAAATAATAAACGAATATCATCTCTTACATTAAAATACACATAATTTGAACTATAATCTTGACATAAACCGGACGGATAATTTTCGGATGTGGATGTCTTTGTATCCGCATCCGCATCCATTTTTCCGGATATCGGATATTTATCCGCTTTTCGGATGCGGATGCGGACGGATTTCGGATTTTCCGGGTATCCATTGACAGCCCTACTATTGACCACTATTATTTGTCTAACATAATGACTAGGAAATTAGATATATATAAATTTGTGTTTGTGCTATAGGTTTTAAATACCATTACAAAGACCAAGCAGATCCCACACACAGACTTGCTCTCGACACTCTCCAAGAAAACATGTGTTAATTAATTTTTCTAACGTCGGGCAATACTGAGTCTTCTAGGAGGAGAAGGATGCTTATAACCATTGCTTAGGTGACCACATCATTTCACAGTTTATTGAATCACTTTTTAAGCTATGGATAACAGGTGCATATTGCATAAAGCTATAATAATGGAATGTTTGCTCATAGTGATAACTACATAGGATAGATGGTATTTTAACTGCTGTAGTGACATTGAGTATTGGATATTGTAGTTTATATGACATTTTTTTTAAGTGTGTATTCATAGAAAATTAATGATTGATAGCATATGACCAGATGGTATTGATTGGCTCAGCTAATATAAAGGACATGAAGCCGCTAGAGTTTGGAGACTCGAATGTACTACGTTTCATTGTCTTTACAGTAGAATATATGCAGTAAAAGGAAGAGTATTTGAAAATACGGTATTCCCCATATAGTGAGAAAAGAAGAGTAATTCAAGCTTTTATAAATCTGCAAGCTGTGTTCATTGTTTGCTGTAGTTTACTGAATTATGTTTTTGTCATTTCATTACGTTTCAACCGACTAAATTCATGGATTAAGTACATTATATGTACTTTTTTTATAGCAAAAGTGGTACTTAATTTAAGCAGAACACTTATTTTGGTGTCCCGGTGGATCGAACTCAAGACCTCTAGAACCATAATATAGGTGATCCTTGACTACATTATATGTGCTATTGTATCTTAATTTGGAATTCTACTAATTACCAAAAATTGATTCCTCTTATACCTTAAAGTAAAGTTCAATGTAACAGATCTTTAGCTATGAGCAACTAATGAATGAAAGCAACAAAGGTGCTGTGTTTATACCTTTATATGCTTAAGCGATGAGCCAGATGATAAACATAAACTTATATATATCATAATTGTACCAAAACATGAAGAAGAAAAATTCATAATTTCTTTGGAAAAAAAATGAGTTAGCTTACTATTTCTTTGCATACGTCCAACAGACGTGCCTCCGTATTGGTAAAACCAAATTTATGTTTTGCTAAACTACAAAAAGAAAAATATTGACATGCTAGTGCAGATAGACGTAATGAACTCATTTATACACAACTCATCTCTATTATTATTTATTAATAATTATATCCCATATCCCCTATGGGATAGTGGTATAGTGGTATGTCCCTGAAACTATTTATCTAGAGGTATTGAGATCGAATTTCATTGGCATCAATTAATCAATGCTCAAAAGAAAAGAAATCCTCTCACTTCAATCGTTTCAACCATGTCTGGAAAAATGACTAAAATGTCCTTTCACAAATTGAAAATAAAAGAAAGGAGGAGAAGAAGAGGGAAAATGGGAAAAGGAAAGAGAGGTAAAAAGGAAGAAGGAAGAGGGGAATGAGAAAAGGAGAGGAATCCATAAAAGGTGGAAAGTGCACCGTGTCGCTCGCAGGTAGACGTTATATCCAAATGCGCACGTCAGATGTGTACACTTTGTGTGCTTGTTCATCGATAGATAATAATTTACGTGAATTTTATTGACATTATCATCAAATATAAAATGAGTACGCATAGCACATGCATATATGTACTGTTAAATGATAATGCCAACAAAATTTAAATTTCCAAAATAAATTTCTTTGTTGCCTTTTCATGTTTATTACGCTTATATTCTATTTAGAGAAAGCAAATCAATAAAAATTTCATGTTTTTATGATAAATTGATAATGAAAAGGGAATTAAAAAACAAGATGTTAAAATAAATAGTCAAACCAATGAAAAGGCATGCTTCCTTATGTAGTGCACCATTTTTAAAACATGTATGACATATGCCTTTGGCGCATCTTGCGTGCACCCTACTACTGGTGAAAATGACACTTAGCGTGGCATCTTCCATTTTGGTGCATCTTCACAACATTAAATTAAATAAGAAACTAAAAAAAAAACAAAATGCTAAAAGAATATATATAAGCTAAATGATTTTGCTACTACGAAGATGCTCCGTAAGGTTTCTTTTAACCTGCACCCTACCAATGGTGAAAATGACACAATCTGTGTAGGTCTTGCATTTTGGCATGCCTTCTACAACAATAAAAAGAAAGTATATACAAAATGCTAGAAAAAATAAAACTAAACAATTCTGCTACTACACTGGTGTCTAAGGTCTATTTCAAAGGCTAGCATTTTAGAACTAGAAATCCAAAATCAAGTCAAATAGTTGCCTTGCTAAAAAAATTAAAAATTAAAAAAAAAAAAGAAGAAAAAAAGGAAAACAAAAATATCTACATAGGGGTATCATTTACTTACAGGGCAAGATACTTTCCATCCAAGCTAGCAGAAAGAACAGAAGTGGGTTTTCCAAATAACCGCTTGTACCCAATTTTCTGCCATGTACTGATATCCCAAACAGCAATTACCATTTTACCACCTGTTTAGAACGATGCCGACATTTATAATTACTGAAACTGGTAATAAGGTAGTAGTACTTTATAAAGTTTTAGAGACAACACAAATCTTGCCTTTTTGAAGAGTAGAGAACAGGAAAGGTTTAGTCCCGTCTCGAGAAAATCGACAACATTCAATCTTCTCATCCTGTAAACAACATAGAATACATTAGAGCACAGGATTGCAGAAATCTTGAAAATTGATACTAAGATTAACAATTATTTTACTGAGTTTCGAGTCAAAGAGGCTAATGGAACACCATCATTTATCTTCCAAATTCTTGCAGAGCCATCCGTAGATGTTGATGCTAAAAACTCTGAGTCTAGGCTGGAAAAGTAACGGAAATTTTTTAGATTCAGTAGATGAATATTGACATGGAGTAATGTTATAAGGTGATAAAAGCACATCATCATCTCAGACTGTTTGCAATCCTTCTTAGATACAGAGATCTTCGTATGAAAAAAAAATATAATAGGGGTGGGAGATCTTGCTCTCACACACACGTGCACGCGCACACATGGAAAAGAAGTGAAATCTGGATATTGGCTTAACCACTGAATTGAATTCTACATGCACTGTTTTTTGCTTATTTGAAAATCTTGAATTGTGATGGTATCAATATATTGATGAAACATTCCAGGGCATAGTGAGTAAACTGTGTTATGTCCAAAGCGGAGGGAAAGAAAAGCTTACAATACAAATCACGCAATTGACCTGGATACGCTCTAGTTGGTATAGATTAGAGTTATTGAGCATGCATCTGACACGGCCGAACCTCTAACTTAAACAGATTGAATTCAACACTGTGCTATCATACAGTTGTCAACATTCTAGAGGTTTGTGGAGTTCATAATTTGATTCATAAAAGGAATAAATCATTGTTAAATATCATACAACAAAAGCTAACCAGCTGGATAAAAATCATATATGATTTCCATTATGCATTTTAGTTGAAGCATATATTAGAAAATCAACTAAAACCTTGACATAAAGAAATTAATGATGAGTAGAATGCCTACCTGATGTCCATGTCTCGGAAAGCCTTATGAGCTTTAGGTTCATCCAAAAGAATATTCTGACTTGGCCACTCAATAATTCTGAGATGCCCATCCTACAAACAGGTCAAATCCTTATTGGCGTCTTCATCAAAATTCCAAGCTAACACCAAGCAACTGTCTTTTATTTATTTCATTATGATGCATAGTTGTTCCCTTCTTCTTTTTTTTTTGGGATGACAAAGGAACCAAGCAACCGACGGCTTGTAACTATGATATATAGTATTAGAAATAGTTATCCTAGCTATACAACTAAACTTATAATGTTATGTTCATGACATTCATCGGACAAAATTATATAAATAATCTGTGATTTCCCTGATGTAGTTTGAGTTAATAAATCACTCATGCTTTCACAGGAAAATTAAGCTGATGATGATGAGATCTTAATTTGATGTTCCTTGAATTCGTGAAAGTTAAATTGGGTAAAGGGAGTGCCAAATTGGACTAATCTCCAATTACATGCAGAAAATTCATTTTAATTTAACTCCAATACACACAACATAGAAAGCATCATTATAAAGAAATTTAATTCTTATACCGCTCCACCAGTAGCAAATCTGGAACCATCAGTGCTAAAAGCAAGACACTTCTGAGTACCAATAGACTGAAGAGGTAGACAGTCTTTTTCGTTAAGCTTCATGGTTGAATCAATGTCGTTCAACTCAAACAATCTGCATGTTAAGCCTATAGTAAGATCACATGTATACAACGGGCCTTAATTCTATCAGCCTATGGTTGGTCCAATATTATGGCACAAGGTATATTTTCTTTTGTTCCTTGCTCTGTAAAGTCAACATTTGTTGAAATAAAAGTTTATATAGTTATGGTGACCATATCATCCCAAAAAATGGTTTAGATTTCAGTTACATAACTATGATATCCCAATAACTAATTTTGATGACAATAAGAGTTCTGTATGCGTCTAACTTTGCTTAAGCACAACTAGTTGAAACAAATAATATTAGTATATATGAATTAAATATTTCAAGATGATCTACAATGCAAACATTTCAAAAGTAATGCTCGATAAATGGCTCCTTACATAAGCTCTAACAAAACCGAGTATTGGTCCAAAATAATCATGATTCATCCCTTAGCATAAAAAACACTGCAGACGTACAGTGGAAGTGTGCAACAAGTATCGTCCTTGGCTTTCAAGTTCGAGTTCGGACAAACTGAGGATTCTTAAAGTACAAAGCTTAAAATTTCCTTGAACACTCCAACTACTAATATCAATAATACAACACCTATTACTTTTGTGCTCAATATCAGTTCTTTACCTAAAGACTAGTCGAGTATAATTCTTAATTTACAAAATTAAACCTTCACGGCAACAAAAATCAAATCACCAACTCACCTGCATCCAACTTTGGTGGAGCAGACAAACTCATCTCCACTTGGATGAACCGAAATCCCAATCGCCTCTTCCTCAATCTCAATTCTAACCTGCACCAAACACCGCAAAATCAGTAATACTATACCAAAACATACTAATGTTGCAAAAAGGAGTATAAAGAATGAAACCATAGGATCGTGGGATAGCTGAGAAGATTGAGCATCGAAAGAGAAAACTTCGATAGCCTTCGATCCGCCGTAGATAACTAACAGGCGGTTCTCAGGGCGGCGGACCCAAGCAGCACACGTGGTTTTGTTTTCCATAGTTTGATTTTTAATTGATTTTTAGGGTTTCAATTTTGAATTTTGTGTATACTCTGAAGTTGACGATATTTATTTAAAGTTTGGTGGGGATCGATCAATAATGGGATAATGGGAGATGATACATGTTTGATTGACATGATGTCAAGTGTCAACGATGATAACAAAGTCAGCGTTCGGATATTCTGGCATTGTTCCATTTATTCGTTTGTTTTACTGTTAATATGAAATGAAAAGGCGTGGATTACGTAATGTTTGCAAGAGCATTCCCCGCAAGAAAAGCCTATCACCATGTCAAACAAGTGTTATGAAAAACAGATTATCCAACCCCAACAATAAACCATTTTATCGGAAATTTTTAATTTCAGATAACTTTATATGGATATGATTGCAATTCATATAAAAAACATTAATCATGACTGACATTATAAATGTCGGATAACTCAATAACTATCAGTATTACCAAAACGACTTTAACAGTCAGTGGTGAACCTATTTTTGGACTCGTCGACCCCTACTGGGATCAATTATCAAGTGACTGACGCCCTACCATTGGGGATGCTTTAAGAGCATCCCAACACCGGGGTCAGTCACTTGTGCCACGTTGGCAAATTTCAGTGACTGACCTTTGCTTTAACCCAACAAGCAAAAAAAATGTGGAGTTATCCGGCGTTAATGAGTTGAATAACAAAATAGCAAATAAACGGCTCACATGTGACAATCCACGTGTGATTTTTAATGAAATCTTAGCCGTTAGTTTATTAGACATTATAAATGCCGGATCAACTAGTATAAAATAGCCGGCCATCTTCTCCAACGGCTATTCTTCCTCCTTCCTCAATTTTTCCAAAACCCAATTCAAAAAACCTCTCAAACCCATCCATTTTCAACTTATATTATACCATATTTTCCCATAAAAGGCCCAAAAATGATAAGAATATTGCATGCAGTTCGTGATAGCGGTAGATCTTTCCAAAATCGTGGGGGTGGCGGAGATGATGGCGGTGAAGGTCCTGGCTACAGTTCTTCGAGACAGCGCATGGGTGATGGAACAACGGTATCTCGAAGGCGGCGCATGGGGGTTGTTTCCGAAGACTCTGCTTTGGCTTCGAATATTAATCAAAACTTAGGGTCGGGGAAGGAGTTGATCAATTTTCGTGTTTTCCCCGATGAATAAGTGCACGTTTCTATCCATGTTGGCATCATTGTAAGTAGAATTGTAAATTCAAATACAATGATAATAACTAGCATCAATTATTATAAATTATTTACGTATTTAAAAAATATAGATTTAGCGTATGATTCTATACTAATTGTATGGTTCTATATTTAGGCTTGGTAAAATGTTGACATTTTAGTTTATAAATTGTATAGTTTTATATTTAGTTTAAGAAGTTAAGAGCCAAAAATTTTTTTCAATGGGCAAGGAAAGGGAAAACTCGTAGGTCTCTTGCATCCGTTTTTTGTCTATATCGAGAGATCGTACCAGTCGATTTGATCGACGTATTACTATATTTTTGGACGACATAGGATTTCAGGATTTTTTTGGTATGTTTTTTCATCATAAATACTTCCATGTAGAAGAACCACATTGAATTTTGCTTAGCCTTGCATTTTCCTTATTACAGACATTCAGTTGACTTTAAATTATGATGCACAATTGTATGGTGCATTAGCTTCTTTTTGGTGGAAGACCACAAACACATTTCACTTTGGTTTTAGGAAGATGGGCATTAGTTCGTTAGATTTTGTTATGCCTAACGGAATTTTTGTTGGGTTACACCTTCCATTGCCTTACGATAAGCAACACCAAAGACACGATAACCTTCTACATGTTTTACCTAGTACTATTCTGTCATGCTTATTAGGGGGTACACGTATTAGAGTTAGTTTCCTTAGGGATACTATTAGGAGATTGCTTCGACGGTACGACTCTGCTAAAGACTTGGAGATAATTAGGTTATTTGTTCTGTACATGATGGGAAACTTTTTCGGTCCATCTGGTACACTGCTATTAGGACACGTTGCAGCGGTCGCGGACTTTGATCTTTCTTTACATGTTCTTTAAGATTGGGGAATGACTATCATGGCCTACTTGTATAGGTCATTGGATGTACAATATGTGATGACTAGTCATGATACGTCATTATGTGGTTTCTGGGAGGTTTTACAGTACTGTTGGTATGAGTATAGTCACAATCTGGCTTACCCGACTAGAGACCACAAGTTATCATTATTCTTTCCGATGATTTATGCATGGTCGCCGCAGAATAGGCAAAGAGTATGTGGCGGTGAGACTAATTATGTTTTCGTTGTTGCATGTAACCAGATAGAGTTACGGCATACACGCTCTAACATTATTTGACAGTCATTTGATGGTTCTCCATATATGACATATCATAGTACTTCACATGCATTATTTTTGTTGGATAGACGGTTTCCACTGGTATCATCTCCTCTTACAGCTGGTTGTATGTGGTATCATGGTGAGCGATGTTAGTGCCAGATATATGAAAGAGACATGTTTCCTGATGATCCTCATACACATTTTCGCAATGTGTATTCCATGGCCTCCTTACAACTGGCAGTGGAAAACGGCTGGTGGGAAGTAAGTTACTTCATTATTCCCCACTTGAACTATCATCGGTTTTGGTATAGATTCTACACTACACTGCCATCTATGGATTTTACACATGGAGAAGCTGTCAATTTAGTCGGGCCATCTGTCATTCGTCATAGTGTGTCACCTCCAATTGTTCATGACTTATCTCAGCCCATTCAAAGGTTTGTTGCTCTACGACCTAAGATTCCATATGGAGTATATGGATGGTATGTTGTTATACCTACTTCATCCGGCCAGGATCAGTTTGTTGGCATACCACATTTTTCGATCACTGATTATCCAGATCCAACATCATTTACGTACAATGATTTATTTCAGGTGCAGTGGATTTAGGGATGTTAAATACAGAGAGCATATGTGCAGCATAGATGAGCATGAGCAGAGATTTTTAGATCTTACGAGATGTGTTCAGGAGATGACCGTTGTGGATGAGGTTAGATACCAATATCGATCAAGATACATTCCTCGTCCGGATACGGCAGTTGATTTGGGTAGTGCTTCAGATTTCAGGCATGCTGGAGTTAGTGGGGATGACCCTAATAGCGAGATTCCATATTATGACAATGACGACGATGAGTAGTTGATTATTTGGTTTGTTAGTTTATTTTATTAACGCAGTTGTATTTGAGGATTATTTCCTTTGTTCTATGCATGAGACTATATTTTTTATGTATTTTTATTGGACTCTGTTGCACTTGTTATGGAGTATATCCTATGTTATTCATGTTGTACTCTGCTTCTTGTTATGGAGTATATCCTATGTTATTCATGTTGTACTCTGCTTGTGTATGTTATCTGAGATTGTATTCTGTCGTTTATCTACGATTGATATTACAATACTTCCATATAAATATCCGACTGTATCATTCAAACATCAATAAATATCTTATTAGATGGGACATGCTATAGTAAATATCTAAATGTATAGTGCAAACTTCAATAAATATCTGAGTAGGTAACTTTAACAACGAATGATGGAATCAAAATTAATCCTCGTTACAACATACATAAGTTTCGACCGAAATTAAATTCGAAATTAACTAATATAACATACACAACGTTACACTTACTCATAAACATACAACATATGACTAACAATTAGATGAACCCCTACACTGATGTGGTATTCTCTAATTTTTCTCCACATTACCTCACGCTATTCAGGTTTGAGCTTAGAGAGGTCATAAGTCATCATAGCCAAAATGGAGTCTTCTTTACATTGCCTCATTTTCTCTATTTTCAGTTCCAAATACTCTTCTTGCAAATGAAGATCCACTCTTCTTTGTTCTTCTTTATCGGCCTTGCACTCAAAGTATTTCTGCATTCACCTTCATTCTGTTTCTTCCTCCAACAGTCTTGTGTCGTTTTGTACCGCAGACATAGTTTCGACAATTTTATCGTAATGGACGCTATAATCAATTTTATTGTTCAGTCTCCGTCTTCCGGCTGCCCTCCCTGCATTATTGCTACAAAATGGTGAGGGTTCTTGTTCTTCGGCCACCTTTGGGATATCAGAATCTCCTTACTGGAATCAGGATTCATTCTTCTTAGTGTAAACTAAAATCAAGTGTGTTTCTATTTTATTGTGCTTCATTTGTCTTCATCTTTAAGGAGACTGTAAATGCGCAAAAGATTGAAAGCAACTTCATTATTGTGTTGTACATAGGCCTCATAAGCCTGTTCAAGCTGAAAATCAACATAAAACATTAGTAAATTGTAATAATAAATAATTTACTACAAGGATGATTGATAGAAAAAACATACCAAGTTAACATCTGTAGCACCACTTTTTTTCTCGTCTTCATAACTGCCATGATCTCATTCGATTTTTTACAAGCCTCATTCATACGTCTCCATTAAGTTTTTTAAAGATTCAACTGATCTAGGAATACTATTGGGTAGACGAGCATGGAAAAGGTTTGAAATGGACATCCAAAAAGCAAATCCGATTTGCGACATACCTTTTTTTATCAATCGAATACTGTAGCCAACAAATAGCAAGTTCCTCTTGTTCATTTTTTGACCATTTTCGTTGAATAGAAGCGCATTTTTAGATGGAATTTCACTCACTTCTGAAATTAAAGACTCGTTTATGTTGATTCCTCCTGGATTTGCCCTTCTTTTATTCCATTGGGATTGTTGATTGAAATCGTTGTTTCCATTCCATAAGATTTCATCTTCCACAAATTCTCCATACTCATTTTGATTTTGATTGAAACCACCATCAACTGCTTTAAAATTAGAAGTTAAATTTCTGTTATAGTTGTCGGTTTGAGCGATATTACCTCATAGGCCGCCTTTAAAATTTGGCGATCAATATTGTGGACTATTATTCGAGTAATGGTTGCTAAATTGATCATTGTAGCCTTGACTCATATGTGGTGAATATTCCTGCGAACAAAATTGGGATGCATATTGAGAGTTTTTCTGATAACTCTTATTGCTTTGTCGATTTGGCGGTGAACTGTCGTAAACATCAGAATTTTGATCATATTCTTTAAATCGTTGAAATGAGGAGGACATCAGGGTTTTTCCTCTTTGATTGTTGACATTTTTTTCGACTAATAGTGAGTGCAGTTTGTTTGGTTTAAGAGAGAAAGAAGAGAAAAGTAGATAGAAAGTTTATAAGTTGAGAAAATGAAGTTGTCCTAGTTATAAACATAATGCAACGGTAATAATAGTATCGCCGTTTGCCTTATTTGGCATTAATAATGTCGGATAACCTGGCAACGGTAATATAATTATTATTGTTAATAATGCCGAGTAAACCATTGGTTGTCTATATCGCCAAAGCATGGAAGTCAGTAGTGAGCCCATTTTTGGGCTCATCGACCCCTTGTTGGGGATGCTCTAGTCGACAGGAGAAAATCGTGGCCACATCAATAATATTGGTAAGCTAAAAATGACTATCGATACTTTACCTTTACCGTTACCATTGGTATATGATAAGTTGTAAACCGTTAATTGAAAATGGTAAATTTATCAATATATAAAAACATTAAAAATTTATTGCATTCGAATTTTAATAATGATAAAACAGTAATTATTTTGTTATAGATTCAAACACCATCAATGATTTTACCAACATTTTGATTATTTTAGTTGATATAAGAAATTTTCTTGATTTATCACAAAATACTCAGAATAATATGATACATTAACGTTGCTAATCTAAGATTTAGAGGTTAAAATTTTTAAAAAACTAACATTGTCATGAATAATAATAGAAATATCTTCTTAAATTTGATATTTCTTAAAAATTGTCCATGGTTAGGATTAATTAAAATAGCGAAAACCAAGATTAACATGATTGGTAAAATTGTCGTTATCATTGGTTTTAACATTTGTTTACCATCAAATATATCATTAACAATGGTAAACTTATGGTTACCGTATCAGTGACACTGGTATATTGATGCATCTCAATATGGTTACCGTACCGAAGAAAATGAATTGAACAACGTAAGTAAACATATTTTGTCAATTTCAGATTAGGATTTAACGGATTAAGATATTTAAATATAATTAAAATATGAATGTAAATCAATATTTTTTCAATTTCGTTAATTTCTAAGGAAAAGATAATGGTAAATAATTATATTTGATATATCATATATTTTTTAGTTACAATTGGTTTCATCTTTTCTTTAAACAACAACAAAGGTAATAATAATTGGATGTTTTTTATCAAAGTGGTAATGAACATTCTAACTATATTCCACCATAGCATCAAATTTGAGCTACAAATTATTCTTTAATATGTTAATCTTAGTTAGAGTTACACAATTTATAACAAAATGTAATACCAACTTAAATTAAAGTTGATAATGGTTTGGTCTCAATCAAATTAGTTAGATTCACATGCACTGATAAACATTAGATTAAAAAAAAGATTATTTGTGGAGAAATTAGATGGAGGAACTTTGATTCCATTATTTGGAGAGAGAGAGGTGAGGAGTTGAGTTATGGTTTAGAGAATATAATTTTTTATATAAAAAAGTGGGTATGAGTGGGTGATTGAAGTACTTGGTTAGGTGCGAGGATAAATGGGCAAGAGAATGTGTCTAAGTAGATGTAAACAGTATTTACCCATGAAAATTGTAGATTTGAATGACAAGCGCTGCTCGATTATTTTGCAGGTATAACACAGATCGGCCCGCATAGTTCCAGAAGCTCGCATTTTAGCTCGAATAGTTCCTAAAGCCCGCTTCTCACTCGAACTACTTAGTTCCCACAACAAAGCGGTCCGCTTGACAACAATGTACACATGAGCCATACAGAGCCCATGCAGTCATCAATGGATGACGGTAACAGGTAACAAGTCGACATGCAAAATAGTCCTCAACGGTCAAGCAGTCTGGACAATGGTCTCGCCCGCACTTCGAGCAACGCAGATAATGTCATCATCCATTCCTAGAAAAGATCCCTCGCTCGCCTTTCACCTCGACTGCTCGCACCTTCTAAAGCCTTCTTGCGTTTACTCGGTAGACTTTAGCCATGGGAGGCTGATCACCTCTGTAAATAGGAAGCAATGACTTTGCAATGTTTCTCTTAAAAGACTAGAACATATGACACTGTTCATTTGACAAAACCGGCACTGTGTGATAACTAATTTTGGTCCTTCACTCCCACACCGACAAAGCGGCCTTGCATAACCATTCCATGATCTCATGTTGCATGTCCCTAACCAAGGCATGCTCAAGTACAAACCGCCAGTAAGCAATCATCTACGCCATACAATCCAGTTGGTATCCTAGCTGGGACACATATCAGCCAAGTGACCAAATCAACAACCAAGAATGACTTCCAGAATTTGGCAGCGTGATTTAGGCCATCCAACTCAATCTCCATGAGCTATAAATACAATTTATCATGCGTTTGCACAAGGATTAAACATTTCAAGCTCTCAAGCACTTATTTTCTTGTTATTGTCTATTGTAATTTTAGCCATCGTAAAAAAAACAAAATAGTAAGAACATACTGATAATGGACGTAAATCAACTTTAATGAACAACTCTAAATCTTTTATTTTTATCTGCTACATCATTATTCCATCATTTTTCACTGTTAAATCAAGGTATTTATGAGTAATGTAATAACCCGTATATTTCAATTATTTAAAATCAAGTAAAAATTCCTTAATTTTGCCCTAAAGGGCAAAATCGTTATTTTTTGAACATTTGAATTCGAAGACGAAACTTACACCATTGAAACCATCTCATTTTTCTGATGCGCATCCTATAATTTTTTTCTAAATTGTAGTCCGGATGAATGAGATACTGTTATTTTTTCTAATTCAAAAATTCAAAATTTAAATGGGTTAAGTCCAACTCAAATTGGACGGACACTTAGGCTGTAAATAGTAGGTTGTTCCTTCCCGTTTGAGAATTTAAATTCATTTTCTCTATACATAACTTCTTCCTTACCTCTCTCATCTCAAAAACCCTTTTCCATTTTAACTCAAAACTATCCCTTAATTCTTCGTGAAATTCAGCGAATCAAATACCAAATCGAAGAGTGAGTCAACCTACATTCTAAAACTAATTAGAGTTGCGAATACGTGGATTTGAAGGCAAATAAATTTCTGGACATTGGGCAATTTGAAAAAACTTAGATCCAGGGAGTGGTTTTTAACTAGTTAATTGCTTATAATTCTTTGATAATCTATGGATTAGAAATTGGATTTGGGGTTGAATTTGATAATTATTATGTTGGATGGTAATTAACGTAGATAAAAACCTAAAATATATAATAATTTGATTATGGGAATTAATGAAAATGATTCATTGTTAATATATAATCAAATACATGAAGTCGAGAGTAAACATTGATGATCTATGGCTTGGATTCATATTAAAATGAATGAATTTATAGAAATTGAAATTAGCTATGGTAAATTTTATTAACCAAAGAATAAATTTTGAAATTAATATGATACACACACATGCATGTACATATATATAATGGTATAAATGAAGAAGATAGTTGAATATGAGAATTTAAGATATATATATATACATATATATGGTATAAATGAAGAAGATAGTTGAATATGAGAATTTAAGATATATATATACATATATAAGGTATAAATGAAGAAGATAGTTGAATATGAGAATTTGAGATATATATATAGTATAAATGAAGAAGATAGTTGAATATGAGAATTTGAGATATATATATACGAGTACTTTGCACGTGCGATGCACGTGCGCAGAAGGGACTGTTATTAAAAAACACCGTTTGTAGGATTTTTGGGATCTTATAAAATGACTTTGACTTGTACGTAATGTTTAGCCTGTGCCGATGGCATGGATACAAAGTTTGAGAAATATCAAAATTTGATCGATGTAAAATTTTAGTACATAAAAAATATGAAGAAGCATAACATATTGAGATTGATCATCGTGAATTATAATAATTGCCATGTACATAATTTGTAAATATTATGTTTATCAAAATGCAAAATGCTTAAATATATGTTTGAATGTGCACATACTTCGTGTGTGTATGTGCATATGTTTGACGTCTAGCACAGTAAATGGGAATATGTAATGCAATTTTTTTTGTAATGCATTTGGTGTTGATGTATTCATTGTATGCTCATAATTTTGTATCCACTAAAATTCAGATCATTTTAACAATGAAGCATTTGAATGTTGCTTGAGTTTGAATAGAGAATATGAAGAGTGAAAGTTTAATGACTTAAAAGTAGAATTTCCAACTTGGATTCAATATATATATATATATATTACATCGTAAATACTATGATAAATCATACAAAATGTTATGAAATGGTTTCTAATGTAAGATAATATATTTCAAAAAATAAATATGATTTTTAATATAAATTTTAATGTTTTATATGAATTATTTGACAAGAGATTAGAAATATAGTGTTTAAAGTTAGAAAACTAGTTTATATCGAAGTATGTGACATAAATGCACTTAAAATCATATAAAAATATTTATAAAATCTATTATGATATTTCAAGTGTAAAATCTAATTTATTTCAAAATAATAAAGATTTTTAAAGGTATGTGTGTGAAATAGGTGTATTTATATTTACTAAAAACTAGTTTTGTAAACACTGATATATAAAGCAATTTTAAAATGAATTTGATATAAACTTTTTAATGAAATTGAAGTATAATAATAACGGGTGATCATATCGAAATCTGAAAGAAAACGGATTTAAGTTTGAATTAAAAATGAGGATGAAATCAAAGAAACAAAATCAGGGAAAATTATTTTGTGTGGGAAATACACAAGAGCAATGCTCCTGCTCATGGCCTAACACACCACCATTCGACTTGTAGTACTTTGTTAGACTTAGTAAACAAAGACCCAATAGGACCGGGTTGTAAAGGAAAGCAGGGATCATTTGGGGTTTTTTCAGGGATCTTCAGGTGAGTTTAGATAACGTTTTGATGTGATTTCCCAGCTTAATTAAATTGAATGATTAGATGTATATTTGGTGATATACATGTACATATACATAGATATATATAGTTATGGATAGTTGGTTGCTATTGTTAGTGATTGTTTGATTGATGGTTGTTGTATCCTTTATTGGTTAGCATGGTAACGTAATCGCTCAGTGATTCGAGGATTTTCTCAAGTGCATGTTTATGGTGAAAATGGGTTAGCATACAGTATATGGAACGACATCCATTCTATAATTCAGCCGCTTGTTAATGCAATAGGGTAGGCTTGGCTTTGTATGTAGATTAGACCATGTCATTGACCATTGTAACTGCGCTTGGCTTTATATATGGGTTAGACCGTGTCATTGACCATTGTAACTGTACTGGACTAAGACCTTATTTCTCGAGTTAGTCATATTTGTTATATTATTTGACTAACTTGTTGGTAGCAAGTGAAACAGGACTAAGGTATGATATTTTACATAGTCATCTTGATATTATTTGGGAATGATTAGAGTATATGGTATAATAGACGTACATCACTCACCATACTGTAGTCTGACCCACTGTTTGTTTTCCCTTTTTATTTCATCACTGGGTTGATGGAATTTGATATGTTGTATCAAGTAACGTTTGAGGGTGCTGATGATGATGGTGTTACTTATGTATACAACCCTACATAAATAATCATCTGAAATTGATAGTGGTTTGAATGTATATGTATCTGGATTGGACTGGTTATGTATATAACTTATGAATACAGTTGGATCTACTAGTTTGGAATATAGTGATATTTGATAATGTTATATGTTTGTTACCTTCCGTTGTGATTTCAAAAGGAGATATATATAAAATAATTGCTTTGTCTCTTGTTATCATCACCAATGACTCATCCTTTTCGAGTTTTACACGTCATGGGTTGTGTTAAATAAGAGGGTCCAAAATGATGGGTTATTACATTAGGTATCATAGCAAAATATTCCTTAAACTAAGGTTGTGAACGTATTAAGAGAGTATTTGCATTTCCTATTATATATATATAGGAGCTGAGTACATATGTACACACCATTTACTACTCCGGTTTATTTCCTATCTTTTAGAGAGTTGCTAATGAACCATTTTTATTGATTGTTAAAAATAAGTAACTCAATTGGAATGGGGACCAAAATGGCTAATATTGGTAGGATAGAGACTAGGATCGGTACCACCACTAGAGTCGAGACTATAGACATCCGTAGAATGAACATTCCTATCTGGTTCCGAATGTATCTACAGGCAACGGGTCAGGCCAATGTTACTAACCCCACCAGGCCAGCACATATTAACCATAGGGTAGTTCCCGTCCAGCAAACATCGGCACTGGATTTCCTAAAAACTCTGTAGGGGTTTCTCAAGTTTGGGCAGAGAAGCTTATGTCGGCACTGAGCCTTATTAAGTGACAAGGGCATGGCTTCCTATGAGAAGATCTTCAGCTTATCGGGTCTAGGTGATATCAACAGGACGCATTTAGCTGCATAGCACTTGCAAGGAGAGGTAGCTAATTAGTGTACTTCTAAAGTGGATGAAGACACTACAACATGGGCAAACTTTAATAGGAGATCTGAAGTCAAGTACTTCTCCAGAGCGGAGAAAGGCTTACTATTGGAGAAATTTATTCATCTAAAACAAGTAGAGTTGACTATAGGCGATTACATCAATTAGTTCAACGAGTTAGCAAAGTTCAAATTTGATTAGATCAACCCCTCTAAGAAGAAAGTGCTAAAATTTGCTAAGGGTCTTAACTCACCATTGAAGGATTTGGCGCTGAATCATGTACCTTATAGAGTGACATTTGAGTGATTGGTTAAAGCTGCGTTATTGAATTCGATTGATGGGAAGCTTGCTATTGTGGCTAAAGAGGATGAACTGAAAAAGGGAGTAAACCATAATCAGAATAAGTGCAAAGGTGGACCCAAGGAGGATAAAGAAAGAAGCAGGCCATTGGCTATAGGAGATGCCATAGGAAAGGACACATGATGAAGCAGTGTACGATAGACATCTCGAGGATTAAGTTTTATGGTTATCATTAGTTCGATCATTTCAAGAACAACTGCCCAGCTGAGCAAAATACGAAAGGGCATGTAGTGAAGGTGTATGCATTGGAGGCGATTCCTACTAGTAATATTGGACCATCTACAAAAGAGAAGAGGAAGCAGGTAGCCATGGAAGGTGTGTTATCTTTATTAGAATTTCCTATCACAACTCCATTTGATACTGGCACATCACATTCATGCATTAGTAGACAAGTTAAGCCTTAGACCCCTCTATCTCAGTGTCGAATCATGTCGGGGGATCGACACATCTATCTATGGCTGGTCAAAATCTAAAGTTAGCCATACTTGGTGCGGTGTTCTTATGTAACCCATATATGTTGGATCTGGACTAGCACATAACATATTAAATAGGTGAATTTCAAAACCATTTTGGAGCATATTGGGCGTATGAAATCTAAATTGATTTAGATCTGATCTAAATAAATTTAAAATAAAATCATAATTTTATTTTATTTATTAATAAAAGTATTGTATTTGAAATTATATATAATATATAGTGTGTACATGTGCATTGTATAACATATGTGTGCACGTGCAATATATACGTATGCCTGATTTAACATGCCTTTATCTAAGTGCTGAGATTTACATCGTAAGGGTCATGGTAGCCCCTCTATATACATATACGTTGTCTAATAAATATATATATTATTAATGTGATATGAAAACTTTATTTATATTTAATTAAATATATATTTACATATAATAATGTAAAAGTAATCCTATATATACACATTCATATATATACATAAATAATATTTATAAATATAAATATAAAACAATTTAAATTTCAAATTCCAAATTTGAAAATTAGATTTAGATATGAAAATATCTTTTAAGTTTAAATTAGAATTTTAAACTTTGCAAATTAATTATATATATATATATATGTATGCATGTATATGATTTTTTTTTAATAAAACACACACATATATATATATATATTTATATATTAAAATTAATATTTTAAAAACACTTATAGTATAAAATGATGTTGCATAATTAAGCACAAATATATACAAATACAACACACACACACACACACACACACACACATATATTGTTTTGGCCTATATGTAGATTTTGACAAATTAAAATATATTTTTTAACTAATAAATTCGTATATGATTATTTACCTTTTTTAAATTTAAATACTATAAATTCCACATGGAAAAAAATAATTCTTTTAATATGTAATAAAATATTTTGTAATGTTACAAATTTGTATATACTAAAATATACCTATATGTATTTATAAATTATTAAAATCAGTTTAATTCTTTATATTAGAAAAGTAGAATGTATATATATAATTTGAATATAATATGTGTGTGTGTGTATATTTTTTTTCAATATAACAATATGTTTAAAATTTGACAAAATAATTTACACAAAAATTTAGTATGTTTATTTAAGTTTAAATTTTAAATTTTCATTTGAAATACTTTTAAAATATTTTTTATTTTTATTATTTTTTAAATTTAGGCCAAAAGTAAAGTCATATGTGTGTATGTGTGTGTATTATTTAGTTTAATAATAATATATATGTATATATTCTAGATTGACAACATACACATATAAGAATTCATGATATAAAGCTAATCTAACTAGATATAATAACTAATAAATGACAAATATACATATGTATTTATGTATGTATATGGATATGAATTAAAGTATTACCTCAATCATAGCCTAGCAATGACAATTTGAATGTTAAATCAATTGAACTCCTAGGATTGAATCAAATCTCTTCCAGAAAGCGCAAACAGTCAAAGAGATCTACGCATATTTCTTATATTTGATTCAAATATGTATTTTAGTTTGAAAATAATGGAGCGGGGGGTTCTTAATTTTTGGCTAAAGGTGTATTAGGGAGGAGAGCAAAAGTTAGTTTAAAATGAGAGGGGCAATGGGTTTAAAAGGAGAGAAAAGAGAGAGGGAAAAGTGAATCGAGATCTATCCTTTTCTCTACCAATTCATACCCAAAAATATCAACATATCACCCCCTTTCCTCCCTCTTGTTTGGCCGGCCAAACCATGGGCCACATGGGCTTCCATTCTACTTCAAATCAAATTAAATAATCTTCATTTAAATCAAATTCAAATGTACATCGATATCGCATATCGATGCGTGTGTATACAACTTTTATATACGCACTATTTTTCAATACTGACCAACACAAATCAAATAAAATTTGATAATTAATATTTCACATATATTAATTAGTTTATAATAATTATAATATAATTGAATTAGGTTTATTCAGAGTATTCAACATTGCAGTTATGTGACTCATAGGTGTAAATTCGGTTAGCGATTAATACCAAACAATTTGAATATTAACGTTCACACGTCGCCTTAGCTAGTGGTGTGATAGCTAGGTCATATCTATCGCTTACACAATTGCGGTAAAATCCAATTTTACTTATTTTAAGTGGTACACGTTAGTGACAATTATTTACACTAATTCTCTTTGTCAATACTATATCACATTAGGACTTATGGAATTTAGTATGATCAAAATTCTAATATCATCCACATTCAACTTGTACAGTTCCAACATAAAGTCCTTTGTTCAATAATATCAATTATTATTAACCGAACTTCTTTAGCTAGAGAATCTGATTTTGAGTTGACTTCAATTGACCATGACACTAACCTCATATAACTAAGGAGATGAATTCTCTATTGAATAGTGTTTCACTTCTAATGTTTCAACTAAGACCCAATTATAGTCATTCGATGGACATTGTGCCATAATTTAACTATAATCAAAGTGGAGTGTCCACATTGAAGTTCAATGGTATACTTAATTCAAGAGAACTGTATAAAACTGTCACATCGATATTTTATATTTGACCTTAGTTATATTATCCAACATAAAACTTAAGTCGTTCCATGGTTATCCAATAACTATCAATACATAACCTCTTGGTGCCCCTGGTAGTCATGAGTAATACAATGTCCAACATTTGGAATGCTTTACATACTCAAGTCTCAACAGATGTATCGATATCTAGTTTTGATACATCTTGACTAGGAATATTTAAAAATGATATGTTTATTATATTGTGATAAATTACTCATGATTACAATACATTATAATTACTATCACAAAACATATGATTTATGGATTTTTTATTAATATGTTTAAATTAATAATAATTAATATAATACATTATAACAAGTATATAATAGGAAAAACACCTTTTATTTCGAACGAGATTTTGTTACAGAGTTAATAATTTACAATAAATTATAGAATTGCCCCTAGGACATACCTCTAACTTTATCCATCACTCGCACTTAAGGCTAATTATTAAATCTCAGTCCCATCCCTTCGATCAACTCGACGAGAACTGACCGAGCTAGTCCCTTCATGAATGGATCTCCTAAGTTGTCCTTCGTATCTACTCTTTGTATCAAGAGTAATATGTATACAGGAGAAGTGACTTAAAGGAGAAGTAATATGAGGTGAAGCATCCATGGCATGGTTGGATGGGTGAATGCAATCTTAAAGAGCATAATTCTTGTGCCTATATAAGGAGAGGCATACCATAGAACTAGAATCACAATTCACAAAGCTTAAGTGAGAAAAATCAACGGCTTCTTCATCTTCTTCATCTCTTATGTTCTAAAGAAAATTGTTACAAATAAACTCCAAATCATTTCAAACTTTTCCACAAGGCTTAGTACAATATTTGAACACCTTCCATCAAGTTATAACTTGAAGAACCAAAGCCACACTCACCCTAAAAGCATAGGTCGTGAGCAATAATAAGGGGAGGAGGGCAAAAGTAAGGTGGAAATCAAGGAAAAAGGAAGGGAAAGGAGGTTGCTAGCTAGGGTTTGGACTTGGGTTCTTGGATCTTGGTTGTATATGATGTTAAAGATGAGTTAAAACCTCACTTTTAATGAAAATATAACACATACGTATGTTGTGTTGATTGTATAAATGTTGTTTGAATTGTTGTTAGCTTATGTTAAAACGTTGGTTTGGATTCTAACTTTAAAAATAAGTGCGATATGTGATTCATGTATATGGACTTGAACAAACTTGGAATGGACTTGTATGACTTGAGAAAAGACTTTGAACAAACCACATAGGTTATAGATGGACTTTGGTTTAGATCAGACTCAGATTTGAAAGTGCATTTATACGACATTCGCTATAGATGTAGTTGTGAATTGCCTAGTTTTTGGCAATGTTTATCGAACTTCGTAGAGAGATCCTTAGGGGTTTCTCGCCATATTTATAATATTTTATCTGTATGTTTGTTGATATAAGAAGCTTGAATAGTATAAGGTTAAGTAACATCTCGAACAGCGGTCAAAACATCACTAGTGCAAAACTGCCTCGTTTGGACTTACTTTTTGGACTTATAAGGGTTGAAAATATATTTAAATTGAAGTATTTTATTTCATTATTTTACAAGTGATCACTAGCTATTATTAGAGTATTTCAAAAGTGGTCTGATATATTTATGACTTTTTAAGATTCGATTGTGAATTTTTAAAGAAGAGATATTTTGTTAGAAAACATGTTGTTTTCAAGTTTTAAAGGATTTTGTAAAGTTGTTATTTTTAAGTAATATTGTGGATAAATGTTTTAAAACCTATTATAAGTATTTAAAAAGTATAAACAAAAGTTTAGAAAAGAGGTTAGAATTGCTAAATGGCCAAATGGTTGATTGCTTAATTACTTCTTTGAAAAGTAATTAACTATTCTCAACACTAAAAGCCGACGAAGTAAGGTTTATCTATTTGTGAGAGTTAAGATTAATGTCGAGTAAGGGTGGAGAAATAGAGCTATAACAACCGAGGTTCCCTCTTGACCGAGGAATAGTAAGTTGGAAAATGTCTAACCGTGTTAATTTCTTGCAGTTTATGGAAATCATTAATACTATACTTAACACTAAAAGTTGACGAGGTAGACTTATCTATTAGTGAGATTCAAAAATGAAGTGTCTAGGCAAGGCTTTGATGCAACTAGTGCTCTAACTTACCTAGCTTCACTCTTGAATGAGGAGTAGTTAAGTTGGAATATTAGAAATGAGTTAAGCGTACGAATCGTGATTTGCATAATCAATTATTTTGACTAGATAATCGATTAGTCGATTTTCAAACTTGACCAAATATTGACTTAAGAAGTTATCGAAAGGCTTTACGATTTCATATCAATGAGAACCCCCGGGGAGGAGCATTGTTATGAAACTTCTTTAGCTTTCGCATACTTTGAAAGAACTGGAATTGAGTTTACCGAAAATTCATCGAACTAGTTTTGAAGAGATTGGGTTCGGTAAATATTTTACTTATCGATACCACTTCAAAACTAGCATATGAGTTTTATGTTTTGGAAGCGGCTGTAAAGTAAAATGTTATAGAGTTAATCTGTCAATCCTAAGGTTAAGTCCAAGGGAGAGGTCAGCGTTAACATTTCAAACGATGCTATCGTGTGGGACTGTCGATCTTGAGCAGTATTCTAAGAGAGAGGACAACATTAGCATTCGTTGGAGGACTTATGTGGGGAACCTATATGGAGGTTCAAGATCAGTTCAAGATACTCGAATCCATGTAGTGATTCGTGTTCTGTTTAAGATGTGGGAATCTATTTGGGGATTCGTGTTCTGTTCGAGTGATGAAGACTCAAGTGAGAGATGCCAAACGTAGCCTCGACATTGTAAATGACTAAAACCAAAGATAGGATGCATAACCAAAAGGGAACGTAGCATTTTAGCAATCTTAAGGGTGCAGGCGACTCCATCTAGTATCACTTAGGGACATGCATGGAAGAGTGATGATTCAGAACCACGATTGTTTGGGCGTGGGCCAATTATGTATTTCTTATAGTACATTCCATAGAGATGTACGTTGATCGGAAGGATATCTTCGATCCTTGTGTAGGAGTTTGGATTCAGATAGATATGAGGAGATCTCCATGGAAAATCCATCATGCGAATGCCCCTTAGCGGTATTGATTGTATACCTATTATTCTTGTGGCATTCACACAGCAGCTATTTGATATGATTTTTGTGCTACACTCTAAACATTATCTATCATATCACTATATTAAACTTAATGGATGGTTGGTTTCTTTGAGGGGAAAACCGTTATGGGAATCCGTACGGTCTCAATGGTTACTATTACTTGGTGCATATTTCTTGAGTTTCTCACGCTGGTTTACCAGACTAACCCGTGTGTTATTTTCCGGTAATGCTCGGATCAGCCCCGTGTATGTTTTTAGATTTAGCTTTGGATGATTGGAGCTTATGAAGAAGAGCTAGATGATTATCTTCCATAGTATTCTTATTTATGCTGCATTTCTAAGTTGTATACATCAGCATACATGAGGACATGTTGTCATAACTGTCCAGGCTGATGATAGTACTTAGGTTTTAGTAACTCCGATATTTCTGTATTCAGAGTAACCCTTTGTTCTATTCCTTTGATATTATATATTACCATTTCATTGTGGGATTCTTATATTGTGTTCTTCTTTTCTTATTCTATTCCTTTTCTTTTATTTTACCCTAACCTTCTATCATTCTAGCACTTGGGTGCTAAGCACACGAATACCGTGGATGTATTAGTGTCGACATTCGAGGGTCGAAAAGTCAGGTCGTTACAATTAATATTTTATTTTACATTAATATTTTAATTTGAATATGTATACTATAACATTTATAGTTATACACATAGCTTTATATATATATATATGTATGTATTATTTATTTATTAATCAACTATTAATTAATTAAGTTTATTAAACTATTTTAGTTAATTTTATTATATTTCAAAAAATTTATATGTATATACCTTAAACATTTTAAGGTGATGTAAGATATATCACTACATATCTTGTATAACTTAATTAATTTATTAATCTAATTAACAATTAATTAATTAATTTTTGAAATTATTTATTAATTTTTAAAACAATTTTGAAAATTATTTTATAACATCTGTACAAAAATTCTTATTCTAAATTTAAAATTTTATTTTAATTTCAAAAAAAATTTAAAAATTAGCTCAAGACTTAAATTCAAGTTGAGTTTTCTATTAGGGATAACCTTTAGGCTCACTTCACCTTTCGAGCTAGGCCGATAACCAAGTGGAGTAGGGCACTTGACAACCCAAACCCAGCCTAGACACTATTTTTCTATACATCATACAAAATGAGTAAGCTTAATTAGTTAGCTTTAACATGACTAATTTGGACCATACAGGTTACTGGGCTTTGATATCATTGTTGGATATAAGCCACCAAGTAGCGGTCAAATGGATGAATTTCATTTTTTCTTACTATTTTGGATCTTATTGGGCCTACGAACTCTAAATTTATTTAGATATAATCCAAATAAACTTTTAAAAAATCATTATTTTATTTTACTTATCAATAAAAATGATTTTATTTAATATCATATTAATCTATAGTGTGTACATTTGTATCATATCCACATGAACGCACATGCAACACATTTAAAAATTCAAATTTGATAACAAAATTTTACAAATATTTTAGGTATGTTTATTTAATTTAAAAATTCAAATTTTCATTTAAAACACTTTTAAAATAAACTTTTAGTCCGATTTTTTTGGTTTAGGCCAAAAGTTTTATTTATATATATATATATATATATATATATATATAAAATTTAGTTCTGCTGGTGAGATTTTTTGTCTCACAACACCTCGATTGATTAAACTAATAATTGTAAACGTTTATTTGTGAATTTGAATTGACGAGCTTAACTTGTATTAAGCTTGCCTCTGGGTAGTAATTATATTGCTAGATGCTTACATAATCAAGTAATTACACTCTAACTATTTATTAAAATTTCAAACTAAATTCATATTTTTACAATTGATTATGATCCATAGTAAACATAGACAGATAATGATGCAGGTAGGTAAAGAAAACACGGAGATTTTTTATGTGGTTCAGATTCTTTTGAATTTTACGTCCATGAGTCAAGTTCCTTCATATTTCTTTTGCTGATACATGTATTTTCTTCAAAAATTATAAGATACATTTTCTTTCTTTTTGAAAATCAAAGAAAAAGAAAAGTTCCTACTACATTCCCAACCATCTCCTATTTATCACGTGGAGGGTGGATGCGGATTGCCATCATTCTTGCTTTGCTATCATGTTTCCACCTTTAAATCATTCCATCCGTTCCTTATCTGCATTGTTGGTTAGATAAATCTGGATTGCTCACATGTCTTTTTGCGAGAAGCCCTAATTTGGGCAGTTGTATTGTGGTCTTTGGCGGGAAGTTTGAATTGAAGGCGGAAACTAAAATTAAAGCAGGAATGTTTGGAATCGAAGCGGACCTCAATGGATCGTATCTTTCTGATTTGATGTGGTAAAGGGTTTGCATGCTGATTTTTGGGGTATCACCGGCATATTTTAAGTGTGGCTATGCTGCTTGACGTGAGACATTTGCGTAATGCTACGATGCTTGCCCGATTTTTAGGTGTTACCGTCTTCAGCTGCTTTGGGCTTCAGGGTTTGTGGTCAGCTTGGTCTAGAAGTTAGTTTAATAAACGCATGAATATGATCTGAGCTGACTATAATTTGAGTTGCCTTTGTTGCATGAGTTAGGGATAAGGTTGGTTTATCTCTTTATTATCTACCTATAAATACAGATCTGCATTGAAGCATTATTTGAGTGGCCCAGTGTGTAGCCCTTTTGAATGCTTTCGACCCTACATGGTACTGCCTATGTAGTCCTCGGTATGGGCAGTACAGATCTGCTCTTAAAGGTGTTAATAAAGTGTAAGTACTGGGGATGCTTGACTATGCAGTTCAACCACTTATTTATTGTGGCAGGTGACCGCAACATTTCATTGTTTGTTTCCCGATACTATGCCTAGTTTTAGCATCTTTTTATAATATTAAAACTAAGGGATGTGCATAGATTAGATGTTTTTGTGGCCCTCTATAAGAGCGTGGTAGTATATTTTGCCACAGCTTCTTTGGTTATTGTTTTCTTGTGCAGTATTGATCTGATTGCTTCAACTCTTTCTCTTTCTGTTTTGGTCTTTTACTTCGAGATCAGTTCTCCTAGACTCATGCATTACTTAGCCTATGTTTAACATAGCTTAAGGAATACAGGTGTAACACTTGCCCCCCAAGTCTGTAGTAATCGTAAATCAGTGTAGACTTGTTTGTAGTTCACTTAGAATCTTCGTATCTTCTGCGAAAATAGAATCTTCGTATCTTCAAAAGCTGTTTTCTACATGTTATCTTTCGTATGAGCTTTTTACTTATGGAGTAGCATATAGTACTTTATTCATGTTCAGGTGGACTTGCTTGCTCTCTCGGTCTTCACACCTGCTTATATATATATATATATATATATATATATGTGTGTGTGTGTGTATGTGTGTGTGTGTTTACTTAGAATCACCATTCTCATCTCTGAGACTGTCGTTGTCGTTCACATGCTGTTGTCAGTATAGCTATCGAACGACGACGGTAAGCTGTAAAAAGTTGCTTGTTCATGCACTTGGCACAGTCTTCCCCGCTGTTTTAGGGAGGACTGAGGTTGAGTTTAGCATCACCGTTCTCATTTTAGAGATTGTCATTTGTTGATTATATATTGCACTGTCAGTCAGTTGTTGAATGATGGCGGTGAGCTATGAAACCGTTTCTTTCAGTGTAGGCTTGTTAATATTCACATCTTTTCGTTTCTTGTCATCTCTGGAAGAAGTCTTATCGGTTACTTTTACATTTAATGCTCTTATCCACATGTTGTTTTCTCATTAGGCCATGGTCTGAACCGTTGTTAAATTAAACCTTTTGGTTTTCCATGTAAATTGTGTCAATCTTTGTGCTTATTATTTCGGTAGCTTAATCGATTGATATCTTGCTGATTCTTTCATCATTTCGATCGTGTGACCATTATTCAATTTAAGGTGTGTATATTTTCTTTCGTCTCCTTTTTGTTTTTTTAATATATTTTTATGCAAGATAGGAAATAGGAGGAAATAAAATTTTGAAATCAATTCCATCTCTGCACTCGAATTTTACTTTTCGATTAGAGTAAGAACTTTGTCTTTTTGTTTTTAATTTCTGTTGGCATCTTTTCTTTTGATTAATCCAGAGGTGCCAACATGGCTTCCTCTTTATCTTCTCCTTTGTTTCTACCTTCCCAAATTACCCAGCTGGAGGATGTTAATAGTATTTTAACTTAATTTGGGTTCTTGGGTTATGATGCTAGGGTTCCTGAAACTCATGAGCGTTTCAATACTCCCCCAACTGGGTTTATACCCATTACTCCCAAGCATATACGTGGTGGTCTTTATCTTCCTCCACATCCAATCCTCCATGAATGGCTTGATTCTATTGACCTTGTGCCTTCTCAACTTGCCTCTCTTTCTTACACCTTTGTAATAGCCTTTTGTCCTTTATGTTGAAAATGGTTATGCTCTTTCTTGCAAGGAGCTTCAGTTTCCTTTTAACATTAAGAAAAGTCATATAAAGGGCGATGCAGGTTTTTTGTATGCCTAAGCCAAAATGTCTATTCTTTTGGATGTTCCTCAGAAGACCCAATAATGGGCTGATTTGTATTTGTTTGTTTTGAATTTAGATAATTTTCCTTTTTTTATTACCATCCTACTCGTGTTGTTTTTTCTAAGGACATCAAATCGTATGAATCGCGTAGGACTCATTTCTAGGGTTGGATGGAAAGGAAAGGGAAACGAACAAGTTTTTTAACAAAGAAAAATTAAAGCAATGTAAATTTTTGAGCCCACATCATGTATTCTCTCACGACATTTTTAAGCCTTCACCGACTTTCGCCAATCCTGGGGGGTATAATCTACCTATTGACTGTTTTTGGACTTTCCACTCTTATGATTTTGTTCTTCATTAGGAACTTCTTCTGATCCAAGTGTTTCCTTCTTATGTACGTATAGTGGATGATACTCTTGTCTTGCAGCCTGTAAGCCGAGAAAGCCACCGTAAAAGGCCAATCGAAAACAAAGCATGATGCAGCCCTCGGTTCTGATCAAGACCTTAAAAAGGTGACTCCTTCTCTTCCTCCTCCCCTTCTAGAAATTCCTTCTTCCTCTAATTCAGCGGCAACAGTTGTCCCTCCGTTGTAGGGTAGTCATGCCTCCAATATTTGTTACTTTCTTTTGCCTGATGGGGGCTATATCTGACTTGGTGGAGAGAGTGGGGAAGACGGTGGTGCGCACATTATCTTATATTGCATCATCCACTTCATCCTTTCCTCTTCCCCTTCCTCTTCCCAAGCTCTCTTTTCCCGAAGTAATGGACGAACTGAAAAGTCCTGGTCTTATGTAAGTGACTCTCTTTCTACTTTATTTTATGCCAAACAAATTTATTTTCTTTATTACTTATGTGTATCATTTTTTATTTTATTCTGACATGCTACCTTAATGGTAGAAGCATGAGATCGTGAAAGCGACCTGGTTGCTACTCTTAATCGGGTAGCCAAACTTGAAGCCGACCTCACTTCATCTATCGTTGAGAAAAATGAACTCATTTCCACGAAGGCCAAGGCTGAGAAGGAGGCCATGGTAGCCGCTGCAGCCCTATTCTTAAAGGAATGTGAGTTGCGGAAGACCAGGGAGGAGCCGTCCAAGGTGGGAAATGAGCTGGCCGATTCAAAGGAAAAATTTAGGATGGACACTTCCAACATGATTTTCAATCAATATGTTTCAACTAAGCTTTAGTTTGGGAAAGAGATCGATCTTAGCATTTCGGGTGAGCATTCCATGGTTAACGTGGTGTATAAATATTGTCAGGACAGGTGGAATGAAGAGTATGCTGAGCAAGATGCTTCTCCTTAATTCACCACACACAGTTGACGATGAGGAGGCGGAGGAGGATCAAAGAGACCCGCCACCTAATGGTGCTGAGGGAAAACTGAGACCGAGGTTACTTCGAATCCTCATGTAGATATTTAAAATCTTTTGTGTTAACATTTAGACATGCGACCACATGGGACCGGTTTCTTGATTTTATTATGAATGGTTTGTTATAGTTACTTTACTGTGTTATTGCTTAACAAATGATTGGATTGTTTTTTTTGTTTTTTTAGTCTTTTGAAGAAGCTTTGTTTGCTAAGCTTCTGAAGGAGAGTGAGGATAGGCTCATAATCCAAACTTTGGATTATCTTGGTCTTAATACTGCGGCCATCAGTAAATGTGAGAGAGAATTAGATGAGTAGTATACCACTCTTAAGAACGAAACCCAAGGGTTGCTTTTAAGGATTGATCAAGTAGTTAAAGAAAAAGAGGCGCTTAGTGACTTTGTACTGCGCCAGTGGCAATATACCCTAGAAAACCATTCCATTCTGCCCGATAACCCCCACTTGGAATAGTTTAGGCTTAAGTTTAGGAATTTGCATGAGGGTTGAATTTTGTTTTACTTTTGCTACTTTCTGTGTATGGCGTTTTCAAATTGATGTAGTTAATAAGAAAATTATATTAGACCTTTGTTTGGTGTCTTTTGATTGTCTTTAAGGTTATATATTCCTCTTTTGTTATTAATTAGGCTAGCTCCCATGAAACTGTGCATGTACCCCGCGAAGTCTCTACACCCGACCCTCTTTCAGCACCCATCATCCCTGGATCAGATGAGATAGACGTATTTGGATTTGGGGTTGAGGTAAAAGATCTTTCTGCTAGTGTCGAGTCAAATGTTAGCTACCTTCAATCTGAGAACGATGGGCTTGAAAAGGAACTAGAATGTGTCCGTAAAGAGCTTAAAGAAGCCAGACATGCGCTTTCCCGCCGATATGAATAGAAAATTCCTTATGTGATTCATGCTCTTGAAAATTCCTTACTTTATGCTCAAGGTAGGATTACTTCCTACTCAGAGAAACTTAAGCAGGGGAAAATTAAAAGTAAAATGGAGCAGATTCTTTAGCGTCCAAGGGATGTTCTCAAAATTTTATATCCTTCTCTTGATCAGAAGTTCTTATGTAATGTTGTGAGGCTTGAAGTAACTGCAGAGGGACCAACTGACCATTGGGTTGGGGCTTCTTATGACCCCCGAAGGACTTTTTCGCTAATTCTGACTTACCTTTGGCTTTCATGTCTTAGGTGTTTTAAGATAGTATTGTTTAGAGAGTGACTTTGCAACTTACATCATGTTGCATATACATGTTATGTGAATTGATATTCCTTTATGACGTTTGCAGATTTTTTCTTGAACCTGTTTCATTTATTTGTACTCTCCTTTGATTTCATTTCATGTAGGCTTATTTGATTTTCAGCCTGCTTCTCAAAATTCGGAGGTTGCTATTCTTATAGAGAAGTTGGATTCAGCCCTTGCCAGAGTCACGGAACTGGAAAGCTTATTGAAGGACGCCGAAAGGATATACAAATGAAATCAAAGCTTTGAAATGTAAGGTTGAAGAGTTAGATGTGCAGATTGCAAGGCAAGTTAGCGCAGAAGACACTCCTTATACAACCTTGGCCGGTGGTTCATCTTCTAGACTAGCTACTACCCCATATCCCTCACCTCCCTTTGGGGCCAATCTGGATGAAGTTTTGAAGTGGAAGAGTGACTTGAAAAATTATTATAAAGCCAAGTTTAACAAGCTGGAGGATTGTTATAAGAAAGAATTGGGTACATCAGATACTCGTGTTTCTCCCTTCATTTCTAATGTAGAAAAGCTTTTAGGTCCATTCTTTAGGGATACTGAGAAGATGAGGGAACATCTTTTGAGTGAGACTAAAAGAATTAGAGGGGTGGTTATGAGGCATGTGAATGCCCTTGAGAATAGGATTTTTAACTTAGAATGTGAAGCTCACCTGGACTCCATTGCTGTTTCCCGAGGTAGGACGGATATGCTTCCTTAGTTGAGAAACCTCACGATGAAAAAGTAAAGAAGGTAATGGGCAAAATTAGTAGGAGGCAAGCGATCGATGTTTTCACATATTTTTTACCTGGACTCAACCTGACTTTCGTATACAACTATGCGGATTATGAATTTGATCTGTAGGATTGCGGCGACCATTGGGCGGGCGCCAATTATGATCCACCCACGGTTTACTGCAGTACTACTCACGGTCATACTGCTCATGTTTGCTCATCTGTCATTATTACTGAATTAGACGATTTGCCTTCTATTCTCCCCCTGACAAGCCATTCTTCTTTACGTTCGGGGTCACGCTGTCGCATATTATCCTGCCATAGAATGATCGTGTCTAGCTCTTCTTCTAAGCCTGAATCAGATTCCTAGCATAGCTTTTCATTTTGCTATAAAGTGCAACTCTATGAATTTAGTATAATTTGTGTTGTGATTGTTTTTATCGATTGATATTTTGGATGATTTAGATGTTTATATATTTTGATATATCCTGTTATCACCCTGTATGTTATTTGATAGTATATAAAACTGTTAATTGAATCATTTCGAATAAATTAAAAAATAGGTTGAAATGATATACCTATGACATTTATTTTGGATTTAAATGATATATATCCATCCCTGAATTAAATTGAAATAACTGATGACTTGGCCATAAGATAGAAAATTATATACGGACACCAGATTGGTTAAATTAAACGATTTTAAAATTTTTGGTTTGAAATTATTTAAATGATTTGATTTAAAGAAGTAAAAAGATTGGAATTTATGGAAATCGAATTATTTTCGAACTTGAGCTCGAAATGTTGAAATTTAAATTTGGTAACAGGGATTGTTTAAATAATCCAAGTTGAGATTTTGAAGTTATAATCGAAATATGATTTGAATTTCGGAAATTTATTTGTTTTAAAATATTGGACTTTTATTCGAACTTTGAATGTTGCTAAGTAAAAGTAATTTAAATCGATATTTCAAAAGTTGAGGTCGGAATTAAATTATTTTAAAGATTTGGACATTTAATTGAACATCGAAGTTAAATTTGATTTAAATGATTTAAATTGATATTCTGAAATCGACTCGAATTCATACAAATTGAAATGGTTTAAAATTGAGAATTGAATTGAAATAAATTCAAATTGGAATCGAAAATTGAATTAACTGGAATTGATATCAGAATTGAATTAATTTGAAATCGAAATTGATTTGAATTGAAATTGGAATCAAAGTTAATTCGAATTGAAATTGGAATTGAATCGATTTAAATTGAAATGGAAATTGAAATTGATTTGAATTAGAAAGTTGGAATTGGATCAGTTTGACTTTGAAACTATTTTTAAATAAATTATTTTAATATAAACTGTTTAAAAATCAATCTTTTAAATATTCAAATTAATTTGATTTTCCAACTATTTCCTATATAAACCATTTTATAAAACTATTTCTATCAAACTAATTTAACTTTTCAAAACTATTTAAAAAAATTCAACCTTTTTTTCTAAAAATTCAAACCGGTCAAAGGGTGGAATGTTCAATTTACATCTTGGATTTAAAAGCGAATTGGGTTAAAATGAAGTTATAACCTAAATTGTAATTCGAATCAAATTTTGAAGTGAAATCGATATATCGAACTGGATTGACATTTTGAAGTAAAAATATGATTTTTGAAGCGAATATGGTAATTTTGAAATGAAATTGATTTTGAAGCGAATATGATTTTTTGATATCAAGGATGAATTGTTTTTGAAATATAAAAGTACCAACCGGTGTGTAAAACGATGTTTGGTTGTTAAAGAGACCGGGGCATCTTATTGGCATACTCTCTATCAATATTGGAACCACTTTAACAACTGTATACGTGGTGGATGTTATCCAGAATGTAAAGGTTGAATTGGAGGCGTTTGCTGGAATGAAGTAAGAGAACGATGTTGGATAGCCTTGACTCTCGAGTCATAATTAAAATGACTAAAATAGAAGCCATAACCAGGCCAAGTGAGTTCACTCCTCTGATCGGACATACTTCTTTGATACCATATCTCTTACTTTGTGATTGATTGGTGGCCACCCTTGATTACACGAGTGTTGTTCGAGGTGGATGGTAGCTGCGGCTATGCGTTACCACTAGCCTGGTTCCACAATCCGTTAGAATCCTACCATGGGTATAGCCTCATGTGCCTTATCATATTATCCTGATCATGCCCATTACGACTTTTGTTTTGTGTTGTACCTATGGAGTGCTCCCTGATAGCCCACCAGTTTATGGTGGAGTTTACAGTACTATATAGACTACGATGCTTATATAAAAATGTGTTAAGGGGGATAATGGTAATGCCTTAACGCTATTTTTCAATATTTATTTTATTGATTAGACATTATATATGTAGCGTATTCTACTATATATAAATATTTTGACGGATCCTTAAGAGATGGAAAATCCCGTAACATCCCTTGAGTTATTTCACACACGTTATACACTGGATAGGAGATGTGAAATCCCGTAAACATCTTTGACGCTATACACTCATGTTATTTGATATTGATTTGACTCACATAAGGATATTTTAGTCCTGACTCGAGTGTTTTGTCTTTTCATTACGCTTAGGTCAGTCCTGAGTTTTTCAACGTATTGAAGATTATTCTCTGGAGGACAAAGATGAAGATTTGGTATATTATTACAATTATTATTCCATCACATCGTTGTTCTGCTACATCATTCTATTATCCTGTTGTATATATAACTCTGATAAATGTTGTATAAATTATAATCAAATGTATAGTACAAACAGCTTCATGAACTGTTTATTTGATTATTATATTTTGTCATTCCGCTGCGAGATTCTGTGTTTGTTTTCTTCTTCTTTTCTTATTTTTCTTAATTAACCCCATTGATTATCTATGTTCCGGATTGTTTAAGTTAGACATATGTGGATTATTGTCGATTCAAACCCTCCGAAATGTGGGTTGTCACAATGCATGATCCCGAGTTTAACTAACCTAAATAGGGGTATATCAACTCTAGCATCTAAAGTATGTTTATCGATATGTTGTGTGCGCGGAGTTGATGATACTTGGTTCACGTGCTAGGGCATGGGCTGGTTGTGTTCACCTTATGGTATATTTTATCAAGAGATATACGATGCTTGGAAGGTATTTTCTGATCCTTGTTATGGAGATTGGTCTCAGTTTACTTACGAGTTTTACTGGGGAGATCTCCGTGGAAAATCCGTATACGAACGTGCCTTAGAAGTTTAGATGTACTCTAATATGTTGTTGAATGTAATAGATATAACCGTTCTAGCTATGTTATATATTTATTTTTCAACCCTAGACATTATTGTGATATCATTAAAATTTCTAATAGACTTGGCTTGGTTATCGTAAGGTAAAACCCCGTCCATGTTTATTTGCGACATGGCAATACGAGATACATTTATTTTCGAAGGTTTTTATAAATATAAAAATCCAAATGATTTGAGTTTCTCACGCTGGTTTACTAGATTGATCTGGGTGTTATTTTCTTCTAATGCTCGGGTCAGTCTTGTGTATATTTATAGATTTCATTGATGTTCATTGAGCTCTTAGAGAGGAGCTGAATGATTACTTACCGTAGTTTCTATTTCTACTGCATTGCTTCGTTATTTTTATCAACGATTGTAAGGATGAGCTGTTATAACTGTCTAGACCGATGATAGGTTAGTTTGCTCTAATTATTGTATCCGTATAGTTTTCTTTTGTAAAGGTCATTTTGAGATATTATATATTATTATTTTTTACATGAGATTCTATTGTTTTTGCTCTCCTCTTCTTGTTCCTTTTTTCCTTTTACCCTAAGGTATCGTCTTTCTGGCACGTAGGTGCTCAGCATGTGAACACCGTGGAGGTATTAGTGTCAACATTTGAGACTCGAAAAAGCAATCGTTACATCTTGGTATCAGAGCGTAATTTTAAGTGAGAACCTTGACTTTGGTGGGGTATAACTCATTAAGGGATAAAGAAATGGAATGCCTTATTATGAGTTAAGAGTATTATATATATGAGAGTCATATTTGTTAGTGCTATAAAAATGTTTTATATTGTGTTAGTTAGTCCGTTGAGTGGTTTATGAATTCTGGTCGGTACATGGAATGACATGGTATCGATAGGGATTTCTAAATATTTAAACAAGGCAAACGAACACAGTATTGTTTTTGAAATTGGTAAATAGAATGATTTTACCTAGGATTATATTTTATATAAAAGAATAATTTTTCATAAATTGATATAGTTATTTATGATATGTTTGTTTGTTAGGAAAAAATAATATTCAGTTATTATCATTTATTGTTTATTAGTTGTGCTCGGCTAGTTTATGGGCATTGACTATTATTTATTAAATTGTAAGTAATTTACCTTTTCACATCATGGGATGGGTAGACAGTAATTTATGGGAACATTAAAATGAACACCTTGTGAATTAAGTTTCACAATTTGACTATAAGACGCTCGATGATAATGTTGGATAGAAATGCTAACTTTAATAAAAGTTGCTTAGCATAATCTAAAAGAAAGATATGATATTTTGAAAATAATTATTCATGAAAAGATTTTATATAGGAAAGTAACTTTATATAAGTATGGTTTATAAAATATGATTTATAAACAGAAAGGATTTAAATTGGAAATTTGAGAGCTTAAATCCCAATGTTTTTGAAAAAATTGATTTTCAAGATTTAGAGTAAATAATAAGGGTATTATTTGAAACTATTTTGAAGGACTAAATGTTTATTTTTGAAAGAGTTTGAAGATTTTTTTGAGTTTAAGGTTACTCTCGGAATTGACAAATCGATTCGGGAAATAAAGTGTTTTTAGGTTAGCTAGTTTCAGTGACTCGAAAGTGACTAGTATGGACGAGAGATGTGTTCAGATGGTAAACACTTCCATTGAGTATTACCCTTCTTAGTAAAGGGGATATATGATACTTCTTGGTAGGACCCACTTCCTAGTATCATTTTGTTGTTACTCAATGTATACGAATATTTTCCACGGATTTTAAAGAAAATATTTTGGAAATTGGTTTTGAAAATGATTTTGGCTTAGTCCTAAAATTATGATTTGATATCCAAAAGGATATAAGTATTATTTCAAAATGAATTGAAATAAAACATGATGTTTAATTCTTAGGTTTGCTGTTAAGTTATATCATGGACGCATGTATCCTATGCATAAGAGTAATTTGGTTGTGCATCTTATTATGATATGTTGTTTGTTAGTTTTCAATTATTTAAATAAAATGGAATTTTCGATGATTTTGGACAGTCGAGAACTTCTGAACTGATATAAAAATTGAAGCTAAGTATTTTTTATTTTATTTTTAAAGTTGAGTTTTTATAACTCTTAATTTGAAAAGATAGAAAGTTAAAACAAGTTTAAAATCTATTAAGCATCCTTGTTAAATAGAACATTCGATGTTATTGGGCCAACTAATAAACGTTTTACTTTAGGGCTATCTTAGAAAAGTAGACTCTAGTCTTGAGTTTGGATACTAGAGTCCTACTCTACCTAGCTGCTTGCCTAATCCGATCGATAAAGAAATCTAGAAGGTCGACTCGATCATAAGATCCAAATTTATTTTAGGCCTTTGTCGAAATTTTAGAAAGTAAAATGTAAAGGAATGTCTTGTATATACTCTTATTATGTAACGAGTAATGAACTTAAGTCTTAAAATGTTTTCAAATGAAATTTTGGTTTGATAAAATATTTTATAGGTAAAGATAAGTCTTTATGAAATGTTTATAAACTTAGGTAATGTTTTAAGAAATGTTGCACAAATGATTTTAGTATTATATAAGAAATGTTTTTGTGTAAATAAATGAGAATCGGAAAGAAATCGGTGTAGTTAAGAAACCAATTGAATTAAATACGTAAGTTTTATGTAGATCATTTTGTTCGCATGATTGTTCCTGACCTATGATTCGAGTACATGATTTCAAGGTGATTTTACACCGGTCCAAACAAGGACTTTTCACTAGATTTTTATAGGTGAACACTTGATATGGATTTTCGATATGATTCTAAAGTTTTCTATCATAATATATGGCTATGTATGGAGAACATAAGTATCTAATCAAGGAAGCAGATCGGAGTCTGCACCAGAGATGTCAAGTGAGACATACTAGTTTGCAAGTGAAATTCATGTTGTTGAGCAAGAGATTAGAATTTATATTGCGTACAGATGACATATGTACATCGTACGGGCTTTAGTATGATTGTATACTATGTTTGTTTGGCTTATGGACAGTTTGGAAAAAGACTATTCGAATTGTTTGAGGTAGTATGATTAATCGACTAAGTAATAACCCGAGGGACGATGAGAAGACTTTTGACCTAGGAAAACCATTAGCCATGTTTGCTAATGATTGTAATATTTTTAAGTATTAGTGTACAGTTGTTTCTTTGATTGCTTGTGTTGGAATTTCGAGGATGAAATATTCTAAGGGGGGAGAATGTAACGACCTAGAATTTCGAACACTTCGTATTTAAACATCTGAATTATTTAAATATTTGAACTTAGGATTTAATGTGATTAAATATGATTGTATAGCTTTGTTAATCACTTTTTAATTAATAACTAATGTTAGAAACCTTGTTTTTGAAACGTGTTTACAAAAATATGTACTTTCAAGAAATACTGAAAACGTCAACGGAAAATGTTTTGTTAAAAATTGACTTTTTTGTTTAATACAAGTTGTATGAATATTTGTACACTAGTATATTAACATATGACACCTTAACAAGTAATTAAAATATCCATCTTCTTAAGATATAATTAACTAAGCCAATTGCTTTTAGAAGTAGTACTTAAGGACCCCTAAATCAGGCCTTAAATCGAGGAGTGATTTAAGGAAGGTAGGTTGTGTAAGAGGCAAGAATGCATGTAACTCCATGGTTCGCCTAGGAAAGTAAAAGTGGTCTTTTTCCACTAATTCTTAAGCCTATAAATAAGCATGCAAGGTCCTTTTCATTTCTCACAAATTCACAATGGAAAAAATGAATGTCTTCTTCTTATTTATCCTCTCTAACTTTCTTAATCTCATATTAAATCTTTTCCAAACTCCTTCAAACTTTCATAAAGGTCTTAAACCATCATTAGAACATGTGTTAGCTTCTAAAAAGTCAAAGAATAATGGAGCAAAGGGGGAGTCATACCATTGGCCGTGAGCTAGAAGAGAGGAGGGGCATGTTGTAATGCCCCTGAATTTTAATTAACATTATTCGGGATATTTAGTTGGATAAATTAAATAGAATAATGTGAATAATTAGGGAGATGAGATTAATAAATCCTATGGCCGTGTCTAAATGAATGAACTAAAATAAGACTAAACTAAATTTAGGAGGAGGAATTTCCTAAGGAGTAAACTTGAAAATGGGGCTACATTTCTTTGTATATATCTCTTCCTCCACCTGAATAAACTTCCACTTTTTCATTCTTAACTTCCATATATTTCAGTCGACCATTAAATAGCTCCATGAAGAGTTTAAATTGAAGAATAAACTAAGGAATTAAAGCTGGGAAAGTATCTCATTCTCTAATCAACTAATCAAGGTGAATAATCATGTTTATCATCTCGTTTTTCTATGTTTGGATCGGCTATGGGTTATACCCAATTCATGTTTGTGATTTTGGTTAGGATATAACCATTTAAACCTTTGTTTGGATAAGACATGGGTGTTTTAAAAGTTAATGGGCTAATTAACACGTTTTCATTCGGTTTTGGTTCAATTCCGAGTTGTTTTAATCTTCATATGCTTTGAAATTTTAATATGTTGAAGTATATGATTTGTCATATTTTTGTTGATTTTTGAGGATTTTTCCTTAGTGATTTACTAAGGTAATTAAATTATTTAAGCCCAAGGGATAAACTGAAAATTTGCTTCCGAAACTACTTAAATTCGGAAGGAAATTGGTTTTGGAATTATTAGGGTAAGAAGTATAGCGTTTTAAGAAAAATGTTGACTTTTGTATACTTTTTACTATTTGGAAGTACAGAAGAAGGTTCCTCAGCCAATCAAAATTAGACAAGCAAGATAAAAACATCACTTAGTAGGCCCAGTTCTGCCTTCGAATCCAACAAGCCTACTTTTACCCTTTCGATGAAGTCGAAAGGTACCTTTCATCTAAAACGGAAGATAAACAGTTACCTTCCGCCCAAGTCGAAAGGTAGGCACAGGGTTGAAGGGAAGAGAAGGGCGAAGGGATGAGGAGGCTGCTTTCTTTGCTTTCGGATAGAAATATAATTGCTTTTGAATAAGTTGAAGGAGGATCCTTCGACTCTATCATTTTATAAAAGATTAAAATTTTTATAATCAAGAGGGGGTTTCGAAGGGGATCTTCGAAAGCTTAAACCTTCAAGAGTACTGTTTTAAAATGTTTTCTAAAAAATGTTTTAATACATTTTGGCAAGCCGAAGGGTTAACCTTCCGACATGGTCGGAAGCATGCTTTCGAAGGGTTGGTTTCAACACCAGCACATCATTGTTTTGAATGGTTTCGAAAGTTTTTGATTTCGAAAGGTTTGTTTCGAAAGGTTTTGATTTCGAAAGGTTTTGATTTCGAAAGGTTTGGTTTCGAAAGGTTTGATTTCGAAAGGTTTGATTTCAAAAGGTTTGTAAATGGTTTTATAAGGGGGATACCCCAGGCTTTAGACTCGGTCGAAAAGAAACCTTCCGATAAGGTCGAAAGGTAGAACCTTTCGACAAGGTCGGAAGGTATGATTTTGTGATGTTTTCAAAAGAAAGGTTTCCGAAGGGGCTAACTTTGGATGTTTATTTGCTTTCGAATGGGATTTCATTCGAAGGGTTTTAAAGGGCTGTTTTTAGCCGTTTTCCTTAAGTAAAATTTTACTAATTTGAAGGGGTTACTTTGAAGGGTTATAGCATAAAAATACTTATTTTGTTTGAACATGTAAGAGGGATCCTTATATAAATTTGATGTTATTAAACCTTGGGGACACCAGGGTGGGATTAATAATTTCGATACATAGTTTGGGGTTACAAACAGAAATATGCTTTCGAAAGTATACATTGAGGCTACCAATGTGTTTTTATTTAATTTAACCTAATTGGGACTGCCAATGAGAATAGGTTAAATAGGTGGTATACCCAAGGAAAAATAATTAATCATGGGGATCAAGAATTTTTATAAATAATCATGGGGATCATGATATTTTAATTGGCCTGTGATGGGTTCTTGGTTAACCTAGAAAAACCATGGAATGTGTGGTGGATAGCCCA
Organism: Allium fistulosum; assembly: GCA_030737815.1. NCBI lineage: Eukaryota > Viridiplantae > Streptophyta > Magnoliopsida > Asparagales > Amaryllidaceae > Allium > Allium fistulosum. The sequence goes on from CM060901.1 coordinate 642,994,092, forward strand.
CATCAAATTTCTAAAGTAAAGAATGTTTGCTAGAGGTGGTTAGCCTCGGGATTTGGCACCCAAGGGTTCATAGTCATCCTAGGAAAACTATGGAGTGTGTGGTGGATAGCCCACACCAACTTTTATAAAACAATGTACGATGGATAATCTACATTTATTTTGAATGGATTTGGGATGGATAGTCCTATTAAAACTACGACGGATGGTCATTTTAAAGATTTTAGAGGGAAACTCTAATAAATTGCTTTTTAGATGGGAAATCTGATAAATTGCTTTTAGATGGGATATCTAATAAATGGGTGGATGTGATATCCAATACATATGATTTATGGCTTTATTTCATATTAAATTAAGACTAATCATTTTGGGTGCAAGGGCATAGTAATTTTGCATGTTTTGTTTTGGATACTAGTGAGGGGAAAACCCGTTCCGCTAAGCGGTGTGGTCTCACTAGTTATTTATTAATGATAAGAGATGATAGGGGATTATTCATACCAGACTTATTGTCTGACTCGAAGTTTGTGTTTCTCCACGAGCTCTTGGGTACTCAAATTAATTTGAGTAGTCTGAGAGTGGGAGACTTTCAGGTTTTGGACGAATAAGCTTTCAGAGACGTGCAGGAGGAAGTATTAGCTACGTAGGGGCTATTTTGTGTATTCCTATGTGATGTAATAAGAACTGTAAAGTTGATATTTATTAGTTCTATGATTATCATAAGGGTACATCTTCATATGTCGCTCTTATCGTATTTTGTACATGTATATGTGATCTGAATGCGGTTAACGTCTGAGATTATGTAATTAAATCTTAAATTGAAATTCATAAGAAATGAGAATTTTCATTTTGTTGAAGTTTAAATTTTTTCATATTCTTGTGTTTCTGTGTTGCCAATAGTTTCAAGATTCCGATTTCGGTCACTCAGAAATAACACCTATGGATGACTGCAGCATCCGTAGCAGTTAGTTTTGAGCCTCTGGAAGCGGGATGTTACACATGTCCATGAGCAATGTTGGGAAGTAGGAGCATGGACGTGGCTTTGGTTACATGGTAGAAAGTGTTTTGACGCTTGCTTGATTGTTGGTAGGAAGAGGGTAGTATTTGGTTTGAATAAATGTGAGTTATCTCACTTTGAATGGATCTAATAACTTGATAATTGCATGTTAATAAACATGTTAATTTGCTTGCTATTATTAATAATAATAGACCTTAACTACTTAAATTTATAACCCCTCACTATATGCTTTGAAAAGCTTGTAATTTTATTTAAGTAGTGTGCCTTAAAAAGCTTTGAATTGTGTTGTTTAAATTAAGTACATTTGGACATTTAATATTGGCATGTTAATTAAGCACATATGTTAATCTTGTTTCATGGTGATGTGGTTTGAATTTGGAATCATATAATTTTATTTTATTGACTAATATTAAATACTGAACTGAATCTGGAATTTTTCGCATAGCGATAGTCGCTGTAAACTCACTTTGAATCCATTAACTATAACTTGTGTAATTTGGTGATTTGTGAACATATCTTAATATAATTGGTTTTGTTTATTATCTACAATTCTATAAGGGTTTTTAAAAGAAAAGATTATGTTTGGAAACTTATAGAAAATGTAAACTAAAGTTGTAAATGTTTGAAGTAAAAAGGTCGCTATATCGACACTTTTAAATTCCTTATTTTTGGGAAAATAATGTTTATTCTTGTGGAAACTTTCTTAGGGATTTATTTACCATTTAAAAAAACAAATAATATATTATTCTTATTGTAAAATAATTTGAACTTTAAATCATTTGATATTTAGTAGAACGAAGAGGCAAAATTTATAGCAAAATAGTCGCTATACGAAAACTTTTGAAAAATACCTTGTTTTTAAAAATTTCTATAAAATAATTAAAAGATATTATTTAGGATTATTCTTCATTTGTTTTAAGTACCCAAAGTATACTAACTACCTGAAGAAGAATGGATGAAAAACCATTTATTTAAGCATCGACAACTAGGTGCAAAGTTGCAGCAAAATCACTTGAACAACAGCCAGGACATTTGGAGCATTTCTAAAGTGATGCCTTTGTGTCTGAAATACTTCTGAGCTTTGCAAATTATTTTGATAGCCTTTGCAGAAATGCTATCTTTGCTATTCGAAACTATAAATTGTGTCAAAATGATATTTAGATTAAGTATTTTTCTCTAATATTTTTAGGGTTGTTTTTTAACTTATATTAGAGTGTTTTAAAATTGGTTTCATGTTTAAAATATTTTTAATAAGTAATTATGAATTTTAAAAGTAACTAGCTTTTAAAATAAAACATGTTTTTTTGGTTTTTCCAATTATTTCCAAATTGTTTATTTTTACATAATATTCTATATAAATAATTATGATATATTTTCAAGTAGTTTAAAAGCGTTTTAACATATTAATAAGTATTTTAAAGGTATTCCTATATATATAAGTTTTGAAAAAGGTAATTGATTAGGTTTAACACTAAGAGTCGACGAGTAGACTTATCTATTTGTGAGATTCAAGAATGAAGTGTCTAGACAAGACTTTGATGCAACTAATGCTTTAACTTGTCTGGCTTCACACTTGAATGAGGAATAGTTAAGTTGAAATGTCAAAAACGAGTTGAGTATACGAACATTGATTTGTATATGCGATTGTTTTAACTAGATATTTAATTAGTCGACTATCAAATTTAACCAAATATTATTAACTAAGATCTTTAAAAAGAATGTTTTAAAGATGATATAAGTATGGAAATAGTTTTGGGTTGTAGTATTTAGTAGATATAGGTATATTATTAATTATACTTAGGAATATAATTATATATCTATTAACGAATATTTATTAGATAACTATAAGTAAATGGTTTTAAGTTTGTTGTGACAAACATTTGAGTAACAATTATCTTTAACCCTTAAATGTGATTAAAACTTTAAAAGCAATTTTTAAGGAAAATGGTTCAGTATGAAATGGTTTTGGGTTGTAGTAAACAATGTTTTAGTAATATTTGTTTTTAACCCTTATCGTTAATTATACTTAGGAATATAATTAGAAATTTAATAATGAATACTTTAAGGTTAAGTATAAGTGAATGTTTTGGGTTTGTTATGACAGTGTTTTAAACAGCACTTGTCATAAACCCTAAAGCATAACTTAATCTTTAAAAAGCAAGTTTAAAGAGAAATGTTTTTAAAGTATGAAATGATTTGGGTTTGTTGTGACAATGTTTGAGCAACATTTGTCTTAAGCCCTTATAAATGTAGATTAAACCTTTAAAAGATAGTTTTAAAGAAAATGATTAAATGTGAAGTGTTTTGTGTTTGTAGTAAACAATGTTTCAGTAACATTTGTTTTCAAACCCTTGAATTATATTTTAAAGTGGAAAATATTATAAATATAATTATTGTATCTTTAATAATGGAATTTTAAAGATAATAATAAGCATTGAACCTTTTATAAAAAGATAGAAATGTTTAATTTATAAAAGGGATGGGGTTTATAGTAAAAAATGTTTTAGTAACATTTGTTTTTAACCTCTTTGATTATATTTTAAGTAAGGAAAACTTTGTTAAGTGATTTGTGAATATACTTATACCATTGAGATAAGTATACGAGTACTTTTTAAGTATTGAAAAGAGTATAAATGAATAGAGGAATAGTTGAATACAAGTATATATCTTTTATAAAGAGAAATTATATATATATATAGACACACACAAAAGCATATAAAGGAAATTTTAATTAATAAAGAAGTATTAATTAATAAAGGAAGTTTTGATTAATGAAAGAAGCTTTATTAGGTAAAAATGAGTTTTACTAATAAAAAGGGTTTTTAATTAATAAAGGATAAATTAATTAAAAAGGGAATAAAATTCGTTTAGGCGATTTGATCATGCTTTATGTGAATTGATAGTGCTTATATGTTTACTTACTTATGGGAAAGTATACGGGACTTAGGTCCCTCATGCCATTATTCACATTATTGTTGAACATGACCAAATTCATTGACTCGGTCTTGGGGAGATCGAGATCAGCAAGTGTTTTACTTATCAAAAACCACTTCAAGACTAAGATATGTGTTTTATCTTTTGGAAGTGGATCTATTCGAGATGTTGGAATCTATGTGTGGTTTCAAGATCTATTCAAGATGTTGGAATCCATTTGGGGATTCATGATCTATCCGAGTGATGAAGATTCGTGTGAAATATGTTGAACGTAGCACCGACATCAGAAAAATGACTAAAGATAGACTAGGTTGCATGATCCTAGGTTTAGCTAACCCAAATAGGGGGTACATCAACTCCAATATCTAGAGTATGCTTATCGATATGTTGCATGTGGGGAGTTGATGATACTTGGTCCACGTGTTAGGGTGTGGGCTGGTTATGTTTACCTTATGGTATATTTTATCTAGAGATATATGACGCTCGAAAGGTATTTTTTTATCCTTGTCATGGAGATTGGTCTCTGTTTACTTTCGAGTTTTACTGGGGAGGTCTACGTGGAAAATCCATATACAAACGCGCCTTAGCGGTTTTAAACGTACTCTAATATGTTATTGAATGTACCAAATATAACCACTCTAGCTATGTTTTATATTTATTTTTCAACCCTAGAAATTATTATAATATCATTAAAATTTCTAATATAAATGGTTTGGTAATCGTAAGGTAAAAACTCATCTGTGTTTATTTATGGCGTGGTCTTACGGGCTACCTTTATTTTCGAAGGGTTTTGTAAGTATAAAAATCCAAATGATTTGAGTTTCTCACGCTGGTTTACCAGACTGATCCGGGTGTTATTTTCTTCTAATGCTCGAGTCAGCCCCGTGTATATTTTCGGATATCGTTGATGTTCATTGGAGCTCTTGGAGAGGAGTTGGATGATTACCTACCGTAGTTTCTATATCTGCTACATTGTTTACTTTTATCAATGATTGTAAGGACAAGCTGTTATAACTATCTAAGCTGACCGTAGGTCATTTTGCTTTGATTATCGTATCCATACAGTTATCTTTTGTAAAGATCATTTTGAGATATTATATATTATCGTTCCTCATGTGAGATTCTAAAGTTTTTGTTTTCCTCTTCTTGTCCTTTTTTTACCCTAACGTTCTGTCTTTTCGGCACTTGGTTGCTAAACACGTGAATACCATGGATATATTAGTGTCGATATTGGGGGTCGAAAAGGCAATCATTACAGAGTGGCTATCGATGCTTCGTAGATGTTTGCTAGAATGTATTCGGGGTGCTTACATTCAAGCTCTTAGGAGATGGAGTGGCTCTAGTTAGGGTGATTTCCATGGTGGAATAAATGGTCATTTCATCTAAAGGCATTGTTCGAGAAAAGATAAATTAGTGATAAATAGACTCAGAGAGGCAATCACTAAAGTAAGTTAATGAAAAATTAATGATGAGCACCTAAAATAAGAGATTAGGTAGGGAAGATAGTATCCAAGTGTTGGATGTCTATTTCATATGGATGAAATAGTGGAAGAATTTCATAAGTTAAAATTACGTTAACTTAATTTGAAATGAAGGAAAGCTTAGGGAAGCTACTAAATTATAGGTATCATTTAAATTGAAGAAAAAATATTTTATCTAAAGAAAGTGTAGGGTACACAATAAAATATGAAAGGAAAGGGTTGAACCAGAATCTTAAAGATATACCAACTCGTAGAGTTATTAAATGGAAGGGTGCCAAGGCTACTAAGTTTAAAGTATATTGGTATATGAAAGGATTCAACAATTTTCTTCAATCCAAAAATATTTAAAAACTCTAAAGTGAGTTATACAAAGGTGCCATGAAAGGGTGCCAAAAGATCAGGGTGTTGTTATAAATAAAATAAATCGGCAACATGAAACAAAAGTGTTCTGGGACTAAGAGGGGCTATTGACGCATAGCAAGGATGCTTACGGGAATGTATTCAGGGTGCTTACATTCAATCACTTAGGAGAGTCAGGTTATCTCTAGTCAAGGTGGTTCCCATGGTTGAATGAGTGACCATTTTTGACATTGTTTGTAAAAAGATAAATTAGTGATAGAAAGGTCTATGTAGGTAATCACTAAAGTAAGGTAATGATAACTTAAGGATGAACATCTAAAAAAGGCGATTATGTTTTTTTCCATATGGTCGATGGATGATTGAATGACTTGGTTCATGATTATTTATTAAGTATAGGGTATACTTAATTTAAATTGACAATATAAATATGACATGGTTCATAATTGGATAAAAGTGTAAGGTACACTTATGGATTGAATATGATGCACATGATTGCTCTTGATGTTATGCTTGTTTACATGATATGATGCAATTGCTATGATGATAAGTAAGGAGAAAACCCATTCCTTGATATTGCGGCGTGGTCTCACTATGGTTGGTTATGTTAAAGATTTTATTCATACTTAGGCTTTATGTTTGATTCGTTTTTCTATTATTGCCCATAAACTCATAGATACTTATTCGAGTAGGCTAAGTTTATGGTTTAGACAGGTATCTTTTAGAAAGAAGAATAATGATTCCAAAGTCGAAGTAGGAGGCTTATCTAGAAAATTAAAGTTATTTTAAATTCCGCTTTGTAAAACCAGAAATTAAACAGATTAATTAAGTGTTGTATCGGCATATTCATATGTCGGGAATGACATTATATTTATTTCTTATTATATTTACCGTTGTGTGCGAATGAGAAGAGTTAATGATGATGTAACGAATCATGTAAAACATTTTAATGTGATGAGAATTTATTTAGCTGCTATGTTTACTTAATGTTGTGCAAAATAAACACCAAACTCACTTTGTTATTGGAAAATGATTCTAGTGATGACTGATGACTGATGCATCATCGATGTCTATTTTCGGGCCTTGAAGTGGGTGTTGTTACACAAATGACCTTTCCTACTGCAGTTATAAAAAATGGGCTCCCATTTTCCCTTTTTTCGACCATCCTCCCTTTAAGTCTGCTTCTTTCCCTTGTTGTTGTTCCATTTCTCTTCTCGCCGCCACTAACTTGTGGTTTAGATTCTTCCTTATAAGCAACAACATCCTTTGCTAGGGTGGATTCTCTCGTGCCTCAAAGCCCTCTCCATGACCTTCTTAAAAGTCTCGTCAATGTGACCGATCATCCACTCACCAAGATAGTCATTCACCCCTAGTAATGAACTTCTCGTTCTTTTTCAATGGAGTGTCAATAAAAGACATTCCCTACTTCGAAAGCATACCAGACTCAGCCATAAATTTTGAGATGGATAGGTCTCCTTCATTTCAAATCAGCAAACCTCCTCAAAAGTACCAACTTCTAAGCCGCTAATATAAATTCATCTTCAAATCTAGCTTTTAATTGGTCCCATGTGAAATGATCCTCGAGAGTGCTACCTTCATCGTATTTCACCAGTTCATTGCCCACCTTAGAGCTATCGGGAAGCCAACTTCATTTTCATGGAATCCTCCAACTCTGTATCCTTAAAGATCCTCTTGCAAGTGTCAGTCCAGTCCTACACTTCAATGGCTGATTCCGTTCCAAGGAACGGTTTTCCCCCTAGACTCACATGGTCTTTATTAAGCTTGGAAAAATCAACCCTTAGTGCTTACACCAGAGCACTGCCACCCACAATAGCTGGAGCAACTCCTTGGGCATTCTGAAGCATATTCCTCATCATATCATTGAACATAGCTTGTAATTCTGGGTTACCAGCTACCCCAGTGCCGTCTTCTCCTTCTCTTATTGTATTCATCGTATATAGACTCATTCTTTCAATCTGTGATAAGAATGACCAGTCTCTCATAATGAGGATAAAGTTGTATCTGTGTGTTTAATGCAATTTTACTTTATATATACTACTAATATATAGTTTTGAAAACCAAAATATATTAACAAGTATGCTCTCACATATATCGGTGATTAATTACAGAGTGATAACTCATACTCTATCTCTAATGGATCCATGTATCAACTTAGGTTATTCGTCAACCTTCGGCTTTGATACCAAATGTGATGACCACACCACACCTTCGTACCTAATATACCTATATAGTGCGCTACTTTGGTACTCGGCAGATGGAGAGAGATAGTCAAGGGTAAAGTAACCAATATAAACCAAAACATGTCGTATGTCTCACAGCGCATAGGATAAAATATAATAACTAATGTAGATATGAAAAAGGTGAGACATATATGTATAACAAAATAAACCACAGATAAAGTAATAGGTTCACAACAGTTATACAAGTTAATAGAGTTTATACATCATCAAAATAAACCCCAAAATTATCTTTAGTAATAGTCAAGCACCGATAAAGCTCCATGGTGTTGCATAGAGCAATAAGTTCAAAATTAAAAATATAGATAAACGCTAGCCCTTCGCTTGTCCTCTGAACAGCTTCATCCGCTAATCTCAGACTCGTTATCTAGTCTACTTATTTAAAAGTACTCGATATAATAAAAAGCAAAGCATAAAACCTCAAGTCAAACAATAGTCTGGTATAAGCTCTATGTGTGTGTATCTCAAAATACTAAAGGAGTAGATATAGTAAAAATAAAAATTGAGTATGAATAATAATACCTGTCATGTCCTTGCACCCAACAAGTTAGCACATAACATCGATCTATGCTATACTATCATCATGGGGTGTACTACAAGTCAATTTATAATATGATATGTCTAGGTCACTAACATCTATCCATATTACCTACATCGTATGACATCCATAGCTAACATGGCAAAAATGAAATCATCAAGTCATCTTACACCTTTCATCATGTCGTTGGATAACTCGCATGACCACATCTATAGCCAAAGACTACTCAACATCTCATTTTCCCTTATGCTCGAATCTATGCCAGGCTAGGATACTAAACTCATATCGTAAAATTCTAAAGCAGATCACCATCGTAAGATCTAGAGTCATGTTGTATGACTCAAATGAGCATCCTCACTAACCTATTCTTTATGAGCACACATCGAAACCTCCAAGCTATCAACTATCCCTTAGCACAAATGTAGTAGAACACGTTGTACGTCCTACTCCACAAGCTCATGTTATCAAACTTGCTTCCTTGGACCATCATCACAACTCACATCATCGAGCTATCATCAATCGTAATTCCTCTAGACTACCATGAAAAGTTGTAGAATTCCGACATCTTAGTCCCAAAGTAATCTCTTTATTCCCCCATATCGATCCCCAAGTAGATTTTTAGCTTCTCTATCTGAAACTTATTTCACTGTCTTCATTGTTGGAACGATTGTCACAACCATATGCATCGAATCAAGCATCTAAAGCATCAGTTGATTAATCATCGCGCTCCCCTAGAAAAATGTGCCAAAATGTGGTCCTCAAAACTGATCGGTACTAATCACACTCTTAGTGTGATCGGTGCTGATCACATTTGGCTAACACTTAACCAAATTTCGCTGTGTCAAAATGGCCAAATTGTTCGTCGCTACTTAAAGCCTAGAGTTCTTTCAACCCCAGCCCTAAGTAGACTACTCACACCCTGAAGCTTTAAACAACACACTCCAAAAATCATTAGTCCCCAAAACTATTCGATGGCCTCCCATTTCTTACATCTTCCAATGCTTTGCCTGAAGTCTACCTCCATATTACCCGAAGTAGTAACCCCAAATCCCTAACTACACTCCCATGTGCAAACTTAAGCACTTCATAACAACCACAACCATTCGTAATCGAACGGTCACCGCCATTCGGTGCTGATTGGTGGAACTTGGTCAAAATTGGCTAAGTTTCCTCCAACACCTTTCTACATCGTTTATTCATCTTCAGTTATCTCTGATTTGCAAGCAAACATCGAGATTTGCTACCGTTCATCATTCTTCGATCATTGGCACATCGATTCTAAATCTTGTTCTACCAACATGAATTTCCATCATTTTGTGCATTTAATATCAATAATTTAACATCTTGATCATCACAATGCACTAGGTCCATCATAGAATGATCCCTAGAATCTAATTCCCCTTTGATCAGCGTTTTCACTCCATATAAGAAAACAATCATTACATACATGCAAATAGTGTATGTTTCTTTCATATTACCATCAAACAAGCATTTTAACATACACGTGGTTCAGAATCAATCAAAAGAAACATCAAAAATTAGCCCATAAGAAAACCAACAATGGGTACAAGAAAATTGACAAAATGAATCAACAGCCATTTAAAATTATTTATTCTCGTTTTAAAAGCATAGTTAGTTTTAGATCTATCATTAAACATATTTTAACATTTAAAACCATTTATAACCATCTTTTATTATTAAATCAACAATTATTGTAAAGTGAGGATTTAAATCACTCACCGAAATAGAGAATTCACCAAAAACAGATGAATCAAATCCAATCAGCAAAAATATGCTTCCTAATGCAAAATTCACATGACCTAAGACATTCCCTTCACTAATATCGACTTAGTCACTTAATTTAGCTAATTAAAGTAAGGAGTTGATGGTATTTTGACCTAAGGAAGATTAATGGAGGATTGGTAATATTTTGGGAAATGAGAAAAATGACTAGGGGAATTTGATTTGCATTTATTAGGAACTAATTCTGAGATGAACTGATGGTCCTTACTAATTTACCTCTAACAACCCACTAACCAGAATAAAAACGGTGCAAATTTTAAATGGCTATATCCACTAAATTATAAGTCCAAAAATTCATTATGACCTCTCTTAGAAACATGAAACCAGCAAACCTTTTGTTTAGAAGTAGTTTCAAGACCCACTTCCATTCCTATTAAAAGTTATATGCTTTATAAGGTTTTTAAAGACAAAACCATCTAATAAAAATTCTAATACTAAACATATTCAAAAGTTATAGCCTCATACGACCCAATTTGGATTTTAAAACAATATTTACGATCTTTAAATACGTAAATATGGATCTTTATAAAGTACAGGCTTAACGAAGTAACAGACTGAAGAGCGAGACTGCACCAACCATACACATATATATACTACATGATAGAGTTGAGGGTATGTCCTAGGGGCAATTTTGTAATTTATTGTAAATTAATTAACTTTGTAATCAATTCTCGTTCGTAACAAAGGTGTTTTTCTTTTTGTTATATATTTTTTATAATGTGTCATAAATAATTAAATGTTTAATTAAAATATATTTAATAGAAAATCCATAAATGATGTGTTCGTGATAGTAATTACAAGTAGTTGTAACCATGAGTATTGCATCATAATATTATAAAACACATCATTTTAAATGTTCCTAGTCAAGATACATCAAGATTGGACATCAATGTATCCATTGAGACTAGAGTACGTAATGCTCTCCAAATGTTGAGTAGTGTATTACTCATGACTACTGGAGGCACCTAGGGGTTATGTACTAATATTGGATAACTATGGAATGACTCACTCGATAGTTTCCTTTTGGTTAATATACTAATGTCAAACTTAAAATATCGATGTGACTGATTTACACAGTTCTCTCTTTAGAAAATGGTGTAATATAAATTATACTAGTGTGAACGGTGACAGAGTTAGGGGTATGCCCTAGGGGAAATTATGTAATTTGTTACATATATCTAACTCGATAACCAATCTTGTTCAAAATAAAAGGTGTTTTCTTTCTATTATATACTTGAAATAATGTGTTGTATTAATTAACTAATTTAATTAAAGGTATATTTAATAGAAAATCCATAAATGGTATGTTTTATGATAGTTACAAAGTGTTGTAACCGTTAGTAATTTATCACAATGAAAATAAATATACTATTCTAAATATTCATAGTCAAGGTGTATCAAGACTATGTATCGATACATCCATTGTGACTGGAATACATAATGCTCTCCAGGTGTTGGGCAATGTATTACTCGTGGTTGTTGGGGACACTAAGGGGTTATGTATTGATAGTTATTAGATAACTATGGAATGACTCACTCGATAATTTTTTGTTGGTTAATATAACAAAGGTCAAACAGAAAATATCGATGCGACAAAATTAAACAATTTCTCTTGACTTGAGAATACTGTCTTCAATATGAAAGCTCTTCTTTGATTATAGTCAAATCATGGCATTGCATCCATCGATTAACTATAGTTGGGTCTAGCGGAAGTATTGGAAGTGAAGCACTATTCAAGAGAGGATTCGTCTCCTCGGTTATACAAGATTAGTATCACGATCAACTGAAGTCAGCTCAAAGTCAAAGTCTTCGGCAAGAGCATTTTGATTAGTAATATTATTGAACCAAAGATTTTGTGTTTGGACTATAGAGTTGAATGTGGACAATTTTGGAATTTTGGCCATTAACAAACTCCATAAGTCTAAAGTGGTATAGTTTTGACGAAGAGAATTAGTGTAAATAAAAGTCAAAACTGGGTAACGCTTAATTAAGTAAAATTGGTTTTACTGAAACTAAGTAAGCGATGATTTTGGCTAAAATGTCACACCACTTGCTAAGTGACATGTGAATGTTAATATTCGAATAGTTCGATATTAATCGCTAACCAAATTTACACCCGACGATCACACAACCGAACCGATGAATTCTCCTTTGACCAAACGATTTATTTAATTTATAATTATTATAAATTAATTAATATTTATGAAATATAATTTATAAATTTTATTTTTATTTGATAAACAAGTATTAAATATATTTATAAAAGTTATAAATATATTAATCGATATACGATATCTATAAGCATTTTAAATTAAATGTAAAATATTTGTTCGGACTACAGATGGGTTCATGGCCTATTAGAGGGGATGGTATGTGTAGCCATAATAGGGGATATAGGTGGCTCCCATATAGAAAGAGATGGCTTGATTTTGGATGGCTTAGATTAAAGGAGATTGAGTAAAAGATGAGAACCCAAATTCTCTCCTTTCCTTCCTCTATTTAAGCATCTATTCCACCATTTGATATTGATCTTTTTGGAGCCCCCATCTCTATACATTTGCTGGTCAAAATCCCCATTATGATCTGTCCAATTTCTCAAGTTCAAATTAAGTCAATTTAATTGCTATTCGATAGTTGGTGGTCATCGGTTCAAGGACTAGCATTCTTTTGAATCAGAAATTGTTTCAAGGAGAGCACGTCGTCATTTCAAGGTGTACTTCAAGGCATTAGAAGTGGGGTATATTTTTGATCAAAATATAATTATAATTGTTTAGATAAAATGTTTTATTATATATATTTTATATTATTAGTTAGGGGACGATTATAATATGCAAGTGATATTGTCACAAAATTATTTTGGTTGTATGTATGTATTTACATATATTTTTTTTATGTATATTCATATATAAAATGGCATGGCTCGAAAATAAAAAAACAATTTTTTTATTATTATTTAATAATACATACATATATTATAAATATATGCATATATATAGTTTATAATTTAATTACTTTATCATAATTTATATAAATATGTTATATAAATTTTATATATACTGTAATATACATATATTATTTTCGATGGTAGTAAAATTATATATATATATTGTTTAAATATTATTTATGTCATTCAATTACATAAATTAAATATATTAATATATATAAATATATTATAAATATATTATAAAACTATGTTTTGCATTTTATAAAATATTATTATTACAAAATATATACTTGGTAGAAAAATAAAAAATAAACATTCTTAGTTATTTAAAAATATTTTAAGTATAGACCGAAAATCAATAATTGATTAAAAATTAATTTTTATCATAAAATTATGAAATAAATTTTCTAAGTGCAAAATACCATTTCAAAATTTATTAGAAATTTAAATATCAATATTATGTTTCTAAATTATTTTATATTAATATTTTAAATTAAAATAGTAAGGAATTAATTAAAAATTATAGTTGAAATTGAAAAAAAATTCCGAGTCATTCGCAAGACCAGGTAAATGTATATTTTTATTAAAAATATTTTGTGTATTTATTGGTATTAATTAATAATTTTAATACTTTATTATACATTTATAGATAAGTAATTAATATTATATATATATTGAAAATTATTAACATATGCATATTTTTCTTCTTCAGTTTTTTAATAAATGAAAAATTATTTATTTATTTTTATATTATCTGATATATTTATAATTGATTTAATATATTCACATAATTATATATGTATATAATTTAATGTTAATATTACATAATTATGTTTATAAATATATATTTATCTACATTTATATTTGTATAAATATAAATATAAATATAAATATACATACATATTTAAAATATGATAAAAGTATATATAAACATATGTTTGGATAATATATTTTCATATCGGATGAGCTAACGTGCCCGTTGCGATGTAAATCCTAACATCTATACACAGGCATTTTATACTTTGGACGGATCGATATGTTACACATGCACACACATATATGTGTATATGATACATACATACATATATATGACATAAATTAAATAATTCTATACCATTTTATAAATTCAAATAAAATAAAAGATTTTATTTAAATAAAATTTAGAAATGTTCTAAATAAACACGACTTTATAGGCCCAATAAAGATCCAATAAGGTGAAAAAAATTAGAATTCATCCATAATTTCCGCTATAAGCTGACCCGGTTTCAACAATAGTATAGGAGTCCAATAGCATATGCGGTCAAAATTAGTCATGTTAGAAATAACTATTAAGCTCACAACCCAAAGGTTTGTCCTTAATAGAAAAAGGCCCAATTTATATTAGGTCTTGGGCTGATTTCAAAATTGTTTTAAAACTAAAAATAATAGTTTTAAATTTAAAAGTTATATTTAAAATAAGAAAAATATTATATATGTTATAATATAGATTTTTAAACTTATTTTGAAAATTAAAATAAAATTTTTAATTGAAAACTTAAATTTAAAATAAAACACATATTATAAAAGTTATAATATAATTTTTCAAAATGTTTGAAAATGTTATATATTAATTCAAAATTTTAGTTTATTAATAAGATTAATAAAATATATAAATGAATTAAATAAGTTAATTGATGAAAATATATACATGTATTATATATTTTTATGTATGTTATGATATTTTAAAATGTTTAAGACATCATAATTATACATGTATGCATATAAAATAAATTTCAAAATTAATACAAATTTAAATAAAAAATTTAATTAAATAAATTAATTAAAAGGTTAATTATTTAAATAATATACATATATACGATATATGTGTTATACTATAAAGGTTATAGTATATAATAAATATTTAATATAAATGTTATATTAAGATAATATAAAATTAATTAAAACGTTAATTAATCAAAATTAATTAAATAATAGTTAATTAATATAATTTTATGCATAAGACTTTTATATAAGTAATATGAAATATAAAAGTTATATAATAATAAATCTTATGTAATATAAATGTATAAATTAAAGGTGGAATATTTAAAAACCCTAAATAGACTTAAAGAATAAATACATATGTAAATGTACACATAATGTGATTTTCGATGTGTCCAACACTTGAATCACGAGGTATTTGAAAAGAAATACGTTATTTCATTAGTCGATATCACTTATATAATATATTAAAGATTATGAATCTTCAATATAATGTTGTCCTCTACCATATATATAATATGTATATATATATAATATACATATATATAAATTACTTGCATACTCCTTAGTTGTTGAGTAAAATCAAGCTAGGGATGTTATGTGTAGTATTATTAATATATTGAATAGACGAGGTAAGACAACTATATGTATTATTATGAAAATTCAATGTACATATACTATACTTAGTTCATCGCAAAATGGTAGATAAGAGTGAATAATTTAGTTTCAATTTATCGAGCAAACTCAAGGTCGAAGTGAAATTAGGACAAGGTACCAAGGGTTAGGAGTGTTATACGATACAACAGATAGGGAGTTATCCATCGTCCATGGAGCTATGACTTGTTGAGCAAACTCAAGGTTAGAATTCCAAGACGGACGAGTCCTAATACCCACTAGTGAAGTCAAAAGACTTCTATGTTTTGACTTAGGGTTTGGTAAAACATAAAAGATCAACATGAGCCGTATTAGAAAAATGAAATGATAGCATTTAATGTTATAATAATCAACATTGATAAATTTGTGCATTTAATATGATTGATAAAACATTTATCAATTAAGATATACAATTGAACCGAATTGAAGATTGAAAAATAGAAATATAACATATACTTACCAATAAGTGTTTGATGCATATTATTGTTTCAACACCTATGCAAGCGCCTGATTCCAAATACATTCGTAATTCGGTCGCTTACAGGTTTATTTGGTTAAGACCTATATTGCACTCTATGAGTTATGAACTCAAAAGCAATACAAGACTATGGATATCCGATCCATATACTATCACATATAAGTGTTATATGGTGAATGGTCACAGTCTGTAATATACGATATTTTGATGAAATTAGTTCATCTGAAATAAGCAAATAAACCAAAGTACAAGATCGAGTATTCAATTTGTTTGATTACAATAAAGATCATATTATGTTAAATGTAACACAAGACCAAAACTACAATATGGATCTAAGAACTCGATCGCTGAAATATCGACTTGAAAAGTTTACTTAAAGTGCAACATATTTGATGTCCTTAAATGTTTAGGATGATCGAGTGTGCTTTTGTAAAGAGTTCATTATGATGCTGTAGCAATAGTATTCTTTTAAAATTGTTCGACCATTTAGAAATAAAAAAAGTGTATAAGACTGGATGTGATTTAAGGTACAGTTGAAATGAAAAGAGTGAATAGTCACTTCTGCTTCATAAAGAAACATCGAAAATGAGAATTGTAATAATAATAATAATTGATACTTAACATTGGAATAAGAAATACGATATTTATTCTGAAATGTATTTTCATATAGAAAATTGTATTCTATGAGATTTATTTCTTTGAATTTAAGATATTTGATCAAAGAACTCTCCGCTGTAAACTAGTTGCAGTATATGAAATAAATAACCTATATTAAGTGAACGATGGACCTCCGAATTTAGTATGCTATCAGAGAGATGGCAGAAATAGTGGGAGCATGCCATATAGCACTTATTGATTGCATATAATTATGAAAATTGTTTTCGTAAAATGTACTAAACATTATTTATGAAATAATGACTATTTTTCTATTTCGACTGAAAAATAGACATCGTTATATTTCAATATAAATATTATGAATATTCGTTATGGAATAAAACTATAATATGGTTTTTATTCACAACAAAAATGATGCATTGAGAAATACTGAAGTATCTAAAATTATTTATGATTATTTTTGAATTATAGACTAAGTCGTAGTTTTGAAAAATAATTTTTATTATATTATTACGAATCATATGATACTAGTTAATTATATCTAAAACAATTAAGGGCTATGCACTCATTTAGTGGGGGCATCATAAGAGTTGATGAACTCTTCGAATTGATATATATATATATAGATGTATGCAATCGTAAGTCTATTAATTCCAAAACAGTTTCATATACTTCATCATATTCACCGATGAGTTATCATAGACATGGACATGTGTATTTGATACGCATGTATAAGTCTATGATAAGCTCATAGAATATAAAACAGAAATAAATAAAATAACATGTGACAGAAATGATTTGATTTGATCGAAGGGGTGACTATATAGGGAAGAGTTTTGTATGTACCTAATATAAATAAAGATTCGGTCTCAAAGGTCACTCCTCCCTATAATACATAATGATGTATTGATTAAGAGTAATCGAACTTTGTCAGACAATTAATGATGACTGAAGTTGAGTTAAACTCTTTCTATAAAGTGTGCTCTTAAGATTAGTATATAAGGTTAAAATTAATATCATCCAAAGAATAGTTTACAAACCATATGAGATAAGGGTTTATAAGAGACCCCTACATATCCTAGGTCAAGGAGTTAGCCTGTTGTGCTAATCAAAAGACCACACGTAAAAATTGTACATAAGGGATCTTATATGAATCATCCTAAGAGAATTTTGGGAACGATGGTCATTAAATGACTAATTTATATTTTAAACACAAATATACTATGAACTATTGCAAATCCATTTTATATAAGGCAATCATAAAATGTTTATGAATGCACGTTCTGTTGCACTGAGAAACAACTGTTGTTTCAAAAAATAACAACTTCGTAGCGAAGGAATTTCACTAAGAAATTATTGGTATAAAATGGATTTGGATATGATCCAAGGATAAATCTGATTGCAAGAGATGAAATAAAATTAAAAAAACCTAAATGAACACAACACATTAAAATGTCTAATAAGTATTCTTGTACATTAAAGAGAAACTATGATTTTTTTGTCAACATCAAGAATAAATAATCCTCGGTTGTTTAATTAAACCATTTAGACTATTGACTCTAAGATATGGTATGGTGTGCAGATCTGAAATAGATTCTAAGTACATTATCAAAATATGATTTTGATAATTATACCTGAAGGGATATGATTCATTAGCCGTAAATGTGTCTTTAAGAAAAAGACAAATGCAGTTGGAATTATTGAGCCACATTGATAAGAATAATACCATGAATTTCAATTGTTGAAATTAACATATAAGATACACTATTCAATGTGCTCAAGTTGTTTTGGATTATACCCACAAAATTATCGCCTAATATGACTTTTTGTTTTGGTATATATGTGCTAAAACAGAAAGTTCTGGATATAGATTTAGACTAATCTGTTTGCACATAATAACCAAAGTGTCTCAAAGTTAGTGGAAGCGATATTGAGTTTGTGGGTTTTCAAATACGATCCGAGAACGGATACGAAAGTATCATTCTAAAAAGCATCAAAATTGAACAAATGTTTTGATAGATGTATCAAATAGTTCGATTATTAGTCAAAATGTAGAGGAAGCGTATGTTCATAAGAAAGAACTTTAAAAGGTACATAGATATATATATATATATAAAGCATGTACTTGTTAACAATGTACTTTATTAGAATCAGCTTTAGTTGTTTTAATACCCAACATTGGATTTGTAAATGATGTCTTTTATGGTAAGTATAAAGATATTGGGAATATCCCAAAACGATATGCAAGGACATCTTATTAAAATGTTTAATACATAACATATAAGATGTATTCCTTATGCATTAGCAATAGGAATTATCATACATGTTATGTTATTTACAATATCCTGATTTTTTTTATGTATTTGATACACGAAGAAAATATCAAATCCAAATAGATATCACTAAATAGTTATTTGAGGTATTCTCGTGTATTTATGAAATACCAGAGAATTATTTATGGAAACAATGAACTCCTTATGAAGGAGTGATCAGACTCAAACTTCATAAATGATATTGAGTATAATATGTCAATAATAAATTCAAGTTAAGAATCTTTAAATTGGAAATGTTCTAATGAAAGACTATGGTTGATTCAATGAAAAATGCTAAGTACATTGCCTTAAATAGCGCCGCAATAAAAGCAATGTATATAAATGTAAATGCATAAATTTATAACTGAGCTAAGGGTGATTCCAAATTTTGAGAATCCCATAACACTGTTTTATGATAACAATGCCACAATATAATTCGTAACAGACTTAGAGCTCACTAAAAGTGGAGAGACATACTTCAAATTGTTCCACATGATAAAACGATTTATCAGTGTCGAGCAGAGTTGATTTACAAAGTAGATAGTTGAAACATAGTAGCATACATGTCCACCAAGGGACTTACCAATTTCAAAGTGCAAGTGGGAGATTAAAAGAGTTAGGGATATGCCCTAGGGGCAATTATGTAGTTTGTTACTTATATCTAACCTAATAACCAATCTTGTTTGAAATAAAAGGTGTTTTATTTCTATTATATGCTTAGTATAATGTGTTGTATTAATTAATAAATTTAATTAAAAGTATATTTAGTAGAAAATCCATAAATGGGATATTTGTGATAGTAGTTACAAAGCTTTGTAACTGCGGGTAATTTATCACAATGAAAATAAATATATCATTTTAAATATTTCTAGTTAAGATGTATCGAAACTAGATGTCAATACATACGCTGAGACTAAAGACATAACCCTCTCCAAATGTTGGGCAGTGTATTACTTATGACCGCTGAGGGCATCAAGGGTTTACATACCGATAGTTATTAGATAAATATGGAATGACTCACTCGATAGTTTTCTGTTGGTTAATATAACTAAAGTGAAATAGAAAATATTGATGTGACAAAATTACACAATTCTATTGACTTAAGAATACCATTGATCTTCAATATGAAAGCTTCGCTTTGATTATAGTCAAATTATGGCACTGCATCCATTGAGTGAAAATATTTGGGTCGAGTGGAAGTATTGGAAGTGAATCACTATTCAAAAGAGGATTCGTCTCCATAGTTATATGAGGTTAGTATCATGGTCAATGTAAGTCAACTCAAAGTCAAAGTCTCTGGCTAGAGCATTTTGATTAATGATAATTATTATTTTTGAACCAAAGACTTTGTGTTCGAACTATAGAGTTGAGTGTGGATGATACTGGAATTTTGACCATTACCAAATTCCATAAGTCCAAAGCGATATAATTTTGACGAAGAGAACTGGTGTAAATAAAAGTCAATCGGGTAACGCTTAACAAGGTAAAAATTGAATTTTACTGAAACCAAGTAAGTAATGAAATTGGCCAAAATGTCATACCACTTTCTAAGTGACGTGTGGATGTTAATATTCGAATCGTTCGATATTAATCGTTGACCAAATTTACACCTGACGAGTCACACAACCAAAATGAATTCCCCTTTGACTAAACGATTTAACTAATTTATAATTTTTATAAATTAATTAATATTTTGGAAATATTATATATAAGTTTTATTTTTATTTTGATAAACAAATATTAAATATATTTATAAATGGTATAAATATATTAATCAATATACGATATCGATAAACGTTTTAAATTAGATTTAAAATGCAAAATATTTTTTCGAATCGTAGATGGGTTTGTGGCTCATTAGAGGGGCTGGTATGTGCAGCCATAATATCGGCTATAAGTGTCTCTAATATGGAAAGAGATGGCTTGATTGTGGATGGCTCAGACTAAAGAAGATCGAGTAAAAGATGAGATCCCAAATTCTCTTATTTCCTTCCTTTATTTACGCATCTCTTCCTCCATTTGATATTGATATTTTTTGAACCTCCATCCCCGTACATTTTCTGGTCGAAATCCCCCTTTACAATCTCTCCAATTTCTCAAGTTCAAATCAAGTCAATTCAACTGCTATTCGATAACCGGTGGTCAATGGTTCAAGGACTAACACTCTTTTGGACCGAAAATTGTTTCAAGGAGAACACATCATCATTTCTAGGTGTACTTCAAGGCATTTGAAGTGAGGTATATTTTTGATCAAAACATAATATAATTGTTTGCACCAAAATTTGCACAAACGCCCAATAGAAGTTTTGAAGAGAAATAAATGAAGAAAATAAAATTAAAACAAAGGAATTAAGTAGTTTAATTGAAAAATATCAAGGCAAGAACACAAACATAATGATTTATAGTGGTTCGGCGTTGTTTGCCTACGTCCACTTTGAATAGATTGTTTTATTAATCACTTTGTAAACTGAGTACAATATGGATTGGATGAAAATCCTTCATTACAATAGCGTACAAAACAACCAGCAGCTAAAGGTCCAAAAAATGAACAACTAAGGCTGTATTTATAGACGAAGATGGAAAAATATCTCCCTGAAAATTCGACAGTAGAACCTCCAGAACCATATGGACCCATAGAAGGGATTGCATGGCCCAAATACCAAAGAATAGGGATCAATACCGATCCCTATTTTGGAGGAATTTGGGGGTGCGATCCATATGGTAGCTTCCCCATGTTGAAACATGTTTAGCCTCCAATATTCATGCCAATTCGATTAGTATAACTTGAGTTATCGCTTGATCTTTGCTTCAATATGAATTGCCTTCTAATTCTAGCAGACCCCTATTGAGGGAAGAGGGCCGATCCTGCTTACTCCATCCTTTTGAGGTGCGATTCATAGGTAGGCTCCCTAGGGTCCCCATATCTTGCTCACAAAATTCTATAAGTATTGGACTTGTGGATATTGAGATATTAATTGTTTTCTATTGAATTGCACTTGCTCCCTGAAACATACCAGTCCCTACGTTGGAGGTTGATTATAGCTGGTCCCTCCTATATGTTGAATCATATTCCATACTTCGAACATTCTGCATTGCATATCTCTCAATTCCATTTGATCATGACTTCATGTTACCATCTGTACTTGACTTCTAGACCCCACAATCATCGCCCTGGACTTACTGGTCTTGGTGTTAGTCGAATCTAACTTGTCCAATCAGTTTGAATATAGCCGGGTCAAAATGCCAGATAACACTTGTCACCCAAAGTACGTCTTGTGCTGAACATGACGTGCTTTGAATCGAAGCAGGTTAGAGCCTTCGGAAGGAAATCCATCCAATTTTCTGAATAGTTGCTATCCTTCTATCGAATTATTTTCCCAAAGCTTTGTATCTCTCTTTGATCGTCATGACGTTTGGTCGATTTCCAATAGCATAAATCCAAGATTATATTTCGTCTGCTAATATCTATGTCCAATTCTACGAGACTAGTAAGTTTTGGCTATCTGATCCAGTCTCGAACTTGAAAGCTTCAGGTTTGAATTCATTTTCCGTCGACCTCAAAATTTGAACTTTTAGAATATACAATGCACATTCGGGTTCATGTTCTTGTCGTTGGCTCCTGGACATGTTTGTACGCTCATGGGTCGTCATCAATTTTCGTTGAGTCAGATGTGATTTCATTGCACTTTATATATATGTGCTTTATATAATTTTCATGTCCATGTTTACATGCACAAAAGCCTATAGTCGATCCCTTCTTTTCTTCCCTCTTTTCATATGCATATTAGGGATCGACATTCTCCTTGCCGATCCCTCCCTCCTTCTCTTTTCTTTACACTTATAGGGATTAGCATTTTCCTGGTCGATCCCTCCCTTTTTCTTTTTTTATACTTATAGGGATTGGCATTCTCCTAGCCGATCCCCCCTCCTTTGTTTTGACCTCGTACAGAACGAAGACGTGGGCCGAACCCTTGTCCCCATAAATAAACTAGCACTTTTTTTCTTCAACCCTCACTTATTCATCTCTTCCCCATTTACTTTTACCTTCCTTTTTCCTCAAAGCTCGGTCCCGAACCCTCCCCTATCGATTTGAAAACCTGACCCCTACCTTTCAAATCCAACGCCATCTTCATCCATAACCTCACATTTCTATTTTGCTTTAGATAATCATTTCATCTTCAATTTGAATTGTAATCTAATACTTCTCCTCGAATAGCTCATTCTCTATATACTTAGGTAGGTTTTCTTGCCTTTAACCTTTAATTTTATAACAAGACGATGGGTTTTATTATATTGGTTAATGGGTTGGAATTTGTCGCGATGGAGAAGTGATGGTCGAAGTTGCTTGAGGGAGATGAGACGTACGATTGAGTAGGGTTCGGAAAAGTAGGAAAGAAGGTGGAAGAAGGGAGAATAGGATAAAGAGACATAGGATCGGTCAGAATACTTGAGTGAAAGCATGAAAACGTTGAAGGAAAAGGGTCAGTGGCTTGTGGCTTGCATGGAGAGATCGGTAGGATGGTTGAGTTGAGGGATCAAAGGTTTTGCTAAGTAAAGGAAGGATCGGTTGAAATGTTGGAGAGTTATGAATGCGGCAAGTATAGGGATTGGCAGTGGTGTGTTATGGACGGAGGGATAAGTAGTTTTGCTTTGGAACAGGGATTGGCTGTAGGCCTTTAATATGGGTCGGTTGTTATAGGGGTCCACTAAAATAGAGGTTGGCTATTTGTACTAGGGGATCCTAAACTTCGAATTAAACTTAAAAACTAATCTGTATTCATTTGTTTGAACAATTAAAACCAATCTCATTCCAATGAACTTGAATATATGATGATAATGATCAATAGGATTTGCATATCCAATACCGAACTCGAAATTGAACGACCAAACTCTTGGAACATAGAATTTGAATTAAAATTTAACGTATGGACTTTGATAATGGATTTCATACTTCGATATGTCGATGATTGATTCCAAAGCTTACACAATCGATCAATCTAGTCGCCAGTTAAGACGGTCAACGATGATGGTCACTCTAATCGGAATCCAAAGTCTCGTCATTTACTTTTGCCTTTTGTTTTAAACTACTTATCCCTTCACTGCACGACACTACACCACACTAGCTTACACTTAGTATGGAGGGATAGGTAAAATTTTCTAATCTCGATTATCTACTGAGTTTCGTTTATCTAGACTCCAGATGTTCAGAGCGTCTAGCTGCAATGTCCTACGGACCAATTTCAGAACATGGCAATCTTGGAGCCGAATCTAGTTCCACAACTGAATCTGGCAGACTTTCCCTTGATCGTCGAAATGAACAACCAGAGGTTTCCAGCCCATCAGCCAACCTTTTCTCTGATGTTCCCATCCTCCCAGAGGAAGATATAAGCCAAGCCCTCTATGCCATAGAAGGTGCTATATTTTTAGGTAACCCGACGGATTCCCAAGCCTCTAAGATTAGTAAGGCCGCTCTTCGCAGACTATGCTCTAGACATGGTATTCCGTTTGGATATGTTATGGTTCCTTCGATGAACGACAGGGCTCATTTGCCCCCCGAGGAGTATACAACATGCAATAAGTTTATGTGGTGGGCCGGATGCATGCCTCCCTTCAATTCATTTATCCAGAGATGCTAAAATATCTTGAAAAAGCCTCCGCTCAACTACACCCGAACAACTATGTTGTTCTCCATGGTACTTTCTTGCTATTCATGAACGTTTGGTTTCGCTCGCCATCTCCTGAAGACATCAGGTTTATTTATAACTTCAAACGGTAGACAGGAAGTCTTTCCTACACTTTCCTCGAGCCTTCGCCTAACTACCAAGTCTTCACTGGTGCTTGGAACAAACTCAGTCTCTTTAAACCTGAATGGTTCTATGTCCGATGTCCGCCAGGCTTTGCGGGGCGATGGTTGGAAGGACGTAAGTGTCGTCTTTACTTTACTCTCAAATTATTTAGTTCAAGTCATGTCATGAAACATCTAACATTTTGAAAATCTATAGGCATCCATCCACATCCAGAGGGCGATAGCTTCTAAAGGGCAATTTTTGCAATTCATGCCACTGCGATTGAAGACTGGGACATTAGATCCCTTGTAACCAATGAATGGCTATCTCTATTTGGGCTGATGGAAGAAGGTCATAACATTGGGCTTCCAAGAAGCGCTACATTAATAAGAAACATTGCAGAACAAGAAAGCGATGCTAATAACCCTAACGTGCCCTCAGTCGATGGGATTCAGGATGACATCGAAGAGGGTGAAATTAAGGGTGCCCAAGTAAACAAGCCTGGTGATACTGACGAAGGTTCGGGCAATGCGCCCATGGTCGAACCGTCACAAGGTGCACAACTTCACATGCCAGCAAGAAGAAGAAAAAAGCTTGCATATAAACTCCATCGGAGAAAAACTGCTAAAGAGCCTAAGTTTATTATCACTTCTATCGACGAAGAGTCTTCCTCTCAACATTTAGAAAGCTCGATGGAAGGGTTCTCGAACCTTCCAATCCCTGATGACATCATGACTTATGACTTCCCTGACATTAGTATTGGAGGGCTCAATTCTCCCACCAGAAGTGGTGATGGCATTCTTCCCACCGGTAAAGGGGAGAAAACTCCTATGAGAAAGACTGCAACAACTGGTCCGTCAGGGGGACACTAGGACACTCACAATCACGCACACTTCACCACACAATTTTCATCTATCTTTTGTTCAATGATCACTTATATACTTTTGTTTGGTTTGTAGGTGCGATGTCTCAATCCCATATTTTTGATCGTTTGAGGGGCTCCTCGATGCAGTACAGATCCAACCGCGGTTCAGAATCAGGTAGACTTAGAGAGAGAGAGATGACGGTAGGGAAAAAACCGTCGCTCGTGGGAATCTTCATCTTCTAAACATAAGTCCTAGTCTCAATCGTCTCATTAGGATGTTCAGCCTAATTTTCCCATACATAGTGGCGATCAGACTTCTTTTCATGGTCCCCAAGTTGCTGTACTTCCTGAGTAGTATTTTGGTTCATCTAGCTCCAGGCAGTCCCATGATCACAGGTTGAGCAAATGCCCAATCATCACTTCCGATCCATCTTTGCCGACCGCGGCCTCTGAGGCTTCCATGGTGGAAAAACTAGCCGAAATTAAGGTCAATTTCCCGTAGATTTGCTTCGACGGGCTTAAGTTCCTTTCCTCCATTTATACAATCCTAAGGAATGAAAAAGCGAGTTCCCTTGCATGTGTCAACGACGTTTTTGTGCAGCACGAATCATTCCAACACCTAACTGAAAAGATCTTCAAGGTGTCTATCTATAGACAGCCTAAAATTGATCGTCTCAAGCTAGAGGTGAGCCATGATAAAGGTATAATTAAACATCAAGACAATGAGATCTCAGAGTTGACAGTGAAGTTAACCAAGGCAGAAAAAAGTGTCAAAGAAACATCTGAGGTAGTGAGTCCTGTAAAAGCCGCCTACAAAAAGGACTTAGATGTTGCCCTCAACTGCAGTGGTGTGCTTGCCTTGGGAAAAGATACCTTGCAAAAGGAGAAAAATATTTTGGCCCTCAATATTGAGGAGCTTAAAGAACTCCTTAAAAAAGAGAGGGAAGAGAAAGTCGAAGCTCAGGAGAATTCATAAAGATATTGCGAAGAGATGTTGAAGCCTGAGAACTGAAAATAAGCTTGACGAGCAACTCGCTCAAATCAAAGTCCTCAAGGAAAAGGCAAGAGAAGCAGGCCGTAGTGAGATTAGAGCATAGATCGAGGACTGGCTAGTAAATTCCATGGAATCCGGTTGAAATGAAATTAAGGACATGTTCGATCTCCTTATCATTAAATATAATGCTAAAGTCCTTATCCATCGCGATTTAAGTTTTCTTGGAGAGGGCTAACTCGAGTCCCTCGTTGAAGCCTAGGAATACATTGTTGAAATGAAAAAGAAAACCCTCGGTGAAGCCGATTTAGATGAAGAAAAGCTGATACGGGAGATTCTTCACGGGGATGAACCTTTGGACCTTGCTGCTGCAAGATTCCGATACTTTGACATCCTAGCATCCGCTGGCAATGGGAAAAACACTGCTAAATCTTCAAAGTCCAATCCCAAGGGCCCTTCCTCTTCTCAAGTAGTTGGAGCATCTGTTTCTTTCGACCCATGACAAGATTTAAGCTACGAACTTGACATACCTAGTTATCAATCTAAGGTGCTGACTCCTATTCTAGAGGGGAGCACTCCGACGACAACTAAGAGTCAACTGAACATAGGTATCCCGCTTTATTCTCCACTTTTCGAGAGATTTCGTTCTTCATGCCTAATAGTCATGGGCTTATTTTCTTGTTTCCGCGAATCTGTAGGTTTTTAGGTCCCAGCCAAACTCCAACAAGCGGTGCCGCCGTGGAGCAAGAATCGACATATACTGAGATTCCAGCGGCTTTCGATGCTATAGGGTCCGATGCTCCAGGGCTCGATGCTCAAGTTATCCATGATGATAAAGCTGATGACCCGCCATTGTCGGATGAATCATATGACATTGTGATTACTGGCGCCACCGAACATACTGATAAGCTGAGCTTAAAAGAGCGCATCGAGACAGAGAAGAGTTGCTAAAGAAAAAATCTAAGGCTGAACCCGTTGATGTGGACATCAATGATCCAAATCTCGTCCCTCTATAAATCATTCTACCCAGTAGGTCGATTCTCCTAGAACTCCCTCCTATGTTTGAAATCTTTCCTGCCAAGGGCGGCAAAGGATTAAGGAAAAGAACAAGTGAAAGCTCCGATGATGCTACTCCCAAAAAATCCAAAAGAGAAAAAGGGAAAAGGAGGCAGCTGCGATTTCGGCTCGGTTTGCATATAGATTGTATAGCTGTTTTTCTCTTTTATTGGTCATGATTGTGCGGGTACGACCCCCATTTTTTGAATAAGTACCACAACTTTGAAGTTTAGCATTCAAATAAAATTTCTTTGTTTTCTATCGAACTCTTATATGAAATTTTTCTACGTAGTCGAGCTATTACTTTTCCATTCAATGTACTTGTAATTCGTTGCTTGTTGACTTGGATGGTAATCCGTTAATTCTATCCCAAGGTCTCCATGTGGTCGTGGCCCTGAGTCATCCCAAACACGAGGCTCAAGCCCTAATGTTACGTTGTCGGATTCAGCGGTTTGAGCGATTATACTTCTGCCTTTGGTCTCGAGTTAATGGAGTTAGATAGTGGATGGTCTAATTCCATTCTTAGCAAGTTTATACTCCTCCTGTCGGTTTCAGGCCGGAGTTTATCAAATTGTGAGTGGTCGAACCACATTCATCTATTTTTTATACTCATATTCGCGCTCTAGGGATAAGAGTTAGTTAGCGGGTGGTCAGATCACACCCATTCATGTTTATACTCCAGTCCATGCTCTGAGAACTTAGAGTTATTTCAAAAAATAATCGGATCGTACTTTCCTTAATTGACTGATATGCCCATAAGTCCGGGGTTTAACTTAGCGAGCGATCGATCGTATCACGATCGCTTCTGATTCATATTTGTCCCGTCATTTGATAGGTTTAATTTGGTCATTGGATGGTCGAGTTACACCCATTCCTCGTTAGGTATTCCGTCTATCAGGTTGTAAGCGAGAATCATAGAATGAACGGTTGGACCACTCTCATTTCGTTTAGTTCAATCATGAACTTATGTAATCAGCTAGCTCCAAACTCTGGGAACCTGCTCGGACATATCAACATTAGTTAATCGGGTATCGTAACTAATATGTAATGTTACAGCAATTGAAAATATGAATAAAGTTCAAACTTTATTTGACAAACAGAAAAAATGACATAATCTATCTTATTACATATTTGAAAAATCAAATGCTAAAGCAAATTCAGAAATTGAATACCACTAAATGAAAAAGAATAAACTAAGTGAAATATTATTGTAAATGCTTGTTATTCCAGGCCCTTGGGAGTGTGACACCATCAACAGTCGCTAACTTGAAATCCCTCTCAAAGCCTCTGTTCAATGACAAACGGTCCTTCCCAAGTAGGATTCATATGCGATGGGGCAAGAAAAACCCGTTTCAAGACCAAATCGAGGTTCTAGGTCGGACTTTGATGTTGCAGTATCGGGTGACTCGGTGTGCGGCTACTCTCAAATCGACTTCTTTGCGCTTCTCATCTACAAAGTCTATAGATTCCAAGAGGAGATCTATGTTCATTCTGGGATCGTAGTAGGTTACTCGATAAGAAGGAACTTTGAGTTTAACAGGAATTACGGCTTCGGAGCCATAAGCAAAGGAAAATGGAGCATGGCTAGTCGTGGACTTGTGGGTGGTCCTATAATCCATAGTGCTGTCGGTAGTTCATCCACCCACTTGCCTCTAGCCTTTTCCAAATGCTTCTTTAGAATGGACTTCATGATTTTGGTTACAGCTTCAACTTGTCCATTTGCTTGAGGGTGAGCAACTACCGCAAATCTCTTCTCAAATTGATGCCGACGGCAGAAGTCTTTGAATTCAGCACTGTCAAATCGAGTCCTATTATCAGTTACAATAGTTCATGCAAGACCAAAACAACAGATGATGTTTCGGACAATGAAGTTGATTACTTTCTTTGTCATGATCATGGCTAAAGGTTCTGCTTCGGCCTAATTAGTGAAAATCAACTATGACGATGGTGTACTTTGCACCACCTTTAGAGAATGGTAAGAAACCAATAATATCTATGCCCCATATGGCAAATGGCCATAGGCTCACCCTTTGTGTGATTTCTGTCGGCGGAGCTCTCGGAACTTTTGCATACATCTAGCACTTATCGCATCGCCTTGCATAATCAGCAGTATCTCGATTGATAGTTGACCAAAAATACCAATAACAGTGTATTTTCTTTGCTAGGGTTTGCTCCCTAGTGTGATCGCCACATTCCACTTCATGAACTTCCTTTAGGACTCGTTTTATTTCATTATGAGTGATACACCGGAGTAGGGGGATGGAATAACCCTTTCTATACATAACTCCTTCCTGAATGATATATCGTGAAGCTTTGCGAAGGACTTGTCATTTTTCATTCCTCTATTAGGGAAGAACTCCCCAGAGTAAATAGTTTTTAATTGGAGTCATCCATGACTCCTTCTCAGACTCCGTCTCTAGCACTCAGTCGATTTCCATCAGGTTTATGCTCGGAGCATTTAATACTTCGGTTGGGACCAAACCCATTTATTGTGCATCCCCGATGCTAGAAAACTTTGCTAATGAGTCAGTCTCTTTGTTTTGATCTCGAGGAATGTGTGTAATATCATAGTACTCAATGTCAATCAATAACTCTTGGAGTCGGGTAAGTACGGAGTGAGTTGTTGTCCTTTAGTCTAGTAATCTCCCTTGAATTGGTATACAACTAATTGTGAGTCATAAAAGATTTCAAGAGATTTATCCCCAGTTCTCTGGCGAGGTTAAGTCCACCAATCAGAGCTTCATACTTAGCTTCATTGTTTGTTGCAGGGAAATCAAGCTTTAAAGCATAGCAAATTGACCAATCTTCGGGAGTTACTAGCACAATTCCAGCTTCAGAACAACGATCATTGGATGCTCCATCCGTATATAACTTCCATCGTATGGTAGGGGTTCCTCCGAGAAAGATAAGTGATGTCGAATTGACCCAGTTCGATATTCCACTTAAGAAACATTACAGACGTCTCAGGACATTAGAGGACCTGTTGTAATGACTGGTCGGTGTAAATATTGATAGAATGAGCCTAAAAATAGGGGCGGAGCTTTCATGAGGCAATTAACAAGTAGTTTGCCAATTTTTCTACCTTCGGATAGTTCCTTTCAGCTCCTGTCAATCACTTGCTAATATAATAAACCAGTCTTTGGATTCAATTCTCTTCGCGAAGCAATGCAGCACTTATAGCATGTACCAACATAGCCAAGTAGATATACAAGTCTTCATGATCTACCGGTTTTGACAAGATGGAAGGTCTCTCTAAGTGGTTCGCCAAAGCTTGGAATGCGTGTTTACAATCCTACGTCCATTCTAAATTCTTTTTTCCTCTTCTAATCAAGTCAAAGAAAGGAATGCATTTATCGGTAGCTGTGGAAATAAATCGACTTAGGGCAGCAACCTTCCCATTTGGGCTCTGTACTTGTTTGACGGTCTTTGGCGCTTAAATGTTGCGAATAGCTTGGATTTCCATGGGATTAGCTTCGATTTCGCGGGCATTAACAATGAAACCCAAGAACTTTCCTGATGCAACGTCAAAAGAACACTTTAGAAGGTTGATCTTCATTTTGTAATATCGAAGGATATCGAACATTTCTGCCAAGTCTCTAATGTGGTCGCTAGTTTGTCATGACTTCACAAGCATATATCCACGTACACCTCCATCGTTTTTCCAATCTGATCTTTGAACATTATATTGACTAGACGTTGATAGTTTGCTCGAGCATTCTTTAATCCAAATGGCATCACCACATAATAATATAATCCAACGTCAGCAATGAAGCTGGTGTGTTCTTGATCGGGAATGTGCATCAGGATTTGGTTATATCCTAAGTACGCATCCATGAAAGATAGCAATTCGTGTCCCGTGGTTGATTCTACCAACTGATTGATCCTTGGAAGGGGAAAGCTATCTTTCAGGCATGCTTTGTTCAAGTCTGAGTAACCAACGGATGTCCACCATCTCCCATTTGCTTTTCGCACAAGTACAAGATTAGATACCCACTTAAGGTAAAGGGCGTCACAAATAAACCCATTGCTTTTGAGCCTATCCACCTCCTCCTTAAGGGTAGCAGATCTCTCCAGATCCATGCCACGCCTTTTCTGTTTCACCAGGACATGCTTTGGGTTGATATTTAATGCCTAGCTCACAATTGCAGGCGCGATCCCAAACATATCAGAATGAGTCCAAGCAATTGTCGGGGGGCTGAGCTGCAATCCGATCTTTAGGACCCATGACAGGCCGTCGTGGATGACTATGATGTCAATTGTCAGCTCAGCCAGTGCAGCCTTGGTCTCTTTGGGCTCCTCCTTATTGTCCCTTGGGTCTATGTATTTATAGAACCGACTGTGCTACCCGAGCCAAGGCTCAGGCGCTGGTTGTCAATCTTCAGTGGCTTGGATGCGGAGAGACTTATCCACAACCTTACCTTTCTCCTTCCATTGCGCATCCCTCATTTAGCTACATAGCAGGTAGGTCCGGTCGCCTAATCACCATGAATAACTCTAACACCATTAACTATCAGGAATTTCAAAGTCAAACACCATGGGGGCAAGAGCTGTCCAGAGCTCAGCTAGGGCCGGTCGTCCCAAAAAAACATTGTATAAAGAGTCAACATCCAAAACAACAAATGATAAAATCCACACTCTACTACGGTCACCTTCTCCCAACTCTATGAGCAATTCAACATAACCAACAACTTCAGTCACAACACCGTTAAAGCCATGAATGCAGGCTTCAGACGGTTTCAAGTCCTTGGCTTCCATTCTCATCTGATCATAAGCTTTTTTGAAATTATATCTACGAAGCTTCCGCAATCAACTAAAATCCTCCTCCCTAAGGCAGAGCCAATCATAGCTGAAATGACCATTGGGTCGATCATCAGTGCCTCGACCTTGTCTGTATCTCTGTTTCTGAACACAGTGTCAATGGTCATTGTATGTTGTTGCATTACCGAAGCTCCGTCTTCCGTACTCGAACAACATTCAAGATTCACATGCTTGATCGCGCCAGCTTAGCGCTTAATCTCATGCCAACTCTTATAAGCTGGATGCGGTCTTCCAACTATTGTATTGATTACTAATCTTCCACCAGCCCGTGTAGGCTCCTCAGCCCTATGTGGTGCGTGTCCTCGGTTGGGGTCGGATGTCCCCTACCCGCCATCTTGCTAGGCTTTTACAAACTGCTGTAACTTTCTCTCTCGAATCATTTTTTCGATAATATCCTAGAGATGCCTGAACTCATTTGTGTTATGACCATAGCATTTGTGAAACCAACAATATTTTCCAATTTGTTTTGCTTCTCCATTGATTCTTTCGAAGGCGGCTTCCTGTACTGCA
This sequence comes from Allium fistulosum, assembly GCA_030737815.1. Taxonomy (NCBI): domain Eukaryota; kingdom Viridiplantae; phylum Streptophyta; class Magnoliopsida; order Asparagales; family Amaryllidaceae; genus Allium; species Allium fistulosum. The sequence goes on from CM060901.1 coordinate 643,027,265, forward strand.
TGATATTGCAAGTAGACAAATAGACATTCTCTAGGGATGTATTCAGTGGCATGTGGGTATCGTACATCGGAATCCTAGGCTTTCTTCTTCCAGAATACCTTTTTTGTTCTCGACTCCTATATCCACCTTTCTTTTGCTTATTGGGTTTTTTTGGACATTAACTTGAACTTTTCCAGAGCTATCACCAGTCTGCTTTACTGCAATGTTACTCTGTACTCCCTCTCCACTTGATCCCACAATATTCTTCTTTCTAGAGCATTTGGCTTCCTCTTTCCTCAAAAACAGAGCTGCCTCTGCATAGAAGCGTTCTAATGTTGCGGGTGGCTTACCAGCTAACCAATCGCCAAAATCTGATTTTAGATCAATCCCTCTTGTTACCGCCATCAATATTGCACAGTCATTAGGATTACTGATTTTTGTGAAAGCTGTATGGAATCTCTCCAAATAATCTTTTAGCGATTCTCTCAGAGCCTGGATCACGCCGGATAGGGACATTACATCTTTTGGACGAGTTGCGTGCATATGAAACTACTCCACAAACTTTGTTGCTAAATCATCAAACCCAACGATCGACCGTGGAGGTAATGTCGTAGACCACATCGTTGTTATTCCAAAGAGAGTAATAGGAAAAAATCTACACCGGTTGCATCATCTACTCGTGTGGAATCCATCAGCCATTCGTATATCGTGATATGCTGCCTAGGGTCGTTCTTTCCCTCATAGGCAGGCATCGACGGCATACTAAACCTCCTTGGATACTCGACATGTAAAATATTATCAATGAACGGGGTATGGCTTCTCGAAATCTCCCAATCATTATTAGTTAAGCCTTGGCTTTCCCTTACCAGCTATCTAACCATGGCTGATAAGTCCGGCGTTTGGAAAGTTGGAGCCAAGTGGTAGTCGTGCTTTCCTCACGGGAATGGTCTGGTCGATGTCTACAGGCAATTCCATGCCTTCTTGGCCCGACATCTTCTCAGTGTATATCATGTACATCCACTTCATCATCATTACGGGAAAGCAACTAGTTGACATCTGAAAGGGACGCGGAAGATGATCTTAAGGCTATTTAACACTAGAGGGGGGGTGAATAGTGTTTTAAGAATTTCTTTAAAAATTCTTTGATTTAAATTGAATTAACTAACTTAATGCAAATACACAATCACAGATCAAATCACAGAATCACAAACAAATGCACATATAAATAAAAAGCAAGTAAAGGAAAGAACACACCAGGAATTTTATACTGGTTCGGTGTTACCCTACATCCAGTCCCGCACAACCCGTACGGCTTTCTATTCAACAATAATCTAGATTACAATCCCTCGATTCCAAGGCAACGAGGTACACCCTCCAGATTCTCAGGTCTCTGGGTAGAACCACTTGATTCACAGGACACAAGTTCACCCGATCGATTTCCAAGGACACGATCACACCTTTATAACCCCACACAAGTTTCTTTGAGTACAAATGTATCTATAACTCTGATAAGCACTGAGATTCTTTGGAGAGAGTGGCAGAGAATCAAACTAGAGATATTCTGGTTTGATTCACTTAAGATTTCGGCAAAATATGGATAGGATGATTAGAAAATAAGATAAGAGAGTAAAGAGGAGAGAAAATGAAGAAAGTAGTATATTGAAAACGTCCATAACAGTCTCTATTTATAGAGAATGAATGGATGTGTCCATTCGAAGAGGTTTAAATGAATAGACACTTCTTTTGAAAACAACCTTTGCTGTAACGGGAAGTATGTCGACATGACAGGTAAATAGGATGTCGACATGGTCTAGTAAAAAGTAATGATTTGCTTTACTTTGAAAATGATGATTTAAAACATATGCAACTTTATTCAAATGGACTCTATGTATTTGTAGAAGGTATTTAGAAGTAGAAATACTTATGAATGTATACATGTATATATACTAAAATATATTTAAAATCAAAGTAAATAAACTAAAGTAAATATAATATTAAAATAGATTTTGAGGCTAAAATATCAAGGACAATTTTGAAATCAAAATATAACAAAATGATAAATATGATTTTGAGGCTAAAACATTTTTGGAAATGTGAACGAAGGTTTTTCTTTTGGAAAGGAATATTTGAAAATCATTTTATAAAACAAGAGATAATTTTGAAAATCATTTTGAATCAAAATTAGTGGATAACAAAATAGGGCTACTATCCGTTCCACTAGATATTTCGTGAGTTCCATCTCACTAGGGTTCCATCCCTTTAACAAGAACGAAGTGGATTCCATTCCACGAGTAAATTGGATAAAAAAGAATGATAGTGCTTTCAAGGAGTTTTAACAAATATCTAACCTAACTATATTATTTGTCTTGAACTCTTGAATATCTTGAATCTCATGAGTCTTCAATCTTGAACTCTTGATCTTTGTCTTCATCAATTTTGTTTTCTTTACTGTACAGTCTTCTTTTGTTGATACCTGCATATAGATTTCCTGCACATATATATTTTATAACACTTCTATAGTTGTTGTCATCAAAACCACTATCCTATGGACTAACATTCTCCCCCTTTTTGATGATGACAACCTTTGTTTATAAAATATTTATATTCTCCTTATAACTCCCCCTAAATCTAATAACTCCCCCTTAATCTATGCCTAACTAACCTATTTTATACTTCTCCCCCTTTGTCATCAACAAAAAAATGACACTAACTCCCCCTAAATCTATGATATTAATGATAGTGTTATCATTAATAATACTGAAACTAGATATAACAATGCTAAATATTGTATACTCAGAATGATATATATGAGCAATATAAGAATAAGAATAATAAGTGTAACCACAGATTATTTTATTCATTTCAATATTACTATATACATGACTATTTAAACTTATAAACACATAAATAACTAAAACAAGAAAATAAACAACTCAACGGTTGTTTTTGATGATGGGAGACTTGTGGACAGGACAATTTGGGTAATGGAAACAGAAGTTTCCATGTTGTTCCACAATGTTCCCATAAGCATCAAAACAAACTTCCCCTACACATACTGCTTCATCATCAGTTTCTTCCTCCATTGGTTCTTCCTCTTCTTCTTCGTCTTCGTCTTCTTCTCCTTCTTCATTTGCTTCTATGTTAGAAGAATATTCAATTACAATTGGATTGGCATGATTATCCATGAGGAATTTTTGAAGAATCCTCAGAATTTTCCCTTGTTTCTCTTGCTCTCTTGCCATTCTCAATTGTTGAACTTGCATTTCAGTTAACATCTGCAGCGAATCATTAACTTTCTCCTCTATTTTGATGAAACGAGCGAGTATGGAGTTTTAGAAAGGGCCTTGTGAAGGAGAAGGGAAAGAAACCGGTGAAATTTGATTAGGATTGGATGTGAAAGCCATGGATTTGATGTTTCTAGAAAGTAGAATGAAGAAATAATGATTGGAGGGAAGAGAAACTCGGAATGGGTGAGTTAAATAACCACCCATTCAAAAATTAGAGGAAAAAAACAAACTGTCATTCTTACCGTTGCATGTCGACATGATGCATGAATACCATGTCGACATGGTGTTGCAAAATGCTATGGTTAAGAAAACATTCATATATACCCTATGTATACTACTATACTATATACTATATTTCAGAAAGAGAACATATACCTAATTCTCTTCTTAACTTGGTGAAGACAGGTTCTCCTAAAGGTTTGGTTAAAATATCAGCTATTTGATTTTCAGAATTAACGAAATCAAGAGAAATTTTCTCTTTATTTACGTTATCTCTTAGAAAATGGTGTCTAATGTCAATATGTTTAGTTCGGGCATGGAGAGTTGGGTTTTTGGACAAACTAATGGCACTAGTGTTATCACAGAAAATTGGAGATTTCGTGATAGATATACCAAAATCATTCAAGGTTTGTTGCATATACAAAACTTGAGAACAAGCTAAAGCAGCAGAAACATACTCTGCTTCAGTTGTTGATAGGGAAACAGTATTCTGCTTTTTACTGAACCAGGAAATTAAGGAATGACCTAGAAAGTGACAAGTTCCACTTGTACTCTTTCGGTCGGACTTACACCCAGCATAGTCAGCATCACAGTAGGAAACTAATTCAAATGAATCATTCTTAGGGTAGAACAATCCATAATCAAAGGTGTGTTTAACATATCGAATGATACGTTTCATAGCTTTTAGATGAGTTTCCTTGGGTTGAGATTGATATCTTGCACAGAGACAGACACTGTTCATGATATCTGGTCTACTAGCAGTTATATAGAGAAGTGATCCAATCATTCCTCTATACAAGGTTTGATCTACGTCTTTGGATAGATCATCCTTACTTAACGCTATATTGGTTGCCATGGGAGTTGGTTTTCCACTCACATTGGTCAAGCCAAACTTACTAACTAACTCTCTCGCATACTTCTCTTGACTGATAAAGATACCATTATCTAATTGTTTGATTTGTAATCCTAGGAAAAAGTTAAGTTCACCCATATGACTCATCTCAAACTCTTTTGTCATAATGTCAGAAAATTCTTTGTTCATGTCAGAATTGGTTGATCCAAAAATAATATCATCTACGTACACTTGTACAAGTTGAATATCATTTTTGTTTCTTTTAATAAAAAGTGTGTTATCTACTTTACCTATTTCAAAATTAGATTGCAAAAGATAAGACCTATGTCTATCATACCAAGCTCTAGGAGCTTGTTTTAGACCATACAAGGCTTTCTTTAATTTAAAAACATGATTTGGAAATTTTGTATCTTCAAAGAGTGGAGGTTGTTCAACATAAACTTCCTCTTTTACAAAACCATTTAGAAAGGCACTCTTGACATCCATTTGAAAAAGTTTGAAATTATTGAAATTAGCGAAAGCAAGCAGAATTCTAATAGCTTCTAATCTTGCTACGGGTGCAAAGGTTTCGTCATAATCTATACCTTCTTCTTGACAATAACCTTGTGCAACGAGTCGAGCCTTATTTCTAACGACCTCACCTAATTCATTTAATTTATTTTTATATACCCATTTAGTGCCTATAATGGATTTATCCTCAGGTCTAGGAACAAGTTCCCAAACATCATTTCTGGTGAATTGATTCAATTCTTCTTGCATAGCAAGAATCCATGAATCATCAGTTGATGCTTCCTTTGGATTTTTAGGTTCTATTGAGGATATAAAAGCAACATGACTCATACTGTTTAATTTTTAACAACAGATTGCATATCTCCTAGAATATTTTCTACAGGGTGATCTTTTAAAAGCCTAATCTTTTTATTTAGGTGAAAAGTTTCATTTGTAGCATCTACAGATTCATGATTAGAAATAACTAAGTCATCCTCATCATTAGTCTGATCTACTTCTTTGAAATTTTCATCAAAGGAAACATGTAAAGTTTCTTCAATAGTGTTTGTTCTTAGATTAAAAACTCTATAAGCTTTACTCCTGTTAGAATATCCGATAAAGATTCCTTTGTCGGATTTAGGATCAAACTTATCTAAATTATCTTTTGTATTTAAGATAAAACATTTACTTCCAAAAATTCTGAAATAAGATACCTTAGGTTTCTTATTGAAAAGAAGTTCATAAGGTGTTTTATTGGTTAGAGGTCTAATTAGAATCCTATTCAAAATATAACAGGCTGTTGCAACTGCTTCAGCCCAAAAATGTTTTGGTAATTTACTATCAGAAAGTAGAGTTCTAGCACACTCTTGAATCGTCCTATTCTTACGCTCAACTACTCCGTTTTGTTGTGGAGTTCTTGGAAACGAAAAATTGTGAGTAATTCCCTTCTGATTACAGAATTCCTCAAACTTCTCATTTTCAAATTCACCACCGTGATCACTACGAATAGTGATGATCTTGGAAGAAAGTTGGTTTTGAACTCTTTTTGAAAAACTTTTAAAATAATCAAAAGTATCACTTTTATGTTTCAGAAAGATTGTCCATGTATATCTGGAATAATCATCCACAATTACAAAGACATATTTACTATGGTTGATTGATTGAATCTGAGATGGACCAAATAAATCTAGGTGAAGTAACTCAAGAGGTTTTGAAGTAGAAATCATATCTTTAAGTTTAAAGGAACTTTTTCTAAGTTTTCCTAATTGACATGCATCACATATACTATCTACTTTAAATTGCATCTTAGGGAGGCCTCTTACTAGATCAAGTTTGGATAGTCTAGATAAGAGTTTAAAATTCAAATGTCCAAATCTCTTATGCCAAGTCCAAGGGTCACTTGTATTGGCCAAAAGACATAGATTATCATTTGAAATTTTCATACTAAGAATATAGATATTCTTTTTCCTAACTCCCTCAAAGATAATATTAGATTTATTATCTTCGATGTGACACTTGTCTTTTTCAAATTTAATCCTATATCCTTTATCACATAACTGACTAATACTAAGTAGATTATGTTGTAGATTTTTAACTAACAAAACATTTGAAATAATAGGAGTTTCAGAATTACCTACATTGCCGATGCCAACCACATAACCTTTTGAATTATCCCCAAAATTAACCAATCCTCCATCCTTGTAAATAATGTCATTGAGTATCTCTGGATTTCCTGTCATATGTCTTGAACATCCACTATCAAGTATCCACTTGTTTTTCCTTATTTGCACAGCTTGTCCATTGTGAATAGATTCATTTGTCGCCATGTAGCAAGATTCCTGCACAGTGAGCAACTTTTGTAGATTACCTGATTCTATATAACTATCATGCATCAATTTATGAGACCACAATGATTTGATCATTAAAGAAATATTTTTAGGAAACATTTCAAACTTAGCCATGAACTTTTCAAAAATCAGATTATGAATACTTTGAAAAACTTGCTCTGATACCAAATGAAAGGGACGCGGAAGATGATCTTAAGGCTATTTAACACTAGAGGGGGGTGAATAGTGTTTTAAGAATTTCTTTAAAACTTCTTTGATTTAAATTGAATTAACTAACTTAATGCAAATACACAATCACAGATCAAATCACAGAATCACAAACAAATGCACATATAAATAAAAAGCAAGTAAAGGAAAGAACACACCAGGAATTTTATACTGGTTCGGTGTTACCCTACATCCAGTCCCGCACAACCCGTACGGCTTTCTATTCAACAATAATCTAGATTACAATCCCTCGATTCCAAGGCAACGAGGTACACCCTCCAGATTCTCAGGTCTCTGGGTAGAACCACTTGATTCACAGGACACAAGTTCACCCGATCGATTTCCAAGGACACGATCACACCTTTATAACCCCACACAAGTTTCTTTGAGTACAAATGTATCTATAACTCTGATAAGCACTGAGATTCTTTGGAGAGAGTGGCAGAGAATCAAACTAGAGATATTCTGGTTTGATTCACTTAAGATTTCGGCAAAATATGGATAGGATGATTAGAAAATAAGATAAGAGAGTAAAGAGGAGAGAAAATGAAGAAAGTAGTATATTGAAAACGTCCATAACAGTCTCTATTTATAGAGAATGAATGGATGTGTCCATTCGAAGAGGTTTAAATGAATAGACACTTCTTTTGAAAACAACCTTTGCTGTAACGGGAAGTATGTCGACATGACAGGTAAATAGGATGTCGACATGGTCTAGTAAAAAGTAATGATTTGCTTTACTTTGAAAATGATGATTTAAAACATATGCAACTTTATTCAAATGGACTCTATGTATTTGTAGAAGGTATTTAGAAGTAGAAATACTTATGAATGTATATATGTATATATACTAAAATATATTTAAAATCAAAGTAAATAAACTAAAGTAAATATAATATTAAAATAGATTTTGAGGCTAAAATATCAAGGACAATTTTGAAATCAAAATATAACAAAATGATAAATATGATTTTGAGGCTAAAACATTTTTGGAAATGTGAACGAAGGTTTTTCTTTTGGAAAGGAATATTTGAAAATCATTTTATAAAACAAGAGATAATTTTGAAAATCATTTTGAATCAAAATTAGTGGATAACAAAATAGGGCTACTATCCGTTCCACTAGATATTTCGTGAGTTCCATCTCACTAGGGTTCCATCCCTTTAACAAGAACGAAGTGGATTCCATTCCACGAGTAAATTGGATAAAAAAGAATGATAGTGCTTTCAAGGAGTTTTAACAAATATCTAACCTAACTATATTATTTGTCTTGAACTCTTGAATATCTTGAATCTCATGAGTCTTCAATCTTGAACTCTTGATCTTTGTCTTCATCAATTTTGTTTTCTTTACTGTACAGTCTTCTTTTGTTGATACCTGCATATAGATTTCCTGCACATATATATTTTATAACACTTCTATAGTTGTTGTCATCAAAACCACTATCCTATGGACTAACAACATCCACCTGAACTTCAACATCCAATTTAGTCGTAGCAGCTCCATCTTGGATTCAAGCATAAATGGGTAAGTTCTCTCCTTTGGAGGAGGGACCGATACCGATCCCTATGGAGTGACTGGCACCAATCGATCTTGGCAGACCAGGTAAATTTTCCTGTTGTCGATGCTTCTGTGTGATATTCATCAATTCTGCAATGCATGCGCATGTGATGATCGTCTAATAAACTAGAACTCTCCGATGCCGAATAAGGGGTAGGGTACCTCCAAGCTTTCCCACGTTGTTGCTGACTGAGTTGGTTCATTAGATCGATATTGGCTTGAATTTTCCGATTCATTATCGACGGCCATCCACTAGCTCTCCCATCAGATTCTAGAATTCAGCTCTTGTAATGGAATCGGCTGAATTCTAGAAATTAACTAGATTGGTAGCATTCACATCCACTGGTTGATTGGTCGGGCCTCCTTGCTGGTTGCTAGTGTTCTCGTTTCCTTCTGCGTTCTGAGAAGTAAATCTAGTGTTCCTAACCATTATCGATAGCTTTACTCAAACTTTTGCAAATCTAAATAGAGCAAGCAAGTTTCTTGAAGATAATTATGGATCTCCTTTGGGGATTTACGCAATACAGTAGAAACAAAGTGTTAGCACCAAAATTGGTCACTAACCTCGTTTAGAAAGATTGTGTAGAGATATAAGTGATGAAAGCAAATTAAACAGAGAAGACAATGCTAATTTAAATGCAGAAAGTAAGAACACCAAATTTATAGTGGTTCAGCGTAATTGCCTACGTCCACTTTGTTCAACTTTATTGATTCCCTTTATGGTTGATTACAAATACAATTCGTGAATCAAATGCTTAAGTGAAGTTGTTGAGTAGAGAAGATGAGTCTTGAAAATGGCGGAGTCTCCCCGGTGTCTTCTCTCCAAAAAAGGATCCATTTCACTGTGACCCTGCCCCTCTATTTATAGGCAAAGATGGGCTGGACTTCCCAAGCGGGCTTGTTAGCCGAACGTTCGAGCCCAGGCGCTGCGTGCCGAACCAGGTACGCCGAACGCTTCTGTGCCGAACGGTCCTTCCCATGCCGAACGGTCCTTCTCATGCCGAACGGTGCTCCTGATGTATGGGAAGTGTAAGGTGATTGCAGTGAAGCCGAGCGTATCTCCCTTTGAAGCTCTTGACCATCCAATGTACGTAGTTCGAACGCTCTCGTTGCCGAGTTATCCTACCGCCGAGCTCCACTGACGCCGAGTGCCTCTGAATGCCGAGTACCGTGGGATGCCGAACACTAGTTGACGCCGAGCATAGGTTGTTGCCGAGTGCCCTCCTTGACGCCGAATGCCCTTACGCCGAGTAGTCTTGACGCCGAGTACCTTGTTATGCCGAGCAGTCTTGACGCCGAGTACCTTGTTATGCCGAGCAGTCTTGGCGCCGAGTACCTTGTTATGCCGAGCAGCCTTAACGCCGGACACTAATGGATGCCGAGCACACTTTTTCGCCGAGCGCTCATGGATGTCAGTTGCTTCGCCGAACACTCCTGGATACCAAGTGCCTCGCCGAACACTCTTTGATGCCGAGCACTGATTGCCGAGTACTAGTTGCCTGGTCAAATCCCCAGGAAACACTTGCCCCCCAAAGTGTATTGCGTGGCCGAACGTGATACGCTTTGAATCTGGTACGATCTACCTCGGTGGTACCTTCTCGAGAATGCTAGTGAAGGAGGTACAAGACGAACGAGATGCAGACGCCGAACGATACGCTCGAAGCCGAACGTACCTCGTGTGCCGAACGTCACCCTGCTACGATGCCGAACACTTCGGTGTTGACCGGTTCTACCGGGTATAGCCTCTTCAACTTCTACCTTCCTCTATATAACCAGGCCCTCACCGTCTCTCTTCCCTTTACGCCTTCTCTTCAGCCATTCCTTAGAGACTTTCAACTCTTCCCATCCTACCAGATATAAAGCCTTCATAACATTTTCAACTTCGATCGTCGAATTAGGTATCCTTCCTCTAACAATCGCACTACTTCCATTTTAGGTTCATCGTGGTTTGCTCGTTTTGAGTTGTCTAAATAGCTCCTCCGTGCCGAACGATAGAAGGGTAGATGGGGTGTCGAACGGCGTAGTCTTTGCCGGGCGATCCGTCTCTGTCGTTCGGTGTGGATGGAGAAAGTGTAGGGTAGAATTGAAATCGTGGCGGAGCACAACCTTTAGCCGAACGATGACATTAGCCGATCAATACGATTGATACGCCGAACCCTGATCTTAGCCGAAGAACATACTTGACATACCGAACAATGACTTTAGCCGAACAGCATATTGACATGCCGAACAATGACTCTAGCCGAACAGCATATTGACATGCCGAACGATGACTCTAGCTGAACAGCATATTGACATGCCGAACAATGACTCTAGCCGAACAGCATATTGACATGCCGAACGATGACTCTAGCCGAACAGCATATTGACATGCCGAACACTGACTTCAGCCGAACAACCCCTAGGTCGAACCATTACCTTAGTCAAACAAAGCAACTGCCGGACAATTCTTGGGCCGGATAATGTCTTTAGCCGGTCAATACAAATGCCGAACAACATTAAAAATGCCGAACAGGATAGGTGTCTAACTACATTTTAAGCCGGTCACTCTAGAAATCATATGTCTTCTGAATCTGGGACTATAATCCCCTCAAGGCGAGCTTTCTGAGACGGTCAGCGATGACAGTCTTCGAAGGCGATGATTCGAAGCTAAATATTACATCCTTAGAACCTTTAGATTCTTATTGCCTGCACACAATCGCTTGCACTAGTTCACACACCACATGGGGGGGGGGGAAATCGTGTTGCTAATTCTAACGTTCAACGTTTTTCAAGTATAGCTCTCTCAAGCATTTAGCCAGGTTCATTATTTATTCAGGATGTCGGGAAAATCTAGTTCTGCCACCATATCTGACAGGCCTGGGCCGTCAGCAAAGCAAGGAGCCGCAGATGCTTCCAACCCGTCAATCTCTCCCGCTCATAACTTGGCGCCCGATGCTCTGGAGTCAACCATCTTACTGGACAATCCGGTCGATTCTCAAGCCTCGAAGATCAATGAGGCCGCTCTGCGACGGATATGTTCCATTCATGGGATTCCCTTTGCTGACGTGTTAGTTCCTTCGAGACACGACCGCCCTCATCTGCCCCCAGTCGGGTACACGGCCTGCAACAAGTTCATGTGCTGGATGGGCAGCGTGCCTCCATTTAACCTATTTCTCCAGGATGTGCTGCAGTATATAGACATTGCTCCGTCGCAGCTGCACCCGAATGGTCATGCGTTCCTATATGGGACTTATTTACTCTTCATGGCTGTCTTCTCCAGACCTCCAACCCCCGGTGATATCCGATACATTTATATGTTCAAGAGACGGAAAGATAGCCCTTCCTTCATATTCCTCGAGCCATATCACAAGTGCCAGATCTTGACAAGGGCCTGTAGCAAATTCACCCTGTACAAACAGGAGTGGTTCTATGTGCGATGCCCGTCTGGTTTTGCTAGGAGATGGGTTGAAGGCAGTAAGTCTCTCTGCTGAACCGTTATTCGTACTTAATGGGAGTCATGTTTTTCTTAACTCTTCATTTCATCTTTTCAGGTATTAACCCGCGTCCGGAAGGCCGAGGATATTCTGATGCTGTCGACGCGATTAGAGCTCTTCCGGTAGAGGATCGAGATATTCGAGCTATCATTTCAAATGAATCGCTGTCGGGGTTCGGCTTGCTAGCTCCTGATCGTCGGGTCAGCCTTCCAGAAGGTGTTACAATTCCCAAACCTCCATCTGGTAAAGGGAAAAAACTTGTCGGCCCGTCGTCGCGTCGCGTTCCCGACGCGCACGAAGAAGGCGAGCGTAGAGAGGATGATGCACCCGAAACTCAGGGCGAGAACGTGGGTCCTGCTTGGAATCCAGCAATCGAAGTTCAGGATATTGAGACGTCATCCTCCCCTTCGAAGGGAAAGAAAAAGCTGAAATATACGGTTCAGAAAGAGAAAGTTGGCGACACCTCAAAATCTACGCCTATCCCTCCTGAGAAAGAGGCTTCTTCGCAGCATCTGGAGAGTTCTCTGAGGGGTCTCTCGAACCTCTCTATTCCCGAAGACATACTTAATTACGGGTTCGATGATCCTGAAGCTCTCAAATTCTCCTCGCCCGCTAGAGGCAATGTAGGAGTTCAACTCCCGGCTCACAGAGACAATACTCCGATTAGCAAAGATAAACGAACGGGTCCGTCGGGGGGAACACTTAGGACACACACGCACATGCGCATTCCATAACATACTTCAAGCCTTTTTAATTCATGAATTCTCCTTAATTCGTTGTTATCTTCCTTCTTTGCAGGTGATATGGGCCGCTCCCACGGACTTGATCGCCTTCAGGGGTCTTCAATATTTCATCACTCCGGACGGGATTCCGGTTCAGGCAGACGCCGGGACCGAGGTGATTATGAAGATAGGGACAATCGCCCGCGCGAGTCGTCTCACCGCAAGAAAGCATACTATCAATCTTCCCAGTCCCGTGATCTTCCTCCTACAACTGAGCCGGATAAAGAGAAGTCTTTGCAGAAGGGTTATCAGTCTGATGCTGCTCGAGAACAACATTCCAGTTCATCGAGTACGAGGCAAGTTCGAGAGCCGCGTAAAAGAACGGAATTCTCTAAGCCTCCTCCTTCTGCTCCTGCCGTGGACCCAACTGTTGCGGAAAAGATGGTCGACCTTAAGGCCAAGTTTCCGAAAATTTGTTTTGACGGTTTGAAATTCCTCCCGGCCATCCATCACATTCCTGGGCACGTGAAGCAAAGTGCCATTGCCTGCAACAATGACGTCTATGTTCAACATGACGCATTCGTGCACTTGGTGGAGAAGATCTCAGAAGTATCTGTTGAGCGTCAACACGAGGTTGACCGTCTGAATCTGGAGGCTGACAGCGATAAGAAAATCATCAAACTCCAAGACGAAGAACTCGCCTCTTATAAGTTAAAGCTAGAAGCCGCTGAACAAGGTGCAAAAGATACTGCCGAGGCAGTTACTCGCTTAGAGGTGGCTCACAAAAAGGAGCTTGACGAAGCAGTTCAGCGCAGCGGCGCCCTTGCCCTAGAAAAAGACTCTGTCCAAAAAGAAAGGGACGCGCTCGCTACTCAAGTCAAAGAGCTGAAAGAACAACTCTCCAAGGAGAAAGAAGACAAAATAGCCGCCCAGGAAGAATCACAGCGGTATTGTGATGAGATTGTTGCTACCCGGCTCCTGAAGGCAAAGCTCGACGGTGAACTTGCCGGGGTCGAGAAAATGAAGGATGAGGCCCGTGAGGAGGGCAAAAGAATGGCTGTGGAGGAGCTTGATTCTCGCCTTGAGGCGGCCGCAGAGACTGGCAGGGAAGAAGTCAAAAGTATGTTTGACCTGTTGATCGCCGAGTACGGAGCCCGCGTCCTTATGCACCGTGACCTAACATTCTTGGGCGACGGCTACCATGAATCCCTGGCTGAGGCATGGGAAACTCTGATAAAGATCAAGAAAGTTGAGTCAGGCTCCGAAAAAATCGACGAGGATGCACTGGTGAAGGAGTTCCTGAGGGGGAATGAGCCATCGGATTTATCCGTAGCATTGGCTCTCTATGGCAAAGGCTCTTCCCCTTCGAAAGAGAAGAATGACGAGGCTGGCCCGTCAGAGGCCGGCGCTACTACTCCTCACATCGCCGCTCCTTATGCTGCTCAATCGGCCGGTCGGTCGACGCTTGATCCATTCGAGCAGCATGCCAGTTACGATCCCGAAGATCCCGGGCTCGGCGTTCATGTGCTGTCACCTATCCTGGAGGGTGAAACCCCGCGCGCCACCGACAGTCAACCTGATCCTGGTAGGAGATTCTTCTTTCTCTAGAAGTCGAAGAGATCCCGTCATTTTTCAGCAGTGGTTATTCGTTCTAATGCCCACTTCTTATATTTTCTCACAGGTTGTTCTGACACCGAGTTAACTCCGAGGAGCGATGACGCCAAGGAGGAAGCGGGGAAAACAAGCGACGTTGCTCACGCAGGGGTAACTCCCGGCCCAGACGCTCAAGTGATCGGGGCGCTTGATGATGACAAACTTGATACTTCGTCTCCTGCCGAAGGAAGCGACGAAGTTAAAATCACTGGCGCCTCTAAACATACTTCAGAGATGAGCATGAAGGATCGTCTTGCCGACGAGGAGAAGAGAAAGGTCAAAGTCAAAGTTGAATCTGAAGTCCTGGAACTTACTGACCCGCGGAACAGACCTTTGAAAATCATTCTCCCGGGCAGGTCCAAACCACTAGATGTTCCGTCTCCTACTCCTGACTCCGTCTCTCTAGCAAGCAAAAAGTCCAAGAAGAAACGTGAGGGAGAGGAGTCGTCGGAAACACCAAAGGCAGACAAGAAGAAGAAGTCGAAGAAATGATCGATGCACTTGTTCAACAAGTTTTTGCTTAAGTTTGTAACAGTTTCCATCTTCCATAACTTGTAGTTTGTATAGGCCCGAATTTTGTAGGAGTGATCTTGTATCCCCATTTTGGACTTGTCGAATAAAATTTTAGTTTCTTCTTGTTTGAATGATTCTTTTGTCTTTATTTGGATTGCTGACACTGTGTTCCAAGGACTCGGAGACTTGAGACTGTTCATACTCTAGTCCGCGCTCTGGGGACTTAGAGTACTCGACTCCGCACTCTGGGGACTTGGAGACTTGAAATCGTTTATACTCTAGTCCGCGCTCTGGAGACTTAGAGTACTCCGTTCCACGCTCTAGGGATTCGGAGATTGGAATCGTTTATACTCTAGTCCGCGCTCTGGGGACTTAGAGTACTCCGTTCCGCGCTCTGGGGATTCGGAGATTGGAATCGTTTATCCTCTAGTCCGCGCTCTGGGGACTTAGAGTACTCCGTTCCGCGCTCTGGGGATTCGGAGATTGGAATCGTTTATACTCTAGTCCGCGCTCTGGGGACTTAGAGTACTCCGTTCCGCACTCTGGGGATTCGGAGATTGGAATCGTTTATACTCTAGTCCGCGCTCTGGGGACTTAGAGTACTCCGTTCCGCGCTCTGGGGATTCGGAGATTGGAATCGTTTATACTCTAGTCCGCGCTCTGGGGACTTAGAGCACTCCGTTCCGCGCTCTGGGGATTCGGAGATTGGAATCGTTTATACTCCAGTCCGCGCTCTGGGGACTTAGAGTACTCCGTTCCGCGCTCTGGGGATTCGGAGATTGGAATTGTTTATACGAGCCTGTATGTCGCGCAAAATAGTGTAATTTATCATCCAATTAAGAGATATAGAAACTTCATAGAAAATGTGGCTTCAAGCCTTTATTAATGAAAATCAACTAAATTGCTCGATTACAACTTTAAAAGGAAACTAAATCATTATTGAATGGAAACATGCAGGAAACAATAGTGCCTATAGCAAGAAAGGGAAACATGCTAAATGTAATAGTGCCGTAAATGTTCACTGTTCCATGCTCGGGGGAGTGTCGCGCCATCAACGGTCGCTAGCTTGAATGTTCCTTCTCCAAGCTTCCGTTCAATGGCGTATGGACCTTCCCAGCTGGGATTCATGCGTGATGGTACCGGGAAGACTCGTTTCAGAACGAGATCTCCCACATCAAAGATTCTTGGACGGACTCTGCCATCATAGTAACGCTTGACTCGATGTCTGTGCGCCGCCGCCCTTAATTCAGCTTCTTCCCGTTTTTCATCAATGTAGTCCAGTGACTCCAGCAAGAGGTTTTGGTTTGCCTTGGGATCGTAGTACGTCACTCGGTGCGATGGAACTTCAAGTTCCACAGGTATGACGGCTTCAGAGCCGTACGCCAAGGTGAACGGAGTGTGGCCGGTCGTGGACTTGTGGGTAGTTCTATACGCCCATAATGCTGTCGGAAGTTCATCTACCCATTTGCCTCCAACCTTCTCCAGACGCTTCTTTAGTATGGACTTGATTATCTTGTTAACGGCCTCGACTTGTCCGTTAGCTTTTGGGTGTGCAACGGCGGCGAACTTTTTCTCGATGCCGTACTTTAAACAGAACTCTTTGAACTCTCTACTTTCGAATTGCGTTCCGTTGTCTGTAATGATGGTGCGTGGAAGGCCAAAGTGGCATATAATGTTTCGTACAACGAAGTTAATGACTTTCTTAGAGGTGATAGTGGCCAAAGGTTCTGCCTCAGCCCATTTCGTGAAATAGTCGACTGCAACTATCGCGTATTTCGCACCACCTTTGGATAGAGGCAAAGAGCCGATTATGTCGATTCCCCAGATCGCGAATGGCCAAGGACTGATCATTTGTGTGAGTTCCGTTGACGGAGCCCTCGGGATTTTCGCATATCTTTGACACTTGTCGCATTTTCTTGCGTAGTCCGCGGCATCCCGGTTTACGGTGGACCAGTAATACCCATAGCGGAGGATCTTCTTTGCTAGCGTTTGCCCCCCAGTATGGTCGCCGCATTCCCCTTCGTGGACTTCCCTCAAGACTCGCTTTGTTTCATCATGAGCGATGCACCGTAACAATGGGACTGAGAATCCTTTCCGGTACATGGATCCATCCTGCATTACGTACCGCGCAGCCTTACGAAGGACCTGTCGTCTTTCGCTTCTTCTTTCTGGTAAAGCCCCGGTTGTCAGGTACAGTTTGAATGGGGTTATCCACGAGTCCTTCTCGATCTCTGTTTCCAACACAAGATCGATTTTCATCTCGTCCGCACTCGGGGCATGCAAGACTTCCACGGGATACAATCCCATTTGTTGAACATCGTCGGTACTTGCGAACTTAGCCAACAAGTCGGCTTCTTTGTTTTGTTCTCGCGGGATATGTGAAATGTCATAACGCTCAAGATTTGATAGTAGTTCCTGGACCTGAACGAGGTACGGAGCAAGCTTTCGTCCTTTTGCTTGGTAGTCTCCTCGTACTTGGTAAACCACTAACTGCGAGTCACAAAAGATTTCGACTGATTTGATTCCGAGTTCTTTGATAAGCTTCATGCCAGCGATCAATGCTTCATATTCAGCTTCGTTGTTTGTAGTCGGAAAATCGAGCTTCAGGGCATAACAGATTGATCGGTTTTCCGGAGTTATAAGAACTACGCCCGCGCCGGAGCAACGGTCGTTTGATGCACCGTCAGTGTATAATTTCCATCGAATGGGGGGAATGATGTCGTGATCGTCCGGTTTGATGGGTATGGTAAATTCAGCGATGAAGTCTGCTAACGCTTGCCCTCGGATAGCTCTCCGTGGTAAGTACGCGATATCGAATTGGCTCAACTCGATGTTCCATTTTAGCAATCTTCCAGAAGTTTCCGGTCGTTGAAGTACCTGCCTCAGGGGTTGATCGGTATAAACGCCGATTGAATGTGCTTGAAAGTACGGGCGCAGCTTGCGTGATGCAATCACCAAGCAATAAGCCAATTTCTCAATTTTAGGGTAATTCTTCTCCGCCCCCGTTAAACGCTTGCTCACATAATATACCGGCTTCTGGACTCGATCCTCCTCACGGACCAAAGCTGCGCTTATCGCATGAGGGGATATAGCCAAGTAAACGTACAGCATCTCATGGTCAACTGGTTTAGATAGCATTGGTGGGCTCTCCAGATGCCTTACCAGGTTCTGGAAAGCTTCCTCGCAGCTAGACGTCCATTCAAAATTCCTCTTTCCTTTCTTTATTATGTCGAAGAACGGGATGCACTTGTCATTTGCCTTGGATATAAATCGACTCAGCGCAGCCACTTTTCCGTTCAAGCTCTGTACCTGCTTTATAGTCCTGGGCGCTTGTACATCTCGAATGGCTTGGATCTTTTCTGGGTTGGCTTCGATTCCCCTAGCGTTGACGATGAATCCTAAAAACTTCCCTGATGCAACGCCGAAAGAACACTTCAGCGGGTTGATCTTCATTCCATAGGACCTGAGTATGTTAAACATTTCAGCTAAGTCTTGAATGTGGTCGTTTGACTGCCGTGACTTCACGAGCATATCATCCACATAGACTTCCATGGTTTTGCCCAGCTGGTCCTTGAACATTCGATTCACCAGACGTTGGTAAGTTGCTCTAGCATTCTTTAATCCAAAGGGCATCACTACATAGCAATACAGCCCGACATTTGTAATGAAGCTGGTGTGTTCTTGGTCCGGAATATGCATTGGGATTTGGTTGTATCCCGAGTACGCATCCATGAATGACAATAATTCGTGTCCTGCTGTGGAATCGACCAACTGATCGATCCTAGGCAACGGGAAACTGTCCTTAGGGCATGCTTTGTTCAAGTCGGAATAATCTATGCAAGTCCTCCATTTCCCATTTGCCTTCTTTACTAGCATGGGGTTGGAGACCCACTCCGGGTAGAGGGCGTCGCGGACGAACCCATTTGCTTTGAGTTTGTCCACCTCCTCTCCAAGAGCGGCGGATCTCTCTGGATCCATTCCTCTCCTTTTTTGCTTGACTGGGACGTATTTCGGGTCTACGTTCAACATATGACTTGTGATGGCGGGAGAAATCCCACACATATCAGAATGCGTCCAGGCAAAAACATCAAGGTTTGCCCGGAGGAAGTCGCTAAGGTCTTCTGTCATTGCGGGGCCTAACTGTGATCCGATCTTCAGTATTCGCGAAGGGTCGTCACGGCTAACTGAAATGTCAATTGTTAATTCAGCCGGTGCCGCCTTCTCTTCCCTGGGTTTCTCATCGTCGTCTCTCGGATCTATATCTCCGTAGATCCGAGAACTATGCCCGAGCCAGGGCTCGGGCACTACTTGTCAATTATTCGTATTGAGGATGCGGACGGGATTGTCCGCAACCTTTCCTTTCTCCCTCCGGTGGGCTTCTCGGAGCTCGGCCACATAACAAGAACGACCAGCTGCTTGGTCACCGTGAACAATGCCTACTCCTTTGTCAGTCGGAAACTTCAAAGTCAAGCACCACGGGGCTAGTGCCGCCCTAAATTCAGCCAGGGCCGGCCGGCCCAAGAAAACATTATATGGAGAGTCCACATCCAAAACTACAAAGGGTAGAATTCGTACCCACCGACGCTCGCCTTGTCCCAGTTCAACTGGTAACTCGACATATCCTACTACATCAGTCGCAGCGCCGTTAAAGCCGTGGATACGAGCTTTGGATGGTTTCAAGTCTTTTGTCTCTAGCTTCATCTGATCATAGGCCTTCTTTAAGATGATGTTGACTGAACTTCCACAATCAATCAAAATTCTTTTTACATATGCTGGTCCGATTGTTGCAGATATGACCATGGGATCGATGGTCGGAGCCTCTACCTGATCAGCGTCTCTGTTTCTGAACACAATATCGTCTGTCATCACGCGCTGCTGCTTAGCAGGGGCCCCGTCCTCTACGTTCGAACAGCACTCAAAATCTGCATGCTTCAAGGAGCTCGCATATCGTTCCATCTCTTGCCAGTTCTTATCTACGGGATGAGGTCCGCCGATAATTGTATTTATAACCAGTCTTCCAACAGTCCGGGCAAGTTCCTCTGGATGACGTGGAGCCGGTGCACGACCTGGGTCGGACGTTCCATGTCCTCCTTCCTGTGGATCCTTTACAAATTCTTGCAACTTCTTTTGTCTGATCAATTTCTCGATAGCGTCATGCAGGTGTCTACATTCTTCCGTGTTGTGTCCATAGGTTTCATGGAAGCGGCAATATTTCCCAGTCCGTTTCTGTTCTTCAGTTGATTCTTTCGGACGTGGTTTTCTGTATTGAAAAGTATTGCATGTGGATAGGTAAATGTTCTCAAGCGGGGCGTTTAGCGGAGTGTACTCGCTGTAGCTTGGAATTCTCGACTTCCACTTTCCCGCTTCTTTCCTCTTTCCTTGACTTCTTCCTCCGGACTCTTTGGGCTGCACAGGCTTACTCTGGACGTTGACCTGGACCTTTCCTGAATTGTCTCCAGATTGCTTCACAGCAATGTTGCTCTTAATTGACTCTTGGGCAGGTCCCGGTGCCTTGTCTCGTCGTACCCACCTAGCTTCCTCTCTTCTTATGAACTGGTGTGCCTTGGAGTAGAAACGCTCTAGCGTAGTCGGAGGTTTTCCTGCCAGCCAATCTCCGAATTCAGAATCCGGATCTACACCTCTCATTACAGCCATTAGAATTGCATGGTCGTTGGGATTACTGACTTCAGTTGCCGCAACGTGGAATCTTTGTAAGTACTCCTTCAGCGACTCTCCGGGATTTTGGATTACACTTGACAGAGACATCACGTCCTTCGGGCGTGTAGTGTGTATCCTGAATTGCTCAATAAACTTCTTTGCCAACTCCTCGAAATTTGATACGGATCGCGGAGGAAGTCGGGTGAACCACATAGTAGCGATCTCAAATAGAGTAATCGGAAAGCACCTACACTTGGTGGCATCATTTGCTCTGGCTGAATCCATCATCCATTCATACCTCATTACATGTTGTCTGGGGTCAGTCTTTCCTTCGTATGCAGGAATGGTTGGCATGCTAAACTTCTTAGGGTAGGCCGCTTGTAGCACAACATCCGTGAACGGAGTATGACTTCTTGACACTCCCCAATCGTCATTTGATAAGCCCTGATTTTCTTTCATCAGTTGCCTGATCATGGCTGTCAGATCGGGTGTCTGTATGGAAGCTGGGAGGTTGGAGTCAGTTCTACGCGCCTGTCCATGCTGATGCCTCCTTTCCTGGCGATCTGCCAATCGTGCATCATGAGGTTCAACATTGTTAACATCTTGATGATCTGGAGCTCCCTCCTCCATCTGTACTCCGGTTCGGAAGTTTCCAGTTCTGGCTTGGTCGCGGTCTCCTACTGTTCGGGCAGCAGCATCTGCCCTTGCAGCTTCAGTCTTACGGCGTCTGCGCCTGGGTGGCTCATCAGAAGAAGTTGAGCTGTCAGAAGAGGAATAAGCAGCTGGATTGCCCCCAGCATTCTGTTGCTGCTGTTGAGTGAGTTGTGCCATCAGGTTGGCATTAGTTTGCATCTGTTCTCCCAGTTGTCTCCTGCTTTCCCTAAGTTCTCTCATCAAGTCGTTGAACTCCACTCTGGTGACAACTGGAGTCTGTTCTTGAGCGGCAATCCCTGCACTCGGGATCGCTGGTTGATTGCTAGGTCCTGCTTGTTGCACGCTAGCAGTCTCTCGGGCATCCGCATTAAGAGAAGCTGACCTGGTACGTGGTCTTGCCATTGTAGAGTTATTGGTATGAACTCTGAGTAGAATCAGCGGATGTTCTATCAGTAAGTCGGATCTTCTTTGGGGGATTTGCTCAATCCAGTAGCTTCAAAGCAGATCCTTGAGGTCTGAGAATTCGATTCTCAGTGAAAGCACCAAAGTGTTAGCACCAAAATTGGTCACTAACCTCGTTCAGAAAGATTGTGTAGAGATATAAGTGATGAAAGCAAATTAAACAGAGAAGACAATGCTAATTTAAATGCAGAAAGTAAGAACACCAAATTTATAGTGGTTCAGCGTAATTGCCTACGTCCACTTTGTTCAACTTTATTGATTCCCTTTATGGTTGATTACAAATACAATTCGTGAATCAAATGCTTAAGTGAAGTTGTTGAGTAGAGAAGATGAGTCTTGAAAATGGCGGAGTCTCCCCGGTGTCTTCTCTCCAAAAAAGGATCCATTTCACTGTGACCCTGCCCCTCTATTTATAGGCAAAGATGGGCTGGACTTCCCAAGCGGGCTTGTTAGCCGAACGTTCGAGCCCAGGCGCTGCGTGCCGAACCAGGTACGCCGAACGCTTCTGTGCCGAACGGTCCTTCCCATGCCGAACGGTCCTTCTCATGCCGAACGGTGCTCCTGATGTATGGGAAGTGTAAGGTGATTGCAGTGAAGCCGAGCGTATCTCCCTTTGAAGCTCTTGACCATCCAATGTACGTAGTTCGAACGCTCTCGTTGCCGAGTTATCCTACCGCCGAGCTCCACTGACGCCGAGTGCCTCTGAATGCCGAGTACCGTGGGATGCCGAACACTAGTTGACGCCGAGCATAGGTTGTTGCCGAGTGCCCTCCTTGACGCCGAATGCCCTTACGCCGAGTAGTCTTGACGCCGAGTACCTTGTTATGCCGAGCAGTCTTGACGCCGAGTACCTTGTTATGCCGAGCAGTCTTGGCGCCGAGTACCTTGTTATGCCGAGCAGCCTTGACGCCGGACACTAATGGATGCCGAGCACACTTTTTCGCCGAGCGCTCATGGATGTCAGTTGCTTCGCCGAACACTCCTGGATACCAAGTGCCTCGCCGAACACTCTTTGATGCCGAGCACTGATTGCCGAGTACTAGTTGCCTGGTCAAATCCCCAGGAAACACGAATAGGTTGAGAATCAAGCATTCTCAACGAAAGCACCAAAATGTTTGCACCAAAAGTTAGCACAAACACCCAATAGAATCTTTGAAGAGAAATAAATGAAGAATATAAAATGAAAATAGAGGAATTAAGCAATTTAATAGAAGAAAATCAAGGCAAGAACACAAATACAATGATTTGTAGTGGTTCGGCGTTGTTCGACTACGTCCACTTTGAATAGATTGCTTTATTAATCACGTTGTAAACTGAGTACAATAGGGATCGGATGAAAATCCTTAGTTACAATAGAGTACACAGAAACTAGCAGCATAAAGGTCCCAAAAATGAACAACCAAGCCCGTATTTATAGATGAAGATGACAAAATATCTCCCTGAAAATTCAGTAGTTGAACCTCTAGAACCATATGGACCCATAGGATGGATTGCATGGCCCAAATCCCAAAGAATAGGGATAGCTACCGATCCCTATTTTGGAGGAATTTGGTGGTGCGATCCCTATGGTAGCTTCCCAATGTTGAAACATGCTTAGCCTCCAATTTTCATGCCAATTGGACTTGTAGAACTTGAGTTATGGCTTGATCTATGCTTCAATATGAATTGCCTTCTGATTTCAGCTGATCCCTATTGAGGGAAGAGGGCCAATATCTCTTACTCCATTCTTTTGAGGTGCGATCCCTTGGTAGGCTCCCTAGGGTCCCCACATCTTGCTCACAAAATTTCATAAGCACCAGACTTATGGTTATTGAGATATTAATCGTTTTCTATTGAACTGCACTTGCTCCCTAAAACATACCGATCCCTATGTTGGAGGTTGATTATAGCCGATCCCTCCTATATGTTGAACTATATTCCATACTTCGAACATTCTGCATTGCATATCTCTTAACTCCATTCAATCACGGCTTCATATTACCATCTATACTTGACTTTTGAACCCCACAATCATCGCTCTGGACATACTGGCCTTGATGCCAGTCGAATCTAACTTGTCCAATCAGTTCGAATACAGCCAGATCAAAATGCTGGATAACAATAATTATAATTGTTTAGATACAATGTTTTATTATATTTTTTTTATATTATTAGTTAAGGACGATTCTAATATGCAAGTGATATTATCACAAAATTATTTTGGTTATATGTATGAATGTATATACTGATTAAAACAATGTACATTCATATCTATAATGGCTGAACTCAAAAATAAAATAAAATCAATTTTTTATTATTATTTAAAAGTATATACATATATATTATAAATATATGCTTTTATATATATAGTTTATAATTTAATTACTTCATCATACATTATATAAATATGTTATATAAATTTTATATATAGTGTATTATACATATATTGTTTTCAACTGTAGTAAAATAATATATATATATATATATTATTCAAATATTATTTATGTTATTTAATTACATAAATTAAATATGTTAGTGTGTGTGTGTGTGTACATTATAAAATTATGTTTCACATTTTATAAAATAATATTATTGAAAAATATATACTCGCTAAAAAACTAAAAGACATTTTTTTTATTATTTAAAAATATTCTAAATATAGGCCAAAAAACATTAATTAATTAAAAATTATTTTTAAACCATAAAATTATGAAATAAATTTTCTAAGTATAAAATATTATTTCAATATTTACTGGAAATTTATATTTTGATATTATGTTTCAAAATGATTTAATATTAATATTATAAATCAAAATAGTACAAATTAATTAAAAATAATATTTAAAATTACAAAAAGAATTATGTGTCATGCGTAAGACTAGGTAAATATTTTTTTTATTAAAAATATTTTGTGCATTTATAAGCAGTAATTTATAATTTTAATATTTTATTATACATTTATAAACAAGTAATTAATATTATATATATTAAAAAAAGTATTTACATGTGCATATATATATATATTATTTTCGTTTTTTCAATAAAAAATTAATTATTCAATTTTATATTATTTTTTAATTGGTATATTTATGATTGATTTAAATATATTCACATAATTATATATGTATATATTTAATGTTAATATTTCATAATTATGTTTATACACACACACACACACCAGTATGCAGGCACGTCCGAAGGATGTGTGCATAGATAAATGTCAGCAAAGCTGGAAATGAGGTAAATTTTGGGTTGTTCTACATTATTCTCTTATTTGTTCATTCAGAGGTTTGTAAATGTAATGTGCATAAGGGAAGCACTGTAAAAGCGAAGTTTGTTATATAAACGTGTTGAACTACAACTCAAATCAAATAGAAAAATTAATATTTCCATGGTTGTTATAGTTTTTGACAATAGAGTATGCAAAACCACTAACACATCATGTCATCTTGCATTGCAGCAAAGCATATATAAGTATATAATAAGCAAAAAGGAAAGGACATTGTTGTTCTTCGTATTTTACCTGCAGAAACATATACGAAAGTAGTAAGTGTAAATGTTTTGTTTTATGGATAAAAGCATGATGGAAATGCAAGGACAGACATCTTAAATTAGAAGGATTAAAAAATACTTTAAAAGGTCACGTTGTTTCAGTGAGTGAAAAAGTATTACATAACAGGGTATAAAGAAAGCATTCATAATATGTATTGTAAGTATAATCTCATATTTGCAATGTTGTTAAATATAGGAATTTTTGAATCTTTTTCTGCTACCTTGGAAAGATAGTGGAAGCCTGCAACTTTTATCCTTTTTTGCAGCGTCAAATCCAAAAACCGAGGATCAGAATTGAAAGTGTGAGGTAGGAATTGATGGGAGTATTAAATATATTCATTTTTTGGATAAGAAGAGGATATGGCAATATGGACCTGAAATATTTATTGGGCCTCATATAGTGCCTGTAGGAAAAAATTCACCCGAAACACTCAGAGGATGCATGACAAATGAATAAAAAGTAAGTTGGAGAAATAAAAGTGGATAGTGATATACAACAGATATTAACATGTTTGTGACTTTAGCAGGTTGCAAAATGATGTGCATAAAGTAGAGCAATAATTTAGTTCAATATTGTTGTTGCATGTGTTATGGTAATCGATAAATGTAGTGGTAGAAATAGTTATATGAATAGATATCGTTTTCCCTCTTCCTTTATCCGGGTTTGAGACCGGCATCTACTTTTAGAAAATTAGGTAGATGGTGGAATTAAAAACGTTAGAAGAGATTTCATGATGTATTGTTGAAACATTAGTTGGTAATTATGTTGTTAGAGAAGTAAAATGTCGGAGGAGAAATAGTTGAACAATGTGAATAGTGGACCAATTTTGCATATGTCGAAAAATCCCTTATGTAAAGTAAAGTTAAAATTAGTTCATAATTTGAGAACACGTTAACAAAACATCCTTGTAAACAACATTTCTAGTGTGTGTGCCCGTTTTACATAAATCTTAAAAGGAAAAGCACAAATCAAAGTACACAGCACCTCATCTACAATCAAAGCTTTCCGTATGAAAACGAAAAAGTTGGTTTCAAAGTTGATCAAACGCTTTCATCCTATAATTAAACTTGGTAATGAGTAAATGCTACACGTATACTGATAATAGCATAATATCAAATTTCAAAAGAATATAAAGACACAATCCCTGTAAATACTCTAAAGCATAAGAAATTTACTAAAATCATATGCCACATATGATTTTTAAATAATCTAGATTAATGTTTGAATGAAAAGATATGAAAGCCGAAAATTGTCGCCTTTTATGGACTTCAACAGATAAAAGGTGCGAGTTAAACTATGAATTAAACCTAGACATTCAATATATCATGAGCAGAAACCTTAATAACTTTATAAAAACAATAAAGGCGGATCTGACTTTGCAACAACTATAGTCGATGATATTTAGAGGATACAAAAGGAATATCAAAATAAGCGCTTGATAAAAATTATCAGATGAAAAAATTACACCATTTATGATTAATTGACGGTGAAAATATTAAGTAGTTCCATATGTGAAGTTGGAAACTTAGGTGATGTAGTTTGGTAGTGATGGCGGTTTTAGGCGGCTATGGCGGTTGTTGCTAGCATTAAAATCATATCTTAATATGCAGTTGTCCCTCATGCATGTCATAACTAACATTTTTGCATTATTCTCCATGAAAAATTATATAAAAAATAAAGCATAGCGTTGACAATTTTAGTTGACAATTTTAGTGGTAACCCAAATCATGCAATAAATGTTTTTTTTCTTTCATTGCATAACATTCACAGTTTAAGTGGTAACCCAAATCATGCAATAAATTTTTCTTTCTTTCATTGCATAACATTCACAGTTTTAGTGGTAACCCAAATCATGCAATACATTTTTCTTTCTTTCATTTAAAAAAGAAAAAAGAGAAATAACTGATAAATTCAAGCCTGCTTAATGCAGATCGTCGGGAATACTTTTTTAAACTAAATCCTAAAGTAGTTTGTTGATGGATATACTAATCACTAATATTTGTGCCTCAATAATAAAGAGTAGTACCTTTTGTAAATCCACTATTCCATGCACGGTGCATGGATAAAAGTTGTATTTGATGAAAATCTGGCTAGTTGCTTATCGATAAATGAATATAAAGATAACCTAAGACTAATATTTCAACTGCAGTAAAAGTATGACCTAATGGTAAATTAAAAAGCGAATGGTCAATTAGATAATAGTAATAAAAGTAATGTAACTTTTATTTACATAAATGGGTGACATTAACCAGTTTGCAATCTATGTACCCTGGTTGCGATATCAATCAGCTGTTGAGGATAACTGAACTCATTGTTGATCTTAGCAGAGGCAGTAAACCTTGAATGGGAAGAAATAAAGGCATGGGATTAGTACTTCTTAGTGGTTTGATAGTTTTGATTGCATGGTCAGATTCTACGATGATACATGAAATACAGCTAATAGATTTGACAACGGTTATGAAATACAAAATAAGTGTAGAAACAATTAGTTAAATTTGTATTGGAGAAATGAAGTATACAGAGTCAAACCAGTCGCATATAACTTTCTTATTCAAGCTCATACTGGATGTGGGCACACAAGCATTGGGCCAAGCCCATACATCTTATTTTTACAATATAAGTTCTGTATTGTACAGTATATATACGTGCAATGCATCAAAGCATTTATAATATACAAAAATACATTTGCTTATCTACTTTATCAATAAAATCAAGAACATTTCATTTCTTCAACTTGGTATCAGAGCACAAAAATTTGCTTAACAGCAAGTGCTTCGCCAATCTTTCATCATAAATCATATCTCATTAGAAAAATCTAATCATCTGAGATTTAAGTTACACAGTTTAACAACTGTGCACAGAATTTGCAAGAAATTCATCATTTGAGTATTGTGCCTTGCCAAGAAGAGGTGCATCAGAAGAATTTCATCATATTTCCACCCCTTTGGCTGCATCAGTATCATCAGAAAAGTCAAGATTCAGATTATCTCACCTGAAGTGCCATGCCAAGAAACCAATTGTCAAAAACCAGTCATTATTCAGTCAGTTTCTGGCTGCACTTCCTCCATCTGTTAGGTAACATTTCATATCATCATCATTTCTTGTTCTGGTATCTTCAAATATGGCTGAAGAAAATGATGATAATGCCATCTCTCCCACTTCTGCATCAAAATCCACTCAAACTCATTCCAATGCCACACAAGAACTGCTCAAAACCATCATTAAACCACAAAGCCAGATTATCACCACCCCACTAGATGAGACCAATTATCTACTCTGGAAATTCCAGGTAGAAATAGCAATTAGAGCATATGGTCTTCAGGAATATGTTCTTGGGACACTAAATATTCCACCAAGATTCACTACAGATGCACAAGGCAAGTTAGTTGATAATCAAGAATATGTAGTTCATGAAAGGCAAGATAGTTTAGTCAGTTCTTAGTTATTATCTTCAATCACTGCAAGTCTATTACCACAATTAATTGGTTGTAAAACAGCCTATGAGATATGGCATACAATAGAGCAAGTCTTTAGTTCACAATCTACTGCAAGAATTATGCAGTACAAAAGACAACTGCATAATCTAAAGAAAGACAGTTTATCCATGAGAGAATACTTGTCAAAATCCAAAACACTATGTGATCAGCTAGCATTAGTAGGACATAGTGAAAGTGATACTGAACAAATAATGTCATTACTAAGTGGGTTAGATAAAGAGTATGAAGCAATTATGGCTGTAATATCATCAATAGAGAAATTGCCAACTCTACAACATGTTCATTCTATATTACTTGCACATGAAGGAAGATTAGAGCAAAAAACCAACAAGTCTGGAGTACTCAGCAAATTATATCACTAATAATAGAGAAAGAATCAAGAAAGAAACTACAGTAATAAAAACCAGTCAAGCAATAGTCAAAGAGGTGGACGGAACTATAAATTCAGAGGAAGAGGTGGTAGATGGAGAAATACAAACAACAATAATAGACCTAGGTGTCATATCTGTGAGAAGTATGGTCATATAGCAAGCAGATGCTATTTCAGATTTGATGCTAACTATACACCATCCCAACAGAATGTTGCCAATTCAAGAATGCATAATCCAAGTGCAAACATGGTGAATACTCAACAAGAATGCAAGGGTCACTCAGAGAATGCAGTCAATGACATAGCAAAAGTGGAAGACATAAAAGATGACTGTTGGTATCCAGATTCTGGAGCAACCAATCATGTTACAAACAATCTCAGCAGTTTAAATCTTGGGAACAAGGAATATAGAGGTAAACATTTATTATACATGGGCAATGGTAAATCAATTCATATTATACACTGGAAATGCAAGTATTAAAGGTGCCAGGCAACTCTACCTTAATAATTTACTGAGGGTTCCTTTAATATAAAAAATTAACGAGTGTCTCACAATTTTCACAAGATAATAATGTATATTTTGAATTTCACTCAAAGCATTGTTTAGTAAAAGATGTACTAACAAATGAAATTCTTTTGCAAGGTAGAGAGTGTAAGGTATTATACAAATTTGATGTTGCAAAATCAAGACATTCTGAAAGTAAGAAAAACTGGTGTAATATGTCTGAAACAAAATCAGTTGAAAGTTGTAATAGCTATGATGTTTGGCATTCTAAATTGGGACATCCCAGTATGAAATTGTAAGACATGTCTTGAGTAAAGATAATAATATTCACATTGAAAATATCCCTTCATTCTATACCTGCACCTATTGCCCAATGGGCAAGGGTCACAAACTTGCATTTCCAGATTCAAAAAGTAAATATGATAAACCATTAGAACTTGTTGCTACAAATCTATAGGGACCAGCCCCAATATCAACTGATTATGGTTATATATATTACATCTCATTTATTGATGCATTTTCTAGATATGTATGGATTTATTTTCTAAAATCAAAATCTGAGACATGCAATGCAGTAATGTAGTTCATAGCAAATGCTGAAAAGCAAATAAATTGTCAAGTAAAAATTATGTAGACTGATGGTGGCAAAGAATTTTTACCACTCAAAGAATCTTTTCAAAGGAAAGGAATAAGTCATAGGACAACATGTCTACATACCTTTGAGCAAAATGGTCTCATTGAAAGGAAACACTGGCATATTGTAGAGAGTGGACGATCTCTTCTTGCACAAGCATCTCTATCCCTGAAATTCTAGCCTGATGCTTTTTCAACAGCTGTATACCTCATCAACAGATTACCAACTAAAGTATTGAAACTTAAAAGTCCAATGAAGGTACTGACAAAGATCAAGCCAGACTATCAGGGACTAAAAATATTTGGATGCCTGTGCTTCCCCTATCTAAGTCCTTACAAGACACACGAGTTAGAATTCAAATTAGCTCTATGTACATTTTTGGGATATGCAACAGATCATAAAGGGTATAAATGTCTTGATAGTAATGGTAGAATGTACATATCAAGACATGTGATATCCAATGAATTTGAATTTCCATTCAGCAAATCAGAAATCAAAACAACCAAAAAAATACATAACCAAAAAAGTATTCTATACCTCCAACACCTGAAGTGATTATACCAGTTGAAAGTCAAATGACTCATGAGAAAGATTGTGTTGGTCAACAACACACAATGCTCAGGGATGGATCAAGTCATGAGCAAGAAGAAGCATCTAAAGGTTCATGTCAGTCGCCACAGTAAGGTAGCACCAGTCAATCAGGTCACTACCAAATATTAGATGATTCCCAATCATCTAATACTCAGTAGGAAATCACAGTGGCTAACAGAACTCAATAGCCTACTCCTGCAAATACTGGTCACCATATGATAACAAGATCAAAGAGTGGTATATTCAAACTAAAGATATACAATGCAGAGCTGACTAGTGAGGAACTTAGCCCTTAGCAATACAAAATGAAAAGTGGAAGACAACCATGAAAGAAGAATATGATGCATTGATAAGAAATAAAACCTGGGATCTTGTTCAATTACCAGAACACAAAAATATTATAGGGTGTAAATGGACTTACAGGCTAAAGAAAAATCCTGATGGTACAATTCTAAAATACAAGGCAAGATTGGTGGCCAAAGGATATTCACAACAAAGTGGCTTTGATTTTAATGAGACTTTTTCACCAGTTGTGAAACCATCCACCATTAGAATTATACTAACTATAGCCTTGTATAAGAGTTGGACCATTAAACAATTAGATGTAAATAATGCCTTTTTAAATGGTGTATTGCTGGAGGAAGTCTACATGGAACAACCACTTGGATTCAAACAACAAGGCAATGAGGGACTGGTGTGCAAACTGAACAAAGCAATCTATAGGCTCAAACAAGCACCAAGAGTGTGGTTTGACAAGTTGAAATCAACATTAGCTAGGCTTGGCTATATCTCAACAAAATCTGACAACTCCCTTTTTACTGAAATTTCCAGTAATACTGTTACTTATATATTAATTTATGTTGATGATTTTATAATTACAAGTAACAGTGAGATGGAAATCGGCAGAGTCACACAACATTTGAACAAGGAATTTTCAATTAAAGACTTGGGAGAATTTGTAACATCCCCTATCTAGAGGCCCAAAACTAAGCGCTACAGATGCTGCAGTCATCTATAGTATTAGCTTCCGGCGATTAAATACGGCTATGTTGATGGTATCTATAATATCAGAAGCACTTGAATATGAAACAAAACACAAATTTCAAAACAACTTTTTTTTATTACATTCAAAACAAATGTTCCATATTCATTTCACATAATCTCATATTCATTCCAGGCACAAATCAAATGTACTTATTACAAAATACGCCAAGAGCGGTATATGAAGATACCCTCTTGGATGATCAGAGTTATATAGTCATAAATGACTTAATACAAACACAGTAGAAATACAACAAAACATAAAACTGCAACTCCTAAATAGCTATCTGTTTGCCTCATGCATGCCTCCGGTAGCCTTATTCGTCATCCTACTAAACCTGAAAAAGACCTTAACCCCTCAGCCTACTCAAATTAATTTTGAGCATCGGAGATTTTAAGGGGAAAACATAAACATCGAGTCAGACATAAAGCCTGGTGTGAATAATAGTATACATCCCGGTTTAATATGTTAAGTGAGACCACGCCGCTTAGCGGAACGGATTTCCCCTCACTAACATCCTTTTAAAACATATCTTTACAAAACCTTTTCCTGCAACCAAAACTGGTTAAATACTGCAAAGCAATTTATTATGTAAACATACATAAATATCAGGTAATAATGAACTATCTATTCAAAGATATAAGTTTTGTTTGGATAACTTTTAACCTTTGGCTGACTCGGGCCTACCAGACAATATAATCAAAACTAATTTAACACTTGTTAGCTATTCGTCTTTTGGACTATCTATCCTTAACAATCTGTTAAACACTTCACTTCTTGACGGTCTGTCCTTAACTATCTGTTAAATACTCCACTTCTGGACGGTTTGTCCCTAACTTAATCATCTCCCAGGTCTTCCTAATCCTAATGGTTTTTCGGGCTCACCAACCTATCTGTATACAAACATATATTCCTTTCGACGTGTAATCATAATTTTAGTCTACCTATGACCAAACCCCACACACTGGAATTTTGGACAACAATTAGCCGGGGCTAATAGCTAATGTATAGGGCTCGATCCTATACTAGTCCCATCTGGTATTCTAATATCTTAGTCATTTTCACTTAAGGATCCCCTCCCATAATTTTCCTTGAAAACATTTTCAAAATGATTTAAAACCTTCAAATCAAATTCAACAAGGAAAATATATAATCTTTGTGCTTTACTCAAAATCACATTACCATGTTATATATATCTTCTTTACTCAAACCTTAGTTGATGAAAACATTTAAACATTTGAAAGTACCACTTTCTACTTTTGAAAACATCTCTTTCAAAACCAAACGAAACCCTTTAATTTTCTAAGCCCAAAAGGCCAAACCTTACCATTCGAAACCAATCATCAAACCTTTCGAAGCTATTGAAACCATTCCTTTTGAAAGCAATAAACTTTAGACATCCTACTTTAAAAACAACTTAAAACATTGCCTTAGAAAACCTTTGGAAAACCTTCCATTTAAACCTTCTGAAACCATTCAAAGCAAACGTTTCAAAATCATTGAACTCAAACCTTTCGAAACCATTGAACTAAACCTTTCAAAAGCATTGAACTCAAACCTTTCGAAACCATTGAACTCAAACCTTTCAAAACCATAGAACTCAAACCTTTCGGAACCATTGAACTAAACCTTTCGAAACTATTAAACTCAAACGTTTTAAAACCATTGAACTCAAACCTTTCGAAACCATTTAACCTTTTAAAACATAAACCTTTCGAAGGCTCACTGGGTTCAATTTAAAACATGTGGAAAACCTTTTTTAAAAACCTTTCGACTACATTGGAAGCAACCTTTCGACTTTGTTGAGGGATCTGCTTCGAAAGCTTTGGGTTAAACTTCAATTATAAAACAAGGGTAAAACATCTAAGTCGAATGCTTTCTTTCGAAAGCATGGAGAAGCGGCTGGTTTATTAAAACTGGTAAACCTTTCAACTTTGTCGGAAGGTTCAAAACATAACAATAAACCAGCGGTAACCTTTCAACCTTGTCAGAAGGTTTAAAAACTTTATTTTAAATATTTGACCTGGTCGAAAGCGACCAAGTCGAAAGCTCTTATTCAAAAACAAAGCAGGGGACTCTTTTGGTTTATAAAACAAACATACTCCAACCTCTTTAGCAACTGACCTTTCGACTAAGTACCCTTTGACCTTATCCAATTCATTACGTACCAAGTAACTTGGTACCATATGCATTGGTTTGACCTTGTCAAGTGCTATAACCTTTCGAGTTTGTCGGAAGGTCTGGATCGGAAGGTTTGATGCCTAAAATGGCTGGAACATTCTAAAAGCATGATTTCTTTGTTTTTAACTTTAAAAAGATAACTTGTCAACTAACCTGCCTTTGTTTGTCAAATTCTCATTGGTTAATAAATACTTTTCAGAAAAATACTACCACTAATTTCAGAATTAAATAATAATTTTATTTTATAAAATGCCCCTTCTCCTTAATTAAATATATAAAACATTTAAGTCCCATACCTTAAATAATTTTATATATTCAACAAAATACTTAGGAAAAATGTGGGAAAATCCCAGAAAATCTATTTTAAATGTTTTCCAACATATAAAAATTTCAAACCCAAATAATTATTATTTTAGCCGTAAATAATTTATAACCCAATAAATCATTTTCTTCACTAGAAAATTAATATCAAATACACATAAATTCAGAAAATTATGAAAATTGGATCTCTAAAATATCATTTTGGACCTATATTTAAATTTTCAAGGCATTTGGATGTCGTTTAATAGGGTTTTTATATCAAACATTTCATAAATACTAATATGAACTTGCATAATTCACCAACAAGCAAATATATAACTTTAATCATCAAAACATGGCATATACTTCCAAAAACATTTTGGATCTAATCTTAAAACCGAAAACCATAAGAAAATGGGATATGGTAATTATTCACCTTAGCTTTGAGATTAAAAGATGTGAGATTTGATGTTGAATTAATTGATTATCTTCCTTCTCTTGAATCCTAGCTTTATCTTCGTCTTGAGAACAATAATGGTGGCCGGCTTTAGATGTTTTTAGTTTGCTAAAATGAAATGAACGTGAGTTTCTTTTCTTAAGGGTTTAGGGTATAAGCCTCTCCTATTTCCCATATTGCCCTTCCTTATTTCCTAACACATTTGTTTATGTCATCTTATTTGATTTATATTTAACATGGCACGACTACCCTTAGTATAATCAAATCTCAACCCATTAATCTTCACATTTTTTTATTTAATTTAGCTAATTAAATATTCTAAATAATGTTATAAAAATATGGGATGTTACAGACTCCCCACCTTAAAAAAATTTGCCCTCGAAGTTACTATAAGGCACACATAAAACAATCAAAGGTAAAACATACCATCAAACAAATCAGGGTAAGCCTCTCTAATCCTGCTCTCAATTTCCCAAGTATGGTCTCTTGCATCGTCACTCCACTGGACTTTCACTAATCTGACCATCTTGTTCCTCAACTACTTTTCATCTCTCTTGACTATCCGGACAGGCTTCTTAACAACAGTCAAATCCGGCACTACTACTAAATCTTCTAACACTGTAGGTGCTATAGTGGTCTTCGGGTCCCTAACACACTTTCTAAGATGAGAAATATGGAAAAAATTATGGACTCTTGCCAAATTATTCGGTAACTCCACTTTATAAGCAAGTTTCTCGATCCTCTCAACAATACGGAAGGGTCCAATGAATCTAGGTGCTAACTTTCCTGACTTTCCAAATCTAATCACACCTTTCATCGGTGAAACCTTAATAAACACATAGTCTCCAACAGAGAATTCCAAGTCCTTCCTTCTTCTTTCTGCATAACTTTTCTGCTTAGACTGAGCTTCCTTCATCCTAACTCGGATCAACTCAATCTTCTCTGCGGCTTCCTTTACTAAATCTGGACCAAGAACCAATCTATCTCCGGTCTCTAACCAACATACGGGAGATTTTCATGGTATTCCATACAAACTTCAAATGGTGCCATCCCAATACTAGTCTGATAACTGTTGTTATATGCAAACTCAACTAGATGAAGATGGTCTTCCCATGATCCCCCGAAATCCAATACACAAGCTCTTAACAAATCCTCCAAGACTTTGTTAACTCTTTCTGTTTGCCCATCAGTCTGTGGATGGTAAGCGGTACTCATGTTGAGCTTGGTTCCTAAAGCTTCCTGTAGACTCCTCCAGAACTCACAAGTAAACAAAGAATCTCCATCACTGACAATACTACTAGGAATTCTGTGCAGTCTAACCACATTCTTTATAAACAACTTCACCAGACTAGGTGCCATCCTATTTGACCTAACGGGAATGAAATGGGCACTCTTGGTCAATCTATCTACTATGACCCATATACTTTCATTCCTTCTATTAGATCTTGGCAACCCATCAATAAAATCCATAGAGATAGAATCCCACTTCCACATCGGAACATCCAACGGCTGAAGCAATCCGCTCGATTTCTGGTGTTCAGCCTTTGACTATTGGAAATTCAAGCACTGCTTAACACATAAACCAATGTCCCTTTTCATACGTTCCCAAAAGAAACTTCTCTTCATATCTTGATACATCTTCGTTCCTCCTGGATGGATAGTGAACTTCGAACGATGGCATTCATCCAAAACTTCTTTCCTCATGTCCCTTACGTTCGGAACACACAACCTTCCTTTCTTTCTTAACCATCCCTTCTGGTCAAGATTGAAATTCTTTAAGTCGTCGCTCTCTGTTCCTTCCCTTAACTTTCTGATCCACTCAGCTAAAACTGGATCCTTCTCTTGTTTAGAAGCTATCTTCTCAATCATTATTGGTCGAACTTCTACACAAGACATTACAACACTTCCTGCACTAGAACCTGCCTCGGATCTAAAATGCACTCTACAAGCTGACAATGCCTCCAAGTCTTTCCACTCAGTAATCATAACCAATACCGCATTCTGATGTTTCCTGCTAAGTGCATCCACTACATTGTTTCCTTTTCCGGGTCTGTACTCAATTCCAAAATCATAAGCAATAATAAACTTCAACCATTTCTGCTGTCTCATGTTCAGCTCCTTCTGAGAGAACAAGTACTTCAATGACTTATGATCTGTATAAAGCTCAAATCTCTCTCCCAACAGAGAATGCCTCCACACCTTTAAAGCAAATATAACGTCATCTAACTCCAAATCATGCATGGGGTATCTAACTTCACGTGGTCTGAGCTGTCTGGAAGCATAAACAATCACTTTACCACTTTGCATCAACACAACTCCCAATCCAGTTCCACACACACCAGTATAAACAACTAAATCTTGATTCCCCTCCGGAACCACCAACACCGGTGCATGGGTTAATAAGTGTTTCAAGGTCTGGAACACTTCCTCACACTTATCAGTCCATACAAATTTCACATCTGTTTGCGTAAGCTTAGTCATCGGTGCAGCTATCCGTGAAAAATCCTTTATAAACCTTCGATAATATCCAGCTAATCCAAGAAAGCTCTTTATTTCGGTCACCATCTTGGGTCTCTTCCAATTATTCACCGCCTCAATCATGGTCGGATCTACAGACAACCCTTTCCCTGAGACTACATGACCAAGGAATTTCACTTTCTTCTTCCAAAAATGGCACTTCGAAAACTTAGCCTTCAACCGATGCTCCCTCAACGTCTCTAGCATAACTCTAAGATGAACTTCATGCTCCTTTTCATCCTTAGAGTATATCAGAATATCATCTATGAAGACCAGCATAAATCTATCCAAGTGCTCTCTGAAGATCCGGTTCATCGGATCTACAAAGAATGCTGGTGCATTAGTTAGTCCGAACAACATAACTAACAATTCGTACGATCCATAGCGGGTCCTAAACGCCGTCAACGGTATACTATCTTCTGCAACTCTAAGCTGATGAAACCCGATAGCCAAATCCAGCTGAGAAAATATCTTCGCTCCACTCAGCTGGTCGAACAATCGTCATTCTTGACAATGGATATCGATTCTTTATCGTCTTCTCATTCAACTTACGATAATCGATACATAGCCTCAATGATTCGTCCGGCTACTTAACAAAAACTACGACAGCTCCCCTGGGTGAACTACTTGGTTGAATAAAACTCTTGCCTTTCAAATCCACCAATTGCACCCTCAACTCTCTCATCTCAGTGGGTGTCATCCTACTTGGTGGCCTACTCACCGGTTCTGTTCCCGATACCAAATCAATCTGAAACTCAATGGCTCGTTTCGGTGGCAATTCAGTTATCGACTCAAACACATCAACAAACTCTCTGACTACAAAGACTCGATGCAGCTCATCCTCCAACTCCATAATACCCAAGCATTCACTTCGCAATTGGGGTTCTCTACGTTATAAACTATCCGATCACTACAATCTGGGTGACTAAGTGATATTTTTCTATCATGGCAAAATATCCTAGCATCATATTTACTTAACCAATCCATCCCAAGGATAATCCCAAATCCCACAAAATCAAACACATGCAAACAACAATCAAAAGTATGATCTAGCAAGTTAAACTCTAAATGGTCACACCTCATCCCAAGTGTCGCACACCCTCCTATCGGATTTGCAACCCTTAAGGAAGTAACTAGATATGGGGGTTCTAGGTTAAGCTTATCTACCAAACATCAAGAAATAAAAGAATGCGATGAACCAATATCAAACAGAACGCTAATAGACATACCGTGAATCTGTAGCAAGCCTCCCAGAATAGCCTTTCCTTTCTCCTGCACAACTGGCTTGAAATTGCGGGCTCCAATGCATACATCTGTCCCTTTCCATCTTTAGCAGGCTCTTTGCATTAGTTCTTATAATGGCCGATCTGATCACAATTAAAGCATCAGATGTTCTTCTTCTCAATCACCTCCTTTCCTTTCTCTTTTCCTTTTCCAATTAACATTCATTAGCATAGTGTCCTTTTTTATCACATTTATAACAAACCACCTCAGCTTTTCCCTTCTTCTATGCTCCTCCCTTCTGAGCATTCTTCTTTTGGAAAAACTTTCTTTTTTGGCCTTGTCCCACCTGGGCCTCCTTCATTTTCTTCCTCAAACAAGCTAACGCCTCTTCCTGCCTCAATGCCATTTCTACCATTACATCACTTGGATCTCTTAAGTGCGGTAAGGTAGCACTTATCAACTCCGGCCTCAAGCCCCTTATAAACTTCTCATTTCTCTTGATCACCGTATCAACTAAGGCATACCCGTACCGGGCTAACTCTTCAAATCTTCTTGCATACTCTAGAACGAACATCTCCTCTTGTTCTAGTTCAGCAAACTTCCTAACCAATGCCGACCGTGCCATCGCCGACATAAACCTTTCTTGAAACCTTCTACTAAACTCCGCCCAAGTCACGATTTCCTCATCAACACCAGCTACAATAGTATTCCACCAAAATAGAGCAGCTCCTTGAAGCTGTCTCGAAGCTAATCTCCTCTTCTACTCGTCATTCAATCCTAGGTCAGCAAAGATTCTCTCATAATGTAGCAGCCAATTTTCCACCTCAATCGCATCTTCAGTTCCAATAAATGGCTTCCCTTCAAGCCTAGTATAGTCTCTGCTCAAGTTAGCGTAGTGGTTGACCATTAGAGCTTCCTGAACTCCTCCTCTAGCAGCATTCCCTCCGACAATTCCAGCTGCAATTCCAGCTTGCATCATGCTTATGAAGAACCGATACATGGCTCCCATATCCACTTGGGGAACCCCAGCACCAACAGTTTCAGCTTGAGCCTGACCTGGACCACTTCTAGCATTTGGTCGAGCATTTCCATTAGTGGTAGTGCTATCTCCTCCAAGATTAACTTTGCCTCTTCTTCCTTCCATATCTGTATTCAAGCTTCATGAGATACAGATGAATAGCCTAACTAAGATAGGAGTCTAAAGATATATCATATACTTATATATATAACAAATACAAGTACGTTACTATACCGTTATCCCATACCCCAATCTTAACTCTAATTACTAAGGATTACATTTTCAAAAACCATTTTAGTTAAAGTATTTCATAAACCATGCTCTGATACCAAGCTGTAACATCCCCTATCTAGAGGCCCAAAACTAAACGCTACAAATGCTGTAGTCATCTATGTATTAGCTTCCGGTGACTAAATACGGCTATGTTAATGGTATTTATAATATCAAAAGCACTTGAATATGAAACAAAACACAGATTTCAAAACAACTTTTCTATATTACATTCAAAACAGATGTTCCATATTCATTTCACATAATCCCATATTCGTTCCCAGGCACAGATCAAATTTATTTATTACAAAATACGCCAAGAGCAGTATATGAAGATTCCCCCTTTGGATGATCAAAGTTATATAGTCATAATTGACTTAATACAAACACAGCGGAAATACAGCAAAACATAAAACTGCAAGTCCTAAATAGCTATCTGTTTGCCTCATGCATGCCTCCGGTAGCCTTATTCTTCATCCCACTAAACCTAAAAAATACCTTAACCCCTCAGCCTACTCAAATTAATTTTGAGCACTGGAGAGTTTAAGGGGAAAACATAAACTTCGAGTCATACATAAAGTCTGGTGTGAATAATATTATACATCCCAGTTTAATATGTTAAGTGAGAACACACCGCTTAGCGGAATGGGTTTCCCCTCACTAACATCCTTTTAAAACATATCTTTGCAAAACCTTTTCCGGCAACCAAAACTAGTTAAATACTGTAAAGCAATTCATTATGTAAACATACATAAATATCAAGTAATAATGAACTATATGTTCAAAGACATAAGTTTTATTTAGATAACTTTTAACCTTTGGCTGACTCGGGCCTACCAGACAATATAATCAAAATTAATCTAACACATGTTAGCTATTCTTCTTCTGGACTATCTATCCTTAACTATCTGTTAAACACTTCAATTCTGGATGGTCTATCCTTAACTATCTGTTAAATACTCCACTTCTGGACAGTCTATCCCTAACTAAATCATCTCCCAGGTTTTCCCGATCCTAATGGTTTTTCGGGCACACCAATAACCTATCTGTAAAGAAACATATATTCCTTTTGGTATGTAATCATAATTTTAGTCTATCTGTGACCAAGCCCTACACACTGGAATTTTGGACAACAATTAGCTAGGGCTAATAGCTAATGTATAAGGCGCGACCCTATACTAGTCCCATATGGTATTCTAATATCTGAGTCATTTTCACTTAAGGATCCCCTCCCATAATTTTCCTTGAAAACATTTTCAAAATGATTTAAAACCTTTAAATCAAACTCAACAAGGAAAATATGTAATCTTTATGCTTTACTCAAACCTTAGTTGATGAAAACATTTAAACATTTGAAAGTACCTCTTTCTACATTTGAAAACATCTCGTTCAAAACCAAGTGAAACCCTATAATTTTCTAAGCCCAAAAGGCCAAACCTTACCTTTCGAAACCAATCATTAAACCTTTCGAAGCTATTGATATAATTCCTTTCGAAAGCAATAAAACTTTAGACATTCTACTTTAAAAACAACTTAAAACATTGCTTTAGAAAACCTTCCATTTAAACCTTCCAAAACCATTCAAAGAAAACCTTTTCGATACCATTGAACTAAACCTTTCGAAACCATTGAACTAAACCTTTCAAAACCATTGAACTCAAACCTTTCGAAACCATTGAACTAAACCTTTCGAAACCATTGAACTAAACCTTTCGAAACCATTGAACTCAAACCTTTCGAAACCATTGAACTCAAACCTTTCGAAACCATTTAACCTTTTATAACATAAACCTTTCGAAGGCTTACTGGGTTCAATTTAAAACATGTGGAAAACCTTTTTAAAAAACCTTTCGACTACATTGGAAGCAATCTTTCAACTATGTCGAAAGATCTGCTTCGAAAGCTTTAGGTTAAACTTCAATTATAAAACAAGGGTAAAATATCTAAGTCGAATGCTTTCTTTCGAAAGCATGGAGAAGCGGCTGGTTTTTTAAAATAGGTAAACCTTTCGACTTTGTCGGAAGGTTCAAAACAAAACAATAAAGCGGTAGTAACCTTTCGACCTTGTTGGAAGCTTTAAAACCTTTATTTTAAATATTTAACCAAGTCGAAAGCTCTTATTCGAAAATAAAGCAGGCGACTCTTTTGGTTTATAAAACAAACATACTCCAATCTCTTTGGCAACTAACCTTTCGACTAAGTACACTTCGACCTTGTCCAATTCATTACGTACCAAGTAAATTGATACCATATGCATTGGTTTGACCTTGTCGAGAGCTATGACCTTTCGACTTTGTCGGAAGGTCTGGGTCGGAAGGTTTGATGCCTAAAATGGCTGGAACATGCTAAAAGCATGATTTTCTTGTTTTTAACTTTAAAAATATAACTTCTCAACTAACCTGCATTTTTTTATCAAATTTTCATTGGATAGTAAATATATTTCAAAAAAATGCTGCCACTAATTTCAGAATTAAATAATAATTTTATTTTATAAAATGACTTCTTAATTAAATATATAAAACATTTATGTCCCATACCTTAAATAATTTTATATATTCATCAAAACACTTAGGAAAAATCTGGAAAAATCCCAAAAAATCTATTTTAATATGTTTTTCAATGTATAAAAATTCAAACCCAAACAATTATTATTTTAGCTGCAAATAATTTATAATTAAATAAATCATTTTCTGCACTAGAAAATTAATATAAAATCCACATAAATTCATAAAATTATGAAAATTGGAATCCATCTCTAAAATATCATTTCGGACCTATATTTAAATTTTCAAGGCATTTGGATGTCATTTAATAGGGTTTTCATATCAAACATTTCATAAATACTAATATGAACATGCATAATTCACCAACAAACAAATATATAACTTTAGCCATCAAAACATGGCATATGTAATGATCCCGAATTTTATATAAATTTAAATAGATAATTATTTAGATTTTTGAATAAAATTTGTATAATTAATTGATAAATTGATTGCGAGTTTCCCCGAATTAAAATAAATTCTGTATAAATCATTTAAATTTAAAATATTGTATATATATGTGAATGTGTATATATATATTTGGGCATATATGAGTAAATTTGAAATTATATATATAGATATATATTTGATTTGAATTTAAATCGTAAATAAATGGTTTAAAAATAAAAATACAAATTGTATAAGATAAAGTATAAAAAAATATAAAAGTATCCCATTTGTCAAAATTTAACAACAGATACAAATATAGAAATTATTTATATTACAAATCAATAAAAAAAATATATAGGATATAAAAGTATAAACTAAATACATTGAATAAAATTTAATAACATAAACTAAAATAGAAATTTATTTATATTATAAAATAATAAGATTTAAAGAAAATAAAATATATGTTAAATAATTTGAATTTCTAAATATATCTTACTAATTTGTAAACATAAGTGTAAAATCTAGCAAAAATTAAAATGGAAATTTATTTGTATTTTAAAATGACATTACGAAAGAAAATAAAAATAAAAATACATACGAGTGTGTAAACAAAATCAAATTGGATGTGAATAATAAAATGAAAACAAGTAAATAAAAAGAAAAAAAACAAACAAATGACATATGAAATGTAACTTGCAAATATGAAACAAAAACAAGAATATATATATGCATTAGCTTATCAAAGAAGACACTGGTTTAAATATCCATGTACAAATAAAATAGGATAAGTATATTTGTACAACAACAATTAATGTTAGCCACCGAAATCTCTCATCAGCCATCAAAAGAAAAAAATCTCTGATATGTTGTTCAACCAAATTATATCAACCTGTACAAAAAAATATTACTCTGTAACTTCATTTCATATATACATCAAACTCTTCATTTCAGTTTCGTCCATTCCAAACAAGAAAAATCTGGAGTAAACATCATTTTAAAACTCAAACAATAATTCAACTAAACAACAATACAAATTCAACCTGCCAGTTTACAATCTGTTTCAACACAAATGGGGCTCTGTTCTTCTTCCTCTGGAAACAATGTGAGTAAACATCACTTTTAAATCCTAATCTTTTTTATAACCTGATGCAAGTGATAAATCTTTATAGTTATGTTATGAAATGTTGGCATGAAAGTATATCAGTTATAGTTGATGTATATATATATTTGTATGCATGTCTGTGTTTGGATATAGGAGCCTCTGTTCTTGTTTTACAGATACAAAAACCTAATCAAAATTCAAATTCTCTTCCCCTAATCCCTTATAAACTACATTGTATAAAGGAATTATGTTTGAATTAACTAAATCTTAATTTTAAAAATATTTTTAAGAATGATTAGAAGGTAAGTTTTACTGGAAGGAAGAAGAACAGTAAAATTATTTTTTTTGTTCAAATTTCGATTGATTAAAATTTGGGTTTCGATTCCTTGATCCTGTTCGTTTAGACAAACCGTGAATTTTAAGATCAAAATTAAGATTTTTAGCGTGGTAGATCGTGGGAAATTTCGAGTTGATCGGAAATTGTAAATTGGTCAAATTCTG
This sequence comes from Allium fistulosum, assembly GCA_030737815.1. Taxonomy (NCBI): domain Eukaryota; kingdom Viridiplantae; phylum Streptophyta; class Magnoliopsida; order Asparagales; family Amaryllidaceae; genus Allium; species Allium fistulosum. The sequence goes on from CM060901.1 coordinate 643,071,521, forward strand.
ATGATCAGAGCAATGATAAATCTCGTGATCGAAGCTGGAGCACGCTTGGTGGTGGGGGAACTTCGGAAAAATATTGCTTGAATTTCTAAAGTGCCGTGGTGGCGCCACGGCATTGAACTTGGGTTTAACTAGCGTTTTTGTGGACTAAGTTCGAGTGGCTTCTACGTCGTCGCCAAGGAAATTGAGACGATCGGTCCAGGGGAGAAGTAGCGTAGGTCAGTGGAGCAGCTGTGGACGAAGCTGCATGGTCATGGTGGATAGTGGTGATCAGGCGAGATGTTTTTCGATGATAGTAGTTTGGTTCCAGTGGTTTCAAGTTACTCGATTTTGATACTCCGGTGATCTTGTCAATCTGGGTGGTCGGGCTGGGTGGCGATGTCATCGAGGATTAGTTGAGGGGATCGGCGATGGTAGGAAGTGGTTCCGATGACTGTGCACGATTGCACGTTTGTGTCAGTATTGATTGTTGGAGAGTTACTCGAGTCGTTACTCGAGTTAAGGGGTCGATTGCTTCGGGATTGTGATCGAGTGCGTGAGAGGGTTTCCTGATGCTTAAATCTACACTTAAGTTTAAACTAACTTACTGAAGAAAAAAAGGGGAAGAAGAAGAAGGAGTACAGGGATGGAACCCGGGGAAATAGGCAAGGTAACTCGGGTTTGACTCGAGTAAATCGGGTTTTAACCTGGGCTCGTTTTAATGCTAATTTTTTAATAGTATTAAATATAAACAGTTTTTACAAGATAAATGTTTTGACTTAAATCAATGACAAGGTGATTGAGAATATGTTAAGTAATTTTCATCAGAAATTTAAGATCTAATGGGAATTGAAATTAAGAAATTGTTTCAAACTTTAGTTAATTTGTTTTCATTTTAAATCTTAAATTTAAAATGAAATTAAGAAAAAAATTTTTGAAAGTAAATTGTTTTTAAATACCTTGTTAATGATAATTTGATCATTAATAAGAAGAATATTTTATCATTAAATAAATGAAGATGTAATGATTTTGTAATTATTAAATTAATTAAAATGGATAAATTAATGATTTGGATTAATCAAATAAGTAATTAAAGGTTTAAATTTATTAATTAAAGTTTGAGTTAATTAATTAAGGAACAAATAAATGTGTAATTAAGAACCATAGATTAGAGTGGATAATTAAGGCTTAGAAATTAATAAATTTTACTTAAGAATTCATTAAGTTACAATTAACACTTAATTAACTAACTAACTAGGAATTAATTAACGAGTTATTAATGGTTAATCAAATCTTAATCAATAATGATTAATATAAGTAAATTTCTTTAGAAAAGTAATTAAAGAAATTTTAATTGTTAATGAAGGTCATTAACTAAGATTGTTTAAATAATAAATTAATTGGATTAAATTAATTAATGATAATCATTTATGAAATTGTGCAAGTGTAACTACTATATGGAAGTAATTAAGAAATTATTTGTTCATTGAAATTAATTAAGAATAATTAATTAAGGAATAATTATTAATTAAGGGTTAATTAATGATTAATTAAAGGACAATTTATCAAATGTTTGGTAATTAATTGATTATTAAATTACCATAACTAGCAAATCCATTCATAGGAATTTATCTGATTTAAATTAATCAGATAATTAAATTAATCCTATTTATGGATATTTGAATTGTATTGAATGTTGAATAGTTGATATTCCCTGATCTGTGATGCTTTGTGATATATTCTGATTTGTGTGTGACCTATAATGTAGTTATTTATCTGGGATGAATGTAATTTTATTATCTGCAATATATATATCTGTGATCTGTGAATAAAAGATAAGCGTTATAGTTTATACCGCTTATCAAATATATGGTTGTATTTAATCTGTGATGATTTATTGATGTTGCACTACTGTGTGAAACCCCTGGACCACACTTTTACACACACAAATATGGATTTCATGTGGAAATCGGTTAAGTCACAGATGATTTAAATTTAATGTTTTTGAAATTGAAATTTAAATTTCAATTGATTTCGAAAATAGATTTGGGTTAAATGTTAAAGTTTTTGAAAAGAGGGTTCAAGATAAAAGTTATTATGAATAACTTGGTAAAGCTTCAAATTTAAATAATTTAATTTGAATTTGAATTCAAAATTTGGAATTGAATTCCATGCTTGGAAATTTTGGTTAAAGATGATATAAATGTATTTGTATGAATTTAAACCATTTTAAAAGTATGGTTTTGAGAATTTGAATTAACCCAAAGACTTTAACTCGCATAATGAATCAGATTTTCCGAAATGGAAACTATTTGTTTTCAAATAATAGAAGCTTTCATATAAGAAATGAAATTCCAATTTAATTAAAGGAATTTCAAGTTGAAATGGAAAATGATTTCCTGAATTATGAATAAATCTTTGTGAAAGGTTGTTAAACTTTGTTTTGAAATTGGAAAGGTGTATCTTTTGTATAAAAGATCGAAATGGAATTGTTTTGAAAGCTATCAATTAAATCTTTAATTTAAAGATTTAATGAGTTAATCTAATTGAAATAGAAATTGATTTGGAAAATCTATGAATAGATCTTTGTGAAACTGGGTGAACTTTGTGAGATAAATCTTTTTGTGTTAAAGATTAAAATGGTAATGTGTTTAAACCATTTGAAGAAAAGTTTTGGGTAATAAGTTGTGACTTAATTGAAATCCCAATATCCATATGTTTTTAAATATTATGCTCATTATTCGGTTTAGCCGGGAGAGGACCTTTGCGTCATATAACCCATTCCGAATAATGATACGTCGTATATGGATTGCATTGGAAGACCGGTGGTGAAGACCGGGTATTTTCGAAAATGAAAGGATAACCCGTTGATTGTCTCTGCACTGAGTCGCGCCGGTATAGAGATTTCCTAAGTGATGGGAAATCCGATCAGGATTGTGAATACCCGGATTGCAAGGGCTTCTTCGGAAGTGCCTTCGGTTCTGTTCGAACCCGGAACAGACTTGTATGGATGCGTGTCTGACACTACACTTTGAGATATAAAGCTGATTTCTTTCAAATACATTTCTGTTTGGTGGCGGAGATTTATTCTCTTAGCTTAACACCCTTCTCTGAGACGTACGAGCTCAGAGGTTATGTAGTTGAAGGTTATCAGTGATATACTCCTAATTTGGTAGTGTGGCATGCTAAGTGCTGCTGTGTGTTGGTGATCATTTGTTGATCAAAGCATGGCTTTCGTGTAAAGCGTAGCTTTATGGATGAGACCTCATCGAGCCTCACAGACCGGAAATGGTCGAAACAGGAAAGTGCGGCAAGGTTTCAGGGGTAGCTCCCGTAGGGTATGTCCATTCCTTCTGGAAAAAGGTGGTATCATGGTATGAAGCCCAGATATTTACCTATGTGGTTGCTCCAATCTCATTTACTCTGTGTGATTGTCGCTTTGTGATCGAGACCTCGGATAAAGGTCGCAACGGGGGTGGCATATCTCAGGTTAACTACTTGGGAAGGGGGTAACCGGCCTTGTTTTGGCAGAGAGCAGTTGTCTCTCGGGGCGTCCCTCCAGAGGCGTTCCTATGTGGCATAGGAAGTTCCTTAGCCTGACCATTTGTTGGAAATCCAAAGAAACAATACGAGCCCTTTACGATTGCAGTTGTATAACCTGTCTCCTCAGGCGACAGCTATAGCAGGCATAATATAATGGTACCTATGCTGGCTAAGATTAATATTGTATTTTCGAAAGGATTTTCACACTATGCACTAGCAATAATATCAAATGATTTTTGCATAGTAAGCATGTTTGACTATCATAAGAAGAAATCTCCTCCAAGTCTGCGATTGCATTGTGTGTGTGGTGGGAGGCCTTATGGTAGTTTCATTTTCCAAAAGCATTGCGGATTTCAATGTTGAAAATTCTTTTGTTGTTTGTTTTAAAGATCAACTGATTTTGTTTACTCATACCAGTCCCATGACTGACTCGGAGTTTATTGTTCCCTTCCTAAACTCTGGGTGCCCACAATTTTCTACACGGACAGTCTAGAGTTGGGTTTTTCAGATAGTCAGATTTAGTAGATTATCAGAAGCTAGTTCAGTGTTGGGAGTTCACTCGACGACTGCACTTGCTTATCTTTGTGAATCGTGATGGTGGTTCGAGCTTGACATTGGAGTGGTTGGACTCAGCCTCTCTGAATGATCATTTGGAGTTATCACTTCTGTTATTTCCGCTGTATCATTATTTATCTCTGATATTCTTGTATCATATTGATATCATTGTTGTATATCATTCTGGATATTGTATTCATTGGAGTTGTATATGATATCATCTATTTCTTTATTATGCTGTGTTTTTATACTTAATGGTGTTATAAGCTCCGGTGAACCAGATTCGGCGTTTGAATCTGCGGTATTTTGAGTACAAGTGAAGTACGGGTGCCGATTTTCGAAGGCCGAGTTCAGGATCATTATAATTGGTATCAGAGCTAAGGTTAAACTTTAGCTATGGAGTATAACACATTAAGTAGCTCATTAGAGATAGGGTGAAGTATACCCTAGAATGAGTAATCCCTAAGATATCTGTCTGTATGCCTCAGTAAATTCACTTACTATCCACTGATAGTGAGTATGAGTGTAAGAAGAGGATGAGATAGGGGACAGGGGAATACGACTATAAATGGTCAATACCCTGTAACAAAAAGGAAGCAATCTTTTCTCTATCAATCTCTTTTGTTCAACATCTCTTTTCAATTTTTGATAGTTTCTGGTAGATCCAGAAAGAAGATTTGATATATTTGTATGGGGCGTAAACTCCAAAAAGGTCAGAATTGTTTGTTTGGATGAATTAGTTGCTATGGTTAATAGGTATATTTTAGTTCTAAACTGAAAGTTTTGAAATTGTATCCATATATCTATCTATTCTTTGGGTTCCAATATATTCTACGAATGGTTAGTTATCCCTTCGAACTAACCGATGCCCCTGCATACTTCGTAGATCTGGATAACTTGAGTATCTTATGGAAAAAAATTCAAAAGATTCGTTCTCATATCAATTATTGATATTCTGATTTGGTAAGCCAAATGCAGAATAGATGCTCAATTTGATTTGATGAAATATTCTTCATCTATCTTTGTGTCTCCTTGGCGAATTTCGAGGACGAAATTCTTTTAAGGGGGGAAGGTTGTAACGATCCCGAATTTTATATAAATTTAAATTGATAATTAATTAGATTTTTGAATAAAATTTGTATAATTAATTGATAAATTGATTTCGAGTTTCCCTGAATTAAAATAAATTCTGTATAAATCATTTAAATTTAAAATATTGTATATATATGTGAATGTGTGTATATATATATATATTTGGGCATATATGAGTAAATTTGAAATTATATATATATAGATATATATTTGATTTGAATTTAAATCGTAAATAAATGGTTTAAAAATAAAAATACAAATTATATAAGATAAAGTATAAAAAAATATAAAAGTAACCCATTAGTCAAAATTTAACAACAGATAAAAATATAGAAATTATTTATATTACAAATCAATAAGAAAAATAAATAAATAAATAAATATATATATAGAATATAAAAGTATAAAGTAAATACATTGAATAAAATTTAATAACATAAACTAAAATAGAAATTTATTTATATTATAAAATAATAAGATTTAAAGAAAATAAAATATATGTTAAATAATTTGAATTTCTAAATATATCTTACTAATATGTAAACATAAGTGTAAAATCTAACAACAATTAAAATGGAAATTTATTTGTATTTTAAAATGACATTACGAAAGAAAATAAAAATAAAAATACATACGAGTGTGTAAACAAAATCAAATTGGATGTGAATAATAAAATGAAAACAAGTAAATAAAAAGAAAAAAAAACCAAACAAAATACATATGAATGTAACTTGCAGATATGAAACAAAAACAAGAATATATATGCATTAGCTTATCAAAGAAGACACTAGTTTAAATATCCATGTACAAATAAAATAGGATAAGTATATTTGTACAACAACAATTAATGTTAGCCATTGAAATCTCTCATCAGCCATCAAAAGAAAAAATTCTCTGATATGTTGTACAACCAAATTATATCAACCTGTACAAAAAAATATTACTCTGTAAACTTCATTTCATATATACATCAAACTCTTCATTTCAGTTTCGTCCATTCCAAACAAGAAAAATCTGGAGTAAACATCATTTTAAAACTCAAACAATAATTCAACTAAACAACAATACAAATTCAACCTTCCAGTTTACAATCTGTTTCAACACAAATGGGGCTCTGTTCTTCTTCCTCTGGAAACAATGTGAGTAAACATCACTTTTAAATCCTAATCTGTTTTATAACCTGATGCAAGTGATAAATCTTTATAGTTATGTTATGAAATGTTGGCATGAAAGTATATCAGTTATAGTTGATGTATATATATATATATTTGTATGCATGTCTGTGTTTGGATATAGGAGCCTCTGTTCTTGTTTTACAGATACAAAAACCTAATCAAAATTCAAATTCTCTTCCCCTAATCCCTTATAAACTACGTTGTATAAAGGAATTATGTTTGAATTAACTAAATCTTAATTTTAAAAATATTTTTAAGAATGATTAGAAGGTAAGTTTTACTGGAAGGAAGAAGAACAGTATAATCATTTTTTTTGTTCAAATTTTGATTGATTAAAATTTGGGTTTCAATTCCTTGATCCTGTTCGTTTAGACAAACCATGAATTTTAAGATCAAAATGAAGATTTTTAGCGTGGTAGATCGTGGGAAATTTCGAGTTGATCGGAAATTGTAAATTGGTCAAATTCTGATGATCGGAGCAATGATAAATCTCATGATCGAAGCTGGAGCACGCTTGGTGGTGGGGGAACTTCGGAAAAATATTGATTGAATTTCTAAAGTGCCGTGGTGGCGCCACGACATTGAACTAGGGTTTAACTAGCATTTTTGTGGACTTAGTTCGAGTGGCTTATGCTTCGTCGCCAAGGAAATTGAGACGATCGGTCCAGGGGGAGAAGTAGCGTAGGTCAGTGGAGCAGTTGTGGACGAAGCTGCGTGGTCATCGGTGGATGGTGGTGATCATGCGAGATGTTTTTCGATGATAGTAGTTTGGTTCCAGTGGTTTCAAGTTACTCGATTTTGATACTATGGTGATCTTGTCAATCTAGGTGGTCGGGCTGGGTGGCGATGTCGTCGAGGATTAGATGAGGGGATCGGCTCGGAAGTGGTTCCGGCGACTGTGCACGTGCACGATTGCACGTTTGTGTCAGTATTGATTGTTGGAGAGTTAATCGAGTCGTTACTCGAGTTAAGGGGTCGATTGCTTCGGGATTGTGATCGAGTGCGTGAGAGGGTTTCCTGATGCTTAAATCTATACTTAAGTTTAAACTAACTTACTGAAGAAAAAAAAGGGGAAGAAGAAGGAGTACAGGGATGGAACCCGGGGAAATAGGTAACGTAACTCGGATTTGACTCGAGTAAATCGGGTTTTAACTTGGGCTCGTTTTAATGCTAAAATTTTAACAGTATTAAATATAAACAGTTTTTACAAGATAAAGGTTTTGACTTAAATCAATGACAAGGTGATTGAGAATATGTTAAGTAATTTTTATCAGAAATTTAAGATCTAATGGGAATTGAAATTAAGAAATTGTTTCAAACTTTAGTTAATTTGTTTTCATTTTAAATCTTAAATTTAAAATGAAATTAAGAGAAAAAAAATTTGAAAGTAAATTGTTTTTAAATACCTTATTAATGATAATTTGATCATTAATAAGAAGAATATTTTATCTTTAAATAAATGAAGATGTAATGATTTTGTAATTATTAAATTAATTAAAATGGATAAATTAATGATTTGGATTAATCAAATAAGTAATTAAAGGTTTAAATTTATTAATTAAAGTTTGAGTTAATTAATTAAGGAACAAATAAATGTGTAATTAAGAATCATAGATTAGAGTGGATAATTAATGCTTAGAAATTAATAAATTGTACTTAAGAATTCATTAAGTTACAATTAACACTTAATTAATTAACTAACTAGGAATTAATTAATGAGTTATTAATGGTTAATCAAATCTTTATCAATAATGATTAATATAAGTAAATTTCTTTAGAAAAGTAATTAAAGAAATTTTAATTGTTAATGAAGGTCATTAACTAAGATTGTTTAAATAATAAATTAATTGGATTAAATTAATTAATGATAATCATTTATGAAATTGTGCAAGTATAGCTACTTTATGGAAGTAATTAAGAAATTAATTGTTCATTGAAATTAATTAAGAATAATTAATTAAGGAATAATTATTAATTAAGGGTTAATTAAAGGACAATTTATCAAATGTTTGGTAATTAATTGATTATTAAATTATCATAACTAGCAAATCCATTCATAGGAATTTATCTGATTTAAATTAATCAGATAATTAAATTAATCCTATTTATGGATATTTGAATTGTATTGAATGTTGAATAGTTCATATTCTCTGATATATGATGCTTTATGATATATTCTGATTTGTGTGTGACCTGTAATGTAGTTATTTATTTGGGATGAATGTAATTTTATTATTTGCAATATATATATCTGTGATCTGTGATCTGTGAATAAAAGATAAACGTTATAGTTTATACTGCTTATCAAATATATGGTTGTATTTAATCTGTGATGATTTATTGATGTTGCACTACTGTGTGAAACCCTTGGACCACACTTTTACACACACAAATACGGATTTCACGTGGAAATCGGTTAAGTCACAGATGATTTAAATTTAATGTTTTTGAAATTGAAATTTTAATTTCAATTGAATTCGGAAATGGATTTGGGTTAAATGTTAAATTTTTTGAAAAGAGGGTTTAAGATAAAAATTATTATGAATAACTTGGTAAAGCTTTAAATTTAAATAATTTAATTTGAATTTGAATTCAAAATTTGGAATTGAATTCCATGCTTGGAAATTTTGGTTAAAGATGATATAAATGTATTTGTATGAATTTAAACCATTTTAAAAGTATGGTTTTTAGAATTTGAATTAACCCAAAGACTTTAACTCGCATAATGAATCAGATTTTCCGAAATGTAATTATTTGTTTCCAAATAATAGAAGCTTTCATATAAGAAATGAAATTCCAATTTAATTAAAGGAATTTCAAGTTGAAATGAAAAATGATTTCCTGCATTATGAATAAATCTTTATGAAAGGTTGTTGAACTTTGTTTTGAAATCGGAAAGGTGTATCTTTTATATAAAAGATCGAAATGGAATTGTTTTGAAAGCTATCAATTAAATCTTTAATTTAAATATTTAATGAGTTAATCTAATTGAAATGGAAATTGATTTGGAAAATCTCTGAATAGATCTTTGTGAAACTGGGTGAACTTTGTGAGATAAATCTTTTTGTGTTAAAGATTAAAATGGTAATGTGTTTAAACCATTTGAAGAAAAGTTTTGGGTAATAAGTTTTGACTTAATTGAAATCCCAATATCCATATGTTTTTAAATATTACGCTCATTATTCGGTTTAGCCGGGAGAGGACCTTTGCGTCATATAACCCATTCCGAATAATGATACGTCGTATATGGATTGCATTTGAAGACCGGTGGTGAAGAACGGGTATTTTCGAAAACGAAAGGAAAACCCGTTGATTGTCTCTACACTGAGTCGCGCCGGTATAGAGATTTCCTAAGTGTTGGGAAATCCGATCGGGATTGTGAATACCCGGATTGCAAGGGCTTCTTCGGAATTGCCTTCGGTTCTGTTCGAACCCGGAACAGACTTGTTTGGATGCGTGTCTGACACTACACTTTGAGATATAAAGCTGATTTCTTTCAATGTTTGGTGGAGGAGATTTATTCTCTTAGCTTAACACCCGTCTCTGAGACGTACGAGCTCAGAGGTTATGTAGTTGAAGGTTATCAGTGATATACTCCCAATTTGGTAGTGTGGCATGCTAAGTGCTGCTGTGTGTTGGTGATCATTTGTTGATCAAAGCATGACTTTCGTGTAAAGCGTAGCTTTGTGGACGAGACCTTATCGAGCCTCACAGACCGAAAATGGTCGAAACAGGAACGTGTGGTAAGGTTTCAGGGGTAGCTCCCCTAGGGTATGTCCATTCCTTCTGGAAAAAGGTGGTATCATGGTATGGATCCCAGATATTTACCTATGTGGTTGCTCCAATCTCCTTTACTCTGTGTGATTGTTGCTTTGTGATCGAGGCCTCGGATAAAGGTCGCAAACGACCGGGGGTGGCATATCTCAGGTTTACTACCCGAGAAGGGGGTAACCGGCCTTGTTTTGGCAGAGAGCAGTTGTCTCTCGGGGCATCCCTCAAGAGGCGTTCCTACGTGGCATAGGAAGTTCCTTAGCCTGACCATTTGTTGGAAATCCAAAGAAACAATACAAGCCCTTTACGATTGCAGTTGTATAACCTGTCTCCTCAGGCGGCAGCTATAGCAGGCATAATATAATGGTATCTATGCTGGCTAAGATTAATATTGTATTTTCGAAAGGATTTTCACACTATGCACTAGCAATAATATCAAATGATTTTTGCGTAGTAAGCATGTTTGACTATCATAAGAAGAAATCTTCTCCAAGTCTGCGATTGCATTGTGTGTGTGGTGGGAGGTCTTATGGTAGTTTCATTTTCCAAAAGCATTGCGGATTTCAATGTTGAAAATTCTTTTGTTGTTTGTTTTAAAGATCAACTGATTTTGTTTACTCATACCAGTCCCATGACTGACTCGGAGTTTATTGTTCCCTTCCTAAACTCTGGGTGCCCACAATTTTCTACACGGACAGTCTAGAGTTGGGTTTTTCAGATAGTCAGATTTAGTAGATCATCAGAAGCTAGTTCAGTGTTGGGAGTTCACTCGACGACTGCACTTGCTTATCTTTGTGAATCGTGATGGTGGTTCGAGCTTGACATTAGAGTGGTTGGACTCAGCCTCTCTGAATGATCATTTGGAGTTATCACTTCTGTTATTTCCGTTGTATCATTATTTATCTCTGATATTCTTGTATCATATTGATATCATTGTTGTATATCATTCTGGATATTGTATTCATTGGAGTTGTTTATGATATCATCTATTTCTTTATTCCGCTGTGTTGTTATACTTAATGGTGTTATAAGCTCTGGTGAACCAGATTCGGCGTTTGAATCTACGGCATTTTGAGTACAAGTGAAGTACGGGTGCCGATTTTCGAAGGCCGAGTTCAGGATCATTACAGCATACACTTGTAAAAACATTTTAGATCTAATCTTAAAACGGAAAACCATAAGAAAATGGGATGTAGTAATTATTCACCTTAGCTTTGAGATTAAAAGATGTGAGATTTGATGTTGAATTAATTTATTATCATCCTTCTCTTGAATCCTAGCTTTACCTTCCTCTTGAGAACAATAATGGTGGCCGGCCTTAGATGTTTTTAGTTTGCTAAAATAAAATGAACATGAGCTTCTTTTCCTAAGGGTTTAGGGTATAAGCCTCTCCTATTTCCCATATTACCCTTCTTTATTTCCTAACACATTTGTTTATGTCATCTTATTTGATTTATATTTAACATGGCACGACTACCTTTAGTATAATCACATCTCAACCCATTAATCTTCACATTATTTAATTTAATTTAGCTAATTAAATATCATAAATAATGTTATAAAAATATGGAGTGTTACAGAATTAAATTACTTTCTTCGTATAGAAGTCAAGAGGACATCAGATACTGAGCTGCATTTATGTCAAAGGAAATACATCTTAGAGATACTGATAAAGGCAAAAATGGATAAGGCTAATCCTCTTCCTACACCAATGACAAGTAGCTTACAGTTATCAAAAAATAAAGGAGAGCCAATAGAAAATGGCAAATTATACAAAAGCATAGTAGGAGCATTACAATATGCTACAATAACCAGACCAGACATATCATTAGTGTGAATAAAGTCAGTCAATTCATGCAAAAGCCACTAGATGAACATTGGAAAGCAGTCAAAAGAATACTAAGGTATCTCAAAGGAACTATAAATCGAGGTCTAGTTCTATAAGCAAGCAAGTCACTGAACATCAATGGATATGCAAATGCAGACTGAGCTACTGACTATGATGACAAAAAATCAACAACTGATTATTGCATCTTTTTAGGAAAAAATACAAGTGCAAAAAAACAACCAATGGTCTCTAGATCTAGCACAAAAGCTGAATACAGAAGCATCGCTAGTGCAACAGCTGAGATTATGTTGATAGAATCACTATTAAGTGAATTACAAATCAAAATGGACAACATAGCAACCATTTGGTATGATAATCTCAGTACAATATCACTTACAGGAAATCCAGTATTGCATTTTAGAACAAAGCACATGGAATTGGACCTATAGTACGTACGAGAGCAAGTTATAAAAGGAAAATTGAGAGTTAATCACATAGCTTCGACTTACCGAAAAGCAGATGTCTTTACAAAAGCACTATCAAAGAATAACTTTACCAGATTAAGACATGAGTTGAACATTGATGAAGCTAACTTTAATCTGAGATCTAAAGCCACAAACTACTTGCCAGCAGCAAAGAGAATTGAGAACTCTTCACTACAACGAAGTTTTGACTTCATCAGATCTAACATCGCCATTGATACAAGTAGCAATCACAATCTTACAAGCAACGAAAGTAGAGATCCAATAAACCTTCATCCAGATGAAGATTTACTAGATTAAAAGAGGCAATTTTTTCCTAAATAAATGCGGCGGCCATTTTTGGGAATTTTTGCAAACCCTAACCCTTGACTTTTCAGTTTCTTTTTACTTTTTGGCAGGATCTTATTGGTAGCTTCAACCGGAACTGATTATTAGAATGTAAAAGCAGTAGTTTAGGAAGTGGTGACCGAAGGAAAATAAATGAATTAAGATGGAAAAAATTGAAATTCGGATTGAATCTAAAAAATTGATACTACGAGTGACGATGCTTGGGTGCCCCATCGTCTTCGCCGCAGTAGAATCCAGCATAGATATAATAGTGAAAATATTGAACTTGTCAACATGGGTATCGTAACGATTTGGTGTTCTTTTCAATAGGGAAGGGAAAGTAAAGTGGATTTCAATGGAAAGGGGAAGAAATGAGTGATATAACTGAAATGTGGAATGATGTTTATGGGAAACCGTGGATTAGCTGGTGTAGAAAGACAGAAATACCCCTAAAGTTATTTTATTTTGAAGTTGCGGTATGGGTTTTTTGGGCATTCCAAAAAAGGGTTCACTCTGACTTTTGACAAAGAGTTTTGCTTTATAGTATAAGATATACATATCTACATTTATGTTTATATAAAAAATATATATACACACATATCTAAAATATTATAAAAGTATATATAAACATACATTTGGACAATATATATGCATATCGAATGAGCTAATGTGTTTATTGCGATGTAAATCCCAACATCTATACACGAGCATGTTATACCTTGCACCGATTGATATGTTATACATGCACACACACACACATACATATATATATATATATGTGTGTGTGTGTGTATGGTACACATGTGTGTGTATATACATTATGACATAAATTAAATAATTCTATATCATTTTATAAATGTATATAAAATAAAAGATTATATTTAAATAAAATTTAGAGATGTTCTAAATGAACTAGATTAATTTAACGCTATAGGGGGCGTGAATAATGTTTTATAACTTATATAGAACTTTTCTAAATAGTTTTAAGGTTTAAATCAAAACACAGATAATCAACATCAATATATATTAACAGGCAGTCATACACACACACACATATAAATGCAGCAAAAGTAATGTAAAAGCAAGTGAAATGACACCAGGAGTTTTATACTAGTTCGGATTAACCAATCCTATGTCCTGTACAGTTTATGCACAGATTTCCTTCCCAACACCTACTTTAATCAGGTAGCAAGCAAACCAGAATACAATGTTGATTTCAAGGCAACAAGATACACCCTCCTGACTTTTCGAGCTCAAAGTAGGCTCTCTTGATTTAGTCGGGCAACAAGATCATCCACTTAATTTAAACTAGGAACAAGCGCACACACTTTATTTGAATGGGCAACAAGCACATCCACTTTATTTGAACGGGAAAAAAGCATGTCCATACAAATAGTAGTAGAGAGTTGTTGATTCCAAATACAAATAGTTGTTCTTTGGATACAGAATATCCTACAGCCTTTTGATAGCACTTTGATCTTTGAATTAAAGAGAGAATAATTTCAAATCAGTGAGTAGATTATAGCGAATGAATGTAGTAAAGTGGAGATTGAATTTGAATGAATTTGAAGAATATAGAAAGTTGACTTTGTGAAATATATAATGAGAATTTGAAGTAAGAAGAATATAGAGAAAGTAGTTGTTTTAAATTCAGTTTTCCATTCCCATTTATATAGTATTTGAAGGGATGTGTCTATTCACGAAGAGATGTGATTAAAAATCACAACGATTCAAAATTCGAAAAACACATCTTCAATGGTACATATATCGACGTACATAAGTAAGGTATGTCGACATATCCTTGTTTATTTTGATAATCAATAATACGTTTAAAGTGTTATAAAATTCTAATATTTTGAAAATCATTTAAACATAGTTTTAAAATACTTTAATGTATAAAACTCTTATAAAATAGTTGTAGAAATATATTTTGAAAATAAAATAAATATTTTGATAAATAAATATTTTGATAAGATAATATTCAAAGGAAAGAAAGCTGTTATTCAAGAACTTTAACAAATTAATCTAATGTCTATTAAACTATAGTCTTGAGCTCTTTGTGCCTTTGTCTTTAAACTCATGATTCTTCAAATATCTTGATCATCTCTGAAACTTGATCTCTAGTCTTTTTACCGATCAGTCTTTAAAATTGATTATCCTGTACTTGAATAAACTTGTAAAATATCCTGCAAAATATTCTATACAACCTGGAAAAACATCAATACTTATATTTATTGGTTGTTGTCATCAAAATCAATATATGTGGTGTTAACAATCTTTTCCTTTTTGACGATGACAACCATGTAAATATATTTATTATAAAATATAATGCAACTCCTCCTAAATTTGTTTACTCCTCCTTAGTATATGCACATATAATATTTGATGTTTGTCTCCACCTTTGTCATCAACAAAATTAGGTAAAGAAAAATAAACTCCCCCTAAAAATGCGAGAAGTTAAATATTATGAAATTTGATAATGCTATATATGGAATCAAAATCAATATTAATTCTTGAAATAATATTTCTAAGAAATATCTATACATGTATATATACACACACAATTATAATTGCAACTTGCTTTAACCATACATCATAATTCATACACACTTTATACAATTATTTACATATAAACTATAACTATAGTTAATTATATAGAGTAAAAATGTATAATAAATACATATTATAATTTATATATACAAATTAGAAATACAAATTAAAACCTAGATTTTCTAGGGAACTTCGACCCATCCTTCAGAACCGAAGATAGGATTGGTGTTGATAACTTCCCAATCTTCATTTTTAAGAGTTCGAGCATCTGAGATTTTGCTTTGAACTTCTTGTGAAAATTGAAATAAAATGTCGAAGAGAAATGAATTGTTTTTCCTGTTCTTTGATCATTTGTGTTTGACTTAACACCAAGTGTGTAACATCCCGGAATTTTCGACTTTCGAAAATTCGACATCGATACTCACTTTATCGACTGCCGAGCCATCGAATGCCGGAAACCCGAAAAGTTATGGTTTTTAAAAAGAAGAAAAAGGTAGAAGAAGAAGAAAAGAGTAGAAGAAGAAGATAGAAGAAAACAGAAGGAAAAGAGAAGGAAGAAGAACAACAGAACACACAGAACAGAAACAGAAAACAATATCAGAATCTTACACATCGCAGCGGAACAATATATAATAGATAATTACTAGTCTTTTAAAACAAAGAACTATATCAGTTTTTATACATACATCAATCAGAGTCAATATACAACTCAATACAACAATGGACAGTTATGTAAACTTGTCCTCATACATAATACACAGCGGAATAAATACTATCAGATACAAATACTATGTCTCGTCCTCCAGCTTATCTCCAAAGCTCCAGAATATCCTGATAATATAACTCTAGGCTGCCCGTGTGGAAATTTGTGGGCACCCAGAGTTTAGAAGGGAACAATAAACTCCGAGTCAGTCATGGTGACTGGTGTGAGATCGTAAAACAGTTATTCTTTCACAAGAAAATAAAACAAATTCGCAATGCTTTTGGAAAATGAAACTACCATAAGACCTCCCACCACACACACAATGCAAATGCAGAATTGGAGGAGATTTCTTCTTATGATAGTCAAAGATGCTTACTACGCAAAATCAAATCATTTTTGATATTATTATTAGTGCATAGTGTAGAAAACATTTCGAAAGTATAATATTAATCTTAGCCAACATACGACCAGTATCGTATGCCTACTATAGCTACCATCTAAACAGTGGTGACCACCGTACGTAAATGGCAGGTTTTACAACTAATACCGTACAAGGTGCGTATTGGAGTTTGGATTTCCAACAAATGGTCAGGCTAAGGAACTTCCTTTTCCACGATGGGTACGTCCCTGGAATAGACGACCCGAGAACCTAACGTTACGGTTAGATCTCTGCCAACACAAGGCCGGGTTACCTCTGCAAAAGTAGGTAACTACTGACACGCGTATGCCATCCCCCGATCGTAACCGATCTTCCCGAGGATCCCCGATTTCCAACAACCACAAAGTAATAAATTTGCAGCAACCACATAGGTTAAGTATCTGGGCTCCATACCATGATACCACCTCTATCCAGAAGGAATGACATACACTAAGGGGCGCTACTCCCTAGAACCTTGCTGCATCCTTCCTGTTTTGACCATTTCCGGGGTGTGAGGCTCGACGAAGTCTCGTCCACAAAGCTACGCTTCTCAAAAAGCCATGCTTCGGGTCAAACAAATGATCAACCTATGATCACAAAGATATAAGATCAAACAAATGATCATATCACAAATGATCAAACACTGATCATTTCACAGCAACACTCAGTATGCCACGTTACCAAATTGGGAGTATATCGCTGATAAATTTCAACTACATAACCTCTGAGCTCGTACGTCTCAGAGAAGGGTGTTAAGCTAAGAGAATAAATTCTCCGCCACCAACAGAAATGTATTTGAAAGAAATCAGCTTTATATCTCAAATTGTAACGTCAGACACACAATCCATACAAGTCTGTTCCGGGATCGAACAGAATCGAAGGCACTTCTCACGAAGCCCTTGCAAATCCGGATAAATTTCTAATCACGTCCGGACTTCCCGTCACTAAGGGTGATAAAACCTCTAAACCGGAGATCAGCCGATGTAGAGTAACTCGACGGTAATCCTTCCGTTTTCAAAAATATCCGGTCTTCAACACCGGTCTTCGAATGCAATTCATAACGACGTATCACATATTCGGAATGGGTTATACGACCCCATGGTCCTTTCCCGGCTAAACCGAATAGTGAGCGTTTATTTAAAAACAAGTGTGGCATTCAAATTCATCCAATTCACAACAAATACCATTCAAGGTAATTATTGATAGTCGGTTATTTAACTATCAATAAAGATGCGCGACATCATCAGATTCCAAATAATTTTCCCAAATTATTTATTTTCCAAAATATCTTTACTAGATATAAAATTTCCACACTTAACCGTTTGAAAACAATTTCAAATTAATTTCCACATTTCATTTTATCTTTGAAGATAAAATCTCAAAACAGTTCATTTCATATTGGAAAAGCATTTCCATACTTATTTAAAAATAAGTATTTCACAAATCTATTTATTTTCAACATTTGAAAATATTCGATATACTTAAATCAATATTAAGTATATATTCATTCTTTAAGGAAATCATAAATTTTAACATCTATTTGAGTCAAAACGAATGTTGCGTAAAACATCGTTACGACGACTCGAAATCACTAGTATAGGGATTCGAAATTTAGATAGATATATAAATCCCAATACTACATAAAAACATTTCCTTTCGGAAATCATTTACTATAACAACAGTGTTATAGTCCACCATTTCCTTATTTTTCGAAAACGTCTATTTCAACAATAAATGTTGAAATCTATGATTTCGATAGTTCACACGTTTTAAAACATCTTTTAAAACAATTAACTTCATTTTATAATATCGCTTTCCCAAACATAACTATTTTTTTTCAATAATATATCCACTGTTCAAAATCGTGAATATACTTCAATAACCAAATTTCAATCTTTTTTTACACATTTATTTCAAGAATTATCCACTGTCCAAAATCGTGGATAAAATTCCCTTCATAATCTCTATATTTAAAATCAATCAAATTTGATTTATTTTCGAATTTATAAAAAACAACGTTTATAAATTCTATTTCCATTTTATAACAACTTCGATTTATACATCTTCTTTAATGACCCATTCAATTTATAAGTTAATATAACTTATAATTCATTTATTTTAAAAGAAATCGTTCTTTTAAACTCTACAAAATTTAAAGCTTTCATATTTCATTAACTTATGAAATCCCATTTACACTTCATTTTAACACTTATAGAAACTTGTCTTATAATCCCAATATTTCAAATTTATAAATATCCATTTTTGTACATCTTTTAAATAAACCGTTTATAATACTAGAAATCCCAATTTAAACCATTTCATAAATTTCTTAATTTTTATTTCAAAAATCACACTTTGATTTTATTTCACAAAAATCTTAACTTTTATAACTTTAAAATTTTAGACGTTTATTTATTTGAAATAAATCAATTCAAAAATTTAATAAAACGTCTACTTTCAAAAATCACTTTAAAGATCCTTTTAAATTAAAAGTCGTTATTTTTAAAACTTGAATCCGATGATGCAACGCATCAATTAGTCCATCACAACATTCAATATCATATATCAATATGATAACAGAATATATATCAATATCTGTAAATAAATAAATACAGTTGAGGAATCCAGTTGGATCCCTCCAACCTGTTTTCCTGCATCCAAAGACGTTAGCACAATACCAATTCCACTTCGAGGTGGAATATCGCGGTATATGGGTTTTATAAAAATAATCCGCTTACTAACGGCGCAATAAGGTCTCATCCGCTATACGAGGCGGGAAATAAATCAATCCAATATATACATATGCCAATATGTATATATTGCTATATATAATAGATATATCCTACTATATCTAATATCACATCCAATAGCAATCAAATCAATCAATAAATAACTGAAAATTCCACTTTCATTTTGAGTGAGAAAAATCTCACCTTAGCTTTTTATTTTGCAATCCATTTCCATTTCAGTTTTGTTTTCTCGATTTTAACCTGGTATAAACAATTATACAATTTTATCAATATTCGAAATAAATCGAACAACCAATTACCGTTTCATAGTTTTGATTAGCTGATAATTTTATCTAAACCAATTTTCTCCTTTAATAACTTATTTAACAAAAATTAAATTTAAAATTAAATTTAATCCAACCTTTATTTTATAAAAGATCTTTATCGATTAAAATAATTTAATAAGTTCATTAACAGATGAATCCCATATTCTTATAAACCTTGTGTGTATTTATATCTACATACGTACATATATATATATATATATATATTTCTGTCTAAACCTTTTATATATACTTACTGTACTGTAAATTTTTAAAACAGGTTTGTATGTTAAAATATGTGAGTATATTTATTTATATATATATTTCTTTAAATAAATCAAATTGTCTATCCATTCGACAAGTTAAATTTACTAACAACTTCGATTTAAACAAATGATTTCATTTCAAACCCATTTCTTCTTAAACAAATTTGTTTAACTAAAATTTTAGTTTAAAACTAAATTTTCTATTATTACTTTTCCTAACTGCTTATAAAATTCCCACTGTATATATATGAATAAATTTCAAAATTATCTTACTGATATCGAGCACTTGATCGCCAGAAATGCTCCATCCACCACGACAGTTCGTACTGCCATCAAACCCAGATCGAAGTCGATCACGACCACCACGAACAGTCGAACGCACTCCAAAACGCTTCCTCAAACCCTACTTGAGGCTCGCATGCGACAAATCGCCACAACCAGCCCACGCGCTTTCGAGCCTGACAGTGCAACGAAGTCGCCCCCTCCTTCGCGAAGTTCGCCTCTAACCCCTTTGCCACAAACGCACTGCCCCGAAACTAACATTGAATCAAACGTGATTCGATCATCATTCCAGTCGAACGCCACCATCGTGACTTCGAGCTTTCTCCTCCTCCAGTGCCTCGTGCTCGCGAGCTCAAGCACGCGATTAGCATGCCAATTTTTTTTTTCAATCTGAGTGCTTTGATTGAATTCGATTTCTATTTGAAAATGGGAGCGGACATTATTCTGTTTTTTTTTTATTTTTGAACGAAAAGGGAAGAAAGGGATAACAGGATTTTAGGCTTTGAATTTTGTATCACTTGGACCGAAGAAAAGAAAAGAAGGGTAGGCTTTGAATTTGAATGAAAGAGGAGGAAGCCATTTTTTTCTTTGAATTTGAACGATAAAGCTTTTGTTCGTGGTTGACTTCAGGAAAAAAGAGGGAGGAATTGTTTTAAACGAGCTCGACCATGCTTTGCACGATATATTTCGTGATTCTCTGCGTGATTGTTGGCGTGAGTTAAGGGAAGACGACGTGCTAATGTTACCCAATTTAAATTTTAAATTTAAATTCAATTCAATTTGATTTCGACGCGTTTTTGTGTCGTGTGCTCACCTATCAACTCCGAAAAATACGAAATTTGAAACCCGACAATAATTCAACGTTACGGACCCAATGGAACTGGTTTTGTCGAATTCCGAGACTGTGTGAAAAATGACTATTTTTGAATATCGATTCGAACAATTAAATTTCAAAATTGAACAAATCGTTTTCAAACTCAATTCTGAAGCTTCTGTTATCTTCGGTATTATCAATACGAATTTTAAAAGCTTTCGAAATATTTTTCTTCAACTTAAAATTGAAGATTCAAATTTTTTTATTCAGCATTCAATCGATTAAATTTTAAAGTCTAACCGCAAATTTCAAAGTTATATCGGGGATTCAAATTAAATCATCGTTCAAATATTTAAAATTAATTAAATATTTTCAATTTAATTTGTTCAAAATTCTGGGTCGTTACAAACTTCCCTCCTTAAAAGAATTTCGTCCCGAAATTACAAGTTAGGAAAAATGGTCCTTAACTCGTCTACTGTTTTTCAACATCCAATAGTTTTATCGATTTATCAAAACAAATCTTCTACTAAAGATTCGTTATCATTTCTACTAACTTTCCAACTCCAATTAAAGTTTCAAACAATATTGTTTTTCTTCAAAATTCAAATTCAAATTCAAATTCAAATTTAAACTTTCAAAAATTTCTCAAAAATTTTCTAACACTCGGAATTTTCGAAAAATTTCGCTAGCGTCTCCTTTGCGCGGCTAATACGGTACGACTACAAAACGTCCCTACAGACTCTCAGATTTCAAAAAGAAAAGAAAAAGCCAAGCGGCTAGACAAGAAATCATCAAATCTCATATAGAAATTTAAAATACTTACCTTTTGTCGAGCAATTCAAAATTATCTTTGAAATCAAATCCAAATCCTTTATAACACCTGTATATCCTATTAGCCATAATATCTAGTTACAACATTCAATCCAATTTGCAAATTCTATTACAAAATTTCAATACTTACTTCTTATATCATCTCTAATTCAATATTGAAGTTACACATATTCATTTCTTATTCAATTTTACGTTTCAAATTCCATTTGAATTCAATTCACAATTTCAATTTAATTTGGATTCAATTTGTCTTCAATTCTGAAATATTGAAATTTTTATCAATCAACTTTCATTTATAATTATTCAATTCCATTCATTGCTTACCAATTCGAAATGAATTTCAACTTTCAATTTCACTTTTATTAAATCACAATTGTAAATTTATTTGTTCATTCACAATTTACTTCCATAATTCAATACTCAATTCCAATTTATTTTAATTACCCTAAATTTATTTTCAACTTAATAAATTTTCTTTAAGTAATTATTTCACTTCGTGTACTTAGACATTTCTTCAAATTCACTTCATTCAAATGTATTCACTTACACTTACTTTAATTTAACTCCATTCTTTAAGTTAAATTTATTGCACCAAAATTTAATTTGTATAAGTTATATCTTTATATAGCATTCCAGAGTCTTTTCAACCTTTCAAAAAACCATTTTGAAATCAATTCAAATCATCCTTTGAATTCCTAAAACCAAATCCAAATTTTCAAACAACTTCCATTTAAAATAATTTGGCAGCAATTTCCTCTTTTGGAAACCCGAAAATGAACATCGATGATGCTGCAGTCATTACCGAAGTTATTTTCCAGCGACCGAAAAGAGTTTAGAGCTTACAACTCTCTAAAACAATTTTCCACAATATCAAATCCTTTGAAAAATCATTTTCAAACCAAAAAGGAATTAAACTTTCCAAATCCCCAAAAATTTCAAATTCTTTCAAAACATATCCAAAAACTTCTCTGGAATTCCATTTCAAATTATAAATTCATTTATAATTTACATTCTTAAATTTCATTTGTATATGGATTTATTTCTTAACTTTGGAGTTACAATTTTAATTTCTTATTCAATTTCATATAAAAATGATAACATTTCAATATTATCACTTCCTAACAACTAAACATCCATATGCTATAATAATTCATAGAAAATCATTTCTTTTCTATACAAAAATAGTTTTGGGCAAAATTATTTCATTTACCCTATTTTAAAATCAATACTGTGTCGGTTTATCTTGTTTAGAGTTTAGAAACTCCTATCGATTACAGTTAGCTAGACTGCACCGACCAGAATTCATAAACAATCAACCGATAAGTCAACGCAATACAAAACAATTTTATATTCACTAACAAATACGCACTCATATCTATTATTACACTCAAACTCATTCTAGAGTACTACTGACTCTATCTCTAATGAGTAACACCCAATAGAGCAGGGTTGTCGCTTAACCATATGCTCTGATACCACTTGTAACATCCCGGAATTTTCGACTTTTGAAAATTCGACATCGATACTCACTTTATCGACTGCCGAGCCATCGAATGCCGGAAACCCGAAAAGTTATGGTTTTTAAAAAGAAGAAAAAGGTAGAAGAAGAAGAAAAGAGTAGAAGAAGAAGATAGAAGAAAACAGAAGGAAAAGAGAAGGAAGAAGAACAACAGAACACACAGAATAGAAATAGAAAACAATATCAGAATCTTACACATCGCAGCGGAACAATATATAATAGATAATTACTAGTCTTTTAAAACAAAGAACTATATCAGTTTTTATACATACATCAATCAGAGTCAATATACAACTCAATACAACAATGGACAGTTATGTAAACTTGTCCTCATACAGAATACACAGCGGAATAAATACTATCAGATACAAATACTACGTCTCGTCCTCCAGCTTATCTCCAAAGCTCCAGAATATCCTGATAATATAACTCTAGGCTGCCCGTGTGGAAATTTGTGGGCACCCAGAGTTTAGAAGGGAACAATAAACTCCGAGTCAGTCATGGTGACTGGTGTGAGATCGTAAAACAGTTATTCTTTCACAAGAAAATAAAACAAATTCGCAATGCTTTTGGAAAATGAAACTACCATAAGACCTCCCACCACACACACAATGCAAATGCAGAATTGGAGGAGATTTCTTCTTATGATAGTCAAAGATGCTTACTACGCAAAATCAAATCATTTTTGATATTATTATTAGTGCATAGTGTAGAAAACATTTCGAAAGTATAATATTAATCTTAGCCAACATACGACCAGTATCGTATGCCTACTATAGCTACCATCTAAACAGTGGTGACCACCGTACGTAAATGGCAGGTTTTACAACTAATACCGTACAAGGTGCGTATTGGAGTTTGGATTTCCAACAAATGGTCAGGCTAAGGAACTTCCTTTTCCACGATGGGTACGTCCCTGGAATAGACGACCCGAGAACCTAACGTTACGGTTAGATCTCTGCCAACACAAGGCCGGGTTACCTCTGCAAAAGTAGGTAACTACTGACACGCGTATGCCATCCCCCGATCGTAACCGATCTTCCCGAGGATCCCCGATTTCCAACAACCACAAAGTAATAAATTTGCAGCAACCACATAGGTTAAGTATCTGGGCTCCATACCATGATACCACCTCTATCCAGAAGGAATGACATACACTAAGGGGCGCTACTCCCTAGAACCTTGCTGCATCCTTCCTGTTTTGACCATTTCCGGGGTGTGAGGCTCGACGAAGTCTCGTCCACAAAGCTACGCTTCTCAAAAAGCCATGCTTCGGGTCAAACAAATGATCAACCTATGATCACAAAGATATAAGATCAAACAAATGATCATATCACAAATGATCAAACACTGATCATTTCACAGCAACACTCAGTATGCCACGTTACCAAATTGGGAGTATATCGCTGATAAATTTCAACTACATAACCTCTGAGCTCGTACGTCTCAGAGAAGGGTGTTAAGCTAAGAGAATAAATTCTCCGCCACCAACAGAAATGTATTTGAAAGAAATCAGCTTTATATCTCAAATTGTAACGTCAGACACACAATCCATACAAGTCTGTTCCGGGATCGAATAGAATCGAAGGCACTTCTCACGAATCCCTTGCAAATCCAGATAAATTTCTAATCACGTCCGGACTTCCCGTCACTAAGGGTGATAAAACCTCTAAACCGGAGATCAGCCGATGTAGAGTAACTCGACGGTAATCCTTCCGTTTTCAAAAATATCCGGTCTTCAACACCGGTCTTCGAATGCAATTCATAACGACGTATCACATATTCGGAATGGGTTATACGACCCCATGGTCCTTTCCCGGCTAAACCGAATAGTGAGCGTTTATTTAAAAACAAGTGTGGCATTCAAATTCATCCAATTCACAACAAATACCATTCAAGGTAATTATTGATAGTCGGTTATTTAACTATCAATAAAGATGCGCGACATCATCAGATTCCAAATAATTTTCCCAAATTATTTATTTTCCAAAATATCTTTACTAGATATAAAATTTCCACACTTAACCGTTTGAAAACAATTTCAAATTAATTTCCACATTTCATTTTATCTTTGAAGATAAAATCTCAAAACAGTTCATTTCATATTGGAAAAGCATTTCCATACTTATTTAAAAATAAGTATTTCACAAATCTATTTATTTTCAACATTTGAAAATATTCGATATACTTAAATCAATATTAAGTATATATTCATTCTTTAAGGAAATCATAAATTTTAACATCTATTTGAGTCAAAACGAATGTTGCGTAAAACATCGTTACGACGACTCGAAATCACTAGTATAGGGATTCGAAATTTAGATAGATATATAAATCCCAATACTACATAAAAACATTTCCTTTCGAAAATCATTTACTATAACAACAGTGTTATAGTCCACCATTTCCTTATTTTTCGAAAACGTCTATTTCAACAATAAATGTTGAAATCTATGATTTCGATAGTTCACACGTTTTAAAACATCTTTTAAAACAATTAACTTCATTTTATAATATCGCTTTCCCAAACATAACTATTTTTTTTCAATAATATATCCACTGTCCAAAATCGTGAATATACTTCAATAACCAAATTTCAATCTTTTTTTACACATTTATTTCAAGAATTATCCACTGTCCAAAATCGTGGATAAAATTCCCTTCATAATCTCTATATTTAAAATCAATCAAATTTGATTTATTTTCGAATTTATAAAAAACAACGTTTATAAATTCTATTTCCATTTTATAACAACTTCGATTTATACATCTTCTTTAATGACCCATTCAATTTATAAGTTAATATAACTTATAATTCATTTATTTTAAAAGAAATCGTTCTTTTAAACTCTACAAAATTTAAAGCTTTCATATTTCATTAACTTATGAAATCCCATTTACACTTCATTTTAACACTTATAGAAACTTGTCTTATAATCCCAATATTTCAAATTTATAAATATCCATTTTTGTACATCTTTTAAATAAACCGTTTATAATACTAGAAATCCCAATTTAAACCATTTCATAAATTTCTTAATTTTTATTTCAAAAATCACACTTTGATTTTATTTCACAAAAATCTTAACTTTTATAACTTTAAAATTTTAGACGTTTATTTATTTGAAATAAATCAATTCAAAAATTTAATAAAACGTCTACTTTCAAAAATCACTTTAAAGATCCTTTTAAATTAAAAGTCGTTATTTTTAAAACTTGAATCCGATGATGCAACGCATCAATTAGTCCATCACAACATTCAATATCATATATCAATATGATAACAGAATATATATCAATATCTGTAAATAAATAAATACAGTTGAGGAATCCAGTTGGATCCCTCCAACCTGTTTCCCTACATCCAAAGACGTTAGCACAATACCAATTCCACTTCGAGGTGGAATATCGCGGTATATGGGTTTTATAAAAATAATCCGCTTACTAACGGCGCAATAAGGTCTCATCCGCTATACGAGGCGGGAAATAAATCAATCCAATATATACATATGCCAATATGTATATATTGCAATATATAATAGATATATCCTACTATATCTAATATCACATCCAATAGCAATCAAATCAATCAATAAATAACTGAAAATTCCACTTTCATTTTGAGTGAGAAAAATCTCACCTTAGCCTTTTATTTTGCAATCCATTTCCATTTCAGTTTTGTTTTCTCGATTTTAACCTGGTATAAACAATTATACAATTTTATTAATATTCGAAATAAATCGAACAACTAATTACCGTTTCATAGTTTCGATTAGCTGATAATTTTATCTAAACCAATTTTCTCCTTTAATAACTTATTTAACAAAAATTAAATTTAAAACTAAATTTAATCCAACCTTTATTTTATAAAAGATCTTTATCGATTAAAATAATTTAATAAGTTCATTAACAGATGAATCCCATATTCTTATAAACCTTGTGTGTATTTATATCTACATACGTACATATATATATATATATATATATATTTCTGTCTAAACCTTTTATATATACTTACTGTACTGTAAATTTTTAAAACAGGGTTGTATGTTAAAATATGTGAGTATATTTATTTATATATATATTTCTTTAAATAAATCAAATTGTCTATCCATTCGACAAGTTAAATTTACTAACAACTTCGATTTAAACAAATGATTTCATTTCAAACCCATTTCTTCTTAAACAAATTTGTTTAACTAAAATTTTAGTTTAAAACTAAATTTTCTATTATTACTTTTCCTAACTGCTTATAAAATTCCCACTGTATATATATGAATAAATTTCAAAATTATCTTACTGATATCGAGCACTTGATCGCCAGAAATGCTCCATCCACCACGACAGTTCGTACTGCCATCAAACCCAGATCGAAGTCGATCACGACCACCACGAACAGTCGAACGCACTCCAAAACGCTTCCTCAAACCCTACTTGAGGCTCGCACGCGACAAATCGCCACAACCAGCCCACGCGCTTTCGAGCCTGACAGTGCAACGAAGTCGCCCCCTCCTTCGCGAAGTTCGCCTCTAACCCCTTTGCCACAAACGCGCTGCCCCGAAACTAACATTGAATCAAACGCGATTCGATCATCATTCCAGTCGAACGCCACCATCGCGACTTCGAGCTTTCTCCTCCTCCAGTGCCTCGTGCTCGCAAGCTCAAGCACGCGATTAGCATGCCAATTTTTTTTTTCAATCTGAGTGCTTTGATTGAATTCGATTTCTATTTGAAAATGGGAGCGGACATTATTCTGTTTTTTTTTATATTTTCGAACGAAAAGGGAAGAAAGGGATAACAGGATTTTAGGCTTTGAATTTTGTATCACTTGGACCGAAGAAAAGAAAAGAAGGGTAGGCTTTGAATTTGAATGAAAGAGGAGGAAGCCATTTTTTTTCTTTGAATTTGAACGATAAAGCTTTTGATCGTGGTTGACTTCAGGAAAAAAGAGGGAGGAATTGTTTTAAACGAGCTCGACCATGCTTTGCACGATATATTTCATGATTCTCTGCGTGATTATTGGCGTGAGTTAAGGGAAGACGACGTGCTAATGTTACCCAATTTAAATTTTAAATTTAAATTCAATTCAATTTGATTTCGACGCGTTTTTGTGTCGTGTGCTCACCTATCAACTCCGAAAAATACGAAATTTGAAACCCGGCAATAATTCAACGTTACGGACCCAATGGAACTGGTTTCGTCGAATTCCGAGACTGTGTGAAAAATGACTATTTTTGAATATCGATTCGAACAATTAAATTTCAAAATTGAACAAATCGTTTTCAAACTCAATTCTGAAGCTTCTGTTATCTTCAGTATTATCAATACGAATTTTAAAAGCTTTCGAAATATTTTTCTTCAACTTAAAATTGAAGATTCAAATTTTTTTATTCAGCATTCAATCGATTAAATTTTAAAGTCTAACCGCAAATTTCAAAGTTATATCGGGGATTCAAATTAAATCATCGTTCAAATATTTAAAATTAATTAAATATTTTCAATTTAATTTGTTCAAAATTCTGGGTCGTTACAAAGTGCCATTGATTGCGAAGAATAAAGCAAAGAGCATTCTTGAACGATTAAAGAGTTTCTTCTAGATTATCACTAAGTTTTTGCTTTCAAGAATTACTGTTTGAATTCATTTTTATGAAAAGAAATGTATATATAGGAATAGGATAAGAAGATGAATTGTTTTAAGAGTTTTGTGGACAAAAAATCATTTTATAGAAGTGAAGATTCAGATTAATAATTAATCCCCCCAAAAAATAACTAATTTATTTGAATTTAAAATTTTGAAGAAAAAACAGAGTATGTCGACATACATAGGGATGCAATGTTGACATACATGCAGAAATTTGCATGTTTTTGTTTTTGTTTATATTTTTTTAGTTTTATGATTCTAGAGAAAAAAAGAACATATTTAACAACAAAAATGAAGTCTCTAATCAAATTTCGTTAATAAGATAGAGAGATACATAAATATAATGAAAAATGCATGAAAACACCATAAGTAGAAACTAGAAAACACAATGATAGCCAAATAGATCTTGAATGATGCTAATGAAGATGGAGAATTTCCTCCAGGCTTTCTCATTATCTTCTTCTCCTTGTACTTCTTCCCCACCTATTTCCATACCTTCACTTTCTTCTTCTTGAAGATTTTCTTGGTCTTCTTCTCTTGCTAATATCTCTTCCATTTTGGTAAGAGATTTATATGGTTCAAATTTGAGAGGGATGTGCAGGGAGAGAGGTTTGTTTTGTCAAAAATTTAATGAGAAATCATGTTTTCACCTCTTAAATCAAAACCAAAATAGTTCAAAATTCTAGTGAGGTATACACCATGATAAAGTGTATTTTCATGTCTAGAAATTTTCTTCTGAACAAAGTCATCCAAAGTCACTTGACTCCAATTTATATCATATTTTCAAAAAATAGCAAAAAGAGCTTTGAAAACCTTTTGAGTGGGATTATTATAAGGGATAGTTTGGCTTATATCCCTGTTAAGTTTCAAAATAGAGAAAACATCTTTCACAAAATAAACTTACGTTTCTAGTCCCTATTTTCAAATCCGCCTGCGCCAAAAGACCCAAACACCCTTTACGTTTTTAGCATTTCAAACGCGCATAACTTTCTATAGAAACATCGAATCAACATACCGTTTTCCCAAAAAATCATAAATTTTACAATCTTTAAAATGAGATCCATTATTGTTACCAAAAAATCATATTTACAGTAAGACTGCAATTATTCCATATATTTGCAGAATTCTGCAGTTTTTGAAAAACATCAATTTTTCTTCAAATGTCAACAATTATTTCATATAATTGCAGACTTTTATGCAATTATATGGAATAATTGAAGACTTTTATATAATTATATAGAATAATTGTAGACTTCACTGTCATTATTCCATATAATTGTCGACTTTTCTGCAATTATTCTGTATACTTGCCATTTTCTACAATTATATGAAATATTCATCAATTTTTCTTCAAATGTCAGCGATCATTCCATATAATTGTAGACTTTTATGAAATTATGTGGAATAATTGCAGACTTTTATGCAATTATATGGAATAATTATAGACTTTTCTGCTATTATTCCATATAATTGCAGACTTTTCTATAATTATTCCGTATACTTACGATTTTCTGCAATTATATGAAATAATCATCAATTTTTCTTTAAATGTCAACAATTATTCCATATAATTGCAGACTTTTATGCAATTATATGGAATAATTGCAGACTTTTCTGCTATTATTCCATATAATTGCAGACTTTTCTGCAATTAAATGGAATAATTGTAGAAAAGTCTACAATTATTTCAAGTAATCGTAGAAAAGTGCAACTATGCCATATAATTGCAAACTTTTCTGCAATTATTGCATATAATTGCTGAATTGTCTGCAGGTTGGATCCACGAATAACTTGGTCTTCCATTGTTTTTACTTATGCATAATGCCACTCATTAGAAAGATAATAAAATTTGTGATTTAGTGGTGAAAATGGTTTGTTAATTCGTTGTTTCTACAAAAATTTACTGCATTTTAAATATTGATAATTAATGGGGTGCAAATTTTAATTACGGATGTGAGAATAACATCCACATATGAAGAAACAATGTTTAGCCATGAAGCAGAGTGGTATTTTAGGGAAGAAAATTGCAGTATTTGAAAATAGGGATGTATTTTTTTTTTTTGGAGGATGTTTTGTGTATTAAGTTTGATTTTAGGGATGTGTCCCTTATTTTCACTTATTATAATTCCTCGTCCTAGGTATAATAATTTGTTGTAATATAAGACTTATTAGTCTTGCTTTGGGCTTAAGATTTTTGTCTTTAAAACCATACTCTTCATCATTTGAAATCAAGTCATGCATAACTTCTCTATTTTGATAATCAATTTCAAAAGTGAAGAGGTCAATTCCTCTACTTTTACAACCAAGAATTTGATCAAGAATTTCGCAATCTAAAATAATAGTAGTATCTTCAACTTTGCTCCAAATTTGACCTTCTTCTCCTTGATAAAACTTTTCATTCAAATTAGCATAATTTTTTTTAACCAAATTGGGATAACAATCAAAATCATTTTGAGATAAATCTGTTAAAGCAAAAATACCATTTCTAAAGAAAGATCTTGTAAACTATAAGAATAAAACTCATTGAAATTAGCAAATGTTTCCAAAAATACTTTCCTATAAGTAGCATACTCAATATATGTTCCAATGGACTTTTGATCATTTTAAAGTTGACTTTTGATTCTTTTGGTAAGCCTAATGGCTTTGGATGAAGATAGTTGGCTTAAGGAAGACATTATTGGTTTGTTTTAGAGGAAAGAGAGTGAAGAATATGTTTGATTCTGAAATAAAATGTGTGTTTAGAAGATGAGGTAAGAATGAGTGAATAAATAGAAGTTGAATTGTCACGTGATAGGCAAAAAGGTGACTTTTCAAAATTTTAATTTTATGCAAAAGATTGGGAAGTTCAAAAGTTTGAGTTCTTAAAAGATTCCTCAAATTCTACCAGATATGTCGACGTACCTAGGTGGCATATGTCAATATATGTGCCGTAGTTTTCAAAATTTAAAAATTAGAGAAATATTATACACACACACACTTATCGTATTGTATACATTTATATACATATATGCCTATTGCTATTATTATATATTTATTCCTATATTAAGTAATTTTAAAAATAAAATAAAATATGAAATGTAAAAAGTATCGATTTTGATGTTTCCTTTGTATGATCTGGTAAATATTCCATCACCGTGGAACATATATTGATATTTTCAATGTTTGGTTCATTTTCACTGGATGTTGTATTAGAATCGCCTAAATTTGCATTGTAAGCTCTTTTTTTCCTTTTGAATGTATCGCTATTTGATGAATTCTTTTTTTTCTTTTGCCGCGGACAGTCTCTTCATAGGTAGCCAGATTCACCATAATCGTAACACTTAAAAACATTTCTATTTAGGAATTTTTGTTTTTAGTTTTACAAAAATTGTTCATCTTTCTGTGTTTCAGAAATTTTCTGAAGTTTCGAGTAATAAGGGTGATCTCCTCATCATTATCGTCTTCATCTGAATCTTGATCGTTCATTGTCGCATTGGATGCAAGTGATCTCTTTTAGGTCGCCTTATTTTCCCATTTACCCTGCAACTATGAATTATAGGACATTAGATTACCAATTAATTCATCGATTTTCAATATATTAATATTGTTGGCTTCCTCTATTCCTAACGTATTTTGATCCCATTTAGAAGAGAGTGAATTAAAAAAATTTCTAACTGGACCTTCTTTTGAGAAACTTTTACCTAACGATAGTAATGAATGAACCGTATCTTGAAATCTAGAATACATGTTAGAAATAGACTCACTCGATTTCATTTCAAAAAATCAAAATGGTCAGTCGGCATGGAAATTTTAGTTCATTTTGATTTACTAGTGCCTACATGTGTAACTTGCAATGTTCTCCAAATTTCATAAGCAGTCTTATAAATAGAAACTCGATTAATGTAACAACCCGCCTTTTTGACCATCGAAAGTCGACGCCGAACACTACCACTGTGCTCAAATGTCGAATATCCAATCGACAAAAGGGAAGATTGTTAGGGTAAATAAAAAAATAGAAAATAGAGAAAATTAGAATCTCACAGCGGAATCAACAACATATAATATAACAATGACAATAAAAACTGCCACTCCAAAATACAGAGTATATCAAAGTTAAAAAACAACCCTTATAAGCTGGACAATTATAAATCCCGACCTTACAATTGCTGATACGAACACTATATAATACGGTAGAAAATAAAACACTATGATAGGTGATCCTCCAACACCTCTCCAAGATCTCCATGACACCAGAGACAACCTGAGAAAATACTTGGTTTGACTCGAGCATTATAATAAAGTAACATCCGGATCAGTCTGGAAATACACCGTGAGATAACTCAAAATAATGGGAAACATATTAAAGTTCCGCGAGACCATGCCACTAACAATGGAATGGGTTTTTACCTCACAAGAATAACTTCCATATAGGCAAGAGTAGAGATAATCATTAGGAAACAAATGCAAATGAGAATGGGCATAAATATTATTAAAAACCAATCTTCAAAGAGTGAAAATAATCCGAGCAAAATCCAGACTAGACAGAATGGATAAAACAAGATAACAGTCCAAACTTGGTAGAATGGACAAAATAAGGCAACATACCAAACTTGATAGAATGGAAAAAAATAAATAATTAAACACCGCGAAGTGAGGTTGACTCTTCCCATTGCAATTAAAGAAAAATGGATTCAAAGGTTTGAATCAAATAAGGAAAGGAAAATTTCCAACAAACGACTAGGAAGGTGCCCATGCTTGAAGTATACCTCTAGTAATATACTTCTATGAAGCTCATATACTCCGTGACACTTCTTGGAAATGTACCGGGCAAACCCGGCCAAACCTTACCGAGAATCCGAATATTTCACATCTAAATCTAAACCGAATATTTGCAATTTAAGATGATGGTACACCAAAATTTAGATGAGATGTGAAAATACCCTAATGGGAGCAACCTCATATAGCTGGACGTCTTTTCATGCTTTGGGTTCAGTCATTTACCGACAAAGGATGACAAAGCTCAAAAGAGCAGCAAATGTTTTTTAAGGTGACGATACACCATGAAGAAAGCCGAATCCGATAATTAATAAATCAACTATCAAAGTTAAAATGATCGTGTATGGAAATTAAATATCATATATCTAACACTAATCGTCGATTCCAAATAAGTGATAACCCTCGATTGAAAATAAAGCCAGGCAAGATGAGGTAGGGTTACCTCTAGGCATCGCCTTGACGACATTTTTAACCTTCAAGATAGAAATGAGTCCAAGCCTCAACGTTTAGCGTTAAAAGTATGACTAAATTCTTTCCATATAAGTGATATCATTTATGGAATTATTTTTCTACCAGCGAATCGAATTTTACTTTTTAAAACTGAACTTGTGCTTGATTTCCATATTAAATATCTATAAAAACTTTAGGAATACTCTTTTAAAATGTTCTTTTATAAGACAAAAATTATATTACTAAGTGTATTAAAACAAGGATAAAAAACAAATGTCATTAAAACATTGTTTACTATAAACCAAAAACAATTTACACTTAGTTTTATTCATAAATAATTCCTTTTTAAAGGATTTTCTCATTTATAAACCCTTATTTATATATTTAAATCAATGTTTATTATCCTAAAAGATAAATAAATAATTTAAATATCTTTATAAATTTAAAACAATATTAATCATCCCGAAAGATAATTAATCACATTTATAATCTCTTTTAAATAGACAAATCAATTATTTTAAATAAAATAGTTACTTATTTCCAAATACTTTTATATCGTTAGTAAATTAATTTTAAAACCTTTATTTAATTAATTTATTAACTTTAAAACAGTTTCATCAAATTAGTAAATTCGCTTTGATCACTTTTATTAACTTAATCTACTTTAAATAACATTAATTAAAAGATTTATTAAATTTGAATATTCATTAATTAAAATAAATAATTAATCTCTGACATCATTAATTAAAATGATAAATAAATTTTAAATACCATTAATTAAAACAATTAATAAGTTCAAATAATCATAAATTAATTGGATTAATTAAATTCAAACATCATTAATTAAAATGATCAATTAAAACATCATTTGTTAAAATGATTAATTAACTATAAAACATCATTAATTTAAAATGAATAAATAAATTTCAAATATCATTAGTTAAAATAACTAATTAAATTTAAAACAATTATTAATTAGAATGATTAATTAAAGTTTAAAATCATTAATTAAAATGACTTAATTCATATTCAAATCTCATTAAATCAAATAGATTAACAAATTTCAAACATCGCTAATTAAAATGATTAATTACATTCAAATATCTTAAATTACGATGATTACTTAAAATCAAATATCAGTAATTAAAAATAATTTATTAAATTCAAATATCATTACTTAAAATGATTAATTACTTTTAAATGTCATTAAATTAAAATGATTATTAATTTCAAATATCATTAATTAAAATGATTAACTAAACTCCATTGTCATAAATTAAAATAATTAGTTAAACTTAAATAATCATTAGTTAAATGATTAATTAAATCCGGTCTCATTTAAATCAAAAGATAAACTAATCATTAATTAAATTGGTTAATTAATCTCAAAATCATTAGTTAATATGATTAATTATATTTTAAAAAATCATTAATTACAATGATTAATGAATTTTAAAATTCCATTTAGTGAAAACACAAGTTCAAGTTTAAAACATACAACAGGGTTTTGGAGGTTAAAGTCGATAAACGACGGTATAGCGAAAATCGCTATAATAACATTTATGGAATATCAAGATTTATTTCAATTAAACATCAATATAACGGAATAGGGATGTAAATAAATAATTATTGGCGAGAAACCTCTCAGGGTCTCTCTACAAATTCTCCCTGCAAAACAATGGTTAAGGACATTATATATAATCATATGGGTTCATCACAATCAAGTCAATAAGTCATTCATTTTCCAAACGAAAATTCAATCAAACAAACAATCAAACAGTTTAACTAACATCCAAGCAATCAATAATAGTTTAAAGCATCATAGATATGATATAGAAAATTTGAATGTGAGTTAAACTCACTTTGATTCCAATTTTCGCTGAAGCGTTCTGGTTTAAACTAAAATCGAACAGGCATTCGATTTTAGCTAAAAATTCAACAAGCTTCAAACTCCTCCAAACCAACTCAATCGCAAAGATAAGGTCCATATGGGTACAATGCAACTTGCCACACTCGAATCCGACCTCGTATGAACAAGTTACGAGTCAATGAACATTTGACAAATTAATTAGCTAATTAAATAAATTAATTATCAATTTAACCTTAATTACAATGATTAATACAAATCCCACCCCATTCAAAAAAACAACCCAGGCCGCGAAGTTCCCAAACTCAACACTGACCTTCCTCTGCTCACCGTCGCTGCCACATGCCTCGCCGCGCCGCCGCATCTTCACAGAAGCTCGCCCACGCCATGACGAAGCCAAAGACACCAGTGCCACCCCCTAAATCGCCACCATCGTCGAGAAAACCCAATAAGAACGAACATCATCGAACTCAATTTTTCCGTTGCCTCGAGCCACCGTACATAAATCCAACCATTCATCCACCTCGTCTCTCCACACTAAACAAGTTCCTAGTTGGTGTCAACGTCCACCTCTGCCTCGAGTGGTCCAAAATGATACGAGTCGTTAGATAAGGTGATGTTTGAATTTGAAAAAAATGTTGAACCCCTCTCTTTTGTTACAGCTTAAGTTAAATAGGGGGAGAGGTATTGGTTGCATGCAAAAGGGGAAGGGTGAGAACGTGTGGGTATGGCCTTGAAATGATGGGGGTATGGACGTATAAAATAGGATATATATATTTATTTCATTCGATAATATTCGACTATACATACCCAAAAATCCCGAACTTCTTTCAAAGCATGCCGACTGATGTTTTATACTAAATACCCCTATTTTGAACTCAGTGGAACTAGTTTCGAAACCTAATTCCAAAGTATACGGAAGTTAGCTTTTTAAATCGAATTATTTTTGAAATTAATTGTTAAGCGTTTCGAGTTCTCACGACCACACAGTATATCTGATCGTTACGAAACTTGACAGTGTACAATAATTTATTATTCCGATCTAATGACACTGGTTTCGTCAACATCCGAGATAGTGCCCCAGAATGTTATTTCACATATTTAAATATCGTTTTATACTTTCGATCAAATTATCGATATTTATCTGATCTACTTATTTTTTTGTAAATAAATCTACAAATCGAATTCACCAATATTATTTATTAATTAAAAGGAGTTAAATAATATTATTAAATCCATTTAATTAATATTGAATTTACAATTCAAGTATTTAAAATGATTAATCATATTTGGATTTAAATTATTAGATTCCCAAAATTCCTGTAATTTAAATATTTAAAATTTAATTAAACATTTAAAATACAATTACCAAAATTTTGGGTTGTTACATTCTCCCTCCATAAAAGAATTTCATCCCCGAAATTACCAAGGAAGAAAATATTTCCAAACCCCTAAGTTTAAAATTATTAATTAAAATGAGTTATTAAACTTATTAATTAAATCTCAAAATTTTATGGAAAATTTCGGCAGTGTCTCCTTTGCGTGGCTCGATTGGAACAACTACAAATTGCCACTACATGCTCCAAACCAACCAATTAAAATAAAAGCCAAGTGACATTCCATAATCGGGGCATAAAATCATCAACCAATTCAAATTTCTAAATGTATTACGTACCTTTTTGCGTCTGTTACATATTTTTAGCAAGTAATTTATTATCTTTATGCAAATGCAGGTGCTGAGAATCAAATAGCAATCTCTTGCATACATGTACTTATGAAATCCAAAAGAGAATTAGGTGGATAAAAGCAATACAATGTAACTCTACATGCGAAGATTAGCTTGATATAAATCTACCTGGAACTCTAGTATAAAATAAAGCTACATGCAACCGACAATAATATCACAATCATAGGCGACAAATTATAGAGAATATTGTGTAATAAATGCTATGCATCCAATGATTTCAGGTGATAAATTTAGATCTAAATGCCTAGGTTTTTAAATTCAAAAATTTATTTTTAAATTTCTCAGATGGGAATTAAATCAAAAATCAAGATCAAAACGACAAGGAGGGGATACCTCTTAATAAATTGTGGTGAAACTCTAGAATCAAAACAACATGGTGCATCCAGTAGTATTCCGGTTCCTCCAAAAAACATCAACTAGAGTGAATAAATATTATTTCTTTCCCAAAATCTTCAAAATCTCTTTTTTTCCAAAATCACCGAGATTTAGGTCCTAATAAACACCAATTCAAAACATTAACTTTATAAACTATGGTATATAAGATCACACAATCAGTTAATAAAATTCAATCAAATCAAATCAATCAAATTCCGTGAAGGAATAAACTAACACTAATAGTCAATCAAATTCCATAAGGGAAAACCTATCACTTATTCAAAATGTCAAACAACTAACAAACAAACCTTAAGTTAGGTTCAAAACTTTCTTGATTGCCCGAAAATATAGATAATTCACTAAACGTACCATTTTGTTCAATAGCTTTTGGTTATTGCTTAGAAGATTATCCAAATTCATTCGGACAAAATTAAAATTTATACTCTAAAATTATTGGTTTCTTAACTATACCAATTTTTTTTGAGTCACCTAAATTTGCATTTAGTATTATATTCAATACTAAAATTATTTATGAATTATTTCATAAATTTTCACCTAAGTTTAAAATATTTTATAAAGTCATTTCTTTATAAAACATCAAATAAAAACTTATTCCACTTTATTTATTTGTATAATACTCTTCTATGTCCTAAAAGTATATACAAAATTTATTTTACCTTTTCAAAGATCTATATGGAGATCAAATCAAATTTTGGTTCCCTAAAATTGAATTAACCTATTAACCGCTTTAACATAGAGTGTTAAAATGGACGACGTTTATAGGCTGACTCGAAACAACAAGTAGTCCACACTACTTAGATGTTTTAAACAATTATATGGTTTAAATAAAACAATGTTTATCAAAACCTTCCTATCTAATTTAACCCAATTTAAACCTGTGTTAAATTATCCCTATTTATCTAAGGATAAAATCTCATTTATCAAAACAATCTCTTATCGAAAACACTTTTTATTTTGAAACCAA
This sequence comes from Allium fistulosum, assembly GCA_030737815.1. Classification (NCBI taxonomy): domain Eukaryota; kingdom Viridiplantae; phylum Streptophyta; class Magnoliopsida; order Asparagales; family Amaryllidaceae; genus Allium; species Allium fistulosum. Next base: position 643,110,525 of record CM060901.1, read on the forward strand.
TTCCCTTTAAGGGAACTTAAAAGTACCCGGTTTTTCATTTCGAAAACTCATATTTGAAAACATACTACATATATTTTATATATATAATAACTTCAAATGATTTATTTATTAAAACTCACTTTAGGTTCGTTCGGATTTGAATTCATTTAGATCACACAATGATGAATAGAATAATTTACTAAGTACCCCCATAATGTTTGCCAAAGGGAACATTTGATTGTCACTTAGAAGATTATTCAGATTACTACAAAACTAATTGAGATAATTTCCTCTGAATTATCCCAAAGAAAATACATTCCATTTAAAATTTGGCTTCTCAAAATATTTTTACTTTCAATTACTTCAAAAAATACCACTGTTTCATTTCTCAAAATCCTTTTGAAATTATTTTCAAAATTTTTGGGATTTAGATTCAAAAATCCATTTTAAACACATTTTACAAACTAAATTTTTGTAAAATTTCCTTTATATAAAAATCATATTATATTATAATAAATCTTCTTTATTATAATAGAATTGTCTCAAATATTTATTCTCTAAATACCTTATCCTACCATTTAGATTATATTCAATAACTTAATCCTTAACCCATCATTATTAAAAGGTGAATTTTTTTCACTTAACATATTCTCCGAACACCTTGTAGTCAAATTGTGAAAATTAATTCACAGAGGGGTTCATTTATAAATTCAAATAAGAAATGCTTATCAATAAGCTAAACACAAATAATCAACGATTAACAAATGGCAATTAATGCTTCTAATTTAACCGAGCATGACTGATCAAATAATAGTGACAATAAATAAATATTATCACATTCAAACAAACACACTCTATAACTATATAAAGTTTTTGAAAATTATTCCTTTATATATATAAAATATAATCCTATGTAAAATATTTAATTTGCTAAATTTTCAAAAATCAATATCATGTCCTTTGGCCTTGTTCAAGTGTTTAGAAATCCCTATCGATACATGGCATTCCACGTCTTGACCAGAATTCATAAAAACTTAATAGACCAACTAACATAATACATTTTTATAACGTTAACAAATACGCTCTCAAATATATATTACTCTCAAACTCATTCTAGGGTGCCGGTTACCCTATCTCTAATGAGCTAGACCCTACCAAAGCCAAGGTTCTGGCTTAACCTTCAGCTCTGATACCATGTTGTAATGACCCGCCTTTTGACCATCGAAAGTTGACACCGAACACTACCACTGTGTTCAAATGTCAAACATCTAATCGACAAAAGGGCAGATTGTTAGGGTAAATAAAAAAAGAAAAGAACAGAGAACAGAGAAAATCATAATCTCACAACAGAATTGACAACATATAATATAGCAAGGAAAATAAAAACTGCCACTCCAAAATACAGAGTATATCAGAGTTAAAAACAACCCTTATCAGCTGGATAGTTATAAATCCTGACCTTACAATTGCTGATACGGATACTATATAATACAACAGAAAATTAAACACTACGATAGGTGATCCTCCAGCTTCTCTCCAAGATCTCCATAAACCAAAGACAACCTGGGAAAATACTCGGTCTGACCCAAGCATTATAATAAAATAACACCCAGATCAGTCCGGAAATACCAGCGTGAGATAACTCAAATAATGTGGAACATATTAAACTTCTATGAGAACACGCCACTAACACCAAACGTGTTTTACCTCACAAGAATAACATCCATACAGGCAAGAGTAGAGATAATCATCAGGAAAAAATCCAAATGAGAATGGGAATAAATAGTATTAAAAACCAAACTTGAAATAATGAAAATAATCCGAGCAAAATCCAAACTAGACAGAATGGATAAAATAAGATAACAGTCCAAACTTGATAGAATGGACAAAATAAGGTAACAGTCCAAACATGATAGAATGGACAAAAACCAATAATTAAACACCGCGAAGTGGGGTTGACTCTTCCTGTTGCAATTAAAGTAAAATAGATTAAAAGGTTCGAATCAAATAAGGAAAGGAAAATTTCCAACAAATGACTCGAAAGGTGCACCACCCTTGAAATATAACTCTAGTAATATATATCTGAGAAGATCATATACTCTATGACACTTCTCAAAAATTTACCAGCCGGACCTCGCCAAACCTTACCAAGAATCTGAATATTTCACATCTAAATCTTAACTGTTTTAAGGTGACGGTACACCAAAATCTAGATGAGATGTGAAAATACCCTAATGGGAGCAACACCACATAGCTGGACGTCCTTTCGCTCTTTGGATGCAGTCATTTGCCATTAAAGGATAACAAAGCTCAAATGAGAAGCAAATCGTTTTTAAGGTGACAATACACCATAAAGAAAGCTGAATTCGATAAGTAATAAATCAACTACTGGGGATAATTAAAATGATCATATATGGAAATTAAATATCATATATCAAACACAACTCGTCGATTCGAAACAAGTGTTATCCCTTGATTGAAAATGAAGCCAAGCAATCTGAGGTAGGGTTACCTCTAGGCATCGCCTTAAGGACATTTTTAACCATCGAGATAGAAACAAGTCCAAGCCTCAACGATTAGCTTTAAAAGGATGACTAAATCATTTCCATATAAGCGATATCGTTTATGGAATTATTTTCCCATAACCGAATCGAATTTTACTTTTTAAAACTGAACTTGTACTTGATTTCCATATTATAATATCTATAAAAACACTTTGGAAATACTCTTTTAAAATGTTCTTTTATAAGACAAAATTTAAAATACTAAGTGTATTAAAACAAAGGTAAAAAACAAATGTCATTAAAACATTATTTACTATAAACCCAAAACAATTTACACTTAGCTTTATTTATAAATACTTCCTTTTTAAAGGATTTCTTATTTATAAACCCTTATTTATAAATTTTAATCAATGATTATTATCCTGAAAGATAAATAAACAATTTAAGTACCTTTATAAATTTAAAACAATGTTAATTATCCCGAAAGATAATTAATCACATTTATAATCTCTTTTAAATAGACAAATCAATTATTTTAAATAAAACAGTTACTTATTTCCAAACACTTTTATATCATCAGTAAATTAACTTTAAAACCTTTATTGAATTAATTTATTAACTTTAAAATACTTTATTCAAATTAGTCAATTCGCTTAATCGATTTTATTAAATTAATCTACATTAAATATCATTAATTAAAAGATTTATTAAATTCAAATTTTCATTAATTAAAATGAATAATTAATCTCAAACATCATTAAATAAAATGATAAATAAAATTTAAATACCATTAATTAAAACAATTAATTAAGTTCAAATAATCTTAAATTAATTGGATTAATTAAATTCAAATAGCATTAGTTAAAATGATAAATTAAAACATCATTTGTTAAAATGATTAATTAACTATAAAACATCATTAATTTAAAATGATTAAATAAATTTCAAATATCATTAGTTAAAATAATTAATTAAATTTTAAAACAATTATTAATTAGAATGATTAATTAAAGTTTAAAATCTTTAATTAAAATGACTTAATTCATATTTAAATCTCATTAAATCAAATATATTAACAAATTTCAAACATCTTTAATTAAAATGATTAATTACATTCAAATATCCGAAATTATGATGATTAACTAAATTCCAATATCATTGGTTAAAAATAATTAGTTAAATTCAAATACCATTACTTAAAATGATTAATTACTTTTAAATATCATTAAATTAAAATGATTATTAATTTCAAATATTATTAATCAAAATGATTAATTAAACTCCATTATCATAAATTAAAACAATTAACTAAACTCGAATAATCATTAGTTAAAATGATTAATTAAATCCAATCTTATTTAAATCAAAAGATAAACCAATCATTAATTAAATTGGTTAATTTATCTCAAAATCATTGGTTAAAATAATTAATTATATTTTAAACAATCATTAATTAAAATAATTAATGAACTTTAAAATTATATTTAGTGAAAACACAAGCTCAAGTTTAAAAACATACGACAGCGTTTGGGGGTGAAAGTCGATAAATAACGGTATAGTGAAAATCGCTATAATGACATTTAAATGGAATATCAAGATTTATTTCAATTAAACATCAATATAATGGCATAGGGATGTAAATAAATAATTATTTGCGAGAAACCCGAATATCAAGATTTATTTCAATTAAACATCAATATAACGGCATAGGGATGTAAATAAATAATTATTTGCGAGAAACCCTCCGGGTCTCTCTACAAATTCTCCCTGCAAAACAATGGTTAAGGACATTTTTTATAATCATATTCGTTCATAACAATCAAGTCAATATGTCATCCATTTTCCAAATGGAAATTCAACCTAACAATCAATCAAACAGTATAACTAACATCCAAATAATCAATAATAGTTTAAAGTATTATAGATATGATATAGAAAAATTTAATGCGAGTTAAACTCACTTTGATTCCAGTTTTCGCCAAAGTGTTCTGGTTTGTACTAAATAGCCCAAAATGCAACAAGCTCAAACTCCTCCAAATCAACTCCATCGGGAAGATAATGTCCATACAAATACAATGTAACTCGTTGTGCTCGAATCTGACTTCGTGTGAACAAGTAACGAGTTAATGAACATTTGATGAATTAATTAGCTAATTAAATTAATTAATTACCAATTTAACCTTAATTACAATTATTAACTCAAATCCTACCTCGTTCAAAAAAACAACCTAGGCCGCAAAGTTCCCAAACTCGACGCCGACCTTCCTCTGTTCACCGTTGCCGCCACACACCATGCCTCATAGAAGCTCGCCCACACCATGACGTACCTAAAGACACCAGTGCCGCCCCCTAAATTGCCATCATCGTTGAGAAGAACCAATAAGAACGAACGCCGTCGAACTCGATTTTGTCATCGCCTCGAGCCACCGTACGAAAATCCAACCGTTCATCCACCTCGTCTCCTCACACCGAAAAAGTTCCTAGTTGGGGTCAATGTCCATCTCCGCCTCGAGTGGTCCAAAGTGATACGAGTCGTTGGATGAGGTGATGTTTGCATTTGAAAAAAATGTTGAACCCCTCTCTTTTGTTACAACCGAAGTTAAATAGGGGGAGAGGTATAAGCTGCACGCAAAAGGGGAAGGGTGAGAACGTGTGGGTATGGCCTTGAAATTATAGGGGTATGGACATATAAAATAGGATATATATATATATTTATTTATTCAATAATTTTCAACCATACATACCCAAAAATCTCGAACTCCTATCGAAGCATGCCGACTGGCGTTATATACTAAATACCTTTATTCCAAACTCAGTGGAAGTAGTTTCGAGACCTATTTCCAAAGTATATGGAAGTTAGCTTTTTAAATCGAATTATTTTTGAAATTAATTGCTAAGCGTTTCGAGCTCGCACGACCACATAGTATGTCTAATCGTTAACAAACTTGACAGCATAGAATAATTTATTATTTCGGATCTAATGGCACTGGTTTCGTCGAAATCCAAGACAGTGCCTCGGGATGCTATTTTCATAGATTATATATCGTTTTATAGTTTCGATCAAATTATCGATATCTATCTGATCTATCTATTTTTTTGTAAATAAATCTACAAATTGAATTCACCAATATTATTTATTAATTAAAAGGAGTTAAATAATATTATTAAATCCATTTAATTAATATTTAATTTACAATTCAAATATTAAAAATGATTAATCATATTTGGATTCAAATTATTTGATTCTCAAAAATACTGTAATTTAAATATTTAAAATTTAATTAAACATTTAAAATACAATTACCAAAATTTTGGATTGTTACAATTAAATTCACTTTTATCCAATGAGCAAAATAAAATGTTCATGGCCTTAGAGTTATTGAGTGCTTGTGTATTTTGGTCTGGTGTCCATTGTATGTATTCAGTTTGGGGTTCAGTGTACTCATTCTGTGTAATGTTTCAAATATCTAAACCATTATATTGTAAATAAATTTTCATCATACTGATCAGTAAGCATAATTACTACCATTAAATCATGGGTGTCTAACGGTTGATTGTCCTTCTACAAAAGTGTTAAAAAGTGTATTACCAGTGTTACTAGTCATTTATACTTTTCAAAAATCAAATAACAAATTTTTGAAAATGTACTGCTTTGATACCAAATGTGGAAAATAGTGTAGTATAAATTATGCTAGTGTGAATGGATCTTAAGGCTACTTTAACACTAGAGAGAGGGTGAATAGTGTTTTTTTAACTTATATAGAAATTTTCTAAATAGTTCAATATTAAATCAAAACACAAAAACTGCTATTCAAGGACTATGTCATAGATATATATATATATAAACATAGTAAAAGTAAAGTAAAAGTAAGAGAGATGACACCAGGAGTGTTTGCCCCAATAACAATCTCAAACACCCGATTACAGATGAAAGCACCAAATCACAGTCATAGATCACAGATAGAATGTATGTAATAGAATTAAATATGAAGAACACTCAAAAAATTAAAAGGAAAGCAGTAGAAAGACAAGATTTATAGTGGTTCGGCGTTATAGCCTATGTCCACTTTGAAGAGTTGCTGTTTTATTGATGATTCTCTACTGATATACAAGAGTACAATTGATAGTATCCGAGTTACAATGGAGTTCAGTAGAGTAACGGTGTAGAAGAACCAAAAGATCCCTTTTCTTAAGCTCTTGGACTGCTATTTATAGGTGTAGGCAACAAATATCTCGCCCATATCTCGAAAGACTTCTTCCCTCACGTAAGCGGACCGACGGGAATGAGTTCAGGTGATTTTGGCTCGATCTGGAAGTGATACGAATCGGGTTCGTATCGATCCAAAAACAGTCCTTTGAGGCTGAAATTTATCAGGTACATTCTTGAGGTTGTACGCAAGCTCCTGTGAAAATTTGGTGGCATTTGGACTTATGGATCTCGAGTTATGGTCGATGCAAGTTCGGATTTGTTGAACGCTGCTGAGTTCGCATCGCTTCTGTTCGCATCGGTTCGGTTCGCATCAATTCTAGGCATGTGATGACCGATGACGCGGCGCTAACTTTTAGGATCGATCCGCTTTTCATGCCGAGTGACCGAGTCATCCATCTTTAGATGTCTCCTCCGCGTCGCTCTAAGCTTTGTTTCATTCGTGTCGCTTCCATTCGCATCGGTCCCTTGTTGCTTACTTCGCATTGATGGTCAACCCTCCTTTCGTATCGATCGACCATGCTCCACTTCGCATCGATCCGGATCTGTCCTCTTTGTGTCGCTCATTTGAGTTTGTTTCGTATCGATGGATCGATACGAATGGAGTAAATGTGATGGATATGAAACGGCGCTCTCTGAATCGATACGAAGCAACAGATACTCGATGGATACGAATGGGATGGACACGAACTTGATCGATTCGAATGAACTGCTTCTTTCCATGGACACGAATACGTTCGATTTCGATGGATTCGAAGGACGCCGCTTTGGATCGATGCGAAGATGATGAATACGAAGAATGTTAACCGATACGAAGGAAGCGATCTGATGATTTTTGATGGATGCGAACAAGGAGTGCGAGCTTGGATGGATATGAACGAGATTATTGCTTGATTTTGCATCGATCATATGTTGAGCATACGAATCCCGATTGACTCAAAATTTGGAATGTTGGCTTTCATAGCTTTGATTGTCGTGTCATGATAATTGTAGCTCGATCCAGACTCGGACAAAATTTACCAGCATCCATAGTGAACTTTGTAGGTAATCGGTCATCGGGACCGATTATCTTCCATTTTCAGTCAATTCTTTGGTGTCATGGCCTTGCCAAAAGGCGGGATAACACTTGCCCCCCAAAACATGCGTTGCGATAGGAATGTGTGTTTTATAGTTCGATAAGCTGGATTTTCGTATCCGGATAATTTCATGTAAAGAGGTTGATAATCTTACCTGACTGTGAATAGTGATCGTTCGTGGTCGTATGCCGTTCGGGGTGGTATGTGACCGTTCGAGGTCGAATGCCGTTCGAGGTCGAATGCCATTCGAGGCGAGTTGTGACCATTCGCGGTCAGGGTGCCGTTCATGGCGAATGTTAACCGTTCGAGATCGAGTGCCGTTCGAGGCGAATCATGATCGTGCGCGGTCGGGTGCCGTTCGAGGCGAATGTGACCATTCGCGGTCGGGTGCCGTTCGAGGCGAATCGTGACCGTCCGCGGTCGGGTGCCGTTCCAGGCGAATCGTGACCGTTCACGGTCGGTGACCATTCGAGGTCGGGTGCCGTTCCAGGCGAATTGTGACCGTTCGCGGTCGGGTGCCGTTCGAGGCGAATTGTGACCGTTCGCGGTCGGGTGCCGTTCGAGGCGAATTGTGACCATTCGAGGTCGGGTGCTCTTCGAGGCAAATTGTGACCGTTTGTGGTCGGGTGCCTTCGTGACGAGTTGTGTGTGCCCGAGGGGACTTAGTATCATTAATGTCGGATTTCACGTTCGAGTGAGTTTCCAAATTGTTTGTTATGGCGGTTTATCGCCATTTCAGAGCATGCCTGAGGACCATTCGCGATCCCGTACATGTGTAAGTGACTTAGCCATTATGGAATTACAAATACCAGATTTACATTCAAAATGAGTCTTACAACCAAAATATTCAACCAAATCTAGTCCAGATGCAAAGAATAGAAAACAAAAGCAAAGCAGAGACCTCAAAGTGCAGACACCTACACTAATGCGGTTGATAGTCGTCTTAGAGCATGCCTGAGGACCGTTCGTGATCATGTACATGTGTAAGCGACTTAACTGCACTAGTGTGGAGTTTGCAACTTATTCTTCATTATTTCAATCAGTTGATGACAAGCTGATGCCTCGATCCTGAGCCGTCCCCAGTTGATGCAGATAGGGGTCGTTCTTGCTCCACCGTTGTTGCCCGCCTTCTCACGTACTGTGATAGCTTGCCGTTTCGGATATGCCCTTTTATCTCATCCCTCAAGTGCCTACAATCATTTGTACTATGGCCGCTTAGCTTGTGGAATAAGCAGTACTTGTCTGATTTACTCTCATTGTTGGTCGGATCCCTCCTCATTGGCCTCCGGTAGGGAACCTGCCACTTAGTGTCTTGGTAGATTCGCACTAATGTCTCGCTCAACTCTGAATAAGAGGTGAACTCGACTCCTTTCGTTGCCGCTTTGGCTCATCACAATTTTCCTTTGCTTTCCATTTCCTTTTCTCCTTGCATGAATCCTTTCCAGGCGGATCTCCGCTTTCGACTGCATAAACATCAACCCCCTCTCCTTCCTCTCTCTCGGCATTTGCATCCTCTTGTCGCAGAAACCTTTCTGCCTCATGGTAAAACTCTCCTAAGTCCATAGGTAGATCCCTCGTCAGCGAATTCTTGAATTCTGAGCCATCAGCTATGCCAGATACAGCTGCCATCAGAACCATGGATGGATCTGGCCCATCCAATGATGCCGCTACTGCATTGAATCGTGTTAAGAAGTTCCTCAAAGTCTCTCCGGTCTTCTGCTTCAGTGTCGTCAGACTCATCACATTCTTAGGCCTCGAGATGTGAACCCTGAACTGCCTCATAAACTTTTCGATCAACTCGGTCCACGTTCCAATCGAACTGCTCTCCAATTGTCTAAACCATAATGCTGCTATGTTCGTCAGATACAGTAGGAAACATCGGGCCATGGCCTCCTCTGATGCCCCCAGTACTTCCATATGGCGCATATACCTCGTCAGATAAACAACAGGGTCTGTCCTTCCATCATACATCTCCAATGTCGATAGCTTGAATTCTGGTGGATTCCTGGCCTACCTAATTGTGGGAGTGAAGGGACTCCTGTTAACATCTTCTAGATCTCTATTCACTAATCCGCCTCTCATGGCTCGTCTGACCATCTCCGCCAATCTGTCACTGTCATCAAGCTGTAGTCCTCGTCTGTTGCCTTTGATCTGCCCCTCTAGTTCGCGAGGGAATCTTGGAATCTGCTCTCCTTGATGGGCATCCATTACTCTATCAACACCGTGTTGAACAGCTCCGCCTGGTATCCTGCCTGAGGTTGGATCAACATGCTCCTGGGGAGTGCCCCCCAGCTCATGGGCTGCTCCTGATGGTCCTGCTCTATTCCGAATCCTGGTTGTTCCATGCTCCTGATCCCTATCTCCAGCACCCCTTACAGTGGCGTTCTCTTGATTCTGCACTCTAGCTTGTCCAATTTGTTGGAGTAGGTTCTGCATCATCTCTTCTTGCCTTTTCAACATTCCCTCATGCATAGCTTCCATCTTCATCTCCATCTTGTCTCGGGTTATGAAGACTGAGGCCTGATTTTCTCCTGAGAAAGCAACCTGACTTCCTTTATGCTGGCTTCTTTCTGCTCTTGGTCTCCTTGCTGATTGCCTCACCATTGATTTCCAGATCTAAGTCCTTAGGCCTTCAGATCCAAAATCCAAGCTGTAGAATCCCTGAGTTCGGTTCTCGGTGAAAGCACCCAAATGTTTGTGCCAAAAACGATCGCAAACACCCAATTACAGATGAAAGCACCAAATCACAATCACAGATCATAGATAGATTATATGTAATAGAATTAAATATGAAGAATACTCAAAAAATAAAAGGAAAGCAGTAGAAAGACAAGATTTATAATGGTTCGGTGTTGTAGCCTACGTCCACTTTGAAGAGTTGCTATTTTATTGATGATTCTCTACTGATTTACAAGAGTATAATTGATAGTATTCAAGTTACAATGGAGTTCAGCAGAGTAACGACATAGAAGAGCCAAAAGATCCCTTTTCTGAAGCTCTTGGACTGCTATTTATAGGTGTAGGCAGCAAATATCTCGCCCAGATCTCGGAAGACTTCTTCCCTCACGTGAGCGGGCCCACGGGAATGAGTTCAGGTGATTTCGGCTCGATCTGGAAGTGATATGAATCGGGTTCGTATCGATCCAAAAATAGTCCTTTGAGGCTGAAATTTGTCAGGTACATTCTTGAGGTTGTACGCAGGCTTCTATGAAAATTTGGTAGCGTTTGGACTTGTGGATCTCGAGTTATGATCGATGCAAGTTCAGATTTGTTGAAGGCTGCCGAGTTCGCATCGCTTCTGTTCGCATCGGTTCTGTTCGCATCAATTCTAGGCACGTGATGACCGATGACACGGCGCTAACTTTTAAGATCGATCCACTTTTCATGCCGAGTGACCGAGTCATCCATCTTTACATGTCTCCTCCGCATCGCTCTAAGCTTTGTTTCATTCGTGTCGCTTCCATTCGCATCAGTCCCTTGTTGCTTACCTCGCATAGATGGTCAACTCTCCTTTCGTATCGATCGACCATGCTCCACTTCGCATCGATCCGGATCTGTCCTCTTCGTGTCGCTCGTTTGAGTTTGTTTCGTATCGATGGATCGATATGAATGGAGTAAATGTGATGGATATGAAATGGCGCTCTCTGAATCGATACGAAGCAACACATACTCAATGGATACGAATGGAACGGACACGAACTTGATCGATTCGAATGAACTGCTTCTTCCCATGGACACAAATACGTTCGATTTCGATGGATTCGAAGGAGGCCGCTTTGGATCGATGTGAAGATGATGAATACGAAGAATGTTAACCGATACGAAGGAAGCGATCTGATGATTTTCGATGGATGCGAACGAGGCCTGCGAGCTTGGATGGATACGAACGAGATTATTGCTTGATTTTGCATCGATTATATGTTGAGCATACGAATCCCGATTGACTCGAAATTTGGAATGTTGGCTTTCATAGCTTTGATTGTCGTGTCATGTTAATTGTAGCTCGATCCAGACTCGGAAAAAATTTACCAGCATCCATAGTGAACTTTGTAGGTAATCGGTCGTCGGAACTGATTATCTTCCGTTTTCAGTCAATTCTTTGGTGTCACGGCCTTGCCAAAAGGTGGGATAACAAGGAGTTCTATACCGGTTCGAATTAACCATACATAATTTAGATGGACAACAAGCACACCCACTTGATTTAAATGAGCAATAAGCATACCCGCATAAATAGTAGTAAAGAGTTATTCATTCTAAATACAAATAGTTGTTCTTTGGATACAGAATATCTTATAGCCTTTTGATAGCAGTTCGATCCTAGAATTAAAGATAGAATACTTTCAGATCGGTGAGTAGATTGTAGAAAATGAATGTAGTAAAGTGGAGATTGAATTTGAATGAATTTGAAGAATATAGAAAGTGGATTTTATGAAATATATAATGAGAATTTGGATTAAAAAGAATATAGAGAAAGTTGTTGTTTTAAAATTCGATTTCCAGTCCCCTTTATATAGTGTTTGAAGGGACGTGTCTATTCGCGAAGAGATGTAAACAAAATCACAATTATTCAAAATTCAAAAGACATCTCTTCAATAGTGCATATGTTGACATACATAGGTAGGGTATGTCGACATACCCTTGTTTATTTTGAAAAACAATAATACATTTAAAGTGTTATAAAATTCTAATATTTTGTTAAATCATTTAAACATAGTTTTAAATACTTTAACATATAAAAGTCTTATAAAATATTTATAGAAGTATATTTTGGAAATAAAATAAATATTTTGATAAATAAATAAATATTTTGATAAGAGAGTATTCAAAGAAAAGAAAGCTGCTATTCAAGGACTTTAATAAATTAGTATAATATCTATTAACTATAAACTATGGTCTTGAACTCTTCATGTTTGTCTTTAAACTCATGAGTTTTCAAATATCTTGATCTCTAGTCTTTTTACTGATCAGTCTTCAAACTCCTATACTTGTATAAATATGTATAATACCCTACAAAATATTCTATACAGCTTGGAAAAACATCAGTACCTATATTTATATGGTTGTTTTCATCAAAATCAATATGTGTGGTATTAACACTCTCGACTTGAGAATACCGTCAATCTTCAACTTTGATTATAGTTAAATCATGGCATGTCGTCCATTGAGTAACTATAGTTGGGTCGAGTGGAAGTATTGGAAGTGAAGCACTATTCAAGAGAGGATTCGGCTCCTCAGTTATATGGGGTTAGTATCACGGTCAACTCAAATCAACTCAATATCAAAATCTCTGGCTAGAGTAGTTTGATTTATAATAATTGTTACTATTGAACCAAGGACTTTGTGTGTGGACTATAGAGTTGAATATGGACGATAGTGGAATTTTGATCATTACCAAATTTCATAAGTCTAAAGTGATATAGTTTTGATGAAAAGAATTAGTGTAAATTATACTCACTACCAGGTAACGCTTAACAAAGTAAAATTGGAATTTACCAAAACCAAGTTAAAGATAAATTTGGCTAAAATGTCACATCGCCTGCTAAGTGACGTGTGAACGTTAACATTCAAATGGTTTGATATTAATCGCTGACCAAATTTACACCTAACGAGTCACACAACCAAAACGATGAATTCTCCTTTGACCAATCAATTTAATAATTTATAATTGTTATAAATTAATTAATATTTATGAATATTAATTATAAATTTTGATTTTGATTTGATGAATAAATATTATTAAATGTATTTATAATAGTTATAAGTATTATTAATCGATATATGATATTGATACATGTTTAAATTGGATTTAAATGCAAAACATTTATTCGGGCTTTAAATAGGTTTAAGTCCCATGATAGGAGTTGATTGTTTTGGCTGAAATAAGAGGCTATAGGCGGTTACAATTGGTGTTAGACAGGCTTGATAATGGGCGGCTTGGATAGAAGGAGATTGAGTAAAAGATGAGATCCTAAATTATCTTATTCCTTTCCTCTTTTTAAGCATCTCTACCCTCATTTGCTATAGATCTTTTAGAGCTTTTCAACCTAACTTATTGCTAACCAATCTTCTTCTCCCATCTCCCTAATTTTTGAAGTGCAAATCAAATCAAATCGATTACTATTCAATAGCTAGTAGCCAATGGTTCAAGTAGCACTCTGTTGGATCGGAAATCATTTCCAGGAACTTGCATCATCATTTCAAGGTTTGCTTAAAGGCTTTGGCTGCAAGGTATATTTCTAATTTAATTACAAACATAATCTACGGTTATAATGTATGTTATATACATATAATATTGTTAGTTAGATGATGATTCCAATATGAAGATATATTGTTACAATTTTGATTGCTTGTATATGTTTTAAAAAAATTATGAAAATTCATCTCTGCAAAGCACGGCATAGAATTAAAATAAATATTGATTATTTAAATAATTTAATATACAATATTTATATAGTTTATAACTTAAATACTATATTATACTTAGGTAAAACATAGAAATATAATTTTATATATGATGTTTATTAAGTATAATATTTTCGGCAGAAAGATAGTACTTTTTATTATTTATATATTATTTTTAAAGAATTTTTATAGCAATTTATCATACAAATAATTATATAAATTCATATTGTATCATAAAATATATTTTATAAATATTGTTACATTTTAAACTCACGGTAGAAAATAAAAAAACATTTTTTATTTATTTTTAAATACTTAAATTAAAATCAAAATTTTAAAATTAGATTTTTACATCGTTTTAAAATATAAAATTATGTAATAAATTTTCAAATTACAAAATTTTTATCTAAAATTTGCTGGAAGTTTAAAATTTAAATTTAGTTTTGAATAAAATAATTTTATTACTTTTAAATAATTTTAAATGGTTTATATATATTCATATATAATTAGAAATTAAAAAATATATCCTGAGATATGCGCAAAACCATATCAATATATATATAATAATTTTATTTACATTAATATACATATTTTATTATACATACACATATTTTATTATACATATACATATGAGCAATTAACATTTATTTATTTATGTATGTATATTATAAAAATTATTTATTTATATAAGTGTTATTTTCAACATTACAACAACAAAAATATTTATTATATTTTGAATGATATAAACATATTCATGTATTAATCAATGTATACATTTTGTTAATATTATATATTTATGTTTATATATAAATCTATTTGTTTATACAAAATTATATATAAATAAAAGGGAATGTTTGGCTTACATCCCTGTTAAGTTTCAAAATAGATAAAACACCCTCTCCAAAAAAAGATATAAATTACATCCCTATTTTTCAATTCGCGTAATTTTCTTTTCGGACTACCTCAGGCCACGGTAAATTGATTCCCGCATAGTTTTCTTCCCAACCTCCATCAATTTTTACAGCAAATCAACGATAAATTCATGTTCATCAAATCAATAATCTTATTTCCAACAAATCGATTTAAATAAGCATAAACAAATTCAATTTCGACATTTTAGTTTCAAATTCAACAGTAAATTCGAACAATTAAATCAAATAGCAAAAACAAAAAAAATTATAAGAAAAAGAATCCTTACTTAACAAAATTGCTAAACAACATATTGCGTTCCATCGCTTACAACTAGATTTAAATCCAGCAAAAGTTGAAAAAATTCTTCAGATTTATATGCAATTCACAATATTTGCACAATTATCTGCAATTATTCTCAATAATTGCATGTATGTCCGCAATTATTCTGATTAGTTGCTTACTCATCGACAACTATTCATGTAAAATCATTTCAATCCAAAAAAAATCATTTATATCTATAAATAATAGAATAAAGCGTTTTAGTTCAATTGCGAAGATTAAATTCATCTTTCTCTGCAATTATTTATAATAATTACATAGTTATCTGCAATTATTCTAATTAATTGCTCATCATCGCAATATTCATATAAAATCATTTCATTCCAAGAAAAGGCATTTATAACTGTAAATAACAGAATAAAGCATTTTAGTTCTATTATGAAGATTAAATTCATCTCTCTGCTATAATTTATAGTAATTGCATAGTTATCAGCAATTATTCTCAATAATTGCATTTATTTCTATAATTATGTTGATTAATTGCATTCTTATCAGCAATTATTCATATAAAATCATTTCATCCAAAAAAAGACATTTATAGTTATAAATAACAAAATAAAGCATTATGTTGAATAATTGCTTACTTGTCAGCAATTATTCAAATAAATTCATTTCAATGTATGTCTGCAATTATTCAGAATAACGTACTTATTAGCAATTATTCACTTAAAATTATTTATATTCATCTTTCTTTGCAATTATTCATAATAATTGCAGAGATGTATGCAACTATTATAAATAATTGCATGTATGTCTGCGATTATTTTGAATAATTCCTTACTTATCAGCAACTATTCAACTAAAACCGTTTCAATTCAAAAGGAAGGCACTTATAATTGTAAATAATATAAAAATAATTTTATATTAAAAAATTTATATACATCTTTCTCTGCGGTTATTCATAATAATCACAGAGCTGTATTCAACTATTTTGAATAACTGCATGTATGTCTGCAATTATGCTGAATAATTGTTTACTTGTTAACAACTATTCAAATAAATTCATTTCAATGTATGTCGGCAATTATTCAGAATAATTTTTTTCTTATAAGTAATTATTGACTTAAAATCATTTATATTCTTTAATGTACATTTGCAATTATTTCAATTCAAAAAACTTTTGCAGCTGCAACATATATAATTACATTTTTTACTACAAATATTGATCATATCTGCAGTGTTTTAAACAAAAATTATCAATATTTGTAGAGTTTTTTCTGCAATTATTAAGAATGATTGCAGTAATAACTACAAGTTTTCGGAATCTTTGCGTAAAAATGAGCAAATATTTACCAAAAAACTCTTACATTTTTTGTTTTTACAATTAGATGTTTGACTGCAAATATTGATAATATTTGCAGTATTTTGTGCAAGTATTCTCAGTATCTTTAGATTTTTCTGCAAATATTGAGAATAATTGTAGAAAAAACTGCAAATATTATAATATTTTCCGTATTTATGCACATATTATGAATATTTGCATAAAAACTTCAAATATTAAATGGTAATCATTTCTCATTATCATTAATTAATTTAAACATCAATACAACTCCCACAATCCGTAAAAAATCAACAACAATTCATATTTTGTAAAAACGATCGATTCATCTTCAAATGGTTACATTTTTCCATTGAAATCGAGAAATAAACATTTGAAATCAATTAAAATCAGCTAATAAAAGAAGAAAACTCAACTCGGTTTTCAGTTTGATTTGAAGAAACTGAAGAAGAAGAAGAAGAAGAATCGCAGCTCGACATTGAAGCGCAGGAGTAATTTGGGAAAAAATAGCTGGAAACAAAAATAGGGACATAGAAAGTATAATTTCTTAGACAGGGATCCGCTTTAGATTAAGTTTGGTTTTAGGGATGCATGCCTAATATTCACTAAATAATTTTTTTATATATATATATTGAAATATTTTATTATAAAAGCAAAAGTCTGTGTGTGTATGCACACACACTTGGATAATATATTTCTGTATTGGATGAGCTAACATGTCTGTTAGATGTAAATCCCAACATCTATACATGGGCATGTTATGCCTTGCATTTATTGATATGTTGCACATGCACATACATATATATATCTATGCGTGTATGATACACACACACACATACATATATATATATATATGTCTGTATGTATGTATATATCATAACATAAATTAAAATTACTATATCAAATTATAAATTTAAATAAAATAAAAGATTTTGTTTAAATAAAATTTAGAAATATTCTAATAAACTAGACTTCATAGGCCCAATAAAGATATAAGAGTAATTTTTTGAAATTATCTTATAACTTTCACTGCGGATAGGCCCAATTCCTACAGTACATGCGGTGTAGCTTGCCAATGAGTTATGTGCACGCTCAAATGGCTACGACAACCTGACTTCATCTTCGTGTCTTTGGCATATTCTAAAACGGTCTACCGCTATAAGGCGAGATAGAGGGGTCGGATAGTGTATCTAAGATACATAACCCACAAGTAGCATGTCCTGAGCACCCGCAACTATTAGTGGATCGACAACGATCATGATGGGAGCAGGGGCCGCTGGTGCACTCGAAGTGGTAGATGACCCAACATCAGTTGTAGAAGAGGAAGCCAACATATAACTAGGTGTGGCTATAGGAGAAGTGGACATAGAGATAAATACTATGGTAGCGGATCTAACAGGGCATCATAGATCCATGAGTGATATCAAAGCTGAAAACAAAACTCAAAGGATGAGCATCATATAAGGTACAATTTACTTTCTATTATTATTAAATGTATGCATAGAGTAGTTTTGTGTAATACGCCTTATTACGGTCAAATACAAAGCCTAACGAATGTTGACGTGTGCCAATTAATTAGACTTTATACATCTACTAGGGGAAACTAGTATCCTATAAGTGCATGCATGCCATACGTTATGTGTGGTATGTGGTTGTGCGCTATATGTTATGAATGTTTGCTCGTGTTTGCTAATGAGTTCTCGACACACAATGGAACAATATATTAGATGGAAACTATTTACGGTGGGACTATGTTAATGGCCCCAGACCAATCCATGTAGGCAAAACCTCTTGTTTTTGATAGATTTTTCCTAGAAAGGATTGCATTATTAAGGAAATAAGAGATCCTAGAAACACTAAAGGCAGATAGTGATGGAATTTGTATTCTAAGATTCTCCAACGATCAAAATTCTGTGACACCTCGCACCTCTAGGCACCCCAAAAATCGGACATGACTAGAAGTATGGGTGGTCGGGTGAAATAAAAATCCATAACATAGTACAGAGACTAAGGCAACAGTATAAAATGATTAAAATATTACAGCGGAAGAAAACTTTCACTAATTATAAATTAATAGCAAAACAGCTTCATTAAAAACAACATTATCCCTAATTTATTTCTGAAACCAAATGTACCAGGTAGTCTCCACCAATACATAAAACATAACAAAGTTCACAATATGGGTCCCCATATATAGAGTAAAGTACGGAAAAGAGAAACGAAGTGCATGAAACAAAAGAAACAAAAGCTGAAGATGACAACTGCTCCAATGACCCTCCAAGCTGCAAAGAACTGCAACCTAGACCTGCCCTCCTGTGATTTGGGGAAAATGGAAAAAATAGGAATGGGTTAGCAACAAAGTCTGTTGAATGATAAATAAAATGAAGCAGAAATAAAAAACAGTTTAATTCCAGGTCTTCCCTGGATATCGCAGAGGGTGAATAATATAATGCAGTGAATCCTTCTTAGATACAGTTCCTAATAAGACAAAGTCCACGGTCACTCTAAGGAAGTCAACCATGCAATAATACTAAATGTCAATCGGCCTGTCGGACCTACTGTCCTTACCTATCCATGTGCTACAGCGTGAAGTCATGCTATTCACCCGTGCACTGTGACTAAATGCCTCTTACGTCTGACCAGCACCGACTCAAACAACCTCGTAGGATCCTGAAGTTGTGCTCAGGCTCCGCCAAACTGGACTCCTATCCTCCTGTCTCCTCGGTCACCAATGTGGACTTGCTCCAATCCAAAGTGTCGGTCCTCCGAAAGAGCGCCTGCAGTTGGGTTGGCTGCGCAAAATCCTCCAACGATTTGCCTAAAGAAGCCTACTTCGAAGCATACTTGTCATGTTCCATCCGCGTCGATCTGCCTAAAGAAGCCTACGATTGCGGATGTTATCTATCCTACGTACTAGTAACCTATGAAAGGTAACAAACATCCTTGCGAACCTACTTGCCTACTCTTAGTACGTACAACCAAAACTATATTTTGGTCTTAACTGCATGAAACACCTATCCAGACTTTTACAAGGTCTGCCTACTAAATCGCTTCTAGATTAATTAATTTTACCGTTACAGTTTACATACTGTTTATTTCCATTAATCTACTTTAGGCCATTTTTACATCCGATTTGGTTATTTCGTAATTTCCCTTTTTCTTACATAAATGGTATTTCAATTTCACTTCCGTTCAGTCCGTATGGTTTGTCTGTAATTTTTGTACCATTTTGTTACAGATTTACACTAGCCTTTAGGGTCCATTTATTTAAATTTTTTCCCACCCTAATTTACGTTCTCCTTTTAGATATTTAATCTGTACAAAAAATTTATCCAATAGCCACAAACCATTTAATTACACAAAATTCCACTTTTACATTTTTAGGCCACATATTAAACAAACAATTATGCCAATTAGACTTCCCAATTTTGTTTCAAAACCATATTCAAAATTATGTAATTATATCAATCAAAACCACAATTTTATTCAAGTAACATATTCTGAATTTATTCAACTACCTGTTCTACCATTAGAAATTGAATAACAATTCTAATTCAATTTAATTAAACCAATCCTATTTACGCCATGAAACGTGAATAACAACTTTTTTGTTCCAAATTTCAACCCAAACATGAATTAGAATTGAGAAGTAATAGAAGGAGAAGATACAATAATTTACATAAATTTCAATCTTATTTATGCCATAAAACGTTAATAGACAATTTATATGTGCCATATTTTAAACCAAACATGAATTAGATTTTAGAAGTAAAAGAACAAGAAGAAGTTGCAATAATTTACATCTATTCTTAATTAATAACAGAAATTAATTCATATTAACATGTCGGAAAAGAACTGAAATTGAACTACTTTAATTTTCTATTTCATATTAATTCCCACTTACATGACACTTGTGCTTGTATAAATTTGAAAAATCTTTGCTTTAATATTTCTCCCTTTGATTCTTCTAAATTCCCCAAATTGCTTGAATATATATAGATAATTTAATTTGGTAGAGATTTGTTTATTTAGTAGAGAAAAGGAGGAAGAATAATACACACTAATTTTACTGTAGAATTATGGCGACGGCCGAATAAGAGATTAGGTTTAGGTTAGATAGTTTATTTATAGATTGTTTGAGTGAATATAATCCATTAGATTATTTTAGATTAAATCTGGTTCTTTCATACACTTAATAGTTATCCATTCTAGCCCATACACATCACTCAACCAATAAAATTTAGCCATTTCTTCCTATTACATCACTGGAGCGAATGGGAAGCCGCCACATGTTAGAAACAATGCTGAAATACATAGGAAAATCACCAGAAACGAACGAGCTAAAAAAAACATCGCTCCAGATTTTGGGCGACAACGAGACTTGATCCCTGGTCACTAAGGAAGTCAACATGCGCCTTTACCACTATACCAAATGCGCTTTTAATTTCTTTTTAATTATATTTCCCGTAAAATATCAGGGTGTTACATTCTTCCCCCTTAAAGGATTTCGTCCCCGAAATCTCCAAAGACGGAAGAACGTAATTAACAACCAGCATCCAAGAACTACATCCATCTACTCAACCATCATCCATTTCTACCATTGTCCTTATTTTTAACTAATGCAATTTATGATTTATGCAAAGTGAAATGAATATGAACTTACCTAATGCGAAAAGGTAGTCGGTCTACTGATTCAGTTGACCTCCTGTAATGCAAGTATGCTTATGCCACGCAACCAAATGTATGCAATTACCCTAGTATAATTGATAATCTATATGTATGTTTCAATCATTCACCCAAATGCACCATCCATATGCAACATCCATTTATACATACATACATACATACATACATACATACATATATATATATATATACATACACACACAACCATGTGCAAATGCAATAGATAACATGCACGCATATGTAGGTGTGTGTACCTAGTTGGTCGATTATCCTAATGAATATCTATCTAGTGCATGCAATGCATCCATTTGCAAACATTGGCATCCACTTGCAATCATTTTCATCCATCAAACATAACATGCCCTAATGACATGTTTACACCCAAGCTACCATTCATATGTTTCACCTAAAGATTATCGAAAATACCCTAACTAAGGAAAGATCAAAGATAGGATATTTGAAGTGTACCTTCAAATAGAAAAGGATAAGAAGTTCGAATTCTCTCCTCGGATTCCCATGTGCACTCCTTGGGGTCATCTCCCCACTGAACCTTCACTAGACGAACTTCCTTGTTGCGTAATCTCTTGACGCCGTGTTCCAATATACGGGTGGGTGTACGACGCACAAGTGATTCGCGTGCTACCTCTACTTCCCTTAGTTGATTGGGTTCTACTACTACTGCGGAATCATGTAGACACTTCCTTAGATGCGAAACATGAAAAACATCATGAACTCCTGCCAACTTATCTGGAAGATCAACTCTGTATGCCACTTTTCCAATCCATGCGGTAATAGGGAAGGTTCCTACAAATCTCGGTGCTAACTTACCCACTGAGCCAAATCTCATAACGTTTCTTAGAGGAGAAACCTTAATAAAAACTATATCTCCAACCTTAAACTCCAAATCTGAACGTCTTCTGTCGGCATGTGACTTTTGTCTATCTTGTGTAGTCTTTAACCTCTTGCGAATCAAATCCACCTTCTCGGAAGTTTCCCTCACCAAGTCTGGTCCAAGCAAGATCCTATCGGTGGTATCCCACCAATAGGCTGGTGATCTACATGGTCTGCCATAGAGGGCCTCGAACGATGCTATCCCAATGTTTGCTTGATAACTATTATTATACGCAAACTCCACCAAAGGTAGGTGGTCTTCCCAAGAGCCTCCGAAGTCAATGATGCACAATCTGAGAAAATCTTCCAAACCCCTATTTTCCCTCTTAGTCTGTCCATCTGCCTGAGGATGATATGCCATGCTCAGATTCAGTTCCGTTCCCAAGGCTTGCTGAAGACTCCTCCAAAACTCGCTGGTGAATAATGGATCTCTGTCGCTCACAATTCTGGCAGGAACTCCATGAAGCCTAACTATCCCTTACATAAAGAGTCGCCAAAGAAGCTGTCGTCCTATTACTCTTAATGGGTATAAAATGAGTGCTCTTCATCAGTCTATCCACAATGACCCAAATGCTCGTGTTCCCTCTCCGTGACCTTGGCAATTCATCCACGAAGTCCATAGAGATGCTCTCCCATTTCCATAATGGAATATCCAATGGCTGCAACAGTCGTCCGGGCTTCTTCTGTTCAGCCTTTACCCTTTGGCAAGTGATGCACTTTAATACATACTCCGTCACCCTCTTCTTCATTTCGGGCCATAGGATACCCTCTTTATATCCCGGTACATTTTATCACCACCAGGGTGCACTGTCATCCTAGAATGATGTGACTCGACCAACACCTCATCTACTAAATCCTCACTACAGGGAACACAAAGTCTACCGTCCCTTCTAAGCCATCTCCTAGTGTCCATGGTATAGTGCCTAAGATGTGGTGATGACTCTCCTCTACCAAGCTTATCTAAAATGTCCTTTAACTCTTCCTCCTCACCTTTCCTTGCTCCAATCTGCTCCATCAAAGTAGGCTGGACGTCGAGGGTTGCTAACAACCTCGGAGCTAAATCCGATGGAGGTCTAAAATCAAAGGTAGCAATGTACTCCAAATGCTTCCATTCCAAAAACATAGGACTTAAAACCGCTTTGCGTCTACTCAACGCATTTGCCACTACATTATCCTTGCCAGGGGTATAGGAAATCTCAAAGTCATAAGAGGCTAAAAACTCCATCCATCTTTTCTGTCTCAAATTCAAGTCTTTCTAAGAGAATGGATACTTCAAAGACTTATGATCCATGAAAAGCACAAATCTTTCTCCTAAGAGATAGTGCCTCCAAGATTTGAGAGCAAAAACTATAGCTGCCAACTCAAGATAATGCGTTGGGTAGTTCTTCTCATGCGTTTTCAACTGTCTACTCGCATAGCACACTATCCTACCCTCTTGCATCAGTACCACCCCTAGCCCCCTACCACAAGCATCCGTATAAACTGAGAAAGGCTTGGTTCTATCCGGTAATACCAATACGGACGCGGTAGTCAAAACTTCCTTCAATCGACCAAAGGCATACTCACACTTGGCATCCCAAACAAAAGCTGAGTTCTTCTTGGTAAGGCAGGTAAGGGGAGCTGATATCCTAGTGAAGTCCTTAATGAACTTCCTATAGTAGCCCGCAAGACCAAGGAAACTCCTTATGTTCATGGCATTATTAGGGGTCTGCCAATCCTGTACTACTACCACTTTCGCCGGATCTACTACAAGTCCATCCTCTGAAACGATGTGTCCCAAAAGGCGAACCTCATCCCTCCAAAAGTGGCACTTGGAGAACTTCGCCTTTAACTTATGTGCTCACAGGGTCCTAAGCACTTCTTCCAAGTGAACAGTATGTTCCTCCTTGCTTCACGAATAAACCAAAATGTCGTCGACGAACACCACCACAAACTTGTTCAACGATCCGCGAAATACTCGACTCATCAGGTCCACAAAATATGCCAGAGCATTGGTTAACCCAAATGGCATGACTAACCACTCAAATAATCCATCCGGAGACCTAAACACGGTCTTCTCGATGCTATCCTCCACCACACGCAACTGATGAAATCCTGTGGCCAAATCGAGCTGCGAAAATACCTTGGCTCCTACTAGCTGGTCGAAGAGATCGTCTATACGGGGAAGAGGATAATGATTCTTCTTCGTTAGCTTATTAAGCTCCCTATAATCCACGCAAAGTCTGAGAGAGCCATCCGCCTTAGTGGCAAAGACGACGTATGCACCCCACTCTGAAATGCTCCTACGAATGAAGCCCTTCTCCAAAAACTCTCCAATCTGCTTGCTCAACTCACGACGTTCCTTAGGAGTCATATGCCTTACCGTTAAGCAATCAGTTTGGCATTATCGACAAGATAAATCTTAAACTCGAACTCTCTTCGAGGTGGAAGGCCAGCAACCTCCTCGAACACATCTGGAAAGTCTCTAACAACAGGTACCGAACTCAAACTATCGGGTGATAAGTCAAGAGAATAAAGGTAGCTCAACATGACATATCCTCTAGGATCACAAGATACCTCCAAAGTACGTCCACTACAAGTGCCCAACCTCACTACCCTCTTATAGCAATCAAGAATAGCACCATACATGTATAGCCAATCCATATCAAGAATCAACCCGAACCTGGAAAAGCCCAATACAAAGGCACTACAGTCAAACTCAACCCCTAAAATAAACAATTTCAAATCCCGACATAACATGGACAAATAGGCCGATCCTCCTACGGGATTTGATACTACTACCGGGTCGGTCACTAAGCAAGCATCAAGACCAAGACTCTCTATAAGAGTACTAGATATAAAAGAGTACGAAGCTCCAGAATCAAATAGCGTAC
This sequence comes from Allium fistulosum, assembly GCA_030737815.1. NCBI lineage: Eukaryota > Viridiplantae > Streptophyta > Magnoliopsida > Asparagales > Amaryllidaceae > Allium > Allium fistulosum. The sequence continues at coordinate 643,135,673 of CM060901.1, forward strand.
GAACAGGAAAATCATAGATAGATAACACACCTTCGATGATCACCTTCTTTCCATTGTCCACAACCGGACGAGTACTGGAGGAAGGAGCTGCCTCTAAAGCATAAGCCTGAGCAGGCTATGATGGTGTCTGTGAACTATCCTTGGGCTTCGACAGACAGTCCTTTTTCATATGTCTCACTTGATCGCAAAGATAGCACCTCAGTCTCGGTCGCTCTCCTGCCCCTCTACAATCCTTAGCAAGATGACCTAGTTTCCCATAAGTATTCAACTTCTAGTCCTTCCTTGGAACTTTCCTTTTTCCACCTGACCCTCCTCCTCTTCTCTTTTTTCCTTTCCACTGCTTCTTCCCATAACTCTTCTGCGCCACATCTCCTTTCTTCTCAGTATCAGTAGGTAAAGCCATCTCTACCAATCCCTCAAAAGTGGCTCCCATCGGAATGTGGCTCACGCCAAACTCTGTAGTGGCTAACTCAAACCCTCAACGAACTTCAGCACCTTCTTATGAGGAGTATTGATCAGGTCTAGTCCAAATCTGGCAAGCTCATTGAATTGATTAACATATTGCTTAACTGTCATATCTCCTTGCTTGAGCTGTATAAATTTCTCTAGTTGCACTCCCTCTTCAGCCTGAGATAAGAATTTCCTCTCGGACCTAGTACGAAAATCCGCCCAAGTCAAATTATCAGCCTTAGCCTCCACAATCTTCCATCAACAAAGAGCCTCTCCCTGCAACTGCCATGAAGCCAACTGCCTCCGAGCCAAGTCCTCCAATCCCATAAATCTAAATATCCGCTCATAACTACGGATCTAAGCTCTCGCCTCAGTATATGACTCGGTGCCAAGAAACGGCTTGCCTCCTAAGCTGGTGTAGTCCTTGCATAACGTGGGAAAATCGAGAATGCCTGGTGGACGGGCTGGAACCCCTTCCATTTGAGCAGCATCCCTAGCTGGTGGCTCTGCTTATGCAGTAGCCTGCAAATAACGTCTGAACCAAGCAGGCATATTAAGGACTGGAACTTCGGGGATATCTTGCAGTTTAGACATTTCTACCTGTGGATATTAAAAAGATGGGATTAGGTACTCCACAAATAGTTCAATAGATAGGGAGGAAGAGATATAAGGGACCCATTTCTAAAATTTCTTTTCTTTCCAAAATATATACATATACTTTTAAAAGTATTATCTGGAATATCCTTTAAAAATTATTCGAAAACCTTTATATTTTTAAAATATTTTTAGGATTACCAAAACCTTAGCTCTGATACCAACTGTGACACCCCGCACCTCTAGGCACCCCGAAAATCGGACATGACTAGAAGCACGGGAGGTCGGGTGAAATAAAAATCCATAACATAGCACAGAGACTAAGACAACATCATAAAATGATTAAAATATTACAGCGGAAGAAAACTTTCACTAATTATAAATTAATAGCAAAACAGCTTCATTAAAAACAACATTATCCCAAATTTATTTCTGAAACCAAATGTACCAAGTAGTCTCCACCAATACATAAAACATAACAAAGTTCAAAATATAGGTCCCCGTATATAGAGTAAAGTACGGAAAAGAGAAATGAAGTACAAGAAACAAAAGAAACAAAAGCTGAAGATAATAACTGCTCCAATGATCCTCCAAGCTGCAAAGAACTGCAACCTAGACCTACCCTCCTGTGATTTGGGGAAAATAGGAAAAATAGAAATGGGTCAGACATAAAGTCTAGTGACTAAGAAATAAAATGAAGCAGAAAGAATAAAACAGTTTAACTCTAGGTCTTCCCCGGATATCGCAGAGGGTGAATAATATAATGCCGTGAATCCTTCTTAGATACAGTTCCTAAGAAGCCAAAGTTCATGGTCACTCTAGGGAAGTCAACCATGCAGTAATACTAAACGTCAATCGGCCCATTAAACCTGCTGTCCATACCTATTCACGTGCTACAGCGTGAAAGTCATGCTCTTCATCCATGCACTGTGACTAAATGCCTCTTATATCTGACTGCAACGACTCAAACAACCTCGTAGGACCCCGAATTTGCGGTCAGGCTCCGCCAAACTGGACTCTTATCCTCCTGTCTCCTTGGTCACCAACATGGACTTGCCCATATCCAAAGTGTCGGTCCTCCGAAAGAGCGCCCGCAGCTGGGTCGGCTACACAAAATCCTCCAACGATCTGCCTAAAGAAGCCTACGTCGGAGCACACTTGTCATGTTCCGTCCGCGTCGATCTACCTGAAGAAGCCTACGATTGCGGATGCTATCTATCCTACATACTAGCAACCTATGAAAGGTAACAAACATCCTTGAGAACCTACTTGCCCACTCCTAGTACGTACAGCCAACACTATATTTTGGTCTTAACTACATGAAACACCATCCAAACCTTTACAAGGTCGACCTACCAAATCGCTTCTAGATTAATTAATTTTACCGTTATAGTTTACATACCGTTTATTTCAATTAATCTACTTTAGGCCATTTTTACATCCGAATTGGTTATTTCATAATTTCCCTTTTTCTTACACAAATGGTATTTCAATTTCACGTCTTTTCAGTCTGTATGGTTTGTCTGTAATTTTTATACCATTTTGTTACAGATTTACACTAGCCTTTAGGGTCCATTTAATTTACATTTTTTTCCACCCTAATTTATGTTCTCCTTTTAGAGATTTAATCTGTACAAAATTTTTATCCAATAGCCATAAACCATTTAATTACACAAAATTCCACTTTTACATTTTTAGGCCACATATGAAACAAACAATTATGCCAATTAGACTTCCCAATTTTGTTCCAAAACCATATTCAAAATTATGTAATTATATCAATCAAAACCACAATTTTATTCAAGTAACATATTCTGAATTTATTCAACTAACCTGTTCTACCATTAGAAAATGAATATCAATTCTAATTCAATTTAATTAAATCAATCTTATTTACGCCATGAAATGTGAATAACAATTTGTTTGTTTCAAATTTCAACCGAAACATGAATTAGAATTTAGAAGTGGTAGAAGGAGAAGATACAATAATTTACATAAATTTCAATTTTATTTATGTCATAATACGTGAATAGACAATTTATATGTCTCATATTTTAAACTAAACATGAATTAGATTTGAGAAGTGAAAGAAGAAGAAGAAGTTGCAATAATTTACATCTATTCTCAATTAATAACAGAATTTAATTCATATTAACGTGCCAGAAAAGAACTAAAATTGAACTACTTTATTTTTCTATTTCATATTAATTCTCACTCACCTGGCACTTGAGCTTGTATAAATTTAAAAAGCTTTGCTTTATTCTTTCTCGCTTTGATTCTTCTAAATTCCCCAAATTTCTTGAATATATATAGATAATTTAATTTGGTAGAGATTTGTTTATTTAGTAGAGAAAAGGAGGAAGAATAATACACACTAATTTTACTGTAGAATAATGGCTACGGCTGAATAAGAGATTAGGTTTAGGTTAGATGGTTTATTTATAGATTATTTGAGTGAATATAATCCATTAGATTATTTTAGATTAAATCTGGTTCTTCAATACACTTAATGGTTATCCATACTAGCCCATACACATCACTCAACCAATAAAATTTAGCCATCTCATCCTATTACATCGCTGGAGTGAATGGGAAGCCACCACATGTCAGAAACAACGCTGAAATACATAGGAAAATCACTGGAAACGAACAAGCCAAAAAAAAACATTGCTCCAAATTTTGGGCGACAACGGGACTTGATCCCTGGTCACTAAGGAAGTCAACATGCGTCTTTACCACTGTACCAAATGCGCTTTTAATTTCTTTTTAATTATATTTCCTGTAAAATATTGGGGTGTTATACCTTCGATCTACAATGATCGGCATCAGCCTTGTAGGGTTTTGGCAGCCGATCCAAAGTGTCAAAATCAATTGGGATTGATGCAATATGCTATAAAACGGCAATATATGATCAAATTGATGCAAGATGAGTTCTAAATTAGCAAGGTGATACTCCTAATGTCCATCATCCTAAAAATTAAGATCGATGGTAGGAGCGTAGATTGCAGAGGTGGTGTTGTTGATCGATGTGGATTTGGGTAGGAAATCATCTTCCTTTTCGATAGAAATCGATTTGAACTGGACTGAAATAGACTGGTTGAAGATCTAAATCACTAGGAGGGAGAAGTGCTTGACGTTAGTAGTAGCATAAAAAAACAAAGCGAAAATTTATCTAAGTCCTAAGTTTTTTATAACATCATTGACCAATAATGATCCATGCTATGGATCGTTACCGATCCATAAGTTAGTATTTTCAGCATTTTCTCAAGTAATTTTGGATCATGATGTTTGTAATTGTGTTTTCGTAAATTATGGACATTAATTTACCTATGGGTTGATGTAATTCTTACCAGAAGAGACGGGCTATTTGGACTGCAAAACTTTGTAATTTATATCGATTGAAAAGACATGACCCAATGACCATGTGGAATGGATGTGTTGTTCAAAATATGTGATTCTACGAAGATGGCTTGAGTAATGGAAGCATCCATTCAATTTAGGATCTGGTTGATTGTCTATGAGCAAAGCACATTTTATATTCACAGAAGGCACTTTGGAAGAAGTGTTAATCATGATTTTTCACAAAGGAAGATTCAATGAAGTTGGACTTCAAAATTATAAAGGACTAGATACAAGGCTCATAAATGATTAAGTATGGGACAAATGGGTTAAGTACATCGATCGGTGTGAATCTATAGGCATGATTGGTACCGATCTATAAAATCAGTTATTCTCGGTGAATTCTTGTTATAATGTGGCTTTGGAGTAAGAAACAAGATTGAAGCATGAAGTAGCAATGGATAGATGGATAAAATTAAGCAAAATAGGAAAGATTATGCAAGTCCGTCGGCAGGTACTGGTTTATACATGGATTAGTACCGATCGATAGGCAGAGCCAAATCTTCCCTTAATATTTTTCCTACGAACATGGATCTGCAATGGAGATATTTTGGACGATGTTTCATAGAGAAGACCTTGACATCAAGGTCCAAACTCACCCCTTTATGCCTATAACAACACGGTTACATTAACCTAGAGATTAATCGAATTATTTTTCACTTGGGAGAGGTTCTAACATTTTTAAATCTCAAATCAAGCTAATATTTCGATATTATAATTGTATTCACTTGTGGTTATTAGTGAGAAACAGTAATTAAATCATATTATAGGCAAATGCCTAACCATTATAAATCATCACCGTGTTGTCCTTTACGTTTTTCTTCTTGTTTCTACAAATATCTTGTTCTATAGACCTGGATCTAAGATTCTACCTGTTTGAACTCATATATAATGTACATTCGAGGCTAAAACCGCCTAAACTACATTCAATAATGATATACATAGTTGTTGGTTCTTCATAGCCTCCTTAGGGGTGTTAGACCAATATTTTGGCTAACAACCGTCACATACAGTTATGCGTTAGTTGTTGTACTAACGTCACTGCTGGGTCTTTAACCATACAAATATATAAGGCGATATAAAGAACAAATTACTAGTGTTGAACCAAATAGTAGATCCTATTTAGTCTAGCTTCGAAAATAGTAAATTTCCATCATCGAAACTCACATAGCAAAAGTACTAGGTAAGATTGTAACCATGCTCCATCATAAATAAATTGATATTATTAAACCACATCATCTATACTAAAATTAATACATCTCATCATCGTTTATCATTTTATTCAATTTTTATTTTGTATTGCATTCAACAATGTATTTTCTTGGAAAGATCATAAAATTTGAGATTTATTGACTTCTAGTTTGACGAGTATAACTTGGAATTAATTACATCATGCCAAATACATGGATATGTATTTATGGATAAAAGGTAAGAAACCTAAAAAAATTGGCAACCAAATTTAGATATGGAGTCCAAATAGTAAAAGTGATGGATAAATAGGTAATTCTTTTTAGTCATACAAATGTCCGAATACTTATCCTATTTATATAAATTCTTCGACCAAACTACCAACCAAGAGTACGTTTGACAAATATAGCTAAAAAACACTTATTTGTTACTACTATTTTGCATACTAACCACCACTTATAGGAAAACAAAATAAATTGCTAATAAGTTGAAAAAAATTGCTAGTAAGTTGGTAAGTCATAAGCAACAATTGCTTGTTCATAATTTATTTTAATTTTTACAACTAAAATTTGAAACCATTTCATTTCATTTAACCAAATAGGCTTTGTAACGACCCGCCATTTCAACCATTGAAAGTCGACACTAATACATCCACGATATTCACGTGCCCAACATCCAATCGCCGAAAAGCAGATTGTTAGGGGAAAATAAAGTAAACGAACAGAGGAAATAGAATCTCACAGCGGAACGACAACATATAATATAACAAAGATAGTAAATTGTCTCTCCAAGGTACACGTTATATCATAGTTAAAAACAAACCTCATCAGCTTGGACAGTTATAACTTTCCGACCTTGCAATTACTAATAGGAATATATAATAACAATACAGCGAAAAATAAAAACACTAGTGTAGATGAACATCCAGCTCTACTCCATGGGCTCCATGTCCCACCAATGACAACCTAGAAAAATATTTGGTCTGACCCGAGCATTATAATAAAATAACACTCAGATCAGTTTGGAAAACCAACATGAGAAAACTCAAGAAATATGGTGAACATTTAGTAATTCTGTGAGACCACACCATTAAATGCAGAACTAGTTTTTACCTCACAAGAACAACATCCATACATAAAGAAATAAGAAAACTAATCAGAACAACAATCCAAACAAGAAAGGATGGACACAGACAATATCAAAATGCAAACTTAAAGAATGGACAAAAATAATTAAACATGGAGAAGAGCTTAAGGCTCTTCTCGATGCAACTAAGAAAAGATTAACTCCAAGGTTCAAATCAAACAAGGAGAATGAATTCATCCAACATAACTAGGAGGGTGCGCCCCCTATATCGAAAGTATACCTCTAGATAAAATATACCTGAGAGTCCACACCAAACACATATCACTCTAGGAAACTTCCACGCTAGACCTCGCCTCACACGAGCATTCAAATATTTCACATCACCGCATGCATGCTACTAACAAATCTCTAGATAAATGTGAATATACCCTTATGAGTATCTACATTTGCATGATATATGCTATGTAGTGGGAATTGCATTTGTTTGTGCATCGTAGGCTCCATGAGTCTTATTTGTGGTAGGAGAACTATGTTGGCTTGATCTTGTATCTAATTGGGTACTTAATTAAATGAGGGTACGTAGGCAGTCACAAGTGGTAGTGATGCAGCCCCTAAAATGACATAACATTTTCATGTTTATTGTTCATTATCTATCTTGTGTTGATGTTTATTCCCGCTTATCATTTTATTCCGCATTCACATTTTTGTTGAGTTCGCAGGTAAACATAGTGTTGTCTCTCTCATCGGAGTTGTGCAGCGGTAGATTTATAATCTTTGTATTTGGTATGTATTAAAGCACACTTTTGTAGAATTAATTAATTACTCTGATAATTGTATAATTGAAATTGTATCCTATACATGTAGCAGTATTATATATTTATCAAATAAATTTGTGTATTAAATTGGTAGTTTTCATTAGTAGTTTTAGAACGGAAGGATTATTCGGCGATTTTGACTGGTCCAAAAATTTGGGTCGTTACACCCATAGGTTCCCATTTAATTGTTATGTCTATTAAGGTTAGCAATTCTTATCTAACCTTGCATTGCACATACGATTACATACTTTCCCTTACCCATGGTACGAAATACGAATAAAGCCATATCAACCGTCCAATACTAACAAATCCATTAGCCACTTAATACTTCTAAACATGAAGCGGGCTTCTATAATACTTTTAAAAGAAAAATTGGCAGACTCTATCATTTACGACCAAAATTGAGGTAGATCTCGTCATTTATGACCTATTTCCAAGGTGGTTTCCTAACAATGATATCAATGACCAGTGGGTCCTAGATACAAGACCTCTCTAACCACTATTTAAGGCTTTCGACATTTAATGTCCAACTATTACCGCATTTATCGCCGATAAAATCATAGACATGTGATAAACAGTACCCAAGCCACTTAATACCTTTTTATTAGAAAATATGTAGACTCTAGTCGTTTAAGACCTTAACTGAGGTAGACCCCATCATTTAAGACCTATCCCTAAGGCGTGCTCCTAAATGGTACTTTTATTATTTCGGCTTTAGCAATGTAAGAGACTGTACCCAAGCTACTTAATACTTCCTAGTGGAAAATAGGCAAACCCCGTCATTTAAGCCCTACTTCCAAAAACGTGCTCCTCAATGGTACTATCTAGCTGTCATTGCTTGGAAATCTCATTGGGCTACTTAATACGTATTTTATAGGAAAGAGGAGGACTTTATAGTCTCTTAAGACCCCCAAACCCGAAGTGAACCTTTCCCGAGATATCCACTCGCACTCTTTAATTATAAATATGGAATCTCATTAGGTTACTTCTTTCGGTAGGGAGGCGGACCCTTCAGCCACTTAAGACCTCAACGCTGAAGTAAACCCACTTTAGAGACATCCTTATTTATTTATTTATTCGGAATCTCACTAGGTTATGTAATAGTTCCATTTAGGAGAGAGGCGGACCCTTTAATCAGACCTCAAACCAGAAGCGAACCCTATGGAGGTATCTCTCACCATTCCTAATTCGAAATTTGGACCATTTAATATTCCAATTAAGAAAGCAAATCTCTCACGTCGTCATGGGTCGTTAAATTAGCAATATCTCACATCAATAGTAAGTACACCCAATTCTTTGTAGCCTCAAAGTGATGGGCAGTCTTCCATCGAGTGACTCTATTTACCTTGCATCGCTAGCCTACTAAGTCCAATTAACCATCCTAAGCCTTTATTTATATAAACTTAGGTAGACATTAAACTTAGCTTACTAATACCCTTTTTATTTAAGGTAATAAGATTTATCTTAAATATTTATCTGTCCATAAATCCTCGTTTAATGCTCATAAATGTCAATTTGTCCATAAAATCCTAACGAAAATTTCCTAAGACATTTATGTATGATTATTAATTTCTAATTAGTAACCTTCTATATTTATTCTATTTTTTATAAGCCTCATTAATCCATTTTCCCTTCTAATTTATTGCAACTTCCACATTTATTACCATTTATTGGAGTTACAACATTTTAAATTCTTTTATTATTAGTTAATTATCCTTAATGTGAATATTACGCGCAAACGTCGTTATTAGTTTTTTCTTAAATTATTATAAGCGTAGTAATTACGTACAAATATTTACTTTTATTAAATATGTTCTGGTTATATACCTTTATTAGAATATACTTTTCCATGTTAAATTCTTGGAATCATATCTAAAAAGATTATCCGTTATAATCTCCATAAATTACTCCAAGACAAAAGATTTAACTTTAAAATATAAAATATTGCATCTTTTGAAATTACAAGGAATTATCATTTCTTTTTATTATTGAAATAAACAGTGTAAACTACAATGATCTCATGCTTTACATATCTCTTTCTCTCTATATTTGCATCTGTTCCTTGTTAGATCAAATGTTGTATCTTTCTAAAAGGGAAAGAAAACAAACTAATTTACAAATATTGAATGGATCTAAATTCAAACAATTCTAAATATAGAGAAGTTTATATTCTAACAAAATAAGGGTAATAATCCAAATTTATAACATTAGTATACAACGTATTTCAGATCTGGAATAAATTTCATTTGAATCAATATTCTAAATTCATACTTTTGGGACTGATTTCCAGATCAGGTTGTATGCAATGCTAAATCAATTCATAAACAAGAATATGTAGGCGATATTTTTTATATTCAGATCGTACTCAATTCGCTGCCTACAACTCATATATAATTATCCAATTAGGCATACAAATCAAATAAACACCAATGGGATAATTTTCATATTATAACAATCTATAAAATTTCTCACTCACATTTTAAAAGCGATCCAGATCTCGAGATCTGAAGTAGAACATTTGATTCATCTCTAAATCCATTTTAATTCAAGAGATATGTATAAAAGGGTATATACATACATTAGAATTACAGATCTGAGAAGAGATTTGGGATAGGGAGAAAAAATAGATACAGATATATAAATATATAAATTACCTCAAATACGCATATGGTTTATTTTCTTTCTCCTTTTTATTACATTTCTACTCTTCTCCGATTTGTATGAATATAGATACAAACATCTTATCTTTTATAATTTAGAAAGAAAGTGGAGAAGAAGAATTGGCAGAGCTTCGCTACTGCCTTCATAAAAATATGAGAAGAGAAGGGAGCGTTAGGCCTGAATTTATAGGCGTTAGAATCAACTAGAACCGTTCAATCGAAGTATATTAAATCTAGGCCGTTGTAGCCTAGGTTTACTGGAGCCCTCAGGTCGCCACCGGTCGACCGCTCTTGGGTGACCAATCGACCGCTAGGGGTCGACCATCCCCAATGATGGGTCGGCCTATGGGCCTGGTTAATTAATATAATTTTTTTAATTATTTCTTATGCAATTATTTTCATTTTGAATTCGTTTTTCGTCGGTAACTTCTTCGTTTGGACTCCAATCGCAAAACTCCAAATATGAAAGTTGCTCGGAATTACGCCACGAACAGTGCTGCAAGTTTCGTGGTCAAATTCCATCGTTTGCACAAATTTCATTTTCGAAGTCTAATTAATTAACTAACTAACTAATTATATAACTAACGTCAAATTACAGGGTGTTACATTCTTCCCTCCTTAAAAAGAAATTCGTCTCCGAAATTTCACCAATGATTAAGCCAAGGTTTTGGCTCCTAACTATCCTAAACCACACAACCAATGGGTATACAACCAATTTTTGCAACCAAATATGCATAAGTGCATAGTGTATAACGGTATCACCACACAAAAAATATGTATGCAGAATGATTCTAAATCGGATCCTCCTATATGAATGCATTTCTTTTGAAAACATGATGCAAACCACCTACATATATACTGACAGTTCTACATATATGCAGCTTTTTGAAAAATCTTTTTAACCAAAACCCCCATATTCTTATAAATAGAAGTATGAAACAACCAATTTTGCATCCACTTCCTATCATCCAATAATCTAACGCATCAAAAAATCACTTCCTAAACTTTACTCCAATGTCAGAAAAAGAAATTAAGGCGAAGAATTTAACATTCTTACTACACTATAATCTTCCTATTCCCATAATACAGTGGAAATTTCTTTGCTGCTCCGGATTTACTTCAAATTTTCCACATACAAAATGCATAAGGAGGCTTATTATCAAGCTCTAAAATGGAATTAAGTCTAAAAATAGACTTGCACGTGTCGTCGACAAGGTATGAAAATAGAAATTCCAAGGCTAAAATGGCTTTTCCCTTGTTATCGCTTGCATTTTTCGTGTCGTCGGCCCTAATACGCCACTAAATTCACAAATTCTAACTCTATTGCCTTCCCTATGCCTAACATATGGCTTTCAGAATCAAAGTTTTCGCAAAAATCTTTCTCACTTTTAAAATTGTACGTCATTTGGAAAATAAAATCCCAAAATATCTAGGCGCACTTTTCCCTTAAAATAAAATTTTGAACAAAACTCTAAAAATAATTTAGAGTTAAAAATATCTAAAACACTAAACTTTTTCTTACATTTTTTTAAGAAAATGTTTCAAATCAAGGGGAATTTCTAAAATATTTTCCTTCTTAAGAATTTTGATAAATTAAACCACAATTTCAGCGTAGTCAAAAGTCAGTCATGTGCTAAACGAATAAACCAAATTCCAAGATTCTACAACTAACTTTTACCTAGAAATTTGAAATTTTATTTAGAAATGTAAACACAGAAACAATAACAATAACACAGAAAATGAATATAAACTCACAATATTTTATGTGCCTATTATAAGAGACAACTAACAGTTTTACAGCCTAACAACCTAAAAGAAAAGAACAAATGCTAGAAATAAAAAAATACGATAATCCTAAATAAAAGCACCGCCTAAGAACCGTGAGAAGGTTTCGCTCCGCGGTTGGAGCTCGAGCAATTGCCACGTTCGCGCAATGGTCGTAGCATGGCGGCTATGCACCCAATCTCAAGACCTTGGCGCTACTGCTCTGTCCTAATTTCTCGGAGCTCTGCCTGAACCTGACGTATAGTAGCAAGCTCAGGACTCATGTATCCCTCGATGCCCTGTGCCATCCCCTGCTCCTGGTGTTGTGGCTCTGGTGGCAATACAGGTGGTGCGATAGGCGGCAAAGGAATATTCATCCTCTTAATGGTGGTTCGGTCGATGGCGGAAAGGACATTCCTCACTACTGGCTCTCCACTCAAATTTACCTTGTAATGCCTAAACACTCGGGTAAGCAAGTGGCAATATGAGAGGTGAGTCATCGGGTTACCAACTCCATGGTCGACCATATGGAGTATCAAGACACGAGCCCCATTGACGGCTACGCCACCAATTATAGCATAGGCGGCTTTTCACACTGAGGTGTAGATCTGGTCATGGCTCCCCGTCTTCAGAATGATGTTGTGTTAAATGATGCGCACGACGAGATGAGCCGACGGTCGCAAATTATCGATCCTCCAATCATCGATATTCCCAGAAAAGATCCGTTGTAGAATCTTAGGATCAGTCATCTCTATGTCGTCCAAGTCTATGCCTACTGTAGATATCTCTAAAATTCCAGTGAGATCATCATATGTCATCTTAATCCGAGCTCCCTTCACCTTGGACTCAATGTATACATTGCCATCATCGAAATTCTATGCTATATGTGCATTGAAAAGATGGACGCAGCGCGGGTAATATTCCCGCTCATAAGTCTCGAAGTGGAGGATTGGTGCAAGTCCTGCCACGATGAAAAGCTCTTCAAGTCCGATAGCGGCGAAATCTTTGAACTCCACTAGTCGTCCATGAAGGAAGTCAAAGTCCGCCATTTCAATATAGGTGGCGATCTTCCGCTCGCTCCGGTTAAGCCAAGCGGCTTCTTGTGGAGTGAGACCAAGATGACGAGAGGAAGAGCCACCGGTACGTGGCGGTGCCATGGGTTGAGAGATGGTTAGAAAAAGGGAGAAAAGGGCTTAGATCTAGAGTAGCGGTGGGGCAAGATCTAGTGTAAGAATTTTAGCATTAGTTGGTGTAGGAATGAAGGAAAGAGGCTTTGGTTAAGCGGAGGAAAGGGGAGGTGGAATTGGGTTAGGCTAAGTAAAATCGGAGAGGAGGAAGAAAGTGAGGGGGGTGCGACGGCTGAAGGTTTGGACGCAACTTATAGTCGCGTTCCAAGTTCGGCTTTGTCCCGAATCCATATAGCGGTCAACCACTGTTAGGTCAATCGGTCGACCGCTAGCCCAAATTTTGGCATGGTTTGAACCTGGACCCAATAGGGCCGGTTAAATCAATTAATATTCCAACGACCGTTCTGCACACCATCTTTAGCTTAACCTATCCACAAAAATAACGCCTTCCACAGACGGTATCCATCCTATCGTTTAGACCCTTCCTTGGTAAGATTGCGATAGCCTCAACAAAACTGTTGCGACCAACAACACTTCCAAAAACCCAAAAATATTCCAGCTACTATTTCCTGCCTACTTCACACGAAAATATTTCTTCCAATAGCTGGTGGGTTTAACAACACTTCAAACTACATACCCCAAAAAAGTTGAATGTCATTCCTATTTTGTCCGTACCTTAAAGAGAGAAAATATAAAAACCTTCGGGTTTATAAACCGAAAAATCACTGAGCTAAGAATATGCTCCTTTATACTTGTTTCTAAATAACAAAAACTATTTCATACTAAAACTTCCTCAGAAGTTAAATTATATATATATATACACATATATATATTTCAAGGTCTCCAAATACCTTTTTTAAACACAAATTTTCCAAATTGGAAAACTAGTTTCTTACCAAAAATAAATATCAAACCTTTACTGATATATATATATATATATATACATACAAATATTTAAGAATTTTAAAGAATTAATCTTTTATAAACCAGAACTTCTTAACACGACCAATCTAGTGGTAAACATGTTTCTTTGAAAATTAAAATTTCAAAACTTTCCCAAAACAAAATTTCAAAAATAAATCTTTGGGAAAAGAAATACTTTGAAAACTCTTTTCCAAGATCTAAGGCATTTTCAAAATATACTTTATAAAAATTCTCTCATGGTTTTTCGACTAAGGAATTGACATTAATTATTCAAATAAAAATCCGGTTTTCCATCTAAGAGGTGATAAATGAATGCACCCTAGCAAAAACTTACTTTCGGACAATTGTGACATACAGAATCTAATTTCCTATCCATTTGGAATAATTTTGTGTCTCCAACTAGGACTCAAAATCCAAAATGACAACGTAGCTAGAATCTCAACCGTCAAGTCGAACACCTCTAGTCTTCGGGAATCAGCCGTATGTTGTACTCATGCTCTTCATCAACGGCGCTTTACGCATTACTAACACTACGTGGGGACTTTGAAGTCGACGTGAAAATATTAGCTCTAAAATATTTCCAACTCATAGTTGCTTTGCCCATTCCCTCGGAGTGGAACTGCAACTGCTTCTACAGTCGGAACTCTTAGAATCTAGCATAAAAATATAATAATACTAGATAGGAAAGTATGAATGTGTTCTCTCAGTTTATCCTAATCCCTCTGATCTACTATCCTATTGCTCTGATACCAAATGTAACAGCCCACACCTTAATGGGTCCAAATTTCGACAAAAATCGAAACCCAAGTCCATCAAAGCAAATATCGTTGGATTTTGTACGTGTAGGAACTGGGTCAGCCCGCAGCGGTAGTGGTGGGTGTTTTTCAAATTTTTTTATCCTATTGGATCTTTTATTGGGCCTATGAAATCTAATTCATTTAGAATAATTCTAAATTTGTTTTAAATAAAATCATGTATTTTATTTAAGTTTAAGTATTTTGTAAAGTAACGTTAATTTGCATGATTTAATTTATATATATACATGTATCATATAAATATACATATGTGTGTGCATGTGTAACATAATAATCGATGAAGGGTATAACATGCCCGTATATAGATGTTAGGATTTACACCGCAACGGACAAATTAGCTCATTACATATGTATTGTATGTTGTCTAAATATGTGCATAAATCTATAATGCAAAGTATATTTATATAAATACGTATACATATATTTAAAATATATTTTATAACTAAAAGCCTCAAAATTATATATATATAACTTAAAAAATTTGTATAAATATATATACATAATTAAACATATAAAATTATACATACATATATATATATAATAATTAAAACTATATATATAAGGTTAAATAAAATGTATATATATGAATAATTAATTACATCCTAATACTTAAAATATAAATATATATATATTAAAATTATTTCCAGATCGAATTTAGCATAACAAACATAAAATAATAATTTTATCATTTTATCATTATTATATATATATATAATAAATAGTTTCGATCATAATAATTAAAAATATTAGTAATAAATATTAAAAAATAAAATTTTAAAATTTACGAATTTTAGGATCATAAAATACAGGCTCAAAATTTTTTCCATGATTTTTGAAATAAAATTTTATTTTTAATAAATAAATGAAATGTTCAACCGAAGTAATTTAATTGTTAAAAATATTAAATACTAACTAAAAATTCTAAATATTTTTTGTGGATTACTGCATAGATGTAGTAATTTTGAAAAATATAAAATCGAATTTTCAGTGCAATAATTATTTTAGATATAATAAAAATTCAAATAATCAATAAAAGATAATTTAAAATTATTTATATATATATATATAATTTATTTTCGAATTTTATAATTCGTATTATGTATAAATAGGTGTAAGGAAAAATTCTAAGCTCTTTATACATTATAAATATACATATATATGTAATTATATGTTTAAAATATACATTAGTCTATATTTAAATTAATATATAAATATACATAAAATAATTAATAATGATAATTTTAATTTTTTCAGCAAATTAGATTTGTTTATACAGAAATTATAACACATAATAATATAACCATGCACATCACAAACTAATTTGTGACAACTACATATACCTACGGAAATCTCACCTAACTAGATATACAACATTAAGATATATATATATATATATATATATATATATATATTTGGATTAATCAATATTAAATCATAAAATATGATATGATTACTGTAATATATAAATAAAATACCAATTGATGATACCTTTGAGTCCACTTGAATCAATCAATTCCCTTCTCTAGTTATGCTCGATCAGTCAGATTGCAAGTCTGGAATCGTCGACCTTTTCTATCAAATAGTACTTTTACTCAACTTGAATTGATTTGGGATTCATAGAACTGATATGGGGATTAATTTCGGACAGAAAACTTGAAAATTATGGCAGCCAAAAGTTGTTATTGATTAAGGGTTTAGAGATCCATATATATAGCCTTGTACAAGAGAGATATTAGGACGATCTCATTACCTATTCTCTCTTAATCTCGGTCATCCATCTCTAAATCTAATCCTAAGTTTTAGCCGCCTCTAATAACTTTTCAAAATCGAAATTTGCAGCCTTAATGATGGGATTTAAACCCATTTAAGCCCAAGCCAAAATGCTATGCAATTAAATCTAATTTAATCGCTTATCAATATCGTATATCGATTGGTACATTTATAACTATTATAAATATATAACAATTTTTATTTCTCAAACCATATTCAATTTTTTATAATATTTCATAAATTTAATTAATTTAATTTATTTATAACAATTATAAACTAATTAAATCATTCGGTCTTAAGGGAATTCATCATTTCAGTTGTGTAACTCTTGGGTGTAAATTTGGTCAGCAATTAACACCGAACTATTCGAATGTTAACGTTCACACGTCACTTAGCAAGTGGTGTGACATTATGGAAAAATTTATCACTTATTCATTTTCATTAAAATCTTATTTAATTTAATAAGCGTTACCTGTTAGTGACATTTATATACACCAATTCTCTTCGTCAAAACTGTATCACTTTGGATTTATGGAATTTGGTAACAGTCAAAATTCCAATATTGTTCATATTCAACTGTATAGTCCAAACACAAAATCATTGGTTCAATAATAACAATTATTATTTACCGTACTACTCTGGCCATAGATTTGACTTTGGGTTGACTTGAGTTGACCATGATATTAACCTCGTATAACTGAAGTGACGAATCCTCACTTAAATAGTGTCTTCCTTCCAATACTTCCACTCGACCCAACTATAATCACTTGATGGATGTCGTTCCATAATTTGACTATAATCAAAATAGAGTTTTTCATATTAAAGGTTGACAGTATTCTCAAGTCGAAATAATTATGTAAATTAGTGACATCGATATTTTCTGTTTGACCTTAGTTATATCAACCAACAAAAAACTACCGAGTGAGTTGTTCTATAGCAATCCAATAACTATCAGTACATAACCTCTAGGTGCACCCCCAGTAGTCATGAGTAATACACTACCCAACATTTGGAGAGCATTACGTACTCTAATCTCAACGGATACATTGATATCCGGTGTCGATGCATCTTGACTAGGAACATTTAAAATGATGTGTTTTGTAACAATGTGATCCAATACTCTTGATTACAACTAATTGTAATTACTATCACAAACACGTCATTTATGGATTTTCTGTTAAATATATTTTTAATTAAACATTTAATTATTTATAACACATTATAACAAATATATAACAGAAAGAAGAAACACCTTTATTTCGAACAAGAATTGATTTCGGAGTTAATAAATTACAGAATTGCCCCTAGGGCATACCCCTAACACTATCAATCTCACACTTGCAATTGGGGCCAATTATGGAATCTCAATCACATCCTCTCAATTATTTTCTCGAGAACTGGCCGAGTTAGACCTTTAGTGAATGGATCTGTTATGTTGTCCTTGGTATCTACCCTTTGAATCACAACTTCTTTCTTCTCAACGAATTCTCTAATCAGGTGGAACTTTCGATGAATGTGTCCTCACTTCTTTTGTGCTCTTTGTTTCTTTGCGATCTGTATCACTGCATTGTTGTCACAAAACAATGTCATTGGATTCTCAGTATCGGGAATCACCCCGAGCTCACTTAAAAACTTGCGCATCCATACTGCCTCTTTTGCTGCTTCATTGAGGGCGATATACTCGGCCTCCATCGTGGAATCATCAACTGTTTCTTGCTTGGAATTTTTCCAGCTAACAGCTCCACCATTTAGTATAAAGACATAACCGAACATTGATTTCCTATCATCTATATCACTTTGAAAGCTCAAATCCGCATACCCCTTCATAAGGAGGTCTCTATTCCCAAAAATGAGGAATAGGTCCTTAGTATTTCTCAAATACTTAAGTATACATTTTACGTCCGTCCAATGTTTTTCTCCGGGATTAGACTAGTATCGGCTTACACATCCTAAAGTGTATGCTACATCCGGTCTAGTACATAACATAGCATACATTATGGATCCTCTGGCTGAAGCATAGGAAATCCTCTTCATACGCTCTTTCTCATCATCGGTATGAGGAGCGTCCCTTTTAGAAAGGACAATTCCAAATTGTGTTAGAACACTTCCACGCTTGGAATTATCCATACTAAACCGTTTTAGTATAGTGTCTATGTATAGGGATTGGGACAATCCCAACAACCTCTTAGACCTATCTCTATAGATCTTTATACCATGTAAATAGGCTGCTTCTCCCAAATCCTTCATGGAGAAGTTTTTGGAAAGCCAAGCTTTCACTAATTGCAATAATGAAGTGTCATTGCCAATCAATAATAGATCATCAACATAGAGTACTAAGAATACGATAGCATTTCCCTGTTCCTTTCTGTATATGCACGCTTCCTCTGTGTTCTGATAAAAACCAAACTATTTGATTACTTTATTAAAACACTTGTTCCAACTCCTTGAAGTTTGTTTGAGTCCATAAATGGACTTTAACAACTTGCAAGCTCTGCCTTCACTCCCACTGACTACAAAACCCTCTGGCTGTGACATATAAATGATTTTTTCTAAATCACCATTTAGAAAAGCCGTCTTTACATCCATTTGCCATATTTCGTAGTCACAGAATGCGGCAATGGCTAACATAACCCGAATAGATTTAATCATGGTTACGGGCGAAAAGGACTCGTCATAATCAACACCTTGAATTTGACGAAATCCTTTTGCAACTAGCCTTGCCTTATAAGTCTTCACTTCTCCATTCGCATTTAGCTTTTTCTTATAAATCCATTTGCAGTCGATGGGTTTTATTCCTTCAGGTACGTCCGACAAGGTCCAAACTTTGTTTTTGTACATGGAGTCCATCTCGAATTTCATAGCTTCAAGCCAGAGTGTAGAGTCTTTACTTTGCAGTGCTTGTTGGAAAGATAGAGGAGTGTCGCCATCTAAGACACAGTCCTCCTTTTCGCCATCCACGAGAAAACCATAGTATCTCTCTGGTGTGCGGGATTCCCTACTAGACCTTCTAATAGGTTGCGTGTTTTCATATACGGGTGACCTTGTTTCTTCCACTGTTTCGGCTTCAGTGTTAGTTTCTCGGATCTCATCCAAGTCTACAACTTCGCTGTTAATTTCTTTTAGCAGATATTCCTACTTTAAAAAGACAGCGTGTCGAGAAACAATGACCTTTTGTTCCTCGGTATTGTAGAATATATATCCCATTGAGTTTTTGGGATATCCTATAAACTTACATAGTACCGATCTTGCCTCTAGTTTATTTGGACCAACGTTCTTAACGTATGCCAGACAACCCCATACTTTCAAATATTTGAGTTGGGATTTCTTACCACACCACATCTCATACGGTGTTTTGGGCACAGATTTAGTGGGTAACAAGTTTAACATATGTGTTGCAGTTTCTAGCGCATATCCCCAATAGGACAGAGGTAAATCAGCCTTTCTCATCATGGAATGAACCATATCTAATAGGGTTTGATTCCTTCGCTCTGACACACCATAGTGTTGCGGAGTATAGGGTGGAGTAACCTAAGAGACAATCCATTATCTTTTAAGTATTGTTGGAAATCCTATCCAACATACTCGCCTCCTCGATCTGATCGAAGAATTTTAATTTTACGGTCCGTTTGATTTTCTAGTACTTTTTTGTACTCAACAAATTTCTCATAAACGTCGGATTTTTTCTTCATAAGATATACATATCCTAGTCTTGAGAAATCATCAGTGAAAGTAACAAAGTAAGAACTATTATCTTTGGTTAATATAGGCATTGGGCCACATACATCACTATGTACTAACCCTAAGAGTTCATTAACTCTTTCATTGCTCCCACTGAAGAGGTGCTTGGTCATTTTACCTTTAAGACACGCCTCACAAGTTTTAAATGATTCAGAATCAATTGACGGTAGAAAACCATTGGTTTTCAATTTGTATAAACGTTTCTCACTAATATAACCAAGCCTACAATGCCAAAGATAATTGTCGTTTAATTTATTAGAAACTTCATTCACAGAACAGACATAATTAGTATTAATAGCATAAATGCCAATTTCAAGGACACCATTGCTGACTTTATTTCCATCCAAACTAATGTTCATAACATTATTTGCAGAAAGAAAAATATATCTAGTCTTAGACAATCTAGAAACAGAGATAATTCCACAAATAAAGTCTTTTACATAATAGCAATTATTTAATACTAATACTAATCCACTTGGAAAATCTAAATGATAGTCTCCTACTGCCGTTGCATCTACTATAGATCCATCAGCAACTTGGAGCTTCATTTCTCTTTTTGCCACGCGATGCCAGTTCCTAAGCCCTTGCAACGAATTACATATATGAGTACCAGATCCTGTATCTAAAACCCATGACATTTTATTGATTAAAAAACATTTTTGAATCATAAATGTACCTGATGGAGCTGCATAACCATTCTGCTTCCTTTCCTTGACAATCTTCAAGTAGTCAGGACATTTTCTCTTCCAATGACCTTTCTTGTGGCAATGGTGACATTCACCCTTGTCATCAGTCTTCTTACTTTTCTTTTTCTTACTATCTCTTTTTCCCTTCTTCGAACCTTTCAAAGATGATGCATTTCCCTTCACAGCAAGTATGGCACCTTGATCTTTAGATGTTGACTCGGCTGACTTCAACATATTGAGGAGCTCCACGAGATTCACATTTAATTGGTTCATGTTGTAATTCAGTATGAACGGTTCATACAGAGGAGTGAGAGAACCAAGGACCAAGTCTACTTGCATTTCGTTGCTTATCTCTATGTCTAATTGTGCAAGTCTATCAATATAGCCTTTTATCTTTAGAACATAATCGTCCATTTTCTGTCCCTTTGTCATTTTGGTGTTAAACAGTTTTTTCGAAAGCTCGTATCTTGCTGAACGGGACTGTTCACCAAAAAGAGCTTTGAGACTACTAAAAATCTCATGGACAGACATGTTCTCTTGTTGCCTTTGCAATGGTTTGTCTAAGGTAGACAACACGAAAACTTGGGCGATCTCTAAGTCAGATTGCCACTTTAAATAAGCAAGTCGTTCTTCAGAGTCTACACCATCAGAGGGTTCTATTTTGGATTCACATGTAACAGAAGTCCAAAGGCGCTCGTAAGTCAATGCTATTTTAATTACTCTTAGTCGGTCGGTATAGTTAGGTCCGGTGAGTTTTTCACTTTCAGAAAACAGTTTTGGATTTGACATTTTCTGCAAGTTTAAATGGTAGATTACTAGGACAAAACATAATAGATGTTCTTATAATATTAGTAAGGTTAAACACTGTGTTTCATTTTACTAATAAGCTCCCAGTAGTCTTTTATGTTTCGCCAAACCCTAAGTCAAAACATAGAAGTCTTATGACTTCACTAGTAGGTGTTAGGACTTGTCCATCTTGGAATTATGACCTTGAGTTTGCTCAACAAGTCATAGCTCCACGAACAATGGATAACCTTTTATCGGTTATATCACAAACAACTCCTAACCTTTGGAACCTTGTCCTAATTTCATATTGACCTTGAATTTTCTCAACAAATCGAAATGAAATTATTTACTCGTACCTACCATATCGTGATGGCCTAAGTATAATATATGTACCTTGAGTTTGCTCAACAAATACATATAGTTATCTTACCTCATCTATTCAATATATTAATAATACTACACATAACATCCTTAGCTTGAGTTTGCTCAACAACTAAGGAGTATGCAAGTAATTTATTAACATATATATGGTGGAGGGCAAAATTAAATTGAGTGATATCGACTTATGAAATAATGTAATTCTTATGAACTACCCTCATGATTCAAGTGTCAAACACATCAGAAATCATGATATACGTACAATTATGTATGTGTTTATTTCTTAAGTCTATTATGGGTTTTATACATTCATATTATATAAGTTTTATTTATATAGTTATTATATTTCACATTACTTATATAATAGTCTTGTGTATAATATTATATTAATTAAATCATATTTAATTAATTTTAATTAATTTTATATTCATATAAAATTTATATTTATTATGTACTATAACCTTTATAGTATAACACATATATCATATACATGTGTAATTGTAATTTCAATTAATTAACCTTTTAATTAAATTAATTAATAATCTTGATTTCGAAAATCATTATTTATATGTATGTAGAAACGATTTCACCCTAGAGGGGGGTGAATAGGGTGAAACTATAAATTATAAGATTTTAATGCGAAAGTTTATAAAATATTCTCAACTCAGATATATCAGAATAATAGCAGCATATATAGTAGCAGAATAATAAATGCAGAAATAGAACAACACAGAATTTACCCAGCTTCGGCAAAACCCTGCCTACGTGCTGCCCCTAAGGTTTCTACTAGAAATTAAGCAGTCGCACGCTTACACACGTAAACTCGCAACACCCGTTATTGACTAACCTAACTCTACGCTCAAAACCCTGCCACAACTCAGCTACTGAGTTGCGAATTCTCAAAATACGCCACGTAGTTTGTCCCCTAGTCACACGACTAGAAATTACAATGGTTTAACAGAAGAATTTAAATTTAAAAACAAATTTAAATAAAACCCTAATTTAAAAAGTTAAGCTCAAATCTAAACAACAGAAAGGCCGGCCCCCTTTTTCTTTTATATCTTTATTCCTCTTTGCTTTGTGAAATGGCGGCCTCGTTTTTTCTTCTTTGTTCTGTAATTAGGGCTTTGAATATATTCGAAGAAGTCGACTTTAATTAGATCGATCGAATATGTGATTTCGATTTCCTTGCTCTGTCGATTGATCGTCTCTTGAGATGCTTTCGGCTGCTTCTATTTGATTGAGTTCGACTTTGATTCCGGTATGTAATTTATGCCTTTTGCTCTCTGGATTGAATGCTTGAACTCGATGAATATTTTGCCGATGATGATAGAGTTTATATAGGGTTCGATTTCCTATTTCTTCGTTCGTACGCATTTGTTTGAATTTGTCAATAATTGTGCGTTGGCCATTGATCTTCGTTTGGATGCTTGAGATGATTACTGACTTTTTCAATTTCGTATATTTGTTACTTGATTCCCACGGCTTGTTTTGATTTTGCTTGGTCATCACGGTGTTGAATTCTTTGACACTTGATTTTGATTTCGTTTTTCATTCTCTTTGACTTCGGTCTCACCGCCTCGACTTGAATTTGCAAATTGACACTGTCACTGCTAGTATGAATTCGACCATCACGGTTGCACTGATATTGCTTCTGGTTTCACTGAATCTTTATTGGCTTGTACATTCGAGTCTATACTGATGTAAGAATAGTTGTTCATGTTGTAGACAATTTGCATTGCATCACCACTGACTGTTGACACTACTTTGTGTATCTGTGTAGTTGTTTTGATATTGACTCAGTTATATTGAAACTATTACTTGCTGTTTGGTTTCAATGTTTAGTTCCATGTTTGGTTTGCTCCTTTGTTTCAGTGCTTTTATAATTCATGTTGTATTGCATTTGAACTCGTAGCCTTGTCTCTATGTAGTTTGGTACTCCTGCCTTGGTTCTGGTTGTATTTGTGAAATGTTGGGTCCTGACTTTCATTTGAGTCTGTGCATTCTTCTCTGGCTTGTATTTGCAGTCTTTGTTTCTGTTTGGTGCAATGTGACTATGCCTTCATCATGTGTACAGTTTATATGAGGTCTGGCATATTCGATATTGTTGTCTTCATTTTACCTGACTATTTGAACCACTGATTGATAGCTGCAGTGTTCATTGTACATTGATGTTGTATGCATGTTGTTCATTAGCTTGCATTTGTAAGTTTGGCAATTTGAACCATTCCTTTGTAGCATGTATTCAGTATTGTGCACTGCATGCATACATGTTGTACCTGTTATTGCTTTGAGGCAGATCATATTTTTAAGTTGATTGGTCGATGCATTCTGGTGAGTTGCTGTTTCATTTGCAGCTGATATTTCCAGTCAAGTAGTATGTGTGCACTTGTTTGCACTTTGTATCATTTCTTTGTACATTTCATTGAGTCCAGTCTGGTGCTGTTTTGGTCGAGACTGTGTTCTTGTTTGTCGAGTCACTTGTACTTGATAGTTTTTTATTGCACCTGAGTTGAATCCAGCTTGCGGCTCGGGTTTGACCTTGTGCTCACCTGTCCCTGTAGATTTATCAAGTGTATATCGGTGTGCACGGCCTTGTGGCATGTACAGTGATACACTGTGCATGTCACAAGCTGTTCGTGTTTGATGAATTCAAAATTAAATGACAACGAACAACCCAAATAACTGAGGCAAATAATATTTTCAAAATTACATTTTATTTTAAACTGCAAAAATAATTTATTTACAATTTTACTGCATCAATGTATATTTTTGCAGATAGTTCAGATGCTGGATTCAATCTGGAATAGAATTGAAGATAACTACGATTGAATGAGCGATATGTAGTGAGGACAGTTATGTAAATTGAAATGTATTGTAATTGTAAATTGTATATATATAGTGAGAGCTCAAATTTGTACTATTCAAAATTGTAATAAAATATTTGTTTGAATAAAATATTCGTTTGAATATAAATTCTGTGTTATTTATTTTATTCAGCAAATATTTATTTAATAATGTGAAAAATAAAATAGTACATTAGCAAATACATTTAAATGAAGATATATATATATATATATATATGTGTGTGTGTTTATTATCATCAAACAAAAATCATATGCTAGCATAGTAGCATACTCAACAATCTCCCCCTTTTGATGATAACAAACATATATTTAAGATTTTGAATATATTAAATGTATTTGATCAATCATTAAATTTGCTCCCCCTATTTGAATGCTCCCTCTCTACACAAAGCTCCCCCTTCATATATGCATGTAAATAAAAATATGCAAATGAGCTTAGATGCAAATAGAAAATATTTGACCTTTATTTGCCAAAATCTTAACTTTTCTCTCCCCCTTTTGTTATCAGCAAAAGAGTAATAGTGTTAGAAAAATAGAGATAAAGTGATAGATATTAATACAATATTAATGCTCAGTCGAATATAAATATTAAATTTCAATATTAAAATCAAACAAAAATCATAAATACTCTGATGGATGCATATTCCACTTTAGAGTGAAGGAATGATATCATCATATAAACCATATAGTTGTGTCTATTTGTGGTATATTTATTTCAGGAAATTTGAATATCTACTAACCATGCATAACCGCTAGGAATTTTAAATGAGATTAGTAGTATTCCAAATTTTTATTAAAAAAAATGAATTCAAGTATCTTCTAACCACGCATAACCGTGAGGACTTTTAAATGGGATTAGAATCAACTTGTTTATTTAATCAATCAATTTTGATATGCGTTCCATACATGCATAACCGTGAGGACTTTTAAATGAGAGTGAATACTTTGGATATATTTATATATATATATATAATAAATTGAAAAACGAATGATTTCCCGTTTAAACTACCACATATTGACATACTATAATGGATTATGATGAGTGATGGTCGACAGAAATATGATAGAAATAGAAATGGTCATGGAATATTTATCAATAAAAAATTTTTGTAACTCTTGTTTAAATTTCTAAAGAAATTTACTAGTTATACTGTCTTGAGTTATAATATATGATTAATATCAACACTCATCACTTTTTCAATTACTATTTACTTTTTCGATAATTAGTAGAGGAAAAAAAATGGTTAAATAAGTAGAAAATCAAATTTCTAAAACACCTAAGCTGAGACGTAGTTTACAAAAACTATTTTCTGGTAGGGGTTTTGTAAAAACGTCTGCCAATTGAGAATCGGTTGAAATGAAATTTATGCAGATATTTTCCTTGGAAATATGATCTCTAATAAAATGATGTCTAACATCTATATGTTTTTTTCGTGAGTGATGTACGGGATTATTTGTGAGATCAATTGCGCTTTTGCTATCACACATTAGTGGTACACGTTTAAAATTTAGACCATAGTCTTGCAAAGTTTGTATCATCCATAAGATTTGAGCAGAGCAACCACTTAGAGCAATATACTTTGCCTCTGTAGTGGATAACGCAATACAATTCTATTTTCTACTTGACCATGCAACTAATGAATGTCCTAGCATAAAGCATGCTCCACTAGTACCTTTTCCATCAACTAGACTTCCAGCATAATCCGCATTTGAAAATCCTTTTAATTCAAAATTATCATTTGTTGGATACCAAAGACCAAACCGTGGGGTGAGCAACAAATATTTTATAATTCTTTTAACAGCTTTTAAATGAGATTCTTTTGGGTTAGATTGAAATCGTGCACACAAGCAGACAGAAAACATGATGTCAGGTCTAGAAGCGGTAAGATAAAGGAGTGATCCAATCATACCTCTATATTGCTTTTGATCAACTGGCTTACCTTTTTCATCATTATCAAGTTTTATTGTTGTGCTCATGGGGGTTCTTGCTGGTTTAGCATCTTTTAATCCAAATTTGTTGACAAGTTCCCTAATATATTTTGTTTGAGAAATGAATGTACCTTTATCGCTTTGTTTGACTTGAAATCCTAAAAAGAATTTTAACTCTCCAACCAAGATCATTTCACTACAAGAAAACTGATTTTTTGTAGCGCCCAAAAACCGTCACTACGTATTTTTAGTGGCGTTCCGATAATCATTACGAGAAAACATGCCACTAAAAATCCTCGAGTATTAGTTGCACTTTTTTAAACGCCACCAAATTTGTTTTTTTGATAGCGTTTTTATAACGCCATAGAATTCCTTTTTTGTAGCGCCTATTTACCGCCACCGGAAAGGTTTTCTCCTCCATGATACTTTTTTATGGTGTTATCTAAATTTTTTGTAGCGCCTGTTTAACGCCACCGAAAGGGTTTTCTCCTCCACGTTACCTTTTCATGGCGTTATATACATTTTTTGTAGCGCTTAATAAACGTCAGCATAAGTGTACTTGAGTTTTTAATCACTCTTTTGTAGCAACATTTTAACGCTACCAAAATAAATAATATCTAGTAGCGTTTGTTTCCCTCCACCTGCTACTCCAGATTTACCCCTGATCTAGCATCCAATTATATAATAACAGAATACGCAAGCACATACACTTTTGAACACAATATATTAAACAACTATAAAATACGTATACGCATTGAAGATCCACAAGATACATAGACATTCATACATCCACATACATAGGTGTCGACAAAAAGCTACCCGTACACATACACAACCAAACTACCATAAGTGTTATAACCAAACTACCATAAGTGTCATAACCGTACATATACATCTGAAATAAACGTCTGAAATAACCAAAGTACCGAGAAAAACCTGAACCACCATAAAAACCTGAACTACCTGTCATTGCTGATGTCTTCAAAACCTGAACTACCTGTCAATAAAGAACAGAACAAAAGAGTGAGAAAACAAAACCTGAACTTAAAACTGCTTAAATAAGCAATGTACTGAAACAAAACATATGGACGACAATCGACCACTTCTCTGCACTGCCACAACACTCAACTACCTTGCCACTTCTTCCTACACTATCACTGTACTGCCTTAGCCTGAACTTCATCACCAAACAAAGCACCTGCACCGCCCCACCTTCTAATACACTCCTTCCCGAAACAAAATCCACCTCCACAAATGACTAGCTTGCCTGAAACAAAATCCACCTGAAAACATCCAACCACACAAACACGCTCACCCAAACTCTCATCAATCCCATATTGCATCTCCTACAAATTGCATCACTAACATTCCACCACAATCCATACATAACTCCTCACCATCAATTATTTTCCCTCCCCGGAACCTGAACCATCAATCACAATCATTCAATCACAATTCGAATATAACACCCCTACTTATGTACTTTTATCATTTTACCAAAAATCTATCTGCACTTTAGCTGCTAGCATTCCTAATGTATATATATAAAAAATTATATACCTTTCATTTTGACTTAATAATGATTTTTTCCATTGGCCAAGCTATGGGAATGCCAAAGCAATCATCCATGCACGTCAGACCCGATGTTGGTCTCCATATCTCTGCATCTGGAACTATCACCAGTTCAATCCAAACTTTTACAGCATTACGTCCCAATGGACGACAATGGACCATCGTTATCGGATCAGTTGATGCAATACTTCCTTCAGCCACTACGTCTGCTCCACCCAAATCGATCAACTGGCATTTGGCATCCTTTTGCATGGTTGCAATCGGTTGAAAGAAAAGATATTATTATGCACAATGTATACATGCACATTAAATAAACTTTCATACACAGTTAACTTCTTCAAATTTGAAAATTAATACTTACATTTTGCGATTTATTCATGACCATATGTGCGGATTTCATGGGAGAATTCACAACATTTTCAGTATCATCACGACTCTCATCTAGTTTTTCTTGATCAGCTTCTACTTTTGATCTTGGCCATGCTACTTTCCTACCAACTGCATCTCAAATGCACGACATATCAGATGTGGGTCGCCACAAATAAGCATCTTTATTTACTACTTTGTCCACCCAAATCACAACAGCAGACGGACCGAGTGGAATACCATTAACAGTATATTTTGGATCAGTGGCGTGGATTCTTCCTTCGGCAACTACACCTTCACCCTCAGTCCAACCGTAAATCTTGCAAGTGTCTTCGATGATGCTGGTACTCTAAAAATGAGAAGTGAAATTCAAGACTTTAGTATGCTATACAAAAACAACGAATATGTGTTAAATTTTTATTCAGATGGGGGGTGTGCTCGTTGCATTTTAGACATCAATAAGCTCGCAGCATATTACACTAATATACTTAACGTGAAAAAAATTACCGTACTGGCTGCACTACAGTTCAACCGTGTTCGCAGCGGGACCTTGATGCAAACTGATGGCCAAGCAACTACCTTATTCTTAGCGTCTGCTAAGACTGCCATTTCAGGTGTAGGCCTCCATAAATAAGTATCTGCTTTATCCACTGAATCTATAACAACGCTCCCAGCATTGGTCCAAGACGAATGCCATTGACAACGTCATCTGGGTCCATGGACAACAGCCTCCCATGGGCAACAACTCCAGAGGTTCCATCCCAATTCAACAGCAAACATACTTCGTCGTCGCTCTACAATTAATCAACCGAAAATTAAATCAATTACTGGATTAAAAAATTAAAATATAAATTTCATTTATTGAGTAATATAAATATTATTTTTACCGAATCAGGTGAGTTCCTTCTCGAACTTTCTTTACCCTGCAGCGAAGCACGAATATAAATTAATTTCCAAAAATTTACCTTCTGGTCCATCAGAGTCTGTATCATTCCCTTCACTTCTGCTATTTCCTCTCGACACCGAGACACTTGTTTATCTTTGGACTGGGCCAAAGCTAGCTTGGTTAAAGTGCAACCCCTACCCAATGCCCTTAACCGTCCCGGTTTATCTTGTCCCGGTACATGTACAAGAGCATCTTTTCCAATATCAGTCTGTGTCGAGCCGGATTGGGATAGGCTACCATATTTTTTGATCTCCTCCTATATAAATAAATACACATAGATAATGTACAATGGTAAAAATATCATAGTTTCAAAAAAAATATACCAATAAAATTAAAAACAATTTTACAATAATATTAGCAGCTTCCATGTTCACTGGTTCACCATTTTTTTTAATGTGAGATCTAATCCACACATCAGCTCTACTTATGGACGATGGATCTACACTTTCTTTTTTCTAAAAATAGAATAACATTAAATTAATAAACTGACAGGTATAAAATAATGTTAAATAATGCTATAGTTAATTAACTTACCATGTCTTCGGTCTTTCTAGCCATTCCCCTACGACCGGTTGTATGCGGAAGTTGTGTGTACCTAAGGGCTGAATATTTCTCACTTTTTTGCTGAAAATATTGAAAGATGCTAGAATTTAACAACCAAAATCATAAAAAGAAAAACTATCTAATATTTATAATGCAGGGTAAATATGTATGGTGAGGATTGCAATTTATTTGAAAATCAATTCATCATGGTCATATACTTATTTGGTATTATTAATGCTGGATAACTCAGTGACATATACAGCATTCCATATCTACTAATAATATTTATAGATTGAACTAACTTGCAAAGTGTTTTTTTTACTTCATTTAAAATGTGCCTGTGCTTGTCATAATGCATTTGTATTTTGTACTGTCATAGGTTCCTGCAGCTAATACCTAAACAGGAACCCTCAGCATCCACTAACACTTGGACTTCACTTCTAAAGAAATTAATCGGTTGCTAACTATGTAGATGGATTTGCAAAAACATGCCAGACGAGTTCAGTAGGAATGATTTACCTTAAACTCCGGACTTGTTTTCGCCTTCACAAACTTCCTCCAATCGGTTATGCTTTTTATGTTCGTAGGTTTCAGTTTAAGTCTTTCCGCATCGTTCTCCGCTTTTTGCAAATTTCGAACCAATTTGCTTTTTGACGATCTCCAAAGTACTCCCATTTGTTGAAATATAGCTTTTCTTTGCCATTCCTCTTCCAATTTAAATCTAATCTGCAACAATACATCAAAACATGATATTAGTAAAATTTATTTAATTTAAATACGACAGATTTAATTAAATCTGAAAGGTTTTCTGAAGTTATTATAGGGCAATTTCAATTTATAATTGGCAAGAACTATTTTTCAATTTATCCAGAAGTTATTAGATGGCAATTTCAATTTATAATTGGCAAGACCATGCAATATTAGAAGTCATTTTCAAAACATATTAGAGTCAGAGTGTTAAATAATAGATGCATGCTTCATACCAGAACCGACTGCCACAAAACTTCTTTTAAGTCATCACTAATATTCCTCCAATCATCAATGGTGTATGGAACCTGCTCCCGCACAAGCGGTCCAAGAAAAGAGGATAAATATACCGACCCTTGCCCTACTGGTATACCTAGATCATTAAACTCAACTTCAATTCGATCCTGACTGCATGACGGGAGTCTTTTTGCTTTTGCTGGACCTCTACCGCCTCTTTTCCGAGATGAACTTCCGATTTCTGCTTCACTTTGTTTCCCAATTTCCAGCTCGGCATCAGCAGTTTGATCAGGACGGGTTTCATTTTCTGAGCGGAGTCCTTCATTTGGGTCAGAGGGGATATCATCTAGTGGTTGTTCGTCTTCTTCATTGTGAACAGTGGCTTGCTTCTTAGCATTGTCTGGTTGTTCTTCTATTTCATTTATACTAGCTGGGACTTTACGTTTTCGCTTTGACTGTTTGTTCTTAGCTTTGACTGTTTGTTCTTCAGCCTTTCTCTACAAGCGGGTACGTACAGATGTTGTAGACATATTTTTCTGCAAGTGACAGAAAACACAGTATAAACCAATAAGCACATGTAAACAATAAGCAACGATAAATATTAACAAACAACACTTAAATATCATCAACATGTAGCTGAAAAGAGATGTGGCAGTTTGCAAACCAAACAAGCAGGCCTAAAAGCCTTGAGATGATGAATAGATTTGTAATTTTCTGAGAAAATGTACATGTAATGCAAACAGAATTGATAAGAACACTACTCATTATCAAGCAATATATGCAAACAGAATTGATAAGAACATATAATGCTTTGTCTATGGAAGTATACAAAGATCAAAACACAAAGAACAAAAATTGAATGGTACATGCATTTGCAATGGATTAGAAAATTAAATGGTGCAAACTAACAGCCATTCGCAACATTAAAAAAAACAAAGCATTAGTGCAGCAAATGAACAACAATCACTAAAGAAAATCAATACAAGTTCAATGAAATTTCCAAATAGCCCGGATTTAATATATAAGTTCAACTATCACTAAAGCAAATGAACAACTATGCTCAAGTAGAACGTATAATCTACTCAATTATGCCCTCGCAATCCTCTCTAACATAGCAAACATCTTCATCATCCGCTTCAGTTATTTCATCTTCCACCACTTGAATATCTTCCTCGATGCAATCATGCTCCTCTATATCATTAAAACTTCTTGATGGTGCTTTCATTACAACGTACCAATTAGAAACATCGTTCTCTCTTGAATAAAATACTTGTTTTGCTTGAGATGCAAGTATGTATGGGTCTCGTGAAAATGATGCTTGATGTAAATTAACAAGAGTGAACCCATCATCATCAACTTTTACTCCATTTCCTTTATACGTCCAACGACACTTGAAAACTGGAATATAAAACAAATGATAATCTAATAAAATTATATCTGTCAATATTCCATAATAAGTGACCACATCAACCACTTGGGACATATCTTTAGCACTTGCTCTACACATAGTAGTTGCATCAAAAGTCACCCCACAATTCTGAGTTTCTCTCCCTAAATCTTTTACATGAAAACATTGCTCGTTGATGATATATCCTTTGAAAGACATGGCATCATCCTTCGGACCATAAGCAATCCATTTTAACATGTCATTATAATCCTTGGAAGTAATAGGTATCTACAACAAATTTCATTTAGCATGTAAATTTATATAGTAATATTGATAGTTGAATGAGAATATATTTGAAATCTAACTAACCTTCCTTTTAATCCAATCGACAAAACTTTTTGTATGTGTTTCCCAAAGTAAGGTCGCATTTTTTGTCATGCGTTGGTCTGAATTTTCTAATTCCTCCAAATGCAAACTAGTATTGAACAATTGATTATAAGTTATATATATCATTGCAAACACATCAAAAAATTTAAAACAATATAACATAAACTTACTCTATAAACGGTTCCACCACTGCCATATTCATTAACACAGCTAAATGAGCACTTTCTTTCTCATTAACTGGCAATTTAATTGTCTTCAATACTGAAATTGGACGTCCCTCTAATATTCTACTACTTTCATAATCTTCATTTCGAGCTCCTTTCTCCTCTATATGTCCTGATTTCTTCAAAAATTCATTGAAAAACAACATGCATTCTGTTGCAAGATACGATTATGCAATACATCCCTCTGGTCGTGCATAGTTTCTGACATAATCTTTGAGTGTCTTCATATATCTTTCGAATGGGTACATCCATCGAAAATGAATAGGTCCACACATTTGTGCTTCTTTTCCAAGATGAATGGATAAATGTATCATTATATCAAAGAAAGATGGTGGAAAAAAAATTTCAAGCTCACATAAAACGTCAATAATTTCAACATTGATTTGTTCTACCTTCTCTCTATCAAGAACACGTTGACATAATTTGTTGAAAAAAGAACATAAGCGAATTATCGCTTTTCTTGCCTTCTTTGCCATGAACCCTCTCGATGCTACTGGCACTAAATGTTGCATTAATACATGGTAATCATGTGACTTCAATCCACTAATTTTGCAATCCGACAACGAAATCCGATTTTTTAAATTTGAACAGTAGCCATCCGGTCCTTTGAAATCATACAGTCTTTTGCAAAATATTTTTCTCTCGGATTTTGACAACATATATGGAGCCGGTGGAAGATATGTTTTATTCCCACAAGGTTGTGTATGAAGCTCACTTCGAATTCCCCAATCCTCTAAATCCTTTCTACAGTTGGTTCCATCTTTGGATTTATTTCCATGCAACATTGTGCCCAATAGGCTTTCACCAATGTTCTTCTCCACATGCATCACATCTAAATTGTGATGTAATGGAAGTTCCTATGAAAACCAAAACAATAATGCATTATTGGGTTTTTCATGTATTAAAACAATGAAAAATAAATAAATTAACCACTAACCTCCCAATAAGGCAAATCAAAGAAAATTGATCGTTTTTTCCACCTTGATAGCTCTACTTCTGTAGAACTGTTAGTATCATCATATTCATCTTCTTTATCATAGACATGCTTTCTCTTCTTACTTTTCTCCTCTATTCCTTTTCCAAAATCATTTGGATAATCCTTCAATAATGCATAGATGTTTCTCCCAGAAAGCATTCTAGGAGCACCATCTATCTCTATGGTATTATCAAACAATGCCTTTTGTTTCCTCCGTGAATCTGAAGGAGGTAGAAATCTTCTATGACCCATGTAGGCGAACTTTCGACTATGTTTCAACCAACGAGAATGGGTATTGACACCACATAATGGGCAAGCTTTTTGCCCTTTCACACGGCATCCAGCAAGATTTCCATAAGCCGGAAAATCATTAATCGTCCATAACAAAATTGCATTCAGTCTAAATAAAGTTTTACTAAATGCATCATAAGAAGTAACTCCATTAGACCACAAGTGATGCAAGTCTTCCACCAAAGGCGCCAAATATACATCAATATCATTCTCGGGTTGCTTCGGGCCTGGAATAAGTAAAGTTAACATAATATTTTCTTTCTTCATACACAACATATGCGAGAGATTGTATGTCACAAGCATTACCGGCCAGCAACTATATTTCGAACTCAACATGGAAAATGGATTGAATCCATCTGTAGCAAGACCAAGCCTAAGATTGCGTGGATCAGATGAAAAAGATTTATACTTTTCATCCACCATTTTCCATGTCATAGAATCCACGGGATGACGCATTTTTCCATCGTTACTTTTATTATTAAAATGCCATCTTAATTCTTCAGCCATCTTTTGAGATCTATACATTCGTCTAAACCTCGGAATGATTGGGAAATATCTCAATACTTTAACTGGAACACCTTATATAACCTCTTCAGTATCTTGATTTTTCTTCCATCTCGAGGAACCACATTTTGGACAACTTTCTAAATTTTTGTATTCTTTTCTGAAAAGGCAACAATCATTCTCACAAGCATGTATCTTTTCAAAACCCATGTCGAATGCTTTAAGAAATTTCTTGACTTCATATAAGGTTTTGGGAAGCACGTTATCCTTCGGCAGAAATAGATGTTGCACAGCTAAAAGCTTATCAAAACCACTATCGGACAAGCCAGTCTCGCATTTAAGATTATACAAGACGGTGATGGCAGATAATTTTGTGTGATCTGTGCAACTAGGATATAATGGAGTTTCTGCATCTTCCAAGTTCTTGACTAACTCATCCTCTTTTCTTCGAGAATCAACATCGTCTTTATCATCATCAAAAAAATCTTGATTCAAAAAATCTTCATCTTCATAGTGAATCATCTTGAATAGTTCATATACGTCAAACATATTTGTTTTATTCTCTACATTTATCTCTTCACCATGGTTAAACCATACACCGTCAATGTATTTAGGATCCATTCCTTTTATAATTAAATGTTCAACGATGATTTGGTCATCATGACGACTAAGATTCCGACAATCCTTGCAAGGGCATAAAAACATTTCTACACTTCTTACATTCCTCTTTGCAGCATGCACGAAATTCATTGCTCCTTGTCGGTATTCTATACTAGTTCTATGAAAAAAGTAAAAAAAAAAAAGTGAGCTTTAGTATTAGATTATATGTTCTAATTCTCAAAATACATATTAAGTTAATCACGGTTTTATCACCTATTTAAAAAAACCCAGCCTTTTTCCATTATCGACATTTGAAGGCAAATAAGTTTCCAATCTTTGACGTATAAATTGGTTATCTGTTGTAATCAAAAAAATAACTAGACATTGAAGTACAAATACTTGTAGCACTACTGCATATAACCATGGTGGTTTAGTAGACAAAAGCAAAGAATACTTTTCCAAAAATATAAATTTTACATTTATATTTTGCATTTAACCTCAGATTTACATGTATTTATAATTAATCCATGCATGAATTCAAAGCCTAAGTCTAGCAAATTATAGAATTACTGCATATAAATTCAAAGCCTCAGAATGTACAAACCAACAGTTTCCTCTTACCAAACCAACAGTCAACTTCACCGCCTCCTCTTCACTACCTCACATCCACACAACTGACATATTTCCAGTGCCTGCCACTCCACAAAAGACTATTTATGCTCCAACATTTACCACTCTCAACCATCGAGCCAGCCAATATCCAATCGCAAACAAACCCGCAACCTCCATCAATGCTACTTGAACCCACCAAATTCCCGAAACACGCAACCTCAACCTCCTCTCAGCAAGCAACCATTGATTCACTGAACCACTTCAACAAAACATTCATATACTCAAAGAAATCAAAGCAGATATCCCAACAGATCATTGCAATTAGGGTTAAATCAACCATTTCAGTAATAGTTTAGGAAAAAATACGAAAATAAGATGCATTCAAATTCATATAAAATCCAAATAGAATCACAAAGTCGATTTAAAAGATTCATACCTAAATATACCTACTCGATTTAAAAGATTCATACCTAAATATACCTAGATCTGCTGGCTGCCGCGACTCGATGTTGAGTAAGGGGGAAACGACGGAGTTGACGATGATACTTGAGTGCGATGAAAATTTAACACGATTAAAAGGGGAAATTTTTTTTCTGAAGAAGAAAGCAAATTAGGGACGAGAATTTTGTTAAGTACGAGAGTAAAATGATAGGTTACGTTTATTTAGTTCGCGCGGACTCTTTTTTTTAGAAGCGGGAAACGTGAATTATTTTTTGCCACGTTTATATTATTTGGTAATCTATTTTTTGTTGCATTTACAATAAAACGCCACCGATTTTTGCAACTATAAATGGTTTTTCTTGTAGTGTTTCAAACTTTTCCTGCATAACTTTTTCAAATTTCTCATACAACAAATTATTAGTAGCACCATAAATGATGTCATCAACATATATTTGAACAATCAAAAGATCATCATTTTCATGCAACAGAAATAGTGTGGTGTCTACACAGCCCTTTTTGAACCCATTTTCAAGAAGATAAGTACTGAGGCATTCATACCTAGCTCTAGGAGCTTGTTTTAATCCATATAATGCCTTTTTAAGCTTATATACATGGTTAGGATATTCATGACTTTCAAAACCTTCTGGTTGTTCAACAAATACATCTTCTTTTAAAATTCCGTTAAGAAAAGCACTTTTAATATCCATTTGTCTTAGTTTAAATCCTTTGTAGCAAGCAAAAGCTAACAATATCCTAATTGATTCTAGTCTAGCTACTGGTGCAAAAGTTTCATCAAAGTCAACTACTTCAATTTGATTATATCCTTTACCGACTAATCTAGCTTTATTTCTAATCACATTTCCAAATTCATCATATTCATTTTTAAAAATCCATTTTGTTCCTACGATTGGATAATCCTTAGGTCTAGGTGCTAGACTCCAAACATCATTTCGCTCAAATTGATTTAGCTCTTCTTGCATACCCATAAATCAGTTTTCATCATTAAGAGTTGTATCTATGTCTTTGGGTTCTATTTCTGAAATAAATCCACTATACAGACACAGATCACACAGATTTCTAAAGGAGGAACGAGTTTGAACACCTGTGATAGGATTTCCTATTATCAATTCTGGAGGATGATCTGCTTTGAATTTCAATCTCTCTGGATCTAGATTCCTACGGACTTCTTTTATTGTTGTAGTTTCTTTTGGTTTTTCATTTTCATCTTTTTCGTTTTCCTCTTCAACATTGCTTTTGACCATTTCCTGTTCATTAATGCCTTCATCAAATTTCACATTGATTGACTCCACAATTGTTTTATTCCTTTTGTTGTAAACTCTATAAGCTTTGCTTCTAGAAGAGTATCCCATGAACATGCCCTCATCAGCTTTTGCTTCAAATTTTCCTAATTGATCACCTGTATTGAGAATATAGCACGGACACCCAAATACTTTGAAGTAAGCAATGTTTGGTTTATTTTTGAACCATAGCTCATAGGGTGTTTTGTTAAGAATCGATCTAATCATAACTCTATTCATTACATAACAAGCTGTATTTACTGCTTCTGCCCAAAAATGCAAAGGTAGCTCATACGCATTTATCATAGACCAAGCCAACTCTTGCAATGTTCGATTCTTTCTCTCAACTACTCCTTTTTGTTGTGGAGTACGTGGTGCAGAAAATTCATGTTTGAATCCATTTTCATCACAAAAATTTTCAAATTCATAATTTTCAAATTCTCCACCATGATCACTTCTTAACGAAATAATAGGAACTCCTTTTTCATTTTGAACTAATTTTGTGAATTTTGTGAAGTATGAAAAAGTTTCTGATTTTTTAGCTAAGAAATATACCCATGTATATCTTGAGTAATCATCAACTAACACAAAACAATATTTCTTACCACCTAAGCTAGCAATGTCGTTAGGTCCCAACAGATCCATATGAACTAGTTCAAGAACTCTAGAAGTGCTTACATTGTTCTTGGCATGAAACGATGATTTTTTAAGTTTTCCCAAGGTACATGCTTTACATAAAATTTCTGTTTCGAAATCATGTGATGGCAACCCTCTTACCAAATCTTTTCTTTTCAATTTGTTTAACAAATTCATGCTAGCATGCCCTAATCGTCTATGCCATAAATTTACTTCTATATCCTTAGCTACCAAACATTTTGACAGGGTGAGATCATCAAAAGATAGAGAATATATATTACCTTTCCTCTTACCTGAAAATAAGATTTCTTTTGATTATTGGTCAACAATTTTGCACAAGTCAGAGTCAAAAATAACATTCATACCTTTATCACATAGTTGGCTGATTGATATCAAATTGTGGTGCAGATTTTCAACATATAGTACGTCATTTAAGGTAAATGTATTGTTACCTACTTTACCTTTACCGACAATTCTACACTTGTCATTGTTACCCATTGTGACTCTGCCACCTCTATACTTTTCTAGGCTAAGGAACTTTGATTTGTTGCCTGTCATGTGCCTGGAACAGCCAGAATCCAAGTACCATTACTGTTGTTCCTTAGCCTGCCAGCATACCTACACAAGAAGAGAGTTTAGTGACCTATTTGTTTTTATAGGTCCATGATTGTTAGTGGCAACATATTTTGAAAAATAAGTTTGTGGAGACCCAAAACTATTTATATGTTCCTTTCGGCACCCGGATTTGTTTAACTTTAAGGTATTTTATATTTGTGCCTTTTGGAACCCAAATTGGTATAGTTTTCACGTGTTTGGGTCTATGCCAACAAATATTGTGATTGTGTCCAGTTTTTCCACAAATTGTGTATTTAGAATTTACTTGATTAAATTTTCCATTAATACGTTCAGGGTGAATATACCCAAGTAGGCCTGTCAATGGGCACGGTTCGGTCCGGGTATTATAAAACCCGGACCCGAGTCCAATTACAATAATTAAAACCCGAGCCCGACCCGAACCCGTAGGGTATTTCAACCCAATATCCGAGCCCGACCCGTCGGGATTTTTAAGCCCGTTGGGTAATAACTATATACCTAACTCAGAATATTTATGTTAAAACCATATTTTAAAACGGCAACTTTGGTAAAATTTGTATACAAACAATGTTAACATATAAATTGAACGGTGATGCAGTCGAGCTCATAACAAAAGCATGCAACAACATCTATATGTAAACAAATAAAATGGTAAATAAATAACATACGCACTCTTGTTTTGATACGACGAAAAACTAATAGTCGGGTCGGGTCCTAACCGGGTCGGGTTTTGATAAAACCGTACCCGACCCGGATCGGGCCTGAGTCGGGCTTGGGTAGTAAAATGCAAAACCTGTATCCGCATAAATAGGGCGAGTTCAGACCGGGCTCGGGCCGAAACCCGTACCATTGACAGGCCTATACCCAAGTCCTTGTCTATCAATATTAACTGTTTGTTTTCCTAATAGCATATTTAATGATTTTTCGCTTTTGGAAATTTTTTCCAAAGTTGTAGTCAATTGTTGGACTTGTGTTTTGAGAGATTCATTTTCATTTAATAATTGAGTGCGCCTTTTAATAGAATTTTCTCTCCTTGTGTTTTCACTCTCTTTTAAAGTCAGAATTTCATTTTCAAGTGATTTTATATTAATTTCTGATTTTTTAATTTCTTCTTCAAACAATGGACACTTGTCACACTTAGGGCACTTGTTTTGATAGTTTTTAACTAATTGTTCGAGCTGTTTATTTACTTCTATCAAACTATCTCTTTGTGATTCAATTTTAGCATATTTCTCCTTAAGACGTTCAAAGCACCCATTTACCTCGTGAAAATATATAAGTAATTCTAAATGAGTAAGTTTTGATACCTCACTTGGCTCGTCATCATCACTGTCAGTTATTTCACCATGAAGACACAAATTTGCTTTTTCACTCTCACTTCCAGTGCTATCACTTCCATCTTCATCGCTTTCATCCCAAGTAGCTGCAGTACTTCTCCTTTTCAGTTTCTTTCCTTGGCTGAGTCAATTTTGGGGACAATTTGGCTTGATATGACCGGGTTTATTGCACTTGTGACAAATGACTTTCTGCTCTTCCGGGTTGTCTAGTGCTTTGTTTATTCTGCTCCTTACTTGATGATTTTTGACCGGATTGCCATATTTGCGATTCCACTTTTTGAATCTTCTTATTAATAGTGCTAGTTCTGCTTCACCATCATCATCATCATCTTCACTTTCAGTTGTCCCTTTAAGAGCTATTGATTTCTTTCGAGTGTCTCCTCCTTCAGCTCTTCCTTGAATTTCATCTCTAGCTCGTAAGTGGTGAGGTTTCCGATGAGTTCTTCAACTTTCATTTGTTTCAAATCTTTTGATTCTTGAATGGCAGTCACTTTGGCTTCAAAACTTCGTGGAAGGATTTTGAGGATTTTTCGGACTATCTCCAATTCTGTGTATGATTTGCCAAGAGCCTTTGATTTGTATACGATATTGGAAAGTCGTCCATACATCTCTTTGACATTTTCTTCCTTCGCCATTGTGAAGTTCTCATATTCGCTGCTTAGCATGGCAAGGAAAGATTCTTTGACTTGAGATGTTCCTTCGTGAGTTACTTCGAGTGTGTGCCATATTTCCTGCGCAGTTGAGCAATGTGAGACACGATTAAATTCAAATTGATCCAATGAACAGATAATAGAATTCATAGCTTTAGCGTTAGCATTTTGTAATTTATTTTCTAGCTCTGTCCATTGGTCCTTCGGTTTATTTATTTCCTGATTATTTACAATTATAGTTGGTGCTTTATACCCTATCTCAACAATATCCCAAGCGTCAACGGTTTTCAGAAAAATTTCCATCCTATTTTTCCACTAAGCATATTCACCATTGAACATTGGTGGTCTAACTATGGACTGACCCTCTGTAAAAGCATTATTAAAAGAAGCCATTTAAAAATTCAATTTTTTTAAACAAAAAAAATCAATTTTTTAAAACAAAAATGGCTTTTGTTCCTAGCTCTGATACCACTTGTAGGATCGATTTCACCCTAGAGGGGGGGTGAATAGGGTGAAACTATCAATTATAAGATTTTAATGTGAAAGTTTATAAAATATTCTCAACTCAGATATATCAGAATAATAGCAGCACAGATAGTAGCAGAATAATAAATGCAGAAATAGAACAACACAGAATTTACCCAGCTTCGGCAAAACCCTACCTACGTGCTGCCCCCAAGGTTTCTACTAGAAATTAAGCAGTCACACGCTTACACACGTAAACTCGCGACACCCGCTATTGACTAACCTAACTCTATGCTCAAAACCCTGCCACAACTCAGCCATTGAGTTGCAAATTCTCAAACTACGCCACGTAGTTTGTCCCCTAGTCACATGACTAGAAATTACAACGGTTTAACAGAAGAATTTAAATTTAAAAACAAATTAAAATAAAACCCTAATTTAAAAAGTTAAGCTCAAATCAAAACAACAGAAAGGCCGGTCCCCTTTTTCTTTTATATCTTTATTCCTCTTTGCTCTGTGAAATGACGGCCTCGTTTTTTCCTCTTCGTTCTGTAATTAGGGATTTGAATATTCGAAGAAGCTGACTTTAATTAGATCGATCGAATATGTGATTTCGATTTCCTTGCTCTGTCGATTGATCGTCTCTTGAGATGCTTTCGGCGCTTCTATTTGATTGAGTTCGACTTTGATTCCGGTATGTAATTTATGCCTTTTGCTCTCTGGATTGAATGCTTGAACTCGATGAATATTTTGCCGATGATGATAGAGTTTATATAGGGTTCGATTTCCTATTTCTTCGTTCGTATGCATTTGTTTGAATTCGTCAATAATTTTGCATTGGCCATTGATCTTCGTTTGGATGCTTGAGATGATTACTGACTTTTTCAATTTCGTATATTTGTTACTTGATTCCCACGGCTTGTTTTGATTTTGCTTGGTCATCACGGTGTTGAATTCTTTGACACTTGATTTTGATTTCGTTTTTCATTCTCTTTGACTTCGGTCTCACCGCCTCGACTTGAATTTGCAAATTGACACTGTCACTGCTAGTATGAATTCGACCATCACGGTTGCACTGATATTGCTTCTGGTTTCACTGAATCTTTATTGGCTTGTACATTCGAGTCTATACTGATGTAAGAATAGTTGTTCATGTTGTAGACAATTTGCATTGCATCACCACTGACTGTTGACACTACTTTGTGTATCTGTGTAGTTGTTTAGATATTGACTCAGTTATATTGAAACTATTACTTGCTGTTTGGTTTCAATGTTTAGTTCCATGTTTGGTTTGCTCCTTTGTTTCAGTGCTTTTATAATTCATGTTGTATTGCATTTGAACTCGTAGCCTTGTCTCTATGTAGTTTGGTACTCCTGCCTTGGTTCTGGTTGTATTTGTGAAATGTTGGGTCCTGACTTTCATTCGAGTATGTGCATTCTTCTCTGGCTTGTATTTGCAGTCTTTGTTTCTGTTTGGTGCAATGTGACTATGCCTTCATCATGTGTACAGTTAATATGAGGTCTGGCATATTCGATATTGTTGTCTTCATTTTGCCTGACTATTTGAACCACTGATTGATAGCTGCAGTGTTCATTGTACATTGATGTTGTATGCATGTTGTTCATTAGCTTGCATTTGTAAGTTTGGCAATTTGAACCATTCCTTTGTAGCATGTATTCAGTACTGTGCACTTCATGCATACATGATGTATCTGTTATTGCTTTGAGGCAGATCATATTTTTAAGTTGACTGGTCGATGCATTCTGGTGAGTTGCTGTTTTATTTGTAGCTGATATTTTCAGTCAAGTAGTATGTGTGCACTTGTTTGCACTTTGTATCATTTCTTTGTACATTTCATTGAGTCCAGTCTGGTGCTGTTTTGGTCGAGACTGTGTTCTTGTTTGTCGAGTCACTTGTACTTGACAGTTTTGTATTGCACCTGAGTTGAATCCAGCTTGCGGCTCGGGTTTGACATTGTGCTCACATGTCCCTGTAGATTTATCAAGTGTATATCGGTGTACACGGCCTTGTGGCATGTACAGTGATACACTATGCATGTCACAAGCTGTTCGTGTTTGATGAATTCAAAATTAAATGACGACGAACAACCCAAATAACTGAGGCAAATAATATTTTCAAAATTACATTTTATTTTAAACTGCAAAAATATTTTATTTTCAATTTTACTGCGTCAATGTATATTTTTGCAGATAGTTCAGATGCTGGATTCAATCTGGAATAGAATTGAAGATAACTACGAGTGAATGAGCGATATGTGGTGAGGACAGTTATGTAAATTGAAATGTATTGTAATTGCAAATTGTATATATATAGTGAGAGCTCAAATTTGTACTATTCAAAATTGTAATAAGATATTTGTTTGAATAAAATATTCGTTTGAGTATAAATTCTATGTTATTTATTTTATTCAGCGAATATTTATTTAATAATGTAAAAAATAAAATAGTACATTAACAAATACATTTAAATGAATATACATATATACAT
The DNA here is from genome assembly GCA_030737815.1 of Allium fistulosum. Lineage (NCBI taxonomy): Eukaryota > Viridiplantae > Streptophyta > Magnoliopsida > Asparagales > Amaryllidaceae > Allium > Allium fistulosum. The sequence continues at coordinate 643,179,971 of CM060901.1, forward strand.
ATATATATATATATATGTTTATTATCATTAAACAAAAATCATATACTAGCATAGTAGCATACTTAACAATGTATGCATGCATATTTATGATATCTTAAACATTTTAAAATATCATAACATATTTCATAATATATTTACTACATGCACATACATTTTATTAATTAACTTATTAATAAAATTTATAATTTTGAAAATTATGTTATTCTGTTTTTCAAACATTTTGGAAAATATGTTACATTATAACTATTATAATAAACATATATTTTATTTTAAATTTAAAAATTAAATTTAAAATCTTTTACTTTATTTTTCAAGACAATTTTGAAAATTAGCCCAAGGCCCAAATTTGGTTGGGCCTTTTCTATTAGGGGCAACCTTTGGGCCCACTTCACTCTTCAAGCCAGGCCGGTAACCAGGTAGGACTGGGTACTTGATTACCCAGTTCCAATTCTAGACATTACCTTTCTAGACACCGTACCGAGTGGGCAAGATTAATAAGTTAGCCCTAACATGACTAATTTAAACCGCGTAAGCTATTAGGCTCTGATAGTATTGTTGGAACTGGGTCAAACCACAACAGTAGTGGTGGGTGTATTTCAAATTTTTTTATCCTATTGGATCTTTATTGAGCCTATAAAGTCTAAATCATTTAGAAAAATTCTAAACTAGTTTTAAATAAAACCATGTATTTTATTTAAATTTAAGTATTTTGTAATGTAAAGTTAATTTGAATGATTTAATTTATATATATACTTGTATCATATAAATATACATATATGTGTGCATGTGTAACATAATAATCCATGAAGGGTATAACATGCCCGTGTATAGATATTGGGATTTACATTGCAACGGACACATTAGCTCATTTCGTATGTATTGTATGTTGTCTAAATATGTGCACAAATCTATAATGCAAAGTATGTTTATATAAATACGTATACATATATTTAAAATATATTTTATAACTAAAAGCCTCAAAATTAAATATATATATATATATAATTAAAACATTTGTATAAATATATATATAATTAAACATATAAAATAATACATACATATATATATAATAAATAAAATTATATATATATATAAGGTTAAATAAAATGTATATATATATGTACATTTAAATACTTAAAATATAAATATATATATATTAAAATTATTTCTAGATCGATATTAGCATAAAAAATATAAAATAATAATTTTAAAAATTTATCGTTATTATATATATATAATAAATAGTTTTGATCATAATAATTAAAAATATTAGTAATAAATATTAAAAAATAAAATTTTAAAATCTATGAAAATTTAGGATCATAAAATACAGGTTCAAAATTTTTTTCATGATTTTTGAATTAAAATATTATTTTAATAAATAAAAGAAATTTTGAACCAAAGTAATTTAATTATTAAAAATATTAAATATTAAAAAAAATTCTAATTTTTTTCCGTGGGTCACTGTATAGATGTTGTAATTCTAAAAAATATAAAATTGAGTTTTCAGTGCAATAGTTATTTTAAATATAAAAAATAATTCAAATAATCAATAAAAGATAATTAAAAATTATTTATATACATAAAAAATTTATTTTCGAATTTGATAATTCATATTTTGTCTAAATAGGTGTAAGGAAAAATTCTAAGCTCTTTATACATTATAAATATACATATATGTAATTATATGTTTAAAATATACATTAGTCTATATTTAAATTAATATATAAATATACATAAAAAAATTAATAATGACAAAATTTAATTTTTTTTCAGCAAATTTAATTTGTTTATATATAAATTATAACACATAATAATATAACCATGCACATAACCAAACTAATTTGTGACAACTACATATACCTACGAAAATCTCACCTAACTAGATATATAGCATTAATATATATACAGATTTGGATTAATCAATATTAAATCGTAAAATATGATATGATTACTGTAATATATAAATAAAATACCAATTGATGATGCCTTTGAATCCACTTGAATCAATGGATTCCCTTCTCTAGTTATGCTCGATCCGTCAGATTGCAGGTCTAGAATCGTCGACCTTTTCTATCAAATAGTGCTTTTACTTAACTTGAATTGATTTGAAATTCTTAGAACTGATATGAGGATTAATTTTGGCCAGCAAACTTGATAATTATGGCAGCCAAAAGTTGTTTTTGATTAAGGGTTTAGAGATCCATATATATAGCCTCGTACAGGAGAGATATTAGGACAATCTCATTACCTATTCTCTCTTAATCTCAGCCATCCATCTCTAGGTCTAATCCTAAGTTTTAGCATCCTCTAATAACTTGTCAAAACCGAAATTTGCAGCCCTAACGATGGGCTTTAAACTCATTTAAGCCCAAGCCAAAATGATGTGCAATTAAATCTAATTTAATCGCTTATCGATATCGTATATCGATTGGTACATTTATAACTATTATAAATATATAACAATTTTTATTACTCAAACCATATTCGAATTTTTATAATTAATATTTCATAAATATTAATTAAATTAATTTATTTATAACAATTATAAACTAATTAAATCATTCGGTCTTAAAGGAATTCATCATTTCAGTTGTGTAACTCTTGGGTGTAAATTTGGTCAGCAATTAACACCAAACTATTCGAATGTTAACATTCACACATTACTTAGCAAGTGGTGTGACATTATGGCCAAATTTATCGCTTATTCATTTTCAGTAAAATCTTATTTAATTTAATAAGCGTTACCCGTTAGTGACATTTATATACATCAATTCTCTTCGTCAAAACTGTATCACTTTGGATTTATGGAATTTGGTAATGGTCAAAATTCCAATATTGTCCATATTCAACTCTATAGTCCAAACACAAAATCCTTGGTTCAATAATAACAATTATTATTAACCGTACTACTCTGGCCAGAGATTTTGACTTTGGGTTGACTTGAGTTGACCATGATACTATCCTCGTATAACTGAAGTGATGAATCCTCTATTGAATAGTGTCTTTCTTCCAATACTTTCACTCGACCCAACTATAATCACTTGATGGATGTCGTTCCATGATTTGACTATAATCAAAGCAGAGTTATTCATGTTGAAGGTTGACAGTATTCTCAAGTCGAAAGAATTGTGTAAATTAGTCACATATTTTCTGTTTGACCTTAGTTATATTAACCAACAGAAAACTACCGAGTGAGTTGTTCTATAGCTATCCAATAATTATCAGTACATAACCTCTTGGTGCCCCCAGTAGTCATGAGTAATACACTGCCCAACATTTGGAGAGCATTACGTACTCTAGTCTCAACGGATACATCGATATCCAGTGTGATGCATCTTGACTAGGAACATTTAAATTGATGTGTTTTGTAACAATGTGATCCAATACTCATGATTACAACTAATTGTAATTACTATCACAAACACGTCATTTATGGATTTTCTGTTATATATATTTTTAGTTAAACATTTAACTATTTATAACACATTATAACAAATATATAACAGAAATAAGAAACACCTTTACTTCGAACAAGAATTGATTTCGGAGTTTATAAATTACAGAATTGCCCCTAGGCATACCCCTAACACTATCAATATGTGCTAATAAGCATGAGCATTATCAGAGATTGACAAAAATATAAAATTACAGTGGAAACAATAATAGAATAAGAATACTGACTGCGACTACTACCTTGAAATTAATGGTATTCCTTGGATAGCATATTGTCACACCAACATCGAGCATGAGAGAAAGAAGACTCTCCAACAACAAAGCACATCCAGCTCCAGTGGCATGTTCCTCAAAATGTATCCTTTGAGTTGTAATGAGGAGGGGGGTCATAACAACATTCTGGTGGTTGGAAAAAATATAAACTGTCCATAACATAAACTTATACCAGTTGGTTCCCATTTAATTGTTATGTCCATTAAGGTTAACAATTCTAATCCAACCTTGCATTGCACACACGATTACATACTTACTCCTACCCAAAGTACAAAATACTAATGAAGCCATATCAACCACCCAATACTTCCAAATGCATTTGCCACTTAATACTTCTAAATATGAAGCGGGCTTCTATAATACTTTTAAAAGAGAAATAGGCAGACTCTGTCATTTACGACCTAAATTGAGGTAGATCCTGTCATTAAAGACTTATTCTCAAGGTGGTTTCCTAATAATGTTATCAATAGTCAGTGGGTCCTAGCTACAAGACCTTTAACCACTATTTCAGGCTTCTGACATTTAATGTCGAACAATTACCGCATTTATCGTCGATAAAATCGTAGTCGTGTAATAAACAGTACCCAAGCCCCTTAATACATTTTTATTCGAATAGGCAAACTCTGTTCATTTAAGACCTTAACTAAGGCATACCCCATCATTTAAGACTTATCCCCAAGGCGTGCTCCTAAGTGGTACTTTTATTATTTTGGCTTTAGCAATGTAAGAAACTGTAGCCAAGACGCTTAATACTTCCCAGTGGAAAATAGATAGACCCCATCATTTAAGGCCTACTTCCAAAAGCATGCTCCTCGATGGTACTATCTAGCTGTCATTGCTTGGAAATCTCATTGGACTACTTAATACTTCTTTTATAGGAAAGAGGAGGACTTTATAGTCAATTAAGACCCCAAACCTGAAGCGAACACTTCCCGAGATATCCACTCTCTCTCTTTAATTATAAATATGGCATCTCATTAGGTTACTTCTTTCGGTAAGGAGGCGTACCCTTCAGCCACTTAAGACCTCAACGCTGAAGCAAACCATTTTTAGAGACTTTCTTATTTATTTATTTATTTATTTAGAATCTCACTAGGTTACTTAATACTTCCATTTAGGAGAGAGGAAGACCCTTCCTCCACTTAAGACCTCAAACCAGAAGCAAACCCCTATGGAAATATCCCTTACCGTTCCTAATTTCAAATTTGGACCATTTAATACTTTTCGACTAAGAAAGCAAGCACAATCTCTCACGTCGTCATGGGTTGTTGGATTAATGATATCTCACATCCGTAGTAAGTACACCCGACTGCTGGTAGTCTCAAATTGAAGGGCAGTCTTCTGTCGAGTGACTTTACTGACCTCGCATCACTAACCTACTACGTCCAATTAACCATCCTAAGTCTTTATTTATATTAACTTAGGTAGATATTGGACTTAGCTTACTAATTCTCTTTTTGTAAGGCAATAAGATTTACCTTAAATATTTCCTACCTATAAATCTCCGTAGAATGCTCATAAATGTCAATTTATCCATAAAATTCTAACTGACATTTCTTAAGACATTTATGTATGATTACTAAATTCAAATTAGTAACCTTTTATATCTATTCCATTTTTTTTCTATCCCATTAATCCATTTACTCAACTAATTTATTGCAACTCCCACATTTATTATCATTTATTAGAGTTACAACCTTTAAATTCTTTTCTTATTGGTTAGTTATCCTCAACGTGAATATTATGCGCAAGCGTCCTTATTAGCTTTTTATTAAATTATTATAAGCGCAATAATTACGTACAAATATTTACTTTTATTAAATATGTTCTAGTTATATACCTTTATTAGAATATACTTTTCCATGTTAAATTATTGGAATCATAGCCAAAATGATTATCCATTATAATTTCCATAAATTAGTCCAAAACAAAAGATTTAACTTTAAAATATAAAATATTGTATCTTTTGAAATTACAAGGAATAATCATTTCCTTTTATTATCGAAATAGATAGTGTAAACTACAATGAATTTATACTTTACACGTCTCTTTCTCTTTCTATTTGCATTTATTCCTTGTTAGATCAAATGTTGTATCCTTCTAAAAGGGAAAGAAATCGAACTAATTTACAAATATTGAACGGATCTAAATTCAAACAATTCTAAATATAGAAAAGTTTATATTCTAAAAAGATTAGGGTAATAATCCAAATTCATAACATTATTATACAACCTATTTCAGATCTGGAATAAATTTCATTTTAACCAATATTCTAAATTCATACTTTTAGAACTGATTTCCAGTTCAGGTTGTATACAATGCTAAATCAATTCATAAATAAGAATATGTAGGCGATATTTATTATATTCAGATCGTATTCAATTTGTTGCCTATAACTCATATATAATTATCTAATTAAGTATAAAAATCAAATAAACACCAATAGGATAATTTTCATATTATAACAATCTTTAAAATTTCCCACTCACCTTTTAAAAGCGATCCAAATCTTCAGATCTAAAGTAGAACCTTTGATTCATCTCCAACTCATTTTTAATCCAAAAGATATGTATAAAAGGGTATATGCATATATTAGAATTACATATCTGAGAAGAGATTTGAGATAGGGAGAGAAAATAGTTACAAATATATAAATTACCTCAAATACGCATATGGTTGATTCTCTTTCTCTTTCTCTTTCTCCTTTTTATTAGATTTCTACTCTTCTCCGATTTGTATGGATATAGATAATATCTTATTTCTTATAATTTAGAAAGAAAGTGGAGAAGAAGAAATTGTAGAGCTTTGCTACTGTCTCCATAAAAATATGAGAAGAGAATGGAGGGGTTAGGCCTGAATTTATAGGCGCTATATTCAACCAAAACCGTTCGATCGAAATATATTAAATCCGGATCGTTGCGGCCTATGTTTACTAGAGTCGCCAGGTCGTCATCGATCGACCGTCCTTGGGTGACCGGTCAACCGTTAGAGGTCGACCGTCCCCAATGATGGGTCCGCCTGTGGGCCTGGTTAATTGATATAAAAATGTTAAATTATTTCTTATTTAATTATTTTCATTTCGTTTTTCGTCCATTATTTCTTCATTTGGATTCCGATCACAAAACTCCAAATATAAAAGTTTCTCAGAATTTCGCCATGAATGCAATGGTGCATGTTCCATAGTTAAATTCCATCTTTGCACAAATTACATTTTTGAAGCCTAATTAATTAACTAACTAACTAATTAAATAACTAACGTAAAATTACGGGGTGTTACATAAACTTTCCTAAGCCCCACAACAAATCATACAAATATACTTAAGACTGCATGCTGTACATAAATCATCAGTATGCAATATCTGATTCAACCACTTGCTCGGATACATAAACTTCACTTTCGAACTAGTATCACTTACTTGATCTCCCTAGTGCGGATTCCGATCAGGTTCCTTGATTAGAAACCTTTGTTTTACTTACATAGCCATATACTATGATAGAAAACCTCAATATCATATCAAGAATCCGAATCAAGTGTTCGCTGATAATAATCAAGTGAGAAATCCATTTTTAGACTAGTGTGACTTACCCCGAAGTTTTGTATTTGAATCTTAGATCAAGAACCATGCGAATAAAATGATTAACGTATAAAATACATGCATAATCTTATTGGTTTCTTAACTACATCAATTTCTTTTTAAATCACTTTCATTTTTATTTATAGTATTTCACTCAATACTAAAATTATTTATGAATTACTTCATAAATTTTCGCTTAAAGTTTATAAACATTTTATAAAGTCACATCTTTATAAAAACATTAAATTTAAAAACTTACTCCACTTTTATCCACTTGTATAATACCCTTCTACATCCTAAGAGTATATACAAAATATCAATTTTATTTTATTTTTTCTCAAAATTCAAATGGAGACCCAAACAAAATATGGGTCTTAAAACTGAGTCGACTATTCCATTCTTTTTACCTATCCGGTCTGGTAAGTAGCTAAGAAGAGTATGATGCTGGTATCCAACTCGATCTCAGAGTCTACTTTCCTAAGACATCCCTAAGGTGAAGATGTTTACTTAGTCAGCCCGATAACATCTAATGGTTTACACAACTTAGATGTTTAAACAAAAATTACAGTTTTAATAAAACAAAGCTTATTAAAACCTTCCTATCCAATTTAATCCATTTAAAACTTGAGTTAAATAATCTCTTCTCTATTCAAGAGTTTAAAATTTCATTTACCAAAACATTCTAATGCCTTTTATTTTACATCAATGTGTACAAGGCCCGAGTACATATTCACTGCGGCATGCTGATCCACGATTGCTAGCGATTCCAACTTCATATTCCTGAGTTGTAGAGAACAATCTGAACTAAGGCAATCATTCCGAATTCGCTCCGCCTTTTGTCATTACCATTGTACCACGGTGTGGCCCAGCCCATAAGGGCCATGCCGAGTCTTCCTCCGCCTTTAAGGAAACTTAAGAACTAAATACCGGTTTTTTTATTTCAAAACCCTTTCGAAATCATACTACATATATTTCTATATAAAATAACTTTAACAATTTATTCACTAACACTCGCTTTGGGTTTGTTCGGATTCAAACTTATTTCGATCGCATAATGATAAAGAGAATAATTTACTAAGTACACTACAAGATCGCCTAAGCAAACATCCAATCGTCGCTTAGAAAATTATTCAGATTACCACAAAACTAATTGAGATTTTTCCCCGAACTATCCAAAGAAAATGTATTTCACTTAAAATTTCTCTTCCAAAATATTTGTACTTATAAATATTTCCAATTAATACTACTATTACTTTTCTCAAAATCCCTTTGAAATTTATTTCAAGCAATACCGGGATTTAAAATTCTCAAAAACCCTATTACTTATAAAACACCATTTATAAATAATATAAATCATTTTATATATACTATATTTATATAAAATGTACCTTTAAAATCATCTTATATTATAATAACTTTCCATTATTATAATAACATTTCACAAAAATTTATCCTCTAAATGTCTTGTCTTCTCATTTACATTATATTAAACAACTTTTATTAAAAGATGACTTTTAACTTACTTAACATTTTCACCAAACATCTTATAGTCAGATTGTGAAACTTAATTCTCAAGGGATTTGTTTTAATATACTCATAATTATCAAAACAACAAATGCCCATAAACTGGTCGAGCATAAGTTAACAATCAACAAACAATAGTCAATGCTCCTAAACTATCTGAGCATGACAAATCAAACAACAACGATAATAAATTAATATTATCATTTACAACCAAACACACCATAAATAACTATATAAATTTGAAAATTATTCCTTATATATATAATATATAATTCTATGTAAAATATTTCATTTACCAATTTTCAAAAAACAATATCATGTATGTTTGCCTTATACAAGTGTTTAGAAATCCTTATTAACACCGTGGCATCCCACATCTCGACCAGAATTCATAAACCACCCAATAGACCAATTAACATAATATGTTTTTATAGCAATAACAAATATGTTGTCGTATATATAAAATCTCAACTCGTTTTAGGGTGGCACTTACCCTATCTCAAATGGGTTTACCCCACCAAAGCCAAGGTTCTCGCTTAACCTTCAACTCTGATACCAAATGTAACGTTCTTCCTCCTTAAAGGTGACTATAAATGGTAACGTCATTCTTGATTTTACGGCCAGCTTCTCGACTTCTCAACCAACCTGTAAAGGGACGTGTAAGGGTGAGGGACAAAGCTTCGTCACATAGTTCACAATGTGAGAGTCCCTATCATGTTGTCACTCAAACGACAACATATAATATAACAAAGATAGTAAATTGTCTCTCCAAGATAAATTGTATATCAGAGTTAAAAAACAAATCTCATCAGCTTGGACAGTTATAACTTTCTGACCTAACAATTGCTGATGGGAATATATAATGATACCGTGGAAAATAAAAATACTACGGTAGATGAACATCCATCTTTACTCCATGAGCTCCATGTCCCATCAACGACAACTTGAAAAATCGTTTGGGTCAGAAAATACTCGATCTGACCTGAGCATTATAATAAAATAACATCGAGATCGGTCTAGAAAACCAACGTGAGAAATCTCAAGAAATAGAGTGACATTTAGTAATTATGTGAGACCGCGTCGCTAAACACGGAATGGGTTTTTACCTTACAAGAATAACATTCATACATGAAGGAATGGGAAAACCAATCAGAATAGCAATTTAAACAACTAAGGATGGACACAGAAAAGATCAAAATCCAAACTTAAAGAATGGACAAAAATAATTAAAAAAAAGAAGAGAAGAGCTCAAGGCACTTTTTGATGCAATTAAGAAAAGATTAACTCCAAAGTTCAAATCAAACAAGGAGAATGAATTCATCCAACATTACTAGGAGGATGCGACCCCTACACCGAAAGTATACCTTTAGATGAAATATACTTGAGAGCTCATGCTAAACACGCATCACTCTAGGAAACTCCCAAGCTGGACCCCACCTCAGACAAGCATCCGAATATTTCACATCATCGCATACATGCTACCAACAAATCTCTAGATAAATATGAATATACCCTAATGGGTGCGAACCAATTGGCTTGGCTCTCACTCACTCTTTGGTTTTAGTTATCCACGATGTTGGACGCCAATGCTTAAAATGAGCAAAAAATCGTCTTAGATTGACCAAGCACAAAGAAGGATATCAAAATTGATAGTCGATGAATCAACTATTGAAAACAAACTAGTACTACCCTAGGGAAAACAATGAAGTCGGACGAGTTAAGACAGTGTTGCTTCCTAACTAGACTCAACAACATTCTTAACTTTAAGAATGGCAAGAGTTTAAATGCCCCAAATGGGCAACAAATTCGTCTTGAATCGACCAAATATTTATTCTATAGAAATATGAGCACAAGTTCAACACAAACAAAGGTTTAAGGGGATGATATTTCATAAGTGATAATATAGCAAAAATCGTTATAACAACACTTGCACAAATCAAACAGTATGTCATAAATATTTCAGCCAAACATCAATATAAGTAATATAAGAATATAAATAAATCAATATTGATGAAAAACTCCTTAGGGCCTATCTACAAAAGTCCATTGTAAATCTTATATATATATATATATATATATATATATATATGCACTTCGGAGTGTCCCGTAGCGACCTATTCGCTACGAAAACACTCTGACTTCTTCTTTTTTGTCTCCTACAACAAAATGGTTATTTATGACATCCGTTATCAAGCAGGATCAAACAACAGTATATAGTCATATGGGTTCCCTATAAATCATACAATGTGTCGTCCACTTTCCAAAGCGGGAATCTAAACTTAAAACAGCCAACAATAAACAACCATCCAAGCATTCAACAATAATCTATAGTAATATAGATATCATATAGTCTATTTAAAGATGGGTTAACTCAACAAAATTCCAGTTGACGCTTTCGCGTTCCGGTTCGATCTAAATCGAACGGCGTTCGATTTTAACTCGAAATTCAATTAGCTCCAAATTCAATTAATCCAATTCCAATACGAAGTATCGCCGCTACGAGTCAAATACAACCGACCGCGTCCGAATCCGACCTCGTATGGGCAAGATATTAAATTTATAAAATTTCGATTTATCAAATTAATTAATTACTTAATTAACTTTACTAATTACCCTTAACTACTTCTTCCGCCCTTTTCATTCCCTTGTACATGTATGCACAGTGAAACGTGCACAAGAACCCGCCTATTCAAACCTCCTCTCTCCTCCTAACTCCACCATATCTACGTGGATTCGACCTGGATTCGACCACCGACAACTCCGACGCATCGCCCTTCGCAAGAGCTCCTCAACCCACACCATAACTTCGAGCTCGACCTTCTCCTGCAAAATGCAACCGAATCACACCTGCTCAACCACTTGCAGGTCGTGGCTTCCATTAAGCACCGCACACCCCAAAAATTACACCGTTGAAGCTTCTCGACAAGAGAGAAGCAACGCACACCTACCGAAGCCTATCGTCGCCTAAATCAAACTCTACCCCAAACCCTAGTTTCCATTCATTCACGTCCACCACCTCCAATCATCATCGAACACTATAATAGTGGCATGGCTTGAAGATCTTGAGCATACGAACTCAATGGAATAAATTTCATGATTTCATGTGGTCTAAATCTCTTGGTTTTAATTTTTGAATGGAATGGCCATTTCTTGGTTTTACTGGAAATGAAATAGGAAAGAGAAGAGAGGGAAAAGTTGAAAATGAAATGAAAAGAATGAGTTAAATGTTGGACTTATTTTGACTTTATAAACAAAACCAATTTACTTTACTTCTATCCCCAAGTAAACCAAAATTTTCAGGCTAGCCAAAGATTCCAAACAACACATCAAATCATCATTAATGCAAGTTCAAAATATTGAATTTGATCTGATTTAAAATGATTTTGAAAAAAATGGATTTGGGGTATTCCGTAACATAATATTCCGTTAATGTGCGAACTGCAAACGACGAAAATAAAAATACGGTCGTGCACCAAAATACGTCATGACCACAAATCAACAATAAAATACATGGATTATTTTATTCTGTGAAATTTCAAAAAATACCAACGTTTGTCATAATATACGTCAAACGAAAATTCAAATATTTTCCAAATTAAAAATTATGCAAAAATCATATAAATTCAACTAAAAATACTACAATAAAAATCAAATTGTTTTATTAACAATTGATTTTCTTGTTATTTATTCAAACTATTTATTATTGTAAATAAATTAACAACATGAATTCACCATTATCATTTATTAATTAAAATGAGTTAAATAAGGCTGTTAAATCTATTTAATTAATATTTAGTTCACAATTCAAATATTTAAATAATCTATATATTTGAATATAAGTTATTTATACTTTAAGAACCAATTATTTAAATATTTAAAATTAATTAAAAATTAAAAAAATCAAAACAATAAATTTTTTAGATGTCGCAGGCTTCAAATCGACTCACTACCTAACTTAGAGACTAGGTGCATAAGTTACTCAAGAATCGGTCTTATCTAGCTCAATGATTGGATGGTGGCATTAACAAAGGAAATTTATTGTAGATGGTTGAGCGTGTATTTGTTATGGGACAAAGTACATTGTCTACCGACCTCTAGGCAAGCAAAGTGAGCGGGACTGATCCAGCATATTCCAACGGAGCTCGCCTTTGCTCACAAAATTCCATGGTCCATGAAGTACTTCGGTAGACCACTATATATGAACCTCCATTTCACCTTATTTGACGGGCTTGAAAATTCTTATAGATTTTCCTTTCTAAGCATGAAGAGTCAAAAGCGGTGCTACCAAACCATGCGATAAAAGGATTTAAACATTGCATTACTTCATATTAATTTTCACTTGCTTAAAAAGATTTTAAACTATCATTGAGTAGGGAAAAAAATAAATTGTTCTTGAACATCGTAGAGTAATTAATGATCGCACGCAAAGATGAACTAGCTTATTCGATTTTATCAAATTTTAACATTAAAATAATATTACGACTCTATTATACTTTCATCAAACATTAGGATTCTAAGTTCTGAATACTAAAATGTACAAGTTTAATTACACAAATAAGGGATTCGGCGAAATTTTAATACTTCCAGCATTTTTTTTAACCCCAATGGTCAAATATATATAAAATGTTTGCTAAACAAAAACGTAATCACTAGACAACATGCGAGAGTTATAAATCAAAACAAACAAAACACAAAATATAAAAGAGTCGTCTACCAAGCAAGTTTCAGTACACAACACCAACTATTTACTTACCCCATTACAAGTTCATAACCAGGCCAAAACAAAAACAATCACATAGTCCGATCATAAAAAACCAAAGGAAAAGCTAAAAACTTAAAAAGGATAAATAAAGATCGACAAAAACAACATAAATTAATCAACGATCATAAGATGAAGGGCGACTAACCCTAGCAGGGCGATCATAAGGACCAGGCCTCTCCCTGTAACCACCACCACCTCCTTCATATCGCATAGGACCACCACCCACATACCTATCACCCACACCTCTCGGAGGTACATCCCTATCATAACTGCCCCTCTCCTTCCCAAATCCATTCGTAGGGTACCTATCCGGCCCCACACCATACCTATCACCAGTACCGTAGTGGTCTCCAACATACCTATCACTACTGTACTTATCCCTTCCATTGCTCCTCCCATCAAACCTGTCCCTATCTCGATCTCCATACCGTCCTCCATCGTACCTATCATCCACATACCTACCACCCCCACCAAAACGATCCCCACCACCGCCGAATCGGTCCCCACCGCCGAATCGGTCCCCACGCCCTCCAGGGGCACCCCCAAACCTAGGTCTTGAAGGGAACCTACCTCCTCCACCATCACCGGAAGGACACTCACGGGCCCAATGACCGGGCCGGCCGCACTTGAAGCAGTCTGAGTTGCCTACAGGTGGAGGGCCCCGGCCCCTATCGCGGTCGTGGTAACCGCCACCGGCTCCTGGGCTACGGAGGCCCGATGAGTAGCCGCGTCCGCTTCTGCCGCCTGCACTGTAATCGTAGCCACGAGGGTCGTCGGTGGGCTTCGGTTGGGCCTCGTTGACGGTGATGGTCCGCCCGTTCAGGTCTTGGTTGTTCATCTCTGTTATGGCGTCCTCCATCGCTCTTCTGTCTGCAAATGTCACAAAGCCGAATCCTCGTGGCCGACCTGAATCCCTCTCTAGCATCACCTACAATGACATTACATGCTCAGTCGATTGCAAAGAGCCGAAATATTTGATGCATGATGTTATCTGAAAAATAATCAATATGCAACAATTTTGTGTTAGAACATAATTCTTTTTAGTTAAATTTTTTCCTCACTAATGCTTCATTGGTTCCCGCTCACATATATTTTGCTTGGGTTTTGACAGCTAATTAAATATAGCGTATATTTCTTCACATGGACATGTAAGAAAGGATATAGATAGAACATGATTGACAAAAAATAAATGATCAACATATGAAACTTGTACAAAAACATGGGTAATTGCAGATCTCACTTACCATGTTAGAAATGGTAGAAAAATCATGGAACGCAAATGTCAAGCGGGATGATCGGTTTATGGTTATCAATTCTGTAGTTTCCAGAAAAGCTACTTACCTACCTCTGTTTTCAAGTGATACTGTCATCTTTACTGCCCATTACTACCATGATTTAATGGACCCATTCGTAAAAACAACAAACTGATCAACCTCCAAAAATCTTTTACAACAAACTGATCAACCACCAAAAATCCTCCAGTTACGCTATTCTAGTGATGCAACAACTAATACATCTTCTTGATTATCAAAACTCAATCACCAAAAACAGAATTTGGGGTCATTCACGGAAACGCAAACAAAAAATTAGCACAAAAAAGATGATCAACCCGTCAGGACAGTAAAATCAGCATCGGTAATTCATATTCAATCCATCTTGCTGCAACCATATGCCAATGATCAAATGTATCATACAATCTTCCACAAAAAAACAAAACAAAAGAACACGAGCTTAACACAAACAGCAGTGATGTCATACGCATTAGATTCCAGTTCATAGGCCACTAAAAATCATTACTGGACATCAGGTTGAATAAGCAGGGAAGCCTAAAGAAATGGTGAAAAGGTGACATAGAATTTCTAAAAGGAAGAAACAAGCCCATCAACCACTAGAAGAAGAAAGATAAGCAAGATGATAGACTAAGCTTATAAGTAAAATGCTTTCCGAACAGTCAGAACTAAAAAACCCAGCTATATGGTAATGTGAGAAATGACCAATAGCTTCCATGAGAGTATCAAAAGGACCAAATCTGCACCACCCCAATTGCTGAATCCACCTTGTCAACAGAACTTAACATGTACAAGCACATGAGAACATACACTAATATGAAAACAAACATGTCATCATTTCTAACCATTCCTTAATCCACACAAGTTAGCATACGCCTACTTACTGAAACTGACACCTAAGTTTTGAATAATACAATTCAGATTATACTAACATCTGATGAAAGGCTTGTCAAGTAAGGGGATGTGGCTACCAGTAGCAGAAAAGATATGTGAAAGTGCATATTGACATATGAAAGGAGAGGAAAGTGAAGGTTAGTGGTGATCGATGGATGTGTGTAGATGTATGGTGTGTGCTGCTTTAATACATCTGCAATTGCTCTGTGGGAAACTATCTTCGCCATTAATTCTTAGGCTAACCATAATTCAAACATAGAAGTATTTGGTCAAAGCAAACAAACCTTGCAAGACGAACATTTTGCTGTGCTAGCTTTTGGTCTACTATCCCAAATTCAAACCAAAAATATTTTGTCAGGCTAACCAATCTTGCAAGACATATTTTTTCCTCTACTAAAAATCGCTTTTACTGCCCAAAATACAATAGGATAAGACCGAGAACCCAGCAAAAGATCGAAAAACCTCACTACTTACTGTCGAAAAACAATATTTTCAAAGAGAATATATCCAATTCCAAGCTCTCTTCCCATTGGTCACCGCATTCCGTAAGGTATTCATTACCATTTAAAATAAATAAATCCCAAGAAATTAACATTAACTGTGCTTAGTAAATATCCAGCTGAAACCCAGAAAGTGCGCTGTTTTCGCACAATGGAGCAACGAGATTAAGGAAAGTTCGACAATCAATTACAACATAACGAATTTCTTCAGAAGAACATTTTCAGTAATACCAGTACTGCCTGTTGGAGGTTTCATGGTGCTAGTCAGGTTATTTACCACAAAGAAGAACTAAGCAAACAAAACATATGTAATGTCTTGGCAAATAAACCCCTAGGGGGGAATGAAGCTGTATATTCTAGTCCTACATCATGTCCGAGCACAAGGATAAGTTTCACACGAACTTTCTCCCAGTAATAAAGGATTGATCGCAACACAATCGACTGCATCTCTACAATCATGAAAGCAATAATGAAGGTAGCAAAAATCAGCTGAACAAAAACATTGATACCTCACTCTGTCCATATTCAATGACAAGAAACAAAACATCGTCAATCATGCAAATCAACTGTTAGCCCACAACCCAATGACAGTCATTGCAACATGCAACTGAAGTACTGATCAAGGAACTGAGCAATAACACACTGTACACGCAATCATCTATTAATCAACCAACAAACCTCAGACAGACCAAATCACATACAAAGTAGCTCAAAAACAGTTTAGCCATTTTGTTTCTGCAAGCAACTTAACTTCGTATTGTCAGCACAAAACATTGCTTGGTAAAATAGTTTCAAATTCCCTGCCAGCTAAAATGTCAACAAAAACTTAAGTCATAAAGATTTATCAATTACTTGAAGCAAAAAATAAAAACTGGTGTACTTTATGTGCCCATCATATAGAAGTAAAGATATAATATCATTAGAAAATTTTGAACATCACCGCAAAAATAATATTTACATTTAAATAAGTAGAACGAAATGTCTAATCGATGATAAAATCAATATCGTCCTTTCTTTACAACTCTTTTAATGATGCTTGTTGGCTATACTGAATGAAATAAGGATAAAGATAAATACTATGACAAAACGATCAGTGTTCCAGTACCAGCAATCAGGAATTAACCATGAAAATTTTTTGACATCTACAATATTTGTTTCCTACCTACTGTTGAAAAGTGAAACTACTCTTTAGTAGCGGTAATCGTGATAGCCTTATTATGATCTGTAGATGCCATACTACGTGCTAACTATCTCTTCAGCTATGCACATCAGACAAATCTATCAATTAAACTTCGATTTTTCATGATATTAAAAACATTTGACGTACTTCAAAAAATTCGATTTTTGCCAGTGTGTCAGTCAAATCAAAATATAATCCGTATTGCGTTTAAATATATAAAATTTCAAACACTGAACCAAAATAATTACATATCAAGGAACCGCTTAGCACACGCAGAAAAACAATCAATCCACATAAATAATATACCTGAGCTTCGAGAATCTTTCCGAATCGACCAAAAGCATCTTCGAGCTGACGTTCGGTGGTTTCCCATGATAATCCGCCAACGAATATTCGAGGTTCATCCCTGCTACCCATTTCCTCTAGAAATTGTTTAGAACTCGCGATAAATGAAACCCTAGTTAAAGTTGGAGAGGAATTTAAAGCACTTGTTAACGGGTCGGGTAATAGTTTAAGTCGGTCGCATCTTTGGGCTTGTGGTAATATCCAATACTCTATAAAAAAATCATTTTATTTCTTGGGTAAGAGGAATAGGACCATAATATTTATAACTAGTTCGTATCCGCGGCAATTTTTGGGTTTTGGGGTATTGGATAGTTTGGACTGCATGCACCCGTTTAATTGGTAGAATTTTTCTACCGGATGAGAATGAACGTTCGCAGACCCAAAAAAGGCACCGACCATGATTATAGAAGTAGCTGCAGCTGGTGTCTTGTGGATTTGTCATGTTTTTTCAAGATTACCGGGTTCTTTGAATGATAGGTTAGATTTTGGTGATATCATATTTCATATTTAAGTAAATTTTAAAGATATTTGAATCAAGGCGGAATTGTGACTCAAACACGTTGTCTTTTTTATAGATTTTATAGATTTTGAAGAGTGGTTAATGCTTCTTCTATTGCATTAAATAAGTGAAAGAATTATCTACATGAGAATGATTTGTTTTAGGAGATGAAAATAATCAATGGCTAATTAAAAAAGACATTTTATCAAAACTATTATAAATAAGCATGTAAATGATTCATTGGATGCGCACGGAAAAATGTTATTTTTCTGGGTTTTTGGGGATTGAGATATCTTCTCAATTTTTAGGTTTTCTCTTGTAATCATTTGATGAATTAATAAAGGTTTTGTTTGGAGGAATTTGTTTGTCATTATTTTTTTTCACCTTTTATCTCTTCTAAAATCTAAATGTGTATAGATCCTAGAAAAAATCCTAGCAGTTGGTATCATGGCCTATTTCACGAAATTTCTAAAATCAGTTTGATTCTGGAGAAGATAAATGTTAAAAAAATTAATGGGAAAAATTGGGGTTATGAAAGGCGAAGATGAAGGACTTTTTATATCTCAGTGATCTTCATCAACCATGGGAGAATAAAAGGAAAAAAATTAGTAATATATCATAGGCAAATTGGGAAACTTTGGATAGAAAGACTGCTAAGGCTGTAACATTCTCTACTTGGAGGCTCAGAATTAACGGCTACGGATGCCGCAGTCATCCATAATTATTAATCCTCGGCGATCAAATACGGTAATATTAGATAAATTGATATACGAGAAACACATGGATCACTACACAAAAACAGGTGATTCTCAACGAGTATAACTGTCGCAAACAGTTTCAGCAACGCTTATTAGCGTCGCTGTAGGGACGTCGCAATTTATTGCCAACGCTTATAAGCGTTGGCGAGTTTAGTTTCCCAACACTTATAAGCGTTGGAAGGTTGTATTCGCCAACGCTTATAAACGTTGGTGTATATTATTTAACAACGCTTATAAACGTTGGCAAATTAACCATCCAACATTGTTTAATTTTCTATGCTGACGCTTATAAGCGTTGGTATATTTTAATTGCCAACGCTTATAACGCTTTAACAGCATTATTATACTACATTCAATAGGAACCCAAAATTTACAATATTCATGATCAAATAACAACATAAATTTCATAGTCAACTACTTCATAACAATGTCAACTACTTCATAACAAGTACAATACATAATTAAGTTGGTTAATTCAATACATAATCAACTACTTCATAACAATATCAAATTGGAATACAAAAGACAACGTAAATTTCATAGTGAAATTCTACAAATACCGAATACGAAACTCCGGCCATATAACGAAACCTCCATCTGAAAAATCACATAACTTGTACATTCCATTTTGAGGACCATCATAAATTGGTGCATCCAGTTCAAGAACATCATCCACCCAAATTACTTTCTCTACATTCGGTATCACCTTCCTAAAAAGACGGTACAAACTCTATCGAAACTGCTTCTGTATGGCAAATAACATGTCTAATCGTCATTCGACTCCAGCTGGAAGTAAGAAATGTACTCATGTCAGAAAGTTGAAGAAATCAGTTCATTTATGTGTACAATAAAGATAAAAAAAACTTTGTAAACTGAAATTTATATATAGGCCAAATGCAGTATGAATTTAAATGTTATAAATATTATATAACAGTAACCTAGTTTGACTGTAATTGGAATATTACAGGCATAGGGCAGAAGGAAGCAACAGTCCTTACCATGTTATATTAAAACAATGTTGGAATCAGACAGATGTCCAAATGCATCCATTGCAATTGATGAATTTAAAGGTTTACTTTGATCACGTAATATACTATTGGACTAATATACTATTTCCTTTTGTCATTTAAACAATCAAAAGGAAATACATGAAAGTGATCCAGAAAAAGAATAAGTGGGATTTCAGCAAACAAATATTATGATTGAAACTTGTTGGCAGCATTCGCTGTATAAATTCAAAGAAAATTATTTTCTCAACGATACCAAAAAGCTGAAACTAAACCATCTTTTATCGATGTAGAAATAATATAAACTTAAAACAATATTCAGGAAGTTGTGCATGCAAAGCTTTGGCAAACAGTATAAGATCAGTTATGCAGGAATACAGTTATCACCCCAGGTAAAAGGCAAATGGTTTGACAACCATACTATAAAAAACAATTCGTTAGATAGGATTTGAAGGAAGCGCATTGTATTGAAATTAAAAATTGTTCCAGTTAAGGCAAGCTAGGCAGGCAGTGAGGAGTACTTACAGTGTCTTCATCTTAGATCCTGTCATCCACCACAGATAAGAGTTAAATACCAATATATCAGCTCCTTTCCAGTATCGTGCATGCTTATTGATGGATTGAAGTCGAACAATTCTATATGTAATCCTATGTATAACTGCATTATCAGCGTTTGACTCCACAAGAAAAGGAGCCCAGTAGAACTCGATTGAAGCATTATAATCCTGTGTTACATAAAAACAATTTAATTTCCATTTCAACGTGTGAAAAAAACAAGACAAGTAGAGTAATTTTCAAATAGAGCTAAATGAACCTGTCTCAAATGTACAAAGAGTTTTAGGACAAAAATACCATGATTTAATTGGGAATGGATGAAAATCAAGGGACAATTTAGTTACTTTGTGTAATATAGTACGATTAAGACAGGGCATAGATGTGCAGACTCCTTTCCCTCTTCTAAATATTAGTGTACTTGTTTTTTGATCATATTGTGATAACATAAGTTTCTACTTATATACTTCACTCTTGCCTTATCTTCTTTCAACAAGGGCACAATGCATTCAATTAGTCTTCTACATTCTCAGATTTTGGAAAGTCACCCTTGGAAGTTTAGTTAAAATGTTATCATTTAGGATCTGATCCAAATTTAATTACCTAGACCACTATTAGGTTATTAGTTGATTCACGTCTGATATATAGTATATACAGCATTCCCTTTAAAATAAGCTAGCATACATGCTATTCTACGTGTGTGTGTGTCAGTTAACATGATGTTAGCTTATATTGATTCATTCCAATTGGTATTTTTTTTATATGTAAAACTACACAAAAATGAACTAGTTGTTCATTATATCTTGTTTTTTCAAAAAATATGAACTAGTTGTTCATTATATGGGCTTGTGTACCTTGGCTCTGAACACTGTAAGTGAATCAATTGTTTCCATTGATTTTGAGCTCTCAGGGATGACTTGGTGAATGAGGCACACAAATGATACATATTGACCTCGATTTAAAGAATCGCCAACAAACATTATTCGT
The DNA here is from genome assembly GCA_030737815.1 of Allium fistulosum. Classification (NCBI taxonomy): domain Eukaryota; kingdom Viridiplantae; phylum Streptophyta; class Magnoliopsida; order Asparagales; family Amaryllidaceae; genus Allium; species Allium fistulosum. The sequence continues at coordinate 643,201,572 of CM060901.1, forward strand.
TTACCACGAAGGCTTTCCATCATTTGTGTTGCATTGAAGCTGCATAAGTCAAAAAAATATTGGATACTGTCAGAACATAGTAAAAAGTTTATTAACTTAATTTTTTATTTTTTATAATTTCTTTTGGTTGATACAAATAAACACGTGCGGATGGTTCAACTATGAAGAAGAAATAAAATCACCATGGTTACAAAATGTTTTGATGAGTAAAATTCATATTATATTTTTACTTCAGCAGAAAGACATATTTACAATGCATGGATTGAGATTGCAACAAATGTATGATAATCACATGCAGTCTATAATATTCAATAAAAGCTATATCGGTGCGCTATTTACTAATTCAACTAATTGCAGGTTTAGTATAAGTCTGGAAGGGTAAGTAGATTACTGATTCACCCACTCTGGTTCAAATACAAAGTAGGGATGTTATGGTTGCTTTGCACCATTAGATCGTAAATGTACTGGCTCTATAAATTCTGATGCATTTCAACTGTATTAGTGCATTTTAATAAATTTAACCCTGCTAAAATGCACTAATTTTTAGAGAACTATTAGACCTAGATCGAATAGCTCAAAAGCAATCCGAGCACCAATACTCTGGTTTGAACCAGAGTATAAGATTTGTTTCAGAAGGTCCCACCCTGTGCACTAATTCCACTAATTGCAAGCTTGATATATCCCTGGTAACACTCAATGTATGCCTCAAATCGTTGTTCTTAGCATTGAGGTTGATTGGTTGACATGTATAATGCAACGCTCCTCCTAAAAGTAGTGCTATACAGCCTACACAACCCACAAATTATACTGTTTTTTCATAAAATTTTATGGTAGCTATTATGCAGAATCAGTTTGAAAACATCTGTCAGCTTAAAAGCACACTGATTACAAACTCAAATACAGGATATTGTCCAAATCCGGTATCACACATTTTATGCTTTTGGTTGCGAATTTGGATATGGCACGCATCTAGCTAATTACAACACTATATATTCCCAGTGATGCGAATAAGAAGGCTAAATTTTTTTCTTTTTTTTCTAAATGTGGCGAAGCCTTATTACCAAAATAGCGTTCAAGTGTATCATATTCAAATTGAAGTTCAAACCATAAGAATACCCATATTCACTAAGGATGTCATGGATAATTTTCTGATTATAAAATGAATTACAAAATGAAAATTTTAAATTGAGAGAAAAAATTACCTGTAGTGTTCTGCCACCACTTTGACAATAAGAATATTGCCTATAAATAAAAAACAGTACAAAACGAAAAATATTAAAACAAATGAAAACTATATAAATGGAAGTAGGAAGATATGCAAAGTGGAGGTAGTACAAAATTGGAGTGTGGGAACTTTGGACTATTACTAACTTATGCTATTACTAACTTTGGACTATGCTATTACTAACTTATGCTATTACTAACTTATGATTCCCAAGTCAAATAACCCTTATGCTATTACTAACTTTGGACTACTAGCCTATTATAATCTCATTTATAAATGCATCTCCAATATTATAGCAGCTAGAATGAAAGGGTCCTTCCTCTAGCGATTTCTCCAAACCAAGCAGCATTCTTACTAGATAGGAGCATTCTAGATAGTGTGTTATTATCTCATGAATTGTTAAAAGGGTATAACAGATCTGCTATCTCTCCTAGAGTAATGATTAAGATAGACATAAAGAAAGCTTATGATTCTGTTCAGTGGGAGAGCATTGTTATTATCATGGCTGAAATGGATACATAGTTGCATCTCAACTACAATGTACTCCTTGTCTCTCAATGGAAACCAAGTGGGAAATTTCAAGGGCACACTGGGAATAAGGAAGGGTGATCCCTTGTCCTTATATTTATTAATTCTAGTCATGGAAGTCCTCACTCAAATGATTAACATAGAGATTCTTAACAAAAATTTCAAACTTCATACAAAATGTAGAGAACCCCAGATATCAACCCTTATGTTTGCTGACAATCTTCTCATTTTCACTAAGCCAACTTGTCAGTCCATAAGCACAATAATTGAAATATTGGATAGCTTCCATGCCTTCATCGGATTGCAAATAAATGTTGACAAATCTAGTATTCTCATTGCTGGTTTGTTTGAAAATGAAGCCATACAATTACAAGTGATGTCTAAAATGCAGCCAACGGCATTCGCAAATACTTACTTGGGTATTCCACTTACTGCTAGGAGGGTTTCTAACACTCAATGCCTTCCATTGTATGAATATTTTTTAGCTACCATGGCCTTCTAGGCTAACAGATTTCTAACTCAAGTTGGCAAAGTAACCTTAATCAAATCTATTATATTGTCTATGACTGTTTATTGGTCTTGAATAATTATCTTACCACAGAAGCTCATTAATAAGATTAGGCAGCCATGAACCATTTCTTATAGACAGGGAATATGCACTCTAAGTAGTTGGTCCCTATAGCATTTTAAAAGGTGGAAAAGCCTTTTTCTCATAGTGGATTGGGTATCAGGAGAATCAGGCTATGGAATGTTGCAGCTTTCTCTAAGCACATGGACAACATCCTCAACGGAAGAAATAATTTATGGGCTGCATGGGCTTTAAAGGACCATCAGGAAAATAGCAAGATATGGACTATGGAAGAAAACATGTATGTGAAAGACAAGTGTAGTAACTCTAAATCAAGCGACTGGAACAACAATGTCTATAGCATGCAACTGAGAATAAACTATACGTAAATATTACAAGTGTGGTGGAGAAGATTTGTCATGTGTATGTGAAAGATTTTTGATGGTTATTGATAACTGGAATATTAGTTATGATGTATGATGGGTCCCTGTAGATTTTTCAACATCAAAATGACGCTGCTGAAAACGTTAAGGTATTTTTTTTGAAAGCATCGCATCACTACTAGAAAAACTTACATATTTTTCCACGGCACATGGTAGTATTTCTCCTGATTTTCTTTTATGTCCAGCCTTCCAAACCGTTGTTCGTGAAATATCTGCTTCTGGATTTGCTACTACCTACAAGAAAGATCAAAGTTGACAACACATAATTAATATAACATTTTATTTTAATTTCATTAAAACATTTAATGTAAAATCTAAATCCAATCTTAACAAAAGTTACGTCTACCATTTTAATTTCATTAAGTTAGGCCAACTGCAATAATTTAAAAGCAGGTTTAAAAAAATAATAGTCAGCATAAGAACAAGTTAAGCAAGGAGAAAATTAGTATCATCGTACAATATTCAAAAAGAACATGGAGTTCATAGAATCATTTAACTCCGGTAAAAACCACAAATTCAAGTTAGGGGCAAACCAGTTTGCAGATCTTACCAATGACGAATATGTTGGAATCTGTAGCGGATATCATCCTCACTTGATGACGTCAGTGGAATCAAAAGGATTCATGTATGAAAACAATACCGATATGCCTTCAAGTATTGATTGGAGAACAAAGGGCGCAGTCACTCCTGTCAAACATCAAGGACATTGTGGTAAGAATTACAAATATGCTATATGATTTTATAATACAATATGTCAATATTTGTTGTAATTAACTTACCGTTACATGCATGCATCAAAATAGGATCTTGCTGGGCATTTTCTACAGTGGCAGCAGTAGAAGGCATCAATAAGATTAGAACTGGAGAAATCGTCTCTCTTTCAGAACAAGAGCTTATAGATTGCGATACTGGTGGTGATAACAATGGTTGCAGTGGAGGCCACATGTCTAAAGCTTTCCAATTCATTGTCAATAATGAGGGCTTAACACCAGAAGCCAACTATAGGTACCAAGGAGCAACTTCAAAAACATGCAAATCTAAGAACTTGTTTCACCACCCAAGCACGATAAGTGGATTTGAACATGTGCCAACTAACGATGAAGCAGCCTTGCTAAAGGTCGTGTCTCATCAACCTGTTGCTGTTGCCATTGATACGAAAAGCTATGCTTTTCAGCTATACACCTGCGGAGTGTTCACAGGTAAGGACGTATGTTCTATTCTGTGAAAAAATTTAGACTGACGTATCTGACATGTATATGCTTCATGTCTTTCTTAGGCCCTTGTGGTACTGACTTAAACCACGGTGTAACAATAGTGGGTTATGGAATCGAAGAAGATGGAACTAAGTACTGGTTGGTCAAGAATTCATGGGGTTCTTCATGGGGAGAGAATGGTTATGTGAAGATACAGAGAGATGTCGATGATAAAGAAGGGCTCTGTATTTTTTGTAATTTCAATTTCATATATGCAAGGTTAAAGGCTAATGTAAGAATCACTGAATGGTACTTCTATAACAACTTCTTACAGTAAAATCAATAAAAAGTCCCCCAATTTCAAAAACGAATGCTTCAAATTGTAATACTCGAAATAGTTCTATATCAATACCTTCCAGTGCCCCTGCCACATGGATCGTCACCTAAACAAACTATGATCGACTTTGTTAGATCACTGTCCGATTTTCAGCTACCAAGAGCACAAACCTTCGCTAATACTTCAAAAGCCCAAAGCTTAGACCATGGATCACCTGAAGTAATCATCTGAAGTAATCATCTGAAATCGAATCACCTGAAGTAATCATCTGAAATCGAGAGCTAGCGCGTGGAGTCGATGGCTAAATCGAGAGCTTGAAGTTTTGTCCGAAATTGATTCGCCTGATGTTGAGGCCGAAATGGAATCGCAAGTCGAAATTGCAATTGAGATTAGGGTTACAGATGTTGAGGCCGAAATGGAACAAGCGTTGAGAAGTTAGGAATAGAGGTAGGGATGACAAAAGCGGCTGATTTACTTTTTTGCCCTAGCAACATTTTAGAAATTGCAATTTAACCAGATTTCCCAACGCATATATATGTTAGGAATGAAAAATGTTTTAATGTGTATTTTTGGTCACACATTTTTAGCTTAGCAACACATATTGATGTGACTAATTTATAACACAAATAAGCGTTGGCAACTCAAAAAAATAAGTGTTACGAAATGGTTGTTATGGTGTAGTGGATATAGAAAAAGTTTAAAAATTTCAGAACAACTTTCACATTCCATTCCAAACCTCATTTCAACATTCTTTACATAATCCCGCAACGTTAACCACGTTCATAAAAATATAATTATTATAATATACTTCAAGAGTGACATATGAAGATGCCCCCTTGGTGATCAGAGTATATAATAGGCAATAAAAAACTCTGCCTTAACAAAACAACATCGCAGAATCATAAGAGAGAGAATTCAAATAACTACATGCCTCTTACACGACTTCAGAAGCTTATTCGTCTTAAGAGGTAGCTGAAAATCTCAAATCTCAGGCTACTCAAAATCAATTGAGTACCCGAGAGTTTATGGGGAAAACATAAACTTCGAGTCAGACATAAAGCCTGGTATGAATAATGATCTACCATCTCAGATCATTTAGATATCTAGTGAGACCACGCGCTTAGCGGAACAGATTTCCCCTCACTAATATCTTAAAACCTTTTATAAACCATTTTGTGCTCTCGCATCCATAATGGTTAAATCAATTCAAAACATTATTATGTGATGATAGGAAAATCGATAAATCTGAAGCTTAAGGGAAGTGTGTCAATTGGGGAGCGTTTCAATGATTTTCAGGCAATTGTAAACCAATTGACGGTAGTAAATTACAAGGTGGATAATGAGACATGGGCCTTGATGCTAAAGAGTTCGTTACTGGAGAGTTGGGAAAACTTTTGTGGTTGCATCGAATAATTCAAATTCGGATGGAGTCGTTTCAATGGGATTGGTGATTAGTAGCCTGCTCAATGAGGAGATGCGAAGGATGAATCTAATGGAAGAAAAGATAATGAAAAGGAGAAAATTGGAAATCCAATTGGAGAGGTGCATCTTGCAAGGAGGGGTAACCGACTAAATATGGAAAGATGATCAAATAGATCAAACATGGAGAGGGATTGCATCTCCTACTACTATGAAAAACCTGGTCATCGGCTGAGATTTTGCAATAAGCTTAAAAATACAAAGGGATGATAAAGGCATTGAAAGAAGACCAAAAGGAACAAAAATATATTAGCGATTGGGAGGTGCATTTCGGTGAGGAATTTAATGACAATGTCATATGTGTGGATAAAGATAAAAGTCAAAAATTAGGTGCATGATTCAGGTGCTTACTTCCACATATGCAATCAAAAGGAAATGTTTATCGATTATGAAGGGCAAGATGCTATGGTGGAATTTGCCAATGGTGGAGACTTGCATGTTAAGGGGACAGGTTTAGTTAGGTTAAAGATGCATGACGAAAGGGTGGTGAAGCTTACAAGAATTAGGCACATCGCAGAAATTACAAAGAGTCCTGTTTATCTGGGATGGATGGAGGTAAAAAGCTATAATTTTTCGACTCAAGGTGGATTATAATGATTTGAAAGGGTAACTGGGTGGTGCTACGCGCAAAAAAGGGAAGCAACATTGTATACAACTTGCTTGAAAAAATGATGTAGAATGAAGGATCTTCTCAAAGTGATATTGAAGGGGTAAATTTGCCAAAATCAAGGTGGAGCCAACAACGGAAAGTGGCAAAGACCGCATAGAGGCCATTATGGTATTACAAACAGTTATGATTTATTAATGATATGCATGTTTAATTGGGGGCATGCGTAGTTAGATGGTTTGGAGGTTAGCAATTTTTTGAAATTAAGACATTTGTTTCCATCGTAATCATTGGTCTGATTTTTCGTCCCACAACACCTCAATTGATTAGGAAAGTAATTGTTAACGTTCTTTCATAAATTTGAATCAATAAACTTAAATTGTATTAAGCTTGACTTAGGATAGTAATTATGTTGCTGGATGCTTACATAATTATGTTGCTGGATGCTTACATAATTATGCAGTTACACTCCAACTGTTTGTTAGAATGTAAATCCAATTTGAATTTTCTTAATGAGTTACAGTCTAATACAATATAAATATATAATGGTTCATGAAAGTAAGAAGACATATAAATTTTTACGTGGTTCGGACCCCTTTAAATCGTACATCCATGGTCAAGTTTTTTTCTTATATCTTTTCTCCTGATACGAGTGTTTTATGAAATAAAAAATAAAAAGATATAATTTTCTCACCCCTCCCCCAAACTCAGAAAAAGATCTTTTTAATATTCAGGATCATCTCCTATTTGTTGTATAGAGGGAGTACGCGAATTGCTACCATCCTTCTTCCACCATTGTATTTCCGTCTTTGGATCATGCCACGTGTCTCCCATACACATTGTTTGCCAATGCACCCAGATTACCGATGTGTCTTTGCGGGAAGCCATGCTTTGGGTGGTTGAATTATGGTATTTGGCGGAAAGTTTGAGACGAAAGTGGGAACTCCTGAAATTATGGTATTAGAGATAGGGTAGTAATTCCCTAGAATGAGTTAGTTTGAGCGTATATATATGAGAGAGCGTACTTGTTAGTGTTATAAAAAAATGTTTTATATTGTGTTTACTTATCCGTTGAGTTGTTTATGAATCCTGGTCGGTGCATGGGACACCATGTCATCGATAGGGATTTCTAAACACTTAAACGATGCAAGTCGACATAATATTGTTTTAAAATGGGGTAAATGAAATAATTTTACCTAAATTATTTTATACATATAAAATGATAATTTTTAATGAAATTGTTGTTAAGAGATGATAATATTTAGTTATCATCGATTAAATTGAATTGAAATATAATTGCAATAAGAATTGGTTAAAAATGACCAAGTTGTAAATTAATGAAATATTTGGTAAATAAGTTAAGGAAATTTTTATAAGTATATTTATAATATAGCTTATATATAGAAATGATTTTAAAAAATGAGAATTTAAAATCCTTTTGTTTTCAAAATTGTTTTCGAAGACTTTAAAATTAATATTAATATTAGTTGAAAGAGTTTTGACTAGAAAAATATTTTGAAAATATATTTGAAAGAAATAAAGCATTAAACTCGCTTTGGTCGCTCGAAAATAATTCTAGGGATGACTTCAACATCGTCAATATTCATTTTCGAGTTTCTGAGTGTCAATTTCTACCAAAAGAAATTTATTTTCAATTAAAACAAGATTTGATTTTGGAAAAAAATTATTCTGAGTATCATTTGATAAATATATGAAAATAGTTTTGAACTTATAACTAGAAATAGTATAAAAAAAATAAGTCATAACTTATAGATTCGAACAGGAAGGTAAAAATTAAAATTTAAAACTGTTGAATATTTTTGATTAAGCAAATAAAAAGAAAATTTGAATTTGAAATATGAAATAAAAGAATTTACCTAAGAATGTTAATAAATTGAGTTAGTGAATAAAGTAAATAAAATATAGTTTAACTCATGAAAGCTTAAATAAAATATGAAATGAAATTGAAATGAATTAGATAAAATAATAAAATGAAATTTTAAATGAATCAATTGTATAATTTATAGATTTGAGAATATTAAGCTAAAAACAAATTTTAAATTTGGTTGAATGTGACTGATAAGAAAAAATATTTAAAAAAGAGAGAAATAAATTGAGTAATGGATTAAAATGAAATGAAGTTTAACTTAATATTAAATAAATTGAATTGGATATGAAATGAAACTAGATAAATTAGTAAAGTGAATTAATTCCACTTAAACTATAAAATGAATTAATAAATGAATACGAACTTGAATTTTAAAATGAAATGTAATTTAAGTGTGAAAGAAATTTAATAAAATAAATGCGTGTAAGTAAAACTAATATGAATTGGAGTATAAAAAAATAAAAATTTACTGAAAGTAAAATTATTAAAATGAATTTAAATTTATGAAATAAACTAATGAAGTGAATCAATGAATTAATATGAATTTAAGTTATGGAATAATAAATAAAATGAGTTGCAATTTTATAAAATGTTTATAATGAACTTAAATGGTTTAGAATATTAAATAATAGGTGACAATGAAATAAATTTTAACTTAACAAGGTTAAATGGAATGAAAAAGAGATATGAGTTGATTTAACTTAAGTAGAGTTAATGGAAATGAATAAATGTATTCTGTTAAGGAGATAAATTAACAAAATGAGTCAAATAAAATAAAATTTGATTCAAAATGAAAATGAACTTAAATTGTAAAGTTATATTGAATGTAATAACTTTAATCATTGAATGTAAGAGAAATTCGATTTCAATGAATGTAAATAAGTGAATGTGAATCAATTCAAAATAAATGGAAGTGAGTGAGCATAATAAAATTTAAAATGAATGGAAAGAAAATTCATTGGATGATAAATAAAATGAATGTCATTAGAATAAATATTAATCAATTGAAAGTAAATCGATTGAATGTAAATACATTGAATTTTAATAAATCAAATGTGAATGCAATGAATATTGGTTGATTTAATTAAAATGGATTTGAATTGGAAGTAAATAAATTGAATGAAAATCTATTGAATGTGAATCAAATTGAATGTAAGTTGGTTGGATACAAATGAATTGAGATGAGTCAATTAAATGTAAGAATTTTTTTTTGGACGTTGGAAGAAATGACACTGTATAAATTTGATATTGACATTGAAACATAAATTATGATAGTTTGAATCAATTAGATGAATATTGTTTAGTTGGATGATTTCTTTGCTTGTAAATTTTTGTTATAACTGTTTGATTGCATATGATTGTTGTATGTTCGTATTTGTGCTTGTATTTATTGTTTGGAATCAAAATCCATGTTATATGGTTGTATTAGACTTATACATGCTTCTATATCTTTATATGTAACTAATATCTTAAATTGAGTTGAGATAGGTACATACGAAGACAATTTGGACGTATACGTGGATTTATATGCTTTTGCTTGCTTAATACGAGCGAACTCGCTCGTATTATTAATAATAAGGTACGTATCTCGGATTACATACCGTGATTTTATATTTTTGCCCTTCAGGATGCCTCATCATTGAGATGAGATGTATATTGGATATCTATTTGGTATATTTGTGTTATATATTATATTGTAAAAAAATTTCGATCGAACCGCGCAAAAGAGACTCTGCCAAAATTTTCCGTAAATCCGGGTGTTAGAAAATTTTTGAAGTTTTAAATTTTTTATAACTTGTCTTATATATAAGTTATATTTTTTGTAAAACCTATATCGGAGTGGTGTAGTAGAAGCGTAGTAATAGTTCTGCAAATAAGATGTTTATGTTTATAAGTTAATTATTTTGAAAAATATATTGTATATCAAATTATGTACTTAACGCCTTTTCAAGGACGAATTTTTTTGAGTGAGGGAGTATGTAATGACCCGTATTTTTAACTGTTTTAAATTATAGGATTTGATATAATTATTGAATAAAAATGGTTAAAAATAAAATTTAATGAATCATTAGTATTGAGGTATTGGGTAATTAAATTGTTTTAATTTATATTGCAATTATTTAAATAATGGAATTCTGGATTTAATGTGAATGAAAATGGCATTGGAAATTGATTCAAATTTTATATAAATATGAATGAAGATCATTTACTTTCAAAATTGGATTTAAATGTGAATAATTAAAAATTGGAAATTTTATATTATAATTAACGAGTAAAAATAGCCATTTTGGCCACTGTCTCGGATTTCGACAAAACTAGTTTCATCAGATCCGTAATGGTGAATTATTGTAGGATTTCAAGTTCCGTAGCGTTCGGACTTGTCGTTTGGCCGTGCTAGCTTGAAAAGCATAGAAATTTAATTTCAGGATTTAATTAAAATAATTGACTCTGAAAAGCTATCTTCCTCAAACGATTGAATTAGACCTCGGGACTAGTTCCATTGTGTTCGGAATGAGGGTAAAACATTATGAACGTCAGGCGACACGCTTCGTTTGGAGTTCTGGATTTCACGGGTCGATCGGGCGAGATATTTCTAATTAAATAATTTATTTACCTTCCCCATCCTTATCTAATATCGCATACAACGCCCATGCCCCATTTTAGCCTTAGTCGTTTCCCTCTTCTCTCATTCAACTCAAATTGCAGCCTTCATAAAAAAACTGTCGATCTAAATATAAAAGAAATCTCTCGATCTAAAATAAAAAAATTGTAACAGCACGATTGATCGCGACTGGAACAAGAAGGCATGAGGCGGGGCCGAGTTCGGTCTGGAGGACAACAAGCGGCACGAGATGGTGAAGCCTAGCGATCACTGTTAGGGTCCTTTGGGCGCACGATCGATGGAGAGGGGCACGGCGTGGAGGCGACGTGGCAAGGGAACCAGAGCGGCGACGAGGAAGGGGGCGTGCGTGTTGGGGTTTAGGTCGTCGATTTTGTGCTCGCGCAGCAAGTGGCAGAGTCGCGTACGATGGGTTCGGGGGAGGACTTGATGTTCGTGAGCCTGGTGACGTTTGGGTATGGTTTAGGTTAATTCAATTATTAATTTAGGATGTTAATGATAATTAAATTATATGGATGTTTAAAAACTCATATTTTTTCATACAAGGTCCGTTTTGGACAAATCGAGTTGCAGCGGATTCGTATTGGCGTCGTCTACAACATGGGATCGGATTGGAATTTTATTTGAAGCTGAAATATTTTCAGTTTCAAATAAAAGGTGAGTGTTTATACGCTCACAATTGACTAAAATAAATTTTATGTTAGTTAAATTAATATCATGAAGTGATTGAAATTTATTGATTGTTGTTTGATAAGTTTAATTGACATTTAATTGACATCTGAATTAATTGATAGAATTTGGATTGACAGTTAAATTGAATTAGAATTTAATTGCCCGTAAATACCCGATATTGATAATTATGAAATTGTTGTGAATTTATTGACTGTTTGGATGATGGATTGAGATGGATGCTATTGATTGATATTTTGGATGATTTGGATGTTTATTTAGTTTAATATATCATGTTATCATCCTATATATTATTTACAGTATATAAAATTGTAAATTGGATTATTTCAAATAAATTAAGAAATAGGTTGAAATGATATATACCTATGACATTTATTTTGGATTGAAATGATATATATCCATCACTGGGTTAAATTGGAATAGCTAATTCACTTGACCATAGGATAGAAAATTATATAAGGACACCGGATTGGTAAAATTAAATGATTTTAAAATTTTTGTTTTGAAATTTATTTAAATGATTTGATTTTAAGAAATAAAAATCGAATTTATGGAAATTATATTATTTTCGAACTTGAGATCGGAATGTTGGAATTTAAAATTGACAACAGGAATTGTTTAAATAATCGAAGTTGAGATTTTTAAATTATAATCAAAATATGATTTGAATTTCAGAAATTAATTTGTTTTAAAGCATTGGACTTTTATTCGAACTTTGAATATTGCTAAGTAAAGGTGATATAAAATGATATTTCAAAATTGAGTTCGGAATTTAATTATATTTGAAAATTTGGTTTTTAAATTGGATATTGAAGGAAAATTTGATTTAAGTGTTTCTGAATCGATATTGTGGAAATCGAACTCGGAATTGATATAAATCGAAAGGGTTTAAATTTGGTATTTAAATTAATTTGGAATTGGAGTTTAAATTAATTTGGAATTGGAGTTGAAATTAATTTGAAATGGGAGTTGAAATTAATTTGGAATTGGGATTGAAATTAATTTGGAATTTTAATTGAAATAAATTTGGAATCGAAGTAAAATTCGACTTGAAATCGGGATTGAATCGATTAAATCGAAATGGAAATTGGAACTGATTTGAATTGGAAAATTTGGAAAGTGAACCGGTTTTACTTTGAAACTATTTTTAAATGAATTATTTTAGTATAAACGATTTAAAATCTATATTCTTTAAATATTCAAATTATTTGATTTTCCAAACTATTTTACTATATAAACCATTTTTATTACTCAAACTATTTTCTATTAAACTATTTAATTATTTTAAAACTATTTAAACTATTTTCTAAAATTCAAACTGGTCAAAAGGGTGAAATGTTTATATTTAAATCTTGGATTTAAATGCGAATTAGGTTTAAGTGGAGTATAACCAAAATTGTAATTCGAATCAAATTTTTGAAGTGAAATCGATATATCGAACGGAATTGACATTTTGAAGTAAATTATGATTTTTGAAGCGCATATGATGATTTCGAAATGGATTTGATTTTTTTTGAAGCGAGTATGATGATTTCGAAATGGATTTGAATTTGAAGCGAATATGATGATTTCAAAGTGGATTTGATTTTGAAACGAATATGATATTTTGATATCAAGTGCGAATTGTTTTCGAAATATAAAAGTATCAACCGGTGTGTAAAACGATGTTTAGTTGTTAAAGAGACCGGGGCCTCTTATTGGCATACTCTCTGTCAATGTTGGAATCACTTTGACAACCGTGTATGTGGTGGATAATATCCAAAATGTAGTGGTTGAATTGGCGAACGTTTACTGGAATGAAGTAAGAGAACGATGATGGATAGCCTTGACACTTGTGTCATAATTAAAATGACTAAAATAGGAGCCTATATCTGGCCAACGAGGTTTGCTACCTCTGGCGACGTTGATTACTTGTATTACTATCATGATTTTGTACTCGATGGGTGCACCCTTTTGTTTGGATGGATTGTCACGGTCGGCCACGGATGGGTTACAACCAGCCAGAAAGGGTAAACTGATAGAATCCTACCTTGGGCATTGCCTTACGTGCCTTGTCATATTTATCCCTATACGAGTCCATTACAACTTTGGTTTAGAAATGTAAAAATGTGTTAAGGGGGATAATGTAAAGCCTTAAATCTATTTTGACATTTATTTTACTGATAGACATTATCTATTTAGCGTATACTATTATATATAAATAGTTTAATGGATCCTTAAAAGATGGAAAACTCGTAACATCTCTTAAGTTATTGCACTCATATTTCGTGATATTAATTTGACTTACATAAGAGTATTTTAGTCCTGACTTGAGTGTTTGTCTTTTTGTTATGCTCGGGTCAGTCCTTAGTTTTTCAGCATATTGAAGAGTATTCTCTGGAGGACAAAGACGAAGATTTGGTATATTACTATTATTATTATCCCCTACATCATGCTATTCTACTATATTGATTATTCATCCCCGATATATATATATATATATAACTCTGATAAATATGTATAGACTATAATCAAATGTATAATAAACGGTTTCTTGAACTTTTATTTGATTATTATATTTTATCGTTCCGCTGTGAGATTCTGTGTTTGTTATCTTCTTCTTTTCTTATTTTTCTTAATTAAGCCCATTGATTATCAACGTTCTGGACTATTTAAGTTGGACATGTGTGGATTATTATCGATTTAAACCTTCCAAAATGTGGGTCGTCACATAGAACATTAGGGTAAAAGAAAAGGAAAAAAGAAAAAGGAAAAGAAAATAGAATAAGAAAGAAGAACACAATATCAAAATCTCACATGCGGAATGATAATAATATTATCAAAATATCTTTACCAAAAAGAAACTTTTATATACTTACAACCACCAAAGTAGATTAACCTATCATCAGGCTAGATAGTTATAACAACTTATCCTCACAAATGCTGACAGATACAAATAAGTAATGTAGTGGAAAATAAATATGTGAATATGCTTGAAGGCATCCAGCTCGTCTCCTTAAGCTCCAAAGTGTCCATCGCTAAATATTAAAATATACTCGGGTTGATCCGAGCATTATAAGAAAATAACACTCAGATCAGTCTGGCAAACCAGCCTGAGATACTCAAATCATATGGATTTTAATACTTATAAAACCCTTCAAATATAAAGGTATATCGTAAGACAATGCCGCACATAAATAAGGATGGGTTTTTACCACACGATAGTCAAACCATTTCTATTAGAAAATCCAATGATATTATAATAATGTCTAGAGTGTGAAATATAAATAATCAAGTACCTACGATGCATGTGAGTGTGCATAACAACAATAATAGGCATACAAGCAAAACCGCTAAGGCATGTTCGCTAATTATGTAGGATTCCACGGAAGTGTCCTCAGTACTTCGAAAATGATCATCCTGCACAAGGATCGGAGATATCCTTCTGAAGCATCGTGCATCCGTAGCTGATGTACCAGAGAAAATACATTACTGGACACAACATGAGACCGAGTGAACCACTCACGCATGCATAACTATAGGAATCTCTAGGGTAGAGTCACGGGCACCCTAATAGGTTAGCTAAACCCATTTGGCTATGCATCATATCTCTAGTTTTAGTCATCTCCAATGGTGAGGCTACGTCTGGCATTCCAACACACGAGTCACCACTCGAACAGATCTCAGAACCAAACATGGATTCTCATATCTCAACAGATCTCAGAATCACACATAGATTCCCATATCCTGAATAGATCACGAACAACTACACGTGTTCGAGCATCTCAATCAAATCTTGAATCTCCACATAAATTCCATCATCTTGAACCAATCACGAACCTTTTCCAAAGCATATAACACATATATGGTTTTGGAGTATCTACGGTTCGAGTCATCTCTTATAAATACACTCCCCCACTTAACGGGTGCTCCAAAACCAATCGATCGATTTTCGATAAACTCAACTCCGGTTCTTTTGGAAATAAACAGACAATGCATAAGAACGGAGACCACCTCCTAACCGTTTAGGCAGACAGATTTATTTATCATTTGTCTTAGAAGTGCAAACAAGTTTATATGTACAGTATAGCATCGTCGAAGATAACTGTACCATATAATTCTCGTGTTTCTTCTAGATATTCCAGAGTTATATTTGGTTAATTTCAACAATAAATAAGGATAATTGCATAAGGGAAACTAAGTCCCATATACTTTCTGTAAGCAATACTACAAGATACATCATCATTTCCGATGGCTTAAAACCGTCGGCAGCCATCGGAAGCCGATGACAGCCGTTGGAAAGAAGGTCGTTACCAAACAGTATTTCCAATGGCTTTTCGATGGCGGCATCGAAAGCTTTCTTACGGCTCCCAACAGATTTCCCGATGGTCGCCGTGTACACGTGGGAAGCCATGGCTTAACCATACTTGTGTCGGCAACCATCGGAAGCTGTTGGTAGCTAGCCGTTGAAAGCTGTTGGTTAGTGTTTACCAATTAGCCATCGGAAGCCATGGGTTGTTGTTTACTAATAAGCCGTCGGAAGCCATCGGCAACCATTGGAAAACTAGGTTGTCTTTTTATTTCTACTGCCATTCGAATCCCATACATATCAATATATATCGCTGCTCAATTTCACATATATAAATCATGTATATATATATATAAACCCAAATCACATATAAAACATCAATAATAAAAAAACATCAATATTTACAACAAATCAAACTCAAATAATCCACCATATAACAAAACATTTCAACAACGTACCCAAAATCAACCTCCAACATCTCAAAATGTACATGTCATGTCAAAACAACCCAACACATCATCCAACATCTCCTTAAAATGTATCAAACATATCAAAATACATCATCCTCGCCATCTCCAAGTGCATATATGTACAATATCCCAACACAAACTAAAAAAATCATACCCATTAAGCCTCATCATCACCTCTCTAGAGCCGGCCGACGAAGGAAATTTGCAATGCTGCTGCATATACGCAGCAGGGTGCTCTTCCAACTACGTCATCTCCATAGCGCAATGGCGATCTCATTCCTCTAGCTCAGCAATCCTAGCTCGTAGGTCCTGAATCTCTGCTTGGTCTTGAGATTTTTTGTTGGCGCTCTGCTTGTGTTTAGTCTGCAACACTTATATGCTTTAATAAGGGATTTTTGTTTAATAACTAGTAAAAAATGTGGGTTACCAGCTGTTATAGCAGTGTGATATATTAGATCGTATAAGAAAGTGACTTTATAAGCTACATCTAATTTTAATTATAAGTCATATATTATCAGATTTAGCAGTATTTTATATGAATGATGGAGTTGAGTAGAGGATCGTGGAGGAGGCGTGAAATGGAATAGCGTTTGGATTCAAAGACATTGTTACCTTGCTTGCTTTGATTAAATTAAGAATGGTTAGGGCGTCTCCTCAATCCAATTTGCGAAGCAGTATAAGGATCTGTACTTCAAGTTTACGTAGATGCTCAACTTTTAACGTAGTCGAACAAAGCCCTTTATAAAATAAACTAAGTTCCATTATAACCATCCAAATTTTTACGGAAAACGGTTCTTTGAAAGCGACGGGTAATAAATTTTCCATCACTATGTGACAATCATGGTTTTTCATCCCACTCGACTTACTGTTTTTTAAAGTCGACACATCTACGAAGATTAGAAGAAATCTAATCGGTAAATCTTAATCATTCCACCCATTTTAATAGAACTTTAACCTAGTTAGTGTCTAACTCATAGCATGCTTTGGGTTTTTTAATGTCATTTGGTTGGTATGAAGCTTATGACGCTTACATAATTCTTGTATATCACATCTTGATTTCAAATCGTTCTTAGTCTTGCCCTTAACATTCAACATTGTATTAAACACATTATCAAACACGTTTTTCTCATTGTGCATCACGTCAATATTATGACGAAGTAAGAGATCTTTCCAACAAGACAACTCCTAAAATATACTTCATTTGCACCAATCATGAATCGTCGATTTACTTGGAATTTCAATTTGTATTCCAGTTTCATATATCTTTGGATAATCCATTACAAGTTCATATATTCCTTTGTTTGACCAAATTGTTGGTGGTTGTATAGTCTCTGCTCTATTAGCGGTAAATGTTTTTCTATCTTTTCTAAAAGGATGATTAATATGGAGAAAACACAGATGATAATCAAACCATGAAATTTTCTTCCCATGCGGTAAAGAAAATGCTCATGTTTCTTCCATACAATAAGGACAAGCTCGGCGACCGGTTGTACTCCAACCTGAAAGCATTGCATACATAGGAAAATACTAATAGTCCATAACAAAGAAGCGAACATACAAAAATTCTTTTTTTTTGAATTATCGTATGTTTCAATTCCTTCATGCCATAGTGTTTTCAACTCTTCAATCAATCATTGTAAATAAACGTTGATTCCTTATATCGGATCATCAAGGCTAGAGACAATAATAGTGAGAAACATATATGGAGTTTTATATGCATCCAAGGAGGTAAATTGTATGGTGAAACGATAATAGGCCAAGATGAATATTTAGAACCAAATTTAGAGAATGATGGAAATCCATCCATAGATAAACCAAGTCTAACATTACGGCTCTCTGCTGTAAAAGCGGGATATATCTTATCAAAATGCTTCCATGCTTCTCCATCGGCTAGTGTATTAACATTCTTTCTTCCTGTATTCTCACACCGTGTCATCTCATATGAGGCGCAGTTACAGAAGATGCATATAACCTTTGAAGCCTAAGAGTGATGGGTAAGTAATGCATACGCTAGTATGGAACTTCATTTCCCTTCTTTTTTCTTGGTTTGTATCTTTCCATTTAAATGACATGCAAGCCTAAGAGGGGAATGTAGAATGGTTCCTTGAAAGATAATGAAAACTAGATGGAGCAAGGAAAGGACTTAGGTACACGTACTAAGGGATTGTTGATACTCGAAATGTTTTCTGTTGTACTCAAAGTATGGGTATTATGAGGATGCTCATGTGTATGTTTAAAGGTTACCCTGGATCGGTTGAATGGATCCATGTACCTTGGACCAGTTGAATGGGTCTAATATCAGCTTCTGGCTAAAGTGAATACACTAAAAACCGAGATTTCCATTGGTCCCTGGCAGTAGAAAGGTCATACAATTATCAAATATCCAGAGCATAACGAGTGATAGTGAGGATTTTTGATGGATATTATGGTTGCTTTAATATCTTTCCCTGTAGTATATCACTCTAGGGTAGTCATTAGAGATAGGTATTGGAGATAGGGATACTTAGACACCCGTTATCATACTTAGTGGATTATGCCTTTATGACATGTAGAGTAGCATATGATGTTATGTGCCAACTCTTTGGTTGCAGGGGTAGGTCAATTGTGACTCATATACCTTTATTCCTTACTATATCGACTTGTATAGTATTTTGAGATTCATTTACCTCTCACACCAGACCGCTGTCTGACTCGAGGTTTTATGCTTTGCTTCTTATTATCTCAGGTACTCTTAAATGAGTAGACTTGATGGCAGGTCTAGGTGCGACGTAGTAGCTATGTAGAGGACGAGCTGGAGTGAGCTATCTCATATCACATATGGATTTCTATGTTTATTCCACTATGCAACACCGTGGAGCCTTACTGTAAAGATCCAAAAACTCGGCCTTTGAAAATCGGCACCCGTACTTCACTTGTACTCAAAATGTCGTAGATTCAAACGCCGAATCTGGTTCTCCGAAGCTTATAACACCATTAAGTATAACAACACAGCGGAAGAAAAAGAATATATCAATATATATAACATTGATACAATGATAGATACAAAAATCTGATACAATATGATACAACAGAATGATACAACAGATATCAATATACATCAGAGATATGATACAAGAAATAGCAGCGGAAAGAAAATAGATAACACCAGCAGTAGATAGAATATCTCCAATAGAATGCTCCAATCCATAGCTAGCGGAAAGCAAGGTCAGTCGTCCAAGGACTGACTAGCTCCAGATAATCTACTCAACCTAAAGATCTGAGAAACCTAACTCTAGACTGCCCGTGTGGAAAATGGTGGGCACCCAGAGTTTAGGAAGGGAACAATAAACTCCGGATCAGTCATGGGACTGGTGTGAGCAACAAAAACAGTTTATCTTTAAATAAACAACAAAGAAATTTTAAACTTTGAAATCCGCAATGCTTTTGGAAAATGAAACCACCATAAGGCCTCCCGCACACACACACAATGCAAACGCAGAATCGGAGGAGATTTCTCCTTATGATAGTCAAAGATGCTTACTACGCAAAACAAATCATTGGATATTATTACTAGTTCATAATGCAGAAAACATTTCGAAAGTATAATATCAATCTTAGCCAGCATAGGCATTTCACGTTATGCCTACTATAGCTACTATGTTCAATAGCAGGTTACCGCCACAATCCATAGCAGGTTATACAATTGCAATCGTAAAGGTTCGTATTGTTTCTTTGGATTTCCAACAAATGGCCAGGCTAAGGAACTTCCTTTCCCACTGCCGAATGGGATCGCCTCTGGCTGGACGTCCCGAGAGACAACTGCTCTCTGCCAACACAAGGCCGGGTTACCCCTGTAACTAGGTAACTCATGAATATGCCATCCCCCGGTCCTTTGGGACCTTTATCCAAGCGCTCGGTAACCAACATCACACATAATAAATAAGTTGTGTCCACATGGGTAAGTATTTGGGCTCCATACCATGATACCACCCCTTTCCAGAAGGAAATGACATACCCTAAAGGGCGCGACCCTCATAACCTTGCCGCAACATTCCTGTTTCGACCATTTCCGGGTTGTGAGGCCCTGACGAAGTCTCGTCCACAAAGCTACGCTTTTTCACAAAGCCATGCTTTGGGTCAACAAATGATCAAAGTAATGATCACAAAGATAAATGATCAAACAAATGATCATATCACAGATGATCAAATAATGATCATCACACAGCAACACTCAGCATGTCACATTACCAAATTGGGAGTATATCGCTGATAACCTTCAACTACATAACCTCTGAGCTCGTACGTCTCAGAGAAGGGTGTTAAGCTAAGAGAATAAATTCTCCGCCACCAACAGAAATGTATTTGAAAGAAATCTGCTTTATATCTCAAAATGTAATGTCAAACATGTAACCATACAAGTATGTTCCGGGTTCGAACAGAACTGAAGGCACTTCCGAAGAAGCCCTTGCAATCCGGGTATTCACAATCCCGATCGGATTTCCCATCACTTAGGAAATCTCTATACTGGAGCAACTCAGTGCAGAGACAATCGATAGGTTATCCTATCGTTTTCGCAAATACCCGGTCTTCAACACCGGTCTTCGAATGCTATCCATATATGACGAATCACTTATTCGGAATGGGTTATGTGACACAAAGGTCCTCTCCCGGCTGAACCGAATAATGAGCGCGATATTTTAAAAATATATGGATATTGGGATTTCGATTAAGTCACAACTTAAACCCAAACTTTCTTTTCAAATGGTTTAACAAATTACCATTTTCAAATCTTTAAACAAAAAGATTTATTTTAACAACCTTCAACAGTTTAAATAGTTTCCACACTTTAATCTTTTAAACAAAAGATTCATTCACAGATTTTCCAAATTAATTCTCATTTCAATTTGATTAACTCGTTAAATCTTTAAATCAAAGATTTAACTTATAGCTTTCAAAAACAATTCCATTTCAAATGGTTTAAACAAACCATCATTTTAAATCTATTAAAAATAAACAGATTTAATTCATAGCTTTCAAAAAGAATTCATTCATAACTTGGAAAACCATTTTTTCAATTCAAACTTGAAATTCCTTTAATTTAAATTGGAATTTCATTTCTTATATGAAAGCTTTTATCATTTGAAAACAAACAGTTTTCATTTCAGAAATTCTGATTCATTCATACGAGTTGAAATCCTTGGGTTAAATTCAAATTCTCAAACCAATACTTTTAAAATGGTTCAAATTCATATAAACACATTTATAACATCTTTAACCATAATTTTCAAATATGGAATTCAATTCCAAATTTTGAATTAAAAATTCAAATTTAATTTATTTAAATTAGAAAACTTACCAAGTTATTCAAAATAACTTTCATCTTAAAAACCACATTTCAAAAGCTTTAACATTTAACCCAAATCCATTTCAAAAATCAATTGAAATTAAAATTTCAATTTCAAAAACATCAAATTTAAATTATCTGTGACTTAACCGATTTCCACGTGAAATCCATATTTGTGTGTGTAAGAGTGTGGTCCAGGGGTTTCATACACAATGGTGCACAACATCAATCATCACAGATTAAAATATAGAAATATAGTTGATAAGCGGTATAATGATAACGCTTATCTTTTCATTCACTGATCGCAGATCACAGATATATAAGTCATAGATAATAATTTACATTCATCCCAGATAAATAACTACAGTACAGATCACAAATCAGAATATATCACATAACATCTCAGATCAGGGATATCAAACAATTCAATCATCCAATAGAATCCAAACATCCACAAGTAAGACCAGTTAATTGTCTAACTAATTCAAATCAGATTTATTTCTTATGAATTTCTAATCCTGGTTAATTTACATTAATAAATTACAAATCATTTTGATTAATTATTCTTTAATCATTTATTAATTAACCATTAATAATAAATTTACTAACCTTTAATTATTCATTAATCAATCTTTAATTATTAAATAATTAACCTTTAATTATTTAATTCACCATTTAATTTATTATCTTCAATTAATTGCTTTAATTAATTATTCCTCAATTAATTATCATTCTTTAATCACCTTCATAAATTAATTAACCTTCAATTAATTAATCATCCTCAAATTAATTACCTTAATTAGTTAATCACCTAATTACTTATCCTTTAATAAATTATTCTTTAATTACTTGATTAATTAAACTTAAATTATTAATTAATTAACCTTAATTACTTTCATTAAGTAATTATTTTTAAGTAGTTATCTTAATTACTTACATTAATTAATCTTTAATCCTAAATCATTAATTATAAATTAAATAAATAAGTCATCCTTTAATTTAATTTATTCATTAAATCAATTTAATATCTTAATTATTTCTAAGATAATTTATTTCTTTATAAATGATTTCATTAGCATTAAAGTGTAAAACATTACACCTTTAAATTTAAATTTAAATTACATTTTTGAATTTAAGATTCAAAATGAATATCCTTTTAAACATTAACTAAATTTAAAGTTCAATCTAAAATCCTTAAAAGGACTATGTTAAAATCAAATCAAACAATTATTTAAAACAAATTACTAATAAAAACTATATGATTTAAACTTGTTTTAAACATTCAGATTTTTAAAATACAAACTGATTTTAAATTACAGATTTGAATTCAAGAAAACTTGAATCCATATTCAACATTTGATTTAATTTCTTTGATTTAGACTTGCATTTAACTTGATTTTAAATTCTTGATTTAAAATCCAAATTCATTTTCAAAAACTTCAAGATTTTAAAGTTTATTTGAAACTAACTTAACTTTGAATTTAAACCCAGTTTTAAACCTTGCTTGATAAATTTAATTTAGTTTAAAAACTTTAAACAGAGAACAGTTTCAAACCTGAAACTGTTACCATCTTTGACCCGAGCCCCCTCGAAATCACTTCGAGTCTCCCCCGTTCACTACTTCGAGTAAAACACTCGAACTACTCGAGGAATCTCGAGTTCAACCTGAAGCACTCAAGCAAACACTTCAGATCCACCAACGTGCTCGTGCACGTGTACAACGTCGACCATCACCACCGGTCTTCACCACACCCTCCAATATATCAAACATCATCGCGGCAACTAACTTCAACCATCGAATCATCACCATCGGCCAGAAATCGAAATTCGAACAGAAAGTCGAAACCTGGAAACACTCGCTAGCCTCAACTCCACAACCTGTCATCTATTCATACTCGACGCTCCGACCACCTGAGAGCCATCACCTCCGGCCATAGCCTCGTCATCAACCCAGCTTCCATTACCCCGAAGCTCGCTACACTCGATCGTCTCGTGGTGATGAAATCACCTTGGTTCCAGACCACGCTAAAAACTAGGTCACCAGAATAAAACTACTCGCCGCCGCTTCCACAAGGCTTTGATCAACCTCCGAGCATTTTCCCAGACCCCACGATCAGTCCCGCATCTCCAGCCCCAGTCCCGACCTCCTCGATCAACGCGATCGCCCACGGCGACTCGAAATGCCCAAAACAGTCGAACTCGAACTGCACCTCACTCCCTCCTCTAAAAATCATGAATCTTGTTTTAAAAATCATATTTTTGTATACAAATTCAATTTATATCCATGAATTCGTGAATTAAGAAACTCGAAATTTGACATATATGAAGATTGTTCTGTGGTTTAACTTTTCCAGAGACACCACATATTTGTTTACCTTAAACAAATTTTTAAACTAAAATCTAAAGTGTAACTAATATATTTTGTTCAAGGCTTAAGTCTTAACATGGATAGGATCAAGATCCAGTAAAATTTGGACCAAGTTCGAGCTTGAAAACTAGAACATGGATTCTCAGATTTAACAACAGTGCACAAATATATATATATACATCCAGATATTTCACAGCAGATTATACTTGTATATACACAGAATACATATTATCATACAGAACACATGTAACCATATTAACTTAAGTTATAATTAAAAAAATGTTACTCACCTTAATTTCTAGACAAAAAGAAGAACAGAGTTTGATGATGTTGAACCAGGTTTTGAAAATTGCAAGCTGAAATGAAATGACCCACTACTATTTTTTTTTTTTTTTTAAACATTCAGTGGCCATTTAATCAAGAAAAATATTTAATTCAATTTTTCTTCTATCCAGGACCTTTCTGCCAATAAATATTGGTTTAATCATTTTATCTTAAACTTATATATATAAAGATATATAAGTCATCTTCTACCTAAATCAGAGTATAAGAATTTTGAAGGTAGAAACCTGTTGAGTATTGCTTAAAAATACTCTCTACATAGCAATAGTGTTTCTTTTTCAAAACTAGGTTTTCCCAATTTTTAGATTAATGCATTACTATTGATTCTATGTCTCGAGGCTCCTTATTTCACATATATGCTTCTGATTTCCTTACTGGGTAACTTTGGAATTACTTGTGCATGTGTGTGCATGTTTCTGTGCAGGTGTGTTCAAACTCAGGCTATAATAAAGTGGATCCTAAGTGAACACAAGCAACATCTAGGCGTAATGGAAACGCGCCTAACTTATACATGAGAGGTCACAAGTTCGAGTGCTATGCTGGTCGGTTCAACCCAATTTTTGTTTTTTTTTCCTTTTTTATTTTTTTTGTTCTCCTGAGAGCAAAACTGTCTGAACCTACTCTATACTTGGCTATGAAGCAGATCTAAAACTTGATTAAAAACACTTGGGTGCTGTCTTAACCCAGGCTCAAGAAAATGGCTATACTAGCCCCATTTTGGTTTGCACTACTTAGTTACCAAATACCTGTTATATCATTTTCTTTTCAAGCAACTCAAAACTCTTCCTATCAGATTTAATTTTTACTTGAACATGGATTTTCTTATGCCAGTTCTATGGATATACTTGCAACCCACAAATTCTTTCAAACTCAGATTTTCTATCATTTTAGCCTAACTGTTCTTGAAACTTGAAATTCAATTTCTTAACAAAGCATTTTGCAAAACAAAATACATAAGTTCTAACTGATACATATAAATTCAACACTTACAAAACAGCAAATAACATTACATTGGTTTTTCTAAGCAACTTAAACAAATAGCTTAACATAGTTCAACATGAATATCTAATTTAGCTTCAGCAAAGACTTTTAAAAACATAGCATCCAAATCCTAAGCAGTTTAACATCCAAAGCCTGATCAAAGCAATCCCTATTTCCCTGCAAAATCACCATGAACTGCCCCATATAAATATGAGACACCCAATGGTGCATGAACACAAAAGGGTCAGACTATTTGTCTGGTGTGAATAATCTAACTGAAAACATGATTTATTTCAATTCCATTTATATTCCTGTACTTTGCAAGAATAAGAAACTCAATATCTTCTGTGTGCATGTTTTTGTGAAGCATGTGCATTCATATTAGTGCCAAACAGATTATATATGATCACAATGTTTTTAGTTCATAGAAAACAACCACAAGATTCACCAATAAAGCATCAAAACAACCAAATACAAACTTCAATCCAGTTATCATCTCCTTTCCAACTTTACTGGCCATCAGGGATTTTGCCCAGGCCTCTACTGAATCTATTCCTAGAATTCATTATCAAATTTATCAGGGACTTTAGCTACTTTCTTCTTTTTAAACACACACTGCCTGGGACCTTTCTCTGTTAACCCAGCACACTCAGGCCCCTGGGTATAAATATACCATGTGTGAACTTGCAATATTCCCATTGCCAAGCTATACTTTGGTAGCCCTAAGATCCCAAGTCCTTAGTTAAATTACTAAGTGTTTTAATATTTTTCATAGCAGTGCTAATCCCTTCTGCATCTCACTTCTTAATCAAAGAAACATAAATGATGCAAGCAACATATATTCATCCAGAGTTTGGTAAGTTAAATTCTCAGAAGCAACCATTTTATCACAAAAGAGTGAGGTGACTTTTTAGCACATTATTTTGCCTATGGGTTTCACTGGATCAAGATGTAAGCATATGGTCCTGAGTAATTTTCCAGATATATGTATATTCTTCCCTACCTCTGGTTCAATCAGATTCATGATCTGGCTAAACCACAAGTATATTTGATTTGGGTATTTCATAAAACATAGAAGCTCAGCACATGTACAACATTGCACTTCTACATTTTCTTTTGTTTTAATTAATATGAGGCATAAGCAACAACACAATGTCACAGCCCATATTTCTTTCTGCCTTTAGACCATATACCCACTACTTGAATCCGGGGATTTTACAAACAACTTAAAAAGAAAACTTATCAAAGAAAACACCCAATCTCAAAGTTAACCCATATCTCAGACAAACATTTTAGTTCATAAATACATGACTCTTATTTTTCCTGGGTAAATCAAATAGAGATTTTACCCTTAAACAAATCATTTACAAGCCAAAGTCATCCAATCATAAAACATAACTTGTAAAAGAAAATTAGTTCAAACTGGCTGCCTCAATATTCAGGTCTTAATGCCAAAGTTTTCAGTGAGATTACTCACTTTAATCCTTCTTATTCCTATGCCTTATGAACCCCTTTTTAGTCTTCTGCCTTCTCCTATTTTCTTTGGTTTATACTTTGTATATTTTCTTTTTTTAAGAGGTAGAGCCAACATAAAACCTTACCACATCAGGTCTTCTTATATGAATTCTGACTGCTACTAGGGTTTTAGGAAATTACCAAATGCCAATTTTACCCTACCAACTATGATCTGCCTCTTATTCTAATATTTTAGAGAAAATGGGTAAATAGTCATGGTATATTTTCCAGAAAATATACCTCATTGCCCCGGTCATGTTACTTGCATGATTTCTTCTCTTTTCTTTTTCTTTTCTAAAGTAAAAAGGAATTGCTAAAAATGGATAAAGTACTTGTCCAATAGCCCATACCATTTTCATGCAAATGTTAATTTTTCTTTTCATTTCTGCCAGTATTATTTTGTGCCCATGTATAATACATGTATGCCTACCCTGGCCTAAGTCTCTTTTTTTTTAAGGCTTGATGATTACTGCCTACATGCATATATACTTGTAATTCATATATCCTATTATTTCTATTGATTGTTGCTTATTTTATCACACAGAAAACTGTGTACATGTTTGTGCACTGCCTTGTGCACCTGTACATGTTTTATACTTGGTATTTGCAGATCAATTACCTATATATATTTTTTTCAATGCAATTTCAAACAGATACAAACTAAATTGAATCATGAAATTACTCACAAAAATCAGGGTTATCACATATACCCCTCCTTTTAGGAATTGTGTCCCACAATTCTTTTAT
The DNA here is from genome assembly GCA_030737815.1 of Allium fistulosum. Taxonomy (NCBI): domain Eukaryota; kingdom Viridiplantae; phylum Streptophyta; class Magnoliopsida; order Asparagales; family Amaryllidaceae; genus Allium; species Allium fistulosum. The sequence goes on from CM060901.1 coordinate 643,229,184, forward strand.
ACTTAACTTAAGTATCATTTCTTCAGAAAAGTGAAATTTTTTTTTTCTGATTTCCAAACCATTTTCAAATCAATCACCTATCAAGCACTATGCATATCAACACAAAATAAAAATCACAATGCATATTCAACCAACACATTCATTAGTATGTACATATATATAGATTTACCTTTTCTTCAATCAAACAGCTGAGGATAATCATTTCTGATTTTATCCTCCACTTCCCATGTGCAATCATTTGGGTCTAGACTCCATTGTACTTTTACTAGTTTAATTTCTTTGTTTCTCAATTTCTTAGTTTCTCTAGAAACTATGCCCACTGGTTCCTTTTCATAGATCATCCTAGGATCAATCTGCACATCTTTAGAGGATTCTAATATTGCTTCCTTATCATGAACCCATCTCCTTAGTTGAGACACATGAAAGACATCATGCATTGCTCTCATTTCTTCTGGCAATTCTAATTTATAGGCTACTGTCCCTATTCTTTCTAGAATTTTATATGGTCCTATATATCTAGGAATCAACTTTCCTTGTTTCCCAAACCTTAGAACCTTTTTCATGGGTGATATCTTGATGAACACATAATCCCCAACATCATATTGTACTGCTTTTCTCCTTTGATCTGCATATTTCTTTTGCCTATCTTGGGCAGAGGCAATTCTTTTTCTGATCAAGGCTACCTTTTCAGAAGTCTCCTTCACATTTTCTGGTCCTAAGACCCCTTTTTCTCCAGACTCATGCCAACTTGAAGGTGAAAAACATGGCCTTCCATAGAGAGCTTCAAAGGGGGCCATGCCTATACTACTGTGATGGGTGTTATTGTATGCAAACTCAGCTAGATATATGTAATCTTCCCAGCTTCCTCCCCAATCCAATACACATGCTCTCAACATGTCTTCAAGCAATTTGTTCACAATTTCTGTTTGGCCATCAGATTGAGGATGGTATGCTGTACTCAAGCATAAATCAGTCCCCATTGCCTTGTGAAAGCTCTGCCAAAATCTTGAAGTGAAGATGGTATCTCTATCACTTACTATAGTCTTTGGTACACCATGTAGTCTGACTACTTCTTTAATAAACAACTGGGCTAGGGTATTAGCATTTCTTTCTGATTTCACTGGTATAAAGTGGGCTGACTTGGTTAACCTATCAACCACTACCCAAATACTATCATTTCCCCTCCTAGTTCTAGGCAAACCATCAATAAAATCCATTGATATGTCTTCCCATTTCCACTGTGGTATTTGTAAAGGTTGAAGCATTCCTGAGGGTTTTTGATACTCAGCCTTCACCTGCTGGCAAACCATACATTTTGATACATAGGTTGCCACTGCACTCTTCATACCACTCCACCAATAATCTCTCTTGAGGTTGTGATACATTCTTGTGCTTCCTGGGTGTATGGTATATTTACTTTTGTGGTAAGCATCCAAAATTTCTTGCTTCAACTCATCCATTGCTGGAACACATATCCTTTCTCCTTTCTTCAGATGGCCCTGATCATCCAACTGAAAACCTTCCACTGTCTCACCATTTAATATTTGTGTCTTCTTTCCAAATAAAAATGGATCTTGGTTTTGTAGCATTGTAACTTTATTTTTCAATTCTGATCCCAGAGTAATAAAACTTAATTTTCCCATCTCTTCCTTCCCACTGCATAAGCTCATGTTTTCTAGGTTATCACTTTTTATCTCTGAATCAATTAATAATGATAAAGTGTTAAACTCTTCTATCATTAATTTAGCCACTTTAGCATGTTGTCTACTTAGGGCATCTGCTACCTTATTAGCCTTACCTGGTGTGTATAATATTTCAAAATCATATGAGGCTAAGAGTTCAATCCATCTTTGCTGCCTCATGTTTAATTCTTTTTGTGAAAACAAATATTTGAGGGATTTATGGTCTGTATATACTTCAAATTTTGCTCCTAACAAATAGTGTCTCCATAGTTTAAGGGCATACACTATAGCAGCCAATTCAAGGTCATGAGTAGCATACCTTACTTCACTTGATTTCAACTGCCTAGAAGCATAAGCTATTACCTGATGTTGTTGCATCAATACTGCTCCAAGCCCTTGTCCACTTGCATCAGTATATACCACCAAGTTTTCATTTCCCTCAGGTACTTTAAGAATTGGAGCTTGTACCAGTGCCTCTTTTAATTTCCCAAAGGCATTTTCACATTCCTCAGTCCAATTGAACACTTGATTCTTCCTAGTCAATCTGGTTAATGGAATTGAGATTTTTGCAAAATCTTTTATAAATCTCCTATAGTAACCAGCCATTCCCATGAATGATCTGACTTCAGTGACATTAGTAGGCCTTTTCCAAGCTTGCACTGCAATGACTTTATTGGAGTCCACAGCTATTCCTTTTTCTGATATAATATGGCCTAGAAAGTTCACTTCATTCTGCCAAAAAGTGCATTTTGAAAACTTTGCTTTCAAGTCTTCCTGTCTCAATTTCTCAAATACCAAATGCAAATGGTTTTCATGCTCCCTAACTGACTTAGAATAAATTAATATATCATCAATAAATATTAATACAAACTTATCCAAGTATTCTCTGAAAATCCTATTCATCAAATCAACAAAATAGGAAGGAGCATTTGTTAAGCCAAATGGCATTACCAAAAATTCATAAAGCCCATATCTGGTGTTAAAAGCTGTATACTTAATGCTTTCCTCTTCCACTTTCATCTGATGAAAGCCTGAAGCTAAATCAAGTCTAGAAAATATTTTTGCACCACTCAATTGATCAAAGAGATCATCAATTCTTGGTAAGGGGTATTTATTTTTAACTGTGACCTTATTTAATTCCCTATAATCAATACATAATCTCAGAGATCCATCATGCTTCTTAACAAAGACTACTGGTGCTCCCCATGATGAGCTACTGGGTCTAATAAAACCTTTTTCTTCTAGTTCAACTAATTGCTTTTTCAACTCCATCAATTCCTTAGGCCCCATTCTGGTTGGTCTTTTAACCACTGGGCTAACTCCTGGAATTATTCTAATTGAAAATTCAACTGGCCTATGATTAGGAACTCCTCTTACTTCCCCAAACACATCATCATATTGATTAACTATGGGGATTTCTTCTAATGCAGGCATGGGTTTTTCATTTGACAATGCAGAAAGGTTGGCTATACTTCTGTTTTTGTTTGCCTCACATAGAACCGTTATTCTTTGTCCATCAGAAACCTTCAATGATATGGTGGATGTCTCCATATTTATGATAGCCTTATATCTACTCAACCAATCAACTCCTAAAATAATTCCTATGTCTGGATATTGCAACACATATAGGTTTGACTCAAACACATGTCCTCCTATATTTAATCCCAGTTGCATGCACATCATACCCATAACACATGAACTACCTATAGGGCTTCTAATTAGCAGTGGTTTATCAACAATCATACAATTTAATTTTAATTGTTGTGCAATATCATGAGAGATCAATGAGTGTGTAGCCCCAGTATCATATACTACTGTTAAAGGTATTGAATGGATAAGCAAAGTACCTTCAACTTGACCATGCCTTTCAACATTTGATCCCTCAGCTGTCTTGCCTTTCCCTTCCAAAGCCCCTAATTTTCCTTGCTTAAAATCTGGGCAGTTCCTTTTTATGTGACCTTCCTTCCCACAATGGTGACAATTGAAGGATGCTGGTCTAGGATTGGTGCACCTATTTTTCATGTGCCCCTCTTGTCCACAGTTGTAACAAGTGATCCTCTTCTTAACTTCAGCGGTTCTAGCTTCTTCTGGTTTCTTGGTGGAAGTTATATCTGTTTTCTTTTTATCATAAGGATGAAATTTACCCTTTCCCTTCTTGTTCTGATTATTTTTGAATGCCCTGAAATTCTCTCTAGCTTTATCACGTTGTTCAATGCTCAGAGTCAAATCCAAAACTTGATCAAAAGTTTTATCCTTATATGGTAGCATGGCTCTACTCAGGCTGGAGTTCAACCCTTGGATATATCTGCCATTCTTAGCTTCCTCAGTAGTAATGAGCACTGCACCATACTTTGCCAATGATTCAAACTTCTGAGTGTACTCTGTGACACTCATAGTCCCTTGCCTCAATTTGATGAATTCCTCCAGTAAAGATTCCTTAGCTGATGCAGGGATAAACCTGCCTTCCAACATTGCTTTAAACTGATCCCATGTCACTTCTCCTTCAGGTCTTCCAGCTATGATAACTTCCCACCAATCCAAAGCTGCTCCTCTCAATTGCCTGGATGCAATTTGCCTCTTCCTTTGGTCTTCAACTTGCATGTCTGCAAAGATTCTTTCCAGAATTCTAAGCCAATTTTGAACCCCATAACTCCTTCTGTGCCATCAAAGGTTTTGCCTCCAAGATTAGTAAAAGTCTTGAGTAGTTTGGAAAGTTCCTCATGTGGATTTTCCTGCCTGTTACCTACTCCATCTCTTATAGCCCTCATGAATTCTTGCACATTCACCATGGGTGGTTCACTTGTTCCTACATTTTGATGTCTGGGTCCTACCATAGCTCTATGGATATAACACTTAGGTTAGTCTGTTTTGCCTAATGCTCTATAAATTAATTCATTTTAATTTATAACTTATTCTGTCATAATAAGTATCAATAGTGTAAATATATATATAAAAACAAAACATCCAAAGCAGTAAACACTCTATACATTCAATGCAAACAAATTCATACAAAATTTTTGCTATGTTATTTAACAACATAGCTCTGATACCAAATGAAATGACCCACTACTAAATTTTTTTTTTTAAAACATTCAGTGGCCATTTAATCAAGAAAAATATTTAATTCAATTTTTCTTCTATCCAGGACCTTTCTGCCAATAAATATTGGTTTAATCATTTTATCTTAAACTTATATATATAAAGATATATAAGTCATCTTCTACCTAAATCAGAGTATAAGAATTTTGAAGGTAGAAACCTGTTGAGTATTGCTTAAAAATACTCTCTACATAGCAATAGTGTTTCTTTTTCAAAACTAGGTTTTCCCAATTTTTAGATTAATGCATTACTATTGATTCTATGTCTCGAGGCTCCTTATTTCACATATATGCTTCTGATTTCCTTACTGGGTAACTTTGGAATTACTTGTGCATGTGTGTGCATGTTTCTGTGCAGGTGTGTTCAAACTCAGGCTATAATAAAGTGGATCCTAAGTGAACACAAGCAACATCTAGGCGTAATGGAAACGCGCCTAACTTATACATGAGAGGTCACAAGTTCGAGTGCTATGCTGGTCGGTTCAACCCAATTTTTGTTTTTTTTTCCTTTTTTATTTTTTTTGTTCTCCTGAGAGCAAAACTGTCTGAACCTACTCTATACTTGGCTATGAAGCAGATCTAAAACTTGATTAAAAACACTTGGGTGCTGTCTTAACCCAGGCTCAAGAAAATGGCTATACTAGCCCCATTTTGGTTTGCACTACTTAGTTACCAAATACCTGTTATATCATTTTCTTTTCAAGCAACTCAAAACTCTTCCTATCAGATTTAATTTTTACTTGAACATGGATTTTCTTATGCCAGTTCTATGGATATACTTGCAACCCACAAATTCTTTCAAACTCAGATTTTCTATCATTTTAGCCTAACTGTTCTTGAAACTTGAAATTCAATTTCTTAACAAAGCATTTTGCAAAACAAAATACATAAGTTCTAACTGATACATATAAATTCAACACTTACAAAACAGCAAATAACATTACATTGGTTTTTCTAAGCAACTTAAACAAATAGCTTAACATAGTTCAACATGAATATCTAATTTAGCTTCAGCAAAGACTTTTAAAAACATAGCATCCAAATCCTAAGCAGTTTAACATCCAAAGCCTGATCAAAGCAATCCCTATTTCCCTGCAAAATCACCATGAACTGCCCCATATAAATATGAGACACCCAATGGTGCATGAACACAAAAGGGTCAGACTATTTGTCTGGTGTGAATAATCTAACTGAAAACATGATTTATTTCAATTCCATTTATATTCCTGTACTTTGCAAGAATAAGAAACTCAATATCTTCTGTGTGCATGTTTTTGTGAAGCATGTGCATTCATATTAGTGCCAAACAGATTATATATGATCACAATGTTTTTAGTTCATAGAAAACAACCACAAGATTCACCAATAAAGCATCAAAACAACCAAATACAAACTTCAATCCAGTTATCATCTCCTTTCCAACTTTACTGGCCATCAGGGATTTTGCCCAGGCCTCTACTGAATCTATTCCTAGAATTCATTATCAAATTTATCAGGGACTTTAGCTACTTTCTTCTTTTTAAACACACACTGCCTGGGACCTTTCTCTGTTAACCCAGCACACTCAGGCCCCTGGGTATAAATATACCATGTGTGAACTTGCAATATTCCCATTGCCAAGCTATACTTTGGTAGCCCTAAGATCCCAAGTCCTTAGTTAAATTACTAAGTGTTTTAATATTTTTCATAGCAGTGCTAATCCCTTCTGCATCTCACTTCTTAATCAAAGAAACATAAATGATGCAAGCAACATATATTCATCCAGAGTTTGGTAAGTTAAATTCTCAGAAGCAACCATTTTATCACAAAAGAGTGAGGTGACTTTTTAGCACATTATTTTGCCTATGGGTTTCACTGGATCAAGATGTAAGCATATGGTCCTGAGTAATTTTCCAGATATATGTATATTCTTCCCTACCTCTGGTTCAATCAGATTCATGATCTGGCTAAACCACAAGTATATTTGATTTGGGTATTTCATAAAACATAGAAGCTCAGCACATGTACAACATTGCACTTCTACATTTTCTTTTGTTTTAATTAATATGAGGCATAAGCAACAACACAATGTCACAGCCCATATTTCTTTCTGCCTTTAGACCATATACCCACTACTTGAATCCGGGGATTTTACAAACAACTTAAAAAGAAAACTTATCAAAGAAAACACCCAATCTCAAAGTTAACCCATATCTCAGACAAACATTTTAGTTCATAAATACATGACTCTTATTTTTCCTGGGTAAATCAGATAGAGATTTTACCCTTAAACAAATCATTTACAAGCCAAAGTCATCCAATCATAAAACATAACTTGTAAAAGAAAATTAGTTCAAACTGGCTGCCTCAATATTCAGGTCTTAATGCCAAAGTTTTCAGTGAGATTACTCACTTTAATCCTTCTTCTTCCTATGCCTTATGAACCCCTTTTTAGTCTTCTGCCTTCTCCTATTTTCTTTGGTTTATACTTTGTATATTTTCTTTTTTTAAGAGGTAGAGCCAACATAAAACCTTACCACATCAGGTCTTCTTATATGAATTCTGACTGCTACTAGGGTTTTAGGAAATTACCAAATGCCAATTTTACCCTACCAACTATGATCTGCCTCTTATTCCAATATTTTAGAGAAAATGGGTAAATAGTCATGGTATATTTTCCAGAAAATATACCTCATTGCCCCGGTCATGTTATTTGCATGATTTCTTCTCTTTTCTTTTTCTTTTCTAAAGTAAAAAGGAATTGCTAAAAATGGATAAAGTACTTGTCCAATAGCCCATACCATTTTCATGCAAATGTTAATTTTTCTTTTCATTTCTGCCAGTATTATTTTGTGCCCATGTATAATACATGTATGCCTACCCTGGCCTAAGTCTCTTTTTTTTTTAAGGCTTGATGATTACTGCCTACATGCATATATACTTGTAATTCATATATCCTATTATTTCTATTGATTGTTGCTTATTTTATCACACAGAAAACTGTGTACATGTTTGTGCACTGCCTTGTGCACCTGTACATGTTTTATACTTGGTATTTGCAGATCAATTACCTATATATATTTTTTTCAATGCAATTTCAAACAGATACAAACTAAATTGAATCATGAAATTACTCACAAAAATCAGGGTTATCACATGAAAACCCCCCTTGATTCTCTGATTTGAATGAAGTTGTATTGTTGTTTTATTTGAGTTATTGTTTGAGTTTTAAGATGTTGTTTACTCAGATCTTTTCTCAGCTGGAATGGAACGAAACTGAAGTGGAGATAAGTTGATATATGAGAAAAAGAAGTGTATAGGGTAATAAAAAATGGGTTTGTACAAATTCTTTAGCAGTGATATTTTCTTCTTGGTGGCTGAAGGACACTTGTATTAATTGCCTTGTACCACTTGTATTTTATTTGCTTTATTTTTTTTCCTTACTTGCTTGTCTCGGCTGAGATGATAAGGTTGTGGTGTTAGCATTAATTACTTTGTCTATGTTCTTGCACTTGCCTGCATATTTTATCTTTTTGCTTTTCTTTATGTTGTTTGTTTTCTTTTGCAGGCCCTTTACTTTGAAATATGAGTGAAGTTCCATAGTTTATTTACCCCTAGAATTATCTAAGTGTTCATGTTATAGTTTACATAACAATAGATTTTATTTAAAATATTATTTGTTGCTAATGTAAATACTCATATAATTTCTTTTACAGGTTGTTAACCATCACCTTTAATTTCTTATTTATGATTTATTTTTACACTTATGTTAACTTTATAGTTTTCCATGACTACATTTTACACTTTTGTTTATATAAACATACACAAATTTTATTTTCTTTTAAAGTTTAACTATCTAACATTTTATTTACTTATCTATTATTATTATTTATTTATTTTCCTACTTATATTATAAATTCAAATTATCTTTAAACCATTTACTTAAAATTTAAAGTCGAATCCAATATATATATAAATAACTTCAATTAATTATCAATTTAAATTTATATAAAATTCGAGGTCGTTACACTTACAGTGCTTGCTTATTGTTATTAGTATGAGATAGTTATTTGAGTTTACTTCTGTATATAAACTCCATTTCATGATGTATAACTTTTTGTATCTGTGCTCTGATATTTGGATCACTTAGTTAATACTGCCTCTTCTGTTTTATATCTGTGATATTAGATTTTATTCCATGTGCTCTAAAATATATGATAGATTCTGTGATGTTTTTGTTTCATTTAAACCTTGACGGTCGTCCTACATCGATTGGCATGTCAACAGCGCGCTATCTTATGTATATTGAATGCCGAAGGTGTAGGACGGTCGTTATGTTTGGTATCAGAGCTTAGGTTGCATTGTTTAACATAAGTGATACTGTGATCCATTAGAGATAAGGTAAGAGTTCTCGCCTTAGACTGGATCAAGAGAATATATATATATATATGTATGTATGTATGTATGTATGTATGTATATACGAGGGAGAGTGCGTACTTGTTATATATTTTAATTTTCAAAATTATATAGTAGTATATATAGTATATAAGTCGCATGCACATGTAAGTACCATTGATATAGTTTTCTTTGAGAGACTAATCATTCTTGGTACAAATCAAGAATGAGCTGGCAAATAAGAACCACTGTTAGGAACTCCATCTCTGGAGTTGAGCAAGGGGCAGGTTTGGGGGCTGCTAATCTTGACTTGCAAGTTATGTTCAATGTGATGATGGCGAAGATGCTTTAAAATGTCTAAGTAGTCGCTCTGAATGTTGTTGTTGGTGGTGGTGCTCAAGTGCAGGCACCGAGGGTTGGCTTCGCCAAGCTATGTAAAGATTACTTTACTTTGGGAGGCAAGTCATTTCTTGGAATGGAGTCTGCCATCGAAGTGCAAGATTGGTTGGACACCTAATACGTAATTTTGGTGATATGGAGATTTATGATGTCATGAAAAAGAAGTTGGCCTCTAGACAGCTTCAAGGGCGGACCATGAACTGGTGGAATGTCATCACTATTGCCACACCCAAGGGTCGGTTCACTTGGGATCAGTCTAAGGTCAGATTTGAGGAGAAGTTTATTCCGACTGCTCAGAAGTCGGTACTATTCAAGAGATTTGCTGATTTAAAGCAGGGAGATATGTCTGTTTTTGAATACGTTGCTTAGTTCGATAATTTATTGAAGTATGGGATGTCTTTTATGGACACTCCATTGAGGGCGAATGAGAAATTTATTATGGATTTGGATTACTATTTGGATGGAGAAGCTAGTAAGTCATATCGATAAGCCATATGAGAAACTCATCGAGAAAGCTCTTCACCAGGAGAGTTTATACCCCAAGTCCAAATCAGCTGTTGTTGTTAAGAAAGAGCCAAAAGCGCAATAAAGTGGCAGAGGTAATAAGAAGTGGTTTAGAAAGAGGAAGCAGTCTCAGGGAAAGAACGAGGGGAAGAATGCTTAGAAGAAGGTTAAATGGGATTCTATTTTCTATGGTTGTGGAGATAAGGGTCACGTGATCAGAGACTGCAAAATCAATAGAAAAAAGAAGTGTTACAACTGCGGCAAGTCTAGGCATATACCGAAGAATTGTCCGAAACTGGTGTAGTAGAAACAGGTTGTGAAGGCATATGCTTTAGACGTTGTTCCAGCTTCATCGAGTGCTTCCTCGACAAAAGAGAAAGGGAAGGGCGTTGTCATTCAAGATATGCTTTCCCCTTTTAATGTTCCCATACGTGTTTTATTCAATACCGGGGGCTTCACATCCCTTTATATCTAGGGACCCAGTAGATAGGCTAGGATTGAAAACCGAAATAGTTGATCGACCGTTAGTTATGACGAACCCTATTGGGGGCTTCATTAGCCTATGTATGGTTTGTTATGGTTTGGTCTTATCGAGTCATGGATGCTTATTTGTGATTGTTTTGAATTTTGTTGGATTTGGGATTATCTTGGGAATGGACTGGCTAAGGAAATATGCGGCAGTAGTGGATTACGAGAAGCTATTGGTGACAATTAGGGTTGTGGAGGGGCAAACAGTAGTAATTGGCTGCTTACCAGAGGATGGGGTTATGGTTAGCTCTCTATATTCGCTCGAGATTCCATAGGATGAGTTTTCGTTTGTGCCTATCATTAGAGAGTATCTAGATGTGTTTGAGGAGGTGACCAAATTACCTCGCATAGAGAGATCGAGTTTCGAATAGACTTGACGAAGGATGCCAAACCTATAGTTATGCCTTGAGGCGTATGGCACCTAAAGAGCAGAAGGAGTTAGAGGTGGAAGTAAATGACCCGTTGAAAAGAGGGTTCATTTGTAGGAGTATATCTGAGTGGGGTGCACCTGTAGTATTCTACACTAAGGCGGATGGCTCTCTAAGGTTGTGTGTGGATTACTGTGAGCTGAATAAGGTGACAAAGAAGAACAAGTATCCACCCCCACGTGTTGATGACTTCTTTGACCAGATCCACGATGCGAAGGTGTTCTCCATACTGGATTTGGCGAGGAGATTTCACCAGTTGACGGTAGCAAAGGAGAGTGTGTTGATTACCGCGTTTTGTACGCCGTCTAGTTTCTATGAGTGGTTGGTTATGCCATTCGGGCTAATCAATGCTTTGGCATACTTTGTTAATCTTAAGAATCGTGTCTACAGGGATCAGCATAACAAGTTCGTACTTGTGTTCATGGACGATATTATGATCTATTTCAGGATAGAGGAGTAACACAAGGTGCACTTAAGAATTATGCTCGAAGTGTTGTGGAGGCACAAGTTGAAAGCAACGTTTTCAAAATGTCACTTTAGGAGAAGGGAAGTGAAATTCTTGGGTCACATCATCTCTTAGCAGGGCATCGCATTAGGCCCTGCCAAGGCGGCAGCGGTTCAAGATTGGAGCCAACTTAAGAATGCTACTGGCACAAGGAGTTTCTTAGGACTGACAGGATATTATAGATGTTTTACCAAGGACTTCTTCAAGGTAGCCGCACTGTTAACCAATTTGATAAAGAAGAATTAGACCTTTATTTGGGATGCGAAGTGTAGGCATGCATTTATTAGTCTGAAGGAGAGGTTGATGAGCACACCTGTATTAACTATTCCGAGCGAGAATGAGGAGCTGACAATATACACAAACGCCTGTGGTACTCGATTAGGTGTTGTCTTGATACGGAAGGGAAAAGGTGTCGCCTATGCTAGTCGATAGTTGAACCCACATGAGAGGAATTATCCAACCCATGATATGGATTTGGTAGCGATAGTCTTTGCTTTGAAGATTTGGAGGCATTATTTATTAGGGGAAAGGTTTGGGTTATTCACAGACCACAAATCCTTGAAGTACCTTTTCTCCCAAAAGGATATCTGCCTTCACATCAGCAATGGTTGAAATTATTAGTCTCTTACGACTTTGGCATTTCCTATACGCCCGATAAGGGGAATGCGGTCATTTGGGAGTGATGTTCCTAGAGTGGAAACAGTTAGAGTATATTGTCGGTTAAGATTTCAGACCTCATTGTGAGTTAGAGCCACAAATGTTAGCAAGTTTAACAATTAGGCCTACTTTGATTGAGTGGATCGGTACCAGTCAGAGGTGAGATGCTAAAATGGCAGAGATCATGGCGAAAATAGAAGAAGGAGCAGAGTCCAAGGATATGAAGCAATACGGGCTCGACCAAGAAGTTTGGCTCCATAAGAATGGGAGGTTATTTGTTCCCGATGGTGATGGATTGTGAGATCAGGTGCTATGAGAGTATCACCATTCTAGGTTGACCATACATCTTGGCGGTAATAAGATGTATCATGATATAAGGCAGACCTACTATTGCGAGGGGACGAAGAAGCTTGTCGGGACGTTCCTCTCGAAGTATATGAACTGCCAGTTGGTGAAGGCAGAGCAAAAGAAACCAAGTGGCCTATTGCAACTACTTGAAGTTCCCGAGTGGAAGTAGGAGTAGGTATCGATGGATTTAATTGATGGACAACCGTGAACTCAAGCAGGATACGATAGCATTTGGGTCGTAGTCGATTGATTGACCAAGAGCGCTAGATTTATAGCCATCAAGTCAAGCAGAACGGTAGCCAAACCGGCCGAGTTGTATGTGAAATGGATTGTATGATTTCATGGTGTGCCAAAGAACATTGTGAGCGAACGAGACCCATTGTTCACTAATGGGTTTTAGAAGAGTTTATAGGAGGCATTGGGTACCGAGCGACATCTTAGTATAGCTTATCACCCAAAAACGGATGGTAGACCGAGAAAGTGAATCGTATATTAGAGGATCTCCTACGAGCTTGCGTTCTCGATTTCAGAAGCTCATGGGATGATCATTTGCATTTGGTAGATTTTGCATACAACAATAGCTACTAGTGTAGTATTGGTATGGCATCATATGAAACATTGTATGGCCAACCGTGTAATGCCCCTTTATGCTGGTGGGAAGCGGGCGAGAAATTAATACTTGAGCAAGATATGATTAGAGAAACCTCAAAGAAGATGGAGATCATTTAGCAACAGATGAAAACTGCAAAGGATAGGCAAAAGATTTACGTTGATAGAAGATGTAGAGATTTAGAACTTTCTATCGGTGATATGGTATTCGGGAAAATTTCTCCTTTGAAGAATGTTATTCGATTCGGCAGTAAGGGAAAGTTGGCGGTGAGGTTCATACATACTTTTCCAATAGCAAAGTGGTTAGGAACCTAGCATATAGGGTCAACTTACCTCAGAAGATGGCAGCTGTGCACAATGTCTTCCATATTTCTCATCTATGGAAATTTGTGCATGACTTAGGTGTAATAATTGCACTGGATCGGCTTGATGATATTTAGATTGAACCAAAAGCTTTGAGACCTCGTAGGCTCGTTTGTATCGTCGAACGTGATACGAAATAGCTTAGAAGGAAGACGGTGGAGTTAGTGAAGCCTCAATGGGACGAAAGTGAAGGCGATTGCACATGAGAAACCAAGGAGAGCATGATGGCCACACATCCGGAGCTCTTTACATGGTAAGGCTTACTATTTATTGTAGTTACTTTCACTTTCAATATCATATAGGGTAGTTTAGTATCCCGCATGCTAGGATAGGTTTACCTATATTATTGATTGCATGGTTGCATGCTTGATATGTTTGATGATAAAATGATTACTAGGCATGTGGGGTAACTATAATTTATTGTCTATGTCTATTTGGGGATTTTGAAGGTGTAATTCCTAAAGGGGGAGAATACAACGATCCGCATTTTACGTATCTAAGGATCGTAAAATATTTTTATTTTATTCATATGAGTTTGTATAGCTCTAAGATTTGGGGACCGGCACTTAGGGACATTTTCCACATCTACGATTTTTACCGAATTTTTATATGGCCATTTTCACGCTGAAAATCTTATTTGGACTATAACTTTTAATAGAAGCCGAATTAGGGTCTCAAACATCTTCCATTGCTTCCAGATGATAGTTTCACATTCCGTAGAGTAGTCATATAAAAAAATGACTTGTCATTTGAGAGTTATTACATTTTTAAGTTTTAGCTGCTCCTGGCTAGTTTTAGTGGGTAATTAACAAAGCCCGTACTTAGGCCCACTGACCCACTTCGAAATTTGTGCTAAGAGGAGGCAGTAGGAACCGACCTAAGTCATTTCCTTCTTCCCCAAATTAGGTATAAACCTCCATTAACCCTAAGTTCATCAGAAATCACATCTTTTCGTTACTAATCTTAGCCAAATCATTGATTAGATAGGTAGATAGGTTGAGGAATCGAGCAAATCGGAGGCAAAGTTGGTCGGAATTGGACGAAACTTGGAGGAGAGGCTCTAGTACATGGGTGGAGCTTCTTAGAAAATTCGCACCTCAAAATAAGTTAAGTACATAACTTGGCACTGAGTAATGCCCATAACTCGGTACCGAGTTATAGGGGGAAGACGTATGACTCGGTTGTTGGCCTAGGCAGGAAGGACTTGGCTAGTAGAAGTGGTTCATGGCTTGAGGCAAGAGGTTTGGCTAAGTGTTGGGTGGTATACCGAGTTATCCTAGAAGTTAGAAGGTATAGGCTATAGGCGGGGGCTAAATTATCAAGAAGGGATAGGTTGAGGCAAGCGGTTTGGCTAAGTCTTAGGAAAAGGAGTACAAGGAGTAAGGAGGATAACTTATCCAAAATTGGCTAATTATATAACTCGGCACCGAGTTATAACTATAACTCGTACTGAGTTATTTAATTTCACCTGATGAAGGTGGAACTTTCAAGGTAGGAGGGAGATGCTCTGTAGGTCATGGTGGAGGTGTTGTTTTTTTCTAATGATGAGCGATGACGATGTAACAACATGATGAAAGTTAGGGTCTTCGGATGGTAACTCGATGATGAATGGAGTTAGATTCAAAGGTAACGGGTCGATGTTGAAAGGAGTCGTGGAGTGGGAATGTAGAATGGTTCTTCGGAGGAAACTGCTCAACGTTGAAAGGAGCGTAGAGAGGGAAATGTAGAATGGTTCCTCAAAAGATAATGGGAATTGGATGGAGCAAGGAAAGAACTCGGATACGCGTACTAAGGGATCGTTGATACTCAGAGTGTTTTTTGTTGTACCCAAAGTAGGGATATTGTGAGGACACTCATGGGTATGTTGAAAGGTTACTCTGGATCGGTTGAATGGATCCGTGTACCCTGGACCGGTTGAATGGATCTAGTATCAGCTTCAAGCTCAAGTGAGTACATTGAAAACTGGGATTTCCATCAGTCCTTGGCAGTATAATGGTCATCAAGTTATATCCAGAGTGCATCGAGTGATGGTGAGGATTGTTTGATGGATGTTATGGTTGCTTTGATTTCTTTCCCTGTAGTCTATCACTCTAAGGCAGTCATTGGAGATAGGTATTAGAGATAGGGATACTTGGACACCCATTATCATACTTAGTGTATTATGCCTTTAGGACATGTAAAGTAGCATATGATGTTATGTGCTAACTCTTTGATTGCAGGATGGATCAAGTATTACTCATATACCTTTGTTCCTTACTATATCGACTTGTATAGTATATTGAGATTCATTTACCGCTCACACCAGACTGTTATCTGACTTGAGGTTTTATGCTTTGATTCTTTTCATCTCAGGTGCTCTTAAATGGGTAAACTAGATAGCAGGTCTAGGTGCGTCGTAGTAGCTATGCAGAGGATGAGCTGGAGGGAGCTATTTCATATCATATTTGGATTTCTTTGTCTTATTCCACCATGCAACATTGTGGAGCCTTGACAGTGCTTGATTATTATTATTTGTATGAGATAGTTATTTGAGTTTATTTCCACGTATAAACCCTGTTCATGATGTATAACTTTATGTATCTATACTCTGATATTTGGATCACTTAGTCATTACTATCTCATCTATTTTATACCTATGATATTATATTTTATTCCATGCGTTGTGAGATATACGACAGATTTTGTGATGTTTTTGTTTCATTTTCAAACCTTGACGGTCATCCTACATCAATCGGCATGTCAACAGCGCACTATCTTATGTATATTGGGTGCCGGAGGTGTAACATGGTCATCACACATATTTTTATAAACCATATTATATAAATTAATTTTCTTATATAAAATCATTTCATACGTATTTATCTTTAAAATATCTTATCTTTCTTAAAGAATATAATAAACAACTTTTATCAAAATTAAATTTTAACCCAACTGTAACATCCCTAATTTTTTATAACATTATTCAGGAAATTTAATTAGATAAATTGAATAGAATAATAATGATAAGGGGATAGAGATTTGAATAAATCATACAGGGTCGTGCTTAATAATAAAATAAATGGGCTTAAACTGGTTTATAAGTTAATTGATTTACATGTAGGCATATTAGTAAATAGCTGCACCTCCTCATACACAGCTATACACTTCTCATTCGTGTCCATTTATGCTCATTTTTCTCAAATAAAAAACAAACGTAAAACCCTAAGGAGCCGGCTGATGTGCACGTAAATGTGCATATTTTTACCACCATATTTATTCTAATTAATTTAAATAAATGATCATATTAGGTATTTTAACTTGTTTTAACCAAAATCCATATTAATTCCAAATTGTCACATATTCATCTCCATCCAAGGGAAAATAGTAATTTTTGTGCATAAATTAACTTGAGAAAATTTAATTGGAAATTTCTATATTATTTTGTAGGAATTTAAACTCAATTACAAGTGGTTTCATGAAGGAATATGCATGCACAAAGAAGATATAAAAGAATGAAGATGAAAATAATTCAAAGTGAAGAACATGGAGGACCCCACCTACCCACCTACCTTAATGTACACATTAGAGGCTAATGCACATGCTTATGGAATTAATGGCTTCATGTACACTTAAATGATGATTAATGGATGCTAATGGTTACTTGGCCACCACACTTCCTAAGGGGTAGTTTGGACATTCCCCAAATTATGGATTAGGGTTTCATGCTTGTATAAATAACCCATTATGTTCATGTAACCCATGCTCCTTCCCTTAGTCTCTCTTTAGCTTAGTTTAGGCTCAAAATAAAAGAAAGCTTCTCTTTTCTTTTTCCATGGCTACTTAGCCATTTTGTTTCATGTAATTTTTTATGCAACTTTAATATATTTCTCTTTTCTTCTCTTGTTTATTTTCCTTTCATGTTGTAGTGTAGATCTAGTTTACTTATGCAAGTAGAATAATTTTTCCTTTCATTTTTGCTCTCTTTTTCTCTTCTTGTTTCATGTTGCTTTCTACATTTGTTCATATGATAACAAATATGAGAGCTTAATCCTTTCAATTTAGGGGTAATGAAGCTCTCTAGTATGTAGATCCAACATTTTGTTTTTTATGCTCTCTTTTATGCTTAATGAGAATGATTGAAGTGGTTTAATGATGTTGTTTAGCTTTGAATTTGATAGTCTATGTTGTTCATAACAAATAGGCTATGCTTAAACAAACAAAACACAAATTTCCTCCTCATCTACATATGATTATGGCAAAGAAGTGAATGTTGAAATTAAAATTTGATGGCTTATATTTCTAATTAATAGTTAATAGGCCATGCTTAAAATAGATTTTGCTTTCAACTTTATTGTCAAATTTTATGAGATTTAAAAGTGTATTAGTGGTTGTGTTATAATTTGATGGTTTATATTGGGCTAATTAATAGCACAAATATACCATACTTATGATAAACACATCAACTAATTCACTAATGACAAGAAAAGAGAGATCATAACTTCATTTTGTTGATTTATGTGATCTAGAGAGTGGAATTGCCTCTAAATTGTCTTAACACTCTCAAATATTTATCAATTTTCTTTTGTTAGTTTTCTACATTTTTAGCTTAACTTTCACTCGACTTTGGTATAATTTGATTGAATAGAATTTTAAAATCATCAATTCCCTGCAGATCGACCCGTATTCGCCACGTGCTACATTCGTACACCGTGCGCTTGCGGTAATTTTTAATTTAAATTCGTTCGACGGTTTTCTAAACCGATAGAATTTCCGTCGACGAACAAGTTTTTGGCGCCGTTGCCGGGGAGTTGCTTTGATTTCAATTTTCTATTCTTCGGATTATTTTTGTGTGATTTTTATTGTGTGTTTGCATTTAAAAAAAAAATTGGTTGTGTGTTTGTCGTTTTCATTTTTGTTTGTGTGATTGTTGCCTTCTATTTTATTTTGCATTTGCATTCCATTATATATTAAAAAAAAAATTAAGGGGAACAATGTATATCTGTGCAATTGTTACCTCTGTTTTCAGCAACTTCTGTGTTTCAGTTGTGTGCAAGTGTGTCATCAGTAAAAAAAATTTCATTGCATTTTTGAATTTCAGTGTTACATCTTTTGCTTTTCACTGTTTTTGCATACATTTGTGCTACAATACATTTGAAATTTGTATTCCACTAGTGTTACTCCTTCACCATCTCACAAATTTGCCATCTCAGTTCTGCAACCACATTAGAAACTACTCCCAATCCACAGCAACTTCATCTCTGTACACATAATCTACAACCTGCCTGCATCATCTTCAACCTCTTCCTGCCTCACTCACAAACTACTGCACATTCATAAACTACTACCTCATTCATTCAACTCCAGTATCGGAGCATCATAGTATACCACATCGAACATTATTACCTTTGCTTCTCTGTTCAACTACTTGCCAACAAATCCCCTCTCCAACCTTCGAAGCCACTGCTTCTCACTGATACTTCATTCACAAACCCCCCTCTGACAATCACCACCACTGTCCCTGCCCTTGCCTACATCCCCTTCACTTGAACTTCAACATCAGTGATAACCATCACCACTTCACTAATCAAAACAAAACCATCCATCCTTCACAATCATCCCACCCTCTACCTGGTACACAACTGCACAGCCAACATAACCTATTGCCATCCATCCTCCCTCTCCACCACTTGATCAACAGTATCCATATAATTAACTCTGACATACATTACACTAGACAACCACTTCCACATTCACAGTCCTACCACCACTACTGGTGACTTACTACATCACTCAACATCCCCCTCAAACCACACTCATTTACCACTTCATCACCTACAACACATCACATTCTTCCACCACGGCCAGCAACCAAACAACAACCCTTTACAATCCATTTTCAACACTGCAACTCACCCCTTCCCACTTACATACCTCTGACCATACCCCTCATAACATCAACACTACTGTCATTCCACATATCCACCTCATCCACTATTGTATTTCAATCACCACTTCACTCCACTACTGCCAGCATCTCCACTTCTGCCAAAACCCACCTCTGTCCCCTCTGCCAACTTCACTGTCCACTCCTATTTCATCTACATCAGTCCACTCACTGCTTCCTCCCCTTGTCGCACAACAGACAACCCCATCACAGTGTCAAACTGCCATCTCCTTTAATAACTCACCATCATTTCATATTTCTGCTTCTACTGCTGCCACTACCGCTTAAACCACCACTTCCCACTGCTACAATACCACCTGCTTCTCTACACTATCACTACTCCACCTTACAGCAGCAATTGAACCAACTGCATTTCCTCCAACTGTCAACAGCTACTCACTGTTATACACTGCATACTACTTCACCATTACTTCTTCACAAAACTCCACTGCAGTGAACATTCAACATCAAACATTCCCCTCTTCTCTACATCAAATACCCACAACCGGCATCACTTCCGAACCACCACCATCATCCATCGTTTCTAGCAACATTTCCCAAATCTCACTACTTCAACACTTCACTAACTCAAACTCCAACAACCCAAGTCGAAATTCAATTCAAACAACTGCTAACATCATCAACCGACTGCTGCATCAATACTTCCACTCTCTTCATGGTCCCCTGATTGGAACGATCTTGCTACCACAACCCAAAATCGCGATTTCAACAAATCCGAGACTCAAGAGAATCAATTCAACAAATCCTTATCGAATTTTAACGTTGCATTTTCCCTCTTCTTATTTTTGATTTTGTGAATTTATGATTCAATTTGTTTTAATAATTCGATACTAAAATTTTTTTCTGGGCGGAGAAGTTTATTCGGTTTGAAGACGTGTTGAAAGTTTTAATTTTTGTGAGGAGAGTATTTTTGTTGTGCTAATTTGGCGGTGAGCTTCTTTTTCTTTTTTCTTTAAAAAAAAGGATTTGATTATTAGTTTCACTTGAATAAATTTGAGGGGATGGTGGGTCGTGAGTTGTTAGGTCCTATGTTGTGGTAAGGTTATTTGTTCTTTGTTAGTGAGTGTGTGAATTTTTGAAATTTTTTTTTTCTTAAGTAAAACAGTACTTTTACGTTTCCTTTCCAAAAAAAAAATTCAAAAAAAAAACAAAGAGTCTCTTCCAAAAAAACGAGGGTTGTTTTGAATTTGTTTTGTTTTTCATTTATTTTAGTTTCTTCTTCAATAAAAAAAAACTGTATATATATCGTGTTTTTACTTTTCAGGTTGCCAAAGCAGATAGGAAAAGTGCTTGCTTCGCTGTGCTTGCCAAAAAAATAATAATTTTCTGCTTGCTTATAAATAACTTTTGTTGCTTTTTACTTCTATTTATTGTTTTTAATTTCTTGCATGGTTGATTGCTTGCATTTGCATTTGTATAAAAAAAATAAAAATAAAAACATCAAAAAGAAAAAAAAAAGAAAAATCCATTCGTAGTTGCATTGTTAATACACGTTTAATTTCTGCTTTGCATTCATCCTAGAATTTGTTAATAATAACGGTTAGACATCGATAGCTCTTAATTGTATATTTGCAAGTTGTCTTCTTTGAACAGTTTAATTTATTGGTGTCTAGGCTATGGCAGAGTAATAACCATTTATAAATATTACGGTGATTCGTAAATATTATAGTGGTTGTTCCTCTGAAGGTACTTAAACCTTTGGCTGCATTGCTACGG
Organism: Allium fistulosum; assembly: GCA_030737815.1. Classification (NCBI taxonomy): domain Eukaryota; kingdom Viridiplantae; phylum Streptophyta; class Magnoliopsida; order Asparagales; family Amaryllidaceae; genus Allium; species Allium fistulosum. The sequence continues at coordinate 643,250,340 of CM060901.1, forward strand.
TGATTCGTGGTGCACCGATAACCCCTGTCCATTACCTGGCTGAGAACTATCTTGTTTATCTAAGACAATGTGTGATTATACAATTTTGAGTTAACTGAGGATAAATCATTTGTAATTAACTCTTTCATTCATTTAGTTGCATTAGTTCATGCATATTTAAAAAAAAAACAAAAAAAATTCAAAATCCAAAAAGAAAAAAATATAAAATCTTTTCAAAAAACCAAAAAAAAATTTCCCTTTTGAAAAATATATTTTATTTGTAAATATTTTTCCTTTACAAAAAAAAACAAAAAAACATTCTTGAAAATGTCCGAGTTTCCCCACTTACGTGAATTTTACAATAGTTGTGAAAATCAATATAATCCATATGATTTCACTCCAAATTCTTATGGATATTTCAACAACAACTATTGTTTAAACGATTTGAGTTTTGAACCACAAAATTTTCAAAATGACGAACAACCCGCGAATCTCGAAAATAACATTGAAATGATTTCATCTTTACTCGAACTCTCTACACAACAAAATCGAGAGATAAATGATTTGTGTAATTCAAATTTGTGCAATGATTTGAGTCGAAGTTTTCAAAATAGTCAAAATTTGAATTCAATTCAAAATTCAAATGATTTCGATTATAACCCATGCCAATTCAATTTTGAACTCCAAAATGAATTTCAAAATCAAAATCAAAATGTGATCCACTTTTCAAATAATTTTGGCAATGGGAATAATCTCGACTATGATGCATGTGGAAATTTTTGTTCTCAACAATTTCAAATTGAAAATCCTCAAGTTAATAACTATAAATTGGATTTTGTTGAACAAATGAACGAAATTTATGATGATCACACGGATTCGTTGTTTGAAGCTTATATGAAACAACGTGAACAACAAAACCAAATCCCAACATGTGACGAGTTAAACAGTAATCCATCTTTTACCCAAATCGACGATTTTCAAATAACAACTTTTGAAATTGAAAATAACAATCTTAGTGAAGTTGTTGAAAACACGGTAATTGAGTTGGATTTCAATTCTTTTGAGGGTGTGGAACCAAATTTGAAATTCGATCTTCCTTTCTCGATATCGAAAATTTGAATACAACAATTTTGGATTTTGAACTTGAGATACGCAATGAAGTTGTTGATAATCCAACAAAGGAAGACGAATTTAATGAACATGAATTTTTTGGACTTTTCGATGACGAGTTAGTAAATTCCGATGGGGAAGATTTAAATCATCACTTTGATTTTGAAATCAATAATTCTGAAGAATTTTTCAATGAAGAGCTTGAATTTCAATTTGGTGAAAATAAACTTGAATTTCAATCAATTGTTTTATCAACCCCGAAAATCATTGAAGGTAAAACAACTCGTACGATTTTCAATAAAACGACATTCATTTTTCCAAATCAACATTCAAATCCGAAATCATTTATGGTTTGGTTTTTCGATCTTAAGTTGTGTCTCGCATACTTGACGAGACAAATGAATCGGTCTTTGGAAGACCGTTTCATTTACTCTTTGACGATATACTTTCTGATCTCGTGTAAATACCATTCATTTTCATTTAAATAAAGGTCATGTTTTTATTTTTATTTTTCTCCTTCCACTTGGGTTGACTGTGGGGACACAGTCAAAATCAAGTGTGGGGGGAGACTCACCATCATTTTCAATTTTTCCAAAATTTAAAAAAAAATCTCAAAAACAAAAAAAACAAACAATTTTTTTTAAGCATTTTAATTTATCTTTAAAGAAACACTATAAGATAAATATGTGGTTTTGGTTTATTAAATTGAAATTTTTGAAAATTTATTCGTCTTAACAAAAATAAAAATGAAGTTTGATTACAAATAATAATGGTTTAACTTGTATATAGGAAGATTCATACATGATAATTATGAAATATATCCTAATTGAAAATCTTTGTTTTAAAAAAGTGGTTGATTTAAAGTAAAGGATATAACATTTTTTTGTCTTCTAAGTTAAGTAGTGCTAAGATGGTTTTGCAAAACTCTCTCTTCGAAAAAAATACAAAAAAAATAAATAAATATTTCTTATATATATGTATAGTTTTCTATTAACACCTACGGTCGACAGGTGTTCACACTTGCGTGTACACTCGCCTTGCTCTGTACCCTTCTCACGTAAGCCCGAAAGGCGGTGCACGATCGGTATATCTGGCCTCAGTTTATCTGAGCTAGGTGTATATATATTAAAATTCTTTTTAATAACGCCTACAGTCAATAGGTGTTCACACTCGTGTGTTCACTCGCCACGCTCTGTATTCCCCTCACATCAGTCCGCAAGGCCGTGCATGGGTAATATATCTGGCCTCAGTTTATCTGAGTTAGGCATATGTAAATATTGTAAATATCAATAAAATTTTCAAAAAAATGGAGAGAGTAAGCAAATGAAATCCAAGCACTATTTTAACTTATTTGATTTGATTTGTTATTGAAATGAAATGAAATACCACTTTAATAAACTTTGATAATCAACTAAGGACCTATTTCATGGTTACACTTTGTTATCAACTGAAACAACGAGTTAAACTATTGTCTATTTGTTATGATAACTTAATTTTTGTTGGAAATTTTGACGAGTAAATGACTTAAATTTCAAGATAATGACCAAACCTATATTTAACTTATTTAATCCTTCATTGTAAATATTTTCAAAAACTTGCATTCATCTCTTTGTAAATAAATCTTGCATTATGTAAATACTTTCATCCTTCATTTGGATTTTGTGGGTAGTATCCGCTGAAAACCCTCACGAGACAACACTCGTCCTACTGGGGACACCCAGAGGTTTAACGGCTTGTTGCATACGCTCAATGCAATCGTGCTCCCTACGAAAACGGATTTATCTTAGTTTTTCTTTATTCGAGGACGAATAAAAAGATAAGTGTGGGGGTATTTGATGTGCACGTAAATGTGCATATTTTTACCACCATATTTATTCTAATTAATTTAAATAAATGATCATATTAGGTATTTTAACTTGTTTTAACCAAAATCCATATTAATTCCAAATTGTCACATATTCATCTCCATCCAAGGGCAAAATAGTCATTTTTGTGCATAAATTAACTTGAGAAAATTTAATTGGAAATTTCTATATTATTTTGTAGGAATTTAAACTCAATTACAAGTGGTTTCATGAAGGAATATGCATGCACAAAGAAGATATAAAAGAATGAAGATGGAAATAATTCAAAGTGAAGAACATGAAGGACCCCACCTACCCACCTACCTTAATGTACACATTAGAGGCTAATGCACATGCTTATGGAATTAATGGCTTCATGTACACTTAAATGATGATTAATGGATGCTAATGGTTACTTGGCCACCACACTTCCTAAGGGGTAGTTTGGACATTCCCCAAATTATGGATTAGGGTTTCATGCTTGTATAAATAACCCATTATGTTCATGTAACCCATGCTCCTTCCCTTAGTCTCTCTTTAGCTTAGTTTAGGCTCAAAATAAAAGAAAGCTTCTCTTTTCTTCTTCCATGGCTACTTAGCCATTTTGTTTCATGTAATTTTTTATGCAACTTTAATATATTTCTCTTTTCTTCTCTTGTTTATTTTCCTTTCATGTTGTAGTGTAGATCTAGTTTACTTATGCAAATAGAATAATTTTTCCTTTCATTTTTGCTCTCTTTTTCTCTTCTTGTTTCATGTTGCTTTCTACATTTGTTCATATGATAACAAATATGAGAGCTTAATCCCTTCAATTTAGGGGTAATGAAGCTCTCTAGTATGTAGATCCAACATTTTGTTTTTTATGCTCTCTTTTATGCTTAATGAGAATGATTGAAGTGGTTTAATGATGTTGTTTAGCTTTGAATTTGATAGTCTATGTTGTTCATAACAAATAGGCTATGCTTAAACAAACAAAACACAAATTGCCTCCTCATCTACATATGATTATGGCAAAGAAGTGAATGTTGAAATTAAAATTTGATGGCTTATATTTCTAATTAATAGTTAATAGGCCATGCTTAAAATAGATTTTGCTTTCAACTTTATTGTCAAATTTTATGAGATTTAAAAGTGTATTAGTGGTTGTGTTATAATTTGATGGTTTATATTGGGCTAATTAATAGCACAAATATACCATACTTATGATAAACACATCAACTAATTCACTAATGACAAGAAAAGAGAGATCATAACTTCATTTTGTTGATTTATGTGATCTAGAGAGTGGAATTGCCTCTAAATTGTCTTAACACTCTCATATTTTTATCAATTTTCTTTTGTTAGTTTTCTACATTTTTAGCTTAACTTTCACTCGACTTTGGTATAATTTGATTGAATAGAATTTTAAAATCATCAATTCCCTACGGATCGACCCGTATTCGCCACGTGCTACATTCGTACACCGTGCGCTTGCGGTAATTTTTAATTTAAATTCGTTCGACGGTTTTCTAAACCGATAGAATTTCCGTCGACGAACACCGGCCATTATCAAAGAGGAAGAATTCTATTTAAAGCCAGAAAGGATTACTCAACAACGGGTCTTAAATTCCTTATCATATCTAAGGTGAATAATAATTCATTCCATCTCTAATTTTGTTTTTATAATCATATGTTTTCAGATTTAAGATTAAATTCGTTTTATGATGTTTTAGATGATGATATGTTTGTGTTATTATATGTTTGATTTAAAACCGATTCATTTACATATATGAAATTGCTTGGTTTTAGGGTAAAACCGGTTGTTATTGGATTTAGAATGCCATGGAAAAATTATATGTTAGGTAAAACATGATTTTAGAGATGGGTTTAATTTTTCGTAATTTTCCTAGCTATGGACAAGCTAGTATGAATTTCTAAAGGAAAATATGCTATATTTGGGTTTAAAATATATTTTGATTATTTTAGGAAGGAATTGGGTCTGAAATTTTAATATGCTAGATAACATTATGAAATTGAATTTCTGTGATTTTTGGGGATTTTTCCCAATTAATTTACTAAGGAAAATAAGTTATTTTAAAAGAGGGACTTATTTGTAATGTTGGTTTTTCTTAATGGAAGGGCGTAAACGTTAATTTTCCTTTGATTTAGATCGAATAAATGCGGCAGTTATTTTGTAAAGTATTTGAAAAGTTTTATGGAAACCAGTTAAAACATTACACATAAGCAGGTTAGTTAAAGCATTTATTAAAAACGGGCATGATTTCAGCCTTTAACTCAGAAAATTCGGTTTCGCCTCAAATAGTAGTACTTTTTGACTCCATTGACTTCTCTCCATCTCAGTCAAAACCATCTCAGTCGAAACCGACATAGTCGAAACTAATACACAAAGTATCACTTAGATGGTACGTAGTGGATTGGAGGAAAGGTGGAAGCAATGGTGTCGAAGGGAATGCTCTTGAAGGGGTCGAAACCCTGTTTGGTTTTAAAAGTTAAGTGTTTTGTTTTGTTTTGTTTAGAGCTTTCCACCTAGTCGAAACGTATGTTTTCGAAAGGATTTTTATAAATAGCTTTTAAAGAAGGATCTTGTATTATATTTAAAATATTAGCTTTCAAAGGCGTACCAATATCTTTAAATAAGTGCTTTCGAAAGCAGTGGTTCCGACCAAGTTGAAACCTAGCTTTTATTGTACCGTTCGAGTGTATTGAAGCCATCAATACTTTCGAAGGGTTGTTTTTGTTTTAACTTAAGCTAAGCTACTTCCTAAAGGCTTCGAAAGGGGTTGAGGATTCTGAAGGCAATGGGGTCGAAAGGGGGTTTCGACACTGCCCTTCGAAGTTTTAACTTAAAGGTTTTAGCTTACGAATAGGTGGTTCCGATACCTTCTACTTTTTCTCAAACAATACCATAAGAGGTTTTGAAAGAGATACTTTCATATATAACCACTTTGACCCAAAAGATGTTTTAAAGAATAAAACCTAATGTTTTCGAAAGGGGTACTTTCATCAGTTTCGAAGCTATTTTCCTAAAGATTATTAAGTAAGGTTTCAAGGCATTCGAAAGGTATATACTTAGAGTTTTGAAAAGAGGTTTTCTATGCTTTCGAGGGAGGTCATCCGGTGGTTTCGAAAGTAATCTTTTAAGGTTTCAAAACAAATAACCCACTCTCATTTATAAAAGGAAATACCATGGCATAAATAAAGATTTTTGAAAGTATTACTTCTTCATATATTTATTCACATTGTAATTAACCTATAACAGTAGTTTGGGGAAAGGCAGAATAACCAGCTTGGTTGATCCGGTAGTGAATATAACTTATGAAATGATAAAATCTTAATTTAAGATATTGGCAAGGGCCAATAGGTTCACAGTAAGCCCATGAAAACTGTGTAAAGGGAAAGATATTGATAGGGGCCAAGAGGTTCATAGTCAGCCCATGAAAACTATGATTGATATTGACAAGGGCCAATAGGTTTATAGTTAGCCCATGAAAACTATATCCGGATTAAGATATTGACAGTTAGTCAATAGGTTCCTAGTTAGCCCATGAAAAGTGGGATAGCAGAAAAGATATTAGAGTTACCAATAGGTTCTTAGTGATCCAATGAAAATTATGAAATTGGAAAGATAGTCCATAAACATTTAACAGGGTAATAACAACCCTAGAAACTATAATTGAGACAGATAGTCAGAATGAAGGGGGATGGGTAATCCAGATTTGATTTACTTGTTTTGCATATCACCATAATGTTTTGAAATACTATGTTTTAACCATTGTGGATACAGGAGCACAGTGCATGGTTTTATAATTGTTTTAGGATACTAGTGAGGGGAAACCCCGTTCCGCGAAGCGACGTGGTCTCACTAGATATCTAAATGATTTGAGATGGTTGATTATTATTCATACCAAGCTTTATGTCTGACTCGAAGTTTTTGTTTTCCCTTAAACTCTCAGGTACTTAATTAATTTTGAATAGTTCGAGATTTAAGATTTCCAGTGTTCTTTTAGATGAATAAAGCTCCCGAAGACGTGCCGGAGGCAAGCTTGTTATTAGAGTTATTTTATTTTCACCGTGTGTTTTATTTGTAAAGGAAAATTTGTTTTAGTTTATATACTCCGATCTATCAAGGGGGCATCTTCATATGTCGCTCTTGGCATGTTTTTTATTAATTATATGTTATTTAAACATGGTCTGCGTACTGGGGTTATGTAATCAATTTGGAATATATTGAAATGGAATATGAAATTTGTTTGCTGTTTAAAATTTTCCATATTAATATGTTTCTATGTATCAATGTATCTAACGTTGCCGTATTTGGTCGCCGAGGATTAATATCTATGGATGACTGCAGCATCCGTAGCCGTTAGTTTTGGGCCTCTAAGTAGGGGGATGTTACACCAACATTATCAACGAACGTTTTATATTAAACTATGAAACTTAATTCATAAGGTATTCATTTCAATGTCCCCGCAAGTTACTATCTACCCACCCATGCAGTGAAAAGGTAAAACCGCTCATAAACTAGTTGAGCACAATTCAAAAATCAACTAATAATAAATGATAATGATTGAACATTATCATTTCCTAATAAACAAACACATCATAAATAATTATATTAACTTTAGAAAATTATTCTTTTAAATATAAAATATAATCCCAAGTAAAATTATTTCATTTACCAGTTTCAAAAACAATATTATGTCGGTTTGTCTTGTTCAACTGTTTAGAGTCCCCTATCAATAATATTAGCAACACATATTGACCAGAATCCATAAGCCACGCAATAGACCAATCAACACAACACAAAACAAATTTTTATAGTAATGACAAATACGCACTCTCATATATATAGTACACTCAACTCATAATAAGGCATTCCATTACCCTATCTATTAATGAGTTATACCACACCAAAGCCAAGGTTCTCACTTAATCTTCAGCTTTGATACCAAATGTAACGAGTGGCCTTTTTGACCCTCAAATATCGACACTAATACATCTATGATATCCACGTGCTGAGCTCCCAAGTGCCGAAAAGACAGAATGTTAGGGTTAAAAAAAGAAATAGAATAAGAAAGAAGAACACAATATCAGAATCTCATATGTGGAATGATAATATATAATATACCTAAAGAGCTTTACCAAAAAGAAACTTTTATATACATACAACCATCATAGTAAATTAACATACAATCAGCCTGGACAATTATGACAGTCTGTCCCCACAAATACTCATAGATACAAATAAGTGATGCAGCAGAAAATAAATATATGAATATGCTTGTAGGCATCCAGCAAAGTCTCCTGAAGCTCCAATGTGTTCATCATTAAATCTGGAAATATTCTTGGACTGAACTGAGCATTATAAGAAAATAACACCCGAATCAATCTAGTAAACCAGTGTGAGAAACTCAAATCACATGGATTTTTATACTTATAAAACCCTACAAAAATAAAGATATATCGTAAGAGCATGCCATATATAAACATGAACGGGTTTTTACCTTACGGTAACCAAATCATTTCTATTAGAAAATCCAATGATATTATAATAATGTCTAGGATGTGAAATATAAATAATCTGGTAGCTGCGATGCATGTGAGTGTACATCACAATAATAATAAGTATACAAGCAAAACCAGTAAGGCGCATTCACTAACTGTGTAGGGTTCCACGAAGGTGCCCTCAGTTTTTCGAGAATGGTCCTCCTGCACAAGGATTAGAGATATCCTTCTGAAGCGTCGTACATCCGTAGCTGATGTACTATAAGATATATATAGCCGGTCATAACATAAGGCCGAGTGCACCACTCACACATGCATAACTATAGGAATCTCTAAGGTAGAGTCACCTACGCCCTTATAGGTTAGCTAAACCCCCTGGATATGCATCTTATCTTTGGTTTTAGCCATCTCTGCTAGTGAGGCTACGTCCAAAATTTCAGCACATGAGTAGCCACTCGAACAGATCTCGGAATCATGCATGGTCTATATCTCAATAGATTTCAGAATCACACATGGATTCCCATATCCTGAATAGATCACAAACAACTACATTTGTTCGAGCATCTCAATCAGATCTCAAATCTCCATAAAAATTCAAGCATCTCGAACCAACCACGAACCTCTTTCAAAGCATAGAACACATATATGGTTTTGGAGTGGTTACAGTTTCGAGTCATCTCATATAAGTACATTCCTCCGCTTACCAGGCTCTCCAAAACCAATCGATCGATTTTCCGTAAACTCAACTCCGGTTCTTTTTGAAATAAAAAGACAGTATATAAGAGCAAAGATCGCCTTTAGATGGATTTCCTTATCAATTGTCCAAGAAGAGCAAACGAGTTTATACTATAGTATAACATCACCGAAGATAACTGTACCATATAATCCCCGTGTTTCTTCTAGATATTCCAAGAGTAATATTTGGTCGATTTCAACAATAAATAAGAATGATCACATAAGGGAAACTAAGTCCCATATACTTTCCATAAGCAAGTAAACACAAAAGCATAAACGTCACACACACAATCCTAATCAAGTCATATAAACAACTTCAAATCCACTTTTTAATTAATTTTCCTTTATTAATTAAAACTTCTTTTGTTAGTAAAATTCCTTTTTATCTAATAAAACTTATTTCATTAATTAAAACTTCCTTTATTGATTAATATTTAATTAAAACTTCACTATTCATTTCTATAACATCCCGTATTTGGAGGTCAAAAGCTAAGCGCTACAGATGCTGTAGTCATCTATAGTATTAACTTCTGGTGGAAAAATACGGCAATGCTAATGGTATTCATAATATCAGAAGTACTTGAATGCGAACAAAATCACAGATTTCAAAAATAACATTTTACTGATTACATTTCGAACAAATTCATATTCAAATTACATAATCCCATGTCTGTTTCCCAAGTAAAGTTCAATTATAATCATTACAAAACTACGCCAAGAGCGACATAAGACGATGCCCCCTTGGTTGATCAGAGAAATATAGTCATATCTGACTTAATATACACAGTACAAAAAAAGAACAGAATAATATGTATTCCTAATTAACTATCAGTCAGCCACCTGCTCGTCTTCGGAAGCTTTATTCGCCAAAATATCAAAAACTGAAAACCTTAACCCTCAGCCTACTCAAATAAATTTTGAGCACCCGAGAGTTTAAGGGGAAACAAAAAACTACGAGTCAGACATAAAGCCTAGTGTGAATAATTCTATTACATCTCGGTTTACTAATATTAAGTAAGACCATGCCGCTTAACGGAACGGTTTCCCCTCATTGATATCCTTTCAAAACACACACACACACACACACATATATATATATATTGCAACTCCTTTCCTGCAACCAAACTGGTTAATCAAACTGATTATATCAAAATAGTAATTTTCTTTATGCTAATAAATGGACTATCTCCCGTAAAACAGGTAATATGTGAACTAACTGCCCACAACAAAATAGCAATATCCTTTATGCTAATAAATTGACTATCTGTCCATAAAACAAGTAATTATGTGAGCTATCTGCCCATAACAAGATAGCAAGGTCCGTTATGCTAACAAAAGGACTAACTGTCCGGAAAACAATAGCAAGGTGCGTTATGCTACAAATGGACAACTGTCCATAAAATCGGGCTGACTGCCCGCAAACTGGACTAACTGTCCGAATCAAAATGGACTACTGTCCAAATTTTTCCTTAGGGCTAATTTTCCTAGAAAACCTTTTCAAAATGATTTAGTCCTTCAAATCATATATATACAAGGAAAATATATCTTTAGCTTTACTCTAAGCTATTTTTCCATGATATATATATACTTTACTCAAAATAACGTTGATGAATTTTAATGAGGATTAACTATCCTTCCAAAATAAGTTAAAGTTCTTTTTAACTTGAAATACTTAGGCTATATTACCTATTCAATACATTCGAAACCTTTGTTTAAAACCTTTAAACAATTCTTTCGAAACCCTTAAAGGTAACCCCTTCGAAACCATTGAAAGCAACTCTTTCGAAACTAATAAAAGTCTTTCTTTCGAAAGCTTTAAAACATTAGACATCCTCCTTTAAAACCTTTTAAACCTTGCTTTTCGAAAACCTAGGAATAACCTTCCTTTTCAACTTTGTCGAAACCCTAGGGAACCACCCTGTTACCCGAAGATTTGACCAGGCAACTAGGCACTCGGCACTTTCATACCGTTCGGCATTAAGAGTCGTTCGGTATTGTATATCGTCCGACATTAAGTGACGTTCGGCATCTATGGCCGTTCGGCATTCGAGAGTGTTCGGCATTCGAGAGCGTTCGGCACTCAAAGAGCGTTCGGTATTTAGGAATGTTTGGCACTCAAAGAGCGTTCGGTATTCAGGAACGTTCGGCATACATAGAGCGTTCGGCATACGTGGACTGTTCGGCATGGCAGGGTCATTCGGCACTTCATGCTGCTGGGCATCCACACCTCATTCGGCACTCCATACTGCTCGGCATCCACACCTCATTCGACACTCCATACTGCTCGGTATCCACACCTCGTTCGGCACTCAACCTAGTTCGGCATAAATCTCGATCGACATAAATCTCAATCGTTCGGCATCCAGAGGTGTTCGGCATTTAGAGTTGTTCGGCATGATGTTCGACATCCAGAGGTGTTCGACATTCATCCAATCTCGATCGGCTTCGACTATTGCTCGGCCTGCACTCTCCACTCAGCACATCACTTCGTTCGGCATGACGATATCGTTCGGCATCACTTCGTTCGGCATCTATGGTTCGGCACACAGAGCTCACTCTTTTTGGGCCGAGGTATTTAGCTGCTAGGCCCACCAGGGAAGTCCAACCCATCTTTTTCTATAAATAGAGAAGCAGGGGCACAATGAAAAGAACCTCTTTTGGAAGAACATTGGGGAGACTCTACCGCTTTCAAGACTCGTTCTTTTTACTTAGCAACTATATTTGAGTAGTTGGTGTACAGATTGTATCTGTAATCAGTGATCAAGTAAAGCAATAAAAGATTAACCTCAAAGTGGACGTAGGCAGTTACGCCAAACCACTATAAATCCGGTGTTCTCGTCTTTGCATACGATTTAGCATACTGTTCTCTGTTTAAATTTACTTTCCTCATTTATCTCTCTACATAATCTTTCTCAATGGGGTTAGTGACCAATTTTGGTGCTAACACTTTGATGCTTTCACTGAGAATCGAATTCTCAGACCTCAAGGATCTGCTTTGAAGCTACTGGATTGAATAAATCCCCCGAAGAAGATCCGAGTCATTCATAGGACGTTCGTTGATTCTACTTAGAGTTCCTTCCAATAACTCTACAATGGGAAGACCACGCACTAGATCAGCCTCTCATAACGTGGACGCCCATGAGACCGCTAGCGTACAGCAAGTAGGACCTAGCAATCAGCAAGCAAATCTGGGTGTAGGGATTACCGCCCAGCTCCAAATGCAAGTTGTCACCAGAATAGAGTTCAACGACTTGATGAGACTTCTTATCAACTTCTTACAACAAGCTTGCACACCGTTTCACCCCAACAACAATGTTACAAGCCCGACACTTTCTAATTATACCAATTTTTAGTTTATAACATCACATTGTAGTTTTTGCACTGCACTTGTTCAACATCCCACATCTATGGATCCTACATATATCCAGCATCCCGCAATTCTTGCATATACCAATTTCTGTACCGCACCTCCTGCATTTACAGTTAGATTTCAGTATTCTGTATATTGTACTTATTGCATTCTGCACTTTAAGTCACTTCATTAATAAGGCATTACACCCTGTTTTAACCCTCGACTCATTTTATACAGTAGCCATTAGTTCAATGTATCAGTAAACCTCATAGCTTACAGTTACTAAACAGTCTGGTTCAAACTTGGTATACCAATAAAGTCAGTTACTAAACATAATTTTCATCCAGGTAACAACTATCGGGTTTGAACTTGATGTATTAATGAGCTCTGTCTATATGTTTCATTATGACTAAAAAGTTTCTCAACACGTTATCATACTAACTGATTTCAATCATGCATACATTTCCTAAACTAAAAAACTTAACTAAGCCAGTTTTTAGACAATCAAACTTATTTATGTTAACAATGAAGTTAGTTACTAAGCAGTCCGGTTTGAAATTGATGTATCAATGAGATCTGTTTCTATGTTTCATCATAACTAAAACATTTCTCAACACATTGTCACAATAGCTTATTTCTATCATGCATTCATTTCCTAAACTAGCACCAAATTTACATATGTACAGACATTCAAACGTAAAATTTTATAGTGGAAATATACATCTTCGAAAAGCCAAAATAGTATAATTTTGTAGAAAAAAGTATAATTTCAGAAAAAACATTTTGGTATGCGCTGTACTAAGCCAACATCAGTTATAACAACCGATATAGTGTATATTTTAAAGAAAAACATTTGATTTTGAGATATTTTTTTTACAATACGCTCACTTATAATCAGTTTTTCCATCTTTTATGTCAACATAAATTTAAGTCTAAATGAAAATGGTGATGTAAAAATAGTTTTACAATTTGAAAGCTTGCAATATTTTTTCATATTAGATTCCATGCATCATAAAGGCAACTAGCAGTTTGATTAGTGATCACTTATTTGGTTTATCAAGGTAAGGATTCTAACCTTTTTTGGTTTTTGGTTAGCTACAGTTGTCTACATTTCTTCACTTGTTGAAATGAATTGCCAAGGCACAAAAGTGAGCTATATAAAAAATGAATATATAAGTAAAGGTATGTTATTAATTATAATAAAGTAGTGTAAGCTACAAAACAAACCATTAAGTGATTCTTAGATGCTACAATAACTTGTATCCTATCATCTTTTGATTTATTTCAATCAACTCTCCAAGGTAAAAAGGGACTTGAAAATTGCAAAAAATTAGTATCTTGTATCCTGTCATCTTACACTCCAGCAAAAACACAGTAATAGTAACAACAAGGAATAACAATTCATGTATAGACACAGTTACTGGTACTAATAAAAACATTAATGATAGAGTAATAGTAAGGAATACACACAGTTACTTCCACTACATATTTTCGGGTTATAAACATGGATGATCCGCTTATAGTAAGGAATAAAGCACAATTTATTGTTTTCTTTCTCAAACTGTGATTCTTAATCCACTTACATGAATGATCCACTTATATTTTCAACATAAATTGATACAGAATAGACATAGTAATAGACACATGAACTTCTCTCATTAATAAACACAATAATTTTTAACAGCTTAATCCATTTATATGTCTAATGAATTGGTTTCCTTATATTCGCAAAGGGAAGTGGATATGTCGTTTTGCTATATCAACAATTGCCCACTTTATCCTTGATAGAATGATTCATGGTTTGGCATCGCATATGTACTAGAGATAAATTTACGATAGACTACAGTCTAGGTTAATATATTGACCGCTAATAATTTGAAGTTCGAAGGGCATTCATATATTAGAAGACTTTCAAAAAAAGATAAAGAAGATGTAATCTAATGTACATATTTTGTATTTCACAAGTACGAGAAGAGAACTATACACAACAAAATAAAAGAACGAAGAAATGAATAAAAAATAAAATAGCAAAGAAATGAAATTAATTTATGGATCAACTGAAAGAAAATGTGGATGAAAATAAAAGTTAACTAAGAAAAAATACATTAGGATTTAATATATTCAATGAGGAAAAAAACTAATTCATCAAAATCAATACACAAAAAAGAGTCTTCTCGCTAACAATCAAGCCAAAGGTTCAAAACAATTCCATTTTTGGTTTATATCAACACTATGTCTATCTGCATCCTTAACTATTAGAGAGAATAAGGTTTATATTGGAATCTCAATTAATCAACATAAACATGTACCTAATTATCCACGTTGAGAAATATCTTTATTAATACTGATATCTGACTATTAGGTAATTCTACGTGATCAGCTGACAAAAATTATAATTCAACTATCTAGTTTGATATGAAACCTAAATGTGAAAACAGTAACTAACTTGTGCAAACAACTTCTTGGCCACAAGCTGCATAATAATTGCAGAGCCTACGAGTTTAAGCAAAGTTTCAGCCGGCAATTTCAACTCTCTATTCGTTTATACTAAGAAGAAGTGCATTATATAGGCAAACTGTATCTTAGTAGAAGCAGCAAATCCTAAACCAACAGCAGTTGCTAGTCCTTGTTTAACGACGGAATTTCTATTGAATTAGAAAACCGTGGAAAAATTTATAATAAAAATTTATACCACAAGCTCACGGCGTACTATCGTAGTACGTAGTGAGTACGGGTCGATCCGTAGGGAATTATTGATTTAGATTTACTATTCAATCAAATTAACCAAAGTTGAAAAGTGTGAAGCTAAAAGTGTAGAAAAAATGACAAAAAGAAAGTGATAGAAATATGACAGTAAATGACAATTTAGAGATAATTCCACTCTCTAGATCATATAGTTCAACAAATTATGAAATTATGATCTCTCTTTTTTGGTCATAAGTGAATTTAAATGATGTGTTTATCATAAGTATGGCTCATTTGTGCTATTAATTAGCTCAACACAAGCCATCAAACTATAACACAACCTTTAAACCACTTTTAATTCTCATGAAAATTAACAAGAAGTTGAAAATGAAATCTATTTTAAGCATGGCCTATTAACTATTGATTAGAAATATAGACCATCAAATTTTGATTTCAACATTCACTTCATTGCCATAATCATATGTAGATGAAGAGGCAATTTGTGATTCATATGACTAAGCATAGCCTATTTGTTTTGAACAACATAGGATATCAAACTCAATACCAAACACAAAATTACATAAACATCAACTTTCCATAAAGCACAAAAAGAGAGCAAAGATTATCAAATCATTGAAGCTACATGATTAGAGGCTTCATTACCCCTAAATTGAAGGGATTAGCCTCTCATTTCTGTTATCATATCAACATAAGTAGCATGCAACATTAAAGAAAAACAAGAGGAAAAACAAGAGCAAAAGGAAAGAAGAACTATTCTACTTGCATAAAATAAAAGGGATCTACACTATTACATAAGAGGAGAAGCATGTAAATAACATAGAACACATTAACATTTCATAAAAAAAGGAAATTACATGAAATAGAAATGGCTAAGTAGCCATGAAAAGAGAAAGAGAGCTTTCTTTTATTTTGAGCCTAAAACTAACTAAGATAGACTAAGGAAGAAGAGGGTTACAAGAAACATAAGGGGTATTTATACATGTATTAAACCTTAATTCATATTTTTAGGGAATGCCCAAACTACCCCTTAGGAAGTGCGGTGGCCAAGTAACCATTAGCATCCAATAATCATCCATTAAGTGTGCATGAAGATTTAATGGCCTTTTAGCATGTGCATTAGATCCTAAGTCTACATTAAGGTAGGTGGGTAAGTGGGGTCCTCCATGATCATCATTTTGACTTATTTCCATCTTCATTTGTTCTCTTCACTCTTGTGCATGCATATATCATCATAAAACCACTTGTAAAATTCACTAAATTTCCTACAAAACAACATAGAAAATTCCAAGTAAATTTTCACAGTTTAATAAATGCACAAAAATGACCATTTTACCCCTATATGAAGATGCATGTGTGACAATTTGAAAATAATTTAATTTTTTGGTTTAAACAAGTTAAAGTACTTAATATGATCATTTATTTAATTTAAATAGATTAAATACAGTGGTAAAAATATGCACATTTACGTGCACATCAAATACCCCAACACTTATCTTTTTATTCATCCTCGAATAAAGAAAAACTAAGATAAATCCGTTTTCATGGGGAGCACGATTGCATTGAGCGTATACAACAAGCTGTTAATCCTCTGGGTGTCCCCAATAGGACGAGTGTTGTTTCGTGAGGGTTTTCAGCGGATACTACCCACAAAATCCAAATGCAAGGTGAAAATATTTACAAAATGCAAAATTTATTTACAATGGGATGAATGCAAGTTTATGAAAATATTTACAAATGAAAGATTTACTTTTAAATAGACACAAATAAGTTAAATATAAGTTTTGGTCATTATTTTGAAAATTTAAGTCATTTACTCGTCAAAATTTCCAACAAAAATCAAGTTATATAACAAATAGACAATAGTTTAACTCGTTGTTTCAGTTGATAACAAAGTGTAACCATGAAATAAATCCTTAGTTGATTATCAAAGTGATATTTTCATTTCTTTTCAACAACATGTCAAATCAAATAAGTTAAAATAGTGCTTGGATTTCATTTGCTTACTCTCTCTATTTTTTTTAAGAAATTTTTATTGATATTTACAATATTTACATATGCCTAACTCAGGTAAACTCAGGCCAGATATATTACCCGTGCACTACCGTGCGGACTTATGTGAGGGGAATACAGAACATGGCGAGTGAACACTTATTGACTGTAGGCGTTATTAGTAAAATAAGTTTTATATATACACACCTAACTCAGATAAACTGAGGCCAGATATACCGATCATGCACCGCCTTTCGGGCTTATGTGAGAATGGTACAGAGCATGGCGAGTGAACACACGAATGTGAACATATGACTCTAGGTGTTTATTAAAAAATATAAACTTATATACAAGAAATTTGTATTTTTTTAGAAGAGAGAGTTTCGCACTATCATCTTAGCACCATTTAACTTAAAAGGAAAAAAAATGTTATATCTTCACTTTAAATCAACCACTTTTCAAAACAAAGACTTTCAATTATGATGTATTTCATAATTAACACGTATGAATCTTCATATATACTAGTTAAACCATTGTTATTTGTAATCAAACTTCATTATTATTTTTGTTAAGACGAATAAATTTTCAAAAATTTCAATTTAGTAAACCAAAACCATATATTTATCCTATAGTTTTTCTTTAAAAATAAATCAAAATGCTTAAACAAAATTGTTTCTTTTGTTTTTGAGATTTTTTTTAATTTTGTAAGGAACAAGTAAAAATAAATCATGAAAAATCGAAAATGATGACGAGTCTCCCCCCATACTTGATTTTGATTGTGTCCCCACAATCAACCCAAGTGAAAGGAGAAAAAATAAAAATAAAAATGGCCTTTATTTATGTAATACCCCAAAATTTTGTGAAATATTATTTTAATGAAATAATTTAGTTTTGAAATATTTAGATTTAACTACGGAGGAATTTCTGGGATTGAATAATGTGCAAGGATATGTGTGCACGCGCACACTAGAAATGGCACAAGGAAGGATCCAAAATTCCTGAAAAAAAAAAATAGGAAAAGAAAGCATTTCAAATATGATTTTGAAATGTGAATTATTAACCCAGGTGTAGATATTTTGTTTCTGGGTCATATGGATTATTTTGAAATGAAAAGCAGAAAATATTTTATTTGAGTAAGAAAGTAAATTCTTACTTAAAGCACTGGATTTTTAACCCAGACCTAACCAAGTTATAAATATGAAATATATGTATATATATTTTTCTGTGAAGCAAGGAAAATTAAATAAATAAATATATATATATATCTATATACATGTATACTTTTCTTTGAGTAGAAATATGTTAAAGCTAAGCAAAAAATAACATCAAAATGACATGAGACACAATACAAGTAAGCATGTATGTGTAGGTAAAAAAATAGAAAAGAGGATTTCCAAAAATGAATAAATGTATAAAATATAGCTAAGTCACACTTTTAACATGACTTGAGTAAGTGGAGAGGTATTCAAAAATAGCCATTTTCTGAAAAGAAAAAAGAGGAAAGCATTGACCATAACCAACTAATGTAGCCCGGGGTATTAAGGATGGGAAATGTGAAAATACAAAATGCAAAATGCCTGAAGTTAGCCAGGACAAAAATGGAATTTTATCTTGATAAAACCCTAGTGAAAAACATTCATATAAATAAGAAGCTATGGCCAGAAAATCATTTACCCGAGATACTTAAAAATAAGAAAGGAAGAAAATATTTAAAAGGAAGGAAAAGCATTCAAGGGTTTTCTGGATCAAATAGAAGGAAGTACTTAGGTGAGTAATATCACTAAATCCATGGCATTAAGTCCTGATATGAGGCATCCAAACTTTTATGTTGTTATTTGCATATTTCTGGTTTTGCTAAACATAGTCTTATTAGATATCTTATGGATGTTCTTTGGATGGTTTTGATCTGATATGAAGTTTATTATGGATGTGCATCCCACTGTTTTATTATACTTATAAAAGCTAAGGCACAAAACCTTGAAATTATGGGAAGAGTACTTACAACTGATATAGAACTATGGCATGAAAATTTCAATAGAGAAAATAATATGAGCTGCATTATACTTTGTATAAGTGCTGAGGCTTAAGAAAAAGGAATTAGGGGTGCAATAGAGATCTTTATGTGCTGAGCCCCTAATCAAATAGCAAACCAACAAGTCAAAAATTATGATTAAGCTAGATCTTGAATCTGGTTCAACCATAGTTACTTGCAAATAATAATAACCTAACATGCCATGTCTCTATTCTCAGTTGTAAATATTCTTATATTTGATTTAAAGTCAAGACATCTGATGGCAATGTCCTTGAAAATGATTATCTGCTTGCTTTTGAAAAATATGTTTGCAAGATGTATGGGATGTTTCATGTACACAGTGACTTGTTCACCTAGCTATCTGATGATAGGATTAAACATGAATACAATTAGTAAATAAACTAGGGATGGTGAGCTAAGAAGGTTGTTGGAATGCTTGTCATATTTGAAGTATGCAAGTTGGCACATGGTTTGCTCAAGCCCTGAGATCTTTGTGCAATGATGTGAATTAGTTCATTGCAATGTGTCCCTGTGATTCCTTGATAGCAGATGAGGCTAGGATATAAATTGATAAATACAACCCATAAATGATGAAATAGGAACTTGACTATTTCCTAGATTGGTTGGAATGGAACCATGGTTGTTCCAGTGCATCTATATGCTACTGATTAATGTGCATGTTTGCATAATTATGTATGTGTACATGGTTGATTGTTGAAGTTATCATACATGCACAAAATTATCTGAAACATGGTAAAATAGTTGATTAAAGAAATTGCATAAGTAACAAGCCAGTACTCATGTATCACCTATTTTCTTAATGTTATGGATATATTGTTGTTGCTCACACCAGATCATAGATCTGACCCTTGTTTGCTCATGGCATATGGGGGTGTCCCATTTTAAAATGAGGCAGCCACTAATGCTCTTTCAGGGAATGCATGACCTAAGTAGGAAGGAAAGTTATGGCTAATGAGAAAGAATGAATGAGCATGCTAGCTAGTTTTTAATAAGAGCATAGGATGATTTATCTACATGTATTCATGAAAATTTGTGTTTTTTTAAATTTCATGTTATGTAATGAACTTGTTATGTTTGATTAAACTAGTTGTTTCTATTGAATTTTGTTATGTATTAAGGTTTGAGAACTGAAGGATTATCTGAGTTGTGAACAAGAAAATAAGCTTAAAGTATTATCTATGAGAATCTGAAAAAGAAATATATATTTGAGCAATTGTCTTACATAACCTATATTATGTATTAGTCAATCTTGAGTCATTCAAAAGCATTAAGTTTTGGGTAAAATCTGATTTTAACTTGGAGTATTCTTTTAAGTATTCAGTTGCTTTTATTTAAAATATTTTGTAAAAGAGTTCAAGTCCATTTGTGAGTTGTTTTGAGAAGTGTATATATCTTAAAAAGATTTCAAGTACTTTACAAATGAATGGCATTTCAATTGACATGGTTAGAGTGTCTGGTTGACACAGTCACAAGGGTTAACTAGCTTCAAAAGAATGGAGTCTTGGTTGATCATGTTGGTCTGTATTTTGATAGTAAAATGCATTTCATAACCCTTTGTTCTTTTAGCAAGTGTTTCACCAAAACTCTCTTTCAAATACCATAGACAAATATGCACTTTGACTGGTTTGTATTATCAAACCAGGGAGCACTCTGCATTCAAGCCCTGATTCACCATAATCCAGGGATTGCACCACTTTTTAAACACTTTCAAGTCCAGTACCCTAGTCACAGAAAACTTAGAAACTGGTATGCAAGTGATTAACACATTGAGGCCTGGTTTGCACAAATAAAACACAGAAAACACTTTGCCTAAGACACCAAATTCTGGACTTTCAAGTCCAGTAAATCAATCTTGTATTGATCTTCTGGTTAAGATAACTTTAAGATTACTGAGTAGAAGTGACTTAGGGATATATATATATATATATATATTAACACATAGTGTGTCTTATTGATTGAGTCAAAGAACAGATGAGTTTCAAAGAAAACCATAAGTTGAAAATGATAAATATAGATATCATTTTCTGGCCTTAATCAAACATCAAGCATTTGAACTATACTATGAAAAGGCCATGTATTCTAAGATTGTCTTGCCAAGATATATTATTAGTAAATCATAGTTAGAATGATCAAAATCATTAAGAATAGATATGAGTAGGATCTACTCATATATTACAAATATCAAAAAGAATATGGAAATTAACTATGTGTAGATTGATTCAAATTCAAATCAAACAGAATATGCTCTTGTTTACCATAACTCTGATTTAAACAAGAGGGACACATGCATCCTCATATGCATGTGCATATCTTTATGAATACAATGATATATTTATATTACTAGAAATTTGGATCCTGGATAATTGATTGAAAAGAAAAATGACTCTGAGAATTTAAATTAAGTTTAAATGTGTATGTATATATTTTAAAAAAAATTCTTGAAAAATTAAGGTAAAATATTGTGGGTCTTTTCATTTGGTATCGGAGCTAGAAAATGTTTGCATTGGTTGTTGAGTGCTATAGAAATATATTATGTCTGTTTATTTTAGATGAAATAATTTAGATAGGAAAATACTAATTATAGAGAATACTCACAGTATACTAATCCCATCTGCCCATAACCTAGTTATCAAACCATGGTAGGAAGGGGATCTCATCACAATGCAGGAACAAGTGCACCACAGATGCTTGATATGCAGGAGTTTATGAGGGTTTTAAGGGATGGAATTGGGCATAGGCCTGAGAATCCACATGAGGAACTTTCAAAACTATTAAAGACTTATACAAACTTGGGAGGCAAGAGTTTTGAAGGGACTGAGAGTGTGATGGAAATTCAAGCATGGTTGAGAACACTGGATAGGATTTTCAATGACATGCAGCTTGATGATCAAAGGAAGAGGCAAGTGGCTTCAAGACAGTTGAAAGGAGTAGCTTTAGGCTGGTGGGAGGTGATCATAGCTGGGAGGATTGAAAATGAAATCACTTGGAATCAATTCAAGGAGATGTTGGAGGCAAGGTTTGTACCAGCATCAGCTAAAACCACATTACTTGAAGAGTTTATTAGACTCAGACAAGGAAATTTGAATGTCACTGAGTATACTCAAAAATTTGAGGGATTATCCAAATATGGAGCAATGCTAGTGGCTGATGAAGCATCCAAAAATGATAGGTATATTAAAGGTTTGAACCCAGGACTTAGCAGGGCCATGTTACCATATGTTGATAAGACTTTTGATCAAGTAATAGATCTGGCTTTGAAATTTGAGCAGCATGACAAGGAAAGAGAGAAGTATAGAAATTTTAAGAACAACAATAACAAGAAGAATAAGGGAAGATACCACCCTTATTACAAGAAGAAAGAGGAAACAGATAACAAAAATGCCAGTGACGCCAAGGCCAATGATGCTAAGAAGAAATTGGTTTGCCATCATTGTGGAAAGGAGGGACACATCAAACCAAGGTGCCCAGAATTAAAAGGAGGAGCCTTCAAGTGCTACCTATGTGGGAAAGAGGGGCATATGAAGAGAAATTGTCCTGAGTACAAACAGCAAGGAAAATTGGCAAATCTGGAAGGCAAAAGCAAATCCACAGTGGAGACTAGTGTTGAAAATCATGGTCAAGTGGAAGGTACACTACTTATCTGTACCATACCCATAGCAGTAGTATATGATACTGGGGAAACTCATTCTCTAATTTCTTATGAAATAGTTAAAATGCTAAAACTAAACTGCATATTGGTTGAAACACCATTGCTTGTACAAAGTCCATTGGGGAGTTCTAGTGTTTTAAATATGATTTGTGTGGATGTGGAATTAAACATAGGAGGAAATATTTTTATTTCCAATTTATATGTTTTAAACTACCCAAATATATGTGTTATATTGGGGGTAGACTGGTTAAGGCAATTTAAAGCCATAATTAATTTAGATTCATCCACCATATCATTGCAAGACCTTAGAGGCCAGAGAATCACAATTTTATGTGAAGTAACTAAAGAAAGAAAATTATATCATTTAATTGACTTGGAAAAGGATTTCAGTGAACCTTCCATTGAAGAAATTCCCATAGTCAATGAATATTTGGATGTGTTTGGGGAGGTTAAGGGTGTTCCACACCATAGACCAGTGGAGTTTCAAATCAATCTCATTCCAGGAGCAAGCCCAATAATTAAGAAACCCACCAGAATGGGGCCAAGTGAACTGAAGGAGTTGAAAAACCAGTTAGAGGAATTAGAAGGTAAAGGGTTTATAAGGCCAAGCAACTCATGCTGGGGTGCTTCAGTAGTGTTTGTAAGGAAGCATGATGGTACTTTGAGGATGTGCATAGATTACAGGGAGTTAAATAAGGTTACCATCAAGAATAAATACCCACTGCCTAGGATTGATGATCTTTTTGATCAACTCAGTGGAGCTAAAATATTCTCTAGATTAGACTTAGCGTCTGGGTTCCATCAGATGAAAGTTGAAGACTCAAGTGTTAAGTACACTGCATTTAACACTAGGTATGGTTTATATGCATTTATGGTTATGCCATTTGGGTTGACAAATGCCCCCTCATATTTTGTAGATTTAATGAATAGGATATTCAGGGATTATCTGGACAAGCTTGTGCTAATTTTTATTGATGATATTTTAATTTATTCCAAAACAGTAGAAGAGCATGAAAATCATTTGCATCTGGTTTTGTCTAGATTGAGGGAAAAAGATTTAAAGGCAAAATTTTCAAAATGTGCATTATGGAAAGAGGAGGTACATTTTCTTGGTCATGTCATTTCTGCTAAAGGAATTTCTGTGAACCCCAACAAAGTTGTAGCTATCCAAGCATGAAAGAGACCTAGCACAGTGAGTGAAGTTAGATCATTCATGGGGATGGCAGGATATTATAGGAGATTCATAAAAGATTTTTCCAAAAATGTCATCACCACTTACTAATTTAACCATAAAGAATCAAGCATTTGTATGGACTGAAAAATGTGAACAAGCTTTTATCAAGATAAAAGAAGCTTTAGTTAATGCACCAGTATTAAGGGTACCTGAAGGAGATGAGGATTTAATTGTGTACATTGATGCAAGTGGTTCTGGGCTAGGAGCTGTGTTGATGCAGCAAGATCAAGTAATAGCCTATGCATCCAGACAATTAAAACCACATGAAACAAAATATGCAACCCATGATCTTGAGTTAGCAGCAGTGGTGTATGCATTGAAGCTTTGGAGACACTACTTATTAGGTGCCAAATTTAATTTGTACACAGATCATAAGGCACTGAAATATCTTTTCTCACAAAAATATTTGAACATGAGGCAACATAGATGGGTGGAGTTTCTAGCTGCCTATGACCTAGACATACTTTATACACTAGGTAAAGCAAACAAGGTTGCAGATGCCTTGAGTAGACAACATGCTAAGGTAGCCATGTTGATGATGGAAGAATTTAAGGATTTATCTATACTTGCTGACTTAGAAATTGAAGCAAGCAGTGAGATACACATGGTGACAGCTGAAGGAGATGAGAGTAAAGGGAGACTGAGTTTAATAACCTTACAATCAGATTTAATTTTGAAGACAGGAAAAATGCAAGAACAAGACCCAGACCTATTAGAGAAGAAAATTCTCATATCAAAAGGGGAAAAAGTGATAAATTACCATATTGATAAAAATGGTTACATAAGGAACAAAAATAGAATATGTGTTCCAGAAAACATGGAGTTGAAGGAGGAAATATTAAATGAATACCATAGGAGTAAGTACTCCATACACCTAGGCAGTACAAAGATGTATCAAAATCTAAAAAGGAATTATTGGTGGAAGGGAATGAAGTCAGATGTAGCTAAACATGTTTCAAAATGTATGACTTGCCAACAAGTCAAGGCAGAGACACAAAGACCATCAGGATTGTTACAACCCCTTAGCATACCACAGTGGAAATGGGAGGATATATCTATGGATTTCATAGATGGCCTGCCTAGATCCAAAAGAGTTAACACAAGTATATGGGTAATAGTAGTCAGGTTAACTAAATTGGCACACTTTATCCCAGTGAAATCAGAGAGGAATGCACCAAAGTTGGCTCAAGTGTTCATGAAGGAAGTGGTAAGATTGCATGGCATTCCCAAAACTATTGTGAGTGATAGGGATACCATTTTCACATCAAGATTTTGGAAAAGTTTTCAAGAGGCCATGGGAAGTGAATTATGCTTAAGCAATGCATATTATCCACAATCAGATGGACAAACTGAGGTGGTGAACAAAGTTTTAGAAGACTTATTGAGGGCATGTGCACTGGATTTTGGAGGCAACTAGGAGGACCATCTCCATTTAGCTGAGTTTACATATAATAATAGTTATCAAAGCACTATAGGGATGGCACCATTTGAAGCCTTATATGGCAAGCCATGCTTATCACCTATATGTTGGGTAGAGACAGGAGAGAGAGCAGTCTTAGGGCCTGAGTATATAAAAGAGACTACAGAGAAAATTGAGCTAGTAAGGAAGAGGATGGCAGCAGCTCAAGATAGGCAGAAGAAATTTGCAGATACGAAAAGAAAGCAGGTGGAATATGAAGTGGGTGACTTTGTTTTCATCAAGGTTTCACCTATGAAAAAGGCTTTGAGATTTGGCAAGCAAGGAAAGCTCACACCAAGGTATGTTGGGCCCTATAAAATTCTGGAAAGAGTAGGCTCATTAGCATACAAATTGGAGCTGCCAGAAGAAATGAAAGCAATGCACAATGTATTCCATGTGTCACAACTTAGAAGATGGGTACATGATAAGGAAGAAATTCTGGAAAAACCTACCCAAGTCCAGATAAATCCTAATTTGGTTTATGAGACAGATCCAGTAGGGATCTTAGCTAAAGAAGAAAAGAAATTGAGAAGAAAAACTTTGAAACTGGTAAAGGTCCAGTGGAGTCTTGATCCTAATGATTGTACATGGGAGTTAGAGGACAAGATTAGGATGGATTATCCTAAGCTTTTTGCAAATTAAAGGTAATTTTAAAATTTCTGGAAAATTTAATATGTATAGTTGCTATGGTTGAATTTGTTTGCTTATGCATGTGTTTGATAAATTTTCTTGAATCAGTAGATACTTGTTATAAGTATTACAAAATTGTGAGGACACAATTCCTAAAAGGAGGGGTGAATGTAATACCCCAAAATTTTGTGAAAAATTATTTTAATGAAATAATTTAGTTTTGAAATATTTAGATTTAATTATGGAGGAATTTCTGGGATTGAATAATGTGCAAGGATATGTGTGCACGTGCACACTGGAAATGGCACAAGGAAGGATCCAAAATTCCTGAAAAAAAGGAAAAGAAAGCATTTCAAATATGATTTTGAAATGTGAATTATTAACCCAGGTGTAGATATTTTGTTTCTAGGTCATATGGATTATTTTGAAATGAAAAGCAGAAAATATTTTATTTGAGTAAGAAAGTAAATTCTTACTTAAAGCACTGGATTTTTAACCCAGACCTAACCAAGTTATAAATATGAAATATATGTATATATATTTTTTTGTGAAGCAAGGAAAATTAAATAAATATATAAATATATATATATATATCTATATACATGTATACTTTTCTTTGAGTAGAAATATGTTAAAGCTAAGCAAGAAAAATAACATCAAAATGACATGAGACACAATACAAGTAAGCATGTATGTGTAGGTAAAAAAAATAGAAAAGAGGATTTCCATAAATGAATAAATGTATAAAATATAGCTAAGTCACACTTTTAACATGACTGGAGTAAGTGGAGAGGTATTCAAAAATAACCATTTTCTAAAAAGCAAAAAGAGGAAAGCACTGACCATAACCAACTAATGTAGCCCGGGGTATTAAGGATGGGAAATGTGTAAATACAAAATGCAAAACGCCTGATGTTAGCCAGGACAAAAATGGAATTTTATCTTGATAAAACCTTAGTGAAAAACATTCATATAAATAAGAAGTTATGGCCAGAAAATCATTTACCCGAGATACTTAAAAATAAGAAAGGAAGAAAATATTTAAAAGGAAGGAAAAGCATTCAAGGGTTTTCTAGATCAAATAGAAGGAAGTACTTAGGTGAGTAATCTCACTAAATCCATGGCATTAAGTCCTGATATGAGGCAGCCAAACTTTTATGTTGTTATTTTCATATTTCTGGTTTTGCTGAACATAGTCTTATTAGATATCTTATGGATGTTCTTTGGATGGTTTTCATCTGATATGATGTTTATTATGGATGTGCATTCCACTGTTTTATTATACTTAGAAAAGCTAAGGCACAAAACCTTGAAATTATGGGAAGAGTACTTACAACTGATATAGAACTATGGCATGAAAATTTCAATAGAGAAAATAATATGAGCTGCATTATACTTTGTATAAGTGCTGAGGCTTAAGAAAAAGGAATTAGGGGTGCAATAGGGATCTTTATGTGCTGAGTCCCTAATCAATTAGCAAACCCACAAGTCAAAAATTATGATTAAGCTAGATCTTGAATCTGGTTCAACCATAGTTACTTGCAAATCATAATAACCTAACATGCCATGTCTCTATTCTCAGTTGTAAATATTATTATATTGGATTTAAAGTCAAGACATCTGATGGCAATGTCCTTGAAAATGATTATCTGCTTGCTTTTGAAAAATATGTTTGCAAGATGTATGGGATGTTTCATGTACACAGTGACTTGTTCACCTAGCCATCTGATGATAGGATTAAACATGAATACAATTAGTAAATAAACTAGGGATAATGAGCCAAGAAGGCTGCTGGAATGCTTGTCATATTTGAAGTATGCAAGTTGGCACATGGTTTGTTCAAGCCCTGAGATCTTTGTGCAATGATGTGAATTAGTTCATTGCAATGTGTCCCTGTGATTCCTTGATAGCAGATGAGGCTAGGATTTAAATTGATAAATACAACCCATAAATGATGAAATAGGAACTTGACTATTTCCTAGATTGGTTGGAATGGAACCATGGTTGTTCCAGTGCATCTATATGCTACTGATTAATGTGCATGTTTGCATAATTATGTATGTGTACATGGTTGATTGTTGAAGTTATCATACATGCACAAAATTATCTGAAACATGGTAAAATAGTTGATTAAAGAAATTGCATAAGCAACAAGCCAGTACTCATGTATCACCTATTTGCTTAATGTTATGGATATATTATTGTTGCTCACACCAGATCATAGATCTGACCCTTGTTTTCTCATGGCATATGGGGGTGTCTCATTTTAAAATGAGGCAGCCAATAATGCTCTTTCAGGGAATGCAGGACCTAAGTAGGAAGGGAAGTTATGGCTAATGAGAAAGAATGAATGAGCATGCTAGCTAGTTTTTAATAAGAGCATAGGATGATTTATCTACATGTATTCATGAAAATTTGTGTTTTTTTAAATTTCCTGTTATGTAATGAACTTGTTATGTTTGGTTAAACTAGTTGTTTATGTTGAATTTTGTTATGTATTAAGGTTTGAGAACTGAAGGATTATCTGAGTTGTGAACAAGAAAATAAGCTTAAAGTATTATCAATGAGAATCTGAAAAAGAAATATATATTTGAGCAATTGTCTTACATAACCTATATTATGTATAGGTCAATCTTGAGTCATTCAAAAGCATTAAGTTTTGGGTAAAATCTGATTTTAACTTGGAGTATTCTTTTAAGTATTCAGTTGCTTTTCATTGAAATATTTTGTAAAAGAGTTCAAGTCCATTTGTGAGTTGTTTTGAGAAGTGTATATATCTTAAAAAGGTTTCAAGTACGTTACAAATGAATGGCATTTCAATTGACATGGTTAGAGTGTCTGGTTGACACAGTCACAAGGGTTAACTAGTTTCAAAAGAATGGAGTCTTGGTTGATCATGTTGGTATGTATTTTGATAGTCTAATGCATTTCATAACCCTTTGTTCTTTTAGCAAGTGTTTCACCAAAACTCTCTTTCAAATACCATAGACAAATATGCACTTTGACTGGTTTGTATTATCAAACCAGGGAGCACTTTGCATTCAAGCCCTGGTTCACCATAATCCAGGGATTGCACCAGTTTTTAAACACTTTCAAGTCCAGTACCCTAGTCACAGAAAACTTAGAAACTGGTATGCAAGTGATTGACACATTGAGGTCTGGTTTG
This sequence comes from Allium fistulosum, assembly GCA_030737815.1. Lineage (NCBI taxonomy): Eukaryota > Viridiplantae > Streptophyta > Magnoliopsida > Asparagales > Amaryllidaceae > Allium > Allium fistulosum. Next base: position 643,279,751 of record CM060901.1, read on the forward strand.
CACAAATAAAACACAGAAAACAGTTTGCCTAAGACACCAAATTCTGGACTTTCAAGTCCAGGAAATCAATCTTGTATTGATCTTCTGGTTAAGATAACTTTAAGTTTACTGAGTAGAAGTGACTTAGGGATATATATATGTATATTAACACACAGTGTGTCTTATTGATGAGTCAAAGAACAGATGAGTTTCAAAGAAAACCATAAGTTGAAAATGATAAATATAGATATCATTTTCTGGCCTTAATCAAATATTAAGCATTTGAACTATACTATGAAAAGGCCATGTATTCTGAGATTGTCTTGCTAAGATAAATTATTAGTAAATCATAGTTAGAATGATCAAAATCATTAAGAATAGATATGAGCAAGATCTACTCATATATTACAAATATCAAAAAGAATATGGAAATTAACCATGTGTAGATTGATTCAAATTCAAATCAAACAGAATGTAACGACCCACTATTTTAGACCATTCAAATCGACAATAATCCACACATGTCTAACTTGAATAATTCAAAATAACAGATTGTAAATAAATTTGGAGCAAATGAAATCAAATACACAGAATCACAGACACAGAACATATCAGAATAACTCGCAGCGGAAATTAAAAATACCATAGTAGTTCATGAAGCTACTATAACAAACTCTCAAAACAAAATACATAATATTTGTTTGAAAACATATACAATAGAAATCTCAAATAAATAGAAGTTTATGAATACCAGAACTGAAATAGAACAACTGAACTGAAAGGAACAGATAACTAGACAAGCAGAATCTCCAGTGATTCCTAGCTCCAGAAAGAAATCCAAAGCTAAGCTGTAAATACTCAGGCTGACCCGAGCGTAAAGTAAAATACAAAACACTCGAGTCAGGACAATATATACTTATATAATGTAAACCAACTCAAGTGAACTGTAGTAGAAATGCATAATAACTCAAAGGATGTTTGGGATCGCCCATCCTTTAAGGATCAGTTAAACTATAAATTAAATACATCCCGTGGTTAAAATTTCAAAATGGTATTTTATACTTCGAAATCAAATATCATTTCAAAATTCAATATCCTTCAAAAATCCATTTCAAAATATCAAAATATCATATTTCAAAATAGTTTATATTTCGAAACAAATTACTTCATTTTAAATCACAAAAATGAAGTTAGTATATTTAATAATTAAAATTTTAAATTTCCAAAAATTTAAATTTTCAAAGTTCATTCGTTCACTTAAATTAATTAAAACAATGAAATTTCAACTTTCGCAGCATTTAGAAAATGCTACGGAAAGTCACATTTAAAACAGTTCAATTTAACAAAAGACAGCATTTAAAATGCTGTAATATGGTTACATTAGTTTCAAATAAACTTAGTTAAATTCAACCATTATAACATTTACAAAAATGCTATAATAGCCTTTAATTAAATTTAGCCATTTGATTCATTATTATCAACTACAGGTTCATTATTATCAACTACAACATTTACAAATGTTGTATTATCATTTACATTAGAATTTAATAGCATTTCAGAAATGCAGTTAACTAACTTCAAATATTCAGTATAATTTCACAAACAATTATATTTTTATATAAATCATTTTTTTACTTATAAAATCATATAATTTCACTTTTAAAACAATCATTCAAATACCCTTATATTCATGATTTTATAAAGTTAAAACTCCATTCAAAAATCAAAATTTAATAATAATTCACTTATTAAATTCCAATATTAAGTTATAAATTCATTAAATTAAATTAACTTAACACTTAAGTTTAAATTTTCAAATATAACTTAATTCCATTTTTATTTACTTAACTTAAAAATTCACTTTTAAGCCAAATTCACAAATTTCCAATTTTAGTTATATTTCAAAATTTCAACTTAAATATTCATTCATTTCACATTTTAACTTTATTAAAAAAAACATTTAATATATTATAAAATCATTTAAATTCACTTTAATCCAAATTATCATGAATTTATCACATTTCATATTTAATTTAAATTCCAATTATCACCAAATTAAAATTTCCCAAAATAACTTACATTTCTAATTTTCTAATTTTACCATTAATTTATTTCACTTATAAATTTTCAGAAAATCAATAATGCTTTACAAAAATCATTTTTATTTAGTTTAAATCAAAATATTATAATATTTACATTTCTAAAATATTAAAAAAAAATTATAAAAGATATTTTAACAACGGGTCTGTATTTCATTTTCTAGCCTAGGAAAAGTGATACGGGTAATTTATCATTTCAACCCGTATTTACAAAGATACCCAGGTTTGATCATTTCAAACCCGCAATCCCAAGTAAATGAAAATAATTGAAAATCATTCAGGCATATCATTTCAGCCCATAACGATTTTCTCCTATTCTAAAGTCCGTTCGGGTATGTATCATTCCAACCCATAGTGATTCTAATCTAAAGGGAACTTGCAGTGTGATAAACTGATAAAAATAAAAGAACAACATAATATAACAGTAACATATGATATAACAGGTGTTTAAGCATGGGTGAACATCATATAATCATAACATAGTAGTTATAACAGGATGCAATACATTTACAGATTCAAGTGGTGTCGGTTTATCAGTTATATAGGTACAGATTGTCTGGTGAGAATAACTCACCTGTATAAGCTGGAGATGACAACCAAATGCACAAATAAGGAACTTCAAAAGCACGATAACACAACAATGATTTGAGAGTGGGAGAGCCAAGGCTAATTGCCTTGTTAAATATCAAACAAAACAAAAACAAACATGAATTACAAACCAAAATATTACAAACAATGCTAGGAATAACTATACAATTCAAAGCTAGAGCTTTTGCACTTGCATTCAACCACTTATACTTCAGCTATGGCCTGGAAAGACACTGTAATGGGATTGTTTTGGATCAGGTTTGGATCAAGTTCAGGTCATATAGGGGTCGCCATAGCAATATAAAGAGGAGATGAAGGATATGTGCTTGAATTTCAAAACAAGGCAACACAACTACAAGCAACAACAAGATTTCAAGGCCTAAATGGGTTCGACCAAGGGACTATTGGGCATGGCCTGATCTGGAAGGATAAACTACAGGTGCTACAGAGGTCCAAGGCTCAGGTTATGGCTGGTGGTGGTGGTGTTTGGCCGGCCAAAGTGGAGGAGAGAGGTGGTGGAACAAGTTAGGCTAGGCTATGAACATTAAGGTGGAGTTTTGTTTATTTTTAGGTGGATCTTCTTCATCAAGGGGCATGGCCATGGCTTGGGGCTGGGCTGGAGGAGGTGTTGACCAGATGTGGTGGTGGTGGAGGAGGCCAAGGTGGAGGAGGAAGGAGGAGCTGAGCATAGAAGGTGAGAAAACAAGTGCAAAATCATAAGAAAACAAGTAGAAATTGCATAGAAAAGAAGAAATTTTTTACCAAGCTTTACTTCAGGTTAATGGCCGAATTTTTTGTGATTGAGAAGTTTAATTTTCGTGAAAATGAAGTGAGGAAGTGGCTGAAAGAATGAGAAAAGAATCGGCCAAAATTGATTACAAGTGGAGGTTGAGAAAATGAAAAGGTGGAAGGTAAAAGGACTTGGAATTTAAAAAGTTTAAAACCTTTCAAATTTCTATATTTTCTTTTCATAAGTTTAATTATCTAAAAATACATATAATTTCAGTTAAAATTCGAATATATAACAAATATACAAAATATAAATAAATAAATATTAATTATATATGATTAAAATAAGAAAATAGTATAAAATGAAAACTAGTCTAGAAAATTTGAAAATAAACAGAATAAACTTTGGAAGATTTATATGGACTTAGAAAATATTTATAAATAAATATAATAACACAAAAAATAAAATGCATTCACAAAAATAAATAAATAAATTTTAATTAAATATAATTTAAATGAAGAAAATAGCAGAAAAATGGAAACTAGCCTTTAAAAATAGAAAATAAATGCAATATATTTTGGAAAATTTTTATTATCACTTTAAAAATATTAAAAGATAAAAATATACATAAAATAAAATATTAACACATATTAAAATAAAATATAACAAAGAAAATATGATTTATATAATTTAAAATAGGCAAAATAAAACAAATTATACTCAAAATTGAAATGTACGTAACTTTTACAATTTAACTCCGTTTTCAATGAAAAGAAAAGTAGTATTCAAGTTATTACATCTATTTTCATAATAAAAGATAAAATTTAAGAATTTAAATAATTTAAATTTGAAGTTTAAAAGTCAAAGTTTGAACAGTTTGACCAGAAATTCATTTTACAGTAAAATATTCAAATTATACTAGTTTGAACTATAAATCACTTAATAATCAACATTTATATTTAAAAATGAAATATTTGAAATAAACCATTTTAAAAATAATTTAAATAAAAGAAAGTCAAATTTAAAATATATACAAAAATCTAGGGCTGTTACACTCTCCCCCACTCAAATCTTTTCGTCCTCGAAAAGGAAGGGAGCGGAGAAACAACTAGAAAGAACAATAGGTTGGAAGACATCCCGAAAGAAGGTAGGGAAGAAAATTAGCTAGGAGGGAAAGCAGGTTGAAAGAGAAGGATGAACCATTATTTTAAATTGTTGGTTAAAGAGGTAAAATATTTAAAACACTTTAAAATCCTTTAGGAAGGAAAATAACTGATCAAAATATCCTTTATATAATATTTTATCAAAATACTTTTATAACTCGATGTTTCAACAAGTTTATCCTTGTTCCTGTAGACTCTGGTAGTGCGTTGATCAGGCGCAAAACTGGAATTCTCCAGGTACTTAGTAGACCTGTTTCAACACCTAGTGAAAATACTGGGAAAACCTTTAAAAACAGATATGGAAAGTACAATCCAAACAAAAACGAATCAAATCATGGATCGCAGATACACAATGGTTACGCCTGGGTCCCCCAGGAAACATCCGTACCTTTTAAGCATTCACTGCCTTGCGAATTTCGCCATGCAACAAAACGGTGGACCGCAGGATACATAAAAATGGTTACGCCTGGATCCCCCAGGAAATATCCATACCCCTTAAGCAATCTCTGCCTTGCGGATTACGCCACTAACACGACCATAGATCGCAGATACACAATGGTTACGCCTGGATCCCCCAGGAAACATCCGTACCTTTTAAGCAATCACTGCCTTACGAATTACGCTATGCAGTCGAGTTCGTAAGACCATGGGTAACGCCATGGAATTCGAAGGACACTCGAGTATCATATCCGGAAAACCAAAATCAGAGAGAATAATATCGATAGAATGAATCCAAGATGTGGCCACAAATCGGATATCAAGCAGAAGGCACTTTCCATATCTTTACTTCGAAAATATGTATCATATAGTATCTTTTCAAATCACTTTCAAATATCGTACTTATATAATATCCATTATATATAAGATTTCACTTTCAAATTGAGTACCTTTTCAAATCTATAGTTTTCGAATCAATTTCATACTCATACAAATCAATTTTATATAAGTTCGACAACTTCCAAATCAAGTGTTTAGTAACATAAGGTTCTCAAATTTCAATTTGTTTCAATATCAGTTCAATTTCAAAATCATATACAATTTCACCGAATTATTTCTTCTCAAATTAATTATCTTTAGTTTCAACATTTCCAGAATAATAGATTTAGAAAATAAATCCAAATTTCCAAATCAATAATTTAAGTCAACCAATTCATTTCCAAAATCAAATGTTTTCAAAATCATCTTATACTTATGTAAGGTCCATCTTATATAAGGATCAAATTTTTCAAAATAAATTTCGCTGTATGAAGAGCCATATGGGATTTGAATATCTTTGCTTTTATAGGTTATATATCTTTGTAATTTAAATTGGAATTTTCTTTTAGTAAGCAAAGATATTCTAACTCGACAGCTTTCAATTTCAGCGTCAAAATATATAAATGATATTAGGATATAAGATGTACATACGTCATCATTTCGCAAAACTACATTTGATCGCTCGCTCGATCACACAAGTTCGCTTTCGAACTAGTATTGTCCATTCGACTTCCCTAATGCGGATTTCGATATGGTTTCTCGACTAGAAGCCATCAGTCTCCTTGCATAGCCATATACTACGATAGAGAATTCTAGAATCAAGCCCAAAATCCATATCAAATATTTGCCATCAAGAATCGAATGAAAATCCTAACACGAAATGGTGTAATCCACCTCGAACTTGTGTACTCAAACTTGGATCAAATTAATTATGCGAATAAAACACCATACGTACAACTTATATATTTATTCCAACTTGTTAAATATATAGTTTCATAAAGATGTTACTAAGTTAAAACATTTAAAGTAAATTTTATTCAAAATATTTTGAAGACCAAATTCTTTTCAAAGCATTTCGAATCTAAATTTCATATTAGAAAATTTTAAATTGCCTTATTCATTTACTTAACAAAACAGTTTCAACTTATTTAAATCAGATTACTTCATACTTAAACATTCAAAACAAACTTATATACTTTATCAAAATACTTTTCAAATTTCTTAGCTTTGAAAAGTTAACCTTGATTTGGAAGTACTCGAACTTCGAAATAGTTGAAGAAATCATTTTCAAATTCAAGAGTTGGAAATTAGCAACAAATCAGTAAATCAATTTTAATAGATAGGGTTATATGAAATCCAAAACTCGAGGACTGAACACCGGCTTACTTCAAATCATTTCAAATATATATATATACATATATCTTTCGAATATCAAATCATACTTCAAAATTTTGAAATCAAAATTGGTTTCGCAAAATAACTCGCGTAGCAATGCTACTGAAGTGGCCTATCCCCCACTCTGAAACTCGAAAATCAATGTCGATGATGCGTGCACTCATCACCGAAATTATTTTCCAGCGACACAAGTGAGTTCTGGACTTCCATTTACTTTGAAAACTTCTTTGAAATTCCTTCAAAATCATTAAAACCCATTAAAATCATTGAAACATTACTTATTCGGAAAAATAATTTCAATCATATTATTTATTATTTCAAAATCTTAAAACCAGTTCCAAAATGCCGGAGTTCAATCACTTAAATTCAGATTCAAAACCTTCAGTTATAAATCATTTTATATGAAAACATTTCTTATAAAATTTTCAAAATTTCAAATCCTTTCAAAACTTCAAATTCTCATTTTTTTTAAAAGGTACATAATCCTTATAAAAAACATTTCATCTTTATATAAAAATATGGCCATCCTTATCAAAATAAAAACTACGATGAATACACAATTTTCAAAAGACAATCAACCACAAACTTTCCAAGGGACGATTCAAGGATGGATTTCAAAGCAAAACAGAGATTCAAATTTAGAAGGACTCTAATCAAATAGAATTCTAATTCAAAGATAGGCTCAAACGAAGATAAGATAATTAAATTACCAAATAGAAGATGGATAAGCCTATATGAATCGCGGGCGACCTTAACTGGTCAACCGTGACTTCAGGAATATAATCGATGCGAAAATCTAAGGCAAATCGACCTTCGATTGCCAGAGATAGAATCTAAATATAGCAGAAGATAGAAAACATCGTAAACCGAGGATACAGAAATCTCCGATGAATCAATGCCAATTATAATCATTCAAAGATTTGCGGAATCGCCACCCTATAAAGGTCATACAAAGTGGAGTGATGCAATGCTCCAAAATCAAAAGAATACAATTAGGGGAGAAAGGAATGGATTTCAGAACAAGTGGGAGCGTTCCAAAATTCAAAGGAATCTTATTCGATAAGAATCCAAACGAAGATTAGAGATATATAACCTATATCGATACAGAAAAATTCCCATAAAAATTTGGAAAGACTCGAATTCATAACATACGAAAACAGAAGCATAAATATCTTTAGTTGGACAACTTTAGCTAAGCAAAAGATACAACAGAGTTTACTCAAAGCATCCTAACAAACTACTGATTTTGCCATACCCAAAATAGATCCCTATCAACAATGGATCTAGATCAATCAAGAGAGAAGTTCAAAATTTTAGAGGATCCTAATCAAATAAATTACTAACAAGGTGGATACGAAAGGAATGTAGTTTAAGAAATATTTTACTTTTAAAGCAAGGAAATTTATATCAAAATAATCTTTCAAAATTCTTTAAAAATCATTTGAAAATCATTTTATACTTCGAAAATACGTTCTCTCACAAAGAAATGATTCTGAGATTGATTTCACTCATTCTAGGGTATTTCTACCCTATCTCTAATGAGTTTTTGCTCCGCAGGCTAAGGTTTGCCTAAAACCAAAGCTCTGATACCAACTGTAACGACCCACTATTTTAGACCATTCAAATCGACAATAATCCACACATGTCTAACTTGAATAATTCAAAATAACAGATTGTAAATAAATTTGGAGCAAATGAAATCAAATACACAGAATCACAGACACAGAACATATCAGAATAACTCGCAGCGGAAATTAAAAATACCATAGTAGTTCATGAAGCTACTATAACAAACTCTCAAAACAAAATACATAATATTTGTTTGAAAACATATACAATAGAAATCTCAAATAAATAGAAGTTTATGAATACCAGAACTGAAATAGAACAACTGAACTGAAAGGAACAGATAACTAGACAAGCAGAATCTCCAGTGATTCCTAGCTCCAGAAAGAAATCCAAAGCTAAGCTGTAAATACTCAGGCTGACCCGAGCGTAAAGTAAAATACAAAACACTCGAGTCAGGACAATATATACTTATATAATGTAAACCAACTCAAGTGAACTGTAGTAGAAATGCATAATAACTCAAAGGATGTTTGGGATCGCCCATCCTTTAAGGATCAGTTAAACTATAAATTAAATACATCCCGTGGTTAAAATTTCAAAATGGTATTTTATACTTCGAAATCAAATATCATTTCAAAATTCAATATCCTTCAAAAATCCATTTCAAAATATCAAAATATCATATTTCAAAATAGTTTATATTTCGAAACAAATTACTTCATTTTAAATCACAAAAATGAAGTTAGTATATTTAATAATTAAAATTTTAAATTTCCAAAAATTTAAATTTTCAAAGTTCATTCGTTCACTTAAATTAATTAAAACAATGAAATTTCAACTTTCGCAGCATTTAGAAAATGCTACGGAAAGTCACATTTAAAACAGTTCAATTTAACAAAAGACAGCATTTAAAATGCTGTAATATGGTTACATTAGTTTCAAATAAACTTAGTTAAATTCAACCATTATAACATTTACAAAAATGCTATAATAGCCTTTAATTAAATTTAGCCATTTGATTCATTATTATCAACTACAGGTTCATTATTATCAACTACAACATTTACAAATGTTGTATTATCATTTACATTAGAATTTAATAGCATTTCAGAAATGCAGTTAACTAACTTCAAATATTCAGTATAATTTCACAAACAATTATATTTTTATATAAATCATTTTTTTTACTTATAAAATCATATAATTTCACTTTTAAAACAATCATTCAAATACCCTTATATTCATGATTTTATAAAGTTAAAACTCCATTCAAAAATCAAAATTTAATAATAATTCACTTATTAAATTCCAATATTAAGTTATAAATTCATTAAATTAAATTAACTTAACACTTAAGTTTAAATTTTCAAATATAACTTAATTCCATTTTTATTTACTTAACTTAAAAATTCACTTTTAAGCCAAATTCACAAATTTCCAATTTTAGTTATATTTCAAAATTTCAACTTAAATATTCATTCATTTCACATTTTAACTTTATTAAAAAAAACATTTAATATATTATAAAATCATTTAAATTCACTTTAATCCAAATTATCATGAATTTATCACATTTCATATTTAATTTAAATTCCAATTATCACCAAATTAAAATTTCCCAAAATAACTTACATTTCTAATTTTCTAATTTTACCATTAATTTATTTCACTTATAAATTTTCAGAAAATCAATAATGCTTTACAAAAATCATTTTTATTTAGTTTAAATCAAAATATTATAATATTTACATTTCTAAAATATTAAAAAAAAATTATAAAAGATATTTTAACAACGGGTCTGTATTTCATTTTCTAGCCTAGGAAAAGTGATACGGGTAATTTATCATTTCAACCCGTATTTACAAAGATACCCAGGTTTGATCATTTCAAACCCGCAATCCCAAGTAAATGAAAATAATTGAAAATCATTCAGGCATATCATTTCAGCCCATAACGATTTTCTCCTATTCTAAAGTCCGTTCGGGTATGTATCATTCCAACCCATAGTGATTCTAATCTAAAGGGAACTTGCAGTGTGATAAACTGATAAAAATAAAAGAACAACATAATATAACAGTAACATATGATATAACAGGTGTTTAAGCATGGGTGAACATCATATAATCATAACATAGTAGTTATAACAGGATGCAATACATTTACAGATTCAAGTGGTGTCGGTTTATCAGTTATATAGGTACAGATTGTCTGGTGAGAATAACTCACCTGTATAAGCTGGAGATGACAACCAAATGCACAAATAAGGAACTTCAAAAGCACGATAACACAACAATGATTTGAGAGTGGGAGAGCCAAGGCTAATTGCCTTGTTAAATATCAAACAAAACAAAAACAAACATGAATTACAAACCAAAATATTACAAACAATGCTAGGAATAACTATACAATTCAAAGCTAGAGCTTTTGCACTTGCATTCAACCACTTATACTTCAGCTATGGCCTGGAAAGACACTGTAATGGGATTGTTTTGGATCAGGTTTGGATCAAGTTCAGGTCATATAGGGGTCGCCATAGCAATATAAAGAGGAGATGAAGGATATGTGCTTGAATTTCAAAACAAGGCAACACAACTACAAGCAACAACAAGATTTCAAGGCCTAAATGGGTTCGACCAAGGGACTATTGGGCATGGCCTGATCTGGAAGGATAAACTACAGGTGCTACAGAGGTCCAAGGCTCAGGTTATGGCTGGTGGTGGTGGTGTTTGGCCGGCCAAAGTGGAGGAGAGAGGTGGTGGAACAAGTTAGGCTAGGCTATGAACATTAAGGTGGAGTTTTGTTTATTTTTAGGTGGATCTTCTTCATCAAGGGGCATGGCCATGGCTTGGGGCTGGGCTGGAGGAGGTGTTGACCAGATGTGGTGGTGGTGGAGGAGGCCAAGGTGGAGGAGGAAGGAGGAGCTGAGCATAGAAGGTGAGAAAACAAGTGCAAAATCATAAGAAAACAAGTAGAAATTGCATAGAAAAGAAGAAATTTTTCACCAAGCTTTACTTCAGGTTAATGGCCGAATTTTTTGTGATTGAGAAGTTTAATTTTCGTGAAAATGAAGTGAGGAAGTGGCTGAAAGAATGAGAAAAGAATCGGCCAAAATTGATTACAAGTGGAGGTTGAGAAAATGAAAAGGTGGAAGGTAAAAGGACTTGGAATTTAAAAAGTTTAAAACCTTTCAAATTTCTATATTTTCTTTTCATAAGTTTAATTATCTAAAAATACATATAATTTCAGTTAAAATTCGAATATATAACAAATATACAAAATATAAATAAATAAATATTAATTATATATGATTAAAATAAGAAAATAGTATAAAATGAAAACTAGTCTAGAAAATTTGAAAATAAACAGAATAAACTTTGGAAGATTTATATGGACTTAGAAAATATTTATAAATAAATATAATAACACAAAAAATAAAATGCATTCACAAAAATAAATAAATAAATTTTAATTAAATATAATTTAAATGAAGAAAATAGCAGAAAAATGGAAACTAGCCTTTAAAAATAGAAAATAAATGCAATATATTTTGGAAAATTTTTATTATCACTTTAAAAATATTAAAAGATAAAAATATACATAAAATAAAATATTAACACATATTAAAATAAAATATAACAAAGAAAATATGATTTATATAATTTAAAATAGGCAAAATAAAACAAATTATACTCAAAATTGAAATGTACGTAACTTTTACAATTTAACTCCGTTTTCAATGAAAAGAAAAGTAGTATTCAAGTTATTACATCTATTTTCATAATAAAAGATAAAATTTAAGAATTTAAATAATTTAAATTTGAAGTTTAAAAGTCAAAGTTTGAACAGTTTGACCAGAAATTCATTTTACAGTAAAATATTCAAATTATACTAGTTTGAACTATAAATCACTTAATAATCAACATTTATATTTAAAAATGAAATATTTGAAATAAACCATTTTAAAAATAATTTAAATAAAAGAAAGTCAAATTTAAAATATATACAAAAATCTAGGGCTGTTACACAGAATATGCTCTTGTTTACCATAACTCTGATTTAAACAAGAGGGACACATGCATCCTCATATGTATGTGCATATCTTTATGAATACACTGATATATTTATATTAGTAGAAATTTGGATCCTGGATAATTGATTGAAAAGAAAAATGACTCTGAGAATTCAAATTAAGTTTAAATGTGTATATATATATATTCAAAAAAAAATCCTTGAAAAATTAAGGTAAAATATTGAGGGTCATTTCAATTTATATGAAAATGAACGGCATTTACATGAGACCAGAAAGTATATCATCAAAAAGTGAATGAAACGGTCTTCCAGAGACCGATTCATTTGTCTCGTCAAGTATGCGAGACACAGCTCATGCGCGGAAAACCAAACCATAAAAGATTTCAAAGTTGATAGTTGGTTTGGAAAAATGAATGTCGTTTTATTAAAAATTGAATGAGTTGTTTTATTTTTGATGATTTTGGGGGTAGATAAAACAATTGATTGAAATTCAAGTTTATTTTTACCAAATTGAAATTCAAACTTATCATTGAAAACTTCTTTAGAATTATCGAATTCGAAATCAAAATGGTGATTTAACTCCTCCTCTTGAGAATTTAACAACTCATGTACAAAAAGTCTAAAAAATCGTGTTCATTGAATTCGTCTTCCTTTGTTGGATTATCAACAACTTCATTGCGTAAATCTAGTTCAAAATCCAAAGTTGTTGTATTCAAATTTTCAAAATCAAAAAAAGGAAGATCGAATTTTAAATCACGTTTCTCACTCTCAAAAGAATTGAAATCCAAGTCAACTACCAAATTTTCAACAACTTCGTTAAGATTTTCGTTTTCAATTTCAAAAGTTGTTATTTGAAAATCGACAATTTGGATAAAAGGTGGATTATCACATGACTCGTCACACAGTGAGATTTGATTTTGTTTATCACGTTGTTTCATATATGTTTCAATCAACAAATCCATGTGATCATTGTAAATTTCGTCCATTTGCCCAAAAAAAATCCAATTTATAGTTTTTAGCATGAGGATTTTCACTTTGAAATTGTTGAGAACAAAGATTTTCAACCGTAACGTGGTTAAGATTATTCCCATTGCCAAATTCGTTTGAAAAGTTATTTCCATTTTTATTTTGAATTTGAAATTCATTTTGTAGTTCGAAATGGAATTGGCATGGGTTATAATCGAAATCGTTTGAATTTTGAATTGAATTCAAATTTTGAAATCCTTGACTCGAGTTATTACACAAATATGAATTACACAAATCATTTATTATTTGATTTTGTTGTGTAGAGATTTCAAGTAGAGATGAAATGCTATTTTCGAGAGTCGAATGTTGGTCATTGTTTTGAAAACTTTGTTGTTCAAAATTCGAATTATTTATAGAATGGTTGTCGTTAAAATATCCATACGAATTTGGAGTGAAATCATATGGATTATATTGATTTTCCCAACTAAATTCAAGTGAGTAAGGAAAAGGAAACTCAGACATTTTCAAGATTTTTTTTTGGTTTTTTTATAAAGGAAAAATATTTACAAATAGAATTTATTTTTTTCAAAATGGAAAATTGATTTTTGTTTTGTATTTGGTTTTTATTTTATTTTTGTTTTTGAAAAGATCTTATATATATATATATATTTCGGATTTTTGTTTTGCTATTTTTTTTGGATTTTTGATATTTCAAAGGAAAAGGATTTTAAAATTTCAAAGAAAAAGAAAAGGAATATTTACAATTTTTTTAGTTTTGGATTTTGAATTTTTTTAAAAAATATGCATGAACTAATGCAACTAAATGAATGCAAGGGTTAATTACATATTGTTTATCCTAAGTTAACCCAAAATAGTATAATTACAAATTGTCTTAATTCAACAAGATAGTTCTCAGCCAGGTAACAGACAGGATTTATCGGTGCATCACGAATCACCGTAGCAATGCAGCCGAAGGTTTAAGTACCTTCAAAGGAACAACCACTATAATATTTACGAATCACCATAATATTTATAAATAGTTATTACTCTACCGTAGCTAGACACCAAGAAATTAAATTGTTCAAAGAAGACCACTTGTCATTATACAATTAAGTGTTATCAAAACCGTTATTATTAATCGAAATTCTAAGATGATATGCAAAGCAAAAATTAAACGTGTATTAACAATGCAACTACGAATGTATTTTGTTTTTGTTTTTGGTTTTTTGAATTTTTTTTTCAAATGCAAGTAAACAACAATGTAAGACAAACAAAAACAATAGATATATACAATGCAAGGCAAATAAAAAGAAAATTATAAATAAGCAAGCAGTTATTTTTTTTAGCAAGCTCAGCAAAGCAGGCAATTTATTTTAGCAAGCACTTCTGCTCCTTCTGCAATTCTGCTTTGGCAACCTAAAATAAAACAAGATATATACAAGATTTTTTTATATCGAGAAGAGTTAAATAGAAAATGAAAATTTAACTAACAACAACTCAACTTTTAAAACAAAACAAAACTAATAACTTCTACGCAACAATTAATAAAAGAAAACAAAATAACTCAACCTAATCCCAAAAAAAAAATCATTTAAATCAGTTTTCCCTAATAAAACAAAACAAAATAGACTTCCTAAAAAAATAAAAAATAACTCTTTTTTTTAGTGATGAAAGGATAAAATGGCAAAACAAAAGCAATCAGGTTTTATTTTTCACAAAAACAAACGCAAACTCTACTACAACCAAAATTAACAAATCAGTTTCCCCCAATTTCAAAGAAAACCAAATTCGTGTTCATTTAAATCGATTGCAGTTGTTCGAATTGTAGTGGAGGTCACGGGTTCGATGGCAAGGCGATTGGGTGAAGGCGAGTCGAGTTCAGATGTGAGTTCGATTGGGGGTTTTAAGGTGAAGGTGACTGTTCGTTGATGCGGAGGAGATCGCGGTAGTCAGCGAAGTCGAAGATGATGATGTTGGTGATTTGCGACAGAGGGCAGATTCAGGTCGACAATGGGGTGAAGCGGTTTGCAAAGGTGGTTGCTTGTGAGGGGATTGTGGTGTTTCGAATTGGTGGTGGTTTGGGATTGTTGTGGGTACTATGGGTTCGAGTGAATGGGTTTGGTCGTGAGAAGTAAATGGTGCTGCTGCTGTGGATGGCAGGTAGATGACTGGCTGATGTCTGTGGCTGTTAGTGTGGAGTGCTATGAATTGCCGATGAATTGCCAATGGCTGTTGCTGTGAATGTTTGAAGTGCGGACGAATGTCAGTGTGAAGTATGTTTGGGGTTTGAGGATGTTATAAGTGTCTAAATGATAGTGAAGGAGCAAGGAAGCAGGTTTTTGAAGTGGCAGGTGAGTTGTTGTTGGAACTGCAGTAATGCCAGAGGTGGATGTTGATTGCAGTTTTGAGGTGTTGGAGATGCACTGTGGTGGTTGTAGAAGTATAGGCAGGGGAACAAAGGCAAGTCAGTGGCAGGATATGTTGGTTGTATAGGGAAGTCTGACGATGTATGGAGTAGCAGTTGTTTTTTTTGGTGTGAATGTTGAGCGTGGAAAGACTTTGTTTTCAGGTGGTGTGCAGTACTGTCGGAAAATGGGTGGCTGTGGTGTGGCAGACAATGAAAGGAGGCAGCAAATGTTTGTTTGGAAGAAGGTGGAGGCACAGTTGTCTTGAGTTGTGGCAGTTGTATTGAGTTGGGTTGAAGTAGCAGTTAGTTTGAATGGATGGTGAACTGCAGCTTGTTGTCAGTGAAGTTGAGGGGATAGTTGTATGTCTGTGGACAGTGAATGTTGATTGTTGTATCAGTTATATCAGGTTGAGCAGGTGGTTAGTGAGTGTAGGTTGCAGTGTAGTGGATATGATTGTTTTTGAGTATGGTGACAGATTGCGGTGAGATGCTTATGCAGTAGAGTTGGAGGATTTGAAAGTTTGAATTTTTGTGGTGGCAGTTTTATTGATGGCAGTAAGCAGTATGGTGGTAGGTTTGATGTGTCGGAGTTCTGGTGAGGCGGATGAGCTGTTGTGATATGAGGAATTTGGAGATGGTCGGAGGGAATGGAAGTTGATGAATTGAGTGGAGGAGTTTGATTAATAGCAGATGGTGATAGCAAGGGATAAGATAGGTTTGTGGCAGCAAGTGAATGTGAAAGCAGTGAGTTGGGCAAGCAAGTGGGGATGAATTGGATTATGTAGAGCAGAAACAGTTAACAGTTTGGAGTTTGGGGTTTCATGCAGAGATAGTTTGATGTGGTATGTTTGTGTTGCAGTGAATGTCAGGTGGTTGTTCTCTGTATTGAATTGCTGTCAGTTATTAAAAGGGTTGGGAGTGGTGGTGGTTGAAGTGTGATGGGGTGTGCACCGAGTTTGGTGATACAATAGAGATGTTCCACAGAAATGTAGTTGAGTGTGGACAGTGAGAATTTGAAGGCAGTGCACAGAAATGTTCACAGAAATTTGAAGACAGTGAGAATGAACTACAACAGTATTTTTTTAACAAGAAAAATTGTAAACAAACATAGAAAAGACAATGTAAATGTAAATGTATGAAATGGAAATGAGATGAAATATTTCTTCTCTGTTTTTTTCTTTGAAAATGAAAATTGTAAATGCAAAATGAAAAGCAACAAATGCCAATAAACACACAAACAAATGCAAGGAACAATCACACAATTTTTTTTAAAATAAAATGCAACACACAAAACACACACAAAATAAAAATCAAAGAACAAATAATTTGAAGAATAGAAAACTAAAATCAAAGCAATTTCCCGGCAACGGCGCCAAAAACTTGTTTAACGACGGAATTTCTATCGAATTAGAAAACCGTCGAAAAATTTATAATAAAATTTATACCGCAAGCGCATGGCGTACTATCGTAGTACGTAGTGAGTACAGGTCGATCCGCATGGAATTGTTGATTTAAATTTACTATTCAATCAAATTAACCGAAGTTGAAAAGTGTGAAGCTAAAAATGTAGAAAAAATGACAAAAAGAAAGTGATAGAAATATGAGAGTTAAATGACAATTTAGAGATAATTCCACTCTCTAGATCATATAGTTCAACAAATTATGAAATTATGATCTCTCTTTTTTGGTCATAAGTGAATTTAAATGATGTGTTTATCATAAGTATGGCTCGTTTATGCTATTAATTAGCTCAACATAAGCCATCAAACTATAACGCAACCTTTAAACCACTTTTAATTCTCATGAAAAATAACAAGAAGTTGAAAATGAAATCTATTTTAAGCATGGCCTATTAACTATTGATTAGAAATATAGACCATCAAATTTTGATTTCAACATTCACTTCATTGCCATAATCATATGTAGATGAAGAGGAAATTTGTGATTCATATGACTAAGCATAGCCTATTTGTTTTGAACAACATAGGATATCAAACTCAATACCAAACACAAAATTACATAAACATCAACTTTCCATAAAGCACAAAAAGAGAGCAAAGATTATCAAATCATTGAAGCTACATGATTAGAGGCTTCATTACCCCTAAATTGAAGGGATTAGCCTCTCATTTCTGTTATCATATCAACATAAGTAGCATGCAACATTAAAGAAAAACAAGAGGAAAAACAAGAGCAAAAGGAAAGAAGAACTATTCTACTTGCATAAAATAAAAGGGATCTACACTATTACATAAGAGGAGAAGCATGTAAATAACATAGAACACTAATTAACATTTCATATAAAAAGGAAATTACATGAAATAGAAATGGCTAAGTAGCCATGAAAAGAGAAAGAGAGCTTTCTTTTATTTTGAGCCTAAAACTAACTAAGAGAGACTAAGGAAGAAGAGGGTTACAAGAAACATAAGGGGTATTTATACATGCATTAAACCTTAATTCATATTTTTAGGGAATGCCCAAACTACCCCTTAGGAAGTGCGGTGGCCAAGTAACCATTAGCATCCAATAATCATCCATTAAGTGTGCATGAAGATTTAATGGCCTTTTAGCATGTGCATTAGATCCTAAGTCTACATTAAGGTAGGTGGGTAAGTGGGGTCCTCCATGATCATCATTTTGACTTATTTCCATCTTCATTTGTTCTCTTCACTCTTGTGCATGCATATATCATCATAAAACCACTTGTAAAATTCACTAAATTTCCTACAAAACAACATAGAAAATTCCAAGTAAATTTTCACAGTTTAATAAATGCACAAAAATGACCATTTTACCCCTATATGAAGATGCATGTGTGACAATTTGAAAATAATTTAATTTTTTGGTTTAAACAAGTTAAAGTACCCAATATGATCATTTATTTAATTTAAATAGATTAAATACAGTGGTAAAAATATGCACATTTACGTGCACATCAAATACCCCAACACTTATCTTTTTATTCATCCTCGAATAAAGAAAAACTAAGATAAATCCGTTTTCATGGGGAGCACGATTGCATTGAGCGTATACAACAAGCTGTTAATCCTCTGGGTGTCCCCAATAGGACGAGTGTTGTTTCGTGAGGGTTTTCAGCGGATACTACCCACAAAATCCAAATGCAAGGTGAAAATATTTACAAAATGCAAAATTTATTTACAATGGGATGAATGCAAGTTTATGAAAATATTTACAAATAAAAGATTTACTTTTAAATAGACACAAATAAGTTAAATATAAGTTTTGGTCATTATTTTGAAAATTTAAGTCATTTACTCGTCAAAATTTCCAACAAAAATCAAGTTATATAACAAATAGACAATAGTTTAACTCGTTGTTTCAGTTGATAACAAAGTGTAACCATGAAATAAATCCTTAGTTGATTATCAAAGTGATATTTTCATTTCTTTTCAACAACATGTCAAATCAAATAAGTTAAAATAGTGCTTGGATTTCATTTGCTTACTCTCTCTATTTTTTTTAAGAAATTTTTACTGATATTTACAATATTTACATATGCCTAACTCAGGTAAACTCAGGCCAGATATATTACCCGTGCACTGCCGTGCGGACTTATGTGAGGGGAATACAGAGCATGGCGAGTGAACACTTATTGACTGTAGGCATTATTAGTAAAATAAGTTTTATATATACACACCTAACTCAGATAAACTGAGGCCAGATATACCGATCATGCACCGCCTTTCGGGCTTATGTGAGAATGGTACAGAGCATGGCGAGTGAACACACGAATGTGAACATATGACTCTAGGTGTTTATTAAAAAATATAAACTTATATACAAGAAATTTGTATTTTTTTTAGAAGAGAGAGTTTCGCACTATCATCTTAGCACCATTTAACTTGGAAGGAAAAAAAATGTTATATCTTCACTTTAAATCAACCACTTTTCAAAACAAAGACTTTCAATTACGATGTATTTCATAATTAACACGTATGAATCTTCATATATACTAGTTAAACCATTGTTATTTGTAATCAAACTTCATTATTATTTTTGTTAAGACGAATAAATTTTCAAAAATTTCAATTTAGTAAACCAAAACCATATATTTATCCTATAGTTTTTCTTTAAAAATAAATCAAAATGCTTAAACAAAATTGTTTCTTTTGTTTTTGAGATTTTTTTTAATTTTGTAAGGAACAAGTAAAAATAAATCATGAAAAATCGAAAATGATGACGAGTCTCCCCCCATACTTGATTTTGATTGTGTCCCCACATAATACACTTAACAATATTATGATACCTAAATTCTTAAAAAATGGTTAATTAATGCCATTGGGACTAGAACCCAATATATCTTGTTAGAGATGTACCATTATCCACTAACAATCTGGTAAAAAAAAGAAACGTTTGAAATATATATGCATTGAATTTGTAAAAACAGTAGAAGAAGTATAAGTCATAGGGATGTACATAAAACCCTATAATGGAATTCTAACTTCGGGAAACAAGATTGGCATTGATATCATGATGTTGTAGAAAGTGAAAGAAAAGATTTGTGGTAATTTTTCTAGCAATGAAGAAGTTGTGGATGATGTATGTCTTCTTCTATACTAACACTTCCTACACATGCAAAATAAACATATAAGCACATACCAAACTTTTCTATGACAGTTTATCTAACCGATCATATAAGCTATTGTACTTGTATATTACTAAACAATTTTGGATCTGGAAAATGGCCACTGATCGCAATCCACTCCCAACGCTTTTCCCTATTTTCTATCGCCATTGAACAATTTCACGTTAATATCCTTTGTATTCGGGAAATTTCAACAAATAAGAAAGTTCTATTTAACAACATCAACCAAATATATAAATTATTTGATTCCAATACGAAAATTAACTATATGCTTTTTTCTTGAAAAGTTGACTTCAATGAACTTGAACACTGTGACATTTACTTTGCTCTAAAGTTTATGCAATGAACACAATGACATATCTGATCTAACAATAGCTAAAAAAATTGAATGAAATACAACATACACATTATGAATATATACCAAGCACCCATGATTCAAGAGTCACCTTCAACTTTTTTACTATTTCAATTTTGCAATACGTTTTTTTGGAAACAATAGTATATCCTGAAAATGATAAAAATAGTGTGGTATGGACATGTTAACTTAGAATCCCTTATTTTACCAATTTGTCATTCAACATGGAATAGAAGATCAACAAGGCAAAGCATAGCCCTGATTTGAATTGTTTAAAACAGAAACGACAATTCACGGGAATTAACATAAAGTTTAAAAAAGAAATTCTTTCAAAAAGAAACCTAACAAAAAATAATGAGATTGTTGTGAAAAGGTACATTACCTAGAAACGTAATTTGAAAATTCATACAGTTGTACTTAGCAGATGAGAATTACCTAGATTTGTCGATTTAGGGTTTTTGACAAATCTCAAGAAAGCAAACGGGAGAAGATTGAATGAAGAATGGATCAAAGAAGTGGAGGGGAGCAGATTGATGGAGATAAGTGGCGCGAGACGGAGATAAGTAGCATGAATGGAGAAGCGAGAGGAATTTTGTTGATTTTGTTGAATGAGGGTACAAACGTAACAAGGGAGGGAAGGTAATGAAAAAACAAAATGAGTTTTTAGTATTGGCGGGCATGGGCGGAAAAATTTGGCAACGTTGAAATAAAACAAAAATAATTAAAAAGAAATGGTAAAAATAATATTCGTTGCAATCGCACTACAAACGCTACCAATAATTGCAACTAAAGGTAGGTTTTTTGGTAGTGTATCCTGTGCTGGATTAGGGTTTTTTAGGCAATATAGTGGGTTTCGAGGTGTCCGTCGAACAACCTACGGACCCCTGGGCTGGGGCTTGCTACGATCCCCGAAGGACCTTTTCCATTTGCCCTACCCCGCCTTTTCCTAGCATTTCTTAGGTGTCTTATTGTTGCGTTTAATTGTTGGACCTTATGATAGAAAATGATTTGGTAAATTCATGACATTTGATATTATCTTTAGAGTTGTATATATGTTAGGTGAATCATTCATTATTTTCATTCTATTTTTTGCAAAGTTTATGTTTTTTCTTAATTTTGAATTGTATGGAATTGTTTGGTTTTCAGCCGGCTTCTTTGATAAAGATTCGAAGGTGCACAGTCTTAAGCAGAAGCTCAATTCTGCCCTGGCTAGAGTTGCAGCATTAGAAAGTTTACTAAAAGATGCTGAAAATGTATACGAGATCATACTCTAGGATGAAACCAAAGCCTTACAACAAAAAGTTGAAGAATTAGATGGGGAGATTACTTGGCGAATTAGCGCAAAAGATACTCCCTCTGCCACCTTGGCCGTAGGTACTTTTCTAGACTAGGTGCTGCTCCCGCGTCCCTCTTCGGGGCCGACTAGGACGAAGTTTTTAACTGGAAGAATGATTTGAAAAATTATGATGAAGCTAAGTTTAATGAGCTGGAGGATCATTATAAGAAAGAATTGGGTACACCAGGCACTTGCATTTCGCCCTTCATCTCTACCGCGGAGGAGCTCTTCGGCCCTTTCTCAAGGAATACTGGAAAAATAAGGGAACACCTTTTAGGTGAGATTGAAAGAATTATAAGGTTGTCCATGGAGCATGTGAATGCCCTTGAGAATAAGGTATTCAACTTAGAATGCAAAGCTCACCCGGACTCCCTTGTTGTCTCCCGAGGTGGGATGGATATGACTTCCTTGTTAGAGCAAATTCATGATAAGAAGGTAAAGAAGGTAACGACGGACATTGATAGCAGGAGTGCAATCGATGTTTTCAAATTTTTTCTTTCTGGACTTGACCTATCTTTTTTATATAATCACGCCAATTACGAGTATGATCCGCAAGATTACGATGATACTTGGGCAGGCGCCAATTATTGTAGAATACAATAGCCTATGATTTTTGTTTGATGATAATAAACACACACATATATATATATATATATTCATTTAAATGTATTTGTTATTGTACTATTTTATTTTTCACATAATTAAATAAATATTTGTTGAATAAAATAAATAACTCAGAATTCATATTTAAACAAATATTTTATTCAAACAAATATTTTATTACAAATTCAAATATTACAAATTTGAGCTCTCACTACATTTACACATTTTCAATTACAATACAATTTCAATTACAATACAATTTCAGTTTACAATTTTCACCTCACTATATATTCACTCTCACTCGTATTTAATCTTTAACTCTGCTCCAGCCTATGTCCAACATTTAAGTTATCTGCAAAAAAACACTTACGCAATAAAATTGAAAAAGAAATATTTTGCAGTTCACAATGAAGTGTGTGTTTTGAGAATATTATTTACCTCAGTTATTTGGATTGTTCATCGTCATTTTTGTTAATTCACCTTACACGAACAACTTGTGACATGCACAGTGTATCATTGTACATGCCACAAGGTCGTGCACATCGATATACACTTGCTTGTTAAAATCGCAGGGCCGGGTGAGCACAAGGTCAAACCCAAGCAAAAGCTGGATTCAACTCAGGTGCAATACAAAACAAAACAAAACATCACAGAAGGTCAAAGGCACAGACAATGACATCAGTTTCAAGATGAACCAGACCAAAGAAGTATGAACACAGCATATAAACATTAGAGCATACACATGACAATAGTGCAGACTCAAAGTGGTGAACCAGATCAACATTTAAACTCCATATGAAAACCAAACATGCTCGAGTTTGCAAAGCATGCAGCTCAAACAAAATCAATGGTCAGTCAAGAGAATCACACATCAGTGCAGACAACCAACATGATGACAGCAACTCAACACAATAACAAGACAACCAAACAAAGAAATATGCTCGAATGTACATGGGAATGCAAGACTAATAAGTCCAGGCTAAAGCAATCAAAACAAATTGGACCAGACTCAAGTGGCTGCCACACAAAACCAGATCAGACACAAAACGCAAGACTACACAAAGACAACCATACTTCAAAAACAATCATACAAACCAACATCATGACAGTACATAAACACATGTATACATATATGCATATATATATATATATATATATGTATGTATAAATATGCATTGATGAAACAACTGTACAACTGCATCTAGATTTTAA
The DNA here is from genome assembly GCA_030737815.1 of Allium fistulosum. Taxonomy (NCBI): domain Eukaryota; kingdom Viridiplantae; phylum Streptophyta; class Magnoliopsida; order Asparagales; family Amaryllidaceae; genus Allium; species Allium fistulosum. Next base: position 643,303,544 of record CM060901.1, read on the forward strand.
AATGGCACAACTGCACAAGGAAACCAACATGAACACACTTAAACCAAACACAATGCAACAGAGGTGACAACCAGAGATTAAGGCATGTGCACTAGACAGAATGAAGTACAACCAGAGCATAACCATCACATAATTATACACATGACTCAAGACTAGAAATTACTCAACTAGACCAAAGGCAACAACAACTTAACAAGACTCCAGAGAATAGAAGTACACTCAACCAAGCAAAAATTGAGTTCAGTTTCAACATGGATATGCATTCAGACTTTCAGGTATGCAAGGGACTTCAGATCAATAAAATGACAGACTTGGGATCAGGTGAACAATGAACCACATACTAGTCTCAAATCAAGACATGTACAAGTGCAAAGCAAAATTGAACTACACAAGTACAAGTCAACATGAGTGCAACTATCCAAACATAGAAAATGCAATGTACACATGAAATAGAGGCATGAACAACTTCAAGTGCAGACGCACACACAACAAGCAATGCAATTTAACTTGAAACAAAATAAAACACCATTGAATAGTTCAAAAATTCGAATATTGTCAGCAAAGAGAACGGAACTTGCAGGTGATAACATGATAACAAGTCAGAGGTTCAACAATTTATTATCTCAAATATTCAAATGCCGAAGTCAAAGGAGTAATAAACGGAACTGACTCAAACTATTCAAGTCAAGATTTTCTAAAATAAAAATGCTGAAGTCAAATATATCTAAAATTCAAATACAAGCTGGAAGAGAACGATGAACAAGTCAAGGTAGCAAAGAACGGAGCAAAATTCATATTCATGGAATAATACATATGAGATGAACAAGGCAGAATAATCACAAGTGCTCAAGCAAAAATCGACTGGACAAGTGCAAATCAGGAAAGATTCAAAACAAAAAATACGAACGTGATTCTAGGATTTCGTTCCGTATTTAACCCAAATTCATCATCGGCAAATTCTCATTCGAGTTCAAGCAAAATCAGAGAACAAGCACCAATCCAGAACTCGAATCAAGTTCGAAAGCAAATTGAGTCAAGCATAATTGCAAATCAAAAAGGGAAAATCACATACCAGTATTCGAACTCAAGCGATCGTGAGCAATCATCAGCCAAGGAGTCGATTGACGAAGCCAATCAAAGCATAATAATCACTTCAATCGATCGATAAATCAAGCGGCTCCTCAATTTTGAAGGAAACCCTAATTACAGAAGAAAGGAAAATGAACGGCCGAACATTTCACAAGCGAAAGGGGAAGACGTTCTCCTTTTTTTTAATCTATTCGGGCTGGCTCTTGTTTATTCAATTTTGGGTTTAAGTTGTTAATAATAGGGTTTTGATATTTTAGTTATTTTTATTTGTTTTCGTTTATTTTTATCGTGTAATTTTCTTTTTAAAATTTTGTAAATTCTAGTTATGTAATTAGGTACAAACTACGGTGCGTAATTCGAGAATTTGCAACTCAGTGGCTGAGTTGTGGTAGGGTTTTGAGCTTAGAGTTAGGTTAGTCAAGTTAGCGGGTGTCGCAAGTTTACGTGTGTAAGCGTCCAACTACTTAGTTTCTAGTAGAAACCTTAGGGGCAGCACGTAGGCAGGTTATTGCCGAAGCTGGGTAAATTTGTGTGTGATTTCTACTGAATTTGTTTTTGTTATTATTTTAATTTCCGCATTAATTTTTATTATTATTAGTATCACCCTATTCACCCTTCCTCTAGGGTGAAAACGATCCTACAAGTGGTATCAGAGCAAGGAACAAAAACCAATTTTTGTTTTAAAAATTTGATTTTTTAAAATGGCTTCTTTTAATAATGCTTTTGCCGAGGTTCAGTCCATAGTTTAGACCAACCATGTTCAACGGTGAATATGCTTATTGGAAAAATTGAATGAAATTTTTTCTGAAAACCATAAATGCATGGAATATTGTTGAAATGGGATATAGGACACCAACAATAATGATAGATAATCAAGAAGTTGAAAAACCTATGGATCAATTGACGGATCTTGAAAATAAATTGCAAAATACTAATGCTAAAGCTATGAATTCTATTATTTGTTCATTAGATCAAATTGAATTTAATCGTGTCTCACATTGTCTAACTGCGTAGGAAATTTGGCACACACTTGAAGTGACTCATGAAGGAACCTTCCAAGTTAAAGAATCTCGCCTTGCCATGCTTAGTAGTGAGTATGAGAACTTCACAATGGCAAAGGATGAAAGTGTCAAAGAAATGTATGGACGACTTTCTAATCTCGTATACAAATCAAAATTCCTTGGAAGACCATACACAGAACTGGAAATAGTCCGAAAAATCCTCAGAATTCTTCCATGAAATTTTGAAGCAAAAGTGAATTCCATTTAAGAATCAAAGGATATGAAACAAATTAAAGTTGAAGAACTCATCGGAAATCTCACCACTTATGAGCTAGAAATCAAATTCAAGGAAGAACATGAAGGAGGTGATACACGAAAGAAATCAATAGCTCTCAAAGGAACAACGAAATGTGAAGAAGAAGATGATGATGATGATGGAGCAGCTGAATTGGTACTAATAATAAAGAGATTCAAATGGTGGAACCGCAAATATGAAAATCCTGCCCTAAATCAACAACTGAAAAACAGAATCGTCAAAGTTCTAGACAACTCATAAGTACAGAAGATCATTTGTCACAACTACAATAAACCTGGTCATATCAAGCCAAATTGTCCTCAAAATCAATTCAGCAAAAGAAAGAACTCGAAAAGGAGAAGTTTTGCAGCTACTTGGGATGAAAGTGATAATAGCACTGGCAGTGAAAGTGAAAAAGCAAATTTGTGTTTTCAGGAGAAATAAGTGACAGCGATGATGTTGAGCCAAGCGAGGTATCAAAAATTACTCACTCGCAATTACTTATATATTTTCATGAAGTAAATGGCTATTTTGAACGACTTAGGAAGAAGTACGCTAAAATTGAATCACAAAGAGATTGTTTCATAGAACTAAATAAATAACTTGATCAACTAGTTCTAAACTATAGAAATAAAAGCCCTAAGTGTGATAAGTGTCCATCATTAGAAGAGGAAATAAAAAAATCAGAAACTAAATCGCTTGAAAATGAAATTCTGATTTTGAAAGAAAGTGAAAATACCAGGAGAGAAAATTCTATTAAAAAGTGCATGTTGTTATTTAATGAAAATGAATCTCTCAAGTCACAAGTCCAATAATTGTCTACAACTTTAGGAAAATTCTCCAAAGGAGAAAGATCACTAAATATGCTATTAGGGAAACAAACTATTAATACTGTTAGACAATGACTTGGGTATACTCAATCTGAAAGAGTTAGAAGTGAAACTAATCATGTTAACTCCAAGTGCACGATTTGTAGAAAAATTGGACACAATCAAAACAATTGACAGTTTAGACCCAAACACGTGAAAACCATACCGATTTGGGTTCCTGAAGGCACGAATGTAAAATCTCTTAAAATCAAACAAATCTGGGTGCAAAAAGGAACAAACATAAACTGCTTTGGTTCTACATAAACTTTTTTTTCAAAATCGTTTGTCACTAACAATCATGGACCTATAAAAATAGCTCACAAAAATCTTTCCTCGTGTAGGTGTGTTGGCAGGCTAAGGAGCAGCAAGAGTGGTACTTGGATTTTGGCTGCTCCAAGCACATGACGGACGACAAATCAAAGTTCCTTAGCATAGAGAAGTACAAAGGTGGTAGAGTCAAAATGGGCAACAAACGATGTATTATATGTTGAAAATCTGCACCATAATCAGATTTCAATCAGCCAGTCATCAACTGAAAAAATTTGAGCACCACAATTAAATTTGACAAGGATGAAAAACGTAAAGAAGTTGATCAAAAGAAATATCAAGGTATGATCGATCACTTCTTCATCTTACTGCTTCTAGGCAGTATGTTCACTGCTTGCTTGTGTACACGGTTTCAATCAAATCCAAAAGAATCTCATTTCTTAAAGCTGTAAAAGGATTATAAGGTATCTGTTGCACACACCACGATTTGGTCTATGGTATCCAACTTATGATAACTTTGATTTAAAGGGGTATTCAGATGCAGATTATGCTGGTAGTCTAGTTGATAGAAAAATTACTAGTGAATGTGTTTTATGTAGGGACATTCATTAGTTGCATCACATTCACAAAGAAAATAGCTGCATAAATTTCATTTCAACTGATTTTCAATTGGCAGACATTTTTACAAAACCCCATCTAGAAAATAGTTTTTGTCGACTGCATCTCAGTTTAGGCATTTTAGAAATTTGATTTTATATTTGGATTCGATCTTAAATGTCTATTTGACTCCCTACAAATTATTGAAAAGGAAAATAGTGACTAAAAAAATGTGATGAGTGTTGATATTAATCATACATTATGATTTGAGACAGTATATGTAGTAAATTTCTTTAAAAATTTAAACAAAATTTGTAATAACTTTGATTGGTAAAAATTCCATGACCATCTCTATTTCTATCTTATTTCTAACGACCATCACTCATCAAAATTCAATATAGTATGTCTAAATGTGGTATTTAAACAGGAAATTATTCATTTTTTTAGTTAATTAGCAATAAAATTATCCAAAAGCATTCACTCTCAATGAAAAGTCCTCACGGTTATGCATGGGTGAACTACTTGGAATCTTTGATTATGTGCTTTTATACTCATTTAAAAGTCCTCACGGTTATGCATGTATGGAACACATATCAAAATTGATTATTAAATAGGCGAGTAGATTCTAACCCCATTTAAAAGTCCTCATGGTTATGCGTGGTTAGAAGATGCTTGAAATTCATTTTTAAAAAAAATTAAGGAATACTACTAGTCTCATTTAAAAGTCCTAACGGTTATGCATGGTTAGTAAGTATTTAACAATTTCCTATCATAAATATACCACAAATGAACACGACTATATGGGTTTCTATGCCGACATCACCCCTATCACTCTAAAGTGGAATATACACGCCTAACAAAGTATTTATGATTTTTGTTTGATTTTTTACCGAAATTTAATATTTATAGTTGATTAGGTATTAATGTTGTATTAATATCTATCACTTTATCACTCTTTTCTAACAATGTTACTCTTTTGCTAATAATAAAAGAGGGAGAGAGAAGTTAAGATTTTGGCAAATAAGTTCAAATTTTCTATTTGCATATTCCCATCTAGGTTCATTGCATTTTTTATTTGCATGTTTTTTATTATTTTCATGCATATGTGAAGGGGGAGCTTTGTGGTAGGGGGAGCATTCAAATAGGGGGAGCTAATAGAATTCATCAAGATCAAATACATTTAATAGAGTCAAAATCTGAATATATGTTTGTTATCATCAAAAAGGGGAGATTGTAGAATATAATAGCCTATGTCCAGCATCTGCTCCAGCCTATGTCCAGCATCTGAGCTATCCACAAAATAAACACTGACGCAGTAAAATTGAAAAAGAAATATTTTGCAGTTCATAATGAAGTGTGTGTTTTGAAATTATTATTTGCCTCAGTTATTTGGGCTGTTCGTCGTCATTTTTTAATTCATCTTACACGAACAACTTGTGACATGCACAGTGTATCACTGTACATGCCACAAGGTCGTGCACACCGATATACACTTGCTTGTTAAAATCGTAGGGACAGGTGAGCACAAGGTCAAACCCAAGCAAAAGCTGGATTCAACTCAGGTGCAATACAAAAACAAAACATCACAGAAGGTCAAAGGCACAAACAATGACATCAGTTTCAAGATGAACTGGACCAAAGAAGTATGAACACAACATATAAACATTCGAGCATACACATGACAACAGTGCAGACTCAAAGTAGTGAACCAGATCAACATTTCAACTCCACATGAAAACCAAACATGCTCGAGTTTGCAAAGCATGCAGCTCAAACAAAATCAATGGTCAGTCAAGAGAATCACACATATCAGTGCAGACAACCAACATGATGACAACAACTCAACACAATAACAAGACAACCAAACAAAGAAATATGCTCGAATGTACATAGGAATGCAAGACTAATAAGACCAGGCTAGTGCAATCAAAACAAATTAGACCAGACTCAAGTGGCTGCAACACAAAACCAAATCAGGCCCAAAATGCAAGACTACACAAAGACAACCAGACTTCAAAAACAATCATACAGACCAACATAATGACAGTATATAAACACATGTATACATATATGCATATATATGTATACGCATGCATTGATGAAGAACCTGTACAACTGCATAACTGCATCCAGATTTTAAAATGGCACAACTGCATAAGGAAACCAACATGAACACACTTGAACCAGACACAAATGCAACAGAGGTGACAACCAGAGATTAAGGCATGTGCACCAGATAGAATGAAGTACAACCAGAGCATAACCATCACATAAATATACACATGACTCAAGACTAAAAATTACTCAACTAGACCAAAGGCAACAACAACTTAACAAGACTCCAGAGAATAGAAGTACGCTCAACCAAGCAATAATTAAGTTCAGTTTCAACATGGATATGCATTCAGACTTTCTGGTATGCAACAGACTCCGGATCAACAAAATGGCAGACTTGGGATCAGGTGAACAATAAACCACATACTAGTCTCAAATCAAGACATGTACAAGTGCAAAGCTAAATTGAACTACACAAGTACAAGTCAACATGAATGCAATTATCCAAACATAGCAAATGCAATGTACATATGAAGCAGAGGCATGGACAACTTCAAGTGCAGACAACAAGCAATGCAATTTAACTTGAAACAAAATAAACACCATTGAATATTTCAAAAATTCAAATACTATCAGCAAAGAGAATGGAACTTGCAAGTGATAACATGATAACAAGTCAGAGGTTCAACAATATATTATCTCAAAAATTCAATTGCCGAAGTCAAAGGAGTAATGAACGGAACTGACTCAAACTATTAAAGTCAAGATTTTATAAAATAAAAATGTCGAAGTCAAATATATCTGAAATTCAAATACAAGCTGGAAGAGAACGATGAACAAGTCAAGGCAGCAAAGCACGGAGCAAAATTCATATTCATGGAATAATACGTATGAGATGAACAAGTTAGAATAATAACAAGCGCTCAAGCAAAAATCGAATGGACAAGTGCAAATCACGAAAGATTCAAAACAAAAAATACGAACATGATTTTAGGGTTTCGTTCCCTATTTAACCCAAATTCATCATCGGCAAATTCTCATTCAAGTTCAAGCAAAATCAGAGAGCAAGCACCAATCCAGAACTCGAATCGAGTTCAAGCAAATTGAGTCAAGCATAATCCCAAATCAGAAAGGGAAAATCGTATACCAGTATTTGAACTCAAGCGACCGTGAGCAATCATCAGCCAAGTAGTCGATTGATGAAGCCAATCAAAGCATAATAATCACTTCAATCGATCGATAAATCAAGCGGCGCCTCAATTTTGAAGGAAACCCTAATTACAGAAGAAAGGAAAAAGAACGGCCGAACATTTCACAAGAAAAAGGGGAAGATGTTCTCATTTTTTTATCTATTTGGGCCGGCTCTTGTTTATTCAATTTGGGCTTAAGTTGTTAATAATAGGGTTTTGATATTTTAGTTATTTTTATTTGTTTTAGTTTATTTTTATTGTGTAATTTTCATTTTAAATTGTGTAAATTCTAGCTGTGTAACTAGGTACAAACTACAGGGCGTAGTTTGAGAATTCACAACTCAATGGCTGAGTTGTGGCAGGATTTTGATCTTTGAGTTAGGTTAGTCAAGTTAGCGGGTGTTGCAAGTTTACGTGTGTAAGCATCCGACTACTTAATTTCTAGTAGAAACCTTGGGGCAACACGTAGGCAGGTTATTGTCGAAGCTGGGTAAATTTATGTGTGATCTATACGGCATTTGTTTCTGTTATTATTTTAATTTCCGCATTAATTTTTATTATTATTGGTATCACCCTATTCACCCCCCACTAGGGTGAAAATGATCCTACTATGACTCACGTATGGTTTTACAACGGTATTGCACGGCCATATTGCTCTCGTTCGCTCATCAGTTGTCATTATTGAATTGAACTCCTATTCTATAACTGATGGGAAGTTCTCCTCCATGTCCGACATCGCATTCCCGCAGATCATTATGCCGTATAACGATCGTATCTAGCTCTTCTTCTGATCCCGAGTCAGATTCTTAGCATTGTTTTTGTCTTATGATGAGGTGTAACTTTGTGAATTTAATGTAACTCGTGTCATGATTTTTTTTACTTATTTTCACTTGTGAAGTAGGCATATTGAATCACACACAAAAATTTTGGTAAGTAAAAATAGAACCAAGTGACCTTGAGTAAATCTTAGTTTCTATTGTTTACCTGGCAAGACTTAGTTTCTGGAATTGCACCAAATCTGTGAGCTGTGGTACATTCCATGCATCGTTATTCCTTGCCATTTTTCAAATTAATTTCTCATGCAGTTCATGAATGCTAAACTGAGCTTTTGACATGCGTATTCTACTGCATGTGGGCATGACCTGGCCCATTGTTCAGAGTCAGGTTCACGTTAATGCACTTGGCATGGTCTGCCCCGCTATTTGAGGGCAGATAGATATTTGACTGCAAAGTCAGGTCGCGTGTTTACAACCTTTTAAATCATGCGCATGGTTTTTTGTACTGATCCTGGTTATCTAATATCCATATGTCTAGTGTGCTACATTAGCAAAACTAACATAGAGGGGTTTTTATACTGGTTTAGGCCATCCAATATCCATATATCCAGTTAGCTGGCTAAGAAACCGAGCTGCATTATATGCAGCTCTGTTTTGATTACTGGTTCGGGCAGTCTAATATCCCTACGTCTAGGATGTTTATGCTAACATAATTAACATAGAAAGGTTTTTTGTTTTTTTATACTGGTTCACACCGTCTAATATCCCTACGTTCAGCATGACTATGTTAACATAATTAACACATAAAGGTTTTTTTATATTGGTTCGGGCTTTCTAATATCCCTATGTTCAATTGACATGTTAAAGAGATTAACAAAAAGAATTTTTATACTGGTTCAGGCCGTCTAATATCCCTATGACCAGTTCATTGTGTTACTTTTTTTTATAATAATTACAATGCTTATTACATAAGTTGTGCAGATTGCTCAGAACGAGCTCTGAGATTTCTAGTGCACTTGTCTTTTGTGGCTATAGTTGATGCTTCAACTTTAGTTCCTCCACTAGATTTTAAATCCATCATGCCTCCGATCTCAGCTGTTTGTCTGATATAGGTATTTCCTCTGGTTTAGGAGAGAAGCATCAAAAATTCCGGTGCTAAAAGCTAGTTTGGTTTCAATGGGGGATGGTAGCAGATCTTTCAAATCGGTGTGCATCTTAACTACTTCATCTTGCTACTTGGCCTGGATAAGGATCGACATTGAAGAGTACCACAGTTGAATTTCCCAGTTTCCGAGCAGAAGGCACAAATGTCCTTGTCAAAATGACCATACTATGGGGGGTTTTTCCAAATCCTTGTAGCACGGTACAGTGGATTCATAGATTCCGACTCTTTGTTTCATGCCATCATCAGAATCACTATCCAAATCAACAAACACCCATGTGCTTTCATCCAACTTGCAGTAATTGGTTGATAATGGAAGATGAGGATCAACTGGTAGTGGCTGTTCAACTTGATTCCATGCAACACCGATTATTGAGTCTTTCTATCAAGTAGTTAGTTGATTGATGTTAGATGGGTTAGGGATTTAATTTATGGGTCGATTTCACTGTTATCATTTCTTAGAGTGCCATTATCACTTACCTACTACATAGTCAATGCAACAGGTAACTGAAGGCAGTGAACCGTGGATGGTGGAAGAAGTTAGCTTGAGGGCGGTATTTTGGGCCATCATCTTCTTTAGCCCTTTCATCTGTTAGTTCCCTGATTTGATGAATGGTTTAATTACGGTTAGGACAGGATCTATAGGGACACTGTTTGAGGCCCTCGCCTCAGCTTGAGTTGTTAAGGCTAGAAATGGCATCTTTGAGGTTTTTGAGGTATGGAGTAATCACTTCTAAGCAGGTAGGACTGTGGGATCAGCAAGGCATGCAAAGTAAAGTATTAATAAGGCTATCAGAGATAAGAAATTAGGAACAAAGGTTCGGCTCTCCTTCAAGCACCAAAAATGTTAGTGACACGACACCTCAATTGATTAGGAAAGTAATTGTAATGTTTTTTCACAAATTTGAATCAACAAACTTAAGTTATACTAAGCTTGCCTTAAGGTAGTAATTATGTCGCTGGATGCTTACATAATTATGTAGATGCACTCCAACTGTTTGTTAGAATGTCAAACCCAATTCGCATTTGCTTAATGAGTTACAATCTAATATGATATAAGCAGATAATAGTGCATGAAAGTAAGAAGACTTAGAAATTTTATGCGGTTCAGATCCCTTTGAATTCTATGTCGATAGGTCAAGTCATTTTCTTATATCTTTTCTCCTAATACAAGTGTTTTACGAAAACAGATAGATACAATTTTCTCCTCCCCTAAAACCTAGAAAAAGATCCTTTTAATATTTCGGATTATCCCCTATTTATTGTGTAGAGGGTGTACGTAGATTGCCACCATCCTTCTTCCGCCATTGTGTTTTCGCCTTTGGATCATGCCACGTGTCTCCCATCCACATTGTTTTTTTGATGCACCTAGATTACCGATGTGTCTTTGTGGGAAGCCATTGAATTATGGTCTTTGGTGGAAAGTTTGAGAAGAAGGCGGGAACTCTTGAAATTAAAGCGGGAATATATGAAATCAGAGCGGGAAACTCGAACCTTAATGGGTCATATATTTCTGATCTGAAGAAGTGAAAGGTTTGCATACTGCATGATGCTGCGGTGCTCGCTTGATACTTAAGTGTGATCATCTAGTGCTGCTTTGGGCTTCATGGTGCATGATTTGCCGTTATAGGATGCATATACCCTTGTTTATCTAGTTTGTACTTGCTTGAGTGATATTATTTGGGATAAATAGTGTTGTGCTACCTTGCCTTAAATTGGGAGTTGGTTCAATATACGTATGAACGTGATCTGAGCTGATTGTAGTCTGAGTTGCCCTTGTTGCTAATATACCTGTGTTATTGATGAGGGTGATTGATATCTTTGTTATCTACCTATAAGTGTGGATCTACATTGGAGCGCTGTTTGAGTGGCCCTATGTACAACCCTTTGGGTTGCTTCTGATTCCGTGCGGTACTATTGAGGTAACCCTCCGTATGTGTGGTGCAGATCCACTCTTGAAGATGTTAACAAAGTATAAGTTTTGGGGACGTTGATAACGCAGTTCAATCATCCATTTATTGTGACTCGTGAATGCAGTATATCGTTGCATGTTTCTTGTGACTATGTCAAGCTTTGGTTTTAGTATCATGTATTATTGAAACTAAGGGATAGGCGCAGATCTGATATCTTTGTGGCCTTCCTTACGAGCACGGTATTGTATTTCGTTGTGAATTCTTTGGCTGTAGTTCGTTTTGTTGAGTCGGGTGTCCTGACTGCAGACTGTATGTTATACTTTGTAATCAATCTTAACGACAACAATAAGACTTTAATTAAATATCTAAACGCAATCTCATGCGTCTCACTTTCCTGATTTCTCATGCAGTATCGATCGGATCGCTTCAATTCTTTCTCCTTTTGTCTTAACCTTCATCCTAGCTTCTTACATTGCTTAGCCCATTTTTAACATAGTTTGTGAAATACGAGTGTAACAGTAATATTAGAGATTGGTTGGAATTTGAGGTTGTTGGTGGATTTTGTATGACATTTATGGAATATCATATTAAAGTGAAGATTGTTAGATTTTGGTCATACAATATTCCATATTTAAGTAGATTTTAGATATTTAAGTCAAGGTGGAATTGTGACTCAAATACATTACCTCTTTTATAGATTTTGCAGGTTTTAGAGAGTGATTAATTGCCTATTTTATTACATCGAAGAAGGCAACGAATTATTATATGGAAATTTTTTATTTTGGGAGATGAAAATAATCAATGGTTGATTAAAGAAGACATTTTATCAAAACTATTATAAATAGGCATGTATTTGGTTCACTAGATATGTGTGGGAAAAAAAGTTTTTTTCTAGGCTTTTGGGGATTGAGACATCTTCTCAATTTTGAGGCTTTCTCTTGTAATCATTTTTTGAATTAATAAAGGTTTTATTTGGCGAAATTTGTTTGTCATTGTTTTGCTTCACTTATTATCTCTTCTAAAATCGAATTGTGTAGTGTTGGTTTTGACTGTTGGAAATGGCTGAGTCGCGTACTTCGTCGCTTTCTTTAAGACGATTAATGGCTTAGCCCCAAGGTGCAAGGCTAGCTATCAACCGCTCCATCCCCAGGATAAAACAGCCTCTAAATTTGATAGATTTACTTTTGCACGATTGCAAATCATTCTGAATTTAGCACTTTCTAGTTTAATTGCTTGGAAGGATTCTGCTGAAAGAGAAATGACAGAAGAAGGAGAAGACAGAAAGTTGTCTGTTGCCTTTTCCCTTCTGCATATCTATCATTTAATATGTAGAATAGAAACTGTATGCGTCACTAAAATGAAGGACTATTAACGGATCTGAAATTATTGTCATTCATTACGAATTTTATTGCCATTAATTTTTGCAATGGCTCACTAATAATGACTTATAAATATATTACCGTGGTACAACGTCATTCATTATGAATTTTATTAACATTAACTATTTTTAAAATTAAATCACTTAAAACTCCAACAATCCCCCAGTTGAGTTATTAACAAAAACATTTCCAAGCTACTTCTAAAAATATAGGATTGTGCATAAACAAAGGTATTTTTCGATTTGAACCTTAGCATAGTGAGTAAGATTTAGAATATACTAGAGTAACACGTGGTCTTGAGCTCTACCTCTAACATCAAACCACACACTACCTTTCTAAAGTACTTTGAACTAGCCCTTTAAGTGTCTACTCACTAATTCTCCCCTTTTTAGGAATTTCGCACCCGAAATTCTAAACAAAAGTCAATAGGGTCATCCCACATGCATAACAACCATAGACTATTATATAGTTTTGAAAACCAAAATATATAACAAAAGTCAATAGGGTGAGAACTGTTATCCTATCTCTATCGGATCTTGTTATCTTTAACAACCCACCCTGAAACAGGCCTAAATCCCGACCCAAGAAAGGCCCATCGAAACTCAAACCAATTCCAAGCTGGCTGTTGGTTGGTAAAAAGAACAATACAGAGCAATTTATCTATTCATTTAGAACTCACAGTGGAAGGATAAAATATAATAGCATAAACAATACACATTTCTATTTAAAATTCCAAATGTCGCAAAACCATAACATATTTTCAACAATAACGTTACATAATCATGTTCAAAAATACATTGTCATCTTCAAATGGGTACACCAGAAAATAGCATAGATAGTCTACTACCACAAACTCCTCTTATCGGTATCTCCATCTTGATCATCGTCTTCTTCCCTAACCTATGTTGTAATGAGGAGGGAGTTGGAAAAACAATGTTTGGTAAATAGAAATCTCAAGCCTTTCTATATCAGAACTTGGGCAATATAATTTAAATAAGGACACGTCTTCCGCATTTAAACTATTTCAAAACTATTTAATACTTCATATAAGGGAAAGAGGTGGGCTGTCAAACAACCAATTAATACCTTTAATCTCTGAAGCAGGTCCTTCGTATTATCCAATTCTATAACCCATAACCATCGTTATCAATGCTACCAATGTGAGAGATAGTACCCAAGCCAATTAATACCTTTTAATGGAAAATAGGTAGACTTTGACCATTTATGTAACAACTCGCAATTCAGTGGGTCCAGATTTTTGCTAAAATGAAACCCAAGTCCACTAAAATACAGATCATTCGTTTGATATCCTACAAGGAGGAAAATATATTTGAGAACTAATGATAATAACTCACAGCGAAAATAAGAAAATATAATAGATCAATATAAATACTGACAAAAAATTAACATCTCAAATGCCAAGAGTCGCAGCCCGACAATTGCTCCAAATCAACACCAGTAACCACCCTTCTAAATCTTGTGGGTTGAATGAGCATGGGGTTAGAATAACGTTCCGGCGACCGGTAAATTATACATCCTATACATAACACTAGCTTATGCCGATTGTTCACTATTTCAAGTTATATTAGATTTTATTATTAGACGCTACAACTCCATTGCTGCGTACGAACCGTACCCGTTTACCCTATGTAGATCTATGTCTAGATAGGTAAATACAAACATACACACACACCTCAAGTCCACTAATGGACCTAGATACTATCACCACTAGTATCAATCGCTCAGCACCTCGTAAAGATCTATCGCCATTATATCACAGAGGAAATCCTGCCGTGTGCACTGACGATCTCCAGTCCACGAGAACCTAATATTTCGGGGATTTTTCACGTAGCCAATCTTATATGTACCTTAGTCTGCTTCTAATATTAAAGATTTTAGGCTCCAATGCACCACCTTGTAGAATTTAGAATCTATGAACCACCTTGTAGAATTTTGACTCTACAAACCACCTTATGGGATTTAGGCTCCATGAACCACCTTATGGAATTTGGGCTCCATGAACCACCACCCCGTCTAAGTTTTGAAGAAATCTTTGTATGGGTTAACTAGCCTTGCCCTAACAAACAAATTAACAAACAACTGTGGTGTTGCATAACCTTGTCCTTTCCGTTGACCGCAAGGGATAATGTCGAGCTCGAGAAATATGCTATTCCTACCCTAGTTTATAATACCCAAGTACGCCAGTATACATACACTTATTGGAACTCATTTTGCCTAGGCACCTAAACTTTATGTGCCCCGTTATATAAATCTGATCTCACTCATCGTCCATTTAGATTGCCTAGTGCAATCAACGCAATACCCTCATTCTAAAACTTAAAGCAGGCCTAATTTAACTATGCATGTTTTGCCTTGACATAAATATAACAGATATTTATAATTATGACAAACAATTTATAATCAAGGCAACAAGCACAGTATAGACTTTGGAGTATTCCTCTAGTACAAAATCGTACACTCATCACAGGTCCTATTGATTGGATATGTTTTTAGCATTCCAATCTAGTCTAACGACTTTCTAACATTGGTCCACTATAATTATAATAGATAACTTATAATTATTCACACCCATCATAAACGCATATTCGATGTTACTTATATACATATTTTAGACTTGTGTATACTTATTCTTTTTTTATTTTCTTTATTGCCTCAACATCTTTTATGTTTTACTTTAAGTCCTCAGTCTAACTATACGTTTATCTTTTATTTCATTAATTTCATTTATCTCCTCTTATTTCAGTCATTAATATTGTTGCTACAACATTTATTAGTTCAACCTCTGATTTCTATTCCAGTTCTTATTTCTTTTTCTTGCCTGCAATCCAGACTTACTTTTTCATTATATTAACCCTTTAGATACATTCTTATTTCAATATTCTGCCTTTGGGATTTACTATATTTTAATAAATTAGAATTAAACTTTATCAATTAATTGTTACACAATAAATTTCCATATCTTATCTAAAAGAGGTGATTTACATGGTGTTTATAAATTACTAGTAATTCTCCTTTTATTTATAAAATAGACAGTACAAAATACGGTAATCATCCCTATTTTGTACATCTCTTTCTTTTGTAAGCATATATTTATCTCTAGGCATGTCAAACATCGCACTTTTGTAAATTTAGACTTGATAATATATGGAAATTTACTTGCAACAATATAAATTCCAATAAACAAAAATATCACTAAAATCCTAAAAGTCGAAGTAACATTATTAATTAACTACGAATAAAATGAAATTCCAATTCATTACTTTAAGATTTACTAAAATACAACGTAAAACATGTAAATTATCAGTCGTAAAAGCATGTAAATTATCAATTGTAAAGCACCCAAATTATTCGAATATAGAAACTAACAATTCTAATCATTACTAATTACATAAATAAAACTAATCATTACACTTCTGTAATTATTGATACAAATTTATAGGCAAGTTTACAATCTTCAACATTTCATACATATGAATTTATTTCAGTTTAAATTCAATTCTCAGGCATTTAGGAATAAATCTACAACGATATAATCTAGTATATCTAAAAGAGGTGGTTTGCAAAATGTTTTTAAATTACAAGGAATTCTCTTTTTATTATTGAAATAGACACTACAAAATACGGTAATCATCCCTATTTTGTACACCTCTTTTTTTCTAAGCATATATTTATTCCTTATCGTTTCAAACATAACACTTCTGTAAATTTAGACTTAATAATATATGAAAATATACTTGCAACAATAAGAATTCCAATAAACTAAAATATCACTAAAATCCCAAAAGTCGAAATAACATTATTAATTAATTTCGAATAAAATGAAATTCTAATTCATTACTTTAAGGTTAACTAAAATCCGACGTAAAACATGTAAAGTATTAGTTCTAAAAACATGTAAATTATCAGTTGTAAAACATGCAAATTATCTGACATAGAAACTAACAATTCTAATCATTACGTAATTACAGAAATAAAAGTAATCATTACGCTTCTGTAATTATTGATACAAATTTATAGGCAAGTTTACAATCTTCAACATTTCATATATATAAATTTATTTCAGTTTAAGTTCAATTCCCAGGCATTTAGGAATAGATCTACAATGATATAATCTAGTATTATATAAAAATATATAATATTCCCACTCACCTTTAATTAGCGCTTCTAAATCTCTAGATTTAATCCAGATCAGACATTAATATTTGTATTCTCCACTTTTTAACTATCCTTTCGGATTCACATACTATATTTATACAGATCTCATTAGAAATTGGATTAAGAGAAGAGATTTGGATTTAGATTTAGATTTATTAATTGGAACCAGCTCTAAATGTTTACCTTTGATGTAGCTACCTGATTTGAATCTATCCTCTATCATTTTCTATTTTTTCCAAAGTGTATACGTGCAACCTATTCTATTTTTGTATACTTAAAATTTTTGAGGAGAAGAGAAAGAGACAGAGCATCTGTGCTCAATAAAAAAATAATGAGTTGAAAGCGAAGCCCTGGGTCCTAATTTATAAAGATTCAAATCAGTGCTAACCGTAGGATTTAAATGAATCAGATCAGGGCCACGCGGCCTAAACTAACTGTCTCCACCAAAAGAAGGTGAGTCGACCACCCATGGTTGACCTAGCTTTGTCACGGTCAACTATATGGTCTAATTTCCTGAAGTTTGGTTCGTATCTTTCTTTTGTTGATTTATTTCCTTCGTTAACCAATTCACATTATCTCTTACCCAATTTTCATTACTTAACGTTTAAGTAATGGTTAATTTTAACAGCGTTCAATTAGCATTAATCAATTACAAATTATTTCCTTAATTTCATACCTTTTCGTTTGAACTTCGATTTGAAAGGCTCATATATGAAAATTGATAAGAAAATCGTCACGAATCCAATAGTATAAGTTTTTCCAGCCAAATTCCAATATTTGTAAAAATTCCATTTTCATTGTTTATTATTTATTAATTAATTCTTTTTAATTAGTTATCGTAAAAACGTAAGGTGTTACATTCTCCCCCCTTAAAGGAATTTCGTCCCCAAAATTCTTAGAAAAGGGTTCAATCATATAAACCATCGCATATCCATTCTATACT
Source organism: Allium fistulosum (assembly GCA_030737815.1). Lineage (NCBI taxonomy): Eukaryota > Viridiplantae > Streptophyta > Magnoliopsida > Asparagales > Amaryllidaceae > Allium > Allium fistulosum. The sequence goes on from CM060901.1 coordinate 643,321,256, forward strand.
AACAATCACTTAGTATACAACCAATTGTGTAATAATCTATATACATGTGCATAGCGCATCACATTACATATGATATGCATGAACAAAAATTTCTAATTGGCGCCTTCATATGAATAATTTTTTTTTAAATCAATTTCAAAAATATGATGCAAACATCCTAAATATACAGGCAGTTCTACATGAATGCAACTTTTTAAAAAATCAAAACCGATTTTTATTCTAAATTTTCCCACACTTCCATAAATAGAAGTGTAGTTCAACCAATTTTTCAACCAATCCTTACCATCCAAATTCCTTGCACACCATTGCTAACATCCATATTTTAGAAAAATCCAGCTTTCTAAACCTATTTTCCTATGCTTGGAAAGGGTCTTGATGGAAAATTCCATACTTCCATCATCCTCTTATATAACCACTTTCCATTATACCTTGGGATCTACTCCTTTGCCTCCAATCATTTTTCCTACCTTCCAAGTACAGCTTGCATAAGTAACTTTTTATTTTTAAAGTTCAAAAACATTGATGTTTCAAAAATCATCTCTTTAGTTTTCCACTCACCGACAAGGTATCCTAGAAAACCTTATACAGATAAAACAGTTTCCTTGTCGCTGATCGCATCGATTTTACTACAAATACAATTATGTAGTAAAATTTACACTAATCAACTTACCGATTATTCCCCAATATCAGCATGTGGTATTTTAAAATTCCTAAAACTTTTAATCTTTCGCTTTAAAATCTATCCAAAGATATGTGTATTTTTTTCAAAGTCGTATTATTTATAATGAAAACTTTTCATAAATAAATTTTACATAAAATTTTTCCTTTTTAAAATATATGTGTAATTACATTTTATAAAAAAAATTCCACACTCTAACATCAGGTTTAGCCAACCATCTATCGTCCATAACGGACTCCACTTAATTGCACAGTAAATTTCTAGGTTCTCAAAAACTATTCTTTCTTATTAATATCAGCCGGCAAACATGTTGAATTTTAAAGTTTAGTCTTCGCGGAACAGGAACCCTGACCCGTGGCTTACCTCTCCATAATACTATCCTCTATCTTCTGAAATTTATCGTTCGAAAATTTTCTATTTTTCAGAACTTACATTTTCATTTTAAATTTATTTAGTAGTCGGTTAAATAAATCTTCTTAATTTGTTATCTTACATCGAGTTTCAAGTATTTTCTTTTTCCTTGCATTAGTTACGTGACTTTATGAAATCTCATTTTAGCATTTTCTTGAACCATAGCGGTCTACATCGAAAACACATAAAAAGGAACTTTTCCCTAAATGTAGACAACTCATAGCAGCAACTAATGCTTACAACCCACAAAAGGAGTAACTATACTGGAAGGAACAAAACACCACTAACTACTACGATAATTGGAATGGACCTTCCTAACAGACCATCCCTAAGCAAAAATCTTCAAATCTTATCCTTCCTTTCTTACTTATGATGAATAAGGTCTATTCATCTCTTCCATTCCATACCCAATTATGGAATAACCATGTCCCCTCTCATTGTAGTGGATAAGAAATAAAATCTATGCAGTCTTCATACTAAATGGCAACTAAGCTAGGGGAAATAACCTTTAACATTTCCTTTTTTGCTTCCCCAACTTAAGTCTACCAACATCTTCCATATGTATTAACCATCTCATTGCCATCTGTTACTATCTCTTCTTAATCCCATTCTTTTGATAGTCTTCCCAACCTTCGTATTTCCTTTATTCATAAGCCTCCTACAAACGTATCCCACAACTTATAGAAGTGCACTTTAATATTATCTTTAAGGTTTACACACATATCAACATAATATTCCTAGAATTTTTCTAGCGTCCTTCTCACTTTATGGGGATTTCTCGTTACTATTCCAAAAGTAGTCATAACTATCTCCTTCATAGCCTTATCCTTTTCCCCGTCTCACCTAGGCACTAACTCATATCTGCTCCACATTTAAAATTTTGGTTTAGTCTTTATCATTCTTTTTCAAAAGGTAAAACATAAAAAAAATTTGAAATATTTTAATTCCAAAACTCCTGTCTTTAAAAGTGTTACTTAGAAACTTTTATTAAATTAAAAATACCTGGTATTTTTAACTCTTTTCAAAACTTACAATTTTAATATTTTTGAATTTAACTTATTACCTAAACTTAAAGGGGAACGTTAACAATTCTAAGTTTAAAATCAAATCAGCCTTTTCTTTTTTAAAGACCTTTTTAACATTTATTAAAAATTTGAGATTTTTAATTCAACCATTTATTTAGTTTTTCTTTCGAGAACTTATTCATTTCACCAAACCATTTCTTTCAAAAATAGAATTTACAACGTTTCTAAAACATCTTTCATAACTTTTGAATTATAAAAACTGGACTGGATAAGAACAACTATCCTTCTATTAATTTGTTTACATATCCTACTCTCAAAATCATCCAATATTGGCAGAGTCTCAACTATCATAAAAGGAGGACTTTTAAAAGATACATTAATTAAATGCGCATAACAATGGAAAATGTGTATTTTCCTTTGTTTGGCTTCTTCAATTAGATTACTAGCATTGTTTAATATAACTTACTAACACTTTTTATTATATTTAAGGATCATATATTCTAAGGCATTGAAACTACTTTTCCTTCAAGAGGAATCGTTAACGCTATAATTCTCTATAAATTATTTCAAAGAGGATCCGTGTTTTATGTGAAATTACTAGGAATTTTATTTAATCTCTTTATTGAAATAAACAGTACACATACAGGTTTCCATATTTTGTACATCTCCTCTTTTGCATTTACATTCATTATTATTTCAAACAAAACACTTTTATTGGTAACTTGATTGATTCATAGAAACTTATTTTGTTATCCCTTTTCATTCCAATGAATTAAAATACGTCAAATCCCAACCTAATTAAAATAAATTAAACCTCTATTTTATTTATATTTTATGACTTCCTACTAATCAACCCTTCAACCTAAACTGCACTAACTCCATTTGTTTCTCTTAATTTTACTATCCTTTTACTTAAACTATTATAGTGTGTCACTTATAGCTCAATTTATCTTCTTTTCTAAACTATTGGCTCTTTACCAAATCCATACCACTTATATTGTCCACCTAGGTAGACTCTTTTATATCTTATAAACTTTCATTACATAGAAAAATTCATGAGCTATATTGCTTCATCATTTCTTTTCAAAAGAAAACAGCCTCAAACAAAAAATGTCTTTACTGAAATCAAATTATATATATATATTCAAAATTCAAAATTTACTCTTTTTCATAAAAATTCTTTTTCTTATAAAACCTTTAATATATATGTTCTCAAAATTTATTACTTATATATTTTTTCATTAAAAATCCTTTCAATGTATACAGTTCATACTTTTCTAAATTTCAAAAAGATTTCTTATTGTTGGGTTGGACTCAAAGTGGACTTCTGACTATTCTCTTAAGAACATCATTCGTTCCATTTACAAAAACTCCAAAAATCCAATCATAAATTAATGCTGACTATTTCACACCTTCTTCTGGAACTTCTCCTTCTTCCACTTTCTATAACATATGGGCCCTTATTTTCCCTTTTATCTAGACCTATTGTACATCATCAATTAGCAATTAAAAATGAGGATCAACAAACATTAGGCTATCAAAGCCCGACTAGGGAGTCAGTACCATCCAGTTCTAAGAATATTCCACATGCAACTACTCTATATATGGAATGCTTAGGATTTTAGTATATACTATATTTATATTTATAGTCAAAAATACAAATACATTCACTCAATACGTCCTAATCTTTTTAGGAATTGACCAACCTATGCTCTGATACCAAATGTAACAACACACACTTCAATGGGCCTAGATTTTCGCTAAACCGAAAACCCAAGTCCACTAAAATACGGATCATTGGTTTGGTATTCTGCAAAGAGAAAATATACTAGAGCACTAATGGTAATAGCTCATATGGAATAAGAAAATATAATAGATTAATATAATTACTGACCAAAAATTGGCATCTCAAATGTCAAGAGCCTTAGGCAGAAAATTGCTCCAAATCAACACCAGTAACTGCCCTTTTAAATCCTGTGGGTTGTAATGAGGCGGGGGTCAGAACAACATTCTGTTGACTGGTAAATATACATCTTATATATTACACTAGCTTATGCCGATTGTTCACTATTTCATGTTACGTTAGACTTTATTAAATGCTACAACTCTATTGCTATGTAAGAACCATACCCATCTACCCCGTGTAGATCTATGTCTATATATATATACCCCAAGTCCACTAATGGACCTAGAACTAGCCCCACCAGTATCAATCGTTCAGCACCTTGTAAAGATCAATCGCTATCGTATCACCGATAAATCATGCCGTGCGCACCGACGATCTCCAGTCCATGAGATCCTAATATTTTGGGGATTTTTCACGTACGCCAATCTTATACGTACCTTAGTCTGCTTGGATTTTAGGATCCAATGCACCACCTTGTAGAATTTAGAATCTACGAACCCCTCGTAGAATTTAGGCTCTACGAACCCCTCGTAGAATTTAGGCTCTATTAACCACCTTATGGAATTTTGGCTTCATGAACCACCACCCTATCTAAGTTTCAATCTCTTCCTTTGACTCAAATTCCTTGAATTTTGGAACGTTCTCCTCGGTTCCGAAATTCATTCGTGTCCCTCACTATTCGTCTTCTTTCAAATTCTGGAGCACCCCATAACTCCATTTTGAATGATATCTATAATTGAATCGGCGGTCTCGCCAAACTTCGAATGATTCGAAAAGGGGTGAAACTCCTTTATAATAGGCATCGATTTACCGGAGATTCCTGTACCCTCGGTTTACGATGCTATCTATCTCCTGCTATACCTGAATTCTATTCCTTGAGATCGAATGTCGATTTACCTCGGAATTCAGCATCGATCTTATTCTTGAAGTTACGGACGACCCGGTTAAGGTTGCCTGTGAATTAAATAAACTCATCCATCTCCCGATTGTGGTAATTGAATTATCTTATCTTCTGTTTCGAACTTATTTTCGAATTGAAATTCTCTTTGATTAGGGTCTATCAAAAATTTGAATCTCTATCCTTGCTTTGAAATCCATCCTTGTATCGTCGAGCAAAGAAATGTATTTCTAGATTTATATTAAAAATGTTGTTTTCAAATTTGATAAACAAAATAGTTTGAATGATTATATTATATAAGTTTCTGAAATTAAATTGTTAATGAATTTGTTGTCTGAAATAATAATATTTGACTTTTATTTATTGTTTTGTAAACCATTGACTATTGCATAATATAAATAAATGAATTTATAAACTTGGTTATAAATTGATTGGAATTTGAAATGAATTAAATTCAGAAATTTGAGAATTTATTAGTTTTCGGTGATTTCGAACTTTGTTTTTTAAATTTTAAAGGATATATATTGAACGTATTTTCAAATAGTAACCGTTTTCAAAAAAAAATTTAAATGTTGAAATCAGTGCTCTTCTCTTTGTCGCTGGAAAATAATTTCGGTGATGGCGGCCGCATCATCGACATTCATTTTCGAGTTTCGAAGAGTAGAGACCATCATTAGCTTGTTACACTTTTGTTTTGAAATGAATTTGATTTGAAATTCTAAAGTATGACTTGATTTAAAAATATTTATATACATACATATTAGTATTTAATTTAGATTTGACTTGGATATATTGTATGTATATATTTATCTCTAAATTATTCAAAGTTAATCGGAAATTAATTCTTAAATGTTGTTAAAGGATGATTTTAATTATAAATAAAACCAAAATTTGTAATAAATATCTAAACTTGAATAATTGAATTTGGAAAATTTTATTTGTATATTGTTCAACTGTATTCTAATACAACTTACCTAAATCATTCAGAAGTTGAATATGTAATTGGATGATATTTAATATAAATTGAATTTATAAATAAAATTTGAGTGTTTATAATAAATGTTATACACTAAATTTTGATTATAAAGATGTTAATAGAGTTAGATAGGATAATAAGTAAACACAGTTAATAATGAAATAAATTTGTTTTGAAAGAATTAATAAATTTGTTTTGAAAGAATTAATAAATTTGTTTTGAAAGAATTAATAAATTGAAATTTGATCAACATATGAAAATACCTTGAATTTAAAAGAAATTAATAGATGTAAATTAATTTAAATCGAAACTTTTATGTTTTAAATTAATTTATATGGGTTAAATATATGTGAGTAGATATATTAAGTAGTAAATTTAACAGTAATTTGGAATAAAGAAGAATTTAAATTGCTGAAAAAAATGATTATAATAAAAGGCTATTCAAATTTATGGTTTTAGAAATTGTAAATTTAAGATAATTGGATAATAAGATAATGAACTTAGAAATAGTTGAGATTGATTTTAGTGAAATCAAATGGATTAAATCAATTATTGAATATCAATTAAATTTGAATTTATATGGTTCAAATTAATTGTTATTTTGTATTTCAAATCTGTTTTTCTTTCTGGTTGTTTCTATTCTCCTACATCGTTCCTTTTCGGGGACGAAAAGTTTTGAGTGGGGGAGAATGTAACGACCCGTAAATTTCAACTGTTTTAATAACGTAATTAGTTGAAATTTTGTGAAATTTTAAACGATAAAATTTTGAAATAAAAATTTAATATTTGGAATACGTCTAGTTAAACATAGCAACTGGTAAATTTTCGTCCGAAAATATGAAAGTTTATTTCGCGCGCAAATTTACTTCAATTTAATCAGTTAAAAAGCAGTGAAAATAAAATATTTCCGAAACCTAAATATTTTTACATAGAAAAATTCTAAACCATCTTCTGAGCAAGATCTCAGTTTGTCATTTTTCCAAATTTGGACATCTATTGCTCCGTCGTTCTTATTTTTTGCAAAATAGCAGCATTCTAGTACCGATATCGATTTTTATCGGATGATCGTACCACTGATATCTGTATACCGTTTTGACCGTCTCGTCGTGTTGATTCCTACAGTATATTTATTTGTGCATTTTGGAGTTTGGTACACGGCAAAATCTGCGAAAAGGTTTGCCATACCGGTATCCATTTTGAATCTCCCGAGTATTTTATGTCCATTTATTTGCCTATCGACTAAAACTAATGGACACTAGCTATTAATATCTTCCTGAATTCAACGTCCTGACTTTTATTATTCCAACTTGGTCCATACATCTTCGAATTAGCTCATACGCTTTATGACTCATTTCGTCTGCAACTAAGTAAAATAATATTTTATACCTAGTTTTTATATATTTTTTGCTGTAGCTTATTCATCTTCCATTCTATTTCCCTTTCATGGCTGATACCCAGTTTTCTTCTGCATTGAGAAATCCCACACGTCGTTCACTTTTAGTCGATCAAAACCATCTCTCAGCCAATCTCTGCCACCTCATCGCACAAGCTGTTCCTCCCTCCCCATCAAGTCTTCGGCCTCCCTTGACAGCCTCACTGACCCAAGCACGAGAACCCAGACCTTCCCCTTCGGCCTCCTCCATTCCTTCCTCCACGTGTACATCGTACACACCCTCTTTCCCTCGTCTCCACTACTCGGCCGAAGCCCTCCAAAACCGTGGCCACCTTCCCCTTCAACAAAACCATATCCCACCTTCACCTCACCCTTCCGCATGTCTGCCACTCCCTGTCGAGCTTCCTCTTCTGCTTACTTGGCCTCGGCAACAATAGTGTACACCAGCTTTTGGTTTGTTGCACTGTGAGTATTTATATGTTAAAGTTTGCAGCTTATACATGTTAGTGTATATATTTTAAGTTTATATAGTTACGTATAATATGTGTCATATATATTTACACAAGTCTTGTTTGATCTGCACGTGTATACTCAGGGGTGTATAGTATATTATGATAAATATTTGTCCTATATCATTTTATATATGTAATATATATGCTGCAGTTTTATATCTATATAATGCGTATATAAGTTAAGTTTAATATGTGTAGTGTGTAGTTTGATTTACTTTATATTTCGTTATAAATATTGTTGAAAAAAAAAGGCTAATATATGTTAGACGAATATAAAGTCAGGCTTACATTTCATATTGTAATATATGGTTTTAACGTTAGTATGTTTGGGGTTGAGACATAAAGATATAATAACGTGTACACTGTTTACAGTAGTATCTTTAAAACTGATTCTAATATATATAGTATGTCAGTTACATACTCTCTCCAGTCATGTGATGTTTGTATATTTAATTTATATTAGTAATATTGATTTGTTAAGTATATAAGTATGTATGTTATAATAATATTTGTTTTAAATTGTGTTTATATAAGTATCTTTCATTTTAAATATGAATACGCTATTTTGTATGTTTATGTGTATTGTTCCAAAAATAAAATATATATTATCCGTCTATCGAGCTAAGTCGGTTGATTTCGCCAATTCCTCTGTATCAGCTTTATCCGTCGTGACTGATTTCTTCATCAAAATCTTGATCATCGAGTGTTGCAGTGGATTTGTAACAAAATGTCAGTGTCCGTATCAGTGTTCGTATCTGTATCATCCCATTCCTGTTCTCTCTAGCCTCGAAAGGTAAGCACTCACTCACGATTAACGTTCTTTTATTTATTAAATTTGATTTTAATTGAAACGACAATTGAAATATACTACTGTTAGTTAATTGCACTGTTATATATGCTATTGCCTGTATCAGTTCACCTGTGACATCTGACACCATTATCTGTTAATTATTTATGCGATGATAATACAGTTTGGCTGATAATTGATTGATTGTTGATGTTTATATTGGACGTTAAATTGTTAATGTTAAATTGATAAATAGTATGCGACTGAACTTGATATAGGATAGTTAAATGTTAAATTTGATTAAATGACATTTGTATAATATGACCCCTTTAACTGTTGAATTTATTGACACGTAGGATTTGTTTAATTACACTTTGAACCACTGAATGTATGTTGTTAAATTGATGATGTATGAAATTGTAAATAGATGACAAGTGAAAACCGTAACGTAATAATCTTTAATCTACATGAAATGATAGTGTAGATTCTAGAAATAATTATATTAATTCGTACAAATAACAATGCGAATTAATACAGTTATTTCGGGATTATTTGAATTGATTATTGGATTGTTATTGTTGTTGTTATTGCTTGTTTATTTACTTTGACACCATCCCAGCTATCACACTGCAAGTTCCCTTTGTTATGCTTTGATTTTGAATTGAATTGGAATCGGGTTGAAATGATAAATACCCAAATTGCACTTTGACCTAGGATAGGAAATTAAATAAAAACCCGATTGGTCAATAATTTGATTTAAAAATAAAACGAAGATTTTATTTGAATAAATAATATGGTTTTGAAATGGAGTTGAAATTTGAATTTTAATGAAAGGAAAATGTTAATATTTAATAATCTGAAACAAAATATTAACAATGTAATTGATGAAAGAATGTTGTTTAATTTGAGAAATGATTGAATTAAGTTTGAAATTATTAAACTTTGAAATGATTTAATAATTAAGTTTGAAATAAAAATTAAGTTTGAAATTATTAAACTTTGAAATTATTTAATAATTAAGTTTTGAATTATTTAATAATTAAATAAGATTGAATTATTTAATGATTAAATTAAATTGAATTTGTGAATAGGTGAATTTTACTTCGTAAATAATTGAAATTGAGTTTCTTTATTAATTAAGTTTGGAAAATTACTTAAGTAAGTAAATAAGTGAAATTGAATTTCTTTAACAAGAAATAAAATATGATTTATTGAAATTAATGCAAGACTTGAAATTTAAAGAATTTGATTTGATGAATTTAATTTAGTTAAATTTGTAAGTTTTGATATAATGAAGTTGAATTTGAATAATGGATTTCATGAATTGGAAATTTGATAGAAATTGTTTTGAATGGAAAATTTACTAAATGACTATTGAATGAGATCGATAAATGAATTTAAATTGATTTAAATGTTAAATCAAATTAATTTAAATGATTTCGGAATGAAACCTATATACGAACTTGAATCAATATTTGAAATGGTTTTAAATAAAGATTGAAATTGAATTATAAGATTTTGAAATGGTAATTTGGAAGTTTTTGAAATGTAAATTTTGGAAATTGATTTCGAAAGACAAATGAAATGTTGATTTACGAATTGAAATTGAAATTGAAATTGATTTGGTTTTTGAAATAAATAAACGACCAATCGGTGTAATAATTACGGAAGTTATTAAAGAGACCGGAATTCGGTTATGGATATACTCTCTGTCTAAACCGAAAACCACTTTAATAACTATACGCGGAGTGATGATCCAGAATGAAGTGGTTGGAATGATGTACGTGTTGACTGAAGAAAGAGAACGATGATGGATAGCCTTGACACTTGTGTCAAATTGGAAATGACTAAAACAGGAGCTGTGCCGGGCCAATGGAGGATTAGCTACCTCAAGTGGACACACTTCTTCGAACTACTTATTACTTGTTGTCGATTGGTGCACCCTTGATTTTGGGAGTGTTGTTTCACATTGTTGCGGGCGCTGCGGCGTTGCGTTCTCACCAGTCCGGATCAGGCGAACGGTAGTATCACTACCTTGGGTATTGCCTCATGTGCCTTGTCATACTTGTATTTCATTTATGCGCGACCACTACGATTTTGATTTGTACCTTTAGTATATGGATTGCCCTCTGGTGACTTCCGGTTTTGGGGAAACTACGGTCTTGTATATGCTTTTGGGAATAAAAATGTGTTAAGGGTGGAATGGGCCATGACTTAACGCTATTTTGATATCTTTATATTATTGATAGACATTATCTACTTATCGTATACTACTACATAGTAGATAGTTTAACGGATCCTTAAAGGATGGTTATTCCAAACATCCTTTGAGTTACTTGTATTTCAATTGTTATTTCACTTGAGTTGGATTTATTAATATAAGAATGTTAATCCTGACTCGAGTGTTTTGTATTTTGCTTTACGCTCAGGTCAGACTGAGTGTACCAGTATTCGAGACTCACCTTTGGAGTTGGAGCTTTGCTTGAAGATCCAGCCATCTATTCTGCTTTCTGTATTCGATGATTCCAGTGATGTATTCTGATTTGTATCTGATGTATCGTATTACTCTTCTGTTGTAAACTCTGATGTATTTTATATATTCATATGGTAGCTTCATGAACTACTATCTCTTTTATTTCCGATGCACTTATTACTCTGTGTCTGTGATCTGTGATTATTTATTTACTGTATATGTTCAGTTTTGCCAAATTTAAATTAACAACGCGGTATTTTGAGCAATTCAACTCCGGCATGAGTGTCTACCTATACACTTATAATGGATGAGAATGGTCCAAAATTCTGGGTCGTTACAGTTGGTATCAGAGCTTTGGTAGCTCTAGGCAAACTCAACATATAGGGTAAATGTATTTACAGAATCACTCTCATTCGAGTTTCAATCTCTTCCTTTGACTCAAATTCCTTGAATTTTGGAACGTTCTCCTCGGTTCCGAAATTCATTCGTGTCCCTCACTATTCGTCTTCTCTCAAATTCTGGAGCACCCCATAACTCCATTTTGAATGATATCTATAATTGAATCGGCGGTCTCGCCAAACTTCGAATGATTCGAAAAGGGGTGAAACTCCTTTATAATAGGCATCGATTTACCGGAGATTCCTGTACCCTCGGTTTACGATGCTATCTATCTCCTGCTATACCTGAATTCTATTCCTTGAGATCGAATGTCGATTTGCCTCGGAATTCAGCATCGATCTTATTATTGAAGTTACGGACGACCCGGTTAAGGTTGCATGTGAATTAAATAAACTCATCCATCTCCCGATTGTGGTAATTGAATTATCTTATCTTCTGTTTCGAACTTATTTTCGAATTGAAATTCTCTTCGATTAGGGTCTATCAAAAATTTGAATCTCTATCCTTGCTTTGAAATCCATCCTTGTATCATCGAGCAAAGAAATGTATTTCTAGATTTATATTAAAAATGTTGTTTTCAAATTTGATAAACAAAATAGTTTGAATGATTATATTATATAAGTTTCTGAAATTAAATTGTTAATGAATTTGTTGTCTGAAATAATAATATTTGACTTTTATTTATTGTTTTGTAAACCATTGACTATTGCATAATATAAATAAATGAATTTATAAACTTGGTTATAAATTGATTGGAATTTGAAATGAATTAAATTCAGAAATTTGAGAATTTATTAGTTTCCAGTGATTTCGAACTTTGTTTTTTAAAATTTAAAGGATATATATTGAACGTATTTTCAAATAGTAACCGTTTTCAAAAAAAAAATTTAAATGTTGAAATCAGTGCTCTTCTCTTTGTCGCTGGAAAATAATTTCGGTGATGGCGGCCGCATCATCGACATTCATTTTCGAGTTTCGAAGAGTAGAGACCATCATTAGCTTGTTACACTTTTGTTTTGAAATGAATTTGATTTGAAATTCTAAAGTATGACTTGATTTAAAAATATTTATATACATACATATTAGTATTTAATTTAGATTTGACTTGGATATATTGTATGTATATATTTATCTCTAAATTGTTCAAAGTTAATCGGAAATTAATTCTTAAATGTTGTTAAAGGATGATTTTAATTATAAATAAAACCAAAATTTGTAATAAATATCTAAACTTGAATAATTGAATTTGGAAAATTTTATTTGTATATTGTTCAACTGTATTCTAATACAACTTACCTAAATCATTCAGAAGTTGAATATGTAATTGGATGATATTTAATATAAATTGAATTTATAAATAAAATTTGAGTGTTTATAATAAATGTTATACACTAAATTTTGATTATAAAGATGTTAATAGAGTTAGATATGATAATAAGTAAACTCAGTTAATAATGAAATAAATTTGTTTTGAAAGAATTAATAAATTTGTTTTGAAAGAATTAATAAATTTGTTTTGAAAGAATTAATAAATTGAAATTTGATCAACATATGAAAATACCTTGAATTTAAAGAAATTAATAGATGTAAATTAATTTAAATCGAAACTTTTATGTTTTAAATTAGTTTATATGGGTTAAATATATGTGAGTAGATATATTAAGTAGTAAATTTAACAGTAATTTGGAATAAAGAAGAATTTAAATTGCTGAAAAAAAATGATTATAATAAAAGGCTATTCAAATTTATGGTTTTAGAAATTGTAAATTTAAGATAATTGGATAATAAGATAATGAACTTAGAAATAGTTGAGATTGATTTTAGTGAAATCAAATGGATTAAATTAATTATTGAATATCAATTAAATTTGAATTTATATGGTTCAAATTAATTGTTATTTTGTATTTCAAATCTGTTTTTCTTTCTGGTTGTTTCTATTCTCCTACCTCGTTCCTTTTCGGGGACGAAAAGTTTTGAGTGGGGGAGAATGTAACGACCCGTAAATTTCAACTGTTTTAATAACGTAATTAGTTGAAATTTTGTGAAATTTTAAACGATAAAATTTTGAAATAAAAATTTAATATTTGGAATACGTCTAGTTAAACATAGCAACTGGTAAATTTTCGTCCGAAAATATGAAAGTTTATTTCGCGCGTAAATTTACTTCAATTTAATCAGTTAAAAAGCAGTGAAAATAAAATATTTCCGAAACCTAAATATTTTTACATAGAAAAATTCTAAACCATCTTCTGAGCAAGATCTCAGTTTGTCATTTTTCCAAATTTGGACATCTATTGCTCCGTCGTTCTTATTTTTTGCAAAATAGCAGCATTCTAGTACCGATATCGATTTTTATCGGATGATCGTACCACTGATATCTGTATACCGTTTTGACCGTCTCGTCGTGTTGATTCCTACAGTATATTTATTTGTGCATTTTGGAGTTTGGTACACGGCAAAATCTGCGAAAAGGGTTGCCATACCGGTATCCATTTTGAATCTCCCGAGTATTTTATGTCCATTTATTTGCCTATCAACTAAAACTAATGGACACTAGCTATTAATATCTTCCTGAATTCAACGTCCTGACTTTTATTATTCCAACTTGGTCCATACATCTTCGAATTAGTTCATACGCTTTATGACTCATTTCGTCTGCAACTAAGTAAAATAATATTTTATACCTAGTTTTTATATATTTTTTGCTGTAGCTTGTTCATCTTCCATTCTATTTCCCTTTTGATGGCTGATACCCAGTTTTCTTCTGCATTGAGAAATCCCACATGTCGTTCACTTTTAGTCGATCAAAACCATCTCTCAGCCAATCTCTGCCACCTCATCGCACAAGCTGTTCCTCCCTCCCCATCAAGTCTTCGGCCTCCCTTGACAGCCTCACTGACCCAAGCATGAGAACCCAGACCTTCCCCTTCGGCCTCCTCCATTCCTTCCTCCACGTGTACATCGTACACACCCTCTTTCCCTCGTCTCCACTACTCGGCCGAAGCCCTCCAAAACCGTGGCCACCTTCCCCTTCAACAAAACCATATCCCACCTTCACCTCATCCTTCCGCATGTCTGCCACTCCCTGTCGAGCTTCCTCTTCTGCTTACTTGGCCTCGGCAACAATAGTGTACACCACCTTTTGGTTTGTTGCACTGTGAGTATTTATATGTTAAAGTTTGCAGCTTATACATGTTAGTGTATATATTTTAAGTTTATATAGTTACGTATAATATGTGTCATATATATTTACACAAGTCTTGTTTGATCTGCACGTGTATACTCAGGGGTGTATAGTATATTATGATAAATATTTGTCCTATATCATTTTATATATGTAATATATATGCTGCAGTTTTATATCTATATAATGCGCATATAAGTTAAGTTTAATATGTGTAGTGTGTAGTTTGATTTACTTTATATTTCGTTATAAATATTGTTGAAAAAAAAGGCTAATATATGTTAGACGAATATAAAGTCAGGCTTACATTTCATATTGTAATATATGGTTTTAACGTTAGTATGTTTGGGGTTGAGACATAAAGATATAATAACGTGTACACTGTTTATAGTAGTATCTTTAAAACTGATTCTAATATATATAGTATGTCAGTTACATACTCTCTCCAGTCATGTGATGTTTGTATATTTAATTTATATTAGTAATATTGATTTGTTAAGTATATAAGTATGTATGTTATAATAATATTTGTTTTAAATTGTGTTTATATAAGTATCTTTCATTTTAAATATGAATACGCTATTTTGTATGTTTATGTGTATTGTTCCAAAAATAAAATATATATTATCCGTCTATCGAGCTAAGTCGGTTGATTTCGTCAATTCCTCTGTATCAGCTTTATCCGTCGTGACTGATTTCTTCAACAAAATCTTGATCATCGAGTGTTGCAGTGGATTTGTAACAAAATGTCAGTGTCCGTATCAGTGTTTGTATCTGTATCATCCCATTCCTGTTCTCTCTAGCCTCGAAAGGTGAGCACTCACTCACGATTAACGTTCTTTTATTTATTAAATTTGATTTCAATTGAAACGACAATTGAAATATACTGCTGTTAGTTAATTGCACTGTTATATATGCTATTGCCTGTATCAGTTCACCTGTGACATCTGACACCATTATCTGTTAATTATTTATGCGATGATAATACAGTTTGGTTGATAATTGATTGATTATTGATGTTTATATTGGACGTTAAATTGTTAATGTTAAATTGATAAATAGTATGCGACTGAACTTGATATAGGATAGTTAAATGTTAAATTTGATTAAATGACATTTGTATAATATGACCCCTTTAACTGTTGAATTTATTGACACGTAGGATTTGTTTAATTACACTTTGAACCACTGAATGTATGTTGTTAAATTGATGATGTATGAAATTGTAAATAGATGACAAGTGAAAACCGTAACGTAATAATCTTTAATCTACATGAAATGATAGTGTAGATTCTAGAAATAATTATATTAATTCGTACAAATAACAATGCGAATTAATACGGTTATTTCGGGATTATTTGAATTGATTATTGGATTGTTATTGTTGTTGTTATTGCTTGTTTATTTACTTTGACACCATCCCAGCTATCACACTGCAAGTTCCCTTTGTTATGCTTTGATTTTGAATTGAATTGGAATCGGGTTGAAATGATAAATACCCAAATTGAACTTTGACCTAGGATAGGAAATTAAATAAAAACCCGATTGGTCAATAATTTGATTTAAAAATAAAACGAAGATTTTATTTGAATAAATAAT
Organism: Allium fistulosum; assembly: GCA_030737815.1. Taxonomy (NCBI): domain Eukaryota; kingdom Viridiplantae; phylum Streptophyta; class Magnoliopsida; order Asparagales; family Amaryllidaceae; genus Allium; species Allium fistulosum. The sequence continues at coordinate 643,337,498 of CM060901.1, forward strand.
ATGGTTTTGAAATGGAGTTGAAATTTGAATTTTAATGAAAGGAAAATGTTAATATTTAATAATCTGAAACAAAATATTAACAATGTAATTGATGAAAGAATGTTGTTTAATTTGAGAAATGATTGAATTAAGTTTGAAATTATTAAACTTTGAAATGATTTAATAATTAAGTTTGAAATAAAAATTAAGTTTGAAATTATTAAACTTTGAAATTATTTAATAATTAAGTTTTGAATTATTTAATAATTAAATAAGATTGAATTATTTAATGATTAAATTAAATTGAATTTGTGAATAGGTGAATTTTACTTCGTAAATAATTGAAATTGAGTTTCTTTATTAATTAAGTTTGGAAAATTACTTAAGTAAGTAAATAAGTGAAATTGAATTTCTTTAACAAGAAATAAAATGTGATTTATTGAAATTAATGCATGACTTGAAATTTAAAGAATTTGATTTGATGAATTTAATTTAGTTAAATTTGTAAGTTTTGATATAATGAAGTTGAATTTGAATAATGGATTTCATGAATTGGAAATTTGATAGAAATTGTTTTGAATGGAAAATTTACTAAATGACTATTGAATGAGATCGATAAATGAATTTAAATTGATTTAAATGTTAAATCAAATTAATTTAAATGATTTCGGAATGAAACCTATATACGAACTTGAATCAATATTTGAAATGGTTTTAAATAAAGATTGAAATTGAATTATAAGATTTTGAAATGGTAATTTGGAAGTTTTTGAAATGTAAATTTTGGAAATTGATTTCGAAAGACAAATGAAATGTTGATTTACGAATTGAAATTGAAATTGATTTGGTTTTTGAAATAAATAAACGACCAATCGGTGTAATAATTACGGAAGTTATTAAAGAGATCGGAATTCGGTTATGGATATACTCTCTGTCTAAACCGAAAACCACTTTAATAACTATACGCGGAGTGATGATCCAGAATGAAGTGGTTGGAATGATGTACGTGTTGACTGAAGAAAGAGAACGATGATGGATAGCCTTGACACTTGTGTCAAATTGGAAATGACTAAAACAGGAGCTGTGCCGGGCCAATGGAGGATTAGCTACCTCAAGTGGACACACTTCTTCGAACTACTTATTACTTGTTGTCGATTGGTGCACCCTTGATTTTGGGAGTGTTGTTTCACGGTGTTGCGGGCGCTGCGGCGTTGCGTTCTCACCAGTCCGGATCAGGCGAACGGTAGTATCACTACCTTGGGTATTGCCTCATGTGCCTTGTCATACTTGTATTCCATTTATGCGCGACCACTACGATTTTGATTTGTACCTTTAGTATATGGATTGCCCTCTGGTGACTTCCGGTTTTGGGGAAACTACGGTCTTGTATATGCTTTTGGGAATAAAAATGTGTTAAGGGTGGAATGGGCCATGACTTAACGCTATTTTGATATCTTTATATTATTGATAGACATTATCTACTTATCGTATACTACTACATAGTAGATAGTTTAACGGATCCTTAAAGGATGGTTATTCCAAACATCCTTTGAGTTACTTGTATTTCAATTGTTATTTCACTTGAGTTGGATTTATTAATATAAGAAAGTTAATCCTGACTCGAGTGTTTTGTATTTTTCTTTACGCTCAGGTCAGACTGAGTGTACCAGTATTCGAGACTCACCTTTGGAGTTGGAGCTTTGCTTGAAGATCCAACTGTCACGTACGGGAATTTTCGACTTTCGAAAATTCGACATCGATACTCCCTTTATCGACTGTCGAGCAATCGAGTGCCGGAAACTCCAATAGTGAGGGTTTAAGAAAGAAGAAAAAGGCAGAAGAAGAAGAAAGAAAGAATAGAAGAAGAAGAGAAGAACAACATAACAACAATAGAAGCAGAAACAACATCAGAATCTCACATATCGCAGCGGAACAATATATAATAGATAAACACTAGTCTTTTAAAACAAAGAACTATATCAGTTTATACATACATCAATCATCAGAGTCAATATACAATAATGGACAGTTATATAACTTGTCCTCATACAGAATACACAGCGGAATAATACAAAAATATAGGTGATACGTTTCGCCATCCAGCTTGCTTCCAAAGCTCCAGAATATCTAGAATATCCTGATGACATAACTCTAGGCTGCCCGTGTGGAAATTGGTGGGCACCCAGAGTTTAGAAGGGAAACAATAAACTCCGAGTCAGTCATGGTGACTGGTGTGAGATCGTAAAACAGTTTATCTTTAAAATAAACAACAGGAAAATTTTAAAGTCAATTCGCAATGCTTTTGGAAAATGAAACTACCATAAGACCTCCCGCCACACACACAATGCAAACACAGACTTGGAGGAGATTTCTGCTTATGATAGTCAAAGATGCTTACTACGCAAAATCAAATCATTTTTGATATTATTATTAGTGCATAGTGTAGAAAACATTTCGAAAGTAGAATATAAATCTTAGCCAGCATAGGTACCATTATAGTATGCTTGCTATAGCTACCATATTAAATGGCAGGTTCTACAACTAAAACCGTACAAGGCTCGTATTGTTTCTTTGGATTTCCAATAAATGGTCAGGCTAAGGAACTTCCTATCCACGATGGGTACGTCCCTGGAATAGACGACCCGAGAACCTAACCGGATCTCTGCCAACACAAGGCCGGGTTACCTCTGCAAAAATAGGTAACTACTGACACGCGTATGTCATCCCCCGATCGTAACCGATCTTCCCGAGGATCCCCGATTTCCAACAAACCACATAGTAAAAATGCAGCAACCAAATAGGTTAAGTATCTGGGCTCCATACCATGATACCACCTCTATCCAGAAGGAATGACATACACTAAGGGGCGCTACTCCCTAGAACCTTGCTGCATCCTTCCTGTTTCGACCATTTCTGGGGTGTGAGGCTCGACGAAGTCTCGTCCACAAAGCTACGCTTTCTACAAAGCCATGCTTCGGGTCAAACAAAATGATCAACCTATGATCACAAAGATATAAGATCAAACAAATGATCATATCACAAATGATCAAACACTGATCATTTCACAGCAACACTCAGTATGCCACGTTACCAAATTGGGAGTATATCGCTGATAAATTTCAACTACATAACCTCTGAGCTCGTACGTCTCAGAGAAGGGTGTTAAGCTAAGAGAATAAATTCTCCGCCACCAACAGAAATGTATTTGAAAGAAATCAGCTTTATATCTCAAATTGTAACGTCAGACACACAATCCATACAAGTCTGTTCCGGGATCGAACAGAACCGAAGGCACTTCTCACGAAGCCCTTGCATATCCGGATAAATTTCTAATCACGTCCGGACTTCCCGTCACTAAGGGTGATAAAACCTCTAAATCGGAGATCGGCCGATGTAGAGTAACTCGACGGTAATCCTTTCGTTTTCAAAATATATCCGGTCTTCAACACCGGTCTTCAACACCGGTCTTCAAATGCAATTCATAACAACGTATCACATATTCGAAATGGGTTATACGACCCCATGGTCCTTTCCCGGCTAACCCGAATAGTGAGCGATTATTCAAAAATAAGTGTGGCATTCAAATTCATCCAATTCACAACAAATACCATATTCAAGGTAATTATTGATAGTCGGTTATTTAACTATCAATAAAGATGCGCAACATCATCAGATTCCAAATAATTTTCCTAATTATTTCATCTTCAAAATATCTTTACTAGATATATAAAAATTTCCACACTTCAAAAATAAATCAACATTTATTTTTAAACAACTTCCCATTTCTTTTATAAATTCCATATTGAATTTATATTTCAAAATATCTACTGATATACGATTCTCAAGTCGATTCCAAATATTCAATTTCATTTTATCTTTAAGAAGATAAAATCTCAAAAAACGTTTCATTTCATTTTGGAAAGCATTCCCATACTTATTAATAATAAGTAATTCACAAATCTTATTTATTTTCAACATTTGAAAATATTCGATATACTTAAATCAATATTAAGTATATATTCCATTCTTTAAGGAAATCATTTATTTTGACAACATTTATTTGAGTCAAAACGAATGTTACGTAAAACATCGTTACGACGACTCAAAATCACTAGTATAGGGATTCGGATTTAGATAGATATATAAATCCCAATACTACATTAAAAACATTTCCTTTTGGAAATCATCTACTATAACAGCAGTGTTATAGTCCACCATTTCCTTATTTTTCGAAAACGTCTATTTCAACAAGAACTGCGGAAATCTATGCTTTCGATTCATAATACATTTTAAAACATCTTTAAAATGTTTAACTTCACTTTTAATATCACTCCTTCAAAAATAAATCCATTTTATTTAATAATATATTCACTGTCCAAAATTGTGAATATAATTCACTTAACCCAATTTCAATCATTTCTACACATTTTTATCTCAATAAAAATTCGCTATCCAAAATCGCGAATATATCTCCTTTAATAACCCTCTATATTTAATTTATCAAATTCAATTGATTTCGAATTTATAAAACAACGTTTATAAATTCTATTCCTACTTTATAACAACTTCGATTTGTAAATCTCCTTTATTAACAAATTTGATCAATATTTCATTTGAAGGCAAAAATCCAATTTATACGTTAATTTCTTATAAATCCTCTATTCTACAATTTCATTCATTTTAACTTCCCGATTTATACATCTATAAATTTCATTCTTTTTAACTTCACAATTTATACATCTATAAATTTCATTCTTTTTCCAAATTCGTTTTCAATTTGCCAATTAAATTTCTAATTGGACTTCCCACTTATTTCTTTTTAAATAAATTCCTTTTAGAGAAAATAAATTTCTTTATCTCTTTCAATCTATTTAAAAATCCAAATTTAAATTAAAATTTTCAATTTATAATCACTGTTTTATGAAATCCATTTATTTAGTATTTTCACTTTATTCTGGAATTTATTCAATAAGATTATAAAAATCAGTTTTTATACTTTTAAATCCTTTTCTTTGAATTTATTCAATTTCTAAAAATTTATTTACTTAAAAATTTCTATTTTGATTTCAAAAATTCAATTTCGTTTATTTTTGGAATCCAATGATATCAAACATCCATTCAGCTAAATTTTAGCTTTCAAACAATTTCCAGACATCAATTCAATAACATCAATAATCATTCACAGATTATCACATCACAGTAGAAATAAATTCAATCAATGTGAGGGGTCCAGTTGGATCCCTCCAACCTGTTTCCCTGCATCCAAAGACGTTAGCACAATACCAATTCCACTTCGAGGTGGAATATCGCGGTATATGGGTTTTATAAAAATATCCGCTTACTAACGGCGCAATAGGGTCTCATCCGCTATACGAGGCGGGAAATCATCAATCCAATATATACATATGCCAATATGTATATATTGCTATATATATATAGATATATCCTACTATATCTAATATCACATCCAATAGCAATCAAATCAGTCAATAAATAACTGCAAATCATTTTGAGTGAGAAAGATCTCACCTTAGCTATTTATTTTGCTTTCCAATTCAAACCGGCTTATTTTTTTGGTTCCAGTTTGTTTTCTCCAAGTTTTGACCTTGTACAACAATGTATAAAATTTATTAATATTCGAATTTAATCGAATCAACGATTTTCGTTTTGATAGTTTTAATCAATTAATGGTTTTATTTCAAACCGGTTTCATTTAATAAAATTCGCTAAACTAGAAATTTACTTTAAAACTAAATTCCCCTTTAAAAATTTCTAAGTAAAAATAAAAATAAGTTAAACACCCTAAATGAATTATTTATCAACCCAGTAAAGCAAATCCTATATATATTTTTTCTCTTTTTATCTTCGGTAACACATATAACTGCATTTAAATACAAATAAAATAACCTATGCAGATTTTTAAATTTATTTTTATAAAATTCTTCAATCCTTTTATTATATTTTTTCAACTACTATAATCATTTATCTGTTTTCATAAAAAATCACAGTATGTCAACTTTTCAAAAATACAAATATTTAAAACTCATTTTCAAATTTAAATCGAATTAACATTTTGTAATTACCTCATTAACGAATCGAGTAAACCCAGAACCTCAGATCGACTTCGAACCCAGATCCTCGTTCGCGTGCTGCCTTGCGCCCCCAACCCTAGGCGCCGCCGCTCACCACCACAACGCTGCCATTTTCGACCCCACATCCATTCGAACCCCTTTACCATCACCGTGCTCGCCTCCTACGCGCTCGCGATTCGATCGCCCCCATCCTCTTGCTGCTGCCGCCGTGCCTCGATTCATCAAATCGCGATGCCCTGCCGAAAACGAGACCAAGCCTAACAGTCGCTCGCGATATGTCCAAAGCCGAGCTCGAACGCCCCTTTGCCGAAGTCGAACTCAAATCGCCGCTTGCCTCGAGTGTGCGTCGCCACGAATCGATTTTCCTAGTTCGAACTGCCCTTTTTTTTTCTCTTCGGAATTTTGAATTGACGAGAGTGAAGGGGTTTCGTATCTTAAAGAGGAAGGGGGGGAAAGGAGATCGTGTATTTGCAGAGAGGTATGGTGGTTTAACAGGGAGATATGGGTAATCGTGGGTTTGAACGTGCTGTCGTTGACAAGTTAAAATATTAAATTTAAATTGGAATTTCGTTAAAAATTCAATGCGCTTTCCTATCGTGTGCTCACATACAAACTCCGAAAAATACAAAGTTTGAAATCCGATAATAACAAACTATTACGGATCCAATGGAACTGGTTTCGTCGAATTCCGAGACCGTCTCCCGAAACGCTATTTTTAAATTCGATTTAAACGATTAAATTTCAAAACTGAACAGAACAGTTTAAAATTCAATTCTGAAAGTTCTATTACCCTCAGAATTATCAATACGAATTTTAAAAGCTTTTGAAATATTTTTCTTCAACTTAAAATTGAAGATACAAGTTTTTTATCCCATTCCATAGATTAAAGTTTAATCGCAAAATTCAGAGTTATATCGGGGATTCAAATTAAATCATCGTTCAAATATTTAAAATTAATTAAATATTCTCAATTTAATTTGTTCAAAATTCTAGGTCGTTACAGACTTCCCTCCTTAAAAGAATTTCGTCCTCGAAATTACAAGTCAGGAAGAATGGTCCTTAACTCGTCTACTCTTTTTCCAACATCTAATAGTTTTATCAAATTTTCAAAACAAATCCTTCTACTAAGATTTGTTATCAATTCAACTAAATTTCTAAACATTTTCATAATCTTCAAACAACATTATTTACTTCAAAATTCAAATTCAAATTTAAACTTTCAAAGTTTTCACAAAAATTTTCTAACGCCCTAAATTTCCGAAAAATTTCGCCAGCGTCTCCTTTGCGCGGCTAATACGGTACGACTACAAAACGTCCCTACGGACTCTCAGATTTCAAAAAGAAAAAGAAACAGCCAAGCGGCTAGACAAGAAATCATCAAAAACTCATATTATAATTCAAATACTTACCTTTTGTCGAGCAATTCAAACTTATCTTTGAAAATCAAATCCAATTCCTTTATACACCTGTATATCCTACTAGCCATAATATCTAGTTACATATATTCAAACTATTTTGCAAATTCTATTACAAAATTTTTCAATATTGCTTCTTATACATTTTTACCTCACTGTTGAAGTTACATATCTATTCTCATTCAATTTTACATTTCACATTTCTTTTGAATTCAATTCACAATTTCAATCTAATTTGGATTTAGTTTACTTCTGAATATTGAATTTATCAATTATCTTTCATTCATAACTACATTATTTTAGATTAGTTTCAGTTACTAATTCATCACAGTTCCAATTCATTTGTTACTACTCCAAATTTATTTTCAACTTAATAAATTTTCTTTAAGTAATCTTCTCATTCTATTTAATTGATTCACTTATACTTACTTTGATTCAACTTAAAATTTCTTAAGTTAAATTTATTCAATCTAAATTCACAACAAATTGTATAAGTTATCAACTTAATAATATTTCATAATTATCTTTATATAGCATTCCAGAGTCTTAATAACATTTCAAAAATCATTTTGAAAACAATTCAAATTACCCTTTTAATTTCCAAAACAAAACCCAAATTTTTCAAACAACTTCCATTTAAAACAATTTGGCAGCAATTTCTCTTTTGGAAACCCGAAAATGAACACCGATGATGTCGCGATCATCATCGGAATTATTTTCCAGCGACCGAAAAGAGTTTAGAGCTTTTATCTCTCCAAAATACTTTTCAAAACTTTGAAATTCATTTTCAAATCAAAAAGGAATTTAAATTTCCAAATCTCCAAAATTTTCAAATTCTTTTCAAAACATTTCCAAATACTTCTCTGGAATTCCATTTTAAATTACAAATTACATTTATAATTTACATTCTTTAAATTTCATTCGTATATGGATTTATTTCTTAACTTTGGAGTTATGATTTCAATTTCTTATTCAATTTTAGTGATGATAATTCACTATTATTACTTCCTAACATCCATGCAACCATATACTATAGTACTTTATAGAAAATTATTTCTTTTCTATACAAAAATAGTTTTGGGCAAAATTATTTCATTCACCCTATTTAAAATGATACTATGTCGTCTTGCCTCGTTTAAGTGTTTAGAAATCCCTATCGATAATATGGCGTCCCACATACCGACCAAAATTCATAAACATCTCAACGGATAAGCAAACACAATATAAAACATTTTTATATTCACTAACAAATACGCACTCGTATTTATTATTACACTCAACTCATTCTAGAGTACTACTGACTCTATCTCTAATGAGTAACACCCAACAGAGCAGGGTTGTCGCTTAACCATATGCTCTGATACCACGCTGTCACGTACGGGAATTTTCGACTTTCGAAAATTCGACATCGATACTCCCTTTATCGACTGTCGAGCAATCAAGTGCCGGAAACTCCAATAGTGAGGGTTTAAGAAAGAAGAAAAAGGCAGAAGAAGAAGAAAGAAAGAATAGAAGAAGAAGAGAAGAACAACATAACGACAATAGAAGCAGAAACAACATCAGAATCTCACATATCGCAGCGGAACAATATATAATAGATAAACACTAGTCTTTTAAAACAAAGAACTATATCAGTTTATACATACATCAATCATCAGAGTCAATATACAACAATGGACAGTTATATAACTTGTCCTCATACAGAATACACAGCGGAATAATACAAAAATATAGGTGATACGTTTCGCCATCCAGCTTGCTTCCAAAGCTCCAGAATATCCAGAATATCCTGATGACATAACTCTAGGCTGCCCGTGTGGAAATTGGTGGGCACCCAGAGTTTAGAAGGGAAACAATAAACTCCGAGTCAGTCATGGTGACTGGTGTGAGATCGTAAAACAGTTTATCTTTAAAATAAACAACAGGAAAATTTTAAAGTCAATTCGCAATTCTTTTGGAAAATGAAACTACCATAAGACCTCCCGCCACACACACAATGCAAACGCAGACTTAGAGGAGGTTTCTTCTTATGATAGTCAAAGATGCTTACTACGCAAAATCAAATCATTTTTGATATTATTATTAGTGCATAGTGTAGAAAACATTTCGAAAGTAGAATATAAATCTTAGCCAGCATAGGTACCATTATAGTATGCTTGCTATAGCTACCATATTAAATGGCAGGTTCTACAATTAAAACCGTACAAGGCTCGTATTGTTTCTTTGGATTTCCAACAAATGGTCAGGCTAAGGAACTTCCTATCCACGATGGGTACGTCCCTGGAATAGACGACCCGAGAACCTAACCGGATCTCTGCCAACACAAGGCCGGGTTACCTCTGCAAAAATAGGTAACTACTGACACGCGTATGTCATCCCCCGATCGTAACCGATCTTCCCGAGGATCCCCGATTTCCAACAAACCACATAGTAAAAATGCAGCAACCACATAGGTTAAGTATCTGGGCTCCATACCATGATACCACCTCTATCCAGAAGGAATGACATACACTAAGGGGCGCTACTCCCTAGAACCTTGCTGCATCCTTCCTGTTTCGACCATTTCCGGGGTGTGAGGCTCGACGAAGTCTCGTCCACAAAGCTACGCTTTCTACAAAGCCATGCTTCGGGTCAAACAAAATGATCAACCTATGATCACAAAGATATAAGATCAAACAAATGATCATATCACAAATGATCAAACACTGATCATTTCACAGCAACACTCAGTATGCCACGTTACCAAATTGGGAGTATATCGCTGATAAATTTCAACTACATAACCTCTGAGCTCGTACGTCTTAGAGAAGGGTGTTAAGCTAAGAGAATAAATTCTCCGCCACCAACAGAAATGTATTTGAAAGAAATCAGCTTTATATCTCAAATTGTAACGTCAGACACACAATCCATACAAGTCTGTTCCGGGATCGAACAGAACCGAAGGCACTTCTCACGAAGCCCTTGCATATCCGGATAAATTTCTAATCACGTCCGGACTTCCCGTCACTAAGGGTGATAAAACCTCTAAATCGGAGATCAGCCGATGTAGAGTAACTCGACGGTAATCCTTCCGTTTTCAAAATATATCCGGTCTTCAACACCGGTCTTCAAATGCAATTCATAACGACGTATCACATATTCAGAATGGGTTATACGACCCCATGGTCCTTTCCCGGCTAACCCGAATAGTGAGCGATTATTCAAAAATAAGTGTGGCATTCAAATTCATCCAATTCACAACAAATACCATATTCAAGGTAATTATTGATAGTCGGTTATTTAACTATCAATAAAGATGCGCAACATCATCAGATTCCAAATAATTTTCCAAATTATTTCATCTTCAAAATATCTTTACTAGATATATAAAAATTTCCACACTTCAAAAATAAATCAACATTTATTTTTAAACAACTTCCCATTTCTTTTATAAATTCCATATTGAATTTATATTTCAAAATATCTACTGATATACGATTCTCAAGTCGATTCCAAATATTCAATTTCATTTTATCTTTAAGAAGATAAAATCTCAAAAAACGTTTCATTTCATTTTGGAAAGCATTCCCATACTTATTAATAATAAGTAATTCACAAATCTTATTTATTTTCAACATTTGAAAATATTCGATATACTTAAATCAATATTAAGTATATATTCCATTCTTTAAGGAAATCATTTATTTTGACAACATTTATTTGAGTCAAAACGAATGTTACGTAAAACATCGTTACGACGACTCAAAATCACTAGTATAGGGATTCAGATTTAGATAGATATATAAATCCCAATACTACATTAAAAACATTTCCTTTTGGAAATCATCTACTATAACAGCAGTGTTATAGTCCACCATTTCCTTATTTTTCGAAAACGTCTATTTCAACAAGAACTGCGGAAATCTATGCTTTCGATTCATAATACATTTTAAAACATCTTTAAAATGTTTAACTTCACTTTTAATATCACTCCTTCAAAAATAAATCCATTTTATTTAATAATATATTCACTGTCCAAAATCGTGAATATAATTCACTTAACCCAATTTCAATCATTTCTACACATTTTTATCTCAATAAAAATTCGCTATCCAAAATCGCGAATATATCTCCTTTAATAACCCTCTATATTTAATTTATCAAATTCAATTGATTTCGAATTTATAAAACAACGTTTATAAATTCTATTCCTACTTTATAACAACTTCGATTTGTAAATCTCCTTTATTAACAAATTTGATCAATATTTCATTTGAAGGCAAAAATCCAATTTATACGTTAATTTCTTATAAATCCTCTATTCTACAATTTCATTCATTTTAACTTCCCGATTTATACATCTATAAATTTCATTCTTTTTAACTTCACAATTTATACATCTATAAATTTCATTCTTTTTCCAAATTCGTTTTCAATTTGCCAATTAAATTTCTAATTGGACTTCCCACTTATTTCTTTTTAAATAAATTCCTTTTAGAGAAAATAAATTTCTTTATCTCTTTCAATCTATTTAAAAATCCAAATTTAAATTAAATTTTTCAATTTATAATCACTGTTTTATGAAATCCATTTATTTAGCATTTTCACTTTATTCTGGAATTTATTCAATAAGATTATAAAAATCAGTTTTTATACTTTTAAATCCTTTTCTTTGAATTTATTCAATTTCTAAAAATTTATTTACTTAAAAATTTCTATTTTGATTTCAAAAATTCAATTTCGTTTATTTTTGGAATCCAATGATATCAAACATCCATTCAGCTAAATTTTAGCTTTCAAACAATTTCCAGACATCAATTCAATAACATCAATAATCATTCACAGATTATCACATCACAGTAGAAATAAATTCAATCAATGTGAGGGGTCCAGTTGGATCCCTCCAACCTGTTTCCCTGCATCCAAAGACGTTAGCACAATACCAATTCCACTTCGAGGTGGAATATCGCGGTATATGGGTTTTATAAAAATATCCGCTTACTAACGGCGCAATAGGGTCTCATCCGCTATACGAGGCGGGAAATCATCAATCCAATATATACATATGCCAATATATATATATTGCTATATATATATATAGATATATCCTACTATATCTAATATCACATCCAATAGCAATCAAATCAGTCAATAAATAACTGCAAATCATTTTGAGTGAGAAAGATCTCACCTTAGCTATTTATTTTGCTTTCCAATTCAAACCGGCTTATTTTTTTGGTTCAAGTTTGTTTTCTCCAAGTTTTGACCTTGTACAACAATGTATAAAATTTATTAATATTCGAATTTAATCGAATTAACAATTTTCGTTTTGATAGTTTTAATCAGTTAATGGTTTTATTTCAAACCGGTTTCATTTAATAAAATTCGCTAAACTAGAAATTTACTTTAAAACTAAATTCCCCTTTAAAAATTTCTAAGTAAAAATAAAAATAAGTTAAACACCCTAAATGAATTATTTATCAACCCAGTAAAGCAAATCCTATATATTTTTTTTCTCTTTTTATCTTCGGTAACACATATAACTGCATTTAAATACAAATAAAATAACCTATGCAGATTTTTAAATTTAATTTTATAAAATTCTTAAATCCTTTTATTATATTTTTTCAACTACTATAATCATTTATCTGTTTTCATAAAAAATCACAGTATGTCAACTTTTCAAAAATACAAATATTTAAAACTCATTTTCAAATTTAAATCGAATTAACATTTTGTAATTACCTCATTAACGAATCGAGTAAACACAGAACCTCAGATCGACTTCGAACCCAGATCCTCGTTCACGTGCTGCCTTGCGCCCCCAACCCTAGGCGCCGCCGCTCACCACCACAACGCTGCCATTTTCGACCCCACATCCATTCGAACCCCTTTACCATCACCGTGCTCGCCTCCTACGCGCTCGCGATTCGATCACCCCCATCCTCTTGCTGCTGCCGCCGCGCCTCGATTCATCAAATCGCGATGCCCTGCCGAAAAAGAGACCAAGCCTAACAGTCGCTCGCGATATGTCCAAAGCCGATCTCGAACGCCCCTTTGCCGAAGTCGAACTCAAATCGCCGCTTGCCTCGAGTGTGCGTCGCCACGAATCGATTTTCCTAGTTCGAACTGCCCTTTTTTTTTCTCTTCGGAATTTTGAATTGACGAGAGTGAAGGGGTTTCGTATCTTAAAGAGGAAGGGGGGGAAAGGAGATCGTGTATTTGCAGAGAGGTATGGTGGTTTAACAGGGAGATATGGGTAATCGTGGGTTTGAACGTGCTGTCGTTGACAAGTTAAAATATTAAATTTAAATTGGAATTTCGTTAAAAATTCAATGCGCTTTCCTATCGTGTGCTCACATACAAACTCCGAAAAATACGAAATTTGAAATCCGATAATAACAAACTATTACGGATCCAATGGAACTGGTTTCGTCGAATTCCGAGACTGTCCCGGAACGCTATTTTTAAATTCGATTTAAACGATTAAATTTCAAAACTGAACAGAACAGTTTCAAATTCAATTCTGAAAGTTCTATTACCCTCAGAATTATCAATACGAATTTTAAAAGCTTTTGAAATATTTTTCTTCAACTTAAAATTGAAGATACAAGTTTTTTATCCCATTCCATAGATTAAATTTTAAAGTTTAATCGCAAAATTCAGAGTTATATCGGGGATTCAAATTAAATCATCGTTCAAATATTTAAAATTAATTAAATATTCTCAATTTAATTTGTTCAAAATTCTGGGTCGTTACACCAGCCATCTATTCTGCTTTCTGTATTCGATGATTCCAGTGATGTATTCTGATTTGTATCTGATGTATCGTATTACTCTTCTGTTGTAAACTCTGATGTATTTTATATATTCATATGGTAGCTTCATGAACTACTATCTCTTTTATTTCCGATGCACTTATTACTCTGTGTCTGTGATCTGTGATTATTTATTTACTATATATGTTCAGTTTTGCCAAATTTAAATTAACAACGCGGTATTTTGAGCAATTCAACTCCGGCATGAGTGTCTACCTATACACTTATAATGGATGAGAATGGTCCAAAATTCTGGGTCGTTACATAAGTTATGAAGGAATCTTTATATGGATTAACTAGCCTTGCCCTAGAAAAAAACTAATAAACAACTGTGGCGTTGCATTACCCTGTCCTTCCCGTTGACCACACGGGACCGATGCCGAGCTCTAGAAATATGCAACTTCGATCCTAGTTTATAGTACCTAAGTACAACAGTATACGTACACTTATCGCAACTCATTTTGGTACCTAGGCACCCAGACTTTCTTTGCCTCGTTGCATAAATCCGATCTCACTCACCATCCATTTAGATTGCCTAATGCAATCAAGGTAATACCCCCACTCTAAAACTTGAAGCAGACCTATTTAACCATGCACGTTTTGCCTTGACATAATCATAACATATATTTATAATTATGACAGATAATTTATAAAGCAATAAGCACAGTACAGACCTTAGGGTATCCCTCTAGTATGAAATCATACACTCACCATGGGTCTTATTGGTTGGATATGTTTTTAGCATTCCAACCCAATCTAACGAAGTTCAGACATTGGTCCACTATAATTATAACGGATAACTTATAATTATTCACACCTGTCATAAACGCATATCTGAGGCTATTTATGTGCATATTTCAGATTTATGTATACTTATTCTTCTTTAATTTTCTTTATTGCCTCAACATCTTTTATGTTTGACTTTAAGTCTTCAGTCTATCAATGTGTTTATCTTTTATTTCATTTATTTCATTTACTGCCTTTTATTTTACTCATTAATAACGTTGCTACAACATTTATTAGTTCAACCTCTGATTTCTATTCCAATTCTTATTTCTTAACCCAGACTTACTTTTTTTCATTAGTTCCCATTTTATTAACCTTTTAGATAAATTCTTATTTCAATATTCCGACTTTGGGATTTACTATATTTAATAAATTGGAATTAGACTTTATCAATTGATTGTTACACAATAAATTTCAATATCTTATCTAAAAGAGGTGGTTTGCACGGTGTTTTTAAATTACAAGGAATTCTCTTTTTATTTATTGAAATAGACAGTACAAAATACGATAATCATCCCTATTTTGTACATCTCTTTTTTTCTAAGCATATATTTATTCCTTATCATTTCAAACATCACACTTTTGTAAATTTAGACTTGATAATATATGAAAATATACTTGCAACGATATGAATTCCAATAAACTAAAATATCACTAAAATCCCAAAAGTCGAAATAACATTACTAATTAACTTCGAATAAAATGAAATTCTAGTTCATTACTTTAAGAAACTAAAATCCGATGTAAAACATGTAAATTATTAGTTGTAAAAACTTGTAAATTATCAGTTGTAAAACATGTAAATTATCTGACATAGAAATAACAATTCTAATCATTACATAATTACAGAAATAAAATTAATCATTATGCTTCTGTAATTATCGATACAAATTTATAGGCAAGTTTACAATCTTCAAAATTTCATATATATGAATTTATTTTAGTTTGAATTAAATTCTCATGCATTTAGGAATTGATCTGCAATGATATAATCTAGTATTATATAAAAATATATAATATTCCCACTCACCTTTAATTAGCGCTTCCAAATCTCTAGATTTATCTAGATCAGACATTAATATTTGTATTCTCCACTTTTTAACTATCCTTTCAGATTCACAGACTATATTTATACAGATCTCATTAGAAATTATATTTAAGAGAAGAGATTTGGATTTAGATTTATTAATTAGAACCAGATCTAAAAGTTTACCTTTGATGTAGCAACCTGATTTGAATCTATTCTCCATCCTTTTCTATTCCTCTCTAAAGTGTATACTTGCAATATATTCTATTTTTGTGTATTTAGAATTTTTGAGGAGAAGAGAAAGTGATAGTGCTTCTATGCTCATTAGAAAAATAATGAGTTGAAAGTGAAGCCTTGGGTCCTAATTTATAGAGGTTCAAATCAGCGCTAACCGTAGGATTTAAATGAATCACATCTGGGCCATGTGGCCTAAACTAACCGCCACCACCAAAAGAAGGCAGGTAGCCCCTCAAGGTCGACCGCCCATAGTCAACCAAGTTTGTTCGCGGTCGCCCTATATGGTCTAATTTCATGAAATTTGATTTGTATCTTTCTGTTGTTGATTTATTTCCTTCATTAATCAATTCACGTTATCTCTTACCCAATTTTGATTACTTAACATTTAAGTAACGGTTAATTTTAGCAGCGTTCAATTAGCATTAATCAATTACAAATTATTTCCTTAACTACATATATAAGTATTTCTAACTATGAAAATTCAAACACCAATAACTTTTTCGTTTGAACTCCGATTGGAAAATTTTATATCTGAAAATTGATTAGAAAATCGCTACGATTCCAATGGTATAATTTTTCATGGCCAAATTCCAACATTTGTAAAAATTCCATTTTCACTATTTGTTATTTTTTAATTAATCTCTTTTAATTAATTACCATATAAACATGAGGTGTGACAATTTAAGACCTCAATTGAGGTAGGCGCCCATCATTTAATACCTATTCCCAAGGTAGACTCCTCACGGGTATTTATCTAGCTGACATTGCATGAAAATCTATCCGGACACTTACTACTTCCATTGAAGCGGGCCTTTCCGAGATATCCTCAATCGTGCCTAAACCTTATCCCGACTATTTAATAATTCATATAAGGGAAAGTGGCAGGCCCTCAAACAACAACTTAATGTTAGTTCCTGAGAAGATGATTTTTATGACAACAACCTTAGGACTTGTTATAAAATATAAATACTAATATCTTTGTCCAGGTATATATGTATATGCAAGATACATATATGTAGGTATTGAGAATGAAGACCGTACAATATAGAGATTCAAGACTGAAGAATTCAAGATTGTAGAAATCAAGACTGAAGACTCATGGGTATCAAGATTATCAAGAGTTCAAGATATCAAGATAAGTAATAGAGTCTAGATTTATGTTAGAACTTCATAATAGCACTAAAATCTTTATTCGAATTTTAATTGTGGAATGGAATCCACCTTCTTGCTTTAATAGTGGGATGGAACCCACGACCTCTTTAGTGGGATGGAACCCACGACCTTCTCTAGTGGAATGGAATCCGCAAAATTTTCAAAATGACTTATTTTTAGATTTTTCAAAACTATCTTTTTTAAAAAGACATCTCTCTCGGTTTAAATATTTTAGCCTTAATTCAAAAACTATTTTTAATCATATTAATTTCAAAATCATTTCTTGTTTTTAAACTATCTCCTGGTTTTAATATTTCAGCTTTAATCTCAAAATATTTATATATTTAGTTTTTATTACTTTTATATTTCGTAAGGTCACTTTCCAAACGTTTTTATAATCATAATGTATATTCAAAATAGTTTACAAAGTTCTAAGATTGTTTCGACAAACTTTAGAAAGAAAATCTCTTTTAAAATAAAAATCAATTTTCAAAAAATACTAGGGGATGTCGACATGCCTATACCCCCCATGTCGACATGGTAGCCGTAGATTTTAAAAGTCGAATTTTCAAAAGAAGTGTCTATTCATCATAACCTTTCACGAATGGACATGGCCGTTATTCTCCTATATATACCAATAGTTTACAATGAATTTTCACTTAAAATTTCTTTGTTTTCTCTCCTCTTTCTCTTCCATTCTTATTTTCAAACATTCTTAACAAAAATCGACCAAATCCTATGTGAATCAAACTCGATCGTCTCCAGTTTGATTCTCTGCCACCCTCTCTCAAAGATCTCAGTGCTATTCAGAGTTATAGAATCATTTGTAATCAAAGATCGAAAGATCTAAGTGTATCGAGTCTCTCTCTACCAAAGTGTGATTGAAAATAGTGTGATTGTGGCCCGCAAATCAATTGGGTGTGATTGTAGCCCGTAAATCAATTAGGCGATCTTGTAGCCTGGTTAAATCAAGAGAGTTTGCTCCGGACTCGGAGACAGGAGGGTGTATTTCCTGGCCTTGAAATCGAAGTTGTAATATCGACATTATATTTGAAAAGAAATCTGCACAAGAAATTGTGTGGGACTGGATTTAGGGTAACTCTGAACCAGTATAAAATTCCGGTGTGTTCTTTCCTTTATTGCTTTTATTTACTGTTTGCATCTGTGTCTGGTTCTATAATTGTCTCTATATTTGTGAATTGCATCTGTTTGGGTTTAATTTGAAAAGATTTCAAAAAGATTCATAAAATTAATTAAACACTATTCACCCTCCCTCTAGTGTTAATTCTACCTTAAGATCTGTAATCCACATTTCCAACATTTGGTATCAGAGCATTGGTTTTCAAAGTTATCATAATCTGAATTTTGAAAAAGTTTAAAATGGCAATTTTTGGAGATTCAGTTAACACTAGTTCAAAACTATCCAAATCATCATTGTCTCATAAGTCTGCATATTGTTGTGTTGTGTAGGAACAGATGCGTTATATGGCTTTTGAAGAATCAACACTCAATGGAAAAATGGTGCAAATTAAGAAAAACAAATGGATACTTGATAGTGGATGTTCAAGACACATGACTAGTTATCCGGAGATACTGAATGACACAATTTATGAAGATGGAGGAATGGCCAACTTGACAATTCAAAAGGATATGTGATTGGCATCGGCAATGTCGGTAACTTTAAAACTCCTACTATTTCTGATGTTCTGTTAGTTAGGAATCTAAAACACAACTTACTTAGCATAAGTCAACTATGTGACAAGGGCCACAAAGTTAAATTTGAAAAGGATAAGTGTCACATCGAAGATAATAAATCAAATATTATCTTTGAAGGAATTAGGAAGAAAAATATTTATATTCTCAGTATGAAAATCTCAAATGATAACCTACGTCTTTTGGCTAATACAAGTGACCCTTGGATTTGGCATAAAAGATTTGGGCATTTGAATTTCAAACTCTTATCTAGACTTTCAAAACCACTTGAGTTACTTCATTTAGATCTATTTGGTCCATCTCAAATTCAGTCAATAAATCACAGTAAATATGTTTTTGTAATTGTAGATGATTATTCTAGATTTACATGGACAATTTTTCTGAAACATAAAAGTGAAGCTTTTGATTTATTTAAAACTTTTGCAAAAAATTTCAAAATCAACTTTCTTTAAAAATCAAACTATTCGTAGTGATCACGGTGGAGAATTTGAAAATGAAAATTTTGAGAATTTCTGTAATAAAAAAGGAATAACTCATAAATTTTCTTTTCCAAGAACTCCATAACAAAACAGAGTGGTAGAGCATAAAAATAGGATGATTCAAGAGTGTGCAAGAACTATGCTTTCAGATAGTAAATTACCAAGAAATATTTGGGCTAAAGCAGTCGCTACAGCCTGTTACATTTTGAATAGGATTTTAATTAGACCTCTAACCGATAAAAACCATATGAACTTCTTTTCAATAAGAAACCAAAGGTATCTTATTTTAAAGTTTTTGGAAGTAAATGCTTTATTCTAAATATAAAGGACAATTTGGATAAATTTGATCCTAAATCCGACAAAGGAATCTTTATTGGATATTCTAATAAAAGTAAAGCATACAGAGTTTTCAATTTAAAAACTAACACCATAGAAGAAACAATGCATGTATCTTTTGATGAAAATTTCAAAGATTTTGTTTAAATAAATGATGAAGATGATTTTGTTACTTTAAATAATGAATCAAATGAAACAAATTATGAAATTGTTAATCCTAATAAAAGGATCATGCATTTAAAAGATCATCCTATAGAAAATATACTAGGAAATATTGAATCTGTTGTTAGAACTAGAAATCAACTAAACAAGATGAGTAATGTAGCTTTTATATCAATTATTGAACCCGAAAATCCAAAGAAAGCATCATCTGATGATTCATGGATTCTTGCTATGCTAGAAGAACTAAATCAATTCATTAGAAATGATGTATGGAAATTTGTTCCTAGACCCGAGGACAAAACTATATTAGGAACTAAATGGGTTTACAAAAATAAAATGAATGAACAAGATGAGGTCATTAGAAATAAAGCTCGGCTAGTCGCGTAAGGTTATTGTCAAGAAGAAGGAATAGACTTTGATGAAACCTTTGCACCCGTAGCAAGATTAGAAACCATTAGAATTCTACTTGCTTTTTCAAACCACAACAATTACAAATTATTTCAAATGGATGTCAAAAGTGTCTTTTTAAATGGTTTTGTTAAAGAGGATGTTTATGTTGAACAACCCCCAGTTTTTGAAGAAGAAAAGTTTCCAAATCATGTTTACAAATTAAAGAAAGCTTTATATGGTCTGAAACAAGCTCCTAGAGCTTAGTATGATGGAATAAGATCTTACCTATTACAATCAAATTTTGAAATTGGTAGAGTGGATAATACTATTTTTATTAAAAGAAACAAAAATGATATCCAATTAGTACAGATTTATGTAGATGATATCATTTTTGGATCAACAAACAATGAAATGAAAAAAGAGTTTTCTGAACTAATGATAAAAGAGTTTGAGATGAGTCATATGGGTGAACTTACTTTCTTTTTAGGATTGCAAATAAAACAATTAGATAGTGGTATTTTCATTAGTCAAGAAAAGTATGCTAGGGATCTAGTTAGTAAGTTTGGTATGACCACTGCGAGCGGAAAACCCACTCCTATGGCAACCAATGAAGCCTTGAATAAAGAAGACATGTCAAAAGACGTTGATCAAAAACTATGTAGGGGAATGATTGGATCGCTACTCTATATAACTACAAGTAGGCCTGATATCATGCATAGTGTCTGTCTCTGTGCAAGATACCAATCTCAACCCAAAGAAAACCATTTAAAAGCTGTTAAACATATCCTAAGATATGTTAAACACACTTTAGACTATGGCCTATTTTACCCTAAAAATGATTCATTTGATTTAATCTCATACTGTGATGTTGACTATGCTGGTTGTAAATCAGACCAAAAAAGTACAAGTGGAACTTGTCACTTTTTAGGACATTCTCTGGTTTCCTGGTTTAGTAAAATGTAAAATACTATCTCACTATCAATAACTGAAGCAGAATATATCTCTGTTGCTTTGGCTTGTTCTCAAATTATCTATATGCAACAGAGCTTAAAGGATTTTGGATTAAATATTTCAAAATCACCAATTTATTGTGACAATACAAGTGCAATAAATTTATCCAAAAATCCTACTCATCATGCTAGAACCAAACATATTGATATCAAACATCATTTTCTCAGAGATAATATAAGTAAAGAGATTATTTCTCTTGAATTTATCAACACTGAGAATCAAATAGCTGATATTCTGACCAAACTCTTGAATCAATCAACCTTAACTAAATTAAGAAGAGAACTAGGTATTTGTTCTATAATTGAGATATAGAATATAGATATAGTAACATATCTATTTAAATAAATAGGGAAAAACAAAATTGTCAAAATTTTCAAAGGGATGTCGACATGCGCCTACCCCCCATGTCAACATACAACGGTCAGATTTGAAATTTTGATTTTCTCTCTAAAATCAGTTTGGTGGTTATATAACCACAATATTTCGAATTCATCTGTCTTCTCACTTCATTTTCTCTGTAATAAACTTCTGAAAATACAAAGTAATGGCCTCCTCTTCTAAATCAATCCAAAATGAAACCATTTCCTTCCCTTCTCTTAATTCTGGTCCATTCCAACGTACTACATTGGCTCGAGTAATGAAGGTCGAGGAAATTATGAAGGATTCTCTACAAATGCTGACTGAATTACAAGTCATGCATATAAGGATGACAAAGGAACAAGAGAAACAAGGCAAGATTCTTAGAAATTTGCAAAAATTTCTAATGAATAATCATGCAGACCGTATTGTGATTAAAGATGATTCCTCTAACATACGTATTCATAATCTAGTAGAGGACGACGAAGAAGAAGAAGAAGAAGAGGAAGAAGCGCAAATGGACGAGGACAATAATGTTGTTTGCGTTGGAGAAGTCTGTTTTGACAAAAATGGTAATTTGGTCGAACAACATGGAAACTTTTGTCTCCATTACCCTAATTGTTCGATTCACAAGTCACCAATTGTCAAGGACTCTTGTTAGATTGTTATTTTATTAATGTTTTTATATTTTGTGTACTTGTATATATTTGTGACTATGTTTCATATATATGTGTGTGTGTGTGTGTGTGTAATGTAACATCATATATAATAAAATTAGATTTATGTTTCGTTTATTATACTTTGTTATCAGCATTTAGTTCCATAGTATTAGTTTAAGGGGAGTTATGTAGTTTAGGCTTAGTTTTGTTGATGACAAAGGGGAAAAATTATAAAATAGGATAGTTAGGCTGTAAGTTAGGCTTAGATCAAGGGGGAGTTAGTAGATTAAGGGGGAGTTGTTGGAATAAGGGGGAGTCAGAGTAGAATCAGAGTTTGGTGGAGTATACTTTATAAACATAGGTTGTCATCATCAAAAAGGGGGAGATTGTTAGTTCCAGAGATGATGGTTTTGATGATAACAACCTTAGGACTTGTTATACAATATAAATACTAATATCTTTGTCTAGATATATATGTATATGCAAGATATATATATATATGTAATTACTGAGAATGAAGACTGTACAGTATAGAGATTCAAGACTGATGAATTCAAGATTGTAGAAATCAAGACCGAAGACTCATGAGTATCAAGATTATCAAGAGTTCAAGGTAAGTAATAGAGTCGAGATTTATGTTAAAACTTCATAATAACACTAAAATCTTTATTCGAATTTTAATTGTGGAATGGAATCCACCTTCTCGCTTTAATAGTGGGATGGAACCCACGACCTCTTTAGTGGGATGGAAACCACGACCTTCTCTAGATGAATGGAATCCACGAAATTTTCAAAATGACTTATTTTTAGATTTTTTCAAAACTATCTTTTTAAAAAAGACATCTCTCTCTCGGTTTAAATATTTTAGCCTTAATTCAAAAACTATTTTTAATCATATTAATTTCAAAATCATTTCTTGTTTTTAAACTATCTCCTGGTTTTAATGTTTTAGCTTTAATCTCAAAATATTTATATATTTAGTTTTTATTACTTTTATATTTCATAAGGTCACTTTCCAAAGGTTTTTATAATCATAAAGTATATTCAAAATAGTTTACAAAGTTCTAAGATTGTTTCAACAAACTTTAGAAAGAAAATCTCTTTTAAAACAAAAATCAATTTTCAAAAAATACTAGGGGATATCGACATGCCTATACCTCCCATGTCGACATGGTAGCCGTAGATTTTAATATTCGAATTTTCAAAAGAAGTGTCTATTCGTCATAACCTTTCATGAATGGACATGACTGTTATTCTCCTATATATACCAGCAGTTTTCAACGAATTTTCACTTAAGATTTCCTTTTTTTCTCTCCTCTTTCTCTTCCATTCTTATTTTCAAACATTATTAACAAAACTCCGCCGAAATCCTAAGTGAATCAAACTCGATCATCTCTAGTTTGATTCTCTGCCACTCTCTCTCAAAGATCTCAGTGCTATTCAGAGTTATAGGATTATTTGTAATCAAAGATCGAAAGATCGAAGTGCATTGAGTCTCTCTCTATCAAAGTGTGATTGGAAACAGTGTGATTGTGGCCCGTAAATCAATTGGGTGTGATTGTAGCCTGTAAATCAATTAGGTGATCTTGTAGCCTAGTTAAATCAAGAGAGTTTCCCTGGACTCAGAGACATGAGGGTGTATCTCATGGCCTTGAAATCGAGGTTGTAATATCGACATTATATTTGAAAAGAAATCTGCACATGAAATTGTGTGGGACTGGATGTAGGGTAACTCCGAACCAGTATAAAATTCCGGTGTGTTCTTTCCTTTACTGCTTTTATTTACTATTTGCATCTGTGTTTGGTTCTGTGATTGCCTATGTGTTTGTGAATTGCATCTGTTTGGGTTTAATTCAAAAAGATTTCAAAAAGATTCATAAAATTGATTAAATACTATTCACCCCCTTCTAGTGTTAATTCTGCCTTAAGATCCGTAATCCGCATTTCCAACACTTAATACCTTCAATCTTCAAAGCAGGTCCTTCGTATTATGGCATGTACCCCATGGATACATCTCACATTAGTCTGACTATTCATAGGAACCGATAATTAGATTTGCTGAGCAGGTTTACAGTACAGAATTGGGACTAACCTTGCATCATCCGTAGTTACTTATTATAGGCGATGTCTCACATCAGCCTTGAAGTCACACTATTGGTAGCCAGATTAGCTGGACAGACTTCTATGTACATTTGACTGACCTCACATCCCTATAACTTAGTCATATTTCATAACACGCTCTAAGTATATTATCACATATCTCACTGTATCAATTATTTAAGACTTATAAGAAATCCTTCTTATTTCACCTCTATAATTAATTACTTTCTTAAGGGGGTTTAATTGATAATTATTAACCTAATCAATTATGAAAGTAATATGTTATAATTATACGTTATTTATGCTAGTTTTTATATATGTATGTATGTATATTAATTTCTATGCATGAGGAGATTACGCCCAATACTAATGTTTTAAATGTCAAATCTTCCAAAATTGTAATAATCTAATTTCCACAATAACATATATACCATAAATCCAATATTCCAAAATCAAATCAATAGACTTTTATATAAAATCCAAATCCAATTTATTTCATATTAAAACAATGGAATAAATCAATAATAGAAACTTACAATTTATTTAATTTTACGCTCTATTCAACTTCTTTTTACGTCTAATTAGACAAGGGAATTTCTATTCAATTTGTAGAAATAGGCAGTGCAAACTATGAATAAAAATTCTTACCTTACACACCATTTCTTAATCAAATCCCTTAATTAGGTCTAAAGAAAAAGAATAGGAAGAGGAACGGAAGGTTAAAACACCTAAATTGCAAAATCCATGTAAACTTCGTTATTTTAATACAAAAAAAATTAAGATTCCAACCTAAGAATTGGCATTTGCTTTGGGGGAAATTTTAGGGATTTTTAATGTGATGTTTTCATAATCCAAAACTCCTTAAGGCATATATCGAATCCAAACCACACTATTCAATTACTAAAATAGAAAAACTAAGATCTCCACTCACAGTAAGTCCTTAGCTTTGCCTTCTTTTGGATTTGACATGCCTTCAATGAACTCTTTTCAGATCTATTCTTTTTTTTTATATATAGCAAGAGATTTGTATATACGTTAGATTCAGAAAATTAGAGGTTTGGAGGAGAATAGGTTGAGAAAAATGAACAATAAACAAAAATAGATACATAGGTTTCTTACCTGAAACCCTAATGGAGTTTTATGAATCTTTGAAGAGCTAAACTGATAGAGCTTCACTATGTTCCCAAAATATTTTGGGAATAAAAGTAAGGTGGCTAGGATCCTACTTATAGTGGTTAAAATGCACCAAAACCATTGGATTTAGTCGGTTTAAAATTATAAAATCCAAAACGTTCATTGCTGCAGAAACCTAGCCGCTATTGTTACTCACTGATAGACCACTGCTACCCACCGGTCGACCGCTCCTAGGGGAGCGGTCGATCGGTTCTGGTTTTTTAAGAAGGATTTTGTTGCCTTTGCTTTGCAATTATTTTCTTCTTTAACTATAATTTAACATTAATGTTAATTTTAACGTTTACTTAACTCCCAAGTCTAATTATTGTTAGCTTTTGAATTTCAAATATTTGGAATTGATTATTAATTTGATTTGAATTTTATTTAAATTACTTTGAATCCAATACTTCAAACATCCATGAATTCCTTGTTTGAGCTCCGTTTTCAATATCATATATGGAAATTGATCAGAAAATCGCTATGAACGTAACGACTTAACTTTCATGGTTAAATTTCGACTTTTACAAAATTTCCATCTTTACCCCTATCATATTAAAACTAACTTATCAAATTCATTTATTTATGGTTGATTTTATGGGGTGTAACGACCCCAAATTTTATAAATATTTAAAATGATAATTTATTATTATTATTTTAATTAAAATAGTGAAATTAATTGATGAGGTGATGCGAGTTTCCCCGATAATCCAATTATATTCTATATAAATCATTTAAATTTAAAATATTGTATACTTGAGCATATATGAGAAAATTTGAAGTTATAAATATATGTATATATTTGATTTGAATAAAAATTGTAAATATTGTATATATGTGTGAATATATATATACGATATAAAAGTGATAAAATAAACGAATGAAAAATAAATGAAAATAAAATAATAAAAACAAATGCAAAATACTTAAGCTAATAATATAAAACATTTGACACAAGTATAAAAATAAGTACAAAGACAAAACAAATTAAAAAGGAAATACAACATACCTCAGCCGAAGTCAGGTAAACAAATGAAACACTTGCAAAAGAAGGAACCAAATAAATATATGTGTTTGTACAAAGGCAATTAAATGCAAATATCATATCAGCCACCACCACAATGTAAAACAAGCCACCAAGAGAACAAAAATCTCTGCTTATGTTGGTACAACACAATTAATGCACGCATGAATATTATCATATCAGCTCCAAACCAAACAAAAAATCTCTGGTATTTGTACAAAATATATACTCTATGGCACAAGCAAAATATAATCACCTGTACAACTCTTTTCACTTATATCAACTTCCTCATCACATTTTCGTCCATCAAGCTAAGTAAAAACTGAGTAAATATCATTTTCATTCTAAACAAACAACAAATAAAAATCAATGCAAACCAGGAAAAAAAAGGGGAGACTTCAGCAAGCAGTTTCTCAGGCTGATCCAAGAAAAGCAAACTCTGTTTATCTCTGTTCTTTCTTCAACAACACTGTGAGTAACTTTTTATTTAAAAGCCTAAATATAATAAACCTGTTGCTTGTTTATATCTATGTATTTGTATGGTTGTATGTACATATATATGGATGCATGTTTGTGTATATATGTGAATGTATATATATGTGTGTGAATGGATGTTTTCTGTGATACCCCTGTTCTTAGTTTCCAAAGCTAAGGTTTTAAGTCAAATCCAATTATCTCCTGAACAAATCATTGTTAGGGCTGAAGTTTCAAACAAGTTATGTTTGTTATATCATAGATTGTAGATTGAAATTTGTTTAAGAAGGAAAAATAATTTGTATGTCTCTGGAAAATATAAAACAACAGTCCAAACATAAATATGATAAAATTCGAACATAATAATTTACTGATCTAAGTTTATAATCTGAAAACTTATTCAAAATTATGATCTTTAAAACTAAATTCACGATTTTTAGTATTAGTTTGAAGGAGCAGTTCTTGATGAACTGAAAATGGTATATTGAGTGATTTCTGATGATCCAAGTGATCGGGATGGTCGGGTTCCTCTGTGGTGATGCACGAACGAACAAGGAGTATGGGAATAATGGTGGATGGGGGTGCAGTGCCTTGTGGAAGCGGCGGCGAGTAGATTTTCTCTGGTGACCTAGTTTTGGAGGGTCGAGTATTTCTGGTTCATCCACCCTATTGGATGCATCGAGTTCGACGCAAGTTTGTGGGGAGGTAGAGGGGAGATAGTCGAAGCGATGGCCGGAGTTTGGTGGCGAACGATGGTCGGAGGGTTGAGAGATTGGCGTTGACAGGTTGGGTTTGGATGATAGTTTTGCGTTCCAGGTTTTAGTTTCTAGTTCGATATTTTGATTGTCGATGATGGGCATGGTTCTGATGGTGGTGGATGGGTCAGGGGGAGGTTGCCGACCTGCTCGTGGTTGGAGTGGCGCCGATTGACGCACGATGGCTCCGTGCACGTGCACTGAGCAGTTTTAGATGATGGCGCTGCTGTTTTTTTTTTGGGAATGGAGTTTTTTTTTTCTTTCTCGAGCAGGTAGTTGTTTTGCTCGGGGAAACTCGGGTTGAACTCGAAGATCTTGTAGGGGGGAAACTCAGGTTGTTGTCCAGATTCTTTAATCTGAGAGCATGATCCAGTTTTGATTTAAACAAATTCAAACATATGCAAATGTTCAAAATTTAGTTTAAAACATCTGAAGTCTAAAAATAAAGTCGAGTTCTGTTTGTAAATTTAGATTTTAAAAGTTTGCTTTTAATTCAAACTTATTTAATGAAATTAGTAGTTAAGTAAATTTAAAAGTTGTGATCAAATATGGGTTTGAAAATTCAAAGGAAAAGTTTAAGTCAAGGTTTAGTCTGAGTTTAAGGTTAAGTTTGAATCCCAGATTTTGCGATAAAAGGAGTTTATAATTTAAAATATTTTAAATAAGTAAATACTTTAAATTAAAAAAAAAAGAATTTGGTTTAAAATCTTTAAATTAGAATTTAATGATTTGGATTCATTAAATTATTAAGATAATTAAAAATGGATAATTGAATAATTTAATTAATTAATGATTAGGATTAATTAATTTAGTAATCAAGAGTTTAAAATTTATTAATTAAGTTTTAAGTCAATTTATTAGGGATAATTAATTAAGATGAATAATTAAAAGATAATTACTTAATACAAGGGGTAATTTATAAAAGGGTTGGTTAATAAATTTGTAATTTAAAGATTTATTAAGTGAGTAAAAGTTAATTACTTAATAATTAAAGGGTAATTAATGATTAATTAAAGAATAATTTATTAAAATGTTTGTAGTTGATTAATTATTAATTAACCTTGAATAGAGATTATCCATGGACAAATAATCTGGTTTAGATTTATTAGATAATCTTAATTGGTTTACTTATGGATGATCGTATTCTATTGAATGACTTGATTGTTTGATATCCCTGATATATGATGCTTTGTGATACATCCTGATTTATGTTGTGATCTGTAGTTTACTTATCTGTGACCTTTATATATCTATGATCTGTGAATGAACGATAAGCGTTGTTCTTATACCGTTTATCGAATTATATTTCTATATTCTGATATGTGATGATTCATTGTGTTGCACTATTGTGTGAAACCCCTGGACTACACTGTACACACACAAATATGGATTTCACGTGGAAATCGGTTAAGTCACAGATATTTTAAATTTGATGTTTTTGAAATTGAAATTGAAATTTCAATTGATTTTGAAATTTGAAATTCGGGTTTAATGTGAAAAACTTTTGAAATAGAATTTCAAAGATAAAAGTTATTTTGAATAACTTAATCGAGTCTTGAAAAATTTAAATAATTTGATTTAAATTTGAATTCAAGTTTGGAATTGAATCCTATGATTTGAAACTAGGGATTAAAGATGATATAAATGTGTTTATATTAAGTTAAACCATTTAAAAGTATAATTTTGAGAATTTAGATTTAACCCAAAGATTTCAACTTGTATGAATGAATCGGATTTCCAAAATAAAACTGTTTGTTTTAACAGAATAAAAGCTTTCATATAGATAAGAAATGAAATTCCAATTTAATTAAAGGAATTTCAATATTGAATTGAAAATGGTTTTTCAAGTTATGAATGAATTCTTTTTGAAAGCTATGATTTGAATCTGTTACCTTTAACAGATTTAAAATAATGATTGGTTTAAACCATTTGAAATGGAATTGTTTTGAAAGCTATAAGTTAAATCTTTGATTTAAAGATTTAACGAGTTAAACTGAAATGGAAATTAATTTGGAAAATCTGTGAATGAATCTTTTGTTTAAAAGATTAAAGTGTGGAAACTGTTTAAACCGTAAAGGTTGAATCTTTTTGTTTAAAGATTTGAAAATGGTAATTTGTTAAACCATTTGAAAATAAAGTTGGGTTTTAAGTTGTGACTTAATTGAAATCCCATATCCATATGTTTTTAAATATTACGCTCACTATTCGGTTTAGCCGGGAGAGGACCTTTGGGTCGTATAACCCATTCCGAATATGTGATACGTCGTATATGGACAGCATTTGAAGACCGGTGTTGAAGACCGGATATTTTTGAAAACGGAAGGATTACCGTCGAGTTACTCTGCATCGGCTGATCCCCGATATAGAGGTTTTATCATCCTTAGTGACGGGAAGTCCGGACGTGATTGGAAATTATCCGGATTTGCAAGGGCTTCGTGAGAAGTGCCTTCGGTTCTGTTCGATCCCGGAACAGACTTGTATGGATTGTATGTCTGACATTACACTTTGAGATATAAAGCCGATTTCTTTCAAATACATATCTGTTGGTGGCGGAGAATTTATTCTCTTAGCTTAACACCCTTCTCTGAGACGTACGAGCTCAGAGGTTATGTAGTTGAAATTTATCAGCGATATATCCCAATTTGGTAATGTGGCATGCTGAGTGTTGCTGTGTGATGATCAGTGTTTGATCATTTGTGATATGATCATTTGTTTGATCATTTATCTTTGTGATCATAGGTTGATCATCTGTTGACCCAAAGCATGGCTTTGTGACAAAGCGTAGCTTTGTGGACGAGACTTCGTCAGGGCCTCACAACCCGGAAATGGTCGAAACAGGAATGTTGCGGCAAGGTTATGAGGGTCGCGCCCTTTAGGGTATGTCATTTCCTTCTGGAAAAGGGTGGTGTCATGGTATGGAGCCCAGATACTTACTCATGGGGATACACTTTATTATGTGTGATGTTGGTTATCGAGGCCTCGGATAAAGGTCCCAAAGGACCGGGGGGTGGCATATTCGTGAGTTACCTGTTACAGGGGTAACCCGGCCTTGTTTGGCAGAGAGCAGTTTGTCTCTCGGGACGTCCCGCCAGAGGCGTTCCCATGCGGCGGAAGGAAGTTCCTTAGCCTGACCATTTGTTGGAAATCCATTTCTCCAATACAGAACTTGTACGGTTTTAGTTGTAGAACCTGCCATTTACGTACGGTGGTCACCACTGTTTAGATGGTAGCTATAGTAGGCATACGATACTGGTCGTATGTTGGCTAAGATTAATATTATACTTTTGAAATGTTTTTCTACACTATGCACTAATGATAATATCCAATGATTTGCGTAGTAAGCATGTTTGACTATCATAAGAAGAAATCTCCTCCAAGTCTGCGTTTGCATTGTGTGTGTGGTGGGAGGTCTTATGGTAGTTTCATTTTCTAAAAGCATTGCGGATTTCAATGTTTTAAAACCTTTTGTGTTTGTTTAAAGATAAACTGTTTTGTTGCTCACACCAGTCCCATGACTGATCCGGAGTTTATTGTTCCCTTCCTAAACTCTGGGTGCTCATAATTTTCCACACGAGCAGTCTAGAGTTGGGTTTCTTTTCAGATATTCAGGTTTAGTAGATTATCTGGAGCTAGTTCATTCATCGGAGTTGCTTATCTTGGAGTTGTGGATTCATTCTTGTCTGAAGATCATTTTGGAGTTATCATTTCTATTGATATTGTTCCGTTGCTGTTGTTATCTTTTCTTTTCCGCTGCTATTTGTTGTATCATATCTCTGATGTATATTGATATATGTTGTATCACTCTGTTGTATCAGATATTGTATATCAATGTATTATTCTTTTCTTCCACTGTGTTATTTACTTAATTGTGTTATAGCTCCGGCGAATCGGATTTGAACGGTCGAATCTGCGGCATTCTAGTACAATGTGAAGTACGGATGTTGATTTTCGAGCGGGCAAAACCCGAGTACGTTACATGGGGTGTTACATTCTCCCACTGTAAAAGGATTTCGTCCTCAAAATCTTTCCAATGAGCGAACAACGTAATGCGTAATAAACATCCATGTTATACAACCAAGTTACCTACATAACCATTTACTCAACCAAAAGAGCAATCTGATTATGTACGGTAGACATTCTATAAGTGAGCTCAATCCTAGCGTGAGTGTATGGTGTGACATATAAGTATGTATGTAAATATCCTAAATATGCATAATATTTTTTACATGAGCACAAGGTGATAGTGAAAAGTGCAGTAACCATCTCTTGCCATCCAATCTAGCAACCACGATGCATCTAAAACCTAGTTTTGGAGAGAGAAGTTTACCACTGAAAAGCTCAGGATTAGAGATCATCATCTTCTCTTTAGTTTCCCATGTGCTTTCCACCGGGTTGACTCCCTATAGTACTCGAACCGGCCTAATTTCTTTATTGCAGAGCTTCCTAGTTCTGTGCTCCATAGTGCGTGCCGTGGCACGGGATGCTATTGGCTCCGTATCAATATCCCCAACTGATCAGGCTCTACCACAACGGCTGTATCATGAATGCATTTCCTTAAATGTGAAACGTGAAAAATGTCATCGACTCCTACCAATCTATTTGGTAGCTCCACGTGATAGGCAAGTCTTCCCATCCTTTTCAAAACTCGGAAAGGCCCAACAAATCTTGGCGCCAATTTCCCTGACTTATCAAACCTTACGACTTTTCTAAAAGAGGATACTTTAATAAATACCGAGTTTCCAACCTTAAACTCTAACTCTTTCCTTCTCTTTCAGTGTAGGATTCTGGCAGTCTTGTGCTATCTTCATACGTTGACTAATCAACTCTATTTTTCTGAAGTATTGTGAATCAAATCTGGTCCGAGCAAAATTTTGTCAGTGGTTTCATACCAACCAATTAGCGATTTGCATGGCCTCTCATAAAGCGCTTTAAAGGGCGCCATACTAACCATCGCTTGGTAACTATTATTATATGCAAACTTAACTAAAGGTAGGTGCTGCTCCCAGTGTCCTCCAAAGTCCATGATGCATGCCCGCAACAGGTCTTCCAAGATTCTATTCACCCTTTCAGCTTGACCATCGGTCTGTGGGTGGTAGGCGGTGCTAAGATTCAACGAAGTTCCCAAAGTTGCCTGCAAACTCCTCCAAAACTCACTAGTGAACAAGGAATCCCTATCACTAACAATGCTCAATGGAATTCCATGTCATTGAACTACCTCCTTAATATAAATCTGTGCTAGAGATGCTGCAGTCCTATTGTTCTTAAAGAAAATAAAATGGGCACTCTTAGTGAGTCTATCTATTACCCAAATAACTTTATTGCCCCTTTGACTCCTAGGCAATCCTTCTATGAAGTCTATCGAAATATGCTCCTATTTCCAAGTCGTAATCTCCAATGGTAACAATAATCCTCCGGGTTTTCCCCGCTCAGCCTTTATTCTTTGACATGTTAAACATCTAGCAACAAAGTCAGCTACTCTCTTTTTCATTCCCGACCAAAAGAAAATTCTCTTCATATCCTAATACATCTTGTCTCCTCCATGGTTAATGGTCAACTTTGAGCGGTGACACTCTGCAAGCACTTACTCCAGTACATTGTCAATCATTGTGATACGAAGGCGTCCATCCTTTCTCGTCAACTGCATATCTACTGGCTTGGGGAAAAAGTTCTCCACTTGTTAATTAATCCATAATCTCCACTATCTTCTCATGCTTCTTTTTCTTAAGCTTAATGTGGTCCGTCAAAGCCAACCTAACCTCCATTACAGCGAAAAAGCCTTGGATGTTGGTTGGAAGTTGAAATTGGAGAGGAACTCCAACCGCCTCTATTCATATATAGCACCTAAGGTAGCGTGCCTCCGATTGAGGGCGTCAGCAACAACATTTCCTTTTCCAAGGGTATATTGTATACCAAGTCGAATGATGTTATATACTCCATCCACCTCTGATGCCAAAGGTTTAATTCTTTTTGGGAAAATAGGTATTTGAGTGATTTGTGGCCAGTGAAAAGCTCAAATTTTTCTCCCAAAAGATAGTGCCTTCACATCTTCAAGGAAAAGACAATAGCTGCCCACTCCAAGTCATTAACTTTGTACCTCTTCTCATAATCCTTCAGTTGCCTACTAGCATAAGCTATTACCCTTCCTTTTTTGCATGGGAACTACTCCCAATCTCGTGCTGCATGCATCCATGAGAACTGAAAAGGTTATGTCCCATTAGAAATGGTAAGCACAGGTGCACTTATCAATAGTTCCTTAAGTTTCTTGAATACTTTAGTGCGTCTATCATCCCAAGTAAAGGCTAGATTCTTATTAGTCAAGCAGGTTAAAGGGACTACTATTTTTTTTCAAATTTATTTATGAACTTCCTATAATAGCATACTAGCCCGAGAAGACTCCTAATTTCCGTTGCGCTCCTTGGAACTTTCCACTTTTGAATAGTTTATACTTTTACTGGGTCCACCGCCAATCCATGCTCAGAAATGATGTGTCCAAGAAACCTTACGTCCTTCTTCCAAATGTGGCATTTTGCAAAATTAGCTCTAAGTTTGTGCCTCCTTAAAGTCCCTAGTATCTCCATTAAGTTATTTTTATGCTCGACTTCACTCTTGGAGAAAACTAAGATATCATCAATGAACACTATGATGAACTTATTAAGTTGTCCCCTAAATACTCTACTCATAAAATCTATAAAGTATGCAGGGGAATTTCTCAATCCAAAAGGCATTACTTCCTATTCATAGAGTCCATCTGGTGTGTGGAATGTGGTCTTCGACTTGCGATCCTTTGCGATCCTCAGTTGATGAAATACGGTTGCAAAGTCCAATTGGGAGAAGACTTTGGCTCCCCCAAGTTGATCGAATAAGTCGTCTACCCTAGGTAAAGGATATCTATTCTTCCTTTTCAACTTTTTAGGTTCCCTATAGTCAATGCATACCCTCAATGAGCCGTTTACCTTAGTGGTGAAAACAATAGAGGATCCCCATTTTGAAATATTTCTTCGGATGAATCCTTTCCGTAATAGCTTCGAGATTTTCTTGTCCAACTCATGTCTTTCTTTGGGGACCATGTGTCATAATGGTAGAGCGACTGATTTTGCATCTTTCTTCAAATCAATTCTAAAATCGATCTCCATTTGGGGTGGGAGATCTGAGACTTCCTCAAAGACCCGAGAAATTCTCGAATTACAGGTTCGGATGAAAGCTCACTATGAGATAGGCTCAGCGAGTACAAATAACCTGACTTGACTAACTCTTAGGGTGTATAATGGACCTCTAGGTCTCGTTCTCTACTACTCTTTATTCGTACAACCCTTCTATCATGATCTAAAATTGCCCCGTAGTATGATAACCAATCCATTCTTAAGATAAGTCCATACTCCTCAAAATTTAGAACACACGCATTATATATGAAATCAACGTCACATATGTCCACAACTAGGTCTTTGCAAATTAAAAGGAGATGTGTCGACCATCTAATAGATTAG
The DNA here is from genome assembly GCA_030737815.1 of Allium fistulosum. Taxonomy (NCBI): domain Eukaryota; kingdom Viridiplantae; phylum Streptophyta; class Magnoliopsida; order Asparagales; family Amaryllidaceae; genus Allium; species Allium fistulosum. The sequence goes on from CM060901.1 coordinate 643,373,097, forward strand.
AGACTACTATTGGGCTGGTGACAAATTGGGTTTGAAGATTTAAGGAGTTAATCACATTCCTAGATATAAAGGAACGCGATGCTCCGTAATCAAATAGGGTACAAATTATAGCCCCAAATATAAGAGTTATACCTTCTAATGTTAACTTCCTTTGGTCTCTAGAGGGTGGTTTACTCGAAACAGGGACAACCTCAATGGCATAGGCCTATCCACTCGGCCCTCCCTTCGTTAGCTTCGAACATTGGTTCTTAAGGCGCCCTTCCTTATAGCAGTGACCACAACTTATCTTAAAAGCTTCCTTCATCAGACCTACCCTCCAATCTTTAGCTAAATGACCCTTCTTTTGGCATCTCTTACACACTTTACCCTCTTTCTTGAACTTCCTTTCGAATTCTTATTCACTAAAAATTTCCCTTCTTGGTTTGATTTTGAGTAAGTCCTTCTTTCTCATTCTCCACCTCATTTTCTTCCTCACCAACCGTCTGCAGTAAAGCCATCTTAAACAACTCCTCATATGTAGCACTAGCGGACACTTGGGTTAATAACAATTCTCTAAGAGAGGAGTATAGGTCCTTCACAAACTTTATAGCCTTTTTTATAGGCGTATCGATTAAGCTCATCCTAAACTTAGCCAACTCTATAAACTTACCAATGTACTCCTTTAAAGTGGAGTCTTCCTGCCTAAGCTGTATAAATTTCTTCAATTGTAAACTCACTTCTGTCCTTGACATAAACCTTTACTCGAATCTTCCCTTGAATTCATCCCAAGTAAAAATCCTACCAAAATTCTCCTTAACCATAATATTCCATCAATCTAGGGCTTCTCCCTTGAGGTGCCAAGCTGCCATTCTCCTCTTCAGTTGATCCTTCTAACCAAGCTTCCGAAATATCTTCTCGCAGTTATTTATCTATGTCTTTGACTCTACAAAACCCTATGTTCCAGAATATACTCTTCCTTCTATATTAAGAAAGTTCTTACACATTTTGGGAAAGTCAATGAGACGGGGTGTCGTGTCGACAGGCGAGGCAGCGGGTGCTGTCGGTGCAGCTTGAGGAACCGGACTTGACCTACTTGCCTGAGGTATTATTTAAACATTCGAGCACCTCAAATGGCGGGTCTTCCTCGAGCAGGGTTCCCAGCCTTAGAAGAAGAATGATTATCAGCCATATCAATTATTTATAGCTTGAGCTTTTAGTTATAACTTCCCAACTTAGTATTATACGCTGAAAGAAAGATTTGCCTAGTGTGTGTGCGTTTGTTCAAAAAATAGTGTATATAGTAGGGGTTTTTGAAAAATATTTTCGAAAATAACAAATATGCTACTCATATTACTTTTCCCCGTTGATATAGTAACCTAGGCTCTGATACCAAATGCAACAACCTGCCCCGAAAAAGGCCTAAATCCCGATCCAGAAAAGGCCCATCGAAACTTAGACCCATTCCAAAGCTGGCCATTAATTGGTAAAAAATACAATATAAAGCTATTTATCTATTCATTCAAAACTCACAGCGGAAGGATAATATATAATATCATAAACAGTACCTATTTTTATTTAAAATTCCAAATGTCACAAAACCGTAACATAATGTCAACAATAACCGTTACATAATCATGTTAAAAAATACATTGTCGTCTTCAAATGGGTACATCAGAAAATAGCATAAATAGGTAAATAGACTACTGCCATAAGCTTCACTCATCGCTATCTCCATCTTGATTATCGTCTCCTTCCCTAACTTGTATTGTAATAAGGAGGGAATCGGAAGAATAATGTCTATTGAATAGAAATCTCGAGCATTTCTATATTGGTACTTGGGAAGTATAATTTAACCAATAACTTGTCTTTCGTATTTAAACAATATTCAAAACCATTTAATACTTTATATAAGGGAAAGAGGTGGGCCCTTAAATAACTACTTAATACTTTCAATCCTCGAAGCATGTCCTTCGTATTATCCAATTCCATAACCCATAACCATCGTTATTAATGTCTACCAATACGAGAGATAGTATGTAAATCACTTAATACCGTTTAATGGAATATATGCAGACTCTGACCGTTTAAGACCTATTCCCAATGAGGAATCCTCACAAGTATCTATCTAGCAAACATTGCACAGAAATATCTTCGAAACACTTACTACTTCCATTGAAGCGGACCAGATATCCTCAGTCGTGCCTAAACCCAATCCCGACCATTTATACTTCATATAAAGGAAAGAGGCGGGCCCTCAAACAACCACTTAATACCTTCAATCTCCAAAAAAGGTCCTTCGTATTATGCCTCGTACCCCATAGAGACATCTCACATTAGTTCGACTTTTCATAGGAACTACTAGCCAGATTAGTTGGGCAGATTTACCCTACACAATTGGGACTAACCTCGCGTCATCCATATTTACTTATTATAGGCGATGTCTCACATCAGCCCCGAAGTCACATTATTGGTAGCCAGATTAACTGGGTAAACTTTATGTGCTTTTGACTGACCTCACATCCCTATAACTTAGTCATATTTAATAACACTCTTCAAGTATATTATCACACACCTCACCATATCAATTATTTAGTTCTTATAAGAAATCCTTTTTATTTTGCCTCTTCAATTAATTACTTTCCTCGGGAGGATTTAATTGATAATTATTAACCTAATCAACTGTGCAAGTAATACATTATAATTATACTTTATTTATGCTATTTTATAAATATATATAAATACACATTTATTAATTTCTATGCATGTGGAGATTACGCTCTAAACCAACATTTTAAACGTCAAATCTTCCAAAATTATACAAGTCACATATATACCATAAATCCAATATTCCAAAATCAAATCAATAGATTTGTATATAGAATCCAAATCCAACTTATTTCATATTAAACAGTGGAATAAGTCAATAATAGGTGCTTACAATTTAATTAATATTACGCTCTATTCAAATTCTTTTTACATACAATTAGACAAGTGAATTTCTATTTAATTTGTAGAAATAGGCAGTATAAACTACAAATAAGAATTCATACCTACACACCAACTTTTAATCAAATCTCTTAATCAGATCTAAAGAAAGAGAATAAGAAGTGGAACAGAAGGTAAAACACTTAAATTGCAAAATCCACACAAACTCCATTATTTTAATACAAAAACAATTAAGATTCCAACATAAGAATTGACATTTCGCTTTAAGGGAAATTTTGAGGATTTTTAATTTGATGTTTTCATAATCCAAAACTGCCCAAGGAATATATCAAATCCAAACAACACTATTCAATTACTAAAATAGAAAAAATAAGATTTCAATCACAATAGGTCCTTCGCTTTGCCTTCTTTTGGATTTAACACGCCTTCAATGAACTCTTTTCAGATCTCTTCTTTTTGATATATATATATATACAACAAAGGATTTGTATATATTTTAGATTCAGAAAATTAGAGGTTTGGAGGAGAATATATAGAGAAAATAAACAATAAACAAAATTATATATGCAGATTTCTTACCTGAAAACCTAATGAAGTTTTCTGAATCTTTGAAGAGACGAACTGATAGTGCTTTGCTAGGTTCCCAAAATATTTTGTAAATAAATTTGAGGGGGCTAGTCTCCTATTTGTAGTGTTTGAAATGCATCAGTACTATCGGTTAAATTGGTTTAAAATTATAAAATCTAGAACATTTATTGCTGCAATACCCTAGCAGCCATCGTTACCCACCGATCGAACGTCGCTACCCACTAGTCGACCTTTAGCGTTCTACGGGTCCTAGGGGAGTGTTCGACTGGTTTTATTGTTTTGGGAAAGATTTTGTTGCCGTTGCTTTGCAATTATTTTCTTCCTTAATTAAGTTTAGCGTTAATATTAATTTTAACGTTTACTTAACCCCAAGTCTAATTACTATTAACTTTTGAATTTCAAATTTAGGAATTGATTATTTATTTGAATTTGAATTCTATTTAAATTAATTTGAATCTGAAACTTCAAACATCTATGACTTTCTTATTTGAGCTTCTTTTTCAACATATTATATATGGAAATTGATCAGAAAATCGCTACGAACGCAATAATATAACTTTCATGGTCAAATTTCGACTTTACAAAATTTCCAACTTTACCCATATCTTATTTAAACTGATTTAGCCAATTTATTTATGGTTGATTTTACGGGGTACTACAGTATCCCTTAGGTTAAACAATGCAAGCTAGGCTCTGATACCAACTGTGACGACCGCTTTGCACCTCCGATGCATAAATAGTGGAGTAGTGCACAACTATAACATCTGGTCGATATAGGATGATTGTCAAGGAAAAGAATAGAAGATAAAAGAAAAGAAATAGAGAAGAGAAATATAAGAGAAGAGAATGGAAGAGAAGAGAGAAGAAAGTAAACATCACACAATCATAGAACCTGTCGTATATCTCACAGTGCACCAAATAAAATATAATAGTCATTATATATATAAAATAGTCGAGACAGTAATAACTACATGAACCACAAAATCAAAGCACACATGCTCATAGAGTTATACAAAACAGTAATAGAGTTTATACAACTGATAAATAAACTCAACTGATATACTGTCTCTAATAATGGTAAGTCAAACACCGTCAAGGATCCATAGTGTCACATAGCGAAATAAACAACAAACCCAAAATATAAATATGAGAAAGCATTGCCTCTTGCTAGTCCATCCACATAACTCCATATGCTATTTACACCTGCTATCTAGTTTACTCATTTAAGAGTACCCGAGATAATAAGAAGCAAAGCATTAAACCTCTAGTCAGACAATATTCTGGTGTGAGCGATAAACAATCTCAAAATACTGGAAAAGTTGATATAGTATATGGGACAGAGGGTACGGAGAATCATACCTGGCATGTACTTGCATCTAAAGAGTTAGCACATAACATAAGATATATGCTACTCTATCATAGTCATCATTGGTGTATTATACGTCAAAGTACTAATGGGTGTCCTAGTATCTACATCAAAGATAACTACATCATGTGACATCCATAGAGTGATAAACAACCAAAGCAACCATAACATCCATCATCCATCCTCACACCACTCACTCGGTGCATTTGATATGTGATAACTTGAACAACCCTTCATGGTCAAGGACTGCTCAACCTCCCGGTTCCTCAGTACTCGAATTCATGCATTACCCGTTATGGAGATCAGGTCGCCCATCATGGAGATCAGATCATGTCATGGCACAAATAGGTACCATATATTACCCCTGCTTTACGAGTACTCTTTGAACCTTCGAGTATCATTGATCCCTTTGCACACATCATCAATAGCAGAGCTCATCCTGGACTGTTTCTGTGACTCCCATCACGAAGTCACTACGGTTGGGAACTACTCTAGACAACCATCATTAGTCATAGAATCTCGTCATATGTCCCATAACCTTCTTTCAACAGTCTCCTCAATATTTTTATAGTCATATACTCTGCATCCCAAAGTATAGCTATCACATCACTAAAGCCGTCACTTGCCATCACGAGTCATAATCATCAAGTCCCAAAGTCATCGTGTCGAAGCATTACATCCTCGCTTCATTGCCAAAACCACTCGTCGAAGAGCCACAACATTGAAATCAAATGTCGAACGAACGAACAAACCATCACATCATGCTCCTCGAATCCTCTCTATCTTCTCGGTCAAAAATTAGCCAAATCGGCTATCATCAATAGTGGTAGATATCGACCACTCAAAAGTAGTCGATAATGACCACTTTGGTCATGCACTTAACCAAAAACGACCAAGTACAAACAAAATGAAAACATCTGACATCCATCCTGAAGTCCGAGGCACATACCCAAGTCCATCATCCCTCATCTTTAGATTGATCGGTACGCATGAAACTCTATATACAAAATTCTATCCTATGAGATATTTCCTAACACTATATCACCTACGATTGGCGTTTTCATCCAAAATAAGCAAATAAGCATACAAACATCTATAATATCCTACATGCATCTATAATAAAACACATACAACATATATAATACATCTAGAGCAACTAACGTGGGATTAATATCAAAATAGCATAAATCTAGCAATATTGTAAAAATAGTACATCAATAAGAAAAAGTGTGACGTGATGGAAGAGAGTCCCATCAGCCCCAACCCCATGCTGATCCCAAAATAGGCTTTGGGCCTACCTATTAACTTACTAATTACCCATAAAGCTGTCTAAAATTAAGTGAAACTTCAAACAGTCATATTCCTAACGTTAAGTCCATTTTCCTACTATAATCACTCTACTAAAAGAGAAACCATCGTCCTGATTTAATGGAAGTGGTTACAGAGCCCAATTCAGCTTCTATCAAAAGTTATAGGCTATACAAGATTTTTAAGGTCAAAATGGTCATATAGAAATCCGCAATAATCATAGATGCAGGAAATGTCCCTAAGTGCCATTTTACAAAATTTTAGAATCCTATGACCTCATATGAAAGTAAGATAAATATTCTACAATCCTTCGATACTTAAAATACGAGTCATTACACTATCTTTGACATCAAACTACACATAACCTTTCTAAAGTGCTTTTAACTAGCCCGTTTGTTAATGGCCATGCACGTCTATCCCATTTTAGTGAATGCTCTAGAAAGATTTTGCCTCCAAAGTTTTCATAGGAAATGATCTTGTTTCCACACAAAGGTGAGTCTATTAGGGGTACTCCTATAGATAGATACCCCATTCCATGTAGAGTATAGATCTCATTAAGAGTTTCCGTTACCTCTTCATCTAATTGCTACAAGAATACATGCTTCTAAACAATTTATAATATTGCATGTTCACTTCTTATCACTTCACAACTTGTTTTTTACCCATTGAACCTAGTTCTTGGGATCTCCAGTCATATAGGTTGGGTTACGATTGTAAGTGTCTAAGGGAAATAGTCTTATCCTTTGGATGCTTTATGGATTTTCTCTCTGGCCAATCCTTTTGTCAATGGATCTGCCAAATTTTCATCAGTACAAATATGATCCACTCTAACAGCTCCTGAAAAGAATAACTCTCTTATAGTGTTATGCTTACAATGTATCTGTTATATCTTATCATTATAATAATGGTTCTAAACTTTTGTAATAGCCACAATACTATCGCAATGGATCAACACAGTTGGTATCGGTTTTCCTATAAAGGAATCTCAGCTAGTAGATATCTTAAGTAATCCTCTTCTTTACTAGATGTTGCTAGTGCTATCATCTCATACTCCATAATGGACTAAGCCAAAATTGCTTATTTCTTGGATTTCCAAGAAACAGCCCTACCAACTATGCTAAAAATATAGCGACTAGTTGATTTAGAATCATCGAATAAAGTATTCTAGTCTGCATCGGTATATCCTTCAAGTACAGCTAGAAACTTTCCATAATGTAATCCAATGGTCAATACTAGATCTATTGGCATAGCTACATAATAATCCCATGAGATATGTTATGTCGGGTCTAGCACAATCAGTGGCATACCAAAGGCTGCTAATGATGTTCGCATAGTCAGGCTGTCTTACACCTTCAGTAGTGTTCTTAAATAGTTTTACACTTGGCTCATACAGTGTACAAGCATGTTTACGGTCAAAGTAATTGTACTTCTTTAATATCCTCTCAATATAATGAGAATGTTCTAAAGTAATTCCTTTATTAGACCTAGTGATCTTAACACCAAAGATTACACTTGCTTCTCCTAGGTCTTCCATATCAAAGTTGGCACTTAAAAGAGATTTAACCATATTAGTAGCATGAATGTTTGAACCAAAAAATAAGTAGATCATCTATATACAAACATATAATAGTGCAAATGTCATTCTCATATTTATAATAAATACATTTGTCACTCTCATTAACTGTAAAACCATGTGAAATAATCAAGTTGTCAAATTTTTCATGCCATTATTTAGACGCTTGTTTTAGACCATATAAAGATTATTCTAACTTGCAAACCTTATGTTCTTGTCTATGTATTACAAAACTTTCAGGTTGGTCCATATAAATTTCCTCCTCTACTTCATCATAATGCAGTTTTAACATCCATTTGGCGTACTATCAAATCATGAATAGAAGTAAGTGAAATTAATACTCGAATAGATGTAATTCTAGTTACTGGTGAGAAGATATCAAAAAAGTCTACATTTTATCTTTTCTTAAAACCCTTAGCTACTGATGGGCTTTATATTTGTTGACTGCTCCATCGGGTTTCAGTTTCTTTTTAAGTACCATTTACAACCTATGGTCTTACAACTAGGTGGTAAATCAACTAAGTGCCAAGTCGTGTTGGATTCAAGAGAATCCATCTCATCATTTAAAGCCTCTTGCCAAAAATCAACATCTAATGAAGATAAAGCTTCTTGGAGGTTTAAGGGGTCCTCCGCTAAAGTAGAAGCACAAAAATCTAAACCACAACCTTTTGCAATTCTAGATCTTTTACTTCTCCTAGGTTCATTTTCAAAAGTGTCATTTTGTTCATTTCTTACAAGAATAATATTACTAGATATGCCCCTATTATTCCTTAATTTAAAAGGAAATTTTAATTCATAAAAATTAGTATCATTAGATTCTATTACAGTATGTGCATCCAGATCATAAAATCTATATGCATTGCTATTAATAGCATAGCAATAAATACACATTCATATGCTCTACTTGCTAATTTAATTCTATTAGGGCCAGGTATACGAACATATGCTAAACAACCCCAAGTTCTAAAAAATGACACATTTGGTTTATGATTTTTCAAAATCTCATAGGGTGAAACTTTGCTCTTAGATTTAGGAATTCTGTTCAACACAAAACATACAGTTAATAAGATTTTTCCCTACCAATGTGATGTTGCGCCTGTATTAAGTAAAGTAGCTACAAATAATTTAGTTAAAGTCATATTTTTTCTTTAAGCTTTACCATTCATTTCAGGTGGGTAAGATGCAGCTCATTCATGTATTATACCATGTGAATGATAAAGTTCAATAAATATGTGGGATTCATATTTAGTGCCCCTATCACCACGTAATATCTTAAATTTCTTAATAAACTGATATTCAATTTCAGTTACAAAAGATTTAAATATTTCAAATGCATCAATTTTATTTTCATTAGGTGCACATAAGTAAAATCAGTGCAGTCATAAATAAATGTAATAAAATAATGATGTCCATTTCTAGTCAAAGTTCCATCTAGATTACATATATCTGAATGAATCAACTCTAAGTTTTAGATTTTCTAATTACATATTTATGTGGAGTTTCTGTAATTTTGGCTTGACTCCAAAATTCACGTTTTTCAAAATCTTTCAAAGTCCTATTAGAAATTAATCCTAAGCTACTCATATTCTTTATTTTATGTTTGTTACATGACAGAGTCTCGCAAGCTATATATTAAATGAACACAACATATAAGCAGAAGGAGATACTTTATTGCTTTCAACATTCAACTTAAACATGCCCTCGATAGCATAGCCCCTACCCACAAACATACCATTCATGGTGATGGTGTATAGATCAGCCCCTATTGTTTGAGTAAAGATAGCCTTACTAAGAAGATAACCCGAATCTAAGTTCTTCCTCATCTTTGGAGTGTGCATCACGTCCTTCAATATGACATTTTTTCAGAGGTAAACTTTAGCTCAATGCTTCCAATCCAAGAAACAACAGTGGTGCGAGTCCCTCAGCGGCACTTTCTTGTCCTCTACATCCATGTATGTTTAGAACGTAGCACGGTCAAAGTAGACATGGCGTGTAGCGCAAGTATCTACCTACCATCCTTTTGATCCCCCTATAAGGTTGATCTCTATAATCATAGCAGTTAGCAACTGCTCTTCAATCAGGTTCGCCCGAAGAGCAGGATGAGGCATGTTCCGACACTTTTATGTCATATGACCTGGTTTGTTACAGTTATAACTAATAAACTGATCAGAATCATTCTTTAAGAGTGTTTGTTGCTGTGGTGCAGTATGGTTCCTTTGAAGATTCACATTCTTGTTGCAGTTTTGATTAGGATTACAGTTCTGATTATTAAAGCCTTTTGGATTCTGTTTCAAAACCGCTGCCTTCATATGTTACAGGAAACAACAAGCATTTCCTCTTTCATATCCTGCTTTCGGGATTCCTCCTTAATTCGGAGGCTAGTAATCAAACTTTCAAGTGAAAATCCTTTAGTTTTTTGTCTAAGCTTATTTTCGAACTCTTTCTAACTAGTAGACGACTTATAAATTACATACCGTAATTTGAAACTGTTTGTCAATAGTTATATCTTCAGAGATAATCTCATGAGCTATTTTCCGAAGCTCATGAGACTATGTCTCTATTGACCTGTCATCAGACATCTAATATTTGAGGTAGCGACTGACTGCATATTGCTTTTCTTTAGCTTCCTCTGTGTCATACTTCTTTTGCAGCGACTCCTAGATCTTTTTAGCTAATTTTTCCACAACATTGTAATAGTCATATAGGTCATCGCAGAGGCTAGTTAGAACGAAGTTTTTGCACAGGTTGTCATGCTTGATCCAGGATTGTCACTTCTTGCTCTCTGCTTTGGTGGGTGGATTAGGCAGTGGCATTTTATTAATGGTTAGAACATAGATCGCCTTTTTCATTGTTAGGAAAAATTGCATCTTCTACCTCAACCTTTTGAAGTGGGGCCCTTCGAATCTGAAGGGCATGTTAGTGTCTGTCAGTACCGTTCTAGTAAAATTTCCAGTCAAAGCCATTTTTAGCAGGTGGACTTATATTGAATTGTTGGTCTGACTGCTGCAAATGGTCGAGTCGCTTACTTCATCACTTTCTTTAAGACGATTTGTGGCTTAGCCCCAAGGTGCATAACTAGTTATCAATCGCTCCATCCCTAGGATAAAACAGCCTCTAAAATTTAGTAGATTTGTGTTTGCATGACAACAAATTGTTCTTAATTTAGCACTTTCTAGTTTAAATGCTTGGAAGAATTCTACAGAGAGAGAAATGGCAGAGGGAGTAGAAGAAGAAAGAAAATTGTCTATTGCCTTTTTTCCTTCTGCTTATCTATCATTTAAATAAACAGAATAGAAATTATATGTGTTACTAAAATGAGGGATTGTTAACGGATCTGAAATTATTGTCGTCCATTATGAATTTTATTACTATTAATTTCTGCAACGACTCAATAATAATAGCTCATAAATATATATTCATTAAAAAATTTATTACCATTGATTTTATTAAATTAATTCACCTAAAATTCCAACATGTAGGGATCCTAGGAAAAACCATAACATAATATTAACGTTTTATAATAATTTTGTTTATTCTTGAAGCTGGCAAATGGATTATCGTCAAATGTGGAGTATAAAGTTGGTGATATTGCACATCAAATGGGCTATTACCTAGTGGATTCAATATACCTAGAGTGGAGAACATCAACCCAAGGGTTCATAGTCCTAAACAATGATAAGGAAGTATATTTCATAGAGAAAGTGGCAAGCTACAAAAAGGACATAGAAGTATGTTTGGGCACTACAGGCATGGTTTCAAATTCTAAGAAATCCTACCTAATTACATCATGTCCAAATTCTTTCTTTGATTATGTATATATGCATAATAATTCATAACATGATAATTGATGTCGAAAGGGACTAGTACAAAAACCAACGTAAAAATTACCCTAACATGTTTGAAGGCTCAACAACAATACTTCATAGGAACCTTAACTTGATGGAGGAGTATATCAGAATAGTAAAGCATATAAAGGATCAAGCAGCATATTTGCATTATGTGGTCAACTATTCAACCACCTATAGGCGCATAAAAAGGGTAAAGCTGGGACGATGTAATGGTAACTTGTCTGAGTAAAGTTTGTGTAAACTGCCAGTTTTTTAATAATGTTTTATGGGTAATAATATGTGGAGTTTTATGCTTGTCGGTTACATATCCAAATTTTATAAAATAAGGATGCTTAGCTGAGAATATAGTAGATAATTTAAACGAAACTAAAAGTAAAGAGACAACATAATTCAAAAAACACAATACACCACATAAACAGAACAAAGATCAAACAAACACTAATTGACCACATGTAAAAGAACTAATCTTCAATGACCATCTCTTCAACCACTACTTCCTCTTTCTCTTTAGTAGAATTCAAGTTCTCCTGAACGTTTCTTTTTGCATATGAGATTGCTTGTTGAAGTCAGCACGGGATAAGTTTAATCTTGTTCTTCTCCCTACGCCTAGCCTCCTTTCGCACTTCACTAATTCCTTCATCGCACGGTCTTGTATAGACACTTTTTGAAATTTATTCCTTTATTGAAGTGACTTTCCTACAAAGTTTGCCTACTTTCTTTGTGTTCTAAGATAAGCTTATCATTTGCCTCCATGAATCTTGTAACTCTGTAGTTCCTTGGTCCATTTTAATAGACATATTTCTCCCAAATGGATGACCATCAGCACTTCCAAACAATAGTGGTCTACTTTGGGAGTTAGACTCACTATAGGGACTGGAATCAAAGTAGTCATTCTCCTAGCCATGTTATGTTGCCAATGGATAAAATTATTTGAATTTTTCCACTTTGGAAGGTATAAAAGCAGTTTGATGAATTCCTAAAACTTGAATGGATGACCATACAAAAGATGGTAAGCCTTGCTGGATCAGGCGCATTGGCAACTGGGTTAAAAGAGTGAATTAAAAAAAATTCCTCTTGTTAAATTGCACAAGATCTTATTTTATGTTTATGTGAATAAAAATTTATTTATATTTAATAAATTTTAGTGTTTAATTAATAAAAGTGGTTGAATAATATTTTATTTTATTTAAAATACATATTTGTTTGTTAATATTTCGAATAATATTTATTTGTGATTAATTTATTAATTTCTTTTAATTTTATATTCAAAAATTTATGATATTCATATTCACAATACATACATCAGAACAATATTGATGTATAAATATATAATATATATATAGTTCTCTAGCTCAAGTGGTTAGAGATATGACGCTTTAGACTAAGGTTCAAGAGGTCATAGGTTCGAGCCCAAAGAAAATATAATGAGTGCTCTCTTTGAATAAAGTATCACACCCTATTTGTGTATAAATTATCTTAGGGGTATAATGGAAAAATTGATTGTTCTATCCTATGGTCAACAAAATATCAACGTGATGAATATATCAATACACTGTTAAATAGGATAATATAAATGTCATAGTAATGTTTTATACTTATATATATATATATGTATATTCAGCCATTATAAAATATATTTAAAATAAATTATTAATTTATGTATATATAATGTAACATAAAATAATTTATATGTAAATTATATTTATATTTTTGTATATAATATATCATAATTAATAATTGATTTTAAAATGTTTACAATTAGATTTAAGATTTGAATTTTCCAAATTGAAACATGTATAAGACTTACTCAAAATAAAATATTTGATGTGAAAATATATTTTTTGTTTTGGCCTACAAAAGAATAGATATTAAAAATATATATTTTCAATTTTAATCGAATAAAAAATTCGTCTAAAAGTTAAAATTTCGAAATTTAAACTTATTTGAGATTTGAATTATATATATCTCCTTGTGTGTGCGCGTGTCTTTTGTCACTTGATCTGCTCTAAAAAGACAATATATGTTTATAACCATACGGAAATATCCATATATATATATATATAATTTTGTTATAAATCAAAAACAATAAATGAAAAAAAATTAAAATTTATTTACTAATACAAATTTTGAAAAAGGATTTTATTATATAATTATATATTAAATTCGGATCAGGATTTTAAAATTGCTGAAATTGATTTTGATATTATATATATACGATTAAATGATTATAGTATATTTGTGTGTGTGTGTGTGTTGAATTTATTTTCTACAAAGTAAGGTCAAATAACATAAAGAGGATAAGTGATTTTATAAGCACATATATATATGTATGTATGTATGTATATGTATATATATGTATGCATATGTATGCGAAATATTAATCGAAAACGATACCATTTACCAGTAATGTCTTGTTGAAATTCGAACACGTCATTATCTAGTATCTCCACTTTGAACCTCACATTCTCCTCATCAGTTTCAGTTTGCAAGTCTGAGACGTTGGCTTGACCAATAAGGTAATATGGTAGAGAGCTATCAAAGAGTTTAAAGGAAAAGGAGTGAAGGCTATCCTATTTATAGCCAAGGAGTTACATCTATTTTTTCTCCTTTTTCTATAGCCCTAGAAAACCAAAACTAGTCTCCCAATTTTGAATTATATGGCCGGACTTGGTGTTGCATGTTGGATGTGGTCTGTTTGGCAGCATGTAAGTTGAGTAAATTTTAATAAAAATCCTTATTGGATCTTTTTTGGGCTTATATAAATAATTAGCTTTCCATTAAATCAAATTCAATAACATTTGTTACAGTTATATTTCATGGTTTGGTTTTGTAGAATTGCGGTGGCTAGGTTTAGGGTTTTAGTCCAATGAGAATGAGAGTGGAGGCTATTATTTATAAAGAATAAATAGGAAGAGGTAAATTTTCAACAAAATATTTCCTTTCCTTTTCAACTTCTTACCAAATATCTTCTCACCCATGCCATATCATTATATGGCTGAGCTCTATGTTCCTTCCAAAATTTTAGTCCCTTTTATATAAATCCATATGTAATGATTTACTAGTATTAATCTTAAGTGGAACTGTAAGAAACCCAACTTAGACTTACTGACTCATGTACTTTATTTCATTTATATGAAAAAACATCCTATAGCTTCTGTATCAAAGGGGACTAAGGTTCCATAATTTCTACCACCATATTCTGCCTCTTTTTCCACTCTCATTCACCTTGATTCTTTCAACACGCTTCTACATACGCCTCACCTCACCTCTTCCCTAACCCTAGCTGTTCCCTTTGGTGCTTTCACTTACTTTTATGCTTCCTACCTCCATGCTTTCATAGTTGGTCTCCCAAGCTATCCTATGCTTCATATCACTTCCTTGTGTTGGATCTGAAGTTGCCATCTCACAATCTTCCCTGCGTGTAATACAGTAGATCTGGTATTTCTTTGTGAGATTATAGGCTTGGATATAAAGTAGTTATATAGTGCTTCTGCTTTTTTTCTGGTTTGGGTATGCATTCGTGGAAATTTTCATTTCTGGTTCATGGGTTCGTATGTTATCTTAATTTAGCAAAGGTCAATTTTGCCTAACACTAGATTGCATTATTTTGGTCTTTGGTCCCGTGTCTGCCTTGTAATTATCTAATACTGCAACTGCAGCCTTGTCGATTGCTCCGACAATGCGGATATTTTGTTTATGGCATTTTATGGTGTTTCAACGGGCGTTACGAGAGACATTGACCTAAATCTACCTCATTTCGTATTGCTTTTTTCTCTTTCACTACCGTGTATGGTGGCTGCATGTACTTTTTTATCTCTCCAATGTATGTTATTGCTTCAGTCTTTAAGGCTTCTACTTTAAGTTGGATGGAATACATGTATGCTTTTTGATGCACTTTTGGATTTTGGAATGGTGTTGTTTTGGTCATATTGGCTTGGCATGAAAATGCTTTGTTGGAATTTTCCATTGTTGGGTAATGGTTTTTCTTTGTAATTATAAGGCCTTGGGATCCGGTACCACTGTGCCTTCATGTAATTAAGAATGTAATAGTTACCGTGTCAATTAATGATGTATTTGGTAATAGTGCAAACGATGCAAAAGGTAATAATGATGGATTAGTCTATGATACTGTAATTGGTAAAATCATTATAATCTCGTCTATAGTTGTTGAGTCAACTTTATCTTACACTCGTAATAATTTTGTAAAGTGGTACGACCACTATAAAATCGGCTTGCATGTGCAAAATAATAACACTTTATTTTGCTCGTCAAAAATTATTTATAATTTAATTACCTTATGTAATATTCTTATATATATTATTAATTAAATCATTTTTAATTAATTTAATTTATTCTATATAAGATTTCTATAATTTTATATTACCTATCTTAAACTATTTTAGATATTAAATCAACCATAACATTTATAGTTGTTTTATGTATACATATATACCAATGTATATATGCATATTAGTTAATTAACTGTTAGTTAATTTTATTTAATTATAATTTTAGTTAATTAAAATTTTATTTCAATAAACAATTTTAATGTGAATAAATTTTAACAAATTTTCAAAATCAATATTCAATTTTAACAATTATACACATATATCAATATATACATTTTAATCAATTAACTTTTAATTAATTATATAATTTAATTTAATTAATCATATTAAATAAATTTTAACAAATTTTCAAAATAATATTCAATTTCTTAAAATAATTCTGAAAATTTTCAATGCATTTTATAACTTTTATAAAATTTTACTTTATATTTTAAACTTAACATTTAAATTTGAAATATCATTTAAGGTATCAATTTTAAATTTGAAAATTAGCCCAAGGCCCAAAATTAATTTGGGCCTTTACTATTGGGGATAACCTTTTGGCTTACATCATTTGGGCTAGGACAATAACCAGATATGGCTTAGTACTTGATTATCCAAAACCAACCTTAGACGCTACTTTTTTAGACATCATACTAAATAGGTAGGCTTCAATAAGTTTGCCTTATTATTGCTAATTTAGACTACATAGACCATTAGAACTCTAATACCATTGAAGGAACCAAACTAGTTGGAAGTGTGTTAATGGGGTGAATTATATAAAAATTTCCATTTTAATCTTAATTGAGTCTATGAAGCCTAATTGGATTTTAGATCCAATCTATAATATTTTAAATAAAACTTCCATTTTATTTAATATGGTTAAAAGGAATATATGTATATATATGGGTATGTATGTGTGTGTATTTCTTTTAGCTTACAATTATGTTAAATACACTTGTTTGTGTCAAGTGCATGTGCTACATATAAGATGTGTATATAGTAAATGCGACGTATGTTGGTGCTAGGATTTAAGCTGCAACATATACATTTCCCCTTTGCATTTGCCTTATCTGTCCAAGGTTTCGGATTAAAGATATATACATAATAAAACATGCATAATTGTATATGAATATATATATATATATATATATATATATTGAAATCATATTAGACAATTTTATATGTTTTGAAATCTAAAACTAATAGCAATGAATTTAGTTTCAATTAACGAAAAGTTCAAGGTTAAATATTACATTATTATACAGAATCCATCCTATGAATTTGAATTAAGGACACATATATATGTTTCCATGTATATAAATATTACAAGTAATGTTTTAGATTTAAAATAACTTATATATGTAAACATTACAATTCATAATATATGTACAAATATGTTTGAATTTAAAGTTGACAATTTAAATCAAACTTTAAATTTAGAAGGAAAAAAACATACAGAGTTTTACTTAAAACTTTAAATTAAGAAAGGAAACAAATGGATTTGGACTTTACGCAAAATTCCACTCATGAATTCTAGATTGAAAAACTTTTATTGTTATGAAAACAATTGTAATCAAAACATCAACCACAACAAATTAATTTTTAAGGAAAATTTAACATATATAGTTTATTTACATTTGTATATGCAAATATTATAAAATTATAAAATATTTTTTCATTCAAAGTTAAGTTTAACAAAAATTTCAAAACAAAACAAAGGAGAATTGGACAGCTTAGACACATGTAAATTCATGATAAGAACATTTAGATCTAATTAGTACATAAAACAAAAAAAATTATCATCACATACAGAGAATCTCAAGTATATAAATCATAATGAACATATAGTGAATGGAGATAAAAAACAAAATTGGATCGGAAGCAAATCAAAATAATAACATACTTTACAATTGCGATGGACAAAAGTGGTTTTGAATTACATGTTGCAAGATGAATAATTCAAAGATGAGATGACTTATGTAAAATCCAAGCATATGAATAAATGAAACATATAAATAAATTAAATTAGAGTAGTACCTTAGGACGTTGCCTAAAAATCGCACCTTGAATGATGAATCGATGCTCCTAGATTCGGCTGAATAGATCTTTGGATCTTGTTAGAATCAAGAGATAAGAAACACGTTCCCTTTTGATTTTATTTTGATTTTGTTTTTGAAATTTTTAAGCCATTGAGATATTTATTTTCGACCATAATGTGAGAGAAGAGCGGAATTTTTTTTCCAGGAAGAATAATAATGAAATAAATGAGAAATGAGTAAGAATCATTTCATAAATGAGATTTAAGTGAGTTATAAAGAAGAGTAAAGGATGGAGATCTATTTCCTTTCTTTAATTGCTCCTTCGGATTTTCAAATCACATTTGAAACCTATCCCCCTTCATTATACATGGCTGAACATAAAAGAGGCTAGTGGACCTTAAAAATTTCCCAAAACACTTAGCAATTAATCTCTTTAAATCTATTTTAAATATTCGATCGATATCGCATATCGATACATGCTTTTATAACTTTTATATACACACTTTATAAAATACTAATAGTATTAAAACAAATCAAACAAAATTTAATAATTAATATTTCATAAATATTAATTAATTTACAATGATTATAATTTAATTAAATCGTATGGTTTTTTCTGGAACATTCATCATTACGGTTGTGCGACTCAAAGTTGTAAATTCAATCAACGGCTAATATTGAACAATTCGAATATTAACACTCACACATCACCTTAGTAGTTGTATGACATTTTTCCTGAATTTATCGCTTACACGTATTTTTGGTAAAGTCTAATTTTACTCATTATAAGAAATACTTGGTAATAACAATTATTTACACTAATTCTCTTCGTCAATTCTATATCACATTAGAATTATGAAATTTGGTTTTGGTCAAAATTTCAACATCGTCCACATTCAACTCGAATAGTCCAAACATAAAATCCTTAGTCCAATAATAACAATTATTATTAACCGTACTACTCTGGCAAGAAACTTTGGCTTAGAGTTAACTATAGTTGACTGTGATATTAGCCTCATATAACCGTGGATTCGAATTATATTTTGAATAGTGTTTCACTTCTAATGCTTCCGCTCAAACTGTAACGACCCGTATTTTTACGGATCGAAACATCGTAAAACAGTTGACATTTGGTCGCATTGTTGATAAGTCGTCCAGAGTCTAAGTCTTAGGTCGTATGAGAGTTTGGAGCAACCTAAGGAAGTGGGCGAGCTAAGGAGTAGACGACTTAGTGAAGTGAAGCGACCTAAGGATTTTGGGATAGGTCGTATAGGAGTTGGCTCGTATGGTGGCTTAGGTCGTGGGGTAGGTTAGGTCGGTTGGAGCGACCTATAGGAAGATAGCGACCTAAGGTTTGAGCGACTTAAGGGTTTGCAGCGACCTAGGAGAGCTGGTAGTTAGCGACCTATAGGAGTTAGCGACCTAGAGTTAGCGAGTTAGCGTAGTTAGGTCGTGAGCGACCTAAGTTTGGTAGTGGAGTAGTTAGGTCGTTAGATGACCTAAGGTGTTAGGTCGTATCCTGGCTAAGATAGTTAGGTCGCAGGTTTGTTAGGTCATAGGTCGCGGATGCGCGTAGGTCGTTGGATCTGTTAGGTCGCATGGATGCGCATTTGTTAGGTCGCGAGGAAGCGCATCTGGGTTAAGTCGTAGGTCGCTTGGGTGCGCTGATGCGCTAAGTTGTTAGGTCGTAGAAGCGCATCTGGTTAGGTCGTGGGAGTGCGCATATGTTAGGTCGTAGGTCGCGTAGAGACTTGGGGCTGTTAGGTCGAAGATTTTAGGTCGTAGGGTTTTAGGTCGTAGGGTTTTTAGGTCGTGGACGACCTAACTCCGAGTGAACGACCTAAGGAGAATTCAGCCTATAAATAAGAGGGTTTTTCTTCATTTTTGGGATCCGAATTTCGAAGCGACGAAGTGTTGCCATTTTGAGAGCTCGACTTCTACACTTCTTCACTTCTTTTCTCCACTCTAATCTAGTGATTCCTTCCATCCAAATCAAAGATTAAATCGAAGATCCAAGAGCTTAGATTGAAGATCTTCATCCTTCGAAGAGATATTTCATCGTTTGAAGCGGATTTATGATAGATCGAGTTAGATCCTTCGCTGTCCAGATCTGAAGTGGGTTTCTTTTAAGGTGTTTAGGTGATTTGGTGAGTGGTGATTATCTCTCACACGGATCCAAAGGAGTATATCAGATCGTTGGCTTGATTTTGTGTTAAAGTAGTGGTTTCCATGCATTTTCTTAATCCTAAGTATATATCCATATAGATCCATTATTCATGATGATTTGACAACCATTTTACTACATGTTAACCTATGCAAGTTCATTCATCAAGATTATAGGGACATTGCTCATGTTTTCATGCTTGTTAGACTTTTGACTCTTTATTTACGAAATTGCCATTATTGTTATAATTGTCTATTTAGATCATATTTGAATGCTTGTTTACTTGGATTAATGTTTGATTTGATTGATTGCTATGAATTAGATGATTGATGATTTGATTTAGACAAGATGGTCGAAGATGATTCAAAAGCTAAGGGAAAGGCTCTTGAATTGGAAAAGCTGCACGTGGCATATGTTGCGGATGATGAAGCTCATATGGATAGATTTGGTGATGATGTTGAGATGAGGCTTTGCTATGATGATGATGAGGCGAAGCATAGTATGAGATAGTCTTGGTCTAATCCAGACGGGATCATTCCAAGCAGATTGATAACTCGGTGAAATGGTTCGAGTTTGAGGATAATGGTTTGCTCGAGAGGCGCGTGAGCTAGTATGGAAATAGTCGTCGAGGAGGATGACTAGAAGGCTGAGATCTCATCGTTGTTGAAGGTTCTAGCATGCTCAAAGCAAGAGTACGTTGGGTAGATTCGATAGTCCCTGAAGGCTACTGATTGGTAGTCGAGTACTCTGGGCAGATTCGATAGTCCTAGGCACGGGTCACGATGACGTGCGGAGTTATGTCTAGAACCGGGGTTTCCATTAGCCCTTGACGGACAGATGAAAGAATGAGCCGGTCATTCAATTAACGATGATATCGAAGCAATGATAACAGTGATCGCCAGAGTCATGGATGTTTGGTTGTATCATCATTCGGTCTCAAGAGCGGTATTTTCTGGGTGCTTATCTGATCTTGGTTTAGGCCTTGGGGGTTTGTACTTGGAAAACATCGCCCTTGACTCGAGTGATAATTGCTTCACTTTAAATTGTATGCTCTGCTATGTTTGCTTCTACTTAGTGTGTGTCTGGGGGCTATCACTGTAGAAAGAGGTGGAGTGGGAGGGTTGTATTCCTATTCCTTTTCCTTTATGCTCTTTTGGTATGTTGTTAGTTAATTTACCGCTCACTAAGACTGTTGTCTGACTCAAGGCTTTATGTTTTAACTCTTATTGCCTTGGGCTGTTCGTCCATTTTGGGACGGGCAGACTAGGTAGCAGGTGACAGGTGTTGTTCTTACTTTCCACGATGCTGATGTCGAAGACGAGCTGGAGGCTTGCATATTATCTTCTTACTATATGTACTAGATGTTCCGCTGTTTGTATATTCTCTGAGTGTTATGTAGTGAGGCTTGATGTATTGACTATTCAGATGTTTGTATTCAACTATTATGAAGTTTTATTGATGAGATTCTATTCTGTGAAGCTTCACTATGTATATATTCTATTGTATTTTGTCCATGTGCTGTGAGTAATACGATAGATTCTGTTGTTTAAATTTACCCTGGCAATCGTCCATGGTTGCCTGGCACACTTTACAACGCACTATCTCTAGGTTCGGTGCAGGGGTCATGGGCGGTCGTCACACAAACCCTACTATAGTTGCATAATGGATGTTGTTTGCGTCAAAATTGGTCACAAACACCCAATCGCAGATGAAAGCACCAACTCACAGTCACAGATAGAAAATATGTAGAGGATATAAATATGAAGAACAATCAAAATTTTAAAAAGAAAGCAGTAAAAAGACAAGGTTTATAGTGGTTCGGCGTTGTAGCCTATCTCCACTTTGAAGAGTTTGTTGTTTATTGATGATTCTCAACTGGTTTACAACAGTACAATTGATAGTATTCAAGTTACAACGAAGTTCCAGCAGAGTAACGGTGTAGAAGAGCCAAGAGTCCCTTTTCTATTAGCATTGGAGTGTTATTTATAGGTGTAGGTCTGAAATATCTGCCTTTGAACTCGGAATACTCCTTCTCACACGTGGGTGGGCCCACGTGATCAATCAGGGGTCATTTGGGATTGATTGGGATCGATCCCTATCTCCTTCGTATCGATCAAGATGGTGTCCATTTGGGCTGAGATCGATCATGAGCATTCTTCTGGTGGTATGTAAGCAACGATGAAAATTTGAAGGCATTTGGACTTGATTTATGATCGATCGAAAGTTGAATTTACAAATGGCTGATGCATGCGTATCGATCCTAGTTCGTATCGATACCTCTTCGTATCGATCCCTATGCGTATCGATCAAATGTGTATCGATGACGTGGAACGATGACTTAGGGGAGATCCACTTTTTGTGCCGCATAGCCGTTTCCTTTACCTGACCATGCCTTCTTCGTATCCATCGGCCGCCAAGCTCTTCATATCAATCCACATCTTGCTTCTTCGTATCGATGCTTCTTATTTGGTTTTGTATCGATGCCAGAAGCCTTCCCTTTGTATCGATGCCTTGCTATTCTCTTCATATCGATCAAGTGAGTGATCGATATGAAGTATGCCACTGTTACATGGATACGAACTGGAAGGTTGGGAAGAATGGAGTTGATGTATATGGGCTTATGGATACGAATTGGATGGGGATCGATACGAAGTGGTAGGCGGGGTTTGATGGATACGAACTGACGTGAATCATATGGATATCGATTAACACATTGCTTTGACCCGAAGTAGTTGCTGCCTTGACCCGAAGTAAACCTATTGCTGACCTGAAGTATGGTGCCCGGTGACTTGAAGTAGCTTGTTCCTCAGCGACCCGAAGTGAACACTTCTTTGACCCGAAGTAACCCCTCTGAAAACCCGAAGTAAACATGGTGGTGACTCAAAACAAACTCTAAGAAACTTGAAGCGACTCAACCTTTGTCGAAACCATATTTTAAACATCTTGCGTTGTTTGTTTGTAGACTATGCTATATCCTGACCTTGTGATCATGTTTATTATCCATGACAATCCAACTTCAATAACTGTGCGGTCGATTGGGTTAAATCCGCCTGTATGTTGCCTTGCCAAAAGGCGGGTTAACACTTTGCCCCCCAAAACATGCCTTGCGATAGGAAGGTGCGTTTTATAGTTCCACAAGCTTGATGTTCGTATCCTGTTGATGACCTGTGAAAAGATCGATAATATTACTTGATTGTGAATAGAGATTGTTCGAGATTGTATGCCGTTCGAGGCGATATATGGCCATTCGAGGCCGGATGCCATTTATGGCAATTTGTGATCGTTCGAGGTAGGATGCCGTTCGAGGCGAATTATGACCGTTCGTGGTCGGGTGCCATTTGAGGCGAATTGTAACCGTTCGTGGTTGGGTGCCATTCATGGCGAATTTTGTAATTACAAACGTCAGATTTACATTCAAATGAGTTTTACAACAAAAATTTCCAACAAAACCAAATCTAGATGCAAAAAAGAGAAAACGAAAACAAAACAGAGACATCAAAGAGCAAGCAACCCCACTGTTGCGGTTTATAGTCATCTTGGAGCATGCCTGAGGACCGTTCGTGATCCCGTACATGTGTAAGCGACTTAACCATTGTAAAGTGGAGCTTACTACTTATTCAAAGTCATAAAACCATTCAGCTGATAACAAGCTGACGATGCCTAGATCCGAAGCCGTTCTCATTTGATGCGGTTGGTGGTCGCTCTAGTTCCACCATCGCTGCTCGCCTTTTCACGTACTGTAAGCATGCCGTTACGGATATGTCCTTCAATCTCATCCCTCAAATGCCTGCAATCGTTCGTGCTATGGCCGTTTAGCTCCTGGAATAGGCAGTATTTTTCTGATTTCTTTTCATTATTGGTGTGCTCACTCCTCATTGGTCTCCGATAGGGAACCTGCCCCCTTGTGTCTTGATATATTCGCTCTAAAGTCTCGCTCAGCTCCGAATAAAGAGGTAAATTTTGGCTCCTTTCCCGGTCGCCTCGACTCGTCAAAGTTATTCTCTGCTTTTTGCTTCCCCTTATCCTTACTCAAATCTTTCCCGGCAGATCCCCGCCTTTGACTGTATAAACATAAACTTCATCTCCTTCCTCTCTCTCAGTCTTTGCATCTTCCTGTCGTAGAAACCTTTCCGCCTCATGGTAAAACTCTCCCAGGTCCATAGGTGGATCCCTTGTCAATGAATTCTCGAATTTTGTGCCATCAACTATGCTAGATACAGCTGCCATCAAAACCATGGATGGATCTGGCTGATCCACCGATGTCGCCGCTACATTGAATCATGTTAGAAAACTCCTCAAAGACTCCCCAGTTTTCTGCTTCAGTGTTATCAAACTCATCACGTTCTTGGGCCTCGAAATGTGAACTCTGAACTGCCTCATAAACTTCTCAATCAACTCGGTCTATGTTCCAATGGAGCTGCTTTCCAATTGTCTGAACCACAGCGCTGCTATATCCATCTAATACAATGGGAAACACCGGGCCATGACTTCCTCCGATACCCCCAGTACCTCCATGTGCCTCATATACCTCCGTAGATGAACTGTAGGATTCGCCCTCCCATCGTACGTCTCCAGTGTAGGTAGCTTGAATTTAGGTAGGTTCCTGGCATGCCTAATTGCGGGAACAAAGGGGCTCCTGTTGACATCTTCCAGATCTCTATTCACTAATCCTCCTCTCATGGCTCATCCGACCATCTCTTCCAATCAGTCACTATCATCAAGTTGTGGTCCTTGTCTGTTGCCTCCGACCTGCCCCCTCCCCCCACGAGGGAATTTCAAAATCTGCTCCTCGGGACGAGCATCCATTCCTCTATCAACGCCAAATCGCATGGTACTGTCTGGTATCCTGTTTAGAATTGGGCCAACATTATCCGGGGGCATGCCCCCTAGCTCAGGGGCTGTTCTTGATGGTCCCGCTCTATCCTGAATCCTAGTTGCTCAATGTCCCTGACTTTGATTCCGGATTCCCTCTGTTCCAGCTGCTTCGTTCTCTCGATTCTGCGCTCCAGCTTGTCCAATCTACCGGAGTAGGTTCTGCATCATTTCCTCCTGCCTTTTCAGCATCCCTTCCTGCATAATCTCCATCATCATCTCCATTTCATCTTTGGTGATGAAAAATGAAGTCTGATTAGCTCCTAAAGAAGCCTCCTAACTTCCTTCATGCTGACTCCTTTTCGATGTTAGTCTCCTTGTTGATTTCTTCGTCATAGCTTTCTAGATCCAAGTTCCTAAGCCTTCAAATCCAAAATCCAAGCTTCAGAATCCCTGAGTGCTAGCCTTCTCAGCGAAAGCACCAAAATGTTTGCGCTAAAATTGGTCATAAACACCCAATCGTAGATGAAAGCACCAACTCACAGTCACAGATAGAAAATATGTAGAGGATATAAATATGAAGAACACTCAAAATTTTAAAAAGAAAGCAGTAAAAAGACAGAGTTTTTAGTGGTTCGGCGTTGTAGCCTACGTCCAATTTGAAGAGTTTGTTGTTTATTGACGATTCTCAACTGGTTTAAAAAAGTACAATTGATAGTATTCAAGCATACTTATGGTGACTGTTACATCTAATATCAGGTTGAAGTACCTTGGTAAGAGATTCCTAAAAATATATGTAGTCCACAAAAACAAATAAGTAACCTAGGTCATATAGACTATAAATGAAGTTAATTGCTTATGAATATCATACACTAGTAACACAATTCATTCACTAGACTTTGTCTGACCCACTCTTCTTCTTCCCCTTTTATACATATTACAGGAGGATGAGTCGGTAAGTGATTTGGTGTGGACCTAGTGCGTGGAGGAGGGGACCAAACGATCAGAGTTATATTATTTGCAGTTACTCCCCATGTACCTTATGTTGTACTTCTTCTATCAGTTAGACATTATATTACTATTTGACTCTTTGTATTTGGCATTTGGAGATATTATTGTACAAACTACATTTTGTTGAGATTGTTATCTATTTTGGACTATTTTCAGTATTTATATTTTATTTCCTTCTACTGTGAGATCTGAAAATGTAGAATGTATTAAATTTATAATTGTCTCTGTATCATGTAAATTTTAAACCAACGACTCGTACTTCTTGGCACAACTGTAATACCCCTAATTTTTTATAACATTATTCCGGAGATTTAATTAGATAAATTAAATAGAATAATGTAAATGTAAGTGATAAGGGGATTGAGACTTGCATTAATTAATTAAAGCCGTTCCTAATAAACTAACTAATGGGCCTAAGAATAGTTTTAGGTTAAACAAATTATCTAAGGGTATTATTGAAAATTGCTGCCCGATGGCCCTTACCCATATATATTTTCATTCCAACCATCTTACTTTCCATTCGCGTCATTTTTTAAAATGAAAATTAAAAGATAGAGGAACGGCCGACCATTAAGGAAGAGGAAGAAATTAAAACTAAAGCTAGAAAGTCAAGCTTAGGGGAATCAATCTCAATCCAATCTCCTTATATAGATCAAGGTGAATAATAATTACATCTCTATGCTTTCGAAAGGGGTTTCGACACCAACCTTCCAATGTTTTATGCTTTCAAAAGAGATGGTGTCGACGCCATCAAGTTTTCCTCAATATTTTTATATGATAAAGGATTGTTTTGAAACAGATGCTTTCACCTATATTCACTTTGACCTAAATAATGTCTTAAGTATAAACCCAAAGCTTTCGAAAGGGGTACTTTCAATGATTTCGGAAGGGTTACTTCCATTTGTGTCGAAAGGGGTACTTTCAACTGGTTTCGAAGCTATGCTTCTAAAGTTAAATGCTAATACTTTAATGTATTCGAAAGGTTTTGAAAGATAGATTTTGAAGTATAAAAAGGCAAGAGCCTAATGTTTTGAAGATTGATTTTTAAGGCTTTCAAAGGAGGTCATCCTATGAA
The DNA here is from genome assembly GCA_030737815.1 of Allium fistulosum. Taxonomy (NCBI): domain Eukaryota; kingdom Viridiplantae; phylum Streptophyta; class Magnoliopsida; order Asparagales; family Amaryllidaceae; genus Allium; species Allium fistulosum. Next base: position 643,400,137 of record CM060901.1, read on the forward strand.
GTCGAAAGCTAGGTTTCGAAAGTATCGAAAGGTTTTATGACCCAAACTCTATTTTTAAAGGACTAACCCATGGTTAAATTAAAGGAGTTTTTATGATGGTTTAAGAAGAAGCTATTTTTGATAAAGTAAAAGGTTAAAGGGATTAACCATGTTTTATATTAAATCCAAAAGAGTGGTATTGCTATGTTGTTATATTACTTCTTCTAATGTGAATATATTCACTTTGTAATGGACCCATAACAATATTTTGGGGATAAAGGGTAGGAGAACCAGTTAGGTTAACCCAGTAGTGAATATAAATTGAATAAACTCCTGAATGAGTAGAATTGCTTCCAGGAGGTCAGGAAGACCAGAATATAGGATGCTAAAATATAAAAGAAAGACATTGGCAAGGGCCAATAGGTTCTCAGTAAGCCCATGAAAACTTAGTATAAGAAAAGATATTGGCAGGGGCCAATAAGTTCATAGTGAGCCTATGAAAACTATGTATAAAATGAAGATGTCAGCAAGATAGGTTCATAGTTAGCCCATGAAAACTATGTGTAAAGGAAGATGTCAGATAGACAGGTTCATAGTAAGCCCATGAAAACTATGATTGGATACTGGCAGGGGCCAACATGTTTGTAGTTAGCCCATGAAAACTATATCCGGATGAAATATTGACAGATATCAATCAGTTCCTAGTCAACCTATGAAAACTAGGATAATGATAAGATATTGGAGTTACCAATAGGTTCGTAGTAAACCCATGAAAACTATGTTATGGACAAGGATCCCTTAAATGTCTAACTGGTTATTAGTCAGCCTATGAAAACTAATAGGTTAATAGTAATCCTAGAAACTATAACTGAGACAGATAGTCTAAATTGAATGGGGATGGGTAATCCAGAATTAATTCAATTATTTTGCATATCATCATATTATACTGTTTTGAATTGTTTTAACCATTGTGGATGCTGGAGCACAGTATATGGTTTTATAAAGGTTTTGAGATACTAGTGAGGGGAAACCCATTCTGCTAAGCGGCGTGGTCTCACTAGATATCTATATGATTTGAGATGGTAGATTATTATTCATACCAAGCTTTATGTCTGACTCGAAGTTTATGCTTTCCCCTTAAACTCTCGAGTACTAAATTAATTTTGAGTAGTTTGACAGTTGAGGTTTTCAGGTACCTCTTAAGACAAATAAGCTTCGGGAGACGTGCATGAGGCATGATAACTATATAGAGTTCTCTTTTCTTTTGATTTCGATGTGCTGTTTGTAATGGAAAAGTTTTTATATTTCCTATATATACTTTGATTATCTCGGGGGCATCTTCATATTTTGCTCTTGGGCGTATGTTGTAATAATTATATTTTCTCCGAACGTGGTTTGCGAACATGGGATTATGTAATGAATTGGAAATGTTTTGATATGGAATGTGATTTTGCTTGAAGTTTAAATTTTTTCCATATTCATGTGTTTCTTTGTATCAATGAATCTAACTTCGTCGTATTTGGTCATCAAGGATTAATAATTATGATTACTGCATCATCCGTAGCCGTTAGTTTTGGACCTCCAAATAGGGGGTTGTTACAAGTTGGTATCAGAGCATAGGTTTATGAAACTTTAAAAGAGAAGTAAACCTAAAAGCTTTTTGAAACATAATCTAATGAATTTGAAAATATGATTGGGGTTTGGGTTAATGCTATAGTAACGTACTTGTTTTTGAAATATAAGTATATATCTAAGTACGTATTCCCCTTTCTCTTAGACCATTCTTCTGTATCTTACTAAGGCTCGTATGTAGATTTACGAGAAAGAGGATATGAAAGCAGGAAACGGAAGAGGAAATCTAGGTGGAGGAAGCACCACTACCAACGGAAATGCTCGACCTAATACCAGGAGGAACCAAGGTCGACAAGCTAATGCTAATCCAAATGCTAAAGCCAATATAGGTGCTGGAAATCCGCCAATAGCTGCGAGGATGGTATATTAGTTTTTGCCAATCTTTTACAAGCAGGATCTGCCGATAATGTTGGAGGAGCTAATTTTGTAGCTTCAGTTGGATATAATTATGCTAGGCTGAGCAGGGATTATACCAGTCTGGGTGGAAAGCCGTTTGTTGGGACGGAGGATGTTATTGAGGTTGAGAATTGTCTATTGAACTGTGAGAGAATCTTTACTGATCTAGGTTTGGATGATGGGGAAAAGATAAAACTAGCCTCTAGGCAGTTTCAAAGGGGTAGCACTTCATTGGTGGAATAGTGTGACCGCCGGAGTTCTGGAGAAAGAGCTGACATGGGCTGATTTCAGAAGGAGATTTGAGCAGAGGTTCTTATCTGAGGTTGCCAAGTCGACATTGATGAGAAAGTTTGTGGACCTTGTGTGGGGAGATGTGTCAGTAATTGAGTATGCTGCGAAGTTTGATGAGCTATCCCGATATGGGTATGCTACTATAGGCACTAGCATCAGAAGGAATGAAAGGTTCATCTGAGGACCGAGACATGAGCTTGCTAGAATGACTATGACTTATGTTAGAGAGCCTTGTAATGTGGTAGTGGAGATGGCTATTCGCTATGAAGAGATGCTTGCTGTTTCTACTAGGGAGAAGCCAGTTGAATCCCAGGGTCCTCAGGGAAAGAAAAGGAAATTCTTTAAGAAGAAGGGAGCCCAGAAAAGGAAGGCTGCTAAGAAGGCAAAGGCTAATTTTGTGTACTTCAAGTGTGATAAGAAGGGTCATTATGCTCATGAGTGCTCGATAGGTAAAGGGAAGAAGCCTGCAGAGAAGAAGAATGTGAAATTCTTCAACTGCGACCAAGTTGGGCATTACAAGAACCAGTGTCCAAAGCCAGTCAGGGCGGACAGAGGGAAGGTTTTTTCCATTAGACCTTCATCTTCTTTTAGGCCTACTGCAGTAGAGAAAGGGATAATTGTGATGGTAGGTACGCTTTTGATTCAGAGTATACCAGTTAGGGTACTATTTGATACCGGTGCATCACATTCATTTATATCATAGTATTTGGTTGACAAGTTATAACTTGATTTGTTATAACTTGATTTGTGACCTGTTATAACTTGATTTGTTAGGTCATAAGTTTGCATGAAATCTGTATGTTTTTGATTTCGTAGATTTTGAGATCATTTTGGGTATGGATTGGTTGGGTAAGTATGAGGCTAGAATATTTTGCCAATATAGGGAAATATCGTTGAGACACCTAGATAGTCATAGCCGAATCATCTTCTCAATGGAAAATTCTAGTAGGAGTATTTGGGCTTTGTTAAATGCCATGGAGGTTGGAGATGAGTTAAGTTAGGTTCGAGTAGCAAGGGAATTTACATATGTCTTTGAGCCGGTTACGGGATTACCGCCGAAACGAGCTGTTGAGTTTCGGATAGACCTTGTGCCAAGAGCTGAACCTATGAGCAGACCACCTAGCAGGATGACACCGACAGAGATAAAGGAACTAAAGGTGCAACTAGTGGATCTAGAAGGAAGGAATTTTATTAGACCAAGCAGTTCGCCTTGGGGAGCGGCCGCGGTGTTTGTGAAGAAACCAGCTGGGTCGTTAAGGATGTGCATCGATTATCGTAAGTTGAACGAAAGGACGATCAAAAATAGGTACCCTTTGCCGAGGATAGATGATCTGTTTGATCAGTTTAGTGGAGTCAAGGTGTTTTCCCAATTGGATTTGGCGATAGGGTTCCATCAGTTGAGTGTGGCGGAGGACAACATTCGTTTGACAGCATTTCGAACTAGATATGGTTCATATGAGTGGTTAGTGATGCCATTCGGGTTGACAAATGCACCTGCTTTCTTCATGGATTTGATGAACCAAGTTTTCCGAGAGCACTTGGATAGGTTCGTGTTGGTATTCATTGATGACATTTTAGTGTACTCGAAAGATGAAAGAGAGCATGAGAATCATCTTTGAGTGGTGCTTGAAACGCTGAGGAAGAATCATCTTAAGGCGAAGTTTTCCAAGTGTCATTTTTGGAAGAAAGAGGTTAAGTTTCTTGGTCATGTGGTTTCAGAGAAAGGATTGTCAGTCGATCCATATAAGATCGAAGCTGTCAATAATTGGAAGAGACCAGAGACGGTAACCGAGATCAGGAGTTTTCTTGGACTTGCTGGCTATTATCGGAGATTTATTAAGGGTTTCTCGTAGATAGCAACACCCTTGACATAGTTGACCAGGAAAGATGTGAAGTTGGTTTGGTCCAACAAATGTGAGGAAGCATTCCTTAAGTTAAAGCATTTGTTGACCAATGCTCCAGTGTTGGTAGTGCCAGATGGAAACCAAGGGTTGGTAGTATACACCGATGCATGTGGAACTGAATTTGGAACAGGGTTTCGACGCCAACCTTCCAATGTTTTACCAGATGTTTTATGCTTTCGAAAGAGATGGTGTCGACGCCATCAAGTTTTCCCCAATATTTTTATATGATAAAGGATGGTTTCAAAACTGATGTTTTCTTCTATATTCACTTTGACCCAAATAATGTTTTAAGTATAAACCCAAAGCTTTCGAAAGGGGTACTTTCAATGATTTCGGAAGGGTTACTTCCATTTGTGTTGTAAGGGGTACTTTCAACTGGTTTAGAAGCTATGCTTCTAAAGTTAAATGATAATACTTTAATGTATTTGAAAGGTTTTGAAAGGTAGATTTTAGAGTATAAAAATCCAAGAGCCTAATATTTTAAAGATAAATTTTTAAGGCTTTCGAAGGACGTCATCCTATGAAGTCGAAAGCTAGGTTTCGAAAGTATCGAAAGGTTTTATGACCCAAACTCTATTTTTAAAGGAAAAACCCATGATTAAATTAAAGGAGTTTTTATGATGGTTTAAGAAGAAGCTATTTTGATAAAGTAAAAGGGATTAACCATGTTTTATATTAAACCTATAGGAGTGGTATTGCTATGTTGTTATATTAATTCTTCTAATATGAATATATTCACTTTGTAATGGACCATAACTGCATTTAGGGGGTAAAGGGTAGGAGAACCAATTACGTTAACCCAGTAGTGAATATAAATTGAATAAACACCTGAATGAGTAGAATTGCATCTAGGAGGTCAGGATGACCAGAATATAGGATGCTAAAATATAAAAAAAAGATATTGGTAGGGGTCAATAGGTTCTCAGTAAGCCCATGTAAACTTAGTATAGGAAAAGATGTTAGCAGGGGCCAATAGGTTCATAGTGAGCCTATGAAAACTATGTATAAAATGAAGATGTCAGCAAGATAGGTTCATAGTTAGCCCATGAAAACTATGTGTAATGGAAGATGTCAGATAGACAGGTTCATAGTAAGCCTATGAAAACTATGATTGGATACTGGTAGGGGCTAGTAGGTTTATAGTTAGCCCATGAAAACTATATTCGGATGAAATATTGACATATGTCAATAGGTTCATAGTCAACCCATGAAAACTAGGATAAGAATAAGATATTGGATTTACCAATAGGTTCGTAGTAAACCCATGAAAACTATGTAATTGGACAGGGAGTCCTTAAATGTTTAACTGTTTATTAGTCAGCCAATGAAAACTAATAGGTTAATATTAATCCTAGAAACTATAACTGAGACAGATAGTCTAAATTGAATGGGGATGGGTAATCCAGAATTAATTCAATTATTTTGCATATCATCATATTATACTGTTTTGAATTGTTTTAACCATTGTGGATGCAGGAGCACGGTATATGGTTTTATAAAGGTTTTGAGATACTAGTGAGAGGAAACCCATTCCGTTAAGGGCGTGGTCTCACTAGATATCTATATGAGTTGAGATGATAAATTATTATTCATACTAGGCTTTATGTCTGACTCGAAGTTTATGTTTTCCCCTTAAACTTTTGGGTACTCAATTAATTTTGAGTAGTTTGAGAGTTGAGGTTTTCAGGTACCTCTTAAGACGAATAAGCTTCCAAAGACGTGCATGAGGCATTATAACTATATAGAGTTCTCTTTTCTTTTGATTCCACTTTGTTGTTTGTAATGGCAAAGTTGTTATATTTCCTGTATTTACTCTGATCATCCCAGGAGGCATCTTCATATGTCGCTCTTAGGCGTATGTTGTAATAATTATATTTTCTCTGAACGTGGTTTGCGAACATGGGATTATGTAATGAATTGTAAATGTTTTGATATGGAATGTGATTTTGTTTGAGATTGTAAAAGTCAGAAACATCAGTATTTGAGATTATTGGAAAAGATTATCCGCTGAAGCTTAAACTAGTAACTTTTTATTTTAAGCTTTAAACATAGGAAAATTTAATAAAAAGTAATTTTCCATAACTACTTTATAGCTTTCTTTTGTGTAAAAAGTTTAGAGTAAGGCACATTATTGCACTTACCATTTGATGTGTACTTTGCTTTTGATAATGGAACTTTTGAAAGGAAAAATAAGAAGTATGTAAAACCTAACTTTTGAATGTCTTTTATAAATATTTTTGTCACACATTGAAAAAATATATTAATAAGCTAAAATATCACCTTTTCTTTATAATGCACTTTAATGAAAATTTCTTATTTGTAAAGGAAAATTTTAAAAAGGTATATTTACATGTCCACTTTTATAATTTAAGCTGAATCGTTTTAGATAAAATTTAAACTGAAGAAAAATGTCATGATTTTTCAAAAGGAAACACTTGTTAAAATTAACAGAGGATTTACATTATTAGTTTTGTGCAAAATAAGATTGGAAATCTAAGATTTTTTATTTAAGAAAAAAGTGAAAGCATCATTCAGATTATCACTTAGACTCAAAATTTTGGATTGGTGTTAGATTAATAGAATTACACAACCTACAAAGATTAAATTGGTTATAGTAAACTAGCTAGAATAGTCAAGATGCCATTGTGCCAAGGACTTCCTAGTATTGAATGTTATAGAATTGGAAGGGTAGAGTACCAAATCGAACTTTCAGTAATAAAAAGTGAACACCACTTTGTGTTTTTCTATCCACGTATGGTTTGGGTTGTCGAATCTTTGGGAAAGAAGTTTGGAAAGTATGATTTGGATAAACCATATTTCCAAAGTAAGGAAATAGTAAGCAAAGATATTTTATTATATCAAAGAATGCTACGAAATAAGAAATTTTCTTTGTTTGGCTAGCCACTACAAGAAGTTCATTAAAGACTTCATAATGATCTCTACTCTGTAGACATGCCTTACCAACAAGAATTTAGTTTCCTTAAGGAACTTGAAATGTGAGCATACTTTTTTTAAGCTAAAGGAGTTTTTTATCGATCATAAGTCCCTAAAGTATTAGTTGATTTAACATTGTCAGAAGAGGTGGATGATTTCGATTATTTGTTGATTGGTGTCATTGATCCAACATCTTAGGTAACGTTATGGCATACATGTTGCTTTTGGCTTAGGAAGCTATAGGTACCAAGGAAGTAAGTTGTTATCTTAAAGTATATGTTGTATGGAGATATTTATAAAGTATTGATGCTTGAGTTGTCATCGCAACTCCAAGCACATTATTTAGAGCTAATGTGACTTAAGTTCCATATCATTGTCACTAGGCTAGGATGTCGGCCGTTTTAGAAGTTCCTAAATGAGTTTTGGGTACGAACCTATTTAAGTATTGATTGTTATGTCTATTGGATTAATATGGCAAGACACCATTACATCTTGAGTCGTCTTGACCATAAAAAAATGGTAGTAAAATGGTGAGAAGTTATGTATGGAAAAGATCCTATAACTGGGATGACATTAAGGAATGGTAAATTTGGAAGTTCAAATTGCAAAAGATATCCTAGATGAAGTTGGAGCTAACATTACACAAGTAATGGTTAAGAATTTGGGTTCTCATTAAGTAAAAGATGTTATAATTTGCATACACTGAACATGTGAGGCAATTTTCAAAGAAAACGAGACTTAGAGATTTCAAGAAAAGAATAGTATGATCCTATTCAATCATCCCATGGATTAAAAGGTGACTGTTTATTTAGCGAAGCGATCATGAAACACTAACTTAGGATAAAAAGTTTGTGTTGCATAAAGGTTGCAAGGGAATGATGTATGACCTAGTCAATTACATTAATGCTAAATAATTTTATGTTAGGATTTCATTTAAATGTAGGACTTCACTTAGACTTAGGATTTTGATAGCTAGTTTTCAATAGGTAAATAGATTAGAATTACCTACTTGAATGCTTGAAGGCTTACTTGTTTGTATACCGTAGAACTTAGGATAAAATTCTTGTAGATTATAAACGTAATACCAAGGTTTCATGGTTTTCAAAGGATTCGAGGAGCGATATCATAAGTGAAATGGTATAGCTTAAGTTGAATCGAATTGGAAAAGAAATTATGACATTTTCAATAGTTTAAGAGATCTCTAGATATGATAAGAAAGGCTTTGAAGAAAATAGACTTGATCCATAGAAGAATGAAGACTGTGCAAGGTAGGTAGAAATCTTATGCTGACAGGAGACGCACATAGTTGGGGTTCACAGTGGGCAATATGGTTTTTGTGAATGTCTCACTACTTAGACACGTTATAAGGTTGGTAATTAAAGAAAGTTAGCACCAAGGTTTGTAAGGCCTTTTTCGATCATGGAAAAAGTAGGGAAGTTAGCTTATATAGTGCAGCTTCTTGATTTTCAAGAGTTCATAATGTCTTCCATGTGTCACACATGCAAATGTGTCTACATGATTCAGCTGTTATGGTCGAGCCGAGTCAATTAGAAGAACTCAAAGTGGGAAGAGAGTCACTTGTTCACCATGCACCTACTCACGTTACTGAGCATAGGACAAAGCGACTCTACAATAAAGTAATTAGGTTGGTTAGTCCAATGAGGAGATGACCCAGCAAAGAGTATTTGGGAGCCCGAGGTGAAAATTCGAGCTACCTATCCAGAGCTCTTTTCTGGTACATTTCCATTTAGGTTAGTATAATCACTGCACATATAGTATTTAGCTTAGCTTATTTGTAACACCTTATATTTTGATAACATTATTTAGGGTATTTAATTAGCTAAATTAAATAAGATAATGTGTTGATTAGGGGATTGAGATTTGAATTAATTAAGGGGTAGCCGTGCCATTTAAACAATGAATTAAAAGAAAAGTTTAACATGGAATATAGGAGGGGTAAAATGGGAAAGAGGTCATTCCTATATCTTTATCCTTGGCTCTGTAATGTATACACGTTCTTTCATTCTCAAATTTTTATAAGCTAAGGCCGGCCACAATTAACAAGAGCAAGAGAAAGAAAGATAAAGGGGAAGCTTAATCAACATCAAATTCATTTAAATCTCATATCCTTAATCACTAAAGCTAAGGTGAATAATGTTTACATCTCTCAATTGTTTTGTTTTCGGTTTTAAGGAGAAATTTGAAATGTTTTGCAATGTTTTGCCATGTTTTTGAATAATGGAATGATTATATATACTTGTTAATGATTTATACATATTCATATCGATTTTATGATATGTTTTGATAAGAAAACCCAATTAAATGACATCTAAATGCCTTGCAAATTTTTATATAGACTAGAAATAATATTTTAGAGATCGGTTTCAATTTTCAAAAGTTTTGGAATTTATGTGGATTTTATATGAATTTTCTAGTAAAGAAAATGTTAGTTTGGGTTATAAATTATTTACGGTTAAATAATATAAGATTTGGGTCTGAAATTTTTATATGTTGGAAAACATATTAAAAGAGATTTTCTGGAATTTTTGTAGAATTTTCTTAAGTGTTTTAATGGATATATAAAATTATTTAAGGTATGGGACTTAACTGTTTTATATATTTATAAAAGGAGAAGGGACTCTTTGCAAACAATTCAAATTTGTTATTTCTAGAAATTGGCAGCACTTTCGAAAAAGTACAATGGCAACCAATCAGATTTAGACAAACAAGGCAGGTTAGGTACAAAAGAAATAGTTAAAAGGACTAATCAACATGTTTTTCACTGTTTCGATGCTTTCGGCACCAGGCTCTGCCTCCTTACCTTCGCCTTAGACACTGTCGAAACCAATGCATATGGTATCAGTTAACTGGTAAGTAGTGAATTGGATGTAGGCGGAAGGTATAGAGTCGAAACCAGGGGTTCTGAAGGGGTTGAGGCATTGCTTTGCTTTTAAATTGAAAATGCGCCTGCTTGCTTTTGACTAAGAAGCTTTCGACTTAGTTGGCTTTCGACCAGGTCAAATGGATTAAAAGGAAATGGTTTTGATTTGATTGCGCCTTTGTTTTTAAATGATTACTTTCGACTAATTCGAAACCTTTTGTTATCGCCTTTTTACCTTTCGACCCAGAGGGTTTCGAAGGGGTTGCTTTGTTTTCTAAAATTTGGCCACTTCTTTAATCATATCGAGGGGATGGTTTCGACACCATCTCTTCTTTACTTAGGAATGATTTCTAAAGAATGGCTTTCGACTTAACTGATTTAATGACCTTTTTTCTCTATTGAAGTATAACCCAAAAAAGGTTTCGAAAGAGATGGTTTAAATGGTTTCGAAGGTGTTTTTCCACATGTTTTAGATTGAACCCAAGTGCTTTCGAAAGGTTTATGTTTATCAAGGTTTGATGCTTTCGAAAGATTTTAAAGGAGGGTTTCGAAGGGGTGGTTCCCTAATGGTTTCAAAGGTGTCGAAAGGTATGGTTTTATCTGGTTAATTCGAAAGGATTAAAGGAAAAGGTTTTTCTAAAGGTTTCGAAAGGCTATGTTTAAAGGTTTTAAAAGAAAGATGTCTAAGGTTTTTAAAGCTTTCGAAAGGAAGGTTTTTCAGTGGTTTCGAAAGGGTTTTGAGAATGGTTTTGAAAGGAAGGTTTTGGCCTTTCGGCCTAGATAAAAGAAAGGGTTTTACTTGGTTTAGAAAGAGGTACTTTCAATGGTTTCGAAAGGGGTACTTTCAACAGATTCGAAAAGGATACTTTCAAAGATTTAAATGTTTTCATCAACTAAGATTTGGCTAAAGTATATATAACATGGCAAGGGGATTTTGAGTAAAGCATAGAGATTATATATATATTTTCCTTGTTGAGTTTGATTTAAAGGTTTTAAATCATTTTGAAAAGGTTTTCAAGGAATATTTTGGGAAGATATCCCTAAGAAAAATGACTCAGATATTAGAATACCAAATGAGACTGGTATAGGGTCGAGCCCTATACATTTTCTATTAGCTCCAGCTAATTTTGTCCCAAATTCCAGTGTGTAGGGCTTTATCATAGGTAAGACTAAAATTATGAATACACACAAAAAGGAATATATGTTTGTATACAGATAGGTTATTGGTGAGCTCGTACAACCATTAGGATCATGTGACTCTGGGAGATGATAAGTTAAAGACAGACCGTCTAAAAGAGAAGTATCTAACAGATAGTTAAGGACATAACATCTAGAAGAAGAGGAGTGTCTAACAGATGTTAGATAAATTTTGATATGGTGTCTGGTTGCCCCGAGTCAGCCAAAGGTTAATAGTTAGCCAAACAAAACTATAATGTTCGAACAGATAGTTCATTTATTACCTGATAATGTATGTTTACATAATGATGCTTTACAGATTTTAACCAGTTTTGGTTGTAGTAAAAGATTTACAAAAGATATATTTTAAAAGGATGTTAGTGAGGGGAAACCCATTCCGCTAAGCGGCGTGGTCTCACTTAACATAAAATAACAGAGATGAATAGTATTATTCACACCAGGCTTTATGTCTAACTTAAAGTTTTTCTTTCCCCTTAAACTCTCTGGTGCTTAAAATTGATTTGAGTAGGCTAAGGGTTGAGGTTTTCAGGTTTAAATTTTGGCGAATAAAGCTTCCAAAGATGAGAAGGTGGCTGACAGATAGCTATTAGGAGTATAGATTATTATTTTTATTTCTGTTGCGTATTAAGCCAGATATGCCTATATTACTTTGATCAACCAAGGGGGCACCTTCATATGTCGCTCTTGGTGTATTATTGTAAATTATATTTGATCATTGCCTGGGAAACGTTATGGGATTTTGTAACTTGGATATGAATTTGTTTTGAAATGTAATCAGTGAAATGTTGTTTTTTGAAATCTGTGATTTGTTCATATTCAAGTGCTTCTGATATTATGGATACCATTATCATTACCGTATTTTGTCACCAGAAGTTAATACTATGGATGACTGCAGCATTTGTAGCACTTAGCTTTTGGCCTCCAGATACGGGATGTTAGAACTTGGTATCGGAGCATAGGTTTATGAAAAACTTTAAACTAAAAATATTTTTTGAAAAACACAATCCTAAAGAATTAGAGTAAGATGGGGTATGGGATAACGCTATACTAATGTACTTGTATTTGTTATATATAAGTATGTGATTTATCTCTTGTCTCCTATCTTTGTTAAGTTATTTTTCTGTATCTCATGAGGTTTGAATATAGATATGGAAGGTAGAAGAGGAAGAGTTAACCCAGGAGGGAAAGGCACCGATGGGAATGCCAGGCCTAATGCGAGGAGAGGTCAAGGTCGGGCACAAACAGAGAATGTGGGTGCAGGAATCCCATAAGTTGGAATGGAAGCTATGTATCGGTTCTTCATGAACATGGTGCAAGCAGGTGTTGCTGCTGGAGTAGTGGGAGGAGGAGTTTCGAGAGCTCCAATTGTCAACGGCTATGCTAAGTTGAGTGGAGACTACACTAAGCTCGGAAGGAAGCCGTTTGTTGGAACAGAGGATGCCATTGAGGTGAAAACCTGGTTGTTGCACTGCGAAAGGATTTTTGCAGACTTGAGGCTCAATGATGAGCAGAAGTGGAGGTTGGCATCGAGACAGCTTCAGGGAGTTGCTTTGTTTTGGTGAAATAGTGTGACTGTGGCAGTTGATAAGGAGACTATGACATTGGAAGAGTTCAAAAGGAGGTTCCAGGAGAGGTTCATGTCATTTATGGCGCAGTCTGTTTTGATTAGGAAGTTTGCCAAGCTAGAATAGGGAGAGATGATTGTTCTAGAGTATTCTGGTAGGTTTGAAGAGTTAGCCAGATATAGTTATGCTGCTGTTGATACAGTGATGAAGAGGAATGAGAAGTTCATCAGGGGTTTGAAGCCTGAGTTTACCAGGGCTACTTTACCACATATTAGAGATCCCTGTGATGTGGTTGTGGAGATGGCTTTGAGGCACGAGGAGATGCTTGCGTGTCAAGAGAAGAATAAGGTGAAAGAAGTCCAGGTTGGGCAGGGTCAAAAGAGGAAGTTCTTTCACAAGAAGGGTGCTCAAAAGGGTGGAGCAGCCAAGAAAGGAAAGTCTGAGGTGGTATGTTTCAAGTGCGACAAGAAGGGTCATTTCGCCATTGAATGTCGTTCTGGGAAGGTTAAGGAAGTGATAGGGAAGAAGAACATCAGGTGCTTCAACTACGATCAGATAGACCATTATAAGAACTAGTGCAAGGAGCCTGCTAAGGATGGAAAAGGGCTAGGTGTATGCATTGGAGCCTATTGCTTCGAAGCAGACGGCTCAGGAGAAAGGAAGGCAGTTTTGGTAGGTACGCTTCAGATTTATGGTATGTCTGTTAGCATTCTATTTGATACTGGTGCATCGCATTCTTTTATATTTAGATGCTTGATAGATAAGCTTAACCTAGAACCCACATATTCAGTTACTTCCTTACGGGTTTCGAATCCAATAGGAGGGTATGCAACTCTAGGGTTGAGATATGACCAGTTAGAGTTTGACTTGTTAGGTCATGCTTTTGTTTGCAGTTTGCATGTGTTTGACTTTGTGGGGTTCGGAATTATTCTTGGGATGGATTGGTTAAGTGAGTACGATGCTAAGATATTTTGGCATGATAGGAAAATATTACTTAGACACCCAGATTGTAGCGACAGGATTGTTTATACCGTAGAAGGTTCTTGCGGTGAGATGAATGCCTTATTAGGTGCCATGGAATTGGATGATGAGGTGAGTCGAGTTTTCGTGGTTAGAGAATTCACAGATGTTTTTGAGCCAGTAGTTGGATTGCTGCCGAAATGAGCCATTGAGTTTCGGATAGATTTGGTTCAGGAAGCAGAATCATTGAGTAGGCCGCCAAACAGGATGACCCCTACAGAGATGAGGGAATTAAAGGTGCAGTTGGTGGAATTGGAGTGCAAGAGCTTTATCAGGCCGAGTAGTTTGCCTTGGGGAGAAGCTGCAGTGTTTGTTAAGAAGCCAGATGGATCGTTAAGGCTATGTATCGATTATCGTAAGTTGAATGAGAGGACGATAAAAAATCGATATCCATTGCCCAGGATTGACGATTTGTCCAATCAAATGAGTGGAGCCAAGATATTTTCCCAATTGGATTTGGCAACAGGTTACCATCAGCTCAGAGTAGCAGAAGATAGTATACCTTTGACGGCGTTTAAAACCAGATATGGGTCGTACGAATGGTTTGTTATGCCATTCAAACTGACTAATGCGCTAACTTTCTTTGTGGATTTGATGAATCGAGTTTTCTAAGAGCACTTAGATAGGTTTGTGTTGGTTTTCATAGATGTGTAATGACCCAAGATTTTAGGAATTTATTTTGAAAATATAAATAAGTTTAAAATAATTTTTAAACCAATTTTAAAGGGGAATTGATATGGCTTGATATGGTGTAACTATATGTGTGTACATGTGTGCACAGGGAATACACATGAATTGAAGCTAAATTCCTGAATGATATGAATGAACATATGTTGATGTGTATGGGAAATATATATATATATAGATAAATAAAGTAAATCCTTAAAGGCTATATGCAAAAAAAATATGGATGCTACTGATTGTATTTGAGTGTACATGTGCATGTGTGTCAGTACAAAATAATGTATAGATATATATGTGTGTACTAATTATTTCTGTAAGACTTATATATACATATATGTATGCTAATCAAATACTAGAGTTCAAATCAGCAAAATAAAATACACAAACATATTTTAAATTATAGGCAGAAAGAAAAGAATGAGGATATAAAAGGAGTAATCCTTTTATAAATAAATAAAGGAAGTACATGCTATTTAAGTGAAAGCTAAAAATAGAAAAATAAGATAAAACAGAGATATGCTTTGTATAGGCAGAATTAGGAAGAATATTTGATAAATAATGAAAATCAAGTCACACTTTTAGCATGATAGTAGACAAGAGGAAAAACATTTTTGGAAAAGCAAAATTTCTGAAATTAACCAAAAGGATATAACCACTTTTCTCTTCACAAACTTAAGCCGGGGAGGGTAAGATTTTGGGTTTAGATAAAATGCAAATGGCATGAATTCTGATGGGAAAAATGACTTTAACTAGTGCCTTAAACCCTAAGAAGGACCCTGCATAAATAAGCAGTGATATGAGGAACCTTCTCTTCTTCCCGGATAGCTCTTGAGAAAAATATATATATTACCTAAATATAAAACAAGTGAAGAAAAGGGTTTGAGGGCAGAAGCTTACCAATCAACTAGGAAGTGAAAGAGAGCTAGGTGAGAAAACTCACTCAAAATCTAAGGCACTAAGTCCTAATGAAGGCAGCCAGTTTATAAGTTAATTTTTCTTAAAAATGTATTTTCATATGTAATTGTCTATCTTTGATTTCAGAGATGAAAATGCTTTGATCTTTTGTTGGTTTTTCTGCTTGTTTTATTATATGAAAGTTTTAAGTATTATTAGTATATATATATGTTTTAAAAACCCAGATCTCTCTCTGATATGTTAATGTTTAGAAAAATAAGTAAATACCCAGAGAATCAAATGTTGAATATAGGCAAGTAGTGTTGGTTTTGGCTCAACCCAGAAAATATAAACATGTTGAGCTGCAATATACTTATGTATAGGTGCTGAATCTTGAGACAAAAAGGAATTAGGGGTGCAATAGGGTTGCATATGTGCTGATGTGCTGATGCGCTAATGCTCCTGATTCAGTGAAAATATATAAATATTCATACACATAGCAAATAAATTTTGTGATTCAGTGAAACTTGGTCATTCCGAGTTTAACTTAATCACAGATGTTTGCAGAAAGAAAAACTCTCTCAAACATAAGCCAATGTTAGTTGTCTATACCCCTTTTAAAATGCAAATATATATATATGCAGAATCTTATTTAATAGACACTTATGTTTATTTGCCTGTTTGTCTCTGTTTGGTAATGAATGATGTGGAATGCCATGACATGAATGTTTGTTTTAGTGAAATGATTCACTGAATGGTTTAGTCATGAAAAATCAAAAGTATTATTATTAACTTAAAACTGATTAGGAAATGGGGGTCAAGAGCACCGCAGGAATGACTTGTGTTCTTGAGTAATACAAGTTGACACATGGCTTGTTTAAGTCCTGAGATCTTTGTGTAATGGAGTGAATTAGTCCATTACAGTGTGTCCATTGATTCATATAATTGCAGATGAAACCAAGATAGATAAATATATCAATGTAAAATAATTTGATATAAAGAGGAACTAGAGTTTTCCTAGAATGAAATCTGAGTAGGGAATAAATGATTTAATTCATTTTGGTGATTTCCCTGTTTTGTATAGATGCTTATTTGATTTATGACTGAGTTGTATGAATGTATGAATGTACCATATCTTTTTGAGGTTTCTGGAAAGGAAGACTTAAGTGTGAACCTGCACACTGACACAGAACATGCACACATGACTTATTTGTTTTCTAAAGGCAGAGTTATATACATATATACATGTTTCAACTTCAACTTGATTTACAAATTGTTTTAGTGGATTTTCTCATACCAAACATGTGTCTGACCCTAGTGTGCTAATGGCATATGGGGTGTCTCATTTAATATGGGGCAGCTTCAAATGCATTTTCAGGGACTGCAGCAACTAAGTAAGAGTAGGAGCAAGGCTTTGAGAAGAAGATTATAGCATGCTAAAATTAATTAGATAAGAGCTTAAATGATGAAATCTGCATGTATTGATACTTTTAAATTTTCACTTGTATTAAGTACTGAATGTTGGATGGATATTTTGCTAAGTGTTTTCCTAAGGAATTGTCTTGTACTTGGAGTTTATAAATTTAGTGATTATCTGAAAAGTTAAAGAAGCTAACCTATGATTTGTAATTAAATCTGAGCAAGAACTCTATGATAAAAAGGGTGGTTACATTTTATAAATGAATTAGTCAATCTTGAGTCTTTGAAAAGGGTTAAGTTTTGGGGAAATCTAGATAGTTGAATCTCAGTAAACTATATGATTTATTCTCCCATCATAACATTTGCATACAAGAGTTGATAGGCATAGAGAAAATGTATTATGTGTCTGCAATGTTTCCCTAATTCAATTTGTTCTACGCAAATGTTTTATACCTTGTTTTTGAATAAAAGGAAAAATCTGTAATATAGGAGTTGAAAGCCATGTCCATAACAGTTGCATATATATATATGCACCTTTAAATATGCTTTGTTCAGATATTAGCACACCAGTTATCCTGGTATTTTAACATGAGTCTGAATTCCTTTTCACTAAGGCTTTGATCAAAATGCATTTTTAAGACCCTATGGGTTATACCAGAACAAAGAGTCTGGTTGAACCATGTTTTGGATACCCATGGTCTCAGGAAACCCACTTAAGTTTGCATTTCATTTAGCTTAGCATCATGGCATCAAAGAATCAAGTTTTTGAAATATGATATCTCACTTAAAAAAATATCCCAGAAAAGAGATTGTACTCTAGGCAGATTTTATAAAAAAATCAAACATGGATAATGATATAAACTTTTATCATTTTTCAGAGCATAAGCACTACACCATCAATTTATGGGTAATCATAACACAAATATATTGTTTATAGGAATTACACTTTAGTGAGAATCCAGCAAGCTATCAAGGGTAAAAAATCATGTTGTTACCTATATGGATGAAATTTTATTGTATGAATTAAATTGAACTATGCGTGGATTGATTAAATTTAATCAATCAAATTATCCTCTTGTTTACCATAACTCTGATTCAAACAAGAGAGGCACATGCATCTTCACATGTATGTGCATATCCTTATGAATACACTGATATATTTATATTGGTAAAGATTTTGATCCTGGATAAGTTGTTTTGGAAGAAAAAAATGACTCTAGGCTTCAGTAATATATATATGATAATATATATATATATATATATATATATATCTATGTAAAAAAAAATCCTTACAAATTCAGGTATAAAAAGAGAGGGTCATTTCAAGATGATATCTTGATATACTCTAAGGATGAAAGAGAGCATGAAGTTCATCTTAGAATGGTTCTTGAGATGCTGAGGCAGCATCAGTTGAAGGTGAAGCAGTGAACAGTTGGAAGAGACCCGAGACAGTGATAGAGGTAAATAGTTTCCTTGGGTTAGCTGGTTATTATCAGAGATTTATTAAGGATTTCTCGTGGATAGTGGTACCGATGACCAAGCTAATGAGAAAGGATGTGAAGTTTGTGTGGACCAATAAGTGTGAGGAAGCATTCCAGAATTTGAAACACTTATTGACCCATGCACTTGTGTTGGTTGTTCTGAAAGGGAATCGGGATTTGGTGGTTTACACTGATGCGTGTGGAACATGATTAGGAGCTGTGCTGATGCAGAAAGGTAAAGTGATTGCCTAAGCTTCTAGACAGTTTAGACTGCATGAGGTCAGATATCCGACGCATGATTTAGAATTGGCTGCAGAGATTTCTGCATTGAAGGTGTGGAGACATTATCTTTTGGGAGAGAGGTTTGAGTTATATACAGATCATAAGTCGTTGAAGTATTTGTTCTCTCAGAAGGAGCTGAACATGAGACGGTAGAGGTGGTTAGAGTTTATTGCCGCTTATGATTTTGGGATTGAGTACATACCGGGGAAAGGCAACAAGGTTGCACATGCACTTAGCAGGAAACATCAGAATGCAGTATTGGCGATGATTGATGAGTGGAAGGATTTGGAAGCATTGGTAGATTGCAGAGTGCAGTGGAGATCTGAGGCAGGGTCTAGCGGAGAAACTATAGTATTATCTTGTTTGGAAGTTCGACCAGTGATGACCAAAAGGATCGCTTCTAAAATAGGAAGAAGATCTGGTATTAGCTGAACGGATCAGGAAGTTAAGAGATGGAACCGAGAGCGATGACTTGAAAGATTTCAGTCTTGACCAGAATGGGTGGTTGAGAAAGAAAGGGAAATTATGTGTTCCAAGTGTAGGAAACATAAGAAAAGAAATCTTAAAAGAATGCCATCGTTCGTAGTTCTCTATTCATCTAGGAGGTACTAAGATGTATCAGGATACGAAGAGGAGTTTCTTCTAAGAATGTATGAAGCGGGATATTGGTTTGTGTGTAAAGCAATGCTTGATTTGCCTACAGGCAAAGGCTGAGCACCAGAAGCCAAGTGGATTGCTTTAGCCATTGGATATTCCAGTATGGAAGTGGGATCCTATTTCCGTGGATTTTGTTGACAGGTTGCCAAGGTCGAACAGAGGAAATGAAAGTATATGGTTCATAATGGAAAGATTGACCAAGAGTGCCCATTTTATTCCAGTCAAATCAACTTGAACGGCACCTGTATTAAAGAAGTTGTTTATGAAGAATGTGGTTAGTCTGCATGGAATTCCCAGTAGCATAGTTAGAGATTCCTTATTACTAGCGAGTTTTGGAAGAGTCTACAAGAACTTTTGGGAACCAAGCTCAAAATGAGTACCGCTTACCATCCGCAGATAGATGAGAAAATGGAAAGAGTTAACAAGATCTTAGAGGATCTGTTAAGAGATTGTGTTCTAGATTTCGGGGGATCATGGAAAGACCATCTGCATTTAGTCAAGTTTTCGTATAACAATAGTTATCAGACTAATATTGGGATGGCACCGTTTGAATCTTTGTATGGAAGGTCGTGCAAATCTCCTGTATGTTGGTTGGAGACCGGGGACAGGTTAATTCTTAGTCCAGATTTGGTTAGAGAAGCTGCAGAAAAGATTGAGGTCATTCGGGTTAGAATGAAAGAGGCCCAGTCTAGGCAGAAAAGTTATGCAGATAAGAGAGGGAAAGAATTAGAGTTCTCAGTTGGAGATCAGGTGTTTATTAAGGCGTCACTGTTAAAAGGTGTGAACATATTTGGGAGATCATGAAAGTTGACACCGAGATTCGTTGGAACTTTTCCTATTGTTGAGAGGATCGGGAAACTTGCGTATAGAGTTGAGTTATCGAGCAGTTTAGCAGGAGTCCACGATGTTTTTCGTGTTTCTCATCCCAGAAAGTTTGTTAGAGACCTGGAAACTGCTATTGCACCGACTGTACTAGATGATTTAGTGGTAGAACCGAAATTGAACATAGTTATAAAACCAGTTGGTATAGTTGCAAGAGATGAGAAGAGGCGTAGAACCAAGACGGTCAGATAAGTCAAGGTCCAGTGGAGTGACGATGACAGGGACTGTACTTGGGAGGTTGAGAGTAGGATTAGGGATGCTTATCCTGATTTGTTTAATGGTATGTTTTACCTCTTTGTTTGACTTGTTGTGTATCTTATCGTATTTCGAGGATGAAATTCTTTAAAGAGGGGAGTCTGTAACACCCCATATTTTGATAACATTACTTAGGGTATTTAATTAGCTAAATTCAATAAGATAGTGTGTTGATTAGGGGATTGGGATTTGGTTTAATTAAGGGTAGTCGTGTCATTTAAACAATGGATTAAAAGAAGAGTTTAACATGAAATATAGGAGGGGTAAAATGGGAAAGAGACCATTCATATATCTTTATCGTTGGCCGTGTAATGTATACACGTTCATTTCATTCTCAAATTTTTATAAGCTAAGGCCAGCCACCATTAACAAGAGCAAGAGAAAGAAAGATAAAGGGGAAGCTTAATCAACATCCAATTCATTCAAATCTCATATCCTCAATTACTAAAGATAAGGTGAATAATGTTTACATCTCTCAATTGTTTTGTTTTCAGTTTTAAGGAGAAATCCGAAATGTTTTGCAATGTTTTGCCATGTTTTTGAATAATGGAATGATTATATATACTTGTTAATGATTTATACATATTCATATTGATTTTATGATATCTTTTGATAAGAAAACCCTATTAAATGACATCTTATGCCATGCAAATTTTTATATAGACCAGAAATAATACTTTAGATATGGGTTTCAATTTTCAATATTTTTGAAATTTATGTGGATTTTATATGAATTTCTAGTAAAGAAAATGTTATTTTGGGTTATAAATTATTTATGATTACATAATAAAGATTTGGGTCTGAAATTTTTATAGGTTGGAAAACATATTAAAAAAGATTTTCTGGAATTTTCGTAGAATTTTCCTAAGTGTTTTAATGGATATATAAAATTATTTAAGGTATGGGACTTAAATGTTTTATATATTTATAAAAAAAGAAGGGGCTCTTTGCAAATAATTCAAATTTGTTATTTCTAGAAATTGGCAGCACTTTTGAAAAAGTACAATGGCAACCAATCAGACTTAGACAAACAAGGAAAGTTAGGTACAAAAGAAATAGTTTAAAAGGACTAATCAACATGTCTTTCATTGTTTCGATGCTTTCGGCATCAGGTTCCGCCTCTTTACCTTTGCCTTCGACACTGTTGAAACCAATGCACATGGTATCAGTTAACTGGTACGTAGTAAATTGGATGTAGGTGGAAGGTATAGAGTCAAAACCAGGGGTTCCGAAGGGGTTGAGGCACTGCTTTGCTTATAAAATGAAAATGCGGCCGCTTGTTTTTGACTAAGAAGCTTTCGACTTAGTTGGCTTTCGACAAGGTCAAATGGATTTAAAGGAAATGGTTTCGATTGGATTGCACTTTTGTTTTTAAATGATTGCTTTCGACCAAGTCGAAACCTTTTGCTGTCATCTTTTTACCTTCCGACCCAAAGGGTTCCGAAGGGGTTACTTTGTTTTCTGAAATTTGGCCAATTCTCCAATGCTTTTGAGAGGATGGTTTCGACACCATCACTTCTTTACTTAGGAATGCTTTCGAAAGAATGGCTTTCAACTTAAATGATTTAATGATCCTTTTTCTCTATTGAAGTATAACCCAAAAAAGGTTTCGAAAGAGATGGTTTAAATAGTTTCGAAAGGTGTTTTCCCACAAGTTTTAGATTAAACCCAAGTGCTTTCGAAAGGTTTATGTTTATCAGGGTTTGATGCTTTCGAAAGGTTTTAAAGGATGGTTTCGAAGAGGTGGTTCCCCAATGGTTTCGAAGGAGTCAAAAGGCATGGTTTTTCTGGTTAATTCGAAAGGATAAAAGGAAAAGGTTTTTCCAAAGGTTTCGAAAGGCTATGTTTAATAGTTTTAAAAGAAAGATGTATAAGGTTTTTAAAGCTTTCGAAAGGAAAGTTTTTCAGTGGTTTCGAAAGAGTTTTGAGAATAGTTTCGAAAGGAAGGTTTTGGCCTTTCGGCCTAGATAAAAGAAATGGTTTTTACTTGGTTTAGAAAGAGGTACTTTCAACGGTTTCGAAAGGCGTACTTTCAACAAATTCAAAAGGGATACTTTCAAAGATTTAAGTGTTTTCATCAACTAAGATTCGGCTAAAGTATATAACATGGCAAAGGGATTTTGAGTAAAGCATAGAGATTATATATATATTTTCCTTGTTGAGTTTGATTTAAAGGTTTTAAATCATCTTGAAAAGGTTTTCAAGGAAAATTTTAGGAATATATCCCTAAGAAAAACGACTCGGATATTAGAATACCAGATGGGACTGGTATACGATCGGGCCCTATACATTAGCTATTAGCCCCAGCTAATTTTGTCCAAAATTCCAATGTATAGGGCTTTGTCACAGTTAGGACTGAAGGTATGAATACATACAGAAAGGAATATATGTTTGTATACAGATAGGTTATTTTGAGCTCGCAAAACCATTAGGATCAGGTGACCTTGGGAGATGATAAGTTAAGGACAGACTGCCCAGAAGAGAAGTATTTAACAGATAGTTAAGGACAGAACGTCCAGAAGAAGAGGAGTGTCTAACAGATGTTAGATAAATTTTGATATGTTGTCTGGTAGGCCCTAGTCATCCAAAGGTTAATAGTTAGCCAAACAAAACTATAATGTTCGAACAGATAGTTCATTTATTGCCTGGATATGAATTTGTTTTGAAATGTAATCAGTTAAATGTTGTTTTTTGAAATCTATGATTTTCTTCATATTCAAGTGCTTCTGATATTATGGATACCACTAGCATTACCATATTTTGTCACCAGAAGTTAATACCATGGATGACTGTAGCATCTGTAGCGCTTAACTTTTGGCCTCCAAATACGGGATGTTACATTATTACATAGGTAGAAGTATTTGGATGCCGGGTATGGTTGCAAACATGTCGTTAGGACATGTTATGGATAATGGTTGCTAATGGATGAATTTTTTTGGTTAGTATTGCACTTATAGGCTGATATGTTCATGTAGGTCTATTACACACATCATATTATCCATTTTATTTTATTAGTTATATACATTATGGTTGTTGCATTTTTGCATATGTTTTGAATGGTTGCTCATCTTTACATAATTGCAAGTATATGATGTTGTATGCATTTCGAATACATGGCATAAACACTTGCATAGTCAACTAGTTCAGAAGACCGTGTAATTTTGCATTACTCATATTTTCATATGCATTCTATACTTATATGTACATGTTGTGTTAGAAATTGGATTTAAGGACAATGGTTGCAAGTGGTTCATGTTTAAGTAGATCATTGTAGATATTGATTATATGAGCGAATTACATTTTTTCCATCCTTAGATATTTCATGGACGTAATTCTTTTTGAGTGGGGAAGAATGAAATACATCGGAAATTTTAATAATAAACTAAAATATTAAAAATGGTGCAACTGTAATTTTACATAAAAGGACATAATATCAAAATTTTACAAATGAAGAAATTTAGAAAATCTGACTTTTCCATTACGTCAATTTGATTTTTCCAGTTTAAATTCATATATAAAATGTCAAAAATGGATATTATATGATAAAATACTAAATGTTTACTATAGCATGCATATCGGGTTTTACGCCTATTTTGAAATTAAGTTTAAGAATTAATTACGAGAATAAATAAAAATTTATTTATTAAGTAATTAATTGAATATGTATAAATTTCTTTAAAAAGATTACAATGTTGTTAATGTACATTAAAAGAAAAACAAAAAAGATAATTGCATGTAAAGGGAGAAAGCATTAATTACCATGTTATAGAATTTACTACTATAATTAATGAAAATACATGTTACATATATATTAGAAAGGGGATGTAATGATATATTTAAAAAGAATAGAATGCATCTAATGTTATATGTTTGAAAAGTGAAGATAACAATATATGCATGGAAGTAGAGAGTTATTTTAAAGGGAATGTAAGGTATGCTATCTTTTTATTAGTAGAGAATAAATGGTGAAAACAATTTATACTTGAAAACATTAATACCAATCAATTAATGTTTTATTGCACAATTAATTGGTAAAGACTAAGGTTTGTAATTAATGTAAATAAGTACACACACACATAATTTTGGAGATAAACACATGATTTACTGCAATATTCAATAATAATAAATGTGCATATTATCAATAAATGATATTGATTAATTTGAATTCTAATGAATGGTAATTAATGGCATTAATTGAGAGAATATAAACATTACCTTTTTTAAAGAAAAAGAAAAGGAAATGAATTTTGTATATACGTAAAGATAAGTAATATGTGATAAATATGTAATTTTTCTAGACCTAGACTTTCAAATACGAGGCTAAGCCTCCATTCTCTTGACTTAAAAACCTTAGCCGCCACTAAGGGATTCTTATCTCCGTCTCCTTCCTCACAACTTCTCAAATCCAAACATTTCCCACTCTCTTTTCCAATATTTTCTTGATAAAAATTAAAATAAAACACATCAAATTAAAAGAAAGAAAGAGAGAGTCAAAATTAGAAAAGAAAATGAGAAGGAAGGCTAACCAATCAAGGAGATCTAGATTCAAATCAAGGTTAGGAATAGGAAAGCTTTAAAAAGGTGAGTGAGTTGATTGCATCATTTATGTTGATTAAAAGTAATTGAGTTCCTTTACATTTCTATGTGATTTATAAATATAATTACTAAGTTTGAATAATAATCTAATTTAAATTACTACTTAACTTTTAAATCAAAATTAATGATGATGGGAAAACCTTAATTTTTAGTTTAAATGAATAATTATTATAAAAGGAAGAGGTGATAGATTAGTGAATTCATATTAAAATCTATGAAGTTAAATCTTGGTTAATAATGTTTGGTTTAGATTGAATAAATGAAGAAGTATAATATCCTATGTTTCAACTAAATTGAATTGATTTTTTAGCTTAGAAAATACGTAGAATTTACATTGAAAAGTACTTAGGTAGATCTACATAAAAAGATGAAAATATACGTATATAATCATTGAAACTAACAAGTTAAAATTGTGAAAAGGGGTATGGATTATATATATATGAATCTAGTTAAAACGAGTCCTTAAAATTATATTCGAAATCACGAAGTAGATAAAGGAAGATAACCCAAAATGAACAGTTATGAAAATCTAGAAAAATGTGATCAGAAGTCTAACCAGTTGTTTGAAAATTCAACCAATTGTCTGAAAATTTGGTTCAAACCTCTGCATTTCAAGAAATTCCAACCAGAAAGATGTTGATATTCGACCTTTTTCAAACGTTTGAAAATAGGTCGGATGTCTGAAAATTAAGTCAGATGTTTGAGAAGGGGATTTAGATGTCTGAACACATGGGAATAAATTTTCTTTATTGTATAAGGCATCAAATGTTGAGGTGTGTAATCAGAGGTATGAATAGCTTTATGCAACCCAGGCTGAACTTGGATCTAGTGCAGGCTGAGTAGGATGAATCAAGAAAACTGGTTCCGACCCCTTTGACTTTGAAGGCATCCACGGAACTGAAGTAAGGCATGCAACGAGATGGAGAAGTATCACACGGGGCAATGTTCTAGGTTCACACTTCATGAAGTTATAAGGCATAACATTCGATGTTGTGTGTGGATCTACTACGAAGGTGTGCTTTATAGCACATGGCACAAACAGAGGTTTCTCGATGTCTTAGGGACAATTGGGTCTAGGCATTTTGGTGTTATGCCCAGTGAGGTGCATAGTTATAGGCACTAACGGGAGGTTACTCGATGTAATTGGGCAATTAGGCCTAGATATTATAATGTATTCCTAGTGCGGTGTGTAAAAATATGATATCAGACACTAACGGGAGGTTATAAGATATTTTTGGGCAATTGGGAATAGGCATTTTTGTGCATACCAGATGTTATGCATAGGATAACGAATGTGAGCAATTAGGTTACTAATGTCTTTGGGGTAACTGGGACTAGGCATTGTAGAACAGGCTCAGCAGAAATTAATTAATTATCTAATCATACACTTAGGGACTTGATTTGAGGTTGTCTACATAATGTAGAAGTTTTGTGTTAATTATTAAGGATGTTTATCAAACTTTAAGTATTATTAGGGTGACTGTTACATCTAGTATCAAGCTGTAGTACCTTAGCAGGAGATTCCTTATATATATATTCCACACAAAAAAGCACCATAGGTCATATAGACTATAAATGAAGTTAATTGCTTATAAACACCACACATTAGTTATACAATTCAGTAAATAGACTTTGTCCAACCCACTCCTCCTCTTCCCCTATTATACCCATTATAGGAGGATGGGTCGATAGGTGATTTGGTGTGTACCCAGTGCGTGGAGGAGGAGACCAGGCAATCAGAGTTATATTATTTACAGTTACTACCATGTACCTTATATTTTACTACCTTTATCAGTTAGATAGTATATTACTATCAGACTCTTTATATTTTGCATTTGGAGACATTATTGTAAGGATTACATTTTGTTGAGATTGTTATATGTTTTAGACTATTTTAAGTATTTATATTTTATTTCCTTCCGCTGCAAGATCTAAAAATGTAGAATGTATTAAATTTATAATTATCTCTGTATCATGTAAACTTTTAAAACCTAACGACTCGTACTTCTGGACACGACGCAAGTTCAAACGTCGTTTAAGGCCTTGAATCAGTGTATTCAGAGGTGCATGTTGTTACACTAGAAGAAGAGGTGTGTGTACGTCTCTTGTTGACACCATAGAGATAGCATAATTCATTGTCAAAGATACCAGAAAACTTCAGTTTTTTGAGGGTGTGGAGAGAGTTCGACATGGCTTTCCACAACATTAGGTTGTCACTTTCAGCATCAAATGTAAACCAAATCCTTCTATGTCAGGAAACAAGGGTGTTTGATCAAATTCTATTAGTAATCTGTAGATACCAGAGATTATATATATATATTGGTATGTAGGTTCCAATGCATGTTCTCAGATGTTTGAGGGATGGAAAGACTCTCAATAGTTTTCTATAAGGATCCAACATTAGATGATTTAAAGCGAGGAAGAGTAATGGCACCATCCAAAATGTATAATATTTATTTAGCATGTTCAGGGATCGTTGTATATACTTTGAGTTCATGAGTTACTAAGGATATAATTTTAGGCATATGATGCCTATGGGGAGTGCTAGAAGGAAGGATTGCAGATGTTTGATGGAATACTTCTAGGAAAGGGGAGAAGGATGCTTCTAAGCTTCATAATATTGCTCCAAAGCCAGCTACAATTTTGAGAAATAGCGATCTACCATAAGTCTTTATTAAGAATGTAATGATGCATTAGCTAGGAGATAAGAAGAGTATCTATAGATAGAAAGAGTTGGTTTAAGATTTTAAAGATAGTAACTTTGTTCCAAACAATGATGTTTATTATGCATAGCCACCAAATTTCTTAAGTATTTGGATTTAGCATGTACAGTGGGTGCTCGTTTGGTAGAATAAAGATCTATATGTCATAGTTAGTGATTGAAACTATAGAATCTACTCTCTGCATGAATCAGTAACTCCTATTCTCAGCACTAGCTCGTGAAACTTAACATAACCTCCAGCAATACCCTTAAGCTTGGGGTACCGAAGCACCTAATATATAATTGACCTATTGAATCTTTCCATTTGTTCCTTGGGTGTTGGTGATATGAAAAATCCAACCAACAGTTTCGTAGAAAACATTTTACATTTTTTATCGAAAATATAAAGACCTACACCACATAAGCCCAGCCCAGCCTTGCCCGATTCAGGTAGGGTCTAGTCGAGTCAGTCGGTCAAACGGACGAACGACACGTGCATATGCAGTGGTCATGCATAGCTCTTCTCTTCACCCAAATGAAATACATGGGTGCCCAAAGGGCCCAACATAGGAGCGAAGAAGTCTTCACACACACACACATATATTTCTTTCAAAATATCTCAAGATGTGGGACTATAGAGCCTTTACACTTTTCTTTCTTTATTGAAGAATTCACAAAAGTTTTTAAAACAAATTCCAATAGTCCCCCACTTGAATTTTAAAAAATATTTTCTCAAGCAATTACCAAACATTGAAGATTGTGCATAAATAAGGCATTCTTTAATTTGAAGTTTGCATGGTGAATATGATTTAGATATACTAGAATGACACGTAGTTTTGAACTCTAACTTTGATATCAGACCCAAAAAAAGTTTACTAAGGTGCAGTTAATATCCCATGGATTAACGACCCTACACGTCTACCCTGTATAGTGAACGCTCTAGAAATTTATGCCTTAAATTTCATAGGCACGACCACATTTCCACATTCACATAGATAGGTCTATCAGGAGTACTCCAATCCATAAAGAGCATAAATCACATTAAGAGTTGATAGCAACTCGTCCTCTTTTTGCTTCAGGAATACTTGCTTCTATATTAAGAAAATAGCATGTTCAACTCCTAACACATCATAACTTATTATTACCAATTGAAATTAGTTCTTTGGATCTCTAGTCTTTAGGTCGAGTCACCTTAATGAGTGACTCATCATTCTAAGGGCAATAGTCCCATTCTTTTAGATATTGTACGGAATTTATCTCTACTTAATCCTTTCATCAAAGAATCAGCCAAACTTTCATCAGTAAGAACATGACCCACTAAATAGCTCCTGAAGAGAGAATCTCTCTAACATTACTGTGTGTATAATGTATTTGTCATCTCTTACTCTTATAATAATGGTTCTGAACTTTTGCAATAGCTGTGGTACAACCACAATGGATGATGCATCTTGTATCGGTTTTGTCCATAAAGAAATCTCAAGTAGCGTATTTCTTAACCAATTTGCTTCTTCACTAGTAGTAGCTAATGCTATCGTTTCAGACTCCTTGGTAGATTGAGCCAAAATAATTTGTTTCTTGAATTTCCAAGAAACAACTCCACCAACTATACTTATAGCCACTCGTTGCTTTAGGCTCATCGAATAAAGTGTTTCAATCTCCATCGTTGTATCCTTTAAGAACAATTGGAAACTTCTAATAATGTAATCCAAGTGTAACTCCCCATATTTTGGAGTGCCATAATATAAGAATTTAACAAATAATAAAAATTTAATAAATGGTGATTAAGTCAATTTAAATATAGGAGTTACTCAATGAGTGAATTAATTAATTAAGTATGAAAAACTTAATGAATTTAAATAATTAATCTAAGGGAAACAAATGTAACTAAAATTCGACCATCAAAAATAATAAAAAGGTGATGTTATAACGAGGAGACTAAGGAATTAATAAGAGTAAGCATGAAAGTGCTTTTAGCTCAAGTCTAAATTATTAACCCTTAAGTTCCTAACTATACCGTTCTCTTAGTGATTTTCATTTCTCTAAAAATAAAGTAAAAGCTAAACCTGACCAAGGTTAACAAGGAAACGGAAGAGAAAACTAACTAGAGCAAATCAAGCTTTCATTTTTAAAGAAGAGAAGAAATATTGATCAAGGTTTTCAAGTTAAGGTGAGTAATATTTTCCTCTTTACCATTGTAGACCCTTCTGATTTCAATTTTGACATTTTATTTGTTGTTTGGAATGATTTGGATCTAGTTTTTTTGATTATAAGATGAACCCCTATGCTATTTATTGATAATAACTATAATTATTACATATTTTGATAATGAAAACTTGAGCAAACCATCTCCAAAAAATTTGAAATTTGGATATATTGTTTATGCGATAAAATCCAAGATATTTCTTAAATTTCATAACTTTCCCATTTGTAAATTAACTTCTATGAATTTTCTAAGGTGAAATTTTGCAGTTTTTGGCTTTGGAATAATATTCTTAATTAATTAAAGTAAATATTTCGACCTCTAATTTTTTCTGGAGCTAAATAATACAACTTATGATATTCCGGTTAATTTCCTATGATTTTTCTAACTAATATGAATTTTTAAGGTGAGAAAAACAAATTATAATTAATTAATTATGTTTCCAATTAAGAGAGACAAAAATCTATCCATAATAGCCTCTTTTATATAAAAACTAAAATAAATAAATAAGATTTTGATATGTGTAAAGTGTGAGGGACAAACAGTCTCCTTTTTCTAATTATAAAAACATTTTCAAGTTATTTACAAGAATGACATTAAGTCTCTATCGAATTTTTGAAAGCAAAATGTTCTATTGTTGCAAAATGTTCTTGTTGTTGGAAAATGTTCCTATTGTCAGAAATGTTCCTATCATCAAAAAATATTCCCATCATCGAAAAATGTTTCATATAGTCGGAAATAAATTTCCTATCGTTGGATCATGTT
This sequence comes from Allium fistulosum, assembly GCA_030737815.1. Classification (NCBI taxonomy): domain Eukaryota; kingdom Viridiplantae; phylum Streptophyta; class Magnoliopsida; order Asparagales; family Amaryllidaceae; genus Allium; species Allium fistulosum. Next base: position 643,430,752 of record CM060901.1, read on the forward strand.
CCTAGCGTCGAAACATGTTCCTATCGTCAAAAGTTAAATTCTAGTCGAAGTAAGCAATGAAAAACCCCAAGGCAAAAAAGTTAAGAAATGCAAATAACGTGATTTTTGCCCAGATGATGTAATTAAGTTGAAAAATCATTTTCAATGTAAAAAGTGACTAAATAATTGATCGAACAATGAGAAATGGGTCTAATCTTTGGGAAGCTAATAAATGATAAGTTGTATCATTTAAAAGAAAAGATAAAAATGGCTTACCTTAAGAATTGAAATATTTTGATAAAATATTGGAATGGAGTAAGGTGTAAGACCTTGGTGGTAACCTAATTTCTATTCATGGTATATTTGAAAGCATTGGTGTAAGGCCTTAGTGGCAACCAGTTGTCTATTCACGAGAATATATGAAAGTGTCTCTGCAAGATCTAGGAATTATTCCCATACGGAACCAAAAGGAAGAGTTGATGAAGCAGCTAGTGGAACTTGAGCATAAGTGTTTCTTTTGGCTGAGTGGTTCACCATGGGGAGATTCTGTGGTATTTGTGAAGAAGTCGGATGGATCGCTTCGGATATGTGTCAACTATAGGAAGCTAAATGAATTAACGATGAAGAATTGTTATCCATTACAAAGAATAGATGATTTATTTAATCATTTGAGTGGAGCTAGAGTACTCTCACAGCAAGAGTTGGCTACATGATTCAACTACTAAGAGTTTCTAAAGAAAGCATTCCTTTGACTGTGTTTAGGACAAGGTATGGTTCATATGAGTGGTTAGTCATACCTTTTGGACTAACCAATGCTCCAACATTCTTTATAGATCTTATGATCCTGGTCTTTCACAATTAGTTGGACTAGTTTGTGTTGGTCTTTATAGATGATACCTTTATGCATTCTAATTTCTAAGGATGATTAAGGTCATGAAACTCATCTAAGATTGATATTGGAAACCTTGAGACAACACAAGGTAAATGCGAATTTTTCCCAAGTATCACTTTTGGAAGTAGGAGATTAAGTTCCTAGTCCATGCAGTTTTGAAGGAGGGATTTGTCATAGATCCTTCGAAGGTTGAAGCCATGAATACTTCGAAGAGACCCGAAACAGTTACCGAGATAAGGAGTTTCTTTGGGTTTGGTAAGGTACTATCAGAGATTCATTAAGGATTACTCTCGTGTAGCAGTGCCATTAACCAAACCTATTCGAAATAATGAGAGGTATGTTTGGATGAGGGAGTGAGAGATGGCATTCCAAGAGTTGAAGTTTCAACTAACAAATGCTCCAGTTTTAGTAATGCTTGAGGGGAATAAAGATATCACAGTTTATATGGATGCTTCGGGTTCAGGGTTAGAAGCACTTTTGATGCAAATAGGCAAGGTGATAGGTTATGCATCTAGGTGGTTGTGACCCCATGAGGTTTGGTATCTAACATATGACTTGGAGTTGATAGTAGTTATATTTACGCTAGATATTTGGAGGCATTACCTTATTGGAGAAAGGTTTAAGTTATTTGTTGACCATAAGTCTTTCAGATAATTATTCTCTCAGAAGAAGGTGAACATAAGGCAGCAAGAGCGGTTAGTGTTTTTGTTATACTATGGTTTCAGGATAAAGTATACCCTAGGGAAGGGAAACAAGGTTGTAGATGCATTATGCCGAAAGTAGAAGAATTATGTTTGACAATGATTGAAGAGTGTAGAGGCATTAGCTTCTTGAATTGTTCAGTTTCGGTCGAATGTTAGTCTAAGCGGAACTTCAGGGACATTATCACGCTTAGAATTTCACCCAACTCTTTAGAGAAGATGCTTACAGGAGGCATTAGGGATAGAGCTGCATCTCAGCACAGCTTATCACCCTCAAATTGACGACCAAACTGAGAGAGTGAATCGTATCTTAGAGGATCTCTTGCGTGCTTGCATATTAGACTTTGGAGGCTTATGGGATGATCACTTATATCTTGCTGAATTTGCATACAATAACAGTTATCAATCTAGCATCGGTATGGCACCATTTAAGGCATTATATAGCCGACGTTGCACCTTCGTGTTTGTGGGTAGCAGGCGAGAAACTAATACTAGGGCCAGGCATGGTTAGAGAAACATCGGAGAAGATCGAGATCATTCGGCAATGAATGAAAGCTGCCCAACATAGACAGAAAAGTTACACTGATAAGAGACGTCAAGATTTGGAGTTCTCTGTCGGCGACAGGTAGATATTTGGAGGCATTACCTTCTTGGAGAAAGGTTTAAGTTATTTGTTGACCATAAGTCTTTCAGGTAATTATTCTCTCAGAAGAAGGTGAACATAAGGCAGCAAGTGCGGTTAGTGTTTTTGTCATACTATGGTTTCAGGATAAAGTATACCCTAGGGAAGGGAAACAAGGTTGTAGATGCATTAAGCCGAAAGTAGAAGAATTATGTTTGACAATGATTGAAGAGTGTAGAGGCATTAGCTTCTTGTATTGTTCAGTTTCGGTCGAATGTTAGTCTAAGTGGAACTTCTGGGACATTATCACGCTTAGAATTTCACCCAACTCTTTAGAGAAGATGCTTACAGGAGGCATTAGGGACAGAGCTGCACCTCAGCACAACTTATCACCCTCAAATTGACGGCCAAACTGAGAGAGTGAATCGTATCTTAGAGGATCTCTTGCGTGCTTGCATATTAGACTTTGGAGGCTTATGGGATGATCACTTACATCTTGCTGAATTTGCATATAATAACATTTATCAATCTAGCATCGGTATGGCACCATTCGAGGCATTATATGGCCAACGTTGCACCTTCGTGTTTGTGGGTAGCAGGCGAGAAACTGATACTAGGGACAGGCATGGTTAGAGAAACATCGGAGAAGATCGAGATCATTCGACAATGAATGAAAGCTGCCCAACATAGATAGAAAAGTTACACTGATAGGAGACGTCGAGATTTGGAGTTCTCTGTCGGTGATAGGTATTTGTCAAGATCTCTCCTTTGAAGAATGTCATTCGGTTTGATAGTAGAGGGAAGTTGGCACCGAGATTTGTTGGTCCTTTTCCGATAGTAAGAGGATTGGGAACCTTTATTATAGGGTTGACTTGCCTCAAAGAATGGTAGGAGTGCACAATGTCTTTCATTTCCCTCATTTGTGGAAGTTGGTGCATGACTTCGGTGTGGCTATCACACCGAATCAACTAGATGATATCAAGATTGAACCAGAGGCTTTGAGATCTTGTAGGCCTATTCGTATCGTCGGACATGATACGAAGTAGCTTAGGAGGAAGATGGTAAAGTTAGTAAAGGTTCAATGGAGTGATAGTGAAGGCGATTGCACTTAGAAGACCGAGGAGATCATGAGGACAACATATCTAGAGCTCTTTACTTGGTGAGATTTTCTTATTTATCGCTTTTACTTTCACTTATGATATCATTAAATGTATCATAGCATAGTATCCTACATGCTAGGATAGGCTTAGATACTTTCTTTTTCACTTATTTCTATGTATGTATGTTTGATGTGTGATGGTTTCCTATGCTTGTATAATATTTTTAGGGAAGTGGGATGACCCTATTGACTTGATTATGGAATTTCGAGGGTGAAATTCCTAAAGGGTGAGAGAATGTAACGATCTGTATTCTACATATCGAAAGATCGTAGAATATTTACATTATTTTGATATGAGGTCGTATGGTTCTAATATTTTAGGACATGACTCTTAGGGACATTTCCCACATCCATGATTTTTGGCGAATTTCTATGTGACCATTCTGACCTTATAAATCTTATATGGATTATAGATTTTAATAAGACCGAGTTAGGATCTAACACCACTTCCATTGGATTTGAATAATGGTTTCGCTTTCTGTAGAGTGGTCATATTAGGCAAACGAACTTACCGTTTTCAAGTTATGGCTGCTTGAAGTTCCCTTTGATTTTGAGCAGCTTTAGCGGGTAATTAGCGCCGTTAACCTTGAGGCCCATAACCCATTTTTGGTTTTGAGCATGTGGAGGCTGATGGGACCTCATCACCATCACTTAACAACTCCCAAGAATAGCTAAAACCTCCATTAACACCCATTAGCCAAAAAGCAACCGTAAAACATACTTTACTAGCCAAATTTCATCATTAAGAGGAGATAAGCGAGATTCACCCATGGGATTAGAGATTTACTATCGGATGAGCATTAGGATTCGTTCTTTTACTGTTCATAGGAAGATTTGGGCTTTGATTTGGATTAAGGTGAGTGATTAGATCTCTCACTGACTAATTAGGTTATTTAACTCCTTAAATGATGTTTTAAAAATTATTTAAAAATCCAAAAAAAAAATTTAGACCATTTTACACCATATATGTTTGCAAAAACATGTTCTTATGGGTCCTCAACTTGTTATTATGAGCCTTTCAACTTGTAACTTAGCTTAGATTCTTCAAATTATATATACTTGATTGTTTGGCTATTCTTAATGTTTATGAATGATGTATGTATGTTTGCTCGATGTTTTCTTGGCTGAAATGTCGATCGAATGGTGAATTACATAAGTAGGAGTTATGGGTCAATGGAGACCCATAAATTTTCATCATATTGGAGTGTGACCGATATAAGGCAATAATGAAGGTCTTAGTAGGTCGCACACCAAGTGTCAAGTCAATTGGGGTTCACACGATCGAGTTATGAGAGTGTAAAGTATGGGTCGGCGGTAACTTCAAAGGCTTATGGGTCGGCAATGCTTCAAAGTCTAATGGGTTGGTGAAGACCCAAGGGTTATGGTTTGGAGGAGACTCAAGCATCATGGATCGGTGGGAAGTTCAACACGAGGATCAGTGAAGTCGAGTTCTCACAAAATTGGTTGGGTCAGCCTCTATGGGTCGGTACCAACCTATAGGGTTTGACCTAATTAGGATGCTACCTATAGGAGAGCATGGAGGGTATGTAGGAGCTTAAGTGTGGAGTCTTGGATCGTTAGTGGACGTTCGGTGGCCATGAGTCGATGAGGATCGTTCGGTGATCATGGTTCAGTAATGATCCATGAGTTATGTTCCAAACATGATGAGATCGATATGGGGTGATAAGGAAGGCCCCATAAGGCTACATTTCGAGTTTCAGATTGTTTGGAGTTCGTATGCTCGAATTATGGTCATTTGATGATGGATAACTATACTTCGAGTTGTAGAGTAGCCAGATTGAAGGAACTGTCGGAGGAAGGTTATGGGATGCACGATGACACTCTATGACTTATGATGGTTGTCCAGAGTAGTTCCCAGCCACGACGACATCAGACGGGAGTTGTAAGGACAGTTCTGGGATGAGCTCTGTTCTGGACGACATGCGTAAATGGATCGCTGATATTGGTAGGTTTCAATGTGTACTCGTATAGCAGGGGTAAGTGAGGATGCTCACTTAGGTTATAGAAAGCGCCCCGGATCACACGATGTTTTGATTCGTACCTTGGACTGTTATAGGGAGCACAGTTTAGTTCCTGGCCTACTAAGTGGCATGGATCTGAGTACCGAGAAACCAAGACGTTGAGTAGTCCTTGACCAGATAGGTCGTATGAGTATCATATATCCAATGCACCAAGTGAGTGAATGTGAGGATGGATGATGGATGTTGTGTTTGTTTGATTGTTTCTATCACCTTAGGGTTGTCACACGATGTAGATATTACTGGTGCCGATATCTAGACACCTTTGGTACCTTGATACACAATACACCCATGATGATTATCATAGAGTAGCATATATCCTTGTTTGTTTGATTATATAAAAAAAGTGAAGTTGTTACATAGTAAATATGATGATCATTGATTTGAAGTAGTGTTTTGTCAAATATTTAATGAATTTGGTTTGAGTATCGGTTTTACTATTGATTTGAGGATCAATTTTTAGGTATCAATTTTAATGACAGTAGGTATCATTTTTGTAAAAACTATTTTATTTTTATATAGAGATGAACCGTTATCGTGCTCGCTATTGTGCATGCTACCTTAGTTGAATGGAATCCATGCTTATGCTAGAGTGGAGCAACTCGATCTGGCTTGCATAAGAGAATGGAGATGCTTAAGTCAAAGCATCGTTATATGAGATGACGATGCAATTTCATGAGCTGGATAAATGTGATTATGGGTGGCCTATTTGTGCTTTAAATATGATGATGAACCGGTTTTCTACAAGGATGATTGTTATGATTGAAATGCTTATTCAAGAATGAACTGTAAACTTAGATAATGGTGATCGAATTTGATAAATTTGAAAACCTAGGAGATTATGGGTTGTTTATTTGAGTATCAACTGTTAGTATCAGTTTTAGTTGTCGGTAGCAGTTTTTAAGTTAAGATTTATCGGTAGCATGTGATGACAGCAGGTGGTGTTGGGGGGCGGCGGCGAAGCTGATGGTGCTGGTGGTGGTAATGGGTGGTGGTGCGACGAGTGGTAGTTGATAATTTTGACGGTTTGTCCTTATGACTAATTTTGAAAGAATATTTGTCCTTATCACTAGTTTTGGAAGATGTTTGTCCTTGTGGCTAAAATACCGAGGTTGTGTCCTAGAGGCTAAAAAAATAAAAAAAATTGTCCTTTATACAAAAAACCCCTATATTATACTCGATGTGCTGCGAGATATACGACAAGTTCTGTGTTGCTTATTTTACTTCACTTTACTGATGATCGTCCTGCATCGACCGAGCACTGCTACCGCACACATATACAGGTATATTGGTTGTCGACGGTGTAGGGTGGTCTTCATAGTGCTGAATAGTCCACATCATTTTAAATAAATGGAATATGTGTGATGGATATTCCACATATTTAAATAGCTAAACCATGTGTGATATGTAATCCATATGGAAAGGAATGGGTAATCGAAGTAATATATGGATAGTCCACATAATTTTGTAAATGAAACCATGAGTGATGGTTAGTCAACATGGTAAGGGATGGGTAATCCAAAGATTTAATATATGTAAGATGGGTAGTCCACATAAGTATAAGACGGATAGTCAATAAAAACTTAGATGGGTAATCTAATAACTTGGGATGGGTAATCCAGTGTCTATTGCATGTTTGTATATCAGTATATTATTATGTTATAACCATTATGGATGCAGGAGCACAGTATATGATTAATATGTTTTGGTTAAGGTAGTAGTAAGGGGAAAACTCGTTTCGCTCAATGGCGTGGTCTCATTGGATATCTATTTGGTTCGAGATGGTAGGTTATTATTTACACCAAACTTTTTGTCTGATCCGAAGTTTTTGTTTTTCCCCTAAAACTCTTGAGTGCCTATTTGAGTAGGTCGGGAGTAAGGGTTTCTCGGTTCCAGTTAGACGAGTAAGCTTTTGGAGACATGTAGAAGGCAATTTAGATATTAGGAGCTCTATCTATTTTCATTCTGTTTGTCCATTTGAATGTATGTAATGACAAAAGATTCTAACTGTCAGGTGGTAGTAGACTCTGATCAACTAAGGAAGCATCTTCTTATGTCACTCTTGGAGTATTTTGTAATAGTTATATTTTCTCTGAACATGGAATCACGAATGAGATTATGTAATGAATATGAAATCGTACTTTGAAATGGAATGTAAAAGTTATTTCTGAATTATGTTTGAAATTTTTTCATACTTATGTACTTTTGATCATTTACATGATTAAAATAGCCACATTTTGTTGTTGGGAATTTATAACTATGGATAACTACAGCATCTGTAGCGGTTAGTTTTGGGCCTCAAAATGGTTACACAAAATAAAATAAAAACTTCCATTCTTGCAACCGTGAAGGCAAATATTAATTTAATTTTTTAATTCAAATTTCCACATACATACATACATACATATACATATATGTACACAAACACATACACATATATATATTATCTAGCCTTTTGACCAAGCACTATCTAGATGGACTTGATGAATCGAACTTGAAAGCTATCGAGGCAGGAGGCCCAGAGAGGTAGCCGTAAAGCATAGAAACCAAGTACAACCAAGATTGGGAGATGGAAACAAGGCCGTTTCGCAAAACACCAAAGGCTAATCCATCTATCTGATGGATCGGTACCAATCCATATAACTTTTCTTGGATGACTCCATTCTCCTCCTACTACCAAGTGTTGATGATAGCAACCCATCCCAAATTCTATTTATCGATCGCCTGACGTTTGCTATCGAATGGCTCATGCATAAGGAATCAGCAACTCTACTCCTAAACCAATCCATCATTTGGAATCGAAAAAAGCTCATAGCTATGCAAACAAGTTTGGAAACACAAAGCTAATGACATATCACTTCATCCCATAGTGGCTAGAAGGATCCATAAGCAAATATTATAGATCGGTACCGATCCATGCCCATGGATCGGTATCGATCCATGCTCATGGATTGATACCGGTCCATGGATGATTGCTTACCTGGTCCCGTTTCTCGAGTACAATTTCTTCCAGATAATGGAGATCATGGAGGAGAACGTGGTGGAGCATTTCCCACCGACCTACAACTATAAATAAGAGGCTAGGAGAATATGATGCTTCCTTGCAATTTTTACATACTTTCTTGCGATTGCCTATAGAGTGGTACCGAACCATAAGAACAACACTTGTAAAACAATAGTATTATCAATGAAAATCTCAAGTAGACGTAGACAACGATTAGCTGAACCACTTAAACATGTGTTGTTTTGTTTGTACTTATTTTCATTTACTTTTCTTCAATCTCATTCTCTATTAAATCTCTTTGGTATTGGTGCCACATTTTGATATCAACATGTTGGTGCTTTCACTGAGAGCGGATTCTCAGTCTGTTTGGATCCATCATCTACTATTGGATTGCCTAAATCCAAGAGATAAATCTAGTTTTCTTCATTTTTGGAATTTTTAACCACTTAGATTTTCAGAAAATCTACATAAGTGCTTTCTACCATGGCTCCTAGAAGAGACCGATCCACCACTTTACGTGTTGCTAAAGACGTTGAGGATGTTTATCCTCATCACATTGCGGAAGTTACGCAGCCAGATGCTGCAAATGTTCAAAACCCAGCTGACATGGTCACCAAAGTGGAGATGGATCGCGTGATGAAGCAGATGGAAGACAAGCTCTAGGAAACATGTAATAAATTAAACGCGCAGATGAAGCTGAGCTTAAATTTATTGAATCAACCGACAAACGACCGTAGAAGAAGCGGGAGGGACAGAACACCTTCTAGTTCAGAATCTGATAGTTCCTCATCGTCAAAGCAAAGGTAGAGGAACAGAAAGAAGAAGATGCTCAGGAAGGACAACAAAAAGTCAAAACAGAAAGCGAGACTGAGCTATGGCCAAAGCCGATGGATCAGTATTGATTCGTCAAGGGGGATCGATATCAAACAATCAAACATGGGCGTAAGTGGTCGACTCCAAGGTGATGGTGTTGGTTTTACTTCTAGATGTGCTGTAGACGGCCAGAATGTTGGAGATCAGGCGGCTGCTGTGGATCTTCCATGAAGAGACTATATGCATGGAATTGCTGAATGAACAGTTCTCCCAGAGTTAGGGGAACCCAGGAAGTGAGATTAACTGAGAGCGTTTGTCAGACCAAACACTCGGGGCGGATTATGTTTACCACCGTTCAGTAGATCCACCAGAACCAGATTTGATTGGAATGGTTATGAGACATATAGTGAGAGCCAGCATCGAACTAATGATGAGTGGGATTCCTCCCCAAGCCAGAATCTTTTCACAGAAGATATCTTATGCGAGGAATACCCAAGGAGGTTCGTAATGCTGATGATGCCATCGTATAACAGGAAGATAGACCTAAGGCAACATCTGATGAAGTACGACTGGCACATGGATTCAGCCAGAGCTGCCGATGTTGTATGATGTTGATGTTCCCTAATTTTCCTTGAGGGAGTGGTAAGATGTGGTTCACCCGACCACCGTCAAGATCCATATCGTTTTTCGATCAATCGATACGAAAGTTCATTAAACAATTCCATATAAATATGACTAGTTCGAAGGAGGTTATGTCATTTTCTAACGTTTTTCAAGGATCAGGAGACTCTTTGAAGGATTTCTTATGCAGATTTCATACTACAATGAAGGAATGAGCAATACTCAAGAGGATATCGCATTGATGGCACTAATTAGGAGGATTCATCTCGAGACCGATTTCAGGAGGTGGTTGAAGATGAAACTCCCACCAACGATCGATATATTCTATAGAAAGGCGAATCAGTTCTTGCGCTTAGAGGAGGCAAGTACTACCACCAGGAGGGCTAATGCTGGTCATTCGGCTGAAGTGATATAGAGTAATATTGCTGTGAAACAATCTAGAGGGATTTTTGGAAATGTTGATGTTAATATAGAGAACCGAAGTGGTGGATAGGGTAAGAACAACAGTGGAGCTCAAGATAAGAAGTCGAATTCAAGGAGATGTTCGAGAATCCCGAAGTTTGACAATTACACTTCACTTGAAAACTTATTGAAAACATATACTTGACTACTCAAGGTAAAGAGAATTATAGAAAGTCACCTCCTAGGGAGTCGATTGAGAAAGAGAGGAAATATGGCAAGTTCTGCAGATTTCTTGAAACACGTGGTCACAACACCAACAAACACAGGCATTTGCATGATGTGATCGAAGAGTTGATTCATAAGAAGAAATTACAGTGGTTTGTACAAGCCCCGTAGGATGGTGGGCAAGGAACTTCTAACCCGTAGCAGGGGTAAGAAAAGCCTGGTGTTGATGAGCCCAGGTGGCTTAAGAAACGTCTTATTATCAATACTATTATCGGTGGACCGCGTCCAGCTGAGTAAAGTTGGAATGAGATAGAGTAGTATATAGGTGCTTTGAAGCATGTAGTGAATGAGAACTGTTTTGTCGTTGAAGACGGTACTCCGGCAAAAAAACTCAAGAGTGTGACAAATGACATTGTCTTTCGTTATAGAGATGCAAATGGGGTAGAGGCCCCGACGATTGATCCGCTTGTAATATTGGCCATGATTGGCCCTGCTTTGTGAGGAAGGTATTAGTTGATTGTGGGAGTTTCGTCAATATTTTGTTTAAGAGAGCTTATTCCCTGATTCTTCTGGAGGCCAAGGACTTAGAGCTGTGTAAATCTCAGATCCACGGATTTAACGGGACTGTTGCTAAGCCAGTGAGATGCATGGATCTACCGATATTGCTTGGTGAGGGCGACCGCAAGAGAGTGCAAGTCGTGTCTTTTGTTGTATTGGACATCTATTGTGCCTACAATTCTTTTTTGGTCCAACCAGCCCATGTTGAATATAAAGAGACCATCGCTCTATGGTGCTTAACAATGATGTTCTCGATCAAAAATGGTGTTAGAATTGTTCTAGGAGATCAGGGGCTTGGCCGCGAGTGTTATGTTGTTGAACCGAAAGAAGCGAGGCGAAGGGAGAAAGAAAAGGATGTGGAGAGGGCTTTGTACACCAGGGCTCACAAATAGCAACCACCGTCTGAGCACTGACTCGGGCAGCACAGTCGGTTCCATAAGGATATGGATTCGCAAAAAGATCCAGAGGACTGAAGAACTACGCTAGTCAAGTTAACGGTCAACATCCTAATCAGTCATGATGATCCTACATGGGTCCAAAAAGTCGGATCACAGCTCGGTGTGAAGATTATGAAAGAGTTGGTTGGTTTTCTCCAGGTGAACCTGGATGTGTTTGCTGGACTCACTCAGACATGTGTGGAATATCGCCGAAGATAACGAGCCATGCATTGAATATAAATTCTGAATGCATTCCTGTGAAACAAAAAAACGATTCATCTTGAGTCCAGAGAGATCCGCTACACTCAAAGAAGAAGCGGAGAAGCTGAAAGATAACGGCTTCATCCACGACGCCGTATACCTGGAGTGGGTATCAATTCTAGTCCTGGTGTAAAAGTAAAATGGGAAGTGGAGGACATGCATCGACTATTCTGACCTGAATAAGGCATGCCCGAAGGATAGCTTCCCGCTCCCAACGATCGATCAGCTGATAGACCCAACAGCCAGACATGAATTTCTCTCATTCATGGATGCATATTCTAGATACAACCATATCCTGATCCACATTCCAAATCAGGAACACACTAGCTTTATCACTGACCTGGGACTATACTATTATCTTGTCATACCCTTCGGATTGAAGAAAGTCAGAGCGACTTATCAAAGGTTGGTGAACAAGGTGTTTAAAGATCAGATCAGGCATTTGATGTAGGAATATGTAGACGATATGCTCATGAAGTCACGATGATCAAGGAACCATGTAGGCAACTTGGCGAAGATGTTCAGCGTACTCCAAAAGTACGGGATGAAGCTTAACCCTTTGAAATGCTCATTCGGCATTGCGTCAGGGAGATTCTTAGGCTTCATCGTGAACTCCCATAGAATTGAAGCCAATTCGAAGAAGATTGAAGGAATAAAGAACATTAAAGCATCAGAAATGATCAAAAACGTTTAGGGCTTGAATGGGAAGGTCGCATTCCTGAGTCGATTCATCTTCAGAGCCATTGACATAAGCATCCCTTTCTTTGTTGTGATCAAGAAGGGAAAGAGGAATTTTGCTTGGACGCAAGTATGCATTGACGCATTCCAAGCTCTGATGGATCACTTAGAGAGACAACCCATTTCGTTGAAGCGCTGAATGATGAGGACTTGTTTATTTATTTGGCAATGTCAATGCATGCCCTGAGCACCACACTCGTACGTGAGGAGTTCTGAATCCAGAGGTCAGTGTACTACATTAGTAAGCAGTTAACAGGAGCAGAAAGAAACTACCCAAAATTGGAAAAGCTCACATATTGCCAGTTAATCGCTTCAAGAAGCTCCGTCCTTATTTTCAGGCTCATCCAATAAACGTTCTGACTGACCAGCCTTTAAGATAGGTCCTGCATGACCTAAGACTTTTGGAAGGCTGTTGAAATGGAACATTGAATTGATCTAGTATGACATAGCTTACCACACTTGGAGAGCATCCAGGATCAAGCTTTGGCGGATTTTATCATTGAATATACTACGCAAGATGACACTCTAGAGAGCAGTGGAGAGCAAAAAGGCAGGTGGAAAATGTACATGAATGGTGCATTTAATGAACGTTGTTCTGGTGCCAGAATCATGCCGATGACTCTCGAAGAAAATTTGATTTGTTACGTCCTGAAACTCGACTTTCCAGCAACAAACAATGAAGTAGAGTACGAGGCCTTGATTGTGGGACTCAAGATTACCAAGGAGGTGGAAGTTAAGACTTTGCATATCTTATGTGATTCCCGAATGGTGGTATGTCAAGTTCGGAATGAGTTTCAAGCGAAAGGAGCGAGATTAGCTCCTTATCTGAACCGAGCCCTTGATTTGCTTGGTGATATTAAATATTACACGATAATGCATATTCCTAGAGAGGAAAATGTGAAGGCTGACTCGCTAGCTAAGTTGGCTAGTTTCGAAGATGCGTAGCTTATAGGCCTTGTTCTAGTGGAAGTACCGTCGGCTCCGAGCATCGAGCATCGAGCAAATGGATGTCGATTGGATCTTGGAGGCCGAATTTGAGAAGGTGTCATAGATGACTCCGATAAAGAACTATCTACAGAGAGGAATCCTTCCTGATAGGAAGAGAAAACGATGTCAACTTCTTTGTAAAGTTGCAAGATTCATCATTCAAGAAGGAGTAATTTACAGAAAGGATTCTCAGTTCCTTTGCTTCGGTGTATCGCCAACGATGAGGCTAAGCGAATCTTGAGAGAAATTCATGAAGGGGCCTATGGCGACCGGATTGGGGGGCAAACCCTAGCAAAGAAGATCCTTCGTTATGGGTATTTCTGACCAACTATCAACCAAGATGTAGTTGATTACACCAGAAAGTGTGACAAGTGCCAAAGATTCGCCAAGATACCAAGAGTCCCGCCAACGGAGATTACCCAAATGGTCAGCCCTAGGTGTCTACAGTCTGGGAAATCGATATCATTGGTGTGTTCCCAATATCTAAGGGTGGTGAGATGTACGACATTGTCGCGGTTGATTGCTTCACTAAATGGGTTGAGGCAGAGCCGTTAGCCACAATCACCATAAAGAAAGTAATCAACTTCATGGTCAAAAACATCATCTATCGTTTTAGGATTCCACAAACGATTATCTCTGATAATGGAACCCAATTCTATAGTGTCAAGTTCAAAGATTTTTGTCATAGGCACCGTATCGAGAACAGGTTTGCTATGGTGGCATACCCCCGGCAAATGGAAAGGTCGAAGCAGTTAACAAAACCATTAAGTCCATTCTCAAGAAGCGATTGGAGAAGGCTAAGGGCAAGTGGGTCGATGAACTTCAATTGGCACTTTGGGCTTATCAAACGACCCACAAGTTAGCGACTGACTATTCTCCGTTCGTCCTAGCTTATGGATCAAAGGTTATGATCCTAGTTGAACTTGAAGTACATTCTCATCGAGTGACTCACTATAATCCACGGACGAATGAGGAACTCTTATATGAGTCACTCGATATGATCAATGAGAAGCGTGATGAAGCTGACATGAGAGTAGTCGCACATCGAAACCGAGTCACCCGATATTACAATACCAAGGTCAGAACTCGGACCTTCGAAATTGGCGATCTGGTTCTCAAACGAATCTTCCTTGGTCCTGAGAGCTTAAGCCCTACTTGGGAAGGTTCGTATGAAATTAAGAAAAAGCTTGGAGACGACCCATCTAAGCTGGCTAGGTGGATGGGATCTCACTCCCGCGGGCATGGAATAGCGAACACCTTCAATGCTATTTCACTTGAATGTAAATTTGTACATATCTAATCAAAGTTGTGTAACCAGATAGAATCTGCCATTTCTAGTATTTCTAAAAGAAATAGCTTCCGAAGCTTATGAATCTGTCCGTGCTTGACATTACACTAGGATCTGTGACATATAGATAGATTAACTTGCATGTGCAAGATGAAAGTGTATGGGTACTCAAAGATAGGTTCCAGCCAAGCTTCCGTAGTCCATGATTGGACGCACGAAGCTCAACCACACTTGGAGTCAGAGGAGATGCCAAACCACTCCTCTAACCCATAACCTAGGGGCAGGAGTATAAATACTCAAAGGCTGAATAAGACAGTTCACCTCTAATGCTCGTGCTCAGAGTTTGGCAGAGCATCCACATCATGCCCGGAGAAGGCAGAACAAAAGGTATGTGCCTAGAGATAGGTGAGATCTTACTTACATTGATCAATGCCCAGAGTTACGCATATTCGAAGATAAACGTCCTAGAGAAGGATGTTTTAATGGCTACTTTAAGAGGTTGGCTTCGACCGATGCCTAGATTTTGTAATGGTGAAAGCATGCATTTCGAAGAAGGATGTCCAAAGAGCCATCCAAAGGTGAATTACTTCGATGGACACTCGAAGATAGGCTCGATCGCACTCGAAACACCCTTAAAATGGATGTTGAATTAACCTTCAATGTGGTTTGAATTCTACCAAGTTCCAGAGTCGAACATGGTCATGTACGAATATATGCCCTAGCGATCATTCTCACAAACAATGAAATGGACTAATAACTTAGTCCAATGAAGACAGTGAGAAGTGATTCGTAGAGAATTGAATGTAAAGCGCATTTCTCAAATACTTAGACAAATTCACACAAGACTTGAACAAAATAAAAGTCTTCATTATTTATAGTCAAAATAATACTTGGAAGAAAAAGTTAGAGTGTTTCTAACACGTAAACCGAAAACAAAAAGCAAAAACTGGTTCCTACGACTATACAACCAGAGACATAAAGAAGACGGATGATAACTTCTTGGTCCTCTTCTTCTCTTTTCTCTCTTTCTTCTCTTATGTAGAAGATGGCTCATCGGACCCCTCTAGTTTCTTCCCTATTCTTCCCCCACTTCCTTTGCCCTTCGAAGGAGAGCTAAGAAATGAGGTGGTAGACATGCTTTGAGTGCTTTCGTTCATAGGTAGCATGACCAAAGCAAAAATGGTCTCATCGAGCAAAATCATTGAAAGAGGAGGAGGAAAAAAATCGGTTGGCTCTTATTTGATCTCTACAGCTAACTTCAGATGTTCTTTAACAAGTTTGCTCATTGAAAGACCCTATGCAAGATCGAGTGTAGTAGTGATCTCAACATCATCATCCGCATGTGTCTCCAGGAATTCACCAGGCCCCTCTTCTTGGAATGCACCAATCGTTTGCATGCCTGGACCTAGAGCATCACTAATCGGGATGCTCGGAGTCATCCCAGTGGTAGTTACGACCGTTGAATCTTTCGTCGTGTGTGGTCTCGGTTGGGAGCTCTCCTCTGGAGGACTTGAGATCATGGGCTAACCTGAAATTTGAGAAAGATGAAATGCGAGATTACCTACATGGACCGGTGTCATGTGAGCTCTCTCAAATATGGGTGAGGTCAACGATATACCTCCGCTAGATTGAGGCTTGGTGTGGGCAGGCATACCATCCGAGTTTCCCTCCTGAACAAGAGATATCATGCTTGTTTTTGAGGGGTTGCAAATTGTACTCGAAATCTAAAGGTGTGATAGAGTTAACAGGGAGGCATAGAGGTGAGACCGATATCAATATCTCGAGGAGTAGTGTTGAAACCTTCAGCTTGATCTTTTGAAATATAGTGTGAGAAATGCGGATTACGGATCTTAAGGCTAGAATTAACACTAGAGGGGGGTGAATAGTGTTTTAAGGAACTACTAATTCTTTTTGATTTTATCTTAATTTGAACACAAATGTATGCAATATTCAGACACAGATATGATCACAGAATCAAACACAAATGCAGATATAAAGTAAAAACAATAAAGGAAAGAACACACCGGATTTTATACTGGTTCGGAGTTACCCTACATCCAGTCCCGCAACACAAATACGGATTTCCTTTCAAAATCAATTCTTACAATTACACCCTCGATTTCAAGGCCACAAGGTACACCGCTCCAGATTCACCATCCTTTGGGTAGAGATACTTGATTTTACGGGCAATAAGTTCACCCGATTAATTTTCTAGGCTACAATCACACCTTTTCTCGCTCGATTGAATACAAAGAAGTCTATAACTCTGAATAGCATTGGGATCTTGTTGAGATAGTGATAGAGAATCAAACCAGAGATGATCTAGTTAGATTCAATGGTGATTTCGGCAGAGTAATGGTAAAAATGTATATAAAGAAATGTGGAAGAAGAAGAGAAGTGAAATCAGAGAAAATATGATTATAAATTCGTTTAAAACAGCCCCTATTTATAGTAGAACAATAGCCATGTCCATTCGTGAAAGGATATGACGAATAGACACTTCCTTTGAAATTCAAACTTTTGAAATAATCTGTCACCTTATCGACAAGGGGTCCTTGGGGTTGTCGACAGGCCTAAGTTATTTTTGGTAATTTGTTTTTCTTTAAAAATAACTTCTATCTTGTGTTAAAACTATTTTAAACTTTATAAATATACTTAACTATAGTTAAAATACATAAATAAGTATAGAGAATAATATTTTGGTATATATAAAATTTTACTATAATTTTATATTTAAATCTAATTGTAAATATTAAAAGTTAAATATATTATAACTAAAATATAGTTTAAAACCAAGGATAATTTGATATTGAAAATAAAGATTATTTTGAGGCTAAAAGTATTTTAAAACCAGGATAGATGTTTTTGATTTAAAAAAGAAGATTTTGAAATCATTTTGAAAACAAGATATAATTTTGTAAAACATTTGAATAAAAGTTAGTGGATACAAAACAACGTTCCACTAGATTTTTCGTAGGTTCCATCCTACTTAGGGTTCCATCCCTTTAACGGGCTCGAAGTGGATTCCATTCCACGAATAAAATGGATTTTAAGATATCAGTGCTTTTCTAGGAGTTTTAACAAAATTCCTAACTAAATTACTTATCTTGAAATCTTGAAATCTTGATAATCTTGATACTCATGAGTCTTGAACCTTGATATCTTCGATCTTGAGTTCATCAGTTCTTGAATCTCTATACTGTACAGTCTTCATTCTTTGGTACCTGTATATATATCCTGCATATACATTATATCTAAACAATAATGTTAGTATTTATATTTTATAATCTTATTCTAAGGTTGTTGTCATCAAATCCAACTTCTCAGGGACTAACAATCTCCCCCTTTTTGATGATGACAACCTTTGTTTATAAAATATTACTTCTATCCTAATAACTCCCCCTAAAACTAATAACTCTTCCTTAATCTATGCCTAATACTTCTCCCCCTTTGTCATTAACAAAAACAAAGTTTAAATCCATACAACTCCCCCTTAATCTAATACTATATTACATGTGATTATAATGATAGTGTTATCATAAATAATCAACACTTGATTCTGAAACTAAAACTTAGCCCTTAATAACTAACTCTCCTAACTAAGAATCCATATATGATAATATTTGTAATAATGATAATGTGAGAATTCAAATATGAGAACACAAATCATTTATTAATTATAATGTTATAATTACATTTGCGTAGAAAACGTAAGTAAGATCATATACAAATAACGATAAGAAAGAGAGAAAAGAAACTAATGTGTATCCTTGACAATGGGAGATCTATGAACCGACCAATTTGGGTAGTGGAAACAGAAATTTCCACGTTGTTCGACTAGATTTCCATCCTTGTCAAAGCACACTTCGCCAATGCAAACAACTTTGTCGTCATCTTCAGCGTGCTCTTCTTCCATGGGGGCTTCTTCTTCTTCCTCGCTGTCCTCTTGCACTTGAACACTAGAGGATTCTTCATCGATCAAGATGGGATTGGCGTGATTGTCCATTAGAATCTTTTGCAAGTTTCTAAGGATTTTGCCTTGCCGTTCTTGTTCTTTGGCCATTCTGATTTGCAACACTTGAATTTCAGTCATAAGTTTCAGTGCATCCTTCAAGGAAACCTCCATTTTCATCATTCGTGCAAGCGTAGTTTGTTGAAATGGTCCGGTAGAAGGAGAAGGGAACGAAAAGGTTGAATTTTTGTTTGATTTGGAGGAGGAGGCCATTGTTTTATTGTTTTCAGAAGTTAGAACAGAGAAAGAACAGAAAGAATGAACAAAATTTCGAAATAAGAAGAATATATAACCACCCATTTGAATTTTGGTGGGAAAATTTCAGAAGAAAAAAATTCGTTATATGTCGATAGGGGTAAAAGAGGGTTGTCGACAAGGTACTTATATTTTTGCTATTTGATTTATTTTAATTTAATTTTAATTATACTTGTTATATATTTATATTCTATATTTCAGTTATTGAACAAATACCTAATTCTCTTCATAATTTAGTAAATATTGATTCATTTAAGGGTTTTGTTAAGATATCAGCAATTTGATTCTCGGAATTGATATAATCGAGAGTAATTACTTCCTTACTTATATTATCTCTGAGAAAATGATGTCTGATATCAATATGTTTAGTTCGAGCATGATGAGTAGGATTTTTGGATAAATTTATTGCACTAGTATTATCACAATAAATTGGTGATTTTGAGATATTTAAACCAAAATCTTTTAAAGTTTGTTGCATATATATTACTTGAGAACAAGCCAAAGCAGCAGAAATATACTCTGCTTCGGTTGTTGATAAAGAAACTGTGTTTTGCTTTTTACTAAACCAGGAAACCAGAGAATGCCCCAAAAAGTGACAAGTTCCACTTGTACTTTTTCAGTCTGATTTACAACCAGCATAGTCAGCATCACAGTAAGATATTAATTCAAAAGAATCATTTTTAGGATAAAATAAGCCATAATCAAAGGTGTATTTAACATATCTTATGATACATTTTACGGCTTTTAAGTGGGTCTCTTTAGGTTGAGATTGATATCTGGCACAGAGACAAACACTATGCATGATATCAGGTCTACTAGCAGTGATATAGGGTAGTGATCCAATCATTCCTCTATATAATTTTTGATCTACATCTTACGAGAGATCTTCTTTACTTATGTACTCATTGGTTGCCATGGGAGTGGGTTTTCCACTTGCAGTAGTCAAACCAAATTTACTAACTTGGTCTTTAGCATATTTTTCTTGACTGATAAAGATACCATTATCTAATTGTTTTATTTGTAATCCTAGAAAGAAGTTTAATTCACCCATATGACTCATCTCAAACTCTTTTGTCATTATTTCAGAAAATTCTTTATTCATTTCAAAATTAGTTGATCCGAAAATGATATCATCTACATAAACTTGTACTAGTTGAATATCATTTTTATTTCTTTTAGTAATAAGAGTATTATCTACTTTACCAATTTCAAAGTTTGATTGTAATAAGTAAGATCTTAGTCTATCATACTAGGCTCTACGAGCTTGTTTTAGACCATATAGAGCTTTCTTAAGTTTGTAAACATGATTTGGTAATTTTTCATCTTCAAAAAGTGGTGGTTGTTCAACCTATACTTCCTCTTTTACAAATCCATTTAAAAAGGCACTTTTAACATTCATTTGAAATAATTTGAAATTATTATGATTTGCGAAATCAAGTAGAATCCTAATGGCTTCTAATCTTGCTACGGGAGCAAAGGTTTCATCACAATCTATTCCTTCTTCTTGACAATAACCTTGAGTGACTAACCGGGCTTTATTTCTAAAGACCTCACCTTGTTCATTCATTTTATTTTTATAAACCCATTTAGTTCCAATTATAGTTTCTTTTCAGGTCTAGGAACAAGTTCCCAAACATCATTTCTAGTGAATTGATTTAGTTCTTCTTGCATAGCCCAAATCCATGAATCATCAGTTGATGCTTCTTTTGGATTTTTGGGTTCAATAGTTGATATAAAAGCTATATTACTCATTTGACTTAGTTGGTTTCTAGTTTTAACAACAGATTGCATATCTCCAAGTATATTTTCTATAGGGCGATCTTTTAAAAGTTTAATCCTTTTATTAGGATGATTTAATTCATTATTAGTTTCAGTTGACTCTTGGTTTTGAGTGATTAAATCCTCTTCATCATTTATTTCTTCAAAATTTTTGAAAATTTCATCAAATGAAACATGCATTGTTTCTTCGATAGTATTAGTTCTTAAATTAAATACTCTGTATGCTTTACTTCTATTAGAGTATCCGATAAAGATACCTTTGTCGGATTTTGGATCAAATTTATCTAAGTTATCTTTTGTATTTAAAATAAAACATTTACTTCCAAAAATTCTAAAATAAGATACCTTAGGTTTCTTTCCGTGAAGAAGTTCATAAGATGTCTTATCAGTTAAAGGTCTAACTAAAATTCTATTTAAAATATAACAGGCGGTAGCAACTGCTTCTGCCCAAAAATGTTTTGGTAATTTACTATCTGAAAGCATAATTCTCGCACACTCTTGAATCGTCCTATTTTTATGTTCTACTACTCCGTTTTGTTGTGGAGTTCTTGGAAATGAAAAATTGTGAGTTATTCCGGTTTTATTGCAGAATTCCTTAAACTTTTCATTTTCAAATTCACCACCGTGATCACTACGGATGGTTATAATTTTTACAGAAAGTTGATTTTGAATCCTTTTTGTAAAGTTATTAAAACTTTCAAAAGTATCACTTTTATGTTTCAAAAATATTGTCCATGTAAATCTAGAATAATCATCTACAATTAAAAAAACATATTTACTGTGATTTATTGACTGAATTTGAGATGGACCAAATAAATCAAGATGAAGTAATTCAAGAGGTTTTGAAGTTGAAATCATATCTTTTAATTTAAAGGAACTTTTTCTAAGTTTTCCTAATTGACATGCATCACATAAACTATCTACTTTAAATTTCATTTTAGGGAGACCTCTTACTAGATCATGTTTTGACAGTTTAGATAAGAGTTTGAAATTCAAATGCCCAAATCTCTTATGCCAAATCCAAGGGTCACTTGTATTTGCCAAAAGACACAGGTTATCATTTGAAACTTTCATACTAAGAATATAAATATTATTTTTCTTAATTCCCTCAAATATTATAGTTGAATTATTATCTTCAATGTGACACTTATCTTTTTCAAATTTAATTTTATATCCTTTATCGCAAAGTTGACTAATACTTAGCAGATTATGTTTCGGATTCTTAACTAGCAAAACATTAGTAATAATAGGAGTTTCAAAGTTACCGACATTGTCGATGCCAATCACATATCCTTTTGAGTTGTCTCCAAAGTTAACCAGTCCTCCGTTTTTATATATTATATCATTCAGCATATCCGGATTACCAGTCATGTGTCTAGAGCATCCACTATCGAGTATCCATTTATTCTTTTTGAACTGCACAATTTGTCCATTGTGGATTGATTCCTCAACACCCATAAAACATGTTTCCTGCACATCATACAATTTTGGTAGACAACTTGAATTTGAATATCGATTATATGCAGACTCATGAGACAGTGATGATCTGAATATTTCTAAACTAGTATTACCAAGTTTTTCAAACATAGCCATTTTAAAAGCTTTTTTAAAATTAATATTATGAAACTTTGAAAACCTGGCTCTGATACCAAATGTGAGAAATGCGGATTACGGATCTTAAGGCTAGAATTAGCACTAGATGGGGGGGTGAATAATGTTTTAAGGAATTACTAATTCTTTTTGAGTTTATCTTAATTTGAACACAAATGTATGCAATATTCAGACACATATATGATCACAGAATCAAACACAGATGCAGATATAAAGTAAAAACAATAAAGGAAAGAACACACCAGATTTTATACTGGTTCGGAGTTACCCTACATCTAGTCCCGCAACACAAGTACGGATTTCCTTTCAAAATCAATTCTTACAATTACACCCTCAATTTCAAGGCCACGAGGTACACCGCTCCAGATTCACCATCCTTTGGGTAGAGATACTTGATTTTACGGGCAACAAGTTCACCCGATTGATTTTCCAAGCTACAATCACACCTTTTCTCGCTCGATTGAATACAAAGAAGTCTATAACTCTGAATAGCACTGGGATCTTGTTGAGATAGTGATAGAGAATCAAACCAGAGATGATCTAGTTAGATTCAATGGTGATTTCGGCGGAGTAATGGTAAAAATGTATATAAAGAAATGTGGAAGAAGAAGAGAAGTGAAATCAGAGAAAATATGATTATAAATTCGTTTAAAACAGCCCCTATTTATAGTAGAACAACAGCCATGTCCATTCATGAAAGGATATGACGAATAGACACTTCCTTTGAAATTCAAAATTTTGAAATAAACTATCACCTTGTCGACAAGGGGTCCTTGGGGTTGTCGACAGGCCTAAGTTATTTTTGGTAATTTATTTTTCTTTAAAAATAACTTCCATCTTGAGTTAAAACTATTTTAAACTTTATAAATATACTTAACTATAGTTAAATACATAAATAAGTATAGAGAATGAAATTTTGGTATATATAAAATTTTACTATAATTTTATATTTAAATCTAAGTATAAATATTAAAAGTTAAATATATTATAATTGAAAGATAGTTTAAAACCAAGGATAATTTGATATTGAAAATAAAGATTATTTTGAGGCTAAAAGTATTTTAAAACCAGGATAGATGTTCTTGATTTAAAAAGGAAGATTTTGAAATCATTTTGAAAACAAGATATAATTTTGTAAAACATTTGAATAAAAGTTAGTGGATACAAAACAATGTTCCACTATATTTTTCGTAGGTTCCATCCTACTTAGGGTTCCATCCCTTTAACGGGCTCGAAGTGGATTCCATTCCACGAATAAAATGGATTTTAAGATGTCAGTGCCTTTCTAAGAGTTTTAACAAAATTCATAACTAAATTACTTATCTTGAAATCTTGAACTCTTGATAATCTTGATACTCATGAGTCTTGAATCTTGATATCTTCGATCTTGAGTTCATCAGTTCTTGAATCTCTATACTGTACAGTCTTCATTCTTTAGTACCTGTATATATATCCTGCATATACATATATATCTAAACCATAATGTTAGTATTTATATTTTATAATCTTATTCTAAGGTTGTTGTCATCAAAACCAACTTCTTAGGGACTAACATATAGCAGCCAACTTCGGATGTAAAATGAGCTCACCTTCACTGAGCGCCTCAATTTCCTTTAGACTCGGAATCTCTTTCTCCGGTTCTTCCAAGTCTACTTCACCTCCTTTCGAGTGTTGTCGCTCCTCCTGTATAATCTGCTCCCATGCCATCACTAAGGCATGGAAATAACCTTTACCAAGCCACATTAAGTCTCAAAACTTAAGAACATTGGCATTATAGTCGGTGATGATCAGATTAAACTATCTTTAACCCTCTTCTCTACAGCTCCCAGTAACTCGTCAGTTTTTCTCTCAGTAGCTACCACTAGCTCATCCACTCTTTTTGCCTTGTCTAGCGCATCATCTCTTTCCTTGTGCGAGTCGAGCGTAATTGTGAGTTTTTTGAAGTGCCTCGTCTTTCTCTTTCTTTTCTCTTTCAAGTCATGCTTTCAGCACTTTCACTTCTTCAGCTTGCTCGAAGCTCTGATGATGAATAGATTCGACTCGACTTAAGCGATCTCTCCTTTCCTACTTGATCGCCTCGTTTAAGTCTTTGACTTTTTGGTCGGCGTCCTTCTTTTCCTTCTTTAACTCAACAACTTCTTCGTAAAGATGGGCGATGGTCTCATCATTCTAACCTACTGTAAGTTTTAGCCTTGTAATCTCAATTCCCAAACTCTCGGTGCATTCCAAGAGTGTCTTAGCTTGCCTCCTTCAAGTAAAGTACCGATCATACACATAACCGATGTATGCAATCATTTGATACTCAATATACAAAGGAATATCTTTCAGATTTGGGATGAACTTGCAGGCCTAAAAATTGATTTTATGAAAATGATGGTGTAATTAGACTATCTGAGGATTTGAAGCGATCGACCACTTTGCTTCGACAACAGGCTATTCAATAGGCTGCTCTGCAGGCATTTTTCTAGCTTTATGTTGAGAAGAATCGGAAGTAGTGGATTTTGATGAATGGTAAAGTGCTAAGAAGTGTGAGACGGTGCTGTTTGCCTAGCGGAAGGGAAGCACGAGGAGGGTCATCACGAAGAATGTCATCATGGCGACTAGAATGCCTTTCTTAATCCCTAGATATGGGTGCCTAGATCTAGATCGATGCCTCGACGATGAGTCATGTGGCATATAGTCTTTCTCTTTACTTCCACAATCACAGCTTAAGTGCTAGCTAGAATCTGATTCATGACTAGGCTTGTGGAGACAGGCAATCAGTTTGCATCTTGGCTGATAAGACATTTGATCTCGAAGACCCTTGTACATACCATGGCGTTCCATTGAACCTACAAACGACATAAGGACGAATCAACCTTGACTGAATTAGAACACAACACAAGCTGATTAAAGTACAGTGCATGTGTGTGTATGCAAGTGTTTTAGTGTGTCCTCGACAGACCGTGGGTTTGAATTTTGCTAACAGGAGTAATCTGCCCTGCCTGAGTGGAAGGCACATCTCCTTGTAAATGGATGGTGGATCCAACATCCACAATGCTTATGTTGGCGAGGCCGAAAGAAGGAATCTCATTTGAAATTGGTCCCATACTAGTATATATGTCCTTAGAAAGTTCTATAGGAGTTTCGAATGCAACAATAGCTGGCGGAGGCGGGATCAAAGTATGCTTTTTAGGAAGTTTGATCTTAAGACTTTTCTTCTAAAGAGGTTGCTGGTCAACACCACCTTTGCCTTCTTCACCATGTTCTCATGTTCCTTCGCCTTTATCTTTGATTTCACCCTCTTCAGTGTGCTCTTGAATGTTTCAAGTCTCAATCATTGGACTTTGAACTGAGGGCATGGGTGAGTAGTCTCCATCATCTTCGGACAAAGAATCATCCTCATCACTGTCGGTGGCATTCAAAGCAGTACCAACACTGTGATCAAATCCCAACAAGTTATGGGCATGCAGATTTTCATCACTAAGTAGTGACTTGGCTTCTCTCTCTTCCACTAGGATTTGATGAGTTGTCAAGGAGTTTCTACTAGAGTCGCATTGCCGCGCCTGAGCAGTACATCTGCAAAGAACGAAAAAGACGTTCAGTGATAAGCAGAACAGTGAATCTGGACTTGTACGAAAAGGTCAAGTATCGAACTTACATGGAGACAACCGTCGCTATGCAAATCCAAGAGGACAATGGAAAAAGAAGAATTCAACCTTGAAATAGCTTAGTTTATTCCAAGTGTCGACCATGATTTAGCATCCCTTGGATGACTATAAAAGGATGAGAGAAGGATCCCCCCTATAGTGCTTGAAGCTGAATAAGTATCAGATCTCTTGATTGTTGGGAACTCGATCGAAGTGACGAGCAAATATAATGAACAAACTATGAAGGAATGCACAGCTGTTCAGATGGAGCTGAGCTGTAGCCAGTCCCATGAAGTCTAGAACCTGGCGGATAAACTGATTGAACAATGGGACGTATCCTACCAAGCACATATACTTATTACATGCTATACACCCATCTGGCGAATGGTGTACTCTTTGGTGGCGAGTTGGAACAAACACATCCTCAAATGGGATATAGTGCTTCTCGCAAATTCTCCTAAGTGATCATTCCTCGATTTTTAAAGCGATGGAATCGATAGGATCATCCAATATCATTACATTATCAAGAGTGTCAGGAGCAGCTTCGACTTCCAGGCCTTCTTTAGGCTCTACTGAAACTTTTGGAATAGGTTTTTCTACTTGCGGATTTTCAGGTTGTGGTACAGGCTGCACTGGAGTTTGTCAAGCAGATGGAACCGGAGTCAAGTATGACTTAGTATCTGATTCGACATATCTAGACATTGGTGGAACTGTAGCCTAAGCGCAGAGATGCTCAGAATGTCTATGACCCATAGCTATCAAATCTCAACACATAATTGATATCAGATTGATTAAAAGTTGTGCCCCATGCCAAAGTTTGAACCTAGTGCAGTGTTGTGCAGTGTCATACAGTGTTGATTTTCAATATTATGCAACAGTTCGTTTGAATAAATGGAGTTTATCCGAAGTGACCGTCATCGTTGATTGTCCAAATGGGCTTTACTTCAACATCTATACATTCCATATGTCTCGGGACTTGGAGATTAGTACTTGATAAAAATTGAGTGTGTTGATATTGAAAAGCTCTAAAGTGAAGAAAGAACCAAAATTCCACCAAGTAGGATCGGTACCGATCCATCCCCTAGGATGGAATTTGGTTGCTCTTCATCATCTCTCCCAATCACAAGCACATACATCGATGTGAAACCGCCAGCCACCTCTCCATCACCGACGCTACCTACCTATAGATGTTGGAGTTCAAGAAGGGAATGGATTCAAGTTTGGATCATGGTTTGATTTGAACGAAAATGGATCATACCCGACCCATTGAATTCATTCGGTGGCAAGTTCGAAAGTGGTGGTGGTTGCTTGAATGGCCAGGAAGTGGCGACGGTAGCCCCAAAGTCTAATAGCGGTGGTTCAACGGGGAGATGAAAATGCTTTAATGGCAGAGCAAACTTCGAAATATCTAAGTCAATGTTTACAAGCAAAATGAAGTGAATAAAGTAGGAAAAGGATCGGGTATATAACCACCGATCCAGGAAGATAGGCAACAAAATCGCCTATTACTAAAGCTTGGATTGGTACCGATCCACGCCCATGGATCTGTACCGATCGATCGACATTTAATATATATATATATATTTATAATATGTACATATTTATATATGTATATGCATGCACATCTAATGTTTCACAGGAATGTATGTGTGCATGGAGTTTGAGTACGATGGAAAATCAAAACATGTGTACGTGTACATACTTAGCATTCAACAACTAAAACCGAAAGAAAGTAGATTCAAACTTGAATGATCTAGAAAAAGGAATCAATTCACAATTACCAAAGCTCGAAATGACAGATCATAAGAACATGCTCTAGTTTATAGTCCTAGATGCTAGCGAAGCATCGTAATGAAGGGCTAAAGACACGACATTTCACCAAAACGGTCTGAAGGAAGGAGAACAACTATTCGAAGCACGGATTGGAGTCCGATATGGAAATACCGACTCGTCTCAATTCAAAGTACATCATGGTGGAAATAAGATATACTTTAAGGGGCAAGTGTTATCCAGCCTTTTGACCAAGTAATATCTGAACGGACTTGACGAATCGAATTTGAAAGCTATGGAGGCAAGAGGCCCGAAGAGGTAGTCGTAAAGTCCAAAAACCAAGTACAACTAAGATCGCGAGATGGAAAAAAGACCCTTTCGCAATACCCCGAAGTCTAATCCATTTATCTGATGGATCGGTGTCGATCCATCGCTATGGATTGATACCGATCCATAAAACTTTCCCAGAATGACTCCATTCTCATCCTGCTACTATGTATTGATGATAGCAACCCATCCCAAGTTTCATATATTGATTGCTTGACGTTTGCTATCGAATGGCTCAACCACAAGGAATTAGCAACTCTACTCCTTAACTGATCCATTATTGGACTCAGAAACAAGCTTATAGCTATGCAAATAAGTTGGGAAACACAAAGCTAATGACATATCGCTTCATCCTAAAGTGGTTAGAAGGATCCATAAGACAATCTTATGGATCGGTGCTAATCCATAGATGATTGCTGATCTGGCCACATTTTCTCGAGTACAACTGCTGCTAGATAATGGAGATTGTGGAGTAGAACATGATAGAGAATTTCTCACCAACCTATAGCTAGAAATAGGAGGCTAGGGGTTCATTTTCGGGGATCTTTTGCATCCTTGCAATTTTTACATACTTTCTTGTAATTGCCTGTAGAGTGGTACCAAACCATAAGAATAGCACTTGTAAAATAGCAGTATTATCAATGAAAATTTCAAGTGGACGTAGGCAACGATAGCGATTAGCCGAATCACTATAAATGTGTATTATTCTGTTTGTTTGTACTCATTTTCATTTACTTTTCTTCAATTTCATTCTATATTGAATCTCTTGGGTGTTGGTGCCACATTTTGGTACTAACAATATATATATATATAGTTAAAATCCGAGAGTTACAGAAAATACTTTTTAATAAAAACCAAAATCGATTTTTAAAGATTTAAACAAATAAGATATTTGTTTTATATACGTATACATATGCACGCACGCATACGCACACACACACACACATATATATATATATATATTCAATTCAAAAATAATGAAATTCACAAATATATTTCTATTTTCAACCACAAATAATTTATGTATATTATTAATAGATGATTTAATTATTTATTTATTTACTAATTAATTATTTAAAATTTAAATAATTATCTAATTATTTTGTATATAAATTAAGGCTGAACTAATAAAAGTTTATGCAAGTATAGTTATGAAGATAATTTATTCATATATATATATATATATACTTAAATAATTAAATGAAGAAGTTACCTCCACCTTATGGTCTAGCCGATTGTTGAATGCCTTAGTTATTGGTTATCTCCTTGGCTATGGTTTGCAATGCTCTCTTTGCCTCGACCAATGTCTAATAGAGGCTAGGGTTTAGTTAGGTTAAGTGTGAAGATAATGAGAAGGTAAGCTACCAATTTAAATCTAAGTAGATATCAAATTCTACCTCTTTTCCTCAAACCCTAGGAGACCAAGTTCCCCGCTTTGCCGCATGCTATGGCTGATCCCGTATGTCCAATCTTCCCTGGTCAATATGCCTAATTGACTCGTTCAAATTAATTATGTAATTAATTTATTTTAACCCATTCTTCAATTAAACCAACATATAACTTTTATACATCATAATAAGTGACTTTTATTTTTTGAAACCCAGGAATCGATTAGCTAAACCTAGGGAAGCTTGAACCGAACCCATAGTTAGACTCCAAGTAAGTCATAGAGCAGCCTATATGGACTCTTCAGTGTGAACATTTGTATTAATTCAGTTGACTTTTATTTTAATTGAATTTTAGGCTTCAAATAAATAACTAAAATGCCATAAAAATTTTAATACAACGTCTACATTAAACTTTCTATTAAATTATAACATTTATAAATTAATTTTACATTGGTCGAATTCGAAAATAACCAACAAATCGGTTGTATTGACTCTTTGGTGTGAACTCGATCCACAATTAATATTTAAACAATTTAAATATTGAAACTTATATTGAAGTACTGCATTAGGCATAAGTTAAATGCTTGCAAATCATTTAGGTGAAATCCAATTTCTAATCTATATAAAGCTCACTTAGTAATGACATTTTGTACATGTATTTTTTTCCTCATCACTATACCACTTAGATATCCAGAGTTTGGTATAAGGTTAAAAACTCTATTAATATATGTATTTAATTGTGTAGACCACATTAAAATCCTTGGTTTTATCCGATAACATTTATTGATTAACCGATTTAGTCTTATCAAAGATTCGTAATTTTAAGTTGACTACCAATTATGGTGATGCTAACATTCTACAACAAAGGAAACGAACCCTCTCATGGGTAGTATTTCACTCTAAGTAATTCAACGTATACCCCACTATGATCGTAACAAGATCACCATGCCAAGTGTTTAACCATAATCAAAGCATAGCATAGCTACTCAAGATCAATGGTACTCTTAAGTATGAAGACTGTTGTACATTGTCACCATAAGATCTTCTATTTTTACCTAGTTGAACTAATATATAGAAGACTCTTTTTGAGTCGTTCTGTGATTGTTTCAAACAACCACAGTATGTAACCCCTCGGTGCCTCCAGTAGTCATGTAATTCACAATCCATTGTATAAGGATACACTAGTCTCAACAAATGTATTGATATCCTTTTCTCGATACATATTGACTATGAACATTTAAGCGTAAGTATTTATATGTACATAAATCGATATACTGCCTATAGTTACAAACACATTCATAACTACAATCGATAAAATATATCGATTAAGGGTTTCTACTTATATATGTTTAATGTGTTAACTGACATTACTTTTATCTGTATATAACAAAATATATAAAAGAAAATAAAACCAAAAGCATACTTCATTACTCTTTTATAAGAGTTAACTTACGTTTTTCCTATAGAGCATACTATTAGATTTTAGCAATACAATATTTCCATATTAAAGAAGATGTGAAAGATATTGTGGATTCCGGTGATACGATATTTCCAATTAAATAAAATTTGAAAGATATTTCAGATGACGACTCAAATATATTAACACTTTTAATGCATTAAAGAGGGTAATAAATTATCTACATGAGAATGAGAATTATCTGGAAGATTGAAGTAATTAAACATTTCCATAATCAATTAATTAAAGAAGAAATCTTATTAGGTGTGTGCAAATTGGAGGAAACTAAAAATTCAAACGGATAAACGTTTCTCATATGAACAGGAGAATTGATGAGGCATTGATTTATAACCATAAATTAATTACTTCAACCCTAAGTAATAATCTCTATATAAAGATAGTCATTATGTAGATATTGGAATCATCCTCTCAAGTTGTATTCCTTATTCTTCTTCTTAGCCTCTATTATCAATCTTGTTAAATTTTCTTTTCGTAGAAATCAATAAAATCTCCTCTCCCCAAAGTGGATGTAAACTATCTCGCGATAGTGGAACCATTATAAATCCATGTGTGAACTCTCTATCTGTTTTTCTATGATTTGCTGTTTGGATTCACTTATTTCTGCTTGTTTTATTGCACTACAACACGATTATATTGCTTCCGCGTTTATTTGGGTTGATTTATAGTCATTTATGTGAATCCACTCTAACCCATACCCATAACTCTATCAAGACGCGTCTGGTGTGCCTAATGTCAATGCTAATTCTACTTTTTATAAATTACCACAATTACAACATTCTTCGTCGTCCTACTTCTTCCTCTTCTGCTCCGCCTTCACATTCCATGACTCAAGAGATCAATTGTTGAACCGTACGATGAAGTCAACTATTCAAATTCTCATGCTAAAGATTTGGCTGATATACATACATGTTATAATGAGACTTAAAGTACTATTGAAAGCTTTAGTTCTTCCTACAAGATATGTTGCTGAAAGATTATCGAGTAGCATGATTTCTATTTATTTTCATGCTATTTTGAAATTTATTGAGTTAACGTCTAAGGATATTATTATGTCAGTCGACCCTCAATTTAACGAAGTCGTAGAAAAAATTAGAACATTACACTGATATTACCCTTGATTTAAAAACCATATCGATATTGTTGATAGTACGCATGCAATTGCGTATGTGCCTATTGTAGAGACCTAGTCCTATATGGGACATAAAGGTTTTGCTATGCATAATATTATTGTTGCATGCGCATTTGATTTAACATTTACGTTTGTAAGGGCATGGTGTGAAACGCCCCACCTCTATACTCATACTATCCAAGAGTGTTACTAGGTAATGTTGTCAGATAATATGAAAATTGAGGCTATATGTGGTACATACGTGAATATTCCATTAGTCCAGCACCGGTACATATTTAAACATCGAATAAATGACTCACCTATATGTACACAGTATCAGCATAAAGCAATAAACACATGTGTCTCTAGGATAGAACAATACACAATATACAGTATATATTAGAGATCACAGAGTCAATATCGCAGCGATAATATATAAAATAAAATATACAACATATGTCCAATATAGATCACAATGTTGTACACACGAGCGGCTATACATTACAGGATGATAATGTACAATACTAAATATCTAATATCCTCTATGCCCAGAAAACACAAGCTGGTCTTATCCTCCTTGAACATATGATGTCTCGAGCTAAACCAAGTATTATATAAATAACACACGGGCCAGACTGTATCTAAATTTAGAGGTCAACACATATATAGGTATAGAATATGCATAGAATAATAGTGATGACATACAAACAATATTATAACAAAAAAGCAACAACCATGAAACCAAGAATAAGGATGTCATCACCCATATAAAATCACATCAAATATTGTCTAATTGAAACAATATCAAACGAGTGAATCATCCATATCTAGAATCATCATCAAATTCAATAAATCATCAAATATGAGATGTTATCAAGTATAATTAGCCTAGCAAAAAGGAATGCCCAAGTATATATCTCAATCTCATGTAATAGAATACCAACATCAATATAAATATAGGCCGCCTATCAAAGACATCATATATAATAAAAGATATGAGAATCCACTATACTCTGGACATCTATCACATCATAGGTATAATCTCATCTCCTCATATAGAAATAAGTAGTGATGAGAATTGACTGTACGACAGAGACAAGGTCCCAATTAGAGTCACATCATGGTATGACTGTCTGATCTCCAAGAGCACCTGGGTTATCCACCTAAATCCTCTCCTACAGTCTTTAGTTACCTCCTTGGTAATCGTGACAATATCCACTTAATGTGCTCGTTAATGTGAGGAATCCTAGTCATGGTCCCAGATCATGCCTCTAAGGTAACATATTTGGGCTGTGGAATTATGGATCTTAAGGCTAAATAAATACTATAGGGGGTGAATAGTGTTTTATAACTTTTGTAAATCATTTTAAATTTCTTTCAAGTTTAATGTTAAATCACAGATTTTCAACACATAATTGTATCAACGATCAATCATAGATGCAAGCATAGATAAAATAAAAATAGTAAAGTAGAGAGTTAGAGAGATGACATCATGAATTTTGTACTGGTTCAGATTTCTCCTACATAGACTCCCGTACAATTGCTTGTACAGGTTTCTTTTCAAATGGCAATCTTTAAACGAGCATAAGGCAAACCCAATTACAATCTTGATTACTAGGCTACGAGACTAACCCTCTTGATTTCCAGGGTCAGGGTACACCCACTTGATTTGGACGGGCTACAAGCATACCCATTTGGATTTCCGGGCTACCATGCGCGCCTAATTGATTTGAATGGGCTATAATCACACCCAATCAATTAAAACTAGTGTTTGATGGTTTTTCCAAAGATAATTTCTTGATCTTTAGTTACAATGGATCATATAGCCTCTTGAGTAGTCCTTTGATTGAATGGAGAGAGATATGATGGAAATTAGAGAGTAAATAGTAATTTGAAGAGATTTAAACAAATTTTTCACTAGAAATTTTGGCAGAGTGAGAGGAGAGAAGAAACAAGAAAATAGTTGTTAAAAAATTCATTTGAACCCCTTATTTATAGAGAATAAACAGACATGTCCATTCGCGAAGAGTTACGACGAATAGACACTTCATTTCAAAATTTGCGGCATGTATATTGACATTCTCATACGGTGTATGTCGACATATCCCTTTGAAAATTGAAAACTCTTTTATTTTTAAATATTTTGAAAATCTTATGCTTAGTAAAATATTTTAATACTTTATAAAATAATTTAAACATGGTTTATAAACTTTTCAAACTTTAAAAAACTTCTATAAAATATTTTTAAAATATATTTTGTTTTTTTAAAATAAAGGATAAGAAAATGAGAAACAGAGATCAAAGATTTCTACCAAATACTTCAACAATGTTCTATGACTCTATATATTATACTATATCTTAAGATCTTCATATCTTGGTCTTTATACTCACGAGTCTTCATGTCCTTTCTTGAGTCTTTATATTGTACAGTTTTCAATTCAATACCAGTGTAATATCCTATACTGTATACTATATAACTTGGCAAAAACACTATTATCTATATTTTATATAAATGTACATTACTGTTATCATTAAAATCAATAAATGAGGTATTGACAATCTCCCCCCTTTTGATGATGAAAACAATTAATATCCTGTATATAAAATATGATATAACTCCTCCTAGGTTAGATAACTCCCTTTGAATATATGCATATGTATATTTTATATTTTTCTCCTCCTTTGTCATCAACAAAAATGGGCAAAAAATAAAAACTCCCCTTAAATGAAATAACTAGAAACTATAGGTTCAAAATTAATAATCTAAGTTAAAAGGATATACATGATGATAGATGATAAAGATTACACTACTCTATATTTAGCATGATGATGTATGGTAATGAAAAATTTATAAAGTAAATTTTATTTATGCAATTCAAATATACATAAAGAAATCCAATTATGTACAAGCCAATCAAACCAAATTAAAATGAAAATTCAAACAATTCAATCCAATCTAAATATTCAAACCAAATCAATCAAACTAAATCCTAAGAGTATGTATGTATATATAACTAGACGTTTTGAGGAACTTCAACCCAACCGTTGGACCAAAAGATTGGATCTGCTTTGATGGCATCCCAATCTTCATTATCCTTGTTAATAGTGTACTTTGGTTTGTTGGTTGGTTCGTCTTTGATTAAGGAAAAAATCATCCATCGAAGGGCATCAAAATGCTTTTATTGTTCCTTAATCATCTGCATTTGACTCAACTCTAAATGCCTTTGATTTCTTAGGATAAAAAAGAGAATATCTTTGAAAGGTTGAAGAGTTTTTAAAGATTTTCACATAATATTTGATGCGGAGAAGACATATTTGTAAAAATATGTGTGAGAATGAAAAGAGAGTATATATTAAAATGATGAGTGAGTTTTCTGAAAGAAATAGGCTTATATAGGAGTAGAAAGTCGTTTGGAATGAATGGATGGATGGTAGTTATTTATATTTTGAAATTTAAAAAAAAATTGCTATTTGTCCGTTATATGTCAAGATATAGGTAACATGTATGTCGACATACATATTAAATTTTCAAAACTAGTATATTTGTTATAGTTTTTGTTTTTATCATATACCATTATATATATATAACTTACGGAGACTAATAAACAATATAAGATAGTAAGAAATATATTTCATTATCTAGAATTGAAGGTACATGGATTTCAACAATTAATAAAAGAAACTACATAAAAATGACATGAAATTAAACTAAAAGCACACAATACAACGCTAAATATCATAAGAAAACAACTATATAGACTTAAAAAGATGGAGACGATGATGATGAAGAGCGGCCAAGTTTGTAAATTATCTTTCCATAGTATTTGTCCATTTTGTTAGAAAGAGAGGTAAACTTTTTACTAAATGATCTCTTAAACTTCTTTTGGTTTTTAAGAAGCTTTTCTTGGTTCCTTAAGATCTCTTTTTGGAGGGGTGGTATGGTTTGTCAAAACTTTATTTCAGTTCCATGTCATTGCCATCTTCTTCTTCTTCTTCTTGTATTTCTTGTTCTTCTTCTTGTATTTCTTGTTCTTCTTCCCATGCCAATCTTTGTTCCTTTTTCGGGAAGTGTCCCATATGGTTCGAAAAATGGTGGAATGTGCATTAAAGAGATATTGGCTTTGTCGAAAACTTTTCAAGGAATATATTTTCTCTTTTTAAATCAACACCAAAATATGTGAAAATTCTAAGGTACACACCATGGAAGAGTGTGTTGTCATGTCTAGAAATGTTCTTTTGAACAAAGTCATTTAAAATGACTTGTGCCCAATTAATGTTGTAATGACCATAAATAGCGAAAAGAGCTTTAAAAACTTTTTAAGTAGGGTTATTGTAATTATCCGTCCACAAAGTGATACTTCATTATAAAATGAGACTCATAAGTCTCGATTTTTTTCATCAATTTAAAAAGTGGAGAGGTCAATTCCACTTGATTTACAACTAAGAATATTACCCAAAAGTTCACAGTTCAAAACAATTTGAGTACCATTAACACTACTCCAAACTTGAATTTCTTCTCCTTGATAAAATTTTCTGTTTACATTCGCATAAAATATTTTGACCTAATTCGGATAACAAACAAAATCATTTTGAGAAGATTTAATTAAACTAAGAATTTTATTTTTGAAACAAAGATCATGTAAATCATAAGAGGAAAAATCTTTGAATTTAGCAAATTTCCAGGAGAAACTTTTCCAAAAGTAGTATACTCCATATAGGCTTCAATGGCATCTTTCAGAAGCTTTTAATTTTCTTAGAGAGCCTTATGGTTTTAGGGTTGTGACTAGAGGAAGCCATTTTTGAGTTTTTGAGGAGATATGATAATGAGGAGTTGAAATAAAGTGAGTGAATGAATGAATAAAGATAGATTTAATTAATAGAGAGTGGAGAGTCATGCTCTCTATTCAAAAAGGTGCGTTTTCAGAACATGGGAGCAAGTGCAAAAGAGAAGGAAATTTGAAATTTGAAATTAAAATTAAAATTTCAAATTTCTATTTTCTAGCATGTATGTCGATAGCCCGAAATTTTGAAAAATAAACTTAGGATGATATATTCCTATATATATATTTATATATTTATATTCATCTAATAATAATATTAATCTATATGTTATTCCTAAAAACCAAAATCAACCAAAAAAATGAAATAAAAATTATTAGAAAAAGGTACCGTTTTTTCCGTTGTTTGTTGATCGGTTCTAACTAGTCCGTTGTTGTTGTAAAACACTTATTCACATTTTTAGTATCTGGTTTAATGTCACTATAGAAAGTGTCTGAATCATCCAAAGTTATTGTATAAACCTATTATCCCACCTTTTGGCAAGGCCGTGATACAAGGAACTCGAATAGAAACCAAGGACAGTTCGTCTTGAAAACCGGTTATACATAGGTCTACTATGGATGTCAATGAATTTTGTCCAAGTCCGGATCGGGCTGCAATTGATAAGACACGTCAAGAAAAGCCGTGAAAGCCAACATTCCGAATTTCAAGACAATCCGAGTTTGTATGCTCGAGTTATCGCTAATGAAAAGTGGAGGAAGCAGCCTTAGGTTCGAATCCATCAGAACATGCCTTGGTTCGAATCCATATGAAGTAGCCTTAGGTTCGAATCCACGAAGCATAACCCTGCTTCGAATCCATCAAAGGGAAGGCCTTCGTTCGAATCCATCAGCACAGAGTCTTGGTTCGAATCCATTAAAGCATTCCCTACTTCGAATCCATCAAAGGGAAGGCCTTCGAATCCATGAAGTTGAAGAACTTCGACTCCATCCCATGACTATCTTCGAATCCACCAAAGTCAAAGCGGCTAAAACCATGGATTCGACCCAGTAAACTCGGAGAAAAAGATGGATCAACCCGGGAAGCGCGCGCCACGTCAACGCCTTCATCGATTCGACCCTATCGATTCGAAGGGGATCGATTCGAACAGAGCACATCAACCAGAAATACGATCTTGAATCGATCATAACTCGAGATCTACAAGTCCAAATGCTATGAAATTTTCACAGAAGCTTACACACATGTTGAAGAATGTCCACACCAAATTTCAGCTCGATTGGACAATTTCTTGATCGATTCGAATGGACTTCGAATCGATCCCAAAGTAGGCCCGGATTTCCAGAGAGCGGGCATGTGGGCCCCCTCACGTGCCAGAACTGGTCTCTCTTCAATTTAGGCGAAATATCAGCCTCCTACACCTATAAATAGAGCCCCTGATCATTCAGAAAAGGGGTCGGATAATTCTAAGAGCTAAAGAGCACCCAGACTCTGCCAGATTTACTCAAAATCATCACGGTTGCCTTAGATTCAGACTTAGCTCATAAAGTCAGTTGTATTACATTATAAGAAATTGTAATCTTCAAGTATCGAGCAATAAAATCATCAAACTTCATAGTGGACGTAGGCAAAACGCGGAACCACTCTAAATCGCTTGTCTTTGCACTTTACATTTCTGTTATTTGGAGTTTTTGTTAGATAATCCACAGTTTTAATTTTCATTCTTCACGTTTATCTCTTCAAAAACTTCCGAAGAGTGTTGTGCCCATTTTTGGTACAAACAAAACCCTTTTTCTTTTTCTGGATGAATCATTTGTTGGTGAGATCTTTGATTTATTTTGATGCGCACAGTCTCTATGAAAATAACCGAGTTCATCACAGTTGAAGCATCTAGCTGTAGTTCCAGTTCCAGGCAAGTTGTTTTTAGGTTTTCGAAAGTTGTTCATCTTTTTATACTTTAGGAATTTTCCGAAATTTCTGGTCATGAAAGCAATTTCTTCATCATTGTCATCGTCTGAGTCCTGATAGTTAATTATTGCATTAAAAGTGATGGATTTCTTTTCAGTTGCCTTGCTTTCCCTTCTTCCCTAAAATTGTGCTTCATAGGACATTAAGTTGCCTATTAACTCTTCAATTTTCAGAGTATTAATATCATTAGCCTCTTCAATTGCAAGTGTCTTTTGATCCCATTTTGAAGAAAGTGAATTTCGGATTTTTCTAACTTGAACCTCTTCGGAATTTTCTTTGCCTAATGCACTATATCTTAAATCTATAGTACATGTCAGAAATACACTCATTTGGATTCATTTGAACAATTAAAATTGATTAGCTAATATGGAAATTTTAGTCAGTTTCACTTTATTCGTGCCCTTATGTTTAACTTGCAGCATTCTCCAAATTTCATATGCAGACAAACAAATAGAGACACTATTAAAATTATTTTTATATAGTAAACAAAATAAATTATTCATGGCTTTAGAATTATTTTGTGCAAGTGCCTTTTGGTCAGCAGTCCAAGTTGAAAAATTAATCTGGGGTTCAGTGTACTCATTTTGTATAATATTACAAATATCTAAACCATTTGACTGTAAATAAATGTTTATCTTACATAACCAATAGTGTAATTTCTTCCATTAAAAAGTGGATTATGGAAATATGGATCTTAAGGATAAATAAACACTAGAGGGGGGTGAATAATGTTTTATAACTTTTGTAAATCTTTTTAAATTTCTTTCAAGTTTAATGTTAAATCATAGATTTTCAACACAGAATTGTATCAACAATCAATCATAGATGCAAACATAGATAAAGTAAAGTAGTAAAGTAAAGTAGAGAGTTAGAGAGATGACACCAGAGATTTTACACTGGTTCGGATTTCTACTACATCTAATCCCATACAATTACTTGTACAGATTTCTTTTCAAATGCCAACTTTAAATGGGCAAAAGCCAAACCCACACGAGACATACCCTCTTGATTTTTTAGGCTCAGGGTACACCCACTTGATTTGGACGGGTTACAAGCACACCCACTCGAATTTCTGGGCCACCAAGCATACCCAATTTATTTGAACGAGCTATAATCACACCCGAGCAATTACTAGAGTTTAATGGTTTCCCCCGAACCCTAGCCGCAGCGCAAGGCACCCGCATAGTGAATTCAATCACCAATTTAATGAAGGAACATTCCATCCATGCTTCTGATTGTTCCATGACTGAACAAGACATAAGAGATCACAACAACAAATGTTGAGTTGCAATCAAGGAATGGGTAAAGAAATACTACTCAACCGTACTCCCAGAGGCTGGAGAACCTAGTTAATATGCCAAGAACTGGGGGTGATTAATATATCATGCTTTTAAGGTGGAATGCAACTTCCTCCAATTGACCAGCTTTCAAACTCATGAATTGACAACTATGGTACGATGGTTAATATGACGACCCCCCGACATTGTCTACTCTACCAACTCAAAGCATAGCTGGTCACTGCTGAACCATCTTCAAATGCCCGCATCTTAATCATTCTACGTCCACATGACTAAAAGCATGGCATACAACCTCAAGAAGACTTCCTTAATACCCTATATAGGTCTCCTGTCTGGGTGAAAATTAGAAATAATCACTAATCTATGAGCCCATCTTTACCAACTCACCATCCAATCGGTATCACCAAACCACTCGAACATTGGGCAATCGTGCATACATTATTCACCAGTGTTACAAGACCCCTTGGCAATAAAATGGGCCTGATCATAATGCCGATTGGAGAATCTTTCCCAGTCGAGACCTATTCGTTGAAACCATCCTACATGCAGAACTTCCAGTGACAATTCAACATGTTAACTATGTCGGTGTGTTATGGAAATACAACCCCCGACACTACCTCATGAAGTGAGAATGGCACATCGACTCCACCAAGAGTGATGAATGCCATCAAAGAACACTGTCATTCATGGTTAGAAATACCAGTTCTACTTCTCATATTGCTGAAGGGAATAAAGAAGCTGGCAGCCAATGAATTTATCCAAAGCCCACATCCAGTTGCTGCCAATACCCATAAATGAATTCATCACCAGAGCTTATTTCCAGACCTTGATAAGAGAACTGGTGGGTAGCCGTCAACGAGTACACCAACATATCTAGGCCAATATTGAGTTGATGAACCAGATGAAGGATCAACTTGGCGAGATAAGGAGGGAACCTGCTCCATACTCTAGATCGGAAAACTCCTCTTCTCTAAATGGCTACTGTAAACGCCAATGCCATAAGGCTGCTCCGGGAAGGATAGCTCCGACAATATATGCAAGCCCCATCAAACGAAGGACCGGGAACATCCGACCCCTATCGATCAAGGACTTTGATCAAATTGAACCATTTGCATTAGACATCCAACTGAGAAGGGCTGGACTGAAGTGCAATAGCGAGCATACGATGCTGCCTCGCTTATCAATGAGATTTGATCTGATCTCTTTTTGAATTATTTCCAATTCAATTTCATTTACATTGCGAAATATGACCTACGTGAATTAAACTACTTGCAAATGATGCAGGTAACCGAGTACTCAAGATTGGGTGCAAAACAACCTCCGAGGACTATGATCAAATCATTGAGGTATCATCATGACGATCATGATTCAACCACTCATCGGCTACTATACGCCCCTGACTGGGGGCAAGGCATCAAAGCAGAAGAGACAGACAAGGTCAGGACTCTAGTACAAAGTGGATGCAACCGACCATATCCACCTATACAGTTTAATTGGAGACCTGGAAAAGACCTGGAGTGATATATCCCAACAATGTACCCTCCATCTCGTACTTGAAGCTCGCCAAAATACTTATGCTTCTTCTGATGCCCGATAAAATCGGAATCACACCAAGGGTGGACGTGAGATCACCATCCATGCATCCAATCCTACATTAGGCACTTGAGATTATTTGAGAACGCATGTTTAAAGTGGACATGATTTGACTGTTCGCTCTCCAGCTTGCTTCTGTAATTCGACAAAACAGTCATGCCTTAAACCAACTTCATCAGGGTCCAACCCTCAATTTAAAGTCATCAACGACTGACTGCCTACTCGCTAACCATCATGAGCTGTCATTTTAACTCTCTTCCTTAGCTCGCTCGATCAAAAGAATGCAAAGTATAAATTGGACGTGACTCGACTGTCTGCTCTCCAATTCTCGCACCAGACTTAAGGGAAATTACACAACTCAAAGTGTATGTAGTTCAACCATCCTTTCCTATGCTCGAGCACAAAGCTTGCCAGAACACTAATCTTACTCCTTAGGCTTGGCAAAAGTGGAATCCAAATGAACATGGACGCGATCCAACCGTCCATAAACTAAATCTCATCCTTCATTGAGGGCAGATAAATGGAAAGTGGTCGGGAACCCACCGATCAATCGCTAAGTGAAACCCCGAGCTCGGGGGCAAGCCATCACATCAAGGCCAAAAATGGGGATATCCACGACAATCCCTCAAATAACTCCGCACTCCCAGAGTGCGAGGCGGAGTATAAACATTACATCAACTCCGCACTCCCAGAGTGCGAGGCGGAGTATAAACATTCATCAACTCCGCACTCCCAGAGCGCGAGGCGAAGTATAAACATTCATCAACTCCGCACTCCCAGAGTGCGAGGCGGAGTATAAACATTACATCAACTCTGTACTCCCAGAGTGCGAGGCGGAGTATAAACATTACATCAACTCCGTACTCCCAGAGTGCGAGGCGGAGTATAAACATTACATCAACTCCGTACTCCCAGAGTGCGAGACGGAGTATAAACATTCACTAAACTCCGTACTCCCAGAGTGTGAGACGGAGTATAAACATTAATCAACTCCGAACTCCCAGAGTGCGAGTCGGAGTATAAACACTAACTCCAGATTCCCAGAGTGCGAATTGGAGTATAAACATAAACCAACTCCGAACTCCCAGAGTGCGAGTCGGAGTATAAACACTAACTCCAGATTCCCAGAGTGCGAACTGGAGTATAAACATCAACAAACTCCAGACTCCGAGAGCGCGAGCTGGAGTATAAACAACTCCGAGATCCCAGAGTGTGAACCGGAATATAAACAACTGACTCCAAACTCCCAGAGCGTGAGCTGGAGTATAAGCATCAAACAAATGCGGCTTCGAGGAGGGTGGATCCGTCCGCCTAACGACTTCGACCGTATCTCAACCAAGTTACATCACTTGTTCCCGGAGTGCGAACACAAAAAAGGAAACTCATAATAGACGTAACAGACCGTCTAGTCAACTAACTCCAGATTCCCAAAGTGCGAACTGAAGTATAAACATCAACCAACTCCAGTCCTTAAAGCATGGTTTGGAATATAAATA
Organism: Allium fistulosum; assembly: GCA_030737815.1. NCBI lineage: Eukaryota > Viridiplantae > Streptophyta > Magnoliopsida > Asparagales > Amaryllidaceae > Allium > Allium fistulosum. The sequence goes on from CM060901.1 coordinate 643,473,965, forward strand.
CAAGAAGGGATGCGATTCGACTCACCTTCTATCAACTCTGATTCCTCGGCAAGTCCTGTAGTACAAAAAGCGAACATGGTTCGACTATCTGCTTTCCAATTCATCCCCTGGCCTGGGGGCACACTTATCATAAAAAATCAGATGTGATCCGACCATCTAACACAATGCAGGATAAGGCATGACTCGACCTTCCATCGGTTAACTTTATCCCATGGTTCAACGGGATAGAATGCGAAATTGAAGCAAACATTATCTACCTTGCCACTTATCGAGATATTCCCCTGACTTGGGGGCACGAACGAGAAATAAGATGAAAATAATTTGATCGTTCATCAAACAACTCTTGCTCTTACAGCTTGGACTACGGTATAAACACAGCAGAAGCAAGGCTTGATCATTCGCACAGTACATCCATCGACCCAAGACTGGGGGCATGAATGTGATCATCCAAGATCTGGATACGACTACTCAATCCTGTAGCTTGTGCCTAGTATTCATAAAACTTGGAGTTATGACCGAAAGGATGCTTAGAGATAGAATCATCATATTGACGCCCGGACTTATGGGCAACTGATCATCATTCTGACCCATCCGATGAGCAATGGATCGCGAGTACATTGAATGGAAAATGCATTGCTTGGAAACACATGTAGATTCAAACTCATAGCTGGAGCCAGTTATGCAGCAGCACACGATACAAGGCTAAACTCTACTAAGCCTTTGATTCAATGTCCCTATAGGGCTAATCATTTACCATTGCAAATAAGCACATGAAGTGCCTACAACCCATCTTGAGTATTGTAGATCAGATCACAACTCTGCGCAATGATGATGCAAGAGTCAACTGCATTGCTTCAGGTGAATTTGATATGTTCGCTTGGACTCAATCTCATGTGTATATATGGACTCTCACCCACCATTAAGAACCCTGCATTAAGTGCCAACCCGATGCATGTCTCGGTGAATAAAAACAAAGCAACATGGATCCAGAAAGATCTGCTACACTTAAGGAGGAGGCGAATCTACTCAAAACCAATAGGTTTATCCGCGATGTCCTCTACCCAAGATGAGTATTCAATCCTTCCCTTATGAGAGAAACAAAAGGAGAGTGGCGAACATACACCGACTACTCAGATTTGCACGAGGCATGGCAAAGCATAGCTTCCACATCCAATGATCAACCAACTAATAAACTTAACCATCAGACATGAATTACTCTCATCCATGGATGCAAACTCTAGATACAATCAAATACTGAAACATGTCCCAGACCCGGAATACAACTATTTCATTACAGATCCGGACCTATAGTGCTATACTGCATTCTTTGGATTCAAACTTGAGAACGCTAGATCCAATGGGAACCTTAGATGTCTAGAAGGTTACTCAAATGGAATATCAAGCTAAGCTAATTTGATATCACTTATCTCCTTCAGAGAGTTATCCATGGTCAAACATTAGCATACTTCATATCTGAAGTCACTTCATCAGACGATTATCCGAAGAATAGTAGAGAACCATCCAACCGATGGAGAACATACATAGATGGAACTTCCAATAATCGGCTTTCTAACATCGAAGTCGTGTTACTGGCTCCTAAAGAATGATCGATCTGCTATACCATGAAACCCAACTTCTCTATAACAAAACGAAGCTAAGTATGAAGCCTTGGTCGCCACTCCGAGACTTGCAAGAAGACTAGGAATGGAAACTTTACATATCTTATACGATTTCTGGTTAATGTGCCAAGTCAGGGTGGACCATCTGACTAGGGGGCAACGTCTTGCTCCTTTTCTCAGTTGGATCCTAGAGATACTAGCCGACTTTGAGTATTACACCACTACACAAATCCTCAAGGAACAAAATGCAAAGACCGAATCAATGGCCAAGCTAGCTAGTTCTGGGGATGCGCGACAAATAGACTTTGTCCCAGTTGAAATACTTATTATTCCAAGCATTGACAGATGATGATCGACTAGATCTTAGATATGGATCCCGGAAACAGGTCATGGATGACTCCTATCGAAGACTATTTACCGTAGGGAATCCTTCTTGAATAGGGAATGAGAGATGGCATATCATCTATGAAACATCACTACATGATTATGTCTGGATCATTTGACTCCATCAACATAAAGCATTACTCCTGTATCCATCAATCTGAGACCCAATATTACATATCCATCGATACGAAGCATACATTCTGAAATCTCAAATCGATCTAGGAGAGGATCGATACAAAGGAAGGACTTAAAACAACCATCGAACGTTGTTACAACTCAAATTTCACTTCGATCCAAGAGAGGACCGATACGAAACTCAAACCAAACAAAACCTAAAGAACTTGATAACGAGCCGCAAATGTGCAAACATGAATAGGAGTCAGGTTAACATATGTGCATGAATGCCAAACTAACATTCAATTTTCGAAGTTACCAGGAATTGAATGCTTACCTGGTGACGATCAGAACGATGAACAACAAATCGCTATTGCTCAACACTAAGTTGCAACAAAACACTTCATTATCATTGAAGGTCAACCAAAGGCTACATCTTTTGACGAAAAGATAGCAACTACTCAGCGAGCTGGATAGAACTTTTCAGAATGAAGATGGCAACTTTTCAAAGCACGTCATGTTCAAACAAGACGTACTTTGGGGGGCAAATATTATCCCACCTTTTGGCAAGGCCGTGATACAAGGAACTCGACTAGAAACCAAGGACAGTTCGTCTTGAAAACCGGTTATACATAGGTCTACTATGGATGTCAATAAATTTTGTCCAAGTCCGGATCGGGCTGTAATTGATAAGACACGTCAAGCAAAGCCGTGAAAGCCAACATTCCGAATTTCAAGACAATCCGAGTTCGTATGCTCGAGTTATTGCTAATGAAAAGTGGAGGAAGCAGCCTTAGGTTCGAATCCATCAGAACATGCCTTGGTTCGAATCCATCTGAAGTAGCCTTAGGTTCGAATCCACGAAGCATAACCCTGCTTCGAATCCATCAAAGGGAAGGCCTTCGTTCGAATCCATCAGCACAGAGTCTTGGTTCGAATCCATTAAAACATTCCCTACTTCGAATCCATCAAAGGGAAGGCCTTCGAATCCATGAAGTTGAAGAACTTCGACTCCATCCCATGACTATCTTCGAATCCACCAAAGTCAAAGCGGCTAAAACCATGGATTCGACCCAGTAAACTCGGAGAAAAAGATGGATCAACCCGGGAAGTGCGCGCCATGTCAACGCCTTCATCGATTCGACCCTATCAATTCGAAGGGGATCGATTCGAACAGAGCACATCAACCAGAAATACGATCTTGAATCGATCATAACTCGAGATCTACAAGTCCAAATGCTATGAAATTTTCACAGAAGCTTACACACATGTTGAAGAATGTCCACACCAAATTTTAGCTCGATTGGACAATTTCTTGATCGATTCGAATGGACTTCGAATCGATCCCAAAGTGGGCCCGGATTTCCAAAGAGCGGGCATGTGGGCCCCCTCACATGCCAGAACTGGTCTCCCTTCAATTTAGGCGAAATATCAGCCTCCTACACCTATAAATAGAGCCCCTGATCATTCAGAAAAGGGGTCGGATAATTCTAAGAGCTAAAGAGCGCCCAGACTCTGCCAGATTTACTCAAAATCATCACGGTTGCCTTAGATTCAGACTTAGCTCATAAAGTCAGTTGTATTACATTATAAGAAATTGTAATCTTCAAGTATCGAGCAATAAAATCATCAAACTTCATAGTGGACGTAGGCAAAACGCGGAACCACTCTAAATCGCTTGTCTTTGCACTTTACATTTCTGTTATTTGGAGTTTTTGTTAGATAATCCACAGTTTTAATTTTCATTCTTCACGTTTATCTCTTCAAAAACTTCCGAAGAGTGTTATGCCCATTTTTGGTACAAACAAAACCCTTTTTCTTTTTCTGGATGAATCATTTGCTGGTGAGGTCTTTGATTTATTTTGATGCGGACAGTCTCTATGAAAATAACCGAGTTCATCACAGTTGAAGCATCTAGCTGTAGTTCCAGTTCCAGGCATGTTGTTTTTAGGTTTTCGAAAGTTGTTCATCTTTTTATACTTTAGGAATTTTCCGAAATTTCTGGTCATGAAAGCAATTTCTTCATCATTGTCATCGTCTGAGTCCTGATAGTTAATTATTGCATTGAAAGTGATGGATTTCTTTTCAGTTGCCTTGCTTTCCCTTCTTCCCTAAAATTGTGCTTCATAGGACATTAAGTTGCCTATTAACTCTTCAATTTTCAGAGTACTAATATCATTAGCCTCTTCAATTGCAAGTGTCTTTTGATCCCATTTTGAAGAAAGTGAATTTCGGATTTTTCTAACTTGAACCTCTTCGGAATTTTCTTTGCCTAATGCACTATATCTTAAATCTATAGTACATGTCAGAAATACACTCATTTGGATTCATTTGAACAATTAAAATTGATTAGCTAATATGGAAATTTTAGTCAGTTTCACTTTATTCGTGCCCTCATGTTTAACTTGCAGCATTCTCCAAATTTCATATGCAGACAAACAAATAGAGACACTATTAAAATTATTTTTATATAGTAAACAAAATAAATTATTCATGGCTTTAGAATTATTTTGTGCAAGTGCCTTTTGGTCAGCAGTCCAAGTTGAAAAATTAATCTGGGGTTCAGTGTACTCATTTTGTATAATATTACAAATATCTAAACCATTTGACTGTAAATAAATGTTTATCTTACATAACCAATAGTGTAATTTCTTCCATTAAAAAGTGGATTATGGAATTATGGATCTTAAGGATAAATAAACACTAGAGGGGGTGAATAATGTTTTATAACTTTTGTAAATCTTTTTAAATTTCTTTCAAGTTTAATGTTAAATCATAGATTTTCAACACAGAATTGTATCAACAATCAATCATAGATGCAAACATAGATAAAGTATAGTAGTAAAGTAAAGTAGAGAGTTAGAGAGATGACACCAGAGATTTTACACTGGTTCGGATTTCTACTACATCTAATCCCATACAATTACTTGTACAGATTTCTTTTCAAATGCCAACTTTAAATGGGCAAAAGCCAAACCCACACGAGACATACCCTCTTGATTTTATAGGCTCAGGGTACACCCACTTGATTTGGACGGGTTACAAGCACACCCACTCGAATTTCTGGGCCACCAAGCATACCCAGTTTATTTGAACGAGCTATAATCACACCCGAGCAATTACTAGAGTTTAATGGTTTTTCCAAATACAATTTCTTGATCTTTGATTATAATGGATCCTATAGCCTCTTGAGTAGCATTTTGATCTTGAATTGAGAGAGAGAGAGAGATGATTGAAATCAGAGAGTAAATAGTAGAGAATCAATACAATAAAGATTGAATTGATTCTGGTTGAATTTGAAGAGACTTGAATAAAATTTTCACTAGGAATTTTGGCGGAGTAAGAGGAGTGAAAAACAAGAAAGTAGTTGTTAAAGAATTTGTTTGAAACCTCCTATTTATAGTGAATAAGAAGGCATGTCCATTCATGAAGAGTTACAATGAATAGTCACTTCATTTCAAAATTTGAATTTTAAATTTGTGGCATGTATGTTGACATACTCATAGGGTATATGTCAACATATCCCTTTGAAAATTGAAAACTTTTTTGTTTTTAAATATTTTGAAACTCTTATGCGTTGTAAAATATTTTGATACTTTGCAAAATAATTTAAACATAGTTTATAAACTTTGAAAAACTTTTGTATAATATTTTTAAATATATTTTAAAAATATATTTTGTTTTTTAATTAAGGATAAGAAAATGGGAAATAGAGATCGAAGATTGCTACCAAAAACTTTAACAATATTCTATGACTCTATATACTATACTATAATCTTGAGATCTTCATATCTTGGTCTTTATACTCATGAGCCTTCATGTCCTTTTCTCGAGCCTTTATACTGTACAATCTTCGATTTAATACCTGTGTAATATCCTGCACTATATACTATATAACTTGGCAAAACATTAGTATCTATATTTTATATAAATGTATATTGTTGTTATCATCTAAATGGGGCTAGAGCAACCCGCCCTAAGGGCTAACTTCCCTCCACTAAATCCTATGATTTGCATCTAATATATATAATAAAGGTGTCATAGATTTGTGGCGCGACCCCACGATCAGGCCGCCAGGGTGGACACTGGCCATCTGATTCCCACTAACTCCTAATCATATCCTGCAGCACTTCATGATAGATAAGTATATAATATCTATGAATATATATATATACATACATATACATATATATATTGGTACACCCCTATATCTCAATCATCCATTAGTTCGCTCTACCCAAGCATCGCCTCACATAAGTATAAACCATATCCTTATTCCTGTCACTTGAGTGACATCTACTTATAATGAATAACCGATTAAGTATTACATCGGCGTCCCATATCATCGCGTGATACTCAATCGTTTATTCAATACTCATAAACTACACTCAATCTCCACGATAATCTATATAATAAGTCCAAAGAATAACCGAAGAAATATTACCGAATACCTTATTCCAAATGGTATTATAACCTTGTTTATTCATATTCCTTGTCACACGGAATTAAGTATCATGAAATTATAAAGAAGGGAGTCATCACCCTATCATATCAAAATCACAAATCAAATCAATATCAATGGTGAATCATGCATAATATCCAATTCAATGTAAAAGAAAAGAGAAATTAGAAAATTACAATAAAATAAATTAATCAAATATATATAGAACAATCAATCAATATTTAATAATAAATCAATCATAACATTGAAATTAGTATAGGAAAATGAGAAATCATAAAATGTAGAGATTATACAAAACAAATCCCATTTGATTCGGAATTTGACTAATAATAAAGTTCAACAAGATCTTTCATTGAACAATTAAATATAAATCAAATATTTAAATATATATATAAAGCACACTTTTCTAATTCATAAATAATGATATAACTTATAAAATACACTTTAAAATACTTAAAATATTAATTAGAAAATTATTATTTAGAACCAATTATAAATTTCTTTACAATAAATTAATAAATTTAGATAAAACTTCTAAATATTCTAAATTCAATAAAAATCTTTAAAATATATTATATATTGAATAGTATTTTAACTTTTTTTATATAATTCCAAAATAAAGATTTAAATACCAAAATTCATTTCCAAATCTTTACTTATATATTTTAAAACATTCAAGATCACTTTACAAATAAAATGTCCTTTATATAAATCTTTCCATAATTTTCTATAATTAGTCGCTATTTTTAAATAAATATATATAAAATTTAAAATAAATTACATTTATTCAAACCATAGAATATAATTCAAAGTCTTTACTTTATATTCAAACCAATTAGAATTAAAATATTTTTCCTTTATATTATACCGTATTCGAAATTCTCATATTATAAAAAGGAGATTGTTATTTATTCAAAACATATCCGAAATCATTTAATTATCTTATAAAAAGAATTATATATTTTCCCAAGGTTTGAAAACTCTTTCAAAAGTATTTAAATAACCTTTATAATAAAAATCACTTTAAAATAATATAATTCATAATATATTTTATAAAATAGCATTATATTCTATTTTTCCTTTAAAACAATTCCAAACTTATAATATATTGTAATATTTATTTAAACAGGTTTATAACCAAAAGAAAACTATATTTATATTTATAATAAAAATATATTTGTAAATTGAAAAATAGCTAAATTGAATAGAATTTAGTAATTTATTTATTAATTACTTTTAATAAAATTCTAAAACCCTTGAATAATTTTTCATAGCTTTTCAAACATCTTTAAAAAAATAAGAAATTAAATAAATATCTAAATTATGTAGTAAATTAATCCAAGAATATTAATCATCCAATCAACACTATGAATTTATCATGTAACCCAAGTCGAGTTCCATCGTTGCTGACCAGTCCACCACATCGCAGTCCTCCCAAATCATCAGTCGCTATCCGCTCCATCAATCATCGCCACTGCTACCATCTCTACATGAACGCACATGCACCATCCTCTGCCACCGTTGCTACCACGTGATCCAACTTCGCCGTCCCCGATTCATGAATCGCGTTGCTCCTCTAGGTTGTAACGACCTCGCTCCAATCGCCACCGTTATCGTGGCTCCCTCACCCTTCATGTCGATCGTCGTTGCCTGGCCTATATCGCCTCGTCGATTCATTTATTTTTTTAACGCGATTTTAGTTCAAAAATAATCTAGGGCTTTGGGGTTGGAATCGGGTTTTGGGTTATTGAGATTAGGAGTGGAAAGAGAGGGTAAGTTATTTATTTTTAAATAGGCTTGGTTTAGGCTTTAGGTAAAAAAAGTTGCCCACTTATTCTTTGTTTCTATTCACCCTTCATTTTCTTTAAACAGCCCTTTTAATTCATTAGCAAATTTATTTCAATTTAATTTTTAATTGATTTATACTTTATTTTGCCAATTATATTTCAATAACTACACAATTTCATCCATTATTATAGCGTAGAAAGCAGGGCTGTTACAGACCTCCGACCTTTTGAAAATTATGTTCTCGCAATGTCATATAGAGAGACGTCAAACAACTCATACCCTGACTTTCATTATATCCACGATCTTCTATCAAACTTAAACTTCTCACTCCTCTATGCGGCTCTCTTTTCTCGACTTCTCTTATCATATGCTATAATTTAAATAGACTCACCAATGACTTTCTATTTTCACATACGATATAAAAATTAAGTGTCGGATTTTTTAAAAAATTTCAAAAGAGTCCCCATTGTACAGAAATCGTTCCAAAAAAACGGCATGGGGGCATCCTGAAACATAGGGAAACAACATAATATCACATATATTTTGATATACCGTAAAAACGTACCTTTTTGTTTGCATTGTAAGCAAGTTAACTTATTGTTATGCAAACAAAAGCAAGTTATTGTCGGTATTTAATCCAAATATGCTCCATAAGTACCTATACTCAAATCAATATAATCATTAGTCATATATAAAGAGTTATAAGAAATATGCATTCACTAAAAAAAAGCAACATCACTATCTTATTTAAACCACTTTCTGTTTAAATTTTAAAGGTCAAAACAACTAAGTTAAGTGATAGTCTCTAAGATTAAATTGTTACATGGTGAGTTAACTTTTCAAAGCAACTTTCGGATTATGAAAATATGGATTACAACTCGAATTAAGGGAAATTCACTAAAAGTAGGCAAATCTGGTCTAATATATGTGCACGGGCCTTCTTTAGTAATTTTCATTTTTAACCTAGAAAGGTTCAAAATTTTGCAAAACACTTAAAACAAAAGTTGTTGCTTATGTTCTTAGCTTTTCAAAAAGTGCAAGATTGTCAAATTGGATTAACCATTCAAAAGTTATGGCTAAACGAACACAGCATCAAATTTTAGCAAATACGCACTCCGGCCAGATTTTTAAATCCACTTTCAAACATATTCAAACAAAATTAAAGGTCAAAATTTTGAAAAGCGAAGAACATGAAAGTTTTCTATATTGAAATATGTTTAAAATGAAAGAAGATTCAATAAAATTGGACAAAGCAGTCAAAAGTTATAAACTTATTCATAGAGCATTTCCAAGTGTAAAGCTTCTAAACAATCAAACCCATCTCATGTTTTATCTCCTCGTATATTTTTTTTCTAAAATATTACACGGATCAAAATTTCATTTCCAAAAGTCAAATATGGAAAAAGTTTATCTTTCCAAATTATCAAAAATTACTTGAATTATATTTCTTGTTACTTCAAACGTTCACTTTTAAAATTGAAATATCAATTCATTTTCATTATTTTTTCTCCTTCTTCTTTAAACCGCATATTTTTATTTTATTTCTATTTTTAAATATTTTTATAACTCATGAATAATTTCATGATATCAATTAATAAAATCACACATGTGTATAATGTGCGATACACTAAAATACAATCAATAAACCAAGTTGTACATTCTGAAATATTATTTCCAAAAAAATTAAGAGCTGCAAAAATTTGAGTTTTTTTCAACAATTTAAATTTATAAAGTTAAAAATAATTTAATATTTTTTTTCTTCCATACACTTACTCTTTGTTCTAAAAACAAATACACACACACTTTCAATGAATTTTTATCTCTTATGAAACGATTTCAAACATTTTCACATAATATATTTATTTTATTTTTCTCTTAGAAAATTTATCTTTAACTCAAAACAAATTTATTATATATCCATATATATATATATTTCATTAGATAATTCTTCCAACTCAATCTTAAACAAATATATATTTCTCTACACTATAATTCATAAACTAATTTATATTAAAATATACAACGTTGTCGCGCCACATAGTTTAGTGATTTATTATGTCAATTGACTGCAATATTGATTATCTAGGATAATATATCAACATTGCGCCGCAAGTGATCGCAACTTCACACTAATATCTAATGGTTGCGTACGCTATTCAAAAATATTTAAATCTAGAAAATAAAGCAATACACAATTTCAAGTAAAATATTTCTTTTATCATTACCAAAATACTATGTCAGACTGCCTCGTATAAGCATTTAGGAATCTCTATCGATAATGCTGATCTGACGTATCGACCAAAATTCTTAAATCACTCTACGGACAAACGAACATCCAAAAAAGCTACTAAAATATTTCCAGTCACTTTATAAAAATGATATTCCTATATTGCTAAACCACACGCTTGTTTGAAATAAAATATTAAATTTCAAAATTCGTATATATGATCAATTAAACAATCATTATTAATAATACAAATCATCACACATCTATAACATTAATCAAGCATTCAATTAATTTAATTTAATTTCTCATTCCACATCTTTAGTTATATTTTATAATTATTACTATTGTGTCTTAAATAGATTTTCTTATCTCGTAATGATTCAGATTTGAATAAACCACTGGTTCCTATTAATATTTAGCTCTGTCTAGATTCAAGTGGGTTTAGAAATAATTGAGTGATAACTTCTACTCAGTTCCCACATTCTAGACTAAGCCACAAAAATTAATACAACCAAACGCACTTCATATAATCATTGCATTAGGCTACTCTATTTAAAGTCACATTCTAGACTAAGCTAGAAAACAAAAATTAATACAACCAAACACACATCTATTGCATTAGGCTACTCTATTCAAAGTCACATAGAGGTTTATTCACATTCACCAATGTTGACACTACTAATCTAGCCAACAATCCTGTATTTCACTACCACCATCAACAACTTAAATTACACACAGAGGCAAACACATGGAAGTGACAAGGATACAATAATATATAGTAGGAAAAATAACAAACGTCCCAGATGATTACCCTAGTGTATACTCATACTATCCATTTAATATAGAGTAACTACCCACCACACCCAAAGGGACAGAGACTCTAAGTCTCATCTAAGGTCAAGGCTTATGTCTCACATATATAAAGTATTGTTTTGAACCTGCTCTGATACCAAATTAAAATGCCCCACCTCGATACCCATGCTACCAAAGAGTATACTAGGTAATCCTGTAAGATAATACCGAAAATGAGGCTATATGGAGGTACATACGTGAATATTCCATTGGGCTAACACTGGCATGATTTAAACATTGAATAAATAAACATACACAATATTGGCACGAAGCAATATACATGTGTGTCTCCAGGATAGAACAATACATAATACACGGTAGATATCAGAGATCACAGAGTCAATATCGCAGCAATAATATATAATATAATATATACAACATATGTCTAATATATATCATAATGATGTACGCACGAGAGACTATATAATATAGGATGAAAATCTACAATACTAAATATTTAATCTCCTTTATGCCTAGAAACATAAGCTATTCTCATCGTCCCTGAACCTGTAATGTCTCGGGCTGATCCTAGTATTATATAAATAACACACGGGTTAGACTATATCTAAATTTAAAGGTCAACACATATATAGGTATAGAATATGCATAGAATAATAGTGATGACTTATGAAGTTAAAGGGCTTGGCGGTTCCATAGCGGTGGAGGTGTAAAAGGTTATAGCATGGATAAAGCAGGGATATAGCGGAAAATAACGGAGGTGCAAAAAGCTTCTTTAAATATAAAACAAAATATTTAAAGTTAATTTATTCTCATTCTCACATCATTTGTGTAGAAAAAATAAATATTATTTCATCTTATATAACAAAACCTAAGAATATCATGATTTATGCAGTTCATATTTGGTGACTACATTAGATTTCCAACTTTTATTGAGCATTTATACCTTAAAATTAGGTCTTTACCCTAACTTTGTTGATTTAGTTCAAAAGATAACTAGTCAAATCAACCTTTTTATATTAATGTTGCTAAAGTGGGTGCCAAATAGCCTTAATTTAGCGGGTATAGTAGAAAATAGCAGGGCTTAAAGCGTATCTACTGTTTAATAGCACTATATTGAAATAGCATAGCAGTCAAAGAGCGCTATGCACTATAACGAGGATTTTGCGGGTTTTTAGCGGGGCTTTAACTGCACAGGTGATGAATTACAACCAATAGTATAACAAAATAGCAACAATCATGAAACCAAGCATAAGGATGTCATCACCCATATAAAATCACATCAAATATTGTCAAATTGAAACAATATCAAATGGGTGAATCATCCATATCTAGAATCATTATCAAAGTCCATAATCATCAAATATGAGATGTCATCGAGTATAATTAGGCTAGCAAACAACAATGCCCAAGTATATATCTCAATATCATGTAATAGAATACCAACATCAATATAAACGTAGGCCGCCTATTAAAGAAATCATATATAATAAAAGGTATGAGAATCCACTATACTCTGGACATCTATCACATCACATATATAATCTCATCTCCTCCTACATAAATAAATAGTGATGGAATTGACTTTACGAGAGACACAAGGTCCCAAGTAGAGTCATATCACAATATGGCTATATGCCTTCTCCAAAAGCACCTAGGTTATTCACCCAGATCCGCTCCTAATACTTAGGTGAGGTGTATAAATAATATATACTTATCTACCGCTCCATGTAGAACCAGAAGGGAGACTGGCAGCTATCCGCCTACTTTAGGAGCCATGGGCTACCCGCCCAAATCCACTCCTACAGTCTTTACTTACCTCCCCGGTAATCGTGCCAATATCCAGCTATTGTGCTCATTAATGCAAAGACTCCTAGTCACGATCTCGTGTCACGCCCCTAAGGTAACAGATTATTGGCCTAGGTGATAAAAAGGGGCTAGAGCAACCCACCCTAAGGGAAAACCACCCTGCACTAAATCCCATGATTTGCATCTAATATATGTAATAAAGATGTCACAGATCAGGGGCGCGACCCTACGATCAGGCCGCCAGGGTGGACACTGGCCATCTGATTCCCGCTGACTCCTAATCATATCTTGCAGCACTTCATGATAGATAAGATAATATCTATGCATATATATATACAGGTACACCCCCATATCTCAATCATCCATTAGTTCGCTCTACTCGAGCATCACCTCACGTAAGTATTAATCATATCCTTATTCCCGTCACTTGAGTGACATTTACATACAATGAATAACCGACTAAGTATCATATTGGCATCCCATGCCACCGCGCAATGCTCAATCGTTTATTCAATGCTCATAAACTACACTCAATCTCCACGATATTCTATATAACGAGTTTAAAGAATAATCGAAGAAATATTACCAAGTACCTTATCTCAAACGATATTATAACTCCATTTATATAGCACAAAGGAATTAAATATCATGAATCATAAAGAAGGGTGTCATTACCATGTCATATCAAAATCACAAATCAAATCAATATCAACGATGAATCATACATAATATCTAATTCAATATAAAAGAAAAGATAAATTAGAAAAGTATAATAAAATAACTAATCAAAAATATATACGTGTGTGTATATGATATGTATATGTATATTGAATGAACAATCAATATTTAATAATAAATCATTCATAACATTGAAATTAATATAGGAAAATGAGAAATCATAAAACGTAGAGATTATACAAAAAAAATCCCATTTATTCAGAAATAGATTAATAATAAAGTTCAACAAGATCTTTCATTGAACATTTAATTATAAATCAAATATCAGAATATATATGAAGCGTGCTTTTCTAATTCATAAATAATGATATAAATCATAAAGTACGGTTAAAAAACTTAAAATACTTAAAATATTAATTAGAAAATTATTATTTAAAACCAATTATAAATTTCTTTTAAATAAATTAATAAATTTAGATAAAACTTCTTAAATCAATTTACATTCTGAAATCAATAAAAAAATTAAAAATATATTATATATTGAATAGTATTTTTAACTTTATTTATATAATTCCAAAAATAAAGATTTAAATACCAAAATTCATTTCCAAATCTTTACTTATATATTTTAAAACATTCAAGATCACTTTACAAATCAAATATTCTTTATATAAGTCATTCCATAATTTTCTATAATTAGTCACTATTTTTAAATAAATATATATAAACTTTAAAATAAATTACATTTATTTCAAACCAAAGAATATAATTCAAAGTATTCACTTTATATTCAGACTAATTAGAATTAAAATATTTTTCCTTTATATTATACTGCATTTGAAATTCTCATATTATAAAATGGAGATTTTTATTTATTCAGAATATATCCAAAATCATTTAATAATCTCATAAAAAGAATTATATATTTTCCCAAGGTTTGAAATTTCTTTCAAAAATATTTAAATAGCCTTTATACAAATAATCTCTTTAAAATAATATAATTATTTTCTTAATATATTTAATAAAATAGCATTATATTCTATTTTGCCTTTGAAACAATTCCAAACTTATAATATATTATAATATTGATTTAAAAAAGGTTTTATAAGCAAAAGAAAACTATATTTATATTTATACTTGAAAATATATTTGTAAGTTGGAAAATAGCTCAACTGAATAGAATTTAGTAAATTATTTATTAAATACTTTTAATAAAATTGCAAAACCCTTAAATACTTTTTCATGGCTTTTTAAAAAAATAAGAAATTAAATAAATATCTAAATATATAAATTATGGAGTAAAATTACTTCAAGAATATTCATCATCCAATCAATACTATGAATTTATCGTATGACCCGAGACGAGTTTCATCGAACTTCAGTCTTCTATAAAATACACACATATCAACATACAAATATATAGTTCAATTTGCAATCGGATAAAGTTCTGTTTGCAAATTGACACTTTCAATCAACATAACCAACTAACATCCCAACAATAATTAATCCCAAACCAATATACCAATCATTTATTTAACTAAACAATTCAATTAATAATCACAATCAATTCAACCAAGCTATGCAGTCAATTATCGGGATAAATATATATAACTTGTAAAGAAATATAGATATAGTTGTGAGTATAAAACTCACCAAAATACCGCTTGAGCCAACAAAATAGCAACTAAACAATGCTGAGAATCTGTCATTATCTCCGCACAGTCGCCATAAGGCCCACCTCCACTACATTGTGTGCCCACCATTCCTGCTGCCAGCACCACACCGTAAATGCCTCCATCATCGCTGACAAGTCGGCCACATCACGGTCCTCCCAAATCACCAGTCGCCATCCACTCCATCAACCATCGCTACTGCTACCATCTCTACACGAACGAGCGTGCGCCATTCTCCACCACCGTCGCTCCCACGTGATCCAACTTTGTCGTCCCCTATTCATTAATCACGTCGCTCCTCCAGTTTGTAATGACCTCACTCTAGTCGCCGCCGTTATCACACTTCCTCCCCCTTCGCGTTATCGCCTAGGCTACATCACCTCGTGCGATTCATTCATTTTTTTTTCTAGCTCGATTTTTGTTCGAGAATAATCCAAGGCATGGAGTTTGGAATTGGGTTTTTGGTTATTGAGATTGAGAGTAGGAAGAGAGGATAAGGTATTTATTTTTAAATGGCTTGGTTTGGGCTTTAGTTATATTTTTTGCCCATTTATTGTATATTTCTGTTCTCCCTTCATTTTTCTTTTAAACAACCCTTTTAATTCATTAGCAAATTTATTTCAATTTAATTTTTAATTTATTTATCTTTCATTTTGCCAATTATATTTCAATAACTACATAATATCATTCATTATAATGGCGTAGAAAGTAGAGTTGTTGTAGGGTAAGAAGGAACTGCACATGACGCTATAGTTTTTCGTGCAGTTTTAACCGATAGAAGTTTGAGTTTTCCTCATCAACAACCAAGACAATATTATTAGTTGATTCAAGATATCCACTAATGGATATGTATACCGTATCTCAATGTTAGATATCACATTTCTGATTTTAATGAAACATGGAATTAACCAATGAGAGACAATAAAATTTTCAATTTTTATCAATCAAGTTTACGTATGGAAATCGAAAGAACTTTTGGAATTCGAAAAAAAAAATGATATAACATGTTGACATACAAATATAAAATTCACGAAAAGGTGGTTAGTGTTAAAATGAATATTTACAGTTTCATATGAAGATACAACGAATGTGATACGGAATTTATGGCATATGACGTTGATTCGGACCCAATTCCGAAAGAATTTCTACAAGAATACTAAGGTATTCAAATGTCTGAGAACAACGATAATGAACCGGTTGAAAGAAATGTTACAAATTCGATGTCAATCGTTCGAAAAGGCATACAAAATGAACTAGTTGATGATGGATAATTCTAGGACTTGTTTGTATTTCATTACTCAATTTATATAATATGTAACTGTATTTGTGTCATTGTTGTATTTGTACTTCGAACTTGAGTGATATAATTATTGTGTTTGTATCGTTATTTTATTTGTAATTCGAAATTGTTGTATTAGTATAATCATGTTTTTCTTTTAATTATTATCAAATTTTCGCATTAATTTATAATTTAATATTACTTTGGATTCTCTTAATATAATTTATTTTAACAATACAAATATATTAACAATATAATTGGTAATAACAAAACAATTAATACTTCTTTCAAATACTCATTTTATTCTTATTTGGTACGCTACAATGTATGTTCCAACCATTGGACTTTACCCTTTTAGATGACACGTACTACCATTGGATAAATCGGCTTGCATTTGATACATTATAATCGACTACATATTGAAAAGTTATATATTCCCTTCCGCTTTAACCAACATTCTCTCCTACATCATTACCCTCGAACTCATTCTCTCTCATCTCCATTTCTATCTCACTTGAGTCTGTCTCAATTCATCAACTTTTTCTCTTCTTCCTCGAATCTATTTTCTCTCCTCCACCTCTAATTCTAGGAACCATAATCCAAACACTGAAGAAAAGGTAGAAACAGAACAAATAAATCAACAACAATAAAAATAATATAAATCTGACCTTCATCAAGGGTCCACCTTTTCGCTTTGTATTACAAAACGAGATACGAAGTTACAATTTCACTTAATAAACCAAAATGGACCCTTGCCTAATTGCCACAATCTTAATATATGATATTTCCTCAACTTTCAAGCCGAAAATAAATCAACATGCACATAGCTATGTTTTATTCCTGAACCAATACACAGAAGTATATTGCCCAAGAAAATATCTCAAACACAATAGGATTTTAGGTTGGGAACATTCGACTCGGTTCGAAAACATTATTATCCTTATTTCAAAAACCAAAGATCCAAATTCAGGAGAAGATCGTTGAAACCAAAAAAGTCAAAGATGGTCGACTTTATAGTTGTTTAGATTATGTCAGACAATTTTAGAGATAACACGTGCTTTGGTCGCTTAATTAGGATGGCAATATGGCGAGTCTAGGGTCCAAATCCGGTTGATCCACCCTTATTTTGGCCCGTCCAGACCCGCCCCATTAGGTCATTGAGGCGGGCAGACCCGTGATTAAAAGCTCCAGGGTTAGGGTCGGATCGGGGTTTGACTGATTTCCCCAACCCAACTCGAACCACTGAGATGTCATGAAATCGTTTTAGTATTATAATGATGATTTGTTAATCTTTATATATATATATATATATATATATGTGTGTGTGTGTGTGTGTGTGTGTGTGTATGCATACGTATGTGTATGTATGCAAGTGTGTATGTCTATATATATATATATATATATATATATATATATATATATGTAAGTGTGTGTGTATATATATGTAAGTGTGTGTGTGTGAGTGTGTGTGTATATGTAAGTGTGTGTGTGAGTGTGTGTGTGTGTATGACAAAGATATTATAATGTTCTAATTGATAAGCTATAAAAAATTTATAGTATTAAACTGCATCATTGATAATTATACAATAACATATGCATATTTTTTTGAACTATTTTATACACCACATTTTTATTATCTTCTCTTATCATTGTAAACACATTTATATTTGCATTTAATGTATCATTTAGTAACAACAATAAATATAAATATATGTATATCAATACACAATTTTGAATCAATACAAAAACCTCACCGGATCTCGGGACGGGTCTACCTTGACCCGTATGGGTTTCGAATTCGAAACAAAATTCCAAACCCGCACTGAATCTACGGGACGAGGTCTAAAAAACTAAAGGCGGGCCTGGAGTACAGAAAACCCACCCCAACCCGCCCCATTGTCATTCATACGCTTAATGCATAAAGTGCCCAAAATAATCCTCCCGCTGCTGAACATGGTATCCTAAAAAGACGTAATACTTGTCTACAATGTATTTAGAATTGCTTACAATATGTGCCAATTGCTTGCACAACCAAAACCCATTTAGGTGTGCTTCAGTGCAGTATCCAATCGATTCAAAATAAACAAAAATCGGAATTCAATGTTCATTACAGCAAGTTGCACAAGTTCGATAGAGAAAGAACATACAACATTTATCTAACGTAAATATTACAATAGCAGTAGCTGGGAAGATAAAGAGACAAAATTCAATCTTGCATGTAAAATGAATTATAAGTTCTGAAACTGATAATCCTTTAACTAATTTCATATAGCCATGAGATCACCAAAGTTGCGCATCAGGAAAATTGAACCTGCAAAGAGTCCAAAAGCACGCAGCAGCTTCTGCACAAATTTGAAAAAAAAGGTATCAGTGTACATAGCAATTATAGTTAGAAACCTTTTACAACTTATCTATAGGTATACATTAAAGAGCAACGGATGTATCTATAATAATATAGCATATTATTCAGGACATCTCATTAAGATCAACAATGAATGCTGTTTGGGCTTGACACTGGTGGAAAGATTCTCAAATTTTACCCAAAGCATTTTTGTAAATCTGGCAGGATGTGATGATTCTATAAAAACAGCCCACAGAAACAGTGTATCCAATTAATGCACACTACCTATAAAATTAAAGATCAGGCCTCTGAATATACAAAACATGTATCAATAACATAATGGAATAGTTGCGTATAAACCAAACCTAACATTTCCATGCTAGCAAGTTCATTCCCTATTTTCATAGTGTATTCTTTCTTGTTTTCCACCTTTTGGAAAATATCAAAAATTATCTTCTCATTTCCCCTTCGTTGAAATAAGTAGGATTTTCCAACTCCTCATTCTCTCCCAAGCCATTTGTCATATATATTGCAAACACAAAACACAAAACTCATTTTCAAACCAAACACTACCTACATTTTGTCAAAATGGAGATTGACATTTATTTAGCTCTCAATATTGGCAAAATGAGGAATTCGTGAAGGGCCAAACTTGTGGTTCTGCATTTTGGCTCTCTAACTGTTCTCTGTTATAGCTACATGAAAAACCAGATGATAACCAATTCCATGCAGCTCCATAATGTGGCAATAAGGGATACAATTAATCTCTGTGAATATGATGATTTAACGCACCATTATTCGCCTAAATAAGGTATCTCTCATTCAAAAGGTTTTATTTCCAAAAAACAAATATCCTGTAATTAGTGTTGTAATTGTAGTGCAATAAACTTGATAGTAGAACCTAATTGATGCTTCACTGGATCATGCTTCCCTATTTTATATAGCATATATAAAATAAAATTCTACAATGAAACTAATAAGTAAGAAGGACAAGTAAATGAAATATAAGTATATGAACATACAGTGAATGTCCAAAAGAAGAAAATAAATCAACATTAAAAGTAGCGGTGATCAATATTTTTTTAAGAAGTTATTCATATAATAGCATTGTATACACAATTATATGAATTGACTTCGTATATGCAGCTAAAAAGCAGAGGCAGTGGATAAGGGAGAAAATCATACAAACTTATTTGAGATATCTGAGATATTTAATGTATGAATTAATAAATAAATCATGGAATATTGGTTTTTTTAAATAAAAAATATTAGCACCGGTGCACCTCCCTTGTTCAAAGTTATACAAAGATAAGCAACGATGATTTCAGTTCTTAGAATAAATCTATAACCCAGAATTCTCTAATGTAGACTATGACACGGACAAGCAACATTACACACATATTTAGTTGGACAATTTTAAAGTTTCAGCACTTCACAATAGAACGTTCAAAAATATAAAACTTCCTGAAACAGCAGACCGAAACAATTACAAAGTCATGTAATGTAGTTTAAGTTATTATTTTGCACTCCAGCCATCCACTAATACCTAAATCCAAAAACCAAAAAAATATCAATTTATCTGTCATTCTCCCAGGAAAAAGCATAACTAAATAAATAAAACCATGAACATAATTGATATCCTCGGATGTCTTCTCTCCAACAATGTTGTTGCAGTTTCATTCCAGTATTGTTATACACACCTTTTTGCCTTATCAATGCCCATAGTATCTCATTTTTCATTCATTGTAGTGGTACTAACGAGTACGCTGAAATTAATGATCAAACCATACACAAATTCTGAGATGGTGCACCACACGGAGAATAACTCAATTTTTAAATGTAGAAAAAGTAATGCTAAAAGATAATTAAACAATATGGAAATATGCAAAAAAAAAACATAACCTAAGTTGTAAAAGTCGCTAAGCGGGCACTAGGCAGTTAGTACGGACTAGGGATTAATCGTTTGGACGGTGATTAATCATCGGAGCTAGGAATTATTGATATAGGTTAGAATTTTGAAATTCTGAATGTGCTTAAAAGTAGCCAATAACGTAAGACTACCTAAAACAAACACATTGGTGTTTATAAGTGACATTGAACCTTAAATAATGCCCAACCAGTGTTGAAATACATGTTTTGATCCTTATATGAGGCGGTAAACCTTGACTAAACGGAACTAGCCAAATCATTACATGATCCTTACGCAGAGCCTAGGCAGAGACCTAGAAGGACTTATACAATAGTGAACATAACAAAACTTTACCTTTATCATCTAAAAGATTCTTTTAAGGATATAAATCTCGAATTTCGATCACATCGTCTCGGTAATTTTACATACAATATCTCGTATCGGATGATATCTCAGATGAGATGAGTGTATCTTGAGTGTACATCTCGAATTTTAGAGTCCATCTCGAAGTAACTTTAAACCTCTAAAATTGACATTTTAAAGATTTTTGTAAAAGTTGTCATCTAAAGATAAACTTTTTACCATACATTTTTTATATAAAATGGTGATATTAATTTTTCTTTTACTAGGAGAGTGGAACACGATTGATCTAGTATTGATTGAATGAATTCTACTCATTTGAATATTTTCAATATCAAATAAATAAATAAAAAATTGTTTTGCTCACATGAAAAAAAATAAAAAACAGAACTAGAGCACAAGTAAAAAGTCACTAGAATGCAATTTCTTTTGGACCTCATATAAGAAGTAAGAGATATATAAATGAAAAAACACAACTTCGTATGAGAACTTCTATTTAGATCAAACCTCAAATTTTTCTTGAGATCTTAATATCTTGGACAAAATGACCGTCAAATAAGATATAAACAAAACTTAACGTCCTGTTTCACCACATCTAGTCTCGTTTAAGTTCGAAAATGAGATCTCCAGTTCTCGGGTGAGATAAACGAGATTGAAAACAATGGATTCTTTGACGCTAAAATGTAGGTGCATTTTTCCAACTCAATCAAATGACCCTCCTGACTCAGCTTAACCAAAGAAACTGGCTAACTGACCACCACAAAATTAGTGATGAACCGCATAAAGTTCTGATATCATCCACTCCAACATATGGAGAACGACTTCCTTTTTTAAAAGCAGAAAAAAAAAACAAGGAAAGGATACCTAAAACAATATGGAAATATGGACAGAACTTTACGTTCATCATCCATAAAATTCATTATAACATTGGTTCTCCAGTCCATGCTACAAAATAAGTCTAAAATGCACAGGGTGGATTTTTCCTACTTAACCAAATTAACCTCTCTGCTGACACAATCCGAACCGAATTACCCAAAGAAACTGGTTGACTAACCACCTCAAACTGCTCAGTATTGGTCCAGTTGAAAGATAATTAATTTCTTTTTTTGAATATTATAAACCTAACCTAGATTAGAAACCCAGCCTACTGGCTTTGGAATCATCAACTAGCCTTCGTAAGTTTTAGCACAGTACAATCAAAACTAGAAACGAAATCACTGATGTCAATGATCTAACACAAAATTAAATTATGGGATCAAATCATAGAAAAATACCGAGTTAACAGCCCATTTCTGCTCATCGTTGATCTGAGAATTCCAGAAATCCTTGACTGCTGATGCAACTTCTTTTGATTTATCCATTGGCTTTTGCTTTTTAAAATTTTATTGACAAATTAGGGTTTTATTCTGAATGAAAGGGTTTAGATGTTATAATTTGGGGTTAGCATTTTCTTAGCAACTTTATAGCCTCGAGCACAAGCAAACCCACCGCGGTACTGTTGGTATATTACGGAAATAACCCGGACAGTTATTATAATTTACAAAGGCTGGTTCTATTTGAGCCTTGATTTGCTAGTAGCCCCAACAATTCAAAAAAATCTCTTTAAACCCTCCGCGGTACCCTTGGTATTGTTACCGAATAAACTCAAATTATTCTTAGTTTATTCCCTTTATACCTTCAAGTGGTAGATTAAGACAAGGAGATTTAGTGATTTTTTATTCAACCACGTCGAAGGTGTACTTGGATCTATACTTCATCCCGTAGTTATAGTGTGAGATAACATACCTAGTCTTGCATCTACCATGTATGGTTGTTGTACAAGCCACCCACTGTCAATACGAGACTATACTAATAATCTCTCACTCGATTTTTTACGACCTAAGCAAAATTCGATTGTATTTTTTTTAATCAATGTCAAATTTTAAGTATACCACTTCTGATTCACGTAGTTTCACATTATCATCGTTAAGATTTGTGACGCCCCACCTCTATGCTCATAATAACAAAGAGTATTAAAGGAAATACTGTCTATTATTACGAAGAATAAGGCTGGATGGAAGCGACCATCCGTAATTGGCCTTACACTAACATTGGTTATCTCGATAGGAGTGGTACATTCTTTTTTTTTCTTCTTCTATTATTTATTTACTCCCATCGACACACCCAATACTAGTATAAAACGAACTACGACGGTTCATAATAGTTTAGGACATTAGATATAACAATAACACAGATAATATAAATGCGGAACACAGATAAAAACAAAAGTTTCAGATATATATAATTGATGTCAGTTAATACATAGTTGACACTATACATATGATACAACTACAACTGTCGACTCTAGAAGTTATATATACAAGTACATTATCGACTAATATACATGAATACATATCATTCTATACAATGACACGACTACTACAAAATGACTCTGACAACTTCAGAAGATGTGAAAAGTCTTCAATCCCGAACAGCAACTCAAAGAAAGAAATCTACAACCTGAAATACTCGGGTCTGACCCGAGTATTACATTCAAAAGAAAATAATACCCAGGTCAGTCTAATTCAAACCAGTTTATTAGTGTATATAGGCAGTAATAATTTAAATAGACGACAGTCAGAATAATTCCCGTCTATCCGATTCTTTAAACAAAGAAACCGGATAACGGTCAATATAACACTTAACAGTGTTTAACAAAATCAGCAGATTTAAATCATCAACAGAGATAAATAAACAATTTATCAAATCGACTAAATCAATTTAAAACTGTCAAATCTGATAGGGCTGCAGTACACGCACGCGTGTACTGCCTCGCCGCTATCGCATGAGATACACAAAAGCTCAGTGAAAGTCACAAATGATCACAAGGTCAAACCCCGTAATCGGGTTCAACACAAATGAAGTTCAAATAAAATCACCACACAACACAAGGTCAAACCCGAGTTCCAATTAGCACACGGGTTCAACTCAAGGCAACTTGCGGCATACAAGCTCAAGTAAGCAAACTGAAACACAGAGGAAATAAGATACATGTTGTTCACTATCCGAGTAGACAACACCAAGTGATGAAGCAAGATCACAAGACCAAGTCCACAAGCTAGAAGTCAGAACTAAGATCGAAGTGGAACGATATGCTGCTGCCTCAAAGAATGATACCAGATCCAATGCAAATTACTAGGTGAAAACATGTAACTACAGGCTAACCAGATTGACAATGCACTGCCATGGTGGCCCGACAACGTCAAAATGCACAAGCACGACTACTATATAGTGCAACAGACACCCATGACCATTACATAAAACTCAAGACTGCGACATATAAAATGGATAGTCATAGTATATCACAGAGACAGGTTCAAAAAGAACCAACAACAAATCAAGTACAAGTTACGACAGTGGATTTAAATCCAATGCAACCAAGTTCGAATGCACTGTGACAAATATACCAGCTCAACTTACCATGAAGAGAAGGTAGCACACTCATAAGGACAGTGAAACAGGAATGTGCACCACAAAAAAAGAAACGCACCAGTGAAATAACTTAGTACACAGGGACTCAACAATATCTGGACCACTTGTCGTCAAGAGAAACAAGACTAGAACACATATGACATGAGTATGCAACACTGCAGACAGTGCCGAAGCAAAAAGGCAAAATATATTGCTTCTTCAAAACTAAAACTGGATAATGCAACTTAAATAGAATATGCACGTGATCCTCATGGCAACAATTCAAGGCAAAAACAACTAAAGTCAAATGACCAGAGGTCGAAATAATACCTAAGGCATGTTCGAATTATTACAAATAAAAGCCATGATTGCCCAAGAACCCGAATAGGTCAACAATGCATGGAGCAATGACCAAGTGGATGTAGTGGAGACCACTTCAAATCAGACTGGAGAATATATGAACTATCAGAGGACAGTTCAGGTTCAACTATAAAATGGACAACATGTATGTAGATTCAAGTCCAATGTCACAACCTAATTACAACAACAGTGCTGCTACAACTACACATGTGCAACGGTGTGGAAGACAAATATACATGATGGTCAACTGCAATAAGGCCAACTACATATGAGCATCAGTGATACCCAAAGTGCAACCAAGGGAACAACAAAGTTTACAGTGTGCAACTCGAAACTATACACAGGTGAAACCAGACTGGGCAACAAAGAAAATTCAAATGAACAACAGTTCAAATGCATCAAGACATACATTGGCAACTGACTCAACATAATTACAATGTCAACACTACAGGGACCAAAGATCAAAGAAATGCTACTCAAATGGATACAGTATAGCAATTACAGCAATGATATGGATTGACAAACGAAACAGCTAATATCAACAACATTTGAAATGAATGCAGACAGTGATCCAGCATGACAAATGCCAAATGCACCACAGTGAATGGATGAAGCAATGAGGAAAAGCCAGAATCAAGTGCAGTAGCTACAACGAGTATAATTGCATAGTTACAGTTCATCAAGACTACAACATGCAGACCAACTAGTTCAAAACTATAATTGCTTCACTGACTCAATAAGGCAAAGGTCAGAATGAATAGACTCAAATCCAGATGTTCATGTGGAACTGCAAATGACATATCAAATAGTTCAATCTCAAAACACTGACAATGGCCGGAGCCACAAAATTCATAACCACAAAACAAAATCGAATGCGAAGCATAGCAAAAATACGAACAAGTCAATGTCACATAAGAGATTCACATACACCATAAATTTTCAACATCTAACAGAATGAGCTGCCGAGGTAAACAAGTGACAAGAAATCAAACCACAGCAAACTCAAATGAAATCGAATAGCCAAGAAAACCCAACGTCTGAAGTATGAATTAGATGTGAGTAAACTCACCTCTTTCTCACGATCTCGACTAAAGAAGAAGCGGTCGAAGCATCTCCGAGGCGAGCTTCTCAAAAGCAAGGCGACCAAGTTGAAATCGAGCATTCGTGAATAGCTTCGATGCAGACGGTTGAAGTCGAAATCGACAGAAGTTCAAATGGGGACGAACGAACTTACGAGCTTGCCCTAATTTTGAAAAGAGGGACAAAGGCGAGCCACCATTTCTTTTTCTTTGTTTGGTTAGGGTTATGGAACGAGAAAATGAATTGGGTCGGGTATTCGAAATGAAGGAGGGAGGGACGTTTTATCTCCTTGGATAAGGCAGCTCTAAACTAAAATATGGGCTTCTATAAATTTTAAAGCCCGAACTGCTTTACAACTTTTTCAAAAGAAATGCAATCAATTAAAACTCCAGCTGAATTAAACAAACAATTTAAGCGTCACATTGACGATAGTTAATTGTTATAAAATCTCGGGTTGTTACAGACTCCCCTCCTTATAAAAATTGCGTCCACGCAATCATAGGGAATAAATGGATAAAAGGTAACAACCAAAAGAGCATGGCAATGACGAATGTATAAGCAAAGCAAGTGTCAGCGGGGAGGTATTAGATAAGAAATCAAAAGGTTCGACTGCTTCAAATCAAAAGAATCAACATCGTGGGAATCAGGGATCAAAATCAAACGACTAACAAAAGCAAGAACAATCGAGTTCCAGCAACTAAAAGAGAAGGAAAAACAGAGTAGAAATCCCATACAGAGCACGAATTGAATGTGAGTAAATCAAATTACTCACCTGAATCGCCAGAGAAGAAGACGAAGCTCAAATCTCAAAAATCGCAAATATTCACTTATCTCAAACGATAATCAGAAGACAAATCAAATATTTGAGTATCTCAAACGATAATCAGAAGACAAATCAAATATCTGAGTATCTCAAATGATAATCAGAAAACAAATATTCGATTATCAAAACGATAATCAAATTTCAATTCCAACAAATATTCGATTATCAAAAGCGATAATCAAATTTCAAATTCAACAAATATTTGATTATCTCAAGCGATAATCAAATTCGAAATCAGCAAATATTTAATTATCTAAAGCGATAATTAAATTCCAATCAACAAATATTTAATTATCTCAAGCGATAATTAAATCTCAATCAACAACTATTTAATTATCTCAAGCGATAATTAAATCTAAAATCAACAAATATTTAATTATCTCAAGCGATAATTAAATCTAAAATCAACAAATATTTAATTATCTCAAGCGATAATTAAATCTCAAATCAACAAATATTTAATTATCACAAGCGATAATTAGAAACAACAAATATCTGATTATCAAAAACGATAATCAGAACTCATATCAACAAATATCTAATTATCACAAGCGATAATTAGAAACAACAAATATCTGATTATCAAAAACGATAATCAGAACTCATATCAACAAATATCTAATTATCACAAGCGATAATTAGAAACAACAAATATCTGATTATCAAAAACGATAATCAGAACTCATATCAACAAATATCTAATTATCACAAGCGATAATTAGAAACAACAAATATCTGATTATCAAAAACGATAATCAGAACTCATATCAACAAATATCCAATTACCTGCAGATAATTGGAAGCAACAAATATCTAGAAATCAATTAAGAAGACTAGAAAATCAACATAAAAGCTTGGATCGATCCCATCAGATGGCGAGTTTTTAATTCGCCGCACGTGCATCAACAAATGGCCGAAGCCTACCAAGTACTCAACATAATTTTGGCGCCCATCAGATTGACCCGAAGGTCCGCAGAGTGACCCGAAGGTCTAGTACTGGTATTTGACCCGAAGGTCCGCAGAGTGGCCCGAAAGCCCAACAAATGACCCGAAGGTCCAACAAATGACCCGAAGGTCCTCATAGTGGCTCGAAAGCACACGAAAGCAACAAAATGTTTCAATTAACGAGTCCGGAATTAACCGAAATAGCAAACGCACATGTCTCATACCACGTGTTTTACTAAATCGTTTGATTCTCTTCATCGTTTCCTTGAAAGTGTAAAATTCATCAAAATCATCAAAACAACAGATATTCAATTAACGAGTCCGGAATTAACCGAAAAAGTAAAAGTGTGGTTCCATACTCCGCACTTTTGCTAAATCGTTTAAATCTCTTCATCGTTTCCTTGAAAGTGCAAAATTGTGTATTTTGTAAAAATACACTTTACATTCTCAAACGGACAAGTCCGGAATTAAGCGAATCAGTAAAAGAAAGGGGTCATAGTCCTCGATTTTGCTGAAACGTTTAAATCGCTTCCTCATTCTTTTGAAAGCGCAACTGTTAAAATTTCTGAAAACAATTTTATTTATTTTGTAAGAATAACAATTCGCATTCTCAACTGAACAAGTCCGGAGTTAAGCGAAACAGTAAAAGAAAGGGGTCATAATCCTCGATTTTGCTGAATCGTTTAAGTCGCTTTCTCATTCTTTTGAAAACGCAAACTGTTACAATTTTATAAAACAATTTTCATTTTTTTTTAAATGATTTTCCAATCACGTGATTAAAACAGCAAATCAGTAACAATTTCAATAAGGAAACTGTACTTCTCAAAATACCGTAAAAACGGTCACAAATCAGTATTGCGGAATAACCGCTTGAAAATCCACTTTTAAAACTTGACGGTTACTGAAGCCAAAGCGACAGTAATTTTAAAACGTCAAAATCACATCAAAACAATTTACATCAAAATGTAATATCAGTGAATTTTCATTCATCAAAATGCCACAAAACACCGTACTTCAAAATATAGCATTGGTGTAAAATTCCGTTGTAAAAATAACGGCAACAAAATACGTTTCATAACCAAGCATCGGTTCAACGTAAAATAAATGCAATAACGTGCAATTTAAATTTTTGCACGTACTACAAAATGAACAAAGAATCATTCAAATGTATCTTCAATGAAGATAATTTAAAACAGCAAAAATCTAATCAATAGATGATTAGTACAAAAGAAAGCCAGCGGAAATTTCAACAAAAATTACATATCTGCAATTTCTTCGAATCCTCAATTCGGATTCGAAGTTCTCAAAGAAACAAAATAATTACAGCTATGTAAACAACAAATGAAATTCATATCAATTTCGTATTTTGATTTTTAAATCAAAAGGATTATCAGTTGTACTCAGCGAAGACAGTTTCACTGTTTTCGCTGCGCACTCTGATAAACAGAACACAAATCAATCAAATCATCAGGACACAATTTCACTATTATTTTTAAATAAAGTTATTTAAAAATTTCATCCAAATTTCAAAACTTTAGTTTTGACTAAAGCACAAATAAAACATCGACCGATAGTTGTAACATATGTTCCTTCCGAGTTAAGTTTTATATTATGTCCATAAACCCCAAGCTCTGATACCAACTGTGACGCCCCACCTCTATGCTCATAATAACAAAGAGTATTAAAGGAAATACTGTCTATTATTACGAAGAATAAGGCTGGATGGGAGCGACCATCCGTAATTGGCCTTACACTAACATTGGTTATCTCGATAGGAGTGGTACATTCTTTTTTTTTCTTCTTCTATTATTTATTTACTCCCATCGACACACCCAATACTAGTATAAAACGAACTACGACGGTTCATAATAGTTTAGGACATTAGATATAACAATAACACAGATAATATAAATGCGGAACACAGATAAAAACAAAAGTTTCAGATATATATAACTGATGTCAGTTAATACATAGTTGACACTATACATATGATACAACTACAACTGTCGACTCTAGAAGTTATATATACAAGTACATTATCGACTAATATACATGAATACATATCATTCTATACAATGACATGACTACTACAAAATGACTCTGACAACTTCAGAAGATGTGAAAAGTCTTCAATCCCGAACAGCAACTCAAAGAAAGAAATCTACAACCTGAAATACTCGGGTCTGACCCGAGTATTACATTCAAAAGAAAATAATACCCAGGTCAGTCTAATTCAAACCAGTTTATTAGTGTATATAGGCAGTAATAATTTAAATAGCCGACAGTCAGAATAATTCCCGTCTATCCGATTCTTTAAACAAAGAAACCGGATAACGGTCAATATAACACTTAACAGTGTTTAACAAAATCAGCAGATTTAAATCATCAACAGAGATAAATAAACAATTTATCAAATCGACTAAATCAATTTAAAACTGTCAAATCTGATAGGGCTGCAGTACACGCACGCGTGTACTGCCTCGCCGCTATCGCATGAGATACACAAAAGCTCAGTGAAAGTCACAAATGATCACAAGGTCAAACCCCGTAATCGGGTTCAACACAAATGAAGTTCAAATAAAATCACCACACAACACAAGGTCAAACCCGAGTTCCAATTAGCACACGGGTTCAACTCAAGGCAACTTGCGGCATACAAGCTCAAGTAAGCAAACTGAAACACAGAGGAAATAAGATACATGTTGTTCACTATCCGAGTAGACAACACCAAGTGATGAAGCAAGATCACAAGACCAAGTCCACAAGCTAGAAGTCAGAACTAAGATCGAAGTGGAACGATATGCTGCTGCCTCAAAGAATGATACCAGATCCAATGCAAATTACTAGGTGAAAAAATGTAACTACAGGCTAACCAGATTGACAATGCACTGCCATGGTGGCCCGACAACGTCAAAATGCACAAGCACGACTACTATATAGTGCAACAGACACCCATGACCATTACATAAAACTCAAGACTGCGACATATAAAATGGATAGTCATAGTATATCACAGAGACAGGTTCAAAAAGAACCAACAACAAATCAAGTACAAGTTACGACAGTGGATTTAAATCCAATGCAACCAAGTTCGAATGCACTGTGACAAATATACCAGCTCAACTTACCATGAAGAGAAGGTAGCACACTCATAAGGACAGTGAAACAGGAATGTGCACCACAAAAAAAGAAACGCACCAGTGAAATAACTTAGTACACAGGGACTCAACAATATCTGGACCACTTGTCGTCAAGAGAAACAAGACTAGAACACATATGACATGAGTATGCAACACTGCAGACAGTGCCGAAGCAAAAAGGCAAAATATATTGCTTCTTCAAAACTAAAACTGGATAATGCAACTTAAATAGAATATGCACGTGATCCTCATGGCAACAATTCAAGGCAAAAACAACTAAAGTCAAATGACCAGAGGTCGAAATAATACCTAAGGCATGTTCGAATTATTACAAATAAAAGCCATGATTGCCCAAGAACCCGAATAGGTCAACAATGCATGGAGCAATGACCAAGTGGATGTAGTGGAGACCACTTCAAATCAGACTGGAGAATATATGAACTATCAGAGGACAGTTCAGGTTCAACTATAAAATGGACAACATGTATGTAGATTCAAGTCCAATGTCACAACCTAATTACAACAACAGTGCTGCTACAACTACACATGTGCAACGGTGTGGAAGACAAATATACATGATGGTCAACTGCAACAAGGCCAACTACATATGAGCATCAGTGATACCCAAAGTGCAACCAAGGGAACAACAAAGTTTACAGTGTGCAACTCGAAACTATACACAGGTGAAACCAGACTGGGCAACAAAGAAAATTCAAATGAACAACAGTTCAAATGCATCAAGACATACATTGGCAACTGACTCAACATAATTACAATGTCAACACTACAGGGACCAAAGATCAAAGAAATGCTACTCAAATGGATACAGTATAGCAATTACAGCAATGATATGGATTGACAAACAAAACAGCTAATATCAACAACATTTGAAATGAATGCAGACAGTGATCCAGCATGACAAATGCCAAATGCACCACAGTGAATGGATGAAGCAATGAGGAAAAGCCAGAATCAAGTGCAGTAGCTACAACGAGTATAATTGCATAGTTACAGTTCATCAAGACTACAACATGCAGACCAACTAGTTCAAAACTATAATTTCTTCACTGACTCAATAAGGCAAAGGTCAGAATGAATAGACTCAAATCCAGATGTTCATGTGGAACTGCAAATGACATATCAAATAGTTCAATCTCAAAACACTGACAATGGCCGGAGCCACAAAATTCATAACCACAAAACAAAATCGAATGCGAAGCATAGCAAAAATACGAACAAGTCAATGTCACATAAGAGATTCACATACACCATAAATTTTCAACATCTAACAGAATGAGCTGCCGAGGTAAACAAGTGACAAGAAATCAAACCACAGCAAACTCAAATGAAATCGAATAGCCAAGAAAACCCAACGTCTGAAGTATGAATTAGATGTGAGTAAACTCACCTCTTTCTCACGAGCTCGACTAAAGAAGAAGCGGTCGAAGCATCTCCGAGGCGAGCTTCTCAAAAGCAAGGCGACCAAGTTGAAATCGAGCATTCGTGAATAGCTTCGATGCAGACGGTTGAAGTCGAAATCGACAGAAGTTCAAATGGGGACGAACGAACTGACGAGCTTGCCCTAATTTTGAAAAGAGGGACGAAGGCGAGCCACCATTTCTTTTTCTTTGTTTGGTTAGGGTTATGGAACGCGAAAATGAATTGGGTCGGGTATTCGAAATGAAGGAGGGAGGGACGTTTTATCTCCTTGGATAAGGCAGCTCTAAACTAAAATATGGGCTTCTATAAATTTTAAAGCCCGAACTGCTTTACAACTTTTTCAAAAGAAATGCAATCAATTAAAACTCCAGCTGAATTAAACAAACAATTTAAGCGTCACATTGACGATAGTTAATTGTTATAAAATCTTGGGTTGTTACAAGATTCATTAGTTCAATCTAATTATTTGAGATTTTAGCTAGAATTGGTGTGGAAGGATTTAATGGTTAAGATATTTTAGTTAGAATATAAGAAGGGAGGGAGAAAGAAGGTAAATGGATATCTAAATCTAATAAGGGCAATTTTGTCCTATAATTTTTAAAAAATTAAGAGAGGGCTGCTCAGCAAATTCTTGTGTCCAAATAGAATTGTCATTACAAAATATGCATGTAATTAATAAAGTGTGATGTTATTGGCACCCAAAATTATGCTTTTATATACCAAGAAAATATTAATAGATGTTATTTTTTTACATCTACTTAACACTAAATTCAATTTTTTCATTCAGCATAAAACGGCGTCTTTAATTTTCAACGGTCGTTCACTGCCGTACGACGATAAACGATCGTACAACTTTGAGTTCCAACTGTCGTTCACTGCCATATGACAATAAACAACGGAATAATATTTGGGTACCTAGTTGATAAAATAATATAATATATGGTATTAATAAGCACGTAAACAAAGTTTGTATGGTGGCCATTAGTCATGGTAACTAGAAGAGTTTTTTTAGGTGCTTTTAGCAATACACTAAATAAATTTTGGGTAACTCCACTTAATGGGTTTTTGGTAGGGGGTCATCGAATTTGAATGTGTTTTTTGGTATGAGGTCACCGCGCATAGTGTAAAAAAAATCAATAGGGTCTGACCGATTTTTTTTTGCTCTTTTATATCCAAAAGTGAAGTCCTTTTAACAATGACCTAAATTTTGAACGTGGGGAAATACCAAGTCATCATTATCCTCACTAGCTTGGAGGGACGCCTTCAAAGGGGCGGCCACAAATGGACGTGCTTTCGAATGTAGTTTTTTCTCCTTTCACCATCTGTGAAAACCCAAGTATCGCCTGATTAGTGAACCATCCTGTGGTAAGTTAAGGGTGCACATTGGACTCAAGGACAAACACTCCCCCACACAAAGTTGATCGACATGAGTCTAACACGTCGCCAAAGAGGCGCCTGCAAGCACAAGATCGACCACCATGTGCGTACCGAAGACATCGCTACAGACTTAAACATAGCGGCTCAACCATGTAGCCCATTTACCTAAAAAAAATCTTTTAAATGCAATTAACGGACTCCAGCCTAGCATCCTACTATTGTCTTCTTTCCTAAAAGGAGGGGCGGTTTGGTAATTTAACGGGTTTTTCTCTTTAAGTTATGGACATGGACTCATACGAACGTCTAACCTTGCAATGTCAAACTACAAATGAACAATGGTTAACATTCTACACATGCCAACGTTACTAAAATAAGGGTAAATGGTCTTGGAAAAGAAATTAAAACTGACATTAAATAAATGAAAACTTAGGCAAAAACTTGAAAGTAGCGGCGAATGCGATGAAAAGCAGAGAAATAAGGATATAAGCTACTCAATTTTGCTAAGGAGACGATTGAAGAAAGACTCGAGAAAGTTGTTAAAAAGCTCGATGATTGGTAATTGTCGATTTTCTAAGAGAAATATTAAAGGGGAAGATGAAGACAACCCCTTCCTTTCATAGATTTTGGTCTCCGACCTCGACTGTTAGACTTTGTGAGCGAGAAACGATCTGGATCGTAGGATATTACTTGAGTGCGTCGTCAAATCAAACGTTGAATTATCGAAACCGTCTCGAGACATGAATCATCATAACCAATGAGAGCATTCAAGTAATTAAACCTAAAAATTGGAGATCTTGGAATGGCATTAAAATTGGTTTTGAAATCTATTTACTCATATTCACGTGCTAGTGTAACTCCTATCATTTATACATGCATATGCTAATGTGAAACTTAGATTTAGAGTAAAACTAGATAAATTATCATATTCTCATGTATTGTTTGTATGAATGGATGTATATTAATGGTATTCCATGATTGTATGTTGTGTTTTGATGTTGTTTGTTAGTGTTTTGGATGTTAGGTAGGTAGGTTGAGAGATTGGGCAAATCGAAGGCAAAACTGGTTGAAATTGGACAAAACTTGGAAGGCACATTCTAGAGCATAGGAAGAGCTCGTAATCCAAATCGCAACTCCAAATTCGTCAAGTATAGAGGTTGGTACCGATCTCTCTATGTTGGCCCATGTCGACAGCGACTTGGGGAGGGAGAGATGTTAGCTAGTAGAGGTTTCCTAATGTGATGGATTGGAGATTAGCTAAGTGCTTGAGGCTATGACAACTTTTTTCTAGGATTCGAAGTAGTGTGCTTTGAAGGCATGATGACTTTATTTGGAACAGAGAGGTTTGGGTCAAAGCATATGGGCAAGAAGCACGAGAAGCAAGGAATGGGATGGGAAGAGACTTGGTTACTAGTTGGCTAAGTATAGAGGTCGATACCAAGTTTAGAGGTATGTACCGAGCTCTCCTGCTTGGTCCTATGGAGATGGAACTCCTGGGGGTTGGTATAGGGGTTCGACAGGTTGTGATGGAGATGTTGGCTCGTTCGCATGATGACTGATGGCGATGTAATAGCATGATGAAGTTAGAGTCTTCAAATGGTAACTCGACATTGAATGGAGTTAGGTTTCGAAGATGACGACTCAATGTTCAAAGGAGTCGTACAATGGGAAATGTAGAATGGCTCCTCGAAGGTGACGACTCGATGTTGAAAGGAGCCGTTGAGTAGAGAAATGTAGAATGGATCCTCCAGGATAATGGAAGTTAGATAGAGAAAAAGAAGGGCTCAGATACGTGTACTAAGGGATCATTGATACTTGAAGTGTTTTCTGTTGTACTCAAAGTAGGGGTATCGTGAGGACGCTCATGGGTATGTTGAAAGTTGCTCCGGATTGGCTGAATGGATCTGTGTATCGTGGACCGGTTGAATGGGTCTAATGCCAGCTTCAGGCTAAAGAGAGTACACTAAAAACTGGGATTTCCATTAGTCCTCGGCGGTAGAAAGGTCAAATGAGTTATCATATATCCAAAGTACATTGAGTGATAGTGAGGATTGTTTGATGGATGCTATGGCTGCTTTGATTTTCTTTCCCCATAGTCTATCACTCTAGGGTTGTCATTGGAGATAGGAATATCTGGATACCCTTTATGGTACTTAGTTATATTACACTTTATGACACTTAGAGTATTTATGTGCTAACTCTTTGGTTGCAGGGACAGGTCAGCTGTGATTCGTATACTTTGTTCCTTACTATATCGACTTGTATAGTATTTTGAGATTCATTTACCGCTCACACCAGACTGTTGTCTAACTCAAGGTTTTATGCTTTGCTTCTTATTATCCAACGTGCTCTTAAATGAGTAGACTAGATAGCAGGTCTAGGTGTGATGCAATAGTTGTGCAAAGGATGAGCTGGAAGGAGCTAACTCATATTATATATGGATTTCTATGCTTATTCCGTTATGCAACACTGTGGAGTCTTGGCAATGCTTGCTTATTATCATTTGTATGAGACAGTTAAATGAGTTTACTTTCATTGTATAAACTCTATTTCATGATGTATAACTTTGTGTATCTGTACTCTGATATTTGGATCACTTAGTTATTACTACCTCTTCTGTTTTATATCTGTGATATTATATTTTATTCCATACGTCGTGAGATATACTACAGATTCTATGATGTTTTGTTGCATTTTAAACCTTGATGATTGCTCTACATCGATCAGCACGACAGCAGCGCACTATCTTATGTATATTGGGTGCCGGTGGTGTAGGGTGGTCGTCACACCCGGTCACTAGAAACAAATTGCGACCTGAAGCTTCCCTTGTGGCCTCATGATGTCGCACTCTCCAAGGGATGACCAAAGCTCATGCCAATGGTATCGGAAGGTGCATGCCGCAAGGAGAAGTGCAACAGCAATCTCCATTTCTCACCACACCCCCTAAATCGCCGACTTACCCAAGTCCTAGCCGCTGTAAGGAAAGGTCGAGCTACCCCATGCACTGACACATCCCTAAAACCCCATATAGATTTGATTTCCATCACGCTACGAGTCCAGTGGATCCAACTACGGCCTCTCACATCGCCCGTAGCTCTTGATTTAATTAGGGAAAGGGAGGCAGCTATTTTTGATTTACTGGAGGAGGAGAAAAGTCGAGAAGAGAAATCCTCCTGAAATATCTTATGAGGAATATCTGAATATATAATAAAATATATATTTCATTTAATTTCTCAAATAAATCGTCACATGTTATAAGCTTATACGATCACACATTACATCGAATGCTATGAAACTCGCCGGTGCACATCGTCTTATTTTTTCTGTCCCGATAGTATAAATTTTGTCTCAATCTGAAACAACACTCCGGGATGATAATTTCATGCATTTCGAGATTGTTTTGGCCATTGGATTGCCCGGTTCCCAAATTTATCCAACCTTATGTCTCGTAACAAAGTCCTCATCTCAGAATCGCAAGCTGTCAATTGAGATCCCACTGGACTCGACTACATACATATTTTTCAAAATAAGTGTAACAATATATAAATCGTAAAAATATGGTAACTCTAAATATAGCGATATATATACTCATTATAATTAGCAACATCGATCTTGACTCAACGGAAGTGCTCTCGAGTCCTAACTCGTCCGTATGTGAAAAGTCAGATTTTGGACCTTCAAATAATTAACAATTTGATATTTAAATTAATTATATAGATTAGTCATAAAAATGCGGGTTGTTACACTTCTTATGTAATACTTAAACATAAATGGACGCCCTGGGTCATGTAAATTATAAATGAAGTTAATTGCTTATGAACACCATACAATAGCAATGTAATTCATTCATTAGACTTTGATCCACTCATTTTCTTCCTCTTGTATACTCACTACAAGAGAACATGTCGATAAGTGATTTGGTCTAGACGTAGTATGTGGAGGAGGAGACTAGGTGCCCATAAATATATTATTTATAGTTACTCCCCATTTACTATTTATTTTATTATTAGTCAGATGCCATATTGTATTTGGAAACCATAATATGTAAGTTATTGTATGGAATACGTATTATTGAGACTATTATCTGATCTGGATTATTTTCAGTATTTATATTTTCTTTCCTTCCGTTGTGAGATCTGAAAGTGTAGAATGGTTTAAATTTTATATTAGTCTTTATATCATTAATATTCTAAAACCCCGATGACTCGTACTTCTTGGTACGATGCGGGTTCGAAATTCATTTTAGGCATTGAATAGTGTGTCCAAAGGGCGGGTTGTCATAGTTGGTATTAGAGATTAGGTTTAGGGATTAGTGGTGCGTATTCAGAGAATGTACTTATATATTTTCGAAAAAAAATTATTATGTATATATAAGTATAACGCGAACACGCCCTTATAATTCTAGTAGCACTTAAACACTATTTGAGGAAAGTTGCTTATAATTCATATTTACAGATAAGTGAGAATGAGCAATCAGATTGGAAATAATTCTAGTAAGGCATTTGAGCCCTGCACGTGAATATTGCTACATGGTTCCACTAGTATCTTCAGGCAAGAAGCCAGACTGAACTCAACCCTAATGGAGGACCCACGGTGCAAGCGCAAGTTGCAGCCCCAGCTCCTCCGTCTACTTTGGATTTTCCCAAGTTGTGTTAGGATTTCCAAAGTCTAAGTGAGAAGGATTATTATAGGATTGAATCATCTATGGAGACGTGTGCATGGTTGAGGAATTATAAAAGGATTTTTGCTATGATGGATGTGGAGGATGTGGTAAAGAGACAGTTAGCTTTATGACATTTGCAAGGAGAGGCCTTAAACTAGTGGGTGATTGTTACTACTAAGATACATAAGACTGGTATTGCTTAGACCAATTTTAAGAGGTGCTTTAAGACTAAGTTTATTCCTAAGGCAAAATGGGAAGTGGAGCTAGAAAAGTTCATTCATTTGGAGCAAGGTGACCGCAGTGTCAAGGAGTATGTGAATGAGTTTAACCAACTAGCGAAGTATGGTTTAGACCTTCTCAATATGCCAGCAAAGAAGGCAATGAAGTTTGCTAAGGGATTGAATCTATAACGATCCGGAAATTTTGACGATTTTAATAACGTAATTAACTAAATTTTTCATGAAAATAAACAATTAGAAATTTTGCAATGATTTGATATTTGATATACGTCTATTGAAGCATAGCAATTGGCAGATTTTCATATGAAAATTTGAAAGTTAGTTCTGTTGTGTAATTTATAATTTCAATTTAAATCAGTTGAAATTTGATGGAAATAAAATATTTTTGAAATCTGAATATTTTTACATAATAAAAATGTAAACCATTTTTTGAGTGAGACGTCATATTTCATTTTGACAAATTTGGACTGCTCTAACTCCGTTTATCTTATTTTCGACATTTTAGCAGCATATTTGGCAACGAAAATTGAGTTTTGATAGCTTGGTCGTATCGCTCATATCTG
This sequence comes from Allium fistulosum, assembly GCA_030737815.1. Lineage (NCBI taxonomy): Eukaryota > Viridiplantae > Streptophyta > Magnoliopsida > Asparagales > Amaryllidaceae > Allium > Allium fistulosum. The sequence continues at coordinate 643,513,495 of CM060901.1, forward strand.
TGTACCATTCTGTTCGTCTCATTGTACCGATCTCCGCAGTATACTCATTTGTGCATTTCGGAGTCCGGTACGGGGCGAAATCCGTGAAACGGTTAGCCGTATCGGTACCCATTTTGAGTCTATAAGTGTTCTGTGACCTTCCATTTGTCCACCGGTTGAAAAACGAATGGTCACTACCTTTTTATATTCCCAGAAATTTATATTTCTGGTTCCACTCTCGTTCTCTTCCCTCTGTTCATTTTCCATTTTGTTCTATGCTCATAAAAAAAAGGAAAGCAAAGCTTATATATATTTTCTGAAATAAGCTTGCTTATCTCCTTCAAACAATCTCCACCTTCCCTCTACCCATTCGACCACAGCGCACCAACCCTTCTCCATAGCAATCGGCGTCTCTTTCTTTTGCAAACATCAGCACGTTCTTCTCTGCCTGGTTTGACTCCATGCCGACAACCCTTCATCCTCTCCGATCGAACACAACATCCGCGACCAAACCCGAGGCAGCCGTCCACATCCTTGCTCCACCCGCCACCTGAACAGCTTTTCGCCTCCGCAGCCACACACCACCATTTCCCACCGACCTCCCTTTCTTCCACCACCATCACCGCTCCTCCGCTCACTGACTAGTCCATCGACAACTTCCAGACCCTCCACCTTCCATATCCACCCAGGCACTCCTCTAATCCCTTCACTTCCCTGGTCGTACAGCCAGCACGTACACCACCCTCCGTCGAACAGAACCCAGCTCCGCCTCTCTTTCCACCAACCACGCGACAGCCATGCTCCCTCTCCACCTAACATCTGCCTACATCTCCAAGCAAGTAGTCATCCCACTCCTCCTTCCCACGTTAGCTCCGCCCAGTAAGCCTCGACGGCACCCCAGTCCCACCACCGAGACCCATCACCCCACTCCTCAACCGATCACGCCTCACTATCTCCGCCCACTGTCTCTCCACCGAAACACACAAGTAGCACGGATCCAAGCATAACAGCCTGCTTCGTCTCCCTCTAACAATGCTCGGCCTTGCACACAACCCCGACCAATCCTCCCTTCGCAACCTCCACAGCCCGACCCTATAACCCACCACCTGACATCATCAACCCATCCTCCAACCACATGGCCGTGCTTCTACTCCTCTCAGGCCTTGTGTGCTCAAATTTAAGTTATTTCATACATATGTTTCTCATATATATATATATATATATTTCATGTTCAGACTTGTCATTTGCTTTTGTATTAGTGACTTCTATGTACTTGGATTTTCTGTTGTATTTTTTTCAGACTTTGATGTTTATATAGTAGCTTCATGAACTACTATTTATCTATTCTGCTACTTATTGTTGTATTACTCCGTGTCTATGATTCTGTGATTGATTTATTTACTATATATGCTAAGTTTTGCCACATATAAATTAATAATCTGTTGTTTTGAGCAATTCAAGTCAGACATGTGTGGATGATTGTCGATTTGAATGGTTCAAAATTCCAGGTCGTTACAGAATCTTTCTTTGAAAGGTATTTCTTTGAGCCATGTACCTACTGTACCTACTTTTAAGAGCTCGGTTGAGATGGCATTGTTAGATTCAATTGGAAAGGAGGAATCTTAGAAAGTAGAGGTGAAGTCGGTTCAACAAGAGCACCATGGAAGCTTAGGGAAAGATAAAGAAGCCAAAGTTTAAGTGTAAGAAGTGTCAAGGTAGGGAGCCATCTGGCAAGGGATTGCAGGGCAGGCATTGCGAAGATCAAATGCTACATTTGTCAACCATTTTGGGCACATGAAGAGAGAGTGTTCGAATGCACCAAAGACTTCTACCTAGGTGGTTCCAACATATGCAATAGATGTTATTCCTAGCTCGAGCGCTGCTCAAGCTATGGATAAGTTAACTCTTTCTGATTTATCTAATCGTACTTTATTTGACACTAAAAGCATCACACTCATTTATTTATAGTAGACTAGCAGATGAATTGTACTTAGAAACTAGTCTAACTGCAGACTCCGTAGTAATATCGAACTCCGTTGGAGGGTCGACTCATTTGTCCATGATTTATAAGGGTTTGGAGTTGTATATTTTGGGCGTCAAATTTGATTGCGATGCTTTTGTTTTAGGATTTTACGGGCTTGGTTTAATTTTGAGAATGAACTGGATAATGATGTATGGAGCAGTGCTAGATTATAATAGGAAGGTGATTTGAATAGGTACTTGTACATTGGGCGTAGTCTAGAGGTTTACTATGACCCCAAGGGTTCGGTTATCTTGAGTTACCTATATTCTTTAAACCCGTCACATGATTAGTTAGCTTCAGTGTCGGTAGTTCATGACTACCCAGATGTTATTTTCAAATTTTCTTGTTTTCTTCTTATCTTGAAGAGAATGCTAGACCAGTTACCTTATCTCTTAGGCATATGGCTCCTAGAGAAAGATGCAAGCTAAATAAGCAAGTGAATGAGTTATTGGAGAAGAGCTTTATTCGAAGAAGTATTTTAAAGTGTGGAACACCAGTTGTATTTGCTACTAAAGCAGATAGCTCTTTAAGGCTTTGCATCGATTATCATGAGCTAAATAAGCCGACAAAGAAGAATCGTTATCCACGGCCCTATATAGACGATCTCTTTGATCTATTAGTTGGAGCAAAAGTATTTCCTTTGCTTGACTTGGCTACCAGATTCCATTAGTTGGTTGTAGCTGAGTATAGTATTCAGAAAACTGCTTTTTGTGCACTCGGTAGACTTTATGAGTGATTGGTCATGCTATTTGGATTGACCAATGCACTAGCATATTTTGTTGACCTCATGAATCGAATTTTTAGAGGGTTGCCACAAAGACAACTTAGCTTTCATAAAATTGAAGGCTCCAACTCTTATGTAGAAAGAAGTGACCAAGCGACTATATGAAGCAATGAACTGATGTTTTTGGAATAGATGCGACGCATCAAAATGATACTTGATCGATTGACGACTTCTTTACAAATAGTATCTGATCGCTTATCTCGATTATAAACATGTTTTATTTTCACGAAAGCATACTTTGAAGGCAAGTGTTATCCAACATTTAAACCAAGCAACATCTCGGTGGATCTGGACTTCAGATGATGAAGAGAAGGCCAAGAAGCTTAAGAGATGTCAGGAATGATGAAAAAATAGAGCATAAGAAGTTTGGAAAATATTTGCACAAAGCAAATCATGTCGGCACCGACATGATTGATCATGTTGGTACTGAGTCGTTCGCTGAGGTGAGACCTATATTAAATTATGGATGAAGTTGCTTTGTACTTTGAAGAAAAATACAAAGACTCGAATATGACAAATCATGTCAGTTACAACAATTGGACCAGAGAATGCGATTGCATCATAAGGTTGCAGTTGAACAGATCGAGGAGGGGATCCGGAGTCCCAGAATTCATTACTGCTTCTAAATGCGGTATTTCCGATTATTTGAGGGTGTTTTGGCTCGCAATAGACGGTCCTGATCGAGCAAGACGTAGTCCTATCTAAGAAAGTCTCTCTGAAGTCTTTTTCAAATCCAAAAATTCAGTATCTTCACACGAATTAGTGAATTAGGCAAGGTTCTTTTGTGCGGAATAAGAAAGAGTGGGTCAAGTCAATCTCTAACCCTACCCGATTCTTTCTTTCCCGGAAGAACTGATTTGGCGGGACAATTTTTTAAACAAAGATAAGAAGGTTGAAGACTTAAACAAGTATGAAGAAAAGACGAAGATTCAAATTCAACAAACATGTCAGTGCCAACGTGATTATGCTGGTACCGACTTGTTGTGGATGTCGAGTTTTACTCATTCTTCGCCCTTGAAACCTTGGATATGATATTTTACCCGTTCTTCCGTGAGCTAGCAATTTTGCAGGATGAATTCGACTATAAATATCCACCCTTTGAGAGCAAAAAAAGGCACTTGACTTTTGGAGTCTTTATCTCGTTTTTTGCCACGAAGTGCCGTTGAACTCAAATTTCAACAGATTTATGGATCGGAGAACTTTGTAATTTACTTGTTTAAAAACAATGAAATAAAGTTAATAGTGGACGTAGGAAATCGAATTGAGGTCAAACCACTTTAAAAATCTCATCCTTTTGCTTTCTATTTTCGTTTATGTTAAATTCATCATGTTTTTCTTTGATTTGGGGGGTGTATCAATTTTTGGTGCAACTACAAGAAGACATAATGGACGTAAATCTTTTCTAGGTCGAACCACTCTACATTTCATGATGTTTATTTACATGCTTCATATTTTACTAATTTGTTCCTCACTTTACATTTCTAATAATTAGTGTGTAATCTTCATAATAAATCCACATTAATCACTATTTTAGAGTTGGATAGGAATGCAATAAACAAAAAGTAATAAGTAAATTCGTCGTAAAAATGTAGGATACAATTATATCAACCAAATTTGCATAAAAAGACACTACTATGAATATTACTAATTTATAAGATTTGTATAAATACAACATGTTATTTAATTGCGTATTGCATGACGAATTTGCAAAAAGGAATATAGGGACACATTCCTATTTTCAAACTTATTCCACTTCCGCCCCTTTCAAAACAGGTTTCGTGAAGCACCCGTACAATTATTTTTATTGAAAATTTATAGTGTTTTTTGCAAATACTTGTAGTTTTTCTACAAATATTTGGTGTAAATATTTATCGTTTTTATCGCATATATTTGAAAAGAAAATTGTAATTTTTTTGAAACAATTGCAGGGTATTTTCATGAAACGCATGTTTAGAAAGGGGCGAAAGTACACTTTGGAACTTGTATAAGAGCGTTTGACGAAAAGAAAATAATTAAATTTAAAAGTTTAAAGTAACATACGTTGTGAAAGTGTAATACACAAAAAACCCAATTAATCCGAAATAAGTATCATGTATTAAGATTATAATCTATATCATTTCATATAATGATATAATGCAATGATTTAATGAAAAATAACAACCTAAAGGTGCAGTATACATCGAAACACTACTAAAGAATGCAAAATAAATTTTCATTTCACATTTTTGATGATAATTTAAGGTCAATTTACATATTGACAAAAAGAATGCAAAATAATTTATTATTTTATGTTTTTATGACCAATTTAGGGTCAATTTACGTATTGATAAATAATCAGGTGAATGGAGAACAAATGATAAAAGGCTAAATCTATTAATATCCTAATTTTTTTTTCTTTTCCATACTAAAAATATTAATTTCAAAATTACTCTTCAACATCAACATAGCAGTCTAGATGTTTTTTCTTTTCTCCTTCTCCCCCTCTTTCCACCTCCTCGGTTCTTTAATATCAAATTAAAAGGTTGATGATAACCACATATTTATATCTATTTCACACTAAGCCAATTCGATTAACAAAAATTATAGAAGATTTTAATCGAACTTAGCAAGTTCCAAATAAATTCAGCAAGTTCCAACTACATTTTAACTAATTTCATAAAGAATGTAACCATAATCTTTATATAAAGAACAAATATACATTTTAAAAAATGCTTATTTAGAGTAAGTTTTTCTTTATTGGTTTGTTTTTTTTACAAATATTGATGATAAAAATTATAAACTACATGCCATGGTTTTAGGTTTCATGAGTTTAACAATTTAAGAAGACGGAGAGTAGAAAGTGAATGAGGAAAAGAGTAGAAATAAAAAAGGTAAAATTATATAACATAGAGTAAGAAAAGAAGTACATGAGATGTAATTTTTTTAACAAAACCGGATGCCAAAGGAAAATTAGGAGGTACCCGTAGATTTGGCTATAATATAATCTCTCTTATTTTTGATTAGTCTGAATTTTAACTTCTAGCTCTACAGTGAACTACAATGAATATGCTGCAGAAAACACAACATATTTACGCAACTATGTGAACCAAAATATCAACATGTGGATTGTGGCCTAACACAACATTTAATACCAAAACGAACCATATCCCACAAGCCACATATAAACGGTCTGCGCCACTCATCTCCTTCAACATTCCCTTATCAAAACCACCCCTTCCTATATTTCACCAAAAATCGAAGAGAAAAATAATAGAAGAAACAGAAGCCATGGCATCTTGCAAGATAAGCAGCAGCAGCAGAAGCAACACTCAGTTTCTCATCAAATCAATGGCTGCCAAGAAAGCAGTAGCCACCAAAAAGGTAAGCAAACTCCATGCAGCTTACAATGCACATTTGAATTAAAACTTCATTTTATCGTTTACCATTTTGTTTGTTGTTTCTACCCGAAGGGTTCAGTAGTGATCCCAGTAGGCAAACCAAGCCCGACGTCAAACAACGGAGCATCGCGGCCAGTAAAACTGCTATCGAACGTGGAAAAGCTGCGCCTTCTAACAAAGGCTGAAAAGGCCGGGCTTCTGTCTGCAGCGGAGAAGTTTGGGCTGTCGCTGTCCACCGTAGAGAAACTTGGCCTGCTGTCCAAGGCCGAAGAGCTTGGTGTGCTGTCTGCCGCCACGGACCCGGAGACACCCTCGGCCCTTCTAGGGCTCAGCCTCGTCCTGCTGCTTGTGGGGCCCGCTTGCGTGTTTGTCGTGCCCGAAGATAACGTGGCCGAGGTTGCGGTGCAGGCCGTGGTTGCTTTGGTTTGTGCTTTTGGTGGGTCTGCTGCTTTTGCTGCTTCCACTTTTGTTTCCAACTTGCAAAGATGATAAGGATGTTGTTTGTGGATTTGTGTTCCGTTTCATTTGTTTGTAATTGTTTTGCAGTTGTAAACCTGTAGTACAAAATGAATCCATATGAATTTTGAACACTGTTGCAAAAGGAGGGTAATTTTAAAGAGGGATGGTACCGGTCTCACGGGCTACACTGAATAGGTCCAGGCTAATAGATCATAAATCAACAATAGTCGGAATCCTGATGTACTTTAAGGAAGAAGCACTTGCTAAAATGAACCAATTTCGCTAAAATATACCAGAATCAAGAAGATAATTGAATTTATGACTCAATAGTCGGAATCTATACAATGTAGAAGAACGCTAAAAATACTCACTCATAGTCGACTGTAAAGCGCACTTGCCTTTGCTATTGGTCAAGATGATACAAATGGAACCCACTTGCACTTTGAAAATTAATAAAATATAAAACTGTCCCTGAATTCAGTCAATTATTTAACAAGAAAAAATGACACTCGAGCTTAAGCGAGTATCTGTAGCATATTTTTACAATGTATTCATGCTCTACAAAAATGCAGAGCAGGAAAATCATCTCATAGTAGATATTGAAATAAGTTAACACTTTGTGTAAATTGGCATTTCAAAAACAATTCAAGGAGGAGGAACATCAAGCACGAATATCTTCACCATAAACAAGAGATCAATTTGAGCATATCAGCGGAGCGGTTCGGATTGAGCAAGCAACATCACATTGAGATAAAACTATGATTTTTGTTGTTTGTAGATCATTGAAACGAAATGTTTGTGTGATTGAGTCGCGTACTTTGTCTTTAAGGCATTTCACCACTCTGCCAAAGTTGTGCAAGACAATCAGTGTGCAGCGCTACCTTTAGGATAAAACATTATCAACACAAAAATAACGATGGTTCGTTGCATCGAAGACCGTCAACTCGCTAGCATCCTCATTTTAATTTTAGAATTTTTGCTCGAGTACAAAACAGTAATGGTAGAGAAAGAAAAAAGAAAGATGATTATGTTGTGTTCTGTCTCAATCTGTTTACCCATTAGTTAAATATACGGGATATTTCAAATGAAAATATAAAATGACGGAACAAGTTTCTGTTGTTGTGCGTGGAGTATTGAACGGGTCTAGTTTTACCAAGTCAGATAAAATACCATTTGTAATGTTATCAATTTTTCGAAAAAAATACGATCGAAGCTAATCGGTCGGCGCGCGCATGTGTGATGGTCACGCATTACTCAACCCAAAAAAAAACATTGGATGTCCAAATAGCTTAGTATTCCTTAAGTGAATACTTTATTTAAATAAGATTCTTCAATAGTTCCATACAACATGGGACTATCCACAAATAGGATCATCAATACACTATTCTTATATTTTTAATAATTAATTTCTTTTAAAAAATTCCAACAATTTTCGGACAATCGCATTGATGAATTCATAATATCACAAACCCGTGCGCATTTCAATTCAACAATAACATGATTCAACATATGCAAAACCACATTAATCATTGATGTGGTTTACAAACAAGCCACATCATATGGCAATGGTCTTTTTGTGAACACGCCTTGTAGGGTGGTTTGCATCAGAACCACACCTCCTAGGAGCGTGGTTTGCTATTGAACCACACTATAGGGTGGTGTGGTTCATAGACTTGCAGATCACGAAGCCTTGTACCATGGTTCTTACAAATACCATGCTACCTGATAGTATAGTATGTAAAAAGTCCAAACTCCCCTTTGGGGTGGTAGTCGTCATATTGAATCGCGTTTGGTCTCCTTTCGTGCTCTGTATCGATAACTAATGGTATTTTTGCATAAAATGGGATGAAAAAGGAAACTTGTATGGTATAAACTTTCGTCAAGGTGTTAGCAGAACCAATATAAAAAATTTCCTGGTCAGATACTCTTAATAATAGTTCATCTTATCACAACATGAAAATAATAAATGTTATCATGACAAATGAATGATGTCACCATGAAGAAAGAGAAGACGAGTGTTTTCTCAATCATTTCTAAGTTTATTTCCCTTTGTGGGACGTATTGTACTTAGACAACTAATGAGATGATAAAGAGGTTTGCCTTGTTGATGCCTAGTTCTACCAGAAGCACAAATTCGCTTATTCCACATCTGACACACCAGCATGGATGAGCAATTAAGTGTATAAATAATAATTATAAATGGTAAATAATGGTATTGGTAGTTCTTAAGTATTTTTAAAGTATACATGTAAAAAAGGAAATAACATCAATAACATATACCCTTCTTTGATGGAGCACCACCCCACACAATACTAAGCGTTGCTACACAGTAGACCATGTAGTCGACGGCAGTTTGCAGAGTTTAGTGATGGAAACTTGTTTGGCAAAGACGTTGTATGTGAAGAAAATAGTGAGACTCCACGACACATCGAGATGTATTCACAAGTGGATTTTGGGGAAGTTTACAAACTACTTTGGCACCAATGTAACTCTCCGTAAAATTGGAATAAGTAAATAAGTTAAGGTAAAATGACAATTTTATTAAAAATGGTAAAATTGGAATTTTTACAATTAAAAGAATTAAACGACGAAACTTGTACCATTGCGTAGAGCATATTTTTCTAGTCAAGTTTCATTATAATAATCTTGAAATCAAAAGCATAGATTATAAGATATAATTAATTGATAATTGAGTCTTGAGTTGGGTTGGTTTGGTCGTATGACCTCTTAGTACTAAACATGGTACTTATAATTGTTTTCTAATTCAGAAAGAAAATACGTACAATTCCTTTCTTCATCTCCTTCTTTTAAACGAAAACCTAACCAAAACCTAGATTTATAAATCTAAAGTGAATTCTAGGTCAATTTTAAAAAAATTGGATACTAAAAGAATTGAGATGAGAATTCACTACATCAGAAAAGACCTTTCCTAGCGTTGAAAAAACGCTGCTAAAACTTTTAGTAGCGTTTCGGTACACGCTGAGACATGACATGCTACTAAAAGTCTGAAAGTTTTAGTGCATTGTGGTATACGCTACTAAAAGCATACATATTGTAGCGTTTCTGAAACCCTACAAAAGTTTTCTTTGGCAGCGTCTTCAAAATGCAACCAAAGTGCTACCTGCAACATTTTTCTTTTCTGTAGCATTTTTACTATGCTACTATATATTTTTCGTTGCATTTTATTTCCGCTACAGTATTTTTTTTAAATTGCTTTTTTCCGTAGTACTTTTGAAATGCTACTAAAACATATTGATTGATGCAAAGCACATTTTAATCACCGCTGTTTACTGTTAATGGCTTGTATCATTTCCGATAATCACTTATATATAATAGCCATATTAAAACCAATAATCAATCACATAATTATAATTTTCAAACAAACATCCATAATCACCATATTCAAATAATTGAAAAAACACGTTAATCGCATAATCAAGTATAATATCTATTATCATTTCAATAATAGTATTTCAACAAAATAAGTGAATCCACATACCATAATTGTTTACAAATAAGTCTACACAACTAGTAGGAACAAAATATTATAATATATAACAGCTAAAGTCTTGATCATGGCTTAATTACCGACAATTCTTTGATGCGGCTGTTCTTCACTTCGGAAATGTTAATTACATATACACAAGTATAACGCTCAAAAGTTAGAATTACATAAAGTCCTGATAATTTACTATACATGTTGCATTTACCATGATATCTTAAAAGAAGCAGTCGACAAGTTTAACTATTCGAAACAATGTTCATCATGAAAGAACAAATATTCATCAAGTTGACTACTTATAAATCGCCACAACTTATAAACAGAACAACTTGATTAAAAGTCCATATAACAAAAGCAAACAATTCAGACATCTAAAGCTTGCCTTTTAATGCTTTTCAATAAAAAGGATGTTGGAGCTAGAACTGGAACTATAATCAACTATTCTGCTTACTAGTAGGCATCAGATTCAAATCTTTGTTGTTTACATTATCTAATAATAATATTAATAAGTATCATTATACTGACAAATATATACTAGGAATATGAACATTATCTCTCAAAAGTGATATTACATGTTGCTCTTATCCTTCATATATGCATCAATTTGCTGCATTAATTTGCAGCCTTTTCCATATGTTCATCTGAACTATTCAATCATTCAACAAATCAAATTTGAATTCTAAAGCAAGTAGCTTAACGCAAATACAGTTCACGTTTCTATTTCTATAGCATAAAAGCCATTGTGTCAAATATTTCACAGCATATATATAATTGAATATATGAAATAGAAGCCTCTTGTTTGTTTTAGTGCCATGCATTTGGCATCTTTAAGCTTCTATATCACACTTTATCACACGTTAATCTCAATATGTATTGGTGTGGTAGGCTCTGAAACACTTACTTATGTTTCAATCAGAATCAAAGACAGCCAAAACTAAAAATATCATGAAACCAATTGTAACAGAATCTACCTTGTAGGAAAACAAATGGTGAAAATTGTTTTTATTATTAGTTCAAACTACCTTATTGATTTTGTAAATACCAGTAGCAGTAGATGTAAGTTCATGTCTAAATGTCTAGAAGAAATGAAGCATTCAGAATACTTCATTATTTCCAACCTGTTACTGTACCAATAGAGTAACAATAGAACTGTTACTTGATCATGTCTGTAATTTATTACTGTCAGCATTCTGAATACTTGATTACATTCAGAATGTATGTAAAACTCTTCCTGCTACTTGATCATGTCTAAATGTCTAACACTTAATCTGGATAATTCTATCTCATGATTGATGGACAGAATATAGTTCATCTAAGTAGACCTAAATAGTAATGTGGTTATGATATATTGGTTGACCTACCAATGCTTTCAATGAAATTGGCAAGCACCATTATTTCAGTGATTAAGTGATTCGACTTTGGTGCGAGAGGTCACAAGTTCGAAACTTGCGTAGCGTGATTCGAACATTTATTGACACATGATTTGTGGTTTGTTGTCCTGGTGACATGTTGTATCTAAGCACCATTTCAAAAAAATGCTTTCAATGAAATCAAATTACTAAATGCCTATCAAAGTTGGTTGACCAATTAATGTTTTAAATGCATCAGAATACTTCTAAATCCTCCGGCTTTTCAGTGTCTTAAATGATATCAAATTATATATAACTAGTGTGTAACCCGTGCGTTGCACACGGTATGTTGTAGAAAACTAATATTATAAATGTTTTTTAAATATATAATTTTTCATGCTATATCCGATGAATTTTGTTAGGATAAATGACTTGTAAATTTAAATTACTATATTTATAACTGTGTATTTTTGTTATGAGATTCGTATATTTCTATATTTGAATAAAAATTAATTTATCATTTTTGTTGATAAAAATGAGTTATATGCTGATTTATTATTTTTTACGATTCATTATTTATCAGTCAAATAAATGAAAATAAGTATTCTTAATAAATTTTCAAATTAATATTTTTATCAAATTTCATAAATAAATATTCAAGTACATATATTTTGAAATTGATATTTAGATTTTGATACATTTAATTAAAAGATAAATGATGTATACATTAAATTTTAAGTATTACTTGAGAGAATGACGACAAATACCTAAAAATAGAAGTGTAATATCAAAGACTCAATGTATTTATATGTATTTATAGTTCATGTAGCACATATTTATCAAAATAATTATATGATATTATCAAGGTGATAAAAAATATTTATTTAACTACTAAAAGAAGTATTAAATGAAAATAGAACTTGAAACGTTACAAATCACATTGTCATTTTAATTATATAAAAAAATGATTTTTAATCCATTGTTTCATACCTTACTATTTTTATTTTATAATAAAACTTTTCAAAAAATATTAAATTTATGTAAAAAAAGATGATAAAATATGAAAGAAAAATATTTATAAGCAAAATATAGTATAATTTTTGTCCATTGATTAACTCAGATTAAGGGTATAAATAATTAAAATGTAATTTTTTGTACAAAAAACGTACTAATTGAAAATATTATTCTTTTTTCAATATTACAATATACAAACATTCATCACTTATCGATAATTTTAATGTTATTCTTCACAAAATATAATTTAATAATGATAAAAAGTCCATTTGACATATCAATTTTATGAAGGAAAAACGTTATATATGTTTGTAATGATGTACCAATTTCGAAAAAAAATATTTGTATATATTTGTTTGTAATGAAATAACGACTTTAGGAAGAAAAAATCATGTATATATTTCTTTGTATTAAATAACTAATTTTAGAAAGAAAGAAATTTTATGAACATAAACGTAGAAAAATGTAAAGTATCAAAGATAATTATGTATATAATTGTGAAAATATTAGATTATGTGGACTTGAATGAAAATATAGTTTTACCATTTATGCCAGTACAAATACGGTATACACATTGAATCATCATTTTTTTGTGATTTATTAGATTAATAAATAAATATTTGTTAATTGGATTTAGTTAAAAAAATTAAATTCAAGATCAATTAATAAATTAAAATATATAGAGTTGAATGTAAAATAATATAAAAAAACTTAGGAGAAATTGGCAAATAATTGTAAAAATTATTGAACGTTGGCATTTAAATGCAAAATGGTAGGAGAGAATATTAGTAAAAAAATGTAATAGTTTGTATATAATTGCGGAAATTTAAAACTATCGGGACTTGAATGAAAAATTAGTTTTACCATTTTTGTCAATATGAATACGGTACACATATTGAATTGTTATTTTTAAAAATTTATTAGATCAACTAATGAATATCCGTTAATTGTATTTATTAAAAAAGCTTAAATTTAAGATCATCTAACCAAATTTAATATATATATGGACTTAAATGCAAAATATCATAGAAAACTTGAAAGAAACTTATAGATGATTATAAAAATTAGTATTAAATTCTAACCATAGAAGAGAGAACCGATAGAAACATCGTAATAATTATAATAACAGTAAATTGATGTGAAAATAAAATATCTAGAGAGAATTAAGGAGAGAGGAGAAAATTCCTAGAATTAATAAGAGAGCTTTAAATTCTTCCGCTTTACTATTATTTAATAGATTTCTACCATGTTATAGGGGCAGAACTCAATACTAAATGCATGTGTAATGTCTGGTCTGCTACTTTGAAATTAGTTGTATCTAATAAAACAGATAAAATATTTGTATTTGTAAGCTACATAATAATGCAACCATGGATACACATAGTAGTCAATAATCAAATAACCAGATTTAAACTAGTTAAAGATGAAACATTGAATATGCTTACTATCGTCACCCCTAAACTGAAAGTGATTTTTTATATAATTCGTTGTTTTTCTAAGGTCAAGTTTACTCAAGCAAGCATATCAAGAGCATTCAGTTTTATCCGTGGTAACTAAACATCCACACTACTACATCTAAATCAAACACGAGCAGGTATAGAACATGCCTGCTGGTAACTGCATATGTTAGTAGTTCTTTGAATGATAAAATTCACATTAAGTGCTAGCAGGGGTGTGAATTGACATTACATATCTGAATACTTGATTACACCATGGAGATTTACTGACAGTAATGAATTTAGATAGGTGTTGGAGTTAAGAATGAGAAGATGAAACTAAAAAGTCTAATTTTTGGTTTGGAATATGTTTTTATTATTATTTATGTGTTTGGATAAATTTTAACCAAACAATAGTCGCTGAAATCAATATATGCCACAACTATTTTGGTTTATTTTTAGCCACGTTTTAACTCAAGATGCATCTACAGTATTAAAGAATTAACCATAAAAGTTGTCAATTGAAGAACTAGCATTGTATTTTTCTAAACTAGAATATTACCACAAAAGCCCATAGAAATTTTTTAATACACTGGTCAGATAAATACATATATGAAGATACCTTCCTCTCTATTGTCATAGGACAAGTCGGCCTTTTCATGCTTCAACTAATTAATTAACCTCTGGCATCTGAAATACTTGATCTTAACTTTAACCTCAATCAACATCCTTTGCTTGAAGTTCAGAAATTGAATGAAGCCCACTGGAAGATGAAAGTGAACAGCACAACATATTATGAAATAATTAAGAAATACTATCTAGTCCTCTTAACCTAAAAATTAAAACAAGGTATATTTGACCATGGGATAATTCTCATTGTAGGTAATTCTCAAATTTCTTTACCCTAAGTAGTATAATTATTTTTGAAAAATTGTATTCGTTTTCACAAATAATGCGATGAATAATAATGTGACTTATACTACAATACCAAGTAGTAAAATATTGGACAACGTTGAATTCAATAATCAACGAGGCACTAATCAAATCATCGCATGGATAAAAAGCATAATAGAAAGTCTAGTTGGTATATTTGAGTTCTTCAGTTCCTAGCCATTTAATGTTTTCCTCTAATATTCAGAAAGAAACAAGTTTAAACTAGCATAACTAATATCTGTCCTCCAGTTGTATAAAATGTTTGCCGGAGGATTTTAGGAAAATAAGTCGCACAAGCAAATTTATGGGAAGTTTATCCCTATGAAATTTATATAGCACAATTATTTTACCACGGTAGACTAACAAATATAATAGTAAATAAATAGAATGTACCAATCATAGTACAATTGGTATTTATTATCTTACCTAGGCTTTTACACTTGCAAGAACAAAAATTTCCACACCTGCGGACATTTGAGGAACCATCAGTAACTTCAGTAACCAAATGGGCTTCCATGATGCCTACATATTTTCCTTTCTCAATAATGAAGATCTTAAGAAATAACAGAAGACTGTTTATAGTGTATAGTTATCTCTACATTTCAAACTAATCTCACCGTCATCATCTACTACATGTATAAATTGCCAAGTCCCTCCTCCAACTCCAAAATAGTGCTTCTTTCTAGCCATGTAGACAACCCCAGAAGGTTTGCATAGGCACTGCAGCATAAATTTGACAAACTTAGTAACATTTATATTTGAATTTACAATGTGCAAATCCTTCTGCATAGTTAAAAAATTAGAGTAGTTTGGATTTAAGTTTCTCTTCCATCCAATTAGGATAACAAACTGTTTCTAAACCTTCTTACACATCATAATGAATATGATGAACATTATTTTTCGCTAAACATTAGCTCCTGCAGCAAAATGTCGTTGATATGCCAAAATATTACTCTCCTCTTACTGACAGTATGGTATACATTATTATAACCTTAACAATACCAATATCCCAAATACTGACAGTAAAGAATTTAGACACCATGGAGATTTACTGACAGTATGTATACATTTTTATAACCTTAACAATACTAATATCCCAATATCTCAAATACTGACAGTAATAAATTTGGACAACATGGAGACAACATGGAGATTCACTGATGAAGGTGTTGACAGTAATGAGTTTTTTTTAATTATATAACCATGACAGACATGAGTATCAGAGGCAGTATGTCTGTTTGTTATGAATTAAAACTCAGATAGAAACCCTAGTAATCATTTCTGAAAAAACCTTTCTTTTTTACATTCTAGTTTCCACTTTTTGTATTTGGTTTTCCCTGTTATTAACCCAGATAAAATAAGCTTTGATTTTTCTTAAGTTACAAATATCATTTTCCTTTGGTTCAATCATTGTTTTTTAAACTTGAAAAAAGCGAACATTTTTCCATTTGACGTTGCATCGTCCATGATTACACATAAAATTGTCAAGTTGAGTCCTTCTTTTGATTTCATTTTAAATACAGTTTTAATATATTTTATTATATCAAACACCTTAGTTAAACTTTTATTAAATTTAAATATTTTTTTATAAAACCCAGTTAACTTAGTTAAATTTTTATAAAATTTGGTTAATTTTTATAATAAACTTATTTAATTTTTAAAAACTTATTAACTTAGTTAAATTATAATAAAACTTAGTTAATTTGTATAAATTTATTTAATTTTTATAAACGTGGTTAAATTATATGAAACTTAGTTAATTTTTTAAAAATTAGTTAAATTTTTAGAAAGCTCGGTTAACTTATTTATAACTTTATTTATGTTAACTCAAACTTATAAGTTATCTCAATTGCAACTTATAAATTACCCCAAACTTAAATTAACTTGGTTAATTTTTATAAATTATCTCAAACTTATAAATTTTTCTTAAACTTAGTTAATTTATTATTATTATTATAAACTTAATTAATTTTTATAACTTATTTATTTTCTTATAAAACTTAGTTAACTTAGTTAATTTTTATCAACTTAGTCTCTTAGTTAATTTTTATAAACTTAGTTAATTATTATTGTTGTTGTTGTTATTATTATTAATTATAAAACTTAGTTGACTTTATTAATTTATTATTATTATTATAAACTTAGTTAATTTTTATCAAACTACAGTTTATTATTATTATTATTATTATTATAAACTTAGTTAATTTTTTATCAAACTTAGTTTATTCTTATTAATATTATAAACTTGTTAATTTTTATAATATAAGCTCTCAATCTACTACAGAATAAGCAGGTATAGGTGTGCTCTAATGTGCATACATAATAGGAATCTCTAGGAACAAAATAAGTAGATATAGGTGTTAATCAAATTGTAATATACAATACATATATCAAAATGAATACAAGATGCAATGACATACGTTTCATCATGGTAGAATGTTTGAATATAAAAACTATCGCAAGTGTTATCCTGCCTTTTGGCAAGGCTGTGACTCCAAAAAACTGACTGGAAATCAATGACAAGTCGTCCCGAAGGTCGGTTATACGTAGGCTCACTATGGATATCGATGAATTTTGTCCGAGTCCAGATCAAGCTACAATTGACAAGACATGACAAGAAAAGCCATGAAAGCCAACGTTTCAAATTTCAGGTCAATCGGAGTTTCTATGCTCAAGATATGATCGATGCAATTCAAGCAATCAACTGAAAGGTCTTGTTCGCATCCATCAATCCCCTACTGTTCGTATCCATCAGGCCTCAACAGTTCGTATCCATCAATCATCAACTGTTCGTATCCATCAGGCCTCAACTGTTCGTATCCATCAATCCTCTACTATTCGTATCCATCAATCATCAACTGTTCGTATCATCAATCCTCTACTGTTCGTATCCATCATTCCTCTACTGTTCGTATTCATCATTCCTCTAGTGTTCGTATCCATCAATCATCAACTGTTTGTATCCATCAGGCCTCAACTGTTCGTATCCATCAATCCTCTACTATTCGTATCCATCATTCCTCTGTTGTTCGTATCCATCAAGTGCAACAGCGATCGAGTACGAACAGTGCAACAACGATCGATACGAACAGTGCAACAATGATCGAGTGCGAACAGTGCAACAACGATCGATACGAACAGTTACAAACAGTGCAACAGCGATCGAGTACGAACAGTGCAACATCGATCGAGTATGAACAGTGCAACAGCGATCGAGTGCGAACAGTGCAACAACGATCGAGTGCGAAGGAGACAGCCTTCAAAAAATACGAACTTGCATCGCTCATATCTCACAATCTACAAGTCCAAATGCCAACAAATTTTCACAGGAGCTTGCGTACAACCTAAAGAATGTCCATGATCGATCTCAACTCGATCGGGCAAGATCTTGATCGATACGAAATTCATCCGTATCGATCACGGATCGAGTCAAAATCGCATGGGATCGACCGCGTGGGCCCGTGCACGTGCCAGAAGAGGTCTCCCGAGACCTGAGCGAGATATTTGCATCCTACGCCTATAAATAACCTCCTAAAGCCTATAGAAAAGGGACTTTTTTTTCTTCTACGTCCAGACTCTGCTGGAACCATCATTGTACTCGAAATTTGCTGTTGTAATCAGTTGTAACTCGTTGTAGTCGACAAGCAAACATCAATAAAATCATCAACTTCAAAGTGGATGTAGGCCAGATTGCCGAACCACTATAAACTCTATGTTCTTTACTAGACTCTGCTGGAACCATCATTGTACTCGAAATTTGCTGTTGTAATCAGTTGTAACTCATTGTAGTCGACAAGCAAACATCAATAAAATCATCAACTTCAAAGTGGATATAGGCCAGATTGCCGAACCACTATAAACTCTGTGTTCTTTACTGCTTTCCTTTTAATTTTCTGAGTGTTCTTCATTTTTAATTCTCTATACACTTGTTATCTGTAATCTGTGATTGTGAACTGGTGCTTTCATCGACAATTGGGTGTTTGTGACCAATTTTGGTGCAAACATTTTGGTGCTTTCACTGAGAAGACTAGCATTCAGGAATTCTACTGCTTGGACTTCAAATTTGAAGGCTTGAGGACTTAGATCTGGACAACTATGATGAGGCAATCAGCAAGAAGACAAAGAACGGAGAGGAGTCATCATGAAGGGAGTCAAGAAGCCTCCTTAGGAGCTAATTAGACTTCAGCTTTCATCACCAAGGATGAGATGGAGATGATGATGGGAGCCATGCATGAGGAGCTATTCAAAAGGCAAGAAGAGATTATGCAGAACATTCTTAGACGAATTGAGCAAGCGGGATCAGCTGGAGCTATTAGAGTTCAGTCCAACGAAGCAAGACCGGAAGGACCAAACCGGGAACCAGATAGAGCGGGACCATCAGGGGCAGCCCTTGAACTAGGGGGCACCCCCCAGGAGCGTGTTGATCCAACCTTAGGCAGGATACCGGGTGAGATTAGACCGCAAGGAGCTATTAGAGGAGAGGATGCTCGTCCAGAAGGGCAGATTCCTTATCGAAAGCCAATGAGAAGGGATCCGACCAGCAATGAAAGAAGATCCGACAAGTATTGCTTATTCCATGAGCTGAATGGTCATAGCACGAATGATTGCAGACACTTGAAGGATGAGGTTGAGGGGCATATCCGGAATGGTCTGCTATCGCGGTATGTGAGAAGGGGAGCCACGATGGTGGAACAAGAACGACCACCGTCTGCACCAACTGGGGACGACTCAGGATCAAGGCGTCAGCTTATCATCAACTGATTGAAATAATGACGAATAAGTGGAAAACTCCACACCGACACGATAAAGTCATTTTACACATGTACAGGATCACGAACGATCCTCAGGCATGCTCTGATACGACTATAAATCGCATCAGTGTAGGTGTTTGCACTTTGACATCCCTGTTTTTCTATTGTTTTCTATTTCTCATGTTTGGACTTGATTTTGTTAGACATTTCTGTTGAAAGACTTATTTTGAATGTAAATATGCTATTTGTGGTTCCATAACGGCTAAGCCACTTACACATGTAAGGGATCACGAACGGTCCTCAGGCATGCTCTAAGATGGCGATAAACCACCATAATCAACAACTCAGAAACTCACTCGAACGTGAAATCTGACAATAATGATACTAAGTCCCCCCCGGGCACACACAATTCGCCTCGAACGGCATCTGACCGCGAACGATCACAATTCGCCTCGAATGGCACTCGATCACAAACGATCACAATTCGCCTCATACGGCACTCGACCGTGAACGGTCACAATTCGCCTCGAATGGCACTCGATCGCGAACGATCACAATTCGCCTCGTACGGCACTCGACCGTGAACGGTCACAATTCGTCTAGAACGACACTCAACCGCGAACGGTCACAATTCGTCTAGAACGATACTCGATCGCGAACGGTCATAATTCATCTGGAACGACGCCCGATCGCGAACGATCACAATTCGTCGCAAATGGAATCCGACCGCGAACGGTCACGTACCGCCCCGAACGACATACGATCGCGAACGGTCACTATTCACAGTCAGATAAGATCATCAATTTCTTTGCAGGTCATTAACAGGATACGAACATCCAGCCTATCGAATTACAAAACACACCTTCCTATCGCAAGGCATGTTTTGGGGGGCAAGTGTTATCCTGCCTTTTGGCAAGGCCGTGCACCAAAAAACTACTGGAAATCAATGATAATTCGTCCCGAAGGTCGGTTATACGCAGGCTCACTATGGATATCGATGAATTTTGTCCGAGTCCGATCAAGCTACAATTGACAAGACATGACAAGCAAAGCCGTGAAAGCATTCCAAATTTCAGGTTAATCGGAGTTCGTATGCTCAAGATATGATCGATGCAATTCAAGCAATCAACTGAAAGGTCTTGTTCGTATCCATCAATCCCCTACTGTTCGTATCCATCAAGCCCCAACTGTTCGTATCCATCAATCATCAACTATTCATATCCATCAGGCCTCAACTGTTCGTATCCATCAATCCTCTACTGTTCGTATCCATCAATCCTCTACTGTTCGTATCCATCATTCCTCTGTTGTTCGTATCCATCAAGTGCAACAACGATCGAGTACGAACAGTGCAACAACGATCGATACGAACAGTGCAACAATGATCGAGTGCGAACAGTGCAACAACGATCGATACGAACAGTGCAACATCGATCGATTACAAATAGTGCAACATCGATCAAGTGCGAACAGTGAAACAGCGATCGAGTGCGAACAGTGCAACATCGATCGAGTGCGAACAGTGCAACATCGATCGAGCACGAAGGAGACAGCCTTCAAAAAACACGAACTTGCATCAATCATATCTCACAATCTACAAGTCCAAATGCCACCAAATTTTCATAGGAGCTTGCGTACAACCTTAAGAATGTCCATGATCGATCTCGACTCGATTGGGCAAGATCTTGATCGATACGAAATTCATCCCTATCGATCACGGATCGAGTCAAAATCGCATGGGATCGATCGCGTGGGCCCGTGCACGTGCCAGAAGAGGTCTCTCGAGATCTGAGCGAGATATTTGCATCCTATGCCTATAAATAGCCTCCTAAAGCCTACAGAAAAGGGACTTTTTATCTTCTACGTCCAGACTCTGCTGGAACCATCATTGTACTCGAAATTTGCTGTTGTAATCAGTTGTAACTCGTTGTAGTCGACAAGCAAACATCAATAAAATCATCAACTTCAAAGTGGATGTAGGCCGGATTGCCGAACCACTATAAACTATGTGTTCTTTACTGCTTTCCTTTTAATTTTCTAAGTGTTCTTCATTTTTAATTCTCTACACACTTGTTATCTATAATCTGTAATTTTGAACTGGTGCTTTCATCGACAATTGGGTGTTTTTGACCAATTTTGGCGCAAACATTCATCAATTAAGTACTCATCATTTTATTCTCAATCACTCACTCACTCACTCACTGACCTATCAATGGTAGCATGAAATATTGACAAAAACAAAATGATGCAACCGCAGATCGCTAGACCACTTGTGAGTTACCCGTCTCCTTTAGTTATGAGGCCACCCATAACTTTTTTTGGTACGAACATAAATCTTTGCATCATAAGCTTCATATCGACCATCTTCATTCTTGCACACCACACGTCGAGCTAAATTATTTTGCACTAAAAATGATTATTTAAAAATGTATGGTTTAAATCATCATAATATCAACAGCGTTATCCCGCCTTTTGGCAAGGCCGTGACACCAAGAAATTGACTGGAAATCAAAGATAGTTCGTCCCGAAGATCGGTTATACATTGGTTCACTATGGATATCGATGAATTTTTCCCGAGTCTAGATCAAGCCAGAATTGATATGACACGATGATCAAAGCCATGGAAGCCAACGTTTCAAATTTCAAGTCAATTGGAGTTTATATGCTCAAGATACGATCGACACAAACTAAGGAAAATTGACACTTTCGTATCGCTTTAGTTCGTATACATCAGACGTTTGTTGCTCGTATCCGTCACGTAAGTCCAGTGTTCGTGTCCACCAAGTTCGAATCCATCAGCCTACCTCATGTTCATGCTACTTCATATCCATCGAGGACCGACCTAGTTCATATCGATCACATGTAAGTTTAGTTCGTATTCGTCCACCCTGCAGACCTTCTTCGTATCCATCCAGTTCATGGTTGTTCGAATCGATAGCATCCATGAGCCTTCGTACCCATCATAGTCCTTATTCGTATCCATCATAATCCTTGTTCGTATCCATCAGAAAACCCCTCAAACGAAGTCACTTCGTATCGATTATATCTGCAACGATCGATACGAAGTACACCATCAATTATCGATACGAATAAGGGCTGAAATGGATGGATACGAAGTACACCATCAATTATCGATACGAATAAGGGCTGAAATGAATGGATACGAAGTACACCATCAATTATCGATACGAATAAGGGCTAAAATGGATGGGTACGAAGTACACCATCAATTATCGATACGAACATGGCCAAAATCGATCGATACGAACAAGGCTTCGATATTGGATACGAATAAGGAAGCAGTCAACGCGGCTCGAAAAGTGGATCAATCCAAGAAGTTAGTTCCACATCGACTTGCAAGCACGTGCCCAAAGAGCGATACGAACAGGTGGATACGAACAGTATCGATGCGAATTCAGCAGCCTAAAGAAAACATGAACTTGCATCGATCATAACTCACAATCTATAAGTCCAAATGCTACGAAATTTTCACAGGAGCTTACGTACAACTCAAAGAATGTTCATGCCCAATTTCGAATCGATTGGACCATATCTTGATCGATACGAAATTCGTTCGTATCGATCACGGACCGAGTGCAAATCACGTGGGATCGATCGCGTGGGCCCACCCACGTGCTAGAAGAGGTCTCCCAAGATCTGAGCGAGATATTTGCATCCTACGCTTATAAATAGCACCCTAGAGCTTACAGAAAGGGGACTTTTGGCTCTTCTATGTCCAGACTCTGCTGGATTCATCATTGTACTCGAATTTTTCTGTTGTAATCAGTTGTAACTCGTTGTAATCAGCAAGCAAACTTCAATAAAATTATCAACTTCAAAGTGGACGTAGGCCGGATTGCCGAACCACTATAAACCCTGTGTTCTTTACTACTTTCATCTAAATTCTCTGAGTGTTCTTCATTTTTAATTCTCTACATACTTGTTATCTGTGATTGTGAACTGGTGCTTTCATCGACAATTGGGTGTTTGTGACCAATTTTGGCGCAAACAAACAAAGCATGTATTACTTAAAGATCAAAGGCATAGAATGCATATTATAGCTACCAGGCCATCTTCACCCAACTCCAATATAATGCAAGTTGTTTTCTAGTTGAAGAAGTTATTTAGGAACAACCTAAATTTATAATAGTAATATTATTTTTTATCAAACTTAGTTTTATTATTGTTGTTGTTATTATTATTATTATCAAAATATAAGCTCTTAATCTACTACATAATTTGGTTACGCACTCAACTTCATGTTCGTAAGCTCTTGTACTCAGACTACCATTAGTTATTTACTGAGTTGATTAAATTTTTAATATTTATAAGTATAAATTTCATTTTTAAATATATATATGTATATGGTTATTGAATACATTCTCTCACATAATTATCCACTTTCACCTACCAGATCTGTCAAACTCATAGGCACCTAATTTAAAATACAACATATTAATTACTTTATATATATATATATATATGCATTTGTTTCCTTTTTATTGTTCTTTAATATACAAATGTAAAGGTTTTTTTTTGAGTATATACACATATAGCAATAGATTTTTTTCACTAAACCATTACTATTGGAAGTTTTTCTACCAAATCTTCTTATCATTTCATATGCCAACAAAGAATTTTCTTGGATGATTCTAGTAGGAATGAAGGCATTTTGGTTGATAGAAATTAAATCATCCATTCTTCCACATAATACATTAGCCAGCGTTTTACGTATTATGTTACAACATAATACATGCCTGAAATTAGTTATAGAGACGGGACTGTTATGCTTTGGAAAAGTACAATTAAAGTATGATTGACTTCATTGGTTATTTTCCCAAAACTATACTATCAATAGCACTGGATAAGTCATCTCTGATTATTCTCATCAACCATGAACACAACTTTCTTTAATTCATCAAGATTAACCATAGCTTCAATTTTCCTTGAACTAATTTTTTTTACAGGTAATGACTGAAATTGTAGCTTCAAGTTATCTCCACGGTATAAATTCTGGACATAGCTTATCGCTTGGTCTGTATATATATCTACATTATTAATTATATCACCATAGTTGTCTCACTGACGTCCTTTTCTTGTTTGATGACATTTTAGCATAAAAGTATCTTGTACGCTGATCCCCTTGGGTGAACCACTTTATTTTGGCTTTTTGGTTCAACTCTATAGCTTGACAGTGAACCGTATTTCTCAAACAATCCAAGTTGGCTCTATAATCATTTATAAGATTAGTGTTATTTGGATCAGCTAAAATTTGAAGGTAAAGTTGATTATTCCTTTATTTTATGTCATCTACATGTTTCTTTACACTCATATTGTTCTTATTCTGTACCTTCAAGTTATGTCTAACTATCTGTAACTTTGCAAGAACTGATAAAGAGGATTATACCATATGAGGAGAGATTAAAAGTACCTCGGACAACTTCTTTATAACCTGTCAACTCTATCCAAGCATTATTATAGCGAAATGGTATGTTCCTCTATCAGAGGCATGCAATGTGTCATTGAAGTATCCTGCTATAAGCCAAGGCATCTTGATGTCACTTGCTTTATCACAAATAGTTCCAGATCAGTTTTCATCGAGTTTGATCATTAGAACCATAAACTATGGTGATTATGACAACTATTCCTTTTTATTTTGGAGTAGACAAGTTATATATTGGTCTATTCACTCTAGAATAGTTGGTGCCCAAATATCAGGATTCCAAATGATACAAATCCTTCTTTGTCATTAGCTAGATTATTAAGTTATGCTAAGCAACTTTACAATAATGTGCAAGGTTTCAGCTTATCTTACACTATTATTGTAGGCTGTCCGATTATCAAAGCTCCAGCACTGCATCACTGCAGCAATAACATAGATCTGAACCATATATTACCTGATTGAAGGTGCAACAGAAAAAAATGTTCAGAAATCAGTCAGGCAATGCAACCCAGATCATGTCAATTCAGACTATGCTAACACAGTTCAACGTGTTGGCGTTAACATCAAAGTTTGCTTCTAGCTACTGGAAATCTTCAAAATGTCTTAAATATTGAAATTTAACTCTTTAGAATAGATGTAATTTAATTCCTTTATGCCAAAGATTGCTTCTATGTGATGGACATTAAGTTTTTTTCTAAGGTTAGATGTAATAAAAATACAGTGTAAAAAAAGTATACATAAGTTTTTCATAAACTTAAACTTATAAATTATCTCAAACTTAAACTTAAACTTACAAATAATACAGTGCAAAAAAAGTATACATAAGTTATACATTTAATCATTGCCAGTTTTGTTCAGTCATATCACTACACATTACCTGTTTTGTTCATTGCTTTGATCATTGCCTAAGCCCAGTTTGTTGATTTACACATAATGCCTCAGCTCAGTCATGCCATTACACACTATCATATAAAGAACAACTTTATCAACTAAAGAAAATATGAATTTTCCATGAATCATGAGGAAATACATGAGTGAAATATAATTTGATAATAAGTGAAAAAATTATTTTATAGATACCAAAATTTGATAATGAGCGGAGTTTTACTCCTACCTTGAAGATCCGAATGGAACTTTACTCCCACCTTACAAATCTGAATGGAACTTTACTCCTACCTTAGAAATGTTTATACATCCCATTTTTGATTCTTTATATAGCTGTACCATGAGAGACAAAAGTGTCAACGGATATGATACAAAATAAACAGTATTAATGCAATTTTTTGCATGAATACTTACAGCCCAATCAGTAAGGAAATGAGTATCACTATCACCAGATATATCTATATCTACCTGAATGAGACAAGCTTTTTATTCCGAAACAGCTTATTTTGTAGTTTTCATACTTGTGTTAAGCGGTACAATAGTAATATATATTGTGGATATATGAACATGCCACATAACATGATAGGTAGGTATATCCATATAAGGAAGATAGAGTTGATGCTTTTTTCATCGAGAATTGTAGGGGTATCATCCAGAATAACAATGATGACCATTCACGCACACTTTTACTAAACAAGACAACCGCTGCAATTCGTATAAGTCCTAAGATAATTGATATTTATTACCCAGGTTAATACACATGTTTATGAGACAGTGTTACATCGTGAATATCTTTTAATTAACTGCTCTTTTTACATGTTTCAGGAAAGAATTGCATAGGGCTCTACCCTAAAAGATAATGAACATGAAAGAAAATGACTTAACATTAAGCTTTATTGCATCATTTTCCTTGCCTTCACTGCAGCATCACATGTCAATTTCAGATCACAATTCACGTTAAAAGATACTTGATTTGGTAAATTAGAATTCCATCACATCAGTTTATTTTTAAGTTACTGCAGCAATGTTGTTATGAAATTATGGATAAGGAAGAGGATGAAATCATGAATTATAACAGAGTAAATTAGAATTAATCTGATAGGTGTTACACTATTACTTACATCTATCCACTAACCTATGACCATACTTTTTGCTTGAAAATTTTAAAAGACTTTAAAGCCATTTGGATTTTCTCCTCTAACCGTTGTTCAACGCTCTAATTTAATACTATATAATTTACAGAATTCTAATTTGATGGTTGATACTTACATATGGTCACGTTCAGGAAATGTTACTAACGAATGTGGATTATCATTTAGGAAGTAAATTAGCTGCATTTTATTATTACAACAATATTTTGGATAGTTATCACTGCTGGCAATATTGTTATGGGCTTTTGAGCATTGTGTCATCATGCACATTTTTTGACTGTTGTATAACCATTATATCCATGAGAAAAATGTAATAATGAATCAGAACTGTGAATCCCAATTTAGTACTTTAATGCATATGATTTGCTTTAATACGTATATATTATACCGTTTTCTAGTTAAATACCATGATTGATTCATGTGACATCAATATAATTATTCATTTGACAATCAATTTGAGAAACTTTCCACAATACATGAGAATTTACTTAATCGTATTGCATACATAATATTATATATATCTTAGTCAAACAAATTTAAAAAATACAAATTCTGGCGTTTCTTTGGCCTTTGTTAATGGTTTTTGCATTTATCTATGATGTGTGAATTTGCAATGACAGAAAATGAAAGGTTACTGATACAAACATCAAACATGTAGTTTTCTAGAAGTGTAAACATGTCTGAACGTATAAGGCAGATCATAATAAAGTAGTTTCTGTGTAACTGACAAGAGTAATATAAAGTTGCACTGTTTGGTTTTAGTAATTTGAACCAGTTTCTGGTCTACCCGATCCAAGTTATTATGGTGGTTAATGGGCCATTTTTATTGCTTTTTAAAGCTCGTTTTTTAATTAGCATAATCAAGTGTCTATACCAGAAAAATATATTTCTTTAATAGGAAAAACAAAAATCAGACATAAGCTGAACTTAAAGTTTACAATTTTGCAACTGCAGACGTAAATATTGATACCAACATCGTACTGCTTTCAACAAGGGGATTCAGTACTTCTGCAACAAGTAATCAGGTTAAATTGTCATCTTAGTCCCACTTTGCCAAATACCGGCCAATAATTCTATACAATTATCAATTCTTCATATAATGCTCATAGAGTTAACTAAAAAAAGATATGTCAAAATATCTGCTTTATTAAATTAAAGGTAAGATACTAAAATGTCATTGTTTGATGACCGGACAATGAATCAACTTTTATGGAAATGGACAAAATCGGTATATTTTCACTACTTCACTGCATTAAGGTTTCACATGATGAAATCATAGATCCAAACAATTTAAAGCAGTCAATTTATAGAACAATAATATGATTTCAAACAATTTAAAGCAGTCAATTTATAGAACATCTGATTTCAATTACAACGAGAACATTACAAATAAAATAAAATAAGACCAATGGATTAATAATAACAAAATATAGTGATTAGGGTTTTATAGTAATAGCAAACATAATATAGAATTAAAATATCTCAGCCAAATTAGGGTTTTTCAATTACCTTGATTAGTCGATTTAGGTCTTGTGAACAAATCTCCAGAAAGAAAACACGAGCAGATTGAAGGAAGAGTGGATCGATGAAGTGGAGCAGAGCAGATTTGATCGAGATAAGCAACAGAGATGGAGATTTGATTGAGATAAGTAATGGAGATGGAGATAAGCACAGTGGATCGATGAGAGGAATTTTTTTGAACGAGGGTAGAAACGTAACAATGGAGAAGAAGGAGATGGAAAAAATGCGATGAGGTTTTTACAATTGGGTGGGAAGGGGGCAAAAATTTGGTAGCGTTTGATTAAAAAACGAGTAAAAAAAAGGTTAAAATAGTATTTGTTGCATTCAAACTACAAACGCTGCCAATAAATGCAATTGAAGGTAGATTTTCTTGTAGTGGAAGAAAAACATAGAGATATCGAAAGTAAAGCGATTCAGAGAGTTTGGAGGCTAAAGCAATTCCAAACAATGGGAGAGGAAACGATTCCAATCTAAATTGAGGCTATCTTGGTATTGAGGTTAGAACTGACAATCGACCATTGATATTGGGATATAACCATATATTTGAGAAGATGATTGGGGAATATGCATATATATTAACCATATGTATATTTTTCCGATTCAAATGATGAAGTATAATGTATGTGCATTAATAATACAATTTTTTTAAATAGAACAATGAAAACTATAGTTTTAATACAAGTGAACATTATAACGACAATAGAGAAAGAGTGACTAGAGATGAAGTATGCAAGCAATAAAGTTAGGGAATATGAAAGGAAGAATAAGAAATTAAAGCATTAACGAGATAGTCGGGATAAAACAACCATATAAACACTATATTATTGTTGCTCAATTTTCTCGCAATTATGATTAGTCGGCCATCATATAAGGCTCGACCCAAATCCACATCAGCCAGCACTCCTTAGTCTGACCCAGTTCCAACCGGCCCACATTCCACCTGACTCCATCCTTACAAATTCAACAAGCAAGTCATAGATAGGTCGACCTGGACTCCTATGACTAGCCCTACCCAGCACGAGTCAATGAAACCATCTCATGACTTGACCCGGACTAAAGCAAATCATCTTTGGCTCGGCTCTCTCAGCCCGCCTACGATCAGTCCAAAGCAGCCTGTCTCATCACTATGTTTCGGCATGTTCCTTCATACTCCAGCCTTAGCATTTTCAGCTTTCTCCACAATCTTAGGTAACAAGCAACCGGCCGTCACTATGTAAGAAGCTTCTCTCTTGCCTCGCTGTTTAGTGAATTGTGCTAGACGTTGAAAAATACATCCTAGTATGACTTAGCACACCTATTACTGTAACATGCCTTGCAAAAGCATACCAACTCCTGTAGCATTCCAATTTCTCAGCACAAAAAACATGCCTCGTATGGAATTATAACTGGCGTGCTTCTCGGCCACATATTTATTCTGCCTTTGCAGTTGTCTTCCATACATCTAAGAAACCAGATCTATGGCTGAGAATGATCCCGCCTATTTGCAACATAATCTTATTCATCCATTGATCTACTTCAGCTTCTATAAATACCCATTCCATAAAACATCAAAAAGGTTTGAAATTGGATAATTTGTATGTTCGAAACCTTCACTCACAACAATCAACTCCCACAAGCTTTTAAGTTTAGTACCATTGTAATCTTAAGGTCCAAATTTCTTATTATTATCTTATTATTCCTTATAACTGTAAGAGATAAACATAGTAAAAGATCTTCATATTGAACGTAAGCAAGCTACTATTGAACTACTCTACATCTTGTGTCCTTTACATTATTTATTCTTTATTTTACATTTTTAATCCTAGTATTAGTGAGTAGCTTTTGCTAATACGAACGCATTAGTCTAATTCCGATGTTAGCTAAATTTTTAGTCAACATTTTTGCTCTAGAAGGAGGAACCTTCCGTATAAGCTCTTATCATTCTTCACTTTTTATTCTCTATTCACTCTTTTTAGGTTTTGCAACATGTAAAATCATAATGATAAAAACAAGTTTATCAACTCTAACGACCATGATACTATCTTCAGCATTGCTAGTCCCATCCTTGGGCTCGGAAATGACATGTAGCAAAGTATGCTCTAAGGCTTAACCAACGTGAGAACTCTAGCCCTTAAGGTAAATGATCTAAGGACAAGGTTGGATGCCCAAAAAACCATTAACTTCAGTCCCTAACCCCTTTTGGTGGTTGATCTTACTCCTATCCAGCATGTCCTTCCTGGTGCTTACAATCTTGTCACCTCACCTACTGCCCTGTTTTCCTGAAATGGAGGGGATCAAATAAGGTCCTGTGAGTGAATTATATCATTCATGGTATGGTGTCAATAAGTAATTAACTAGTCACTTAAAATCAATACAATCAAAAGGTGTTCATTTGTGTACGTGCACTCTATATAAGGAACTAGTCAATCTACATGCTATGGTGTAGAAAACTTTAATACACCTAACCATCCATCGAGTAAACAATACAGATGGTCAATGTGTCCTATCTTCTATGCAAAACACCGAGTTACCTCACAATGCATATGACTACATTTCCCCTAAAGCATTGGGTAACCTCCTCATTAGTGCCTGTATCCTATTATCTATGCACAACATCGAGCATACCTCACAATACCAAAGCCTATTTTGCCTCTAAAGCATTGAGTAAACTCCTCGTTAGTGCTCGTGTCTATGCACAACATCGAGTATACCTCACAATAACTTACCTCACCTTGCCTCTAAAACGTTGAGTAACCTCCCCATTAGTGCATGTATGGTCCAAAGCATCTAATTTTGATAGAATTGCATGCTGCATTGAGGGTCATGTTATACAACATCTCTAAGTGTGAACCTAGGCACTCACAAAGTATGAAACCAATCCATCTTGTTATACAACTCCATGCAGTTACGTGAATTCCCGAAAGTTAAGGAAGTGGGAACGAGTTTCCCTAAATTATTCTACTTGGCCTACACCAAGTTTAGGTTCAACCTAGACATGCATCAACAATTCAAACACCTGAATCCAATGTTTAAACGTTTGGACTCCTTTTTAAATGCCTGGATACCTAGCTCAAATGTTTGAACTCCTGTACCAAAACTTCTGTAGGTAATTAGACGTTTGACTTCATTTTCGACGTCTGGCCTCTATTTCATAAGTCTAATTTTAGTCAAAAAACAACATCTTCCTTTCTGTTTTTAACTTACTTGACCTCGAATATCCGGTTTTGCATTTCAAACATTTGAGCAGTATGCATTTTGTTTTGCTTTGATGTTTATCCTTATTTTTTCTTCCCAGCCATGATTGCAGCTATTAAATTCATATTATTCAACATTTAGACGAGTACCTACATACTATCCCAATCTTATTCAGCTTTTAAGTTTTTATATAGTTCGTTTCATTGATTGTATGATTATATAATGGTTTATTCCCATCCATTCTAGTCAAAATTGATTTAATTGGGTTTAGGTGATTCCCAAAGTGTGTATTCAAACTTTTCACCCTAAATCAATTCAGATCAATCATGTAATAGCAAGTTTATAATGTTTTAGAGGTGATTTCAATCCAATTTACCGTCACCCTAAGTTCCATAATTATATTATCTAATCATTACCTAGGGTTCTCCAATTATTTCAGTTCATATATATTTCCAATTAAAAATCATTAATTCAATTAATACACATATTTTTATCTCTAATTATATATAAATGAAATTTAATACTTATCTACGTCATACTCATGTTGTTGATAAATCCACTCACCTTTGAGCACTGTTCGAGGGAGTCTCCTCTCTAATCCTACCTGAATTGGTGTTCTTCCTCCTCTACCCAGCTTGTTGACGTTGTTTTGATTTTTTCTTCCTTTTCTTTTAATTAAATTATCTACTTTTATTTGAAATTTGGGTTTGAATTTTTTTGAAGGGGTTGCTTTAGTATTTAAGGACGAAGAAGAAGAAAATTTGAAGAATTGGAGAAGCAGCAGCAAGTGAAACGAAATGAAAGATGAGGTGAATTAGGGTTAGAAACAACCCTCACAAAACCCAAAATTTCCCTCCGCCCTCACGTAGGCCTTGACCAATTTCGCTCTATAACGCTTGCTATAGCAAACAATTCATATCCCCTTCATTCGATATACATTTCCAACGTTTTATATATGAGTTTGGGCAAGAAAACTTCACTTGTCACAATGGAAAAGTCATATTTATAAATTCCTCAACTTGTAAAATTTCAATTTTTTAGTATTATGTAAAACTAACAAAATAACATTTTAAATTAATGATTTATTTTTGTTAAAATTACGCAATGTTACATTATCCCTCCATTAAAAACACTTCATCTCTGAAATTCTAAGAAATGGAAAAATGCAACTCGTGGACTCAACTATTCTCTAACAACCATGTATATATGCAATATACACACTCAAACTACACCACATAAAGTATCCAAACAATCCATATCAAACATATCCATTTCCTAAAATTTGTAGCAATAAGATTTGATATCCATATGAGTATAAACTATAATATGAAATCAGAGCAATATATAACAATGGAAAAATAATGTAAATAAACCATACATAGAAATAGTCAAATAGGTGCAAATAAATAACATTCATCCATCAAACCAACTTATGTCATGAATTTGACATGTGAATAATGCATAATACTAATGCAACTTCTATATGAATATAAGATCATGGCATATAGGCATGGACGCAAAACATCCTAAAATATAGTGATATTCTCTATATGTATGCAACATGATGTATGATAAATCATCTCATAGTAACCTAGTCACATAACAAAGCATATCATCCCATCCAATTTCCTAATTTAGCTGAGTGAACAAAATAAGGAAAATGTATTGGAATAGAGTAAGAGATGGGAAGCTCTAATTCTCTTATTTGGCTCCTAGGTACTCTCAACCGGATCATCTCCCCACTGAACTCTAACTAGTCTATTAATTTTACTATGAAGTCGCTTCGTCCCATGCTCAATAATGCGGGATTATGCACAGTGAATAAGAGACTCTCTTTCCAGTTCAATCTCTTCTAACCGACTCGGCTCGACCATAATAGTTGAATCGTGTAAACACTTTTGTAAGTGTGACACATGGAAAACATTGTGGACCCCCGCCAACTTTTCAGGAAGCTCAACTCTATAAGCTAACTTCCCTTCTCTTTCCAAAATAGGAAAAGACACTACAAACCTCGATTTCCCGAACTACCAAACCTCATAACATGTATAAGTGGTAAGACCTTCAAAAAAACTATGTCGCCTAATGCGAACTCCAACTTCGTGCATCTCTCGTTTGCAAAATATTTTTTGTCTTGCACACCCTCATCTTCCTACATTAAAATCTAATTTCTCTGTAGTATCTCTAATCATGTTTGATCAAGAATGATCCTATCTACAATTTCCCACCAACAAGCTAGGGATTTCTATGGCCTTACATACAATGCCTCAAACGGTGCAATCCGCTTGGTAGCTATTATTATATGCAAACTCTACTAACGACAAGTGATCCTCCCAAGGACATACAAAATCCAAAATACACATCAGAAGTAAATATTCCAACCTCTGGTTCACCTCTAAGTCCGCCCATCCTTTTATGGGTGATAGGAAGTACTCATAATCAGTTCAGTGCCCGATGCCTCTTGAAGGCTTCTCTAAAACTAGCTAGCGGAAAGTGGATCTCGATCACTAAAAATATAGAAGGAACTCCATGTACTCAAACTATTTCCCTTATATACAAGGTCTCGAAATATATGGTTGTCCTTATACTCCTAACCGGAAAAAAATGAGCGCATTTGGTCACTTGGTTGACTATAACCCAAACAGTCTCATTTCCTCTTCTACTCTTAGGTATCCCAGCAACAAAATCTATTGAGATAATCTTCCACTTCCACTATAGAATATCCTAAGGCTATAATAATCGATCAGGTTTTCTTTGCTCTACTCTTACTCTCTGACATGTCACACACTTCGAAACAAACTCTTTACGTATCTTTCATACTTGGTTAGTAGAACACTCTTTTTATATCTAATACATTTTGTCACCACCGGGATGATGGCCATCCTATAACAATGGAACTCTTCTAGTACGAAGCCAACCAACTCCATAATAAGAGCAACATACAACCTACTACCCCTTTGCAGCTATACCATAGTATCAATGGAATAATGGTCTAAGTAACTAGTTACTCTCCCCTATTTTGCTTCTCAAAATACACAACTCTGTGTCTTGCTTCTGACTTGAACTAATATGGTCCATAAGTGAAGGCCGAACATCTAAAGCTACTAATAAACCTAGTGTAAGATCTAATGAAGGCCAGAAATCAAATTCAGTAACAAACACCAAGCGCTTCCACTTTAAAAAAATAGTGCATAGCATCGCATGTCTCTTACTCAAGACATTGGCTAAAACATTGCCTTTGCCTGTGCCATAAGAAATACTGAAATCATATGATGCCAAGAATACCATTCACCTCTGTCGCCTCAAATTCAAAACTCTTTGGAAAACAAATGCTTTAAGGATTTATGATTGTTAACAACTCAAAGCATTCCCCTAAAAGATAACGCCTCCATGATTTGAGAGCAAAAATAATAGCTTCTAATATAAGATTATGGGTTGGATAGTTTGTCTCATGTACTTTTGACTGTCGACCAGCATAAAAAACAACTCTATCCTCCTACATCAAAACAACGCCCAATCTTTTACCATAAGCATCAATATATACCACAAATGCTTTCAAACCATCAGAGGGTACTAAATAAGGCCTACTAGTCAATAACTCCTTTAGCTTAATACAAGCATGCTCACAATCTAAGTTCCAAGAATTTTTTTTCATTAAAGCATGTCAACGGCACATAAATCTTTGTGAAATCCTTAATAAACTTCCTATAATAGCCAGTCAAACTAAGAAAACTTCTTACCTCTATAGTACTTTTAGGTACATGCTAATCCTGTATTTCAACAACTTTACTATGATCAACTATTAGTCCCATCTTATAAGCATGTCCAAGAAAGTGAACCTCGTTGTGCAAAAGTGGCATTTGGAAATTTTCACTCTCAGCTTATGTCTACGGAGAGTATTGAGCATTTCTTTCAAACGTAATTGATGCTCCTTCTCGCTTTTTAAATAAACAAGTATATCATCAATAAATACCACCATAAACTTATTCAACAATCCTCTAATGACTCAATTTATGAGGTCAATGAAATATGATGGAGCATTGGTCAGTCCAAATAGCAAATTGCATGTCTAATCACTTATAAAGTCCATCAGGTGTACGAAAAGTGGTTTTTTTGAATACTGTCCTTAGCTACATGCAACCAATGAAATCCGTTAGCCAAGTCAAGTTGAGAAAATATTCATGCTTTAGCTAACTGATCAAATAGGTCATCAATTGGTGGTAATGGATAATAATTCTTCTTTTTTGGCTTATTCGGTTCATGATAATGGACGCAAAGCCTTAAAGAGCAATTTTCTTTAGTAACAAAGACAACTGGTGCTTAATGTTCTAAAATACCGCTTGAAATAAAGTACTTCTCCAATAACTCATTCACCTGTTTATTAAGCTCGCGCATTTCTCTAAGAGCCAAATGCCTAAGGTGTAAGGCAATAGGTCTAGTGTTCTCTTCTAGATAAATTCAAAATTCGATCTTTCAATGAGGAGGAAAACTAGAAACTTCAGCAAGATATATAGGAAATCTCAAATTACAGTACGGAAGCTAGCTTATTATGTGATAGGTCTAGAGAATATAGGTAATTCAACATAATAGAACTTTTGAGATCGCAGTAAACCTCAAGGATACACCCACTACTAGTACCCAAATGAACCACGTTCCTATCACAACCCAACACCAGTCCATATATAGTCATCTAGTCCATTTCCAAAATTAAGCCAAACCCAGAAAACTCCAACATAAACACATGGCAATCAAATTTGACCCTCAAAATAAATAATCTCAAAACCTTACATATTATAGATAATGGATCGATCCCCAACAGGATTTGATACTATAACAAGGTCTATAACTACACTAATCTCTAGGTGAAATTCATATGCTAGCTTACTCATAATAAATGGGTGAGACGCTCTAGTGTCAAATAAAGTGTGAATGGATACATAGAGAGAGTTAACAAAGCTTCCAGGATGACTTTCTTCCCTTTTTCCATAGTTGGAGCTATATTTGAGCTAGGAACAACATCATGTGCATAAGCTAGAACCACTCGAGTAGAAGTCTTCAGCAAGGTCAGACACTCCCTCTTCATATCTATAAATTACTGCAGTTGTAGAGTTTGATCCTTGAAAATTTACTTTGCAATCCTTTGCCAAATGCCTTCTAAAATGACACTTCTTACACTTGAGTCTTTGCTTTTTTATCTTACCCTGAGCCCTCATTCCACCCTTGCATTGATTTTGCTAAGCTAACTTCCCATCTCCCTTTTTAGGTTCTTCCTTAGTAATTGAATTAGTAGTGCCATCTCAACCAAGATTTCAAAAGTAGCTCCAATGGGTACATGGCTCAAAGCAATATCCCACAAAAATGGATTTAACCTCTTAGCAAATCATTGGTGTATGGGTAAGGTTTTGGCCATACTTTGCTAGCTGATTAAACTCATTGGCATACTCCTTAACGTTATGGTCTCCCTGCTTTAGATAAATGAACTTCTCAGGCTCCACTCCCCATTCAACCTTCGATATAACCATAGTATCGAAGTGCCTCGTAAAATCATCTTCTCATCCGCCTTAGCAATAATAATATCCCACCATTTCAAGGCTTTTTCATGCTAGTTCCACAAAGCAAATTATGTCTTCATCGCACCTTCCACACTCATCATAGCAAATTTCCTATCATAATTCCTTAGCCATGCATGTGTGTCAGCAAATGATTTAGTTCCAAAGTAGTTCTTTCCACCCAAAATCTGGAAATATCAACATAATTTGGTAAAATCTAAAGTAGGCAAAGGGGTTGGGACAACCTCCTATGCTTGTGTTGTGGGTCGTTGTAGCGACTCTGATTTGAAAACTACTTAGAATAAAATATAGAATAATTTAAATTGGAATATTAAATGAAAATTTTGAATTTTTCAAGTATGGTGGTTTTCAAAGAAATTGGAAAATTATGATTTTTCTTATATAAAAGAATTAATAAGGGAATTTGATATGGAGAATATATTTATGGAAATAATGTTTATGATATTGGAAAAATTTTGGTTGGAGAAATTTTAGAGATGTGTAAAAGAATTTTTAAAGTTATAATAGGAAAGAATTACTTCAATTCTAAAAGAATAGAAATTGAAAATTTAAACACATTGAAAATCCAAATTGTGAAATTAATATTTTTGAAATTTCAAACAAATCTATTTTTATACAAAAAAATGGAAATTTATTTTATAAGAAAAGTAGGAAATTTTATTTTATTAAAATAATTTAAATTATTTATAAGAAGCAATTATAAAATGTTTGTTTTGTAAATAATCATTCTAAAGATATGTTAGGATTCAGTTTTAAAAAATTATATTGAAAATTATAGTTTGATTTTACAGAAAGATATGAATGGACGAATTTAGAAATTATTAGTAATAACTTTTAGAAATTTCATTTTTGAGGATTTAGTGAAAGATTTGTTGAACTAAATAATAAAAGGAGAAGAAAACAAACTAAAAAAAGGAAATAGTATTTATAATTACATTAGGTTAATAATTGACCCAAAGCCCATTAAGATACTAAAAGGAAGAAAATCCTTCTTGTAACGATCCGGAATTTCACTGCTTTGTTTAATGAATATTTAATTAATTTTAAATATTCAATATATAAGTTTAATAATCAAAATAAACTCATTTTGATTAATTAATAATGATGGTGAAATTGTTTTCAAAATTTGTTTACCAAATTAAATAATAGAAAAACATAAAATGTGACCGAAGAACGTTTTTCGAAATTTCGACCTTTCGACACTAGAAAGTTGTCGAGAACATTGTTCGTCTTTGTGCAATATATATATAAGAGTTAATTAACTAGATAACAATACAGTTAGAAATAAATTATCTCATAATAATTATATATATATAATAGAAAGCGATGTGACTAGACATAATAATTATAAATATATAAAAGAAAGTGATGGACTAGACATAATAATTATATATACTAGTGTAAATTGCACGTACGTGCATCTAATAGTTAGAAATATTTACTTTTTATTTAATAAATTTTTTTATGGACGGATGTGTGCTTATAAGTGCAAAAACTTTGTTTGTCATAGCACATTTATTATAAGCAAATTGACATTGAATTTTCGTTGATTGGTGGTTGGAAAGGGAATGACGATGGAGGTTGCAAACCGATAGTGAAATTCCGTTAATTGATGTATATCTTTTTCAGAATTTCAAAATGACACCGTGAAAATCTTATTTATTGAATTCCATTTATTAACAGTAGAGATGTGCCACGTTGTTTTAGAGTGGAACCATCGTGCCAATTTATTACGTTTGCAAAGCTGTCGCCTAGAGATATAAATATATAATTTTTACGTACATTTTATAACCTTCATGCCTAGGCTTTCGAATTTAACATGGTGTGAAGCTTGTACATATTTTCCTTCACGTTTGCGAAGATTGTATACATTTTATAGCCTTCACACACAGTTATACTTCATGTTCATTTTATGGCCACATGTACAGTTAATCACGTCCAGTTATAATTTACGTAATTAATTAAGGCTATAAATTTTTTTTCACGTAATCATATATATATGTAATATGTCCCTTTATATATATTTCGTGAGTGTTGCTATAGGTGTGTGTGTGTGATATATTTACGCATGTATTTGATTATTTCTTTATTGTCAGTGACGTGTGTTCATGTGAAAATATTTATATACTTGCCTTCGTGTTAGTATTGCCTGACTTTGCATATTCGCATATATATATATTTACATGTGAAAATGTAGGCATGTACATATTTTTTCGCAACACATTTGCATGCAGTATTGCCTGGCCTTCGTGTGCACCAGTCTAGCCTATCGAGAATAGTAATTTGCGCGAGACAAAATGAAACACGGTACGAAATGAGATAAGGGTAAAAAGGTATTATCGAAAATTCCAAAAAACACGTTTGAATATAATTCATTGAATTATTATTATTAATAGTAAAGATAAAGATAAAGATTAAAGCATTTAAAGCAAGCAATTTGCCATTTCAGCATTTTGAAACCAACAAAGTTTGGTTCTCAAGATCTGCTTCTTTCTCGTCTTCCCTCGTCACTTTGAATTCCACAATGCAAAAGTGCACAGTGAAATTACCGTAGAAAAAAAGGAAAGAAAAAAGAGAGTAGATAATGGCGGAAAAGATGGATAATGCTGTAAAAGAGGCGCTGTTGGTCGGTGAATTGGCAGTCCGGAACTCTCCGATTCTGGCTAGATTTGCTTCAAATGTATCTGCTTGGACTGGAAGGCAAATATATTTCAGATTCCAAAGCTTATTGCCATAAGAGTGCAAAAGCTGGGATCCAGACTACAGCTGAAAGGCAAAATATCTGTGATGTGGCAAAAAAAATTACTAAGAAATAAGGGAGCAAAGACATTTCACAGGGTAGGGAGTGAGATTAGGGTAAAAGGGTATTAACGGAAATCCCAAAAGACACGGTTGAATATAGTTCATTGAATTATTATTATTAATAGTAAAGATATAAGAAAGTGATGCGACTAGACATAATTATATATATATATATATATAAAAGTGATGTGACTAAACATAATAATTATATATATAAAAGAAAGTGATGTGACTAAACATAATAATTATATAAATATATTATAAAAGGTTTGTGATGTGACTAGATATATTTATGACAAGTTATATTATTTAATTTATTTTGCGCCTATAAATACCCACCCGTCTTTCTCTCATTTCTTCACAAATTTTCTACTTCATCTTCTCCTTCATCAAGCTATTATAATGGCCTCTTCAACTTAAAAAAACATTATGAAAAGAAATTATGAAAGAATAATATAAAAATATATACACATACCTACAAGATCTATACTCCTCCAAACCAAACCATCTCCTTTCCACCCTAACACTCCACGACCACCCCCATACAAGCCAAGGCCGTGAGCAAGCAAGAAGATGGGAGCCTTGGGTTGAGAGCCAAGGTGGTGGATGTGGGTGAGGCCATGAGCACTTGAAGATGGTGGAGGAGCAAGCTGTGAGTCTTGGGGCGAGGGAAGATTGATCAAGCACTTGAGCAAGGGAAACGAGGAGTTTAAGGCACGATAGAAGTGTATTAGAGAAGTGTTGTGATGATATAAATGTTGGTAGGAAGTTGATTTAATTTAAGGCGAGATCTCGAGAAAACACTTTCTTTTCTAGTTTTTGATTAAAATTATTTGCAAGCTAGAAGCAAGTTAAGATTATTGTTTACAAGTATATAAAACTTATTGACATGATTATACATGAATTGGCATGTTTTTTGGATGTTTATATGGATGTAAACTTGATTATTAACATTGGATGTTAACTTGGATGAATGAAAAAGAAAAATGAATTAATAATGTGAAGTTTATGATGATTGTTAATGTGTTAACTATAATTAATTCATGAAGGAATAAATGGTGGTATATGTGGAAAGTTAAGCCTCGAAATGTTTTGAAATGATTTAAAAATGAAAAGGTTTCATTTAGAAAAGGAAAGATAACATTTTTATAATGTTAAAGGAATGATATTTAATTTATATGGATATATAAATTAAATAGTTGAAAGTTAGATAATAAATAACTTTCTATGTTAAAGAATGTTTTGGATAGTGAAAGTGGGATTTAATAATCATCTATGAAGTCAAATATAATATTATAATAGTATAATATTATATAAGTTAAAATATTGGATGATAATATTTAAAAGTGAAAAGAGATTTAATATGGAAAATATTGGGTTAAATGTTTGAAAATGGTTTATAAATGTTTTATAAACATTAAAATTTAAATTGGAAAACTTTGTCAAATAATGAATTTGGAGTCAAAAATAGGCACGTCGCGTAACGGTAGTTCGCGATTTCGCACCGTAAAGGTTAAATCCTTTTGTAGAATGGAATCGGAGTCGGATTTCTTTACAACAAGAATTTTCCAAACTCCTATGAATATTGTTTTCAAATAAAAGAAAAGATCAAGATTTTGTTTAATAGATTTTGAAATATGAGTAAAACAAGTTTTTGGAAAAATCGCGGTTTTGCAGTTCGGAATCCATAACTGGATTTTTTTGAAAATAATGTTTAAAATTGTATAAAAATATGAAATAAATCTGATAAATCTTTTAAAATGTTTTAAAAGTTATTTGGGTTACAAAAATGAATTTCCAAATGATAAAAGTCGTTTTGATTAATATAGCTTAAAAAAAGCATTTCGTAGCACTTTTCCATGGCACTTTTCTCTAGCTTTTGAAATACAGTCTTAACGCAATCGTTCTTTTATATATCTTTTGTAAATGTTTTCAAATGATTCATAAAGTATTTTAAAGGAAATTTTAAAAGGATTTATGGAATGATTAAAGGTTTAATGATTTAGAGTCGATCAAATAACTTGACCGCCTTTTGGGTGTCAGAGAGACAGTGTCTAGGCTTGAGTTTGAAAAACTAGTTTCCTGCTCTCCCTAGCTATCCAGACCGGCCCGATGGAGGGGACAGTAAATTTGATTTACCCAGATCAATATTTTCCAAAGTATAAAGGGTATAATTTTTCAAATATACATAACTTGGATTTTATGGAGATATTCTTCTTGTACTCGGTGTTAAAGCCGAAGAGGGAACCCGTACTATTCATGGAATTTAAAAGATGATTTTAGGATTATTCCTCCCATAGTACTGGTTGAATACGGGAATTGATATTGAGTAGAATTAGATGATTTCTATAGATTCTGCTCACTTATCATTTACTGTTTTTGGATTAACATCCTAGATAATATGGTTTTAACTCAATCAAAGTTTTGAGTTTTGAATTAAGAAATCTTTGTAAAGATTTAAATAAATAATTTGGAATTATTTTAATTTCTATACTTGAATAATTGTTTTAGGTTTGTAGTAAACTATGTCTTAAATAACATCATTTTTGACCCATTTAAAAGTTATGTTTTTGAAATAAGAAATATTTGATTAAGATTTAATAAATGATTTGGAAATATTTTCCTAAGTAAAAGGTGAATTGATTTGGAATTATTCCAAGATTAAAAAGGTTTAAAATTAACACATGATTTTATAAATGAGGCTTAATGATTCCATATACTCTAAAAAGCTAAAGGAATGATTCAATAATTATATCACTAAGAGATATCTATGAATGAATAAAAAGATGAATTAAATTAATTGATGATTGATAATCATATACGAACTTAACATCTTTTTAATTGATGATTGGTTCGAAGGAACCGAAATCGGATTTGGGTAACTCTTATCCGAAAACCACTTCGAACCAATGTATACGTTCGAAAGTGAAGACATGTTGAAGATGATGATTATTGAAGACCGAAGATCTTCATAGCGAAAAGACTGCTTGTTGACATTCTCTAGGTCGCTCCCAATAGAGACATTTATTATAGCTATGACGACCCTCCCTTTTGGACAGTTCAAGCCGACAATAAACCACACATTTCTGACCTGAATCGTTCAAAAAGACGAATTATCAAGGGGTTTTACAAGAAAAGGAAGGAAGAGAAAGAAAACAATATATATAATCTCACAGCGAAAGGATAAAATATAATAATAACATAATTACAAAACTGTCTATCAATATACATTTGATTCCATCTCAATACTATCAAAGTTATACATTTAACTGAACATGTCAATATAGTGCAGCGGAATAATAGTAGTAAGTACGGTCTTCCAATTTCCGTCT
This sequence comes from Allium fistulosum, assembly GCA_030737815.1. Classification (NCBI taxonomy): domain Eukaryota; kingdom Viridiplantae; phylum Streptophyta; class Magnoliopsida; order Asparagales; family Amaryllidaceae; genus Allium; species Allium fistulosum. Next base: position 643,556,977 of record CM060901.1, read on the forward strand.
TCGTCTTCAAGTAACTAAGGTCTTCGAGAACTGAAACACTCGGGCTGACCCGAGCGTAATGAAAAGACAATACACTCGAGTCAGGACTACATATTCTTATGTAAGTAAATTCAAATCAAACAATATAAGTATAGTAATTTAAGAGACTAAACAAGTTGCATCGACTTCGTATGAGCAATCAAATTCAAGTTGTTATTCAGTTTTCACATTTCGATTTACGAATTCATATTAAACTTATTAGTAATATACTCATTTTAGGAATAATCTCTTCGACCGAAATCTCAATTTCATTTCATAGAACCATTTTATTTAAAAGATAAAATATCTTTTATTTTCTAACATTTCATTTGTAAATACCGTCTTTCAATTAACCTTTCAAAATATATTCTTTTATGGAAATCCTATTTCAAAATAATCTTATTCAAATCAAAATTGTTATAATTAATTATCATAATTAAATGAACCCATAATATGCTAAACACCTTATAGTTAAATTGGGAAATAAATTACAGGATGTTAACTTAAAATCTATCTCCTACCCAATCCATGCTAAATAAAAAGTGTAATTGCTCATAAACCGGTCAAGCACAATTCAGACAACCAAACAATCAATCATCAACAAAAATAAATACAAACACTTCATTATAATCAATAAATAAATATAATAGCAAAATGAGGTTTATTTTGTTGAATTAATGTCACTAATGAAGTATAGTTATTTAATTATGTTAACCGTAATTAAATTCACTGCCCTTTTAATCTTCAACTAAATAATACTTTGTTAAATGTTTTAATACTTTACACTAATGTGTTCTATTCGTCAATAAGAATCTAACGTCGAAGACCGCAGGTTAAACGGACTTCATATGGGCGAATTATACATTTTTATAGTGTAACCAATTTTAACTTATTAAATTAATTAAACTAAACCAATTTATATCTTAACTAATATTTATATCCTACCCCAACCAAACACTAAAGCAAGGCCCAACACAAACTTATCACAATAAAACATGAAACTCAAAAGCTGCTGATAATTGAAACTAGTTAAAATAGTTTTAACTTACCGTTAAACTATCCTATTTTTTTTTAAGTAAGCTAAATTAAAAACCTTGTAACGACCCAGAATTCCCATCATTTGAAATTCATATATTTAATTAATTTTAAATATTAATAAGTAAGATTTGGAAGTCGAATTAATTTAATTTCGATATAGTGATTTAATTGGGCGATTAATTTATTAATTTAATACTTGAAATTGGGTAAATAATTGAAATCTGAATTTAATGTGATTAAAAAATGATTTATAAAGTTATATTAAATCATATTGAAGTTATAATGATATTATAAAACTTTTAAAATCGAATTAAAAGTTAATTTGTGAAAATTGAATATTTTAATATTTAATTGACGAGTAAAAGTGACCATTTTTCAAACAGCCTTGGATTTCGACGAAACTAGTTTCATCGGATCCATAATGTGAAATTATTGTGAGATTTCAAATTTCGTGTCAATCGGATGTACGGTTTGTCCGGGGCAAGCCAAAACGCATCGAAATCGGTTTAAATCGATTTAATTTAAATTTGATCGTTTATTTCCGTAACTCTCACATACGACCGAATTAGCTCCCGAAACACGTTTCATTGTGTTCGGAACGCGGGGTGAACCTTAGAAACGCCAGCCGGCACGCTCGATTTCGAGTTCGGAAAATTTCCGATAAATAGTGTTTTGGTGAATTTTCTATAAAAGGACTCAGTTTTTCACATTTGCAAAGACATTAGGGTTTCTTTTTCCAGCCGCCACTTATACATTCAATGGCCGTGAGCCATTTGCCTTGTCCCCTCGATCTCCGCTTATCCTCTCAATATTTTGAAATCCTCCAACTGGAGAATCGTAGTCTTCGTCGAGTACTACAGATCCAACGGTGGATCTTTGCCACCATCGCCAACAGAAGCCAGAAAAGGGGCGAGAGGAGCCACCGTTCGAACGCGTTTTCAGAGGAGGCGAGCACACCGAGCTGGCTGTGCTCGTGGGCGATGGAGGCTCACATGTTGGCGCCTGGAACGGAGGCCCCTGATCATCGTCGAAGCCATCGTATGCGACGCGTTAATTCACGAAAATGATGGCGACATTGGGTTCTCGCGTGCGCGTATGGACTGTTGGGGAAGAAGCTTTCGCGTGTGGCCTAGATCTAGGGTTGCAGAATTGAACGGCTCTGATGAAAGCAGAGGTTAAAAATTTTAATAAAAGGAAAAGAAAATTGTAAATTGAATATATATAAAATCGTATTAACTTCTAGATTGCATATCTTTTTGATACGAGGTCGGAATTCGACGAAACGAATTGCGTCGGGTTCGTTTTGTCAAGCACTACGCAATGGAGCTGGTTTGGAGTCAATTGGAGTCAGTGAAAATTTTGGGTAAAATTAAACGACCGTTTAATTTTATTCGAAACGAAATACTGCAACCGTTATTGAAAACAAGGTGAGAACTCCTCACTCGATCGAATATTTTGTTTCGATTTAAATTTTAAATAGTTGAGATTTAAAATTGTTGATAGTGTTGATGGTGATGATTGAATGATAAATTGTTATCTATTGTGTTGAATAGACCCTATACGACATATATTAAGCGGAGGTTATTTATTAAAAACATATACCGCGATAATTCCATCATGAAGTGGAATTGGTATTATATATGTATTTGGAGTTGATTTCCCGCATTATATAGCGGATGAGACCCTATTGCGCCGCATAATAGCGGATAATATTTTATAAATCCCATATACTGCGATATTTCACTGTGAAGTGGAATTGGTATTGTGCTAACATCTGTGGATGCAGGGAAACAGGTTGGAGGGATCCAACTGGATTCCTCAAACATTTGAATTTGTTTCATATGTTGTGTGTTGGTTATTTATAATCGTCGTGTGATTATATTTGTGAATTGGAATTGTTGAAGGCTATAATTTAGCCGAATATAATTTTTGGTATCGTTGGATACCAGAAATGAATAAAAATTGGATTTTTGAAATTTAAGTTGAAAATTTATCGAAAAATTTATTTTTGATAATTGGATAAATTTAAAAGGAGTTAAAAGATAAAAGTCTTATTTTTGAACTATATTGAATTAAATTTCAAAATTTGGAAAAAAGGGCTTAATAAATGGATTTCGAAAATATTATTTATAAGTTGAGAATTTATTTAAAATTTGGATTTTTGAATAGTTTGGAAAATAAAGGAATTTATCTTCTTAAAAAGGAATTTATTTTAAAAAGGAAATAGATTTAGAAATCCATTTGGTAATTGATTTTTGACGATTGAAAATAAACCTTTTGGAAATGTTTGGAAATTTATTTGGTGTTTTGAAATAAATTGGAAAATCGATTTGAAATTAATTGATTATTAATTTACTATAACTAGTAAAATTTATTTATAGAAATTTATCTGATTTTAATTAATCAGATAATTTAATTAATCCTACTTATGGATGTTTGGATTATATTGGATGTTGAATTGTTTGACATCTTTGATGTGTGATGCTTTGTGATATATCCTGTTCTGTGTTGTGATTTGTGATCTACTTATTTGTGATATATATATCTGTGATCTGTGAATGATAGATAAGCATTATTGTTTATACCGCTTATCAATTATATTGTTATATTTGATCTGTGATGGTTGAATGTTGTTTCACTATTGTGTTGAACCCGTGGACTACACAATACACACACAAATGTGGATTTCACGTGAAAATCGGTTAAGTCACAGATTTTTATCAATTTTGAAAAATTGAATTTTTGAATCCAAAATAGTTTTGGAATTGAAATTGGAAGTTTTTGAAAATGAGTTTCAAAAATAAAAGTTATTTTAAATAACTTAATAAACTTGGAATTTAAATCATTTGATTTAAATTTTGAATTCAATATCTTGAAATTGAATTCAATGATTTGGGAATTTTGGTTTAAAAGATTTTATAAGTATAAAAGGTGTTTATATGGGTTTTTAACCATTTAAAATATGGTTTTGGAGATTTAAATTTATATTCAAGTTTTATACTTGAATGGCTTTAAACTGTGTAATTGTAACCAGTTTTTCCCAAAACGAAAACTATCCGTTTTCAAATAATAATGGCTTTCATAAAGTGAAAAGATTTCCAATTTGTATCGAAACAATTCAAGTTGAAATGAAATTGTAAATAGTTTTGGAAAACTATGAATTAACCTTTGTGAAGATGATTAAGCTTTATTTTGAAATCAAAGAAGATTTTAAAAGTTGTATCTTTTATATTATAAAAGACTTGAATTGTGAATAGTTTTGAAAGCTATAAATTAAATCTTAATTTAAAGATTTAATGGGTTAATCCAATTGAAATGGAAATTGATTTGGAAATCTGTGAATGAATCTTTGTGAACTGGGTAAACTTTGTGAAGTAAATATTTTTGTTTAAAGATTTAAAATGGTAATTTGTTTAAACCATTTGAAAGAAAGGATTTGGGTAATAAGTTGTGACTTAATTGAAATCCCTATATCCATATGTTTTAAATATTGTGCTTACTATTCGGGTTAGCTGGGAAAAGACCTTTGTGTCATATAACCCATTCCGAATTAGTGATACAATGATATGGATCGTATTGAAGACCGGTGTGAAGACCGAGTATTTTCAAAAATGAAAGGACAACCTGTCGAATGTCTCTGCACCGAGTTGCTCCGGTATAGAGATTTATATCACTCTTCTTGTGATGGGAAGTCCGGACGTGATTAGTGAATACCCGGATTGCAAGGGCTTCTTTGGAAGTGCCTTCGGTTCCGTTCGATCCCGGAACGGACTTGTATGGATGTGTGTGTGACGTTACACTTTGAGATGTAAAGCTGGTTTCTATCAAATACATTTCTGTTGGTGGCAGAGAATTTATTCTCTTAGCTTAACACCCTTCTCTGAGACGTACGAGCTCAGAGGTTATGTAGTTGATGGTTACTAGTAATACATTCCTAATTTGGTAATGTGGCATACGAAGTGTTGTTGATATTTTGTTGATCAAAGCGTGGCTTTGTGAAAAAGCGTGGCTTTGTGAAAAAGCGTAGTTTTGTGGACGAGACTTCGTCAAGCCTCACAACCCGGTAATGGTCGAAACAGGAATGTTGCGGCAAGGTTGTTAGGGGTCGCGCCCCTAGGGTATGTCATTTCCTTCTGGATAAAAGGTGATATCATGGTATGGAGCCCAGATATTTTACCTATGTTGATGCTGCAAATTTATTATACTTTGTGGTTGTTGCTTTGTGATTGAGGATCCTCGGATACAGGTCGGTAACGACCGGGGGATGGCATAGCTCGTGTGTTAGCTACCTAGTTACAACTGTACATCGTGAGGTAGCGTCGGCTTTGTGTTTGCAGAGAGCAGGTTGACTCTCGGGGCGTCTTTCCAGAGGCGTTTCCATTTCGGTGTAAGGAAGTTCCTTGGCCTGACCATTTATTGGAAATCCAAAGAAACAATACGAACCTGTACGATTTTAGTTGTATTACCTGCTATGGAATGTGGCGGTAACCTACTATTAAACATAGTAGCTATAGTAGGCATACGATAATGGTTGTATGTTGGCTAAGATTAATATTATACTTTCGAAAAATGTTTTTCTACACTATGCACTAATAATAATAATCCAATGATTTTGCGTAGTAAGCATCTTTGACTATCATAAGAAGAAATCTCCTCAAATTCTGCGTTTGCATTGTGTGTGTGGCGGGAGGTCTTATGGTAGTTTCATTTTCCAAAAGCATTGCGGATATTTTCCACTTCCTTTGTTGTTGTTGTTTTAAAGATGATAACTGTTTTAAGTTCTCACACCAGTCACCATGACAAACCTGGAGTTTATTGTTTCCTTCCTAAACTCTGGGTGCCCACCAATTTCCACACGGGCAGTCTAGAGTCAGGTTATCAGGTCATTCTGGATTCAGTAGATGCTGTGGAGCTCAGTGGCGAGCTGGATGGCGAGACGTATCACTTGTATATGATATTATTATTCCGCTGTGTATTCTGTATGAGGACAAGTTTATATAACTGTCCAGTGTTGTATTGTTGTTGTAAACTCTGATGATAATGTAATGTATAAAATGATATAGTTCTTTGATTTAAAGATTATTCATTTATCTATTATATGTTATTCCGCTGCGATATGTGAGATTCTGATATTGTTCTGTGTTTTTCTGTTGTTTCTTCTTTCCTTTTCTTCTGTCTTCTTCCACCTCTTCTTTTTCTCCATAACAATTCGGTTTTTCGACATTCGATTGCTCGGCAGTTGATACAGTGGACGTATTAATGTCGATTTTCGAAAGTCGAAAATCTTGAATCGTTACATTTGGTATCAGAGCATATGGTTAAGCGATAACCTTGGTTCTGTTGGGAATTACTCATTAGAGATAGAGTCAGTAGTACTCTAGAATGAGTGTGAGTGTAATAATAGGTACGAGTGCGTATTTGTTAGTGAATATGAAATTGTTTTATATTGTGTTTGCTTATCCGTTGAGCTGTTTATGAATTCTGGTCGGTATGTGGGACGCCATATTATCGATAGGGGTTTCTAAACTCTTAAACGAGGCAAGTCGACATAGTATCATTTTAAATTGGGTAAATGAAATAATTTTACCTCGATTATATTTTGTATAGGAAATAATTTTTTAGAAATTATTAAAGTGTATATGAAATTAATTGTTTGGTTGTTGAAAATGTAAGAATATATACAAATTAATAAAAGTGGAAAATATGCATAAGGACAAACTTTGAAAATAAGTAAGGCTGAAGGACATCAAGTTTCATCTTTAGGCTAAAGGACAAACTTTGAAAAAAATTAGGCTGAAAGACAATGCTAGTTAGATTTAGCATTTTGTATAGTGTAAAAACTGAATATAATGCTAGTCTATCTAGCATTTTGTATAGTGTAAAAACTGAATATAATGCTAGTTAGAACTAGCATTGTCCTTCAACCTAATTTTTTCCAAAGTTTGTCCTTCAGCCAAAAAATAAAACTTGGTGTTCTTTAGACTAATTTTTTGTCAAAGTTTGTCCTTTTCCCTAATTCCCTCTTAATAAAAGTTGTTTGTATAAATTATATAAAGACAACAATTGTATAAGTATGGAATTATAATTAAGATGATTTACAATTATGAACTAATCTTGTATAAGTAAAGTTAAATAGTGAAATTATATGAGAAAAAAAAGATTTATAAATGTGATTTATAAATAAAAGGAAATTTTGAAAGAATTTAAAGCACTGAATTCACTAGTGTTGTTGGGAAATAATAAGGGTGATGACTACAACATCATCAGTATCATTTTCGAGTTTCTGTGTGATAGATTTGCTACCATAATAAATTGAAAATTGAAGTTTTGTTGTGATAAACAAATTTGAAATTAAAATCCAAGTTGTAATTGATAAATATAAGTAGAAATGAGTTTTATACTTATAATATGATTTGGAAGTTAAATAAATAAGTTGTATAACTTATAAAATGAGTGAATGTAAGCAAAATAAAATTTGATTTTGATTAAGTTATGAATTTGGCTTTGGAAAAAGTTAAATAGAATTTACTTTAGAATTGGAATCTGAATTGGATTTATAAGTGGAAATTTAAGTTAAGTTAAACAAATGATGTTTGAAATGGAATATAAATTAGGTGATGTTAAATGAATTTGATTTTGATATCAAAGTAAAATAATAAAGTGAATTTATTAAATGAATGTGAACTTGAGTTATAAATGGAATTCAACTTTATTTGTAAAATGAATTAGCAATTGAATTAACAAATGAATTGAATGTTAAGCAATCGAATGTGAATAAATTGATAATGAATGTAAGTGTTAATTCATTAAAAGCTAATGAATTAGAATTTGAATGAATTAAATAGAAGTCAATTTAATATTAAACCAATTGGAATTAGAAGTGTTGAACCAAATTGAATGTAAGTAATGTGAATTTAATAATTTGGTTGTGTTGAATGACATTGGTTGTTATATGATTGTTGGTTGATTGTATATAATTCATTAAGTATTAATGAAATTGAATTGATAAAAATTGAAAGCTATGTAATTGAATTTGAATTGAAAGTGAACCAACTTGAATTTAAATTAGTGAATGTAAAACTAATTGAAAATGAATAATTGAATGTCGTTGTATATGAATTGGTTGTAAACAATTACAAGTAATGTCAAAATCATATAAGTTGCTTATAAACCTTGTTTCGTATGTATTTCTTTTAATATGCATGTGTTGTAGTTGTTTAAAAGAGTAAATTGTTAATAACTTTATATATATGTCACTTACGTGTTTAAACTGAGTAAGTACAGCGGGGCTGTCGTTCGGCTGATTTGGTCGTGCTAAAATGCTTAATAAATAACTGCTTTGCTTTAAAAATGCTAAAAAGGTACGCCTACGCAATAAAAATAGAAATTACGAACTGTTTTTCTGCTTTTCCGACCGTGTGGGTCGATGTATATATATTTATGTCTATTGTGATCCTACTACAATCGAACCGCGCAAAGGAGGCTATGGCGAATTTTTCTGAAAATTTAAGGCATTAGAAAATTTTCGGGAAATTTTGGAAAATTTGTGAAAACTAAAATTTGATTTTGGAGTTAAAAGTTAAACGATATAGTTTGTTTTGAAAAGTATAACTAAGTGTAGATTTGAAAAAAAAACTTAGTAAAGTTTTTGAAAGGGTTTAACTATTGGATTTTGGGGAAGTTGTACACTTAAGTGATTTTGAAATCTAATTTGAACGAATTGTTTTGAAAAGTTAATGAATTTGGGGTATTTTTCTTACTTTGCAATTTCGAGGACGAAATTCTTTTAAGGGGGGAAGTTTGTAACGACCCAGATCCCGTCATTTGAAATTCGTATATTTAATTAATTTTAAATATTAATAAGTAAGATTTGGAAGTCGAATTAATTTAATTTCGATATAGTGATTTAATTGGGCGATTAAATTATTAATTTAATACTTGAAATTGGGTAAATAATTGAAATCTGAATTTAATGTGATTAAAAAATGTTTTATAAAGTTATATTAAATCATATTGGAGTTATAATGATGTTATAAAACTTTTAAAATCGAATTAAAAGTTAATTTGTGAAAATTGAATATTTTAATATTTAATTGACGAGTAAAAGTGACCATTTTTCAAACAGTCTTGGATTTTGACGAAACCAGTTTCATCGGATCCGTAATGTGAAATTATTGTGAGATTTCAAATTTCGTGTCAATCGGATGTACGGTTTGTCCGGGGCAAGCCAAAACGCATCGAAATCGGTTTAAATCGATTTAATTTACATTTGATCGTTTATTTCCGTAACTCTCACATACAACCGAATTAGCTTCCGAAACACGTTCCATTGTGTTCGAAACGCGGGGTAAACCTTAGAAACGCCAGCCGGCATGCTCGATTTCGAGTTCGGAAAATTTCCGATGAATAGTGTTTTGGCGAATTTTCTATAAAAGGACTCAGTTTTTCACATTTGCAAAGACATTAGGGTTTCTTCTTCAAGCCGCCACTTATACATTCAATGGCCGTGAGTCATTTGCCTTCTCCCCTCGATCTCCGCTTATCCTCTCAATATTTTTGAAATCCTCCAACTAGAGAATCGTAGTCTTCGTCGAGTACTACAGATCCAATGGTGGATCTTTGCCACCATCGCCAATCAAAGCCAGAAAAGGGGCGAGAGGAGCCACCGTTCGAATGCGTTTTCAGAGGAGGCGAGCGCACCGAGCTGGCCGTGCTCGTGGGCGATGGAGGCTCACATGTTGGCGCCTGGAACGGAGGCCCCTGATCATCGTCGAAGCCATCGTAGGCGACGCGTTAATTCACGAAAATGATGGCGGCATTGGGTTCTCGCGTGTGCGTATGGACTGTTGGGGAAGAAGCTTTCGCGTGTGGCCTAGATCTAGGGTTGCAAAATTGAACGGCTCTGATGAAAGCAGAGGTTAAAAATTTAAATAAAAGGAAAAGAAAATTGTAAATTGAATATATATAAAATCGTATTAACTTCTAGATTGCATATCTTTTTGATACGAGGTCGAAATTCGACGAAACGAATTGCGTCAGGTTCGTTTTGTCAAGCACTACGCAATGGAGCTAGTTTGGAGTCAATTGGAGTCAGTGAAAATTTTGGGTAAAATTAAACGGTCGTTTAATTTTATTCGAAACGAAATACTGCAACCGTTATTGAAAACAAGGTGAGAACTCCTCACTCGATCGAATATTTTGTTTCGATTTAAATTTTAAATAGTCGAGATTTAAAATTATTGATAGTGTTGATGGTGATGATTGAATGATAAATTGTTATCTATTGTGTTGAATAGAACCTATACGCCGTATATTAAGCGGAGGTTATTTATTAAAAACATATACCGCGATAATTCCATCGTGAAGTGGAATTGGTATTATATATGTATTTGGAGTTGATTTCCCGCATTATATAGCGGATGAGACCCTATTGCGCCGCATAATAGCGGATAGTATTTTATAAATTCCATATACCGCGATATTTCACTGTGAAGTGGATTTGGTATTGTGCTAACATCTGTGGATGCAGGGAAACAGGTTGGAGGGATCCAACTGGATTCCTCAAACATTTGAATTTGTTTCATATGTTGTGTGTTGATTATTTATAATCGCCGTCTGATTATATTTGTGAATTGGAATTGTTGAAGGCTATAATTTAGCCGAATATATTTTTTGGTATCGTTGGATACCAGAAATGAATAAAAATTGGATTTTTGAAATTTAAGTTGAAAATTTATCGAGTTGCTCCGGTATAGAGATTTATATCACTTTTCTTGTGATGGGAAGTCCGGACGTGATTAGTGAATACCCGGATTGCAAGGGCTTCTTTGGAAGTGCCTTCGGTTCCGTTCGATCCCGGAACGGACTTGTATGGATGTGTGTCTGACGTTACACTTTGAGATGTAAAGCTGGTTTCTATCAAATACATTTCTGTTGGTGGCAGAGAATTTATTCTCTTAGCTTAACACCCTTCTCTGAGACGTACGAGCTCAGAGGTTATGTAGTTGATGGTTACTAGTGATACATTCCCAATTTGGTAATGTGGCATACGAAGTGCTGTTGATCATTTGTTGATCAAAGCGTGGCTTTGTGAAAAAGCGTGGCTTTGTGAAAAAGCGTAGTTTTGTGGATGAGACTTCGTCGAGCCTCACAACCCGGTAATGGTCGAAACAGGAATGTTGTGGCAAGGTTGTTAGGGGTCGCGCCCCTAGGGTATGTCATTTCCTTCTGGATAAAAGGTGATATCATGGTATGGAGCTCAGATATTTTACCTATATTGATGCTGCAAATTTATTATACTTTGTGGTTGTTGCTTTGTGATTGAGGATCCTCGGATACAGGTCGATAACGACCGGGGGATGGCATAGCTCGTGTGTTAGCTACCTAGTTACAGTTGTACAGCGTGAGGTAGCGTCGGCCTTGTGTTTGCAGAGAGCAGGTTGACTCTCGGGGCGTCTTTCCAGAGGCGTTTCCATTTCGGTGTAAGGAAGTTCTTTTGCCTGACCATTTGTTGGAAATCCAAAGAAACAATACGACCTGTACGATTTTAGTTGTATTACCTGCTATGGAATGTGGCGGTAACCTGCTATTGAACATAGTAGCTATAGTAGACATACAATAATGGTTGTATGTTGGCTAAGATTAATATTATACTTTCGAAAAATGTTTTTCTACACTATGCACTAATAATAATAATCCAATGATTTTACGTAGTAAGCATCTTTGACTATCATAAGAAGAAATCTCCTCCAATTCTGCGTTTGCATTGTGTGTGCGGCGGGAGGTCTTATGGTAGTTTCATTTTTCAAAAGCATTGCGGATATTTTCCACTTCCTTTGTTGTTGTTGTTTTAAAGATGATAACTGTTTTAAGTTCTCACAACAGTCACCATGACTGGCCTGGAGTTTATTGTTTCCTTCCTAAACTCTGGGTGCCCACCAATTTCCATATGGGCAGTCTAGAGTTAGGTTATCAGGTCATTCTGGATTCAGAAGATGCTGTGGAGCTCAGTGGTGAGCTGGATGGCGAGACGTATCACTTGTATATGATATTATTATTCCGCTGTGTATTCTGTATGAGGACAAGTTTATATAAATGTCCGGTGTTGTATTGTTGTTGTAAACTCTGATGATGATGTAATGTAGAAAATGATATAGTTCTTTGATTTAAAGATTATTCATTTATCTATTATATGTTATTCCGGTGCGATTTGTGATATTCTGATATTGTTCTGTGTTTTTCTGTTGTTTCTTCTTTCTTTTTCTTCTGTTTTCTTCTACTCTTCTTTTCTCCATAACAATTCGGTTTTCCGGCATTCGATTGCTCGACAGTTGATACAGTGGACGTATTAATGTCGATTTTCGGAAGTCGAAAATCTTGAATCGTTACATACCTTCTCACCATAGACATTTCCAAGCCCAACGTATGCATGCCATAGCCTCCTCATGCCTGAACATTCAAGTCCATGCTTTTGTTTTCATCACTTTCCAACCAAGACCCAAGCTTTAAAATTACCCCACGCGGCCCATCACTATGCATGCATTCACCTTCTCCATTACTCATGCCATTTCTTCCTCCACATCACCCCTGCATGCACACCTTTCCATGCGTGCGCCATAATACATGCTGCACCTGTCTTCCATCCACTTTCCTACCTGCTGCATATATTAACTCATGCATGTATGCCTCTACCTTTTCACACTACCACGCATGCATACACATGCATCTCCACAACCATGCAAACATCTTCCCACTTCATATTCTTCCATACGTGCTCATATCCCCAAATATACAGTAGTCGAAGAATGAAAAAGGCAAGAAGAAAAATGAAAGAAAAAATGTGAAATGTGAATCTGTGCGTGTACATTTCCAAGAAAAGGAGAAAGAACAAAAAAAATAATTGAAATATAAATGTGTTCCTTTTGTAAAAAAAAAAAAGAAACGAAAATGTGTTTCAACTTTCAACTTCTGGGAAGAAAATGAATGCTCCCCATGCAAGATGCCCATGCTGTAGTGAAAATGTGAACAAAAAATGAATGTCAAATGAAATGTTTTCCCCCGCTTCTTCAACGGCCCAAACCCCATGCAAAGCCAACACATGACTTATACAAGAAAAAACAGACTATTTAAAATCAACCAAACTTATGTAAACTAACTAATTTATAACTTAACAAGTTTAAACTAAAAATAATTTAACTTGCAAAAAAATGTATGTCGTGAGTTATACACTCACCTTCGTGGATTAGAAAAGCAGGCACGACACGGCGATAAGGAAACGGAGACGCGCACACGCACTAGCCGCTGCTCGCTAAAGGTTGCTGCTACTCGACAGAGCACCGGGCTTCGAAACTGAACTAAACGACTACTGTACTAAAACTAAGCACAGATGTGGAGATCAAATAAAGTGAAACAGGATGGTGGCGGATGAAGTAGTGGAGTGGCGGAGCTCTGGTGGGTTCGACTGGGAAAAGTCGCCGGCGGGGTTCGGGTGGAGCAGTATGGTGCGGGTTTCGAGCTGAGGTTGGTGGCGTGTTGGGTGGGGAGCGGACAGTGCAGGTGGCTGGGTGAAGCTGGGTCGTGGATTTGTTGAGGGCGGAGGCTGGGGAACGGGTTCGGCAGGGGATACAGGTGGCAGGTGAAGGGGGTTGTGGGCTGGGCGAGGTGGTGGAGTGGCTACATGCACGGTTTCGGCCGGGGATGGTGTTCTGGTGTACAGCTGGAGTACGGTCGGAGGGAGGTTTTGGTGGGTGTACGAGCGAAGGTGGTGGAGTGGCTACGTGCTTGGTGATGGCTGGGTAACGGAGGGGAGAAGAAAGGTTGTAGGCGCGATTTGGTATTGGGAGAAATATAGGAAGAGAGGAGTTTGTGTTTGGCCTGCTAATAAACACACTAACATATATTTTTCACTCCGTTAGCATTGTATTCAGTTAGCTAATTAATTATCTGTTAATATCTTTATTAATTAGCTTATGTCCCTTCCTCTTCTACAACCATATCTCACAAAAGCAAATTAACTTAAAGTTTAATATTCTACTCACTTCTTCTTCATCAAATTAAGGAACAACATTTGAATGTTAAATAAAATCAACAAATTATGGAAAATGATAATAAAGCATGTCGTAAGCTAAATTTTCAAAGTGAAGATGAGCAAGAAAAATCAACATAAGATATCAATGGTGAAACAAAAATTCAACCGATTCAATGTCCATCGTGGATTCTATTCATTCAAAAATACGGAAGGAGCTAATTCCAATGATAGGTATGACGTTTCAAACCGAATTCGATGCATTTAGTATTTGATTTCAATGATTTGATGATAGAAAGAAAATATTTGTGAATAACAGAAAATATAAGAACAGGAAAATGTCTCTGTTTCGATTGCAAAAAGATAAATGAATACAATTGTGGTGACTACTATTTATAATACAAATAGACATGGGCTTGCAGGCCCAAATAGCTAGTTAGGTTGGTAAACCCGAATGCCCATATCATTACTGGAAATGATACAACAGCCAGCAGTACGATACTTCATTATTCTCAATTTTTAGATTTTACAATGAATACACATACTGTTTTGATTTTAGTATTAGGCAAGGTAGAGCCCATATGTTACCGAATCATGTCAATGTAAAAGATAGAGTTTTTGTTTGCTCCGCCGAAGGTTGGCGTGGAAAAGACAAACGTGATGTTTATGTTAAATCTCATCGAGCCGAGACAAGATTTGACTGTCTAGCAAAGATGAAAATTGTTTATTGTCAAGATAGTAAAAAATATAGCATCGTCGAATTTGTTCCACATCATACACATATGGTGTCAAGTCCTTCTAAGACCCATTTCTTTAAATCACATAGAAAAATGACTGATGTGCAAATAGCTCAAGCTGATATGGTGGACAACTCTAGTATTACACCAAAAGAAGCTTTAGAGTTTTTTAGTAAACAAGCTGGAGGTCGTGAAAATCTTGGTTTTATTCCGGAAGATTATAGAAATTACTTACGTTTGAAATGAACAAGAAATATGAAAAAAGGAGATACGGGTGGAGTGTTGGAGTAGTTACAACAAATGCAGTTGAAAGATCCTAACTTTTTATGCTATACAAGTGGATGAAAATGATTTGATAACTAATATTTTTTGGGTTGATGCAAACATGATGGTAGACTATGATTATTTTGGCGATGTTGTATGCTTTGACACTACTTACAGAAAAAATAAAGAAGGAAGACCGTTTGCAATGTTTGTCGGTGTGAATAATCATAAGCAAACAATATTATTTGGGGCTGCATTATTATATGATGAGACCATTGAAACTTTTGCATGGTTGTTTGATACGTTTGAGAAGGCGATGTCTGGAAAAAGACCTATGACTATACTTACAAACCAGGATGCTGCCATGGCTAAGGCAATTACTTCTCAATGGCCCGGGATAAGTCATCGATTATGCATTTGGCATATATATCAAAATGCAGCTAAGCATCTTAGTCATTTGTTCGATAAATTCTCTACTTTTGCTAAAGACTTTAGTAGTTGTATATATGATTATGAGGATGAAATCGACTTTTTAAATGCTTGGAACATGATGCTTGAAAAATATAATCTTCAAACCAACGATTGGCTAAAACGATTGTTTGATGTAAAAGAGAAATGGGATGCTCAGTAGCAAAGCAATGGGCTAATTTATACAAAGACAAATTCGAGGAGTGGCACATAAAAATCCCTTTGAAAGTATAACATAGTTTTTTTTATTTAGATGATTAACTATGATTTTTATTGATTAATTAAGATTTTTGTATGCATGAAAAATTATGTTGTTTGGATTTTTTATTTTAGTTGATATCATCGAGCTGGGTTGAACTGCTTATGTATGAATGCGCTTTTGTCTGTGTATAATTTCAGTTCATATTTGTTCTTTGTTCATGTGTATTCTGGTAATGTATTCTTTGTTCATGTTCTTTGTTCTTGTGCCGGCTGTAAAATGATTTTATTCTGCTGTCCTTTTGAGATGGGTTGGTGTAAATTTGAGAAATATAGAAGTATATAACAGCAATGACTAATTGTGTACCTAGAATAAGAATTGTCTGCATGTGTCTGCATGAATTCCTTGTCCGCATGTGTCTGCATGAATTCATATTCCCAATAAATAATAATTAATGCTGGCGTTAATCCAATGCTAACGGAGTTAAAGAATATATGTTAGTGTATTTATTAGCAGTGCCATATGGCATTTTTGTATTGGATGGGATAGAGGCACAGAAGAAACTTGGTATAGAGGATTTGCTCTCGAAGTATATATGGTTTATTATTATTATTATTATATATATATATATATATATATATATATTCTTTGAGAATGGAGCAGCAAAAGAAAGAAGATAAAGGAGCAGCAAACGAAGAGCAAGCGAGTATATAGAGAAGATGGATGCAGAGATAATTAATGCGGGCAATTAATTCTTAAGGCTGCGCACACAAAGTTAGTCTGCCAGGAAAAAAATTGAAAAGAAAGTAATACTGCGAAAAGAGACTATGATGGATAAAAATCCAACAGGGCACAGTCACGGACCCATATTTCAACCATGTAGCGTTTTGCCGCCAAAACATGAAAACAAATATAATGCAGAGACCAGCACGACGAGACGATCCCAACGATGTATTCAAAACTGTGCTACGACGTTCGTAGCAAAATCTCATCTGTCGCCACTGTTACCGCTTCAAAGTTGGACGGCAACGACAATTCTTGATAAATGAAGCTAGAAAGATCAGAATTAGACGGAACAAACTTCGCCATTCAAATCAGAGAATTTTTTAGATCTTTTCTATGTAAAAATATTTACATGTCGAAAAATGAATTTTTTCCCTTAAATTTATTAACCGGATTCTACTTAAATTTGAACGACATATATTTTCACAAAATTTGAAATCTGAATTCATAAATTAGACTTACTAAAAACACACTTTAATTATACAACTTCAATTTATTGAAATTTTAAGTTTACATGTTAAAATAAATTCTATATCGAATTACGACTGTTTTCAACGACCGTAAAATATTGTCGCCAAACCCAAAATTTCTTTTTTTCTTCTAAATTCTACTTACCTTTACGATGGAAACATACATTTTATTTTTCTTAAAATATTCTTTAATTTTCATTAAAACATTTATTTCACTTCAACAAAAATGCGCGATAAATTTCGTATTAGATGTAAATGTTTATTATCCTATTTCTATTACCATTATCTCTTATCTTATTACACATTCGCTCACTTTTATTTGTTTTTGCAACAGCTTAAATTTTTGTTTCTAACCATTTTTATTCAAAAATTATATTAAATTTAATATTTTAAATGGTTGAAAAATTCGGGTCATTCCAATAGCAGTGGTCCTATCATGTTTGAAATCTTCGGATTGCAAGGACTACTTGCTACTAATGGTAGTAGGAGGTGTGCCTTCGGTTTCGTTCAGCCCCAGAATGAACTTGTATGGATGAGTGTCTGATATTGGATTTCTAAATCAAGAACGTGGATTTTTACAAACGTAGATCTATGGGCGACATAGGAGGCAACTTCTATTAGCTTAATACCCTTCTCTGAGACATACGAGCTTGGAGGTTTTATTTTTGTAGAAGTCAATTAGTGATAAATGGAAATGGCAGTGTGGCATTCAAAGTGAAACAAGTTGGTTAGTTAGAGCGTAGCCTCACGAGCCTCACATCCCAGGAATGTTATGGATACTATATGGTCTGAAGAACACACATTCGGGCTATTGGTTGATGTATATAGTGGTGTTTAGTAGGGGACCCATTTGGGGAAGGCGTCCCTCAAGGCATTTATTGCCCCATTTATTTGAATATAGTAGCTAGCTTGCGAGAAGTGATAAGGCTACCAGATAGTAGTGTAGCAAGTACAGTTCCAAGTGACTTGCTTGAGAAAAGCGATTGAGGCACCATGGGAACTATGTTTGCTATGCGTGGATCGAAGGAAAAATTCACGAGTTCCCTGTCATGTTGGAATTCCAAATCCAATACAAGCTTTACGGTTTTGATTGCATTCCCAAAATAGCTGTAATGCTTTGCAAACATTTCAGCTACCCCTTTGGTATCATATATTACGCCCGGTGTATTCCGTTGACCTAGTCCGGATATATTACCATAGACTTAGTCTGAATATTGATACTTTATTTTGATATATTACTTGAAAAGTATTTTCAAACAGATGTCATTAAAGATAATATCAAAGTATTTTCAGTATAAAGTATTTTGGTAAATCATAAGATAAAAACCCGTCCGTACTTATGTGTGGGCGTGGTCTTATGAGATACCCTTCTTTACAAAGGTTTTGATTTACATGAGCATTTAAAATTTCGAGTATCTCACGCTGGTTTATCAAGCCTGATCTGGGTATTTTTAATACTCAAATCCGAGTAGTTTCGGGTTTAGTTGAAGACGCTTGGAGTTTCTGGAGGAGAGCTGGAGATCTTCATCTTCATATGGACATATTTTATTATCCGCTGCATCTATTGCATTTGTTTTTATTTTTTAGAATTTGTAAGGACAGGGGTTTATCATTGTCCAGGCTGAATCTAGGTTAGGCTCTGATATTGTATTCAAAATTTTCCACTGTAAAGATTTTATTTTGAAATAATATATGTTATTCCATTTGTGTGAGATTCCGTTCTATCTTTATTTTCTTTTTCCCTAACAATCGGGGTTTCCGACACTTGGATTTGTGTCATTTGAATACCGAGGATGTATTAGTGTCGATTTTCAAGGGTTGAAAATCGACGTTGTTACATTTAGTATTAGAACTTAGGTTGAGTGGACACCTATGCTTTGGTGCGGTAAAACTCATTATAGATAGGGATAATAATACCCTAGAATGAGTAACTCATTAGAGATAGGGTTAGTAACACCCTAGAATGAGTTTTGAGAGTATTATATATATGAGCGCGTATTTGTTATTTGATATAAAAATTATTTTTTGTTGATTTATCTGTTGAGTGGTTTATAGATTCTGGTCGATGTGCCTGATCATCGTTATCGATAGGGATTTCTAAACACTTAAACAATGCAAACCGACACACTGTTTTAAAAGGATTATATTTTAAGTATAAGGAATATCTTTTGAAAGATATAGATATTTATGTGGGTCAGTTTATGGTTAAGGAAATGATAATATTTAGTTATTACCATTTGTTGATTGAATGAACATCTTGTGAATTAAGTTTCACGATTTTACTATAAGATGTTTGATAATAATATTAGGTTAAGGTTAATGAATAATAAATAATCATGTAGTATAAAAATTGTATTTTATAAAATTATTTTTGTAAAAATATGGATATAAGAGATATGTTATATAAATTTTGAGAAACTAAATTTTGGGTATTTTGGAGAAGAATTATAAAAATTCTAAAAGGAGTTAGTTAATATAAGATGATTTTATGAAAGGGATTTATAAAATGGGTTTTATAAACAAAATAATCCTTAATGGATTTTTGAACAAAATTTCAAATAAGAAATTTAAAAAGTAAGAAAGTCCCAAATGATAAATAGTTTGAGTGGCTCAAAAATAACTAAAAATGAGCAAGAGATATGTTCGGATGGAAAATACTTCTCTTAAGTATTACCCTTCTTGTTAAGGGGATATAAGATACTATTGGTAGTACCCAGTTCCTTGTATTATTTTGGAGTTACTCAATCTATATAATTTTCCTTAAGTTAAAAGGATAATTTTGAATTATTATTTGATAGGTTAATATCAAGAGTGATTAAAAAAAGGAATATATTATAATGAAATGAGTTGATTGTAATTTTGGAAAATAAAAGGTAAATTATCTTCTAAATTGAAATGATTCCTTTGGGATGAAATGTTTTCCTTTAAGAAAAATATTTGAAAATAAATATTTAGAGTGATTATATATAAAGAAATGTTTTTTATAATATAAAGAAGTGTCTTTATAAATAGTGTTTAAATTAAGAAATTATTTAAGAATATAATTTATAAAATAAAGTGTAATTAGCAAAAATAAAATGATGTTTGAGAAAGTTGGATTTGTGAATTCATATCCTAATGTTTTGAAAAAGTATAAAATAGAAAGTTATGCAATATAAAATAAGTTTGAGATTAAATTTATTAACAAATAAATTTCAAAGGAATTTGAAATAAGAATTATAATGGTATTATTCCAAATAAAGAATGATCGATTTCTTTTGGGAAAAGAAATAGAAATATTTTTGGGAACAAATATTTTTAAGAAAGGGTTTATAAAGGTATTTAAATGAAAAAAATAAAAGATTTATGAAGATTCAAAAAAGTTAAATAAGTTGTAAATAGATCATTTCGTCCCACAATTCTGATCAAAGATTCGAGTAAAGAACTTGGAGGTGTTTACACTAGTCCGAAAAAGGATTTATCACTTGATTCTTGACGACGAACATTGATGAGGGTTTATGATTAGGTACTTGAGTTTTTCATCATAGTTGAGGGCTATGTAAGGGAAACGAAGCTTTCTAATCAAGAAGCCTGATCAAAGTCCGCACTAGAGGATCGGGGGATCAATACTAGTTCGAAAGTAAAGTTGTGGATTCGAAAAGTATATCAAATTGAATGATATGTATACATCATATGGATATAAGTTTAAAAATAAATATTTTGGGCAAATACCTTTGGGTTTTGTTTTGGTGTAATTTCAAGGATGAAATTCTTTTAAGGGGGAAGAATGTAACGACCTGGAATTTCACTGCTTTGTTTAATGAATATTTAATTAATTTTAAATATTCAATATATAAGTTTTATAATGAAAATAAACAAATTTTAATTAATTAATAATGATGGTGAAATTGTTTTCAAAATTTGTTTACCAAGTTAAATAATAGAAAATATGACCGAAGAACGTTTTCCGAAATTTCGACCTTTCGACCCAGAAAGTTTTCGGGAACGCTGTTCATCTTTATGCACTATATATACTTTTATATATAAGAGTTAACTAACTAGATAACAATACACTTAGAAATAAATTATCTCATAATAATTATATATATAAAAGAAAGTGATGTGACTAGACATAATAATTATATATATATATATAAAAGAAAGCGATGTGACTAGACATAATAATTATATATATAAAAGAAAGTGATGACTAAATATAATAATCATATATATATAAAAGAAAGTGATGTGACTAAATATAATAACTATATAAATATATTATAAAAGATTTGTGATGTGACTAGATATAATTATGACAAGTTATATTATTTAATTCATTTTGCACCTATAAATACCCACCCCTCTTTCTTTCATTTCTTCACAAATTTTCTACTTCTTCTTCTCCTTCCTCAAGCTATTTTAATGGCCTATCCATCTTAAAAAACATTATGAAAAGAAATTATGAAAGAATAATATAAAAATACACACACCCCTACAAGATCTATACTCCTCCAAACCAAACCAAATCATCTCCTTTCTACCCTAACACTCCACGGCCACCCCCATGCAAGCAAAGGCCGTGAGCAAGCAAGAAGATGGGAGCCTTGGGTCGAGAGCCAAGGTGGTGGAGGTGGGTGAGGCCGTGAGCACTTGAAGGTGGTGGAGGAGCAAGCTGTGAGTCTTGGGGCAAGGGAAGATTTGTAGAGCACTTGAGCAAGGGAAACAAAGTGTTTAGGGCATGGTAGAAGTGTATTAGAGAAGTGTTGTGATGATATGAATGTTGGTAGGAAGTTGGTTTGATTTAAGGTGAGATCTCGAGAAAACTCTTTCTTTTCTAGTTTATGGTTAAAATGATTTGCAAGTTAGAAGCAAGTTAAGGTTATTATTTACAACTATATAAAATTTATTGACATGATTATACATGAATTAGCATGTTTGTTTGTATTTTTGTATGGATGTATACTTGATTGTTAACATTGGATGTTCACTTGGATGTTCGGAATCCATAACTGGATTTCTTTGAAATAATGTTTAAAATTGTTTAAAAATATAAAATAAATCTTATAAACCTTTTTAAATGTTTTAAAAGTGATTTGGGTTATATAAATGAATTTCTGAATGATAAAAATCGTTTTGATTAATATAGCTTAAAAAAGCATTTTCCGCAGCACTTTTCTCTAGCTTTTGAAATACAGTCTTAAACGCAACCGTTCTTTTCCAAATCTTTTGTAAATGTTTTCAAATGATTAATAAAGTATTTTAAGGGAAATTTTAAAAGGA
Source organism: Allium fistulosum (assembly GCA_030737815.1). Classification (NCBI taxonomy): domain Eukaryota; kingdom Viridiplantae; phylum Streptophyta; class Magnoliopsida; order Asparagales; family Amaryllidaceae; genus Allium; species Allium fistulosum. The sequence goes on from CM060901.1 coordinate 643,579,237, forward strand.
TTTATGGAATGATTAAAGGTTTAGTGATTTAGAGTCGATCAAATAACTTGACCGCCTTATGGGTGTCAAAGAGATAGTGTCTAGGCTTGAGTTTGGAAAACCAATTTCCTGCTCACCCTGGCTATCCGGACTGGCCCGACGGAGGGGATAGTAAATTTGATTTACTCGGATCAAAATTTTCCAAAGTATAAAGGATATAATTTTCCAAATATACATAAATTGGATTTTATGGAGATAATCTTCTTGAACTCGGTGTTAAAGCCCGAAGAGGGAACCCGTAATATTCGTGGAATTTAAAAGGTGATTTCACCGTTATTCTGCCCATAATACTAGTTGAATACGGAAATTGATATTGAGTAGAATTAGGTGATTTCTATAGATTCTACTCACTTAATATTTACTGGTTTTGGATTAACATTCTATATAACATGGTTTTAACTCAATCAAAGTTTTGAGTTTTGAATTAAGAAATCTTTGTAAAGATTTAAATAAATGATTTGGAATTATTTTAATTTCTATACTTGAATTAATATTTTTGGGTTTGCAGTAAACTATATCTTAAATAACATCGTTTTTGACCCATTTCAAAGTTATGTTTTGAAAATAAGAAATCTTTGGTTAAGATTTAATAAATGATTTGGAAATATTTTCCTAAGTAAAAGGTGAATTGATTTGGAATTATTCCAATATTAAAAATGTTTAAATTTACCAAATAATTTGATAAATGAGGCTTAATGATTCCATATACTCTAAAAAGCTAAAGGAATGATTCAATAATTATATCTCTAAGAGATATTTATGAATGAATAAAAAGATGAATTAAATTGATTGATGATTGATAATCATACATGAACTTAACATCTTTTTAATCGATGATTGGTTCGAAGGAACCGAAATTGGATTCGGGTAACTCCTATCCAAAAACCACTTCGAACCAATGTATACGTTCGAAAGTAAGGACAAGTTGAAGATGATGATTATTGAAGACCGAAGATCTTCATAGCGAAAAGACTGCTTGTTGACATTCTCTGGGTCGCTTCGAGTATAGAGACATTTATTATAGCAGTGGTCCTATCATGTTTGAAATCTTTGGATTGCAAGGACTACTCGCTATTAATGGTAGTAAGAGGAGTGCCTTCGGTTTCGTTTAGTCCCAGAACGAACTTGTATGGATGAGTGTCTGACATTGCATTTCTAAATCACGAACGTTGATTTTTACAAACGTACATCTATGGGTGGCGTAGGAGGAAACTCCTATTAGCTTAACACCCTTCTCTGAGACATACGAGCTCGGAGGTTGTATTTTTGTAGAAGTCAATTAGTGATAAACGGAAATGGCAGTGTGGCATTCAAAGTGGAACAAGTTGGTTAGTTAGAGTGTAGCCTCATGAGCCTCACATCCCAGGAATGATACGGGATACTATGTGGTCTGAAAAACACACATTCAGGCTGTTGGTTGATGTATATGGCGGTGTCCAATAGGGGACCCATTGGGGGAAGGCATCCCTCAAGGAATTTATTGCCCCCATTTATTGGAATATAGTAGCTAGCTTGGGAAAAGTGATAAGGCTATCGGATATTGGTAGTGTAGCAAGTACAATTCCAAGTGACTTGCTTGAGAAAAGCGATTAAAGCACCATGGGAACTATGTTTGCTATGCGTGGATCGAAGGAAAAAGCCACTAGTTCCTTGTCATGTTGGAATTCCAAATCCAATATGAGCTTTAGGATTTTGACTGTATTCCCAAAATAGTTGTAATGCTTTACAAACATTTCAGCTACCCCTTTAGTATCATATATTCCGTCCGGTGTATTTTGTTGACCCAGTCTGGATATATTACCATAGACTTAGTTCGGATATTGATACTTTATTTTGATATATTACTTGAAAAGTGTTTTTAAACCAATGTCATTAAAGATAATATCAAAGTATTTTCAGTATAAAGTATTTTGGTTATCATAAGATAAAAACCTGTTCGTGTTTATGCATGGGCAAGGTCTTATGAGATACCCGTCTTTTCAAAAGTTTTGATTTACATCAGCATTTAAATTTCGAGTATCTCACGTTGGTTTATCAAGCCTGATCCGGGTAGTTTCAGGTTTAGTTGAAGATTCTTGGAGTTTCCAAAGGAGAGCTGGAGATCTTCATCTTCGTATGGACGTATTCTATTATCTGCTGCATCTATTGCATTTGTTTTTATTTTTTAGCATTTGTAAGGATAGGGATTTATAACTGTCCAATCTAAATCTAGATTAGACTCTGATATTGTATTCAAAATTTTCTGCTGTAAAGATTTTATATTGAAATAATATATGTTATTCCATTCGTGTGAGATTCTATCTTTATTTTCCTTTTCCCTAACAATCGGGGTTTTCGGCACTTAGATTTGCGTCATGTGAATACCAAGGATGTATTAGTGTCAATTTTCGAGGGTTGAATATCCTGATCATTACACTTCTTATATCATTGATTATACGTATAGATTTTTGAAAAACAAAAGTTCTTCCTCTTTCAAACCTTATGCAAAATTCATCAATTTAAATTCCAAAAAAATCATGGAAAATTAAGGTAGTTTCCTCAAACATAAATATATCATGTAAAAAGTATAATTTCAGTTTTTGTTATGATTTTGAATCTCTTTATTTCTCTTTTGTTCAGTAATTCCTAGGGCTGGGCTGAAATAGAAGTAGAAAGGTCGAAATTTAAGATTTTGGCAAGCTTTTTTAAGGAAATAAGGTGAGTAACCCTTGTATCCATCCCTAACTCGATTGCATGCGACAGTTTTAGCCTATGTTTATGATTCCAGTTGCAATTTATTTGCGAATTGGTTGTATTTATGAAGTAGTATTTGCTGAAAGTCAAAATTTATTGAAATTGCAAGCTATTACTTTATTCATTGATAACTTGAAGTATTGTATGCTTGTTTTGGATGAATGCATGTCTTAATTTGATGTATCAGTCCCCCAAAAATGAATATGCGTCACCAGAAGTTGAAAATTTGACCATTAGAGTCGAAATCCTGAAGCTGAAAAGCTCCAGGAATTGTCGATGCTGGAGCACCAGTGAGGTACCCACCGATGTGCATATCCTGGAGTCATTCTGGTCCCGAACAAAGGCTTTTTGTATGGTTATTTTTATTGATTTTGATTCGTTCCTTTATTCTTTGCGGCTTCTAGAATTTAAGTTTCAGTCCTAAACCCCGCAATACAAAATTTCAAAATAATTTTAAAAGTCTTATATAAATATAATTGATTTACAATTATAAACTTATTCTATCGAGTCACATTGAAATATTGTTTTGAAAACACCTTTACGAAATTTTATATAACTATATATATATATATTGGAATTTTATTTCATTTATTACTTTATATATATATATATTAGAAAATGGTTTTTCTAATTAAAAAATATATTTTGAAACATGATATTTAAAACTCTACTTATATATAGATATATAAACAAGTCCTTTACAAAAATAATTAAAAGTATTGATTTAGCTTTAGAAAATTTATTCATATATTTTATAAAAATAAATTTATGTTGTATAAATAAATATCCATATCCTTAAATGTCTTTTGGATTTAGCTTTCATATTAATAATTTTTTTATGAAACAAGAAATGTAATTATACGATTTAGTAATACAAAGTGGTATGAGACATTCAATATTAGTTCATCTATTAATTTTACGTCTTATTGTGTATAATACATTGAGGTGAGTGGAATTTACTAACCAGCATCAAATATTCTAGTAACACCGATGGGATGCTCGGGCGATACTCAAATGGTTATTATTTGGAAGTATATTATACTTTTTGATTGATAGTATCTTGGGGAAACTTGCTATTTCTATAGCTTCCATATTCGTAAGTGCATTCTTGAGCTTGACCCTGTAGGCTAGTTGTTCGCCCTAGCGTCTTGACTATGGTAGTTGCGCCCTAAGTCGTGGTACCATTTTTGTCTTATTCCGTGCTCAATTTTCATTTGGTTAGTTGCTCGACACCACGAAGCTAGCAGTAATGCCCTAGGAAACATTTGATGTCATAACATTTGCTTCAATTTGTTAGTAGACACGACACCTCATAAGTGATTTTCTTAGGCGGTACACATGTTATGACGATCATGTACATTTTGAATTTTAGAAGTGTCTCTTTTCAGTACCATTCAAGGAACTCTAGGAGCATTACATATCAGTCTCCCCTTGAAAGAGGGAAATACACTAAAAATTCCCTCAAAGAAAATATTTATAGGATTAGTTATTAGTTATTATTACCTAACTTTCTTTCTGCTGCTTTTTGAGATATGACTCATTTTTGTGCTAGTCAGTGGGTTTGAGATCTGTCATGCTTTGTGCTCGCCGGTGAGACCTGCTTTGTGCTCGTCGATGAGTTCTAATTTGCCTCAGGCTTATCCCTGAGATCTAGCTAGCATTGCGCTTGTCAATAAGTTGTTTTGAGATTCGACTTTTCAATATGATTATTCACCATATTTTGAGATGATTACCTATGATGGGCGTGAGATGATTTTACAATATGGTGACTTTTTTGTTGTTATGCCATATAGTTATGAGATGTTGGCATATTATGCAATTATGATTATTTCAGTATGTCTGTGGTAGATTATGGCAATTTCAGTGAGATTTACAGATGTTCATGTTCATGTTCTCACTCTCGTAATATTTTAGGTATAGTTTGACCCATTTATTATTTTTATTATATTCAGGCTAGATCAAGACTTGATAGGTATATGGACTTAGTGACCATAGATGTGGGCTAGCTTTTCTATAGATAGATGTTATGATATACCTACACACACATACACATATATAGTTGTATCATTTTTTGTTAGTCCGTGTATATGCTAATATCTATTTTATGAGATAATGATTCATGATGTTGTGTATATTCTTTTGATACATGTTGGAATTAATGTATATGTATTATATGTGGGACCAGTGCTTTATTTTGTGTGATTCAAATTTTATATTATATTTTGGCTTGTATTATATTTTATCGCTGCGATCTATGATTTTGTGTTCTTTATGATTTTATATACTGTTTTGTACTATATTAACCAATGCATTATTAATTTGTGCCAATACCGAACACGTCAGATATATATATGAGTTAAAGTAAAACATGTCGGTGTTAGCCTAAATGAATATACATGGATGGTCGCTCCTAATAAGCCTTATTGTGAAAACCCGCACTTCCTGACACAGCGATCTAAAGTGCAGGGTGACTTTCAGACTTGCGTCATGCCGAGAACTACGAGCTATTGGATTTTTATAACATTAGAGAGTATAATAGTGAACAGATATGTTCTAAGATATACTACACTTTCAGAACTCACAGTGGAAGGAAAGAATATAAATATTGAAAATATCCATTTGAGAAAATATCCTAAAACAAGTCTCATAAAAATAGTATGTAGTCAAATACAGAGTACATAGAAATACCAATCAAAGTTTGATAAAAGAAATACTAAGTACTGGAAAGATAAACAGTACATGGAGAGTAAATAAAGAATAAGAAACTCCAGTAATGAGCTTGCCTCTCAACATACTGAAATCGAGTCAAATAAACTACTGCCTTGTCCTTCTATGGTAGGGAAAGAAAGTAAAAAGGTGGATAAAACAAAAGTCTTCTGAATGAGTACATGTTTAATACATGGTGATCATGTGCAGTTAACTTTAATTCTACTCTAGGTGTCCTAGAATGTTTTACAGGTGTCCATGTATACCTAGGGTCTTTTACTTAGGTGTTTTTATCCATTACGCACCTACACTACTAAAACGTGTAGGCTACTACAAAGATCAAACTATGGATCAAACCTGAATAACTAATGATCGGCCACCGCTCCTAGAGCTACTCAATATGGAAACACAACTACTAGAGCTGCTCGATATGGAAACACTGCCACTAAGCTACTAAATATGGAAACACCGCCACTAGGCTACTAAAGCTTACGCATCGAAGAGGAGCCTACAATGTCAACTCACCAAAATGTTTCATCGTCTGCATTTGTGCCCTCCTCTCGACCGTAGTATATGCCACATATTGCATGTGTCGTGCTCCATCTACCACATAGTATCACACCATAACAGAATCGTGCATAACAAGGAGTCATGTTGTGCTGTGCCCACACACTTCATCAGGCATCAGCCAGTGTTGTGCGTCCACCATCAAACCTTCTATGGTGTCAATTATGATAAAATTGCCCCTAGTCGAATAATTACCCCCGATTGGCTAAAGTGCATTTACCCAACTCCATAACCTCCTAGCATAATCTCCTAGGAACTAGCTTCCATACTGCCTCTAACATACACACATATATGCATATAATATGCTTATGTAAACAATTAATCATTTATATTAATTTTATTTCTAAGCCGGGCCTTAGGTCGAGGTTCAGATTCTGCAACTCGGGCCTCAACCGTTCGACCGCTACACCCTAGAAGTCGACCACTCAGGGTGAACTGTAGCAAAATTTAAGGTGTTTAAATTTTTGATTATCTAATTGTATTTTTTCTAATTTCTAAAATTCTGCATTATACGGTGAACCCTAACAGTGGCCAATCTATATTTTCAGTTTGTAGATTTATGCAAATTTAATTACATTTGTTTAATCCAAGTTTAGCAAACTGAGAGTTTAGATTCAATAATAGAGGGGTTTAATTTGAGTAAAAATCAGATTTATCAATTTACACCAATTTCAATTTCTAATTCAGATTTTAGGTTTACAATTAGGGTTTGCAGTTCATAATTTAATTTCTAACATCCTAGATCAGCTAGAGTATGTTAAAATTAACGGTAAATAATCAACTTATTAGACCTGTTCCCACTTACTTTGGATCCAAGCTCTAACAATCTATGCTCCATCGGAGAATCATCACCCGTAAGCTTGCCCCCTCTTAGATACGATTTCTAGCATGCTCTTGCTTTGATTTTAATTTTAATTTTTGAAGAAATTTTATGAGTGGAGAGAAAATTTTTTGGCAGAGTCTTAGTATTATAAATTTTCTAATGAAATTTGGTTAGCTTGGGTGTTAAATTATAGGGGTTAGAGATTGATTTGGAGTGTTGGATTTGCCTTGGAGAATCATTGTTCTCATCTCAACGCACACCAGTAACTTGGCCGTAAGGAAAAATATTCCGTTCAATCTTGTCCGTTCGATTGCATGCTCCAGTCATAAAATTTACACGTCAATGGTCGGCCGCCTATAGCCACCAATTGACCGCTACCGATCGACCTTCGAACCCCATGGGTCAACCGCTATAGTGTTAATTTTTTGTAAGTTTTTATTTTTATTTTAAACTTTTGAACACCTTAACTTTTCTAGACTAACTCCGATTTTGAAGTGTTAAATATGAAAATTGTCCAGAAAATTGCTGTGAACACAGTAGTGCAAGCTTCATAGCTAAATTTGAACATCTGTGAAAATTTCATTTTAGTCCTTGTTTTCTTTAAATTTAATTTTCTTATTAAATTGTCCACTAAATTTCCGATGTGTTACACTTATTCTCCGTATTACCAGACAAAGTTACCGTCTAATGTTCTTTAGTAATGCAGGTTTAGAGGTGGGGCATTACAGCATAGTATCAAAGTAAGCCAAAATAATATAAAATATTAGAGACATGAATTTTGACCTAGTAGAGTTAGTGTCTGTTCCCTTGTGTGAAGGTTGACTTTAGAGTTTATTTTCTATAAGGAATATAAATAATTATATAGGGAAATTATTTAGGATGTATTTGTAACATTATAGCCTTGATACATGAATTATTATTATGAATATATCGCTTAATCTATATCTCATTGGTGACAGGAGTGAGATATGGCTGGTGGTAGGACTACTCATTCTGATACTGGACCGTCTAGTGGTCATATTTAGGAGGGAGTATTTATGACTACCTAGCAGATTATGGAGTTAGTTAGGACCGTTCAATCATCTAGTTCAGCCCTTACATATCCTTCATCCCACAGGATAGAATTCGCTTGCATGTGGAGCGATTATGTCAATTTGGGATTTTAGGATTTTGAAGATGTTATAGAGGTTCAAGCTTGGATAAAGACATGTGATCATATCTTGCATAGGTTTATTTGATGTGCATAGGGTGCTCGTAGTTTCAATTTAGCTATAGGAAAGAGCCCTAGATTAGTATGATTTGTTGATTGCTAAGATTGACGAGGTTGAGTTGTCTTGGGAACAGTTCAATACCCGCTACGGGATGAAGTTTTTGTGAAAAACAGAGAAAGCAGTTTTAGCCTAGAAGTTTAATGACCTTAGGCAACAAAGGTCTTTGGTTGCTGAGTATATGGCAATGTTTGAGGCATTATCAAAATATAGGGTGGATATTATCAATACACTTCTAAAGAAGAATCAAAAGTTTGTATACGGGTTGAGAAAGACTTTGAGGAAGGCACTCCTGCCTCAACTTCAAGTCACATTCGAGAAATTGGTTATTACTGCTATCAAATTAGAAGAGGTAGAGAGAGATAATAGCGATAAGACCTCTCAGCCGAAGAAAGGATTTTCTTAGAAGAAGAAGCCTTTGGTAGATTCAAGATTGGGTTTTCGAACAAGAAGTCAAAGAAGTAGGATTCATATATCGAAATTCAAAAGCAAGAGTAGGTCGAGTGTTTTAATTATGGAGGAAGAAATCATTATGTGAGGGAGTGTTATAGGCCTCTTGCAGCTGTTTCACCTCATGCATGCCATTATTGCAAGAAGAGACCATCATATTTATTCTTGCCCTATTTTAGCTCAAAAGTAGAAAGTAAGGAGGCTGAATATAGTGGATGATTTTAGGGATTCTAGTCAGTGGTGAGGTATATCATCTTTTATTGTAGAGGGTTCTATATTATTTTGAGGTCATTCTATGTGGGTTTATTCGACATAGGTGCTTCTCACTCATTCATGTTGAAAGAACTCATCGATGCTTGTTCTTTGGATGTTGTGTGTTTGGTTTCTTCTTTGATGATTGTGAATCCTATCGAGGGATTGACAACTCTCGGTTTGCTATGTACAAATGTTGAGATTATATTATATGGTTTTTTTTGTTCATCGATTTGCATGTGATTCAGTTTTCGGGTTTCGGTATGATATTGGGCATGGATTGGCTCGATAAGTATGAGGCTCATATCTTATGTTCGGAATGATTATTTATCTTAAGCATCCTTGCTCTACAGATCAACTTTCTTTAGCTTTTAGGGAGGTCGATTCAAACCAAAGTGCATCCCTTTATGCTATCGAGTCTTATGAAGAAGAAGAGAAAACTAAAAATTCTATTATCTGTGATTTCTAAAATATTTTTGATGTAACAACTCACATTTTTAATGACTAGATATTTAAATAATTAATTTAAACATTGAATCGTTAATTGATATAATGTCCAAAATTGATTTTTCGCATACTGTCGAATTAAGACTAGAGACCACTTCTGTTGAGCCAGGGTCGATGTTGCGATTTAAAATAAGTATAAATATCACTATGTTGGGAGTCATGGTATTTTTACGATTCATGTATTGTTTACGTAGTCGAGTCCAAAGGTATCTCAACTGATGGTTTTCATTTTTGGGATGAGAACTTCATTTTGAGACATGTAGTTTGAGAATTTTTGGAATCGACAATCTGATGGCCAAAACGATCTCAAAATGCATGAAATTATTATCTCAGAGCACTATCTCGAATAGAGATGAAATTTATACCATCGAGACCAGAAAAACGAGATGATGTACAACGATGAGTTCCGTAGCGATCTGATGAGCTATGTGATTGTATGACCTCAAAACATGTGGCGATTAATTATGAAATTAAAAAAGTATATATATTTTATTATATATACTACTCCCGAGGAAGGTATTTTTACTATTTTTCAAGCCATACTTTCTTTTATGTTATATCGTGCTCTTTAAAAAAATGGCCGCGTCCTTTCTAGAATAAAATCCAAAGCATCGGGCCATAATAGGCGACAGGGTTGGATTCATTAAACTCATGGTGAGATGAGGATTGCAACCATTTCGATAGAGTAGGGTGCAACAGCGACCAAGGAGACATGGCTCTTTCTAGCCGAAGGTATGCTTGGGTTTATTCGAAATGGAGGAAGCTTTGGGTGAAATAAAGGACACCATCGGGTTTCTTGCAACGAAGTGCACCTTCCTACGCCAACCATTTGGGGTCCAGTCATGTGAGAGTGAATGCGATTTTATGAGGAAAGGGGGTTGGCTTTAGATTGCTTTCTTTTATAGTGGAATAAAGTTGAAGAGGTTGGCGCCATCATGAATAACATGCGTCGTGTGACAAGTAGGAGCCGATGACTCGTTGATTCATGGATAGTAGGTGGAGTAATTGAGGTTCAGTGCATCTAGTGATGGGTTATGTGTGCATAGATTTAAACAAGAAGGAGATGAGAATATTAATTTATGAAGTAATTAGTGGATCGTTAAGTTAATTAATTATTCTATTTAATTCCTGTTTCGTATTTAATTCGTATCTCTTGCATATGAGGTCCAATTGGGATGTAGTTTTTGCCATCGCACTCGTATTGGGATTATCTATGGTATAGTTGGATTGGATCCGGACACCAGAGAAATTACTGTTCAGGTGCTTGGAATGATAACTCCATAGTTAATTATCGTATGGATTCTAGTATTTTTATGTACCAGTTTATATGATTAGGGTGATTTGGAGTAATGTGGTTTATTAATATATAATGTTTGGATGGATCATTATCGACATAGGATAATTGCTGAGATCCTAGATATGTGTCGACGACCCAGTTATGATATTTATTTAGTAACTTTCCCCTATTGAAATATAATTAGATTTTATTTTGGAATTTGATGTGTAAATTCATAAATATATAGTTCATCTAAATATCATATATGTATGTATGTATATTGTATTATATTCGTATTGAATAGAGATAGGTAGAGTTAATATTAATTTATAACTTAGTTATAAATTAATTTAACTCTAATTTGTAGTTATATTAGTGATAGAAATATTGTTATATATTCCACTACTAATCTGAAATTAGAAAAAATGAACATTAAAATAAGCTGTAAGGATAAAATAATGATATAGGAAGGTTAAGCTTGTATTAAAAAGGCTTTGAAGTTTATATGGCCTTAACATTGGTTTATTATGATGTAAATCAATAATTAACTAACTAGTGAATTTTCATAAATGTGATTTGAAAAGTTGACATTATGAAAGAAGTATTGTATTATTTATTAGGGTTTGATTAAGGTTATGTGTAACGACCTGTAATTTTGGAGTTAATTAATTAATTAGAGGGCCGAAATAATTTAAATAAGAAAAGAATGTGCAATGAATTAATGAAAAAGAGTATAAGGGCCTAAGCCCAAATAATTGAGGGATAATAAGCATGACCTGTTGCAATTCATTCATTTCATTCTACTAAAAAATAAAAATAAAAGCTTGAGAGTAGCTTTAATGGTAGAGGCTTAAAGAGAGCAAATGAAGTGGAGAAAGCAAAACGTAAGCTAAAGGAGGAGATTTAGAAGACTAAAGTAAGATATCCCAAGGATCTAAGTGAGTAATACTAAACCCATTATCAATGTACCCAAATATATGGTTTCGACAATATCTTCTAAACTATTATATATTAAGGAGTTTTCATATTGATTTTCATTAACATGGAAATTGTTGTAACATCCCGTATCTAGAGACCAAAAGCTAAGCGCTATAGATGCTGCAGTCATCCATAGTATTAACTTCAGGTGACAAAATACGGTAATGCTAATGATATCCATAATATCAAAAGCACATGAATATAAACAAATCATAGATTACAAAACAACATTTTGCCGATTACATTTCTAAACAATAATTCATATCCATGTTACATAATCCCATAACAGTTTCCTAGGTAGTGATCAAATATAATTTATAATAATACGCCAAGAGCGACATATGACGATGCCCCCTTGGTTGATCAGAGAAATATAGTCATATCTGACATAATATACACGGTGGAATTAAAACAAAATAAAACTTTCACTCCTAATTAGCTATCCGTCAGCCACCTGCTCGTCTCCGGAAGCTTTATTCGCCAAAATTTCAAAAACCTGAAAACCTTAACCCTCAGCCTTCTTAAATCAATTTTTGAGCACCCGAGAATTTAAGGGGAAAAAAATCTTCGAGTCAGACATAAAGCCTGATGTGAATAATACTGTTACATCTTGTTTTACTGATATTAAATGAGACCATACAGCTTAGCGGAACAGGTTTCCCCTCACTAATATCTTTTTCAAAACATATATTTTGCAAATCCTTTCCTTCAACCAAACTGGTTAATCAACTGATTATAATAATAATAATAATAATAATAATAATAATAGCAATATCCATTATGCTTAAAACAGGTAATAAATGGACTATCTGTCCGAAATCTGGGCTGACTGCCCGCAAACTGGACTAACTGTCGTCAAACTGGACTAACTGTCCAAAAACTACGCTATCTGCCCCTTTAGCTGACTCGGGCCTACCAGATAAATATTGAATGGTCTAAACATCTATTAGACAAAACTTCTGGACGGTCTGTCCTTAACTTACTTCTCCAAGAGTCAACTGATCCTAATGGTTTTGTGGCTTACCAATAACCTACCTCTTTACATAAATATTTCATTCTGTGTGTAACCAACATTTTAGTCTTACCTATGACTAAGCCATACACACTGGAATTCTGGACTAAATTAGCTAGGGGCTAATAGCTAATAAGCATAGGGCGCGACTCTACACAAATCCTTTCTGGTCGTCTAATCTGAGTCATTCTCTTAGGGTTAACTACCCTTTAAATTTTCCTTAAAAAACCTTTTCAAAATGATTTAACCCTTTAAATCATACATATACAAGGAAAATACATATTTAGCTTTACTCTAAGCTATTTTGCCATGTTATATATAAAATAATGTTGATGAGACTTAATGAGGATTAACTACCCTCTCAAAATAAGTTAGTCCTTTTTAACTTAAAACACTTAGGCTATTCTGCCTATTTAATATATTCAAAATCTTTGTTTAAAACCTTTAAACAACCCCTTCGAAACCCTTGAAAGTAACCCTTTCGAAACCACTGAAAGTAACCCTTTCGAAACTATTAAAGTACTCCTTTTGAAACCAAGTAAAACCCTTTACTTATCTTAAGCCAAAAGACCAAATCCTTTCTTTCGAAACCATTCGAATTCTTCCTTTTGGAAGCATAAAAACCTTCCCTTCGAAAGCTTTAAAATCCTAGACATCCTTCTTTTAAAAACAAAGGAAAAACCTTTTTTTCAACCCTTCAAAACCCTGAGGAACCACCCCTTTCGAAACCATTCATTAAAACCCTTCGAAACGGTTAAAACTCAATCCTTTTGAAAGCACTTAGGTTCAATTTAAAACCCATGGAAACACCTTTCGAAACCATAAAAACTCATCTCTTTCGAAACCATTTGGGTTATACTTCAACCTGAGAAAAAGGTCTTTAAATCATTTAAGTCGAAAGCATCTGCTTCGAAACCATTTCCTAAGTAATGAAGTGATGGTGTCGAAACCATCCCTTCGAAAGTATTGGAGAGGTGGCCAGGTTTTTAGAAAACAAAACAACCCTTTCAAAACCATCTAGATCGAAAGGTAGGAAGCGGCGGCTAAAGGCTTCAACTCGGTCGAAAGCATTCATTTAAAACAAAAGCGCAATCCAGAAACCATTTCTTTAAATCCATTTGACCTAGTCGAAAGCTAACCAAGTCGAAAGCAAGCAGGCACATATTCTTTTAAAAGCAAAGTAATGACCCAACCCCTTCGAAACCCCTGGTTTCGACTCTATACCTTTCGTCTATATCCAATTCACTACATACCAGTTAACTGATACCATATGCATTGGTTTCGACCGTGTCGAAGGCGAAGGTTAGGAGGCGGAACCTTGTATCAAAAGCATCGAAACAGTGAAAAACGATGTTTATTTATACTTTTAAACTATTTCTTTTGTACCTAACCTGCCTTGTTTGTCTAAATTTGATTGGTTGCCAATTTCTCTTTTCAAAAGTGTTGCCGACTTTCTAGAATTATCAAATTTATTTATTTACAAAAAGCCCCTTCTCTTTCCTTAGTTATATAAAACATTTAAGTCCCATACCTTAAATAATTTTACACAACCATTAAAACACTTAGGAAAAATCTACAAAAATTTCAGAACATCACATTTTCTATATTTTCTAACATATATAAATTTCAGGCCCAAACCTTTTATTATTTAACCGTAAATAATTTTATAACCCAAAATAACATTTTCTTTACTAGAAAATTCATGTTAATTCCACAAAAGTTAAAAAAAATTGTAAATTGAAACCATCTCTAAAATATCATTTACGATCTTCATAAAAATTCGCAAGGCATTTGGATGTCATTTAATAGGGTTTTCACCTTAAAACATATAATAAATTAAATATGAACAACCATAGTTCATCAAGTAAATATAATTATTCCATCATTCAAAAACATGGCAAATCAATGGAAAATATTTGGAATTCATCCTAAAATCGAAACAATAAAAGATTTGAGATGTAAACATTATTCACCTTAGCTTTAGAGATTATAGAGATTGTGATGTGAATGGATTTGATTTGAATTAACTTTTCCTTTAGCTTTTCTTAATCTTCTTCCTCTTTCTCTTGTTAATGGTGGCCAGCCTTAGTTTGAAATTTTTTAAAATGAAATGAACGTATATAGGAGAATACACGACCAAGTTTTGAGTATATAGGAATGACCTCTTTCCTATTTTACCCCTCCTCTATTTCATTTTAACTTTCTTTCAGTTCATTGTTTAAATGGCATGGCTACCCCTTAATTAAAATCAAATCTCAATCCCCTAATCAGCACATTATTTTATTTGATTTAACTAATTAAATATCCTAAATAATATTACCAAAAATCTAGGGTGTTACAGACTCCCCTCCTTAAAGAATTTATTCCTTGAAATTATGATAAGGTACACAACAAATCAATCAAAGAGGTAAAACATACCATCAAACAAGTTAGGATAAGTATCTCTAATCCTACTCTCAACCTTCCAAGTACAATCCCTGTCATCGTCGCTCCATTGGACTTTGACTAATCTGACCATCTTGGTTCTAAGCCTCTTCTCATCTCTCGCAACAATACGAATCGGCTTCCTCATTATAGTCAAGTCTAGTTCTACTACTAAGTCCTCTAGCATAGTCGGTGCAATAGAAGTCTCCGGGTTCCTAACACACTTTCTGAGATGAGAAACATGGAAAACATCGTGGACTCCTGCGAAATTGCTCAGTAACTCAACTCTATATGTGAGTTTCCCGATCCTCTCAATGATAGGAAAAGGTCCAACGAATCTTGGTGCCAACTTCCCCGATTTTGCAAACCTAATCACCCCTTCATCGGTGACACTTTGACGAAAACCTGATCTCCAACTGAGAAATCTAAATCTTTCCGTCTCTTATCTGCATAACTTTTCTGTCTAGATTGAGCCTCCTTCATTCTAGCCCAAATGAACTCAATCTTTTATGCAGCTTCTCTAATCAAATTTCGACCAGGAACCAACCTATCCCCGGTCTCCAACCAACAAACATGAGATTTGCATGGCCTTCCATAAAAAGCTTCAAACGGTGTCATCCCAATATTAGTCTGATAACTGTCGTTATATGAAAACTCGACTAAATGAAGATGGTCTTCCCATGATCCCCCGAAATCTAGAACACAAGCTCTTAACATATCCTCCAAGATTTTGTTAACTCTTTCCGTTTGCCATCTGTTTGCGGATGGTAGCTTGGTTCCCAAAACTTCCTGTAGACTCTTCCAGAACTTGCTAGTGAATAAAGAATCTCTATCACTAACTATGCTACGAGGAATTCCATGCAGTCTAACCACATTCTTCATAAACAACTTCGCTAATACATGTGCCATTCTGGTTGACTTAACTGGAATGAAATGGGCA
This sequence comes from Allium fistulosum, assembly GCA_030737815.1. Classification (NCBI taxonomy): domain Eukaryota; kingdom Viridiplantae; phylum Streptophyta; class Magnoliopsida; order Asparagales; family Amaryllidaceae; genus Allium; species Allium fistulosum. Next base: position 643,595,212 of record CM060901.1, read on the forward strand.
CTCTTGGTCAATCTATCCACTATAACCCATATACTTTCATTTCCTCTGTTCGACCATGGCAACTCGTCAATAAAATCCATGGAAATAGAATCCCACTTCCATACCGGAATATCCAATGGCTGAAGAAACCCTCTTGGCTTCTGGTGTTCAGCCTTTGCCTAGTGGCAAACCAAGCAGTGCTTTACCTATAAGCCAATATCCCGCTTCATACCTTCCCAGAAGAAACTCCTCTTCATATCCTGATACATCTTAGTACCTCCTGGATGAATAGAGAACTTCGAACGATGGCATTCCTCCAAGAATTCTTTCCTTATGTTTCCTACACTCGGAACACATAATCTTCCTTTCTTTCTCAACCACCTATTCTGGTCAAGACTGAATCTTTCACGTCATCACTCTCGGTTCCATCCTTTAACTTCCTGATCCGTTCATCTAACACTCGGTCCTTCATCTGTTTATAAGTAATCCTTTCGATCATCACTGGTAGAACTTCCAAATAAGATAATACAACTGTATCTCCACTAGACCCAACCTCAAATCTCCACTGCACTCTGCAATCTGCCAATGCTTCCAAATCTTTCCACTCAGCAATCATTGCCAAAACTGCATTCTAATGTTTCATGCTAAGTGCATCTGCAACCTTGTTGCCTTTCCCTAGTGTGTACTCAATCCCAAAATCATAAGCTGCTATAAACTCTAACTACCTCCGCTGTCTCATGTTCAGCTCCTTCTGGGTGAACAAATACTTCAGCGAATTATGATTTGTATATCACTCAAACCACTCTCCCAAAAGGTAATGTTTCCACACCTTCAAAGCAAAATAACCGCAACTAATTCCAAATCATGCATCGGATATATGACCTCATGTGGTCTAAGCTGTTTAGAAGCGTAGGCAATCGCTTTGCCTCTTTGCATCAACACAGCTCCTAATCTTGTTCCGCATACATCTGTATAAACCACCAAATCCTAATTCCCTTCTGGAACAACCAACACAGGTGGATGGGTCAATAAGTGTTTCAAATTTAGGAATCCTTCCTCACACTTATCGGTCCACACAAACTTCACATCCTTTCTTGTTAGCTTGGTCATAGGTGCCGCTATCCGCGAAAAATCCTTAATGAACCTCCAATAATAACCAGCCAACCAAAGGAAACTCTTAATCTTCATCACTATCTTGGATCTCTTTCAACTACTAACTGCTTCAATCTTAGTCGGATCTATTGACAACCCTTTCTCTGAGACTACATGACCAAGACACTTTACTTCCTTCTTCCAAAAGTGACACTTCGAAAACTTCGCTTTCAGTTGATGCTGCCTCCGCGTCTCAAGAACCACTCTAAGATGAACTTCATGCTCTCTTTTATCCTTAGAGTATATCAAGATATCATCTATGAAAACTCATACGAACCTATCCAAGTGCTCTCGGAAAACTTGGTTCATTAAGTCCACGAAGAAAGCCGGTGCATTAGTCAGTCCGAACGGCATAACTAACCATTCGTACGACCCATATCTGGTCCTAAACGCCGTCAAAGGTATACTATCTTCTGCTACTCTGAGCTGATGGAAACCTGTCGCCAAATCCAATTGTGAGAATACCTTGGCTCCATTCAACTGGTCGAACAAATCATCAATCCTTGGCAATGGATATTTATTCTTTATCTTCCTCTCATTCAACTTATGATAATCGATACATAGCCTTAACGATCCGTCCGGCTTCTTAACAAACATCGCTGCTGCAATCCAAGGCGAACTATTCGGCCTGATAAAACTCTTGCCTTCCATATCCACCAACTGCACTTTCAACTCCCTCAGCTTTGAAGGGGTCATCCTGCTTGGCAATCCATAAAATCAAACATCTAGATATAAAATCAAAATCAAACACATGCAAACTGCATCACAAAAGTATGACCTAACATATGAAACTCTAACTGGTCACATCTTAACCCTAGAATTGCATACCCTCCTATTGGATTCGCAACCCGTAAGGAAGTAACTAAATATGTGGGTTCTAGGTTAAGCTTATCTATCAAACATCTAGATATAAAAGAATGTGATGCACTAGTATCAAATAGAATGCTAACAGACATACCATGAATCTGAGGTGTACCTTCCAAAACTGCCTTTCCTTTCTCCTGAAATGTTGGCTTCGAAGTAGCAGGCTCCAATGCATACACCTTGCCCTTTCCATCCTTAGCGGGCTCCTTGCACTGGTTCTTATAGTGGTTTATCTGGTCACAGTTGAAGCACCTAACATTCTTTTTCCCAGCCACTTCCTTTGCCTTTCCAGCACGACACTCTTTAGCAAAATACCCCTTCTTGTCGCACTTGAAGCAAACAATCTCAGACTTCCCCTTCTTTGCTTCTCCACCCTTCTAAGCAACTTTCTTTGGAAAGAACTTCCTCTTCTGGCCTTGCACAACCTGGACCTCCTTAGCCTTACTCTTCTATAGAGAATCAAGAATCTCCTCATGCCATAAGGCCATCTCCACAACAACATCAGAAGGATCTCTAATATGAGACAATGTAGCCCTAGCTAACTCAGGCTTCAACCCTATGATGAACTTCTCATTCCTCTTCATTACTGTATCCACTGAAGCATACCCATATCTGGCCAACTCCTCGAACCTTCTGGCATACTCTAAAATAGATATCTCTCCCTGCTCTAATTCAGCAAAATTTCCGATCAGAGCTGACCGTGCCATAACGGACATGAACCTTTCCTAGAAGCTCCTCTGGAAATCTTCCTAGGTCTTTGTCTCCTCATCCACTACCATAGTCACACTATTCCACCAAAACAAAGCTGCTCCCTGAAGCTGTCTAGATGCCAACCTCCTCTTCTGCTTATCATTGATCCCTAAATCTGCAAAGGTCCTCTTACAATGCAGCAACCAATTCCTTACCTCAATGGCATCTTCCGTTCCAATAAACGGCTTCCCTCCAAGCTTAGTGTAATCTCCACTCAACTTAGCATAATGGTTAACTACCGAAACTTCTAGAACCCCTACTTCTGTAGCATTTGCTCCTAACACTCCAGTTGCATGACCCGCTTATACCATGTTCACGAAGAACTAATACATAGCTTCCATTACAACTTGAGGGACTCCAACACCCACATTCTCTACTTGTGCCTGATCTTGACATCTCCTCGCATTAGGCCTGACATTCCCATCGGTGCCTTCCCCTCTTGGATTAACTCTTCCTCTTCTACCATCCATATCTACATTCAAACCTCATGAAATACAAAAAAATAACCTAACAAAGATAAGGGACTAGAGATAAGCGTATGCTTATATATAGCAAATACAAGTACGTTACTAGAGCGTTATCCTATACCCCAAACCTTACTCTAATTCCTTAGGATTATGTTTTCAAAATCATATTTAGTTAAGTTTTTCATAAACCTATGCTCTGAAACCAAGTTGTAACATCCTGTATCTAGAGGCCAAAAGCTAAGCGCTACAGATGCTGTAGTCATCCAAAGAATTAACTTCTGGTGACAAAATACGATAATGCTAATGGAATCCATAATATCAGAAGCACATGAATATGAACAAATCACAAATTCCAAAATAACATTTGGATGATTATGTTTCAAAACAATAATTCATATCCATGTTACAAAATCCCATAACCATTTCCCAGGTAATGATCAAATATAATTTACAATAATACGCCAAGAGTGACATATGACGATGCCCCTTTGGTTGATCAGAGAAATATAATCATATTTGACATAATATACACAGCGGAATTAAAACAAAATAAAACTATCACTCTAAATTAGCTATCCATCAGCCACCTGCTCGTCTCCGGAATCTTTATTCGCCAAAATTTCAAAAACCTGAAAACCTTCAGCCTGCTCAAATCAATTTTTGAGCACCCGAGAGTTTAGGGGAAACAAAAACTTCGAGTCAGACATAAAGCCTGGTGTGGATAATACAGTTACATCTCGTTTTACTTATATTAAGTGAGACCATGCCGCTTAGCGAAACGGGTTTCTCCTCACTAATATCTTTTTCAAAGCATATATTTTGCAAATCCTTTCCTACAACCAAACTGGTTAATCAACTAATTATTATAATAATAAACATAATAGCAATATCCATTATGCTAAAATTCTAAAAATAGGTAATAAATGGGCTATCTGTCTGAAATCTGGGCTGACTGCCTGCAAACTGGACTAACTGTCCTCAAACTGGACTAGCTGTCCAAAAACTGGGCTAACTGCCCCTTTGGCTGACTCGGGCCTACTAGATAAATATTAAATGGTCTAAACATCTATTAGAAAAAACTTCTGTATGGTATGTCCTAAACTTACTTCTCCAAGGGTCAACTGATCCTAATGGTTCTGCGCCTTACCAATAACCTACCTATGTACATAAATATTCTGTTCTGTGTGCAACCAACATTTTAGTCTTACCTATGACTAAGTCCTACACACTGGAATTCTGGACTAAATTAGCTAGGGGCTAATAGCTAATGAGTATAGGGCGCAACCCTACACAAGTCCTATCTGGTCGTCTAATCTGAGTCATTCTCTTAGGGTTAACTACCCTTTAAATTTTCTTTGAAAAACCTTTTCAAAATGATTTAACCCTTTAAATCATACACATATAAGGAAAATACATATTTAGCTTTACTATAAGCTATTTTTCCATGTTATATATACTTTACTCAAAATAATGTTGATGAGACTTAATGAGGATTAACTACCCTCTCAAAATAAGTTAAAGTCCTTTTTAACTTAAAACACTTAGGTTATTCTGCCTATTTAATATATTCAAAACCTTTGTTTAAAACCTTTAAACAACCCCTTCGAAACCCTTAAAAGTAACCCTTTCGAAACCAATGAAAGTAACCCTTTCAAGACCATTGAAAGTACCCCTTTCGAAACCAAGTAAAACCCTTTACTTATCTTAGGCCAAAAGACCAAATCCTTTCTTTCGAAACCATTTGAATTCTACCTTTTGGAAGCATAAAAACCTTCCCTTCAAAAGCTTTAAAATCCAAGACATCCTTCTTTTAAAACCTTTAAATATTGCCTTTCGTAAACATAGAAAAAACCTTTCCTTTCAACCCTTTCGAAACCCTGGGAAACCACCCCTTTAGAAACCATTCATTAAAACCCTTCGAAACAGTCAAAACTCAATCCTTTCGAAAGCACTTGGGTTCAATTTAAAACCCGTGGAAACACCTTTCGAAACCATAAAAACTCATCTCTTTCGAAACCATTTGGGTTATACATCAACCTAAGAAAAAGATCTTTAAATCATTTAAGTCGAAAGCATCTATTTCGAAACCATTTCCCAAGTAATGAAGTGATGGTGTCAAAACCATCCCTTCAAAAGCATTGGAGAGGTAGCCAGGTTTTCAAAAAACAAAACAACCCTTTTGAAACCATCTGGATTGAAAGGTAGGAAGCGGCAGCTAAAGGCTTCGACTCAGTTGAAAGCAGTCATTTAAAACAAAAGCGCAACTCAATCGAAACCATCTCTTTAAATCCATTTGACCTAGTCGAAAGCTAACCAAGTCAAAAGCATCTTAGTCAAAAGCAAGCAGGTGCATTTTCTTTTAAAAGCAAAGTAATGACTCAATCCCTTCAGAACCCCTGGTTTCGACTCTATACCTTCCGCCTACATCCAATTCACCATGTACCAATTAACCGATACCATGTGAAATGGTTTCGACAGTGTCGGTGTAACAACCCGAGTTCCAATGGGTTTAGATTTTTCACAAAAATGCGAAAACCCAAATCCACTGAAGCCCGAGTTGGGTGTCTGGTATCCTGCAAATAGGAAAAGATAAATATATCAGAGCTCGAATAAATATCTCACAGCGGAACCGACTAAAATATAATAGTAAGTAAATAATCACCAAAGTAATAACACTTTCTAAGCAAGTATCTCAAAGCTGGAAAATCTCTACCATCTATCTAACCTATGGGATGTTATGAGGAGGGGGTTAGAACTAAAGTTTTGGTGAATGGACAATTATACACTTCTAAGCATAATTCTACATATATCGTTCTATTTCCATTTTCTGCTATATTAGGTTTATTGGGTTTATAATACTCTCGCCTCTGTGCGTGAATCATACCCATCTACTCCTTAGTAGATTAAGACCTAATAACCAATATATATGTAGCTACATGCCCAAAGAACGCATCGGTCCTAGGTACTACCCATAGTACTTTCTGTATCCTCCTCCAAAAGGACTCCATCATCTTGCTACTAGAGCGTACTGTAACTACATTTGTAAAGGACAGCTTCGTGGGGCCTACAATACAGATGTTCCGTCGTCTACTATGAAAACGTGAAACTGCATCCGCACTAGTTTATACTAGTGCTCAGACATCCACAATGTACCACCCAGTGCATACCTTGAGGACTACACGTAATCATTCTATCTACTCCCTGAATTCCACCAACAAGGTCTACCTTGTACGGAACTCGGTCGGGGATTTTCTATATCCGTAAAGGTCCGCTTTGTTTGGCCTATACAGATATTTTACTTGATCTATCTCTTTTCTCATCGTGGCTATGGCCCCACACAGCCCCCCCAACTAATCAAAAGACCTTTTAAGAGCTAAGTGGTTGTGCCCTACTACAAACAATCTAAACATCCAATTGGTTGTGCCCCTCATCCAATGTCTCGACAGTGAAAGAATTATTAGCCTGTTAGTTTAACTCTAGTCTTTCCCGAACTTGCTCTGACTAATGATGGCTTGATCTCCACATGCGACTATCCTTTTGGGTCCTGCCTACTATAACCTACTCGCAAACTAGAGTATGGTGTCATACGAATATCCTACTCCATCACCAACCTTTTGACATCCTACAAAGGCCCGCTTCATTAGGCCCGCAATGCAAAAGCAGTCAAGGCATACTCTCTTGATGGAACACCTACAGACCTACCTCCGGGGGTGTAGTTTCATTAGGCCTACCCCAGAGGACCATCCTAGAGTATCCTCACGTCCCTTTGAAGTCTCATACTTCCTTCTAGCTCGAACTAACTAAGTTGGGCGTGCTCTTTCTATACTAAAATCTGCGATGAACTGCTTCATTAGGCTCTTTATCTAGATTCTCTTTCGGGCTTCTCCAAATGCACCTCACCATTTTATTAGATCCTACGTCTAATCTTTTATTATTCGTTTAGTTTACTTTTCTTATTCTGTTGGCTACTTATTTACCCTAATCAGCAAGCCCAGCCCCACCTATGTGTGAGACCATCAGTCCTAGACCTGAAAGGGAATGCTGCCGATATGGGACACTTCTATTATTTTTTCTTATTAACTTAATCCAAGATCTAAGTTTGATAAAATAAGCCTATTTTATTTCTTTATTTTTAATTATAACCTACTTGTTACAATTATACTTGCAACTGTCAATTTTATATCCTTTTCGTTCTTTTACAACCTACATGTTATCAACGTAATTGCAAGTGTCTTTTTTCTATTCTAGTTGTCTCTTTTATTATGATACTAAATTCTCTTTAGTTCTCTTATATTTTATGACAGTCTTAGCTTGGGACTACGTCCAACTGTCACAAATTACTTATCATAATAACTGCCTTACTTTTTGTTCTACTATCTGCGCAGTAAATGTAGATCTAGTCACATTCTTCTATTTATTATTTCTAGTCTTGTCAAATATTTAGCTTGATTATTTCCTCTTCTTTAATTTCTTTAATGCTTCACGTTATTCTCTTTTATTTTAGGAAGTAGTTCTATTCTATTTGGTTGGTTACAAAAACTGTGCTAAAAATCCATTTCCATATTTTAATACTAAATAATGCTATAAAAAATAACTCGTAAGTGCAAGATATTTCTTTTATTGTTTCTTTAATTGTTGGGTAATGCAAAATACAGTAATGCCTCTATTTTGCACTAATTTTACTTTTCTTTCTTTTATTCTTGTAATTACATTTATCGTTATTACAATATTAAACTATGAAGATGTATTCCATTTTCTAAACCAACCAACTAATCTATCACCAACTTCCAAATCAAGTTATTAGATTTTTCCCTTTTTTAATGCATTTCTCCCGTTTTAACATAATTTACAGTAAATTTCTCACTTTTAGGCTTATGTCTTTCTCTATAATTTTTAAGCCTGATATTACTTATATTTAATTGGATTCCTTTCTTTTTCCTTATAGATAACATTTAAATATAAGTACACTTCTCTTATAAAATTTACAGTGTCAACATAACTAACTAGTAGAACTAATTACTGAAATTAGTTCAAATGCGGAATTAAAATATTTAACGAGAATCTAACAATAATATATATCATAAACATAAAAGATATATAATTTAAATCTACTCACCTGTCGTCCTTAGCTTTGCTCCATGGCCTTCCTGGATCCCCTTCTAAGGCATCTAATTTTTTTATTAAGAAGATCTTCTCCTCAGAAATATTTTCTATTTAGGGTTCAGCCTCAGGTAATGAACCCAATTGGAAGAAAATCTGATTGTGAGAAAATAGCTAGGCTTAAGGTTCTATTTATAGTGTAGCTTAGGGATCTCAGGCCATTGGATTTAACCGATTGAATCTGAAGCCACCACGTCATAGGGTCGTTTGGAGCCATCAGATCTATCAACGTACGGCTCTGATCGAATAAAATCAACCGAATTCGTGACCAAAACAAACTTTGGCTCTGCAAAAAGTGCGGGTCGACCTAGACATTTTGCGGGTCGACCTGTGTACTTTTGCGGGTCAACCTTAAGCTTTTACGGGTCGACCTATGGGTTGAACCGTGCTAGTTTAAATATTATGATTTCTTATTCTTCTCGTGACTTCTTTATATTAGCTCGGATTTCGACAAGTTATATATGGAAATTGATTAGAAAATCGCCACGAACACAATGGTTTAAGTTTCGAGGCCATATTCTGACAATTCCAAAATTGCTTATTTTCACTGTTCACTATTATGTAATTACTTAATTATCTAAAAATGCAGGGTGTTACAGTCGAAGGTGGAGTTAAGGAGGCGGAACCTGGTGTCGAAAGCATCGAAACAGTGAAAAACATGTTTATTTGGGCTTTTAAACTATTTCTTTTATACCTAACCTGCCTTATTTGTCTAAATCTGATTAGTTGCCAGTTTCTCTTTTCAAAAGTGCTGCCGACTTTCTAGAATTAAATTTTTTATTTATTTACAAAAAACCCCTTCTTCTTCCTTAATATATAAAACATTTAAGTCTCATACCTTAAATAATTTTATATAACCATTAAAACACTTAGGAAAAATCTACAAAAATTCCAGAAAATCACATTTTATATGTTTTCTAACATATATAAATTTTAGACCCAAACCTTTTATTATTTAACCGTAAATAATTTTATAACCTAGAATAACATTTTCTTTACTAGAAAATTCATATTAATTCCACAAAAATTCAGAAAATTTTGAAAATTGAAACCATCTCTAAAATATCATTTATGATCTTTATAAAAATTCGCAAGGCATTTGGATGTCATTTAATAGGGTTTTCACCTTAAAACATATCATAAATTCAATATGAACAACTATAATTCGTCGACAAGTATATATAATCATTCCATCATTCAAAAACATGACAAATCAATGGAAAATATTCGGAATCCATCTTAAAACCGAAACAGTAAAAGATTTGAGATGTAAACATTATTCACGTTAGCTTTAGAGATTATAGAGATTTAGATGTGAATGGATTTGATTTGAATTAGCTTTTCCTTTAGCTTTTCTTAATCTTCATCCTCTTTCTCTTGTTAATGGTGGCATTCCTTAATTTGAAAATTATCAAAATGAAATGAACGTGTATAGGAGAATACACGGACAAGTTTTGAGGATAAAGGAATGGCATCTTTCCTATTTACGCCTCCTCTATTTCATTTAAATCTTTCTTTTAGTTCATTGTTTAAATGGCACGGCTACCCTTTAATTAAAATAAAAATTCAATCCCCTAATCAACATATTATTTTATTTAATTTAACTAATTAAATATCCTAAACCAAAAATATGGGATGTTACAATTGTTTAATGAATGTTTTGGGGAAAATAGATGAACATAGGATGTCTAGATGTATTTTCCTACGTTAGTGATTTAAAAATATTATGAAGGTTATATATGATGCTCTAACCATGATTTTAGAAATAGGCTTTTAGTTTAAGTGATTTGTTATACCAAAAACAATTTATTGAAGGAGTATACCCAGAAAATAAATAAAGAGAATACCCTTAAATCAAAATAAAGGATAGAATGTATTAGAACAAGCATTCACGAAAATGTATTAGAATAAGCATTCATGAAATTTCTAGGATTTTATTAAGGTTTTCTATGAGGAAAATGAGCTAACATGTGATAGATACTGCGTTGGGGAAAAGGGAGAACTACAGGGACGCATGTAATATAAAATAATATAGTGAAACAAGTGCCAAATAAATAGGGAGCCAGATCCAAATAAGGTGCTGAAAAAAATATATAAAGAATAATGTAAATAAAAAAAGGCAATATCTTAACGTATCATATAGCGATTCGTGCAAAAACGTTGTTAAATATGTTATACTATGTCTTGTATGAGGATGAGGCGATGACCTAACGATTTATGAAAGAACCATACACATGTGAAAAAAGGTAGAGATTAGCCAAGGGGATCCAGACTTTCAGGGGAAAGTAGAACTACACCGTAATTTATAGAGGACATTATGTGCTACAATAATATAAAGACGGAAGGAACTGAACTGCGCCGCTATATGCAAAAGTGGTACTACGCCGCAATTTGGAAATTTTTACTTAATAAGTAAAAGTAAACACGCACATAGGTTGGGGTAGGGTTGTACTGTTCCAAGGAAGGGTATGGATGAAACCTTATAAAAGAAGATTAGGTAGGACTCGGGGAGAGCCCATGGATAGTAAGAGAAAAAACTCCTACCCTAAAGATAGGGTCGGAAGGGCTATTGATGCTAGGGTGGGTGAAACACCCCACCTCTATACCCATATTATCTAAGAGTATTACAGAGTAATACTATCAAATAATGCGGAGAATGAGGCTATATGGGATACACACGTGAATATTTTCTTAGACAAACACTGGTAAGTATTAAAACATCAATTAAATAATTCAAATATACATACACAGTATCGGTACAAAACAATAAACATGAGTGCCTCTAGGAGAGAACAATATAAAATATACAATAAAAGGTAGAGAACATAGAGTCAATCGCAGTGGTAATATATATACATACACACAAACACATACATACTTACATATATAATTCAGTTTAGATACATATATTTCAAATATCATTTCTCTCAATAGAATATGTTATACAACTTCCATATAACAATGTATCAGATATATATAGTGAATCAATGACATATAAATAACATATAACAATCCTAATATAGATCTCCTTTAAGCCCGATAAATACATGTTGGCCATGTTATCCCTGTACCTGAAATGTCTCAGACTGACCCAAGTATTAAACAAATAACACACGGGTCGGACTATGTCTAAACAAGGGTATATAATAAAGGTAACATAATATAAACACAGAATAATAATGTAATAAGACTAACATCAATAATCAAATCGTAAGACAACATATCAAAGAATGTATATAAATATGGAAATGCATGCCTAAAATGTATATAAAGCTATAAATAATCATCAAGATATCATAACACCCAGATATCTAAAATCCATCTAAAATAATAAATTCTCATATCAAAAGATGTCATCACCCATATAGAAACATATCAAATAAAAAATCATAGAATTAAAACAAATGGGTGAATCATCCATATCTAAAAATCAACATCAAATCTAGAAATATTGATAGAGGAGATATCAGTAAGTATAATTAGGCTAAAATGAAACACTGCCCAAATATAACTCTCAATCTCGAGAAAACCATTAATATCAAATAAGATAGGCTACCTATCAATATACTGAGAATCCACTATACTCGTATCATATATCACCGGTATAATTTCATCTCCTCATATCTATACTATCATAAAGTATCATGATGGGAAATGACTGTACGGCAAACTCAAAGTCCCAAGTAAAGTCATATATAACAACATATGTGGCACATGACCCACACCTATACTACAGTGAGGTGTATCAATCATATATGCCAATTTCTTACTTCGTCAAAACGAGAAGGGAGACTGATAGCACAAAGCAAGCTCCAGAGTCACAAAGTCTGTACAGTCTTAGTTACCTCTCAGTCATCATGATACGTATCCACCAGTGTGCTCATCAACGCGAGGACTAATCGATCATGACACTACAAATGCCCTTATAGGTAACTGACTTCTGGCCATAGTGACATAGGGGCAATCACAATGTTAATCACAAAGATATATAATAACATGGTGTCACAAATATGGGGTGCGACCCCATGATCAGGCCGCTAGGGTGGATTCTAGCCATCTGGTCCTCTTCAACAACATAATAGGAGCACATTGTAATAGTGGCATATAGGAACAATACATATAGACCTGAAGTCTCGCTAACTATAGGCGCGGAGCCATATATCACTACATATCACCTCAAACCACCCACTCTATTCTCATCACTTGAGTGTCATCTACTTACAATAAATAAACGAATGAATATCACAATAGCATCCCATACCACTACGTAATACTCAAACGTTTATTCACTACTTATAAACTTCACTCAATCACTCATTATTCTGTACAGTGAGTCCAAAAAATAATCGGATAAATATTGTCGAATGCCCTATCCTAAATGGTATCATAACTTCATTTATTCATATTTCTCGTTACATAGAATTAAACAACATAAATCACATAGAAAGACATCATCACCATATCATATCAAAATCATCGTCCAAATCAATATCAATGGTGAATCATTCATTTGATTCAATACAATATATAAAAAGGGGTAAATCAGAAAGACAAGATAAAATAGAATAGAATAAACAAATCAAAATTCAATAATAAGTCAATTGTAATATATAATTTTGTATAACAAAATTAATACTTAAAATTTGTTAATAAATAATATATATATAGTAGTTTAACATAGTGTTTAAATATATTTATTAAATATATTTAATTTGGTTTATTTTTTAATAAATAATATATATATATATATATATATATTAGTATATTGCTTACTTGCATTAATAACATAAAAACACCTAGCATTTCATCATGTAAATGAATATATCACTCACGCGGAACCTAGGGACGTTGCATGCAGTATACATGAGAACATGTCCCTCAAATGCCAGCACATGTAAAAATGTAAACCAATATGAAAATGAAATACTGACATTCATTGTAATATATATATATATATATATCCATATGTGAACACAAAATAATCTAGTTACAAATGCACAACACCCACATAAGAAGTGACAACACTTTAGAAAATAATTAAGCTAACATAAACAAATAGAATTAGTTATAAAGTTTGTGAAAGAAATTTATGTTAGGGGAATAGGTGAATTAACACTTTTAGGAATGATTATGTGTGTGTGTCTATATATATTTTATATATAATTATATATATTAAGAAATATTGCCATATTGATAATAATAGGATAACAACAGTATGAAAGAACCTATATCTGGCTATGTCAATGGTTTATGAAGTTCAAATGATTTTGCAAGCATAAATGCATATATATTTATATTTTAAAAAATTGGGTATAAATTTGGTTTAATTCAACTTAAATGTAGATGTTTACATATGCTAGTATAAAATTCCTAGAGCATTAAAACTAAATAGTTCAAATATATATTCAATTATTAAACTAATAGATATGTGTTGTATTGATATAATAGATTTGAACAAGAATATAGATAACTGCAACTTTATATGTAAAAATTGTTTAAGAATTTGATCTAATTATAAACATAGAGCAATGGGTATGCTAACCTATACTTATACAAATTTGAATATACGAACTCATCTAAAATATAAACCAACATGCACAAATGTACACCCTCCTATACTGTCACTACACATAGGCATGCAAGAAAATGGAAGCACACACCCACTCAACACCAACACCCTAAAAATATCATGTTAGAAACTCACATAGGCACTTCCATGACCATACAAGTGCATGTATAAATAGAGGGTAAGGCGAATAATAAGCTATTGCTAGCAAATTCATGATGAGATCCCTTTGTAATTGGATGATATAAGATTCTAGGATAGGCTTCCACAACAATTTTATCCTTTGTTAGTTTTTACACAACAAAAATCCTAACAGGTACTATGTGACGTCCACTTGTGTCCAGCTCCCTTTATGGTTTGAAAGTGAACCAGATTGACCAGTATCCACCCTACCGGCCTGATCGTGGGGAAGCGCCCTAGATCTGTGACACCTTTTCTTATATATGTGTGTTATCGCTGTGTTTGAATGCCTCTGTGTCACCTAGGCCAGCAGTCTGTTACTATAGGGGTAAGTGCAGGGTCATGATCGAGGCTATGCTTAGATGAATCATAGGTGGATGGGGTCATGATATCCATCGAGGTAATTGAAGATTATAGGAATGGATCTGGATACATCGCTGTATGCAAGTAGACCTTGGGTACTTGGAGCATGCTGTGTGCTATCAGTCGCCCTTATAGTTTAATTATATCTATGTGATAGTGGATTGGCATATTTGCCTCTATTCTATAATGTGTTGATTGTTCTAGAGACCATGTGTCTAAAGTGTAGTCAGCCTCCTTTATATCAACACTGTTTGATGATTATTCATTTTATTACTTTGATTATGGTAGACCCGAGAATGTCCATTATATTATCATAGGGCATTACTGTGTGCTAGCTGGATGTTTTCATCTTAGGGCATTGCTGTGTGCTAGCCCGAGGTATTCGTTTAGGGGTATTGTTGTGCATTAGCCCAATTTACTTGATGTCTTCATATTCTTTTATAATGTTTTTATAGTATGGATGATTCACCCATCTCTTATGGTTTTCTTAGTTTCTATTGATTAGATTTATATGGGTGATAATGCTTTTTCGTATAATTTCATGGTGGATGTTGTTTTGAGATATTTGAAGGTGTTTACATTTTCCCTATTTTGCTTCTCATATTATCATTGTATGTACAGACATAGTCTGACCTGTGTGTTATTTATAATACTCGGGTCGGTTCAAGACATTTCAGGTACATGAATATGAGGTCGGCTTGTATTTTCTGGACATAGTGGGGACTAGACATTTAGTACTATAGATTATTATTTTGTATTGTATAGTCTCTCGTGTGTATATCAGTGTGATGTATCTTGACATATATCGTATATTGCATATTATATGTGTTATCGCTGTAATTGACTATGTAATCTCTGTTATTTACTGTATATCATGTATTGTTCTATCCTGGAGGCACACATGTTTATTGCTTTTGTCGATACTATGTATGTTTGTTGGTGAGTTATATTTGAGGTTTAAATATGTACCATTGTTAGCCCAATGGAATATTCATGTGTGTACCCTATATCGCCTTATTCTTTGTATTATCTGATAGTGTTACTCGATAGTACTCTTGGAAAGTATAGATATAGAAGTTGAGATGCTATAAATTGGTATCAAAGCAGGTTCAGAATAGTACATCATATATAAGAGACATGGGTCAAGACCTTAGAGAAACTTAGAGTCCCCGTCCCCCTACGTGTATTGGGTAGTTATCCTATATTAAAGAGATAGTAGGAATATACAATGATTACTGGAATAATCCTATGGGGGGCATACTTGTTCTTTTCTTATTATATTTTTTTTTTAAAACTTGTTTAAATTTTATTGCAATCTCAAATGAGCTGTGCAGCCCAAAGCTAATACATTCGAAAGTCATTCCAGATAAATACAAAGAAAAACTTTAACTTAAAGGCATACTTTAACTCAAACATTCCTTTTTTAGGGTTCAGAAAATTGAGCTATGGTGGCTCCCAATTCTTTGATTGATCTTCTCCGCTTGCTGCCATCCAGCTCATCCTCTCCAGTGCTCACGCTTCTAGTACCGTTAAGCTGGTAAGTCTTCATCTTGTAATCCACCCAATTATGATACTGATGCCTTGATTAATTTGATTGGTAAGAGTTAACACTTCCTCCATTTTCTTGTTGAAAGCCCAACCATTTTGCTCTCTCCAGAGGTACCACATGGTGGTTGTGAGGCCAATTATGACCAACTCTTGCATCAAGTTCGACATATGACTTCGCTCGTTTATGTAATCCACCTCCTTCTTTAATAATATAACTTTGTTATTTGAATACATCTGAGTTTTTAGATGCTATAGACTCTCTTACTAAAAGGACAGTCAAAAAATAAGTGTTTATGAGTTTCTATCGCCATATTACATAAGTTACAAGTTGTGTCTTCCAGTATCCCCCAATTGTGAACATAGTCTTTGGTAGGTAGTTTGTTCATAAAAGCTTTGTAAAGGGTATGCGCCATCTTAGGATTATTTGATCTGCTCTACACCGAATTGTGCTATGGTCCAATTAGGTATTTACCCCTAGTGTCTTCTTAAGCATTTTTGAGTTTAAATTGGCCATTTATAGTACTTTTCCAAGCCCATGAGCCTTCGGCTCTATCACCATATATAGAGGTTCCTTGAATTTCCTGCTAGAAATTCCTTGTAAGAAGCTGTCTATTACAATCCCATTCTGCTCCACTAATGATACTAGCCACCTTGCAAGTTGGGGTTCCATAAGCAGAAAATCCTTCCCATCCTATTCTATCTATAAAGCTTTTATTGTTGAGCCATAGGTTCTTCCAGAGATCAGTGCTTTTTCCATTAGCAATCTGTTGATCAACTAATGATTTCAACTCATCCTTAAGTTTCGAAATGTTTTCCCAAGTAATAGAAGCATTATTATCAATTTTAATGGTCTAGAAGTTGTTTTTAAGATGTATAGCTCTCATCCATTTTTCCGATAGATTATCTAAAACCAATATCTTCTAAGCCAATTTGAGTCCATACACCTTCTTCGGTTCATATAAGTTTTTGAGGCCCACCCCTTCCTTCTTTGGTTTACAAAGATGTTTATAGCTGACTTTATGCAATCCACCTCTCCAATGAAATTTGCACACATGGCATTAAGTTTTGCAATAGAACAATCTGGAACTTGAAACGTATGTAACCAAAATCTAACTTTTGAAATAATAACTATGTGAACTAACTCAATTCTTCCAACAAATGATAGAAATTTTGATCTTTAGCCCTGCAACTTCTCACTTATATTATCCACCAATTTCCCACATTCAGCATCAGTAATAGTATTTTTTAATAAAGGAACACCCAAGCATTTCATAGGAAGAGAGCCCTTTGCAACACCAATTTTTCTGGCAAGTTTTGTTTATTCTTAAAGAAATTATTGAAGTAACATTTAGTTTTAAGCTCATTAAATTTCAATCCTGTTGTCTTTTCTAGTTCTTTAAATATTTCTTTGGTTTTACCAATAATAGTTATATTGGTCTTATTCACAATAATGACATCATCGGCATAAATAAGGTGAGAAACCATAGGTTGTAGATTATAGACTGGACTGATCTTATTATGAAAACATGCTAGCTCCATCTGAAAGGAGAACCACTCCATAGTAACAACAAACAAATATGGGGATATAGGGTCTCCCTGCCTAATCCCTCTATTGCTTTGAATGTAGTCTTTAGGAATCCCATTTATAAGAATAAAATATATAGGAGTATTGAGGAAGTGAGCAATTAGCATTAAGAGTTTATCTGGAACCCCCATAGAGTTTAGCATACGAATAATAAATTGTCTGTTAACCTTTTCATAACCTTTATACATATCTACTTTTAGGCATAACTTGTCTGCTCCATGTTTATTGTAATCTCTGGTTAACTCATGAGCCATAAGAGAGTTTTTTGACATAAATTTACTGTTAATGAAAGCATTTTGACATTGGGAGACCAAATCTAGAAGCACTTTATCCAATCTCATGCATATAATTTTACTGAGAATATTATAAGTGACATTACAACATGCAATTGGCTTGTACTCTTCTATTCTCTCTGGTTTTTTAACCTTAGGGATGAGTGAGATGAATATGTGATTAATTTCTTGAAAGAACTCACTAGATTCAAAAGCTTATTGATAAGCGTTTAACATATAATATTTTAGATGTATCTAATTCACTTTGAAGAAGGCTGCCCCCATTCCATCGGGGCGCAAACTGGATTCGCTGTGAATGGAGAAGGTAGATCTCTTCAATTACCCTTCCAGAGTCCGAGCTATTAACATGGCATGCCCCTATTTGGAAATCCTTTTTCTGCTCTGCACAGCTAGTAAGTTTTGATCATAGTCCCCATTGTATGTTTCTAAAAAGTAAGCAATTGCTCTGTCCTCAATTTCTTTAATATCATCGAAGGGATTTCCCTATTCACTGAGACAATTAAGAAAATTATTATGATGCTACCTTTGTAACATTTTAGTATAAAAAATTTAGTACATTCATCTCCCTGTAATCGCCATTTTTCTTTAGCTTTTTTCTTAAGATCAATAGCTTGCTTTTTAAGTTCCTCTTTAAGCTTCCTTTGAAGAGAATAGAAAACATCATTACGACCTTCATGAAGAGGGTCATCATCCAATGTCATTTGAATATCTACAAATTGGCTTTGAATGTTTGTAATCTCATCATCATGCTTTGGGCTTCTCCGGTTCCAGTCCTTCAGTCTATGGTTCATCATTTTAACCAACATAACATATTGATACATTTGAGTACCTTGAGGAATGTGAACTGCATTGATCTAATGCTTCATTATAACCCTCTATTAGATTCCAATGATTAGCATATTTAAATGGTTTGTCCTTTGAATTAATAGCATCATCATTAAATTGAATAAGAAGGGGACACTGATCACTGGTAGAACTAGGAAGAATAGTAATTTTCATATTAAGAATCTGTTTAAATAAGTCTGCATTTCCTAAAGCTCTATCCAATCTAGAAGTTATCTTTTTAGCCTCATCGCTCCTCCATGTGTATTTTAGGCCAGAATGGAATGGCCTCCACAAGTCCACTTACGAGCACACAATTGTTGAATTCTGCAACCTGGGAAAGCTTCAATGTAAGACCTCCTTTTTTTTCACTAGTACTTAGCACTATATTAAAGTCCCCAGTAACCAGCTAAGGTTGAGTAATGATTTTGGAATTTTCTATAAGTTGTTTCCATAGGCTGGTTCTTTCTGAAGCAAGATTTCTAGCATATACAAAGGTGATATCATTAAGGGCGTGACATATGATAGAGGGATCTATGATGGTTATATCTGCCTACCCTATATGAATACGTTTGTGATTTGCTTGAGGAAAACTATCAGGTCTGCTGTAACCTCTGAGTCTAACTCTATGCCGATTTGGATGACCTTGCTGAAGTCGTTACTATCTATCATGATAGCTTTAAGCAGGCTGGTCGGACCACCTTTTGGGCTGATGTCCTCTATGCGAGGATCAAAGGGTTGTCATTTTTGCTCCTTGAACTGAATACTGATTCAGACTTATCCAAGGCATTGATCATGCACTCAATGAGGTCCTCAAGCGAGATGAATGTCTATGCATAAGCATAGGAGCTCCGACTATCCTCCTCTCTCATGGATGAGTCTGCTGGCATTAAGGGGAAAGGACTTAACATATCACTTATTCTTGCTTGCCAATGAGGATGGGCTTGATCTTTCCACCCGGTCATGATTTTTAGGGTCTTGTCTGGGATTTCCAAGGAGAACTAGTCTTCACTGTCCCCGCCCCATGCATGAACGTGAGTGTTGTATGGCTCTTGCGTTCTCTCGAGGGAGAGAGGAGATGCATCTACTACTACTTGGATGAGGGCTCTGGTTGGGTAGGAACTTTGGGGTTTATTTACTCTCTTAGAAGTTTCTTCATTGTTGACGGCCTTGGCATAAGTGGGAGTGTTATTGGGCTCTCACATACTCTCTGGTTGACTACTGATGAGAATTGTCGCCTCTTATTAGAGCATAAGCACTCCTTTCATGGCTTGTTGTAGAGAGATGATATAGCCATCCATAATGGCTTGTTAATTGCTGCGGATGTAGCCAATACCTCCCCTTATTGAGAAATTCATGGTGAGTCATTAATATGCCACGACTACGTCCAAATAAGCTAGTGTCGACCTACATATATGAATGTTATAAGTGATAGCTAGTCATTCTTTCTGAAGTTGTTTTCTTTTTGTGAGCTTATTTTGTTTCCTTGCCTACCCTCGTCATCGTTGTTGGACAGGTTAGCTTCTTCCACCTGTATAATGTCATTGGCTCTTTAGGAAAATTCGATCAAAGACAAGATGGGTTGTTTCAGCAGTTCCTTCAATATTTTGGGTCAATGCCTCACCATAGAGCATAGGGCATCTGCTAAGCTATTCTTGATTACTTCTATTACTTGAGTGGACTTTTTGTTGATACGATTGACGTAGGAGTGAAGCAACTCTATTAGTACCTTCTAAATATTACATAATTTGTTACCCATCATGGTTCAAATTCGCAAGGCAAAGAACTAAGTTTTAAAATCAGTGCATAACTTATTCTAAAGTTGATGATACCCACTTGTACATGCAAGAACATGTGAAAGGCCGGTCAGGTTAAGGTGGAGGCAATGTGTGTTACTAGAGAGACAACTGGCTTGGGTAATAAAGTTAAAGACTGTGACATGGTCGGAAGGATTAACGCTTCCATAATACTTTTCAATTATAGGAAGGGCATACCTTAAGTGTATATAGGTTCTCAATATTTCTTCAACAAATGGTTCCCCGTTCTCATCATCGGATATCCCCTCACCATCGTGATTTGTATTTTGGATTATGTGCTTATGTTCCATTTCCTCCTTAAGGCCTACCTTCGCTTCCTGCGGATGACATAAGCCCTGGTTATGGTGGGACTTATTTGGTTTTGTAGGAGAGGAGGATTTATTTTATTGGTACATGAACGGAGAGTGGGGATGACGGAGAGGGTAGGTGACCTTCTGTTTTTGTATATAAAAGGGGATCTGTAGTATTGGCTAAGCATCACGTAAGAGCGAGGTTGGGAGATTTCCTGTTGAGGTTGGGAGTGGATAAACAATTCTCATGTTCATTGTTTCCTACTCATGGGATGTCACTTAGGTGGTCGAAACATAGATCATACCCCCCTTGCTTCTTGAATGTGATGGAAGGTAGAAAATCTTTGCACGGAGTGGAAGCGACGATTGACGTGGGCTCATTAATATGGGATAGTTTTGTTAACCGGGTTTCTAACCCATAAAAATTAAATAAGAACTAGAACATTCAGACTACACCAGAACAACTCATGAATCAACCAAAAGGAGTAGAAAAAGAAGAAGAGAAAGATCCAAGAGGAAAGATGCCAAAATAAGCTAAGGTGATGGATCGTTAGCGATCCATCACCTATGGACCTCTAACGATCCATAGGGCTTGCTCATGGATCCTCCAAACCTCTTGCATCATGATTCATTACCATTTCTAAGCATGCTTGCCAAGTTTTATAGCATACTAAAGAATCTAGCTCAAGAAGTGAAGACTCATCTGATTCAATTTGTTTGGCCAGAATAAGCTAACTTAAAATGGACCTATAGAACACATACGAAGTTGGATTAACTTGAAATTTTAGGAGAACATTTAGAAAACATAGGAGAAGGTTCACAAAAAAAATGAAGCCATTTAGAGTTGATTTGAAGGATCGTTAATCTATATGGATCGCTAATGACCCATCTAGAGTGGGCATCACCACCCCAAATTTTTATGGTAGGTCCCTAACACCCTTTAGAGTGTTGCTACAAAGCTTTGTTCGATTTCATTAAGACTTGAGCGAGATATGGATGATTCTTCTGAACTAGATGACCCATGAAGATGGATTATCAAACAACTCCAAACGACTTGATATTTGGACAAGTCACTTAAATAAAAGATAGGAAGACAACCAAACAAAGATCACTCAAAAATATGCTAAGTGGATGGATAGCTAGCGATCCATCCTCTATGGATATCTAGCGATCCATCAAGATAGATCGGATCGCCCTCAAACTTTCCAAGCTCCTTCGTATCACTAAGTAAAGGCTTTTGGTAGAAAAATATGCTAAGTTTATGGATAGCTAGCAATCCATCCCCTATGGATAACTAGCGATCCATCCCCTATGGATAACTAGCAATCCATAGAAATGACTCAGATTGATTTGAGATTTTTGGCGATGACTTGGCATAACAACTGGACTCTTATGCACCTGGACTTCTGGTCCAATACTCACCGAACTTCCTTATAAATACCCACCTACCTGCAACTAGAGATGGATCTTTCCCGAAGAGAGAGCTACCATTACTCTACTAGAATTCCTTAACTTCTTCAACTTTCTTCTTCCTTACAATAGTGATCAAGGGGGTTACTATGATTCTCCAATCAACCCTCGAACTTGTGACTTATTCTAACTCATTGTAACTTAGATCTAAGGACTAAATAGTTGATATCCGGAGAGATTCAACTAGTATAATCGTAATAAAGATCGATTAAAGTGGACATAGGCCAGAGTCAGCAGAACCACTATAAAAAATTTGTGTCTCTTTCCTTACTTCTACTCTTTATTTGTTGTTTATCCGAGACTTGTGCTACCGGTGATCTACACTGGTGCTTACATACTTGATCTAGGGTGTTGATCCATTTTTTGGGTTAATATTTTGTTGTTTTCACTAATAACTTTGAAAGAGATCTGAAGAATTAAAGTTTGAATCTAAGATTTAGAGAGATGAGAAGGCCTAACGCTTGATCTAGAGCTGTAGTGAGTCAACCGAAGCCTAGGGGCAGCCAGGAGGTGTCCTCGATTTCTCATCAACCCATCTATGTGATTAGAGAAGAAATGAAAAGGATGATGAAGGAGATTCAAGATGAGATCTTGTCTAGGCAACAAGAGATGATGGAAAGCTTGTTCCAGAGGATGAAGAAGCAAGGGATGGATAGATCTGCAAGAAATTGGAATCAAACTCCAGAGAATGACATAGGAGCTTAGAGCAAAATAAACTAAAATAATGCCCACATGACTTGAGGGCATGATAGATTTGGACCTAGGATGAGCTTTAACACCTGGAACGGGTGATGTTGGAGCTAGAATAGTAAATCAGAGTACGAATACATGACCGCATGAGCTGAAATCAAAAACCCACAGTTGGAACAGGGGGCAGGTTCGTCCCTTACTCTCTATCTTCTGCTTTTTCCGTCCTCAATAATCTCAGGCCGCTTACACGTGTACAGGATCCCGAACTGTCTGTAGGCATGCTCTGAGTTGGATGCCTGAAATGACTATTTAGGAAAATAATAATCTTAGGCCGCTTACACGTGTACGGGATCATGAACGATCCTTAGGCATGCTCTGAGTCGGATGCCTGAGATGACTATTTAGGACAATAATGACCTTGGACTGCTTACATGTGTACGAGACCCAGATTGGTCTCTAGGCACGCTCTTAGTCGGATCTCCGAGGTGAACATTTATGATTTTTGCTTATTTTGATTCCTTCTTCTTTAATTTCTGCTTATTTGTTTCGATTTGAATATTTGAATTTTGAAAAATTCACATTGATTGTGATGGGCGATATTGATCGCCTTAGAGTCCCGCCATAGGATTGGGGTGCAAGGTGCAAGTCCCTTACCAGAGAGTGAGTGGATGGACTTATACGATATTGATCGCCATGGAGTCCCGAACGGAGAGACGGGACTAGAGTGCAAGAAGTAAGTCCCCTCACCAGAGAGTGAGTGGATAGGCTTACTCAATCCCCTTTAACTTAACAAACAAACGATCCGGAGAGATCATCCCCTTAACTTGAAACATTAAACGATCCAAAGAGATCGCTCATTAAACTTAAAAGATCAGGAGAGATCGAGCCTTAAAAAAATTTAATTTAATAAAAGGATATGAATGCCTTATAACTAGAATAAAACTGATAAATCTTGGATGAACATATGATGATCTCGATATATGATGTGATTCTGATATATGATGTGAATTTTGATATATAATGTGATTTTGATATATGATATGACAACTCTGAATGAGAAGCAAAATGATAATGATGTAAATCCCAAACGAACCTGGGACAATTAGAGATATGTGATGTAAATGAAGATATGTGATGTAATTGGAAATATGAGATGGAATTGGAAGTATGTGATTTAATTAGAGATATGTGATGTAATAACTCTGAATGAAATCAAAATGATTGTGAAGTATAGATTACACTTGGGTAGAGTCTGGAGTCTTAGGATCTAACTGGTTTGGAACGACTTGTGATTGGCAAGAGAATCCGAAGGAACTGAACGATTCACCAAGGCTAAAGTAGCTAAAAAGCTCAATTATGGAAGATTGGAGATAGGAACCTGTTTTTAAACAAAGCACACCTTTCATTCAAAAGGCGTGCTTTGGGGGGCAAGTGTTAACTGGGTTTTTAACCCATAAAATTCAATAAGAATTAGAACATTCAGACTACACTAGAACAACTCAAGAATCAAGCAAAAGGACCAGAAAAAGAAGAAGAGAAAGACCCAAGAGGAAAAATGCCACAATAAGCTAAGGTGATGGATCGCTAGCGATCCATCACCTATGGATCACTAGCAATCCATAAGGTTTGCTCATGGACTCTCTAAACCTCTTGCATCATGATTCATTACCATTTCTAAGCACGCTTTTCAATTTTCATAGCATGCCAAACAATCTAGCTCGAGAAGTGAAGAATCATCTGAATCAAGCTGTTTGGCCAGAATCAACTAACTTAAAATGGTTCTACAAAACTCATACGAAGTTGGATTGACTTGAATTTTTGGGAGAACATTTAGAAAACATAGGAGAAGGCTCAAAAAAATGAAGTCATTTAGAGTTGATATGATGGATCGCTAGCGACCCATCTAGAGTGGGCCCTACCACCCCAAATTTTTATGGTGGGTCCTAACACCCTTTAGAGTGTTCCTGCAAAGTTTCGTTCGATTTTTGTTAGGATTTGAGCAAGACATGAATGATTCTTCTGGACTAGATGACCCATGAAGACGGATGATCAAACTAACTCCAAACGACTTGATATTTGGACAAGGCACTTAAATAGAAGATAGGAAGACAACTAAACAAAGATCACTCAAAATATGCTTAGTGGATGGATAGCTAGCGATCCATCCTCTATGGATAGCTAGCGATCCATTCCCTATGGATCTATGAAGACGGATGATCAAACTAACTCCAAACGACTTGATATTTACACAAGGCACTTAAATAGAAGATAGGAAGACAACTAAACAAAGATCACTCAAAAATATGCTTAGTGGATGGATAGCCAGCGATCCATCAAGATAGATCAGATCGCCCTCAAACTTTCTGAGCTCCTTCGTAGCACTAAGTAAAGGCTTCTGGTGGAAAAATATGCTAAGTTGATGGATAGCTAGCGATCCATCCCCTATGGATAGCTAGCGATCCATCCCCCATGGATAGTTGGCGATCCATAGAAATGACTCAAATTGATTTAAGATTTTTGGTGATGACTTGGCATAACAACTGGACTCTTCTGCACCTGGACTTTTGGCCCAATACTCACCGAACTTCCTTCTAAATACTCACCTACCTGCAACTAGAGATGGATCTTTCCCGGAGAGAGAGCTGCCATTACTCTACTGGAATTCCTTGACTTCTTCAACTTTCTTCACCCTCACAATAGTGATCAAGGGGGTTACTGAGATTCTCCAATCAACCCTCGAACTTGTGACTTATTCTAACTCATTATAACTTAGATCTAAGGACCAAATAGTTGATATCCAGATTCAACTAGTATAACCATAATAAAGATCGATTAAAGTGGACGTAAGCCAAAGTCAGCCAAACCACTATAAAAATTCTGTGCCTCTTTTCTTACTTCTGCTCTTTATTTGTTATTTATCTGAGATTTGTGCTGTTGATGATCTACACTGGTGCTTTCATACTTGATCTAGGGGGTTGATCCATTTTTTGGGTTAATAGGTTTAGGCCTAGGAATGTCATGGGCATCATGCATGATGTTGAAACTGCTAGGGAAAATGGGTTGAAAGGGGGTTCTGCCTTCTATAGTTGGGACTCTTAGACTTATTTGATGGTTTCTTAGGCATCCAATTAAGCCAAAGCTCATTCAAGTCGTGGGCCATCTGGCCACTGTTCGTAAGCCAATTTACAATCTAAGGCACATGTTGTTACTTATGCCCAGAATGGGACTAACAACTTTAGCTCTGATGTCATCTTTATTGTTGTAACTGTTAGAGTTATCGACCTCATTTTCATTGTTAGTCTGCGTGGTGAATTTTTTGAGTGGAGTAGATGTTTTAAGGAGAAGAAAAATGATGAAAATTGAGAGCTTTTTAGGAGAGGTCTCCTTCTAATGTCAAAATGTTTACTGGATTTCTCGTAAACTTTGGTAATATGGTTAAGAGTGGGTATTAACAAAGGCAATTCCCTAATATTATAGTAAGAAATGAAAAAGGAGAATTATGAAATGCAAGAGAAAGGTAAAAAATACAAGATTTGGAGTGGTTCGATCTTGATGAAGATCTATGTCCGTTATGGTAGCTAATTTTATCTCTATGCATTTTTGTTGACAAGAGATCTATAATAAAACTTATAGTTAATATTGCAATTAAGAGATGAAATTTTTTATCCTTGTGCATGTGCATGTAAATATGTATTTATAGATGCTGAGATCATGCTTTGGAGGGATCAGATTGAAACTTTGGTCCCGGATTCCCTCACAATGGTTTATGGTTATATATGATTTAGATTCCGACCATCTTAGATGCTAGATGGAGAGAGCAGTTCGGATGAAGGCTAGCTGATGTGGCTGTACCATGGCATGCTTATGTCAAAAAGGCAACATGGGGTAGAGAGCTATTGAAATAGTAGAACATTTGCCATTTGAAATAAGCGGTATATAGGCTTGTTGCTACATATGATGCTTTTGTCAAATGAACAGTGTCGTTTTATGCTGATCTTGTCAGGGGAACAATACGGGGTCACCATTTCTTTATGCGGGAATGATCAAGCACTTTTTTCAGAAACCTACCGAGTCATGACAAAGTAAGATGGAAAGGGCAATTTGGACGACCAAGGGAAAGACAAATAAGGAAAGAAGAGAGGCTCGGATGGGCATGTAGGAGGCAATGCTCTCATGTTACGACCTTGTAGTCTAATAATGGGGCTAAGCAAATATACCCGTGAGGTTTCAAGATTCCTATTGATAGTGATGATTTAACATGCCGTTGTTTATACCTAAGAAACAATGGGACACTTATATATTTGAGAGCTAAGCCAATTGAAGTGTGTATGCAAGTTTAGGTCGGGCCGGTCCCTGGTGAGGCTATGTGGCATGGTCTTGTTCTGTTAAGCCCTTAACTAGCAGCCAAGTGTCTATTACGTAATATCCAAAAAAACAGAAAGGGAAAAAGTTGTTTAAAATTATTATGTAAATCAATTTTAGAAAAATAATTCAAATTTTTTATCTTTGATAACCCCGCCTTGAACCGTTAGCTTTGCTTTTGAGAGAATCGTTCTCTAACTCAATGGTGAAGTTGCAATGTCTACCTTTAATATATAATTTAGTTTTAAGGAGAGAGTGAATTTCTGTTTGTAGAACGAGGCATCTAGACAAAATATCTTATACAAATCCACCACTCAAGGTATGAACCATTATAAGTAAGATCTTATCTCACTTAATTATTTAAACCCATTTTATTGATTCATTCCAACATATATTTTGGCCAGCTTAATTTTTAAATAATTTCAAGAATTTCAGCTACTAAAATTATATATATACACATGCATATATAATTCATTACATATAAGTTAATAAATTGGCCTAAAAATGGTTGAATAAGTATGTATAACAATTATATACTTTATTAATCAATTTTAGGCAATCTAATAATAATTTTAAAAGTTAATCAATAGCATCCTTATATTAAATTTTCCATAGTAATAATAATTTATACCTTTTATAAATTATTGCAATAAAATATTTTTGGTCGACCATTGAGAGTTGCGGTTGTGTGGCTCCCAGGTGTGAACTCAATTCTCAATAATATTTAAATATTAATGCATGTACACATTTTGTTGAAGCACGGTAGTGGACATGAGTTTAGTTACTTACATATTATCATGGTGAAATCTAACTTCTTATCTATTAAAATGGCACCCTTAAACAACGATATATCATGCTTATTTTTTCATCATCACCATCACTTGCATATCTAGAGCTCAATCAATAGTCAACACTCTATTAATATCTGTAGTTAATTGTGAAGACTAATTTTAAAGTCCATGGTTCAATCTAATAACAATTATCGGTTAACCTGTTTATTTTGGAAAAAGAATTAAACTTTACATTGACTAACAATTATGGTGATACTAAATTTATATTCAAAGGAGACGAATCCTCTCCTAAATAGTGTTTCACTTCAAGTAGTTCAACTATACCCAACAATGGCCTTAACATGATCTATGTTATCATGTGATTAACAATAATCAAAGTACAGGTTAGATACTTAAGATTCATAGTATTCTCAAGTCAAAAAACTACTGCATATAATCGCATGAGACACTTAACTTTTAACTTATGGAAGGTTCTTGGTGATTTGTTCTATAACTATACCAAACAACTGCACTTATGTAACACTTTGATGACCCCAACTATGATGAATAATTCATGTCCAACAAGGAGAATGTTATGTACAATAGTCTCAACTATATCGATATCTTATTCTTGATACATCTTGACTATAAGCATTAAAGGACAAGTATTTATTTTATTTGATTCAATACTCATGGTTATAAACACATTTGTAACTATAATCGGTTAGATATTTTTCCTAAGGATTTTCTACTTGTATATATTTACTACAATCATAACATTATTTATATCCCAGTATAACTGTATAAAATAGGAAATAAAACCAAAAGCATACTTTATTTGGAACAAGATTCATTATAAAACTTAAGTTATACAATCAAATTACATAATTTCCTCTAAGGCACATCTTTAACTGTAACAGTCTCCCACTTGCACTTAGGGCCAATTATGATGACTCATAACCATACTCTCAATCAGCTTCCTAGACAAAACTAAGAAATGGCCGTAGTAAATGGATCTGTAATATTATTATTTCATATCAACTTTTTGGTTATGCTTCTCCATTATTGATAAACTCTTTTATCACATTTTAATCTTGAGATCATATATACACCTCTTATCAAGTCGCTTGTTCTTGTTTCTATCTATATTGCATTATGATATCATAATATATTATTGGATTCTCATTGGTAGGAACTTTCCCTGTCTTTATAAATTTATGCATATATACCCATTTTTTTCTGACATTATTCAAGACGATGCACTTAGCTTTTACATTTGAATCTATTGCAACCTCTCATTTGGAACATTTCCAACTTAAAACCTCTTTGTTAAAGGTAAACATGAATTTTAGATTGATTTACTATGCTCCATGTCACTTATGAAGTTCAAGTCTGTAGTCCATCGTAAAGAGTTCATTATTTCCATAAATAGTTCTCTAGTATTTCGTAAAAACTCAAGGATGCTCTTATGTAACGACCCAGATTTTCAAACCAGTCAAAATGTCGAAAAATCCATCTGTTCGAAAAGAACGAATGAAAACGACCAACATAATACACAATATTTGATGAATATTGAACATTATTAAATGTATAGGATACAATTTCAGTGTACAAGTTATCAGAGTAATCAATTTAATCTACTAGGTGTACTTTAATACATATCAAATACAAATACAAATATCTAACACTGCACAAATCTGATGAGAATGACAACGGTAGTTTTTTTTGCAAACTCAATAAACATGTTAAATGCGGAATAAAATAGTAAGCAGGAAATATACAACAATACAAGACAATTAGCAAACAATAATAGGAAAAAGATATATTATTAATGGGGTTGCGTCACTACCACTTGTGACTACCTATATACCCCTATCTGACTGGGTACCCAATTAGATACAGGATCAAGCCAACATAGTTCTCCTATTCACAAATAGGATTCAAGGAGCCTATGATGCACAATCTAACAAATATGTAATTCCCAAACTGCCCTTTTGGCTTAATCTTTACATTTAGATTAATGAAATCTGGCTAACTTTATTATTTTCAAAAATATTCTCTTCGTAAAAATACTTATTCGAAAACAACTTCTTTGAACTAAATTGCCAGTTTCATTTCAAATCCTTTTGAAATTATATATATATATATATCTTTTATATTAAATCATACTTTTCTTTGGGATTTAAGTCAAAACCTTTTCCAAACCGGTATCAATTACTCTGTATAATAGTATAGTGGTGTATTTGATATATTTATTCAAAAATCCAAAAATACTACTATAAAAGCATATCAGAATATATGCAACCAGATCGGGAGGTTTCTCCCAATAACAAGGCAACTGGGTCCCAGTCTTCACAAGATAAATAAACAAAGTATATCCCTCTATACAAAGAGTAGACTATACTAAGGGTTAAACCACCCTTTTGCCCACTTTTTAGTTATGGGTTACCCGAATCGTCAGTAACATAACAAATCATTTTGTTCCCCGAAGTGACAAATCATTTTGCACTAATAATCACAAATACTTTCAAACATAGTATTGTTTATTTCCTCAAAATCTTTTCAAAATCAATTTCAAACCACCGGGGTTGAAGTTCTCCAAATTATCTTTATTTATAAAACATATTTTATAAATATCTTTATATATAAATCACTTTTATATAAAGTCACATCCAAAATATCGATTTCCAAATATATTATAAACACCTTTATATAAAATCACTTCAAAGTATATACTTCCAAATATTTCTATTTCTTTTCAAAGGAACCATTTCATTTAAAAGATATATATCTTTAAAAATATAATAAACATATTTTATTATAACAATTTCTTAATCAAATATTTTCACTAAACAACTTATGTCAAACTGTGAAATTCTAATCACAGGGTGTTCGTATCTACCCAACCCATGCATATAGATTTTAATTGCTCATAAACTGGCGGAGCACAATTCAAACAGTCAAACAAACAATAACAACAACACATTATTATCAACAATTCTATAAACTGAATAATAATACATAAATCAAAATTAACTGGTATATGTAAATAAATGTACAAATTTATATAATAGCAGAACATGGATTTTATTCAGCTAAATAGATGTCACTAATGAAGTATACTTAACTCGTTTCCGGTATTTCAACTTATACTATTCCTCGCCTAAGAGTAAAGCCACGTAAGTTAGAACACTGGTTGCATTAAAGCCTTGCCTAGACACTTGTAACATCCCTAATTTTTGATAACATTATTCAAAAAATTTAATTAGATATATTAAATAGAATAATAATGATAAAGAGATTGAGACTTGATTAAATTACATAATAGGGTCGTGCTTATTAACAAAGATAAATGGGCTTTAAATTGGTTTATTGGTTAACTAAACTATAGATGGGCATATTAGTAAATTAGCCAATTAATTATACACTGCTATACACTCCACATTTTGTCCATTCACATTCATCTTATTTCTCAAACCAAAATAAACGCAAGAACCCTAATAGAGCCGGCCATTAACAAAGGAGAAGAGGAATATTAATCTAAAGCTAAGGATCAAAAGCTAGGGAGGATTAATCAACAACAAATCTCAAATTCCTTATCAAGTTTAAGGTGAATAATAATCTTCTACCATCTTTATTTTATTTTATGACTATATGGTTTCAGATTTATGATTTAAATTCGTTTTTGTTATAAAATGGATGATGATATGCTTGAGTTATATTATGATGATTTGCTTTAATTCACAATAACATGAATTTGTACGGTTTTAGTATAAAACCGAGAATATATGATTTCATATTCTGTTAAAGCATTTACTTTAGAAGGAGTACCCTTTATCCTTTAAATAATTGCTTTCGAAAGGGTAGGTTTCATCATAGTCAAAACCAAGCCACTAATTTCCCTTTCGACTACATTGAAGTCATCTATGTTGTTGAAGGGGTTACTTCTATTTTAACCTAAGCCTTTTTCCTGAATGCTTTCGAAGGGGTTAGGGGTTTCGAAGACGATGGAGTCGAAAGGGGTTTCGACTCTATCCTTCAAAGTTTTTGTCTTAAAGGTTTTGCTTTCGACTAATATGGTTCCGACGCCATCAATTTTTCCCTAAAACTAATTTTTGTTGGTTTCGAAAGAGATACTTTTTTATATAACCATTTTGACCCAAATGATCTTTTTAAAAGAGTAAATCAAATACTTTCGAAAGAGGTACTTTCATTTGTTTCGAAGCTCTATATTTAAAAAAAAGATGATTTGATACCATCGAAAGGTATAATAGGTTTCAAAAGAAATGTTTATTAATGGCTTTGAAAGGTATGTATACAATGTTTTGAAAAGAGGTTTTGCTTTCGAAGGAGGCTATCCAGAGGTTTCAAAAGAGATGTTTTTATAGTTTTAGAACATAAACCCGATCTCAATTTAACGTAATAACCATGGCATAAATAAAGATTTTGACATGTTATTCACATTGTTATTAACCCATAACTGTATTTTTTAGAAAAGCCAGAATAGCCAGTTAGGTTGACCCAGTAGTGAATATAACTTAACAGATGTTAAAATTTTAATTAAAGATATTGTCAGGGGCTAAAAGGTTTACAATAAGCCCATGAAAACTGTATGATATTAGCAGGGGCCAATAGGTTCATAGTCAGCCCATGAAAACTATGATTTGATACTAGAAGGGGCCAGTAGGTTTGTAGTTAGCCCATGAAAACTATATCCGGATTAAAATATTGGCAGTCAGCCAGTAGGTTCCTAGTCAGCCCATAAAAACTAGGATATGAAATAAGATATTGGAGTTACCAATAGGTCCTTAGTGATCCCATTAAAAATAAGTAATTGGACAGATAGTCCTTAACATTTAACAGGTTAATAGTAAACCTAGAAACTATAATTGAGACAGATAGTTAGAATGAATGGGGATGAGTAATCTAGAATTGACTTATTTGTTTTGCATATCATCATAATGTTTTGAAATACTATGTTTTAACCATTGTGGATGCAGGAGCACAGTATATGGTTTTATAAATGTTTTATGATACTAGTGAGGGGAAACCCGTTCTGCTAAGCGGTGTGGTCTCACTAGACATCTAAATGGTTTGAGATGGTAAATTATTATTCATACCAGGCTTTACGTTTGACTCGAAGTTTTTATTTTTCCCTTAAACTCTCGGGTACTCAATTGATTTTGAGTAGATTGAGAATTAAGGTTTCCAAGTGTTCTTTTAGACGAATAAAAGCTTCCGAGGACGTGCAGGAGGTAGATTGTTATAAGAGTTCTTTTATTTCCGCTGTGTGTTTGTTTGTAAAGGCAAATTATTTTCTTGCCTATCTATATACTCTGATCTACAAAGGAGGCATCTTCATATGTCGCTCTTGATGTATTTTGTAATAATTATATGTTATCTGAACATGATGTGCGAATTGAGATTATGTAATCAATTTGGAATATTTTGACATGGAATGCGGAATTTGTTTTGCTACTTAATGCTATAATAAGATTAGGGTTTGGGTTAACGCTATAGTAATGTACTTGTATTTTATATATATAGTTATATATATAAGTACGTATCCTCCGTTCTCTTAGACCATTCTTCTGTATCTTACTAAGGCTCGTATGTAGATTTACGAGAAAGGAGATGTAGAAGCAGGAAATGGAAGAGGAAATACCGATAGAGGAAGCACCACAACTAATGGAAATGCTCGACCCACTAACAGGAGAAACCCAAGTCAACCGGTTAATGCTAGTAACCAAAATGCAGAAGCCAATGTGGGTGCTGGAAATCCACCAGTAGATATGGGGGCGATGTATCAGTTCTTTGCTGGTTTGGTGCAAGCTGGAGTTGCTGGAAATGCAGGAAGAGCTAATCATGTGGCTCCAGTTGGGAATATTGCTTTGCTGAGTAGAGATTACACCAGGTTGGGTGGGAAGCCATTCTTGGGAACAGTGAGTGCCATAGAGGTTCGGAATTGGTGGTTGCATTGTGAGCATATATTTATTGATTTGGGTCTGAGTGATGGACAAAAGAGGAGGTTGGCCTCTAGACAGTTGCAGGGTTCAGCACTGCATTGGTGGAATAGTGTCATTGTCGGAGTGCCGGAAGAGCATTTAACTTGGAATGATTTTAAGATGACATTTGAGCAGAAGTTTGTATCTGAGTTTGCTAAGTCTGAGTTGATGAGAAAGTTTATAGATTTAGTGCAAAGAAAGATGTCGGTAGTTGAGTATGCTACTAAGTTTGAAGAGCTGTCTAGATATGGATATGCTATTATAGATACTGACATCAAAAGGAATGAGAAGTTCATTCGGGGACTGAGGCCCGAGCTTGCTAGAATGACCATGACACATGTCCATGATCCCTGTAATATAGTGGTGGAGATGGCTATTTGCCACGAGGATTTGCTTGCCGATTTAGTTAAAGAGAAGTCCGTGGAAACTCGAGGTTCTCAGGGGAAGAAGAGGAAGTTCTTTAAGAAGAAGGGAAACTAGAAGGGAGACACTGCCAAAAAGTCAAAGGCTGAGGTAGTTTGATATAAGTGTGACAAGAAGGGTAACTTTGCTAATGAATGACGGTCAGGAAATGGGAAGAAAGCTGTAGTTAAAAAGAATGTGAAATGCTTCAACTATGATCAAGTTGGGCATTACAAGAATCAGTGTCCAGAACCAGTTAGGGAGGACAAAGGAAATGTTTTTGCTATAGGACCAGCTAAGCCTACTGCAGCAGATAAGGGAAAGACTGTGATGGAAGGTACGCTCTTGATTCTGATTATTTCAGTTAGAGTACTTTTTCATACCGGTGCATCATATTCATTTATGTGATTATGTCAAGAACCCACCTACCTTGTTACTTCCTTAAGGGTTGCGATACTAATAGGAGGGTATGCAACTCTAGGGTTAAGATGTGACCAGTTAGAACTTGACTTGTTAGATCATAAATTTGCATGCAGTTTGTATGTTATCGATTTCGTAGATTTCGGGATCATTTTGGGTATGGATTGGTTGAGTAGGTATGAGGCTGGAATATTTTGCCAGGATAGGAAAATATCACTGAGACACCCTGATAGTCATAACCGAGTGATATTCTCAGTAGAGAATACTGACCGAAGTGTTAGTGCTATGCTTAATGCTATGGAGATAGGAAATGAACTAAGTCAGGTTTAGGTAGCAAGAAAGTTTGCAGATGTCTTTGAGCCAGTCACTGGACTGCCCCCGAAAAGAGCTGTTGAGTTTAGAATAGACCTTGTGAGGAACTAAACCTGTAAGTAAGGTGAAGGAATTGAAGGTGCAGCTAGTGGATCTAGAAGGAAGGAATTTTATTAGACCAAGCAGTTCGCCTTGAGGAGCGGCCGCGGTGTTCGTGAAGAAACCAGATGGGTCATTAAGGATGTGTATTTACTATCGTAAGTTAAACGAAAGGACAATTAAGAATAAGTATCATTTGCCAAGAATAGATGATCTGTTTGATCAGTTGAGTAGAGCCAGAGTGTTTTCCCAATTGGATTTGGCGACAGGTTTCCATCAGTTGAGAGTGGCGGAGGACGGTATTCCTTTAACAACATTTCGAACTAGATATGGTTCATACGAGTAGTTGGTGATGCCATTTGGATTGACAAATGCACCTACTTTCTTCGTAGAATTGATGAACCAAGTTTTCCAAGAGTACTTGGATAGGTTTGTACTTGTATTTATATATGATATTCTAGTATACTCTAAGGATGAGAGGGAGAATGAAGTTCATCTTAGAGTGGTGCTTGAGACGCTAGGCAGAATCAGCTAAAGGCGAAGTTTACCAAGTGTCATTTCTGGAAGAAAGAGGTAAAGTTTCTTGGTCACATGGTTTCAGAGAAAGGATTGTCAGTCGGTCCAGATAGGATCATAGTTGTGAATAATTAGAAGAGACTAGAGATGGTGATTGAGATCAGGAGTTTTCTTGGACTTGCTGGCTACTACCGAAGATTCATTAAGGATTTCTTGCGGATAGCAGCACCCTTAAATAAGCTTACCAGGAAGGAAGAGAAGTTTGTTTGGTCTGACAAATTTGAGGAGGCATTCCTTAAGTTAATTGTTGACCAATGCACCCGTGTTAGTGGTTCTAGACGGAAACAAGGTTTGGTGGTGTATACCGATTCATGTGGAACTGGATTAGGAACTATATTAATGCAGAGTGGTAAAGTCATTGCCTACGCATCTAGGCAGCTTAGACTGCATGAAGTTAGATATCCTACTCATGATTTGGAGTTGGCAGTTGTGATCTTTGCATTGAATATTGGGAGACATTACCTCCTAAGGGAGAGATTTGAGTTATATACCGATCATAAGTCTTTACAGTATTTATTCTCTCGGAAGGAGTTGAATATGAGATAGCAGAGGTGGCTGGAGTTTTTGGGTGCATATGATTTTGGTATAGAAATATACACTAGGAAAAGGTAATAAGGTGGAAAATGCTCTTAGCAGGAAACATTAGAATGTGGTGTTAGCTATGTTGGCGGAGTGGAAATATTTAGAAGCTTTAGCCGGTTGCGGTGCACAGTTAAGATCAACTGCTGGTTCTAGTCAAATTTCCGCCAGACTATCTTGTTTAGAAATTCGACTAGTATTGATTGAGAGAATTGCTTTTAAGCAGAAGGAGGATCCAGTATTAGCAGAAAGGATCAGAAGGCTTGAGGTTGGAACAGATATCGATGATTTAAAGGATTTTAGCCTTGACCAAAGAGGGTGGCTAAGAAAGAAGGGACGGTTGTGTGTCTCGAATGTGGAGGACTTGAGAAAAGAAGTTCTTGGAGAATGTCATCGATCCAAGTTTACGATTCATCCAGGAGGAACCAAGATGTGTATCAGGATATGAAGAGGAGCTTCTATTGGGAAGGCATGAAGAGGGATATTGGCTTATGGGTTAGACAGTGTGCAAACTATCAACAAGTGAAAGTTGAACATCAGAAACCAAGTGGGTTACTACAGCCTTTAGAGATTCCAGTTTGGAAATGGGATTCGATATCCATTGATTTTATAGAAGGGTTGCCAAGGTCAAATAGAGGTAATGAAAGTATATGGGTTATAGTGGACAGATTGAACAAGAGTGCCCATTTCATTCCAGTTAAGTCAACCAGAACGACACATGTTTTAGCTAAATTGTTCCTAAAGAACATTGTTAGACTGCATGGAATTCATAGTAGTATAGTCAGTGACTGAGATGCATTGTTCGCTAGTGAATTCTGGAAGAGTCTATAAGAAGCGATGGGTACCAATCTTAATATGAGTATTGTGTATCACCCTCGGATGGATGGGTAGACAGAGAGAGTCAATAAGGCACTCGAAGATTTATTGAGAGCTTCTGTATTAGAATTTGGTGGATCTTGGGAAGATCACCTACATTTGGTTGAGTTTTCCTATAATAATAGTTACCAGACTAGTATAGGAATGGTGCCATTTTAAGCTTTGGATTGAAGGCCATGCAAATCACTAGCATGTTGGTTGGAGACTGGAGACAGATTGGTCTTAGGTCCAGATTTAGTTAGAGAGGTGTCATAGAAGATTGAATTAATCCGGGAAAGGATGAAGGAAGCTTAGTCCAGACAGAAGAGTTATGCCAATAAGAGGCGTAAGGACCTAGAATTCTCAGTTGGAGATAAGGTTTTCATTAAGGTATCACCTATGAAGGGTGTGATATGATTCAGAAAGTCGGGGAAGTTAGCTCCAAGATATGTAGGTCCATTCCAGATTATAGAGAGGATTGGAAAGCTCGCATACAGAATATAATTGCCAAGCAGTTTGGCAGGTGTCCATAATGTATTTCATGTATCTCATCTTCGCAAGTATGTGCATGATCTAGAAACTACTATTCCTCCGACAGGGTTGGATGACTTGGTGGTAGAGCCTAATTTGACTTTTGTTAGACAACCGGTTCGGGTTGTAGCTAGAGATGAGAAAAGATTAAGGAGCAAGACAGTCAGGTTGGTGAAAGTTCAGTGGAGCGACAACGAGAAGGACTGTACTTGGGAGACAGAGGACAGGATTAGAGATACTTATCATGATCTGCTTTGAGCGTAAGGCTATATTAGATTTATATAGATAGTTGCTAGTCAGTTAGACTAATATGGTTGTTAGGAGTTGTTATAGATGATTGCTATGTTTAGTATTTAGTCCTTACTGAATTTCGAGGATGAAATTCTTTAAGAGGGGAGCCTGTAACATCCCTAATTTTTGATAACATTATTCAGAAAATTTAATTAGATAAATTAAATAGAATAATGATAATAAGGATATTGATATTTGATTAAATTACATAATAGGGCCGTGCTTATTAACAAAGATAAATGGGCTTTAAATTGGTTTATTGGTTAATTAAACTACACATGGGCATATTATTAAATTAGCCAATTAATTATATTCGGCTATACACTCCACATTTTATCCATTCACATTCATCTTATTTCTCAAATCTAAATAAATGCAAGAACCCTAATAGAGCCAGCCATTAACATAGGAGAAGAGGAATATTAGCCTCAAGCTAAGGATCAAAAGCTAGGGAGGATTAATCAACAACAAATCTCAAATTCCTTATCAAATTTAAGGTGAATAATAATCTTCCACCATCTCTATTTTATTCTATGACTATATGGTTTCAGATTTATGATTTAAATTCGTTTTTGTGATAAAATGGATGATGATATGCTTGAGTTATATTATGATGATTTATTTTAATTCATAATCACATGAATTTGTATGGTTTTAGTATAAAACCGAGAATATATGGTTTCAGATTACCATGGAAAATTTTTATGTTAAGTAAAACATGATTATTAGATGGGTTTTAATTTTAAGAATTTTCCAAGCTATGGAAATTTTATTATGAATTCTTATTGAAGATATGATATAATTGAGTTTAAAATTTATTTCATGAATTTCAGGAAGAAATTGGGTCTAAGATTTTTATATGTTTGATTACATGATGAAACTGAATTTCTATGATTTTTGGGGATTTTTCTAATTGATTTACTATGGAAAATAAATTATTTGAAAAGGACTTTTCTGAAATAATTGGTTTTAGTATATGGAAAGACTAAAATGTTGCATTATTTAATGGTTTTAATCTGGTATTAATGCGGCAGTTATAAAAATAAAGTTTTTGAAAAGTTTTATGGCAGCCAATCAGTGTTTTACAAATAGGCAATTGTTAAAAAGAAATTACTTAAAGTTGCTATAATTCAGCCTTTAAACCAGAAAAGGGGTTCCGCCTCTATTAGTAAGGGCCTTTCGACTCCTTTGGTTCCGCCTCGTCTCAGTATAAACCAACACAATCAAAACCATCATAGTCGGAACCAATATACAAAGATATCACTTAGATGGTATGCAGTGGATTGGTAGGAAGGCGAAAGCCTAGGTTTCGAAAGGGTAGCTTTCGATGGAGTCGTAACCCTGCTATGTTTTAATAAGTTAAAATTCTTGCCTAGTTTTACCTAAAGCTTTCGTCACAGTCGAAACATATGTTTTCGAAAGGACTTTTACTTAGCTTTCAAAGGAGGCTGTCATGTTTTGTTAAAGCATTTTCTTTCGAAGGAGTACCCTTTTTCCTTTAGATAATTGCTTTCGAAAGGGTAGGTTTCGTCATAGTCGAAACCAAGCCGCTAATTTCCCTTTTGACTACATTGAAGTCATCTATGTTGTCGAAGGGGTTACTTCTATTTTAATCTAAGTCTTTTTCTTGAATGCTTTCAAAGGGGTTGGGGGTTTCGAAGGTGACGGAGTCGAAAGGGGTTTTGACTCTATCCTTCAAAGTTTTTGTTTTAAAGGTTTTGCTTTCGACTAGATGGTTCTGACACATCAGTTTTTCTCCAAAACTATTTTTTGTTGGTTTCAAAAGAGATACTTTCGATATAACCATTTTGACCCAAATGAGTTTTTAAAAGAGTAAACCTAATACTTTCGTAAAGGGTACTGTCATTTGTTTCCAAAATCTATATTTAAAAAAAAGATGATTTGATACCAACGAAAGGTATAATAGGTTTCGAAAGAGAATGTTTATTAATGGCTTCGAAAGGTATGTATACAATGTTTTGAAAGAGGTTTTGTTTTCAAAGGAGGCTATCCAAAGGTTTCGAAAGAGATGTTTTTATGGTTTCAAAACATAAACCCAATCTTAATTTAAAGTAATAACCATGGCATGAATAATGATTCTGAAATGTTATTCACATTGTTATTAACCCATAACTGTATTTTATGGAAAGGGCAGAATAACCAGTTAGGTTGACCCAGCAGTGAATATAACTTAACAGATGTTAAAAGTTTAATTAAAGATATTGGCAGGGGCCAATAGGTTTTCTAGTAAGCCCATGAAAACAGTATGATATTGGCAGGGGCCAATAGGTTCATAGTCAGTCCATGAAAACTATGATGTGATACTGGCATGGGCCAGTAGGTTTGTAGTTAGCCCATGAGAACTATATCTGGATTAAGATATTGGCAGTTAGCCAATAGATTCCTAGTTAGCCCATGAAAACTAGGATATGAAATAAGATATTAGAGTTACCAATAGGTTCTTAGTGATCCCATGAAAACTAAGTAATTGGACAGATAGTCTTAACATTTAACAGGTTAATAGTAAACCTAGAAACTATAATTGAGACAAATAGTCAGAATGAATGAGGATGGGTAATCTAGAATTGACTTATTTGTTTTGCATATCATCATAATGTTTTGACCATTGTGGATGCAGGAGCACATCATATGGTTTTATAAATGTTTTATGATACTAGTGAGGGGAAACCCATTCCGCTAAACGGCGTGGGCTCACTAGACATCTAAATGGTTTGAGATGGTAAATTATTATTCATACCAGGCTTTATGTCTGACTCGAAATTTTTGTTTTCCTCTTAAACTCTCGGGTACTCAATTGATTTTGAGTAGGTTGTGAATTAAGGTTTCCAGGTGTTCTTTTAGACGAATAAAAGCTTCCGAGGACGTGTAGGAGGTAGATTGTTATAAGAGTTCTTTTATTTCCGCTGTGTGTTTATTTATAAAGGCAAATTATTTTCTTGCCTATCTATATACTCTGATCTACCAAGGGGGCATCTTCATATGTCGCTCTTGGCGTATTTTGTAATAATTATATGATATCTAAACGTGGTTTGTGAATTGGGATTATGTAATAAATTTGGAATATTTTGAAATGTATTGTGGAATTTGTTTTGCTGTTTAAATTTTTTCCATAATCTTGTGTTTCTGTGTATCAATGTATCTAATATCGCTGTGTTTGGTCGTCGAGGATTAATAACTATGGATGACTACAGCAGCCGCAGCCATTAGTTTTGGGCCTCCAAATAGAGGGATGTTACAACACTTCATTCTTGAATCTTACAAATAGATAAGTCTACTTGTTGGCTTTTAGCGTTAAGCAAAGTTATACCTTTTTTCAAAACTTATATAATTATTAAACATTAAACTAATTTTAAACCATTCTTTTATAAGTTAGAAAACAACCCTAAAATGATTAGAGAAAAATATAAAAATTAAATATCATGTTTAAATAATTTATCATTTACAACAGCAAAGATAGCATTTCTGCAATTGCTACTAAAATAACTCGCAACAGCTCATAAGTGTTTCAGAAGAAAAGACACCTCTTTAGAAGTGCTACCAAAAGTCATTGGCTGTCGTTTAAGGTGATTTGCTACAACTTTGCGCCTAGATTTCAACGTCTTGACAAATGATTTTTAATCCATTCTTTTTACATTAGGTAGTACACTTTGGGTACTTCAAAACCATGAAGAAAAAATCCTAAATACTAACTTTCGATTATTTTATAGAATTTCCCAAAAACGGTGCATTTTATCGAACTGCACTTATAGCGACTATTCCACTAAACTAGCTATCAAATTAATTAGGCTTCAAAAATTTTCTAGTAAGAATAATATATCATTTACTTCTTAAATATGAAAAGAAACCTCCAAAGAAGTTTGTAGAAAAATATCGTTATTTCGCTAAATAAAAAGTGTCGTTATAGCGACCTTTTTACTTCAATA
The DNA here is from genome assembly GCA_030737815.1 of Allium fistulosum. Lineage (NCBI taxonomy): Eukaryota > Viridiplantae > Streptophyta > Magnoliopsida > Asparagales > Amaryllidaceae > Allium > Allium fistulosum. Next base: position 643,637,354 of record CM060901.1, read on the forward strand.
TTTTGTTACTTTGATTTACTTCTTCTATAACTTTTCAAAACATATTATTTTCTTTTCTAAACACTTATAGAAATTTAAATAATCACCAAACAAGTTATTGTTAAGTTATGTCATTAAATCTCCATTTTCATAAGTTATAGTTCAAGGGATTCAAAGTCGCTTATAGCAACTATCGCTATACGGACAATTCCGTATTCAATTCAATATCTTGTGTCATTCTCTTTTATACACATATATGATTCCAAATTCAAACCATATCACTACCAAATTTGTATTAACATATGTACAAGTTAACATATCCATTTTAAGCATTCAAATGCGCTTAATTTTAAACTACACCTTAATTATTTAAGAGGTATTATTTTTCCAAATTACATACTTTTAGAAGCATAGAACTCTGGTCATAACTTTAAGTAGTTAGGGAATATTATCATAGATAATAGTAAGCAATTCACAAGCAACTTTTACTAGCAATTAGCAAGATTATTAACTTCAAACTAAGTGAGACTAACTCACCTTTTCTTAAATCAACTTCCTACCAACATTCAAAGAAACCACACTACACTTCCGCCCTACAACAAACAAGCCAAGAATCAAGCACAACATGAGAATAGGGGGACAAGAAGTGCACGGCCAAGCCTTGATTACCCCTAATTGGGTAGGCCATGGAGGGTTTGAGGGGGATGGATCTTATTCTTTTAGTTTTGAGGTGGTAGATTAATGTTATATGGTATTTTAGGATGATAGCATGATTTTGGAGGAGTTTGGATTTGTTTTGAATTAAGAACCTTATATAGAGAAAGAGAGTGAAAAAGTGGAGTTTTTGGAGTTAGGAATTATGAGAACGAAGAGAGCCTTGCATGTGCTTATATAGGCTCAAGAAATGAGTGGAAAAGATTACTAAAACCCCTTCTTATCCATGAAGTAAAGAGGACTTAAGCATGTGAGGCCAAACCCTCACATAAGCGTGATTTCCTTGATTTGTGCCTTGATTTTGGGATCCTTTAAGTCCTTTTATCTCTTTAATAATTCACATATTTAAATTCGAGGTGTTTTAAATTCAAGGTCATTACATCTTAACTATCATTCAGTGATTTTAACTAAAATTTGATGCACTGTATCAACTGTAGTTGTAAATTTTGGTCTAGTACATAACACAAAATATATGATGGTTCACATTGCTAATGCAAAAGGAATCTATCTAATATGCTCCACATTAAACATTTTAATATGGTATCTATGTATACCAATTTGGACAATCCCACCATCCATTTATACGAGTATAATCCCTTTTGAAATCCTTCATTGAGAATAAAAGTACCAAGTTACAGTTGATTTTAATGCAGATGCATCATTATAATCATTTGCATGTTGTTCTACTACAGTATTAGAAATACCTTAGTACCTTTTATTTTCTTTCTTCTAGACACACGCTTACTCTAACTTTGACTATAAACCAAACTATTTTATTTATCTAACAAATTACTTACTTAACCTCTAGATGATTGTTCAAGATCATATCTCAATGAGTCCATAAGTTTTATTATCGCTCCCACCGACTTTGAGATATTATGGTTATAGTATGCAAGTAATCTCCTTGAAACCATTATTTAGAAGTTCTGTTTCAACATCAATGTGCCAAAACTCTTTGTTATATTTTGTGATAATTTTCTAGTAGAATTCAAATGGACTTAAGAACATTGGCGAAGTTGTTTCACTTATTTCAACATTTGAAATCGAAGAGGTCATTTTCCATTAACCTTGCTTTATACATTTCCAACTGCATCGATCTTCTTCTTAAAGACTTACTTGTGTTCGATGGATTATAACCTTTTGGGTATAGTTTCCAAAATCAAATTTTGTCTGTGTATTTAGAATTTGTTCAAGGCTTAAAGCATCATTCCATGTTGTAGAGTTTATGCTCTCAATAGCTTATCGACAACCGAGGAGATTGCCAATAGAAATAATCCATTTTCATGATATTGATAAAAAACTTATAGTTTCTCTTCAATGTGCGCAATTTTCTGTTAAACATTCTAATTAGTTGTGTACCATTAATTTCTTTGGAAAGGAATTAATTTAGTAAAAAGGTGGTGTTTCCTAAAACAACAATTCGTTTCCTAGTAAGATGGAATAAGCATTCAAACATATTTTATTAACTGCCTATAGACTTACATGACATAGATTTAGTCTTGAGTTTATGAAACTTACATTCACAGTGTAGATCAGACAACCATATATCTTAAATTATTTAAGATGGAGTTTCTTTCCAATTCATATGGAATTGTAATATCAACTTTAGATAAAACAAAATTCAACTTGTGTGCTTACTCTTAAGTACATATCCTTATAGATAAAAGTAACTCAACTTCACTCATTATAAATCATACTTTGTCCAACATAGTTGACTGCTCCTTATCAATATATCATTATGTAGCATATGGATAAGTGACTTTGAGCCTGAATTGTATTATCATTTAGGTACTCTTGAAACATTTTTCTAGGATACTCACCTATTCTGTCAAATCGAATTGTTCTAATTCTTTTGCATGGTATATATTTTTTACTTCTATTTTATATTCTATTAACATATCATAGATGTCTAACTTGTGTATCAAATACATATGTTCATATCTGAGAAAATCATCGATGAATTTAGTGAAATGGATCCTCTTTCGGTATCATTAGACCTTGGATTGCATATATCACATATGTGTCAATCCAAAGAGTTCATTAAAACTTTTGTCGCTCAATGGATGAGTACTTTAACCTTATTTAATTCAAATTCAATTCGCAATCACTATATGATTCATAATCATATGACTAAGCATAATATCTCAAAGATATGGCTCATTCCATGATTCTAAAAACAAAATTTAAATGTTTTAAATTCTTATGAATTTTCCATAACTAACGCACTATTATTTTTGTGAAAACAAATACCATCATTGGTATCGATATAGCAAAAACAGATTTATTTAATAATGAATATTCATAATATTCATAATATTCATATTAAAACAAAGCTACATCTAATTTCTATCAAAACCAAAACTGGTTATATTTCAACTTAGTAAACATGAAAGGAATTTGTATAGCTTGATGCATCCATTGGCAATTGTTATACTATATGCTCCCATTATTTCCACTGTTACAATAAAAACATAAATGTGAAGCTCCATTCAATCACTTAATATGAGCTATTTATTTCTTCTATTATAACCAGTTTACAGTCAAGAGTTTCAGATAAAATATATAGAACTCAAATAAAACGTCCTATAAAGAACAAATTTCTATAAGAAAAATACGTCTGGAATAGAAATCATATTTCTAGTTCATTATTAGCCATCAACAAATATTTTATAAAATTCCATTTTCGATGTCTCTTCATGAAGCAGTGGTGACCATTCATCATTTCCATATCCTAACCATGCAAATATTACTTCCACTCTCAAAATTTTGACTTTTCTTTTAAATGATCAAACCTTTCAAAAGAGAAATCCTTTACTAGATGAAGGTACCGAATTATTTATAGAAATGCATTCGGTCATCCCTAACATTTAAGGATACTGAATAAGTTGCATTTAAGTAGGCGAATCAAAACTAATATTTCAATCGTCGAATCCTTAGGTCTTTCTATAGTCCTTGGTCTAGTGTTGTTACCAACACAATAAGATCCTCTTTAAATTCAATTGGATTTAACACATAATCTCGCACCATGGTTTACTTGCTCATTTTGAACCGAACAATTTCATCGAAATTCTATATATTACAAATGTGATTGTTCACTATAAATCTTTTGTATGTGATTGAATAAGGACCGAATATCAATATCCTTATATTGTTTTAGAGTTCAAAACTCATGGAAGACAATACAAAGCTTTAGATGTAACGACCCGATATTTTCAACCATTCGCATCCATTATAAGTGTATAGGTAGGCACTCATGCCGGAATTGAATTGCTCAAAATACCACGTTGTAAATAAAATTTGGCAAATCTCAGGATATACAGTAAATAAATATAATCACAGATCACAGACACAGAGTAAAATAATACAGCGGAAGTAAAAGAAATAGTAGTTCATGAAGCTACTATATAAATATATCAGAGTTACATGAGATATAACAGAAGAAATAGAATACAACAAAAGTCTCAATATAACAACCATGTACGAGCTGAGTAGAACAACGGAATTGAAATAGATAGGACATGATAAGCAGATAATCTCCAGCGATTCAAATCTCCAAGAGAGTGGAAATCCAAATCTGTGAATAACTCAGGCTGACCCGAGCGTAAAGAAAAACACAAAAACTCGAGTCAGGACAATATATACTTATATAATGTAAACCAACTCAAGTGAGCTGTAATAAAGGTACAAGTAACTTAAAGAATGCTTGGGATCGCTCATTCTTTAAGGATCCGTTAAACTATTTACTATGTAGTAATATATGCTATATACAGTAGTGTCTAATTAGTAAAGTATAATCATATAGAAAATAGAATTAAGGGGATGGAGAACCTTAACGCGGTCGGATCTTAAAATCATAATCGTAGTAAAGCTCGATATGGTAGGTGACACGGCACACAAGGCAATGCCAGGGTAGATATACCAATTACGCACACGGACTGATGGATACGCATAACAGCCACTACCGTTCCACCTCGAACAACACTCCCAAATCGGAGGATGGCCATCTAATCAATCACAAGTAAGAGTATAATATCGAAGAAATGTGTTCGAGAAGAGGTGCTACCTCACTGGTCCGAGATCGCTCCTGTTTTAGCCACCTTATGCCAACTCACGGGAGTTGGGTCCACGTAACATACCTTAAGAACGTCGCCACCATCCTACTTCATTCTGGAATCTCCACCGCGTACACGGTTGTCAAAGTGGTTTTCGGTATCGATAGAGAGTATGTCCATATCCGATCCCGGTCTCTTTGCCAACCAATCGTTATTATAACCCGTGGTTATAACTTTTAAAAACAATACTTTACTTCAAAATAAAATATCATTTCAAACCATATATTTATAAAAATAAAGATTAAATCAATTCCAAACCATTCCATATATTTAAATTTTCATATCATTTCAAAACTTCATTTCAAATCATTTTAATATAATAAAATATCATATCAGTTCAAATCCAAATATTCAACTTTAAATACCTTTTAAATTCAAAGATATCGTTCATTTACTATCATTTCAAATCACCTTTAAATAGTTTATATTCCAATCAAAATAATTCATTTAAACCCTTTTAAAAGTGTAATTATTATATTTTCAAATCAAGTATTCAATTTCCAAAGTTTCAAACCATTCTGAGTTCGTTTACTAAGTCAAAAACCCTAATTATTAAAATTTCAGAATTTCACAGCATTTAAAAACAACTGCTATAAGTTATATTTGAAAACATTTTTAATTCAGCAAAGACAGCACTTACAAACTGCTGTTAAAACTCAGTTTTAGCTGAATTATAGTTCAAAACAGAAAAGACAGCATTTCAGAAGTGCTGCGGTAGTTCAGATTTCAAAACAAGGGTTAAATTTGATTTCAACATATACTGCAGACCATTATAGCATTTCCAGAGAATGCTATAATAGGCCTGAGTTCAATATTAGCCTATAAGTTCAACTACAGAAACTACAGCATTCCATAAATGCTGTAATAGCTCCTTTTTACACAATTTTAGTTCAAAACAAAATCTATAGCATTTCTGAATGCTATTAAAAGTTAATTTCAAGTGTTAGTGTATTTCCAGCAATTAAATAACTTTAATTTAAAACACATAAACATTTTCATATTTTAACATTTAAAATGTTCGTTTACATATCATTTAACATATATCTTTCCACAATAAATTTCTTATAATCAAATCCAATTTTCAACAATTTACTTAATAAATTTTAGTGTAAAAGTGTCCAATTCTTCACATTTCAACAAATAAACTTAACACTTCAAATTTAAATTACCATTTCACAATTTAACTAAATTTCCAATTTTATTTAATTAACTTAAACCTTTAATTAAAACCAAATTTCACATTTCCTAGTCAAGTTATATTTTAAAAGATCACTTTTAAACATTCATTTATTTAACCACTTAAATTCATAGAAAAATCAATAATACCTTAATAAATCACTTACACTCAAATTTAATCAAATTATCATATTTACCATTTCCAAATAAAATTCAATATCCATTTTATTTATATAACTTAAATATCATTTTTAACCAAAATTCCAAATTTCCAACTTAAGTTATATTTCAAAAATCCAGTTAAACCATTCATTAATTACATTTTTAACACGTAGAAAAATCATAATTTCTTTAATTCAAAATATTTCAAAATCTGTTTAAATCAAATTTCATAAATTTATATTTTTAAAATACTTAAAAATATTCAAAACACTTTATAAAATAACCACGGGCCTATATATAGTTTTCTAGCCTAGGTCAAGTGATACGGATATGTATCATTTCAATCCGTAGTTTTAAAAAGAAAAATCCGGGTTCTATCATTTCAAACCCGCAATCCCAAGTTAAAATAAATTAAATAAAAACCATTTAGGCCTATCATTTCAGCCCATAATGATTTTTCCCTATTCTAAAGTCCGTTCGGGTATGTATCATTTCAACCCATAGTGATTCTAGTCTACAGGGAACTTGCAATGGTGATAACTGATATAAATAACAGAATAACATTAAATAACAGTAACATATGATATAACAGGTGTATAAACATCATATGATCATAACATAGTCAAGTATAACATGATAATATATTTCTACAGATTCACAGGGTGTCAATTTACTAGTTATATAGGTACATATTGTCTGGTGAGAATAACTCACCTGTTAAAGCTGGAGATTAGCGATCAAACACACAGAATAGATTCCAAAAAGCACAACAAGCACGATATAGCATGACTTTTGATTTGAATGAATGGGGAGCCTTGATATTTATCTTGTAAACAATAACCAAAACAAGACAATATACACATAAATATTCAACGCAAAACAATGTTGAAACAATGAAGATAAGAAGCAACAACGGAATAGATTACTTGACCGTGCTTTAACCATTCAAAAGAATAAACAAGGGGTTCATTTTCTTAGCCATGATGATGATGTGTGTGGGAGAGACAAGGTTAACTCCTCGGATACATAAGACAAAACAATACAAACAATATAAGTTTTCAACCCAAAATTTAAATGAAACAATGTTAGAAATGACTGCATAAAGCAAATCCAAAGCTATTACACTTGCTTTCAACCTCTAATGCTTCAGCCCTAGGTTGGAATACATGGCCATGGTGTGAATTTAGATCTGGTTTGGGTCAATAAGATCGGCCATAGCATGGGAAAAGATAGAGCAAAGGTTTGTGTACATGAACTACACAAGCTAAGGCAACACACCAATGTTTTTATGCAACAACAAGCCACGACCAAGGCAAGCAAGAGCATGGACAGGCCTGGTGGGGTCAGGTACAGATGTGGCAGAGGTGTTAGGTCAGAAAATGGCTGGTGGTGATGATGTATGTGGCGCCCCAAGTGGTTTGGTGAAGTGGTGAAGGCATAGGTGCTTGGAAATGCAAGTTTTCAAGTGTATATTGCAATTTTGGTGGAGTTTGTTTAGGTTTTTGGTGGATCTATTTCAACATGGGGCACGGCCAGAGGTGTGGGGTCTAAGGTGATGACGTGGCAGAGGGTCCAGGTGGTGCTGGAGGTGGTGGAGGTGGCGGCTATGGGTGGTGGAAGGTGATGGTGACAATTCTAGGTCTAGGCTTGCATATATGTGATGTAATATTGGATTTTTGGTGGTGTTCTCTAGCCAAGATGGCTCGGCCTGGCCATGGTGGGGTGCTAGGGGGTTGGTTGATCAAAAATCAAGGTGGTGGAGGTCGGCCTAGATCTGGTTGAGGAGGAGTGGAGCCATGAAGTTGAGAACAATACACAAAAATTCAATAGAAAACCATAAAAACAAGAAGAAAAGAAGATGAATTTACCTAAAATTTTGCAAGATGGAGGCCATGATTTTTTTTAGGGTTAAGAAGCTTTGAAAACTCGTGAATAACATGAGGAAGTCGGCTGGAAAAAAAATGAGGGATAGAACGGCAAAAAAAAATAAAAGATGTATTGATTGAAAAAGAAACGGTAGAATTAAAAAGGACTAAGCACACAAAAGGTTTCAAACTCTTCATATATCTTTAATTCCTTTTTATAACTTTATATTTCTGGAAAAAATAATAATCGCAGATGAAATTTCGAAATTTTATCAAAATATAATAATTTATATAAATATTTATCAATTATATAAAGTTAAATTAAGAAAATAGCTAAAATAGTAAACTAGTCTAGAAAATTTGGAATTGAATAGAATAAATTTTTAGAAAATTCATATGAGCTTGTAATATATTTTTAAACATAAATAATAACATAAAATAAAAATATATTCACAAAATAAATATTTAAAATTTAATTTACATATAATTTTTAATGAAGAAAATAGGAAAACAGCCTTTAAAAATGAAAAATAAATACAGTAAATTTTGGAAAAATTCTATTATCATTTTAAAAATATAAAAAGACAAAAATATACATAAAAAAACATATTAACACATATTAAAACAAAATATAAGAAAGAAAATATGATTTATAAAATTTAAAATAGGCAAAATTGCACAAATAAACAAATTATACTAAAAATTGAAATGTACATAACTTTTACATTTTAACTCCGTTTTCAACGAAACGAAAATTAGTGTTCAAGTTATTACATCTATTTTTATAATAAAAGATAAAATTTATAATTTCAAACTTTTAAATTTTTAAGTTTAAAAGTCAAAGTTTGACTATTTTAACCAAATTCACATTTTCTGGAAATATTAAATTTAGTCATATTTGGAATTCTAATCCACATACAACATCAAAGTTTTTATATTTACAATAACAAAATTTATTCTTTTCATAAATAAAGCTTTTAAATCTGGAAATCAATTTAAAAATAATTGTAAAATACAGGGTTGTTACATAGACAAATTCACAAATAAGCGACTAAGACAAGAAAGTTTTAATTGTTGTATTATTTGGCTCTTGCATAGGTGTTGAAGTTATAATATGCCAAAATGCTAATTTATTGGTATGTAATTATTTCATTTCTTCATAAATATTTAATTTAGATCATTTAGTATATTAAAATAGATGGATAAGTTTATCAATTACATTATTTACACGTATTTTTTTTTGGCAAAGCCAACGAGGTTGACTGGACCCCTACCAGTTTTATTGCAACACAATAAAAGAGGACAGTACATGAATGAAGAAAGGGAAAAAAAATAAAAAAATAAAAAGAGAATAAAAACAATTGAAGAAACAACAACTAAACATCAAACCCAAACATGGATCAGCGAGTCTGGAAATTTAGTGTTGCAATTCATCAATTGCCAATGAGTGGTTCTCCTAACATCTTGCCATAATAATTCATTCTTCCTTCTGAGATTATCGAAAACAGCAGTGTTTCTTTCTTTCCAAACAGCAATGAGATATTTTTTCAAACAGACAACCAAAATTCTAGTCTCAAACTTTCTCCACCTTGTTGCTTTGTAAATGATACTCCATATCAATGCAGAACCCCCAGCAGTTAGATTAAAACCAGTATTGGAACTGACTCTGGCCATCACAATTTTTAGAGCAGGGCAATCAAAAAAGATGTGATCAGTGGTTTCTTCATGCATATCACAGAAAAGACATAAGGAGGTGCATGTCATACCAAAATACTTCAATTTACTTCTAGTCAGTAGAGCATGGTTTATGACTTTCCACATCATCAAGTTATCAGTTGGAGGAGAATCATCAGACCAGATCACTGAGCACCATTTTGAAGAAGGCAGCGTGTCATGCACAGAAATATTTGTGTACACACCCCTGATTGTGTGAGGCCTCAAGTCCCAAGTAACTGCCTACATTTGATTAGTATTGCTGTAGTTGTTTTGAACCTCAGACCATAATTGCCTGATCATTTGATTACTATTGCTTGGCAATTGCAAAATCCCATCATGAACATAAACATTGGCATGAGCATCATAATGAATTCCAGACTGTTGAACATGAAGGTAGTCACAAAATTTTGAAAGGATGAGACCTCTGCCCGGCCAAGGATCATGCCAGAAGCTAACATCAGATTTTGCATTAACATGATATTGTATCAAAGGGAGGTAAACAATTCTTAATTTCAGAATGCTCCTCCAAATCCAACTGCAGCATTGGGGGATCTCCATGCACCAAAAGTATTTATTCTTAATGTAAAATTGCCAAACCCATTTTGCCCAAACACTGCTTCTTTTATTGATGAGGTCTTCAAAATGAGAACTAATGGCTGCACAGTTCCACTTGCTAGCATTAATAACACCTAGCCCCCCAAGTTTAATTGGAGTTTCAAATTTAGTGAATGAGCATGGTATCAACTTCCTGTTGTGAATGCTACCAGTCCAGAAATACCTATGCATAGCAGACCTCACCATGTGCAACAGCTTGGTAGGTAGGATAATGCACCTAGCCCAGTAGACTAAAGATGAAAAAACAACTGACTTAATAAGGACAAGCCTTCCACTTTGTGACAGTTGCCTATTAGCCCAGACACCCATAACAGATGTGATCTTATTGTATAAGGGGACACAGTCAGAATTAGAAATTCTTTTGGTGAGTAAAGGAAGTCCAAGATACCTCATGTCATTGTCCATGTTGTTGAAGCCAGTGTGCAGATGTAGGGCAGCAGCTTGGGTTTCACTGACTCCAGCAAGCAACAAGGAAGATTTTGCTTTGTTAATAGAAAGACCAGTCATGCAGTAAAAGGAGTGGAGAGCCTCAACAACTCCGGTCATAGAGGGAATATCTGGTTTAGTAAATAACAAAACATCATCAGCAAACATCAATGATTGAATTTGGAGAGCAGAGCACTTGGGGTGGTACTTGATTAGCTTCTAAGTGTACTTCTCTTTAAGCACAACTGTGAAAACTTCCATAACTAACAAGAATAGGTAGGAAGATATGGGATCTCCCTGGCGAATTCCTTTACTATTTTTGAAATACCCAACTGGTCTACCGTTCAATACAACAGAGAAAGTAGGGGTGGAGATGCACACATATATCCATGACACAAAAATTTTAGGAAACCCCATGACTGCCATGATCCTCACAATTGATGCCCAATGTATAGAATCATAAGCTTTAGATATGTCAATTTTTAGTATGGCAGCAGGAGACACATTAACTCTAGAATAACCGTTAAGCAGTTCTTGTGTCAGCAGAACATTATCAAGAATGTTTCTAGTAGGAAGGAAGGCTGCCTGGTTCATGGAGACAACTGATGGCATAACACTAATCATACGAGTGGCAAGAATTTTCGTAATACATTTATATAAGACATTACAACAGGATATCGGTCTGAACGAAGAGACACTAGTTGGTGGGTATACTTTAGGTATTAGGGCTATGTTAGTACTATTCACTTCCCCAAGCAGTTTGCATTTTGAAAAGAAATTGTGGATAGCTTGACAAAAATCATGACCAAGAACACCCCAAGAAGCAATGAAGAATGACACATTAAAACCATCAGGCCCTCCTGCAGAATGTTTGTTCATTGAAAATAACGTAGCTTTTATTTCATCATTAGTTAAAGGCCTTATTAAATCAAGAGCTGCCAGGGGAGATATAGTAGGCAAGGTAAGTGTTGAGATTAGTTCAAGGTCAGGGGAGAACCCAGAGTCATTACCAAGCAATGTGGAGAAGTATTTAACAAAAGCTTGATCAACAGTTTCAACAGTGTCACATTGGTTACCCTGATCATCAAGGATACTAAATATGTTATCTCTTGTATGTTTGACCTTAATAGCATCATGGAAGAACTTGGTGTTCTTGTCTCCTTCAACAGACCACTTGGCATGCAGTTGTTGCTTCTTCATGTTAGCTTCTAAGCATAAGGCATTGTTAACATCAGTAAATAGTTTGCTTTCTTCTGCCGCTGCTTGCTCATCAAGGGGATGCTCCATCATGTATTCTTGTTGCTTCTTCAGTTGTTCCTTAAGAGTTGTGGAAAGAAGGCTGCCAGCTCCAAAGGTTGCATAGGCCCACAATTTGATTTCCTGCTTGATTCTTCTCAACTTCCTGCAAAACTTATACATGGGGTTACCATAGAAAATAAATTCATTGCTAACTTGAGAAACTAATTCAAGTAGGTGGTCATGCTTCAGCCAAGCATCAAAAAATTTGAAACTTCTTTTTTCTTTTCGCAAATGGGGACCCAGGGTTAATATTAGTGGTGAGTGGTCAGATAATATAGGTTGAGGGAGGAAGACAGATAAGGTGGGCCAGAGGTGAAGAGCTTGGATGTTGCAGAAAGCATGATCTATAGTCGTGAACGTTCGAACTCCACTACGACTTCTATTGTTCCATGAAAATTTTGCACCAGACCTATTAACCATGACTAAGTCAGATTGTTCAATAGATAAGTTGAAATTAGCAATGTCTGTTGGGGTAAGAGGGTTACCCCCACATTTGTCAGTGAAATTAAAACATGAATTGAAATCGCCAAGCACAACCCAGGGATGTGAAGCCTGACGTAATGGTGGCAAGGAGTTGAAGAATGTGTTACGTGAAAGAACAGAGTTATCGGCATAAACGAAGGTGACATAAAAAGAGGTTTGAGAAAGAGTTTCAAAAACATGAAGATGGATGAACTGTCTAGTTGAAAGGATAGGGGATAGGGTAATTACTTTAGGATCATACAAGATCAGGATTCGACCATAAGAAGCAGTGTCAAGGTTGTGATGGAATTCCCAGGTTGGATCAATGTAAGTTGCTGCTTTTGTGGATAACAATAGGTTAAGTTTTGTTTCAAGCAATCCAACTAGACAAATGTTATAAGCAGATATGTACTTTTTAACTTGATCAAGTTTAATTTTGCTATGCGCTCCTCTGATATTCCAAGCTGCGATTTTTTATACATAAAACAATTATTGTTGGGAGGAGGATTTGTTTCTTCTCTGAGTAGACAGAGATCTTGTTTCAATTTGCCTGAAAGGAGAGGAATGATGTGAGGTGGGAGGGTCCTTGGTTGGAATAGGCTTTGGTTGCGGGAGGGTAAGGTTTGATGGCCAACCAGGCAGATCAATGGAGAAATTGTAGGGGGTATGAACTAAAGGTTGAACAACTGAGTCAGGCCTATGGCTTGAGAGAATAAGTTGTGTTATGAATGATTCAATTGCATTGCACCATGCTTTATCCTGTTCAGTGTCATAATTATCAGCTTGCGCATGCATAACTGACACACAGTTACCATTCTCCGTGTTATTGCTACCGGTGGCAGTTGCATCAACTTGAAAATGTTGCTTATCAGTAGCCAAAACTGGGATTTTGTTATTAATAACAGAAATGTCATTCAAATTGGCATTGATCTGAGAGATATCTCTATTTAATTCACCACAAATGTCAGCCGGGTTGATTTCCCCATCCTCTATCTCATTAATATCTACTATAACTTGCTCAATCTCTTCATACTGCAGCACATTAAATTTGTTTTGTGTTTGAATATTACATACTTGTTCCACATCCCCTGGTACTTTAATAACTTCCAAACTAGAACTGTTCCCTTCACTTCCAACAAGTTCATTAAGTTCCTCTGCTACTGTGTTTATATTTGTTTTATTTTCCATCTCCTTACTTACATCTAAATTTTTTCCCTTGTACCTATTGACCTTTTGCCACACTTGCTTCACTGTAACTTGTTTGCTTGAGTTTTTTCCTTTATTCTCATTGTGTTGCTTCATTTCACCACTCTTCTGTTGTTCAGTTTCTTCACATTTCTTAACATTCTCTTCAACTACTGACTTCTTGCAAGTGCTATCTAAATGCCCAAACTCTTTACAAACAATACATATTTCAGGCTTCCACAAGTACTCTACTATAACTTCCTGTTCAGACCCATCAAGCAGTTGAACAGTAAATCGTTCAGGCAGTTCATACTTGGGAGTAACTTCTACTAAGCATTTTGTGAAGGTGATTCTTTCAAATTTTTCAGTCGATGCATCCATGCAAAGAAGTTTACCAATTCTTGCAGCTAACTAGTTTATACCCAAAGGATACCATGCAAACAAGGGGATGTTTGATAACTTAATCCAAACAGGGACAGATTTGATACTACTACAACTATTGCCAACATTCTCGTCCCATGGTTTTACAATAAACAGTTTATTCCTCATAACAACAGGGTCAGCTTCAGAGATTCTATTCCTATCATCTTCATTAGAGAATTTAAATAGGAACAGGAATCCATCTGACTTAACAGAAATGGATCCACGAAGTTTCCACGCTTTCTTAAGGTAATACAACACAGTAGAGTACGGCAAAGGAGTATCAAGAAAAAAACCCACCAGGTATTCTTTCCACATCGAGTTACCTGCCATAACTACCTCATCAGGTGGTACCAGAGCATCACCGCTAAATTTCAGTTGAATGTCGCGTGGTTCATATTTCCCAGCATTGATTGGTTTAGCTTTGAAAAGAGAATTCCAAGCTCGTTGGGGTTGTGGAAATGGAAGCACCGGTGGGGTAGGAAGGTTTAGAGAAGCCGAAGGGGAGGAAGTTGTGGTAGGTGGTGGCAGGGATAGGGCTTGGGCACTGACAAGAGGGGTGGCTTGGGCACAGACAAGAGGGGTGGCGGTTGGTAAGGGAGTTGACAGGGGATGGACAACAGCAGAAGGTGGTACAAGAATGGGTGAGGAAGGACATTGTGGCAGAGGGGATGGTTGATTGGAAGGTTCAGCGGGAAAAGGGGGAAGAAGAGGGAGGGTCCCCATTTTTCAAAAAATATTTACACGTATTTATTAAAGTAGATTATTATAATATTACTTATGTTCTTATAATTATTAGAATGGGTTATTATATTTTTATAATAAGACTCCAACTAGATTTTACATAACCCTAAATGAGATATGGGAATTTTGAAAATTCCTCTAATGAGTGTTAGGATCTACTTATTATGTTACTACAACCTTGAGGGTGGTCAACAAATTGTAGTCCCTAGAAATGGTAAATAACAATTTATTAGTTATATCTCATACATAACTCCTAAACGCATATTCATTACTCCTAATCAACTTTATGATCTTGAGGGTACTCAACAAATCAAAGTACACCAGATACCCACATATTATTTTATGATTGCTTAAGGCAAATTTTATAACCCTTGAGGGTGCTCAATAAAGTAATAAAATATTCTGACCAACCTATGGAAAATATAAATATCATTATAAATATTTAATGGCTAGAGATGCTCAATAACCATAAATATGTATAGTATTCTATTTATAGTACAAGCAATGTTATTTTTTAGTCAAAATCTCGAAATAGTAATAATGAGTATTATCATCTATAAGGAATAATGAGTATTCACAATGCTCAATGACATCATTTGTCATTTTATATATATAAACACATAATTATATACATATTTTTTTATTTCAATAATTATTATGAGTGTTATTTCAATTATAACTTTAAAATCATATTTTATTTTAATTTATATACATTATGTAAGATTCTAATATTTAATTATAATGTTTATAATATAATATTAAAATTTATATTTATGTATATATTATAATTAATTAACAATTAATTGACATTACAACTTTATTATAACCTTTTACGAACTAAGAAATTACAATTTACATTTAATTTAAAATTATTTTTAATTTATTTATTTATAACTTTTTCAATTTTAAATTCAAACCAATTTTAACAATATTTATTTATAACTTTTATGAATTCAAATTTAAACAATTTTAAATTTGCCTATTTATAATCTCTATGAAGAAAAATTATATAAAATATAAATTTTATTCATAACCTTTATAAATTTTGATTTTATAGTAAAAGTGATGCTTTATTAAAGTAGAGTACTCATTTTGATGTTCCAAAGGTTTGAACCCATGACCTCTAAAACTATGTCTAGAGCGTCATACTGCTAACTATTTAAGATAGTGGTCCTTCACTTTATAAATTTTGATTTTACTTTAAAACAATTTTACATAAATTTATTTATAACCTTTATGAATACAAAATTTAAAAACAATTTTAAATTTATTCATAACCTTTTTAAATTTAAATTTAAACTAATTTAAATTCAAATTTGATTTATTATTCATAAGAGCACAATGTAGGCTATAATACCATTGGAGGATCAGGTGCATCGGGCAACGGGGTAAAAAGGGAAATTTTAAAATATTTCATTTCAATTCATTATCAATTGGATCTAAGTGTTATCATGAATAATGTAGATAACATTAAATCATACTTGCTAAATAGTTTTGATTTGAATTTTAAGATTGTAAGATTCCTGGTTTAGATTACTTGAATTTAGAATGATTAAAGTAAGTGATAATAAAATAATTAAGAGATTTGGGGATTTATTGTCAACTAAAATAGAGTTCATGTGAATGATTTGCTAACAAAAATGGGTATTTTAAAAATAATGGAAATAATTTCTCTATGATTAAGTCTTTTATTTTATAATAAAACAAAATGTGAAATTTGATTAATGAAAAGGAGTTGAGAACCATTTTATTTAATTATAACTTAATGGCTTATTTTTATTACTTGTAAAATCAATGTAATGAATCTAAAATGAATATATTATTTTTATTTCTTGTTTAAATAGAGGATTTACAGCTTAATGGGATTTTAGCTTAGTATTTATATTAAAATTAAAAAGAATGGTTTACTGTTATTATAAAAAGATTATAAATTTATTCCATTATTTGAAGTGGAAATGCCATAATTAGGCTAACTAAAATTTTATAAAATGTTGTAAATTAGTGAAATCAAATTATAGTTTAAACTTTGGTTTTAAATGATGTTTCTCTATTTTAGAAGGAAATTAAATATTTAGTTCTTTTATGGGCTATAATTAATTCAAATCCTAAAATCTAATGTTTAGTTTAGTTAAGTAAAGTGATAAATATTGATTGTACTTGAGAAAATAAAGTGTACACATACTCTTTCTCTTTTCATTTCTTTCTCACTTATGTTAGTAGCCAAAAACAACTTACAATAAACAGTTTATCACGTTCTTTCTCAAAGAAACCCTAGTTTTTCCTAAATCAACCAAATAGAAAGTGAAATCACTAGTTTCTAAAGCTAATAAATTCAAGTAATCTACAAATAACCATTGATACATCTTGTTGCTCCTTTATTTCAGTTTTGATTAGTAATTGAATTATGTGTTTTGGGTCCATTTCTGAGATTAATAGGAAGAGCAACTATAAGGAGTTAAGTAGAGGTCTAGAAGCAGTAAACCACTTCATTCTCTTAGGTATAAGGTGAGTTAAACTTACAAGACCTATCTCTAATGCTTGAATGGTTGAATTACTGTGTATGGTGATTTATTTGTTTGATTTTGGATGAATTCATAGTCTATTGTTTTACTATAAACAATGTTTTGAAACCTTGTAGGAAACTTGATAGTAAACTCAAATCTATTTCTTAGATAAACTAGAGGGTTAATTGGATGCATGAAAGTGATAACTAGGGATATAAACTTCAAGTATAGGACCGGAGGTTGTCGGAGAAGTCGCCGGAGAGGAGAGAGTTGATGGTTGGGGAAATTGTCGCCTAGAATGCACATTCTAGGCTACCCACCGGTCATCATGGACTGGTCGACCGGTCATCATCTGGAATGTGAATTCTAGGTGATAGCCAACCCCATTTGTTTCCTCGTAGAGTTCAGTTTGCTTCTTGGTTGTTTTTTTCTCTTGTCATTGCTGTGAATTTTGTTTTGTGATGATTTTGGGTTGCATTTCCGAGTTGTTGAATCCTCTTATATGATCTTGTTATATTGGGTTCTTGTTCTGTGGTTAAGTATTCAACATAAAGTTTAATTATATATACAATTGTAAAGCTATTTACAAAGGAAAATCTCTTTTAGAAATAAATTGTTTTCTATTATATATGTATATATATAAATAATATTTGTAATTAAGATAATAATGTTTTGGGAAATATGCGTGTATGCATGAATACTTTAAATTTTTAGGCGATTGTAAAGAAGTTTTATACAAATATGGTTTTGAATGGAAAAGTTTATAAAGGAAATTGATCATTTCAAAATTGTAAATGAAGTTTTTATGAAATTTATCTATATATACAAATATTGATTTCAAAGCTAATTTACAAATTTTCTAATAATATGATTTCCTATTATTTAATAAATTTTAAAATAAATCTTGGATTTCATGTGATTTTGGACATCTTTGTGTGATTTTTGGAACATTAAAATAAAATGTTTTGAGAACCTTAGTTCTATAATATAATGAGTATTAATAATCGATTTAGTGTTATTGATTGGTTTAAATGCTTTCAAGTAACGCTTCATCGAATATTGTACAACTCATTGAATAGATTGTTCGAGTGATACTTACTAGCTCATTAGCAAATACTTAAATTTCACCAAGTAGCATGGGATGCCTTGGTTAAGTTCTTACGATTGCTTTTAGGAAGTATTTAACACTTTAGGGTTGCATTCTCTTTTGTTGTTCGGCCGAGAGCTGATAGATCCTTAAGAGAATATAGTTCAGGTTTTCCAGTGGTATTCGTAATGAGTGAGATTTACTAGCTTCTAGTAAATACTTGAATTTCACCAAACGATATGGGATGTTTTGATTAAGTTCCAGTAATTACTGAAAGTGATAGTATTTGGCACTTTAGAGTATATTTCCTTTTGGTGTTTAGTCGAAGGTCCATGGATCCTTAAGAGGTATATTCATGGATGTCTTTACGACCACATTGATCAGTACGAGTTATAAATAAATAAAGATAAATATATAATAATAATGAATAATCTGGAGAATTCGAGTCGTGGTTGCTACGATCGTTTTGATCAGTTTGGATGATCCTTGAGATTGGTTGTGATTCTGTTTCCATGGCATGGACGATCCTCGATATCAGATCGATACAGAAGATACCAATTTATTTTGTTGCTTCCTACGGTATGGACAATCATTAAGATTGATATGGACGATCAGGATGATCGTTGTGGGTTTGGTTTCTCTATATTAGAGATATTGTTCCTTGTTCTGGAATTCTATGTTAGTGACTATTATGTGTTTCTTAATCTATACATATATTCTTGTGCCTTATGATAAATTCCAAGTTAAATATTTCAGTGACTAGTGCATGTTATCATGTCTTATACCTTATGTCGTATCATGTTCTCACCTTTTTGGATATTTAGAGATAGTATGACCCTTTTTTTATATACACGGGTCAGGTCGAGACTTTTCAGGTTTCAGGGCACTCGGGCTTTTGGGTAGGTGTGCTAGCAGATGATAGACATTTTGACACTAAAGTTTATCGTATGTAGGATATTCACATGTTGTGTTATAGGATGTATTATTTGAGATAGTGACTTATATTAGATGTCTATTATATGAGCCTAGTTGTACATTTTGTAGACTCGCAGTATATATTGTATATGACTTATATCATTCCACTATGATCTGTGATTATTATTATTTCATATGATATATTTTTGTGATTTTGAGAAACCTATGTGGTTATTACTTTAGACTGAGACTGTACATGTCAAAATTTGATTCCAGATATTCAGTAAAAACGGTAAGTTGACGTGTCAGTGTTAGTTTTAAAGATATATTCACATTTGGTCACCCTTAACAAGCCGCATAACAATATGGGTATAACGGTTGGGTCATCACAAAGATTTACTATATTACCATTATATTAATGCTGTTAATATGATTTACAATGTTATCATTTATTCAAAAATATTAATAGATAATCTATTATCAAATTAAAAAATTATTAACTCAATAGTACATTTAATGGTAAGACAATTTTCACGTACAACCTTCCCCCCACACATATATATTCAAATAACACATATTCAAATTTACCATTTTATAAATTAATCTTATAAATTCAAATGATTAGAATTCGTCTTAATTCAAGTATCATATACTCAAATCAAATGAATAATGTCTTAATATATTAATTTTGATTAGCAATATTAATTTATAAATATCATAATAACAAATTAATACATACATACATATATACCAATACCCAAATAACAATGTCATATATAAGTGTGTGGTATACTATTAAATAATACAAAAATGTCCAAAATTTTAACATAAACATAATGGCATAAGTTGGGTGTAAAATGGAGTTTGTATGAAAAAATTATTAAGGTTACAAATTATATGGGGTCAAATTATATTTAATAAAAAGTAAGGGAGTAATATACAATTTTACATTACATCGTCTCCAAAAAAACCTAGCCCTACTTTTGTTCTTTAACACCATAAACCGCGCATTGCCACTACAAGGAATTGAACGCTACCCTATATCGCCGCCTTGGTCACCATTCTGAGCTACTCTGGCCATGCCTTCCTAACTATGTACAGTTCTAAGCAACCTCGTCTTGAAACCCAAATCGTCAATGTGTATGATGCACCTTTTTCCTAAAGTTGCCTCCACTAGTTGGCATCATTTTTGTTTGTACCAAAATTGGGCACAACACTCTTCGGAAGTTTTTGAAGAGATAAAATGAAGAAGTTAAATGGAAAAAGAGGATTATCTAACAAAAACTCCAAAAACAGATAATGAAAGTAATAAGAACGCACAGAAACACAAGAATTTAGAGTGGTTCGGCGTATTGCCTACGTCCACTATGAAGTTGACTGCTTTATTGATGTTTCTTTGTTGATTACAATTGATTTCAGCGTGTTACAACAGTTAACAATGAATTACAGCAGTGAAATTCGTTTGCAGCAGCAACAATGGAGTTTGGATCTGGATCCGGCAGAGTCTGGGCGTTGGAGAATTCAAAGAAGAAGCAGAGCCCTTTTCTATATGCCCTGGGGCTCTATTTATAGGTGTAGGAGGCTGATATTTTGCCCAGATCTCGGGAGGCTCCCCCTAGCACGTGACTAGGCCCCCGCGCCCAAGCCCGTGAAGTTTCGGCCCGATCCATGATCGATACGAACGGATTTCGTATCGATCAAGATTGTGTCCGATGGAGTCGAAATTTGGCGTGGACATCCTTTAGCATGTACGTAAGCTTCTGTGAAAATTTCATAGCATTTGGACTTGTAGATTAGGAGATATGATCGATACGAAATGGGATTTGCGGTTGGCTGTTTCATTCGACTCCATCATTTCGACTCGATCCCGTTCGACTCGATAGCTGTGTGTGATCAAGTGGTGACGTGGCAAGCATCCTCCGGATCGAGTCACCTTCTTCGTTGAGTTGACCGAGTCGTTCTAGGACTTTCGCTCTATTCGTATCGAGGCGCTTGTGTTGTTCGAATCGATAAAAGGTGGCCCTCGTTTCGTGTCGATGGAGAACACATGGAATAACTCGACTGCGCGGCCTTGTTCGTATCGATTGGAGGTGGCTCCATTTGATCGATACGAAGTTGACGTGGCCAGGTGGACTCGAACCCTGTTAGCTATCGATCGATACAAATAACCATGACGTGGATCGATGCGAACAAGTACTTCTCGATGGATACGAAGTAATTGGGTTCGAAGATACGAACAGTGGTTCCTCGATGGATACGAAGTAAGGTCATCTGATGGATACGAACTATAGAAGCCTGATGGATTCGAACAGAGCTCTCCAGGCGATGGATGCGAAGTAGACTCTGGTGATGAATGTGAAGTGGTCACTGGCTGATCGAGTCGAACAGTGGCTTCTTGATGGTTACGAACTCGATCGAGTCGAACAGAGGCTTCCTGATGGATACAAACTCGATCGAGTCGAACAGAGGCTTCTTAATGGATACGAACTCGACCGAGTCAAACAGAGGCTTGGTGATGGATGCGGAGCTGATCGAGTCGAAGCAAGCTTCCCTGATGGATTCGAACTGATTGATTCGAACAGTGGTTGGTTTCATCCACTTTTGCATCGATCGTAATTTGAGCATACGAACTCGGATTGACTTGAAATTTGGAACGTTGACTCTTATAGCCTCGGTTGTCGTGTCATATCAATTTTAGCTCGATCCAGACTCGGACAAAATTCGTCGATTTCCATAGTGAGCCTGTGTATAACCGATCTCTAAGACGAACCGTCATTGGTTACTAGTCAATTCCTTGGTGTCACGGCCTTGCCAAAATGTGGGATAACATTTTCCCCCCAAAGTACGTCTTATGGAAACATGATGTGCTTTGAAATGCTGCAATCTTCATTCTGAATAGCTATCGTCTTTTCGACGAAAGCTGTAATCTTCGACTGATTTTGTCGATAATGTAAACTGTTGACTGTCAACTGCTGTACCCTGTATTGTTGCAACTGATTTCCATATGCTTGTGATTAGCCGTTTGTTGTTGTAATCGTTATCAAATGAGTTTCCAATTCCTGTAAATCTGGAATATTGAATATTAGTCCGACGTATATGCATATACGTTAATATGACTCTCGCTGACGTTCACGAGTCATTGTCAGTTTATTTTATATTGAATTCCGTATCGATCCTCTCCTGAACCGACGTGAAATTCGTTGTAACAACGCTCGATGGTTGTTTTTGAATGTTCCTTCGTAACGATCCTCTCCTGAATCGATGTGAAGGGTTGAAATATTGTCTTTGCCCCGGTATTCATTGATGGATATGAAATGAGCATTCCGAATCGATGGATGTGGGGTTTGATGGATACGAAGTGGGCGTTCGTATCGGTGGATCTAAGATTCGATGGATACGAATTAACTTTTGTATCGATGGTTACGAACTTTGGTGGAATTCATTTTTAAATTGGCGCGAGCCACTAAAATGGATACGAAATGTGCCTTCGTATCGATGAATATTGACCTCTGGATGACGTGGTTCGATGGATTCGAACTGCACACTTCATGTCGCTAAACTGGGGATGGAGTCGAAGATGATTGATACGAATAGTGGTTTCGTATCTGTTAACCGGTTATTTGACCCGGTAACGAGAGGCTCGGCATAGAGTTCCCATTTGGCATTCATGGTTCGGCACACAAATGTTACTTGTTTTGGGCCGAGGTATCTTGCCACTAGGCCCACCAGGGAAGTCCAACCCATCTTTGTCTATAAATAGAGAGGCAGGGACACAATGAAATGGACCTTTTTTCGAGAACACTGGGGAGACTCTGCCGCTTTCAAGACTCACTCTATTCAGTTCAAACTTGTATTCAAGTCATTAATATATGGATTGTACCTATATTCAACTACTTGTGAAAGCAATAAAGATCAAAACTCAAAGTGGACTAGGCAGTTACGCCGAACCACTATAAATCTGGTGTTCTCGTTTTTGTTGTTTTTTGGCATTGAATTACACTATTTTTTCAGTTCTAATTTATCTTCTTCATTACTCTACATAATCTTTCTCAACGAGGTTAGTGACCAATTTTGTTGCTAACACTTTGGTGCTTTCACTGAGAATTGAATTCTCGGCTTGATTAGATCTCATCGTCTACTAGTGGATTTCCATATTCGCGAGATAGATCCAGTTGTTTACTAGAAAACTTCCTATTCTACTCAGATTTGAAAGAAATCTATAGGAAGCTAATAGCCGTAGATTAGATTCACTGATGTATGCAAGATCTGGGGATTGGACGTTGATGTTTGCACTCAAGTTGAATGAAGGCCGACCCTCCTATGAAGGCTTATGCCGATCGCCCCAGAAAAGGCGTATGCCAAATGCTCCAAAAAAGGCTTATGCCGATCGCCCCAGAAAAGGCGTATGCTGAACACCCCAGAAAAGGCGCATGCCAATCGCTCCAGAAAAGGCGTATGCCGATCGCTCCAGAAAAGGCGTATGCCGATCGCCCCAGAAAAGGCGTATGCCGAACGCCCCAGAAAAGGCGCATGCCAATCGCTCCAGAAAAGGCGTATGCCGATCGCTCCAGAAAAGGCGTATGCCGAACGCCCTAGAAAAGGCGTATGCCGAACGCTCCACAAAAGGTGTATGCCGAACGCTCCAGAAAAGGCGTATGCCGAACGCCCCAGAAAAGGCGTATGCCGAACGCCCCAGAAAAGGCGTATGCCGAACGCCCCAGAAAAGGGGTATGCCGAACGCTCCAGAAAAGGCGTATGCCGAACGCTCCAGAAAAGGCGTACGCTGAACGCCCCAGAAAAGGGGTATGCCGAACGCTCCAGAAAAGGCGTATGCCGAACGCTCCAGAAAAGGTGTATGCCGATCGCCCCAGAAAAGCCGAGCGCTCCAGAAAAACAACTCCATGCCGATCCACTCCAGCTCCATGCCGAGCCGCTCTAGCTCCAGGCCGAGCCACTCCAGGCCGAGCAGAATCATGCCGAACGACTCAGTGTATGCCGAGCAGAACCATGCCGAACGATTCAGTGTATGCCGAGCAGAATTATGCCGAACGACTCAGTGTAGGCCGAGCAGAATCATGTCGAACGACTCAGTGTAGGCCGAGTAGAACCATGCCGAACGACTCAGTGTATACCGAGCAGAACCATGCCGAATGACTCAGTGTATGCCGAGCAGAACCATGCCGAACGACCCAGTGTATGCCGAGCAGAATCATGTCGAACGACTCAGTGTATGCCGAGCCGAACCATGCCGAACGAATCAGTGTATGCCGAGCGGGACCATGCCAAACGACCCAGTGTATGCCGAGCGACCCAGTGTATGCCGAACCCTAGCCGCAGCGCAGTGCCTCTGGATAGTGAATTCAAAACTCAACTTAATAAAGGAACATTCTATCCACTTCCCTGACATCCCATGATCGACCAGGACATAGAGGATCTAGCGGCATCTTATGAGCGACATCAAGGGAACGGACAAGCAACCGCTATTCAAATGGTACTCCCAAAGGTTGGAGAACATAGATGATATGACTCTAGCAGACGCCAAGATGACTCCAAGCACCATTCTTCGCTGACCTAACACTTCGAATTTAGTGACTCCAAGCAAACCAATGTTTGGCTCTAAGCAATTTGTTCCAAATACTAACAAGGATATCATATTGATCGTGTTTGAGGAGAGTCAACCTCCAGATATATTTTGGCAGCTAGTTAGCTGAAGAGCCTCCTACGACTATGGATCGTTTCTTTTACAAAATGAATCAGAACCAAAGTGAGGAGGAGTGGAGCAGACTAGGAAAAATAACAATGCTGGCTTGTCGGTTAAGGACACTGATTCTAGTAGACAAAAGCAAGATCTCAAAATTCGACTCATATGCTCTTTGGTAGATTTAATCGATAGCCTCTACTTGGAAGCTCACGACTCAAAGTGGTACTGGAAACCAACCTCGAGAGAGTCCATCGAAGTCCAGAGAAAATCAGAGGAATGTTGTATATTCCAAGATGCACACTGATCCTGACACTGGCGATTGCAAACACCTCCGAGGTGTGATCAAAAAGCTTTTCCAGAAAAGAATGCTTCAATAGTACATGCAAGCCTCGTAGAAGGGCGAGCCAGGAACTGGGGATGCCCATCAATAAAGAACTATAATTAATAATTGAACCGTTGGCAGTCGGCATCCCGCTAGAAGGGGCTAGGGGCAGAGTTGAACAACAAGCACATGATGCTGCTCCACTTATCAATGAGATTTATCCTAAACTTCTTTGGATTATTTTCTATTTCAATTTGAAATGTGCTTTGAATTACAACCGACTTAAACTAAACTTCTTCCAAAACGATGCAGGTGACCAAGTACTCAAATTGGCTTCCAACCAATCCACGCAGACCTTAATCGAATTTGTGGAGTTTCATCAAGACGAGCATGATTCGTTCGCTCATCATCAACCATGTGCCTTTGATTTGGGGCCAACGACTAGAGATTGAAAAGCTCATCACGGTCAGAGCCCAACACAAAGCCAATATGATCGACCATCCATTCATCGACCTCCACATTTGCCTTGGAGATCTACACAAGGCTTGGAACGAATGTGGCCCGATCATCCAATCCTCGGATCATAAAGTAAAGTTCGATAAAATACATATGTCTCTCATGGAGCTCAGTGATGCTGGGATCTAACTAGAGCGGACATGATTTGATCATCTACACATCAAATCCTACCCTGAACACAAAAGGTGGTTTGAAAGCCCGACTTGAAGTAGCTGTGATAGACTGCCAACTCGTTAACCATCGCTCTCAATACATGGACGCGACTGCACCTTGAAACATAGGCAGCTTACTTTGTCTACCCAGTAATCCATCATCCTCATTTTCTAGAAAGAGATACAAAGCAAATTGTGCGAGACTTGATTATCCAACCCCAGCATGGATGTGATCCAGCCATCTATCATATACCTCCTTCCTTGACTTGATTGGAAGAGCTATAATCACCAAGCAAATGAGAATCATCTTCTATTTTTCAAGTTTCATCCTTGATGCTGGGGAAAAGTCCCATTCCATGAGCAAACACGGTTCGACCGTTCATTCGATGACAGTACCCTCGATATGGTAAATGAAATACAAATCAAACGGGTGGAAATATGACTACTATCAACAAAAAATCTCCAAGCCTCCAGAGTGTGGACTGTGGACTAGAGTATAAACGACTTGAAAATCTCCAAGCCCCCAGAGTGCGTACTGGAGTACTCTAAGTCCCCAGAGTGCGGACTAGAGTATAAACGACTTAAAATCTCCAAGTCCCCAAAGTGCGAAATGGAGTACTCTAAGTCCCCAGAGTGCGGACAAGAGTATAAACGACTTAAAATCTCCAAGTCCCCAGAGTGCGGAATGGAGTACTCCAAGTCTCCAAAGTGCAGACTAGAGTATAAACGACTTGAAAATCTCCAAGCCTCCAGAGTGTGGACTGGAGTACTCTAAGTCCCCAGAGTGCGGACTAGAGTATAAACGACTGAAAATCTCCAAGCCCCCTAAGTGCGGACTGGAGTACTCTAAGTCCCCAGAGTGCGGACTAGAGTATAAACGACTTGAAAATCTCCAAGCCCCCAGAGTGCGGACTGGAGTACTCTAAGTCCCCAGAGTGCGGACTAGAGTATAAATGACTTAAAATCTCCAAGTTCCCAAAGTGCGGAATGGAGTACTCTAAGTCCCCAGAGTGCGGACTAGAGTATAAACGACTTAAAATCTCCAAGTCCCCAGAGTGCGGAATGGAGTACTCTAAGTCTCCAGAGTGCGGACTAGAGTATAAACGACTTAAAATCTCCAAGCCCCCAGAGTGCGAACTGGAGTACTTTAAGTCCCCAGAGTGCGGACTAGAGTATAAACGACTTGAAAATCTCCAAGTCCCCAGAGTGCGGACTAGAGTACTCTAAGTCCCCAAAGTGCGGACTAGAGTATAAACGACTTGAAAATCTCTAAGTCCCTGAAGCAGACTAGAGTACTCTGAGTCCCCAGAGCATGGACTAGAGTATAAACGACTTCAGAAAAATCTCTATGTCCCTAAAGCTTACTAGAGTACTATGAGTCCCCAGAGCGTGGACTAGAGTATAAACGACTTGAGAAAAATCTCTACGTCCCTGAAGCGGACTAGAGTACTCTGAGTCCCCAGAGCGCGGACTAGAGTATAAACGACTTCAGAAAAATCTCTATGTCCCTGAAGCGGACTAGAGTACTCTGAGTCCCCAGAGCGCGGACTAGAGTATAAACGACTTCAGAAAAATCTCTACGTCCCTGAAGCGGACTAGAGTACTCTGAGTCCCCAGAGCGCGGACTAGAGTATAAACGACTTGAGAAAAATCTCTACGTCCCTGAAGCGGACTAGAGTACTCTGAGTCCCCAGAGCGCGGACTAGAGTATAAACGACTTGAGAAAAATCTCTATGTCCCTGAGCGGACTGGAGTACTCTGAGTCCTCATAGCGTGGACTAGAGTATAAACGACTTCAGAAAAATCTCTATGTCCCTGAAGCGGACTAGAGTACTCTAAGTCCCCAGAGCGTGGACTAGAGTATAAACGACTTCAGAAAAATCTCTACGTCCCTGAAGCGGACTAGAGTACTCTGAGTCCCCAGAGCGGGACTAGAGTATAAACGACTTGAGAAAAATCTCTACGTCCCTGAAGCGGACTAGAGTACTCTGAGTCCCCAGAGCGGGACTAGAGTATAAACGACTTGAGAAAAATCTCTACGTCCCTGAAGCGGACTAGAGTACTCTGAGTCCCCAGAGCGCGGACTAGAGTATAAACGACTTGAGAAAAATCTCTAAGTCCCTGAAGCGGATTGGAGTACTCTAAGTCCCCAGAGCGCGGACTAGAGTATAAACGACTTGAGAGAAATCTTTATGTCCCTGAAGCAGACTAGAGTACTCTGAGTCCCCAGAGCGCGGACTAGAGTATAAACAACTTCAGAAAAATCTCTAAGTCCTAGAAGCGGACTAGAGTACTCTGAGTCCCCAGAGCGCGGACTAGAGTATAAACGACTTGAGAAAAATCTCTATGTCCCTGAAGTGGACTAGAGTACTCTGAGTCCCCAGAGCGCGGACTAGAGTATAAACGACTTGAGAAAAATCTCTATGTCCCTGAAGCGGACTAGAGTACTCTGAGTCCCCAAAGCGCGGACTAGATTATAAACGACTTGAGAGAAATCTCTATGTCCTTGAAGCGGACTAGAGTATAAACGACTTCAGAAAAATCTCTACGTCCCAGAAGCGGACTAGAGTACTCTGAGTCCCCAGAGCGCGGACTAGAGTATAAACGACTTGAGAAAAATCTCTATGTCCCTGAAGCGGACTAGAGTACTCTGAGTCCCCAAAGCGCGGACTAGATTATAAACGACTTGAGAAAAATCTCTATGTCCCTAAAGCGGACTAGAGTACTCTGAGTCCCCAGAGCGTGGACTAGAATATAAATGACTTTAGAAAAATCTCTAATTCCCTAAAGCAGACTAGAGCATAAACCATTCGACAAATCACTACGTCCCCGAAGCATGGACCGAAGCATGAACACAAATTAGGCACGAGCCGACCGGGGGAAGAATAACTCTAAGTCACTAGAATGCAGAGTGGCGTATAAACTTTGATAAATAGACGAGGGGATTCCGACCGTTCTCTATTCTGCAAACTTCGGCCTAAAATCGACGGGAGGAGTGTAAACTCGCTAGGGATGGACTTCGACCATCCGACTTGTGGCCTGGCCAAATCAATGTATGAAGCAAGAGTACAAATCACTAAAAGCTGAATAGGACAGCTCATTGTAGCTCTAGTTTGGCGTTCTTTACAACTTAAGGCAACAACTGCAAGGAAACCTCAATACAAAGCCAATCGGAACGATATCCAAAACTACGAACGACCGACTATAACATACCTCAGATCGATGGTCAATATCGATCCACACCAAGCACATACGAATGGGATTCGAATGTCCCTTGAAAAACTTTGACCACCAGGGTGTGGAAAGGAGAGTAAACCATGAAGACTTGGTCATTAATTCTCCAGCACCCTTCTTCGATCCATCAGGAGGAGTATGAAACTGGAGGAGCATGACCCGACTGCTCTTGAGGCAACTTTACCCAAGATCTGATTACAGAACATGAACCAAAGTGGACGTGGCTGACCGTCCAATATCCAGCTTACGCCCATAAACTGACGACGCATCGGAGTATTCCCCTTGGAATGAAAAACCACAATACAATCCAGGATAGGCGAGACTCAGCCTTTCGTCAACTGACCTGATCCCAGAATTCAAGGGGAAAGAGAGTAAAGCTAAAGAGGGCATGGTTGGCCTTCCTACTTATCGGTATATACCCCAGGCTTGGGGGCACGAGTGAGAAGTAGGATGAATGTGAACCGACTATCCACTGATCAACTCTATGTTTTTGGAGTTTAGGTGGGAATATAAACATAGCTAGGGCGAGACTCAACCGTCCACACAGCACATTTGTCAACCCGAGACTGGGAGCAGAAGCGTGATCATCCAAAGACTAGCTACTATAGCTCAATATTGAAACTTATATATAGTGCTTACAGTTACTCAAGGCTACGACCAAAAGAATGCCTAGAGATAGAATCATTAAATCGATGCCAAAGCTCGTGGGCAACTGACTATTACTCCAACCCGAAGGGCGAGTGAAGGATCATGAATGCATTGAATAGAAAATGTGTTACTCGAATGTACAAGCAAATTCAAACTCATAGCAAGATCCAGCTATGCAGTTGCACGCTACTCGAGGCTGACCCCTACTCGACATTTCCTTCAACGTGCTTTTAAGCCTGATCTTTGGCCATTTGCAGATAATCAATTAGAGCATTCAAAGCCGACCAGAGTAACCATCAACATTGACCGTCCCAACCATATTTCACATTGAATGTTATGCAAAATAGTTACATCTAAACTCATAGAATCCGGGATTGCGCCCACTAATCTGACAGTCAACATTACAGCCAGCCATGGTGACCCTTTCCGGGTGCTGAATACTGGATCATAGCTCAGTGCAAGGATGATAAAAGAATTAGTTGGATTTTTCTAAATAAATGATGATATATTCCCTTGGACCCATTCTGACATGCATGTGTGATTCCATCGGCTATCGCGAGCCATGCATTGGATACCGACTCGAAACTACAAAAGCTAGCGCAATGTCTATTGATTTCATCATGAAAGCTCCACTCTTACTTTTAGGCTCGCCCCATCAACGTCTATGCCTACCAGCCATTACGACAAAGCATACAATAACCTGAGATGTCTGAAAGACTACATAAATAGAATATCGAACTAAGCCAATTCGATATCACTTGTTTCCTTCAAAGGGCTATCCAAGGACGGAAATTAGCAGACCTCATACCCAAAT
Organism: Allium fistulosum; assembly: GCA_030737815.1. NCBI lineage: Eukaryota > Viridiplantae > Streptophyta > Magnoliopsida > Asparagales > Amaryllidaceae > Allium > Allium fistulosum. Next base: position 643,668,122 of record CM060901.1, read on the forward strand.
TCACTGCATCAGATGACTACTCGACGAGTAGTAGAGAGCCCACCAACAGATGAAAAATGTACGCGGATGGAGCATCCAGTGATCAGTGTTATGGCGCAGCAGTCATGTTAATGACTCTTGAGGAACAATCGATCTGCTACGTCCTGAAACTCGATTTCCCTGTAACGAACAACGATGCTTAGTATGAAGCCTCGACCACCATCCTCAAACTTGCTAGAGGACTTAGAGTGGAAATTTTATATATCTTTTGTGATTCCTGATTAGTAGTATGCAAAGTTAAGGAAGTTGATATTGCTAGGGGGCATTGTCTTGCTCCTTATCTCAACCAGGTCCAAGAGCTACTAGCCGACTTCACGTATTACATCATTACACACATCCTCAGCGATCGAAATGAAACGATTCAAGTCACTGGCCAAGTTAGCCAGTTTTAGGGATGCGCAATGGACATACTTTGTTTCGATTGAAATACTTAATATTCTAAGCATTGACGGATAGAGATCGGCTAGATCTTGGAGACAGAGCTAGAAAAGGGGTCATGATTGACTCCTATCAAAGACTATCTACAATGAGAAATTCTTACTGAATGGAGGAATGGAAAACGACAGATCCTCCTAAAAGCTTCATGCCAAATCATCCAAGAAGAAGTCATGTGTAGAAAGAAGTTTATGCATTCCCATGCTTTGGTATATCACCCATAATGATATCAAATGAGTCTTGAGCAAAGTATATGAAGAAGAATGCGCCGAGTACATCAGGGGGCAAACTCTAACAAAGAAAATACTCCACTACGGGTATTACTGGCCAACTATCAATCAAGATGCGATTGATCATGCTAGACAATGCGATGAGTGCAAGATGTTTGCAAAAACTCTGGGAACCCCGCCGATGGAAATTACTCAAATGGCTGGTCCGTAGCCGTTTTCCACTTGGGGGCATTGACATCATCGTCTTCTTTCCGATCCTAAAGGTGGCGTAGAATAAGCCATCATAGCGGTTGATTACTTTACCAAATGGGCAGATGAAGAACTATTAACCACGACCAAGATGAAGAAAATAATCAACTTCATTGTCCTTAATGTCATCTGTCCTTATGACCTTCCATGATCCATTATAATTGGTTGAAGCTATGAATAAAATCATCATAAAGTCTACTCTGAAGAGAGATTTGGAAAAGGCTAGAGGTAAATGGGTGTATGAATTCTCAACAGCATTATGGGCTTGTAGAACTACCCATGAGTTCGTGACTGGCCATGCTCCATTCGCCCTTACTTATGGCTCCAAGGCCATCATCTATGTAGAACTTGAAGTCCCCTCTCATCGAGTGGCTGATGACAACCAATATTACAAAAAAAAATATAAACAAGGAATTGCAATTGAATTGAAATTAAACTAGAAGAAATTGGTGATAACTCACGAAAATATAAAACGCATCCAGGAGCCAATGGCAAGAACATGTACCTGAATGTGCACATTTATAGTCATAAAATTCGACTACTTGAAATCAACAGAATTTGGATTTTCACATAGGGTTATTAAGAAAAGACTGGATTAGATAGCCGAAGTTTACTAGCCCTAAAATACCAAACATAGATGGCTACTGATGAACTACAATCCTGAATTTATACTATTGGAAATCGACCAAACGTTGGGACGACCAAAGAAGGATACGACACTTTAGGAGGATAAAATTGAAGAATAATGACTATTAAGAAATATGATGGATTTCTTTCTAGAGACTCTAACTTGCTTCGATTCAAAGCACGTCATGTATACAACAAGACGTACTTTGGGGGGCAAAGTGTTAATCGGTTATTTGACCCGGTAACGAGAGGCTCGGCACAGAGTTCCCATTTGGCATTCATGGTTCGGCACACAAATGTTACTTGTTTTGGGCCAAGGTATCTTGCCACTAGGCCCACCAGGGAAGTCCAACCCATCTTCGTCTATAAATAGAGAGGCAGGGGCACAGTGAAATGGACCTTTTTTCGAGAACACTGGGGAGACTCTGCCGCTTTCAAGACTCACTCTATTCAGTTCAAACTTGTATTCAAGTCATTAATATATGGATTGTACCTGTATTCAACTACTTGTGAAAGCAATAAAGATCAAAACTCAAAGTGGGCGTAGGCAGTTACGCCGAACCACTATAAATCTGGTGTTCTCATTTTTGTTGTTTTTTGGCATTAAATTACACTGTTTTTCAGTTCTAATTTATCTTCTTCATTACTCTACATGATCTTTCTCAACGAGGTTAGTGACCAATTTTGGTGCTAACAGTATCGATGGATTTGGGTGACTTAGAAAAGCCTTTGTTGGAAACTTCGGTTCGATAAAGTCTCGTGTAGATGGATTCGAACAGCGCAATGCTCAATGGATTCGAACAGAAGTCCCACGATCGATACGAAATAGTAGTCATCTGAGGGTTGATGGATTCGAAGGGCCTGTTCGAATCGAACCCGGGGTGATGTTTTGCAACCGGTCGAAACTACAGGGATGCGAATTGTTTTTTGCCTTTATGCTCAAGTCCATATAAATACTGTGGACTTAGCCACTTTTCACTTTTTACTTTTGTGCCTTGCTTTCGTATCGCTTCTGAGACCAAGAAAGGAAAACTGCTCGACTTCAAATCGAACCAAAATCTTTAATCCCTTTAACCCATTGTCGAAATCAGGTAATCAGTTGAACAAAATCAATCCTAAAACGATGAGATCTAGATTCTCTTGCCATTCCATTCGAATTCGTGCCAGAACATGGCTCGAGGCAGTAGATAATGTGCGAGGTCGAGGAAGGATAGAATGTTGTTCGAATCGATCTGGGGAAGAAGGAGTATGGAGATAAAATGGTTTTCTGGTCCCCGTTTTCGCATCGATCCGGAATAAGGGCTTCGAGATGATGAGATGGAGGCCTTCGTATCGATCGATGGCTAAGTTGTTGCATCGAGTTGGTTAGTATCGATGAGTGTCTCGAGCGTGTTGATCGATACGAAGGGGTTGCGTCTGATGGATTTGAAACCCAGGGTTTTCGATCGATTCGAATTATGCACCAGGGATCGATACGAATGCGACCCAATTGATGGATGCGAAATGATCACTCCGGATCGATTTGAAATCTCCAGTCTTTTGACCGAGTCGAACTCGCACGAAGATGAACATGATTTATCGATGCGAACAAGGCTCTTGTGATCGATACAAATTAGACGTTAAAGAATTTGTAATTCCTTGCATACTTGAACAACTGACTCCGACGAGCTTCAAACTTGCATAATTGGACTTAATCGTTTCACCGCACATCTGATTGCCTATCGAAGCTCGTCGACGAAACCAGAACTGGAACTTAACAAAATGATAACAAATCTTAACTTGGATTGATCCCTAACATTTTGATGGCACGATAGTGACGGTCAGCGATGACAGTCCTTCCGACTGAATTTCGAAGTCTCGTCGTTTACATGCTTTCTCCAATTTTGTAGAACTTCTCAAGTGATATACAGTACTGCACTGCACAACACACTCACACACTTTACACTGGGGGATGCATGAGCGTTATTGTCTGTTTAACAATGATTTTTCATAAGCTAGTTAGTCATGGAACCCTTAAGTTCACAGCAGCAGGAACTCCCGAGTTCAATTCCTTCAACCATCGAGATACCGGTCATTGAAGCCGAAGTTATAGACCCAGCTCCGGACGAGTTTCCAAGTGCCCGGTTCATTTGTCGTCCACAAGATTCTGTGCCGTCCGGTATCTCCGAAGATACGCTGGAACGGATTTGTTTAAGGCACGGCTTGTCGCTCGACGACGTGTTACTGCCTGGGCCAAATGACAGGCCACATGATCCCCCGGAGGGGTTTACTGCTTTCAACTGTCACGCTTGCACAGTGGGGACACTTCCTCCTTTCAACCAATATATAAGGGAGATGTTATCATTCCTTGGAATAGCTACATCCCAGCTACATCCCAACGGATACGCTTTGTTGAATAGCACCTTCATTCTGTTTTTGGAGATTCTTTTTCGACCGCCAAAGCCGATCGAGATTAGATATCTATTTAACATTAAGAGTCGTAGAGACAGCCCTTCTTTCACCTTCTTGGAAGCGGTCAGGAACTGCCAAATTGTAACGGGCTCTTGGGAAAGGCTAAGTTACTTTAAGACTGAATGGTTCTACGTTCGGTGCCCTCTTGGATTTGCTAAGCGATGGTTGGATAGACGTAAGCGTTATAATTCTTTCTCTTGAATTATCGAGATAGTTATAACCGACCTCGAAACTGGCATACTTCTCTTCTCTTACAGCCGCAATTTCTCGACCCAATGGTGGATATTTTAGAGTGCTAGTTCGGATCCTCCAAGCGGTTCCGGGCGAAGAGAGGCATATCGACTTGGTTCTGACCGACAGAAACTTGAGGATTGTCGGGCTAATTGAACGGAGGCAAAGTATATGGCTGGAAGGGACACTTAGAGTGGTCTCGAAGAAACGGGTGAAGCATAAAGCGCCTGGAGTCGTAATAGCCGAAGAAGTTGATCCGGAGAGAATGCCTACCGATAACGAGCTCCAAGCTGGGCCTTCTTCCGATGTCCAGGATTTAGGAGGAAGGAGAAAAGGCAAGGCTGTTTCTCAAAAGTGTTCTAAATCCGAGAGATTAAAATCCGTTGTTGTGTCCTTGTCCGTCCCGGGGATTAGAATTTCGAAGGCTCCTCCCCCGCCAGTAGAGAATCCTTTTGAAGGGCTTGCTAATATTTCGATTCCGGATTATGTGTCGTCTCAACACGACACCGGGATGGAGGAGCTCGACAATGCTCTTGAGTTAAGCGGGTTGCTTGCTATGAGTGCGGCCGACATTTCCGGTTGGTCGGGGGGTTGCACATGCATACACTTCACTGCACTACATGATTCATAACTGTAAATCGTCCAACCTAAGAAATCGCTAACTTTTCCTTCGTCTCTCATTTTCAGGTACGATGTCCGGAAGAGGATAAATGCTCGGGAATCTTCGCTCGGTCTGAAAGTCTTCTACCTATTATGGTTCTCGTAGGAGAGACTCTGTAAGAGACCGCGATCGCGAGTACTCTAATCAAGATAGGTATGGGTGTGACAGGGATAGAGAATACATACATCGATCTAGATCTCACTCTCCTCCTCTTAGACTTCCATCTCCACCTCCTGTTCTTGTTCCACACCCGCCAGAGCCTCCACGTCACATGCCATCTTCTCATACTTCTCGATCCGAAACTCATCTCCAGAGAGTCGAAACCACGGCCTCCATAATTGCAGAGCAGGTCCCAACTGAGCCCATAGGAGAAGGGGCCATTAAATTGGCTCAGATGAGGAAGGATTTTTCGAACATATGTTTCGATGGCTACGTCTTTCCACCTCACTTAAAGAGAATTCCATTAGGGGTGGAAAACACGATGCATAATTACGTTCATGACATCTACACCCAATACAGAGAGTAGGTAAAGGCTGTAGAGAAAGCTTCCAAGGTGGCGTTTGAGCGAGCCAAAGCAATCGAGAAGATGGAATCCGAGCTCGCTCAAAAGGCCCAAATTATACAAGTGCTCAACACTGAGGCCGAGTCTTCTCGGAAATTTGAAATTGAGGCCATCAAAAAAGCTGATGAAGCGAACATGGCGATGGAGAGGTTGAGGCAGACACACATTGCCTTGGTGTAGGAGATGGTCCATCGGAACACTACAGTCACCGCCGAACGGGATGCGGCAGTCAAGGAACTTAACGAGCTTAAGGCTAAATTCTCCGACATGGCCAAGGAAAGGGATGATGCAAATAACGCAGCCCAGGAGGCGTGCGAACAATCTATTCTGCTTAAAGGTGAACGGGATGCGGCTGTGGCTAAAGTCCGCAAGGTGGAGACTGAGGTCGAGGAGAAAGTGAAGTCGGCCGAGTCCAGGCTAGAGGCTGATATCAAAGACCTTCTCGTTGTTTACAACGCTAACGTGCTGAGGCACAGGGGTCTAGCCTAGCTCGATGATTATACGGCGCATCTATACAACGCCTGGGGCCGATTAGTTGAAGAAGAGAAGGAGGCACATTTGGGTGGGTCTGTGGATGAGTTTGAACTCGAGAATCACATTCTGACTGAAGTTGAAAGGAATATTCTTCACGAGTCAATGATTCTGCATGAAAAGGAAAGACTCGGCGCCCAGCACTTCGATATAGGAGAGGGTTCAGGGGTTGACCATCATGAGGCAAGTCTTGAAGTTCCAGCGTCAACCCAGCCCGAATCCTCGTCTACAGTCGATCCCCAAGCTGTTCCTGCCTACAATCCGGATCAGCCGCAGATGTCTCCGGCTGCAGTGCAAGTTACTGAAGCCGTTCAACCGCTTACAAGTCAAACTAAGGAAGGTATTTTGATCATTCCACATATCTGCCTTAAGTCAGAATCTTTATCTGAATTAGATTCTAACAGTTCTCTTATTTTTTGTCCAGTGATCGATGCTGCACCGGCCATGCCTCCTGCTACTCAAGAATCATATCAGACGTAGGAGGCTATCGTGACCGAAGTGATCACTATAACTACAACTGCCCCACTTGACGATATGCAGGGGAGCACGCTTGTGTTTGATGAGCAGCTGATGGAAGAACTCTTTCGTCGTCATGGCGATCCTCTTGCCAATCTTCCATTTATTATGGGTGGAGGCGCTCCTGCTACAAGTTCTTCAATGCCAATTACTGATGCTCCAGCGAGGCTCGGGCGGTTACTGAAGAGGAGATGTTCGCACAAATCGACGCTGAAATGGCAGCAGCGACTCATGGTAGCAGTTTTGGAGGTGGGATGGTGGCACCCGGTCCAGCCCCGCTCAGAATGATATCTCCTGGTGGCATAGTTTTCATTACCAGCGTGCCCATTCCACCTTCTACACTTGATCATGTTCCTCCGACTCCGCCCGCAGGAAGCATTCCTATTCATACGAGCTTGGAGGAGGATGTTGAGATCATGCCCCCGCCTGGAGACTGACCACCGAAAGGCAAAGGCTCAAAGAGGAAAAATAGTGGCGGCTCCGGCGGGTCTACACCGAGAAGGAAGCCAAGGAAGAAGATAGATTAGACATGCTTCCTTGGTTTGTTTTGACTTACATTTTGTCGGCCGTGTATAGATGCGGGTTCGGCCCCTGCTAGTAGGAATTTTTGGGAACAAACTTGTATATGAATTTCTTTCATAAATAGTAGAAATGAAAAAAAAAATTAGCTTCTTGTGTATTTGCTTAAGTGTTTCAATATCTAAAGTACACTGGTGAAGTTTCATGTTCTGAGTCGAGTTTGTTTCTTATTTTGCCAGGTCCGGAAACTGTGGACATGGTTTATGACCAGCGAGTGAGTTGAATTTCGACGTCTCACCGCTTCAGTTAATGGTCGATGCTTAAGTCCTGCCCCCCAGTCTTGGGGATGAGTTGAACAATATCAGCCAGTGATTGCATCTCACTCACAAAACGTTGAGTCTAGTGTCGCTGAACGGATTTTGAGACAAGTGGAGATCGAGCGGTCTATCCATGCTTATTTGATTGCCGATGATCATATCCGCACACCGAGGATCCTCATTTGTGTATTGGCGGTTGGTCACGCTGGTTTAAGTTTAAATCGTACATCCACGCTCTGGGGACTCGGAATCGACATTTATACTCCGACTCGCGCTCTGGGAGTTCGGAGCTGATATTTATACTTCAATTCACGCTCTGGGAACTCGAAGTTGATGTTTATACTCCATTTCGCACTCTGGGATTCTAGAGTTGGTGTTTATACTCCGTCTCGCACTCTGGGAATTCGAAGTTGATGCTTATACTCCGACTCGCACTCTGGGAGTTCAAAGTTGTTGCTTATACTCCGTTTCACACTCTGTGAATTCGGAGTTGATGTTTATACTCCGACTCGCACTTTGGGAGTTCGGAGTTGATGTTTATACTCCGTTTCGCACTCTGGAAATCCAAAGTTGATGTTTGTACTTCGACTCGCACTCTGGGAGTCCGGAGTTGATGTTTGTACTTTGACTCGCACTCTGGGAGTCCGGAGTTGATGTTTGTACTCCGACTCGCACTCTGGGAATTCGGAGTTGATGTTTGTACTCCGACTCGCACTTTGGGAGTTCGGAGTTGATGTTTATACTCAGACTCGCACTCTGGGAGTTCGGAGTTGATGTTTATACTCCGACTCGCACTCTGGGAGTTCGGAGTTGATGTTTATACTCCGACTCGCACTCTGGGAGTTCGGAGTTGATGTTTATACTCCGACTCGCACTCTGGGAGTTCGGAGTTGGTAAGCAGACGGTCAGTCACATCTGCTGTATGTTTTTGGATTTCGCTCGCACTCTGGGAACGAAAGGTGTATTAGGATCATGGATGGTCGGATCACATCCACCCTGAGTTAACAAGTGAGGTCGTTAGATGGACGGGTCCACCCTCCTCAAACTCAGTTCAGGTACGGACGAAGTTGTTTGGCGGACGGATCCACCTTCTTCGTAGATGTATTTTAATACTCCAGTTCGCACTCTGGGAACCGGGAGTTAAGTGAGGGATTGTCGTGTATCAATCCGTTTTTTGGCCTTGATGTGATGGCTTGTCCCCGAGCTCGGGTTTCACCTAGCGAGTGACTGGTTGCATCACAGTCACTCCCTATTTGAATAAATTCCACCGTATGGTGAAACTTAGCTCTCCGTGCATAGTGATGATCATATGAAGCATTTTAAGTAAATTACAGCTCTGGCTCGAAGAGATTGCATTTTATTGTTGAAATAAGAAAATATGGCAAAGTCAGTTGCCTTATTACAAATTCTAATTTTGAAATGCAGAAGGGAAAATAAACTAAATGAATAAACATAGCCTGTCATGTGTAGTAGCGATGAAGACTCTCGCTATTCCAGGCTCTTGGCAGAGTAAGACCGTCAATGGTCGATAGTTTGAATGTGCCATCTCCGAGCCTTCGTTCAATAACATACGGTCCTTCCCATGTCGGCTTCATATGCGAAGGAACTGGATAAATTCTTTTCAGGACGAGATCGCCAAGTTCAAAGGTTCGCGGGCGGACCTTGGCGTTGTACAATCGGGCGACTCGACTTTGATGCGCAGTTGCCCTCAAATCAGCCTCTTCACGCTTCTCATCTAGTAGATTGAGAGATTCAGCAAGCAATATAGCATTCGTCTTTGGATCATAGTATGTCCCACGATGAGAAGGTACTTCTAGCTCAACTGGAATAACGGCTTCTGAGCCATAAGAGAGAGAGAATGGAGTGTGACCGGTCGCGGTCTTGTGGGTTATTCGGTAAGCCCATAAATCCATAGGAAGTTCATCGACCCACTTGCCCCCGACCTTTTCCAGTTGTTTTTTCAGGATGGACTTTATAACTTTATTAACTGCTTCGACCTGTCCGTTCGCCTGAGGGTGTGCAACTGCCAAGAATTTCTTTTGGATGTGAAATCGTTTGCAAAAGTCTTTAAATTCAGCACTGTCGAATTGGGTTCCGTTGTCCGTAATAATGGTGTGTGGGAGACCGAATCGACAGATGATGTTGCGAACTACAAAGTTGATTACTTTCTTCGTCGTTATGGTAGGAAGAGCTTCAGCTTCAGCCCACTTTGTAAAGTAATCAACTGCGACGATGGCATATTTCGCACCACCTTTTTCCAGGGGTAGAGTACCAATGATGTCGATGCCCCACATTGCAAATGGCCATGGGTTGACCATTTGCGTTATCTCGGTAGGAGGGGCTCTAGGAATTCGAGCATACTTTTGACACCTATCGCATTTCTTTGCATAATCCGACGCATCGCGATTCACAGTAGGCCAGTAATATCTGTATCAAAGTATTTTCTTGGCAAGTGCTTACCCCCCGGTGTGATCGCCACATTCTCCCTAGTGCACGTCGTGTAATACTCGTTTAACTTCATCGTGAGCGATACACCGGAGTAAAGGAACATAGTACCCTCTCCTGTACATGATTCCGTTCTGGATGGTGAATCGCGAGGCCTTCCGAAGGACTTGTCTCTTTTCACTCCTGCGCTTCGGCAGGGTTCCGTGTGTTATCCCGTCTTTTGGCAAGGCCGTGACACCAAAAAGTTGACTGGAAAACTAAAGACAGTTCGTCGTAAAAGTTCGTTATACACTATTTCACCATGGATATCGATGAATTTTGTCCGAGTCCGGATCGGGCTACAATTGATAAGACACATCAAGCAAGGTCAGGAAAAGCAACGTTCCAAGTTTCAAGTCAATCCGAGTTCGTACGCTCAAGATATCATCGATGCAAGTTGGAGGAGGTGACCCTAAGTTCGAATCCATAGGCAGAGATTCTATTCGAATCCATCAGTGCAACCTTTGTTCGTATCCATCGAGTTAAAGTGCTTCGAATCCATGGAATCATCCCACTTCGAATCCATCAGCTTGGAGTAATCCGGATCGATCAAGTTGCCCCACTTCGTATCCATCTGGGCTCGGTGGTTCGTATCCCTCAAGATGAAGTGCTTCGAATCCATAAAGTTGCTTTACTTCAAATCCATCCTATGACAACGACCTCGTATCGATCGACCAGAGCTCACTATGGTCGATTCGAAAAGACTTCCATTCGAATTGATGTGTGGAGAAATCCCTCGAATCCACTAAGTCAGAGTAGCAATAATGATGGAGTCGACCCAGTCAACTCGGAGGGAAAAGCGGATCGATGAGAGAACCACGCGCCACGTCTACACCTTCGCTCACCAAGCCATCGATTCGACCCTATCGATTCGAAGATGATCGATTCGAACAGAGCACATCAACCAGAAATATGATCTTGAATCGATCATAACTCAAGTTCTACAAGTCCAAATGCCATGAAATTTTCACAAAAGCTTAAGCATATAATGAAGAATGTCCACACCAAATTTCAGCTTGATTGGATGATTTCTTGATCGATTCGAATGGACTTCGAATCGATTCCAAAGTGGGCCCGGATTTCCTGAAAGCAAGCTTGTGGGCCCCCTCACGTGCCAGAAACGGTCTCCCCGAATTTTAGGTGAAATATCAGCCTCCTACACCTATAAATAGAGCCCCTGGTCATTCAGAAAAGGGGTCGGACAATTTTAGGAGCTAAAGAGCGCCCAGACTCTACCAGATTTACTCCAAATCACCACTACCGCCTTAGATCCAGACTTAGATCATAAAATCTACTGTACTGCATTATAAGAAATTGTAATCTTCAAGGACCGAGCAATAAAACCATCAAACTTCAGAGTGGACGTAGGCAAGATCGCCGAACCACTATAAATCCTGTGTCATTTACTGTTTTTATTGAGTTTCCCGAGTGATTTGCATACTTATTTCTCTACATATTTGATATTTGTGATCTGTGATTGCGAATTGGTGCTTTCAACGGCTATTGGGTGTTTGTGACCAATTTTGGTGCAAACATTTTGGTGCTTTCACTGAGAATTGAACTCAGGAGTTCTATCATTTGAAAGTTGAATCAGAAGGCTAAGAGATTTAGATCCGAAGAATCATGACAAGACAAACAAGTAGAAGGCAGAGACCAGAGCAAAGTCAGCATGAAGGGAGTCAAGAGGCTTCCTCAGGGGAAAACCAAGCATCGATCTTCATCACCAGGGATGAGATGGAGACAATGATGAAGAGACAGGAGGAAATGATCCAGAATTTGCTTCAACAAATTGGACAACTTGGAGCGCAAAATCAAGGAACAACCAGAATCCAGAACGAAGCAGGACCATCTGGCGCAGCGCCGGAGCTGGGGGGCATACACTTAGAGCATGTTGATCCAATCCTGAGAAGAGCTTCAGGGACATTCGAGCAACCTGGTGGCAATAGAGGGATGAACGTTCAGCCAGGGGGGCAGAATGAAGGTGACACTCAAAGATCACAGTCTGACGACAACGACAGGTTGGCAAAGATGGTCAGATGGGCCATGAGAGGCGGACTAGTCAATAGAGATCTGGAGGATGTACATAGGAGTCCCTTTACTCCTATGATCAGGCAGGCTAGGAATCCACTAGACTTCAAGCTACCATCGGTGGAAATGTATGATGGGCGGACGGATCCAGCGGTCCATCTAACGAAGTATATAAGGCACATGGAAGTGCTGGGGGCATCACAGGAAGTCATGGCCCGGTGCATCCCATTGTATTTGACAGACATAGCAGCTTTATGGTTTAGACAGCTAGAGAGCGGCTCCATTGGGACATGGACCGATTTGATTGAGAAATTTATGAGGCAATTCAGGGTTCACATTTCAAGGCCCAAGAATGTAATGAGTTTGGCAACGCTAAAGCAGAAAGCTGGAGAGTCTTTGAGGAATATCCTGACGCGGTTCAATGCGGCGGAAGCATCGGTGGATCGGCCAGATCCATCCATGGTTATGATGGCAGCTGTGTCCGGGATAGTTGACGGCACAGAATTCAAAAATTCATTAACTAAGGATCCGCCTATGGATCTAGGAGAATTCTATCACGAGGCAGAAAAGTTTTTGCGATTGGAAGACGCTAATGCTGAAAGAGAAGAAGGAGAGGGAATAGAAGTTTATGCACTTAAAGACGAAAAGCCTTTTGAAAAGGATTCAGACCAGGATAAAAGAAAACGAAAGGCTGAGGACAATGGTGACAGGCCAAAGCGACTACGGAGAGAGCCACGATTCACCACTTATTCAGAGCTGAATAAGAGTTTGGAGCGAATCTACCAAGATACCCGAGAGCAAGTCCCCTACCATAGGCCAATACGAAGGGACCCCACTGTTGACGAAAGGAAATCAGACAGATATTGCTTATTCCACGAACTGAATGGTCATAACACTAACGACTGTAGACATCTGAAGGATGAGGTGGAAGGGCACATCAGGAATGGTATGCTACTTCAGTATGTGAGAAGACGAACTCCAGCAGTGGAGCCAGAGCGACCACCGTCTACATCAGCTAGGGGTGACCCTGAGCCGGGACACCGTATGGTTATCAATTAATTGAAATAACGATGAACAAGTCGTAAACCTCTCACCAACACGGGTAAGTCATTTACACATGTGCGAGATCACGAGCGGTTCATAGGCATGCTCTGAATGACTATTAACCCTATCGTTGTGGGAGTTTACACTTTGACATCCTTGCTTTGCTTTTCTTTCATATTGATTTGAATATTTGAACTTGATTTTGTTTAACATTTCCGATAAAGACTTATTTTCAATAAAAGAATGCTACCTGTGATTCCATAACGGCTAAACTACTTACACATGTACGAGATCACGAACGGTCCCTAGGCATGCTCAGAGATAGTGATGAACCACCCTGACAAACGATCTAGGAACCCACTCGAACGTGAACCTGGTATCGATGATACTAAGTCCCCCCCGGGCACACACAATTCGCCTCGAACGGCACCCGACCTCGAACGGTCACCATTCGCCTCGAACGGCACCCGACCACGAACGGTCACCATTCGCCTCGAACGGCACCCGACCTCGAACGGTCACCATTCGCCTCGAATGGCACCCAACCACGAACGGTCACCATTCGCCTCGAACGGCACCCGACCTCGAACGGTCACCATTCACCTCGAACGGCACCCGACCACGAACGGTCACCATTAGCCTCGAACGGCACTCGACCTCGAACGATCACCATTCTCCTCGAACGGCACCCGATCGCGAACGATCACAATTAGCCTCGAACGGCAACTAACCTCGAACGGTCACAATCGGCCTCGTACGGCACCCGACCGTGAACGGTCACACTTCATCTAGTATAACATTCGATCGCGAACGATCACACTCTGCCTCGTGCACCATCCGACCACGAACAGTCCCATTTCGTTATTTGCCGCGAACAGCATCCGACCACGAAAGGTCCCATATTACCTCAGATGGCATACGGTCGCAAACGATCATCATTCATGGTCAGGAAAGACTATCAAGTTCTTTACAGGTCGATGATAGGATATGAACATCCAGCTTATGAAACTACAGAACACACATTCCTATCGCAAGGCATGTTTTGGGGGGCAAATGTTATCCCGCCTTTTGGCAAGGCCGTGACACCAAAAAGTTGACTGGAAAACTAAAGACAGTTCGTCATAAAAGTTCGTTATACACTGTTTCACCATGGATATCGATGAATTTTGTCCGAGTCCGGATCGGGCTACAATTGATAAGACACATCAAGCAAGGTCAGGAAAAGCAACGTTCCAAGTTTCAAGTCAATTCGAGTTCGTACGCTCAAGATATCATCGATGCAAGTTGGAGGAGGTGACCCTAAGTTCGAATCCATAGGCAGAGATTCTATTCGAATCCATCAGTGCAACCTTTGTTCGTATCCATCGAGTTAAAGTGCTTCGAATCCATGGAATCATCCCACTTCGAATCCATCAGCTTGGAATAATCCGGATCGATCAAGTTGCCCCACTTCATATCCATCTGGGCTCGGTGGTTCGTATCCCTCAAGATGAGTGCTTCGAATCCATAAAGTTGCTTTACTTCGAATCCATCCTATGACAACGACCTCGTATCGATCGACCAGAGCTCACTATGGTCGATTCGAATAGACTTCCATTCGAATCGATGTGTGGAGAAATCCCTCGAATCCACTAAATCAGAGTAGCGAAAATGATGGAGTCGACCCAGTCAACTCGGAGGGAAAAGCAGATCGAGGCGAGAACCACGCGCCACGTCTACACCATCGCTCACCAAGCCATCGATTCGATCCTATCGATTCGAAGATGATCGATTCGAACGGAGCACATCAACCAGAAATATGATCTTGAATCGATCATAACTCAAGTTCTACAAGTCCAAATGCCATGAAATTTTCACAGAAGCTTAAGCACATAATGAAGAATGTCCACACCAAATTTCAGCTTGATTGGATGATTTCTTGATCGATTCGAATGGACTTCGAATCGATACCAAAGTGGGCCCGGATTTCCTAAAAGCAAGCTTGTGGGCCTCCTCACGTGCCAGAAGCGGTCTCCCCGAATTTTAGGCGAAATATCAGCCTCCTACACCTATAAATAGATCCCCTGGTCATTCAGAAAAGGGGTCGGACAATTTTAGGAGCTAAAGAGCGCCCAGACTCTACCAGATTTACTCCAAATCACCACTACCGCCTTAGATCCAGACTTAGATCATAAAATCTACTGTACTACATTATAAGAAATTGTAATCTTCAAGGACCGAGCAATATAACCATCAAACTTCAGAGTGGACGTAGGCAAGATCGCCGAACCACTATAAATCCTGTGTCATTTACTGTTTTTATTGAGTTTCCCGAGTGATTTGCATACTTATTTCTCTACATATTTGATATTTGTGATCTGTTATTGCGAACTGGTGCTTTCAACGGCTATTGGGTGTTTGTGACCAATTTTGGCGCAAACACCGTGCTCAATATAATTTCTGAGTGGAGTCATCCATGAGTCTTTTTCGGGGATGGTTTCGCATACCCAGTCTATTTCTGCCCGGTCAATGCTTGGGGAGGATAACGTCTCTACGGGAATGAGTCCCATTTGTAGAGCTTCACCTGTGCTGGCTAACTTTGTCAATGAATCGGCTTTTTGGTTGCGTTCTCGAGGTATACAATAAATGGCATAATAATCAAACTGATTCAGTACTTCTTGAACTCGAGCTAAGTAAGCAGTCAGCCTTCGATCTCTCGCTTGATACTCTCCCCATACTTGACACACAACTAACTGTGAATCACAATAAATTTCCACAGCGATTATTCTCAAATCTTTAGCAAGTTTCAAGCCAGCTAAGAGGGCTTCATATTCAGCTTTATTATTGGTTGCATGAAAATCGAACTTCAGAGCGTAACATATAGATCGGCCTTCGGAAGTTTCAAGTACAACACCAGCACCCGAACACCGGTCGTTTGATGCACCGTCGGTATAAAGCTTCCAGACATATTCGGGAGATTCACTAGTTTCAGGCAAGTCCTCTGGAATGGTAAATTCGACTATAAAATCGGCTAGGACTTGTCCTTGAATGGCTCGTCTTGGAGTGTAAGTGATATCAAACTGGCTCAGTTCGATGTTCCACCTGAGTAACCTACCAGACATCTCAAGCCGCATAAGGACCTGTCGTAACGGCTGGTCGGTGTAAACAACAATGGGATGTGCCTGGAAATACGGTCGGAGTTTTCTTGATGCAATAACAAGGCAATAAGCCAACTTCTCTAATTTCGTATAATTCCTTTGAGCCCCAGTCAATCGCTTGCTGATGTAGTATACTGGCTTCTGTATCATGTCTTCTTCTCGAACTAAGGGAGCGCTGATAGCGTTTTCTGATATCGCCAAGTATATGTACAACTTCTCATGATCAATAGGCTTTGACAGGATAGGTGGTGTGGATAGATGCTGAACTAGTGCTTGGAAAGCACCCTCACACTCCGTGGTCCATTCAAAGTTCCGTTTTCCTTTTCGGATCAGATCGAAGAAGGGAATGCATTTGTCAGTGGACTTTGAAATGAACCTACTCAAAGCTGCTACTTTCCCATTGAGACTTTGGACTTGCTTTGTAGTTTTCGGAGTCGTAATTTTTCTGATTGCCCAAATATTTTCAGGATTAGCTTCGATTCCCCGAGCGTTGACGATAAACCCGAGGAATTTTCCGGACGCAACTCCAAAGTGACATTTCAGTGGGTTGAGCTTCATTCTGTATTCTCGAAGTATGTTGAACATAGTTTCCAAGTCTTTAACATGGTCAGTGGAAAATCATGACTTCACAAGCATGTCGTCTACATATACTTCCATTGTTTTCCCGATTTGATTGGCAAACATCCGATTAACCAATCGTTGATAAGTAGCCCCGGCATTCTTGAGTCCGAATGGCATAACTTTGTAGCAATAAAGTCCCAGATTGGTTACGAAGCTGGTATGTTCTTGATCAGGTAAATGCATCGGTATCTGATTGTAGCCAGAATATGCGTCCATGAAGGATAAGAGCTCATGCCCAGCTGTCGAATCTACTAGCTGATCAATTCTGGGAAGCGGGAAACTGTCTTTGGGACAAGTTTTATTCAGATCAGAATAGTCGACACATGTTCTCCACTTTCCGTTTGGCTTTCGAACGAGCACGGGATTCGACACCCATTCAGGATATAGCGCATCTCGAATGAACCCGTTCGCTTTAAGCTTTTCTACTTCTTCTTTAAGGGCGGCAGATCTCTCTGGATCCATACCATGCCTTTTCTGTTTGATCGGGACATGCCGCGGGTCAATATTCAGAGTGTGGCTCGCGATGTCCGGCGAGATCCCACACATATCAGAATGTGTCCAGGAAAATACGTCAAGATTCGCCCGTAGAAATTCAACCAATTCCTCTTGAGTTTGCTGGCTTAGCCGAGACCCAATCTTTATCATTTTCGAATCATCGTCATCGTCAATTGGGACATCAATCGTCAGTTCGGCCGAGGATGCTTGACTTTCTTTAGATTCTCCTTCGTCTTTAGTTTCTCTTGGGTCAAGATTCCTTTGGAATTGGTTGGGGTGCCCGGGCCTAGGCCCGGGCGTTAATTGTCAATTATCAGCAAAGCGGACGCAGAGAGATTCCTCTACGCCCTTTCCTTTCTCCTTTCGCTGCGCCTTCCGCAGCTCTGCGACATAACAGGCTCTTCCAGCAGCCTGATCCCCCTGAATGATTCCCACTCCATGATCAGTGGGAAACTTTAAAGTCAAACACCATGAGGCAAATGCTGCCCTGAATTCAGCGAGGGCCGGTCGGCCCAGGAAAGCATTATAAGGGGAGTCTATGTCCAAAACAATGAACTATAACATCCGTACTCTCCGACGTTCTCCAACTCCCAACTCTACTGGCAGTTCCACCATTCCAGTGGGTATAGTAGCAATTCCGTTGAAACCATGAATTCGGGATTGACAAGGTTTCAAGTCCATGGCTTCCATTCTCATTTGATCATAAGCTCGCTTAAACAAAATATTCATAGAGCTTCCACTGTCAACTAAGATCCTCTTTATCCAAGCAGGACCTACTTGAGCTGAGATGACCAGTGGATCAATGGTGGGGGCTTCGACTTTATCAGCGTCTCTGTTTCTGAACACAATGTCATCTGTCATCGTCTTCTGTTGCTTGGCCAGAGCCCCTTCATCAAAACTACTATAACACTCGAAGTCTGCATGCCTGATAGAATTGGCATACGACTCCATTTCCTTCCAGCTTCTGTCTGCTGGATGAGGACCACCACTTATTGTATTAATAACCAATCTCCCGCCAGTACGAGCGGGTTCCTCCTGCCTTTCCGGATATGGCGCACGATTCTGATTCGATGGGCCCGCACATCCTGCCTGCGGCGCCCGCACATACTGATCCAACTTTTTCTCACGTATCAACTTCTCAATGAGATCTTACAAATGACGACACTCATTTGTATTATGGCCATAACTTTCGTGGAATCTACAAAACTTCTCTGTTTGGACATGTCTTTCAGTTGACGGCTTTGGGGCAGGTTTCTTATATTGCATGGTGTTACAAGTCTGCAAGTATACATTTTCCAATGACGTGTTCAATGGAGTGTAATTATCGTACGTGGGAGCTCTACGTCGTGGACCACGATTCTGATATCGTTTTTTTCTTTGATTTCCATTATCCCTCTGCTGATTCTGTTTATTTTATACGTTCAACTGAACTTTTCCAGAACTCTCTCCGGACTGTTTAATAGCGATGTTACTCTGGATTCCTTCGATGTTGGGCCCTGCGTCATCCTGCTTCCTAGACTATTTCGCATCCTCACTTCTCAAGAATTGGGCTGCCTTGGAATAGAAACGGTCCAATGATGCAGGTGGCTTCCCAGCTAACCAATTTCCAAACTCGGAATCAGCATTAATCCCCTTAGTCAATGCCATCAGGATAGAGTTATCATTGGGATTGCTTATTTCCACACACGCAGCATGGAATCGCTCCAAGTAACGTCTAAGTGTTTCTCCGGGAGCTTGTGTAACACTAGACAGAGTGTTAACGTCTTTAGGCCTCGCCACGTGCATACAGAATTGTTCAACAAACTTGGTGGCCATCTGGTCAAAGTTAGAGATGGATCATGGTGGCAAACGAGTAAACCACATGGTAGCAATGCCCCCTAGGGAAATAGGGAAACTACGCACTTTACTGCATCATCAGCTCTCGCAGCATTCATTAGCCATTCATACTTCAGGATGTGTTGATTGGGATCAGAACTTCCTTCATAAACTGGCAAAGTTGGCATCCTGAAGTGCCAAGGTGGTTCAGCATACAATATGTCATCGGTGAAAGGAGTATGACTCCGGGAGATTCCCCAGTCGTTGTTAGAGAGACCCTGACTTTCACGGATCATTTGGCGGATCATCGTTGGTATATCCAGCATTCGGATATTAGGAGCTTGTTGTGCCAAGGTGTGGTCGGGTTCCACAGCGCGAGTCTGGACCGGACGCGGTCGACGGTCCGTGCCTCGCCTCCTTGGTTCAACATTTTCTGGGACATAAGGCTCCGGAGTATGATCTCGTTGGCTATGATGAGGATCAGCTTGGTTTCTAGCATCAACTCCTTGTTCGGTAGTGGTGGTAGTAGCAATGTTTCTTGTGACATGGTAAGGAGCAGCACCTCCTTGGGATGAAGGTCCTGTATGATGACTAGTGGATCGTCCAGTTCTGGGTTGTCCAAGATTTGAGGTAGGTTGGTGTCCTGTAGCCTGGGTGTAGCTTACATCCAGCCGTGGGTGTATGGATCGGTGATGACCATCAGATGAGGCTGAACTCTCTATGGAAGAATAAGAACCTTGGTCTCTTCTGGATCTTCTACGCCTTTGGCGATTTAACTGGTTGGTCAGCTCCGTGTTGGCGCGTAGTTGTTCAGTTAGCTGTTGTCGACTCTGGGTTAATTTGTGGAGCAGTATCTGAAACTCTTGTCTGGTAACCGGGCCTGATGGATCCGAAGGTCTGGCGGCATCTTAGTTTGATGGAGGCAATTGCACGGGATTCTGCCTGTCCCGTCCTCCCTGATCAGCAGCTGTAGAGGTAGTTCGTGTACTTACCATGGTGAATTAATGAAAGTCCTCTCCTAGATCTGATGCAGATCTGAATAGAATGGAAGGGCTTCAAAGTTTAAGATTTGGATCTTCTTCTTGGATTTATGCAATCTGGTATCGATAGGAGATCCAAGGAGCTGGAGAAAAATTGGGTTTTCTCAGTGAAAGCACCAAAGTGTTTGTACCAAAATTGGGCACATCACTCTTCGGAAGTTTTTGAAGAGACAAAATGAAGAAGTTAAATGGAAAAGGAGGATTATCTAACAAAAACTCCAAAAATAGATAATGAAAGTAATAAGAACGCACAGAAACACAAGAATTTAGAGTGGTTCGGCGTATTGCCTACATCCACTATGAAGTTGACTGCTTTATTGATGTTTCTTTGTTGATTACAATTGATTTCAGCGTGTTACTGCAGTTAACAATGAATTACAGCAGTGAAATTCATTTATAGCAGCAGCAATGGAGTTTGGATCTGGATCCGGCAGAGTCTGGGCGTTGGAGAATTCGAAGAAGAAGCAAAGCCCTTTTCTGTATGCCCTGGGGCTCTATTTATAGGTGTAGGAGGCTGATATTTCGCCCAGATCTCGGGAGGCTCCCCCTGGCACGTGACTAGGCCTGCGCGCCCAAGCCCGTGAAGTTTCGGCCCGATCCGTGATCGATACAAACGGATTTCGTATCGATCAAGATTGTGTCCGATTGGAGGTGGCTCCATTTGATCGATACGAAGTTGATGTGGCCAGGTAGACTCGAACCCTGTTAGCTATCGATCGATACAAATAACCATGATGTGGATCGATGCGAACAAGTACTTCTCGATGGATACGAAGTAACTGGGTTCGAAGGATACGAACAATGGTTCCTCGATGGATATGAAGTAAGGTCATCTGATGGATACGAACTATAGAAGCCTAATGGATTTGAACAGAGCTCTCCAGGCGATGGATGCGAAGTAGACTCTGGTGATGAATGTGAAGTGGTCACTGGCTGATCGAGTCGAACAGTGGCTTCCTGATGGTTACGAACTCGATCGAGTCGAACAGAGGCTTCCTGATGGATACGAACTCGATCAAGTCGAACAGAGGCTTCCTAATGGATACAAACTCGACCGAGTCGAACATAGGCTTGGTGATGGATACGGAGCTGATCGAGTCGAAGCAAGCTTCCCTGATGGATTCGAACTGATCGATTCGAACAGTGGTTGGTTTCATCCACTTTTTCATCGATCGTAATTTGAGCATACGAACTCGGATTGACTTGAAATTTGGAACGTTGACTCTCATAGCCTCGCTTGTCGTATCATATCAATTTTTGCTCGATCCAGACTCGAACAAAATTCTTCGATTTCCATAGTGAGCCTATGTATAACCGATCTCTAAGACGAACCGTCATTGGTTACTAGTCAATTCCTTGGTGGCACAGCCTTGCCAAAAGGCGGGATAACAGTTTTAGTGATCGACGATGATGATTCCACTCCCCTCCCGACCATTTGCATTTGCTCGAGATGTGTATATAAATGGATGCATTACGTGTATATAGATGGGAAATTTTTTATAAAAAACTATGAGAAAATGAGGAACCGTTTGTTGATTCAATGGTGGAGTTTCAAATTCAACCATTAAGATATAATTTATTTTTACAAATAGAAAATGAATTTCTATCTATAGAATGAGGTATCTATGTATATTTATAGCAGCACTAATTAGCCATGTAAATTAACTTACCTAGATCCACTATTTAAATATGACCTATTATATGTGAGATCTTATCTTACCTAATTAATTAAACCAATTTAACTAATTTGAAATTTGATTCGCTCTTTATTTTCAGTTTTCGTATATGAAAACCCCTTCTCAAAATCATGTTCTAAATTATACCCTTATTTTTATTTGGTAAATAAAATTGTTTTTATTTCGAAAATTAATTTCGAGCATCAATTGAATGTTTCTATGATCAAGACTGATTTTTTTTAAAGTATGCAAATATTTGAAAAGAAATCTACAAATATTTACAAAAAACTCTACAAATATTAGTAGAGTTATATGCAAATATTTACAATCTAGAAACTTCAAATATTTGTAGATTTCTCTACAAATATTTTTAAAGTTTTCCATAAATGTGTATTTTGGGTGTTTTACAAAAGTTTCCTTTAATTGATTTATATCCACATATACTTTGGTCAACCAAATTTCAAAATGAATTTAAAAAAATTCAACTTCAAATAACATATATGTATATATAATATTTATTATATTTAAATTATTATATAGTGAATATTAGGCACGCATCCTTAAAACAGAACTTAATTCAAAGCGGATCCCTGTGAAAAAAATTATACTTTCTACGTCCCTGTTTTTGGTTTCCGCCTATTTTTTCCCCAAATTACCCCTACGCTTCACTGTCGAGCTTCAGTTCTTCTTCTTCAGTTTCTTCTGATCAAATGAAAAACCGAGCCGAGTCTATAAACTATGAGAATCAAGAAATTAAATTGAAGACTCTATAAAATCGAAGGTTTATTTTTCGATTTAAATGAAAAACTACAATTATTTTGAATATTTGCAGAAATAAATGCAATTATTGAGAATAATTGCCGATAACTATGCAGTTATTATGAATAATTGCAGAGACAGATGAGTTTAGAATTGAAATGATTTTACAAGAAAAATTGCTGATAAAAATGCAATTATTTTGAATATTTTCAAAAATAAATGCAATTATTGAGAATAATTGCTAATAAATATGCAACTATTACAAATAATTGCAGAGAAAGATAAATTTAGGATTAAAATGATTTTACATGAATAATTGCTAATAAGAATGTAATTAAGAAAGATGAATTTCGGATTGAAATAATTTTACATGAATAATTGCTGATAAGATGTAATACCCCAAGATTTTGAGGAAAATTCTTTTAAATAAATGATTAAAATTCTGGGGGAAAATCAGAATTATTTTATAGGTGGGATTTTCAGTGGTGCAAGGTTGTGTGCATGTGTGCACGTGCACACTAGTTATGGCACTAAGAGAAAATCCAGAATTCCTGAATAATAAAACAAGGAAGGAAAACATTTAGATAAAATATAAACCTAGACATGAGTATTAAAAATTCTTGAGGATGTGTGTGTATATATATATATATATCTATATATATGACTATGTAAGACTTGTCTGAAAATTAAGGCAGAAGAAAACATTGATTTATAATGAATAAGTGAAATTTTAAATAGGTGTAGAAATGCACATAAGTATGCACATGTTTTCTGCAAATAAATGGTTAAAAATTAAATTAACACCCATAGTTGTATAAATGTATATATATATATATATCCAGATATTATTTGAGCAGAAAATTAATAAAGGAATCACTAAAACAGTAAGAACCAAAGTGCAAGAAAGCAAATGTGCATAGGCAGAAAATAGAAAGTCACACCATTATCATGTTTGAGGTAAGTATAATAAAAATACTTAAAGTTATCACTTTCTGAAAAGAAAGGAAAATAGGCACAATTTAGTCTTGTTTTAAAAATATTGACCGGGACATTAAGGGTTAGGAGGGAGGGAATATGCAATGCCAAATGCATGATTCTGGTCTGGGCTAAAATAGGGATTTTGCATCACCCAAAACCCTAGACAGAACCCTTATTTAAACCAAGAGCCCAATCAGAAAACTGCTCTCTCACTAATTAATTAACCTAAGGAAGAAGAGGAAGATAAGGCTAAAGATTTGAGGGGTTTTCTGGTTTAAGCTTGTGTAAGCATTTAGGTGAGTATCCTCACTCATATACATGGCATTAAGACCTGGGATTAGGCAGCCAAGCTTTTATATGTTATATTTTGCATGTTTTGATTTACAAACTATGTTGGCTGCTGATGGTTACATGGATGCTTGATGATATATGATCTGCTATGATGGATGTGTAACTTTGTTGCTCTGTTTTCATCTCTGTATGATTATACCAAAACCTTAAAGAATATATAATAGAGTATTTGTAACTAGTCTGAATCATGGCTTAAGACAAAGAATGAAAAAGAAAACTATGAGCTGCATATACATTGGTATGGTGCTGAGGCTTGAAATAATTGGTTAAGGGTGCAATGGAGTCTTTCTCTATAATGTGCTGAGCCCTAAACTAAACAGAAACTTACAAGCCTAAAAACTATGTTTAAACAAGATTAAAAATCTGGCTAAACACAGTTGCTTGCAAAATCAAAATAAACCCAATAGAGCCATGCATTTATTCTCAGTTGCAAACATTCTGGTATATGCTTGAATAGGGTGTTTATATGCTAAATAATGTGAGATGTAATGACTGGGGTGTTATACCTCTAGAAAGTAACCTTTAACTTGCTTGCAATATTATGTCTGCAAGGTAACTAGTATGCTTCATGAGTACAGGTGGTATGTACACCTAGCTATCATTGATAGAATGAACATAAATACACTTAGTGATATAACTAAGGATTTTGTGCCAAGAAGGCTGCTGGAATGCTTGTCCTATTTGAAGTAGACAAGTTGGCACATGGCTTGTTTAAGTCCTGAGATCTTTGTGCCATAATGTTAATTAGTTCATGGCAATGTGTCCCTTTGATTCCTTATAGCAGATGAGGCCAGGAATTTATAAGAAGAAGAAAATGGCAACCTTAGTAGTTCCAGATAAAAGTTGTTTTATTGCATATGTTTGCTCTTATGTATTGTACATGATAATACCTGTCAAGTATGCAAAGTATATTTATGCTGTATTCTTAGCTTAATATCATGGATATGTTAGAAATGCTCACACCAGATCATAGATCTGACCCTTATTGCTCATGGCACATGGGGGTGTCTCATTTATAATGGGGCAGCCACTAATGCTTTTGCAGGTTGTGATGGAGCTAAGTAAGCAAGATTAAAAAGATATGGAATAGAGGATGCTAAGATAATTAGAAATAAAAGCTAAAATGTGTTAATTCAAGCATGTATTCCCTGATTAATATGGCTATCTAAATGTATTAAGTAGGAAGAACTTGTAAGAGACATGTGCTATGTTGTTTCTGGTTGTTTCTGATTTGGTATGTACTAAGGATATTGATGTTAAACTGATTTGAAAACCTATTTGCTAAAGTTGTTTTGATTTAGAGGAAAAACCTGGATTTTTAAGTATAATCATTTCATGATGATTTCAGTTAATCCTGAGTTCTTTCAAAAAGAATATAGATATACAGAAAAATAATATTGGGAAAACCCAGAAAAGAATTAAACTGCTATATCTTCAATTTATGATATTGACATAAGTCCAAATGCAAGAAAAAGTGTTTATACCCTGAAGATGTATTTTTGAAAGAGAAGTATGGTTAGGAAGAATGATATATATCTGATCACAAGGTGTCTGATTCATACAAATATATACACATGCTTTTGAAAAGGAAAGGTATCAATGTTTTGTATATAATCTGGGTTGTAAAAATGCAAACAAAAGAATGGCCAGAGTAACCACATGGTTAGGCCATAGGTCAGGCCAAATGTTTCACTTCAGATCAATGAAGCAAGGGAACATTTGAGCTCAGTTTTCTGGAAAATGAACAAAGACACTGACATGTACATGTATATCTGTGTACATGTTGATATTAGGCAAAAATATAGATGTAAATTCTTAAAACAGTTGAAAGAATGGGTTTTAAAAATAGTTATGCAAGAAGAATTGTTTTGTATGTTAGGTTATAGGCAAAAATTAAATATATATGTACAATTATAGGTAGGTATCAGATTTCAGCCATACAGGAGAAAATAAAAAGAAAAACAAAAATTGTGTTTGAACCGACCAGCATAGTACTCGAACTAGTGACCTTGCATGAATAAGTTAGGCGCGTTTCCATTACGCCTAGATGTTGCTTGTGTTCACTTAGGATCCACTTTCTTTTAACCTGAGTTTGATAATATTCAGACTTTAAGACAATCATCTATATTATAAGCTTGCTTCCACTGATTATTGCTTGGTTATTTCTTAATTATAATAACAGTCTAAGGCACATATTTCCAGTGGACACTATTTCTAAAAATCAGGAGACAATAAGTTTTAATTTAAAAAGGGAATTTATCACATTTTTGCAAATTTTAAAAAGGATTTCTACCTATTATCATGCTCTGATTCAAGCAGAATATAACATAGATATCTTCATATATGTATGTTAAAAATGATTTAGAATTAAAACAATATTTCTATATTGTGAAAGATCCTGGATATATTTTTGTTTATTAGAGAAAGAAAATGACCCTGGGAAATATATTTGTAATAGATGATATATCTATATATCATCTCAAAAAAAAAATCACTAATAAAATTAGTGTTGTAAATAGGAGGGTCATTTCATTTGGTATCAGAGCTATGTTTTAATTAACATAGCAAATGTTTGTATGCTTATGTTTATACTAGGTTTGTTTGTATATTTGACTGCTTATAAGTATTCCCTGAATGTATGTATGTGTGTGCATGTGGCATACACAATGATTAAATAGGAAAGATACAATCAATTTAAAAATTAAAGCTAAGTGTTATAAACTAATAAGATGAAATACATATACTTTTAGAAATATGGTAGGAAGAGGGTCTCATCATCAAGGAGGATCTAGCACACCACAAATGCTTGACATGCAGGAATTTGTGAGAGTTTTGAGAGATGGAATTGGGCACAGACCTGAGAACCCACATGAGGAGCTCTCCAAGTTAGTGAAGACTTATACCAACTTGGGAGGCAAGAGCTTTGAAGGAACTGAAAGTGTAATGGAGATTCAAGCATGGCTGAGGACATTAGAGAGGATCTTCACTGATATGCAACTAGATGACCAAAGGAAGAGGCAAGTGGCCTCAAGGCAATTAAAAGGTGCAGCTTTGAGTTGGTGGGAGGTGATCATAGCTGGCCGGAATGAAAATGATATTAATTGGAATCAATTTAAGGAGATGTTAGAGGCAAGGTTTGTTCCAGCCTCAGCAAAAACCACTTTACTTGAGGAGTTCATCAAACTTAGACAGGGGACTATGAATGTCACAGAATACACCCAGAAGTTTGAGGGATTGTCAACCTATGGGGCAATGTTAGTGGCTGATGAAGCATCCAAAAATGATAGATACATCAAGGGATTGAACCCAGGGCTTAGCAGGGCTATACTACCTTATGCTGACAGAACTTTTGATCAAGTGATAGATTTGGCTCTGAAGATTGAGCAGCATGACAAGGAAAGAGATAAGTTCAGGAACTTCAAAAACAATAGTAACAAGAAGAACAAAGGGAAGTACCATCCTTATGATAAGAAGAAAGGAGAGGCAGATGGTAAGAAGGCAGTAGATGCAAAGCCCAATGAAGCCAAAAGAAAAATAGTTTGCAACCATTGTGGGAAAGAAGGCCATATTAAGCCAAGATGCCCAGAGCTTAAAGGGGGAGCTTTCAAATGCTATCTATGTGGGAAGGAAGGGCATATGAAAAGAAATTGCCCAGAATACAAGCAACAAGGGAAAGTGGCAAACCTGGAAGGTAGGGGCAAGGCCATAAGTGAGGCTAATGCTGAAAACCATGGTCAAGTGGAAGGTACACTATTTATTTGTACCATACCTTTAGCTGTAATATATGATACCGGGGCAACCCACTCACTCATTTCCCATGAAATAGTTAAAAGGTTGAAAATGAACTGCAATTTGGCTGAAATACCTCTGTTAATACAAAGCCCTTTAGGAAGTTCTAGTGTATTAGATATGATCTGTGTGGATGTGAATTTGAACATAGGAGGAAACACATTTGTTTCCAATTTGTATGTTCTAAATTTCCCAAATATAGGAGTCATATTAGGGGCAGATTGGCTAAGACAATTCAAAGCCATAATTGACCTAGATGCATCCACCATTTCACTACAAAATTCTAAAGGCCAAAGGGTTACAATTCTATGTGAACCTATCAAAGAAAACAGTCTAAATCATTTAATTGAATTAGAGAATAACCCCAAGGAAATAGCTATTAATGAAATCCCCATAGTTAAAGAATACTTGGATGTATTTGGGGAAGTAAAAGGTGTCTCACACCATAGACCTGTTGAATTCCAGATTAACCTTATGCCTGGGGCTAGCCCAGTTATCAAAAAGCCTACAAGGATGGGGCCAAGTGAATTAAAGGAGCTAAAGAACCAGCTGGAAGAATTAGAAGCCAAGGGGTTTATAAGGCCAAGTAATTCATGCTGGGGTGCTCCTGTAGTATTTGTTAAAAAGCATGATGGTACTTTAAGAATGTGTATAGATTACAGAGAATTAAACAAAGTAACCATCAAAAACAAATACCCATTACCCAGGATAGATGATCTCTTTGATCAACTCAGTGGAGCTAAAGTGTTTTCTAGGCTAGACCTGGCATCTGGGTTTCATCAGATGAAGGTTGAGGAATCAAGTGTTAAATATACAGCATTCAACACAAGATATGGATTGTATGAGTTTCTGGTTATGCCATTTGGGCTAACAAATGCCCCTTCTTACTTTGTAGACCTAATGAATAGGATATTCAGAGATTACTTAGACAAGTTTGTTCTGATTTTTATAGATGATATTCTAATCTACTCTAAAACAATAGAGGAACATGAGAACCACTTACATTTGGTCTTATCTAGATTAAGAGAAAAAGATTTGAAAGCAAAGTTCTCTAAGTGTGTGTTCTGGCAAGAGGAAGTACACTTTCTTGGACATGTTGTCTCTGCTAGAGGAATTTCTGTAAACCCCAATAAGATAGTAGCAATCCAAGCATGGAAGAAGCCTAACAATGTTAGTGAAGTTAGGTCATTCATGGGGATGGCAGGATACTATAGGAGGTTCATACAAGGATTTTCTAAAATAGCAATGCCACTCACTAACCTGACTAGAAAGAACCAAAAGTTTATATGGACTGATAAGTGTGAACAAGCTTTCACCCAGATCAAGGAGGCTTTGGTAAAATCACCAGTGTTGAGAGTACCAGAAGGCAATGAGGGATTGGTTGTATATACAGATGCATGTGGGTCAGGGCTAGGGGCTGTGTTGATGCAGCAAGATCAGATCATAGCCTATGCATCTAGACAACTAAAACCCCATGAAACTAGATATGCAACTCATGATCTTGAGTTGGCAGCAGTAGTATATGCCTTAAAGCTCTGGAGGCATTATTTATTGGGTGCAAAGTTCATTTTATACACTGATCACAAGGCCTTAAAGTATCTCTTTTCACAAAAAGATTTAAATATGAGACAACACAGATGGGTTGAATTTCTTGCTGCTTATGACTTAGATATACTTTATACACCAGGCAAGGCTAATAAAGTGGCAGATGCATTGAGTAGGCAGCATGCAAAAATGGCCATGTTAATGATGGAGGAGTTTAGAGATTTGACCATACTCACTGATTTGGAAATAGATGAGAGCAGTGGGATAAGTATGGAGATAATTGAGGAAGAAAAGAGTAAAGGAAGGTTAAGTTTAATTACTTTACAATCAAATTTGGCCTTGAAGGTGGCAAAAATGCAAGAAGAAGATCAAGACTTAGCAGAAAAGAGGTCTCTCCTATTAAAGAAGGAGGAAGTGAAGGATTATCACATAGATGAAAAAGGATACTTAAGGTACAAGGGAAGGATATGTGTCCCAAACATCATAGAATTGAAAGAAGAAATCCTTAATGAGTACCATAGGAGCAAATATTCCATACATCCAGGCAGCACCAAGATGTACCAAAACTTGAAAAGGGACTATTGGTGGAAGGGAATGAAGTCTGATGTAGCCAGATATGTTGCTAAGTGCATGGTTTGTCAACAAATAAAAGCTGAGACCCAAAGACCTTCAGGGTTGTTGCAGCCACTTAGCATACCACAGTGGAAGTGGGAAGACATATCTATGGATTTCATAGATGGTCTTCCTAGATCCAAGAGGGGAAATACAAGTATTTGGGTGATTGTAGATAGGCTGACTAAAGTAGCCCACTTCATACCAGTGAAAGCAGACAGAAATGCACCTAGGTTAGCCCAAACTTTTATGAGAGAAGTGGTAAAACTGCATGGTGTTCCTAAAACTATAGTGAGTGATAGGGATACAATCTTCACTTCAAGATTCTGGAAGAGCTTCCAAGAAGCTATGGGGAGTGAATTGTGCCTAAGCACTGCTTATCACCCCCAATCAAATGGGCAAACAGAAGTGGTAAACAAGATTTTAGAGGATTTGCTTAGGGCATGTGTGTTAGACTTTGGAGGAAATTGGGAGGACCACCTCCATTTGGCTGAGTT
Source organism: Allium fistulosum (assembly GCA_030737815.1). Classification (NCBI taxonomy): domain Eukaryota; kingdom Viridiplantae; phylum Streptophyta; class Magnoliopsida; order Asparagales; family Amaryllidaceae; genus Allium; species Allium fistulosum. Next base: position 643,698,361 of record CM060901.1, read on the forward strand.
CACATACAATAATAGCCACCAAAGTACAATTGGAATGGCACCCTTTGAAGCCCTATATGGGAAGCCATGTCTATCACCTATGTGTTGGGCTGAGGCAGGAGAGAAAGCTATCCTAGGGCCAGAATATGTCAAAGACATCACAGAGAAAATAGAACTGGTGAGAAAGAGGATGGCAGTAGCTCAAGATAGGCAAAAGAAGTATGCTGATGCAAAGAGGAAGTCAGTGGAATTCAAAGTAGGTGATTATGTCTTCATTAAGGTTTCACCAATGAAGAAAGTCTTGAGATTTGGCAAGCAGGGGAAACTCAGACCCAGATATGTTGGACCATACAAGATTTTGGAGAGGATAGGCTCACTAGCCTATAAGCTGGAGCTTCCAGAGAAGATGAGTGCAATGCACAATGTGTTTCATGTGTCACAACTAAGGAGATGGGTACATGACAAGGAGGAAATCTTAGAAAAGCCTACTGAAGTTCAGATTAATCCAGATTTAATCTATGAAAAAGAGCCAGTGGGAATTGTGGCAAGGGAGGAAAAGAAATTAAGAAACAAGACATTGAAGCTTGTAAAAATTCAATGGAGTATAGATCCTAGTGATTGTACTTGGGAGCTAGAGGATAAAATCAGGATGGATTACCCTAGGCTCTTTGCAAATTTGAAAGGTAAATTCTTAGATTACTAAGAAAGTTTGATATGTATGATAGACAGTGACTATCTGAATTGCTCATGCATATTTGAATAATTTTCCTAAGAAAGTAGGAGTACCCAAAGAATATGTTGTAAATTGTGAGGGCACAATTCCTAAAAGAAGGGGTGATTGTAATACCCCAAGATTTTGAGGAAAATTCTTTTAAATAAATGATTAAAATTCTGGGGGAAAATCAGAATTATTTTATAGGTGGGATTTTCAGTGGTGCAAGGTTGTGTGCATGTGTGCACGTGCACACTAGTTATGGCACTAAGAGAAAATCCAGAATTCCTGAATAATAAAACAAGGAAGGAAAACATTTAGATAAAATATAAACCTAGACATGAGTATTAAAAATTCTTGAGGATGTGTGTGTATATATATATATATATATATCTATATATATGCCTATGTAAGACTTGTCTGAAAATTAAGGCAGAAGAAAACATTGATTTATAATGAATAAGTGAAATTTTAAATAGGTGTAGAAATGCACATAAGTATGCACATGTTTTCTGCAAATAAATGGTTAAAAATTAAATTAACACCCATAGTTGTATAAATGTATATATATATATATATCCAGATATTATTTGAGCAGAAAATTAATAAAGGAATCACTAAAACAGTAAGAACCAAAGTGCAAGAAAGCAAATGTGCATAGGCAGAAAATAGAAAGTCACACCATTATCATGTTTGAGGTAAGTATAATAAAAATACTTAAAGTTATCACTTTCTGAAAAGAAAGGAAAATAGGCACAATTTAGTCTTGTTTTAAAAATATTGACCGGGACATTAAGGGTTAGGAGGGAGGGAATATGCAATGCCAAATGCATGATTCTGGTCTGGGCTAAAATAGGGATTTTGCATCACCCAAAACCCTAGACAGAACCCTTATTTAAACCAAGAGCCCAATCAGAAAACTGCTCTCTCACTAATTAATTAACCTAAGGAAGAAGAGGAAGATAAGGCTAAAGATTTGAGGGGTTTTCTGGTTTAAGCTTGTGTAAGCATTTAGGTGAGTATCCTCACTCATATACATGGCATTAAGACCTGGGATTAGGCAGCCAAGCTTTTATATGTTATATTTTGCATGTTTTGATTTACAAACTATGTTGGCTGCTGATGGTTACATGGATGCTTGATGATATATGATCTGCTATGATGGATGTGTAACTTTGTTGCTCTGTTTTCATCTCTGTATGATTATACCAAAACCTTAAAGAATATATAATAGAGTATTTGTAACTAGTCTGAATCATGGCTTAAGACAAAGAATGAAAAAGAAAACTATGAGCTGCATATACATTGGTATGGTGCTGAGGCTTGAAATAATTGGTTAAGGGTGCAATGGAGTCTTTCTCTATAATGTGCTGAGCCCTAAACTAAACAGAAACTTACAAGCCTAAAAACTATGTTTAAACAAGATTAAAAATCTGGCTAAACACAGTTGCTTGCAAAATCAAAATAAACCCAATAGAGCCATGCATTTATTCTCAGTTGCAAACATTCTGGTATATGCTTGAATAGGGTGTTTATATGCTAAATAATGTGAGATGTAATGACTGGGGTGTTATACCTCTAGAAAGTAACCTTTAACTTGCTTGCAATATTATGTCTGCAAGGTAACTAGTATGCTTCATGAGTACAGGTGGTATGTACACCTAGCTATCATTGATAGAATGAACATAAATACACTTAGTGATATAACTAAGGATTTTGTGCCAAGAAGGCTGCTGGAATGCTTGTCCTATTTGAAGTAGACAAGTTGGCACATGGCTTGTTTAAGTCCTGAGATCTTTGTGCCATAATGTTAATTAGTTCATGGCAATGTGTCCCTTTGATTCCTTATAGCAGATGAGGCCAGGAATTTATAAGAAGAAGAAAATGGCAACCTTAGTAGTTCCAGATAAAAGTTGTTTTATTGCATATGTTTGCTCTTATGTATTGTACATGATAATACCTGTCAAGTATGCAAAGTATATTTATGCTGTATTCTTAGCTTAATATCATGGATATGTTAGAAATGCTCACACCAGATCATAGATCTGACCCTTATTGCTCATGGCACATGGGGGTGTCTCATTTATAATGGGGCAGCCACTAATGCTTTTGCAGGTTGTGATGGAGCTAAGTAAGCAAGATTAAAAAGATATGGAATAGAGGATGCTAAGATAATTAGAAATAAAAGCTAAAATGTGTTAATTCAAGCATGTATTCCCTGATTAATATGGCTATCTAAATGTATTAAGTAGGAAGAACTTGTAAGAGACATGTGCTATGTTGTTTCTGGTTGTTTCTGATTTGGTATGTACTAAGGATATTGATGTTAAACTGATTTGAAAACCTATTTGCTAAAGTTGTTTTGATTTAGAGGAAAAACCTGGATTTTTAAGTATAATCATTTCATGATGATTTCAGTTAATCCTGAGTTCTTTCAAAAAGAATATAGATATACAGAAAAATAATATTGGGAAAACCCAGAAAAGAATTAAACTGCTATATCTTCAATTTATGATATTGACATAAGTCCAAATGCAAGAAAAAGTGTTTATACCCTGAAGATGTATTTTTGAAAGAGAAGTATGGTTAGGAAGAATGATATATATCTGATCACAAGGTGTCTGATTCATACAAATATATACACATGCTTTTGAAAAGGAAAGGTATCAATGTTTTGTATATAATCTGGGTTGTAAAAATGCAAACAAAAGAATGGCCAGAGTAACCACATGGTTAGGCCATAGGTCAGGCCAAATGTTTCACTTCAGATCAATGAAGCAAGGGAACATTTGAGCTCAGTTTTCTGGAAAATGAACAAAGACACTGACATGTACATGTATATCTGTGTACATGTTGATATTAGGCAAAAATATAGATGTAAATTCTTAAAACAGTTGAAAGAATGGGTTTTAAAAATAGTTATGCAAGAAGAATTGTTTTGTATGTTAGGTTATAGGCAAAAATTAAATATATATGTACAATTATAGGTAGGTATCAGATTTCAGCCATACAGGAGAAAATAAAAAGAAAAACAAAAATTGTGTTTGAACCGACCAGCATAGTACTCGAACTAGTGACCTTGCATGAATAAGTTAGGCGCGTTTCCATTACGCCTAGATGTTGCTTGTGTTCACTTAGGATCCACTTTCTTTTAACCTGAGTTTGATAATATTCAGACTTTAAGACAATCATCTATATTATAAGCTTGCTTCCACTGATTATTGCTTGGTTATTTCTTAATTATAATAACAGTCTAAGGCACATATTTCCAGTGGACACTATTTCTAAAAATCAGGAGACAATAAGTTTTAATTTAAAAAGGGAATTTATCACATTTTTGCAAATTTTAAAAAGGATTTCTACCTATTATCATGCTCTGATTCAAGCAGAATATAACATAGATATCTTCATATATGTATGTTAAAAATGATTTAGAATTAAAACAATATTTATATATTGTGAAAGATCCTGGATATATTTTTGTTTATTAGAGAAAGAAAATGACCCTGGGAAATATATTTGTAATAGATGATATATCTATATATCATCTCAAAAAAAAAAAATCACTAATAAAATTAGTGTTGTAAATAGGAGGGTCATTTCATAAGAATGCAACTATTTTGAATATTTGCAGAAATAAATGCAATTGTTTGAGAATAATTGCTGAAAACTATGCAATTATTATGAATAATTGCAGAGAAAGATGAATTTAGTATTGAAATGATTTTACAAGAAAAATTGCTAATAAGAATGCAATTATTCTGAATATTTGCAGAAATAAATGCAATTGTTTGAGAATAATTGCTGAAAACTATGCAATTATTATGAATAATTGCAGAGAAAGATGAATTTAGGATTGAAATGATTTTACAAGAAAAATTGCTGATAAGAATGCAATTATTCTGAATATTTGCAGAAATAAATGCAATTGTTTGAGAATAATTGCTGAAAACTATGCAATTATTATGAATAATTGCAGAGAAAGATGAATTTAGGATTGAAATGATTTTACAAGAAAAATTGCTGATAAGAATGTAATTAAGAAAGATGAATTTCGGATTGAAATAATTTTACATGAATAATTGCTGATAAGAATGCAATTATTTTGAATATTTGCAGAAATAATGCAATTATTGAGAATAATTGCCGATAACTATGCAGTTATTATGAATAATTGCAGAGATAGATGAGTTTAGAATTGAAATGATTTTACATGAATTTAGAATTGAAATGATTACATGAACAATTGCTGATAAGAATGCAATTATTCTGAATGTTTGCAGAAATAAATGCAGTTATTGTGAATAATTGCTGATAACTATGCAATTATTATGAATAATTGCAGAGAAAGATGAATTTAGGATTGAAATGATTTTACATGAATAATTGCTGATAAGAATGTAATTAATCAGAATAATTGCAGAAATAAATGCAATTATTGAGAATAATTGTTGATAACTATGCAAATATTATGAATAATTGTAAAGAATGATGAATTTAATCTTCATAATTGAACTAAAATTCTTTATTTTGTTATTTATAGTTATAAATGTCTAGTTTTGTATTGAAATGCTTTTATATGAATAGTTGCCGATGAGCATGCAATTAATCGGAATATTTACAGACATACATGCAATTATTAAAGATAATTGCAGATTTATATGCAATATTTGCAAACAATTCAGCAATTATATGCAATAATTGATGACATGCCTGCAAGTATACGCAATAGTTGCAGACAATTCAGCAAGTATATGCAATAGCTGTTGGCATTTGAAGAAAAATCGATAATGTTTAAAATTTGCAGAATTCTCCGCAAATATATGGAATAATTGCACTCTTACCTTAAATATGTTTTTTTGGTATCAACAATGGATCTCATTTTAAAGATCATCAAATTTGTGATTTTTTGGTGACAACGGTATGCTGATCTGATTTTTCTACATAAAGTTATACGCGTTTGAAATGTTAAAAACGTAAAGGGTATTTTGGTCTTTCTGCGCGCGCGAATTTGAAAACAGGGACCGAAAATGTAAGTTAAGTTTGGCAAGGATTTTTTCTCTATTTTGAAACTTATCAGGGATGTGAGCCAAACTATCCCTAGAATATTTTACCAATATAGGAAAATATCACTAAGACACCCTGATAGTCATAATCGAGTGATATTCCCAGTAGAGAATACTAACCAGAGTGTTCGTGCTTTACTTAATACTATGGAGGTAGGAAATGAGTTAAGTCAGGTTCGGGTAGTAAGATAGTTTGCAAATGTCTTTGAGCCAGTCACTGGACTACCACCGAAAAGAGCTATTGAGTTTAGAATAGATCTTGTGCCAGGAGTTGAACCTGTAGGTAGACCACCTAGCAGGATGACACTGACCGAGATGAAGGAATTGAATGTGCAGCCAGTGGATCTAGAAGGAAGGAGTTTTATTAGACCAAGCAGCTCGCCTTGGGGAGCGGCCGCAATGTTTGTGAAGAAACCAGATGGGTCGTTAAGGATGTGTATCGACTATCGTAGGTTGAACGAAAGGACGATTAAGAATAAGTATCCTTTGCCAATAATAGATGATCCGTTTGATCAGTTGAATGAAGCTAGAGTGTTTTCCTAGTTGGACTTGGCGACAGGTTTCCATTAGTTAAGATTGGAGGAGGATAGTCTTCCTTTGACAGCATTTCGAACTAGGTATGGTTCATATGAGTGGTTGGTGATGACCATTCAGATTAACGAATGCACCTGCTTTCTTCGTGGATTTGATGAATCGAGTTTTCTAAGAGTATTTGGATAGGTTTGTGCTGGTGTTTATAGATGACATTCTAGTATACTCTAAGGATGAGAGAGAGGGAGCATGGAGTTCATCTTAGCGTGGTACTTGAGACGCTGAGGCAGAATCAGCTAAAGGCGAAGTTTACCAAGTTTCATTTCTAGAAGAAAGAGGTTAAATTTCTTGGTCATGTGTGTTAGTCCATGAGTTGATGGTTTTGATGACAACAACCTTAGAATAAGATTATAAAATATAAATACTAACATTATAGTTTAGATATATATGTATATGCAGGATTTAACCATGCATGTATCAAGATCGAAGACTGTACAATATAGAGATTCAAGATATCAAGATTGAAAATATCAAGATTATCAAGAGTTCAAGATTTCAAGATAAGTATTGAGTCTAGAATTATGTTAAAACTTCATAATAGCACTGAAATCTTCACTCCATTTTTCTTTTGGGATGGAACCCATTTCTACCTTTTTAGTGGCTTACAAACCCACGACAAGTAGCTTACAAACCTACGACAAGTGGCTTACAAACCCACGAACATCCTGGTTTTGTACAAGTTCTCGAGTCCTGATGTGATGAGATATTCTGCAGGAAGAAGCTTGCAAAACTACTTCAAAATGATTTTCAAAACTACTTCAGAATGATTTTCAAAACTGCTTTTCAATATGTTTTAGCCTTAAAAATTATCTTTTCAAATGATTTTCAAAAAGATGTTTTAGCCTTAAAATATTCTTTGTTTTTGTTTTTAATAAACTCTTGTTTTAAACTTCGTTTGTTTTAAACTATCTTTTAATTATAATATATTTATACTTAGATTTAAATATAAAATTATAGTAAAATTTTATATATATTATTCTCTATATTTATCTATGTATTTTATCTATAGTCAAGTATATTTATAAAGTTTAAATAGCTTTTAATATAAGATAAAGGTTATTTTCAAAGAAAATCAAATCATCAAAAAATGCTTTGGGATGTCGACATGCCCTAGTACCCCATGTCGACATAGTGACAGTTAGATTCAAAAATTTGAATTTCAAAAGAAGTGTTTATTCGCCATAACCTTTCACGAATGGACATGGCTGTTGTTCTTCTATAAATAGGGGTTAGTTTCAACGAATTTGAATATAGATTTTTTGGTTTTTCACTTCTCTTCTTCTTCCACATTTTCTTATTCAAAATTCTATCATCACTATGCCGAAATCAACATTGAATCTAACTAGATAATGGTTTGATTCTCTGTCACTATCTCATCAAGATCCTCAGTGCTATTCAGAGTTATAGGCTTTCTTTGTAATCAATAGAGTAAAAGGTGTGATTGTAGCCTTGGAAATCAATCAAGTGAGAAAAGGTGTGATTGTAGCCTTGAGAAATCAATTGGGTAACTTGTTGCCCGGAAATCAAGTATCTCTACCCAGAGGATTGTGATTCTGGAGGGTGTACCTCGTGGCCTTGAAATCGAGGGTGTAATTGTTGAATTGCTTTTGAAAGGAAATCCGTACTTAGTTGTGCGGGACTGGATGTAGGGTAACTCCGAACCAGTATAAAATCCGGTGTGTTCTTTCCTTTACTGCATTTACTTTATTTATGTATCTGTGTTTGTTTCTGTGATTATATCTATGTCTGAATATTGCATACATTTGTGTTCAAATTAACATAAACTCAAAAATATTTAGTAATTTCTTATAAACACTATTCACCCCCCCTCTAGTGTTATTCCTAGCCTTAAGATCTGTAATCTGCATTCCTCACATTTGGTATCAGAGCACGGTTTTCAAAAGTTTCATAATCTGAATTTTGAAAAGTTTTCTAAATGGCTACCAACACTGGTACTGTTTCTAACACTAGTTCATTTGTAGAAGGTCGGTCTACTGTCAGACCACCACTTTTTAATGGCAGTAACTATGCATATTGGGCATGTAGGATGAAAATATACTTACAATCTGTAGGATTAGATACTTGGAATATCACACAAACTGAATATTCTGAACCCACAACTAATTTTGCACAGTGGACCGCTGAGCAAAAGAGTGTTGCATAAAATAATTCTAAAGCAATGAATATTCTGTTTCGTTCACTTGATAGGAATGAATTTAATAGAATGTCAGTTTGTAAGTCTGCATATGAAATTTGGAAAACTTTGCAAGTTACTCATGAAGGAACAAGCAAAGTTAAACAGACCAAAATTTCCATGCTTACAAATCAGTTTCAGTTATTTAAAATGAATACTAATGAGTCTATTTCAGATATGTATAGTCGATTTCAGGATATTGTGCATTCTTTAATATCCTTGGGAAAGGAATTTTCGGAAGAAGATCAAGTCAGAAAAATATTAAATTCTCTCACTCCAGAATGGGATCAAAAGACACTTGCAATTGAAGAGGCAAATGACATCAGTACCTTAAAGATAGAAGAATTGTTTGGAAATCTAATGTCGTTTGAAGTCCAAATGATTGGGAGAAGAGAAAGCAAAGCATCTGAAAAGAAATCAATGGCATTCAATGCATTAACCGACGGATCAGACTCAAACAGTGATAATGATGAAGAGATAGCATTTATGACCAGGAATTTTCGGAAATTTCTGAAATACAGAAAGATGAATAATCTCAAGAGAAACAACTATAAGAATTCTGGAAATCAGAATGCAGTGCCAAACAATGTCAAATGTTTCAACTGTGATGAACTAGACCATATGAAAAGAGACTGTCTATATCCAGAAAGGCAGAATCCTTCTATAAACAATGATTCAGTAAAGAAACGGAAGCGTGCATTTACTGCTACTCTAGATGACTCAGACTCGTCCTCAAGCGATGATTATCAGAAGACAGATAATTCAACTTTGTGTTTCACGGCAGTTCACGACTTCAACGAATTCAAGGAAACGGACTCAGAAAAAGGTACACATTTACAATACAATTGATTGAAATTGCATGCTTAGAATTAGATGATTGATTGCTTGATTGATTGATTTTGAATTGGTGTGTTGATTGAATTTTAAATTTATTTTTTATAATTTTATTATTATTATAATTTTATTATTTTATTATTATTTTATTTTTATAATATAATAATATTTTCTGGAATATACTATAATTCTAATAATATTCCAGATATATATATATAGACATTAAAATAATAAGTATATATATATTAGAATACTTAGGAAAAATAAATCATAGAAATTCACAGGCATATGTCGACATGGTCCCTACCCTGATGTCGACATAAGTATTAGAATTTGAAATTCAAAATTTGAATTCAAATGGTTAAATTTCCCTCCACCTTTTCACTTCATTCAGTACTCTGAAAAGGCATCTTTTGACCAGAGAACATGTCTTTCAAAAATCTATTTATTCACTATCTTTTATCACAACTTTTCACTTTTATTTTCAAATTCAAACTCTCTCTTCAAAACTTCAAGCTCTCTACTCTCTACTTTAATGGCTTCTTCAAGCAACCCCTCCACCATGAGACTTTCCAGAAACTTGAAAGAGCAACTCCTCAATAATCCGAAGGCCATAAAAGCATACATCAATTATGCTAATTATGGAAAAGTCCATCCCGGAAAGTTTGCTATTTTTCAAGATTTTGCTTCTGATGAAATTGATACTCGTTTTGCAAACAATCAAATTCTTAGTCTTGTTGATTCTTCTCAAAATGATTTTGTTTGTTACCCAAATCTTGTTAAAATTTTCTATGCAAATCTCAATCGAGAATTTTATAAAGGAAATGATAATGAAATTTGGAGTAGTGTCAAAGGCACTAAAATTGTTTTGAATTGTGATCTTTTGGGTACCATTCTCAATTGCAAAAGCATGAGAATGGATCTTTCTAGTTTTCAAATCGATGAACATGATCGTGAGACATTTCATCATATTTTTGAAAGAGATGAAAACTTTGAATTTAAAAACCGAAACTTTAGTCCTAAAGCAAGAATTGTCAATCTTCTTTTACAACATACTTTGACCCCAAGATCGGGAAATTTTAACAATCCTACTTCAAAAGTGTGCAAAGCACTTTTTGCTATTTTCGGAAATTATGATATCAATTGGGCGCAAGTTATTTTGGATGAACTTCGTCCTAAAAATTTTGAAATGGGAGAAAACACTTTATATCATGGAATTTACCTTACTCGGATTTTCAACTATTTTGGAGTAAATTTCAAAGGAGAAGAATTTATTTCAAGAAAAGTTTTTAATATCTCAAACATTTCTCTCATGAAAATCCCATATGTTTTTCAACCTTATGAGACTCTTGCCGAAAAGGAAGAGCGTTTGGCTCATGAAGAAATAGAAGAGAAGGAAGAGGAAGAAGAAGAAAAAGGGGATGAAATAGAAATAGAAGAAGAAGAAGAAGGTGAAACATCCCTAGAAAGTATTGATTATCCCTCTAATCCTACCAACAAAACCCTTTCCAAAAACCAAAAGATTATTGTTGAGAATCAACGGGTTCTTAAAAGACCCGTTAGTAAGAAGTTGGACAAAATATCATCCAAGATGAACAAGTTTTTCTCCAAAGTCAGCAAGAAACTTGGATTATCTTCATCTTCATCATCCTCTAACTAGTTCTATATTTTCGTATCATGTCGAATTAGTTTAAGTTTGTTTTAATTTGAGTGTTTATGTAGTTCTTTATGGTTAATCATTGTATTATCCTATTATGCAATGAAATTGATTTCCTTTTCTGTTATCTAGCTTATCTTATCTCATGAATAAATGTTAGTATATTATATATATATATATATACACAATTATTCACAAAATCAAAAAGGTCATCAAAATTCACTGGACCATGTCGACATCCCCCCTTTTGACCATGTCGACATGTACTGGTCAGAAATGACACTTCATTTTGAATTTGAAATTTGAATAACTACCATATGTCTATTCATTTCAAACGAATTTCTACACCTATATATACCCATTTCTTTCAGAATTCATTACTGAATATTATTTCTTATCTATTTTATCTCTCATTCTTCTCACAATTTCAAAAATGGCTAATCCAATTCATAACTTATCCGAGAATCTTAAAGAAACTCTTAATTCATTCAAGAATATTCTCTCGTTCATTCTTCGTAACCAACGACACTTAGAATTGAGTCAAATGCAGATGATCAAGGAGCAAGAAAGGCATTTCGAGGCAATTCGATGGATGATTTCTTCCCTGCACAAGGATGATAACGAAGCACATCCTCCTGTCTCTCTCACAAATGACAATGAAAATTGGGATGCCATCAAAGCAGACCCTATTTTCGGAGAAGAAGGATGGGTGGAAGTTCCTCGTAACGTTTAATTTGATTACTTTGTTTGAATTGATTGCTTTGATTGAAATTGTTTGTTTTGATTGATTTGATTGACACTTGGTGTGGATTGATGAATGTATAAATATACATCACTACGCCATAAATGACCTTCTGCAACATTTTTGCAAGGTGTTGCCAGCTAAAATGTTGCGATAGCTATAAAATTTTGGTCCTACTGCAACGTTGTATTTTTAGTGTTACCTTAGCCATAAAAATGTGTTGCTCTAGCTAAACAAGTGTAACACGATGCAACATTTTTATATAGTGTTGCCATAGATGTTTTCAGATTAAAAAATTAATAAAATTAGCAATCCGCGTGAATACGATCCAACGGTCTACATTTAATCTGATTGTTAACATGGATCACCGCTACATTTTGCCCTAAATTTTCGTTTTCCCGCTTTACTGTTCATACCATTTCGTTCTCACCCCCAATTTCCAAATCCAAATCCCCAATTTCCAAATCCCTAATTTCTAAATCATATTTTCGTTCCCATTTCGTTCTCACCCTCAATTTCGCTGCTGTTGCCTACATGTCGATACGCAACCTCTCCCAAATCCTACCAACCGCAGCCCCCAACAAAACTCCACTACCCCACCGCCGTTTCTACAGCCTGATTCCGATGGTCATCGAGCACACATCCCATGGCCAGCGTGCCTGCGATATCTTTTCCTGGCTTCTCAAAGAGCGCGTCATCTACCTTAACGGACCCATCGAGGAGGATACGTCGGCGATAGTTGTGGCTCAGCCGCTGTTCCTCGAATCTGGTGGTTTCGTGACAGCAGGGTTGGCAATTTATGATACTTCGACCAGATCTGATGCTTGAATCTTTCTCGCCAATGTTCAGAAGAAGTTCGATTCTGATGAAGCTTTGCTCGATTGCTTCAAAAAGTACCATTTTCGGATTCAAGGAAGATGTCAAACGCAGATTTCTTGTTTGAGAGAATGCCGCTTAAATTTTCAAATTGGCCAGCAATCATAAAACCAGTTTCAATTCCTTGATTGATTGCTCGAATTGCTTTGACTTCGTCGTCGGGTGCGATGTGATATTATTTGGTATGTTTTATGCCTTCTGGTTTACTTGATTGTTCTCGATTTTGGTTACACTCGCATGCTTTTGCCGATGATGAATTGGGATTTATTTATAGGCTTTATTTCCTATAATCTCGGGTTTAATCTTTCTGTTGGACTTTGATAAATCTGGTATGTTGGATTGCGATGATGTATTGGTATGTTGGATTGCGATGATGTATTGGTATGTTGGATTGCGATGATGTATGGTCTGAGCTTGTTAGCTCCTTTCTGCTGCATTTGTTAAACCAGAACATGAACTGGTGCTCCAAGTCCTTTGTATATCATATTACTGCCTATGTTTCCCTTGTACATGCCTGATGCATTCACTGTTTTTGCTTGATGGGCTGCCTATGTGTACTGCTGTGTTCTTGCACTGGCTTGTCTATATTTTGCTGAACCTGGTTCTTGTTTGTTTTGTTGGTTGCTTGGCCCTAAGTTGAATCCAGTCGATGACTCGGGTTTGACCTTGTGCCGTGTCCTTGTATCCATGTGTTGCATTCATGTTTGGCTTATGCACTTATGAAAAGAAACAACCCAAATACCTGAGGCAAATATTATAACAAAAATATTTTCATTTTCTGTTTGAGTTAAATATTATTTTCCAGATTACTGCTTTTGAATTATATGTGACAGGTATTGAAGACTGGACAGCTGGATACAAGCTTGAAGACAGAGTCAAATCAAATGTGCATGAGTGTATGAATGCATGAGCTGAAGACAGGTCGATCCCCGCCGGGACTGCGGTGCCCCGGACCCCCGCCGGCGCTGCGCCCGGACCCGCTTCTCGGCTCGCCTTCGGCTCGGCACTCGGCTCGCCTTCGGCTCGGCATATATTTGTCAGTGTCGATGTATGTATAAATTGAAACTGTATATGTAATGAGTGAACTGAGTGATGTAGTGAGGAATATCTGTATATGTGAATATCGGTGTTATATATCATTGAATTGTAAAATAGTGGAGTCAGGAATTTGTACTATTTCAAATGTTGAAATAAAATATTTATTTAAATAAATTACTGTTTAAATATCAAATTCTGTGTAATAGCATTTTATTAAATAAATATTTATTTTTATTAAAAAATCAAATATGCTCTACATTGTGGGCCCCACAAATTCAAAAAGTTCATATCTATAGCAACATTTTGGAATGTTGCTACAGATACCTATGGGTGTTGCCATAGACCCAAATAGGGTTCTATTGCAACAATATTACTTATGTTGCCTTAGATAGTCAAAATGTTGCCTTTGAGGTCTAAGGCAACGGCAAAAATTGCATCACCCTAAAAGTGTTGCCATAGACCTATGGCAACATTTTTCGGGCCTGAGCCAACATTTTTTTTGTGTTGCAGTAGGCCATTTATGGCGTAGTGCATTGATATATTTATAATCATTGATTGAATATCATGTCTATAAGTATAGTTATTTCTTAATATACTCTATTATATAGTTTATTAATGCAGGTACTTGAGTACAAGAATGAGGGGGAGTTATATAGTTTAGAGTTTGTTTGTTTTTGTTGAAGACAAAGGGGGAGAAATATAAAATAGGGTAGTTAGGCATAGATTAAGGGGGAGTTATTAGATTTAGGGGGAGTTATTAGGGTAGAAGTAATATTTTATAAACAAAGGTTGTCATCATAAAAAAGGGGGAGATTGTTAGTCCATGAGTTGATGGTTTTGATGACAACAACCTTAGAATAAGATTATAAAATATAAATACTAACATTATAGTTTTGATATATATGTATATGCAGGATTTAACCATGCAGGCATCAAGATTGAAGACTGTATGGTATAGAGATTCAAGATATCAAGATTGAAAATATCAAGATTATCAAGAGTTCAAGATTTCAAGATAAGTATTGAGTCTAGAATTATGTTAAAACTTCATAATAGCACTGAAATCTTCACTCCATTTTTCTTTTGGGATGGAACCCATTTCTACCTTTTTAGTGGCTTACAAACCCACGACAAGTAGCTTACAAACCTACGACAAGTGGCTTACAAACCCACGAACATCCTGGTTTTGTACCAGTTCTCAAGTCCTGATGTGATGAGATATTTTGAAGGAAGAAGCTTGCAAAACTACTTCAAAATGATTTTCAAAACTACTTCAGAATGATTTTCAAAACTACTTTTCAAAATGTTTTAGCCTTAAAAATTATCTTTTCAAATGATTTTCAAAAAGATGTTTTAGCCTTAAAATATTCTTTGTTTTTGTTTTTAATAAACTCTTGTTTTAAACTTCGTTTGTTTTAAACTATCTTTTAATTATAATATATTTATACTTAGATTTAAATATAAAATTATAGTAAAATTTTATATATATCATTCTCTATATTTATCTATGTATTTTATCTATATTCAAGTATATTTATAAAGTTTAAATAGCTTTTAATATAAGATAAAGGTTATTTTCAAAGAAAATCAAATCATCAAAAAATGCTTTGGGATGTCGACATGCCCTAGTACCCCATGTCGACATAGTGACAGTTAGATTCAAAAATTTGAATTTCAAAAGAAGTGTCTATTCGCCATAACCTTTCACGAATGGACATGGCTGTTGTTCTTCTATAAATAGGGGTTAGTTTCAACGAATTTGAATATAGATTTTTTGGTTTTTCACTTCTCTTCTTCTTCCACATTTTCTTATTCAAAATTCTATCATCACTCTGCCGAAATCAACATTGAATCTAACTAGATAATGGTTTGATTCTCTGTCACTATCTCATTAAGATCCTCAGTGCTATTCAGAGTTATAGGCTTTCTTCGTAATCAATAGAGTAAAAGGTGTAATTGTAGCCTTGGAAATAAATCAAGTGAGAAAAGGTGTGATTGTAGCCTTGAGAAATCAATTGGGTGAACTTGTTGCTCGGAAATCAAGTATCTCTACCTAGAGGATTGTGATTCTGGAGGGTGTACCTCGTGGCCTTGAAATCGAGGGTTGTAATTGTTGAATTGCTTTTGAAAGGAAATCCGTACTTAGTTGTGCGGGACTGGATGTAGGGTAACTCCGAACCAGTATAAAATCCGATGTATTCTTTCCTTTACTGCATTTACTTTATTTCTGTATCTGTGTTTGTTTCTGTGATTATATCTGTGTCTGAATATTTCATACATTTGTGTTCAAATTAACATAAACTCAAAAAGATTTAGTAATTTCTTATAAACACTATTCACCCCCTCTAGTGTTATTCCTAGCCTTAAGATCCGTAATCCGCATTCCTCACAACGTGGTTTTAGAGAAAGGATTTTCAGTTGATCCAGATAAGATCGAAGCCGTGAATATTTGAAAGAGACCAGAGATGGTGATTGAGATCAGGAGTTTTCCTGGACTTGCTGGCAATTACCAAAGATTCATTAAGGATTTCTCGTGGATAGTAGCACCCTTAACTAAGCTAACCAGGAAGGAGGTGAAGTTTGTCTGGTTCGACAAATGTGAGGAAGCATTCCTTAAGTTAAAGCATTTGTTGACCAATGCTCCAGTGTTAGTAGTTCCCGATGGAAACCAAGGGTTGGTGGTATATACTGATGCATGCGGAACTGGATTAGGAGGAGTGTTGATGCGGAAGGGTAAAGTTATTGCCTATGCTTCGCGATAGCTTAGACAACATGAAGTTAGTTATACTACTTATGATTTGGAGTTGGCAGCTGTGATCTTTGCATTGAAGATTTGGAGACATTATCTCTTAAGGGAGAGGTTTGAGATTTATACCGATCATAAGTCTTTATTGTATTTATTCTCTCAGAAGGAGTTGAATATGAGGCAGAAGAGGTGGCTGGAGTTTTTGGCTACATATGGTTTTGGTATAGAGTAGACACCAAGAAAATGTAATAAGGTAGCAGATGCTCTTAGCAGAAAACATCAGAATGTGGTGTTAGCTATGTTGGCAGAGTGGAAAGATTTAGAAGCTTTAATCAGTTGTGATGTGCAGTTAAGATCGACTGCTAGCTCTAGTCAGAGTTCCACCATGTTGTCTTGTTTAGAAGTTCGACCAATATTGATTGAGAAAATTGATTCTAAGTAGAAGGAGGATCTAGTGTTGGTTGAGAGGATCAGAAGGCTTGAGGATGGAACTGAGATCAATGATCTAAAGGATTTTAGCCTTGACCAGAGAGGATGGTTGAGAATGAAGGGATGATTGTGTGTTCTGAATATTGAGGAGTTGAGGAAAGAAGTTCTTGAAGAATGTCATCCATCCAAGTTTACAATTTGTCCTGGAGGAACTAAGATGTTTCGGGATATGAAGAGGAGCTTCTATTGGGAAGGCATAAATAGGAATGTTGGCTTGTGGGTTAGGTAGTGTGCAAATAGTCAACAAGTGAAAGTTGAACATCAGAAGCCGAGTGGGTTGCTTTAGCCTTTAGGGATTCCAGTTTGGAAATGGGATTCGATATCCATGGATTTTATAGACGGGTTGCCAAGGATAAATATGGGTAATGAAAGTATATGGGTTATAGTGGATAGATTGATCAAGAGTGCCCATTTCATTCCAGTTAAGTCAACCAGAACGACACTAGTTTTAGCTAAGTTGTTCCTAAAGAACATAGTTAGACTGCATGGAATTCCTAGTAGTATAGTCAGTGACATGAATGCTTGGTTCACTAATGAATTCTGGGACAGTCTACCAGAAGTGATGGGTACTAAGCTTTGTATGAGTACTACATATCACCCTCAGATAGATAGGCAAACAGAGAGTGTCAATAAGGTACTCGAGGATTTATTGAGGGCTTGTGTACTGGACTTTGGTGGATCTTAGGAGGATCACCAACATTCGGTTGAGTTTTCCTATAAAAATAGTTACCAAACTAATATAGGAATGGCATCTTTTGAAGCTTTGTGTGGAAGGCTATGCAAATCACCGGCATGTTGGTTGGAGACGGGAGACAGATTAGTCTTAGGTCCAGACTGGTTAGAGAGGCGTCGGAGAAGATTGAGTTAATCAGAGGAAGGATGAAGGAAGCTCAGTCCAGACAGAAGAGTTACATAGATAAGAGGCGTAAAGACCTAGAATTCTCAATTGAGGAAAAGGTTTTCATTAAGATATCACCTATGAAGGGTGTGGTGCGATTTGGAAAGTCAGGGAAGTTAGCCCGAAGATATGTAGGTCCATTCCAGATTATAGAGAGGATTGGAAAGCTCGTATATAGAGTAGAGTTGCTGAGCAGTATGGCAGGTGTCCATAATGTATTTCATGTGTCTCATTTTCGCAAGTATGTGCATGATCCAGAGACTACTATACCTCCGAAAGGATTGGATGACCTAGTGGTAGAGCCTAATTTGACTATTGTTAGACAACCAGTTCGGGTTGTAGCTAGAGATGAGAAAAGATTAAGGAACAAGATAGTCAGGTTGGTGAAAGTTCAGTGGAGCGACAACGAGAAGGACTGTACTTGGGAGACAGAGGCCATATTAGAGATACTTATCCTGATCTACTTTGAGGGTATGTCTATATCAGATTTATATAGATAGTTGCTAGTCAGGTAGGCTAGTATGATTGTTATGGTTGTTAGGAGTTGTTACAGATGATTACTATGTTTAGTATTTAATCCTTACTAAATTTCGAGGGCGAAATTCTTCAAGAGGGGAATCTTGTAACATCCCTAATTTTTGATAACATTATTCAGAAAATTTAATTAGATAAATTAAACAGAATAATGATGATAAGGGGATTGAGATTTGAATAAATTATATATATATATATGGCCGTGTTTATTAACAAAGTAAATGGGCTTTAATTGGGTTATTAGCTAATTAATTTACACATGGGCATATTAGTAAAATAGCCACTTCATTATACACGGCTATACAATTCTCATTCTTGTCTATTCACGTTCATTTTTCTCAAAACAAAAATACACACAAGAACCCTAAGGAGCCGGCCATTATCAAAGAGGAAGAATTCAATCTAAAGCCAAGGATCAAAGCTAGGAAGGATTAATCAACAATAAATCTCAAATTCCTTATGATATTTAAGGTGAATAATAATTGTATACCATCTCTATTTTATTCTATGATTACGTGTTTCGGATTTATGATTAAATTCATATTTATGTTGATATGAATGATGATATGCTAGAACTATATTATGTTTGATTTATTTTAATTCAGTTACATATGAATTATCATGGTTTTAGGGTAAAACTGAAATTTTATGAATTTAGAATGCCATGGAAAAAATTTATGATAGGTAAAACATGATTTTGGAGATGGGTTTTAATTTTCAGAATTTTCTGAGCTATAGAAAATTTATTGTGAATTTCTAAATGAAATTATGATATAATTAGGTTTAAAATTTATTTCGAGTATTTCAGGTAGAAATTGGGTCTGAAATTTTAATATATTTGATTACATGATGAAATTGAATTTCTGTGAGTTTTGAGGATTTTTCCCAATTGATTTACTTGGGAAAATAAATTATTTCAAAAGGAGGACTTATCTGCAAATACAGATTTTGTAAATGGAAGGGCTTAACATTTGAATTTATTTTTGATTTATATCTGATAAATGTGGCGGTTTAATGATAAAGCATTTAAAAAGTTTTAAAGTAACCAATCAAGGAATTATAACAGGCAGGTTAGTTATAAAGTAATTGCCATATTTAGCTATAAATCAGCGTTTTCAGAAAAAGTTAGTTCCGCCTATTTCGGAGGTACCTTTTGACTCCTTTACCCCCGCATCAATCCAGCATAAACCATTAGAGTCGAAACCAATGCACATGGTATTAATAGAATTGGTACGAGGTGAATTGGTAAGTAGCGGAAGGTAGGGTGTCGAAAGCAATGCTTTCGTGGGGTCGAAACCAAGGTTTACTTTTAAAAGATAAGAGCCTGACTAGTTTTTGAAGGGCTTTCGACTAAGTCGATACCCTATAGCGTCGAAACCTTAGTTTTTATTTCTAAAGTTAAATTCCTACCTTGTTTTACTTAAAGTTTTCGACATAGTCGAAACATATGCTTTCGAAAGTGGTTTTTATAAATAGCCTTCAAAGAAGGTTGCTATACTATGGAAAGGTGTTAGATTTCGAAAGGATTGGTTCCGTCCAAGTCGAAACCTAGCCGCTAATTTCTCCTTTCAACTGTATTAAAGCCATCTATGTTGTCGAAGGGTTACCTCTATTTTGAATTAAACTAAGCCTTTTCCTGAATGCTTTCGAAGGGAATTGAGGGTTTCGAAGGCAATGGAGTCGAAAGGGGGTTTCAACTCTATCCCTCAAAGTTTTAATCTAAAAGGTTATTGCTTTCGACTAGATGGTTCCGACACCATCAACTTTTTCCCCAAAATAATTTTATAATTGGTTTCGAAATAGATACTTTCATATATAACCATTTTGACCCAAAGGATGTTTTTTAAGAGTAAACCCAATGCTTTCGAAAGGTATGTTTATTATGTTTTGAAAATAAGTTTTTTATTTCGACGAAAGTCATCCAGAGGTTTCAAAAGAGATGTTTTAAGATTTCTGTTATCCCGCCTTTTGGCAAGGCCGTGACACTAAGAACTTGATTAGAAACCAAGGATAGTTCGTCATGGAGATCGATTATACATAGGTTCGCTATGGATACTGACAAATTTTGTCCAAGTCTGGATCGAGCTACAATTGATATGGCATGACAGGCAAAGCTATGAAAGCCAACGTTCCAAATTTCAAGTCAATCGGAGTTCGTATGCTCAAGATATAATCGATGCAAGTATGAATTTGTTGAAGGCTATCAAATTCGCATTGCTTCTGTTCGCATCGCTTCACTATTCACATTGATGGATACGAATTGTAGCTGTTTTCCTTAACTTGCATCGATCATAAATCAAAATCTACAAGTCCAAACGCCACCAAATTTTCACAGGAGCTTGCCTACAATGTCAAGAATGTACCAAATAAATTTCAGCCAAAAAGGATCAATTCTTGATCGATACGAATTACATTCGTATCGCTCCCAGATCGAGTCGAAACCACTTGAACTCGATCCTGTGGGCCCACCCACGTGAGAGAAGAAGTCCTCCCAGATCTGGGCGAGATATTTGCTGCCTACGCCTATAAATAGCGACCCTGGACCTAAAGAAAATGGACTTTTTGCTTCTCTACCCCGGTACTCTGCCGAGATCATTATTAATCTTCAGTTGTATTGTTGTAATCCCTTGTAAACAGCGAGTGAAATTCAATAAACATAAATCGTTTCATAGTGGACGTAGGCAATACGCCGAACCACTCTAAATTCGTGTGTTTCTATGCATTTTCTTTTCTGTTGATTGGTGTGTTTGATAGATCTGCCTCATTTTACATTTAGTTTCTTAATTTTATCTCTTCAAACACATCCGTAGAGTGTTGTGCTTAATTTTGGTACAAACACTTTGGTGCTTTCACTGAGAAAACCCAGCTTTTCTCCTGCTCTATGGATCTACTACCATCGTTGGATTGCAAAAATCCAAGGAGGAGATCCAGACCCATCGTCAAGTGGTTCCTTCTATTCTATTCAGATTGCTCCAGATCTAAGAGGAATTGCATTCATCAAGATTTTCGTATCCATGAAAATATGGTGATTTTTGTATCCATGAAAATATGAAGATTTTTGTATCCATGTTTTCGTATCCAGAAAATATGGTGATTTTCGTATCCATGTTCTCGTATCCAGAAAATATGGTGATTTTCGTATCCATGTTTTTGTATCTAGATAATATGAAGATTTTCGTATCCATGTTTTCGTATCCAGAAAATATGAAGATTTTCATATCCATGTTTTCGCATCCAGAAAATATGACAACATTCATATCGATCGAACTTCGTATCGATCAGTTTTCGTATCAATCGAATTTCATATCGATCAGCATTCGTATCGATCAGTTTTCGTATCAATCGAATTTCGTATCAATCAGTTTTCGTATCGATCGAATTTCGTATCGATCAGTTTTCGTATTGATCAACATTCGTATCGATCAACTTTCGTATCGATCACTTTTTGTATCGATCGGTTTTCGTATCGATCAACTTCCATAACAATCGAATTTCGTATCGATCAACTTTGTTATCGATCGAATTTCATATCGATCAACATTCGTATCGATCAACATTCGTATCGATCAACTTTCGTATCGATCCTCAGATACCACTTCGTATCGATCTAGCCGCATGCATTTCGTATCGATCCTTAGATACCACTTCTTATCGATCCAGCCACGTGCATTTCATATCAATCCTCAAATACCACTTCGTATCGATCCAGCCGTGTGCATTTCGTATCGATCCTCAGATACCACTTCGTATCGATCCAGCCGTGTGCATTTCGTATCGATCCTCAGATACTTTGTATCGATCCAGCCGTGTGCATTTCGTATCGATCCTCAGATAACACTTCGTATTAGTCCAGCTGTGCGCCTTTCGTATCGATCCAATTGTCCACTTTTCGGATCGTTCAAACGTTGCTGAGAACGATACAAAATTTCAAAAAAAAAATCGAGTACGACCCAAATTTCTGAAAAAGAGGCTAAATTTAATGAAGGAACATTCCATCCTCGCTTCTGATTGTTCCATGATTGAACAAGACATAGGGGATCACAACAACAAATGCTGAATTGCAATCAAGGAATGGGTAAAGAAATACTACTCAATCGGTGCTCCCAAAGGCTGGAGAACCTAGCTAATACGCCAAGAACTAGAGTTGGTTAATATATCATGCTTCTAAGGTGGACTGCAATTTCCCCCAATTGACCAGCTTTTAAACTCCTGAATTGACAACTATGGTACGATGGCTAATATGACGACTGCCCTACACTGTCTACTCTGCCAACTCAAAACATAACTGGTCTCCACTGAACCATCTTCAAATGCCCGCATCTTAATCATACCGTGTCCATATGACTAGAAGCATGACATACAACCTTAAGGGGACTTCCTTACTACCTTATATGGGCCTCTTACCTAGGTGAAAATTAGAAATAATCACCAATCTATGAGCCTATCTTAACCAACTCACCATCCAATCGGCATTACCAACCACTCGAACGTTAGGCAATCGTGCATACATAATTCACCAGTATTACAAGACCCCGTAGCCATAAAATGGACCTCATAATGTTGATAGAAGTATCTTTCCCAGTCGAGACCTATTTATTGAAACCATCCTACATGCAGATTTTCCAGCAAAAATTCAACATGCTTACGTCAGTGTACTTTGGAAATATAACCCCTGGCACTACCTCATGAGGTGAGAATTGCGCATGGATTCCACCAAGAATGATGACTGCCATCAAATGTAGATGTCTTCCCCCATTCCTCAAAGAACGCTGTCAATCGTGGTTGGACATACCAGTTCTACTTCTCATATTGTTGAAGGGAATGAAGAAGCTGGCAGCCAACGAATTTATCCAAAGCCCATAGCCAGTTGCTGCCAATACCCATAAATGAATTCATCACTAGAGCTTATTTCCAGACTTTGATAAGAGAACTGGTGGATAGCCGCCGACGATTACACCAACATGTCCATGCCAATATTGAGTTGATGAATCAGATGAAGGATCAACATGGTGAGATAAGGAGGGAACCTACTACATACTCTAGATCAGAAAACTCCTCTTCTTTAGATGGCTACCGTGGACGCCAACGTCATAAGGCTGCTTCGGAAAGGATAGCTCTGACAATATGTGCAAGCCCCATACAACGAAGGACCGGGAACACCCGACCCCTATCGATCAAGAACTTTGATCAAATTGAACCATTTGCGTTAGACTTCCAACTGTGAAGGGCTGGACCGATGTGCAATAGCGAGCATAGGATGTCGCTTCACTTATCAATGAGATTTAATCCGATCTCTTTTGAATTATTTCTATTTCAATTTCGTTTATGTTGCGAAATATGACCGACTTGAATTAAACTACTTGCAAATGATGCAGGTAACCGAGTACTTAAGGTTGGGTGCAAAACAACCTCTGTAGACTATGATCAAATCATTGCGGTATCATCATGACGAGCATGATTCAACCACTCGTAGGCTACTATATGCCCCTGACTAGAGGCAAGGCATCAAAGCGGAAGAGACTGACAAGGTCTGGACTCTAGTACAAAGTGGATGCAACCAACCATCTACTCATCCGCCTATGTAATTTAATTGGATATCTGGGAAAGACTTGGAGTGATATGTCCCAACAATGTACTCTCCATCTCATACTTGAAGCTCGCCAAAATACTTATGCTTCTTCTGATGCCCAATAAAATTGGAATCACACTAAGGGTGGATGTGACATGACCGTCTATGCATCCAATCCTACATTAGAACTTGGGGTAATTTGAGAACATATGTTTAAAGTGGATATGATTTGACCATTCACTCTCCAGCTTGCATCTGTGATTCGACAAAAAACAATCATGCCTTAAACCAACTTCGTCAGGGCCCAAGCCTCAACTTAAAGTCATCAATGACTAACTGCCTACTCACTAACCATCATGAGCCATCATTTGGACTCTCTTCCTTAACTCGACCGGAAGAGTGCAAAGCATAAAGTGGACATGACTCGACCGTCTGCTCTCCAACTCTTGTCCCTGACTTAAGGGAAAATACACAGCTCACAGTGGATGTAGTTCGACTATCCTCTCCTCTAATCAAGCTCAAAGCTTGCCAGAACACTAATCTTACTCCTTAGGCTTAGCAAAAGTGGAATCCAAACGAACATGGACGTGATTCGACCGTCCATCAACTAAATCTTATCCTTCGTTGAGGGCGGATAAGTGGAAAGTGATCGAGATCCGACCAATCACTTATTAAGTGAAACCTAAGCTTGGGGGCCGACACACTTAAATCAAAAGGGATTGAAACACGACAACCCTCGAACAAACTCCAGTTCCCAGAGTGCAAGATGGAGTACAAAATTCCAAATCCAAACTCGAGGGGGATGAACCCGTCCACCTAGGACTTTGCTTGCCAAATCAAGGTGGATGTGATCCGACCATCCACAACCTTAATCAACCTTCTGTTCCCAGAGTGCGAACGGGATCCAAATGCCTAAACAAATGTGACTGACCATCTATCGGCCAACTCTAGATTCCCAGAGCGCGAACTGGAGTATAAACATCAACTAACTCTAAGTCCCCACAGCACGGATTGGAGTATAAACATTGAAATAGGTGTGATTGACCACCCATCAACTAACTTCGGATTCCCAGAGTGCGAAATGGAGTATAAACATTAAATAACTCTAAGTCCCTAGAGCGCGGACCGGAGTATAAACATAAATGGGTGTGACTGATCGCCCATCAACTAACTCTGGTCCCGAGAGCGCGGGCCGGAGTGTAAACGCCAAATGGGTGTGACTGACCACCCATCAACCAACTCCAGATTCCCAGAGTGCGAACTGGAGTATAAACATCAAAACGGGTGTGACCGACCACCCGTAAAACAACTTAAGTCCCCAGAGTGCGGACATAATCCTAAAATACCAAATGGGTGTGACTGACCACCCATCAACCAACTCCAAATTCCGAGAGCGTGAACTGGAGCATAAAACACTGACTCACTCTAGTCCCGAAAGCGCAGACTGGAGCACAAATTCCAAATGGGTGTGACCGACCACCCATCAACTAACTCCAGATTCCCAGAGTGCGAACTGGATTATAAACATCAACTAACTCTAAGTCCCCAGAGTACGGACTGGAGTATAAACACCAACTGGGTGCGACTGACCACCCATCAACTAACTCTGGTTCCAAGAGCGCAGACCGGAGTATAAAGACCAAATGGGTGTGACAGACCACCCATCAACCAACTCCAGTCCTCAAAGCTAGGATTGGAATATAAATACCAGAAGGGATGCGATTCGACTGTCCATCTATCAACTCTGATTCCTCAGCAAGTCCTGTAGTATAAAAAGTGGATGTGGTTCAACCATCCGCTTTCCAACTCTACCTTCACTTAGGGGCACACTTATCACACAAATCGGATGTGGTCCGACCATCCAGCACTAAGCGGGCACAACACGACCGTCCATGCATCAACTCTTGTCCTCAGCATGGGACCCATAACATAAATTTATAGGGATGCACTCCAACCCTACAAGACAAAATTTCTTCCTTGATTCGACAGGGAGACGCAGATTCGCAAAACGGACCTAGCTGGATGTCCTATTCTGAATTGATATTACTACCATCAAGCCGCAATTGAACGTGGCATAACCGTTCATCTGCTAACTCTCGCCTGTGATCCGACGGATTGTGCATGCAACATGGACGGGTGTGACCCAACCACCCACCAATCAATTCCTTCATACAATTTAGTAGGAGAAACATCAAATTAAAGTTGTCATAGTGTGATCGACCACACTTCGACTTTCGCCATTGACTAGTGCCAGAGGAATTAATCGAGGAAAATGCGGTCCGACCATTACCTGTTAAAACTCTTAGTCCCTAGAGTGCGGACAGAGGTATAAACATCAAATAGGTGTGATTAATGGCCCTTCAACTCACTATGATCCCCAAGGTGCCGCTACAAGCATAGATAAACGAATGAATGTGACTCGACCATTCATTCACCAACTCCGACCTAAACTCGACATAAGGAGTATAAACTCATTACAGGTGCAATTAGACCATCCACGAACTAACTCTTCTAACCCAAGACAGGGGGCAGAAGTACAAATCACCGAAAGAAGAGAAAGGTGACATGCTACATCTCCAGCTTAGCGTCCTTTACAACTTAAGGCAACAACTACAAGGAGACCCTAATGCTAACCAATCAGAATGATGCCCCAAGTTCTGGGCAACCAATTATATCGTACCGTCGGATTGACGGGGCAATATCGATCTGCACCTTTCATATCATACCATTGGATTGACAGGAAATGAGGTCCGAGCATTCTACATCATGTCATTGAATCTATAGTCAATATCGATCCTCTTCGCCTACAAATCGATGTGACCCGAACGTCCATCGAATACCTTTGACCAACAGAGCATGGATAGAAGAATAAACCGCGAATGAGTGTGACTTGACCATTCGTCCTCTGTCGCCTTCCTTCAATCCATTCGGAAAAGCGTGAAACCGGATAGGCATGACCTGACTGCATTTGAGCTGACATTATCCCTAGTTCCGATGGGAGAATGTAAACCGAAATGCATGTAGTTAATTACCTAACTCCAAAAGAATGCAATGTGACCATTCATTCTTTGACTTTTACCATGATTCGATTAAAAGAGAAATTCAAAACAAGTGCAACCTAAACATCTGCACACCAATTCTTGCCCTAGATTCGGCAAGGGAAGCATCAAGCCCGCATTGGATCTGACTGGACGATTCACTCTTCAGGTTCTGCCCAGAGTATGGTGACATAAGTAGCGAAGTGAATGTCATTGACCGTCCAGAATTTAGCTCATGTTTGAATGTCGACGAGGCAACGAAGTATTCTGCCTAGAGGAAAGAACTAGGATAGAATGCAGGATAAGGCATAACTCAGGCTTCCATCGATTATCGATCCCATGGTTCAACGGGATAGAATGCAAAATTGAAGCGGACATTATCTACCTTGCCACTTATCGAGATATTCCCCAGACTTGGGGGCACGCGCGAGAAATAAGATGAATGTAATTTGATCGTTCATCAAACAACTCTGGCTCTTACAGCTTGGACTACAGTATAAACACAGTAGAAGCTAGGCTCGATCATTCGCACAATACGTCCATCAACCCAAGACTGGAGGCACGAGTCTGATCGTCCAAGAGCTGGATACGACTACTCAATCCTATAGCTCGTGCCTAGTATTTATAACAACTTGAAGTTACGACCGAGAGGATGCTTAGAGATAGAATCATTAGATCGACGCCCGGACTTATGGGCAACTGATCATCATTCTGACCCTTCTGATGAGCAATGGATCGCGGGTACATTGAATGAAAAGCGCATTGCTCGGAAACACAAGTAGATTCAAACTCATAGTTGGAGCCAGCTATGCTGCAGCACGCGATACAAGGCTAAACTCTACTAAGCCTTTGATTCAACGTCCCTACAAGCCCAATCATTTACCATTGCAAATAAGCACATAAAGCGCCTACAACCCATCACGAGTACTAAAGATTAGATCACAACTCAACGCAATGATGTTGAAAGAGTAAACTGCGTTGCTCCGGTTGAATCTTGATGTGTTCGCTTAGACTCAACCTCATATATACATATGGACTCTCACTAGCTATTGAGAACCCTAAGTTAAATGTCGACCCGAGGCATGTCTCGGTGAACAAAAATGATACGACGTGGATCCGGAGAGATCTGCTAAACTTAAAGAGGAGGTGAATTTACTCAAAACAGATGGGTTCCTCTACCCAAAATGAGTATCCAATCCTTTACTTATAAGAAAAACGAACGGAGAGTGGCGGACATACGCCGACTACTCAGATTTGCACAAGGCATGACAAAGCACAACCTTCCACTTCCAAGGATCAACCAACTGGTAGACTCGACCATCGGCCATGAATTGCTCACTTCAATGGACACAAAACTCCAGATACAATCAGATACTGAAGCATGTCCCAAACCAGGAATACAACAGTTTCGTTACTAAACTAGGCCTATAGTGCTATGTTGCAACCCCCGAATTCAAACTTGAGAACGCTTATGCTACTTACCAAAGGACGATTAACAGATCATTCAAAAATCAGATCGGTCGATCGATGAAAGTAGATGTGGTTAATATGCTCGTGAGATCACGACTATCAAACGACCACATCGATGACTTGGCAGAGATATTCAGTGCTCTCCAAAAAATGCAGGATGAAACTCGATCCTTTGAAATGCTCTTTCACCATTACATCAGAAAGATTCTTTGTTTTCATCATCAATTCTCGTGGAATCAAGGCTAATTTCCAGAAAATTCCGACAATTAGAGACACCCATGTACCAAAGACAACCAAGCAGCTCTGATAGATCGCTTAAAGAGACCTCCCATTTTACCCAAACCTTTGGATTGCGAGGATTTATACATCAATTGGGCCGTGTCAACACACGCCATAAGCATCGCAATGCTATGTGAAGAGAAACGAATCCAAAAACCAGTATATGATGAAGGCTGGCTATTGACAAGCCCACCCCGTTAATGCTTATATCGACCAGCCGTTACGATAGGTCCAATAGCAACCTTAGATGTTTAAAAAGTTACTCAAATGGAGTATCGAGCTAAGCCAATTTGATATCACTTATCTCCCTCAGAGAGCTCTCCATGGTCAAACATTAGCATACTTCATATCTGAATTCACTACATCAGACGATTATCCGAAGAACAGTGGAGAACCATCCAACCGATGGAGAATGTACATAGATGGAATTTCCAATAATCGGCTTTCTAACGTCGAAGTTGCATTAATGACTCCTGAGGAACGATCGATCTGCTACGCCCTGAAACTCAACTTCCCTACAACAAATAACGATGCTAAGTATGAAGCCTTGGTCGCCATGCTCAAACTTGCAAGAAAACTAGGAGTGAAAACTTTGCATGTCTTATGTGATTACTGGTTAGTAGTACGCCAAGTCAGGGAAGATTATCCGACTAGGGGGCAACGTCTTGCTCCTTATCTCAACCGGGTCCAAAAGCTACCAGCCGACTTCGACTATTACACCACTACACAAATCCTCAGAGGACAAAATGAAAAAGCCGAGTCATTGGCCAAGCTAGCCAGTTCCAGGGATGCATAACATATAGACTTTGTCCCAGTTGAAATACTTATTATTCCAAGCATTGACAGATGAAGATCGACTGGATCTTAGAGATGGAGCCAAGAAAGGGGTCATGGATGACTCCTATCAAAGACTATCTACTGTGGGGAATTTTTCTTGAATAGGGGAATGAGAAATGTCATATCCTCCGCGAAGCATCACTACATGATTATGTCTGGATCGTTCGACTCCATTGATACAAAGCATTACTTTTGTATCCATCGATCCTAGACCCAATATTACGTATCCATCAATACGAAGCACACCTTATGTAAGTCCATCTCGTATCGATAACCATCGATACGAAGTCTACCTTAGTGCATCCCAGATCGATCCAAGAGAGGATCGATACAAAGAAATGGATCAAAAACGACCATCGATCGTTGTTGCAACTCGAATTTCACATCGATCTAGAAGAGGATGGATACGAAACTCGATCAAAAGAACTTGATAATGACCCACAAATGTGCAAATATGAACAGGAGTCAGGTTAACATATGTGCATGTATGCCAGACTAACATTCAATTTTCGAAGTTAACAGGAATTGAATGCTTACCTAGTGATGATCAGAACGATGAATAACAATTCGCTAGCGCTCAACACTCAGTTACAACAAAACACCGTATGATCATTGACAATCAACAGTTCGACATCTACATCACTGAAGATCAATCAAAGGTTACATCTTTTGATGAAAAGATTGCAACTACTCAGCGAATCGGATAGAACTTTTTCAGAATAAAGGATGCAGCTTTTTAAAGCATGTCATGTTCACACAAGACGTACTTTGGGGGGCAAATGTTATCCCGCCTTTTGGCAAGGCCGTGACACCAAGAACTTGATTAGAAACCAAGGACAGTTCTTCCTGGAGATCGGTTTTACATAGGTTCACTATGGATACTGACATATTTTGTTCGAGTCCGGATCGAGCTACAATTGATATGGCATGACAAGCAAAGCTATGAAAGCCAACGTTCCAAATTTCAAGTCAATCGGAGCTCGTATGCTCAAGATATGATCGATGCAAGTTTGAATTTGTTGAAGGCTGTCAAATTCGCATCGCTTCTGTTTGCATCGCTTCACTATTCACATTGATGGATACGAAATGTAGCTATTTTCCTTAACATGCATCGATCATAACTCAAAATCTATTAGTCCAAACGCCACCAAATTTTCACAGGAGCTTGCCTACAACGTCAAGAATGTACCAGATAAATTTCAGCCAAAAAGGATCACTTCTTGATCGATACGAATTCCATTCGTATCGCTCCCAGATCAAATTGAAACCACCTGAACTCGATCCTGTGAGCCCATCCACGTGAGAGAAGAAGTCCTCCGAGATCTGGGCGAGATATTTGCTGCCTACGCCTATAAATAGCGACCCTGGACCTACGGAAAATGGACTTTTTGCTTCTTTATGCCGGTACTCTACCAAAATCATTATTAATCTTCAGTTGTACTATTGTAATCCCTTGTAATCAGCGAGTGAAATTCAATAAACATAAGTCATTTCATAGTGGATGTAGGCAATACGCCGAACCACTCTAAATTCGTGTGTTTTTGTGCATTTTCTTATATGTTGATTGGTGTGTTTGTTAGATCTGCCTCATTTTACATTTATTTTCTTAATTTTATCTCTTCAAACACATCCGAAGAGTGTTGTGCCCAATTTTGGTACAAACAATTTCAAAACATAAACCCAATCTCAATTTAAAGGATAACCATGGCATAAGTAAACAAAGGGTTTTGAAATGAAGAAGTTTTCATTGATTATAAGGGTTAAAGGGTTTAGCCAGGATTTATATATATATACACATACATACATACATATATATATAAAGAAGATGATAAACCACGTATGATGGTATTATTTGTTGTTATGAATACTTCTTCATATACTTATTCACATTGTTATTAACCCATAACACCCAGTAGTGAATATAATTTAAGAAATGTTAAAATCTAAAATAAAGATATTGGTAGGGGCCAATAGATTCACAGTAAGCCCATGAAAACTATGTAAAGGGAAAGATATTGGCAGGGGCCAATAGGTTCATTGTTAGCCTATGAAAACTATGATTTGATATTGGCAGGGGCCAATTGGTTTGTAGTTAGCCCATGAAAAATATATCTGAATTAAGATATTGACAGTTAGTCGATAGGTTCCTAGTTAGCCCATAAAAACTAGGATAAAAGAAAGGATATTAGAGTTACTAATCGATTCTTTGTGATCCCATGAAAACTTCGTAATTAGACAGATAGTCCATAAAAATTTAACAGGTTAATAGTAACACTAGAAACTATAATTGAGACAGATAGTCGGAATGAATGAGGATGGGTAATCCAGATTTGATTTTCGTATTTTGCATATCATCATAATGTTTTGAAATACTATGTTTTAACCATTGTGGATGCATGAGCACAATATGTGGTTTTATAAATGTTTTAGGATAATAGTGAGGGGAAAACCCATTCCGCTAAGCGGCGTGGTCTCACTAGATATTTAAATGGTTTGAAATGGTAAATTATTATTCATACCAGGCTTTATGTCTGACTCGGAGTTTTTGTTTTCCCCTTAAACTCTCGGGTACTCAATAGATTTTGAGTAGGTTGAGAGTTAAGGTTTCCAGGTGTTCTTTTAGACGAATAAAGCTTCCGAGGACATGCAGGAGGCAAGCTTGTTATTAGAGTTTTTTTATTTCCGCTGCGTGTTTGATTATAAAGGCAATTTGTTTTAGTGCCTTACTATATACTCTGATCATCCAAGGGGGCATCTTCATATATCGCTCTTGGCGTATTTTGTATTAATTATAAGTTATCTGAACATGGTCTGCGTACTAGGATTATGTAATGAAATTGAAATATTTTGAAATGGAACGTGGACATTGTTTGCTGTTTTAATTTTTTTCCATATTTATGTGTTTCTGTGTATCAATGAATCTAACACCGCCGTATTTGATCGCCGAGGATTAATAAGTATGGATGACTACAACATCCATAACCGTTAGTTTTAGGCCTCCAAGTAGGGGATGTTACAACTTGTAGGATCGAATTAACCCTAGATTGGGGGCGGAGGGGTGCAGGGGGGTGAATAGGGTTTATAATAAAATTCATAGATAAATAAAAATTGCAGCATAGATAATAACAGAGTAATTGAAAAAAATAAGAGCAACACACAAGTTTACATAGCTTCGGTAAGGCCTGCCTACTACTGCCCCTAATTTTTCTACAAGGAATTAAACAGTCGACAATTACCGACCCTATAAACTAGTGACCCTCTCTAACTTGATTGTTCTAACCTTAAGCTCAAAGCCCTGCCACAACTCAAACTCCGAGTTGTGAATTCTCGAACTACACCCCATAGTTCGTACCTAGTTAAAAGCTATAGTTTTATAATTAAATAAAATACAACTAAAATAAAAGAAAATGAAACCCTAAATTTTTCCCCCAAATTAAGCTCATTCATAATAAAGAAAGCAGAGCCCAACTAAAATATATTCTCCGCTTTTACTATTCAGACATATTCATTCCAACCTAAATTCCTTTTGCTCCTAGCTATCTGATTTAGGGTTTCAATTGAAGTGTTGTTGTTCGATGAGTAATGGATTTAAGCTTGCTTCTCTTGTTAATCGAATGCTATTCTCATGCGATGCTTATTGCTTCAAGAGTCGAGTTAATTCTCCAATTACTTAATTTGGTAAGATTTTCGCCTTTTGTGTATTTTCATGACTTTATATTTTCTTGTCTGCTCTTGAACTCGACTGCTTTTGCTGATGATGAATTAGGTGATATTAATAGGGATTGATTTTCAAATGATTCCCTATATTTTACATATATATTATTTGTTTTTCTGGTTTGAATATTTTAAGTCGACTGTTCATTTCTTTTAATCGGTTCTTGTTGACCTATTCGCTTCTTACCGATATATTTCAAAATTTATATTGACTTCAAGTTTGAAACTTTCAACATGCGAATTTGATTTTCTGATGCTGACTTTGAATTATTTAAAGTTTTTTGTCGCCAACCTCTGTTATTTCATTATCACAAAACTTGGATGTGTTTACCATGTTATGGAGTTTGTGTTGCCCATGATCTTCCATATATATACGTACATACGTATGTATGTATGTATATAAGTATGAAATTTTTCTGGGTTGTGCTATTAGTATAAGTTGCTATGTCCCTTTCATCCCGATGCCGAAACTGTTGTATCGAGGTCTCTTGTTTTGATTTGCTATAATGGTGTAATATGTCTAGTTTCCTAGAGAATGGAATGCCTGAACTGCTGCGTTGAATTGGTGTGTGAATCCAAGTTGTGTTTAGTGACTTCATAAATGGTTGTGGACTTGATGATGACGAACTGTTGTCGTTTGGTGATAGTAACTAGTAATGTTTGAGTGATGTTATGATGTGGAGATGGTTATTCTCCAGTATTATTACGTGTGTGTGGTAGTTATTTTTAATCGTTTGTTTTTGGAGTGCTTGTACTACCTGGTTGTGTTTTCCGCCTTTTTGATTGTTGCACTTGCATGCTTGTTTCTGGTTCTGGTCGAGACTCTTATGCACTTTGTTTTAGTTTGTTTTGTTATTGTTCCTTCAGTCTGGTTTTTTCCTACGTGCATATCTACATATATCTACGTGCATATATGCGTTGCAGCATTTCATGTTTTACTTCCTTGAGTCTGGTTTGCTCTTGTACATGTGCACTCGTATTTCCTTTTTACCGTGTGTCCATTATGTTAATAACTATTGTTTTACCTTGTGTGCTCCATTTTGATACACTATATGTGTGAATGTGTGCACTTTTGTTTGGTGTACTTGATGCATCCTTGTGTGCGCGACCTGACTGGTTGTTCATTTCCTGGGTGCATGTTGATTTGAACTGAAGTGATGCATTTGAGTTGATCCCGAGCTTGCTTGAGCTTGATCTCGTGTACACTTGCATCATGTTGATCCTTTGGGCTTGACCTTGTACTTGTCCCTGAAATTCAAAATGATGCAAGTACGTTTTGTGTATGTGCTTGTCCTTATGGCATGTACAGTGATCCATTGTGCATGTCATATGTTTCTTGTGCACATTTATTTTTTATTCCAGTTTAAAATATGAAAACAAATAACCCAATTAACCGAGGCAATATCATATTTAATTGTATTCTTATTTTGCAATTTTAAGTTTGTTTCCTTTTTACTTTTTACAGCATTACTTATTTGACAAGCAAAGTAGATAACTGGACATAAGCTGGAGTAAGAAGATAGCAAATCAAATTCGAGTGTGTGTGATTGAGTGAGTGAGTGTATGGGTGAACTGTATATGAGAGTGAAAAAATAATGTTGTATGTGAGAGTGTGAAATAGTGTTATATTTGAAAATGTAAAATATAGTGGAAGCTGTGTTGTAAACGTGTACTATTGAAATTGTAAAATATTTTTTTAAATGAAATAGTGATTTATTTATTTCAATCTGTGATGTTGCAATAGTACTATAACACACACACATATGTTTATTATTATATATCAAAAATCATAAACTGTTATATTCTAAAGCCATGATTTTATGTTCATATAGGGGCCACATTAGTTGCATATATGCATTCATCACATGTCATATTCATGCATATTTTTGTTTATATGGATGCGAATTGTCTATCTGCATGTATATTAGGTTGTTATATTAAATATGTTGGTTATTGTTTGTATCCATATGGATATCATAACTTACGTTATTAGAAATGTTAGTAATTGGATGTGTTTGACATGAATTATTTGAATTGACTTTATTGTGATATAGTTTAAGGGCAGTATTGCATATGCATATGGTTACTATTGTATAGTTGAGTCTACGAGTTATATTTTCCATCTCTTGTAATTTTAGGGATGAAATTCTTTTGAGAAGGGAGAATGTAATACCTTGGATTTTTAATAAATGTAATTAATCAACTCTAAATGTGTATTTTGTTAATTTCACATAAAATACTAAAAACCTTTATTTTTTCAAATAAAGGATTTTGGGAAATCCAACTTAACTATTGCATCAAGTAGATTTTTCTAAGCCAATTTCTTATATAAAATGTTAAAAATGGATATCGAATGAAGGAAATATGAATCATTACCGAATCACACATTTTTGCGTTGAAGGGGTCAGAAGCCCAAGTGAGCCCATGGTTTGATTTTTGGATTAGAGTCTAAAACATGGAAAAACGTAAGTATATCTCATTTTGATCTCTTTCTTCTTCATCCCATGGCCATCGTAGATATCTAATCCTAAAATTCCACTTTTCTACCTAATAAAAACTACAAGCCAATCGAATAAAATATCAAAATGAAGAGGAAAGCTAGAGCTAGTAGATCTAATCAATATCAACTAAAAATGGGTGAATCGCCAAGAAAATCAAATTAGAGGAGAAATCTTGAGGATTTCAACCAATTCAATTAAACCAATAATTCTAGGTGGGTGGCTTTATCTACAAAAAATTATGTTGCTAGATTTATGATAAATTTCATTTATATATTTTATTAATGTATAATATCATAGTTTAGGACCGATTTAATAATTTAATTTGTGATAATTTTTAAATTGATAAATAAGGAATTCATAGTTCATCACTTTGATCATAAATTGATATAAACTAGGAAAGGGTATATTGGATGAGAAACTCACTTTAAATATTGTAGGTAGATCAATACAATAGGAAAATATTCATTTATGACGAATAAAAGTTAATTTTATAGGCATATCGATCATTGTATAGTCATATGTCCGCATGGATAAATTACATCAAAAACTGGGTTATGATTGAATAAATGAATCAATGACAATTCGAGCATATTAAAAATGTTAATTAATATAAATAAGTTTTAGAATGAATTAATAATGAATTATAAGTCATTCTTGAAGTTCGGGAAGAAGACAGAATGCAGAAAGAGCAAAAATTGACAAAAATGATGGAGTTTGAAGCGTTGGAAGCTCTACAACAGATGAACGGTCGACTGATCGAATCTCATCGATCGATCGATTGCACTTAAGGAAAACATTGGAATGAACCAATATGAAATAGTATAAAATCATAGTATAACAGTCGAAAGTTATGCTGTTATGCTAATAAAATATATACATAAGCGAAAAGTTGACAGATTGATGTTTGACAGATTGATGTTTGACAGTCGACCGACTGCCTATTATTAATATGCTGAACATGAACCTATTTCAAGCCTTGTATGGTGTTAGGGGTTAGTTGTCCCTTATCTCGTGCCATGAGCTAGAGTTCCACATAATGTTTCAACATTGTATAATATGACACTCAGCTTAGGCATGCAATTATATAGCATTTTATTGCTCCTATCATTGCTTTTAGCACCAAGAATCACACATTTCAGTATGTGGATCATTAAAAGATTGTAGATATCCATATATAAGGATTTACGTTATGTCGGTCAATGTATCTATAATGGAATTGATTTGTTGTTCAATCCCTGTATGATATTTGTTGAACAATGTTTAGTGTATGATGCTTTACCTTTGAGACCGTATACTTGAAGTGTTATAGTAGCATGGTTGTATAGACGGTTTACCATTGGGACTACACACTCGATGAGTTATGGTAGTGTAATTATATAAGCAGTTTATAATCGGGATTGCATACTAGACATATTATTAGGTTTACCTAGTATTTGGATGTTTGGCCATCAGGCGAGATTTGTGTGGGTTGTATCTCCTATTATAGGCTCTCATCCCCTATTATATGAGTTTTCTAACTTGTTATATGTAGGCGTACATGTTTAGGAAAACACCACTAGATTATGTAGATTCTAAATGATAATTTATCTAACTATTAGCACTATGTCATTAGTGATTTTTGTCACTCAATAGACAATGTCTAACCCCCTCTGTCTTTTCCTCTTTATACCTACTTTACAAGTTGATAAGGTTGTAGAGTGTATAACTAGAGTAAGATACATGGAGAAGATGATCATATGTGTTGATGTTTTTTATTACGGTCATTTTATTTGTATCATATGATCTTTGGTAAATAGATATTTATTTGTCTTTTTAGTTGTTTGTCATGAAATTTCTCTAGTTTGTTTCCCATACATGCTCACTTTTGTTTAAACAAAGATATTTTGTTTTTTTAGTCATTTATGATTTATTCTTTCTGTTGAGCTTTGAAAGTGTAAATGTTTAGAAGTTATGTTCATGTCCGTACCATACAAACTATCTCAACTTAATGATCCATTCTTCTTGGTATAATGTTAGTTCGAACGTCGCTTTTAGGCTTTGAATCAGTGTGTCCAGGAGGATAGGCCATTGCATGGGTGGTCCATTGACATAAAGAGTTATATCCGATGTAAATCCTTTGCATCAGACGCACATTCCGTAGATTGCTTTTTCCTTCATCGTGTCTGTTCTCCATGAATGCCCTGTAAGAGTTTTGTTGTTCACCCACATTTTGCACTTAATATTACCCAAATAAAATTTTAAAAAGAAAAATACATAGTCACTTAAAACTACCCAAATTATGTATTAATCCCAATGTAATACCTTGTGACGACCTACCTTTTTGGACAGTTCAAGTCCACAATAAACCACACATGTCCAACTCAAACCGTTTAAAAGGTAGATTATCAATGAGTTTATTTTAAAGAAATAAAAAGAAAAGAAGAAAACAACAATAGAATCTCGCAGCGGAACGATAAAATAGAATAATCACATAAACAGTTCATGAAGCTGTTTAACAATATATACTCAATTCAATTTACAACATAAACCAGAGTTATACAATACTATCAGAGTTATACATTTTAATAGATAGAATGAAATAGTGAGAGGAATAAATACTAGTAGATATGATATACCAAATCTTCATTTTCGTCCTCCGAAATAACTGTCTTCGATAACTAAAAAACTCGGTCTAAACTGAGCTTAATGAAAAACAAAACACTCGAGTCAGGACTAAAAATCTTCATGTAAGTCAAATCAAAATCAAGTGAAACATATTTGCTGTAACTTCATTTGTTTCAAATTTCCATAAATTTTTCACCATTTTAAACCCTCACTACAGAGTTTTCAATAAGTTAATCAACTACAAATCGATTCAATATATTTCACAGTTTAAACAAAACTTCAATGTTTAAATATTCCAAATTATTTTAAATCATCGAAATAAATTCAAATTTCCTGCATCAAATATTATTGAAATGATTTATTGCAGTTTCAGAGTATTTTACAACAATTTACAGATTTTCAAAATTCGATAATCCCATTCAAACATATCAAAATCATTTAATGGTTGGATTTTAAACACCGATCTTCTTACAAACACTTCCTTTTATTCTTTAAAGTTATAGAAAAATTTGTAAACCTTTTATTATTCTTTAGGAAAAATATATATTATTATTAAAATTAGAATTTAAATATTATAAATAAATTTCAAGTTATTTTCAAAAACTATTTTTCGGTTTATCAAATATCTTTAAATTTCGCCAAATGGCGATACAATCACAAAAATCACATTTCTGCAAAAATAGTTAACAATGCATCCAACAACTCGCATATCAAATAGGATGTCCAAAGTTCCATACCCAAATTCAATGTATAGATAATCAATCGTATCAATAGTGATAATAACAGGGTGATAATATGGATATATCGAAATCACTAAACAACATAACTGCCAATCACAAATATCATCCATCTCAATATCAACCAACATCCAAAACAACCAATTCATCCATATCACAACAATCGACAACTATCAATGTCGGGTGTTTAAAAGTGATATGAAATTTCAATTATCAACACCAATTTAAATATCAAGTTAAATGTCTATTTAACTATCATATTTAAATGTCACAAATTTAACCATCAGATTTACTATCAATTCCTATTGTTAATTTTTTATGATCAATTTAACGGTCAAATTTAAATGTCGACCTAAATTCAATCAATTCAAATTCAATAAATTAAATTTTAGTCAATTAAATTTTCATATAACAATCAACATAATTTATCACTTCGCTAATTGATTTAACTAACAGTAGGAATTTAGTACTTCATGAATGGGTTTAATCACTCACCTTTATTTAAAACTGAAAATTTTCCAGCGTCAAATAAATTTAAATCCAGCTCCATGTCGTAGCCTTCGTCGATATGATCGTAATGCGACTCGTTTCGCTTGAATCCGACCTCGTATGAAAATATTATGAATTTTTAAACATTTAAATATAATTAACAACATAATTAACTTAATTAATAAAATTAAACATAAACTAAACCTCGTCCTTCCTCTCCCAGACATGCACGAAGAAACCCAGGACAATATTCGACTCTCTTTTTTTAAACGTGAATCGCGCGCCATCGCCAGACGTCTGTGCCACCACTGCCGTAACCGCCGCCGACGCTCCACCCACGCGCCACGCACCTGCGCCACCGCCGACCCTTGCCTATGTGCGCATATGCGCGAATCAATATCATGAAACCCAAACTTAGCAGCTTGAACGCGAGCCTACATCAGCCACCACACGACGAAAATTGACAATCCAACCGTACACTATGAAGATCTGATCGTGCTCTTCCTTTTCCTAGTTGAAGTCGAAACGTAAAAACGCATGGATTGAGAGAAATCAATAGGAGAAAGAAATGAAATTTTGGCCATTGAAAATTAAAACGGAAGCGGCTGCTGAACTAGGGTTTTGGATTGCAAAGAAACAAAGTTTCAAGTCCTTATATAGAAATTTTTTAAAACACTATTCATTCGTGAAATTTTTCGAATGCCAAACGAAGCCTGTCGCCTGGCGTTCTATATGTTATACCCCCTATTTCGAACACAATGGAATATATATCGGGATCTAATTCCATCATATTCAGAAGATAGCTTTTCAAATCAAATTATTTTAATTAAATTCCTTTAATTGATTTCTATGTGTTTCAAGCTCGCACAACCAAACGATAAGTCCATTGCTATGAAACTTGAAATTCTATAATAATTCACTATTACGGATCCGATGAAACTATTTTCATCGAAATCCGAGACCGTGCCCAAAAAGACTATTTTTACATGTTAATTAAAACAATCTATTTTCAAAATCAATTTATTCATTTTTAAATTCAAATTTAAAAATGAACTATTTTCATCCTTCTTTAATAAAATTTTAAATCAACTTTTGAAGTCATTTCCTTTCATATTAAATTCAAGATTCGGTTATTTAAACAATTTCAAAATTTAAATTTAACAATTAAATTGTCAAATAAATCACTATCTTTGAAATATAAGTTATTTAAATTTTAACTTTTAAAATGAATTCAAATAATAAAACAACTACTATACTCTTGTAAATTATAATCGTAGTCAAATAAGACGTACTAATATATATTATTTCAAGTATCATTTTGTAAATAAAAATGTTTGTTCTAATTCAATACAAAGATGGTTTACATTAAATACATAGATTATACTATGCTACACTTCTTTATTTAAAGTATTTCAATAATCCAATTTCGATGAATTCCAATATTAGAATTTCAATAAATTCACATATTAGATTTCAAATGAATTTTAGTTATCAAAAAATTATTTTATTTTCATCTAAATAATTCAACATTTATTATTCAATTCTTGCTATTGATTACAACATATTAAATATACTGAACTTCATTCTATTGCAAATAATTTCCTTAAATCTTATCGAAATTGTTATTTCAAAATTTTATTCAAGTTCATATTAAATAAATTACATAAATAAAACATAAATATTTATTTCAAACCATTTTTTCAATAATTATATTAAATTTAATAATTTAAAATAGTTAAAGATACGGGTCGTTATATACCTTCTTTTTTATTCTCGCTTCTAGTTTATTACAAACTAGAAACTCAAAAATGAAATTATACTCTACTAATCAATTACTAATCAACAAATAACTTCTTCTTTGCAAAACATGGATTTTGATAATGATATTGATGACGGAATGAAATTATCCCATGTAGAATCTAATAAGCTGATATTTTATTCTATAAGTTACTCTAATTGTTTTGTAAATTAGTGTATATTATTTATGCACTAATTTGTGATTGGTGTGTATATTAATTTAAATAAACAAATATTTACTCATTAATTTTATAGATCATGTCTATTGTTAGTGTAATTTTTTTTTTGTGAAAAGAGGAACCGAGGAGAAGATGAGTCAGGTAGAGAGAGTATAACATAGAGGAAATTTTTATTTTGAAAGTAAGTAATGAATATGGTATTATTTTGCAAGGGTGGATAATATTAAGTGTAAAATGTGAGGTTAATAGCAACACTCTAAACTAAACTGGAGAAAGCTACTATTGGTTTCGGTTTTATTTTCTTGTGTATATAGTTACATTGAGA
The DNA here is from genome assembly GCA_030737815.1 of Allium fistulosum. NCBI lineage: Eukaryota > Viridiplantae > Streptophyta > Magnoliopsida > Asparagales > Amaryllidaceae > Allium > Allium fistulosum. Next base: position 643,740,256 of record CM060901.1, read on the forward strand.
CGTTGGTTTTACTTTTATTTTCCATTTTATATATTTTTATACAAAATAATGTAATAAATACATTAACTATATATAACTAGAAAATCCATAGAAAAGTATTAACTAGTTGCAGTTACAAGTATGTTCCTAACCATGAGTACTAAATCGAACAAAATAAATAATTGTCCTTAAATATTCCTAGTTAAGATGTAACAAGAACGGGATATAGATTTATCCATTTAGATTAGTGTACATAACGCACTCTAAATGATGGATGATGAATTAAATAGAAGATCTCATATGATGATATGCGGTAGTCTTTTGACTTGAGATTACTGTGAATCTTATGTGTTTAAACTCTACTTTGATTATGATCAATTATATGACAACATAGATCGTATAAGGATATAGTTGGGTATACGTTGAACCATTTAAATTAAAATACTATTTAAGAGAGGATTCATCTCTTACGAATAGAAGGTTAGTATCATTGTATTGGTTGTTAACGTAAAGTTAAACTCTTTAGGCAAAGAAAATCAGTTAATTAATAATTTGGATTGAACCATGAACTTTAATGTTGGACCTTGCAATCATTTATAAATATTAACGGAGATTGACCGTCGATTGAGCTCTACATATCTTAGTGATACAGTGATGATGAAGAGAAACATGCATAATATATCATTGCTTAAGTATGTCGATTTAATAGATAAGAAATTAGATATCACCTAGATAATCTGTAAAGAACTAAACTCGTGTTCACTACGTGCTTCGGCAAAGTCCGTATGACCTATAATATTTAAATTATTTAAATATTACCAAGGGTTCATTTCACAACTAGGAATCATACAACCACAACTCATAGTTTGTGACCAAAAATAATTTATCGAAATAACTTGTAGGAGTTATAAAATATTATTATGGTGATATTAATATAACGATTATATTAATTAATTTATTATTAGGGGGCCTAAAATTACTTAATAAATTATATAATTATTATATATTTATTTAATCATTTTTAGGCATATATAATAGGGATAGTTTGGCCCACATCCCTGATAAGTTTCAAAATAGAGAAAAAATCCTTGCCAAACTTAACTTACATTTTCGGTCCCTGTTTTCAAATTCGCGCGCGCAGAAAGACCAAAATACCCTTTACGTTTTTAACATTTCAAACGCGTATAACTTTATGTAGAAAAATCAGATCAGCATACCGTTGTCACCAAAAAATCACAAATTTGATGATCTTTAAAATGAGATCCATTGTTGATACCAAAAAAACATATTTAAGGTAAGAGTGCAATTATTCCATATATTTGCGGAGAATTCTGCAAATTTTAAACATTATCGATTTTTCTTCAAATGCCAACAGCTATTGCATATACTTGCTGAATTGTCTGCAACTATTGCGTATACTTGCAGGCATGTCATTAATTATTGCATATAATTGCTGAATTGTTTGCAAATATTGCATATAAATCTGCAATTATCTTCAATAATTGCATGTATGTCTGTAAATATTCCGATTAATTGCATGCTCATCGGCAACTATTCATATAAAAGCATTTCAATACAAAACTAGACATTTATAACTATAAATAACAAAATAAAGAATTTTAGTTCAATTATGAAGATTAAATTCATCATTCTTTACAATTATTCATAATATTTGCATAGTTATCAACAATTATTCTCAATAATTGCATTTATTTCTGCAATTATTCTGATTAATTACATTCTTATCAGTAATTATTCATGTAAAATCATTTCAATCCTAAATTCATCTTTCTCTGCAATTATTCATAATAATTGCATAGTTATCAGCAATTATTCTCAAACAATTGCATTTATTTCTGCAAATATTCAGAATAATTGCATTCTTATCAGCAATTTTTCTTGTAAAATCATTTCAATACTAAATTCATCTTTCTCTGCAATTATTCATAATAATTGCATAGTTTTCAGCAATTATTCTCAAACAATTGCATTTATTTCTGCAAATATTCAAAATAGTTGCATTCTTATCAGCAATTATTCATGTAAAATTATTTCAATCCGAAATTCATCTTTCTTAATTACATTCTTATTAGCAATTATTCATGTAAAATCATTTTAATCCTAAATTTATCTTTCTCTGCAATTATTTGTAATAGTTGCATATTTATTAGCAATTATTCTCAATAATTGCATTTATTTTTGAAAATATTCAAAATAATTGCATTTTTATCAGCAATTTTTCTTGTAAAATCATTTCAATTCTAAACTCATCTGTCTCTGCAATTATTCATAATAACTGCATAGTTATCGGCAATTATTCTCAATAATTGCATTTATTTCTGCAAATATTCAAAATAATTGTAGTTTTTCATTTAAATCGAAAAATAAACCTTCGATTTTATAGAGTCTTCAATTTAATTTCTTGATTCTCATAGTTTATAGACTCGGCTCGGTTTTTCATTTGATCAGAAGAAACTGAAGAAGAAGAACTGAAGCTCGACAGTGAAGCGTAGGGGTAATTTGGGGAAAAAATAGGCGGAAACCAAAAACAGGGACGTAGAAAGTATAATTTTTTTCACAGGGATCCGCTTTGAATTAAGTTCTGTTTTAAGGATGCGTGCCTAATATTCACAATATTCTAACCCCATACCTCCTTAACCAATCCATACCCAAAATGATCCCGAAATCTACAAAATCAATAACATACAAACTGCATGTAAACTTATGACCTAACAAGTCAAGTTCTTACTGGTCACATCTTAACCCCAGAGTGGTATGCCCTGCTATTGGATTCGCCATCCTTAAGGGAGTAACAAGGTAGGTGGGTTCTAAACATAATATATCGACCAAACACTGAGATATAAATGAATGTGATGTAGCGGTATCAAAAAGTACCCTAACTGGTATACTTCTAATAAAAAACGTACCTTCCATCGTAGTCTTTCCTTTATCGGCTGCAATAGGCCAAGCTGGTCCAATAGCAAAAACTCTTCCTTTGTCCTCCCTAACTGGATCTGGACATTGATTCTTGTAATGCCCAACTTGATCACAGTTGAAGCACTTCACATTTTTCTTACCTATAGCTTTCTTCCCATTTCCTGACCAACACTCATTCGCAAAGTGACCCTTCTTGTCACACTTATAGCAAACTACCTCGGCCTTTGACTTCTTAGCAGTATCTCCTTTATGGGCTCCCTTCTTTTTAAAGAACTTCCTCTTCTTCCCTTGAAAACCCTGAGTTCCCATTGGCTTCTCTTTAGAAAACTCAGTAAGTTACTCCTTATGGCGAATGGCCATCTCGACCACTATATTATAAGGATTATGGACATGTGTAATGGTCATTCTAGCAAGCTTGGGCCTTAATCCTCGAATGAATCTCTCATTCCTTTTGATGTTAGTATCTATAGTAGCATATCCATATCAAGACGGCTCATCAGACTTAGTAGCATACTCGACTACTGATATCTCTCTTTGAACTAGATCCATAAACTTCCTCATCGGTTCTGACTTAGCAAACTCAGATACTAATTTCTGCTCAAATCTCATTTCAAAATCAACCCAAGTTAACTGCTCTTCCAGAACTTCGACAGTGACACTATTCCACCAATGTAGTGCTGACCCCTACAACTATCTAGAGGCTAACCTTCTCTTTTACCCATCATTCAAACCCAAATCAATAAATATACCCTCGTAATGCAACAGCCAATTCTGAACCTCTATGGCACTCTCTGTTCCCAAAAATGGCTTCCCACCCAAACTGGTGTAATCTCTACTCAGCAAAGCATAATTATTCCCAACTTGAGTCATAGGATTAGCTCCTCCTATATTTGCAGCAACACCAGCAACAGCTCATGCTTGCATCAAACCAATAAAGAACTGATACATCACCCTCATATCTATTGGTGCATTTCCGGCACCCACGTTGGCATCAACATTTTGATTACTAGCATCAGCATTTTGATTTATAGCTAAATATGGCAATTACTTTATAACTAACCTACCAGATGTAATTCCTTGATTGGTTACTTTAAAACTTTTCAAATGCTTTATCATTAAACCACCGCATTTATCAGATATAAATCAAAAATAAATTCAAATGTTAAGCCCTTCCATTTACAAAATCAGTATTTGCAGATAAGCCCTTTCAAAATAATTTATTTTCCCCAGTAATTCAATCCCCAAAAATCACAAAAATTCAAATTCATCGTGTAGTCAAATATATTAAAATTTCAGACTCAATTTCTTCCTGAAATACTTGAAATAATGAAGCGGCTATTTTACTAATATGCCTATGTGTAATTTAATTAACTAATAACCCAATTAAAGCCCATTTACTTTGTTAATAAGCATGGCCCTATATATATAATTTATTCAAATCTCAATCCCCTTATCATCATTATTCTATTTAATTTATCTAATTAAATTTTCGGAATAATGTTATCAAAAATTAGGGATATTACACAAGTGGTATTGGAGCTAGGTAGAAAAAATTCACCTTTTTAACTATGGTTAGTTTTAGTAATGTTTTTTATTGAAGGAAAATCTACTACTAGGCTACCCATGTTTAATGGTACTGATTATTCATATTGGAAAACTAGGATGAAATTTTTTCTAGATACCATAGATGCATGGGATATAGCTGAAACTGGCTATAATCTACATACAGTAATTATTGATGGTAATGAATTTCCTAAGCCAAAAGATAAGTGGGATCCTAATGGGCTTAGTTTATATTGATATAATACAAAAGATATGAATTCTGTTATTTGTGCTTTAGATAAAATTGAATACAATCATGTTTCTCATTGTGTGACTGCATAGAAAATTTGGCATACGCTTGAAGTAACCTATGAAGGTACATCATAGGTCAAGGAATCTCATCTAGCCATGCTCAGCGATGAATAATAGAATTTTATGATGATGAAAACGAGAATATAAAGGAGATGTATGGACGATTTTCAAATATAGTGAATGCTAGGAAAATCTTATATGAAATTGGAAATGGTCCGAAAAATTCTAAGAATCCTCCCGAGAAGCTTTGAAGCCAAAGTGAATGCAATTCAGGAATCTAAAGACTTGAAACGGGCTAAATTGGAGGAGCTAATTGGAAATCTCATCACTTATGAGATGGAATTGAAGGTCAAAGAAGTACGTAAGAGCGGAAACTCGAAAAAGAAATCAATAGCCCTAAAAGGAACAACCGATAGTGATGATGATGATAACGATGCTGCAGCTATGCTAGCACTATTAATGAAGAAATTCAAAAGGTGGACCTAAAGCATGAAAATAGAACAATAAATCAGTGAATAAAAACCAAAATTGTCAAAGTTCTTGATGATTCTGAAGAAGAAGAAGAAATCATATGCCATAGATGTAAGAAACCCGGTCACACCAAGCCAAACTGTCCATTGAATAGACTTCACAAAGGGAAGAAGAAGGAAAGAAGTTTTGCAGCCACTTGGGATGAGAGTGACGAAGGAGAAGAGGAGGACACCGATAGTGAGAAAGAGGAGGCAAACCCATGCTTAATGGTAGAATCAAGTGACAGTGACGATAAACTAAGTGAGGTACCAATATTATCACATATTGATTTATTATTGCTATATCATGGGGTAAACTGAAGCTATGATAAACTTAAAGAAAGATATAATAAACTTGAATCATAGAAAAACGGTCTACTTGATTTAAATAATGAGTTAGAACAATGATTCAAAACATTAGAAAAGTTAACTCAAGATGTGAAAAGTGTTAGTCTCTAGAGGAAAAAATAAATAGTTCTAAGACAAAAATTAAAATGCTTGAAAATAAATTTTCGACTTTGAAAAACAAAGATGACACAAAAAGAGACAATTCCATCAAAAGATGCACCTCACTTTTGAATGAAAATAATGCTCTTAGATCTAAGGTTCAATAACTTGAATCAACAATAAGAAGATTTTCGAATATGTTGTTAGGAAGTCAGATTTTCGTTGAGAATAGAAAAGGACCTGGATATGATAAAGTTAAACCAATTATGAAAAGAAATTCAGATAATGTCAAATTTCACAAAGATTTTTCATGGTGTTTGATTATGGAAAGAGTGGGCATGAACAAAACAAATGATGAAATAGAAACAAAAACAAAACCGTTAATCAAATTTGGGTTCCAAAAGGTACAAATGTAAATGTTTTGAAATTTAAACAAATTTGGGTTCCCAAGGGTATAATTGTAAATGGTAATGATTTGTTATATGGATGAGTTTTGATACCAAAGGCTACGAATGAATATAAGAATGGTCCTACATCCTTTGTTAGACCACTCGACTCTTCTAACATTTAGGTACAAAAGAGGGCTAAGGAACAACTTTGATAGAGACAGATTTCAAGTTGTTATATATGGTTGATGATCAAAAATTCTAACGTTCCTTAGCCTAGAAAAATGAAGTGTAGATCTACACATTTTGGATATTAGAAATCAAAGGTAGGTAAATGTATGATCTCTAAACTCTATTTTGTTTTCTTATTGTTAATTCTATTTTTTGTTGACACTGCTATAGTATAATTACCATATCTTGAGCTCCCTAACTCAAATTTGTAAAATACAAGATGTTCAGGAAAATAGATTGACAATTCTATAAGTTTTATGTTTTATGTTCTTCCATAATTTGAGTTAAACCATTAAAAAACTGCGAATCATTTGGAATATTGTTTGAAAACTATTTCAGAACTTCTTAATATAGCTATAGTATTTCGACCATAACTTAAACATTTTTACTCTAAGTTTTGAAAAATTTAAAATTACGAAAAGCTAACTGATAGAGCTACAAATTTACTCTTTTGAGTTTTTGCTGATCATTTTGTAAAATATTGAAAAACGGCAACCATTTCAGCAAATTACTTGAAAACTATTTCTGATTTATGCAAACAAGTTGTAGCAGTTCGGTCATAATTTTTTATCGATTTATCATTTTGACTTGAAATTAGTTTTGGTGACTATAAATTTTGAATGTATAGAACTTTTATGTTTGGTGCTAAATCATATTACAGACTTAAAGCTTTCAAATTGTGATTTCAAATGGACCGATTTGTCAAAACAGGAATTTCCAATTGCTTTGGTAGAATGATAAACTTTCATTGTTCACAACTAACAAATTAATGGTTAGACAAATGCATGTACATTTGCTTGATAGAAATGTTTTTGCCTTTGTTTGATATAAATGACCTTGCTGAAAATTTTGAAAATCAATTCGAGTGAGTACACGATCTGCTTAGTTAAAATACATCACTATTGGGCTTCTCGAGTATGAGTGGTATTAGACATCGTTTCATTTGAAACAATATGTGCATTTTTAAATTAGCAGACATCATTTTCTCAAAACCCCTTGTAGAAAATAGATTTTAATTTTTTGGATTTAAATATTTTTTGAAATAACTCAGAATTTTACTTTGATGGAAACACTCTTATTATTTTGATAAGGGATTTACTCTAGAAAAGACGATTGTTGACTGCTTGAACCTTCTGAAACTTATCAATGTATTAATAGTGTTTGAAAAAGTGACGAGTAGTAATTAAATTTTACTTCATAGCTAGATGAAGTATATGTTAAAAATTTCATAAAAATTAAACAAAATTTATAATATTTTTTAATTAGTACATATTCCATGATCATCTCTATTACTATCATTCTTCTTACACTTCATACACCAAAATTTAATATATTGTGCAGAAGTTGGTATTTCAAAGGAGGAAAATAATTTCTTTTGTAATATATAATTCCATCTTAAGGTATTCAATCTCATTTAAAATTCCTCGCGGTTATGCATGGGTGAATTACCTTAATCTCTATACATGTGCTTCCATTCTCATTTAAAAGTTCTCACGGTTATGCATGAATGGGACCTGTATACAAGAGAGGGATAAATATTCAAGTAGTTTCTAATCTCATTTAAAAGTCATCATGGTTATGCATGGTTATAAAGTATTTGACATTCTTTTTAAGTAACTACTAGGCTCATTTAAAAGTCCTTACGATTATGTATGGTTAGAAAGTGCTTAACATTTTCTAATATTTAATATGATAATTTATAAAAATTTCCTTTATTAAAAATATCGCACTACTGTCATTGTATAAATTTCCCTAAACCATAATCCTCTTGTCACTCTAAAGTGGAATTTGTCTCTAGTAAATAAAATATTATGATTTTGTTTGATCAATTGGAATTTGCACTATATATTTCTCTCTCGACATGATTTTATAATTTTAATCAAAATTCATCATTACTTCAATTGTTATTATTATTTTTAATGATAACAAAAGGGGAAGAGAGGTTAAGATTTGGGTGGTTGAGTAATAACCTTACTAATATTTGAGTGGTAATTTTATTATTCAAGAGTCGTTTTTACAGTTGTTGTGCAATTATTTTTTGAAGTCAATTTTCATCTTCAACCGTATGCGTCTGTGTAGGGGGAGTCGTAGTTGTAAGGGGAGTATACAAATAAGGGAAGCTTAATCACAACACATCAAACACATTTGCTAGGCATAAAATCTTAATATATGTTTGCTATCATCAAAAGGGGGGATTGTAGAATGTAAAAGTTTATGATTTTTGTTTAATGATAATAAACATATCTATATATTTTTAAATGTGTTTGTTATAGCACTATTGCAACATCATAGATTGAAATAAACAAAAAACGATTTCATTTAAACAAATATTTTACAATTTCAATGGTACACATTTACAACACAGCTTCCACTATGTTTTACATTTTCAAATACAACACTATTTCACACTCTCACATACAACGTTATTTTTTCACTCTCATATATAGTTCACTCACTCTCGAATTTGATTTGTTATCTTCTTGCTCCAGCTTGTGTCTAATTATCTACTTTGTCTGTCAAAGAAATAACACGGTAAAAAGAAAAAAGGAAACAAATTAAAAATTGAAAAAATAAGAATATAATTAAATATGGTATTGCCTCGGTTAATTGGGTTATTTGTTTTCATATTCTAAACTGGAATCAAAAATAAATTTGCACGAGCAATAGATGGCATGCACAGTGTATCACTGTACATGTCATAGGGACGAGCACATACACAAAACATACTTGCATCATTTAAATTTCAGGGACAAGCCCGAGGTCAAGCCTAAAGGCTCAGCATAGTGCAAATGTACATGAGGTCAAGCCCAAGCAAGCTCGGGCTCAACTCAAGTGCATCACTTTAGTTCAAACCAACATGCACCTAAGAAATGAACAACCGGTCAGATCACACACATAAGGATGCATCAAGTACAACAAACAGAAGTGCACACATTCACACACACGGTGTATTAAAATGGAGCACATAAGCAATTCTCAACATAGTGGACATTAGGCAAAAGGAAATACGAGTGTACATGTACAAGAGCAAACCAGACTCAGGGCAGTAAAACATGAAATGGTGCAACACATGTATGCATGCAGATATGCATGCAGGGAAGGTGCCAGACTAAGGGAATAGCAACAAAACAAACTGAAACAAAGGGCACAAGAGTCTTGACCAAAACCAGAAAAAAGCATGCAAGTGCAACAATCAAAAGGCGCAAAACACAAATAGGTAGTACAAGCACTCCTAAAGCATACGATTAAACAAAAATGCCCCCCTGCCCCCATACACACGCACATAAAAAAAATTCAACACCAGAGAATGACCATCTCTATATTATAATATCACTCAAACATTACCCGTTACTGTCACCAAGTGGCAACAGTTCGTCATCATCAAGCACACAACCATTTGTGAAGTTATTGAACATAACCTGGATTCACGCACCAATTCAATGCAGCGGTTTAGGCATTCCATTCTCTAGCAAACCAAACATACTACACCATTGTAGCAAATCAAAACAAGAGACCTTAATGCCACAGTTTTGACATCGAGACGAAAGGGGTAGAGCATCTAATACTAACAATGCAACCCAAAAAAATTTCACACATATATACATACATATGTATGTATATACATGGAAGATCACGAGCAACACAAACTCCATTACATGGCAAAGGTGTACAAGTTTTATGGCAATGGAATAACAAGGGCTGGTGACAGAAAAATTTAGAAATTAGAAGTCAACATCAGAAAATCAAATTCGCACATTGAAATTTTCAAACCCAAAGTTAATATAAATTTTGAAATATATCAGTAAAGAGCGAACAGGTCAACAAGAACCGATCAAAAGAAATCAACGGTCGACTTGAAATATTTAAACCCAAAAAACAAATCAAATATACACAAAATATAGGGAATCATTTGAAAATTGATCCCTATAAATATCACCAATTCATCGTCGGAAAAAGCGGTCGAGTTCAAGAGCAGAAAAGAAAAATAAAGTCACGAAAATATGCAACAAATGAAAATCTTACAAATCGGTAAATTGGAGAATCAACTCGATCCTTGAAGCAACAAGCATCGCACAAGAATATCATTCAATTGGCAAGAGGCAAGCTTAAATCCATCACTCAATTGAAGAACAACGCTTCAATTGAAACCCTAATTCAGGTTGCAAGGAAGAAAAGAAATTCGGGCTGGAATGAATACGGTTGAATAGTAAAAGGGGAGAATATATTTTAGTTGGAACGTGTTTTCTTTATTATAAACGAGATTAATTTGGACAAATTTGTTTAGGGTTCCATTTTCTTTTATTTTAGTTGTATTTTGTTTTTAATTACAAAAATCTAATTTTTAACAACGTACGAACTACGGACGTAGTTCGAGAATTCGCAACTCAGGGTTTAAATTGTGGTAATGTTTTGACTGTAGGGTTAGAACAATCAGGTTAGCGAGGGTCGCAAGTTTATAGGGTCTGAAAGCATCGATTGTTTAATTCCTTGTAGAAACCTTAGGGGCAGTAGTAGACAGGTTTTGCCGAAGCTAGATAAACTGTGTGTCACTATTATTTTCGCATTTACTTTGTTATTATCTATGCTGCAATTATTATTTATCTATGAATTTTTTTTATAAACCTTATTCACCTCCCTCTATGTTTAATTCGATCTTAAACATGTGTGCAATCATCGTAAAATGTACTAATAATTTCTAAAGTCAAGTCACACAATAAAACATAAGCCATACATAAAACATACCACACCAACCAATTTTCTAATATAAGTAAGCAAAAAAAACATGGAGCATGTATCAGAAAGGGGAGAGGGATAAGAAGCTCTAATCTTTCTCCTCTGGCTCTCAAGTACTCTTTGTAGGATTATTTCCATCTAACCAATTTAACTACTTTGTTTCATATTCTCTTTGTCCTATGCTCAATGATGTGAGTAGGTGTACAGCAAAAAAAGTGGCTCTCTCTCCCTCAACTTCAACCTCCTTTAATTGACCTGAATTGAGCACAATAGTTGAATTGTGTAAACATTTTCGCAAGTGTGAGACATGGAAACCATTATGAACTTCTGCTAATTTTTCAAAAGCTTCACTCTATATGCTAACTTCCCCTCTCTTTCCAATATTGAAAAGGCCCTACAAACCTCGGTATCAACTTTCCCAAACTCCCAATCCTCATAACATGCCTCAGTGGCAAGATCTTTGCAAAAACCATGTTGTCTACAACACGTTCAAAGTTTGAAGTCTCTTGTCAACATTTGATTTCTGCCTATCCTATGTAGTTTTCATCCTTTTGCAAACTAGATCTACCTTCTATGAAAATTCTCTGATCATCTCTGGCCTGAAAATAATCCGATCTGTAGTGTCCCACCGATAAGATAGATATCTACATGGTCTCCCATACAATGCCTCCAATGATGTCATCCCAATACTTACCTGATAGCTATTATTATAAGCAAACTCTACTAATGGCAAGTGATCGTTCCAAGAACATTCAAAATACACATCCACAATAAGTCTTCCAATACCTGATTAACCAATTGAGTCTATCCTATTAGAAAAATAATTTTAGTATTTTAATGATAACAACATTACAACGATGCTATTAACGACTTTATCAAGTATCCAGGTGATTAAAGAAGCAAATATATGTGCACAATTCAATAGGATATCAAGTATCTAGGTGATTAAGGAAGCAAGTACATACAAATGCATAAGGATAAGATATAAAGGATGATGGTCAACTACAGATTGTTTAAGCATTCAAAGATCAAGTGTGGTGTTTGAAAATCTATTTGGACTCTAATGCGTTAATAAGATAAGAAGAAATGGAGTCAAGAGCCTCAAAAGAATGTATGTTATAAGTTGAGTCTATATCAAGTCCTTATAGTCTAGAACTATTAAATCCCCACAAACAAACTCCAAACCACTTCAAATTTCTTGGAAAACCACTAATATATCATAAAGTATATTTAAGATTTTTTCTGGAGTTTTCTAATGTAAGAAAAATGATAATAAATGTTAAAAAAGGCAAAATATAAGAAGTTTTTTTTAACAGCATCAAAGCATAACATTTTAGCCGTAAATTCTATCAAAGGCTCTAAAGGCTACATCCTTGGTGGACGTTTTATGGTGTTTTTTGTAGAAAAATGTTGTTATGAAATGCTATCTTGAATCATTTGTTTAAAATTTCTCCAACGGCTATATATTTGAAAAGGTGTTTCGATTCTATTCTATATTTTTCTTTGCCAAACAAATTTCTGAAGGGTTACACCTATTTAATGACATCCTTTCACTCTTTAAAAGAATCACTCAGTTATATGCACTGCAACTCTATTTTTCTCGATTGAATTGATTTTTATTCTCAAATCAAAAATCCCAATTTATGTTTATTGTGCGTTCATTTCTAAATCACTCAAAACAACAAATTAAAACATTCCAAGCTTTACATTATCACTCCACTTTATCCAACAAAGATCATATCACTTCCAATACACCTTGTTCGCTCATCTCCATATTGTTTGTGGTGGTTATATGAGTTTTTGTACTAAACGAGACAAATTTGTATATTAAGATACACCGTGTCCAAAAGCAACTTTTGTTACAAAGTTAAAGTGAACATCTCCCATTTTGAGGCCCGAAACTAACTGCTACAGATGCTGCAATCATCTATAGTATTAATTTTCAATGATAAAATGCGGTAATGTTAATTGTATCAATAACATCAGAAACACAAGAATATGAAATTTTCTTAACCATAATTTCGAAACAAACCTTCACATTTCACTTCAAAGATAATATTTCATATTCATTACATAATCCCAAACGTTGTCTAGGTTCAGTTAAAATATAATTATTACAAAATACTCCAAGAGCGACATATAAAGATGTTTGATTAGTTGATCATAGTTGTCTACTAGACAGTTATACATCTGTCAATACATACATTCCAACAAAATAAAACTTCAACATATCGAATATTAAATAGATAAACTCCTATATAGCTAGATCTACCCCAGGCACATCCCTGAAGCTTTATTCATCCAACCTGGAAACCTTACTCTCGAAATAACTAAATGAGCACCTGAGAGTTAAAAGGGAAATAAAAAACTTCAGGTCAGACAAAAAGTCTGGTGTGAATAATAATATGCCATCTAGGTTAACATATATCTAGTGAGACCACACCGCTTAGTGGAAAGAGTTTTCCCCTCATTAGTATCCTTTAAATATATCTTTCATAATCAAACACCAGAAACCACAATGGTTAAATTGGATGATATAAACAATCAAATGCATGCATGCATCTTGGGTAATCATAAACAATATGTCTAAACAAGTGGACTATCTGTCCCAACAGCATAGTTTTCCCAAGGCAACTACAAACCTAAATGGCTAACTCGGGCCTACCAAATATACAATATTTTCTAACTTACCGTTAGAAGGAACTAGATGGTCTGTCTAAAACTTACTATTCCTAGGGTCACTATGATCCTAATGGTTTAATGGGCTAACCAATAACCTATCTCAACCTTGTGTATTCCCTTCTGTGCGTAAACCTACTTTTTGTCTTACCCTTGACAAAGCCCTACACCGGTCCCATCTGGTTTCTCTAATTTCTGAGTCAATTCATCTGATCACAATTTATCTAAAGGTGATAAGAATAATAATTCTTTAGCAAAACTCTGGCTAAATACCCTTTTCTATTTCCTTAAAACAAAATCTTTATAAATGATTCAACCCTTGAAATCTTATTTAAAATAAGGAAAATTATAGCCATTTACTTTATCCAAAATACTTATGCCAAGGTATATGCTTTTATAAAATAATATTGATGAATCTCGAAACAACCTAGAGGTTGTCGCTCCTCAAAATTATAGGCTATAAAGCCAAACTTAATAAAACTATCACATTGATGAAACTTGGCGTCAATACCACCACTAGGGGTTATCGCCCCCTTCTATAATAAAATCATGTTAAAGTTTTTGATCTTCAAAGTATAAGGCCATAGAGCCAAAATTGTTTGCATCGCATATATAGGTTGCCGACTGTAAGTGGCGTCGTTGTCGGTCTGCATAGGATAAAGCTTTAAAACTTAAAGTTATGGGAATGGCGACATTGATGACTGGTAACATCAATGTCTTAAGGAAAAACGCGGCCTCATTAAAACCATTATAAAACAAGCGGCACCATTGCCTTAAAGAAAAATGTGGCATCATTAGGGCCGAGGTTGATAACACACGACATCATTATAGTCGATATGAAAATACGTGACATCATTGTCTTATAGAGTCGGTGGCATTATAGAAAATATGCGACATCATGCCCTTTTATATAAAATGCGACATCAAAATTTTAAGGGATTGGTACCGAAATAAGCGGCATTACTTACGTCGAAAATGTTGATGTCGACATCGTTGTTATGCTTCATACTTCAACCAAAGTCGATCCATCAATACAAACTATAGTTGATACCTAATACATCGCTGATGGTCAACGTCAAAGATCATAACAGCGGCGTAATAAACGACGTCATCATTGACTTCGGCATGATATAATTGTAATTATTATGAAAATTGTTTTCTTGCTATTATAAGTAAATTCTTTTCACTAACTCCTATTGTTTGTCAAAATCTCATTAGTTAATAACTTTCTTTACTTTTCAAAAAACTACTATAGAGAAAATTTATTATTCCCAAGCTAATTTTGCAAACCATCATTTTATATTAACATTTTAATATAATTATTAAGCTTTTCTAGCTCAATAAATTCATAATAAATCATAAAAACATGGGAAAAATCCACAAAATCACAATAGACCAAATTTTATATATTCTTTAATATGTAAAAATTTCAGGGTCAAAAACATTATCTAATTATTTTTAATAATTAAAACCACAAATAAACTATTTTCTTCACTTAATAAAATTTTAAAATATTCATACTTAATCATAAAATTATGAAATTAAGATCCTACTTCTAAAATAATATTCCTAACATCATATCAAAATTTCAAGTCATTTGGGTGTCATATGATAGGTCTGCAAACTTAAGCCTATTTAAGAATTTCATAATTAAATTCAATAATTCATCAAAAAGCATATAATCGTCCAAACATTCAAACATGGCATAATACCAATCATAATATTTCGAGTTTAATCCTAACACCAAAATTAAACAAGCATATTGGAGATGGGTATCATTATTCACCTTGATTTGATGAAGGAACTTGAGATTAGAGTTTAAATTTGATTTCCCTTAAGCTTTAATCATGTTTCCTAGCTTTTCTTCTTCTTGAAACCCTTGATAATAGCCGACCATGTTTATGTTTTAGTTTGTAGGAATGTAAAATGAATGAGGGAGAATGAATGCAAGGGTTTATGTTTTAGGAATTAAGGCATATTCCTATTTTGCCTTTAGCATACACTCCCTCTTCTAATCTAAGTTATAATCCATTCTTAATAACTCATTTATTAAGACATGACCTATTTTAATTATCTAATCTCATTTTCCTTATCACCTTACATTATTTTATTCAATTCTTCTAGTTAAATATCCTAAATAATGCTAGTCAAAATAAGGGGTGTTTTAGACTCCCCTCCTTAAAGAATTTTGTCCTTGAAATTACGATAAGGTACACAACAACCATAAACATAAAACATACCATCAAAACAAATTAGGATAAGTGTCTTAAGTCCTATTCTATGTCTCCCAAGTACAACCTTTTTCGCTGTCACTCCATTGGACCTTTACTAGTCTGACTGTCTTGTTCCTTAGCTTCTTCTCATCCCTAGGCACAATATGAACTGGTTGCCTAATAATAGTCATGTCCCGTTCCACCACTAAATCTTCCAATACAGTTAGTGTGATAGTAGTCTCTGGATCGCGAACACGCTTCATAAGCTGAGAAATATAAAAAAATTTGTGGACTCCTGCCAAACTGCTTGGTAATTCAATCCTATAAGCAAGTTTCTCGATCTTTTCTATAATTGGAAATGGTCCAACAAGCCAAGGTTCCAATTTCTTAGACTTCCCGAATCTTGCTACACCCTTCATTGGCGATACTTTGACAAAAACCCAATCTCCAACTAAGAACTCTAAGTCGTTCTGTTTTTTATCTGCATAACTCTTCTGCCTAGATTGAGCCTCCTTTGTTTTAGCTCGAATCAACTCAGTCTTTTCTGTGGCTTCTCTTACTAGACCAAGAATTAATCTATCTCTGGTCCCTACCCAACATATGGGTGATTTACATGGTCTTCCATATAAAACTTCAAAAGGTGTCATCCCTGCACTAGTTTGATAACCATTTTTATAAGAAAATTTAACTAAGTGTAGATGGTCTTCCCATGATCCTTCAAAATCTAATACACAAGCTCTTAACAAATCTTCCTAAGACTTTGTTAACTCTTTCCGTTCGCCCATCAATTTGTAGATGGTAAGGGATACTCATCTTGAGCTTGATACCTAAAACTTCTTGTAGACTCTTCTAGAATTTTCTAGTGAATAAAGAATCTCTATCACTTACTATACTGCTAGGAACTCCATGAAGTCTAACGATATTCTTTATAAATAACTTAGCCAAAATAGTCATCGTCCTTGTCGACTTAATAGTGATGAAATGTGCACCCTTTGTCAACCTATCTACTATAACGAAAATATTTTCATTTCCTTTACTTAACCTTGGCAATTCGTCAATGAAATCTATAGACATAGAATCCCATTTCCACACAGGTATATCTAAAGGCTAAAGCAATCCACTTACCATCTAACGCTGGGTTTTTACTTGTTGACAATTCAAGCATTTCTTTACCATAAGCCTACATCCCTTTTTATATCCTCTCGGAAGAAACTTCTCTTCATATCCTGATATATCTTAGTTCCTCTAGCATGAATAGCAAACTTTGATCGATAACACTCTCTAAGAATTTCTTTGCCTAGGTCTCCAACATCTGGAACACACAATCATCCCTTTTTCCTCAACCATCCATTTTGATCAAGATAAAAATCCTTCAAATCAACAATCTCATTTCATTTTCCAATCTTCTAATTATTTCAGCTAGCAATGGATCATCTCTTTGCTTAGAAGCAATCTTTTGAAGCAATACTAGATGAACTTCTAAGTAAGATAACATTGCAGTACTCTAACTAGAACTAGCTGTTGAACTTAACTGACACTACAAGTAGTTAATGCTTCCAAATCTTTACACTCTGTAAACATTACCAATACTACATTCTGATGTTTTCTGCTAAGTGCATCTGCAACTTTATTTCCTTTCCCCGATGTATATTCAATTCCAAAACAATAAGCAATTATAAACTCTAACCACCTCTGTTGTCTCATATTTAACTCCTTCTAGGAGAATAAGTATCTTAAAGACTTGTGATCCATATACAACTTGAATTGTTCTCCCAAAGATAATGTCTCCACACCTTCAAAGCAAAAATTATAGTATCCAATTCTAAATCACAGGTTGAATATCTAACTACATGTGCTCTAAGCTGTCAAGAAGCGTAGGCAATCACTTTACCATTTTGCATTAACACAGCTCCTAATCCAGTTCCACTGCATCTATATACGCCACCAAATCTTGATTCTTATCCGGAACAACTAACATAGGTGCATTGGTCAATAAATATTTTAGCTTATGGACTGCCTCCTCACATTTATCGGTCCAAACATATTTCACGCCCTTCCTTGTTAGTTTAGTCATTGGTGCTGCTATACTAGAGAAATCCTTGATGAATCTACGGTAATGGCCAGCTAGTCCAAGAAAACTCTTTATCTCAATCACCATCTCGGGTCTCTTCCAATTATTAACCGCTTCTATATTAGCTGGATCCACTGACAACCTTTTTGTCAAGTATGTGACTAAGAAACTTTACTTCTTTCTTCCAAAAGTGACATTTTGAAAACTTCGCTTTCAGTTGATGTTGTCTCAATGTCTCAAGCACTATTCTAAGATGAGTCTCACAATCTCGTTCATTCCTAGAATATATCAAAATGTCATCTATAAATACTAACACAAATCTATCCAGATGCTCTCGGAAGGTCCGATTCATCAAATCCGCGAAGAAAGCAAGTGCTTTAGTCAATCTGAATGGCATTACTAACCACTCATACGAACCATATCTTGTTCAAAATGCGATCAAAGGAATAATGTCTTCTGCCACCCTCAATTGATGGAACCTCGTTGCTAAATCCAATTGAGAAAATACTTTGGCTTCACTCAACTGATCAAACAAATCATCTATCCTTGGAAAAGGATATTTATTCATTATCGTCTTCTCATTCAGCTTAAGATAATCGATACAGTCTCAATGACCCTTCAATTTCTTTATGAACACCACGGCCGCTCTCCAAGGCGAACTGCTTAGCCTAATAAAACCTTTTCCTTCTAAGTCCACCAACTGCACCTTTAACTCCTTCATCTTTGTAGGTGTCATTCTACTAGGCGGTCTACTTACGGGTTCAGCTCCAAGTATAAGATCTATTCGAAACTCAATAGCTAATTTCGGTGGTAGCCCTATCACTAGTTCAAAGATATCAGCAAACTCTCTAATGAAAAGAACTCGATTCAACTCGTCTTCGTCCTCCATTGCACCCAATAAAGCACAACCATCAAAATTCAAGCCCTCTACGGAGTATATAACTCGATCATTACTATTAGGTGTCTTAGTGATATTTCCCTATCCTGGCAAAATATCCTAATTTGCTTAACCAATACATACCCAAAATAATCCCAAAGTCAAATACATGCAAACAGCAGGCAAATATATAACCTGATAATTCAAACTCTAAATGGTTGTGTCTCATCCCAAAAGTTGCATACCCTCCCATCGGATTCGCAACCCTTAAGGATGTAACTAGGTATGATGGTTCTAAATTTGGCTTATCTACCCAGCAATGAGATATAAAAGAATGTGATGCATCTGTATCAAACAGTACTCTAACAGGTATACCATGAATTAAAAGCATACCTCACATCACAACCTTTCCCTTTTCCTCTGTTATGGGTCTCGAGGCAGATGGTTCCAAAGCAAACACTTTTCCTTTCTCAACCTTGGCTGGTTCCTTGCACCGATTCTTATAATGCCTAATTTGATCACAGTTGAAGCACTTGATGTTCTTCCTTCCAATGACTGTTGTTCCATCCCTGGAACGATGTTCATTCACGAAATGCCCCTTCTTGTCACACATATAGCAAATAATGTTGGCTTTTCCTTTCTTGTCAGCTCCACCCTTCTAAGCTCCCTTTTTCTAAAAGAACTTCCTTTTTTGACTCTGCCCACTTTGAGTCTCCACTGCTTTGTTACTGCTAAAGAAAGCAAGCATCTCTTTATTCCTCATCCCCATCTCTACTACTACATCATATGGATCCGTGAGATGTGGCAAGGTTGCCCTCATAAGCTCTGGACTTAACCCACGTATGAAATTTTCATTCCTCTTAATCACAGTATCCACTGTAGCATACCCATACGTAGATAACTCCTCAAACGTTGTTGCATACTCTAATACAATCATGTCACCTTGCATTAACTCAGCAAACTTCCTTAGCAAAGTCGACTTAGCAATTTCAACCATAAACCTCTCCTCGAACTTCCTCCTGAACTCTGCCCAAGTCAAATTCTCTTCTATCACTTCGAAAGTAACATTATTCCACCAGTAAATGCAGCTCCTTATAACTTCTTGGATGATAATCTCCTTTTTTGCTCATTATTCAGTCCTAAATCAATGAAAATCCTTTCATAATAAAGCATCTAATTCTCTACCTTAATGGCATCCTCAGTTCTAATAAATGGCTTCCCTCCAAGATTTGCATAATCTTGACTTAAAACAACATAGTTTTTAACAACTGGTACTTCAGGATTAGCTCCTCCAGCATTTCCACCTACTAATTCAGCTACAACTCCTGCTTGCATCATGTTAACGAAGAACTGATACATAGCTCCCATATCAACCTGCGGCATTCCAGCCCCCACATTAGTAGTTATTTGTCAATCCGGATTTCTCCTAAGTATTGGGCCTGACATTCCCATTATTTGTGGTGCTTCCTCCACTGAGATTCAGTCTTTCATTTCCTGCCTCTATATCTTACTTTCCTTAAACCTGCATTCGAACCTTAGTAAGACATGGAAGAATGGTGACAATGGTCTAAGAGAGATGGGAGAAATAAGATAAGATATATACTTATATATAGCCAATACAAGTACGTTACTATAGTGGTATCCCATACCTCAATCTTACTCTCTGATTCATTCGGATTATGTTTTCAAAACTTTTTAAGTTCAAAATTCTTTTGGTTTTACATAAACATATGCTCTGATACCAAATTGTAACATCCTCCATTTTGAGGCCCGAAACTAACTGCTACAGATGCTGCAATCATCTATAGTGTCAATTTCTCGTAACAAAATAAGAAAATGTTAATTGTATCAATAACATCAGAAGTACAAGAATATGAAATTTTCTTAACCATCATTTCAAAACAAACTTTCACATTTCATTTCAAAGATAATATTTCATATTCATTACAAATCCCAAATGCCACCTAGGTTCAAATAAAATATAATTATTACAAAATACTCCGAGAGCGACATATGAAGATGTCCTCTTGGTTGATCGTAGTTATCTACTAGACGGTTATAACATCTATTAAAACACACATTCCAACAAAATAAAACTTCAACATAGCAGATATTAAATAGTTAGACTCCTACCCAGCTCGATCTGCCTTTTGCACGTCCAGAAAGCTTTATTCGTCCAACCTAAATAACCTAGAAACCTTACTCTCGAACTACTCAAATGAGAACCCAAGAGTTAAAGCGATAAAACAAAATTTTCTGGTCAAACAAAAAGTCCGGTGTGAATAATAATATACCATCTAGGTTAGGAGATATCTAGTGTGACCACGCTGCTGAGCAGAATGGGTTTCCTCCTCACTAGTATCCTTTAAATATATCTTCCATAATCAAGCACCTGCAACCAAAATGGTTAAACTAACAATATAAATAATCATATCCATGCATGAAACTTGGGTAATCTTGACCAATCTATCTAAACAAGTGGACTATCTGTCCCAACAACATAGTTTTCTCAAGGTAACTACAAACCTATATAGCTGACTCGGGCCTACTAGATATACAAAATTTTCTAACTTACTATTAGAAGGAAACTCGATGGTCTGTCCAAAACTTATTATTACTAGGGTCACTCTAATGGTTTTGTGGGCTAACCAATAATCTATCCCAACTTTGTGTATTCCCTTCTATGCGTAAATCTAATTTTAGTCTTACCCTTGACAAAGTCCCATGCACTTTAATTTTAGACTAATTTCAACTAGGGGCTAACCGCTGAAGTATAATATGTGACCCTACATCAGTTCCATCTGGTTTCTCTAATCTTTGGGTCAATTCATCCTGTCACAATTTATCTAAAGGTCATAAGAACAATAATTCTTTAGTAAAACTCTGGGCTAAGTACCCATTTCTATTTCCTTAAAACAAAATCTTTATAAGTGATTCAACCCTTGAAATCATATTTAAAACAAGGAAAATTATAGCCATTTACTTTATCCAAAATACTTATGCCAAGATATATGCTTTTATAAAATAATATTGATGAATCTCGGAACTTTTTAGAGGTTGTCGCCCCTCAAAACTATAGGCTATAAAGCTAAACTTAATAAAACTATCACATTAATGAAACTCGACGTCAATATCGCCACTGGGGGTTATCGCCCCCTTCTATAATAAAATCATGTTAAAGCCTTTGATCTGCAAAGTACAAGGTCATAGAGCCAAAATTGTTTACATCGCATTTATAGGTTGCCGATTAGAAGTGACATCATTATTGGTTTGCATATGATAATGCTTTAAAATTAGAGTGGGAATGGCGACATTGATGACTGGAGGCGTCAATGTCTTAAGGAAAAATGTGTCCTCATTATAGCTATTATAAAACAAGCAACACGGTTGCCTTAAAGAAAAACATGGCAATGGTAGCGCCGAGGTTGATAACATGTAGCATCATTATAGCCGATATGAAAATACGCGGCATCATTGCCTTATAGAGTCGGCATCATTATAGAAAATATGTAGCATCATGTCCTTTTATATAAAATGCGGCATCAAAGTATTAAGGGATTGGTACCGAAATAAGCGGCATTACTTACGTTGAAGATGTTGATATCGACATCGCTGTTACGCTTCATACTTCAACGAATGCTAACCTATTACATACCAATTATAATTGATACCCAATACATCGCCGATGGTTGACGTTGAAGATCATAACAATGACGTAATAAACGACGACATCATTGACTTCGGTATGGCATACTTGTAGTTATTATGAAAACCGTGTTCTTGCTATTATAAGTAAATTCTTTTCACCAACTCCTATTATTTGTCAAAATCTAATTGCTTAATAACTTTCTTAATCAAATTCTTTTTAGAAAATTTCCATAGAGTAGATTTATCATTCCTAAGCTAATTTTACAAACCATCATTTTATATTAATATTTTGATATAACAATTAAGCTTATCTAGCTCAATAAATTCATAATAAATCATAAAAACATGGGCCAAATCCTCAAAAATCACAATAAATTAAATTTTATATTTTCTTTAACATGTAAAAATTTCAAGGCTAAAAACATTATTTAGTTATTTTTAATAATTAAAACCTAAAATAAACCATTTTCTTCACTTAAGAAAAATCATAAAATATTCATACTTAATCAAAAAATTATGAAATTAAAAAATCATTTCTATAATAATGTTCCTAAATCATATCAAAATTTCAAGTCATTTGGTTGTCATATGATAGGTCTTCACACTTAAACCTATTTAAAAATTTCATAATTAAATTCAATGATTCATTCAAAAGCATATAATCATCCAAACATGGCATAATATAAATCATAATATTTTGGGTTTAATCCTAAAAAAAATTAAACAAGCATATTAGAGATGGGTATCGTTATTCATCTTGATTTGATGAAGGAACTTGAGATTAGAGTTTAAATTTGATTTCCCTTAAGCTTTAATCTTGTTTCCTAGCCTTTCTTCTTCTTAAAACCTTTGATAATAGTGGGCCTTATTTATGTTCTAGTTTGTAGGAATGTAAAATGAATGTGGGAGAAGGAATTTAAGGGTTTATGTTTTAGGAATTGTGGCCTATTCCTATTTTGCCATTCGCATACATTTCTCCTTCTTATCTAAGTTATAATCCATTCTTAATAACACATTTATTAAGACACGACCTTTTTAATTATCCAATCCCAATTTCCTTGTCATTTTAAATTATTTTATCTAATTATTTTAATTAATTATCCTAAATAATGCTAGTCAAAACTAGGTGTGTTACATGAAGTCCTGTTCCGCTACTCAGGCAAAGGTGTTAAAGTCTCAATCGCTACTCATGCAAGTGTATTAAAATATTGTTCTACCACTCAAGTGCCTACTTCTTTGGGTAAAGTGAGGGTATTAGTTAGTGAAATGCCAGAATAGAGATTTTGGGATTGGATGTAGGATTGGAGATCCGAAGGAGAATAAAATCAACAATGTGATTTTATTTTTGTTGCTATTATATTTATATCACTGCTGCTATAATTCAATATTTATATATTTAATCATCATCGATCCAGTGCATAGTGACTTACAAGTAATATTGATGATGCTACGCGACTAATAAGTGGTATTTGACCCTGGAATTCTATTGATCGTCACAACATCATAAAATTATGGCCAGAAAAAGATCTGATCGAAGTACAACAAGAATAAACACCAGTACTATCAACGGCACCACTAATGTGTAACAACCTGCATATTTTACGATGGTATATTTAAATGTTTTATTTAAATATAGCGTCGTTAGTCGGATTTAAGTCCGAAATGTCACCTTTTGCAAACGGTCGAATTAGGACTCGGGACCACTTGCATTGAGTCCAAAATGGCGTTTGCGATCTTTTTAAGTATAAGCATCGATATGGTTGGAGTTGAGTAGAATTTTGCTATTTTCTTTTTGGGCTTTTGGGTTTGGGTTTCAGCCCACTAACCCAACTTATATCTCTAACTCACTAACTCTTCATCCATTCACTCATTTCATTTCTCATAACTCAAGCTCAACTGAAAATGGGGGAAGAGAATGAGAAATAGAAATTCCAAGCCTTAGTTTCCTTTTGCAAACTCAAATTCTTGCTCCAAAATCAAAGAGAAGCTTAGGTAAGCCTTCTTTTCACCTTCTCCATCTCAATCTCTCTCCAATTTCGGAAATTTCCTATAACCTAATTTAGGAAATACTTGTTTTGATCTTAGATTGGAGCTTATAGAGTAGAAGTGAAGAGTGGTTGATCTTTTCTTTGCATTTGAGCTTCTCATCTTTGTTTTTGAGTTAAAAAGGTGAGTTTTTGAACTCACATCTACGTCTATAGCTTTCGTTGTTGTTAGGTATGAATTCCTAACATCTATTCATGTTCATTTGCTTTTGATTTGGATTGATGTGGTGAATTCTCCAAATTTTGGTGTTTTGGAGACAAAATCTTTAAAAATCCTATTGTGGATATTTGGACATGTTGTTTGGAGTGTATCGAAGAGCCTATAAGACTAGGTTGTCGCTTGGCGCAATCCCCTAGTCTTTGTTGCCCGTCCGATAGCTTTCCATTCGTTTTGGCCATCAAGGCCTAGGCAAATTGTTGCCCGGACCAGGTCTTCAAACGTCTGAAATGCAAGTTCAGACGTCTGGTTTTAAACCTGGAACACAATAATATTCGGTAGAAATTTATAAAAAATGGCAGAAAACAAAGTCAGACGTCTGAAACAACCTCTCAGACGTCTGAAACATTATGTCAGACATCTGAAACATTATGTTAGATGTCTGATACCACTTTTCAGACGTCTGATGCAACATGCCAGACATCTGAAGCCACCCTCCAGACGTCTGGAAGGTTTCTGAATTTCCGGTGAATAAATCCAGACGTCTGGATTTTAAATCAGACGTCTAGAATTGCCTATTTTTGCATATTTTCCTATTTGCCTATTTTTGAGTGAATTTCCATTTTTATCGATTCTTGTCGATCATATTTAGTTGTTATCACATTTTTGACTTTGATGATTCTTTTTAGATTTCGTACACGAGTTTTTATAAAGTGATCTTTTTAAATGGTATTAAAAGCTCGTTTCTCCAACTTATAATTTCTATATAAAATGCACAATTTTGCACTTCGAGCGAAGAGGGAGGAGAATTAAATGATTAAATAAAACGCGTGCTATGAACACGTGTGTTTATCTTTTCAGTTAATTCCTAATCTATTCGTTTGACTGTTTGACCTTTGGGTCTGGTTTACCGATGAGATGAGGTGAACTTTGTACTGCTTTGAGTGTGAAATTGACTAACGGTTAGTAAATCGTTTAGTGCGAACGTGTGGTATGGGACTCACGTTAACATTTTTCGAGTTCCTTTCTGAGAGTTGTGACACATTCCGCCAGTTAGTGGTGTCCAGTACTGGGCCTTCGGACCTTCGCCACTACGGTTTGTTGCCCTATAGTATCACTTTTGGAGTTGGTCCATCGTCACCGCTTGAGTGATATTGGGTTTGTTGCCTTCGGGTATGTTGCCTTTGGGTTTGTACCTTCGGGTTTGTGCCTTCGGGTTTGTTGCCCTATAGTATCACTTTTGGAGTTGGTCCATCGTCACCGCTCGAGTGATATTGGGTTTGTGCCTTCGGGTTTGTGGATCCTTGTTATACAATACTGAGCTCGAGCATCTTTTGTTTCTTTGATAATTATATTTCCCTAGTGTATCGCCCTTCGGTGTAGGTCCTTTGAACCACACGATATATAGCGATTACCTTGTGGAAACTTGTGTTACCTTTATTGGTATTTGTTATTTGCCTTTTTGGCTTGTTTTGGGATATTCATATCCTTTGTTTATTTGAGTTGCCGATGATATGAGGCTTGTTATGATTCATCTTTTATTAAATGATTTGGTTATCTCTTTTGGAGATATTTGTGGTACTTTATGACCTTGTATGTTCATTATCATTTAGTTTATTTAACTGATTTGTTTAGCTAGACTGACCCGTGTATTTTATACTCGTGTCAGACCGAGATGTTTCAGGTTAGGTGCATTGGACTTAGCCTATTTTGCTTCCGCATGGACTATTCTGCTAGCTCCTTTTTGTTATAGCTTTTTTTGTGTAGTCCTTTTTTTGACTGTAACTCTGATATGTATTCTTTTGACTCGTCTGTATAATGTGGTTTGCTTTACCACTTGACATGTATCATTTTGTAAACTCTGTAATGTATCTGTATATGTGTAAATGCATGTGATGATCCACTGTTCTATGATGTGTATTACATTTGAGTTGTTATATTTCATTCTGATAGATCCTTCAGCCACCTATGGCTTTGTATTAAGTATTTATTGGATATGTCGATTCATTTGAAAGAAGTGGCAACCGTCGGCGTATTCAATAGATAATTAAGACAAGGCTATAGATGGTCGCTCCCATCCAGCTCTATTCTTCGCATTAGCAGACGGTGTTACCTAGTAATACTCTTTGCTAATGTGGGTCCGGAGTGGGGCGTTACAGCTTGGTATCAGATCTGAGTTCAGAACAAAATATGATAAACATAGAACAGAGACACATATTATGGTACATCAAAGGGTAGTACGAATGTTACGAATCTTTGAATCATCGTGCCTTTATTCTTTCCGTTCCTTTGGGGTAGATAGAATTTTAGGAATACGTCTAGGAATGCATTTATTCCATAGTATTCCATATTTGAATTAATGATATCTACCTTGTCAATAATCTTTTTCTTATCGTAACTTTCAACTAATGGCCGGAAGAGGCAGAGGACGACGCTCGGATGCTGGGCAATCTAGCGGCTCGCATCGGGACGGCGTTTATATGTCTGTCGATCAGTTCTTGGAGTTATTTAGGAGCACTTAGCCTCCAGCTCCTATTCGTGCATCTCCTCCACGCAAGTCTGCCTTTGCATGCCTGTGCAGTGATTTTTCTCATCTTGGAGGAAAGCCATTCAAAGGCTCCGAGTCCGTTCTTAAGGTCCAAGCTTAGATTCGCACATGCGAGCGTATCTTTTCTCGTATGGATCTTTCTGACCACGATCGAGTTCTTGTAACTTCTAGCTTATTGCAGGAGCGTGCCCTTGATTGGTATGAGCTTCTTGTAGCCGAACTTGATGAGTCTGTTCTTTCTTGGACTCAGTTCCGGGAACGATTCGAACTCAAATTCATTCCTGAATTTGAGAAAGTTTTATTAGCCCGTCGCTTCCTTGAGTTAAAGCAAGGGAAGTCCTCCGTTTCTGAGTATGTTGCATCATTCGAGGCCTTATCTAAGTATGGTCTTGAATTCATTAGCACCTCTTATAAGAAGAATATGAAGTTTGTCTCTGGTCTTAAGAAATATCTTAAGAAGTCTTTAATGCTTCAGCTTAAGCTTTCTTTTGAGGAGTTGGTTGACTCGGCACTTCATCTCGAAGCCATCGAGTAGGAGTGTGATAGTGGTGATGATGTTGAGGTTCGCAAGAACCCCAATAAGAAGAAGTTTCCATTTCATAAGTAGGGATTTCTCCCTTCCAAGAAGAAAAGGCCTGTTGAATCTGGTTCTAACTCTCAATCTGCTGGAACACCTTCCATTCGGAAGTGTTTCAATTGTGGTTCTCCTGATCATATGATTCAAGCTTGTACTAAGCCTCTCTTCTGTCGTTATTGCAAGAATGAAGGTCATCATGTTTCTTCCTGCCCTACTGTTCCTAATGCCAAGTCTGGCAAGCTTTATGTTGCTAAGGCTTCTAGAGGTTCTTCTCAGCCCAGAGGTATATCTCCATCTATTTTGGAAGGTTCTATTTTATTTCATGACCGTAGTATTCGAGTTCTTTTCGATACGGGTGCTTCGCTTTCTTTCATACTGAAAAAGCTCGTCGATGATTTGTCTTTAGATGTTTCTTGTATGGTTACTTCATTGAGGATCGCGAATCCTATTGGGGGGTCCGCAACCCTTAGCATGCTTTGTGATGATGTTGAGATTGTTTTATGTGGCTTTTCTTTTCGTGCGAATCTGCACGTTATTTCCTATCTGGAATTTGATATGATTTTGGGTATGGACTGGCTAGTGAGATACGATGCCAGGATTATTTGTTCTGAAAGAATTTTATATCTTCGATGCCCGGATTCGTCTACTCAGCTATCACTTGTTCTTCGGAATGTGGATAATTCCAAAATGGCCTTATATTCTCTTGACTCACGAGATGATGATGATATATCTTGTATTCCTATTGTTTGTGACTTCGTTGATGTTTTTGAGCCGGTTTTGGGTTTGCCACCCAAGCGGGCGATCGAGTTCCGCATTGATCTCATTCCAGGCGCGTAGCCAGTTGGCCGTCCTCCCATGAGGATGTCTACAAAAGAAAATGAGGAACTCAAGAAGCAGCTTTTAGAGCTTGAGTCCAAACAGTTGATTCAGTCTAGTTTTTCACCGTGGGGTACCACGGTTGTCTTCGTGAAGAAGTCCGATGGAACTCTTAGGCTCTGCATCGACTATCGCAAGCTTAACGAGTTAACCATCAAGAATAGGTATCCTTTGCCGAGGATCGATGATATGTTCGATCTATTGAGTGGCGCTAAGGTCTTCTCTCAGCTCGACCATGCCACTGATTTTAATTAGCTCCGAGTCGCGAAAGATAGCATACCTCTTACAGCTTTCCGCACTCGATATGGTTCTTTCGAGTAGCTCGTTATGCCATTCCGTTTGACGAACGCCCCTGCTTTCTTTGTTGATCTTATGAATCGAGTATTCCGGGAGTATCTCGATAAGTTCGTCCTTGTGTTCATTGACGACATTCTTGTTTATTCTAAGTCTGAAGCCGAGCATGCTAATTACTTGAGGATTGTCTTGAGTACTCTTCGTCACCATCAGCTTAAAGCCAAATTCTCCAAGTGCCATTTTTGGGAGAATAAGGTTAAGTTCTTAGGCTATGTTGTATCTTCCGACGGCATTTCTGTCGATCCCTCAAAGATCGAAGCTATCCATAATTGGAAGAGGCCTGAGAATGTTCATGAGATTCGTAGTTTCCTTGGATTGGCGGGTTATTACCATCGGTTCATTAAGGATTTTTCCCGTGTTGTGCTTCCTCTCACCAGCCTTACTCGGAAAGACATTCGTTATATTTGGTCTGATAAGTGTGAAGCTTCCTTTCAGACATTAAAGGAACTTCTCACTAATGCTCCTATTCTTGTGGTTCCCGGGGGGAATCATGATCTTGTTGTCTACACCGATGCTTGTGGTAGTGGTCTCGGTGTCGTGCTTATGCAGAAGGATCGGGTAGTTGCTTACGCTTCTAGGCAACTGCGCCCGAATGAAGTTCGCTATGCCACTCATGATCTTGAGTTAGCCGCCATTGTCTTCGCCTTGAAGATTTGGCGACACTATTTATTAGGTGAGCGCTTCATTCTCTATACCGATCATAAATCCTTGAAGTATTTGTTCACTCAGAAGGAACTCAATATGAGGCAACAGCGTTGGCTCGAGTTTCTTGCCTCCTATGACTTTGATATCCTGTATACCCCTGGTAAGGGCAATCGTGTTGCTGATGCGCTTAGTCGCAGACATTCGGCTATCGTTTCTATGATGCTTGTCGAATGGGATATTCTTGAGACTCTATCTTTTTGTGATATTTGTGATCGAGCTCCATCCTCTGATTCTCCGATAGTATTATTCAGTTTGGAAGCTCGACCCTCTCTATTGGATCGTATTGTCAAAGCTCAGTGGTGTGATCCTGATCTTGTGCTTCTTATTCAGCTTTGTGAGACTGAATCCCGTGATGAGGCGTTGCGGGATTTCAGCATTGATCTTCATGGGTGTCTTCGCAAGAAGAACCGTCTTGTTGTGCCTTCTGATTCTGCACTTAGGCATGACGTGCTTCATGATTGTCATCATTCTAAGTATACCATTCATCCTGGCAGTAGTAAGATGTATGCCGATATGCATTGCCTTTATTATTGGGAAGGCATGAAGCGCGATGTGGCAAGTTATGTGAGTAATTGCATGACTTGTCAACGTATTAAAGTCGAACATCAACGCCCTTCTGGTCTCCTTCAGCCTCTAGAGATTCCATTGTGGAAATGAGATCAGATTTCGATGGATTTCATTGATGGCCTACCTCGTACGAGATCGGGCCATTCTAGCATTTGGGTTATTGTGGATCGCCTCACCAAATCAGCTCATTTTGTTCCTATTAAATCTAATAGGACTGCTTCTCTTTTGGCTAAGTTATATATCAAGGAAATCGTGAGACTTCACGGTGTTCCTAGTTCGATTGTGAGTGACCGTGATCCTTTATTCACCAGTCATTTTTGGCAGAGTCTTCAGCAAGCTTTGGGAACAAAGCTTAATTTCAGCATAGCTTATCATCCACAGTCTGATGGACAGACTGAACAGTGAATCGTATCTTGGAAGATCTCCTCCGTATTTGTATTCTTGATTTCGGAGGTTGTTGGGAGAATCATCTACCCGTTGTAGAGTTCTCCTACAACAATAGTTTTCAGTCCACTATCGGTATGGCTCCTTTCGAAGCCTTATACGGAATGCCATGTCGATCGCCTTTATGTTGGTTGGAATCTGGGGAGAAGCTTATTCTTTGCCCAGATTTTGTTCATGATTCTTCTGAGAAGATTGATCTTATTCGTCAGAGAATGAAAGAGGCACAGAGCCGCCAGAAATCCTACGCGGATAACCGTAGGAAGCCTCTCGAGTTCTCGGTTGATGATCTTTTCCTTATTCATGTTTCTCCTTTAAAGGGGGTTATGCGCTTCAGTATGACAGGGAAATTGGCTCCTTACTTTGTAGGACCATTTCCTATTACTGAACGTATTGGCCCTGTGGCTTATAGAGTTTCACTTCCAGCTCATCTATCCGGTGTTCACGACGTGTTTCACGTCTCTCAGCTTCGGAAGTGTCTTCGAGAATCGGATTCTGTTATCGACTCTCCTAATTTGCAAGGGCTTGAGATCTCACCAGACTTATCTATTGTACAGCAGCCTATTCGCGTACTTGCCTCGGAGGTGAGATACCTTCGAAACAAGGACGTGCCGCTCATTAAAGTTCAATGGTCCGCTAATCCCAATGACTGTACTTGGGAAACCAGAGAGTTTATCGAGCGGTCCTATCCGGGTTTACTATCTTTGCTTAGTAATGGTGAGAATATCTCTTCATCTCAAGCTTATTTTTCTTTCCTTTTTGGGTGATGTAAGTATGTAGTTGTTACAAATTCTTCTCTAGGAATTGCGCGGACGCAATTTTGTTAAGAAGGGGAGATCTGTAACAACCCGTATATTTTACGATGGTATATTTAAATGTTTTATTTAAATATAGCGTCGTTAGTCGGATTTAAGTCCGAAATGTCACATTTTGCAAACGGTCAAATTAGGACTCGGGACCACTTCCATCGAGTCCAAAATGGCGTTTGCGATCTTTTTAAGTATAAGCATTGATATGGTTGGAGTTGAGTAGAATTTTGCTATTTTCTTTTTGGGCTTTTGGGTTTGGGTTTCAGCCCACTAACCCAACTTATATCTCTAACTCACTAACTCTTCATCCATTCACTCATTTCATTTCTCATAACTCAAGCTCAACTGAAAATGGGGGAAGAGAATGGGAAATAGAAATTCCAAGCCTTAGTTTCCTTTTGCAAACTCAAATTCTTGCTCTAAAATCAAAGAGAAGCTTAGGTAAGCCTTCTTTTCACCTTCTCCATCTCAATCTCTCTCCAATTTCAGAAATTTCCTATAACCTAATTTAAGAAATACTTGTTTTGATCTTAGATTGGAGCTTGTAGAGTAGAAGTGAAGAGTGGTTGATCTTTTCTTTGCATTTGAGCTTCTCATCTTTGTTTTTGAGTTAAAAAGGTGAGTTTTTGAACTCACATCTACGTCTATAGCTTTCGTTGTTGTTAGGTATGAATTCCTAACATCTATTCATGTTCATTTGCTTTTGATTTGGATTGATGTGGTGAATTCTCCAAATTTTGGTGTTTTGGAGACAAAATCTTTAAAAATCCTATTGTGGATATTTGGACATGTTGTTTGGAGTGTATCGAAGAGCCTATAAGACTAGGTTGTCGCTTGGCGCAATCCCCTAGTCTTTGTTGCCCGTCCGATAGCTTTCCATTCGTTTTGGCCATCAAGGCCTAGGCAAACTGTTGCCCAGACCAGGTCTTCAGACGTCTGAAATGCAAATTCAAACGTCTGGTTTTAAACCTGGAACATAATAATATTCGGCAGAAATTTATAAAAATGGCAGAAAACAAAGTCAGACGTCTGAAACAACCTCTTAGACGTCTGAAACATTGTGCAGACGTCTGATACCACTTTTCAGACGTCTGATCCGACATGCCAGACGTTTGAAGCCACCCTCCAGACGTCTGGAAGGTTTCTGAATTTCCAGTGAATAAATCTAGACGTCTGGATTTTAAATCAAACGTCTGGAATTGCCTATTTTTGCTTATTTGCCTATTTTTGAGTGAATTTCCATTTTTTTATCGATTCTTGTCGATCCCATTTAGTTGTTATCACATTTTTGACTTTGATGGTTCTTTTAAGATTTCGTACACGGGTTTTTATAAAGTGATCTTTTTAAATGGTATTAAAAGCTTGTTTCTCCAACTTATAAATTCTATATAAAACGCACAATTTTGCACTTCGAGCGAAGAGGGAGGAGAATTAAATGATTAAATAAAACGCGTGCTATGAACACGTGTGTTTATCTTTTCAGTTAATTCCTAATCTATTCGTTTGACCGTTTTGACCTTTGGGTCTAGTTTACCGATGAGATGAGGTGAACTTTGTACTGCTTTGAGTATGAAATTGACTAACGGTTAGTAAACCGTTTAGTGCGAACGTGTGGTATGGGACTCACGTTAACATTTTTCAGGTTCCTTTTTGAGAGTTGTGACACATTCCGCCAGTTAGTGGTGTCCAGTACTGGGCCTTCGGACCTTCGCCACTACGGTTTGTTTCCCTATAGTATCACTTTTGGAGTTGGTCCATCATCACCGCTCGAGTGATATTGGGTTTGTTGCCTTCGGGTATGTTGCCTTCGGGTTTGTACCTTCGGGTTTGTGCCTTCGGGTTTGTTGCCCTATAGTATCACTTTTGGAGTTGGTCCATCGTCACCGCTCGAGTGATATTGGGTTTGTGCCTTCGGGTTTGTGGATCCTTGTTATACAGTACTGAGCTTGAGCATCTTTTGTTTCTTTGATAATTATATTTCCCTAGTGTATCGCCCTTCGGTGTAGGTCCTTTGAACCACACGATATATAGCGATTACCCTGTGGAAACTTGTGTTACCTTTATTGGTATTTGTTATTTGCCTTTTTGGCTTGTTTTGGGATATTCATATCCTTTGTTTATTTGAGTTGCCGATGATATGAGGCTTGTTATGATTCATATTTTATTAGATGATTTGGTTATCTCTTTTGGAGATATTTGTGGTACTTTATGACCTTGTATGTTCATTATCATTTAGTTTATCTAACTGATTTGTTTAGCTAGACTGACCCATGTATTTTATACTCAGGCCAGACCGAGATGTTTCAGGTTAGGTGCATTGGACTTAGCCTAACCAAGTAGGATGTTAATTGGGTTTTTACCCAAGCAGGATTCCAAATGAGTTAGAACATCTATTCCAAGTCAAAACAACTCAAGACTCAACCAAAAGGACCAAAGAAATAGGCCAAGAGGAACTTAAGAAGAATTACCTAAAAATCCACTAAGGGGATGGATCGTTGGCGATCCATCACCTATGGATCGCTAGCGATCCATAAGGATGCATTGCAAGTCACCCTAACCTCTTGCATCATGATATACTATCTCTTTTAAGAATACCTGCCAAGTTTAATAGCACTCCAAGTAGCATAGTTCAAGAAGTAAAGACTTATTTAATTCAAGTTGTTTTGACCAAAGTAGCATGCATAAACTGGATCTAGAAAACTCATACGGAATCGGATTGAATAGAAATTTGGAGGGGACACTTGGAAGACATAGAAAGTCTCACAGAAAAAATGAGAATGATTGTAGGTAGTATGATGAAGGGCAATCCATCTTGATGGATCGCTAGAGACCCATATAGCTTTTTCCCTTTCACCTGAAATTCATGATGTTGGTCCCACATACCCTCTAGATTGTACCTTCAAAGTTTCGTCTGATTTCGTTAAGTTTTGAGTGAGTTATGGATGATTCTTTTGAACCAGATGACCCATGAAGACGGATGATCAAACAAACTCCAAACGACTTGATATTTGGATAAGGCACTCAAGTAGAAGATAGGAAGACAACCAAATGGAGATCACTAAAAAATAGACTAAGTACATGGATCGCTAGCAACCCATGTAACATCCCCCTACTTGGAGGCCAAAAACTAATGGCTACGGATACTGCAGTCATCCATGGTTATTAATCCTCGGCGACCAAATATGATGGTGTTAGATACATTGATACAGAGATCACAAGAATATGGAAAAAAATTAACAAATTAAAAACGCATTTCCATATTCGATTCAAAATATTTCATGTTCATTACATAATCCCACAAACATTAACCACGTTCAGAAAAATATAATTATTACACATATTCCAAGAGCGACATATGAAGATGCCCCCTTGGTTGATCAGAGTATATAATAAGGCTAATAAGTTTGCCTTTACATCCAAAATACACAGTGGAAAAGGATAACTCTAAATAACTAACTGTCTCCTGCATGCCTCCGAAAGCTTTATTCATCTAAGAAGAGTACCTGGAAATTCCTAAACCTCAAACTACTCAAAATCAATTGAGTATCTGAGAGTTTAAAGGGAAAACAAAAAATTCGAGTCAGACATAAAGCTTGGTATGAATAATAATCTAACATCTCAATCCATTTAGATATCTAGTGAGACCACGCCGCTTAGCGAAACGGGTTTTCCCCTCACTAGTATCCTAAAACCTTTTCAAAACCATATATCGTGATGTTGCATCCACAATGGTAAAAAACATAGCATTTCAAAAAATATTATGATGATATGTATATATAAACATTTTTGGGTTTCCCATCCCCAGTTTAATTGAATCCCTGTCATATTTATAGTTTCTAGGGTCACTATTAACCTATTAGTTTTCATGGGTTTACTAATAACCTTTTTATAATTCATAGACACCCTATCCTATTTCAGAGTTTTCATGGGATCACTAAGAACCTATAGGCCTCTGCCAATTAACTTAATAAATTCATGGGTTCCTTTGAACCTATTGGTCATTCCAATAACTCCACTCTTATCCTAGTTTTCATGGGTTGACTAGAAACCTATGGATTATTCCAGTAACTCCCTTCTTATCCTAGTTTTCATGGGTTGACTAGGAACCTACTAATGCCTCCAATAACTTCTTTCTTATCCTAGTTTTCATGGGTTAACTAGGAACCTTTTGACTGATGTCAATACTTAATCCAGATATAGTTTTCATGGGTTCACTACAAACCAATTGGCCTCTGCCAACCATCCTTGATACATAGTTTTAATGGGTTTACTATGAACCCGTTGGTCACCCCCCAATAATTTCCTAATCATAGTTTTCATGGGTTACTATGAACCTATCCTCCGGACAACTTCAAAGTTTAGGTACCCTATATTTTGGTCTCCCTGACCCTCTGGATGTAATTCTACTCATTCAGGAGTTTAATCAATTTATATTTACTACCGGGTTAACCTAGCTGGTTCTTCTATCCTTTTGTCCCCAAATTACAGTTATGGGTCCTTTTATCATGTGAATATTTTCATATTTGAAGAAGCAAACATAACGACTAACAATACCACTCATGTGGGATTAAAGTCCTTGAAATACTTTTCATATAAAACATAGAAAATCCCTTTAACCTATATTTTATCAAGGCAATACTTCTTCAAATTCACATACTTAAAGTTATTTCAAAACTCCTTTATTTAGCCATGGGTTTTTCCATTACAAATGAGTTTGGGCTTAAAAAGCCTTTCGATGCCTTCGAAACCTTGCTTTCAATTTCATTAGATAACCTCCTTCGTAAGCATTAAATTCTATCTTTAAAACATTAGGCTCCTGCCTTTCGAATACTTTAAAACATCTCTTTCGAAACATTTTTAATCTTGTTAAAATATTATCATACAAGTATAGAAGCATAGCTTTGAAAAAATACCCCTTTCAAAACCATTGAAGGTTACCCTTCGAAACCAATACCTTTCAAAGCCATTGGGTTTATATTTAAAATAACATTTTCGAGTCAAAGTGAATATAAGCAAAAGCATCTCTTTCAAAACCATTCTTTATTTCAAAAAGTATTGGAGAACTCGATGGCGTCGAAACCATCCTTTCGAAAGCATTAAAACATCTGGGTAAACAAATTGAAGGTTGGCTTCGAAACCATTGCCTTTAAAACCCCTAAAACTTTCAAAAGCAGTAGGAAGTGGCTTAAATTTATAAAAACAAATCGTACCTTTCGACAGCATTGATGTGTTCAATACCATTGAAAGGCATCTAAACATAGAAGGGTTTCGACTTGGTCGAAACTACCCCTTCGAAAAGCTTCAAATAAAAACTAAGTAACTTCTTCGGAAGCCACTACTTGAAAACAAAGGCAGCGGCTCTCCTTCGAAAGCTTCTTTAGAAATGCCCTTTCAAAACCATTGGTTTCGACTACTTCGAAACCCTTTTGTAAACAGGCAAGCACTTTTCTTTTAAAACAAAACAAAACAAAGGAACCAACCTCTTCGGAAGCTATGTTTCAACACCCTACCTTCCGCCTTTCTCCAATCCACTACGTACCACCTAAATGATACCATATGTATTGGTTTACTGGTTTTGACCTAGAAGGTTTCGACTAGGTTGGAGGTAGAAGCTCTGGGTCGAAAGGTCCTTCTAAAGGAGGCGAAACCTACTTTTATGAGTAAAAGTCTGTTTTTACCAAATAAAGTAAACTTTTTATAACAAACTTGCCCACATGTAAAAACCTGATTGGTTGCAATAAACTTTCAAATTATTTTTCTTATATTTGTCGCATTTCCTCAGATTTTAAAGCTAAACAACATTTAACAAATGAGCCCTTCCTATTAACAAAACAATTAAATCATTTAAGCCCCCCTCTCAAAATAATTTAATTTCCATAC
Organism: Allium fistulosum; assembly: GCA_030737815.1. Classification (NCBI taxonomy): domain Eukaryota; kingdom Viridiplantae; phylum Streptophyta; class Magnoliopsida; order Asparagales; family Amaryllidaceae; genus Allium; species Allium fistulosum. The sequence goes on from CM060901.1 coordinate 643,777,780, forward strand.
TAAATCACTTAGTAAAAATTCCCAAAAATTCCAAAATTTTCAATTTAATCATATTGCCTAACATATCAAAATTTCAGACCTAAATCCTTAATATAATTTTCGAAATAAATTTATAAACCCAAATAACCATATTTACCTTTAAAAATTCATAACTAATTCTCCACGACTTGAAAATTTATAAAAATTGAAACCCAACTCCAAAATAATGTTTCTCATAACATATAATTTTCCCATGGCATTTAGAAATCATTTAATCTCGGGTTTCCCTAAAACTGTGCATATTCCTCTATTAAACAATCTTGTTTAAACTAATAAATTATAAATCAAGCATATCATTATCTAATATATCATAAAAATGAATTTACCCTTAAATCTGAAAACATATGATTATAGAAATCAAAATAGAGATGTAGTGACTATTATTCACCTTAGACTGGATAAGGAAATTGGAGATTGATTGAGATTGATTTCTTCAAGCTTGATCATAAGCTTTTACTTTGATTTCTCTTCTTATCTTCCTCCTAATGGCCAGCTCTTTTTCTTCTTGCATTTATAATTTTGCTTGTGTTAAAATGAACGTGTATGGCAAAGGGGATAATAGTATAATGGTGGGAAACATGGGTGGCAATTTACTCTCATGCCCTTATGTTAATTAGCTAACACTTAACCAATTAAGCTTATTCAATTTAAATAGCACGACCACTAAATTAATTGACCAACCTCAATCTCCTTATCACTCTACATTATTCTATTTAATTTATTCTAATTAAATCTCCTAAATAATGTTAATAAAAATTAGGGGTGTTACAACCCATCACCTATGGATCGCTAGTGATCCATCATGTAGCTCAGGTCGCCTTCAAACTTTTTGAACTCCTTTATGACGCTGAGTACATGCTTCTAGCAAAGCGGCTATGGCCCAAGTGCTCTCCAACCCATATAAATACAATTCTACCTGCAACATAAAGAGGGGGATCTTCTAGACTGGCTGCTAGAACTCTACAGAGATCATTCTTAACTCTTCTCCTCCCACACAATAATCATATAGGGGTCCACTATGACTCTCCAGTGAACTCTTGTACTTGTAGCTTGATCTAACTTAGAAGATTCAATCATATTGTAATCCGATTCAACTTGTAACAACAGTCAGTTAATAGAAAGTTATAAAGTGGACGTAAGCTTCATTAACAACCGAACCACTATAAAATCTTCTTGTCTTTTTACTATTTCTGCTTTTTTATATTTATTCTCTATATTATTGTTCTGTAAGAATAGGGCTGGTGCTTTCACACTCAATCCAGAGTGTTGATCCATTTTTTGGATTAACATGTTGGTGTTTTCACTGAGAACCCAACTCAGGCTTAGATCTAGCTATCTACTTTAGATCAGATAGGTTCAGAAGTTAGATCCTCGGTCTCTGCTTAAAAGATTTGCTGTTGAGAATCAAAAGCACCAGAAAGAAAGAGAACTACCTCCAGAAGTTCCATAGGAGCTACCATTGCTGGAGAAGAAACAAACCCTCGACAAATTGAAGTCAACAACCCCAACATCATGTTGTTACGAGCCAACTCCGAAGACCAGGTTCCAGGATCCTCCACATAGCAAGAAGTTGTGACTAAGGGAGAATTGAACAAGATGGTTGATGAAATTAACCATAAAATGGAAAATAGTAAAAAGGCCCTTATGGAAGAGATAGATGCTCTTTTAGCGCTCCAATCACCAACTACACGCAGAACGGTGCAAGAAGTCGTGGTTGCTATGGAGCTAGAGTATTCTTCTGCTTCTGGTTGAACAGAAGAAACAGAAGGCAAAAGCAAAAATAAGTAATGTGTGGAGCTCCAAGAATCATGACGGAAGAAAACGTTAACACTTCACCTACTGCAAAAGCACCTAATACAAACCCGAACGTAGGGATAAAAACCCCACAGGAGGATATAACGATGGTTCTCTCCGGCTCTGAAGATGATAAACAATTTGACGAAGACAAACTGGATGAAAATGCCAATGTGCAAAACGCTAGAAGAAGCTCTAAAACCCGTGCTGCGGCACAATGCCAAGCAGTGGATGAGGAACTGCTACTCAAACGATACTCCTATAGGTAGGAGAACCAAGAAGATATGGTACAAACCGAGATCGATTACAAGGCCAAGCTTCCATGGTATATTGTGACCACTCCCAACTGACCAGCTTCCAATCCCATCATGGAGCTCCCATCGTCGAATCATGAATGGTCATCATCAAAAATCATCAAAATGGTCGTTAAAAAACTCACTTCAGGGTTGACTTGAAGTCGAACTCGAGTAATCGCTTGTTTGACTCGAAGCAGATTCTGGAAGTTCTCACTCGAAGTCGAACTCGGGTAATCACTCATTTGACTCAAAGTAAACCTAGGAAATTCAGGTCCAAAATCAGACTCGGGTAAAACCAAGATTTTCTCCAAGCAAACATGCAATGGCTCCAAGCAACATTGTTTACCATCCCAACACTTCAAATTCTGTGACTCCAAGCGAACCATGTGCAGACTCCAAGCAAATGGAAAATTTTCTTAAATCGAACTCTGAGTAAAATACCATCGTTCCATCAATGTCGATCCATCTTTTTTTGCCCATAGCTCGAACATGCGAACTCCAAATGTCTTGAAATTTGGAATGCAACCTTATGAGGCATTCTTTGTCACCCCAGACCGATCTCACCTAGTTTGAAAATTTTTGGGGATCGTTGCTGATTCATGACCTCATAAGTGATTTGTCATTTAATCAGCATTTCCAATCATTCAAGCATAGGACAATCATGCGTATATCATCTTTAAGCATTATAAACATCTGTAAATTGAAAACGGTTTGGTCTGACAACGATTAGAGCATCTTCCCCAATCGAAACCCATTCACCGAAGTCGTTCAACATGCAGAATATCCAAAGAAGTTTATCATGCCAACTATACCTGTTTACAACTGTACAACTGATTCGAAATTGCTTTTTTAGAGGTATGACTAGCATATGGACGAAGCGAGGGCGATGGATGCAGTCTGCTGTAAGGCCCTTGGGAATCATTAAAGGATGAAACAACCTACTACCTTGGAAGAATTCTATGGGAAGGAAAACTGGTTCTAAAGACTAGAGGTAGTGCAATTGGCAAAAGGCAAACCCGGTAATTTACCAAAGAACATACCAAATGGTAAAGGAGCTATAAGACCGCAGGGACCTTATACCTAAGCAAGGCTACTAAGACCCAGTAGAAAAGCGCCCCAGCTAACTGACAAAATCAGACGAAAGGATGATTATCAAATAACACTCCAGCTAGCTAGCAACTAAAGAATGGGGCAGCAACCTAAAGCAATGCCTTCTCATCCATCCTTGTCTACTTTCCTTTTCCTAATGAGCAGTACCGGGATGCTGGGGGCATTGCAGACAGCACGGTAAAAGAAATACTTCTATGCCCACGACGAGTCTCGTCGATCCCCATTCTAAGAACCAACGCTGCTCTAGTGGCATTAAGAAGTCTTGTCCAAAGGATCGTCGAACAAACAGATCCAACCCCTTAGTCTCCAGGAACCGATAACACTTTGTTCCCACAAGCTGAATCCCAAAAATTCCTCTTAAAGTCCTTGAATCATTGCTTTAATACCGTTAAGCTATCAGACACACGACCCAAAACTCTTCTTGGAGTCGATGAATTATTGCTCCAAGGCCGTCTGCTCGTCGTCCGACCAAAATTCCTCTCGAAATCGATGAATTATCATTCCAAGCCCATCTGGTTGTTGGACATCCGACCACAAAAACTCCTTCATGAACTAAAGCGTCGTGAAAGGGAACCGGTAGATCAGTGGTCATCCGATCTAAAAAAACCTTCACGAACGTGAAGGTCTTTTATGAACTAAAGCGTCGTGAAGGTGAATCAGTAGATCAACGGTCATCTGATCCAAAAAACCCTTCACGAACGTGAATGTCTTTCATGAACTAAAGCATCATGAAGGCAAACTGGTAAATCAGCGGTCATCTGATCCAAAAAAACCCTTCACGAATGTGAAGGTCTTTCACGAACTAAAGCGTCGTGAAGGTAAACCGGTAGGTCAACGGTCATTTGATCCAAAAAATCCTTTACAAACGGGAAGGTCTTTCAAGAACTAAAGCATCGTGAAGGAGAACCGGTGGATCAGCGAAATTTATGTACAACTAATATCCGTGAAGGTGAACTGGAAGATCAACAGTCATCTTATCCAGAGCCCCCTGAAGTCAACGAAGTCACACTCTGGGGCCACAAATCAACAATCATATCAATCACTCTTCATAATTAACCGAATCACTTCCAACGACCGACGAAACAAAAAGTGCTAAACTCCAGAGCTTCAAAGTCGCTCAAAAGAACTAAGCCAAAACTGAATCGACCTTGTGGTTAATCAGAGGCTGACTCGAATCAAGCCAAGACTTAGAACTTGGGAGAACCGCACCCACTGGACTGAGGGCAACCAAACGAGTTGTGGAGAAGCCCTAGATACAGTTCAAGTGCACCAACAACCCTGTGGCATGGAGGGCACTGCACACACTTAAATAGCCGTAAGGAAGGCCGAGACTAATCACCCACAGTTGTGTTATGCCCGATCAAAACTTCTGGCATTCTGACAACTACGGACTTAACGACCTAGCTAGTGCAACAAACAAAATAGAAGCATAACACTTGCTTACTTATTCCTAATTACCACCCTTGGTGACCAGTTCCTCTTCCTCTTAGACCGTATGCTAGTTGAAGACCCATTCTTTGACAGTTTGGACCAAAAGCTAAGAGTCTTTCCCTGAACTCCCACAAGCTCTTTATTCATAACAAGCGGTTGGCTGTAGATCTCTCTACCATGGCAACCTTATCTATTTGGCCATGCACATCTTCTCGAAATACGGGAGGATCATCCAAGCCATAGTTACCCGATCCAAAAACCACTTATCTCGAACTGACGAAATCGCGTTCCAGCAAAGTCAAATTGCCGGATTGATGGGAAAACTTGATCCTTACCTTCTAAGAACTAGTATCGCCCCTTCAGCACCAGAAAGTCCCAAACTATTATGCTCATCCCATAAGCCACATATCACTTCTTGAGTCGTGGAACCATGCTCTTGAAGCACGAACTCCTTACGTTACCCAAAGATTGGCAATGTCGAGAATTTCTAAACCGTTCTGGATCGATTAGTCGTACCGATCTCATAAGCCATGCACTCCCATAAGCCGTGCATCACTTCATGAGCTGTGGAACCACGCTCTCGAAGCATGAACTCCTCACGTTACCCGAAGATTGGCAACGTCAAGAAGTTCCAAACCGTTCTTGATCGATGGGTCGAATTGATCCCACAAGCCGCGCACTCTCAAAAGCCGTAGTAAGCCACGTACTCTCAAAAGCCACGCATTTCGTAAGCCGTGCACTCTCAAAAAAGCTGCGTATTTCGTAAGCCGCGCACTCTCAAGAAAGCCACGCATTTCCTAAACCGCGCATTTCGTAAGCCGTGCACTCTTAAAAGCCACGCATTTTATAAGCCATGCAAGCACTGCTTGATGTTGCTTCGGCATCATCAGTAAACCATTAAGATTTTCTAACTACCCGTGTTGTCCCGACAACACCGAGAAACTTTTCTATTGGAGGATTAACAAGGATCAACTCCTGCTACCCGAAAGAACCAACATTGCTCCAGTAGTGCCGCAAAGTTCACAAACCAAGAAGTTGACAAAGAATTTTGATCTTCGACTAAAGTTAATGTACAAAATTTCAAAATTAAAGACATACAAGTCACAAGTTCCTAAAGATAGGAGTTGTGATGCACCTTTGACTAGGGACATCCAAGGAGCCACCTAGAACATCAAGTCTAACATCAACTGTTCAGAATAATCAGCCTTGTAGACTGAGGGGCACATAACACAATAATACTTGGTCATGATAAAAAATCACTTCATGGTTCTGTTATGCTGAACAGAGAATTTCGGCGATCACAATAGAGCTAAGAGGTATAGTATGTTGAACGCTGCAGAATTGAAAGGAAACTGGTCAAACCTTCTATGCATCGATAATGCCCCGGCAACATCGAGAACTCTAGACCATCATATCAACAAGAAAATCAAACTCCTTGAAATTCAGCATCGCCTAGAAACAGGCAATAAAAGAAGGAACTTACTGTCGTCCAAAGATAGATAACGACAAAATGCATTTCTAGAATCAAATCATTGATGCACCAATTTCCAAAGATGGAAGCAAATGCTCGAATGAAGTCTCAAACCCCAACTTGCAAGAATTCAGCATAGCCCGAAGGCTGTCAACGTCTGGAGGAAGCGACTAGTCTTTCAGGAATATAACACCGCTTGGAGACTAGAGACATCAAGAAGGACAACCCTCGACCATCATAGATTCATCGCGGCCTAGAATTTAGCCGTGCTTGGAATAATCGACCTTGTAGGGATCGATCAAACATCTCGACTCCTACTTGTAGAAAACTAACTGTTATCCGAAGACAGACAATGGCAAGGAGAGAACGCTTGAATTCAAGCAGCTAAACCATTGATTCTTGAAGATTGGAACCAACGAATATGGTTGATATCTGCAACAATGCTATCAGCCCAGCATAATGCATATGGCCTGAAACAAGCAAGGTCAAGTGTCACAGATTCAAGATAAATAGTACCAAACTCTACCGGTCCGTGATCAGGATAGAGATTAGCTCGGCCATACTGGGGGTATTATGATGACTCGCTCCACATTTTCTAATTTTCTATAAGAACCTGGAATTTGACACCTAGAAATGAAGGTTCGGCCTAGAAATGAAGGGTTCCGCGGATAAAAGTCAGATCAAAACAAAAACTGGTTGGAGGTGTTTGATGTGTGTTTCTTGTTTGATGATAACAAAATATATATCAATTTATAGATGTGTTTTGCAGATCGTACTATACAAGAATAAATATTCATAATTGAATAATAATACTATTGCATAGAATTTAACAAATTCAATCAGTATTGTTTATTCAATATAATATTTTATACAGTACAAAAGTTTTCAGCTCATACACCGATTTCATACATTTCACACTCATACATTGGTTTCATACATTTTTCATTTACAATCTATTCCTCACTACATCACTCAACACTCAGCTATAACTATCTGCATCTATCTGCATTGTCCAGCTCCAGTTCTTGTCCTGTCTCCTGTGTACTTGTATAATTAGCAACTACAGCAGTAATCTGAAAATAAACAAATTTGAATTTGCAAAAATATAAAATTTGTTCTTATTGTTGTCTCAGATATATGGGTTAGTGTCATCATTTTTGATTGTGTAATATCTGTGCATATCAGTATTCTTATCAGGGACAGGTAATCAGGAGTGGCTGCAATACACACGTGTACAGTTATACACGTGTGCACTGCCTCGCCAACTCATGTGCACAGTTAACAAAATCAATATGCACATATATGAAGACTACACTGACAAGTGCACCAAATCAAAACTACAAATACAAGAGTAGTGACAACATACAATGATGACCAGAGTGGTACAATGTCAATAAGCAACATGCCTCAAAGACCAGTGTGCAGTGACAATATACACATTTTGCAAAACCAAAACTGCAGGCAAATGCAATATGATTGAACAAGAATTAATGTCGAGTTGCAGTTCAAAACACAGTAGCAAAACCAACAGCAACTATATCAGACACATGTGGATGCAATTATCATATGAGCATGAATGTACAACAGCATGCAAAACAAACTTTAGTCAATGACCAAGAAACTGCAACAACTGAAATGAACTCTACAGATCACAGGCCAAACAGAGACCAAAGACCAGAGCATCAATGTTGAAATCATTCCAACAAAAGTGCAGTGCAACTCAATGATGCAACATTTTTAATATGTACCAATATGCTATGCAGTGAAGCCAAAGCAAACAGAGGGATCAATATGGCAACACAGCTATGCAGTGATGACATGAACAAGACTCGAGAGTTACCAGATAACAATGAAGCATGAATGCTACTGAATGCATCAGTGGGTAAAGAGCTCGAGCACAAGATATGACAACTACACAATACAAAGACCAGTGATGCAACTTAATGCATAAAGCAGTGAACAGTGAAGGCTACAATGTACACATGAACAACATGACAATACAACACAGTGAAGTGAGCAACATCAGTAAGACATGGCACACTGGAATAAGAAGTACAATGAAAAGGTGAATACATGTACACTAATCCAACAAGGCAGCAGCAACATAAATGCACCAATGATATCAATGAAGTCAACCATCAGCACACACATGAATGCAAATGCAGACTAAAGCTACACAATGCAAACTCAAGAAATAAAACTCCAACAATATCAAGACCAACCAGAACAGATGTTGAATACATCAGAGGCAACTGCAACGATACAAACCAGTATAGCAATGCACCAGTGACACCAGTGTGAGTATACAAGGATATGCACATGAACCAGACTACATGAATATGCAACAGGAAGGAAAACAATGCACAACAACTAACAGATCAAAGTCAATGATCAAGTCAAGGAACAAACACAGAAACATTGAACAAGTTAGGTCAGTGAAGAACAAGTTCGAACTAAATCAAGTTCAAACATCAAAGTACAAGTGAAACAGTGGAAGCATGAACAAGTCAGAAAGCAAGTTTAAGAATCAAGTTTAAAAATGTTGAAACAGTCAAAAATCAATCCAGAAGTCAAGAAAAATTCAAGTCAAAGCCGTATGTTTTAATCACGTTTACAAATTGATAAAGTCAAAGTCAGATTTTAGGAAAGTTTCTGAAATATTAGTCATAAAGAAATCAAGTATCAGAAATCCAAACAAAAAGTGAAAGTTTCGGCCGTATCAATCATCGAACGTTTTAAATCAAAGCCGTGGGAACAAAGTATGTACCTTCTCAAAATAGCAAACATATTAAGGGAAAGTTTTAACAACGTGAGGATCACGAAAATCAAATCAGATGAGTATTAGGGTTTCGAAAACCCTATATATATACAGAACCCAAATCATCATCGATAGAGTGCAGAGCAAAGAGAAACCAAATCATCATTGACAAGCAGAGCGCAAGAAAAATCAATCGAGTTCTAGCAATTAAAAGAAAAGCAAACAGAGCAAAAATCACATACCGAAGTCCTAATTCAGAGCAACAAAGCATCGAGCCGAAGCCGTTGATAATCTCACAATCACAAAGGCAGAAACCCTGATTTAGAGCAGGAACGACATCGCCATTGTCTCACAGAGGAGATCGAGCCAAAGTCCTAGTTCCAGAATTGCCATTTCCTTCAATTACAAAAGAAAAGGAAATCGGGCCAATATGTCTTGGGCTAAAGAAAATTAAAAGGGGCCGGGCTAGTTATTTTTAAAAGAGCAAATTTGGTTTTAAAGTTTTAAATTTAATTTTGCTCTTGTTTTCTGTTTTAAAGTTTGTACTCTTTGAATCAAAACAGGGTAAATCACCACCTAGGGTTTAGGTAGTGTCAGATTGTCTAGTTAGAATTAGTTCAGTGAGCAGGGTTTGTGAGTTTGCAAAACTCTATAGGCGGTAGCAGGGGTTGCGAGTCTGTTAGAGTGTTTATAAGCGGGATACTGTTTAATTCTAATAGAAATCTGGGAATGCAGCAGTAGGCAGGGGTTGCCGAAGCTGGGTAAATTTTGTGTGTGATTTACTTTTCAACATACTTACTTATCTGCAGTTTGATTTCGTATTTAAATTCAAGAAAATTTGCTATAACCCTATTCACCCCCCTCTAGGGTTAATCTAGATCCTACAGGAGGAAATCTGATTTTTCGTGAATAGGAATAACCATGGAATCGGTTAAGCAACAACCCTGCATTTCCAAAGGTAACACTTGCCTATGATAAACAAGGCTAGGCAACGGAAACGCCTGGGACTCCCATCCTCCAGAATATGGCATATCCCGAAGTTAAGCAACGTTGAGAAAGCAGCCACATAGGGTTGAAAGGGATTTGCTAAGCTATATAGGATCAGTTGAATGATTCAATCCTAACCAACATGACTTTAACACTACCCGAAGACAAGTAGCACTAAGAAAAGACTTCTACAATCTAATCATCGAAGTGCAAGTTTTCGAAGACCAAAACTAGTGCCCACCTAGATTAAAAGCATTGCCGGATCGACAGGGAAAATCGATCCCAACCTCCCGAGTGTTGGTGTTTTCCCGGTAAAGCTAAGGCCTTTTCTCATTTCCTAAGTAACGGTGTTGCCCCGGCAACAACGAGAAACTTTCTATTTCATAAGTATCAGTGTTCCCCCGGTAACGTCGAGAAATCCTCTATTTCCTAAGTAACGACATTGACCCGGCAATGCCGGGAAATTTGCTATTCACTATGTATCGGTGTTGCCCCGGTAACACCAGGAAAACTTTATCTATAACTTCGATGAGAAACACTCATCATAGTAAACCATCAATGCACTAGCTTCCGGAGATAGAAGTTAGTCCTCAATTGAGATTCTAACCTTGTCTTCAAAAAACTACCATTGCTCGAAAATGGGCAACAACGGGAAGACATAACCTTTCATAAGTCAGCTGGATGGTTCGACCTTTCATTACAGGAATCAGCCATTGCACAGGAATAAAGCAGTGCCGAAAGGAAATCCCAGGATTGAATTGCTCGTGCGCTTATTTCTAGGGATGAAAGATGGTGCTTAACCGAATTTCCTGAATTCAATTTAGAAAGGATTTGGATACAACCAAAAGATAGGCAGCCATGATGAAATGTTGCTTGGAACCAAGCAGCTAGGTTATCAATTCCTAAAGATAGGAATTGGTGTATGAACAAAAATTTTATGATGACAACAATCAAGCAAAGCATGCATAACTAAGGACATGTAGGGACAATCACGGAAGGTCGTAACTAAAACCATCGGACTTCCTCGATCCTAGAATAGGATTGAGAGCCAGACTATGGATAACCGAATCTTTTGCCTAAACCTCTCCATCTCTCACAATCGCCCAAATATAGGCGTTCGAAATAGCTAGTCCCTCGAGTAGGGATAGATGCACAAATACTTGATTGAAAGAAATGTTGCAAAGTCTAAACACAAATAATCGCAAGGTCGGTTCGATAACAGTTCTGTATCGCAAAACAGAGCATTTCGGCAACAAAATCACCAACAAAGGAAATGAAAGATTTAACGTTCAGAAATCAACCGTTGCTCACAGTCTAGTGATGACGAAAAAGATCAATGACCAACTTACAGTCTAACTAGATCATTTGGTTCCAACTTGCATGAATATGCCATTACCCAAAGTTTGGTGATGCTAAGAAGAAATGCACATAATGAAACTATCGATACATTGGTGTTTGAAAATAGAAGAAAGAGTTTGATTGAATCTTAGGCCCTACCTTCTGACATCTCATGCTATCTTAAAATTCACAACATCAAGGAAAAATCCACAGAGTTGAGTCATCCGTGCATGAGTTTCTGGAGATAGAAACTAATACATATTGGGGTCTCAGCACTGGACTTGGAAAAATTCACTCTAGCAAAAAATGACGGCGATGCGTCTTGCCAGAACATGTACCCAGAATGACATTGGATGACGATGTCAACTTGGAGGAATTCAATTATAGTTAGGAAACAAACATCATTGAAAAAAAATCAGAGCTTGGAATCAAGTAAAAAATTCCCTAGTTTATGAAGATAGGAGCTATCGTGTCAATTAAATTGGGGTAATCGAACGTATAGAATTACAGTAAATGAGTATGCTGCACATGAAAAAAAAGGTGCAACAGCGAGAAAAAGCAATGCTTAGAATAGAGCAATTAAACCAATAGTCCTCGAAGACAGAGGCTGGTGTGTAAGTTGCATTACGAAAAAATGCAAAGGAAGGATAATCGCAATCGAACAAGTCATGTGTTAGTTTCCGAAGATTGAAACTGTGCCTGATCAAACTTCAACTCTACAAGAGCAGTTATGCCTTGTAATTTAACTATAATCAATCATCCTAGTATGATAGGAATAATAAGCAAAGCCTAAGTTGCGAAGGACCCAGCTTTTGGACGAGTGGAAGTCCCTCCGCCAGACTAAAGATTAGATGACCGAAAAGTCATTTTCAACAATAAAACTTGGCATTCAACCCTGTTGGGTATGTTTTACTTTAAATTATATCCTCGTACAACCAATGTCTAGAATCCAAGGGAAGTGGGATATGTTGACCAGTCAGGTTCTGAGCATTGACCGGGGCAGATGCAGCGTGCTATCTACATGAGAAGAGTCTAGTATCTCGAATAATGCCAACGAGCAATCTAGTGTAGTGTTGGCGTCAAAATCGACCATCAACACCCAATTATACATGAAAGCACCAATATCCAGTCATAGATCACAGATAGTATATGATGTAGAGAATATAATATGAAGAATAACCAAATTAAAATGAAAGCAAGTAAAAGAGACAAGATTTATAGTGGTTCGGCTAACTCCGGCCTACGTCCACTCCAGAACAATCCTTTTTATTATACTGAAATTTGATTACAATTACAATCTAAAATTCCAAAATAAAAAAGGTAGAGTATCCTTTAGGTAGAAGATGAAGATAAGTTGAATGAAGAGTGCCCTTTCTGAAGCCAAGCCTGCTGTATTTATAGGTGAAACTTCGGCTATAGGGCCTTCTCACCTACATAGGCCCACCATAACGATCGGCTAGCCCAATTCGTCCAAAAATAACGATCGGCCTAGCACTATCGATCGTTATTCCTTCACTTAATTCAATGCCGATCCCTCCCTGAAGCGTGTCGATCCATCTCCTTCCAACAAACTACACCGATCCATCCATCTTAAGCATGTCGATCCCTCTACCTTCACGAAAATGTTGATCCATCCCTTCCTTATAAGTATACGGACCCCTCCTTGTGTAACCTAGAAGGTATGCCGATCCTCCTTGATCTATGAAGATATGCCAATCCTTCCCATGTCGATCCCTTTTTTTATGCCGCTCCATGTCTTGCCGATCCCTTCCATGCCGACCTCTTCCTATGTCGAGCCCAATCATGCTGATCATTTCCTATGCCGAGTCCAATCATGCCGATCCCTTCCCATGCCGATCCCTTCCTATGCCGAACCCATACGATGCCGATCCTTCCCATGCCGATCCTTTCATATACATATACATTGGAGCACACCTATCAATCCCAAGAACCAAACTATGCTGAACCCTTCATGCCGACCATTATTCCTTCTCACATGCCGACCCATTACTATGCTGAACCCTCTTATGCTGACCCATATTACACCAAATCATCTTATGCCGATCCTTCTTTATTCAAGCCAATATCCATCTTCCAAGCACCCTTCATCGTTTATCCACTAAATATGTTTAATCCTGGCTTCATATTATTATCTGTAGTTGATTATCCATCCATCCATTTGAGCCAAATCCATGATATTCTAGCCTCGATAACCATGAAGTCTATTGGGTTAAATCCGCCTGTATACTGCCCTGCCAAAAGGCGGGTTAACACTTTGCCCCCCAAAACATGCCTTGCGATAGAAAGGCGTGTTTTGAATTTCCATAAATCCAAAATACGAAGTCCACAATCCATTGATCATTATATTATCCAACCTAGAATCCAATCCGTTGCCAATCCATTTCCTTGATCTCTCCGGATCATTAGAGAAATCCCTAACCATCCCGAGTCGATATCCAGTTCCGGATCCATCCCACATCCATTAATCAAATCCATGATCTCTTCGGATTGTTTTATCCAAATCCGGGACCACTCCAGGTCCATATCCAAATCCATGGACCTCTCCGGGTCGCTTTATCACTCCGGGTCCGAATCCAAATCCTTAGACCTCTTTGGGTCGTTTCATCCAAATCCGAGACCACTCTGGGTCCATATCCAAATCCTTAACCTCTCCGGGTCCTTGCCGAGCATGGCCCGTAGTTGACGATCTGAGCAGGCTGATCCTGTCGCTCTCCGGCGAAGCGGCCTACCTCTTACCAGGCATAGTCCATACCTAGCGATCCATTGTGTTCTATTCTCCGGCCTCGACTCTCCAATCGAGGACTTGATCCATGGGGTATCCTACTCCGGCCTTGATCCCCAGTCAAGAACTTATCCATGGGGTATCCTGCTCTGGCCTCGATCCCCAGTCGAGGACTTAATCCATGGGGTATCCTACTCCGGCCTCGATCCCCAGTCGAGGACTTATCCATGGGGTATCCTGCTCTGGCCTCATTCCCCGGTCGAGGACTTAATCTGTGGGGTATCCTACTTCGGCCTTGATCCCCAGTCGAGGACTTATCCGTGTTTGAGTCCATCCTGTCGCTCTCCGGCGAAGGGACTTGTAACTCGCAGTTATTGCCCCTTCTCTTCGGCCGGGGCCGTAATCGTGACCTGTGTTATTTATTACATTAATCTAGATTTAATCATTCCAAAGTCTAGTTGGAAAATTATAAAATAAAAGCCTGTACAACCGAAAAAAAACTAAATAGCCATAGTATCAGAAAAACCAGAGTTTGCAGCAAACGAAAGAAACAAAATTTCATAAACCTAAGCACCACAGTTCATCATCATCTCGGAGCATGCCTAGGGACCATCCTCGATCCCGTACATGTGTAAGTGACTTAGCCATTTTACTGTGGGGTTTATTACTTATTCCATGCCATAAATCTAATCAATTGATGATAAGTTGACGATAATGCCTTGATCCAGTGCTATCTTCATTCAAGGTGGGCGATGGCTGCTCCTGTTCCACTGCCACAGGTTGATTCCTTATATATTGTTGCAAATGACCATTCCTCACATGTTCCTCAATGATATCCTTCAAATGCCTATAGTCATTTGTATTGTGCCCATCCAACTCATGAAATAGGCAGTGCTTTCCTGATGCCCGCTCGTATTCGGAGGGTTCCCTTTTTGCCGGCCTTCGACACTAGAGGCACCCTCGAGTATCCAAATAAATCCATTCCAAAGTTTCGGTCAAATCCATGTAAGAAGAGAATTTTGGTTCTTTCCATTGCCTTCTTGACATATTACTACCATCATTCATTTTACGCTTGCCTTTATCATTCATGTTTACATCTCCTGATGATCCTCCACCTTGCACGGCATTTATCTCCGGTTTGTCAGCTCGTGCGTCTTCTTGTTGTAGGAACCTCTCTGCATCATGGTAAAACTCCCCTGGATCCATAGGTAGATCCCGTGCTAGTGAATCCTTGAACTCTGTGCCATCAACAATGCCAAATACAGCTGCCATCAAAATTATGGATAGATCTAGAGGATCTACCGATGCCGCCGCAGCATTAAACCATGTTAAAAAACTCCTTAGGCACTCTTCGATCCTCTGTTTCAGTGTTGCCAAACTCATCATATTTTTGGGTCTTGAGATGTGAACTCTAAACTGCCTCATAAACCTTTCGATTAATTCTATCCATGTGCCAATAGAGCCACTTTCCAACTATCTGAACTATAGCGCATCTATATCGGTTAAATACAAAGGGAAGCACCGTGCCATGACCTCCTCTGATGCCCCCAGTACTTCCATGTGCCTCATGTACCTCATCAGATGAACAATGGGATCCGTTCTTCCATCATCTGTCTCCAGCATTGGTAGTTTGAATTTTGGTGGATTCCTAGCTTGCCTAATCATAGGAGCGAAGGGGCTCCTATTCAAATCTTCCAAATCTCTATTTACCAATCCTCCTCTCATGGCCCGTCTGATCATTTCCGCCAACCTATCGTTGTCATCAAATGGCAGTCTTTGTTCGTTATCTCCAACCTACCCCCCGAGTCCGCGAGGGAATACTAAAATCTGCTCTTCTAGACGAGCACACATATCCCGATCAATGCCAAACTGTAAAGCACCACCCGGTATCCTGCCTAGAATGGAGCCAATATGACCTGAGGGCATGCCCCCGAGTGTGGAACGATCATCACCGATCATTCTATAACGATCGACATTTCTTCAGCCAATCGTTCCTGGTTGGTCAGGGGCTGCTCCCGGTGGCTCCACTCCTTCCCGTATCCTAATTGTTCCATTTCTTTGGTTCCGATTCTGGACATCCTCAGCACCTATTTCTCTAACTCCGTGATCCACATTTCCAGCGTTTCCTGCTACTCCATTTCCCTGGTTTTGCACTCCAGCTTGTCCAATCCGTTGGAGTAGGTTCTGCATCAATTCCTCTTGTCTCTTCAACATTCTTTCTTGCATAGCATTCATCATTGTCTCCGTCTTGTCTCTGGTAATGAAGATTGAGGCCTGATTAGCTCCTAAGGAAGCCTCCTGACTTCCTTCCCGATGGCTCCTTTATGTTCTCTGTTTTCTTGTTGATTTACTAGCCATTGCTTCCTAAATCCAAGTTCTTAAGCTTTAAAATCCAAGATCCTAACTTCCAAATCACTGAGTGCAAGCTTTCTCAGTGAAAGAACCAAAATGTTGGCATCAAAATTGACCACCAACACCCAATTATACGTGAAAGCACCAATATCCAGTCATAGATAACCGATAGTATATGATGTAGATAATATAATATGAAGAATAACCAAATTAAAATGAAAGCAAGTAAAAGAGACAAGATTTATAGTGGTTCGGCTAACTCCGGCCTACGTACACTCCAGAACAATCCTTTTTATTATACTGAAATTTGATTACTGTTACAATCTAAAATTCCAGAATAAAAATGGTAGAGTATCCTCTAGGTAGAAGACGAAGAGAAGCAGAATGAAGAGTCCCCTTTCTAAAGCCAAGCCTGCTGTATTTATAGGTGAAACTTCGGCTACAGGGCCTTTTCACCTACATGGGCCCACCATAACGATCGGACTAGCACTACCGATTGTTATTCCTTCACTTAATTCAATATCAATCCCTCCCTGAAGCATGCCGATCTATTGCCTTCCAACAAACTACACTGATCCATCCATCTTAAGCATGCCGATCCCTCTACCTTCATGAAAAGCCGATCCATCCCTTCCTCGTGAGTATACCGACCCCTCCTTGTGTAACTTGGAAGGTATGCCGATCTTCCCTAGTCTATGAAGATATTCCAACCCTTCCCATGCAGATCCCTTTTATGCCACTCCATGTCTTGCCGATCCCGTCCATGCCGACCTCTTCCTATGCCGAGCCCAATCATGCCGATCCCTTCCTATGCTATGCCCAATCATGCCGATCCCTTCCCATACCAATCCCTTCCTATGCCTATCCCTTCCATGTCGACCCCTTCCTATGCCGAAACCATACGATGCCGATCCTTTCCTATAAGTATACATTAGAGCACACCTATCCACCCGAAGAACCAAACTATGCCGAACCCTCCATGCCGACCGTTATTCCTTCTCACATGTCGACCCATCACTATGCCGAACCCTCTTATGCCGACCCATATTACACCAAATCATCTTATGCCAATCCTTCTTTATTCAAGACAATATCCATCTTCCAAGCACCCTGCATCGTTTATCCATCGACTATGTTTAATCCTAGCTTCATATTATTATCTGTAGTTGATTATACATCCATCCATTTGAGCCAAATCCATGATATTCCAGCCTCGATAACCGTGAAGTCTATTAGGTTAAATCCGCCTGTATACTGCCTTGCCAAAAGGCGGGTTAACGTGTAGATAGCTTGCTTACATTTGAATAACAATCCATATCGTCCTTTGAAATTATCTTTTTCACACTTACCCATTATAGGTCAACGATCGATAATGGAGCCGCTGTCCGAAGCGACCTGGGAAGCTTTTCTTTTCAGGATCACTGGATGGAAATGGAAAGAGCGGTACGATTGAATCATCCACTATATCTGATTTTGGAATAAATCATCGCATTAGAATTCAAAAATGTGACAGGAACCTAAACAAGTCCTCAAAAAGTAACAGTTAAAGACAAAGAGCAAAACTTCGCTCCAGAACAACATACAATCATTCGAGACAAAATATAACTTCACCACCGGTCGAGTTAAAACTATATAGGTCGACTTCAAACCTACATCGTGCACCCACTTACCGACCTAAACCCTTGTGTAAACTACAGAGCAAAGATTGCATCGTTAATAACAATAATTGAAATTCAGATTGAATAAAAAAATGAATAGCTATTAGAAGTCAGTCGATTGAAAATAATATCTTGAGATGGACTCTGACGATTCACTAAAATTCACAAAATGGAAACTCAAAAGCAGTTACTTCCAGAGCATATCTTGTTTCCAATGAAGGCATACTTTGGGGGGCAAATGTTAACTGGGTTTTTACCCAAGCAAGAATCTAGATGAGTTAGAACATCTAGGCCAAGCCAAAACAACTCAAGACTCAACCAAAAGGACCAAAGGAATAGGCCAAGAGGGACTTAAGAAGAATTACCTAAAAATCCACTAAGGGGATGGATCGCTATCAATCCATAAGGATGCATTGCAAGTCATCCTAACCTCTTACATCATGGTATACTATCTCTTCTAAGAATACTTGCTAAGTTTCATAGTATTCCAAGCAGCGTAGTTCAAGAAGTAAAGACTCATCTAATTCAAGTTATTTTGACCAAAGTAGCTAGCATAAACTGTACCTAGAGAACCCATACAAAATCGGATTGACTTGAAATTTGGAGGGGACGCTTAAAAGACATAGAAGAAGACTTATAAACAAAATGAGCATGATTGGAGGAGGTATGATGGATCGTTGGAGATCCATCTTGATGGATCACTAGCGACCCATATAGCTTTGTCCCCATCACCTGAAATTCATGGTGCAAGTCTCACACACCCTCTAGAGTGTACGTGCAAAGTTTTGTCTGATTTCATTAAGTTTGAGTGAGTTATGGATGATTCTTTTAGACCAGGTGACCCATGAAGACGGATGATCAAACAAACTCTAAATGACTTGATATTTGGACAAAGCACTCAAATAGAAGATAGGAAGACAACCAAATGGAGATCACTCAAAAATAGACTAAGTACATGGTTCGCTAGCGACCCATCACCTATGGATCGCTAGCGACCCATCAGGTTAGCTCGGGTCGCCTTCAAACTTTCTAAACTCCTTTATGACGCTGAGTACATGCTTATAGTAAAGCGACTTTTTCCCCAAGTGCTCTCCAACCCCTATAAATACAATCCTACCCGCAACATAAAGAGGGGGATCTTCTGGACTGGCTACTAGAACTCTGTAGAGATCATTCTTCACTCTTCCCTCCCACACAATAGTCATATAGGGTTCACTGTGATTCTCCAGTGAACTCTGGTGCTTGTGACTTGACCTACCTTAGAAGATTTAATCATATTGTAATCCGATTCAACTTGTAACAACAGCCAGTTAATAGAAAGTTATAAAGTGGATGTAGGCTTCATTAATAGCTGAACCACTATAAAAATCTTCTTGTCTTTTTACTATTTCTGCTCTTTTTACATTTATTCTTTATATTATTGCTCTTTTAGAACATGGCTGGTGCTTTCACACTCAATCCAGGTTGTTGATCCATTTTTTGAGTTAACAGGTATATCATACATTAAGGGGGATATTGATTCTGAATTTATTGATGCGCGTGGACCCTAATGGAGTCTTACTTGGTGTGGAATCCAATTCCTTATTCTTTCTACCATTGCTTTCTTCTACCAACCGTTTAGCCATATCTGTTATATACTCCTTGCTAGCACGGTACTCCAAAGGTCGACTATTAGGGGCTAACCGAGTGTTTGGCTCTACAAATGATCTTGGTTTGCCAACCGACGTCTAGGTTCTCTAGTCTTTAGGAGAATCACTCCTTCCGTCTTTTATTGAATTCAGGTTGGTTCCATTGTGGTTGTTTGAACTTCAGCACCATGAACAGCAGCATCAAGCTCATAATCATCGCCATCATGCTGTAGATCATTCTCTGAATAAGACAAGTCCATGGTCTTATCTCCTCGTCCCCTCAAAATGTCCAATTTCTTTTCGGGACCGACCCTATTCTGGTTGGTACAGAGTTGAATTCCTTTGGCAGGGATCCTCTGACTTCCTTTAGCAACTCCTTCTGCATCTCCAGTAACCATTTCCTTCTGTTTTTGTTCGCCATTTTGGCTATTCTGACCAGAAATATATAAGTATTCCTCCTTAGAACATTGAGGTGAAATCTCCATTTTGTTCCTCCTAGTTCTTTGGGGCTGTTTGGGTTAGCAGTGTTATGCTTGCATCCATGTTTTCCATCAAAGCTTTTTGATTGTGTGCCAACTTTTGATTCAGCTCCTACATCATTTTTTCAAATTCCACTTTGGTAATCATCACCTGTAGAGAAGAAGGTCCTGGTATTGCTTGTTGGTTGGTGACCTCCACTTGATGTGCAGTTCCTTCATCTCCAACCACTACTCCTGATGATCTTCCCGATCTCCTAGGTGCCATTGATTCTAGTATGCTAATTCTTCCAATTCCTTAATAAAAAACTTCTGAATCTAACCATTGGATGCTCTAATCCAAAACAGAAAGCTAAATCTATGCCTGAGTTCAATTCTCAATGAGAGAACCAAAATGTTTGATACCAAAAGTGGCACAACATCCAAAATCTTATAAAAATTTGAAAATATAATAGAGAATATATAAAAAATAGTAAGAACAACAAGGTTTTTAAAGTGATTCGTCAATCTCTGGCCTATGTCCATTGTAGGTTTTATTGATTATGGATTTGAGAGTCACTAGTACAAGGGTTATACTGATCTAAAAGCCTAAAACATCAAATAGTAGCTTCCTTAGTGACTATAATGGAGGAGAGATAGAACTAAAGAAGATAACAAGCCAAAATTTCCTTTTCCAGTTTCTATAAGGTCTGTATTTATAAGAAAATCATCCAGTAGAGCCGAAGGCCTACGAGAGACCAAGTTTAGGTCCAGATCTGAGAGTGTGGAAGGGAAAGACTGAACCCACTCAGCTGTAAAATCAACTCGGTACCGACCAAAAGTGGTTGGTACCGACCTGATTTTTCGAGTGGAAGCTATGCCTTCTTCCCTCTCTTGATCTTCCACTCCAATCCATTATGTTTCGAGTATTTTTCCTTTGTGATTGTGTTGTTTTAGAGAGGTTTTGATATCACTTGTACTTGTCTACTTTCCTCTGGAACTTCCTTATAGTTGTTCGCCTATTCCTCGAGACAAGCACGCCAAGACAATCACACATGCCATCCTTCCATGATCCATAGCTTTAGCGGCCCACATGGGCCGAAAAATTCAGTACCGAGTAAAGTGCTTGATACCGAGTGGTTCCTTGAACTCTGGTTGCTCTCCAAACTCTTGAGTTCACTCCTAATGCCCTTCCAAGCAGATTCCTAAGTCCGCAAATCATTTCGTCCTCATCCTGACCTTCATATTCGAGTGAGAGCCTACTTGGTCTAAAAGCCGGATAACACTTGCCTCCCAAGGTATGCTTTCATTGAGAACAAAGTGTACACTGGAACAAAATAAACATTTACAATAATTCAGGCACGTACATTGGTTATCCAAGGGTTGCTTCAAAGCATTATGTTCATTATGTGGGTATCCATTCAATCACTTTAAGTAGTAGAAATTCCATTCTCTACGCTAAGGACAAGATCTTCATTTCGGAAATCGTTCCATGCCTGAGCCAGGAATGCTTTTCCTTTCCCTTGCTTTTTCCTTGATTTTTGGTCAAAAATTTCTACTCGGTACCAAGTGGTTCTACTCGGTACCGATCCCTTTTGCTTGTCATCGATAGCATAAGTACTCAGGACTTTAGCAAATTTATTCACTTTTCCAAACCTTTCGTTGTTAAGGTTCCTCCTTTACCGATCATTTGGTGACCCACACTTTCACCAAAAAGCTGGCCGCGTTCGAACCTTTAATAACGCCATCGGCTCGATTGAATCACCACCGTCACTGTCATCGCTCTTAAAATTGCTTGATCTCGACTACTTGCTTGCTCTCCAAATCCGACCATCAGAAGGTGGGTCCTTTGGTGATGGTGGTTGCCATTGGCGATGCTCATGGGCTGCCGTCGGTAGCTAGCATTGGTTATAGGGATGGTTTGGGTAGATGTTGGGTCGGTGCAAACGCTTGGCCTCTCCAAAATTGTTCTTGGTTTGACCTAAGGCGTAGGAGAGTTGTCTGATCGCTCCAACTCGAGTCTTTACATGCCAAAGTCCTTAGGGTTTGCTTTGATCAATGCTTGATCGACCATAAATCGTCGTTTGAATGCCAGTAGGATGGTTCTTTTCAAAAGAACGGCCGTATTGATCGATTCCAATATCCGGATGACTTCATTGCACAACATTCTCAATTACTGCACAATCCTGTATTCCTGTAAAAGAAAAACTTCCATGCCGCTTCAAACATCGGTTTCGCTATCGATTATTCGATAATAACGGATAAGATCCACTGCATAGTTCTGTTGTGCGGCATGACTCGTTTTTTCAACATGAGCGAACCGTCTATAAGGGATGGCCCGTTCATTATGTATAGGACTTGGGACTTACACTACATAGATTAACACTTTCACTTGCCTCGGTCGACATTCCGAATTCGATTAATCAACGCATGCTTATATCCATTGGATTCTAGACACGGGTCACATGGGTTTAAATTTAAAATAGAATTCTGAAATAAAACATACTTGATCGTGTTGAACTCAAAGTTTTCCTATTTAGAATGACTTGTCACTTGCCTAGATTCTATACCAGCACCAGGTCATCAACTCCTTTCGAAGCTGGGTCCTCAATAACTCAGGCTTCACCTAATGTACATGCTGAACCCAAGCATTCAATCATTGCCGAGTTACAAGGGATGATGGTTCCAACAAGACCTATTCAAATATGCCTCCTCCTTTGAATGAGTATGTTGGTTTAAGAACCCTAGATGATCCACTCGAATAGATGTCGATAATCCTTACATCCATGATGCTTTGGACCATCTACCGACAACACAGAATCCTTAAAGGTGACATCTTGCTTCCTACCTAGGTGCAACGAGCTCATATTCCTCCAACGGACTATACAGGCTGCAATAGATACATGTGCCTAGGCAACACCATGCCACCTTTCAATTCGTTCCTACACATGATCCTCCATGTGCTCAAATTAGCTCTTTCCGAGGTCCATCCCAATGGATATGTGCTACCGAGTTCTTTATATGTGTTATTCAAGAACCAATTCCAGTAGTCTCCAAACTTCAGAGAGCTAATCCATATCTTGAGCTTTAAACATCGGCAAGATTTGCCATCTCTTATGATCATTGAGGCCAGGTGCAAATGCAATGTTATAGAGGCACTCCACAACAAACGCTTGTATTTCAAGAATGAGAACTTCTTTGTATGGTGTCCATATGGCTTCAATGGCCCCTGAATTTCCGCTAATAAGATCCTTTACTCTTCACTCTTGCCATACTAGGATTCTTTCTATCCAAGTACCCGACTTATTATCTACTTCTTCACAGATATTCTTGCTATAGACGCACATGACAAGCATACCAAAAATTAGAAAGCCCTAAAGGAAATTAACTTCCAGCATCGCACCACCACATATCTCCTAACGAACGAGAATCTCCGACGGTGCAATTTGCTGCATCTCGAATGATTTGCCGTTGCTGCACCACTCCACTAAGTAGCTCTAGAATGCTTACCCAATCTTCCGCTTCTACTCTTAGCTCCAACAATAATCTTCAAGGGAAAGTTGAAGGTCCGTCGGGTACATAAAACATTGATGAGCCTACAAATAGGGCAATAAAAGAGCCGCAAATGAAATACCGATAAAAGAAGATGAGAGAGATGGGATGCACACGATCATGGAAGAAAGTGAATACGAGGGAATGAGAGAAGGAAAAGAAGAGATGATGGAAGAGGAGAAGAAGATAGTGATAAGGGAGGTGATAGCGACTACGATGTTAGTCCAAAGAGAGATGAATCGTTTGGTGAAACGTCCCCTGAAGGCACTAAGCTTCCTGCCCCACCTCATCCGAAACATGTAATAATCAAATCTCCTAAGAAAGCCGTAGAAACGACCACGGTGCCATATCTAAGGCAACTCCTCCGGTCTGATCTTTAGGAGACATCTTCGGCTCCTCGAGTGACTTTGATATCTCCATTGAAATCTCCTAAGAAATCCATAAAAGAGTTCAGTTTGGCAAAACTAAACTATTGTTTTTAATCAACTCTATGGTTATTCCTCTGATTTACATTTGGTCGAGTTTCCTTCGACCGTCAATAGGTTATAAATAATTCAAGTTCCATGCTATTCCTTATCTATGAGGAACAATGATTTAAGCGTTTAACTCTTGACATCACCAATTTTGTCAGTAATCAGGCGTGAATGGTGTTTTAATCATATGAGGCAAATTATCCGATTACCCCCAGCTTGACTATATTTTTCCGACCCCGATCCTAGACCAGAGGCATCCAATAGTACCTTCTATCAATCTTCGATGACTATCCTTGCTTATCCTCGGCCAAGTATGCCCTGTTAGGCCGTAAGAGTAGCCGTGAAGGTTTCGACCACATACAACTTCAAATATCCAAGAACCTATGCGTTTGGATGCCCATCTTTAGGCATTTGCTCCTAGTCTCACCTAGCTCCGGGTGTTGACCGAGAGTATGCGCTGACCATCCTTGCCCAACCTCAAGCCTAGCATATCCTGCCAGGCTGTAGGCATAGTCGGTAAATTTTTTAACCGCATACCAGCTTTTGTCTCCGAAAGTTGG
The DNA here is from genome assembly GCA_030737815.1 of Allium fistulosum. Taxonomy (NCBI): domain Eukaryota; kingdom Viridiplantae; phylum Streptophyta; class Magnoliopsida; order Asparagales; family Amaryllidaceae; genus Allium; species Allium fistulosum. The sequence continues at coordinate 643,802,425 of CM060901.1, forward strand.
CGCTTTGCCTATCCGATTCCAAGGATTCCTTCTCGACGTTGCCTAACTATAGTCAACTGCCAAAACCTAAAGGTCGGGGTCGAATTATCCGATCGACCCCTATGTAATCCTTCCTTCTTGACGTTGCCTAACTTCGGGAAATGTCAAATACTTGAACGTCAGGGCCACATTATTCGATCGACCCCTTTGTGGCCTTTCCTTCTTAACATTTGCCTAACTCCAAGCAACGACAAATACCTGAAGGTTAGGGTTGAATTATCCGATCGACCACTATGTTTACTTTCCCCGGTCCTAACCCTGGACTGAAGGAGCTGGTACCTTGGAGTCGAATTATACGAGCGACCCTAGAAATTATGCTCCCCCGCCTTGATCTTGGGCCAAAGGAGTTATAACTATTTTCAGATTTTGGAATGACAGGGTCAAATTATCCGATCGACCCTGACGATCATCCTCCTCAGTCCTGATCCTAGACCGAAAGAGTTTGTATCCGATTATACTGCTAATTGTATAGCATAAAATATTGACTTAAAAAAACACGGTTCCATTAGTTCGAGAAGCAAACTGTAGTTTTGAAAAAAAAACACGGCAAGTCCTGCCTTATTACATGACCCTTAAAATCCTTGGGTGACTTATTTGAGAAAATAAACCAAATAAAACTAAGTATAATAATGTCGCAGTAAGTCCTTGTTCTATCTTAAAGTTTTTGTTCGATTGCATAAGGTCCTTTCCAGTTTGGACCAAGTGCCTCCGTACTTAGGAGAACTCGTTTCAAAGCGAGATCCCTTACCTTGAAAGTACGGTTTTGGACCTTGGTGTTAAAGTGTCGCGCTACTCTGTTCTGGTGAGCAGCTACCCTCAATTCCGCTTCCTTCATTTTCTCATCAACCAAATCGAGGAACTTAAGCAAGAGTTCCATTTACCTTTGGATTGTAATACCTTTTACAATAAGAAAAGACTTTTAATTCTATCGGGATCATTACCTCTGATCCATATGCCAAAGTGAATGGCGTATGTCCAATCACAAACTTGTGACTCATCTTATAAGCCTACAATGCCAGTGGGAGCTCATCAACCCAGTTGCCTTTGGCAACGTTAGCCGTCTCTTTAAGGTGGACATAATAATTTTATTCACCGGCTTCACTTGTCCGTTTGCGTACAGATGTGATACCGTTAAAAGGCTTTTCTCAATCCTATACCAGTTGTAGAAAACCTTGATATGATGTTCTTCGTTATGAAGTTGATTACTTTTTTCATTGTGATCGTGGCAAGTGGTTCCGCTTCGGCCCACGTCGTGAAGTAATCCATCGCAACTATTGCATACTTAGCTCCTCCATTCGCTATCAGTAGCACTCCGATAATATCAGTTCCACAAACCGCAATAACCATGGGCTAACCATTTGTGTAAGCTTTGTAGATAAGGCTCTTGGAATCTTTGCAAATCTCTGACAACAGTCGCATTGTTTGGTATAATCAACTGCATCCCAATTTATTGTTGGCTAAAAATATCTGTAGCAAAGTATCTTTTTTTCCAAATTCTTTCCTGCCCCACATCATAATTCTTCGTACATGGGTCGAATGTGGATGACCGATGTTCATGAAGGACATGGTAACAGAATCAAGATCTTATTCCAAATGAAGAGTGCTACTTTCAAATGTCTATGCGATGTCCTACTTACTAGGAATGGCTTAATTTTTAATAAAGAGAATCTTGAAATGGTAGGAATGTTTTGCTATATGATTAGCCATTGAACATCACATGGATTGGTAGTTGAAAATTTTAATCGAGCTATTGACGACATTAGCACTTGTGTTTCTAAGATCTTACGGTATCTTACTTATTTATGACCAAATATATTATTAAACCTAAGATTTCAATGTGGTTCGATGACATTAGGTATGAACCCCTTTTTAAAAATGTCATTGGAGGTATAAACGGAACACATATTACTACGAGGGTTGGTGAAGTGGAATTGCCCACATTTATAGGTAGAATGAGGTTGCCGTTAATTTTGATTTAACATTTAATTTTGTAATGTCCGGTTGGGAAGACTCTACTTTAACAAACCTAGAATGTTCCAAAATCGCATAATGAAATCTTCAACTTCTATATTCTAGTTTGCGCATAACCATTGAAAGGGCATTCGATAGTATTTGAAAAAAAAATTTGAACATTTTACGAGACATGCGACATATAGTTTCACCAAACAAACAAATTTTGTCCTTGCTACATGTGCTATTCATAATTTTATAAGAAACCGCAACGGTACAGATTTCGATTATGATGAAATTGTTAATGCAGAAGTTCCATCGAGTTAAATTGAAAATTGATATGAACAACGTCAACAAAATCACGATGGTGCAAGTTCATCAAATAGAACATAGATTGTTGCAATACATAATCATATCAAAGATGTTTTAATTGTTGCAGGATGACGTTGATATATTAAATATTTGTATGTTCTTTTATCATTTTTCCACTTGGTATACTGTTGCAATCAAATTCAACATTTTATGTGCTATTATAATTGAATCGCTTTGATTATTAAATATATATTGTTGCAAATAACTTGCTATTCAACCCATGATTAAATTTCTGTTCAAAAACGCTGCCACCCGGCCACTAACCAACCAAGTTTGGTGCATAGTTTGGTGCCTGCCCTACGTAGCTCTGTAACTCTACCTCCAGTTGTAGCATAAACTCAACTACGAAAAACTAGAATAAAACGCGTCCCGAGTTGAAATCGACTGAAAACAAATTAGAACAAACCATTAGGGTTTTAGCATCGAGGGAGATGTGTGGAATCTCGTTGATACTTTCTGGAGTTCACATATCCGGATCAGACTTCTTTACCAACCACAGCAAGTCGGCACTTCTAGATTATCATCAGGTTATACATTTTCAAAAATATTTTTTATGTTTGATAAACTGTCGGAATATAGGATTTATATCTGTCTACTGAATCATAATATATTATTGTGAGCAGACAAATAGTGTTTAGTCGGGAAATTTACTAATCTAAATTATAGCACTGATTCTGTGTCAACAAATTCGATTTTGAAGTGCAAGTTTCTTAATAGTATTAAATAATAGATGCTATCCTTTTTGAGTGTATGGATATTGGCTGAGAGGATTTATATGTATTTTAAGTGGCATAAAATATATTGAATAATGATATTCTGCAAACATATTCAATTGCCGAGCAGAATGCAGGCACATTTTTTGTTAAGTGGCACAGTTTACCCAGTAAAATGCAGGTTTAATAAGGAGGTGAGCATTAGGTCCCTGTTCCGATGTAAGAAAAGTGCCGTACCCAGTTCCTATTTTATAAAAACAGAATGAGCAAGCTACTTTGCGTTTTTCCAACAGAAAATGCAAGTTAAATTGCACTTTGTAGAATCTTTTCAAAAATCAAAAAATTGAATCTCAGTATTTATAAGTGGATATAATTATTACTTATGTTTATCAAATAACATCATTTTTTTAGTATTATCAGATTTTATATAATTTTTAATTTTATATCGAGAAGCACAATTTAGTTTGCGCTTTCTATCAGAAAAATGCAAGATAAGTTGCTCTTTCCGTTTTTAAAAAGTAGGGACCTGATTTGCATATATTTATCAGTACAAGGAGTTTTGTTATAACAACAAAACTAGGGACCTGTAGATTATTTTCTGCTAATAAAGTAATGGGTTTTTAAACAATTCTGTTATTTACTTAATAAGCATGCTCGAGTAATTGTTCAAAGCCTGAAAATTGTCATGTTAGTACTTAGTACATTCTGATTATGTGGAATTAAACTGTGCAGGTGCATGAGCCAGAGCTGCAAATTGACAATCTAAAATCTGCTGTACAAAGAAGAGGTCCCGATAACTTGGGCCACAAAAAATTCTTTCTACTACCAAAGTACAAAATTTCTACTGGAAAGGAAGGTAATAATTCTCTTCATCATTTTATTTCCTTTGCGTGTGTGTCTGGTTATTTTCTACATTTATTTTCCGCTTTGCATTTTGACATTTTGATTTGGTTTTAAATTCCTTGAATGATTTATTTGTGCAGGTGAAAAGACAGATGGTGTGAATGCTAGAGACTGTATCGTTTCTTCATTTGAATCCACCAGCTCACATGATGCCAAGATAGAGGTAATTGGAGCCACATTACAACTTAGAGGACTAAAAACTGTCAATCAGCCTTTGGAGGACATTTCAGGGAACATTCTTGTTTATAATGGTACTTTTTGTAAAATCTGATTTGGCGAGTAATAGTAGGAAAACAAAAATAATTATTAGATGAAAGAAAACCGCCTCTAATCGAATGGGTTTCCCTTAAGGTTACCAAGATGCATGCCTGGATGTGGATAATACTTTATTCTAGCGACATAACTAAGATTTTGGTTTGTGGTGGGCTTTAACTATATAGACGTCGAAACATTTTGTGAAAAAAAAAAGGTTTAGCTAATTTGCTTTAGTGAAGATAATTTTGGCACGTTCACACATATCTTTATTAATAATTGAAATAGAACTGCAATTTTTTGGTCCGATCGCAAAGTTCCAAAAATGCTCTTATATACAATAATGAATCAAGAGTTTGAAACATGTTCAAAACAAAAATAAATATTTAATTTCAAAATGAAAATTTTGATACATAAATTGTATCACAATTCAAATTCAAATCTTAACGTAATTTTCACGATGTTTTTCTTTATAATTTTGAACTTTTACTTATCAAAGCTATATAAAAAAAATTAAAATTTAAGGAGAATTCGAATCCCGTTCAAAATAATATACAAATGAAAATTTTGATACATAAATTATATCATAAGTTCAAATTCTAATCTCAACGTAATTTTGGAACAAGGTTACACATTCAAAACCCTATTCCAACAATTTTTTTTTACATATTTTTCTTTATATTTTTTAGTTTATTTTTATCAAACTATATAGAAATTTTAAATTTAATTATTTTATGAGGGGCTTTTATATACACGTGCGCTGCACGTACCAAAAAATCTCATAATAATAACGAGTTTGAATATATTGCATCGATATGAATAATTTTGGCAAACTTCCGTACAAGTAAACATCGATGACTAAATAGTAAATACCATATTCAAGTTGTACTTGAAGAATTTCATGGAAATAAAATCCGTCGCTTCGAGCTTAATTTTTTTATAGTAATTTTGCTTCCATTGTATATCATCTTATAGCTTCTAAACAAACCATCATCCATCTTTCTGTGAATCGGTGTTTGTTGTCATTTTAGAGATAACTTCATCATCATTCATCATTGATAGAACAATGAAAATGATTTAACACCAACGTACAATTAGATAATTATGGTAAAGTAAATTAAAGAAAAAAAAATAGTCAAAATTGTACGACTCTTTATATACAAACTATAATGACAGCCAGAAACCTTCAATTAACACTATATATTTAAGTTAGCATTAAATCAGCACTAAATAACATGTTATAATTAAGTTATGAAATCACCAAATAAAACAGTTAACTCTTAATTTTGAATTATTTAACATATCCATCTTCAATTATTTAATATATACCATCTTCGGTTATTAACGGCTCCAAGAATCATCGACAAAATCGTGTCATAACAAGAAATAGTCAATTGATATATCACAAATTGCAAAAATAAAATTGATAGATATTTGAATAAAATGAAAAATTAATGTAATGCTTACAAGAAACTGACTGAAAAGGAGAAAAGTGTAGAGTAGGAAGGATAAAAACGAATCCATTTGAGGGAAAAGATAACAAAAAAACGGAGTATGTATAGTATAGAGATACGTGAAAGATAAAGTGGTACAAGTAATAAGAAAATGAAATAGACTAACACACATTGAAATCATACTAAATAATCAAATTCTAAATATTATTAATACATAGAAACACAAATTAAGTATTTGTTTTCCTTTTGCATCTAATATATGAAATTGTACAATCGATATCAATACATGTAAAGATTTTTTTCAAGATGGGACATTAACAGATGTGTAAACATAAACAATAGAGGGAGTACAAAAGTGTATGGAAGTTTGATTTTGTGATATGTAACAAGGAAGGGCACTCACCCTTAGTTTTTTTTTTTTTGTTAAAAAGAAATTTGATGACATACAAATGTAAGTGAATAAATCATAAATTGGCTATTGTTTATGTTGAAGAAGATACTTAACATCATATAAAGATTGTAAATTAACACTCAAAGTCTAATAAACAACCTCTTTTTTTTAAAAAAAAAATTAGACATCCCAATTAAGGGAATTCATATTTATCTATTTTTCTCTCTAATTTTTTGGTTTTTTAATTTTAATTACACTATCCAAAATGCATATATTTTCTTTCACCGAACTGTCTGCTTGAAGACAAACACGTAGCAATTGATATTAATAAAATTGATTCCTTTTTTGGTAATATTCTCAAAGTAAGTTATGTACTTATTGTTTTCTGTAATAATATAACATTGATCATCTATAAAAAAACTAGCATCAATGTTTGAATACATTATATATTTATTTGTATGATGGTATGATAAAATTGTTTCATTTGGATATATTTGTCTTGCTGAACTAATTTAAAATTTTAATTATAGACCTGTTAGTTTGATATGAACAAAAATTTCTAAATATAAAAGATTACAAAACAAAAGCAAAAATACAACACAAAATAAGCATACCAAAGTAAGGTAAAATAAAATAAATATATCACAATAACACAACAAAAGCAAAATATAAATGAATATCATAGCTATCCATTTCATATCACTTAAGATATACAAAATCAACTATGAACTTATGATTTGAAATGATCGCTTTAACTCAAAATTTTACTTATGACAAATGGTGAAACATCTAATGTTATAATCTAATTGAATGATTTTGTATGAGTTTTATTTTCAATATTAAAAATAAGAATACATATTTTTTTATGGCAAACGTTATACAATAAATGAAATGATCTTCATTTCAATAAAATAAATTTATTGAAAACTGATTTTTTGTCTTTGACAAATAGATAATAATGAAATATTCGCTTTTTATAACAAGTTAACGTATCATATTCTTCTGCATGTTATAGTTGGTTCGTTAGGAAAGTTATACGAAAAGAGTCAACATGTGTTAATATCTAGTTTATAAGCGATATACATAGTATTTTAGATGTTGGAATGACTTTTGTATTTGAAATGCTGTACTTCTAAGTTATAACCTTATATTTAACGATATTTTCTACGAAACGATATAAAATCTTAGTCAACATACTTTAGGCAAAAAAAAAAAACTGTAATGTAATATATATGTATGATATTATTAATACATGTGCAACTAGGTTATAAAATTCGTTTCGTCTTTTGGTCTGCAAGTTAACTTTTATAGCATTATTGTTTGGACATGTCAAACTATTTTTTTATCTTCACTTTCGTCTTTCTAATGTGCAAGTACATAAGTGTACCAACTTTCTAATACATCGCTGAGTTTCTCCAATAGTACAAAATGAATGGTCACCTAATTATATCATTGTCCGTCGGTTCCAAAGATAAAATTAAACTGTGAAGTATTCAACAAATTATTTATCAGATGACACAGACAGATTAAATTCGTAATGTAATGATAATTCTTGTATCTTTTATCTGAAGGTGAAATATTTGGGGGACTTCATGTTTCAAGTGACTGTAATGACGGTCAGGCTTTGATGTTGGCATTAGAAACCTCTTGTTCATACCGATGTTCTGATATACATAAAGATATTCCAGATATTCTCTCAACAATAAGAGGCCCATGGGCCCTAGTGTATTGGCAGGTACTTTGAAATAGTCTTATTCTCCTTTCAAACATACAATGTGATTGCATCAACTGACATATATTTCTTAACCATTAGGAGAAGTCTAAAACATTATGGTTTGGTCGAGATCCTTTCGGAAGAAGAAGCTTGCTAGTTCATTGGCCGACAACTGATGACTCTAGATTAATTCTGTCATCTGTGTCACCAACTTTGTTCAAGAGCAATTTTGGTATTTTTTATATATTAGAAAATCATCTCCTTATATTCAAAAATTTGAAATGTTAGAGCTAATCATTAATAGCTTGGAGATGGTAAATGAAGAAGATACAATAATGGTTGCGAAACATATACGTTCAAAAAGCAAAAAAGAAAGTCTGCTTAAAAAGTGAAAATTTGGTTCTGAGCTCCATCTGAAAATGGCAGTAGCTATCTTATTTATAATGAAATTGGGAGTGTGCATCTGTATGTGATATAACTTCTGTTTTTTTATTCTTTTTTCTTATGGAACGTGTTAGCTGAATTAAGTGGATCATCCAATGTGGTTCATTAACCTTCAATCTTTGTTATAGTGATAAAATATACACATTTACTTTTCTAATCAATTGCTATAGATAATACTTTATGCTTTCTGAAGTTGAGCAATAAACAGCAGACCATTAACACTTTACTTACCATTAGTTTACGTCTAGCATTTAAAATAAGTGGACCGTAAAGATATATTCATTATGTGCATGTAAAAAATAAGCATGCAATAAGTGACTTATGTGCAATACATTCATACATTTTGTTGTGATTATAAATGGGAATGAATAATGTATGCATGTTAAATATATGCAAATAAACCATTGGTTTCCAACCGGCACATTGGAGTTTCAGTTATTCCGTTTTGGTTTTGGGAGGGCCAGGATGGAATTTAAATGAAAATCCGGTTTTGATATTAATAGTTTAAAAAGAAGATGAAATTCACATTTTGTCCAAAAATCAGTAAAAACACCAGCAACTTCGAATCTTACTCAATAGCTATATATTCATCATTTTGATATAAAAATTATGTGCATAATCATACTTATATTCAATTCAATCAACTTAAAATCAACATTATTCAAAAATACATGCTCAAATAGTAAAACAAATAATTGAATTCGCTTCGCAATGCCCATAAATGGATAAGAGAGGTTGATACTAAATTAAAGGCAGGAAATAAAACATATATCAAATTATGTTATCAATTAAAAAATTATACCAGTTTTGAATAATTAATTTAGATCACCAGTTATACCTTTTTACATTTTAAAATGTTATGCATGTGTTGTAATCCTAACTAAAAATTTGTAATATTTACTGTATTTAAATAGGAAGAAGTACCGAGATCTATTGAAATTGGTTGCCGAAGATGAAAGGGAAAATCACAATTTATTTGAAATAGAACTGAAATTCCAAAGTTTTATCGAAATAAAATTGGAAGCCGAAAATTTGAACTTTGAAATAAACCTATAAGATAGACATTGATTATCTTCAATTCCACTAAATATGTGAAACACGCATCAGGGACCATAAAGTTATTTGTCATAGAAAAATATGAAAGCTCACCTCTCTGTTCTTGTATGTTATATTCGAATTCCAATAATTGGACATCACAATCATTCATCCCATCATCGTCTCCATACTAATTGTTTTAATAATATCTAGTTATTTTAAATTTCAAAATACAAACGAGAAATTGTAAGTACAGAGAGAAATACGCATATTTCATTAAATATGATCATTGTTTCGAATCTCGTTTATCCTATCCGAGATCTCGTTCGAGATTTCGCTTGAGATCTCATTTTCGAACTTGAGTGAGACGAGGTTTAATAAAATGAGACATTAAATTTTTTATATCTTATTTGACACTCATCTCATCCAAGATATTTAGTTCTCAAGCAGAATTTGAGGTAAATTTCAATAGAACATCTCATATGAAGTTGTTTTTTCATTTACATATTTCATTTTCTTCTTACGTGGGTTCAAAACAAATTGTGCTCTAATGACTTTATACTAGCTCTCTAATTTTATTTTTTATTATTTAACGAGTGAGCAAAAATAGATGACTTTTTGTTTATTTTTAATTTTTAATATTCAAATGGGTTGGATCCATTTAATCAATACTAAATCAATCATGTTACCACTCACCTCTAAAAAGAAAATTATATTATTGTTTTTTACGAATCATGTATGTTAATAAGTTTATATTTAGGTAATAATTATCATTAAAAAAATGTCAATTTTAGATGCTTAATTACTCCGAGATAGTCATGAGGTGGACTTTAAAATATGAGATGTCAATCTGAGATGTACACCCAAGATTCACTTATCTCGTCCGATACGAGATATTGTATGTAGAATTCCTGAAACGAGACGCCATCGGAATCCGAGATTTAGAACCTTGGATATGATATACTAGGGGAGACTTTAGGGGAAAACATTTGAAGGTGTAATTCAAATTGCTTCAAAATTTATGAGATTCTCTTTGTGCACGCGCGCCCATGTGCGCGCGCATGCGTTATTTGTAAATGGTGTATTGTCTTATTCAGGTGACTAATTGACCATATTAAATGGCAATTTGCCATGTTAAGCAAAATTTCAAACTCGATTGAATAACAAGATTGGTGTACCATGATTTACATGTTATGTATCAACCATGTATGGTTGTAATTGTAGATGTTTATGGTTACTTTTTTCTTTGTAATGAATTTTGTAGCGTAGCATTGTTCTTTGGTTTTGAGCCGTGACAGTCGCTTTATCTAATCAATGCTTTGTAATTTTTGTTCATATTTCAACTGCACATGAGAAGACTCTGAAGCTACAGATGCACAAGCTTACTGGGAGGAGCTTCCTTGTGGGGTATACAGTATTCAGTTAAAAGACGTGGAAAAAGAGGAGTACTATACAAAGGAGAAATTACAGGGTCAGGTCATGAAGCATTCATGGACTGACTCTTTGTTGAATAGACTTATTAGGTGGGAAAGGACTAATGTTGACCCCAAAGCAAAAGAAATTTCTGTCAGTGGCCTTTCTCTCCAAAAGGTGATAAGGTAGACACAAGTTGTTTCTAATCAGATTCATAATGCTATCAGTGACTCATTGCATTCTTGCTGAAACAGAACGAAGCAGAACTGGAAATTCATCGATATTCAATGAACAAATGTACAGTATCAGGTTAAGTGACTACTGCATGATACGATTAAGGAGCATAAAAGTTGGGAAGTAACATTAGAATTTTTGTATTAATGTTTCAGGCGGTATGCTGCCAGTTCAAAGAGTACTAATTGCTTTAAGACAATCAGTGATGCGACGTACTGTCATTAATTCACGTATTGAGGTACAAAATTCAACCTGGATCTTTTGAAATAATAGTATAGGTTGATTATGTTGATCATCATAATTTCTTCACTCAAGCATTGAAATCGAACGTCATTATGTCATGCTAGCGGTACAACAATTCTGAATTTCCAGAAGTCCAACCATTTTTTTTTTGGTGCATAAACTTAAAAGCTTCAGTTATAAATCAGTCGAGGCTTTTATTATTGCCTTTCAAAAATAAAAAAGAGAGTAAAGGGAGGAAAATAAGAAACTAGTCTTTCGTACTGCTAGGCTTAGTTATTATTTTCCAAATTTGTCAGTACAGTATTATAATCAGGTTAACATTTGTTTAAATGATTATTGTACTAAACTTAATAATGAAAATAAGCCGAGACAGTAGATCCAGGATATATTCTTGGTAGGAAATAATGTAAAATTGAAAAGCCTGTTGGGTGGATGCTGTGCAGAGTCAGCAAAACATGAATTTTCCATATACAAGTCCAGGGATGCTGTGCAGAAGTCAAAAACATGAATTTCCATATACAAGCGCGGAAAAACACGTTTTCTGAACGCACCTCTGCCCTACCTCATGTGGCACCACCACCAAGAAGAGAGCATTCACCTGTCATGTGTTTTGCTTGCCACTTGTACGATTAGTGTACTGATTACTGTTTATTGTCTAATGCAAACACCTCATGAAATTGTACTGTGTTTTACAGATAAACATAAACGAAGTATTTTAGAAGTGTACTAGATAATGCTCAATAGCTTCAATGGGATTGATGTACTGTTATGCCAACACATGAACTAATTTAACAAAGAGTTTCGGTTTTCCACCAACCTCTGTCATAGGAAAACTTTATACTGAATGGAATAACTTTGAAATTATCTCCTAAATGTATACATGTTAATTTTTGATTTTGCGAGCTTCAGGATTGATATTTTAGTAAGTATTGGGTTTATAAAGGGGAATAGTTGAAAAATATTGTACATACTTTTCTACATAGCCAATTCATGTTTTGAACTAGTGAACCAATTTTCCATTGTTTGGTGAAGGCAGTTTTCCCTTTCTTATTGCTTTTATGCATTTGTTCACTTATTTATTATCTCATTTAAAATATGTTATGTAGCAGCATTTGTTGATGCATTAGCTTGTGTTTGTGGCTACCTTACTGACGTGGCATATGATAGAGGGATAGCCAATGTACCCCAGAAACAGAAACATAAATCCCAATGCATGCAGCATGCTAGGAGCAAATGTACACAGCAAACATCTTTCTCATTGTTAGGAATAAGAAAACATAGAATTTTCTTTCAATGATTTGTTGAAGTTATTTTACTCACATAAATTTGCTCTGTTTACCCTACGATTTCACACGTGTTTGAACACCTGTAAAATAAGATACTATTATACTAGAGAAACCAATTAGGATTCATGATGTCATTAGCCTTTTGTACATACTATATTATTTAGCACTGAAGATACTATTCATTGGTCTTGTATATTTGTTGCAAATAATTTTTAGTGGGAGTAAATAATTATCTTCGTTTGTTACCAAGCTGTACTTGTATAAATATGCAAATGGAACTTATTATTATTGTTTTTGCAGGAACATTTGGAAGAAAACAAAGATAGTCCCGTTGCACTTCTTTTTTCTGGTGGATTGGATTCAATGATACTTGCTGCATTACTAGACCAGTGTCTCGACCCTAGATGTAATTATGACTTCAAAATGAGATTACTGAACTAAAATGCCATTATAGGCTCCTGTCTACAGTGTTTTACAGTTGAAAGGGAAAGGCAATTGAAGCTTTTGTATACGGTCTTCCCTCTTACTCACTGTTAACACGGGCTTATTGTGACGCTTTAGGCCCTTCTCCAAAATTATCTTTATTGCTTGGTTGGTCAATCATATATGGTGCAATAGTATAAACTGTAGAATGGTTGCATTCAGCGATTGGCTTCCATGCTTAATGGAAAAAGTATTCAGAATGCTTCTTTTCCTCGTTCTTCTGGAAAACTTGGTTGCATTAATGCCGTGTCTTGATTTTGCAATCTTTTTTGAATCTGATTGCAAACAATATATTTTTCTGCAGGCATAATTGATCTCTTGAATGTTAGCTTTGATGGCCAGCTTGCTCCAGACAGAATTTCTGCTAGGCTAGGGGTAAAGGAACTTCAAAAAATTGCCCCTTCTAGGAGGTTGAAATATAACCGCTCCTTTGTCTTAAGTTAATATGCATATGTATTGCTCTATATATGTATGTATGTATGTATATATATATATACGTATATATATATACATATATACATATGTGTGTGTGTGTGTTTATTGGTACTTAGCCATCAAATTAACTGGGTTTCTTCTGTTCCATTATTATGTAAAGGTTCGAGTTCTCGGTTTCAGTCTCGATCTTTTGTAATTTTAGGAATTTTGTTCTAATTCATAAATTTTGGGAATTTCTAGTCCAGTTTCAGTTTTGGAATATTACTCGTATAAATGGTTTAATCTATTAAAACAAAATGTATAATTTATCTTTAATTGAAAAATAAGATATAAATGAACCAAACCGATTTATTATAAATATTTATAACACTTAGAAATGTTTACTCATTACTTCGTTTTCATCCTCTTTACTTAACCATTTATATATTTTGTGATATATTATGCTTCTTAAGTTAAAATTTCATTTTTTTTTATTTAAAAACTCAACCCAGAGCCTTGATGAAATCGAAGGGATGGGATGAGCTCCCCCCTAGCCTGGTCCGACCTCAGACAGGGAGATTTTAAGCCAGCCCAGCTTAGAGGTTTGATGCCCCCTACCGTTTTTATAGGTTTTCTGGGAGCCCACCTCCGCGCCTTAATGGGAAGCACAGCTCAATCTACCAGGAATCGAACCCGCGACCTCAAGGAACATTTGGAACAAGCACAGCTTAAAATTTCATATTTTGAATATTCATATATTTAAAATTCAAATTAATTCTTTTATTGTGATTCTTCTGTAAAATTCGAAGTTCAATAGTTTTTTTATTTATTGAATTGGAGTTTAGGTTTAGTTTCGTTTCAGTCTCTCCCGAAACCGAAACGGAACGATCAGAATCTCGGCGTTTCAGTCGAAACCTGAAACCTTACTCTGCATACAAAAATACACACCGCCATAGGGGGGTAAATAAGCTGTTCTTGTTCCAAATGTTCTGTGTTTCCGAGTTTGGGAACTTAACAAGTTCAAACTTATAGTTCAAAATAGAGCATATTCCAAAAGATAATTTCCTAAAACACCTTGTTGTTCGCTAATCTAAAATCACGTAGTTAGTATCAGTAGTAAAATGTTGATTAAGGACCATAATGCGATATTTTTAAATATTGGAACGATGTCGTAATAATATACGTAAGTTTGTTAGTAAGCTGTATAAATTATGGTACTAATAAAAGATGCAAAATATTTTTCTTTTTATCGCTTCAAACAATTGTTAAATTGTTTGATAATATATCTATACAAAGGATTTACATATGTAGTACAAAGTTTTGTTGTATATGAGATACTTGTTTATTTTTTGATTTCTAACTGCAGATGCTTGAATGTTTTCACCGATATTTGCATCAATATCAGTCAATATCATTGATAAATTGGTAAATAACACCGATATTTCACAAAATACCACTGACTGATATTTTAGCTGTCGTTTGAAGCTCAATATGTCATACATGGGTGATATATCAATGATATTATTCAGTATCGATCACTTAGCTTTGAACGGTTAAATCTAATTTGTTTCATATTAGTAAGTTTAGAGATGTGAATCACATCGTTTAATAGTTAAATAAACACATACATATATATTTATGAGAACAACCATCGAGATACAAAAATAAACATAAAATTTGACACAATATATCTTGTCCGTTCGATCTAACTGGATTTACATTTGAGGTTGAAATATGGTGATCTGACGGCTGCAATTAATTGTGCCAAATGTTGTGTTTATTTTGTGTCTCGATAGACTTTCCCTATACATGCATACATTATATGTGTGCATGTGCGCGGGTGTGTATATGGAAAATACTTCTAACTAGAATATAGGCTAATGAATTCAAGCTTGGCATCCTCTGCCCTGTGTCAAAAATCGTTCCTTGCAGGTTATTATTGTTTTCTGTTAGCCCAAGAGATTATCTTATGTGGCTTCATTAAAAAAAAAAGCTTATGCATAAACAATTTCTCTGATATTTTTTCCCGTGCAACCATCTTGTCTAACTATAAATGAAGTTTTCAGTTTCATTATTGAAGTCCTAATTGGTAACTATTTGGTTTTTAGATGGAGGCTTGTGGAAATTGATACCACATTATCCAGTTTGTCCTGGGAAACAGAGCATGTGATGTCACTCATACATCCTGCAAAGACATATATGGTATGCAATATCAAAATATCAGATGCTATTTATTAATATTTGATATAAAAGCCACAATTTCATATGCGGTTCTATATCCTTCCCCAACTCAAAAATTTGAAATAAAAGTATAAATTTAATTTGTTCATGAATACAAGATATGATGCACTTTAGGCTATGATACCTTTACTCTTTCACATTTGTTAATTAGGCTACATAATCTTGACACTTTTTTAACGTGATAGCTGCTTCATCCTATTTGAAAGAAACCTAGCCAGAAAAACCATATCAAACTGGCTGTAATCTGAGGAACATGGACTAGAGCTCAATACCAAGGTTTGAGATCTTGGTTTCGGTTTCGGTCTTTTGTAATTTTAGGAATTTCGATTTAATTCGTAAATTTCAGGAATTTCAGTTCAATTTTCGGTTTCGGATTTCATCATTTATTTTTCATATAACTACACATATTCTTGGTTAAATAATTGAAACAAGATATGTAATTTATTGAAAAATAAGATATAAATGAACAATACCGATTAATTATAAATATTTACAACACTAACAAATATTCATTTTTTACTACATATTTAACTTTTTTAATTACACTATTCATATATATTTTGTGATTTTGCATGTTTCCGAAGTTGAAGTTTCAAATTGAATATTCATATATTTAAAGATCAAGGTAATTATGTTTCTGATTTTCTTCTATAAAATTTGAATTAATATCATTTTATTGAACCAGAATTTCGGCTTCGTTTGGTTTCAATCCCTACTGAAACCGAAACGGAAACAGGAATCTCGGTGTTTCGGTCGAAACCTCAGACCTTGTTCAATACTATTAGCCAATATATTCTACTAGCCTTTTTAAACTCCGAACACTTTATCTGATTTTTTTTATTTTGTTTAATGTTATCAACCAGCATTTACATCAGTCACCTGAAATTCAACTTTTTTGTTGGGCCCTGTTTTGTGCACTGATGCTGGAAAATGCAGTACCAAAAATGTTTTATATGGAATCCTAACATTTGTATGGCATATCATTGTATTGTGCCAAGTGCTCAAGTGTAATAATAGTATCTAGGTTAATGCTGCATGTTTCTTTGTGGTATATTTATCCATTGTTTACTTCATAGAATCATCATGAGCATTGGCATTGCTTTATCCATCTCTTGCATTTGGCATTGCTTTATCCATCTCTTGCATTTTTCAGTACATAGGCATTGCAAATATGCAGATAAAAATCAAATTGCTGAAATTTGCCTCAATAGTATGGTTTCATTCGACTTGAATTTTCTTTTACAGGATCTTAACATTGGCATCGCATTGTGGCTAGCTGCTAAAGGAGATGGATGGGTAGATGGTGAGATATGCAACAATCTTCAAAATGATCGGGGTCGACATCAATACAAATCTACATCAAGAATTCTATTGGTTGGTTCAGGCGCAGATGAGCAGTGTGCTGGCTATGGAAGGCATAAAACGAAATATAGGAATGGAGGGTATGTTTATTTTTAATTACAGGTCTGTCAATCTTCAATACTTATGTCATAAGCGCTCCTGTATGAAGTATGCAAATTTTAGGTGCATATGGATGCTTGATGAATTGTAGGACAGGTTGCCTTGAAGATAGTATGGTGAAATAGGATATAATATGCATGACAGAGCAACAAGGGCTGAGATTGTTGGTCCATATCCTTAATATTCCACAAATAGACCTAAATCACCTATGTTAATTCCCGTTAGGATGCTGAAATGTGAGGGATGGGGGGTACATAAGATTATTGAAATAATCAGGATGGATTAGGCATATTTATCAAACCCAACATGTAAATAATGATATCTAATTTTATCGACTATTCATGCCGAATTAAAAGGAAGATGCATGCATGGTATTTTGAAGAATCCTATATTACTGTTGCTAAGAAGATTCCAATTAGGATTTTGTCCTCTAGTTTGAGTTTGCCTAAGATAGTGGAAGAGATTTCCTCTTCTAGTAGTGGACTTGCTAGAACCGTGGAGTCAGTATCTGTATAGTAGCAATCATTTCTGGAGATGTTTTTGTCCATGTGAATACAAGCACAAGCAGTGATAGTGCCATGGTTTGGATTAATGGAGACGTCGCACCCCTACCTAATCGGGACAAGGGAGTTCTCTCTTTCAGTAGTTCGTGGAGTACGAAACTAATGGATGTAGAGCATAACAGGTTCTCATATTTCAATTCGGTAGTCTTAACAAGATAACGGTTCTCAAGTGTATTACGAGATCCCAAAGTTTAGCTTGCAATTATGTATTGAGCTGATCTTAAACCATCATCTAGGCTCCGCTTGGGAGTTTTGTAGTACCGATTATGAGTGGTTTTGAGAGTATCAGTTTTGATTATTAATGATCGTAGCTGTTTTGATTGGTTTGTTAGAAGTATTATTATAACCGATCAACACATGTTGAGAGTTTAATATACGCCGGATGTAAAAGTTATTCACACAAGCATTCTTTCATATATATCCTTATATTTATTTTCTAATTTATTTATGAACGTGAAAATTGATTTTCCAATATGATTAACAAGGGTATACCTAAAAAAACGAAATTTAGAACTCCTCAAAACATCCCAATTTGATGGGTTGAGAATTGCCAATAAAATTACACTAAGGCTGTTTTTACCGGTTTTATAACATGTAAGAATCGGTGAGGAAAAAATAAATTACAAGCATGGGTTGTGACAACCCCTGAAATATAGGGCTGTCCAAAACCGATGGAAAAGAATAAACTCCAAACTGAGTCTTAAAGTGAAGTATCATCAAGCAATTAGCTGAACTCCGGGCAGAAAGAGGTGGAACTATGTTTAGTTCGAAATTCTGATCTTCTTGGACTAATTTAGAAATAGCTCATCATAGTACTGATCTTGCAAGCTTGCCTGATATAAATATCATCACTATGATCGGTTCTTTCTAAATAGTTAGGAAAAATATATTCATATTGTCCCCAGATACAGACTTGATGCTTAGATGGTGATGGGAACTACACAGTTCATCTATTTTACATCTACAAATGCTTAGTCTGAATTAAGCATAACATTCATAACGCATGATGTGAGAATTAGACTTTGTAAATGTGTTTTCAGGTGGTCTGCATTGCAAGTGGAAATGAGATTGGATATGCAGAGAATCTGGAAAAGGAATTTAGGTAGAGATGATAGATGCATTGCTGATCATGGTAAAGAGGTACAATAATACTGCTCAAAGAAATCCCTTTGATTTCTGTATGTGAAGAACTGAGCTCCTAGCATAGCTTGATTACATGCTTTCTTATATATATATTTTTCTTGTATCATTGCATTTAGGCTAGATTTCCATTTCTGGATGAGGATGTGATTAATACGTTGCTAGAAATTCCTTTATGGGAGATTGCGAACCTTGATGAACCTTCTGGAATAGGTGATAAGAAAATCTTAAGGGAGGTGAGTTAAAAGTCTTTTATTTCACATATTTATGTGTATTATTTTGAAACATTTTTGGTCTCATTGTATTGAGGCCTAAGCTTGTACATGTATTATAACAGGTTGCACGATTGCTTGGCATAGAAGGAGCATCTACCTTGCCTAAACGGGCCATCCAGGTTGCTCTCTTTTCATCTTGTTTTTTTGTGTGTGGCACCGGTGGATTCACTCACCATAATGACCAATAGCATGCGATTGCAAGCCTTTGCAGAACTTATCATCAAACAATTTGTATGTCCAGAAAAAAATGTAGAACTTTTTTTGCTATGGAGATGCTTAAATTTGAATGAAGAGCAAACCTTGATTTGGCTACTAATACTTGAAAAACACTGTACTGGGTAGACCTAGGGGAAAAAATTACTGATATTAGTTTGCCTCCTGATTATATATTTCGTGCATTCCAAAATGAAACAGTATATTTATTTCATGACACTTCATCCTGCTAATTTATCATTTTGTGCCGAGCAGTTTGGTTCAAGGATTGCAAGAGAATCGAATCGAAGAAATTTTGGTAGCAATCGTGCAGCCAATCAAGCATCTGCCGGGAGTCTTGAAATTTTTGGTAATTTGTGATTACAAAAGCAAGTACTGGATAACATTATCGTCAAATTTATACAGATTCTCATGAACGAAGGTTCAAGTTCAAGTTTCTTTTTGCACAAGAGGTTTTCTTTATTTTATGCGTGGATTATACACCTAGTATATATAAAGACAACCTCGTCAGTTCTGTAAAATTTTAAAAATTATAATTATCATTGTTTAATCATAATACCTTTTTGCGATAATTGGTCTGTACTATTCCTTTTCGGTCATAAAAGATACCCTTGATATTTGATTGCCAACTAAATTTGGTGTTTGCATTTTAGGAAAATGCAGAATGAGCATATAATAATAGTGTACCATGGTGCTGATTTGCACGACAAGTGTAGTTTGTTACAGTATTGCTAAAGGCAATTTTCTATTTTTTAATGCCTTGGCCAAAGAATACAGCTACTAATATTATTCTATTTATTTATAACACTGTATAAACTTATTAAGTCGTGTAATATTTTAGAAAATTTACAAATACAATCGTGTGATCGAAAGAAGTGAGTTTAGTCAGTGATTAATATTGAACAATTCAAATATTATCGTTGGTATGTGGTGTGATATTTTGATTGAATTCATCGTTTATAGATTTTAGTAAAAATCATATTTTATATATCTTAAGCGCTGTACCATAAGTGACAATGAATTACTCATGTTCTCTTTCTCAATATTATATTACTTTAAGGTACATGAAGTTTGATATTGGTCAAAGCTTCAATAATATCCATATTCAACTGTTCAGTCCATAAACAAAGTCCTTGGTTCAATAATAACATTTATTGTTAACCGTTATACCTTGCTAGAAATTTTGACTTGAAGTTGATTAAAGTTGACCGTAATACCTAATACAACCGAGAAGACAAATTCTTTATTGAATAGTGTTTCACTTCCTACGTTTCTACTTAAACCCAATTATAGTCACTCAATGGTCGCGATGTCATGATTTAACTATAATAAAAGTAGAGCATTCACATAAAAATTTGACAGTATTCTCAAGTCGAAAGAATTGTGTAATATCATCATGTGAGATTTCCTGTTTGATCTAGTTGTTATCAACAACATAAAATTCTTAGTTAAGTCATTCTATATTTATCAAATAACTATATGCACGTGACCTCTTGGTGCTCCATAGTAGTCATGAGTAATACACCATCCAATATTCGAAAAGCTTACATACTCTGGTCTCAATGGATGTATCGACGTCCCTTCATAACATCTTGACTATGAATATTTAAAACAATATGTTATTTTATGTTGTTATTAATTACTCACAATTGCAACTATTTGCAATTGCATAACCTTTATTTTAAGGATTTTCTTATGATATACTTTAAAGGACAAATTTTCAAAAGAGGCTGCTTTTTTAAACTATTGGCATAAATAGGCTAGTTTACAAACTATTTGCAAGTTTTGGCTAGTTTTGGCCAGCTCAACGATGAGCTGGCCAGTATTTAAAAAAAATTATTACGAGGCGCATTTGTGAAATGCGCCCATACAAAATTACACTGGCGCACTTGCCAAATGCGCCAGTGTAATTTTTTGTCCAAACATAGAAATGCGAACCAAAGCCAAATTTGGAGTTTGCTATCATTCAGTGGAACGATAGACATAACTGTAACGTACACAAACAATTTCCTACCATTCCTATTTAGAGATACATGACTTGGTATTGGTTGATTACTCGAAGATTCATTATTGCAGATCGGACTTCTCACGAACGTGCATACACCGCTCGTGCACCGCTTGAGCGAGATGTGGTAAATCTTCATATTATCATGATATTTTTAGTTCGTTGGCTTGAATTGTTTGTTCACTTGAATTATGTTTCTAATTTTGAATAAATAATTACAACTTGTAGGTCGATGTATTAGAGACAGTAGGAAGACGGTTGGACGATATCGGATATGGTAGAGTACCCGAACGAGAAGTCAAACCACGATGTCTTGATTTCAAAAAACTCATTGATACACTCTTTTTTAGAAATCGATTAGCACGATCAAGCCCTTCCGAACAAGCTATGCAGACTAGAGAGCGAAGAACTAAAAGAAGACAGGATACACACCAATCGCAGATCTTCTCAACCACCACCTACATAAGACGATCCAACTCCACTATGAATATTACTATTTTTAGTTTAATATTAGTTTGCTTTTGTAATCGAACTAGAACTTCTACTTTAATGCGAATCTAATCGAATTCTAACTATGTTATGGTTGAAATTGATTAATGGTAATTTTATTTATCAGCTTTTATATGGATAAATATTTGCTATTATTTAAGATTGGAATATTGTGTGGTATAAATTGGATTGTTTGACGGTGAAGGAATTGGTGAAGGATGCTGCTGCTTACTGTCCAGGTTTGGACAAAAAATTACACCGGCGCATTTGGCAAGTGCGCCAGTGTAATTTTGTATGGGTGCATTTCACAGATGCGCCCTGTAATATTTTTTTTAAAAGGACAAATTTTTAAAAGAGGATGGTTTTTCAACCTATTGGCATAAATAAGCTAGTTTACAAACTATTTGCAAGTTTATGCTAGTTTTGGCCAGCTCAGCGATGAGCTGGCCAGTATTTAAAAAAAAATATTACAGGGCGCATCTGTGAAATGCGCCCATACAAAATTACACTGGCGCACTTGCCAAATGCGCCAGTGTAATTTTTTGTCCAAACCTGAACAGTAAGCAGCAGCATCCTTCACCGTCAAACAATCCAATTTATACCACACAATATTCCAATCTTAAATAATAGCAAATATTTATCCATATAAAAGCTGATAAATAAAATTACCATTAATCAATTTCAACCATAACATAGTTAGAATTCGATTAGATTCGCATTAAAGTAGAAGTTCTAGTTCGATTACAAAAGCAAACTAATATTAAACTAAAAATAGTAATATTCATAGTGGAGTTGGATCGTCTTATGTAGGTGGTGGTTGAGAAGATCCAGCAGCTTGCGATTGGTGTGTATCCTGTCTTCTTTTAGTTCTTCGCTCTCTAGTCTGCATAGCTTGTTCGGAAGGGCTTGATCGTGCTAATCGATTTCTAAAAAAGAGTGTATCAATGAGTTTTTTGAAATCAAGACATCGTGGTTTGACTTCTCGTTCGGGTACTCTACCATATCCGATATCGTCCAACCGTCTTCCTACTGTCTCTAATACATCGACCTACAAGTTGTAATTATTTATTCAAAATTAGAAACATAATTCAAGTGAACAAACAATTCAAGCCAACGAACTAAAAATATCATGATAATATGAAGATTTACCACATCTCGCTCAAGCGGTGCACGAGCGGTGTATGCACGTTCGTGAGAAGTCCGATCTGCAATAATGAATCTTCGAGTAATCAACCAATACCAAGTCATGTATCTCTAAATAGGAATGGTAGGAAATTGTTTGTGTACGTTACAGTTATGTCTATCGTTCCACTGAATGATAGCAAACTTCAAATTTGGCTTTGGTTCGCATTTCTATGTTTGGACAAAAAATTACACTGGCGCATTTGGCAAGTGCGCCAGTGTAATTTTGTATGGGCGCATTTCACAAATGCGCCTCGTAATAATTTTTTTCAAATACTGGCCAGCTCATCGTTGAGCTGGCCAAAACTAGCCAAAACTTGCAAATAGTTTGTAAACTAGCCTATTTATGCCAATAGTTTAAAAAAGCACTCTTTTGAAAATTTGTCCTTTTTAAAATACTGGCAGCTCATCGCTGAGCTGGCCAAAACTAGCCAAAACTTGCAAATAGTTTGTAAACTAGCCTATTTATGCCAATAGTTTGAAAAACCAGCCTCTTTTAAAAATTTGTCCTAATTTTTTTCAAATACTGGCCAGCTCATCATTGAGTTGGCCAAAACTAGCCAAAACTTGCAAATAGTTTGTAAACTAGTCTATTTATGCCAATAGTTTAAAAAAGCAGCCTCTTTTGAAAATTTGTCCTTGATCTTAACAACTTACAAGCCTTTCCCTCGCTTCCAGGGACCTCGAAATCCTTGAGTGGCGACATATAAATGGTCGCTTCTAAATCACCATTTAGAATTTTCCTTTTCACATCCATCTGCCATATTTCGTAGTCATAGAACATGACGATAGCAAGTAATATCTAAATGGATTTAAGCACGACTAAGTGCGAAAATGTTTCGTCATTATCAACAACTTGAATTTAACAGAACATTTTGCGATTGGCCTCACTTTGTAGGTCTTTACCTTTCTATCCGTTTTCTGTTTCTTCTTATAGATCCATTTGCAGTCTATGGGTTTTATTTTATTGTGTACATCATCCAAATTCTATACTTTGTTTGTGTACATAGAATCTATTTCGGATTTCATATCTCCAAGCCAAAATGCAAAGTCTTTGCTCTGCAATGCTAATCGGAATGTGAGGGGAGTGTCATCTTCTAGGACAGTCATCTTCCTTGCTATCCAATAGAAAACTATAGTATCTTTCAGGTGCACGAGATTCCCTACTAGATCTTCTAATATGTTGCATGTTATCAATTGGAGAATTTTAGTCTTTTACCGATTTAGTTACTAGATTAGTTTTTTTGATCTCATCCAAGTCTACAACTTTGCTCTTAATTTAATTTGATAGAAATTCCTTTTCTAAAAAGACAATGTGTCAACAAACAATAACCCTTTGTTCATTTGTGACATATAAAACGTATCCCACATAATCTTTAGGATATCCTATAAATTTACGCAACATTGATCTTGCCTTAAGCTTATTGGGGTCAACGTTCTAAATGTAAGCTGGATAACCTCACCCCTTCAAATACTTGATGTGTGATTTCTTCTAATACCACATCTTGTATGGTGTCTTAGACACATATTTAGTAGGCATCAAATTCAACATATGCGCTGCAAATTCTAATGCATATCTCTAGTGGAAAAGAGGTAACTCGGTCTCACCCATCAGGGATCAAACCATATCTAATAGGGTTCGATTCCTTCTTTCCGAAACACCATTGTATTGCAGAGTATATGGTGAAATAACCTGAGAAATAATCTCATATTTTTAAGTATTATTGGAGTTCTTGTCCAACATACTCACTTCCTCGATTAGAAGTATTTTAATTTATGGTTCATTTGATTTTCTACTTCTTTCTTATACTCTTTGAATTTCTCACAGATATCAAATTTATTCTTCATAAAATATACATATCTTAATCTTGAGACATCGATCATTAGTAAAAGTTACGAAATAAGTGGAATTATCTTCAATCACCATATGCATTGGACCACACACATCGATATGTATGAGTTTCAAGAGTTCGTTATCTCTTACGTTGCTCCTACTAAAGGGGTGTTTTGTCATTTACCCTTTGGGACTCGACTCACAAGTATCAAATGATTCGTAATCAAATGAAGGAAAAAGCCATTTGGTTTTCAGTTTGTGCACTCTACTATCATTGATATGACCTATCCTACAGTGCCATAGGCAACTACCTTTAATACTAACAATAGAAGAATTATTGACAACAAATATATGTTTAAAGTTAAGTACATAAAGGGCATTATCCAAAACACCATTGCTAATATTATTTCCACCAAACATAAGCTTCATAACCTAAGTAGTTAATATCGGATAATATCATTGATATATTTCATATCACTCCTTAACCGATATTATTTCCAAAATATCGCTTGAAATACCATTGTCAATATATCACCCGATATATACCGATACATCGCTTCGATATTTAGTGAAGAATACCGACATTTTTAATGAATACCGTTCATTATTCTAATTGTTGGAAAATAAAACTACAAATAAACATCTTCACATTCTTAATGTTTGTTTTTAGTATATGATGAACGATAATATGTAGACCATATTAGAAATCCAAACGCATAAAATTTTCAATTCTAACAATATTTTTTAGTCTTCTTCATTAGTCTTTTAATAAAGAAAACTATACTTATGTTGGAACTGAGCCAGCCAGCCCGCAGCAGAAGATATGAGTGAATTTCTAATTTTTTACCCTATTGGATCTTTATTAGGCCTATGAAGTCTAATTCATTTAGAACGTTTCCAAATTTAGTTTAAATAAAATCATGTATATTATTTAAATTTATCAATTGTAGTTTGAAATTTATTTATTTTTGGTTTTACTTATATAAATATACATAATACATATACATATACATATATGCATATATGTGTGTGCATGTGTAACATAGCAATCCGTGCCGGGTATAACATGCCCGTATATAGATGCTGGAATTTACATCGCAACGGACACATTAGCTCATTTTGTATGTATTATATGTTGTCAAATATATGCATGAACATATAGTTATAAATTTCAAATGATTATTTTTGTGTGTGTGTGTGTATTTATATGTATAAATTATGTCTTACCATTAAAATATTACAAAAAGTATTTATTTATTTATGTAACTATATATTGTACCATAAATAACAATAAAGATATATATATATGGATATATATAATAAAATAATTAACTTTTTTATAACGGTAGGATAAAAGATGAAACTATGTAAGTTTCTCACTAGATCTTAGCCACACGTCTCCAATCTCTAATCCTAAGTTGTAGCCGCCTCTAAACCTAGCTAAACCGACCGCATTTTTCTCTAATCATTATGGGTTGTGAGCCCATTTAACCCAATTTAAATATATACAATTATGTTTAACTTATTTCGTTATCGATATCTCATATAGATCAATATATTCATAACTATTATGAATATATGCAACAATTTTATTTCTCAATCATATTCAAATTTCATAACTAATATTTCATAATATTAATTAATTTATAACAATTATAAACTAATTAAATCGTTTGGTCTAAAGAGAATTCATCGTTTCGGTTGTGTGACTCTTGGGTGTAAATTTGGTCGGCGATTAACATCAAACTATTCAACTGTTAACATTCATCCATCACTTAGCAGGTGGTATGACAGTATGGCCAAATTTATCACTTACTTAGATTTGGTAAAATTCAATTTCACTTTATTAAGCGTTACCCAGTTGTGACAATTATTTACACAAATTCTCTTCGTCAAAACTATATCACTTTGGATTTATGGAATTTGGTAATGATAAAAATTCAAATATTGTCCACATTCAACTCTATAGTCCAAACACAAAGTCCTTGGTTCAATAATAACAATTATTATTAACCGAAATGCTTTGACTGAAAACTTTGACTTTGGGTCGACTTGAGTTGACCGTGATACTAACCCCATATAACTGAGGAGATGAATCCTCTCTTAAATAGTGCTTCACTTCCAATACTTCCACTCGATCCAACTATAGTCACTCGATGGACTCTATGCCATGATTTGACTATAATTAAAGCAGAGCTTTCATTTTGAAGATCTATAATATTATCAAGTCGAGAGAACTATTGTAAATCTGTCACATCGACATTTTCTGTTTTACCTTAGTTATATTAACCAACAGAAAACTATCGAGTGAGTCGTTCCATAGTTATCCAATATTTATCAATACGTAATCTGTAGGTGCCCCCAGCAGTCATGGGTAATACATTACCTAACATTTGGAGAGCGTTACGTACTCTAATCTCTAGGCCGCCTAAGACATATTACACATTTCACTAGGGTCACATTCACTTACACATGCATTATTTAGGTCCATTTTTTGTCGCTAAAGCTCTTTATTTATTCTTTGTATTAGGTACTATGAGAGGCCGTGGACTTTATGTGGATCTTGAATAATTCACTAATTCGCAACGTTGGTCAAGACGGTTTTCAAGCCGCCACCAGCCCTGTGAAACCGAGGAAGAGTGAAAAAGGCGGAAATACTTGGAAGCCGAAGCACCTCGCCAGGACGACAGAGAACATGGTAGGATTTATAAGAGTGGTTACGAGAAGAGAAAAACTCCTAATGACTGAGAAGAGCTGGCCAAAAAGCCAAAGGTAGATCGCGGTTCTCATCCCTTTGAGAATCAAACTTTTGCCCTGGCCCTAATCTCTGTCAGACTTGAAGTTCCGGCTTCCACTGTCCAAGTTTCATTTTCATTCCAAGCTCTGTCAACTAACTTACTGCCCACTTCTGGTCCTTTACGTCCTCACAAGAGGCCGGCTTATATTCTTCCGTCTGGTCCCTTTAGACTCAAAGCTGCGCTCCCTGGGTGGTTTTAAAGGGAGTTAAATTTGACCGCAACCTGTGCCCAATCCGTAGAGATTCCTGTATGTCCCATCTCCAGGAAATTCAAAGTGTTTTGGATCAAGCTGAGGGATGGGAAAAGTTATGCAAGCAGCTGTTAGATGCGAACCACAACAATTATCAAGAGATCCTTTCCTTTGAATCCGAGAAGAACAATTATTAGAGGGCTTTAGCGGAACATGATGCTAGAATCGAGCGCGTATCACAAGAGAAGGACGTTGCACTCTGAGAGAGTAAGAATAGTGCTAGCTTGTTGAAGGAACTAAAAGAAGCCCATGCGAAAATAGAGATCGTATTCCGAGACGAAATCAAGAAGGCCCACATGGACGAAGTAAAGCTAAAAGAGGAGCTCGAAGCCCGTGACATGATCATTGAAGCTCAGAAGAAAACCATCACTGATCATAACGAAGATGTTGAATCCTACAAAAAGACAATTGCTAATTACACGGGAATTGTGGAATCCCATGACAAGACCATTTTTGATCAAGCTCAAATGATCGCTTTGCTCCAGGAAATGGCCGCGCAGCTTAGTGCCGAGAAAACTCGAGTTGAAGTTGAGAAGGCTGCCGTAATAGTGGATTACTTGGAGTTGCAGGATACTTTTGAAAAGAAATGGAGAAGATGGATGATACCATCATAAATTTCTATGTTAACTCCTTGCTACATCAGGGGAGCCTCAGCTATTTGGGCCCTAAATTCCCGCGTACTCTTGCCATGGTTTGGGAAACAGTTCTGGTCCATTTTCGAGAGAATGGGAATGTATACACCGAGTAAGAGTTGAAGGATGTCTACCACAATAAAGAATCGAAGAATGCTCTAATAGAGGGTCGAGAGATCATTCGAATTGAGAGGGAACAGAAGGCCGCCGATGCCGTTGTGATTGCAACTGCCAAAACGTTGCCAGTGCCTTTCATTTTCGGGCATGGCGAATCATCAAAACTGCCTCGCGATTAGTTAGCGAGTTCGACCCATGCTGCCTTGTCATTTGCCCCTCCGGCAACTGTCTCTGAAACTTCGGATGGTCTTGTAACTTCTTTGAACATCGTGCAGCCATCTAAAGAAGAGGGTGGGCAATATGAGATTGAAATTCTCAGCCATTCCTCTGATGCAGATAACCTTCTTGTTTCCCCTGAGTTTGAGAATTTTCAACTCATGCCGTAAGAACAAGACGAACTTAATGCTTTATTTTTGATCTTATAGGTCTGTCTTCTTTACCTACCGACCCACCGATTTCTTCAATCCCTGGGCTTGCTGCTATTTCAACCGCCTCGACACTTGTTTCTATAGCTGCTTCATTTGCTGCACCTGTGTCTGGCTCACAAACAGGGCCAGACTTCGAGAAGATTGGTGCACTGTATGGTCTTGACGACCCTTCCTTATCTTTGGAGGGTGATTTCACGGCAGCTGAAGCCCGAGAGCAGGAGGACCAAATTGGCCAGTTATATAAATCCAAACAGAAGAGGGTAGCCATTAAGAAGGAAAAGATCGAGGAGAAAAAATATTCAAGGAGCTCCTGTAAGTCCCATAAGTGCAGGATCAAGAGGGAGTCTTCTGAGAAGGTCGAAGTGCAGGGAGGAGATGTTGCCACATAGGAGATAGTTGATATTTCAGGCAGTGACACTACTCCTAGCAGAGATTCTGAGAGGAAGAAGAAACTTTCAACTAAAGGTGGGAAAGGGAGCAGTGGAAAGAAGCATTGACATTCTCGGGTAACAATGGAGCTAGTTTTTTGGGACATTCTATTTTGTTTGATACATGTTTTGTTCAAGTGCAGAGTCTGCACTTATTGCTTTGATTGTTGTAGCTTCTGTATTTTCCTTTTTGTTGGCCGATATTGTGTGGGTACGGCCCCTGCGTTTTTACTTTGTATAGAAAATGCTACAAGTAATACAATGTTGACATTTTGATTGTAACTTTATTTGTCTACTTATCTACGTTCCATGCACTTATGCCAATTTTATTTACTGCTATTATTTTATCTAGTCCTGCAATTACTGCCAAAATTCTTTATTTGGAGCAAGGTTTCAAATCTCGGATTTTGGCCAATATCTCGGGCAAATATCTCGGCTATCTCGGGCGA
Organism: Allium fistulosum; assembly: GCA_030737815.1. Taxonomy (NCBI): domain Eukaryota; kingdom Viridiplantae; phylum Streptophyta; class Magnoliopsida; order Asparagales; family Amaryllidaceae; genus Allium; species Allium fistulosum. Next base: position 643,832,270 of record CM060901.1, read on the forward strand.
TATTTAAAAGACTTATAACTAACCAAGCTGCCAAATCTCGGATTTTGGCTAATATCTCGGATTTTCATCTCGGCTGATCTCGGGGAGATTTAAAACCTTGATTTGGAGTAACAGAACTGTGAAGTACTTGGTTTTTTCGAGTATCGGTGTGTGCCCTCCAGTATACATAGCTGTTTACTTTAAACACGTGACAAATGAACAATTGATCCAAGTAATTTTTTTGATGTCTGTAACTGGACCTATTTTGCGGTTCCTATCTTCGGGAACTTGTGATTTAAACTCCTCGATTTCTGAGATATTGCCAGCCAACAATTGGAATTTTTGGCAGATTCGTAGTCGTTTGACATTGCTGGATTCAAACGCATTACTCCTGATAATGGGAGTGGATTGATTCTTGTTAGTCCTGCAATAGACGAGTTTCCCGACAATGCCGGTACTTAAGAGTGCGTGTGGCTTATGAGATGCGCGATTTTTGGGATCGATATGACCCGTCGATCCGGAACGATTTGGAATTTCTTGATGTTACCAATCTTCAGACAACGTGAGCAGTTTATGTTTCAAGAGCGTTATTCCACGGCTCAAAAAGTAATGCGCGGCTTATGGGGGTGCACAACATTTAAGATTATGCTTGCTTTGATGTGATTCCACAATCCAAGAAGCAGTGCAAGGCTTACGAAATGCACGACTTTTATTTGGGCCTTCTCGGCGTTACCGGAGCAACACCGGTTCTTAGAAGGCGGGGATCGGGTTCCGTCAATCCAATGGTTTGAGTCAATTTGCTTCCGTCGACCCGGTGGGTAAGTGGGGCGTACTTGAGCGTGGTTCCACTATCTCAAGCAGCGAACTGATGATTTTGAGTCGATTTGACCATGTCGATTCGACAGGTTACTTTGGTGAATATGGTTTTATTGGTTTAGAAACAAAGCAATTTTATTAATGAAAGTTGGACGAGTTTTGCCTATTTGCAATGCCTTCGGTATTCCGGGATGGCTTATTTGTTGAAAATAGGAAATACATTAGATAATCTTAGGTAAAGTAACGATGCAGTGATTCGCTGTTCCATGCTCAGGGAATTTGGATTCCGCCAACAGTTGTTAGCTTGAATGTGCCATCCTTTAGTTTCTTACCGATCACTTAGGGTCCTTCCCAGTTTGGTCCGAGTGCACCTGGTATAGGGTAGACCCTCTTAAGGACAAGGTCTCCCACTTCGAAGGTGCGATTATGTACTTTGGAGTTGAAGTACTATGCAACCCTTTTTTGGCGAGCGGCTGTCCTTAATTCAGCTTTCTCTCTCTTCTCATTGACCATATCAAGTGACTCGAGTAGGAGTTGTTCGTTCAGCCTTTAATCGAAGTTTCACCTCCGATGAGAAGGGACTTCTAGCTCAACCGGGATCACTGCTTCTGAACTATATGCTAGTGCAAATGGAGAGTGCCCAGTTGCAGATCTGTGCATTGTCCTGTAGGCCCATAGTGTGAGTAGAAGTCCATCAATCTAATTTCCTTTTGCTTTAGTTGGCCGTTTTTTGATGGTGGACTTGATGATCTTATTTACTGCTTCCACTTGCCTGTTTACCTACAGGTGCGGGACAGCGGAAAAGCTCTTCTCGATACAGGAGCGTTTGCAAAAATTTTTGAACTCATCGCTTTCGAATGGAGTCCCATTATCTGTGATGATTTTCTATGGCACCCCAAACCTACAAATAATATTTTTAGTAACAAAGTTAATGACTTTCTTTGTGGTAATAGTGGCCAACGGTTCCGCTCCGTCCTAGTTGGTGAAATAGTCAATAGCAACAATAACATATTTGGCTCCCTCTTTAGCCCTTGGTAGTGCGCCAATCAAATCAATTCCTTAGATTGCGAATAGCCTTGGGGTGATCATCTATGTTAGCTCCATCGAGGGGGTTCTTTTGATCTTGCTGAATCTTTGGCATTGATCGCACCATCTGGCGTAATCTGCTGCATCACAATTCATTGTTGGCCAAAAGTACTCTTACTAAAGAACCTTCTTTGTAAGGGATTGTCCCCCGGTATGATCTCCGCAGTCGCCTTTATGAACTTCTTTTAGGAACCTTCAAGCTTCGTCGTTGGTCACACATCTGAGCAAGGGGGTAGAGAATCGCCTTTGGTAGAGTATCCCATCCTGCGCTATAAATCACGGTACCTTATGGAGAAGCTTTTTTTGCTGGTTCTTGTATGCGGGGAGAGCTCCTATGAGCAGGTAGCCTTTAATCGGCGTCATCCATATCTCCGGTTCTTTGGTCGTCTCAAAAATCCAGTCAATGTCCTTTTCGCTTATGATCGGAGTGGTCAGGGTTTCAACTGGGACCAGCCCCAATGGTTGAGCTTCTCCGGAACTGGCCAGTTTGGCCAGATAATCCGCCTTCATATTCTGCTCCCTCGGGATATGAGTTATGGTGTAATGCTCAATGTCATTCAACAATTCCTACACTCTAGATAAATACGAGGTGAGGTTCTCCCCCCGAGCCTAGTATTCGCCTTTCACCTAACATACTACTAGCTAAGAGTTACTATAGACGTGTACGGATTTTATCTCGATTTCCCTTACAATCTTTAGCCCAACTATCAGTGCTTCGTATTCTGCCTCGTTATTTGTTGCAGGGAATTCCAAGCGAAAGGCATAGCAAATGGATAGTCCATCAGGAGTCTCAAGCACTACCCTTACTCCCGAGAAGAAGTTGTTAGATGCACCATTGACGAATAACTTCCAACGTGCCTTCATTTCTGGAGTTATTCCTTCCTCACTATCTCGTATTGTAAATTCGGTAATGAAATCTGTCGGCGCTTGCCTATTGATTGGCTTTCGAGGATGGTATGTGATTTCGCATTGACTTAGTTCGATGTTCCATTTGATAAGCCTCCCAGAGGTCTTGGGGCGGTATAACAATGTCTTCAAGGGTTGATCTGTCAGCACTTTGATAAGGTGTGCCTAAAAGTACGGTCGTAACTTTCTGGATGCGATCAAGAGGCAATATGCCAGTTTTTTCGATTTTGGATAGTTCTTTTCTGCTCCAGTGAACCGTTTACTGATGTAATATGCAGGTCGTTGGATCTTAGCTTCTTCTCGTATGAGCGCGACACTCAATGCATATGGCGAGACTGCTAAGTAGATGTACAAATCTTCTCTATCTACCGTCTTGGACAGGATTGGTGGGATTTCCATATGTCGCAGCAGCTCTTCAAACGCGGTTTAACAAGCTTGATTCCACTCGAAGTTTTTCATTCCCTTCTTTAGCATGTCAAAGAATGGTATGCATTTATCGTTTATTTTTGAGATAAACAAGCTCAGTGCTATAACCTTTCCATTCTAGCTTTGTAATTCTTTCATGTTCCTCGGAGCCTCGACTTTTGGCAAAGCGGTTATTTGTTCGGGATTTGCTTCGATGCCTCTGGCGCTTACGATAAACTCCAAGAACTTTCCTAAGGCTACTCTAAAATGACACTATAGTGGATTGAGCTTCATTCCATATTTGCGGATTATTTCGAACATTTCAGTGAGGTTGTCTAAGTGATTTCCAGCTATGCGTGATTTAACCAACATATCATCTACATATATTTCCATTGTCTTCCCAATCTGACATTTAAACATGGCGTTCTCTAGTCACTGGTAAGTTGCCCTAACATTCTTTAAGCCAAATGGCATTACTTTGTAAGAGTATAGTCCCAGATTGGTAATGAAACTGGTATTTTCTTGATCCAGTTCGTGCATCATGATCGAGTTGTGCCTCGAGTATGCATCCATAAATGATAGCAGTTCATGTCCAGCAGATCCTAGTAGTCGATACAGGTTTGCCATTTCCCACTGGACTTCTTGACTAAAACTAGGTTAGATACCTATTCAGGGTAGCATCTTGGATAAAGCCATTCGCCATCAGCTTGTCCACTTCTTCTCTTAGCGCTTTGGACCGCTCGGGCCCTAGGCTGCGCCTTTTCTGCTTCATGGGTGTATACTTGGGATCAATGTTAAGTATGTGGCAGGCTATCTCTGGCGACACCCCGCAAATATTGGAATGCATCCAAGCGAATACATCTAGATTGGCGCGAAGAAATTTGATGAGTTTTAGTCGCATCCTGTTTCCAAGATGCGATCTAATTTTGAGGACCCGTGTTGGGTCATCCATGTCGACTGGGACAGACACCGTCAATTCTACCAGTGCTATCCATTCCTTCCCTGAACTCTTCTTTCGAGGGTTCAAAACCTTATCGAATCGGCTATGGTCCCCAAGCCAGGGGCAGCTCTGTAGTTGCTATTCGGCAGGTTTACGAATGTGGAGAGTTCTCCCCACATTCTTCCCATTTTCCTTTCTTTTGGGCTCGCGTAGTTCCACGATATAACATTCCCTAGTAGTACTTTTGTCTCACTTGATCGCCCCGACTCCATTTTCCATTGGAAATTTCATAGTTAGACACCATTGAGCTAAAGCAATCCTGAAATCTGCCAAGGTGAGTCGCCCCAGGAAAGCATTATAGGCAGAAATTTCATCTATGATCATAAAGGTTTTGATGAAGGTGACTCTTCGGTCGCCTTCTCCAAGTTCTATGGGTAATTCAATTGTTCATATACGTTGGTTGGGTTCACTCGGTGAATCCCTAAATCTTTGTTAAGCAAGCGGATACATCTTTCATACCGATCTTCATTTGATCAAAAGTGCATTTGAAAAGAATATTCACAGAACTGCCGTTGTCTACCAATACTTATCGGACCATGGCGGGTCCGATTCCTACTATCACGACTATGGGGTCGAGGATTGGGGCTTCTATTCCCTCAGTGTCTCGATTCTGAAATACTATGTCATCGTTCAGGGTTTTCTGTTGCTTAGCAGGAGTTCCATCTTCGATCGCAAAGCATGCATCTTTCAGAGCATGCTTTAATGAGGTCGCATACCACTCCATTTCTCCCCAACTCTTCTGCATGGGATGGGCCCCTCCAAATATCGTTCCAATGATGAGTCTCTGGTCAGTTCGTCTGTTACCCTCTTTGGTGGTTCCAGCTTGGTTCCCTTGGTTTCTAGGAGCTTAGGGCGCTGCGAGTTGGTCAGGATTTAGTGGTTTCCTCACATACTGCTGAAGATTGTTTTCCTAAATCAACTCCTCAATCAAGTTCTTCAGGTGACGACACTCATTCGTGTTGTGGCCATGCGTCTCATGGAAGCGGCAGTACTTTATAGAACGCTTCTGTTGTTCAGTTTCTTCCTTTTTAGACAGCTTCTTGTACTCTTCCGTTCCTTGCGTCGCGAGATAGATGTTTTCTAGAGTATCGTTGAGTGGGGTGTATTCTTTGAGTCGCAAACCTTTGAATCACTTGCTACTTCTGTTTTGCTTGTTAGAATTCTTGTTCTTCCTTTTCTGATTCCCATTCTTTCCCGCGTTCCCTTCAGTGGTCCAGGAGGTGTCTATATCTTGGTTCATCGCCATACCATTCTACCCAATGCTGGTCGGTTGTAGGTCAGAAAATTTCCTCTCTAATTCCCATGCCTCTTCCAATCTAAACTACTGGCTCGCCTTTTGATTGAATTCCTTCCTAGTGGTGGGTTGTTTCATTTTGATCCATTTCCCGAATTCAGCCTCAGGGTGAATTGCACAGACTAAGGCTAAGAAAACCATATCCTCATTCAGAGCACTTACTTCAGTTACCGCAGCATTGAACCGATTCATGAAAGAATTCAGAGATTCGTTCCATCCTTGGAATAGGCCGGACAAGGACATCACATCTTTTGGCTGTGCCTGTGAAGCCTAAACTGATCAAGGAATCTTGTTTCTAGTTGGTTGAAGGTAGAGATGGATCTTAACGGAAGCCTAGTGAACCACATGGAAGTAATTCCCTCCAGAAAAAGCAGGAAACATCTACATCGAATGGAATCCGAAGCATTCGCTTCGTCCATGTACCATCTATATTTATATAAGTGGGGTTTTGGGTCTCTCGTTCCATCGTAAGATGGAATAGTTGACATAGTGAACTTTTTGGGGGTATCACTCATTTAGAATGTCATCAGTGAAAGGAGTCCGACTTAGAGCGGATCCCCATTCATCATCCCTTCTATCCTTACTTTCATCCATTAGCCATTTGACCATGTCCGCAATATATGCCTTAGATGTTCGATAATCCGCGGGTCATCTATCAGTGATTGCACCAAGTGTTTGGTTTTGCAAATGATCATGTTGAGCAGGCTTAAGTCTAGGCTCTCCTGTCTTCGGGAGAGCCACTCCCTCTGGGATCCTTTAGCTTGCAGTTGGTTTGATAGGGGTAGTTTGGATCTCCCTGGTATCATTGAATGCATTGGTATTTCCTTCCAACTTGTCGTCGTCAAGTCGCTCACTGTCTTCTGAGTCTAAGAGATCCATGACTACATCCTCTCATGGGGTTTTCGCCTCTAGATTTAAGTTTGTAGCTGGTTGCCTCGCAGTTGGTGGAGTGCTTGTGTTTCCTTCCATATTGATTCCTACGGTTCCACATATCACTCCTTTCTGCGACTGCTTCCCGTTTCTCCTATTTGGGCCAGAAACAGAAGAACTTTCTTTCTCCACGACGACCGCGGGCTCTGTCATGGTTCTTGGAGTAGCATGAGCTGCAAGGTCAATACGACATTCAATTTCTTCATGAGTGCCCTTTGGCTGTTTTCCATGTTCTGATTAATTTCGTCAACCATTTTATTTAATTCATCTCTAGTGACAACTTCACGCTGAATAGAGGATCTTGGAACTTGATTATTGGAGTTAGCTTCTAGATGCAAATTGTTGGAATTGTTGACTTCAATTTGCTGAGGGTTTCTTTCTTCTCCAGCAATGGTAGCTCCTATGGATCTTGCAGAAGTTGTTCTCCTTCTTACTGGTGTCATTGATTCTCAACAGCAAGTCTTCTAAGCAGAGATTGAGGATCTAACTTCTTAACCTATCCGATCCAGAGTAGATAGCTGGATTTAAGCCTGAGTTCAACTTCCAATGAAAGCACTAAAATGTTAACCCAAAAAATGAATCAACACCCTGGATTGAGTGTGAAAGCACCAACCCTGTTTATCAGGGAAAATTAAATAGAAACAAGGAATAATAACTTGCAGATAAAGTATAGAGACAAGAGATTTTTATAGTGGTTCGGCTATTAACGAAGCCTACATCTACTTTATAACTTTTGTTATTGACTGACTGCTATTACAGGTTGAATCTAATTACAATTTAATTGGATCTTGTAAGTTAGATCAAGTCACCAATGTTAGAGTTCACTGGTGAATCACAATGAACCCTTTAGATAACTATTGTGTAGGAGGAGAAGAGTGAAGAATAGTTTATGCAGAGTTTTAGTAGCCAGTCCAGAAGGATCCTCTCTATGTTGAAGGTAGGATTGTATTTATAGGGTTTGGAGAGCACTTGGGCCAAAGTTGCTTAGTCAGAGACTTACGTTTGAAGGTATGAAGGCGCTCAAGTAATTTCAAAATGAACCGATCTAATATGAAGGATCACTAGCGATCCATGTACTTAGAGTATTTTTGGCTCGTTCCAGTTGGATCATGATTCTTGCCTTATGTAGATGCTCCCCATGTAATTTCATACGTAGATGCTTTGTTTTGATGATGATTCATATACTGATTGCATTGAACTATTACTGGAATCCGATGAATGCCCACTTCTCGAACTAGCCTGCTTGGAATATCATCAAACTTAGCAGACATCCCTAGAAAACTTATTAGACCATGGTGCAAGAGGATTGGAGGATCCACGAGCGACCCTTATGGATCACTAGTGATCCATAGGTGATGGATCGCTAGCGAATCATCAACTTAGCCTTTTTTGACATCTTTTTTTTTGGGTCCTTCTCTCCATTTTCCTCTGGTCTTCTTGGTTGATCCTTGAGATGGTTTTGACTTATAGTAGATGTTCTAGTTCCTGCTGAATTCTATTGGGTTAAAAACTCGGATAACAGATACAATATTTAAACTACATTTAAATGATATAAATTTTAAGTGGGTTTGGGTTCATTTGAGGCCCACATTGCTAGTAGTTTAGTTGGTCATAAGTTGAAAAGGAAAGAATTTTCAAATTTAATTTGATAAGGAAAGGGATTAATAAAAGGAAGGAGAAAGATCTCTTGCATTGATTCCCTTTTTTTTACTTTCTTAAAAACAAAATTTATTTTATCATTCTTCCTAACAAATTCATTTTTCTTTCTCTTTCTCTCCCCCTTTATCCTCTCACCTAATGGTTGAAATAACCGTGGCCTTCATGGCTTATAAAATTCCAAAACAAAATCAAAATATTAAAGGTGGTTTTTATCCCTTGATCTTTGCAAAATCTAGAGGTTGACTCAGCTGAATCTTGGAGCTTTGTTCTTCATTCAAGGTGCAACTTCTGGCTACATCTTTAGGTGACATTCAAGTATATATACTTATATGTTAATCACAATAATTTAATCTAAATCTTCTTTTATGCTACAGCTCAATTGATTATATATTCATTATGTTAATATATTTTAGGTCTTTTATCTCATTTGATTATTTGTCTTTATTGTTAGTATAGTTTAGATCTAAATCTTTTACAGTTAGTTTATATGTGGCTAAGTTATTCAATCTATTTTTTGTTGCTGTTATAGAAATTATTATTTAATAAAAAAATAATTTTGATTGAAAACTATTTTTAATTAAGTGTGTGTGTTACATGGTTATTTAAACAATTTTGATTATTTAAATTCACCTTTATGATTGATTACATGTGTTTAATGTTGTTGTTTGAATATAATTTGTTTGCTTATTATTTACAATGTAAAAGTTATGTCAAAATTTAAAATGTATAACTAGACTTTTATGTAAAATTATAAACCATTTGATTCCTTCCTAAGTTGAAAATTAGACTTAAATTTGTTAACTTTAATTTATATAAATATATATTAGATACAAACTTTAAGTACATATTTTGTTTTAATTATTACAACAAATTTTGTAATTATTTATATATGGATATATGTATGTGTATGTTATTTAGCTTTAATTTTATAAAATGGACTTTTGTGTAAAACTATAAAATTTGATTTTTAATCCTTTCCTCAATTAAAATAGATTTAAAAATGTTAATTTTAAATTTCAAAACATATAAAATAGCAAACTTAATTTAACATATATACATAAACACACGCACACACATATATGAAATCAAAACTGCTGACAACAAATGCATATATAAAGGGACAAATGGGTCCCATGCAATGTAAATTGCAGAACCTGTATACGATCAGACTAACCATGTACACTTATAATATATTGCACTTACACATTTTACACTTGAGTATATTTGGATATACTCACAATATATGCCAAAATAATTTTGGTCATAAATGTCTATTAATAAATCTATCAATTTAACTAAAGAGAGAGAAATGAAAGGTATTCCTCTCTAAGTAAAACAAAATCTTCCCTTAATTAATTGTATAAGTTAAGAGAGAAACAAAATGTTTTCTTCCATAAATTAAATTAAACAAGTTACTATTGCACACATACACACAAGAATATATTTGATATACTCTATTTGTATAAACATCATATTAATCATAAATTTTTAAAACAAATAAAAAAAATAAAGATTTTATTTATAATATTTTAGGTTGGATCTAAAATTCACTTTAAACTTCATAGGCCCAATATATCCAAAATTGGAAAAAATTGAAATATACCTATTTCACTTGCTTTCTACTAGCGCGGTTCCTTCTATGGCATCAGAGCAAAGTTGGTTGAGGCATTCACCTATACATTGGATGTCCTAGGTTTAGCCCTTACAGCTTGCATGATTGGTGGGGGTTCTCACATTGTGATCTATGATGAAGCATTGTCTCTTACCCCTACATAACCCATGATGGTTGTTCTAGTCGAAAGCCTAAATGTAAAACTCATTCATAAGGTACCTAGTTGGGTTACCCCAAAGGAGTTTAGGTCGAACCTTTAGTGGTATCAAAGCATAAATGGTCTATGCAATCTAAATTAGCAATATTAGGACTAACTGGTTAAGGTCTACCTATTTAGTAGAGTGTCTAGAAAGGCAGTGTCAAAGGTTGGGATGGGGTAATACATACTTTGCCCTAACTGGCTACTGGTCCGGCCTAAAAGATGAAGCAAGCCTAAATCTTATCCCTAACATAAATGACCGAATTGATTTTACGCCTTGGGCTAATTTTCAAAATTTATTTTAAAATTTAAAATTATATTTTAAATATATAAGTTAATTAAAATATAAAAGGAAAATTTTATAAAAGTTATAAAATGCTTCAAAATTTCCAAAATTCTTTTGAAAAATTAAGTAATTAATTTTGAAATTTTGAATTTTGAAATTTAATTAATATGATTAATAAATTAAATAAAACAATTAGTTAAAAGTTAATTGATTAAAACATGTATTGATATATGTATATTACTATAATTGTTGTATGTAATGACTCGCTATTTCAAACCATTCAAATTGACAATAATCCACACATGTCAGATTTGAATTGCTCAAAACAACAGATTGTTAATTTATATTTGGCAAAACTTAGCATATACAGTAAATAAAATCAATCGCAGAATCACAGACATGGAGTTTTACAACAATCAGCAACGGAACAGATAAATAGTAGTTCATGAAGCTACTACAGAAACATCAGAGTCCAAAATAAAATACAACAGAAGTATCTAATACAAAAAGCAAATGACAAGTTTGAAACATACAACTGGAAATAACAGAAATAACTGAAAAGCTAAAATAGATAATGATAGATCTCCAAGCAAACTCCAAACTTCAGAGGTGAGTCTCAAAAGTTGTGACAGTCAGGCTGACCCGAGCAAAAGCAAACACAAAACACTCGAGTCAAGATTAACATTCTTAAGCAAGTAAATCAACTCAAGTGATATGTCCAAGTGAAATGCAATATAACTTAAAGGATGTTGGGATTCCATCCCTTAAGGATCCGTGGAACTATCTACATACATAGTACAATACGCTACATATATAATGTCTACAGTAAAGTAAACAATTAAAATAGCGTTAAGGCGTTACCCATATCCCCCTTAACGCATTTTTATATATATTCCCGTAGTCTATACAATACCGTAATTCCTCCGTAAACTGGAGGGCTATCAAAGGGCACTCCATAGGTATGGTACAAACCAAACTCGTAGTGGACGCGATAAGGCATGTGACAAGGCACGCGAGGCAATGCCCAGGGTAGGATTCTACTGTTTTGCACTCCCGGATAGGTGGTAACGCATAGCAGCTACTACCGCCCATCTCGAGACACACTCCCAATCAAAGGCATGCACACCAAATCAAATCACAAAAGCAACAGATATGGTTTTGAAGAAATGTGCCCGATAGGGGGAGCGACCCCACTTGGCCTGGTATAGCTCCTGTTTTAGCCATATCAAGCTGACTCGAGGGAGTCAGGGCTACATTCATACCTCATACAAACGTTCACCAAACCATCCTTCTTCGTTCTGGAATCTCCACTACGTGCACAGTTGTTAAAGTGGTTTTCGGTATTGGCAGAGGGTAGACAATATCTGATCCCGGTCTCTTTAACAACCAAATGCTTATTTCACACCGTGCTCATTTTATAAAACCACTTTATAGATTTCTAAACAAAATCTCAAATCACCAATTTAAATCAAAATTAATTATCCACTTCATATTCATTTAATTTTAAAATATTCACTTAATCACTTTTTATAACATTTTAAATAAAATCTCAAATTACAAATTTAAATCAAAATTAAATATTCAATTTTAATTTTATTTTAATTTGAAAATATTCATTTAATCACCTTTAATTAAATCAAGTTATAAAATCATACCTTTAAATTTCCAAAATCAGTAAGTTCCAAATAAATCCTTATTTAAATTCAATTATTCACCAATTTAAATTACAAATCAATTTCAATCTACCTTTCCAACTTCAATTTATTATGGTTATTAAAAATCTATTTTAAAATATTAATATAATTGTTTTTTAAATAAATATATATATTAGTTTATTAAATTTATTATATTAAATTCTATTATTAAATCTATTTAAATCTTAATTATATATTTAAAAATAATAAAGTCATAAGTAAAAAAATTTATAATTTAAATTCTTAACTAAACTTATACTTTTAAAATTTCCAAAACATATAATTTTAAAAATCTAAATTTTACACATATTAAAATAAAATATTTATAATATATTTTAAAATCAAAACTCATATATTTCTTTTTCAAAACTTCGGAAATCATTTTCAAAATAGTCCAACGGTGTCCGTATATAATTTTCTATCCTATGGTCAAGTGATACAGATATATATCATTTCAATCCGCAATAATTCAAATTTACGGGTATATATCATTTTAATCCGCAATCCCAAAATTCAAATCAATAAATCGCTTGGGTTTATCATTTCAACCCATAACGATTTTTCCTTAGTCTATAATATCGTTCGGGTATGTATCTTTTCAACCCATAGGGATTTCTAAACTATAGGGAACTTGCAGAGTGAGAACAAATAAAATAATAATATATCAATTACAAGCATATGATCATCATCACCAATTTAAATAACTAATCAAATCTTAAATTTAACAATGTATTTCAATCATCATTTCATGTGAATATAAATTTACTAGCATATGAATATTAATCGTGAGTGATCGCTCACCTTTCGAGGCTAGAGAACAACGGAAATGAGAAGCAACGCACACGGATACGGACACGACACGTCAAGGAGCTGCGGCAAACACAAAACAAACATAAGCGATAGGATTCAAAAATTGAATTATATATAAGTGAACTTATATATATAGACTTAGAGCAACAAATAAGCTTGGATTGAATGAACAAATATTTAACTTTCTACCAACCAATATATATATATATATGAAATATATATACACATATATAAGTTTATACTGAAGCACGAAGCAAATATATTGAAGGAACAACAACATATATATATATACACGTGACATATATAATTTTCCTTCCTCCTTTTTCTTTTTATTTTTTTTAGAAGGAAAGAAGCTTGGTTGAATGACTTCGGTTAGGAGAGGCTTGAACCGGATGTTAGCGAGGTAGGGCACATCCAAGTAGCATAGGTGATTGGCCAAAGGGTTCGGATAGGCACACTATGGTGCGTGGCGAGGCTCTGGTGGAAGGGCAGGGTGAAGCGGATGGGCTGTGGGTTTGCACTCGGGTTGGCTAGGCTCGGTGGGAACTAGGGTGCACGGCGTGGAGTTTGGAGGGGACGGCTGATGGGTCCGTGATGCGTGGCTTTGGAAGGCGGGCTTGGCAGGACGGAGATGGGTTTCTGGCAGAGGTTGGTCGGCAGAGCATGGATCTGGGTGGAGTTTTGGGTCGGCTAGAGGCTACACGTGCAGATTTGGACGCGAAGGTAAGATGCGGGCGGAAGGAGAAGGTGGTGGGTGGAAGAAGGCTCGGTGGAAGTTGATGGCATGGTAGGGCTGTGCGTTGATGGGTTATTGTGGAGAGGGGCTGTCACAGAGAGAAAATGGGTTTGCTTTGGGCAGGAGGGGAAAAACTTGGCATTTGCATGGGTGAAGTGGCGGTGTGAAGGACAGAGGGCCGAACTTAGGTCAGAGAAGATGTACACTTGGGCATGAACTAGTTCTTCTTCGAGAAAAATATGAAGCACATATGAAGTTAAAAAAATAAAACAGTTTATAATATTTCTCAAAGCGGAAGAATTGCAAACCCGAAGAGGGAACAACAGGAACCCGAAGCAAAGAAAAATGATGTATACTGCTATATATTTTATTTTCAGAATGAAGAAGAAGGAATAATGAAAGGACATAGCAATATATACCAAAACAAGGAATAAAAATGGTCACACGTTGGTTTATGAGATTATTAAAGGAAAAAAGGGTATTGGTTTAAACGGTGGATAATAGAAAGGCACAAGGAAACCAAAAAGCTTAAATACGGAACCGATACGACAAATCGTTCTGTCGATTTCGCCGCGTACCAGACACCGAAATGCACAAATGAATATACTACAGAGATCAGCACGACGAGACAAACATAACGGTACATAGATATGAGCGATACAACCAACCTATCAAAACTCGATATTCGTTGCCAAAAATGCTGCTAAAACACCGAAAATAAGATAAACGGGGCTATAGCAGTCCAAATTTGGCGAAATGAAATATGACGTCTCACCTAGAAAATGATTTACATTTTTATTATATAAAAATATTCAGATTTCGAAAATTAATTTCCATCAAATTTCAACTGATTTAAATTTAAAATTGAAATTTCACAACCAAACAAACCTTCATATTTTCCAATAATTTTTTTCCATTTGCTATGTTAGAATAGACGTATTCCAAATATTAAATTATAATTTCAAAATTTTTATTTTTTATTTTCATGAAAATTTAGTTAATTACGTTATTAAAATCATTGAAATTCTCGGTTCGTTACATTATAGCTATTTATTTATCATAAAATTGTTTATGATAAATTAAATTAAAATTTTGAATTATTTAAATATTTAATTAAATTATTTTATTAAATAAAATTAACAAAAATTTAATTAAATCACTAGTTTAAATCAAAATTAACTATCCACTTCATATTCATTTAATTTTAAAATATTCACTTAATCACTTTTTATAACATTTTAAATAAAATCTCAAATTAAAAATTTAAATCAAAATTAAATATTCAATTTTAATTTTATTTAAATTTGAAAATATTCATTTAATCACCTTTAATTAAATCAAGTTATAAAATCACACCATTAAATTTCTAAAATCAGTAAGTTCCAAATAAATCCTTATTTAAATTCAATTATTCACCAATTTAAATTACAAATCAATTTCAATCTACCTTTCCAACTTTAATTTATTAAAGTTATTAAAAATCTATTTTAAAATATTAATATAATTGTTTTTAAATATATATATATATATTAGTTTATTAAATTTATTATATTAAATTCTATTATTAATAATATTTAAATCTTAATTATATATTTAAAAATAGTAAAGTCAAAGTAAAAAAATTTATAATTTAAATTCTCGACTTAACTTATACTTTTAAAATTTCCAAAACATATAATTTTAAAAATATAAATTTTACACATATTAAAATAAAATATTTATATTATATTTTAAAATCAAAACTCATATATTTCTTTTCAAAACTTCAGAAATCATTTTCAAAATAGACCAACGGTGTCCGTATATAATTTTCAATCCTATGGTCAAGTGATACGGATATTTATCATTTCAATCCGCAATAATTCAAATTTACGGGTATATATCATTTCAACACGCAATCCCAAAATACAAATAAATAAAATCGCTTGGGTTTATCATTTCAACCCATAACGATTTTTCCCTAATCTATAATATCGTTCGGGTATGTATCATTCTAACCCATAGGGATTTCTAAACTATAGGTAACTTGCAGAGTGAGAACAAATAAAATAATAACATATCAATCACAAGCATATGATCATCATCAACAATTTAAATAACTAAGAAAATCTAAAATTTAACAATGTATTTCAATCATCATTTCATGTGAATATAAATTTACTGGCATATGAATATTAATCGTGAGTGATCGCTCACCTTTCGAGGCTAGAGAACAACGGAAATGAGAAGCAACGGACACAGATACAGACATGACACATCAAGGAGTTGCGACAAGCACAAAACAAATTTAAGCGACATGATTCAAAAATTGAAATATATATATATATATATATATATATATATTATATATAGACTTAGAGCAACAAATAAGCTTGGATTGAATGAACAAATATTTAACTTTCTATCAACCAATATACAAATATGCAATATATATAACATATATATAAGTTTATATTGAAGCGCAAAGAAAATATATTAAAGGAACATCAACACACACACACACATATATATATATACACACACACACATGACATATATAATTTTTCATCCTCCTTTTTAAAAAAAAGGAAAGAAGCTTGGCTGACTAAGTTCGGTCAGGAGAGGCTTGAACCGAATGTAGGAGAGGTGGGGCACAGCCAAGTAGCAGAGGTGATTGGCCAGAGGGTTCGGATGGGCAAGCTATGGTGTGTGGTCATGCTCTAGTGGAAGGACAGGGTAAAGCGAATGGGCTGTGGGTTTGCACTCGGGTTAGTTTGGCTCGGTGGGAACTAGGGTGCACGACGTGGAGTTTGGAGGGGACGGCTGATGGGTCTGTGATGCGTGGCTGTGGAAGGAGGGCTTGGCAGGCCGAAGATGGTGTTTCGGGCAGAGGTTGGTCGGTAGAGCATGGATCTGGGTGGAGTTTTGGGTCGGCTGGAGGCTACACATGCGGTGATGGATGTGGAGGTCGGATGTGGGCGGAAGGAGAATGGGTGGGTGGAAGTTGATGGCGTAGTAGGGCTGTGCGTTGATGGGTTGTTGTGGAGAGGGAAGATGGAGAGGGACTGTCACGGAGAGAAAACGGGTTTGCTTCGGGTAGGAGGGGAAAAACTAGGCACGTGCATGGGTGAAGTGGCGGTGTGAAGGGCAAAGGGCCGAACTCAGTTCAGGGAAGATGTATACTCAGGCATAAACTAGTTCTTCTTCGAGAAAATTATGAAGCACGGATGAAGTTAAAAAAATTAAAACAGATTATAATATTTCTCAAAGCGAAAGAATTGCAAACCCGAAGAGGGAACAACAGGAACCCGAAGCAAAGAAAAATGATGTATACTGCTATATATTTTATTTTCAGAATGAAGAAGAAGGAATAATGAAAGGACATAGCAATATATACCAAAACGAGGAATAAAAAAGGTCACACGTTGGTTTCTGAGATTATTAAAGGCAAAAAGGGTATTGGTTTAAACGGTGGATAATAGAAAGGTACAAGGAAACCAAAAAGCTTAAATACAGAACCGATACGACAAATCGTTCTGTCGATTTCGCTGCGTACCAGACACCGAAATGCACAAATGAATATACTGCAAAGATTAGCACAACGAGACGAACAAAATGATACATAGATACGAGCGATACGATCAACCTATCAAAACTCGATATTCGCTGCCGAAAATGTTGCTAAAACGCCGAAAATAAGATAAACGGGACTATAACAGTCCAAATTTGGCGAAAAGAAATACGACGTCTCATTCAGAAAATGATATACCTTTTTATTATATAAAAATATTCAGATTTCAAAGAAAATTTAATTTCCATTAAATTTCAACTAATTTAAATTTAAAATTGAAATTTCACAACCAAACAAACCTTCATATTTTCCAATAAAAAATTGCCATTTGCTATGTTAGAATAGACGTATTCCAAATATCAAATTATCATTTCAAAATTTTTATTATTTATTTTCATGAAAAATTTAGTTAATTACGTTATTAAAATCATTGAAATTCTCGGGTCGTTACACTCTCCCCCACTCAAAACTTTTCATCCCCGAAAAGGAACGAGATAGGAGAACAAAAACAACAGAAAGATGTGATTAATTCAATGAACAGGTGCTGAGACAAATAATTCAGGATTCGAAGCACGCATGGATTCCTCAGTTTCCCAAGTGCAAGCTCGATCATCTGTACTCCACTGTACCTTGACCAAACTTAAAGACTTCCTTCGAAGTTGCTTCGTACCTCTATCGACAATACAAAGTCGCTTCCTCTCGATAGTGAGATTTGGCTTGACGTCCAATTTCTCTAATAAAGCAGGCTGAACAATCAAGAAAGGATCATGGAGATACTTGCGAAGGTGGGACACATGAAACACGTTATGCACCACCAAGAGCTTCTTCGGCAAATCAACTCTATAAGCTAAAGGACCAACTCCTTCTAGAATGCAGAAAAGGCCAATGAATCTAGGAGCAAGCTTCCCTCTTCGTCCAAAACGAACTACATTCTTCAGTGGCGGGATCTTAAGAAAGACCTGATCACCCATTGATAATTCCAAATCCCTTCTCCGCCTATCAGCATACTTCTTCTGCCTATCTTGAGCAATCCTCATCTTTCTCCTAATCTCCTCAACCTTCTCGGATGCTTCCAGAATCATACCGGGCCCAAGAACCAAACGATCACTGGATTCAATCCAGCAAGATAGAGATTTGCAAGATCGTCCATAAAGAGTAGCAAACAGAGACATCTCGATACTTGCCTGAATTCAAAGGAATGGGATTAGATTGATTAAGGCTTAAGATGATTGAAAATTATCAAATAAGAGTTATACTTGATAACTGTTATTATAAGTGAATTCAATGAGATGGAGGTGATCTTCTCAAGATCCTCCATAATCAAGAACACAGGCACGAAGAAGATCTTCCAGAATCTGATTCACTCTGTCCGTCTGACCATTAGTCTGGGGATGGTAAGTAGTAATAAGGTTCGAACGAGTACCCAAAGCTTCCTAAAAAGCTTTCCAGAACTCACTGGTAAAGATAGGATCACGATCGCAAACAATGCTAGACGGGACACCATGGAGTCAGATAATCTCCCTCATATACACCTCAGTTAAGCTCGAAGCACTTCGATTCGACTTGACCGGAATAAAATGAGCGGATTTGGTCAATCGATCGACAACTATCCATATACTCTCATTACCCCTTTTAGTCCTTGGTAAACCATCAATAAAATCCATAGAAATCTGATCCCACTTCCAAATGGGAATCTCAAGGGGTTGCAGCAATCCGACGGTCTTCTGGTGATCAGCCTTGACCTTTTGACAAGTGGCACATATACTAACTTAAATAGAGATGCCTCGCTTCATACCACTCCACCAATACAATCTCTTCATATTTTGAAACATCTTCATGACACCTGGATGGATAGAGAGTCTGGACTGATGATTCTCTCTAAGAACCTCTTGCCTCAAACCATCGACATTTGGAACACAAATTCGATTATTAATCCTCAAAACTCCATTCTGATCAATCTGTGCTCCCAACTCACTCTGGTTATCACCTTCCCTAATCCGAATATTCTCCTTCATGAGCTTAAGCATCACATCCTCATCCTGCTTGGCTGTGATACGATCAATAAGTGATGGAGAAGCTACAATCTGACACAACATGGCTCTCTTACGACTTAGGGCATCGGCCACAACATTAGCTTTTCCAGGAGTGTAGTTGATGTCGAGGTCATAAGATGCTAAGAACTCAAGCCATCTAACCTGCCTCAGGTTCAAATCCTTTTGGGTGAAAATATACTTAAGAGACTGATGATCTAAAAGAGCTCAAACTAGGTTCCCAAAAGGTGATGCCTCCATAACTTTAAAGCAAACACAACAGCAAGCAATTCCAAATCATGAGCGGCACAGTTAGCTTCATGGGGCTTCAACTACCGACTGGCATAAGCAACGACCTTCCCATCCTACATCAAGACAACACCTAAATCTTCTCGACTAGCATCGGTATAAACCGATAATCCTTAAGTCCCATTCAGAACGGTGAGAATAGGAGCAGAGGTAAACTTTTTCTTCAACTCATTAAATGCAGCTTCACACTTATCACTCCAAACAAACTTAGCATTCTTACAAGTCAAAGCAGTGAGAGGTGCAGCTATTCGAGCAAAATTCTCAATGAATCTTCGATAATAACCGGCAAGGCCCAAAAAGCTATGTATATCGGAAGGACTCTTAGGTGTCTCCCAATCCTGGAAATAGAATAAGGTGGATAAGTTCAAAGATAGATAAGATAAATGAATTACAAAAGAGAAAAGGTGGATAAGCTCACATTAATCGCGGCGACTTTAACCGGGTCAACCGAGACTCCATTCTCAGAGACAATATGCACAAGGAATCGGACTTCATCTCTCCAGAAATGGCATTTAGAAAATTTGGCTTTCAACTGATGTTTCCCAAGAGTTTGGAGAAAATAGCTCAAATTTGACTCGTGCTGTGACGCCCCACCTCTATACTCACACTAACCAAGGACACTATGGGGTAATGCCATCGACTAACACAAAGAATAAGGCTGTTGAGGAGCGACCATCTGTGTAATTGCTTTGTGCGAGTACCGATATGTCAGATAATATAACTTACATTTCATATCAAGAGGAAATCCGACATATCATATACAAACTCAAAGCTACCACACAGTGGCTATGAGGACTTCAGAAACAAATATAGAAATAAGCATAACACAAATCAGTCACAGACATTCATATCACAAAGGCGGAAACATATATGAATATAACACATAAAAGTGTACATCAAAAAGTGGTCAAACTAGATCCACTACATCACAAAAGAGTAGATACAAGTGCTAGACAAAAGAATAAGTATACAACAAGGAGTCTCTATCTCAAATGTATACTAACAAAAACTACTATGCTAAAGTAGTTAGCCAAAAGTCAGGTGATGGACCCTGATAAGAAGTCAAGCAGGAGCACCTGAAATACCTCGGTCTGACCCGAGTATTATTTAAGAAGAAAATAATAAATAGATCAGTCTAGCTATAAATATCATATAAAGTGAGATAGGATAAGAGATATGACAAAAACGTATAATAACAATAATGCCATACTGCAACAAGTATACATCAAATAACAACAAAAATCATACAATATCCCAAATCATCTCAAACATCCAAAAAGAATCGCATTATTTTAAATTATTCACCAAAAACACAAATAATTGATAGAGCTCATCAATGCCTATCATCCAAATTGGTGAAACACAAATTCTAGAAATCATCAACTAGAGATCCAGAAATCACAAGGGGGAGGCCTATTACAAACGGGAGCATGAAAACTCACCAACACGTGCATCACAAATAGAACGCTATTCCATGGTCGCTAACCATCAATTTTGAGCCGAAGCTCCACAAACGGCCCGAAGACCATGGGTCTCTACCCCACCAATTTTGAGTTGAAACTCCACAAACGGGGTTTAACCCTCACACAAACAAAGAGACGTCGCATATCGCTAGTCTAAATCACAAAATGATCATCATCGATCAATAAAAAGTGTGAATCACACTAAGCTAGTAAATATAAGAGTTTAGCTTTATGTCCCATAACCACTGGCTTAACTTAAATATTTACGAACAAATTGTAGTTTTCCACTCGAAAATTGTCACAAGAGTTCAATCGAACAAGTCTAAGAATTAACCGACGAAGTAAACACAAGCGTTTCATACCACTTGTTTTGCTAAGCCATTTAATTAGATTTCTCATACGAATGAGGTAAAGGTTTGTATATACTAATAGATTGGAAAATGGTTTTATAAACGAGATTTGTGTTAAAAATAGAGTTGGAATCATCTTTGAAAGAGTTTGAATATTTACTACTGGCATAGAAACCTTTGTATTTTAAAGTGACAAATCACAAAAATGAATGTAGAAACAATCAATCACCAAAATCCACATTCGACGACGTGAATTAAAACCATAAAAATCGGTACCGAATCCATCAAAATGGATATTCCCAAAAATCCCGAAAAAGAAGTCATCAAAGTCGATAAATGATAACAACAAATCGGATCATCAAGAATCGATTAAAAATCGGAAACCCACACAAAACTGCCTAAAATAGGCAAAAAGCACTTCTCCCAGATTCAGTCGACTGGACTGTATGGTCAGTCGACTGATTCATGCTTAGAAACTCTCGGTTTCTAGGTTCAGTCGACTGACTTTACAGTTCAGTCGACTGATACAGGGACATGAACTTTCTAGTCCCAGTTTCAGTCGACTGAACTATTTGGTCAGTCGACTGATACAAGGCCAGAGAATTTTCTGGTCCCAGATTCAGTCAACTGACCATACAGTTCAGTCGACTGAACTATCATTTGCAGTATTTTCAGTCTAGCCCAAGAAGGGCAAAAATTCAAACCGGAAGTGATCGGACGAGCAATGGAGACTAGGGATTTATGCCAAGCGACAACCCAGCCTTATAGGCTCTTCGATACACCCCAACAACATGTTCAAACATCAAAGATAAGATTTTTAAAGATTTGACTTCAAAACACCAAAAATTGGAATATTCATCAAACCAATTCAATTCAAAGGCAAATGAACGAGGAATAGATGTTAGGAATTACTACCTAACAACTATCATAGATATAGACATAGATGTGAGTTCAAAAACTCACCTTTTAAACCCAAAACAACAAATGAGAAGCTCTAGAACAAGCAAAGATTGATTTCTCTTCAACAACACCTCTAGAATCTTCAATCTATTATCAAAGGTGAAGTTTTTCCTAAGTTAGGTTATAGGAATTTCTGAAATTAAAGAGAGATTGAGATGGAGAAGATGAAGAGGATGCTTACCTAAGCTTCTCCTTGATTTCTTGCTTGAAGTTGATTTTACTTAAGAGAATTAGGGCTTAGGAATATCTAATTTCTTTTCACTTCCCCCATTTTTAATTTAGTTAGAGAGTATTAGAAAATGAGAATGTATGAAGATGAGAGGGGGTGGAGTTAGGGTATTATGTTGGGTTGGTGGGCTGAAACCCAAACCCAAAGCCCTAAATGAAAATATCAAAATTTTACTCAAATCCAAACATATCGATGTTTATACTCAAAAAGGTCGCAAACGCCATTTTGGACTCAATGGAAGTAGTCTCGAGTCCTAATTCGACTATTTGCAAAAAGTGAAATTTCGGACTTAAATCCGACTAACGATGCTATATTTAAATAAAACATTTAAATATACAATCATAAAATATGCGGGTTGTTACAGACTCCCCTCCTTAAAGAAATTGCGTCCTCGCAATACTTAAGAAAAAGAAATAAAAAGTAACAACCATACAAAGGCATAACAACACAAAAAGAAGAAATTTTGAAATGAGAAGTTCACCCTAAAGAGCACGAGAGAGTAAGTCCGGATGTGTTTGCTCGATGAATTCTCAAGATTCCCAAGAGCAATCCTTAGGATTTGAGGACCATTGAACTTTCACAAGAAGAACATCTTTATTTCGAAGGCGTTTAGCCTCCGAAGTAATGATACGAATAGAATGTTGCTCATAAGTCAAATTAGGCGAAAATTCAATTTCTACATTAACACCGGGCTCGAGAATAGAATCGGAATCTCGAAGGTATTTCTGTAATTGAGAGACGTGGAATACGTCATGAATAGCAGAAAATTGAGCCGATAATAAAAGGCGATAAGCCACGGAACCAATGCGTTCGGTGATAGGAAATGGGCCAATATATCTAGGTGCTAATTTTCCCGATCGACTGAAACGCACAACACCCTTCATAGGTGAAACACGAATGAACACCAAATCTCCCACAGAAAATTCTATTTTCCTTCTTCAGTTATTGGCATAGGATTTTTGTCTACTTTGAGCTTCTTTCATCCTAAGACGAATAAGGTCAATCTTTTCTGTGGCATCCCGAATAAAAACTGGACCTAAAACCACCTTCTCACCGGCTTCAAGCCAACACGAAGGAGATCGACATGGCCTTCCGTAGAGTGCCTCGAAAGGTGCCATACCAATACTTGATTGGAAGCTATTATTATACGAAAACTCAACAAGAGAAATATGATCTTCCCAACTTCCACCAAAGTCAAAAACACATGCACGAAGAAAATCTTCAAGAGTTTGATTCGCACGCTCGGTTTTTCCATCAGACTGAGGATGATAAGCAGTGCTAAACTTAAGCTTTGTTCCCAAATCTTTTTGAAGACCCTTCCAAAATCCACTAGTAAACAATGGATCATGATCGCTAACAATAGAAGTAGGAACTCCATGCAATTTAACAATTTCCTTGACATAGAGTTTATCCAAAATAGGTACGGTCCGATTGGACCGAACAGGAAGAAAATGGGCGGATTTTGTAAGTCTATCTACTATCACCCATAGGCTATCATGACCCGAACGAGAAAGGGGAAGACTGTCAATAAAGTCCATGGAGACTTGATCCCACTTTCAAACGGGAATGTCCAAAGGTTGCAATAACCCACCGGGCCTTTGATGCTTGGTCTTTACGAGTTTGCAAGTCATGCAACACTTAATAAAGTTAGCAATATCAGATTTCATTCCATCCCAATAATAAAGTCGCTTCATGTCCGCGTACATTTTACTACTACCGGGATGAATGGTAAATTTAGAATGATGAGAATCTTCTAAAATGTCTTTACGAAGATCAATAATATTTGGCATAATAAGTCTACCAAATTTTTGAATACCGCCACGAGCATCAATATCAAAGTCTTTCAAACCTTCAATATCAATTTTATCGCTACAACTTTGGCTAAGAAGAACCAATTCGGGATCATGCTTTTGAGCTTCAAGAATGCGGTCTAAAAGAGAAGAATGAGCCTTAAGGCTACACAAAACAAGAGATGAACATGAATTGGATTCACGGTCTCGAATCTCACAAGTGGATAAAGTCTCGAGATCATTCCATTCGGATATCATCATGGAAACAACCGCTTGTTGCTTACGACTAAGGGCATCGGTAACACGGTTACCCTTTCTAGGAGTATAAAGAATATCAAGATCATAAGATGTAAGGAACTCGAGCCAACGTTGTTGACGCAAATTAAGTTCCTTTGGGAAAATAAATACTTCAAAGATTTATGATCAGTGTAGAGAATAAATTTCTCTCCCAAAAGATAATGACGCCAAATTCTAAGAGCGAAAACAATGGCCGCAAGCTCTAGATCATGAGTGGCATATCTAGTCTCGGCAAGCTTTAATTGTTACGAAGCATATGTGATAACACGTTCCCTTTTTGCATGAGAATGACATTCAAACCAATACGACTAGTATCGGTATAAACAATCAATTCTTGGTTCCCTTCGGGAATCGCAAGAATAAAAGCATCGGAAAAGAGTTCTTTTAATTGATCCTCTTTCCCGAAAAGCTAAGACATTCAAAATTATAGTTAACTTTGTGTAATCATCTTTTTAGAAAAATTTACTTTTTACAAGTCAATTTACTGTGTCTGACTGTCTCATCATAGCGTTTAGGAGCCTATCGATAACGTTGATCAAGCACATCGACCAGAATTCTAAAAGCACTCAATGGGAAAAACTACACAAAATCATCTTCTATATGATAAACATGTCTCTTAAAAATTTTACGAATATTCTTTGCTCGTTTTTAAGAACAAAATCCAATCATACTTATAAATATCTTATTAAAAAGATTTGCAAATTTTAAATTGTTGTTTTCATCCATAATCAATGAATACAAGGATGGTCTTATCGAGATATTCATAAAATACTCGATTCATAAGATGGATGAAATAAGGTAGAAGGTTCGTCAACCCAAATGACATAACGAACCACTCACAAGAATCATAACGAGTGCGGAATGCGGTAAGAGGAATGCTACCCTCCACAACTCCTAGCTGATGAAAACCGGTGGCAAGGTCGAGCTCAAAAGATCTTAGCACCACTCAATAGATTGCTTAGGTGATAATCGTAAGACAAGCTCAAATATACTGGAAAATTCACAAACTACTTAAATGAGAGAAATAACATTCTCCTCAGCATGTAGGTTTAAAGAATAAAATGATGCCACTGAATTTGGAAATCAAAATCATTAAGAACAATAGAAATATGCTTAACAGATTGAGGATGTCGAAGATAGATAGTCCGTCCGGGATATAAGATATGGGCTTCATATGATTAAGCCAATCCTTTTCCAAAAATCAATTCTGAAGCCTAAGTAGCAATCGGATTGGAAAGCATAATCACATAAGTAAACTGAGTGTTGCAGATCCACCAATCGGATTCGCAATTCTCAATGAAGTCATCAAGTCCGTAATATTTAAAGTGAAAGAACCAACAAGTTCTTTTGATATAAAATAATGAGATGAACCCAAATCAAAAGAATTCGAATAGGATAATCACGAAACAAAATAATGTCATCAATGATAGAATGAGAAAAACCTTGACCAAGAGGAGTGTCACTCGGAGCTTGCACAACATTCAACTCTCCCTCTCTCCTACTTTAGAGTATGGGACATGTAGATATAAGATGGCCCGAACTTTTGCAACAACGACAAAAAAGGGGTTTCGGACACTCATTTGCATAGTGGTCCGTAGAACCACAATTGCAGCATCGTCCACGACAAGAGGTAGGAGTCTTTGCTACCGAAGTATCTTGCTTCCTTTTCTTGTTGGGATTGGGGATTTTGAACTTAATATGCCTTTTCTTGTTGACGTTGAAGTTTTGTTTGGCATCCATAACTTCAACATCACTTTCTTTATCGGCCTCTTCTAGTCGAAGAGTGATATCTACAAACTGGTCGAAAGGCACTTCTAATTTCAGAGGTAAAACCTTTTTAGGGTTTTTACTCAAAGCACCGATAAACCATTGATTCTTTACAAGATCCAAAAGTTGTTGGGCAGACATGAATACGCCATCCAAAGAAGGTCTACTAGATTGACCAGTGCTAGGACTGCCAGATCTAACCATTTTTCTTCTTTAAGAAAGAAAGAAGAGGAAAAAGGTTATTCTCAGAATGAATATCAAACAAACTTGATTGATAAAACAAGACATCATAAAAGAAAATAGGATAAAACGGGTCCTATGACTCGAATTAAATCCTAAGGCACGATTCCTAAGAGAGACTTAGGACAATGATCCTTGATAGATTATTCTACATTGTTCCGAAGTTTGGCTCTGATACCAAGCTGTGACGCCCCACCTCTATACTCACACTAGCCAAGGACACTACGGGGTAATGCCGTTGACTAGCACGAAGAATAAGGCTATTGAGGAGCGACCATCTATGTAATTGCTTTGTGCGAGTACCGATATGTCAGATAATATAACTTACATTTCATTTCAAGAGGAAATCCGACATATCATATACAAACTCAAAGCTACCACACAATGGCTATGAGGACTTCGGAAACAAATATAGAAATAAGCATAACACAAATCAGTCACAGACATTCATATCACAAAGGCGGAAACATATATGAATATAACACATAAAAGTGTACATCAAAAAAGTGGTCAAACTAGATCCACTACATCACAAAAGAATAGATACAAGTACTAGACAAAAGAATAAGTATACAACAAGGAGTCTCTATTTCAAATGTATACTAACAAAAACTACTATGCTAAAGTAGTTAGCCAAAAGTCAGGTGACGGACCCTGATAAGAAGTCAAGCAGGAGCACCTGAAATACCTCGGTCTGACCCGAGTATTATTTAAGAAGAAAATAATAAACAAATCAGTCTAGCTATAAATATCATATAAAGTGAGATTGGATAAGAGATATGACAAAAATGTATGATAACAGTAATGCCATACTACGACAAGTATACATCAAATAACAACAAAAATCATACAATATCCCAAATCATCTCAAACATCCAAAAAGAATCGCATTCTTTTAAATTATTCACCAAAAACACAAATAATTGATAGAGCTCATCAATGCCTATCATCAAAATTGGTGAAACACAAATTCTAGAAATCATCAACTAGAAATCCAGAAATCACAAAGGGGGGAGGCCTATAACAAACGGGAGTATGAAAACTCACAAACACGTGCATCACAAACGGAACGCTATTCCATGGTCGCTAACCATCAATTTTGAGCCGAAGCTCCACAAACGGCCCGAAGACCATGGGTCGCTACCCCACCAATTTTGAGTTGAAATTCAACAAACGAGGTTTAACCCCCACACAAACAAACAGACGTCGCACATCGCTAGTCTAAATCACAAAATGATCATCATCGATCAATAAAAAATGTGAATCACACTAAGCTAGTAAATATAAGAGTTTAGCTTCATGTCCCATAACCACTGGCTTTACTTAAATATTTACGAACAAATTGCAGATTTCCACTCGAAAATTGTCACAAGAGTTCAATCGAACAAGTCCAAGAATTAACCGATGAAGTAAACGCAAGCGTTTCATACCACTTGTTTTGCTAAGCCGTTTAATTAGATTTCTCATACGAATGAGGTAAAGGTTTGTATATACTAATAGATTGGAAAACGGTTTTATAAACGAGATTTGTGTTAAAAATAGAGTTGGAATCATCTTTGTGAAAGAGTTTGAATATTTAATACTAGTATAGAAACCTTTGTATTTTAAAGCGACAGAAATGATTGTAGAAATAATCAATCACCAAAATCCACATTCGACGACGTGAATTAAAACCATAAAAATCGATACCGAATCCATCAAAATGGATATTCCCAAAAATCCTAAAAAAGAAGTCATCAAAGTCGATAAATGATAACAACAATTCAGATCATCAAGAATCGATTAAAAATCGAAAACCCACACAAAACTGCCTAAAATAGGCAAAAAGCACATCTCCCAGATTCAGTCGACTGGACTGTATGGTCAGTCAACTGATTCATGCCTAGAAACTCTCGGTTTCTAGGTTCAGTCGACTGACTTTACAGTTCAGTCGACTGATACAGGGACATGAACTTTCAGTCGACTGATACAAGGCCAAAGAATTTTCTGGTCCCAGATTCTATCGACTGACCATACAGTTCAGTCGACTGAACTGTCATTTGCAGTATTTTCAGTCTAGCCCAAGAAAAGCAAAAATTCAAACCGGAAGTGATCGGACGAGCAATGGAGACTAGAGATTTATGCCAAGCGACAACCTAGCCTTATAGGCTCTTCGATACACCCCAACAACATGTTCAAACATCAAAGATAGGATTTTTAAAGATTTGACTTCAAAACACCAAAAATTGGAATTTTCATCAAACCAATTCAATTCAATGGCAAATGAACAAGGAATAGATGTTAGGAATTACTACCTAACAACTATCAAAGATATAGACATAGATGTGAGTTCAAAAACTCACCTTTTAAACCCAAAACAACAAATGAGAAGCTCTAGAACAAGCAAAGATTGATTTCTCTTCAACAACACCTCTAGAATCTTCAATCTATTATCAAAGGTGAAGTTTTTCCTAAGTTAGGTTATAGGAATTTCTGAAATTAAAGAGAGATTGAAATGGAGAAGATGAAGAGGATGCTTACCTAAGCTTCTCCTTGATTTCTAGCTTGAAGTTGATTTTACTTAAGAGAATTAGGGCTTAGGAATATCTAATTTCTTTTCACTTCCCCCATTTTTACTTTAGTTAGAGAGTATTAGAAAATGAGAATGTATGAAGAGGAGAGGGGGTGGAGTTAGGGTATTATGATGGGTTGGTGGGCTGAAACCCAAACCCAAAACCCTAAATGAAAATATCAAAATTTTACTCAACTCCAAACATATCGATGTTTATACTCAAAAAGGTCGCAAACGCCATTTTGGACTCAATGGAAGTAGTCTCGAGTCCTAATTCGACTGTTTTCAAAAGGTGACATTTCGGACTTAAATCCGACTAATGATGCTATATTTAAATAAAACATTTAAATATACAATCATAAAATATGCGGGTTGTTACACGTGCTCCTTCTTTGACTTAGAAAAGATGAGAATATCATCAACAAAAACCCGAACAAACTTGTTGAGAACATTGCGGAAAACGCGATTCATAAGGTTGACGAAGAAGGCAGGAGCATTGGTTAATCCAAAAGGTATGACTAACCATTCATAGAACCCATTCTTTGTTCGGAAATCAGTCTTAGGAATGCTCTCCTCGGCTACCCGAAGCTGGTGGAAACCGGTAGCAAGATTAAGCAGAGAGAATACTTTAGCTCCGTAGAGCTGATCAAACATATCATTGATACGAGGCATAAGATATTTGTTCTTAAGAGTAAGCTTGTTCAGCTCTCTATAATCAACACACATGCTCAGAGAACCATCAGATTTGGTGACAAAGACCACAACTGCACCCCATTCAGAAAAACTCTACCTAATCAAACCCTTGGAAAACAAGTCCTCAATCTGCTTCCTTAACTCAACTTTCTCTCTAGGTGCCATCCATCTGGGAGGAAGAACAACAGGTCGAGCTCTAGGAATAAGATCAATGCGGAATTCAATTTCCCGCTTAGGAGGAAGAGAAGTGACTTCACCAAACACATTAGGATAATCCCTAACTATCGGGGTGGAGTCTAGATCACTAGGCTGAGAATCCAGAGAAAAGATAAAACTGCCTGCATAATCCTGAGACATTCGACATCCGATCACAAGAGAATTACCCTGGTCGTCTACTAGAGAAACAGTTCGGGCTTTGCAAGAAATAACAGCATCATATCGCTTTAACCAATCACCCCCAAGTAAGATATCAAATGCATCAAAACCGAGGACATAGAAATCTTCGGTGAATCTGTGCAAATTGTAAAGGAATTTCACTCCTTTACAAATCATACTAAGGTTGGCGGGACCGCCGATGGGATTAGTCACACATAATAATGAAGTCGCCAATTGAGGTTGCAAAATATGCTCAAATTTATTACAGATATCAACAGAAATAAAGCTATGGGATGCTCCAGTATCAAAGAGAACATGAATAGGAAAATCACGGAAAGTAAAGGAGCTCTGAAGAGTACCTTGGTTATCACTGGTAGGAGGAGGAGGAGTGGAAGAGGTCATGGCAAAGACTCCAGATGTCTTGCTTCTCTGCTAAGTGGGACAGTTATTCTTGAAGTGACCAGGCTGTAAAAAGATGTGGCAAACGTTGTTTCTGGTTGCCTGGGTTGGAGGAGAAATAGCAGCTCTGGCAAGAGATCGACAACTATTGGCATAGTGACCCTTCTGGTCGCACTTGAAACAAGTGATGGAAGATAGGTCAAGAGATCGCTTTTGAGAAGAAAAACCAAGACCTTTAGAATTCTGCCATTTCTTCTTCTGATGAAAGTTGGGCTTCCTCTTCTTTGAACTGCTGGAATTACCTTGAGATGCTGGTACAACCTACTTTCCTTTGGAATTAGGGTTCTAAAATCTGGTGGCCATATCCATAAGAGAAGTGAAGGTGCCGTGAACATGACTAATCAAACGGTCATAATACTCTAGGCGAGCACCGTGAATAAACTTCTCATTCTTCTTGAGCGGGGTGTCTATCAAGCTGGGACCAAACTTAGATAGCTCATAAACTTCCTCTCATACTCTGCAAAAGTCATATCCCCTTGCTCAAGGTCCATAAATGCCCTATATAACTGAGATTTCCTGGCCTCCGGCATCCACTTAGCCACAAAAGCATCCCTAGAAAAAGGGTCCAAGATAAGATAAAGGAGATAAATTCAAAGAAAAAGATTCAACAGCGATAAGTTCAAAAAGGATAACTAAGGATCTCACCTGAACTGCTGCCAAGTGATATTAACCTCGACAATCTGAGCGGTAATAGATTCCCACCAATTCTGGGCAGACTCCTGCAACTTCTAAGTAGCTAACCGACGCATCTGAGCATCAGTGATCTCAAGTCCAGTGAAAATCCTCTCAAGACTCTTCAGCCACTGCTGAGCTTCGATAATACTCTCTACACTAGTGAACTTGGTACCTCCAAGCTGAGAGTACTCCTTACAAAGCTGGGTGAACTTAACAGGCTGAACAGGCGGAACGGGAGCAACAACTGGTGGTACAGGGGCAATTGGTGGTGCATGGGCATTTCCATGACCCCTACCACGAACATTCCTACGGTTACTCATCTGGAAAAGACAAGATTAGATTTTAGAACAAAGATAAAGTTCCAAAATTCAAAAGAAATCCTAATCAAAGAGAATTCTAACTAAGAATTTCAAGCACAAACGAATATGATTCCATAATTAATTCAACTCATTCTAGGGTATTACTACCATATCTCTAATGAGTTTTACTCCATGTTATCCCGCCTTTTGTCAAGGCCGTGATACCAAGAACTTGACTAGAAACCAAGGAAAGTCTGTCCCGAAGGTCGGTTATACACAGGTTCACTATTGATACTGGTAAATTTTGCCCGAGTCCGCATCAAGCTACAATTGATATGATATGACAAGAAAAGCTATAAAACCAACCTTCCAAGTTTTAGGTCAATCGGAGTTTGTATGCTCAAGATATTGATCGATCAAGGTTAAGGGAATCACGGCTAGTTTGTATCCATGGAGAAAGCACCACGTTCGTATCCATCCCCCATAGGGCTTAAATTCATATCCATCATTCACCATCCCTTCGTATCCATCAGTGACTATCATCAATCAGTCTCATATGATTTCATCTTTGAAGCAATTCGTATCGACCAACATCCAGAGAATTCGTATCGATCGACAGTGATCAATACGAGAATGTATAAGCAAGTCTCGATATGAAAGGGATCAGTTCGTATCGGTGCAAATCGAAAACCACCGATATGAAGTCAACCAAGGGCCATGGATATAAAGCAACATCCTATGATTGATACAAAATGGAGCAATAATCATCGATACGAAGAGAACGTATTAAGTCGATACGAACGAAGCCTAAAAGAGAGGAAGACTCGGTCACTGGGCATGAAAAGTGGATCAATCCTAGAATATAGTGCCATGTCATCTGATCAACACATGCAAACCATCGATACGAAGAAAGCGATATGAATTGTATCGATACGAGCTCGGTTGTACGTTGTAAATCCAAACTTGCATCGATCATATCTCAAAATCTACAAGTCCAAATGCCACCAAATTTTGACAGGAGCTTGCGTACTACCTCAAGAATGTTCATGATCGATCTCGGCCCAAAAAGATCAAGTTTGGAACAATACGAATTTAATGCGTATCGATCTCGGATTGATCCCAAACGTCAAGGGATCGATCACATGGGCCCACCCACGTGAGAGAAGGGGTCTTCCGAGATTGGAGTGAGATATTTGCAACCTACACCTATAAATAGCAGTCATAGACCTTCAGAAAAGGGACTTTTGACTCTGGAACGCCGATACTCTGCCGAAACCTTCATTGTACCTACGCAGCTACCCGCTACAGGCTAGAACTCAATTGGACCTTCAGATCCACAAGGCCCTGTCACCAGGGAGGAGTTCCAGATGTTGATGCAAGAACTGACCCAAAGCCGCTAGCAGCTTACCCAGTAGATCCGTACCAACACGGAGTTAACCAACCGACTGAATCAAGAAAGACGAAGGAGATCCAGGAGGGATCAAGCTTCCTACTCATCCACTAAGAGCTTAACTTCCTCTGATTACCATCACAGATCCACACGCCCATGACTAGATGGAAGCTACGCGCAAGTTCCCGGGCATTAGCGCACTCTGAATCTTGGACAAGCAGGACCTGGTCCATCTGCTAGTCACCAGGCAAGACCCTTTTCCCGAGGAGGGACAACTCCTTATCACATTACTGATAACCGTGCTGCCGCCGCCGCCGTCGACTTGGAAGCTGACATTCGAGACCGAACAGATCCGAACCTTCGTTAACGCGATTGTAATCCTGAACCCTATGTTCCCAAAGACCTGGAGCCAAGGAGGCGAGGTATGGATCGTCGACCACGCTCGGGCCATCCTCGCATTGTGGAACCCAACCACACCTTGGCCCAGCATGCTTAGAATGTTCGGATGCCAGACATCCCGACCATGATTCATCAAATGATTCGTGAAAGTCAGGGCCTCTCCAATGACGACTAGGGAATCTCCTGGAGTCATACACCCTTCACTAATGACATCCTTGATGCTGAACCGCCTCGCCGATTCAGAATGCCAACTTTACCTGTTTATGAAGGGAGTTCAGACCCTAACCAGCACATCTAAAAGTATGAATGCTGCACGAGCTGATGATGCGGTCAAATGCAGAAGTTTTCCTATCTCCCTCGGGGGTATTGCAACCATGTGGTTTACTCGCCTATCACCCTGATCCGTTTCATGCTTTGATCAGTTAGCTACGAAATTCTTCGAACAGTTTCGTATGCACGTAACAAGATCTAAGGATGTTAACACCTTATCCAGCATCACTTAAGCTCCTCGAGAGATGCTCAGACATTATCTAGAAAGATTCCATGCCGCTTGTGCGGAGATTAGTAACCCTAATGATAATTCCATATTGATGGCGCTGACTAAAGGAATCGATCTTGATTCCGAATTTGGCAACTGGTTGGTTGGGAAACCCCTCGCGTCACTGGACTGTTTCTACTCTAAAGCGGCCCAGTTCTTAAGAAGAAAAGATGCTAAATAATCCAGGAAGATGGATGACGTGGGGCCTAGTGTGGAAGGCATTCAAAGTAACGTCGCTATGAAGCAAACCGGTGAGAGCTCCGATAAAGTACAGTTAAATATACAGAATAAGCAGAATCAGCAGAAAGGCAATGGAAGTCAGGGTAAGAAGCAGGATCAAAATCGCAAACCGCGACATAGAGCTCCCATGTTTGACACCTATACTCCTTTGAATACATCCCTGGAGAATGTGTACTTGCAGACCTATAATACTGGCCAATATAAGAAGCCTACTCCAAAGCAGTCGTCCGAAAAGCAGATTCAATCTGGAAAATTCTGTAGATTCCATGATTGCTATGGTCATAATACCAATGAATGTCGCCATTTATAGGACATTATTGAAAAGCTGATCCACGAGAGGAAGTTAGAACAATTCGTCCGGGCACCGTAGGCTGGAGGTGCGGGCCCATCGAATCAGAATCAAGTACCAAATCGGGCTAGACTGGAGGAACCCGCGCATACTGGCCGGAGGTTGGTTATTAGCACAGTAAGTGGTGGTCCTCATCCATCGGATCAGAGGTAGAGGGAATGGAGTTGCATGCTAGTTCGATTAGGCATGCATACTTCGAGTGTTGCAATAATCTTGAAGATGGGGCTCCGGCTAAACAACAAAAAACGATGACAGACGACATCGTTTTCCGAGACAGGGATGCCGATAGAGTCGAAGCCCCTACCATTGATCCACTAGTCATATCAGCTCAGATAGGTCCTGCTTGGATGAAGAGGATCTTAGTGGACAGCGGAAGCTCCGTGAATATTCTTTTCAAGCGAGCATATGATCAAATGAAAATGGAAGCAAAGGACTTAAAGTCGTGTCAGTCTCGTATACATGGCTTTAATGGAAATGCAACTATAATAACTAGGAAGGTAGAATGACCAATGGAGTTAGGAATTGGAGAGCGTCGAAGAATCCGGATGTTACAGTTCATTGTGTTGGATATCAATTCACCGTATAATGCTTTCTTGAGCCAACTGGCCCTAGCTGAATTTAGGGCAGCTATTGCCCCTTGGTGTTTAACTTTGAAATTCCCCACTGACAATGGGGATGGAGTTGTTCAGGGAGATCAGGCGACTGGACGCTCCTGTTATGTTGCTGAGCTGCGGGAGGCGCAACGGAAAGAGAAGGGCAAGGACGTAGAGGAATCTCTCTATGTCCATTTTACTGACAGTTGACAGCTAACGCCTGGGCCTTGGCCCGGGCACCACAACCAGTTCCTAAAGGATCTAGATCCACAAGATGATGATAGTGAAGAGGAAGTCAAGGACAGTCAGGCTTCCTCGGCATAGCTGACGATCGATGTTCCGATCGATGATGACGACGACTCCAAAATGATAAAGATCGGATCTCAGCTAAACCAACAGATGAAAGAGGAATTGGCTGAATTTCTCCGAGCAAACCTTGACGTGTTCGCCTGGACACACTTAGACATGTGTGGGATCTCACCGGACATCGCAAGCCATACATTGAATATTGACCCGCGGCATGTCCCAGTCAAGCAGAAAAGGCGCGCTATGTATCCAGAGAGATTTGCTGCCCTGAGAGAAGAGGTGGATAAACTTAAGAAGAATGGGTTTATCCGAGATGCATTGTATCCAGAATGGGTATCCAACCCAGTGCTTGTCAGGAAACCAAACGGGAAATGGAGAACTTGTATGGACTACTCAGACCTAAATAAAGCATGCCCTAAAGATAGCTTTCGGCTTCCTAGAATTGATCAACTTGTAGACTCAACGGCCGGACATGAGCTCTTGTCTTTTATAGATGCGTACTCCGGCTACAATCAGACACCGATGCACCTACCCGACCAGGAGCACACCAGCTTTATCACCGATCTAGGTCTCTATTGCTATAAAGTGATGCCGTTCGGACTCAAGAACGCTGGAGCTACTTACCAACGGCTTGTCAATTGAATGTTCGCTGACTAGGTCGAGGAAAACTACGAAGGTTATAGGATCGATTTCACCCTGGAGGGGGGGGGGTAAATAGGGTGATACTAATAATAATAAAAATTAATGCAGAAATATATAAAATAATTGCAACACAGATAATAAAAGAATAATAAAAGCAGAAATAAAACAACACAGATTTACCCAGCTTCGGCAAAACCCTGCCTACGTGCTGCCCCCAAGGTTTCTACTAGAAATTAAGTAGTCAGACGCTTACACACGTAAACTTGTGACACCTTCTATCGACTAACCTAACTCTACGCTCAAAACCCTGCTACAACTCAACCACTGAGTTGCGAATTCTCAAACTACGCCCCGTAGTTTGTCCCTAGTCACACGACTAGAATATTACACAATTTTAAAAAAGAAAATTACAACTGAAAAAAATGAAAAACTAAACAAAACCTATTTATAAATTTAAGCCCAAAACAATATATAAAGGCTGGCCCAAAAAGAAACTAAAAAGTATGTTCCCCTTTTTATTTTTCTCATGTAAAACTTTGGCCGTTCTTCTTCGTTGCTTTGTAATGTATGCTTTGTTCCTCTTAAAAAAATAGGGCTTTGAAATTAAAGCCACCGCTTCTAGAACTGATCGATTGAGGTGTGCATTTGCTTTGGATTGCTTTGTCAATTGATTGCTGGCTTTGAAATGCTTTTGGCTGCTCCAATGCGTCGAGCTCGAATGATAAAAGTGGTATGTGATTTTTCTTTTCTAATTTTCTTATGCTTGACTTGATTCGAGTTATTGATTTGGGATTTAATTTGAAACTTGGCTCTGTGATTTTTTGCTTGAACTCGAATGAGATAATTTCCGATGATGAACTGGGTTATATAGGGAACAAATCCCTTAGTTTTCGTTCGTATATTTTGGTTTTAATTCATCAATTTATCTGCTTGGCCATTTGATTTTTGCTTGAACGTCTGTGATGATTTTGACTTGTTCGTGTTAATACATTTGCTTCACGAATTTGAACTTGCTCCGTGAATTTCTTTGGTTTTCTTTGAGTCGGTTTCGTTCTTTTCACCTATGAATTCAGCCATTTGATATTGTGATAATATTTTGAGATGAAAATTGACTTCGACTTGTTCAATTCGAACTTGTTATCAGTAGGCTTTGACTTTGGCATTTAAACTTGACTTGGTGTGAAACTGCTACCTTGATTTTTGTAAAACTGCAAACTGCTTCATTGATTTTTTGTAAACTCTCCTTCATATAGACTTCTAGCTTTCGACTTGTTTCAACTACTGCTTTATTTCGAATGTCTTCATGTTGCATATGTATATACTTGATCCACTTGAAATGTGTCACCATGTGTATACATACATATGTATGTTATGTCTGATTGCTGTGCTGATGTTCATGCAGTTGAGTTAGTTCATTCACAACCTTGTATATGTACATGAGTGATTGCACATCCATGCTAGTCTGGATCATCTTGATACTGACATATTATCGTTTATTGATTGTCTGTGATTATTAATGCTTGGTTGCCACTGTTACCTGTACACTTGTTATTTTCTTAAGTGTTTTCATGTAGAATGGTCGTATGCATTTGAGTTTTGTTGGTCTACATAACTATATACATATATACATTTGTACATACTCCTCTGGTGTTGTTCACTCGAGTCTTATATGTGCAGTTTTGTTGCCTTTGTCTGGTTGAGTAGTAGTCTTATTGTCATTTTGAATGTTGGTCATCTCCATTTGGATAAATACATACATTTATGTATGTACATATGTGTGTGTCCATGTAACTGGTTTTATGTGGAGCTGCTGCTGTTATGGTCATGTTCACTGCCCTGGTCTACATTTGCTCATTTGAGCTGCTGTCTACATTCATGCCTGAACTCATTTTGAAGATCATGTACATATTCATGTTATATGTTGCAGTCTTGAGTCTTGTGTGCTGTCAGGTTGCATATGTATATGTGTTTACCTGCTCCTTCTGATTTGTATGCCTCATTTTGCCTTTGATGTTGCAGTCTTCATTGTTATGTGTGTTCATGAATGTATGCTGGCGCCGTGTTGAGTGTACTTATATTTGAACCTATCTTATAGTCTAGTTTCATTTTATATTCATGTGTACTGATGTGCATGTACTGGTTTGTTGGATTGGGTTCACTTGTGTTGAGTCTTCATTTCATATGTATATGTACATCTCTGGTTCAAGTGTGTTCGAGCTTGTTCCAGCCATTAAAACTTGTACTTGACCATTCTATTCTTGTTTTCGTATTGCACCTGAGTTGAATCTAGCTTTGGCTCGGGTTTGACCTTGTGCCCACCTGTCCCTGAAATTTTATCAAGTGTATATCGGTGTGCACGGCCTTGTGGCATGTACAGTGATACACTGTGCATGTCACAAATTGTTCGTGTAAGATGAACTCAAAATAAATATGATGATGAACAACCCAAATAACTGAGGAAAATAACATTTTCAAAGCACACACTTTAATTTGCACTGCAAAATATTTTCTTTTTCAATTTTACTGCGTAAATGTTTATTTTGCAGATAATTTAGATGCTGGATTCAATCTGAAATAGAGTTGAGGATAAATACGAGTGAATGAGTGATATGTAGTGAGGTGAACATTGTAATTAAAATTTGTGATGTAATCAAAATTGTATTGTAATTGAAAATGTATATATGTGGTGAGAGCTCAAATTTGTACTATTCAAAATTGTAATAAATTATTTGTTTGAATAAAATATTTGTTTGAATATGACTTCTGTGTTATTTATTTTATTCATCAAATATTTATTTAATTATGTGAAAAATACAATAGTACAATAACAAATACGTTTAAATGAATATATATATATATATATGTTTATTATCATCAAACAAAAATCATAGGTTATTGTATTCTACAATCTCCCCCTTTTGAAGATAACAAACATATATTAAGATTTTGACTCTATTAAATGTATTTGACCTTGATGAATTCCATTTGCTCCTCCTATTTGAATGCTTGACCTTGATGAATTCCATTCCCCTATTTGAATGCTCCCCTTCAAATATGCATGAAAATAA
Organism: Allium fistulosum; assembly: GCA_030737815.1. Classification (NCBI taxonomy): domain Eukaryota; kingdom Viridiplantae; phylum Streptophyta; class Magnoliopsida; order Asparagales; family Amaryllidaceae; genus Allium; species Allium fistulosum. Next base: position 643,871,244 of record CM060901.1, read on the forward strand.
ATAAAAAATATGCAAATGAACCTAGATGGGAATATGAAAATTTAATATTTATACTCGATTGGGTATTAATGTTGTATTAATGTATATCACTTTATCTCTATTTTTCTAACACTATTACTCTTTTGCTGATAACAAAAGGGGGAGAGAGAAGTTAAGATGGGAATATGCAAATAAAAAAATATGACTTGACTTATTTGCCAAAATCTTAACTTCTCTCTCCCCTTTTGTTATCAGCAAAAGAGTAATAGTGTTAGAAAAATAGAGATAAAGTGATAGACATTAATACAACATTAATACCCAATCGAGTATAAATATTAAATTTCGATAACAAAATCAAACAAAAATTATAAATACTCTGTTAGATGCATATTCCACTTTAGAGTGATAGGGGTGATGTCGGTATATAAAACCATATAGTTGTATCTATTTATGGTATATTTATGACAGGAATTTGAATACTTACTAACCATGCATAACCGATAGGACTTTTAAATGAGATTAGTAGTATTCCCAATTTTTTTTTAAAATGAATTTCAAGTATCTTCTAACTACGCATAACCGTGAGGACTTTTAAATGGGATTAGAATCAACTCGTCTATTTAATAACCAATTTTGATATGTGTTCCATACATGCATAACCGTGAGGACTTTTAAATGAGCATAAAAGCACATAAACAAATATTCCAAGTAATTCACCCATGCATATCCTTGAGGACTTTTAAATGAGAGTGAATACTTTGGACGTTTTTTTTGCTAGAAAATAAAATAAAATAAAATAAAAAACAAATAATTTCCCGTTTAAAATACCACATTTTGACATACTATATTAGATTTTAATGAGTGATGGTCGTTAGAAATATGATAGAATTAGAGATGTTCATGGAATTTTTACCAACAAAAGTTATTATAAATCTTGTTTAAATTTTTAAAGAAATTTACTAAATATACTATCTCAAGTCATAATATATGATTAATATCGACACTCGTCACTATTTCAATTACTATTTATCTTTTCGATAATCAGTAGGGAGTAAGATTAGTTAATGTAGTCATTTAAGATCAAATCCAAAAACAAATATAAAATCGAATTTCTAAAATGTCTAATCTGAAACGAAGTCAACAAAAACTATTTTCTGGAAGGGTTTTTAAAAAAATGTCTGCTAATTGAAAATAAGTTGAAATGAAAAATGTGCGGATATTTTCTTTGAAAATGATGCAACTAATGAATGTCTCAACACGTTCCACTAGTACTTTTTCTATCAACTAGACTACCAGTAGAATCTGCATCCGAATACCCATTTAAATCATAGTTATCATAAATTGGATATCATAGACCAGACCGTGAAGTTGCAACAAAAACCTTAAAATCCTTTTTACAGCTTTTAAAATGTGGTTCCTTAAGGATTTGATTGAAACGTGCACATAAACAACTAGTGAACATATTGTCAGATCTAGAAGCAGTAAAATAAACAAATACATCCATGTGTATCTAGAGTAATCATCAACAACATCATTAGTCCAAACAAATTTATATAAACTAGTTCAAAGACTCTACAGGTACTTATAGTGTTCTTGGCATAAAAAGATAATTGGCCAACAATTTTGCATAAGTCAAAATCAACATTCATTTCTTTATCACACAACTGGCTGATCAGATCATGGTGCAGATTTTCAATATTTAATATATCATTCAAGATAAATGTAATGTTACCTATTTTACCTTTGCCGATAATTTTTCGTTGTTGCCCATTGTGATTTTGCCACCTTTGTACTAGGCTAAGGAACTTTAATTTGTCGCCCGTCATGTGCCTGGAACAACCAAAATCCAGGCAACACTGTTGTTGTTCCTTAGCCTACCAACATACCTACACGAGGAAAGATTTTTATGACCTATTTGTTTTTATAGGTCCATGATTGTTAGTGATAAATGATTTTGAAAAATAAGTTTGTGTAGACCCAAGACAATTTATATTTGTTCCTTTTGGCACCCAGATTTGTTTGACTTTAAGGAATTTTATATTCATGCCTTTGGAACCCAAATTGGTATGGTTTTCATGTGTTTGGGTCTATACCAGCAATTATTGTGATTGTGTCCAGTTTTTCCATAAATCGTGCACTTGGAATTGACTTGATTAATTTTGCTTCTAACACATTCAGATTGAGTATACCCAAGTCCTTGTCTAATAGAATTAACAATTTGTTTCCCTAACAACATATTTAGCGATCTTTCTCCATTGGAAAATTTTCCTAAAGTTGTAGACAATTGTTGGACTTGTGATTTAAGTGATTCATTTTCATTCAATAATAGAGTGCACTTTTTAATAGAATTTTCTCTCCTAGTGTTTTCACTTTCTTTCAAAATTAGAATTTCATTTTCAAGTGATTTATTTTAATTTCTGATTTTTTAATTTCTTCCTCAAATAATGGACACTTATTACACTTAGGGCTTTTGTTTCGATAGTTTTTAACCAATTGACCAAGTTGTTTATTTAGTTTTATCAAACTATCTCTTTGTGATTCAATTTTAGCGTACTTCTCCCTAAGTCGTTCAAAGCAGCCATTTACTTTGTGAAAATATATAAGTAATTCTAAGTGAGTGAGTTTTGATACCTCGTGATACCTCGCTTGGCTTATCATCATCGCTATCAGTTGTATCACCTCGAAGACACAGATATGCTTTTTCACTATCACTACTAGTGCTTTTATTATCATCATTACTTTTATTCCAAGTGGCTGCAAAACTTCTCCTTTTCGATTTCTATCCTTGGCCGTGTCGATTCTGAGGACAATTTGGCTTGATATGACTGGGTTTATTGCAGTTGTGAAAGATGATCTCCTGCTCTTCTGGGTTGTCTAGAACTTTGACTATTCTGCTTTTCAGTTGTTGATTTAGAGCTGGTTTTCCATACTTGTGATTCCACCTTTTGAATCTCTTTATTAACAGAGCCAGTCCAGCTACTCCATCATCATCATCATCACTTTCAGTTGTTCCTTTGAGAGCTATTGATTTCTTTTGAGTATCACTTCCTTCACATTCTTCCTTGAATTTCATTCCAAGCTCATAAGTGGTGAGATTTCCAATCAGTTCTTCAACTTTAACTTGTTTCAAATCCTTTGATTCTTGAATGGTAGTAACTTTTGCTTCAAAATTTTGTGGAAAGATTCTGAGAATTTTTCGAACTATTTCCAGCTCCGTGTATGGTCTTCCTAGGAATTTTGATTTGTATACGAGATTGGAAAGTCGTCCATACATTTCTTTGACACTTTCATCCTTTGCCATTGTGAAGTTCTCGTATTCGCTACTAAGCATGGCAAGGCGAGATTCTTTGAATTGGGAGGTTCCTTCGTGAGTCACTTCAAGTGTGCCAAATTTCCTGCGCAGTTAGACAATGTGAGACATGATTAAATTCAATTAGATCCAATGAACAAATAATAGAATTCATATCTTTAGCATTAGCATTCTGTAGTTTATTTTCAAGATCTGTCCATTGATCCATTGGCTTTTCAATTTCTTGATTATCTACCACTATAGTTGGTGTCCTATATCTCGTCTCAACAATATTCCATGCATCTATGGTTTTTAGAAACATTTTCATTCTATTTTTCCAATAATCATATTCACTATTGAACATGGGTGGTCTAACTATGGACTGACCCTTAGCAAAAGCATTATTAAAAGAAGCCATTTTAAAAAATCAAATTTTTAAAACAAAAATTAAATTTTTAAAACAAAAAATGGTTTTTGTTCCTAGCTCTGATACCACTTGTAGGATCGATTTCACCGTAGAGGGAGGGTGAATAGGGTGATACTAATAATAATAAAAATCAATGTAGAAATATATAAAATAATTGCAGCACAGATAATAGCAGAATAATAAAAGCAAAAATAAAACAACACAGATTTACCCAGCTTCGACAAAACTTTGCCTACGTGCTGCCCCCAAGGTTTCTACTAGAAATTAAGTAGTCAGATGCTTACACATGTAAACTTTGACACCCGCCATCGACTAACCTAACTCTACGCTCAAAACCCTACCACAACTCAGCCGCTGAGTTGTGAATTCTCAAACTATGCCCCGTTGTTTATCCCTAGTCATACGACTAGAATATTACACAATTTTAAAAAAGAAAATTACAAATGAAAAAAAATAAAAAAATAAACAAAACCCTATTTATAAATTTAAACCCAAAACAATATATAAAGGCCGACCTAAAAAGAAACTAAAAAGCATGTTCCCCTTTTTATTTTTCTCGTGTAAAACTTTGGCCGTTCTTCTTTGTTGCTTCGTAATGTCTGCTTCGTTCCTCTTAAAAAAACAGGGCTTTAAAATTGAAGCCGCCTCTTCTAGAACTGATCGATTGAGGTGTGTGTTTGCTTTGGATTGCTTTGTCAATCGATTGCTGGCTTTGAAATGCTTGCGGCTGCTCCAATGCGTCGAGCTCGAATGATAAAAGTGGTATGTGATTTTGCTTTTCCAATTTGCTTATGCTCGACTTGTTTCGAGTTATTGATTTGGGATTTAATTTGAAACTTGGCTCTGTGATTTTTTTCTTGAACTCGAATGAGATAATTTCCGATGATGAACTGGGTTATATAGGGAACGAATCCCTTAGTTTTCGTTCGTATATTTTGGTTTTAATTCGTCAATTTATCTGCTTGGCCATTTAATTTTTGCTTGAACGTCTGTGATGATTTTGACTTGTTCGTGTTAATACGTTGCTTCATGAATTTGAACTTTCTCCGTGAATTTCTTTGGTTTTCTTTGAGTTGGTTTCGTTCTTTTCACCTATGAATTCGGCCATTTGATATTGTGATAATATTTTGAGATGAAAATTGACTTCGACTTGTTCAATCGAACTTGTTATCACCTAGCTTTGACTTTGGCATTTGAACTTGACTTGGTGTGAAACTGCTACCCTGATTTTTGTAAAACTGTAAACTCCTTCATTGATTTTTTGTAAACTCTACTTCATATAGACTGCTAGCTTTCGACTTGTTTCAACTACTGCTTTATTTCGAATGTCTTCATGTTGCATATGTATATACTTGTTCCACTTGAAATGTGTCACCATGTGTATACATACATATATATGTTATGTCTGATTGCTGTGCTGATGTTTATGCATTTGAGTTAATTCATTCACTACCTTGTATATGTACATGAGTGATTGCACATCCATGCTAGTCTAGATCATCTTGATACTTACATATTATCGTTTATTGATTGTCTATGATTATTCATGCTTGGTTGCCACTGTTACCTGTGCACTTGTTATTTTATTAAGTGTTTTCATGTAGACTGGTCATATGCACTTGAGTTTTGTTGGTCTACATAACTATATACATATATACATTTGTACATACTCTGGTGTGGTTCACTCGAGTCTTATATGTGCAGTTTTGTTGACTTTGTCTGGTTGAGTAGTAGTCTTATTGTCATTTTGAATGTTGGTCATCTCCATTTGGATACATACATACATTTATGTATGTACATATGTGTGTGTCCATGTAACTGGTTTCATATGGAGCTGCTATTGTCATGGTCTTGTTCACCGCCCTGGTCTACATTTGCTCATTTGAGCTGCTGTCAACATTCATGCCTGAATCGATTTTGAAGATCATATACATATTCATGTTATATGTTGCAGTCTTGAGTCTTGTGTACTGTCAGGTTGCATATGTATATGTGTTTGCCTTCTCCTTCTAATTTGTATACCTTTACCTTTGATGTTGCAGTCTTCATTGTTATGTGTGTTCATGCATGTATGTTGGTGCCTTGTTGAGTGTACTTGTATTTGAACCTATCTTATAGTCTGGTTTCATTTTATATTCATGTGTACTGATATGGATGTACTTGTTTATTGGATTGGGTTCACTTGTGTTGAGTCTTCATTTCATATGTATATGTACATCTCTGGTTCAAGTGTGTTCGAGCTTGTTCCAGCCACTGAAACTTTTACTTGACCATTCTATTCTTGTTTTCATATTACACCTGAGTTGAATCCAGCTTTGGCTCGGGTTTGACCTTGTGCCCACCTGTCCCTGCAATTTTATCAAGTGTATATCGGTGTGCACGGCCTTATGGCATGTACAGTGATACACTGTGCATGTCACAAGTTGTTCGTGTAAGATGAATTCAAAATAAATATGATGACGAACAACCCAAATAACTAAGGCAAATAACATTTTCAAAACACACACTTTAATTTGCACTGCAAAATATTTTCTTTTTCAATTTTACTACGTCAATGTTTATTTTGCAGATAATTCAGATGTTGGATTCAATCTGAAATAGAGTTGAAGATAAATACGAGTGAATGAGTGATATGTAGTGAGGTGAACATTGTAAATTGAAATTTGTGATGTAATCAAAATTGAATTGTAATTGAAAACGTATATATGTGGTGATAGCTCAAATTTGTATTATTCAAAATTGTAATAAAATATTTGTTTGAATAAAATATTTGTTTGAATATGACTTCTGTGTTATTTTTTTATTCATCAAATATTTATTTAATTATGTGAAAAATAAAATAGTACAATAACAAACACATTTAAATGCATATATATATATATATGTTTATTATCATCAAACAAAAATCATAGGCTATTGTATTCTACAGAGGTGTACGTGGACGATATGCTTGTAAAGTTGCGACTCTCCATCAATCACGTCAAAGACCTGGAAACAATGTTCAACATCCTTCGAGAGTACTGAATGAAGCTCAACCCGTTGAAGTGTCATTTTGGAGTCACATCTGGAAAGTTCCTTGTATTCATTGTTAACGCTTGAGGAATTGATGCCAATCCTGAAAAGATCTGGGCGATTTGGAATCTCGAAACTCCCAGAACTATAAAACAAGTGCAAAGCCTCAACGGGAAGGTAGCTGCATTGAGCAGATTCATCTGATCAGGAAAGGAAAGTGGAACTTTGAATGGACTTCGGAATGTGAGGGCGCATTCCGAGCATTGGTTCGACACCTATCTACGCCACCTATTCTGTCAAAACCGATTGATCATGAGGGACTATACGTCTATCTGGCAGTGTTAGAGAATGCTATCAGTGCTGCATTAATTCGGGAGGAGGATCAAATACAGTGATCGATCTATTACATTAGCAAACGATTGACCGGAGCAGAGAGAAACTATCCGAAGTTGGAAAAGCTGGCCTACCATCTCGTCATTGCCTCGAGAAAGCTCCGTCCCTCCTTTCAGGCTCATCCTATCACAGTCTACACCGACCAGCCGTTACGACAGGTTCTTATGCGGCCTGAGACGTCTAGTAGATTGCTAAAGTGGAACATCGAGTGGAGTCAGTTTGATATTACTTACACCCAAAGGCGGGCTATTCAAGGACAAGTTCTGGCGGATTTCATTGCTAAATTCACTATCCCAGAGGTCTTGTCTGAAACCAGTGAATCTCCTAGGTACATATGGAAACTTTATACCGATGGTGCATCATATGACCATTGCTCAGGCGCTAGAGTTGTACTTAGAACCCCAGAAGATCGATCCATATGCTATGTCATGAAGTTTGATTTCCGTGCAACTAATAACGTGGCCGAATATGAAGCTTTACTTGCCAGACTCATGCTTGCCGGAGACTTGAGAATTATTGCTGGGGAGATCTACTACGACTCGCAATTGATCGTATGTCAATTTCGGGGAGAATACCAAGCTAGAGACCGGAGGTTGGTTGCCTGTCTTGCTCGGGTCTGGGAAGTGTTGAATCAGTTCGATTATTATGCCATCTATTGCATACCCCGAGAGCATAACCAGAAGGCCAATTCTCTGGCAAAACTGGCCAGCACCGGTGAAGCACAACAAATGGGACTCATCCCTGTTGAGACACTTACCTCTCCGAGTATCGATCAAATGGAGACAAACTGGGTTCATGAAGCCACACCCGAGAAAGAGTCATGGATGACCCCTTTCAGAAATTATCTTGAGCATGGAGCTTTGCCCGAGCACAGAAGTGAGAAAGGACAAGTTCTTCGGAAAGCTTCATGATTCATTATCCAGAATGGAGTCATGTATAGAAAAGGATAATCTATTCCTTTACTCTGGTGTATTGCCCACGACGAAATCAAACGCGTGTTACATGATGTGCACGAGGGGGAATGCGGTGATCACACTAGGGGGCAAGCCCTTGCTAAGAAGATACTCCAATATGGGTATTATTGGCCGACTATGAATCAGGACGCATTAGACTATGCCAAGAGATATGACAGATGTCAGAAACATGCTCGGATACCAAGAGCCCCATCTACCGAAATTACTCAAATGGTCAGTCCATGGACGTTTGCCACATGAGGCATCGATATAATTGGATCTTTACCTCTGGCTAAAGGTGGTGCGAAGTACGCCATCGTTGCAGTTGACTACTTTACCAAACGGGCGGAAGCTGAGCCCCTTGCTACTGTCACAACGAAGAAAGTAATCAACTTTGTTGTCCGCAACATCATATGTCATTTTGTCCTCCCACATACCATTATCACTGACAACAGAGCCGAATTCGATAGTGCTGAGTTCAAGAACTTCTATTAACGTTTCCATATTCAAACGAAGTTCTCAGCGGTCGTTCACTCTCAAGCGAATGGATAGGTCGAAGCTGTTAATAAAGTTATCAAATCCATTCGGAAGAAGCGACTGGAGAAGGCCGGAGGCAAATGGGTCGATGAGCATCCCATGGCCATATGGGCATATCGAACTACCAATAAGTCCACGACCGGCCACACTCCATTTTCACTTTCCTACGGCTCAGAAGCCGTCATTCCGGTCGAATTAGAAGTTCCTTCTCATCATGTGACTTACTATGATCCGAAGAAAAATGCTATATTACTTGCCGAATCTGTGGATTTTTTAGATGGGAAGCTTGAAGAGGCTGATTTGAGGACAGTCGCGCATCGAAGTCGAGTCGCCCGATTATACAATGCTAAGGTCCGACCCCGAACCTTTGAACTTAGCGATCTCGTGATCAAGAGAATTTATCCGGTCCCTTCGCATATGAAGCCAACATGGGAAGGACCGTATGTTATCGAATGGAGACTTGGAGATGGCACATTCAAATTATCGACTGTTGATGGACTCATTTTGCCGAGAGCTTGGAACAATGAAAGTCTCTGTCGCTACTACACATAACAGGCTTTATTTATTAATTTAGTCTGCTTTTCACGTGCAATTTGTTTATGCATTTCAAAATTTGAACTTGTAATAAGGCAACTAACTTTTCCATACTTTCTTATTTCAGCAATAAAATGCAACCTCTTCGAGCCAGAGTAGTGATTCTTGAAATGCGTCATGCGACCATCACAATGCATGGAGAGCTAAGTTCCAACGTACGGTGGGACTTATTCAAATAGGGAGGGACTGTGATACGACCGGTCACACGCTAAGTGAAACTCAAGCTCAAGGGCAAGCTGTCACACTGAAGCCAAAAAGGATTGATACACGAAAATCCTCTAACTAACTCCGGCTCCCAGAGTGCGAGCTATAGTATAAACTTAAAATCCAAAAATGTGGGATCGAGGAGGGTGGACCCGTCCACCCACGACTTCTCCCATGACAATCTAAACTCGAGGAAGATGGATCCGTCCATCTACGACTTCGCTTGTTTACTCAGGGTGGATGTGACTCGACCATCCATGATCCTGATCAGTTTATCGTTCCCAGAGTGCGAACGAGATTTCAAAACTCAAAACAGATGTGATCGACCGACTATAATCTAACTCTAGATTCTCAAAGCGCGAACTGGAGTATAAACATTAATTGGGTGTGACTGACCACCCACAACTAACTCTAAGTCCCCAGAGCGCGTGTGAGAAATGCGGATTACGGATCTTAAGGCTGGAATAACAGAAGAGGGGGTGAATAGTGTTTTATGGATTTTTTAAATCTTTTTGAATTTTATTCAATTTAAACACCAACAAATGCAGTTCACAAACACAGATATAATCACAGAATCAGACACGGATGCAAATACTAAATAAAAGCAGTAAAGGAAAGAACACACCATGATTTTATACTAGTTCGGAGTTACCCTACATCCAGTCCCGTACAATCGTATGGATTTCTTATCAAAATAATCTCCCAGATTACACCCTCGGTTTCAAGGCTACAAGGTACACCCTTCTGTATTCGAGTCAAGGGCAAACTCTCTTGATTTAACCGGGCTACAAGATCACCTAATTGATTTCTGGGGCTACAATCACACCCAATTGATTTCAAGGCTCAACCGCACCTTTTACTCAACAGTTTGATTTACAAAAGATTCTATAACTCTGAATAGCACCGAGATCTTATGGAGAGAGTGGCAGAGAATCAAACAAGAGATAATCAGGTTTGATTCACTTGGTATTTTGGCAGAGTATAGTTTAGGATTCTTTAGAATAAATATTGGAAGATGAAGAGGAGAGAAAATAAATGAAATCTGATAAAAATTTGTTTAGAACTTACTGGTATTTATAGTAGAGCAACAACCATATCTATTCGTGAAAGGATACGACGAATAGACACTTCTTTTGAAAATTGAAATTTGAAAATAACGGACACCATGTCGACATGGGGGGTTGAGTGATGTCGACATGCTCAAGGCAAAATTGATGTTTTGATTTTCTTATTAAAATTGGTTTCTATAATTTGTCAAAACAATTTCTAAAATTTGTAAATATATTTGAATATAGTTTAAACATATAAAAGAGTTTAGAAAATAATTTTTAATATATATAATCTTAATCTATAAAGTGGTTTAAAATCTGAGTATATAAATATTTTAAAGCTAAATATTTAAAACAAGAGATGGTTTAAAAACAAGGACAATTTTGAAATCAAAATATTAAAAATGATAAAAATACTTTTGAGGCTAAAATATTTCAAACAAGAGAGATGTCTTTTTGAAAAGAAAGTTTTGTAAACATTTTTAAAAAACAAGAGATATATTTTTGAAAAACATTTTTATAAAATTAGTGGATATCAAAATAGGACCACTATATGTTCCACTAGATATTGTCGTGGGTTCCATCTCACTAGGGTTCCATCCCTTTAACAGGCTCGAAGTGGATTCCATTCCACGAATAAATTTTGAATAAAGATGTAAGTGCTTTCAAGAAGTTTTAACATAATTCTAGACTAACTACATTATCTTGTACTTTTTGAAATCTTGAACTCTTGATAACTTGATTTCTTGATACTCATGATTCTTCAATCTTGATATCTTCGATCTTTAAATTCATCAGTCTTGTATCTCTATACTGTACAGTCTTCATTCTTAGTACCTGCATGTTTATATTCTGCATATACATATATATCTAAACCATAACGTTAATATTTATATTTTATAACAAGTCCTAAGGTTGTTGTCATCAAAACCATCATCTCAAGGACTAACAATCTCCCCCTTTTGATGATGATAACCTATGTTTATAAAATATACTTCACCTTCACTATAACTCCCCCTAAAACTAATAACTCCCCCTTAATCTAAGCCTAACTACTCTATTTTATACTTCTCCCCCTTTGTCATAAAAAAACTAATTCTAAACTTATATAACTCCCCCCTAGTCTTATACTAGAGTACCTGTGACAAATTATGATGGAGTATATATATAAAATAACATGAGTTAATAATAAAGACATGACAAATATGAAAGTTTAAACCCAATAAATATATACTATGTTTCATATAATGTTATACAATCCATTCAAACCAAATCAATTCTAATCAAATCAAAGCAAATTAAATCAAATCAAATCACACAATTCAAAAACAAGAAATTCAAAACATAAGGAGATCAAATATTTCTAGGAACTTCAACCCACCTTCTTCTCCAAAGATAGGATCATTTTTAATAACTTCCCAATCTTCATTATCTTGAATCAAAGTTCCTATAGGATTTGCATCGATATCATCTTTGTTGAGGGAAGAAATCATCCAATGGAGGGCATCGAAATGCTTCTCTTGTTCTTTTATCATCTGCATTTGACTTAGTTCTAAGTGCCTTAGATTGCGGAGAATAAAAGTAAGTATATTCTTGAATGAATTGAGAGTTTCTTCAAGATTATCACTTAGAGTTTGAGAAGAGGAAGCCATTTTTGATAAGTAGTAAAGAGATGCAAATAGAAATGAAAAGATTACAAATTTCTGGAAGAAACAGGTGTTTAAATAGGTAGAAATTTGTTTAAAATGAATAGGCACGAGTTAGTTATTTTAATTGCAAAATTTAGAAAATAACCAAATCTGATAGTTATATGTCGACATAGGGGGGTAGAGGCATGTCGACATGGGTTTGTTAATTTATGTGTCTTATTTATTTTGTGAATAAGTATGTATATATATAAACTTATATACTATACTAACATTTATTCCAAAGACATGATAATGTAGGAAAACATAAGATAGATGATTTTTATAAATATATGATACATAAGATACTACATAATATGATAAAAAGAACAATACAAGCTCACACAAAACAAACTAATACATCATAACCTAGTTCTTAGAATGTGCTAGAGGATGAGGAGGATGATGATAAGCCAAGTTTCCGACCAACTTTAGCAAAGAATTTGTTCATATTAGTGGACATTTTATCCAATTTCTTACTAACGGATCTTTTTAGAATTCGTTGATTTTTCACTATAATCTTTTGATTTTTGAGGAGAGTTTTGTTGGAAGGATTGTTAGTATTGGTAGGATATTCAATACTTTCCAAGGAGGTTTCTTCATTATCTTCTTCAATTTCCATTTCCTCTCCTTCTTCTTCTTCATCTTCTTCCTCCATATCTTCATGTGCCAATCTTTCATCCTTTTCGGCAAGAGATTCACATTGTTGAAATATGAAAGGAATTTTCATGATAGAAATGTTGGCATGATTAAACACTTTTCTTGAAACAAATTCTTCCCTTTTGTAATCAACGCCAAAATAATTAAAAATCCGAGTGAGATGGATTCCATGATACAAGGTATTCTCACCCATTTCCAAATTCTTAGGACGAAGTTCATCCATAATCACTTGCGCCCAATTAATGTCATAATGACCAAAGATAGCAAAAAGAGCTTTACAAACTTTTAAAGTCGGGTTATTGAAATTTCCCGATCTAGGAGTGATAGTATGTTGCAAAAGAAGATTGACAATACGTGCTTTCGGACGAAAGTTACGATTTTTAAATTCAAAGTTGTCATCTCCTTCGAAAATTTGATGAAATGTCTTACGATCATGTTCATCGATATTAAAAGTAGAAAGATCTATTCCATAATTCTTGCAATTGATTGCCTAAAATTTCATAATTTAAAACAATTTTAGTGCCTTTAACACTACTCCAAATTTCATCTTCATTTCCTTCATAAAAACCACGATTCAAATTCGCATAAAACATTTTAACAAGATTTAGGTAACAAACAAAATCATTTTGAGAATTGTCAAAAAGACTAAGGATATGATTCTCTTCAAGAAGAGTATTGATTTCATATGTAGAGAAATCGCTAAAGATAGCAAACTTTCCCATATGAACTTTTCTAAAATTAGCTTTGCTTATATAAGCCATGATTGCTTCAGGATCATTATAGAGATACTCTTTAATGGTTTTAGATAGCCTCATTGTGGATGGAGTGCTTGAAGAAGCCATTTTTGAAGAGAGTATAAAGTTTGAAAGAGTGAAAGAGAGTTTGAATTTTAAAATGAAAGTGAAAAGGTATGATGGAAATAGATATTCAATAGACATGTTCTCTGGTCAAGAGGTACCTTTCCAGAACATTGGATTTGGTGAAAAAGGTGGAGGGAAATTCAAAGATTTGAATTTCAAATTTCTGACAGGGATGTCGACGTCATGGGTAGGGCCATATTGACATGGGTCAGAGAATTCATGTGACTTATATTTTCCTATATACTTTAACATCTATATACATATATTATTTTTAATGTCTATATATTTTCTGGAGTAATATTAAATATAATAATACTCTTTTAATAAAAGAATATTATAATATTAAAAATAAAAGTAAACATAATAATAAAAAATTTAAAATTCAAACAACACATAATTTCAAAAACAATCAAACAATCAAACAATTTTAAGCAAACAATTTCAACCAATATATTGTAAATGTGTACCTTTTTCTAGATTCGTATCTCCGAGATCATCGGAATCATGAATAGCCGTAAAGCACATATTTGAATTTTCCGCCTTCTGATCATCATCGCTTGAGGTTGACTATGAGTCTGAATCGTCTAGTGTAGCGGTATACGCTCTTTTCCTTTTCTTTGTATAATCATTGCTTGCAGGAAACTTTTGCTTATCAGGATGCGGACAGTCTCTTTTGAGATGGCCTGGTTCGTCACAGTTGAAACATTTGACGTGGTTTGGTACTTCATTATGATTTCCAGAATTCCTGTGATCATTCTTTTTGAAGTTGTTCATCTTTCTGTATTTTAGAAACTTTCAAAAATTCTTTTTCATGAAAGCTATTTCTTCATCATCATTGTTGGGTGAATTCTCACCACCGGACCAACCCTAGCCGAACAAAGGTCTACAGGCTACCGATCCAAGCCTCACTGCCGAATCAGCCTCAATCCAACGAAGATACCGAATCAACTAACATCCGAACCAAAGTCTACAGGCTACCAATCCATGCCCCACCGAACCACCTCCCTAACCAACACCTACCGGACCAAACCCACCTTCTCCACCGAACCAAACATCTCCACATCAATACCGAACCAGCATCACCGGTTCAACCACCGAATGAAGCAATACCGAACCACCACACTCCTACCACCGAACCAAGGTTCCACCGGTCCACTCATCTCTCTCCACCGAACCAAGGGAAACAGGACCAGTTCCACCAGGCCAGATTGCATCAGCCCAAGCCCGCCAGCAGCTATATACATCCAAGACCCCTGCTCCCAGCCTGACTCTATAAATAGAGGGGCAGGGGTACAATAATGGGGACCAGTTTTGAGAGTTCAAGCACGGAGAGAACCTTCAAACAACTTTCTTTTACTTGTATCAAAGCTTTGTACTTGTAATCAAAACAAGAGAAGAGATATAACATATAAAGTGGACGTAGGCACATTCTGGCTGAACCACTATAAATTTGCGTGTCTTTTTACAGTTTAGCCCCTGCTTTTCATATATTTGCATAGATCACCCAAACCACTAAGAACAACATAAGATCTACTAAATCATACGACTTTGAGGTGTTTGTCCACTTTTTGTGCAAACATTTTTGGTGCTTTCACTGAGAACTAGAAGCTCGAAGCTTCAGCTTCTTCCACTTAACCTTTTTCCTAACAGCATCATCCATCGTTTGGAAAACATGCCTCCCAAGCAGAAAAAAGATGTTAAAAAAGGAAAAAACATCGCTTCCAGCAGTCTTCCAGATCCAGCGGTCATGGATCAAGTAAATCGTCCTCCTCTAGCAGCAGTACCGAATGAAGGACATGCTAATCCGACCACTCCTACCGCAGAACAGCCCGCAACAATTACTAGGGCAGATCTAGACAGGGTTGTGGTTGAAGTAACTAACCGCTTTACGTCCCAGCAGAAAGCCTTGGTGGACCATCTCATGTCACGCTTGAGGGATGCTGAAGAGTTCAACCGCAACATTGAATCATGGGGCGAGTCCCAGTCTGGAGGATCTCAGAGACAACAAAGATCTTCCTTCTTCGAATGAGCTAACGGCAGAAGCAGCCATGGTAGGAGCCGAGATCGAGCACAACCCGAAGTTAGGCCTGAAGAAAGGCTTGGAACCAAACCCCACGGGGGAGGTACCGGGCGGAGGTCAACTGTAGCTGAGCCTGTCATACTGCCTAACCACGGAAGCGCCAGTGAACGGGGCCGAGCTAGAGTCCAGCCCGAAGTTGGACCCGAGGAAGTGCTTAGATCAGAACCCAGCAGGGGAAGATCAAGGCAGGGGCCAACTATGGCCGACCCTAGCATGCTCCCAGAAGACCAAAGGCAGCCACCGGAAAATATGAGGAATGATAGACGATACCATCCCTACAGATCATCTGGACGGAATCAATCCCACAGAACATAACCAAACTCGTTTCTATCTGCTCCAAATTCTGATGAAAGGATGGCACACTTATTCAGAGAGTGCGTCCAACGAGAGCAAAGGGATCGAGGGATAGGCGCTAGAGTAACCAGCCCTTTTGCCCGCAATATCGAAATTGCTATCACCCCCCGAGAATGGAAGATGCCAACAATGGAACCTTACAAAGGAACCTCCGACCCCGTTGTACACTTACAGAGATACACACAACATATGCTCATGAGTGGAGCAACAGAGGGAGTATTGTGCAAATGCTTTCCACTATTCTTAGCAGATCTCGCTACCTCCTGGTTTTGTCATTTACGCCAGGGATCCATCAGCTCGTGGGAAATGTTGAAAGAAAATCAGTTCCGCATTCATGTGGAACAACCTAAGGACGCTTATTCCTTATCCAGCATCAAACAGAAACCCGGAAAGAAACTGCAGCAATACCTAACCCAATTCAATGCAGCAGCGGCCGCAGTTCAAGATGCCGATGAGAAGCTTATCCTAATGGCCCTGTGTAGTGGTGTGCATCCGGACACTAAATTTGCTAGAAGGTTGATAAAAGAAAAACCAGGTACTTTACCCGATTTCTTCCATGAAGCCGGGAAATATATGAGGCTTGAGGATGCTGCCGTTGAGGGGCAGTCAGGACAGCAAAATAAGGCAACTCACAGCAACACCCCTGCTGTGGCAAGGGACGTTCGAAGAAATGATTCCAGAGACAATGCTGGGCGCAAGAAGGGAGAAAAACGCCTATATCGACCAGGACCGAGATTCGACACTTACACTCCTTTGAATGAGACCGTCGAAAATATCTTCCTTGCCCCTTAAGACAAAGTTAGATACAAACGCCCACCATACAAGAAGGAATCAGATAACGCGCAGAAGTCTGGAAAGTTCTGCCGCTTCCACGAATCTCATGGGCATGATACCAATGAATGCCATCATCTCCGAGACTTGATTGAGGAACACATCAGAAGGAAGAAACTGGAACGCTATGTAAAAGGTCAGGACATGACTGCAGCTCCTGCCAATGAGAACCCAAGGCTACCCTCACCGGAGACCGGCAGAGGAAACCGCAACACTAGCGGCTCCGGTCAAGAGAAGATAGTGGTCCATACCATCTCGAGAGGACCGCACATCGCAGACAGAAGCTGAAAAGAGATGGAAAGTCGCTTAGAGACAATAAAGACTGTGTCAATTCGGTTATAGAAGAGCGCCACCCGAAGCGGAAAGAAAGTGATGACATCACATTCGGTAAGCGTGACCTAGAAGGAAGGCAATACCCTCACATGGATCCCATGGTTATCTCTGCCCGGCTCGGTCCCGCCGAAGTTTATCGAATTCTAGTAGACACTGGAAGCTCAGTAAATATCCTGTTCAAACATGCATTCGACAAAATGAAACTATCAATGAAGGATGTATCTCCCTACGATAAACCACTACACGGTTTCATTGGAGATGCGAAGATGCCCCTCGGGCAACTGGACCTCTTTGTTGAAATTGGAAGCCATCCCCGCTCCGTTGTATGGAGACAGACGTTTGTGCTAATAGAAAACCACTCGGCCTACAACGCCTTCTTAGGAAGGCTAGCCTTGTCTGACTTCCAAATTGTCCTAGCCCCATGGTGCCTAAAGATGAAATTTCCAACGGACAATGGAGTAGAGGAAGTAGAAGGAGACCAGGACGTTGCTCGAGACTGCTATGTGACTGAACTTTGCAACAACCATAGGAAGGATAAAGGAAAGGGTGTAGAGGTTGCCCTCTGCGCGAAAAGTCTAGAAGCATAGCAACTAAAGAAAGCCCCTCCTCTTCGGTATACCAGTGACCCTTTCAATGAATTAGACCCCAGGGACAAAGAGGAGGAGGCCACCGCCGAACCTGCAGAGGCTATGGAGTTTGTATCTGTAGACAAGCACGACTCGAGTAGATTGTTGAAAATTGGGTCCCAACTAAAAGCAGAGTTGAAGGAGCAACTCATCGACTTTCTTCGCCACGACTTGGATGTATTCACATGGTCACACGTTGACATGACCGGAATCTCCCCCGACATAGCATGCCACGTACTAAACATTGATCCTACCAAGGCACCCGTAAAACAAAGAAAGAGAAGTATGGGGACAGAGCGATCAGCATCCCTCGATGAAGAAGTAAAGAATCTACTCGCCAATGACTTCATACGAGAAGCCATCTACCCGGAATGGATCGCTAACCCGGTGCTGGTAAAGAAGGCTAATGGGAAGTGGCGAACATGCATTGACTTCTCCAACCTAAACGACGCCTGCCCAAAGGATTGCTTCCCACATCCCCGGATCGACCAACTTGTAGACAGCACAGCCGGGCACGAGCTCTTATCTTTTATGGACGCATACTCAGGATATAACCAAATTCCTATGCATGCTCCCGATCAAGACCACACTAGTTTCATCACTGACCGGGGTTTATACTGCTATAAGGTAATGTCTTTCGGACTTAAAAATGTAGGAGCCACCTACCAGCGCCTCGTCAACAAGATGTTTATAAGGCTAATAGGGCAAACTATGGAAGTATACGTGGATGACATGCTGGTAAAGTCAAGGAAAGCCGACGATCACGTAAGCCACCTAGGCGAGATGTTTCAAGTACTTCGCCAGTATAGAATGAAGTTGAATCCTCTAAAATGCTCCTTCGGAGTATCATCAGGAAAGTTCTTAGGATTCATCGTCCATGCCAGAGGGATTGAAGCAAACCCTGAACAAGTCCGAGCGCTAAGAGATATCAAGATACCTTCCACTCGAAAGGAAATGCAAAGCCTGAATGGAAAAGTGGTCGCCCTAAGCCGATTCATCTCCAAAGCAACGGACAAGTGCGTCCCCTTTTTCGAAGCTCTAAAGAAAGACAAAGGAAAGTTCGAATGGACCGACGAATGCTTAACCGCTTTCCTTAACTTAATCGAACACCTCCAGAAACCACCGGTACTCTCGACTCCAAGCGAAGGCGAGGAATTATACCTATACCTTGTTGTGTCATCTCACGCCCTGAGCGCTGCCTTGGTAAGGGAAGACAACCGCACGCAGCAGCCAATTTACTTCGTCAGTAAGAGGTTTACGGGGGCAAAAGTCAGATATCCTAAACTTGAGAAGCTAGCATACTGTTTACTAATCACATCACGAAAACTGCGTCACTACTTCCAGTCCCATTCCATCAAAGTTCTGACCGATCAGCCACTGAGGCAGGTACTCCATCGTCCCGACACTTCTGGGCGACTACTTAAATGGTGCATTGAACTAAGTCAGTATGATATCACCTATCACCCTCGCACCGCAATCAAGGGACAAGCCATGGATGATTTCATTGCAGAATTCACTACCAACGAAGATAAGGAGCAATTGGAAATAGCAGAAGACATCAAGTGGAATCTCTTTGTGGATGGTGCATCAAACGAACAAGGCTCGGGGGCAGGTGTGGTAATAATCACTCCCAGGGGAAATAAGATGCACTATGCTATAAGGTTGGAGTTCGCTGCCACCAACAACAATGCAGAATATGAAGCAGTGATAGCTGGATTAGAACTTGCCATAGAAATCAGAGCCAATTCTTTGTGTCTTCATAGCGATTCTCAACTTATTGTTAATCAAATACTAGGAGAATTCCAAGCTCGAGAAGAACGACTCATAGCATATTTAAAGAAGACCAAGTTACTTCTCAGCCAATTGGACCACTACTTAGTCAAACACATCCCTCGGGAAGAGAACCAAGAGGCCGACGAATTGACAAAGCAAGTATGAGAGACATCGCCATCTTCGGAGCAGTAACCATCTCAAAGCAAATGACCCCAAGTTTTGAGCAAGCAAATCTGATAGCTGCAACCGAAGAAGCAAATTGGATGACTCCCATCCGAGACTACTTACAAAGCGGCACACTACCCAACGGGCGTAACGAAGTCAAGAAAATCTTGAGGAAAGCTTCCCGCTACACAATACAAGAAGACTTCCTTTATCGGTGCGGATTCTCTAACCCGTTATTAAGGTGTGTCGCTGGGAGGGAAGCCAAGGAAATCTTATCCAACATTCATCAAGGAAGCTGCAGAGATCACACCGGAGGGCAAACTTTAGCAAAAAAGATACTCCGATATGGATATTTCTTGCCCACCTTAAGCAAGGACGCCTTAGATTTCGTCAAAAAGTGTGACAAATGCCAGAAGTTTGCTAAGATTCCGCGGCTGCCAACAACTGAGATTACTCAAATGACCAGCCCTTGGCCCTTCGCAATATGGGGAATTGACTTAATCGGCGAGCTACCAATGGGCCGAGGCGGGGCCAAATATGCTATAGTGGCAGTCGACTATTTCACCAAATGGGTGGAAGCGGAACCTCTGAATAAAGTATCTTCAGCAAAAGTTATTAACTTCTTGATCAAAAATGTTCTGTGCAGGTATGGAGTCCCACTCAAAATCATATCAGACAATGGACTTCAGTTTGACAGCGAGGAGTTCGCCAACTGGTGCCGAGAGCACGGAATTCACAAAAGCTTCTCATCCGTAGCGTATCCCCAGGCAAACGGACAAGTCGAAGCCGTCAACAAAATTCTGAAAACTATAATAAAAAAGAAACTCGAAAAATCAAAGGGCGCTTGGGTGGATGAACTCCCTACGACACTGTGGGCCTATCGCACATCTTTCAGAACATCAACGGGGCATACTCCTTTCTCTTTGGCATACGGATCGGAGGCTATGCTCCCAGTTGAAACCATTGTGCCTTCCCACCGTAGGATCCACTATAACCCAGAAGAGAACGAAGAACTCCTTCACATGTCTTTGGATTTAGTTGAGGAGAGAAGAAATGATGCAGTCCTTAAAGCAGCGGCCCACAAGAAAAAAGTGGCAGCACAATACAACTCCAAAGTCAAGCATCTTACCTTACAAGAAGGGGATCTTGTCCTCAAGCGAATCTTCCCTCGCCCCGGAGCACTAGATCCAATCTGGGATGGACCATATATAATTCATAAAGATCTCCACAATGGAGCTTATATTTTGTCAACAGTGGACGGAGAGGTGTTCCAGAGGGCATGGAACATCCAGCACCTCCATCGATACTTTTCTTAACTTGTACTGCCCATATGAAGTGAATTAACAAAGAGAATCAATGGACGTAGGCCTTTTCGTGCCGAACCACTTTAAAAAACCTTGCCTTTTTTTTAACTTGTTCCTTTATATCTTGGCTGCTTGTTAACTTTATCCTTTTCTGTTGAACAAAATCCTATGCGCATAGCATTTCCACTCAAAGCACTCCATAGCGCCACTTCACCTGGACAAGACCTAACAGGTACTATGCGAATCTATGCCCTCGCCAATGAGACACTTTTTGCTCCGGCATCCCTCTGCTGCGGGTTAACTCATTGCTCGCGACGGCCCTTAAAGCCAACTGTAATGAGCCGATTATAAGCCACCGAGAAGGCCGACTATAGCCGAGGCAGCTCATTACGGCGTTCGGCTCGCCGACAACTGTGAACCGACTATAAGCCCCAACATAAGGTTTGGCCAACCAGAGGCAGTTCACGGTTGAAGATCGGCACCCACGCTGCCGGCCACAGTAAATCGAATAATACCCACGATTATGGGCCATAATGGCCCGGGTAGTTACTGTGCGCGATCTCGACTCCGATGTGTCTTAAGTGCAGCTGTGGTAAAAAAGAATTAACTCCCCGCGGAGGCGTAAGATGGGTGAAAAATGTCTCCAAGACCCACAGCTAGGGAAAGTGACTACAAAGCCCGTTTGCCACGAACTTAAGCACATCGACGGCCTTCCGTGATTGGAAGTTTTACTTTTTCACATATTTCAATTTTACTTAAGAAACTTTTCTCATATCCTCTGTAACAATCCCTGAAGTACAGGACACAGAACATGAGACACTCACTAATAGAAGCGGATACTCACAGCAAGATACCGGACCGCATCCCTTACTCGGTCACACAGGATATTCAAAGCTGCCATCTACAAGCAAAATATAAAGGGCGGTATTTCCTTCTTTCATATGTAAACACATGACTATAATTTATTCACACCTCACGCTAATGTTGCAAGTCATGAAATTATGTTTTAAACAAGAACCTGACATCAAACACAATTTGATTACAAGAATATGCATAGCTATATTTCTCATACAACATGTCAAAATAGCAAAAAAAAACATTCAAAAGACGACAAAATCAGCTTAAGTTAAAGAATTACACGTCAAGAATAGAGCTATTTATTACAAGTAGCAAAAAATTACAACCTAAGAGTTACTTTACTATTTGAAGACTAACATATACAACCATGTCAAGTCCATAAAAAGAATTTTTCAGGTCTAATCAGGGAGCCAGCTGCGTCGGAGTCTTATCCTTGTCCTTTTGCCCACCTGTCCGGTCAGAAAAAGAATTCGTTAGCGATAAGCAACCAAGTTAACAGAAAGACTAGAAAGGAATACTTACCAGCATCTACTCCTTGATCAGCTTGATCATCATCCGCCGCTTGCACACCTGTCTCCTCAGCTGCAAGCAACCGCACGCCCTCCTTCACCGCCGCCTTCTCCTCCTTGGTAAACTGGGCGGTAACAGCATCCATCCTAAAGGCCACGCCACCCTCCTTATCTGCCTCAGCCTGGGCCTCCTCTAGAGCCCTGAGATAGATCCTAGCCATAACCCGAGGGTAATCATCCATCCAGGACAAGTTACCCTGCCTCCAAGTACGGAAGTACATATCCTGGAGCATCCCCTCCATCAGCCCCTCGTTCTCTTCAAACTCCCTCGCCCGGGCCTCGGAATCCGACAACCTTGCGATGGCGGCATCTCTCTCCAATTGGTATCTCGAGCAGTCAGCCTGAAGGGATTTCCGCATCGCCTCCATCTCCTCCCTCAACTTGGCTTGAGCAACCTCTGCAGCCTCAAGCTTCCCAGATAACTCCTCTATCTGCTTAAGATCCGCTTTCCGAACCTCGTCCACCGTGGCAATGGCCATATCGATCCGTTCCTTGCAAGTAGCCTCCATTTTCCGCAGTTCGGCCTGGCTGGCCTCTTCCATAGTTTTCTTTAGACGTCCGAAGGCGGCCTCGTGCTGAGAGATCTGGATGGCCTGATCAGCGAGTTGCTTGGCCTGGTCGGAAACCACTAACCGCGGTCTTATGTTGGCACTCCCAATTTCCTCCCTGGCCTTGACCAATCGGGCATGATGCCCCATCAACTTCCTGGTCTCCTCAGCAACCCGGTCGATATTTGCTTTAGCTTCATTCCCCATAGCGACAACCCGAGTAGTAAGCAAATCAAGGTCCAGAGATTTGGCCTCATCAAGCACCTTTACCATAGGGTTGCGAGGAAGAAGGTGCTCACCGGTAACCTCGTCGAAGGAAATATCATGAGAACTTGGATCCAGATCAGGATGACCCGCAAATGGATTACGAGCCAAGCCAGGACGATCAATCTGAGTAACGGTAGGATTTTCAGACGGGTGCGGAGAGAGTGTGAACTCAGTATCCTCCTCCGTGATATCATGGAGAGGTTGAATTGGGGGCTGAGGACCAGGTGAAGGCTCGGATAGGGAGCGACTCCTCTTTCTCTTTTGAATATCCTCTCCAATAACCCCGAGAAGGGGACGGAAGCCGACTACATCCCCGGAACGGTGGGTCGGAGGCTTCGGCTTGGCGGAAGCTTTGGAGAGCCTGTATTGTTCAAGCCTGTGCCGAAGATCTGAGGTCTTGGCCGTTTTACCTGCTCCTGATATGAAAACCAAGTGTCACCAACATGTATTGAGCCATCATTCAAGAATTAAAAGAGTAAAGTGAAATTCACCTTGAACCGCCGAAGTTGCTTCAGTAGGGGCGCTCTCGGAAGATAAATCAACGCCGGTCCCAACTTTATCGGCTCTCTTAGATTTCTCCGTCTCCTCCAGACCTTCGAAGGCTTGGCGGAAAGCGTCATCCGTCCACTCTTGCATCTCGCCTACTTGCCCAGAAGACAAAGCCCCGACACCGTCGCCACCTCCGGCGCCTTCTCCTCCATCTTCGCCTTGCTCCTCCTCCACCTCTCCCTCCTCTGGGATATCTGGACATGTGCTGGGAGAGGGACCGTCAGACTTTTTGAGCTTCTTCCCCCCGGCAACCGGATGTTTCGGAAAGGGCCTCTTTTTACTGCTCTTCAACTCGGCCCCTTCTTTAGCTTGGGCAGCCTTCTCTTCAGCCGTGTCCCTCTGCTTGACCACGGACTGCTGTGGAAGGATCAAGTTGTACTCCAAGAGTGTAGCGTTCCTGATCAGGTAGGCAGCCGACCTATCTCTCCCAGTAATAGCTTCTATTTCTGCTACCGTCTGAACCAGGCGGTCATTCTCCACGACCGCAAAACCACCTGTCGCTAGCAAAAAATAAAAGCACATAAGAAAGGGTATTGCAACCAGAACAGGAATTAAAAATAAAACTTTGACTTACATCCGGAGGTGAAGCGCCGAATAGAAACAGAATCATCCCTGACAAAAAACCACTCCTTCTTAAACATGATGTACTTGGAGTATAAATCCAGGACCGGCTTAAAGGATACGGCCGATTCCAAGCTGATGTAGGGAGACCCCTTCTTGTAGCCTCTCAAGTTGTACAAATACCGGATCTCCCGGTTGGAAGGAGGACGCCCATATCTCCTCTGGAAGATGACGAAGAGACTCACCAGAATGGCATAAGAGTTGGGCTGAAGCTGGAATGGAGCTACCTTTAGATAGGTGAGAAAGCTGACTACCTAGGCGTTGAGAGGCGGGATGGCCCCGCACATGCAATGGTATCTGCTGTAGGCAAAATATCCTTCGGGAGGATCATACGGCATCACTCCCGCATCCGGCAATAGCATGCGTGCTCGGTCGATCCCGAAGGAGCGAGATATAACATCGAGTTGCTCACCCTTGAGTAAGCTAGGAAAGCAATCAGGAGGCGAGTTAAGAAGTTCCTAAGGACCGTATCCATCCACTAATGATCTCGGGGTGGGCCCGTGACGGACAGGTCCTGGCTAAGCTGGGGGCACGGCGGAAGGCTCTTCTCTGTCATGAGATCTCTTTTTCTCTAATCGGGTTTCCACTCTTTGAGACATTTATCTGCAAACACAAAAAAACACGTTGTTAGAACGAAGGATGCAGAAGTATAAAACAAGCAAGTGCGTACAGTCTGGGGTTTTCGTTTGTGATTTAAAAGCCCGAGAGGCCTGGGAGTTCATTCGGCATTCCCAATACCACAGTTCATTCGGCATTCCCAATACCACGGTTCATTCGGCATTCCCAATACCATGGTTCGTTCAGCATTCCCAATATCAAAGCTCATTCTGCACTCAAGTACCCATGGTGCAAATTCACTCGGTAATTCAAAATATAAGAACCATTCGGTAACTACCTGATTCGGTAGTCAAGGATGATCCGGCAATGAGTTTGGTTCGGCAGACGAGAATTTTGATTTGGCTGTTTTCAAACGGTAAGGAATGGTGGAGACATAAGGCCCATACTTATAGGGGGAGGTTGATTGACCGGACCAGCCGGTTCGGTTCTCAGGCCGAATGAGATTGACAAACTGAAACAAAGCACAACATATGTTAAACATATGCCCCGCTTTGGGAGGCAAATGTTGGGTGAATTCTTACCACCGGACCAACCCTAGCCGAACAAAGGTCTACAGGCTACCGATCCAAACCTCACTGCCGAATCAGCCTCAATCCAACGAAGCTATCGAATCAACTAACACCCGAACCAAAGTCTACAGGCTACCAATCCATGCCCCACCGAACCACCTCCCTAACCAACACCTACCGGACCAAACCCGCCTTCTCCACCGAACCAAACATCTCCACATCAATACCGAACCAGCATCACCGGTTCAACCACCGAATGAAGCAATACCGAACCACCACACTCCTACCACCGAACCAAGGTTCCACCGGTCCACTCATCTCTCTCCACCGAACCAAGGGAAACAGGACCAGTTCCACCAGGCCAGATTGCATCAGCCCAAGCCCGCCAGCAGCTATATACATCCAAGACCCCTGCTCCCAGCCTGACTCTATAAATAGAGGGGCAGGGGTACAACAATGGGGACCGGTTTTGAGAGTTCAAGCACAGAGAGAACCTTCAAACAACTTTCTTTTACTTGTATCAAAGCTTTGTACTTGTAATCAAAACAAGAGAAGAGATATAACATATAAAGTGGACGTAGGCACATTCTGGCTGAACCACTATAAATTTGCGTGTCTTTTTACAGTTTAGCCCCTGCTTTTCATATATTTGCATAGATCACCCAAACCACTAAGAACAACATAAGATCTACTAAATCATACGACTTTGAGGTGTTTGTCCACTTTTTGTGCAAACAATCATCACTTCCCGAGTCTGATCCATCTGTTAATGTATTGAACGCAATTGACTTCTTTTCGAATGCCTTGCTATCTCTTCTCCCTTGCATTTGTACTTCGAACGACATTAGATTTCCAATCAATTCTTCAATCTTTAAAGTACTGATATCATTTGCTTCTTCGATTGCAAGAGTTTTCTGATCCCATTCCGGAGTAAGAGAATTTAGAATTTTTCTGACTTGATCTTCTTCGGAAATTTTTTCCCCAATGATATTAGAGAATGCACAATCTCCTGAAATCTACTATACATATCCGAAATGGACTCATTAGAATTCATTTTGAATAATTGAAACTGATTTGTGAGTATGGATATTTTGGTCTGTTTGACTTTGCTTGTTCCTTCATTAGTAACTTGCAAAGTTTTCCAGATATCATATGCAGACTTACAAACAGATACTATTGAATTCATTCCTATCAAGTGAATAAAATAAAATATTCATGGCTTTGGAAATATTTTGTGCAATAGTCTTTTGCTCAGCAGTCCACTGTGCAAAACTAGTTGTGGGTTAAGAATATTCAGTTTGTGTGATATTCCAAGTGTCTAATCCTATTGACTGTAAATATATTTTCATTCTACATGCCCAATATGCATAGTTGCTACCATTAAAAAGTGGCGGTCTAGCAGTAGACTGACCCTCTACAAATGAACTAGTGATAGTGTTAACAGAACCAGTGTTAGTAGCCATTTTTTAAAACTTTTCAAAATTCAGATTATGAAAACTTTGAAAACCAATGCTCAAATGTGAGAAATGCGGATTACGGATCTTAAGGTTGGAATAACACTAGGGGGGTGAATAGTGTTTTATGGATTTTTTTAAATCTTTTTGTATTTTATTCAATTTAAACACTAACAAATGCAATTCATAAACACAGATATAATCACAGAATCAGACACATATGCAAATACTAAATAAAAGCAGTAAAGGAAAGAACATACCAGGATTTTATACTGGTTCGGGGTTACCCTACATCCAGTCCCGTACAATCATATGGATTTCTTATCAAAATAATCTCCCAGATTACACCCTCGGTTTCAAGGCTACGAGGTACACCCTCCTGTATTTGAGTCCAAGGCAAACTCTCTTGATTTAACCAGGCTACAAGATCACCTAATTGATTTCCGAGGCTACAATCACACCCAATTTATTTCAAGGCTCAACCGCACCTTTTACTCAACAGTTTGATTTACAAAAGATTTTATAACTCTGAATAGCACTGAGATCTTATGAAGAGAGTGACAGAGAATCAAATAAGAGATAATCAGGTTTGATTCACTTGGTATTTTGGCAGAGTATAGTTTAGGATTCTTTAGAATAAATGTGGAAGATGAAGAGGAGAGAAAATAAATGAAATCTGATAAAAATTCGTTTAGAACTTACTGGTATTTATAGTAGAGCAACAACCATATCTACTCGTGAAAGGATACGACGAATAGACATTTCTTTTGAAAATTGAAAATTGAAATTTGAAAATAACGGACACCATGTCAAAATGGGGGGTTGAGGGATGTCGACTTGCTCAAGGCAAAATTGATGTTTTGATTTTCTTATTAAAATTGGTTTCTATAATTTGTCAAAACAATTTCCAAACTTTGTAAATATATTTGAATATAGTTTAAACATATAAAAGAGTTTAGAAAATAATTTTTAATATATATAATCTTAATCTATAAAGTGATTTAAAATTTGAGTATATAAATATTTTAAAGCTAATATTTAAAACAAGAGATGGTTTAAAAACAAGGACAATTTTGAAATCAAAATATTAAAAATGATAAAAATAGTTTTGAGGCTAAAATATTTCAAGTAAGAGAGATGTCTTTTTGAAAAGAAAGTTTTGAAAACATTTAAAAAAAAGAAATATTTTTGAAAAACATTTTTATAAAATTAGTGGATATCAAAGTAGGACCACTATATGTTCCACTAGATATTGTCGTGGGTTCCATCCCACTAAGGTTCCATCCCTTTAACAGGCTTGAAGTGGATTCCATTCCACGAATAAATTTCGAATAAATATGTAAGTGCTTTCAAGAAGTTTTAACATAATTATAGACTAACTACATTATCTTGTACTGTTTGAAATCTTGAACTCTTGATAACTTGATTTCTTGATACTCATGAGTCTTCAATCTTGATATCTTCGATCTTTAAATTCATCAGTCTTCTATCTCTATACTGTACAGTCTTCATTCTTGGTACCTGCATGTTTATATTCTGCATATACATATATATCTAAACCATAACGTTAGTATTTATATTTTATAACAAGTCCTAAGGTTGTTGTCATCAAAACCATCATCTCAAGGACTAACAGCGTGGACTGGAGTATAAACACAAATTGGGTGTGACTGACCGCCCACAAATCAACCTAAGTCCCTAGAGTGTGGATGCAATTCCGATTATTAAAACGGGTGTGACTGACTGCCCGAAAAACAACTTAAGTCCCCGGAGCGTGGACATAACTCTAAACATTAAGCAGGCGCGACCGACCGCAAGCATGCAAGTTCAATCCCCAGAGTGAGGATGCGATTATCAATACATGAGCGAGTGCGATCCAACCACTCGAATTCATCTCACAACAACTTAATTCCAACTAAGTAAAATTAAAAATGTCGAAGGTGAAAAGCAATCATCGTCCGACCACTTTAACTCGTCCCCAGGACTGGGGGCATAACTCGAGAACCAGCTGCCGAGTGAGATAGTACACCATTAGGACTCGACTTAACGTTTGGTTATGGCTCGGAGCCATGACTCCGAGACTTAACAGCCGAATATGAGTCCTATCCAAAGATTAAAGCTTCACAAGTATTGAATAAAAATTCAAGTGCTGAAACACTGAGGCAAATAAACTCAGAGTTATGCCAAGGAGATTTTATTTCATCTATTATTTGGAAACAAAATAAGTACAAGAAAGCTTATTCCAAAAATTCCTACTAGCAGGGGTCGAACCCACATCTATACACGACCCACTGAAAGCAAAAAAGGAATTCCTACTTATATACCAAAAAGGGACACAAAGAGACATGCCTACTCCTTATGTTTCTTCTTCTTCTTCCCCTTCCGCGTCGATCCACTGGAGCTACCGCTGTGGTGCCGTTTTGAACTCTTGCCTTTACCCGAGTTATCCCCGGCTGAGGGTAGAATTGTAATCTCCTCCTCCAAACTCATGGAAATTGGAACGCTTTTGGAATGCGTAGTCGGAGGGACGGGGGCACTTTCTATATGAGGAGACACATGGGGTACCCCAGTGATGATGATTGTACCACCCGGAGAGACCATACATAAAGGGGCCGGGCTAGGACCTGCCATTCTGCCTCCAACACCGCTACCCAGCGCGACACTTGCCATCTCGGCATTGATCTCTACCATTATCGCCTCATCATGAGATGCTTGAGTGTCCAACGGGATGCTGGCAGTTGGGGCTGAAGAACTGACTATGAACGCGCCTTCGACCATGACAAAAGGCAAGTTTGTAAGTTGATCGCTCTGATGACCGAGGAGTTCTTTCATCATGTATTCGTTGAAGATAAAAGCTCTCACATGAACTTCCTCAGTCGACGCGATAGCTGTAGTAGTCGTCGCCTCCATCACGATAGCCTCCTGCTCTTAATGCAGCTCTTGGGTTGTAGGGGGCACGGCTAGTGCAGCTCCTATAACTAAATAGAGATAAGAAAAAATATTAGTGACTTCTTATGATAACACTCCGGACTTTGAATAAATTCGAGAAGTGTTTAGAATACCTTCCTTAGGTTGGCTAGCGGTTGGAGCCGGGACTCCTTCGGAAATGTGCTCGCAAGCCGGAGATAATTGCGGTTGATCGGGATCGTAAGCAGGCTCAGGTGGAGGATCGACTGCAGGGGTAGATTCAGGCTGGGTTGGCACGAAAATTTCAGAACTTGTGTCATGATGCTCAACACCAGAACCCTCTCCAACCTTCGGATGCTGAATGATGAGTTTCTCTCTTTCAAATGTAACAATGGCCTCATGGAGAACCTTCCTCTCATTTTCAGTCAACACCCGGTTCTCCAGTTCAAACTCATCAATAGATGTAGTGTGGTGTTCAGCCTTCTCATCATCCACCAAGCGGCGCCAGGCATTATGCAAATGGGTCGGATAATCGTCGAGCCAACTCAGACCGCGGTATTTCAGGGCATTAGCATTATAAGTGATCAGAAGGTCTTCCATATCACCTTCTAACTTGGCTTCCGCTGCTCCGACTTCAGCTTCAATTCTAGCCTCAACTTCCTGAACCTTTAGAACTGCCGCATCCCGCTCTCCCTTAAGCTCCACAGTCAGATCGCATGCCTTCTAATCAGTCTTATTAGCATCGTCCCTTTCTTTGACGACCTCGGTGTAATTAGCTTTAAGCTCATTAAGCTCTTTGAGCACATTATCTGTTTCGGCTGTGACGATGGCATTTCTATGGCCCATATCGTCGACCAGTTTCAAGTGCTCTTGCCTCATTTGCTCCATTTTCTTGTTGGCCTCATCGACTTTTTTCAAGGCCTCCGTTACTGAATTTCTCAAAGTGTCGTTCTCATTGGTGAGCACTTGAACTATCAGATCCTTGTGAGCAAGATCTTTTTGCAGCTGTCTAATTGTCTTCGCTCGATCGAATGCCACCGCCGAGGCCTTTTCTGCAGTTTTCTTCCATTCACAGTATTGGCTGTAAGCATCATACACATAGTCATGCACCATTTTCTCCACCCCTTCTGGAATCAACCTCAAGTTTGGGGGGAAGTGAAAGTCGTCGAAGAACATATTAGGGAAATCTTCCTTTAGCTTGGCTATTCGGGCGGCTCCCTCCCCTGTAAGCTTTGTAGCTGTTGACGTAGTGACAATAGGAGCATCCACCCCAGTTCTGTGGCGCTACTCACCAAGTCTTGAAGTTTGTGGAGGCACTGGATGGCGCAAAGTTTCAACAGTGTGTGTTCCAGAATAGGAGGGTGGCAAGGGAACCCTAGGTGGAGGACAACGATCGGGAGCGGCACTTGTCTCACCACTCTCTCTCCCTCTCCCCCCTCTCTCTCTCTTTCTCTTTCTCTCTCTGTCCCTCTCCCTATCATAGCAATCCCTATCTTGACTAGAGTAGCGGCGATCATAATTGGACTCGTGCCTACGGGACTCTCGGTATGAACTGGAAGATTGACGTGCAACACGAAGGCTACTGATCATGGATCCGTTCTTCAACATTGCATCTGTAAAGTGAAAAAAGAAACAAAGTTAGTTATCTTCGGAGATTGAACAGCTCGTGAATATTAGTTGTGTGGTGCCGTGAAGTGTGTGCATGCATGTGTAAACCCCTCAACCAACCGGATGTAGCAGCCATAATCGAAGGGGTTGGCTCTCCTAAATCTAAGGCACTTTAAAGCCCCTCTAGCCCAGTATCTTGGTGAAGAGACACATCATTCAGAATGGGGATATCTACAAGCCCTTTGAAAGGACGCTCTATTTGTGAAGAGGGGGCCTCTGACAGCCGGCGCTGGCAAAGACATTACAATAGACTTGCGTCTCGGAGCTTTGTGGGCAGCGACCTTGCCTTTCCTTATCCTCTCTGAATGTCGATGACTTTGTGAAGGCCCAGGTGCGGGCTCATCTCCAACGGGCATATTTTCATCTCACCTTGCTCGGTGATCACGATTCTAGGAACTCTCCTTCTGACTTGCCTCGCTGGAGCTGTTTTGAGAAATCCTTTAAAGACCGATGCTTTGATCTCTATCAATTGGCCCAATGGCCCTCAGATTTTCATCAGTGAGGACCTCATCAATCTCTCTGCGCTTGGCAGGCACCTCTTGAAGAGCTCTTACAATCTCCTTAAACTGAGCCCTTTCGGGCCGTGGAATTGAAGCTGTGAAAGAAAAGAAGTGTTAAACTCTGAAATCAAGTACTATTATCCAGTTAATAGGCATAGAAGTTGAAGCACTTACATCTGGCTAACCACCATCTGGCAAAACCCGGTAGGCACCGAACGTAGAACCATTCGGTCTTGAAATAGCTAAGCTTGGTCCAGGCCTCGATCACAACTTGACAATTCCTGACTGCCTCTAAGAATGTGAAGGATGGGTTATCTCCTCGGCTCTTTATATTGAACAAGTATCCGACTTCCTCTGGAGTACAGGGTCGGAAGAGATGCTCCATGAAGACGATGAACAAGCTATTTAGCAAGGCAAACCCTTTCGGGTGCAGCTATGTCGGGGCAATCTTTAAATAGAATAGCACTTCTCGGATGTATTGATTAAATGGAGGGAGTATCTCGGCTACACATGAAAAACTATTGCAGACCGTGTACCCTTCCGGGGGAGTATGGGCTCTATCTTCTACCCCCGGCAATAAGACATTATTTCTTTACAGTCCATGCCTTATGCAAATCCTGCCCAGCATGTATTCAGAAATATTAGAAGGAACATAATCTCATGGATGCACGATGAAAACTGCCCCTGGTAGCTCATCCGGAGTAGGACCAACAACATTGGCTGCGATAGCCGGCATCTCGATTACAGGAAGAGGCGGGCTCTGAGCCTCCTACGGTTACGAACTTCCGGGTTCCATAGCTAATCAATTCAGCAAAAATCATCGTTAGATGGCAATAAACCTGTGTTTCCCCCGGCGTGAAGTGCGTGAATGTGTTGTGCAGTGAAGTGATGTATATTACTTAAGGTATTCTATAAGATTTAAAAAAGAATGTTTGAATGACAAGACTTCGGAATTCAACCGGAGTGGTCGTCATCGCTGACCATCACAACCGTGCCATCCTGACTTTGGAGACCGATCCAAGTTAAAGTTCGTTAAACTTTACCAAGTTACAGTTCCATCGACAAGCTTCGAAAGGCAGTCAAATATGCAGTGAAAAGGTTAAGTCCAATAATGCAGGGCAGAAGCTCGTTGGAGTCAAATGTTCTAGTATGTGAGAAGTTTCATATCGATTAGGATTTAAACTTGGATCGATCACCAGAGGTACACTTCGTATCGGTCCATGAACCATCACTTCGTATCAGTCATGGAGCTTCATTTCATATCGATCAGCAGAGGCCGTTTCGTATCGATATACAATCCTTTGTCTTGTATCGATCATTGGCAGCGACTTCGTATCGATCGTTTTGCCTAAAATTTCTTATCGGTCTATTGATCCAAAGGATCACAAGCCATCGATAAAAATCAAGCCTCTCCTATCGGTACGAAATTTTATTGCTTCTAAGATCGATACGAATGCGTCTCTCCTTCCTTTTTTCATCGATCCGAAATTGAAGCTGGGTATCCAATCCACGAACAATTCGTGTCCATCCCCATACTTCTTCTTCTCCAAAACCACTCAGGCTTCGTCTCCTCCATTCTCAACCTCGCTCTGCCCTATCTCCGGCCTCCGCTTCACCAGAATCGGCCACAAAAGCAAATGGAATGGCAAAGATTTTGAGTCTCATTGTTTATACGATGGATTTGTTCAATGGATTACCTAATTTTAGCAATTGGTTTGGAGAGTTAGGGGTTTGGTTCGATTAAAAGGCAAAGGCTGTTTTAGTTTCCTTTGACTTAAAGCGATACGAACGTAAGGCCGAAAAGTGAGCAAGTGAAGATAAATGGCTAAGTACGAAGGGCTTTTATATGGACACGAGAAATAAAGGGAACGATTCATCTCCTAGTTGCCTTGACCTGTTAAAACAAGTCCCCTCAGGTCGACATGAAGGCAACGCTCGTATCCATACGCCATACATCCAAAGTAACGCTCATCCGTATCCATCGGGCAATCGACATGCAACACAAAGCCAGAGCTCATTTGAACTGTTTGAAACTATTGGAAATGCATTGATACAAAATGATTTGTTTGTATCCATCAACATAAAACCCACAAAGATTCGTATCCATCGATACGTAATATTTTGAAAAGCCAATTGGTTCGTATCGATCACCATCGATACGAAGACAAATTTTCAACTTTTCACATCGATCCAGGAAAGGATCGATATGAAGAGATACACTATAACAACCATCAAGCGTTGTTACAACTCGAATTTCACATCGATTCAGGAGAGGATCGATACAGAATTCGATATAAAAAAACTGACATCGACTCGTGAATGTGAAAACGTTAACGGGAGTTAGGTTAACATACATTTATGTGTGATGAATTAACATTCAATTTTCAAAATTCACAGCAATTAAAAGCTCACTTGGTAACAATTACTACGATAAACAACAGTTTGCTAAAACTCGACACTTAGTTACAATGATGCACTGTACAATCATTGGTAGTCGACAATTAAGTATTTATATTACTGGGAATCAATCGAAAGTTACATCTTTTGATGAAAAGACAATGACTACTCGGTGAATCGAGTAGAACTTTTCAGACTAAAGATTGCAGCTTTTCAAAGCACGTCATGTTCACACAAGATATACTTTGGGGGGCAAATGTTATCCCACCTTTTGGCAAGGCCGTGACACCAAGAACTTGACTAGAAACCAAGAAAAGTCTGTCCCGAAGGTCGGTTATACACAGGTTCACTATAGATACTGGTAAATTTTTCCTTAGTCCGGATCAAGCTACAATTGATATGATACGACAAGAAAAGCTATAAAAGCCAACATTCCAAGTTTCAGGTCAATCGGAGTTTGTATTCTCAAGATATTGATCGATCAAGGTCAAGGGAATCACCACTAGTTCGTGTCCATGGAGAAAGCACCACGTTCATATCCATCCCCCAGAGGGCTTAAATTCATATCCATCATTCACCATCCCTTCATATCCATCAATGACTATCATCGATAAGACTCCTACGATTTCATCTTTGAAGCAATTCGTATCGACCAACATCCAGAGAATTCGTATCGATCGACAGTGGTCGATACGAGAATGAATAAGCAAGTCTTGATACGAAAAGGATCAGTTCGTATCGGCGTAAATCAAAAACCACTGATACGAAGTCAACCAAGTGCCATGGATATGAAGCAATATCCTATGATCGATATGAAATGGAGCAATAATCATCAATACGAAGAGAACGTATTAAGTCGATACGAACGAAGCCTAAAAGAAGAGAACGTATTAAGTCGATACAAACGAAGCCTAAAAGAGAGGAAGACTCGGTCACTCGGCATGAAAAGTGGATCAATCCTAGAATATAGCGCTACATAATCTGATCAACACGTGCAAACCATCGATATGAAGAAAGTGATACGAATTGTATCGATACGAGCTCGGTTATACGTTGTAAATCCAAACTTGCATCGATCATATCTCAAAATCTACAAGGCCAAATGCCACCAAATTTTCATAGGAGCTTGCGTACTACCTCAAGAATGTTCATGATCGATCTCGGCCCAAAAGGATCAAGTTTGGATCGATACGAATTTAATGCATATCGATCTTGGATCGATCCCAAACGTCCAGGGATCGATCACGTGGGCCCACCCTCGTGAGAGAAGGGGTCTTCCGAGATTGGAGCGAGATATTTGCAGCCTACACCTATAAATAGCAGTCACAGGCCTTCAGAAAAAAGACTTTTGACTCTGGAACGCCGATACTCTACCGAAACCTTCATTGTACCTTGAGTGTTCTGTTGCAAACAATTGTAATCAGTGAAAGTTATTAATAAAAAGAAAACTTTCTACAGTGGATGTAGGCTAGAACGCCGAACTACTCTAAATCTCTATGTTTTCATACTTCTGTCTGTCTGTTTTTGGTGTGTTTGTTAGATCTACCTCAATTTCCATTTATATTATTCACTTTCATCTCTTCAAACACGCCCGAAGAGTGTTGTGCCCAATTTTGGTACAAACACTCCATATGCTAAGTTATTCCTAAACCAGAGCTCTGATACCAACTGTAACGGGACACCAACCATTTCGAACCATTCAAATCAACAATAATCCACACATATCGGACTTGAATTGCTCAAAACAACAGATTGTTAATTTATATTTGGCAAAACTAAGCATATATAGTAAATAAAATCAATCACAGACACAGAGTTTTACAACAATCAATAGGGGAACAGATAAATAATAGTTCATGAACCTACTACAGAAACATCAGAGTCCAAAATAAAATACAACAGAAGTCCAAATACACAGAATTCTCTAATACAAAAAGCAAATGACAAGTCCGAAACATACAACTAGAAATAACAGAAATAACTGAAAAGATGAAATAAATAATGATAGATATCCAAGCAAACTCCAAACTCCAAAGGTGAGTCTCAAAAACTATGACACTCAGGCTGACCTGAGCATAAAGCAAACACAAAACACTTGAGTCAGGATTAACATTCTTATGAAAGTAAATCAACTCAAGTGAAATGCAATATAACTTAAAGGATGTTGGGTTTCCATCCCTTAAGGATCCATGGAACTATCTACGTACATAGTACAATACGCTACATATATAATGTCTACAGTAAAGTAAACTATTAAAATAGCGTTAAGGCGTTACCCATATCCCCCTTAACACATTTTTATATATATTCCCGTAGTCTATACAGTACGTAATTTCTCCGTAAACTGGAGGGCTATCAGAGGGCACTCTATTGGTACGGTACAAATCAAACTCATAGTGGGCGCGATAAGGCATGTGACAAGGCACGGAGGCAATGCCCATGGTAGGATTCTACCGTTTTGCACTCCCGGACTGGTGGTATCGCATAGCAGCTACTACCGCCCACCTCGAGACACACTTCCAATCAAAGGTGTGCACACCAAATCAAATCATAATAGCAACAGATATGGTTTCGAAGAAATGTGCCCGATAGGGGGAGCAACCCCACTTGGCCCGGTACAGCTCCTATTTTAGCCACATCAAGCTGACTCGAGGGAGTCAGGGCTAGGTTTGTACCTCATATAAACGTTCACCAAACCATCCTACTTCGTTCTGGAATCTCCACCACGTGCACAGTTGTTAAACTGGTTTTCGGTATTAGCAGAGAGTATGATAATATTCGATCCCGGTCTCTTTAACAACCAAACGCTTATTTCACACCGTGGTCATTTTATAAAATCACTTTATAAATTTCTAAACAAAATCTCAAATCACCAATTTAAATCAAAATTAATTATCCACTTCATATTCATTTAATTTTAAAATATTCACTTAATCACTTTTTATAACATTTTAAATAAAATCTCAAATTACAATTAAAATTAAAATTAAATATTCAATTTTAATTTTATTTAAATTTGAAAATATTCATTTAATCGCCTTTAATTAAATCATGTTATAAAATCATAACTTTAAATTTCCAAAATCAGTAAGTTCAAAATAAATCCTTATTTAAATTCAATTATTCACCAGTTTAAATTACAAATCAATTTCAATCAACCTTTCCAATTGTAATTTATTAAAGTTATTAAAAATCTATTGTAAAAAATATTAATATAATTTTTTTAAATAAATATTTATATATTAGTTTATTAAATTCATCATATTAAATTCTATTATTAAATCTATTTAAATCTTAATTATATATTTAAAAATAGTAAAGTCATAAGCAAATTTTTTTATAATTTAAATTCTCAACTTAACTTATAATTTAAAATTTCCAAAACAGGAAATTTTAAAAATCTAAATTTTACACATATTAAAATAAAATATTTATATTATATTTTAAAATCAAAACTCGTATATTTCTTTTTCAAAACTTCGGAAATCATTTTCAATAGACCAACGGTGTCCGTATATAATTTTCTATCCTATGGTCAAGTGATACAGATATTTATTATTTCAATCCGCAATAATTAAAATTTACGAGTATATATCATTTCAACCCGCAATCCCAAAATTCAAATCAATAAAATCACTTGGGTTTATCATTTCAACCCATAACGATTTTTCCCTAATCTATAATATCATTCGGGTATGTATCATTTCAACCCATAGGGATTTCTAAACTATAGGGAACTTGTAGAGTGAGAGCAAATAAAATAATAACATGTCAATTACAAGCATATGATCATCATCAACAATTTGAATAGCTAATCAAATCTTAAATTTAACAACGTATTTCAATCATCATTTCATGTGAATATAAATTTACTAGCATATGAATATTAATCGTGAGTGATCGCTCACCTTTTGAGGCTAGAGAACAACGGAAATGATAAGCAACAGACACGGATACGCACACGGATACGGACACGACACGTCAAGGAGCTGCGGCAAGCACAAAACAAATTTAAGCGACAGGATTCAAAAATTGAACTATATATAAGTGAACTTATATATATATATATATAGACTTAGAGAAACAAATAAGCTTGGATTGAATGAACAAATATTTAACTTTCTGCCAACCTATATATATATATGCAATATATATAACATATATAAGTTTATATTGAAGCACAAAGCAAATATATTGAAGGAACAACAACATATATATATACGTGACATATATAATTTTCCTTCCTCCTTTTTCTTTTTAATTTTTTTAAGAAGGAAAGAAGCTTGGCTGACTGACTTTGGTTAGAAGAGGCTTGAACCAGATGTAGGTGAGGTGAGGCACAGCCAAGTAGCAGAGGTGATTGGCCAGAGGGTTCGGATGGGCACGCTATGGTGTGTGGCAAGGCTCTAGTGGAAGGGTAGAGTGAAGTGGATAGGCTGTGGGTTTGCACTCGGGTTGACTGGGCTCGGTGGGAACTAGGGTGCACGGCGTGGAGTTTGGAGGGGATGACTGATGGGTCAGTGATGCGTGGCTGTGGAAGGCGGGCTTGGCAAGCCGGAGATGGGTTTTAGGCAGAGGTTGGTCGGCGGAGCACAGATCTGTGTGGAGTTTTAGGTCGGCTGGAGGCTACATGTGCGATAATGGACGCGGAGGTCGGATGCGGGTGGAAGGAGAAGGTAGTGGGTGGAAGATGGCTCGGTGGAAGTTGATGGTGTGGCAGGGCTATGCGTTGATGGGTTGTTGTGGAGTGGGAAGATGGAGAGGGGCTGTCACGGAGAGAACATGGGTTTGCTTTGGGTAGGAGGGGAAAAACTCGGCATGTGCATGGGTGAAGTGGCGGTGTGAAGGATAGAGGGCCGAACTCAGGTCAGGGAAGATGTATACTCGGGCATGAACTAGTTCTTTTTCGAGAAAAATATGAAGCATGGTTGAAGTTAAAAAAATAAAATAGTTTATAATTTTTCTCAAAGCGGAAGAATTGCAAACCTGAAGAGGGAATAACAGGAACCCGAGCAAAGAAAAATGATGTATACTGCTACATATTTATTTTCAAAATGAAGAAGGAATAATGAAAGGACATAGCAATATATACCAAAACAAGGAATAAAAAAGGTCACACATTGGTTTCTGAGATTATTAAAGGCAAAAGGGTATTGGTTTAAACGGTGGATAATAGAAAGGCACAAGGAAACCAAAAAGCTTAAATACGAAACCGATATGACAAATCGTTCTGTCGATTTTGCCACGTACCAGACACTGAAATGCACAAATGAATATACTGTGGAGATCAACACGACGAGACGAACAAAATGGTACACAGATACGAGCGATACGACCAACCTATCAAAACTCGATATTCGCTGCCGAAAATGCTGCTAAAACGCCGAAAATAAGATAAACGACGCTATAGCAGGCCAAATTTGGCGAAATGAAATACGACGTCTCACCCAGAAAATGATTTACATTTTAATTATAAAAATATTCAGATTTCGAAAATATTTAATTTCCATCAAATTTCAACTGATTTAAATTTAAAATTGAAATTTCACAACCAAACAAACCTTCATATTTTCCAATAACTTTTTTCCATTTGCTATGTTAGAATAGACGTATTCCAAATATCAAATTATCATTTCAAAATTTTTATTATTTATTTTCATGAAAAATTTAGTTAATTACGTTATTAAAATCATTGAAATTCTCGGGTCGTTACATTGTAGCTATTTATTTATCTTAAAATTGTTTATGATAAATTAAATTAAAATTTTGAGTTATTTAAAATATTTAATTAAATTATTTCATTAAATAAAATTAACTAAAATTTAATTAATTATAATATTTACATGTATTGATATGTACACTTAACAAATTATTTATGTTATAGTTGAATTGCTATCTTAAATAGTTTAAGATGAGTAACATAAAATTTTAGAAATTTTATATAAATAAAATGAATTACTTAAGTATGATTTAATTTATAAGAATTTTTATCCACATATTTTCTAAACGAAACTGTTACTACAAACCATGATGCCGAAAGTATGAGAAGCATGTCGAAGACCATCATGTCGAAGAAGAGACAAGAAAGCATGCAAGAAAGGATGCTGCACTCCATAAAAGCTAATGCCAAATACTAACAAGAGGAAGGACTCCAAGCTTCGTGAGATGACATGTGAGAGTATCTCGAATGACAGTAATGAGAAGAAAGGTTTCGAATTCCTTCAGTTTAAACGATATAAAGCCTCTACAACATGGTGTTGTAGAGCATGAAGACAAAGGAAGATTGCTAAACTACTTGAACAAGCCGATATTAAAGGATATCGAATGGTTGGATCAATGTCGCACCTAAACAATGCCGCACCTTGTCAATATCGCCTCTTATCAATGTCGCACCCCATCAATTCCGCATTTCATTAATATTGTATTTCATCGATAACAGATCCTGCATGTCTTCAAGGTGATAGGGATATCATAAATCACCAAGCAATGCAGAGAAAGATGATTAAAAAACATTGATACAAGAAGAGCAAGTCAAGAGGATTTACTATATTTTCCTTTATAAATCTTCAAAGGCATTCATATTCTATCACATGCTCCAAGTAGCACTATTAAGTCCCACATCATCAATGGAAGCAAGCCTTACCTCCCTCCAACTTTTATAAATAAAGATGCACCCCCTCATAAAAAGGAGCCCCTAACTTCTTTCTCTCTCTCCTATTATAACTCACTTTTAGATCAGAACTTCTCCAAGATCTATCAAGGGCTCGAGAACAACTTTAATAGCAAATGGCCAATGATGAAGAAGATGGCATACAACATTTTGCATCAATGGACTTGGACAATTACAAATTTGCTTATTTGGCTTGCTTTGTAAAATGCCACATAATGGAACAAATAATATGACTTGTGCATATTGCCTATTTTACTTATTGATAATAAACAAAGAACTATTGCATATTTTGACTTGCCTATTTTATTATTGAACATATGGTTTGGATTTTAAATATTTTCGTAAATAAGTCAAAACCAAGGATATAATTGAAATTTTTTCAAATATGTCTGCTTGTATAACCTCACGAGTGTTGAACCAATTTTCGGATTAACATTTTGCGCTAGAAGGAGGGTAGGAACCTCCAGGTGTCCGAAAAATGACCAAAATACCCTAGATTTTGAGTTATATATATTTCAATAATTTTTTAAATCCGATTCTGGTAGAGTTTTAAATTTGGAAATTTACCCCTATTAATGTTTACTGTGTGCAAGTGTAAACGGAAAACTGTTCATACAAAATCTATATCGTAGCCTGCATTCACTGTCATCTAATTTGTGAAATTCATCCGGTATCAAACTTGCTTCTCATATGTACATTCATCCACTTGTGCCATCACGTTATTACCTTTATTTTACTCTGCATGTCACCTATTCCTGCCATTCGACAACTAATTTTCGACAACCTTTCTACCGTGTAGATCTCACAGTCATTTTTTACTTTTATACTTTTACTTTATTAATAGGATAATTGTTTTATTTAGGCCAAATTCTCGAACTAATTACAAAGATAGGCTATGTTCAAAACTATTTGCAAAACTAGGACACTATCTGCCACATAAGCCTCCACGTGTACAGGTGGCATTTGAAATGCCGCCAGTACACGTATTATTAGTAAAACATACTGGCGGCATTTGGGATGCCGCCAGTA
The DNA here is from genome assembly GCA_030737815.1 of Allium fistulosum. NCBI lineage: Eukaryota > Viridiplantae > Streptophyta > Magnoliopsida > Asparagales > Amaryllidaceae > Allium > Allium fistulosum. Next base: position 643,913,516 of record CM060901.1, read on the forward strand.
TGCGGCATTTTGGATGCCGCCCATATTATGCTGCTTATTAAGGCAGCCACCTCTATAATTTTTGGTTTCTCCCCTAAATTTTCAGATTTGTAGAAAACCTAAAAGCCAAAATCGCTAAAATATTTCCAAAGTGTAGTTAAATCTTGATCGAAAGTAGCTATAGCCGAGGAGAAACACCTAATTCTACCTCTTGAACAATATCGGTATGTTATTTTACAAATCCTCAATTCATTAATTTTTTTGTTATCATTTGCTATTTTGTATTTTATGGAAGTAGTTAACAAGTTTATTAATTGAAATGTAGAATGGCTCCTAAGTGTATACCAACAATTTGTTATTTTGATGGTGAACTGGTTATTGACGAACTTAATTGTGGGAAATATGTAGGTGGGTCGTGTAAACTAACAAAAGTATTGAAAGGTTGTAATTTGGCGTAGTTAAAAGAATCGATTTATAAAGTGACCAAGATAAAATCTGATGAATGTGACATAGAGTTAGTGTGTAACTGGCTGATGGATTCAGGAACGAAAGCCATTAAAATAGCCGATGATGATGATGTGGAGCTAATGTTTTCAGCGACATCGAAATCAATAGAGCTGTTTGTTGGGAAAAGTAGGCGGTTGCAAGAAGAAGAACCCTTACGAGAACATGTAGTTAATAGTGTAATTGAAAAGCATTGAAGAATGGTTAAGGTAGTAAGTACCAGTCGGGGAACTGCATCTTCGAGTTTTAGCAATCCACCTATGACAGCGATGTACAATCAACAACAAGCCCTATATGGATATCCACTGTGTATGAGTTATCAACAAGGCATTCATTATACTTATCCATATCCAAGTCAAGGCAGCTTTACACATTTGCTCAGAAGGCGAAACATTTATTTATTAATTTTATGTCGTATTACACTCTTAGTTATGTGATAGTTACAAGTTTTGTCGTTGTATATGCAGTTGTCTTCCTTGTCGACCAACACCGCCAAGTACTGCCGGACCATCAACTTGTCATATGTCTCCTTATATGTATCCAACTCCATATGAGTTATATGATCTAAGTCAGAGGTATTTCTTAGGAATAAGCTAACTTTGTTAGCTAGTATTTCTGGTATGGGTTTTAAATTAATACTTATATGTGAATTGCAGATTTCCCACACATGATATTTCTACACAATCTAATGCTGAAGTGGGGAATGTAAATGTAACCGCAAACGAAGGAGATGTTGATATTGAAATGGACGTGGATGTAGGTGAAGATGTCCATGACGAACCCCCTATAAGTAGTATGGATGTAGTGAATATGGCAGAGAATGACATGTTGTGGATCGGTTGTATGCAAGTGAATAATGAAGCTTTGAACTATGATTTTGCGTTCGAAGACAATATTCCTGAAGACAGTGATGAGGTGGAAATGGAGGTACATTTGGATGATGTTTTGTGAAATGCACAAATCATGGCTAGGTCTATTGTTGCAAATCTTGAGTTCAATAATGAGTTATTTTCAACTGTAAGCTTTCAAAATGGATTCAAAGTTGGTATGATTTTCGAGACGAAAGCTAAATTGTTACAACGGTTGAGCGAATGGTCAATTTTACATGTCGTTACTTTTAAAGCAATAAAATCAAATAAAACCAAATACACCGCCATTTGTAATATAGATGCCAACTGTCCATGGAGAATTCATGCTATTGTGTCTAAAAAATCATAGCAAAACTGGTGGATTATAAGGAAATATCTTAGCGATCACAATTATGTTAACCCAACGGTAAACTCCACCCACAAGCAAGCGACTTCTAATTTTGTAGTGTCAATGATCTTACCTTTTGTAAAAGCCGATCTAAACATAACAACCGGGACGGTGCAAGTTTTGATGGAAGAACAGTTGTTCGTGAAAGTTGGTTATATGAAGGCTTGGAGAGCTTTGAGTAAGGCGGTGGAAAGGATTTATGGCGATTGGGCAGAGTTGTATACCACTCTAAGATAGTATTTTGCTGAAATTGCTAGAACGAACCCGGGAAGCATTGGACACGTTACGACGGATGAATATGGAGTGTTTGATCGAGCTTTTTGGGCCTTTGGCCCTTGTATTAAAGGATTTGTTCACTATCGTTCGCTGTTATGTATTGACGGGACACATTTGCAAACATTACTTATGGCCAGTACTGTTGATGCAGTTGATCACTTATACCCTTTAGCGTATACAATTGTAAAGTCAGAATCCGGTGATAGTAGGGGTGGTTTTTTGCCTGCATGCGGCAGTTTATTCATAGTGTTAACAATCACAGAATTACCTTCATCGGATCGAATGAAAGGAATACCATCAGCATTGGAAATGAAATAGGATTTTCCTCATAAAAACCGCTTCTGTGCTAGACATTTGAAGGCCAATTTTCAAGCCGCAGGATTTAGAGAAAAACGATTAACCGGTCTTTTTTATGCTGCAGCATGTATTGTGGAGGAAGCCGAGTACAACAAATTCCATGAGAAATCAAAACTATAAGCATTAGGCCTCACAATTGGATAGAAAGGAGTTTGGGAGGGAAAGAGGAGAATTGGGCATTGTGTAAAGATGATGGCAGTCGATTTCATGTCATGATCACTAACTGCGTAGAAAGTTTCAACGGTGTACTCAAAGGAGCTCGGTCCTTACTAGTCAAAGCTTTGGTTGCATGCACTTTTTTTAGGTCGGTTGATTATTTTTGTCAACGAAGAGAAGCTGTAGGTAAACTGACAACCTATCTTACTCCAAAGTTGGAAGCAAAAATTACCGATAGAGCTAACGAAGCAAGGAGTACAAGAATAATTCACTTTAGTTAAACTGAGTGGCAAGTTGTGCACTATTTTGGTGACGAATTCAAAGTATTGATCACCGATAACAGTTGCTCTTGTACGTGCAACATACCTCTTTTAGAGCACTTACCATGTACGCATGTTTTGGCCGCTTGCTCAACGGTTTCCAATGGAACTAATAGAGCCCACCATGACTTCGCTTCGGCATGGTATTCTACCAAGAAATACTTGGCTGCTTATAACCCCGAGTTCCATCCTGTCCACGATAAACGATATTGGAGTTTAAGCGGCAATCAGTTGGTCCTACCTCCTATAGCTAAAAGACAAACAGGACTTCCACGTTCTACTAGAATTAATGGTACAATGGACGAGATGCAAACTCCTAAAGGAAACAGGTGCAGCAAATGTGTGTTCTAGGTCATAAGAAAAATTGTTGCACTACGGCAACTTAATGTTTTCATTTTAGTTTGGTTGTAATTTTAGATTGAATGCATTTGAATACGTTCAAGAACAATTATTTATGTTATATAATTTCGTAACTTGAGTTTATTGTAAACAGTTTCATTTTGACAAAATCATTGTTTATTGTAATGTATTACAGCTGATGGCTATGCAGTAGTTAAAGAACAAAGTGGAATTTGCAATGCCGCCCTTCCCTGCGGCATTTCAAATGCCGCCAATGGTTTAATAGTTAGCGGCATTTGAAACGCCACAGAAGGGGCGGCATTTCAAAGGCCGCTCTGTTGTTTCACTACTGCATAACAACAGCAGCTGCCTAGTTCGGCAAGCATATACCAACAAAGTTCAGTACATTAGAGAAAATTCTAGTATACATAGTTCGAACGTATCTGAATTATTCGAATAACAATACAGTGCAACGGCATAACTTCAAACATCATAAGACAACAAGATTCAAATATCATTACGTCACATTTCACTTTTCCTTCAATGATCTACGTGGCCATAACGCCGAATACTTGTATCTATAGACCAACAATTTGTTTGCATATTCAAGATTCAACTTCTCCAAACAACTATTCTCTGCTTGCATCTCTAAAGTATATTCAACCCCCTAGGGCACATTTCTGGATCTAGCCACTTAAAAAATTGCAGTAGTCAACTTGATGAGGCCCGGTCTTATGATCGTTGAACCCAGCGCAGCGGTAGAAACGACGTCCAGCATTCCTCTCATTTCTACAAACTACTACATCAAATTCATCTCCACGGTAACAACGTAAACATGGTGGTTGCATGCTTGAACTAGCACGATTGGGTTTTTGACGACCAAGGACGCCTAAAAGACATGCATGGAGTGATTGTTGCTCCATTCTTTCATTTGCGACATCTCCTCATGATGTTTCACTATCCCTTATTCAACTTATGTCTCCGACACAAAATCCAAATCAAGGTTGATGCCACTTGAGATCCCTTTACCTTTCTTTTGTTCAAATTCATCGTAAATCCTCATCATTGTTTCATCATCAATCTCCTAACTATCCATTATCAATCTATGGATAGAAGCAAAATATACAAAAAAAAATAGAAAGTTTGGATTTTGTTTAATGAGTTTTGGGATTACAAGGTCGGAGAAAGTAAAATTTAAAACTAGAATTGAATTAGATTAGTATCATACTTACCTTACAGACATCTTGTTGGAATAAAATAAAATTTGTGATAAACTAAAAATTGATAGAAATCAGAAACTTTTGGGTTTTGCTGAAAGAGTTTTGGTAAAGTTAGGGTGAGGTAAGTAGGACTAACCCTAGAAATATGGACAATAAACAACAGGTAGACATTTGAAATGTCGCCTGCCTGCGCCATTTCAAATGACGCATGATGGTGGCATTTCAAATGCTGCCCTATGACACAAACAATGAGCTGCATTTGAAATGCCGCACAATGGCGGCATTTCAAATGTCGCTCTGTTGTTTGCGTACTACATGGCAACAGAATGCCAATAGCCAATATACAAACATATACACTATACTACATTCACTACCATTCACTTCCATTCACAACAAAAACAATACTACATTCATTACCATTCACGACGAAAGACGATACTACAATCACAACTACATTCACATAGAATAACAGTACAACAATCAAAATTAGTTTTCAACCCAATATCCGATACAAACACATATAAACACTACGATCAACACCAAAGACAATCCACTGTGCACTAGCCTCTCAAATTTCTTAGTTCGCGAGGAGTTTTCTTTTTTGATTTTCTTGGCTTGAGCATGAATTCCTCCTCTATAGGTGAAACTTCTTCACTGCCCTCCTCTTGTGTCCATCCCATAAGGGGTTGAGAAGGCCTAGCCGGATGTGTATGTTGGGAACTTATCGCCCCGGAGCTTTCGTCCACACCTTTCTTCCTTCTTTGATACTCTGTCTTCGGTTTGCGGGCCGGTAGGGCTGATGCAATGTCCTCAAATGGTGCAGGAGGGGAAATTTTCCTCAATATGTGGTGGCACAGCAAGAGGAGGAGGCGGGATTAGTCTTGACATCTTGTTCTTCGACAAACAAGATCGTTGAATTTTTTGAGAGAGAAGCATTTCGCCTTGCGTTTTTCAGGAACCTCCTCTTCAAGCTCATCAACTATGCCCAACATATGATACATACCATCCGCCTGCATATAACATAAACCATTATTGATTTTACAACTACTTTAAAAGTTGTCAATTTAAATACGTGCCACATTCCGTTCGAGTGGAGCTCTTGGAGTGTAAGGAGGAACCTCTTGCTCGGGCACTTCCTCTCGTCTTCTTAGCACATAACGTCGAGTGATATTCCAATACCAACTATTATACTCCTCATCAGTCAGCGTGATCTCATGCTCATCTTCCCCAGCTAGGAAATGGTTATTCCATAACTTTATCATCGTTTCAAACTCATCTTCACCATATGGAAGTGTATAATATGGAGCAGGATACGGTAAGTGTTGACGAAGACCAAACTGCCTCAAGACTCTATCTGGGAGATGGTATGCTAGTCGCTAGATCCCTAAAGCAAAATATCATAAGTCTTGCCTGCCATAACGACCTATCCACTATGCAAATAGCCAAAAGAGCATCAAGCTCTGCCTTAGTGTATGGAGTCCACGTGACAGCGTTATAGTCCAAGACATCAAACTCATTATGGTAGAATGCTAAATTCCATCTGGGCGTCATTTTGGTATTCTTCGGTCTAATCCACCTATAATAGAAAAAAATTATACAAAGATATTCAAACCGTATAAGTTGATACAACCATACAACCAACAATATTTTACCTAGATCCGTATGGTTTTGAATTTTCGATTATTTGCCTCTTCATAGATATATGATCGATCGGAAGATGAGTCCATGACCATAGCCGCAAGAGTGTAACTTATATTTAATTACTGTTTATGACATTCACAAATTTGCATTAAAGAATACCTTTGTCTATACCTGAACTAGAGTCATACAGCCTCCGGCAGACTGTTGTTGTACCAACGCCACACTCGTAAGCTCTGTATAAGTGAAAGCTGGCACTTGCACTGCCCTATGAATATTGCCGACAAGAATCAAAGTCTTCTAACAACGTGAGCCATTAAAGGGCCACTCTAGTCTTCGATCGATCGCAAAATAGACGTTGCATGATAATGTGCAACATAATAGCGTGGGCGTGCTGGGCTATCTGAACTGGAGAGGCACGACGGGGAATATCATCGGTCAACTGCTCCCTAAACCATGTGGCCACTATCGACTCATTTCCACATCTCACGTCTTCTGGAGGAGACAAGCCAAGAAATGGCTTATACAAATCCATATAATTGCATGGGAAATTCGGTTTTAGGATGGGATCCCCCTTTATCGGCAATCCGAGCAACACAACTACATCTTTCAATGTGATGGTCATCTCGTCTACTCTGAAATGAAATGTAGACATCTCAGGTCTCCATCTATCGATCAACGCCGTCAGAAGATTACAATCGCCCTGTGTGTATCCCAACTTATTAATAACACTGAATCCAGCTCTGTCTAAAGTTCCAATGCACCAAGATGCGCTGACGTGACAAGCTTTAAGGTCGTAGAATGGTCAATGAAGCCGTCCGGCTCAACCGCCTGTCGAAAATTAACACCAAATGCAAGCTATTATGATATTTTCTAACACTTTGCAAAATGCAAGACAAATTATATCAACATGTACCTCCATCAAATCGTTGTTGCTTGTGTGGTGTTGAGATTGTAAGTAAAGCATACTATCATCAATCGGTCCGGGTGCCATTTCTTTGTATTCTACCACAATAACATAATCAAATCAAATTTATACCCTAATCAATCTTTATATACATTCAAAAACCAATTAAACATTTGTTCTACGCGCACAATCTACTTCGTTGTAGTATATAAAAAAAGATTTACACCTATAAAACAATTTTTTTTTCCAAACCCTAGCTTCATAAAATCAAAACTAGAGAAAATATTGGAAGATTACAAACCTATTGAAGGTGCTTGAGAGGATGAGGAAGCCATTCTTCAATTTCTAGCTTGATTTAACGAGTTTTTTTAGTCAAAATATGGATTTTTGGTTATTTGAGGGGTTGGGTTCGGAGTTTTTTTTAACCTTTTAGAGTAAGGGGTAAATGGATGAAGGGGCTGAGTTAAATAGTAAGGACAAAACATGGTTGCATTTAGGATGCCACAAATTGGCGACATCCAAAATCCACATACTGGCGGCATCCCAAATGCCGCCAGTATGTTTTAGCAATAATACGTCTACTAAAATGACATTTCAAATGCCGCCAGTACACGCAGAGGCTTATGTGGTAAAAAGTGGTCTCGTTTTGTAAATAGTTTTGAAGTTAGCCTATTTTTATAATTAGTTCGAGAATTTGTCATAAATGAAAAAATTATCCTTATTAATATACAAGACTACATTATCTATTGTCCAATCATCTTCGCATCTCTTCTCTCCTTTCTTTTTAGTCTTCTCTCTCCTCTATTACCTTTTCCTCCTCATCTCGCACCCATGCGACATCCTTTTTTTAAGAAATAACTCAATCATGGGATCTCCAATTATTGTTTGCCACCTTCCTATTCATCTTGCTCTACATCTCATTCCCCTTTGACAACTCATTCTGTATCTAATTAAAAGCTTCAAGTGATGTCGCAAGTGTCAGATCTCAAGCTTGAGCTTGCATTAGGATTTCGTACACATCTGATTTTGGAAATCAACAGATGTCAAAGTTAATGATGTCAAAGAACTAAAGATTATCATTTCGAAGATTATCAAAAGTCATGTCGAAGTTTAAAGGCTTCAGACCCCATGTCAAAGCTAAGAGCTTCAAGCTGAAGTTAAGTTATTCATGTCTAAGGCTTATTGCTGAAGTTAAGGACTTCATGTCGAAGGCTTCATGTCGAAGGCTTCATGCCAAAGTTAAGGAATTCATGTCAAAGTTAGTGATTTTAGAAGATAGCAGATTTCAAATATCTAGGTTTCATTTTAAAGGTCTGGGTTTCATTGCAAAAATACGAGTTTTTTAAGTATATGGCTTTGGATATGGGTGGTTTCGGATGGAAGCACGTGGTCGAAATTCAAAGCTTCAAGTCGAAGCTCAGAATTTCATGTTGAAGTTCATGACTCCTTGTTGAAGTTAATGGGTTCATTTCGAAGATTACGAGATTTCGAAAGCTAATGGTTTCAAAATTAAAGTTTTCAAAAGTTTACAGTAAGAGTTTCGAAGTTAAAGGTTTTAAAATATTCAATTTATATATAAAAGCTTTAAAGGTGAAGATTTCAAATTGCTTGCATGGTTTTGAATCTATAAAGTTTAATATGTATTAATTTAAATATGAAAGTTTATATATATATATATATATATATTTGAATTTCAAAAATATAAAATTTTGTATATGTTTAAGTTTCGAGAATACAAAGTTTTATATGTATATAGCTTCTTGTATATATGAGTTTCAGATGCATAAAATTTAAATGAGTGTATGGCTTTGAATATGTATAAAGTATCAAAAGTAAATGGTTTTAAATATATATAACGTTTCATACATATATGGAGTTAAAAGAATAAATTTTAAATACGCACCAGGTTTTGTAAATATAAAGTTTCATATGTATCGTATTGTAAATATAGAAGTTTCATATAGGTTGATTTGGTAAAACATAAGATTTCAAAGAATAAATGTTTTGAGTATATTGGCTTTAGCTGTATATATGCAGTTACTAATACACATAGTTTCAAATATATGGAGTTTCATATATATATATATATATATATATATATATATATATGGATAATTTTTTAATTTTGGCCAAATTTTCGAACTAGTTACAAATATAGGCTAACTGCAAAACTATTTACAAAACTAGGCCAGCTTCTGCCACATCAGCCTCCACGTCCACCAGTACACGTTTTATTGCTAAAACATACTGGCGGCATTTGGGATGCCTCTAGTATACGACATTTTAGATGCCGCCCATATTCTACTGCTTTTTAAGGCAACCACCAATATCATTTGTGGCTTCACCCCTAAATTTTCAGATCTATAAAAACCTAAAAACCAAAATCGCTAAGATATTTCCAAAGTGTAATTAAATCGCGTTCGAAAGTAGCTTTAGCCGAGGAGCAACACCTAATTCTACCTCTTGAACAATTTCGGTATGTTATTTGCAAGCCCTAGTTCATTATTTTTTTGTTATCATTTGTTGTTTGGTATTTTATGGAAGCAGTTAACAAGTTGATTAATTGAAATGTAGAATGGCTCCCAAATGTGTACTAATGATTTGTTATTTTGATGGTGAACTGGTTATTGACGAACTTAATTGTGGGAAATATGTGGGTGGGTCGTGTAAACCAGCAAAAGTATTGAAAGGTTGTAATTTGGCAGAGTTAAAAGAATCGATTTATAAAGCGACCAAGATAAAATCTGATGAATTTAACATAGAGTTAGTGTGTAACTGGACGATGGATTAAGGATCGAAAGCCATTAAAATAGCCAATGATGATGATGTGGAGCTAATGTTTTCAGCGACATCGAAATCAATAGAGCTGTTTGTTGGAAAAAATAGGTTGTTGCAAGAAGAGGAACCTGTACGAGAACAAGTAGTTAATAGTGTAATTGAGGACCATCGAAGAATGGTTGAGGCAGTAAGTATCAATCGTGGAACTGCATCTCCGAGATTTAGTAATCCACCTATGACAGAACAACAAGCCCTATATGGATATCCGCCGTGTATGAGTTATCAACAAGGCGTTCATTATACCTATCCATATCCAAATCATGACAGCTTTACACATTTGCTCGGATGGTGAAACATTTATCCATTAATTTTATGTCGTATTACATTGTTAGTTGTGTAATAGTTAAAAGTTTTGTCGTTGTATATGCAGTTATCTTCCTTTGTTGACCAACACCGCCAAGTACTGTCGGACCTTCAAACTGTCATATGTCTCCTTATATGTATCCAACTCGATCTGATTTATATGATCTAAGTCAAAGGTATTTGTTAGGAATAAGTTAACTTTGTTAGCTAGTATTTCTGGTACAGGTTTTAAATTAGTACTTATATGTGAATTGCAGATTTCCCACACATGATATTGCTACACAATCTAATGCCGAAGGGGAGAATGTAAACATAACCACAAACAAAGCAGATGTTGATATTGAACTGGACGTGGATAAAGGTGAAGATGTCCATGATGAACCCACTGTAAATAGTATGGATGTAATGAATATGGCATAGAATGACGTGTCATGGATCGGTAGTATGCAAGTGAACAATGATGCTATGAACTATGATTTTGCCGTTGAAGACAATATTCCCGAAGACAGTGATGAGGTGGAAATTGAAGTACCTTTGGATGATGATTTGTGCAATGCATAAATAACGGCTAGGTCTATTGTTGCAAATCTTGAGTTCAACAATGAGTTATTTTCAACCGTAAGCGTTCAGAATGGATTCAAAATTGGTATGATTATCGAGACGAACGCTAAATTGTTACAAAAGTTGAGCAAATGGTCAATTTTACATGCCGTTTCTTTTAAAGAAATAAAATAAAATAAAACCAAATACACCACCGTTTGTAATATAAATGTCAACTATCCATGGAGAATTCATGCTATTGTGTCTAAAAAATCAGAGCAGAACATGTGGATTATAAGGAAATATCCTAGCGATCACAACTGTGTTAACCCAATGGTGAACTCCACTCACAGGCAAGTGACTTCTAATTTTGTAGTGTCAAAGATCTTACCTTTCGTGAAAGCCGATCTAAACATAACAGCCGGGACGGTGTAAGTTTTGATGGAAGAACAGTTGTTCGTGAAAGTTAGTTATATGAAGGCTTGGAGAGCTTTGAGTAAGGCGGTGAAAGGATTTATGGAGGTTGGGTAGAGTCATATACCACTCTAAGACAATATTTTGCTGAAATTGCTAGAATGAACCCGGGAAGAGTTGGACACGTTACTACGGATGAATATGGAGTGTTTGATCTAGCTTTTTAGGCCTTTGGCCTTTGTATCGAAGGATTTATTCATTGTCGTCCGCTGTTATGTATTGACGGGACACATTTGTACGGGAAATACAAAGAGACATTACTTGTAGCCACTGTTGTTGATGTGGATGATCACCTATACCTTTTAGCGTATGCAATTGTAGAGTCGGAATCCAGTGATAGTTGGGGGTGGTTTTTTGCCTACATGCGGTGGTTCATTCGTAATGTTAACAATCGAAGAATTACCTTCATTTCGGATCGAACGAAAGGAATACCATCATCATTGGAAATGAAATCGGGTTTGCCTCATAAACACCGCTTCTGTGCTAGACATCTGAAGGCCAATTTTCAAGCTGCAGGATTTAGAGAAAAACGATTAACTGGTCTTTTTTATGCTGCAGCATGTGCTGCGGAGGAAGCCGAGTACAACAAAATCCGTGAAGAAATTAAAACTATAAGCATTAGGGCTCACAATTGGGTAAAAAGAAGTTTGGGAAGGAAAGATGAAAATTGAACATTGTGTAAAGATGACGGCGGTCGATTTCATGTCACGAGCACTAACTGCGCAGAAAGTTTCAGCGGCGTACTTAAAGAAGCTCGGTCTTTACCTGTCAAAGCTTTGGTTGTACGCACCCTTTTTAGGTCAGTTGATTATTTTTATCAACGAAGAGAAGCGGCACGAAAATTGACCACCCGTCTTACTCCGGAGTAGGAAGCCAAGATTGACGATAGAGCTAATGAAGCAAGGCATACAAGAATAATTCTCTTTAGTCAAACTGAGTGGTAAGTTGTGCACTATTTTGGTGACGAATTCAAAGTGCTAATCACCGGTAACATTTGCCCTTGTACGTGCAACATAGCTCTTTTAGAGCACTTACCTTGTATGCATGTTATGGCCGCTTGCTCAGCGGTTTCCAATGGAGATAATAGAGCCCATCATGACTTCGCTTCAGCATGGTATTCTGCCAAGAAATACTTGGCCACTTACACCCCTAAGTTTCATTTTGTCCACGATAAACGCTATTGGAGTTTAAGCGACAATCAGTTGGTCCTACCTCCTGTAGCTAAAAAGCAATCAGGACGTCCATGTTCTACTAAAATTAAAGGTACAATGGACGAGATGAAGACTCCTAAAGGAAACAGGTGCAACAAATATGATGTTCTAGGTCATAAGAAAAATCGTTGCACTACGACAACTTAATGTTTTCATTTTAGTTTGGTTGTAATTTTAGATCAAACACATTTGAATATATTCGAGAATAATTTTTTATGTTATCTAATTTCGTAACTTGAGTTCACTATTAACAGTTTTTGTTGGATAAAATCGTTGTTTATTGGAATGAAATAAAGTTGCTGGCTAAGCGCTAGTTAAAGAACAGAGTGGCATTTGAAGTGCCGCCCTTCCCTGCGGCATTTCAAATACTGCCAACGGTTTTATAACTGATGGCATTTGAAATGCCGCAGATGGGGCAGCATTTCAAATGCCGCTCTGCTGTTTCACTACTACAAAATAACAACAGCAGCCTAATTCGGCAAGCATATACCAACAAAGTTCAGTACATTAGCGAAAATACTAGTATATATAGTTTGAACGTGTATAAATTATTTCGAATAACATTATAGCATAACTTCGAACATCATAATACAACAAGATTCGAATATCATTACGTTACATTTCACTTTTTCTTCAATGATCTACATGGCCATAACACCGAATACTTGTATCCATAGACCAACAATTTGTTTGCATATTCAAGATTCAACTTCTCCAAACGACTATTCTATACTTGCATCTCTAAAGCGTATTCAACCCCCCTAGGGCACATTTCAGGATCAAGCCACTCAAAAAATTTGCAGCAGTCAACTTGATGAGGTTGGATCTTATGACCGTTATACCCAGCGTAGCGGTAGAAATGATGATGTGCACGTAAATGTGCATATTTTTACCACCATATTTAATCTAATTAAAATAAATAAATGATCATATTATGTATTTTAACTTGTTTGAACCAAAATTCAATTTATTTTCAAATCGTCATATATTCATCTCCATATAAGAGCAAAACGGTCATTTTTGTGCATAAATTAATTTGTGAAAATTTACTTGGAATTTTCTATGTTGTTTTGTAGGAATTTGACTTCATATACAAGTGGTTTCATGAAGATATATGCATGCGCAAGAGTGAATACAAAGGAATGGAGATGAAAATAATTCATTTCATGAAACATGGAGGACCCCACCTACCCACTTACCATGATGTACACTTAGGAGCTAATGCTTATGCTAATGGAAATTAAAGCTACATGTACATTTAAGTGGGGGATTAAGCCATGCTAATGATTACTTGATGGCCACACTACCTCAAGGGTAATTTAGGTAGTTTCCAAAGAAGTGGATTAGGAATTCATACATGTATAAATACCCCTTATGTTCATGTAATAAGCTCTCTTCTCTTAGTCTCCTCTTATGCTCTCTTCTCTTAGTTAGTTTAGATCAAAAATAAAATGAGAGCTTTCTTTCTTTTCATGACTACTTAGTCATTTCTTTTATGTAATTTTTTCTTTCAATTCTAATTTAAGTATTTTCTTGTTTATTTACTTTCATGTTAGTAGTGTAGACCTTCTTTTATTTTATGCAAGTAGAATAGCTCTTCCTTTACTTTGCTTTCATTTTCTTATTTTTTTGTGTTTCATGTTGCATGCTACTTGTGTTGATATGATAACACAAATGAGAGGCTAAACCCTTCAATTTAGGGGTAATGAAGCTCTCTAATTATGTAGCTTCAACATTTTGATAATTATTGCTCTCTTTTTGTGCTTAATGGAAGAATGAATGTTGATGTGATTTATTTTTTCATGTTGAATTTGATAGTTTATGTTGTTCATAACAAATAGGTTATGCTTAAACAATCACAAACAAAAATTACTTCTTCATTTACATATGATTATGGTAATGAAGTGATTTTAAAATCAAAATTTGATGGTCTATATTTCTAATCAATAGTTAATAGGTCATGCTTAAAATAGATTTTATTTTCAACTTATTGTCATTTTTCATGAGAATTACTAAGTGGTTTAAGGGGTGTGTTATAGTTTGATGTCTTATGTTGAGCTAATTAATAACACAAATAGGTCATACTTTTGATAAACGCATCATTTAAACTCACTTATGACCAAAAAAGAGAGGTCATAATTTCATTTTGTTGAACTATGCGATCTAAAGAGTGGATTTATCTCTAAATTGTCATTTTATTCTCATAGTTTTCAATTCACATTTGTAGTGATAGCTTTTTACAATTTTCAGTAGTTAAAACAATCGCTCGACTTTGGTTAATTTGATTGAATAGAGATTTAGAATCAACAATTCCCTGTGGATCGACCCGTACTCGCCACGTACTAACAATTGTACACCGTGCGCTCGCGGTTAAATTTTATTATAAATTCGTTCGAGGTATTTCTAAACCGATAGAATTTCCATCGACGAACAAGTTTTTGACGCCGTTGTCGGGGAATAGTTTTGATTTTGATTTTCTATTCTTCGAATTATTTTTCGTTTCATTTTAGTGTGTTTTCATTTTGTGTGTGTTTGCATTTAAAAAAGAAAAGAAAAAAAATTGCGTGTTGTGTGATTTTCGTGGTTATTCTATTTGTGTGATTGTTGCTTTTCTATTGTCATTTGCATATTATAAAAAATACTCCAAATTGCATTTTCTATTCATTTGTCACTCTCTATTGTGCATTGTATTACTGTTCTCTGTTTTCAAGTGCTGCTTCATTGTGTTTCATTTCATTTTGTGCTAACAACCTTCAGTTGCTGTTTTCATTCTGTTCATTTGATTTGTGTGAATTTCATTCTGTTTTTATTTAAAAAAAGTGCATTTGCATCGCATTTTCTATTTCCAGTTTCTGTCACATTACCATTTGCAATTTTCATTTACATTTCACTGTGCATATCATCTTCTGTTTTTTTTACATTTTCAATTGTGCATTTCACAACATTACTTGCAAATCACAAAGCAACCTCCTCAGCCAAGCATTAACCACCTCTACACACAATCACCCTGCCACATCTCCAAACAACCCAGTCACCTTCTTCTTTGCATCACTGCCTAGCCTCCGTTCATTCCTCTAGCATCACCAAACAATCACCCATCAGCCTCTAGCATCAGAGAATTCCAGACATCAGACTCACCTTTGAACTGCCTGAACCCACTTCATCCACCTACCGTTGCATTTAACCAGTTCTACACTCCACTTCTGTCTATTTCTCACATAATTATTCTCACTTCTGACTACTGAAACCACCATCAAAGCATCTGCCGTTCACCATCTTCCTGCCTATAGCACTTTAAACTCTTGCTGCCCAACACTTATCTCCACTATCTTCATTCACTACCCTATCGACAGCAGCACTCCACCTCTCTACCACCTTGACCATCTTCATTCTACACCCCATCACCTTGACAAACCGCACTGTGGCACTGTGTCAGACTTCAACTCGCCTACAATTGTGCACTGCAACCATCTCAAAAACTTATCAATACTGTGCAACCATCTCAAAAACTTCCAACTTCAATAACTCAAATCACCACCTCTTCCAGTTGATCTTCCACCCCACTGCCTTGCTTGCCTCACCAAACCACATCAACCACTACAGCAAATTCACATAAAAAGACTGTCAACTTGCAACTACTTGCCTTATCAAAAAAAGAGAGGAGGAGAACTGGAACCAACATCTGACCACTGTCTGTTCCATCAACAGCCGCGACCGCCTCAGAAGCAACCCCAATTCACTGCCATACAGACATTGACATCGCAACCTCAACCTTGCTTCATCTCTGCCCTCCACAGCACACCAACATCACCGTACTCGACTGCCTCATCACTTCTGCCAACAATACTCGAAGCCAGTAACCACTGTATTCCTCCGACAATCAAACTCATCGAACCACCTCCAGTACAACTCAACCACCCCCGGCATCAGCGACAACGACCTTTATCTCATCCATATCAACTCACAACATAGTTCAATTGCATCACTGCCAAATACACCATTCAACTACATATCAATTCACTCAACAGCAATAAACCAAACATACCAACAATCCAATCACACTGTGTACCATCTATACATAATCAAAACCCATATTCTAACCACAAAAGCCACTGGCCACCGCTACACTCAAAACCCACTACGAACTGTAAACCAAACTCCTCAACCAAACCACATTCAAACTTCTTCCGACTGCACACACTGCTAGAAACCATCTCCACCACTGCCCCATACCAAAAACATTTGTAGTTGCATTCCAAAACCTTACTGCAGTTTACACCTCCAACCACGTCAATTCGCCCTTCACGCAACCACCTCAATTCATATTCACGTCAAATCCAAATACATTATCTTCTATTTTCATTCATATTCACACAACCTCCTCAATTCTCCCTTCACGCAATTGCAAATCCATAAAACTCAATTCAAAACCAAATCGCAGAAACGCAAAAGAAAAAAAAAGGTTCTTACTTTGATTTTTGGCTTTAGAAAGCAATCCAAATAGCAAAATTGACCTCGAATTCGACTCACAGTCACCTCAGCAATCTCCAATCGCGACCACACGCCTTATCATCCCAAATCGAGCCACAAACAATGAATTACCCACTTTATCGCGTACGAGCAACCCAAACCCGAACGACATAAATGAAATACCTTCAATTTTTGAATTTTTCAAAGAACTGTAATTTACAGTTTTCGATTCTCATAAAAAGAGGCGGTCACGGTTTGTAATTAAAAGTGTGATGAGAGGGATAGAGGTATATAATTCTGTTGGGATTTATTAATCGGGTCGGGTATGATACCCAATTCTTGTGTTGTGTGAGTGATTAGTTAATTCGGGTGTTGTTATTTTAAGTTGGGTTAGGTTTTCATATGTTTTTGCTTTTTGGTCTATTTAATTTAGTTTGCCTTTTGTTTACTTTGGGTTACTCTCTTCAAATAATAATAAATAAAAAATCTTTTTAGTTTTGCAAATTAATCATTTTTATTTTATTTTGGTTTCAAAAACAAAAAAACAAAACGAGTTTGAATTTGTCTTGGTTTTATTTTCTTTTGATTTTCCCTTGTTTTAATTCGTACAAAAAAATATATTGTATATATCTTGTTTTTATTTCAGGTTGCCAAAGCAGAATTTCAAAAGAAGAAGAACTGCTGTCAAAAATAAATTGCTTGCTATAAAAATTTTGCTGCTTTTATATAGCCCTCATCTATTGTTTTTATTTGCCTTGCATTGTTGTTTGCTTGCATCTGCATAAAAAAATTTCAAAAATGAAAAAGAAAACCCATTCTAGTTGCATTGTTAATACACGTTTAATTTTTGCTTTGCATTTCATCTTAGGATTTGTTTAATAAAGACAGTTAGACATTGATAACACTTAATTGTATATTGACAATTTGTCCTCTTTCGACAATTTAATTTCTTGGTGTCTAGGCTACGGCAGAGCAATAATCAGTTATAAATATTACGGTGATTCGTAAATATTATACTGAATTGTTTCTCTGAAGTTACTTAAACCTTCGACTGCATTGCTACGGTGATTCGTGGTGCACCGATAAATCATGTCCGTTACCTGGCTGAGAACTATTTTGTTGATCTAATACAAAGTGTGATTATACAATTTTGGGTTAGGATAAATCATTTGTAATTAAACCCTTGCATTTATTTAGTTGCATTAGTTCATGCATATGTAAAAAAAAATTCCAAAATCCATAGCTAAAAAAATAATTGTAAATATTCCTTTTTCCTTTGAAATTTTTAAATCCTTTTCCTTTGAATTTTTTTTTATCAAAACCAAAAATCCAAAAAAAAAATTACTTCGTTTTTTTAGAAAATCAAAAATCCAAAAAATATAAAATCTTTTCAAAAAAGAAAAAAATTGAAAATCCAAAAACAAAACTAAAAAAATCAATTTTCCCTTTGTTGAAAGATAAATTCTTTTTGTAAATATTTTTCCTTTATAAAAAAACCAAAAAAATTCTTGAAAATGTCCGAATTTCCATATTCATTTGAATTTTACAATAGTTGTGAAAATCAATATAATCCATATGATTTTACTCCAAATTCATATGGATATTTTAACGACAACTATTCTATAAACAAATCGACTTTTGAACAACAAAGTTTTCAAAGCAATGACCAACCCTCGACTCTTGAAAATAGCATTTCATCTTTACTTGAACTCTCTACACAACAAAATCAAAGTATAAATGATTTATGTAATAACTTGAGTCAAGGATTTCAAATTTTGAATTCAATTCAAATTTCAAATGATTTCGATTATAACTCAGGCCAATACATCTTCGAACTCCAAAACCAATTTCAAAATGGAAATGTGAATCACTTTTCAAATAATTGTGGCAATAGGAATAATCTCGACTATGATGCGAGTAAAAAAATTTGTTCTCAACACGTCCAAATCGAAAATTCTCAAGTCAATAATTATAAGTTGGATTTTGTTGAACAAATGAACGAAATTTACGATGATCACACGGATTTGTTGATTGAAACATACAAAAAATTACATGAACAACAAAATCAAATCCCAAAGTGTGATGAGTCAAATAGTAATCCATCTTTTACCATAATTGATGATTTTCAAACAACAACTTTTGAAACTGAAAATGATGATCTTGATGAAGTTGTTGAAAACACGGTAATTGAGTTGGATTTCAATTCTTTTGAGGGTGAGAAACTCGATTTAAATTTCGATCTTCCTTTTCCCGATTTCAAAAATTTGAATACAACAACTTTGGATTTTGAAAATGATATACGAAATGAGGTTGTTGATAATCCAACAAAGGAAGAAGAATTTAACGAACACGATTTCTTTGGACTTTTCGAAAACGAGTTGTTAAATTTCAAAGGGGAAAATTTAAATCACCATTTTGATTTTAAAATCAATAGTTTTGAAGAATTCGACAATGATGAGCTTGAATTTCAATTTGGTGAAAATATACTTGAATTTCAATCAATTGTTTTATCAACCCCGAAAATCATCGAAAATAAAAGAACTCATATGGTTTTCAATAAAACGACATTCATTTTTCCAAATCAACATTCAACTTTGAAATCTTTTACGGTTTGGCTTAAGCCGTGTCTCGCACACTTGACGAGACAAATGAATCGGTTTTTGGAAGACGGTTCATTTACTCTTTAACAACATATTTTTTGATGTCTTGTAAATAATCTTCTTTTCATTTTCATTTAAATAAAGGCCATGGTTTTATTTTCCTCCTTTTACTTGGGTTGACTGTGGGGACACAGTCAAAATCAAGTGTAAGTGGGGGGGGAGATTCATCATCATTTTCGATTTTTCATGGTTTATTTATTTTTATTTTCTTTTTAAAATTAAAAAAAATCTCAAAAAAAAAACAAAAAAAGCAATTTTTTTTAAAGCATTTTGATTTATTTTTGAAAGAAACACTATAAGATAAATATACGGGTTTGGTTAATTAAATTGAAATTTTTGAAAAATTTATTTGTCTTAACAAAAATAAAAACGAAGTTTGATTACAAATAACGATGGTTTAACTAGTATATAGGAAGATTCATACGTGTTAATTATGAAATATCCTAATTGAAAATCTTTGTTTTAAAAGGCGGTGAATTCAAATAAAAGGATATAACATTTTTTTGTCTTCTAAGTTAAATGGTGCTAAGATGATCTTGCAAAACTCTCTCTTAAAAAAAACATAAAAAAATGAATATTTCTTGCAAATGACGTCCAACATTCCTCTCGTTTCTACAAACAACTACGTTACAGTCATCTCCATAGTAACAAAGTAAACGCGGAGGTTGCGCGCTTGAACTAACACGATTGATTGTTGCTCCATTCTTTCATTCGCGACATCTCCTTGTGATGTTTCACTATCCACAACCGGGGGCACTTCTTCAACTTATGTCTCCGGCATAAAATCCACATCAAGGTTGGTGCCACTTGAGATCCCTTTACTTTTCTTTTGTTCAAATTCATCGTAAATCTTCATCATTGTTTCATCATCAATCTCCCAATTGTCCATTATCAATCAATAGATATAAGCAAAGTATACAACAAAAAAATAGAAAGTTTGAATTTTGTTTGATGAGTTTTGGGATTACAAAGTCGGAGAAATTAAAATTTAAAACTAGAATTGAAGGAGATTAGTATTATACTTACCTTACAGACGCCTTGTTGAAATAAATTACAATTTGTGATAAATTGAAAATGGACAGAAATAAAAAAATTTTGGGTTTTGCTGAAAGAGTTTTGGCAAAGTTAGGGTGGGGTAAGTAGGACTAACTTTAGAAGTAAGGACAACAAACAACAGGGTGGCATTTGAAATGTCGGCTGCTTGCAGCATTTCAAATGACGCATGATGGTGGCATTTCAAATGCCGCCCTATAACCCAAACAATGGGCGACATTTGAAATGCCGCACATTGGCGGCATTTTAAATGTCGCTCTGTTCTTTGCCCACTGCATGGCAACAGAATGCCAATAGCCAATATACAAACTTATACACGATACTACATTCACTCCCATTCACAACAAAAAATACTACATTCATATCCATTCACAACAAAAAACAATACTACAATCATAACTACATTCACATCGAAAAACACTACTACATTCAAAATTAGTTTTCAACCCAATATCCGATACAAACATATAAACACTACGATCAACACCAATGACAATCCACAGTGCATTAGCCTCTCAAATTTCACAGTTTGCGAGGAGTTTTCTTTTTTGGTTTTCTTGGCTTGAGCATGAATTCCTCCTCTACATCCGATACTTCTTCACTGCCCTCCTATTGTGTCCCTTCCATAGGGGGTTGAGACGGCCCAACCGGACGTGTACGTTGGGAAGTTATCGCCCCGAAGCTTTCGCCCACACCTGTCTTCCTTCTTTGATACTTTCTCTTCGGTTCGGGGGCCGGTGGGGCTGATGCAACGTCCTTAAATGATGCGGGAGGGGCAATTTCTTCAATAAGTGGTGGCACGACGGGAGGTGGAGGAGGCGAAGGCGGGATTGGTCTGGACATCTTGTTCTTCGACAAACAAGATCGTATAATTTGTTCGGGAGAGAAGCATTTCGCCTTACTTTTTTCAGGCTCCTCCTCCACAAGTTCATCAACTATGTCCAACATACGATACATACCATCCACCTGCTTATAACATAAACCATTATTGATTTTACAACTACCTTAAAAGTTGTCAATTTAAATATGTACCACATTCCGTTCAAGTCGGAGTTCTTGGAGTGTAAGGAGCAACCTCTTGCTCAAGCACCTCCTCTCGTCTTCTTAACACATAATGCCGAGTGATATTCCAATACCAACTATTATACTCATCATCAGTCAGCGTGATCTCATGATCATCTTCCCTAGCTAGGAAACGGTTATTCCATAACTCTGTCATCGTTTCAAACTCATCTTCACCGTATGGAAGAGTGTAATATGGAGTAGGATACAGTAAGTGCCGGCGAAGACCATTTGCCTCATGACGCTATCTGGGAGATGGTATGCTAGATCCCCAAAGAAAAATATCATCAGTTTTGCCCGCCATAATGGCCTGTCCACTGTGCAAATAGCCGGAAGAGCATCAAGCTCTGCCTCAGTGTATGGAGTCTACGTGACTGCGTTATAGTCCAAGACATCAAACTCATTCCGGTAGAATGCTAAATTCCATCTGGCGGTCATTTTGGTATTTTTCGGTCCAATCCACCTATAATAGCAAAAAATTATACAAACTATTAAAACTATATAAGGTTATACAACCATACAACCAACAATATTTTACCTCGATCCATCTGGTTTCAAATTGTCGATTATATGCCTCTTCATAGATATACCACCGACCGAAAGATAAGTCCATGACCATAACTGCAAGAGTGTAACTTGTATTTAAGTAATGTTTACGACATTCACAAATATGCATTAAAGAAATCTATATCCGTACTTGAACTAGAGTCATACAGCCTCCGACGGACCGTTGTTGTACCAACGCCACTCTCGTAAGCTATGTATAAGTGAAAGCTAGTACCGCACTGCTCCATGAATATTGCCGACAAGAATCAAAGTCTTCTAATAGTAGGAGCCATTGAAGGGCCATTCTAGTCTTCGATCGATTACAGAATAGACGTTGGGTGATGATGTGCAACATAATAGTGTGGGCACGCTGGGCTATCTGCACTGGAGAGGCACGACGGGGAATATCACCGGCCAACTGCTCACTAAACCATGTGACCACTATCGACTCATTTTCCCATCTCACGTCTTTTGTAGGAGACAGACTTGGGAAATTCGGTTTTAGAATGGGATCCTCGTTTATCGGCAAACTGAGCAAAACAACTACATCTTTCAATGTGATGGTCATCTCACCCACTCTGAGATGAAATGTAGACTTCTTCGGTCTCCATCTATCGACCAACGCTGTCAGAAGATTTCGATCGAACTGTGTATATCCCAACTTATGAATAACGCTGAATCCAGCCTTTTCTAAAAGTTCGAACACACCAGGATGCGCTGATGTGACAAGCTTTAAGGTCGAAGAATGGTCAATGAAGCCTTCCGGCTCAACCGCCTGTCGAAAATTAACACCAAATGCAAGCTATTATGCTATTTGCTAACACTTTGCAATATGCAAGACAAATTATATCAACATGTACCTCCACCAAATCATTGTTGCTTGTGCGGTGTTGAGCTTATAGGTAAAGCACGCTATCATCAATCGGTTCGGGTGCCATTTCTTCATATTCTACCACAATAACATAACCAAATCAAATTTATACCCTACACAATCTTTATATACATTCAAAAACCAATTAAACATTTGTTCTACTCGCACAATCTACTTCGTTGTAGTATACAAACAAAGATTTACACCTATAAAACAAATTTTTTTCCAAACCCTAAATTCATGAAATCAGGATTAGAGAAACAATTGGAAGATTACAAACCTATAGGAGGTGCTTGAGAGGATGAGGAAGCCATTCTTTAATTTCTAGCTTGCTTTAACGATTTTTTTGTCAAAATATTGATTTTTTGTGATTTGGGGGGTTGGGTTCGAAATTTTTATCTTTGGGTTTTGAGAGTAGGGGTAAATGGTTGAAGGGGCTCTGTTAAACAGCAAGCACAAAACACGGCGGCATTTGGGATGTCGCACATTGGGCATCCAAAATGCCGCATATTGGCGGCATCTCAAATGCCGCCAGTATGTTTTAGCAATAAAACGTGTACTGGCGGCATTTCAAATGCCGCAAGTACACGTGGACGCTGATGTGGCAGAAATTAAGTGGTCTATTTTTGTAAATAGTTTTGCACTTAGCTTATTTTTGTAATTAGTTCAAGAATTTGGCCTAAATAAAAAAAATTATCCTATATATATATTTATGTGTGTGTATATTTATATGTTTATATATATATATATATGTTTATATATATATCTACGTGTGTCATTTTTGTATTTACCTAGGTTTCAAAAGTATAGAGCTTTAAATATATATGGTAGGTTTCAAAAATACTAAATTTTGGATACATGTAAGTATTAGGTTTTGAATATGAAAGGTTTCAAATGAATGCATGATTTTGAATACATGAAGTCTTATATATATATATATATATATATATATATATATATGTATATATATATATGTACAGGTTTTTGATCTTGAATATATATAAGGTTGTGAATGTTTACAGTTTCAAATTCATAGGTTCTGAGTCAATATAAATTTCAAATATTTGTCAGCTTTTGAATATAAAATTTCTCAAATATTCGAGTTTCATATATAAAGTGGTTTCGGGTATATGTGAGTATCATGTTTCATATATACGAAGATTTTCAAATATATATAAAGCTTTGTATATATATAAGCTTCTGGAAATATGTTAGCTTCAGATATTTATGTGAATTGCTTTTATAAGTGCAAGTTTTGAGCATATTTTGGGTATCATGGATATAAAAGTTTTGTACATGTTAGTTTCGTAGAAATTGATATCGAACTTTGGACTCGAAAATATGCAATTTCGTATAAAAGGATTTTCAATATGATTTTCCAAAATACAGATGTTTGGTTTTAAAAAAGTTTCGGAAGTATAAAAATATATATTATCAGGTTTTCCAGACTCATATCGTATTAGGTGATATCATTAAACATGCATGTCAACTGCAAATAGCAGTGGCATGGTAAAGATAAAGTAAACAGGGTTATAAATTCAAAAAAATAATAATAAGATTATATGGGAAATTTGGGTACAAAAGCTTCCTGTGCACATCAACCATGCCTTGTAGTACAAAATCACGTGCTCATTAGCTCATTATCAAATAGAAGAATAGGTTACTGAGATGATTACAATATACTACTAACTAGATTAACACGTAGTACATATATAAGTCGACTATGTAAATTTGAAATGCATTGCTAATATTTTTCATTGGAATATGCATGAAGCGTCGGCATTTTAAAAAACGATGGTGGTCTAAGAAATAAGAATGTAATGAGATCGAATAATACAAAGGAGCAGTATTATGTCAATATGAAGCAGTATTGTAAGCAAGCAGGCTGAATGAGAAGCCCAGGCCCAAAAAGACTTTATTTCTTTTCTAGTTACAGGTGTAACGTATATAAATACAGCACAAGATGTAAACTGTTGATAATTGTATTTGTTATTCTTTCTACTGAATAAAATTTTACAAACTCTTTCTTGGTATCAGAGCCACACTGTCTAACGGCAATCTTTCAAAAAAAGGAAGGAAAAGAAGGGGAGAAACTCATCATAATATATCATCACCATCTGAGTTTCTGATTCATATATGAAGTGCAGTACCTTGCCAGCACTGTGTCTGGCTGCATCAACACATTCAGATCGAACCTTAATGAAAAACAGCAAGAAATCAATCTACTCAAATCAAGAACCTCATCAAACAGATCACAATATCAAAAGAAATTGCCATCCAACAGAGATCATCAGATTATCATCATCCGATCAACAGAGATCATCAGACTATCATCACTTGATCTTGTGGTTGCAACATACCTGGTCCAATCACTCTGTTTCTCTGAAATTGAGATCTTGATCAAGATATAAACTGTTTCTTGCCAATTCATCATCTCTGTTTACCCAATCCTCCCATCTCTGCACCTTCTTGATATTAGCTTTCATCATGAGTAATGAATCCAACACCGCATCATCAGAGGACACAAATAATCCTCAGCAAAATTCAACAGCAGTTGAAAATCTCATCAAGACCATCATCAGCCCACAAAGTCAACTTGTAACCGTCCATCTGGACGAAGATAACTATCTATTATGGAGGCTTCAGGTTGAGACTGCGATTCAAGGCTATGGACTTGAAGGTTCCATTCTTGGCACCATTTCAATTCCACCAAAATTCACCACTGTACAGGAAAACAAAGCTGTTAGTAATAAAGAATACACAAAGTATCATAGGTAAGACAGACTGATCTGTTCTTGGTTAATGTCATCAATAAAAACCAAGTTATTGTCTCATGTAATAGGATGCAAGACTGCAAATGAATTATGGACAACAGTTGAAAAGGTGTTTAATACACAGTCTGCAGCTAAGGTTATGTATCACAAAAGACAACTTCAAAACACCAAGAAGGACAACTATACTATGAGAGAATATCCGTCGAAGATCAAAAACACATGTGATCTTATTGAAGCTGCAGATCATAAAGTTTCTGATTCAGAACAAATACTGATCATACTCAATGGTTTAAGTGATGAGTATGAATCAGTGGTCGCTGTGATAGCTTCTCAAAAAGTTATGCCATCTATAGATGATGTACACTCAATCTTGTTAGCACATGAAGCAAGAATTGACAATAAAAGACCACATGAATCAGATCTCTCTGTCAATTACACAGCCAATCAGAGAAATAAAGGTCAAATCAACAATAAAACTGAACAGGGAAGTCAAAGAGGTGTCTACACTAATAGATCAAGAGGAAGAGGAAGATGGCATAACACCAACAATAGGCCAAAATGTCAAATCTGTGAAAAGATAGGACACACAGTAGTGAAATGCTATTTCAGATACTCAAATCAAAACAACAACATTCAGAGAAGCAGTAGCCACAATGTCAATATAGCACAAACCAGAGACAGTCAAAGTGATAACAGCAACAAGAGTCAAAGTTCAAATGACATTGCCAGAGCAGAACACATTCAAGATGAATCATGGTGTAACAACCCAGGGTTTTATAGTAGTTAAATATCGTCAAATGACAATTTAATTCGTTTAGCAATTGCAATTGAAGTTTTTAAATTTGTGTTGAAATTCTTTTATAAATTGTTAAAAGGAATTGTGGGCTTTGAAATTGATTTGGCCCAAGTCTTTTCTTTGTTGCCATGATGTTATCTATACCTTTCCCCTTGTACTCGTTCACTCGTGAAAAACCCGTCCCCTTTTACCCTCTATTCTTGTTCATTCGAAATCAAAAAAACAAAGGAAAAGCCCTAAACGAAAAACGAAACAAAAATGGCGGCACAAATTCCTTCGTTTTCGTTCGTTGCTCATCTCAATAATTAGGGCCTGGAAGAAATCGAAGATAGTGGCTGCTAGGATTAACTTCGTTCGCTTTCCTCGAATCGCTAGGGCTTCGTCTCCCTGCTTGGCTCTCGGCTGCCTCGATTAGACAAAGGTGAGTGATTATCTTCACTCACTTCTAATTCTCTCTTAGTTTAGTGCTTCAGCCATTCATTTGTATTTCGCTGTGGATGATTTCGTTGATTTCGTCGATCTCGTATAACTTGGTGAATTTCTGGTTTGATGAGTTTTGTCTTGAGGTTGATGGTGTTCCTCATATTACCTACGGTGATTTCGTGTGAGTGCTTTCCCCTCACATTCGAATTTTAATCCCAGTTCAGTGCTGTGGCGGTTAATTTTGTTTTGATGTTGGGTTTCTCTGATTTAAGCAAAATTCATAGAAATTGATACTGCTTGTTCATTTATACGGCTCTGGCGAATTTTGAACAGTTTCAAACTTATGTTTTAGCCAATTGATTTTAGCCGGACTTTGATGATTCACTGACTTGTTCAGTTCGTTCTTTTTGTGTCACTTGGTTGACACAATTTTGGGTTTTCTGCTCCGACTTGTTTTTGAGGCTGTCTGGTTGTTCATTGATCTGTATATATACAGTTTCACATTTTTGCTCGGTTGCACTTGCAACCTGATGTTGAAAACTTAGGGATTTTGAAAATAACTATTAAAAACATACAACTTCAGAAATTAAGTATAAAGTTTTATTCGAACAAAGTTTATACTGTTTTGATGCTTTCTCGACCTCTGTTGCTTTGTTTTTGACAACCAGGGTTTTAAGTGCTTTGGAGGTTGTTATGTGTTTAGCACTGAGTTTCATTTTGAATTCGGTCTGTGTTTGAATTTTTCACTTGCTGCTGTATTGACTTGATGGTTATCCTCTTTGGGTGTCTGCACTTAATATTGTGTAGCATTGTTATGGTTGTATATGTTGCCTTTGGCATCCCTCTTTTTCACTGTCACGTTTGCAATTGAGCTTCTTTTGATCTTGCACTGCTCATCATGTCGCTTGATTTGTTTCATTTGAGTAGTATCATTTCCTTTTGTTCTCGAGCGAGATACATGCATACACTTTGTATAGTGCTACTGTCTTAATACTGTGCACCTTTATGCCTTACATCCGGACTTGTTCCTCTGGTCTTGGAGGCTACTCCTTTGTTCTGTGATTATTTATGTCCCCTGAGATAAATTGTGTGGTATTACACTATATCGCCACGGTTGCAAGAAATCCATGTTCATACACGTAGCTTGGTCGTTTGACCCATGAGTTTTATCAACCAGTTGGAGTTCTCTTGCATCCCTTGAGTTGTTGCATTGTTCATATATGGTTATTCATAACCATTTTATCCTTGTTATGAGCATTTCTAACATGTGCACAGGTGCACTCATTCGGCTCTGCATTAGATTTTATATTTGGATTCATTCTGCCATGTCCAGGTTGTTATGTACATTCACTTGTGTACATAACTCATATTTACTTGATTGCAGCTTTATACTGCTGCCCCTTTCTAGTGCACTATTTGGTTCATGTTGCATTCGCATGCACACTTGTTCATCATTTAGTTCACGTGTGCATTTTTATTGCCGTCTTCATGTACCTGAATACATGTTGTCACTATGCTTTGTAGTTCAATTGTGTATACTACTGCCTTTGTTCTCGAAATTGAAGTTTGCACTGCCTAGTTCACTATCACACCCATGTATTGTCTCTCCTGTCCACTGTTTATCTTAGTGGCCTTCACTTCGGCTGACATTAGAGTGTGCGGCCTGGTTGCTTGCTGATTTATCTTCTTGTGACTGTAATTTTGTTGCATTCTTGCCTGGCATTCACGTGATGCCACCTCGAAGTTTGCACATTGATACGTTGTATTTCTATCCATGTTGAACTAGACCGGATATTGAATTTTATTGTGATCAGAGCTGCTGCAGTCTCTGTTTTCTGTCGATTGAGTGGAACTGGGGTCGAGACTTGATTTTTATGTCTAACAATTTCAATTAAATTTGTACCTTGAGTTGAATCCAGTAAATGCTCGGGTTTGACCTTGCGATCATTGTGATTTTCACTGGGCTTTTGTGTATCTCCTGCGATAGTGGCGAGGCAGTACACGCGTGCGTGTACTGCAGCCCTATCAGATCTGACAGTTTTAAATTGATTTAGTCGATTTGATAAATTGTTTCTTTATCTCTGTTGATGATTTAAATCTGCTGATTTTTGTTAAACACTGTTGAGTGTTATATTGACCGCTATCCGGTTTCTTTGTTTAAAGAATCGGATGGACGGGAATTATTGTGACTGTCGTCTATTTAAATTATTACTGCCTATATGCACTAATAAACTGGTTTGAATTAGACTGACCTGGGTATTATTTTCTTTTGAATGTAATACTCGGGTCAGACCCGAGTTATTTCAGGTTGTAGATTTTCTTCTTTGAGTTGCTGTTCGGGATTTGAAGACTTTTCGCATCTTCTGAAGTTGTCATTGTTCTTTTGTAGTAGTCGTGTCATTGTATAGAACGATATGTGTTCATGTATATTAGTCGATAATGTACGTGTGTATATAACTTCTAGAGTCGACAGTTGTAGTTGTATCGTATGTATTGTGTCAACTATGTATTAACTGTCATCAGTTATATATATATGAGACTTTTGTTTTTATCTGTGTTCCGCAATTATATTATCTGTGTTATTGTTATATCTAATGTCCTAAACTATTATGAACTATCGTGGTTTGTTTTATACTGATAATTGGGTGTGTCGATGGGAGTAAATAAATAATAGATGAAAAATAAAAAGTATATACTACTCCTATCGAGATAACCAATATTAGTGTAAGACCAACTACGGATGGTCGCTCCTATCCAGCCTTATTCTTCGTAATAATAGACAGTATTTCTTTTAATACTCTTTGTTATTATGAGCATAGAGGTGGGGCGTTACAGTTGGTATCAGAGCTTGGGGTTTTTGGACATAATATAAAACATAACTTGGATGGAACATATGTTACAACTATTGGTCGATGTTTTATTGTGATTTGAGTCAAAACTAAAGTTTTGAAATTTGGATGAAGTTTTTAAATATCATTATTTAAAAATAATAGTGAAATTGTGTTCTGATGATTTGATTGATTTGTGTTCTGTTTATCAGAGTGCGCAGCGGAAACAGTGAAATTGTTTTCGCTGAGTACAACTGATAATCTTTTTGATTTAAAAATCAAAATACGAAATTAATATGAATTTCATTTGTTGTTTACATAGCTGTAATTATTTTATTTCTTTGAGAACTTCGAATCCGAATTGAGGATTCGAAGAAATTGCAGATATGTGATTTTTGTTGAAATTTCCGCTGGCTTTCTTTTGTACTAATCATCTATTGATTAGATTTTTGCCGTTTTAAATTATCTTCATGAAGATACATTTGAATGATTCTTTGTCCATTTTGTAGTACGTGCAAAAATTTAAATTGCACGTTATTGCATTTATTTTACGTTGAACCGATGCTTGGTTATGAAACGTATTTTGTTGCCGTTATTTTTACAATGGAATTTTACACCAATGCTATATTTTGAAGTACGGTGTTTTGTGGCATTTTGATGAATGAAAATTCTCTGATATTACATTTAGATGTAAATTGTTTTGATGTGATTTTGACGTTTTAAAATTACTGTCGCTTTGGCTTCAGTAACCGTCAAATTTTAAAAGTGGATTTTCAAGCGGTTATTCCGCAATACTGATTTGTGACCGTTTTTATGGTATTTTGAGAAGTACAATTTCCTTATCGAAATTGTTACGAATATTGCTGCTTTAATCACGTGATTGGAAACTCATTTAAAAATGAAAATTGTTTTATAAATTTTAACGGTTTGCGTTTTCAAAAGGATGAGAAAGCGACTTAAACGATTCAGCAAAATCGAGGATTATGACCCCTTTCTTTTACTGTTTCGCTTAACTCCGGACTTGTCCAGTTGAGAAGGTGAATTGTTATTTTTACAAAATAAATAAAAATTGTTTTCAGAAATTTAACAGTTTACGCTTTCAAAAGAATGAGGAAGCGATTTAAACGTTTCAGCAAAATCAAGGACTATGACCCCTTTCTTTTACTGATTCGCTTAATTCCGGACTTGTCCGTTGGAGAATGTAAAGTGTAATTTTTACAAAATACACAATTTTGCACTTTCAAGGAAACGATGAAGAGAATCAAACGATTTAGTAAAACACGTGGTATGGGACATGTGCGTTTGCTATTTCGGTTAATTCCGGACTCGTTAATTGAAACATTTTGATGCTTTCGTGGGCTTTCGGGCCACTCTGCGGACCTTCGGGTCATTTGTTGGGCTTTCGGGCCACTCTGCGGACCTTCGGGTCATTTGTTGGGCTTTCGGGTCACTCTGCGGACCTTCGGGTCAAATACTAGTACTAGACCTTCGGGTCACTCTGCGGACCTCCGGGTCAATCTGATGGGCGCCAAAATTATGTTGAGTACTTGGTAGGCTTCGGCCACTCTGAGATGCACGTGCGGCGAATTAAAAACTCGCCATCTGATGGGATCGATCCAAGCTTTTATGTTGATTTTCTAGTCTTCTTAATTGATTTCTAGATATTTGTTGCTTCCAATTATCTGCAGGTAATTGGATATTTGTTGATATGAGTTCTGATTATCGTTTTTGATAATCAGATATTTGTTGTTTCTAATTATCGCTTGTGATAATTAGATATTTGTTGATATGAGTTCTGATTATCATTTTGATAATTGGATATTTGTGCTTTTAATTATCACTTTAGATAATTAAATATTTGTTGATTTTAGATTTAATTATCGCTTTAGATAATTAAATATTTGTTGATTTGAGATTTAATTATCGCTTTAGATAATTAAATATTTGTTGATTTTAGATTTAATTATCGCTGTTAGATAATTAAATATTCGTTGATTTGAGATTTAATTATCGCTTTAGATAATTAAATATTTGTTGATTTTAAATTTAATTATCGTTGTTAGATAATTAAATATTCGTTGATTTGGGATGTAATTATCGCTTTAGATAATTAAATATTTGATGAATTTAAAATTTGATTATCGCTTGTGATAATCAGATATTTGTTGAATTTGAAATTTGATTATCGTTTGAGATAATTAGACATTTGATTTGTTTCTGATTATCGTTTGAGATAATTAGATATTTGATTGTCTTCTGATTATCGTTTGAGATAATTAGATAATTGATTTTTGCTGATTTTGTTGATAAGAGATTTTCTAGTCTCTAATTTAGTCTAGATTATGTTGATTTTATTGAATTGTTGTTTTCTATCTATCACCGTTGATAGTTAGAATTTGCTGATATGAAGTTTGTGTTTCCAGTTATTTGTTGCATAACTAGATAATTGCAGTTTCGCAAATTGTGATTTGTGCTTTCTAATCATCTCTGTTGATAATTAGCTTTTGCTGTTTTCTAATTATTGTATCGATAATTAGATATTGTTGTTTTATGATTTCTGAATCTCAATTATCTAGTTGATAATTAAATAGTGCTGATAATAGTATTTATTCAGTTTTGCTGCTTTCTAATTATCTATTGATAGTTAGATTTTGTTGAAGATTTGTGAATCTCTTTATTGAGATTAAAAGATTTCTTTGGTATTTGTGTTCTCGATTCTTATTTTCTAGCATAACCAGTTTATGGTAGAAAATTATTGTTATAGACAAATTTAAGTATGAAAATTGCGGGGACGCAATTTTTATAAGGAGGGGAGTCTGTAACAACCCAGGGTTTTATAGTAGTTAAATATCGTCAAATGACAATTTAATTCGTTTAGCAATTGCAATTGAAGTTTTTAAATTTGTGTTGAAATTCTTTTATAAATTGTTAAAAGGAATTGTGGGCTTTGAAATTGATTTGGCCCAAGTCTTTTCTTTGTTGCCATGATGTTATCTATACCTTTCCCCTTGTACTCGTTCACTCGTGAAAAACCCGTCCCCTTTTACCCTCTATTCTTGTTCATTCGAAATCAAAAAAACAAAGGAAAAGCCCTAAACGAAAAACGAAACAAAAATGGCGGCACAAATTCCTTCGTTTTCGTTCGTTGCTCATCTCAATAATTAGGGCCTGGAAGAAATCGAAGATAGTGGCTGCTAGGATTAACTTCGTTCGCTTTCCTCGAATCGCTAGGGCTTCGTCTCCCTGCTTGGCTCTCGGCTGCCTCGATTAGACAAAGGTGAGTGATTATCTTCACTCACTTCTAATTCTCTCTTAGTTTAGTGCTTCAGCCATTCATTTGTATTTCGCTGTGGATGATTTCGTTGATTTCGTCGATCTCGTATAACTTGGTGAATTTCTGGTTTGATGAGTTTTGTCTTGAGGTTGATGGTGTTCCTCATATTACCTACGGTGATTTCGTGTGAGTGCTTTCCCCTCACATTCGAATTTTAATCCCAGTTCAGTGCTGTGGCGGTTAATTTTGTTTTGATGTTGGGTTTCTCTGATTTAAGCAAAATTCATAGAAATTGATACTGCTTGTTCATTTATACGGCTCTGGCGAATTTTGAACAGTTTCAAACTTATGTTTTAGCCAATTGGTTTTAGCCGGACTTTGATGATTCACTGACTTGTTCAGTTCGTTCTTTTTGTGTCACTTGGTTGACACAATTTTGGGTTTTCTGCTCCGACTTGTTTTTGAGGCTGTCTGGTTGTTCATTGATCTGTATATATACAGTTTCACATTTTTGCTCGGTTGCACTTGCAACCTGATGTTGAAAACTTAGGGATTTTGAAAATAACTATTAAAAACATACAACTTCAGAAATTAAGTATAAAGTTTTATTCGAACAAAGTTTATACTGTTTTGATGCTTTCTCGACCTCTGTTGCTTTGTTTTTGACAACCAGGGTTTTAAGTGCTTTGGAGGTTGTTATGTGTTTAGCACTGAGTTTCATTTTGAATTCGGTCTGTGTTTGAATTTTTCACTTGCTGCTGTATTGACTTGATGGTTATCCTCTTTGGGTGTCTGCACTTAATATTGTGTAGCATTGTTATGGTTGTATATGTTGCCTTTGGCATCCCTCTTTTTCACTGTCACGTTTGCAATTGAGCTTCTTTTGATCTTGCACTGCTCATCATGTCGCTTGATTTGTTTCATTTGAGTAGTATCATTTCCTTTTGTTCTCGAGCGAGATACATGCATACACTTTGTATAGTGCTACTGTCTTAATACTGTGCACCTTTATGCCTTACATCCGGACTTGTTCCTCTGGTCTTGGAGGCTACTCCTTTGTTCTGTGATTATTTATGTCCCCTGAGATAAATTGTGTGGTATTACACTATATCGCCACGGTTGCAAGAAATCCATGTTCATACACGTAGCTTGGTCGTTTGACCCATGAGTTTTATCAACCAGTTGGAGTTCTCTTGCATCCCTTGAGTTGTTGCATTGTTCATATATGGTTATTCATAACCATTTTATCCTTGTTATGAGCATTTCTAACATGTGCACAGGTGCACTCATTCGGCTCTGCATTAGATTTTATATTTGGATTCATTCTGCCATGTCCAGGTTGTTATGTACATTCACTTGTGTACATAACTCATATTTACTTGATTGCAGCTTTATACTGCTGCCCCTTTCTAGTGCACTATTTG
Organism: Allium fistulosum; assembly: GCA_030737815.1. NCBI lineage: Eukaryota > Viridiplantae > Streptophyta > Magnoliopsida > Asparagales > Amaryllidaceae > Allium > Allium fistulosum. The sequence goes on from CM060901.1 coordinate 643,948,016, forward strand.
GTTCATGTTGCATTCGCATGCACACTTGTTCATCATTTAGTTCACGTGTGCATTTTTATTGCCGTCTTCATGTACCTGAATACATGTTGTCACTATGCTTTGTAGTTCAATTGTGTATACTACTGCCTTTGTTCTCGAAATTGAAGTTTGCACTGCCTAGTTCACTATCACACCCATGTATTGTCTCTCCTGTCCACTGTTTATCTTAGTGGCCTTCACTTCGGCTGACATTAGAGTGTGCGGCCTGGTTGCTTGCTGATTTATCTTCTTGTGACTGTAATTTTGTTGCATTCTTGCCTGGCATTCACGTGATGCCACCTCGAAGTTTGCACATTGATACGTTGTATTTCTATCCATGTTGAACTAGACCGGATATTGAATTTTATTGTGATCAGAGCTGCTGCAGTCTCTGTTTTCTGTCGATTGAGTGGAACTGGGGTCGAGACTTGATTTTTATGTCTAACAATTTCAATTAAATTTGTACCTTGAGTTGAATCCAGTAAATGCTCGGGTTTGACCTTGCGATCATTGTGATTTTCACTGGGCTTTTGTGTATCTCCTGCGATAGTGGCGAGGCAGTACACGCGTGCGTGTACTGCAGCCCTATCAGATCTGACAGTTTTAAATTGATTTAGTCGATTTGATAAATTGTTTCTTTATCTCTGTTGATGATTTAAATCTGCTGATTTTTGTTAAACACTGTTGAGTGTTATATTGACCGCTATCCGGTTTCTTTGTTTAAAGAATCGGATGGACGGGAATTATTGTGACTGTCGTCTATTTAAATTATTACTGCCTATATGCACTAATAAACTGGTTTGAATTAGACTGACCTGGGTATTATTTTCTTTTGAATGTAATACTCGGGTCAGACCCGAGTTATTTCAGGTTGTAGATTTTCTTCTTTGAGTTGCTGTTCGGGATTTGAAGACTTTTCGCATCTTCTGAAGTTGTCATTGTTCTTTTGTAGTAGTCGTGTCATTGTATAGAACGATATGTGTTCATGTATATTAGTCGATAATGTACGTGTGTATATAACTTCTAGAGTCGACAGTTGTAGTTGTATCGTATGTATTGTGTCAACTATGTATTAACTGTCATCAGTTATATATATATGAGACTTTTGTTTTTATCTGTGTTCCGCAATTATATTATCTGTGTTATTGTTATATCTAATGTCCTAAACTATTATGAACTATCGTGGTTTGTTTTATACTGATAATTGGGTGTGTCGATGGGAGTAAATAAATAATAGATGAAAAATAAAAAGTATATACTACTCCTATCGAGATAACCAATATTAGTGTAAGACCAACTACGGATGGTCGCTCCTATCCAGCCTTATTCTTCGTAATAATAGACAGTATTTCTTTTAATACTCTTTGTTATTATGAGCATAGAGGTGGGGCGTTACACATGGTATCCAGATTCTGGTGCTACAAATCACATCACAAACAATCTGGATAATCTAAACCTTGGATGCAAATAATATAGAGGTAATCAAACAATTTGCATGGGGAATGGTAAGTGTGTTAAAATTTCTCATACTGGTAACACTTATATTAGAGGTAAAAGACAGTTATTTCTGCATAATTTACTAAGAGTCCCAGTTATCAAAAAGAACCTTATAAGTGTATCCCAATTTGCTCTTGATAATAATGTGTATTTTGAATTCTATCCCAAATACTGCTTAGTCAAAGATATACTGACTAAGGATGTTCTGCTGCAGGGTGAAACTGAAAAAGGACTTTACAAATTTACATCCACCAACTGCAGCAGTGTTACAAAGGAACTTAATCACTGTAATTTGAGTTCAAAGGAAAGCAGTAGGGATATATTTGATCTATGGCATTATAAACTTGGATATCCAAGTAGTAAAGTTGTAAAGCAAGTTCTTGTTGAAAATAAAATAAAGTTTGATGATACATCTCTACCCTATATATGTACTTATTGTCAGATGGGGAAAAGCCATAAGTTACCCTTCAATCAGTCATCAACTGAATACAATAAACCACTAGAATTAGTTGCCACTGATTTATGGGGTCCTGCACCCATATGCTCAGATTTTGGATTTAAGTATTACATATCATTTGTAGATGCATATTCAAGGTACACTTGGATATACTTCTTAAAAGCAAAATCTAAGGCATACAATGCAGTTACATACTTTATAACTATGGCTGAAAAACAAACCAATTCACAAGTTAAAATCATTCAGTCTGATGGTGGAACTGAGTATAAATCTCTTAGCAGTTATTTTCAAAAAAGAGGAATTATACACAGAACCACATGCCCTTACACATCTGAACAAAATGGTCTAGTGGAAAGAAAACACAGACACATTGTTGAATCTGGCCTTACCCTATTGGCTCATGCTTCAATGCCACTGAAATTTTGGCCTGAAGCATTCAATACAGCTGTTTACTTGATAAACAGAATGCCAACAAAGGTTCTTAAGGGAATCAGTCCCCTAGAGAAATTATATGAGTATAAACCAGACTATTTTAGCTTAAGAACCTTTGGATGTCTCTGTTTTCCTTACACAAGACCATACAATACAAACAAACTGAACTTTAGATCTAAACCATGTACCTTTCTGGGATACTCCACAAACCAGAAAGGATACAAATGTCTTGATGACAGTGGAAAAATTCTTGTAAGAAGACATGTTGTTTTTAATGAGCATGTGTTTCCTTTTAGCAACTCAAAAATGAAAACAACAAGCAAAGTATACAACCCAAATGCATCCATACCTGACTTACCAGTTTACACTGAGATTGAGCATCATACAAGGGCAAAGGAGGCTACTGAGAGTCAAAATACTCAATCCAGAGAATCTGAACAACAAAACTTGGATTGGGCTGACAATCTCAGTTATGCCAGTCCTTCACCTGCAAAAATAACAGAAGATAGAGAGCAGAATCAAGAAGACAATCATGATGAAAGCACTCAAAGGCAATCAGACAATTCTGAAACTAGAAACATACCTCACAATGATGCTCAAATAAAATCCACTCATCCAATGGTTACAAGGGGCAAGAGTGGGATCTTCAAGCCAAAAATTTACACAGTAAGCTTGAGAGAATATGAACCTGTCACATACACTCAAGCTGTCAAGGACAAAAATTGGAGAGATGCAATGAATGAAGAATACAAGGCTCTTATCAAGAACAAAACATGGGATCTTGTATGTCCACCAGACAATAAAAACATTGTTGGATGCAAGTGGACATACAAAATCAAGAGAAATCTAGATGGAACCATAAACAAATACAAGGCAAGACTAGTTGCAAAGGGCTACACTCAGCAATATGGGTTTGACTTCAACGAAACATTTTCTCCAATGGTAAAACCATCCACAATTAGACTGATTCTCACTATTGCATTATACAAGAAATGGGATATAAGACAATTGTATGTCAACAATGCATTCCTCAATGGTATTCTACAAGAAGAAATTTATATGGAACAGCCACAGGGGTTCATCAGAAACGAAAACTACATGTGCAAATTGAATAAGGCCATTTATGGTCTTAAACATGCTCCAAGAGTCAGGTTTGATAGACTGAAAATATCATTAACAAAACAAGGATATCAGTCTACCAAATCAGATAACTCTCTCTTCACCAAAGTTAATGATGTATCAACAGTATACATACTAATATATGTTGATGATTTAATTATTACAGGTAATAACAGAGAGGAGATCAAACACATCATCAATCATCTAGATGAGCAGTTTTCTATAAAAGATCTTGGAAACATCAACTACTTCTTAGGTATAGAGGTAAAAAGAAAAGCAAATTCATAAATAATCTTATGCCAAAGGAAGTATATTCAGGAAATACTAGACAGAGCAAAAATGAGCGATGCTAAGGCACAACCGACTCCCATGATAAGCAGTCAACATTATTCTAAAAACAGGGGAAAAGCCATACTTAATATTAAACGGTACAGAAGTGTTGTAGGGGCATTACAATATGCAACTATAACACGACCTGATATTGCTTACAGTGTTAACAAGATGTCTCAATTTTTATAGAATCCACTTGACGAGCACTGGAAAGCTGTAAAGAGAATTCTCAGATACTTAAAGGGAACAATGAATCATGGCTTATGTCTTAAAGCATGAAACAATTTGAATAAAGTAGGATATGCTGATGCTGACTGGGCATCAGATCCAGATGATCGGAAATCAGTCACAGGCTACTGCATATACATTGGAAATAATCTAATATCATGGTGTTCGAAGAAACAAGCAACAATATCAAGGTCAAGCACCGAAGCCAAATACAGAAGTGTAGCAAGTGCTACAGCAGAGATCATTTGGCTACAATCTATACTGGATGAGTTAAAGCAGAAATCAGATAACATACCAGTTCTATGGTGTGACAATCAAATCACAGTATACATGTCGGCCAATCCAATACTTCATTCTCGAACCAAACATATAGAGATAGATCTATACTTTGTTCGAGAACTTATACAGAAAGGAAAACTTCAAATAAGACACATACCTGCCACTTACCAATGTGCAGATGTTCTCACTAAAGCGCTATCGGCAAAGAACTTCAACAAGTTCAGATCTGACCTGAAGGTTGAAGACGACAAGGTTCAAACATCTGCAACCACCTCAGACTCCAATAACAACTCAATAGCTCCTGAGAACTCAAGCACAGAGAAGAAGGAAGAAACTTTCTCTGGTTTCCACCTGCCGAAGCAAGGGTACCGGATTTCAGTTTCTAATCTGAGAAGAAAGAGTGAAGATCTAGCTTCTCCAGTGGAGATTCATCATCTCATGTCCAGATCTGACGAAAAGAAGATGATTTTCTAAAGCAATCGAGAGAATTCTTCGATCGACTCTCTGCAAACCCTTACCCTAGGGTCGCGTTTGAAGGGGGGAAATAAGAATGTAATGAGATTGAATAATACAAAGGAGCAGTATTATGTCAATATGAAGCAGTATTGTAAGCAAGCAGGATGAATGAGAAGCCCAGGCCCAAAAAGGCTTTATTTCTTTTCTAGTTACAGGTGTAACGTATATAAATACAGCACAAGATGTAAACTGTTGATCATTGTATTTGTTATTCTTTCTACTGAATAAAATTTTACAAACTCTTTCTCTAAGCTAGAAGGTTTCTTCCAATGATGTGAGACAATTTGGTGACAAATCAAGTTACCATTGCATGCGAATTAAAATAGAAGGGAAGCGTTAATATATTATTGTCCAATGCATTTAAAAATATACAAAATAGCGGGTGTTGATACATTAGTTATTGAGTTAAAGTAAAAGGCTCAAGAAATGTAACAGCAAAATATAAAAACTTGAAGGCCTAACTATAGGTAATGACTTGGCATGTGTAGCAAGGCACTAAAAACATGTATGCACATGTAAACTCATGCAAAAAGCATGCTATGCTAAAGAATGCAAAGTATTAAATTATAATGGTAAAAAGTAAACTACGATCCAAGTAGTGAATTATAATGCAAGGCAGATGGTGAGAAAACTATCGTATTATAAATTGCAAAACTAATATTTAACTTTATTTTTCTACCATTAATACATTTAGAAAACTAACCAACCAAGACGATATTTACTTTGTGAGATAACACAGAGGCTCTAGAAAGGGAAAAAATCCAAGAAGAGAAGCAGCTTTTGTGGCTTTAAATTCATATTTCAGTCGAACTGTGAAGTTTTGTGGCTATTGTCTACCGTCGATCAACTCTACTCATCGAAATTTCTAATTTGATTTATTTATACTTGAAATTCATCATTCACTACGCCATAAATGACCTTCTGCAACATTTTTGCAAGGTGTTGCCAGCTAAAATGTTGCGATAGCTATAGAATTTTGGTCCTACTGCAACGTTGTATTTTTGGTGTTACCTTAGCCATAGAAATGTGTTGCTCTAGCTAAACAAGTGTAACACGATGCAACATTTTTATATAGTGTTGCCATAGATGTTATCAGATTAAAAAATTAAAAAAAAAAATTACACCTCAGCGATCCACACCACCATTTAAAACAAAATCTCAACCGTCGATTCACACCATCGATCCACACCTTACCAATTTCCATTTCCCGCTTTACTTTTCACTCATCCGCTTTCGTTTCTCACCCCCAATTTTCCAATCCCTAATTTTTATTCCTCCGACTTTAAAAAAAATGACGCCGCTCCTCCTTGTTTCTTCGATCTGGAGAATAACTGGCTTTGATTTTATCCCTTGTCGGCCATATCAATTTTCGTTATTTTCTTTCGCCTCGCGTCAGTTTTCCTCACTACTTCCGGATTTGCGATTTTGTTCAGGTTTTTGGCGATTCTGGTGATTCGAGGTAAGGCTGTGGGATTGCGATGGTTCAAGGAGTTGTTGATTTGGTCGCAATTTCGTGGTTGGGGCCTGATGTCAGAGTGGCAGGGGGTAGTCGAATTGGTTTCGGTGAAAACTAGGGCACGCGATTCCAGTTGCTTTGATGCTCTGATTGATCGAATCTAGTGTGAGAAACGTTCCTGGTAGCTTGCTCCTTCGTTCTCCTTGATTGATTGCTCGAATTGCTTTGACTTCGTCGTCGGGTGCGATGTGATATTATTTGGTATGTTTTCTGCCTTCTGGTTTACTTGAATATTCTTGATTTTGGTTACACTCGCATGCTTTTGCCGATGATGAATTGGGATTTATTTATAGGCTTTATTTCCTATAATCTCGTGTTTAATCTTTCTGTTGGACTTTGAGAAATCTGGTATGTTGGATTGCAATGATGAATACAAACATATGTGTGTTGAGCTTTGTTGGTTTTGCTTGGTCTGGACTGAACTGGTACCATGCTAACCTTGTTCTTTAACATGAACTGATGCTCCAAGTCCTCTGTATATCATGTTACTGCCTAGGTTTCTCTTGTACATGCCTGATGCATTCACTGTTTTTGCTTGATGGGCTGCCTATGTGTACTGCTGTGTTTCTTGCACTGGCTTGTCTATATTTTGCTGAACCTGGTTCTTGTTTGTTTTGTTGGTTGCTTGGCCCTGAGTTGAATCCAGTCGATGACTCGGGTTTGACCTTGTGCCGTGTCCGTTTTTTTGGCTTGTCTACATATCTGGCTGCACTTGAGTATGAACTTGCACTTGAGTAGTTGCACTTGAGTAGTTTCTTGTACCAAGCCTTATGATGCATGTATGTTCATCCATGTACATGCATTTCTTGGTCATGTTATGTTGCTTGCTGTGTTGAGTACTACTTTGTGCACTTGGCTTCTCCTTTGTGCATTTTTGCTTGAACTGTTGCTTGCTGTCTTCCATACTGCCTTGTATCCATGTGTTGCATTCATGTTTGGCTTATGCACTTATGAAAAGAAACAACCCAAATACCTGAGGCAAATAATATAACAAAAATATTTTCATTTTCTGTTCGAGTTAAATATTATTTTCCAGATTACTGCTTTTGAATTATATGTGACAGGTATTAAAGACTGGACAGCTGGATATAAGCTTGAAGACAGAGTCAAATCAAATGTGCATGAGCTTGAAGACAGGTTTCAAAGAAGGCTCGATCTTTCGAAATCGGATGAATCGGGCGGTGCCCACTTGTTCGACCTAACCGGGTAGGTCGATCCCCGCCGGGACTGCGGTGCCCCGGACCCCCGCCCGGCGCTGCGCCCGGACCCGCTTCTCGGCTCGCCTTCGGCTCGACATATATTTGTCAGTGTCGGTGTTTGTATAAATTGAAACTGCATATGTAATGAGTGAACTGAGTGATGTAGTGAGGAATATCTGTATATGTGAATATCAGTGTTATATATCATTGAATTGTAAAATAGTGGAGTCAGGAATTTGTACTATTTCAAATGTTGAAATAAAATATTTATTTAAATAAATTACTGTTTAAATATCAAATTCTGTGCAATAGCATTTTATTAAATAAATATTTATTTTTATTAAAAAATCAAATATGCTCTATATTGTGGGCCCCACAAATTCAAAAAGTTCATATCTATAGCAACATTTTGGAATGTTGCTACAGATACCTATGGGTGTTGCCATAGACCCAAATAGGGTTCTATTGCAACAATATTACTTATGTTGCCTTAGATAGTCAAAATGTTGCCTTTGAGGTCTAAGGCAACGGCAAAAATTGCATCACCCTAAAAGTGTTGCCATAGACCTATGGCAACATTTTTCGGGCCTGAGCCAACATTTTTTTTGTGTTGCAGTAGGCCATTTATGGCGTAGTGATTTAGTAACATAGATTTAAATTTCTTTATAAGATGGAAAAAATAATCTACTATGAGTAGACATCCCGGAGGTTCTTGATTTTCTTGTCAAGGTGTAATGGGAATCTCTGTTATCATATGCTTTTTTGGATTTCTTATTGCCAGATGAATTTCTAGTCTTTTTATATCAAATGGTTTTCTGGTCTTAATATTAGGTAAGATTCTGATCTTTTTATTATCAGATAATATTTTGGACTTTTTATCATTAGATGGATTTTCTAATCTTCTATTAAGAAAATTTCCTGTATTCTATAAAAGAAGTTAATTTAAAGATCCAAGAAAAAATGACTCTCTATCTCAAAGCCTGGATTTACATAATATAATGGATTTCTTTATAGGCTTCTGAATCATTCGGAAAAAGATAAGTATTCCAAATCCTCCTAAAAGAAGGGATTCTTAAAGAAAAGTATTTTCTTGTCCTTAAAGTCTATTAGTTTATGAATCTTGACTATTCAAACTTACAAATAAAACATTTCTTTTCGCTAAGAAAAACCCAAAATAGTACAATTATACATATTATACAACGTTGGAGTAATATACACCAACATTATTTCAACAAGAAGTTTTATTGCAAAAGTTTTACCGGACACATTTTTGGGAAAAATATTTTCAAAAATCAAAAGGATTATTACCAATTACCCTATAGATGAAGGAAAGCGCTAACATATCTATTTTTAAAATGATTTATCAAATCTTCAAAATTACGTTGCTTAACATTGGTAATGCTATAAAAGGTTTTGATTTGAAATGTGTTGGCAAAAGCATTCTTAAAGTTTTCAAAAATCATCAGAAAAGAAATTTTATGCATACATTTTAGAAATTTCTTTAGAACTGCCAAGACCCATCGGCGCCACAGAATCTCAAGTTGGAAAGGACTATTCTCGGTTTAAGGACTATCAGTTCATAAAACATGGCCAAATAGTCTCTTGTTTGAGATTTGCATTTCTACTATGAGATTTTCTCAAAAATCCTTCTTAGTAGTAACATTGAGAAAGGACTTCTTTACCAAAAGGATTCCAATATCCAAGAAAAAAGTTTCAACTCGTTAACTCAATACCCAAACCAACAAAAACCTTTTATGAAAGATAGACCGATCTTTAGGAAATATTTCTTATTTTATTGAAGAAGTTCTTTTTCAAAAAATTCTTTCTGACAAAGGGAAATTTCATATTAGAAAGGTTGATTTTTTAGTTTTCAGTTACCTAAATGCATTAACTGGCTAAGAAGCCATGAGATTATTTTAAAAAACAAATTTTACAAAGACTTCCCTTGGACTAGCAGATAAAAGTCATGATGAGAAAAGCCTCCTAAATAATAATAATAATAACTTGCTACCCTAATAAGTATAAACCAAGGGTGACCCTCGGTTCAAGGCGCACTATGCTTGTTGAAGCTTTTGACTTGACAAGCTTAATAAAGATTCTTTGAGCAAAGACATACTTTGCACCCAACTGGTGTGCTTCCTGGATCAAATGTTCAGAGGAAGCCCAACTACAGATGTTGGAAGATTGACGCAAGAGTCGGTAGGAGATCTAAATCACCAGTAAGGGGCCTAAATCACTAGTAAGAGGCGAAAGGTTAAAAACCTAAATCACTAAGTAAGGGCCTAAATCACTAAGTAAGGGTCTCAAATCCTAGTAAAGGATCAAAATCACTAGTAAGGGGCAAAAAGTTAAAAGCCTAAATTACTAAGTAAGGGACATAAATCACTAGAAATGGACGAAGAAGTCCAAAGCCCAAAGAGTGGAAAAAAATCAATCAAAGTATAAATCATTTCCTAAAATGGCAATAAAGGGTTCAATCAAAGCCTAAATCATCACCAATGAGAGTAATAAGGAGCGAAATAAAATTAGTCAAAAAAGGACGAAGAAGTTCAAAGCTTGAAGAGAGGCAAAAGAATTCAATCAGTATCCTTACCAAAGGAGTATAAAGGGATGAAGAAGTCCAAATGCCCAAAGAAGAGGCAAAAATATTCAATCAAAGCTTAAATCACTAGATGATAGCAAGAAATGAAAGCAAAAGTAGATCAAATCACTACCGAAGATGGTAGTAAGAAACGAAAGAAAAAGAAGCTCGAATCACTATTGAAGATGGTAGTGAGAAATGAAACGAAGTCTAAATAACTACCTAAGATGGTGGCAAGGAACAAAGCCGAAATCTTTACTAGAAGGATGAGAAGAGACAAAAAGAATCGATCAAAGTTTAAATCCTGCAAAATGGGTAAGAATAGACGAAAAGGAATCAAGTAGAACTTAAATCATAGGATAAGCAACCAAATAAAGATAAGTTTCATCCGAATGATAGATTAAAACAGACTTCTAAGAGGAAGTCCAATCAAACATGACCAATCTGGTCTTAACCTAAAGATAGAATAGCCATCAAGGGAAGTCCGGTAAATAGTAATTAAACAAAGGAATCCGGCCATAAAGACATCTACTCTAGAAAGATAAGAAGTTGTTGTCAATACAACCGACCTTAGAAGCCAAAATAAAACAAAACCATGGATTTAGATTCTGGGTGACTAGTTAAGGAGATTAGTATAAAAGCCCAGAGGTGGCCAATTGTGCCCAAAAAGATATAAACCCAAATAACACCCCAAAAGGAGCGTAGATAACCAGCTAAGCAAGAAAGCCTAAGATATATTATGCGGTAAACCGAATGAATATCTATTTAAGATAAGTTGAACCAATCAAATGATAATAGTTAGAGCATCCATTTCTCATGGGAACATTAACCAGAATTCATGTAAATATCCGCTTGAAAGGAAAGTGTGAAAGGAACAGGTCATCAACGAGATTAAAAATTCCACCAATTGATAAGAGAACATAAGAACTAGTCTAATGGAAACCCCACTATACTCAGATATAATTTCTAACCTCAAAAGGTCTTTAAAAAGTTTTCAACTTTCTAAAAATCATTTAAGATCATTTTTCTAAAAAATCTGAAAGATGGTTTATCTTACCATTTCATAAACAATCGATTTTTATAAAATCCCGATTAGGAATCTTTATTCAGAAAAACTATGAAGTCACTTATGAGTTATAAGATATTCCATCCCTTAACAAAGTAGTATAGTTTCTAGAAGTCTAGGAAGTATTTTATATTTTAAAGATATTTTTGAAAAATTTCAAAAACTCTTTCCAATTATTATTCTTCAAAGTTTTTAAACAAGAGTTTTTCAGCAAAGAACTTCCAATTTTCGTAAAAGAAAAGTCCAAATAAGAAAAGTTGTCAAAGTTATAAAAAAATATGCATGTATGAAAAAGAAAGGAAGAATTACTTTGTATAAGAAAAGAAGCAAGGAAAGAATTCAAAATACAAAAATGATTAAAACCCAAAGAAGAAAGTCGGATCATGAAAATGAAATTGTCATGAAGACAGAGTCACCACAGAAATGGGAATATTCCAAACATTCTAAAGAGATAAAGATGTCAAGTGAGCTAATGTCAATACATCAAAGAAACTACTAGCAATGCAAAGGATATGGTTATTCAATTCACAGGTGAGCAAAAGGATAGAAACAAATCAAACAGGAAGTGACTCCAGAACAAAAGTCACTAGAGAAATAAAAGAAGAAGAATAATCTTTGATTTTTACACTAAGTGTAAAAAGCTTCTATTATACAAGGAGGAGGCAAATGTTATCCACATATTTTCTAAAGGTAACTGTTACTACAAACTATGATGCCGAAAGTATGAGAAGCATGTCAAAGACCAGGATGTCGAAGAAGAGGCAAGAAAGCAGCAAGAAAGGATGTTGTGCTACATAAAACCTAATGCCAAATAATAATAAGAGAAAGGACTCCAAGCTTTATGAGATGACATGTAAGAGGATCTCGAATGAAAACAATGAGAAGAAAGGTATCCAATTCCTTCAAGTCAAATGGTATCAAGCCTCTATGACATGGTGTTGTAAAGCATGAAAACAAAGGAAGATTGCTAAACTACTTGAGAAAGCCGATATTAAAGTATATCGAATGATTGCATCAATGTCGCGCCTTATCAATACTACCTCTGATCAATGCTGCACCCCATCAATACTACATTTCATTAATGTCGTATTTCATTGATAACAGATGTCGCATGTCTTCAGGGTGATAAGGATATCGTAAATCACCAAGCCATGTAGAGAAAGAGGATTAAAATCATTGATATAGGAAGAGCAAAGTTAGAAGGATTTTGTGTATTTTCCTTCGTAAAGCTTCAAAGGCATTCACATTCCATCACATGCTCCAAGTGGCACCATCAAGTCCTATATTACTAATGGAAGCAAGCCTTACCTTCTTCCAACCACTATAAATAGAGATGAACCCCCTCATGAAAAGGGGCCCCTAACTTCTTTCTCTCTTTCTCCCCTAGTATAAATCACTTTTAGATTAGAACTTCTCCAAGCTTTCTCAAGAGCTTGAGAACCACTTTAATGGAAAATGGCTAATGATGAAGAAGATGGCATATGATGTGTATACAAGGACTTGGACAATTAGAAGTTTGCATATTTGACTTGCTTTGTAACATGTCTCATAATGGAACAAAGAATATGACTTATGCATATTTCTTGTTTCACCTATTGAAAATAAAGAAAGGACTATTGCATATTTTGACCCGCCTATTTTATTATTGAACACATAGTTTGGATTTTGAATAGTTTCATAGATAATTCAAACCAACGGGTATAATTCGAACTTTTTCGAATATGTCTCCTTATACACCATCATGGGTGTTGAACTAATTTTCGGTTTAACAAGAATTAAAATTGATTAAACAAGATTTAATTAATAAGATACATGTATATATTATATAAGTAAATTAAATTATAAAAGTTTTAAATAAGTTAATACTTGTATAACTATATATGTATAAAATTAAATGGAAATGAAAAGAAACCCAAATGAGATTTAAGGAATAAGTACCAACATATGGTATATATACCATAATTTCAAATGTGTCCGACACTTGAATCATGATGATATTTCATAATAAATATATTATTCCCTAAATCGATATCACTTCATTTGTGTATATTAAAGATTATGAATCCTAAATATATAAGTTGTCCTCTACCATATATATATATATATATTGGTAGATTACTTTTATACTATTTAGTTGTTGAGTTTTCTTTAAGATAGAGATGTTATGTGTAGTTCTATTAATATATTGACTAGGCAATGGAAGATATATGCATGCATTTATTGAGCTTTGCACAAGGTACATGCATTATATTTAGGCCGTCGCGAGATGGTGGGTACAGATGAATAATCTCTTCGATTTGTTGAGCTTTCCTCAAGGTATAGATAAGATTAGGACAAAGATCATGGGTTAGGAGTTGTATATGATACAACTGGTAAGGTGTTATCCACCCCCATGCGAGCTTATGATTTATTGAGCTTTCCTCAATGTTAGGATCCCAAGGCATGTGAGTCCTAACACTCACTAGAGAAATCGAAAGATGTCCACATTTTCCCATAGGGTTTTGGTATACATAGAAGTCTAATGGGAGCCTTATTAGTAGAATGAAATGATAACATTTAACATTTCTAAAATTATAAGAACATTTGTCATATAAAGTTGAAATAACCTAAATTGAAAATTTTGTGCAACTAATAAAATTGATAAAATGTTTATCAAATAACATACAAATGAACTAAATTAATGATTGACAAAGAAATAATAATATACTTACCTTAAAATTCTTTAGCATGCTATTGTTTCAAGCCCTATGCAAGAGCCTAATTGTGCACTACTAAATATGTTTGTAACTTGGTCTCTTAACTGTTTTGTGTACAAGACTATGTATTGTCTTCTAGTAGTGTTGCACTCTAATAACAATACAAGAATATGGATATTTAATCCATAATCAATCACATATAAATGTTATATGGTAAAGGATCGTGGTTCGTAATATACAAAACTTCAATGAAATTAGTTCATTGGAAATAAGAAAATAAACCATAATCAAAATCATGATTACAATTGGGATCTGCTTTGAGTTGTTTAACCATATTGGAAAAGAAAGTGAATATACAAGAATGGATGTAACGTAGGCACTGTTGGGATGAAGAGAGTGAATTGTCACTTCTGTTTCATAAAGCGACATGAGAAACAAGAATAATATAAAGTACTAAAAGATACTTAATATGGAATGAGAAATGTGATTTCTATTCCAGTTGTTTTATAATTCAGTAAATTGTTTTCTATAAAGGTTATTTCTACGAGTTTAAGGTATTTGATCAAAACATCTTGATTACGAACTAGATACATTAAAAGAAATAAACAACTCATAATAAGTAGTTAACTAAAGCTTCATATACACTATTATATAATAACAAAAATAGTGGGTGCATGCCATATAATACTTACCAGTGGATGCAACAAGCTACAAAAAGTTGTTTTTGGAAATATACAAAATATTATTTATGAAATAATAACTTTTTTAGTATTGACTAAAAATGAATATAGCTTTATTTTTTTATGAATATTTTGAACATTCATTATAAAATAAATCTATTAGAATAACAGTATTTGTTGCATTAGCTACATAACACATAAGTATTTAAAATTTTAACAATTATTTTTAGGATTATGGACTAAGCCATTTCTTGGAGGAATAATCGTTCAAATCATATGATTATGAATCATACGGTACTGATGAATTATATTCAGAAGATTAAGGCGAAGCACCCATTTAGTGAGAGTGACAAAAGAGTTGGTGAGCTCTCCAAATTGAAAGACGTATGCTGTCAAAATTCTAATGATACTAAAACAGACTCACCTACTTTATTTAACTCATAGATGAATTATCATAAAAATGAACATGTGTATTTGATATACAAGCAATGTATTTATGGTAAATTCATTGAATATAAAAAAAAGTTAAAACATAACATGCAAAGAAAATAAAATAATTTGATTTGATCGAATAAGTGAGTATATTGGAAATGTTCCTAATGTACCTAAACTCAATAAGAGTCTATCTTAAAAGTTAATCCTTCCGATGATACATAATGATGTATTGATAAGGAATAATCGAACTAAGTTGGACAAATAACGATTGATGATGAGTGAAGTTGAGTTAACTTCTTTCTGTTAGGTCGTGTACTTAAGAGTAAGTAAATAAGGTTAAAATTAATTTCATCTAAAGCATAATTTATGAGATCACAAAGGATAAGAGTTTATAAGAAACCACAACGTATCCTAGGTTAAGGAGTTGACAAGTTGTATGAATCGAAAGACTGCACATAATACTTGGTTGTGAGGGATCTTGTGTAGACCACCCAAAGGAGTTTGGGTCCGATCAATATTGATTGACCAATTTATGTGATGAGCATAAGTTTCATAAACTAAAAACTAAATCAGTTTTATACATATATAAAGGTCGTTAATTAAAATGTTTATGAGTACCAATTGAGCTGCATCGGAAAACAATAATTTTTTTAAGAAACACCAACTTCACCGCAAAGGAATTTATTTTATAAATTATTGGTAGTAAAATGGATTTGGATAAGGTCAAAAGATAAAATTGATTACAAAGGATGAAATGAAATTGACCAAGCCTAAACAGATATTACAAATTAGAAGTTCTAATAAGAATTCTCCCACATTAAAGAGGACCATAATTTTCTTATCAATGTCTAGAAGAAAATTCTTAGTCGTCAATAAACCATTAAGAGTACCAACTCTACCACATGGCATGATGCACAAATCTAGAATGGATTCCAAGTACATTATCAAAATAAGATTTTGATGGTTGTACCCGAAGAGATATGATCCATCGATTGCAAAAGTGTCTCCGAGAAGAAGACTAATGCAGTTGAAATATGGTAAGCTACATTGATAAAATAACATCGTAAAATTCAATTTTCGAAATTAATGTAACATAATCGTCATTAAACATACTTACGTTAATTTATATTTTACTCACAAATTATCATTCGATATGGTTTTGAGTTTTGAATATGTACGTTGAAATTGAAATTCTAAATAATGAATTAGAATATGCTATTTGCGCTTAATAACCAAAGTGCCTCGAAGTCAATGGAAGCGATCTTGAGTTTGTAGGTAACTGGATATGATCCAAGAAATGGTACGAAAGTATTATTTGATAATCATCATAGTTAAGAAAGTATTTTGGTAGAGAAATGAAATCGTTCGATTTTCAACCAAAATGCAGAGGAAGCGTGTATCTGTAAGAAAAAAGGGTAAAGATAATAAAATACTTATAAACTATAAGTAAATAACAAACTTATGATTATTAATGATGCACCCATAATAAAATCATTTCGGTTTGGTTAAATTGTATAATTATCAATACATGATTTGAAAAGAATCTTTTATAACAGGTATAAAAGAATGTTGTGAATGTCCCAAAATGCCAAAACGATATACACTGACACAGTATTAAATCGTTTAATATGGACTATGTAGGGTGGTTTCCTAACGCATTAGCAATAGTAGTTATCATTTATGCTATAATGTCTGCAATTTCACACTTGTATTTGATAGACTGTAGAAGTATTAAATCCTAATTAAGATTACTATATGATGGTTTAGAGAGTTCTCAAGTATCTATGAAATACTATATAATTGTTTATAGAAATAACGAACTCCTTATGAAGGAGTACGCATACTCAAACTTTATAAGTGGTATCCAATATAGTATGTCAAACTGAATTCATGTTCATTCTTAAGTTAAAAACTTTTGGAAATATTCCAATAATAAGCAATGGACGATTCAAGTAAAGGCTTGGTACATCACCTTGAATAGCGCTGTAATAAAAAGGTATAAATAAATGCAAAATTTTAACTAAGTGAGCATGATTCCAAATGTTAAGAATCCCATGATATTATAATGCTGCGATATGTTCATAAAAGAACCTAAAGCTCATTGAAAATCAAAACAAACTTCAAAGGGTTCTATATGATAAAGACAATTTATCAGCATTGGCGATAGTTAATTGAGAAAGTAGATAATTAAAACAAAATATCGTACCATATACTAAGGGCTTGGGCCGATTAGTTTTGAGAAAACCGATTGAAGAAGTTAGAATATGATTCAATAATTGACACCAAGTGCAAGTGGGAGATTGATAGAGGTAGATATTTTCTTTCTATTATGTACTTGTTATATTATAATATAATTAAATAATTAGTTTAAAGTATATTAAATAGAAAATCCTCAATGATTGTTACGTGATAATAGTTACAATGTGTTGTAATCATGAGAAATTTATCACATTAAAAACAACATATTATTTTAAATATTCCCAATCAAAGTTTATCGAAATGGGAAATCGATAAATCCATTGAGACTAGAGTACATAACGCTCTAAAATGGTTGGGCAGTGTTTCACTCCTGGTTGTTGGGGGCACCAAGGGGTTATGTGCTGATAGTTATTCGATAATTATGGAATGATTCAGTCGATAGTTTTCTATTGGTCGATATAAATAAAGTTTAACAGAAAATCTCAAAGTGACGATGTTACACAGTCCTCTGGACTTGAGAATAATATTGAACTTCAATATGGACACTCCACTTTAATTATAGTTAAATCATGGCTTAGCGTCCATTGAATGGATATAGTTGGGCCTGAGTTAAGCATTGGAGGTGAAACATTATTCAATAGAGAATTCTTCTCCTCGGTTATATGGATTTATTATCACAGTTAATTGTAATCAACTCAAAGTCAAAGTCTCTGGCTAGAGCAGTATAGTTAATAATAATTGTTATTATTAAACCAAAGATTTTGTGTTTGAACTTATAAAGTTGAATGTGGACGATGTTGGAATTTTGACCAAAACAAAATTCCATAAGTCCTAATGTGATATAGTGTTTACGAAGAGAAGTGGTGTAACTAATCGTTACTACTGGGTATTGCTTATAATAGTAAAATTGGATTTTACCGAAAAGATGTGTAAGCGTGTAACATCCCCCTACTTGGAGGCCTAAAACTTACAGATACGGATGCTGTAGTCATCTATAGTTATTAATCTTCGGCGACCAAATACGGCGGTGTTAGATACTTGATACACAGATCATAGAAATATGTAAATATTTTAGTAATTCAGAAACATATTTCCTCATTCAAATCAAAACATTTCATGTTCATTACATAATCCCCAAATTGCATTAACCATGTTCAGCAAAATATAATTATTATAAATACGCCAAGAGCGACATATGAAGATGCCCCATTGGATGATCAGAGAATAAAGGAAGGCTAATAAATCTGCCTTTACAAACAAAACACACAGCGGAAAGAAAAAACTCTAAATAACTATCTGCCTCCTACATACCTCCGGAAGCTTTATTCGTCTAAGAAGAGAACCTGAAAACCTAAACCTCAAACTACTCAAAATCAATTGAGTACCTGAGAGTTTAAGGGGAAAACAAAAACTTCGAGTCAAACATAAAGCCTGGTATGAATAATAATCTAACATCTCAATCCTTTAAGACATCTAGTGAGACCACACCGCTTAGCGGAACGGGTTTTTCCCTCACTAGTATCCTAAAGCCTTTATAAAACCATATACTGTACTCCTGTATCCACAATGGTTGAAACATACATTTTAAAATATTATGATGATATGCATACTTGAAAATCATTAGGATTTACCATTCCCAGTTTAATTTGACACCCTGTTATAATTATTGTTTCTAGGGACTATTAACCTCTTTAGTTATCATTGGTTTACTAATAACCTTGTTATAACTATTAGACACCCTTTCTTATTCATAGTTTTCATGGGATCACTAAAAACCTATAGGCTCCTGCCAGTTAACTTAATTAATTCATAGGTCCTCCCGAACCTATTAGTCCTTCATATAACTATTCACCTTATCCTAGTTTTCATGAGTTGACTAGGAACCTATGGATTTATCCAATAACTCACTTCACATCCTAGTTTTCATGGGTTGACTAGGAACTTACTGATATTTCCATTAGCTACTTTCTTATCCTTGTTTCCATGGGTTTACTAGGAACCTATTGACTGATGTTAATTCTTAGTCCAAATATAGTTTTCATGGGTTCACTACAAACCAATTAGCCTCTACCAACTGTCCTTAATGCATAGTTTTCATGGGTTAACTATGAACCTGTTGGTTTCCTCCAATAACTACTTAATCATAGTTTTCATGGGTTTACTACGAACCTTTTGGCATACACCAATAACTACCTTATCATAGTTTTCATGGGTTTACTATGAACCTTTTGGTTTCTAAACCTTTTTAAATCATTCATCAATTTAAACCTTTTGAAAGCATTCAATCATTAAATATAAACCTTTCGAAGACATTGAAATTCAAACCTTTCGAAAGCAGTGGGTTTATACTTAAAAATATTACTTTGGGTCATAGGAGAAAGTTTTAAAAACCACTCTCTACTCTATAAAACATTGGGGAAAACATTTAAACCTTTCGACTATGTCGAAAGCTTCTGCTTTTGACCCCTTCGGAAGGTTGGAAAGCGGCTTATATTTATAAAACCAGTAAACCTTTCGACTAAGTCGAAAGCTCCTGCTTTCAACCCTTTAAGAAGGTTGAATACAAATAAAGGCGGCAGTACTTTTCAAAATCTCTTTGAAATAACTTTTTGAAACTAAACCTTTCGACCTTGTCTAAAGGTCTCTTAGATCCTTTCAAAACCTAACCTTTCGACTGTGTCAGAAGGTCTTATATAAAAACAACTTATAAAAACCAAACCTTTCAACCTTGTCAAAAGATCTCTTAAAACAACCTTTCGAAAACCAAACCTTTCGACTGCATCGGAAGGTTCAAAACAAAATAGAAGTAAAGCAGCAGCAAGGTTTAAAACCTTTATTTTAAACATTTGACTTGGTTGAAGGCAACCAAGTCGAAAGCTCTAATTCAAAAGCAAAGCATGTGAAAGCTTAAGTTTATAAAACAAACATACCCCAACCTCTTTGGCCATCAACCTTTCGACTAAGAACCCTTCGACTCCGTCGAACTCATTACGTACTAAGATGCTTGATACCATATGCATTGGTTTGACCTTGTCAAAAGGTATAACCTTTCCACTTAGTCGAGTGGTCTGGGTCGGAAGGTTTAATGCTGTAAAAGGTTGAAACATGCTAAAAGTATGATTTCTTTGTTTTTAACTTAAAAAGGATAATTCCAACTAAGCTGCCTTCGTTTGTCAAATTCTCATTGGTTAACAAATACTTTTCAGAAAAGTGCTGCCACTAATTTCAGAAATAAATAATGACTTTATTTTAAAAATTGCCCCTTCTCCTTAATAAATATATAAAACATTTAAGTCCCATACCTTAAATAATTTTATATATTCATCAAAACATATAGGAAAAATCTGGAAAAATACCAAAAAATCTATTTTGATTATTTTAGCCTTAAATAATTTATAACCCAATAAATTATTTTCTTCACTAGAAAATTTATATGAGTTCCACATAAACTCTGAAAATTATGGAAATTGAAACCCACCTCCAAAATCATGTTTTATATAACATAAAAATTTTCCATGGCATTTAAAAATCATTTCATCTTGGTTTTTCCCTAAAACCATGTATATCCCTTATTAACCAACCTTGTTTAAACACATATAAATAATAAACAAGCATATTATCATTCAATATATATCATAAAACATATTTATCCTTAAATCCAAAACCATTTGATGTAAAAATCAAAATAGAGGTGTAGAAATTATTATTCACCTTAGATTGGATAAGGAAATTGAAGTATGATTGAGATTGATTCCTTCTAACTTGAATCCTAAGCTTTTAGTTGATTTCTCCTCTTCTTCCTTCCTAATGGCTGGCTTTGTTTCTCACGGTTATAAATATTTTTGTTTAGGATAAAATGAATGTGCAAAACCTAATGGGAATGATATAAGGGTGGGAAGTATGGGGCGGCTATTTACCCTAATGCCATCGTGTTAATTTCCTAACCATTTATATAAGTTCATTAGATTTTAAATAAGCACGACCACCTAGTTTATTAATTAATCTCAATATCCTTATCTACACTATTCTATTTAATTTACTCTAATTAAATTTCCTGAATAATGTCACTAAAATTAGGGGTGTTACAAGCTCCCCTCCTTAAAGAATTTCGTCCTCGAAATTCAGCAAGGACTAACTAGCAAGCATAACAATCATCTGTAACATCTCCTAACAACCATACTAGCCTACCTGACTATCACAATTAGTATAATTCTGATATAGACATACCATCAAAGCAGATCTGGATAAGCCTCTTGAATCCTGTCTTCTGTTTCCCGAGTATAGTCTTTCTCGTTGTCGCTCCACTGAACCTTTACCAACTTGACTGTCTTGGTTCTCAATCTCTTCTCATCTCTCGCTACAACCCGAACTGGTTGTCTAACAAAAGTCAAATCAGGCTCTACTAGTAAATCCTCCAAATTTGTTTGTGGAATAGTAGACTCTGGATTATGCACATACTTATGAAGATGAGACACATGGAATAAATTATGGACACCTGCCATACTGCTTGGCAACTCTATTTTGTACGTGAGCCTTCCAATCATTTCTACAATCTGGAATGGTCCAATATATCTTAGGGCTAACTTTCTCGATTTTCCAAATCGTACTACACCCTTCATTGGTGATACTTTAATGAAAACCATGTCTCCTACTGAGAACTTTAGGTCCTTACGCCTCTTATCTGCGTAACTCTTCTGCCTAGATTGAGCTTCCTTCATCTGTCCTCAGATTAACTCAATCTTCTCTGATGCCTCCCTAACTAATTCCAGACCTAAGACCAATCTTTCTATAGTCTCCAACCAACATGCTGGCGATCTGCATGGTCTTCCATACAAAGCTTCAAAAGGCGCCATTACTATACTAGTCTGATAACTATTATTATAGGAAAACTCAATCAGATGTAGCTGATCTTCCCAAGATCCACCAAAGTCTAACACACAAGCTCTCAATAATTCCTCAAGTACCTTATTGATCCTCTCTGTCTGCCCATCCATCCGTGGGTGATATGCTGTACTCATCTTGAGCTTGGTACCTAATACCTCTTGTAGACTCCTCCAAAATTCGCTAGTAAATAATGCATCTCTGTCGTTGACTATGCTACTAGGAATCCCATGAAGCCTAACTATGTTTTTCATGAACAACTTTGCTATAATAGGTGCTGTCTAGGTTGACTTTACCGGAATGAAATGGGCACTCTTGGTCAACCTGTCCACTATAACCCATATGCTTTCATTTCCTCTATTTGATCTTGGCAACTCGTCTATAAAATCCATCGATATCGAATCCCATTTCCAAACTGGAATATTTAAAGGCTAAAGTAACCCACTTGGCTTCTGATATTCGGCCTTCACTTGTTGACAGTTAACACACTGCCTAACCCACAATCCAACATACCTCTTCATGCCTTCCCAATAGAATCTCCTCTTCATATCTTGATACATCTTGGTTCCTTCGGATGAATCGTAAACTTCGATCGATGATATTCCTCTAGAACTTCCCTCCTAAAGTTCTCTACATTCGGAATGCATAATCTTCCCTTCTTTCTCAACTGTCCTCTTTGGTCAAGACTAAAATCCTTTAGGTCATCAATCTCTGATCCTTCCTCAAGCCTTCTAATCCTCTCGGCTAAAACTGAATCTTCTCTTTGCTTAGAAGCTATCTTCTCAATCAGCACTGGTTGCACTTCTAAATAAGACAACATGGCAGTACCCAGACTAGAACTGGCGGTAGATCTCAACTGCACACCACAATGTGCTAAAGCTTCTAGATCCTTCCCTTCTGCTAACATCGCTAAGAACACATTCTAATGTTTTCTACTGAGAGCGTCTGCTACCTTATTTCCTTTTCCAGGATTATATTCTATATCTAAATCATAAGCAGCCAAAAACTCCAACCACCTCTGCTATCTCCTATTCAACTCCTTTTGAGAGAATAAATACTTTAATGACTTATGATCAGTATACAACTCAAACCTCTCTCCCAAAAGATAATGCCTCCAAATCCACAAGGCAAATATCACCGCAACCAACTCTAAGCCGTGAGTAGGATATCTAACTTCATGCAGTATAAGCTGCCTAGATGCATAAGCAATAACTTTGCCCTTCTGCATCAACACTGCTCCCAGTCCAGTACTACATGCATCAGTGTATACTACCAACCCTTGGTTACCATCTGGAACTACTAACATTGGAGCATTGGTTAACAAATGTTTTAACTTAAGGAATGCTTCCTCACATTTTTCGGACCAAACAAACTTCACGTCCTTCCTGGTCAAATTAGTCAAAGGCGCTGCTATCCGCTAGAAATCCTTGATGAATCTCCGGTAATAGCCAGCAAGTCCAAGAAAACTCCTGATCTCGATTACCGTCTCTGGTCTCTTCCAATTATTGATAGCTTCGATCTTAACTGGATCGATTGACAATCCTTCTTCTGAAACCACATTACCAAGAAACTTAACCGCTCTCTTCCAGAAATGACACTTAGAGAACTTCGCCTTTTGCTGATTCTGCCTCAGCATTTCCAACACCACTCTAAGATGAATCTCATGCTCTCTTTCATCTTTAGAGTACACCAAAATATCATCTATGAACACCAATACAAACCTATCCAAGTGCTCTCTGAAAACTTGGTTCATCAAATCAACAAAGAAAGCAGGTGCACTCGTCAATCTGAATGGCATTACTAACCACTCATACGAACCATACCAAGTCCGAAATGCCATCAAAGGAATGCTATTCTCCGCCACTCTCAACTGATGGAACCCTGTCGCCAAATCCAATTGGGAAAATAATCTGGCTCCACTCAACTGATCAAATAGATCATCAATCCTTGGCAGAGGGTACCAATTTTTGATTGTCTTTTCATTTAACTTACGATAGTCGATGCACATCCTTAACGACCCATCGGGTTTCTTCACAAACACTACAGCTGCTCCCCAATGCGAACTGCTTGATTTCTTTCCTCAAGATCCACTAGCTGCCTCTTCAATTCCTTCATCTATGTTGGTTTCATCCTGCTAGATGGTCTACTTACAGGTTCGGCTCCCGGTACAAAGTCTATCTGAATCTCAACAGCTCGTTTCGGGGGTAGTCCAGTAACCAGCTCAAAGACATCTGCAAATTCTCTGACTACATGAACCTGACTAAGCTCTTCTCCAACCTCCATGGCACTCAACAAAGCACAAACACTCTTACTAGAATTCTCCACTAAGAAAATGATTCGGTCATGACTATCTAAGTGCCTCAATGATATTTCCCAATCCTGGCAAAATACCCTAGCCTCATACTCACTTAACCAACCCATGCCTAAGATGATCCCGAAATCTACAAAATCAAAAACATACAAGATGCATGCAAACTTATGACCTAACAAATCAAGTTCTAACTGGTCAAATCTTATCCCAAGAATTGCATACCCTGCTATTGGATTCACAACCCTTAAGGAAGTAACAAGGTATGTGGGTTCTATACCTAACCTATCAACCAAATACTGAGATATAAATGAATGTGATGCACTGGTATCAAAAAGCACCCTAACTGGTATACTCTGTATCAAAAGCGTACCTTCCATCACAGTTTTCCCTTTCTCTGCTGCAGTGGGTCTAGAAGAAGATGTGGTCCAATAGCAAACGCCTTCCCTCTGTCCGACTTGACTGGCTCTAGACACTGGTTCTTATAATGCCCAACTTGGTCACAGTTGAAGCATTTCACATTCTTCTTCTCTACTGGCTTCTTTCCCTTACCTGTTCTGCACTCGTGGGCATAATGGCCCTTCTTATCACACTTATAACACACCAAATCAGCCTTTGCCTTCTTAGAGGTCTCCCTTTTCTGGGCTCCTTTCTTCTTAAAGAATTTCCTTTTCCTTCTCTGAGAACCTTGGAACTCAACTGGCTTCTCCCTAGCTGAAACAACAAGCATCTCTTTATGGCGGACGGTCATCTCCACCATCACATGATAAGGTTCTCTAATATGAGTCATAGCCATCCTGCCTAGCTCTGTCCTCAAACTTCTAATGAATCGCTCATTCCTCCTGACATCAGTGTTAACCAAAGCATAACTATATCGAGATAGCTCATCAAACTTAGCAGCATACTCGATCACAGACATCTGTCCTTGAACAAGATCCATAAACTTCCTCATTAATGTCGACTTAGCAACCTCAGACAAGAATCTCTGCTCAAACCTCCTCCTGAAGTCAGCCCACGTCAACTCTTCCTCAGGCACTCCTGCCGTCACACTGTTCCACCAATGAAGCGCTAACCCTTGCAACTGTCCAGAGGCTAGCCTTCTCTTCTCTCCATCATTCAAGCCTAAATCCGTAAAGATCCTTTCACAATTCAACAACCAATTCTCTACTTCAACAGCATCTTCTGTTCCAGCAAACGGCTTTCCTCCCAAACTGATATAGTCTCTACTCAGCTTAGCATAGTTATATCCAACTGGAACTACGGGATTAGCTCCACCAACATTCCTAGCAGCTTCTGCTTGAAAAAGATTAGCCAACAACTGATACACCATCCTCGCATCTGCTGGCGGATTTCCAGCACCTACATTGGCCTCAGCATTTTGATTAGCATTAGCCCGTCGACCTTGATTTCTCTTAGTATTAGGTCGGGCATTTCCATTAGTAGTGGTGCTTCCTCCACCCAAATTTCCTGTTCCATTTCTTACTGCCATATCTTTTTTCTCGTATTTCTACATACGAGCCTTAGTAAGATACAGAAGAACGGTCTAAGAGAGAGGGGAATACGTACTTAGATATATACCTATATATCAAATACAAGTACGTTACTATAGCGTTAACCCAAACCCCGATCATATTCTTAAATTCATTGGATTATGTTTGAAAAAGCTTTTAGGTTAAAATTTTCTTTTAAAGTTTCATAAACCTATGCTCTGATACCAACTTGTAACATCCCCCTACTTGGAGACCCAAAACTAACAGCTACGGGTGCTGTAGTCATCCATAGTTATTAATCTTCGACGACCAAATACGGCGGTGTTAGATACATTGATACACAGATCACAGAAATATGTAAAAAAATTTAGCAATTCAGAAACATATTTCCTCATTCAAATCAAAACATTTCATGTTCATTACATAATCCCCAAATTGCGTTAACCACGTTCAGCAAAATATAATTATTACAAATACGCCAAGAGCGACATATGAAGATGCCCCCTTGGTTGATCAGAGTATATACGAAGGCTAATAAATCTGCTTTTACAAACAAAACAAACAGCAGAAAGAAAAAACTCTAAATAACTATCTGCCTCTTGCATGCCTCCAGAAGCTTTATTCGTCTAAGAAGAGAACCTGAAAACCCTAAACCTCAAACTACTCAAAATCAATTGAGTACTTGAGAGTTTAAGTCGAAAACAAAAACTTCGAGTCAGACACTAAACCTAGTATGAATAATAATCTAACATCTCGATCCTTTTAGATATCTTGTGAGACCATGCCGCTTAGCGGAATGAGTTTTCCCCTCACTAGTACCCTAATGCCTTTATAAAACCATATACTGTACTCCTGCATCCATAATGGTTAAAACATACATTTTAAAATATTATGATGATATGCATACTTGAAAATCATTAGGATTTACCATTCCTAGTTTAATTTGACACCCTGTCATAATTATAGTTTCTAGGGACTATTAACCTCTTTAGTTTTTATGGGTTTACTAATAACCTTGTTATAACTATTAGACACCCTGTCCTATTCATAGTTTTCATGGGATCACTAAAAACCTATAGGCTCTTTCCAGTTAACTTAATTAATTCATGGGTCCTCCTGAACCTATTAGCCCTTCCAATAACTATTCACCTTATCCTAGTATTTAGGGTTGACTAGGAACCTATGGATTTATCCAATAACTCACTTCACATCCTAGTTTTCATGGGTTGACTAGGAACCTACTGATATTTCCATTAGCTACTTTCTTATCTTAGTTTTCATGGGTTTACTAGGAACCTATTGACCGATGTCAATTCTTTGTCCGGATATAGCTTTCATGGATTCACCACAAACCAATTAGCCCCTGCCAACTGTCCTTAATGCATAGTTTTCATGGGTTAACTATGAACCTGTTAGTTTCCTCCAATAACTACTTAATCATAGTTTTCATCGGTTTACTATGAACCTTTTGGTATAAACCAATAACTACCTTATCATAGTTTTCATGGGTTTACTTTGAACCTTTT
This sequence comes from Allium fistulosum, assembly GCA_030737815.1. Classification (NCBI taxonomy): domain Eukaryota; kingdom Viridiplantae; phylum Streptophyta; class Magnoliopsida; order Asparagales; family Amaryllidaceae; genus Allium; species Allium fistulosum. The sequence continues at coordinate 643,975,469 of CM060901.1, forward strand.
GGTTTCTAAACCTTTCGAAACCATCGAAACCATTCAACAATTTAAACCTTTCGAAAGCATTCAATCATTAACTATAAACCATTCGAAGACATTGAAATTCAAACCTTTCGAAAGCATTGGGTTTATACTTAAAAATATTACTTTGGGTCATAGGAGAAAGTTTTAAAAACCACTCTCTACTCTATAAAACATTGGGGGAAACATTTAAACCTTTCGGCTGTGTCAAAAGCTCCTACTTTCGACCCCTTCGGAAGGTTGGGATGTGCTTATATTTATAAAACCAGTAAACTTTTCGACTAAGTCGAAAGCTCCTACTTTCGACCCCTTTTGAAGGTTGAATAAAAATAAAGGCGACAGTTCTTTTCATAATCTCTTTGAAACAACCTTTCGACCTTGTCGAAAGGTCTCTTAGATCCTTTCAAAACCTAACCTTTCGACTGTGTCGGAAGGTCTTATATAAAAACAACTTATAAAAACCAAACCTTTCGACCTTGTCGAAAGGTCTCTTAAAACAACCTTTCGACTACATCGGAAGGTTCAAAACAAAATAGAAGTAAAGCTGCAACAACCTTTCGAATTTTTGAATGGTTTAAAACCTTTATTTTAAACATTTGACTTGGTTGAAGGCAATCAAGTCGAAAGCTCTAATTCGAAAGCAAAGCAGGTGAAAGCTTAAGTTTATAAAACAAACATACTCCAACCTCTTTGGTCATCAACCCTTCGACTAAGAACCCTTCGACTCGATCCAATTCATTATGTACCAAGATGCTTGATACCATATGCATTGGTTTGACCTTGTCGAAAGGTATAACCTTTCGACTTAGTCGAGAGGTCTGGTTCGGATGGTTTAATGCTGTAAAAGGCTGAAACATGCTGAAAGTATGATTTCTTTGTTTTTAACTTAAAAAGGATAATTTTCCAACTAACCTGCCTTTGTTTGTCAAATTCTCATTGGTTAACAAATACTTTTCAAAAAAGTGCTGCCACTAATTTCAGTAATAAATAATAATTTTATTTTATAAATTGCCCCTTCTCCTTAATAAATATATAAAACATTTAAGTCGCATACCTTAAATAATTTTATATATTCATCAAAACATTTAGGAAAAATCTAGAAAAATACCAGAACATCTATTTTAATATGTTTTCCAACATACAAAAATTTCAAACCCAATTTATAATTATTTTAGCCGTAAATAATTTATAACCCAATAAATCATTTTCTTCACTAGAAAATTTATATAAATTCCACATATACTCGGAAAATTATGGAAATTGAAACCCATTTCCAAAATTATGTTTTCTATAACAAATTTTTTCCCATGGCATTTAAAAATCATTTCATCTTGTTTTTGCCGTAAAACCATGTATATCCCTTATTAACCAACCTTGTTTAAACACATATAAATAATAAACAAGCATATCATCATTCAATATATATCATAAAACAGATTTATCCTTAAATCTAAAACCATATAATGTAAAAATCAAAATAGAGATGTGGAAATTATTATTCACCTTAGATTGGATAAGGAAATTGAAGTATGATTGAGATTGATTCCTTCTAACTTGAATCCTAGCTTTTACTTGATTTTCTCTTCTCTCCTTCCAACCTAATAGTCGGCCTTGTTTCTCACGGTTATAAATATTTTTGTGTGAGATAAAATGAATGTGCAAGACCTAATGGTAATGGTATAAGGATGGGAAGTATGGAGCAGCTATTTATCCTAATGCCCTTGTGTTAATTTCCTAACCATTTATATAAGTTTATTAGATTTTAAATAAGCACGGCCACCTAGTTTATTAATCAACCTCATACTTCTTATCTACACTATTCTATTTAATTTACTCTCATTAAATTTACTGAATAATGTCACTAAAATTAGGGGTGTTACAAAGCGATAGATTCAACCAAATGTCTCACCACTAGCTTATGTGTTGTGTGAATGTTAATATTAAAATTGTTCGATATTAACCGCCGACTGAATTTACACATTTGGGTCGCATAACCATAATGATGAATACTTTGAATAAACAACACGATTTAATTAGTTTATAATCGTTATAAACTAATCAAATTAATTAATAATTAAAATTTTATTTGTTGTTTGAATACCATTAGTATTTAATGAAATGCATATATATATAAATGTTATGTATATGCATATCGATATACGATGTCGATAGAATATTCAAATCTGATATAATGGAATATATGCTAAGTTGGTTTAGGACCTTTTGAGGACCATGTTGCTTCTAGTTTAGCCGGCCATAAGGAAAGGAGGAAAGAGTTTTCGAATTTTATTTTGTAAGGCAAGTGAGTAATAAAGGAAGGAGAAAGATCTCTTGCATCGATTCTCTTTTATTACTTTCTTAAAAATAAAAATCATTTCATCATTCTTCCTGACAAATTCATTTTTTCCCCTCTTACTCTCCTTCTCTCCCTTAATGGAAGAAACCACCATGGCTTCCATGGCTTAAAAAATCCTGAAGCAAAATTACAATATTAAAGGTGGTTGTTATATCCTAATCCTTGCAAAATCCAGAGGTTGACTCAGTTGAATCTAGGAGTTTCGTTCTTCATTCAAGGTGCAACTTTTGCTACATCTTAAGGTGACATTCAAGTTTCATATACCCATATGTTAATCATGCTAATTTATGTAAATCTCCTTTTATGCTATATCTTAATTAATTATATGTTCATTATTATGTTGATATATTTTAGATCTTTCATATCATTTGATTATTTGTTCATAATGTTCGTATACTTAGATCTGAATCTTTTACAACAAATTTATATGTACTTTATCCGATCTATTTTTATCGTTGTTTTAGAAGTTATTTTTTAATATAAAAAATTGATTGAAAACTATTTTTAAGTATATATATTTATTTACATGATTATTTAAACAATTTTGATTATTTAAACTCACCTTCAAAATTGAATGCATGAGTTTCATGTTTTCATATGAATATAATTTGTCTAGTTGTTGTTTACATAAGTGTGAAAGTTATTTTCAATTTAAAATCTATAGGTGGACTTTTATGTAAAATCATAAACTATTTGATCATTCCTAAGTTGAAAATTTGAATTAAATTTGTTAACTTTATATATATATATATATATGCACTGTGTGTGCGTGCGCGCGCGCACACGTACACGTGTGTGTTTGTTAGATTACAAACCTTACATAGATATATTATTTTAATTATTAAAACATAGTTTGCAATTATTTATATATGGATATATGATAAATATGTTTTTAACTCTAAATTTATAAAATGTACTTTCGTGTAATACTATAAAATTTGATTTTAAATCCTTTCCTTAATTAAAATAGATTTAAAATTATTAATTTTAGATTTCTTTTTTTAGCAAAGCTTGCCGGCTTTATAGCGGGTCGTACCACTGTATAAATAATGGGAAAACAGGTGTTCTGCACATGCACAGAACAAACAGCTAGGTGGGAGCAAAGAGCCCACCAGAACACAATAATAAAAAATAAAGCATAGGTGCTAGGCAAAAGGAGCCTAAGCTACTAAACAAAAATGACTACGCGCTCTCCGAAGAGGAACTGCCACTACCCATAGCTGACGAGAGGCCTATAACAAGTACATACCCAGAGAAGAGTGTTGCTAGAATTGGAACATAACCCTCCGAAGATAGTGAGTAAATAAATTTCCTATCCCAACTGACGTCATAAAACTTATTTTTATTCTCCTTACCAATCTCACATTCCCTAGTAAGAGACAGACCCTCACCCTCGATGTGATAAATGAGATAACGAATCTCACCCTCAACATCACTAATATAGGCATAATAAAAGAGACTCAGGCGAGTACCGCATTTCAGATGGAGCATGAATCCAGGCTCGCTCCTCATAATTCCAAGCAATAGAATCAAACATAATAGAAGCAGCATGCTCAATCTGGGCCACACCAGCAGGAGCCTCAACAGAAGGAGCGGAAACAGAAGGGGTAACAGTGGGAGGAGGAGCAACCTTAGGAACCCACTTCCTGATAGGAGGACGAGGTAATGGAATATGATCAGATAGAGAAACAATGCCAGAAGAGGTTGATCTAGAACCAGCATCTGAAAGATGCCCAAAAGATTGACAGGACATACAGATATTCAGTTTCCAACTATAACGGACTCTGACCTCAGCAAAATGGCCCTCTTCGAGTCTGAATTTTACCACCGATGGTAGAGGATTGGAAGGGGTTATTTCAATAAGAGCTTTAGCATACACTAATCTCTTTTGGCAACAGTGTTAGAATCATAACAAAAAACCTTTCCGACAAGGCCTGCAAGCCCATCAATCCCGATCATAGGCTGGAGAACAGACGGTATGTGAGAAAAGTAGGCCCAGACAGGAGTAGATAAAACACGATCCCTTGCCCAGTCAATAGACGGACTCCAGGTTGTAATGATGAAAGGTTTCCCATCAATGAAAATAGGATTAGACTCAAGAATATGTTGTCTTTCATCACTACGCGAGAATTTAAAGTAGAACATAGCATTGTCGAAGTGAACACTTAATCCCCCTTTAGGTTTCCATACTTGGTTGCATCGCGCCTTAACAAAATGATAGGCAGGATTAGAGTCTAGGAAAAAACCCACCAAATAATCCTTCCAAAAATCAACTCCGACCTCAATCACTTCAACTGGAGGAATCATAACTCCCTCGAATTCAACTTTTTCAAACAAACGGGAAGAATGCACAACCGCATTCTATGGCGGTTTGGTGAACAACGACGTCCACAGAGGGACAACCTGAGGGGGAGATGGTTCATCAGAAACAGGAGCATTACCACAAGGATTTAAACAGGGGTCTTTGAGCCTAACATTAACACGAGCACCAGGTGAGCAACTACGAACATGTCCACTGTCAAAAGAAACATGACCATCGGCCTTACTTGCACAAGCTGGGTCAATAGTAGCTTCATCAGCCAATACACAAGGATCGCTATCATCAAGCACAAAGTTCACATTACCCAAAACTATCATTACAGGTAACCCAACTTTGTTTTTGACCATGGGTTATCACTAGCAGCAGCTAAATCTAGGTCAGAGGGTGCTCACCAGAGAATGAAGCACTACCGAGCGTTGGAGGCGAGGTTGGGGAGTTAATCACCTTTAGCAACCCAACAAAAGGGTTAGCGGATTCAGTAGCAGTCAATGGAGGCTCACAACCATCTCAAAATGAAGCAAAACAAGCGGAGCTACTACCAGGCTTTCCAGGCGTTCTGACATTCGACGATGCAACATTAAACAGTACGCCAGAGCGCGTAAGAGACAGATCTAGATTTGGCAAGCAAGAGGCAAGCATAGCATGTTTCTTCTCAGGCATAGGGAAGACATGTCGATAGAGAAAATGAGAGAGGTGAGACCAGACGAATGATGGAGGAAAAATCAGACGAAAGAAGCATGGACGAGAAATAAAGCCAAAATCGCCAAAGGAGAAGGCTCCATTTTAGATTTCAAAACATATAAAATAGTCAAACTTAATTTTAACATACACCCACCCACACACACACAGATATATATGTATATATATTTATACATACATATATATACATACGTACATACATACATACATACATACATATATATATATAATTAAAACTGCAAACAACAAAGGCAAATATAAAGGGACAAATGAGTTCGTTGTGGTGTAAATCCTAACATCTACATACGGCCATGTTAACCATGTATACCTATAATATGTTGCATTTAGATGTTGTCATGTTAACCATATACACCTATAATATGTTGCATTTACATATTTTACACTTGAGTATATTTGGATATACTCACAATATATGCTAAGTATAAATTTAGTCATAAATGCCTTTTAATAAATCAATCAATTTAATTAAAGAGAGAAAAATGAAAGGTTTATATATATAATCTTCCCTCAATTAATTGTATAAGTTAAGAGAGAGAAATGAAATATTTCATTCTCTGATAAATTAAAATAGTAACAATTACACACGCATATACACACAAGAGTATATTTGATATACTCTATTTTATATAAATATCATATTGATCAACTTTTTTAATAAATAAAATAAAATAAAGATTTAAAATATTTTAGATTGGATCTAAAATTCACTTAAAACTTCAAAGGCTCAATAGATCCAAAATAAAAATAAATGTGAAACCTATTTATTTCACACACTTCCAACTAGTCCAGTTCATTCACATTCAACAAGCTTTATAGATGGTTAGCCTGTGGCCTTTTGCAATTTGGGGAATTGATATCATCGAGGTGGTGAACAATATCATAATATCATAAAGACGCGACTAAAACAAGCAAAGCACAACTAGATGGATGAGTTACCATTGGTGTTATATGCTCATCAGACAAGCTGGAAGTCCATGATTGATCATACTCCATTTGCTTTAGCCTACAGAACTGAGGCCATGATTCCAATTAAAGTGGAAGTCCCTTCTCATAGATGAATCTATTTTGACCCTAAACTAAATGATGGGATGTTGCTATCATATCCGGACTTGGTGGAAGATAATTGAGAAGAGGCTAATCTAAGCGTAGCTGCTCAACAACAAAGAGTAGCAAGATAGTTCAATGCCAAGGTCCGAAATTGTACCTTTGAAATAAGCGATCGAATTTTGAAATGAGTTGCCTGGGTATATGGCACTTGGTCCAAATTGGAAAGGACCCGACATGACAGGAAAAAAGCTTAGAGATGACATTTTCAAGCTATCAATGGTCGATGAGATCCCAATTCCATGGGCATGAAATAGCAAGCATCCATGCTGTTGTTTCACTTGATTTCTTTTTTTAAATATGGCATCCTATTATAAGGATTTGATGTAATAAGGTGATAATTTCCAAATGTTCATAAATAAATTTAGTTTTTTGAATCAATGGAACTGTATTCTTAAAGTTTGATATTTTACTACAAAAGCAGTATCATGATCAAATATTCTTTGTTTTGAAAACTAGAAGCCTTCGACACCGACCAACTTCTTCGACCATGATTGGATCGTCAGGGTAAATCATACTTGGGGGTCGATCGGATAATTCCCCCTACACACGTTATCCATGACCAATGTCTGGGGATATGCGAGGTCTTAGATAGATGCTTGGAGATAGGCATCGTAGACAATAATACCCGGAGATAGGAATCGGTTTATAATCGAATTTTTTGCAGGTATGGTGCTAAGTTATATTGATGCTCAATTAGATGTGAGGGATAAGCCATATAATTTCATTTGTAGCAATGAGGCACAATTTTATTTATAATTGAACACAAATTGTTTGATAGAGAATAAATAAAACCAAGCAATGGAACAACTCTGTGCAATTAGAGAATATTATTTACATGTACAAAGTTGCAATAAATAAAGGCATTGCATAGATTACAAACATAAACATGTATGAAATATAAGTAATTGCATCACATAAAATTTTATTTACATATGCAAACAAGTACATAGGAAAAGAAATAAAAGGTGCGATAAAGTAAGACAAGAATTGAACAAAAAACTACTTTTTATTTACATCATCTTTTGAGTACAAAAGAGCGAGGGCCATACCTGCACAACAACGGCTTGTGTACATGAATGCAAAATGACTAAAGGAAAATGTTTTAAAGTGAGCATAACATCAGTTCCTTATGATGCCTACCCGTCTTTGGCTTCTTTTGTTCCTTCTTGGATGGTGTGGGTTTCCTTTTCCCAATCTCGGTTGACTCTGAAGATCCGAGTCGGCTCCCTAGGTCAAGTTCCTAATCGTAGTCCTTATCGAAACCTGAATGGGGTTTTGGGAGATTGATCGATCATCTTTGGAGTAAGAACGAAAGAAGGAAGGATGCGATTGGAAGAGTCGGCAAACATACATATAGTAGAGGAGGAATCTTCTACGTACCCATCCCGTTTTTGATGTTTTTCAACTTAATGACATTGAAAGCCTTTTTTAATGCATAGAAGGCCTAACATTGCAAACTTTAAATTTACACCATGTCCATCGGGTCCTCTCTCAAAGCATCGATCATCTCGACATAGGGACTGGGCGAAGACCCGATGGAGGAGGTGGAAATTGAAAGGGATGTTGAGACGAGGATAGATATGGTGACCAGAGCAGCCACTAGAGGGACCTTCGTTAGAAGAGAGGCCGGGAGCACCGCGATAGCAAGACGACCTGTAAGATGGCAAATAGAGATGGGAAGGTAATAATCGTCTTCGAAGGACATTTGAAGCTTTTCTAAGATAGACAAGGTCAGAGGTGTACCTCTAAGACTAGGTGTCGGAGCATGCATAGGTACCTCGATTTTCCTTTCCTCAGGGATCAAAGATAATTTAGAAAGAGTATGGGCAGTTGATGGTGGAACAAAACCAGAGTCCTGGAGTTGTAACCCTCAGAAGTTTTAGCAGTAGTAGTAGGCTTCGATGACATAGACATAGGAATGGTGATGATCATAGAGCCGGCTGCTATGAAAGTGATAATCTCTGCCTAGGACACCTTGATGATCAGAGCAGTGTCTTTAACCAATTTCTTTGAGTTGGACTTAGTGGGATCCACAGTGGGCGCTTATGTAGAAGAAGCTTTGGCGACTTGTGCCACCTGGCCTTCAACTAGTGCCTTCGAGTCAAATCCATCAACCAGGAGGCTCTTGATTGCATTTTCATCAACCTCTCCTCATGTTTCTTCCCTTTCCTGGTTAATGATTTCTTTGTAACTTCAGCCCGAGTCTTGGGATAATCGTCTTCTAACCATATTATGGTGCTAGATCTTATGACGTTGATGTAGAATTGCAGGATGGTTATATTGATTTTGTTCTCAAACTCGGACCTTTTGTTTTTCACTAGGGCAAGATGTGCTTCTAGAAATGTGACTCTATCCTTGAGGGTTTTCTTTTCTCATTGTAGGCTACAAACGATTTCTATGTAAGATTAAGCAGTCTTAAGAGCCTCAACTTTTCATTCTTTAAGTCGAGTTGTAGCTTTGTAATCTCGACGTTCATTTTAGTTAGAACCATGGCCTTCTCCTTAGCTAGGTCGCTTTATAAGCTGCTTGAACTTGTTCGTCTAGCACCTTCATCCAATCTCCATAGGTTGGAGTTCAACCTTATGTTTCCCCTCTACATCTTGGATTACCTTATCTTTATTAGTCATCTCTTTCTCGATATTATTAACTTGATCAGTGAAGTTTTTCTTTATCTTTTCATTCTTCTTGCTATCCTTCTCATATGTTGCTATGATTAAGTGATTTGTTTTGTTGAGCTTGAACATGCTCTTGCATAACATTCTCTATAGGGAATATTGCTCTACCAACTCTTTATGAAGTGGCAATCTAGCATCAAAACCTTCAAAGGAATGTCTTTCAAAGTGTGTATAAACTAAATTCCAGTTAAGTCTATTTTAATACGAGCTCGCACTCCATTAAAACTTTAGAGGATAGGATTTCTGAAGTTGGTAGTGAAGCAGTGAATCAGTTGCATGTTCCTTACCTGGACGTTGATGTGAGCCGAAGGTAGAAGAGTGAGCAACTTTGGATTTCTGGTGAGTGGGAGCTAGGGCCTAAGATGTCAGGGTGGTACTTGTGTCAGGAGCCTTAGAGAGTGGAGGTGGAGATGGACTTCACCCTCTAGAAGGATTAAACCTTTTAGAATAGGCGTCCTAAAATCTTTTATGCTCAAAGTGGTGCCTTCTTCTTTCCACTTCTTCTCTTTCCCTATTTTCTCTTTCCCTATCCTTCCTTTTAGCTCTTTCCTAGTCGGACTTGTGAGAAGGATCTCGATAGGAGTTGGGATTAGCTCGATGAAGAGAAGGACAACTGCTACTAGATCTCTTACCCAAGGTGTCAAACCTAGATTTTCCCATTGCACCTAAAATAAAGAGAAAGAGTTGAATCAGAACTTGAAATCGAATAAGAGTGCATGCGAAGTGATCATGCTTGTGATCCTAAGTGTTGTGTTGAGTATTAGTGAGTCATATTGATTCTATGGACCATATCATGGGGGAGTGATCGAAGTAACTTCCCCCATGGAAGTACGAGGCGGATCCTTAGAAAATGGAAGTCCTGAGTGGGGATGTTGTCGATGTTGAATTCTGTCTCGATGAAGTCTAGGACATTCTCGAGGTTGGCTAAGTCATCATAAATATCCTAAGTGATTGGGAGAGGAAATGATCCACTAGTTGGACTTTGATAAGGTTTGGATGCCAGCCTTGTAGTTTTGATCTTGAGTTTCAGCGGCCTAAGGGCATGTGGAGAAATCTCCTCTCTAAGATCTGTCACCCTAGTGGAGTTGTCCCTATTTTCTTCATAATCTTCTTCATCATTCTCATCATCTCCTTCTTCTTCTTATCCTCTTACTTCTCATTCATATTCTGCATTCCTCTCACCCACATCGCTACCGCTGGGAACATTCTCTGCTACATTTGGAACTTCTTGATGTAGGGGAACCATTGGATTGATTTTAGTAGCTCAGATAGCTTCGGTAGCTCTTAGTACATGAGGCACATAACCAACTCTTCAACTTTCATGTAGCAGTCGAAAGTGGCGCAACCGGAGGTCAATGAGGAGGTTTGTTCTTTTTCTATCCTCTATTGGGATTTCTTTCAAAAGTTGGATTGTATGTGCCAGAGTAGCATTTATGACCCTTTTAGGGATATCTGAAGAAAGAAGAGAACGGAAGAAGATTAGCGAATTGAGTGAAGTAAAATTTAATGCAATGGGATGTAAGAAGTTGGAACTTACATTCAGACAACCACTTTTGTGAGAAGCTAGCTAGATGTCTTACAAAGAAATACTCATCCTTGAAATGACTCAGTTTGTTGTGAAAGCTGGTGACTTTTTGGTAGTTGTGATATGACTCAAAGAAGGTAAGAGATGGGCTTTTAAACATCTTCTTGAAATTGTAGTGGTACTGGATTTCCTCGAAAGTAAGCAACCTACTCAAGCATTGGATGAAGCTCATGTATGTGTAATATAGTGAAGTGTATTTGTTTGGGTGTAGTCTAGGTTAAGTAAGTCAAATAAGTTAGAGCACCGGCTTCAAAAAATGGTTGAATGGAGGAGCGGTTCTAGAGAGGCATATATATCTATTGCAATTTGTATAGCCCTTAGGGGGATTGTGTGCTCTTTGAGATGGTAGAGAAACCAGAGTTTCATCCAAAGGGATGTTGGGTCATTCTCAAATTCTTTTGACATCCATGACCATTAACCTCAAAGCCAGAGAATTTGGGGGGTTGTCCAGGATCACGATGCTTGCTAACTCGGGATCTAGAGCGATCTCATCTCCTAGGGCACAAAAGGATCCAATGGCAATTGCTGCCGATGTTGGCGTTGAGGTTGCCTAACTCTAGAAGGATTGAAATAGAAGCTGAAGCAGAAAATGATGCTATCAAAGGAATGAATTCAGATGTAGAAGGGCATGCGGCTGTAGCAGAAAGTCACTCAGAGTTTCTAAGGTCCATATTATACTGAAAACTTGAGATACGAGCATAGTCAGGTATGATTTAAATTTGGTATTTACTTTGATTAAGTCCCGTGTAGCCGATGTATAGGATCCAACAGATTTTGACTTGTATCGAATAACTAGATTATGTACATCGACTGGGGTGGTATTGTGTATCAGTCTATGCGGTGTGTGTTCCATGTCCTTGGCACGATGAAGGGATGCACTCTGTGTAGATATCCTACTTGTGTTTGCAAACAGGCTTCAACATGTGATAGAACTGTGCATTGGATATTTACATTAATGGAACTAGATAATCTCTAAAGTAGTGCAAAGCCTTTCTTTGCAAGACTGTAGATGTTTGATATTCGATTTCTAGTGTCGATAGGATGAATGCCCTAGAATATGTCGATATTCAAATATGATAGGTGTTGGAATGAATTTGAGGAAATAGTTTCTTCAACCGTCTCGATCGAAACCTACCCATCGCTAACTCCAAACCAAGAAGCAGTTGTTTTCCTCTTCACCGTCTCTTTCCCAGCAATGCATTAAGACCCAAGTTTGTTCGTGAGATTTTAGGGAAGGTTGGCGACGATGAAAGGTGAAGGTGTTGTTTTGGATATGATAGTAGGTTAGCATCAGCTTTAATATCAAGGATATGGACGAATTATAGTAGTGCAAGGCAGTAAAGTTCGTTCATCATAGGTAGCGACCCACCTAGATAAAGGAGATCTAGAGAGATGGCAATGGGATGGTCAAAGTTAAAGCCGGATTTTGGTTGAGTTCTTAAGGACTAGTGAGACATAATGAAGGTTGATCTGGTAAAGGCAATGATTGCTTGCTAGATTGCGACGGCAAGATTTGAAAATGCAAGAGTGTAAAGTTTCAAAGACAAAGGAGAAGGAATCCCAAAGTGCAAAGTGAGAAACAAAAAATCTTTAAGTATTCTTTTTGTATATGAATACGTGTACATTGTTTGGTACTGAACAATGTTGTTTGGTACTGATGATATCGTTTGGTACCAATCAATAGGAATACTATTTTTTAAAATGAAATGATGAAAAACTAAATAAAAGAGAAAACAAAGATCTATCTGGCCAAAGATTGTAGTAGCTTTTGAGAGATTCTCGGAGATAATTGAAGACTTTAGATAAGAGACTTAAATATTTATAACTATTGAGGGAATGCAATCAATATTGCTAATGCTCTCAAAGTAGACGCAACGTTTCATGAAAATGGTTCAGATGATAGAAGCATCTTTGCAGATTGCATTTTGTCGTTTTTCTCGATCCAAAGCATGCTTTATTATCACAAAAGCATACTTTTTAAGGCAACTGTTATCCAGTATTTGAACTGAGCAACATTTAAATGGATCTGGATTACGAAATGATGAAGAAATAGATCAAGAAGCTTATAAGATATCAAGAATGAAGATTGCAAGAATTTGGCATAATATTGGAAACCTCACATCAGTTAACACCGAACTATATGGTTTAATATTGATCGATCTCATGCCAAATGGAATCCATCCTATTTTTGTGTAATTCTATAACAAAAGGTGAAGAAAAAGGCAACTGCATTGATATGACATCGGTCGGTATCGATCCATAAAGATCAGTACCGAATGATGGTGATTTGAGGACTTTGATATGGGAGCACGAAGATTTTAGCTATGTCAAAGAAATAAGCAGTAGAAAAGTCAACAACATTAGTCGATACTAATCCATATCAATCGGTACCGAACTATGATCTTGTTGGAAAACATGTGCGTTGACTAGTTTTATGGTTGGAACTGTGGATCTAGAGATATTTGCTCGTTAAAACTAGTTCCAACGATTTTCATGCTTGAATTCGTTTGTAAATTGAGAACCAACAGCAACAAGAAATAGACTTTTGCAGATCTTCATCTTATTTTGCTGTAAAACACTGTCAAATTCAAAACTCATCGATTTTAAGCTATTAATCATTGTAATTCGATTATGTTTTGCAAAAGTAAATCAGTAATAATATTGAATAATGGATGCAGGAAAAAAAATTGGCCGAACCACTTTAAAAATCATGTCTTTTCTCTATTATTTTTTGATTTCTTACCTATTTTATATTGTTTTTATTCGACTGGGGTATTGACAACTTTTATGGCCAACATATTCTAATTGAGGCAGCAAAGATCTCAAATTCCCCTTCCCTAGCCGATGATTACTTAGTCTCTAGTGACTTTCCCAAACTTCCTTTCCTTTAAGATTTAGATTAGTTTTAGAAAGAAGAGAAAGTGATTTGCCTATTGGACTAACCTTAAGATTAGCATAACTGTAACAACCCATAATTTTATCATTTTGATTTTGAATATTTAATTAATTTTAAATATTTAGATAATTTGTGTTTTAAAATATAAATAGCTTATATTCAAATATAGGGACTATTTAAATATTTGAATGGTGAACTAATTATTAATTAAATGGATTTAATAGCCTTACTTAACTCCTATTAATAAATAAATAATAATGGTGAACTCATTTGTAAATTTTTTTATAATAATAAATAGTTCGAATAAATAATAAGAAAAACAATTGTTGATAAAATGACTTGATTTTTATTGACATATTTTAAAATGAATTTATTGAGTTTTCCCATAATCTTTAATTTGAAAGATAATTATATTTTCGTTTGACGTATTTGAGGGTAAACGATGGTATTTTGAAAATTTCACAGATTGAAATAATCTATGTATTGTATTATTGATTTGTGACCATGTCGCATTATGGTGTGCGATCATATATTTATTTCAGTCGTTTGCGGTTTGTACACGGATGGAATATTTGGTAGCAGAGTACCGCAAAACTCTATTTTCAAAACATTTTAAGACAAATCAAAATTATAAATTAGTCAATAAAATGGATGTTGGCTTAGTAATATTAGCTTACTTGGGAATGTTGTTTCACCTGTAATGGAAGTAAAGAAATTGATTCGATTGTAAATATGAGAATATCAACATAACATAACACACATAGTTTCTAACGTCCCAACTTTTCATTTCTACTCCTCTCTCTTCCCTAATTTTCAATCCTAGTAAAGAAAAGAATATACATCCACTGTTCAAAAAAAAAATTAAAATCAAAAACTACAAGCCAACTAAAATCATGGAACTGAATTTATGGAGTTAGTATTTGCATTGGCTTCCAATCCCTAATCTTGTATTGATGTGCGATGGAGTATGGTAGAGGTGGATTTTATTTATAGCAGCAAGTAGGGTTTGGATTTGGGCAAGCGTGGGGAGGCGAGAGGAAAAACGGGAAGCACCGTCGAGTTGCTCGCTGCTCGTGTCAAAGAGCATCTCTCCTTGAAATTTGGACCAGTCCAGTCGACCCAAGCAAAACGTGACCTAACATTGTCGCATTATGATGTAGTAGGTCGAATCTTGGGGGGGGGGGGGCGTGCGGTGGTGTTGAAGTGGGGTCCAGTGCGGATAGGTCGCTGTGGAACACATCGTAATACACATTCATATGTGTGATTTACATGAGACTTTTGTAAAGAGACTTTAAGGGGTTGCTCGCCAATATTTATTTACTTTTAATTCTGATGTGGCTTATATCGTTGTTTGTTTGAAATATTTGTGACATATTATTTGATTTGTATAAGTGTCGTTATAATGATTATGACTATACCGTCACTTATGAAATATCATCTCCTTAAATCTTTGTTGTGTGTTGAACTTAAGCTTGGTTTTTACAAAATAAATGTTTGGTCGTGTTTTTGCACTTTGAAAGTTGTTTAAACTATATTTTTAAATATTTTGAGAATTTTGAAAATAAAGAAGGTTGATTAGAATTTATAAAGGGAGTTATAAATTTAATAAATTTTCTTTCGAAATAATTAATGCTGTTTGAAATTTATAAAGAGATTGTAAAATTTGGTTAATTATCTTTCGAGATAATTAATGTTGTTATAAATTTATAAAATATTATAAATTGGATTTAATTATCTTTCGGGATAATTAATGTTTTTAAATGTATAAAGGTTATTTATCTTAAATATTTTCTAAATTCTTTTCAAATGGGTTTGTAAGGATTGTATAAGTATTTGAAAAGAATTGGAGGTTTAAATATATTCTTAATTATTATTTAACTATAATAAAGTTAATTAATAAATTTACTAACGATGTTTAAAGCTAATTAACTAATTTAATAAAAGTGTTTTAAAGATTAATTAACTGATTTAATAAAAGTGAGTAAAGTTAATTAATTGATTTAATAAAGGTCTTTAAAGTTAATTAATTGATTTATTAAAGGAGTTATAAATTTGATTAGTTGTCTCTTAGGATAATTAATGTAATCTTAAATTTATAAAAGAATTAAACCAATTATCTTTCAAGATGATTAACATTGCTTTAAATTTATAAAAGCATTTTAATTGATTAATTATCTTCCTGGATAATAAATGTTGTTTTGGGTTTATAGTAAACAATGATTTTAATGACATTTGTTCTTTGACCCTTCTTTTTAATACGCATAAAAGTATAATTTGCTTTTTAAAAAGAATATTTTAAAGAGTGTTTTTAAAGTGTTTTACAAATATTTGTGATGTGAAGTTTAAGCACAAGTTTAATTTTAAAAGTTTATAAGTTTAATTCGGTTATGGAAAGGATAAGAAATTTAATTTCCATAAACGGTATCATTTATATGGAATGGATTTAGTCATACTCTTAACACTAAATGTCGAGGTATGGAGACTCATTTCTATCTCGAAGATTTAAAATAGTTGCCAAGGCAATGCCTAGAGGTAACACTACCTTAACCCGCTCGGCTTCATTTTCAGCCGGGGGATAGTACAAGTTTGAAATCGACGAGCAGTGGTAAGGGTATGACATTTAATTTCCATATACGATCATTTTGATTATTTCTGATAGTTGATTTATTGACTATCGATTCAGTTTTGTTCTTTGTGTATCATCAATTTATGACGGTTTATTGCTCGTTTAAGCGTCGATATCCTTTGTCGAAAATGACTAAAACCAAAAGCGCGAGTGAGGGCCAAGCTATGTAGGGTTCCTCCTATTAGAGTATTTTCGCATCTACTTCAGATTGTTTTTGGTGGTATGCGCGGGGAGATGTGAAATACTTAGATTCTCGGTAAGGTTTGCAGGGTTCGGCTTGGAGGTGTCTAAGAGCCCTTGTAATTCTCAAGTATATTTCTAGAGGTATACTTTCCATGAGAGGGGTGCATCCTCTTAGTCATTGTTGGAAAATTCCTTTCCTTGTTATTGATTCAAATCTTTGAATTGTTTTCTTAATTGTATCAAGAAGTGACTGTAGCTCTTCTCGATGTTTAATTATTTGTGTCCATTCTTTAAGTTTGGATTTCGATGTTTGTTTATGCCCGTTCTTTCAAGTTTGGGTTTTATTTTAATTTGTTTCCATTCATTTATGTGTGAAAGTTTTTCTTGTGAGGTAAAATCCATTCCATGATTACTGGCGTGGTCTCACAGAATTATTATATGTTCCTCTTATCTCTCGAGTTTTCTCGCTGATTTTTTTCCAAACTGATCCGGCTGTTATTATATTATAATGCTTAGGTCAGATCGAGTATTTTTCCACGTTGTCGTTAGTGGGACATGAAGCTTATGGAGTAGAGCTGGATGTTCACCTGTCGTAGAATTTTTATTTTTCGCTGTATTATTATATATACCCATCGGCAATTGTAAGCACAAGAAGTTACAACTGTCCAGGATGATGATATTTATTTTTAACTCTGATATACCATGTATTTTAGAGTGATAGTTTACTGTCTTTGTTATATTATATATTATCACTTCATCGTAAGATTCTAATTTTCCATGTTTTTTTTCTATTGTTCATTTTATTTTTCCTTAACAATCTGCTTTTTCAACGATTGGATGTTCGACATTGGAATACCGCCTATTTAGGCTGACTTTCAATGGTTAAAAAGGCGGGTCATTACAACAATTTCCAAAATATCTTAGCTAGGAGAAATTAGATTAGTAGGCCTAATCACTAAATCTACTAAAAACAGTCTAACTTAAACTGCGATATCTCCTAAATCGCTAGGCCAGATTTCTACTATGATTTCTCAACGAAACGAGAAATCGTCGTATCCTTCATTTCAACAGGTTTCAGGTCAAATTTCTCCTCCTATCATAAGTGATGTGCACGTAAATGTGCATATTTCCACTTCCATATTTAATCTACTTTTATTTTAAATAAATGTCAAAATTGGGTGGTTTTACATGTTTAAAACAAAAATTTTAAAATGCTTTCAAGTCATCATTCATGCATCTACATGGGGGTAGAATGGTAATTTTGTGTATGATTTAATTTGAGAACATTCACTTGCACATTTTATTTTTATTTGTAGGAATTTGGATGGAAAATGGAAGAAGTTTCATGTATGTATGCATGAACAAAGGTTAGAAGACAAAGGAATGAAGAAATAAAAGAATTTACGAAATCATGGAGGACCTCATCTACCCACTAACTATGAACTACATTTAAGAGCTAGTGCACATGTTAGTGGGGATTAAAGTCACATGCACATTTAATGGAGGATTAATTTCACGCTAATGATTACTTGGAGGTTACATTTTCTAAAGGGCAATTTGGGCAACTTCCTAAAATATGGATTAAGGTTTTAGGCATGTATAAATACCCCTCTTATGTTCATGTAATGGAGTTTTATGTACTTACTTCTTATGCAAGTGTAACCACAGAACTAATGAGAAGTAAAATGGCTTCCTTAGCCTCCTTTTCTTCTTTGCTTTTATTTTATTTTCATGCTCATTTTTTACATACTTTCTTCTATTTCATGTTAGTATATTAGCCTTCTTTTCATTGCAATTAGTTTTATTTTTATGCAAGTAGTTTAGTTCTCTTTTATTTTAATTAGCTTGCACTCTCCTTACTTTTTTAAGTTGAAGTTTACATGTGTTTAAATGATAACACAAATGAGAAGCTAAACCCCTTCGATTTAGGGGTAATGAAGCTCTCTAAAATTAAAATTATGTAAATTCAACATATTTGATTATTTATGATCTCTTTTTATGCTTCATGAAAAGTTGGATTATGGTGTAAGTTTATTAGGGAATTTGATAGTCTATGTTGGGTTTCTAATCACAAATGGGCTATGCATGATCCAACATAAACAAAATTTACATCATCATCTTGCTAATTGATTTTGTAATGAAATTAAAGTAGAATCAAAATTTGATGATCTATGTTACTAAACAAAATAGTAAATAGATCATGCTTGAAATACCTTTTGCTTTGACTTCATGTTCATTTTCATGACAATTAATAAGTGGTTTTAGTTGTTGTATTAAAGTTTGATGGTTTAAGTTATGTTGATTAATAATATAAATAGACCATAATTATGATAAATACAACAATAATTCTACTTAGATTAAAATAAGAGATCATAGATAAAATTTTGTGCTGATTTATGTGAAAGTATGAGAGTGGATTTGCCTTTAAATTGTCTTCTAATCTCTTCATCACTTTTGTCTAGTTTAATTTTTACTAATTTTCTTAGTTTTAAAACAAACTTAAACACTTGGGTTAATTTGATTGAGTCGAATTTGAAATCAATTTATTTCCTTGTGGATCGACCTGTACTCGCCACGTACTAAAATTGTACGCTGTGCGCTTGCGGTTATTTTTATCACAATGTTTTTCGGTGATTTTCTAACCGATAGAAAATTAGTCGTCAAAAATAAGATTTTAGCGCCGTTGCCGGGGAATTGTAATTTTATTTTAATTCTATTCTTTGGATTATTGTTGTTTGATTTTAGTGTGTTTTCATTTTGTGTGTTGAGTTGCATTTAAAAAAAATATTATTATTGTGTGTTTATGTGTAATTTTTGTTTTCATTTTAATTGTGTGCTTGTTGCTTTTCTAGTTGCTTTTGCATTTCTAGTTTTAAAAAAACATTGCATTTCAAGACAAAAATAAAAAAAATTATTTCTTTTTCATTTACAATTTATAATTCTTATCAATTGTTTACAATTTACATGTTGTTTTCATTTCTTTTCTCTAACCTCTATCACAACCTCTGTCACCACTACTGTTCCTCTGCCACCATCATACCAAAATTACACCTGACCATCTACCTGCCAACTACAGATTTTCTATGCATTTCCACCTCTCCATTGCTTTCTCACCATCCCCTTCGACATACCACAACAAACTCTCACTGCCTTGCACATCCTCCCCTGTGCTCATTCATCCCCTCACTGCATCATAACCAACTACAGACAATAACACTGCATTCGTACTATCCTCTGTGCATATTCCATTGTGCACATTACAACTACTTGATCACAATTCCACCCACCAACAACACATTACAACTGCCTTGTAACTTCAACAGTCCCTTCTCCTCTTTTATACACCTCTTCTAACTCCAAACATCAAATACCCACAACACTACCACCCTACAAACTGCTGCATTCCCCTTTCTTCACCTTACCACTTCTTCAACCATCATCCACTTCTACATAACCTCTGCTGAACTCCTTTGCTCCATATCTACCCCAAACTGCTCCACCTCTTCCAATTAACACCATCCTCACATTACCAAGCATACAAACTCACTGTCGCACTGCCATGCCCACTTCACTAACTAATACTTCATATAACTCACACTCCTCCATATAACTACTCAACCAAAAACCACATTGACTTCAACAACCAAACAACTACAAACATAACATCCATACTACTGCAACTACACATCAGCTGCTGTTCCATCCCTGCTGACTACCACATTCACTTCTTATCACCAACAACTACTTATCACTACCGGACCATTCCGAACCACTTCCTCCCCACTGTCAAACTTCACTGACCTATCACTTCTGTGCATTAACCCATCCTCCTACCTCCCAAACAATCAAACCTTCACTGAGCAACATTACCTTCCACTTCCCATACCATCTTAATTCTGCCTCTTCTTCAAGTCTTCTTCTACAAACCACAAACCACCAAAACCTGATTCTACAATTACAACAGTCAACCTCTTCAACCTCGTAATAGCACTTCCCCGACCATCCTTCTGTCATCACATTCCCCTCTGCTACTTCCACAAACCATCTCACTGCCTCATAACATAGTTGACCTGAACCACCCAAACTCAACCAGTCATACCACATAACACTTCATCTCCTCTACTGCCCACTGCCTTCAAACTTCAACCAACTCCTCATTGTCATATCACACAATTAGCCATCTACTACAACTCAGTATCCATCAGCCTCTATCCAAAAATCCGGCCACAAATAGAACCACCGTAACTTCACATCACTACTACCATCAATCATCACCGGCTGACTGCATCTAGCAACACCCCTACTCCTCAAAATCCGAATTCAATACAGTTCCATTAACAACATCGAACTCCCTCTCCAACCCAACCTCAATTCTAACCTCAACTTCTAGTGACCTATAGCTTGGACTAGAACCCAGATTCCGCCTCCTGTAAACTGCGAACCACCATGTGAACTTTAGAAACCCTTGAACCGAAGCTAATTTTGATTTCGCATTTCTTTTTTGTTTCGTTTCGTGAATTGGATTTGGTTTCTTTTAGAAAGAGGCAAGCTTTACTTCATTTAGAAAGAGGCGAATTGGAATTGGTTTTTTGTTAAAAAAAAAAGAAAAGAAAAAAAATATTTTTTAAGTGGGCCGTGGGCTTGCTGTTGGATTGAATTTTCAACTAAAAAAACCTTCTTTGCTTACCATTTCCCTTCTTGTGTTTTCAATTTTGTTTTGGGGTTTTGTTTTATAAAAATTTTATATATAAAAAGAAGAAGAAAGAAGGTGATAATTTTTCATTAAATCCTTAGATATATATAATTTTTAGGTTGTAGGAGATAAAAAGGAGTTACTATGATAAACTGCTTCGCTTTGCTTGCTAAAAAATTGCTTTGCTTGCTTATACAAAAAAATGGCTTCTTTAAAATAATTTGCTAATAATTCTACACGCTCTGGTATCATGATCTTATCACTTGTTTTTATTTGCTTTGCATTGTTGGTTGCTTGCATTTTAATATTTTTAAAAACAAATAAAATTTCATTCGTAGTTGCATCGTTAATTCACGTTTAATTCTTGTTTTGCATTCATCTCATCTTCTTTTTATTTTCTAAGAGCAATACCCAAATCAACATTAGGTGGGGGATTTTATCACTCCTTTCTTGGCCCACAAATTGCATTTCATCTTAGAATTTGACAAATAATAACGGTTAGACTTTGGACTTAAGGGAGCCACAAGCTCACTTAGGGCTTAATTGTATCTTGACAAGTTGTCCTCTTTCGACAATTTATATTCTTGGTGTCTAGGCTACGGCAGAGCAATGATCATTTATAAATATTACGGTGATCTGTAAATATTATACTGACTGTTATTCTGAAGGTACTTAAACCTTCGCTGCATTGCAACGGTGATTCGTGGTGCACCGATAACTCTTGTCTGTTACCTGACTAAGAAATATTTTGTTGGATTAAGACAAACTGTGATTATACAATTTTGGGTTAGGAGCTACTAAGGACAAAATTTTTGCAATTAAGTCCTTGCATTTATTTAGTTGCATTAGTTCATGCATATAAAAAAAACAACAAAATCCAAAAAAAAATATAAATTTTACTTAACTTAGTTTTTTATTTAATCCAAAAGAAAAAAATCATTTTAAATCTTTTCCTTTGAAAAAAAGAAAGAAAAAAATTTCAAAAAAATCAAAACTCTAAAAAAAATATAATCTTTTCAAAAACAAAAACTAAAAGAACAAAAACATATAAAAAAAGAGAAAATTTTTTGAAAATCCAAAAAAAACAAAAATCAATCTTCCTTTTGAAAAATAAATCCTCTTTGGTAAATATTTTTCCTCCTTTAAAAAAGTTAAACAGATTTTCACTTCATTTCACCTTCTAAACCTTGCTTCTTTCTCTTAAATTCAATTCTCACTTCTTTCTCTTCTCGACCTTTACTTGTGCATGAGTACTTGGACTCATGACACAATAACAAATACTTGGACTCGTGATGCAATAACGAATCGTTTAACTCGAACAAACAATCCTCCTGTAATAGAAAATGAAAATGCCCCTCGAACTCTTATGGATAGAATCTTTCCCGATAGAGTTTCTATTCCTTCTTGTATCACGTTACCCGCCCTACTGGTAATCACTTTGAAATTCATTCAAACCATATTGCCACACTTCCCAAAATTTGGCAATTCTGAACACGATGACCCATGCATTTTCTTAAGGAAATTCGAACAAGTTTGCACAACCATTAAACTTCAACAACTTTGTGATGACGGAATCAAACTCCAATTAATTCCATTCGCCCTTACTGATTATGCAGAAAAATGGTTGTATAGCTTACTATCTCACTTAATCAAAACTTGGGAAGAATTCATTAAAATTTTCTTAAAAATGTTCTATCCCTTAGAAAAAACAACTAAAATCGAAAACAAAATCGTAAATTTTCATTAATTCAGGGGTGAACCATTCGAAAAATATTTTAAAAGATTTAAAGAGCTTTCAATAAAATGTCCATACGGTAACTTTGAAAAATGGACCCTTTGCCAAATCTTATACGATGGACTCGAAAATAGTTAACCATGCTTGAATTGATGTGTCAAGGAAATTTTCTCGCCCAATATCACGATGATGCTTGACAACTTCTTGAAAACCTAGCCGAAAAATCATCCCAATGGGAACGTTCTAACGAAAAAATCAATATACTCACAATCAAGCACACACTCGATAGGATCATCTTTAGCTTTGGAAGCTAAAATCAACGAAATGATCAATAAATTCAACAACATTTTCTCATCTAACCAAATGAACCAAGATTCCCAATCCATGTGTTATAAATGTAACGATCCGAATCACATAGCTAATCAGTGCCCTAATTCAGTCGAATAACTCAATGCTTTCAAGAAAATTAAGAATGACCTGTTTTCTCCAACATACAATCCTGATTGGAGAAATCATTCAAACTTTGCTTGGAACCAAAATAATCCCAACACAAATTTGTCCTAATTTTCCGAATAATGCTTCGAATCCTCCCTTACAACCCAATCATTTTCAAGAAAATTTTGTAGGTCTGTCTCAAAATCAACCGGAACAATCTTTTGCTCCCCAAGATGATAAACGATTAAGTTCACTTGAAAAAAGTCTTGAAACTTTAGCTAAAGCAACCATTCAAAGCCTCCAATCAAATAGTAATTTGAAAAATTAGTTAACCTCGTACACTCAAAATACGAGTTGGTTGATTGCAAAACTTGAAATGCAAATGAGTCAATTAGCCACGTCTGTAAGTGAACGTGAATGAGGCACATTCCCAAGTCAACCAGTTCCGAATCCCTGAAATCAAAGCACAAATCCAAATCAAGCCCATGTTGTTCAAGATAGCAATGTAACTCAAATGAATACTATCACGACTTTGTGTTCCGGTAAACAAATTGATAATCAAGTCGTTAATCCCAACGATTTACCGGAAACCCCTCTCGATGCTTCTAAAATGACAAGTGAATCTAAAAAAAACGTTGAGCCAAATATCGAATCAAATTCCAATCAAAATTCTTCTTCTACTCAAATAGACCCACGTACTAAGTATTGTGTTCCATTTCCACATCGTCTACGACCTAAGAAGCACTAGACCAAATGGAAAATATGTTGGAAATTTTAAAACAAGTCAAAGTAAACATTCTGCTCTTTGATATCGTTCAACAAGTCCCAACTTACGCTAAGTTTCTCAAGGACTTGTGTAATCAAAAACGGCACGCTCATGTACCCAAGAAAGTTTTCTTAGTCGTCGGACTTAGCAAAGTCTTGTCTCAATCAATTCCCGTCAAATACAATGATGCTGGATGTCCGACGATCTCGTGCATGATAGGAGACAAAACGATTAACAAATGCTAACTCGATTTGGGTGCGAATGTCAATTTGATTCCTCATTCCGTTTATCAGCAACTTGGCTTGGGTAAACATAAATCAACAAAAGTAACTCTTTAATTTGTCGATCGTTCGATAAAGAAACCTATGGGAGAAATCGAGGATGTAGTCATCAAAATTGGTCAATTCATATTTTGTGTCGATTTCATTGTCCTTGAAACACAACCTGTGAATAATCCAATGAGTCTAATTCCATTGATTTTAGGCCGACCTTTCATGGCTACTTCAAATGCTCTAATTAATTGTTGAAACGGTTCAATGAAAATTTCTCTTAGAAAGATGACTTTGGATCTTAACATTTTCAATCTTGAAAATCAATCGCACGAACCACATGACCAAACGCTGGAAGTTTATTTCATTCAAGAAAATTTTGATAACGAAATAGTTGACCTTAACAACGAACGTGAGACTGAATACGAGTAACTGTTTCAAGACGAGCCTAACGAAATTGAAATTATGCTTCCGTTTGAACCACTTACCTTTGAATTAGAACTTCAACAAAATTCGTTGATTGAGCAACCCCCAATGTTCGACCTTAAACCCCTTCTCGATCACCTTAAGTATGCATACTTAGGTAACAATGAAACATTTTCCGTCATAATTTTTGCAACTCTCTCTCTTGATCAAGAAGCTTCTCTTCTTTCAATTCTGTTGAAAAACAAAGAAGCAATTGGATGGTCGATCATCGATAGAAAGGAAATTAGTCCCGCTCTTTTTCAACATCGCATCCATATAATTGACGATGCCAAGCCTGTTCATGACGCACAACGAAGGCATAACCCAAAAATGAAGGATGCAGTTCGAGACAAAATTCTTACACTCCTCGGTAACGGAATCATAACCCAATCTCTAATAGTTCATGGGTTAGCCCAATTTATATTGTGCCTAAAAAGTCTGGACTTACCATTATCAAGAACGACCCTAACGAACTCATTCCAACTCGTACTCAAATGGGTAGGCATGTTTGCATTGATTATCGAAAACTAAATGCTGCAACACGTAAAGATCACTTCCCTCTTCCTTTCATCGACCAAATGCTTGAACGATTAGCAAGTCACAAATTCTATTGCTTTCTTGATGGTTATTCCAGCTATAACCAAATTCCAATCGCTCTTGAAGATCAAGAGAAAACAACTTTCATGTGTCCTTTTGGCACTTTTGCGTATCGACGTAAGCCTTTTGGCCTTTGCAATGCTCCTACTACGTTTTAAAAGATGCATGGTCAACATTTTTTCTGACATGATCGAACGCTTTCTTGAAGTGTTTATGGATGATTTTTCCATCTTTGGAAACTCTTTTTCCAAGTGCTTACATCATCTTGAGTAGGTTCTTAAACGATGTAAGGACAAACGCTTAACGTTAAATTGGAAAAAATTCCATTTTATGGTCAAACATGGCATTGTCCTTGGGCATGCCATTTCAAACAAAGGCACTGAAGTAGATAAAGCGAAAGTTGATGTAATTGCGAAATCTACCCATTCCCAAATCTGTCAAGGAAATTCGTTCATTCCTTAGACACGATGGTTTTTGTCGACGCTTTGTGAAAGATTTGAGTAAAATTGCTCGACCTCTTACGACTCTTCTTGGAAAAGACGTTCCATTTGACTTCAAATCTGATTGTGTTTCTACTTTCGAACGTCTCAAAAATGAACTCATTTCTGCTCCCGTCATTTTCTCACCCAGTTGGGATCTTCCTTTTGAAAAAATGCACGACGCTTCCAATTTTGCATCAGGTGCTGTTTTAGGACAATGCATCAACAAAATTCTTCATGTCATCTACTACGCTAGTTTGACTCTGAACGATGCTCAGCTCAATTACACGACCATTAAAAAAGAGCTCCTAGCGGTTGTCCTTGCTCTTGAAAAATTCAGACAGTATTTGATTGGGATCACACATTACTGTTAACACTGACCATTTCGCTCTTAGGTACCTTTTTGCTAAAATGGATGCTAAGTCTCGTTTGATCCGTCGGATCCTGTAACTCTAAGAATTCGACCTTACAATCAAAGACAAAAAAGGATCTGACAATGTCATTGCTGATCACTTATTTGGTCTTCCGAACGCACCATCTCCTTTACCAGTCAATGAGAACTTTCCTAATGAACAACTCTTTTCTGTGTCTATCGATCCATGGTATGCCGACATAGTGAACTATTTAGTCACTAAGGAAACTCCTTCATTTTGGTCGGAACAGATAAATATAAATTTCTTTCCCAGGTCAAATACTTCTATTAGGATGATCCACACTTGTTTAAATATTGTTCGATTCGACGTTGCATCCTAGATTGTGAAATCAAAAGAGTTCTAACGTTTTGTCACGATCAATCGCGCAGTGGACATTTTGGTCCTCGAAAAACTACTGAAAAAGTACTTCAATATGGCTTTTACTGGCCCACTCTTTCCAAAGACTCATTCGAATTTTGTAAAACTTTTGATCGCTGCCAAATGGTAGGAAGAATCTCTCGATGAAACATGATGCCTTTAAACCCGTTCTTACGATCGAAATCTTTGATGTTTGGGGTATTGACTTTATGGGATCGTCTCCCAATTCCTTCGAAAATTTGTACATTCTCATTGCTGTCGATTATGTCTTTTAGTGGGTCGAAGCCGCTCCGTATAAAACAAATGACCATAAAATTATTGTGAAGTTTATAAAAAAACATCCTTTTGAGGTTTGGAACACCTCGCATAATAATAAGCGATAACGGAACCCACAAGTTATCCACTCCGTATCATCCTCAAACTTGTGGCCAAGTTGAAGTTTCAAATTGAATAATAAAATAAATTTTGGAGAAAACTATTAATAAAAATCAAGAAGATTGGTCTCAGAAATTGTCTGACATGCTTTGGGCTTACCGTACCGCTTTTAAAACTAACCTTGGGGTGTCCCCATTTCGTTTAGTTTACGGGAAAGCATACAATTTACCAGTTGAACTCGAACATAAAGCATTGTGGGCAATTAAGAACTTAAAATTTGATCTTGAAAAAGCTGGCGAAAATAGAAAATTGCAAATTAACGAATTAGAAGAACTAAGGAACGATGCATACGAAAACGAGAAAATTTACAAAGAAAGAACAATTTTTTTAATGACAAGTCTATCCTAAAAAATGTTTTTGCCAAACCAAAAAGTCCTTTTTTATGACTCTAGACTTCACTTATTCCCTGGAAAATTAAAATCAAGATGGACCAGACCATTTGTGGTATGAACTATTTTTCCACACGGTGCCATAGAAATACAAAACCCCAGGGATGGAACAATTTTCAAAGTCGATGGTCATCATTTAAAACCTTACTTGGAATTGCCAAGTAATCAAGAGGAGGAGCTCATGATTCTTTATGAGCCATACTACATCTAGTAGAAATCTTAACCCACTTTTATAAATATGTATATATTTTTACCTGTTACACTCATTATATCATGCATTGACTGTGGGGACACGATCAAAATTAAGTGTGGGGGGAGTCTCATGTTCATTTTTGATTTTTCATGGTTTATTTTTTGCATTTTCTTTCCAAAGCTCAAAATTTGAAAAACAAAACAAAAAAATCTCTAAACAAAATTTCTTTTTAGCATATTGATTTACTGTTGAAGAAACACTATAGGATAAGTATATGTTTTTGGTTATTAAATTGAAATTTTTGAAAATTTATTTATCTCAACAAAAACAAAAATAAAGTTTGATTACAAGTAACTATGGTTTAACTAGTACATATGAAGGTTCATGGGTGTTAATTATCAAGTATATCTTGTAAATCTTTGTTTAAAAGAGTGGTTGATTTAAAGTAAAGGCGATATGTTTTTGATCTTCTAAGTTAAGTGGTGCTAAGATGATTTTGCAAAACTCTCTCTTCATAAAAAACTTAAAATAATAATGGTTTTAGTGAAAATAAGAAACACCTAGGGTCATGTGTTCACACACAAGTGTGTACACTCGCCAACCTTTTTACCATTCTCACGTAAGCCCGAAAGGCAGTGCATGATCGGTATATCTGGCCTTAGCTTATCTGAGTTAGGTATATGTAAATAGATTTAATAAAAATAACCACCTAGAGTCATGTGTTCATATGCAAGTGTGTACACTCGCCACATTCTATACTCTTCTCACGTAAATCGAAAAGGCAGCGCATGATCGGTATATCTGAGTTAGGTGTGTAAATAATAATAAAGTTAATACTTTTCAAAAATAGAGAGAGTAAGCAATTGAAATCCAAGCACTATTTTTACTTATTTGATTCGGCTTGTTATTCAAAAGAAATAAAAATACCACTTTAAAAAACTTTGATAATCAACCAAGGATCCATTTCATAGTTGCCTATGTTATCAGCCAAAACAACTAGCCAAACTAAAGTCAAATTATGATGTTAACTTAATTTTTGTTAAATGTTTTAACGAGTAAAAGGACTTAAATCTCTTGATAATGACCAGAACTTATATTTCACTTAATCATGTCAATTTAAAAGTAAATTCTTCATTTGTAAATATTTTTAAAAACTTGCATTCATATCTTTGTAAATAAATCTTGCATTTATGAATTTTTCATGTTGCATTTGGATTTTGTGGGTAGTATCCGCTGAAAACTCTCACGAGACAACACTCGTCCTATAAGGGAGACCTAGAGGTTTAACGGCTTGTTGCATACGCTCAAAGCAATCGTATTTCCTATGAAAATGAATTTATCTTAGTTTTTCTTTATTCGAGGACGAATAAAAAGATAAGTGTGGGGGTATTTGATGTGCACGTAAATGTGCATATTTCCACTTCCATATTTAATCTACTTTTATTTTAAATAAATGTCATAATTGAGTGTTTTTACATGTTTAAAACAAAATTTTCAAAAATGCTTTCAAGTCATCATTCATGCATCTACATGGGGGTAGAATGGTAATTTTGTGTATGATTTAATTTGAGAAAATTCTCTTGCACATTTTATTTTTATTTGTAGGAATTTGGATGGAAAATGGAAGAGGCTCATGTATGTATGCATGCACAAAGGTTGGAAGACAAAGGAAGGAAGAAATAAAAGAATTTATCAAATCATGGAGGACCCCACCAACCCACTAACCATGAACTACAATTAAGAGCTAATACACATGTTAGTGGGGATTAAAGTCACATACATATTTAATGGAGGATTAATTTCATGCTAATTATTCCTTGGAGATTACATTCCTAAAGGGAATTTGGGTAGCTCCCTAAAATATGGATTAGGGTTTTAGGCATGTATAAATACCCCTCTTATGTTCATGCAATGGAGTTTTGTCTATTTACTTCTTATGCAAGTGTAACCACAAAATTAATGAGAAATAAAATGGCTTCCTAAGCGTATTTTTCTTCTTTGCTTTTATTTTATTTTCATGCTCATTTTTATTTACATGCTTTCTTCTGTTTCATGTTAGTAGATTAGCCTTCTTTTAATTGCAATTAGTTTTATTTTTATGTAAATAGTTTAGTTCTCTTTTATTTTAATTAGCTTGCACTTTCCTTACTTTTCTAAGTTGAAGTTTACACGTGTTGAAATGACAACACAAATGAGAAGCTAAACCCTTCAAATTTAGGGGTAATGAAACTCTCTAAAATTATGTAAATTCAACATATTTGATTATTCATGATCTCTTTTTATGCTTCATGAAAAGTTGGATTATGATGTAAGTTTATTAGGGAATTTGATAGTCTATATTGTGTTTCTAATCACAAATGAGCTATGTTTAATCCAACATAAACACAATTTACATCGTCATCTTACTAATTGATTTTGATAATGAAATTAAAGTAGAATCAAAATTTGATGATCTATGTTACTGATCAAAATAGTGAATAGACCATACTTAAAATAGCTTTTGTTTTGACTTCATATTCATTTTCATGACAATTAATAAGTGGTTTTAGTTGTTGTATTTAAGTTTGACGGTTTAAGTTATGTTAATTAATAATATAAATAGAACATACTTATGATAAATACATCACTAATTCTACTTAGATTAAAATGAGAGATCATAGATAAAATTTTGTGTTGATTTATATGAAAGTGTGAGATTGGATTTGCCTCTAAATTGTCTTTTAATCTCATATTTTTCATCACTTTTGTCTAGTTTAATTTTTGCTATTTTTCTTAGTTTTAAAACATACTTAAACACATGGATTAATTTGATCGAGTAGAATTTGAAATCAATTCATTTCCCCGCGGATCAACCTGTATTGCCACGTACTAAAATTGTAAGCCATGCGCTTCTGGTTATTTTTATCACAGTATTTTTTGGTGATTTTCTAACCGTTAGAAAATTCGTTGTCAATAAGTTATGGCCACTACAATTTTTTTGAGTCGAAAATGTCCTAGTTTATTTTAATGCTTATAAATGTCAAATTACTACATCACCTAAAGTTTTAGCTCATTTTAAGTTTGTTTGGTTATGAAAATAATATTTTTCCTACCCTTCGATATTTAAGCGGGCCATTAAATTCTCCCCCTTAAGAATTTCATGCTCGGAATTTCAATGTCAAACAAACATAACCAATGAAAACAAGTAAACGAGCATGCATAACATCAAAGGGTAGCAAGCAACTTATACTGATATCTTACCATGCATTTAATACTAGCAACTAAATAAGATACAAAATGTGATAGATTGATTTTTACCAAGTTAAGAGCTCTAGATAAGCAGCCCTCATGCTTTTCTCAATCATCCATGTTCTATCAACTTCATTTTCACTCCATTGAACCCTTTCCATCTTTGCATTCTTCCTCCTAAATTTCTTTATACTCTATTATACTATATGAATAGGTCTACGAGGCCTTATCGCTTTAGGTTCAACAACCAGGTCGTCTAGTTGATCATGTGCAACTATAACGCTTGAGTTGTGCACAAAATTCTAAAGGTGCAAAACGTTGAATATGTTTTGCACACACACCATCCTCTGAGGTAAGTCGATTATATATACAAGATCCCCAATCCTCTCGAGTATCGAAGAAGGTCTTATAAATTTTAGTGCTAATTTCCCCTTATTACCGAATTGTATTGCATTTCTTAATGGAGAAATCTTGACAAACACCATATCACCAATAGGGAAGACTAAGCCACAACGTCTCTTATTAGCATAACTCTTCGTATGTGTTATGCAGCTTTCATTTGTTTGTAAATGATCTCTATCTTCTTTAAAGTCTTTCTAATCACATTTGGCCCAAGTATTAGTTTCTCCTCTGTTTCCCATCAACAAGAAGGGGGTATTGCACGGTTGACTGTATCGAATACTGTCATAGTGTTATCCGGCCTTTTGACCCAGCTATATCCAGATTGATTGGACAAATTAGACTCGATAACAGATAAGGCAAGTAGCCTAGAGGGATGATCATTGAGCCCAGAGATTAAGCACAAACAATGGTATGAAGCAACGATCAAGCGAGGCCAAGAGATAAACTCTATGGAATGTTCTAAGTATGGATTAGTGTCTATCCTTGGTAGGGGATCGGTACTTATCCCTTCCCCTAGGTAGAGGATCAGATCAGATCACTTTGGCTATGAACAACTTAAACCGGCAGATCAACTCAATAGAAATCGATCGATATCTCACAGAAAAATGTGGGCGACTATGCAAAACAACTTCGGAAACATGAAGCTAGCATGGAGGGGGACCCATAAAAGCGAACGTGCGACGCCAAATGGCCATTTGGACCGATCAGCCCCGATCATCCATCTTTGGGATTTGAGCCACCAAACTTTTTGGGTGACCTCGTCTACATAGTGAGATTTTGTCGACAAAATTCCAAGAGGATATTCGATCGTCTACACCTATAAATATAGAGTTCATTTTTCATTTTAGGGGTTTTTTATGCTACGGTTTTACGTCAACTCTATTATAATTAAGGATCTATTATGATCTGATCCCTCTGTAACCAAAAAAGCAAGTATTTAACAAAGCAATTACTTGAAGTGGACGTAGGCAATCAACGTCGAACCACTATAAATTTGTTTGTTCTTGTTTCTACTTGTTTACTCTTTGTTTTAAGTTTAATTCTTCCCTTTATTTCTCTACTTTCAAATATATTGGGTGTTTGTGCCAACTTTTGATACAAACATTTTGGTGCTTTTATTAAGAAGCAATTCTTAGCTTGATTGGATCTCATTATCTACTTGTAGATTCCCATATCCATGAGATGGATCTAGATTTATGGTTACAATTTTCCATTTCTACTCAGATTTGAAGAAAATCTAAAAGGAAGCTATTATCCATGGCTAGAGGAAACAAGTCCACTACTTCACGTGCTACTAAAGATAATGAGGATACCATCATTCAACAGATTGACCAGAATGTATAACCGATGGCCACTAATGCCCCAAATCTAACTAATTACATCACCAAAACCGACTTGGAAATTCTGATGAAGGAACTGTTAGATAGCCGTCATCAGCTCAATCAACAAATCCAGGCCAATATCAATATGATGATCCAGTTGGGTGACCAATGTGGGAAGATAAGGAGGAAGCTTGCTCCATACTCAGGATCAGAGAACTTCTCTTCATCCGACGACTATCACAAGAACAGACGGTGCAAGACAGATGCATATGATGCTGGAACATCAAGGGAAACTATGAGATCGACTACCTCTAAACTACCTGGATCAGCACCAAACCCTCTAGGGGGATCGGCACCGAACCCTCCAACTTAGGGGGAACCTTCATGTTAGTGGAAGAGCCAACTGCGGACGCACCGTGATCGACCAAGGTGCTGGAACCCAAGCAAATCCGATTGAACCACATCAAAGAGACGTTGATAGTTGCTGCTCAGGAGGCACATGAGGAGCACACTAAGCCAAGACATTGTGATGCTGCCCGAAGGCATAGATCGGGCCATTCACATGAGGTAGAACATGACCACCACTAAGCATCGGCTCTCTAGACACCAGACCTAATAGCTATGGTGAGACAGCTTGTGAAAGAAAGTCAAGGCTTGACCAATGATGATTGGAGACTCTCCAGAAGTTGTACTCCATTCACTGACAACATCCTACACACAGAGTATCCGTGGAGGTTTAATATTCCTACGATGCCTGCTTATGTGAGAAAAACTGACCTAAAGCAGCATCTCATGAAGTATGAGTGCATATGGACTCCGCACGAGCTACTGATGCAGTCATGTGCAAATGTTTTCCCCATTGTTGGAAGGGGTTGCGACTACGTGGTTCACCAAGCTACCGTCGCAGTCAGTTTCTTCGTTCAATGAGTTAGCAAGGAAGTTCGTGGAGCAGTTTCGCATGCAAGCGGCTCATCTCAAAGATGTCGTGTCCCTCTCCAACTTAATCTAGGCTCTGAGGGAGTCACTGAAAGATTATCTGGAAAGGTTTAATATAACTGTTACAGAAGTTAGTAATCTAAAAGATGATGCAATATTGATGGCATTGACTAAAGGAGTCAACCCTGATTCTGATTTTAGCAATTGGTTGGCGGAAAAGCCTCCTTCTATGTTGGACCGGTTTTATGCGAAGGCAGCTCTGGATCTGAGGAATTAGAAGGCGAAGCAGACTATGAAGAGATATGTTGCAGGCTAGAGTGCCGAGGGAGTACAAAGTGATGTGGCAGTGAAACAATATAGAGAGAGTTCCGGGAAAGTTGAAGTTAATGTTCAAAATAAAGCAAATGAGCAAAAGAGAGGCGGTGATAGAAACCGCGATCGAAGACAGGATTCTAAGAAAGGAAAGCCAAGGATCCCAACATTTGACACCTAAACACCATTGAACACGTCATTAGAGAACAATAATCCATCGGCTTGTAATACTATTCAGTATAGAAATTCCCATTGAAAGAACCGATGGAGAAGCAGTTAGACAAGGAAGTACTGTAGATTCCATGAAAGTTATGGCCATACCACAGACTAGTGCCGCCACCTCAGTGATGTCATTGAAAAGTTGATTCGTGAAAGAAAGTTGCAACAGTTTGTTAAAACTCCATAGGATGGTGGGCAGGGGACATCCGACCCCAATAGAGGACAAGCCCCACCCAGTGTTGAGGAACTTAGACGAGTGTTAGGAAGGTTAGTCATTAACACTATTATTGGAGGACCACATCCAGTTGACAAAAGCTGGAACGAGATGGAGTGTTATGTGAATGCTATAAGACATGTAGGTATGGAGTGCTACTTGAACACAGAGGACGGTGCTCCAACAAAGCAGCAAATAACTATGAATGATGATATCGTATTTCAAAGTAGAGATGTAGAAAGAGTGGAGACCCCTATAACAGACCCAATGGTGATCTCATCCATGATCGGCCCCGCTTGGGTAAGAAAGATTTTGATTGACTGCGAAAGTTCAATCAATATCCATTTTAATAAGGCCTACGACTAGATGTTACTGTAGGCCAATGATTTGAAATCTTGTAAAGCCCGTATTCATGGCTTTAATAGTATTGCCACCGAAGTAGAAGTCAATGTCAAGCTACAGGTGAAGTTGGGAGATGACAATCATAGAAGAGTGCGGGTGTTGTCGTTTGTCGTGATGGATGTGAACTCTCTATGCAATGCTTTCTTAGAATGAGTAGCCCTTATGGAATTTAGAGCAGTTATCGTCCCTTAGTGCTTAACACTCAAATTCCTAACAAAGAATGGCATGGGAATTATTCATAGAGATCAGGTGACTGGCCGTGCCTGCTATGTTTCCGAGTTAAAGGATGCTTAACGGAAAGTAAAAGGAAAGGATGAGGAGAAGACTTTCTGCATTAAAACTAACAAAGCCTAGCAATCAACATCCGAGCCTTGGCTTGGGCACCATAGTTAGTTCTATAAAGATATAGATATGAGAGATGAGGAAGTGGAGACTAAAGAACCCAATGGCTGCACCCGCTGAAATGGCGATCAACATCATGATCAGCCACGACGATCCATTGTGGTTCCTAAAGATCGGATTATAGCTCAGCGCAATGATGATGAAGGAATTAGCTAGCTTTCTCCGACCAAACCTTGATGTGTTTGTTTGGACCCATTCTGACATATGGGATCTCGCCAACCATCGCAAGCCATGCATTGAATATCGACCCGACGCATGTCCCGGTGAAGTAAAAACGATGATGCAGCATGGATCTGGAGAGATCTGCTATGCTTAAGGAGAAAGTGGATAAACTCAAGAAGAATGGGATTATCCATGATTCCCTCTACTTGAGATGGGTATCTAATCTTGTAATCATAAGAAAGGCTAATGAAAAGTGGAGGACATGCGTCAATTAATCAAACCTGAATAAAGCGTGCCCAAAGGATAGCTTTCCACTTCCAAGGATCGACCAGCTGGTAGACTTGACTGCTGGACATGAACTACTTTCATTTATGGATGCATACTCTAGGTATAATTAGATCCCGATGCACGTCCCAAAGCACGAACACACCAGCTTCATTACTGACCTAAGGTTATACTGCTACATTATGATGCCTTTTAGACTGAAGAATGCTAGAGCTACTTATCAGAGACTGGTCAACTAGATGTTCAGATATCAAATTGGAGGATCAATGGAAGTATATGTGGATGATATGCTCATGAAGTCACGACGATCAAATGACCACATCGATGATTTGGCGGAAATGTTCAGTGTTCTCCAGAAACACGAAATGAAACCCAATCCCTTGAAATGCTATTTCGGCGTTGCATTAGGGAAATTCTTGGGTCTCATCATCAACACTTGTAGGATTGAAGCCAGTTTCGAGAAGATTCAGGTGATAAGAGATATTTGAGCATCGAAGACGGTTAAGTGCAAAGCATAAATGGAAAGGTCGCTACTATGAGTCGATTCATCTCCAGGACATAGAAAAGTGCATTCCCTTCTTCAACTTGACCAGAAGCGGGAAGAGGAACTTTGCATGGATGCAGGATTATATTGATGTGTTCCAAGCTCTGGTATGTCACTTAGAGAGACCCCCATAATGTCTAAGCCACTGAATCATGAAGACTTATATATCTATTTAGCGGTGTCGGTACATGCCACAAGTGTCGCACAGCTGCACAAAGAGTATCGGATCTAGAGGTTGGTATACTACATTAGAAAGCAGTTGACAGGTGCTGAAAGAAACTATTCGAAGCTAGAAAAGCTCACATACTGCATGTTGATTGACTCAAGGAAGCTCTGCCCTTATTTTTAGGCTCACCCCCATCAATGTCTTTATCGACCGACCGTTACGACAGGTCCTACAATGACCTAAGACATCCGTGAGGTTACTAAAATGGAACATCGAACCGAGCTAGTTAGATATTACTTATCTTCCTCGAAGAGCTATCTAAGGATAAGCATTGGTGGACTTTATAGCTGAATTCACTGCACAAGTTGACTTCCTTGAGAGCAGTGGAGAGCCTACCATCTAATGGAAGATGTACACGGATAGAGCATCTAATGATCGGTATTTTGGCACTAAAGTCATACTAGTAACTCCTATGGAACACTCAATCTGCTATGCCCTGAAACTCAACTTCCTTGCGACAAATAACAAAGTTGAATATGAAGCCTTGATTGTCAGGCTCAAACTTGCTAAAGAGTTGGGAGTAAAAGCTTTGTAAATTTTCTATGATTCGCAGTTGGTAGTGTGCCAAGTCAGGAGAGAATATCAGGCCAAGGGAGCATGACTTACTCGTTACCTCAATTGGATCCCAGTTGAAATACTTAATGTTTCGAGCATTGACCGGATGTAGATTGTTTGGGTCTTACAAACAAAGATGGAGAAGGAGCCGTTGATGACTCCGATAAAAGATTATTTGCAAAGGGGAATCCTTCATGAACGAAGGAATGAAAAAATATAGAGTCCTTCGTAAAGCTTCACGATATATCCTTCAAAAAAGGGTCATGTACAAGAAGGGTTTTTCCATCCCCCTGCTTTGGTGTATCACCAACGATGAAGTCAAACAAGTACTATGAGAAGTGCATAAAGGAGAATTTGGTAATCTCATCGAGGAGCAAACCTTGGCAAAGAAGATACTTTGATATGGATATTTCTAGCCAACTTTCGATCGAGATGCAGCTTATTATATTAGATGATATGGCAAATTCTAGAGATACGCAAAGATTCCAAGAGCCCCATCAACGGAGATTATTCAGATGGTCAGTCCAAGGCCATTTGCTACATAAGGTATTGACATCATCGACACCCTGTTGATTTCCAAAGGTGGCACAAAGTACGCCATCATACCAGTCGATTACTTTACTAAATGGCTAAAGCTGAACCTATGGCCACAATCACTATAAAGAAAGTAATCAACTTTGTTGTACGAAATATCATCTGTCGTTTTGGTCTCCCTCGAATAATCATATTAAGAAAAGATTTGCGACAGTTACTATGACCCCAGAGGCAAGTGCTGAAATCAAAGACCTCTACCATCGGCATCGTATTAAGAAAAGATTTGCGACAGTTTCTCATCCTCAGGCTAATGGACAGGTCAAAGCTGTTAATAAGATCATAAAATCCATTCTAAAGAAGAGTTTGGAATAGGCCAGAGGCAAGTGAGTCGATAAACTCCCTTTAGCACTATGGGCATACAGAACCACCCACAAGTCTGCTGCTAGTTACACTCCATTCACTATTGCTTATGGCTTTGAAGCCATGATTCCCGTAAAACTTGAAGTACTTTCTTATCGAGTGAGTTACTATGACCCCAGAACAAACAGAGACCTCCTTTTGGAATCTATGGATATGGTCGATGAGAAGCGTGAGGAGGCCCACTTGAAGGCAGCTGCACACCGACATCGAGTCATCCAATACTACAACATTAAAGTTTGAGCTAGGACCTTTTAAATTGGCGATCTTGTTATAAAACATATCTTTCCTAGCCCCACTAACATGGGTCAGAGATGGGAAGCACCCTATGTCATCGATTAGAAGCTTGGAGACGGAACTTTTAAACTAACGACCGTCGATGGCATTGCACTCCCTAGGGCATGGAACAACGAGCATCTAAGGCGCTACTTCATTTAATTTTGTTTCATTTAGTTGTATTTCATTTAGAATTTCCTATTTCACTTAATTTTCCATATTCGTGAATTATTTATGCATGGTATAATAGTTGTGATATGCGACCGACTTACATCTATGTAAGCTTAATATAAACGAACAAGTACCCAGAGTCTGGCGCAAACCAAGCTCTCAGGTCCATGATCAAATCAATCAAAATGAACGTGGCACTACTGTTCACCCATAATCTGACGAGCTGAGTATAAAACATAGAACGAATGCGACTTGACCATCCGTTAACTCACTCCATCCTACGATTCGATGGGAGGAATATAAGTAAAAGTGGACATGATACGACTGACCACTCTTCGACTTTTACCCCTGACTTGGAGGCAAAGGAATTAACCGAAGGAAATATGATTTGACCATTTACCAGAATAACCCCAGTCCCTAGAATGTGGATTGCGGTATAAACATCAAACGGGTGTGATTAACCACCCGTCGATTAACCCTAACTACCAGAGTATAGATGAAAGTATAAACAAACGATGAGTGTGACCTGACCATTCATTCGTCAGCTCTGACCTGAACCCGACAAAAGGAGTGTAAACTCATAATGGATGGGATCCAACCGTCCACGAACTAGCTCTATAATGAAAGTATAAACAAATGAATGAGTGTGACCTAACCATTCATTCGCTAACACTGACCTGAACCCAATAGGAGGAGTATAAACTTATAATGGATGGGATCCGACCATCCATGAACTAGCTCCGTCAACCCGAGACTGGGGTTAAGAGTATAATCACTTAATCATTGAATATGATAGCATAACACCGTGGCTCATTCCCAGTGCTTAATGCGTCTTAAGACCATGACCAAAAGGAGGCATTGAAATAGACTTAGCAGATCGACGCTCGAAGTAATAGGCGACCGAATGACATTACAACTTAAACGACGAGTGACAAATCATCAATACATTAAAATGGAAAAGTAATATTTCAAGCACTTTAACGAATTCGTACAAAAGTTAAACTGAAACGAAGAAGTTTTTATTCACGTGCTAAAACTTGGAAAGCTAAGTACAAGTTTATTTCGAAACCTAGAACCAAAAACGGGGGTCATACCTGCACAATCACATCCAACAAAAAATACTAGCTACCTAGCTATCCATTACCCAAGCCAATTCGATGGTTATTTCTTGTCCTTCTTCGGCTTCTTTAGGGTAGATTCACTAGAGCTGTCGCCCTTGCCCCGTCTCTTCGATTTGCCTTCTCTCTTCCAATCCTTGGGCGAAATTTTTTTAGAAATATAAATGTAAGTAGTATCACTTTGGGAAACGGAAATATCGACCTCCTCAGGGATGATACCGCCAAGCAATATGGTTTGGAGTGGAGTGGCATACAACTTGGCATGCCCCATCTTGATCTTATTATCCAGCTCCTCCTTCATGATGCGCTCTTTCAGGTTGAGCTCATCCATATGCTCGGAGGTATGAGTTACCATGACATCTTCTATTTCATCTTAGGCCTGCAGATTATCGATTTTTTCTTCATTTAATGCCTTTATAACTTCAGTGTCTGGACCGGGAGTCTCAGTGGATTGGACGGTTGGGACTGTCTATGCAGTAACAACCATTGTGGACTCTGTGGTTAGTGTCTGCCATTCTAAGATGATGTCACAACCAGGAGCACAGACAGATGCGGACAGACCTGCAATTTCATAAGGTTCAATAGCTAAGCCTATGACTTTCGTGCACGAGATGTAAACCTTCTCGAACATCGGGGATGTGAGAGATATACCTTCATCAAATTGACCTTCGGTTTGAACCAGAGTGCCGCCTTCAAATTCGGACATAGCTTAAAAGACTAATGCATATCAGGCTGATCCGGATTGTAGCCTGTACCATTTTCAAGGGCATGCGAAGCTAAGGCACCTGTTGCCTGATTTGTAAGAGGGTCTTGGGAGACAGACCCAGAGGCATCACTGCCATATTTCTTCTGCTTGGTGGTTGCTGGGTCACAAAATAGACTAAGCCGAGTAGCTTTGAGTTCATCGAGCTCTTCATCATGCAAGATTTCATGCCTGTGCTACTCCTCATCAACCTCAGTGCCACCAAGAGATTTCTTCTTTAACTCCACAATATAGTCCCAAGCCTTGACTAACGAATCAGGGTATCCCTCATTGAGGTATCAGTGATTGCGGTTAAGAAGGACATTTTCATTATAATATATCAATAGGGGATCAATATCATCCTTTATCTTTATCCTACCGGCCTCCTTAGCCTCTCCTTTGAGGGTCTCTATTTGCTTAAGTTGTTTCTCAACCTCCTTCTTAGTCATGCGAGCCTCAATGATTTTCTCACATTATTCTTGAGAGTCTTGTTGAGCTTCAATCTTCTCCTTATTTTCCCTTTTAAGCTCCTCCACAAGCTGTTGAATACAAAGAGCCAAAGCATCATTATCTTTTTTCAAAGCATCCTTGTCTTTCTACAAAGCATCCTTCTCAAGAGCTAAAGTACCGCTGCGAGAACGGTAGCGTCCAGTTAAATTTGGTTCTCATTCTTTATATGCTCAGCTAATTTGGAAGATTGCTGGCTCTCTTCTCGGCATTAACCATCTTTGTGTTCAACCCTTTAATTTCCTCGTCCAGGTGTTTGATGGTGTATTTATCGTGGACCGCCTCTAGAGTAAAGCAATATATCTCATGTTTCCTTTTCATCGACACTTCAGAGATTCATTCAGCCACATGTAGATTGTGTTATGCTAGTCATAAACATCACTGACATAAGAAAGCGCTACATCCTTGGCCTCTAAAGGAATTGGGTGCATAACAGGAATAAATTTGAACTCATCGAAGCATATCTTAGGGAATATGGCCTTAAGTAGGGCCATCCTTTCTGCAACAGTACCATCAAGCAATGTTGGAGGTTTAACTGGAGCAGTTGGAGCTATGAGGGTCATTTTTCCATGCCTATGAATGATGCATCAAGTTTTCTTGCACCAAACTATCGTTCAGGTGATCGATGGATGTCAGAAGAACTCGAATGTTTCTCAGGTGTTATAGTCGAAGTGGGTGCATGAGATAACAACTTGTCGCTGCTATATATGGCGGGATGTGGATCGACATCATTGTGATGAGAAGACTGAGACGTTGACTTGTGTTTAGACGACGAGTCCTTGGATTGGTAGCCTCTATCTCGATCATCCCTTCTCTCACGACCTTCCCTCTCTTGGCCAGATTATCGGCCAGAGCCTGGACCTCGACTAGGCTCGAAATAAGAAGGCTGGCAACGCGATGATTTCTTTAAACGATCGTGGTTACGAGAGCACCCCTTAGAACCTATGAATAAACGAAGGTGTATCATCATTATTAGAATTAAAGATGGACAAGTTTCGTGTAGTGCAGTGCGCGTGGATATGAGTGTCCTAGCGTCCCCCTTCCCCCTCCCCCCCGACGGACCAGGTGCTGGAGCTTTGCTAGCCGGAATGACCTCTCCTATGCTAGTAGGAGGAATGTTAGCACTAATTTGGATAGGAGAATCAAACCCCTCAAGGCTCATACTGGCAAAATCATAACTCCCAATATCGGGATGTTCGCTAGTCCTTCGAATATATCTTTGAAGGCACGGAAGTGGATTGATCAACGGCAGTAGTGGTTGGCTCGGGCAGCTTGGTAATTTTTCCTTTATGAAGCTTGTTGACAAGCCTCTTCCCTTTTCTCTCCATTAAGGCGAGAGGCTGTGTGTCTTGAGATGACCCAACTACAGGCTTGTGGCCTGAACCTGCGTCATCGCGACCAAGCTCATTAGCATTTCCTCTTATCTAGCCTTGTTCAGCATCATCCTAAACCTCCTCAACTAGAGGCACGACATGATTAACATCACCACCTCCCTATTAAGCAGTGCCTCTTCTTCTTACCACTTCCTCCTCGGTGTTCCCTGATAACCCGATGCTACGGCCCTCTTCTAGCAAGCCAAAGCCAAAAGGCGCTCATTGGTAATAAGGGACTTAACATCTCTATATTTCACTAGTATATTACTGAGCTCTGAAATCGCCTCTAAATACCTATCAACGCTGGGTCGTGGATAGTTATCTGCAAGATTCAAAGAATTGCTTAGTTTAAGGCACAACTTGAATAAATGCACCCAAGGTTGAGTTCGAAATGACACTTACGTCCTTTCAGCCATCATCCTATGAAACTAAGTGGACAACGCATATAAAACCATTCATTCTTAAAAGCACCCATCTTGTTCCAAGCACCGGTTATGACCTGGCAGTTACTAATTGACTCCAGAAATCTATATGAGAGGCTCTCCTTTTGTCGCTTGAAATTGTAAATGAATCTGATGTCCTTTGTGGTTAGTTCACGATATAAGAACTCGAGAAATATCATATATGTGCAATGCATAAATGCATAGCCGTTTGGATGCAACTGGTCCAAAGCCAATCTCAATTAATGCAGCATCTTCAAGATGAATGGATTAAAAGGCAGGATGCATTCTGCCCAGCACATGTACTTGTTACAGGCAATGTACCCTTCTGGAGGCGAGTGAGCTCTATCATTAAGAGATGGGACTCATACATCCTTATACGGGATTCCGTGCTTAATGCAAATTCTGCGAAGAGAAGCCTTGTCATTTCCTGAAGCCATAGAACCTTCCGGATTCTTTAATAAGATGGCATCTTCCAAAGTGTCAAGGGCTGGCTTATTTTCTACTTCTGGATTTGGAGGAATTTCAAGAACTCGATGCGAGCTTTCAGACTATTCTGATTGCTAACATGGAGAATAGAAAGTAGAACTGTTGTAGAGCTTGATTCAACATCAGACCCATTGTATGTAGTAGCTTGCTCAACAACCATAGCAGCTAAATGCCCTAGCATTTGGAACCCATAAACAATCACACTCAGCAGATAGTTGTAGTTAGAGAAAGAAACACGTTCCCCCTGTGTAAAGTGTAAACTAGTGCAGCGTGATGCAGTGTTATGCGTTGCAGTGATAAACAATTTAGGATTAAAAGATAGTTGTGATGAGACTCTGGAATCCGATCGGAGTGACCGTCATCGCTAACCGACCCAGCCGGCTTTCGTGTCAATGGCTGTGGATTTCACATAAGCTCTACGATCAGTTATCAACGTGTAGGAATTCGAAATTCATGTTCATATTTTTGTAAATAGTCAGATGTATGTAGACATATGTGTTCGTTTCAGAATTCAAGTTTTAGTACGGGATCCATATGCACAAGTCATGTGTGTTCAAGCTCAAGTTTGAAGTCATATGCTACTAATCCTAAATGCTCATGTCCAATGTCCAAGTGTTGAAATGCCAAAAGTCCCCATAGGCAAGGGGTCATAACTAATCCCTAGCCAAGGCAGTATTTCCTTGTGCAATTTTGAACCCATATAAGCCAATAACCGATCACATTCTAAGCCGCTTCCCGCATCATCTTCTCCAATCCACCAACACCTATCCCTCCATCTACTTCATCTTCTCAATACTGCCACTGATCTGCTTTTCCATAACCATGAACCGAAGTCCATTCATTGCCACTTTAATCCACAACCTCGTTCAAACTCACTACTAACCAACGATTGAAAACCCACCTTTATGCAAATACAACTCGATTGAAGGCTAGATTGAATCAGTCTAGGACAGGTACAAATTGGGCTGAAGATTGAATTGCTTGAAAACGGGTACATGGATGTAACAATGGCAGCGGAAAAGGTTTTAGAGGAGGTAGAGTGATGGTTCAATTTTAGTTCAAAGCTATTTGAGAGAAATCTCGAGGTTGAAGGAGTGTGGATGGCGGACAGAATAAATAAAGGGTATCGGGTCGATAAGCGGATAAATAAAACAAGTGAGAAGATGAAAGCTAAATGTTTAGCTTATATATGGCATTGGCCCACTTCCTTAAAGCCCAAAGTGGCTAAGTATGCATATACAAACGGGTTGATATCGACCCCCCCGCCCAGGGTTTAGTACCGAACCCCTATTCCAAAAAACAAAAAAAAGAGAATAAATATGTATGATGATTTAACACTTGCATTTGCAATCTTATAGAAATCAATAACGACCCATCAACGTGTAAGCGTGCCTGGGAGCCAATGATAAAAACGTGTACATGAATGTCCATGCACGTGTACATACTCGACATTTGGTTTCTTAACTCGACAGAAATTGAATTCTCAACTGAAATCTTTAGAAAAGAAAGCAATTCAGATAATCGAGGCCTACTAACTCGATCGATAAGCTCAATGGAACCGAGCATTGTCAAAGACTAAGGATTACATCCTGATTTCATACTGATGAATATCGACCAAGTGTTCCGGCGAATTGAGAGAGATATGACTCTTTGGAGAGACAACTCGACGGAAAGAAAATGACTGTTCAGGAAACCAAATGGATTCCTTTTCGAAAACTCTATTTTGCTTCGATTCAAAGCACGTCTTCTTTGAAACAAGACGTACTTTATTTGGCCTTTTGATCCGGTTATATCCAGATTGATTAGACAAGTTAGACTAGATAGTAG
The DNA here is from genome assembly GCA_030737815.1 of Allium fistulosum. NCBI lineage: Eukaryota > Viridiplantae > Streptophyta > Magnoliopsida > Asparagales > Amaryllidaceae > Allium > Allium fistulosum. The sequence goes on from CM060901.1 coordinate 644,020,302, forward strand.
ATAAGGCAAGTAGCCCAGAGGGATGATCATTGAGCTAAGAGATCAAGCACAGACAATGGTATGAAGCAATGATCAAGCGAGACCAAGAGATAAACTCTGTGGAATGTTCTAATTATAAACTAGTGCCTCCCTTTGGTAGGGGATCGATACCCATCCCTCCCCATAGGTAGGGGATTAGATCAGATCACTTTGGTTAAATAACTTAAAATAGTAGATCAACTCACAAAAATCGATCGATGTCTCCAAAAAAATTAGGCGACTATGCAAAACAACTTTGGAAACACGAAGCTAATATGGAGGAGGACCCACAGGAGGGATCGTGCGATACCACGTGGCCATTTGGACCGATCGGCCTAGATCACCCATCTTTGGGAGTTGGGCTACAAAACTTTATGGGTGACCTCGCCTACATTATGAGATTTTGTTAGCAAAATTCCCTTAAGATATTTGGTCGTCTACACCTATAAATATAGAGTTCATTTTTGTGGTTTTTTACGCTGCGATTTTACTTCAACTCTATTGTAATCAAGGATCTATTACGATCTGATCTCTCTATAACTAGAAATGAAAGTATTTAATAAAGCAATTCCTTTAAGTGGACGTAGGCAGTCAATGCCGAACCACTATAAATTTGTTCATTCATGTTTTTGCTTGTTTACTTTCTGTTTTAAGTTTAATTCTTCACTTTATTGCTCTACTTTCAATATATTGGGTGTTTGTGCCAACTTTTGGTGCAAACACATACCTATGCTTGACTGATAACTATTGTTATATAGAACTTCAAGTGGTTGCAATAAACTACCTTGTTGCTTTTGTTCATCTTTTACTAGCTAAGAATTCATACATTTTGAGATGAAATGTCCAAATATCTTTCTTTATTCCTTCCCAATAAAATGTCTACTACATATCTCTTTACATTTCATTTCCTGTAGAATGGATAGTCAACTTCTAATGATGCTCTCCCATAGTACCTCATTTCTAGTCCATCCACATTGTGTACATATAATCTCCCATCCTTATAGAGCCAACCATCTCGATCAAATAGGTACTACTTTAAATCTTCAAACTCTACTCCCATCTCTAGCTTAGTTTTAATCTTTGCTAGTCTAGCATCATGCTCTGACCAGTGACAATCAGTTCTATAAGAGTCACTCTAATCACCAAGCCCAACAACATCTTTGGATCTAGCTCACAGTTAGGTCAGAAATCATATCCAACTATATACTTTAACTATGTCTACTCTAAGAACATAGCTCCTAAGCTGGCATGTCTTCTACTTAACATATTTGTGACAGCATTTCCCTTATTGGGTGTATAAAAAGTGTCAGAGTCATAGGAGGCTAAGAACTCTAACCATCTATGTTGTTGTAGGTTAAGGTCATTCTATGAGATAAGTTGTGACAACCACCCTACACCACCAGCACCCAATATAATTAAATAGCATTCAATTGACGTGCCCGACCGATGTATGGTGACCATCCAGGGTTTGAAAACTGAAATAAAACGTCATAGAACCTATTGTATATCTCATAATAGATGGAATAAAATATAATATACATTACAGATATAAAACGTGAGAGACAGTAATAACTAAGTCAACCAAATATTAGAGTTCAGATCCATAGATTTATACAACATAATAATAGAGTTTTTACAAAACAAAAGTAAACTCAGATAAGATATCTTATAAAAGTAAAGAAAACACTACTAGGCTCCATAGTATTGCATAACGGAATACGCATAATATCAATATATAATATGAGAAAGCTCCATCCAGCTCGTTCTCTACACAACTACTACATTTCACCTAGACTTGTTATTCAGTCTACTCATTTAAGAGTACCTAAAATAATAAGAAGCAAAGCATAAAACCTTGAGTCAGACAATAGTCTGATGTGAGTGATAAATGAGTCTCAAAATACTATACAAGTCGATATAGTAAGGAATAAGGGTATACAAAACATACCTGACCTGTCACTACAACTAAAGAGTTAGATATAACATCTATAATATGCTACTCTACTATCATTATCAAAATGTACTACATCCTAAGCACAGTAGTGGGTGCCTTGGTATCCATGTTCTAAATACCTACATCAGGTGATGTCCCTAATGGGATAAACTATGGGGGAAATAATCAAAGAAAACATAACATCCATCAAACAATCCTCACCATCACTCAACTCATATGGCACGATCATAAGCTAGAGACCTAATCAAATCTTGGTTCCACAGTGCTCAATCCATGCCACTTCGTAAGGCTAGGAAATAGACATACAGTCGTAAGGCCTAGGGTAATCCATGGTCATAAGATTTGGACATAGTCATAATCCAAGTGGGCATCCCCACGTTCCCTCTCTACATGAGCACACATGAAACCTTCAAGTGTCTATGATCCCTTCGCACAAGTCCTCATAATGGAACATGTTCATTATTCCATCCTACCCATAGCCATAGTGGAACACGGTCATAATTTCACTCACGAGCTCTCCCCATTGAACCAGCTTTTTGGATCATCACTTCGGCTCCATTCATTGAGCCTTTATCATCAAAACCTAACTCCATCCACTATCGAGTTACCATCATTGCAATTCTGAAGTTATCATGTCAAAGCACTCCAATATCATTTTGTTTCTTAATCGTCAGTCTTCATCGTATTATTGCATCACTATCAAACGACGAACGAACGGACACCTCTAGAACGACCCAGAGACCAAGTAATTCACCTCCCAGAAGCTTCACACAGACCTGACCAAAATATTCTAGTCAGTGCCGACTTGATCAATTCGGTGACAAGTTGATTTCTTCCTCGAACTTCGGCCCTTCTTCTTCTTCTTCTTCTGTGAAGTTTCTTTCCCCCAAATGCTCCAACGTCCAAATGGTCATGGCCTTCCATTCCTCGAGAAAAGAACTCGATGCCGACCCCTTTCCTTAGCTAAATTTGGCTTCTATCTTCTGGAATTTCTCTCCTTTGTCAACCCAAGGTTGGACTCGAAGCACTCCTACATTTTCCCTAAGCAAGCTCAAAGCACGCTCTTAAGTCCAAATCACTGAATGGTTTCTAGAAATCACTTCTACTCACTGCGAGAAGAATCTATCAATTTGAAGCGGTCGTGACTTGAACCGTAGGCTCCTTACATACTCCAGAGCCTCTCCTCCAAATTTCATCCAATTTCGACTACTTTTGCCTACGATTTGCCTGATTCGACCTTCTCTTTCCTGACTACCGAAAAGTACTAGCAAACCATAGCAAAGCACAACATATGATCATGAAATATCATCTATACACATCCGTGCACACATGAAATTCATTAAATGTGATAATCATACAAATCCCAACTTAGATCTAACTTTTATACCAGCAAATAAATATGATCAAAAGGAGTTGCAAAATCCTTTAAAAAACCATTCAAATCATGTTAATTTAGGCCATAATCATTTATAAAAGTGTGATTAAAGTTAAAAAATGTTTTAGGATCAAATTCATGTTAAAAACATTAATTTTAACTATATAAACATGCATAGGATAACAGGAGGTCAAGAACCACTCACCAAATACCTAAAATACCAATTTGAGTCCCTAGTTCTGATGTGAACAACAAGAATCTAAATCCCAATGCAAGAAAAATGATAGATCTAAAGTCTTTCTTGCCAATTACCCTTTTAATGATGATTTTGCTAAGATTAGTAAGGAAAAGAGAGGATTTCTGAAGAGGTTAGAGTTAGTGGAGGCTTAGAACTATTTTGTGAAGATGGAAATGACTTAGAATAATCTAATTAGTCCCCTCTTAGGCTCTATTCCTGAAATGGGTTAATGGGCCTAATTGTGGGTTAATTTAAATACCCAATAATGTCGGCCAATAATAGCTAAAACTTAAAACAACCATAACTTTCAAACGACAAATCTATTTGACTATTATGACCACTCTATGAAATGAGAAACCATCATCCTAAAGCAATGAAAGTGGTTTCAAATCCTAATCCAGCTCTTATCAAAAGATATTGTCCATACAAGTTTCCTTGATCAAAATCATCACATAGAAATTCAAAAAAAATCATAGATATCGAAAATGTCTGTAAGTGTCATTTTCCAAAATTTTAAAGTCATACGACCTCATATGAATTAAATAAAAATATTTTACGATTCTCTAGTATGTAAAATACGAGTCGTTACACTCTATCCTTTAGAAATTTGGCCCCCGAAATCTCCAAATAAGTCAAAGAATGGTCATCCATACTTACCCTGCATGCCTAACAGTCATATGCAACCATCAAACATATCAAATAGGTAACCATGCAATCTATAATATGGATAAACCAATCCTAGCACGCGAGTCACTAATCTATCCTATATGAGATCAAAGAAAAAGTAAATATGATAAACTATATGCTTTATCATGTAAAGAGCTCCGAATATGCAGCCCTCATGCTCTCCTCGGTTTCCCACATGCAACCACCTTCACTTTCGCCCCGTAGAACCTTTACTAACTCCACCGTCTTCCTTCTAAGCTGATTTGTATCTCACTCGACAATATGAATTGGCCTACATGATCTTGAAGCATTTCAATCTCTATAATGACCTGTATTCTTCATATCGGAGGACTGTAGAATATTTATATTATTTTCATATAAGGTCGTATGATTCTAATATTTTTGGAAATGACTCTTAGGGACATTTCCCACATCCATGATTTTTGGCGAATTCCTATGTAACCATTTTGATGCTGTAAATATTGTATGGACTATAACTTCTGATAAAAGCCAAGTTAAGGTTTGAAACCACATCCATTAGATCCATATGATGGTTTCCTTTTCCGTAGAATAGTCATATTAAGAAAACAGACTTACCTTTTGAGAATTCTAGCTGTTTGAAGTTTTCTTTGATCTTGAGCAGCTTAAGTGGGTAATTAGCATCATTTAAGGCTCATGACCCATTTCGGGTTTGGAGCATATGGAGGCTGATGGGACCTCATTCCTATCATTTCACAACTCCTAAAAATAGTTAGAACCTCCATTAAACTTCATTTAACCAAAAAACAACCCTAAAACATACTTTAATCGGCCAAATTACACCATTAAGAGGAGATTAGCATGATTATCATTTGGGATTAGAGATTTGCTATTGGGAGAGCCTTGGGATTCGTGCCTATTATTGTTTATTCGGAGGTTTAGGCTTTGATTGGGATTAAGGTGAACGATTAGATCTCTCACTTACTAATTAGGTTATTAAGCATCCTAAATGATGTTTTAAAAATTATTTAAAAATCCTAAAAAAAAATTAGATCATAATAAGCCACGTATGTGAATTTTAGATGATTTGATTTGCAAAAACGTGTTTTTATGAGTTCTTAACTTGTTCTTATGAGTCTTCCAACTTTTACCTTAAACTTAGATTTCTTAGAAATTGATATGTTGGACATTTGGCTATTGCTTTGACTTCTATATGATGTAAGTATGCCTATTTAATGTTTGAATGGTTGAAAACGCTGATAAGTTGTCCAATGGGGTGCGATTGATTTGGATGACAAGGAAGGCCTCATGAGGTTGCAAACCAAGTTTTATGTCCTTTGGACTTGGTATGATTGAGCTATGGTCTTTTGAAGTATGGTTCAGTTGGGATGATTTGTCAGCCATTCGTCATGGATGGTTTGGTATTAGCTCAAAGCTTGATGGTTAGGTGGAGGTTCATACTCTATGGTTAATGGAGACCCATAATCAATAGTTCGGTGGGAGATTTGACAACTTAGATCGATGGAGCCAAAGTGCATAAATTTGGCTAAGTCTCATGGGTCGGTGACAACCCATGGGTGTTCTCTATAAATTGCCCAAGTCCCATGGGTCGATACCGACCTATGAATTTTGATCCAATTAGAGCGCGACCCATAGAGGATCCTTGGGAGGTATGCAAGAACTCATAGTGAAGCGTAAGGTTGGTAGTGATCGTTCGATGGCCATGGATCGACGGGGATCTTTCGATGGTCATGGGTCGGTGATGGTCCTTGAATTTAATTCCAAACTTGGTGTTATCGATAAGGGTGACAAGGAAGGCCCCATACTATGTTTTAAGTTTCAGATCATTTGGAGTTCGTTTGCTCGAGTTATGATCGTTAGACGATGGATGGCTACATATCGAGATGCAGATAGTCGGATGGAAGGAACTGTTGGAGGAAGGTTATGGAACGCACGATGACATTCTGCCACTAACGATGCCTGTCGAAGAATTGGGGTGGACCAGAAAGAAACTCTCCCATTTTTGCTTACAGGCAGTGAAAATCGCACCTTTTGTACCAGTGTTGGCATTATCCTCATCAGCTTCAGTTCTCTCTCTACTCCGATGATATCACTCCTCCGGATGGGTACATGACTGACATCATCACAAAGGACTTCTAAGTATGAACTTTCACAATGTTAGGGATACACATATGTGGATTGCCTATGAAAATTACTTAGTGAATTTTAAGGACCAGATGCCCTGAAGATAGTGTGGTTAAATAATGACTAAAAACTGTTAGATGCTATTGGGATTTGGGAGTACCTATTAGAATTAAGAAATGTAGGATGAGCTACATAAGCTTTTTGGAATAATCAGAATCACTTGGGCATATCCTTCACAGTTACTTCCAGGATATGATCCTCCTACTGCTATTGCAAGGAAATATAGAGCAAATAAATTCATCTTCAAATTTGAGGTTAGTTGAGCATAATCAGCCCGAGCCTGTATAGCACCGAGATAATCAAAAGTGCTATAGTATAATGTCAAGTCCTATTTGCAGCTCTTCCTTATCGCCAGTGAAATGGGGCAAAATGAAACATATCAATCATGACATTTTTAATTTTTTTGTTTTATGTTGATTAATAGTTGATGAAGAGCTTTATATATAGGCTTAGTTGCCACCTTACTTACGACTTTGGTCAATTGGAAACTGTATTATGTTTTTCGATTTTACTCTCTTCATTATATCATTTTCTATGAAATGGAAAAAGTTCACACTTTCTCTCTAATGCATGATACTTTGATATGCGGTATTGGATGAAATTATTGGTAGCTGGCTAGTCAAATTCTTTTTGAAGCCATTTGCTATTATTATACTTTATTTATTCTATTTTTTGACATTGTTTGATGCGAACTTGTTTGCTAATGGTTAGGTTGATATTTATAGGTTGTCCTTTAAACGTATCACTTGCAGCATTATACATCGATCATGCCATAAATTTTTTTTCCACTAATTCAATAGTAAAAAATTCCAGATGTGGCATACTCAATAAAATGCATTGCAATAGAATGAATGCATCACTTCCAACGTTCCAAATAAAAGATATAAAATGGTGTTTGTACTATCTATTATTACAAAGCGTATATAATTTTCATATTGAAATTTATCAAGTAAGTAATATAGATAAAACCGAAGGGGAAACTGTAACATGTTTTTCAATCTTACTTTATTATTACATTTCCTAATGAAATGGAAAAGGCATAAACTTTTTGCTTATCAGGTGACAATTTTCCTGTGCACTCTCGAATGGAAATTATTCAGAAGCACTGGGAAGTTTATTTTTTTTCATGACAATTGCAATGCATGTGTGTGTGTCTATATATATACACACACACGCACACACATACATAACCAATAATCGGTTACACCTCTTCTTGTTACATCTGTATTCCCTTCGATTTCAACCACGCATTTCGATTTAAATAAAGAGAAAATATATTATTTAAATCAGAATATGTGATTGAAATCAAGGAGAAATATAGGTGTAGTATAAATGAGGTGTAGCCAATATAGTCGACCAAGAAATAGTCAACCAAGAAATATATTATTTAAACTTGTAGAAGTATAGGTGTAGCCAATATAGGTGCAGTAGAAATGAGGTGTAGCCAATATAGGTGTAGTAGAAATGAGGTGTAGCCAATATAGGTGTAGTAGAAATGAGATGTAGCCAATATAGTCAACCAATAAATATATTATTTAAACTTGTTTATACTGTTTAAATTTATTTATTTACTTTACACTTTAACCCAATACCTAATTCTAATAATAAAAGTTTATCTTATTTATATCTTTACATCCAAATAGTCAACCAAGAAATCGTGTTTCTGTGTGTGTGCGAGCAGGCTTTGTGTTTGACATTGTTTAAGAATTCTTTAGCTAATGTTTAAATTGATTTATCTACATTATACTTTAACCATATACCTAATTCTAACACTAAACATCTATCTTATTCATATCTTTATAACCCAATAGTCAAATAAGAAATCGTATTTTTCGAATATGAAATCTAGCAAACTTTAATGAAAAGATCCTTTAGACCTCCAATAGTAGTTTTTCTTTGAAATTTAAGAATAGAATGAAATCAGAGATAGAATGATCAAGAATTCAAGTATAAACTCTCTGATTTTGTTTGGTTTTCAAATCTACAAAGAATAAGAGTAAGAGAGTGTGGATCTGCCAAATAATCGTAAAAATATAAATAGATCTTAATGGTAAAGTAACGGTGATAAAAGGGAGAGAGTATAATGAGAAAATTATGTTAAAATCATTTTTGAAGCCTCTATATAGAAGATGAAGAGTGTGACTTTTAACAAATGGATGAAAGGATTTAAGGTGTAGCAAAAGTGAAGGGGAGTCAATCATTGCCCCATATATATTAATATATATGTATGTACGTATGTATGTATGTTTGTATGTATGGAAAGTGTAACAGCCTAAAATTTTAACAAATATTTTCTTTATATTATATAAAGACTTTGGTGTTTGATTACTTAAAAATTTAATTTTGGAAATTTTCTTGTAATGATTATAAATCAATTGCCCAAATTTTTATAAATATAAACAATTTCTGTAATTTTGATTTGGGTTAAAGTTTAACTTTAATTGGAACTTTAAATTTTAAATTCTAACTTCCAAATCTTTTAATCTTAAACTGTATATAATTGTACAGCATTTGTTCCACTTTTGTTTCGTTTAAATTGGTTTTATACTTTTAAAATTTAGTAATAAATAATGTGAAACAAGAAATAAATTTTACGTTTCTTTTATACGTATATACATCCATTTTCTTAGCTATGTATTAAACAATCAAATGGATGTAACAAAATCAAATTTTAATAATTAAGGTGTAAATAGCTACTTAATTTTATGTTTAAAGTGATACGTTATTTCCTGAAATATGTTAGCGTTTTAAATGTACTAATTAAGCAAGAAACAAATCAATTCGGTACGTTACTTTTGGGCATACGTTTTAAAATTATCTCTTGCCTTTAAATATACCCATTTGATTCCATACGTTAGCCTTGCAAAGTAGTCAACCGTGCATTTCTAAATGGGAATGAAATAAATTCCTATAGCCATTCAAATTCTTTAACCTGCCTTGCAAAAATTCACGTGTAAGAATATCCACTTTCCTTTTGTGTCTTGATAATTACTAGAAATAAATTCCTTTAAATTCCATAGCCGTTCCAATTTCATTTATTGCTTGCCTTGCCATTCACGTGTAGATTTTCTACACTTTCCTTTTTGCTTCATTTTATAATGGGAATCAGAATGTATTTGTTGCCTTCCATACGCAACATCAACGCTTATACTTCTCTTAAATACTCAGTCACGTATGCAATTACCCACTGTAATAATATTTGGTTTCAAATTTCTTGCCACTTTTGCCTCCTTGATTCACGCAAGCTCTTTATTAAAACCCACGCAATATCAACACAAGTTTTTCTTTTAAATACTAAATACGTTCATAATTCTATCACCACATCAGTTGACTTCATCTCTTCTCTTGAGCAAGCTTTGCATCAGGTAATGGCTGCGTAATATTTTCTTGATTTCTTTTATTTTCTTTTGGTTCTTGTTTTGTTTTCTTGTTTCCACTATTTTGTCTTCTCCAAGTGGTGAAGTGGTCGAGCAAATTTCGTCAATTATCCTCTTATTTGAATCTCGTTCCAGTTTTGATTTATTTAAAGATTTGTTATGATCGTAATTAAATTCGCGAAATTAGTTTTATTCGTTTTGTTTCAAGGTTTGAATTTGATCGTCGCCTCCATTGAAATTTGATCGTGCTTTCTGTACGTTTTTTCGGTGTGGATATCGTTTTTGAATCTAATCTTCTGCGGCATTAAAGGTGAGTAAATCTCACACGACTATTCATACCTATATAATTGTGAAGCAACCACAACTGAATGTGTAAAATTAAAAATGATGTTATAATTGCCTGTGACTATTTATATATGATGTTAAACCTGTTAAATTGCATGTCATATCATCAGTTACATTTTATTTTACTGTTATTCTATTCTGTTAAATCACACTGCAAGTTCCCTATAGAATAGAATCACTATGGGTTGAAATGATACATACCCGAACGGACTTTAGAATAAGGAAAGATCGTTATGGGTTGAAATGATAAGCCTGAGCGACTTTTAATTAATTTTTATTTACTTGGGATTGCGGGTTTGAAATGATAAAACCCGGATTTTCTTGGTAAACTACGGATTGAAATAATATATTATCCGTATCATTTGACTTAGGCTAGAAAATATTATACAGACCCGTGGTTATTTTATATATTTTTCTAGAAATTTTAAGTATTTTTAAAATGTAAAAAATATGATAAATTGATTTAAATTGAAATTTAAAATGGTTTATTAAAGTGGAAATGATTTTTCTATGTTTTAAATGTAAAATAAATGGATAGAAAATGGCGATTTTAAAGTGTAACTTAAATTGGTAATTTGACTGATTTTTAAAATGGAAATTTAAGTTAATTAAATTTAAAATGAAAATTTAGTTTTAAATGGTGAAAAATGGAGATTTAAATTTAAGTGTTGAAATAAATTGTTTAAAATGAAAAATGGGAATTTACACACTTGAATTTAATAAGTGAACTTTGGAAAAAATTTGAATTTTATTTGTAAAATTTTCTTTTATAAAAATCATAAGTAAAGGATTTAAATGAACATTTTTAATGTGGAAAAATATGATTTTTTTTTTAGTTTGAATGATTTAAATTGAAGTTTATTTATGGCTGGAATTGTATTTAAAACCTGGAAATATAATTAATAGCACTCCAGAAATGCTATCATTTCTGGAAATGAACTAATTCTGAAATACGTAGAATCTACAACACTTTGTTAGTACTGTGGTTGCATCAATGAACTAAAAGACTAAAATGAACTAAGGCTATGACAACACTTGGTAAGAGCTGTAGTGGCAGGAACTAAATTTAAAACTGAAACTAATGAAGGGGCTATTGTAGCACTTGGTAAGTGCTGCAGTAGGCAGAAATATGATTTTTGTATATAACTGAACTTTTACAGCAGTTTTAAAACGCTGTCTTTACTGAATTGAATTGTTTTCAAAAATAACTTACCACAGCATTTTTTTAATGCTGTGAAAGCAGGAATTTTAATGTTTTATTGTTTTTAAGTAAATAAATGAACTCTGAAAAGGATAAAATTTTGGGAATTGAATATTTGATTTAAAAGAATAATGACTTGTTTTTAAATGGTTTAATTGAAGCATTTTGGATTTAAACTATTTTTAAATTTATAACCACGAATTATAATAACGATTGGTTGTTAAAGAGACCGGGATCAGATATGGACATACTCTCTGTCGATACCGAAAACCACTTTGACAACTGTGTACGCGGTGGAGTTTCCAGAATAAAGTAGGATGGTGGCGGCGATCCTAAGATATATACGTGGACCCAACTCCCGTGAGTTGGCATAAGGTGGCTAAAACAGGAGCGATCTCGGACCAGTGAGGTAGCACCTCTTATCGGATGCACTTCTTCGATACCATTCTATTACTTTGTGATTGTTTGGGTGCAACCCTTGATTTAGGAGTGTTATTCGAGGTGGAGCGGTAGTGGCTGCTATGCGTTTCCATCAGTTCGTGTGCGTAATTGGTATATCTACTCTGGCATTGCCTTGTGTGCCATGTCACCTACCATATCAAGCTTTACTACGAGTTGTGATTTCTCCCGTAGCCTGTGGAGTATCGAGGGTAGCCCCCATTTTGGGAGTATGCTAATACTGGATAGACTACTGGGACTATTACGTGTTAAGGTGGAAAATGTAAAGCCTTAATGCTATTTAAAAGTATGTTTATTTTATATTAGACATTATTATAATAGCGAATATTTCTACCCAGTAGATAATTTAATGGATCATTAAAGAATGGGCGATCCAAAGCATTCTTTAAGTTACTTGTACCTTTATTACAGTTCACTTGAGTTGGTTTACATTGTATAAGTATGTATGTCCTGACTCGAGTGTTTGTGTTTTATTTACGCTCGGGTCAGCCCGAGTATCAGTTTGGACTTCATCTTCCTGGAGCTAGGACTACTGGAGATCATCTTTATCGAGCTGCTATCTGTTTTTTTTGCTATTCAGTCTTTTATCTTAGCCTATGTAATTGAGACAAATGAATTTGGGATTTTCTGTGGTTGTTCAAAACTGTATTGGTTTTTAGACTATGTAATTTGTACTTATTTTGAGACTATGTTTATAGTGGCTTCATGAACCACTATGGTTATTTTTAAATTCTGCTGCGAGTTATTCTGCTATTTCTGTGTCTGTGATTCTGTGAATGATTTTATTTGCTCTAAATTATATTACAATATGTTATTTTGTATTATTCAAGTCTGACATGTGTGGATTATTGTCGATTTGAATGGTCCAAAATAATGGGTCGTTACATTTGGTATCAGAGCCAGGTTTTAGGCAAACCTTAGCCTATGGAGCAAACACTCATTAGAAATAGGGTAGAAATACCCTAGAATGAGTGAAATCAAACTCAGAATCATTTCTTTGTGAGTAAACGTATTTTCAAAGTATAAAATGATTTTTAAAATGATTTTTGAAGGATTTTTCAAAGATTATTTTGATATAAAATTTTCTTGTTTTAAAAGCAATTTTTTTTCTAAACTTCCTTCTTTTCGTATCTACCTTGTTAGAAATTTCTGTTATTAGTATATTCATCCAAGTGATCTTATCTTGTCTTATCTTAGTTTATCCTTGTCTTCTCTGTACCTTTGTCTTAAATTCATTCTTGATATTTTCAGGATGAATCGTGGAAATGTTAGAGGTAGGGGTCGTGGTACTGCCCCAGCTCCTCCACCTGCTGCACCTGCTCTTGCCCCTAGGGATGATCAAGGTACTCTTCAAGGCACCTTTTATTTATTTCAGCATCCTGTTCGTGTTTTATTTGATACTGGAGCTTCGCATAGTTTTATTTCTATGGCTATTTGCGATAAGTTTGAGCATCTCCTTTCTCCTGAGTATGCTTATGTTCCTTTATGTGTTTCTAATCCTATTGGGGGTCCCACGAATCTTAGTAGGATTTGTAGAGGATTGAAACTCCTCCATTATGATCATCGCTTTAGTAGTGATTTCTATATCCTTGGTTTTGATACTTTTGATTTATTGCTTGGAGATGATTGGTTAAGAAATCATGATGCTCGTATCTCTTGTAAATCCCAAAATTGTTTCTCTTGAGGATGATCGGGGTAATTCTTTGGTTATTCAGTGTTGTATGCCTCATGATTGTGCTGGTAGCTTTATTTATTCTTTGGATTCTTCTCCTGTTGATCTTCAGTCGACTCGTGTAGTCAAACTCTATCCCGATGTATTTGGTGAAGTTATTGCTTTACCTCCTAAGCGGGAAATTAATTTCCGCATTGATCTTATTCCTGGAGCTCGACCTATAATTCTTCCTCTTAGAAGAATGGCACCACACGAGAAGGTTGAGTTAGGGAAGCAGATTGAGGACCTGTCTTCCAAGGGTCTGATCAGACCTAGCTTTTCTGAATGGGGAGCAACGGTGGTTTTTGTCACCAAGTCTGATGGTTCTCTCCGGATCTGTGTTGATTATAGGGAGCTGAACAAGCTCACTATGAAAAACAGATATCCAATGCCTCGCATCAATGATATGTTTGATCAGCTTTATGGTGCCACTTTTTTCTCTAAGCTTGATCTTGCCACAGGTTTTCACCAGCTCAGAGTTGTTGAGGAAAGTATTCCCAAGACAGCTTTCCATACTGAGAATGGATTCTTTGAATGGTTAGTCATGCCTTTTAGTTTGACTAATGCTCCTGCTTTCTTTGTTGATTTGATGAATCGTGTTTTTCGTGATGTGCTTAATAAATTTGTTCTAGTCTTTGTTGAAGATATTCTCATTTTCTCTAAGTCTGAAGAAGAGCATGAGTCACATTTGAAATATGTTCTTGAGACTCTTCGAAATCATCAGTTAAAGGCTAAATTTTCCAAATGCCATTTCTGGAAAGATGAAGTCTGATTCCTTAGGCATATTGTTTCTGGTAATGGAGTTTCTATTGATCCAGTCAAGATCGCTGCGATCAATGATTGGGAAACTCCTAAGACTCCTATTGATATCCGTAGTTTTCTGGGCCTTGCCGGTTATTACCGGAGATTCATTGAGAATTTCACTCGGATTGCTGCACCTCTCACTGCTTTGACTAGGAAGAATGCTAAGTTTATTTGGAGTGATGAGTGTAAGGCCGCATTCAGTGAGTTGAAACACAAGCTTACTTCCACACCAGTTCTTACCGTTCCAAGTGGAAATGAGGGATTAACGGTATACACTGATGATTGTCGAGAAGGTTTAGGAGCTGTTCTGATGCAGGATGGTAAGGTGATTGCTTATGCTAGTCGTCAGTTGAAGACCCATGAAGCCAATTATGCTGCCCATGATTTAGAGTTGCTTGCTGTTGTTTTGGCTTTGAAGCTTTGGAGACATCATCTTTTGGGTACTAAGTTTGAGCTTTTCACAGATCATCAGTCTTTGAGGTATATTTTCTCTCAGAAGGATTTGAACCAGAGACAAGTTAGGTGGTTAGAGTTCCTTGCTTCTTATGACCTCGACATCAACTATACCCCAGGGAAAGCTAATGTTGTGGCAGATGCTTTGAGTAGGAAGAAGGCTTTGTTGTTTCAGTTGGTTGTTTCTTCTCCTCTTTTAGATCGCATCATGGCTAAGCAGGATGAGGATCAGATGCTTAGAGTAATTAAGGAGAATGTTCGAAGTAGAGTTGGAGGTAGTAGTCTTAATGGTAGCGGTGCTCAGATAGATGATAAAGATGTGTTGAGGATTAATAATAGGATTTGTGTCCCAAATGTTGATGGATTGAGACAGGAGTTACTTTGGGAGAATCATCAGTCCAGACTTTCTATTCATCCAAGTGTGACCAAGATGTATCAGGATATGAAGAAGTTGTTTTGGTGGAGAGGTATGAGGTGAGATATTTCCATTTTTGTTAATAGATGTGCGACTTGTCAGCAAGTCAAGGCAGATCATCAAAAGACCCCTGGTTTATTGCAGCCTCTTGAGATCCTCGATTGGAAGTGGGAAAAGTTTCTATGGATTTCATTGATGGATTACCGAGGACTAGGAAGGGTAATGAGAGTATCTGGGTTATTGTGGATAGATTGACCAAATCAGCTCATTTCATTCCGGTCAAGTCTACCCGTTCTGCTTCTAGTTTGTCTGAGATTTACATGAGGGAGATTGTTCGTGTCCATGGTGTTCCTCTCAGTATTGTTTGTGATCGTGATCCTATCTTTACTAGTCAGTTTTGGAAAGCCTTTCAAGATTCTTTGGGTACTCGTCTGAATCTGAGCACTGCTTACCATCCACAGACCGACGGTCAAACGGAAAGGGTGAATCAGATTCTCGAAGACCTTCGTGCTTGTGTGTTTGATTTTGGAGGATCTTGGGAAGATCATCTCCATCTTGTCGAATTCACCTATAACAATAGTTATCAGGCCAGTATTAAGACGTCTCTGTTTTCTGCTCTTTACGGACGACCTTGTAGATCTCCTTCTTGCTGGATTGAATCCGGTAATCGTTTGGTTCTTGGTCCCGAGATGATTTTGGAAGCTTCGGAGAGGGTCGAGGAGATTAAGATGAGGTTAAAGATTTCTCAGGATAGGCAGAAGAAGTACGCTGATCGTCGAAGAAGGAGTTTGGAATTTGCTGTTGGTGATTTAGTTTTCCTTAAGGTCTCTCCCTTAGGGAATGTGGTTCGTTTTGGGCGTAGAGGGAAGCTTGCTCCTAGGTTCATCGGTCCTTTCCGCATTATGGAAAGAATTGGTTCTCTTGCTTATCGTCTGGATTTGCCGGAGAAATTTTCTAGAGTACATAATGTATTCCATGTATCTCATCTTCGTCGCTATCTGCATGATCCATCTCTTATTATCCAACCTTCTGCTCTTGATAATTTGGATATTGAGCCTAATCTGACTGTTGAGAGGAAGCCACTTCGTATCATCAATCGAGGTACGAAGCAGCTAAGAAGGAAATCTGTCAACCTGGTCAAAGTGCAGTGGAGCACTGATGAACGGGATTGCACTTGGGAGACAGAGGAGAGCATACGTGCTTCGAATCCGGAATTGTTTATTTCAGGTACTCTTGCTCTACTATCTTATCTTCCTAGTTTTCCCTTCTTTCATTCCTTTTCGAGGACGAAAAGTTTTGAGTAGGGGAGAGTGTAACAGCCCAAAATTTTAACAAATATTTTATTCATTTTATTTAAAGACTTTGGTGTTTGATTACTTAAAAATTTAATTTTGGAAATTTTCTTGTAATGATTATAAATCAATTGCCCAAATTTTAATAAATATAAACAATTTCTGTAATTTTGATTTGGGTTAAAGTTTAACTTTAACTGGAACTTTAAATTTTAAATTCTAACCTCCAAATCTTTTAATCTTAAACTGTATATAATTGTACAGCATTTGTTCCACTTTTGTTTCGTTTAAATTGGTTTTATACTTTTAAAATTTAGTAATAAATAATGTGAAACAAGAAATAAATTTTACGTTTCTTTTATACGTATATACATCCGTTTTCTTAGCTATGTATTAAACAACAAATGGATGTAACAAAATCAATTTTTAATAATTAAGGTGTAAGTAGCTACTTAATTTTATGTTTAAAGTGATACGTTATTTCCTGAAATACGTTAGCGTTTTAAATGTACTAATTAAGCAAGAAACAAATCAATTCGGTACGTTACTTTTGGGCATACGTTTTAAAATTATCTCTTGCCTTTAAACATACCCATTTGATTCCATACATTAGCGTTACAAAGTAGTCAACCGTGCATTTCTAAATGGGAATGGAATAAATTCCTATAGCCATTCAAATTCTTTAACCTGCCTTGCAAAAATTCACGTGTAAGAATATCCACTTTCCTTTTGTGTCTTGATAATTAATAGAAATAAATTCCTTTAAATTCCATAGCCGTTCCAATTTCATTTATTGCTTGCCTTGCCATTCACGTGTAGATTTTCTACACTTTCCTTTTTGCTTCATTTTATAATGGGAATCAGAATGTATTTGATGCCTTCCATACGCAACATCAACGCTTATACTTCTCTTAAATACTCAGTCACGTATGCAATTACCCACTGTAATAATATTTGGTTTCAAATTTCTTGCCACTTTTGCCTCCTTGATTCATGCAAGCTCTTTATAAAAACCCACGCAATATCAACGCAAGTTTTTCTTTTAAATACTAAACACGTTCATAATTCCATCACCACATCAGTTGACTTCATCTCTTCTCTTGAGCAAGCTTTGCATTAGGTAATGGCTGCCTAATATTTTCTTGCTTTCTTTTATTTTCTTTTGGTTCTTGTTTTGTTTTCTTGTTTCCACTATTTTGTCTTCTCCAAGTGGTGAAGTGGTCGAGCAAATTTCGTCAATTATCCTCTTATTTGAATCTCGTTCCAGTTTTGATTTATTTAAAGATTTGTTATGATCGTAATTAAATTCGCGTAATTAGTTTTATTCCTTTTGTTTCAAGATTTGAATTTGATCGTCGCCTCCTTTGAAATTTGATCGTGCTTTTTGTACGTTTGTCCGGTATGGATATCGTTTTTGAATCTAATCTTCTGCGGCATTTAAGGTGAGTAAATCTCACACGACTATTCATACCTATATAATTGTGAAGCAACCACAACTGAATGTGTAAAATTAAAAATGATGTTATAATTGCCTGTGATTATTTATATATGATGTTAAACCTGTTAAATTGCATGTCATATCATCTGTTACATTTTATTTTACTGCTATTCTATTCTGTTAAATCACACTGCAAGTTCCCTATAGAATAGAATCACTATGGGTTGAAATGATACATACCCGAACGGACTTTAGAATAGGGAAAGATCATTATGGGCTGAAATGATAAGCCTGAGCGACTTTTAATTAATTTTTATTTATTTGGGATTGCGGGTTTGAAATGATAAAACTTGGATTTTCTTGGTAAACTACGGATTGAAATAATATATTATCCGTATCATTTGACTTAGGCTAGAAAATATTATACAGACCCGTGGTTATTTTATATATTTTTCTGGAAATTTTAAGTATTTTTAAAATGTAAAAAATATGATAAATTGATTTAAATTGAATTTTAAAATGGTTTATTAAAGTGGAAATGATTTTTCTATGTTTTAAATGTAAAATAAATGGATAGAAAATGGCGATTTTAAAGTGTAACTTAAATTGGAAATTTGACTGATTTTTAAAATGGAAATTTAAGTTAATTAAATTTAAAATGAAAATTTAGTTTTAAATGGTGAAAAATGGAGATTTAAATTTAAGTGTTGAAATAAATTTTTTAAAATGAAAAATGGGAATTTACACACTTGAATTTAATAAGTGAACTTTGGAAAAAATTTGAATTTTATTTGTAAAATTTTCTTTTATAAAAATCATAAGTAAAGGATTTAAATGAACATTTTTAATGTGGAAAAATATGATTTTTTTTAGTTTGAATGATTTAAATTGAAGTTTATTTATGGCTGGAATTGTATTTAAAACCTGGAATTATAATTAATAGCACTCCAGAAATGCTATCATTTCTGGAAATGAACTAATTCTGAAATACGTAGAATCTACAACACTTTGTTAGTACTGTGGTTGCATCAATGAACTAAAAGACTAAAATGAACTAAGGCTATGACAACACTTGGTAAGAGCTGTAGTGGCAGGAACTAAATTTAAAACTGAAACTAATGAAGGGGCTATTGTAGCACTTGGTAAGTGCTGCAGTAGGCAGAAATATGATTTTTGTATATAACTGAACTTTTACAAACGCTGTCTTTGCTGAATTGAATTGTTTTCAAAAATAACTTACCGCGACATTTTTTTAATGCTGTGAAAGCAGGAATTTTAATGTTTTATTATTTTTAAGTAAATAAATGAACTCAGAAAAGGATAAAATTTTGGGAATTGAATATTTGATTTAAAAGAATAATGACTTTGTTTTTAAATGGTTTAATTGAAGTATTTTGGATTTCAACTGTTTTTAAATTTATAACCACGAATTATAATAACGATTGGTTGTTAAAGAGACCGGGATCAGATATGGACATAATCTTGTCGATACCGAAAACCACTTTGACAACTGTGTACGCGGTGGAGTTTCCAGAATAAAGTAGGATGGTGGCGATGATCCTAAGGTATATACGTGGACCCAACTCCCGTGAGTTGGCATAAGGTGGCTAAAACAGGAGCGATCTCGGACCATTGAGGTAGCACCTCTTATCGGACGCACTTCTTCGATACCATTCTATTACTTTGTGATTGTTTGGGTGCACCCCTTGATTTGGGAGTGTTGTTTGAGGTGGAGCGGTAGTGGCTGTTATGCATTTCCATCAGTCCGTGTGCGTAATTGGTATATCTACCCTGGCATTGCCTTGTGTGCCGTGTCGCCTACCATATCGAGCTTTACTACGAGTTGTGATTTCTCCTGTAGCCTGTGGAGTATCGAGGGTAGCCCCCATTTTAGGAGTATGCTAATACTAGATAGACTACTGGGCTATTACGTGTTAAGGTGGAAAATGTAAAGCCTTAATGCTATTTAAAAGTATGTTTATTTTATATTAGAAATTATTATAATAGCGAATATTACTACCCAGTAGATAGTTTAACGGATCCTTAAAGAATAGGCGATCCTAAGCATTCTTTAAGTTACTTGTACCTTTATTACAGTTCACTTGAGTTGGTTTACATTGTATAAGTATGTATGTCCTGACTCGAGTGTTTGTGTTTTATTTACGCTCGGGTCAGCCTGAGTATCAGTTTGGACTTCATCTTCCTGGAGATAGGACTACTGGAGATCATCTTTATCGAGCTGCTATCTGTTTTTTTGCTATTCAGTCTTTTATCTTAGTCTATGTAATTTAGACAAATGAATTTGGGATTTTCTGTGGTTGTTCAAAACTGTATTGGTTTTTAGACTATGTAATTTGTACTTATTTTGAGACTATGTTTATAGTGGCTTCATGAACCACTATGGTTATTTTTAAATTCCGCTGCGAGTTATTCTGCTATTTATGTGTCTATGATTCTGTGAATGATTTTATTTGCTCCAAATTATATTACAATCTGTTATTTTGTATTATTCAAGTCTGTAATGTGTGGATTATTGTCGATTTGAATGGTCCAAAATAGTGGGTCGTTACAGAAAGGATCAGTAGCCCTCTCAATTCAGCCTCCAAACATAATCCTTTAATTCTAGCTATTCATTTTTATTTATACACTAATTGTTTCTCTCTTACCAGGCCATGCAATCATTTAAATAAAAAATGAGTGGTTGCAATTAAGGGGCAATGTTGAAGTCGAATTCGAAGGGTTGGTGATCATTTCCATATGTATGTATGTGTATATATATACATGGATATATTTGTACATACATATACATATATATGTACATATGTATATGACATTGTTTAAGAATTGTTAGCTGATGTTTAAATTTATATATTTAAACTACACGTGAACCCTACACCCATTGCCAGTCCTAACAAACACATTATGCACAAGTAGTGTATTATTATATAAAAACCTTTCATATCACTTTGTCAAATCAAATTTACGTTTATGTCTGCATATTTTTCTTCTAGTCTTTTTAGCTTTTATATACAAAATTTTCACTTTACATCATGAAATATTTATATGTGGTGTATATCTACTTCCTATCCAATATATTTTTGGATAATTATTTATATGATAATAACCACATTTAATGAGGCTTTGGACAACAAGTCCCTATGGATAATTTTAATAGATTAAAATCCC
This sequence comes from Allium fistulosum, assembly GCA_030737815.1. NCBI lineage: Eukaryota > Viridiplantae > Streptophyta > Magnoliopsida > Asparagales > Amaryllidaceae > Allium > Allium fistulosum. The sequence continues at coordinate 644,041,418 of CM060901.1, forward strand.
ATTTGATAATTACTTGTAACTTAGATCTGTATTCATTTCCTTCGTTACCAACCACTACTCTCATACCGATTTTAATATTTCGTACATTTCTTAATTTTAATGTTCAAAATGCAATAAAATTTTGTAGAAAGATCGAATCAACAAACTATTTTCATTATTAAATCATAAATTTTATAATCATTCCAATGATAAGCATTATGCATATATAAAAATCATATTTTGAAATTCATTATTGCTTCCAAAATTATCTTAAACTGTCATTAGAATGCCCTAAAAGACTTTAAATATGTTAAAAACTAGTAAGCGGTTAAAACTGCATCTCACAAAGGTTGTGAAATCTACACCGTAATGGTAGTTAAATTGAATCTCTTTAATGGCATCACTAATATACAATTATAACTGCATCTAACTAATGGTGTGCAGTTAAAGCCCAGTTAAACCCTGCTAAAGCTCCACAAAATCCCCATTATAGCGGATAGCACCCTCCAACCGCTATGCAATTTCAACTTAGCGCTATTAATCAGTAGACCAGTTAAGCCCCGCTAGTTTTCGCTATACCCGCTAAATCAAGCCTTTTTAGCACCCGCTTTTGCAAAATCAATATACAAAGGTTGATTTGAGTAGTTTGTTTTAAATTAAATCAACAAAGTTAGGTTAAAGATCTAGTTTTAAGGCATAAATGCTCAATATAAGTTAGAAATCTATTATAGTCACCAAATCTGGTCTATATAAATCATGATATTCTTCGGTTTTTTTATATAAGATTAAAAAATATTTCTTTTTCCTATAAAAATGGTGTGAGAATGAGAATAAATTAACCTTAAATATTTAGTTTTATATATAATGAAGTCTTTTGCACCTCCGCTATTTTCCGCTATATCTCCGTTGTAACTTTTTGCACCTCCACTGCTATAGAACCGCTAAGTGCCTTAACTGCATAACATTAATGTAGTTAAAACTATATTATTCAAATGCAACTTTAATTGCATCATTCAAATCGACTATAGGTGCCTTACATGAATATATATATATATATATATATATATATAAATTAAGCCAACCAATCTTGGATTAGTGATTAAGAAGGTCTTAGTGAAGATTACTTACTAAAAACGTTGTTAAAATGAAAAATGAGAAAAATATATGAGTATGGTATAATACAAGTGAGTAAACAACACACAATATAGAGTGGTTCGATCTAGAAGATTAAAGATACATCCATTATGGTTTCTTATATTATTAATCTATAGAGTTTTTGTTACAAAATAATGATTAATGGCTTCTTCAAGAGCTCAAATAAATTAAGTGGGAAACCAAAAGAATTTCATCCTTGTATAAGTGCATGCATTCTCATATTTATAGCCATGGAGGTCATGCTTTGAAGGATTTGGATTGATGTCTTAGATGTTACTTTAGGGAAATTGGTTAGGATCTAAAATTTAGATATGGCTAGCTGCATTCCACATGGTTGGAATGGTTTAGATATCTGCTAGGTGGCATCTGTTAGGTGGCAAGTCGCCTAACATCATACTTTCGGCATAAGGTTAGTATGGTATAAGACTGATTGTTATACAGTGGTGCCTTCTATCAGAGAAACAATACAGTTTCACCATTTTTGTTAAAGGAACAATACAGTTTTGTCGCCTCTTTTCGCAGGGTTGATCGAGATTTTCTAATAGATCCATGAGGTTAGTAAATGAGAGGGTTTTGATGGGCAAAAACATGAGAAGATAGGCCATATGGACGAGCAAATAAATTTAGGACTTAGCTTTATTTGGGTAGGTAATGTGATGGAGGATAGCTCGAGGAGGTTCCCAAAAGATGGTCGAGAGATGTTATGCAGCAAGACTTAAGGACGACCTTATTTTTGAGGAAGAGAAGAACATAACTCCAAACATAGTTGATGAGTTGGACAATCCTTGAGAATGAGGCTTGTTACATGGACAAAAAAACTAGGCCATGTGTAACATTCCCCATTCTGAAACCCAAAGATGAAACCTCAATGTCCTATAGTCACATTGGAATTATCTTTCGACGGCAGCATGAGTTCTTTATATATAATAGTCTATGTAAATAGAGCAACTAAATAATGTTCATTACACATATTATTCTTTACATTTTTTATACATCCTAAATCTTGCCCACGCAAGTATAAAATTTAAATTATTACACAATAGCATCAAAGATCCGACATATAAGGATGCCAAACCCTAGTAGTCTCTTATATTAATAAATATTTATATTAAACAATGGAATTCAAGCTATTGCAAAAGATCGTAATAGTAAGAACTCCGCCCATCTTTATGTTTAGCAGAGTCTCGGTAAAAGTCATACCCTCGGTTAATGACTGAAATCTAGAAACTTATAAACTCAACCTACTGAGATGAGTAAACATAAGTTTATAAGGAAAAATCAATAAATACATGGGTCATCTGGTATGAATAATATCATTTCCCGTCGAAGTTCCTCCACTAGTGAGACCACGCCGCTAAAGCACAAAACAAGTTTCCCTATAATAGCGTTGGTTACATAATCAACATAAGACTATCAATAGTCGTAGGTCGCAACAGAACATATGTTAGCATAATCATATAAAGCATGTCTCAACAAAACTATACCCGAAACAATTTTAGGTTCAGGTCTCAAAACACAATACTTAACCTGAGATCATATTTAGGTCTCGGCAATACTATCTATAACAATGTGTTTAGTTTCATTTGACTATAATTTTAAACTCAAAGGTACAACCCCTCCTTGTAACACTCCGTAAAATAAAACGTAATTAATTAAAATGAATTAATAAATAATTCATAATGCTCAAAAATAGAATTTGAACAAATGTCGGAATTTGGCTAGATAACTTGCATCTTATGTTCATTGAAATTTTCTAAGCAACTTTCATGTATAAAACTTTGCGATCGGAGTTAAAACGAAGAAGTTATCGACGTTTGAAGTGGATTGAAAATAATTCAAAGTGCAATAAGGAAATAAATATTAACAACAAGTTAACGTTAATAACGCCGATGAATTAATTAATGGACTATATCAGTCGACCACTAGTGGTCAACCTTTTATTATAAGCGATTGACCGATTGGTTATGGTTGGAGGTAATCTAAACCTCGCCCTAATTGCCCTGATTTAATAAATAATAATCAACCGTACCAAATTGATTCGAGCACCTATAAATATAGGCCTAGCCCCCCATTTTTCTTTTTATATTTTCTAAACTGGGCAGCAGAGCTCTACCATTTCTCTTTCTCCGCTATTTCTAAAAATTATAAAAATACTATATATATACATATTTATTTATTTTTATTTATATACTGGAGAAGGACATGAAATAAAAGAGAAGAAAAGAAGGAGTGAATCAATTCTACAAAAAAGTTGAATTCTAGAATTATAATTTTAAACTCCACTTACCCTCTAAGACCTGTAATTCTAATAGTCTGTGCGAGTGTACACACACACCCCCCACATATACATACATATATACATATTTTTGGTTGAAAAAGAAAAGGATTCAAGTAAGAAGAATGCGTTTGGATATGCAAATTTGAAAGCTAAAAGATGAGTAAAAAATTATGCAATTTACATAATAGTACTAAATTTATATCATTGAAATTCTACTTTCATTTTTATGTTTATGTGGAAACCGCTGAATTGTAGGCTTAAATAAATAAATCTAACTTGAAATCCTTGCCTATATATTCAAAAATTATATAACTTAGATGAAATGAACCATAGATATAGAATACAGAGAATAACTCCTAAAATTTATGTAATATAATATTGATAGAATTGCGTAGTTAATTCTAGGTTTTTGTTATTTGGGTTGTAAAAGGTTAAACTTGATAATCATCAATTGGAGATGCTTTAATTTGATTTGGAATTTAAATTTCTATATTTTAATTCATCATAATTATGAGGTGGAACCTTGGCGCAATGGTTAGATCACCCGCATGGTGATCTTGGTGCGTCTAGGTTCGAGTCCGGAAACAGCCTCTTTGAATTGTGAGGGAAAGGCTGTATACATTATCAACCTCCCTAGAGCTCGCTATTGTGCAGGAGCCTCGTGCACTGGGTTCCACCCAATTCATCGTAATTATAGAATCACCATGAGAATTTTCATAAATTTCCCAATCTCACAATTATATATGATAAATGTGTCATTTGAAATAATAAGGAATATTCATTTATCCAAAGGAAAGAGATGTGCAAAGTATGGATGTTTTTCATAGTTTGCACTGTCTATTTCAATAAAAATAAAAAGAGATAATTCCTTGTAATCGCAAACACAGTACAATCCCACTGTAACCACTCGCACCTTAATGGGCTTGAATTTTTACTAAGTCGAAATCCAAGTCTATTAGGGTACGGATCGTTGGTGTTGGTAACATGTAATAATATTAAGTATATCAGAGAGTTTTCTACATAAGCTCACATCGAAATAGAAAAATATAATAGAACATATATACCGACTAACGCTACTACCTTGGAATCAATGTTATTCCTTTGATATCTAGTTGTCTTCTTAGTGCCAAGCACGAATGAGTAGATTTTTTTCATCTACCATTCTCATCTTGCACTAGTACGTTTTCCCTCTAAATCCATCTTGTGAGTTGTAATGAGGAGAGGTCGGAACAACGTTTTGGTGACTGGTATATTATATAATTTATCCATAACACTAATGTATGTTGATTAATTTCGGTTTAAGTGTTATGTCTATTATTCAAGGCCTATTTGTTTGACTCCATCTACGCATACGATATATCTAATCTTTTCAAAGGTATACTATATGTATGTATCTCTAAGTGTGTATGTGTGTGTACATATATGTTGTACTATCTAAAAGACAACCATGACCACTTAATACTTCTTACATAGGGAGGAGGCTGACCTAATGGCCATTTAATAACTCAACCCCGAATTGGGCCTTCTGTAACGTAAACGCTAGTCAATCGGCCCTTAGCTACTATAACAACCCGCACCAAAATTGCAACGACCCAGAATTTGACCACTTTAAAATATACTATTTAAAGTTATTTTAAATATAAAATAGGTAAGGTTATATGATTCAAACAATATTAGATAGGATTTGGAAAGAAAAGTATACACAAAAATAATAACATTTGCCTATATCGATAAAAGTGACAAAATGCTGATTTTAGAAAAGTAAGTTTCAATGGTTAAATAAATTATTTTAATTTATTTATGAGTGTTTATATTTTAAATAACAATAGAAAATTTTATTTTTAAAATTTGGTTTGCATAAATAAATAGTTTAACTAAAACGTCAAAATGTGGCTGTAAAACATTTTATCGAAAATCAACGTTTTGTCGATTAAAAGTTGTCGCACCTTTATTTTCTTATATAGGAACATATATTCAAATAGTATAAGTTTTAGTTAATTTACTAATCAAGTTTACTTTTACTAAACATACTTAGAAAATTCTAGAATTTCATTAAGAAAAAGTAAGCACAAAAAGACAAAAAAATACAAAATTCAAAAAGTAAACATCAAATCAAACAAACATAATTATTATATTCTGACTTGATACTTAAATGAAAATGACATAAAGTAATGATTTGAAATGCGATGTTAAGTGTTGAAAAAATAAGATTGCTTAAAAAGTAAGTAAATGGTATGTTGGTCATTTTACATAATAATATTTCATTCCAAACTTTTTCTTATAAATAGTCATGCATACCTCTTCCATTCTCATACTTTCCATTCTTCTTCTTCCTTTTCTAAGCCCTCTTCTTCTTCTTCTTAGAGCTTTAATGGTTTCTTCTCTTCCATTTCCTTACTAGCTTTTTCAAAACCTTATCAAACAAAGTCAAAACTCCACCAAACTTTGCCAATGATCTTATAATATCACCAAAACATGGTTTAACATCTAAGAAGTGAAGAAATGATGGAGGAAGGGGAGGATCAAGGGGTGGCCGAACCCTATTGGTGTTGTTGGAAGATTTGGCCGAGAGAAAAGAAGAGGAAAAGACTTGTGGTTGAGAGCAAGTGAAAGTGAAGTGATGGTCGAGCACTAGAAAGTGAGGTGGAGTTGTTTAGGTGATGTATTAATGAAGTAGAAGATGATTAGTTGAAGTTAGCAATGGTTTAGTGAAGTGCTGTTTAAAAAAGAATGTTGGTAGAAAGTTAATCTTTTGGTAAAAGGTGAGTACTTGTATTTAGTAATTAATCATAAATTATTTCAAGTATAATGATCTGAAAGTTTAAATATGTTGGATGATTAAATGTTTGATAACTTAGTTGCAAATTGGTTGATTATGTGATTGATTATATGGATGCTAACTTGGTTTGATAATGATAAGAGAAATGATTAGTAATTAAACATAGTTAATTAAATGAGATAAATCCATAAAAATATATGTATGGAATTTATTTAGCCTCTTAATGATTTTAAATAATCTAAAAATGTTAGAAATGATATTATAATAATATAATATTATAATATTAAATGAAATGAAAAATGAGTTTGAAATGATGAAAATATTGTTTTAAATAAGTTAAAGTAGTTTAAATCTGGTTTAAAAAAAATTTGAAGAATTTTGGACAAGTTCCGAAGCAATTCACAATATTGGTCAAAATCGAGCTCGTCGCATAACGGCAATTCATAAATTTCGACCCGTAACTTTAAATTAAAGTAGAGAATGATTTATAAGTCGGATTTCTTCGAAATAAAAATTCTTTGGTCCACAATGATAATAGTTTTCAAACAAAGAAATAAAATCAAGATTTCATTAAGTAGATTTTGAAATATGTCCAAAACAATTTTCTAAAAACATCGTGGTTTTGCAGTCGGAATCCACAAAAGGATTTCTTCATAAATGATATTTTTAAATGATTAAAAATATGAAATAAATTTGATAAATCTATTTAAATAGTTTAGAAGAGGTTTGAAATGGAAAATATTAATTTTTAAATATTAAAAAGTTGTTCAAATCAAATAAGCGTATTAAAGCACTTTCCAGAGCACTTTCTGCTACCGTTTCTACAACTTTTTAAAAGAAGGTATAAACTTAACAATTTTTCCTAGAATCAATTATGAATGTTTTTAAAAGGAAAAATTAATCGTTTAAAAGGTAATTTAGAATCTTATAATCAATTCCAAAATAAAGCTAATAACTGAGTAAGCGGAAATGACTAGTACATTTGTCCCGCCTTTGAGATCTGAGAAGATAAAACAAGGTGTTTAACTAAGGTTAGGGATGGAGCAACCAGTGCCCTAAACTTACCTAGCCTATGTTTTCTCTTCTTAGGCGAGGGGTGGAATAGATCGAAAGGAATGCCCGGATGCTCTAAACTATTTTATTAAGTTTCCCAAAATTAAAGAAGATTAGTATTATCAAAAATTTAAGCAATCTCCAAATTGAATAAACTACAACTTGGATTTCATAGAGATAATCTTCTTATACTTGGTATTAAATTTCGAAGAGGGAACTCATCCTATTTGTGGAATTTAACAAGTGATTTCACTGTTATTCCGCCCATAGCACTTGTTGAATACCGAAATTGATATTGAGTAAAACTAGAATGATTTCTATGATCCTATTTACTCAATAATGTTTGCTAAGATTTATTTTAGGGTTTACAGTAAACAATATCTTAAATAACATTGTTTTTGACCCGCCTAAAAGTTAAGGAATTTGGATCGAGTGTTAAGTAAGAAAATTTGAAATATTATCCAAAGCAAAAGAATGAATTAACTTAGAATTACTCTAAGGCAAAAGGAAATCTTTGATTAAGATTTAATGAATGATTTGGAAAAGTTTTCCTAAGTAAAAGAGAAAATGATTTGGAATTATTCCAAGATTTAAGAAAAGTTTAAATAAACCAAATGATTTGATAAATGAGGCTTAAAGATTCCATATACTCTTGAAAAGAAAATGGAATAAATTGAAAAGAATATATCTAAGAAAGATATTTGATTTAAACAAAAGGTGAAGTAATTGATCAATGATTGATATCCATATATGAACTTAACATCTTTTAAATCGATAATTGGCTTCAAAGGAACCGGGGATAGATTTTCGTGATTCCTATTTGAAAACCACTTCGAACCAATGTATACGTTCGAAAGTGAAGACATGTTGAAGATGATGATTATTGAAGACCGAGGATCTTCATAGTGTGAGGACTGCTTGTTGACATGCATTGGGTTGCTCCCATTATAGAGTTATTATAGCAGTGGTCTCCTCGTTGTGGAGATTTTTCGTATTGCAAGGACCACTCGCTACTAATGGTAGTATGAGGAGTGCCTTCGGTTTCGTTCAATCCCAAAATGAACTTGTATGGATGAATGTCTGACATTGTATTGCAGAGTCACAAACGTTGACTTTTACAAACGTATATCTGTTTGGTTGCGGAGAAGGCAACTTCTTTTAGCTTAACACCCTTCTTTGAGACGTATGAGCTCAGAGGTTGTATGTTTTAGGAAGTTAAATAGTGATTAAGGAATGACAATATTGCATTCAGAGATGTGATATGTGATATGTGAAAGGTAATCGTAGCCTCGCAATCCTCACAGCCCGGTTATGATGGGATACTAAGTAGTCAGGTGTATGCTCGCATTGATATTAGTGGTTGGGTTTATCAGATGTTCGGAGCCCTAGGTACCAGATACGTCTGGGCCTTATGGTCGGGATGCACGATGTCCGTGTCCTTGGATGTTAATCGTAGATTGTGTCCTTTTTTATCCATATATGTAGTTGTATAACGGCGTCTTAATCTTGGACGTAAGCCGTGGATACATATTGATCTTTCCACTAGTTTCCTATCGTGTTGGAAATCCAATTCCAATACGAGCTTTACGATTTTGATTGTAGTCCCAAAATAGCTGTAATGACTTGCAAACATTTCAGCTACCTCTTTTGGTATCTTATATTTCGTTCGGTATATTCTGTTGTCCCAGTCTGGATATATTACCTTAGACTTAGTCCGGGTATTGATATCTTATTTGAATAAGTTTATTTGAAGGATTTTTTCCAAAGGAATGTCATTAAAGATAATATCAAATTATTTTGGTAATAAAAGTGTTTTGGTTATCATAAGGTAAAACCCGTCTGTGTTTATGTATGGACGTGGCCTTATGAGATACCCTTCTTTTCAAAGGTTTTGATAACATAGTCATTTTAAATTTCGAGTATCTTACGCTGGTTTATCAAGCCTGATCCGGGTATTTTTAATACTCGGGTCAAATCCGAGTAGTTTCAGGTTTAGTTGAAGACGCTTGGAGTTTCCAGAGGAGAGCTGGAGCTCTTCATCATCGTATAGACGTATTCTATTATCCGTTGCATCTATTGCATTTGGTTTGTTGTTTTCAGCATTTGTAAGGACATGGGTTTATAACTGTCCAGGTTGAAGCTAGGTTAGACTCTGGTATTGTATTTTAAAAATTTTCGCTGTAAAGATTATTATTGAAATAATATATGCTCTTCTATTTGTATGAGATTTTGTTCTGTATTTATTTTTTTCTACTCTTAATGATGCGCTTATTCATGCAATTTGAGTTGGACATGCGTGGTTTATTGTCGATTCAAAGGGTATGGAAAAATGGGCCATTACATTTGGTATTAGAGCTGAAGGTTAAGCGAGAACCTTGGCTTTGGTGGGGTAAAGACTCATCAGAGATAGGGTTAGTAATACCCTAGGATGAGTGACTCATTAGAGATAGGATTAGTGACACCCTAGAATGAGTTTGAGCGTATTATTGTGTTGATTAATATGTTGAGTGATTTATGGATTCTGATCGATGCACTTGATCACCGTTATCGAAAAGGGTTCATAAACATTTAAACAAGGCGAACCGACACATTGATTTTGGAAAATTGGTAAATGAAATAATTTTACCTAGGATTATTTTTTGAATATAAAGTATATATTTTGAAAAGTTGTATAGCTAGAAATCGGGATTAGTGAAATTTAATTATGAACATCATGTGATTAGAATTTCACAGTTTGACTATAAGGTGTTTCATAAAGATAATTGATAAGTAAGAAATCTGATAAGGTAATTAAGATCTTTAATACTTATTCCAAAATAATAAATTAAGATATGATAATGTTAAGTTACTATCATAATTGATCAATTTTTGGATTTAAAAGTTGAAGTACAAATACTTTGTGAATTAAGTTCCACGGTTTGAATATAAGGTGTTTGATAATAAGATTTGTTTAAGGAATGAACATATAAGATAAAAAGTATTTAAATAATAGAAAATAATTATGTAAAAGGAAAAAATATAAAAAAGGAATGATAATTTAAATTTGAGTAATTGAAAGAGTTGTGGAAATTTAAATAAAGTTAATTAATATAAGATAAATTTATAAAATGAATTTTTAAAATAGGTTTTATAAAGTAATCTTTAAAGGATTTTGAAAATGGTATTATTTCAAATAAAAAGAGGTATTTTATGATAACTAGTTCGATTGGCTCGAAAATAAACTAAAAATGGGCAAGAGATGTGTTCGGATGGTAAGCACTTGTCTTAAGTATTACTCTTCTTGTTAAGAGGATATATGATACTATTGATAGTACCCAGTTCCTTGGATTGTTTTGGAGTTACTCGATCTATATAATTTTCTTAAGTTAAAGAAATAATGTGAATCATTAACTAATAATTTGATCAGTAATCTTTATAAAAGTGTTTAAACCAAAGATAAATTCAGATCACTAATTGATAAGATAAAACAAAAATCTCGACGGCTTTGGACAATCGAAAATTTCTAAATCAAAACTAACTAAGGGCTAAGAAGTTGGTAAAGATAAACAACTGAGAAATGTTTTCATTAAATGAAATTGGATAAGCATAATTTATAAATGTGATTTATAAATAAAAGGATCTAAGAATAGAGAATTTAATATCGGTAATTTTGAATTTGTTTTTTCTTCTTCAAAGCTTAAAAAATAATAATAAGAAATAAGTTGTATAAATTACGAATGAAATAATAGTAAATTACAACAAAGTTCAAAATTGTTAAATAGACAGATTTAAGTAAAACTAATTTGAAATTTGGGATTTGTATATACTCTTAGGATGTAAAGGTATATCATACAAATATAGATTTAAGTCATGAACCATTAAGTAAAATAATGACTCTTCAAAAAGGTAGTTATAACCTAGAAAATGTTTTATTAATGAATTCTAGCATAAATTAAGAATTTGGACTTAAGTCTTTAAAAGTGATTGATTTACATAAGTTATAAGATGTAATAAACTTAAGTAATAGTTTAACGAAATGATTCGTATATAATATTAGTGTTAAAGGAAATATACTAAATTAAAGGATTGTGGGAAAAAAAATTATAATAAAGATAAATTATCTTTTGAGTGAAAAATGTTTCTTTAGAATATTTTCCTTTAATAAAAATATTTGGAAATAAATAATTAAATGGATTATATAAAGAAGCACCTTTATAAAATATTTGAACTTAAGATAAAAATTTATGAAAAGTTTTTGAAAGTTAATAAATATATATATTATAGGTAAATCATTTTATCGCATAAATTTTGATCTAAGATTCAAGTTCGGAACTTTGAGGTGTTTACACTGGTCCGAAAAAGGATTTATCACCCGATTCTTGAAGACGAATATTGATGAGGGTTTGAGGTTAGGTGCTTGAGTTTTCTATCATAGTTGGGAACTATGCAAGGAAAGCAAAGGTTCTGACCGAGAAGCCTGATCAGAGTCTGCACTAGGGGATCGGGGGATCGATACTAGTTCGAAAATAAAGTTGTGTATTCGAATAGGAGATCGAATAAGATATTTCATACGGATGATCTGTGTATATTATATGGAATTAAGTTTAAAGATAAATGTTTTAGGCAAACTTTTGTTTTGGGTAATTTCGAGAACGAAATTCTTTTAAGTACGGGAGAATGTAACGATCCAGAATTTGACCACTTTAAAATATACTATTTAAAGTGATTTTTAAATATTAAATAGATAATGTTATATGATTCAAACAATATTAGATAGGATTTGGAAAGAGAAGTATACACAAAAATAGTAACATTTGCCTATATCGACAAAAGTGACAAAATGCTGATTTTAGAAAAGCAAGTTTCAATGGTTAAATAAATTATTTTAATTTATTTATGAGTGTTTATATTTTTAAATAGCAATATAAAAATTTATTTTTAAAATTTGGTTTACATAAATAAATAGTTTAACTAAAACGTCAAAATGTGACCGTAAAACATTTTGTCGAAAATCAACGTTTGTCGATTAAAAGTTGTAGCAACGTTGTCACACCTTTATTTTCTTATATAGGAACATATATTCAAATAGTATAAGTATTAATTAATTCACTAATCAAGTTTACTTTTACTAAACATACTTAGAAAATTCTAGAATTTCATTAAGAAAAAGTAAGCACAAAAAGGTACAAAAGTCAAAAAGTAAACATCAAATCAAACAAACAGAATTATTATATTCTTTACTTAATACTTAAGTGAAAATGATATCAAGTAATAATTTGAAATGTGATGTTAGGTGTTGAAAAAATAAGGTTTCTTAAAAAGTAAGTAAAGAGTATTTTGGTCATTTTACATAATAAAATTTTATTCCAAACTGTTTCCATAAATAGTCATGCATACCTCTTCCATTCTCACACTTTCCATTCTTCTTCTTCCTTTTCTAAGTTCTCTTCTTCTTCTTCTTCTTAGAGCTTTAATGGTTTCTTCTCTTCCATTTCCTTACTAACTTTTTCAAAACCATATCAAACAAAGTCAAAACTCCACCAACCTTTGCCAAAGACCTTAGAATATCACCAAAACATGGTTTAGCATCTAAGAAGTGAAGAAATGATGGAGGAAGGGGAGGATCAAGGGGTGGCCGAGCCCTATTAGTGTTGTTGGAAGATTTGGACGAGAGCAAAGAAGAGGGAAAGACTTGTGGTCGAGAGCAAGTGAAAGTGAAGTGATGTCCGAGCACTAGAAAGTAAGGTGGAGTTATTTAGGTGATGTATTAATGGAGTAGAAGATGATTAGTTGAAGTTAGCAATGGTTTAGTGAAGTGTTGTTTAAAAAAGAATGTTGGTAGGAAGTTAATCTTTTGGTAAAAGGTGAGTACTTGTATTTACTAATTAATCCATAAATTATTTCAAGTATAATGATCCAAAAGTTTAAATATGTTGGATGATTAAATGTTTGATAACTTGGTTGCAAATTGGTTGATTATGTGATTGATTATATGGATGCTAACTTGGTTTGATAATGATAAGAGAAATGGATAGTAATTAACCATAGTTAATTAAATGAGATAAATCCATACAAATATATGTATGGAATTTGTTTAGCCTCTTAATGATTTTAAATAATCTAAAAAGGTTAGAAATGATATTATAATAATATAATATTATAATATGAAATGAAATGAAAAATGAGTTTGAAATGATGAAAATATTGTTTCAAATAAGTGAAAATAGTTAAAATATGGTTTAAAACAAATTTGAAGTGTTTTGGACAAGTTCTGAAGCAATTCACAAAATTGGTCAAAATCGAGCTCGTCGCGTAGCGGTAGTTCTTAAATTTCGACCCGTAACTTCAAATTAACGTAGAGAATGATTTATAAGTCGGATTTCTTCGAAATAAAAATTCTTTGGTCCACAAAGATAATAGTTTTCAAACAAAGAAAGAGAATCAAGATTTCATTAAGTAGATTTTGAAATATGTCCAAAAAAAATTCTAAAAACACCGTGGTTTTGCAGTTTAGAATCCACAAAAGGATTTCTTCATAAATGATATTTTTAAATGATTAAATATATGAAATTAATTTGATAAATATATTTAAATAGTTTAGAAGAGGTTTGAAATGGAAAACATGAATTTTTAAATATTAAAAAGTTGTTTAAATCAAATAAGCTTATTAAAGCACTTTCCATGGCAGTTTTCTACTACCGTTTCTACGACTTTTTAAAAGAAGGTTTAAAACTTACTGATTTTTCCTAGATTCATTTATGAATGTTTTTAAAAGGAAAAATTAAGCATTTAAAAGATAATTTGGAATCTTATAATCAATTCCAAAATAAAGCTAATAACTGAATATGCGGAAACGACTAGTACATTTGTCCCGCCTATGAGATATGGGAAGATAAAACAAGGTGTTTAACTAAGATTAGGGATGGAGCAACTAGTGCCCTGAACTTACCTGACCTATGTTTTCTCTTCTTAGGCGAGGGGTGGAACAAATCGAAAGGAAGGCCCAGATGCTCTAAAAGATTTTATTAAATTTCCCAAAATTAAAGAAGATTAGTATTATCCAAAATTTAAGCAATCTCCAAATTGAATAAACTACAACTTGGATTTCATAGAGATAATCTTCTTATACTTGGTATTAAATTCCGAAGAGGGAACTCGTCCTATTTGTGGAATTTAAAAGGCGCACCGTTATTCCTCCCATAGCACTAGTTGAATACAGAAATTAATATTGAGTAAAATTAGAATGATTTCTATGATCCTATTTACTCAATAATGTTTGCTAAGATTTATTTTAGGGTTTACAGTAAACAATGTCTTAAATAACATTATTTTTGACCCGCCTAAAAGTTAAGGAATTTGGATCGAGTGTTAAGTAAGGAAATTTGAAATATTATCCAAAGCAAAAGAATGAATTAACTTAGAATTACTCTAAGACAAAAAGAAATCTTTGATTAAGATTTAATGAATGATTTGGAAAAGTTTTCCTAAGTAAAAGAGAAAATGATTTGGAATTACTCCAAGATTTAAGAAAGGTTTAAATAAATCAAATGATTTGATAAATGAGGCTTAAAGATTCCATATACTCTTGAAAAGAAAATGGAATAAATTGAAAAGAATATATCTAAGAAAGATTTTTTTTTTTGAAAAAGGGTTCAAACTTTTCTATTAAGAATATAAAAACAAGTCCAACAAGACAAAAAAAACAAAAGCCAATACCAGGCCCAAAGACAATACAAAAGACAATACAAACACTCAGAACAAAACTATACACGTTGGGCCCAAAACAGAAACAACCCAACACCCATTCGCAGGCCCAAGAACTGAAGCCTCCAGAAAGTTCCAAACACATCTCGTAAAAGAAAACTGCAATACGACTCTTCATTCTCTTCATAACTCATCTCTTTCCAAAAAAGCTCCGCGAGAAACAGTAATGGCTACCATCAAGGATCTAAACTCCTCCTTTAACTTCTGTGACGACGAAACAACAACGAACTCTCTAAAAGAAAACAGCTGAAACTCAAACTACAGTCCCTCCAGAAAACTTGAGTAAGTATACTATCTGAAATGTCTTCTTCTTTGTTCCTTAAACTTCAAACTAACGAGGTTTTCTATGATACCAGGACAGGGATGCTGAAAAATCTCTTAAACGCCTTCAACATAAACTTAACAGTTTAGATCTGAGATCACAGATCTGAGAATTTAGCAAAACCATAGGAAACTCTGCTCTTCCTCAAGACATCACTTAGCAAGATAAGTTTAAGCTTCTTTTGTCCTCAGTAAAGCTGATTCCTTTTAAGCTTCTAATCTGTCCATAATAAATCAATGTCTTGTTGTCCAGGACGAATCCACAGACATTTTGAGCCACCTGCAGATCAATCAACTTAATAGCTACTGATTAGTTATGTATGAAAGACAATAATAATGTAATTTAGAGAGGGAGAGGAAGCATTGTAAAATAAAACAGGTACTCGAAATCTGGACCCAGAAGACATAGGAACAGGAATGTGGCAAAGGAACAGGAATGTGGCAAAGAAAGATATTTTATTTAAACAAAAGATGAAGTAATTGATTAATGATTGATATCCATATATGAACTTAACATATTTTAAATCGATAATTGGCTTCGAAGGAACCAAGGTCGGATTTTGGTGATTCCTATCCGAAAACCACTTCGAACCAATGTATACGTTCGAAAGTGAAGACATGTTGAAGATGATGATTATTGAAGACCGAGGATCTTCATAGCGTGAGGACTGCTTGTTGACATGCTCTATGTTGCTCCCATTATGGAGTTATTTATGGTAGTGGTCTCCTCGAATCACTTTCCAGAGCACTTTCTGCTACCGTTTCGACGACTTTTTAAAAGAAGGTTTAAACTTAACGATTTTTCCTTGAATAAATTATGAATGTTTTTAAAAGGAAAAATTAAGCGTTTAAAAGGTAATTTAGAATCTTATAATAAATTCCAAAATAAAGCTAATAACTGAGTATGCGGAAATGACTAGTACATTTGTCCCGCCTGTGAGATCTGGGAAGATAAAACAAGGTTTTTAACTAAGGTTAGGGATGGAGCAACCAGTGCCATAAACTTACCTAGCCTATGTTTTCTCTTCTTAGAAGAGGGGTGGAACAGATCGAAAGGAATGCCCAGATGCTCTAAACTATTTTATTAATTTTCCCAAAATTAAAGAAGATTAGTATTATCCAAAATTTAAGCAATCTCCAAATTGAATAAACTACAACTTGGATTTCATAGAGATAATCTTCTTATACTTGGTATTAAATTCCGAAGAGGGAACTCATCCTATTTGTGGAATTTAACAAGTGATTTCACCGTTATTCCGCCCATAGCACTTGTTGAATATCGAAATTGATATTGAGTAAAATTAGAATGATTTCTATGATCCTATTTACTCAATAATGTTTGCTAAGATTTATTTTAGGGTTTACAGTAAACAATGTCTTAAATAACATTGTTTTTAACCTGCCTAAAAGTTAAGGAATTTGGATCGAGTGTTTAGTAAGAAAATTTGAAATATTATCCAAAGCAAAAGAATGAATTAACTTAGAATTACTCTAAGGCAAAAAGAAATCTTTGATTAAGATTTAATGAATGATTTGGAAAAAATTTCCTAAGTAAAAGAGAAAATGATTTGGAATTATTCCAAGATTTAAGAAAAGTTTAAATAAACCAAATGATTTGATAAATGAGGCTTAAAGATTCCATATACTCTTGAAAAGAAAATGGAATAAATTGAAAAGAATATATCTAAGAAAGATATTTGATTTAAACAAAAGGTGAAGTAATTGATCAATGATTGATATCCATATATGAACTTAACATCTTTTAAATCGATAATTGGCTTCAAAGGAACCGGGGTTAGATTTTCGTGATTCCTATTTGAAAACCACTTCGAACCAATGTATACGTTCGAAAGTGAAGACATGTTGAAGATGATGATTATTGAAGACTGAGGATCTTCATAGTGTGAGGACTGCTTGTTGACATGCTCCGGGTTGCTCCCATTATAGAGTTATTATAGCACTGGTCTCCTCGTTATGGAGATTTTTCGTATTGCAAGGACTACTCGCTACTAATGGTAGTACGAGGAGTGCCTTCGGTTTTGTTCAATCCCAGAACAAACTTGTATGGATGAGTGTCTGACATTGTATTGCAGAGTCACAAACGTTGACTTTTACAAACGTACATCTGTTTGGTGTTGGAGTAGGCAACTTCTTTTAGCTTAACACGCTTCTCTGAGACATATGAGCTCAGAGGTTGTATGTTTTTGAAAGTCAAATAGTGATTAAGGAATGATAATGTGGCATTTAGAGATGTGATATGTGATATGTTAAAGGTAATTGTAGCCTCGCAAGCCTCATACCCCGGTTATGATGGGATACTATGTGGTCAGATGTATGCTTGCATTTTGGATATTAGTGATTTGGGTTATCAGATGTTCGGAGCCCTAGGTACCAGATACGTCTGGGCCTTATGGCCGGGATGCACGATGTCCGTGTCCTTGGATGTTAATCGTAGATTGTGTCCTTTTTTTTATCCATATGTGTAGTTGTATAACGGCGTCTTAATCTTGGACGTAAGCCGTGGATACAAATTGATCTTTCCACTAGTTTCCTATCGTGTTGGAAAATCCAATTCCAATGCGAGCTTTACGATTTTGATTGTAGTCCCAAAATAGCTGTAATGACTTGCAAACATTTCAGCTACCTCTTTTGGTATCTTATATTTCGTTCGGTATATTCTGTCGACCCAGTCCGGATATATTACCTTAGACTTAGTCCGGGTATTGATACCTTATTTGAATAAGTTTATTTGAAGGATTTTTTCCAAAGGAATGTCATTAAAGATAATATCAAATTATTTTGGTAATAAAAGTGTTCTTGTTATCATAAGGTAAAAACCCGTCTGTATTTATGTATGGACGTGGCCTTATGAGATACCCTTCTTTTCAAAGGTTTTGATAACATAGTCATTTTAAATTTCGAGTATCTCACACTGGTTTATCAAGCCTAATCCGGGTATTTTTAATACTTGGGTAGTTTCAGGTTTAGTTAAAGACGCTTGGAGTTTCCAAAGGAGAGCTGGAGCTCTTCATCATCGTATAGACGTATTCTATTATCTGCTGCATCTATTGCATTTGTTTTGTTGTTTTCAGCATTTGTAAGGACCTGGGTTTATAACTGTCCAGGTTGAAGCTAGGTTAGACTCTGGTATTGTATTTTAAAATTTTCCGCTGTAAAGATTATTATTGAAATAATATATGTTATTCCATTCTTGTGAGATTCTGTTCTTTCTTTATTTTCTTTCTACCCTTAATGATCCGTTTATTCCTGCAATTTTAGTTGGACATGTGTGGTTTATTGTCGATTCAAATGGTACGAAAAAATAGGCCATTACAAAAATGGGCCTAAATTTTGACCCAGAAAAGATCCGTCGAACTTTAGACTCATTCCAAAGCTGGCTATTGGTTGGTAAAATTGACACAAAAATAATACATAGAGCTATCTATCCACACATTCAAAATCTCATAGCAGAAGGATAAAATATAATATCAGAAACAATACCCATTTTATAAAAATTCAAGAGGTGGAAAAATACAACACAATACAACGTCATAATGCCAAATATTCGTAGAGCAATATATAAAAATGCATCATCATGTCTAAATGGATACAACAAAAAAATGAAAGCAACATAAGTAGATAGATAAATAACTGCCACAAGTCTCCGTCTTCGCTACCATCTATGAAATCTACATCATCTTCTCTAACCAGTGTTGTAATGAGAAGTGGGTTCAAAACAACAATGTTTGGTGAATAAAAATCTCGAGCCTTTCTATAATAGTACTTAGGCATTATAATTTAAATAAGAATGTGTTTTACGTATCCTCACTATATTCTATGTAAATTTCTCCAATCGTATGTCATAAGGCTTTTCCTGTCCAATCTTATAACCTATACCTTTTCCAATCCAATTCATTAACCATCTTCAACTGTAGGCTAAAGGTCATTCCCAGTCCCACGCATCTACCATCAATAATGTCCTAACAATGTAAGAGATAGTACCCAAGTAACTTAATACCCTTTTCAATGGGAACCAGATAGAATCTGACCATTTAATACCTACATTTTAGACAAGTCATTGTCATTTAATATCTCTCCTAAGGCGGGACTCCTCTCCAATACTATCTAGTTGACATTTCATGAAATCTCATCAGGTTACTTAATACTTCTCTATAGAGAGGCGGACCCTATAAGAGCTATTTAATGCCTCAAACCCTAAGTGTACCCTTCTTGAGATATCGAGTACCATGCCTACCTGCTAATCATGGCCATTAACTATTTCCTAAATAGGGAGGAGGCGGGCCCTCAATCAACCATTTGCTGCCTTCAACCCCGAAGCAGGTCCTACGTGTTATGACCCGTAACCCAAACTATGAAGTCTCACATTATTCCGACTATTCGTAGTACTAGTATCCAGATTAACCGGGCCGGTTTACCCTATAGAATTTGGAACTAACCTTACGTCCACCATGGGTACTTATTATTAGTGATGTCTCACATCAGCCCCAAAGTCACACTGCTGGCGGCCAGATTAGCTGGGCAGACCTCCGTATGCTTTTGACTGACCTCGCATCCCTATAACTTGGTCATAATTTTCATTCGCCTAACATACTACCATACACCTCACCGCATTCCCTATTAAGGCCTTAAAAGGAAAACCCTTATTTCGCCTTAACTATCAATTTCTTTCCTTAGAAGAATTTTAATACTAATTAATAACATATTTACTACGCAATAATACGCTATTAATTATACGTTATTTACTCTAATACACACACACATGCCTAAAATATTTCTAAGCATGCGAAAATTACGCCCTATGCTAATCGTTCAAAACTTTAATACAAGTCCAATTCCATATTATCAAACATACAATATATCCAATGTCATCATTCCAACAATAGAATTGTATAAAAATAGAATCCATACCAAACTTATTTTATACTAAAATAGTAAAATCAACATTAATAGAATTTACAATTTAAATCCTTTTACGCTCTATTCAACTTCTACATATAAAAATGAAAAAGGGAATTTCCATTTAAATTATGGAAATAGGCAATGCAAGTTAAGAATAAAAGAACCCATATCTTACACACCATTTCCTAACTTATTTCTTTCAAAACCCATAATTAGATCCAAAGAAAAAGATGAGAAGTGGAATAGAATGTAAGACGTTAAGATTGCAATAACTACACGATTCCACCAATTTAATGTAAAATAATTGATATTCTAACATAAGAATTAACATTTCGCTTTAGGGGAATTTCAGGGTTTTAATTTGATGTTTTCGTGACCAAAATTCTCCAAGGCGTATATCAAATCCAAGTTATACTATACAATTACTAAAATAAGAAAAACTAAGATTTCCACTCATAAGAGTCCTTAGCTCTTCCTTTTAAATTTGTTTATGCCCGTTTCAATCTCTTTCCAAATCTCTCCTTTTAGAAATATACAATAAGAGGATTATACCTGGATTAGATTCAAAAAATTTAGGGATTGGAGGAGAATAGAATTGTCAATTGAATATTAAAAACCTAAAATTCCTAACCTGAAATCCTAAAGAATTTTTGAATCTTGAAGAAGTGAGAGATCGATAGAGTTTCGCTTAGCTCCCAATTAATTTGTGAATAAAGATGAAGGGGACAGGTTCTTATTTATAGTGGTTAGAAAGCACCAGAACCGTTAGATTTAAGTTGGTTTAAAATAATATAATCCAGACTGTCCTTGGTCATAAAAACCCTAGCCACCGCCATTGCAGAATACAATAACCTATGATTTTTGTTTGATGATAATAAACATATATATATTCGTTTAAATGTATTTGTTATTGTACTATTTTATTTTTTCCACATAATTAAATAAATATTTGTTGAATAAAATAAAAAACTCGGAATTCATGTTTAAACAAATATTTTATTCAAATAAATATTTTATTACAAATTCAAATAGTACAAATTTAAGCTCTCGCTACATTTACACATTTTTAATTACAATACAATTTCAATTACAACACAATTTTCACTATACAATTTTACATACATATTTCACCTCACTACATAATTCACTCAACACTCGTATTTTGTAACGACCCGTAAAATTTAATGGTTTTAAAAGTATTTTTAACTGGAAATTTGTGAAATTTTAAACAATAAAATTTGAAATTAAAAATTTATTATTTGGAATACGTCTTTTTTAATATAGCAACTGGTAAATTTTCATCTGATAATACTGAAGTTTATTTTCCTGTGAAATTTCATTTCAAATCAAACCGGTTAATAACAGTGAATTTAAAAGTTTTTCGAAACCAAAATATGTCAACAGGAGAAAATTTATTCAGATCATTCTGAATCAGACTGCGAAATTCGTTTTTCCAAATTTGGACTTCTACTGCTCCGTTTATCTTAATTCTGGTAAAATAGCAGCATTTTCGGTACCGATCATCGACTTTTTATCGGATGATCGTGCCACTAATATCTGTGTACCGTTTTGATCGTCTCGTCGTACTGATCTCCACGGTATATTCAACTCTGCATTTTGAGATCCGGTACACGCCGAAAAGAATAAACTGTTCGTTGTAACTGTACCGTAAATTGTGACTTTATTTCTTCCTTCGGTTTCAAAATTTAAAACGTGCAGCGGGACCACAATAATAATTTGCTTTAATATTTGTCAGCTGGATCTATGGGGGCTGTTACCATTTCATTTATTTGTGTACGTTTCATTTCAATTAGTGTACACATCACGGTTCCTTTTTATCTTTCCCCTTCTATCTTCATTTTCCCAGATCCACTGTGAACCGTCCTCTCCTCCTCTACTTTATATTTTGCCTGTGAAAATTTCATTCGTCCAGATCTATTTCTTCTTCCAATATTATTTTTCCTCTCCACCATTCTTCTCCCTGAAGCCAACTCCAACCCACCACGCCTGACCTAACAACCGTCCATCTCCATACTCTCGTTCCGCCTCCACCACCAAATCCAGTAGCTAGAACCGCCCATCCTTTCGCCTGAGACCATCGAACACCTTGCTACGGCCCAGCCTACCCAAAACCGAACCACCCTTGCCTCGCATCCATCTCCTCCACCGCGTGCATCCCTCCTCCACTTCGCCTGACACCTTATCGCGTGCAACCGACCCGACGCCCCTCGTCGCAGCCACCGCTTCTTTCCTCCACCCGTAATCTCTGGCCGCAGCACCTTCCCACTTCCCTCCGATGCCAGCCCACCACGCGAGCGCAGCCGACCTGCCTCACCTCCCCGAGTTCGGCCGAGACCCCAACCACCATCTCCTCTATTCAAACCAGTGTCTGCTGCCTCAGCCTTGCCGAGTTCCTACCCATGTTCGTTTCCTCCCCGGGTTGCTTAAAGCCTATTTCCTTTGGTTAGTTATATATATGTATAGTTTATATTTGTAGATCGTTTTTTCTATTATAAAGTGATAAAAGTTCAAACTATATATATAAAGATACTGTATTATCTGGTGGGTGAGATTTATATTACTTGAACAGAGTCTTGATTTTTTTTTATTTTATGTATGATATGTGTTTCTATGTTATACAATTTATAGAGATATATATGCTATATTATATGTTAGTAATTGTTTTATAATAAGTTACAGTATCATATTTATAGTCTACTTATATACATACAAAATTTCAAACTGTTATAGTCTACTTATAGTTCAACAGCTTAAATTTGTAGTTTATTTTATTTTATTTTGTTGGAAAATCTGTTGGTGAATTATATTATTCTATTGAATTTTTATATAGTTTATATTTTGCTGCTGCACATAGGTTGTAAAAGAAAAAATCTGTTAGTTGAATACTTGAGTACGGCAGTTGTTTATAATACATATTAGTTTTGCAAGTAAGTTATAGTATTAATATTTGCAATTTAAAATACTATTAAGAAAATTTTATAACAACTGCCATCTGAAATCTAGGGAAGATGTAGACATTTGATCTTTTTGATATTATCCTATATAAAACAATAAGTATATATATACCAGTTTTATATTTGTTAGACATATTGTCAATTTCAAAGTATATATATATTTATTTCAAATTATACCTTGTAGATAGGTTTATTTTTAATATTTTGTTTAATTTAAAACAATGATTTTGAAATATGAATATATATTTAAGTTAATACATTTGAATTTAGAGCATGATTTTATATATGTATATAGTTATATACAGTTATGTGTATAAATTTACTTTACCAATTATCTTCATCAATCCGTTTTGATTTGATTTCCTCTATTCAAACTATCAGATTTGTTCGTCCAATCGTATCCCTCTAGCTTTGATTGGAAGTCGTGCTTGCATTTCGTAACTCAATCTCATTGTCTATTCTATCTAGCCTCGAAAGGTGAGCAATCACTCACGATTAACGTTCTTTTATTATTTAAATTTGATTTCAATTGAAATAGCAATTGAAATATGCTGCTGTAGTTATTTACATTGTTATATATGTTATTATCTATAACTGTTCACCTGTGACATCTGACACCAGTATCTAGTATTATATGCATGTTATTACTATTATTTGTATCTGTTCACCTATGACATCTGACACCCGTATCTGTTATTTATACTGACGATATATGCCTGTTGTTATATTTTTTTTGTATCTGTTATCACTCTGCAAGTTCCCTGTAGTTTAGAATTCACTATGGGTTGAAATGATACATACCCGAACGGACTGTAGAATAGGAGAATTTCGTTATGGGTTGAAATGATAGACCCAAGCGATTTTCATTTGAATTGAAATTGGGATTACGGGTCGAAATGATATCTACCCGTATATATTTAAATTTCGGATTGAAATGATAAATATCCGTATCACTTAACCATATGATAAATATATATACAGACACCGTTGGTCCATATATATAAATATTTTGGAATTGAATTCCATGGTTTTGGAAAGAAATATATGGTTTTAACAAATGTTGATTCTTAAAATTTTATATATAAATGGTACTGATATATATAGATTTAATAATGATATTTAATTTAATTAAGATGGATTTAATACATATAATATGTTAAGTATAAAATTTATATTTCAAAATAGATTTTGGTAAAAATTTGAATAAGTTAGGGTTGGGAAGATAATTTGAATTTAGTAAAGAATTTTATTTAATTAAACCAATTTAAAGCTTATTGAAATTGAAATTTAAGATATGATTTATAACTTGAGTTTGATTTAAATAATTTAATGAACATTTCTTGTTTAAAATAAAGTTAAGGAAATATTTATTAAAAATGAAATTTAAGGCTGGTTAAATGATATTGAATTTATTAAGTGAATATTCCCTGATTAAATAATAATAAAGTTGAATCAAGAGCTATATGAAACTGTTAAATTTAACCTTGAAAATGTTGAATATTAAAGCCTTGAAATATATTGAAAATTTAAATGGTATATTTAGAACTGAATTGAATTGATGAATTGAGCTTGAATATATTTGAATTTGGAACTTGAGTTAATTTGAATCGTTTTGTGAGACTTGAGGAAATTATAAATACTTTACTTTTTAAATCATTTAATATATATACAATTTTGGAAAATAGATATATTTGAAATGAAATGATATTTGGGTTTTGAAGTATAAATTAAATTGAAATGACCACGGTGTTATAATGTATATTTCCACCTTGTAGATAGTTCGGAAGATCCTTAGAAGATGGTTATCCCAAACATCCTTTAAGTTACTTGTATTCAGTTGATATTTCACTTGAGTTGGATTTATTTATATAAGAATGTTAATCCTGACTCGAGTGTTTTGTGTTTTGCTTTACGCTCGGGTCAGACCGAGTGATACAGCATTTGAGACTCACCCTTGGAGTTTGGAGCTTCCTTTGGAGATCCAACTATCGCCTCAGCTTTCAGCTCTTCTAGTTGATTAGTTCAGAGAAGTCATCTATTGTACTGGAGACTTCACTGCATTTGAAATATTCTGTTGTATTTTATTTCTAACTCTGATGTTTATATAGTAGCTTCATGAACTACTATTTTATCTATTCCGCTGCGTATTATTGTATTACTCTGTGTCTGTGATTCTGTGATTGGTTTATTTACTGCATATGCTAAGTTTTTCCAAATTTAAATTAACAATTCGGTATTTTGAATTATTCAAGTCCGACATGTATGGATTTATTGTCGATTTGAATGGTCCAAAATAGCGGGTCATTACAGTTGGTATCAGAGCTTTGGCTCTAGGCAAAACTTAGCATATATTGTAAATTTATTTACAGAATCACTTTCGTTCGAGTTAATCTCTTCCTTTTGACTCGATTTCTTTTGAACTTTGGAACGTTCCTTGCGGTTCCAAAAATTCATTCTTGTCTCTCTCTATTTGTATTCTTTTGATTCTGGAGTATCCCATAACTCCACTTCGAATGATCTCTATAAGAATAGGATCCCACCAATCTTTGAATGATTTGTGAAGGGGTGAAACTCCTTCACAATTGGCATTGATTCACCGGAGATTTCTATATCTTTGGTTTAGATGCCGCTATCTCTTGCGATCGAATGTTGATTTTTCTTGGAATTCTGCATCGATCTGTTCTTGAAGTCACGGTTGATCCGGTTAAGGTCGCCCGCGATTTATATAAGTGTATCCATCTACTGTTTTGTAATTAATTATCTCATCTTCGTTCGAGCCTATCTTCGAATCAGAATCCTATTTGATTAGGGTCCCTCTAAGTTGAATTTCTATCTTTGTTTTGAAATCCATTCTTGAACCATCCTTTGAAAAATCAGGCTTGTTTATATTTTAGAAATTGTTTTATATATCGAAATTATTATATTCTATATATAAAAGTGAAATGTTTTCGATAAAGATTATAAACCCTTTAAAATAAGAATTTGAGGTTTCGAAAGGATTTGTAATTTTGAAAAATTATATAAGAAATTGAGTTATATAAAAATGATTTATAACTGAAGGATTTTAAAATTTGAAATTCGAGAATTGAACTTCGGTATTTTGAAGTTGGTTTTAAGATTTTGAAATATATAATAATAATATGATTTAAAAATATTTTCCGAATAAGAAATGTTTCAAATGATTTTAATGAGTTTCGAAGAAATTTCAAAAGAAGTTTGAGAAAATAGAAGTCCAGAACTCACTTATGTCGCTGGAAAATAATTTCGGTGATGAGTGCACGCATCATCGACGTTGATTTTCGAGTTTCAGAGTGGGGATTAGGCCACTTTAGTAGCATTGCTATGCGAGTGATTTTGCGAAACCAATTTTGATTTCAAATTCCGAAGTAAGATTTGATATTCAAAGGATATATGTATATATATACTTGAAATGATTTAAAGTAAGCCGGTGTTCAGTCCTCGAGTTTTGGATTTGATATAACCCTATCCATTAAAATTGATTTACTGATTTGTTGTTGATTTCCAACTCTTGAATTTGAAAATGATTTCTTCAACTATTTTGAAGGATCGAGCACTTCCAAATCAAGGTTAACTTTTCAAAGCTAAGAATTTTGAAAAGTATAAAGTATATAAGTTTTGTATGTATGTTAAAGTATGTAGTAATATGATTTAAATAAGTTGAAACTGTTTTGTTAAGTAAATGAATAAGGCAATTTTAAAATTTTCTAATATGAAATTTAGATTTAAAATGTTTTGAAAAGAATTTGGTCTTCAAAATATTCTGAATAAAGTTTAGTTAAATGTTTTAACTTAGTAACATCTTTATGAAACTATATATTTAACAAGTTGGAATAAATATATAAGTTGTACGTATGCTGTTTTATTCGCATAATTAATTCGATCCAGGTTTAAGTACACAAGTTCGAGGTGAGTTACACCATTTCGTGTTAGGATCTTTCATTTGATTCTTGATGGCGAATATTTGATATGGATTTTGGGCTAAATTCTAGAATTCTCTATCATAGTATATGGCTATGCAAGGAGACCGATGGCTTCTAGTCGAGAAACCACATCAAAATCCACATTAGGGAAGTCGAATGGACAATACTAGTTCGAAAGCGAACTTGTGTGATCGAGCGAGCGATCAAATGTGATTTTGCGAAATGATGACGTATGTATATCTTATATTCTAATATCGGTGATATATTTTGACGCTGAAATTGAAAGCTGTCGGGTTAGAATATCTTTGCTTAACTAAAAGAAAATTTCCAATTTAAATTACAAAGATATATAACCCATAAAACCAAAGATATTCAATCCCATATGGCTCTTCATACAGCGAATTTTTTTTGTAAAATTTGATCCTTATATAAGATGGACCTTACGTAAGTATAAGATGATTTTGAAAACATTTGATTTTGGAAATGAATTGGTTGACTTAAATTATATTGATTTGGAAATTTGGATTTATTTTCTAAACCTATTATTTTGGAAACTTTGAAACTAAAGATATTTAATTTGAGAAGAATTTCGTGAAATTGTATATGATTTTGAAATTGAACTGATATTGAAATTTGAGAACCTTGTGTTACTAAATACTTGATTTGGGAGTTGTCAAACTTATATAAAATTGATTTGTATGAGTATGAAATTGATTCGAAAACTATAGATTTGAAAAAGTACTCAATTTGAAAGTGAAATCTTATATAATTGAAGTCTATATAAGTATGATTTGATATACTATTGATTTTGGAAAGTATTTGATTTGAAAATTAAATCTTATATATAATGGATTTTATATAAGTACGATATTTGAAAGTGATTTGAAAAGGTACTATATGATACATATTTTCGAAGTAAAGATATGGAAAGTGCCTTCTGCTTGATATCCGATTTGTGGCCACATCTTGGATTCATTCTATTGATATTATTCTCTCTGATTGTTGGTTTTCCGGATATGATACTCGAGTGTCCTTTGAATTCCATGGCGTTACCCATGGTCTTATTTTTTTTCTCGTGACTGCATAGCGCAACTGCCTGGCTGAGTCTTGCCTAGGGGTACGGATTGTTTCCTGGGGGATCCAGGCGTAACCATTGTGTATCCTGCAATCTGTGTAGGTCGCGAATAGTAGCGCAAATGCTTGGCTGAGTCTTGCCTGGGGGGTACGGATTGTTTCCTGGGGGATCCAGGCGTAACCATTGTGTATCCTGCATTCTACTAGTCATCATGGCGTAACTCGCAGGGCTGAGAAAGCTTACGGATATGGATTGTTTCCTGGGGGATCCAGGCGTAACCATTGTGTATCTGCGAACCATGGTTAGACAAAGGTTTGTTTGTGTTTTGATTGGATTGTACTTTCCATATCTGTTTTTAAAAGTTTTTCCAGTATTTTCACTGGGTGTTGAAACAGGTCTACTAAGTACCTGGAGAATTCTAGCTTTGCGCCTGATCAACGCACTGCCAGAGTCTAAAGGAACGAGGATAAACTTGTTGAAACATCGAGTTATAAAAATATTTTATTATAAAGGTATTTTCAACAAAGGTATTCTGTATTAATATTTGAAATTGAAATTCTTATGGTTCTAAATTAATTATTCGTGCCCGATACTATTCTTTTGAATCTACCTTATCTGCTCAGCTTTATTTATTCACCTATATTCTGCTTTTCCAAATCCTCCTTCTTTTTCTTGTTGACTATATCCTTTTTAAATATTGTTTATTTAGATACCACATGGTTTAATAGAAATTTTAGTGTTATAAATATTTTAGAAGTTATTAATTAAATAAAACATTTTTAAAGTAAATGATTATTTGTTTATTAATAATATTTGAAAGTATCTTGAGATAAATTAATAAATTTATGAATTATGGATTTAAATGTTTTCAATAGTTTCTTTGTAAATATAAGCAATAATGTAAATAATTGTTTTCAAATGGTTTTCATACATTTATAAAGGTGTCATTTAAACATATAAATGGTATTTATAAAGGAAGCAAGAAATTTTACAAATGGATTTTTGAAAGGTTTTAAAGTATATAAGATAATTGAATTGCAAATGAAGTTTTCAAATTTTAAGTAAAATTTATATAGTTTAAATTAATTGTTTAATCTTGACTTTCAATCTATCTTTTCTGTCTTGTTGTTTCTATTCTTCTACCTCATTCCTTTTCGGGGACGAAAAGTTTTGAGTGGGGGAGAGTGTAACGACCCGTAAAATTTAATGGTTTTAAAAGTATTTTTAACTGGAAATTTGTGAAATTTTAAACAATAAAATTTGAAATTAAAAATTTATTATTTGGAATACGTCTATTTTAATATAGCAACCGGTAAATTTTCATCTGATAATATTGAAGTTTATTTTCCTGTGAAATTTCATTCAAATCAAACCGGTTAATAACAGTGAATTTAAAAGTTTTCCGAAACCAAAATATGTCAACAGGAGAAAATTTATTCAGATCATTCTGAATCATACTGCGAAATTCGTTTTTCCAAATTTGGACTTCTACTGCTCCGTTTATCTTAATTCTGGTAAAATAGCAGCATTTTCGGTACCGATCATCGACTTTTGATCGGATGATCGTGCCACTAATATCTGTGTACCGTTTTGATCGTCTCGTCGTACTGATCTCCACGGTATATTCAACTCTGCATTTTGAGATCCGGTACACGCCGAAAAGAATAAACTGTTCGTTGTAACTGTACCGTAAATTGTGACTTTATTTCTTCCTTCGGTTTCAAAATTTAAAACGTGCAGCGGGACCACAATAATAATTTGCTTTAATATTTGTCAGCTGGATCTATGGGGGCTGTTACCATTTCATTTATTTGTGTACGTTTCATTTCAATTAGTGTACACATCACGGTTCCTTTTTATCTTTCCCCTTCTATCTTCATTTTCCCAGATCCACTGTGAACCGTCCTCTCCTCCTCTACTTTATATTTTGCCTGTGACAATTTCATTCGTCCAGATCTATTTCTTCTTCCAATATTATTTTTCCTCTCCACCATTCTTCTCCCTGAAGCCAACTCCAACCCACCACGCCTGACCTAACAACCGTCCATCTCCATACTCTCGTTCCGCCTCCACCACCAAATCCAGTAGCTAGAACCGCCCATCCTTTCGCCTGAGACCATCGAACACCTTGCTACGGCCCAGCCTACCCAAAACCGAACCACCCTTGCCTCGCATCCATCTCCTCCACCGCGTGCATCCCTCCTCCACTTCGCCTGACACCTTATCGCGTGCAACCGACCCAACGCCCCTCGTCGCAGCCACCGCTTCTTTCCTCCACCCGTAATCTCTGGCCGCAGCACCTTCCCACTTCCCTCCGATGCCAGCCCACCACGCGAGCGCAGCCGACCTGCCTCACCTCCCCGAGTTCGGCCGAGACCCCAACCACCATCTCCTCTATTCAAACCAGTGTCTTTTGCCTTAGCCTTGCCGAGTTCCTACCCATGTTCGTTTCCTCCCCGGGTTGCTTAAAGCCTATTTCCTTTGGTTAGTTATATATATGTATAGTTTATATTTGTAGATCGTTTTTTCTGTTATAAAGTGATAAAAGTTCAAACTATATATATAAAGCTACTGTATTATCTGGTGGGTGAGATTTATATTACTTGAACAGAGTCTTGAATTTTTTTTTATTTTATGTATGATATGTGTTTCTATGTTATACAATTTATAGAGATATATATGCTATATTATCTGTTAGTAATTGTTTTATAATAAGTTACAGTATCATATTTATAGTCTACTTATATACATACAAAATTTCAAACTGTTATAGTCTACTTATAGTTCAACAGCTTAAATTTGTAGTTTATTTTATTTTATTTTGTTGGAAAATCTGTTGGTGAATTATATTATTCTATTGAATTTTTATATAGTTTATATTTTGCTGCTGCACATAGGTTGTAAAAGAAAAAATCTGTTAGTTGAATACTTGAGTACGGCAGTTGTTTATAATACATATTAGTTTTGCAAGTAAGTTATAGTATTAATATTTGCAATTTAAAATACTATTAAGAAAATTTTATAACAACTGCCATCTGAAATCTAGGGAAGATGTAGACATTTGATCTTTTTGATATTATCCTATATAAAACAATAAGTATATATATACCAGTTTTATATTTGTTAGACATATTGTCAATTTCAAAGTATATATATATTTATTTCAAATTATACCTTGTAGATAGGTTTATTTTTAATATTTTGTTTAATTTAAAACAATGATTTTGAAATATGAATATATATTTAAGTTAATACATTTGAATTTAGAGCATGATTTTATATATGTATATAGTTATATACAGTTATGTGTATAAATTTACTTTACCAATTATCTTCATCAATCCGTTTTGATTTGATTTCCTCTATTCAAACTATCAGATTTGTTCGTCCAATCGTATCCCTCTAGCTTTGATTGGAAGTCGTGCTTGCATTTCGTAACTCAATCTCATTGTCTATTCTATCTAGCCTCGAAAGGTGAGCAATCACTCATGATTAACGTTCTTTTATTATTTAAATTTGATTTCAATTGAAATAGCAATTGAAATATGCTGCTGTAGTTATTTACATTGTTATATATGTTATTATCTATAACTGTTCACCTGTGACATCTGACACCAGTATCTAGTATTATATGCATGTTATTACTATTATTTGTATCTGTTCACCTATGACATCTGACACCCGTATCTGTTATTTATACTGACGATATATGCCTGTTGTTATATTTTTTTGTATCTGTTATCACTCTGCAAGTTCCCTGTAGTTTAGAATTCACTATGGGTTGAAATGATACATACCCGAACGGACTGTAGAATAGGAGAATTTCGTTATGGGTTGAAATGATAGACCCAAGCGATTTTCATTTGAATTGAAATTGGGATTACGGGTCGAAATGATATCTACCCGTATATATTTAAATTTCGGATTGAAATGATAAATATCCGTATCACTTAACCATATGATAAATATATATACAGACACCGTTGGTCCATATATATAAATATTTTGGAATTGAATTCCATGGTTTTGGAAAGAAATATATGGTTTTAACAAATGTTGATTCTTAAAATTTTATATATAAATGGTACTGATATATATAGATTTAATAATGATATTTAATTTAATTAAGATGGATTTAATACATATAATATGTTAAGTATAAAATTTATATTTCAAAATAGATTTTGGTAAAAATTTGAATAAGTTAGGGTTGGGAAGATAATTTGAATTTAGTAAAGAATTTTATTTAATTAAACCAATTTAAAGCTTATTGAAATTGAAATTTAAGATATGATTTATAACTTGAGTTTGATTTAAATAATTTAATGAACATTTCTTGTTTAAAATAAAGTTAAGGAAATATTTATTAAAAATGAAATTTAAGGCTGGTTAAATGATATTGAATTTATTAAGTGAATATTCCCTGATTAAATAATAATAAAGTTGAATCAAGAGCTATATGAAACTGTTAAATTTAACCTTGAAAATGTTGAATATTATAGCCTTGAAATATATTGAAAATTTAAATGGTATATTTAGAACTGAATTGAATTGATGAATTGAGCTTTGAATAAATTTGAATTTGGAACTTGAGTTAATTTGAATCGTTTTGTGAGACTTGAGGAAATTATAAATACTTTACTCTTTAAATCATTTAATATATATATACAATTTTGGAAAATAGATATATTTGAAATGAAATGATATTTGGGTTTTGAAGTATAAATTAAATTGAAATGACCACGGTGTTATAATGTATATTTCCACCTTGTAGATAGTTCGGAAGATCCTTAGAGGATGGTTATCCCAAACATCCTTTAAGTTACTTGTATTCAGTTGATATTTCACTTGAGTTGGATTTATTTATATAAGAATGTTAATCCTGACTCGAGTGTTTTGTGTTTTGCTTTACGCTCGGGTCAGACCGAGTGATACAGCATTTGAGACTCACCCTTGGAGTTTGGAGCTTCCTTTGGAGATCCAACTATCGCCTCAACTTTCAGCTCTTCTAGTTGATTTGTTCAGAGAAGTCATCTGTTGTACTGGAGACTTCACTGCATTTGAAATATTCTGTTGTATTTTATTTCTAACTCTGATGTTTATATAGTAGCTTCATGAACTACTATTTTATCTATTCCGCTGCGTATTATTGTATTACTCTGTGTCTGTGATTCTGTGATTGATTTATTTACTGCATACGCTAAGTTTTGCCAAATTTAAATTAACAATTCGGTATTTTGAATTATTCAAGTCCGACATGTGTGGATTTATTGTCGATTTGAATGGTCCAAAATAGTGGGTCGTTACATATTTGATCTTCAACTTTGTTCCAGCCTATATCCATCATCTGAATTATCTGCAAAATAAACACTGTTGCAGTAAAATTGAAAAAGAAATATTTTGCAGTGCACAATGAAGTGTGTTTTTGAAAATATTGTTTGCCTCGGTTATTTGGGTTGTTCGTCGTCATTTTTTTAATTCATCTTACGCGAACAACTTCTGACATGCATAATGTATCACTGTACATGCCACAAGGTCATGCACACTGATATACACTTGCTTGTTAAAATTGCAGGGACAAGTGAGCACAAGGTCAAACCCGAGCCAAGACTGAATTCAACTCGGGTGCAATACAAATAATTCAACACTTACATGAAAATATACAAAATGTTCAAAGTGCACCGAATCAGAATTCGGGCATAAGTACAGGGCAGTACATATGTACAAAGTGGTGCATGCAACATTTCAACCCAACAAACATTGAAGCATACATATGCAACAGTGCAGACTCAAGACAACATACAAACATGCAAATAACTCAACACATATATCAGTTCAGAGTTGACATCAATGCAACTCAACTAGACCAAAGGCAATAAGAACACACCAGCATGGATGGTCAGAGCAATGCATCAAGCTACACTCAGGTTCAAAGTGAGTTAACATGAAGCAAAACAACAACGTGCAACAAGACTTCACAAGCACATTGACATATGCAACAAAGGAGACATCAAGGAAAACACATGAAAACAAGCCAGTAGAACAAGACACTACAACCAGACTCAAGTGGAAGCATACATGTGAACTCAAGTTCAATGGAAAGCAATAGACATGTACAAAGCAACATGAAACCAGAACCAGACTATAGTTCAGAGACTTCAAAGTGCACCATATATGTACCGGTACATATGCAAGCACACAAGGCATTCAGGCATAGACACAGCAAGTCTAAACAACCAGAATTGATACCAGAGCCATCACACACATATATACATACATACACGTATGTATGTATATACATGGAGTGACACACAAATATACAACAAAAACACTCAATAAAAAATCAAAAATTATCAGTAGCAGCCGTGGGTTATATCATAATGAACAAGTCATAATTCGGTTAAAAAATATACCAATATATCAGGAAGTCAAATTTATCTCAAATTAAAATGACAAGCTGGAACAGAACGATGAACAAGTGAAGGCAGCAAAGAATGAAACCGACTCAATCAATTCAAGTAAACTCGATCAATGAACAAGTCAAAAAATCACACAATCGTTCGATTAGAAATCAACGTAAGCACCAAACTCACTGAAGAATTCAAACCAAAATATACGAACGAGATTATAGGGTTTCGATCCCTATAAATACCAAAATCATCTTCGTAAAAAATTCATTCGAGTTCGAGAAAAAATTCTGAAGAGCTTACTTAGAACAAACCAAAAACAAATCCCAAACTCGAATCAAGTTGAGCATAATCAAAAATTGAAATGGGGCAAATCACATACCAATTCAAAGCACAATTCGGACTCGACATTGAAGCTGCAGTGAGCAAAATTGAGGAACGAAAGCATAACGGCAATCAATTTGACCTTCTAATTCAAGTGGTGGCTTCAAGTAAATCAAAACCCTAATTTTAGAAGAAGGATAAAAGGAATGGCCGAAGATACTACACAAAAGAAAAGGGAACAGTCTTCTTTAATTATTTATTTGGGCCGATCCTTTTTTATTTGGGCTTCAATTATTTATATAGGGTTTTGTTTAGTTTTTTAGTTTTTATTTTTTAATTTCCTTTTAAAAGTGTGTGAATTTCTAGTTGTGTAACTAGGTACAAACTACGGGGCATAGTTTGAGAATTCGGAACTCAGTGGTTGAGTTGTGGCAAGGTTCTGAGTTTAGAGTTAGGTTAATCGAGTTAGCGGGTGTTGCGAGTTTACATGTTTTTGTAAGCGTTTGATTACCTAATCTCTAGTAGAAATCTTAGGGGCAGCACGTAGGCAGATTTTGCCGAAGCTGGGTAAAGTTGTGTGTGATCTTTTCTGCATTGCAATCTGTTTTTGTTTTTATTTCCGCATTAATTTTTAGTATCACCATATTCATCCCCCCTCTAGGGTGAAAATGATCCTACGCGTGGTATTGGAGTTAGGAACAAAAACCATTTTTTTGTTAAAAATTTGATTTTTTCTTTCAATGGCTTCTTTTAATAATGGTTTTGCTGAAGGTCAGTCCATAGCTAGACCACCCATGTTCAATGGTGAATATGCTTATTGGAAAACTAGAATAATTTTTTTTCTGAAAACCATATATGGATGGAATATTGTTGAAACGGGATATAGCACACCAACAATAATGGTAAATAATCAAGAAATTGAAAAACCTATGGATCAATGGACAGATCTTGAAAATTAACAGCAAATTGCTAATGCTAAAGCTATGAACTCTATTATTTGCTCATTAGATCAAAATGAATTTAACAGTGTCTCACATTGTCTAACTGCGCAAGAAATCTGGCACACACTTGAAGTGACTCATGAAGTAACTTCCCAAGTTAAAGAATCTCGCCTTGCCATGCTTAGTAGCGAGTATGAGAACTTCACAATGGCAAAGGATGAAAGTGTCAAAGAAATGTATGGATGACTTTCTAATCTTGTATACAAATCAAAATCTATAGGAAGACCATACATAGAACTGGAAATAGTCTGAAAGATCCTTAGAATTCTTCCACAAAATTTTGAAGCAAAGGTGACTGCCATCCAAGAATCAAAGGATCTGAAATAGGTTAAAGTTGAAGAACTCATTGGAAACCTCACCACTTGTGAGCTAGAAATCAAATTCAAGGAAGAATGTGAAGGAGAAGATACGCGAAAGAAGTCAATAGCTCTCAAAGGAACAATGGAAAGTGAAGATGATGATGATGATGATGAAGGAGCAACTGAACTGGCACTAATAATAAAGAGATTCAAAAGGTGGAACCGCAAATATGGAAATCCAACCCTAAATCAACAACTAAAGGGCAGAATTGTCAAAGTTCTAGACAACTCAGAAACGCAGGAGGTAATTTGTCACAAGTGCAATAAACCTGGTCATATCAAGCCAGATTATCCTCAAAATCGAGTCAGCAAAGGAAAGAAACCGAAAAGGAGAAGTTTTGCAGCAACTTGGGATAAAAATGATGAAGATGATAAAAGCACTGGCAGTGAGAGTGAAAGAGCAAATCCATGTCTTTCAGGAGAAACAAGTGACAGCGATGATGATGAGTCCAGCAAGGTATCAAAACTTACTCACTCACAATTACTTATATATTTTCATGAAGTAAATGGCTGTTTTGAAAGACTTAGGGAGAAGACGCTAAAATTGAATCACAAAAAGATATTTTGATAGAACTAAATAAGCAGCTTGATCAAATGGTTCAGAACTATTGTAATAAGAGCCCTAAGTGTGATAAGTGTCCATCATTTGAAGAGGAAATTAAAAAATTAGAAATTAAAATTAAATCACTTGAAAATGAAATTCTGATTTTGAAAGAAAGTGAAAATACTAGGAGAGAAAATTCTATTAAAAAGTGCACTTTGGTATTAAATGAAAATGAATCTCTCAAGTCACAAGTCCAACAATTGTCTACAACTTTAGGAAAATTCTCCAAAGGAGAAATATCACTAAATGTGCTATTAGGGAAACAAACTGTTAATACTATTAGACAAGGACTTGGGTATACTCAATCTAAAAGAGTTAGAAGTGAAACTAATCTTGTCAACTACAAGTGCACGATTTGTAGAAAAATTGGACACAATCACAACAATTGCTCGTATAGACCCAAACACACGAAAACCATACCAATTTGGGTTTCTAAAGGCACGAATGTAAAATCCCTTAAAATCAAACAAATCTGGGTTTCAAAAGGAACAAAAATAGACTGTCTTGGTTCTACGAAAACTTGTTTTTCAAAAAAATTTGTCACTAACAATCATGGACCCATGAAAACCAATAGGTCACAAAAATCTTCTCTCGTGTAGGTGTATTGGCATGCTAAGGAACAACAATAGTGGTACCTGAATTCTAGCTGTTCCAGGCACATGACGGGCGAAAAATCAAAGTTCCTTAGCCTAGAGAAGTACAAAGGTGATAGAGTCACAATGGGAAACAACGATAAATGTAAGATTATCGGTAAAGGTAAAGTAGGTAATGACACATCTACCTTAAATGATGTATTATATGTTGAAAATCTGCACCATAATCTGATTTCAATCAGCCAGTTATGTGATAAGGCAATGAATGTTGTTTTTTTATTCTGATTTGTGAAAAATTGTTGACCAATCATCAAAAGAAACCTTATTTTCAGGTAAGAGGAAAGGTAATATATACTCTCTATTTTTTTGATGATCTCACTCTTTCAAAATGCTTGATAG
Source organism: Allium fistulosum (assembly GCA_030737815.1). Classification (NCBI taxonomy): domain Eukaryota; kingdom Viridiplantae; phylum Streptophyta; class Magnoliopsida; order Asparagales; family Amaryllidaceae; genus Allium; species Allium fistulosum. The sequence continues at coordinate 644,079,324 of CM060901.1, forward strand.
CTAAGGTACTTATAGAAGTAAACTTATGGCACAAATAATTAGGACATGCTAGCATGAATCTGTTAAACAAATTAAAAAGAAAAGTTTTGGTAAGAGGTTTACCATCTCATGATTTCAAAACAGAAACTTTATGTAAAGCATGTACTATGGAAAAATTTAAAAAATCATCTTTTCATGCCAAGAACACTGTAAGTACTCTAGAGTCCTTGAACTAGTTCATATGGATCAATTTGGACCTAACGATATTGCAAGCTTAGGTGGTAAGAGATATTGTTTTGTATTGGTTGGTGATTACTCTAGATACACGTGGGTATACTTCTTTATCTTACTGCTTCTATACCAGACATTATGTTCTCTGTTTGTTTATGTGCACGGTTTCAATCAAATCCAAAAGAATCTCATTTAAAAGCTGTAAAAAGGATTATAAGATATCTATTGCACACCCTACGGTTTGGTCTATGGTATCCAAATAATGATAACTTTGAGTTAAAAGGGTATTCAGATGCAGATTATGCTGGTAGTCTAGTTGATAGAAAAAGTACTAGTGGAACGTATTTTATGTTGGGACATTCGTTAGTTGCATGGTCAAGTCGAAAACAAAATTGTATTGCATTATCTACTACTGAGGCATAGTATATTGCTCTAAGCGGTTGCTCTGCTCAAATCTTATGGATGATACAAACCTTGCAAGACTATAGTCTAAATTTTAAACGAGTCCCACTTATGTGTGATAGCAAAAGTGCAATTGATCTCACAAATAATCTTGTACATCATTCTTGCACCAAGCAAATAGATGTTAGACATCATTTCATTAGAGGTCACATTTCCAAAGAAAATATCTGCATAAATTTCATTTCAACTGATTTCAATTGGCAGACATTTTTACAATACCCTTTCCATAAAATAGTTTTTCTCGACTTTGTCTCAGTTTAGGCATTTTAAAAAATTGATTTTATATTTTTGGATTTGATCTTAAATGCCTATGTTATCTAATCTGACTCCCTATTGATTATCGAAAAGATAAACAGTGATTGAAAAAAGTGATGAGTGTTGATATTTATCATACATTATGACTTGAGACAGTATATTTAGTAAATTTCTTTAAAAATTTAAACAAAATTTGTAATAACTTTGGTTGGTAAAAATTCCATGACCATCTCTATTCTTATCATATTTCTACGACAACCACTCATCAAAATCCAATATAGTATGTCAAAATGTGGTATTTAAATAGGAAATTATTCATTTTTTTAATTCATTAGCAATAAAATCATCCAAAAGTACTCACTCTCATTTAAAAGCCCTCACGGTTATGCATGGGTGAACTACTTTGAATCTTTGATTATGTGCTTTCATGCTCATTTAAAAGACCTCATGGTTATGCATGTATGGAACACATATCAAAATTGGTTGAAATGGACAAGTTGATTCTAACTCCATTTAAAAGTCCTCATGGTTATGCGTGATTAGAAGATGCTTAGAATTCTTATTTAATAAAAAAGAAATACTACTAATCTCGTTTAAATGTCCTAACGGTTATGCATGGTTAGTAAGTATTCAAATTCCTGTCATAAATATACCACAAATGGACACGACTATATTTTTTTATGCCGACATCACCCCTATCACTCTAAATGGAATATGCGCCTAACAAAGTATTTATGATTTTTGTTTGATTTTTTCTTGAAATTTAATATTTATACTCAATTAGGTATTAATGTTGTAATAATGTCTATCGCTTTATCACTCTTATCTAACACTATTACTCTTTTGTTGATAACAAAAGGGGGAAAGAAGTTAAGATTTTGGCAAATAAGTCATATTTTTTATTTTAATTGCATCTAGGTTCATTGCATTTTTCTTATTGTTTTGCATATTCTCCTTTTTATTTTCATGCATATGTGAAGGGGGAGCTTTGTTGTAAGGGGAGTATACAAATATGGGGAGCTAATAGAATTCATCAAGACCAAATACATTTAATAGAGTCAAAATCTTAATATATGTTTATTATCATCAAAAGGGGTAGATTATAGAATACAATAGCCTATGATTTTTGTTTGATGATAATAAACATATATATATATTCGTTTAAATGAATTTGTTATTGTACTATGTAACATCCCGTATTTTCAACCATTCGCATCCGCACATGTCGGACTTGAATCGCTCAAAATATCAGATTGTTAATTTATATTTGGCAAAACTCAGCATATACAGTAAATAAAATAATCATAGAATCACAGACATAGAGTAACATAACAATAAGCAGCGGAAACAAATGAATAGTAGTTCATGAAGCTACTATATATATATAATAGAGTTGAACAAGATACAACGGAGGTCTCGAATACATAGAAGTCTCAATACAATAATCAAATAACAAGATCTAAATATATCACTGGAGTCAGCTGAATAACTGGAAGCTGAATAGATATAGATGGATCTCCAAACAAAGCTCCAACTCCAAAGATGAGTCTCTAATGTTGTGATACTCAGTCTGACCCGAGCGTAAAGCAAAACACAAAACACTCGAGTAAGGATTAACATTCTTATATCAATAAATCCAACTCAAGTGAAATATCAACTAAAATACAAGTAACTTAAAGGATGTTTGGGATACCCATCCTCTAAGGATCCGTGGAACTATCTACTATGTAGTACAATACACTATTATAATAATGTCTAAAGTAAAGTAAACTATTAAAATAGCGTTAAGGCGTTACCCATATCCCCCTTAACACATTTTATAGTGCCAATAGTCTATACAGTACCTAATACATCCTAATCGGGAGGCTACCAGAGGATACTCCATACGTACGACACAAAAAAACTCGTAGTGGTCTTGATATGGTAGGTGACATGGCACAACTAGGCAATGCTAGGGTAGATATACCAATTACACTTCCGGGCTGGTGGTAATGCATAGCCGCAGCTACTGCCCACCTCGAGCCACACTACCAAATCAAAGGTGCGCACCAAATCGATCACAAAGTAATAGAATGGAAATCGAAGAAGGGTGTCCGATCGGAGGAGCTACCTCACTTGGCCCGTCAATTGCTCCTCTTTTAGCCACCTTATGCTAACTCATGGGAGTTAGGTTCACGTATATACCTCAAATAGGATCGTCGCCACCATCCTACTTCATTTAGGAATCTCCACCGTGTACACAGTTGTTAAAGTGGTTTTCGGTATTGGCAGAGAGTATGACAATATCTGATCCCGGTCTCTTTAACAACCAAACATTATTATAACACCACGGTCATTTCAAAATAGTTTATACTTCAAAACCAAAATATCATTTCCATTTCAAAACCATATCAATACGATATCATTTCACTTCAAATATATTCATTTCCAAAATCATAGCACTTCAAAGTTATAACACTTTCGAAATTATAAAGCTTAGAATTTGTAACACTTTGGAAATCATAACACTTGATAACATAATACTTTGAAATTTATAACTTTGAAATCATAACTTCCCACTTGAACAATTTAGATATTAACAATAGTATATAAAATAAAATAGTTTATAAAAATAAAATAGTTTATATAAAAATAGTTATAAGTTAAAATAGTTTATATTAAAATAATTAGTATATTAAAATAGTTTATATTAAAATTTTATAAAGTAAAATATATAAATAGTTTTAAATATAATCTAAAATACTTTCAATTCATCAATTTCAATTAAATTCAGTTTCTCAATAAACCCTTTCAAATTATATCGATTTCAATTACAGATTTGAACCACAAAATAAACCATTTCAATTTCAATATATTTCAAAGCTTTAAATATTCCACATTTTCAAAACTAAGTTTGATAATTTCATATATATCTAAATTTAACTTCATTATTATTTAGTTTTGAAATGTTCACTTAATCAATCCAATATCATTTAAATAAACTCTAAATTACATTTGTAATAAACTAGATATTCCTTCAATTTATTTAAACTTGAAATATTCAATTTATGACTTTAAATCAAATCAAGTTATAGATTCATATCTTTAATCTTAATTTCAATAGGTTTTAAATCGATTTTAAAAATTAATATAACTCTTAAAAGAATACGATTTCGAATTAATTTTATCTTCCCAACTTTAAATTTATTCAAATTATTATAAAGTCTATTTTTAAAATATTATTTTAAATAAATACTTAAACATATTATATATTAATTAAATCAAACTTAATATTAAACTTAAATCTTATGATTAAACTTATTTTATATTAAAACTAATTTATACATATTTTAAAGTAGTAAAATTATAAGTAAATTCTTAAAATTTATACTTTCAAAACTGACTTATAATTTTAAAAATTCAAGAATTTAACTATATATAAAATAACATTTATATATATATATAATTAAAAATTAATGTTTATATAAAAGCATATATATACCTTTTTAAACCTTGGAAATCATTTCAAAAAATATATATATATAGACCAACGGTGTTTGTATATAATTCTCTATCATATGGTCAAGTGATACAGATATTTATCAGTTCAATCTGCAATTTAAATATCTACGGGTATATATCATTTCAACCCGCAATCCCAAATTCAATGTCAATGAAAATCGCTTGGGTTTATCATTTCAACCCATAACGATTTTCTCCTATTCTAGAAGATCGTTCGGGTATGTATCATTTCAACCCATAGGGAATTCTATACTAACAGGAAACTTGCAGAGTGAGAATAATATAACATATCAACGACAGGCATATATCATCAGTGATAAAATAACTAATAGATCATGGTGTCAGATGTCATAGGTGAACAGATACAGAAAATAGCATATATATAGCAATTTAAATAACTAACAGCAGCATATTTCAATTGTCGTTTCAATTGAAATCAAATTTAATAAATATAAGAACATTAATCGTGAGTGATTGCTTACCTTTCGAGGCTAGAGACAAACGAGAATGAGATGAGTTACGATTCGAAGCACGAATTCCAAAGCAAAGTAAGATTGGCACGAATTCAACTGATAGAGCTGATTACAGAAATCGATGAGAACTGATCAAATCAACTTGATATCAATGGAAAATATATATACTATATTTTAAAACAACACTCATGACAATATATATACTTATGAATATAAACTAAGGTATAATCATAGGTATAAACTTACATACATTCTATATTTAAAAATCAATAATTGTAAAAGGAATCAATATAACTTAATATATATAAACCCAACAAATCATATATGAGCTATATATATATATATTATTAAAATCATTGTTTAAATTAAAACACATGCAAATTTAAAAATCAATATAAGTTTACCAGGTTAAATATATATATATATAATATATATTTTTCACAACAACCAAACAACATATTATAAACCCTATGCTTAAACTGAGGTGAACATATTATATACCATTTAGAAATCAACACTTAAATAAACAAATATCACCTTTATTATAAACTACAACTAAGAAAAAATCTGACTGCATACATATCAAAGTATATATAGGACTTATATATATATACCATCACTTCATACTATAATATAAATAATATAATGTATATAAACATCAATATATATAAACAAAGCCATGAACGAAATATAACTCACATATATGCAGCAAATATATGTAAAGGCAAATATACCCAGCTGTATGCAGACAAACCTTATATTTACTAATATATATATATATATAATTATATGACTATCATATATACATGCTTTGAATAATACATATTATATTCTTTTCTTTTTTTCTAAATGATGAGAGGAAGAAGGCAAATAAAACGTGCAAAAATTCACAATAGTTCATATATAGACATACGAAGGCTTTTATATACAAACTGCGAAACTGTAAATCATTTTGCATTTGACGCTTGTAAAACTGTAAAGCTGTAAAAGAAAATATAAAAAAATCATAAACTCATATATGCAACTAACAGTATACCAATATTTAAACAAGATATTGTAGCATGCTTTTTAGTATACAATGTGAACCAGAGATTTGAATATAAGACACACGTTTTTAAAACAAATACCGAAACTATAAAGTATATATATAAACTAACCTATGCTATATTTAATTAATATATAGACTTGTATATATATAATATATATCTTAAATCGAAATATACGATCTAGATATAGATAACTTACGAAAAGGAAGCTGTGAAAACAAGAGGCAGAGGCGGTGTTGTCTTGAGATGATGGTCGAGGCTGCGGTCTGGAATGGTGGCAGAGGCGGGCTGTAGGCCGATGGTGGTGGAAGGCGTGGCCGGACTGTAGGGTTGGGTGTTGATGCCTAGGCGAGGCGAGGCTAAAGGAGGCCGCAGTTCCGAAGGGAAGTGGAGGCGATGGAAGCCTTGGCGTTTGGTTTTGTGGCTCGCGTGAGGAGGTGGAGTGAAAGCTTGGTCGGCCGAGCATGGGTTGGTGGGCTCGGTTGATGGTGAAAGAAGAAAGTGGTGGAGAGTTTTTGTTTGAACAACAGAAAGAGGTGGCCAGGTTGATCTGAGGTCTTCGGCTGGCTTTGGGATGCGGGCTTTGGCTCGAGTGGTCGAGAATTCTGGCCGAGGGAGGGAAGAGGAGCTCGGGCTGGTGATCTTTCAAGGTGGAACACGGAGGTGATCTTCTGGCATGGGCTCGGAGGGGAGTAGGTAGGAGGGGTGCGTGCACTCGGTTTCAAATGGAGGTGGAAACATGATGGCTTGTGAAGAAAAAAAAACTACAGGCAATGGAAAGATGACTGCGTGGATGGGTGAAGAAGCTACAGGAGAAGATGAATTTCCTCAGGAGAAAATGCCAGCTTTTTATTATAAAAATAAAAATTCTTAAATGAAAATAAAGTAGCAGAGTGAAAAAATCGGGAACCACAGAAAATGAAAGGACAACCAGTGTAAGTTGGAATGTGTGGAAAAGCAAAAGTCACCGTAAATTATGGAAATAGCACAGGATAGTGGCTATTGATTTTACGGTGGAAAATGAAAGGATATGGGAAGTTAAAAGGTCCAAATGTGGAACCGATATGACCGATCGGTTTACCGATTTCGTCGTGTTCCGAACTTCGAAATGCACAAATGAATATACTGCGGAGATCAACACGATGAGACGATCAAAACGGTACACAGATATCAGTGATACGATCATCCGATCAAAAGTCGATATCGGTACTGAAAATGTTGCTAAAACGCCGGAAATAAGATAAACGGAGCAATAGCAGTCCAAATTTGGTGAAACAAAATATGACGTCTCACTCAGAAAATAGTTTACATTTTTATTATATAAAAATATTCAGGTTTGAGAAATATTTTATTATCATCAAATATTAACTGATTTAAATTTAAATAAAATTACACAAGAAGATAAACTTCCATATTATTAGATGAAAATTTACCATTTACTATGTTTAAGTAGACGTATTCCAAATATTAAATTCTTATTTCCAAATTTAATTGTTTAAAATTTCACAAAATTTCAGTTAATTACATTATAAAAAAATCATTAAAATTTACGAGTCGTTACACTCTCCTCCACTCAAAACTTTTCGTCCCCAAAAAGGAACGAGGCGGAGAATAGAAACAGCTAGAAAGAAGAATGGATTTGAAATACAAATAAAACAATTAATTTAAACCATATAAATTTCATTTATTTTAAAATTGGTTTATATTCAATTAATTTGGTTTAAATCCATTTTAATAAATAAATAGTATTCATTCAATTCAAATTTGTTAGTTCAAACTGTCAATTCAAATCATATAAATTTCATTTAGTTTTTAACTTGATTTCTATTCAATTATTTCATGTTTAAATATTTATACAACAAATTTGGCTTCATTTTATAATTGAAATCATCTTTTAACATAAAATTTAAGAGTTAAATTCCCGATTAACTTCAAATCATTTAGAGATAAATATATCCATATATATCAAATAAAATTTAAAATCATATACCTATATATCTTATATATCAAGTCATACTTCAGAAATTCAAATCAAATTCATTTTTTAAAACAAAAGTGCAGCGAAGCTACTGAATGGTCTCTCCATTCTGAAACTTGAAAATGAATGTCGATGATGCTGCTGTCATCACCGAAATTATTTTCCAGCGACAAAATAGGAGAGTACTTATTAAAACTTTTAAAAGTTCTTTGGAAATGATTTCTATTCGAAAATACTTTAAATAATATACCCCAAAATTTTTAAACCAAATTTTCAGAAATACCGGAAATTTATTTCTCAAATTCTTAGTTTTAATTCATTTCAAATCCCAAATCAATTTATAAACCATGTTTATAATTTCATTTATTTACATCTTGTTAGAATAGTCAATGATTTACAAAGCAATAAATGAAAATCAAATATTATCATTTCAAACAACCAATTCAGTTAACTTTTTCATTTCAGAAAAATTTATACTTATATAATATAATCATAAAAAATTTGTGTCAGTTTGCTCTGTTCAAGTGTTTTGGAATTTCTATCAATAGCGTTGATCAAACGAATCGATCGAGACCCCAAATCAACCTAACAACTCAAACAACACATTATATAAAACATTTGTATATTAATTATAAATACACTCCCTCACTCGATGATTCAAGGATGGATTTCAAAACAAAAATAGAGATTCAAATTTGAGAGACCCTAATCAAAAGAATTCTAACTACAAGACAGGCTCGAAATGGAGATAGGATGATTAAATTACAAAATAGGAAGATGGATAGATTTATATTAATCGCGGGCGACCTTAACCGGGTCAACCGTGACTTCAAGGATAAAATCGATGCAGAATTCTAAGGCAAATCGACATTCGATCGCAAGAGATATAATTCGAGTATAGCAAGGGATGGCAGCATCTAAACCGATGATACAGAAATCTCCGGTGAATCAATGCCGATTGTAAAGGAGTTTCACCCCCTTTACAAATAATTCAGGGGAGTTATAGGATGCTTCGGAATCAAGAAAACACGAATAGGGAGAGACGAGAATAAATTTCAGAACAAATGGAAGAGTTCCAAAATTCAAAGAAAACCGAGGTCAAAGAGGAAGAGATTCAAGTTCGAACAAAGGTGATTCCGTAATTAAATTTTACTTTATATGCTAAGTTTTGCCTAAAACCAATGCTCTGATACCAACTGTAACATCCCGTATTTTCAACCATTCGCATCTACACATGTCGGACTTGAATCGCTCAAAATATCATATTGTTAATTTATATTTGGAAAAACTCAGCATATACGGTAAATAAAATAATCACAGAATCATAGACACAGAGTAACATAACAATAAGCAGTGGAAACAAATGAATAGTTGTTCATGAAGCTACTATATATAATAGAGTTGAACAAGATACAACAGAGGTCTCGAATATATAGAAGTCTCAATACAATAATCAAATAACAAGATCTGAATATATCACTGGAGTCAGCTGAATAACTGGAAGCTGAATAGATATGGATGGATCTCCAAACGAAGCTCCAACTCCAAAGGGGAGTCTCTAATGCTGTGACACTTAGTCTGACCCGAGCGTAAAGCAAAACACAAAACACTCGAGTCAGGATTAACATTCTTATATCAATAAATCCAACTCAAGTGAAATATCAACTAAAATACAAGTAACTTAAAGGATGTTTGGGATACCCATCCTTTAAGGATCCATGGAATTATCTACTATTGTAACGATGCGAATTTTCGACGCTCGAAAGTCAACATTAATACGTCCACTGTATCGAATGTCGCGCAATCGAATGCCGGAAAACCGAACCATTAGGGTTAAAAGAAGAGGTAGAAGAAGACAGAAGAAAAAGAAAGAAACAGAAACAAAGAACCAGAGACAATATCAGAATCTCACATATCGCAGCGGAACAATATATAATAGATAATCACTAGTCTTTTTAAAACAAAGAACTATATCAGTTTATACATATATCAATCAGAGTCAATATACAACTCAATACAACAATGGACAGTTATATAAACTTGTCCTCATACAGAATACACAGCGGAAATAATAAACAAGTACGAGAGTACGTCTCGCCATCCAACTCATCTCCAAAGCTCCAGAATATCCAGAATATCCTGATATAACTCTAGGCTGCCCGTGTGGAAAATTATGGGCACCCAGAGTTTAGAAGGGAACAATAAACTCCGAGTCAGTCATGGTGACTAGTGTGAGATCGTAAAACAGTTATTTTCACAAAGAAAATAAAACAGATTCGCAATGCTTTTTGGAAAATGAAACTACCATAAGACCTCCCGCCACACACACAATGCAAACGCAGAATTGGAGGAGATTTCTTCTTATGATAGTCAAAGATGCTTACTACGCCAATCATTGGATATTATTATTAATGTCTAGTGTAGAAAACATTTCGAAAGTATAATATTAATCTTAGCCAGCATACAACCATTATTGTATGCCTACTATAGCTACCATCTAAACAGTGGTGACCACCGTACGTAAATGGCTGGTTCTACAACTAAAACCGTACAAGTTTCGTATTGGGAAATGGATTTCCAACAAATGGTTAGGCTAAGGAACTTCCTTTCCTCCTGCCGAATGGGATCGCCTCTGGCTGGACGTCCCAAGAGACAAACTGCTCTCTGCCAAACAAGGCCGGGTTACCCCTGTAACAGGTAACTCACGAATATGTCATCACCCGGTCCTTTGGGACCTTTATCCGAGCGCTCGGTAACCATCATCACACATAATAAATAAGTGTATCCACATGAGTAAGTATCTGGGCTCCATACCATGATACCACCCCTTTCCAGAAGGAAATGACATACCCTAAAGGGCGCGACCCTCATAACCTTGCCGCAACATTCCTGTTTCGACCATTTCCGGGTTGTTGAGGCCCTGACGAAGTCTCGTCCACAAAGCTACGCTTTTTCACAAAGCCACGCTTTGATCACAAATGATCAAATAAATGATCATCGTCACAGCAACACTCAACATGCCACATTACCATATTGGGAATATATTGCTGATAAATTTCAACTACATAACCTCTGAGCTCGTACGTCTCAGAGAAGGGTGTTAAGCTAAGAGAATAAATTCTCCACCACCAACAGAAATGTATTTGAAAGAAATCAGCTTTACATCTCAAAATGTAATGTCAGACACGTAACCATACAAGTCTGTTCCGGGTTCGAACAGAACCGAAGGCACTTCCAAAGAAGCCCTTGCAATCCGGATATTCACAATTCCGATAAAACTTCCCATCACAAAGGAAATCTCAATATCGTAGCTAACGGTGCAGAGTCAATCGATAGGTCATCCTATCGTTTTCACAAATACCCGGTCTTCATCACCGGTCTTCAATACGATCCATATCGTCGTATTATTATTCCGAATGGGTTATCTGACACAAAGGTCCTTTCCCGGCTAAACCGAATAATAAGCGTTTGTTTTAAAAACAAATTCAAGTGCCATTTCAAAGGCAATATTGATAGTCGGTGATTTAACTATCAACAATATTCACAACAATCATCAGATTTAAATAATTTTCCCAAATTATTTAATTTCAAAATATCTTCCCGATATATGGTTTATACTTCAACCATTTGAAAAAATTTTCCAAATTACATTCATTTAAATCACTTAAATAAATCCTTATTGATTTATTTTAAATTTACATCCCAATCATTAGATTTATTTCCACACTTCATCACTTTGAAAATAATTTCAAATCACTTTTCCTTACACGGAATATATTTCCAAATATATCTTTTCAAAAACCAGCTTTAGAACCTTTAAATTTTATTTTAAAAAGCTACTTTGGAAAATATACTCAGCTTTATAGTGAAAATACAATTTCACTTCAAAATGGTCCATTTAAACCAATTTAATAAATCCTTATCGATTTATCTCAAATTTACGTTCCAAATCTGTAAATTTACTTTCACACTTTAAAATAAATCAATGTTTATTTTTAAACAAATTTCACTTCCATTTCATAAATTCCATTTTGAATTTACATTTCCAAATCTTCACTTTTTATCCCAAAATCAAATTTCAGATTGATTTATAATTTTATCTCAATATCGAATCAATTACAAATTGATCTCAAAATTCATTTCAACACAAATCAATTATAAATTGATTTCTAAATTTATTTCCAAATGCTAAATCATTTTACAAATCGATTTCCAAATTTATTTCAATACGTTATTTTAACACAAATCAATTTTCATTCAACATCAAATAAATTTTTATATCGATTTCCCAAAAATTTATTTTCCAATACCAAATCAATTATCAATTGGATTTCTAGAAATTTATCACTTTTAAAATAGATTCCTTAATCTTTTCCAAACCCTTTAAAATTCCATTTTTTCAATATATTTTCCAACTTTTCGAAAAATACTATTCAAAATCCATTTATAACAATTTTTCCATATTTTTGAAATAATTCGATAACATTTCAACTTTACGCTTTTAAAAAAATTCTTCTTTTAATTTATTCAATTCTTTCAAAAAGAATTTATTTAAAATTTCCAATTTCATTTATTTCTAGTATCCAACGATACCAAAAATACACTCGGCTAAATTTAGCCTTCAATAATACAATCACAGATATAATCATACACAGATTATAATTAATCAACACATAACATATGAAACAAATTCATATAATTTGAGGAATCCAGTTGGATCCCTCCAACCTGTTTCCCTGCATCCACAGATGTTAGCACAATACCAATTACACTTCGAGGTGGAATATCGCGGTATATGGGATTTATAAAAATATCATCCGCTTACTAACGGCGCAATAGGGTCTCATCCGCTATACAATGCGGGAAATCAATCAATTCAATATATACATATGCCAATATGTATATATTGCTATATATATAGATATATCCTACTATATCTAATAGCACATCCAAATAGCAATCAATAACCGCAATCCAAATATATTTTTGAATGAGATGATCTCACCTTAGCTTTTTAATTTGCAATCCATTTTCAATTCCAGTTCGTCTTTCTCCATTTATAAACCTTGTATAACAATTATATACAATGCATTAATATTCGAAATAATCGAATAATTAAATTTCCATTTTAAAATATCCTTTAGTGACTAAAATAAATTTAAATAAGTTAATTTAATTATCTATCCACCAAATTCATTATTTAAAGTAAACTAAAGCTTTTATACTTATATTTTTTTTCTGAAACTGCTTGTAAAACAATCTGTATAGAAATCAAAATATATATTTTCAGTTTCACTGTTTAATTTCTTGATATAAACTTTTATTTTTCTATAACTTAATTAAAATTCCTACTTATCATTAAAATAAAATTTTAAATCAATTACATAAATAAATTCACACACCTGCAACCGAGCAGAGGATGAACGAAAATCCTAGCTCGCTTCGTCGCCGAGGCCTCGAGTGCCGTGCTCGAACCCAAGCCCTAACCTCCGATGCTCCACTCGCCTCCTTCGCCTCCACCAGATCGTGAACGCCACCGCCTCCATCTTCACGCGTGCGATCCAAAATCACGATCGACGTTGAACCCGTGCTCTTCGCCGAACTACGAACGCCATCGGCCACGACTTCGCTTTATCGCGATGCCCATCTAGCTCGCGCTCGAGACGCTGCGCCTTCCTTCGTGATGCTCGCTGTCGAGGCAATCGCGACTAGGTCGCGTACATGCATTCTTCGAGTGATTGGGTTGGATTTGAATCCCTTTGCTCGGCTATTACGTTTGATTTAGAATGAGGGAAGAAAAATCGGGTCTTTCGATTTCTGACCAGTTCGTTTTATTTGGGAAGGAGAAATAAAAGTGAAGGCTTCGTATCTATTTTAATTTCCTTTTTGAAATTATCTGCGTGCTATTGAAATGGGGATCGGGGAACAAGGTAAGATAGTTGCGTGTGGAGAAAGGCTGCGTTGATTAATTTACAGCAGACGCCTGTTATTTGGATGGACACGTGTTGAAAATTTAAGAGAAAACAAAACACGTGTTTGAATCATCTTACAAAAATAAAAGTGGTCGTGATTTAATTTTGATCAGATATATATATTAAATTCTCAATATAGATTTCAGCGCATTTATATATCGTACGATCACACAACAGCTTCAATCACCACAAAAATTGAAATCCGATAATAATACAACATTATGGATCCAATGGAACTGGTTTCGTCGAATTCCGAGACTGTGCCCCGGACCACTGTTTTTAAATTCAATTTAAACAACATAATTTCAAAACTGAACAAAACAGTTTCAAATTCAATTCTGAAAGTTCCAATACCTTCAGAATCATTAATATAAATTTTCTAAGCCTTCAGATTATTTTTAATCAGCTTAAAACTGAAGATTCAAATTTTTACCTAGATTCAGTAATTAAATTCAATAATTAAATCGCCAAATTCATTCTGATATTTGAATTTCAAATTAAACTATCATTCGAATATTTAATCTCAATCAAATATTCATATTTCAAATGTCAAAAATTCAGGGTCGTTACAACTATGTAGTACAATACTCTATTATAATAATGTCTAAAGTAAAGTAAACTATTAAAATAGCATTAAGATGTTACCCATATCCCCCTTAACACATTTTATAGTGCCAATAGTCTATACAGTACCGTAATACATCCTGATCAATAGGCTACCAGAGGATACTCCATAGGTACGACACAAAACAAACTCATAGTGGTCTCGATATGGTAGGTGACACGACACAACTAGGCAATGCCAGGGTAGATATACCAATTACACTTCCAGGCTGGTGGTAACGCATAGCCGCGGCTACCACCCACCTCGAGCCACACTCCCAAATCAAAGGTGCGCACCAAATCAATCACAAAGTAATAGAATGGAAATCGAAGAAGTGTGTCCGATCGGAGGAGCTACCTCACTTGGCCCGTCAATTGCTCATGTTTTAGCCACCTTATGCTAACTCATGGGAGTTAGGTCCACGTATATACCTCAAATAGGATCGTCGCCACCATCCTACTTCATTCAGGAATCTCCACCGCGTACACAGTTGTTAAAGTGGTTTTCGGTATTGGCAGAGAGTATGGCAATATCTGATCCCGGTCCCTTTAACAACCAAACGTTATTATAACACCGCAGTCATTTCAAAATAGTTTATACTTCAAAACCAAAATATCATTTCCATTTCAAAACCATATCAATATGATATCATTTCACTTCAAATATATTCATTTCCAAAATCATAGCACTTCAAAGTTATAACACTTTCGAAATTATAAATCTTAGAATTTGTAACACTTGATAACATAATACTTTGAAATTTATAACTTTGAAATCATAACTTCCCACTTGAACAATTTAGATATTAACAATAGTATATGAAATAAAATAGTTTATAAAAATAAAATAGTTTATATAAAAATAGTTATAAGTTAAAATAGTTTATATTAAAATAATTAGTATATTAAAATAGTTTATATTAAAATTTTATAAAGTAAAATATATAAATAGTTTTAAATATAATCTAAAATACTTTATATAATAAAATAGCTTCCTCAAATTTCACAAATCGATTCAAATCAACTCGAATTCAAAAATTCAAATTTAATTCAATTTCAATTCATCAATTTCAATTAAATTCAGTTTCTCAATAAACCCTTTCAAATTATATCGATTTCAATTACAGATTTGAACCACAAAATAAACCATTTCAATTTCAATATATTTCAAAGCTTTAAATATTCCACATTTTCAAAACTAAGTTTGATAATTTCATATATATCTAAATTTAACTTCATTACTATTTAGTTTTGAAATGTTCACTTAATCAATCCAATATCATTTAAATAAACTCTAAATTACATTTGAAATAAACTAGACATTCCTTCAATTTATTTAAATTGAAATATTCAATTTATCAGTTTAAATCAAATCAAGTTATAGAATCATATCTTTAATCTCAATTTCAATAGGTTTCATATCGATTTTAAAAATTAATATAACTCTCAAAAGAATAAGATTTCAAATTAATTTTATCTTCCCAACTTTAAATTTATTCAAATTATTATAAAGTCTATTTTTTAAATATAATTTTAAATAAATACTTAAACATATTATATATTAATTAAATAAAACTTAATATTAAACTTAAATCTTATGATTAAACTTATTTTATATTAAAACTAATTTATACATATTTTAAAATAGTAAAATTATAAGTAAATTCTTAAAATTTATACTTTCAAAACTGACTTATAATTTTAAAAATTCAAGAATTTAACTATATATAAAATAACATTTATATATATATATATTATTAAAAATCAATGTTTATATAAAACCATATATATACCTTTTTGAACCTTGGAAATCATTTCAAAATATATATATATATATACCAATGGTGTCTGTATATAATTCTCTATCCTATGGTCAAGTGATACGGATATTTATCAGTTCAATCCGCAATTTAAATATCTACGGGTATATATCATTTCAACCTGCAATCCCAAATTCAATGTCAATGAAAACCACTTGGGTTTATCATTTCAACCCATAACGATTTTCTCCTATTCTACAAGATCGTTCGGGTATGTATCATTTCAACCCATAGGGAATTCTATACTAACAGGGAACTTGCAGAGTGAGAATAATATAACATATCAACAACAGGCATATATCACCAATGATAAAATAACTAACAGATCATGGTGTCAGTTGTCACAGGTGAATAGATACAGAAAATAACATATATATAGCAATTTAAATAACTAACAACAGTATATTTCAATTAGCGTTTCAATTAAAATCAAATTTAATAAATATAAGAACATTAATCGTGAGTGATTGCTCACCTTTCGAGGCTAGAGACGAACGAGAATGAGATGATTTACGATTCCAAGCACGAATTCCAAAGCAAGTAAGATTGGAACGAACTCGACTAATAGAGCTGATAACAGAAATCGATGAGAATAGATCAAATCAACTTGATATCAATGGAAAATATATATACTATATTTTAAAACAACACTAATAACAATATATATACTTATGAATATAAACTAAGGTTTAATCATAGGTATAAACTTACATACATTCTATATTTAAAAATCAATAATTATAAAAGGAATTAATATAACTTTTTTTTGATGAAAAAGGTGTGATCCTCTACGCATAGAGGAGAGCACACATGTGAATATATATATATATATATATATATATATATATATCACGGATAAGGAGCTGCCAACATGCCTGGCAGGTAACAATAACATATATACATATAACTAATCTCAGATACTCCTAAGATGAGTTCCGGCAAGGCCATCACCCATCACACCTCAATATCAAGCTCCGGCATGGCCACCGCCCGATATTAAGGTGTTAAAAGTACCAAAAAGACTAGAGAACTGAGTGACGACTCAAACTAATAAGAAAGCTCCAAAAGTCTGAATCAGAAGAAGTGAATAAGCATCTGCTCTGAAGAGGATCTACTGAATAGAGAGGCCGCTCTGAAGGCTCTAATCAAGAAGAAGGAGTGTCAAACTGGAGAATAGATCATCCTGAAAAAGTACTCCATAATGAAGATAGCAAAATCCTATATCTAAGGAGATAACTGCAAGAAGTCCTGGATGAAGAAACTCTGCTCTGATGACCTCTCTACAATCTGATATCCAGTAATCTGAAGACAAGAGAAACCTGCAAAATGAACCTAAAATCCTATCTCCCAAACCTGTATCTAACACATGACTAAGAAAAAAATTAGAATGATACATATATATGTATATTTATATAGTAAATATACACATATATGTATTTATAAGGAATGAAATAAAAACCTAAATAAGACTATAAGGAAAAAAAACTAAAGAAATGAATAAACTGAAAACTAATACCAAACAGAGACTAGAACAAAAATTGAGACGGATCTGACTTATTTATCTTTAATCATAAGAAAGCTATGATTAAAAGTGAGATCATCATATAAATTTGGAAAATTATTAATAATACTATTATTAGTGCTATAAAAGCTATTGTTATGTTTAAAAAAGTTAATATTATAACTAACCTTATTAAGATACCATTTGAAAACGATATTTGTAGCTAATTTATATTTGGGATTAGAAATCCAATTAAAACAAAATGTTGAAATTGAAAAAATCAATTTGTTAAAATGACTATTATTATTAAAAATTCTTTGATTTCTCTCAAACCAAATAAACCAACTAATAATAATAAATAAAGTGTCTAGTAATAATCTAATATTCTTATTGAATTTGAATCTATAATTTTTCCAGTATAATTCACAATCCGAAATTTTAGTTATTATATTAAAGTTAAAAAATTTAAGAGTATTAGTTAGGATGTAATTAGAATCCAAACAATCATAATATATATGATTAATGTCCTCAAAATGCAGATTACAAAAATAACATTTATTATCATTTTGAATGTTTTTTCTCTTTAAAAATTCAATTGTATTAAGTTTTCCATGAAGTATTAACCACATGTGAATTTTGGATTTAGGAGGGCATTAGATTTCCACATATATTTAAAAGAGTTACTTATAGTACCCGAAAAATTAATTAATCTATAAAAAGAATTTGGAGTATATTTCCTACTCTTATCCCATTCCCAACTAATAAAATCATTATCATTATCAATATTATAAAGATTTAATCTGGCATAAAGCAAATAAAGTTGCCTAAGGGTTGATCCTACTAAAATTCTGTTAAAACTGAAATTCCAAGGAGGATCATTATCTGGAGTATAAACTTCATTAGTTAAAGCATACTTAAAGTTACTAATATCATACAAATCCTTAAATTCAAACTTAAGAGGCAAGATCAAAATCCAACAATCATGCCAAAAAGAAGTACAATTTCCTGAATGTACTATCGTCTTAGTTTCTAAGTTAAAATTTTCATAACATTTTAAAATGTTTTTCCAAAAATTAGAAAATTTCTTGGAAAATGAATAATCAATTTGTTATAAATTGATATTACCGTTATAGTAATATTTAGAAATGATCTCTTTCCAAATAGCGTTATCATTTATATCTTTAAACTTCCAAAGCCATTTACCTAAAAGAGACAAATTCATGTTACGCAAATTTATAACTCCTAAACCACCCTCCCTTTTAGCTTTACAAACAGTTTCCCAGTTTACTAAACATTTTATACTGTTATTAATATTATCCCCACTCCATAAGAAATCTCTTCTAATTTTATCAATTTTATCAATAACCCAATCTGGAAACAGATGCATAGACATCCAATAGATCGGTAAGGATGATAAAACCGAGTTTATTAAAACTAGCCTACCTGCTCTAGATAGAAATCTTCCATTCCAATTAGATATCTTATTTTTAATTTTATCAATAATAATAAGCCAATCATCATGCTTGAGTTTGGTAGGTCTAATCACAAACCCTAGATATTAAAAAGGAAAATTCATACTTTTGCAATTTAGAGTATTAGCAACTAAGTTTTCTACCTTTTCAAAATCATTTAAAAATAAAACTAAACTGTTTTCAAAATTTATTTTTAAACCAGATAAAATCTCAAAACTATAAAGGATAAACTTGAGAGCTAGGAAGATGAGAAGAAAAGAGTAAGGTATCATCTGCAAATTGCAGAACCGATATACCGTTACGCGATATGTCATTGCCAACATTTCCTAGAGATCCATTATCTACAGCTCTTTTAATAATTTTAGCAAAAACATCAGCGACTAAGTTAAACAACAAAGGTGATAAGGGATCCCCTTGCCTTAAACCTCTCTTTGACTGAATTCTATTACCTAATATACGGTTAACCATAATACTAGAATTTCCAGTTTTACATAAAGTCAAAATCCAACTAATCCATCTATGTCCAAATCCTCTAGCATGAAAAATATCTACAAGAAAATCCCAATCCACTGAATCGAAAGCTTTAGCAAAATCAAGTTTTAAAATCGCACAGGTTATGTTGTTCTTACAACGGTAATTAATATATTCTTGAACAACAGCCACTCCATTAGTAACATTTGTCCCTTTAATAAAAGCCGATTGTAAACAATCAATTAAATCATCCATTCTTGTACTAAGTCTATTAGCTAGAACTTTAGAAATGATTTTAACTGAACAGTTAATCAAAGAAATAGGTCTAAAATCTTTTAAGTTATTAGCTCCTACTTTTTTATGCAGCAGAATAACATTTGCGAAATTAAATCTCCCTAATTGCAAATTACCATTATAAAAATCATTAAACAAATTAACTAAGTCAAATTTTAAAACATCCTAAAAAATTTTATAAAATAAAATAGGAAACCCATCAGGTCCAGGAGATTTATCACTTGGCATATCATTAATTACTTTCCTAATTTCCTCTTCTGTAAAAGATTTATCTAACTTTGATAAATCAACAATAGAATCCGATGGATACAGATCAATCCATCTAACATTGATTCTATGTTTGATTTTAGAACCAAAAATATCCTTATAATAGTCAGTAAAAGCCTTGTTGAGATCTCTTTGATCAACTAACTCTATATTGTTAACAAATATAGAGTTAATTGTATTACTACAATTTCTGCCATTAGCAATATTATGAAAAAAAAATTGTATTATTATCGCCTTCGTTGATCCATTGAATTCTGGATCACTGCTTCCACATCACCTCCTCTTTTTCTAAAATAGAATTTAGTTCATCTTTTAAATTAGAAAGAACATTACATTCACCTAGATTAAGAGGTCTAGATTCATCTATCTTGTTTATTTTAAGCATTTCATTAAGAATATTATCCTTTTTAATTTTTAAATTGCCAAAAACATTTTTGTTCCAATTTTTAAGAAAAATCCTAAGATCTCTAAGTTTAGAAATAAAAGCTTTTGCAGAATTTTCCTTATTTCTAAAATTATGGAAACTCAAAGAATTCCATTTACATATAACTAAGTTCACAAAGTTAGATTCCAAAAGCCACATCTTTTCAAATTTAAAATTGTTCATAATAACTTTATGATACTCGCAAGAAAGGATAATAGGACAATGGTCAGAGAAGGTATATGATAAGCCATTGACTCTACAGATTGGAAATTTGTCCTCAGTTTCATCACTAACAAAAAATCTACCGAGAAGAGCCCTGGATGGAGACTCTCTAGCGTTACTCCAAGAAAACTCTCTATTAGAAAGAGGAATTTCAATCAAATTAGAGTTAAAAATAAATTGATTGAATTCCTCCATAGCAGAGTAATCCCCTTCCCTAGGAAATCGCTCACCAATGAAACGCGTAACATTAAAATCACCCCCCATAATCCAAAAACCCGGGGCCATGGATCTAAATTCTAGGCATTCATTCCATAAAATTCTCCGATAAATTTTAGAATCAGGCCCGTAAACATTATAAATATTTAATAAAGAGTTATCAGAAAGATTAATAAGAATAACATGAAGAGAATGTTGCTTAACAATACATTGAAGTAATTTAAAACAACCATCTCGCCAACCTATCATTAATCCCCCAGAAGAGCCAACGGAAGGTTAAAAAACCCATTTTCTAAAGTGATAACCGCCTAATCTTCTAAAGAAACGAACATCAGGACAGTTAATTTTAGTTTCTTGAAGTAAAGCAATATCTATAGAGTAGTCTTTAAAAAATACTCTAAACTTATCACATTTGTTTAAATCATTCAAACCTCTAATGTTCCAACTCAAGATCCTCATAGATGAACTGAACTAGCCCTCTCTAATTCCTTACATCTAATATACTCCCGATCTAACTCAATATCAGTAAAAATAAAAGATGTGTCACGAGCTAGCTGACTAAATTCAGCAGAAGAAAGACTACCTAATGCATAAGTAGAAAACGTACTACCCAAAGTAGGGCTCATACCTGAGCCTGGATACGTAGTACCACTCGTGGCACTCGATCCAAGTAACTCACCTAAAGGAGAAGACTGACAGTTGCGGATTCTAGCACTTCGATGAATTGAACCGCTAGAAGCTTTTGATCGCCTACGCTTTCCTCTCTTCGAAGATGCGGAGTTAGGGATAGAGCAAAAATTATTCTCCAACCTGTCAGACTTCAAAACATCTTAAGCAACTATTACTAACTCATCTTTCAATTATGTTTTAGAAGCAACATAATAGTTCTCTCCGCATACAACAGTGACATCATCTAGTCTGGGCTCTAACTCAACAGCAATTTCATCATTTTGGTGATCAAAGGACAGAAGATAATCCAGTTCATCTAAGTCTGCTTCATTATTTAAAACATTCTTGCTTACGACTGATGGAAAGGAAGCATCACAAGTATATGCTACTGCCTGTCGATAAAAATTCTCTCAACTGGAATTGAAAACTGTGCACCATGCACACCATCGACAGCGTGCACATCATCTAGTGGAATCAAAGTTGAATTTGAAAACACACCAGAAATGCAAGACTCAAGATCAACAGATAAGTCATCCTCCTTCTGCTTTTC
Source organism: Allium fistulosum (assembly GCA_030737815.1). Lineage (NCBI taxonomy): Eukaryota > Viridiplantae > Streptophyta > Magnoliopsida > Asparagales > Amaryllidaceae > Allium > Allium fistulosum. The sequence continues at coordinate 644,101,730 of CM060901.1, forward strand.
AAAGATCAATATCCAATCTTGAAAAACTTCAAGTTCGATCAAACGAACATCTCTTGAAACAACTTCTTCATCTGAAACAACTGGTTCAAGAACAGAATAACACTTGGAAACATTGTTGTCAATAAAGGCTAAATTCTCTTCCATAGTTGAGTCTTTCATAGACAAACTTGCTGAATCCAACTCTATATCAATACTCACAACATTCTTCGAATAATCATCAAAATTCTTGATATCAAAAGTCACAAGATCACCAGAAATATTACTGCCTAGCGACTTAGTAACCTGCTTGATCGAATTAATCAATATATCATTACCAGATTGCACAGAGATAACTACCAAACCCCCATCAACATCTGAACTATCATAATCTGGCCCCGAAGAGAGACATTCGAATTTATTGGATAAAGTTATCTCAAAACTATCATGAACGCCGACTTTAGATTTCCGACATTTACAATTAATAAGAGTGAAAACATCATAAACCCAGCAAATCAAATATAAGCTATATATATATTATTAAAATCATTGTTTAAATTAAAACACATGCAAATTTAAAAATCAACATAAGTTTACCAGGTTATATATATATATAAACTATATATATTTTTCACAGCAACCAAACAACATATTATAAACCCTATGCTTAAACTGAGATGAACATATTATATACCATTTAGAAATCAACACTTAAATAAACAAATATCACCTTTATTATAAACTACAACTAAGAAAAAATCTGACTGCATACATATCAAAGTATATATAGGACTTATATATATACCATCACTTCATACTATAATATAAATAATATAATGTATATAAACATCAATATATATAAACAAAGCCATGAATGAAATATAACTCACATATATGCAACAAATATATGTAAAGGCAAATATACCCAGTTGTATGCAGACAAACCTTGTATTTACTAATATATATATATATATATATATAATTATATGACTATCGTATATACATGCTTTGAATAATACATATTATATTCTTTTCTTTCTTTTCTAAATGATGAGAGGAAGAAGTCAAATAAAACATGCAAAAATTCACAATAGTTCATATATAGACATACGAAGGCTTTTATATACAAACTGCAAAACTGTAAATCATTTTACATTTGACGCTTGTAAAACTGTAAAGTTGTAAAAGAAAATATAACAAAATCATAAAATCATATATACAACTAACACTATACCAATATTTTAACAAGATATTGTAGCATGCTTTTTAATATACAATGTGAATCGGAGATTTGAATATAAGACGCACGTTTTTAAAACACATACTGAAACTGTAAAGTATATATATAAACTAACCTATGCTATATTTAATTAATATATAGACTTGTATATATATAATATATATCTTAAATTGAAATATACGGTCTAGATATAGATAACTTACGAAAAGGAGGCTGTGAAAACAAGAGGCGGAGGCGGTGTTGTTTGGAGATTTGGAGATGATAGCCGAGCGGTCTGGAATGGTGGCAGAGGCGGGCTGTAGGCCGATGGTGGTGGAAGGCGTGGCCGGACTGTAGGGTTGGGTGTTGATGCCTAGGCGAGGCTCGGCTAAAGGAGGCCGCAGTTCCGAAGGGAAGTGGAGGCGATGGAAGCCTTGGCGTTTGGTTTTGTGGCTCGTGTGAGGAGGTGGAGTGAAAGCTTGGACGGCCGAGCATGCGTTGGTGGGCTCGGTTGATGGTGGAAGAAGAAAGTGGTGGAGAGTTTTTGTTTGAACATCGGAAAGAGGTGGCCAGGTTGATGTGAGGTCTTCGGCTGGCTTTGGGATGCGGGCTTTGGCTTGGGTGGTCGAGAATTCTGGCGAAGGGAGGGAAAAGGAGCTCGGGCTGGTGATCTTTCAAGGTGGAACGCAGAGGTGATCTTCTGGCATGGTCTCGGAGGGGAGCAGGTAGGAGGGGTGCGTGCGCTCAGTTTTGAATGGAGGTGGAAACATGATGGCTTGTGAAGGAAAAAAACTGTAGGCAATGGAAAGATGACCGCGTGGATGGGTGAAGAAGCTACAGGGGAAGATGAATTGCCTCAGGAGAAAATGCCAGCTTTTTATTATAAAAATAAAAATTCTTAAACGAAAATAAAGTAGCAGAGTGAAAGAACCAGGAACCGTAGAAAATGAAAGGACAACCAGAGGAAGTTGGAATGTGTGGAAAAGCAAAAGTCACCGTAAATTATGGAAATAGCACAGGATAGTGGCTATTGATTTTACGGTGGAAAATGAAAGGATATGGGAAGTTAAAAGGTCCAAATGTGGAACCGATACGACCGATCGGTTTACCGATTTCGTCGTGTTCGAAATGCCCAAATGAATATACTGTGGAGATCAACATGACAAGACGATCAAAACGGTACACAGATATCATCGATATGATCATCCGATCAAAAGAGATATCGGTACCGAAAATGCTGCTAAAACGCCGGAAATAAGATAAACGGAGCAATAGCAGTCCAAATTTGGTGAAACGAAATATGATGTCTCACTCAGAAAATAGTTTACATTTTTATTATATAAAAATATTCAGGTTTGAGAAATATTTTATTATCATCAAATATTAACTGGTTTAAATTTAAATAAAATTACACAAGAAGATAAACTTCCATATTATCAGATGAAAATTTACCATTTACTATGTTTAAGTAGACGTATTCCAAATATTAAATTCTTATTTCCAAATTTAATTGTTTAAAATTTCACAAAATTTCAGTTAATTACATTATAAAAAAATCATTAAAATTTAAGGGTCGTTACATACTATTTTATTTTTTCCACATAATTAAATAAATATTTGTTGAATAAAATAAATAACTCGGAATTCATATTTAAACAAATATTTTATTCAAACAAATATTTTATTACAAATTCAAAGAGTACAAATTTGAGTCCTCACTACATTTATACATTTTCAATTATAATACAATTTCAATTACAACACAATTTTCACTATACAATTTTACATACATATTTCACCTCACTACATAATTCACTCAACACTCGTATTTGATCTTCAACTTTGTTCCAGCCTGTATCCAGCATCTGAGTATGGGCATAAGTACAGGGCAGTACATATATACAAAGTGGTGCATGCAACATTTCAACCCAACAAACATTGAAGCATACATATGCAACAGTGCAGACTCAAGACAACATACAAACATGCAAATAACTCAACACATATATCAGTTTAGAGGAGACATCAATGCAACTCAACTAGACCAAAGGCAATAAGAACACACCAGCATGGATGGTCAGAGCAATGCATCAAGCCACACTCAGGTTTAAAATGAGTTAACATGAAGCAAAACAACAACATGAAACAAGACTTCACAAGCACAGTGACATATGCAACAGAGGAGACATCAAGGAAAACACATGAAAACAAGCCAGTAGAACAAGACACTACAACCAGACTAAAGTGGAACCACACATGTGAACTCAAGTTCAATGGAAAGCAACAGACATGTACAAAGCAACATGAAACCAGAACTAGGCTACGGTTCAGAGACTTCAAAGTGCACCATACATGTACGGATACGTATGCAAGCACACAAGGCATTCAGGCATATACACAGCAAGTCTAAACAACGAGAATTGATACCAGAGCCATCACACACATATATACATACATATATTTATGTATGTATATAGATGGAGTGACACACAAATATACAGCAAAAACACTCAACAAAAAATCGAAAATTATCAGTAGCAGACGTCGGTTATATCATAATGAACAAGTCATAATTCGGTTCAAAAATATACCAATATATCATTTATCTCAAATTCAAATGACAAGCTGAAAGAGAATGATGAACAAGTCAAGGCAGCAAAGAACGAAACCTGTAAGGACCCGTTATTTTCGATAATTAAAAATAGTTGATTTAATAAGATTTTGTGATTTAATGTTGGAAGAAATAAAAATTTGTGATTTAATAAAAAGAATATAACTGGAATAAAATGAAATAGTATTAATTTAAGGTAATTAATAATTGCTTTAAAATGTAATCCAATAAATTAAAAGGATTAAAAAGGTCATAATTGGTTATAAATTGTAAATTTATTGTAATAATGAATGTATTAATTGATAACTGAATTAAAGGAATAATTGATAATTTAAGTGTTGTATTAATTAAATAATAAGCAATAAATTGTGATTGAATTTAATAAGTGTTGTGTAAATAACTATGACATTTGTGTGTAGATAACAAACATACAAATGTGACTAAAAGTTAATGGTGACAATTATTATATGTTACCTATGTATTTAGCCTATTAAATTAAAATTGGAAATCAATTGCGATTAATTCACTTAATTAGTGCAGTTAATGTAGGGTAAATTGATAATTGTAGAATGTGGATTCAATAAGAGGTAACCAATGGAAATTTTATGCATAATTTGACAATTGATTGAATAAAAAGAATTGGAATCAAGTTTGCTTAGTTTATTGGAATTTAAATTATAATGAATGGATTTATTACAATTAAATGTAATTAAAGATTACTTTAATGGAAAGTAAGATGAAAGTGGTAAAATATTAATGTAATAAAATGTATAGGAATGTTACTATATTTGCAAGACAACAATTGATGTAATAAAAAGAGTGAAACAAAGATAAACTAATTTGTTTAGATTCTAAATTATAATATAATTGACAAGATTTCAACATAAGAGAAATATAGTAAATGATACAAATAAAAGGTGGAAATTAGAGAATATTAATGTAATAAAAAATAAAACAATGTTAATTATGGATGTAGAGTAATAATGGATTGAATTAAAGATCGAAACCAAATTAAATAAATTTATTGGAATTAAATTTTATTAATTGGATTTAATTACAGTTGAAATTGAATACTGTAATTAGAGTAATATTTAACACTGAATTGAAATGTAAATTTGTCGTAAACTATTGTAAATATCCATGTAATCAAAATTGATAAAAATTGTTAGTTTATAAATATTGGATTAAAAAGTGATTTAATTAATTTAATTTAATTTATTTAATTTATGGGAAAATAGCCATTTTGACCACTGACTCGGATTTTGACGAAACCGATTTCATCGGATCCGTAACAATGAATTATTATAGGATTTCAATTTCCGTAGCGATCGGACTTGTTGTTTGATCATACGGACTCGAAACGCCTAGAAATCAATTCAATTGAAATCAATATGAAATAAGCTGATTTTAAGCTAACTTCTTCATATGATGGAATTAGGACCTGAAACCTGTTCGATTGAGGTTAAAACTATCCAGAAGATCTATTTTGATATATGGGATGACCCATTTTCGTTCCAGAGACAGAACGGGCTTTTCGGGTCGTTTATTGTTAAATTTGTAAATCAATCTTGTCTCCATTCATTTTCATTTCTGATCTGCCTATAAATAGCCTGCTATAAACCCTAGTTATTTCTTATTCCTCATTACAGTACGTACATAAGTTTTTGTTGCTCCTTTTTCTCAATGGCTGAAAACCCTAAATTACCCAATTCAATTTCAAAATCTATTTTAAATATATTTAATATATTAAACCTACTTAATATAATTTGAATTTATTTAAATACTTTTACATCTAATTAAATCTATATTTAACCTATTTAAATCATTTAAAAAAAATCTAATTAATCAAATTTAAATCTATTTAAACTAATTTTTACTAATTAAACTATTTTAAATCTATTTAAACTATTTTAAAACTATATAAACTATTTATAATTACCTAAACTATTTTCTAAAATTTAAGACTGTGTAAAGTTGAAGTATTTATATTTAAATCCTTGATGATGATACAACCTAAGTTGAAATTTGAAATTGATACCTTTTGTGAAATGACATATTTAAGTAAATATGATTGTGAAAGTGAATGTGATTTTTGAAAGTGAATATAATTTGAAATGATATGATTTGAAATTAAATATGATATTTTGATATAAATTGTAAATTAACTTTTTGAAATGTAAAAGAACCATCCAGTGCGAAATAAGCGTTTCATTGTTAAAGAGGCCGGGATCAGATATTGTCATACTCTCTACCAATACCGAAAACCACTTTAACAACTGTGTACGTGGTGGAGATTCCAGAAATGAAGTAGGATGGTTTGGCGAACGATTTCTATATGAGGTATGACGTGACCCTGACTTTCATGAGTCAGCTTAGATGTGACTAAAACAGGAGCTATACCGAGCCAAGTGAGGTCATTCCTCCTATCGGACACATTTCTTCGATACTATATTTTGACTTTGTGATTGATTTGGTGGCCACCCCTTGATTTTGATTATGGGAGTGTGTCCGAGGTGGGCGGTAGTAGCTGTTATGCGTTACCGCCAGTTCGGGAGTGCAATTGGTATATCTACCCTGGCATTGCCTCGAGTGCCGTGTTCACATGCCCTAGAGCGCCTTCTACGAGTTTGTTTTGTACCATACCTATGGAGTGCCCTTTGATAGCCTTCAGTTTACAAAGGAGTTACGGTACTGTATAGACTATGGGAATATATAAAATGTGTTAAGGGGGCTATGGGTAATGCCTTAACGCTATTTTAATACTTTACTGTAGACATATTATAATAGCGTATTGTACTACATAGTAGATAGTTTAACGGATCCTTAGGAGATGGGAATCCCGAACATCTCTTAAGTTATTGCACTCACGTTAAACACTGGATAGGAGATGTCAAACCCCGTAAACATCTCTGAAGCCGTTCCACGCATATTTATTTACCGTTGATTTAACTTACATAAGATCTTTTAGTTCTGACTCGAGTGTTTTGTCATTTCAATTCGCTCGGGTCAGCCTGAGCATTTCAGGGTTGAAGACCTTATTTCTGGAGGACGAAGACAAAGATTTGTACTATTATTATTTATTATAATTATTCCACTGCATCATGTTGTTCCGCTGCATTTATTTATTTATTTTTCTTGTTTATGTAACTCTGATGTTTGTGTTGTAAAGAATAATCAAATGTATTTATAAAGCAGCTTCATGAATTGTTATTTGATTATTATATTTTGTCATTCTGTTGCGAGATTCTGTATTTGTTTTATTTCTTTCTCTTTTTCTTATTTACCCCATGACAATCTGCCCTTTTAAATGGTTTGCGTCTAATGTGTGTGTCTGCTTAAAACGTCCAAAAAGGCTGGTCGTTACAGTTGGTATCAGAGCTTTGGTTTAGCGATAACCTTAGCTTTGTGAGGTCTGACTCATATTAAATAGGGTAGTAATACCCTAAAATGAGTCGTTGAGTGTATATATATGAGAGAGTGTATTTATTAATGTTATAAAAGGTTTTTATATTTGTTAGTTTGTTCCGTTTTGTATTTATAAATTCTGGTCGGTACATAGGACACTATGACATCGATAGGGATTTCTAAACACTTAATAGGGCAGACCGACACAATATTTGTTTTGAAATGTAGGTAAATGAAATAATTTTGCCTATTATATATTTTTGTGTATAAAATAATAATTTTATAAACGATATATTTGGTTGTAATATATTTGTTGTTAGGTAGTGAAATTTATAAATATTGGATGAAAATAAGATTGGTAAATAAAATAAATATAAATTGGGAAATTTAGAATTAAGTTCCGGGATTTTTGAAAATTTCTTTCGAAAGATTTTGGAATATAATGTTAATATTATTTAGAAGTACTTTCTGATGTAAATATTTCAGGATGATTTGAAAGAAATGTTTTCAAAGGAACTTTGGGAATGAAATAAGTTTGTACTCCCCTCTCTGTCGCTGGAAAATAATTTCGGTGATGAGTTGTGACGACCGCCCATGACCCCTGCATAGAATCTAGAGATATAGCGCTGTAAAGTGTGCCAGGCGACCATGGACGATTGTCAAGGTAAGATTTAAAACAAAAGAATCTATCGTATTACTCACAGCGCATGGACAAAATACAATAGAACATATGTATAGTGAAGCTTTACAGAACAAAATGACATCATATAAAACTCCATAATAGTTGAATACAAGCATCCACATAGTCAATACATCAAGCCTCACTACATATCTCTCAGAGAATACAAAACAGCGGAATATCCAGTACATATAATAAGAAGATAATATGCAACCCTCCAGCTCGTCTTCGATATCAGCATCGTGAGAGGAGAACAGCACCTGTCACCTGCTACCTAGTCTGCCCGTCCCAAAATGGACGAACAGCCCAAGGCAATAAGAATTAAAACATAAAGCCTTGAGTCAGACAACAGTCTTAGTGAGCAGTAAATTAACTAACAACATACCAAAAGAGCATAAAGGAAAAAGGAATAGGAATACAACCCTCCCACTCCAACCTCATTCTACAGTGATAGCCCCCAGACACACACTAAGCAGAAGCAAACATAGCAGAGCATACAATTTAAAGTAAAGCTACTATCACTCGAGTCAAGGGCGATGTTTTCCAAGTACCAAGGCCTAAATCAGATAAGCACCCAGAAAATACCGCTCTTGAGTCCGAGTGACGATACAACCAAACATCCATGACTCTGGCTATCACTGTTATCATTGCTTCGATATCACCGTTAATTGAATGACCGGCACATTCTTTCAGCCGTCCGTCAAGGGCTAATGGAAACCCCGGTTCTAGACATAACCCCCGCACGTCGTCGCAGCCCGTGCCTAGGACTATCGAATCTGCCCAGAGTACTCGACCATCAACAGTTGGCCGTTGGGACTATCGAATCTGCCCAAACGTACTCTTGCTTAGAGCATGCTAGAACCTTCAACAACGATGCTATCCAAGCCTCCTAGTCATCCTCCTCGACGACTATTCTCATATCCATTCATTATCTTCAACTCGAATCATATCACCGAGTTATCAACATGCTTGGAATGATCCCGTCTGGATTAGACCAAGTCTTCACCACATGATTGCCTCGCTTCATTACATCCTCGCAAAGCCTCATCTCATCATTACATCATCAAATCTATGCATAAGAGCTTCATCATCCCGCTACATATGCCACGAGCAGCTTTTCCATTTCAAGAGCCTTTCCCTTAGCTTTTGAATCATCTTCGATCTAAATCTAATCATCAATCATCTAGTTCATAACAATCAATCAAATCAAACATCAATCCAAGCAATCAAGCATTCAAAAATGATCTAAGTAGACAATTATAACAATAATGGCATTTTCGTAATTAAAGAGTTGAAGGTCCAATAAGCATGAAAACATGGATTATATCTCTACAAACTTGATGAATGAACTTGCATAGGTTAACATATGATAAAATGGATGTAACATCATCATGAACAATGGATCTATATGGATCTACACATAGGATGAAGAAAATGCATGGAAATCTCTATTTTAACACCAAAACGAGCCAACAATCCGATATACTCCTTTGGATCCGTGTGAGAGATAATCACCACTCACCAAATCACCTAAACAATCCAAAAGATATCAACTTCAGATCTGGACAGCGAAGAACTAAGCTAGATCCGACAAGATCTCACTTCAAACGATGAAATCTCTCTTGGAAAGATGAAGATCTTCAATCTAAGCTCTTGAATCTTCAATCTTGATCTTCGATTTGGATGGATGGAAGCACTAGATTAGAGTGGAGAAAAGAAGTGAAGAAGTGTAGAAGTCGAGCTCTCAAAATGGCAGCACTTCGTCGCTTCAAAATCCGGATCCCAAAAAGTGAGAACAACCCCTCCTATTTATAGCAGAAATTTCCTTAAGTCGCTTAACACGGCTATCTCCCTAGGTCGTTTCCGACCTAAGACTCTCCGACCTAAGCTTCTCCGACCTAACAGATAGATCTACGCGACCTAACACAAACTATCCTAGCGACCTAACAACTTAGCAATCTACGCGACCTAACAGATGTACGACTTAACTCCTTTGGTCGCCAACTTGTTAACTCCTTAGGTCGCCAACTTGTTAACTCCTTAGGTCGCCAACACGGAACCACTAGGTCGCTAACTCAGAACCACTAGGTCGCTAACTCAGAACCACTAGGTCGCTAACTCGGCAACTACTAGGTCGCTAACTCGGCAACTACTAGGTCGCTAACTCGGCAACTACTAGGTCGCTAACTTTCCCAGCCGACCTAACACTTAACAAAACTTAGGTCGCTCACAACATTTCTTAAGTCGCAGACCTTCTCTAAGTTGCCAACAACCCTTAGGTCGCGTACGACCTAGGACTTAGACAAATCTGCCTAAAAATCTGAAATGACATGAAAGTGCTAAAATTCCAGATTTTGACGAACATGTCGATCCGTAAAAATACGGGTCGTTACATTCTCTCCCCCTTAGAAATTTCGCCCCCGAAATTCCAAGCAATCAAAACTATTCTGTACGCCTACCATCCATAACAATCAACAAACCATGCATCCAATTCTAACTTAGCGTACAGAATTCTAAAACTTAGAACAAGTTACAATATCGCGAGATGAGACGACACCTTAGGGCCATACCTTGAAGAGTTCAGGATGAGCTGCCTTCATCCTCTCTTCCACTTCCCACGTACAGTCGTTATCATCATCACTCCATTGTATCTTGAGCAACTTAACTACCTTCCTCCTAAGCTGTTTCGTGTCGGTTTCAACAACACGAAGCGGCTTACGAGGTCTTCTATCAACTGGATCAACTTCTAAGTCTTCACAGCTATCAGCAGAAATCACCGTACTCGAGTCGTGCACATACTTCCGTAGATATGATACATGAAAAACATTGTGCACACTCGACATCTTCTCTGGTAACTCCAATCTGTAAGCGAGCTTTCCGATTCGCTCGATAATCGGGAATGGTCCAACAAATCTCGGAGTCAATTTTCCTTTCTTCCCGAATCGAATAACATTCTTCAGTGGAGAAATCTTCACAAAAACCATATCTCCCACGTCGAACTCCAAATCCTTTCGACGCTTATCAGCATAACTCTTCTGACGGTCTTGGGCTGCCTTCATTCGTTGCCGAATGATCTCTATGCAATCCGAAGTCTGTCGAATCATCTCTGGCCCAAGTATCAGCTTTTCCCCAGTTTCCAACCAACATGTCGGAGAGTTACACGGTCTTCCATACAATGCCTCATATGGTGCCATACCAATACTTGACTGGTAACTGTTGTTGTACGCAAACTCCACCAAATGAAGGTGATCTTCCCATGATCCTCCGAAGTCCAAAACACATGCTCTAAGAAGATCTTCCAAAACTCGGTTGACTCTCTCGGTCTGACCATCTGTCTGAGGGTGATAAGCTGTACTCAAACACAACTCGGTTCCCAAAACTTCCTGGAAGCTCTTCCAAAATCCACTAGTGAACAATGGATCTCGATCGCTCACTATACTCTTCGGAATACCATGGAATCGAACTATCCACTTCACATACAACTCAGCCAACTTTGATGCAGTCCTAGTCGATCGAACAGGAATGAATCGTGCACTCTTAGTCAGACGATCCACAATGACCCAAATCCCTTCATTTCCCGTTCTGGTTCTAGGCAATCCATCAATAAAATCCATCGACACTTGTTCCCACTTCCATGTAGGAACTTCTAAGGGTTGAAGCAATCCACTTGGCTTCTTCTGTTCAGCCTTTACCAACTGACAGTTCATACACTTGGAAATGAAATCTCCAACATCCTTCTTCATGCCTTCCCAGTAGTAGGTTCTCTTCATATCCCGATACATCTTATTTCCACCTGGATGAATTGTCAACTTCGAGTGATGACTTTCCTTCAGAACTTCACTCCTCAATTCATCTATATCGGGAACCACTAGTCGTCCTTGCTTTCGAAGCCAACCTTCTCTATCGACCTCGAATCCTTTATCCTTTTCTGACTCCAATCCAGGTTCCAATTCACGGATAATCTTGACAAGCTTATCATCTCGCTTTTGACTCTCGCCAATCCTTTCCACAAGAGTCGGTCTTATCGATAAGTTTGCCAACATTTCAGGTTCCAATTCGCATCTAGGCCTGAAGTCAAATCCAGCTAAATACTCGAGACTCTTCCATTCAGAAAACATGGCTCCCAATCCTGCATGTCTTCGACTTAACGCATCAGCCACTGCGTTACCTTTTCCCGGAGTATAAGCTATACCAAAATCATATGATGCTAAAAACTCTAGCCAACGTTGCTGCCGAAGATTCAAATCCTTCTGGGAGAAAAGATACTTCAACGACTTATGATCCGTAAACAACTCGAATCGAACTCCCAACAGATAATGCCTCCACATCTTCAGAGCAAATACAATCGCCGCTAACTCCAAATCATGAGTTGGGTAATTCCTTTCATGCGGCTTTAGTTGTCGACTGGCATACGCAACAACTTTATCCTTCTGCATCAGCACTGCTCCAAGTCCAGTACCACATGCGTCGGTGTAAACCACCATCTCATCATTCCCACTAGGAATAGTCAAAACAGGAGCACTCGTCAATCGCTCTTTCAGGATTCCGAAAGCTTGCTCACACTTAGCATCCCAACTGAACACTTGGTTCTTCTTCGTCAATCCTGTTAACGGTGCAGCTATCTTGGAGAAGTCTTTGATAAACCGTCGATAATATCCTGCTAATCCAAGAAAACTTCTCACATCAGATGCATTCTTAGGTCTAACCCAATCCTGGATTGCTGCCACCTTAGCGGGATCAACCGCTATTCCATTTCCAGAAATCACATGGCCTAAGAATCTCACTTCACTCTTCCAGAAGTGACACTTCGAAAACTTAGCCTTCAGCTGATGTTTCCGTAAGATTTCCAAAACAATACGCAAGTGCGTCTTGTGCTCTTCTTCAGTTCTGGAATAAATCAGAATATCATCCACGAACACAAGTACGAACTTGTTCAACTGATCTCTGAACACTCTATTCATAAGATCCACAAAATATGCTGGCGCGTTAGTCAATCCAAACGGCATTACCAGCCACTCAAAGAAACCGGATGGTGTTCGAAAAGCAGTCTTCGGCACACTATCCTTAGCAACTCTCAACTGGTGAAATCCCGTTGCCAAATCCATTTGAGAAAACACCTTAGCCTCGTGAAGCTGATCAAACAAGTCATCTATTCTCGGCAATGGATACTTGTTCTTCTTAGTCACCTTATTCAGCTCACGATAATCCACACACAATCTCAACGATCCATCTGCCTTGGTTGCAAACACAACTGGTGCACCCCACTCGGACACACTACGCCGAATGAATCCTTTCTGCAAAAGATCATCAACTTGCACCCTCAACTCTTGCTGTTCCCTAGGCGCCATCCGCCTAAGAGGCATCACAACAGGTCTGGCTCCTTCAACTAGATCTATACGAAACTCGATTTCTCTATGCGGCGGCAACCCTTTGACTTCGTCAAAGACATCCTCGAATCCATTTGCGATTGGCACTAAAGACAGTCCATCCCGTGGAACAACTAGCGAATACATGAAGCTCATGAAGACGCCTTCCTCATGCTTACATCGTATCACAATCTTTCGCCCCTCCACATTCTCGACTGTCACTTCCAACCTTTCGCAATCAACCTTAGCCGCATACTTCCTAAGCCAGTCCATACCCAAGATAATTCCGAACCCCGCAAAGTTCAGAACAAAGCAATCACAAACAAAAGAGCAACCATGACTCGACACAACTAGACCACGGCATAACATACACAAACAAGACGAACCCCCAACTGGATTAGTCACAACCAATGGCCTATCAACAATATCCGGCTTCAAACCTAACCGGCCTACTAGTTCATTACAAACAAATGAATGCGACGCTCCAGTATCAAACAGAACTCTAACTGGAACACCACATAGGAAAAGAGTACCTTGAACAACCACACTCTTTCCCTTTTCTTCAGCAGTAGGAGCTTTCGAAGACGACGGAACAGCCCCCAAAGCATAGGCTTGCACAATCTGCCTGTCCTTCCTTGGTTCTGGACAATTCTTCCTGAAATGTCCCGGCTTGTCACAGTTGTGACACTTCATCGGTGCCTTCGGATTCTTACAATCCTTGGAGAAATGGCCCTTCTGCTGACAATTGTAGCAAGTCACCTCGCCTTTCGGCTTCTTCTGGCCATCCTTACCCTTCTGCTGCTGCTGCTTCCTCTTCTGGTTTCCACCCTGCTGTGGTTTAGATTCTCCCTTGGTAGCAGCAACAACAGGTCCTTCCTTAGGAAACAGACTCTCATGCCTAAGAGCCTTCTCCACAAGCTTCTCAAATGAATCGTCCAAATGATCCACCAACTGTCTCCCAAGATAACTATCCAAACCAGTCACGAACTTCTCATTCTTCTGGTAAGCAGACTCAATATATGACCGAGCATACTTGGACAAAGCTTCGAACTCAGAAACATACTCAAGAACTGATCTTCCACCTTGCTTGAGCTCCACAAACCTCTTGAACAGAACAGACTTCTGAGCTGTAGAAATGAACTTAGCTTCAAATCTAGCTTGGAATTGTTCCCAAGTAATCTCTTCCTCCGCAGTATTGATGGTAATAGAGTTCCACCAATCAGAAGCTCTCCCTTGAAGCTGCCTTGATGCCAACTTCCTCTTAGTTGCATCATCAATTCCCAAATCACCAAAGATCCTTCTACAAGCATCTATCCACCTCTGGACCTCAATGGTAGATTCTGTTCCCAAGAAAACCTTCCCTCCAAGAGCAGTATAATCCTTGCACAGCTTAGCAAAATCCACTGGTTTCGGAGTTTGGACTTGAACTCCAACATCAACTGCCGCCCCCGGAACTGGTATCCTTCTCATGATCGAAGTCATCATAGCTTCGAACATGGCTGCATAGTCAGCAGTCTCTTCAGTAGCACGACCTCCCCTAGCAGCTGGTCTCCCTCTTCGACTCATTCTCAATATCTATAAAAAGGAATGATTAGAACATCTAGAGAAACAACTGCATAAAGGACTCAAACTCTACTAAGCTACTATATTATATATAGTTTTCATCCATCACAATACAATTACGTCTCTCATACGTAGTTACGACAGCGAGCGTTGGGTAAAATCGAGTAACCTGGCTCTGATACCAAATGTGACGACCGCCCATGACCCCTGCATAGAATCTAGAGATATAGCGCTGTAAAGTGTGCCAGGCGACCATGGACGATTGTCAAGGTAAGATTTAAAACAAAAGAATCTATCGTATTACTCACAGCGCATGGACAAAATACAATAGAACATATGTATAGTGAAGCTTTACAGAACAAAATGACATCATATAAAACTCCATAATAGTTGAATACAAGCATCCACATAGTCAATACATCAAGCCTCACTACATATCTCTCAGAGAATACAAAACAGCGGAATATCCAGTACATATAATAAGAAGATAATATGCAACCCTCCAGCTCGTCTTCGATATCAGCATCGTGAGAGGAGAACAGCACCTGTCACCTGCTACCTAGTCTGCCCGTCCCAAAATGGACGAACAGCCCAAGGCAATAAGAATTAAAACATAAAGCCTTGAGTCAGACAACAGTCTTAGTGAGCAGTAAATTAACTAACAACATACCAAAAGAGCATAAAGGAAAAAGGAATAGGAATACAACCCTCCCACTCCAACCTCATTCTACAGTGATAGCCCCCAGACACACACTAAGCAGAAGCAAACATAGCAGAGCATACAATTTAAAGTAAAGCTACTATCACTCGAGTCAAGGGCGATGTTTTCCAAGTACCAAGGCCTAAATCAGATAAGCACCCAGAAAATACCGCTCTTGAGTCCGAGTGACGATACAACCAAACATCCATGACTCTGGCTATCACTGTTATCATTGCTTCGATATCACCGTTAATTGAATGACCGGCACATTCTTTCAGCCGTCCGTCAAGGGCTAATGGAAACCCCGGTTCTAGACATAACCCCCGCACGTCGTCGCAGCCCGTGCCTAGGACTATCGAATCTGCCCAGAGTACTCGACCATCAACAGTTGGCCGTTGGGACTATCGAATCTGCCCAAACGTACTCTTGCTTAGAGCATGCTAGAACCTTCAACAACGATGCTATCCAAGCCTCCTAGTCATCCTCCTCGACGACTATTCTCATATCCATTCATTATCTTCAACTCGAATCATATCACCGAGTTATCAACATGCTTGGAATGATCCCGTCTGGATTAGACCAAGTCTTCACCACATGATTGCCTCGCTTCATTACATCCTCGCAAAGCCTCATCTCATCATTACATCATCAAATCTATGCATAAGAGCTTCATCATCCCGCTACATATGCCACGAGCAGCTTTTCCATTTCAAGAGCCTTTCCCTTAGCTTTTGAATCATCTTCGATCTAAATCTAATCATCAATCATCTAGTTCATAACAATCAATCAAATCAAACATCAATCCAAGCAATCAAGCATTCAAAAATGATCTAAGTAGACAATTATAACAATAATGGCATTTTCGTAATTAAAGAGTTGAAGGTCCAATAAGCATGAAAACATGGATTATATCTCTACAAACTTGATGAATGAACTTGCATAGGTTAACATATGATAAAATGGATGTAACATCATCATGAACAATGGATCTATATGGATCTACACATAGGATGAAGAAAATGCATGGAAATCTCTATTTTAACACCAAAACGAGCCAACAATCCGATATACTCCTTTGGATCCGTGTGAGAGATAATCACCACTCACCAAATCACCTAAACAATCCAAAAGATATCAACTTCAGATCTGGACAGCGAAGAACTAAGCTAGATCCGACAAGATCTCACTTCAAACGATGAAATCTCTCTTGGAAAGATGAAGATCTTCAATCTAAGCTCTTGAATCTTCAATCTTGATCTTCGATTTGGATGGATGGAAGCACTAGATTAGAGTGGAGAAAAGAAGTGAAGAAGTGTAGAAGTCGAGCTCTCAAAATGGCAGCACTTCGTCGCTTCAAAATCCGGATCCCAAAAAGTGAGAACAACCCCTCCTATTTATAGCAGAAATTTCCTTAAGTCGCTTAACACGGCTATCTCCCTAGGTCGTTTCCGACCTAAGACTCTCCGACCTAAGCTTCTCCGACCTAACAGATAGATCTACGCGACCTAACACAAACTATCCTAGCGACCTAACAACTTAGCAATCTACGCGACCTAACAGATGTACGACTTAACTCCTTTGGTCGCCAACTTGTTAACTCCTTAGGTCGCCAACTTGTTAACTCCTTAGGTCGCCAACACGGAACCACTAGGTCGCTAACTCAGAACCACTAGGTCGCTAACTCAGAACCACTAGGTCGCTAACTCGGCAACTACTAGGTCGCTAACTCGGCAACTACTAGGTCGCTAACTCGGCAACTACTAGGTCGCTAACTTTCCCAGCCGACCTAACACTTAACAAAACTTAGGTCGCTCACAACATTTCTTAAGTCGCAGACCTTCTCTAAGTTGCCAACAACCCTTAGGTCGCGTACGACCTAGGACTTAGACAAATCTGCCTAAAAATCTGAAATGACATGAAAGTGCTAAAATTCCAGATTTTGACGAACATGTCGATCCGTAAAAATACGGGTCGTTACATGAGTGCACGCATCATCGACGTTCATTTTCGAGTTTCAAAGTGGGAAGACTGTTGTAGTAATTTAACTGCACAATTGTTTTGATAAATTAATCTTAATTTTGAATCCCAAATATGATTTGATATATAAAAGGTATGACTATATATGTTATTATTTTAAAATAATTGAAATGACACCCGGTTGTTTAGTTCTTAAGTTTCTGTAAATTTTAAATTGAAATTATTGAAATGAATGGAATCTCGACTATATCAATAATCGGAAACTTCTAAAGTGAAATTAAGAAATTTGATGTTAAAATGATTGGTGAAATAGATAAGAAACTGGAATGTTGAAAACTGTAAAGAAAAGGGAATGAAGATAAGAAAATGTAACTACTGAACATTCTGTTAATAAATATAATAACTTGTGTAACTTTCTTTTGCATTCTAAAAGACATATATATAACTTACCAAATTATTAAAAGTTGAAATGTTAAAAAGAATATGTAATAGAATATTATACAAGTAAAACTTGGAAAAATGAAAGTGTTCAATGGAATTACTCTTATAAATAAGAATTCTAATGTTATAAATTGTAATAAACTGAAGTTAGTAGTTTGAAATGTTGCTGATCAAATGAAATAAAAGTGAATAATGTAAGAAAATGATTATAAACTTAGGTTACGTTTTAAGCTATTTATAATCAGATTTAATGGTAAAGATGAATACTGTAAGTAAATAATTATAAACTTGACTTAATATTGAAGCCGTTTATAATTAAAATGAGTACTATATAAATTGAATGATTATAACTTCTGAAACATTGAAATGACTTAGAAACAAATTTAATATCCTATAATATTATATATGAAGAATGAATGTGAAAAAGAGAAATAATTTATAAATGGTAAATTGAATTTTAAAGAAACTTACCTAATAATGTATAATCCAATAATGGAAATAAAAATAATTTATTTAAGCAACGAATGTAAATAATAAAATGAAAGAAAGTGGCATTGAATGAATAAAGGAGAAATAATCTTTTGTAAGTAATAACGACTGTAAATTAATGAAAATAAACATTATATGAATGAGAGAAAAAAAGAGAGGAAAATAAAACTAAATTGTAAATGTGAAGTAAATTGAAATAAAAGGTATACAATACTTCAATAATGAATTCATTGATGATCCAAGTAATTGAAATGGATATAACTTATGTAAGTAAAGAACGTAAATTAAAGAAATAAGCCTTGCATGAATGAATGAAATTTAAATATTTGTAAGTAATGAAGGAGAATTAAAGAAAAAACCATTGTATGAGAAAAAAATGAAAAAAATAAGAAAATATGAACAATAAATGATGTGAAAAGATAAATAGAGTAAACTTAAAATGTGTTGAATTATTGTTTGTTTAACTTATGGATTGGTTGGGAAAGGATACTTCTATTTTGTATAAAGATGTATATATAATCTATAAAGCTTTATCTACGACTGTTGAGTGTATGGTTTACTTCATGGTTTGTTTGTTTGTAAAATGATTGTTGTTATGTTGTGATTGATTTGTTGTTATTGACTAAAACAACTTAAATATTTCTCTTTTATAAAATTATTAACTCTTTTGGACTATGTAAGTGAAATACAGGTTATGGAAGCAATTGCTACTGCTTTTGGTTTCATAAAAATAAGCGTTATTTGCTTGACAAATAGGTTAGTTCTCGGATTACGGTTTTCTAGCGATATTATATTGTTTTTCCCGTGGTTTGGGATATTTTATTTTGAAAAATATGACATATATTGTTATTGTTGATATTATTATTTCTCCCAGACCTCTCGTACAAAGAAGACTCTGCCGAAACTTTCTATGAATTTTGGACATAGAAATTTTTTGAAATGTTTTCCAAAATTTTGTTAACCTGAATATAAAGGATTTAAAGGTTATAAATTGATATATTTTATTTATATTATTTAACTGTGTAAATGAATTGTTTATAAATTTAATATTTTGAATAAGATATATTGATTACTTAATTCCTTCTTTTCCCTTCTTTTTCCTTTTCGAGGACGAAAAGTTTTGAGTGGGGGAGAGTGTAACGACCCGTTATTTTCAATAATTAAAAATAGTTGATTTAATAAGATTTTGTGATTTAATGTTGGAAGAAATAAAAATTTGTGATTTAATAAAAATAATATAACTGGAATAAAATGAAATAGTATTAATTTAAGGTAATTAATAATTGCTTTAAAATGTAATCCAATAAATTAAAAGGATTAAAAAGGTCATAATTGGTTATAAATTGTAAATTTATTGTAATAATGAATGTATTAATTGATAATTGAATTAAAGGAATAATTGATAATTTAAGTGTTGTATTAATTAAATAATAAGCAATAAATTGTGATTGAATTTAATAAGTGTTGTGTAAATAACTATGACATTTGTGTGTAGATAACAAACATACAAATGTGACTAAAAGTTAATGGTGACAATTATTATATGTTCCTTATGTATTTAGCCTGTTAAATTAAAATTGGAAATCAATTGCAATTAATTCACTAAATTAAAATTGGAAATCAATTGCAATTAATTCACTTAATTAGTGCAGTTAATGTAGGGTAAATTGATAATTGTAGAACGTGGATTCAATAAGAGGTAACCAATGGAAATTTTATGCATAATATGGCAATTGATTGAATAAAAAAAATTGGAATCAAGTTTGCTTAGTTTATTGGAATTTAAATTATAATGAATGGATTTATTACAATTAAATGTAATTAAAGATTACTTTAATGGAAAGTAAGATGAAAGTGGTAAAATATTAATGTAATAAAATGTTTGGGAATGTTACTATATTTGCAAGACAACAATTGATGTAATAAAAAGAGTGAAACAAAGATAAACTAATTTGTTTAGATTCTAAATTATAATATAATTGACAAAATTTCAACATAAGAGAAATATAGTAAATGATACAAATAAAAGGTGGAAATTAGAGAATATTAATGTAATAAAAAATAAAACAATGTTAATTATGGATGTAGAGTAATAATGGATTGAATTAAAGATCGAAACCAAATTAAATAAATTTATTGGAATTAAATTTTATTAATTGGATTTAATTACAGTTGAAATTGAATACTGTAATTAGAGTAATATTTAACACTGAATTGAAATGTAAATTTGTTGTAAACTATTGTAAATATCCATGTAATCAAAATTGATAAAAATTGTTAGTTTATAAATATTGGATTAAAAAGTGATTTAATTAATTTAATATTAATTTATTTAATTTATGGGAAAATAGCCATTTTGACCACTGACTCGGATTTCGACGAAACAGGTTTCATCGGATCCGTAATAGTGAATTATTATAGGATTTCAATTTTCGTAGCGATCGGACTTGTCGTTTGATCATATGGACTCGAAACGCCTAGAAATCAATTCAATTGAAATCAATTTGAAATAAGCTGATTTTAAGCTAACTTCTTCATATGATGGAATTAGGACCTGAAACCTGTTCGATTGAGGTTAAAACTATCCAGAACATCTATTTTGATATATGGGATGACCCATTTTCGTTCCGGAGACAAAACGGGCTTTTCGGGTCGTTTATTGTTAAATTTGTAAATCAATCTTGTCCGTTCATTTTCATTTCTGATCTGCTTATAAATAGCCTGCTATAAACCCTAGTTATTTCTTATTCCTCATTACAGTACGTACAGAAGTTTTTATCGCTCCTTTTTCTCAATGGCTGAAAACCCTAAATTACCCAATTCAATTTCAAAATCTATTTTAAATATATATAATCTATTAAACCTACTTAATATAATTTGAATTTATTTAACCTATATTTAATTTATTTAAATACATTTACATCTAATTAAATCTATATTTAACCTATTTAAATCATTTAAAAAAAATCTAATTAATCAAATTTAAATCTATTTAAACTAATTTTTACTAATTAAACTATTTTAAATCTATTTAAACTATTTTAAAACTATATAAACTATTTATAATTACCTAAACTATTTTCTAAAATTTAAGACTGTGTAAAGTTGAAGTATTTATATTTAAATCCTTGATGATGATACAACCTAAGTTGAAATTTGAAATTGATACCTTTTGTGAAATGACATATTTAAGTAAATATGATTGTGAAAGTGAATGTGATTTTTGAAAGTGAATATAATTTGAAATGATATGATTTGAAATTAAATATGATATTTTGATATAAATTGTAAATTAACTTTTTGAAATGTAAAAGAACCATCCAGTGCGAAATAAGCGTTTGATTGTTAAAGAGACCGGGATCAGATATTGTCATACTCTCTACCAATACCAAAAACCACTTTAACAACTGTATATGTGGTGGAGATTCCAGAAATGAAGTAGGATGGTTTGGCGAATGATTTCTGTATGAGGTATGACGTGACCCTGACTCTCATGAGTCAGCTTAGATGTGACTAAAACAGGAGCTATACCGAGCCAAGTGAGGTCATTCCTTCTATCGGGCACATTTCTTCGATACTATATTTTGACTTTATGATTGATTTGGTGGCCACCCCTTGATTTTGATTATGGGAGTGTGTCCGAGGTGGGCGGTAGTAGCTGTTATGCGTTACCGCCAATTCGGGAGTGCAATTGGTATATCTACCCTGGCATTGCCTCGAGTGTCGTGTTCACATGCCCTAGAGCGCCTTCTACGAGTTTGTTTTGTACCATACCTATGGAGTGCCCTTTGATAGCCTCCAGTTTACAAAGGAGTTACGGTACTGTATAGACTATGGGAATATATAAAATGTGTTAAGGGGGCTATGGGTAATGCCTTAACGCTATTTTAATACTTTACTGTAGACATATTATAATAGCGTATTGTACTACATAGTAGATAGTTTAACGGATCCTTAGGAGATGGGAATCCCGAACATCTCTTAAGTTATTGCACTCACGTTAGACACTGGATAGGAGATGTCAAACCCCGTAAACATCTCTGAAGCCGTTCCACGCATATTTATTTACCGTTGATTTAACTTACATAATAATGTAACGTCCCAGATTTTCGCGCTCGAAAATCGACATCCATACTTTACATCGTACTCGAATGCCGTAGATTCGACCGTTCAAATCCGTGTCGCCGGAGCTTATAACACAGTTAAGTAAATAACACAGCGGAAGAAATGAATAATACATTGATATACAATATCTGATACAACGGAGTGATACAAATGAATATCAATATACATCAGAGATATGATACAACAAATAGCAGCGGAAAAGAAAACGATAACATCAGCAGCGGATAATCTCCATCTTCAAAGCGCCAATCCAGAAATAGCTTGAACTCCCAATAACGATACACCAAGATAAGCAAGTGCAGTCTGATCCAAAGACTGAACTAGCTCCAGATAATCTACTAACCCTGAATATCTGAAAAACCCAACTCTAGACTGCTCGTGTAGGAAATTATGAGCACCCAGAGTTTAGGAAAGGAACAATAAACTCCGGATCAGTCATGGGACTGGTGTGAGCAACAAAAACAGTTTATCTTTAAAACAAATAGCAGAGAATTTTAAAGTCAATTCGCAATGCTTTTGGAAAAATGAAACTACCATAAGACCTCCCACCACACACACAATGCAAACGCAGACTTGGAGGAGATTTCTTCTTATGATAGTCAAAGATGCTTACTACGCAAAATCAAATCATTTTGATATTATTATTAGTGCATAGTGTAGAAAACATTTCGAAAGTAGAATATAAATCTTAGCCAGCATAGGTACCATTATACTATGCCTACTATAGCTACCATATTAGATGGCAGGTTCTACAACTACTACCGTACACAGTTCGTATTGGAAGATGGATTTCCAACAAATGGTCAGGCTAAGGAACTTCCTATCCACGATGGGTACGTCCCTGGAATAGACGACCCGAGAACCTAACCGGATCTCTGCCAACACAAGGCCGGGTTACCTCTGCAAAAATAGGTAACTACTGACACGCGTATGCCATCCCCCGATCGTCACCGATCTTCCCGAGGATCCCCGATTTCCAACAAACCACAAAGTAATAAATTTGCAGCAACCACAGAGGTTAATTATCTGGGCTCCATACCATGATACCACCTTTATCCAGAAGGAATGACATACACTAAGGGGCGCTACTCCCTAGAACCTTGCTGCATCCTTCCTGTTTTGACCATTTCCGGGGTGTGAGGCTCGACGAAGTCTCGTCCACAAAGCTACGCTTTCTACAAAGCCATGCTTCGGGTCAAACAAATGATCAACCTATGATCACAAAGATATAAAATCAAACAAATGATCATATCACAAATGATCAAACACTGATCATCACACAGCAACACTCAGCATGCCACATTACCAAATTGGGATATATCGCTGATAAATTTCAACTACATAACCTCTGAGCTCGTACGTCTCAGAGAAGGGTGTTAAGCTAAGAGAATAAATTCTCCGCCACCAACAGAAATGTATTTGAAAGAAATCGGCTTTATATCTCAAAGTGTAATGTCAGACATGTATCCATATAAGTCTGTTCCGGGTTCGAACAGAACCGAAGGCACTTCTCACGAAGCCCTTGCAAATCCGGATAATTTCCAATCACGTCCAGACTTCCCATCACAAAAAGAGTGATATAAATCTCTATACCGGGAGCTACCCAGTGCAGAGACATTCGACAGGTTGTCCTTTCATTTTCGAAAATATCCGGTCTTCAACACCGGTCTTCAAATGCTATCCATATACGACGTATCACTATTCGGAATGGGTTATATGACACAGATGTCTTTTCCCGGCTAACCCGAATAGTGAGCGCAATATTTAAAACAAATGGATAATGGGATTTCAATTAAGTCACAAGTTAAACCCAAACTTTCTTTTCAAATGGTTTAACAAATTACCATTTTAATCTTTTTAAACAAAAAGATTCAATTCACAAAGTTCACTTAATTTCACAAAGATTCATTCATAGATTTTCCAAATCGATTTCCATTTTAGTTTAATTAACTCGTTAAATCTTTAAATCAAAGATTTAACTAATAGCTTTCAAAACAATTTCATTTCGAATGGGTTAAACAAAACATCAATTTAAATCTGTTAAAAAAAACAGATTTAATTCATAGCTTTCAAAAAGAATTCATTTATAACTTGGAAAAATCATTTTTCAATTTAATCTTGAAATTCCTTTACCTAAATTGGAATTTCATTTCTTATCTGAAAGCTTTTATTCTTTGAAAACAAACAGTTTTCATTTTGGAAATCTGATTCATTTATACAAGTTAAAATCCTTGGGTTAAATTCAAATTCCCAACTTATACTTTTAAAATGGTTTAAATTCATATAAACACATTTATATCATCTTTACTCCCTAGTTTCCAAATCATAGCTTAATTTCAAACTTGAATTCAAATTTAAATCTAATTATTTAAATTTTCAAAACTCGGTTAAGTTATTCAAAATAACTTTTATCTTTGAAATTCCATTTCAAAAGCTTTTTACTTTAAACCCAAATTCCTAATTTCAAAATCAATTGAAATTAAAATTTCAATTTCAAAAACATCAAATTTTAAATTATCTGTGACTTAACCGATTTCCACGTGAAATCCATATTTGTGTGTGTAAAGGTGTGGTCTAGGGGTTTTACACACAATAGTGCAACATCGTAGAATCATCACAGATTTGCAATCACATAATATCAATAAGCGGTATATCCCAATAGCACTTATCTATATACACGGGTTCACAGATAGAAAATATGAATGCATTGTAAATAAATAAATTACATTCATCACAGATCATACTGAAACAATTTATAGCACAAAGCATAGCATATCAGAAATATCAAACAGTTCAGAAATCAATAGGATTCAATCATCCATAAGTGAACTCAATAATTATCTGATTTATTTAAATCAGATGGGTCATAGACCATGGTAAATTAACTATAACTGATTCCAAATCATTTGATTCATTATCCTATAATCATTTATTAATTAAATAAATCAACCTTCAATTCTTTAAATAATTATCCTTTAATTATTTACCATTAAGCAATCATCTCATAAAATTAATTATCGATTACCAATTCATCTAATGATTTTCTTAGATTAATTAAAATAAATTAATTAAATTTAATAAATCAAAATATTCAAAATTAATTACAATAATTGATTAATCCTTAATTACTTTTATTAAGCAATTTCATTTAAACAATTTATAACTGATTATCTAAATTTATTTATCTAATCAATTATTATAATTAATCACCTTAATCAATACTTAAAAATCCTTAGTTAATTTTCTTCATTAACTAATAACATTTCTTAATCACTTTTCTTAAGAAAATTATCTTAGATTAAATCATCATTTATCATTTCTAATTATAAATAAATCCAAATCATTAATTAACTATTAATTATTCATTTCATTAACTTAAGTAGTTAACTTAATTGTTAGTTAACTTTATACTTAATTTAAATTAATTACTTAAACATTTCTAAGTTAATAAAATGACGTAATTAAAACTTATTAAATTTTTTATTTCCAAACTGGGCTTCAAACTACTTGAATTCATAGTTAAACTTTTATTTTAAACTTAATTTAACCTTTAATTTAAATTTTAAAACCAACAGTTTAAAATTGTTTACTGGAACAAGTTAAAATCTGGAAACAAAAACTACTCGAGTTTCCCCTCCTTTTGCTTCGAGTAAACCATGCATTTACTCGACCAAAACCAGGTCCTACTCGAGACATTCTCGAGTACTTTCTTCCCCAAACCCAGATGCACGGAAACGCTCGCATGCACGTGCACACGCGATGCCGCCTCTTCCGATCAACCACGACCATCTCCCCGTATCGGCGATCACTTCCACGTCCTATCCCAAACCCCAGATCATCATCCCAAACTCGAGATCGAAATCGAGTAAATTTCCAAACCTGGAAACGCGCGACCCCTCTCCCCTTCAAACCTGTCAACACCTTTCTCACGCCGCTCCGACCACCAGAGGACTTCCTCTTCCGGCCACAGCCTCGCCTACGACCAAGCCACCATCACCTAAAACCCCGTTCAACTCGATCCTCCCTAGAGACCGTACTGACCCAAACAAGTTTCACAATCAAAACTAGGTTAAAAAAATTCAAACCCAAATCCCACAACCCACACAGCTAAATTCTTTGATCCCCTATTTTTCCTAGGATCTCTGATCGATCGCCTTATCACAGAAACAACCCCGACCTTCCCGAAATCATAGAACCTCATATATGACCAAAAACTACAATTTTGTTCAACCCAAAACTGCCCATTCAATACTTAACTAAAAAATGTGATTTTAGTTTTAAAAATCCTATTTTTGTTTCAGAAATCTGTTTGCAAACTTGAATTGACAATTCGAGATGTTCGAAAATGTCACATATACTAACTTGGTACTGTTCTTGAGTTTTCCCAGAGCATATCTATTTTATTTATCATGTATTAAATTTTACAATCTACTTTATGCTTGCCTACACATGTCTTGTTTTTACACTTTGTTCTAACAATCAATGGTTTGAGAATTTATGATTTTTGAAGTAGCTCAGTCTCTTAAAATTTATAAACAGAGCAAATATCCCAATAAAGAAAATGGCCAGGCTTCATCTTATCAAAATTAAATGAAATGCATATATTTCATACAACAATATACCTGATATTCATCATACACTAGATTTAAAAACTTAGGTTACTTAAATTATGAAGTTACTCACAGGTAAAAGAAGTTTGGAAAAAAAAAACAAGTTGCTCACCTTGTTTTTGAAGAACAGAGGGTTGCTTTGTTAAGACAGGTTGTGAAAAATACAAGCTGAAACTCTCCTCTGTTCTGTTGAATTGCTTGATGATGTCGAATGTCTTACTTAAGTTTTAAATGAAGCTTCCTCACCACAGACCTGAACTTGCATGCTTGATTTGTTTAAAGCTTCCAGGTTGAAGACTTTTAAACTTTCTATTTTGATTTTTCATTTTCTGGTTTTCTTTTGTTTTAGATTAAAGTTTTGTTTGAGTTTTTATTTACAGCTTGAAGTGAAAAGATTTTGAGGTAGGAGGTGATGCATATATATAAAAGAGAAGAAGTGTACATACATAAAAATTTGTACAGAGTATATTATTTTATACAATAGGAAGCATGACTGATGATGTTCCCTTGTCTTCGGCTGACCATTATACATGATGATATAGCTTTGTACAAGGGGATTGTATTTGTTTATACAATATAGGCATGGGCTAGAGGCATGTTGCATTAAATGCTTTCATATATATTTGCTTTCCTCTTGCTTGTCTCGGCTGTACAAATGTTTACTTTGTTTCTTCTTATTACTTTCTTCTTTTATTTGTTTGAATGTGTATTTGTTTTTGTTGACAAATATTTTACTTACTTTGCTTAGTCTATTTTTGTTGGCTGAGAATTTGTTGTATTTGTTTGTACTTGTTAATTATTTGTTTTGCCTTGTTTGTTTGTATTTTACTTTGTTTATTTGTACAAAGATATTCTACTATCTTTGCTTTCGGCTGGGAAGATGATTTTTTTGGTATCTTAGAGGTGTCTTGCTTTACATATGTGAATGTATTTTATTAGCTTGAATACTTGTCTTTTATTTGTTTGATTTATTTTATTTCTTGTTTTGTTTACAACTTATACTTGTTGTCTTGTTTATATTTTTATTTCTTTTGTTTGTTTTTTTTTATTTATTTCTCATTTATTTTAACTTAAATTATCATCATCATTTATCTACACTTCAATCAAAAATATATCTATACATATTATTTCAAATTTATTATTATTTATCAACTCTAATATTTATCTTATGTGTTACTTTATATTGGATAAAAACTATATATATATTTATACCCTAAATATTTATTAAACCATCAATAATAAATTCAAAATTAATTATTATTATTATTATTTATATTTTAAACCATTTAAATTATTTATTTACAATTCAAACTCAAGTCAAATATATCTATATATTTATTATTCACAAATTCACTCATATTTGAATCGGGGAAACTCGCTCCAATATTCTAATTAAATTAACTAATTTTTTTCCAAAAATTCATTTAATTACTCAATTTAATTCAAAAATTCAATAAATTATTAATTTAAATAAATTTAAATTCCAGGGTCGTTACAAATTCCCCCCTTAAAAGAATTTCGTCCTCGAAATTCGCAGGCACGAAAACAATGAAGATAGATAGATTCGATCTCCTACAATGGTTCGTAGAGCCATCATCACATCGAAACTTCTCCTGGAGCTGATACGAAGCAATGAAAAGAATTTGGAAACGAATCAAAGAGATTGATAAGAAAGATTGTTTCCACTGTTGCAGGGTATTGACCATTTATAGTCGTACTCCCTTGTCCCCTATCTCGTCCTCTTCTTGCACTCATACTCACTATCAGTGGATAGTAAGAGAATTTACTGAGACGTTCAGACGGATATCTTAAGGATACACTCATTCTAGAGTTTACTTCACTCTATCTCTAATGAGTTACTTAACGTGTTATACTCCTGAGCTAAAGTTCAACCTTAGCTCTGATACCAAATGTAACGTCCTAGATTTTTGCGCTCGAAAATCGACATCCATACTTTACATCGTACTCGAATGCCGTAGATTCGACCGTTCAAATCCGAGTCGCCGGAGCTTATAACACAGTTAAGTAAATAACACAGCGGAAGAAATGAATAATACATTGATATACAATATCTGATACAACGGAGTGATACAAATGAATATCAATATACATCAGAGATATGATACAACAAATAGCAGCGGAAAAGAAAACGATAACATCAGCAGCGGATAATCTCCATCTTCAAAGCGCCAATCCAGAAATAGCTTGAACTCCCAATAACGATACACCAAGATAAGCAAGTGCAGTCTGATCCAAAGACTGAACTAGCTCCAGATAATCTACTAACCCTGAATATCTGAAAAACCCAACTCTAGACTGCTCGTGTAGGAAATTATGAGCACCCAGAGTTTAGGAAAGGAACAATAAACTCCGGATCAGTCATGAGACTGGTGTGAGCAACAAAAACAGTTTATCTTTAAAACAAATAGCAGAGAATTTAAAGTCAATTCGCAATGCTTTTGGAAAAATGAAACTACCATAAGACCTCCCACCACACACACAATGCAAACGCAGACTTGGAGGAGATTTCTTCTTATGATAGTCAAAGATGCTTACTACGCAAAATCAAATCATTTTGATATTATTATTAGTGCATAGTGTAGAAAACATTTCGAAAGTAGAATATAAATCTTAGCCAGCATAGGTACCATTATACTATGCCTACTATAGCTACCATATTAGATGGCAGGTTCTACAACTAATACCGTACACAGTTCGTATTGGAAGATGGATTTCCAACAAATGGTCAGGCTAAGGAACTTCCTATCCACGATGGGTACGTCCCTGGAATAGACGACCCGAGAACCTAACCGGATCTCTGCCAACACAAGGCCGGGTTACCTCTGCAAAAATAGGTAACTACTGACACGCGTATGCCATCCCCCGATCGTCACCGATCTTCCCGAGGATCCCCAATTTCCAACAAACCACAAAGTAATAAATTTGCAGCAACCACAGAGGTTAAGTATCTGGGCTCCATACCATGATACCACCTTTATCCAGAAGGAATGACATACACTAAGGGGCGCTACTCCCTAGAACCTTGCTGCATCCTTCCTGTTTTGACCATTTTCGGGGTGTGAGGCTCGACGAAGTCTCGTCCACAAAGCTACGCTTTCTACAAAGCCATGCTTCGGGTCAAACAAATGATCAACCTATGATCATAAAGATATAAAATCAAACAAATGATCATATCACAAATGATCAAACACTGATCATCACACAGCAACACTCAGCATGCCACATTACCAAATTGGGATATATCGCTGATAAATTTCAACTACATAACCTCTGAGCTCGTACGTCTCAGAGAAGGGTGTTAAGCTAAGAGAATAAATTCTCCGCCACCAACAGAAATGTATTTGAAAGAAATCGGCTTTATATCTCAAAGTGTAATGTCAGACATGTATCCATATAAGTCTGTTCCGGGTTCGAACAGAACCGAAGGCACTTCTCACGAAGCCCTTGCAAATCCGGATAATTTCCAATCACGTCCAGACTTCCCATCACAAAAAGAGTGATATAAATCTCTATACCGGGAGCTACCCAGTGCAGAGACATTCGACAGGTTGTCCTTTCATTTTCGAAAATATCCGGTCTTCAACACCGGTCTTCAAATGCTATCCATATACGACGTATCACTATTCGGAATGGGTTATATGACACAGATGTCTTTTCCCGGCTAACCCGAATAGTGAGCCCAATATTTAAAACAAATGGATAATGGGATTTCAATTAAGTCACAAGTTAAACCCAAACTTTCTTTTCAAATGGTTTAACAAATTACCATTTTAATCTTTTTAAACAAAAAGATTCAATTCACAAAGTTCACTTAATTTCACAAAGATTCATTCATAGATTTTCCAAATCGATTTCCATTTCAGTTTAATTAACTCGTTAAATCTTTAAATCAAAGATTTAACTAATAGCTTTCAAAACAATTTCATTTCGAATGGGTTAAACAAAACATCAATTTAAATCTGTTAAAAAAAACAGATTTAATTCATAGCTTTCAAAAAGAATTCATTTATAACTTGGAAAAATCATTTTTCAATTTAATCTTGAAATTCCTTTACCTAAATTGGAATTTCATTTCTTATCTGAAAGCTTTTATTCTTTGAAAACAAACAGTTTTCATTTTGGAAATCTGATTCATTTATACAAGTTAAAATCCTTGGGTTAAATTCAAATTCCCAACTTATACTTTTAAAATGGTTTAAATTCATATAAACACATTTATATCATCTTTACTCCCTAGTTTCCAAATCATAGCTTAATTTCAAACTTGAATTCAAATTTAAATCTAATTATTTAAATTTTCAAAACTCGGTTAAGTTATTCAAAATAACTTTTATCTTTGAAATTCCATTTCAAAAGCTTTTTACTTTAAACCCAAATTCCTAATTTCAAAATCAATTGAAATTAAAATTTCAATTTCAAAAACATCAAATTTTAAATTATCTGTGACTTAACCGATTTCCACGTGAAATCCATATTTGTGTGTGTAAAGGTGTGGTCTAGGGGTTTTACACACAATAGTGCAACATCGTAGAATCATCACAGATTTGCAATCACATAATATCAATAAGCGGTATATCCCAATAGCACTTATCTATATACACGGGTTCACAGATAGAAAATATGAATGCATTGTAAATAAATAAATTACATTCATCACAGATCATACTGAAATAATTTATAGCACAAAGCATAGCATATCAGAAATATCAAACAGTTCAGAAATCAATAGGATTCAATCATCCATAAGTGAACTCAATAATTATCTGATTTATTTAAATCAGATGGGTCATAGACCATGGTAAATTAACTATAACTGATTCCAAATCATTTGATTCATTATCCTATAATCATTTATTAATTAAATAAATCAACCTTCAATTCTTTAAATAATTATCCTTTAATTATTTACCATTAAGCAATCATCTCATAAAATTAATTATCGATTACCAATTCATCTAATGATTTTCTTAGATTAATTAAACTAAATTAATTAAATTTAATAAATCAAAATATTCAAAATTAATTACAATAATTGATTAATCCTTAATTGCTTTTATTAAGCAATTTCATTTAAACAATTTATAACTGATTATCTAAATTTATTTATCTAATCAATTATTAAAATTAATCACCTTAATCAATACTTAAAAATCCTTAGTTAATTTTCTTCATTAACTAATAACATTTCTTAATCACTTTTCTTAAGAAAATTATCTTAGATTAAATCATCATTTATCATTTCTAATTATAAATAAATCCAAATCATTAATTAACTATTAATTATTCATTTCATTAACTTAAGTAGTTAACTTAATTGTTAGTTAACTTTATACTTAATTTAAATTAATTACTTAAACATTTCTAAGTTAATAAAATGACGTAATTAAAACTTATTAAATTTTTTATTTCCAAACTGGGCTTCAAACTACTTGAATTCATAGTTAAACTTTTATTTTAAACTTAATTTAACCTTTAATTTAAATTTTAAAACCAACAGTTTAAAATTGTTTACTGGAACAAGTTAAAATCTGGAAACAAAAACTACTCGAGTTTCCCCTCCTTTTGCTTCGAGTAAACCATGCATTTACTCGACCAAAACCAGGTCCTACTCGAGACATTCTCGAGTACTTTCTTCCCCAAACCCAGATGCACGGAAACGCTTGCATGCACGTGCACACGCGATGCCGCCTCTTCCGATCAACCACGACCATCTCCCCGTATCGGCGATCACTTCCACGTCCTATCCCAAACCCCAGATCATCATCCCAAACTCGAGATCGAAATCGAGTAAATTTCCAAACCTGGAAACGCGCGACCCCTCTCCCCTTCAAACCTGTCAACACCTTTCTCACGCCGCTCTGACCACCAGAGGACTTCCTCTTCCGGCCACAGCCTCGCCTACGACCAAGCCACCATCACCTAAAACCCCGTTCAACTCGATCCTCCCTAGAGACCGTACTGACCCAAACAAGTTTCACAATCAAAACTAGGTTAAAAAAATTCAAACCCAAATCCCACAACCCACACAGCTAAATTCTTTGATCCCCTATTTTTCCTAGGATCTCTGATCGATCGCCTTATCACAGAAACAACCCCGACCTTCCCGAAATCATAGAACCTCATATATGACCAAAAACTACAATTTTGTTCAACCCAAAACTGCCCATTCAATACTTAACTAAAAAATGTGATTTTAGTTTTAAAAATCCTATTTTTTTTTCAGAAATCTGTTTGCAAACTTGAATTGACAATTCGAGATGTTCGAAAATGTCACATATACTAACTTGGTACTGTTCTTGAGTTTTCCCAGAGCATATCTATTTTATTTATCATGTATTAAATTTTACAATCTACTTTATGCTTGCCTACACATGTCTTGTTTTTACACTTTGTTCTAACAATCAATGGTTTGAGAATTTATGATTTTTGAAGTAGCTCAGTCTCTTAAAATTTATAAACAGAGCAAATATCCCAATAAAGAAAATGGCCAGGCTTCATCTTATCAAAATTAAATGAAATGCATATATTTCATACAACAATATACCTGATATTCATCATACACTAGATTTAAAAACTTAGGTTACTTAAATTATGAAGTTACTCACAGGTAAAAGAAGTTTGGAAAAAAAAAACAAGTTGCTCACCTTGTTTTTGAAGAACAGAGGGTTGCTTTGTTGAGACAGGTTGTGAAAAATACAAGCTGAAACTCTCCTCTGTTCTGTTGAATTGCTTGATGATGTCGAATGTCTTACTTAAGTTTTAAATGAAGCTTCCTCACCACAGACCTGAACTTGCATGCTTGATTTGTTTAAAGCTTCCAGGTTGAAGACTTTTAAACTTTCTGTTTTGATTTTTCATTTTCTGGTTTTCTTTTGTTTTAGATTAAAGTTTTGTTTGAGTTTTTATTTACAGCTTGAAGTGAAAAGATTTTGAGGTAGGAGGTGATGCATATATATAAAAGAGAAGAAGTGTGCATACATAAAAATTTGTACAGAGTATATTATTTTATACAATAGGAAGCATGACTGATGATGTTCCCTTGTCTTCGGCTGACCATTATACATGATGATATAGTTTTGTACAAGGGGATTGTATTTGTTTATACAATATAGGCATGGGCTAGAGGCATGTTGCATTAAATGCTTTCATATATATTTGCTTTCCTCTTGCTTGTCTCGGCTGTACAAATGTTTACTTTGTTTCTTCTTATTACTTTCTTCTTTTATTTGTTTGAATGTGTATTTGTTTTTGTTGACAAATATTTTACTTACTTTGCTTAGTCTATTTTTGTTGGCTGAGAATTTGTTGTATTTGTTTGTACTTGTTAATTATTTGTTTTGCCTTGTTTGTTTGTATTTTACTTTGTTTATTTGTACAAAGATATTCTACTATCTTTGCTTTCGGCTGGGAAGATGATTTTTTTGGTATCTTAGAGGTGTCTTGCTTTACATATGTGAATGTATTTTATTAGCTTGAATACTTGTCTTTTATTTGTTTGATTTATTTTATTTCTTGTTTTGTTTACAACTTATACTTGTTGTCTTGTTTATATTTTTATTTCTTTTGTTTTTTTTTTATTTCTCATTTATTTTAACTTAAATTATCATCATCATTTATCTACACTTCAATCAAAAATATATCTATACATATTATTTCAAATTTATTATTATTTATCAACTCTAATATTTATCTTATGTGTTACTTTATATTGGATAAAAACTATATATATATTTATACCCCAAATATTTATTAAACCATCAATAATAAATTCAAAATTAATTATTATTATTATTATTTATATTTTAAACCATTTAAATTATTTATTTACAATTCAAACTCAAGTCAAATATATCTATATATTTATTATTCACAAATTCACTCATATTTGAATCGGGGAAACTCGCTCCAATATTCTAATTAAATTAACTAATTTTTTTCCAAAAATTCATTTAATTACTCAATTTAATTCAAAAATTCAATAAATTATTAATTTAAATAAATTTAAATTCCAGGGTCGTTACATAATATCTTTTAGTTCTAACTCGAGTGTTTTGTCATTTCAATTCGCTTGGGTCAGCCTGAGCATTTCAGGGTTGAAGACCTTATTTCTGGAGGACGAAGACAAAGATTTGTACTATTATTATTTATTATAATTATTCCACTGCATCATGTTGTTCCGCTGCATTTATTTATTTATTTTTCTTGTTTATGTAACTCTGATATTTGTGTTGTAAAGAATAATCAAATGTATTTATAAAGCAGCTTCATGAACTGTTATTTGATTATTATATTTTGTCATTCCGCTGCGAGATTCTGTATTTGTTTTATTTCTTTCTTTTTTTTTTATTTACCCCATAACAATCTGCCCTTTTAAATGGTTTGCATCTAATGTGTGTGTCTGCTTAAAACGTCCAAAAAGGTTGGTCGTTACAGTTGGTATCAGAGATTTGGTTTAGCGATAACCTTAGCTTTGTGAGGTCTGACTCATATTAAATAGGGTAGTAATACCCTAAAATGAGTCGTTGAGTGTATATATATGAGAGAGTGTTTTTATTAATGTTATAAAAGGTTTTTATATTATGTTAGTTTGTTCCGTTTTGTATTTATAAATTCTGGTCGGTACATAGGACGCTATGACATCGATAGGGATTTCTAAACACTTAATAGGGCAGACCGACACAATATTTGTTTTGAAATGTAGGTAAATGAAATAATTTTGCCTATTATATATTTTTGTATATAAAATAATAATTTTATAAACGATATATTTGGTTGTAATATATTTGTTGTTAGGTAGTGAAATTTATAAATATTGGTTGAAAATAAGATTGGTAAATAAAATAAATATAAATTGGGAAATTTAGAATAAAGTTCTGGGATTTTTGAAAATTTCTTTCGAAAGATTTTGGAATATAATGTTAATATTATTTAGAAGTACTTTCTGATGTAAATATTTCAGGATGATTTGAAAGAAATGTTTTCAAAGGAACTTTGGGAATGAAATAAGTTTGTACTCCCCTCTCTGTCGTTGGAAAATAATTTCGGTGATGAGTGCACGCATCATCGACGTTCATTTTCGAGTTTCAAAGTGGGAAGACTGTTGTAGTAATTTAACTGCACAATTGTTTTGATAAATTAATCTTAATTTTGAATCCCAAATATGATTTGATATATAAAAGGTATGACTATATATGTTATTAATTTAAAATAATTGAAATGACACCCGGTTGTTTAGTTCTTAAGTTTCTGTAAATTTTAAATTGAAATTATTGAAATGAATGGAATCTCGACTATATCAATAATCGGAAACTTCTAAAGTGAAATTAAGAAATTTGATGTTAAAATGATTGGTGAAATAGATAAGAAACTGGAATGTTGAAAACTGTAAAGAAAAGGGAATGAAGATAAGAAAATGTAACTACTGAACATTCTGTTAATAAATATAATAACTTGTGTAACTTTCTTTTGCATTCTAAAAGACATATATATAACTTACCAAATTATTAAAAGTTGAAATGTTAAAAAGAATATGTAATAGAATATTATACAAGTAAAACTTGGAAAAATGAAAGTGTTCAATGGAATTACTCTTATAAATAAGAATTCTAATGTTATAAATTGTAATAAACTGAAGTTAGTAGTTTGAAATGTTGCTAATCAAATGAAATAAAAGTGAATAATGTAAGAAAATGATTATAAACTTAGGTTATGTTTTAAGCTATTTATAATCAGATTTAATGGTAAAGATGAATACTGTAAGTAAATAATTATAAACTTGACTTAATATTGAAGCCGTTTATAATTAAAATGAGTACTATATAAATTGAATGATTATAACTTCTGAAACATTGAAATGACTTAGAAATAAATTTAATATCCTATAATACTATATATGAAGAATGAATGTGAAAAAGAGAAATAATTTATAAATGGTAAATTGAATTTTAAAGAAACTTACCTAATAATGTATAATCCAGTAATGGAAATAAAAATAATTTATTTAAGCAACGAATGTAAATAATAAAATGAAAGAAAATGGCATTGAATGAATAAAGGAGAAATAATTTTTTGTAAGTAATAACGACTGTAAATTAATGAAAATAAACATTATATGAATAAGAGAAAAAAATAGAGGAAAATAAAACTAAATTGTAAATGTGAAGTAAATTGAAATAAAAGGTATACAATACTTCAATAATGAATTCATTGATGATCCAAGTAATTGAAATGGATATAACTTATGTAAGTAAAGAACGTAAATTAAAGAAATAAGCCTTGCATGAATGAATGGAATTTAAATTTTTGTAAGTAATGAAGGAGAATTAAAGAAAAAACCATTGTATGAGAAAAAAATGAAAAAAATAAGAAAATATATATGAACAATAAATGATGTGAAAAGATAAATAGAGTAAACTTAAAATGTGTTGAATTATTGTTTGTTTAACTTATGGATTGGTTGGGAAAGGATATTTCTATTTTGTATAAAGATGTATAAATAATCTATAAAGCTTTATCTACGACTGTTGAGTGTATGGTTTACTTCATGGTTTGTTTGTTTGTAAAATGATTGTTGTTATGTTGTGATTGATTTGTTGTTATTGACTAAAACAACTTAAATATTTCTCTTTTATAAAATTATTAACTCTTTTGGACTATGTAAGTGAAATACAGGTTATGGAAGCAATTGCTACTGCTTTTGGTTTCATAAAAATAAGCGTTATTTGCTTGACAAATAGATTAGTTCTCGGATTACGGTTTTCTAGCGATATTATATTGTTTTTCCCGTGGTTTGGGATATATTATTTTGAAAAATATGACATATATTGTTATTGTTGATATTATTATTTCTCCCAGACCTCTCGTACAAAGAAGACTCTGCCGAAACTTTCTATGAATTTTGGACATAGAAATTTTTTGAAATGTTTTCCAAAATTTTGTTAACCCGAATATAAAGGATTTAAAGGTTATAAATTGATATATTTTATTTATATTATTTAACTGTGTAAATGAATTGTTTATAAATTTAATATTTTGAATAAGATATATTGATTACTTAATTCCTTCTTTTCCCTTCTTTTTCCTTTTCGAGGACGAAAAGTTTTGAGTGGGAGAGAGTGTAACGACCCGTTATTTTCGATAATTAAAAATAGTTGATTTAATAAGATTTTGTGATTTAATGTTGGAAGAAATAAAAATTTGTGATTTAATGAAAATAATATAACTGGAATAAAATGAAATAGTATTAATTTAAGGTAATTAATAATTGCTTTAAAATGTAATCCAATAAATTAAAAGGATTAAAAAGGTCATAATTGGTTATAAATTGTAAATTTATTGTAATAATGAATGTATTAATTGATAATTGAATTAAAGGAATAATTGATAATTTAAGTGTTGTATTAATTAAATAATAAGCAATAAATTGTGATTGAATTTAATAAGTGTTGTGTAAATAACTATGACATTTGTGTGTAGATAAAAAACATACAAATGTGACTAAAAGTTAATGGTGACAATTATTATATGTTACCTATGTATTTAGTCTGTTAAATTAAAATTGGAAATCAATTGCAATTAATTCACTAAATTAAAATTGGAAATCAATTGCAATTAATTCACTTAATTAGTGCAGTTAATGTAGGGTAAATTGATAATTGTAGAATGTGGATTCAATAAGAGGTAACCAATGGAAATTTTATGCATAATATGGCAATTGATTGAATAAAAAGAATTGGAATCAAGTTTGCTTAGTTTATTGGAATTTAAATTATAATGAATGGATTTATTACAATTAAATGTAATTAAAGATTACTTTAATGGAAAGTAAGATGAAAGTGGTAAAATATTAATGTAATAAAATGTTTGGGAATGTTACTATATATGCAAGACAACAATTGATGTAATAAAAAGAGTGAAACAAAGATAAACTAATTTGTTTAGATTCTAAATTATAATATAATTGACAAAATTTCAACATAAGAGAAATATAGTAAATGATACAAATAAAAGGTGGAAATTAGAGAATATTAATGTAATAAAAAATAAAACAATGTTAATTATGGATGTAGAGTAATAATGGATTGAATTAAAGATCGAAACCAAATTAAATAAATTTATTGGAATTAAATTTTATTAATTGGATTTAATTACAGTTGAAATTGAATACTGTAATTAGAGTAATATTTAACACTGAATTGAAATGTAAATTTGTTGTAAACTATTGTAAATATCCATGTAATCAAAATTGATAAAAATTGTTAGTTTATAAATATTGGATTAAAAAGTGATTTAATTAATTTAATATTAATTTATTTAATTTATGGGGAAATAGCCATTTTGACCACTGACTCGGATTTCGACGAAACCGGTTTCATCGGATCCGTAACAATGAATTATTATAGGATTTCAATTTTCGTAGCAATCGGACTTGTCGTTTGATCATACGGACTCGAAACGCCTAGAAATCAATTCAATTGAAATCAATTTGAAATAAGCTAATTTTAAGCTAACTTCTTCATATGATGGAATTAGGACCTGAAACCTGTTCGATTGAGGTTAAAACTATCCAGAACATCTATTTTGATATATGGGATGACCCATTTTCGTTCCGGAGACAGAACGGGCTTTTCGGGTCGTTTATTGTTAAATTTATAAATCAATCTTGTCCGTTCATTTTCATTTCTGATCTGCTTATAAATAGCCTGCTATAAACCCTAGTTATTTCTTATTCCTCATTACAGTACGTACAGAAGTTTTTGTCGCTCCTTTTTCTCAATGGCTGAAAACCCTAAATTACCCAATTCAATTTCAAAATCTATTTTAAATATATTTAATCTATTAAACCTACTTAATATAATTTGAATTTATTTAACCTATATTTAATTTATTTAATACTTTTACATCTAATTAAATCTATATTTAACCTATTTAAATCATTTAAAAAAAATCTAATTAATCAAATTTAAATCTATTTAAACTAATTTTTACTAATTAAACTATTTTAAATCTATTTAAACTATTTTAAAACTATATAAACTATTTATAATTACCTAAACTATTTTCTAAAATTTAAGACTGTGTAAAGTTGAAGTATTTATATTTAAATCCTTGATGATGATACAACCTAAGTTGAAATTTGAAATTGATACCTTTTGTGAAATGACATATTTAAGTAAATATGATTGTGAAAGTGAATGTGATTTTTGAAAGTGAATATAATTTGAAATGATATGATTTGAAATTAAATATGATATTTTGATATAAATTGTAAATTAACTTTTTGAAATGTAAAAGAACCATCCAGTGCGAAATAAGCGTTTGATTGTTAAAGAGATCGGGATCAAATATTGTCATACTCTCTACCAATACCAAAAACCACTTTAACAACTGTGTATGTGGTGGAGATTCCAGAAATGAAGTAGGATGGTTTGGCGAACGATTTCTGTATGAGGTATGACGTGACCCTGACTCTCATGAGTCAGCTTAGATGTGACTAAAACAGAAGCTATACCGAGCCAAGTGAGGTCATTCCTCCTATCGGGCCCATTTCTTCGATACTATATTTTGACTTTGTGATTGATTTGGTGGCCACCACTTGATTTTGATTATGGGAGTGTGTCCGAGGTGGGCGGTAGTAGCTGTTATGCGTTACCGCCAATTCGGGAGTGCAATTGATATATCTACCTTGGCATTGCCTCGAGTGTCGTGTTCACATGCCCTAGAGCGCCTTCTACGAGTTTGTTTTGTACCATACCTATGGAGTGCCCTTTGATAGCCTCCAGTTTACAAAGGAGTTACGGTACTGTATAGACTATGGGAATATATAAAATGTGTTAAGGGGGCTATGGGTAATGCCTTAACGCTATTTTAATACTTTACCGTAGACATATTATAATAGCGTATTGTACTACATAGTAGATAGTTTAACGGATTCTTAGGAGATGGGAATCCCGAACATCTCTTAAGTTATTGCACTCACGTTAGACACTGGATAGGAGATGTCAAACCCCGTAAACATCTCTGAAGCCATTCCACGCATATTTATTTACCATTGATTTAACTTACATAATATCTTTTAGTTCTAACTCGAGTGTTTTGTCATTTCAATTCGCTCGGGTCAGCCTGGGCATTTCAGGGTTGAAGACCTTATTTCTGGAGGACGAAGACAAAGATTTGTACTATTATTATTTATTATAATTATTCCACTGCATCATGTTGTTCCGCTGCATTTATTTATTTATTTTTCTTGTTTATGTAACTCTGATATTTGTGTTGTAAAGAATAATCAAATGTATTTATAAAGCAGCTTCATGAACTGTTATTTGATTATTATATTTTGTCATTCCGCTGCGAGATTCTGTATTTGTTTTATTTCTTTCTCTTTTTCTTATTTACCCCATAACAATCTGCCCTTTTAAATGGTTTGCATCTAATGTGTGTGTCTGCTTAAAACGTCCAAAAAGGCTGGTCGTTACAGTTGGTATCAGAGCTTTGGTTTAGCGATAACCTTAGCTTTATGAGGTCTGACTCATATTAAATAGGGTAGTAATACCCTAAAATGAGTCGTTGAGTGTATATATATGAGAGAGTGTATTTATTAATGTTATAAAAGGTTTTTATATTGTGTTAGTTTGTTCCATTTTGTATTTATAAATTCTGGTCGGTACATAGGACGCTATGACATCGATAGGGATTTCTAAACACTTAATAGGGCAGACCGACACAATATTTGTTTTGAAATGTAGGTAAATGAAATAATTTTGCCTATTATATATTTTTGTATATAAAATAATAATTTTATAAACGATATATTTGGTTGTAATATATTTGTTGTTAGGTAGTGAAATTTATAAATATTGGTTGAAAATAAGATTGGTAAATAAAATAAATATAAATTGGGAAATTTAGAATTAAGTTCCGGGATTTTTGAAAATTTCTTTCGAAAGATTTTGGAATATAATGTTAATATTATTTAGAAGTACTTTCTGATGTAAATATTTCAGGATGATTTGAAAGAAATGTTTTCAAAGGAACTTTGGGAATGAAATAAGTTTGTACTCCCCTCTCTGTCGTTGGAAAATAATTTCGGTGATGAGTGCACGCATCATCGACGTTCATTTTCGAGTTTCAAAGTGGGAAGACTATTGTAGTAATTTAACTGCACAATTGTTTTGATAAATTAATCTTAATTTTGAATCCCAAATATGATTTGATATATAAAAGGTATGACTATATATGTTATTATTTTAAAATAATTGAAATGACACCCGGTTGTTTAGTTCTTAAGTTTCTGTAAATTTTAAATTGAAATTATTGAAATGAATGGAATCTCGACTATATCAATAATCGAAAACTTCTAAAGTGAAATTAAGAAATTTGATGTTAAAATGATTGGTGAAATAGATAAGAAACTGGAATGTTGAAAACTGTAAAGAAAAGGGAATGAAGATAAGAAAATGTAACTACTGAACATTCTGTTAATAAATATAATAACTTGTGTAACTTTCTTTTGCATTCTAAAAGACATATATATAACTTACCAAATTATTAAAAGTTGAAATGTTAAAAAGAATATGTAATAGAATATTATACAAGTAAAACTTGGAAAAATGAAAGTGTTCAATGGAATTACTCTTATAAATAAGAATTCTAATGTTATAAATTGTAATAAACTGAAGTTAGTAGTTTGAAATGTTGCTAATCAAATGAAATAAAAGTGAATAATGTAAGAAAATGATTATAAACTTAGGTTACGTTTTAAGCTATTTATAATCAGATTTAATGGTAAAGATGAATACTGTAAGTAAATAATTATAAACTTGACTTAATATTGAAGCCGTTTATAATTAAAATGAGTACTATATAAATTGAATGATTATAACTTCTGAAACATTGAAATGACTTAGAAATAAATTTAATATCCTATAATACTATATATGAAGAATGAATGTGAAAAAGAGAAATAATTTATAAATGGTAAATTGAATTTTAAAGAAACTTACCTAATAATGTATAATCCAATAATGGAAATAAAAATAATTTATTTAAGCAACGAATGTAAATAATAAAATGAAAGAAAATGGCATTGAATGAATAAAGGAGAAATAATCTTTTGTAAGTAATAACGACTGTAAATTAATGAAAATAAACATTATATGAATGAGAGAAAAAAAGAGAGGAAAATAAAACTAAATTGTAAATGTGAAGTAAATTGAAATAAAAGGTATACAATACTTCAATAATGAATTCATTGATGATCCAAGTAATTGAAATGGATATAACTTATGTAAGTAAAGAACGTAAATTAAAGAAATAAGCCTTGCATGAATGAATGAAATTTAAATTTTTGTAAGTAATGAAGGAGAATTAAAGAAAAAACCATTATATGAGAAAAAAATGAAAAAAATAAGAAAATATGAACAATAAATGATGTGAAAAGATAAATAGAGTAAACTTAAAATGTGTTGAATTATTGTTTGTTTAACTTATGGATTGGTTGGGAAAGGATACTTCTATTTTGTATAAAGATGTATAAATAATCTATAAAGCTTTATCTACGACTGTTGAGTGTATGGTTTACTTCATGGTTTGTTTGTTTGTAAAATGATTGTTGTTATGTTGTGATTGATTTGTTGTTATTGACTAAAACAACTTAAATATTTCTCTTTTATAAAATTATTAACTCTTTTGGACTATGTAAGTGAAATACAGGTTATGGAAGCAATTGCTACTGCTTTTGGTTTCATAAAAATAAGCGTTATTTGCTTGACAAATAGGTTAGTTCTCGGATTACGGTTTTCTAGCGATATTATATTGTTTTTCCCGTGGTTTGGGATATATTATTTTGAAAAATATGACATATATTGTTATTGTTGATATTATTATTTCTCCCAGACCTCTCGTACAAAGAAGACTCTGCCGAAACTTTCTATGAATTTTGGACATAGAAATTTTTTGAAATGTTTTCCAAAATTTTGTTAACCCGAATATAAAGGATTTAAAGGTTATAAATTGATATATTTTATTTATATTATTTAACTGTGTAAATGAATTGTTTATAAATTTAATATTTTGAATAAGATATATTGATTACTTAATTCCTTCTTTTTCCTTCTTTTTCCTTTTCGAGGACGAAAAGTTTTGAGTGGGGGAGAGTGTAACGACCCGTTATTTTCGATAATTAAAAATAGTTGATTTAATAAGATTTTGTGATTTAATGTTGGAAGAAATAAAAATTTGTGATTTAATAAAAATAATATAACTGGAATAAAATGAAATAGTATTAATTTAAGGTAATTAATAATTGCTTTAAAATGTAATCCAATAAATTA
Organism: Allium fistulosum; assembly: GCA_030737815.1. Taxonomy (NCBI): domain Eukaryota; kingdom Viridiplantae; phylum Streptophyta; class Magnoliopsida; order Asparagales; family Amaryllidaceae; genus Allium; species Allium fistulosum. The sequence continues at coordinate 644,146,242 of CM060901.1, forward strand.
AAAGGATTAAAAAGGTCATAATTGGTTATAAATTGTAAATTTATTGTAATAATGAATGTATTAATTGATAATTGAATTAAAGGAATAATTGATAATTTAAGTGTTGTATTAATTAAATAATAAGCAATAAATTGTGATTGAATTTAATAAGTGTTGTGTAAATAACTATGACATTTGTGTGTAGATAACAAACATACAAATGTGACTAAAAGTTAATGGTGACAATTATTATATGTTACCTATGTATTTAGCCTGTTAAATTAAAATTGGAAATCAATTGCAATTAATTCACTAAATTAAAATTGGAAATCAATTGCAATTAATTCACTTAATTAGTGCAGTTAATGTAGGGTAAATTGATAATTGTAGAATGTGGATTCAATAAGAGGTAACCAATGGAAATTTTATGCATAATATGGCAATTGATTGAATAAAAAGAATTGGAATCAAGTTTGCTTAGTTTATTGGAATTTAAATTATAATGAATGGATTTATTACAATTAAATGTAATTAAAGATTACTTTAATGGAAAGTAAGATGAAAGTGGTAAAATATTAATGTAATAAAATGATTGGGAATGTTACTATATTTGCAAGACAACAATTGATGTAATAAAAAGAGTGAAACAAAGATAAACTAATTTGTTTAGATTCTAAATTATAATATAATTGACAAAATTTCAACATAAGAGAAATATAGTAAATGATACAAATAAAAGGTGGAAATTAGAGAATATTAATGTAATAAAAAATAAAACAATGTTAATTATGGATGTAGAGTAATAATGGATTGAATTAAAGATCGAAACCAAATTAAATAAATTTATTGGAATTAAATTTTATTAATTGGATTTAATTACAGTTGAAATTGAATACTGTAATTAGAGTAATATTTAACACTGAATTGAAATGTAAATTTGTTGTAAACTATTGTAAATATCCATGTAATCAAAATTGATAAAAATTGTTAGTTTATAAATATTGGATTAAAAAGTGATTTAATTAATTTAATATTAATTTATTTAATTTATGGGAAAATAGCCATTTTGACCACTGACTCGGATTTCGACGAAACCGGTTTCATCGGATCCGTAACAGTGAATTATTATAGGATTTCAATTTTCGTAGCGATCGGACTTGTCGTTTGATCATACGGACTCGAAACGCTTAGAAATCAATTCAATTGAAATCAATTTGAAATAAGCTGATTTTAAGGTAACTTCTTCATATGATGGAATTAGGACCTGAAACCTGTTCGATTGAGGTTAAAACTATCCAGAACATCTATTTTGATATATGGGATGACCCATTTTCGTTCCGGAGACAGAACGGGCTTTTCGGGTCGTTTATTGTTAAATTTGTAAATCAATCTTGTCCGTTCATTTTCATTTCTGATCTGCTTATAAATAGCCTGCTATAAACCCTAGTTATTTCTTATTCCTCATTACAGTACGTACAAAAGTTTTTGTCGCTCCTTTTTCTCAATGGCTGAAAACCCTAAATTACCCAATTCAATTTCAATTCAAAATTCAACTTCAAAATCAAAATCAAACTCCTCCAAACTATATCAAATTATATATCGATTGGAAACTCTCAATGAGCGCAAGCTAAATCTGCAGTCTTTTTTTCGATTTGGATTTCTATGTAGCCTGAAATTCATGATTTATTCTCGGCCGTTCGTTGGGCTGCGATCGACTTTGACCGATCGTCAAATCGACGACATGGATTTGTGGAGATCGATGAGTGTAGTCCATCGGTGTGGTTCGTCTGGCGAGTTGACTGTTGGATTGGGCGCAATAATTCAACTAGGGTTTTATCTCAAGTGGTGGCTGATGTACGTGGTGACCTCGGGGGCGGTGCTCAGGTCGGAGGTCGATAGGCTTAGGCATGGTGGCGCATCATTTGGTAGTGGGGCGCGAGGTCGGGAGGGGCCGTACGCGGCTGTGGATGATCGGCGAATCGGCGGCTCATGCATTCCGGTGGGTTACTATGAGTTCTAGGGTTTGGGAGAGATTGAGCTGACGTGTTATGGGGTGATGTGTAAGTTATTATTGTTTTATTTATTTTAATTTTGAATCGTTTAACTTCTAACGATCATAACTTTTTCATACGAGCTCAGATTTGGATGCGGTTTGTTCCGCTGGGATCATTTCGAAATTCCGGACATTTTGATGCATGTTTGGACGAATTCTGAGACTGTTCAAATTTAGGCCCTATTTTGAATTTCAAATCGATTTGAAATTCAAAGGTGAGTGTTTTAACCCACTCACAACTTCTAAAATTCCTTATGTTAGTTAAATTAATTTATGATGTGATTAGAAATTTATTTATGGCTGTTTAGTATATTTAAATCGTCGTTCCAGTTAATTTGAATTTATTTTGAATTAAATTGTCGTTTAATTTATTATTGAATTTAAATCGCCAGTTGATTACTGTAAATGATAACCTGTTATTTGTTGTAATTTATTGGTCGAATTGGATAATGATTATGATGGATGTTTGATTGTTGATATTGGATGATTGGATGTTATGTTTGATTTATATATTGTTGTCACTTTACAAGTTCCTTATGGGTTGAAATGATACATACCCGAACGATCTATAGATTAGGGAAAAATCGTTATGGGTTGAAATGATTGACTCGAGCAATTTTATGGATGTTAATACTAATTCGGGATTGCGGTTTGAAATGATATATAACCGTAAAATCTTAAATTACAGATTGAAATGATAAATATCCGTATTACAGGACCCTAGGGTAGAGAATTATATACGGACACCGGATTGGTTAAATTAAATGATTTTTGAATCTTTAAATTTTGAGTTCAGTTAACTGGTATTTTGAAACAGAAATTGGTTTATACAAACTGAATTATTTTCGATAATCCAAGGGTTAAATGTTGAAATTGGAATTGGTTTAATGGATTGCTCATAGGATTTAAATTTGAATTTTTTTTAAAAGTTGAAGTGTCAAGTATAAATTAATTTATTGGAATTGATTTGAAATCTATTTAAACTAATTTAAGCTATTTTAATTAAATTAATTATTTTAATCAATTTAACTATTTTATTTATCTATTATAACCTATTTAATCCAATCTAATCTATTTTACCAAAAAAAATTAAACTAATTAATTTATTTAATCTATTTTAAATATATTTAATATAATTTAAATTTATTTAATCTATTTTAAATATATTTAATCTATTAAACCTACTTAATATAATTTGAATTTATTTAACCTATATTTAATTTATATAAATCATTTTACATCTAATTAAATCTATATTTAACCTATTTAAATCGTTTAAAAAATCTAATTAATCAATTTTAAATCTATTTAAACTAATTTTTACTAATTAAACTATTTTAAATCTATTTAAAATATTTTAAAAACTATATAAACTATTTATAATTACCTAAACTATTTTCTAAAATTTCAGACTGTGTGAAGTTGAAGTATTTATATTTAAATCCTTGATGATGATACAACCTAAGTTGAAATTGATACCTTTTGTGAAATGACATATTTAAGTAAATATGATTGTGAAAGTGAATGTGATTTTTGAAAGTGAATATAATTTGAAATGATATGATTTGAAATTAAATATGATATTTTGATATAAATTGTAAATTGACTTTTTGAAATGTAAAAGAACCATCCGGTGTGAAATAAGTGTTTGGTTGTTAAAGAGACCGGGATCAGATATTGTCATACTCTCTGCCAATACCAAAAACCACTTTAACAACTGTGTACGTGGTGGAGATTCCAGAAATGAAGTAGGATGGTTTGGCGAATGATTTCTGTATGAGGTATGATGTGACCCTGACTCCCATGAGTCAGCTTAGATGTGACTAATACAGGAGCTATACCGGGCCAAGTGAGGTCATTCCTCCTATCAGGCACATTTCTTCGATACTATATTTTGACTTTGTGATTGATTTGGTGGCCACCCCTTGATTTTGATTATGGGAGTGTGTCCGAGGTGGGCGGTAGTAGCTGCTATGCGTTACCACCGGTCCAGGAGTGCAATTGGTATATCTACCCTGGCATTGCCTCGAGTGCCGTGTTCACATGCCCTAGAGCGCCTTCTACGAGTTTCTTTTGTACCATACCTATGGAGTGCCCTCTGATAGCCTCCAGTTTACGGAGGAGTTACGGTACTGTATAGACTATGGGAATATATAAAATGTGTTAAGGGGGATATGGGTAATGCCTTAACGCTATTTTAATACTTTATTTTACTGTAGACATATTATAATAGCGCATTGTACTACATAGTAGATAGTTTAAAGGATCCTTAGGAGATGGGAATCCCAAACATCTCTTAAGTTATTGCACTCATGTTAGACACTGGATAGGAGATGTCAAACCCCGTAAACATCTCTGACGTCGTTCCACTCATATTTATTTACCGTTGATTTAACTTACATAAGATCTTTTAGTTCTGACTCGAGTGTTTTGTCTTTTCAACTCGCTCGGGTCAGCCTAAGCATTTCAGGGTTGAAGACCTTATTTCTGGAGGACGAAGATGAAGATTTGTACTATTATTATTTATTATAATTATTCCACTGCATCATGTTGTTCCGCTGCATTTATTTATTTATTCCTGTTTATGTAACTCTGATATTTGTGTTGTAAAGAATAATCAAATGTATTTATAAAACAGATTCATGAACTGTTATTTGATTATTATATTTTGTTATTCCACTGCGAGATTCTGTATTTGTTTTATTTCTTTCTCTTTTTCTTATTTATCCCATAACAATCTACCGTTTTGAATGGTTTGAGTCTGACGTGTGTGTCTGCTTAAAATGTCCAAAAAGGTTGGTCGTTACAGAACCGACTCAATCAATTCAAGTAAATTCGATCAATGAACAAGTCAAAAAATCACACAATCGTTCGATCAGAAATCAACGCAAGCACCAAACTAGCCGACAAATTCAAACCAAAATAGACGAACGAGATTATAGGGTTTTGATCCCTATAAATACCAAAATCATCATCGGCAAAAAATTCATTCGAGTTCGAGAAAAAATTCTGAAGAGCTTACTTAGAACAAACAAAAAACAAATCCAAAACTCGAATCAAGTTGAACATAATCAAAATCGAAAAGGGGAAAATCATGTACCAATTCAAAGCACAATTCGAATTCGACGTTGTAGCTGTAGTGAGAAAAATTGAGGAACAAAAGCATCACGGCAATCAATTTGACCTTCTAATTCAAGCGGCGGCTTCAATTAAATCAAAACCCTAATTTTAGAAGAAGGATAAAAGGAACGGCCGAAGATACTACACAAAAGAAAAGGGAACAATCTTCTTTAATTATTTATTTGGGCTGGTCTCTTTTTTATTTGGGCTTCAATTATTTATATAGGGTTTTGTTTAGTTTTTTAGTTTTTATTTTTTAATTTCCTTTTTAAAAGTGTGTAAATTTCTGGTTGTGTAACTAGGTACAAACTACATGGCGTAGTTTGAGAATTCGCAACTCAATGGCTGAGTTGTGTTAGGGTTTTGAGCTTAGAGTTAGGTTAATTGAGTTACCGAGTGTCGCGAGTTTATGTGTTTTTGTAAGCGTCTGATTACCTAATTTCTAGTAGAAATCTTGGGGGCAGCACGTAGGCAGTTTTTGCCGAAGCTGGGTAAAGCTGTGTGTGATCTTTTCTGCATTGCATTCTGTTTTTGTTTTTATTTCCGCATTAGTTTTTATTATCACCCTATTGACCCCTCCCCTCTAGGGTGAAAACGATCCTACAGCCATGATAACCGGTCGACCGCTCCTACCTAAGCGGTCGACCGGCACTAGGTAGTGGTCGACCGATCACCTTATTTTAGGAATGTATTTTTGTTTTCTGTTATTCGATTATTTAATTCCTTAATTAATATTTAACATTAAATTTTATTTATCGTTTTTATTTAACACCATGTTTAACTACCGTTAATTTTTGAATTTCAAACTTTAGCATTAATTATTTGTTTGAATTTGAATTCCATTAAAACTAGTTTGAATCTAAAAACTTCAAACATCAATAACTTTTTTGTTTGAGCTCCATTTTTCAAAACTTTATATATGAAAATTGATTAAAAAAATCACCACGAACGCAACGGCACAACTTTTATGGTCAAATTCTGACATTTACAAAATTTCCATTTTCAGTCTTATCTTAATTAATTAATTAATTTCTAAATAATTTTTACAAGATGTCACATTATCCTCCATTAAAAGGATTTCGTCCCTAAAATCCCTAAGAGGCAGCCAGTGTAGCATGCACTAAGCATCCATGTTATATAGCCAAGTTATCTACACAACCGTCTACTCAACCAAAAGAGCAATGTGAATATGTATGCAGATATACTATAGGTGAGTTCAATCCTAGCGTGTATGTAAGGTCGTGACATATAGGCATGTATGCAAACATCCCAGACATGCAATAAATTTTCTATATGAGTGCATAAATGATAGTAAAAAGTGTGGCAACCATTTCCTACCATCCAATCTAGCAACCACAATGCAACCAAAATCTAATTTTTGGAGTGAGAAAATTTACTAGTGAAAAGCTCAAGATGGGAAGTCCTCATTTTCTCTTTAGTTTCTCATGTGCTTTTTGTCGAATTATCTCCCCATTGTACTCGAACTAGCCTAATTTCTTTATTGCGAAGCTTCCTAGTTTCGTGCTCCACAATGCCTATGGTGACATGGGATACTATCAACTTTGAATCAAATCATTCAAATACCTATTTCACACTCACCTTTCAAGTTTTCAAAATCACCAAAATCTGAATTTGATCCTTTGATTCAACTCCATCTCATTTTTAACCCAAAAGAATACGTATAATAGGCTATATATACTGTTAGAATTACAGATCCGAGAAGAGATTTATGGTTAAGGGAATATAGATTTATAGTATTAAAATTTACCTTTTTATTTAATTATTATGCCTAAATAAGATCTAATGAGTTGTAGGCTTAAATTGAACATATAAGGACAATGCCTATATACTTTGTAATTTAGGAATATTATTTACACATAGATCTGGAAGTCATTCCCAAAGTTATTAAAAGTTGAATGTTGTTAAGGATGTAGAATTTATTCCAGATCTATAACTGGGTTGTAAAAATGTTAGTATAATTTGGATTATCCTAATTTTATTGGAATGTGAATTTCCACATTTTAATTTTTTAGAAGTATTATCTGTGTAACCTCCATAAATTATCTAATTTGTTAAATACATAGAAAGTGCAATGTTTGAATTAACAAGGAATATACACAAAATGGAAAGAGATGTGTAAAGTATGGATATCTCGTAGTTTGCATTGTCTATTTCAATAAAAAGGAAAGGAATGATTCCTTGTAATTTCAAACGAAGAAAATCTCCCACTTCAGATTAATTTATGAAAAGTTGTAACGGGATCCTTTTTAAAGGATAATTCTAGTGGATCAAAATATGGAAAAGAATATTCTAGTTTGGGATTAATAGCTAGAGACATAAATAGAAATATATAAACACATATAACCGCACTCAACGTTTAAAAATAAAATAAAAATTTAGTACAATGTAATACACGTCGATATTCACATTACATATAATTAAAACATTAAAATGAATCGCATAATTAATAATAAGAATGGGAAATGAAGATGGAAAAGATTGTAACTCCGAAATTGGTAGGGCAATAAATAAGAAGTTACAAAATTTAATAAGGATATAAATGGATCAATGGGAGTGGCTAAGGATATTATTAGGTAAATTTTGGAGAAATAAGTAAGACATAATAGGTACTGATAAGGCGATAGGATGTTCAAGGAATACCGTTGATTTTGAGGTAATATGTGACGCCCCACCTCTATACCCACGCTAACCAAGAACACTACGATGTAGTGCTGTCAATTAGCACGGAGAATAAGGCTGTGGAGGAGCGACCATCCATGTAACTTCTTTGTGCGAGCACCGATACGTCAGATAGAATAGAATGCATATCTTTTAAGGAGGAAATCCGACATACCGATACAAACACAAAGCTATCACACGGTGGCTATATATAATCTTCGGAAACAAACATAGAAATAATCATAACATAAATCAGTCACAGACATCCATATCACAAAGGCGGAAGAAGATATGAATAAATATATAACACATGAAAGTGTACATCAGAGTAGTGGTCAGAAAGATCCACGATAATACAAAAGAATAGCATCACGTGCTATACAAAAGAATAGATACACAACATAGAGTCTATATCTCAAATGTGTACAACCAAAAACTACTAATCTAAGTAGTTAGCCAAAAGTCAGAATAATCCAGAAGAGAAGTCAAGCAGAAGCACCTGTAACATCTCGGTCTGACCCGAGTATTATTTATAAGAAAATAATAAACGGATCAGTCTAACTATAAATATCAGATGACATGATATAGGATAAGGGGTATGGCATAAACATATAATAACCATGATGGCATACTACTGTAAGTATGTAAATGATAATCAACAAGGGATCAATCAATGTCACAAGAATCTTCTCAAAGATCCAAACACATAAAAAGGTAATGACACACAAATTCACCAATACACAAAAACTGATATCATATCAGTGAAAACCACAAAAGTTGGTGAAGCACCAAATCCAGAAATCAACACACGAAATCCAGAACAAATCCCAGAAATCAACACACGAAATCCAGAAATCACTAAAAGGGGGAAGTCCGAGCACACGGACGAGAAGCTATCTCATGGAAGCTATCCATTTTATTTTCCGAACACACGGATGGCCCGAAGGCAAGTCCGAACACACGGACGAAGAGACATCGCTCAATCGCTAGTCTAAATCACAAGAATGATCGTCATGATCATAAGGAAGTGTCAATCACACTAAGCTAGTAAATATATGAGTTTAGCTTCATGTCCCATAACCACTTGCTTAACTTAAATATTTACGAACAAACTGTAGATCTTCACTAGGAAATTGTCACAAAAGGGTTCAATCGAACAAGTCCAAGAGCTAACCGACGAAGTGAACGCAAGCGTTTCATACCACTCGTTTTACTAAGTCGTTTAAGTCGATTTCTCGTTCGAGTGAAGTAAAGGCTTATATATATTAGTATATTGGAAATCGGTTTGAGAAAACGAACTTTTGATATTAAAAATAGTGTTGAAATCGATTTGATGAAAGAGTTTTGATATTTACTACTAGTATTAAAACCTTTATATCTTTAAAGTGACAAGTCATAAAACGATTGTTGGAACAATCTATCACAAAAATTCACATTCGGAGACGTGAATAAAATCCAACGAAATCAGCTCACAATGCATCAAAGTGGAAGTTCTGATGAATGCTTTTCAGATAAGATTGCCTACGCAGAGTAATAAGGATAAGGTCGGAGACGACCTACGACTTAACAAAGTCCTGCGACCTAAGTGGGATGCGACTTAGTGGGGCATAGGTCGGAGACGACCTACGACTTAAGGTCAAGCGACCTAGTGAAATAGCAGTGGAAATATTAGGTCGGAGGCGACCTACGACTTAAGGTTTTAACTCGCGAACGACTTAGTACTTGCTTATCTCGCGAACGACTTACGACTTAAGAGGGTGTACGACCCAACGACTTAAAGTCGATACGACTTAACGACTTAAGCTCAAATACGAGCTACGAGCTAAGGTCTATACGACCTATCGACTTATCTCAGTACGACCTAAGCCAGGACGAGATAGCAGAAGGCAACGACTTAACTCTTAACTCGGGGACGACCTAAGATGTTAACTCGTGGACGACTTAAGGGGTTAACTCGTGGACAACCTATGGCTTAACTCGTGAACGACTTAGCACAGGCGAACAGAAATACAAAGGCGGTGACTTTTCAACGCGCGCGACTTAAGCCCTTAACTCGCGAACGACTTAGCACACCTAGAACGACTTAAGGCCTGGAACGACTTATGCTCCGTGTGACTTTTCAAAGCGAACGACTTACGACTTAGGCTTAACTCGTGGACGACTTAGCGATGGCCAGAAACGACTTAAGGCCAGAAACTCACCAAAACGCCAAAATTTGTAGTTTTTCGCCAATCCAATCCAAACCAAATGCAAACAAACATGCTAAAGTGATGAGGGATCATCCCCAACAACCCAATGACAGTTATAGGCGAGATGTGAGATTAAAAATCTCACCTTTTCCACGAAATTGATGAAGATGAAGATTGAAAGCAAGGAGAAGCAATCCAAAGCTTGAATCCACAATCTTCTACTTGAATTTGATGTTGAATCTAGGATTAGCAATAGAATTTGAGTTGGGAGTTTTAATTTCTCTTTCCCACCACCATTTTTGACAAAGCTTGAAGTGTTTGAACAAATGAGAAAGAGGGTTGGGCTGAACTAAAGGGGTGCAGTCCAAACCAAAGTCAAAGGCGGGATAAAGTGCCGAAAAGTTCACTATCTCCAAACATATCGAAGTTTACACTTAAAAAGATCGCAAACGTCATTTTGAACTCAATGGAAGTGGTCTCGAGTCCTAATTTGACCGTATGCAAAAAGTAGCTTTTCGGACTAACATCCGACTAACGATAAAATATTTAAATAAAATATCGATAGATATGCGGGTTGTTACATAATAGCTTCAATCGATATTTATGTTCTATTATATTTTCCATTTCCCTGTAAACTTAGATTGATCGATCTCTAATATACTTATGTTTATTACAGGTTACCAAAATTAACGATCCATGTCCTAATGGAATTGGGTTTCGATTTAATCAAAATGTAAGAACCCGCCATGAAACGGGCTTAATTTTTGACCTAGAAAAGGCCAATCTAATCTTAGATCCATTCTAAAGCTGATTGTTGGTTGGTAAAATTGATATAAAGAACAATACACAGAGCTATCAATCTAAAAATACTCACAGCGGAAGGATAAAATATAACATCATAAACAATGCTCATTTTATAAAAAATTCAAGTGTCGGAAAAATACAATATAATACCATGTAACAATGCCAAATATCTGCAAAGCAACATCTTAAAATACATCATTATGTCCAAATGGGTACATCAGAAATATAAAAACAACATAAGTAGATTGATAAATAACTGCCACAAGTCTCCGTCTCCGCTACCATCTCAGAAATTTGCATCATCTTCTTTAACCTATGTTATGATAAGGACAGAGTCAAAACAACAATGTTTGGTGAATAAATCTTGAGCCTTTTTATAATAATACTTGGGCAGTATAATTTAAATAAGATGTCTTACGCATTCTAACTACATTCTATGTAGATTTCTCTAATCGTAAGTCCTAAGGCTTTTCAAGTCCAATTCTATAACCTATGATACACTACACCAGAAAAGACTTTTGGTAGCGTTGAAAAAACGCTACCATAACTTATGGTAGCGTTTTAGAGAACGCTGCTATACGACATGCAACTAAAAGTCTAAAACTTTTTGTTGCGTTGTAGTAAACGCTACCAAAAGTCACTTTTAAATGCACTATAGGTATTTTCTGTAGGATTTAAAAAACACTACCAAAAGTCACTTTTAAATGCAGCTATAGGTTTTTTCTGTAGGGTTAAAAAAACGCTACCATAAGTCTTCATTTTTTGGTTGCATTTTTTGTTTATATGCATTTTTTGATTTTCAGTAGCGTTTTTAAAATGCAACTGTATAATTTTTATATTAGTTTACATTTGTTTCTGTAGCATTTCTAAAACTACTAAAAGTTATTGGTTGTTTGGTAGCATATTTTAAATGCTACTATTTACGGTTGATGGTTTATACCATTTCCAGCAATCGCTTATATACTATTCATATTAAAACGAACGATCAATCGCATAATTTTCATATATTAAAACAAACAATTAAATCACATAATTAGCATACAAACAATCAATCATATGATCATCATATTCAAATAATTGCAAAAACATGCTAATCTCACAATCAAATATAATATCCATAATCAATTCGATAGTAGTTTTTCAAAAAAATAAGTCGCATACTACAAGCATTCACAGACAAGTTTCCACAAATGGTACTAACAAAATACGACAACATATATAACAATTAAATTCATGTTCGTTTCTTGATTAACAATAGTTCTTTGTTGTCGAACCGAACTACCTTGCAACATCATCAACAGCCTGAACCATCCATCAACCTCCTCCATAACCACTGTCTCTCTGCTACACCAAACACTCACCAAAAATCACTCTCAACACAACCAGCCTCTGCCTTGAAATTACTCACACCAACCTTCTAACCCTACAACCACAAACAAAGTCCAAACCCCTCTGCCTTCATCACACAATTCACCCCCAACAACCTCTACATCACCTTAAACCTGCTTCTCCAATCGGAACCCACTCCGGCCTCCATTAACAACTAACTACCCCAACTGTTTATCCTCATTCAATCCACCCTGCATCAACCACTCTTTCATTTTCATTTCAAACCACCGACTTCATCCTCTATAATCCACAACTACTCCATAACAGCCTACAAAACACCAAGCTTCACAACAAACCAACCTTTCCCTGTTCTTTCAACAGCAATTCCCCCTTACCATCCAAAACTTCTTCTATTCATCATCCACCAGACTCTATCAAACTCCAACAGACCTCTCCCACTCCTCCCCTCATATCACAACTCCTTCCACTGCCTTGACCATCTTCAACACAACACACCTTTCATTCCATTCCTTTCACCACCAAACACTACAATCACCTTCACAGCCAACATTCACCAGAAAAAAAAACAAAAAAAAACCTGTTGCCCTTAAACTCATTGCCTCTACCACACCCAGCTACAACCTTTGCTTCAGTACAACCCTGCACTCCCCTCTGCCTTGTGCTGCTGCTCCTTTTACTTATGAAAATGATTTCTAAATTTTCATGATTTTGTGTGACCTTTTTTTTCCTGCATACTCAATCTCCTCCCTTAAGACTACCCTTTACTTAGTTCCTTAGTTTCTCACTTCATAACAACCTCTTCCTCCAAACTCATGAAAATTATTAAGGAATCTCAAATCTCACCCAACTCACAATTTACATAAGTAAAAGGAGTAGCAGGTAGGCCAAATTATTAAGGAAATTCGTATGTTGTGTACAATAGCATGTGCTGTTGTATACAATAGCAGCAGCACATGGCTGCTCCATAGTGTAGGGGCAATGCCACCTTTACTGCATAGTGGAGCGTACGTTTAGAGTGCTTTGTAAACTTTGTTAATGCTCATCAAACTTTGTTAATTATTATTATTATTATTATCATAAACATAGCTAATTTTTATAAACTTTGTTAATGCTCATCAAACTTTGTCAATGCTGGCCATGTAATATATGTGAAATGAGAAGAAGTGCCTGGCAATGGGTTGGAGGTAGCAAAACTTCTACGATTGCGGAATGGGATTTGATCTGTGGCCATAAGTTTAAAGCTGGTGTTCCTGCTTCCTTGTTCTTCATCGGCTCACTCTTCGGTAGTCCATTTTTTATGTTTGGCAGATTCTGTTCATACACTAAAACTTGTTTAACATACTGGAATGATTAATATACACCATAAATTACCGATCCTACGTCAATTTTACTTACAAAATTATCCCTAGCTTCATCTTCCTTTGCATTCTCCTTTTCAAACTTTTAATCCATTCATGCAAAAATCTGAAAAATTAGAATAAAATCAAACCAAAATTAAACAAAGTTGCTCTATATTTAATTATTTTTATCTCAAGTGTATTCATTTTCATAAAAAAATGCTTCTAATTTTCCATAGATAGGTTGAATTAATTTGAATCCGAAAGAGTCAGATGTGAAAGTATAGTAGATGATATGCATGACTTCTTGATTAGGAAACTATCAATCTTGTTCATCAAAATGTTATGATTTGGTTTATGTTTTTGTTTTCCGGATTTTGGGTTGGTGTATTATGAAATAACATGTTATCACCATCACTAAGAAGCATAGTTTTACCATATATTTTCTAATAAAATAAGCAGTAAAATTTTACTTTTTCTTTAGAAAAGAAATGCACAATTCTAACACATAAATTTCTGTTCAACAATACAAGGAAAACTAGCAAATGCATACCTGGGACGCAAGAAAACAATCCTGATATCTTGTTTAACTTCTGCAACTTCTTTTCTAACTTCACTTTCCCCCAACATCTGGATATATTCATTTCTCCGATTTTCAAACGGATTCTCTCGAGCAGGTGTCGGAATCTGCTGCTTGGTCCTCTCATCAGAAGTCGTGGGTCGACAATGGAGAGGGCAAGTCGGTCAATAATGATATATAATCACATAAAGATATATAACCTCGGTAGTCACCAGTACGACATAGGTCACAGGTCTTTGGCTATTGCACAATCTGATGTGGGATTATCTTCTGTATTAGTCTGATCTCTCAAACAATCATTCATAACATATAAAATATAATTCATTAGCAGAACCAAAATTAAACGAATAAGATAAAAGGATAGCTAATCTGTTTAACCTATTAGATTCTGTAGGCACTGCTTTGTATTCCATAGGTAGAACTTGTCTTGCTGGAATAAGAAATTTGTCCTATCATACAAAATATAAATCTCCATCTAATTCACTACCGAGGAATTCATTTGGATCATTAGATGTGGTCTGAGAAACAATTTTTTTCTACCATATGAATTTCTGTAGTTAGCAGCCAACACCAAACAAGTAAACTATTTTACCATAAACTTAAGCATCAACTCTTAATTTAATCAAACTGTGTTGCATCATTTGACTAATTAATTATCTTTACAAATTATGAAGTCAACCATACACACTTGAATGGGATTGTAGAGTTATAAAGTTTATACTTTGGAATAATATTTCATTAATTAAGTTTGGCTCCTATATAAAGGAACTAGCTGATACATACACATTTTCACCACAGAACTGGTTCCCATTCACTTCAAAGTTCAAACTATCCTGCCATTTGTACTCTATGCTACTAATACCTAAATAAATATAAGTTAACTGTAACATATATGGTTGATCTACAAATGAATACGGTACTACAAATAGCTTTGGATGCCTATGTTTTACATCAACTCATGAGATAATGCTATACTGAACAATAAAGCAAAATATCAAAAAGCAAAGAATACTCAGTACTGTCGGTATTGACTGATTTAACAAGTACCATGTAATTTATTTCCAAGGCACAAATTTTATTACCAAGGCTTGTTACTCAGAAGCAACTTGTTAAACCATGTAAATTAATTTGCAAGGCTTGTTACTCAGCACTGTCGGCATTGAAAGTATGTAGAATTCACAAGTACCATAACATAAATTTGAAACAACACGCTTTCGATCGATATTGACAAAAATAGGCTATCGACTTCCAAAGTCATCAACCAATCTTTTTTGAATTTGTTTATGTGAGGAAAACTGACTGGAAGAAGTATTGTATTTGTATATTTATCAAAACTGTACACACAATGTACACTGATTTACAATGTATTTATAGGCATGATTCACTTGTTATATGGGCCGAATACATGCCGAGTACATAAACCATATCCGCTTCAGTATATTACATACCGGTTCACTTGTTTGATGTTATTCATTTGTTATCTCTAGTTTAATCTTATTTTCAAATAGCAGTAATAAGATTTGTTAATCAAAGATATATATTTGTTAAACAAAGATATATGATATTATGAAAAAGGGAAAAGAAGTGAGATGGAACATCACCATTGATCTTCTTTCTGCCATTTCTTGGAAGTACCTTGAGTCCCAAAGAGAAGTATCGCAGTTACTCAGAGAAGACTTTATGCTACTACAACTTGCTCCATCTTGAGATAATCTGATTCGTTGATCTCGAACTCACTCTCACTAGAGCTGCATGCATCTTAATGTCATATTTGCTTGCTTTTTTACATTGTGTCCTCTTACTAGTGCCGGTAGCTTCACCAGTCCTTTCAATGCTCTCGGTGCTCGCTTCGCCTGTTGATTAGGGAAAGAAACACATATACATAAATTTAAAGATTCAAAAATATCCAGTTTAAATTTTCCGTTCATCCAAGAAGAAAGCCAATGTCTCTGCATAATTCTCTTCACAACTTTTCTACACTCTGAACTTTTTACAGATTCTTATCTTGTGAAATAGAACACCTTTTTAAGTTTTTTTTTCTTCTTTTTATTGATTTGGATATCTCGATTTTCAAAAAAAAAATCACGTTCTCTCTCGTATTTAATTCCTGATGGGATTTTTCTATAGTTTCCAATCAGTCTCCTATTTAATGTTTTCATAAAACTTTTCATGCCTACTATGCTATTCGTTTCTACTCCCTTTTCCTATTTTATCTTACATTAGTTTTACCATTTTCATCTCGTAACTCCAGCATATTTTCATAGTGGACCCTTCAGAAGTTGTGAACCATCCTTTTGACTTGTTTTCATTGCAGTATATCAGTTGTAGCTCGGTCCTGCCATGTATTTGTGTACCGTTTACATCTGAAAAATTATGATCATGCACACTTTTTCTTGGCTCTTCACTTGCTGAGACGTGTGGGAACTAATGTCAAAAGTTTACATGGTAAAAAAGGAGGTAGTGTCAAAGTTATAGTCTGAAAGATATAAAAAAGTAAAGCGGAATCAACACTGACACAATCAGCATACCTCCATATTAAATGAACTGTAAGAATTGATCTCTAGCAAAATAGGATTTGTTATCAGACTGAAAGTTGTAGCATCAATATTTCTCAAATCTCCTCCAAACATAAGTGGAGACTTTGCCATCGCCCAGAGAGTAATCTGTTTATGCACAGATACGTACTATATATTTGAACTATCTGTAAAATGGGAACATGAGACTAATAATAACAAAATGGTCATCCTCACCTGAGTTTTTTGTTCATCAAGTGTAAGGCTCCATTTTCTATATAGTCCATGTGAAACACCTGTAGTGAGCATAAGTCTATATTATTGGTGATTCTATACCATGTGTGTGTATTATATACCGAAATCAACATCCCAATCAACATATTGCTGGTATAAAGACCTTAGAAAAGCCTTTCCTGCTCCTATATCAGTGTTAACACTCATGAATCCTTTCAACCATCCACATGTCATGTCCCGCATTCTGATCTCTGCTGCATTATATACATGGTTCCCCTCTCTATAAGCAGCTACCTACATACATTTTGATGGAAAATAATGCATTTTATTTTATCTATGTGGTACATAATTATAAGGAGTTGTATATAAAACATTATTGTAGACACATCTAGGATAGGTGTCTTGGCATTGACTGCTTGAGCACTAATTCCTCTCATTAGATGAATTCCGAATTTCAAACCCATGGCATGCACCTTATCTGCAATCACTTTAAAGCCAGCACCATTTATAGAAGATGGCCATACCCGACCACATTGATCAATGTTACCATATCCTAAAGAGTCTAAGTTCACACCCTCCACATTTTTTCGGTACCATAAGAAGTCCACCACCACATACTACATATATGGAAAAAAAGGTTGAGTAATATTGAATGATAACCAAAATCCATATATTTGTATAGGAATCTAACCTCGTATCCGAAAACATGAAACTTATCAGATACGATTTTAGCATTATCAAGAAATTCTTGTTCATCAATTATCCATGAAAAGGAATCACAGGAATTCCATCCTCTAGGAGGAAAATCAGACAAACTCGCTTCTGTGTTTCCTATACAACTATAACCCAAAAATTAAACCAATTCTACTAAATACACTATTATCGATAGACATCTAACATAATCCAAACTGATTTCAATTTTGCAAATTCTGTTCAGTTGCACCATAAAAGGCTAGGATCAAATAAATACAGCGATTATAAATTTGTAACAAACCTACAAGTAAATTTTTATTGTAAGCATAAAAATTATAGCATTAAAATTGTAATAAGCGGGTATAATAGTGTGAATTGTAAGGATAATTACCAGAAGATTGACATAGTGGAGAAGAAGAAAACCAAACTCTAAGTTCTCATTACTTTTAATTAAATTTGGATATAATTTGGGCGAAAATAACTTAGATAGCGAGTATATATATAAAGGAATGATAAAATTACACTATTTAACTCTTTTTCCAAGGTTATCAGTAAGCAAAGCTGAAAGAGACAAAGTTATAACCAGAGAAGGGCATGATAAGTGTGCAATTGCTGTAATACCGACAAAGATATATATAAATTATAAATCCGAGATGGTTGTGGATATTCGTCTCCTTCTTGGATTCAGATTGAAATATGAAAGATAAGTTACTCCTACATGGTTGATCGATTTAGGGCTTGCGGAGGAGTTGATTGATTTAGGGCTTGCGGAGAGGAGATCGACTTAGAGTTTTGTAGAAACGGGAGCAGGTGGACGGAGGAGTGAATCAATGAAGTAGAGAGTAGTAGATTAATGGAGGGGAGTAGTGCGACGATGGAGGAAACGTGAGGCGAGACAAAATTTTATGAAGTGAAGAGGGAAAAAAGAAGCGAATTTGGGAAAGAGGGGAAAAAAATGATGAAAGTTTTATTGGCGGGAAAGGGCGCAAAATTTTGGCAGCGTTAAAAGCTAAAATACGTATATAAAATATAAGTGTGGAATGACAATGGTTGCACTTACATTTCAACGCTACTAATAAGTGCAACTAAAGGCAAATTTTCTTGTAGTGATATTTCCAATCCAACTCAATAACCCATCTTCAACTGTAGGCCAAAGGCCATTCCCAGTCCTACGTATCAACCGTCAACAATGTCCTAATAATGTAAGATATAGTACCCAAGTCACTCATTAATCTTTTTAGTGGGAACTAGGCAGACTCTAACCATTTAGTACCTACATTTTAGGCAAGTCGTTGTCACTTGATATATCCCAAGGCGGACTCTTCTCCGATACTATCTAGCTGACATCGTGTGAAATCTCATCAACTCGCTTAATACTTCTTCATGGAGAGGCGGACCCTATAATTTCTACTTAATACCTCAAACCTAAAGTGGACCCTTCCCGAGATATCCACTACCATTCCTAACTGCTAACCCTGACCATTTAATACTTCCTAAATAAAGAGGAGGTAGGCCCTACGTATTATGATCCGTAACCAAAACTGTGACGTTTCACATTAGTCTGACTATTCGTAGGTCTTGGTAGCTAGATTAACTGGGCTGATTTATCTTATAGAATTTGGGACTAACCTTGCATCCTCCATGGGCACTTATTATAGGTGATGTCTCACATCAGCCCCAAAGTCACACTATTTGTAGCGGATTAGCTGGGAAGACTTCTATATGCTTTTGACTGACCTCGCATCTATATAACATAGTCACAATTTCTATACACCTAACATACTACCATACACCTCACCACATTCCCTACTAAGGTCTTATGAGGAAAACCCTTATTTCGCCATAACTATCAATTACATTCCTAAAGGGGTATTTAATACTAATTAATAACCTATTTACTATGCAATTAATATGCTATTAATTATATGTTATTTATATGCTAATATATATATATATAGTAGGATTTTTGCAAAATATTTGCAAAAATAATAAATACGCACTTATACTTATACCTATCCCCATTGAATAGTGTATTAAGTTACTTGGGTACTATCTCTTATGTTGTTAGGACATTGTTGTCGGTAGATGGGTGAGACTGGGAGTGGCGTTTGGCCTACAGTTGAAGATGGGTTATTGAGTTGGATTGGAATGGGTGTAGGTTATAGAATTGGACTGGAAGAGCCTAAGGACTTACGATTGGAGAAATTTAAATAATATAGTTAGGATTCGTAAGACATATTTTTATTTAAATTATATTGCCTAAGTACTATTATAGAAAGGCTTGAGATTTTTATTCACCGAACATTACTGTTCTGACTCTCTCCTCATTACAACATAGGTTAGAGAAGATAATGCAAATTTTGGAGATGGTAGCGGAGACGGAGACTTCTGGCAGTTATTTATCTATCTACTTATGTTGTTTTTATATTTTTAATGTACCCATTTAGACATTATAATGAATTTTGAGATATTGCTCTATGGATATTTGGTGTTGTTGCATGGTATTATGTTGTATTTTTTTGACACTTGAACTTTTATAAAATGGGTAATGTTTCTAATATTATATTTTATCCTTCCACTGTGAGATTCTAAATATGTAGATAGACAACTCTGTGTATTATTTTTTGTATCAATTTTACCAACCAATTGCCAGCTTCGGAATGAGTCTTAGGTTCGATGGGCCTTTTCTGGATCGAAAATTAGGCATGTTTCGGGGCGGGTTGTTACAGCTACAAAGGCCGATGACCCCTAGATATAGCTTTATAGTTTTATTAATCGTATAACTAACACATATTAAAGACTTAACTAAGGGTTAATTGGCTAACCTCTGACAAATAAATAACTAGTTAAACTTTGTGATCTTTGCATATCCAAAACAGATTCTACACTAGTAGGAAGCGAAATCCACCAGGGCATAACCCAAGTCTTTACTAATGACCACTCAAAACCGCTGGTAGTCCAAGCCTATATGCCATCCCTACTTTTAAATACCACTTTATCAACAAAACTAACACAGCCCACCGACCCTCATAGCCGAAATCCCATTTAGACTTACCTAGTATAATTTAAGGAAAATGTCCACTCTAATTACTTAATATGTCTTGTTAGAAATGAAACAGAGCCCATTTACCTATTAGGCAGTATCACGGGTTATTTAAGACTTCTTATGTGAGAGGAGGTAGGCACCATAGCCATTTAATACCTTCCACTCCGTAGTAAACCCCTTGACATCCCTATAGGTATCGAGTTATGTACTACTTCAAATCTGAGGTGAATCTTTGGTATATTTTCCCATACTTATACGCAAATGTATATCCCTTCCCCATGGGTCATATAGTTAGAGATGTCCCACATCAGTAGTACGTATACATAACTGTTGGTAGCTTCTAGGTGAAGGCAGACATGTTGTGTAACTCTACCGACCTCGCATTCCAACTCATACTAAACCAAGCCATCTATCCTAAACCTAAATATTGGGCTAGGTCCACTAATTTAAGCTTATCCTAAACATATTATCGAGATCATATAATTTTTACTAAGGAAATTATATTACATCCTAAGTTAAATTATGAGTATTAAATTGCTTATTCGCCGCAAACCTATTCCTATCTTATAGGCTTATTTCCTATATTCTTCATTTCCTTCTTATGTCCCATAAATGTTAATTGTCCGTGATAAACGGTCATCTTCTATTCAAATTGGATAAACACTAATGTTATCTATTTATTCATTTCTAAATTAACTTATTATGCATATTAAATTTTCGCATAAATGTCATATTAAATTCTGTAATCATTCCCGTTAAATGCATTTACGTCCACATTTAATTTTTGTAACTCCCTATTAAGTATACATTTATTACTAACTAAATTTACAATCAGTGCTCCTAATTTTTTGGAGTTTCTACCTCATTTCCATTGCAATCCCCTAGTCCTATGATTTACTATGCTATAAATATTTAGTTGTACTAATTATAACTAATACGTGTACCGACATATATTTATTTATTATGTTTTATTTGTTAACCTACGTATATTTATATTTTTAATAGGTAGGTTCGGTTATCGTGTGTGTGTTCCTAACTTTTAACTCATTAATTCCCACGCTTAGGAATTCCAGAATTTACAATTATATGTACATTCTGTAAGAACATTCATTTCCACGTTTTAATATATTAGAGCTATCCTTCCCAAAAAGGATTACTATTATAATTCTCCATAAACTATCCAAAAGGGAGACTTTTGCTCCATTTGAAATTATAAGGAATTATCTTTTTTTAGTGAAATAGACATTGAAACTATGGAGAAGAACATCCGTATTTTACACATCTCTTTCATTTTGGTATATTACTTATTATTTCAAATGATGCACTTTTTATACGTAGAATTGGATTATTTATGGAAATTTTCATGGAAATAAATACAACTAAATTGTACACACAATGCTTCCAATAAATTAAAATATAGAAATTCGCATTTTAAATGTTGGCATCAAAATTGGCAACCAACACCTAGTTGTATAAAAGTACAAATATCCAATCAAATCACGAAAATATAAAGAGAAATAAATGAAGAACAAAATTAAAATAATCAGAAAGCAAGTCAATAGAGACACATGTTTATAGTGGTTCAGCTAACTCCAGCCTACGTCCACTCTAAAGATTTTCCTTTTTTATTATACTATAGTTTGTTTACAGTTACAATTTGAAATCCGAGAATAAAATTGACAAAGTGTAGCCCAGGTTCAAGGTAGAGAAAAGTAGAAAGAAGATCCCTTTTTTGACGCCATGCCTACTATATTTATAGAGGAAAACATGCACGGATCAGGTTGAAATTTAAGCAGAAGAACCTCCAGGCTATGACGAGGCCATCCAAGAATTTTTAGGCTCATTGGAGCCCCCAATAGGGATCGGTACCGAGCCATATTTTTGTCTTCAAATGGGATGCAATATCTCTGGTGGTTCCCAATGATGTTAGCTACTTTCTTTCTAAATTTTGTGCCATTTCAACTTACGATTTATGAGATATCACGTTTTCCATGAAGTGGTGTTGCTTGAACCCTAATTTCTACCGATCCCTTTGGAGGGATGAGGGCCGATCCCTCCAAACTTCTCCAAATGACATGCGATCCCTAGGGAGATTCTTCATGTTATATTATGTATAGCCTCCAAGTTTCATGCCAATTGGATTAGTAAAACATGAGTTATGGATCGATCTTTGTTGCAATATGGTGTGAAGGCTGATTATGGCCGATCCCTTTAGAGGGATAGAGGATAATCCCTCCAACTTACTCCAAATGATATGCAACCTCTATGGGGTGTTCCATATGTTGTAATTAGCTTGTGCTCCAAGTTTCATGTCAATTGGATTAGTAGATATTGAGATATTGACTAATCACTGCCAGAATTTAAATGTAGTGGATCCCCATAAGGAAAGAGTACCGACCCCTGAGGAGGGATCGGTAATGATTGTAACGACCCGCAAATTTTAATAGTTTTAATAATATATTTAACTGGAATTTTGTGAAATATTAAACAATAAAATTTTGAAATATAAATTTGATATTTGGAATACGTCTACTTTAACATAACAACTGGTAAATTTTCATCTGATAATATGGAAGTTTATTTTCTTGTGTAATTTTATTTCAATTTAAATCAGTTAAAAATTGATGGTAATAAAATGTTTTCCAAACCTGAATATTTTTACACAATAAATTTGTAAATCATCTTTTGAGTGAGATGTCATATTTTGTTTAGTCAAATTCGGACTTCTATTACTCCGTTCATCTTATTTCTGACATTTTAGCAGCATTTCGGTACCGATATCGACTTTTGATCGGATGATCGTACCGCTGATTTTAGTATACCGTTTTGATCGTCTCGTCGTGCTGATCTTCGCAGTATATTCATTTGTGCATTTCGGCGTCCGGTATGCGTCGAAATCGACAAAACTATTTGTCGTAACGGTATCCATTTTGAGCCTTCTGAATTTCCTATATTCTTCCACTATCCACCGTGTAATCAAACGGTCATCAGTAATTAATATTTCAGCTTTTGACTTTTACAATTCCCATTGGTTCAATATATTTCTGATACGTCCTTTCAATCTCCATTTCTTCTCTCTCCTCTTATTTGTTCTGTTCAAATTTATACTATTTTGGTTTGTACTCATTCTTCTCTCTTCGCTTCTGATTCATTTCTTTTCAGCTTAGATAAATATATATATAATTTCCTATTGCCTTGAAAAAAAATGGAATGGAAGTATATGTTTGCTTTTGCCTCACGTCTTCCCATTTCCACGCCAAGCCTACCCAAACTCCTCCCTTCATCTCCACGTGCGTAGCCTACATCCGCCAGCCGCCTTCAGCTCTCAACCGCCGCCCATTCCTCCGCACCTTCCATCGTCAACCCCTTCGTCTGCTGTCCCACCCAGTTCAGCCTCTACCCCACCTTTCCCTTCCGCCCACGACGATGGCCGCGTCAGCCTTCAACTCCTCTGGCTTCGCCAAGACCACCCTCTTACCTTCTGGTTATGGGCTCGGTCCTTGTTTTCTGGTAGTCCACTCCTCTGCTTTTCTACTTCTCTATTGATATAAGTTAATATAAGTTTTTTTAGCTGCTTATATTGGTTTACTAAGTTACAATATGTTTTGTTTTATATATATAAAAGATTTGCTACACATATGTAAGTTATAATGTTGTTTCAGATCTCTTCTTTCTTGTGGGTTTTAATTATATTTGTTATATAAGTAGATATATATTTGTTGCATGTGATCTCTTATAAGATATATATATATATATATATATATATGGTTGTGTTGATGTATGGCTTTATATTGCTCGGTAGTATCTATATTTTCTTATAGTTTTATTTGTGTTCAGTTATATTGGTTTTAAGGAATAGTATATATAAATAAATATATATATATATATTGATTTTTTTACTTATATGTGTTTAAAGGTGTTCTAATATAAATGTATTATTTGTATATCAGCTATATCTGTACGCGTATGATCTGATGGGTTTTATTGTATGGTTTTATAAAAGTTTACCTTGTAATATAAACTGCAGGCTTCTTAGGCGTGTATTCATATATTTATTTTATGTGTAAGGAGTTTTGATTTTGAATGTTTTAGTAAATATGGTACTTTAAATTATATACGTGTTGGGTTGAATATATATATATATATATATATATATATATTTACAATGGATTATTTTATATATAAGTTGTTGTACATGATGTAGTATATATTTATAGTTATGCATATATATACTCTTATATATAGGGAATGCGGGGATTTCAGTTTATGTTTACAGTATGTTAAAGTGTATATATTATATATATATCTGAATTCCTATCTAAGCTTGAATTTGAAAGGATAAATTTTTAAAGAGTATATATATTATCTGACCATTTTACATGTATAAGCCATATTTTGTTATGTAAGTTTTAATATAGCAGTATCTGTTGAGTCTGTACATATATAATGTTATGATGATTTTGCAGTGAATAGTATATAATAGTTTGTTACGTATATATATATATTTATTTCAAATTTTTATATATAGATATGATTGTTCATTATGTGTGTTTTATTTGAAACAATAGATTTTGAGACACATATATATATATATATATTTAATTCAAGATATGTTTGAATTTAGCATATAATTTTATATATAGTTATATATAGGGTCACTTATACCCATTTATCTTCATCTACCCAATTCTGATTTGATTTCGTCTATTCCTTGTTGTCAGCTTTGATCAACGAATTCGTGCTTGGATTCGTAACTCAATTTCAGTGTCTGTTTCTGTGTTCGTATCTGTGTCATCTCCTGTTCTCTCTAGCCTCGAAAGGTGAGCAATCACTCACGATTAACGTTCTTTTATTTATTAAATTTGATTTCAATTGAAACGTCAATTGAAATATGCTGTTGTTAGTTATTTACATTGCTATATATATGTTGATATCTGTATCTGTTCACCTGTGACATCTGACACCATTATCTGTTATTTATATTGATGATATATGCATGTTACTGTTGTTATTTTATTATCATATCTGTTATCACTCTGCAAGTTCCCTGTTAGTACAGAATCACTATGGGTTGAAATGATACATACCCGAACGATCTTGTAGAATATGAGAAAATCGTTATGAGTTGAAATGATAAACCCAAGCGATTTTCAATTAATTGAATTTGGGATTGCGGGTTGAAAAGATATATACCCGTATATATATTTAAATTGCGGATTGAAATGATAAATATCTGTATCACTTGACCATAGGATAGAAAATTATATACATACACCGTTGGTCTTTATATAAAAGTTTTAAAAATGATTTCTATGGTTTTGAAAAGAAATATATGGTTTTGATAAATATTGATTTTAAAGATTCATTAAAGTTGATTTAATAAAGTCGATAAATAATATGTTTAAGTATTTATTTAATATATATATTTTCAAATATAGAGTTTATAATGATTTGAAATTGATTTGAAATTATATTTATTTAAGAATTATACTTAAATAAGTTTGATTTGAAATGTATTGAATTTGAAATTTAAAGAAGTGTTTACAACTTGAAATTTGATTAAAGGTGACTTAAATGGATATTTCAAACTTATATATATTTAAATGGGATATTTTATTTATTTAAATTTGTAAATTGAAGTTGTATTTAGATGTTATTGAAATGATTAAGTAAATGTTTCAAAACTAAATAATAGTTAAGTGAATTTGATATATATATATATATATATATAAGTATCGAATTTAGTTTTGAAATGTAGAATATTTAACAGTTTGAAAAATATTGAAATTAAATGGTTTATTTTGTGGTTCAAATCTGTATTTGAAATCGATATAATTTGAAATGATTTATTGAGAAATTGAATTGAGTTGAAATTTATGAATTGAGATTGAATTAAATGTGAATTTTGGAATTCGAGTTGATTTGAATTGATTTATGAATTTATGGAAACTATTTTATTTTATAAAGTAAATTTAAATTTTATTTAAAACTATTAATATTTTACTTTATAAATTATTTTAATATAAACTATTTTAATATAAATCATTTTTAATATAAATTATTTTATTATAAACTATTTTAACTTATAACTATTTATATAAACTATTTTATTTATAAACTATTTTATTATATATATACTAATTTTAATATCTAAACTGTTTAAAAGGAAAGTGTTATGATTTCCAAAAAGCTATAATTTCAAAGTGTTATGATTTCCAAAATGCTATGATTTCAATGCTGTGATTTCCAAAGTGTTTTGATTTTTAAGGACTACGATTTCGAAAGCGTTATAACTTTGGAAAGTGATATGATTTTGGAAATGGATATATTTGAAATGGAAATGATATCGTATTGATTTGGGTTTTAAAAATGGAAATGATATTTTTGTTTTGAAGTATAAACTATTTTGAAATGACCACGATGTTATAATAATGATTGGTTGTAAAAGAAACCGGGATCGGATATGGACATACTCTCTGTCGATACCAAAAACCACTTTAACAACCGTGTACGCGGTGGAGTTTCCAGAATGAAGTAGGATGGTGGCGACGATCCTAAGGTATATGCATGGACCCAACTCCCATGAGTTGGCATAAGGTGGCTAATACAGGAGCGATCTCGGGCCAATGAGGTAGCACCTCTTATCGGACGTACTTCTTCGATACCATTCTATTACTTTGTGATTGTTTGGGTGCACCCCTTGATTTGGGAGTGTTGTTCGAGGTGGAGCGGTAGTGGCTGCTATGCGTTTCCATTAGTCTGTGTGCGTAATTGGTATATCTACCCTGGCATTGCCTTGTGTGCCGTGTCACCTACCATATCGAGCTTTACTACGAGTTGTGATTTCTCCCGTAGCCTGTGGAGTATCGAGGGTAGCCCCCATTTTTGGGAGTATGCTAATACTGGATAGACTACTGGGACTATTACGTGTTAAGGTGGAAAATGTAAAGCCTTAATGCTATTTAATAGTATGTTTATTTTATATTAGACATTATTATAATAGCGAATATTACTACATAGTAGATAGTTTAACGGATCCTTAGAGGATGGTTATCCCAAACATCCTTTGAGTTACTTGTATTTCAGTTGATATTTCACTTGAGTTGGATTTATTGATATAAGAATGTTAATCCTGACTCGAGTGTTTTGTGTTTTGCTTTACGCTCGGGTCAGACTGAGGGATACAGCATTTGAGACTCACCTTTGGAGTTGGAGCTTCGCTTGGAGATCCAGCTATCTATCCTGCTTTCAGATATTCAGTTGATTCCAGTGATGTATTCTGATCTTGTATTTGACTATTGTATTCGAGACTTATGTTGTATCTTGTTTAACTCTGTTATATATATATATATAGTAGCTTCATGTACTACTATTCTTTTGTTTCCGCTGCATTATTGTTATATTACTCCGTGTCTGTGATTTATGATTATTTATTTACTGTATATGTTGAGTTTTGCCAAATTTTATTTACAATCCATTGTTTTGAATTATTCAAGTCCGGCATGTGTGGATTTATTGTCGATTTGAATGGTCCAAAACAGTGGATCATTACAACGATCCCTTCAAGTTGCATGTTTTGGGGTGCGATCCCTAAGTTGAACTCCTTAGGGTCTCCTCTTCCTGTTCCTTTCACTTTGATCCCTTTTGTGGTTGCTGAGTTATTAATTATTTACTATCGAAATGCACTTGCTCCTTTAAACATGCCGATCCTTATAATGGAAGTTGATTTTCGCCGATCCCTCCTATGTGTTGAACCATATTCCATACTTTGAACATTTGCCTTGCATATCTATTAATTTCATTATTCTTGACTACATGTTATTATCTTTATTTGATTTCTGGGCTCCACAATCATCACTCTAGACTCATTGGCCTTGATAATCGTGAAGTCTGTTGGGTTAAATCCGCCTGTATACTGCCTTGGCAAAAGATGGGTTAACACTTTGCCCCTCAAAACATGCCTTATGATAGGATGTGTGTTTTGAATTTCCATAAATCCAAAATCCGAAATCCATAATCCATTAATAGTTATATTTTCCAATCAAGGATCCAATCCAAATCCACGGTCTCTCTGGATCGTTTTATCCGAATCCGCATCCATCCAAAGCCAAATCCATTATTGTTAAAAGTTGATATCCAAATCCATGACCTCTTCAGGTTGTTATCCTAATCCAAATCCTCGATGTCACCAGATCCTTGCCGAGCACAATCTGTACTCGACGACCTGAGTAAGTCGATCCATTGCATTCGAGTGAAGCGACCTACCCTTTACTAGGCATAGTCCATAGCTGACGACCTTGATCTCTCTGGAACCTTACCGAGCATAATCCATACTCGAAGACCTGAGTAGGTCAATCCATCATGTGTTCCTTAATGATATCCTTCAAATGCCTGCAGTCATTTGTATTGTACCCATCCAGCTCATGAAATAGGCAGCACTTTCTTGATGTTCGTTCGCGTTCGGCCTTCAATACGGAAGGCATCCTCGAGTATCCAAATATATCCATTCTAGGGTTTCATTCAATTCCGAGTAAGAAGAGAATTTATGTTCTCCCCTCTGCCGCTTCAATCCATCGAAGCTATGTCCATGTTCCGTTTACCCTTGTCCTTTCTTAAGCTTTCACCAGGCGGTTCGGCACCCCATACCGTATTAACTTCCATTGCCCCTTTATCAGCTTTCGCATCTTCTTGTCGCAAAAACCTTTCTACTTCATGGTAGAATTCCCCGAGATCCGTTGGTGGATCCCATATCAATGATACCTTAAAATCTGAATTATCTACCACTCCTGACACTATCGCCATCAAAACCATCGATGGATCTGGTCGATCCACTGAAACAACTGCCGCATTGAACCTGGTTAAGAAATTCTTAAATGATCCTCTTGCCCACTGCTTATTGATGTCAATATCATCATATTCTTGGGGTTTCGTAATGTGAACCCGAAACAGCTTCATAAATCTTTCAACCAATTCTGTCCATGTGCTAATAGAACCGCTCTCCAACTATCTAAACGATAGTGTAGCTACATCCATTAAGTACAGGGGGAAGCATCATGACAGGACTTCTTCCGATGCCCCCAATACTTCCACGTGTCGTATATACCTTATCATATGCATAGTTGGATCTGACTTTCTGTCATAAGCTTCCAGTATTGGTAATTTGAATTCTGGTGGATTCCTAGCATTCCTAATATTAGGAGTGAATGGACTTCTATTTACATGCTCCAGATCCCTGTTCACTAATCCTCCATGCATAGCTCGCCTGATCATCTCTGCAACCTTGTCATTATCTTCCAGTGGTAGTTTCATATCATCATGTCCAAGCTGCCCCCCGAGTCTACGAGGGAATTCTGGAACGTATTCCTCTGGTCGAGCATCCAAATAGATTTGCACCAAGCTCCATGGGATTGATCGCAGGTCCTCCAGCATCACGATCAACCAGACCTGGGGGAATGCCCCGTAGACTTTGGGGATTAGTGTCGATTCCTCTAAAAGGATCGGTGTCGATCCCTCTAAGATGGCCGGGGACTGCCCTGGCTATTCAGTTCCATTTCTTTGTATGTTGGCTCTATTTCCATGTTCCCGGTTCTGATTTCCAGCGATACATATTACTTCAACTCCTTGATCTAAGTTGTCATTAGCTCCTGCTCTATATTTGCTTGATTCTATGCTCCAACTTGTCCAATCTATCGGAGTAAATTCTACATCACCTCCTCATGTCATTTTAGCATCCGCTCCTGCATAGCATTCACCATTGTTTCCATCTCCTCCTTAGTGATGTAGGCGGAATTTGATTAGCTCCAGCTCCCGAGGAAGCCTCCTGACTCCCTTCACGATGGCTCTTATCTGTTACCTATCTTCTTGTAGATTGCTTCACCATTGCTTTAAATCCAAGCTCTAGATCTTTTCCAAACTCAAAATCTGAATTCCAAATCCATGGGTGCTAGCTTTCTCGGTGAAAGCACCAAAATGTTGGGGTCAAAATTGGCAACCAACACCCAGTTGTACGAAAGCATAATATCCAATCCAATCGCTGAAACCTGAAGAGAAATAAATTAAGAACAAAATTAAAACAATCAAAAAGCATGTAAATAGAGACACAAATTTAAAGTGGTTCGGCTAACTTCAACCTACTTCCGTTCCAAAGATTTTTCCTTTTTTTATTATACTATAGTTTGTTTACAGTTACAATTCAAAATCCAAGAATAAAATTGACAGAGTGCAGCCTAGGTTCAAGATAAAGAAAAGCAGAAAGAAGATCCCTTTTTTTACGTCATACCTGCTGTATTTATAGAGAAAGACTTGCACAGATCGGGTTGAAATTTCGGTAGAAGAACCTCCAGGCTATGATGAGGCCATCCAAGAATTTTCAGGCTCATTGAAGCCCCCAATAGGGATCGGTACCGAGCCATATTTTTGTGTTCAAATAGGATGCAATCCCTCTAAAGGTTCCCTATGATGTTAGTTACTTGCTCTCTAAATTTTGTGCCATTTCGGCTTACGGTTTATGAGATATCGCATTTTCCATGAAGTGGTGTTGCTTGAATCCTGATTTTTGCCAATCCCTTTTGAGGGATGAGGGCCGATCCCTCCAAACTTCTCAAAATGACATGCGATCCCTAAGGAGCTTCTTCATGTTATATTATGTATAGCCTCCAAGTTTCATGCCAATTGGATTAGTAGAACATGAGTTATTGATCGATCTTAGTTGCAATATGGTGTGAAGGCTGATTATAACCGATCCCTTTAGTGAGATAGAGGATGATCCCTCCAAATTGCTCCAAATGATGTTCTCTATGGGGTGTTCCACATGTTGTAATTAGCTTGTGCTCCAAGTTTCATATCAATTGGATCAATAGATATTGAGATATTGATTAATCACTGCTAGAATTTGAATATAGTGGATCCCTATAAGGAAAGAGTACCGACCACTATGGAGGGATCGGTACCAATCCCTTCAAGTTGCATGTTTTGGGGTGCGATCCCTACAGTGAACTCCCTAGGGTCCCCTCTTCCTGTTCCTAGAGTTTCACTTCGATCCCTTATGTGGTTTTTGAGTTATTAATTGTTTTCTATCGAAATGCACTTGCTCCCTGAAACATGCCGACCCCTATGATGGAAGTTGATTTTTGTTGATCCCTCCTATGTGTTGAACCATATTCCATTCAATCTATCAATTCCATTCAATCTCGACTTCATGTTATTATCTGTACTTGATTTTTGGGCCACACAATCATCACTCTGGGCTCATCGGCCTTGATAATCGTAAAGTTTATTGGGTTAAATTCGCATGTATACTGCTTTAGCAAAAGCTGTGTTAACACTAAGTCAAATTAGGGTCATCTAAATTAATACTAACAATCCACAACCCAATTATCATAGTTCCAGAATAAATTTTATAATCTTATCAATATTCTATTTAACAAATTTAGGTACTGATTGTCCAAATTTCCATATTAGGGTATATATACCATTCCATTCTGATCACCTAACTTATAGAATATGTGGGGAAGATTTCAATTAAATCTATTCAATTTAAGCCTAAAATTCAACATATCTTGCATAGACATGATAATCGGATAAAATTGAACGATATGAATTTTATAGTACATATAAATCATATAATTTCCATCTAACTTTTCTAGCTTTTCCAATCTTCCTAATCCGAATTCATCCATTTAATTGACTCCGTTTTCCTTTCCAATCCAAAAATATGTATAACAAGACATATAAATACCAATTAGAATTACAGATCTGAGAGGAGATTTGAGTTAAGTAGAAATTTAGATTTATAATTATAAAATTTACCTTTTTCTGAGAATTGATTCACTCCTTCTCTCTTCTTCACTTTTATTTTCCACACTTCTCCAATATATACATATATATGTGTGTGTGTGTGTATCATATTTTTACAATTTCTAGAAATGTGGAGAAGAGAAAATGGCAAAGCTCCGCTACTCTAATCAGAAGAAATGAGAAGAAACTGAGTGGCTAGGCCTTTATTTATAGGCGCTCGAATCAATCATATATGTTAGCTCTAAATTAATTATATCCAAGCTATTTGGCCGAGTTCAACCCTAGCCGCCACTTGTCCAACCAATCGACCACTCCTTTCTATGGGGTTGACGGTTAGTACTCGACCGGCCCAAGGAGGGTGTCGACCGGTAGGGTCCACACTGTTGTTATTATTATTTCCTTTTTAAATCATTTTTAATTGTTTTCGATCTGAAAACTTCAAACGCTAATAACTTCTTTGTTTGAATTCCGATCGCAAAACTTCATATATGAAAGTTGCTCAAAAAATCACTACGAACATAATGGTGAAAGTTTCATGGCCAAATTCTGACATTTGTAAAATTCCATTTTTAATCCTTAATAATTATTTATTAATTACTGCTTATTCTATGGAGTGTTACACCCACTTTTGGTAGTTCATGAAAGTTGCAACGGTAACATTTATTCCTAAAAAAGATATGATTCCAGTGCATTAAAATATCAAAATAAATACTTTTAGGAAATTTACATATAAGTGTATTTCTAGAAATCCCAAAATGTAAAAACTGAAAAGTTATAAATAGAAATATAAATAATCTCATTTACCAATTATATATATATAAAGTAAAGTATAAGTTAAAGAAATAAATAAATGTCCGTTATAACATAATGCATATAGTAACATGCAATTGATTGTAGTTATCATATTGATTACAAATAAAAAGCTAAATATAAATAAGGTAATAAATTAAGGAGAAAAAAGGAAGTTACTGTAATCAAGTCAATATGGGTAGTAAACCATTTAATAAATTTAATTACAAAGGCCAAATATGGAAATGGTAAAGAGAATTGAATAGGCATGATAAATAAATATCATAAATTACATTAATTAAAAGGAGAATTAAAGGCAATAAGCTTATAAGATAAAGATAAGTCATAGCAAGTAAATAAATGAATATAAATACTAACAAATAAACTTAGGAGGCGTAATAATTTCTATGGTTGAAATTATATAGCCTTAATAATATGTTTGTGACAGGTTTGAATTAGTGGGCCTAGCCCAATATTTAGATTAATTATAAATCACTTGGTTTAGTATAGGTTAGGATGCGAAGTCAGTTGAGTTACACAACGAAAGTCTGCCCTTCGCAAGGGATTACCAGCAGTTGTGTATATGTACTACTGATGTGGGACATCTCCAAATATAGGAACCATGGGGATATATGTTCTCATATAGGGTGGAGGGATTAAATGGTTGATTGGTCTGTCTCTTCCCAATTTAAGAAGTATTAAATGATCAAAATTATATGTTAGGTGTGTTAGAGAAATCTCTTAGGGGATGTCCGCTTTGGGGTTGAGGTATTAAATGGCCTGAGTGTTTGCCTCTTCCCTGTCCGAGAAGTATAAAGTGGCCTATAAGAGGTTACGTACGATGTAGGTTGGGGAGTACGAGGAAGGGTTTACCTAGGTTTAGGTATTAAATGACAAGAGGGTTTTCCTATTTCCAATTTAAGGGTATTAAGTTGCCCAAGTACTTTCTCTTCCATCGTTAGGATATGATTGGAGGGAGATGGGTTGTTGGACCCAATATACTCCATAGTTACGTGAGGGCCTCTTTGGGATTGAGGTATTAAATGATCGTTGAGTCCACCTCTTCCTTATTTAAAACGTATTAAGTGGCCAAGGTTTTCTTTTGGGAAGTACAGTGACACACACATATATATACACACATATATATAATTATATCTCAGAATAGGTTATGCATATAGATACGTATACCTCAGAGTAGGTTACACATATAAACAGTTATACCTCGAAGTAGGTTACGCATATAGATATTTATACCTCAGAGTAGGTTGGACGTATCATGCACATGTTTAGAATTAAATAACTAATCCATGAAGAGTAAGCATAATACTTAAATGAAAATCAATCGGCATAAACTAGTGGTATGGATAAATATATAATTTACCAATCACCAGAATATTGTTTTGACCCCCTTCTCATTACAACCCACATGATAGACTTAGAAGAACATGACACCGGTGCAATATGGGAACAGTTGGTGGATAGGTCTTCTCA
Source organism: Allium fistulosum (assembly GCA_030737815.1). Classification (NCBI taxonomy): domain Eukaryota; kingdom Viridiplantae; phylum Streptophyta; class Magnoliopsida; order Asparagales; family Amaryllidaceae; genus Allium; species Allium fistulosum. Next base: position 644,180,895 of record CM060901.1, read on the forward strand.
TTCATGATTTGCATTGATAAGGCAACTAGATATCCAAGGAATAATATTGGCTCCAAGATAGCTGCCTTAGTCAGTATATATGTTTTATTATATTCTACTATTCCATTGTGAGTTTATATAGATATTTCTCTGATATACTTATGTTTTTTATAGGTTACTAACACCAACAATCCATACCTTAATAGATGTGGTTTTTCAATTAATCGAAAAATCAAGCCTATTAAGGTGTGGGTTGTTACACTAATAGTCTTGATAACCCATTGATTAATCTCATACTACAAGGTACAACCGATGCAATCTCGTTTAATCTTTAACATAGTTTATTCTATAAGTACATCCTAAGGCAATTATGTTCTTCTAAGTTTATATTGCCAAGTAAAACCCTAGGATGTCTCATAATCTTATGTTTAAACTGCAAAGTACAAACCATTATGATTTCATTATCTTTCCTTCATACTGCAAAAATAGGGTCGGTTCTTTAGGTTTTATACTGCTGGCACAATCCCAAGTTGTCTCTTTATCTTTTTATTAAGCTTGAACCCCATAAGAGGGTTACATCCACTCTCGTGAAAGCATACAACCCATCTGGACGTCCCACGTCCCTTCGGAAGTAAAATGTTGAACCTTACCTCTTATAGTAGTTACATTCGAGTGAGCGTTCCCACTCGGCATTAATAGCCCTTCCAAACCCACATTATTTGTTGTTCTTACTTATTTCCTTCTTAATTGTCAACTTTCCAAACTTTACCTAATTGTTCATTTATTAGGTTTCCGCTTTATTGTTCTTTTAGCTTCATTAGGCTCCCATTCAACCTTTAGCTCTCATAATCCTAGGAACTATTTTCGCAATGTATCATGCTTTAGAAAACACTACTACCTTCGACTATCTTAAGCCTTGGGTCTGGGTAATAGCTTTCCTTTGAAAGCTAATAGTTCTCTGCGTTAACTCTCCCCGAAAGTCAATAGGTATTGGTTGTCGAATCACTATCCCGTGTTTCATCCTAGAAAATCCTAGTTTATTCACTCTCGTCGGGAACACCCTTTGCAACCTCCCTATGCTATCATCGTTTGGAATCCTCTTTTGGAACCTTCGGTAGTCACCATCGATGTAACGACCCATATTTTACATATCGGAGAATCGTAAAATATTATTTTTAAATTCATATGAGGTTGTATGACTCTATGACTTTGGGAAATGCCTATTAGTGACAGTTCTATCTTTACAATTTTTTCAGACCATTTTACCCTTGAAAACTTGTAACGGCTATAACATTTGATAGAAGCCGATTAGCATCTGGAACCACTTCCATTGAAAGATGTGATGATTTCTTTTTCCATAGAGTGGTTATAATGCAATTTGGACTTTTTGGCTAGGAGGTATAGTTGTTTGATGATTGATGGTTTTTGAAGCAACTTAGTGTGTCATTAGTGAGTTTGGGACCAAGCCCACTAACCCATTTCGGATTTGGAGACTATTTTAAACTAAACCATCATCCTCAAATCACTTTTACGTCTTCTCAAATAGATCCAAGCTTCCACTAACCCATTCTACATGCAAAACCTTCTCTTTTCTCCTCCAAATCAAGCCTAAATCATAGATTAAGGGTAGTTTAGTAAGGGGATTCACTAGAGATCTTCAAGTCTATATTTTTAAGGAGGCAAAACTTCGTCCTTGCTATTGATCTTTGGATTTGCACCGATTTGCATGCAAAACTTGGATTTTAGATATTTTGGTGAGTGATTTATCATCTCTCGCCTTATTTTATATGTATTAATAGGTTTTGACATGTTTTAAACTCATTTTTAAAGTCAAAATCATGTTTTGGGACTGTTTTAAAGTAAAACCGGAAGTGAAAACAATTTTAAACGTTTTAAAGTGTTATAGTCATATTAATTTGATGTGCGATTGCCTTAATGTGTGTTAGGCTATGTTAGAGACATATTATAGGATGATTTTTCATAAATTTTTATATGTTTGCATGTTTTCATGCTTGAATGTTGTTTGGTGCATGTGCTGTGTTCGCTTGTATACTTGTATGGTTGAAAACGCTCATCGGATCGAATTAGAGTTAGGAACCGTAAAATCGAACTTCGATGGATATACTCATTGTTGAGAGTTGTATCATTGTATAAATAATGAAAAAGTATCAAAGAATGGGGTGTAGTGGTGAATCGATGCGAAATTGAGAAGCGGAAACACTATAGGATTTTGGGTCAGTGTGCTTGGTTTAGTTCTGACCGTTGAAATTGGTATGGCAGTAGGTGCAATGGCCGAATACATAAATTGGTTTGGTGGGTGGTCGGTCCGAGTTGAGCGGTGAAATCTCCGATGGTGGAGCGGTTCAGGGGATTTGACATAAAACTCGATTTGGCTTTGGTGATGGTTCGGTTCTGGTCAACGAAATTGGTTCAGCCTTGGGGTCTTTCTTGGTTCAGTTGGTGACTGGGCCAAACAGAGGTGGAGCATGGGGTTTTGGCTAGAGGCTTCTGGTATGGCACGGACATACTTCGGGTGGAGTTTGGGGGTTCTTTGATGAGTTGATGGGGAATAAGGATAGATGACTCCAGGACGACTAGGGATGACCTTGGACTTCGCACAACGACTAGTGAAGCAATGGCATGGTGCTTTGATATCGATGATAACGATGATGTGGGACTTTGGTATGATGGATCTATGACTTACGATGGGTGTATAGAGGTGCTCCGAACATGATGACTTAACAATGGGAGTCGTGACGGTGATCCATAAGGGAAATTTCAACGATGGGGGCTTGTGAGTAGGATTTGCGATTGTGTTTTACTGTGGAGATGGCCATGATTGAATAATGATTGAGTTCCATTATGGAGATGCATGCAAAGGGATCATTGATAACTCGGTGGCTTCTACTGTGCTTGTAAAGAAAGGGTATGTGGGGACACCCACTGGATATGCGATTGTGTCCGGATCTTGCGGTAATAGATTACCTTGGGCTTTATGATTGTAGGCCTAGTTCCTACCCTTTTAGAGTGGCATGGATTCGATCACCAATAAAGTCGGGATTACGGTTAGGTCCCTAGTTTGCGATTGTGCCATATGAGTTATCTTATATCTAGTGCACACGAGTGATGGTGAGGATTGTTTATCACTTTAGGGCGTCACACGATGTAGGTATTTTCGTCAGCATACCTAGACACTAGACACTGTACTTCGATTGTAGTACACTTATATGATTGTGATAGTAGATTAGCATATATTGATTGTTATATGCTAACTCTTTGGATGTAGAGACAAGTCAGGTATGGTTCTCATACCCTAAATTCCTATTTACTATATATGGTTTTTATAATATTTTGAGATGATGTATTGCTCACACCAAACTGTTGCTTGATCCGAGGTTTTATGCTTTGCTTCTTATTATCTCAGGTACTTTTAAATGAGTAAATTAGGATAATAGGTCTAGATAACACATGGAGATGTACGGAGTATGAGCAAAGGCTATACTTTCATATATCTATTCCTTGAAGCTTACTATCTCTTATATTCCATTGTATAGTACCGTGGAGCTATGTCATTGCTTGTATTTTGAGAGAGAGAGTTATAGAGTTTAGTTTGGAGATTTGGGGATGTATAAATTCTTTATTTCAGTTTTTGTATAGTCTATGAACCTAATGCACTTTGATGTTCTTATTTATGGTTTATTTAATTTTATCACTATCTCATCTATTTTACATCTATGTTATTATATTATATTTTGTCTATGCGCTATGAGATGTTCTATAGGTTCTGTGTTTGGATTTTTCTCAACTTTACATTCTTGGCTACCGTCCTGCGTCGAACGGGTACCTCCACGGCGCATCACACAATTATATTGGGTACAGAAGGTATAGGTCGGTCGTCATATTTTGTATCAGGGCTTAGGTTGCGTAGACGACCTAAGTTGATACTCGGATCTATTAGAGATAAGGAAGGAGCTATCGTCATAGAATAGATCCAGCGATATATGAGAGAGTGTACTTGTAATGTTTTAGTTTTAGAAACTATATATATATGGTATATAAGTCGCATTGCATTCATGGACACCACTTATTCCTTTTAGAGATACTGATCATTCTTATTACAGCTTGTAGAAATGAGCCGACTAATGAGAAATATTGCTAGGAACTCCATTTCTGCAGTTGAGGAGGGGGCAGGATCGGGGGCTGCTTAATCTTGAATCTACTCTTGATATTGTACAGTCTTCTTAATCAACACCTGTCAAATATCATGTACCATATACTATATGTAACTTGATAAAACATTAGTATTTATATTTTATCTATAGTTGTTATCATCAATACCAATACCTAAGGTACTAACATTCTAAAACCTACTTCGATAGGAAATCCAATCTTTGCGCTTATAGAGTTCAACGGGCAAATCTAGCGACTCGGCCACCTCTAAAACGCCAACGCAACATAACTGACCTTCTTACTTTATGTGATGCCTACATGTACGTCCATACACCTATTTGTGTACGTTTATACCTATGCGAACACACAACCACACTTCTAATTATATAAATCATGTTTTGGGCTTCACCTAAGTGATTACTTAGTCCATTATCTACTTACACAACATAGCATGTGCGATAGTTGCTATGGCTACACGAGACTCTTTCTATGTGTTTACATATAAGTAAAGATATACATATACATATATATACAATAATTCACTTATACACACATGCATATACATACATACATACATACATACATAAATACATACATAATTGCACACATACGCATATATACACACACATACCTACGTACGACAATTCTAGCTAAAATACAAGACTTGCCTTGATTAATATATGTTAACTGGATTTTTAGTCCAACAGAATTCAAAGAACATTTAGATTAAGTTAGAATAACTCGAAACTTGATCCGAAGGCCTAAAAGTACAAGAAAAGGAAATATAAGAAGTTTGGCCCAGAATTACGCTAATTCATCGGATCGTTACCGATCCGAAATGTTGGTTCCTGGTTCCTTCTAACCAATTGCATTGCACTCCTATGCCTCTACTAAGCTCACTTATCAAGTTTGGCAACATTCCAACCAACTTAGTTCAAGAAGTGAAAACTCATACAAATACCTACCCGCTTTTGGATCGGAGCAAATTAAAATAGACCTACAGAACTCATATGGACTCAGATTCACTTGAAATTTGGAGGGATGCTTAGAAGACATAAAGGAAGGCTCACATCGAAAATGAAGTCATTTGACAAAGATAGTTTGGATCGGTACCGATCCAAAGTTTGGATCAGATCGGACCTAACTAAAGTGGGCCCCACCACCTGAGATCCGGTGGATAGGTCTTACACACTCTCTAAAAGCTACCGGCAAAGTTTTTTCTGATTCTGTTGAGCGAGTTATGAATGGATCTCCTCCAATTGAGCTAGTTTGACGAATCTGGTCCGACCCACCTAGGATGGGCCTTGCCTCATAAGATCCGATTTGGAGGCTCTCCTACTCATATACTTTACATGTATGAAGTTTCAGTTCATTGGGTTAAGTATTAAGTGAGTTATGGATGGATCTTCTATGAAAGGATGGATTGGATGATCTATGAAGATGGATTATCAAACCAACTCCAAACAACTTGATATTCGGACAAGACATTCAATTATGGGATAGAAAGACAACCAAATTGAGAAGACTCAAAAATTGCACAAATTTTTGGATTGGTACCAATCTAATCCAATCGGATTGGTACCGATCCAAAACGTTAACTCCAAACACCCCCAAACTTCCTGAGCAACCTCTGCATGATGATACACGCTTTTGGTAAAGTGTCTCTAGCTCAAATGCGCTCTAATCCCTATAAATACCATCCTATCTACAACAGTAAAGGGGATCAGATCTCTATTGAAGCTCTGTTATTATTTCTTCACTCTTCTTCTCCCACACAATGACCATTAGTGGACAATTAAGATCCTCCTTTTGTCTCTAACAATGATGGCTTGATCTAATCTAGGAAAGGAGAATTATATTGCAATCTAAACTCCTTTGTAATAGCAGTTGATTAATAAAAGAAGCTATAAAGTGGACGTAGGCTTCGTTAACAGCGGAACCACGATAAAAATCTTCTTATCTCTTTAATATTTCAACTTTGTTTATATTTATTTTCTATATTGTTTTCTTTGAGAAACAGGGCTAGTGCTTTCACACTCAAACTAGGGTGTTGATCCATTTTTTGGAATAAAATTTTGGTGCTTTCACTGAGAATAAAGGTAGATCCGAAAACTTGAAGCTTAAATTTGAGATTTGGGAAAAATGAAGAGGCCTAACACTAGATCTAAAACTAGAGCAAATCAATCAGAGCCTGGAGGCAGTCAGGAAGTATCCTCAAATTCTCACCAATCCAACTATGTGGCTAGAGAAGAAATGGAAAGGTTGAGGAAGGAGATGCAGGATGGAATCTTGGCTAGGCAATAAGAGATGATGGAGGGATTCGTCCAAAGGATGGGACAACAAGAAACTGCAGGAGCTGCAGGAATTTAGACCCTAGGAAACAATACAGGAGCTGCTAGAGTTGGATTAGAATGAGATGGAACATTGACTCTACGCCCAGAGCAACCGATACTTAAGGGAAACATGTGAGTTAACCTGGGAATCAACGCCGATGATGGGATGAATATTGGAGCGGTCACCGAAAGGGCCAACAATGGAGTGACCGTTGAAACTTCAGGAACTGGTACGGGAGCTGATTCGAATACTAGAGTGCAACCAGTAGAGGAATATGTGCCAAGGCTAGCCGAAGGAGCGGAGGACAAAATGAGACTAGGAGAGTAGGGCAGAACACTAATGTGCAACCAGTGGAGTATGCACCAGATTTCCCTTGCCAAGATGGGGGGTAGAACATCGCTTTCGAATGAAGACCTTCATTGGGTGGGGAAAATAAAATTGCTGAATTAGTAAGAAGGTTGGTTTAAGGAGGACCCACATATCAGGGTTTGGAAGATGTAAAAAGAAACCCGTTTACTGCTAATATCTGAAACATGAGAAATCCTCCTGATTTCAAGCTTCCTGCATTGGAAATGTACGATGGAAAGACTGATCCAATGATTCATCTGATGAGATATATCCAACATATGGAGGTGTTGGGTGCTTTTGGGGAAGTAATGGGGGGTGCTTCCCATTATACTTAACGAGTTTGGCGGCGTTGTGGTTTAGACAGCTAGAGAATGGGTACATTAGCATGTGGATGATTTAGTGGGCATATTTTTAAGATAATTTTGAGTTCATGTCTCATAGTCGAAGAATGTGATGACATTGGCAAATGTGAAACAAAGGCCCAGGGAGACCTTGAGAAGTTATTTAACAAGATTCAATGCAGCAACGGTTGCGGTTAATGGGCTGGACCCATCAGTGATTTTGATGGTGGCAGTGTCTAGAGTCGAAAATGAGACTGACTTCAGGGCCGCACTTAAGAGGGATCCACCAATGGATTTTGCTGAGTTTTACTATGAAGCTGAGAGATATTTACGTCAGGAGGATACTGATGCTGAATACGAAGCTAAAGACACCAAAATTTTTGTTGTGGATGGTAAGGGATCCTTTGGAGCAGGATTTGGAAAAGAAAAAGGAAAACGAGAAACTGATGATGATTATAGGGAACCGAAATGACAAAAGAGGGCCAAATTCTCTTCCTACTCTAAGCTGACTGAAACCCTGGAAAGGATATACCTAGACACTAAGGGCCAAATTCCCTATCGAAAGCCTACGAGAAGAGAGCCCACTGATCAAGAGAAAGGATCTAGAAAGTTTTGCATCTTCCATGAGCTAGGCGGACATGAAATGAATGAGTGTTGACACCTTCGTGATTTGGTGGAAGAACTGGTTCAGAACAACTAGCTGCCGCAGTACGTGAGGAATAGAGCTGCGATAGCACAACCGAAGCAGCCACTACCCATAGCATATGCTTCAAGGAATGCCCAAGGATCTTGGCCAAGACAGATAATCCCATCACCGGGATAATTGGGAAGTTAGATCCGGCTGCTACTCTTTGCTTTGGTTTCTTTTTTGCAGTTTTCTTTTCGTATATTAGCGATAAAAACATTAATGACCCCAGATCGCTTAGACGTGTGCTAAAACTATGTTGGTTCCTAGTCGCGCTCTGAGTCGGATATCTGGGATGACTGCTTAGGATAATAATCTCAGACCGCTTGGACATGCACAAAACCTAGATTGGTCCCTTGCCATGCTCTGAGTCGGATGTTTGGGATAAACATTCAGGATTTTTGCTTATTTAATTTCTGCTTTTTTGCTTTGATTTGAAATTTGAATTTTGTGAAATCCATATTTAATGTGATGACTGATTTTGAATGCCATAGAGTCCCGACCGGAGAGATGGGACCGGAGTGCAAGGTGCGAGTCCCCTTGTCGGAGAGTGAGTGGATGGACTTGTATAATATCGAATGCCATAGAGTCCAGGCCGAAGAAACGGGTCCAGAGTGCAAGAAGTAAGTCCTCTCACCGAAGAGTGAGCGGATGGGCTTACTTAATCCCCCTTAACTAAACATCAAATGATCCAGAGAGATCGCGCATTAAACTTGGATGGTCCGGAGAGATCGAACCTTAAAACAGATTTTATTATGCAAAAAGGATTTGAATGCCTTATAAATAGAATAAAATTGATAAATCCTAGATAAATACAGGATGATATTGATATATGATGTGATATAATGTGATTTTGATATATGATGTGATATGATTTCGGTATATGAAGTGATTTTGATATATGATATTATAACTCTGAATTAAATCTGAGTGGAAATGGTGTAAATCCCGAACGAACATAGGACGACTAGAGATGTATAATGTAACTAAAGACATGTGATGTAATAACTCCGAATGAAACCGGAATGATTGTGATGTATAGATTATAGTTAGGTAGAGTCTAGAGTCTTAGGCTATAACATGTTTGGAATGACTTGTGATTGCGAAAGAATCCAAAGGAACTAGACGAATCACTAAGGCTAAAGCCATTGGAAAGCTCAACAATCGAAGACTTGTTACTGGAACTTGTTCTGGAGAAAAGCACAACTTTCATTCAAAAGGTGTACTTTGGGGGGCAAGTGTTAACTAGGTTTTTAACCCAACAGCGTTCAAAAGGAGTTAGAACATTCAGATTAAGTCAGAACGACTCAAAACTTGACCTAAAGGCCTAAAAGTACAAGACAAAGAAACATAAGAAGTTTGGCTCAGAATTATGCTAACTCTTCGGATCGATACCGATCATATCTAATTGGATCGGTATTGATCCGAAATGTTGGCTTTCGGTTCCTTCTAACCACTTGCATTGCACTCCTATGCCTCTACTAAGCTCACCTATCAAGTTTGGTAATATTCCAAGCAACCTATTTCAAGAAGTGAAGACTCGTTTAAATACCTACCTGCTTTTGGACCGGAGCAACTTAAAATGGACCTACATAACTCATACGGACTCAGATGACTTGAATCTGAAGAGAACACTTGGAAGACATAAATGAAGGCTCACACCAAAAATGAAGTCATTTGGCTAAGCTAGTTTGAATCGGTACCAATCCAAAGTTTGGATCATTTCGGACCTAAATAAAGTGGGCCCCACCACCTGAGATCCGCTGTGTAGGTCTCATACACCCTCTAAACGCTACTTGCAAAGTTTCATCTGATTTCAATAAGTATCGAGCGAGTTATGGATATATCTCCTCCAAATTGAGCTAGTTTGACGAATCAGGTCCAACCCACCTAGGATGGGCCTCGCCCCATGAGATTCGATTTGGAGGCTGTACTACTCATCTACTTCACATGTACGAAGTTTCGTGTCATTGGGTGAAGTATTAAGTGAGTTTTGGATGGATCTTCTACCAAGGGATGGATTGGATGATCTATGAAGATGGATGATCAAACCAACTCCAAACGACTTGATATTCAGACAAGACATTCAATGATGGGATAAGAAGACAACCAAATTGAGAAGACTCAAAAATTGCATAATGTTTTGGATCGGTACCAATCGAAAAAGTTAGCTCCAAACACCCCCAAACTTCCTGAGCGACCTCTGCATGATGACCGCAGGCTTTTGGTAAAGTGGCTCTGGCCCAAGTGCTCTATAACCCTAGGAATACCATCTTATCTACAACAGTAAAGGGGATCGGATCTCTGCTGAAACTCTGCCGTTATTTCTTCGCTCTTCTTCTCCGACACAACGGTCATTAAGAGCAATTGAGATCCTCCTTTTGTCTCTAATAATGGTGGCATGATCTAATCTAGGAAAGGAGAATTATATTGCAATCTAAATTGCTTTATAATTGCAGTTGATCAATAAAAGAAGCTATAAAGTGGACGTAGGCTTCGTTAACAGCCGAACCACTATCAAAATCTTCTTATCTCTTTACTATTTCTGCTCTTTTTACATTTATTTTCTATATTTTTTTCTCTGAGAAACAGGGCTGGTGCTTTCACACTCAAACCAGGGTGTTGATCTATTTTTTGGGCTAGCAATATATAACTTTAAATGCACATATAAGTATACCCGCTCATGCATGTATACGCATATGCATATTAAGTTAATAATTAAATATTACAAAATCAAATCTTAGCTTTACTTACCAAACCTTTTCAATAAAAGTGAAATATCTCTTTAAATTATTTCTATAAAATCTCGTACCATTTTACAAAATACAATACTAGCTTATAAATTTATTTGAGCCTTCGAAATACTAAATTTCTTCATTTAAAATTAAGTATTCCTTTCATAAATATTTTAAAAAACCTTATAACCATTTTAAAATATCTTCTTCATGTTATTTTATAAAATCTTATATTTCTTATAAAATACATCATTCATACTATTTTATTAAATATCACTTTCTTACTATTTCATAAAATAACTATTTTATAAAGTATGACTTTTATTTAATTATGAAATTATTCCTTTACATAAATAATATTTATAATAAATCATTTATTAATAAACATCATTACTTTACTTTTAAATAATATTCACAAGTACTAATTAAGCTTCATTAATCGCTTAATTAGCTTACTAACTTTTCTGAAACCATTTAAATTAGTTTTATTATTACTAAAATATGACATGCACTTAGTTACATCATCTAATTAGTCTCTAATCCATTACAACATCACGTATAATCATTCAATTATACCAAAATCCATTTCAAGCTTACTAACTATTTCAAAAAAAGGTAACTAAGATCTTAAACAAATAATGAGATGACATAACTGTGTTCATAACTTGAATAGAAGCCTAATTTAACCCAAATAATCTCCAAATTCCTTCATATAATTCCATATCGTCGATAAATGAAATAATGAAGATTAAATATATATATATATATGTGAAGAATCATCACTCACCTTCTCTTTCCTTAAATCAAGTTCTAATCATCAAAACTCATGCTTTCCTTCTCATTAAATTATAGAACAGGCTCAAAATCACAACTTTAAGCTAATCCTTTGATGGGATTTGTAGAGAATTGGAAGAGAGGAATCATGGTGATTTTTATTTGAATTTAGGAATGTTGTTTGAAGGGTTTTGGGCATGGAGATTAAGAGATGATTAAGGGGTAAATAGGAGGATATAAGGAGAGGAAGTGAAAAAGAAACATTGGAATGAAATGAACGAGTGAATTATCAAGATGTAGTTAACTTATAGGCTAACTTATGGGCCTAGCCCAAATTCATTTCATCCACTCAAAAATCAGTATTCACTCCAAAAATTCATCGACTCCTAATATAGTCAAGTTTATATTCATTTTGCTCCCGTTGGAAAAGCGTTCTCAACTACATGTGTCTCGAGACCCAATTCTTTTGTCTTTAATTCAAGTACAAGGGGCATTACGTTAATTAACGACTTAATATTTAAATTAATTATTTAAATATTGAGTCGTAAAAATGTGGGTTGTTATATTCTACCCTCTTTAAAAATTTTCATCCTCGAAATTCCTATGAGTATAAGGAAAGAACAAGACTGACCGAAATTACTGAATCTCAATATCGGAAAATTTCAACAGTACTTTCCTTTATGCTAACAATATTACAAAAACTCCCAAATTAGAGCACATCACAGAACTAGGAAATATTCGATAACCTACATTATCCCACATTTCCCAAAAATACATATCTCTTTTTAAAAACGCTTCTCACTGTTTGAATGCAAATCTAAACAAATAAGCATTTAAATGTCCATGCTACAGCTCTCAAGTACCTAATTATACTATACTAAGAGGATTATCTACCAACATAACAACAACACATAATTCATACATGCATAACCTTAGCATAGTAACCGATACTACCATAATCTTACATGACAATCTGTTGGAGAGTAAGCTCAAGTAAGTTCGTACAAAAATATACCATATACTCTAAGTCATATCAAAAGGTAATAGACCTGTATAGATCCCATCTCGATCCTACAGTGGGCATGGATGATATACGATCTATTTCAGATAGCTATCTCTATCACACTCCGAACATAATTTAATTATGAAATTATAACTACTATACAAGTAATCAAACACAAAAAAATAAGCAGCAATCAATCAATAATAGTTAATAACATAAATAACATGAAACCATCAAGCAATATAAAATAGTGATTAGCAACAATAACTAGCATACAAATTATCAAGCATGTAAGCAAGCAATAAAAATCAACAACAATAAACCAACAAAAAATCCAACAACATCAAACAATAGCAAGCAAACATGAGCAATGGTAACAACAACCATCAACAATTTACAATAAACAATCAACATACAATTGACATACAAACAACCAATCAACAAGCAACAAAAAGCATAAAAAGCAATAAATGATTCAAAAAGAGTTTACACCAATACAGATGGTAACTAATCAATAGTCAAGTGTGCATGTTAAACCATAAAATCCATTGAGCCTGTTAGACATCCAAGATAAACAAAATGCCTAAGTGGTTCAACTCCTTTCATGAATATAAAACACAAAATACTGTTACACCTCCCACTATGAAAAGAAAAACTTACACGATATGTTGGATTATTGAGTCTCAAAACTCTAAAATAAATCTAACAATCTAAGCCTTAACTGTAACATCCCCCACTTGGAGGCCCAAAACTAACGGCTACGGATGTTGCAGTCATCCATAGTTATTAATCCTCGACGACCAAATACGGTAATGTTAGATACATTGATATAACAGAAACATATGAATATTGAAAAAATTTAAAATCATCAAAAAAATTTCACATTCCATTTCAAATTCATTACATAATCCCAGATTCGAGGACCACGTTCAAAGAAAATATAATATTACAACATACGCCAAGAGCAACATATGAAGATGCCCCCTTGGATGACCGTAGTATATATATATCTAGGCAATTAAACAACTTTGCCTTTACATCCATAGTGGAATCAAAATAAAAAGTTCTCCTATTAGCTAGCTTGCCTCCTACACATCTTCAGAAGCTTATTCGTCTAAGGAGAATCTGAAAACCTTAACTCTCAAACTACGCAAAATTAATTGAGCACCCGAGAGTTTAAGGGGAAAACATAAACTTTGAGTCAGACGTGCCTTTGGAAAGCTATATTAAACCCTTTCGAAAGCATTCTTTTAAAACAAGGCAAGTGACATTTCTTTGTAAAGTGAAACGAAGGCTTCGACCCCTTCGAAAGCTTGGTTTTGACTCCATACCTGTCGCCTTTCTCCAATCCACTACGTACCAACGCATTGATACCTTGTGTATTGGCTTCGACTTAGTTGGGGCGGAAGTATAGGGTTAAAAGGTAGCTACTTCTAGTAGAGAAACAATAAACTTATGAAAAAAAATTCTTGCCTTTTAAGTATTACTTTTCAACTAATTTACCCACATGTAAAAACATGATTGGTTGCCATAAACTTTATCAAAAAAATTTTCTAAAAGACTGCCGAATTTATTTAGAAATTAATTAAAGATAACTAACAAAATGGCCCTTCCCTTTAACAAAACAATTAAGACATTTAAGTCCTCCTTCTTAAATAATTTAATTTACATAGTAAATTACTTTGAAAAAATCCCCAAAAATCATATAAATTCACTTTTAATAAGTTATCTAACATATATAAATTTCGGACCCAAATTCTTTATCTAATGGCCGAAATAATAATTTAAACCCAATAATTCATATCTTTCTTTGAAAATTCATAATAAATTATCCATATCTTGGATAATGCCAAAAATTTGAACACATCTCCAAAATAATGTTTTATATAACATTTTTAATCCTTATGGCATTTGAAACCTATTATAAACGATTTTAGCCTTAGAATCGAAATAAACATTTATCAAACATTCTCGTTTGAATCTAACATATCATTTAATCCTAGCATATCATCATTAAAATCATTATAAAGATTTTAATCTTAAAACCCAAAAGCAATTGTTCTTTGGAAACAAAATTGAGATGGTTTAGATTATTATTAACCTTGATTAGGAGAAGGAACTTGAGATTTGATCTTTGAATAATTCCCCTTGCTTGATTGCTTAGCTTTAATTAATTTTTCCCCTTTTCTTTCCCTAGGTTATGGCCAGCTTGAACTCTCTTTGATTTACATTTTTGAGTTTTGAAAAATGAACGTGCAAAGAAATGGAAACGAGATTTTAAGGGTAATGGGACTATGGGTGCAGCTATTACCCATATTGTCCTTGTTTTATTCTATTATTAATTATCTAATAAACCATTTCCATAAACTCATTCTTTATGTTTATTTAAGCACGGCCTCTAAATAAATTTTCAAATCTCAATTCCCTTATCATACTAATATTTATATTATTCTATTTAATTTATCTAATTAAATCTCCCGAATAATGTTATTAAAAATTAGGGTGTTACATTAACCTTCCTTTTCTTTCGATCGAAACTCATTCTCTAAAGGAGAAAAGTCTACTAATTAAATAATCATTAAATGGCAACCTGCAAATGCATGGGTTTGCTTGGGTTCAAATTCACCCCAACCGCATAATGTAAAAAGGGATAATATATTAAGTGCACTATGATGCTTGCCTAGGCAAGTATCATTCATCACTTAGATGATTATCTGAATCGCCACAAAACTATTCGTGGAATCCTCCCTTGAACCACCCTAAGCAACTTTAGCTATACTACACTAAAATTTACAATAACTAAAGACTATCCAAATGACACGATGCTCGTTCCAACCCTTCGTTCGCTCTTAAGATTTCTTTGCTAAATTAGGGTCGGCGACCTGAAACTTCTCATGTGAACTCCAATTTGGTTCCTTGACCCAACAGCTAAAATCTCCTCACACAACCAAGGCCATGCTTCAGAAATCTCTTGGTCATCTTAAGAATCCAACTTCAGTGCTACTTATAAGAATCAAGTGAAAAATCCTTTCCTAAGGGGTACAAATCACCTAGAAATCTACACTTGAACTAGGGGTTGGGAACTGGCATGTGAATGGAGCAATCTTTTAGAAAATATCCCTTTTGGCACATGGGATACCCCCATCACCTAAGGTTTACTAACATAAAGAAAATAATTCTAACATGAATGACTCTGGGCAAGCGTCTATTAATCTTTTGTTCGGCCTTTGCTCATTACTGGGCATCCACCAAACCCTACATGGATACAAATCCAAGTCACACTTCCTCGATCAACCCCACTAAAGTTGAAAGCTTGTGCATCAATTTCTAATGGTAGTATTCTCGGTCACTTCACCTTAGCTTTGCAACTAAAGTTACACATACAAGGTCTACCTTTACCAAAGAATTTACTTACTATGAAAGGTGTCAAATTTAGCGTATCTACAAAGTAACTAGAAATAGATAAATATACCACTCTATTATCGGAAGGAACATATGTAATTTCCCTAAAAATAGAGCATACCTCACTACACAAGCCCCTTCCATTTTTCCTAAGCAGTAGTTTTGCTAGGACCTTGTAACACCCCGAAAATTTAACAGAAATTTAATAAGAAAAGTAAATTTAAATAAAAAGAATAGATTAAAAAATTTCACAAATATCCGAATTTGGCTACGAAACTTGTACCATTGCATTTGTAGAGATTTTCTGGACGATTTTCATATATAACACTTCGAAATCAAAGTTAATATAGAAGATTTATGGACATTGGAAGAATGGAAAATATAATAAGAACTTGAAAAATTCAAAAATTTACAAAGGGACCGATCGACCCCGGAAAGTTGAAAGTTGATCGGTAGAGGTCGACCCAGAAGCAATAGCAGTCGACTGTGGCTATGTTAGATTGGCAGTTTTATGACGTGTTCGAACGGCCCTGATGCATTGCTTCGTTTCCATGTTTTAGATGAGATCACTGTAAAGATTAACCAACCTAAATCAAACGGCCTAAACTATTTGCTGACCCCTATAAATGCAAGTCTAACCTAACCCGAAAATTCACATAACAACCTCTCCTCTAACCCTAAAATTCTTCAAAAATCATAATAAAATCAACCTAGAAGAACACAAGCAATTGGACCTAGATGGAGCAAGTGGAGCTAGCATATGGGGGGTGATTCTCAAATAAGTAGGAAGAGCTTGGGCTTGAGGAGAGTGGGAACAAATTAAATTAGATGATTATAACACTTAAATTTAATCTAATCTGTATGATCTAGGATGATAGAAATCTAATTATAAACTGTAAAAATCCTAATTTAAAAAGATGTAATCTAGGATAGAATTTAAATCACTATAATTTGATAAACCTTGTGTTTAATGCTAAAACACCCCTTTAATTATTTAACTATAAACCCTAAAACCTATCAACCATAGATTAAACAGTTGAAATTGAAATTGTGCAAACCTATGAAATTCAGAAATATAAACTGGTTGATATATTTGCTTAAGGTTCACTATAAACGATAAATATTGTAATCAATGAACATTAACTCTAATTAAAAATCATAATAAAAAACTCAATAAAACCCTATTTTTAAACAGCGACCGATCAACCCTCACCCCGCGCATCGACTGGTTGTTACGTGAAACGTGCAAATTGAACCTCGGCCTAAGGCCCAAGTTAATAATAAAAGTTTATATGGTTTCTCATTGTTGTGTGGCCTATTTTTTGTTAAGTGATTAGAGTTAGTAGGGAAGCTAGTTCCCTATGAGAAGACGCTGTGTCATTGTGGAATTGGGTAAATGTTGTTCTCCCAATGGGGGTCGATTATTCGACTAGGGGCGATTTTTATTGCAAATCGCACTCATTGAAGGTTCCACAGTGGATGCACAACACTAATAAGGATGCCTAATGAAGTGTGGCTTGGCATAATGGGAATCCTAGAATGCACGATTTCTGACATAACGTGATACAGTTCTGATGGAGGATCCGGACGTATGCAATAAGATGCAAACACTACAATCGAGAGGTGTACAGATGATGAGATACTTCTTTGAGTCGGTATTGCAAATTCACCCTCGATGTGTAGTTGTATTAGTGAAGTATTAAAGAGAGGAAAAATCAGTTCCCCGGTAGCCTAGTAGCGGTGATATTAATGGGAGTAGTTCCTAGAGTATCATTATGCGGTGATATTAGTGGAATTGTATTTCCACGGTAGCCTAGTGGCAGTGATAGTACTGGGAACATATTCCTACTGTAGCCTAGTGATGGTGTTTCCATAGTTAGTAGCCAAGGGGATAGTGTTTTACATACTGAGTAGCTCTAGGAGCGATGGTCGATCGTTAGTTGTGAGCTTAGATCCTTAGTTTGATCCTTGTAGAAGCCTACATATGTTTTAGTGTAGGAATGTATTAGACAAGAACCCTTAGGTAATGGACCTTAGAAATCCACGGACGCTTGTAATACACCATATGTCATCTAGAGAAGAATTAAAGTTAACTGCACATGATCACCATATATTAAACTTGTACTCATTCACTAGACTTTTTTCTGACTCACCCCCTTCTTTCCATTTTTCCCTACCATAGGATGACATGTTAGCATATGATTGGGCATGATATGTAGAGCTAAACATAGGAGTGCTCCTATTCTTCATAGTTCCTCATGTAGTCAATAACTGTATTAATTATCTTTAAAGCTCATATTGTACTTTAGGAACAGTGTATATGTCAATTAAATTATTTTGGAGACTGTTTTCTAAAATATTTATTTTTCAGTACTTATATTTTAATTCCTTCCTTTGTGAGATCTGAAAGTGGTGAATGCCTTAGGATTTACCTTTATAATTATGCTCTATAATGTTTTAAAAACCCAATAACTCGTATTTTTCGGCATGCCGCAAG
This sequence comes from Allium fistulosum, assembly GCA_030737815.1. Lineage (NCBI taxonomy): Eukaryota > Viridiplantae > Streptophyta > Magnoliopsida > Asparagales > Amaryllidaceae > Allium > Allium fistulosum. Next base: position 644,199,163 of record CM060901.1, read on the forward strand.
TCCGAAAATCACCTTAGTCTTTGGAACGAGGTGTCAGGAAGTGCGGGTTGTTGCATTTAGTATTAAAGCCAAGTTTAAGATTCCTTGGGATTTTGGCACATATTGACAGTTTTTTTTAATAAGTTGTTTTTCAAAAGATTTTCCAAAATGTTTTGCAAAAATTTATCAAAAATAGGTTTTTGAATATATATATATATATATATATAAAATTTCAAAATGCTTGCCAAAGATTTTATTTATGTATCGTAATTTCTCTTATTCATGTCTACACTATCTTTGGGAAAGTTGAAGATAATTCCCAATCATAGATAGTGAGAATAAGTACAATTTTTAGAGAAATGACTCTAAGAAAGCTAAGATTTTCGAGCATGAACATCCCTATATGGTTCGGTATCTAAAACGAGGAGACAAGGTGAGCCTAACCCGACTAAGGGAGCGTAATTATAATTTTTTGATATGTGTATTAATACACAACACCCTATTTATTTTGAGTCATATGGTAATTGTTGGCTCATCATTTATATAAGCAAACAATTGTGGGTTAGGATAAAGGTTAAGGTTATAACAATTAAGGCGAAAAATAACTTTTCATGATTATTGGGGTTTCCCCCATAAGGAAGACTAGTGAGGGTTTTATATACCAACTAGCAGTTGGAAGTAAATTATGGACTTAAGGCAGTAGCAAGTAAATTATGGACTTAAGGATAAGTAATGAAGATTAGTAACATGAGATCGGTATAATAGGAATATGATGTTGACAGCGGAAGGAGGACTTTACAAATTTAAGACAAATTCCCCGGTTAAGGTAGAAACCCTACTCATATTGGTAGTAGTTCTAGGGACTCCTATTCACTTAGAGGTATAGCTAGAGTATTTCCATATTGAAGTTGGACACTATATTGGAAATAAACTTAAGTTAACCATCTTTAAATAGAAGGATGGAAACCTTAGGCACGAAGCATTATTGGGTATAAGTGGGCTTAGTAATTAGGTTGCTATTGTCTACTCCGATTTAAGTGATAAATCAATGGAAATATTTTCTAAAAGTTAGAAACTATACATGTTTGATATTTTAAATAGAAAGAGAAAGTTGGTTTATAATTTTATATACCATACAAACTTTATGGAAATTTGTTTGAAAAGTTAAAGTTGATAATTTGATAAAAAATAATTTTCGAATAACTTTTTAAAGCTGTTATTTTGCCTTCTAGGTACATTGTTACGCTTACCCTCGTTGTGCACTTTACTTTTGACAGTAGAAATGTTTGGAAATATAAAAATAAAAGTTGAGAAGTATGCAAGATCTAGCTTTTGAACTCTTTTTATAAAGAAGAAATGGTCAGTGTTTAAAAATATCCTTTACAAAATATTTTGGTCGCACTTTAAAATAATAATAATAAGTTAAGATGTCGAATTTTCTTTAAAAATACACTTTTGTAAAAATATTACTTATTTATAAAATAATTTTTGGATAGGTTATGTTTTATGTACATTTTTCTAAGTTAAGCTCAACCGTTTTGATAATTTAGTTAAAGAAAAATATCATGATCTTAGTAAGAAGGAAGTGCTTGTTAAAAATGAAAATAGAGTTTTACAGTTTTAAAAACTTAATATTTTGTGGAAATAAAGTTAAAATCAAAGGTATTGATTTAAAAGGGGTAAAGCGAAAATATTATGACTATCACTTGTACTTAAAAGGGAAAGAAATAGATCGGAGTTAGATAAATAGGATTAGATGGCCCACTGGACAAGAATTTGACTATGGAATTTGGAAGCCTTGAAAGGATCGAGACAGAGATAAAAAAAATGGATATTCAGTGACCTTTTTAGTTAATGGTTGAATTGGAAGGACATAGTACTAGGTCAAACTTCCTATAGTAGTAAAGGGTGAGCACTACCTTATATCTCTACCCAAGTATGGTTTGAATCATAGAATCTTTGTGTGAGGAAGTTTAGAAAGTAGGTTTTGGGTTAAACCTATTCCAGAATAAGGAAAGAGTAAGCCAAGATGGTTATTATCATGGGATGCTATATATGCAAGGAGTTTTATCTTGTTTGAAGTGCAAAAAGGACCAAGTAGGGTCTACTTTAATTCTTGTATAGTGCATTAAGTGACAAAAGGGAAATTCTTTGATTACATTAGGCAATCTAATTGGAAAGGTAAGTGTAGCTTCGATGTTATGGCAGTAAGGTCGGTACCACATAGGTAAGGATAGGATACCTGTAGGCTACGGGTGGTCCGGGTATTGTATTATTTTCTTGAAGGCTACGGGTAGACCAGGTGGACATAAATGGAAAAATATATATTTTGTACATGTTATTGGATGTATATCATTGTAGTTGTGTTCCATGTATGCCTATGTAAATCTTGGAATTATAGGGTTAAGTATAACACACACTTGGAAAATAAGAGGGAAGTGTTCATTAGATTTAACGAGAAACTCCATTAGGGAAATTGTATGGTAATTCGTAACGATCCGTAATTTACATAATGGAGGATCGTAAACTATTTTTATTTTATTCATATGAGTTTGTATGATTCTATAATTTTGTGATATGTCTTAAAGGGACATTTTACACACCTATGATTTTTACCAAATTTCTGTGTGACTCTTTTGATCCTAGAAATATTGTTTGGCTATAACTTATGATAAAAGTCGAATTAGAGTCTTAAACCATCCATTGGTTCAGGTTGATGGTACCCCATTCTGCAGACTTGTCATAATAGGAAAACGAACTTACGGTTGTTGGCCAGTATTAGTATGTAATTAATTAAGCCCATAAGTAGGCCCATTAGTCTAAATTAAGGTTAGTATAAATAGGGGTTGCAGGAGTCAGATTAAAACTTTTTCCTCTTTCCCAATCAGATCTAAAGCCCATTAACCCTAGATCCATCCAAAATCACAAAATTACTCTATAAATCTAGCTAAGTCATTAATAAGAGAGAAGAACATCAATTAGAAGGTAGAGATCATCATTTTTGTTTATTTTCATTGCTTTCTATTATTTCCCATATTGGTTCTAGGCGAGAATTAGGTGATTTTGGTAATTGGTGAGTGGTTTTTGCCTACTCGCTATCCTATGCATGTTTATATAGTAGATTTTCATTTTCTAACATGATTTTTGGCCTTAAAAATATTTTTTGACTTTATTGACATGTTTTCATATGCCTATGACCTAAATTTGTGAATCTTTGAAATGCTTTTCAAAAATGATTTAGTAATTATCCTTACTCATATTCATATATGCATGTAATATGCAGATTTAGATTAGAATTGGTGTGTTTATCACATTCTTATGTATTACTTGTATAAATGGATGCATATGCATGTTATTCTATGCTTGTATGTTGTATTTGATGTTGTTTGCTAGTGTTTTTGATGCCTAGGAAGATAGGTTGGTGAATTTGGCAAATCGGTGGCAAAGTTTGTCAAAATTGGACGAAAGTTGGGGTAAAAGCTCTAGAACATGAGTGGTGCTTGCCAAATAATTCACGCCTCAAAGTTTGCTAAGGACTCAACTTGGTACAGAGTTAAAGATTCAGCACCGAATCGTTTCTATTGCTTGGTTGGGTCAGCGACTTTAGGGATCTCTAGGTGTTGGCTAGTGGAGATGGACCAAGGCAAGTTTCAAAGGATTGGCTAAGTGTCGGGTATTATGCCATGTTATTTCTAGAACTTAGAGTTGAATGCTTTGGACTGGGGGCCGAGTTGTTTTGATGGATGAGTCGGGGTCTAAAGCACTTAAGAAGGAAGTATTAGAGGCTGAGTGATTTACCTAGCCAAAATTGGTTAAGTAAATGACTCGGTGTCGAGTTATTTTGACTTGGTATCAAGTTGTTTTGGTGAGAGTTATAGGGTCAGGCTTGTACAAAGAGGAAGTAGGGGACTCTGTAGATCATGCTGGAGGTGTTGGCTCGTTCGTTTGAGGATTATGTATTCGCATGATAAAAGCTTTTTTTTCTTCGGTTGGTGACTCGTGAAGGGAGTAGGTACCGAGTATGGTGGATTGATAAAGAGGGGAGACGTGTAATGGGAACGTGAAGGGTTCTGAATAATGGAAGCTGGATTGAGCAAAGGAAGGGCTTGGATCTGAATGGAGCAAACGAGGGCTCGAATGTATGTGCTAAGGAATCGTTGATACTTAGAGTGTTTTCTGTTGCACTAGAAGTAGGGGTATCATAAGCGGGGACGCCTATGGATCAATGGAGTGGATCTGAATACCCTGGACCAATGGCTTTTGATCTAATGTCTATCTTTGGGATACGAGACATGTATCTAATTTTGGGCTACATAATATGAGAGTACATAGAAAATGGGGATTTCCATTAGTCTCTGGCAGAAAATAGGCCATACGAGTTATTATATATTCAGAGCGCATAGAGTGATAGTGAGGATTGCTTGATGGATGATATGGTCATTTTAGTTGCTTTCTAGGCTATCACTTAGAGATATCATTAGAGGTAAGTATTGGAGATAGGAATACCTGCAGAGCTGATATCTTTATTTGAGTGGAGTACCTTTATGTTATTTGTAGAGTAACATATTATGATGTTATGTCCTAACTCTTTTGTTGTAGAGACAGGTCAGGTATGATTCATGTACCTATGTTCCTTACCATATTTACCTACATAGTATTTTGAGATTCATTTAGCGCTCACACCAGACTATTGTCTAATCCAAGGTTTTATGCTTTGTTTTTTATTATCCTGGGTACTCTTAAATGAGTATACTAGATAACAGGTCTAGGTGACGCGGTAGCTGTGTAAAGGACGAGATAGATGGAGTTGTCTCGTATTATATACCTACATGGATTTCTATGCTTATTCCGTCATGCAGAACCGAGGAGCCTTAGTAGTGACTGGTTATTTTCTTATTATGGGATAATTGTTGGGTTTATTTCCATTGTATAAACTCTACTGTTTTTTATGTATAAGTCTATGGATCTATTACTCTGATGATTTTTTCACATAGTTAATATTGTCTCTCCTATTATATTTATGATATTATATTTTGTCCATGCACTATAAGATATTTACAAGTTATATGCTGTATTTGTTTCTTTTTCAATCTTGATGATTGTCCTACATCGACCAGGCACGAATATAGTGCACTATTTTGATATTATTGATGCCAATGGTATAGAGCAATCATCACATTTGATATCAGAGCTTTGGTTACACGATTAACCTGAGTTGATACTACGATCCAGTAGAGATAAGGAAGGAGTTATCACCTTAGACAGGATCTAGAATGTGTGTATACGAGAGATTTCATATTTGTTATATATAATGGTTTACAAAGCTATATAGTAATATATTATATAGCATAAGTTGCAAGCACATGAGCACCATGGACATAGTTTTCTTTATGAGAGAGTGATCATTCTTGTTACAGATTAAGAATGAGCCAGCATGTAAGAAATACTTGTAATAAATTCTGCTTTAGGAATTGAGAAAATGCAGGGTCAGGAGCTACTTCACCTGAAGTTCAAGCGATGTTGAATGTTATGATGGCAACTATGATGAGGAATGTTCAGGCTACTACTCCTGATGTGGCTGTTGGAGGGGGTGCTCCTATGCAAGTGCCTAAGGCCGAATAGCCAAGTTGAGTAAAGACTATTCTACTCTAGGAGTAAAACCATTTCATGGAACAGAATCAGCCATAGAAGTGTAGGATTGGTTGGATGCCTATAAGCACATCTTTAATGATATGGAAGTGGTGATGCTATGAAGAGGAAACTAGCCTCTAAAAAACTTCAAGGACGAGCTATGAACTGGTGGAATGCCATTATTATTGCTACTTTAGGAGATTAGTTGACTTGAGACCAGCTCAAAGCAAGGTTCGAAGAGAAGTTCATTCCGGTTGCTCAGAAGTCAGTATTGTTTAGGAAGTTTGCCGATCTTAAGCAAGGAGAGATGTCAGTTTCCAAGTATGTTGTAGAATTTGATGCTTTATCGAAGTATGAGGTGTCATTCATCGATGCTATATTAGAAAGAATGAGAAATTCATAATTGGATTGGATGACTATCTTGGAGAGAAGCTAGTAAACCACATAGATGAGTCATTCTAGAAGCTTGTTGAGAAAGCTCTACATCATGAGAATCTGTATCCAAAGGCTAAAAAAGTTGTTGTCTTTTCTACTGAGAAGGAAGAGCCAAAACCGCACCAAGGTGGTAGAGGCAGGAAAAAGTTGAATGGAAAGAGGAAGTAGTCTCAAGGGAAAAATGGACAGAAGAAAACTAAGTGGGAACTTACTTGCTATGGGTGCAAGGATAAGGATCACTTGATTAAGGATTGCAAAGTGAGAAAGAAAAAGAAATGCTATAATTGTGACAAGCCTAGGCATTTGAAGAAGGATTGTCCAAGACCAGTGAAGGATAAGTAGGTTGTGAAGGCATACACTTTGGACGTTGTCCCGACTTCGTCAAGTGCTCCCTCGGCAAAGGATAAGGGAAAGGGATTCACTATATAAGGTATGCTTTCCATTAAAATTGTATCCATCTGTATTTTGTTGGATACCGGGGCTTCATATTCATTCATATCCAGTGACCTAGTGGAGAGATTGGGATTGAGACCTGAGATAGTAAACCGACCTCTAATTGTGACGAACCCTGTCGGAAGCTCTACTGGCCTTTGCATGGTTTGTCATGACCTAGTTTTATCGAGTCATGGATACCCTTTTGTTTGTGAATGCTTTGTCTTGAATTTTGTTAGGTTTGGGATTATATAAGAAATGGATCGGCTTAAGAAGTATATGGCAATAGCAGATTGTGAGAAGCTATTGGTGACAACGGGGATGTGGAAGGGCAAACGGTAGTGACTGGCTGCCTACCAGAAGACAGGGTGATGGTTAGCTTTCTATATTTGCTTGAAGTTTCACATGAGGGGTTGTCATCTATACCTTTTGCTAGAGAGTAGCCGGATGTATTTAAAGAATTAACCAGATTGTTGTCGCATAGAGAGATTGAGTTTCAGATAGACTTGGTGAAGGAAGCTAGACCTATAGTTATGTCGTTAAGGTGTATGACACCCTAGAGAGCAGAAGGAACTAGAGATGCAAATAAATGTCCTATTAAGGAGAGATTTCATTCAAATAAGTATATCTGAGTGGGATGTATCAGTAGTATTCGCCATGGATGGATCTTTGAATTTGTGTGCAGATTATCGTGAGCTAAATAAAGTAATAAAGAAGAACAAGTATCCACTCCACATATTAATGACTTATTGGATCAGCTTCACGGTGCGGAGGTGTTCTCTTAAATGGATTTGGGAATAGGATTTCACTAGCTTAGAGTAGCAAAGGAGAGTGTGCATGTTACGACGTTTCGTATGCCATTTGGTTTTTATGAGTGGTTGGTGATGCCATTCGGGCAAACAAACGCTCCAACATACTTTATGGATCTCATGAATCGGGTTTTCAAAGACCAGCAAAACAAGTTTGTGATTGTGTTCATGGATGATATTCCAATATATTCCAGAACCGAAGAGGAGTACAAGATGCATTTAAGGATTGTGCTAGAGGTGTTGAGAAAGAACAAGTTGAGAGCAAAGTTTCCTAGGATTGGCAAGATATTGTAGGCGTTTTTAAGGACTTCTCAAAGATAGTAGTACCATTGACCAATCTGATGAAGAAGTACCAGATTTTTGTTTGGGACGCGAAGTATGAGCATTTGTTTGTAAGTGTGAAAGAGAGGTTGAAAAGTGCACCGATATTGACCATTCTAGTTGACGGTATATGCAGACGCCTGTGGTATTGGACTGGGTGCGATATTGATGCAGAACGGACAAGTCATTGCCTATGCTATTCGATAACTAAAGCTGCACGAGAGGAATTATCCAAATCATGATTTGGAATTGGCAACGATAGTTTTTTCTTTAAAAATGTGGAGGCATATCTGCTAGGAGAAAGGTTTGAGCTATTTACATACCACAAATCATTGAAGTACCTTTTCTTTCAAAGGGATCTCAACCTTCGTCAATAACAGGGGTTGGAGTTCTTGGCCTCTTATGATTTTAGCATTTCCTATACACTATGAAAAGGGAATGCGGTCACTGTTGCATTGAGTAGAAGACATGATAGTTTGGAAGCAATGTTCTGGGAATGGAAGCAAATTGAGTACGTTGCTGGATATGATTTTAGGCGTCATTACGAGCTGGGACCAGTGATGTTGGTAAGTTTTTCGATCAGACCTATTCTAATAGAATGGATCGGTTCTAGCAAGAAGCAAGATGCTAGGCTGGCGGAGATTATAACGAAGATAGCAGAAGGAGTAGAGTCCGAGGATATAAAGCAATATAGACTCACTCGAGAAGGTTGGCTCTATAAGGATAGAAAACTGTTTGTTCCCGATATTGATGGATTGTGAGATGAAGTGCTATGAGAATGCCACCATTATAGGTTTACAATACATCTTGGAGGTAATAAGATGTACCGAAGATATAAAGCAGACCTATTATTGGGAAGGTATGAAGAAGGAATTTGGGACACTTATCACAAAGTGTATGAACTACCAATTGGTAAAGGCAGAGAAAAAGAGACCCGGTGGATTGTTGCAACTGCTAGACGTTCCTGAATGAAAATGGGAGCAAGTATCAATGGATTTTATTAATGGACTGCTGAGGACTCAAGCAGAGTACGATAGCATTTGGGTCATGGTTGATTATTTGACCAGGAGTGCTAGATTTATACCCGTCAAGTCAAATAGAATGGCATCCAAGCTAGCGGAGTTATATGTAAAGTCGCAAGTATGATTTCATGGTGTGCTAAAGTGCATTGTGAGTGACTTAGACTCGTTGTTCACCAGTGGGTTTTAAAAGAGCTTATAAGAGGCATTAGGGGCAGAGCTGCACCTTAGTACAACATGTCACCGGCCTGCAAATGGATGGGTAGACCAAAAGTGTAAATCATATATTGAAAGACCTATTGCGAGCATGCATTATAGATTTTGGAAGATTATGGAAAGACTGCAACACCCCTAATTTTAAATAATGTTATTCAGGAGATTTAATTAGACAAACTAAATAGAATAATGTAAAGGTTAAGTGGTCAAAAGATTGAGATTTGTAAAGTTATAAGGTAGTCGTGCCTCATTAATAAGAAAATGAAAAATAAAGATAATAAGATAAAGGGAAAATTGGGAATAGGTTATATTAATATACCCTAAACCCTTAACCCACTCTCATTTGCAACAAAATTAAATACCAAGCTTGGCCGGCCACCATTAGCAGAAAGTAAGAAGAAAATAAGCAAGTTTTCAAGAGGGAAGCTTAAGCAAGTTAATCAAAGAGAAAATCTCAACCTCTTTAACACAAGCTAAAAGTGAATAATAGATTACATCTCATTTTTATATAGCTTTCAATTTTTAGGCAAGACCCATGTTTATTTTGCAATGATTTGCCATGTTTTGATTGTTTAAATGGATATATATGCTTGTTGATGATTTAGGCTATGTCATATAGATTTCATGATAAAATTAATTTTGAAATCCTTTTAAATGACATCCAAATGACTTGCGATTTTTATATAAGGTCAGATATATTATTTTAGAGATGGGTTTCAAGTTTTATAATTTTCCGAATTATTGTTGATTTATTATGAATTTTCTAGTGAAGAAAATGGTTAAATTGGGTTTAAATTAATTTCAGCTATTATACGTTAGCGTTGGGTCAGAAATTTAAATATGTTAGAAACATACAAAAAGTGATTTATTGGAATTTTTGGAGAATTTTCCTAAGTTTTATATTGAGTATATAAAATTATTTAAGGTATGAGACTTAAATGTTTTATATGTTTAGAATAGGAGAAGGGGCAATTTGCTAGTGTTTTAAATAAATAATTACTGAATTCAGTAGCACTTTTAGAAAAGATTTTGGAAAAGAAAATTGGCAACCAATTATTTGATGACAAATAAGCAAGTTAGTTGGAAAGATATTACTTTATAAAGAAAGAAAACAGTTTTTGTAAAGGTTTGTTGTTTCGTCTCTCTCGGCAGCTACCTTTCGACTTCATACTACCGTCTCCATCATAGTCGAAACCAATACACATGGTATCGATGCCTTGGTACATAGTGGATTGGAGATAGGAGAAAGGTATAGGGTCGGAACTTGCTTTTGAAGGGGTCGAGACCTTGTTTTGCTTTCAAAAGAAAATGTCACTTTATTGCTTTTAAAAGAATGCTTTCGAAAGGGTTTTAATATAGCTTTCGACAGAGGTTGCCACCTTTTGTTTTAAACAAGCTTTCGACAGGGTTGAAACACTCATTGCTGCATTCTACCTTTCGACCCAATCGATGCCGCTTTACCTTTAAACATTGGTTTCGAAAGGATGCTTTCGCTTTTAAATAAGAAGTCGCTTCTCCATGCTTTCGAAAGGGTTGGTGTCGAAACCATCTACTTTCTATTACTTAGGAAATTGCTTTAGAAAGAGTTACTTTCGACCTAGTTCTTTTAAGTCTCTTTGTTCTATTGAAAGATAAACCCATAGGTTTCGAATGGAATGGTTTTTAATGGTTTCGAAGCTATGTTCCACAAGCTTTACTTGAACCCAATGCTTTCGAAAGGCTTGTTTTAAGTAAAGGACGACCTTATTGATTTCGAAAGGTATATAATAAAAGTTTCGAAGGGGAGGTTCCTCAATGGTTTCGAGAGGTACTTAAAATATTTTAAATGGAAGGTTTCCAAATGCTTTTGAAAGGCAAGTTTAAAGAGTTTTGAAAAGTGGATGTCTAAGGTTTATAAAGGTTTCAAAGGGATACCTTCAATGAATTCAAAAGGTTGTTATAAAGGATTCGAAAGGTATGTTTTGGCCTTTCGAACTAATATTTCAAGGTATAGTAATTAATATATTTTGGAAGGGGTACTTTCAATGGATTCAAAAGGGTTGTTTAATGTTTTTAAGCAAAGGTTTCGAATGGTTTACCTTTGCTTTATGGCCTAAGATATTTTAAGTTGAAAGGGATTTTTAACTTATTTTGGAGGGATAGATAACCCTTATTATATTTCATCAACATTGGTTTGAATTAAGTATATATAACATGGTAAAGAGATTTGAGTAAAGCAAAGAGTATATTTTCCTTATTTAAAGTATGATTTAAAGGGTTAAATCAATTTGAAAGAAATGTTTTCAAGGAAAACTTGATGGGAAAGTTGACCTTAAGTAAATGACTCAGATATTAGAATACCAGATGGAACTGGTATAGGGTCATACCCTATACTTTAGATAGTAGTCCCTAGCTAATATAAGTCCAAAATTCCAGTGTGTAGGGCTTTGTCATAGGTAAGACTAAAATGATGTTACACACAGAAAGGAATATACAGAGAAAGATAGGTTATTGGTGAGCCCGCAAAACCATTAGGATCAGTTGACCTTGGGAGGAGTAAGTTAGGGACAGACCATCCAGAAGTGTGTCTAACAGAAGTTAGATTATTTGTTGTGTCTGGTTGGCCCGAGCCAGCCAAAGGTTAGTAGTTAGCCAAACAAAACTATATTGTTCGGATAGATTGTCCATTTATTACCTGATTTATATGCATATATGATATTGCTATGATTGCTTTAATCAGTTTGGTTGTAGGATTATGATTTGCAAAAGATATGTTTCAAAAGGGATATTAGTGAGGGGAAACCCGTTCCGCTAAGTGGCATGGTCTCACTTAATATCAAATAACCGAGATGTATAGTATTATTCACACCAGGCTTTATGTCCGACTCGAAGTTTATGTTTTTCCCTTAAACTCTCTGGTGCTCAAAATTTAATTTGAGTAGATTGAGAGTTAAGGTTTTACAGGTTTAGTAGGTTGGACGAATAAGCCTCCGAAGACGTGTAGGAGGCAAAGCTAGCTATATATGTAGGAGCTATTTAGTTTTATTTCCGTTGTGTTGTATTAAGACAGTTTTTCTATTTAGTACTCTGATCATCCAAGGGGACATCTTCATATATTCACTTTTGGCGTAGTTTGTAATAATTATATTTGATTAAAACCTACGCAATGATTATGGGATTATGTAATTTGAATATGAAATATTGCTTTGAAATGTAATTAGAAAAAGTTGTTTTAATCTGTATTGATTTTATTTCATATTCATGTGCTTCTGATATTATGGATACCATTAACATTACCGTATTTTACCACTGGAAATTAATACTATGGATTACTGCAGCATCTATAGTGCTTTGCTTCAGGCCTCAAGATAAGGGATGTTACAAAGACCATCTACATCTAGTGGAGTTTGCATACAACAATAGTTATCAGTCAAGTATTGGTATGGCTTCTTATGAAGCATTGTATGGCCGACCGTGTAACACTCCTTCATGTTGATGGGAAGCGGGTGAGAAACTAATACTTGGGCTAGATATAATTAGAGAAACTATAGAAAATATTAGGATCATTCAGCAATGAATGAAAGCCACTCAGGATCGACAAAAGAGCTACGCCGATAAAAGATGTATAGATTTGGAATTTTCTATTGGGGATATGGTTTTCGTGAAGATATCTTCTTTAAAGAATGATGTTTGATTCAGTAATAAGGGGAAGTTGGCACCAAGATTCGTATGACATTTTTCGATAATCGAAAAGATTATGAAGCTAACATATAGGGTTGACTTACCTCAGAAGATGGCGGGAGTGCACAACATCTTTCATATCTCCTATCAATGGAAATTTATGCATGACTCGGGCATGACGATTACACCAGATCAACTTGAAGATGTTAAGATAGAACCAGAAGTTTTGAGATTTCATAGGCCAGTTCGTATTGTTGGACACTATACGAAACAGCTTAAGAGAAAATCGGTGAGGCTAGTGAAGGTACAATGGAGTGGAAGTGATGACGATTGTACATGGGAAATTAAGGAAAGCATGAGGACTACGTGTCCGTAGTTCTTTGAATAGTAAGATCCATTGTTTATCGTATCTATTTTCATCATTGTATATCGCATAATATTACACTTACTAGGGTAGGATCACTTGTTCTATTGATCGCATGAGTGCTTGTCTGATATGGTTGATGGTTGTATATGGTTGTTAGGCATGCATAGTAACTAAGGTTGCTTATTTCTTGACTCTTTTTAGGGATTTCAAGGGAGAAATTCCTAAACGGGGGAGAATGTAACGATCCTATTTTATGTATCATAGGATCGTAAAATATTTTTATTTTATTCATATGAGGTTGTTTGATTCTATAATTTTGGATATGACTCTAAGGGGCATTTTACACACCAATGGTTTTTCTTGAATTTCCATGTGACGTTTTTTTACCCTAGAAATCTTGTTTGGGCTATAAATTTTGATAAGAGTCGAATTAAGGTCCCAAATCACTTCCTTTGCTTCGGGATGATGGTTTCCCATTCTATTGAGTAGTCTTTATAGGAAAATGGACTTACAGTTAGGAAGTTATTCCAGTCTTAAGTTTAGACATATGTAATTAATTAAGCCCATAAGTAGACTCATTCGTCTAATTCGAAATTAGTATTGATAGGGGGTTATAGAAGTCAAATTAAAACTTTTTTCTCTTTGCCCAATCAGATCTAAACCCCATTAACCTTAGATTCATCCAAAATCACACAAATTACTCTCTAAATCTAGCTAAATCATTAATTATAGAGAAGAACACCAATTAGAAGATAGAGATCAGCATTTTGGTTGATTTGCATTGGCTTTTATTGCTGTCCGCATTGGATCTGGGCGAGAATTCGTTGATTTTGGTAATTGGTGAGTGGTTTATGCCTTCTCACTATCCTATGCATGTTTAGATAGTAGAATTACATGTTTTACATGATTTTTGGCCTTAAAATCATTTTTAACTTTAATTACATTTTATCATATGCTTATGACAAAATTTTTGAATTTTTGAAATGGTTTTCAAAAATGATTTAGTAATTCTCCTTATTTATATTCATATGTGCATGTAATATGTAGATTTAGATTAGAATTGGTTTTTTTACCATATTATTTTGTATTGCTTGTATGAATGGATGTATATGCATGTTATTTTATGCGTGTATATTGTACTTTGATGTTGTTTACTAGTGTTTTGGACGCTTAAAAGGATAGGTTAGTGAATTTGGAAAATCAAAGGCAAAGTTGGTCGGAATTGAACGAAACTTAGATGAGAGGCTTTTGGAACATGAGTGGAGCTTGTAGAATAATTCACGCCTCATAATTTGCTATGGACTCAACTGGGTACCAAGTTGAAGAGTCGATAATGAGTTATTTCTATTGCTTGGTTGGATCAGCGACTTTGGGGATCTCTAGGTGTTGGCTAGTGGAGATGGACCAAGACAAGTTTCAGAGCATTGACTAAGTATTGGGTATTATGCCGAGTTGTTTCTAGAACTTGAAGTTGAATGATTTGGACTTGGGGACGAGTTATTTCGATGGATGGGTCGAGATTTAAAGCACTTGAGAAGGAAGTACTAGAGGCGAGCGATTTACTTAGCCAAAATGGCTAAGTTAATGGCTCGATGTCGAGTCATTTTAACTCGATACTGAGTTGTTTTCGTGAGAGTTATGGGGTTAGGCTTGTACAAAGAGGAACCAGAGGACTATGTAAATCATGCTGGAGGTGTTGTCTCGTTCGCTTGAGGATTGGACGATGATGTAATAGCATGGTAAAAGCTTTGTATCTTCAGTTGGTGACTCATGAAGGGAGTAGGTAGCTAGGATAGTGGCTCAATAAAGGAGGGAGCCATGAAATGGGAACGTGAAGGGTTCCAAATAATGGAAACTAGACTGAGCAAAGGAAGGGCTCGAATCCGAATGGAGAAAAGGAGGGCTCGGATGTATGTACAAGCCAAAAAGAAATAAAATTGTATCATTTGAAATGATAAGAAATACACCCAAAAAGAAAGAGATATATAAAATAAGGATATTTTCTATATTTTGTACTATCTATTCCGATAACTTCAAAAAAGATAATTTTTTGTAATTCCAAACGTAATGCAAATTCTTCTTTTGGGATAAGACAAAGAAATTTACACTTTCAACCTTTCCTTTGGGAGAGATGTAGTTCCAATGCATTAAAATACAGGAATCCCTAAACATAAGCCATATTATTGGTCATCATGTATTTTGGATTAAAATGGTAAGGCATCATTCTATAGTGAGATATCCCAACCATGGAATAATTGGAATAAGGTGATAGGAGGTTATATTTGGTAAAAGGGTCTCATTTATGGGAGGATGTTAAGAATGGTAAAAGTTTTGTAAGCACAAACCAAAAAAAAGTGTCCTAGATAAAATTTTAGTCTAGATTGTGCAAGGGATGGTTAATTAAAGGGTTTGGTTCTCCATCAAGAAAAAGATATTGCAATTTGCACGCATTGAAAATGTGAAGGCGATATTCATATGAAACTAGATCGGAAATTTTTGATAAGATTTGGAGGAAGGGATATAAATAGTTCTTCTCAATCATCCCTCGGATTGGAAGAAGACTAACTTAGAACACATAGTTGTGTGAACAACAATCGCACACGGATAAAGTATCACTCAGGTGATTAACACCAATGCTAGATTGATTCTAAGTTATGACCTTGATTAATTTTAGACATTTGAGCACTTACTTTTAAAACTTGGGATA
Source organism: Allium fistulosum (assembly GCA_030737815.1). Classification (NCBI taxonomy): domain Eukaryota; kingdom Viridiplantae; phylum Streptophyta; class Magnoliopsida; order Asparagales; family Amaryllidaceae; genus Allium; species Allium fistulosum. The sequence continues at coordinate 644,214,739 of CM060901.1, forward strand.
GACCCTTGTAGATTATAAACATGATTTTTGAAGGATGGAGGAAACCGACCATAAACATAATGAAATAGCTTAAGTCAAATCAAATTGGCAAAGAAGTTTTGCTACTTTCAACAATTTAAGAAATCACCAAGTTTGGATACCCTTCGGTAAAGTGGAAAAATAGCAAAGAGCTAAGTAGGAAGTACCATGGAAGTAGACACCATCCACATTCAAGTTGTCTCACTTGGTAAATAGAAGTTGAGGTGATTTGTTATACCGCTGGATAAGTTAAGGCAGTATGTTGTGCATTGAGGATTTCGTAGAGCTACAATTTCGTGGAAGCATACTATTGCTCAAGTCATTTAGCATGGTGCATGTCGATACCATTTGAGTTAGTAGCAAGCATTACGGAGAATTACCTTTGCACATACATTTGGATTAAAGGTTTATGCCAATGGTGAAGGATGAAAAGTGTAACAGAAAAATATGGATAGATTTGTTTCATAAAAAGATAAGGACTGCAAAAGATAAGAAAAAAAGAAAGTACTAATATAAGACATATAGGGTAGTCCATGGGGTTGAGTCCACTATAGTTCGAGGAGTTGAGTCATCTATAGTCCATGGAGCTGAGTCCACAATTAGGAAACGATGATTGGAAAATCCCCAAGATGAGATAAAATATAGCTAAACTATTGTGAAGCCGTCATTAGTTACTTTGGGAAGTTTTTATATGATGCAGCTATCACGGTCAAGATATGTCGGTTAGGAAAAGTTAAAAAAGATAGGTGAGTCCCTTGTTCGCCATGCATCCACCCGTATTTTTGGGCATATGACAAACCGATCTGCAATGAAATAATTAAACTGGTTAGTCCAGTAGGGAGACAATTCAGTTGGGAGTGCATAGGAGCTTGAGGAGAAAGTCCGAGCTATCTATCCCGAACTGTTTTCTGGTACATTTCCATTTTAGTTAGAAAAGTATATATTTCTTTTGAATTTAGGTTTTAGCTTAGGTAAGGACCACTGGATGGTAGGAATGGTTGCAAATGTGTCATTAGGACATCTTATGGATGATGGATGCTAGTAGGTGTATTGTTTGGATTGTTTCTTTTACACAATTAGGACAGCTTTTCCTCTATGTGTACTATTCACATTATCTCTTACTTATTGTTTAGCTTGTTAGATATGATACATATGGATGCTTGATTGTTGTTTATCTTATTAAGCATTACGTGTATGGATGCTACATATGAATTGAATGGTTGCGCATACATGTAGAATTGCAAGTATATTGACTTAGGATGTTGCATACATTTTGGATGCATGGCACGAGCATTTGCATAACAAGAGGTCGATTGGATCAGGAGACCGCCTACTCTTTGCATTAGTATAGGTTCATGTTGCATACACACACACACACATACATACACATATGTACACATTGCATTAGAAAATCTCTAAGGACAATGATTGTCCATATATGATGAATGAGTAGATGGTTGTAGTTACTAGTTGTTGTGTGTCTAAGTTAAATTTTTTCATCCTTTGAGATTATGGGGATGATATCCTTTTAAGGGGGAAGAATGTAACACCCCAAAAATTTAACCAAAATTTAATAAGAAAATTAAATTAAAATAAAACAAGGACTAGAATAAAAAGTTTCGTAGAGGTTCGAACTTGGCTACGAAACTTGCACCATTGCGTCTATAGTGATTTTTTGGATGATTTTCATATTTAAACTTCGAAACTGGAGTTAATGCAGAAGAGTTACGAGGGTTGGAAGAATGGAAAATAGAATAAGTACTTAAAAATAAAAAGTCACAAATTTATAAAGGGAATGGTCGACCTAGGAAGGTCGAAGGTCGACCGACACCAGTCGACCTCAAAGGCGGTCGACCGTAGCTATGTTAAATCGGAAGTTTAATGACATGTTCGAACAGCCCTGATGCATTGCTTCATTTCCATGTTTTAGATGAGCGTGTCTGATCACTGTGAAGATTCACCATCTTAAATCCAACGGCCTAAACTATTTACCAACCCCTATAAATGCAAGCCTAACTTAACCCTAAAATCCACATAACAACTCACTTTAACGAAACCCTGCCCAATTCTGACCTCTCCTCTAACCCTAAAATTCTTCAAAAATAAAAATAAAATTAACCTAGAAGAACATAAGCAATTGAATCTAGACAAAGCAAGTGGAGCTAGTGTACGGAGGGACATTTTCAAACAAGTAGGAAGACCTTAGGCTTGAGGTGAGTGGGAAAATTTTAAATAAACGATTATTATATTTAAATTTATTCTATTCCATATGATCTAGGATGATAGAAATCTAGTTGTAAAATGCAAAATCCTAATTTAAAATATGTAATCTATGGTAGAATTGAAATCACCATAATTTGATAAACCTGATGTTTAATGCTAATACACCCTTTATTTATTTAACAGTAAACCCTAAAACCTGTAAACCCTGGATTAAACATTTCAAATTGAAATTATGCAAACCTATTAAATTGAGAAATACAAACTAGTTAATATAGTTGCTTAGGGTTCATAGTAAACAGTAAATGTTGAAATCAACGAACATTAACTCTAATTAAAAATCATAATAAAAAACTCAGAAAAACCTAATTTTAAAACAACGACCGATCGACCCTCACTCCGAGCGGTCGACTGGTTGTCACTTGGAATGCGCAAATTGAACCTTGTCTTAAGGCCCAAGTTAATAATAAAAATTTGTATGATTTTCTATTGTTGTGTGGCATATTTAGGCTAAGTGATTAGAGTTAGTAGGGAAGCTAGTTCCCTATAAGAGGACGCTAGGTCATTGTGGTGTTGGGTAAATGTTGTTTACCTAATTAATGGTCGATTATTCGACCGGGGGCAATTTTTATTGCAAATGGCACCCAAAGGAGGTTCCATGGTGATTGCGCAACAATGATGATGATGCCTAATGAAGTGTGGCCCAGCATAACAGGAGTCCTAATATGCACGATTTCTGACGTGACATTATACATTTCTAATGGAGGATCCCAACGCATGCAATAAGAGGCAAACACTACGATCGACAGGTAGATATGGATGCGGATAATGAGACATTTCAATGAGTTGGCATTGCGGGTTCCCCCTCGATGTTTGTGTTACGTATAATAGTAGTTAGGATAAAAATGGTTCCCTAGTAGCCTAGTGGCAGTGATATTAGTAGGTAGTAATTCCTACAGTAGCATTATGCAATGATATTAATGGAAATTTATTTTCACAGTAGCCTAATGGTGATGATAGTAGTGGGAACGTATTCCCACAGTAGCCTAGTGGCGGTGTTTTCATAGTTAGTAAGAAAAGGGGCAGTGTTTTACATATTGAGTAGCTCTAGGAGCGATGGTAGATTATTAGTTGTGAGGTTCGATCCGTAATTGAATCCTTGTAGATGCCTATACAAATTATAGTGTAGGAATGTAATAGACAAGAAGCCTTAGGTAATGGACCTTAGGAATCCACTGAAACTTGTAGTACACCCTATGTCATCCAGAGTAGAATTAAAGTTAACTGCACCTGATCACCAAACATTAAACTTGTACTCATTCACCAGACTTTTGTCTTACCCACCCCCCTTCTTTCCATTTTGCCCCACCACAGGATGACAAGTTAGTAGATGATTGGGTATGCTATGTGGAGAAAAAAGCTAAACGTTGGAGTTTCCATATTCTTCATAGTTCCTAATATAGTCAACTATTGTATTAAATGTCTATAAAGCTCATTTATACTTTGGAAACAATGTATATGTCAATTAAAGTATTTTGGAGACTATTTTCTTAAATGTCTATTTTTCAGTACTTATATTTTAATTCCTTCTTCTATGAAATCTGAAAGTGTAGAATGTCTTAGAATTTACCTTTATAATTATGCTATGTAATGTTTTAAAAATCAAATAGCTCGCATTTCTCGACATGCCACGAGTTTGAAAATCACCTTGGCCTTTGGATTAGGGTACCAGGATGTGCGGGTTGTTACATACCTTGTAATGCCAGAAAGCATAAGCCATCATCACTTACCCATTCCTCAACAGCGTAGGACAATTCTTCTTCAAGTGGTCAAGCCAATCGTAATTGAAGCACTTATGCTTCGCTTTAGCTGCATGACATTTCATAGCCAAATGGCCCCGCTAGCCACAGAAGTGACAACTCGCTTAGCATTCTACTTTGCATAAGCTCAACCTATCTTGTGTCTTGATCTTTGCACTTCGATTGAAGCTTTTGTTTGCTTTCCACTTTCTCTACCTCCAGCGGTACCTCGTGGGTGCTCTCATATAGGAGAACCATCCCAATGAAACTTTCTACGGTGGCCACAAATAGGGATAATACTAAGCAATGAATCTCCAACAGATGCTTTAAGACCTAAGGAAAAATGTTTTGCCCACACCAATGGATTACCAACCATCTCAATCCTCAAATCAAACCCAAAGATTGAATCGATCACACCAATGGAGTACCAACACTATGTCCTACCTATCCAAAGTCTCCCCTCTATAGATATGGAGAAGCAATTTCCCTTATGAGAACATTCTTTAGACCTATATCGGTAAAAGCCTTCTCATATGCATACGTCCAAGGCTATGTCTCAACAACAACCTCAAAACTCATATATGGCTTCCCTCCTATGCTATGGAAACTCTGGCGTAGCTTCGAAGAGTATAAGCTAGTGGAGCAAGAAATACTGGTGCATTAAGGTCCAGACCACCTCTAACACCAACCACATCTGCTAGAAATTTTCATAGGCGTTGAACATCCCTCGCTTTAGCTAAATAGTCTCTAGACTAATCAGGTATCTCAAACTACCTACTAGCAGTTGCTCGTGCACTCTGTTTGCTCATACTGATAGCCCATCGAAGATACCTTTGCGACTAGTGATAGAAATAAATCAAATTCCAGAGGAAAAGTGGTGTATGTAGTACAATATAATAGGAAAATACAAGTATGCTCTCTCAATATATCTCTCTCTACCAGTTTTTTAACCCAAATAGGTATACTTGGTCCTAAGTGTTGAACCTAGGCTCTGATACAAAGTGTAACAACACGCCAGTCATATTAGCTTGAAATCAACATCGAATGACAACGTATGACCTCCGAATACCACAAAAGACAGATTGTCGGGAAAGAAAATTAAAAGAAACATTATACTAAGGCATAGTGACAAAATCTCACAGCGGAATGACAATATATAGTATACTTAATACTCAAGAACATAAAAGGATTACAACATATATAAGAGACCGCACTCTATATAAGAAACTGCACTGGAGGAAATAATTAATAAATGAATATCAATACATAAAGTTAGAATACAATAAAATCCTCATAATACGAGGTTCTAAATATAATATCCGATACATCAAGTCCCATATAAAAATTAATATATGCCATGTAGTACTACAAAATCAAGTATATATAAGAAGTATTGACATTGCCTCTAAAGAATGGTCCAACTATCTGAAAGCGTATCCCCAAAAGCACCCGACTCCCAAACTACTCAATCGAGTATTTGAGAGTTGTCATGACATAAACAAACAAAGACAAAACGTGAGTCAGATGAAAAGTCTGGTGTGAGGGAAACTATCTCAAAATATTTTATATTAAAACTATATACAGATAAACAAGAACTACTAAGGCATAGGTGGTCCTCTCCACAATCGTGGCTCAGGGGTAATCCGGACCATCCATAAATAGGTAAAGTAAACCTATCCAAAAGATAGGTAATCATACCATGACATGATATTCTCTTGTAATCAACGAGTCAGCACAACTAATATAATGTAACTGATACGTAATAGTATATCATGATAAAGGTGACCCGATATACAAATGCAAGGGTAATATAAATATCACAATATAAGCATATCCTAGAATACATAATAACAATATCAGCCAACTACTACACACATCGTCTACAACTTAACGATACACGACAAATGGTGTGTGTAAAATGATACTCATCATTGCTGATGAGTGAAGTTTGAAGTGGACTTTAACAGCAATTCAATGATCCTTATGTAGGGTTTAAAATAAATAGAGTTAGTACCTAATTATACCATAGACCCCGAGCCGCATCCAGTGTGATTGAACTAGTGTAGATGTCACTGTACCCCATATCAAGCATACATCATATATGACCAACTCTAGATAACTGACACATACATAGATCTTATTGTAATCTAATGATTCCCTTTGAGGATCCAAAATAAATATAATTGGAACCTAATAGTACCATAGACTCCAAGGCGCATCATGATTGATCGAACTCATGTAGATCTCACTGTACACCATATCGAGCATAAGTGATATATTACCTACTCTAGATACCAGAAGCCTGTGTGGACCTTACCATTCCCTATATCGAGCATAAGTGATAAATGATCCACCCGTAGATGATCGTCATCATCTCCCCTTTAGACATTATGGATTTCGTAGCAAATTCACATAACACCTCCATAAAAGAGAACGTGGGTGTGTCCCGTATAATACGCTGTTGGGACCACAATACTATGTGTGTGTGTCTATATATATATATGATGTCATGTAATCAAATATGCCTATCATAAACGGGTACTGATATCTTTTCATCGTCTATCTATATGGATGGTCACTACTATAAGACCAATAATATGTATGACGACTAATATAAGGCCAATACAACGTATGGTCACTAATATAAGAACATTTTCAGGTATGGTCACTAATGTAAGACCAATACCATTAATCAAACATACATACTCATGGTCGAAACCAAGAGGTACTGATTAACTCCGCTCAATCTTACGCTCACCAAATGTGACCGTGCAACCGATCAGTACACCCATATCATATCTGATTATTATAAATCGCAAACGTATCACTATACATTGCATCCGAATCCCGAGCTTTGCCTTATATTTCACTTTTTCGAGTAAGCCAAAGTCTCTCCGAAGTCATGCAAAAGCGCCACGTCAACCAGCATCCAAAACCGAGGAAGAAATCCCAATAAAAATGACAACTAAATTAGGCTTTACTGCACACGTTAGTGCACCATCAGTCCATAGATAACCAAGCACTAGTTGACCGGCGGTAGCTGTCCCAGGTAATAAAATCTGGGGAGGTGTCAACAGATCGCTACGGTCATCGATTCGCGTGTTGTTTCCTCCATTGCTTTTCTCGATGAGTCGCCTTGCCTTCCAAGCCTGCCTCTCTCCATAGTTTATTGGTTGATGTTTTGGATGTGGTTTCTTATGTGTTTGGAAACCAATTTCAATACGAAATCCACTCTTTGTACATGTAGAGTTCAACGAGTGAATTTAGCGACCCAACCTCCTCTAACATGCCAAAATAACATAACTAGCCTTCCTACCTTATCTGATGCCTACATGTTTTCCCATACACCCATTTGTGTATGTTCATACCCACACAAACACACAACCACACATCCAATTATATCAACGATGTTTTGGACTTCACCAGAGCGGTTACTCGGTCCGGTATCCCATGCAACTTAGCGTGCACGATAGGCGCTGTGGCTACATGAAACGCTCGCCACGTGTTTATATATAAGTAAAAATATACACATGCATATATAATTCACTTATATATATGTATGTGTGTACGTGCCAAACTACAACGACATTTCTAGCTATGATACTAGACTTGTCTTGATTAATATATAACTTCAAACACACGTATAAATATACTCGCTTGTGCACGTATACACACATGCATACTAAATAAATAATTCAATTATTGCAAAAATCAAATCTTACTTTTATTTGCCAAATCTTTTTAATAAAAGTAAAATGTTTCTTTATATTATTTTTATAAAATCGCATACCATTTTATAAAGGGAAAATCCATTGGGACACAAAATGTAGACAGAATTGGTGATATAATGGATCTCCACTATTGGATTGCCCTTTGATTTCTACATCCCATATAAAGACAAAAGGATCCAATGTTCTAGACCTTTTTTGTTATTAATTGTGTTTTATTTTATGTCTAAATATCGTACCCTTTTATAAAATATAATACTAGCTTATAAATCTATTTAAGCCTTCGAAATACTAAATCTCTTCATTTAAAATTAATTATTCCTTTTATAAATATTTTATAAAACCTTATTGTCATTTTATAAAATATCTTCTTCATATTATTTTATAAAATCTTATGCCTTATAAAATATCTCATTCATGCTATTTTATAAAATATCACTTTTATACTATTTTATAAATATACCTTTTATTTATTTATCAAATTATTCTTTACATAAATAGTATTTATAAATAAAACATTCATTAATAAAGATTTTTTATTTACTTTTAAATAATATTCATAAGTACAAATTAAGCTTCATTAATTGCTTAATTAGTTTTCTAACTTTTCTAAAACCATTTAAATTAGTTTATTATTTCTAACAAATGACATACACTTAATTATGTCGTCTAATTAGTCTTTAATCCATTACAACATCACATATAATCACTCAATTATCCCAAAATCCATTTCAAAGCTTACTAACTATTTCAAAAAATAGTAATTAATGTCTTAAGCAAATAATAATAATCATGTTCACAGCATGAATACAAGCCTGATTTAACCCAAACAGTCTTCAAATTTCTTTCTATAATTCCATAATCATCAATAAATGAAATAATGAAGATTAAAAAATAAATATATATGAAGACTCATCCCCCTCACTTTCTCTTTCCCTAAATTAAATTCTAATAAGCAAAACCCATGCTTTCCTTCTCTTTAAATCATAGAACAAGCTCCAAAACACAAATTCAAGCAAATCCATTGATGGGTTTAGTAGAGAATTGGATGAGACGAATTCTGGTGATTTTTATTTGGATTTATAAACTTTATTTAATGGGTTTATGGCTTAGAGATTAAGTGACGGTTATGGGGTAATTAGGAGGAGATTAGGGGAGGAAGAGGAAAAGAAACGTTGGATTAGTAGAAAAATGAGTGAGTGGAATTATAAAGATGTATTTAACTCATAGGTTAACTTATAGGCCTAACCCAAATTCATTTCATCCACTCAAAAATCCATATTCACTCCAAAAATTCATCGACTCCAAACATAGTTCAAGTTTATACTCATTTTACTCGCGTTGGAAAAGTGGTCTCAACTATGGGTGTCTAGAGACCTAATTCTTCCATCTCTAAAATTCAAGTACAGTAGGCATTCCATTACTTAATGATGTTATATTTAAATTAATTATTTAAATGCCTAGTCATAAAAATGCGGGTTATTATAGATTTGCTGAAATTTTCTTATGAAATTAAAGTATTCAATTTGGAAAACAAAATATATTTATGGAGATTTCTTCGTAAAGAAAAGTAAATATTGAAAAAGTATTTTATTTGGAAATATTTTTAATAAAAATGTGTTTCGGTTAGATATTGGAAGTTGAATTCGTTCTTTAGAGAAACATTTTTGTGTGAGAAACTCTTTAAAACACACTTTGTAATGTATTTATATAATAATATTATAACTTAAAAATGCTTTGTTAAAAGTGGAAAGTTTCTAAGGAGAGAGGAATTTATGTTGATAAATATTTTATTTGAAAATATTTTTATTAAAGGATGTTTAGTTTAAAACACTTTATTTTGACTGAAATATTTTAATGAGAAGATCTTAGTTAGAATTTTTTTAATTTGGGAATATCTTTTTAAATGGAATATGTTGGAAGGTATTATTATGCTTTATAAAAATAGTTTGTTAAGGGATACTTTGAAAAGAAATATTTTTGTTAAAGGATATTTTAAATATATATTATAAGGCTTGAAGATTATTTATTTAATAAGGTGTTTTGAGGGAGAAAACTATTTTGATAATAGTATAAGATTTAAAATGTCATTTGTCAAAAGTATCTTGTGAGCGAATATCTAGTTTTACAATACTTCGAGAATTTTTTTTACTAAAACAAGGATGATTTGATTAGAAGTAAATGGTAAAATATTTAACTGAATAATAAACTTTAGAGGTTTTTTTTAAAAAGTATCTTATTAAAAAGATGTTTTATATGGAAATTTTATTTGAGAACTGTAAAATTAGACTTTGTGACATAAGGTGTAAAACGACATGGCAAGATGATTTTTTGTTTACCTAATACCCATGGCTTTCCCTAAGGAGTTGTAGGGATGTCTAGTTGTTCCTTTCCATGGAGAAATTTGGAATACGATATAAGGACTACCCATTTTGATATGTAGGGTAGTGACCCTTTGCTTGTGCTGACTTACTTTGGTGGAATTATCTGTATTAATTTATTGCTTGTTAAGTTATTTCCTATGTTGCTTATTTATGCTCCTTGTTTTCCTAATTGCTAATTAACTTATGTCATGCTTGCTTGAATTGATTTTTTTTCTTGTATTGTGTTGTTGGTTGTTTTTTTACTATGATTGATTTTAATTATTCATTTGTTACATGTTTACTTGTTTGCTTATTTGCTTGATTGTTTGTTCGATTACCATATATGATAAATGTAGGATGAGGTAGTTATCCAATGTTAAATTTTAGTGGAATGCACATTAGAGAAACTAGTGGGTTTATAATGGACATATTTAGTTTAGTCGTAGTGGTATAGCATAGTTTCTTAAGTTGAGAAAGACTAGATGTTCCGATTGACTAAAAGATGTAAAGTTATTCCTTGAAGATGGGTAATAATGGTTGGAGGATATTTGGTTGCTAAAGACTTGATGGATACTATTGAGAAATCAAAACGATGGGAGGAAGGTTCATTATACATTTACCAAAATAAGAAGTTTTAAAATATGTGTTTCGTAATCCATACAAGCAATTATCGGCTTCCATAAATACATATATTATTTTAAACATAGAGTTTCTATTTTAAAGAAATTTTTTACAGGTTGATATTTTTATAAAATAATGTTTTCTTAAATTTTATTTCAAACTGATTTAAAATGATGGAAACATTTTGGGGAAATCATTTTATAAAGTAATGCTGGTATTTTTAAGGAGAAAGATATTTTCATTTTAAAGGAAGATGGAAGCTTTGATTTAAAAATAAAATGTTTTGTTAAATGTTTTGACGATGTATTAGAACTCTTCTCACTAGCAGATCATATTTTGGTATTTTGGGTCAGTCATCCCTATCATCAAATGAGGAATCGCTATAAAAGGATTTTGGAATCAAATTTCTGGCATGAACCAAAGAATGGAAAAAATGGGTTCTGATGTAAGTGCATACCTAGCGATTTTTTATAACCAAAAGCGTTAATGTATACTCGAGAAGAAGGGGACGGTGGGGACGCCCACTGTAGATCGAACAGGGTGATCGGTTTATTCCTGGACCTATACGGGGAGTTTAGTTTCCTAATCGTATGGAGTGGCAAGGATTCGGGCATCCATCTGGCCACGATGCTCTTATAGAGATGAGTAATCTTTGACTCTATGGGGATGGTCATTTGTGTCATTGTATATCTAGGAGTATTTGGTACGAGATCTTGTAGAGATGGTCTATTTTCCTAGCCTTACGGAGTGGCATGGATCCAAGTATTAATGGGACCAAAATGTTGGATGGTTGTAGATCGTACAGCGTGATCACACAAGCTATCATATATTCTAAAAGTTAAATGCTTTTATGATGCTGAGTATTCATTGACCTTACGATGGTGGTCAGTTGATATGAGACTTTACGATGTTGGTTTGGGAATCGGGGATTGATGCAGTTGTGGAATTATTTAAAGGATGTAGCCATGAGTGGGAAGATATTCTGTTTTAGAGGGTATATGTATTGATGGTACACTTATTATTTCGAGGATGAACTATTAGGAAGTTCACGAACAGTTGTGAAGATACATATATTATGGTGGAAGTGTGGTCAACATAGGAATTAACGGACACCTATTGTTGGTTGGTATGTTAGTATAGTGATGATACCATATTATTTTACGTATGTGTGTTTATTTTGATGAGTTGTGCTAATTATTGATTAATATATATCCACTTATCTGTACATGTATGTTTTGATCAGCCTGTGTTTTTTGTGGACATTAGTTATGGTTGAATTATGGAGATATATGATATGGTTAATCAATGATTGAGAATGTTTCACCCTTTGTGGATGGAGTGTTATTTTTACATACTATAGTTTGGATGAATGCTGAGGGAGTGCATGTGCTACTATAATATGAATATGTAGAAAATTAAATTCATTATTATGAATGTATTGTTTTTTTATGATTGATGATGTAACATAACTGTTATATACTGATGTATAGGTTTAACTTGTGTAGTTAACCTATGATTAATATATTTTACCATATTTTACGATTAAACTAATAATAATGATTTATTAATTTTTCTAAAGTTTATGTTTGGGGAATTGCAAGGGCATAATTATTTCAAGAGGGAAAGAATGTAACGATCCCCAAACTCAAAACTATTAATATCAATATAATTAAAAATGAGTTTTTAATAAAAATGAAAATTAAGTGTTGTATTTATAAACATTGCAAAGGTTCCAAGCCAATCATTTTGATATATTTGGAGCAAAATTTAGGCATTGCGGTGTTTGAAAAACATACGTAGTTGTTTCAGGCCAAACTGGATACACAGCCCACAACCCAGTCTAACGGCTATATAAGTGAGGCTATGAAACTTAGCCGTCACCTTTATCATTATTTTTCTTCCTTAATCCCAAGATCCCTTCTAATTACACTTTTATGGCCCCACCATGTTTTTTGCTTATTACAAATTGATTCAAATATCAAAGTTCCCAAACTCCTACGTATTAAATATTGTTGTGAAGCCCTCGACGAATGGAATTGACAAGTGATATTTGTTTTTGGATACGATGTTCAAGGTGAGAAAAAATTCATGAATAAATCTCGACTATCCCATTTGATGATCGAAAAATGACAATGATAAGTGATGGGGATGGTAAGGTTATATCAACGACGAAGAGCAGAGTTCATCGTTGTGGTCGAATCTAGGAGATGGTCGTAGAGATGAGCAAAAAATTTGGATTAGGGTATAAAAATTTACAGCGGTGGCTATGTGTTTGGTGATGGCGGCGATACATGGTAGGGTCAGGGATGGTCAGAGCGGCGTAGTCGAGGGTGAGGCATTAATCATTAGGGTTGTGGTGGGCTGTGGTGATAAAAAATAATGGGTTCATGATGATATTGTAGCACGATGGGGAGGAAGATGAGATGGTAAATTTTCTTTTTTGCCGTTAAGTTATTATTACATTACATAAAAAATGTTTTAACTTCCATATCTTTCATATTCGAACTTTGATTCATGCATGGTTTATTATGTTGGATTCGTGGTGGAATTCCGGACGATATAGCACTGCTTTTGCTGGGTTTAGAGGCTATTTGGAAAAGTGCATTGGTATGATTCATTTAATATAATTATTTGAATTTTAATTTATAAAATACGTAACTATTGATGAAAAATCATTTTATTCATATATATATATATATATTATGTTCTATAGATGCCTATTTAGCTGTTTTAATATTTTGGATGTATTGTGCCTTGATTGGATAATTATTGTTGATTATAGTGTTTGTGGATGTTTAATTAAAATAAATTCTTTGATTTGGATTGGAAATAATTAATTGGAATAAATTGGAAAATAATGGGAAAATTTGATAAATAAGCAATAAATAGTTTATTTACCGATTTTGGATAGTTCTTGTAAATAACGATGATTAAAAAAACTTTACTGAAATTGAGATACATGATTTAATAGGGTTATTATATGAACTTTTGGGGAAACTCATAAATAATAACTACAATTATATTTTAGTTTGATATTTGGGAAGTTTATTGTTTATAAAGTAAAATGAAACTTTAAATAATAATAACGTGAATTTCAGTGAAAATGGTCTTATTTTGTGTAAACAATGAAATGGTTGATTTTACAATGTTTATAGTAGAAAGTATTGTTATTATTATTTAAGAAATGAAGTAAAAACGTATTTTCCAAATAATAATACTAGCAGTAGTAAAGAGATGTTTCCAAAAGTGTTTTTGGATAAAGAATTTACTATTTTGACATAAATAGGAAGAAAAAGGAGTTTTGGTGATTTAAATAAAATGTTGTATTTTTGGGACGAATGGTAATACATTGTTTTGAAAAGAATTAAAGAGGTTTTAATGCGTAGTATTATTTTATGTAAAATAATAATAATATAGCTTTGAAAAAACTATTTGATGAAGATTACTATTTTATTTAAAATACAATGTTTTGGGGTATTTAAAGAAATGGAAATACAATAAAGGACTTAAGAGTATATTACTGTTTTAAAAGAATTATTATTGTTTTTGGATGAATAAATAAAGGCGACTTTATAATAAATAATATTAAAATTATTTTATACTTAAGAGAATAATTGATGCAAATATATTATTGGGATGGTTGTTGAATGTGTGATTAATTGTTCATTTAAATTACCACGTATGTTGTTTTATAATAATAGAATCACATTAAAGATGGGCAAGCGATGTTGTACCATTATTACGATGAAACCACTTGGTTATATGGTGATTGAGGTTGTGTTACTAATTTTTTTGGATTAGTACGCATTTGATGATTGATGTTTTGTCACTTTTATGGGGTAATTATTATACATTTGATCATTTTTACTTACACTGGTGAAGCGTTAGTATAATGGATGATTAGTAGGAAGGTAAGTATATTTGTGTTGTTAATATTTTCTTATTTAATGATTGAATGTTGTCAAATGTATGTGATGTTTAATAGTTAAGTATATCATTGTTACTGTTGCCCCAATATGATGATTTATTGTAATGGATGAGTAGGAATATCGTTTTCTGCTTCTACTATTCACATTGATTGCCGATTTCATTGATTGCAATGGTTGGATGGATGCTATGGTTGTTGTGCACTAACAAGTATTTACATGTAGGGGAAGAGCGGAAAACAGAACTATGTGGTCTTGATCTTCCAGTAACGACCCAGAAATTTTAATGGTTTTATAACGTAATTAACTAAAATTTTGCTTGAAATTAAATAGTAAATTTTTGAAATGAAAATTTGATATTTGAAATACGTTTATTTAAACATAGCAAATGGTAAATTTTCATCAGAAAATATAGAAGTTAGTCATGTTATGTAATTTCAATTTCAATTTCAATTTAAATCAGTAAAATAGATATAAATAAAATATTATTGAAATATGAATATTTTTATATAATAAATTTGTAAATTATTTTCTGAGTGAGACGTCATATTTCGTTTCGCCAAATTTGGACTTCTCTAGCCCTGTTTATCTTATTTTCGACGAATTTACAGCAGTTTAGCAGCGAAATGTCGACTTTTGATAGGATGATCACATTACTGATATCTATGTACCATTCTGTTTGTTTTTTCTTGCTGATCTCCGCAGTATATCCATTTGTGTATTTCGGAGTCCAGTACGTGGTGAAATCCATGAAAAACGGTTAACCGTATCGGCACCCATTTTTGAACTTTGGATATTCTGTGTCCATTCAAAATTTCAAATGGCTGAAATAAACAGCCACCAGCATTTATAACATTTATATCTCTTGAATTCAACAGTTGATTTCTCTATTCCAACTGTTTGCTTTTATTTGTCGGTATAATTCATTTCACATTCTCTCGTATTCTTCACTCTGTCAGTTTAATAAAATAATAATATATATAAGTTGTATATTTGAAAGCCTGTTCATCATACTTCACAAAATTTGCTCTGCCTTCTTCTATCAAACCTGCTCGTCTCCTATTCATGCTCTTCCTTTCTAAATTCTGTACATTCTTTTGAGAAAAATGAACCCCATAATATATATATTACATAAACAAAGTTGCTCATTGTTGTTTCCAGTAACCCGTGCCTTCCCTTCCTTCCCACGGCCTTGCCGATCCATCATTTTCCCCTCCACCGTGTGCCGCCCCATCTACCCTCTCCTCCATGCAGCAGTTTTCCCCTCCATGTCCACGACCCAGACCTAAGCGCCAACTCCCCAACAACTTCGACAACCCTCCACTCCATGCCATGGCCAACCCATCTTCGATCTACCTCCGCCCCATATCAGCCCGTTGCCAATCTC
Source organism: Allium fistulosum (assembly GCA_030737815.1). Lineage (NCBI taxonomy): Eukaryota > Viridiplantae > Streptophyta > Magnoliopsida > Asparagales > Amaryllidaceae > Allium > Allium fistulosum. The sequence continues at coordinate 644,230,801 of CM060901.1, forward strand.
CTCCGCCTCCACTCAAAAGGCGAGCCAACCTCCCACAATCAGATCCACCCGCCTGACACCACCGAAGCAATCAAAACCCAAACCCGATTACCCCCTCCGCCGTGACACACTCCTCTTGCAAACAACCTCCGCCTTTGGTTCCATCACCACTCTGCATGAGCCTATACCCGCCTGACCCTTGCCGACCCAACTCGGATCCGTTCCACTTCGCCTACTTCTAGCCTCCCTCCATTCGTTGCTTTTTATGTATATAAAAGAATTCAAGTTGAGTCTTACTTGTTCCTGTTGCACCTCACCTGCCTATTGCTTGAAATGTAGGTTATGATCTCTTTGGTTGTATATATATATATTTCTAGCATTTGCAGTTCTATATATATTCAAGGATACGAAAATTTTGTTATACACATACATACATGTGAAGTATAATTCTAATATGTTTAAAGTGTTATATTATATAAGATATATATATATACTAGTTATATATAATCTATTGGTTTTAATGTATAAGTTTATAATAGTTTATATACATATATATATATATAATCGGTTATTTATATATGTTAGTTGTAATAACCTATCGATTTTACATGTGAGCATATGAAAGTTATAGAAAATCTGTTGGTTGTATAAATAAGCTTATACAAGTTAGTTATGATTTGTTTAAGTGTAGATAATAATAAAGTAGGTTTGTATTGTTCTATAATAAATATTGTTAAATATATATATATAATAGGTATATAAGTTTATATATATGGTATATATCAGTCTATATACATAAATTATATATGAGTTTGGTTTTCAAAATATATGGAGATTTTATTTTATATTTGTTTAAATAAAATATTGATTTGAAAATATGATGTGTACGTAAGTTATATATCAGTTTATATATTGGTTTACACATATAAGTATACGTGAGTTGGTTTTCAAATATAGTATAGGAGTTTATTTAAATTTTTAATGTGTGTTAAGTAGTAATGATTTGAAATATATATATTTTGTTGTATTTGTGTTTAAATTAAATATTGATTTTGAAATATAAATATAAAGATTTATTTTAATGTTGGTTTAAAATATATGTTATAGAAATTTTAATTTATATTTTGTTTCATCAATTCTAGTCCGTCGTGCCTGCTTTCTTCCTCAAATTCGTGTTCATCGTACTTTACTTTGGAATTCGTTACTCGGATTCGCAGCTCAGTTCGTTATCAAATTTCTCTAGCCTTGACAGGTGGGAAATCACTCACGATTAACATTCTTATATTTAATAAATTTAATTCACATTGAAATGACAATTGAAATATGCTGTTAAATTTAAACTGTTTATTTTTTATTGCTATATATGATATGACATTATCTGTAACTGTTCAACTATGACATCTGACATCATCACCTGTTGTTTATATTATAATTAATTGGTTATTGACGATATGCATGTTGTTGATATGTTATATTTTATCATATTTGTTCTCACTCTACAAGTTCCCAATTAGTTTAGAATTCCCTATGGGTTGAAATGATACATACCAGAACGATATTATAGATTAAAGAAAAATTATTATGGGTTGAAATGATAAACCCAAGCGATTTTCATTGATTTTGAATTTTAGGATTGCGGGTTGAAATGATATATACCCGTAAATATTTAAACTGCGGATTGAAATGATAAATATCTATATCACTTGACCATAGAATAAAAAATTATATACGGACACCGCTGGTCTATATTTTGAAAATGATTTCCAAAGTTTGGAAAGAAATATATGGGTTTTTATAAACATTGATTTTTAAAATATATTATATAAAGGCTATTTTTATATATGTATAAAAAATTAGATTTTAAAATAATATGTTTTGGAAATTTTAATTTATAAGTTAGCTTTGAAAATATAATTTTAAGATTTCTTTTAAAATTTTATTATTTTAAAAATATATAAAATAAGATTTAATAAAAAATACATTTAATAATAAGATTTAATTTAATAAAAAATTTAATTTAATTGGTTTATAATATGTTTAAGTATTTATTTAAAATTTATATTAATATTTTAAAATTTTATTTTTATAACTTTAATAATAGAGGTTTGAAAGATAAATTAATGTTGACTTAGAAGTTAAATTGGTTAATAATTGAATTGGACCTATTAGTTTTGAGATTTTGAAAGATATGATTTATAACTTGATTTGATAAAAAGTGATTAAATGAATATTCTCAACTTTAATTAAAATTGAGATTGAATATTTAATATTAATTTAAATTTTAACTTGTTATTAAAGTGATTAAGTGAATACTTTCCAATTTGAATAAAATTAAAGTTAAATGTTGAAATATAAATGAAGTTTATATTGTAAATGTTTGAATATTTAAACTTGAATCTTATTGGAATTGAAGTGATAGTTCAAACTTGGATTTGAAATCGATACAAACTAAAATGGTTTATTGAGAATTTGAATTGAATCTTTGACCTTTAAATTGAAATGGTTAAACTGGAATTAATTTAAATTGAATTTTGGAATTTAAGATGATTTGAATTGACTTGAGAAATTGGAGGAAACTAATTTTTATATAAAGTATTTTTAATATATATAAACTATTTTAATATACAAATTATTTGAATAAATAAACTATTTTAATTTATAACTATTTAATATATACTATGTTCAATATCTAAACTGTTTAAGTTGGAACTGCTATGATTTCAAAAGTGTTATGATTTCGAAAGTGTTATAATTTTGAAAGAGCTACGATTCTGGAAATGAATATTATTTAAAGTGAATATTAATATCGAATTTATATGGTTTTGAATTGAATATGATATTTTGATACGAAGTATGAACTATTTAAAATGAAATGACCACGGTGTGAAATAAGCATTTGGTTGTTAAAGAGACCGGGATCGGATATTGTCATACTCTCTGCCAATACCGAAAACCACTTTAACACCTGTGTACGCGGTGGAGATTCCAAACGAAGTAGGAAGGTTTGGCGAGGATTCTATATGAGGTATTAACGTAGCCCTGACTCACGTGGGTCAGCTTGATGTTGCTAAAACAGGACCCATGCCGGGCCAAGTGAGGTCATACCTCCTATCGGACACATTTCATCGATACCATTCTATTGCTTTTGTGATTTGATTGGGTTCACCTTGTTGAATATGCAAGTATATGATTTTTGTTTGATGATAATAAACATATATATTCATTTAAATATATTTGTTAACGTACTATTTTATTTTTCACATAATTAAATAAATATTTGCTGAATAAATAAATAACACAGAATTTAAATTCAAACGGATATTTTATTTAAACAAATATTTATTACAATTTTGAATAGTACAAATTTGAGCTCTCACTATATATATACAAATTTCAATTACATTACAATTTCAATCATATCACATTTTTCACTATACGTACATTAGCACCTCACTACATTTCACTCATTCACTCGTATTTGATCTTCAACTTTATTCAGATTGAATCCAGCATCTGAGCAATTTGCTAAATAAACACTAACGCGGTAAAATTGAAAAGAAAATATTTTGCAGTGTAAAATAAAATGTATTTTGAAAATATTATTTGCCTCAGTTATTTGGGTTGTTCATCATCATATTTATTTTGAATTCATCAAACACGAACAACTTGTGACATGCACAGTGTATCACTGTACATGCCACAAGGCCGTGCACATCGATATACACTTGATAAAATTACAGGGACAGGTGAGCACAAGGTCAAACCCAATCAAAAGCCGGGTTCAACTCAGGTGCAATAAAAATAAAGTCACAACATGAGCACAAGGTCAAAACCGAGCTATAAGCTGGATTCAACTCAGGTGCAATACGAAAAAAAAAATCCAGACGAATATGTACACTTGAAAAATACTCGACAACCCAAACTACACCAGTGAAAGAGAACAGCTCAACAATCATGTAACATGATCAGTATACATAAAGACTCCAACCCTCCAAGCATTTCAAACTCGAAGCAACACTCAAGTAAACAAGAAGGTCACAGGCACAAGAAAATGAATCAAGCAGTTAAATTCCACCAGACTCACTACAACATGAGTCAAGTATACAAATGGAGATGCATAGTGCAGAATACATGAACATACAAGTATTTATGTTCATATGCAACCAGAGTGCAATTAACCAAACTGCAGCTACCAGATTGATCAAGCCATTACTCAACACAGTTTAACATGCTCATATGTCGCAGGCACAAAAATTATAAGCATGAATGATACAAGCAGTGACATAAGTGGTGCAGCAGCCTCAACAAGTATAAACATGGATGTGATAAGCAGAAGTGACACAAAATGCAACAGAGAATAACCAGACTACATAATGAATAGAAGCTACAGAGTTCAAGTTTCAAATACAACAGACCATGCTAACAAGTGCATATACAAAAAGCTTCAGATGCAACAAACAACTAGAGTCGATATCAAAACTGCAACTATACATGATTGTCCAAGCTAGGTAGCCAAGTGAAAAACGCACGACACATACACACACACACACATATATATATGTGTGTGTGTGTGTGTGTGTGTATGTATATAAATTGTGCTCAACAAATTACAAACTGCACATGAAACCAGTAATCATAAGTTCGACAAAACATATGCATAGGTGAAAACATGAAGACTACAGGTCCAAAGCTAACATACACATATACATGCAGTATCATCAATTAGACCAAAGGCTACGACTTCAAGCATGCGAATACTAGTGCAACCATAAATGCACAAGAACATGAATGCAAAACTTCTGACCAGACTTAAGAATTCAAACATATATATATATATATATATGCAGTAATAATATGGTTGCAGTGAAGACAACAACTCAAATGAGCAAGTGCAGACTAGAACCACTAATGCATATAGACCAGAGTACAAAACCAAGTGCAAAGCTCAACTGATACAAGTGCAGTGCGATAAACAAGTTAGAGAGTAACACATTGAACAAACAATGTCGTAGGAGATTTCAAAATTACCAAAGTCAAGGCCGAATTCAATCTGCATTCATCAAGTCAAAGTCCATAAAATTCATAGCCGTGATGACCAAGAAAAATTGAACAAGCCAAAATCGAAGCCGTGAGAATCAAGCAACAAATTATACGAATTGAACAAGTCAAAGAAATCTCAAACATTCAAGCATAATCAAACGGCAAAAAAAATTATCAAACGAACGAAATTATAGGAATTCAAATCCTATTTAAACCCTTTGACATCATCGGCATTAATTATTCGAGTTCAAGCAACAACAGAAAAGAATAATCATTCAACTCGAATCAAAGTCGAGTATAGTATAAATCGAAAAAGGAACGAACGTACCAATTCACACAACAATTGAAACCGACTTGATTAAAGCAGCCGTGTACAAATCGACAAAGCAGCAACGTGAAAACATCATTCGATCAATCAACTAAAGTCGGCGGCTTCAACAAATTTGAACCCTAATTTCTCAGAGAGGAATGAAGCAACCATAATCGCAAACAAAAGAAAAGGAATGGACCGAAGAAATAAAGAGATAAAGGGACATTCTTTCACTATTTTATTTTGGGCCGGCTATTAATCTAATTTGGGCTTAAAATTTTAAATTAGGGTTTTGTTTTTTAGATTGTTTATAAATTTGTATTTTCTCTTTTAATCGTTTGTAATTTTCTAGTCGTGTGACTAGGGGACGAACTACGGTGGTATAGTTCGAGAATTCGCAACTCAGTGGCTGAGTTGTGGCAGGGTTTTGAGCGTAGAGTTAGGTTAGTCGATAGCGGGTGTCGTAAGTTTACGTGTGTAAGCGTCTGACTACTTAATTTCTAGTAGAAACCTTGGGGGCAGCACGTAGGCAGGGTTTTGCCGCTGGGTAAATCTGTGTGTTCTATTTTCTGCTTTTAATATTTTGCTATTATCTGTGTTGCTATAATTCTGCTATATCCGTGTTGCAATTATTTTATATACTTTCGTAATAATATTTTATAATTGATAGTATCACCCTATTCACTCCCCCCTCTAAGGTGAAATCGATCCTACAAGTGGTATCAGATCAAGGAACAAAAGCCATTTTTGTTTTAAAAATTTTCAAAAGCCAATTTTTGTTTTACAAATTTGAATTTTTAAAATGGCTTCTTTTAATAATGTTTTTGCTGAGGGTCGGTCCAATATTATTCCTCCTGTTTTTTATGGAACGGATTTTTTGAATTGGAAATTAAAAATGGAATTTTATTTAAAATCTGTTAATGTTAAATGTTGGGATATTATTGAAAATGGATGTGATATATTAGACGAGAAAAATATTTCGATTAATGCTCTTGCTATGCATATACTATATCCTCATATTAATCAAGATAATTTTAACTTTATTTCTCATTGTGAAAATGCACAGGAAATCTGGAATACTTTTGATGCAATATATGGTACAAAAGTCAACAACGATGAGAAATTCTCCACAATCGACTCAGTAAAAGAAACGTGCTTAATAGGATTGGCAAAATACAACAATGATGAAGATTCAATAGCCGATGAGATAAGTGATTTTCCATTCATTGATTTAGTTCCCTTGTGCCAAAAATTAATTGAAATAATAAAGCTCTTGAGTTGAAAAATAATAAGTTGGAAAGGAGGCAAGCTAAACTTCATCAGAAAAATAATGATTTGGAAAATGAACTTAAAAATATCAAGATAAATGAAAATTATAATTGCAAAAGGTGTTTGAACTATGAAAAGGAATTTGCCTGTTTTCATGAAAATATTCAAAAGTTAGAAAACCAAATCTTAATACAGGAGAAAAATAAATCTGAGTTGATATGTAAAAATAATATTTTGCAAAAAGAGTTGGATAGTTTTAAGAAGTCGGAAAGTTCTAAAAATGCGATTTTTGAAAAGAAATTAAATGAGATTAATGGAAATTTCAAAAATCTTGAAAAAGAAAACGTGATTATGAGCAATTCTGAAATTTTTAGATTAAATCACGAGTTTGAAAAGGAGATTGAAGAATTCAAGGATTTTGAAAAAATTAAGTATAAAAAAACTCCAACTCTTTGAAACTGAGACGCTAGAAATTGAGACTAAAATTAGAGAGCATAAAATGAAAATATGGACTTGAAAATGAAGAATTTTGAAATGAGAGATAGTACCATTAGTTGTTGTTCAAAGCTAATAAATGAAAATAAACTTTTACAATCCAAAGTTAACCAACTTGAGTTGATTACTCATAAACTTTTTCCCTAGAGAAAAATCATTTAATATGCTCCTAGAAAATCAACTCTTTGTGAATAAAAGGAAAGAACTTGGATTTGAAAAAGTGTCAAAATATGAATAAACAACTAATAACACTATCAAGGGGAAATATGTGATACCCAAATGTGTAGAGTGTGGAAATATTGGACATAGCAAGAATAATTGTCGAAATATATACAAAACACAAAACCATTAAACAAATATGGATTCCAAAAGGTACGAATATAAATGGTTTGAAATTTAAACAGATTTGGATTCCCAAGGGTACAATTGTAAATGCTAATAGTTTGTTATATAAACAAGTTTGGGTACCAAAGATTTCAATAGATAATAATAGTGGTCCTACATCTTTAGTTAGACCACTTGCCATCCCCAAAATTTAGACACACAAGTGGGCTAAGGAACAACTTTGATGGAGATAGATTTCGAGTTCTTCTAAGTGATTGATAAACTAAAATTTAAACGTTCCTTAGCCTATAAAGATTAGATAGAGATTATCGCATTTTGGATATCACAGAATAGAAGGAAAGTGAGGTATGATCTCTCAACTCAATTTTTGTTCACATATTGTTAATTATGTTTTGATCGACATTGTTGAAGTATTTCTGACATATCTTGTTCATCTCAACTTCGATTTGTGAAATTCTTGAAGTTTTTGAAAAGCTAATTAATAATGCTACAACTTCTCTGACTTTTGATTCACTTTGGAATGTCATGAAAAACGGCTTTGACAAATTTTTCTGAATATGTGTTTTTTTGCTCAATTTAGATTACTTGTGCTTGATATAAATGGACATGCTGAAAATTTAAGTGTTGAGGAATACACGTGTTTCTTATATACCACTATGTATCACAATGAATATCTCAATTACAAGTGGTATCTTATATCATTTCATGTTGAAATCATTTTTGCAATTATTATATTGATTTTCAACTTGAAGTCATTTTCACAAAACCCCCTTACAGAAAATTGATTTTCACTTATTTTAATTTTTTGAAATGATATCTATCTAATGATAACCTTGAGTTAAAGGGGAATTCAGATGCAGGTGACACTGGTAGTCTAGTTGATAGAAAAAGTATTAGTGGAACGAGTTTTATGTTGAGACATTCATGAGTTGCATCACATTTTCAGAGAAGATATCTGCATATATTTCAAATGATTTTCATTTAGCAGACATTTTCTTTTATAAAACCCCTTCCAGAAAATAGTTTTTGTCGACCTTGTTTCAGATTAGTCATTTTAGAAAATTTGATTTTATAATTATTTTTGGATTTGATTTTAAATGACTACATTAACTAATATGACTCCCTACTGATTATCGAAAAGATAAATAGTGATTGAAAAAGTGATGAGTTTTGATATTAATCATATATTATAATTTGAGACAGTATAATTAGTAAATTTCTTTAGAAAGTTAAACAAGAGTTATAAAAACTTTTTGTTGGTAAAAATTCCATGACCATTTCTATTTCTATCATATTTCTAACGACCATCAGTCATCAAAATCCAATATAGTATGTCAATATGTGGTATTTTAAACGAGAAATTATTCGATTTTCATTTTATTATATTTTTAGCAATAAAAACATCCAAAGTATTCAATCTCATTTAAAAGTCCTCACGGTTATGCATGGGTGAATTACTTGGAATTTTTGATTATGTGCTTCCATGCTCATTTAAAAGTCCTCACGGTTATGCATGTATGGAACGCATATCAAAATTGATTGATTAAATAGACAAGTTGATTCTAATCCCATTTAAAAGTCCTCACGGTTATGCGTGGTTAGAAGATACTTGAATTCATTTTAAAAAAAATGGGAATACTACTAATCTCATTTAAAAGTCCTAACGGTTATGCATGGTTAGTAGATATTCAAATTCCTGATATAAATATACCACAAATAGACACAACTATATGGTTTTATATGATGACATCATCCCTATCATTCTAAAGTGGAATATGCATCAAATAGAGTATTTATGATTTTTGTTTGATTTTTTATTGAAATTTAATATTTATACTCGATTGGGATTAATGTTGTATTAATGTATATCACTTTATATCTATTTTTCTAACACTATTACTCTTTTGCTGATAACAAAAAGGGGAGAGAAAAGTTAAGATTTTGGAAAATAAAGGTCAAATATTTTATTTTGTATTTTCTATTTGCATCTAGGCTCATTTTCATATTTTTATTCATGCATATATGAAGGGGGAGCTTGGTGTAGAGAGGGAGCATTCAAATAGGGGGAGCAAATAGATTCTATCAATGATCAAATATATTTAGTAAATTCAAAATCTTAAATATATGTTTGTTATCATCAAAAGGGGGAGATCGTTGAATATGCAAGTATATGATTTCTGTTTGATGATCATAAACATATATATATATATATATATTCATTTAAATGTATTTGTTAATGTACTATTTTATTTTTCACATAATTAAATAAATATTTGCTGAATAAATAAATAACATAGAATTTAAATTCAAATGGATATTTTATTCAAACAAATATTTATTACAATTTTGAATAGTACAAATTTGAGCTCTCACTATATATATACAAATTTCAATTACATTACAATTTCAATCACATCACATTTTTCACTATACGTACATTAGCACCTCACTACATTTCACTCATTCACTCGTATTTGATCTTCAACTTTATTCAGATTGAATCTAGCATCTGAGCAATCTACAAAATAAACACTAACGCAGTAAAATTGAAAAGAAAATATTTTGCAATGTAAAATAAAATGTATTTTGAAAATATTATTTGCCTCGGTTATTTGAGTTGTTCGTCATCATATTTATTTTGAATTCATCAAACACGAACAACTTGTGACATGCGCAGTGTATCACTGTACATGCCATAAGGCCGTGCACACCGATGTACACTTGATAAAATTACAGGGACAGGTGAGCACAAGGTCAAACCCAATCAAAAGCTGGGTTCAACTCAGGTGCAATAAAAATAAAGTCACAACATGAGCACAAGATCAAAACCGAGCTATAAGCTGGATTCAACTCAAGTGCAATACGAAAAAAAAATCCAGATGAATATGTACACTTGAAAAATATTCGACAACCCAAACTACACCAGTGAAAGAGAACAGCTCAACAATCATGTAACATGATCAGTATAGATAAAGACTCCAAGCCTCCAAACATTTCAAACTCGAAGCAACACTCAAGTAAACAAGAAGGTCGCAGGCACAAGAAAATGAATCAAGCGGTTAAATTCCACCAGACTCACTACAACATGAGTCAAGTATACAAATGGAGATGCACAATGCATAATACATGGACATACAAGTATTCATGTTCATATGCAACCAGAGTGCAATCATCCAAACTACAGCTACCATATTGATCAAGCCGTTACTCAACACAGTTTAACATGCTCATATGTCGCAGGCACAAAAATTATAAGCATGAATGATACAAGCAGTGACATAAGTGGTGCAGCAGCCTCAACAAGTATAAGCATGGATGTGATAAGCAGAAGTGACACAAAATGCAACATAGAATAACCGGACTACATAATGAATACAAGCTACAGAGTTCAAGTTTCAAATACAGTGGACCATGCTAACAAGTGCATATACAAAAAGCTTCAGATGCAACAAACAACTAGAGTCAATATCAAAACTGAAACCATACATGATTGTCCAAGCTAGGTAGACAAGTGAAAAATGCACAACACACATACACACACGCATATACATACATACATACATATATATATATATATATATATATATGTATGTATATAAATGGTGCTCAACAAATTACAAACTGCACATGAAACCAGTAATCATAAGTTCGACAAAACATATGCATAGGTGAAAACATGAAGACTATAATTCCAAAGCTAACATACACATATACATGCAGTATCATTAACTAGACCAAAGGCTACGACTTCAAGCATGCGAATACAATTGCAACCATAAGTGCACAAAACTTCCCACCAGACTTAAGAATTCATATATATATATATATATATATATATATATATATATGCAGTAATAATATGGTTGCAGTGAAGGCAACAACTCAAATGAGCAAGTGCAGACTAGAAGCACTAATGCCTATAGACCATAGTACAAAACCAAGTGCAAAGCTCTATTGATACAAGTGCAGTGCGATAAACAAGTTAGAGAGTAGCACAGTGAACAAACAATGTCGCAGGAGATTTCAAAATTACCAAAGTCAAGGCCGAATTCAATCTGAATTCATCAAGTCAAAGTCCAGCAAATTCAAAGCCGTGATGACCAAGAAAAATTGAACAAGCCAAAATCGAAGCTATGAGAATCAAGCAATAAATTATACGAATTGAACAAGTAAGAGAAATATCAAGCATTCAAGCATAATCAAACGGCAAAACAAATTATCAGACGAACGAAATTATAGGAATTCGAATCCTATTTAAACCCTTTGACATCATCGGCAATAATCATTCGAGTTCAAGCAACAACAAAAAAGAATAATCATTCAACTCGAATTAAAGTCGAGTATAGTATAAATCGAAAAAGGAACGAACATACCAATTCACGCAATAATTGAACTCGACTTGATTGAAGCAGCCGTGTACAAATCGACAAAGCAGCAACGTGAAAACATCATTCGATCAATACTAAAGTCGGTGGCTTCAATAAATTTGAACCCTAATTTCACAAAGAGGAACGAAGCAACCATAATCGCAAACAAAAGAAAAGGAACGGACCGGAGAAATAAGGAGATAAAGGGACATTCTTTCACTATTTTATTTTGGGCCGGCTATTAATCTAATTTGGGCTTAAATTTTTAAATTAGGGTTTTTTTTAAAAAAAATTCAATTTTATTTTCTCTTTTAATAATTTGTAATTTTCTAGCCGTGTGACTAGGGGACGAACTATGGTGGTGTAGTTCGAGATTCGCAACTCAGTGGCTGAGTTATGGCAGGGTTTTGAGCATAGAGTTAGGTTAGTCGATAGCGGGTGTCGCGAGTTTACGTGTGTAAGCGTCTGACTACTTAATTTCTACTAGAAACCTTGGGGGCAGCACGTAGGTAGGGTTTTGTCGAAGCTGGGTAAATCTGTGCATTCTATTTTCTGCTTTTAATATTCTGCTATTATCTGTACTGCTATATTCTGCTATATCTGTGTTGCAATTATTTTATATATTTCCACAATAAATTTTTATAATTGATAGTATCACCCTATTCATCCCTCCCTCTAGGGTGAAATCGATCCTACAAACCTTTGATTTGGGAGTGTGTCACTAGGTGGGCGGTAGTAGCTGCTATGCATTACCACCAGTCCGGATCCACAAATGGTACATCTACCCTGGCATTGCCTCGCGTGCCTTGTCACATGCCCTATCGTGCTTTCTACGAGTTTGTTTTGTACCGTACTTATGTAGTGTCCTCTGTGTAAACCACCGGTTAGGTAGAGCGTACAGCATTGTATAGACTACGAGAATATATAAAATGTGTTAAGGGGGATATGGGTAACGCCTTAACGCTATATTAATACTTTTACTTTACTGATAGACATATTATAATAGTGTATATTACTACATTGTAGATAGTTCCGCGGATCCTTAGAGGATGGAAATCCCAAACATACTTTAAGTTACTTGTATTTCAGTTGACATTTCTCTTGAGTTGAATTTATTAATATAAGAATGTTAATCCTGACTCGAGTGTTTTTTGTTTTGCTTTATGCTCTGGTCAGACTGAGTGCCACAGCATTTGAGACTCACCTTTGGGATTTGGAGCTTCGCTTGGAGATTCATCTATCTATCCAGCTTTCAGTCATTTCAGTTTATTCCAGTCATTTATATTCAGACTCGTCGGTTTCTTATATATTAGAGATTCATTTGTATTTGAAATTCTGCTGTCATTTTGTTTCAGACTCTGATGTTTATATAGTAGCTTCATGAACTACTATTTATCTATTTTGCTGCTTATTGTTGTAATACTCTGTGTCTGTGATTCTGTGATTGATTTATTTACTTTATATGCTAAGTTTTGCTAAATATTAATTAACAATCTGTTGTTTTGAACAATTCAAGTCCGACATGTGCGGATGCGAACGTTTCGAAATACCAGGTCACTATAAGTGGTATCAGATCTCTGGTTTAGGCAAACTTAGCATATGGAGTAAAAATTAATTACAGAATCGCCTTCATTCGAGCTTGAATTTCTCCTCTTTGATTCAGATTTCCATTGAATTTTTGGAACTCTCCCCTTCATTCTGAAAATTCATTCTTGTCTTCTCCTATTCGCGTTCTTTTGATACTAGAGCATCCCATAGCTCCAACCTCAACTATCAACTTATCCTTTGTGTGACTAATCCCATCGGCGGTTCCGCCAACCTAAATATGATTTGTAAAGGGGTGAAACTCCTTTACAACAAGCGTCGATCCACCAGAGATTTCTACGTCCACGGTTTAGATGCTATTATTTCTTGCAAAGTCCAAACTGTCTCTTGTAGACGATCAGGGTGATTCCCTAGTAATCTTGACACCACTTTGATAATCAGATATTATCCTGATATTGGGTAAAGTCACTTCTCTTCCCTTCAAGCGGGAAATTGAATTTTTGCATCGATTTTATTCCTGGAATCTCGGTTGACCGGTTAAGGTCGCCGTGATTTATAGAAGTCTATCCATCTTTTCTCTTTTGTAATTTAATTATCTTATCTCCTTTCGACTCTATCTTCGTTGTTAAAATTCTCTTTGATTAGGGTCGCTCTAAATTTGAACCTCTATCCTTGTTCTATGATCCACTCTTGAATCATCGTGTAAGGGAGTGTATTTGTAATTAATATAAAATGTTTTATATTGTGTTGTTTGAGTTCTTAAGTTTGAATTTTGGGTTTCGATCGATTCGTCTGGCCAACGCTATCGGTAGAAATTCCAAAACACTTGAACAGAGCAAACTGACACAATATTGTTTTTAAAACGTGTAAATGAAATAATTTTGTGTATGATTATATTATATATAAAGGTATAACTTTCTGAAATTAAATAGTAGATTGAATTGGTTGTTAGAAATGATAATATTTGATTATCATTTATTGTTTTGTAACCCATTGACTATTGCAACATGATATAAATAAGTGAAATTATAAAACATGGTTTATAAATTGATTTAGAATTGAAATAAATTTAAATTAAGAATTTGAGAACTCAATTTCTGGTATTTTCAAAAATTTGGTCTTTAAAGTTTTGGAATATATTATTTGAAAGTATTTTCGAATGGAAATTGTTTCAAAAGAATAAATTTAAAAGAATTAAGTCTGTACTCTCCTAATTGTCGCTGGAAAATAATTCGGTGATGACTGCAGCATCAACGACATTCATTTTCGAGTCTCAAAGTGGAGAGACCACTTAGTAGCTTTGCTACACTATTGGAAAATGGATTTGATTTGAATTTCTTGAGTATAATTTGATCTTATAATATATATATATATATATGTGTGTGTGTGTGTGTGTGTGTGTGTATTTATTTCAAAATGGTTTGAAGTGAAACCGGAAATTTTACTCTTAAATTCTATGTTAAGTAATGGTTTTCAAAATTTAAAAAGAAGTAAAATCTTGAACAGTTGGAAGGTTTAAAATGAAAAATGAAATTTAAACAACTTGAAATAGTTGAACTAGGAAAATTTTATTTGTATAATACTCAATTTCAATTCTAAAACATATATAGCTTATCTGAAATATTCAAAGAGTTAAAATGTTTATGTGAATGAAATTGAAGGTTATACAAGTGGAAATTCAAGGAAAAAAATGTTTAAACTGAATTTTTATTAATAAGAAATTTTGTAAATAAAGAGAAACTTGTATAGTGTTTAATTACATTCAAAAACATTAATATAACTTACCTAGAAAAAGTTAAAATGTTAATGAGAAAATGTAACTGAATAATATACAATATAAATGTAAGTAATAAGATGCCCAGAAATGAAATTTTAAGGAAATTTATGAATAAAGGTGGGTGGGTATAATAAATGTTTATATACTAATTTAGTGAAATAAATTAAACAATAAAATGAGAGTACTATTTAAGCAAATGATTATGAACTTAAGAAAATAAACAGGAAATAAATAAATTTATATTTGAAAACTAGTTATAAATAACAAAGAATGGTCGAAATTGAATTATAAGTGGAATAAACTTAACTAAAGAGAAAAAAATGAATGAAATAAACGAGTTAAATAAAATAAAATTTGTTATAAAAGAAATTTTGTAACAAATGTAAATAAATTGGAAACAAATCAATTTGATGAGATATCTTGAATTGAAATCAACCAAATGTGAATATATTGAATATTTATTGAATAAAATGAACTGAAACTAAATTTTTTGAATATTAATTAATTTTAAAATAAATAAAATTTATATGGTTTTAAATTAACTTTTGCATATAATACTGTGTGTTTCAATGAACCTTTCTGGGGCTTCCATTCTCCTACCTCGTTCCTTTTCGAGGACGAAAAGTTTTGAGTAAGGGAGAGTGTAACGACCCGGAAATTTTAATGGTTTTATAACGTAATTAACTGAAATTTTGCTTGAAATTAAATAGTAAATTTTTGAAATGAAAATTTGATATTTGGAATACGTTTATTTAAATATAGTAAATGGTAAATTTTCATCAGAAAATATAGAAGTTAGTCCTGTTATGTAATTTCAATTTAAATCAGTAAAATAGATATAAATAAAATATTATTGAAATCTGAATATTTTTATATAATAAATTTTTAAATCATTTTCCGAGTGAGACATCATATTTCGTTTCGCCACATTTGGACTTCTCTAGCCCTGTTTATCTTATTTTCGATGAATTTGCAGCAGTTTGGCAGCGAAATATCGACTTTTGATAGGATGATCACATCACTGATATCTGTGTACCATTCTGTTCGTTTCGTCTTGCTGATCTCCACAGTATATCCATTTATGTATTTTGGAGTTTGGTACGCAGTGAAATCCGTTAAAAACGGTTAACCGTATCGGCACCCATTTTTAAACTTTGGATATTCTGTGTCCATTCAAAATTACAAACGGCTGAAATAAACAGCCACCGGCATTTATAACATTTATATCTCTTGAATTTAACGGTTGATTTCTATATTCCCACTGTTTGCTTTTATTTGTCGGTACAATTCATTTCACATCCTCTCTTCGTATTCTTCACTCTGTCAGTTTAATAAAATAATAATATATATAAGTTGTATATTTGAAAGCCTGTTCATCATCCTTCACAAAATTTGCTCTGCCTTCTTCTATCAAACCTGCTCGTCTCCTATTCATGCTCTTCCTTTCTAAATTTTGTACATTCTTTTGAGAAAATGAATCCCATAATATATATATATATATATTATATAAACCAAGTTACTCACTGTTGTTTCCAGGTAACCCATGCCTTCCCTTCCTTTCCACGGCCTTGACGATCCATCATTTTCCCCTCCACCGTGTGCCGCCCCATCCACCCTCTCCTCCATGCAGCAGTTCGCCCCTCCATGTCCACGACCCAGACCTAAGCGCCAACTCCCCAATAACTTCGACAACCCTCCACTCCATGCCATGGCGGACCCATTATCGATCTACCTCCACCTCATATCAGCCCGTTGCCAGTCTCCTACGACTCTACACAAAAGGCCAGCCAACCTCCCACAATCAGATCCACCCACTGTTGACCATCTACCACCCGCCTGATGCCACCGAAGCCATCAAAACCCAAGTACCTCCTCCGCCGTGGCACACTCCTCATGCAAACAACTTCTGCCTTTGGTTCCATCACCACTGCCGCATGAGCCCAGACCAACCTGACCCTTGCCGACCCAACCCGGATCCATTCCACTTCGCCTACTTCTAGCCTCCCTCCATTCGTTGCTTTTTATGTATATAAAAGAATTCAAGTTGAGTCTTACTTGTTCCTGTTGCACCTCACCTGCCTATTGCTTGAAATGTAGGTTATGATCTCTTTTGTTGTATATATATTTCTGGCATTTGCAGTTCTATATATATTCAAGCATACGAAAATTTTATTATACACATACATACGTGTGAAGTATAATTATAATATGTTTAAAGTGTTATATTATATAAGATATATATATATATATATTAGTTATATATAATCTATTGGGTTTAATGTATAAGTTTATAATAGTTTATATATATATAT
The DNA here is from genome assembly GCA_030737815.1 of Allium fistulosum. Taxonomy (NCBI): domain Eukaryota; kingdom Viridiplantae; phylum Streptophyta; class Magnoliopsida; order Asparagales; family Amaryllidaceae; genus Allium; species Allium fistulosum. The sequence continues at coordinate 644,248,240 of CM060901.1, forward strand.
AATCGGTTATTTATATATGTAAGTTGTAATAACCTGTCCTTTTTACATGTGAGCATATGAAAGTTATAGAAAATCTGTTGGTTGTGTGACGACCCGACTTTCTACTACCAGAAAGTTACGTCATCTTTAAGAAAGAAAGGGGTGAGAAATAGAAAAGATAGAGAAGAAAGAAGAAACAACATCAGAATCTCAACAGCGGAACGAATGAAATATAATATATCACATAAGAGATTACATAGTATCATATACATCAGAGTTACACAGATAATACAACACATACTAGACAGTTATAAACACCTGTCTAGTTAATACAACTCGATACATCTCAATACAACACAGCGGAAATACAGATAAACACTAACACGGCGGAACCAATATATATCTATAACGCTGAAGCCTCCTGCTCCATTGCTCCTCCACAATTCGTCAAAGCTAACCTGATACTCTTGGCTACTCGTAAAAATTTGAGTACCCGAGAGTTTAAGAAAACATAAATAAACTTCGGGTCAGACATGGGTCTGGTAAGAGTAAATGGTTAAAGTTGCTTAACTTTGAAAAATTCTTTGAAAACAAAGGTATCACGTAAGACTTCCCACACATAAACATGGAAAAAAATTTACCTTACGCTAACCAAACATTTGATAGGAAATTCTGTTATATTATAATAGGTCTAGGGTTTTTAAGTAAATAAGAAATAGTCGAAATTGTTACATGATTAAATTCCAGCATACTAGGTTTACAATCAAATCCGATGGCACTTATTGGATTTTGGATTCCATACAATGGCAGGGCTACCGGGGTACCGCCCATCACAGTACCTGGCCTAGATCAGCGTACCAAGGACCCACCCTAAGTCCCCTGCAACACAAAGCCGGGACCATCCCTTACTGGACAGTCCCAAACAAGACAACCCCGACGGTTGTAGCTATTCAACCGCCCACACAGCCGAATAAAAAGGGACTCTAGATAGGGGTATATCTCGCTCTCAAGTGGGTGCAACCCACGAAGTGTTGCTGCACCTCCCCTGTTTTAGCCATTCCCGGTTGTTGAGGCTTGAGGCTACGATTACCTTTAGAGAACACATCTCTTAGAATGCTCATCGTCCACCTGACGATGTTCTGAAAGCATTCAATCCATCCAAGTTCGTTCCGGGTTCGAACGAAACCGAAAGCATTATCTCGTTACACTCGTTTTGGAAACATCCTCAGAGTTAACGACAATAACCCTTGCACTCTGAATCTTCATCTTCACTTGAGATTCACGACCTATCGTTAATTTGGATCGATGTGGTTTTCGGATATCCAAATCTGGAAACCCGATCCAGGTCTCATCGAAATCCAAACCGTATCTTTTAAGGCCAAGTTGTTTTAAAGTTAAAACAATTCATTTCATTATCCATATACACACAGATAGATAATTCACAATATCACAGATAGATAATCTACCATATCATCACAAATAGATAATCTACATTATCAATACACTTCAACCAAAACAACCATATCATACAGCATTATTTATCTCATATCTGAGATTTCAAACCATTCAAGGAAATCAATATCATCCATCAATACATAAACAAGGATTCATAACACACCATTTATAATTAATTTAAAATGAATTAAATTAATTACTTAATCTCTAATTAATTTAAAGCAAATTAAATTAATTACTTCATCATTATAAATCTTGCTTACATAACCATTAATTAATTACAAAGCCATTAACCAATCATCAGTTACTTATTTATTCCAATTAATCATCTTTGATTAATTTACTTTTACTTACATTCCAGTAGTTTCCTTTAATTCATTTACAGAGATTTATCTTTGAATAAATCCATTGATTAACTATTTATAATAAATTCCATTCATTTTTAATTTATTACATTGTAATTACCTTATTGATTTATTATCCCCAAATTAATCAATTTCTAATTACATCATTAATTATAAAAATTAATGATCTCTAATTAGTTATTTTATTAATTAATTATATTAAGAAAACTTATCTTCAAATCACATTTATTAATCATCTTTGATTAATCTCATACAGTAATTAACTTTCCTTAGTTAATTACTTCACAATAACAAACTTAATTAATCCCATGATTAACTTCAAGTAATTATACTCCAATTACTTCCATTACCCATCATCCATTTAATTTCATCTAGTAATTTCTCATCAATTACTTCTCCAAGAAATTATACTTCCAAAATTATCAAGTGATTAATCTAAATTAATTAATTCAAATTAACCAAATTACTCAATTAATTACAATAAGTAATTAATTCCTTAATTACTTCCCAATAAGTAATTGCATTTAAACTTCACAATTGATTATCATTACATTAATTAATCCAATTAATTACTAAATATTAATCACATTAATATATTATAAGAATAATCTAGTTAATGACCTTTATTAACATTTATTTAATTATTTTTCTAAAATAATTAACTACCTTAATCATTATTAATTATAAGTTCAATTAACCATTAATAATTCATTTATTAATTAAAATTTAATCTATGGTTCTTAATTACATATTAATTACTTAATTCATTATTTAAAACTTTAATTAATACATTTAACTTATAATTACTAATTTAATTAATATCAATCATTAATTATTCATACTTAATTAACTTAAAGGTTAATGAATATAAATTCTAAATCATCATTGCTTAAAGTAAACTATTCTTATTATTGATTAAATTTTCACTTCCAATATGTTTAAAAACATTTATTTCAGATTACTTCCTAAATAAATTCCAATTTACCCTTAACAAAGTTAAAACTAATTTTCCAAAACCTTTTTAAACTCACATGTTTAAAAGCATATTTTAATACTTAAAACTTATTTAAATCAATTTAAATTATAAAACTTTATTTTTCCCAACTCAGTTTCAAAACTAACTTGAATTTACTATTAAACTTTGATTTAGAACTTGGTTTAACTTTGTTTTAATTTAAAACAAAATTTTAAAAAACTGTTAACTGGTATTGGTTTAAAACCCTGAACAAACTTCTACCCGAGCCTCCCTGATTTACTTCGAGAACAACCTCCTATTCGCTTCGAGTCCCATGCGAAATTCTTCGAGCCAAACATAAAGTTTCCCGAGGATACTTGAACTCTTCCTGCTCAACTAAACAAGTGCCCAGATTCAAAAAGTTTGTCGTGCACGTGCATGGCAGCTTCTTGTTGCCACCGACCATCTCTGATGGTCCTCCCACATCGAAACCTGCCTTCGCACCCACCTCTGATCATCAGATCGTTAGCCCACCATTCGAAATTGAATTCGAGCTCGCAACTGAAAACTGGAAAACTCGAAAACAACTTTACTTCAAAACCTGGCAACACCCCATGCTCCACGCTCCGACCATCGAAGACCACCCAACTCCGGCCGTAGCCTCGTCCACCTCTCCTCAACCTTCCTTCAAAACCGTGTGGCACTCGATCCATCGACGGCGATGAACGAGTGGAAAACATCAGCCACCCCAAAATTAGGTCACCAGAATTCGAACGCCTCCTGCCGCCACCATGGTCATCGGCCAACCATCGCAATATTTTTCCTGGGACCGCCATAGGACCCTCCATCCCCACAAGGCAACTCGACCTCCCTAGATCATCATAACACCGGAATACGATCAAAATACCCACTCCGATCATCCTCGAACTGCTACTAAAACACCCCACTAAAAATCACGAATCTTGTTTTAAAAAATCATATTTTTGTATACGAATTCAATTTATATTCATGAATTTGTGAATTAAGAAACTTGAAATTCAACATATTAAAAGATTGTTCTGTTGTTTTAAATTTTCCAGAGTCCATACAAATTTGTTTAACTTAAGCAAAATTTTAAACTTAAAACTATGATACAACAAACATATTTAGTTTGAATCTTAAACTCTATCATAAGTTAGACCATCTGATAATGGGTTTTGAACAAATTCTTGAACCTAGAACTAAAGACAGTATAATACAGGGACAACATACACACATATATCTATTCATATATACTCATAAGTTACAGTGTCTCAAAAACCATCATACAAACACATCACAAGTTACTTCAACCATAGGTCATATGTATCAAAACTAAAGGCATCTCATATTAACAGGTAAAAGGCAGTGTCTTGAACGAAGATCAGAGAAGTTTAAAAACAACAGATATGCACACATCATAGATTCACAAAGAAACTTGCACATACATATAAACAAATCATAAGCACAAAGATTCCTAGGTTACTTAAGGTTTTAGATTAAAAGTTTACTCACCTGTCTTTTTAAAACAGAGAGCTTGTTCTTTTTGTTTGAAAACAGGAAACTTGAAACTGGAATTTGAACTTGCATATTTTTTGTTGTTGATTCCAGAAAACTTTGAACAGCTTGGAACATGAAAACTGAAATGTTTGAACTGGAAACTTGTTGTAGTTGAGATGCTTTCATTTTAAATTTGAAACTGAAGTGCTTTGTTTTCTAGTTGATTTTCCAGGTTTGTATATTTGTTTGAATGAACAAAAATGAAAAGAAGTTTGCTAAATAAAACACAAGTATGTAGAGCTTTGATAGTTGCATTTGTACACATAAATCCTAGCTAGTACAAAAGAAATCAGAGATTTTTATTTTAAAAAGAAGCTGAAAAGGGATGTCTCGTGTACTATAGGTATAGCATTAAATGTCTTGTTTCATATCAAGCTTACACCAGCCTATTCTTTATTCTTTTATGTACTTAGAAATCTTACATATGTTTATTTTTGTTTGACTAAAGCTAAGCATACTTATCCTATTTCTCTTCGTATATATTGAAATGATTTTACTTGCCTTATCAATTATCTTGTACTTAGGTGATTTCTTGCCTGCACATGTATTTTGCTAAAGTGTATATAATATCTTACTTAAGTTTTTAGTTTGTAATTGTTAAGGTTATTATAGTCATGTTAGTTTGCATATTTGTTTCTATCTCTAATATAAGTGTATTTATTTATATTTTAAGACATAAACTATCAAATATATAATTACCTATTATTATTTTATTTTACACTTACTTTAAATATTTATAAGTTATATTTTATTATACATATTATTCTTTTGAGAGATTTATATAAATTTTAAAACCATAATTCCTTTTAAAATATATATAACATTTTATTTATAATAAAAATCTACTTTTATAGACATTATATTATAAATAAAGCTCATTATTACATTAAAATAATTCATAAAAGAAATTATCACTTCATTACTTATTTTTATCAAGCTATACTTTAAAAAGAACAACAACCCTTTTGTTTAATTTTAATTTAAGCTAAAATCATTTAAACAATTTAACTTAAATCTTGAGTATATTTTAAAGCCAAATGGTTATTTATTTAATATTAAATTAAATCAAATTTCCAAATTATCAAAAATATTAGAATTAGAAGACATGTCTTTATTTATTAAAATTTAAAACAGACCTTGACTATTTACCATATATACAAATATATATATATATATATATATATAAATATAAAACAATTTATTAGCTTTTAAAAGATAAATTATCAGTTAAATATTCATTTAAAAGAAAATTATTAAATCAATTCAAAACTTATTAACAATAATTATCAAATCAATTTAATATTTCATATAGATTATTAAATTGATATTGCTCGAAATTCCGGGATATCACATTCCTCCCCTCTTAAAAGAATTTCGTCCCCGAAATTTAAAACAAAGGTAATTTAATAATCTCATTAATGATTTAATTTTAAACACAAGCATATATCATCAATATATACTAACAACCATAGCAATCAATCATCCAATCAAACAAATCTAACTATCCAGACAAAATACTGGATAGAATTTCCTTGAGTTCCCCGAGTATAAATACCGGGTTACTCGCTCTATAGAATCCGAACAATCAATACTACTAAGCTACACACATCTAGATCTACAAAACAAGACAGGAAATCAGACTATAGACAAGTCTGACTCAACATCCAAACTCCCTGAACTGCTGGTTCTACAACCAGAGATAAAATCTTACACGTACTCCCTCAGAGATACGTGAAAACAACGAATCCCAGTTATCCAAACTAACAATTCAATCCTGACAACCAAACACTTATCCAAAATCAAATCTCCGATTCTTATCCACAAAATTCTTCGGACGATCCTAGGTCTCCTTCATCCTTACTGATCAGCTCATCCTTCGCTGATGCCCTCTCGAAACAACCTGAACTAAAACAATCCAACAAAATGAACTTTCCAAGATCAACCAAACTCAGAACTCTACTCTACTCCAAAATCAGAAGACAGATCTCACTTCTCACATCCGAAAGAGATAAAACAGATGCACCACAATCTGTCCTTAAAATCCTGAAAATTTCCTGTAGAAACTCTCTAATCCAAAACACTGCAACTTCCAGTTGCTTCCTCTCTAAAATAGCTGCCACCATGCTTCCACTGCGCAACTCTGATCTGAACAGATGAAAATGCTGATGACGAACACAAGCAAAGACTGGAAAAACACTTTCCAAAAATATGGTTCACCAGATCCAAAAATAAAACTCAGAAGTTCCTCCAAAACCTGAGCTGCTTCACTAAAATCTTCCTCTAAAAAACCATCCTACTACTAAGCTGAACCTTCGGTACCACTTTTGGAATCCAATCGATACCAAACTCAATCTCCAGATGCTAACAAAACTCTGACTACCCAAGAGAATGCTCAGCTATCGCAAGTCACTTTTGCGATCAACTCAACCTAATCCCAAAGAAAAACTGTTCTCTCTTTACCAAACAGAACAGCTTACGCTTAACTAGCCAATCCAACGAAGAAACGGAACCACTCTGCTGCTTCTGAACTCCACTGCTAAGCTAGAAAGCTTCCTTGCCAACATACAGAACACTCCGAGCTATACTGCTGACACCAATGCCCAAAGACTACAAATCCAGAAGCTCCTCGAGAAACTCGAACCTCAAACCAAACAGAAACACCCTGCTGCACTCAGCCACATCACCAAAGCAGACACACTTCTTTAACTTGTCCCAAAGAAACATCTTCGGAAACATCCATAGTCACTGTGTCTCATCACACAGCTACTACATCCTGAGATATCAAGATATCATGACTTACTTCTGTCCAACCGATAGATCCAAACTCTAGCTCATCCAAACTCTCGAAAATCCGCTCACACGAGCGCGATCATCTTATACTTAAATGCTGGACTACGAACCTTAACAGTTTTCCTTCAGAGATCAATAAAATCCTTACATCAAACAAAACTCACTCGAGACGGTATTTGGTCTACAGTCTCAACAGATACACTTCCAATCTCAACAAACTCCAATTATTGGTAGTCGTGCTATTCACACCACTACCCTATCTACCTTTATAACTTATATTGGAAAACCCGAACAGGTAACCCAATAGATAGGTAGAAATATATATATATATATATATATATATAAATTTCAAATACGCTCTCTCAAAATAGACACCTCTCTAGAGCTAGGTATTCGCTCAACCTATCGCTCTGATACCAAGTGTGACGACCCGACTTTCTACTACCAGAAAGTTGCGTCATCTTTAAGAAAGAAAGGGGTGAGAAATAGAAAAGATAGAGAAGAAAGAAGAAACAACATCAGAATCTCAACAGCAGAACGAATGAAATATAATATATCACATAAGAGATTACATAGTATCATATACATCAGAGTTACACAGATAATACAACACATACTAGGTAGTTATAAACACCTGTCTAGTTAATACAACTCAATACATCTCAATACAACACAGCGGAAATACAGATAAACACTAACACAGCGGAACCAATATATATCTATAATGCTGAAGCCTCCTGCTCCATTGCTCCTCCACAATTCGTCAAAGCTAACCTGATACTCTTGGCTACTCGTAAAAATTTGAGTACCCGAGAGTTTAAGAAAACATAAATAAACTCCAGGTCAGACATGGGTCTGGTATGAGTAAACGGTTAAAGTTGCTTAACTTTGAAAAATCCTTTGAAAACAAAGGTATCACGTAAGACTTCCCACACATAAACATGGAAAAGTTTTTACCTTACGCTAACCAAACATTTGATAGGAAATTCTGTTATATTATAATAGGTCTAGGGTTTTCAAGTAAATAAGAAATAGCTGAAATTGGTACATGATTAAATTCCAGCATACTAGGTTTACAATCAAATCCGATGGCACTTATTGGATTTTGGATTCCATACAATGGCAGGGCTACCGGGGTACCACCCGTCATAGTACCTGGCCTAGATCAGCGTACCGAGGACCCACCCTAAGTCCCCTGCAACACAAAGCCGGGACCATCCCTTACTGGACAGTCCCAAACAAGACAGCCCCGGCGGTTGTAGCTATTCAACTGCCCACACAGCCGAATAAAAAGGGATTCTAGACAGGGGTATATCTCGCTCTCAAGTGGGTGCGACCCACGAAGCCTTGCTGCACCTCCCCTGTTTTAGCCATTCCCGGTTGTTGAGGCTTGAGGCTACGATTACCTTTAGAGAACACATCTCTTAGAATGCTCATCGTCCACCTGACAATGTTCTGAAAGCATTCAATCCATCCAAGTTCGTTCCGGGTTCGAACGAAACCGAAGGCATTATCTCGTTACACTCATTTTGGAAACATCCTCAGAGTTAACGATAATAAACCTTGCACTCTGAATCTTCATCTTCACTTGAGATTCACGACCTATCGTTAATTTGGATCGATGTGGTTTTCGGATATCCAAATCTGGAAACCCGATCCCGGTCTCATCGAAATCCAAACCGTATCTTTTAAGTCCAAGTTGTTTTAAAGTTAAAACAATTCATTTCATTATCCATATACACACAGATAGATAATTCACAATATCACAGATAGATAATCTACCATATCATCACAAATAGATAATCTACATTATCAATACACTTCAACCAAAACAACCATATCATACAGCATTATTTATCTCATATCTGAGATTTCAAACCATTCAAGGAAATCAATATCATCCATCAATACATAAACAAGGATTCATAACACACCATTTATAATTAATTTAAAATGAATTAAATTAATTACTTAATCTCTAATTAATTTAAAGTAAATTAAATTAATTACTTCATCATTATAAATCTTGCTTACATAACCATTAATTAATTACAAAGCCATTAACCAATCATCAGTTACTTATTTATTCAAATTAATCATCTTTGATTAATTTACTTTTACTTACATTCCAGTAGTTTCCTTTAACTCATTTACAGAGATTTATCTTTGAATAAATCCATTGATTAACTATTTATAATAAATTCCATTCATTTTTAATTTATTACATTGTAATTACCTTATTGATTTATTATCCCCAAATTAATCAATTTCTAATTACATCATTAATTATAAAAATTAATGATCTCTAATTAGTTATTTTATTAATTAATTATATTAAGAAAACTTATCTTCAAATCACATTTATTAATCATCTTTGATTAATCTCATACAGTAATTAACTTTCCTTAGTTAATTACTTCACAATAACAAACTTAATTAATCCCATGATTAACTTCAAGTAATTATACTCCAATTACTTCCATTACCCATCATCCAATTAATTTCATCTAGTAATTTCTCATCAATTACTTCTCCAAGAAATTATACTTCCAAAATTATCAAGTGATTAATCTAAATTAATTAATTCAAATTAACCAAATTACTCAATTAATTACAATAAGTAATTAATTCCTTAATTACTTCCCAATAAGTAATTACATTTAAACTTCACAATTGATTATCATTACATTAATTAATCCAATTAATTACTAAATATTAATCACATTAATATATTATAAGAATAATCTAGTCAATGACCTTTATTAACATTTATTTAATTATTTTTCTAAAATAATTAACTACCTTAATCATTATTAATTATAAGTTCAATTAACCATTAATAATTCATTTATTAATTAAAATTTAATCTATGGTTCTTAATTACATATTAATTACTTAATTCATTATTTAAAACTTTAATTAATACATTTAACTTATAATTACTAATTTAATTAATATCAATCATTAATTATTCATACTTAATTAACTTAAAGGTTAATGAATATAAATTCTAAATCTTCATTGCTTAAAGTAAACTATTCTTATTATTGATTAAATTTTCACTTCCAATATGTTTAAAAACATTTATTTCAGATTACTTCCTAAATAAATTCCAATTTACCCTTAACAAAGTTAAAACTAATTTTCCAAAACCTTTTTAAACTCACATGTTTAAAAGCATATTTTAATACTTAAAACTTATTTAAATCAATTTAAATTATAAAACTTTATTTTTCCCAACTCAGTTTCAAAACTAACTTGAATTTACTATTAAACTTTGATTTAGAACTTGGTTTAACTTTGTTTTAATTTAAAACAAAAGTTTAAAAAACTGTTAACTGGTATTGGTTTAAAACCCTGAACAAACTTCTACCCGAGCCTCCCTGATTTACTTCGAGAACAACCTCCTATTCGCTTCGAGTCCCACGCGAAATTCTTCGAGCCAAACATAAAGTTTCCCAAGGATACTTGAACTCTTCCTGCTCAACTAAACAAGTGCCCAGATTCAAAAAGTTTGCCATGCATGTGCATGGAAGCTTCTTGTTGCCACCGACCATCTCTGATGGTCCTCCCACATTGAAAACTGCCTTCGCACCCACCTCCGATCATCAGATCGTTAGCCCACCATTCGAAATTGAATTCGAGCTCGCAACTGAAAATTGGAAAACTCTAAAACAACTTTACTTCAAAACCTGGCAACACCCCATGCTCCACGCTCCGACCACCGGAGACCACCCAACTCCGGTCGTAGCCTCGTCCACCTCTCCTCAACCTTCCTTCAAAACCGTGTGGCACTCGATCCATCGACGGCGATGAACAACTGGGAAACATCAGCCACCCCAAAATTAGGTCACCAGAATTCGAACGCCTCCTGCCGCCACCATGGTCATCGGCCAACCATCGCAATATTTTTCCTGGGACCGCCATAGGACCCTCCATCCCCACAAGGCAACTCGACCTCCCTAGATCATCATAACGCCGGAATACGATCAAAATACCCACTCCGATCATCCTCGAACTGCTACTAAAACACCCCACTAAAAATCACGAATCTTGTTTTAAAAAAATCATATTTTTGTATACGAATTCAATTTATATTCATGAATTTGTGAATTAAGAAACTTGAAATTCAACATATTAAAAGATTGTTCTGTTGTTTTAAATTTTCCAGAGTCCATACAAATTTGTTTAACTTAAGCAAAATTTTAAACTTAAAACTATGATACAACAAACATATTTAGTTTGAATCTTAAACTCTATCATAAGTTAGACCATCTGATAATGGGTTTTGAACAAATTCTTGAACCTGGAACTAAAGACAGTATAATATAGGGACAACATACACACATATATCTATTCATATATACTCACAAGTTACAGTGTCTCAAAAACCATCATACAAACACATCACAAGTTACTTCAACCATAGGTCATATGTATCAAAACTAAAGGCATCTCATATTAACAGGTAAAAGGCAGTGTCTTGAACGAAGATCAGAGAAGTTTAAAAACAACAGATATGCACACATCATAGATTCACAAAGAAACTTGCACATACATATAAACAAATCATAAGCACAAAGATTCCTAGGTTACTTAAGTTTTTAGATTAAAAGTTACTCACCTGTCTTTTTAAAACAGAGAGCTTGTTCTTTTTGTTTGAAAACAGGAAACTTGAAACTGGAATTTGAACTTGCATATTTTTGTTGTTGATTCCAGAAAACTTTGAACAGCTTGGAACATGAAAACTGAAATGTTTGAACTAGAAACTTGTTGTAGTTGAGATGCTTTCATTTTAAATTTGAAACTGAAGTGCTTTGTTTTCTAGTTGATTTTCCAGGTTTGTATATTTGTTTGAATGAACAAAAATGAAAAGAAGTTTGCTAAATAAAACACAAGTATGTAGAGCTTTGATAGTTGCATTCGTACACATAAATCCTAGCTAGTACAAAAGAAATCAGAGATTTTTATTTTAAAAAGAAGCTGAAAAGAGATGTCTCGTGTACTATAGGTATAGCATTAAATGCCTTGTTTCATACCAAGCTTACACCAGCCTATTCTTTATTCTTTTATGTACTTAGAAATCTTACATATGTTTATTTTTGTTTGACTAAAGCTAAGCATACTTATCCTATTTCTATTCGTATATATTGAAATGATTTTACTTGCCTTATCAATTATCTTGTACTTAGGTGATTTCTTGCCTGCACATGTATTTTGCTAAAGTGTATATAATATCTTACTTAAGTTTTTAGTTTGTAATTGTTAAGGTTATTATAGTCATGTTAGTTTGCATATTTGTTTCTATCTCTAATATAAGTGTATTTATTTATATTTTAAGACATAAACTATCAAATATATAATTACCTATTATTATTTTATTTTACACTTACTTTAAATATTTATAAGTTATATTTTATTATACATATTATTCTTTTGAGAGATTTATATAAATTTTAAAAACATAATTCCTTTTAAAATATATATAACATTTTATTTATAATAAAAATCTACTTGTATAGACATTATATTATAAATAAAGCTCATTATTACATTAAAATAATTCATAAAAGAAATTATCACTTCATTACTTATTTTTATCAAGCTATACTTTAAAAAGAACAACAACCCTTTTGTTTAATTTAAATTTAAGCTAAAATCATTTAAACAATTTAACTTAAATCTTTAGTACATTTTAAAGCCAAATGGTTATTTATTTAATATTAAATTAAACCAAATTTCCAAATTATCAAAAATATTAGAATTAGAAGACATGTCTTTATTTATTAAAATTTAAAACAGACCTTGACTATTTACCATATATACAAATATATATATATATATATATATATAAATAAATAGAAAACAATTTATTAGCTTTTAAAGGATAAATTATCAGTTAAATATTCATTTAAAAGAAAATTATTAAATTAATTCAAAACTTATTAACAATAATTATCAAATCAATTTAATATTTCATATAGATTATTAAATTGATATTGCTCGAAATTCCGGGATATCACAGGTTGTATATATAAGCTTATACAAGTTAGTTATGATTTATTTGAGTGTAGATAATTATAAAGTAGGTTCGTATTGTTTTATAATAAATATTGTTAAATATATATAATAGGTATATAAGTTTATATATATGGTATATATCAGTCTATATACATAAATTATATATGTGTTTGGTTTTCAAAATATATGGAGATTTTATTTTATATTTGTTTAAATAAAATATTGATTTGAAAATATGATGTCTACGTAAGTTATATATGTTTATATATTGGTTTACACATATAAGTATACGTGAGGTTGTTTTCAAATATAGTATAGGAGTTTATTTAAATTTTTAATGTGTGTTAAGTAGTAATGATTTGAAATATATATATTTTGTTGTATTTATGTTTAAATTAAATATTGATTTTGAAATATAAATATAAAGATTTATTTTGATGTTGGTTTAAAATATATTTATAGAAATTTTAGTTTATATTTTGTTTCATCAATTCTAGTCCTTCGTGCTTGTTTTCTTCGTCAAATTTGTGTTCATCGTACTTTACTTTGGAATTCGTTACTCGGATTCGCAGCTCAGTTCGTTACCAAATTTCTCTAGCCTCGAAAGGTGAGAAATCACTCAGGATTAACATTCTTATATTTAATAAATTTAATTCACATTGAAATGACAATTGAAATATGCTGTTAAATTTAAACTGTTTATTTTTTATTTTTATATATGATATGACATTATCTGTAACTGTTCACCTATGACACTTGACACCATCACTTGTTGTTTATATTATAATTAATTGGTTATTGACTATATGCATGTTGTTGATATGTTATATTTTATCATATTTGTTCTCACTATGCAAGTTCCCTGTTAGTTTAGAATTCTTTATGGGTTGAAATGATACATACCCGAACGATATTATAGATTAAGGGCAAATTGTTAAGGGTTGAAATGATAAACCCAAGCGATTTTCATTGATTTTGAATTTTGGGATTGCGGGTTGAAATGATATATACCCGTAAATATTTAAATTGCGTATTGAAATGATAAATATCTGTATCACTTGACCATAGGATAGAAAATTATATGCGGACACCACTGGTCTATATTTTGAAAATGATTTCCAAAGTTTGGAAAGAAATATATGAGTTTTTATAAACATTTATTTTTAAAATATATTATCTAAAGGCTATTTTTATATATGTATAAAAAATAATATTTTAAAATAATATGTTTTGGAAATTTTAATTTATAAGTTAGTTTTGAAAATATAATTTTAAGATTTTTCTTAAATTTTTATTATTTTAAAAATATATGAAATAAGATTTAATAAAAAATACATTTAATAATAATATTTAATTTAATAAAAAATTTAATTTAATTGGTTCATAATATGCTTAAGTATTTATTTAAAATTTATATTAATATTTTAAAAATAGATTTTTATAACTTAATAATAGAGGTTTGGAAGATAAATTAATGTTGACTTGGAAGTTAAATTGGTTAATAATTGAATTGGACCTATTAGTTTTGAGATTTTGAAAGATATGATTTATAATTTGATTTGATAAAAAGTGATTAAATGAATATTCTCAACTTTAATTAAAATTATGATTGAATATTTAATATTGATTTAAATTTTAACTTGTTATTAAAGTGATTAAGTGAATACTTTTCAATTTGAATAAAATTAAAGTTAAATGTTGAAATATAAATGAAGTTTATATTGTAAATGTTTGAATATTTAAACTTGAATCTTATTGGAATTGAAGTGATAGTTCAAACTTGGATTTGAAATCGATACAAACTGAAATGGTTTATTGAGAATTTGAATTGAATCTTTGACCTTTAAATTGAAATGGTTAAACTGGAATTAATTTAAATTGAATTTTGGAATTTAAGATGATTTGAATTGACTTTCGAAATTGGAGGAAACTAATTTTTTATATAAAGTATTTTTAATATATATAAACTATTTTAATATACAAATTATTTGAATAAATAAACTATTTTAATTTATAACTATTTAATATATACTATGTTCTATATCTAAACTGTTTAAGTTGGAACTGCTGTGATTTCAAAAGTGTTATGATTTCGAAAGTGTTATGATTTTGAAAGTGCTACGATTTTGGAAATGAATATTATTTAAAGTGAATAATGATATCGAATTTATATGGTTTTGAATTGAATATGATATTTTGATACGAAGTATGAACTATTTAAAATGAAATGACCACGGTGTGAAATAAGCATTTGGTTGTTAAAGAGACCGAGATCAGATATTGTCATACTCACTGCCAATACTGAAAACCACTTTAACAACTGTGTACGTGGTGGAGACTCCAGAACGAAGTAGGATGGTTTGGCGACGATTCTATATGAGGTATTAACGTAGCCCTGACTCCCGTGAGTCAGCTTGATGTGGCTAAAACAGGACCCATGCCAGGCCAAGTGAGGTCATTCCTCCTATCGGACACATTTCTTCGATACCATTCTATTGATTTTGTGATTTGATTGGGTGCACCTTTGATTTGGGAGTGTGTCACGAGGTGGGCGGTAGTGGCTGCTATGCGTTACCACCAGTCCGGATCCGCAAACGGTATATCTACCCTGGCATTGCCTCGTGTGCCTTGTCACATGCCCTATTGCGCCTTTTACGAGTTTGTTTTGTACCGTACCTATGTGGTGTCCTCTGTGTAAACCACCGGTTTGGTGGAGCGTACAGCATTGTATAGACTATGGGAATATTTAAAATGTGTTAAAGGGGATATGGGTAACGCCTTAACGCTATTTTAATACTTTTACTTTACTGATAGACATATTATAATAGCGTATATTACTACAAAGTAGATAGTTCCATGGATCCTTAAAGGATGGAAATCCCAAACATCCTTTAGTTACTTGTATTTCAGTTGACATTTCACTTGAGTTGAATTTATTAATATAAGAATGTTAATCCTGACTCGAGTGTTTTGTGTTTTGCTTTATGCTCAGGTCAGACTGAGTGCCACAGCATTTGAGACTCGCCTTTGGGGTTGGAGCTTCGCTTGGAGATCCATCTATCTATCCCGCTTTCAGTCATTTCAGTTTATTCCAGTCATTTATGTTCAGACTCGTCAGTTGCTTATATATTGGAGATTCATTTGTATTTGAAATTCTTCTGTCATTTTGTTTCAGACTCTGATGTTTATATAGTAGCTTCATGAACTACTATTTATCTATTCCGCTGCTTATTGTTGTAATACTCTGTGTCTGAGATTCTGTGATTGATTTATTTACTGTATATGCTGAGTTTTGCCAAATATTAATTAACAATATGTTGTTTTGAACAATTCAAGTCCAACATGTGCGGATGCGAACGGTTCAAAATACCAGGTCGTTACACTTCCAAAGGGGTACGTAGGCGGTCTTTGTCTATGCATAAGCCACCGGATCCATTAGCTTAGGCTGGGGTGTATAGAAATTAGCGTAGTTCAAACATAGTTAATACCTTTTTCCTTTATTCTATGTATATGTGTATTTGTAAGTTTTCATGTGAAAGCAAAGAATGGAGTAAAGGGTCTAGAAGGAATCGTATTTACATGATAAACCGGTATATCTCTTGCATCAAAATTTTACAACTATTGTTATTTTAATAATTGATGTATTGAAAACTGTATAACGTTTGTGTTAGTACCTTAGGCATTGGTTTTGATGACAAAAACTATATGACGTTATATAAAATATAGATATTAATGTTTTTATCAAGTTATATATAATATATAGTGCAGGATATTAGATAGGTGTTGAAGACCGTACAGTATCAAGTGAAGATTCAAGAGACTGATATAGAGATTCAAGAGTTAGATATTGAAGACTCGTGAGTTTTGAAGATTCAAGATATCAAGATAAGTTATGGAGCCATAGATTATTTTGTTAGAATCCCGGTAGCACTTCTTTGATCTCTCTTCCCTTTTTAAAAAAAAGGTTTCCAAATCCATTCTCTGATTTTAAATGATTTTTGAAGAATCTCTGATTTTAAAATGATTTTTCCAACATCTTTTCAAAATTGTTTTCAAATGATTTTTAAACTTATTTTTATTAACAAGTTTATTATATTTTGAGTAATTAAGTTTTTAAACATTTTATATTTTAATATACTTTTAATCTATTATATTTTGATATAGTTATAATTTTATGCTTTTTAAATGTTAATTTTATTTAAAAGTATATTTTGACATTGATTAATACTTTGACCTTAAATATATATATTCATTTATACTTTTTTACATACTTTCTATGGAAATTCAAATTTAAATCATTCATATATTAAAATATTTCAAAATAATTTTTATAAAGTTTTCTTAAGATTTATTATGATTAAAATTTGTACAAACTATGTTTAAATGATTTTAAAAAGTATCAAAATATTTTACAAAACTTAACATTTTCAAAACAATTTTTATTTAATGGTTTTTCAAAATTACAAAGGATATTTCGACATATCCCCATCTTGTATGTCGACATATAGGCTGGGAATTTCAAAATTCAAATTTAAATGGAAGTGTCTTTTCGTAGTATCTCTTCACGAATGGACATGACTATTGTTTCTCTATAAATAGGGGTTTTCCAAACGAATTTTTGTTAACTACTTTCTCCTAATTTCTCGCCTCTTTTACTCTTTTGATTTCTAAAGGAAAATCTACTCAAAATCTTCTCGAATTCAACTAGAATCAAATTCAAACTTATTGATTTGATTCTTTATTATTTACTTTCTGATTTCTCTGAGCTCTTTCTCACACACAAATCAAGATCAAAGTGCTATTCAAGAGGTTATAGGATCATTTGTACTCAAGATCAAGAAATTGAGTGCATAAACTAGTCAAATCATACTCTTATACTCTTGGATGTGCTTGGTGTCCTTGAAATCCAACTAGGTGTGCTTGTGTCCTGTCTGAATCAAGTAGGTGTGCTTGGTGTCCCGTTTGAATCTAAGTGAGTGTGCTGGTGTCCCGTCTGAATCCAGTGAGTGTATCTAGAGCTCGAAAAATCTGGAGGGTGTGTATCGTAGCCTTGAAATCGAGATTGTATTGATTTTGATATTTGAATAGAAATCTATACAACAAATTATACAGGACTGGATGTAGGGTAACTCTGAACCAATATAAAAAGTCCTGGTGTGATCTCTCCAACTCTTTACTTTTTACTTTTACTGCATTTATATTTGTCTAGGTTGGCATCTTTTATTGTTGATTTTTATTATTTAATTATATCTTAAAAGAATTTAAAAATATTCACAAAAATTAGTAAACACTATTCACCCCCTTCTTTCTAGTGTTAAATTAGCCTTAAGATCCATCTCCCGCAAACTAACAGTTTGATGTACTGGGTTTGTGAAATATTTAGTTATTGATATGAAATTGTGTATAGATATATGTTGATGTTTAAAAGCCACCATGAGGTCTTCCCCTTTCTATTCTTTATTTTAGAATTTTATTTTTTATCTACCCACGATCCACCGTTTTAATATGAAATTAGTTGTAAACATATTTTAATGTCATTTTATAATTGATTTACAAGTCAAAAATATCACATAAACCTTTAAATGATAAAGTTTGGGTTGATTTGGATAAACGAAAGAAATATACATAGACCTTTCATTTGAAAGCACGTAGGAGTCAAATTAAAGTTATATGTATATAATCATTGGAATTAACTAGCCGAATTAGTGAAAATAAAGGTAGGGACTATACACAAAATTTGGTTAAAGATGGATTTGCGAAGAAGACAACAAAGTAAACAAAAATAAACAAAAATGATAAAATACGGAATATCACTAAATTGGACATCTGAGTTAAGGTTCAAATGTCTGGATTTTAGACAATCTAAATTCGAGAGGAATTAGTGCAAATTCGACTCGATTTTGACGTCTGAATTCTTTTTTAGATATCAGAATCGAAGTCAGATGTCTAAATAAGGAAATCAAACGTTTAAATGCCTGAAAACCTATTTTTTAAAAAGAGGGTTAGACGTCTAAAGTAAATTTTCAGACGTCTGAGCTGTTCAACATGCCCAAATTGAAACTAGAGCTGGTGCAGGCCAAGTAGGATGAATAAGGGTACTTGTTCCCACTTTCTCGACTTTTAGGAGTTCACGTAGCTCCATGGACCACGTACAATGGGCGGTATTATTTCTACACTGGATGACATGCCTAGGTTAACACTTCATGGTGGGTGCAATGTGGAACTCAATAAGGCATGTGATGACAACGCAACTATAAGCTCTTATTATTACTGGGGTAGTCCTAGTCATATTTTAAACATGTGGGAATCGGGGAAGGGAGACGAAGACATCCGCAATAGTAGGGCTATATGGCCGGGAGGTGGCTGAACCTACGAGAAATCACTATAGTGATTTCTTTAGCTTCAGGTCAAACAATAAAGAGCATAAGACATCTTTACCATGAGCCCAGGAATTACGGTGTTTGCTCGGTGTGTAAGTGTGATATACATGATTCATCGTTGAGAATGTTAACTCAATGTTGGTTATTTCCATGTTTCTATACTTTATTATTCTATCAATCGGACTTTATGATGTTATTTGAAGACATCACTGTATAGACTACGTATTGCCATGACTATTATCTAATTTGCTTATTTTCAGTATTTATATTTTATTTTCTTCCATTGTGACACCTGAAAGTGTAAATTAATTCAAAATTAATATTAATCTCTATATGATGTAATGTTCTAAAATCCCGCTGACTCGTACTTCTTAGGATGATACGAGTTTGAAAGCCACTTTAGGCTTTGAATCGGTGTGTCTAGAGGAGCGGGTTTCCATTATTGGTATCAAAGTTTAGGTTCAGGATTTTTTAGGCATTAGGTGCATGTTGAGGGAATGTTCTTGTATATCTTCAAAATTATTGATATACATATATAATTATAATACTAACACATCCTTATATTATAGTAATGCTTAACACTATCTGAGGGAAGTTGCTAATAATTCCTATTTACATAAAGGTGAGAATGAGATGTTAAACTGGAAAGAATTCTGGTGAGGAATTTAAGGTTCTAGGCATGAACGTTCCTATATGGTTCCGTCGGTATCTTCAAACAAGAGGCCAGACTGAGCTCAACCCTAGTGGAGGACCCGAAGTGCAACCGCAAGTTGCAGCCCCTCTGCCTGCTTTGGATTTCCCCAAGTTGTATTGGGATTTTCAGAGTCTATGTAGAAAGAATTATTATGGGAATGGATCATTTATGGAGATGTAGGCATGGTTGAGGAATTGTGGTAGGATTTTCCTATGATGGGTGTGGAAGACACGGTGAAGAGATAATTAGCTTCATGGCATTTTTAAGGAGAAGCCTTAAACTAATAGGAGATTGTTATTGATGAGATCGAGGAGACTACTATTGCTTGGACGATTTTAAGATGCGCTTTGAGACTAAATTCATTTCTAAGAATGAGGAGTAAAGCTTGAGAATTTCATTCATTTGGAGCAAGATGATCTCGGTATCAAGGAGTATGTGAATAAGCTTAATTAGCTGGCAAAGTATGGCTTATATCTTATTAATACACCAACATAGAAGGTGATAAAGTTTGCTAAGGTTCTGAATCCATCTTTGAGAGATATTATTTTGAATCATGCATCTACGAGAGCTACTTCTAAGAGCTTGGTTGAGGTAGCATTGCTTAATTAAGTTGGGAAGGAGGAACCTAAGAAGGCAGATGTAACGACCCGATATTTTCAACCATTCGCATCCGCACATGTCGGACTTGAATTGCTCAAAATACCGCGTTGTAAATAAAATTTGGCAAATCTCAGAATATACAGTAAATAAATAATCACAAATCACAGACATAGAGTAAAATAATGCAGCGGAAGTAAAAGAAATAGTAGTTCATGAAGCTACGATGTAAATATATCAGAGTTAAATAAGATACAATAGAAGAAATAAAGTACAACATAAGTCTAAATATGATAACCAAGTACAAGCTGAATAGAATAACAGAACTGAAATAGATAGGACAAGACAAGCAGATAATCTCCAGCGATTCAAATCTCCAAGAGAGCGGAAATCCAAATCTGTGAATAACTCAGGCTGACCCGAGCGTAAATAAAAATACAAACACTCGAGTCAGGACATACATACTTATACAATGTAAACCAACTCAAGTGAACTGTAATAAAGGTACAAGTAACTTAAAGAATGCTTGGGATCGCCCATTCTTTAAGGATCCGTTAAACTATCTACTATGTAGTAATATTCGATATTATAATAATGTCTAATCATAAAATAAACATACTTTAAAATAGCATTAAGGGGTTACCCATATAGCCCTTAACACATAATAGTGCCAATAGTCTATACAGTACCTGCATTGTGACATCCCGGGATTTTTGGCCAGTATTATTTTAACAAAATATTTAATTTAAGTAAATAAAATGCAACTTATTATTTTAAAAATATATAATAAGAAAAGTAAACTCTACCTCATTAATATTTGATTTAAAGATATGTTCATAGTAGTTAAAATCAAATAAATCATATCAATATTCAATATAAAATATATATAAGATAAATTATATAGTTACGTATAAAATAAGTGAACACATTAGACAAATTCTAATGTCAAATTAAATATAGATTCATTCATCTTGCAAAGCAATTAGACTAAACAAAAGAGGATATAATTATCTGTGGAAGCGTGCAAAAGGGGACAATATCGTATATTTTGAATATGTAGATTTAAAATAAAATAACATACAAACAAAAGTACTTACAAATATATATGTATAAATAGGTATGTAGGCTTGGGAAATAAGAAATGATAATTAATGCAATATCATTTCAGTCTACAATTTGAGATAAAAATCTCTGATCAGCACATAAATAAAATCTTTTATAGTACAATAGCTAATAGCCTGTACATGTGTATACTTTATCCTAGACACATCTGAATATTAGTAGCAAACCTGAAAACAAGTTGCCAGCCACCAAACAAATAAAAATCTCTGCTCATCAATATACCAATAAAATCTAACAGTACAATATAAAATCTGGTACCAGTATAATTTTTCAAACTTGTTCACTCTCTTTTTATATATATCACTTCCTGTTTTCATTCGTCCATCAGTAAATCTGAGTATCGAAAAAAAAGCTACAACTTGAACATAATTAACAGCAACTTGATCAAACTATTATCACCAACAAAATAAGACTCTGGAAACAATATCCAGGCTGAAAGCTTCCAACAACAAGAGGTTGTGTCCTATGTTTAAACTGGGAATCAGGTGAGAAACCACCTTCCTAAAAAAACTCTGATCCTATATTGTACTAAAAAGAAAAAAATAATATATCACCCTATACAAACATATAATCATCCAGTACTCTTCTGTTTTATATATTAAGCTTCTCATCTTAATTCGATCATCTAAAAATTTAGTAACTTCTGAAGTAAGCCTCAGTTCAAACTTAAACAATGATTTAGTTTAAACAACAATCCAACAATACAAACAAGAAGATTGAAGAAATGATTTCAGCAAGCAAATGTCAAAGCCAGTTTCAAAATAAAGCAGCTCTGTCATTTCTGGAAATAAGTGAGTAAACCAAGTTTTAATCTGTTTTAAAATTCTTTTGCATGTAGTAATTCTTGGAACAAAGTATGAAAAGTATTTGCATGTTTATTTATATGAATTGCATGAAGATATATATGTATGATTTCACGGTGCGACTGTCAGAATACCAATAAATGCTCTGTTATGGTTATCCAGGTTTTAAAACCTTGAACAAATTCAAATATCTCTTACCCTGATTTATTTTAAACATGGATGTATAAATAAATTTTGTTTGTTACAACATAGAGTAAATTTTAAAAATATTTCCAAGTAGATTCTGAAGCTGGGTTCGAACAAAGGAAGAAGAACAGTAAGAAATTCAACATAGTCAAGAAATTAATTGTTTGAATCTTGAAGTTTACTTATATTATCGGACTTGATTTTGAAAACCCTGAACTTTAAAATAAGAATCAAGATTTTTAAACAAATATAAATTAAGTAAATTGGGTTTGAACGGGAAGTGGGTTTTTGGCAATTGCCGACGATAGGGGATGAAGTGGTTGTCGGAACGAAGGCCAGAGGTGGATTATTGATCGATGATCAAGGGAAAATTGATCGTCGATTTTCGAACGCGAAAAAACCAAGACGTTACATTTGGTATTTGGGCTAAGGGTAGAACTTTAGCTCAGGAGTATAACACATTAAGTAGCTCATTAGAGATAGGGTGAAGTATACCCTAGAATGAGTATCCTTAGGATATCTGTCTGTATGCCTCAGTAAATTCTCTTACTATTCACTGATAGTGAGTATGAGTGCAAAAGGAGGATGAGATAGGGGACGGGGGGATACGACTATAAATGGTCAATACCCTGTAACAATAAGGAAATAATCTTTTCTCTATCCATTTCTTTTGTTCAGCATTTCTTTTCTCAATTCTTCGGTAGTTTATGGTAAATCCAGGAAGAAAGAATTCGATATATTAATATGGGATGTAAACTCCGGATAGACCAAAATTGTTGTTTGGATGTATTGGTTGCCTTGTTTGCTTTGGTTGTTATGGTTGATAGGTATACTTTAGTTCTAAACTAAAATTTTTGGAATTGTATCCATATATCTATCTATTCTTTGGGTCCGGATATATTCTACGAATGGTTAGTTATCTCTTCGAACTAACCAATGCCACTCCATATTTCGTAGATCTGGATAACCCGAGTACCTTGTGAAGTGTTAAATAGATTCGTTTTTGTATCTAGTATTGATATTCTGATTTGGTGATCCAAATGCAGAATAGATGCTCAGTTTGATTGGATGAAATATTCTTCATCTATCTTTAAGTCTCCTGGCAATTTCGAGGACGAAATTCTTTAAGGGGGGAAGGTTGTAACGACCCCGGATTTTATATGAATTTAAATTGATAATTAATTTAGTTTTTGAATAAAAAATTGTGAAATTAATTTATAAAGTGATGCGAGTTTCCCCGAATTCGAATGAATTCTGTATAAATCATTTAAATTTAAAATATTGTAAATATTGTATATATGTGAATATATATATGTATATACATTTGATTTGAATTTAAATTTTAAATAAATGGTTTTTAATAAATGATAATAATAAATATTAGAATGGATGGTTAATAATAATTTGAATTTATAAATTAAATATAAGACAATAAATATAAGTAAATACATTAACAAATTCTAATAACATGTAAATATAGAAACTCATGCATGTTTCAAAGTAAAACAAACAATAAAATATATTTAAGTAAAAGAATGAAACACTTGCTAAAGAAGAAACAAAAAAATAAAATACAAAAGCCAAAGTTTTTCCATCAGCCGAGATGGAGGAAATAGTTATAAGTACAAGCTAATAAATGCAAAGATATGTATGTGTACAAGCTCATAAATGCAGCCCCAAACAGGTTACCTCAGCCTAATTAAACAATCCAACACCCTGTACAAAATATTTTATCATCTGTACAACCCCTCATTTCAGCTGAAACATCAATACCCTGCAACACTTCCTCTCCTATAAACATTTACAAACATTATAATATCACCACCCTGTACAAAATACCCTGTAACTTCATTTTCTTATATCAAGCTCTTCATCCCATTTTCGTTCATTTCAAGCTGAGAAAATAAGTATCACCATTTTATAAACTTAAACCAAACATTCAAACTAAAACAACAAATTAAATCAAGACAAACCAGAGAATCAAGTGATGGTTTCAACTGAAAATTCAAGCCTGTTTCAAAGTAAAAGCACTGTCTCTGTTCTTCTTCCAAAAACATCCAGGCGAGTAACTCCTATTTTTAGAAGATTAACCTGTTTTGATTTCTTGATGTTTGTGAGTAAACAGAAATTTTTAAAAGCTTTAAGTATTAAACAACAGTACATGATTCATTAATAAAGTGATCTTTGTATATGCTTTAGTTTTAGATATAATTTTGTGTTGATCATGGGGTTGCTCTGTATATTATGCCTCTCTGTTATTTATTTCAGGTTGGATATTTTTCCAAAAACACCAAATTATCTTCATCAAATCATTATTAAGCTTTAACTTTTCAACAAAACAAGATGTCTAAACTTAAATCAGGATTTTTAAATTTGTTTTGAAAGCATAATGGTGAACTATGCTCTGGAATCAAGTTTTACAGGCAAACAAGAATTATTTTGGATAAATTTGATTTTTGTAAAAAGCTAATTCAAATTTATAACTTGAATCCTTACTGAAAGATAAGATTTTTAAAACAAAAATTTTGACTTTTCATTGAGTATATCAACAGCAACCTGTAGATGAACTAAAAATGGATTTTATCAAATTTCCAGCGATCGAAAAATTAATTGATGTTGGGATTTTGCATGAAGCAAGCCTAATAATCGATGATGTCAGGAAAATTGTTAAACAAATTTTCTATTGAAGGTGATGTTGTGTTGAAGCAACTTTAGGGTTCGAACTTGCTTTTGGGTCACTGAGATTTGTGAAGCCGCCGCGATCTCTCTAGGTGATCGAGTGGTACGAGACTCGGGGGAGAGGAGCATCGATGGTCAGGGAACACGTGGCCGGAGTTGCACGAACTCCGGTGGTCGAGGCGTCGCACACGAGACGTTGACAGGTTTCGAGTGGTGGTTCCTGTCTGTTGTTTTCAGGTTGAACCCATTAGCTCGATTTCGATTATGGGGTGATTTTGGTTTTTGGGTTACTCGAACTAGTTTGGGTGGTTGAGGGTGACGTGCCGGTGGCATCAACGTTGATCGGCGAGGGGCGCCGCGTTTGTGCACGTGTACATGCAAGTTTTCGTATCTGGGTGAAGCATTGGGGAAGAAGAAGGTACAGGAGCTCGAGTTTGCTCGCGTGTTGCTTCGAGGAGAGCATGGGTGTTTGCTCGAGTCTGGGTTGAACAGGCTTTAAGAAATTGTTACAGGAAGTTTTAAATAAAAGAACTTGATTGTCAAAAGGATTTCTAAGTTTTAAACAAAAGTAAACCAAGTCTTACATATGAAAGTAAATGGTTTTTAAGGAAAAAAAATTGTTTTAGCAGGGTGTCCAAGTTTTAAAAACAAAGAAATTTGAATTTGTAAATAATTCAAGTTTTTAAAACAAAGATAAACGAGTTTTAAAATATGTAATATCTAGTTAAAAGTTATTCATTAACTTAGAAAAGTTTTAAAGAGTTAAAAGTTAAATCTGAATGCATAATTAATTAAAATTGATTTCTAAAGTATTTTATTTAAAATAAAGTTAAAGATTAAGATTTAGCAATCAATCACGATAAAGATTTATCTTAAGTAATTAAGACTTTGATTAATTAAAGGTAAATAAATGTGTGAAGGTAATTAAACCAATTCAATTATTATTAATAATTTAAGAGTGTTGGTTAATGTAGCTAATTTAATTAAAGTTGATTAAGTGATTAGGAATAATCACTTATTGTAATTCATTAATAATAATTAATTAAATGGTAATAAATTAGGGGTTGATTAATTTCTTAATGAACTAATTAAGGGAAAGTAATTAAAGGATAATGGAATAATTAAAGGTTAATTATTTAATAATTAAAAGTTGATTAATTAATAAATGATTAAAAGACAATTAATCAAATGATTTGAAATTAATTAAAGTTAATTAACCATGATTGATGACCCATCTGATTTAAATTAATCAGATAATTAATTGAGTTCACTTATGGATGTTTTGAATTCTATTGATTGTTGAACTGTTTGATATTTCTGATATGCTATGCTTTGTGCTATGAATCGTTTCAGTGTGATCTGTGATGTATGTAATTTATTTATCTGTGATAATTTATATTATTTATCTGTGAATCTGTGAATGAACGATAAGCGTTATAAATTATAACGCTTATCAATATTGATGTGTTTAAATATGTGATGTGATGATGTATGATGTTGCACTATTGTGTGTTAAACCCTGGACCACACTTATACACACACAAATATGAATTTCATGGGGAAATCAATTAAGTCACAGATTTTTGAAAATAGTTTTAAAATTTGAATTTTTAATTCAAATGGGTTGGAAATGGATTGGGTTTAAAGGGAAAAGCTTTTGAAAAGCTGTTTTAAAAATGTAAGTTATTTTGAATAACTTAATAAAGATTTGAAATTTGAATAATTGGATTTAAATTGGAATTCAATATCTAAAATTGAACCCTATATTGGTATTTATGATTTAAAAAGAATTATACAAGTTTATACGGGTTTTTAAACCATTTTTAAACTATTGCTTTTGGGAATTTGAACTAACCCAAAGATTTTAACTTGTATAAAAGAGATCGGATATTTTCAAAATGAAAACTACTTGTTTTCAAATAACAATAGCTTTAATTTAAAGAAAGGATTTCCAAACTATGTTGAAAGGTTTCGAGTTTGAAATGAAATTGAAATGTTTTGAAAGCTATGAAATGAGTATTTAATTTAAAGACCAAATGAGTTAATTCAAATTGAAATGAAATTGTTTTGAAAGACTATAAATAAATCTTTGGAAATGAGTTTTGAAAGCTATAAGTTAAATCTTGACTTAAAGATTTAACGAGTTAATT
This sequence comes from Allium fistulosum, assembly GCA_030737815.1. Lineage (NCBI taxonomy): Eukaryota > Viridiplantae > Streptophyta > Magnoliopsida > Asparagales > Amaryllidaceae > Allium > Allium fistulosum. The sequence goes on from CM060901.1 coordinate 644,275,994, forward strand.
CAATTGAAATGGAAATTGTTTTGAAATCCATGAATGGATCTTTGTGAATGGGGTTAACTTTGTTAAAATGAATCTTTCTGTTTAAAAGATTGGAAATGGTAATTTGTTTTAACCATTCGAATGAAAAATTTTGGGCTTTTAAGCTGTGATTTAACTGAGACCCCAGTATCCATATGATTTTTAATTACGCTCGTTATTCGGTTTAGCCGGGAAAGTACCTTTATGTCATATAACCCATTTCGAATAATGATACGACGTATATGGATAGCATTTGAAGACCGGTGGTGAAGACCGGATACTTTCGAAAACGAAAGGATTACCATCGATTGTCTCTACATCGGCTGATCCCCGGTATAGAGATTTTAGCACCCTTTGTGATGGGAAGTCCGGACGTGATTAGGAAATTATCCGGATTTGCAAGGGCTTCTTTGGAAGTGCCTTCGGTTCTGTTCGAACCCGAAACAGACTTGTATGGATGGTTACATGTCTGACATTACATTTTGAGATATAAAGCAGATTTCTTTCAAATACATTTCTGTTGGTGGCGGAGAATTTATTCTCTTAGCTTAACACCCTTCTCTGAGACGTACGAGCTCAGAGGTTATGTAGTTGAAATTTATCAGTGATATACTCCCAATTTGGTAGTGTGGCATGCTGAGTGTTGCTGTGTGATGATCATTTATTGATCATTTGTGATCAAAGCGTGGCTTTGTGAAAAAGCGTAGCTTTGTGGACGAGACTTCGTCAGACCTCACAACCCGGAAATGATCGAAACAGGAAGGATGCGGCAAGGTTTCAGGGGTAGCTCCCCTAGGGTATGACCATTCCTTCTAGAAAAGGGTAGTATCATGGTATGGAGCCCAGATACTTACTCATGTGGACACACTATATTTATTACTGTGTGATGTTGGTTACCGAGCGCTCGGATAAAAGGTCCCAAAGGACCGGGGATGGAATATCTCAGGTTTACTACCCGGGAAGGGGGTAACCGGCCTTGTGTTGGCAGAGAGCAGGTTGTCTCTCGGGGCGTCCTGCCAGAGGCGTTCCCATGTGGCATAGGAAGTTCCTTAGCCTGACCATTTATTGGAAATCCATCTTCCAATACGAACCTTGTACGGTATTAGTTGTATTACCTGCTATGGAATGTGGCGGTAACCTGCTATTGAACATAGTAGTTATAGTAGGCATAAGTGCGGAATGCCTATGCTGGCTAAGATTAATATTATACTTTCGAAATGTTTTCCTCACTATGCACTAGTAATAATATCAAAAGAGTTTGTTTTGCGTATCAAGCATGTTTGACTATCATAAGAAGAAATCTTCTCCAATTCTGCATTTGCATTGTGTGTGTGGCGGGAGGTCTTATGGTAGTTTCATTTTCCAAAAGCATTGCGGGTTTCAAGGTTTAAAATTCTTTTGTTGTTTGTTTTAAAGATAAAATGTTTTTATTGCTCACACCAGTCCCATGACTGGTCCGGAGTTTATTGTTCCCTTCCTAAACTCTGGGTGCCCACCATTTTTGTCACGTACAGGAATTTTCGACTTTCGAAAATTCGACATCGATACTCACTTTATCGACTGCCGAGCAATCGAGTGTCGAAAACTCTAATAGTGAGGGTTTTTAAATAGAAGAAAAGGAAAGCAGAAGAAAGAGAGAAGAAGGTAGAAGAAAAAGAAGGAAGAAGAACAGAACAACAACAGAAACAGAAACAATATCAGAAACTTACACATCGCAGCGGAACAATATATAATAAATAAACACTAGTCTTTTAAAACAAAGAGCTATATCAGTTTATACATACATCAATCAGAGTCAATATACAACAATGGACAGTTATGTAAACTTGTCCTCATACAGAATACACAGCGGAATAAATACTATCAGATACAAATACTACGTCTCGTCATCCAGCTTATCTCCAAAGCTCCAGAATATCCAGCATATCCTGATAACATAACTCTAGGCTGCCCGTGTGGAAATTGGTGGGCACCCAGAGTTTAGAAGGGAAACAATAAACTCCGAGTCAGTCATGGTGACTGGTGTGAGATCGTAAAACAGTTATTTTTCACAAAGAAAATAAAACAAATTCGCAATGCTTTTGGCAAATGAAACTACCATAAGACCTCCCACCACACACACAATGCAAACGCAGAATTGGAGGAGATTTCTTCTTATGATAGTCAAAGATGCTTACTACGCAAAATCAAATTCTTTTTGATATTATTATTAGTGCATAGTGTAGAAAACATTTCGAAAGTATAATATTAATCTTAGCCAGCATAGACATTTCGAACTATGCCTACTATAGCTACCATCCAAACAGTGGGGCGCCACCATAAGTGAATGATAGGTTCTACAACTAAAACCGTACAAGTCGCGTATTGTTTCTTTGGATTTCCAACAAATGGTCAGGCTAAGGAACTTCCTATCCACGATGGGTACGTCCCTGGAATAGACGACCCGAGAAATAACCTAACATTACGGTTAGATCTCTGCCAACACAAGGCCGGGTTACCTCTGCAAAAGTAGGTAACTACTGACACGCGTATGTCATCCCCCGATCGTAACAGATCTTCCCGAGGATCCTCGATTTCCAACAAACCACATAGTAAAAATGCAGCAACCACATAGGTTAAGTATCTGGGCTCCATACCATGATACCACCTCTATCCAGAAGGAATGACATACACTAAGGGGCGCTACTCCCTAGAACCTTGCCGCATCCTTCCTGTTTCGACCATTTCCGGGGTGTGAGGCTCGACGAAGTCTCGTACACAAAGCTACGCTTTCTACAAAGCCATGCTTCGGGTCAAACAAAATGATCAACCTATGATCACAAAGATATAAGATCAAACAAATGATCATATCACAAATGATCAAACACTGATCATTTCACAGCAACACTCAGTATGCCACGTTACCAAATTGGGAGTATATCGCTGATAAATTTCAACTACATAACCTCTGAGCTCATACGTCTCAGAGAAGGGTGTTAAGCTAAGAGAATAAATTCTCCACCACCAACAGAAATGTATTTGAAAGAAATCAGCTTTATATATCAAATTGTAACGTCAGACACACAATCCATACAAGTCTGTTCCGGGATCGAACAGAACCGAAGGCACTTCTCACGAAGCCCTTGCATATCCGGATAAATTTCTAATCACGTCCGGACTTCCCGTCACTAAGGGTGATAAAACCTCTAAACCGGAGATCAGCCGATGTAGAGTAACTCGACGGTAATCCTTCCATTTTCAAAGATATCCGGTCTTCAACATCGGTCTTCAAATGCAATTCATAACGACGTATCACATATTCGGAATGGGTTATACGACCCCATGGTCCTTTCCCGGCAAACCCGAATAGTGAGCGATTATTCAAAAATAAGTGTGGCATTCAAATTCATCCAATTCACAACAAATACCATTCAAGGTAACTATTGATAGTCGGTTATTTAACTATCAATAAAGATGCGCAACATCATCAGATTCCAAATAATTTTCCAAATTATTTCATCTTCAAAAATATCTTTACTAGATATAAAATTTCCACATTTTCAAAAATAAATCAATATTTATTTTTAAACAGTTCCCTTTCTTTTATAAATTCCAAAGTGAATTTATATTTCAAAATACCTTCTGATATACGATTTTCAAATCGATTCCAATATTCATTTTCAATTTATCTTTAAGAAGATAAAATCTCAAAACGTTTCATTTCATTTTGGAAAAGTATTTCCATACTTATTCAAAAATAAGTATTTCACAAATCTATTTATTTTCAACATTTGAAAATATTCAATATACTTAAATCAAATTAAGTATATATTTCATTCTTTAAGGAAATCTATTTTCTATAACAACATCAATTTGAGTCAAAACGAATGTTACGTAAAACATCGTTACGACGACTCAAAAATCACTAGTATAGGGATTCGAAATTAAGATAGATATGTAAATCCCAATACTATATAAAAACATTTCCTTTCGGAAATCATTTACTATAACAACGGTGTTATAGTCCACCATTTCCTTATTTCTCGAAAACGTCTATTTCAACAATGAATGTTGAAATCTATGATTTCGATATTTAATCATTTTAAAACATCGTTAAAACAATTAACTTCATCTTAAATATCACTTTCCCAAAACATATCTATTTTACTTAACAATATATTCACTGTCCAAAATCGTGAATATACTTCACTAATCACATTTCACTATTTTCTACACGTTTTATTTCAATAATAATTCGCTATCCAAAATCGCGAATATATCTCCTTTGATAATCTTCTATATTTAATTTATCAAATTCAATTGATTTTGAATTTATAAAAAAACGTTTATAAATTCTATTTCTATTTTATAACAACTTCGATTTGTAAATCTCCTTTATCAACAAATTCGACCAATATTTCATTTGAAGGCATAAATCCAATTTATAAGTTAATTTCTTATAAATCTTCTATTCTACAATTTCATTCATTTTAACTTCACAATTTATACATCTAAAAATTTCATTCATTTTAACTTCACAATTTATAAATCTATAAATTTCATATCAATTTAACTTCAAAATTTATAAATCTATAAATTTCATATCAATTTTCCAAATTAGTTTCAATTTGCCAATTAAATTTCTAATTGGACTTCTCACTTATTTCTTTTTAAATGAATCCCTTTTAAAGAAAATAAATTTCTTTGTCTCTTTCAATCTATTTAAAAATCCAAATTTAAATTGAATTCTTCAATATATAATCACTGTTTTATGAAATCCATTTATTTAGCATTTTCACTTTATTCTGGGATTTATTCAATAAGATTATAAAAATTAACTTTTTATACTTTAAAAATTCCTTTCTTCAAAATTTATTCAATTTCTAAAATTAATTCACTTAGAAATTTCTACTTGAATTTCAAAAACTCAATTTCGTTTATTTTTTGAAATCCAATGATATCAAACATCCATTCAGCTAAATTTTAGCTTTCAAACAATTTCCAGACATCAATTCAATAACATCAATAATCATTCACAGATTATCACATCACAGTAGAAGTAAATTCAATAAATGTGAGGGGTCCAGTTGGATCCCTCCAACCTGTTTCCCTGCATCCAAAGACGTTAGCACAATACCAATTCCACTTCGAGGTGGAATATCGCGGTATATAGGTTTTATAAAAATCCGCTTACTAACGGCGCAATAGGGTCTCATCCGCTATACGAGGCGGGAAATCATCAATCCAATATATACATATGCCAATATGTATATATTGCTATATATATATATATAGATATATCCTACTATATCTAATATCACATCCAATAACAATCATATCAGTCAAATCAATCAATAACTGCAATTCATTTTGAGTGAGAAAATAATCTCACCTTTGCTTTTATTTTGCCATCCATTTTTTTATTCCAGCTTGATTTCTCGATTTGACCTTGTATAGATAATTTATAAAATTTATTAATATTCGAATCAAATCGAACAGTTCAATTTCCATTTTGATAGATTGAATTAATTAATTATTAAATTTCCTTTTTAATAGAATTATTTAACAAGAAATTAAATTTAAAACTAATTTCTCCTTTAACAGATTACCTTTATATAAAACTTTCCAATGATATTATATATATAAAATTTGAAAACTGCTTATGTATACATACTTAATAAAAATCTAGCTGTTTAAATTAATTATTTTCCTGTCTATCTCTACTGTAAAATCGTAATAGTATTTATTATAAAACAGAAATTAATTTCACTGTTAATACTTTTTAATCTATATAAACTTTACTGTAATTTTCAAATAATGTTATGTCTATATATTCTTATTCTAAAGAAATAAATTCATCTTTTAACATAAAATTTTAAATTTTAAAACAGATTGACAATTATACCTCACTGTTCGCGATGCCGACGAATCCATGTCGCCGCCATCTGCCTCGAGCGCGAGCTTGATTCCAACCATCTTCGAACTGCCCCAGTCCTTGCGAGCTTCCAACCTGACCCTACCATTGTTGCTCGACCACCACCCAACGCGACACCTATCCATCGCCTCTACGTATGAACTTCGGGCGAGCCACAACTCGCGATTTTCCATTGCTTCCTGCCTTCGAGACCATCGCCATCGCCGCGGTCTCGAGATTTGCCTGCCCCAACCAAACGCGACATCGAATCGCGAGTCCCACGCGAAGCCCTAAATCAATCGCGTCGCCTTCACTTCGTCGCCCTCGTCTCCATCGCCTCGATCCCAAAATCGGCAACACGACTTCGATAACCATTCGCGACAAACTCGCGACCCTCCTTTGCTTGCTTCGCGTCGCGATCTCGACGCTGCTGCCGCCTGGTCTCGCGACCTCAAAATTTCGAGCTCGTCCCTCATTTAAATTTTATTTGAACGAGAATAATCAGTGGAGAGGGTCGGCCATTTATTTTTCGTTCGATTCCTTTATTCTCGAACTGGAGTATGAAGAGAGGAAAGAAGACTCGGTTTATTTTATTTCGAACGAGAAGGATTATTTTAAAATTTCTCGGGTATGGGTTGCACGATCTCGCATCGTGATAATAGGCGCGAGTTTAGGGAAGAACGTGCTGAGGTGACCAGTTTTATAATTAAATTTAAATTTTTAAATTGAATTCAATTTAATTTCAACGCGTTTTTGTGTCGTGTGCTCACGTAACATCTCCGATAAATACGAAATTTGAAATCCGACAATAATACAATATTACGGACCCAATGGATCTGATTTCGTCGAATTCCGAGACTGTGCCTCGGACGGCTATTTTTAAATTCAATTTAAACGATTTAATTTCAAAACTGAACGAAACACTAAAAAATACAATCATGAAGTTTCTATTACCTTCAGTATCATCAATACGAATTTTAAAAGCTTTTGAAATATTTTTCTCCAACTTACAATTGAAGATTTAAATTCTTATTCAACATTCAACAGATTAAATTTTAAAGTTTAATCGCAAATTTCAAATTTGAATCGGGGATTCAAATTAAATCATCGTTCAAATATTTAAAATAAATTAAATATTTTCAATTTAATTTGTTCAAAATTCAGGGTCGTTACAGACTTCCCCCCTTAAAAGAATTTCGTCCCGAAATTACAAGTTAGGAAAAAAAGTCCTTAACTCGTCTACTATTTTTCAAAATTCAATAGTTTTATCAATTTTTCAAAACAAATCCTTCTACTAAAGATTCGTTATTCATCAACTAGCTTTTTCCAACTTCAATTTATAAGTTTTAAAACAACATTGTTTTACTTCTCAACTCAATTTAAATTTCAAATTCAAATTTAAACCTTCAAAATTTTCTCAAAAATTTTCTAACGCCCGATATTTTCGAAAAAATTCGCCAGCGTCTCCTTTGCGCGGCTAATACGACACGACTACAAAACGTCCCTACGGACACTCAGATTTCAAAAAGAAAAAGAAAAGGCCAAGCGGCTAGACAAGAAATCAGCAAAAACTCATATTGAAATTCAAATACTTACCTTTTTGTCGAGCAATTCAAATACATCTTTGAAATCAAAATTTCCAATTCCTTTATACATGTATATCCTGCTAGCCATAATATCTAGTTACAGCATTCAAATCATTTTGCAAATTTTATTACAAAATTTTCAATATAAACTACTTATACATTTCTAGCTTACTATTGAAGTTACATATTCAATCTCATTAAATTTTTCATTTCAAAAATTCCATTTGAATTCAATTCACAATTCCAATCTAATTTGGATTCAGTTTAACTTCTGAATATTGAATTTTATCAATTTACTTTCCTTTACAACTATACTATTTTAAATTAGTTCCAGCTACTAATTCATCACAAATTCTAATTCATTTATTCAAATTTGTCTTCACATTCAGTTTCAATTCCAGTTTTATTCACTTTTGTTCGCTCCCAAAATTTATTTACAATTCACTATTTTGGTTTATAACCACTTATATTAAATTGGATTTCAATTCGAATTCAATTTACATTCATGTACTTGCAATTGCAAATTGATTCATTCATTCACAATTTTATTTTCATAATTCAATACTCAATTCCAGAGTCTTTTCAACCTTTTCAAAACCATTTTGAAAACAATTCAAATTATCCTTTGAATTTTCTAAAACAAAATCCAAATTTTCCAAACAACTTCCATTTAAAACAATTTGGCAGCAATTCCTCTTTTGGAAACCCGAAAATGAACACCGGTGATGTCGCGATCATCATCGGAATTATTTTCCAGCGACCGAAAAGAGTTTAGAGCTTTCATCCCTTCAGAACATTTTTCAAAACCTTTGAAATCCATTTTCAAATCAAAAAGATTTAAACTTCCAAATCTCCAAAATTTTCAAATTCTTTTCAAAACATTTCCAAAAACTTCTCTGGAATTCCGTTTCAAATTACAAATCACATTTATAATTTATATTCTTTAATTTCATTTGTATCTGAATTTTATTTCTTTAATTTTGGAGTTACGATTTCAATTTCTTATCCAATTTCATATAATAATGATAACATTTCAATATTATCACTTTCCTAACATCCATGCAACCATATACTGTAATAATTCATAGAAAATCATTTCTTTTCTATACAAAAATAGTTTGGGCAAAATTATTTCATTTACCCTATTTTTAAAACAATACTGTGTCGGTTTACCTTGTTTAAGAGTTTAGAAACCCCTATCGATTACAGTTAGCTAGACTGCACCGACCAGAATCTATAAACAATCAACCGATAAGTCAACACAATACAAAACAATTTTATATTCAAATAACAAATACGTGCTCATATCTATTATTACACTCAAACTCATTCTAGAGTACTACTGACTCTATCTCTAATGAGTAACACCCAACAGAGCAGGGTTGTCGCTTAACCATATGCTCTGATACCATGCTGTCACGTACAGGAATTTTCGACTTTCGAAAATTCGACATCGATACTCACTTTATCGACTGCCGAGCAATCGAGTGTCGAAAACTCTAATAGTGAGGGTTTTTAAATAGAAGAAAAGGAAAGCAGAAGAAAGAGAGAAGAAGGTAGAAGAAAAAGAAGGAAGAAGAACAGAACAACAACAGAAACAGAAACAATATCAGAAACTTACACATCGCAGCGGAACAATATAATAAATAAACACTAGTCTTTTAAAACAAAGAGCTATATCAGTTTATACATACATCAATCAGAGTCAATATACAACAATGGACAGTTATGTAAACTTGTCCTCATACAGAATACACAGCGGAATAAATACTATCAGATACAAATACTACGTCTCGTCATCCAGCTTATCTCCAAAGCTCCAGAATATCCAGCATATCCTGATAACATAACTCTAGGCTGCCCGTGTGGAAATTGGTGGGCACCCAGAGTTTAGAAGGGAAACAATAAACTCCGAGTCAGTCATGGTGACTGGTGTGAGATCGTAAAACAGTTATTTTTCACAAAGAAAATAAAACAAATTCGCAATGCTTTTGGAAAATGAAACTACCATAAGACCTCCCACCACACACACAATGCAAACGCAGAATTGGAGGAGATTTCTTCTTATGATAGTCAAAGATGCTTACTACGCAAAATCAAATTCTTTTTGATATTATTATTAGTGCATAGTGTAGAAAACATTTCGAAAGTATAATATTAATCTTAGCCAGCATAGACATTTCGAACTATGCCTACTATAGCTACCATCCAAACAATGGGGCGCCACCATAAGTGAATGATAGGTTCTACAACTAAAACCGTACAAGTCGCGTATTGTTTCTTTGGATTTCCAACAAATGGTCAGGCTAAGGAACTTCCTATCCACGATGGGTACGTCCCTGGAATAGACGACCCGAGAAATAACCTAACATTACGGTTAGATCTCTGCCAACACAAGGCCGGGTTACCTCTGCAAAAGTAGGTAACTACTGACACGCGTATGTCATCCCCCGATCGTAACAGATCTTCCCGAGGATCCTCGATTTCCAACAAACCACATAGTAAAAATGCAGCAACCACATAGGTTAAGTATCTGGGCTCCATACCATGATACCACCTCTATCCAGAAGGAATGACATACACTAAGGGGTGCTACTCCCTAGAACCTTGCCGCATCCTTCCTGTTTCGACCATTTCCGGGGTGTGAGGCTCGACGAAGTCTCGTACACAAAGCTACGCTTTCTACAAAGCCATGCTTCGGGTCAAACAAAATGATCAACCTATGATCACAAAGATATAAGATCAAACAAATGATCATATCACAAATGATCAAACACTGATCATTTCACAGCAACACTCAGTATGCCACGTTACCAAATTGGGAGTATATCGCTGATAAATTTCGACTACATAACCTCTGAGCTCGTACGTCTTAGAGAAGGGTGTTAAGCTAAGAGAATAAATTCTCCGCCACCAACAGAAATGTATTTGAAAGAAATCAGCTTTATATCTCAAATTGTAACGTCAGACACACAATCCATACAAGTCTGTTCCGGGATCGAACAGAACCGAAGGCACTTCTCACGAAGCCCTTGCATATCCGGATAAATTTCTAATCACGTCCGGACTTCCCGTCACTAAGGGTGATAAAACCTCTAAACCGGAGATCAGCCGATTAGAGTAACTCGATGGTAATCCTTCCGTTTTCAAAGATATCCGGTCTTCAACACCGGTCTTCAAATGCAATTCATAACGACGTATCACATATTCGGAATGGGTTATACGACCCCATGGTCCTTTCCCGGCTAACCCGAATAGTGAGCGATTATTCAAAAATAAGTGTGGCATTCAAATTCATCCAATTCACAACAAATACCATTCAAGGTAACTATTGATAGTCGGTTATTTAACTATCAATAAAGATGCGCAACATCATCAGATTCCAAATAATTTTCCAAATTATTTCATCTTCAAAAATATCTTTACTAGATATAAAATTTCCACATTTTCAAAAATAAATCAATATTTATTTTTAAACAGTTCCCTTTCTTTTATAAATTCCAAAGTGAATTTATATTTCAAAATACCTTCTGATATACGATTTTCAAATCGATTCCAATATTCATTTTCAATTTATCTTTAAGAAGATAAAATCTCAAAACGTTTCATTTCATTTTGGAAAAGTATTTCCATACTTATTCAAAAATAAGTATTTCGCAAATCTATTTATTTTCAACATTTGAAAATATTCAATATACTTAAATCAAATTAAGTATATATTTCATTCTTTAAGGAAATCTATTTTCTATAACAACATCAATTTGAGTCAAAACGAATGTTACGTAAAACATCGTTACGACGACTCAAAAATCACTAGTATAGGGATTCGAAATTAAGATAGATATGTAAATCCCAATACTATATAAAAACATTTCCTTTCGGAAATCATTTACTATAACAACGGTGTTATAGTCCACCATTTCCTTATTTCTCGAAAACGTCTATTTCAACAATGAATGTTGAAATCTATGATTTCGATATTTAATCATTTTAAAACATCGTTAAAACAATTAACTTCATCTTAAATATCACTTTCCCAAAACATATCTATTTTACTTAACAATATATTCACTGTCCAAAATCGTGAATATACTTCACTTGTAACGACCCGTAAATTTCAACTGTTTTAATAACGCAATTAGTTGAAATTTTGGAAAATTTTAAACGATAAAATTTTGAAATAAAAATTTAATATTTGGAATACGTCTAGTTAAACATAGCAACTGGTAAATTTTCGTCCGAAAATATGAAAGTTTATTTCGCACGTAAATTCACTTCAATTTAATCAGTTAAATAGTAGTGAAAATAAAATGTTTTCAAAACCAAAATATTTTTACATAGAAAAATTCTAAACCATCTTCTGAGCAAAATATCAGTTTGTCATTTTTCCAAATTCGGACATCTATTGCTCCGTCGTTCTTATTTTCTGCAAAATAGCAGTATTCTGGTACCGATATCGATTTTTATCGGATGATCGAACTACTGATATCTTTATACCGTTTTGATCGTCTCGTCGTGCTGATCTCTACGGTATATTCAATTGTCAAATTCGGAGTTCCATTGTACGTTGCACTTTGCGTAACGCCTACCGTATCGGTAGCCGGTTACAATCTGCTCTGAGACTTTTCGTTATCCTGCGTGTAATCCAATAGCCACTGGTATTTATTATTTTCAGTAAATCAACAGCTGACAATTAATATTTCCAAAATTTATCGTGCATGACTTTCGCTATTCCCACTGCCAATATACCTTTCTGGTTCATATTCTTCCATTCATTGCTTAGCTTCCTTCGTTCTGTCACTTCAAAAAGAAAATATACAAAACAAAGTTGTCCACTTTTCTCTTACGTCCCTTCTCCATTTCTCAAATCCTCAGGTCCGCATTTTTTCCCACTTCCACTTTTCATTGTCGACCCAAGCTTCCAGCCACGCAAGCCTCCAACCACCCACCCGAGACCGCTTCCCACGTGCTCGCGCCATGTAGCAACTGCCTACCACCCTCCGACTCCGCCTTGTCTCCTTCCCACTGCCGACCCGCCACTGCACCCAGCAGTCTCCCCACCAGCCTACAACACAAACCCAAACCCCAAGATCCACCGTGCTTCTTTTTCCCAGCAAGCGACAGACCAATCACCTACCGGTGCCGACCCTCCACGTGTTCATCCATCTCGGCCTTCCTGTCAAGCAACCTGAAGCCACCGAGATCCTTTCATTTTCCGAAGAGCACCACATTCCCTTTCTTCGGTCCTCGGCAGTGCTCGCTGACTCATCGGTTCAAGCCTGCTCCCTGTTTTTGTGAATGGTATATATATTTTTGGGTGGTTTCATTTGCTTATTTATGTTTTGTGAAACTGGTTTCATTTGCTTTCTGAAATAGAATATGTAGCTGTACTTGTTGGTTACTGTAACATATAAGGAATAAGTATATATATTTTATCTACTCGACTGTTTTAATTTTTGATTTTTGATAGTTTGAACTATATATATATGTGTAATACGTTTTATTTTAATTAAATGTATATATATAATACGTTTGTTAATATTTTGGAATAAAGAAATATCATTGTATATAATACGTTTTATTATATACTAGGTGTTGTTATATATATATTGTTTGTACTAGAGATATATATACTATTTTCTGTTGGATTTTTGAGTAGATATATGTTTCTAGTGTTATTGCCTATCGGTTATATTAGATGTGATTTTGGTTTTACAGTCATTTAAGTTGTATATAGGTTGTTGAGTCTGCTAAGTGTACGTACACAAATATAATTGATTTTGGGCAAATTTACAGCAGGGTCGGATAACTGAATGTAAGTTTAAAGTATAGTTATAAATGTAAGAGATTACTTAAGTTATATGTATGTGCAGTGTATATTTGTCAGTGCTTGTTTCGGCACATATATGTATATTGTAAAAAATATATGATACGTGCATAAGTTATACAAATACATTGGTATGTATTATACATATAGTTATTCTTTACTGTTATAAAAATATGATACGTACATAAGTAATATTTGATCTTCTTTACTGTTTGCACATATAGTTATGTTCTATTCATAAAGTAGCTTCTACATGTACGGGTTTATATATATGTTGTATAATATGTCTGCATACATATTCATCCATATATAAGTCGTAATAAATAAAAGTTCGGTTGTTCTATGCATATAATTGTTTTGTTTTCTGTTTTGTAGTACTGGAAAGAAAAGTTATATATCTTATACGTGTGTAATTTAAATATGATTTTTGAAATTTTTATATTATTTTGATATTTGTCTTATATTAAAATTTTGAAATTATATATATATATAGTATAATAATAATGTATATTTTCTGTTTCTATTCCACTGATTTGATTCGTTTCATCAACTTCTGTTTATCAGCTTATCCGTCAAATTCTTGTCAAATTCCACTTTGCTTTGGAATTCGTGCCTGGATCTGTAACCTATTTCATTGTCTACATCTCTAGCCTCGAAAGGTGAGCACTCACTCACGATTAGCGCTCTTTTATTTATTAAATTTGATTTCAATTGAAACGACAATTGAAATATACTGCTGTTAGTTAATTACACTGTTATATATGCTATTGCCTGTATCAGTTCACCTGTGACATCTGACACCATTATCTGTTAATTATTTATGCGATGATAATACAGTTTGGCTGATAATTGATTGATTGTTGATGTGTATATTAGACGTTAAATCGTTAATGTTAAAAATGATAAATAGTATGAAATTGAACTTGATATAGGATAGTTAAATATTAAATTTGATTAACTGACATTTGTATGTTGTTAAATTGATGATGTATGAAATGGTAAATAGATGACAAGTGAAAAACCGTAATGTAGTAATCTTTAACCTACATGAAATGATAGTGTAGATTCTAGAAATAATTATATTAATTCGTACAAATAACAATGCGAATTAATACGGTTATTTCGGGATTATTTGAATTGATTATTGGATTGATATTGATTGTTGTTATTGCTTGTTTATTTACTTTGACACCATCCCAGTTATCACACTGCAAGTTCCCTTTGCTATGTTTTGATTTTGAATCGAATTGGAATCGGGTTGAAATGATAAATACCCAAAAATTGAACTTTGACCTAGGATAGGAAATTAAATAAAACCCGATTGGTCAATAATTTGATTTAAAATAAAACGAAGATCTTATTTGAATAAATAATATGGTTTTGAAATGAAGTTGAAATTTGAATTTTTACTGAAAGGAAAAGTGTTAATATTTTAAAATCTGAAACAGAATATTAAAAATGAAATTGATGAAAGAACGATGTTTAATTGGAGAAATGATTGAATTAAAATTTGAAATGATTTAGTAATTAAGTTTGAAATTATAATTAAGTTGAAATTATTAAACTTTGAAATTATTTAATAATTAAGTTTTGAATTATTTAATAATTAAATAAGATTGAATTATTTAATGATTAAATTGAATTGGATTCTTTAATAAGAAAAATTGAAATTTTGAATAAGTGAATTTACTTCGTAAATAATTGAAATTGAGTTTCTTTATTAATTAAGTTTTTGGAAAACTATTTAAGGAAGTAAATAACTGAAATTGAATTTCTTTAACCAGAAATAAAATTGTGATTTATTGAAATTAATGTAAGACTTGAAATTTAAAGAATTCGATTTGATGAATTTAATTTAATTCAAAATTGTAAGTTTTGATTTAACGAAGTTGAACTTAAGAATTGATTTAACGAATTGGAAATTTAATAGAAATTGTTTTGAATGATAGAGTAACTTAACGAATATTGAATTGAATCGATAAATGAAGTTAAACTGATTTGGAATGTTAAATTAAATTAATTTAAATGATTTCGGGATGAAACTTATATACGAATTTGAATCAATGTTTGAATTGTTTTAAATAAAGGTTGAAATTAAATTTTAAGATGTTGAAATGGTAATTGGGAAGTTTTGAAACGTAAAGTATGGAAACTATTTTGATAGACAAATGAAATGTTGATTTGCGAATTGAAATTGAAATTGATTTGGTTTTGAAATAAATAAACGACCAATCGGTGAAATAATTTCGAAGGTTATTAAAGAGACCGGAATTCGGTTATGGATATACTCTCTATCTAAACCGAAAACCACTTTAATAACTATGCGCGGAGTGATGATCCAGAATGAAGTGGTTGGATTGATGTACGTGTTGACTGAAGAAAGAGAACGATAATGGATAGCCTTGACACTTGTGTCAAATTGGAAATGACTAAAACAGGAGCTGTGCCGGGCCAATGGAGGATTGATACCTCAAGTGGACACACTTCTTCGAACTACTTATACTTGTTGTCGATTGGTGCACCCTTGATTTTGGGAGTGTTGTTTCACGGTGTTGCGGGCGCTGCGGCGTTGCGTTCTCACCAGTCCGGATCAGGCGAACGGTAGTATCACTACCTTGGGTATAGCCTCATGTGCCTTGTCATACTTGTATTCCATTTATGCGCGACCACTACGATTTTGATTTGTACCTTGAGTATATGGATTGCCCTCTGGTGACTTCCGGTTTTGGGGAAACTACGGTCTTGTATATGCTTGTGGGAATAAAAATGTGTTAAGGGTGGAATGGGCCATGACTTAACGCTATTTTGATATCTTTATATTACTGATAGACATTATCTACTTAGCGTATATTACTATCTAGTAGATAGTTTGACGGATCCTTAAAGGATGGTTATTCCAAACATCCTTTGAGTTACTTGTATTTAAATTGCTATTTCACTTGAGTTGGATTTATTAATATAAGAATGTTAATCCTGACTCGAGTGTTTTGTATTTTGCTTTACGCTCGGGTCAGACTGAGTAGTTCAGCTTTCGAGACTCACCTTTGGAGTTGGAGCTTCGCTTGGAGATCCAGCTATCTATCCAGCTTTCAGATATTCGATGATTCCAGTGATGTATTCTGATTTGTATCGGTTACTCTTCCGTTGTATCTGGTTTAACTCTGATGTATCGTATTACTCTTCTGTTGTAAACTCTGATGTATTTTATATATTCATATAGTAGCTTCATGAACTACTATCTCTTTTATTTCCGCTGCACTTATTTCTCTGTGACTGTGATCTGTGATTATTCATTTATTTACTGTATATGTTCAGTTTTGCCAATTTAAATTAACAACGCGGTATTTTGAGCAATTCAACTCCGGCATGAGTGTCTACCTATACACTTATAATGGATGCGAATGGTCCAAAATGGCGGGTCGTTACAGTTGGTATCAGAGCTTTGGTAGCTCTAGGCAAAACTTAACATATAGGGTAAATGTATTTACAGAATCACTCTCATTCGAGTTTCAATCTCTTCCCTTGACTCAATTTCTTTGAATTTTGGAACGTTCCCCTCGGTTCCGAAATTCATTCGTGTCCTTCACTATTCGTCTTCTTTCAATCATGGAGCACCCCATAACTCCATTCTGAATGTTATCTATAATAGATCGGCGGTCTCGCCAATCTTAGAACGATTCGTAAAGGAGTAAACTCCTTTATAATAGGCATTGATTTACCGGAGATTCCTGTATCCTCGGTTTACGATGCTATCTTTCTCCTGCTATACCTGAATTCCATCTCTTGAGATCGTGTGTTGATTTACCTCGAAATTCAGCACCGATCTAATTCTTGAAGTTACGGACGACCCAGTTAAGGTTGCCCGTAAATTAAATAAGTTTATCCATCTCCCGATTCTGTTATTGAATCATCTTATCTTATCTTTTGAATTTGTCTTCGAATCAGAATTCTCTTTGATTTGAGTCCACCAAAATTTGAATCTCTATCCTTGCTTGGAATCCATTCTTGTATCTTCAAGCGAGGAAGTGTATTTGTAAATTTATATTTTAAAATATTTTATTTTATATTGGGTTGTTTGAGTTGTTGATGTTGATTTGGGTTTCCGATCGATTCGTCTGATCAGCGCTATCGATAGGATTTCCAAAACACTTGAACAGAGCAAACTGACACAATATTATTTTCAAGTTTGGTAAATAAAATAAATTTGTTTGATTTTATTGGGAAAATGTAAGTAAAAAAAAAATTCTGGAATTTAATAGGTTAATTAAATTGTTTTGTTTGAAATGATAATATTTGATTATCATTTATTGTTCTAAATAAATTTATAAATACGGTTTATAAATTGATTTGGAATTTGAAATGAATTTAATTCAGAAATTTGAGAATTTATTAGTTTCCGGTGATTTCGAACTTTGGGTTTTAAAATTTTAAAGTATATATTATTGAAAGTATTTTCGAATAGAAATCGTTTCAAAGAATTTTTAAAATGTTGAAACCTATGCTCTTCTCTTTGTCGCTGGAAAATAATTTCGGTGATGGCGGCCGCATCATCGACGTTCATTTTCGAGTTTCGAAGTGGAGATACTATTCCGTAGCTTTGCTACGGTTTTGTTTTGAAAATATTTTGATTTGAATTTCTTCAGTATAATTTGATTTATATATATAATACATTTAAAGTTAATCGGAAATCTAATTCTTAAATTCTATTAAAGGATAATTCCAATTATAAATAAGACCAAAATTTGGAATAAATATTTAAACTTGAATAATTGAATTGGGAAAATTTATTTGTGTATTGTTCAACTGCATTCAAATACAACTTACCTAAGGCATTCAGAAGTTGAATATGTAATTGGATAATATATAAGATAAATTGAATTATAAAATAAAATTTGAGTGTTGTAATAAATGTTATACACTAAATTTTGATTATAAAGAGGTTAATAGAGTTAGATAGGATAATAAGTAAACTCAGTTAATAATTAATAAATTTGTTTTGAAAGAATTAATAAATTGAAATTTTATTAACATATGAAAATACCTTGAATTTAAAAGAAATTAATAGATGTAAATTAATTTAAATCGAAACTTTTATGGTTTAAATTAGTTTATATGGGTTAAATATATGTGATTAGATATATTAAGTAGAATAAATTTAACAATAATTTGGAATAAAGAAGAATTTAAATTGTTGAAAATAAAATATGATTTTAGTAAAAGCTATTCAAATTTATGGTTTTAGAAATTGTAGATTTAAGATAATTGGATAATAAGATGATGAATTTAGAAATAGTTAAGATTAATTTTAGAGAAATCAAATGGATTAAATCAATTATTGAATATCGATTAATTTAAATTTGAATTTATATGGTTTAAATTAATTGTTATTTTGTATTTCAAATCCGTTTTCTTTTGGTTGTTTCTATTCTCCTACCTCGTTCCTTTTCGGGGACGAAAAGTTTTGAGTGGGGGAGAATGTAACGACCCGTAAATTTCAACTGTTTTAATAACGCAATTAGTTGAAATTTTGGAAAATTTTAAACGATAAAATTTTGAAATAAAAATTTAATATTTGGAATACGTCTAGTTAAACATAGCAACTGGTAAATTTTCGTCCGAAAATATGAAAGTTTATTTCGCACGTAAATTCACTTCAATTTAATCAGTTAAATAGTAGTGAAAATAAAATGTTTTCAAAACCAAAATATTTTTACATAGAAAAATTCTAAACCATCTTCTGAGCAAAATATCAGTTTGTCATTTTTCCAAATTCGGACATCTATTGCTCCGTCGTTCTTATTTTCTGCAAAATAGCAGTATTCTGGTACCGATATCGATTTTTATCGGATGATCGAACTACTGATATCTTTATACCGTTTTGATCGTCTCGTCGTGCTGATCTCTACGGTATATTCAATTGTCAAATTCGGAGTTCCATTGTACGTTGCACTTTGCGTAACGCCTACCGTATCGGTAGCCGGTTACAATCTGCTCTGAGACTTTTCGTTATCCTGCGTGTAATCCAATAGCCACTGGTATTTATTATTTTCAGTAAATCAACAGCTGACAATTAATATTTCCAAAATTTATCGTGCATGACTTTCGCTATTCCCACTGCCAATATACCTTTCTGGTTCATATTCTTCCATTCATTGCTTAGCTTCCTTCGTTCTGTCACTTCAAAAAGAAAATATACAAAACAAAGTTGTCCACTTTTCTCTTACGTCCCTTCTCCATTTCTCAAATCCTCAGGTCCGCATTTTTTCCCACTTCCACTTTTCATTGTCGACCCAAGCTTCCAGCCACGCAAGCCTCCAACCACCCACCCGAGACCGCTTCCCACGTGCTCGCGCCATGTAGCAACTGCCTACCACCCTCCGACTCCGCCTTGTCTCCTTCCCACTGCCGACCCGCCACTGCACCCAGCAGTCTCCCCACCAGCCTACAACACAAACCCAAACCCCAAGATCCACCGTGCTTCTTTTTCCCAGCAAGCGACAGACCAATCACCTACCGGTGCCGACCCTCCACGTGTTCATCCATCTCGGCCTTCCTGTCAAGCAACCTGAAGCCACCGAGATCCTTTCATTTTCCGAAGAGCACCACATTCCCTTTCTTCGGTCCTCGGCAGTGCTCGCTGACTCATCGGTTCAAGCCTGCTCCCTGTTTTTGTGAATGGTATATATATTTTTGGGTGGTTTCATTTGCTTATTTATGTTTTGTGAAACTGGTTTCATTTGCTTTCTGAAATAGAATATGTAGCTGTACTTGTTGGTTACTGTAACATATAAGGAATAAGTATATATATTTTATCTACTCGACTGTTTTAATTTTTGATTTTTGATAGTTTGAACTATATATATGTGTGTAATACGTTTTATTTTAATTAAATGTATATATATAATACGTTTGTTAATATTTTGGAATAAAGAAATATCATTGTATATAATACGTTTTGTTATATACTAGGTGTTGTTATATATATATTGTTTGTACTAGAGATATATATACTATTTTCTGTTGGATTTTTGAGTAGATATATGTTTCTAGTGTTATTGCCTATCGGTTATATTAGATGTGATTTTGGTTTTACAGTCATTTAAGTTGTATATAGGTTGTTGAGTCTGCTAAGTGTACGTACACAAATATAATTGATTTTGGGCAAATTTACAGCAGGGTCGGATAACTGAATGTAAGTTTAAAGTATAGTTATAAATGTAAGAGATTACTTAAGTTATATGTATGTGCAGTGTATATTTGTCAGTGCTTGTTTCGGCACATATATGTATATTGTAAAAAATATATGATACGTGCATAAGTTATACAAATACATTGGTATGTATTATACATATAGTTATTCT
The DNA here is from genome assembly GCA_030737815.1 of Allium fistulosum. Taxonomy (NCBI): domain Eukaryota; kingdom Viridiplantae; phylum Streptophyta; class Magnoliopsida; order Asparagales; family Amaryllidaceae; genus Allium; species Allium fistulosum. Next base: position 644,296,679 of record CM060901.1, read on the forward strand.
TTACTGTTATAAAAATATGATACGTACATAAGTAATATTTGATCTTCTTTACTGTTTGCACATATAGTTATGTTCTATTCATAAAGTAGCTTCTACATGTACGGGTTTATATATATGTTGTATAATATGTCTGCATACATATTCATCCATATATAAGTCGTAATAAATAAAAGTTCGGTTGTTCTATGCATATAATTGTTTTGTTTTCTGTTTTGTAGTACTGGAAAGAAAAGTTATATATCTTATACGTGTGTAATTTAAATATGATTTTTGAAATTTTTATATTATTTTGATATTTGTCTTATATTAAAATTTTGAAATTATATATATATATATAGTATAATAATAATGTATATTTTCTGTTTCTATTCCACTGATTTGATTCGTTTCATCAACTTCTGTTTATCAGCTTATCTGTCAAATTCTTGTCAAATTCCACTTTGCTTTGGAATTCGTGCCTGGATCTGTAACCCATTTCATTGTCTACATCTCTAGCCTCGAAAGGTGAGCACTCACTCACGATTAGCGCTCTTTTATTTATTAAATTTGATTTCAATTGAAACGACAATTGAAATATACTGCTGTTAGTTAATTACACTGTTATATATGCTATTGCCTGTATCAGTTCACCTGTGACATCTGACACCATTATCTGTTAATTATTTATGCGATGATAATACAGTTTGGCTGATAATTGATTGATTGTTGATGTGTATATTAGACGTTAAATCGTTAATGTTAAAAATGATAAATAGTATGAAATTGAACTTGATATAGGATAGTTAAATGTTAAATTTGATTAACTGACATTTGTATGTTGTTAAATTGATGATGTATGAAATGGTAAATAGATGACAAGTGAAAAACCGTAATGTAGTAATCTTTAATCTACATGAAATGATAGTGTAGATTCTAGAAATAATTATATTAATTCGTACAAATAACAATGCGAATTAATACGGTTATTTCGGGATTATTTGAATTGATTATTGGATTGATATTGATTGTTGTTATTGCTTGTTTATTTACTTTGACACCATCCCAGTTATCACACTGCAAGTTCCCTTTGCTATGTTTTGATTTTGAATCGAATTGGAATCGGGTTGAAATGATAAATACCCAAAAATTGAACTTTGACCTAGGATAGGAAATTAAATAAAACCCGATTGGTCAATAATTTGATTTAAAATAAAACGAAGATCTTATTTGAATAAATAATATGGTTTTGAAATGAAGTTGAAATTTGAATTTTTACTGAAAGGAAAAGTGTTAATATTTTAAAATCTGAAACAGAATATTAAAAATGAAATTGATGAAAGAACGATGTTTAATTGGAGAAATGATTGAATTAAAATTTGAAATGATTTAGTAATTAAGTTTGAAATTATAATTAAGTTGAAATTATTAAACTTTGAAATTATTTAATAATTAAGTTTTGAATTATTTAATAATTAAATAAGATTGAATTATTTAATGATTAAATTGAATTGGATTCTTTAATAAGAAAAATTGAAATTTTGAATAAGTGAATTTACTTCGTAAATAATTGAAATTGAGTTTCTTTATTAATTAAGTTTTTGGAAAACTATTTAAGGAAGTAAATAACTGAAATTGAATTTCTTTAACCAGAAATAAAATTGTGATTTATTGAAATTAATGTAAGACTTGAAATTTAAAGAATTCGATTTGATGAATTTAATTTAATTCAAAATTGTAAGTTTTGATTTAACGAAGTTGAACTTAAGAATTGATTTAACGAATTGGAAATTTAATAGAAATTGTTTTGAATGATAGAGTAACTTAACGAATATTGAATTGAATCGATAAATGAAGTTAAACTGATTTGGAATGTTAAATTAAATTAATTTAAATGATTTCGGGATGAAACTTATATACGAATTTGAATCAATGTTTGAATTGTTTTAAATAAAGGTTGAAATTAAATTTTAAGATGTTGAAATGGTAATTGGGAAGTTTTGAAACGTAAAGTATGGAAACTGTTTTGATAGACAAATGAAATGTTGATTTGCGAATTGAAATTGATTTGGTTTTGAAATAAATAAACGACCAATCGGTGAAATAATTTCGAAGGTTATTAAAGAGACCGGAATTCGGTTATGGATATACTCTCTATCTAAACCGAAAACCACTTTAATAACTATGCGCGGAGTGATGATCCAGAATGAAGTGGTTGGATTGATGTACGTGTTGACTGAAGAAAGAGAACGATAATGGATAGCCTTGACACTTGTGTCAAATTGGAAATGACTAAAACAGGAGCTGTGCCGGGCCAATGGAGGATTGATACCTCAAGTGGACACACTTCTTCGAACTACTTATACTTGTTGTCGATTGGTGCACCCTTGATTTTGGGAGTGTTGTTTCACGGTGTTGCGGGCGCTGCGGCGTTGCGTTCTCACCAGTCCGGATCAGGCGAACGGTAGTATCACTACCTTGGGTATAGCCTCATGTGCCTTGTCATACTTGTATTCCATTTATGCGCGACCACTACGATTTTGATTTGTACCTTGAGTATATGGATTGCCCTCTGGTGACTTCCGGTTTTGGGGAAACTACGGTCTTGTATATGCTTGTGGGAATAAAAATGTGTTAAGGGTGGAATGGGCCATGACTTAACGCTATTTTGATATCTTTATATTACTGATAGACATTATCTACTTAGCGTATATTACTATCTAGTAGATAGTTTGACGGATCCTTAAAGGATGGTTATTCCAAACATCCTTTGAGTTACTTGTATTTAAATTGCTATTTCACTTGAGTTGGATTTATTAATATAAGAATGTTAATCCTGACTCGAGTGTTTTGTATTTTGCTTTACGCTCGGGTCAGACTGAGTAGTTCAGCTTTCGAGACTCACCTTTGGAGTTGGAGCTTCGCTTGGAGATCCAGCTATCTATCCAGCTTTCAGATATTCGATGATTCCAGTGATGTATTCTGATTTGTATCGGTTACTCTTCCGTTGTATCTGGTTTAACTCTGATGTATCGTATTACTCTTCTGTTGTAAACTCTGATGTATTTTATATATTCATATAGTAGCTTCATGAACTACTATCTCTTTTATTTCCGCTGCACTTATTTCTCTGTGACTGTGATCTGTGATTATTCATTTATTTACTGTATATGTTCAGTTTTGCCAATTTAAATTAACAACGCGGTATTTTGAGCAATTCAACTCCGGCATGAGTGTCTACCTATACACTTATAATGGATGCGAATGGTCCAAAATGGCGGGTCGTTACATCACTAATCACATTTCACTATTTTCTACACATTTTATTTCAATAATAATTCGCTATCCAAAATCGCGAATATATCTCCTTTGATAATCTTCTATATTTAATTTATCAAATTCAATTGATTTTGAATTTATAAAACAACGTTTATAAATTCTATTTCTATTTTATAACAACTTCGATTTGTAAATCTCCTTTATCAACAAATTCGACCAATATTTCATTTGAAGGCATAAATCCAATTTATAAGTTAATTTCTTATAAATCTTCTATTCTACAATTTCATTCATTTTAACTTCACAATTTATACATCTAAAAATTTCATTCATTTTAACTTCACAATTTATAAATCTATAAATTTCATATCAATTTAACTTCAAAATTTATAAATCTATAAATTTCATATCAATTTTCCAAATTAGTTTCAATTTGCCAATTAAATTTCTAATTGGACTTCTCACTTATTTCTTTTTAAATGAATCCCTTTTAAAGAAAATAAATTTCTTTGTCTCTTTCAATCTATTTAAAAATCCAAATTTAAATTGAATTCTTCAATATATAATCACTGTTTTATGAAATCCATTTATTTAGCATTTTCACTTTATTCTGGGATTTATTCAATAAGATTATAAAAATTAACTTTTTATACTTTAAAAATTCCTTTCTTCAAAATTTATTCAATTTCTAAAATTAATTCACTTAGAAATTTCTACTTGAATTTCAAAAACTCAATTTCGTTTATTTTTTGAAATCCAATGATATCAAACATCCATTCAGCTAAATTTTAGCTTTCAAACAATTTCCAGACATCAATTCAATAACATCAATAATCATTCACAGATTATCACATCACAGTAGAAGTAAATTCAATAAATGTGAGGGGTCCAGTTGGATCCCTCCAACCTGTTTCCCTGCATCCAAAGACGTTAGCACAATACCAATTCCACTTCGAGGTGGAATATCGCGGTATATAGGTTTTATAAAAATCCGCTTACTAACGGCGCAATAGGGTCTCATCCGCTATACGAGGCGGGAAATCATCAATCCAATATATACATATGCCAATATGTATATATTGCTATATATATATATAGATATATCCTACTATATCTAATATCACATCCAATAACAATCATATCAGTCAAATCAATCAATAACTGCAATTCATTTTGAGTGAGAAAATAATCTCACCTTTGCTTTTATTTTGCCATCCATTTTTTTATTCCAGCTTGATTTCTCGATTTGACCTTGTATAGATAATTTATAAAATTTATTAATATTCGAATCAAATCGAACAGTTCAATTTCCATTTTGATAGATTGAATTAATTAATTATTAAATTTCCTTTTTAATAGAATTATTTAACAAGAAATTAAATTTAAAACTAATTTCTCCTTTAACAGATTACCTTTATATAAAACTTTCCAATGATATTATATATATAAAATTTGAAAACTGCTTATGTATACATACTTAATAAAAATCTAGCTGTTTAAATTAATTATTTTCCTGTCTATCTCTACTGTAAAATCGTAATAGTATTTATTATAAAACAGAAATTAATTTCACTGTTAATACTTTTTAATCTATATAAACTTTACTGTAATTTTCAAATAATGTTATGTCTATATATTCTTATTCTAAAGAAATAAATTCATCTTTTAACATAAAATTTTAAATTTTAAAACAGATTGACAATTATACCTCACTGTTCGCGATGCCGACGAATCCATGTCGCCGCCATCTGCCTCGAGCGCGAGCTTGATTCCAACCATCTTCGAACTGCCTCAGTCCTTGCGAGCTTCCAACCTGACCCTACCATCGTTGCTCGACCACCACCCAACGCGACACCTATCCATCGCCTCTACGAATGAACTTCAGGCGAGCCACAACTCGCGATTTTCCATTGCTTCCTGCCTTCGAGACCATCGCCATCGCCGCGGTCTCGAGATTTGCCTGCCCCAACCAAACGCGACATCGAATCGTGAGTCCCACGCGAAGCCCTAAATCAATCGCGTCGCCTTCACTTCGTCGCCCTCGTCTCCATCGCCTCGATCCCAAAATTGGCAACACGACTTCGATAACCATTCGCGACAAACTCGCGACCCTCCTTTGCTTGCTTCGCGTCGCGATCTCGACGCTGCTGCCGCCTGGTCTCGCGACCTCAAAATTTCGAGCTCGTCCCTCATTTAAATTTTATTTGAACGAGAATAATCAGTGGAGAGGGTCGGCCATTTATTTTTCGTTCGATTCCTTTATTCTCGAACTGGAGTATGAAGAGAGGAAAGAAGACTCGGTTTATTTTATTTCGAACGAGAAGGATTATTTTAAAATTTCTCGGGTATGGGTTGCACGATCTCGCGTCGTGATAATAGGCGCGAGTTTAGGGAAGAACGTGCTGAGGTGACCAGTTTTATAATTAAATTAAAATTTTTAAATTGAATTCAATTTAATTTCAACGCGTTTTTGTGTCGTGTGCTCACGTAACATCTCCGATAAATACGAAATTTGAAATCCGACAATAATTCAATATTACGGACCCAATGGATCTGATTTCGTCGAATTCCGAGACTGTGCCTCGGACGGCTATTTTTAAATTCAATTTAAACGATTTAATTTCAAAACTGAACGAAACACTAAAAAATACAATCATGAAGTTTCTATTACCTTCAGTATCATCAATACGAATTTTAAAAGCTTTTGAAATATTTTTCTCCAACTTACAATTGAAGATTTAAATTCTTATTCAACATTCAACAGATTAAATTTTAAAGTTTAATCGCAAATTTCAAATTTGAATCGGGGATTCAAATTAAATCATCGTTCAAATATTTAAAATAAATTAAATATTTTCAATTTAATTTGTTCAAAATTCAGGGTCGTTACAATTTTCCACACGGGCGGTCTAGAGTTGGGTTTCTCAGATATTCAGGTTGAGTAGATTATTTGGAGCTAGTCAGTCCTTGGACGACTGACCTTGCTTTCCGCTAGCTATGGATTGGAGCATTCTATTGGAGATATTCTATCCGCTGCTGGTGTTATCTATTTTCTTTTCGCTGCTATTTCTTGTATCATATCTCTGATGTATATTGATATCTGTTGTATCATTCTGTTGTATCATATTGATATCATTGTTGTATATAATTTTGGATATTGTATTCATTGGATTGTATATGATATCATTGATTTCTTTCTCCCCCTGTGTTGTTATACTTAATTGTGTTATAAGCTCCGGCGAATCGGATTTGAACGGTCGAATCTACGACATTCGAGTACAGTGAAGTACGGATGTCGATTTTCGAACGTGAAAAATCCGAGACGTTACATTGGGTGCTGAGGAGTTCAATTTCATTTCGGTGGAAAATTCGCCGATCAGTGGGGTCGAGAAGGTCGGCAGGGTCGAGGTCGACATGTCGAGGGTTATGGTGATGGTCATCGATGGTCGGAATCATCGTGCACGTGCACAGTGATCGATCTGTGCATCTGGGAGTTGTGGGTTTGGAAGAGGAAGTTAGGTTCGGGTTTGTTTGGGTTTAACTGGGGAACGATCTCGAGTAAATAAAGTTTTGTCTCGGGTAGGTTTGAGTACGTGAATGATTTAAGGAATAACAGTTTAAAATTTTATTCAAGGAAAAAGAAAAGAGGGGGAAACTCGAGAATAGTGGAGGGTGAACTCGGGTATTAGTTCGTATAAATCTGGATTGCCTCGGGTTAATATGTTAACCAGTTTTAAGCTTAACAAAATCAAGTTTTAAAAATTTAGTTCTTAAACTATTCCTTCCAGATAATAATAACTAGTTCAAAGGTTTGGTTAAGTAAAGATGTGTAGTCTGTTTAACTTAGATTTAGTAAAATTTAAAATTATTCTAAGTTTAATTTATAAGTTTTATCGTTAATTAAACTTAAGGACTTTTCTGAATTTACAAGTTAGTGATTATTAAATCTAAGTTTATTAAATTCTGGTAGTGATGAGGTAAGTGAATTAAGATAAATGAATTTTCTTAAAATTATTTAAGGTTGAGTGATTAGGATTATTAATTAGTTAATTACATTGATTATTAATTTAAGGAGTTATTAATTAAGGAAATAAATATAAGGTTAGTTAATTAATGAGTGTGAGTAATTAAAGGATAATAAATCAATGTACATAATGATAGGATAATTAATTTGTGTAATTAATTAAGAATCAATGTAATTAATATGGATGGGTAGAGGTTAATTAATTTGTGAGATTACTTAAGAATTAATTACTTATTGTAATTAAAAGATAATAAATCAGGGATGATTAATTAAGATGGAAGATTTAGTTATTGATTTGGAATTAATTAATATTAAGTAAATGCCTTGAATTGGTTGATATCTCTGATATGAAATGTTTTCTGATATTATTTGTTTGGATAGACAGTGATAGTATGGTTATCTATCGTTGATAAATTACTGTGTATAAAAGTGACACCCTGTATTTAAAGTTGAATTGAATTTAATTGAATAACTTGGGTTAAGATGACATGGGATTCGAAGAGACCGGGGTCGGGTATCAATACATACCCGAATCCACTTCGAATTGCAATCTTATTTCTCTAAATTTGATGTGTGAAATCAATAGACTGGAATGGAATGATTTAAGTGAATTGGACCATTTAATCTAAGTTTTGGTATTTAGAAATTGATGTGTGAAATAAGTGATGTCTCTAACAAATTGTGAATTTGTAAATTGACATGAGTTACCCGGGTTTTCAAAGAAGTTTTACAACCTTAGAGTTCAAATTATATGAGTTTTGCTCACGCTGGTTTCCAGCCTGACCCGGGTGTTACTTTGATGTAATTCTCGGGTCAGACCGAGTATTACAGATTTTCAGGTAAGGACGTTCTAGAGCCCAGGAGGCAAGTTGGATGGCAGGAACGTATGGAGAGTATTTCGTTGTGATATATTGTTATTTATCTAAGACTGTTATTATAACTGTCCAGTGATTCTAAAATGTTGTAACTCTGATGTATAATAATGCAATTGACAGATACAGTATTCTTTTGTAAACTGTTATTATTTGATATTATATTTTGATCCGCTGCGAATGTGAGAATCTGTGTTGTGTCTCTGTTTCTTTTTCTTCTATCTCTTTCTTTTTTTCTAACTATCTGGAATTTTCGGGATCGAAAATTCCGGGCCGTTACATTTGGTATCAGAGCGAAGGTTTAAGCGAGAACTTTGGCTCTGGTGGGTATACTCATAAGGATAGGGTCAATAGTACCCTAGAATGAGTTGAGTGTTTATATATATATGAGAGCGTACTTGTTATTTTCATATATTAAGATTTTAAATGATTTTATGTAGGAATATATATTTTGATATATATAAAGCAATATTTCTTACTAATAAATGTTAAAGTAATTGGTTGTTAAAAATTATAGGAATTAAATAAAATAATGAAAATAAGTGGTAATAGTAATACAACCAAATTGAAATTGAATGGAGATAAATTTGAAAAGGATCCAAACTGAAATTAAAATCCTGAATGTGTAGAAATGTTTTCAGACTAAAGATAATAATAAATTAGTTTCCAGATATGATAATCTTGGTTATTATCATAAATGGTTGTTGTGTTTAATAATGAAATGTTGTTAATGAGTAAGCAAAATGAAATGTTTTAGGGAAGTAAAACATTTAGGCAAGTATGACTTATAAATTGAAACTAAAGATGATATAAATTGTGAAGTTTTGGAATTATTTCAAACTGATAAAGAAATAATAAATAATGTTATTTAATATATTTAAATGGAAGGGTCCTATTTCAACAAAAGTTGTTTGAAAAGTTGTTTTGAACCAAAGGTGGTTTAAAATTTAAGGATAACTTGGTGTGTAAAGAAATGTATATATGAGGAATATACATAATATCAAAAATGGGGTGAAATAAACTCTTAATGTTGAGTTTTAAATTTGGAATGAGATGTGATACACAAGGTGATAAGTTTTTGAACTTATAAGATTATTAATGTGAAGTTTAAAATTTTAAGCAGGAATTCAAATTGGGTAAGGTTAATGAAATTAAATTATTTAACTTTGGAAAAGTTAAATAATTTAATAAACAACCTGATTTGGAAATTTCAAGATGAAACTTGAGATTTAACTTGGAAAGTTAAATGGTTAATTTGAATTGGGAGTTTTTGTGATCTCAAAATGGGTTTGGGATCTGGAAGTTGAAAATGGATGGATGTTTTAGAATAAATTGGATGATGTCATCCTATTGTTATTAATAATCTTTAAAGTGTAAATTGGATTTGTATAAATGAATGAAGAATGAAGTGTTGTAATATATCCATTATTGAGATAAAAAGGGAAATTAAACTTTAATTTGAAATTAAGGATATGGAATTACTTTGAACTGAACTATTTGAATAATTGAATTTGTAAATTAAAATTGATTAAGAACTAGATTCAAAACTGGAAGATAAAATTAGGTAATAAATTGAATTTTTAAAAATTGTTTTGAACTCTTATTTGAACTTTGAAATAAGTTAAGTAAAGATAATTTAAAATGGAATTTTGAGAATGGGACTCAGAATTAAATTGTTTAAAGATTGGGATTATTGAATTAAAAATAAAGGTTAATTTGATTTAAGGGAGTTCAACATTTGAAAATTTAACTCGAATTTATATAATTCAAGATGGTTTAAAATTGAGATTTAAATTGAATTAGTTCAACTTGAATTGGGGATAAATCAAGTTCAAGGGAAATTTAAGTTATTCAAATTAGAAGTGAGTCAATTTAAATGGGTGTGGAAATTTAAATTGAATTGATGGGGAATTGAACAGTTTGACTCTGGACTATTTTCAAAATAAATTGTTTTAATATAAATCTATTTTTCAAAACTATTTACTACACAACTTTTCTTTTTAAACCTAAAACTATCTTAAACGTGTTTTTACAATTGCTTTTGGAACTATTTAACTATTTTACAACTGTTTTATAAACTAATTATTATTTTTCTACTACTTTATAACTGATTACTGTTTTACAACTATTTTACCATTACTTAACTATTTTACAGCTTTTTGCCGTTAATAATTATTTTTCAACTACTTATCTATTTTTAAAATTTTCCAAGCTTTTTCCTAAATATAAACTGGTCGGAGTTCAAACTGTTATTGATTAAATACCCAACTGAGATAAGAATTGAAGTGATAATCCAAATGTGGATTAAGGCAAATGTGAATAAGTGAATAAAATCAAAGTGAGGATGAATAGAAAGGGAATTGACTCAACTGATAATCAATGAAGATGGATACGTAGGATGTACATATATTATTCTATACGCATAGTGATTTGATCCAGATTCGAGCACAGAATTTCGAGATAGTATTATCAATCCAAGTTGGGATTTTTCGCTCGATTTTCGACGGCGGACCTGGATATGGATTTTTGATTGGTTCTGGATATTCTCTATCATAGTTGTGACTATGCAAGGAGAATGACGGTTTCTGATCAAGAAACCAGATCTGAGTCCGCACTAGGAAGTTGGGTGAACGATACTAGTTCGGAAGTGAAATTGTGTAATCGAGTGAGCGATCAGATTGATATTGCGTACGGATGTTATGTGTACATCGTACGGTTTGGGATGAAATTAATATTGAAATTTTTCATAAGAGCTGTAAAAAGGGTTTTTGAAATACAAAGTATATTTTGTGAAGTATACAATGAATAAAAATGAAAATTTGATATATCTATAATAAAATTTACTTTATGAAAGTAAGTGATATGGTAAATGACTTTATAATAAGAATAATCAAATTTGAATATTTGATGTGGAATAAACAAAGTTATATACCTTTGTTATATAAAAGAAATCTTCCCTTGTTGAATCTATTGCCGGAAGAAAATGGATTTTTGGAAATAATTGAAGTATAAAAAGGGTTTTATACAAGTTTAAAATGATCCAAAGATTTTTATCAAGGATTTTTATATATCTATATATATAAAGGATCTTATGAGGATTTTAGAAAAAGGGTTTAGGGAACCTTTTGATTTGAAAAGGCTTTTGATTTTTGGGTAAAATCAATATTGGAATTTGGAAAAGCCAACTTTGAGAATTATCGATTTTGGGAATCGATTTTGTGTAAAGGAACTTTGTATGAGATCATACTAGGTGTATGATTTGAAAGATACTATATGTGTATAGTATAAAGTGTTTTGAGATTGGCTCTGGGAAAAAAGGCACTCCCTTGAAATGAACTTCTCGGGAGTACCATAGGTTGGTACTGCCTTGAGCCTCTAAGGGGGAGGTTCTAAAGTTGATCGTGTGAGGAGTCCAGACAAAACTAGTTCCTGAGGATTATTTGGTAGCGAAAGTCGAGAGGCTGGTGCCTACAGGGGCATTTGGGTTATGCTGTGACGATAGTGTAACTCGATGTCACTACGATCTACTGCAGACCATAGCGAAAGTCGTGTGTGCCGCTGAGAGCCAACAGTCTACGTTTGATTTTATATCGGTAGACTGCGATACTATGGTAACATAGCGAAAGTCGTGTGTGCCGCTGAGAGCCAACAGTCTGCGTTTGATTTTACATCGGTAGACTACGACCTATGTAGGAGTGGAGAAGTTTCATTTTGACAGCGAAAATCGTGTGTGCCGCTGAGAGCCAACAGTTACATGGACTTTTGCTGCGACGGCAACGTAACCCTGGAATTTAACTGCGATCTCTTGTGGGTTTCATGGTGTAATCGGTTACATGGACTTTTTCTGCGATGGCAACGTAACCCAAGATGTAACTGCGACCATGGATGGGGATGATGATTTCCAGAGCATTCTCACCAAAGTTATTTTCTCTATTTCAAAACTGTTTTATGTATTTTCACTAAAATTATTTTCTATAGTATTTTCACTGGGTGTTAAAAATGGGTTTACCAAGCACTTATAGACTTTCAGTCCTACGCCTGATCAACGTATGACCGAATCTCTATGGGATCGAGGATGGACTTGTTGAAACATCAAGTTATAAAAGTATTTTTGTAAAAATTACTTTGGAATAACATTATATAGATATTTATAAATATTTTAAAAATGATCAAAGAATATTTATCTGATTTTAAACATTTTCATAAATTCTAGCTTCGTTCCTTTTCGAGGACGAAAAGTTTTAAGGGGGGAGGGATGTGACATCCCGAGATTTTTGGGCAGTATTATTTTAACAAAATATTTAATTTAAGTAAATAAAATGCAACTTATTATTTTAAAAATATATAATAAGAAAAGTAAACTCTACCTCATTAATATTTGATTTAAAGATATGTTCAGGATATAATCTAGATAATAGTAGTTAAAATCAAATAAATCATATCAATATTCAATATAAAATATATAAGATAAATTATATAGTTATGTATAAAATAAGTGAACACATTAGACAAATTCTAATGTCAAATTAAATATAGATTCATTCATATTGCAAAGCAATTAGACTAAACAAAAGAGGATATAATTATCTGTGGAAGCGTGCAAAAGAGGACAATATCATATATTTCGAATATGTAGATTTAAAATAAAATAACACACAAACAAAAGTACTTGCAAATATATATATATATATATATATATATATATATATATAAATAGGTATGTAGGCTTGGGAAATAAGAAATGATAATTAATGCAATATCATTTCAGTCTACAATTTGAGATAAAAATCTATGATCGGCACATAAATAAAATCTTTTATAGTACAATAGCTAATAGCCTGTACATGTGTATACTTTATCCTGTACACATCTGAATATTAGTAGCAAACTTGAAAACAAGTTGCCAGCCACCAAACAAATAAAAATCGCTGCTCATCAATATACCAATAAAATCTAACAGTACAATATAAAATCTGGTACCAGTATAATTTTTCAAACCTGTTCACTCTCTTTTTATATATATCACTTCCTGTTTTCATTCGTCCATCAGTAAATCTGAGTATCGAAAAAAAAAAGCTACAACTTGAACATAATTAACAGCAACTTGATCAAACTATTATCACCAACAAAACAAGACTCTGGAAATAATATCCAGGCTGATAGCTTCCAACAACAAGAGGTTGTGTCCTATGTTTAAACTGGGAATCAGGTGAGAAACCACCTTCCTAAAAAAACTCTGATCCTATATTGTACTAAAAAGAAAAAAAATAATATATCACCCTGTACAAACATATAATCATCCAGTACCCTTCTGTTTTATATATTAAGCTTCTCATCTTAATTCGATCATCTAAAAATTTAGTAACTTCTGAAGTAAGCCTCAGTTCAAACTTAAACAATGATTTAGTTTAAACAACAATCCAACAATACAAACAAGAAGATTGAAGAAATGATTTCAGCAAGCAAATGTCAAAGCCAGTTTCAAAATAAAGCAGCTCTGTCATTTCTTGAAATAAGTGAGTAATCCAAGTTTTAATCTGTTTTAAAATTTTTTTGCATGTAGTAATTCTTGGAACAAAGTATGAAAAGTATTTGCATGTTTATTTATATGAATTGCATGAAGATATATATGTATGATTTCACGGTGCGAATGTCAGAATACCAATAAATGCTCTGTTATGGTTATCCAGGTTTTAAAACCTTGAACAAATTCAAATATCTCTTACCCTGATTTATTTTAAACATGGATGTATAAATAAATTTTGTTTGTTACAACATAGGGTAAATTTTAAAAATATTTCCAAGTAGATTCTGAAGCTGGGTTCGAACAAAGGAAGAAGAACAGTAAGAAATTCAACATAGTCAAGAAATTAATTGTTTGAATCTTGAAGTTTACTTATATTATCGGACTTGATTTTGAAAACCCTGAACTTTAAAATAAGAATCAAGATTTTTAAACAAATATTAATTAAGTAAATTGGGTTTGAACGGGAAGTGGGTTTTTGGCAATTGCCGACGATGGGGGAAGAAGTGGTTGTCGGAACGGAGGCCAGAGGTGGATTATTGATCGATGATCAAGGGAAAATTGGTCGGAGTGATTATGGACCAAAGAGGTGGCGCGGCGAGGCTAAGTTAGGGTTTAAGGTGTGGTTTTAAGCAGGGTTGGGTTCTGGGCAAATTGCGGTATCACTGTCGCATCGAGTGGGATCGGAGTTATGGGAAAAGGAGCGAGGATCACAGGCTGTGGTGCAGGCACAAGGTCATGGTCTCCTGGTGGTGGTGTTCGTCGTCGATAGGCGTTTTATCGACCGAGATATTTTACTGTTGGGTGCTAAGGAGTTCAATTTCATTTCGGTGGAAAATTCGTCGATCAGTGGGGTCGAGAAGGTCGGCAGGGTCGAGGTCGACATGTCGAGGGTTGTGCTGATGGTCATCGATGGTCGGAATCATCGTGCACGTGCACAGTGATCGATCTGTGCATCTGGGAGTTGTGGGTTTGGAAGAGGAAGTTAGGTTCGGGTTTGTTTGGGTTTAACTGGGGAACGATCTCGAGTAAATAAAGTTTTGTCTCGGGTAGGTTTGAGTACGTGAATGATTTGAGGAATAACAGTTTAAAATTTTATTCAAGGAAAAAGAAAAGAGGGGGAAACTCGAGAATAGTGGAGGGTGAACTCGGGTATCAGTTCGTATAAATCTGGATTGCCTCAGGTTAATATGTTAACCAGTTTTAAGCTTAACAAAATCAAGTTTTAAAAATTTAGTTCTTAAACTATTCCTTCCAGATAATAATAACTATTTCAAAAGTTTGGTTAAGTAAAGATGTGTAGTCTGTTTAACTTAGATTTAGTAAAATTTAAAATTATTCTAAGTTTAATTTATAATGTTTTATCGTTAATTAAACTTAAGGACTTTTCTGAATTTACAAGTTAGTGATTATTAAATCTAAGTTTATTAAATTCTGGTAGTGATGAGGTAAGTGAATTAAGATAAATGAATTTTCTTAAAATTATTTAAGGTTGAGTGATTAGGATTATTAATTAGTTAATTACATTGATTATTAATTTAAGGAGTTATTAATTAAGGAAATAAATATAAGGTTAGTTAATTAATGAGTGTGAGTAATTAAAGGATAATAAATCAATGTACATAATGATAGGATAATTAATTTGTGTAATTAATTAAGAATCAATGTAATTAATATGGATGGGTAGAGGTTAATTAATTTGTGAGATTACTTAAGAATTAATTACTTATTGTAATTAAAAGATAATAAATCAGGGATGATTAATTAAGATGGAAGATTTAGTTATTGATTTGGAATTAATTAATATTAAGTAAATGCCTTGAATTGGTTGATATCTCTGATATGAAATGTTTTCTGATATTATTTGTTTGGATAGACAGTGATAGTATGGTTATCTATCGTTGATAAATTACTGTGTATAAAAGTGACACCCTGTATTTAAAGTTGAATTGAATTTAATTGAATAACTTGGGTTAAGATGACATGGGATTCGAAGAGACCGGGGTCGGGTATCAATACATACCCGAATCCACTTCGAATTGCAATCTTATTTCTCTAAATTTGATGTGTGAAATCAATAGACTGGAATGGAATGATTTAAGTGAATTGGACCATTTAATCTAAGTTTTGGTATTTAGAAATTGATGTGTGAAATAAGTGATGTCTCTAACAAATTGTGAATTTGTAAATTGACATGAGTTACCCGGGTTTTCAAAGAAGTTTTACAACCTTAGAGTTCAAATTATATGAGTTTTGCTCACGCTGGTTTCCAGCCTGACCCGGGTGTTACTTTGATGTAATGCTCGGGTCAGACCGAGTATTACAGATTTTCAGGTAAGGACGTTCTGGAGCCCAGGAGGCAAGTTGGATGGTAGGAACGTATGGAGAGTATTTTGCTGTGATATTTTGTTATTTATCTAAGACTGCTATTATAACTGTCCAGTGATTCTAAAATGTTGTGACTCTGATGTATAATAATGCAATTGACAGATACAGTATTCTTTTGTAAACTGTTATTATTTGATATTATATTTTGATTCGCTGCGAACGTGAGAATCTATGTTGTGTCTCTGTTTCTTTTTCTTCTATCTCTTTTTTTTTCTAACTATCTGGAATTTTCGGGATCGAAAATTCCGGGCTGTTACATGCATACCTCGCAAGGCTATGAGAAGATACTCCATAGGTACGACACAAATAGAAACTCGTAGTAAAGCTCGATATGGTAGGTGACACAGCACACAAGGCAATGCCAGGGTAGATATACCAATTACGCACACGGACTGATGGAAACGCATAGTAGCCACTACCGCTCCACCTCTAACAACACTCCCAAATCGAGGGTGCGCACCAAATCAATCACAAGTAATAGAATGGTATCGAAGAAGTGTGTTCGATAAGAGGTGCTACCTCATTGGTCCGAGATCGCTCCTGTTTTAGCCACCTTATGCCAACTCATGGGAGTTGGGTCCACGTATATACCTTAGTATCGTCGCCACCATCCTACTTCATTCTGGAAACTCCACCGCGTACACAGTTGTTAAAGTGGTTTTCGGTATCGATAGAGAGTATGTCCATATCCGATCCCGGTCTCTTTAACAACCAATCGTTATTATAACCCGTGGTTATAATTTTAAAATAATATTTTATACTTCAAAATAGAATATCATTTCAAATCCAAATCTTTATCAAAATAAAGATTAAATCAATTCCAAACCATTTCAATATATTTAAAATATCATATCATTCCAAAACCTCATTTTAAATCATTTTAATATATCAAAATATCATATCCTTTTAAAACTTCATTTCAAATCATTTTAATATATCAAAATAATATCATATCCTTTCAAAACTTCATTTCAAATCATTTTAATATATCAAAATATCATATCCTTTCAAAACTTCATTTCAAATCATTATTTGAGTTCAAATCCAAATATTCAACTTTAAATACCTTTTTAAATTCAAAGATATCATTCATTTATTATCATTTCAAGTCACCCTCTTAAATAATTTATATTTCAATCAAAATAATTCATTTAAACCATTTAAAAGTGTAATTATTATAATTTCAAATCAAGTATTCGATTTCTAAAGTTTCAACTCAATTCAATCATTTATTTCAATTAAATTTCCATAAACCATTTCAAATCTTATAAATTTCAAATATAGATTTAATCACAAAATAACTATTCAAATTATAAAATAAATTCCAAAGCTTTAATATCCTATATTTCAAAAGTCCAATATCTTTTAAATAGATTCAAATTACAAGTAAACCAAATATTTTCATACTAATATAAACTTCAATTATTCCTTCCAAGATTTAATATCATTTCAAATTCATTTCAAAATATCAAAATATCATTTCAAAACATCATTTATTAAATTTAAATTTAAATACCATTTAATCACATTTCAAAATAGTTGTATTTCCCAAATCAACTATTCCATTTAAATCATTTAAAGTCAATTCATTTTATTTAATAATTAAATATTTAATTTCCAAAATTTAATATTTTTCAAAGATCATTTATTCATTTGAATTTATTAAACAAAGAAAATTCAACTTTCGCAGCACTTAGAAAATGCTACGAAATGTTATGTTTTAAAAAAGTTCATTAACAAAAGACAGCATTTAAATGCTGTAATAGGTTTCTTTTAATTTCAACTAAACTTTGGTTAAATTAAACAACTATAGCACTTACAAAGTGCTATAATAACCTTTAGTTCAAATTAGCCTTTTAGTTCATTTAAAACAACTACAGCATTTTAAAAATGCTGTAATATCTTTTACATTACATTTCAAAAATGCTGTCAAATCAAATTCAGAATTTTATTTACAATTTCACACATAATTAACTTTTAATATAAATCATTTTAACTTATAAAATCATATATTTTCACATTTTAAAAACAATCATTTAAATACCTTTATTTCTATGATTTTATAAAGTCAAATTTCCATACAAAAATCAAATTAAATAACAATTAAATTTTCATTTCTTTAATTAAATTCTTAACTTAACAACTAAGTTTAAATTTCCAAAAATATAACTTATTTCCATTTATTTTACTTAATTAAAATTTCACTTTAAACAAAATTCACAATTTTTCAATTTAAGTTATATTTCCAAATTCAGCTTAAATATTCATTTATTTCATATTTTAATTTATACAAAATCATTAACACTTTTTAAAAATCATTATTACTTAATAAAAATCATTAAATTCATCTTTAAATCAAATTTGCCATATTTTCTTACTTTACATAAATTCCATTTATAAACAAAATCATAAATTCCAAAATTAACTTATATTTCAAATTCTACTTCACCATTTACTTAATTCACTTATATAATTTGTAGAAAATCACAAATATTTTATAGAAATCATTTTAATAAAATTTAAATCAAAATATCATAATATTTACATTTTAAAATTTTCAGAAAAATATATAAACCGCGGGTCTGTATAAAATTTTCTAGCCTAGGTCAAGTGATACGAATGTATATCATTTCAATCCGTAGTTTACAAAGAAAAACCGGGTTCTATCATTTCAAACCCGTAATCCCAAGTTAAATAAAATAAATAAAAACCGTTCAAGCCTATCATTTCAGCCCATAATGATTTTTCCCTATTCTAAAGTCCATTCGGGTATGTATCATTTCAACCCATAGTGAACCTAATCTACAGGGAACTTGCAGTGTGATAAACTGATAAAATGAACAGAATAACATCATATAACAATAACTGATGATATAACAGGTGTAATAGCAGGGGTGAGCATTATATGATCATAATATAACAGTTATAATAGGATGATATAATTTTACAGATTCAAATGGTGTCAGTTTACTAGTTATATAAATGGTGTCAGTTTACTAGTTATATAAGTACACATCGTCTGGTGAGAATTACTCACCTGTATTTGCTGGAGATTACACCCAAAAACACACAACGAAGATCCACAGAAGCACAAGAGCACGATAATGATTTGAGTGTGAGAGAGACAAGGTTAATTGCCTTGAATACATGAGACAAAACCATACAAGTATACATGAATAAACACTTCACATAGATTTAAACAACTTATACATTCAAGCGCAAAACAAATCCAAACCAATTGCACTTGCCTCCATCTAGCATAGGCTCAGCCATGGCTGGAAAATACACGACTAAGGATTTCTCTAAGGTCTGGTTATGGACATATAGGGGGTTGGCCTAGCCTAGAGAAAATGGTGCACTAGTTGGTGAGGCAAGAGGCTAACATATCAAGGCAAAAGCATGGATTTCAAGGCAACTTATGGGCTCGGCCAAGGCATGGAGGGCACAGCCATTTCAGGTGGGGTCAGTAGGGGATGTGCAGAGGTGTGTCAAGTCAGTATTAGGCCAGTGGTGGTGGTGTTTGGTCGGCCTAGCATGATTTGTTGATGGTGCAAAGGTGTGGTGATGTGAAACAACACTAACAAGCAACAACACATGGTTTTTCAAGCAAAGCAAGGCTCGGTCAAGGCACAATGGTCACGGCCAGTACTGTGGGGTCCAAGGTGATGGTGTGGCCGAGAGTCCAGGTGGTGCTGGAGGAGGTGGAGGTGATGTTAGTGGTGGCCATGGGTGTTGGAAGTGGTGGATGTGGAGATGTGCTTGGCTAGGTCATGTAGTTGGAGTTTGTTGGAGTTTTGGAGCATTTTGGTGATGGATCCAATCACAAGGAGGCACAGCTTGGGGTTTGGTCAGAGAAGAGGTGATGGTGGTGGCATTCTCAGGTAGTGGTGGAGGTGGCAGGGGCTGGAGAGGAGGTGGTCGAACCTAGAAGGAAGAAGAACAAGTGCAAATCAACATAAAAAAACAAAAAAGTGAATAAAGAAAAGAAGAAAAAGATTTTACCAACTTTCTTCTCAAGGCTATGGTCGAAATTTTCAGTTTGAGGAATGAGAAAATATGTTTACATGAATGTGAAATGAGGTAGTCGGCTGAAGGAATGAAGAGATATGGCCAATTGAATGAAAAGTAAAGTTGAAATGTGAAAGGTTGGAAACTAAAGAGCCATTGGAAACCAAGAGTCAAACCTTTTCAATTTACCTTTAATTTATTTATATAAGTTTATATTACTGAAAATAATAATAATTTCAGTCACACTTTGGAAAATTTAACAAAATAAAAAAAATATAAATATTTATTAATTATATAAGGTTAAAATAAGAAAATAGCACAAAATTGCAAACTAGTCTAGAAAATTTAGAAATAAAGTCAATACACTTTGGAAAAACTATTTTAATTTAAATATATGTAAAATGAATATAAATAGAGTAAAACACAACAAATAAAAGTGAATGTATAAAATAAATAAATAAATTTTAAATTATATATAATTAAATTAAGAAAATAGCAAATAAAATAGAAACTAGGCTTTAAAATTAGAAAATAAATTCAATAAGCTTTGGAAAAATTATATAATCACTTATTAAAAGACAAAATTATACATAAAATAAAAATATTAACACATATTAGAACAAAATATGTCAAATAAAATATAATTTAAAATAGACAATATTGCTAAATACATCAGTTTACAAACAATATTGAAATATACATAACTTTCACAATTTAACTCCGTTTCCAACGAAACGAAAAGCAGTATTCAAGTTATTTCATCTATTTTCATAATAAAAGATAAAATTTAAGAATTTAAATATTTAAATTTAAAATTTGAAAGTCAAAGTTTGACCAAAAATCCACTTTTCAGTAAAATATTCAAATTATACTAGTTTGAACTATGAATCACTTAATAATCAACATTTATTTTTTTAAAATGAAATGTTTTGAAATAAAAAAAGTTTAAAATAATTTAAAAATAAAATAAGGTCAAATTTAAATAATATACAAAAATCTAGGGTTGTTACAATAGAGGTGACGCCATTTTAGCATGATAACCACAGAAGTGGAATTGGAGCTCAAGGGAAGATAAAGAAACCAGAGTCTATGTACAAAGTGCCAGTGCAAGGGCATCTAGCAAGGGATTGTAGGACGAGCATTGTGAAGATCAAATTCTACAATTGCAACCAATTTGGACACATGAAGTGGGTGTCTAAATGCACCTAAGACTTCTACCCTAGTGGTTCTAGCATATGTAGTTGATGTTATTCCTAGCTCGAGCGTTGCTCCATGAATGGATATGGGAAAGAAGGTCATCATAGAAGGTGTGTTAACTCTTCTCAATTTATATATTCATACTTTGTTTGACACTGGAGGATCACACTAATTTATTTTGAGTAGACTAGCAGATGAGTTTCACATAGAAACTAGTATAGTTATATATCCTGTAGTAGTATCGGACCTTGATAGAGGATCGATTCATTTATCCATGATTTGTAAGGGTTTGAAGTTACATATTTTGGGTATCGAATTTGATTGTGAAGCTTTTGTATTGGGATTCTACGGGTTTGGTTTAATTTTGGGAATAGTAGATGACTATGTATGGAGCAGTGCTTGATTGTGATAGGAAGGTGTTTCGATTAAGTACTTGTAGTGGGCATGTAACAACATGCACTTTAATGAGCTCAAATTTTGACAGGAATTAAAACCCAAGGCCATCAAAGCATAGATTGTTGGATTTGATACCTACAAATAAGCATGAGCATTATCAGAGATTGATAAAAATCTAAACTCACGACGGAAATAATAATATGACATAAATACTAACGATGGCTACTACCTTGAAATTAATGGTATTCTTTGGATATCAAATTTCCACATCAGTATCGAGCATGAGTGAAAAGAAGACTTCTCCAACAATCAATCAAATCCAGCTCCAGCGACATGTTCCTCTAAATCTGTTTTGTGGGTTGTAATGAGGAGGGGATCAGGACAACGTTCTAGTGACTGGAAAATCTATAGTGTCCATAACATAAATTTATATTGATTAATTTCAATTTAACTATTATGTCTACTAATCTAAGGTTAACCAAATTAACCTAATATTGCACACACTACATTCCTACCTAGCATAATTCATCTACCTACCCTTCGTAAGGTACAAAATACTGACGTAAGTCTATCAGCCACTTAATACTTCCAAATATGAAGCGAGCTCCTAGCATTGTCATCGTTGGTCTATTGGTCCTAACTACAAAGACCTTTAACCACTATTTATGGCCTTAATATATAAAATAGCCATACTACCAATGCATCTATCATCATTAAAGTCTTAGTCATGTGAGAGACAGTACCAAGCCACTTAATACCTTATTAATAAGGACAAGGCAGACTCCTGGCCATTTAATACTATATTTTAGGCAGGCCTTTATTATTTAATACCTAACCCAAAGCGGACTCCTCACTGGTACAGTCTAGCTAACATCTCTTGGAATCTCACTGTGTAACACCCCGCGCTTTAATGATAAATAAAATCAATTGAATTAACATAATTGCAAAATAGTGAAAAACATAAATGTCAAATATATGCATTTAAGAATTAAGAGGTTACATAGATATACGCAAGCAATGAGTGTGTGGTTAATTGACGCATCAATCAATTAAAAAGGGAATTAATTAAGAGACATAGAGGCGTCAATTAGTCAGAGAATATGTCATTTTTATAACATTAATTAATTAAGGGACCTCTAATAAAGGGAAATGTATGTGGGGAATTAATTAAATGATAACATACATATATTAATTTATAATTGACACAATCAATTAATTAAGAAATTAATTAAAGACATTAAGTAAGCATCAATTAATAAAAGAGGGAAACTTATATGTTAATTAATTGGGTAATGAATTGGCGGTTTCAATATATACAACTAATAAATGCATGATTGAGTGACGCATAAGAATTAATTTGGATATCGATTAAAATGGGAAAACGTGTCAATTAATTAATTGGCAATTAGTTGAGCGTTTTAAAAAAGGTGTCAATTAATCAAAGAATATGCCCTTCTTACAATAGCTAATCATGTAAATTAATTATTCAGAAGAAAACGCAATTGTAGGATTATTTGTTTCCAAGTTAAAAAGAAAAAAAAGAATTGGAATGCGTATAAAAATCAAATGGAGTAATTAAGTTTATGATGAAGGTAAGTTAATAAGAATAAATTAAAAAAGTATCACTTTTATATACAACCAATTAATAAAGGTATTAATTGACGTGTTCAAATAGATAAGAAATTATAACATATAAGAATCAATTAATATTGGATATGCATATATATATATATATGTATATGTATATGTATATATATGTATGTATGATCTAATTAATTGGATAATTAATGGGAGAATCTTATTTAGAAGGAAACGCGAATTAATAGGATGGTATAACAAAGGAATAAATGAATAACATTGGAGAATTATACGTTATAAGCTAACGTAAACAAATCAATAAATGATGGTGAGGATTGTTTTTAGAGTTAATCGGATGTTTCATAGTTGTTCACTACACCTATAAATTGAACGTAACTTAACCCTAGCCACACTATTTTCTCTGAATCAGCTGTTGTCATTTACAGCAAACTCCTCTTCTCTTCTCCCTCTTCCTTTCTTCTCCGTCAATCAAATCTTTCCCCCAAACAAAAAATAATAATATTAAGCAAGGAAATACATACAAGCAAATCAGAGAATTGCGCAAACAAATCAGGAAATTTACAGCGAATTAAAAAGGGGGAAAAGCAGAGAAAAGCGTAGCAATTTAAAATGGATAGAGATTGAAGCTAAGGACGACATGTGAGTGGATTTACTTATATATCTTTTAAGTTTAATATATATTATTGTTAAATTCCCGTTTAGATAAATTTTTTCAATAATTAATCCTATTAATTAAGTTATGTTGAACTATAAGGAATTTACAGTTTATTTACAGTATTAGTATTTATTTACATCTGTTTCTACGTTTTGGATTTCTATGCAAGCGTCATTCTTCTTCTATTTTCTCCTCTTTCTTTGCGTATGGATTAGAATAGATTAAAAGTGAATATGGATTAAATAATTAAGAATAGTGAAATGAAGGAAATAAGATGTAAAATAATAAAAGTTTGAGGAATGGAATTACTATAATAAATTACGTTAAAATGAGAAAAGTTAATTAATCTAATAACTGGATTTGGGAGTAACTAAAAGGTTAATTGGTTGGTTTAGAAATAGGATACATTTCTATAATTTAATATTTAAAAGAAAACAATGAACGTAATTGCTAGAATAAAAGAAAGAAAAAGAGAATTAGTGTAAAATAGAGAAACCACTGTATTTTACACTATTCCAAAATAGTAAAAGAAATATCTAGCAGTTACGGATTATTGTTTATAGTATTATACAATATTAAAATATGGAAATGGATTTTTAAATATAGTTTTCATAACCAACCAAATAAAATAGAATTACTTCCTAGAATAGAAGATAATAAAGCAAAGTACAACATGAATCAAATAAATTATTAGATAAGAACTTGAAGCTGTAAACGATAATGAACCTAGGTCTACATTCACTGCGCAGACTATTTAAGAAGATAGTTATTATGATAAGTGAATTATATAAAATAACAGAATAAAAGAATATTCTATATCATAATAAAAGAAGGCAGATTAGAATAGAAAATAAATGCTGGAATTATGTATGGACTATAAAAGAAGAGAAAATGACAATTACAGGTAGAATTATAACATAGGTTATAATTAAGTAATAAGAATGAAAAAGCTTATTTTGAGACTTTGAATAAATTAATGAGCAATAATAATGGTAGAAGCTTATTTAAATAATTTATATTAAGTCAATAAGCAAATAAATCAGGAATGATAAAAGAGGCTTATTTTAATGAACTTAAGATTTATATTAAGTTAAATAAGTAAGATAATGAATGTGGCTCATACCAACAGCATTCCCTATTAAGTAAATGGAAATCTCACAATAGATAGAGGTGAGACGAGGGCAAGAATATGCAAATTAGGGTAAATAAGTAGCCAACAGAATAAGAAAGTAAACTAAACGCAAATTAAAAGATTTGACTTGGGGTCTAATAAAAGAATTGAGATGCGTTTGGAGCAGCCCAAAGAATGAAGCGTCTAACGAAGCAGTTCATCATGGATTTCAGAAATGGAGAAGCATGTCCAACTTAGTATTTTTGGGCTTCCAGAAAGTACAAGACTTCAATGGGACGTGAGGATACTCTAGGATGGCCCTCTGGGTAGGCCTAACGAAGCTGCACCCCCGGAGGCAGGTCTGTAGGTGTTCCATGAAGAGAGTATGCATTGACTGCATTTGCATTGTAGGCCTAACAAAGCAGACCTCTATAGGCAGTCAGAAGGGCTTGGTGTTCGGAGTAGGGTATTCGTATGTCTAGTATTTGCAAGTAAGTTTAAGGATAGTCGCATGCGGATATCGGCCAGCATCAAGACCAAGTGCGATTTCGGGAAAGACTAGAGTTAAACCAACAGGCCAATGAGTCTTTCACTATTGAGACATTGGATGGGGCGCCATGGCCATTTGGATGTTAGATTGTTTGCAATAGGGCACGGCCACTTAACTTTTTAGAAGTCTTTCGGTTAGTTGAGGGGTGGCTGCGTGGGGCCATAGCCACGATGAAAAAGAGACAGACCAACTAGAATATATGTATTGTAGGCCCAACGAAGCAGTCCTTTACAGATATAGAAAATCCCCGACTGAATTTCGTACAAGGTAGACCTTGTTGGCGGGATTCATATAGTAGACAGAACGATTACGTAGTCCTCAATGTACGCACTGGGTGGTACATTGTGGATGTCCAAACACTGGCATAGACTAGTGCGGACGCAATTTACGTTTTCATAGTAAGTAGTGGAGCATCTGTATTGTGGCTTTACGAAGCAGTCCTATACGGATGTAGTTACGAAACGCTCACGGAGCAAGACAATGGAGCCCTTTTCGAGGAGAATACGGAAGGTACTATGGGTAGTACCTAGGACCAATATGGTCATTGGGCATATAGCTATATATATATATATATCAATTATTAGGTTTTAATCTACTAAGGAGTAGATGGGTACGATTCATGCACCGAGGCGAGAGTATTGTAAACCTAATGAACCTAATATAAAAGTAAATGGAAACAAAACGATATATGTAGAATTAAGCTTAGAAGTGTATAATTTATCCATTCACCAGAACTTTAGTTCTGACCCCCTCCTCATAACATCCTACAGGTTAGGTAGATGGTAGAGACTTCTCAGCTTTATAACACTTGCTTAGAAAGTGTTATTACATGGGTGAGTATTTACTTACTATTATATTTTAAGTCAATTCCGCTGTGAGATAATTAATTGAGCTCCGATATATTTATCTTTGCCTATTTGCAGGATACCAGATACCCAACTCGGGCTTCAG
Organism: Allium fistulosum; assembly: GCA_030737815.1. Classification (NCBI taxonomy): domain Eukaryota; kingdom Viridiplantae; phylum Streptophyta; class Magnoliopsida; order Asparagales; family Amaryllidaceae; genus Allium; species Allium fistulosum. Next base: position 644,323,209 of record CM060901.1, read on the forward strand.
TGGGCTTGGGTTTTAGCATTTTTGTGAAAAATCCAGACCATTGGAATTTGGGTTGTTACATTTGGTATCAGAGCCTAGGTTTAGGATCCCTAGGTAGATAGTGAGTGAACGTATTTGTATTTTTGAATAAAATATAAATATATTATGTACTAAAATCCAAATAGTCCCCAATTATAGATTTTAACATATGGAAAGTTTTTAGAAGTATATTTGTGCTTAGTTTGCTAGTTGGGTTTGGGATGACCCAAGTATGTTGAGCCATATGTTATTACCGATTTATAGCATACAAATAAGCCATGTTTTGAGAGAAAATTTGTATCCATATGTTATAGGAAGTAGGGAAGTCCCCTAGGGATAGCGGGCAGAGTGTTTTTATTTTGGAAGGAATAAGAGGTTTTAGTAAAAAGAAAATCCACTTTATGTCTAACCCAATAAAATGAAACTTTTGAATTGAAAAGTTGAAAAATATAATTGTTAATATATTTGAGGAAGTAAATATTGGGTTTTTGAAAAAAATATAAGTGGTAAGAAATTTAAATTGGTTTTTATAGGATGTAAATTTTGTTAAAAGTAAAATTCTTTTTGAAGAATTATAGAGCATGTATAGCTCGCTAGTTTCTTTGTAGGTAAACAAAGATTTTAAATATAAAAACCTAGAGTGAGTTAAGTATCGGAAACGTAGGTTACAACATTTATTGTTGTAATAAATGTTTTCAGCAAAAATAAAGGAAGCATAGACTTTGACACTATTATTATAGTAAGTGACTCCTAAAGTAAATGTTTTTACATTGCATACGGAATTTATTAATAGTTATTTTAATTAAATCCATATATTGGTATTTTTGGGTTGTAGTAACGGCGTTTTACGCAACATCTGTTTTGACCCAAATAAGTTTTGGAGATAATCTCTAAAGTGGTTTGTATGTACACTTATTATTTAAATAAGTATATGAAAATATTTTCTAGTTATAAAGAAGTTTTAAAAATGAGTTCTTTTGAAAAATAATGTACGATAAATTAATGAATTTAGTAGGAAATATCTTATGTAAGTAAATATAGAGTAAACATACCTTAATCTATTGGAATGAAATGAAGATATAATTTTCTATGAGTCACAAATAAAGATGTTTTGTGCAAGCTATAAGGAATACGAGAAAGAGATGTACAAGGTATGGAAAGCACCATATTTTGTACAACCTATTTTGATAAAATATAAAATAAATTCCTTATAATTTCACATAAACATGAAATCCTTCTTTAAAGGATTCATAGAAGGTTTTAGCGTTAATGGTTTCTTATAAGAGAAAGTAATTCCAATATATTAAGTATTAAAACCATTAAGTGGAGTAAGTTAGTAACTCCTTCAAGGTTAAGTAATTGAAAGAGTAGGAAAGTTAAGAGGATTTTGATAAAATGATTGTTCTTATTTACTCTAGTTTTAGTAAATTTGAAAATCTATGTGGTGACCCTCACTCTAAAACACATAGATTTTTTTTTTACATTCAAGAGGAATTCACCACTAAACCCCAATTCTTTTATATTTGAATTTTTATATAGTTTCCAAATATTTTTCCCAAGACCCTGGACTTACCAATATAATCATATCAGTGTACAAACAAATTAAGACAATCATATATTTGATGATATATAATTGTTTATTTTTTTTTAAAAAATCAAACAGAAATCAAAATACCATGCTAGTTATTGACATAACCATTTATTTCCTTTCTAAATCTTGTTCTACTGCCAGAGGTATATTTTTAGCAAATTGTAACACTTATACTTTTATTTGACTATATATATATATATTAATCTACCTAAATAATTCTATTAACACTTAAAATAGTATTCCCTTGATCTCATGATAGTTATCAAGTATATGCATGAAATTACTTACAAATTTTTACTAGCAGGCATGGATATTGGACTTAATTTCCATTTATCATTTCAGGTTGATCAGATGAGGATTTTTAGCATTTTAAATTTAATATGATGCAGACTACATACTTGGTGATTTGTGGGATATGCTTGGTGTTATCCAAGGGCTGCTTGGTGTTTTCTTTGATTTGTCCCGGAAGCACTTTACACTTCACTGATTGAAATGAAGAGGTTCCAGGCTCCAAGGGTTTGACCCATGGCCATCTAGACCATCCATAGTCCCTCTTTTACCACTTGCAAACCCATATCCCTCATTTTAACAAGCTTCTACAAATTCCTACTCCTAATCCCCAGCATGTTTATGTCTAGTTTTTTTTTGAAATGCATTCTTATATGTATTCATTCAATTATTCAAAATTCAGTATCTTCCAAGTCTACTGCTCTTATAGTGCTATTTGAAATTTAAATATTCAAATACATACAAACTTCCAGAATTCATGCACATGCCAGTATCATTTACCTGCCATGCACAAATTCATTTCACTTGAATATTCTACTAAAATCTTGAGAGTTCATTTCAAAAATCAATCCCCTTAGCTGTTTAATTTCCATAAGGCAAAATATAGGCAATAAAAATCAGTGATCAAATATATATGCACATATCATATGTATATGATATGTCTTTCTCCTTATTTTCTCCAAACCAGACATTCATAAAATAAATTAGTAGTTAACCAAACATCATCAATGATCACTCACAACAGGTTATGCTTAAGTACATATTTTCAACCCCAAATACTTAGAAAGTTTCCTATAAGTAACTTCAATTACAGAAAATAGAATTTGTCTAGTAATTTCATTACAATGCAACTGCAAATTTTAAAACAAGTCTCTCTTATTTATACTAGCAGCCAATGCCTTATTTACTCATCAAGCCAACTTCAATTTCCTGCAAGCAAATCATTTAGCTGCCCCAAAGAATTTTTGAGACACCCAGATGATTGCAAGGGCAACCAAAAGGGTCGGTTTACACTGGTATGAGCATTTATCAATTTTGTATACTTACACATAATTTTAGTAATCTTGCAGTGCCCTCCTAGTTTAACAGGTTTATACTTAGCATGATTTGGTTCATACAAAGAGATACAAAATCACATTCAACAAATTAAACAATACACAGCAAATAGTTAAAATAATCATGTGCACAATGCTAGATTCATTCTCTTCAAATCTAGATAAGTATACTCAGGTTTTATACTCCAAATATTCACCCAGCAGCTAACCAGAACATCACATAAATCCTAGTTAGCTTAACTCCCTGTCTAGATATTCATAACCCAGATTTTATAAATCCCAATCCCATTCCTTATTTAATTTATGGTTTACATCTCCTTGTCCAATGAACACTATATATGCATTGTGAAGGAAACTCCCAGGTTGTTTAAATTATTCCAACACACAAAGGCCTCAGGGTGCAGTTGCACCATGCATATACTTGCTCCCACCTGAAGCAAGCAGATCACTGACTATCTCCCAAGTGACCAATCTAGTTTTTCTTTCATTCATATTTCAGAGAGATATGACTACTTGTATATTTTCTGGTTTAACCCCCATGTTCCCCCATTTAACCTATATCCAAGTTTAATGATGATGAGATGGAACAAAAATACTCAAATCATGTTAACTCTAAATGCCCACTTACAGATTAATGCTCCAAACAAAATGCACAAACAACATCCATATCATCCATATCAAATCATTTCATAGATTTAAATGACTCATAATATATTAGGCTACCTGCAATAGGACTTAATGCCATTGCATACAAAGGATAAATACTCACTTAAGGTTTTTTTTTCCTTTTACTGCCTTAATCCTTTGAACAGCAAATCCCCCAAAGCCTCAAGCTGGTGTTTCTCCTAATTTATTCTTTTATTTTTGTTTTGATCCCAAGAGAATGATGGATTTGGCTATGTGCAGTTATTTATAAATCCATTCTAAGGTTTAAGAAAATGGGTAATTCCCCTGTTACCCTTAGATGTTTATGTACACATCATATTCCTGTGTGATCATAAATTGGAAATGCACACATTTAGGTTACTTTAATTAGCTATTTCGGGGATCATGCATTTTTAAACACTCAATACTATTTTCATGACTCTTTTCTACTCAAGCAATAAGCATGTGACCCTCAGTTTATTATTTCTTTTTACAAGTTTAAGGAAATCTGAAAATCTCCTTTGTATTTTTTTTTCTACATATCAGTTATTTCCCTTCAATCATGCATACTATCATACCTTATTATGTAATGTAAAATCATTTACCCAAATTATTTGCTTGGAATAAATATGGTATGGAAATTTTTATTTGATTCTATATATGTGTATGTATGTATATATATATATATATATTTCTGCCTCTTTGTCAAATCATTAACTCCTTCCATATTTAAATAAAAATCACATATATTATGCTAATTATTTTTGGCATAATTATAAGACATATAAACCTTTTTATTAAACTTCATTTTATTTTATTTTAGGGGCATTACGTACTCTCCCCCTTAAAGGAATTATGTCCCCATAATTTCACCTAATTTCTCCAATTAAAAGCACTAATCTATAGTCTGTTTTAACTCCATAACCCCATACCCATATTTTATGAAAACAAACAATATATAAATATATTTAGAAAAATCATCTTAGGCTGCTTAAACATACCTCTCCATCAGTAAACAAATTGGGGTATTTACCCCTCATTTTATCTTCAACCTCCCATGTACAATCATTAGTGTCCAAGCTCCATTGGATTTTTACCAGTTTGATCACCTTGTTCCTCAACTTTTTCTCTTCCTTGGCAACTATCCCTACTGGTTCATTTGTATAAACCAAATTCTTCTGGACTTGAACTTGAGTAGGTGACTCCAGAATTGCTCCTTCATCATGCACCCATTTTCTCAATTGAGAAACATGAAATACAGGATGCACACCACTCAACTCCTCAGGTAACTTAAGTCTGTAGGCCATAGCACCAATTCTCTGCATAATTTCATATGGTCCTACAAATCTTGGTGATAGCTTACCAGATTTTCCAAACCTGAACACTTTCTTCATTGGTGATACTTTCAGAAAAACATGCTCTCCTACTTCAAACTCCATTGGCTTTCTCTTTCTATTTGCATAAGACTTTTGTCTTGATTGTGCTGCCTTCATTCTATGCCTAACCAATTCAATCATGTTGGTGGTTTCTTTAACATGATCTGGCCCCAATATTACACTCTCTCCTGCTTCCAACCAACAGGCAGGAGACATGCAGGGTCTCCCATACAAGGCTTCAAAGGGAGCCATTCCTATGGTTGATTGATAGCTATTGTTGTAAGTGAATTCTGCCAAATGAATATAATCCTCCCAATTACCCCCAAAATCAAGCACACATGCTCTAAGCAAATCTTCTAATATTTTATTCACTATTTCTGTTTGCCCATCACTTTGAGGATGGTAGGCAGTGCTTAAACAAAGTTGTGTTCCCATTTCTTCTTGGAAGCTTTCCCAAAATCTTGAGGTGAACAAAGTGTCTCTATCACTTACAATGGTCTTGGGTATACCATGTAGCCTCACCACTTCCTTAATAAATAATTGTGCAAGCTTAGATGCATTTCTATCTGACCTGACAGGGACAAAGTGAGCTGATTTGGTTAGTCTATCAACAATTACCCATATACTATCATTGCCTTTCTTAGTTCTAGGCAAACCATCTACAAAATCCATGGAAATACTTTCCCATTTCCACTGAGGTACCTCCAAAGGTTGCAACATGCCAGAAGGCTTTTGGTGGTCTGCTTTAATTTGTTGACATGTGGAACACTTTGCCACATATCTTGCCACTGCTTGCTTCATTCCTGGCCACCAGTAGCTTCTTTTTAAATCATGATACATTTTAGTACCACCAGGGTGTATGGTGTACCTGGTCTTGTGATGCTCATTCATGATTTCTTCCTTCAACTCTGCAATGTTTGGTACACAAAGCTTATCATTTTTCCTCAAATAACCTTGGGAATCTATTTTAAAATTCTCCGACTCAATGTTATTTAATAACATTTATTTCTTCTCCTTTAGACTTTGATCTTGATCTTGCATGCTACCAACTTTCTCCACCAGATTAGACTTCACTGTGATTATTCCCAGTGTACCATACTCCACCATATCACCATGTTCTTTAAAATTCACTGCATCCTTGCTATATATATCTGCCTCCCCAAGCACTGCAAGGTTTTTAAACTCATCAATCATCAAACTGGCTAATCTAACATGATTTCTGCTCAAAGCATCTACGACTCTATTAGCTTTTCCAGGAGTGTACAAAATATCTAAATCATATGCAGCTAGAAACTCCAACCACCTTGCTTGCCTCATATTTAAATCTTTTTGAGAAAATAAATATTTCAATGCTTGATGATCTGTGAATAATTCAAATTTTGCCCCAAGCAAATAATGCCTCCATAGTTTTAGTGCAAACACTATTGCAGCTAATTCTAGATCATGAGTTGCATATTTGGTTTCATTAGGTTTAAGCTGTCTTGATGCATATGCCACTACCTTGCCATGTTGCATGAGCACTGCACCTAACCCAGACCCACTAGCATCAGTGTATACAATCATTCCTTCATTTGCTTCTGGGATTTGTAGGACAGGAGCTTCCACCAATGCTTGCTTCAATTTCTCAAAATCTTGTTCACACTGCTCAGTCCACACATATGGTTGGTTCTTCTTGGTTAGTTTGGTCATTGGTGCGGCTATTCTTGAAAAATCCTTGATGAACCTCCTATAATACCCTGCCAAACCTAAGAATGACCTCACCTCAGTCACTGTTTTGGGTCTACTCCATGATTGAACTGCAATGACCTTGCTTGGATCTACACTTACTCCCTGCTGTGACACTATGTGTCCTAAGAATTTTACTTCATGTTGCCAAAATGTACACTTTGAATACTTGGCTTTTAATTCATGTTCTCTAAGTCTGGATAATACTAAATGTAGGTGCATGGCATGATCATTTTCTGTCTTTGAATAAATTAATATGTCATCTATAAATACCAAGACAAACTTATCCAAAAAGTCTCTAAAAATTCTATTCATCAAGTCTACAAAATAGGAGGGAGCATTGGTCAAGCCAAATGGCATTACTAGAAATTCATAAAGGCCATACCTTGTATTGAAGGCTGTGTACTCAATGCTTTCCTCTGCAACTTTCATTTGGTGAAATCCAGAGGCTAAGTCTAGCCTTGAAAATATTTTAGCTCCATGCAATTGATCAAATAGATCATCTATTCTAGGCAGTGGGTACTTATTTTTAATAGTTACCTTGTTTAAATCCCTGTAGTCCACACATAACCTCATTGTTCCATCATGTTTCTTGACAAAAAGCACTGGGGAACCCCAACTGGAACTACTTGATCTTATGAATCCTTTCTCTTCTAATTCTTCTAATTGATGTTTTAATTCTACCAACTCTTTTGGACCCATTCTATAAGGCTTCTTAATGATTGGATTTGTTCCTGGGATCAATTTTATTCTAAATTCAACTGGTCTGTTTTGAGGAATTCCCTTCACTTCTCCAAACACATCTATATATTCCTTGACTACTGGGATTTCCTCTATTTTTAATTCCTTTTGAACTTCATTAATACTCCAGATTTTATTAAAACATGTATTCTTTGCTATTTCACTTAAGATGGTAATTCTTTTGCCTTCATTTATTTCTAAAGAAATAGTAAGGTTTTCTAAATTTAAAATTGCTTTATTTCTCATTAACCAATCTACCCCCAAAATAATCCCAATACCAGGATAATTTAAGGTATATAAGTCTGAATTAAATTCATAACCCCCTATAATTAATTTCAGACCCATACACTTCATCCCCAACATACAATGACTCCCTATGGGACTGTGTACAACCAAGGGCTGATCAATAGAAACACATGCAAGTGTTAACTTCTTTACAATTTCCAAAGATATTAGTGAATGTGAGGCACCAGTGTCATATATTACTGATATTGGTTGGGTATGAATAAAAATTATACCTTCAAGTTGCCCAACATTCCCAGTGTTACTTGCTGCCAAAGCTCCTACCCTTGCTGTTCCCCTATTGGTTTCTAGGCAATCCTTCTTGAGATGACCCATCTTTCTACAATTATAGCAGCCTCCTCTGGGTATCTTGGGGTCAGGGCATTGGTTACTATAATGTCCAGCTTTTCCATAATTAAAACAATGAGTGAATTTCTTGCTTTCAGGTGCTGTTGCTCCTTCCCCTTTCTTAGCTCCTTTACTTGCATTTCTCTTGTCATAAGGTTGCACTTTGTTCTGACCACCCTTCTTCTTATTAAGCTTCATATTCCTGAATTTCTCTCTTGCAGTGTCATGTTGCTCAAATGAGAGAGTTAGATCAATTACTTGATCAAAGGTTTTGTCCTTGTATGGCAACATTGCCCTTGACAGACTAGGGTTCAAGCCTTGAATGTACCTTGCATTCTTTGCTTCTGCATTCCCTATTAACACCATTCCATATTTGGATAATGCTTCAAACTTCTGAGTGTATTCATTCACACTCATGCTTCCTTGCCTTAATCTAATAAAGTCTTCAAGCAGTGTGGCCTTGGCAGATGCTGGGACAAATATGGCCTCAAGCATGTCCTTGAAATTATTCCAAGTGATGGTATTCTCTTGTCTTCCTGCTGTCACAACTTCCCACCAATCCAGTGCAGCCCCCTTCAATTTCCTTGAAGCTATCTGTCTCTTCCTTTGGTCATTGATTTGCATATCTGTGAAGACCCTCTCCATAGTTTTTATCCAAGTTTGAACACCTATAGCTCCTTCAGTACCTTCAAAATCCTTTCCTCCCAAAGTGGTACATGTCTTAAGTAGTTTGGAGAGTTCCTCATGAGGATTGTCTTGCCTTGGTGCCATTCCATCCCTTAAAGCTCTCACAAAATCCTCCATGCTCATCACAGGTGGCTCACGTGATAATCCTGCACCTGTGTGATGCCTTGGTCCTACCATAATGCTATAAATATGATTGTTATGTTAGTTTATTTACCCCTATCAGTTTTTAGTGTCTTTACTTGGTTCATTTTTATTTCTGTGCACACTGTGCATGTGTCACATGTACACACATATATTTCTTGACATAAAACAAAAACATTCAACACCAATAATTCAAACAATGCATTCAAACATCCATATACATACAACAACATTTACTATGTTATTTAAAACATAGCTCTGATACCAACTGTGGTGACCCTCACTCTAAAACACATAGATTTATTTTTTTTACATTCAAGAGGAATTCACCACTAAACCCCAATTCTTTTATATTTGAATTTTTATATAGTTTCCTAATATTTTTCCCAAGACCCTGGACTTACCAATATAATCATATCAGTGTACAAACAAATTAAGACAATCATATATTTGATGATATATAATTGTTTTTTTTAAATCAAACAGAAATCAAAATACCATGCTAGTTATTGACATAGCCATTTATTTCCTTTCTAAATCTTGTTCTACTACCAGAGGTATATTTTTAGCAAATTGTAACACTTATACTTTTATTTGACTATATATATATATATTAATCTGCCTAAATAATTCTATTAACACTTAAAATAGTATTTCCTTGATCTCATTATAGTTATCAAGTATATGCATGAAATTACATACAAATTTTTACTAGCAGGCATGGATATTGGACTTAATTTCCATTTATCATTTCAGGTTGATCAGATGAGGATTTTTAGCATTTTTAAATTTAATATGATGCAGACTACATACTTGGTGATTTGTGGGATATGCTTGGTGTTATCCAAGGGCTGCTTGGTGTTTTCTTTGATTTGTCCCGGAAGCACTTTACACTTCACTGATTGAAATGAAGAGGTTCCAGGCTCCAAGGGTTTGACCCATGGCCATCTAGACCAGCCATAGTCCCTCTTTTACCACTTGCAAACCCATATCCCTCATTTTAACTAGCTTCTACAAATTCCTACTCCTAATCCCCACCAGGTTTATGTCTAGTTTTTTTTTGAAATGCATTCTTATATGTATTCATTCAATTATTCAAAATTCAGTATCTTCCAAGTCTACTGCTCTCATAGTGCTATTTGAAATTTAAATATTCAAATACATACAAACTTCCAGAATTCATGCACATGCCAGTATCATTTACCTGACATGCACAAATTCATTTCACTTGAATATTCTACTAAAATCTTGAGAGTTCATTTCAAAAATCAATCCCCTTAGCTGTTTAATTTCCATAAGGCAAAATATAGGCAATAAAAATCAGTGATCAAATATATATGCACATATCATATGTATATGATATGTCTTTCTCCTTATTTTCTCCAAACCAGACATTCATAAAATAAATTAGTAGTTAACCAAACATCATCAATGATCACTCACAACAGGTTTTGCTTAAGTACATATTTTCAACCCCAAATACTTAGAAAGTTTCCTACAAGTAACTTCAATTACAGAAAATAGAATTTGTCTAGTAATTTCATTACAATGCAACTGCAAATTTTAAAACAAGTCTCTCTTATTTATACTAGCAGCCAATGCCTTCTTTACTCATCAAGCCAACTTCAATTTCCTGCAAGCAAATCATTTAGCTGCCCCAAAGAATTTTTGAGACACCTAGATGATTGCAAGGGCAACCAAAAGGGTCAGTTTACACTGGTATGAGCATTTATCAATTTTGTATACTTACACATAATTTTAGTAATCTTGCAGTGCCCTCCTAGTTTAACAGGTTTATACTTAGCATGATTTGGTTCATACAAAGAGATACAAAATCACATTCAACAAATTAAACAATACACAGCAAACAGTTAAAATAATCATGTGCACAATGCTAGATTCATTCTCTTCAAATCTAGATAAGTATACTCAGGTTTTATACTCCAAATATTCACCCAGCAGCTAACCAGAACATCACATAAATCCTAGTTAGCTTAACTCCCTGTCTAGATATTCATAACCCAGATTTTATAAATCCCAATCCCATTCCTTATTTAATTTATGGTCTACATCTCCTTGTCAAATGAACACTATGTATGCATTGTGAAGGAAACTCCCAGGTTGTTTAAATTATTCCAACACACAAAGGCCTCAGGGTGCAGTTGCACCATGCATATACTTGCTCCCACCTGAAGCAAGCAGATCACTGACTATCTCCCAAGTGACCAATCTAGTTTTTCTTTCATTCATATTTCAGAGAGATATGACTACTTGTATATTTTCTGGTTTAACCCCCATGTTCCCCCATTTAACCTATATCCAAGTTTAATGATGATGAGATGGAACAAAAATACTCAAATCATGTTAACTCTAAATGCCCACTTACAGATTAATGCTCCAAACAAAATGCACAAAGAACATCCATATCATCCATATCAAATCATTTCATAGATTTAAATGACTCATAATATATTAGGCTGCCTGCAATAGGACTTAATGCCATTGCATACAAAGGATAAATACTCACTTAAGGTTTTTTTTCCTTTTACTGCCTTAATCCTTTGAACAGCAAATCCCCCAAAGCCTCAAGCTGGTGTTTCTCCTAATTTATTCTTTTATTTTTGTTTTGATCCCGAGAGAATGATGGATTTGGATATGTGTAGTTATTTATAAATCCATTCTAGGGTTTAAGAAAATGGGTAATTCCCCTGTTACCCTTAGATGTTTATGTACACATCATATTCCTGTGTGATCATAAATTGGAAATGCACACATTTAGGTTACTTTAATTAGCTATTTCGGGGATCATGCATTTTTAAACACTCAATACTATTTTCATGACTCTTTTCTACTCATGCAATAAGCATGTGACCCTCAGTTTATTATTTCTTTTTACAAGTTTAAGGAAATCTGAAAATCTCCTTTGTATTTTTTTTTCTACCTATCTGTTATTTCCCTTCAATCATGCATACTATCATACCTTATTATGTAATGTAAAATCATTTACCCAAATTATTTGCTTGGAATAAATATGGTATGGAAATTTTTATTTGATTCTATATATGTGTATGTATATATATATATATATATATATATATATATATATATATATATTTCTGCCTCTTTGTCAAATCAGTAACTCCTTCCATATTTAAATAAAAATCACATATATTATGCTAATTATTTTTGGCATAATTACAAGACATATAAACCTTTTTATTAAACTTCATTTTATTTTATTTTAGGGTCATTACAATCTATGAAAAAAAAGAAGGATATTTTGAAAAATGTGAGGAAATTTTTTTGAAGTCAAGAAAAAAGAAAAATGTTTTAAGAACAAGCAAGAGATGTTTTAAAAAAATGGTTTGGTGGAAAAGTAAATAAGTTTTTGAAAAGATAAAATTTAGAAGCTTTAATTTTTGAACTAAAATGATAAATACCAAACCAAACTAGAATTTTAAATATGGAATAGATATGAATCATTTCTTAGGTGTAACAGGAAAAGTATAAGGCTATAGCAGTAATTACTCCTAGTAGTAATAATAAAAGTTCCCGTAAGGTGTATAGGACACTAGTGAAAACCTATAAATGTTGCTTCATGTGTGTAGACTATAGAAGAATAGTGAAATGATATTAGTAAGATGATAAGACACATGTGGTTGGGATAGGTAGACCTTAGTTGGGGAAAGATGAAAGCTAAAGAGAGAATTTCCCCAAGCTTAGTTGCCTTTTTAGATAGAGACTACATAGATTGAAACCCTTATCCATTGCAGTAAATGAGACTTAATTATTCCTTTCTGAGCATGGAATAGAAGAGGTGAATAGACCTTATTCGTCATGAGTAATACAGCGTAAGTTGGTAGCAAGTAATAGACGGCAGGAGGAGCATATGAGTTACTTGGATTCCTAGAGTAGGACCTTTCTGTTCAGAGTAGACATGGTCCTAGACCTCTTTGCCCTAGATTATAGCTGTGTTTAGTTGCTGTATTAAAAGAATAGTAAATGCAGATATAAGGTAACTAAAAGAAAAACAGTAAGATCTAAAGAAAGCAACAAAAACGTCAATAGAAATAAATGAGAATTGCAAAAGAAAAATACATCTTTCCCATAAATTAAGCTTGGGAAAAAGTTTGAAAAGAAAATTATTTTTTATGTAAACCGTACTTAGGAAAGAAAATAGAGATTTTATAGGATAGCGGCATAAGTTCCAAGTAAGGAGAGAGAGATACGCAAAAGTAAAATGGAGAAATGTGAAGTTTTTCTGTTTTCTACCTTCTTTTTGACATAAGAAATCGAATTTGGAAAACTAGAATTTTCTAAAATTCGAAAATTAAAAGTTGTGTGGTAGTTTTGGACGTAAAATCTGTTGAACTATGCTCCTATTAGTAGGAGTGCGGGAAAAATTGGATGAAAAATGTTTTGAGTTTTCAAAAGATTGCATTCATATAGAAATTGCAAGTATATTTAGGATGTGTGCATCATGTTTTAAAAGGAATTTCTAAAAGAAAATGCATTCATATAGGAGGTACCGCTTAGAAATTCTTGTACATGCATATATTTTATGATGTATTGCCCTATGCACTATGCATGGATTATAGCAAAATTGGTTGTACACTAAATGGTTGCTAGTGTAGAATGGATGCACGAAGGTTTGCATGATCGAACCCTTATCAAATTTCGAGGATGAAATTTCCTAGGGGGGGGGACAATGTAACACCCCACGCTTTAATAGCAAATAAAATCAATTGAATTAACATAATTGCAAAACAGTGAAAATAGAAATATCAAATATATGTATTTAAAAATTAAGAGGTTGCATAGGTTTATGCAAGCAATGAGTGTGTGATTAATTGACGCATCAATCAATTAAAAGGTGAATTAATTAAGAGACATAGAGGCGTCAATTAGTCTGAAAATATGTTACTTTTATAACATTAATTAATTAAGGGATCTTCTAATAAAGGGAAATGTATGTGCGGAATAAATTAAATGATAACATACATATATTAATTTATAATTGATGCAACCAATTAATTAAAGACATTAAGTAAGCGTCAACTAATAAAAGAGGGAAATTTATATGTCAATTAATTGGGTAATGAATTGGTGGTTTAAATATATACAACTAATAAATGCATGATTGAGTGACGCATAAGAATTAATTTGGATATCGATTAAAATGGGAAAACGTGTCAATTAAATAATTGGCAATTAGTTGGGCGTTTTAAAAAGGGAGTCAATTAATCAAAGAAAATGCCCTTCTTACAATAGCTAATACTGTATATTAATTATTTAGAAGAAAACGCCAGTTATAGGATTATTTGTTTCCAAGTTATAAAGGAAAAAAAGAATTGGAATGCGTATAAAAATCAAACGGAGTAATTAAATTTATGATGAAGGTAATTTAATAAGAATAAATTAAAAAAGTACCACTTTTATATACAATCAATTAATAAAGGTATTAATTGACGTGTTTAAATAGGTAATAAATTATAACGTATAAGAATCAATTAATATTGGATATACATATATATATATATGATCTAATTAATTGGATAATTAATGGGAGAATCTTATTTAGAAGGAAACGTGAATTAATAGGGTGTTATAACAAAGGAATAAATGGATAACATTGGAGAATTATACGTTATAGCTAATGTAAAAAAATCAATAAATGATGGTGAGGATTGTTTTTAAGGTTAATCGGATGTTTCATAGTTGTTCACTACACCTATAAATTGAACGTAACTTAACCCTAGCCCACACTATTTTCTCTGAATCCGCTGCTGTCATTTACAGGTAACTCCTCTCTCTTCTCCCTCTTCCTTTCTCCTGTGTCAATCAAATCTTTCCCCCAAAGAAAAAAAATTAAGCAAGGAAATACATACAAGCAATTCAAAGAATTGCGCAAACAAATCAGAGAATTTACAGCGAATTAAAAAGGAGGAAAAGCGGAGAAATGCGTAGTAGTTTAAAAGGGATAGAGATTGAAGCTAAGGACGACATGTGAGTGGATATATTTATATATCTTTTAAGTTTAATATATATTATTGTTAAATTCCCGTTTAGATAATTTTTTTCAATAACTAATCCTATTAATTAAGTTATGCTGAACTATAAGGAATTTACAGTTTATTTATAGTATTAGTATTTATTTACATCTGTTTCTACGTTTTGGATTTCTATGCAAGCGTCATTCTTCTTCTATTTTCTCCTATTTCTTTGCGTATGGACTAGAATAGATTAAACGTGAATATGGATTAAATAATTAAGAATAATGAAATGAAGAAAACAAGATGTAAAATAATAAAAGTTTGAGAAATGGAATTACTATAATAAATTACGTTAAAATAAAAAAAGTTAATTAATCTAATAACTGGATTTGGGAGCAACTAAAAGGTTAATTGGTTGGTTTAGAAAATAGGATACATTTCTATAATTTAATATTTAAACGACAACAATGAACGTAATTGCTAGAATAAAAGAAAGAAAAAGAGAATTAGTGTAAAATTGAGAAACCGTTGTATTTTACACTATTCCAAAATAGTAAAAGAAATATCTAGCCGTTGCGGATTATTGTTTATAGTATTATAAAATATTAAAATATGAAAATGGATTTTTAAATATAGTTTTCATAACCAACCAAATAAAATAGAATTACTTCCAAGATTAGAAGATAATAAAGCAAAGTATGACATGAATCAAGTAAATTATTAGATAAGAACTTGAAGCTGTAAACGATAATGAACCTTGGTCTGCATTCACTGCGCAGACTATTTAAGAAGATAGTTATTATGATAAGTGAATTATATAATATAAGAGAATAAAAGAATATTCTATATCATAATAAAAGAAAGCAGATTAGAATAGAAAAGAAATGCTGGAATTATGTACGAATTATAAAAGAAAAGAAAATGACAATTATAGGTAGAATTATAACATAGGTCATAATTAAGTAATAAGAACGAAAAGGCTTATTTTGAGACTTTGAGTAAATTAATGAGCAATAATAATGGTAGAAGCTTATTTAAATAATTTATATTAAGTCAATAAGCAAATAAAGCAGGAATGATAAAAGAGGCTGAATTTAATGAACTTAAGATTTATATTAAGTTAAATAAGCAAGATAATGAATGTGGCTCATACCAACAACATTCCCTATTAAATAAATGGAAATCTCACAATAGATAGAGGTGAGACGAGGGCAAGAATAAGCTAATTAGGGTAAATAAGTAGCCAACAGAATAAGAAAGTAAGCTAAATGCAAATTAAAAGATTAGACTTAGGGTTTAATAAAATAATTGAGATGCGTTTGGAGCTGCCCAAAGGATGAAGCGTCTAACGAAGCAGTTCATCACGGATTTCAGAAATGGAGAAGCATGTCCAACTTAGTAATTTTGGTCTTCAAGGAAGTACGAGACTTCAACGGGACGTGAGTATACTCTAGGATGGCCCTTTGGGTAGGCCTAACGAAGCTACACCCCCAGAGGCAGGTCTGTAGGTGTTCCATGAAGAGAGTATGCCTTGACTGCATTTGCATTGTAGGCCTAACGAAGCATACCTCTTTAGGCAGTCAGAAGGGCTTGGTGTTCGGAGTAGGGTATTCGTATATCCAGTATTTGCAAGTAAGTTTAAGGATAGTCGCATGCGGATATCGACCAGCATCAAGACCAAGAGCGATTTCGGGAAAGACTAGAGTTAAACCAACAGACCAATGATTCTTTCACTATCGAGACATTGGATGGGGGGCACCGCCATTTGGATGTTAGATTGTTTGCAGTAGGGCACGACCACCTAACTCTTTAGAAGTCTTTTGGTTAGTTGAGGGGTGGCTGTGTGGGGCCATAGCCACGATGAAAAAGAGACAAACCAACTAGAATATATGTATTGTAGGCCTAACGAAGCAGTCCTTTACAGATATAGAAAATCCCCGACTGAATTTCGTACAAGGTAGACCTTGTTGGCGGCATTCAGATAGTAGACAGAACGATTGTGTAGTCCTCAATTTATGCACTGGGTGGTACATTGTGGATGTCGAGCAATGGCGTAGACTAGTGCGGACTCGATTTACGTTTTCATAGTAAGTAGTGGAGCATCTGTATTGTAGGCCGTACGAAGCAGTCCTTTACAGATGTAGCCACGGAATGCTCACGGAGCAAGACGTTGGAGCCCTTTTCGAGGAGAATTCGGAAGGTACTATGGGTAGTACCTAGGACCAATATGGTCATTGGGCATATAGCTACATATATATACCAGTTATTAGGTTTTAATCTACTAAGGAGTAGATGGGTACGATTCACGCACTGAGGCGAGAGTATTGTAAACCTAATGAACCTAATATAAAAGTTAATGGAAACAAAACAGTATATGTAGAATTAACCTTAGAAGTGTATAATTTATCCATTCACCAGAACTTTAGTTCTGACCCCCTCCTCATAACATCCTATAGGTTATGTAGATGGCAGAGACTTCTCAGCTTTATGATACTTGCTTAGAAAGTTTTATTATATGGGTGAGTATTTACTTACTATTATATTTTAAGTCAATTCCACTATGAGATAATTAATTGAGCTCTGATATGTTTGTCTTTGCCTATTTGCAGGATACCAGATACCCAACTCGGGCTTCAGTCGGCTTGGGTTTTAGCATTTTTGCGAAAAATCCGGACCACTGGAATTCGGATTGTTACACATTAGGACACTTAATACTTCTTTATAGGAGAGAAGAAGACCTTAGATCAGTCACTAAATACCTCAAACCCCAAGCAGACCCTTCCCGAAATATCCTCTACCTCTCCTAACTAGTAATTTGGACCATTTAATACTATTTAGTTAGGAAAGAGGTAGACCCTCAGATAACCACTTAACACCTCTAATCCCTAAGCAGATCCTATTATTCCTACAATCGTTTCCATAGGAACTTATGATTGGTGATGTCCCACATCAGTAATAAGTGTACATAATTGCCAGTAGCCTCTAAGTGAAGGGAAGACTTCCATTGTGTCACTTTACTATCCTTACATCTCACTCTTATAAGCCCAATTATTCTATGGTTCCTATGGTTAAAGATGTCTCACATCGGTAGGAAGTATATACAACTACCGGTAGCCTCAAAATGAAAGGCAAACTTCTATTGTGTAACTCTACTGATCTCGCATCCCAACCTCCTAAGTCCAATTAATTATTTTAGGCTTTACTAACTTAAGCCATATTATCCTAGGCTTTACTATTACTAAGCTTTATCTTCCTAAAATGGATATTGGCTTAGCTTACAAATCTCCTTTTATTTATTTAGGGCTACATAATTAGTTAGATATTCAATTACCCATAAATCCCCTTTATTTACTAAATGTCAATTTGTCCATGATAAAAGAATATCATCCTATTGGACATTTCCTAAGACATTTACATATATATAGTTACTAATTTCCAATTAGTAACCTTTTATAACTATTCCATAGTTATTTGTCTAATCTTCCATATTTATCAGTCTCGTTAATTAATTTACCCTATCAATTATTTGTGACTCCCAAATTCATTCCACATTTATTACCCATTAATTTGAGTTACTACCTTTCCTTACTTTACATCCTAATTCCTATCCACAAATCAACGTTATTACAACATATAACTAATATCATATGCGATGTTACGCATAAATCGCCATATTTATTAGCGCGTATAAAATGTAAAAATACCTACTTCTACCAAATATATTCTAGTCACAAATTTTTAACTAGAATATTTACTTTCATATTTAATATGCTTAAATTACATTTTCTTAGGAAGATTCTCTGTTATAATTTCCATAAATTAGTTTCAAACAAAAAATCAAGAATAAAATGAAAGATTTGCCTCGTTTGAAATTACAACGAATAATTAATTTCATTTTATTGGAATAGACAATGTAAACTATGGAAAAAAATCTATACTTTACACACCTTTTTATTTGCATATATTCCTTGTTAGATTAAACGTTGCACTTTCTATGCAATTTGGAAACACAAACAAATTTATAAAAATCAAACGGATATACTTCCCATAAATTAAACTATAGAAAATCTCTAATTCAACATAATTAGGATAATAATCAAAACCATACTAATAATCCACAACTCAATTTCAAATCTATAATTTCATATCTAATCAATATTTATATCTATAACTTTTAGGACTGATTTCCAAATCAAGGTGTAGCAATAACTCCTATTAGACCTAAAATAAGAATATATAGGCAATAGTTTTCTATGCTAATTTGAGCCTATAATTCACAAGTATTATTGATTAGGCATAAAAATCAAACGTATGCCAACGGAATAGATTCAAAGTCATAAACAATACATAAATTTCTCACTCACGTTCTAAAAGCATTCCAAATCTCTAGATCTAAAGTAAAACCTTTGATTCAACTTCATTTCCTTCTTATCCTAAGAAATATGTATAAAAAGGGTGCATACATATATTATAACTATAGATCTGATAAGAGATTTGTGTTTAAAGGTAAATGTAAATATATAAATACAAGTGTGTGTGTGTGTATATATATATATATATGTTACCTCGTTATCGCGTAGTGTTGATTTGCTTCTCTTCTTCTCTTATTTAATTTCTATTTTTCTCTAATTTGTATATATACAGATATAAATATTATATTTTGTAATTTATAAAATAGTGGAGAAGAGAAAATGGTAGAGCTTCGCTGCTTCTTTTAGGAAAATATAAGAAGAGAAGAGAGGGTTAGGTCTGAATTTGTAGGCACTGGAATCAACCGCGGCTGTTAGATTTAATTATATAAAACTCGGGCCATTTGGCCAAGGCAAACCCTAGCTGCCACTGCTAATATCGACCGCTCTATGTTGACCTGCTCAATAAAGGGGGTCGACCGGTGGGTCCCGGTATTTAATGTATAAACATTAATTTTTCTAATCTAATTATTTCCATTCCGAATTCGTTTTTCATCCGTAACTTCTTCGTTTGGACTTTGATTGCAAAACTCTAAATATAAAAGTTGCTTAGAATTTCACTGGAAATGTAATGGTGTATGTTTCGTGGTTAAATTCCATCGTTTGCATAAATTTCATTTTTGGAGCCAAATTAACTAATTAAATTACTAACGCCAAATTTACGAGGTGTTACAAGATGCAGCCTTGAGGTATACTGCGATCCCACGAGTTTAGTTATGTTGAGTTGCATATATTCTTTAGACTTGTCACATGATGAGTTAGCCTTAATACAAGTAGTTTGTGACTATCCAAACGTCTTTTCTGAAATTTTTGGTCTCCTTCACTATAGGGAGATCGAATTTTGAATTTTTCTTAAAGAGATGCTAGACCCGTCGCCTTACCCCTTAGGCATATGGCTCCTAGAGAAAGGTGCAAGCTAAATAAGCAAGTAAATGAATTTTGGAGAAGGGCTTTATTCATAGGAGTATTTCGGAGTGGGGAGCACCAATTGTTTTTGCTATTAAAGCAGATGGCTCTTTAAAGCTTTGCATCGATTATCGTGAATTGAATAAGCTAACAAAGAAGAATCATTATCCACTGCCATGGATAGACGATCACTTTAGTCAGTTAGTTGGAACAAAAGTATTCTCTCAGCTTGACCTGGCTATCGGGTTCCATCAGTTGTGTGTAGATGAGGATGGTATTCTGAAAACCACTTTTCGCACACCAGATGGACTTTATAGGTGGTTAGTCATGCTTTCGGATTAACCAATGCACCAACATATTTTGTCGACCTTGTTAGTTAAGACTTTAAAGGGTTGCTAAATAAGTTCATGGTGGTATTTGTTGATGATTGGCTTGTCTATTTGAAAAGCGAGGAAGAGCATGTGTTGCATTTAGGAGAAGTACACAATACTCTCTATAGGCTTAAGCTAAAGGCAAAATTTTCCAAGTGCCACTTTTGGCATTAGAAGGTTTGCTTTCTAGGGCATGTTATTTATGAGTGTGGACTAGCGGTCGATCCTAGTCAAGTTGCTATAATACAGGATTAGCATGTACCAAATAATGCCATGGAGATAAGAAGCTTCTTTGGTTTGGATGACTATTATAGGAATTTCATTAGGGACTTTGCTAAAATTTTCACACTATAGACACGCCTTACGAAGAAAATTTTAGTTTTCTCATGGAACTTTGAATGCAAAGATGCTTTTATTAAGTTGGAGGGTTGTTAACTATGCACCAACTTTAGTACTCCCTGGTGGTACGGAGGCATTCACAATGTATACCAATGCTTTTGGTATAGGACTGGGTGCAGTGTTGATGTAGAGGGTAGAGTTATTTATTATGATAGTTGACAATTAAAGCTAGATGAGAGAAACTATCCAACCCATGATCTTGAGTTGAAAACTATTGTCTTCTCCCTCAAATAATGGAGGCAATATCTTTTATGCAGAGATCTGAGCTATTCATGAATCATAAGTCTCTTAAGTATGTATTCTTTTAAAAAGATTTAAATTTAAAAAAAAGGTGGATGGAGTTCTTGGCATCATATGATTTTAGTACCTTATATACTCCAGGCAAAGACATGTTGTAGCCGATGCCTTGAGTAGAAAGCATGCGATGTTGAGCTCTATGTTTTTGGAATGGAAGCACTTCAGTTCATTTCTACATTTAATTTTCGACCTTCATCGGATATTACACCAGGATTATTGGCAGCTTCAGATGTTCAACCCTCACTTATGCACCCTATTGGTTCAAGTAGAGGCACAATGAGTTATTGGTTATTTTTGAGAAGCTAGACAGAGGAGAGCGTTTATGTCATTTGGACCACTATTCCATTGATTCAAAAAGATGATTATGAAGAGATGGTAGGTTGTATGTCCCTCTTAAAGGAGTTGATAGACATGGTACTAGCAGATTCCCATCGTTCTAGAATGACTATTCATTCCGATGGTGATAAATGTATCGTGATATGAAGAGAGTAATTCACAGGCCTAGTATGAAGTGACATATAGCGGAGTATGTTTTCAAGAATGTGACCTCTCAAAGGGTAAAGGAAAAGCAGAAGAAGCATAATGGACTATTAAAGTCGGATATTTCGTAGTGAATATGGGAGAGTATCTCTATGGACTTTGTTGATGGGCTACCCAAGAGTAAAAGGGGGGAATGGGAGTATTAAGATTATAGTCGATCGACTGACCAGATGCGCTCATTTAATACCAATCAGGAGTATGAGGACAGCTACATCTCTGGCGACCTTATACATGAGAGGGATAGTTTGGTTGCATGGACTTCCTTCTAGCATTTAAGTGATCAAGATCTGCTTTTCACTAGTGAGTTTTGGAGGACTCTTCAGGAGGCTTTGGGCACTAAACTAAATTTGAGTACCGCATATCATCCACATACGGACAGGAAGACCTAGAGGGTGAATAGAGTATTGAAAGATTTTCTACAGATGTGTATCTTAGAATTTGGAGGTTCTGGGGAGGATTACTTACCATTAGTAGAGTTTACATATAACAATAGCTATTAAGAAAGTATTGTGAAGACACCATTTGAGGCGATGTACATGAGACTTTGTAGGTCACCATCTTGTTGGTGAGAGACTACAGATAGAATTATTCTTGGACCAGATATTATAAGGGAGACTTCAAAGAAAATAAACTTGATCTGTAGAAGGATGAAGATTGTCCAGGGTAGGATAAAATCTTACGCTGACAGTAGATGCACAAAGTTGGAGTTCGCACTGGGCGACGGGGTTTTCGTTAAAGTCTTGCTACTTCGACACTTTATGAGGTTTTGTAAATTGGGAAAGTTAGCATCAAAGTTTGTAAGGCATTTTTTTACCATGGCTAGATTAGGGAAATTAGCTTAAGAGATGAACTTCTTGAAAAGTTGGCAGGAGTTCACAATGTTTTCCATGTATCATACTTGTAGAAGTATCTACTTGATTCAGCTTTTATGGTCGAGCTGAGCAAGTTGGAAGAAGTTGAAGTGGAGAGAAAGTAACTTGTTTGTCATGCACCTATCTGTATTATTGGGCATGGGACAAGACGACTCCATAACAAAGTAATTAGGCTTGTTAGAGTTCAGTGGGGAGACGATCTAACTAAGAGTATGTAGGAGCCCAAGGGTAAAATCTGAGTTATCCACCCAGAGCTCTTTTCTGGTACATTTTCATTTAAATTTGTATAATTACTTGTCCATTTAGTATTTAGCTTGGAATATTCCATAGGCAAGAGGGATTAGATGCTAGGCATGGTTATGAATGTGTCATTAGGACATGTTTTAGATGATGGCTGCTAATGGATATATTTAATTAGTTAATATTGCACATATAGTCTGATATGTTTATATTGGCCAAGGACACACATCACATTATCCATTTGATTTTATCATTTATATGCATAATGGTTGTTGCATTTTTTCATATGTATTGAATGGATGCTTGTCCATATAGGATTGAAAGTATATGACATAGCATATATTTTGGATGCATGGCATAAGCACTTGTATTTCAGGAGGTCGACTAGTTTAGGAGACCGCCTAATTTTACCTTACTTATATGTTCACATGCATTCCATACTTATATGTACATGCTACATTAGAAATTTTGAATTTAAAGACAATGTTTACAAGTGGTTGATGGTTGAGTAGATGTTTATAGATATTGGTTGTGTGAGCCAATTGCATTTTTCTGTTCTTAAAGATTTTGGGGATGAAATCCTTTTAGGGGGAGAGAATGTAACACCTTAGTAATTTTAATAATAAATTAAAATATTAATAAGGGTAAAAAATATTATTTTACATAAAAGGATAAACTAGTAAATTGTCACAAACATTGGAATTTGACCTCGGGACTTATTTCATTGCGTGGTCGACCTGGTGGAAGGCAAATTCTTGCCTTGTTTCATCGTGTGTTCGTCGTTTTCTTGCTTCTTTTGTTCCACTTCTAGTTTGATTTTGTGATGTTTTGATCGTTTCTAAAGGCCATGATGTCTATCAATAGACTAGCCAAATTTTGGAGATTTAAAAATTCAAATTTTGAATTATTTTGATTTTATATTGAATTTAAATTCAAATATCAGTTCGAGTGATTTTCCTTGTTTTTATTCGTTTTCGAGCATGGTTTTCTCCGAATCTTTTTGAAATGACTTTTAAAATTAATGGGCATTTCAAAATAATTATTATATAATATTTTAAAGTTATTTCAAGTGTAAAAATATATTTATTCTCTATAATAAGAGAAATGTTCAAATAGGGTTTTCAAATTGATTTCGAAAATCGGTTTTCAAAGCTTGTTTTCCCAAGTAAATTATTTTACATATAAATTACACATTTTTGCACTATTCAAGCGAATGAGAAGGAGAATTAAATGGTTTGGTAAAACACATGGTATGGGACACGTGCGCTTATCTTATCGGTTAATTCTCGACTTGTCCGTTTGATCGTTTTGACCTTTGAGTCGAGTTTATCGATTAGATGAGGTAAACTTTTTACTGCTTTGAGTGTGAAATTTACTAGCGGTTAGTAAACCGTTTAGTGCGAATGTGTGGTATGGGACACATGTTAATATTGTTCGGGTTCCTATCCTAGAGTTTGTGACACATTTGCCATTGCGGCGTGCCAGTACTGGACCTTTGAGTCATTGCCATTGCGACGTTTTCCATTGCGGCGTATTTGTCTTCGAGACATTTTCCATTGCGGCGTTTGCCATTGTGGCATATTTGCCATTGCGGCGTATTTGTCATTGTGACGTTTTACCTTCGGGTAAGATACCTATTTGAGATAACAGTACTTGGCAAGGCTTCGGCCACATGCACGTGCTAAACTTTTGAGATGATTTCTTTGACTATTTTCCCTAGTGTATCGCCCCTTTTCGGAATTGGTCCTTTGACCCATTCGATATACTTGTGGAAATTACCTTTCGAGAATTTGAACTCTTGGGAGTTCTATTTTGAGATTTGAGTTTCTTACACTGGCGTTATTTGAGATTTTCCTTTTGGCGTTATTCCGAGGTTTGCCTATTGGCGTTATTACATGAGATTTGCCTTTTGGCGTTTATTTGGGATTATACTCTCCTATGATAGAGAATTATATTTGATTGCCTTATGGCGTATTTTAAGATAGTGATTTCTTCGAGATTTCTTTGAGTTTGCCGATATGGCGGATTTGGGATTTCTCCTTTTTAGGAGTTCTGTTTTCCCTAAACCACTATTAATGATTTGTGATATGCCGATGATATAAGGCTTGCTATATTTAGCATTTTATGGATTGTCTTATCTCTTTTGAGATTATATGTTGTGTAAGTGATATCATCCCATCACTTGTAGTAGCCATACCATACATATACTCATGCTTAAACTCAGTATTGTTCCTTCTTATTTAAGAAGAACATTACCCTTATCCTTATGCATCTATTACTGCTTATCCTTATAACTGATATGTTTAGCTAGACTGCAGTTAGAAAACATATATAACTTTTTAAATTTGATAAAACGGGTCAAAGTTAACAAAAACTATAACCGATGGCATTTTTGTAATATATTAGTTTCAGGTTAGGTCAGATAACACTAGTTTCGACTATAAATAATACCCTAACTCTCAATCCTTTACACTCTAAACCCTAGTCACCACCTCTCTAGTTCTCTACATACAATTCTTCTCCTTCTTCCTTCTTGGAAACTTCTCAAATCTAAATGTTTACACAAAAAATGGGCAAACACCTCCAAGTCATAGTAGTAGAGCTACGAATATTATTTTCAGTATAGAGCTATTGTTTGACGAATTGTAGTTGCGGATGATTGAGATAGAAAATCAAGAATGTGCAATAAAGAATAAGTAAAGGACTTGAATGTAAAAAGACACAGATTTTATAGTGGTTCGGCCTGAATGTGCCTACGTCTATTGTTCCTCTTTTATTATCTCTTTCATTTCTGATTACAAGTACAAGCTTTGAATATGAGTAAACATGCTATTGGAATTAAGAGTTTTCCCTCTCAAAATTGTCTGTCGTTGTTGATGAGAGCTTCACTCTTTTCCAACCTCCTTTTTTATAATGCCATATGCCTGGTATTTATAGAGTAAGGTTATGATAGGAGTGGCAGTTGAGTACATAGCCTCTGAGATTTGGTTAAACCTTATTTCCTTTGGGATTTGGTTCAACCTTCCTTCATGTGAGATTTGGTTCAACCTTCCTTCCCCTACGATTTGGTTCAACATTTCTTTCTCTGGGATTTGGTTCAACCTTCCTTTATATGGGATTTGGTTCAACCTTCCTTCCGTTGGAAATGGTTAGATGTTTAGTAGTTTGATTCCCTATTGGACCATTAATCGTGCTTCATGAAAATAAGTGCTTGCCAGGACTTGAACCCGGGTAGGTTGGCTAAAAGGCGCAAGTCTTTACCATTGTGATGCACATGTTATTATGCCATAACCCCTTCAATCCAGGTCAGAATTGAATAAGACTTGAACTGGTAGCTGTGTATCACTAAGTAGAGTATTCCAATGCCCCTGAATGTTCCATGTGAGAGAGAAAATTAGTAGTTCCCCAAAGTGGGACCCATATAACTTAGACAACGGGCTAATGTTAAGATGTTCATATCTTTCAAACCGTTACTCGGATTGAGACGCGGTTTCGACCTAGTTCATACCTTGATCTCGAGAATACTTATAAACTAGTTTAGGTCCATTCCAAGATAATGAAAATTTTACCCCTGACTCTTCATATTCACCATGTAGTGGGCGGAAATGCCCATAACATTTGCCCCCCAAAGCATACTTTCGTGAATGCAAAGTGTGCTTTTTCTGATCAGGGGTTGCCTTGCTTGTCTTGCAGCCGTCATCTTGATGTCTGACTATCCGTATATTATTTTTGTTTCCCTAAAGAGTTTTCCTTTGATAGTTCAATGTGAGGCTCGACTCTGCTTAAGGATGGTGTGGTGACGGTCTCTAGCCGTCTTTGATTAGTCTTCACCTGGTGGGGTTCTGTTTTCCCAAGCTTGGTCTTCTTGCTTCCTACTTTGAGGTTCTACAGTGTCTGAACCAGTCGATGTATACTTTATGGTATTATTCTCGGATCTATTGACGTGGCATTTTATTTATGTTCATTGTATGGGTAAATCTAGTGATCACGACATATCCATCCCATGCGATTGCCGAATTTTCATATTTCTCAGTGAACTTTTCTCCACTTCGGCGCATGCACGTATGGATTAATTATTGATGGATTTGGTAGAGTAAGAATCTCCATTGAAGGGTACTTGTATGTAGGATATTTAATGTGGTGCCTTTGAGTGAAGGACGACAATTTTTTCCCTAGCCTATGCATCGTATCTTCTGTATGGACGTTTGTACAAAGATATGTACATTTTGTAGGAGCTTTAATTGGGGTCATTATAGCTGATTAGGCTTAACTAATTGCAATAGATTTGTGTTGCATCTAGTCTAATAAGGTGATGATGTTTGGAGCAATTCCTTATTCTTCTGTTAGCTTTTCCAGGACTTGCCCCTAGGAACATTTGTACAAGATTACCTTAGCCAATTTTCTTGGTAGTTTGCTTGTTGATATCTCATGCATCTGTTTAGAGTTGACTACTAGCAAGCGATAATAGGGTAGATGTCGGGTCCGAGCGAGTGGTCCTGGCTCTTTTGAGCGGAGCTCAAGGAAATTTGTCGGCATTGTGAATTAGGAGTCCTATTGCCGGTCTGGTTTATACCGATTATCGTAGTCAGATGCCTCCGACGTGGGGTGTTTATTGGTGACATTGGCTTGCTATCTCTACATTGGTCAGGTAGAATTAACCTTCCAATTCAAATGTCTCGTCGGCTTTGGCGGTAGAGGATCGTCCTATTCTGTTGACTTTACCTACAAGTTTAGGGTCCTTTCGGGCCTAGTGTGGTCAACGGCTTTCATCGTTGCATTAGAATTAGTCGCGGACTATTAATACATTTTTATTTGGAATTTTACCATAGATGTGTGTTAGAGTCATCCCGCGTGTTCTCGGGATTGATTTATTAGGTAAAGATATCAAGCTATTTGTGTTAAAATAGACTTTGACATGAATTAATTACATTCGAAAGGTTAGAGATCGAATCTTTTCTGTTTAGAGAGATCCTTATCATTCGAAGTGATTCCCTATTACTTAGGTTTAGAGAGTAATTTAAGGGACGTGGCAGTCCACAAATACTCATCACATCCCCAGAGCACCCTCTGGCGACGTTGTCAAAAGTCGACCGGGAGCGCTCATTATTTAACTGGGTTTGCCCCCAGTATAGTGCACTTGGTGCTTTCTTGCAACGTGATGCCTTGTATCATGAATAGGTTTTAAACTTGCGAACTTGAGGTCATGATTCCAATGTGCTATTACAAAGCTGAGTGGTAGTGTATGTGTATAATCAAGGGGTGAGGTGGTGCTATGCCCCCAAGTATTTTTTTATCGAATTTAGATTATCTTATAAAATTTAGTCATACCTTTGCACCGAGTTTTTCTCAGGTTCCATAAGTGTGCTCATCTTTGGGAGAATCGTTACAGTTTCTTGAGCGAAGTTGGCCGGAAGGGATATTCCGATTCTTGTAGCAATGTTGGATTGATGTTCCGCTATCTCTGACGGAGTTGAGTTGATGCTCTGTTTCCTCTAGTGGAGTGGAAGCGAAGGAATATCCTACTATGGTTGGCAGAGTGGAATTCATATTCCTACTATCTGTATGTAATGCAACAAGACTAAAAGTGTTAGTCCATGAGTTGATGGTTTTGATGACAATAACCTTAGAATAAGATTATAAAATATAAATACTAACAATATAGTTTAGATATATATGTATATGCAGGATTTAACCATGCAGGTACCAAGAATAAAGACTATACAGTATAGAGATTCAAGATATCAAGATTGAAGACTCATGAGTATCAAGATTATCAAGAGTGCAAGATTTCAAGATAAGTATCGAGTTTAGAATTTTGTTAAAACTTCATAATAGCACTGAAATCTTCACTCCATTTTTCTTTTGGGATGGAACCCATTTCTACCTTTTTAGTGGCTTACAAACCCACGACAAGTAGCTTACAAACCTACGACAAGTGGCTTACAAACCCACGAACATCCTGGTTTTGTATAAGTTCTCGAGTCCTGACATGATGAGATATTCTGCAGGAAGAAGCTTGCAAAACTACTTCAAAATGATTTTCAAAACTACTTCGGAATGATTTTCAAAATGTTTTAGCCTTAAAAATTATCTTTTCAAATGATTTTTAAAAAGATGTTTTAGCCTTAAATATTCTTGTTTTTAAACTTCCTTTATTTTAAACTATCTTTTAAATATAATATATTTATACTTAGATTTAAATATAAAATTATAGTAAAATTTTATATATATTATTCTCTATATTTATCTATAGTAAAATTTTATATATATTATTCTCTATATTTATCGATGTATTTTATCTGTAGTCAAGTATATTTATAAAGTTTAAAATAGTTTTAATATAAGATAAAGGTTATTTTCAAAGAAAATCAAATCTTCAAAAATTGCTTTGGGATGTCGACATGCCTATGGTGACCATGTCGACATGGTGTCAGTTGAGTTCAAAATTTGAATTTCAAAAGAAGTGTCTATTCGCCATAACACTTCACGAATGGACATGACTGTTGTTCTTCTATAACTAGGGGTTAGTTTCAAAGAATTTTTAATCAGTTTTTCTGGTTTTTTCACTCCTCTTCTCCTTCCTTATTTTCTTATTCAAAATCCTATCATTACTCTGCCGAAATCAACATTGAATCTAACTAGATCATCTCTAGTTTGATTCGCTATCACTATCTCAACAAGATCTAAGTGCTATTCAGAGTTATAGGATTCTTTGTAATCTATCTAGCGAGAAAAGGTGTGATTGTAGCCTTGGAAATCAATCAAGCGAGAAATGGTGTGATTGTAGCCTTGGAAATCAATTGGGTGAACTTGTCGCCCGTAAATCAAGTATCTCTACCCAGAGGATTGTGATTCTGGAGGGTGTACCTCGTAGCCTTGAAACCGAGGGTTGTAATTGTTGAATTGCTTTTGAAAGGAAATCCGTACTTAGTTGTGCGGGACTGGATGTAGGGTAACCCCGAACCAGTATAAAATTCGGTGTGTTCTTTCCTTTACTGCATTTACTTTATCTCTGCATTTGTGTTTGTTTCTGTGATTATATCTGTGTCTGAATATTACATACATTTGTGTTCAAATTAACATAAACTCAAAAAAAATTTGGTAATTTCTTAAAAACACTATTCACCCCCTTCCCTCCTCTAGTGTTATTCCTAGCCTTAAGATCCGTAATCCGCATTCCTCTCATTTGGTATCAGAGCAAGGTTTTCAGAAGTTTCATAATCTGATTTTTGAAAAAGTATTTTTTAAAGTGTCTATGTTTAAGAAATTTGTTAATGCATGTTTAGAAATATTCAGAACATCATTGTCTCTTGAGTCTGCATATAATCAATATTCAAATACATGTTGTCTACTAAGATTGTTTGATGTGCAGGAATCATGCTTTATGGGAGTTGATGAATCAATCCTGAACAAACAAACTGTTCAGATCAAAAAGAACAAATGGATACTCGATAGTGGATGTTCTAGACACATGACTGGGAATCCAGATATGCTAAATGATATAATATACAAAGACGGAGGATTGGTTAACTTTGGAGATAATTCAAAAGGTTATGTGATCGACATCGGCAAAGTCGGTAACTCTGAAACTCCTATTATTACTAATGTTTTGCTAGTTAAGAATCTGAAACACAATCTTCTAAGTATAAGTCAACTATGCGATAAAAGATATAAAATCAAATTTGAAAAAGATAAGTGTCACATTGAAGATAATAATTCAACCATAATATTTGAGGGAATTAGGAAAAAGAATATTTATATTCTTAGTATGAAAATTTCAAATGATAACTTATGTCTTTTGGCAAATGCAAGTGACCCTTGGATTTGGCATAAGAGATTTGGACATTTGAATTTCAAACTCCTATCTAGACTGTCAAAACATGATCTAGTAAGAGGCCTCCCTAAAATGAATTTTAAAGTAGATAGTCTATGTGATGCATGCCAACTAAGAAAACTTAGAAAAAGTTCCTTTAAATTGAAAGATATGATTTCAACTTCAAAACCTCTTGAATTACTTCATCTTGATTTATTTGGTCCATCTCAAACTCAGTCAATAAATCACAGTAAATATGTTTTTGTAATTGTAGATGATTATTCTAGATTTACATGGACAATATTTTTGAAACATAAAAGTGATACTTTTGAATGTTTTAAGAATTTTTCAAAAAGGGTTCAAAATCAATTTTCTCAAAAAATTATAACCATCCGTAGTGATCACGGTGGTGAATTTGAAAATGAAAAATTTGAAGAATTCTGCAATAAAAAGGGAATAATTCACAATTTTTCATTTCCAAGAACTCCATAACAAAACGGAGTAGTAGAACGTAAAAATAGGACGATTCAAGAGTGTGCGAGAACTATTCTTTCTGATAGTAATTTACCAAAGTATTTTTGGGCAGAAGCAGTTGCTACCGCCTATTATATTTTAAATAGAATTTTAGTTAGACCTTTAACTGATAAGACATCTTATGAACTTATTTACTCAAAGAAACCTAAGGTACCTTATTTTAGAATTTTTGGAAGTAAATGTTTTATTTTAAATACAAAAGATAACCTAGATAAGTTTGGTCCTAAATTTGACAAAGGTATCTTTATCGGATATTCTAATAGAAGTAAAGCATACAGAGTATTTAATTTAAGAACTAATACCATCGAAGAAACAATGCATGTTTCATTTGATGAAAATTTCAAAAAATTTGATGAAATAAATGATGAAGAGGACTTAATTACTCAAAACCAAGAGTCAACTGAAACTAATAATGAATTAAATCATCCTAATAAAAGGATTAGACTTATAAAAGATCACCCTATAGAAAATATACTTGGAGATATGCAATTTGTTGTTAAAACTAGAAACCAACTAAGTCAAATGAGTAATGTAGCTTTTATATCAACTATTGAACCCAAAAATCCAGAAGAAGCTTCAACTGATGATTCATGGATTTTGGTTATGCAAGAAGAATTAAATCAATTCACTAGAAATGATGTTTGGGAACTTGTTCCTAGACCTGAAAATAAAACAATAATTGGAACTAAATGGGTTTATAAAAATAAAATGAATGAACAAGGAGAGGTTGTTAGAAATAAAGCCCGGTTAGTCGCTCAAGGTTATTGTCAAGAAGAAGGAACAAATTTTGACAAAACCTTTGCCCCCGTAGCAAGATTAGAAGCTATTAGGGTTCTACTTGCTTTCGCAAATCATAATAATTTCAAATTATTTCAAATAGATGTTAAAAGTGCATTTTTAAATGGTTTTGTAAATGAAGAAGTATTTGTTAAACAACCACCACTTTTTGAAAATGATAAATTTCCAAATCATGTTTACAAACTTAAGAAAGCTCTATATGGTCTAAAGCAAGCTCTTAGAGCCTGGTATGATAGACTAAGATCTTACTTGTTACAATCTAATTTTGAAATAGGTAAAGTAAATAGTACTCTTTTTATTAAAAGAAATAAAAATGATATTCAACTAGTACAAGTCTACGTAGATGATATCATTTTTGGATCAACTAATTTTGAAATGAATAAAGAATTTTCTGAAATAATGACAAAAGAGTTTGAGATGAGTCATGTGGGTGAATTAAACTTCTTTTTAGGATTACAAATAAAACAATTAGATAATGGTATCTTTATTAGTCAAGAAAAATATGCTAAAGACCTAGTTAGTAAATTTGGTTTGACTACTGCGAGTGGAAAACCTACTCCCATGGCAACCAATGAGTACCTTAGTAAAGAAAATCTCTCGAAAGATGTAGATCAAAAGTTATATAGAGGAATGATTGGATCATTACTATATATCACTACGAGTAGACCTGATATCATGCATATTGTCTGTCTCTGTGCAAGGTATCAATCCCAACCTACAGAAACTCACTTAAAAGCTGTAAAACGTATTATAAGATATGTTAAACACACCTTTGATTATGGCTTATTTTATCCTAAAAATGATTCGTTTGACTTAATATCTTACTGTGATGCTGATTATGCTGGTTGTAAATCAGACCGAAAAAGTACAAGTGGAACTTGTCACTTTTTAGGGCATTCTCTGATTTCCTGGTTTAGTAAAAAGCAAAACACAGTTTCTCTATCAACAACTGAAGCAGAGTATATTTCTGCTGCTTTGGCTTGTTCTCAAGTAATATATATGCAACAAACTTTAAAAGATTTTGATTTAAATATCTCAAAATCACCAATTTATTGTGATAATACTAGTGCAATAAATTTATCCAAAAATACTACTCAACATGCTCGAACTAAACATATTGATATCAGACACCATTTTCTCAGAGATAATATAAGTAGAGAAGTAATAACTCTCGACTATATTAATTCTGAAAATCAAATTGCTGATATTTTAACAAAACCCTTAAATGAATCTACATTTACTAAATTAAGAAGAGAATTAGGTATTTGTTCATTAACTGAAATATATATAAAATATAAATAACAAGTATAATTAAAATTTAATTCAAAATAAATTAAATAGGCAAAAATTCAAGGACCATGTCGACATCCCCCCTAGACCCATGTCGACATATAACGTTTTTATTTTTAAATTTTTTTTCCCGCCAAAATTTAAATAAGTGGTTAAAAATTTCTCTTATTTTGAAATTTTTCTTCATTCTCTCTATTTTCTCTCTGTCCTATCTTCTGAGTTCAATTTATCAATGGCCTCCTCTTCCAAATCAAACTTAAAATCATCCTTTTTGTTCCCATCGCCTACTTCCGGTCCGTGTCAACAATCAACGCTCGCTCGTGTAACGAAAATAGAGGATTCTCTGAAAGATACCCTTCAGTTAATGACTGAAATCCAAGTGATGCAACTTTGAATGGCCAAATAACAAGAGAGGCAAGGCAAAATCCTTAGGAATTTGCAAAAATTTCTAATGGATAATCATGCCAACCCAATCTTGATTGACAAGGACTCATCAGAAGAACATGTACAAGAGGCCAGTGAAGAAGAAGAAGAAGAAGAAGAAGTAGTCCCCATGGAAGAAGCGCACGCGGAAGACAACGACAAAGTCGTTTGCGTTGAAGAAGTGTGCTTTGACAAAGATGGAAATCTTGTCGAACAACGTGGAAATTTCTGTTTCCACTATCCAAATTGTTCGGTTCATAGATCTCCTATGTTCAAAAACACACATTAGTTTCTTCTCTTCCTTTTCTATTTGTTGTTTGTTTTGTTTTGATCTCTAAAAAAATGTAAATATAAATAAATATATCATTAATAAAAAATGTGTGTTCTTATATATGTTATATTAACCGTATTATTATATAGATTCTTAGTTAGGAGAGTGTGTAATTTAGGACTAAGTTTGAATTGATGATAACACTATCATCATATAGGATATTAGACTAAGAGTTATATAGTTTGAAGTTAGTTTGTTTTTGTTGATGACAAAGGGGGAGAAATATAAAATAGGATAGTTAGGCATAGATTAAGAGGGAGTTATTAGATTTAGGGGGAGTTATTAGGATAGAAGTAATATTTTATAAACAAAGGTTGTCATCATCAAAAGGGGGAGATTGTTAGTCCATGAGTTGATGGTTTTGATGACAACAACCTTAGAATAAGATTATAAAATATAAATACTAACAATATAGTTTAGATATATATGTATATGCAGGATTTAACCATGTAGGTACCAAGAATGAAGACTGTACAGTATAGAGATTCAAGATATCAAGATTGAAGACTCATGGGTATCAAGATTATCAAGAGTTCAAGATTTCAAGATAAGTATCGAGTCTAGAATTTTGTTAAAACTTCATAATAGCATTGAAATCTTCACTCCATTTTTCTTTTGGGATGGAACCCATTTCTACCTTTTTAGTGGCTTACAAACCCACGACAAGTAGCTTACAAACCTACGACAAGTGGCTTACAAACCCATGAACATCCCGGTTTTGTACAAGTTCTCGAGTCCTGACATGATGAGATATTCTGTAGGAAGAAGCTTGCAAAACTACTTCAAAATGATTTTCAAAACTACTTCGGAATGATTTTCAAAACTACTTTTCAAAATGTTTTAGCCTTAAAAATTATCTTTTCAAATGATTTTCAAAAAGATGTTTTAGCCTTAAATATTCTTGTTTTTAAACTTTGTTTATTTTAAACTATCTTTTAAATATAATATATTTATACTTAGATTTAAATATAAAATTATAGTAAAATTTTATATATATTATTCTCTATATTTATCTATGTATTTTATCTGTAGTCAAGTATATTTATAAAGTTTAAAATAGTTTTAATATAATATAAAGGTTATTTTCAAAGAAAATCAAATCTTCAAAAATTGCTTTGGGTGTCGACATGCCTATGGTGACCATGTCGACATGGTGTCAGTTGAGTTCAAAATTTGAATTTCAAAAGAAGTGTCTATTCGCCATAACTCTTCACGAATGGACATGACTGTTGTTCTTCTATAAATAGAGGTTAGTTTCAACGAATTTTTAATCACTTTTTCTGGTTTTTTCACTCCTCTTCTTCTTCCACATTTTCTTATTCAAAATCCTATCATTACTCTGCCGAAATCAACATTGAATCTAACTAGATCATCTCTGGTTTGATTCTCTATCACTATCTCAACAAGATCTAAGTGCTATTCAGAGTTATAGGCTTCTTTGTAATCTATCTAGCGAGAAAAGGTGTGATTGTAGCCTTGGAAATCAATCAAGCGAGAAAAGGTGTGATTGTAGCCTTGGAAATCAATTGGGTGAACTTGTCGCCCGTAAATCAAGTATCTTTACCCAGAGGATTGTAATTTTGGAGGGTGTACCTCGTAGCCTTGAAACCGAGGGTTGTAATTGTTGAATTTCTTTTGAAAGGAAATCTGTACTTAGTTGTGCGGGACTGGATGTAGGGTAAACCCGAACCAGTATAAAATCCGGTGTGTTCTTTCCTTTACTGCATTTACTTT
Source organism: Allium fistulosum (assembly GCA_030737815.1). Lineage (NCBI taxonomy): Eukaryota > Viridiplantae > Streptophyta > Magnoliopsida > Asparagales > Amaryllidaceae > Allium > Allium fistulosum. The sequence continues at coordinate 644,359,116 of CM060901.1, forward strand.
ATCTGTGCATCTGTGTTTGTTTCTGTGATTATATCTCTGTCTGAATATTACATACATTTGTGTTCAAATTAACATAAACTCAAAAAGATTTAGTAATTTCTTAAAAACACTATTTACCCCCCCCCTAGTGTTATTCCTAGCCTTAAGATCCGTAATCTGCATTCCTCTCAAAAAGAAATTATTAGAAGCTTCTTGTTTAAGTACAACGAACTATATTCTCCATCAAGAGAGTCCTTCTAAACTTAAGATTCATGGCACATAAGTTACTTGCCCTAATTGTGGATTTTGGTGTCATATGGTTTGTCAGCCCAACCTATGTTCCAAGAGAGTGTAACTTTTGCGACTGTCGTACTTAAGATTTAGAGTCGAGATTCGCACACAGTAACTACCCGGACTATTATGGCATGTATCATGAGTATTATTCGATTTACTATGGCCCGACTAGCGTGGATGCTGATCGTCAACTACGAACTATCCCTGGCTGCAGCCATGCCTTAATCGTGGGATTTATTATCGGTTCGCAGTTGCCGATGAGCCGAACGCCAATGATAACCTAGGCTATAATCGTGTCTAATACGTGGCTTATAGTCGGTTTATCATTGCTGACTTGGGGGCCGATCGTCAGCAATGAACTACCCAAGCTATTTTCATGCCCTTAGTCATGGTTATCTTGCTTTCACTGCTGCCGGAGAGAGCTTTCGATTGATCACAATAGGAAAAATATCAGACAAACAATCGAGCAAAACATCAATTTTTATAGTGGTTTGGCCAAAATATGCCTACGTCCACTGTCTTTCTTTTATTTTTTTTAGGTGATACATGCTTTTTACAAGCTGAGAGAAGTAATGGCGGAGATGCTAGAGATTCCTTCCTTTCCCAAACATCTTTTTCATCAACTGTCGATGGAATGTAAGCTTCATTGTGGAGATCCTTATGAACAACAAATGGTCCTTCCCAAACTGGATCTAGTGCGCCTATACGGACTTTCTTGAGAACAATATCTCCCTCTTGTAACTCTTGGGGCTTCACCTTAGATTTGTATTGTTTTGCCACTTTCCGTCTATGTGCGGCGATCTTGAGAGCGATGTGATTCCTTCTCTCCTCAACATGTCTGGCCCCGTATGCTTAGAGCAAATAGAGTATGTTCTGTTGCTGTTTTGTAGGAGGCTTGGTAAGCCCGTAGTGCCGTGGGTAGTTCGTCAACCCGTGCTCCTTTGGATTCATCTATTTTTTTCTTAATTAGCGTTTTTAAGACTTTATTGACAGCTTCAACCTGCTCATTGGCTTGGGGCATCTTCTGTTATGAGTCAATCCATGCTAGGCTTCGAATGCATTTATTCTTTGAGTTACTCAAGCTAGATTTATGCTTGGATGCTCGACTGGTATGTCATTGCCAGGGAAAGGGGCGGTCGTCAACAGTGAACTGCCCAGGCTAGTGCTCTTAGTCATGGCTATCTTATTTTCACTGCTACCAACACATGCTTGTGATCTGAGTTTCTAATTAAAAAAGAAGTAGTGGTTATAAAAGCATAGGTGTTAAGTGAATATAACCGCATATGTGTTAAGTGAATATAACTCCATACGTGTTATGTGAATGCATTAGTCTCTTATCTCGGTCAAAAGGGAAAGAGAAGTTTAGACCAAACTTGTCGCTTTGAAAGAAGCGCAAAATACCAGGTTGTGTAGTATGCCTTGTTTAAGATGTTCTCTTGGATAGGAATTCTCGCTTGGTATTTTCGTAAGACTCTGTGAAACCTAGGAGGCGATGGCATTGTCCTGAAATGACAACAACCGAGTTAGATAAAAACAAAAGAAAAGGTTTGTTATGGTACCTCCTCTTCAGGACCATCTGTTGTCATGTGTATGACATGTTTATGCGAGCATATTGTGTGACCGGAGAGTTCCTCATAAGGATTTTCTGCAAGTACTCTATTTGATAACGGGGGTTTTTCTAGGCCAAGATTATCAAGATTCTTGTATGGCATTTTAGTGCTGCCTCCTAGCAGTCATTGGTTTAGTCATTTTGTCAGGTTGACTCCGGCTAGTTTGATGGACTTATAGTGGATGTCCCAAGTGTGCATCCTGCTATCCTTAGTTCTTAATCAATTTGAATTGTGGTTTTTGATTATTGGATCATGATGGAGTGATGAAGCTAGTATCTTAATTGGTGATTGCAATGTCCTAGCGGTTTACTATATATATTGCTGATTCGGGTTGAATTGGGACATGATGAGTAGTGGTGGTGGTTCTAGATATCTCTCGCCTTTCTCCTGCAGGCCAAATATGTTGGAATTGCTGGAGCTCGGCTTTTCAAAGCCATTCTGTATAAACTATTATGTTATCCAAGTTCTCGGCAGATGCCGTTTCCATTGTGTCCTCTTCCTTACCCTTTGAGGTAACACCATACTCAAATGGATGGCTTCTCTCTGATCATCGATCATTCGAGCTTCGGAGGCAGAGAGTTGTATCTCTTTCATTTTGCTATAGCATTTGTACCATAAGCTGTGCTAGCTTCCCTGGGTGACCATCTATCTGAACTCCTGACAGTGATGTTTTCTCATCTTTATGTGCCTTGTTGACTCAATGGAGAGGTCAGGCATAGTTGTAGGGGCTAGTTTGATTTGTTTTCTTTACTTCATGTAACATGTAAGCACCCTCAAGTCGATCAGTACATGCAACGGATTTACGAATCCTTCCTTCACCTTTTTCCAAGGATGGAGATCCAAGAGTAGATGGTAGAGCCCTGCAATAGCTTAAGATTGATTAGAATGAAAGAAAAGTAATTATATAGTACCTCCTTTGTGTCGCCCGCTTATTAGCAAGTGTAAAGATCTTGGCAAGTGTCTAGAGGGCCGGGTTAGCCCCTTATAAAGGTTTGTAGTGGGCACTCAAAAATTTTTGTTTTCCTGGAGGGTGGATTGGTAACTCTTGGTCTTATCCCCTTCTCTATTCATATTTGTTGAACATATCCCGAAGTAAGGAGAGCTGTATTATTTGGGTTCTATCTAGTACGCGTTGGATTGGTGATGCCTTCGGGCATGATAAGAGTGACGAAGTGTCGAGCTTGACATATCTAGACTTTGAGTATCAATCACCATGACTTCGGTCTTCAAGTTGTGATATTTTGATCCATGAGTGGGATCCTGATTACAGTATTTTGATTAGATGCTGGATGGATGAAGGTTGTGCTTGGGATTTATATGGTTAGGCGGAATGCCCCTAGAGTTCCCCAGACTAGGGCTTCCCTTGTATTACAATGTTAAGGTTGAATACTTTCATCTATCTTAAGCGTGTCAAGAGTTTATCCACCAAAGCTTTATATTAAGCAGCAAAATGTTTAATGATTTAACTCACAACTATCTTGAAGTTATGTCTGGTAATTTTTAGCATAGGGAGGTTGTTAGACTAATCTTCCGTCTTTCCACATCTGGATTGGGTGTACTAACAACAGTTGTATTCTTTGTAGCAGAGTTCCTTTGCTTAGGAGGCATGTTGGAAAGTTGTTCTCCTGCATTTTCCTGAAGAGCTTGTAATTTTTAAGGGACAATAATTCAAGTTTTGAAAAGGAAGGAGAAGTTTTGTAGTTTCGAAGGATCGATGGCCCAACTCTTAAAAGAAAGAGAGAATCTTTAAAAAGAGAAATAGAGTTTCTCAAAACAATGATCTCGGATCTGGAAAGAGGGTAAGGTTTCCTTGGGTGATGGAAACAATGATCTGATCAGTAATGGGAAAGTGAGTTTGAATAACTTCAAATTTGAAAAGTGAACACAAGTTTCTTTTGGCCAAGAAAGAATGTTTTTAGATTTGAAGAGGGAAAAGAGATATGATTTCTTATTTCCAAGACATGTGATTGCGGATCCGGACAACAGAAAAGAATTTTCTCAAAGTGACTTTTCTTAGATAAGAGAAGGGAAATGAAGCTCCTTATTTCAAGGAATATTGGTTGTAGGTCGGAAAAGAGAAGAGGATTTTCTTATGTTAGAGAAATAAGGATCTGGATCAAAAGAGGAACCAGAGTTTCTTATGTCAAGGGAATAATACTTTTGGATGAAAAGAGAATAAGCTATACGATGATTTTGAAAAATGAACAAAAGTTTCTTTTGGTAAAAAAAACTTTTTGAAATGAAAAAAATAAGATGTGATGATTTCTGATCTAAGAAATGTAAATGTTTACTTTTTTGGTTAAGAAACCGTGTTTGCACATCTAAAATAAGAGGAAAAAAGATAGAATGATTTCTGTAACGACCCCGGATTTCTTATGAATTTAAATTGATAATTAAATTAATTTTTGAATTGATATTTGTGGAATAAATCGATAAATGGAGCGAGTTTCACCGATATCCAAGTATATTTGTATAAATCGTTTAAAAATTTAAATTATTGTATATATGAGAATATATATCTGTATTTGAACATATCTGACTAAATTTGAAATAATAAATATATAGATATATATATTTGACTTGAATTTAAATTGTAAATAAATGGTTTAAAAATATAAGTAATTTGGATTTACAAGGTTAATAATGATTTGAGTTATAAAAAAAAATATGATAAATATATTTATCTTAGTAAATCAATACAAAATAAATACCAAGTAATAAAACAAACAATATATAGTGAAGCTTGCAAAACAAGGAACAAGATAAATATAGGAATGTGCAAATAAACTAAGTACAACTAGGCAACTCAACCCAAAACAATTATCTTCAGCCGAAATGAAACAAAAGATATGTATGAACATATAGTACATGTATGTATGCAGGCAAGATGTGAAAATATAACACATCTAGGAACATAAAGTACACAATGTAAAAATATAATATGAAACATAAAGGACTCTAGCAATTAATGCTATATCTTCTCAGCCGAAACAAAGTAATGCAGCCACCATGGGGAGAAAATATCCCTGTATTGTTGTACAAACAAATGCAAATATCATCTTGCATTGTACAAATAGATATAATACCCTGTTTCATTCTTCAGCTCTGTAAACTTCTTTCCCTTATCACCTTTTCATTTCCAATTCGAGCTAAGTAAATAAAAAGACTAAGATAAAACTCCATTTGAAACCTAAACAAACAATCAACAACAATACAAAACAGAGGATTAAAGATCAAGAAAGCTTCAACTTGTAATTTCTCAGGCTGTTTCAAATATTGGAGCAGGCTCTGTTCATCAAAATGAAAGGTGAGCAACTCTTATTTTTCGAAGTTTAACTGTTTTGATATCTTGATGATTGTGAGTAACTTTTCATTTAAAGCACCTTTGAAATATGAATCTGGGGTATGTATTAACTATAAACAGGTGTGTTTATGTAGAGGAAATTCTTTGAATATGTGAAGAGGAAAAAAATTGGTATGCAGGCTTTGTTTAATAAAAAAAAAATTACTTCTGTTTCCAGTAAAACTCAAACTGTTGATATAAAAAAAAATTCATTAACTCCTTTTCTGATTGATGATTGAACTTCAAATTCAAACAAAATATGGTTATTACACTATAAATTTTAGTTTAAAAATTTGTTTTAAGTAAACAAATGTGTGTGGTCACTGGAAAGGCTCGAACTACAGAACCATCTTCATATATATTAATTTTCGAGTTTATTAATTTACAAATTCATGAATATAAATGGAATGTGTGTACGAAAATATGATTTTTAAAACGAGATTCGTGATTTTTAGTGGAGGGAGTGAGGTGCAGTTCGAAGTTGAACGGAGATGGGTTTTTGGGGGATTACCAGCGATCGCGATGATGGGAGAGGTCAAGGCTGAGGCTAGAGGTGCGGGGGTGATCGAGGGTTCTAGGAAAAATACTCGGAGGTTGAACGAAGCTTTGTGGTGGCGGTGGGAGGTGTTCGAACTACGGTGACCTAATTTTGGGATGGCTGGTGATTTCTCCTCGCGCTATGTCGACAGTGCATCGAGTTCGACGTGGTCTTGTAGGGAGGTAGAGGGGAGAGTGACGAAGTTGAGGCCGGAGTTTCACGCGTTCCGGTGGTTGTGGTGGCGAGAACGAGGCCACTTCCAGGTGGTATTCTGGTTCCAGTATCGAGCTCGAAGGCTCAAATTTTGCTTTGATGATTTTTGAACGTTTTGATGATCGGAATTAAGGGTATAGGTCACTGTCGACCTATCGAAGGCGGTCTCGGTGGTCGGAGCATCACCATGTAGTGGTGCACGTGCACAGCTGGTAATTTGTGTCAGTAGAAGAAATTGGGGAAGAAGAAGAAGCTGGTCTCGGGGAAGAACTCGAGCCAGAGTAGAGTTTGCTCGGGAATAAGCTCGAGAGCGTGGAGAGGTATGCGAGTGTAACAGTTTTTATATACTTAAATTTTTCTAAAAATAAATAAATAATGAAGGAAAGAAGCAGGGGGAAGACTCGGGGAAAATGGGAAAGAGCTCGGGTCTGAACCCGAAGTAAAGGGAGTGTTGGCTCGGGTTAAAATATTTGTGCAAGTTTAAATCAAACTGTTCCTGTTTTGAAACTCTAAATTAAATATTAAAATTATGAATTAAGTTTTAAACTGAGTTTATAAATCAAAGTTTAAAAATACTAAATTCAAGTTTAGTTGAAAACTTAGTTGTGAATGAATAAGTTTGTAAATTTTAATTGTTTTAATAACTAAAAGTGTTTGAGTTTAAGCGTTTTTAAAAAAAGTCTGAAATTTAAAATGGAACTTGAAATTGTAAAGGAAGCATTTAAAAACAATGTTTAAATTGTTAAGTTTTTTTAAAATGTAATCAATGTAATTAATTAAAGATTTATTAGTCAATGAAAATGATTAAAGTGACTTAATTATTAATTAAGGTTGATTTATTTAATAATTCAAGGTTAATTAATTATGTAATTAACTTAAAGATTAATTAATAAATGATTTAAAGGATAATTAATTATATTGGTTTGTAATTAATTAACGATTAATTAACCCGGATTAGAAATTCATAAGTAATTAATCAAATTTGAATAAATCAGATATTAACTGACCTTACTTATGAATATTTGGATTTGATTGGATGATTGAATTGTTTGATATTTCTTGATCTATGATGCTTTGTTATATACCCTGATTTATGTTGTGATCTATAATTTACTTATCTGTGACCTTTATATATCTATGATCTGTGAATGAACGATAAGCGTTGTTCTTATACCGCTTATCGAATTATATTTCTGTATTCTGATATGTGATGATTCATTTTGTTGCACTACTGTGTCAAACCCTGGACCACACTTTTACACACACAAATATGGATTTCACGTGGAAATCAGTTAAGTCACAGATAATTTAAATTTGATGTTTTTTTTAAAAAATTGAAATAGAATTTCAAAGATAAAAGTTATTTTGAATAACTTAATCGAGTTTTGGAAATTTAAATAATTTGATTTAAATTTGAATTCAAGTTTGGAATTGAATCCTATGAATTGAAACTAGGGATTGAAAATGTTATAAATGTGTTTATCTAAATTTAAACCATTTAAAAATGTAATTTTGAGAATTTGGATTTAACCCAAAGACTTTAACTCGTATGAATGAATCAGATTTTCTGAAATGAAACTGTTGTTTTAAAATAATAAAAGCTTTCAGATAAGAAATGAAATTCCAGTTTAATTAAAGGAATTTCAATATTGAATTGAAAATGGTTTTCCAAGTTATGAATGAATTGTTTTGAAAAGCTATGATTTGAATCTGTTATCTTTAACAGATTTAAAATAATGATTGGTTTAAATCATTTGAAATGGGATTGTTTTGAAAGCTATAAGTTAAATCTTTGTTTTAAAGGTTTAACGAGTTAATCAAATTGAAATGGAAATTAATTTGGAAAATCTGTGAATGAATCTTTTGTTTAAAAGATTAAAGTGTGGAAACTGTTTAAACCGTAAAGGTTGAATCTTTTTGTTTAAAGATTTAAAATGGTAATTTGTTAAACCATTTGAAAAGAAAGATTTTGGGTAATAAGTTGTGACTTAATTGAAATCCCATATCCATATGTTTTTAAATATTACGCTCACTATTCGGTTTAGCCGGGAGAGGACCTTTGGGTCGTATAACCCATTCCGAATATGTGATACGTCGTATATGGATCGCATTTGCTATATTACAGCATGATAGGGGGTTCTCGCTTCGCGGTTTGGTGGCGAACGGGAGACTCTTACCCCTACATGTCCCTGAGAGGGATGGATTGGTTAGGCGGAGGCCGTGGCAGTCGAGAGGCTGGCCGTAAAAGTAAATGCGAGGTGCCAGTGTAAGCCACGGTGGGGCTGGGATGGTTGCAAAGCCTACCGGTGCCCACTGTCTCGGATCGTCACATGTGGTATCAGAGCTAAGGTTGAACTTTAGCTCAGGAGTATAACACATTAAGTAGCTCATTAGAGATAGGGTGAAGTATACCCTAGAATGAGTAATCTCTCAGATATCCATTCGAATGTCTCAGTAAATTCTCTTACTATCCACTGATAGTGAGTATGAGTGCAAGAAGAGGATGAGATAGGGGACAGAGGGAATACGACTATAAATGGTCGATACTCTGTAACAACAAGGAAACAATCTTTTCTCTATCAGTCTCTTTTTGTTGGTCATCTTTTCTCAATTCTTCGATTATTTTTGGTAGATCCAGAAAGGAGATTCGATATATTAATATGGGGACATAAACTCCGGATAAGCCAAAATTGTTTGTTTGGATGGATTGTTTGCTTTGGTTGCTATGGTTGATAGGTATACTTTAGTTCTAAACTAAAATTTTGAAATTGTATCCATATATCTATCTATTCTTTGGGTCTGGATATATTCTACGAATAGTTAGTTATCACTTCGAACTAACCAATACCATTGCATATTTCGTAGATCTGGTTAACCCGAGTGTCTTCTGAAATGTTAAAACAGTTTCGTTCGTGATATTCTGATTTGGTAAGCCAAATGCAGAACAAATGTTCAGTTTGAGTCGATGAAATATTCTTCATCTATCTTTTTGTCTCCTTGGTAATTTCGAGGACGAAATTCTTTTAAGGGGGGAAGTTTGTAATGACCCCGGATTTCTTATGAATTTATTTTTTTTGAAAAAAGGGGTTCAAACTTTTCTATTAAGAAATAAAAATCAAGTCCAACAAGATACAAGAGCAAAAGCCAATAACCGGCCCAAAACAAAAACCAAAGACAATACAAAAACTATACACGTTGGGCTCAATAACAAATACAACCCATACCCAATATCAGGCCCAAAGATTGGAAGCCTCCAGAAAGAACCAGATGCTTCTCGATAAGGAAGAAAGCAATACGACTCTTCATTCTCTTCATAACTCAATACTTTCCAAAAAGAAACATCGCGAGAAACAGAAATGGCTGCTGCCATGAAAGATCTGATCTCCTCCTTTTACTTCTGAGACGACAAAAACTACAGCGAACTCCAAATGAAAACAGTTAGGACTCGGAACGCCATCCCTCCAGAATTACTTGAGTAAGTATACTATCTAAATCTACTTCTTTGTTCCTTAAAGCCTTCAAACTAACGAGGATTTTTATGATTCCAGGTCAGGGAAGCTGCAAAAACTCTTAACAACCTTCAAACAAGAATAACAGGTACTCGAGATCTGAAGCCAGAAGACATAGGAACAATAAAGTAGCAAAAAGAAACAGGAATTATGATAATGTCCCCAATTCAGCGTTGGGAGGTATGGCCCCATTTCAAAGCTATTTCCGAGTTCATGCCAGTGCTGTTCTGAAAATATTTTGATTTTGCCATTCTGATGTTCATAGTTTGGAAAATTTTTAAACAAACTTTCGACCCTTCTGTAAAACGATTTTGAAAAATCCTTTCATTTCTTTCTTTCCAAATGTGCCAGACGCAAACTGAGAGTGAAAGTTGGAACAAATCAGACTTGAAATTTCGAGCGTTGGATATAGAAACAATTTTCGTTAAATCCTCCTTCAGGATAAAAGAAAATGTACTTTTTGGTTTAACGAAAAAAAATTTACAACTCCAAAACCAGATCTTTTCTGTAAAGTCACATTGAAAAAATAGATGGTCTATATTTTCAATGTGACTATTACAAAACACACAATTCTGATCAACCACTATCTGCTTTTGAATTAATCTTTCTTTTGTCAAGAGAAAATCATTTATGGCCTTGAAGAGGCAAACTGCCATTTTAGGAACATGAATTTTGCTCCATACCATAGTCGCCCAAAATTTAGTATCAAACCTAGTTCGAACCGAGTTCCAAACTTTTTTAAACTGATATTGCCCATCCGAAGTGCACTTCCAAGACCAGAAATCCCTCTCTTTGTCATTGTGAATCTTTACATCTTCAATTTCACTCTGTATTTGAAATAAAAAGCTATACAAGTCCCACTTCCATTCACCATTTCTTAAAATCCTGCTAAGCATTATATTATCTGTACCAGTTCTAAAAGCAGTATCTCTACCAATGCGTTCCATAATAGAACTCCCATTTAACCAAGGATCATACCATAACGAAGTAGATTTACCATCTACAATGTTAAGGGAAAGACAGTTCAAGGCTTCGTGTCTATTTTTTAGAATACACTTCCACACCCCAGAATCATCCGAACGCTGGTTAATATCCCAGAAACTTTTAAGCCCTATGTATTTTCCATGCATGAATACCGCCCAACTGCCTTCTAAGTTAATGATTTTCCAAATCAATTTGATATATAGCGTTTTGTTCATCTCTTCTAAGTTTCTCAAACCCATACCTCCTTCTTCTTTTTGTCTACTTAGAACCTCCCATGGGATCTTACTACTGCGACTTTTCCAAAGAAAATTTAATATCATATGTTTAATCTTCTAAACAGTAGCAACAGGGAGGTAGAAACATTGCATCCAAAACTGAATTATAGGGTATATAGTAGATTTTATAAGTTCCAGTCTCCCTACTAAGCTCAGCATTTTAGTTTCCCATCTTCCAATCCTAACTTTGATCTTCTCTATCAACGGAGAACAATCCTTATCCCTCAAGTTAACGCTTGACAGAGGAATACCCAAATACCTTATAGGAAGGGTAGATTGTTGAATGTTGAGAATAGAACAGATGTCTGTACAGCCATCTACCCCTTTCCCAAAAAAGATGTTAGATTTCTCCGCACTTAACTCCAAACCAGTGACCCTTTTCAAGGTTTTAAAAACTTCGTTAATAGCATTCGCAGTTTGCACATTGGCTTTAGTAAAAAGAATGATATCGTCTGCGTAAATCAAGTGAGTCAATTTGTTACCAAAGTCTGTAACAGGAGAGATCAGACCACCCCTTACTTTTTCTTCCATAAGAAGCGTAAAATATTCCATCACTAGGGTAAATAGGATAGGAGAAAGTGGGTCTCCTTGTCTAAGACCATTAGAGCCTTTAAAGTAACCGTGCGCTTCTCCATTAACAATGATAGAAAAAACTGGGGTCTTAATAAGATTTCCAATAATTTTTATCCATTTATCCGTAAAACCCAAGCTTCTTAACATGTGAATAACAAAATCTCTATTAATCGAATCATATGCTTTCTTTAAATCAACTTTTATACACATGTATTTATTATCCTTTCTTCCGAGACCTCTAATTAATTCATGAGCTAACAAAATACCATCTCCTATTGATCTACCTTTTATAAATGCCGTCTGGTTATGAGATACTAACTTATCCAAAAAAGGACCCAATCTATTACACAGGATTTTAGAGAGAACCTTGTATAAAGTGTTACAGCATGCAATTGGTCTGAAATCTTGAATACAGGAGGAATGGTCCTTTTTTGGGATCAAATGAATAAACGTGTGGTTCCATTCTCTAATGATTAGACCCTTTTGAAAAATATCATTTAAAGCTTTATAAATAATATCTTTCGAAAGATTCCAATGCTTCTTGAAAAACAACGAATTGAAACCATCCGGTCCCGGCGAAACAGTGTCTTTGATATCCCACAAAGCGTATTTGATTTCTTCTAAAGAGAAATTCTTATTTAAAAAATTAGCCCCAAACTCAGAAATAACCGTTTTGCAAATCACTTCAGGAAAATGATCACATAAAGGTTGATTATAAGTTTGCTTGAAAAAATCAATAGCCTCTTCAACAAATTTATTGTCCGATATCACCTTACCGTCCACCTTAAGATTAGTCAAACGGTTTCTACTCCTTCTGTTAGACATTTTAGCGTAGAAAAAAGCAGATCCCTCATCACCCATCATCAGCCAGTCACATTTAGCCTTTTGTTTTGCCGCCATGAATTCTTTTTTTAGTGCAAGATCCAAGTTGGTCTTGGCATTTTGAAATTCCAAAGCTAAGTTATGGTCATTAGAATTTTCCAAAAGTTTTTGAAGACTAGAACATTTATCTCTCAATACATTCACCTCTTGTCTGATGTTACGAGAATTAGCACTCCATCTCTTGAGATCCCTCTTAATGTTTTTGAGAATGTTAATAACTTGGAACAAAGGTCTGTCGATTTGGTTGGTAACCCAAAGTTTCTCAACCAGAGGAAAATATTGGTCGCATAAAGACCAATGATTCATGTATCTAAACGGACTATTCTTAACCCTAGAGTTAGAGGTAAACGAGACGAGAATAGCATTATGATCGCTCACCGTAGGAGGTAAGAATTCAACTGATAACTCAGGGAATAAGTTAATCCAGTCAAGGTTAGCAAACACCCTGTCGATTTTAGAGAAAATATTTCTACCCGGGCCCGACCACCAAGAAAATTCGAAACCTTTAATATTTATCTCATTAAGACCAGTAAATAAAGCCATGTCATCTAATTCAAACAAATTATAAAAAGTTGCTGGATTACCTCCCTGTCTTTCTGAGGGTCTACGGATGCAATTAAAATCCCCAAGGACCATCCATGGCCTATAAATATTTATAGCATCCTCCTGCAGATTCTTCCATAATCTTTTCCTTAGTTCAACAAAATTTTGGGCATAGACAAAAGTTAAATTACATCTAAAATTCGAGGAATTGATCAGTTCAATAGAAATGTGTTGGTCACTCATACTAATAAAATTGAAATCCCAAATTTTTGCATCAATAAGAACCATAATCCTACATTTAAAATAGCAAGATATATTACTTATTATTCTCCAACCATCTTCCAACGTTTTTTCCAACTTCATAATCTCTGGAAACATCAATTTGTTTTCCAGAATACCAAAACAGCTAATTTTAAATTTGTCTATAGCTTTCCTCACTTCACCCATTCTGTTAGGGTTATGAAACCCTCTAACGTTCCAGCAGGCCACAGACATTATAAAACCTTATTGTTTCGGGTCCTCATGGGTCTACTGCTCGAGGACTCCCCTTTGTCTTCCGAAGGAATACCTAACATCTGAACCCACTTAGGGTTCTTTCGGACCAGCTTATCCTTCTGAATATTATCAAATTCTATATCTAGGGGCTTCGGAAGAAATTGTTCTTCCATTTCCTCCTGAACTGTGTCTACATTATCATAACTATTTTGTTCCTCTGCCACTTTAGTCGTTCCTATGTCCTGATCCAGATTCTCTTGTACCTGTAATAAAATACTATGATCAGTCCCTCTCCTGTAATTAACATTATAATAAGTTTCATCATCAAAAACTAAATCATTAGAAGTTAAGGATATTGGAATAGAATTGTGATCCGATGATGACAATGGGCGTTTGAGAATAGAAATGTGAGTCGATGGTGATTTTGGAGGAAATGATCTCAGATCTATGGCTCTTGGGGTAGTTGGAGAAACAGGAATGAATGGCTCCCTGGTTCCTTGATTAGGAGGACCTTCCGGCCTGGCCAGAGGAGCATTGGAGCAATCTTCACTGACTCCTGTTTCGGTAGAAGTAACATGATCTGACTCTGTACCTTCGGAAATTGCCCCCTCACCCCGCTCTACTGAGGATGCAACTTTCCCCAAGTTCTGTTCCTGAATTGAATTAACAATTACATTTGTAGAGTTTTCCCTATCTTCTGTGTCTTCCGCCACTACATTATTGTAAGGGACAACCCCTTCATCATTCTTGGATCCAATTTCAGTAGCATTTATCTCCTTTTCAGGAATATTTGATAACTCAATTTCACAATCAACTATACCAGGCTTATCGGAGCTAACAGCTTGGGTCTCTTTAGGGACCCAGGACTTGGTCATAGGACATTCATCAATTAAATGTCCGAAACAAACACACTTGACACAGATGGGAGGAGGGTTTTCATATTCTACTTCTTGAACGAAACTCCTCCGATTCTCGTCTCTACCTTCAATGGATTTAGGCATTCCATATTTAACATTAACCTCCACCAAAACTCTGGCGAAGGCTAGTCTAGATTTATTTTTAGTGGCCTCATCCATCTTAATAGGAACTCCTATGGTACTAGTTAGAGCACTAATGGCCTTATTGCCCCATAGTTTAAAACTTAAACCATGAAGTCTAACCCACATGGGCAAAGAAGTAAGGAGATCTCTATCAGTTCTCATATCTGGGGATAATCTCTTCATAATAATCAAGTTCCGGTCCATAAACCAAGGACCTGATTTTAAAATCTTATTGCAGTCCTCCTCCAATCCGAATCTCACTACGAAAAATCCATTATTCCTAGAATGAACAGAAAACAGCTTCTTAGTTTCCCAAACCCTTTTGGCATAACCCTCAAATGTCCGTAGCCAAGGTTTATACCCAACCACATACAGCAAAATGCATAAATCCCAACCTCCCTCCGCTTCTTTGATCGCTTCATCAGATAGGGAACCTATCCTTTTACCATCTGCTACAGTAGGCTCTATAAACTCCAGATCCAGGTTACCTAAATCCCCAACTGCTCCTTCTTTTACTGCCTCACTGTAAGAAAATTTCTTTGCGTTTTCTGAAACAGTGAAAATGATTTTGGAATTGCCCCCAGACATCGCAACTTTCTGCTTAGAAAATTTTGTTTTGCCTGTCCGCCCAGTCTGATCCGAAAGCACCCTCCTACCCTCAGTTCTACCTGTTCTGTTCGAACTTTGCCCTCCCAAAGTAAGCCTCTGATCCGGACCAGAAGGAATAGGTGCCTTGCCCCTTTTCCTTCTCACCTCCTCCCAACCTTCCGCATCCCGCAGACCCATAATGAGGAGATTGAAGTGAAGAACGGAAACAAGATAATAACGGAGAAAGATTAAGAAAACTAGGAAAAAAGGAAAGGAAAAAAAAAGAGAAAAGGGAAAAACCCTAATCTCCAGATCTAGATCTGGGAGCCGCCATTAAACGAGGTTTATTGATTTCTTATGAATTTAAATTGATAATTAAAATTGTAAAATGGAGCGAGTTTCACCGATATCCAAGTATATTTGTATAAATCGTTTAAAAATTTAAATTATTGTATATATGAGAATATATATCTGTATTTGAACATATCTGACTAAATTTGAAATAATAAATATATAGATATATATATTTGACTTGAATTTAAATTGTAAATAAATGGTTTAAAAATATAAGTAATTTGGATTTACAAGGTTAATAATGATTTGAGTTATAAAAAAAATATGATAAATATATTTATCTTAGTAAATCAATACAAAATAAATACCAAGTAATAAAACAAACAATATATAGTGAAGCTTGCAAAACAAGGAACAAGATAAATATAGGAATGTGCAAATAAACTAAGTACAACTAGGCAACTCAACCCAAAACAATTATCTTCAGCCGAAATGAAACAAAAGATATGTATGAACATATAGTACATGTATGTATGCAGGCAAGATGTGAAAATATAACACATCTAGGAACATAAAGTACACAATGTAAAAATATAATATGAAACATAAAGGACTCTAGCAATTAATGCTATATCTTCTCAGCCGAAACAAAGTAATGCAGCCACCATGGGGAGAAAATATCCCTGTATTGTTGTACAAACAAATGCAAATATCATCTTGCATTGTACAAATAGATATAATACCCTGTTTCATTCTTCAGCTCTGTAAACTTCTTTCCCTTATCACCTTTTCATTTCCAATTCGAGCTAAGTAAATAAAAAGACTAAGATAAAACTCCATTTGAAACCTAAACAAACAATCAACAACAATACAAAACAGAGGATTAAAGATCAAGAAAGCTTCAACTTGTAATTTCTCAGGCTGTTTCAAATATTGGAGCAGGCTCTGTTCATCAAAATGAAAGGTGAGC
Organism: Allium fistulosum; assembly: GCA_030737815.1. NCBI lineage: Eukaryota > Viridiplantae > Streptophyta > Magnoliopsida > Asparagales > Amaryllidaceae > Allium > Allium fistulosum. The sequence goes on from CM060901.1 coordinate 644,375,246, forward strand.
AACTCTTATTTTTCGAAGTTTAACTGTTTTGATATCTTGATGATTGTGAGTAACTTTTCATTTAAAGCACCTTTGAAATATGAATCTGGGGTATGTATTAACTATAAACAGGTGTGTTTATGTAGAGGAAATTCTTTGAATATGTGAAGAGGAAAAAAATTGGTATGCAGGCTTTGTTTAATAAAAAAAAATTACTTCTGTTTCCAGTAAAACTCAAACTGTTGATATAAAAAAAACAATTCATTAACTCCTTTTCTGATTGATGATTGAACTTCAAATTCAAACAAAATATGGTTATTACACTATAAATTTTAGTTTAAAAATTTGTTTTAAGTAAACAAATGTGTGTGGTCACTGGAAAGGCTCGAACTACAGAACCATCTTCATATATGTTAATTTTCGAGTTTATTAATTTACAAATTCATGAATATAAATGGAATGCGTGTACGAAAATATGATTTTTAAAACGAGATTCGTGATTTTTAGTGGAGGGAGTGAGGTGCAGTTCGAAGTTGAACGGAGATGGGTTTTTGGGGGATTGCCAGCGATCGCGATGATGGGAGAGGTCAAGGCTGAGGCTAGAGGTGCGGGGGTGATCGAGGGTTCTAGGAAAAATACTCGGAGGTTGAACGAAGCTTTGTGGTGGCGGTGGGAGGTGTTCGAACTACGGTGACCTAATTTTGGGATGGCTGGTGATTTCTCCTCGCGCGATGTCGACAGTGCATCGAGTTCGACGTGGTCTTGTAGGGAGGTAGAGGGGAGAGTGACGAAGTTGAGGCCGGAGTTTCACGCGTTCCGGTGGTTGTGGTGGCGAGAACGAGGCCACTTCCAGGTGGTATTCTGGTTCCAGTATCGAGCTCGAAGGCTCAAATTTTGCTTTGATGATTTTTGAACGTTTTGATGATCGGAATTAAGGGTATAGGTCACTGTCGACCTATCGAAGGCGGTCTCGGTGGTCGGAGCATCACCATGTAGTGGTGCACGTGCACAGCTGGTAATTTGTGTCAGTAGAAGAAATTGGGGAAGAAGAAGAAGCTGGTCTCGGGGAAGAACTCGAGCCAGAGTAGAGTTTGCTCGGGAATAAGCTCGAGAGCGTGGAAAGGTATGCGAGTGTAACAGTTTTTATATACTTAAATTTTTCTAAAAATAAATAAATAATGAAGGAAAGAAGCAGGGGGAAGACTCGGGGAAAATGGGAAAGAGCTCGGGTCTGAACCCGAAGTAAAGGGAGTGTTGGCTCGGGTTAAAATATTTGTGCAAGTTTAAATCAAACTGTTCCTGTTTTGAAACTCTAAATTAAATATTAAAATTATGAATTAAGTTTTAAACTGAGTTTATAAATCAAAGTTTAAAAATACTAAATTCAAGTTTAGTTGAAAACTTAGTTGTGAATGAATAAGTTTGTAAATTTTAATTGTTTTAATAACTAAAAGTGTTTGAGTTTAAGCGTTTTTAAAAAAAGTCTGAAATTTAAAATGGAACTTGAAATTGTAAAGGAAGCATTTAAAAACAATGTTTAAATTGTTAAGTTTTTTTAAAATGTAATCAATGTAATTAATTAAAGATTTATTAGTCAATGAAAATGATTAAAGTGACTTAATTATTAATTAAGGTTGATTTATTTAATAATTCAAGGTTAATTAATTATGTAATTAACTTAAAGATTAATTAACAAATGATTTAAAGGATAATTAATTATATTGGTTTGTAATTAATTAACGATTAATTAACCCGGATTAGAAATTCATAAGTAATTAATCAAATTTGAATAAATCAGATATTAACTGACCTTACTTATGAATATTTGGATTTGATTGGATGATTGAATTGTTTGATATTTCTTGATCTATGATGCTTTGTGATATACCCTGATTTATGTTGTGATCTATAATTTACTTATCTGTGACCTTTATATATCTATGATCTGTGAATGAACGATAAGCGTTGTTCTTATACCGCTTATCGAATTATATTTCTGTATTCTGATATGTGATGATTCATTTTGTTGCACTACTGTGTCAAACCCTGGACCACACTTTTACACACACAAATATGGATTTCACGTGGAAATCAGTTAAGTCACAGATAATTTAAATTTGATGTTTTTTTTAAAAAATTGAAATAGAATTTCAAAGATAAAAGTTATTTTGAATAACTTAATCGAGTTTTGGAAATTTAAATAATTTGATTTAAATTTGAATTCAAGTTTGGAATTGAATCCTATGAATTGAAACTAGGGATTGAAAATGTTATAAATGTGTTTATCTAAATTTAAACCATTTAAAAATGTAATTTTGAGAATTTGGATTTAACCCAAAGACTTTAACTCGTATGAATGAATCAGATTTTCTGAAATGAAACTGTTGTTTTAAAATAATAAAAGCTTTCAGATAAGAAATGAAATTCCAGTTTAATTAAAGGAATTTCAATATTGAATTGAAAATGGTTTTCCAAGTTATGAATGAATTGTTTTGAAAAGCTATGATTTGAATCTGTTATCTTTAACAGATTTAAAATAATGATTGGTTTAAATCATTTGAAATGGGATTGTTTTGAAAGCTATAAGTTAAATCTTTGTTTTAAAGGTTTAACGAGTTAATCAAATTGAAATGGAAATTAATTTGGAAAATCTGTGAATGAATCTTTTGTTTAAAAGATTAAAGTGTGGAAACTGTTTAAACCGTAAAGGTTGAATCTTTTTGTTTAAAGATTTAAAATGGTAATTTGTTAAACCATTTGAAAAGAAAGATTTTGGGTAATAAGTTGTGACTTAATTGAAATCCCATATCCATATGTTTTTAAATATTACGCTCACTATTCGGTTTAGCCGGGAGAGGACCTTTGGGTCGTATAACCCATTCCGAATATGTGATACGTCGTATATGGATGGCATTTGAAGACCGGTGTTGAAGACCGGATATTTTTGAAAACGGAAGGATTACCGTCGAGTTACTCTGCATCGGCTGATCCCCGATATAGAGGTTTTATCACCCTTAGTGACGGGAAGTCCGGACGTGATTGGAAATTATCCGAAATTGCAAGGGCTTCGTGAGAAGTGCCTTCGGTTCTGTTCGATCCCGGAACAGACTTGTATGGATTGTATGTCTGACATTACACTTTGAGATATAAAGCCGATTTCTTTCAAATACATATCTGTTGGTGGCGGAGATTTTATTCTCTTAGCTTAACACCCTTCTCTGAGACGTACGAGCTCAGAGGTTATGTAGTTGAAATTTATCAGCGATATATCCCAATTTGGTAATGTGGCATGCTGAGTGTTGCTGTGTGATGATCAGTGTTTGATCATTTGTGATATGATCATTTGTTTGATCATTTATCTTTGTGATCATAGGTTGATCATCTGTTGACCCAAAGCATGGCTTTGTGACAAAGCGTAGCTTTGTGGACGAGACTTCGTCAGGGCCTCACAAACCGGAAATGGTCGAAACAGGAATGTTGCGGCAAGGTTATGAGGGTCGCGCCCTTTAGGGTATGTCATTTCCTTCTGGAAAGGGGTGGTATTATGGTATGGAGCCCTGATACTTACTCATGTGGATACACTTTCTTTATGATGTGTGATGTGTGATGTTGGATATCGAGCGCTCGGATAAAGGTCCCAAAGGACCGGGTGATGACATATTCGTGAGTTACCTGTTACAGGGGTAACCCGGCCTTGTTTGGCAGAGAGCAGTTTGTCTCTCGGGGCGTCCCGCCAGAGGCGTTCCCATGCGGCGGAAGGAAGTTCCTTAGCCTGACCATTTGTTGGAAATCCAAAGAAACAATACGTGACTTGTACGGTTTTAGTTGTATTACCTGCTATGGAATGTGGCGGTAACCTGCTATTGAACATAGTAGTTATAGTAGGCATACGATACTGGTCGTATGTTGGCTAAGATTAATATTATACTTTCGAAATGTTTTCTGCACTATGCACTAATAATAATATCAAGATGATTTTACGTAGTAAGCATCTTTGACTATCATAAGAAGAAATCTCCTCCAATTCTGCGTTTGCATTGTGTGTGTGGCGGGAGGTCTTATGGTAGTTTCATTTTTCAAAAGCATTGCGGATTTCAATGTTTAAAACCTTTTGTGTTTGTTTAAAGATAAACTGTTTTTGTTGCTCACACCAGTCCCATGACTGATCCGGAGTTTATTGTTCCCTTCCTAAACTCTGGGTGCTCATAATTTTCCACACGAGCAGTCTAGAGTTGGGTTTCTTTTCAGATATTCAGGTTTAGTAGATTATCTGGAGCTAGTTCATTCATCGGAGTTGCTTATCTTGGAGTTGTGGATTCATTCTTGTCTGAAGATCATTTTGGAGTTATCACTTCTATTGATATTGTTCCGCTGCTGATGCTATCTATTTCTTTTCCGCTGTTATTTGTTGTATCATATCTCTGATGTATATTGATATTCATTGTATCACTCTGTTGTATCAGATATTGTATATCAATGTATTATTCTTTTCTTCCGCTGTGTTATTTACTTAATTGTGTTATAGCTCCGGCGAATCGGATTTGAACGGTCGAATCTGCGGCATTCTAGTACAATGTGAAGTACGGATGTTGATTTTCGAGCGGGCAAAACCCGAGCCGTCACAATTTCAGATCTATGAAATAAATTAATGTTTCTTTTTATTAAGAAACTGTGTTTGTAGATCTAAAATAAGAGAAAAAAGATAGAATTATTTCAGATCATAAGAAAAAAATAAATGTTTCTTTTTTCTTAAGAAATAGTGTTTGTAGATATGAAATAAGAGGAAAAAATAGAATGATTTCAGGTCTTAAGAAATAAATATATGTTTCTATCTTCTTAAGAAACAGTGTTTGTAGATCTGAAATAAGAGAAAAAAGTTGGAATGATTTCAAATCTTAAGAAATAAATAAATGTTTCTTTTTTCTTAAGAAACAGTGTTTTTAGATCTAAAATAAGAAGAAAAAAGATAATGATTTCTGATCCATGAAATTAATAAATGTTTCATTTTTGTTAAGAAATAATGTTTGTAGATCTGAAATAAGAGAAAAAAGATAATGATTTCGGATCTATGAAATAAATAAATATTTCGTTTTTGAATGAAATTGTTGGTGTAGATCTGAACTGCTAGAAAAAATGATACAACATTGGGTTGTTCCCACATTGTGAAATAATTTCAACCCCTTGCTCCAAGGCATGTATATAAAGTAGGCTATGTAATATGAACTGTGTGCTTCCTTTCATTGTGATTAATTGGTGTAGTTGGATTTATCAGCTTGGAAGGCTAAATTCCAATAATCTGATTATTCTTTTGGTTGGTTGTACCATTTCTATTACCGATCTTGATGTTTTTGTCCATCAGTGTTGTTGGATTTATCAGCTTGGAAGGATGAATTTCAACAATCTGATGTCAGAGTTTTTCTATGCATCAGTGTCGCTAAATTTATCGACTTGGAAGGATAGATCCTAGCAATCTGATGTCAGAGCATCAGGGTTGGTGTATAGAATGGTGTTGGAAAGTATGAAAGGAGAAGGACAGTTTCTTTCTTTATAGAAACACCAATTTAGATCTGAAAAGAGAGATTGTTTCCTTTTCTCGTAGAAACAATTATTTCAGATCTTAAATAATAAAAAGATAGTTTTTTTAAAAACAATGAATTTGATTTGGAAAAGAAAAGGAGATTGTTTCTTTTTCTCATAGAAACAATTATTTCAGATCTTGAATAGAAAAAGATAGTTTTTTCCTTTTTAGAACAATGATTGTAGATTTGAAAGATTGATACTATATTCTTTTTTTAATAAAAGATGATTCAGAGCTGAAGAAGGAAAAGAACGTTTTTTTAATGAAAGCAGTGATGGTAAATCTAAAAAGAGAAACAGATTTCAGATCTACAAAGATTGGGAAGAGAGTTTCCCATGACAAGAAATGATAATCTCTAGTATGAAGATTAGTAAAGATAGCGTTTCTAATTTAAACGAAACAGTAGTTTAAGGATAAAAAAATGAACTTCAAACTCCAAAAGAGAGTGGTTTAAAGTTTCAAAATAAAAAAGAGAAATAAGAAAGAGAGAATTTTCCTTTTAAAAAAGGAAGTCCATCCTCTCAATGAAAGCACCAAAAATGTTTACAAAAAATGGGCAAACACCTCCAAGTTATAGTAGTAGAGCTGCGAATACTGTTTTCAGTATAGAGCTATTGTTTGATGAATTTTAGTTGCGGATGATTGAGATAGAAAATCAAGAATGTGCAATAAAGAATAAGTAAAGGACTTAAATGTAAAAAGACACAGATTTTATAGTGTTTCGGTCTGAATGTGCCTACGTCCACTGTTCCTCCTTTATTATCTCTTTCATTTCTGATTACAAGTACAAGCTTTGAATATGAGTAAACATGTTATTGGAACTAAGAGTTTTCCCTCTCAAAGTTGTATGTCATTGTTGATGAGAGCTTCACTCTTTTCCAACCTCCTTTTTTATAATGCCATACGCCTGGTATTTATAGAGTGAGGTTATGATAGGAGTGGCAGCTGAGTACATAGCCTCTGAGATTTGGTTCAACCTTCTTTCTTTTGGGATTTGGTTCAACCTTCCTTCATGTGAGATTTGGTTCAACCTTCCTTCCCCTACGATTTGGTTCAACATTCCTTTCTCTGGGATTTGGTTCAACCTTCCATTCTCCGGGATTTGGTTCAACCTTCCATTCTCTGGGATTTGGTTCAACCTTCCTTCCATTGGAAATGGTTAGATGTTTAGTAGTTTGATTCCCTACTGGACCATTAATCGTGCTTCATGAAAATAAGTGCTTGCCAAGACTTGAACCCGGGTGGGTTGGCTAAAAGGCGCAAGTCTTTACCATTGTACTGCACATGTTATTATGACATAACCCCTTCAATCCAGGTCAGAATTGAATGAGACTTGAACTGGTAGCTGTGTATCGCTAAGTAGAGTATTCCAATGCCCCTGAATGTTCCATGTGAGAGAGAAAATTAGTAGTTCCCTAAAGTGGGACCCAAATAACTTAGACAACGGGCTAATGTTAAGATGTTCATATCTTTCAAACCGTTACTCGGATTGCGACGCGGTTTCAACCTAGGTTCATATCTTGATCTCGAGAATATTTAAAAACTAGTTTAGATCCATTCCAAGATAATGAAAATTTTACCCCTGACTCTTCGTATTCACCATGTAGTGGGTAGAAATGCCCACAACACTAAACAATACTTCTGTTCTCTCCAAAAATTTCTACATCAAAGAAAAAATAAAACAAATCTAATTCAAAGAAGAGAGAATCAAAATTAAGAGAGAAAGAGATAAGGAAGAGTGAATCAATCAAGCTTGGAGGCCTAGGAAAGGAGATTTAAATCAATTTAAAGAAGGAAAGCTTTGTAACTTTGAGTGAATTGATTATGACATGATAATGTTTCATAAATAATTTCCTTTATACTCCACTTGAATAACAATATAATTATTGAATTTGGAATGGTGGTTTTAACCTAGATTTAATTTGAATTACAATTTCAGCTATAAATCAAAAGGAATAATAATGATGGGAAACTTAGTTGTTAATTTAATAGAAATAATTATAGAAAAAAGGGAAATATAGTAGTTCACCCTAAGTTCTATAGATATAAACCTTTATATGATAAAGTTTGGGTTGATTTGGATAAATGAAAGAAACCAAATACCTTTTTATTTCACCTTGAATTGGTTATACATCTTGAAATATGTAGAGTTTCCGTCTGAAAGCACTTATGTAGACAAATAAAAAGTTTTATGTGTATATTATATAAATGTTACAGTCAACTAGCTGAATTCATGAAAATAAAGGTAAAGACTATACACAAATTCGATTAAAGATGGACCATAATTCTATATTCGAATATGCGAAGAAGATAACAAAGTCAACAAAAATATAAAAAAATATAAAATTTGGAAAATCACCAAAACCAGACATCTAAAAGGAAAATCAAACGTTTGAATTGAGGTTCATATGTCTAAATTTCAGACAATCTTAACTAGACAGGAATCAGTGCAAATTTCACTTGATTTAGACATTTGAATTCCTTTTTATATGTCTGGAATTAAATTCAAACATCTAAGGAAGGAAGTCAGACGTCCGAAAGCCTAAAACTTTTTTTTAAAAGGGAGGGTCAGAAGTCTGAAGTGAATTTTCAAACATCTAAATTATTTTAACAAGTCCAGGTTAAACTTGGATCTGGTGCAGACCAAGTAGGGCGAATATGGGGACTTATTCCCACTTTCTTAACTTTTAAGAGTTTACATAGTTGCATGGAGCAGGTGCAACCGACAGTATCGGTTCTATACTAGATGACGTACCTAAGTTCAAACTTCATGGCGAGCATAACGTGGAACTCGATAAGGCGTGTGATGGCAGCGCAACTAGAAGCTCTTATTGTTGCTAAGGTACACTTGGTCACTTGTTAAACATATTGGAATCGGGGAAGGGAGACAGAGACGTCCGCAATAGTAGGGTTCGGGCCATACGATCGAGACACATTTACCATTAAGAAGGTGACACGAATGCTTCAGTAGGCCACAAATTGTGGAGTTAGTATACTCGAGCGAGCCTAGGAATTGCGATGTTTTCTCAATATGTAAGTGCGATATACATGATTCATCATTGAGAATGTTAACTCAACGTTGGTTAGGAAGTTATTTACCAGGATCATATACTAGGAATTGACCTACAGTTATTAGTTGTCGGTTGTTCAACCCTCGGTTGGCAACCTTCGTAAATTGTTTATTTATGTTTGTGTAATAAGAATTATACTCCATGATTTGTAAAGTAACCAATCCTTTATATGTAATACATGAACTATCATGGGTTGTGTAAATTATAGATCAAGTTAATTGCTTATGAAAACCATACACCGATAATATAATTTATTCATTAGACTTTGTCTGATCCACTCTTTTCTTCCCCTTTTATACCCATTACAGGAGAATAGGCCAGTAGGTGATCCGGCCAGGACACATCGCATGGAGGAGGAGACTAGGCACCCAGGGTTTCACTTCTTATAGTTATTCTCCATGTATTTTATACTATATTATTCTATCTGCCAAACTTTATGTTGTTATTTGGAGACATCATTGTATGGACTACGTATTGCTAAGACTATTATATGATTATCTTATTTTCAGTATTTATATTTTATTTCCTTCCATTGCGAGATCTAAAAGTGTAAAATACTTATATTAGTCTATGTACCATGTAATGTTCAAAAATCCCTGATGGCTCATACTTCTTGGCATGACACGAGTTCGAAAGCTACTTTAGGCTGGCTTTGAATCGATGTGTATGAAGGTGTGGGTTGTCATAATAATGCCTGCCCATAGATGCAAGAACCAAATGGAAGCCGTCTGATCAGGGTAGAAGGGAACATTAGGCACTTGGCATTATTGGAGAGTTGGCTAGCTTGGTTGATTGAATTGAAGTTCTTGATGTAGTTTAATGGGTCGAAACTCGCATTATAATTTTCAGTTAGAGGCAAACCATACCTCGGATGGATATATATATACTCACTATTTCCTATGAAAATAATTCCTCATTCTCGACATTGGAGAAGCCCCCACCGTCCTGGTGGTCTGAACCCTTATCATTTATCGCCTAGCAATGTCTTTTCTTCCCGAAGATCGACGTTTGCTCCCTTAAGGGTGGTGTACAATCCCTACTGGTGAGGACCTTCAGTATCTTATGGGGGAGGATATATGTGGTGGCGGTAGGGAGTTGGTGAGCGACGATGTCGAATAAGAGTGGGTGACCTCCTGTATCTATTCGAAGACGGGAACCTACGGGCGTGCCTTAATGGAGTTAGTGATCTAGAGAGATGGCCCATCTCAAATAGGAGAAGGGTATTTTTACATCCTATTTCTCTCCCTTCTCCACTCAAGTTGAAACGTTGGTTGCATTCTTCATTTGCCACCCTTAGCTGTTCGAAGGTAGAAAATAAATCGGGGGAGGTGAATGGCAGACAACATGAACTCTAGGTACTGGAACTAGCTCAAACCCAAGAGCTTCATGAGAAAAATCGTAGGTGGGAGTAAGTATAGAGTGCAACATGTTGTGTGTATCCTTATCCCGAGTCAAGACCCTCCCTGTAGAGGTTTCGATCAGAACGCACTCCTTGGCATTATGTACAATATCGTACGTGCTTGGAACATTAGTTGGAAGAGGTGTTATGTCGGTGGTGATTGGGATTCCTTGACCATGGTCGATGGCCTTGTGAGCTTCTACCCGGAAACAGAGCTCATTCAAGTGGCAAGCCATTTATCTGATGTTTAACCAAGCCGAGCCATACATTATTCCTTTGGATGAGGATGATAGCACAGGTTATAGTCCCATCGTTAGTGTTATGGCCATTAGAATTATCAACCCCGGTTTCAATGTTATTCCCATGAAGTTGCATAGTGAACTTTTTGAAGAGAATAGTTTTTGGATGAGAAGAAAATGTGTTGAAAAATGAAGTGCTTCAAGGCGAAAGCCCTCCTTCTAACATCAAAATGTTTATTATATTTCTAGCCACCTCAGATTAGTAACTGAAAAAGGTCTTTAGTGAAGGTTACTTGTTAAAAACGTTATAAAAATGTAAAAAGATTAAAGTGTAGTACAAGTGAATAAACAACATACAACATAGAATGGTTAGATCTAGAAGAGATTTATGTCCACTATGGCTTCTTATATTATTGATATCTTGATTATTTGGTTACAAGAGTGAAGATTGCTAGCTTCTTCAAGAGCTCAAATGAACAAAAATAAAGTAGGAAACTAAAATAATTTCATCATTTTAAATGTGTATGGGTTCTCCTATTTACATCCATGAAGTTCATGCTTTGGGGAGCTTATGCCTTGGATGCCAAGTTTCTTTAGAGTTGCTGATTAGAATCTACGGCTTAAATTTGGCCAGTTCGCATACCACTTGATCATATTGGTTTAGATATGTGTTAGGTGGTCCATTGTACAACAACATATTTTTATTAGAGGATTTGGTATGGTATAGAGGGTAGTTGTTCCACAGTGGTGCATTTTGTCAGAGGAGCGGTACGACTTCACCGCTTTTGTCAGGGGAGCAGTTTGGTTTACTGCCTCTTTTTGCATGGGTGACTGAGATCTTTTGATATATATCTATTTATACATGACAAAGCAAAGCGGGAAGGAAAGTTGGCCGAGGAGTGAGTTTGGACTGGCAGAAACATGAGTGGAGAGGGGATATGGATGGGCAAACGGATTAAAGACTTGACTTTATTTGGATAGCTAATATGATGGCGAACAGCCCGAGGAGGTGTTTGGAAGATGGTCTAGAGATGCTACCCTGGGAGGCTTAAGGGATGCAATTTTTTTGAGGAAGAGATGAGTAGAGCTCAAGATAGGAATGATGAGGCATACAAGCCTTGAGAGTGAGGCTTGTTGGATGAAAAAACAACTAGGTTGTGCGAGAACTTGGTCGATACTTGTTAAGCGGGGATTTGCTGTTGGACTTCAGATGTAACATGCCCAATTATACTTTACTAGAAAAAAGAGCGACGATATCATTTTAGTTTTAAAATAATTTATCGAACCTATTTAAATTCTAACTACATTTGATCGATGCAACTAAAACTTTAAGCATTTTAAATGTCAACTAATTGACTTAGATGAATCTTCTTAGATCGATTATGATGGAAAAATAAACTATAAACACACGTGTTAACCAGGTTTTTAACCCATCGGAATTTAATAGGAGTTAGAACATTCAGATTATGCTAGAATAACTCGAGACTCAACCAAAACAACCAAGCAAACAAGCCAATAGGACTCAAGTAAAATCAGCCAATAAAATACTAAATAGATGGATCGCTAGCAATCCATCGGGAAGCATCATGAGCCACCCAAACCTTTTGCATTATGAATCATTACCATTTCTAAACACGCTTGCCAAGTTTTATAGCATGCCAAACAATCTAGCTCGAGAAGAGAAGACTCATCTGATTCAAGCTATTTGACCAAAAGCAGCTAACTTAAAATTGACCTAGAGAACTCACACAGTCGGATTGACTTGAAATTTTAGGACAACACTTAGAAGACATAAAAGAAGGCTCACAGAAAAAAATGGAATCATTTGGAGGTTGTTTGATGGATCGCTAGCGACCTAACTAGATCCATGTAGATTGGACGCCACCACCAGAAATTTTTATGGTAGATCCCAGACACCCTCTAGAGTGTACTTGCAAAGTTTCGTCCGATTTCGTTAAGTTTTGAGCAAGTTATGGATGATTCTTCTAGACCAGATGACCCATGAAGACGGATGACCAAACAAACACCAAACGACTTGATATTTGGACGAGGCATTCAAATAGATGAAAGGAAGGCAACCCAAAGGGTAGACTCAAGAATAGTCTAAGGGCATAGATCGCTAGCGATCCACCATGTTAGCTCGGGTTGCCTTGAGTTTTCTGGACTTCTTCCTAGCACTGAGTAGAGGTTTTTGACAAGTCGGATTTGGCCCAACTGCTTTCCTACCCCTATAAATAAAATCCTACCTACAACTAGAGATGGATCTTTTTCGAGGAGAGAGCCGCCATTACTCTATTGGAATTTCTTCACTTCTTCAACTTTCTTCTCTCTCACAACTATCATCAAGGAGGTTACTATGATTCTCCAGTCAACCCTTGTACTTGTGACTTATTCTAACTCATTGTAACTTAGATCTAAACACAAACTAGTTGATATCCAGAGAGATTCAACTAGTATAATCATAATAAAGATTGATTAAAGTAGACGTAGGCCAGAGTCAGCCAAACCACTATAAAATTTATGTGTCTCTTTTCTTACTTTTGCTTTTTATTTGTTGTTTATCTAAGATTTGTACTGCTGATTATCTGCATTGGTGCTTTCACACTCGATTCAGGGTGTTGATCCATTTTTTAAGTTAAAATTTTGGTGCTTTCACAGAGAACCTTGAACGAGATTTGAAGAATTAAAGTTTGAATCTAAGATTTAGAGAAGATGAGTAGGCCTAATACTAGATCTAGAGCTGTAGCAAGTCAATTGGAGCCTGGGGGCAGCCAAGAGGTGTCCTCACATTCTCATCAACCCAACTATGTGATTAGAGAGGAGATGGAAAAGATGATGAAAGAAATGCAGGATGAAATCTTAGCTAGACAACAGGAGATGATGGACGGCTTCTTCCAGAGGATGGAGCAACAAGGGATGGCTAAATATGCAGGTAATAGGGATCAAACTCCAGGGAACAACGCAGGAGCTACCGGAGTTGGATTAGAACAAGATAAAGTCTTGCCCCCACGTCCAGAGCAACCGATACTTGGGGGCAATGCTGGAATCAACATGGGAATCAATCCCAATTTCGGAATGACTATTGAAACACCAGGAATTTGTGGTACAGGAGCTAATCCAAATACTAGGGTGCAACCGACGGAAGAACATGTACCAGAACTTCCTCAAAAGAATGCAGGTCTAAATTAAGCTAGAGTTATGAATCGGAACACAGGCATGCGGTCGGAAGAGTACATCCTGGATACCCCCACCGGAACAGGGGAAAAGTATTGCTTTAGGACAGAGACCTTCAATGAACGGTGAGAACCAAATTGCTGAATTGGTATGAAGGTTCATTAGAGGAGGACCCTCAGATAAAGGTCCAGAAGACGTGAACAGGAATCTGTTTACTGCTAATATCTTAAATGCAAGAAATCCTCCAGATTTCAAGCTTCCGACGTTGGAAATGTACGACAAGAAGACAGATCTGACGATTCATATGATGAGATACATCCAACATATGGAGGTGTTGGGTGCTTCCTGAGAAAGTATTAGGGTGGTGCTTCCCATTATACTTAACGGATTTGGCTGCAATGTAGTTCAGACAGTTGGAAAATGGATCCATAAGCACATGGACCGACTTAGTGAGTAAGTTCTTGAGACAGTTCAAAGTTCATGTCTCACAACTGAGGAATGTACTTATGCTCTCAAACGTAAACCAAAGACGTGGAGAGTCCTTAAGAAGTTATTTAACAAGATTCAATGTGGCGGTAGCTTCGGTCAACAAGTCAGATCCATCATTTATCCTAATGGCAGCAATATCTGGGGTCGCGAGTAGGACTGATTTCAAAGCTGCATGGAAAAGGGATCCGCCGATGGATCTTGCGGAATTCTACTACGAAGCTGAGAGATATTTGCATTAGGAAGATGTTGAAGCCGAGGATGAAGATGTGGATGCTGAAATAAATGTCATGGAGGACAAGGGACCATCCAGAGCTGGAATTGGAAAAGACAAAGAGAAAAGGAAAAACGATAACGACTTCGGGGAGTCGAAACGACAAAGGAAGGAGCCAAGATTCTCTTCATACACTAACCTGATTGAAACCCCGAAGAGGATATACTTGGATACTAGGGGGTAGAACCTCTACTGAAGGCCACCTAAGAGGGAGCCCGCTGATCAAGAGAAAATATCTAGGAAGTTTTGCATCTTCCATGATTTGAATGGGCATGAAACGAATGAGTACCGACACCTTCGTGATCTGATAGAAGAGCTGGTTCGGAAAACCTAGCTGCCACGGTACATGAGGAACAGAACTATAGTAGAATTGCAAGAACAACCACCATCCGTGGAAAATGCATCAAGAAACACCCAGGGATTTGAGCCAAGACAAATTATTTCATGATCAGGGTAGATGGGAGTCGGATCTGGCTCCCATGCTTTGCTTTTTTGTTTATTTTTTTGTACTTTTCTTTTGGTATTTAGACAATAATAACCTCAGGCCGCTTACACATGTACGGGATCCTGAACGGTCCTTAGGTACGCTCTGAGTTGGATGCCTGAGATGACTATTTAGGACAATAATAACCTCGGACCACTTACACATGTACGAAACCCAGATTGGTCTCTAGGAATGCTCTTAGTCAGATCTCTGAGGTGAACATTTAGGATTTCTGCTTGTTTTGATTCTTTCTTGTTTAATTTCTACGTTTTGTTTTGATTTGAATAATTGAATTTTGAGAAATCCGCATTGATTATAATGACTAATATTGATCGCCTTAGGGTTCCCGTTACGGAACCGGAGTGCAGGGTGCAAGTCCCCTTACCCGAGAGCGAGTGGATGGACTTGTACGATATTGATCGCCTTAGAGTCTCGACCAGAGAGATGGGACCGAAGGGCAAGAAGTAAGTCCCCTCACAGAGAGTGAGCGGATGGGCTTACTTAATCCTCTTTAACTTAACAAACAAATGATACGGAGAGATCGTCCCCTTATCTTAAAACATTAAACGAAATGGGGAGATCGTGCATTGAACTTAAATGATCAAGGGAGATCTAGCCTTAAAACAAATTTAATTTAATAAAAGGATTTGAATGCCTTGTAAATAGAATAAAACTGATAAATCCTGGATGAACACAGGATGATTTCAATATATGATGTGATTCTGATATATGATGTGATTTTGATATATAAATGATTTTGATATATGACGTGACAACTTTAAATGAGAAGCAAAAATTGACAGCGATGTAAATCCCGAATGAACATGGGGTAATTAGAGATATGTGAAGGAAATGGAGATATGCGATGTAATTACAGATATGTGATGTAATAACTCTGAATAAAATCGGAATGATTGTGATGTATAGATTACACTTAGGCAGAGTCTAGAGTCTTAGGATATAACCGGTTTGGAACGACTTGTGATTGGCAAGAGAATCCGAAGGAACTGGACGATTCACCAATGCTAAAGCGACTGGAAAGCTCAATCATCGAAGACAGGAGACAAGAACTTGTTCTTAAGCAAAGTACACCTTTCATTCAAAAGGCGTACTTGGGGGGCAAGTGTTAACCAGGTTTTTAACCCATCAGAATTCAATAGGAGTTAAAACATTCAGATTATGCTAGAATAACTCGAGACTCAACCAAAAAAAAGTGAACATGCCAATAGGACTCAAGGAAAATCAGCCAATAAAATACTAAGTAGATGGATCGCTAGCGATCCATCACCCATGGATCGCTAGCAATTCATAGGGAAGCATCATGAGTCACCTAAACCTCTTGCATCATGATTCATTACCATTTCTAAGCACGCTTGCCAAGTTTCATATCATGCCAAACAATCTAGATCAAGAAGTGAAGACTCATCTGATTCAAGTTGTTTGACCAAAAGCAACTAACTTAAAATGGACGTAGAGAACTCATACTGAGTCGGATTAACTTGAAATTTTGGGTGAACACTTAGAAAACATAAAATAAGGCTCGCAAAAAAGGGAATCATTTGGAGGTTGTTTAATAGATCTCTAGCGACCTAACTAGATGAGCCGCTCAGATCCATGTAGGCTGGGCCCCATCATCTAAAAATTTTATGGTAGGTCCTAGACACCCTCTAGAGTGTGCCTCTAAGGTTTCATCTGATTTCGTTAAGTTTTTAGCAAGTTGTGGATGATTCTCATGGACCAGATGACCCATGAAGACAGATGATCAAACAAACACCAAACGACTTGATATTTGGACAAGGCATTCAAATAGATGAAAGGAAGGCAACCCAAATGGGTAGACTTAAGAATAGTCTATGGGCATGGATCACCAGCGATCCTTTACCCATGGATTGCCAGCGATCAAATCATGTTAGCTCGGGTCGCCTTGAGTTTTTCTGGACTTCTTCCTAGCACTGAGTTGAGGCTTCTAATAAGTCGGCTTGGCCTAACTACTTTCCTACCCCTATAAATACAATCCCACCTACAACTAAAGGGGTATTTTTCCGAGGAGAGAGCCGCCATTAATCTACTGGAATTTCTTTACTTCTTCAACTTTCTTCACCCTCACAACAGTCATCAAGGAGATTACTGTGATTTCTAGTCAACCCTTGTGCTTGTGACTTATTCTAACTTATTGTAATAGATCCAAGGACTAACTAGTTGATATCCAGAGAGATACAACTAGTATAATCATAATACAGATTGATTAAAGTGGATGTAAGCCAGAGTCAGCCGAACCACTATAAAAATTTTGTGTTCCTTTTCTTACTTTTGCTTTTTATTTGTTGTTTACCTGAGATTTGTGCTGCTAATTATCTGCACTGGTGCTTTCATACTCGATCCAAGGTGTTGATCCATTTTTTGGGTTAACAAGTTGTACATATTACTTGCCATTTAATTCAATAACATGATTCTTAAATTAAAATATAATTTCATACATAATTTCAAACATGATATTTTGGAATTAAATTCTTTGAAATTATTGATGAAAATTCATTGAATTTGAACTTAAGAATTAATTTCATATGTAAGATGTTAAGTTATAACTACGTTATATTAATGGAGTCACTATTTTCAAATGCAATTATAATTGTTTCATTTAAATAATTAATCATAATCCACTCAAGTAGGTTGAAATAATAAATATGCACTTAAAAATCAATTTTATATGTAATATACAGTTAAAATTATAATTGTATGGTATAAATGAAGTTAAATCATTTAAATGCAAATATAGAGAAATGCTAGTGATAATCTTCCTTAGGGAATGTATTGCTGCACTTGCCATCTTGTTGGTGAAAATCAAGGGGTTATACATAGCAATTATGTAGGAATTAATGATTGTGTGGTGGAACCCATTAACTTCCACTAATAAGGGGGCAATAATACTCTCCCCAAGGGAGAATGTTGCTAGCATTTCTTAAAATATAATTGCAACATTTAAATAATTAATCAATCCATTCAAGTAAGTTGAATGATAGTTAATATGCACTTAAAAAGAAATTTCATGTGTAATATATGCAGTTAAGACTGTAATGTATTATGTAAAAATGCACTTAAATTATTTAAATGCAATTATAATTGCATCATTAAAATAATTAATCAAAATCGATTTAAGCATATTGCAAGGCAATATACATACATTAAAAAATCAACTTCGTATGCGATATGCAGTTAAAATTATAACTACAATAAATGCAGTTAAAATTTTCAAATGCAACTATAATTGCATAAATATTAATCAAAATCCATTAAATAATATTGAAACATAATAAATATGCATTTAAAAACAAGTTACATATGTACTACGCAACTAAAATTATAATTGCATTACATTAATGCAGTGGAATTATTCAAATTTTATTATAATTGCACCATAAAAATAATTGATTGGAACTCATTTCAAGTAGGTTGTAAGATAATAAATGTTAGCTTAAAAATCAACTTCTTAAGTAATATGCATTTTTATTATAACTGCATTATATAAATGTGGTTGAATTATTACTAAATCATCTTAATGTATTTAAAACTACCATATAAAAGTTACGATTCTCAAAATTTTATTTTCATGTATTAATAATGAATATTACCGGTAAGCTTATTAAATTTGTGACTTAATGGTCACAACAAAACTTAAACATGACATTCATATAAAAAATTAAGTAATGAGTTTAATTATAATTGCATTATATAAATGTGGTTGAATTATTACTAAATCATCTTAATGCATTTAAACCTACAATATACAAATTATGATTTTCTAAATTTTATGTTCAAGTATTAATAATGAATATCGTTGATAAACTTATTAAATTTGTTATTTAATGATCAGAACAAAACTTAAATATGACATTCTTGTAAAAAATTATAGCATGTTAAAATTTGAAATTAATGATATTATTAAGTGCGAGTGCGAGTGAGATATTAGCAGAGCTGGAACCTAATTTATAAAATTTTGGATATAGAAGACCAAATGCGTGTTATGATTATTAAATTGGAACCTGAGAGTGATAAGCAGATTTAGAATTCTAGTCTATAAAACCTAGCTTGTGATGAAATATTTTGGTAAGCACTTCAATTTACCAATGGGTAATTCTATTTATACACCGTTAATTATTTAGCACAGACCAAAAATTATAACAAATTCGTATACATCAAAAATTACTTTACATACATCATTTTTTTACAAGATTAACCTTGTCTCATATTCATCTTCCCTCGTTCAAATTACTTAAAAATCATTCATGAAAAACTAGAAATTTATACCATTAAACCAAGTCAAAATTAATAATAAAATGGATTTTTCCCATCTTAAGCTACCTCTCATCATTGTACTGTTGTAGGATATGTGGCTTATGTACCGTTGATATTTTTATGTCTATACTGGGATTTAAGATCTTTCATTTGCATTGTACTAAGTAACTATGTACTGTAGCTACTGAGGCATTTAGCCTCACAGCTGTTGTAACATCCCTAATTTTTGATAATATTATTCAGGAAATTTAATTAGATAAATTAAATAGAATAATAATGATAAGGGGATTAAGATTGAATGAATCATATATAGGGTCGTGCTTAATAATAAAATGGGCTTAAATTGGTTTATGGGCTAATTAATTTACACATGGGCATATTAGTAAATAGCCACATCATTATACACGGCTATACACTTCTCACTCTTGTCCATTCACGTTCATTTTTTTCAAATCAAAAACAAAAGTAAAACCCTAAAGAGTCGTCCATCATCAAAGAGGAAGAATTTAATCTAAGGCTAAGGATCAAAGCTAGGAAGGATTAATCAACAACAAATCTCAAATTCCTTATCATATCTAAGGTGAATAATAATTCATTCCATCTCTACTTTGTTTTTATAATCATATGGTTTCGAATTTAAGATTAAAATTCGTTTTATGATGTTTTGGATGATGATATGCATAGGTTATTATATGTTTGATTTAAACTAGTTACATATGAAATTGCACGGTTTTAGGGCAAAACCGATTGTTATTTGATTTACAATCCCATGAAAAAATTATATGTTAGGTAAAACATGATTTTAGATATGGGCTTAAATTTTTCATAATTTTCCAAGCTATGGAGAATTTATCGTGAATTTCTAAAGGAAAATATGCTATAATTGGGTTTGAAATTTATTTTAAGTATTTCAAGAAGAAATTGGGTCTGAAATTTTTATATGTTACATAACATGATGAAATTGAATTTCTATGATTTTTGGGGATTTTTCCCAATTGATTTACTAAGGAAAATAAATTATTTTAAAAGAGGGACTTATTTGCAAATGTTGGTTTTATTAAATGGAAGGGCTTAAACGTTATAATTTCTTTGATTTAGATATGATAAATGTGGTAGTTTTATCTGTAAAGTATTTAAAAAATTTTAAGGCAACCAATCAAAGGATTACAAATAGGCAAGTATTTATAAAGCAATTACTAAAAGTAGCATAGTTTCAGCCTTTAATTCAAAAAAGTTGGTTTTGCCTTCTATAGTAATACCTTTCGCCTCCAATGACTTCTGCTCCAACTCGGTCGAAACCATCCCAGTCGAGACCCACGTAGTCGAAACCAATACACAATGTACCACTTAGATGGTATGTAGTGGATTGAAGGAAAGGCGGAAGGCAAGGGTGTCGAAGGTAATGCTTCTGATGGGGTCGAAACCTCGGTTTGTTTTCAAAGTTAAGTGCTTTCTTTGTTTTGCTTAGAGCTTTCGACATAGTTGATACCTATGTTTTCAAAAAGGGTTTTATAAATAGCATTCGAAGAAGGTTGTCATATTGTGTTTACAATATTAGCTTTCGAATGGGTTCTTTTTTTGTTTTTGATAAAGTGCTTTTGAAAGTAGTGGTTCCGACCAAGTCGAAACCCAACCGCTCTTTTACCTTTCAAGTGTATTGAATCCATCAATACTTTCGAAGGGTTATCTTAGTTTTAACTTAAGCTAAGCCACTTCCTAAATGCTTT
The DNA here is from genome assembly GCA_030737815.1 of Allium fistulosum. Lineage (NCBI taxonomy): Eukaryota > Viridiplantae > Streptophyta > Magnoliopsida > Asparagales > Amaryllidaceae > Allium > Allium fistulosum. The sequence continues at coordinate 644,395,950 of CM060901.1, forward strand.
CGAAAGGGGTTGAGGGTTCCAAAGGCAATGGGGTCGAAAGGGGGTTTCGATGCTACCCTTCGATGTTTTAACTCAAAAGTTTTGAGTTTTCGAATAGATGATTCCGACACCATCATATTTTCCCAAACAATTTTATTAAGGGTTTCGAGAGAGGTACTTTCGTTTATAACCACTTTGACCCAAAGGATGTTTTTAAAGAGTAAAACTTAATGTTTTCGAAAAGGGTACTTTCATTAGTTTCGAAAACTATTTTCCTAAAGATTATTAAGTAAGGTTTTGATGCATTTGAAATGTGTATGATTAGAGTTTTGAAAAGAGGATTTCTAAGCTTTTGAAGGAGATCATCCAAAGGTTTCGAAAGTGATGTTTTAAAGTTTCAAAACAAATAACCCACTCTCACTTACAGAAGGAAATATCATGGCATAAATAAAGATTTTTGAAAGTATTGCTTCTTCATATATCTGTTCACATTGTAATTAACCCATAACGATAATTTGGGAAAGGGTAGAATAACCAATTAGGTTGACCCAGTAGTGAATACTACTTATGAAATGATAAAATCTTAATTTAAGATATTGGTAGGGGCCAATAGGTTCATAGTAAGCCCATGAAAACTGTGTAAAGAAAAAGATATTGGCAAGGGCCAATAGGTTCATAGTCAGCCCATGAAAACTATGATTTGATATTGGTAGGGGCCAACGGGTTTATAGTTGGCCCATGAAAACTATATCTGGATTTTGATATTGATGGATAGTCAATAGGTTCCTAGTTAGCCCATGAAAACTAGGATAAGCGAAAAGATATTGGAGTTACCAATAGGTTCTTAGTGATCCCATGAAAACTATGACATCGGACAGGTAGTCAATAAACATTTAACATGTTAAATAGTGACCCTAAAAACTATAATTGAGACAGATAGTCAGAATGAATGGGGATGGGTAATCTAGACATGGTTTACTTGTTTGCATATCATCATAATGTTTTGAAGTGCTATTTTTTTAACCATTGTGGTTGTGGGAGCACAATTTATGGTTTTATAAATGTTTTAGGATACTAGTAAGGGGAAAACCCGTTTCGCTAAGCGGCGTGGTCTCACTAGTATCTAAAGGGATTGAGATGGTAGATTATTATTTATACCAGGCTTTTTGTCTGCTCGAAGTTTTTGTTTTCCCCTTAAACTCTCGGGTACTCAATTGATTTTGAGTAGGTTGATAGTTAAGGTTTCCAAGTGTTCTTTTTAGACGAATAAAGCTTCCGAAGACGTGCAGGAGGCAGGTTTGTTACCAGAGTTCTTTTATTTCCGTCATGTATTTTGATTGTGAAGGAAAAAAAATTATTGCCTTATTATATACTCTGATCATCCAAGGGGGCATCTTCATATGTCGCTCTTGACGTATTTTGTATTAATTATATGTTATCTGAACATGGTCTGCGTACTGGGATTATGTAATCAATTTGGAATATTTTGAAATGGAATGTGGATTTTTTTGCTGTTTAAAACTTTTCAATATTCTTGTGTTTCTGTGTATCAATGTATCTAATATCATCATATATGGTCTCCGAGGATTAATAACTATGGATGACTGCAGCCATAGCTGTTAGTTTTGGGCCTCAAGTAGGGGGATGTTACAAGTTGGTATCAGAGCATAGATTTATGAAAACTTAAAAGAAAAGTTAAGGGGTCGTTTGGTTTATTTTGTATTTTATGTTTTGAGTTTTCAACGTTAATTACAAAATATGAGAAGAACAAAGGAAGGTCGGAAGGGATGAATGGAAGATTGGAGGGGACCACGAAGTAGATGGAGGAACGACGGAAGGATGAATTGTTGTTAGTGCTTCCGTTTTTCTCAAAACACGAAAAATGAATAAAAGTTGTTTTCTATTTTGTGTGTTAAATTCGTTTTCTAAAATGATCATTTTTCATAATATACATGTGTCGTGCGTATTTTTGTATGGACGAAAACTCAAAACTAAAAACGGTAAACCAAACATAGCCTAAACCTCAAAACTTTTTGAAACATAATCCAATGAATCAGAAATAAGATCGGGGTTTGGGTTGACGCTACAATAACGTACTTATATTTGATATATAGTTATATATATATAAGTACATATTCTCTGCTCTCTTAGACCGTTCTTCTATATCTTACTAAAGCTTGTATGCAGATTTACGAGAAAGGAGGTATGGAAGAAGGAAACGGAAGAGGAGATCTCGGTGGAGGAAGCACCACAACTAATGAAAATGCTCGACCCACTACCAGGAGGAACCCGAGTCGACCGGCTAATGCTAATAATCAAAATGTTGATGCCAATGTGGGTGTTGGAAATCCACCAGTTAATATGGGGGCGATGTATCGGTTTTTTGTTGGTTTGATGCAAGCAGGAGCTGCTGGTGGTGTTGTAGAAAATGTAGGAGGAGCTAATCTTGTGGCTCCAGTTGGGAATAATTATGCTTTGCTGAGTAGAGATTACGCCAGTTTAGGTGGGAAGCCATTCATAAGGACGGAAGTGCCATAGAGGTTGATAATTGGCTATTGCATTGTGAGCGTATCTTTGCTGATATGGGTCTGAATGATGGGCAAAAGATAAGGTTGGCCTCTAGACAGTTGCAGGGGTAAGCACTACACTGGTGGAATAGTGTTACTGCTGGAGTTCCGGAAGAGCAGTTGACTTGAAATGATTCTAAAAGAAGATTTGAGAAGAAGTTTGTGTCTGAGTTCGCTAAGTCAGAGCTGATGAGGAAGTTTATGGATCTAGTTCAGGGAGAGATGTCAGTAGTTGAGTACACTCCAAAGTTTGAAGAGCTATCTCGATATGGATATGCTACCATAGATACAAACATCAGAAGGAATGAGAGATTCATTCGAGGATTGAGGCCCGAGCTTGCTAGAGCAACCATGACACATATCTGTGAACCTTGTAATGTGGTGGTGGAGATGGCCATTCGCCATGAAGAGTTACTTGCTGATTATGCTAAAGAGAAGTTAGTGGAAACTCAGGGTTCTCAAGGAAAGAAGAGAAAGTTCTTTAAGAAGAAGGGAGTCCAGAAGGGAGATATTGCTAAAAAGTCAAAGGCTGAGATAGTTTACTATAAGTGTGACAAGAAGGGTCATTTTGCGAACAAGTGCCGGTCAGGAAATGGGAAGAAAGCTGCAAGTAAGAAGAATGTGAAGTACTTCAACTATGATCAAGTTAGGCATTACAAGAATCAGTGCCTGGAGCCAGTTAGGGAGAATAAAGGAAAAGCTTTCGTTATTAGATCGGCTAGGCCTACTGCAGCTGATAAAGGAAAGATTGTGATGAAAGGTATTTTGATCCAAAGTATAACAGTTAGGATACTATTTGATACCAGTGCATCACATTCATTTATATCTCAGTGTTTAGTTGATAGATTATGCTTAGAACCCACTTACCCTGTTACTTCCTTAAGGGTTGCAAATTCAATAGGAGGGTATGCAACGCTAAGGTTGGGATGTGACCAGCTAGAACTTGATTTGTTAGGTCATAAATTTGCATGAAGTTTGTATGTTATTGATTTCGTAGATTTCAGAATTATCTTGGGTATGGATTGGTTAGGTAGGTATAAGGCTAGAATATTTTTCCAGGATAGGGAGATATCGCTGAGACATCCTGATAGCCATAACCAAGTAATACTCTCAATGGAGAATTCTGACCGAAGTGTTGGTACTTTGCTTAATGCTATGGAGATAGGAGATGAGTTAAGTCAGGTTCATGTAGCAAGGGAGTTTGTAGATGTTTTTGAGCCAGTCACAGGACTACCACCGAAACGAGCAGTTGAGTTTCATATAGATCTTGTGCCCGGAGCTGAAACTGTTAGTAGACCACCTAGCAGGATGACACCTATAGAAATGAAGGAATTAAAGGTGCAGCTAGTTGATCTTGAAGGAAGAAATTATTAGGCCAAACAGTTCGCCTTGGAGAGCGGCTGCGGTGTTTGTAAAGAAACCAGATGGGTCGTTGAGAATGTGTATTGACTATCGTAAATTGAACGAAAGAACGATTAAGAATAAGTATCCTTTGCCAAGAATAGACGATCTGTTCGATCAATTGAATGGAGCAGATTGTTCTCCCGGTTGGATTTAGCGACAGGTTTCCATCAGTTAAGAGTAGCGGAGGATAGTATTCCTTTGACAGCCTTCCGAACTAGCTATGGTCCTTATGAGTGGTTGGTGATGCCATTTGGATTAATGAATGCACTTGCTTTCTGTGTGGACTAGATGAACCGAGTTTTCCATAGGTACCTGGATAGGTTCGCTTTGGTGTTTATAGATGACATTTTAGTATACTTTAAGGATGAAAGGGAGCATGAAGTTCATTTTAGAGTGGTGCTCGAGACGTTGAGGCAGAATCAGCTGAAGGAGAATTTTTCCATGTGTCATTTTTGGAAGAAAGAGGTTAAGTTTCTGGGTCACGTGGTTTCAGAGAAAGGGCTGTCAGTTGATCCAGATAAGATCGAAGCCGTTAATAATTGGAAGAGACCAAAGATGGTGACTCAGAAGTTTTCTTGGACATGCTGGCTACTACCAGAGATTTATTAAGGATTTCTCGCGGATAGCAACACCTTTGACTAAGTTGGCCAGGAAGGAGGTGAAGTTTGTTTGGTCTGATAATGTGAGGAAGCATTCCTTAAGTTAAAGCATTTGTTGACAATTGCACCAGTGTTAATAGTTCCAGACGGAAAAAAGGGCTGGTGGTATATACTGATGCATGTGGAACTGGATTAGGAGCAGTATTGATGCAAACAGGTAAAGTTATTACCTACGCTATACGACAGCTTTGACCTCATGAAGTTAGATACCCTCCTCATGATTTTGAGTTGGCAGCACTAATCTTCGCATTGAAGATTTGAAGACATTATCTCTTAGGGGAGAGGTTTAAGCTTTATACCGACCATAAGTCTTTACGGTATTTATTCTTTCAAAAGGAGTTGAATATGAGACAGCAGAGATGGTTGGATTTTTTGGCTGCTTATGATTTTGGTATAGAGTATACGCCAGGGAAAGGTAATAAGGTAGCTGATGCTCTTAGCCGAAAACATCAGAATGTGGCGGTAACTATGTTGGCGGAGTGGAAAGATTTAGAAGCTGTAGTCAGTTGTGGTGTGCAATTAACGTCAACTGCTAGTTCCAGTCAGAGTATCGCCATATTGTCTTGTTTAGAAGTTTGACCAGTGTTAATTGAAAGGATAGCTTCTAAGCAGGAGGATCCAATGTTAGTCGAGAGGATCAGAAGACTTGAGGTTGGAACTAAGATCGATGATCTAAAGAATTTTAGCCTTGACCAAAAAGGATGGTTGAGAAAGAAGGGACGGTTATGCGTTCCGAATTTAGAGGACTTGAGGAAAGAAGTTCTTGGCGAATGTCATCGGTCCAAGTTTATGATTCATCCTGGAGGAACCAAGATGTATCAAGATATGAAGAGGAGCTTCTATTGGGAAGGTGTGAAGAGGGATGTTGGCTTGTGGGTTAGGCAGTGCATCAACTGTCAACAAGTGAAAGCCGAACACCAAAAACCGAGTGGGTTACGTAAGCCTTTAGAGATTCCATTTTGGAAATGGGATTCAATATCTATGGATTATATAGACGGTTTGCAAAGGTCAAATAGGAAAAATGAAAGTATATGGGTCATAGTAGACAGATTGACCAAGAGTGTTCATTTCATTCTAGTTAAATCAACTAGGATGACACATGTTTTAGCTAAGTTGTTCATGAAGAACATAGTTAGACTACATGGATTTCTTAGTAGTATAATCGGTGAAAGAGACGCCTTGTTCCCTAGTAAATTATGGAAGAGTCCACAGAAAGTATTGGGTACCAAGCTTAATATGAGTACTGCATATCATCCTCAAACAGACGGGCGGATGGAGAGAGTCAACAAGATACTCGAGGATCTATTGAGAGCTTGTGTATTAGACTTTGGTGGATCTTGGGAGGATCACCTATGTTTTGTTGAATTTTCCTATAATAATAGTTGTCGGACTAGTATAGGAATGGCGCCATTTGAAGCTTTGTATGGAAGGCCATGCAAATCACCAGCATGTTGGTTGGAGACTAGAGACAGATTAGTCTTAGGTCCATATTTGGTTAGAGAGGCGTCAAAAAAGATTGAGTTGATCCAAGGAAGGATGAAGGAAGCTCAGTCCAGACAAAAGAGTTACACAGATAAGAGGTATAAAGACCTAGAGTTCTTAGTTAGAGATAAGGTTTTCATTAAAGTATCACCTATGAAGGGTGTGATGCGATTTGGAAAGTTAGGGAAGTTAGCCCCGAGATATGTAGGTCCATTCCAGATTATAGGGAGAATTGGAAAGCTCGCATACAGATAGAGTCACCGAGCAGTATAGCAGGTGTCCATAATGTATTTCATGTGTCTCATCTTCATAAGTATGTGCATGATCCAGAGACTACTATTCCTCTGATAGGGTTGGATGACTTGATAGTAGAACCTAATTTGACTATTGTTAGATAACTAGTTCGGGTTATAGCGAGAAATGAGAAGAGATTGAGAAACAAGATAGTCAGGTTGGTGAAAGTTCAATGGAGTGACAACGAGAAGGATTGTACTTGGGAGACAGAGGACATGATTAGAGATACTTATCCCGATCTGCTTTGAGGGTATGTTTATATTAGATTTATATAGAGAGTTGCTAGTCAGATAGGCTAGTATGGTTGTTAGGAGTTGTTACAGATGATTGCTATGTTTAGTATTTAGTCCTTACTGAATTTCAAGGACGAAATTCTTTAAGGGGAGGAGCCTGTAACATCTCTAATTTCTGATAACATTATTCAGGAAATTTAATTAGATAAATTAAATAGAATAATGATGATAAGGGGATTGATAAATGAATCATGTACAGGGCCGTGCTTAATAATAAAATAAATGGGCTTAAATTGGTTTATAAGCTAATTAATTTACACATAGGCATATTAGTAAATAGCCACATCATTATACACTACTATACACTTTTCACTCTTGTCCATTCACATTTACCTTTCTCAAATCAAAAACAAACGTAAAACCCTAAAGAGCCGGCCATCATCAAAGAGGAAGAATTTAATTTAAGGCTAAGCATCAAAGTTAGGAAGGATTAGTCAATAACAAATCTCAAATTCCTTATCATATCTAAGGTGAATAATAATTTATTCCATCTCTATTTTGTTTTTATAATCATATGGTTTCAGATTTAAGATTAAAATTCGTTTTATGATGTTTTGGATAATGATATGCTTGGGTTATCATATGTTTGATTTAAACCAATTACATATGAAATTGCACGGTTTTAGGGCAAAACCAACTGTTATTGGATTTAAAATGCCATGGAAAAATTATATGTTAGGTAAAACATGATTTTAGAGATGGGTTTAAATTTTTCATAATTTTCCAAGCTATGGAAAATTTATTGTGAATTTTTAAAGGAAAATATGTTATAATTGGGTTTGAAATTTATTTTAAGTATTTTAGAAAAAAATTTGGGTCTGAAATTTTTATATGTTAGATAACATGATGAAGTTGAATTTCTGTGATTTTTGGGGATTTTTCCCAATTGATTTACTAGGGAAAATAAATTATTTTGAAAGAAGGACTTATCTGCAAATGTTGGTTTTGTTAACTAGAAGGGCTTAAACGTTATAATTTCTTTGATTTAGATCTGATAAATGCGGCAGTTTTATCTGTAAAGTATTTGAAAAGTTTTAAGACAACCAATCAAAGGATTACAAATAGGAAAGTATTTATAAAGCAATTACTAAAAGTAGCATAGTTTCAGCCTTTAATTCAGAAAAGTCGGTTTCGCCTTCTATAGTAATACCTTTCGACTCCAATGAATTCCGCTCCAACTCAGTCGAAACCATCCCAGTTGAGACCCACCTAGTCGAAACCAACACACAATATATCACTTAGATGGTACGTAGTGGATTGGAGGAAAGGCAGAAGGCAAGAGTGTCGAAGGTAATGCTTCCGATGAGGTCGAAACCTCGTTTTATTTTCAAAAGTTAAGTGATTGCTTTGTTTTGCTCAGAGCTTTCGACATAGTCAAAACCTATGTTTTAGAAAAGGGTTTTATAAATAGCTTTCGAAGAAGGTTGTCGTATTGTGTTTATAATATTAGCTTTCGAACGGGTTTCATTTTTTTGTTTCTGATAAAGTGCTTTCGAAAGTAGGGATTCCGACCAAGTTGAAACCAAGCCGCTCTTTTACCTTCCGAATGTATTGAAGTTATCAATACTTTCGTCGGGTTATCTTAGTTTTAACTTAAGCTAATCCACTTCCTAAATGCTTTCGGAAGGGTTGAGGGTTCTGAAGGCAATGGGGTTGAAAGGGGGTTTCGACGCTACCCTTCGATGTTTTAACTCAAAAGTTTTGAGCTTTCGAATAGATGGTTCCAACACCATCAAATTTTCCCAAACAATTTTATTAAGGGTTTCGAAAGAGATACTTTTGTTTATAACCACTTTGACCCAAAGGATGTTTTCAAAGAGTGAAACCTAATGTTTTCGAAAGGGGTACTTTCGTTAGTTTTGAAACTATTTTCCTAAAGATTATTAAGTAAGGTTTTGATGCATTCGAAAGGTATATGATTAGAGTTTTGAAAAGAGGTTTTCTATGCTTTCGAATGAGGTCATCCAAAGGTTTCAAAAGTGATGTTTTAAAGTTTCAAAACAAATAGCCCACTCTCACTTTTAAAAGGAAACACCATGGCATAAATAAAGATTTTGAAAGTATTACTTCTTCATATATCTATTCACGTTGTAATTAACACATAACAGTAATTTTGAGAAGGGCAGAATAACTAGCTAAGTTGACCCAGTAGTGAATATAACTTATGAAATGATAAAATCTTAATTTACTATATTGGCAGGTGCCAATAAGTTCACAGTAAGCCCATGAAAACTGTGTAAAGGGAAAGATATTGGCAGGGACCAATAGGTTCATAGTCAGCTCATGAAAACTATGATTTGATATTGGCAGGGGCCAATAGGTTTATAGTTAGCTCATGAAAACTATATCTGGATTTTGATATTGACAGATAGTCAATATGTTCTTAGTTAGCCCATGAAAACTAGGATAAGCGAAAAGATATTGTAGTTACCAATAGATTCTGTGATCCCATGAAAACTATGACATCGAACAGAAGTCCATAAACATTTAACAGGTTAAATAGTGACCCTAGAAACTATAATTGAAAAGATAGTCATAATGATGGGGATGGGTAATGTAGATATGATTTACTTATTTGCATACCATCATAATGTTTTGAAGTACTATATTTTTAACCATTATGGATGCAGGAGCACATTATATGGTTTTATAAATGATTTATGATACTAGTGAGCGGAAAACTTGTTCCGCTAAGCGGCGTGGTCTCACTAGATATCTAAAGGGATTGAGATGGTAGATTATTATTCATACCAGGTTTTTTGTCTGACTCGAAGTTTTTGTTTTCCCCTTAAACTATCGGGTACTCAATTGATTTTGAGTAGGTTGAGACTTAAGATTTTCACGTGTTCTTTTTAGACGAGTAAAGCTTCCGAAGACGTGCAGTAGGCTGGATTGTTACTAGAGTTCTTTTATTTCCGTTGTGTGTTTTAATTGTAAAGGCAAATTTGTTTTATTGTCTTATTATATACTCTGATCATCCAAGGGGGCATCTTCATATGTCGCTCTTGACGTATTTTGTATTAACTATATGTTATCTGAACGTGGTTTGCATACTGGGATTATGTAATCAATTTGGAATATTTTGAAATGGAATGTGGAGTTTGTTGTTGTTTAAAAAATTTCATATTCTTGTGTTTCTGTGTATCAATGTATCTAATATCGTCGTATATGGTCGCCGGGAATTAATAATTATGGATGACTGCAGCATCTATAACCGTTAGTTTTGGGCCTCCAAGTAGGGGGGTGTTACACCTGTTATTATTGTTCTAATAAAATGTGGATGGACCACATAAAAAACCAACTTACCTTTCAAAAAAAATGGACTTTAATTTCTAATACGAAACCTTAATATTGTAACTTCATTATTATTAACTCGGATTTATACTTTTCAATAAAAAATTACTCTAATTTTAAAAAATAAAGAATTTACATATTTTAAACTCAAGCGGCTAGTGATGAAAGTTGTCTTGGTAGGATTTTGTTTTTTCATGATAAAAATAGTTATCAACTACGAAAAATAATTTGATGAGACCGGACGTAAACAGTAATTTCATTGATTTTAAGGTTTAATTTGATGAGACAAGGAAGATAGGTAAAGATGAAATTAAAAAGAAGGATAATTTAGTAATATATTTTCTAGGAAAAATAATAATGCATGTACGGTAAAATTTGATGTATGAATAGAATTTGACTTTACCAAATAAATATATATTTAAGTGAGGAAAAAGTCTTGTTATTCTTTTTCTTTGAAACAAAACGAATATACGTATGATTTGGTGGTTGAAGTTAAAATTGTTACTAAAGATATAATGGGAAAAAAATGATCATTTAGTTACTATATGCAATGGTGTTATAGATATTTTTCCCCAAGTTAAACACTTTGGATCATGTTAAACAAAAATCTGATCAATATATGATTAGAAATATTGACATGAAAATAGAAGTTATATGAAGCATGCATGTCTTTGTTGGTTTTTTTTGTAGTGTAATTATATATAAAGGATGATGCTAAAGGGTACAAAATCAAAGGATATGAGAGGTGGAATTCAGGAATACGATGAATTATGAATATGACGTTTGAGCCCGGCACGTAATTAAATTTGTTGATATACAAAGGTACATAGAAAAATTCAATACTACGCAGTGGCTAAATAATAGAACAACAAACACCAAAACCACTTTGACTGTACAATGGACATCACTTGTACTCAAAATAAAATTACAAAACATCACAAAATAATGCATAGTCACTTCACTTTCATAAAATTTACATGCTTGCTACATTATAAAAGCATGTGGAGGCGGATTTTGAATGGGAGAAGGAAGAAAAAAAGGAAAATATTGTCGTTCAATCAGCAGTGAAAGTAAATTTCAATTCACCAAACAGGTTTCAGTATTTTACACTAAATTGTCTTTTGAAAACCTTTTAAACATCAAACGATTTCCAGAAAACTGTTTACTGTATTTTACGTGAAAAGAAAATTGTTTATGTCTACTATTTTCTGGAAATTATTTAAAAATAAACAATTTCATGTTCCCGTTTACACGCTTGTAAAAAGGTGATTAGAATTCTCATTTACTCTTCAATTTTTTTTTTTTTTTCATGTTCAAATTTCTATTGCTGAAGTGTAAAAAAGAAAAATAAAAAGATGAATCCCTTCATTTTTCTTTCTCCGTCTGGTGCTGAAGATGCATAAACTAATGGCATCTCCAGTGAATTACGCATGTAATATTCAAGAGCCTGAATATTACGTGCGTAATTGCACAGAGAACTCAGTGGTCAGACGTCCATTTTATGGGCGCCAGACCTCAGGCGCCCATAAAATGGACGCCTGAGCTCAGGCGCCCATAAAATGGACGTCTGACATTTATTTAGTTTTTTTTTTCTGTTTTCTTTGAGAATTTTTTTATTTTTTTTAAATGTCAGGCGCCCATTAAAAGAGCGTCTGAGGTCAGGCGCCCATTAAATGGACGCTTAAGGTCGGGCGCCCATAAAATGGGCGCCCAAAACCAGTTACAAATCCTGAATTCAAAACGTAATATTACCCTTAATATTACGTTTGTAATTGACGACTGGAGAGCAAATTTGTAATATTACGTACGGAGATGCCCTAACCAGTTTTCCAGGTATATCTTCCAACAAAGCATCAAAATTCTCAACTCAGAATAAAGCCCGAAATATTTTTCTAATATGGACTGAATCAATTATTTAGTGGAATAACCAGTTAAACCTTGCGCTTTGGATTAGCTTTAGCATCTGATTTAGTATTACTTCGGATCAAATTTAGTATTTGATTTAGAATCAGTTTGATTTAAATTGAAAATAATCTGATCTAAATAACATCATAAACAACTATAAATTTCAACTAGCACACAAGGCAATACCCAGAAATATCCTCAAAACAACCTTCAACCAAATCAGTTACCGTACAAACGTACGAGAGCACCTATTATATCAAAATTTACTGCATTCAACATACCAAATTTCATTCCTCAAAATTTAACAACCAACAATAAGTTGCACGAGGAAATGAGAGACTTCAAGCACAGTGTTCACATAATGGTAAGAAATAATATTACAAGAATTTCAACACAACAAATAAATGCAAAATCAATTGGAAATTTATCATGTTGTCCCAGAAAACTGTTACATTCCTTGGTAATTTTATTGTGAATTCTCTTGATTGAAAACAGAAAATTGCCATTTAAATGACATATGCAAGCTTAGCAGCGGTTATTAACCAGTGAGAGCCATTGCACCAGAAATAATCTCAGTCAGCTCAGTAGTGATTGATGCTTGACGAGTCCTGCGACATACAAACAAACATGGTTTTAGATGGTGTTTGGCAATAACTTAGAGGTAGAAAAACAGCTTATAAAGTTACTTCTTGTTATCAAAAAATAAAATAAAAAAGTTGGTCATCACAATTACTCGATTGAATGACCTGCCACAATCATTTCAGTTTTTACAACTAAATTTTTAAAAAAATTATACCCATCTATCCAAATGCTTCTACTGTTTTATTCACCTGAATCTATTTAATATTACAAACCCAAATTACTTTTTAGTAGTCAAAAAAAAGTTTCGCAAACTTATAGTTGTTTTTCTTGAAATAACGTCTACACCATCCAAGGCTTGAGCATTAAAGGAAAAAAAACCCTCGTGTTAGTACCACCCTAGGTTACATGGGTACACAAGAAGGTAAAGTAGGTACTACTGTAAAAGCATAAGAATACAAGAATTCCAATTTTCTAAGTAAAGAAAAAGGTATAAAAGCAAATAAAATGTTCATTTAGTAATCCAAGGTCCTCGAAGTTCTTAAACATTCCTTTCTTGATGAATAAACATTGGAGCCTAATTTACTAGCTGATGTCATTGCAGGAAATATTCAAATGGGGTTTGCACTCTAGCATTTGTTGAGTTTTTTTAATTTCATAACACCAATCTAGTTTGGTTATTTTACTTAATCCATTATTTAAACCAGAAATCAATATTGTATACTCCACAGCTCTTCCAGAGCAAAATTTGATTTCTTCTGAACAGTGTTACAAGCCATATGAACGGAGTTTTAAGTAGCAAATTTAACTGTAGGGATATTCAAACAAATTAAGCAGAGAGTAAGAGAGAGGCCTGTTATAAGTGAGAGTGAGTTTGTCAAGCATTTCTCCAGCATTTCTGCTAGAACTGTCCATGGCTGACATTCTTGCTCCTAGCTCACTGCAAGCGTTTTCTAGCACAGCATTGAACAAAACCTAAAAGCAAACATAATTGTACATGAGGTTTTCATACCTTTTACTAAATAGGTGAATCAGAAATACTTTCAACAATAGCAAACTTATTAATGTAACTGTGTGAAAACTTTATCAAAATAAAGAAACAAAATTATCTTCCATGCTATAATTCTTCTGGGGCAATACAGTTTTTGTACTATCCAATCCAAATAAAGAAATTGTGTGAAGCAAGTAAATAGATGGGCATACACAAGAAAACTGGAACTCTGCTAGATTTTGAAGTATTTCAGATTTTGTTTCGCCTCCTTCAATCTCATATGCATCTAGATCACCAAGCTTACCCCCAGACTCGGATTCTCTTTCGACTATCTGTAAAAAGGCAACCAGAATAAGCCTCGGTCTTTTAATATTACTGAATCGATAATATAAGTTTGAACTAACAGAATAAAAGGCATCAACACCTCAGGTGATAGTATTGTTGACACTGTTGGAAAGAACTGAACAACAGATTGGAACCTATTGTAAACAATCCTCAGTGCATCGAACTCGACATTTTTTAGGATATCATCAGCAAGCACTGAAACCTGTTTATGGGAAATAAAAGGAAAAACTGAATAGGACAAAATTAAAGGTAAGCCCAACTGCCCAAGCCTATGACTATGCAAAAAGATAATGCAATATTTTATGATGCATTTTAAATTATATTTTAAGCACGTGAGGCACTTACTAAGTAAGCAGATAGCAAAAGTAGATAATATGAGTTATCAACATGATTGGTTATTACTGAATCGCAAGGCGAAAAAATATTGGAACAAAACTCTGATTATTGGAATTTAACCTCAAGAGGAGAAACATGCAAGAAAAAGTAGAAGCTTTGATCAACAAAATAGAATCGAATGGGGGAAAAAAATATTTGCTAGCTATGTCCAAGTAACAGAAAATATATAAACTTGAAGTTAGGAATCCAAAACAGAAAGAAGTGAAGCAAAGCAATACAAAATCCTTAGCTAAAAAGGATAATTATGACGAAGATGAGCTAATTGTGTTAAATGCCCTGCTGGGCTTAATTTAATTTTAATAGCGAAGGCATAGTTAAATAGCATGAATTCAGAAATTTTGTAAAAACATAGCATTTGCTTATAATCATAAAAAGAAGTAACATAATTTTGTGAAAGAAATGCTGTTGTCTAAATAAGTGTGCAAAAGAAAAGATGATCAAACCTGAGTGTAATTCAATGGAATCTTCTGCAACTCAGTAACATTCATTGCAATGCTCTTGTGTGAATCACGCATCAACTGAACCTTTCCCTTCTCCCCAAGTATGATATACTTGTTCTCTTTTTCAGGACCTAATGCAAAAGAATTACTAAATGGTTGTTTGACAAGGGCACAATAAGCCAAGTTGTGGATCTGTACGAATAGTACCGGTTGTCAGCTTAAAGAGGGACTTGCTGACTTTGACTGATGTGGAGTTAATGCCTCCACAAAGACCTTTATCTGAAGAAACAGTTATAATAACATTCTTCTTCACATCAACACCTACACATATAAGAGAAACCAATAATAGTAAGAAAATGGTACATGCTAACAGGAGATAGAGAATGTTTAGTTCGCACAATACATATACAAAAGGCTAGGAAAAAGGAAGAATTCATGCTTAATATATTCAATGTGACCATATAGATAGAAGCATGAATCTCAGCATGCCACGGCATAACAGTATGCTGTGTATAAAGAGGCACTTCATGAAATAATGACCCCGTTTTATATCTCAGTCAACTTATAAATAAAGCTATTTTGCTAGGATGTTAGAGCAATTGTCAAACCAATCATGAAGTAGACGCATTTACAATGTTAGCAGTTGGTTTACTTCAGACTAATTGCAAGAACATTACATCTTTCCAACGAGAACTTGAGCACAACAAATTCGTTAGCAATTACAGACAAAATTAATTAGTCATTGAGTGATGGGAAACCATTTCCGTAGAGAGAGGAACTTTATTTCAAAAAGTTTGACTTAATCATATGAAAACTGTTCTCAGCAATAAATTTATTTCTCAATCCTCTGCTAGCAAAGTAAATTATTTGGTTTATAAAATTTATAAGAACATCACAGCGACGTAGGACTGTGAGAATGTATGTAAAAGGTTATGCCCATGTTAGATTTAGAACACTGTTACCTTAACATTAATTTTCCATTGCAGATGCAAGCATTTGAAAACATTGCTAACAGCTGGAAGGTCTGTAGCATCATAGTTGCAGATTAAATACAACATCAACATCTAAGTCATTATTCCCTAACAAGTTGAAGTCGACTAGAGATGGAACCCAAAACTAAATGACAAAGTCAATTTAAAAGCAACGATAACAATAACATTAATAAAATAAAAAAATCCATGATAATAATAAGAAAATAAAGTAAAATAATTAAACAAATAATAGTAGTAGTAATAAATAAGTAAAATAAAAATAAAAATAAATAAAGAAATTTAAAAAAACCATGATAATAATAATAATAACAACAACAACAATAATAACGGTACTAATAATAATAGGGACCGAAGACCAAACAATATGTCTTAGGCTCCTATTCACTAGTCCTATAATCTAAAACTCATAACATTATCCCTAAACCAACCCTAAACAAAAAAAACTTCTATCTCATAATTCTGGTACGGGATCGCTAACTTCCACGTGCTCATGTTCGACACCGGCTCTTCGAATATATTGCAATCATTCAAGCCCCCTTTTACTACTTCCTTCCAATGCCAACCTTGGTCGACGTCTATCTTCCTTTGAGCATCCGATGCGACTTATAATTCCAACGTGCACAGATGCATTAAGAAACCTCCGTTGGAGATGTCCAAACCATCTTAAGCGGTGTTGGACTGGCTTCTCTTCAATTGGTGCTTCTACTCCAAATAGGGGTGGGTACGGAAAATTTCTGTACCAACCGAGACATTTTCCTTCCCTTTCAATTGTCAATGGAATGATACTCAATGTTCCAAATTCTGTTCCGCTAACTCTGGAATTTCATTATGCGGTAGATCAAAAAGGTGGAACGGAATATGGAATTCCATTTTTCCCGTTGATGCATATAAACTTGCATAAGAATGTACTGTGACATTTGACAATAGGTGCCTGGAGCAACGCTATTCCTGTTGACACTACTATAGGCTGTCCATCTATTTTTCTCCTAAAATAGTTTTAATAAAATTCAAAGCTCTAAGGCCATGTTCACGATTTGGGCTCCCGGTCCACAATTTTTTTTAAAAAAAAAGGAGAAAAGAGAGTGCTAAAAGCAAGTCTACAAAAACAGCAGGTCCTAAATGCAAAAGCGCCAATGTACAATATCAACGTAAATCTCCGAATACTGGCTCCTAGCTCATGTAGAATAATATCATAGCGATAAGAGCCCCACATCATTTGGGGCTTGCTCTAATCGGAGCCCCAATTCAAAATCAATAAAATCAACAAGAAATTCCATAACCCTAGATTTCATAAAAGTAGATAAATTTTGAGGCGGCGATAATGGCAAATTCTCGCGGAGGCAGTTGCTGCCCAAGTATGGATCTGTTTCGATCCGAAGAGATGCAGCTGGTTCAGATTATTATGCCTATGGAATCCGATCACTGAACTGCCTCCCACTTTGGCGAACTCGGATTGCTCCATTTAAAGATGTAAAGTTTGATGCTTTGTTTTAAAAATTTTATCCAAACTGTTTTGCGTACAATTTTGTATCATGACTTTTGATTTTGATGTAAATTTTGTTTGGATGCTGCTGTTGTTAGCTTGTATTTGAGCTGATATTTGAAGGAAAATGAATTTATTACCCCAATTGAACTTGTATTAAGTAGGTTAATGACAGGTTTCAGATAAAAATTTCGCCTGTCAGTGTTTGGATTTGATACTTCTATGCATCATTCACAACGGAAAAAAAATCCAGTTAAACTGATCATACAAGAATATCGGTAGTAATAAAATTTCCATGGAAAACAATGAAAATTTCCGCTTTTTTCCATCAGAAACCGGAAGGAATTCCTTCCGACCTATTTTAAACGGAAAAACATGGAAATGGAAATTTTCAGAAATACGTGGAAGGAAAATTCTGGAAAGCCGGTAGAGCGGAAAATAATCCAGCCCCAATGGTCCAAAGTTGTCATGTATATCTTCATTTCTAATTCGGTCTCGTCTTGTATGACCATAGTTTCATCGCAGCATACGCATCTCTGCTACACTTATCTTTTGGACGTGTTGTCTTTTAGTAGGCCCACTTTTTCATCGCATGTTAAATGAACAATAAAAACAATCTTTACTCTCACATGCATACATCCAATTTTTACCATGCTACAGATGAGAATAATAACACTGCAGAACTGAGTTGGAAAAGACTTACTAGGGGCATCCCCGAGAAGTGCAGTAAATGGTTGCCATAACCCACGTGATTTTTCAGTTTTCACTTGAACTGCTCGCAGCTTGGATGCTGCAACCATTTTCATCGCCTTGGTGATCTTTTGAATATTCTTCACACTTTTCATACGATTTCTGACTGTATTGATCATTTAGAAAAGGTATAAGCAACAAAGTGCTGCACATAAAATCTTGACAAAATACAAAAGTACAAGGTTAAACAAATGGAGGAGCAGGCTCCATACCGATTTGGGTTGAAATTGATCGAGCACCTAATGGACATGATTCCCTGTATTACAATCTCAGATTACTACGAAATCCAAGTAAAATAAAGATTATATCCCTGTTATTCAAAATACCAAACCGACATACATAGACACAATCATAACAAACAACAGAATAAGAACAACACAATAAGCACATCACCATGCCCATCAGTATTGCAGTTTACAATGAATATAACTACTGATCAAATATAGCAAAATCCTCGAATGAGCTGAATTTAATCCTAATTATCCAAGCATTCACTACAACATGTTACACCTTGGTGCTCACGAATTTTACATTATGCTAATTCAAAAATTAACATTATGTTTCAAATAAGCAATTAAACAGAAGTATATTTTTGTAGCATGAACTTCAATTTGTAAGAACCTAAAACACTCTTGAAATCCGATTTCACTAAATGTAAAGAAAGTTTTCATATGGCAACTTATGTAAGTTGGCTTAAAACACTCTAGTGGTTCTATTAATACAATGTTAAAGAGAGAGAAAAAGTATTCAGCTGAATGATAGGTATCCCAAGCAGAGTAGAGTTTTTATATTCTCATGAAACTCTCATGAAAGAGCCCAAGCTCATCACTGATTGGTCCGCTAAAACCAATCTGTTCGTCCAATATTATTTTCTTGGAATTAAAATTTAATTTGAACACCGTTGAATATCAAATACGTACACACTGCCCTTCAGCAAACCAGACCATTAGAGTAACCGTTATATCTTATCCTAGCCATCAATTGAAATTTACGTCTAACTGAGACCAAAATTGTGCAAAAATGTAAAAGCTTGCTTCTGGAACTTACAATTCAAATTCATAATTAAATTATTCAAACTTACAAATTTTTCCTATCAAATAATCCCCGGATAAATCTAACTGTCAGATTTATAAGAATCTAGCTTCACATAACTAAAAACCATAGTAAATACAATCAATTGATGTTTTTGACTCAAATCTAACAGAATCTTACTCAGAGAAAACAGCGGATCTTGCAAAGATAGTAGGATTAGGCGTGAGAATGAGTCGCCTCCCTTCTCTTCTCATAGCCGCCATCGCCATTGCTAAAATTAAGATTGATTTGATCTAAAGTTTTTCTTCTTATTTTCTAATTCCGCTGAAACCCTAGATTGTCGACATATATTGCTGTATGGGCCACATGGCATAGCAAAGTTCATAATTAACGTTTTACCCCTTTTATTTCACGAAAACAAGGACGCTGAGTTCAAATAATAATAATAATAATAATAAGTTTGTAAATCCATTTTTCATGCATTTTATCTTAACTAGCATGAATTCGTGCTTCACACGCGACACGGTAAATTATAGAAAATGATACTTTATGTTATCGGTAAATTTTCCACAGTCTCATAATAGATTTGAACGATCGAACTGGACTAAAAAACGATGGAAAATTATATCTGTAGCCTTGGAAAACATCACAATGTGGTAAAATGGAGCACAAGATAAAGACGAAATTGAACAAAAATCACAAATCAGCTCTCTTAACTCCCTACCGAGTTAAGCCCCTCAACTTCCTACCGAGTTGAAGTGTAACCATAATAACTCAACAAAGCATCGCTTGAGGAATGAAGCGCTTGAGGAATGAAGTGGAAGGCGAGAAGATAAGAAAGGAATCAAAAGCTTGCCAAGGCAAGTCAACTCGGCACCGAGTTGAAAATGTAGTGGGTTTTGCCCACGATTTTGTGGGAGATGAACGTGCATGTCGTGGAGAATGTAGCTAAGAGTTTTCAAACGATTTCGATGGCGACTTTCCTCTATAACTACAGGAGAAGATGCACTTTAAGGAGGATCTTTCTCTAACTACTCCGAATTACAATGAGTTGAGTGATTCGATTCTGAAATACAAGCTATATAACTCATACCCTATTTGTAAGCAATCGAGTTGTAAAATTAATTTTTTAGTAGCAAAGTATGATCAATGGAAAATGATTAAGTGGATGTAGTCCAGAGTATTTGTCGAACCACTATAGAAATTGTGTATTCTTTTCTCTCTTTTAACTTCTTCCTTTTTATAATTTTTATTTACTGCTTGATTGATGTTAGTGTCATTTTTTGTTCAAACTTTTTGGTACTTTTCACTTAGAAAAAGTCGAATTTAAGAACTTGAAACTTGGTTTGGAGAAGATGAAGAGGCCTAGCATGAGATGTGTTGTTGGAGGAAGTCAGCAGAGATATGAGGTAGTCCTCGAATTCAAATCCATTAACCTATGTGACTAGAGAAGAGATGGAAAGGATAATGATTGAAATGCAAGATATATTAGTGGCTCGACAAGAAGAGATGATGAATTGTTTCTTCAAAAGGATAAAATGGCAAAGGACAGCCGGGGCAGCTGAAAACCAAAATCAGAGACCTGAAGGTGGAAAAAATGCACCTTGAGATAAAGTGGGACAAGTTGGAACACATCCCTCGAGAGTGCTACAACTCGATACCGAGTCAAGAGGCTCAAGGGGCATGAATGATGTGGACTTAGAGCAAGTTGGAGCACATCTAAGAAATGACATCGAGCCACAGAGCAGAGATCAAAACGTAGATTTACAACAGCAAGGATATGGATCGGAAGTTCCCCGTAGGACGGGGGCAGGTTGAAGATTTGGATCAGAGATTTCCATTGAATGACATTTATAGGTTCACTGAGAAGATAAGACAAATACTGTGAGATGGGCCCACATATCATATTTGGAGGATGTAAATAGAAACCCAGTTACCTTAAACATCTGATACATCGGGAACATACCTGAATTTAAACTGCCAATGTTGGAGATGTATAAAGGAAGGACGGATCCAACCATTCGCTTGATGAGATATATTCAACATTTGGAGTGTTTTGCTGCTTCAGAGGAAGTGATGCAATGGTGTTTCCCATTGTACCCAACCGAATTAACAGCAATGAGGTTTTGATGGTTAGAGAATGGGTCCATTAGCACGTGGATCGAATTATTGGATAACTTCATGAAATAATTCGGAGTTCATATATCACGACTGAATTAGTGGAATTATTTTTAATTTTCAAAATTAATTAATACTTTAAAACAATTAACGCATAATTGATTTTAAAATATGTATATGTATACTAGTGTATAAAAAGTGTGTCTGTATTGTTAACCGGGTTTTAACCAAGCAGATTTCAATAGGAAGTAAAAGACCAAAATGAAGACAAAATGATTCATGAACTTGGAAAAACACTTAGAAGGACTAGCAGATGAAACTGGAAAACTTACAAGTCAATTGGAGCAAAAGAAAGCTCTTGGTAATAAGAGGTTTTTTCTCTAACTTCAACCGACTCAACTCCATATACCTCAAGTACAACCTCAAATGATTGTGACCAAGTGCTTCTCTCGAAGGATGGACAAGTAGTTCTCAGGATTGATGAGAAAAAGGCAAAGAAAGCGGAATAATACAAGTGTTATCAAGCAAATTGTTAGGAACTACTCAATCTCAATGGAAAAGAGTTTAGAATACATCGAATCAAAGATAGCAGAGCAAGTAAGTAAGAAGGAGAAGTTTTCATCAATATAAACTTCTCGACACCAAGAGGAACCTCTCGGTATCGAGAGGTCCATATCGGAAAATGAGCCGACGTGCTCTCATCTTCACCTATGGGCTTGCATCTGGACTTTGTACAACTCGACCTTGTAGACCTATAGAGTGGTTTCTCTATAAATACCAAGCCAATGGCGACTAAAGAAGGATCTTCTTGGACTTTTGGCACTTCTCCTTCATCATCCTCTATCTTTCTTCGCAATAGTAACTATGGCAGACATTGTTGGCAATTCTTGTACTTTTGATTCTAAATCTCTCTTAAACCCATAATCAATAAAAATATAAAGTGGGTGTAGGTCAGAGATTGCCGAACCACTATAAAGATTCTTATGTGTTCTTTACTTTCTTGTTATTTTCTGGTAGATCTATACATTTCAATAGGTTTTTGGGTGTTGTGCCATTTTTGTCATCAACATTTTGGTGCTTTCACTAAGGAAGAGCTAGATTTCACAAACTAAAGTTTAGATCCGAAGTTTGGAGAAGATAAAGAGGCCTAACACCAAATCTAGGATTGGAGGGAGTCAACCAAAGCTTGGGGCATCTAGGAGGTGTCCTAAAATTCTAATCATTCCATTTATATGACCAGAGAGGAGATAAAGAGAATGATGAAAGAAACGCAAGATAAAATAATGATTCGACGATAAGAGATGCTAGATGGATTTTTCCAAAGTTTATGACAGTAAGGAATAGCTTGAGTTGCTAGAATTCTAAGCCAAAGACCAAGAACTAATGCGGGAGCACTAGGAGTTAGAGTAGAGCAAACTGGGACAATACCCCCATGACCAAGATCAATCGGTACCAAACTCAACCCTCTTGGTACCGAGAGGAATCCACTCGGGGGGGCAATGTCGGTTCAGGCTTAGGACGGCTGGGACGCCAAGAACGGACGATGTTGGGACTAGAAACGCAAGTCAGAACACAAACGCACAGCGACCGAAGGAGTATGTACCAGAGTTTTTCCATAGGAATGAGGGTAGAATGAACCTAGAGGTGTGGATCAGAATGCAAGCGCGTGCTAGAGAAGTATGTGTCGGAGTTCCTCCATAGGAGCAGGGGGCTGAATGCAACTATTGATCAAAGACCTTCATTGGACGACAACAACTGGATATCCGAGTTGGTCAAAAGGATAGTGAGAGGTGGACCACTAAACCAGAGTTTGGAAGATGTAAACATGAATCCATTTACCCCTAACATCTGGCATGTGAGGAATCCTTCGGATTTCTAGCTTCCAACATTGGAAATGTACGATTGGCAGACAGATCCAATGGTTCGTCTAATGGGATACATCCGGCATATGGAGGTGTTGGGAGGTTCTAAAGAGGAGATGGACGGTGCTTCCTATTATATGTGACAGATTTAGCAGCAATGTGGTTTAGACAGTTGGAGAATGGGTCTATAAGCACGTGGACTATAACGACCCAGAATTTGACAACTTTAAAATATACTATTTAAAGTGATTTTAAATATAAAATATATAGGGAATTAGGGAAAATGACAAACTTTGGAAAAATAATTAGGCTGAAGGACACCAAGTTTCATTTTTAGGCTGAAAGACGAATGCTAGTTATAATTAGCATTATATTTAACTTTTACACTATACAAAATACTAGTTATATCTAGCATTATATTCAGTTTTACACTATATAAAATGCTACCTATAACTAGCATTGTCCTTTAGCCTAAAAAACAAACTTGTTGTCCTTTAGCTTAATTTTTTAAGTTTGTCTTTATGCTTATTTTCCTATAAAGTATATAACATTTTATGATTTAAATAATATTGGATAGGATTTGCAAAGAGAAATATACACAAAAGTAGGAATAATTGCTTATATCGACAAAAGTGACAAAATCCTGATTTTAGAAAAGTAAGTTTCAATGGTTAAATAAATTATTTTAATTAATTTATGAGTGTTTATATTTTTAAATAACATTATATAAATTTATTTTTAAATTTGGTTTACATAAATAAATAGTTTAACAAAAACGTCAAATTGTGACCGTAAATTATTTTGTCGAAAATCAACGTTTTGTAGAATAAAAATTGCCGCAACGTTGTTACACCTTTATGTATATATACATGTACACATTTTTAAATATGTTAAGTATTAACAATTAACTAATCAAGTTTACTTTTGCTAATTAAGGTTAGAAATTTTTAGAAAATCATTAAGAAAAAGTAAACATAAAAGGACAAAATCATGTCAAATCAAATCAAATAAAATCTTTACTTTATTTTCCTTATGCATTATGTGATTAAGACATAAAGTAGTGATGTGACAAAGTAGTGGTAAGTGTTGAAAAAGTAAGATAAAGTAAGGATATTTTGGCAATTTTGTATAGGGTTAATTTTGTAATTCACCACTCCTTACTTTTCATATAAATACTCATCCATTCTTCTCATTTTCTACACACTTCTCATTCTTCTTCTTCTTCTTCATTTTTGAGCTTTCTTTTTCTCATTAATGGCTTCTCTTCTTTAAGAGAGGTAGGAGGGTTAAAAATAGTGGAGTATTTAAGCACCAATCCACTAATTACTCTCTAACCTCTTCTTAATTCACTTCTTCTTCTTCTCTTCTTTAAATAGCCTTAGGCCATGAGTATTGGGATGGGGAGGCTATGGCCATGAGCTATGAAGGTGGGAGAAAGCTTTAGGCCGAGAGCAAAATGGAGGAGGAAGGATGGTCGTGAGCATGTGCAAGGTGGTGGAGTTGTTTATGGATGTATTAGTGAAGTATAAGTTAGTTTAGTGAAGTGTGGTTAGATAAAAATGTTGGTAGGAAGTTAATCAATTTAGTTAAAGGTGAGTAATCGATTTACTTACATTTAGAAAATAATTATATGAATATTTAAATTATAAATTTAATTGCTTGGATGATTACTTGGTTGATTATATGAATGTTGATATGGTTGATAACTTGGTTGTGATAAATTATGAGAAATCATAATAAAAATGGTTAAGAAATTAACCATGATTAATCAATGAAAAATAAAATTCATATGGATGTGTATATGAAGCTATCTAGCCTCTTAATGGTTTTGAAAATATAAAAAAGTTGAAAATGAATATTATAATAATATAATATTATGAAATGATTTAAAAGTGAAAAAAGAGATTTAATATGGAAAAATATTGGTTTAAATATTTGAAAATGATTTATAAATGTTTTATCAACATATGAAAGTGTTTTGGCGAAGTTTGAAAGGTAAATGAAAATTTAGTCAAAAATAAGCGCGCCGCATATCGGCAATTCGTGATTTCACGCTATAAAAATCAAACAGTGTAAAAGTTGGAAACAGTGTAAACATCGCGGTTTTGCAGTTCGGAATTCAAGAAGGAATTTCTTTATGAATGATATTTTTAAATGATTAAAAATATGAAATAAATTTGATAAATCTATTAAAATGGTTTGAAAAAGATTTGAATTGGAAAATAAGAATTTTCAAACATTAAAAATTTGTTTTAATCAAATAATCTGTTTTAAGCACTTTTCGCGGCACTTTTCTGTTGCACTTTTTATAACTTTTGAAATAAAGATTTAAACTTAACGATTCTTTCTAGAATCATTTATAAATGTTTTTAAATGAATAATTAAGTGTTTTAAAGATAAATTGGAAGTTTTATAATTTTTTTAGAAAGAGTTTAAATAAATGGTTGTTATAGCACAAACAATATAATAGAAATTATTTTCTTCAATGTAATAACAAACCGAGTATGAAGAAACGACTAGTACACGTGTTTCATCTGTGAGATCCAAGAAGACTTGGGTGAGGGATGGAACATGTCGAAGGAAAAGCCCGGATGCTCCAAAATAAATATCAAACCGTTTAAACCCAAGATAAAATAAAGTGTTATAAATATTTGATAGAATGAAGTATTGATTATCATTTATTGTTGTGTTAATTTTATTGATTGATTGTTTGAATTAGGCTCGGCCAGTTTATGAGCACTGATTATTATTTATTGATTATTGACTTTGCCCGACCAGTTTATGAGCAATTAATTATCCATATGCATGGGCTGGGTAGAAAACAATTCTAGGCTAACACCTTGTGATTTATTTCACGATTTGATTAAAAGGTGTTTAGCGATAATATTGGTTCATTTAATTGTTGTAATTAGTTATAATAATTTGACGTCAATGGAATTGTTTTCAAATTTGGTTTTCATAAATGAAAGTTTATGAAATGTTTAAAGAAATAAAAATATTTGAAAATGAATATTTTGAAGTTATATTATATAAAAGTGATTTATATAAAGAATGGTTTTATAAAAATGTTTTATAAAATGAAAAGAATTTCGAGAACTAAACCCGATGGTTTTAAGATGATTTTTGAAAGGATTTGAAAATGGAAATTATTGTAGATTAGAAGTATTTGTAATTATTAGTGTAAATGATTTTGTCACTTTGGGATATAAAATGATTTGTTATGATATCAAAGGTTCGGGTAACCCATAACTAAAAATGCGGGCAAGGCAGGTGCAGATGTTCTGTAGCCTCAGTATAGTTCGCTCTCGTTGAAAAGGGATATACATATCTATATTTATTTTTCGGAAGGCTGGGACTCAGTTGCCTTGTTACGGCTAGAAACCTTCCGATCATGTAGCATATAGTTTTGTATGCTTGTATATTAGTATCATTTCAAAGGTGATTTGTTTTCAGATCTCGAAGTAAAGGGCTAGTTTGAACACTAAAGATAAATATTTCAAAAGTTTTGAAATAAGAATTCGAGAATAAAGTCCAAAGAGATAATTTCTTCAAAGTTAATTAGATTTTAAATCTAAAATTGAAGATTAAGCCTAAGTGGGTAGTTTTGGAATTGCATATTGTCTGTGCATCGTAGGCTCCATGAGTCCTATTTGCGGTAGGAGAACTATGTTGGCTTGATCCTGTATCTAATTGGTACCCAATTGGATAGGGGTACGTAGGCAGTCATAAGTGGTAGTGATGCAGCCCCAATAGTAACATAACATTTTTCTGTTTATTGGTTGTCATATGTCGTGTATTGTAACGACCCATAATTTCGATAATTAAAAATATTGATTTAATAAGATTTTGTAATTTAATATTGGAAGAAATTAAAATTTTATGATTTATTAATGAGAAAATAGCTAGAATGAAATTTAATGATGTTAATTTAATGTAATTGACAGCTATTTTAATGAAATTCCAATCAATTGAAATAATTGTAAAGTTAATTTGGTTAGAAATGTAAATAAGGAAATAAACCAAATATTGTATTTAATGGTGAAATTGTATGTAATAAATTGAAATTGGGTAATATAGAATAATTAATCAGTATGTGAAATTGGTTAATATAGAATAATCATTATTCACATTGCTTTATTCACATTCACTTAGTATATTCTTTCAATTCTAATATCACTTAAGAATCATTCCATCAAATTTTATGTTTAACAAAATTTCACTTCATACTAAATTCATTTATGAATCATTTCATAAAATTTTACTTAAGTTTATAAACATTTTATACAACTCTTCTCATGTTTATTGTTATTTCACAACTTAAGTCCATATCCATTTTAAATCAAATTCAATTTTAGATAACTCAATTCATTGTTCAATTTCAATATTCAATTTTATTAAACAACACTCTAAACCATATACAATTCACTAATTTATTTAATTAGTTAATTCATTAATTCATTAATTCATTTCAAATCATAATCAATTTCATTTCCAAAAATTATTTCATTTAACTTAACTTAAGTTAAATCTTCTTTTCAAAACTCATTTTGTTTAACTTAAGTTAAATTTCATTCCATAGTTCAATTTCAAAGTTTCTTTTCTTAACATTTATATTCAACAATTTAAATTTTTTGTTTTAACTTACTAATTTTCAAATTTTATTAGTAATAAAACTTATTTTCTTATATTTTCATAAAGCACTCAAATGAAAATTTTTAGAGTTTAAACACCCCGTTCTTATTTCAACTCTATTTTGAAATAATACATAATATATATATATATATATATCTTATTATATAACAAATCATATTTGGGATTTAAATCAAAACTTGTTTTACCAAAAACAAAAATTCTATGGTAGCAATTCCTCTCTTGAAAACCCAAAAATGAACGTCGATGATGCTATAGTCATCATCAAAATTATTTTCCAGCGACCGAAGTGAGTTCAGTGCTTTCTATCTCTTTTAAATTCCATTTTAAAATATTTCTAGTAAAAACATTTTCAAAATAATATCATTATTATTTCTTTAAAACTTTGAAAACAATTTCCAAAATCAAGAGATTTTAAATCCTCAAATTCTCAGCTTTTAAATCCTTTTTATTTACAAATCATATTTTTCCTTATATATATTGCTTCACTTTAGTTGTACAAAACCATTCCTTAATTGTTTATCTCTGTTTACATTATAATGATAACAACTTTAGTAGAACACAAACAATAAATGATAATAATCAAATATTACCGTTCACTAATAACCAAACACGCCATATATACTATAATAATTTTTGAAAAAATTATTCCTTTATATATAAAATATAATCAATGTAAAATTATTTCATTTACCCAGTTTCAAAACAATACTATGTCAAATTGCTCTGTTCAAGTGTTTTGAGATCCCTATCAATAGCATTAATTACTTGTATTGACCAGAATCCATAAGCCACTCAACAAATCTACCAACACAATATAAAACATTTTTATATCACTAACAAATACGTGCTCATATATATACACTCAAACTCATTCTAGGGTGCTGCTAACCCTATCTCTAATGAGTACTCCACCAAAGCCAAGGTTCTCGCTTAACCTCCAACTCTTAAAAGGCAATATATGGCCTTGATGAGTTGGTTTGCTAGGTGCTTACAGTCGTGAGACTGATCGTAAAAGCAGATTCGAGGTACTAGTGTAAGCCACGGTGGTGCTGGGATGGTTGAAAAGCCTACCGGTGGTCACCGACAAATGGTTGAAAACCCTACGTTCGTTACACTTAGTATCAGAGCTTAGGTTGAGCGAACACCTGGGCTTTGGTGGGAATTTACTCATTTGAGATAGGGTAAGCGAGACCTTAGGATGAGTTTGAGTGTATATATATGAGTGCGTATGTATTAGTGATATAAAAATATTTTATATTGTGTTAATTTATTAGTTGAGTGGCTTATGAATTCTGGTCGGTACATGGGACGCCACAATATCGATAGCGGTTTCTAAACATTTAAACAAGGAAAACCAACACAGTATTGTTTTGAAAGTGGGTAAATGAAATAATTTTACCTGAAATTATATTTCATATATAAAGGAACAATTTTTCATAAATTATTATAGTTACATATGGTGTGTTTGGATGTCAGTGAATGACAATACTTGATTATTAGCATTGTTATTTGTTGTTCTAATAAAAGTTGTTACTGTTATAATTTAACAAAGATAAAAATTTATGAAATAAGTTATATAAAAAAGTAAATTTATAAGTATGAATCATAGAATATCAATTATAATTAAAATAAATCTACATTTGTGAATAAAATTGCATAAGTATATTTATAAATATGATTTGAAAATAAAAATGGATTTAAACTAGGAATTTGAGAATTTAAGTCCCATATATTTGGAAATTGTTTTTCAAAAGCTTGGAAAAATAATAGTATTATTTTGAAATTTTTTTGAGTAGAAATATTTAAAAAAAGAATTTAAAGGAAATAAAAATCACTAAACTAACTTCAGTCACTGGAAAATAATTCTGATAATGACTGCAGCATCATTAGTATTCATTTTCGAGTTTCTAAGTGATAAATTGCTACCTTAGTGATTTTCCGTTGAATTTTTGTTTTGGTAAAACAAATTTGTTTAAATTCCAAAAGTGTAATTTGATATATAAAGGAGTTATGTATATATATGGATTTCAAAATGATTTGAAATAAAATCGGGTGTTTAAAATTCTAGAAATATTTACCTAAATGTTTTGAGAAAACCTAAGATAATAAGTTTTGAACTTATAATTTGGAAATGGTATAGATAAGAAAAGAAAATTTGAAATTGAGATATGAATTAAAATTTAATCGAAGTAAAGTTAAATAAATTGAGTAATGAAATGGATAAAGTGAAATGAATTTTAACTTAAGAAGGTTAAATGAAATTGAATTGGATTTGAAATGAATTAGATGAATTAACAAAGTGTAACGACCTTAATTTTTAGTAACATTATTTAGAATATTTAATTAGTTAAATTAAATAAAGTAATGTGATGATTAGGGGATTGAGATTTGTGATTAAACTAAGGGGTAGACATGCCTAAGAGAATAAATAAACTAAAATGAACTAAAATAAAATGGATAAAGGAAATAGGTGAGGGGCAAAGTTGGAATAAGAGTATTCTAATCCCCTAAACCCTTAGGAATTATTTCATACGTTCATTTGCAATACCAAACTAAAATGGAGATCGGCCACATTATCAAGAGCAAGAGGAAGAAGATAAAGAAAATCAAAGGAAGGAAGATTAATCAAAATCAAATTCATTCAAATCTCAAACTCCTTAATCTCAAAGCTAAGGTGAATAATGACCACATCTCATGTTTTCTAATTATTTTCGGTTTTAGGTTGAACCCGATTTCTCTTGCAAAGTTTAGCCATGCTTTTGAATAATAAAATGTTTATATATGCTTATTGATGATTTATGCTTATTCATATAGCTTTTATGATATGTTTTGATGTGAAAACCCTATTAAATGACATCCAAATATCTTGCGATTTTAGATTTAGATCAGAAATGATATTTTAGATATGGGTTTGAATTTGCATAATTTTCTGAATTAATGTGGATTTAATATCAATTTTCGAGTGAGGAAATTGATTATTTGGGTTTAAAAATTATATATGATTAAATAATATATGTCTTAGGTCTGAAATTATTATATGTTAGAAAACATATTAAAAATGATTTTTTGTAATTTTTATAGAGTTTTCCTAAGTGTTTTAATATATATATATATAATTATTTAAGATATGAGAATTAAATGTTTTATATATTTATAAAAGGAGAAGGGGTATTTTGTAAATTAAGAAATTGTTTAATTCTGAAATTTCGACAGTTATTTTAGAAAAGAAATTAGCAACCAATAATATTTTGACAAACAAGGCAGGTTAGTTGAAAAGTTTACTTGAAAAAACTAAAAATCAGTTTAAACATGCTTTTTACATGTTTCACCACTTTCGGCACCCTCTTTCCGACGCCTTACTTCCACCTACATTGCCATCGAAACCAATGCACCTAGTGGTACGTAGCGAATTGGACTAAGGCGGAAGGTGCGAAGTTGAAGCATGGGGTTCCGAAGGGGTCGAAGCGCTACTTTGCTTTCAAATGGTAATGCGCCTGCTTTGCTTTCGATATTAATGCTTTCGGCTTGGTTGGCTTCCGACTGGGTCAAATTGATTTAAAGAATGGTTTCGAATGAGGTTGCGCCTTTTGTTTTAAGTAAATGCTTTCAAAGGGGCTGAAACCCCTTGCTACCGCTTTCTACCTTCCGAAGCAAATGGTTTCGAAAGGATACTTTATCTTTAAAACCTAGCTACTTCTCCAATACTTTCGAAGGGTTGGTTTCGACACCATCACTTCTTTACTTAGGAATTGCTTTCGAAAGAGTGCTTTCGACTTAAATGTTTTATGATCCTTTTGCTTTATTGAAGGTAGAACCCAAAGGTTTTGAAGGAGATAGTTTTAAATTGTTTCGAAAGGTTGGTCCACATGTATTACTTGAACCCAAATAGTTTCGAAAGGTTTGATGTTTTAATGCTTTCGAAAGGTTTTAATGAAGGTTTTGAAGGGGTGGTTTTCCAATGGTTTCGAAAGGTTTGAAAGGAAAGGTTTTCCAATGTTTTCGAAAGACAATGTTTAAGTGTCTTAAAGATAGGACGTCTAAGGTTTTAAAGCTTTCGAGCGTGATGTTTTTTAATGATTTCGAAAGGTTGATTATGAATGGTTTCGAAAGGTATGTTTTGGTCTTTCGGCCTTAGGTTTCACTTGTATCGAAAGAGGTACTTTTAATGGGTTCGAAATGGGTACTTTCAAAGGTTAAATGTTTTCATCAACAAAGTTTTGTGTGAAGTATGTATAACATGGCAAAGTGATTTGAGTAAAGCACAGAGTATATTTTCCTTGTTTAAAGTATGATTTAAAGGTTTAAATCAATTTGAGAAGAAAGGGTATTCAAGGAAAATTTAAGTGAAGATTACCGTAAGTAAAATGACTTAAATATTTGTATACCAGATGGGACTAGTATAGGATCATGCCCTATACATTATGTAACAACCCTGGTTTTGGAGATTACCTTTAAATATTAAATTATAACGGTAGTTATGATTTAAT
This sequence comes from Allium fistulosum, assembly GCA_030737815.1. Classification (NCBI taxonomy): domain Eukaryota; kingdom Viridiplantae; phylum Streptophyta; class Magnoliopsida; order Asparagales; family Amaryllidaceae; genus Allium; species Allium fistulosum. The sequence continues at coordinate 644,427,955 of CM060901.1, forward strand.
ATTGTGAACTAAAATTAAAATTGGAGATTTTAAATTGCTTATTTGGAATAAACAATGAATTTTGGGAAATAAAATGTGAAAATAAAGTTTAAAAGCTTTATTTTATTTGTTTGGGTTAATAATGAATGAAAAATGATTTTTATTTGGAGAAAATGCAATAATTTTAGTAATTATTGCCAATTACTTCTTTTAATAATTTTTAAAGGAAGTATTTGATTTTTAAAGGTTGTTTAATCAAATAAAAAGGTAGAAATTGGTTTTAAAATGTGTTTTAATTATAAATTTGAGTTTGAAAGTTTGGGTTTTGTGAAAAATGGCTATTTTCTTTTACTGGTTGAAGAGGAAGAAGGTGAGAATGGTTTTGAACGTACTGTAAAATGTTTCTCACTTCCTCTATCAGATTAAGTTGGCTAATGGGCTATTTGGACCCAAATTAAGGAATAAATTAATCACCCTAAGGCTTTAATACAACACTTAAACAAAAATGCACATGTTTACACTATTTTATAAAACAATTACATTTTCTTCAAATTTTCATACAAACAATTTATGTAAACTTACATACATGTGAAATAAAATATTTTTCATCATATAAAAAGATAATTTTAGTTTTAAAAACATTTTTATTAAAATTAACCCTTATTTTACAAAAATACGCAATTTACACAAATGAATGTATAAATCTTTATTTTTAACTTCAAAAATTCCACAAAAATATTTTTCTTGCTTAGAAAAATATTATTAACCATTCTAAACTCAAATTTATAATTAAAACTCATTTTAAAACCAAATTCCACCTTTTTATTTGATTAAACAACCTTTAAAAATCAAATACTTCCTTTAAAAATTATTAAAAGAAGTAATTGGCAATAATTACTAAAATTATTGCATTTTCTCTAAATAAAAATCATTTTTCATTCATTATTAACTCAAACAAATAAAATAAAGCTTTTAAACTTTATTTTCACATTTTATTTCCCAAAATCCATTGTTTATTCCAAATAAGCAATTTAAAATCTCCAATTTTAATTTTAGTTCACAAAATTAAATCATAACTACCGTTATAATTTAATATTTAAAGGTAATCTCCAAAACCAGGGTTGTTACAGACTCCCCCCTTTAACAAAATTGCATCCTCACAATTCCTAGAGAAGAATTTGTATTCAACTATTTAATTTCATCAATCAAAAGAAAAGAAATAAACTTGAGATAAAAAGATTCTCACCATCGCTATGCGAAGAAAGAAAACCAAGGTAGGATCGCTCGATAAACTCTTTGGTTTCCCAAGTGCAGTCATTGGGATTAGCGGACCATTGAACTTTAACGAGCGACACGTCCTTGTTTCGAAAGCATCTCACCTCCGAAGCAAGTACGCGAATAGGCCGCTGCACAATAAATAAGTATAGTGAGATCTCAAGCTCTTGCAAATCAGGAGAATCGATAATAGAATCCGACTCTCGAAGACACTTCCAAAGTTGAGAGACGTGAAACACGTCGTGAATGCCAGATAGATGAGCTGGAAGTGAAACTCTATAAGCCACAGGGCCAATACGTTCAGTAATAGGAAATGATCCTACAAAGCGAGGAGCTAATTTCTCAATCGTACTAAAACGCATAACCCCTTTCAAAGGAGAAACACGAATAAAGACGAGATCACCAACCGAGAACTCGAGAGGCTTCCTACGGTTGTCCGCGTAGGATTTCTGGCGGCTCTACGCCTCTTTCATTCTCCGACGAATAAGATCAATCTTCTCAGAAGAATCACGAACAGAATCTGGACCAAGAATAAGCTTCTCACCAGATTCCAACCAACAAGAAGGTGATCGACATGGCCTATCGTATAAGGCTTCGAAAGGAGCCATACCGATACTGGACTGAAAACTATAGGAGAATTCCACAAGAGGTAGGTGATCCTCCCAACTACCACCAAAATCTAAAATGCAAGCACGGAGAAGATCCTCGAGAATACGATTCACCCGTTCAGTCTGTCCATCATACTGCGGATGATATGTTGTGCTAAAATTAAGATTTGTTCCCAAAGCTTGCTGAAGACTCTGCTAGAAATGACTCGTGAATAGCGGGTCACGGTCACAAACAATCGAACTAGGAACACCATGGAGTCTCACGATTTCCTTGATATACATCTTGGCCAAATGAGAAGCACTCCTATTAGACTTAATAGGAATGAAATGAGATGATTTGGTAAGGCGATCAACAATAACCCAAATGCTAGAATGGACCGATCTCGAACGAGGTAGGCCATCAATGAAATCCATCGAAATCTGATCCCATTTCCATAATGGAATCTCTAGAGGCTGAAGAAGACCAGAAGGGCGCAGATGTTCGTCTTTGATAGGTTGACAAGTCATGCAATTACTCACATAACTCGCCATATAAATAAATTACCATAAGGTAATATTTTCCAAAAATACTTTACCCAAAAGCTTGCTTATTGGAAAATTTGTAGGGTGATTAATTTATTCCTTAATTTGGGTCCAAATGGCCCATTAGCCAACTTAACCTGATAGAGGAAGTGAGAAACATTTTCCAGTACGTTCAAAACCATTCTCACATTCTTCCTCTTCAACCAGTAAAAGAAAATAGCCATTTTTCACAAAACCCAAACTTTCAAACTCAAATTTCTTCAAAGCAAGCTGTAATTTTTTTCAAACTAGAATAAATTAACAGGTACTCTAATCCCAAAACCTAAATATTTCATCCAAATCTTGTTTTTAGAAGAGTTTGTTTGTTAATAGTCTTTTTCTTCTTTGCATGCATCTTTTTCTTCTTCTATAGGCGTTTGAAGGCCAATTTCTCCACCAAAGCTTCAATCTTTTTGCCTAAATCCAGATATTTGTGCAACTACAACAAGGTGAGTTGAAATACTCACATAATCTAGCTGAGCCAAGCTCAAAAAAATTGGAAAAGAAATCAAAAATCTAGATTTTGTTGATAAATTTGTGGTTTTTTTTTCTGTCTGAAATCTATTTCAAGTGCCAACTTTGGTTGTCCATAACTTTCATCTTCGGCAACGAAATGCTACCGGATCTTTTCTGAGTTAATTTTATGTGTTGAATTTTGTTTCTGAAAAATTTAATCGAAAAATATGATCATTTGAGTGTTCAAACTGCAAAATCAACAAAACACGGTTTTTTTCTGCCTGTAGAAATTGTGTGGAGTTGCTGCAAACATGGCCTGAGTACATGTTTGATATAGCATAAATCTTTCACCTCTTATTGAAATTGCGTGATTCTTTTTTTGTTTGAAAGATAAAGTTTTATACTATAAGCATACCAGATTTCAACTGATTTCAACCTATATAGCTTATAGAAAAATACTGCCGAACTTTGACTTGGAGCATGTTTTTGCAAAATATTTTACAGTGAAAATACTGCTTAGGTTCAACTTTGAGACATCATAACTTTCTCATACTTTATTCAAATTGCATGATTCTCCCTTTGTTTGAAAGCTGAAGTTTTCCACTATATGCTTATCAATTTTCAGCTCAATCCGAGGTAATTGGTCCTCTGTTTCATGCCTGGAAGTTGAACCCAAGATGGTTTTCAGGCCTGGGCATATTTGTTTTTGAACTGTTGCAAACATGGCCTGAGTCCATGTTTGAGACAGTGTAACTTTTTCATTTCTAGTCAGAATCCATTGATTCTTTTTTTGTTTGGAAGATGAAGTTTTCTACTATGTTCATACCAAATTCCAACTCAATATGAGGTCAATTGATCCTCTGTTTCAGGCTTGTAAGTTGGATCCAGAATTGATTTTCAGGCTTGGACACATTCTTGTTGAACTGTTACAAACATGGTCTGAGTCCATGTTTGAGACATCATAATTTTCACATACTTTATCCAAATTGCATGATTCTTTTTTTGTTTCAAAGATAAAGTTTTCTACTATATGCCTACCAAATTTGAGCTCAATCTGATACGGTTTGGTGCTTTGTTTTATGTCTGAAAGTTGAACCCATAGAAGATTTCAGACCTGGGTATTATTTTGTCTAAGTGTTATGTTCATTTTCCGTCCAATTTTTGACTTTTACTTCATTTTTTGTGATATTTTAGAAATGTTTTGAGGGCTATGATGCCTATCAATAGGCTAGCCAAGTTTTGATGAATTTGAAATTCAAATTTGAATTGAATTTGAATAACAGTTTTGAGTGATTTCTTTGATTTCGAGCACAGATTTTTCCAAACAATTTTGAAATAATTTTTAAAATAAATTAGCATTTAAAATAATTATTATGTAATATTTTTAAATTATTTTAAGCTATAAAATCTATTTATTCTCTATAATAAGGGAATTTTCAAATATCGTCTTCAAAATTGATTTCGGAAAATGGTTTTAAAAGCTTGTTTTCTCAAATAAATTATTTTATATATAAAATACACATTTTTGCACTATTCGAGCAAATGAGAAGGAGAATTAAACTGTTTGGTAAAACACATGGTATGGGACACGTGCGTTTATCTCATTGTTTGATTCCTGACTTGTCTGTTTGATCATTTTGACCTTCGGGTCGAGTTTATCGATGAGATGAGGTAAACTTTTCACTGCTTTGAGTGTGAAATTTACTGGCGATTAGTAAGCCATTTAGTGTGAACGTGTGGTATGGGACACACGTTAACACTATTCGGGTTTCTATTCGAGAGTTTGTGACACATTTGCCATTGCGGCGTGCCAAACTGGACCTTCGAGTCATTGCCATTGCGGCGTATTTTGCCATTGCGGCATATTTTGCCATTGCGGCGTATTTGTCTTCGAGACGTTTGCCATTGCGGCGTATTTTCCATTGCGGCGTATTTTCCATTATGACGTTTTGCCTTTGGGCGAGGTACCTATTTGAGATAACAATACTTGGCAAGGCTTCGGCCACATGCACATGCAAACACTTTTGAGATGGTTTCTTTGACTATTTTCCCTAATGTATCGCCCCTTTTGGAATTGGTCCTTTGAACCATTCGATATATATTTGTGGCGATTACCTTTTGGGAATTTGAACTCTTGGAAGTTCTATTTTTGAGATTTGAATTGCCTACACCGGCATTATATGTGATTTGCCTTTTGGCCTTTACTTGAGATTTTATTCTCCTCTTTGGAGATATATTTGCCTTGTGGCATGTTTGAGATGAGATCTCTTTATGCATGTTTTGGGTTTGCCAAGATGGCGGGGTTAGGTTCCCCTAAACTATATTTGATGTTTTATGAATGCCGATGATATGAGGCTCGCTACTTTTAGCGTTTTATGAGTTATTTTTATCTCTTTTGAGATTATATGTTTGTGTAGTGATACCATACTATCACTAGATGTAATCATACACTTTAGTTGTCCCTTCTCACTCAAGAATATTATCACATTATCCTTATGCTTATATTACCACTTATCCTTGTAAACTGATTTGTTTAGCTAGACTGACCCGCGTATTTTATACTCGGGTCAGACCGAGGTGTTTCAGGTTAGGTACATTTGGACTTAGCATATTCTGCTTCTACATGGACTATTCTGCTAGCTCCTTTTGTTATAGCTTTTTGTGTAGTCCTTTTTGGTTGTAACTTTGATATGTATATTCTTTTGACTCGCCTGTATATTGTGGTTGCTGTACCACTTGACATGTATCATTTTGTATACTCTGTGATGTATCTGTATATGTGTATATGTATGTAATGATCTACTGTTCTGTGATGTGTTTTGCATTCGAGTTGTTGTATTTTGTTTTGATAGATCCTATAGCCACCTATGGCTTTGTATTAAGTATTTATTGGATATGTCGATCCACTTGAGATAGAAAAAAAATATGGCATTTGTCGACGTATTCAATAGATATTTAAGACAAGGCTATAGATGGTCGCTCATATCCAGCCCTATTCTCTACATTAGCAGACAGTATTACCCAGTAATACTCTTTGTTAATGTAGGTCTCGGGGTGGGGCGTCACACATTAGCTATTAGCCTCTAGCTAATTTAGTCCAAAATTCCAATGTGTAGGGTTTTGTCATAGGTAAGACTAAAATGATGTTACACACAGAAAGGAATATATTTGTATAGAGATAGGTTATTGGTGAGCCCGCAAAACCATTAGGATCAGTTGATCTGGAGAAAGTAAGTCAGGGACAAACCATCCAGAAGAGAAGCATCTAACATATGTTAGATTATTTGTTTATATTGTCTGGTAGGCCTAAGTCAGCCAAAGGTTAGTAGTTAGCCAAACAAAACTATAGTGTTCGGACAGATAGTCCATTTGTTACCTGATATGTATGTTTACATGATAATGCTTTACAGTTTTTACCAGTTATGGTTGTAGGATTATGATTTTCAAAAGATATGTTTTAAAAGGATATTAATGAGGGAAAATCTATTCCGCTAAGCGGCATGGTCTCACTTAACATCTAATAACCGAGATGTATAGTATTATTCACACTGGGCTTTATGTCTGACTCGAAGTTTATGTTTTTTCCCTTAAACTCTCGGGTGCTCAAAATTGATTTGAATAGGCTGAGGGTTAAGGATTTACAAGTTTAGTAGGTTGACGAATAAAGCTTTCGAAAATGAGCAGGAGGATGATGGCTAGCTATTTAGGAGTTGTTTTTTTGTTTTATTCCGCTATGTTGTATTAAGTCAGTTATGACTATTTAGTGCTCTGGTCATCTAAGGAGGCATCTTCATATGTCGCTTTTGGCATATTTTGTAATAATTATATTTGATCTGAACCTGGGAAACGATTGAGAGTATGTAATGGAATATGAAACATGTTTTGTGAAATGTAATCAAAAAAGTTGTTTTTGAAATCTGTCATTTTGTTTCATATTCATGTGCTTCTGATATTATGGATACCATTAACATTACTGTATTTGGTCACCAGAAGTTAATACTATGGATGACTGCAGCATCTGTAGCGCTAAGCTTTGGGCCTCCAGATAGGGGATGTTACACAAAGTATGTTATTGAGATGAACTAATGGAATAAATTAGTAAAATGAAATATGAACTTGAGTTGTAGAATAAATTACAACTTAAGTGTGGAATGGATATGAATTAGAGTTGCAAAATGAATCGAATATGTTTGGAGTGTTGTTTGATAGAATTGAATATGAACTTAAGTTGTGAAGTAATAATAAACATTAATAGTTTAGTATAAAATGTTTATAATGAACTTAAATAATTTTTTTATGGAATGTTTCCTAAGTGTTATTAGTATTAAAAGAAATATACAAAACAAATTGGATGCAAATCAATTGAAAGTAAAATAATTGAATGAGAATCAATTGAATGTGAATAGATGAGTGTAAGTAAAATCAATGTGAATAATTGAATTTGATTTAAATTGAATGTAAACCAATTGAAGGTAAAGAAATTGAATGGGAGTCAATTGAATGAAAATATATTTAGTGGGAATAAATTTAAGGTTAATAAGAAATGGAAATATATAAACATTGACATTAGAAAATGCAAATTGATATGGTTGTGAATTAATTGGATGAATATTATTTGTCTGATGGTTTCTCTTGTTACATTGGTTACCTTAGCTATATTTGCATATAGTTATTGTATATTCTATGTTATACATTGATATTACTCTCTATGTACATGTTCTCATTGGTTGTTAAGTGATTAGTAGGTGTGGATGGCGTATGCTTTGCATTTGGAGCTTGCTTTCGCATTATATTGGTTGTATATGCTTGCCAATACTAAAATATAATACACATCTCGGATTACATATCGTACTTTTATATTTTTCCCTACGGAATGCCTCATCCTCGAAGATGAGATGTATATTTGTGATTATATATATATCGTAAATTTTTACAATCGAGCAACGCAAAGGACACGCTGGCAAAATTTTCCGAAAATTTAAGATGTTAGAAAATTTTGAAAATAACGTTGATCACTAAAATTTGGATTTTAGTTTTACAACTCTGAATGGTATTAGTTAGTAACTATGAATTGATTTGAAAGACTTAAAAATTTTATAATCTATTTCAACTAATTGATTTTGAAAAATTAATGGGTTTGGAGAATTTTTCTTACCTTGGAAATTTCAAGGGCGAAATTCTTTTAAGGGGGAAGAATGTAACGACCTAGAATTTTAATTATTTGAATTTGAAATATTTAATTGATTTTAAATATTGAAAAATTTATTTTATAAGTTAAATAACTTGAATTTCAAATATAACGATTTATCGGGTAATTTAATATTCGGAATTGTTTAGATAATTGAATGTTGAATTTAATATAAATGAAAATGATTTCGAAAACTGATTTAGATTCCATTTAAACAATAATGGAGATAGTAAACTTTTATATTTGAATTAAAAGTAATTAAACTGATTTTGGAAATAACTCGTTTTAATTAACGTGTAAAAATAGCTTTTTAGGGCACTGTCTCGAATTTCGATGAAATCTGCTTCATTGGATCCGTAATAGTGAATTATTATACGCTGTCAAATTTCATGGCGATTGGATGTATCGTTTGGCCATGTGAGTTTGAAACGCGTAGAAATTAATTAAAGGAATAAGGGTATAACATATAGAACGCCAGGCGGCATGCTTTGTTTGGAGTTAGAAATTTTAACGGATGAATAGTGCTACGAAAAATTTGCTACAAAAAGACTTCAAACGTTTTCATTTGAAAACCCTAACCCTAACTAATAGAGCCGCCATTAAAAGAACTCCATCCAATGGCCAACAACGATCAGAGCCACCACGTCCACTTTCAAGCTTCGACTTCAACTAGTAAAACGTAGATCTCAACTCCACGAGCTTAATCAATAGTTGGATCGAGCTGATTGGCGATGAGATGGCGGTTGGAGGCTCGCATTCACGAGCAGCGTTTTGGGTTTCGGCGAATGTCGCGCGCGCACGAGGGTAGGTATGGTGGCGAGGTGGAGCAGGGTACGGCGGCATAAGAGTGAGGAAGAAGAAGGTTTAAAGATTTTAAAGGTTAATTATTTTGTTAATTATAAAATTAATTATTTTGTACGATCATTTATTCATAACTTGTTTATACGAGGTCGGTTTTGTGCGCAACAAGTTGTGTGACGACCTGCAGTCGGCACCCTCTGAATCCGACACCAAACCACGCGTGTCCAACCCAGAGTGCACCAATTGCAAATGATCATGAGAAAGAAAAGAGAGGGTGAGAAGAAAGAAAAAAGAAAGAAGAAGAGAAGAGAAGAGAAGAAGGAGAGAGAGAAACATAACCAAAATAATACAGAATCTCACATCGTAGCGGAATACATATAATATATATCAATAATCTTTACAAAGAGAAACTGTAATATACATAAATCAATATCAGAGTACACAATAAGTAATCATCAGTTTGAACAGTTATAATAACGTGTCGTCACAAATGCTGATAATTTACAACAACAACAACAATGCAAAGCAGCGGAAAAATAAACAGATACGTGTATACGACATAAAGATCTCCAGCTCGCCTGCTGAAGCTCCAAAAGCACCAAATCTGAACATGTAAATAAACTCGGTCTGACCCGAGCATTGAAAGGGAAGAACGCCCGGATCAGTCTCGTAAACCAGCGTGAGAAAAACACACCTCAACTAAATTTATAAAGTTATCAAAACTTTTCCTTTGTCAAAACAAAAGGTATCCCGTAAGGCCGTGTCGCAAATAAATACCGACAAGGTTTTTACCTTATGATAACCAAAACATTTCATATCAAATTCTCTTATATTATAATAGTGTCTATTATACAAATAATATTAAAATAGCTGAAATTGTTACATTATTAAATTCCAGCATACACCTTGTAATACAAGGCTTTCTACAATAGAATATGGCAGGCACATATTGGATTTTGGATTTCCATACAAATGATTAGGTGAAGGGACTACCTTTTCAAAACTCGGTACACCTCTAGAGGGATGTACCTAGGGTCCACATACTGGGCGCCTTAACTAACACAGGACCGACATACTCCTTCCTGGATAGTACCGAATATGCCATCACTCACCAACCTAAAATCTGTGGCCACAAGCATACATCAACAATAATCAGATACACGACGTCATAGCATGTAAAGATATATCTAGAAGAGTGATGACATCTCCTAATGGGAGCGACCCACTTAGCCTTGCTGTTTCTATCCCTGTTTTAGTCATTTTCCAAGGAGTGAGGCCAAAAGAGGTATCAATTACCTTTCACATATCACATATCACATCACCTTTAAATGCCACATTGCCATTCCAGTTGACTACTAACTGCCTTCCACAAAAAATACAACCCTTGAGCTCGTACATCTCAAGGAGGGTGTTAAGCTAAGAGAAGTTGCCTTCTCCGCCGCCACATGATGTATGTTTGTAAAAACCAATATACGTAATCTTAGAAATGCAATGTCAGACATCCATCCATACAAGTTGTCTAGGAATAGGACAAACCGAAGGTACTCTCCTACCACATCCTATAGGATTAGTAGCGACAACCCTTGCAATGGATATTTCATAACAAAGAGACTACTGCTACTATATGTATATTGGAATTTTAACCCCAAATGATCAACAAGCAGTCCTTCACTATGAAAATCCTAAATATCAATATCATCGACCAACCTGCATAATCATCGCATATATGTTGGTTCGAAGTGGTTTTCAGATAAATCCGATCCCGGTCTCTTCTCACCAATAACGCAAAAGCGTTTCTCAACCTCACACAGAAACCAAGTCTCATAGACTTATCACATTTCCAACTTTCAACTTTCTATCCTTCGGCCAAGAAGGAAGCTCGATAGATTGGACTAATCACTCCACACTACACGAATCAACATTCTCAACACAAATGATAATCAAGCCTACACAGTCAGTTACGTACTAAGTGTACGACTAATTAGTTTCTACATCAAGTTGAGAAACTAAAATGGTCAAATTTAATAGTCGGTTATTTAACTATCAAGCAACAAACAAAATCTAGCACATGAGTAGTCACTGGGCCTAATTTTATTAATCGTTTATAAATCAAATACCTTTCCAATTATTCTCTTCAAAATATCTTTAAAAATATAATATTCAAAACCATTTCGCTTATTGGATATTCAGAAAACATTTTCATATACTTATTTTAATAATAAATAAATTTACAAATCGTTTTATTTTCAAACCATTTAAACTCCATTTTATAATATCACTTTCCAAAACATTCATTTAACTTAAAGGATTATTCACTATCCAAAATCGTGAATATAATTCTCTTACCAAATTCATTACTTCTACACATTTAATTTAAAGGATTATTCACTGTCCAAAATCGTGAATATAATTCCTTTACCAAATTCATTACTTCTACACATTTAATTTAAAGGATTATTCACTGTCCAAAATCGTGAATATAATTCCTTTTATAAAAATCCATATTTAGCTTATCAAATTAAATTGATTTCACTTTTATAAAACAGTGTTTATAATTCACATTTCTATTTTATAAAAACTTCCATTTATAAAATCCCTTTATTAACCAATTTACCGTTTATCTCATTTATATATCAAAATACTATTATAAGCTTATTTACTTATAAATCTCTTTATTTACAGATCCATTCTATTGTAATATCATTATTTATAAAGTCCATTATAAATTCATTTCTAAATTTTATTTACAAATCCATTTCTAATATTTATAAAACACCGCTTATAAAATTTATTTCATTAAATCTATTTATTAATAGCATTCCTTACTTTATACATCTCATTTTAACACTTATAAAACTCGTTTACAATTCCATTACTTTTATTTATAAAATATCAATTTTACAAATCTTATATATAAACAATTTATAATAAATTCAAACTTCTCAATTTAACTTATTTTACAAAATAGTTAACTTTATATTTCAAAAATTATATTTAAGTATATTTCACAAAACCATAATTTTTATAACATAAAAATTATAACTTTTTATTTATTTAAAATAAATCCATTTTTTTAACAATTCAAAAATTATTAAAAACATATATATTTTCAAAATTACTTTGAAATCCCTTTTAAATTGAAAACATCATTTTGATATTCTAAAATTCCAAAAATATGGTCCAATGCTGCAATCGTACTAAATAAGGGGATTCGCATCAATAATAGCAAACATGACATTCATCACATCAAACATCACATAATACAGCATATATAACAATATCTGTAAATAAAATCAACAATAGTGAGGAATCCCGTTGGATCCCTCCAACCTGTCACCTACAAAAAATATACATATGAGAAAATATGTACAATATCTACTTCAAAGCAGACATGCATACAAAGGGTTATCCGCTCATGCATGGGAATGTATAGGGTCTGATCCGCTAAAATATGCGGGAATATATCCAACTAACATATATATATATATATATATATCATATATCATCCAAACAACCATCAATCATCATAAATAAATTTATTCTCAATTATATAAAAATATAAGCGAGACAGAGAGAGTGAGTTGTACCCACTTTGGTTCCAATAGTCGTTGTAGCGTAATATTTTGATTAAAATTAAACTGACATTTAATTTTACCCAAAATTTTCAACAGCTCCAAATCCATCTATCAGGACCCGCAAATCCGTACTCCTTGAATAAACACTAATCTCCATTGATTAACTCAAGAGGCATGGAAATACGAACCCTGAGGGTTTAAGAAAGAAGAAAAGGATAGAAGAGGAAGAAGATAGAAGAAAAAGAAAAGAAGAACAATAGAACAACAACAGAAACAGAAACAGTATCAGAATCTCACATTCGCAGCGGAACAACATATAATAGATAAATGAATAATCTTTAAATCAAAGAACTATATCATTTTATACATTACATCATCATCAGAGTTTACAACAATACAACAATGGACAGTTATATAACTTGTCCTCATACAGAATACACAGCGTAATAAATAATATCATATACAAGTGGTACATCTCGTCATCTAGCTCGCCACTAAGCTCCACAGCAACCTAAATCCAGAATGACCTGATAACCTAACTCTAGACTGCCCGTGTGGAAATTGGTGGGCACCCAGAGTTTAGGAAGGAAACAATAAACTCCAGGTCAGTCATGGTGACTGGTGTGAGAACTTAAAACAGTTTATCTTTAAAACAACGACAGGAAGATTTTAAAGTCAATTTCGCAATGCTTTTTGAAAATGAAACTACCATAAGGCCTCCCGCACACACACACAATGCAAACGCAGAATCAAAGGAGATTTCTCCTTATGATAGTCAAAGATGCTTACTACGCAAAATCAAATCCTTTTTGATATTATTATTAGTGCATAGTGTAGAAAACATTTCGAAAGTATAATATTAATCTTAGCCAGTATAGGCATTTCACGTTATGCCTACTATAGCTACCATCCAAATAGTGGGGCGCCACCATAAGTGAATGATAGGTTCTACAACTAAAACCGTACAAATCTCGTATTGTTTCTTTGGATTTCCAACAAATGGTCAGGCTAAGGAACTTCCTATGCCACGAAGGAACGCCTTTGGAATGACGTCCCGAGAACATAACCGGATCTTTGCCAACACAAGGCCGGGTTACCTCTGCAAAAATAGGTAACTACTGACACGCGTATGCCATCCCCCGATCGTAACCGATCTTCCCGAGGATCCTCGATTTCCAACTACCACAAAGTAATAAACTCGCAGAATCTACATAGGTTAAGTATCTGGGCTCCATACCATGATACCACCTTTATCCAGAAGGAATGACATACACTAAGGGGCGCTACTCCCTAGAACCTTGCCGCATCCTTCCTGTTTTGACCATTTCCGGGGTGTGAGGTCCGACGAAGTCTCGTCCACAAAGCTATGCTTTGTTCACAAAGCCATGCCTTGGGTCAACAAATGATCAACCTATGATCACAAGATAAATGATCAAATAAATGATCATATCACAAATGATCAAACACTGATCATCACACAGCAACACTCAGCATGTCACATTACCAAATTAGGAATATATTGCTGATTAATTTCAACTACATAACCTATGAGCTCGTACGTCTCAGAGAAGAGTGTTAAGCTAAGAGAATAAATTCTCCGCCACCAACAGAAATGTATTTGAAAGAAATCAGCTTTATATCTCAATTTGTAATGTCAGACATACAATCCATACAAGTTTGTTCCGGGATCGAACAGAACCGAAGGCACTTCTCACGAAGCCCTTGCAAATCCGGATAATTTTCAATCACGTCCAGACTTCCCGTCACTAAGGATGATAAAACCTCTAAATCGAAGATCAGTCGATGTAGAGTAACTCGACGGTAATCCTTCCGTTTTCAAAAATATTCGGTCTTCAACACCGGTCATCAAATGCAATTCATAACGACATATCACATATTCGGAATGGGTTATACGACCCTATGGTCCTTTCCTGGCTAACCCGAATATCGAGCGCTTATTCAAAAATAAGTGTGGCATTCAAATTCATCCAATTCACAACAAATACCTATTTAAAGGTAAATATTGATAGTCGGTTATTTAACTATCAATAAAGATGTGCAACATCATCAGATTCCAAATAATTTTCCCAAATTATTTATTCTTCAAAAATATCTTTACAAGATATAAAATTTTCCACACTTAACCATTTGAAACTAATTTCAAATATTCACTTTTCAATTTATCTTTAAAAGATAAAATTTCAAACCTTTCATTTCATATTGGAAAAGCATTTCCATACTTATTTAATAATAAGTAATTCACAAATCATTTATTTTCAACAATTGGAAAATATTCAATATACTTAAATCATAATTAAGTATATATTTCATTTTTTAAGGAAATCATTCTCTTTCATAATTTAATTTGAGTCAAAACGAATGTTACGTAAAACATCGTTACGACAACTCAAAATCACTAGTATAGGGATTTGAAATTTAGATAGATATATAAATCCCAATACTACACAAATTATTTCCTTTCGGAAACCATTTACTATAACAACAGTGTTATAGTCCATCATTTCCTTATTTTCTCGAAACGTCTATTTCAATAATGAATGTTGAAATCTTTGTTTTCGATACTTAACACGTTTTAAAACATCTTTTAAAACAATTACTTCTTTTAACAATATTCCTTTTCCCAAAATATATTGATTTTATTCAATAATATATATTCACTGTCCAAAATCGTGAATATAATCACTATCCCAATTTTAACAATTTCTACACAATTTATTTCAATAATAATTCGCTATCCAAAATCGCGAATATACTTCCTTTAATAATTTTCTATATTCAATTTATCAAATTCCATTGATTTCGAATTTATAAACAATGTCTATAAATTCTTTCCCTATTTATAACTTCAATTTATAAGAAATCCCTGAATTAACAATTTCAATTCATAACTCGATTTCATATCAAAAATCTAATTTATAAGTTAATTACTTATAAAATTTTATTTTACAAAATCTATTTATTTCGTTCACTTATGAATCCATTTATACTTCTTTCTAACACTTATAAAAACTTGTTTTATAATTCCAATATTTTTAATTTATAAATATCAATTTTATAAATCTTTTAATATAAACCGTTTATAATACTTCAAAAATTCCAATTTAAACTATTTCATAATTTTATCAATTATTTATTTCAAAAAATCACTTTTCGCTTATATTTCACAATCTCATAATTTTCATAACACGAAAATTTTAACATTTATTTATTTAAAATGAATCGATTCCAAAATTCAATAAAACGTATATTTTCAAAAATCACTTTAAAACCCTTTGTAAATTAGAAATCGTTATTTTTAAACTTCAAAAATGGATCCGATGATGCAACAGCACCAATTATCAATCACAACAATCAAAACATCATATATCATCATATGACAACAGAATATATAACAATATCTGTAAATAAATCAATACGGTGAGGAATCCAGTCGGATCCCTCCAACCTGTCCTCCTGCATCCAAAGATGTTAGCACAATACCAATTCCGCTCCAGTACGGATTTATCGCGGTATATAGGATTAATAAATATTATTCGCTATTATGCGGCGTAATAGGGTCTCATCCGCTACACAATGCGGGAAAATCAACAACTCCAATATATACATATGCCAATATGTATATATAGCTATATATATATATATATAATACCAATTTCACACAAAGGTGAAATATTCGTGGTATATGTTCTTAATAATTAACCTCCGCTTAATAACGGCGTATAATGTCTATTTCAATCAACAACAGATAATAATATATCATCCAGGCATACAATCAACAATTTTAAATCTAACTATTTAAAATATAAATCGAAACTGTTCGATTGAGTGAGAAATTCTCACCTTGATTTCAATTTCGTTTCAGCGTTTATTTCGAATAAAATTAAACGCACGTTTAATTTTACCCGAAATTTTCACTGACTCCAATCAACTCCAATCCAGTTCCATTGTGTAGTGCTCGTCAATACGATTCCAATGCAAATAATTTCGTCCGAAACGGACCTCGTTTGAAGAAGTTATGATAGTTTAAAGTTTACACGAATTTAAATAAATAATTTCAGCTTTTAATTTTTTTTTTCTAACCCTAGCTCATCTGGGCCGTCCATTTCCTCCACTTCAGATCTGAACCACCCTCCACTTCTTCTTCCTCCAACGTGAAAACTCACGTACACCCCAACCCATAGCCGCCACTCCCATTTTGAATTATCCTTCCACCACGACGAGCTATGCACCGATCAAGTGATGTCGTTCCACTCGCCATAACGAGAGCTACTCACGCCTACCACCATGATGAACTCGGCCCCACCATTTGCACGCAGCTCGAGGCCGAACGACCACTGTTCCAGCCCCCATAGCCTCCACTACGTCGCGCCATACCCCATCATCTCCGTATGGATTGAAAGCTCTCTTCGTGCTCTTCAATTTGTTAGTTGAACGTTTCTTCTAATTGTGTACGGATTGAGAGAGATTAAGGGAAGAAAGAAGATGAAATTCTGGCCATTGGCTGTAAATGTGGCGGCTACAAGGAGAAACCCTAGTTCTTTTGCAAAATGAAATAAGTGAGGGGCTTTTATAGAAAAATACGCGACACTATTCACCCGAAATTTTTCGAACTCCAAATCGAGCGTGCCGGCTGACGTTTCTAAGGTTTACCCCACGTTCCGAACACAATGGAACGTGTTTCGGGAGCTAATTCGATCATCTATGCGAGATATGAAATTAAACGATCGATTTAAATTAAATCGATTTAAATCGATTTCGAGGCATTTTGGCTTGCCCCGGACAAACCGTAAATCCGATTGACACAAAATTTGAAACCATACAATAATTTAACATTACGGATCCGATGAAACTGGTTTCGTCGAAATCCGAGACTTTTCGAAAAATGACTATTTTAACTCGCCAAATTAATATTAAAAACAATTCGATGCGTTTGGAGCTGCCACGGTCAAATGACAACTCCGATTTCTATGAAAATTGAAATCCGATAATAACAAACTATTACGGATCCAATGAAAATGGTCTCGTCCAATTATGAGACTATTCGAAAAATGGCTAATTTTCAGTCGATAATTAAATATTAAAATATTCCATTTTCACAGATTAACTTTAAATTCAGTTTTAAAAGTCCTGTAACATCTCTATAACTCTAATATGATTTAATATAACTTTACAAATCATTTTTAATCACATTTAATCCAGATTTCAATTATTTCTGGAATTTAACTATTAAGATATCGATTTAATTGTCAAATTAAATCCAATATTCGATAAATAAATTATTTGACTCATTAATTTCACTTATTAATATTTAAAATTAATTAAATATTCAAATTTTAATTAATATAAATTCTGGGTTGTTACACCATCCAAACCAGCTCCATAGCGTAGTATTCGTGAATACGAACACAACGCAATTTGTTTCGTGCGAAACGAACCTCGTATGACAAAGATATGAATTTTAGAAGATTACACGAATTATAAATATAAATCTATTTACAATTTCGTTTTTTATTAAACCTTCATTTTAATCTAGGTTGCATGTTTGCTTCAACAAATCCTGGCCGCGTTTCATTCCTCCTTCATCATCATTCATAGGTCGAGATAACCCATATAGCCGCCTCTTCCATTTGTTTGCCGCACCCTCCTCGATCCACTAGGCAACGATCAGACGACACCGTGACGTGCGCCTAGCCTTGCTCCCCCTAATCCAGTTGACCGCACCCCTATCGCCGCCATCGATGAGAAATCATCCCCCATACATGCGTCGTTCGAGCTCATCCACAGGCTGTCGTGGTTCACTAATCACGATCATAACCGTTGATCTCATAGATCTCATCACGCTCTACAAGTTTGTAGTTGGAAATTTTTCGTAATTGTTTACGTAGTGGAAGATAATTAAGGAAGAACGATGGTGATTTCTGGCCATGGAAATGGGGATGGCGGCTAGGGTTGTTTGCCCTAGGTTTTGTGCAAAGTTGAGAAAGTGAGGTCCTTTTATATAAAAATTTCGCGCATTATTCATCAGAAAATATTTCGAACTCCAAACGAAGCATGCCGCCTACCATTTATAAAGTTTTACCCCTATTCCGAACACAATGTAATATATATTGGAAGCCTATTCCATCGTATTTGGAAGATAGGTTTTCGAATCGAATTATTTTAATTAAATTTACTTAAATTAATTTTTGTGCGTTTCAGCTTCGCACGACCAAACCGTAAGTCCGATTGACACGAAATTTGAAATCCTATAATAATTCACTATTATAGATCCAATGAAATTAGTTTCATCAAAATCCGAGACAGTGTCAAAAATGGCTATTTTTACATGTTAATTAAATATTAAAATTTCCAATTTCTCTAAATTAACTTTTAATTCAATTTTAAAAGTTTACTATCTCTATTCTAATCCAAATAGAATTTATACAACATTAGAAATTATTTGTACTCATATTAGATTCAATATTCAATTATTTACACAATTTCAGATATTAAATTAACAATTCAATTATCCAAATAAATCACCATATAAGTTATTCAACTTATAAAATTTACTTCTGAATATTTAAAATCAATTAAATATTTCAAATTCGAACGACTGAAAAACTAGATCGTACAAGTTGCATTGCTACGCTATGATATTGGATTGGATGAATTCGGAGCTATGGAAATTTTGGGTTAAATTAAACGACTATACAATTTTAATTCAAAATGGAACATTTGGTGAGACTGGAAATCAAAGTGAGTTAGTATCACCATTTTAGTTAATCGAAAATATTATATAGTTAATAAAGTTATTTATGGGATGTATGGATATTTTATTGTTGATTGTTACTGACTGTTTGGATGATTTACTAATTTATATTGTTGGTTTGGATATGTTCCTGCCCCTGGAGCGGATGAGACCCTATTACGTTCCCGTGTAAGAGTGTATGACACTTTGTATATGAATCTCACCTTGAAGCGGTTGATTTTTATATTTTATGATTATATAATGTATGTGATGCAGGGGGACAGGTTGGAGCGATCCAACAGGATTCCCACACCGTTGATTTTGTTTTCATATAATTTGATATATGATATGTTAGATGATACAATTGACGACACATACATGATTTGCTTATTTAGTGCTTTAGAAGCACCGGGCCTTATATTTTGGTATTTTAAAATACCATAAAATAGTAATCGATTTTAAAAGAGGATTTCAAAGTGATTTTGAAAATTATATATGTTTTAAATAATTATTCTTGAATTATTAAAGAAGTAATTTATTTTAAAATCAAAGGCATGATTTTTGTGGATATTATAATTTAATAGTTTTATAAAACATTTTAAATAGAGTTTTTGAACTGTGAATAAAGATTTTTAAAATCTTAGAAAATAAGTTAGTCTTTTGTGATAAAGGGATATGGTTTTAAAAGGAAAATAAAAATATTTTGATACATTATTAACCACTTTATATAAAGTGATATATATATATGTACATATATTATAATTTATTTAAAAGTGAAATTTATAAATATGATAATTTACAAAAGTGATACTTTACAAAGAAAGTGAAGATTTGCGATTTTCGTTAGTAAAAGTATGGATTTATAATTGGCATCTATAAATAAAAGGAAACTATTATCATTGGATAGATTGAAAAAAAAATAAACAAACCAAATGGTGGATTTATTATACGATGTGGAATGATATTTTAGAAAATAGTTGATTCTATTTTGGAAATTGAAAATGAGGGTAAATTAGAATTTTTAAACGATGTTTTATAAATTGAAAGAAATTTATACCAATGGGAGATAGGTTAAAAATGATTGAAATTATGCTTTGAAGGGGACTTTATGAATAAGTGACATTTATAAAGGAATGAAGTTATAAATGGGGTTCATAAATAAAGGGATTTTATGAGAGGAAGTTTCATAAAATAGAAGAGATTATAAATATAGCTTTATAAATATGGAAACGATTATGTGGAAAGTTAAGAATGGATTTTTATCAAGAAAATATTATTACGTTTTAAAAGTGGTTTATTTATATTAATATTGTTTAAAAGTTGTTATAAATATTTTAATATTTGAAAGGTTAATTAATTAGAATATTAATATGGTTTGAAATTAAATATAATTATTTATCAATAAGGTTTTGGAAATTAATTATTATTATTATTTATAACAACATTTAAGATAAATTATTATTGGTTTATTTAGAATATTTTGAAATTTATTAATTGGAAGACTTAAAGGAAGACTGAAAATGGGTAAAAGAGTATTGTAATGGTTAGATGTTTGAAACGAATTTTAGAAATGAGTTATAGATTATAAAAGGATCCTTATAAATGGTTTTTAAGGATTTGTAAATGGTTTATAAATGATTTCATAGGTTAAAATAAGGGGCATTTCACCAAAAGGACAAACTTTGCAGTCCAATTAGTTTCTAGGACACACATTCAAAGAAATTACTTTCAAGGCCAAAGTCAGCAGAATAATTACTTTCAAGGACAAAGTTAGCAGTCCAATTACTTCCAAGGACATAATTTCATAGGTTTTTAGGCCCTACAAACTAATTATTTTATGTTTTGTCCTTGAAAGTAATTATTTCAGTTGTGTGTCCTAGAAACTAATTCCACTTGCTAAAGAGGCCCTTGTGGCTAATTTCCACTTAAAAAAAGTTATAAGTAATTGAAATTGATTAAAGAGATTATAAGGGATTTTCAGAGATTTATGAAATGGTTTATAAATGGTTTTAGAAATTTATAATGGGGTTTATAAATGACTTATAATTGTATAAAAAGAGAATCTTCCTCAATGTTGGTGAATATACTTATACCGTTGAGATAAGTATATGGATATTTTCCAAGTAGTGAAATATAAGTGTTGTAAATGAATCTTTGTAAAAGTATTTTGGTACAAATATTACAAAGTAATTTGAGTTAATTGAAGGATTTATAAAAAGGGGCATAGTGTTGTTTGGTGCTTAACCAATGTTTGTTTTGCCCTATGAAATTTAAATCCTGGTTTGAATGTTTGTTTATTCGATGGCTAAGTAACCGACTATCGAATTTGGATCCAAAACGTAATTTTGGAAATTTCTAGGAGAAACACGTGAGTTATATGGCACAGTCACCACCGATGTTGCTGTACTGTGCGTATAAATCTCGTTTCGTTATCCTAGGACAAATGATAAGAAAATCCGTCCACTAACGGTTAGTAGGTGATCTCCGCTCTTATCTTTGACTATTTATTTCCTAAAGAACCGGGGTTGAGTTTACCGAAAATTATTAAAAGCTGTTACGAAGAGACCGGAATCAGATATTTTATCCGAAAACCACTTCGATCCAACTTAAGCGTTGCAAAGTGAAGACATCTTGATGGTGATGGAAATTAAAGACAGAGCTCTCAAGTGTTTCGCACAGTCCCAGAATGAACTTGTATGGATGAATGATGGTATTGCATTTGTTGCCTGGAGGGCAGTATTAGTATTCCAAGTGGGAAGTGCTATATAAAATGTAAAACGTAGCCTCAAGCCTCATCAACCAGGAATGACTAAAGCAGAGGAGATGCAGTAGTGCTAAATGGGTCGCTCCCAAGTAGGGTATGATCATCCCTATCTAGAGTTGCTATTATCTCTCATTTGTATGATTTGGGGCCCATTAATAGCGGGTGGTCATATTCGGTACTATCTAATATGGGGTATGCCGGTTCTGTGTTGGTAGGGATCGATAGGTTCGACATCGGTGTTATTTTATCTAGAGATGCACCGTGATGGATGGTACCCCAGTATCCCAGTCAATGTATGGAATCCATTCTCCAATACGAGCCTTTACGGTTTTGGTTGTATACCTATTATGTTGGAATTTAATTAATGTAACAATTTCGGCTAAGATTAGTAAGTATTTGCATCTTATACACTATTATAATATCAGAGAATTTCATATGAAATGTTTTGGTTATTATAAGGGAAATACCCGTCTGTGTTTATGTGTAGTGTGGTCTTATGAGATACTTTTGATTTCAAAGGTTTTTTATAACTTTAAAGTCCAGTGGGTGTGTTTTCTCCCGCTGGTTTTCCAAACTGGCCCGGGTGTTATTTTATCACAATGCTCTGGTCAGACCGAGCATATTTACAGATTGCTTTGGATGCATTGGAGCTCAGGAGACGAGTTGGAGGTCTTCAAGTCGTATTCACGTATATGTTTATTTTCCACTGTTTTGTTGTTGAAAATCATCAGCAATTGTGAGGACGGGTTGTTATAAAAGTCCACGCTGATGATTGTTATTTGTTGTCGTACTCTGATGGATGTAAGTATATAACAGTTTCTCAGTTGTAAAGATCATTGATATTATATTATATATTGTTCCACTGCGATTGTGAGAATCTTTGTAATTTTTTTGGTTTTCTGTTCTTCTTCTTCCCTTCTCTTCTCCTTTCCTCTTTCTTTTCCATAATTATATGTCTTTTCGTTCAATTTGTCTTGGACATGTGTGGTTTATTGTTGGCTTGATTCGTGCGGATTGGCGGTCGTCCAATTATATTTTCAATTTAAATCAAGTTTTATAACACACTTAACAACCATTACTAGTTTATATTGTTGGTTTGGATATATTCCTACCCATTGGAATGGATGAGACTCTATTACATTCCCGTGTAAGAGCGAATGGCCCTTTGTATATGAATCCTGCCTTGAAATAGTTGGTTTATATTTTTATAATTATCTACTGTATGTGATGCAAGGGGACAGGTTGGAGGGATCCGACAGGATTCCTCACACTGTTGATTTTGTTTTCATATAATTTGATATATGATATGTTGGATGCTAAAATCGATGACGCGGACACGATTTTGCTTATATAGTGCTTTACTAGCACCAGGCCTTATATTTTGGTATTTTATAATACCATAAAATAGTGATTGATATGAAAAAGGGGATTTTAAAGTGATTTTGGAAATTATAGATGTTTTAAATAATTATTCTTGAACTATTTGAAGAAGTAATTTATTTTAAAATCAAATGCATGATTTTTATGGATATTATAATTTAATAGTTTTATAAAACATTTTAAATAGAGTTTTTGAACCATGAATAAAGTTTTTAAAAATCTTGGAAAAATAGTCAGTCTTTTGTAATAAAGGGATATAGTTTTAAAAAGAAATAGAAATATTTTGATATAAATATTATCAACCATTTTATATAAAGTGATATATATAGGTACATGTATTATAATTTATTTATAAAAACGAAATTTAAAAATATGATAATTTACAAAAGTGATATTTTACAAAGAAAGTAAAGATTCGTAAAATTGTATTTTCGTTAGTAAAAGTATGGATTTATAAACGATGTTTATAAATAAAAGGAAACTATTATCATTATCATTGGATAGATTGAAAAAAAAATAAAAAATTGTTTTGTTGATTTATTACGTGATGATTTTATTGAAAAAGACCGAAATGGCGGTATTTTTTTCACTCAAGATTGGGTTTCTATGCCAGCTGTTATTCCTATGGCTTTCGGGGGTATTCATGTTTGGCATATGCCTACCCTAACTGAAATCTTTGGAGATGATTCCGTCCTACAGTTCGGTGGAGCAAACGATGTATTTATTATATGATGTGGAACGATATTTTAAAAAATAGTTGATTTTGTTTTGGAAATTGAAAGTGAAGGTAAATTGGGATTGTTAAACGATATTTTATAAATTGAAAGAAATTTATAAAAGAAATTTATACCTATGGGAGCATGGTTAAAAACGGTTGAAATTATGTTTTAAATGGGACTTTATGAATAAGTGAGATTTATAAAGGGATGGAGTTATAAATGAGGTTCATAAATAAAGGGATTTTATAAAAGGAAGTTTCATAAAATAGAAAAGATTTATAAATATAGGTTTATAAATATGGAAACGATTATATGCAGAGTTAAGTATGGATTTTTATCAAGGAAATATAATTATGTTTTAAAAGTTTTTTAATTATATTAATATTTTTTTAAAGTTGTTATAAATATTTTAATATTTGAAAGGTTAATTAATTAGAATATTAATAGGATTTGGAATTAAATATAATTATTTATCAATAAGGTTTTGGAAATTAATTATTATTATTTATAATAACATATAAGATAAATTATTATTGTTTTACTTAGAATGTTTTTAAATTTATTAATTATTGTTTTAAGATGTTTTAAAATTAATATTTATTTATTTATAATGTTTATTATTATATAATAGTGTTTTAAAGTAGAAGGTTAGAATTTATTTATAAATGTTTTTGAGATTTATAAATAGGATTTTACAAACAGATGTGGGTTTTATAAGAGGAATCTTATAACATGGTTTGGAAGACTTAAAGGAAGATTGAAAAAGGGTAAAAGAGTATTATAACGGTTAGGTATTTGAATCGAATTTTAGAAATGAATTGTAGATTATAAAAGGATTTTTATAAATGGTTTTAATTTATAAAGGGTTTATAAATGATTTTAGAGGTTAAAAAGGGTTATAAATAACTGAAATTGATTAAAGAGATTATAAGTGGTTTTCAGAGATTTATGAAATGGTTTATAAATGGTTTTAGAAATTTATAATGGGGTTTATAAATAACTTATAATTGTATAGAAAGAGAATCTTCCTCAGTGTTGGTGAATATACTTATACCGTTGAGATAAATATATAGATATTTTTCAAGTATTGAAAATATAAGTGAGTGTTTGTGAATGAATCTTTGTAAAGTATTTTGGTACAAATGTTTACAAAGTAATTTGAGTTAATGGAAGGATTTGTAAAAAAACGGGCTTAGTGTTGCTGGGTGCTTAACCAATGTTTGTTTTGCCATATGGAATTTAAATCCTGGTTTGAATGTTCGTTTATTTGATGGCTAAATAACCGACTATCGAATTTGGACCCAAAATGTAACTTTGGAAATATCTAGGAGAAACACATAAGTTATATGGCACAACCATCGCCGATGATGTTGTACCGTGCGTATAAATCTCGTTTCGTTCTCCTAGGACAATGATCAGGAAATTCATCCATTAACGGTTAGGAGGTGACCTCTGCTCTTATCTTTGACTGTTTATTTCTTAAAGAATCGGGGTTGAGTTTAGCAGGAACTATCGAAAAGTTGTTTCGAAGAGACTAGGACTGGATATGTTATCCGAAAACCACTTCGATCCAGCTTAATTGTTGTAAAGTGAAGACATGTTGAGGATGATAGAAATTGAAGATGGAGCTCTCAAATGTTTCGTTCAATCCCAGAACGAACTTGTATATATGAATGTTGGTATTGCATTGTTGCCTGGAGGGCAGTGTTAGCATTCCAAGTGTGAAGTGCTATATAAAAGGCAAAACATAGCCTCAAGCCTCATCAACATGGAATGACTAAATCATGGGGGATGCAACAGGGCTAAGTGGGTCGCTCCCAAGTAGGGTATGATCATCCCTATCTAGAGTCGCTATTATCTCTCATTTGTATGCTTCGGGGCCTATTAACAGAAGGGTGATCATATTCGGTACTATCCAGTAAAGGGTAGGCCAGCTCTGTGTTGGTAGGGGTCGATAGGTTCGACCTCGGTGTTATTTTATCTAGAGATGCGCCATGGCGGACGGTACCCTAGTAGCCTAGTCATTGTATGTAATCCATTCTCCAATAAGCACCGTACACACTTAGTTATGCCCAACTATGCTGAAACGTGAGATGCAAGCATTTCAACTATATTCATATTTTACTTTTATCCCTAGGCATTATGATAATATAAATGGATTTTCTATAGAAAATGTTTTGATTATCGTAAGGTAAAAACCCGTCTGTGTTTATATGCGGCGTGGTCTTACGAGATACTTTTGATTTCAAAGGATTTTATAACTTAAAATTTTAGTTGGGTGTATTTTTCTCATGCTGGTTTTCCAAACTGACTCGGGTGTTATTTTATTATAATTCTCAGGTCAGACCGGGCATATTTACAGATTGCTTTGGATGCATTGGAGCTTAGGAGATGGGTTGGAGGTCTTCAAGTCATATTCACGTATATGTTTATTTTTCACTGCTTGGTTGGTGAAATCATCAGCAATTGTGAGGACAAGTTGTTATAACCGTCTAGGCTAATGATAGTCATTTGTTGTTGTACTCTAAGGATGTAAGTATATAACAGTTTCTCTTTTGTAAAGATCATTGATATTATATCATATATTGTTCCGCTACGATGTGAGATTCTGTGTTGTTTTTAGTTTCCTTTTCTTCTTCTCTTCTCTTCTTCTTTCCTCTTTCTTTCCCATAACTATACGTCTTTCTATTCGATTTGGGTTGGACATGTGTGGTATATTGTCAGCTTGAATTGTGCGGATTGGCGGGTCGTTACAGTTGGTATCAGAGCTGAAGGTTAAGTGAGAACCTTGACTTTGGAGGGGCAACTCATTAAGAGATAAGGTGATGGAATTTCTTATTATGGGTTTTGAGTGTATATAAATGAGCTCGTATTTGTTAGTGATGTGAAAATGTTTTATATTATGTTAGTTTATCGGTTGAGTGGCTTGGGAATTTCGGTCGGTGCGTGGGACGCTACGATATCGATATGGGATTCTAAGCACTTAAACAAGACAAACCGACACAGTATTATTTTGGGAATTGGTAAATGAAATTTTTTTACCTAAATTATATTTTTATATATAAAGGAATAATTTTATAGAAGTTATTATAGCTATATATGGCATGTTTGTTTGTTAGTAAATTATAATATTGGATTATTATCATTTATTTTTGGTTGTTCTAATAAAGTTGCTATCATTATAATCCAAACAATGATAAATGTTTGAAATAAGTTATATAAGAAAGTGAAATTATAAATATGAATTATAGAATATTAAGCATAATTAAAATAATTAACATTTGTGAAATGATATTACTTAAGAAGTTAGACTATATTATTATGATTTATAAATAGAAAGGGAATGAAAATTGTGTAAGTATATGTATAGATATGATTTGTAAATGGAAATGGATTTAAAACAAGAAATTTGAGAATTTAAATCCCGTAGATTTTGAAAAATTGTTTTTCAAAGGTTTTGGAAAAATAATAATAGTATATTTTGAAAGTGTTTTGACTAGAAATTTTTCTAAAAGAATTTAAAGGAAATAAAAAGCACTAAACTCACTTTAGTCGCTGGAAAATAACTCCGGTGATGACTGCAACATCATCGGCGTTCATTTTCGAGTTTCCAAGCGAGGGATTGCTACCATTAAAGCTTTGTTTTGGTAAAACAAATTTGTTTTAGACCTCAGAAGTGTTATTTGATATATAAAGGAGTTAGGTATATATATGATTTCAAAATCATTTGAAATAAAACCAGGTGTTTAAAATCCTGGAAAATTTTATCTAAATGTTTTGAGAAAACATATGATAATAAGTTTTTGAACTTAAAATTTGGAAATGGTATAGAAAAGAAAAGAAAATTGGAATTGAAATATGAAATTAAAATTCTTAACTTCAATAAAGTTAAATAAATTGAGTAATGGATTAAATGAAATGAAGTATAACTTAATAAAGGTTAAATGAAATTGAATTGAATTTGAAATGAATTAAGTGAACTAATGAAATAAATTAGTAAAATGGATATGAACTTGAGTTATAAAATGAAATTCAACTTAAGTTGTAAAATGAATTGAATATGTTTTGGAATTTTGATTGCTAGAAATAAATATGAACTTAAGTTGTAAAGTGAAAATAAATATTAGTGGTTGCAAAAAAAGTTTATAATAAACTTAAGTAAATAATTTTATGGAATGGTTGTTAAGTGTGTTAGTATTAAAGAAAATTTACTAAGTAATTGAAAATGGAATGAAATGTTGTTAAACATAAATTGAATTTAAAGTGAATATTAATAAGTGAATGTTAATGAATTGGATGTAAGCGAAATCAATTGAGGATAATTGAATTTGATTTTAATTGAATGTAAATCAATTGAATGCAAATGGATCGAACGATAATTGATTGAATGTTAGTAAAATGAATGTGAATAAATTGGTGGTGAATCAATTGCATGTTAATAAGAAACCATTTTAATAAATACGTAAATTGTATATATATTATTTTATTCGCATAACTGTTTGTTCCAGATTCGAATATACGATTTCAGGGTGATTTACACCGATCCGACTTAGGATTTTTCACTCGATTCTTGACGGCGAACACTAGATATGGATTTTTGATTTATTCTGATATTCTTTATTATAGTATACGTCTATGTAAGGAGAATGATGGTTTATAATCAAGGAACCGGATCTGAGTCCGCACTAGAGTAGTTGTGCGAACGATGCTAATTCGGAAGTTAAATTGTGTGATCGAGTTAGTGATCATGTAGGGTTTTGTGTATGGATGATATATGTACATCGTAGGGCTTTAATAAATATAATGCTGTCATTGTAAAATGCAAATTGATATGGTTATGAATAAATTTGAGGGATATTATTTGTTGGTTGGTTTTTCTTGTTGCATTTGTTACATTTGCATATAGTTATTGTATATTCTATACGTTATATATTGATGTTGCTTTCTATATACATATTCTCATTCGTTGTTAAGTGATTAGTAGGTGTGGATGGCGTATGTTTCGCATTTGGAGCTTGGTTTCGCATTATATTGGTTGTATATGCTTGCTAATGCTAAAATAAGGTACACATCTCGGATTACATATCGTACTTTTATAATTTTCCCTAT
The DNA here is from genome assembly GCA_030737815.1 of Allium fistulosum. Lineage (NCBI taxonomy): Eukaryota > Viridiplantae > Streptophyta > Magnoliopsida > Asparagales > Amaryllidaceae > Allium > Allium fistulosum. The sequence goes on from CM060901.1 coordinate 644,457,121, forward strand.
GGGATGCCTCATTCTCAAAGATGAGATGTATATTTGTGATTATATATATATATTGTAGATTTTTATGATCGAGCCAAACAAAGGAGACGCGGGCGAAATTTTCCGAAAATTTAAGGCGTTAGAAATTTTTTGAGAATTTTGAAAATAATGTTGACAACTAAAACTTGGATTTTGGTATTATTAGTTTGAATGATATTAGTTAGTAACTATGAATTGATTTGAAAGACTTAGAAATTTTATAATCCATTTTAACTAATTAATTTTGAGAAGTTAATGGGTTTTGTGGCATTTTTCTTAACTTGGCAATTTCGGGACGAAATTCTTTTAAGAGGGGAGAATGTAACGACCCAGAAATTTAGTCATTTAAATTTGGAATATTTAATTATTTTTAAATATTGAAAAGTTAATGTTATAAGTTAAATAACTTGGATTTCAAATATAGCGATTTATTTGATAATTAATTTTTTTAATTTTATATTTGGAATTGTCTAATATTTTTGTTATCCCGCCTTTTGGCAAGGCCGTGACACCAAGAAATTGACTAGAAATCAAAGACAGTCCGTCCTGTAGGACGGCTACATCCCAAGTTCACCATGGATATCGATGAATTTTGCCCGAGTCCGGATCAGGCTACAATTGATAAGACACATCAAGCAAAGTCATGGGAACCAGAGTTCCAAATTTCGAGTCAATCCGAGTTCGTATGCTCAAGATATAGTCGATACAAGATGAGGACACAACCTTGTATTCGAATCCATAAAAGGGGCCCTATGTTCGAATCGGTGAGGTAGGAATGCTGTTCGCATCCATCAAAACAGAATCCATTCGAATCCATCAAGGTCGACTCCATCATCTTCGTATCCATCAAAGCAAGTTCCGTTCGAATCCAATGCGTCAAGCTCACGTGATCTACTTCGAATCGATGAGGTCTCAGTCGATTCGAGACCATCGGATTCCCCCAGCTTCGAATCCATCGAAACGGGCTACATTCGAGTGCAACGTTTCAGACCCTTCAGGCTTTCATCTGCTTCGAATCCATGCAATCAATGCACTTCGACTCCATCCCACGACCATCTTCGAATCCATCAACTGGGAAGCCTTCGTATCAATCGACCGGAAGCCTGCCTTGATCGATACATAGAAAATATCTATTCGATCGAGTCGAAGGAATATGCCTTCGATTCCATTGCCTTCGAATCCCCCATATTGAGACAGCTTCGAATCGATCCACAGTAGCATATCCTGATCGATTCGAACAAGCTCCTGTTCCATCGATTCGAAGGAGGAGAGCCTTCGAATCCAACGTCTCGAGTCCACCAAGTAAACGCGGCTAAAACTCAGGAGTCGACCCAGTAAAACTCGGAGGAAAAACCGGATCAACTCGAGAAAAGCGCGCGCCACATCACCGTGCACATACACCTGGCATCGATTCGACCCTATCGATTCGAAGGGGTCGATTCGAACCACCATCTTCACCGAAAATGCAATCTTGAATCGATCATAACTCAAGTTCTACGAGTCCAAATGCCATGAAATTTTCATAGAAGCTTAAGCACATGATGAAGAATGTCCACGCCAAATTTCAGCTCGATTGGATGATTTCTTGATCGATTCGAACCAAGGGTCGAATCGATCCCAAGGTGGGCCCGGATCTTCAGATTTCGGCCATGTGGGCCCCCTGACGTACCAGAACTGGTCTCCCCTCATTTTAGGCGAAATATCAGCCTCCTGCACCTATAAATAGAGCCCCTAGTCATTCAGAAAAGGGGTCGGAGAATTCTAAGTACTAAAGAGCGCCCAGATTCTGCCAGATTTACTCCAGAACACCACCGCTACCTTAGATTAAGACTTAGCATATAATTTCAGTTGTACTACATTAGAAGAGATTGTAATCATCGAGTGAACATCAATAAAATCATCAACTTCAGAGTGGACGTAGGCAAGATCGCCGAACCACTATAAATCTCGTGTTTTTGTTCATTATTTCTGAATTGTGATACTCTGTTTGCTTAGATTTGAGACTTGTGTGTGAATATTGTTGATTTATATTCATACACTGGTGCTTTCACAACATTCGGGGTTTGTGACCAATTTTGGCGCAAACACTTTGGTGCTTTCACCGATAGCTGAACTCAGGAGTTCTATCATTTGAAAGTTGAATCAGAAGGCTAAGAGATTTAGATTCGAAGAATCATGACGAGACAAACAAGTAGAAGGCAAAGAGCTGAGAGAAGTCAGCACGAAGGAAGTCAAGAGGCTTCCTCGGGAGCAAACCAAGCATCGATCTTCATCACCAGGGATGAGATGGAGACAATGATGAAGAGGCAGGAGGAGATGATCCAGAATTTGCTTCAACAAATTGGACAACTTGGAGCACAAAATCAAAGAACAACCAGGGCTCAGAACGAAGCAGGACCATCCAACGCAGCACCGGAGCTGGGGGGCACACACTTAGGACATGTTGATCCGAACACAGGAAGAGAGACAAGGACATCCGAGCAACCTGACAGCGATAGAGGGATGAACGCTCAATCAGGGGGGGGGGCAAACACCTGAAAGCTCACACAGACTCGGGGGGCAGGTCGAAGGTAGTGAACGAGGACTACATCTTGGAGACAATGATAGATTGGCAGAGATGGTCAGGCGAGCCATGAGAGGAGGATTGGTAAACAGAGATCTTGAAGATGTGAACAGAAGTCCCTTTTCTCCTGCGATTAGGTTGGCTAGGAACCCACCAGAATTCAAACTGCCAACAGTAGAAGGGTATGATGGGAGGACGGACCCTGCGGTCCATCTAACGAGGTATATAAGGCACATGGAAGTGCTGGGGGCATCACAGGAAGTCATGGCCCGGTGCTTCCCATTGTATTTGACAGACATAGCAGCTTTATGGTTCAGACAGCTAGAGAGCGGCTCCATTGGGACATGGACCGATTTGATTGAGAAATTTATGAGGCAATTCAGAGTTCATATTTCGAGACCCAAGAATGTGATGAGTTTGGCAACGCTAAAGCAGAAAGCTGGGGAGTCTTTGAGGAATTTCTTGACGCGGTTCAATGCGGCAGCAGCATCGGTGTATCGGCCAGATCCATCCATGGTTATGATGGCAGCTGTGTCCGGAGTAGCTGACGGCACAGAGTTCAAAAATTCGTTAACTAAGGATCCGCCTATGGATCTAGGGGAATTCTATCACAAGGCAGAAAAGTTTTTGCGATTGGAAGACGCTAATGCTGAAAGAGAAGAAGGAGAGGGAATAGAAGTTTATGCACTTAAAGACAAAAAGCCTCTCGAAAATGATTCAGGCAAGGATAAAGGAAAATGAAAGGCTGAGGACAATGGTGACAGGTCAAAGCGACTGCGGAGAGAGCCACGATTCACCACTTATTCAGAGCTGAATGAGAGTTTGGAGCGAATCTACCAAGATACACGAGAGCAAGTTCCCTACCGTAGGCCAATACGAAGGGATCCCACTGTTGACGAGAGGAAATCAGACAGATACTGCTTATTCCACGAACTGAATGGTCATAACACTAACGACTGCAGACATCTGAAGGATGAGGTGGAAGGGCACATCAGGAACGGTATGCTACTTCAGTATGTGAGAAGGCGAGCTCCAGCAGTGGAGCCAGAGCGACCACCATCTACATCAGCTAGGGGTGCCCCCGAGCCAGGACACCGTATGATTATCAATGAATTAAAATAACGATGAACAAGTCGTAAACCTCTCACCAACACGGGTAAATCATTTGCACATGTGCGAGATCACGAACGGTCCATAAGCATGCGCTGAATGACTACTAACCCTATCGTTGTGGGAATTTACACTTTGACATCCCTGCTTTGCTTTTGTTTCGTATTGATTTGAACATTTGAACTTAATTCTGTTTAACATTTCTGCTAAAGACTTATTTTTAAAGAGAAAATGCTACTTGTAATTTCATAGCGGCTAAACCACTTACACATGTACGGGATCGCGAACGGTCCCTAGGCATGCTCTGAGATGGCGATAAACCGTTGCAACAAACAATCCGGGAATTCACCCGAACGTGAAACCTGGTATCAATGATACTAAGTCCCTCCCCGAGCACACTCAAGTCGCCACAAACGGCACCCGACCACGAACGGTCACAACTCGCCACGAACGGCACCCGACCACGAACGGTCACAACTCGCCACGAACGGCACCTGACCACGAACGGTCACAAATCACCATTTGCCTCGTACGGCACCCGACCACGAACGGTCACAATTCACCTAATATGACATTCGATCGCGAACGATCACATTTTTGCCTCGTACGGCACACGATCGCGAACGATCACGTTCCTCTTTCCACGACACCCGACCGCGAACGGTCATGATTCGTCTAGAACGACATCCGACTTCGAACAGTCACAATTCGTCTAGAACGACATCCGACCTCGAACGGTCCCATTTCTTTACTTACCACGAACGGCATCCGACCGCGAACGGTCCCATTTCTCTGTTTACCACAAACGGCATCCGACCTCGAACGGTCCCATGTTACCTCAAATGACATACGGTCGCGAACGATCGTCATTCATGGTCAGATAAAACTATCAATTTCTTTGCAGGTCATCAATAGGATATGAACATCCAGCTTATGGTACTACAAAACATGCCTTCCTACCGCAAGGCATATTTTGGGGGGCAAATGTTATCCCGCGTTTTGGCAAGGCCGTGACACCATGAAATTGACTAGAAATCAAAGACAGTCCGTCCTGTAGGACGGCTACATCCCAAGTTCACCATGGATATCGATGAATTTTGCCCGAGTCCGGATCAGGCTACAATTGATAAGACACATCAAGCAAAGTCATGGGAACCAGAGTTCCAAATTTCGAGTCAATCCGAGTTCGTATGCTCAAGATATAGTCAATACAAGATGAGGACACAACCTTGTATTCGAATCCATAAAAGGGGCCCTATGTTCGAATCGGTGAGGTAGGAATGCTGTTCGCATCCATCAAAACAGAATCCATTCGAATCCATCAAGGTCGACTCCATCATCTTCGTATCCATCAGAGCAAGTTCCGTTCGAATCCGATGCGTCAAGCTCATGTGATCTACTTCGAATCGATGAGGTCTCAGTCGATTCGAGACCATCGGATTCCCCCAGCTTCGAATCCATCGAAACGGGCTACATTCGAGTGCAACGTTTCAGACCCTTCAGGCTTTCATCTGCTTCGAATCCATGCAATCAATGCACTTCGACTCCATCCCACGACCATCTTCGAATCCATCAACTGGGAAGCCTTCGTATCAATCGACTGGAAGCCTGCCTTGATCGATACATAGAAAATATCTATTCGATCGAGTCGAAGGAATATGCCTTCGATTCCATTGCCTTCGAATCCCCCATATTGAGACAGCTTCGAATCGATCCACAGTAGCATATCCTGATCGATTCGAACAAGCTCCTGTTCCATCGATTCGAAGGAGGAGCGCCTTCGAATCCAACGTCTTGAGTCCACCAAGTAAACGCGGCTAAAACTCAGGAGTCGACCCAGTAAAACTCGGAGGAAAAACCGGATCAACTCGAGAAAAGCGCGCGCCACATCACCGCGCACATACACCTGGCATCGATTCGACCCTATCGATTCGAAGGGGTCGATTCGAACCACCATCTTCACCGAAAATGCAATCTTGAATCGATCATAACTCAAGTTCTACGAGTCCAAATGCCATGAAATTTTCACAGAAGCTTAAGCACATGATGAAGAATGTCCACGCCAAATTTCAGCTCGATTGGATGATTTCTTGATCGATTCGAACCAAGGGTCGAATCGATCCCAAGGTGGGCCCGGATCTTCAGATTTCGGCCATGTGGGCCCCCTGACGTACCAGAACTGGTCTCCCCTCATTTTAGGCGAAATATCAGCCTCCTGCACCTATAATAGAGCCCCTAGTCATTCAGAAAAGGGGTCGGAGAATTCTAAGTACTAAAGAGCGCCCAGATTCTGCCAGATTTACTCCAGAACACCACCGCTACCTTAGATTAAGACTTAGCATATAATTTCAGTTGTACTACATTAGAAGAGATTGTAATCATCGAGTGAACATCAATAAAATCATCAACTTCAGAGTGGACGTAGGCAAGATCGCCGAACCACTATAAATCTCGTGTTTCAGTTCATTATTTTTGAATTGTGATACTCTGTTTGCTTAGATTTGAGACTTGTGTGTGAATATTGTTGATTTATATTCATACACTGGTGCTTTCACAACATTCGGGGTTTGTGACCAATTTTGGCGCAAACAATTTTAAATCGTGAATTTAATATGAATGAAAATGATTACGAAAGTTGATTTAAATTCTATTTGAATGAGAAGGAAGATGATAAACCTTTTTAATTGAATTAAAAGTAATTAAAACTAATTTTAGAAATAACTCGTTTTAATTAACATGTAAAAATAGTCTTCTGCGACACTGTCTTGGATTTCGACGAAACCAGTTTTATTGGATCATAATAGTGAATTATTATATAACCGTCGAATTTTGTGGCGATCAGACGTATCGTTTAGTCATGCGAGTTCGAAATGAGTAGAAATTAATTTAAGGAATTTAAATTAATATAATTAAATTTGAAGAGCTAACTTCTGTATATGATGGGATTGGCTTCCGATTAATATTCCGTTGTGTTCGGAATATGGGTATAACATATAGAACGCCAGACGGCACGCTTCGTTTGGAGTTTGAAATTTTAAGGATGAATAGTGCTGCGAAAATTTTCTATATAAAGCCATCCTTTCTCGTCATTTGCAGACTTAAACCTTAAAAACTAACAGAGTCGCCATTAGAAGAAATTCCATCCAATGACCAACAATGATCGGAGCCACCACGTTCACTTTCAGCCTTCAACTTCAACCTGAAAGTTAGAGAGCTTGACGAGCTTTATGCAATCAACGGTGGGATCGTCGAATCGAGGCTTGACATGGCGGCAAACTCACCGCGTTCATGGGGTTTTTAGCGATGGTGAGGCGAACGGCATGGCGGCAGGCGCATGCATGCGTGGAGGTGAGGTGCGCATGGCGAACGCCGGCGTGGGCGGCGACATTCTGGGTTTAGTCGCGATCGATTTTTGTTGGTAATAAAAAAAAGTAAATGAGCACTCCTAGAACTTGAGCGTGAACGAGATAGAGGAATGAAGGTTAATTTTTAAATTTTTATTTATTTTTAGTTAATTATAATTTTATTAATTCAAACGTTCATTAATCCATAATTACCTCAAATGAGGTCCAAATTAAACGTGATGAGTTGCCTTGCGATCGTATCGATGAAGGCTACGCTATGGAGTTGGATTGGATGGATTATGAGCTAGTGGAAATTTTGGTTAAATTGAACGACTGTTCAATTTTAATTCAAAACGGAATATTGGCGAGACTGAAAATCAAAGTGAATTAATCTCACATTTTTGGTTAACCAGAAATATTTTTAGTAGAAATTTTTTATTGATTGGATGTATGAATATTTTATTGTAGACTATTATTGACTGTTTGGATGAATTACTAGTTTATATTGTTGGTTTGGATATATTCCCGCCTATTGGAGCCGATGAGACCTTATTACGTTCCTGTGTAAGAGCGGATGACCCTTTGTATATGAATCTCATCTCGAAGAGGTTGGTTCATATTTTCATGATTATATACTATATGTGATGCAGGGGGACAGTTTGGAGGGATCCAATAGGATTCCTCACACGGCTGATTTTGTTTTCATATAATTTGATATATGATAAGTTGGATGCTAAAATTGATGACATGGACATGATTTTGCTTATTTAGTGCTTGGGATTTATATTTTGGTATTTTAAAATACCATAAAATAGTGATTGATTTTAAAAAAAGGATTTCAAAGTGATTTTGGAAATTATTTATTTTTTAAACAATTATTCTTGAATTATTTGAAGAAGTAATTTATTTTAAAATTAAAGGTATGATTTTTGTGGATATTATAATTTAACAGCTTTATAAAACATTTTAAATAGAGTTTTGAACTGTGAATAAAGATTTTGAAATAAATTACTTCTTCCAATAATTATTTAAAACATATATAATTTCCAAAATCACTTTGAAATCCTTTTTTTAAATCAATCACTATTTTATGGTATTTTAAAATACCAAAATATAAGGCCCGGTGCTACTAAAGCACTAAATAAGCAAAATCGTGTCTGTGTTATCAATTTTATCATCCTACATATCATATATCAATTATATGAAAAAAAATGAACAGTGTGAGGAACCTTGTTGGATCCCTCCAACCTGCCTCCCTGCATCACATGCAGAATATAATCATAAAAATATAAATCAACCGCTTCGAGGCGGGATTCGTATACAAACGGTCGTCCGCTCTTACACAGAAACGTAATAGGGTCTCATCCGCTCCAATAGGTGGGAATATAACCAAACCAACAATATAAGCTAGCAATTCATCCAAACAGCCAATAAGAGTCAACAATAAAATATTCACACATCCAATCAATAAATTTTATCTACTAAAAATATTTATGGTTAACCAAAAAGGTGATATTAACTCACTTTGATTTTCAGTCTCCCCAAACATTTCATTTTGAATTAAAATTGAACAATCGTTCAATTTAACCCAAATTTCCACTAGCTCCAAATAGTGGCTGTGACCATTGAGATAAGTATATGGGTGCATTTTCTAAGTTGCGAGGTGTAATGTGTGTGAATATACTTATACCGTTGAGATAAGTATATGAATATTTTCTACGTATTGAAAATATAAGGATTTGTGGATATACCTTTGTAAAGTATTTTTATACAAGTAATTTATAAGTGATCTTTATGAATGGAAGACTTATTAAAGAAGGCCAGTGGTTGCTTATGTGCTTGACCAATGTTTGTTTTCCCATACGGAATAAATCCCTGATTTGGATGTGTGTTTGTTCGTAGTTAAATAACCGACTATCAAATCTTGGCCTAAATATGTAATCCTTCTTAATTTTAGTGGTACGAAAATATTCCATACTTAACACCAAAGGATTTTAACTCTGGAAATATTTAGGAGAAACACGAGAATTATATGGTACAGTTACCGTCGATGGTGCTATACTTATGTATAAACTCGTTTTGTTCTTCTAGGTCAAATGATAAGGAAATCCATCCACTTAAACTGTTGGGGGGTGATCCCCGCTCTTGTGTATTATCTGATTATTTCCTAAAGAATCGGTTTTGAGCATTCTGGAAAGTCGCGATTGGTTTTTAGAGCGCCAGGGAAGCGGAAGAGTGTACTCGTAAGAGATGACTCAAAAATCTTCACTACTCTGAAACCATATACGGTTCTATGGAGGAGTTTCGTGACATACATTGAAATGTTGGAATTCATGTGTGGTTCCAAAACCTGTTGGGGTATGGGAATCCATGTGGGATGTCGTGATCTATTTTGGTGGAAGTGTGTGAGCTGGAATGCCGAACGTAGCCTCATCAGTGGTAATGACTAAAACCAGAGATAGGAGGCATGGCCAATAGGGTTGGCAAACCCATAGGGTGTAGTCGGCTCCACCTAGACATTACTTACAGTTGTTATGCATGCATAGGGTGATGCATTCAGTCTTAGCGAGACCAGCTATGTTTTTCCTATGGTACATCACTAGGGATGTATGCTGCTTCGGAAGGATATCTCTGATCCTTATGCAGGAGGACCGTTTCTCGAAGTACCGAGGGCACCTCCGTGGAATCTTATACAATTAGCGAACGAGCCTTATCGGTTTTTGATTAAATACCTAGTATTGTTGTGATGTACACTCATGAGCATCACAGCGACTTGATTATTATTATTATTTTCACCCTAAAACATTATTATAATATCAATGGATTTTCTATAGAAAAAGTTTTGGTTATCGTAAGGTAAAAACCCATCCGTGTTTATGTGCAACGTGGTCTTATGAGATACTCTTGATTTTCAAAGGTTTTTATAACTTTAAATCTAATCAAATGTGTTTTCTCATGCTGTGTGACGACACACATTTTGGAAGGTTTAAATCGATAATAATCCACACATGTCCAACTTAACTAATCCGGAACACAGATAATCATTGGGGTTAATTAAGAAAAATCAGAAAAGAAGAAGAAAAAAATACAGAATCTTGCAGCGGAATGACAAAATATAATAATAAAATAAAAAGTTCATGAAGCTGTTTACTATACATTTGATTATAATTTATACAACTTTTTATCAGAGTTATATATATACAACAGAAATAAAATATAATGCAGCAGAACAACATGATGCAGGGATATAGTAATAGTAATAATATACCAGATCTTCATCTTCATCCTCCAGAAAATGATCTTCAATGCACTGAAATACTCAGGGCAGACCCGAGCATAATTAAAAGACAAAACATTCAAGTCCAGACTAAAATATCCTTATGTGAGTCAAATCGATATCACATAACATGAGTGTAATAGCATCAGAGATGTTTACCAGATTTCACATCTCCTATCCAGTATATAACGTGCATGCCATAACTCAAGAGATGTTACGGGATTATGCACCTCTTAAGTGTAACGACCCGGAATTTTGGATATTTGAAATTGGAATATTTAATTGATTTTAAATATTCGGGTGTTGGTTTCTAACTTGAATTTCAAATATAACTATTTATTGGATATTTAAATTATTGAATTTAACAATTTGAAATTGGGTAAAAATGATGAATCTGGAGTTATAAGCTTGTTAAAAATATTTTAAAGGCTTATAAAATTTATATTGATAATACTGAAGATAATAAATGGGTTAAAATTGAATTTAACAATGACCAGTTCAATTTTAAAAATATATTGTTTAAATTGATATTTAAATATAGCCCACCGAGGCACAGTCTCGGAATTCGACGAAACCAGTTTTATTGGATCCATAATATTGTATTATTATCGGATTTCAAATTTCGTAGCTTTTGGAGTTATCGTTTAGCCGTACGGTATATAAACGCGCAAAAATCTATATCGAAATTTAATGTAATAGTCGATCCAAAAAGCTATCTTCTCCATACGATCGAATTAGGACTCGAAACCTTTTCCATTGCGTTCAAAATAGGGGTATAACATTACAAACATTTGCGGTACGCCTCGATAGGAGTTCGCGATTTTAAGCTGCGTAAATCGAGACGATTTGAATTTAAATTTAAATATAATATATTGTTTAACCAATCAAATTTCCTTCAGCTGAGATTCTCTTCCACCAGCCTGCTTTCTTTCAACATCATAACTTTTTGCCTTCTCTGTAGCTTTCACCCAACACGCTATCTTATTTTCAACGTCGTGTCTTGCCCCCTCTCCTCCTTTTATATATCACGCAAATTTTCCCTTTTCCCTCAGCTCAAAATCTAAGGGCTGAAAGAAAATATATATATATATATCAATGAATTCGCGATTTCGTTTTCCTCTTCTTCCCTAAATAAGCATCGCTCGATCAAAGAACGAAAAAAAAGTGGCTCTCGAAATGGAAATCGGAAAACCCAAAAAAAATGCAAATGGCAATAGGATTCGTGCTCGTCCACGACATGGAGCTCACGCGCAAAGGGGAGGGTTCGCGACGTGCTGGTGGAGGCGAGGCGCGATCGAGTTCGCAGCTTCGAGTAGAGGCCGATGGTGTGTCAATAGGAGGCGACCTAAGGGAGTATCGCGGCACTCGCGTGCGATGTCTGGTGGTGGCCAGAGGAAGTTGGAGGCGATGGTGGATTTGCTCTCGAGTTTGAATTGGTGCTGGAGGTACGCGAGCGACCTCTTGGTCAACGCGAGGAGTTGGGGTGGGGTTGAGCAGAGTTGTCTAGTGAGGTAGATTGCTTTTTTTTATTTTCAATTTAAAATTTATATGTATGTATAAATATATATACAAGGGAAAAAAAGAAAGTTTACAGTAAGGTTTAATCATATTTTAGTTTGAATCCTATATATGTATATATAGGATAGAAAAAATAATAACAGTAAGTTTTTGTCGATTTATAGATTTATATATATGTATATATATATATATATACACAGTAAAGTAAATTACAGTTGATATTTACAGAAAAAGAAAACAAATTTCTCTTTACACACACATATTTTAATATATATAGGGAAATAGAAAAATAATTTTTATATAGATAAGATTTTGAAAAAAATAGGGATTTTAAAATGTTTGAAGAGTTTATAATAAATTAGATTTTCTGAAATCTATATAAACTATTTTTACAAGGATATTTATTTTCAAAATGAAGAATAAAATAAGCATACATATACATATTTTTAATTTACGAGCTTTATTTTTAAAATAATGTATTATAGAGATTAATTTGTTTAATAAACTTATTTAATTATTTTAGTCACTAAAAATATTTTATTAAAAGAAAATTAGTTTAACATTAAATTATTAGTTAAATTAAACTATTAGTTAATTAAATTAAAGGGTAATTGTTTGTCTGATTATTTCAAATAATAATGAACCGTATAATGTTATACAAGGTCAAAATCGTGAAGCAAGTCGAGATGGAAACGGATTGCTATTTAAAAATCAAAGGTGAGATCTTCTCACTCATTTGGATTGCCTAGTTTAATTTAAATAGTAAAATTTAAATTATTGGATGTGTTTGGATGGATTAAATAATTATCTATTGGATGATATTATATATATAGTAGTGTATATATATATATATATTGGAGTGATTGATATTCCCGCATTATATAGCAGATGAGACCCTATGCGCACCGCATAATAGCGGATGACCCTATATACCGCGATATCCCCTTCGAAATTGGATTGGTATTTTATTTATTGACTAACATCTATGGATGCAGGGAAACAAGTTGGAGGGATCCAACAGGATTCCTTAAGGATATTTATTGTTCATATATATGTGATATATGATGTGATAGATAAATTGATATGGGTGTATGTGAATTGAATTATTAAATGTCAAATAGCCTGTGGATTGAATTTGGATATTTTTAAATACCATAATAATTAAGTGAAGGAATTTAAAAGGGAAATTTGAAAGCAATTATTCATATTGAAATTTTGATTTATTAAAAAGGGAATTAAGAAGAATAAAGGAATATATATGCTAACTTGGTATTACGTAACCATCTGTAAATTGTTTAAGTAAAGACTTGAAATTAAATTATCTATTAAGGGCTGGATGGGATATTGGAATCGATAAATGGATTTGAAATAAAATGAAATTTTATTAAAGCTAAAATGTTATAATGGAATTATAAATAAAGGGTTGGTTTCATAAATAAATGGATAGCTCAAGAGAGTTTATAAATTTATAAACGGGGTTTATAAATGAGATAACATGATATTGGTGGATATGTTGAAAATATAAGTTAATGGTGTGAACTTATATCGAGCTATGGGAATCGTTGGAAGAGAAATAATGGAATATTTTTCGAATATGAGAATGGTGATAAATTGGATAGGATCGATGGGATACGAATCCAGAGGATTTTATAAATAGAAATGGGGAATATAGGATTTTCTAAAAATAAACTTTTATTGAGATAAACTCAAGTTTTATAAACCAACCTTGTAAATTAATTAGCAACTGGATATGAACTTTAATACTTTTAAGATATTGATATTTTAGTTTTACCTAAAACCATATTTAAAAAGTAAAGCATTATTCTTATTTTATAGTTATATATGTTTTTTAAATGTTTTAAAAATTCAAGTTATAAATCCTCTCGAGATGGAAGCTAAGTTTATGAAATCGAATAAGATTTAGAAGAAGATCTTATAGCGGTATTATGGAAATCTAAATAAATTTATAAAGCTAAAAATAAGCGAACTTCGAAAGGTGAAATAAAGTTCACAAGGGAAGTAGAAGTGAAACGGGAATTTTAAATAAGTATAAACGGTTTTGGGAATATTAAAAGGAATTGACTAAGGGATTTTGGGAATTTTAGAATTCGTGTGAAATGAGTTTGAAAGTTTACAAATAGAGTTGTATATGATTTTTGGGAAAGAAAAAGAAAATAAGAGAAATATTTTCTAAGTATTGAATATAAAATGAAGTGGGAAAAATATTCTGAGTGTGCACAAAGATTTAAATTGTTCCGTGGGAATAAAAGAGACTTGAAACTATTTTCAAAGTGTTGAAATATGGGATTAATATCTTGAGTAGATATTTTGAGTTAAATAATTTGGAAAAATTATTTAAGGCCTAATGGTTGCTTGTGAATGTTATTTGATAGTTAAATAATCGACTATTAATATTGACCAATGCGCCGATCGTTTTGAAGAGACCGGGATCGGATTTAATTATCCGAAAACCACTTCGATCCGGTTTGAACGTTAGCGAATGAAGACCGTGAAGATGATGAAGACGGTGATTCAGTTTGTCCAGACCCAAGGAAACTTGTATGGACGAATGCTTTCAAAACATTGTCAGGAGGACGATGAGCATTCTAAGTGGGACTTGTTCTTGAAAGGTAATCGTAGCCTCAAGCCTCATCAACCGGGAATGGCTAAAACAGGGGAGGTGCCACAAGGCTAAGTGGGTAGCACCCAAGTTGGGTAAGATTTCCCCTGTCTAGAGGTCCCTTTTTATTTCGGCTGTGTGGCGGTGGGTCGCTCCAACCGTGGGGTGATCTTACTCGGACTATCCAGTAAGGGGTAGCTCCGGTCGTGTGTTGCAGGAGATCGGGCGTGGTCCTCGGTACTCTGATCTAGGCCAGGTACTATGACGAGCGGTACCCCAGTAGCCCTGCCATTGTATGGAATCCAATCTCCAATAAGCGCATGTACGGTTTTGATTGTGCCCAACTATGCTGGAACGTGAGATGTAAGCATTTCAGCTAGATTCTATTTTGCTTTCTATAGACACTATTATAATATCAGACGGATTTGATAAAAATGTTTTGGTTATCGTGAGGTAAAAACCCGGCATGTTTATTTGTGGCATGGTCTTACGAGATACCTTTGTTTTCAAAGGATTTTCAAAAATATAATAATCCAATTGAGTGTGGTTTTCTCACACTGGTTTTCCAGACTGACTCGGGTTTTGTTTTATTATGATGCTCGGGTCAGACCGAGTTGTACAGATTCAGGTTAAAAGCTAAGGAGCTCAAGAGATGAGCTGGATGGCAGAGCGTACTTCCGTATTTGATTATTATTCCGATGTGTAAGGACAAGCTATTTGACTGTCTAGATTTGATGTAGTGATTGTATACTCTGATAATGGTATGTGTATATAACAGTACATATTTCTTGTATTTAAAAGATGTTATTCTATATTATATTTTGTTCCGCTGCGATTGTGAGATTCTGATGTTGTTTTTATCTTCTTCTTCTACCTCTTTCTTCTTTAACCCTAAAGATTCGCATTTCCGCCCGTTTTGAGTTGATGGTATGGAATATTGTTGGCTCAAAGGGGTATGGATTTGCGGTCCTTTACATTTGGTATTAGAGCCAGGTTAAGCGAGAACCTTGGCTTTGGTGGGGATTACTCATTAGAGATAGAGTCGGTAGTACTCTAGAATGAGTTTGAGAGTATTAATAGATATGTGCGCGTATTTGTTAGTGAATATAAATGGTTTTAATATTGTGTTGACTTATTGGTTGAGTGGTATATAAATTCTTGTCAAGTAGAGGGACGCCGCTATTTCGATAAGAGTTTCTAAACACTTAAACACGATAAACCCATACGGTATTGTTTTTAAAGGTGGGTGAATGAAATAATTTTACCCAAAAATATATTTTGATATAAAAAGAAATATTTTCTGAAATTATTATATAACTTGGATGATTGGTTGATGATATTATAACCAAAGCATGGTTATAAAATGTAAAATAGTTTATATAACTAATATGGGAAATTTTATAAGTATAAATTTTACAAATGGATTAAAACTAGATTTAAATCGGAAGCTGGAAGTTCAAAATTCAAGGGAGTTTGAAAAAAAATATTCTGGAATCCTTATTTAAATAATTTAAAAATCATAAGAGAATAAGTATAAACCTATAAAGTGAAGTGATTTTTAAATAAGAAGGAAAGTATGAAATTGAATTATGTTGGGAATGATAAATGAAATTAAGTTCTTACTTAATTAAATTCAAATGAATTGTGTGGATTAAAGAGAATAGTATGGTGCTAGATTTAAGTGGAGTTAAGTTAAATAAAATCGAATTGAAATAAAAATTCAGTTGAGTTATAAATAATGTTGAATGGAATAAAATACTTACTTAAATAAATAAAAGTAAGATAAGAAATAGGATAAATAAATTGAAATAGCTCATAAAAGTTAATATGCATAAATAAAAGTATACTTGGCTTAATAAAGGTATGGTCTTGGGTTAAAAATAAAAAGATGAATGAGATTGATTGTAAATGGATGAAGTGTGAATAATAAGTGGGTGACTTATAAAATCTAAAAGTGGAGTAAATAAACCAAAATAAAATTATTTGGTATTTTGGAAGATGAAAGAAAGAACCTGAAATTATAAAATAAAATTGAACTCCAGTAAAATAATGAAATGATTTTTGAGATAAGAATCAAATATTGAATTGAAAGTTAGGAGTGAACTAATTTGGAATAAATTAGTAAATTGAATATGTTAATGAGATTTAAAATGATTAAATAGAAGTTGAATTGTGAGTTAATAAAAGTGGTGAATTAAAAGTGAATGGTAGAAATAGAACTTGAGTTATAAATAATATTCAATGTATATTGTAAATAAATTAAATATGAATTGAAGTTGTGTCGAGTGAAATGGAATTGGATTAAAATAGAAATGATTTGAGTTGCAAATAAATCCAACTTGAGTGTAAATGAGTTAAATATGACCTTGGATATTATTAAAATGGAGTAAGTGAATGAATTGATGTGATTGATGTAGATGAAATGTATTTGGTTGAAATAAAATCAAATTGGTTTGAAAGGGAGTGATCGCTAATGAAAATAAACTTAAGTTTGAAGTTGGAAAAAATTGAAGTAAATTAACTTAAGTTTATAATTAATAGAAGCTTGGCTTTGGGTAAAAGGTGAAAGCCCATTAAATAAAAGTTTGGGTTAAATTAATTTAGAAAATGGTTATTAATATATTAGTATGGAATGTTTCAAGCTTAATAACATGGTTTTGAATGAACATATGCGGATAAGAAATGGAATGCAAGTGTATGGGGAGTGAATAAATTAGAATGAAATGGAATCAAATATAAATTGAGTTAGAATCAATTTAAAATAGTTATAAAATGAAGTGATTGTTTATTTGCATGAAGATCGCCGAATTTGCATAGAAATAATTGTCGTTTTACGTAAACGAGATTAAATAAAATTCTATGAATTGATAGAAGCAAATAAAATTGATTTTGAAATCAATTAGAATGAATATGAGTTGTTTGGTTTAGAAATGAATTGAATGTAATCAATTGAGTTGGAACCCATTTAAATTGAATGAAATAGGATATGAGAATCAAGTGAAAGTAATTAAATTAATATCAGAACCTTATTAATTGCTTATGAAAATTGTTTAGTGTGCATTGTTTATAGAATGCATGTTTTAGGTATTTAAATATAAGCGAAATGCTATGAATTTCATATATTTAGTGCTTACGTATTTAAATTGAGTAAGTACAGGTACCTGGAGGCCATTTGGCTGGATTTTGATTGCGCTAAATTGCTAAACAAATAAACCGCTGCTTAAAATGCTAAATAGAGGTACGCCTACGCAATAAAAGATAGGAAATATGAAATATTGCTTTGTTTTTTGTTTTTTCGACCGTGTGGGTCGATGTATATATATTTATCTCTCTTGTAAAATTGCAAAAGCTCCTCCGTACAAGGGAGACCCTGTCAAAAAATTTCGAAAATTTTGGGAGTTAGAAAATTTTTGAAAATTTTTGGTAACAACAAACTAATTTCAAATTGGAGTTGAAATAAAAGGATTTTGGAATTGGAATTGAAACTAATTGTTTAGTTTGGAACATAAGGATTAGGAAAGTGAATAAGGGATTTTAACTAAGTGGGTTTGATAAAGTTAATGGGTTTGGAGCGTTCTTTCTGCCTTAGAAATTTCGAGGACAAAATTCTTTTAAGGGGGGAGGAATGTAATAACCCGGAATTTTGGATATTTGAAATTGGAATATTTAATTGATTTTAAATATTCTGGTGTTGGTTTCTAACTTGAATTTCAAATATAACTATTTATTGGATATTTAAATTATCGAATTTAACAATTTGAAATTGGGTAAAAATGATGAATATGGAGTTATAAGCTTGTTAAAAATATTTTAAAGGCTTATAAAATTTATATTGATAATACTGAAGATAATAAATGGGTTAAAATTGAATTTAACAGTGATCTGTTCAATTTTAAAAATATATCGTTTAAATTGATATTTAAAAATAGCCCTCCGAGGCACAATCTCGGAATTCGACGAAACTAGTTTCAGTGGATCCGTAATATTGTATTATTATCGAATTTCAAATTTCTTAGCTTTTGGAGTTATCGTTTAGCCGTACGGTATATAAACGTGCAAAAATCTATATCAAAATTTAATATAATAGTCGATCCAAAAAGCTATCTTCTCCATATGATTGAATTAGGACTCGAAACCTTTTTCATTGCGTCCAAAATAGGGGTATAACATTATAAACGTTTAGCGGTACGCCTCGATAGGAGTTCGCGATTTTAAGCTGCGTAAATCGAGACGATTTGAATTTAAATTTAAATATAATATATTGTTTAACCAGTCAAATTTCCTTCAGTCGAGATTCTCTTCCACCAGCCTGCTTTCTTTCACCATCATAACTTTTTGCCTTCTCTGTAGCTTTCACCCAACACGCTATCTTCTTTTCAACGTCGTGACTTGCCCCCTCTCCTCCTTTTATATATCACACAATTTTTCCCTTTTCCCTCAGCTCAAAATCTAAGGGCCGAAAGAAAAAAAAATTTATATTTCAATGAATTCGCGATTTCGTTTTCCTCTTCTTCCCTAAATAAGCATCGCTCGATTGAAGAATGAAAAAAAAGAAGTGGCTCTCGAAATGGAAATCAAAAAACCAAAAAAATGCAAATGGCAATAGGATTCGTGCTCGTCCACGACTTGGAGCTCACACGCAAAGGGGAGGGTTCACGACGTGCTAGTGGAGGCGAGGCACGATCGAGTTTGCAACTTCGAGTAGAGGCCGATGGCGTGTCAATAGGAGGAGACCTAAGGGAGTATCGCGGCACTCGCGTGCGATGTTTGGTGGCGGCCAGAGGAAGTTGGAGGCGATGGTGGATTTGCTCTCGAGTTTGAATTGGTGCTGGAGGTACGCGAGCGACCTCTTAGTCAACGCGAGGAGTTGGGGTAGGGTTGAGCAGAGTTGTCTGGTGAGGTAGATTGCTATTTTTATTTTCAATTTAAAATTTATATGTATGTATGTATAAATATATATACAAGGGAAAAAAGGAAAGTTTACAGTAAGGTTTAATCATATTTTAGTTTGAATCCTATATATGTATATATAGGTTAGAAAAAATAATAACAGTAAGTTTTCGTCGATTTATAGATTTATATATATGTATATATATACACAGTAAAGTAAATTACAATTGATATTTACAGAAAAAGAAAACAAATTTCTCTTTACACACACATATTTTAATATATATAGGGAAATAGAAAAATTATTTTTATATAGATAAGATTTTGAAAAAAATAGGGATTTTAAAATGTTTGAAGAGTTTATAATAAATTAGATTTTCTGAAATCTATATAAACTATTTTTACAAGGATATTTATTTTCAAAATGAAGAATAAAATAAGCATACATATACACATTTTTAACTTACTAGCTTTATTTTTAAAATAATGTATTATAGAGATTAATTTGTTTAATAAACTTATTTAATTATTTTAGTCACTAAAAATATTTTATTAAAAGAAAATTAGTTTAACATTAAATTATAAGTTAATTAAATTAAAAGGTAATTGTTTGTCTGATTATTTCAAATAATAATGAACCGTATAATGTTATACAAGGTCAAAATCGTGAAGCAAGTCGAGATGGAAACGGATTGCAATTTAAAAATCAAAGGTGAGATCTTCTTACTCATTTGGATTGCCTAGTTTAATTTAAATAATTAAATTTAAATTATTGGATGTGTTTGGATGGATTAAATAATTATATGTTGGATGATATTATATATATAGTAGTATATATATATTGGAGTGATTGATATTCCCGCATTATATAGCGAATGAGACCCTATGCGCCCCGCATAATAGCGGATGACCCTATATACCGCAATATCCCCCTCGAAGTGGGTTGGTATTTTATTTGTTGACTAACATCTGTAGATGCAGGGAAACAGGTTGGAGTGATCCAACAGGATTCCTCAAGAATATTTATTGTTCATATATATGTGATATATGATGTGATAGATAAATTGATATGGGTGTATGTGAATTGAATTATTAAATGTCAAATAGCCTGTGGATTCAATTTGGATATTTTTAAATACCATAATAATTAAGTGAAGGAATTTAAAAGGGAAATTTGAAAGAAATTATTTATATTGAAAATTTGATTTATTAAAAAGGGAATTAAGAAGAATAAAGGAATATATAGGCTAACTTGGTATTACCTAACCATTTGTAAATTGTTTAAGTAAAGACTTGAAATTAAATTATCTATTAAGGGCTGGATGGGATATTGGAATCGATAAATGGATTTGAAATAAAACGAAATTTTATTAAAGCTAAAATGTTATAATGGAATTATAAATAAAGGGTTGGTTTCATAAATAAATGGATAGCTCAGGGGAGTTTATAAATTTATAAACGGGGTTTATAAATGATATAACATGATATTGGTGGATATGTTGAAAATATAAGTTAATGGTGTGAACTTATATCGAGTTATGGGAATCGTTGGAAGAGAAATAATGGAATATTTTTCGAATATGAGAATGGTGATAAATTGGATAGGATCGATGGGATACGAATCCAGAGGATTTTTTAAATAGAAATGGGGAATATTGGATTTTCTAAAAATAAACATTTATTGAGATAAACTCAAGTTTTATAAACCAACCTTGTAAATTAATTAGCAACTGGATATGAACTTTAATACTTTTAAGATATTGATATTTTATTTTTACCTAAAACCATATTTAAAAAGTAAAGCGTTATTCTTATTTTATAGTTATATATGTTTTTTAAATTTTTTTAAAATTCAAGTTATAAATCCTCTCGAGATGGAAGCTAAGTTTATAAAATCGAATAAGATTTAGAAGAAGATCTTATAGCGGTATTATGGAAATCTAAATAAATTTATAAAGCTAAAAATAAGCGAACTTCGAAAG
Source organism: Allium fistulosum (assembly GCA_030737815.1). Lineage (NCBI taxonomy): Eukaryota > Viridiplantae > Streptophyta > Magnoliopsida > Asparagales > Amaryllidaceae > Allium > Allium fistulosum. The sequence goes on from CM060901.1 coordinate 644,478,443, forward strand.
GTGAAATAAAGTTCACAAGGGAAGTAGAAGTGAAACATGAATTTTAAATAAGTATAAACGGTTTTTGGAATATTAAAAGGAATTGACTAAGGGATTTTTTGAAATTTAGAATTCGTGTGAAATGAGTTTGAAAGTTTACAAATAGAGTTGTATATGATTTTTGGGAAAGAAAAAGAAAATAAGAGAAATATTTTCTAAGTATTGAATATAAAATGAAGTGGGAAAAATATTCTGAGTGTGCACAAAGATTTAAATTGTTCCGTGGGAATAAAAGAGACTTGAAACTATTTTCAAAGTGTTGAAATATGGGATTAATATCTTGAGTAGATATTTTGAGTTAAATAATTTGGAAAAAATATTTAAGGCCCAATGGTTGCTTGTGAATGTTATTTGATAGTTAAATAATCGACTATCAATATTGACCAATGCGCCGATCATTTCGAAGAGACCGAGATCAGATTTAATTATCCGAAAACCACTTCGATCCGGTTTGAACGTTAGCGAATTAAGACCGTGAAGATGATGAAGATGGTGATTCGGTTTGTCCAGACCCAGGGCAACTTGTATGGACGAATGCTTTCAAAACATTGTCAGGAGGACGATGAGAATTCTAAGCGGGACTTGTTCTTGAAAGGTAATCGTAGCCTCAAGCCTCATCAACCGGGAATGGCTAAAACAGGGGAGGTGCCACAAGGCTAAGTTGGTAGCACCCAAGTAGGGTAAGATTTCCCCTGTCTAGAGGTCACTTTTTATTTCGGCTGTGTGGCGGTGGGTCGCTCCAACCGTGGGGTGATCTTACTCGGACTATCCAGTAAGGGGTAGCTCCGGTCGTGTGTTGCAAGAGATCGGGCGTGGTCCTCGTTACTCTGATCTAGGCCAGGTACTGTGACGGGCGGTACCCCAGTAGCCCTGCCATTGTATGGAATCCAATCTCCAATAAGCGCCTGTACGGTTTTGATTGTGCCCAACTATGTTGGAACGTGAGATGTAAGCATTTCAGCTACATTCTATTTTACTTTATATAGAAACTATTATAATATCAGACGGATTTGATAAAAATGTTTTGGTTATCGTAAGGTAAAAACCAGGCATGTTTATTTGTGGTGTGGTCTTACGAGATACCTTTGTTTTCAAAGGATTTTCAAAAATATAATAATCCAATTGAGTGTGGTTTTCTCACACTGGTTTTCCAGACTGACTCGGGTGTTGTTTTATTATGATGCTCGGGTCAGACCGAGTTGTACAGATTCAGGTTAAAAGCTAAGGAGCTCAAGAGACGAGCTGGATGGCAGAGCATACTTCCGTATTTGATTATTATTCCGCTGTGTAAGGACAAGCTATTTGACTGTCCAGATTTGATGTTGTGATTGTATACTCTGATAATGGTATGTGTATATAACAATACAGATTTCTTGTATTTAAAAGATGTTATTCTATATTATATTTTGTTCCGCTGCGATTGTGAGATTCTGATGTTGTTTTTATCTTCTTCTTTTACCTCTTTCTTCTTTAACCCTAAATATTCGCATTTCCGCCCGTTTTGAGTTGAATTGGTATGGAATATTGTCGGCTCAAAGGGGTATGGATTTGTGGGCCTTTACATTAAGGATCCGTCAAAATATTATATATAGTAGAATACACTATATGCATAATGTCTAATCAGTAAAATAAATATTTTTCTTAGCGCTAAGGCTTTACATTAATCCCCTTTAATGCGTTTTTAAGCATTGTCGTACAGTTTGCATATAATGCCCCAGTAGCATGTCGGGTAATAGGGATGCGCCGTGATACGACAACACCAAACCAAAATCGTAGCGGTCTCGTATAGGCATAAAAAGTATGACAAGGCACGTGAGGCAATGCTCAAGGTAGGATACTACCAGTTCGGGTCGCAGGGCTGGTGGTAACGCTCATAGCCACGACCGCCCACCGCGTACATCCATCCCATATCAAGTCAAATGGAGGCTATCTGAAATCAAGGTGTACCAATCGAAACCAACAACAATAGTAATAATAATATGGACCAAGTCCAAAAAATTGAAGAACGGATGTCCGCTAGGGGCAGCTAGCTTGCTTGGCCCTGTCAAGCCATCCTATTTTAGTCATTTCAAAATTGGCACAAGTGTTGGGGTCTATCCATCATCGTTCTCTTTCTTTAAATCCAGCAAACGACACCAAATCCAAGCACTTCGTTCTGGAGTCTCCTCCACGTACACAGTTGTTAAAGTGGTTCCAATATTGACAGAGAATATGCCAAAAAGAGGCCCTAGTCTCTTTAACAACCAAACGTCGTTTTACACACCAGTTGGTACTTTTATATTTTGAAAACCATTCATACTTAATATCAAAATATCATGTTCTCTTCAAAATCAATTTCATTTCGAAATCATCATATTTACTCAAAATATACTATTTCACTTCAAAATCATTTTTGCCTTAGTATCTCGAGTTCGCTTCCAAAATTATTTCGAGTTTCAATTTAGGTTATAACTTCATTTAACCCAATTCGTATTTAAATCAATGATTTAAATATAAATATTCCAGCCTGGACCAGTTTGAATTTTTAGAAAATAGTTTGAATAGTTTAAAAAGTTAAAATAGTTTGATATAAAATGGTTCATATAGGAAATAGTTTGGAAAATCAAAATAATTTGATTATTTAAAGAGATATGTTATAAACAGTTTATACTAAAATAATTTATTCGAAAATAGTTTCATAGTCAAACTGATTCAATTCCAAACCTTCCAATTCGAATCAATTTCAACTTCAATTTCAATTTAAATCGATTTAATTCCGATTTCAATTCGAATTTACTTCAATTCCAATTTCAATTCAAATCAATTTCAACTTCGATTTCAAATTAATTCAATATCACTTTCAATTCCAATTAATTTCAATTTCAATTCCAATTTGAATTAAATTAAATTAAATTCTCAATTTCCAACCATTTTAATTTATATCAATTTCGAGTTCAATGTAAAAATATCAATTTAAATCATTTAATTCAAATTAAACTTCAATGTTTGAATGTTAGATTCAAGTCTTTAGAATAATTCAATTTCGAGCTCAAATTTGAAATATCGATTTAAATTACCTTTAATTAAATAACTTCGAAGTTCAAGTAATATTCAAATCTTTTTAAACAATTCAATTTCGATAATTCAAATCATATTTCCATCATGACTTCAAATTCTAATTAAATTCTTTAAACCAATTTCTTTTAACCAAATTTAATTTCAACATTTCAACTCGAGTTCGATTTTAATTTGATTTCCATATTCCGATTCAATTTTATTTTCATAAAACAAACTCATTTGAATAAATTCAAATCTAAGAATTTAAAATTATTTAACTTAACCAATCCGGTGTCCGTATATAATTTTCTATCCTATGGCCAAGTGATCAGTTATTTCAATTTAATTTCAGGGATGGATATATATCATTTCAATCCAACATAAATGTCATAGGCATATATCATTTCAACCTATTTCTTAATTCATTCTAAATAATTCAAATAACAGTTTTATATGTTGTCAACAATATACAGGGTGATAACAGAACATATATATATATATATATATATATATATACAATCATCCAAATCATCTAAAATATCAACCAATAGCAGCCATCACAATCAACATCCTAATCAGTCAAATATATCACAACAATTAACCAATTATCAATAACTGGGAATTTAACTAGCAGTTTAATTCCAATTCAATTTAACCGTCAATTTAAATTTCTATTAGTTAATTCAGATGTCAATTTAAATGTCAATTTAAAATTTCAAACAACAATCCATAAATTTAAATCACTTCGTAATTTTGCATTTAACTAACATAAAAATATTCTAGTGCTTCGTGAGCATTATAAAACATTCACCTTTTATTTGAAACTGAAAATATTTTCAACTTCAAATAAATTCCAACTCGATCCCATATCGTAGACGACGTCGATACGATTCCAACGCCACCCGTTTCGTCCGAAACGGACCTCGTATGCAAAAGATATGCAATAATTAATATAACGATTTTAATTAACATATATAATTAACAATTAATAACCTAATTAACCAACTAATTAACAATTTAATTAAAACGTTACCCAACAGCTCCTTCTCGTTCACGCTGAGCTTCCAGACCCGTGCCCATACTTCTTCCCGGATCGCGATGTCCATTATACTTTTTTTCGATCGAAGAACGTCTGTCCAGATCCAACGCGCGCTAGCTCTCCAATCGCGGCGCCTCCGACTAACTCAACATCGCGTCGCCACGAACGAGCGCTCCTGTAACGACCCATATTTTTACGGATCAAATGTTTGTAAAACAGTTGTTATTAGGTCGTTAGTGTTGTTAAGTCGTTTAGAGTTTAAGTCGTCCAGAGTTAGGTCGTGTAGTAGCTTAGGTCATGTAGGAGTCTGAGTCGGTTGAGCGACTTAGTGAAGAGGGGCGACCTAAGGATTGGGACGACCTAAGGAGTTAGGTCGTGTAGAAGTTAGGCCGGGTGAGCGACCTAAAGAGGTTTGCGACCTAAGGAAGTGGACGATCTAAGGGTTTAGACGACCTAAGGGGTTAGGTCGTGTTGTAGTTCAGGTCGGTCGGGCGACCTAAGGGAGTTAGTGGTAGCAGTTGGCGACTTAAGGGGTTTAGCGACCTAAGGGTTGAGTGAGTTAACGACCTAAGGTAGTTAGGTTGTGGACGAGTTAAAGTTGTTAGGTCGCGAGAAGGTTAGGTCGGCATATCAGTTAGGTCGTAAGTCGCGCGTTAGTGTTAAGACTTAGGTCGCTGGGTCGTTAAGTTGCGCATGTGTTAGGTCGTATATCTGTTAGGTCGCGTGCATGTGTTAGGTCGTTAGACGACCTAAAGGTGCTAAGTTGTATCTTGTTAAGTCATAGGTCGTGACATTTTAGGTCGTGGAAGTGTGTATGTGTTAAGTCGCGCAAGTGCTAGGTCGGGGGAATCTGCTAGGTCGTAGGTCGTGGAGATTGTTAGGTCGTAGGTCGAGAGAGTTAGGTCGTGGACGACCTAAGGAGGCGGACGACCTAAGAATCTGCCTATAAATACACGGGTTTTTCTCACTTTTTGGGATCCGGATTTTGAAGTGACGAAGTGCTGCTATTTTGAGAGCTCAAGTTCTACACTTCTTCACTTCTTTTCTCCACTCTAATCTTGTGATTCCTTCCATCCAAATTGAAGATCAAGATCGAAGATCCAAGAGCTAAAGTTGAAGATCTACATTCTTCGAAGAGAGATTTCATTGTTTGTAGCGGAATTTTGGTAGATCGAGTTAGATCCTTCGCTGTCCAGATCTGAAGTGTGTTTCTTTTGAAGTGTTTAGGAGATTCGGTGAGTGGTGGTTATCTCTCACACGGATCCAAAGGAGTATATCGGATCGATGGCTTGATTTTGTGTTAAAATAGTGATTTCATGCATTTTTGTAAACCTAAGTATTGATCCATTGTTCATGATGATTTGACATCCATTTTACTACATGTTAATCTATGCAAGTTCATTCATCAAGTTGTAGAGATATTGCTCATGATTCATGCTTGTTAGATTTAGACTCTTTATTTACAAGATTGCCATTATTGTTATAATTGTTTATTTGATCATGTTTGAATGCTTGATTACTTGGATTAATGTTTGACTTGATTGATTGTTGTAAATTAGTTGATTGATGATTTGATTTGGACAAGTTGGTTGAAGATGATTCAAAAGCTAAGGGAAAGGCTCTTGAATAAGGAAAGCTGCTCGTGGCATATGATGTGGATGATAAAGCTCATATGGATAGATTTGATGGTGATGTTAAGATGAGGCTTTTCTTTGATGAGATGAAGCGAGGCATGATGAGATGTAGCCTTGGTTTAATCCATACGGGATCATTCCAAGCATGTTGATAACTCGGTGAAAGGGTTCGAGTTTGAGGATAATGGTTGGCTCGAGAGGCGCTTGAGCTAGTATGAGAATAGTCGTCGAGGAGGATGACTAGGAGGCTGAGATTTCATCGTTGTTGAAGGTTCTAGCAGGCTCAAAGCAAGAGTACGCTGGGCAGATTCGATAGTCCTAAAAGACTACTATTGGTGGTCGAGTACTCTGGGCAGATTCGATAGTCCTAGGCACGGGCTGCGACGACGTGCGGAGTTCTGTCTAGAACCGGGGTTTCCATTAGCCCTTGACGGACGGCTAAAAGAATGTGCCAGTCATTCAATTAACGGTGGCATCGAAGGAATGATAACAGTGATAGCCAGAGTCATGGATGTTTGGTTGTATCGTCATTCGGTCTCAAGAGCAATGTTTTCTGGGTGCTTATCTGATCTTGGTTTAGGCCTTGGGGGTTTGTGCTTGGAAAACATCGCCCTTGACTCGAGTGATAATTGCTTTACTTTAAATGTTTGCTTTGCTATGTTTACTTCTGCTTAGTATGTGTCTAGGGGCTATCACTGTAGAAAGAGGTGGAGTGAGAGGGTTGGATTCCTATTCCTTTTTCCTTTATGCTCTTTCGGTATGTTGTTAGTTAATTTACCGCTCACTAAGACTGTTGTCTGACTCAAGGCTTTATGTTTAACTCTTATTGCCTTGGGCTGTTCATCCATTTTGGGATGGGCAGACTAGGTAGCAGGTGACAGGTGCTGTTCTTTGTTTTCCATGATGCTGATGACGAAGACGAGCTGAAGGCTTGCATATTATTTTCTTATTATATGTACTGGATCACTACAAGAAATTTTATTTTTTGTAGTGCTCAAAAAACACTACAAAAACTTATGGTGGCGTTTTGATAAACGTTACGAGAAAACATGCCACTAAAAATCCATGATTTTTTGTTGCATTTATTTTAACGCCACTATAAATGCATTTTTGGCAGCGTTTTTCAAACGCCACCATAAATCTTTTTGTAGCGTTTAAAAAACGCCACCAAAAGATTTTTTGGCGCTACTAATAGAATTTCCAACTTTACCCTTGTTTTACGGTTGCATTTACTCAACGCCACTATATATATTTCGGTAGCATTTTTGAAACGCTACTAAAAATTGTTTATTATTTTACACCATTTTTTCATGCTATTATTTCCTGTTAATGGTCTATTTTGGTTCTATTATGTCAATCAACAATCACTCACATAATCATTATATTCAAATATGTTAAAAAACACATTAACCATATAATCAAATAAAATATCCATAACCATTCCAATACAATAGTTTTTCGACAAAATGACCTAACTCACATACAATAACCATTTGTATACAAATTTACACATCAGATACTAATAAATGTTATATCTAACTGGTGCTAACAAAACGTTTGATTACCCATAATTCTTTGTTGCATACACAAGTGAAAGCTAGCATCATCAAGTCCAAATTTGCTCTCTTCAAAAGTCCGATGCCTACACAAGTGAAAGCACAACAGATAGTCAAACAATTACGTTAACTCGTAGGACATGATAAGCTAACAAAGCTAAACTCAAATAAGTGCATTACGTTGAAATTCCAAGAACATGATAAGAACACAACTCACATCTGGTAACATTTGAGAAAGAGTGGAGTATGATATTATTTACATAGTACGATGCATATGTAGGATGCACATTAATAGAAGAATGCCAATTGAAAGGTCTATAAACAGAAACAATATTATATGTTTTTTTAATCGATGATTTCCATATAAACCAACAAGTTTAGCCAATGAAGTCAAAATATTACCTACCCAGTGCACCACTACTGACAGAATCACAGCATCTCTTCATCCACTTCATGAACTCTAAATTATCAAGAGGCTAGCTTCCTTCTATAAGCTTGTTCACCTCAATGTGCTAGAACAAGAAAAGGAAATTGAAATCGCATTATTTCTGATTGGTATTAGACTAAGAAAACAGTACTTTCATTTAGAAAATGTAAAAAAAATACATGCCCATACGTACCATAAAAAAAAACGAAAACAACAGCATGAACTGGAAGGTGTGCATGACAAGGTCCCTAAATGTACTAGGTGTTGTTTCAAGCATGACCAAGGTGAAAAAAATGAAAATAGGTAGTGCCTTGAGCTGCTTGTAATTTCAGTTCTGCTAATGACATGAGTAAGTTACCCAATATGATAAAATAAAAAAGACAACATGCCCTGCTTTTCGATAATTAATATATGCCAATGGTTATAGCTTCAGGTTGGAGAAAGAGAGCATAATGCAAGTGAATGTTGTTTGATATGGCACCTGCTTTTTATATTTCAAATGCATGAAATAGTTTAAGATTCGCATGGAGTCTTAAAATAGATATGGGCGGAAGTAAATAATGAAATGGTTTTAGTTTTAGTTTGCTTGGCCTTTGAACATATCTAGGCTAAAAAAAATGAATGCCCAGCTCAAAAATATGGCGTGGGCGAAAATGTCAAAGTGACAGCAACAAAAACATGCATGCAAGAGCATTAAAAAAAATGATTTGAATGCTGTGATATTTTAAAAACACTAATGCAATGCTCGGCCAGGTTTGTAAATATATGACAGCACTTATATAATAACCACAACACCATAATAAATCAAAACATTGTTATGAATGAAGCAAGTAAAGTGCAAAATTAAAGAAGCTTGCTTTCAATTGGCAGAAATGCCATGCGCATGCAAAGAAGAGGTTGAAATGAATGTCATGCAATCAAGGATAGGACAGGCGAAAGGCATTTGCTGCATTTCAAATGGGCAGAATGCCATTCGGCAATGGTTCCAAAGGCATTCGAATCATGCGTCCACCATGTTATAAAAGATTATACCATCAAAGGCTTATTACCCTTAAATCGACATGCGTCCATCATGTTATAAAAAGTAACTTAATTCTATAGGCATTCACTAAAACCTATAAAAACAACAACAATAATAAAATGATACTTACCCATAACAGACCTTACTCTATTGTTGATTTCCCGCTTGGACAATCCATTAATAGTATCTCCAATAACCAAAAAACAGTTCTAGGAAATTAATTCAGATCCCATTGTTGATCATATCGTAGCAGTTGATCCTAGACAAATAGCAAACAACTTTCAGAAATGTGGATACAACTTCCCTGGTTTTATAGATCAACAATAAAATAAAGAACTTCATTTATTATGGGTTCTAAATAAATCCTAGATTGAATTTATAGTCTTAGAGTACATAATCAAATTGAACTTGTATGAATCCATATCTGAGCAAGAACTGATTATGTAAGAGACATGTGGGATAAAGATTTGTCCCTGTTTAATGAATAGTTTAATAATTAAAACAAGATAGACACTATTGACTTGTCTTCCTATTTTATTATCTGGACCACTGTCATGAGCACCACAATCTCCTAGTTCCATGGAACTGGACATCACAATACTGACAACCACAATAACAATATACACAAATAAGCATTCACGTAGAAAAAGCTTAGTACCTGAATTTGGTCGCCGATATTGACAATAAAGGCCTCAGGAGCCAGCTGAACCGTAATCTAGGCATTTCCTTTTCGTATTTGAAGACCTTTGACACGATCATCTGCTAGTAATATAGTGAGTCCACCTGGATCTGAATGAGCTGAGAGACCAAGTGTCAGCTCCGGTTGTGGACATTTTGGGTAATAATTGACCCACATGCAAGCACCATCTGAACATCAAACCACCACAACCACTTCCCATCTCCACTACATACGCATAACAAACTCAACAAGCATCCCTTGCAACCCTGTCAATATCAATAACCATCCCCTACAATCAACACTTCTTACCAAATAAACAACCCCATAAATCATTGACTTGCTCCATACCTTCAAATACCCACAGTCATCACATCCCCTACTAACAACAGGTAATAGCTACATTTAAAAAAAATGTAAATGCACAAATGACAACTCAATAGAACATCTCAATTCTAAGACAATACTAGAATATTGCCTGTAATACCACCATTATGGCTGTTTCGCAACGTATGGTCAAAGGTAAAATTAAGACGGCATGCATGAAGTATTTGACAAATCTGAACATCGAATCATTTGATACACATAAATCAAAAGTTCACAGTGGAAGTATACTCATTCGTAATCTATTTTTAAACTCATTTTTCATCTAGCGCATTCAATTGGAAGTGAATTGCAAGCAAACTAGTACTAACCAATCAGCAAATTAAATCAACGAAATAATGATTGTCTTAAAACAAACAAACTGAGATGGTGGAACAGAAGAGAAGTCATTCAAAATTTTAGTATTAGCCTATGGGAATACATGCAAAAAAGGTAAGTTATAAAATACTTTATTATTCTTACTATGAGGGGCATAATCTTTACCTCCCCGCCATGTAAAATTATTGTCTAAATATCTCATTTCTATCAGATTTATAGACAAAATTATGCTGAAAAACTTCTATTATAAAATACCAAATTTATTCTAAAATGGTGAATTTACAACAGTTAATGGTGTTATAGATAAAATTGCAAGATACATCTACAACTAATAGGCAAAGGCAAAGGTTATAGTAGAATTGAGCTTAGCTTCTATTAGTAACGTTGACATTACAAAAGCAATTGCTTGTTCTATTAGTAACGTTGACATTACAAAAGCAATTGAAGCCTTTTCTTTTGCTTATCACTTGAACGAGAATCTTTTCATTTATATGAGGTTCTTCTAACATAAACTGAAACTTCTCGTTCCACATTGGAATTCAAGATTTCTTAATTACATGGTATCGTAAAAGTTTAATGTAAAGAAAGTGAATAAATAAAACTAAACCGATGAACATGCCAAACAGTGATTAACAAAACCACAAGTTGTTAATACCTGTAAACACAAAGCTCTCAAGCTGCAGCAGTAGTAACGTTTCCAATTCTTTTCAGGTCAAATATTTCAATCCAGCAACCATCAGGGTCTTTAATGAATGCAATTCCTTTCATCTTTCCTGTAAATGAAAAACGTGCGATTTGAATAAAATTTAATAGATGGATCTCTCGCATGCATGTTTTAAATATAGCCGAAAAAATGAATGTTTGTGGGGGAAATGGTCTATCCTGGTTCAGTGTACAATTCTGGAACAAGGGCATTGGAGTAATTGCACAAAATGATTTGGAGAATAGAAGAATGACAATAGCCATGGGCGATAAAATGAAATAAAACACTATGCAGAACAAATTGGAAGATGAAGATATACCTCATTATGAAAAGGTAATTTTCATGAGGATACCTAACATATATGATATATACAAGAAAACTCGTTCGATCTTCAATAGCTTATAATAATTTGTTCAAATATTGAAAGCCTAAGTGTATGGACCTTGCATGTAAATAACATCTTAGTTATCCTTGTAATAAAGAAGAATGCTAATGATCACATAAAATTGTGCTAATACTGGACAAATAAAGAAAACAATAAAGAAAAAAAATCAATAGTCATTGTATTATCAATTTCCACATTTACCATCATCGGGTTTTTTAACAAATTCAACTCCTAGGCTCTCAAATCGCTCACATGCTTTATAAGCATCATCAACTGTAATGCTAATATGACCTGAAAACATGAAAATTAAATATATAATCTCAATAAATAACACTTCATATTCATATTAGAACAAATCTAAACATTCAGTTAACTATACGCTCTTATTAATGCAGCTAAAACAAAAACTACAATATATTCTCCACTCAAAAATAGTGGAAGCACCCTTCATGTTATGAGAAATTGAATATCATCAATTAGCATATTCCTAAATCTTCAGTAATGACTTATTACAGTTCAATTGAACATCTCACTCGGTCGTGTATAGACAGTCAACTATAACATGTTTCTCTTCTTCATGTTGAATTTGATATTTGATATATAAATAATTTATATCAACCAAAAATTTACATCCCATCTCTCTTAGTCCTAGCAACATTCTAACAAGTTACATCAAAATCTATAGTAATGAACGTTGTAACCCAAACAGTAAGATACAAATACAAACCAAATCCACGAGGATCGCCCTTCCCTTTTAAATTATTTTAAACTTAGTTAAATTTTACATTAAAACCCAGTTGCTTTCATGAACTGGGGCAATAGCAAGTGGATAGAAACACTCACATTTTCAGCAGGTGCGACTTCCTACATGCCCAAACCAACCAATGGAGTTTTTGCCCCTATATCCGAACTTGTATATTTCGCCATTTCTAAATTGCTGCACAGCAAAGGTAAAAGGAGAGAGGCGATGCTGGATTGGAAGATGATTTTGGGGATATCAGATGAGGAAGATGAGGGATTTTGGGGACGAAGACAAAGGCTCTGAGGGATTGGAAGATGGAGACTTTTTTGTTCCCATCGCAATTTTGAGAGGGGAAAAAAGTGGTGTGAAAGGAAATTTGGGCAGTCGCGGAAAATTTTAGCAAAATATTGATGAATTATTGGCGGGACCAATTAGTAGCGTTTCATCGTTTCATTTTGTATTTTAAAATGACCAACGGTGGCATATGCCTTGAAACGCAACCAACTAATGCAACCAAAAACAAGTTTTCTTGTAGTGGATGTTTCGCTGCTTGTATAATTCTCTGAGTGATATGTAGTGAGGCTTGATGTATTGACTGTTCAGATGTTTGTATTCAACTATTATGAAGTTTAATTGATGAGATTCTATTCTGTGAAGCTTCACTATATATATTCTCTATTGTATTTTATCCATGCGCTGTGAGTAATACGATAGATTCTGCTGTTTTAACTTACCCTGGCGATCGTCCATGGCTGCCTGGCACACCTTACAGCGCACTATCTCTATGTTTAGTGCAGGGGTCATGGGCGGTCGTCACATTTGGTATCAGAGCATTGGTTAATCGATTTTACCCAACGCTCGCTGACGTAACTACGTATGGGAGACGTAATTGTATTTTGATGGATGATTACTATATATAATATAGTAGCTTAGAAGAGTTTGAGTCCTTTATGCAGTTGTTTCTCAAGGTGTATTAATCATTCCTTTTTATAGATATTAAGAATGAGTCGTAGATGGAGACCAGCTGCTAGGGAAGGCCGTGCTACTGAGGGGGCTGCTGATTATGCTGCTATGTTCGAGGCTATGATGACTTCGATCATGAGAAGGATGCCAGCCCCGGGGCCAGTAGTAGATGTTGGAGTTCAAGTTCAAACTCCAAGACCGGTGGATTTTGCTAAGCTGTGTAAAGACTATACTGCTCTTGGAGGGAAGGTTTTCTTGGGAACAGAGCCAACTATTGAAGTCCAGAGATGGATAGATGCTTGTAGAAGGATCTTTGGTGATTTGGGAATCGAGGATGCAACCAAAAGGAAGCTCGCATGAAGACAACTTCAAGGGAGAGCTTCTGACTGGTGGAACTCTATCACCATTGATACTCCGAAGGAAGAAATTACTTGGGAGCAATTCCAGGCCAGATTGAAGCTAAGTTCATTTCTACAGCTCAGAAATCTGTTCTGTTTAAGAAGTTTGTGGAGCTCAAGCAAGGTGGAAGACCAGTTCTTGAGTATGTTTCTGAGTTTGAAGCTTTGTCCAAGTATGCCCGATCGTATATTGAATCTTCTTATCAAAAGAACGAGAAGTTTGTGACAGGATTGGACGGTTATCTTGGGAGGCAGTTGGTGGATCATTTGGACGATCTGTTTGAGAAGCTTGTGGAGAAAGCTCTCAGGCACGAAAATCTATTTCCTAAAGAAGGATCTGTTGTTGCTGTGACCAAGGAAGATTCTAAACCACAGCAGGGTGGAAACAAGAAGAGGAAGCAGCATCAGCAAAAGAGTAAGGATGGCCAAAAGAAGCTGAAGGGCGAAGTGACCTGCTACAATTGTCAGCAGAAGGGCCATTTCTCCAGAGATTGCAAGAATCCAAAGGTGCCGGCGAAGTGCCACAACTGTGACAAGCCGGGGCATATTAAGAAGAATTGTCCAGAACCGCGAAAGGACAAGCAGATTGTGCAAGCTTATGCTTTGGGGGCTGTTCCATCATCTTCGAAAGCTCCTACCGCTGAAGAGAAAGGAAAGAGCGTGGTGGTACAAGGTACTCTTTCCATATGTGGTGTCCCAGTTAGAGTGTTATTCGATACTGGGGCGTCGCATTCTTTCGTTTGTAATGAACTTGTAGGCCGGTTGGGTTTAAAACCGGATATTGTTGATAGACCATTCGTTGTGACTAATCCAGTTGAGGGTTCGTCTTGTCTGTGTATGCTATGCCGTGGTCTGATTGTATCGAGTCATGATTGCTCTTTTGTTTGTGATTGTTTTGTTCTGAACTTTGCGGGGTTCAGAATTATTTTGGGTATGGACTGGCTTAGGAAGTATGCGGCAAAGGTTGATTGTGAAAGGTTGGAGGTGATAGTCGAGAATGTGGAGGGGCGAAAGGTTGTGATACGATGTAAGCATGAGGAAGGCGTCTTCATGAGCTTCATGTATTCGCTGGTTGTTCCACGGGATGGACTGTCATCGGTACCAATCGCTAATGGATTTGAGGATGTCTTTGATGAAGTCAAAGGGTTACCGCCGCATAGAGAGATCGAGTTTCGTATCGATTTAGTTAAAGGAGCCAGACCTGTTGTGATGCCTCTTAGGCGGATGGCGCCTAGGGAACAACAAGAGTTGAGGGTGCAAGTTGATGATCTTTTGCAGAAAGGATTCATTCGGCGTAGCGTGTCCGAATGGGGTGCACCAGTTGTGTTTGTAACCAAAGCGGATGGATCATTGAGGTTGTGTGTGGATTATCGTGAGCTGAATAAAGCGACTAAGAAGAACAAGTATCCATTGCCGAGAATAGATGACTTGTTTGCTCAGCTTCACGAAGCCAAGGTGTTTTCTCAGATGGATTTGGCAACGGAATTTCACCAGTTAAGAGTGGCAAAGGATAGTGTGCCGAAGACTGCTTTCAGGACACCATCCGGTTTCTTTGAGTGGCTGGTAATGCCGTTTGGATTGACCAATGCACCAGCATATTTTGTGGATCTTATGAATAGAGTGTTCAGAGATCAGTTGAACAAGTTCGTACTAGTGTTCGTGGATGATATTTTGATTTATTCCAGAACTGAAGAAGAGCACAAGACGCACTTGCGTATTGTTTTAGAAATCTTATGGAAACATCAGCTGAAGGCTAAGTTTTCGAAGTGTCACTTCTGGAAGAGTGAAGTGAGGTTCTTAGGCCATATTATCTCTGGAAATGGAATAGCGGTTGATCCCGCTAAAGTGGCAGCAATCCAGGATTGGGTTAGACCTAAGAATGCATCTGATGTGAGAAGTTTTCTTGGATTAGCAGGATACTATCGTTGATTTATCAAAGACTTTTCCAAGGTAGCTGCACCATTAACAGGATTGACGAAAAAGATCCAAGTATTCAGATGGGATGCTAAGTGTGAGCAAGCTTTCGGAATCCTGAAAGAGCGATTGACAAGTGCTCCTGTTTTGACTATTCCAAGTGGAAATGATGAGATGGTGGTTTATACCGATGCATGTGGTACTGGACTTGGAGCAGTGCTGATGCAGAAGGGTAAAGTTGTTGCGTATGCAAGTCGACAACTGAAGTCGCATGAAAGGAATTATCCGACTCATGATTTGGAGTTGGCGGCGATTGTATTTGCTTTGAAGATGTGGAGACATTACTTATTGGGAGTTCGATTCGAGTTATTTACAGATCATAAGTCGTTGAAGTATCTTTTCTCCCAAAAGGATTTGAATCTTCGGCAGCAACGATGGCTAGAGTTTTTGGCATCATATGATTTTAGTATAGCCTATACTCCGGGAAAGGGTAACGCAGTGGCAGATGCGTTAAGTCGAAGACATGCAGGATTGGGAGCCATGTTTTCAGAATGGAAGAGTCTTGAGTATTTGGCTGGATTTGACTTCAGGCCCAGATGTGAAGTGGAACCTAAGATGTTGGAAAACTTATCGATAAGACCAACTCTTGTTGAAAGGATTGGCGAGAGCCAAAAGCGAGACGATAAGCTTGTCAAGAATATCCGTGATTTGGAATCTGGATTGGACCCAGGGGAGGATAAAGGATTCGAGGTCGATCGAGAGGGTTGGCTTCGGAAGCAAGGACGACTAGTTGTTCCCGATATAGATGAATTGAGAAATGAAGTTCTGAAGGAAGGTCATCACTCAAAGCTGACAATTCATCCAGGTGGAAATAAGATGTATCAGGATATGAGGAGAACCTATTACTGGGAAGGTATGAAGAAGGATGTTGGAAATTTTATTTCCAAGTGCATGAACTGCCAGTTGGTAAAAGCCGAATAGAAGAAGCCCAGTGGATTGCTTCAGCCATTAGAGGTTCCTACATGGAAGTGGGAGCAAATATCGATGGATTTTATCGATGGGTTACCTAGAACCAGAACGGGAAATGAAGGGATTTGGGTCATCGTAGATCGTCTGACTAAGAGTGCAAGATTCATTCCTGTTCGATCGACCAAGACTGCATCGAAGTTGGCTGAATTGTATGTTAAGTGGATAGTTTGATTCCATGGTATTCCGAAAAGTATAGTGAGCGATCGAGACCCATTGTTCACTTGTGGATTTTGGAAGAGCTTTCAGGAAGTTCTGGGAACCGAGTTGTTTTTGAGTACAGCTTATCATCCCCAAACAGATGGTCAGACCGAGAGAGTCAATCGGGTTTTGGAAGATCTCCTCAGAGTTTGTGTTTTAGATTTCGGAGGATCATGGGAAGATCACCTTCATTTGGTGGAGTTTTCGTATAATAATAGTTACCAGTCAAGCATTGGTATGGCACCGTATGAAGCATTGTATGGAAGAACGTGTAACTCTCCGACATGTTGGTTAGAAACAGGAGAAAAGCTGATACTTGGGCCAGAAATGATTCGACAGACTTCTGATTGCATAGAGATCATTCGGCAACGAATGAAGGCAGCCCAAGACCGACAGAAAAGTTATGCCGATAAGCGTCGTAAGGATTTGGAATTCGACGTAGGTGATATGGTTTTTGTGAAGATTTCTCCACTGAAGAATGTTATTCGATTCGGGAAGAAAGGAAAATTGACTTCGAGATTTGTTGGACCATTCCCGATCATCGAGCGAATTGGAAAGCTCGCCTACAAATTGGAGTTACCAGAAAAAATGTCGAGTGTGCACAATGTTTTTCATGTATCGTATCTACGGAAGTATGTGCACGACTCGAATACAGTAGTTTCTGCAGATAGCTGTGAAGATTTTGAGATTGATCCAGTCGATAAGAGACCTCGTAAGCCGCTTCGTGTTGTGGAAACTTACACGAAACAGCTTAGGAGGAAGGTAGTTAAGTTGCTCAAGATACAATGGAGTGACGATGATAACGACTGTACATGGGAGGTGGAAGAGAGGATGAAGGCAGCTCATCCTCAACTCTTCAAGGTATGTCCATAAGGTGTTGTGTCATCTCACGACATTGTAACTTGTTCTAGTTTTAGAATTCTGCATGCTAGGCTAAAATTGGACGCATGGTTTGTTGATTGCTATGGATGGTTGGCATGCGGAATAGTTGTTGATTGCTCTTGTTTGTTTGGAATTTCGGGGGCGAAATTCCTAAGTGGGAGAGAATGTAACGACCCGTATTTTTACGGATCGAATGTTTGTAAAACAGTTGTTATTAGGTCGTTAGTGTTGTTAAGTCGTTTAGAGTTTAAGTCGTCCAGAGTTAGGTCGTGTAGTAGCTTAGGTCGTGTAGGAGTCTGAGTCGGTTGAGCGACTTAGTGAAGAGGGGCGACCTAAGGATTGGGACGACCTAAGGAGTTAGGTCGTGTGATAGTTAGGTCGTGTAGAAGTTAGGCCGGGTGAGCGACCTAAAGAGGTTTGCGACCTAATGAAGTGGACGATCTAAGGGTTTAGACGACCTAAGGGGTTAGGTCGTGTTGTAGTTTAGGTCGGTCGAGCGACCTAAGGGAGTTAGTGGTAGCAGTTGGCGACTTAAGGGGTTTAGCGACCTAAGGGTTGAGTGAGTTAACGACCTAAGGTAGTTAGGCCGTGGACGAGTTAAAGTTGTTAGGTCGCGAGAAGGTTAGGTCGGCATATCAGTTAGGTCGTAAGTCGCGCGTTAGTGTTAAGACTTAGGTCGCTGGGTCGTTAAGTTGCGCATGTGTTAGGTCGTATATCTGTTAGGTCGTGTGCATGTGTTAGGTCGTTAGACGACCTAAAGGTGCTAAGTTGTATCTGGTTAAGTCATAGGTCGTGACATTTTAGGTCGTGGAAGTGTGTATGTGTTAAGTCGCGCAAGTGCTAGGTCGGGGGAATCTGCTAGGTCGTAGGTCGTGGACGACCTAAGGGGGCGGACGACCTAAGAATCTGCCTATAAATACACGGGTTTTTCTCACTTTTTGGGATCCGGATTTTGAAGTGACGAAGTGCTGCTATTTTGAGAGCTCGAGTTCTACACTTCTTCACTTCTTTTCTCCACTCTAATCTTGTGATTCCTTCCATCCAAATTGAAGATCAAGATCGAAGATCCAAGAGCTAAAGTTGAAGATCTACATTCTTCGAAGAGAGATTTCATTGTTTGTAGCGGAATTTTGGTAGATCGAGTTAGATCCTTCGCTGTCTAGATCTGAAGTGTGTTGCTTTTGAAGTGTTTAGGAGATTCGGTGAGTGGTGGTTATCTCTCACACGGATCCAAAGGAGTATATCGGATCGATGGCTTGATTTTGTTAAAATAGTGATTTCATGCATTTTTGTAAACCCAAGTATAGATCCATTGTTCATGATGATTTGACATCCATTTTACTACATGTTAATCTATGCAAGTTCATTCATCAAGTTGTAGAGATATTGCTCATGATTCATGCTTGTTAGATTTAGACTCTTTATTTACAAGATTACCATTATTGTTATAATTGTTTATTTGATCATGTTTGAATGCTTGATTACTTGGATTAATGTTTGACTTGATTGATTGTTGTAAATTAGTTGATTGATGATTTGATTTGGACAAGTTGGTTGAAGATGATTCAAAAGCTAAGGGAAAGGCTCTTGAATAAGGAAAGCTGCTCGTGGCATATGATGTGGATGATAAAGCTCATATGGATAGATTTGATGGTGATGTTAAGATGAGGCTTTGCTTTGATGAGATGAAGCGAGGCATGATGAGATGTAGCCTTGGTTTAATCCAGACGGGATCATTCCAAGCATGTTGATAACTCGGTGAATGGGTTCGAGTTTGAGGATAATGGTTGGCTCAAGAGGCGCTTGAGCTAGTATGAGAATAGTCGTCGAGGAGGATGACTAGGAGGCTGAGATTTCATCGTTGTTGAAGGTTCTAGCAGGCTCAAAGCAAGAGTACGCTGGGCAGATTCGATAGTCCCAAAAGACTACTGTTGGTGGTCGAGTACTCTGGGCAGATTCGATAGTCCTAGGCACGGGCTGCGACGACGTGCGGAGTTCTGTCTAGAACTGGGGTTTCCATTAGCCCTTGACGGACGGCTGAAAGAATGTGTCGGTCATTCAATTAACGGTGGTATCAAAGAAATGATAACAGTGATAGCCAGAGTCATGGATGTTTGGTTATATCGTCATTCGGTCTCAAGAGCAATGTTTTCTGGGTGCTTATCTGATCTTGGTTTAGGCCTTGGGGGTTTGTGCTTGGAAAACATCGCCCTTGACTCGAGTGATAATTGCTTTACTTTAAATGTTTTCTTTGCTATGTTTACTTCTGCTTAGTATGTGTCTGGGGGCTATCACTGTAGAAAGAGGTGGAGTGGGAGGGTTGGATTCTTATTCCTTTTTCCTTTATGCTCTTTTGGTATGTTGTTAGTTAATTTACCGCTCACTAAAACTGTTGTCTGACTCAAGGCTTTATGTTTAACTCTTATTTCCTTGGGCTGTTCATCCATTTTGGGATGGGCAGACTAGGTAGCAGGTGACAGGTGCTGTTCTTTGTTTTCCACGATGCTGATGACGAAGACGAGCTGGAGGCTTGCATATTATTTTCTTATTATATGTACTGGATGTTCCGCTGCTTGTATAATTCTTTGAGTGATATGTAGTGACGCTTAATGTATTGACTGTTCAGATGTTTGTATTCAACTATTATGAAGTTTAATTGATAAGATTCTATTCTGTGAAGCTTCACTATATATATTCTCTATTGTATTTTATTTATGCGCTGTGAGTAATACGATAGATTCTGCTGTTTTAACTTACCCTGGCGATCGTCCATGGCTGCCTGGCACACCTTACAACGCACTATCTCTATGTTTAGTGCAGGGGTCATGGGCGGTCGTCATAGCTCCCCTCGCGCTCCGCTAGTGCACCGCTTCACCCTTCGCCATCACGTGTGAACGGGCCATCGACCCTAGCTTGCTCCGCCTCGCCATCATCGATCTCACGAGCGCCATGCGCGATCATTTATTTTTTCTTTTTTTTCTGCTGAGTTTTTCTTCTTCTTCGACCTGAATGCATTTGAAAACGGAAGAGGGAAAAGTATGGGGAAAGACAAAGAAGGGAGCAGATGTGTCCGAGGGAGACACGATTGAGTGCGGAATGCACGAATGGTTGGATAAAGATAAGATATATATATATTTAAATTAGCAAATATCTGACTTGAACGCCCGAAATTCTTGAACTCCAAACGAGGCGTGCCGCCTGGCGTTCTATATGTTATACCCCTATTTCGAACGCAATGGAACTGACCTCGAGGCCTAATTCGATCGTATTCATAAGATAGCATTTCAAAATCAAATTACTTTAATTACATTCTGAAATTAAATTCTACGTCTTTCAAGCTAGCACGGCCAAACGATAAGTCCGATCGCTACAAAACTTGAAATCCTATAATAATTCACCATTACAGATCCAATGAAACTAGTTTCGTCGAAACCCGAGACAGTTGCCAAATTGGCTATTTTTACTCGTCAATTAAAACAAGTAATTTCCAGAAATTAATTTAATCACTTTAAATTCAATTTTAAAATTTAATAATCTTCATTCTTGTTTAAATAAAATTTAAATCAACCTTTGAAATCATTTTCATTCATATTAAATTCCAAATTCAATTATTTAAATAATTGCAATATTAATTTAAACAACTTAATTATCCAATATTAAAATCTCAATCAATTTTAGTTATCAACAACTATTTTATTTCTATCTAAATAATTCGATATTATTATTCAATTTCAGTTATGGATTATCAACACAGTCAATACATAGCATTTCCTTTCAATATTAGTTATCGCCTAAATCTTCGAAATTTGTTATTTCAAAATTTTATTAAAGTTCAAATTCAATAAATTACATAAACAAAATATTAAATTTTATTTTTAACCATCTGTATTCGATAATTATATTAAATTTAATAATTTAAAATAGTTAAAAATACAGGCCGTTACATTCTCCCCCACTCAAAACTTTTTGTCCTCGAAAAGGGTTAAGTAGTGAATTTAACATTTGATATATTTTATTCAAAATAATCAACTTATAAAACTTTAAAATATTATTAGAAAACCTTTACTACGCTTCTACTACGCCACTCCGATTGGCTTACGGAAATTACAAGTTAGTTATCAAAACAAGTTATAAAATTTTAAAACCTCAAAAAATTTCTAACTTTCGGATTTACGGAAAATTTCGGTAGAGTCTCCTTTGCGCGGCTCGATCAAATTTTTTTTACAATATAATATATAACACAAATAGATATCAAATATACCAAATATACATCTCATCTCAATGATGAGGCATCCCATAGGGAAAAATATAAAAGTGCAGTATGTAATCCGAGATACGTACCTTATTATTATTAATACGAGCGAGTTCGCTCGTATTAAGCAAGCAAAAGCAAAATATAATCTGCGAATACGTCCAAACGGTCTTCGTGTGTACCTATCTCAACTCAATTTGGAATATAGTCACTTATAAAAGATATAGCACATGTATGAGTTTAATATAATTATAAAACATGCATTCTGAATCTAAATCATAAACACAAACACAAATACACATCATACAACAATCATATGTGATCAAAACAGTAATAACAATGGTTTGAAACAAAAGAAACCACTCAACCATCAATATTCATCCAACTAATCCAATTAATTCATAACTATATGAATTTACATTATCCAATGTCAATATTTAATTTATACACTTCATTTCTTATTAACATCCAATTTTTATTAAAAAATTGGCTCATTTCAATTTATTTGTATTCAACCAACTTACATTCAGTTTATTTACTTTCAATTGATTGACATGCACTTATCAACATTAATGAGTTCACATTCTATTAATTTACATTCGATTTATCCAATTTAATTTGTTAAATTCCAATTGTTTCACTTTTTGTTTAGCATATTTCATATAAATTCATTTATGAACCAATTTATAAATTTATTTCATTGAATCTTATCTAAATCAAATTTTACTTCATTACCACTTAGTATATTCTCTTTAATACTAATATCATTTACAAATCATTTTAAGTTTATTATAAACATTTTATAAGATGTAATTCATGTTTATTTATTTTTTTCTTCATAACTTAAGTTCAATATTAATTTTTTGATTCACTTCATTAGTTTATTTCATTTATTCATATCATTAACTTAAGTAAATTTTATTTTATATCTCAAATTCAGATTAACGAATTTTTCTTTTTATCACAATCAATTTCATTCAACTTATTAAGTTAACTTCATCTTATAATTCATTTTGTTAACTTATTCCATATTAAATTAGTTAACATTCAATTTTGTTGAAACTCATTCCATATTAAATTAGTTAACATTCAATTTTGTTGAAACTCATTCCATTTGCATTTAATTTATTTACATCCAATTTAAATTAAATTCAATTACTCATATAAATTTTACTTACACCCATTATTCCCATTCAATTTCTTTTACCATTCAATTTGCATTTCATTTTATAATTCAAGTTCGTATACATTCGATTAATTTATTTTATAGCTTAAGTGGAATTAATCCACTTTACTAATTTATCTAGTTTCATTCAAATCCAATTCAATCTATTTAATATTAAGTTAAACTTCATTTCATTTTAATCCATTACTCGGTTTATTCAACATTATTTAAGTTAAAATTTTATTTTCCTTTTTTATCATTCGCATTCAACAAAATGTAAATTTGTTTTTAGCTTAATATTTCTCAAGTTTATAAGTTACACAAACTAATTCACTTAAATTTCATCTCATTATTTTATCTAATTCATTTCAAATTGAATTCACTTTCATTTAAGCTTCCTTGAGTTAAACTTCATTTTATTTATTCATTTTACTAACTCAATTTATTTAACATTGCTTAGGCTAATTCTTTTATTTCATATCTCAAATTCAGATTTTCTTAACCAATATGTTCAACCATTTTTAAAATTCGGTTTTACTTTCCTGTTCAAATTCATAAGTTATAAACTTAATTCTTATCTATACTATTTTCAATTTATAAGTTCAAAACTGTTTTCATATATTTATCAAACCATGCTTAGAATATGTTTTTTTCTCATAATTAAGCCAGTTTTAACTGGAAATAAATTTCTTTTGGTAGTAATTCTCACTCAGAAACTTGAAAATGAATACTGGCGATGCTGCAGTCATCTCTAGAATTATTTCCCAACGACTAAAGTAAGTTCAATGATTTTATTTCTTTCAAAAATATTTTCAAAATATATTTCTAGTCAATGCTCTTTCAAATAATATTATTATTAACTTTGAAGGCTTTGAAAATAATTTCTGAAAGCAATAGGTTTTGAATTCAAAAATTCTCGACTTTTAAATCCTTCCATTTTATAAGCTACATTATAAATATACTTATACAAATTTCATTACCTTATTATCAAAACATTTCATTAATTTACAAATTTGTTATTTGTAACGACCTGGATTTTTAGCCATTTGATATTGGGATTATTAACTAATTTTAATTTTCGGAAAATCAATTTTTATAAGTCGAATAGATAAATTTTCTGATATTTAAAATATCTTAACCTATAAATTGATTTAAACTATATAAAATTTTAAATTGAAAATTTCTGAATAAGGTATATATATATAGACACACACACATATGTATGTAAATTCCACCATTTCAAAACTTATGATGAAAAATAATATATAAGTATGTATATAGGTGTTTATGTATATGTATATATGCTTAAAGAATAGTGTATATGAAATTATATATAGATATATACATGTAAAAGCTTCATGATGGAAAAATAAAAATTATATATATATATATATAAGTGAAGATGTATATAGTATATGTAAATATGTAAGTATGTATGGTAAGCATATGTATAAGAGAACATATATATATCTATATATAATATATGTTAACATATATATATAAGTATGTGTATGCAAATATGTATAGATGTTATAAGGGAAACATATATGTAAATATGTAAATGTGTATATGGTAAACATATGTATAAGAGAACATATATATCTGTATATATGTGTATATATACACAAGAAGCATCATGATGGCAAAATATCAAGTCAAGCCATAATAAATCAAATCACACACAAAAGATCAAGTCAATTCATATGAAATCAAATCAGCAAAATCAAATGAAAAGAAGAAAAATATATATGAAAAAAGCCTGTACAGGTATATATCTCGACTTTTTTTGGCTTGCACTGTACACTTCCATCCTCTATATATATGGCCAGTCTTAATTACTTGTTCATTCACGCATAAATTAAAAAAAGAAAAAAGAAAATAACAAAGTGATGGCAGCAAACAAAAATCTGCTAACAAATCTTAAGGAAAGGATTTAAAGCTTGGAGGAAAACTTAAGCAAGCAACAGAGTTCATCATCTTTTAAAATGCGAGTAAACACTTTGATTTGTACTGGTTCTTACATAACTATTATGAAACAAGGGATATGATAAGTGTATATGGGTTGTTTCTGTGAATATGTACATGTAAATATGGGTTCATCATGTTCAGACCTAACCAAGCACAACAGTACTCCTCTGTTCATTACTTTTAAGTAGAAATGGTTAAAACTGTAAACTTTGAAAATCAACAACTCAAAATCTATTAAGTTTTAAACTATGGTTTCAGAATAAAAGTTGTTGGAATTCGAGTATGGATTGTTTAAAAAATTATTTCAACAAATTTCAACAAGCATGGAGTAAGAAAAACCCGTATTACTATAAATAACTTAAGTTTGGTTAAAATTCGAATATCTTAATTTAATGTTTGGATTATATGATCATGATCGTTGTTGGAAATCATGATTTTAGTGGTGGTTTGTTGATTTTTAATCGTGTGTGGAGGGAGGGATTGGAAGATGAATGGAATTGGGTGTTTGGTCAAATTTCGACGTCTCGCTTGATTTTGTGACGTGTGATTCGGCGTGGAGGAGCGTTGGGTGATGGCGCACACGAGAAAAATGAGGGGTGATTTTTAGTGGAGTGTGTTGGCTTGACGAGGAGATTTTAGGGTTTAAGGTGGACGTGATTTGGGTTTTGGGTTTTTGGCAATGACGTGGGGACGAGGAAGAAGCAGGCATGCGGTAGGGGGGAAAAGGTAGAGGAGGCTGTGGCGAAGCTAGGGATGAGATTTGGTGATGAACGGTGGCAGGGGTGGTCGAGGCGAGGTGTTGGAGTGGTTTCGGTGTTGGCTCCAAGTTTGGGTTCGAAGTCGAAAATTTTAATTGGGGTTTTGGTCCCACGTTCAGGTGGGTCATCGTGGAGCGGTGGTCGTGAGTGGTTTGCGTGGATGGTTGGCGTCATGATTCAATGATCGAGGTGGATGTATACGTGCACATGTGCAGGCACATTTTCTTGTTTCCAGGCAAATGAAAGAAATAGAGAAGGGAGGAAAGAACAGGGAAAAAAAAGAAGGAGGAGGAGAAAAAGAATGGGCCGGGTTTAATGTGTATTGGGCTAGGCACCTTTTAAAAAAAAGAATGAATTAAGTTAATTTATCCTTAATGATTTATAAAATGAAATTTACTATTTCTCTCCCATTTTAAACCCAATCAACGCGCAGATTGTCGTGTTGGGGCTCTATCGCTGTGAACTCTTATCTGAGTTAATAGTGTCGAGTTTTCTACAAATGTCAAAAATTTAAGAATTGAAATAATTAAAGTGAACAAATAAGAAATCTTTTATTTGATTAATTATCTGTTAATTAATCGATGGATTGTTTAATTTTAATAAATCAATGGATTTTAAATGGACAGTTTAATTTTTAATTAACTATAAATAAATTATTTCATAATTTCTTTGATTTAACCAATAATTCGGATTTGAAAATATAACTTGACTCAATCACTGAAAAACAGTTTATTTCTGAATTGTAAATAAATTTGATATTGATTACTAAATTGTCGATTGAGTTAATGACCTATGTTTGGCTGATATTGTTTTAAATTATCTATTGCCTATACAATTAAGTAGCCAAACAAAATAAAGTAGTTAGAATATAACGTTGATGCGTTCTATTGAAAGTAAAACGACTCGTATTGACCACTATTTCAATTTCGAAAGAACAAAATGATTACGAGCGAATTAATTTCGATGGACTGGCCGTGATAAGAAACATATGGAATGAATTTTCATATGTGAATATGGATACCCTGATTGTGAAATTGTTAACTGATCAAATTCCCCTTTTAAAATTTATTGCTTGGATTCGATGAGACCGGGATCGGATATCTGCATTATCCGAAACTACTTCGATCCAATAACCACTACGAACCTTTACGGTTTTGATTATAGAGTCTAATATGCTGGAATATAATTAATTTAACAAATACTATTTTAATAAGTATTTATACTTAGACACTATTATAATATCACTGGATTTTCTATAAAATGTTGGCTATTGTATGAGAAAAACCCGTTGAGTTTATGTGTGACACGGTCTTACGAGATACATGTGTTTTTCGAAGGATTTTGATAATTTAAGTAATTCAAATTAAGTGTGTTTACTCATGCTAGTTTTCCAGACTGACTCGGGTGTTACTTTATTGTAATGCTCGGGTCAGACCGAGTATTACAGATTCAGGTTAGGATGCTTGGAGCTCAGGAGACGAGCTGGATTGCAGAGACATATTATGCATACTTGATTATATTCCACTGTGTATTATAGGCTGTATATTCAGCATTTGTATGTATATTGATAGATACAGTTTTCCTTGTATAAAAATCTGTTATTGTATATTATATTTTGTTCCGCTGCGATTATGACATTCTGTGTTGTTATTTCTATTTCTTCTTCTGTCTCTTTGCTTCTTAAACCCTAACAATCTGGTAATTCCAGCACTCGATTGCTTGGCATACTATATAATGAACGTATTAGTGTCGATTTTCGAGGGTCGAAAATCCCCGGTCTTCACATGTGGTATCAGAGCAGAAGGTTAAGCGAGAACCTTGGCTCTGGTGGGGATTGCTCATTAGAGATAGGGTCAATAGTACCCTAGCATTAGTTAGTGTATTATATATGAGAGCGTACTTGTTATTTTCTTATATAATAATTTTAAAGGATAAACGATTTTGAAATAATTTTTATATAAGATTATATTTTCATATAAAAAGAAATAATCTTTCTGAAGATTATTATAGTGAGGTGATTGGTTGTTATTATAATCAAAATAAGATTATAAAAATTAAGTGGTTATATATATAACCAAATAGAAATTTTATAAGAATGAACTATACAAATGAGTTAAGCTAAAAATAGGTTCAAACTAGAATTTAAATTCCAGAGATTTTCGGAAA
Source organism: Allium fistulosum (assembly GCA_030737815.1). Taxonomy (NCBI): domain Eukaryota; kingdom Viridiplantae; phylum Streptophyta; class Magnoliopsida; order Asparagales; family Amaryllidaceae; genus Allium; species Allium fistulosum. The sequence continues at coordinate 644,506,096 of CM060901.1, forward strand.
TGTTTTCCAAAGTGTTTTGAAATAAAATAATTGTACCCTGATTATATTTTTAAGGAATAATGTTTTAGAAAACTATTATGGAATATATAGTGTGTTTGGTTTCTAGGTATGATAATATTGATTATTATCATAAATCGGTTGTTGTGCCTTAATAAAAGATGTTTATTACAAAATAAATGTGACGCCCCACCTCTATACCCACGCTAACCAAGAACACTACGATGTAGTGCTGTCAATTAGCACGGAGAATAAGGCTGTTGAGGAGCGACCATCCGTGTAACTTCTTTGTGCGAGCACCGATATGTCAGATAGAATAGAATGCATATCTTTTAAAGAGGAAATCCAACATACCGATACAAACACAAAGCTATCACACGGTGGCTATATATAATCTTCGGAAACAAATATAGAAATAAACATAACACAAATCAGTCTCAGACAATTCATATCACAAAGGCGGAAATAGATATGAATATATAACACACATGAAAGTGTTCATCAGAGTAGTGGTCAAGTAAGAACCACGATAATACAAAAGAATAGCAACATGTGCTATACAAAAGAATAAGTACACAATATAGAGTCTATATCTCAAATGCGTACAACCAAAAACTACTAATCTAAGTAGTGCCAAAAGTCAGAGTAGCAAATCCCGGGAGGAAGTCAAGCAGAAGCACCTGTAACATCTCGGTCAGACCCGAGTATTATTTAAGAAAATAATAAACGGATCAGTCTAACTATAAATATCAGATGACATGATATAAAATAATAGATATGGCATAAACATAGAATACCCATACTGACATACTACTATAAGTATGAAAATGATGATCAACAGGAGATCAACCGATGAGAAATGATCAATATCACAAGAATCTTCTCAAAGATCCAAAGAGGGCATCATACCCTAAACTTGTACTCATAACAAGTCAATGACATAAAAATCCAGAAATCAAAACAAGAAATCCAGAAATCATAAAAAGAGAAAGAGGCCTATCACATGATGGTCCGAAGACCATGGGGAGCTACCCCATATGTGTGAGTCGGAATCACACTGATTGAGGCCTAGGCTAACCAAAAAGCAGAAAGGTATGTGTGAATGGAATCACACAAGTGGTGTCTAGCCTAACCTCGCAAACATAAAGATATGTGTGAGTCGGAATCACACTGATTGAGACCTAGGCTAACCAAAAAGCAGAAAGGTATGTGTGAATGGAATCACACAAGTGGTGTCTAGCCTAACCTCGCAAACAAAAAGATATGTGTGAGTCGGAATCACACTACTGCGGCCTAGACTAACCTTGCGGACAAAGAGATGTGTGTGAGTCGGAATCACACTATTGCGGTCTAGTCTTACCTTGCAAACAAAGAGACATCGCACAATTGCTAGTCTAAATCATAAAATGATCATCATGATCAGCGAGAAGTGTCAATCACACCAAGCTAGTAAATATATGAGTTTAGCTTCATGTCCCATAACCACTTGCTTAACTTAAATATTTACGAACAAGCTGCAAATCTTCACTAGGAAATTGTCACGAAAAGGGTTCAGTCGAACAAGTCCAAGAGCTAACCGACGAAGTGAACGCAAGCGTTTCATACCACTCGTTTTACTAAGTCGTTTAAGTCGATTTCTCATTCGAGTGAAGTAAAGGCTTATATATATTAGTAGATTGGAAATCGGTTTGGGAAAACGAACTTTTGATATTAAAAATAGTGTTGAAATCAATTTGATGAAAGAGTTTTGATATTTACTACTAGTATTGAAACCTTTATATTTTTAAAGTGACAAGTCATAAAACGTATCACAAAAATTCACATTCGGAGACGTGAATAAAATCCAAGGAAATCAGCTCAAAATGCATCAAAATGGAAGTTCTGATGAATGCTTTTCATATAAGATTGCCTACGCAGAGTAATACGGGGTTCGACCTGCCCGGTCAGGTCGCGGGGGTCCAGGGGGCAGCGCCCCGTCAAAACGGTACGACTTAGTGAAGACAAGCGACCTAAGTTTAAAAAGGCGGGCGACTTAACAAAGTGGCCGATAATAAATGATAACAACAAAAAGGGAATCAACCCGATTTGATTAGAGTTGGATATTCAAGCTAAAAAAAAACAACTAGGCAAAACACAGCAGATTCAGACGTCTGAGATCAAGAATTCAAACGTCTGAATCTGGAAACTAAACTATTTTCCAGAACAGAATTCAGACGTCTGAATCCTAGATTTCAGACGTCTGAAATAGGCACTTTTTAGCCTATTCCTTTTCTGGTCCAAAACGAACCAATTCAGACGTCTGAAATTTTGATTCAGGCGTCTGAATGCTGGGAGAAGAAAATTCCCAGTATTCCATTCAGACGTCTGAACCATACGTTCAGACGGCTGAAACTGTTATTCAGGGCATTCCCTGAACCTAGGCCAAAAATTGGCCAAACGACATCGATAACGATCGGTCGAGCCACAACGACTCAGGAATTGCACAAGGATAAGTGTTAGGAATTAATACCTAACAATCGAAGATAATTATTGACTTAGATGTGAGATAAAAATCTCACCTTTTCACAAAATCAATGAAGAAGAAGCTATAGAGCAATGGCAAGAACAATCTCTTCAATTCCAACCCAACAAGCTTGAAACTAAGCTTAAAAGAGAATCACTTTCAAAATTAGGTTTAGGAAATTTCTGAAATTGAATGGAGAAGGAGTTGGAGAAGATGAAGGGAAGGCTTACCAAAGCTTCTTCTTGAATTTGGAGGTAGGAGCTTGAATTTGCAATGGAACTAAGGCTTAGGAATTTCCATTTCCAATCTTTTCCCCCATTATTCTCTTGAGCTTAAGAGAGTTAGGAAATGAGGAATGAATGAAGAGAAGAAGAGAGGGGCTGGGTTGATATAACCAGAATTGGGCAAATGGGCTAAACCAAACACAAAGTCCAAAGTGAAAAAGTAGCGAAATTCGACTTACTCCAAACATATCAAAGATTATACTCAAAAAGATCGCAAACGGCATTTTGAACTCAATGGAAGTGGTCCCGAGTCCTAATTCGACTGTTTGCAAAAAGTAGCTTTTCGGACTAAAATCCGACGAACGATGTTATATTTAAATATAAAATCGACAAATATGCGGGTTGTTACAATAAACAATGATAAGACATGGTGAAATGTTTTAAGGAAGTGGAATTATATAATTTATGAATGTGACTTAAAAATTAAATTAGATTTAAATTGAGAAGTTTTGAATCTAAGTCCCGGAAATTTGTAAATGTGTTTCAAAGTGTTTGAGGAAATAATAAGTAAGATTATTTAGAATATTTATGATATGAAAATTATTGTTTTGACAACAAGGGTTGTTTTAAAAATTCCAAAGGAATTTGTTTTGGATAGAAACCAAGGGTGGTTTAAATTTAAAGTGTGATTTGGTATATAAATGGGATATGTGTGTGTGTGTGTATACATATATATGATTTCAAGGTGATTTAAAATAAATACCGGGTGTTTGAATTCTGGGATTACCATTGAAATGAGAAGTATAACCCAAGGAAAATAAGTTTTTGAACTTATAAATGGGAAATGATGTTAATAAGAAAAGAAGTGTGGGAATTGAATTTTGGATTATAAAAATTTAAATTAAGTAAGTTGAAATGGGTTGAACAAATTGGAAATTTACTCAGGCTAAGTTACATAAGTTTGAACTTATAACCTGAAATTTAAAATTCCAAGCTAAAATTAAAATTTAATTTATGGAAGTTAAATAAATTAAATTGGAAAAGGAAAGGTATAGATTTGATAGAAGGGGTGAAAAAGAAGTTATGTATGAATGATTTCAAATGATTTTTGAAATAAAATGGGTTTCGAATTTTGGAAATTAGCAATGAACCAAATTATCAATTTAGTGGATTGAATTTTAAAATTTAACCTTGGATATTGAAATTTAATTGTGTTAAGTAAATAAGGAAGTCGAAGGAAATTAAATTTACTTTGTGATGAATTAAAAGGAATAGATGTGGACTTGGGTCATAAATAGAATTCGACTTAAAGGGCTAACAACTAAATACGTTTTAAATGTGCTAATGGAAAATATTAATGGTAAATCGAGATGAATAGATTAAGTGAACTAATAAGTTAAAAATGGTTAAGTGTTGGGTAAAGAAATGGAAACCCGATTTGGATTAGAAAATAAAGTTGAACCCAAGTAAAACCCAAATGAAGTGATGTTTGAGAAAAAAATCAAATTTTGGAAGATGGAAATGATCCAATTGGATGAATTAATTAGTGAATTGAATACTGAAATGGAGTTGGAGCCAGATGAAATTGAATTATAATTGAAAATAACTCCATTGAATAATATAAAGTTGGGTTGCGGAAATCTAATAGACAATATTCAGAAATGGATTAGTGGAACGAACTAAACTAATAAATTGGTGGATGAATGGATGTAATTTTCGAACTTACTAGTGTCATAGTCTGTTGATGTTGTAAAATATTTTTGAAGAAATACGATCTTATATAAATTCACTTTTCATATTGATTTGGATTTAAATTTATAATTACTAATGTGGAAATTTGTAACGACCCGTATTTTTACGAATCGAAAAGTTCGTAAAATCTGGAATTTTTTTAGAGTTGTTAAGTCGTTTAAGATTTTGGGCAGAATTTTGTTAAGTCCTTAGTCGTTTGGAAGTTAGGTCGAGTGATAACTTGGGTCGTAGGGAAGGTTAGGTCAGGTGAGCGACCTATAGAATTATGGCGACTTAAGTTTTGGAGCGACCTAAGGAAGATACGAGTTAAGGAAGTTGAGTCGTATAGGAGTTAAGTCATAGGGTGGCTTAGGTCGAGTGACCGACTTAAGGTAGTGACCGACTTAAGAGGTAGACAACCTAAGGTTGACCGACTTATAGGATTGGCGACTTAAGAAGAACTGACCGACTTAAGGAAAGGAAGACTTAAGTCGGTGACGACTTAAGGGTTAGATCGGTTGGTAGCTTAGGTCGTGTAGGAAGTAAGTCGTGGGATAGGATAGGTCGTATGAGCGACTTAAGGTGGTGGGCGACCTAGGGAATGGGATGACTCATGGAGTTGGCGACATAGCGGTTATTGAATTGGCATAGTTAGGTCGGCAACGACCTAAGTAGTAGTGAGCGACCTAAAGAGTTAAGTTGTAAGTCGTGGAGGCCCTGTGTGGAGTTAGGTCGTAAGTCGCGCATATGATAAGTCACGTGGTGATAGGTCGGCCATAGTTAAGTCGTAAGTCATGCCCCCTGTTAGGTCGCGTGGTGATAGGTCGCGCGCCTGCGATGTGTTAGGCCGGCATAGCTGTTAAGTCATATGGGTTTTAGGTCGGCAGAGTGTTAGGTCGTGAGTCTGGTAGGTCGTAGGTCGGAGGGTGGTCTTTGTTAAGTCGGAGACGACTTATGGAGGCGGACGACTTAAGGAGATTTCAGCTATAAATACTCGTCCATTTCTTCATTTTTCGGGATCCGGATTTTGAAGCGACGAAATGCTGCCATTTTGAGAGCTCGACTTCTACACTTCTTCACTTCTTTTCTCCACTCTAATCTTGTGATTCCATCCATCCAAGTTGAAGATCAAATCGAAGATCGAAGAGCTTAGATTGAAGATCTACATTCTTCGAAGAGAGATTTCATCGTTTGAAGCGGATTGGTGATAGATCAAGTTAGATCCTTCGCTGTCCAGATCTGAAGTGTGTTGCTTTTGAGTTGTTTTGGTGATTTGGTGAGTGGTGATTATCTCTCACACGGATCCAAAAGAGTATATCAGATCGTTGGCTTGATTTGGTGTTAAAGTAGTGATTTCCATGCATTTTTGTAAACCTAAGTATAGATCCATGTAGATCCATTGTTCATGATGATTTGACAACCATTTTACTACATGATTAACCTATGCAAGTTCATTCATCAAGTTGTAGAGATATCTCTCATGTTTTCATGCTTGTTAGACTTTCAACTCTTTATTTATGAAATTGCCATTATTGTTATAATTGTCCATTTAGATCATATTTGAATGCTTGTTTTACTTGGATTAACATTTGACTTGATTGATTGCTATGAATTAGATGATTAATGATTTGTTTAGACAAGATGGTCGAAGATGATTCAAAAGCTAAGGGAAAGGCTCTTGAATTGGAAAAGCTGCTCGTGGCATATGTAGCGGATGTTGAAGCTCATATGGATAGATTTGATGATGATGTTGAGATGATACTTTTCTATGATGATGATGAGGCGAAGTATGATATGAGATAGCCTTGGTCTAATCCAGACGGGATCATTCCAAGCATGTTGATAACTCGGTGAAATGGTTCGAGTTGAGGATAATGGTTTGCTCGAGAGGCGCTTGAGCTAGTATGGAAATAGTCGTCGAGGAGGATGACTAGAAGGCTGAGATCTCATCGTTGTTGAAGGTTCTAGCATGCTCAAAGCAAGAGTACGTTGGGCAGATTCGATAGTCCCTGAAGGCTAATGATTGATAGTCAAGTACTCTGGGCAGATTCGATAGTCCTAGGCACGGGTCATGATGACGTGCAGAGTTATGTCTAGAACCGGGGTTTTCCATTAGCCCTTGACGGACGACTGAAAGAATGTGCCGGTCATTCAATTAACGGTGATATTGAGGCAATGATAATAGTGATAGCCAGAGTCATGGATGTTTGGTTGTATCGTCATTCGGTCTCAAGAGCGGTATTTTCTCGGTGCTTATCTGATCTTGGTTTAGGCCTTGGGGGTTTGTACTTGGAAAACATCGCCCTTGACTCGAGTGATTATTGCTTTACTTTAAATTGTATGCTTTGCTATGCTTGCTTCTGCTTAGTGTGTGTCTGGGGGCTATCACTGTAGAAAGAGGTGGAGTGGGAGGGTTGTATTCCTATTCCTTTTCCTTTATGCTCTTTTGGTATGTTGTTAGTTAATTTACTGCTCACTAAGACTGTTGTCTGACTCAAGGCTTTATGTTTTAACTCTTATTGCCTTGGGCTGTTCGTCCATTTTGGGACGGGCAGACTAGGTAGCAGGTGACAGGTGCTGTTCTTGCTTTCTACGATGCTGATATCGAAGACAAGCTGGAGGGTTGCATATTATCTTCTTACTATATGTACTGGATGTTCCACTGCTTTGTATATTCTCTGAGTGTTATGTAGTGAGGCTTGATGTATTGACTATTCAGATGTTTGTATCCAACTATTATGAAGTTTTATTGATGAGATTCCATTCTGTGAAGCTTCACTATATATATATTCTATTGTATTTTGTCCATGCGCTGTGAGTAATATGATAGATTCTGTTGTTTTAATTTACCCTGGCAATCGTCCATGGTCGCCTGGCACACTTTACAGCGCACTATCCCTAGATTCGGTGCAGGGGTCATGGGCGGTCGTCACATTTGGTATCAGAGCATTGGTTAATCAATTTTACCCAACGCTCGCTGACGTAACTACGTATGAGAGACGTAATTGTATTTTGATGGATGATTACTATATATAATATAGTAGCTTAGTAGAGTTTGAATCATTTATGCAGTTGTTTCTCTAGATGTGCTAATCATTCCTTTTTATAGATATTAAGGATGAGTCGAAGAGGGAGACCAGCTGCTAGGGAAGGCCGTGCTACTGAAGGGGCTGCTGATTATGTTGCTATGTTCGAAGCTATGATGACTTCAATCATGAGAAGGATGCCAGCTCCGGGGCCATCGGTGGATGTTGGAGTTCAAGTTTAAACTCCAAAACCGGTGGATTTTGCTAAGCTGTGTAAGGACTATACTGCTCTTGGAGGAAAGGTTTTCTTGGGAATATAATCAACCATTGAAGTCCAGAGGTGGATAGATGCTTGTAGAAGGATCTTTAGTGATTTGGGAATTGAGGATGCAACTAAGAGGAAGTTAGCATCAAGACAACTTCAAGGGAGAGCTTCTGATTAGTGGAACTCTATCACCATTGATACTCCGGAGGAAGAGATTACTTTGGAGCAATTCCAAGTCATATTTGAAGCTAAGTTCATTTCTACAGCTCAGAAGTCTGTTCTATTCAAGAAGTTTGTGGAGCTCAAGCAAGGTGGAAGACCAGTTCTTGAGTATGTTTCTGAGTTTGAAGCTTTGTCCAAGTATGCCCGGTCGTATATTGAATCTGCTTATCAGAAGAATGAGAAGTTTGTGACAGGCTTAGACAGTTATCTTGGGAGGCTGTTGGTGGATCATTTGGACGATTCATTTGAGAAGCTTGTGGAGAAAGCTCTTAGGCATGAGAGTCTGTTTCCTAAGGAAGGATCTGTTGTTGCTGTGACCAGGGGAGAGTCTAAACCACAGCAGGGTGGAAACAAGAAGAGGAAGCAGCAACAGCAGAAGGGTAAGGATGGCCAGAAGAAGCCGAAGGGCGAAGTGACTTGCTACAATTGTCAGTAGAAGGGCCATTTCTCTAGGGATTGTAAGAATCCGAAGGTACCGATGAAGTGTCACAACTGTGACAAGCCAGGGCATATCAGGAAGGATTGTCCAGAACCGAGGAAGGACAAGCAGATTGTGCAAGCTTATGCTTTGGGAGCTGTTCCATCGTCTTCGAAAGCTCCTACCGCGGAAGAGAAAGGAAAGAGTGTGGTGGTTCAAGGTACTCTTTTCCTATGTGGTGTTCCCGTTAGAGTTCTGTTTGATACTGGGGCGTCGCATTCATTTGTTTGTAGTGAACTTGTAGGCCGGTTGGGTTTAGAACCGGATATTGTTGATAGGCCATTGGTTGTGACTAATCCAGTTGGGGTTCGTCTTATTTGTGTATGTTATGCCGTGGTCTGATTGTATCGAGTCATGATTGCTCTTTTGTTTGTGATTGCTTTGTCCTGAACTTTGCGGGGTTCGGAATTATTTTGGGTATGGACTGGCTTAGGAAGTATGCGGCGAAGGTTGATTGTGAGAGGTTAGAGGTGGCAGTCGAGAATGTGGAGGGGCGAAGGATTGTGATACGATGTAAGCATGAAGAAGGCGTCTTCATGAGCTTCATGTATTCGCTGGTTGTTCCACGAGATGGACTGTCATCGTTGCCAATCGTTAATGGATTTGAGGATGTCTTTGACGAGGTCAAAGGGTTACCGCCGCACAGAGAGATCGAGTTTCGTATAGATCTAGTTGAAGGAGCCATACCTGTTGTGATGCCTCTTAGGCGGATGGCGCCTAGGGAACAACAAGAGTTGAGGGTGCAAGTTGATGATCTTTTACAGAAAGGATTCATTCGGCATAGTGTGTCCGAATGGGGTGCACCAGTTGTGTTTGTAACCAAAGCAGATGGATCGCTGAGGTTGTGTGTGGATTATCGTGAGCTGAATAAGGTGACTAAGAAGAACAAGTATCCATTGCCGAGAATAGATGACTTGTTTGATCAGCTTCACGAAGCTAAGGTGTTTTCTCAGATGAATTTGGCAACGGGATTTCACCAGTTGAGAGTTGCTAAGGATAGTGTGCCGAAGACTACTTTCAGGACACCATTAGGTTTCTTTGAGTGGCTGGTAATGCCGTTTGGATTGACTAATGCGCCAGCATATTTTGTGGATCTTATGAATAGAGTGTTCAGAGATCAGTTGAACAAGTTCATGCTTGTGTTCGTGGATGATATTCTGATTTATTCCAGAACTGAAGAAGAGCACAAGACGCACTTGCGTATTGTTTTGGAAATCTTGCGGAAACATCAGCTGAAGGCTAAGTTTTCGAAGTGTCACTTCTGGAAGAGCGAAGTGAGGTTCTTAGGCCATGTTATCTCTGGAAATGGAATAGCGGTTGATCCCGCTAAGGTGGCAGCAATCCAGGATTGGGTTAGACCTAAGAATGCATCTGATGTGAGAAGTTTTCTTGGATTAGCAGGATATTATCGACGGTTTATCAAAGACTTCTCCAAGGTAGCTGCACCGTTAACAGGATTGACGAAAAAGAACCAAGTGTTCAGATGGGAAGATAAGTGTGAACAAGCTTTCAGAATCCTGAAAGAGCGATTGACAAGTGCTCTTGTTTTGACTATTCCAAGTGGGAATGACGAGATGGTGGTTTACACCGATGCATGTGGTACTGGACTTGGAGCAGTGCTAATGCAGAGGGATAAAGTTGTTGCGTATGCAAGTCGACAACTGAAGCCGCATGAAAGGAATTACCTGACTCATGATTTGGAGTTAGCGGCGATTGTTTTTGCTCTGAAGATGTGGAGACATTATCTATTGGGAGTTCGATTCGAGTTGTTTACAGATCATAAGTCGTTGAAGTATCTTTTCTCCCAAAAGGATTTGAATCTTCGGCAGCAACGTTGGCTATAGTTTTTGGCATCATATGATTTCAGTATAGCTTATACTCCGGGAAAAGGTAACGCAGTGGCAGATGCGTTAAGTCAACGACATGCAGGATGGGAAGCCATGTTTTCAGAATGGAAGAATCTCGAGTATTTAGCTGGTTTTGACTTCAGGCCCAGATGCGAATTGGAACCTGAGATGTTGGCAAACTTATCGATAAGACCGACTCTTGTGGAAAGGATTGGCGAGAGCCAAAAGCGAGACGATAAGCTTGTCAAGATTATCAGTGATTTGGAATCTGGAATGGAACCAGAAAAGGATAAAGGATTCGAGGTCGATCGAGAGGGTTGGCTTCGGAAGCAAGGACGACTAGTTGTTCCCGATATAGATGAATTGAGGAGTGAAGTTCTGAAGGAAAGTCATCACTCGAAGTTGACAATTCATCCAGGAGGAAACAAGATGTATCGGGATATGAAGAGAGCCTACTACTGGGAAGGTATGAAGAAGGATGTTGGAAATTTTATTTCCAAGTGCATGAACTGCCAGTTGGTGAAAGCTGAGCAGAAGAAGCCAAGTGGATTGCTTCAGCCATTAGAAGTTCCTACATGGAAGTGGGAGCAAGTGTCGATGGATTTTATTGATGGATTGCCTAGAACAAGAACGGGAAATGAAGGGATTTGGGTCATTGTAGATCGTCTGACTAAGAGTGCAAGATTCATTCCTGTTCGATCGACTAGGACCGCATCAAAGTTGGTTGAGTTGTATGTCAAGTGGATAGTTCGATTCCATGGTATTCCGAAGATTATAGTGAGCGATCGAGACCCATTGTTCGCTAGTGGATTTTGGAAGAGCTTTCAGGAAGTTTTGGGAACCGAGTTGTGTTTGAGTACAGCTTATCATCCTTAAACAGATGGTCAGACTGAGAGAGTCAACCGAGTTTTGGAAGATCTCCTAAGAGCTTGTGTTTTAGATTTCGGAGGATCATGGGAAGATCACCTTCATTTGGTGGAATTTTCGTATAACAATAGTTACCATTCAAGCATTGGTATGGCACCGTATGAAGCATTGTATGGAAGACCGTGTAACTCTCCGACATGTTGGTTAGAAACTGGAGAAAAGCCGATACTTGGGCCAGAGATGATTCGACAGACTTCGGATTTCATAGAGATCATTCGGCAACGAATGAAGGCAGCCCAAGACCGTCAGAAAAGTTATTCCGATAAGCGTCTTAAGGACTTGGAGTTCGACGTAGGCGATATGGTTTTTGTGAAGATTTCTCCATTGAAGAATGTTATTCGATTCGGGAAGAAAGGAAAATTGACTCCGAGATTTGTTGGACCATTTCCAATCATCGAGCGAATTGGAAAGCTCGCCTACAAATTGGAGTTACCAGAGAAGATGTCGAGTGTGCACAATGTTTTTCACGTATCATATCTACGGAAGTATGTGCACGACTCGAATACAGTGGTTTCTGCTGATAGCTGTGAAGATTTCGTAGTTGATTCAGTCGATAAGAGACCTCGTAAGCCGGTTCGTGTTGTGGAAACCGACACGAAACAGCTTAGGAGAAAGGTAGTTAAGTTGCTCAAGATACAATGGAGTGATGATGATAACGACTGTACGTGGGAGGTGGAAGAGAGGATGAAGGCAGCTCATCCTGAACTCTTCAAGGTATGGCCCTAAGGTGTCGTGTCATCTCACGATATTGTAACTTGTTCTGGTTTTAGAATTCTGCATGCTAAGCCAGAATTGGATGCATGGTTTGTTGATTGCTATGGTTGGTAGGCGTGCAGAATAGTCTTTGATTGCTTTGTTTGTTTGGAATTTCGGGGGCGAAATTCCTAAGGGGGAGAGAATGTAACGACCCGTATTTTTACGAATCGAAAAGTTCGTAAAATCTGGAATTTTTTTAGAGTTGTTAAGTCGTTTCAGATTTTGGGCAGAATTTTGTTAAGTCCTTAGTCGTTTGGAAGTTAGGTCGAGTGATAACTTGGGTCGTAGGGAAGGTTAGGTCGGGTGAGCGACCTATAGAATTATGGCGACTTAAGTTTTGGAGTGACCTAAGGAAGATACGAGTTAAGGAAGTTGAGTCGTATAGGAGTAAAGTCATAGGGTGGCTTAGGTCGAGTGACCGACTTAAGGTAGTGACCGACTTAAGAGGTAGACGACCTAAGGTTGACCGACTTAAGAAGAACTGACCGACTTAAGGAAAGGAAGACTTAAGTCGGTGATGACTTAAGGGTTAGATCGGTTGGTAGCTTAGGTCGTGTAGGAGGTAAGTCGTGGGATAGGATAGGTCGTATGAGCGACTTAAGGTGGTGGGCGACCTAGGGAATGGGATGACTCATGGAGTTGGCGACATAGCGGTTATTGAATTGGCATAGTTAGGTCGGCAACGACCTAAGTAGTAGTGAGCGACCTAAAGAGTTAAGTTGTAAGACGTGGAGGCCCTGTGTGGAGTTAGGTCGTAAGTCGCGCATATGATAAGTCGCGTGGTGATAGGTCGGTCATAGTTAAGTCGTAAGTCATGCCCCCTGTTAAGTCGCGTGGTGATAGGTCGCGCGCCTGCGATGTGTTAGGCCGGCATAGCTGTTAAGTCGTATGGGTTTTAGGTCGGCAGAGTGTTAGGTCATGAGTCTGGTAGGTCGTAGGTCGGAGGGTGGTCTTTGTTAAGTCGGAGACGACTTATGGAGGCGGACGACTTAAGGAGATTTCAGCTATAAATACTCGTCCATTTCTTCATTTTTTGGGATCCGGATTTCGAAGCGACGAAGTGCTGCCATTTTGAGAGCTCGACTTCTACACTTCTTCACTTCTTTTCTCCACTCTAATCTTGTGATTCCATCCATCCAAGTTGAAGATCAAATCGAAGATCGAAGAGCTTAGATTGAAGATCTACATTCTTCGAAGAGAGATTTCATCGTTTGAAGCGGATTGGTGATAGATCAAGTTAGATCCTTCGCTGTCCATATCTGAAGTGTGTTGCTTTTGAGTTGTTTTGGTGATTTGGTGAGTGGTGATTATCTCTCACACGGATCCAAAAGAGTATATCGGATTGTTGGCTTGATTTGGTGTTAAAGTAGTGATTTCCATGCATTTTTGTAAACCTAAGTATAGATCCATGTAGATCCATTGTTCATGATGATTTGACAACCATTTTACTACATGATTAACCTATGCAAGTTCATTCATCAAGTTGTAGAGATATTTCTCACGTTTTCATGCTTGTTAGACTTTCAACTCTTTATTTACAAAATTGCCATTATTGTTATAATTGTCCATTTAGATCATATTTGAATGCTTGTTTTACTTGGATTAATGTTTGACTTGATTGATTGCTATGAATTAGATGATTGATGATTTGTTTAGACAAGATGGTCGAAGATGATTCAAAAGCTAAGGGAAAGGCTCTTGAATTGGAAAAGCTGCTTGTGGCATATGTAGCGGATGTTGAAGCTCATATGGATAGATTTGATGATGATGTTGAGATGAGACTTTGCTATGATGATGATGAGGCGAAGTATGATATGAGATAGCCTTGGTCTAATCCAGACGGGATCATTCCAAGCATGTTGATAACTCGGTGAAATGGTTCGAGTTGGGGATAATGGTTTGCTCGAGAGGCACTTAAGCTAGTATGGAAATAGTCGTCGAGGAGGATGACTAGAAGGCTGAGATCTCATCGTTGTTGAAGGTTCTAGCATGCTCAAAGCAAGAGTACGTTGAGCAGATTCGATAGTCCCTGAAGGCTAATGATTGATAGTCAAGTACTTTGGGAAGATTCGATAGTCCTAGGCACGGGTCACGATGACGTGCAGAGTTATGTCTAGAACCGGGGTTTTCCATTAGCCCTTGACGGACGGCTGAAAGAATGTGCCGGTCATTCAATTAACGGTGATATTGAGGCAATGATAACAGTGATAGCCAGAGTCATGGATGTTTAGTTGTATCGTCATTCGGTCTCAAGAGCGGTATTTTCTGGGTGCTTATCTGATCTTGGTTTAGGCCTTGGGGGTTTGTACTTGGAAAACATCGCCCTTGACTCGAGTGATTATTGCTTTACTTTAAATTGTATGCTTTGCTATGCTTGCTTCTGCTTAGTGTGTGTCTGGGGGCTATCACTGTAGAAAGAGGTGGAGTGGGAGGGTTGTATTCCTATTCCTTTTCCTTTATGCTCTTTTGGTATGTTGTTAGTTAATTTACTGCTCACTAAGACTGTTGTCTGACTCAAGGCTTTATGTTTTAACTCTTATTGCCTTGGGCTGTTCGTCCATTTTGGGACGGGCAGACTAGGTAGCAGGTGACAAGTGCTGTTCTTGCTTTCTACGATGCTGATATCGAAGATGAGCTGGAGGGTTGCATATTATCTTCTTACTATATGTACTGGATGTTTCACTGCTTTGTATATTCTCTGAGTGTTATGTAGTGAGGCTTGATGTATTGACTATTCAGATGTTTGTATCCAACTATTATGAAGTTTTATTGATGAGATTCCATTCTGTGAAGCTTCACTATATATATATTCTATTGTATTTTGTCCATGCGCTGTGAGTAATACGATAGATTCTGTTGTTTTAATTTACCCTGGCAATCGTCCATGGTCGCCTGGCACACTTTACAGCGCACTATCCCTAGATTCGGTGCATGGGTCATGGGCGGTCGTCACAAAATTTATTAGAATGAAGATTGAATAGGTATTATAACTGAAATCTACTTTATAAGAAGTAAGAAATGTTACCAATAACTTTGTAAAGTAATCGAACTTGGAGATTTTTGATTTGACATTAATGAGATTTTATATGTTAGTTATATATCTAAAACTCCCCTTGTTGAATTTATAACCAGAAGGAAATGATCTTTGAAAAGTATTTGAAATACTAAATGGAGTTTATGTAAACATGGAGCGGATCCAAAACTATTGATCTTAAAATTATTCGAATTGAAAAGGATGATCTTATATGTATATGAGAATGAAACCAAAAAAGTTTTGGAACCTACTGATTTTTAAAAACATTTGATCTTGGCAAATAGTCGACTTTGGAAATTGGATAAAATGAATTTAGAAACTATTGATTTTAAAGATATCGATTTTATATAGATAAAATTTATGTGTGATACATATGAAGTGTATGATTTGAAAGGTACTATATATATAGTATGATATATTTTGAAACTAAAGGTATGGAAAGGCACCCGCCACCAAAGTTGAAATTTGGAGTAGGAGATCCACTGGGTGGGTCTACCTTGGAGTCCACAGGGTGGGTTCAATTAGAATTAGGATCTTAGAGGACGTTCGGACAAAAAATCATGAGTTCTTGGTGATCATTGTTTGCATAGCGAAAATCGAGGGGTATTATATCTACAATTACATATGGTTTTGCTGTGATAACAACGCAACCTTCGTGTAACTGCGATCTATGAGAGTTGGTAGCGTAATTCAAGAGGCAGGGATTGCCTACAGTTACGTATGGTTTTGCTGGGATAGCAACGTAACCTTTGTGTAACTGCGATCTATCGTGGTTCCATAGCGTAATTCGGGAGGCAGTGATTGCCTACAGTCTACGTTTGATTTCACTGGGATAGTGACGTAACATCGGTAGCTGCGATCTATGTGGTTTTGTTTTGATAGCGTCATTCGAGGGGTAGAGATTGCCTACATACTACTTTTGGTTTCGCTGGGATAGCGACGCAACCATTGTGTAGCTGCGACCTATCGTGTTCCCATGGCGTAAATCGAGGGGTATTGATGCCTACAGTTTACTTATGATTTCATCAGGATGGCGACGCAATCATCGTGTTAACTGCGATCCATGGTGGTAAATAAGGAAAATGGGGTGATACTTTCCATATCATTTTTGAAAGGCTTTTCAAGTATTTTCGCTGGGTGTTGAAATAGGTCTACTAAGTGCTTAGGGATTTTTAGTCCTACGCCTGATCAACGTATGACTAAATTTCTGTAAGAACAAGGATGGACTTGTTAAGACATTGAGTTATGGAAAAATGTTTTAATATAAAAACTAGCTTGGTAATACTATGTAATTTAAAGTTTTGTATCCTAAAATGTATAGTAAAGGAGTAAGAGTTTAAAATGTTTAAAGAATGATTTATTTAATGATATACATCAAAATTCTAATTTTCGCTTCGTTCCTTTTCGAGGATGAAAAGTTCTAAGGGGGGAGATTCTAACGACCCTGATTTTTAGCCATATGATATTGGGATAATTAACTAATTTTAATTTTTGGAAAATCAATTTTTATAAGTCGAGTAGATAAATTTTCTGATATTTAAAATATCTGAACCTATAAATTGATTTAAACTATATAAAATTTTAAAGTGAAAATTTATGAATAAGGAAAATTTATACACACACACACATATATGTATGTAAACTCCACCATTTCACAACTTATGATGAAAAATAATATATAAGTATGTATATAGGTGTATATGTGTATGTATATATGCTTAAAGAATAGTGTATATGAAATTATATATAGATATATACATGTAAAAGCTTCATGATGGAAAAATAAAAATAATATATATATATATATATATAAGTGAAGACGTATATAGTATATGTAAATATGTAAGTATGTATGGTAAGCATATGTATAAGAGAACATATATATCTATATATAATATATATTAACGAAAAAATATATATAAGTATAGATACATATGTTTGTAAAAGTATTGTGTATGTAAATATGTATAGATGTTATAAGGGAAACATATATGTAAATATGTAAATGTGTATATGGTAAACATATGTATAAGAGAACATATATATCTGTATATATGTGTATATATACACAAGAAGCATCATGATGGCAAAATATCAAGTCAAGCCATAATAAATCAAATCACACACAAAAGATCAAGTCAATTCATATGAAATCAAATCAGCAAAATCAAATGAAAAGAAGAAAAAATATATATGAAAAAAGCCTGTACAGGTACATATCTCGGCTTCTTTTTTTGGCTTGCACTGTACACTTCCATCCTCTATATATATGGCCAGTCTTACTTGTTCATTCACACATAAATAAAAAAATAAAAAAATAACAAAGTGATGGTAGCAAACAAAAATCTGCTAACAAATCTTAAGTAAAGATTCAAAGCTTGGAGGAAAACTTAAGCAAGCAACATAGTTCATCATCTTTTAAAATGTGAGTAAGCACTTTGATTTGTACTGGTTCTTACATAACTATTATGAAACAAGGGATATAATAGGTGTATATGGGTTGTTTCTATGAATATGTACATGTAAATATGGGTTCATCATGTTCGGACCTAACCAAGCACAACGGTACTCCTCTGTTCAATACTTTTAACTCTCATCTGAGTTAATAGTGTCAATTTTTCTGCAAATGTCAAAATTTTAAGAATTGAAATAATTAAAGTGAACAAATAATAAATCTTTTATTTGATTAGTTATCTATTAATTAATCGATGGATTGTTTAATTTTAATAAATCAATGGATTTTAAATGGACTGTTTAATTTTTAATTAACTACAAATAAATTACTTCATAATTTCTTTGATTAACCAATAATCCAAATTTGAAAATATAACTTGACTCAATCACTGAAAAACAGTTCAGTTCTGAATTGTAAATAAATTTGATATTGATTACTAAATTGTCGATTGAGTTAATGATATATGTTTGGCTGATATTGTTTTAAATTATCTATTGCCTATACCATTAAGCAGCCAAACAAAATAAAGTAGTTAGAATAAAACGTTGACGTGTTTTATTGAAAGTAAAATGACTCGTACTGACCACTAATTCAATTTTGGAAGAATGAAATGATTACGACGAATTAATTTCGATGGACTGGTTGTGATAAGAAACATATGGAATGAATTTCCATATGTGAATATGGATACCCAGATTGTGAAATTGTTAACTGATCAAATTCCCCTTTTAAAATTTATTGCTTGGATTCGATGAGACCGGGATCGAATATCTGCATTATCCAGAACCACTTCGATCCAATAACCACTACGAACCTTTATGGTTTTGATTATAGAGTCTAATATGCTGGAATTTAATTAATTTAACAAAGTCGACTATTTTAATAAGTATTTATACTTAGATACTATCATAATATCACTGGATTTTCTATAAAATGTTTGGCTATCGTATGAGCAAAACCCGTCGTGTTTATGTGTGACGCGGTCTTACGAGATACTTATGTTTTTCGAAGGATTTTGATAACTTAAGTAATTCAAATTAAGTGTGCTTACTCATGCTAGTTTTCCAGACCGACTCGGGTGTTACTTTATTGTAATGCTCAGGTCAGACCGAGTATTACAGATTCATGTTAGGATGCTTTGGAGCTTAGAAGACGAGCTGGATGGAAAAGACGTATTACGCGTACTTGATTATATTCCGCTGTGTATTATGGCTATATATTCAGCATTTGTGAGGACAAGTTATTATAACTGTCCAGATTTCTATGTTGGTTGTTGTACTCTGATAATTTGTATGTATATTGACAGATATAGTTTTCCTTGTATAAAAATATATTATTATATATTATATTTTGTTCCGCTGCAATTGTGAGATTCTGTGTTGTTGTTATTTCTGTTTCTTCTTCTATCTCTTTTCTTCTTAAACCCCAACGATTTGGTAATTTTGGTATTCGATTGCTCGGCACTCTATACAGTGCACGTATTAGTGTCGATTTTCGAGGGTCGAAAATCCCCGGTCGTCACATTATTGTAAACAATTCTTATTATAATTAAATTTCAATCCAATTTAATTATTGAACACTTAGTGAAATAGAGTTCACAAAGTATTCATTTTTATTTTAATTCAACCAATAATCGATGATAACTAAATATTATCATATCCTAACAACTAACATTCATTAATAATTAACATTATATATATATAATATAATTTAGGTAAAATTATTTCATTTACCTAATTTTAAAACAATATTATGTCGACTTGTCTCGTTTAAGTGTTTAGAAACTCCTATCGACATCATGGCATCCCATGCACCGACCAGAATTCATAAACAACTCAGTTGATAAGTAAACACAATATAAAACATTTTATTACACTAACAAGTACGCGCTCTCATAGATATACGCTCAAACAGACCCATTCTAAGGTATTACTACCCTATCTCTAATGAGTGAAACCCCACAAAGCTAAGGTAATCGCTAAACCAAAGTTCTGATACCAACTATGACGACCCACATTTCAGAAGATTTAAATCGACAATAATCCACACATGTCTAACTTAAACAATCCATAACATAGATATTATTGGGGTTAATTAAGAAAAATAAGAAAAGAAGAAGAAAATAAACACAGAATCTCACAGCGAAATGGCAAAATATAATAATAAAATAAACAGTTCACGAAACAGTTTACTATACGTTTGATTATAATTTATACAACATTTATTGTAACGACCCACTATTTTGGACCATTCAAATTGACAATAATCCACACATGTCCGACTTGAATAATAGAAAATAACAGATTGTAATAAAATTTGGAGCAAATAAAATCAAATACAGAATCACAAAGACAGAAATATCAGAATAACTCGCAGCGGAAATTAAAATACCATAGTAGTTCATGAAGCTACTATAACAAACTCTCAAAACAAAATACATAATATCAGTCTGAAAACATATACAATAGAAATCTCAAATACATAGAAATTTATAATACCAGAGCTGAAATAGAACAACTAAAACTGAAATGGATAGATAACTAGATAAGCAGAATCTCCAACGATTCCTAGCTCCAAAAAGAGATCCAAAGCTAAGATGTAAATACTCAGGCTGACCCGAGCGTAAAGCAAAATACAAAACACTCGAGTCAAGACAATATATACTTATATAATGTAAACCAACTCAAGTGAACTATAGTAGTAATGCACAATAACTTAAAGGATGCTTGGGATCGCCCATCCTCTAAGGATCAGTTAAACCATAAATTTAATTACATCCCGTGGTTAAAATTTCAAAATAGTAATTTATATTTTTGAAATCAAATATGTAACGACCCAGAATTTTTGATAATTAAAATTCGAATATTTAATTAATTTTAAATATTAATAAATGAATTTAATAAGTCGAATAATTTATTTAAAGGATATTGGATTTAATTTGATAATTAAATCGATAAATTAATAATTGAAATTCCAGAAATAATTGTAAATCGAGTTTAAAATGATTGAAAATGATTTGTAAAATTTTATTTAATCATACTGGAGTTATAGAAAGGTTATAGAACTTTTAAAATTTAATTTGGAGTTAATCTATGAAAATTGAATATTTTAATATTTAATTATCGACTGTAAAAATAGCCAATTTTCGAACAGTCTCAGAATTGAACGAAACCAGTTCCATTGGATCCGTAATAGTTTGTTATTATCGGATTTCAATTTTCGAATCAATCGGAGTTGTCGTTTGTCCGGGGCAAGCGAAAACGCCTCGAAATCGATTTAAATCGGTTTAATTTAAATTGATCGTTTGTTGTCATATCTCACACATACGATCGAATTAGCTTCCGAAACTTGTTCCATTGTGTTCGGAACGTGGGGTAAACCTTAGGAACGTCGGTCGGCACGCTCGATTTGGAGTTCGGAAATTCCGAGATGAATAGTGTTCGTTAAATTTTCTATAAAAGCCCCTCTTCTCTTCATTTTGCAAAGAAAATATTAACCCTAGGGTTTTGAAACGTAGCCGCCAGTTATGATATCAATGGCCAACGTCTTCTACCTTTCCCCTCCAATTATCTTCCCATCCACTCAGTAATTTCAAAAACTTTCAACCAGCAAAAGGTAGAGGGCAGTGAGATCTCTAATGTGAACGGCTGTGATCGAATATGGGCGAGTAGATCGTGGGATAAAGGGCCGTGAACGTCGCGACTTTGAGGGCATTTTTCTCGACGAGAATGGCAGTATGTGGGGCCGGTCTTGGCGCGGTGGAGGATGGGGACGTGGGCTTTCTAATGGAAGTGTCTGATCGTGTGCGAGATCAACGTGGGGAGGTGCGGTTTGAAGTGATCGAACGGCAATGGGTTTTGGCTCGTTCGTTTGTTTTACTGGGAGCATACGTGAGGAAGAAAAGGTGTATGCGGCCACAATTTTCTCCATTCGAAATCAAAGGCCCAGATCTGTTTTGGTATAGAATAAATAAAGAGAAAATGTAAATTATTATATTTAAAATTCGTGTAACTTAAAAATTGCATATCTTTTTGCTGCGAGGTCGGAATCGAACGAAACGAATTTTGTTGCGTTCGTATCGTCGAATACTACGCTATGGAGCTGGATTGGAATTTATTGGGCTAGCGAAAAATTCGGGTAAAATTAAACGCCCGTTTAATTTTATTCGAAATAAAACGCTACGAATTGCTATCGAGAAAATCACGGTGAGATCTTCTCACTCAAGAATTGAAAAGTGGAATTTTCAGTTATTGATTTGATTGCTATTGGATGTGATATTAGATATAGTAGGATATATATCTATATATAGCAATATATACATATTGGCATATGTATATATTGGATTGATTGATTTCCCGCCTCGTATAGCGGATGAGACCCTATTGCGCCGTTAGTAAGCGAATAATATTTATTAAACCCATATACCGCGATAATTCCGTACTGGAGCGGAATTGGTATTGTGCTAACATCTGTGGATGCAGGGAAACAGGTTGGAGGGATCCAACTGGATTCCTCACCGTATTGATTATTTACAGATATTGTGATATATTCTATTATCATATGATGATATATGATATTTGATTGTTGTGATTGATTGTTTGATGCTGTAGCATCGTCAGATCCATTTTTGAAGTTAAAAATAACAATATTATTTTTAAAAGGATTTCAAAGTGATTATTTGAAAGTATACGTTTTATTGAATTTTGGAATTAATTCATCTTAAATAAATAAATGTTATAATTTTCGTGTTATAAAATTATGAGATTTGTGAAGATATAATAAGAATGTGGTTTTTGAAATATAAGTTGATTAAATTGTAATTGGGTTAAATTGAAATTTTCGACTTATTATAAATGGATTATATTTATAGAAGATGTATAAAATTGTTATTTTATAAATAAAAATAAGGAGATTATTTAGGAGTTCTATAAATGTTAAAATGAACTTATAAACGGATTTTTTTAAGTAAGTAATATTAATAGATATACGATTTGTGAAGTTATAAGATGAAGGATTTTGAAAATAAATGAATTATGAGTTATCAACTTATGAATTGGATTTTTGTTATATAAATGAGTCAAATGGAATTGTTTAGATAAGTTATTTCATAACTTGAAATAGTTATAAAATATAAAATTTGTGATTTATAAACGTTGTTTAAAAATCCGAAATCACTTATTTTGATAAGTGAATTGTAGAAGTTAATTAAAGGAATTATATTCACGATTTTGGACAGTGAATAAGCCTTTAAATAAAACGTGTAGGAATGTTGAATTTGGATAACGAAGTATATTCACGATTTTGGACAGTGAATATATTATTAAATAAAATGGATATGTTTTGGAAAAGTGATATTACAAAATGAAGTAATTGTTTTAAAAGATGTTTTAAAACGTGATAAGTATCGAATACATAGATTTCAACATTCATTGTTGAAATAGACGTTTTCGAGAAATATAAGGAAATGGTGGACTATAACACTGTTGTTATAGTAAATGATTTCCAAAAGGAAATGTTTTATATAGTATTGGGATTTATACATCTATCTTAATTCCGAATCCCTATACTAGTGATTTTGAGTCGTCGTAACGATGTTTTACGTAACATTCGTTTTGACTCAGATAAATGTTGTTATAGTAAATGTTTTCCTTAAAAGAATGAATTTATACTTAAATTTGATTTAGGTATATTGAATATTTTCAAATGTTGAAAATAAATGGATTTGTGAATTACTGACTTATTTTTGAATAAGTAAGAAAATGCTTTTCCAATATGAAATGAACGTTTTGAGGTTTATCTCTGTAAAGATAAATTGAAAGCGAATATTGAAATCGATTTGAAAATCGTATATCAGTAGATATTTTGAAAATATAAATTCACTATGGAATTTATAAAGGAAAGGGAAACTGTTTAGAAAAATAAACGTTGATTTATTTTTTGAAGTGGAAATTTTATATCTAGTAAAGATATTTTTGAAGATGAAATAATTTGGAAAATTATTTGGAATCTGATGATGTTGCGCATCTTTATTGATAGTTAAATAACCGACTATCAATAATTACCTTGAATATGGTATTTGTTGTGAATTGGATGAATTTGAATGCCACACTTATTTTTGAATAATCGCTCACTATTCGGGTTAGCCGGGAAAGGACCATGGGGTCGTATAACCCATTCCGAATATGTGATACGTCGTTATGAATTGCATTCGAAGACCGGTGTTGAAGATCGGATATTTTTGAAAACGGAAGGATTACCGTCGAGTTACTCTACATCGGCTGATCTCCGATTTAGAGGTTTTATCACCCTTAGTGACGGGAAGTCCGGACGTGATTAGAAATTTATCCGGATATGCAAGGGCTTCGTGAGAAGTGCCTTCGGTTCTGTTCGATCCCGGAACAGACTTGTATGGATTGTGTGTCTGACGTTACAATTTGAGATATAAAGCTGATTTCTTTCAAATACATTTCTGTTGGTGGCGGAGAATTTATTCTCTTAGCTTAACACCCTTCTCTGAGACATACGAGCTCAGAGGTTATGTAGTTGAAATTTATCAGCGATATACTCCCAATTTGGTAACGTGGCATACTGAGTGTTGCTGTGAAATGATCAGTGTTTGATCATTTGCGATATGATCATTTGTTTGATCTTATATCTTTGTGATCATAGGTTGATCATTTGTTTGACCCGAAGCATGGCTTTGTAGAAAGCGTGGCTTTGTGGACGAGACTTCATCGAGCCTCACACCCCGAAAATGGTCAAAACAGGAAGGATGCAGCAAGGTTCTAGGGAGTAGCGCCCCTTAGTGTATGTTATTCCTTCTGGATAGAGGTGGTATCATGGTATGGAGCCCAGATACTTAGCCTATGTTGATACTGCTTATTATGTAGTTTGTTGGAAATCGGGGATCCTCGGGAAGATCGGTTACGATCGGGGGATGGCATACGCGTGTCAGTAGTTACCTATTTTTGCAGAGGTAACCCGGCCTTGTGTTGGCAGAGATCTAACCGTAATGTTAGGTTATTTCTCGGGTCGTCTATTCCAGGGACGTACCCATCGTGGATAGGAAGTTCCTTAGCCTGACCATTTGTTGGAAATCCAAAGAAACAATACGTGACGTGTACGGTTTTAGTTGTATTACCTGCTATGGAATGTGGCGGTAACCTGCTATTGAACATAGTAGCTATAGTAGGCATAAGTGCGGAATGCCTATGCTGGCTAAGATTAATATTATACTTTTGAAATGTTTTCTACACTATGCACTAATAATAATATCAAAAAAATGATTTGATTTTGCGTAGTAAGCATCTTTGACTATCATAAGAAGAAATCTCCTCCAATTCTGCGTTTGCATTGTGTGTGTGGTGGGAGGTCTTATGGTAGTTTCATTTTCCAAAAGCATTGCGAATTGACTTTAAAATTTTTCTGTTGTTTATTTTAAAGAAAAATAACTGTTTTACGATCTCACACCAGTCACCATGACTGACCTGGAGTTTATTGTTTCCCTTCTAAACTCTGGGTGCCCACCAATTTCCACACGGCCAGCCTAGAGTTATGTTATCAGGATATTCTTGATATTCTGGAGCTTGGAGATAAGCTGGATGATGAGACGTAGTATTTGTATATGATATTATTTATTCCGCTGTGTATTCTGTGTGAGGACAAGTTTATATAACTGTCCATTGTTGTATATTGACTCTGATGATTGATGTATGAAAAAAAAATGATATAGTTCTTTGTTTTTAAAGATTATTCATTTATCTATTATATATTGTTCTGCTGCGATGTGTAAGATTCTGATATTGTTTTCTGTTCTGGTGATGTTGTTCTTCTTTCTTCTCTCTTCTCTTCTTTCTTCTTCTTCTTCTTCTGCCTTTTTCTTCTTTTTAAAACCCTCACTATTGGAGTTTCCGGCACTCGATTTCTCGGCAGTCGATAAAGGGAGTATCGATGTCGAATTTTCGAAAGTCGAAAATTTCGGTACGTGACAGCGTGGTATCAGAGCATATGGTTAAGCGACAACCCTGCTCTGTTGGGTATTACTCATTAGAGATAGAGTCAGCAGTACTCTAGAATGAGTTGAGTGTAATAATAGATATGAGCGCGTATTTGTTATTGAATATAAAATTGTTTTGTATTGTGATGATTGGTTTATTGAGTGGCATATGAACCTTCGTCGACACAGTCTGCGCAACTGGATCGAAGGGGTTTCTAAACACTTGAATAGAACAATTCGACACAGTATTGTTTTAAAATAGGGTGAATGAAATAATTTTGCCCAAAACTATTTTTGTATAGAAAAGAAATGTTTTTTTATGAAGTACTATAGTATATGGTTGCATGGTTGTTAGAGGTGATAATATTAATCTATTATCATTGAAATTAAACAAGAAATTGAAATCATAACTCCAAAGTTAAGAAATAAAATTCACATACAAATGAAATTTAAAGAATGTAAATTATAATTGTGAATTGTAATTTAAAACAGAATTCCAAAGAAGTTTTTGGAAATGTTTTGAAAAGAATTTGAAAATTTTGGAGATTTGAAAAGTTTAAATCCTTTTTGATTTGAAAATGAATTTCAAAGGTTTTGAAAAAGTATTTTGAAGCTCTAAACTCTTTTCGGTCGCTGGAAAATAACTTCGATAATGACTGCAGCATTATCGATGTTCATTTTCGGGTTTCCAAAAGAGGTATTGCTGCCAAATTGTTTTAAATGGAAGTTGTTTGAAAATTTGGGTTTGGTTTTTGGAATTCAAAAGATAAATTTGAATTGTTTTCAAAAATGATTTTGAAAAGGTTGAAAAGAAGTATTGAATTATGAAAATAAAATTGTGAATGAATGAATCAATTTGCAATTGCAAGTACATGAATGTAAGTTGAATTCGAATGGAAATCCAGTTTAATACAAGTGGTTATAGACCAAAATAGTGAATTGTAAATAAATTTTGGGAATGAACAAAAGATTAAAACTGGAATTACAACTGAATGTTAAACTTAGTTTGAATTTGGTAATTGATGAAATTCAATATCCAGAAGTAAACTGAATCCAAATAGAATTGAAATTGTGAATTAAATTCAAATGAAGTTTGAAATGTAAAATTGAATGAAAAGAATCTATAACTTCAATAGTGAAGTAAAGAATATATAAGAAGTATATATTGGAAATTTTGTAATGGAATGTGCAAAATAATTTGAATATGTAACTAGATATTATGGCTAGTAGGATATACAGGTGTATAAAGGAATTGGATTTGATTTCAAAGATAAGTTTGAATTGCTCGACAAAAGGTAAGTATTTAAATTTCAATATGAAATTTGATGATTTCTTGTCTAGCCGCTTGGCCTTTTCTTTTCTTTTTGAAATCTGAGAGTCCGTAGGGACGTTTTGTAGTTGTACCGTATTAGCCGCGCAAAGGAGACGCTGGCGAAATTTTTTTGAAAATTTCGAGTGTTAGAAAAATTTTTGATAAAAAATTTTGAAGTTTAAATTTGAATTTGAAATTTAAATTGAATTGTTAAGTAAACAATGTTGTCTGGAACTTATAATTTGAGTTGGGAAATTTAGTTGAATGATAACGAATCTTTAGTAGAAAGATTTGATTTGAAAAATTTGATAAAACTATTTGAATTTGAGAAAATAGTAGACGAATTAAGGACTCTTTTTCCTTACTTGGTAATTTCGAGGACGAAATTCTTTTAAGGGGGGAAGTTTGTAACGACCCAGAATTTTTGATAATTAAAATTCGAATATTTAATTAATTTTAAATATTAATAAATGAATTTAATAAGTCGAATAATTTATTTAAAGGATATTGGATTTAATTTGATAATTAAATCGATAAATTAATAATTGAAATTCCAGAAATAATTGTAAATCGAGTTTAAAATGATTGAAAATGATTTGTAAAATTTTATTTAATCATACTGGAGTTATAGAAAGGTTATAGAACTTTTAAAATTTAATTTGGAGTTAATCTATGAAAATTGAATATTTTAATATTTAATTATCGACTGTAAAAATAGCCAATTTTCGAACAGTCTCAGAATTGAACGAAACCAGTTCCATTGGATCCGTAATAGTTTGTTATTATCGGATTTCAATTTTCGTATCAATCGGAGTTGTCGTTTGTCCAGGGCAAGCGAAAACGCCTCGAAATCGATTTAAATCGGTTTAATTTAAATTGATCGTTTGTTGTCATATCTCACACATACGATTGAATTAGCTTCCGAAACCTATTCCATTGTGTTCGGAACATGGGGTAAACCTTAGGAACGTCGGTCGGCACGCTCGATTTGGAGTTCGGAAATTCCGAGATGAATAGTGTTCGTTAAATTTTCTATAAAAGCCCCTCTTCTCTTCATTTTGCAAAGAAAATATTAACCCTAGGGTTTTGAAACGTAGCCGCCAGTTATGATATCAATGGCCAACGTCTTCTACCTTTCCCCTCCAATTATCTTCCAATCCACTCAGTAATTTCAAAAACTTTCAACCAGCAAAAGGTAGAGGGCAGTGAGATCTCTAATGTGAACGGCTGTGATCGAATATGGGCGAGTAGATCGTGGGATAAAGGGCCGTGAACGTCGCGACTTTGAGGGCATTTTTCTCGATGAGAATGGCAGTATGTGGGACTGGTCTTGGCGCGGTGGAGGATGGGGACGTGGGCTTTCTAATGGAAGTGTCCGATCGTGTGCGAGATCAACGTGGGGAGGTGCGGTTTGAAGTGATCGAACGGCAATGGGTTTTGGCTCGTTCGTTTGTTTTACTGGGAGCATACGTGAGGAAGAAAAGGTGTATGCGGCCACGATTTTCTCCATTCGAAATCAAAGGCCCAGATCTGTTTTGGTATAGAATAAATAAAGAGAAAATGTAAATTATTATATTTAAAATTCGTGTAACTTAAAAATTGCATATCTTTTTGCTGCGAGGTCGGAATCGAACGAAACGAATTTCGTTGCGTTCGTATCGTCGAATACTACGCTATGGAGCTGGATTGGAATTTATTTGGGCTAGCGAAAAATTCGGGTAAAATTAAACGCCCGTTTAATTTTATTCGAAATAAAACGCTACGAATTGCTATCGAGAAAATCTCGGTGAGATCTTCTCACTCAAGAATTGAAAAGTGGAATTTTCAGTTATTGATTTCATTGCTATTGGATGTGATATTAGATATAGTAGGATATATATCTATATATAGCAATATATACATATTGGCATATGTATATATTGGATTGATTGATTTCCCGCCTCGTATAGCGGATGAGACCCTATTGCGCCGTTAGTAAGCGGAAAATATTTATTAAACCCATATACCGCGATAATTCCGTACTGGAGAGGAATTGGTATTGTGCTAACATCTGTGGATGTAGGGAAACAGGTTGGAGGGATCCAACTGGATTCCTCACCGTATTGATTATTTACAGATATTGTGATATATTCTGTTATCATATGATGATATATGATATTTGATTGTTGTGATTGATTGTTTGATGCTGTAGCATCGTCAGATCCATTTTTGAAGTTAAAAATAACAATATTATTTTTTAAAAGGATTTCAAAGTGATTATTTGAAAGTATACGTTTTATTGAATTTTGGAATTAATTCATCTTAAATAAATAAATGTTATAATTTTCGTGTTATAAAATTATGAGATTTGTGAAGATATAATAAGAATGTGGTTTTTGAAATATAAGTTGATTAAATTGTAATTGGGTTAAATTGAAATTTTCGACTTATTATAAATGGATTATATTTATAGAAGATGTATAAAATTGTTATTTTATAAATAAAAATAAGGAGATTATTTAGGAGTTCTATAAATGTTAAAATGAACTTATAAACGGATTTTTTTAAGTAAGTAATATTAATAGATATACGATTTGTGAAGTTTAAGATGAAGGATTTTGAAAATAAATGAATTATGAGTTATCATCTTATGAATTGGATTTTTGTTATATAAATGAGTCAAATGGAATTGTTTAAATAAGATATTTCATAACTTGAAATAGTTATAAAATATAAAATTTGTGATTTATAAACGTTGTTTAAAAATCCGAAATCACTTATTTTGATAGGTGAATTGTAGAAGTTAATTAAAGGAATTATATTCACGATTTTGGACAGTGAATAAGCCTTTAAATAAAACGTGTAGGAATGTTGAATTTGGATAACGAAGTATATTCACGATTTTGGACAGTGAATATATTATTAAATAAAATGGATATGTTTTGGAAAAGTGATATTATGAAATGAAGTAATTGTTTTAAAAGATGTTTTAAAACGTGATAAGTATCGAATACATAGATTTCAACATTCATTGTTGAAATAGACGTTTTCGAGAAATATAAGGAAATGGTGGACTATAACACTGTTGTTATAGTAAATGATTTCCAAAAGGAAATGTTTTATATAGTATTGGGATTTATACATCTATCTTAATTCCGAATCCCTATACTAGTGATTTTGAGTCGTCGTAACGATGTTTTACGTAACATTCGTTTTGACTCAGATAAATGTTGTTGTAGTAAATGTTTTCCTTAAAAGAATGAATTTATACTTAAATTTGATTTAGGTATATTGAATATTTTCAAATGTTGAAAATAAATGGATTTGTGAATTACTGACTTATTTTTGAATAAGTAAGGAAATGCTTTTCCAATATGAAATGAACGTTTTGAGGTTTATCTCTGTAAAGATAAATTGAAAGTGAATATTGAAATCGATTTGAAAATCGTATATCAGTAGATATTTTGAAAATATAAATTCACTATGGAATTTATAAAGGAAAGGGAAACTGTTTAGAAAAATAAACGTTGATTTATTTTTTGAAGTGGAAATTTTATATCTAGTAAAGATATTTTTGAAGATGAAATAATTTGGAAAATTATTTGGAATCTGATGATGTTGCGCATCTTTATTGATAGTTAAATAACCGACTATCAATAATTACCTTGAATATGGTATTTGTTGTGAATTGGATGAATTTGAATGCCACACTTATTTTTGAATAATCGCTCACTATTCGGGTTAGCCGGGAAAGGACCATGGGGTCGTATAACCCATTCCGAATATGTGATACGTCGTTATGAATTGCATTCGAAGACCGGTGTTGAAGACCGGATATTTTTGAAAACGGAAGGATTACCGTCGAGTTACTCTACATCGGCTGATCTCCGATTTAGAGGTTTTATCACCCTTAGTGACGGGAAGTCCGGACGTGATTAGAAATTTATCCGGATATGCAAGGGCTTCGTGAGAAGTGCCTTCGGTTCTGTTCGATCCCGGAATAGACTTGTATGGATTGTGTGTCTGACGTTACAAATTGAGATATAAAGCTGATTTCTTTCAAATACATTTCTGTTGGTGGCGGAGAATTTATTCTCTTAGCTTAACACCCTTCTCTGAGACGTACGAGCTCAGAGGTTATGTAGTTGAAATTTATCAGCGATATACTCCCAATTTGGTAACGTGGCATACTGAGTGTTGCTGTGAAATGATCAGTGTTTGATCATTTGCGATATGATCATTTGTTTGATCTTATATCTTTGTGATCATAGGTTGATCATTTGTTTGACCCAAAGCATGGCTTTGTAGAAAGCGTGGCTTTGTGGACGAGACTTCATCGAGCCTCACACCCCGGAAATGGTCAAAACAGGAAGGATGCAGCAAGGTTCTAGGGAGTAGCGCCCCTTAGTGTATGTCATTCCTTCTGGATAGAGGTGGTATCATGGTATGGAGCCCAGATACTTAGCCTATGTTGATACTGCTTATTATGTAGTTTGTTGGAAATCGGGGATCCTCGGGAAGATCGGTTACGATCGGGGGATGGCATACGCGTGTCAGTAGTTACCTATTTTTACAGAGGTAACCCGGCCTTGTGTTGGCAGAGATCTAACCGTAATGTTAGGTTATTTCTCGGGTTGTCTATTCCAGGGACGTACCCATCGTGGATAGGAAGTTCCTTAGCCTGACCATTTATTGGAAATCCAAAGAAACAATACGTGACGTGTACGGTTTTAGTTGTATTACCTGCTATGGAATGTGGCGGTAACCTGCTATTGAACATAGTAGCTATAGTAGGCATAAGTGCGGAATGCCTATGCTGGCTAAGATTAATATTATACTTTCGAAATGTTTTCTACACTATGCACTAATAATAATATCAAAAAAAGGACTTGATTTTGCGTAGTAAGCATCTTTGACTATCATAAGAAGAAATCTCCTCCAATTCTGCGTTTGCATTGTGTGTGTGGTGGGAGGTCTTATGGTAGTTTCATTTTCCAAAAGCATTGCGAATTGACTTTAAAATTTTTCTGTTGTTTATTTTAAAGAAAAATAACTGTTTTACGATCTCACACCAGTCACCATGACTGACCTGGAGTTTATTGTTTCCCTTCTAAACTCTGGGTGCCCACCAATTTCCACACGGGCAGCCTAGAGTTATGTTATCAGGATATTCTGGATATTCTGGAGCTTGGAGATAAGCTGGATGACGAGACGTAGTATTTGTATCTGATATTATTTATTCCGCTGTGTATTCTGTGTGAGGACAAGTTTATATAACTGTCCATTGTTGTATATTGACTCTGATGATTGATGTATGAAAAAAAAATGATATAGTTCTTTGTTTTTAAAGATTATTCATTTATCTATTATATATTGTTCCGCTGCGATGTGTAAGATTCTGATATTGTTTTCTGTTCTGGTGATGTTGTTCTGATGTTGTTCTTCTTTCTTCTCTCTTCTCTTCTTTCTTCTTCTTCTTCTGCCTTTTTCTTCTTTTTAAAACCCTCACTATTGGAGTTTCCGGCACTCGATTTCTCGACAGTCGATAAAGGGAGTATCGATGTCGAATTTTCGAAAGTCGAAAATTTCGGTACGTGACAAAATATCATTTCAAAAATTCAAAGATCCATTTCAAATATCACAATATCATACCCTTTCCAAACTACATTCATTTTATTTAAAATACCATTTCAACACACATTTCAAAATAGTTTATATTTCAACAAATTACTTCATTTTAAATCATAAAATGAAGTTAATATATTTAATAATTAAATTTTCAAAATTTAAATCTTTCAAAGTTCATTTATTCACTTAAACTTATCAAAATAATGAAAATTCACCTTTCGCAGCATTTGGAAAATGCTACAGAAAGTTACCTTCAAAACAGTTCAATTTTACAAAAGACAGCATTAAAAATACTGTAATAGAGTTACATTAGTTCAATTAAAACCTTAGTTAAATTCCACCATTATAGCACTTACAAAGTACTATAATACCCCTTTATTAATATTTAGCCATTTGGTTCATTTATATCAACTACAGCATTTACAATTGCTGTAGTATCCTTTACCATAGAAATAATAGCATTTTAGAAATGCAGTTAATTAAAATTCAGGGTTTTTAATACAGTTTCACAAACAATTATATTTTGATATAAATCATTTTTAATTTATAAAATCATAATTTCTCACTTTTAAAACAATCATTTAAATACCCGTATATTCATGATTTTATAAAGTTAAATTTCTATTCAAAAGTTAATATTTAATAATAATTCACATATTAAATTCACACATTAAATTTCAATTCTTTATAATTAAATTTTAACTTAACACTTAAGTTTAAATCTCCCATATAACTTATTTTCATTTCATTTACTTACCTTTAAAAATTCACTTTTAAACAAAATTCATAAATTCCAATTTAAGTTATATTTCAAATTTTAACTTAAACATTTATTCATTCAACATTTTAACTTATTCAAAAATCATTAATATATTATAAAATCATCTTAAATCCATTTAAATTCAAGATATCCTAAATTTATCATATTTCCTATTAAATTTAAATTCCATTTCATCACCAAATTAGGATTTCCAAAAATACTTACATTTCAAATTTCTAACTTTACCAGTTATTTATTTCACTTATAAATTCTTAGAAAATCAATAATACTTTACAAAAATCATTTTTAATTAAGTTTAAATTAAAATATTATAATATTTATATTTCTAAAATATTTTAGAAATTTTAGAAAAACATATTTTAACCACGGGTCAATATATCATTTACAAGCCTAGGTAAAGTAATACGGATACTACAACATTTCAATCTAAAATTTACAAATGAAAAATCCGAGTTTGATCATTTCAAACCCGCAATCCCAAGTAAGAATGAAATGAAAACCGCTCAGGCCTATCATTTCAGCCTATAACGATTTTCTCCTATTCTAAAGTCCGTTCGGGTATGTATCATTTCAACCCATAGTGATCCTAGTCTACAGGGAACTTGCAATGGTGATAACAGATATAAATAACAGAATAGCATGAAATAACAGTGACATATGATATAACAAGTGTAATAACAATATGAATATCATGTGATAATAATATAGCAGTTATAACAGGATGATATAAGTTACAGATTCAAGTGATGTCAGTTTATCAACTATATAAGTACATATTAGTCTGGTGAGATTTACTCACTTGTTAAAAGCTGGAGATTGACCCCAAAGCACACGATACTGACACAACGAAGGCACGACAACACTACCACGATTTGAGAGTAGGGAGCCAAAGCTATATGACTTGATAACAAAACAAAACAAGACAAATATAAATATGATTTCAATACAAATTATCAAAAGAAACAATTTAGAAATGAATGCAAATATGAATCAAATGCTTTTACCTTTGCCTCAACCATCATGTGCTCAGACAAAGGGTGGATATGGTCAGGTTTTGAGCATGGTTTGGATCAGGTATGGTCTGGAAAAGGTGCGGCTAAAAGGTGATGAAGGTGACTGGAAGTTACAAGGTGTCGAAGGCAATGGAATACCAAAGGGTTTCAAGGCAAAATGTGGCTTTTGTTGCACCATAGGATTCGGCCCCTTGCTAATGTGGCTCGGCCATGGTATGTGGTGGTCAGGTGTTGGCTGGAGTGTGGGCCAGAGGTGGTGGAAGGTCAGGTTGTGGCGGTTGAAGGTGGTGGCCGTGGTTGAACATGAATGTGATGGTGCAAATGGTGATTGGCTAGCATTGTTTCAAGATGTTTTACAATAGTTTTTTGTGGGGTTTTGGTCCATGGAAGGCCACGACCTGATC
Organism: Allium fistulosum; assembly: GCA_030737815.1. Lineage (NCBI taxonomy): Eukaryota > Viridiplantae > Streptophyta > Magnoliopsida > Asparagales > Amaryllidaceae > Allium > Allium fistulosum. The sequence continues at coordinate 644,540,674 of CM060901.1, forward strand.
ATGGTAGAGGGGGAGGAGGTTAAAGAGGTTGAGTAAGGTGGTGGAATAGGTCGGAGAGGATGGTGGTGGAGTGTGGCCGAACAAATGCAAGATGAAGGCAAAGCAAAGTCACTTGAAAATCAATGGAAGAGGTGGAAAAAAAAAATGGAAAGGAAGACATTACCCAAAGTTTTCTTTCAGATCTGAAAGTATGGATGAGAAGGTGTTAGAATACGTGAAAAATGAGGAAATGCAGCTGAGAAAAGAAATGAAAAGCACGGCCAAAACAATAAAGGAAGTAGGTTGAGAAAATGAAAAGTCGGGAGATGAAAGGACTTGGAATATAAAGATTTTAAAACTTTTCAAATTTCCACTCATTTTATATTTAATTTTAAATTACTGAAATATATATATAAATTCAGATAAAATACGAAAATTTAGTAAAAAAAAAAAAATTTTAATTATATATAATTAAATCAAGAAAATAGTAAAGAAAATGTAAACTAGGCTAGAAAATTTGAAAATAAATGCAATGAACTTTGGAAATTTTTTATGTACTTGAAAAATATTTATAAATAAAGATAAGAACACCAAATAAAAATGCATTCACAAAAATAAATAAATAAATTTTAATTAAACAAAATTTAAATGAAGAAAATAGCAGAAAAATGGACACTAGGCTTTAAATAGAAAATAAATGCAATAAATTTTAGAAAATTTTTATTATCACTTTAAAAATATTAGAAGACAAAAATATACATAATGTAACATATTAACACATATTAAAATAAAATATGACAAAGAAAATATAATTTAAAATAGACAAAATTGTTAAATAAATCAAATTGCACACAATATTGAAATATACATAACTTTCACAATTTAATTCCGTTTCCAACGAAACGAAAAGTAGTATTCATGTTATTTTATCTATTTTCATAATAAAAGATAAAATTTAAAATTTTAAATAATTAAAATTTGAAGTTTAAAAGCCAAAGATTGAACAGTTTGAACAGAAATTCACTTTTCAGTAAAAATAACCAATTTATACTAGTTTGAAATTATAGTTCACATAATAATTAACATTTATTTTTAAAAAATGTTTGAAATCAAACAAGTTTAAAATAGTTTCAAAATAAAATAAAGTCAAATTTTAAAATATAGGCCAAAATCTAGGGTTGTTACACTCTCCCCCACTCAAATCTTTTCATCCTCAAAAAGGAAGGAAGCTAGGAACAACTAGGAAGAACAATAGGTTGGAAGACATCCCGAAAGAAGGTAGGGAAAAAGTAGCTAGGAGGGAAGGCAGGTTGAAAGACAAGGATGAACCATTATTTAAAACATTTTAAAATCTGTAGATGGGAAAATAAATGATCAGAATATCCTTTATATAGTACTTTATCAAAATACTTTTATAACTCGACGTCTTAACAAGTTTATCCTCGTTCCTGCAGACTCTGGCAGTGCGTTGATCAGGCGCAAAGCTAGAATTCTCCAGGTACTTAGTAGATTTGTTTCAACACCCAGTGAAAATACTGGAAAACTTTTAAAAACAGATATGGAAAGTACAATCCAAAAAAAACAAAACATGTCGATCATGGATCGCGGATACACAATGGTTACGCCTGGATCCCCCAGGAAACATCCTTACCCGTTGGCCGCCCCAACCTTGCGATTACGCCATGAAGACTGGTAGTACTGCAGATACACAATGGTTACGCCTGGATCTCCCAGGAAACATCCGTACCCTAGGCTCTCGCAGCCCCTGCTGATTACGCTACCAAGTAACCCAATAGATCGCAGATACACAATGGTTACGCTTGGATCTCCCAGGAAACATCCGTACCCGTAGGCCACCCCCCAACCTTGCAATTACGCCAAGAAGTTGCGCTCGTAAGACCATGGAGATTGCCATGGAATTCGATGGAAACTCGAGTATCATATCCGAAAAACCAAAAATCAAAGAAATATCGATAGAATGAATCCACAATGTGGCCACAAAGCGGATATCAAGCAGAAGGCACTTTCCATATCTTTACTTCGAAAATATGTATCATATAGTACCTTTTCAAATCACTTTCAAATATCATACTTATATAAAGTCCATTATATATAAGATTTCATTTTCAAATCAAATACTTTCCAAAATCAATAGTATATCAAATCATACTTATATAGACTTCAATTATATAAGATTTCACTTTGCAAATTGAGTACCTTTTCAAATCCATAGTTTTCGAATCAACATCATACTTATACAAACCAAATTTTATATAAGTTTGATAACTTCCAAATCAAGTATTTAGTAACACAAGGTTCTCAATTTCAATTTGTTTCTATATCAATATAGTTTCCAAAATCATAAGTTTAGAAAATAATCCAAATTTCTAAATTAACAAAATTTAAGTCAACCAATTCATTTCCAAAATCAATGGTTTTCATAATCATCTTATATTTACATAAGGTCCATCTTATATCAAAAATCAAAAATTTTAAAAATAAATTTCGCTGCATGAAGAGCCATATGGGATTGAACATCTTTGCTTACTAAAAGATTTTTTTTAGAATAGTTTTGTATATAAAATAGTTTGTAAAATAGTTTGTATGTAAAATAGAATAAAACAGTTTGTTTAAGAAGAATAAAAGAAAAATAGTTTTGAAAAATGGTTTTAAATTGATAGTAGTTTTTCATAAAAGAAAATTCCAATTAAATTACAAAGATTTCCAACCCAACAACTTCCAATTTCAGCATCAAGTATTAGAATAAAAGATGTACATATGTCATCATTTCGCAAAGTCACATTCGATCGCTCGCTCGATCACACAAGTTCGCTTTCGAACTAGTATTGTCCATTCGACTTCCCTAATGCGGATTTCGATATGGTTACTCGACTAGAAACCATCAGTCTCCTTGCATAGCCATATACTATGATAAAGAATTCTAGAATCAAGCCCAAAATCCATATCAAATATTCGCCATCAAGAATCAAATGAAAAATCCTAACACGAAATGGTGCAATTCACCTCGAACTTGTGTACTCAAACTTGGATCAATTTAATTATGCAAATAAAACAGCATACGTACAACTTATGTATCTATTCCAACTTTTTAAATATATAGTTTCATAATGATGCTACTAAGTTAAACATGTAAACTAAATTTTATTCAAAATATTTTGAAGACCAAATTTTTTCAAATCTAAATTTCATATTAGAGATTTTTTTTTCTTCAAAATAGCCTTATTCATTTACTTAACAAAATAGTTTCAACTTATTTAAATCATATTACTACATACTTTATACTTTTCAAAATTTCTTAGCTTTGAAAAGTTAACCTTGATTGGAAGTGCTCGAACCTTCAAAATAGTCGAAGAAATCATATTTCAATCCAAGAGTTAGGAATCACAATTTAAATCAATAAATCAATTCCAAAAATAGGATTATAACAAATCAAATCCAAAACTCAAGGACTGAACACTGGCTCATTTAAAATTGTTCAAATATATATACATATATCTTTCGAATATCACCTCACACTTCGGAATTTGAAATCAAAAATTAGTTTCACAAATCAATCGCATAGCAAAGCTACCGAAGTGGCCTCTCCCCCACTCTGAAACTCGAAAATCAATGTCGATGATGCATGCATTCATCGCCGAAATTATTTTCCAACGACATAAGTGGGTTCTGGACTTCAATTTCTCAAACTTCTTTTGAAATTTCTTCGAAATCATTTGAAATTCATTAAAATCATTTGAAACATTTCTTATTCGGAAAATACTTTCAAATCGTATTAATATATATTCTAAAATCTTAAACCAATTTCAAAATGCCGGAGTTCAATCACTCAAATTCACATTCAAAACCTTCAGTTACAAATCATCTTATATGAAACCCTTTCTTATATAAATTACAAAATTTTCTAATCCTTTCAAAACTTCAAATTCTCATTTAAAAGGTATATAGATCCTTATAGAAAACATTTCACCTTTATATATAAAATATGGTCATCCTTATCAAAATAAAAACTTTGATTAATACACAATTTTCAAAAGACAATCAACCACAAATTTTTCAAGGGATGATTCAAGGATGGATTTCAAAGCAAAACAGAGATTCAAATTTAGAGGGACTTTAATCAAATAGAATTCTGATTCAAAGATAAGCTCGAACGAAGATGAGAATATTAAATTACCAAATAGAAGATGGATAAGCTCATATAAATCGCGGGCGACCTTAATAGGGTCAACCGTGACTTCAGGAATAATCGATGCGAAAATCTAAGGCAAATCGACCTTTGATCGCCAGAGATAGAATCCAGGTATAGCAGAAGATAGAAAACATCGTAAACCGAGGATACATAAATCTCCGATGAATCAATGCCAATTATAAGGGAGTTTCACCCTTTTATAAATCATTCAAAGATTGGCGGAATCGCCACCCAATCAAGGTCATTCAAAGTGGAGTTATGAAATGCTCAAAAATCAAAAGAATACAATTAGGGGAGACAGGAATGGATTTCAGAACAAGTGGGAGCATTCCAAAATTCAAAGGAATCCTAACCAAGCTAGAAGTTCAGAATTTTTAAGGAAATCCTAATCAAAGAAATTACTACCAAGGTGGATATGAAAGGGACAAAGTCCAGAAAATTTTCTTTCAAAACAAGAAAATTTTATGTCAAAATAATCTTTAAAAATCCTTTAAAAATCATTTGAAAATCATTTAATACTTCGAAAATACGTTCTCTCACAAGGGAATTATTCTGAGATTGATTTCACTCAATCTAGGGTATTTCTACCATATCTCTAATGAGTTTTTTTTGCTCCGCAGGCTAAGGTTTGCCTAAAACCAAAGCTCTGATACCAACTGTAACGACCCACTATTTTGGACCATTCAAATCGACAATAATCCACACATGTCCGACTTGAATAATACAAAATAACAGATTGTAATAAAATTTGGAGCAAATAAAATCAAATACAGAATCACAGAGATAGAAATATCAGAATAACTCGCAGCGGAAATTAAAATACCATAGTAGTTCATGAAGCGACAATAACAAACTCTCAAAACAAAATACATAATATCAGTCTGAAAACATATACAATAGAAATCTCAAATACATAGAAGTTTATAATACCAGAGCTGAAATAGAACAACTGAAACTGAAATGGATAGATAACTAGATAAGCAGAATCTCCAACGATTCCTAGCTCCAGAAAGAGATCCAAAGCTAAGCTGTAAATACTCAGGCTGACCCGAGCATAAAGCAAAATACAAAACACTCGAGTCAGGACAATATATACTTATATAATGTAAACCAACTCAAGTGAACTATAGTAGTAATGCACAATAACTTAAAGGATGCTTGGGATCGCCCATCCTCTAAGGATCAGTTAAACCATAAATTTAATTACATCCCATGGTTAAAATTTCAAAATAGTAATTTATATTTTTGAAATCAAATATCATTTCAAAAATTCAAAGATCCATTTCAAATATCACAATATCATACCCTTTCCAAACTACATTCATTTTATTTAAAATACCATTTCAACACACATTTCAAAATAGTTTATATTTCAACAAATTACTTCATTTTAAATCATAAAATGAAGTTAATATATTTAATAATTAAATTATTAAATTTTCAAAATTTAAATCTTTCAAAGTTCATTTATTCACTTAAACTTATCAAAATAATGAAAATTCACCTTTCGCAGCATTTGGAAAATGCTACAGAAAGTTACCTTCAAAACAGTTCAATTTTACAAAAGACAGCATTAAAAATGCTGTAATAGGGTTACATTAGTTCAATTAAAACCTTAGTTAAATTCCACCATTATAGTACTTACAAAGTACTATAATACCCCTTTATTAATATTTAGCCATTTGGTTCATTTATATCAACTACAACATTTACAATTGCTGTAGTATCCTTTACCATAGAAATAATAGCATTTTAGAAATGCAGTTAATTAAAATTCAGGGTTTTTAATACAGTTTCACAAACAATTATATTTTAATATAAATCATTTTTAATTTATAAAATCATAATTTCTCACTTTTAAAACAATCATTTAAATACCCGTATATTCATGATTTTATAAAGTTAAATTTCTATTCAAAAGTCAATATTTAATAATAATTCACATATTAAATTCACACATTAAATTTCAATTCTTTATTATTAAATTTTAACTTAACACTTAAGTTTAAATCTCCCATATAACTTATTTTCATTTCATTTACTTGCCTTCAAAAATTCACTTTTAAACAAAATTCATAAATTCCAATTTATGTTATATTTCAAATTTTAACTTAAACATTTATTCATTCAACATTTTAACTTATTCAAAAATCATTAATATATTATAAAATCATCTTAAATCCATTTAAATTCAAGATATCCTAAATTTATCATATTTCCTATTAAATTTAAATTCCATTTCATCACCAAATTAGGATTTCCAAAAATACTTACATTTCAAATTTCTAACTTTACCAGTTATTTATTTCACTTATAAATTCTCAGAAAATCAATAATACTTTACAAAAATCATTTTTAATTAAGTTTAAATCAAAATATTATAATATTTATATTTCTAAAATATTTTAGAAATTTTAGAAAAACATATTTTAACCACGGGTCTGTATATCATTTACTAGCCTAGGTAAAGTAATACGGATACTACAACATTTCAATCTAAAATTTACAACTAAAAAATCCGAGTTTGATCATTTCAAACCCGCAATCCCAAGTAAGAATGAAATGAAAACCGCTCAGGCCTATCATTTCAGCCTATAACGATTTTCTCCTATTCTAAAGTCTGTTCGGGTATGTATCATTTCAACCCATAGTGATCCTAGTCTACAGGGAACTTGCAATGGTGATAACAGATATAAATAACAAAATAGCATGAAATAACAGTGACATATGATATAACAAGTGTAATAACAGTATGAATATCATGTGATAATAATATAGCAGTTATAACAGGATGATATAAGTTACAGATTCAAGTGATGTCAGTTTATCAACTATATAAGTACATATTAGTCTGGTGAGATTTACTCACTTGTTAAAAGCTGGAGATTGACACCAAAGCACACGATACTGACACAACGAAGGCACGAAAACACTACCACGATTTGAGAGTGGGGAGCCAAAGCTATATGACTTGATAACAACACAAAACAAGACAAGTATAAATATTATTTCAATACAAATTATCAAAAGAAACAATTTAGAAATGAATGCGAATATGAATCAAATGCTTTTACCATTGCCTCAACCATCATGTGCTCAGCCAAAGGGTGGATATGGTCAGGTTTTGAGCATGGTTTGGATCAGGTATGGCCTGGAAAAGGTGCGGCTACAAGGTGATGAAGGTGAGTGGAAGTTACAAGGTGTTGAAGGCAATGGAATACCAAAGGGTTTCAAGGCAAAATGTGGCTTTTGTTGCACCATAGGGTTCGGCCCCTTGCTGATGTGGCTCGACCATGGTATGTGGTGGTCAAATGGTGGCTGGAGTGTGGGCCAGAGGTGGTGGAAGGTCAGGTTGTGGTGGCTGAAGGTGGTGGCCGTGGTTGAACATGAATGTGATGGTGCAAATGGTGATTGGCTAGCATTGTTTCAAGATGTTTTACAATAGTTTTTTGTGGGGTTTTGGTCCATGGAAGGCCACAACCTGATCATGGCAGAGGGGGAGGAGGTTGAAGAGGCTGAGGAAGGTGGTGGAACAGGTCGGAGAGGGTGGTGGTGGAGTGTGGCCGAACAAATGCAAGATGAAGGCAAAGCAAAGTCACTTGAAAATCAATGGAAGAGGTGGAAAAAAATGGGAAGGAAGACATTACCCAAAGTTTTCTTTCAGATCTGAAAGTATGGATGAGAAGGTGTTAGAATACGTGAAAAATGAGGAAATGCAGCTGTGAAAAGAAATGAAAAGCACGGCCAAAACAATAAAGGAAGTAGGTTGAGAAAATGAAAAGTCGGAGATGAAAGGACTTGGAATATAAAGATTTTAAAACTTTTCAAATTTCCACTCATTTTATATTTAATTTTAAATAACTGAAATATATATATAAATTCAGATAAAATACGAAAATTTAGTAAATAAACAAAAATAAATAAATAAATTTTAATTATATATAATTAAATCAAGAAAATAGCAAAGAAAATGTAAACTAGGCTAGAAAATTTGAAAATAAATGCAATGAACTTTGGAAAAATTTTATGTACTTGAAAAATATTTATAAATAAAGATAAGAACACCAAATAAAAATGCATTCACAAAAATAAATAAATAAATTTTAATTAAACAAAATTTAAATGAAGAAAATAGCAGAAAAATGGACACTAGGCTTTAAACTAGAAAATAAATGCAATAAATTTTGGAAAATTTTTATTATCACTTTAAAAATATTAGAAGACAAAAATATACATAAAGTAACATATTAACACATATTAAAATAAAATATGACAAAGAAAATATAATTTATATAATTTAAAATAGACAAAATTGTTAAATAAATCAAATTGCACACAATATTGAAATATACATAACTTTCACAATTTAATTCCGTTTCCAACGAAATGAAAAGCAGTATTCATGTTATTGTATCTATTTTTATAATAGAAGATAAAATTTAAGATTTTAAATAATTAAAATTTGAAGTTTAAAAGCCAAAGATTGAACAGTTTGAACAGAAATTCACTTTTCAGTAAAATAACCAATTTATACTAGTTTGAAATTATAGTTCACATAATAATTAACATTTATTTTTAAAAATGAAATGTTTGAAATCAAACAAGTTTAAAATAGTTTCAAATAAAATAAAGTCAAATTTTAAAATATAGGCCAAAATCTAGGGTTGTTACATTTATCGGAGTTATATATATATATACAACATATTAAAATATAATGCAGCAGAACAACTTGATGCAGGGAAATAATAATAGTAATAATATATCATATCTTCGTCTTTGTCCTCCAGAAAATGATCTTCAATGCGTTGAAATACTCAAGGCTGACCCGAGCGTAATGAAAAGACAAAACACTCAAGTCAGGACTAAAATATCCTTATGACAGTCAAATCGATATCACATAACATGAGTGTAATAGCGTCAGAGATGCTTATGTGATTTCACATCTCCTATCCAGTGTATAACGTGCGTTCCATAACTCAAGAGATGTTACGGGATTTTTCATCTCTTAAGGATCCATCAAAATATTATATATAGTAGAATACGCTATATACATAATGTCTAATCTGTAAAACAAATATTTTTCTTAGCGTTAAGGCTTTACATTAATCCTCCTTAATGCATTTTAAGCATTGTCGTACAGTTTGCATATAACGCCCCAGTAGCACGTCGGGGAATAGGGATGCGTCGTGATACGACAACACCAAACCAAAATCGTAGTGGTCTCGTATAGGGATAAAAAGTATGACAAGGCATGTGAGGCGATGTCCAAGTTAGGATACTACCAGTTCGGGTCGTAGGACTGGTAGTAACGCATTGTAGTCACGACCACCCAACGCGTACATCCATCCCATATCAAGTCAAGAGGAGGCTATCCCAAATCAAGGTGCACCAATCAAAACCAACAACAAGAGGAATAATAATGTAACGACCTAGAATTTTAGTGATTTGGAATTGGAATATTTAACTAATTTTAAATATTGAAAAATTAATTTTATAGATTAAATAACTTAAATTCCAAATATAGCGATTTATTGGCTAGGTAATTGTTGAAATTTAATATTATAATTAGGTTCAAAAAACTATCTTCTGCATACGATCGAATTAGATCCCGAAACTTGTTCCATTGCGTCCAAAATAGGAGTATACCATTAGGAACACCAGGCGGCACGCCTCGATTGGAGTCCGTAATTAAATATCTAGATATTTTGAATTTTAAATAATATATTTTCATTGATTTGGCCACAGCCGTTTTCCATTTATTATCAGCCCACACTCTCGTCCTTTTCCCATCATTTCTTTCCTATTTATATTCACGATTGGCTGAAGAAAGATTCAGTCCTTTTTAAAATTTCAAATGCTTAATCCTAAGGTCCATATTCATTGAAGCCACTACAAGCGATTTCGTGCATCAGCTTTAACTAGAAACTTGTAGGCGACATCGAGACAAACCTAATCAATGGTGAATTTCAGCTAGTTTGTCGCGAGGTGGCTAGGAAACCTCTCCGTTTGTGGCAAGGTGGTTTTCGGTTTTTAAGGATTTTTGGCGAATGGGTGCTTCATTTGGTGATGGGCCCTGAAGGAAAAGTGTAGTAGGCATCGAAGGCTACTTGCTGGTGGATTTTGGTGATGCAACATGGCTCGCGGTGGCGGCAATGTGGAGTTGAACATAAAACGTCTATTTGTGTTTTCGTGGTGGTGGCGGCGTCGTTTAGGCCGAGGGTGGCAGTAGATTGAAGCTTGAGGATGGGGCTTCTGATGATCGAAACGCGGTGGGGCTAGGATGGATTAGGTGGCGGCGGGAAGCTTTTGAATGGAGCGACAAATTATGGAGGCTGCGTTCGAATATTTGGGGAAGAAAGGTTAAATATAATTGATTATTAAAGTAATTAGTGGGATTTAATTTTATTTAATTATCATTAACTTATAAATTTAATGACTTGTCCATACGAGGTCCGACCGAGATGAAACTTTTTGCATTGAGCTGGTAGCGAAGGAAGCTTCGCAATGGAACTGGTTTAGATGAATTTGAAGACTGTTTAAATTTGGGCTAAAATTGGACGTCGTCCGGTTTTAGTTCCAAATCGGAACACTGCGGCGACAATAGAAAATTTCGGTGAGTTAATCTCACCTTTTTGGATAACTAGTTTGGTTTATAGTTGATAAAAATTTGCTAAATGATTGTATGGATGAATACTATATTTATTATCTGTTGGATGTTATATTATATATATGTGTGTGTGTATATATATTAGTAGTTGGATTGAATATTCCAACCGATTGGAGCGGATGAGACACTATGCGCCCCGCATAATAGCGGATGACCCTTTTTATTTCGATATCTCGCCTCGAAGCGGTGATTATATTTTTGTGATTATATAATATCAGTGGTTGTAGGGAAACAAGATGGAGGGATCCAACTGGATTCCTCAAAAATGTTTATTTTAATTTCATATATAGTGATATATGATATGGGTGAATAATCTGATATAGATCATGTTGTGATTTGAATTATTGGATGTTATAGTAGCACTGGCCTTAATTTTGGTATTATAAATACCATAGATAATATTTTTGAATTTTAAAAAGGAAATTAAAAAGTTATTTTGGAATTGATATTTTTATATTGAATTTTGGAAATATCAAAAAGGGAATTGATTTGGATAAAATAAATAAATTGATTTTGGATATTTATTTAGCTAGTTCGTACAATGGTTTCAATAGAGAATTTAAAATTTAGGATTTTAAAACAATGGATTTTTTTAAATGAGATTCTTAAAATACGAAATGCATGTTGAAATTGAAATTTGAATAGTTTTGGAATATAATTTTGGATTATTTAAGAAATAGATTTATAAATGGAATTTTAATTAGAAATCGATTTATAAATGGATTTTAGTAATATGAACCTGTTATAAAGCTGGAAACGAGTTTATGAAATTTATAAACGATGTTTATAAATAAAGTGGAATGATTATCATTTGATAAATTGGAAATATGAATTCACAGTGTGAATTTAAAATGAGATATGGAAATCGACTTAGAAAGAAATAGTAAATTCTATTTTGGAATTTGGAAATAGTTATGGAATTGGAAATGTGAATCGATTTGTGATAAATCGAGAGAGATTTATAAGTATAAAATGGGTATGTTAAATTTCAAATGGTTTTTCACAAGAAGTTAAGGTTTGTTTTAGAAAACGGTTTTTATTTATTAAACTATGTAGTTTTAAAGACTATTAATTGGATTAAAATATTTCAGGAAGCTAGTTATTTAAATATTTAAATTGGTTGAAATGAATTCTAAGTTTTATAAACATGTTTTGTAAATCGATTAGAAATTTTATAAATGAATTGAAATTAGTTATTGACGTTTATTTTAAAAGTGCTTTGATATTTTAAATAATTATTTAACTAAGTTTTTAAATTTATTATTTTAAATATATATAATTTAAAAGTAAGTGATTGCAATTTATTTATAAATGCTCTCGAGGTTTGTGAACCGGGTTTTATTTAATGGATGTGAATTTATAAGAGGAAATCTTATAATGGATTTCAGAAACTTAAGAAAATTTGAGAAAAGGAAATTTCCAAATTGTTTAAATACCGGAACTTCCAAAATGAATCTGAATTCATTAAAGGAGATATAAATTGTTAGTTGGATTATTAATAAGTATAATCGATAATTTTTGGAAATTGTAAAGGGAATTAATAAAAATTCCGAAGATTTATGAGTTAAGTACGGAATATTTCCAAAGTATGGATATTAGGAATGATCTTAGGAAATAGACTTATAATATTTTCCTAAGTATTGGAATTAAAGGTTTTGGAGACATTTTAGCAACGAAATGATTTATATATAAAGATTTTTTAAGTAATGAATTATAAGCTGGATTTAGAAATAATTCTAAGTGTTGATATGGATTGGAATATCCTTTTATAGATTTAAGTATTTGAAATCGTTTTCAAATATTGAAATACTTGAAGAGATTTGAATATATATCTTTGTAAAGATATTTTGAAATAAATGTTTTGAAAGAGTTATAATATAGGCCTAGTGATTGCTTATGTGTGTAATTTGATAGTTAAATAACCGGCTATCAAATCTGGCCAATTTCGTTGATCGTTTCGAAGACACCGGGATCGAATTTGATTATCCATAAACCACTTCAATCCGATTTGAGCGTTGCGAATTGTGATATTGTGAAGATAATAAAGAGGGTGATTTTGGAGTTTTGGTTTGTTCAGACCTAGAACAACTTGTATGGATGAATGCTATCAGCAGATTGTCGTTGGAGGGCAATGAGCATTCTAAGTGTAAATTTCTTGAAAGGTAATCATAGCCTCAAGTCTCATCAACCGGGAATGACTGAAAATCCAGGGAGATGTATAAAGGCTAAGTGGGTCGCACCCATTAGGGTATGTTGTCACCTTTCTAGATACTCTACATCTACATATTTATGGATTAGTTGTGCATGAGATCTCAAAAGGGTTGCAAAGCAACCCGGGTGATGACATATTCGGTACTATCCAGTAAGGGGTAGGCCAGTCTTGTGTTGGCAGGGATCGATAGGTTCGATCTCGGTACATTTTCTAGATGTGTATCGTAATAGGTGGTACCCCAATGCCTAGTCATTGTATGGAATCCATTCTCCAATAAGCGCCGTACGGTTTTTATTATGCCCAACTATGTTGATATGTGAGATGCAAGCATTTCAGCTATTTTAATAAGTATTTGTACTTAGACACTATTATAATATCATAGGATTTGTATATAAAAGTGGTTTGGTTATCGTAAGGTAAAAACCCGTCGTATTTATGTGTGACGTGGTCTTACGAGATACCTTTGATTTTCAAAGATTTTCTTATAACTTTAAATCCAGTTGGGTGTTTTTTTCTCACGCTGCTTTTCCAGACCGACTCGAGTGTTATTTTATTATAATGCTCGGGTCAGACCAAGTATATTACATATTAGTTCTAGATGCTTGAAGCTTCAAGAGACTAGTTGGAGGCCCGGAGACGTATTCACGTAGATGGTTATATTTTCTTCCATATTCATTGTTGTGTTATCAGCAGTTGTGAGGACAGGCTGTTATAACTGTCCAGGCTGAAATAAGTTAGTATACTCTGAATGATGGTTGTATATACACATATTATAGTTTTGCTTTTGTGTAAAGGTTTCTTGTATATTATAGATTATTCGTTCCACTATGAGATTTTGTGTTGTTTAGTTTTCTCCTTATCTTCTTTCTTCTTCACCTCCCCTAACAATCTGCCTTTTTGTTCAATTTGAGTTAACATGTGTGGTTTATTGTCAGCTTAGACTATACAGAAAAGTGGGTCATTACTACGTGGTATCAAAGCTGAAGGTTAAGAGAGAACCTTGGCTATGCTGGGGTACTCGTTAGAGATAGGGCCAGTTGCACCCTAGAATGAGTTTGAGTGTATATATATGAGCACGTATTTGTTAATGATATAAAAATTGTTTTATATTGTGTTGGTTGATCTATTGAGTAGCTTATGGATTTTGGTCAATACGAGTAATTAACGTTATTGATAGGAATCTCTAAACACTCGAGTAGAGCAATTCGACATGGTATTGTTTTGAAATTGGGCAAATGAAATAATTTACCTTGATTATATTTTATATATAAAGGAATAATTTTTCAGAAATTATTATGGTATATATGGTGTGCTTGGTTGTTAGAGAATGATAATATTTGATTATTATCATTTGTTGACTATTGTTTGTGATCGAATAAAGGTTGATATGATAATACAAGTAAGAATAACAATTAAGGAAGGATTTCATATAACCAAAGTGAGATTATATAAATATATGACTTATAAATGTGATTTATAAATTAAAAGGAAATTGAAAAGTATATTTTAAATATGATTTATAAAAAGGATTTAAAAGCTGGGAATTTAATTTCCGTTGGTTTTGGAAATGTTTTTCAAAGTTTTGGGAAAATAAGAAAAATATTTTTGAATAGAAATATTTTTAAAAGGGTTTAAAAGGAAATAAAAGCATTGAACTCACTTTGGTCATTGGGAAATAATTTCGGTGATGACTGCAACATCATTGACATTCATTTTCGAGTTTCCAAAGGAGGAATTGCTACCATTAGAGTTTTGTTTGGTAAAACTGGTTTTGGTTTTAAAATTCAAAGGGGTAATTTGATATACCAAGGGATTGTGGTTGTGTGTGTGTATAATTGATTTCAAAAATGATTTGAAATATTTAAGAATAAGGTGTTTAAACTCTGGGATTTTCATTTAGATGTTTTATTGGGAGTATGAGAAAATAAGTTAATAACTTATAAATTTTAGGAATTTGTAAGTGAAACAAAGCTTTTAAATTGTTGCATGTGAATGTTAAGGAAAGTTAATTTGGAATTGAACTTAAGTATAAGAATCATGGAAAGAAACTTAGCCTAAGTTAGGTTAAATAAAATAATGGTTGGAAATGAATTAAGGAATGAACTAATTGAATAATTTAGCGAGTTGAATTTGATTTGGAATATGGTTGATATTTAAACAAATGGATTGAGTCAAATGGAATTGAAATTGGATTTGAGTTAAAATGGATATAAACTTAAGTTGTATAAAATGTTTTAAAATAAACTTAATTAAACAAATTCTATGGAATGATGTTTAAGTGATAATAATATTATGGAATATACTATGTAAAGAAGTGAATATACTGAGTAAATAAGGGATATGAATAATGGATTGAGAATAATTGATTGTAAATGAAATGAATGTGAATAAGAGAAATTGGGATAGCTAAGAATCAATCGAAATAAATATGTAAGTTGTACATATATTATTTTATTCGCATAACGGTTTGATCCAGATTCGAGCATAGAATTTCGGGATAATTTATATCGATCCGAGTTAGGATTTTTTTTCACTCGATGCTCGACGATGAACACTGGATATGGATTTTTGATTTGATTATGGGATTCTCTATTATAGTATATGGCTATGCAAGGAGAATGATAGTTTTTAATCAAGAAACTAGACCTGAGTCCGCACTAGAGTGGTCGTGTGAACGATACTAGTTCGGAAGTGAAATTGTGTGATCGAGCAAGCGATCAGATCGAAATGTGTATACGAATGATATAGGTACATCATACGGGCTTAAGTAAAACAAATGTTGAAAATGGAAAAATGCAGAATAATATAATTTGAATTATTTAATTGGATATCATTGGTAAATAAGATGCAGGTATATAAAAGCAAGATCTAATTTGATGCCTTCGATTTCAAAAGAAAATTTGGTCGCCCAACAAAAAGGTACATATATATATTGTTGATTGATTTGATGGTTTTATGATTGGGCCACGTGGCTTTTATTTCCTTGTTGGTTTGGGACCATAGTGGTGATTTGTAATTGTTTTAATCTAGCCGCGCAAAGGAGACGCTGGCGAAATTTTCTGAAAATCTAAAAAGTTAGAAATTTTGAAGAAATTTGTGATAACTAAAATCTGATTTTGAATTATAACTTGAAATGGTTGAATGAATAGTATCACTTGGGATCTATGAATGATTTGGAAACTTAGTAAAAGTAATAACAAGGTTTCAACAAATTGATTTTGGAAAGTTAAGGACCTAAATGGATTTGGGAAGTTATTTCAACTAATTTGTTTTAGAAAAGAAATGGGTTCGGGCATTTTCCCTATCTTGGCAATTTCGACGACGAAATTCTTTTACGGGAGGAAGAATGTAACGACCCAGAATTTTAGTGATTTGAAATTGGAATATTTAATTAATTTTAAATATTGAAAAGTTAATTTTATAGATTAAATAATTTAAATTCCAAATATAGCGATTTATTGGATAGTTAATTGTTGAAATTTAATATTATAATTGGGTTCAAAAAGCTTTCTTCTACATACAATCGAATTAGGTCTTGAAACTTGTTCCATTGCTTTCGAAATAGGGGTATAACATTAGGAACGCCAGGCGGCACACCTCGATTGGAGTCCATAATTAAATATCTAGATATTTTGAATTTTAAATAATATATTTTCATTGATTTGACCACAGCCATTTTCCATTTCTTATCAGCCCACACTCTCATCCTTTTCCCA
Organism: Allium fistulosum; assembly: GCA_030737815.1. Classification (NCBI taxonomy): domain Eukaryota; kingdom Viridiplantae; phylum Streptophyta; class Magnoliopsida; order Asparagales; family Amaryllidaceae; genus Allium; species Allium fistulosum. The sequence continues at coordinate 644,557,458 of CM060901.1, forward strand.
TCATTCCTTTCCTATTTATATTCACGATTTGCTGAAGAAAGATTCGTTCCTTATAAAAATTTCAAATGCTTCATCCTAAGGTCCATATTCATCGAAGCCACTACAAGCAATTTTGTGCATCGGCTTCAACTAGAAACTTATAGGCGATGTCGAGACAAACCTAATCAACGTTGGATTTCAGTTAGTTCGTCGCGAGGTGGCCAGAAATCCTCTCCATTCATGGCAAGGTGGTTTTCGGTTTTTGAGGATTTTTGGCGAATGGGTGGCTCGTTTGGTGATGGGCTCTGAAGGAAAAGTGTAGTGGGCATCAAAGGCTACCTGCTAGTGGATCTTGGTGGCGCAACATGGCTCAAGGCGACGATAATGTGGAGTTGAACGGAAAATTTCTATTTTTGTTTTCGTGGTGGCGGCGGGGTCATTTAGGCCGAGGGTGGCGGCGGATTGAAGCTTGAGAGTGGGGCTTCTCATGATCGAAACGCGGTGGGGCCAGGATGGGTTAGGCGGCGGTGGGAAGATTTTGAATGGAGTGGCAAATTGTGGAGGCTGCGTTTGAATATTTGGGAAAGAAAGGTTAGATATAATTACGTTGATTATTAAAGTAATTAGTGGGATTTAATTTTATTTAATTATCGTAACCTTATAAATTTAATAACTTGTCCATACGAGGTCCGATCGAGATGAAGTGTTTTGCGTTGCGCTCATAGCAACAGAAGCTTCGCAATGGAACTGGTTTGGATGAATTTGGAGACCATTGAAATTTGGGCTAAAATCGGACATCGGTCGGTTTTAGTTCCAAATCGGAACGCTGCGGCGACAATAGAAAATTTCGGTGAGTTAATCTCACCTTTTTGGATAACTAGTTTGGTTTATAGTTGATAAAAATTTGTTGAATGATTGTTTGGATGAATTACTATATTTAATATCCGTTGGATGTTATATTATATATATTAGTATATATATTAGTAGTTGGATTGAATATTCCCGCTGATTGGAGCGGATGAGACACTATGCGCCCCGCATAATAGCGGATGACCCTTTTTATTTCGATATCTCGCCTCGAAGCGGTGATTATATTTTTGTGATTATATAACATTTGTGGTTGTAGGGAAACAAGTTGGAGGGATCCAACTGGATTCCTCAAAAACTTTGATTTTAATTTCATATATAGTGATATATGATGTGGGTGAATAATCTGATATAGATTATGTTGTGATTTGAATTATTGGATGCTATAGTAGCACTGGCCTTAATTTTGGTATTATAAATACCATAGATAATATTTTTGAATTTTAAAAAGGAAATTAAAAGGCGATTTTGGAATTTATATTTTATATTGAATTTTGGAAATAACAAAAAGGGAATTGATTTGGATAAAATAAATAAATAAATTGATTTTGGATATTTATTTAGCTATTTCGTACAATGGTTTCAATAGAGAATTTAAAATTTAGGATTTTAAAACAATGGATTTTTTTAAATGAGATTCTTAAAATACGAAATGGAAATCGAAATCGAAATTTGAATAGTTTTGGAATATAGTTTTGGATTATTTAAGAAAATAGATTTATAAATGGAATTTTAATTAGAAATCGATTTATAAATGGATTTTAGTAATATGAACCTATTATAAATCTAGAAATGAGTTTATGAAATTTATAAACGATGTTTATAAATAAAGTGGAATGATTATCATTTGATAAATTGGAAATATAAATTCACAGCGTGAATTTAAAATGAGATATGGAAATCGGCTTAGAAAGAAATAGTAAATTCTATTTTGGAATTTGGGAATAGTTATTGAATTAGAAGTGTGAATCAATTTGTGATAAATCGAGAGATTTATAAGTATAAAATGGGTATGTTGAATTTTAAATGGTTTTTCACAAGAAGTTAATGTTTGTTTTAGAAAAGAATTTTTATTTATTAAACTATGTAGTTTTAAAAACTATTAATAATTAAATTAAAATATTTCAGGAAGCTAGTTATTTAAATATTTAAATTGGTTGATATGAATTCTAAGTTTTATAAACAAGTTTTGTAAATCGATTAGAAATTTTATAAATGAATTGAAATTAGTTATTGACGTTTATTTTAAAAGTGCTTTGATATTTTAAATAGTTATTTAACTATGTTTTAAAATTTATTAATTTAAATATATATAGTTTTAAAGTAAGTGTACCGTGATAGGTGGTACCCCAGTGCCTAGTCATTGTATGGAATCCATTCTCCAATAAACGCCGTACGGTTTTTATTGTGCCCAACTATGTTGAAATGTGAGATGCAAGCATTTCAGCTATTTTAATAAGTATTTGTACTTAGACACTATTATAATATCATAGGATTTGTAGATAAAAGTGGTTTGGTTATCGTAATTAGTGTAATGACCGGGAGATTTTCGACCCTCGAAAATCGACACTAATACGTTCGCTATATAGAGTGCCGAGCAATCGAGTGCCGGAAATACCAGGTTGTTAGGGTTTAAGAAGAAAGAGATAGAAGAAGAGAAAGAAATAACAGCACAGAATCTCACAATCGCAGCGGAACAAAATATAATATACAATAACATCATTTTATACAAAGAAAAGCTGTAATTGCTAATATGCATACAAGTTATTAGAGCACAATCATCAACAAATAAATCTGGACATTTATAATAACTTTGTCCCTAAATGCTAAAATACAGTCCACAATACAGCGGAATATAGTCAAATACGTGCAATACGTCTTTGCCATCTAGCTCGCCTCCTGAGCTCCAAAAAGTCGTAACCTTAAATTCTGTAATACTCGGTCTGACCCGAGCATTACGATAAAGTAAGACCCGAGTCAGGCTGGAAACCAGCGTGAGTAAAACACACTTAATTTGAAATACTTAAGTCATAAAATCTTTTGAAACCAAGGTAACTCGTACAAATCGACGAGTTTTTATCTGATTATAACTAAGACTGTTTTGCAGAAATCCATTGATTTTATAATAATGTCTTGATACAATACTTATTTAAAATGGCCAAATTTATTAAATTTATTCAATTCCAGCCTATTTGACTCTTTAGTCAAAGTTGTAGAGGTTCGTAGTTATTATCAAATCGAAGTGATTCCGGATATCACTGATATCTGATCCCGGTCTCTTCGAATCCAAGCAATAAATTTTAAAAGGGTAAATTGTTTTAAAATAACAATTTATATTTAGGTGACAATATTCACATATGGAAATTTATTATAGATATCTATTTCCAATAAAACGTCTCAACGTTTTTAGTCATTCAATTCATTTGGTTACTTAGTATCATAGGCACAGAATAATTTGAAATAAATACTCAAGAGAAATCAAGTCAAAACACATATCCTAACTATTTTAACGATTTATAGTCTATATTAACCAATCACAAACCATTATCTATTTAATTTTAAAAAAACAAAATTAGTTATCTTTCAAATCCTGCTTACTTATAATTAATTTTAATTACAAAAACAGTTTATTCTTAATTTAAATAGTTTAAAAATTTATTACCAACTATCTTATATAAATTAACTTGGGATTTAATCAATTTAAAGTTTAATTTGTTTATTTACTTTAATTATTTAAAAATTAAATTAATTCCAAATTGATAACTTAACCAAGTGGATTAGGAAAAAAAGGTTTAGGTGATAGAATGATTACAAGTTCCTATATTGTTTTTACACTTAAGAAGATAAGTGTTTAAAGGTTAATAGGTTTTAATATGAAATCACTTGGAACTATTTTTTTATATTTTAAACAAAGATCGGCCCATCGGCCCAAACCAGCAACAAAAGAAAACTCCTCTTCTCCTTCTCTTTATTTCTTCACTGCTCTTCCTTCTTCCTCTATTCTATTCTTCTTTTTCTTCTACCTGCACGTATCCCTTACCGTGCACGTGCACACTCCAGCGATGACTCGTCGTCCACCTCTGACCATTCCCCCACGTCACCTCCGACCTCCTAATCCACTGGCCACCTCAATTTTCCACGACCAACCCAAAATCAAAAAATTGCACTCAACCCCAAACAGGAAAACGACCCCAACTCCTTTACCCACCTCGTCCAGCCACCTCTGACCACCAGCGTCCTCTGAACTTCACCAGAAGCCTCACTGTAACGACCCGTAAATTTTGATTAATAGATTTGTTAGTCTAATTTAAATTTTGCAATTCAATTTAGGAAGAAAGAAAATTTTAGAAGTTATAACGAAGCAAATGTTAGAAATTTAAAGGTAGCGATTGAAATTAAGATTTACAAATTCAAAATGAAATGGCAATTAACTAAATTTATGAAATTTGTCATACTTGGTTATAAGTTTAATATAGGAAACAAACAGGAATATTGATTTAACTAATGAAATGTTATAATCAGAGGTAGTTGAATGAATTCAATATTATGTAAGATATTTTAGTAATTGGTTGGAAATATAAACATAAGAAAAATTGAAATGCTACTAATCTAATATAATAAAAAGGCAAGTAATGTAAATAAATGATCGTAAACTTTAGTAAATGAATTAATGTGCAAAATGAATTGAATTAAACATGAATAGCATGAATATTAATAAATAAAGTTATGTAATAATTAATAAATGATGGCATTAATGAATGAAATAAGGTTAGTTAGTAATAAGGGAATAATTAAAATAAACATTGAACCAATGAATAAAAAGGTCGTAAGAAGTAAAATGTAAAGTAAATGGATAGAATATAAGTGAATGGAATTAGCAGTATGGAAAAATGCCAACATTGATTGTAAGTAATAAGGGCCTATTTATGTGACTACGAGTAACGGTAATGTTTATTTAGGTTACCTATTTAATTTGTTTGTTAATTGGAATTTGAAATTGTAATAAATGCAAATAAATGTTACAGTTGTGTGGAATGTAATAAAATGGTTATGAGTGTTAGAATGGATATATTAAAGTAATGAATGGGAAAAACGAATCAATTAATATATGTATTTTTTTTCTTTAGTATGTTGCGTAAAATTTGGAAATCAAATTTGCAATTAAAGGAAATTATGTAGTACGTTATTTGGGAAAAAAACTTAAGGGTAGGATAACAACTATTTTAAACTACCTAATTAATTGGTCAATGAATTTATTGGGAAATAAGTTCAAATTATGTAAATGGAGAAATTAATACGGGAAGTATGTAAAGTAATAACTAAGAAAGTAATACGTATAGAGTGAATATAACATAAACTTAAGTGTAGTACAATCCAAATTTATGTAAATTTGTGAAGTTCTAATTGATTGAAATTGGTAGAATTGGAAATGGATTAAAGGTTATATACATTGATGTAATAATACGTAATGAATTGTAGATGACAGGATAAATTAGAATTACATGAAAGGAATTTAATTTAAATGTAATAAAGTGGATTCATTTGGGAAATTTTAATGTGCCTAGATATAGCCTTTGCTAATTAAAGTCAATAATTAATAAATTTAATGAAAGGCCAATTTATGAAAATGAATGGAAATCAGGATTTATTTATTTATTTAAAAGTTAGGTTAAATGATTGAGTTTATTGAAATAAGTAGAATTAAAAGTTAAATTTTTCGTTAATTGAAATGAAGATGGAATAAGAAAATATTAATGCAATAGTTTGAATCAAATGATAAATCCATCTATTTGACAATAATGAATGAATATAATTTTTGATTGATGTAATTAAATGGAAATTTATTTACATATTCTGAATTCAATAAATTTAGGTTAATACTGAAATCGATAAGATAATTAACTTTAAATTTACTTTTAATTTGTTTAAAACCATCGTAAATGATTGAGAAATTGAGAATAATAAGAATGGTCAATTTTAGAATTTAAATTGGAAATTTGATTTAATTAATCAATTATTAATTTGTTTAATTATTATAAAAATAGCCATTTTGGCCACTGACTCAGATTTCGACGAAACAAGTTTCATTGTATCCGAAACGGTGAATTATTGTAGGGTTTCAAGTTTCGTAACGATCGGATTTGTCATTTGATCATACGGACTCGAAACGCCTTGAAATAAATGCAATTGTAATCAATTGAAATCAATTTGAAATTTTTGATTTTAGTATAACTTCTTCATATGATGGAATTTGGACTTGAAACCTTTTCCATTGTGTTTAAAATATTTTAAAACATCTATTTTGATATATGGGTTGACCCAATTTCGTTTCGGAGTCGAAACGGGCTTTTGGGCCATTCATCGTTCAGTGCGTTTATAGATCGGGTCCATCTATCCTATTTTGACTTTGCCTATATATACCCAGTGATAAACCCTAGCAGCCTCTATTCCTCATTTCTATACGTACAGAAACTTTTGTACACCTCTTCTTCAATGGCAACAAACAACTCTAGATCCAAAATCCAATTTAATAAAAAAAAGAAAAAAAAATTGCAAACTTGCAGCACGAGTCGCGCTTCGGGTTTCAGGGGGAAAAACCCTGGAGCTACTTCGGGTAACGAAGAAAATGACTCGGGTATCCGGGTCGTTTTGGCAAAAACTCAGAGCAAGCACCGGGTATTTGAGGCGGCGGACCGGGTTGAACTCGAAGTCGACTCAGGACCAGAATTTTCCTATCTTCAAATTTTCATAACTTTTTCATACGAGCTCGGATTTGGACGCAGTTTGTTTTGCTGGGATCGTATCGAAATTTCGGACACTTTGACGCTGGTTTGGATGAATTTGGAGACTGTTCAAATTTTGGGTTTAAATTGGATTTGAATTCAATTTAAATTCAAAAGGTGAGTGTTTTAACCCACTCACAACTTCTAAGATTTCTTATGTTTGTTAAATTAAATTTTGATGTGATTTAAAATTTATCTATGATTGTTTGGGCATATATTTAATCATCATCTCAGTTAGATAGCATTTATTTAGATTAAATTGTTATTTAATTTTATTATTGCATATAATTTGACAGTTAAATTTATTTATTATTTCATATAAACTGCCAGTTAAACAGTTATTAATTTTTATTGAATATAAACTATTCGTTGATGCCTGTTATATTTTATATGCTTTATATTGATGTTTTGTTTAAATTGGATGATGATTGTAATAAATGGTTGTTTATTGATATTTGGATGAATGGATGCTATATTTTATATTGTATAAACTACAAGTTATTATGCATTTTCATTCCATTCGGGATTGCGGTTTGAAATGATATATAACCGTAAACTTTTATTTTAAAATTACGGATTGAAATGATAAATATCTGTATCACTTGACCATAGGATAGAAAATTATATACAGGCACCGTGGTCTATATATAAAATATTTTAAAGTGATTTTCTACGGGTTTTGGAAAATGAGGGTTTATATATATACTAATTTTGATATTATATAAATATTATTTTATATATGGTTAAATTCTAAAATTTAAGCTATGTATAACTTGATGATGTTTTAAGTTTGATTTACGAATATTTCAAGTTTGAGCTTTATTTAAGTGATCTTGAATTTATTAAATAAATATTTCTAAACTACATAATTGTAAATTGAATTAAGGTATATATAAGATTATCAGATTTGGTTGGGAATTTTGGAATATTTAAAGTCTTAAAATATATCAAAATTGAAATGTTTTATTGAAATTAAGGTATTATTGTTTTCAAAGTATTGGTTTTCGAAATTGTTATAACTTTGAAAGTAATATGGTTTGAAAAATGAATTTATTTGAAATGGAATTTAATTAAGAATTATCTGTGAATATATTGATTGGAAACCTACTGAAATTGAAATTTAGTACATGACTTCAAAAATGGGGTTTGGGTCTAAGATGATTCAAAAGAATATTTCAAGTTATCTAAGTTTAAGAAAGATTAGTGATTGGAAATTTGGTTTTATTTAAATAAGATATTATTGAATTGTTTTGGAAATGGAAATGATATATTATTGAATTGGGTTTTGAAATGGAAATAATACATTGATAATTTGGGTTTGAAATAGTAATTATATTTTGGTTTAAAGTATATACTATTTTGAAGTAAAGGATATGTTTTGAAAAAAAATATTTTGGTTTTAAGTATATACTATTTTAAATAAAGAATATGTTTTGAAAGGGCAAAGATTGTGTTTTAAAAGTATATATATTTTTAAATGACCACGGTGTTATAATAACGTTTGGTTGTTAAAGAGACCGGGATCGGTTATGGACATACTCTTTGTCGATACCGAAAACCACTTTGACAACTGTGTACGCGGTGGAGTTTCCAGAATGAAGTAGGATGGTGGCGACGATTCTAAGGTATATACGTGGACCCAACTCCCGTGAGTTGGCATAAGGTGGCTAAAACAGGAGCGATCGACGGGCCAAGGAGGTAGCACCTCTGATCGGACACACTTCTTCGATACCATTCTATTACTTGTGATTGATTTGGTGGCCACCCTTGATTTGGGAGTGTTGTTCGAGGTGGGCGGTAGTGGCTGCTATGCGTCACCACCAGTCCGGATGCGTAATTGGTATATCTACCCTGGCATTGCCTTGTGTGCTGTGTCACCTACCATATCGAACCCACTACGATTTTGGTTTAAAGATCCGACCGCGTTAAGGTTCACCATCCCCTTAACGCTATTTTCTATATGATTATACTTTACTGATTAAACACTACTGTATATAGCGAATATTATTACATAGTAGATAGTTTAACGGACCCTTAAGAGATGTGAATCCCGAACATTTCTTAAGTCACTGCACTCACGTTAGACACTGGATAGGAGATGTCAAACCCCGTAAACATCTCTGACGCCGTTTACACTCATATTTATTTCATTGATTTAACTTACATAAGATCTTTTAGTTCCGACTCGAGTGTTTTGTCTTTTCAATTCGCTCGGGTCAGCCTGAGCATTTCAGGATTTGAAGGCCCTATTTCTGAAGGACGAAGACGAAGATTTTATTATTACTATTTGTTATATATTCTACTACACCATTATATTCCGCTGCATAATTATCATTCTCTGGTATGTGTAACTCTAATATGTATTGTATAAGTATAATCAAATATTTTGTAAAACAGCTTCATGAACTGTTATTTGATTATTATATTTTATCGTTCCGCTGCAAGATTCTATTTTGTTTCTTTTATTTCTCTACTTTTTCTTATTTACCCCATAACAATCCACCCTTCTGTATGGTTTAAGTCGACATGTGTGTCTGCTTAAGCATACAAAAAGGTGGGGCGTTACACTCGCCACACTTCCCTCCTCCTTTTCCCCCTATACCGCAGCCACCTATCTCCTCCTTGACACCGTTGTTGACTCAGATATGACCATGACGAAACTCGGCCTACTAACCCTACATTGACCCCGACCGACCACCACACCACCTTGTAAAACGTCTCACCATTTTTCTCGAGTTTCCCCCTCCTCTGAGCCTCCTACTGACCAAATCCCGACTTCCACCAATGTCTGGTTCACCTTAATTTGGTCAAAGACCAAAAAACATTCATCTCCTTACCTCTCATTACATACTTGTGAAACCACCTTCAAAAATCCTCGTTTTCACTAACGATCATGTTCTTATATATAAAAGCACAAAATATGATGTTTGAATTCCCTACAATTTTGGGTTACCTACTATAAATCACCCTTTTCAACCTCTATGCTTCATAATATTAATTAGAACCAATTTTAAAATAAAGTACAATCGAAAACAAGCAACTTTTCTTTTAACATCATAACCTAAATCTAATTAGGTTGAGAGGTAGGAAATTTTGAAGCTAAGCCTAATTTAAAAAAAAAAATATACAGAGCAATGTTAAAAAGAAGATGATGAACAGGTCTGTGGTTTCTTTGGCTATAACACTTAGCATATATTTATATATAAGTGTATATATATGTTAGTCCATAGGATAGTGGTTTTGATGACAACAACTATAGAAGTGTTATAAAATATATATGTGCAGGAAATCTATATGCAGGTATCAACAAAAGAAGACTGTACAGTAAAGAAAACAAAATTGATGAAGACAAAGATCAAGAGTTCAAGATTGAAGACTCATGAGATTCAAGATATTCAAGAGTTCAAGACAAATAATATAGTTAGGTTAGATATTTTTTAAAACTCCTTGAAAGCACTATCATTCTTTTTTATCCAATTTACTCGTGGAATGGAATCCACTTCGTTCTTGTTAAAGGGATGGAACCCTAGTGAGATGGAACTCACGCAATATCTAGTGGAACGGATAGTAGCCCTATTTTGTTATCCACTAATTTTGATTCAAAATGATTTTCAAAATTATCTCTTGTTTTATAAAATGATTTTCAAATATTCCTTTTCAAAAGAAAAACCTTCGTTCATATTTCCAAAAATGTTTTAGCCTCAAAATTATATTTATCATTTTGTTATATTTTGATTTCAAAATTGTCCTTGATATTTTAGCCTCAAAATCTATTTTAATATTATATTTACTTTAGTTTATTTACTTTGATTTTAAATATATTTTAGTATATATACATATATACATTCATAAGTATTTCTACTTCTAAATACCTTCTACAAATACATAGAGTCCATTTGAATAAAGTTGCATATGTTTTAAATCATCATTTTCAAAGTAAAGCAAATCATCACTTTTTACTAGACCATGTCGACATCCTATTTACCTGTCATGTCGACATGCTTCCAGTTACAGCAAAGGTTGTTTTCAAAAGAAGTGTCTATTCGTTTAAACCTCTTCGAATGGACACATCCATTCATTCTCTATAAATAGAGACTGTTATGGACGTTTTCCAAATACTACTTTCTTTATTTTCTCTCCTCTTTACTCTCTTATCTTATTTTCTAATCATCCTATCCATATTTTGCCGAAATCTTAAGTGAATCAAACCAGAATATCTCTAGTTTGATTCTCTGCCACTCTCTCCAAAGAATCTCAGTGCTTATCAGAGTTATAGATACATTTGTACTCAAAGAAACTTGTGTGGGGTTATAAAGGTGTGATCGTGTCCTTGGAAATCGATCGGGTGAACTTGTGTCCTGTGAATCAAGTGGTTCTACCCAGAGACCTGAGAATCTGGAGGGTGTACCTCGTTGCCTTGGAATCGAGGGATTGTAATCTAGATTATTGTTGAATAGAAAGCCGTATGGGTTGTGCGGGACTGGATGTAGGGTAACACCGAACCAGTATAAAATTCCTGGTGTGTTCTTTCCTTTACTTGCTTTTTATTTATATTTGCATTTGTTTGTGATTCTGTGATTTGATCTGTGATTGTGTATTTGCATTAAGTTAGTTAATTCAATTTAAATCAAAGAAGTTTTAAAGAAATTCTTAAAACACTATTCACCCCCCTCTAGTGTTAAATAGCCTTAAGATCATCTTCCGTGTCCCTTTCATTTGGTATCAGAGCAAGTTTTTCAAAGTATTCATAACCTCATTTTTGAAAAGTAACAATGGCTACCAACACTGGTATTTCTAGTTCATTTGTAGAGGGTCAGTCCACTGCCAGACCACCACTTTTTAATGACAGTAACTATGCATATTGGGCATGTAGAATGAAGATATATTTACAATCCATTAGTTTAGAAACATGGAATATGACACAAACTGAATACACTGAGCCCACAACTGATTTTGCTCAATGGACGACCGTTCAAAGAGAAGTGGCTCAAAACAATTCAAAAGCCATGAATATTTTATTTTGTTCACTAGATAGAAATGAATTTAATAGGGTATCTGTTTGTAAAACTGCATATGAAATCTGGAAAACTCTGCAAGTTACTCATGAAGGAACAAGCAAAGTTAAATAGACCAAAATTTCTATTCTTACTAATCAATTTCAATTATTTAAAATGTTGCCTAGTGAATCTATTCCAGATATGTATAGTCGTTTTCAGGATATTGTTCATTCACTAGTATCTCTGGGAAAAGCAATCTCCGAAGAAGATCAAGTCAGGAAAATTCTGAATTCACTCACTCCAGAATGGGATTTGAAGACACTGGCGATTGAAGAAGCAAATAACATCAGTACCTTGAAGATTGATGAATTAATTGGAAATCTGATGTCATATGAAGTTCAAATTTAGGGAAGAAGGGAGAATAAGTCATCAGAAAAAAAGTCCATTGTCTTCAATGCACTAACTGGTGAATCAGACTCTAGTGATGATGATGAAGAAATAGCCTTCATGACAAGAAACTTTCGAAAATTCTTGAAGTATAGAAAAATGAATAATCACAAGAGAAAAAGTTTTGGAAATAACACTGAATCACTCAACAACATCAAATGCTTCAATTGCAATGAGTTTGGTCATTATCAAAGAGACTGTCCACATCTAGAAAAGCAAACTCCTCAATCAAACAAAGAATATTCAAAGAAAAGAAAGAAAGCATTTGCAGCAACACTGGATGATTCAGATACGTCCTCAAGTGATGATGAACAGAAAACAGAATTGGCAAATATGTGTTTTATGACAACTCAGAATTCAGATAATCAGGATGATATGGAACTCAAACAAGGTACACGTTTACTATTTTAATTGGTTGAAAATTGGTTGCTTAGAATAGTTTATTAGTTAAGTATATAATTGATTTTATTAACTTAAATTTTTTAAATATCTTTTAAAAAATTTTATAAAATATTATTTTTATATATTTTCTGTATAATATATTTTCAAAATATATTCAGACAATAATCATAATATATATAAGTATATATATATATAAATCTTGTACATGCTTGAAATCATTTTTGCAAAATCTGATGTGCATGTCGACATGGCACTTATTGGTAATGTCGACATACCTGTAGCAAATCAGATTTCTAAATTTGAATTCAAAATTCAAATTTCCCTCCACCTTTTCACTAACTCCTATGTTCTGAATAGTTATGACTCTTTGACCAGAGAATCCACCTATTCAACCTCTTTATATCTATCTTCTATCAACACTTATCTCCATCTTCAATTCAAATTCAAAACAACTTTTATCTTCAAACACTCTTATCTCTTCAAAAATGGCATCCACTAGCAACGTAGCCGGAATGAGGCTGTCAAGAGCCACCAAAGATCATCTCTACAATAATAGAGATGCCATACTTGCATACATTAATTATGCAACTTATGGAAAAGTTCATTCGGGTAATTTTGCTATTTTTAATGACTTTGCTTCTTATGAAATTGATGCTCTCTTTCAAAACAATGGTATTCTAAGCTTGGTTGACAATAACCAAAATGATTTTGTTTGCTATCCAAACCTTGTCAAAATGTTTTATGCAAATTTAAATCGTGGTTTTTATAATGGAAGGGATGATGAAGTGTGGAGTAGTGTCAAGGGGACACAAATTGTTTTGGATACCGATGTTTTAGGAACCATACTTGAGTGTAAAAGTACCGGTTCCAATCTTTCTTCTTTTGAAATCGAGGAAACCGATCGTGAAACTTTTCACAATATTTTTGAGGAAGAAATGGATTTCAAAAACAAATTTTTTCGACCAAAAGCTCGTATTGTTAATCTTCTCCTTCAACGCACTATTACTCCGAGATCGGGAAATTACAATAACCCGACTCAAAAAGTGTGTAAGGCTCTTTTTGCAATTTTTGGAAATTATGATATTAATTGGGCTCGACACAAAAACTTGGATTCGGGAGAGAATGCATTATATCATGGAATATACCTCACTAGAATTTTTAATTACTTTGGAGTGGATATGAGAGGTGAAGAATTCTTTCCACGAAAGGTTTTTAATCATTCCAATATTTCACTTATGAAAATTCCGCACGTGTTTCAACCATACGAAACACTAACGGAAAATGAAGCACGATTGGGGTATGAGGAAATGCAAGAAGATGAGGAGGAAGAAGAAGAAGAGGAAGAGGAGGAAGAAGAAGGTGAGGAAGAAGAAGAGGAAGAAAGTGAAGAAACTTCCTTAGAGAGTATTGATTTTCCCACACGACCTTCAAACAAGACTCTCCTTCACAATCAACGAGTGATTGTGAAAAATCAAAAAGCTCTCAAACACTCCGTAAACAAAAAATTGGACAAAATGTCCAATACTATGAACAAGTTCTTCTCCAAAGTCAGCAAGAAGCTAAATATCTCATCATCTTCATCCTCGTCTACTAGTTTCTAGAGTTTACTTTTTGTATATCAATGAAATTTGGTGTATTGAAAGTTGTATCTTTATGGTTTCTTTATGAAATTCATGTACTTCTCTGTTCTAGTATGAAATGAAGCTTATTCTCTGTTTATCTTACTGTTACTCTTATTTATATCAAGTAATATATATAAATCATATGTATATACACTGAAAATTCAAAAATAAGATGTGCAAAATCTGCTATGTATGTCGACATACTGTATAGAGGTCATGTCGACATATACTGGTAATATTCTGAATGGACATTTCAATTTGAAATTCAAAATAACTCCTTATGTCTATTCATTTCAAATGACTTTCCTGTCTATTTAAGTCCTATTTTCTTCCAGAAAACTTCTCATAACTTCTCTCTACTCTTATCTACTTATTTCCTTCTTACTTATCATCAAAATGGCTTCATCCTCTTCAAATCTAAGTGATAATCTTGAAGAGACTCTCAAATCCTTCAAAGATACTCTTACTTTTATTCTACGAAATCAGAGGCACTTAGAACTGAGTCAAATGCAGATGATAAAGGAACAAGAAAGGCATTTCGATGCACTACGATGGATGATCTCCAAGTAAATCCACCGAAGACATTGCTCCAGGACGATGAAGATTGGGAAGTAATCAAAGCGGATCCCATCTTTGGAAAAGAGGGATGGGTTGAAGTTCCACGTAACATTTAACTTGTTTGATTTGGTTTAAAATTGATTTGATTTGAAATACTTGATTTGGTTTAGTTTTAAACATGGTTGATTTATGATAACTTACTATATTGATTATGTAATAAGACATAAATAGGTGTGCTTATGTTTGATTGATTTGTCTACTTATTATATGCATTTTCTTTTCATTTAACAGTTATGTATATAGTGATATGAATAAAATAATTTGTGGTTACACTTATTATTCTCATTCTTATATTACTCATATATATCATTCTGAGTGTACAATATTTAGCATTGTTATATCTAGTTTCAGTATTATTAATGATAACACTATCATTAATATCATAGATTTAGGGGGAGTTAGTGTCATTTTTTTGTTGATGACAAAGGGGGAGAAGTATAAAATAGGTTAGTTAGGCATAGATTAAGGGGGAGTTATTAGATTTAGGGGGAGTTATAAGGAGAATATAAATATTTTATAAACAAAGGTTGTCATCATCAAAAAGGGGGAGAATGTTAGTCCATAGGATAGTGGTTTTGATGACAACAACTATAGAAGTGTTATAAAATATATATGTGCAGGAAATCTATATGTAGGTATCAACAAAAGAAGACTGTACAGTAAAGAAAACAAAATTGATGAAGACAAAGATCAAGAGTTCAAGATTGAAGACTCATGAGATTCAAGATATTCAAGAGTTCAAGACAAATAATATAGTTAGGTTAGATATTTGTTAAAACTCCTTGAAAGCACTATCATTCTTTTTTATCCAATTTACTCGTGGAATGGAATCCACTTCGTTCTTGTTAAAGGGATGGAACCCTAGTGAGATGGAACTCACGAAATATCTAGTGGAACGGATAGTAGCCCTATTTTGTTATCCACTAATTTTGATTCAAAATGATTTTCAAAATTATCTCTTGTTTTATAAAATGATTTTCAAATATTCCTTTTCAAAAGAAAAACCTTCGTTCACATTTCCAAAAATGTTTTAGCCTCAAAATTATATTTATCATTTTGTTATATTTTGATTTCAAAATTGTCCTTGATATTTTAGCCTCAAAATCTATTTTAATATTATATTTACTTTAGTTTATTTACTTTGATTTTAAATATATTTTAGTATATATACATATATACATTCATAAGTATTTCTACTTCTAAATACCTTCTACAAATACATAGAGTCCATTTGAATAAAGTTGCATATGTTTTAAATCATCATTTTCAAAGTAAAGCAAATCATCACTTTTTACTAGACCATGTCGACATCCTATTTACCTGTCATGTCGACATGCTTCCCGTTACAGCAAAGGTTGTTTTCAAAAGAAGTGTCTATTCGTTTAAACCTCTTCGAATGGACACATGCATTCATTCTCTATAAATAGAGACTGTTATGGACGTTTTCCAAATACTACTTTCTTTATTTTCTCTCCTCTTTACTCTCTTATCTTATTTTCTAATCATCCTATCCATATTTTGCCGAAATCTTAAGTGAATCAAACCAGAATATCTCTAGTTTGATTCTCTGCCACTCTCTCCAAAGAATCTCAGTGCTTATCAGAGTTATAGATACATTTGTACTCAAAGAAACTTGTGTGGGGTTATAAAGGTGTGATCGTGTCCTTGGAAATCGATCGGGTGAACTTGTGTCCTGTGAAACAAGTGGTTCTACCCAGAGACCTGAGAATCTGGAGGGTGTACCTCGTTGCCTTGGAATCGAGGGATTGTAATCTAGATTATTGTTGAATAGAAAGCCGTACGGGTTGTGCGGGACTGGATGTAGGGTAACACCGAACCAGTATAAAATTCCTGGTGTGTTCTTTCCTTTACTTGCTTTTTATTTATATTTGCATTTGTTTGTGATTCTGTGATTTGATCTGTGATTGTGTATTTGCATTAAGTTAGTTAATTCAATTTAAATCAAAGAAGTTTTAAAGAAATTCTTAAAACACTATTCACCCCCCCTCTAGTGTTAAATAGCCTTAAGATCATCTTCCGCGTCCCTTTCAATATACACTCTTGTACAAGCATACATATCAACAATACTTTAATTTACACATCCAAGCATATAACACAGGTTACAGTAAAAAGAAGTTAAGTTCTACTCACAGTTTTTTTTGAAAAAGGAAGACACTGCTTTTTTCTTGAAAAAAATATCTTGCTTTTGTTTTGATCTTCTAGCACCTTGATTCTATAGAGTCTTAATGGCAGTTGTATTATATTTTTTTCTTTCTGTTCGAATGCCAGAATATTAAATAAGGCAGTGCTATTTATAAACAGAGGAGGATAGCCGTAGCTTTTATATGTACAGTATGTTTTCATCTTTATTTTCCTTTGTATTTCCTTTATTTATTTTCAACAATGACCTGATTGAATAAAAGTGATTTGATTAATTGAAAGGAGGATTTGATGTATTATATGCTTGAGATGATGTGTATTAATTGCCATGTTCCCTTATGTGTTTACATATACATTTATATGAATTGATGTGTGTATATATATATCCGTATGTGTAGATCCTCCTATACTCTTAACCATGGGTATATATTTGCCCTTTCCATTTTTATAAAAATGTATATATATACATATATACATATATATCTTTACATATATACATTCAATTATTATCATAAAGTTTGTTCTTCCTTGTAGATATGTATGCTTTTATTTACACATGTATTTACATTCTTCCCATTCACTATTATATATACATATACATATACTTATGTATACCTTGTCATCACACATATATATGTGTATACATTTATGCAAATTTCCATATACATTACTTTATATGGCATATATACACACACACACTCTTATATGCTTATATATATATGAACATCATTAACTTGTATGTATTTATATTTATATACAAATATATTCTACCTTGAATTTTAATGGTGGAGTTTTATTTATATTTCTATAAAATTTATCATATCTAGAGATTTTATAAATTTAAAATTAAACATGTTTTTAGTCAATATATAGATTCAGATATTTTACTTGCCAGAAAATTTATCTATTTTACTAATAAAAATTTATATTCCAAAAATTAAAATCAGTTAATTACCCAATAACAACGTCAGAAAACCCGGGTCGTCACATTCCTCCCCCCTTAGAACTTTTCGTCCTCGAAAAGGAACGAAGCGAAAATTTTAATTTTGATGTTTATTATTAATTAAATCATTCTTTTAAAACATTTAAACTCCTTACTCTTTTATTATACAATTTAAAAATACACACTTTAAATTACATAGTATTACCAAACTAGTTTTATATAAAATGTTTTTCATAACTCGATGTCCAAACAAGTCCATCCTTGTTCTCACAGAAATTTTGTCATACGTTGATCAGGCGTAGGACTGAAAATCTATAAGTACTTAGTAGACCCGTTTTCAACACCCAGTGAAAATAATTGAAAAATCTTTTACAAAAATGCTATAGAAAGTATCATCCTCCCTTCACCACCATGGATCGCAGTTAACCCGATGTTTGCGTCGCCATCCTGGCAAAATCGTAAGAAAACTGTAGGCATCCGTACCTCTCGACTTATGCCATGGGAACACCACAGATCGCAGCTACAACAAGGTTGCGTTGCTATCACAGCAAAACCGTAAGTAGTCTGTAGGCAATCACTGCCCCTCGAATTACGCTGTCAAACGAAACTATACCACATAGATCGCAGGCTACACAAAGTTATGTCACTGTTCCAATGGAACCCAGTGTAGACTGTAGGCACTCGCTACCACTCGAATTATGCTATGGAACCAAACCACATAGATCGCAATCTACCGATGTTACGTCGCTCTCCCAGCAAAATCAAACGTAGATTGTAGGCAATCACTGCCACCCGACTTACGCTATGGAACAACGATAGATCGTAGTTACAATAAAGGTTACGTTGCTATCACAGCAAAACCCAATGTAACTATAGGCATCAACACCCCTCGACTTACGCTACCCAACAAATGATCATCTGGAACTCATTGAGTTTTGTCCGGACGTCCTTTGGGATCCCAATTCACATTGAACCCACCCTTTGGATTCCTAGGCAGAACCACCCAATGGATCTCCTACTACAAGTTTCGACTTTCATTGGGGGTGCCTTTCCATACTTTTGTCTCAAAACATATCATACTATATACATATATATTACCTTTCAAATCATACTCTTTATATGTATCACGTATAACTTCATTTATACAAAATTGATATCTTCAAAATCGATAGTTTTCAAAATTTGGTTTACTAAATTTCCATAATTGACTATTTGCCAAAATCAAAAGCCTTTCAAAATCAATGGGTTCCAAAACAATTTCAGTTTCATTCTCATATACATATAAAATCATTCTTTTCAACTCGAATAATTTTCAGATCAATAATTTCTAAGTCCACTTCATACTTATATAAACTTCATTTAGTATTTCAAATATTCTTCAAAGATCATTTCCTTCCGATTATAATTTCAATAAGGGGAGTTTGAATACATAACTAACACTAATATTCTCATTAATGCCAAGTCAAAATTTCCAAGTTCAAATTTCTTTACCAAGTTATTTGTCACATTTCTTATTTCCTACAAAGTAAGTTTCAGTTATAGTACTATCCAATCTTCATCTTTAAGTCATCACATTTACTCAAAATGTACTATTTCACCTCGAAATCATTTTTGCCTTAATATTCCGATTTCGGTTCCAATTTAGAATTTGCTTCGAATTTCCATTTGGGTTATAATTTCAATATATCCCAATTCGTATTTAAATCCATGATTCAAATATAAACGATTTCCACTTCGACCAGTTTGAATTTTAGAAAATAGCTTGAATAGTTTTAAAATAGTTAATATAAGATAGTTTGGATTTTAAAAAGAATGATTTGTATAGTAAATAGCTTGGAAAATCAAAATAATTTGAATATCAAAAAAGATAGATTTAAACAGTTTATATTAAAATAATTTGTTTGAAAATAGTTTCAAGGTCAAACTAATTCAATTCCAAATCTCTAATTCAAATCAATTTCAATTTCCATTCTCAATTCGACTTCAAACTAATTCAACTTTGATTACAATTCCAATTAATTCAATTCAATTCCAATTTGAATTAATTTCAATTCCATTCTCAATCTTTAACCATCACGATTTATATAAATTCGAGTTCGGTTTTCAAAATATTGATTTAATCACTTAAATCAAATTAACTTTTAATATTTAATTTAACAACCCAAGTCTTTAAAATAATTCAATTCTGAGCCCAAACTTCGAAGTATTTATTTAAATTACCTCTACTTAAACTTATTTCAAGGTTTGAGTAAGAGTTCAAATCTTTTTAAACAAATCAATTTCCGGAATTCAATTGATTTCCCAATTATAACTTCAAGATTTTAAACCCAATTCTTTTAAACAATTTCGATTGACAAGTTCATTTTTAACTTTTCAAATTTAAGTTCAAAATAATTCCATTTTCATAGATTCAATTTTATCTCTTAAAATCAAGATCTTTTTAATAGTTTCAAATCAAAGTTTTATTCCTATTTAATTTCAGGAATGGATATATATCATTTTAATACACTTCTTAATTTATTCGAAATAATCCAATTTATAGTTTTATATACTATAAATAACAAACAGGATGATAGCAGGATATATCAAAGTAAATAAACGTCTAAATTATCTAAAACCTCAATCAATAGCATCCATCACAGATTTCCAGAATTCGAAACCCGTTTTATTTCAAAAATCGTTTTGAAATCATTTACACACATACATTCTTCCTTTACAACTCTCATCAAATCCATACCTTTTCTTTTACAATTTAATTCATTTAACTTCCATAAGTTAAATTTCAATTTCACTTTGAAATTTCCAATTTCAGATTATAAGCTCAAAACTTATTTAACTTGCCCTGAGTAAATTTCCAATCCATTCAACCTTACTCAATTTAAATTTTACATTCCAAATCTAATTCTTATTAATATCACTTCCCACTTATAAGTTCAAAAAATTATTTTCCTTTAGGTTATACTTCTCATTTTAAGGGGGTTCCAGAATTCAAACACCAGTATTTATTTCAAATCAACTTTGAAATCATATATATATATATACACACACACACATCCCATTTACCTATCAATTCACACTTCAAATTTTAAACCACCCTTGGTTTCTATCCAAAACAAATTCCTTCGGAATTTTTCAAACCAACTCTTGTTTTAAAACAAAAATTCCATATTCAAAATATTCTAAATAACATTATTTATTATTTCCTTAAACACTTTGAAACACATTTCAAAATTTTCGGGAATTAGATTCAAACCTCATAATTTAGATCCATTTTAATTTATAAGTCACATCTATAACTTACGCCTATAATATCACTTCCTTAAAACAGTTCACATTGTTTTATCATTATTTATCCTGTAATAAACATCCTTTTATTAAGACACAACAACCATTTTATGATAATAATCAATATTATCATATTCAGAAACCAAACACACCATATATTTCATAATAATTTTTCTGGAAGGATTATCTAAAATAAAATCAGGGTAAATTTATTCCATTTCAAAACACTTTGAAAAACATTCCCGAAATCTCCAGGATTTAAAATTCTGTTTTGAGTCTACTTTTAGCTTAACTTATTTGTATATTTCATTCTTATCAATTTCTATTTGGTTATATATGTTTAACCACTTTAGTCTTATAATCTTATTTAATTTCAATAACAACCAATCTACTTAATATACTATAATAATATACAAAAATTATTTCTTTTATATTAAAATATAATCTTATACAAAAATTATTTTAAAATCATTTTTAAAATCATTATATATGAAAATAACAAGTACGCCCTCATATACAATACATTCAACTCATTCTAGGGTACTACTGACCCTATCTCTAATGAGTAAATCCTCACCAGAGCCAAGGTTCTCGCTTAACCTTCAGCTCTGATATCACATGTAACGATTGGGAGATTTTCGACCCCTGAAAATTGACACTAATACGTTTGCTGTATAGAGTGCCGAGCAATTAAGTGCTGGAAATACCAGGTTGTTAGGGTTTAAGAAGAAAGAGATAGAAGAAGAAAAGGAAATAACAGTACAGAATCTCACAATCGCAGCGGAACAAAATATAATATACAATAACAGCATTTTATACAAAGAAAAGCTATAACTGCTAATATACATACGATTTATTAGAGTACAATCATCAACAAATAAATCTGGACAGTTATAATAACTTGTCCCAAAATGCTGAAATATAGTCCACAATACAATGGAATATAGTCAAATACGTGCAATACGTCTCTGCCATCCAGCTCGTCTCCTGAGCTCCAAAAAGTCCTAACCTGAAATTCTGTAATACTCGGTCTGACCCGAGAATTACAATAAAGTAACATCCGAGTCAGGCTGGAAATAGTGTGAGTAAAAAACACTTAATTTGAAATACTTAAGTCATAAAATCTTTTGAAACCAAGGTAACTTGTACAAATCGATGAGTTTTTATCTGATTATAACTAAGACAGTTTTACAGAAATCCATTGATTTTATAATAATTTCTAGATCCAATACTTATTTAAAATGGTCAAATTTAATAAATTTATTCAATTCCAGCCTATTAGACTCTTTAGTCAAAGTTGTAGAGGTTCGTAGTTATTATCAAATCGAAGTGGTTCCGGATATCACTGATATCCGATCCCGGTCTCTTCGAATCCAAGCAATAAATTTTAAAAGGGTAAATTGTTTTAAAATAACAATTTATATTTAGTTGACAATATTCACATATGGAAATTTATTACAAATATCTATTTCCAATAAAATGTCTCAACGTTTCTATTTCAGTCATTCAATTCATTTGGTTACTTAGTATTACAGGCATATAATAATTTGAAATAAATACTCAAGAGAAATCAAGTCAAAACACATATCCTGGCTATTTTAACAATTTATAGTCTATATTAACCAATCACAAACCACCATCTATTTAATTTAAAAAAAACAAAATTAATTATCTTTCAATCCTGCTTACTTATAATTAATTTTAATTACGAAAACTATTTATTCTTAATTTAAATAGTTTAGAAATTTATTACCAACTATCTTATATAAATTAACTTGGAATTTAATCAATTTAAATTTTAATTTGTTTATTTACATTAATTATTTAAAAATTAAATTAATTCCAAATTGATAACTCAACCAAGTGGATTAGGAAAAAAACAGGTTTAGGTGATAGAATGATTACAAGTTCCTATATTGTTTTTAAACTTAAGAAGATAAATGTTAAAGGTTAATAGGTTTTAATATGAAATCACTTGGAACTTTTTTTTATATTTTAAAACAAAGATCGGCCCATCGGCCCAAACCAGCAACAAAAGAAAACTCCTCTTCTCCTTCTCTTTATTTCTTCACTGCTCTTCCTTCTTCCTCTTTTCTTTTCTTCTGCTGCTTCTACCGGCACGTATCCCTCACCGTGCACGTGCACACTCCGGCGACGACTCGCCGTCCACCTCCGAGCATTCCCCCACGTCACCTCCGACCTCCCAATCCACTGGCCATCTTAATTTTCCACGACGAACCCAAAATTGAAAAATCGCATTCAACCCTAAACAGGAAAACGACCCCGACTCCTTTACCTACCTCGTCCAGCCACCTCCGACCACCGGCGTCCTCCGAACTTCACCAGAAGCCTCGCCACACTTCCCTCCTCCTTTCCCCCATACCGCAGCACCCTATCTCCTCCTCAACGTCGTTGTTGACTCAAATTCGACCACGACCAAACTTGGCCTACTAAACTTACATTGATCCTAACCGACCACCACACCAACTTGTAAAATGTCTCACCATTTTTCTCAAGTTTCCCCCTCCCCCGAGCCTCCCTCTTACCAAATTCTAACCTCCACCAACGCCTGGTTCACCGTAATTTGGTCAAAGACCAAAAAATGTTCATCTCATTACCTCTCATCACATACGTGATTAAAAATCGTGAAACCACCTTCAAAAATCCTCGTTTTCACTGATGATCATGTTCATATAAATAAAAGCACAAAATATGATGTTCGAATTCCCTACAATTTTGGGTTACCTATTGTAAATCACCCTTTTCAACCTCTATGCTTCATAATATTCATTAGAACCGATTATAAAATAAAGTACAATCGAAAACAAGTAACTTTTCTTTAACATCATAACCTAAATCTAATTAGGTTGAGAGGTAGGAAATTTTGAAGCTAAGCCTAACATTTTTTTTAAAATATACAGAGCAATGTTAAAAAGAAGATGATGAACAAGTCTGTGGTTTCTCTGGCTATAACACTTAGCATATATTCATATATCAGTGTATATACTCATTCCTGCAAGCATACATATCAAGAATACTTCAATTTACACATCCAAGCATATAACACAGGTTATAGTAAAAAGAAGTTAAGTTCTACTCATGGTTTTTTTTGAAAAAGGAAGACACTGCTTTTTTCTTGAAAAAATAATATCTTGCTTTTGTTTTGATCTGCTAGCACCTTGATTCTACAGAGTCTTAATGGCAGTTGTATTATATATATTTTTTCTTTATGTTCGAATGCCAGAATATGAAACAAGGCAGTGCTATTTTTAAACAGAGGAGGATAGCTGTAGCTTTTATGTACAGTATGTTTTCATCTTTATTTTCCTTTGTATTTTCTTTATTTATTTTCAACAATGACCGGACTGAATAAAAGTGATTTGATTAATTGAAAGGAGGATTTGATGTATTATATGCTTGAGATGATGTGTATTAATTGCCATGTTCCCTTATGTGTTTACATATACATT
The DNA here is from genome assembly GCA_030737815.1 of Allium fistulosum. Lineage (NCBI taxonomy): Eukaryota > Viridiplantae > Streptophyta > Magnoliopsida > Asparagales > Amaryllidaceae > Allium > Allium fistulosum. Next base: position 644,582,031 of record CM060901.1, read on the forward strand.
TATATGAATTGATGTGCGTATATATATATATATATCCTTATGTGTAGATCCTCCTATACTCTTTACCATGGGTATATGTTTGCCCTTTCCATTTTTATAAGAAATTCCGAATCAGCTTTGTCTACGAACAAGGAAGCTATAAGTAATGCAACTATGAATCTCATGGAGAGTTCGATCCTGGCTCAGGATGAACGCTAGCGGCGTAAACAATCCTCTTATTTACGATTAACTTCTTTTAGAACTTTTATTGAGTGGTGGGGTTACCATTATTCTTTTTCTTGTATGTGTTCCTAAGAAAAGGAATTTGTCCATTCGATGAATAATCATTTTACTATTTTATTTCCTATTAGAATTAAAATGTATATATATATATGTAACGACCCAGAATTTTGGACCATTCGCGTCCATTATAAGTGTATAGGTAGACACTCATGCCGGAGTTGAATTGCTCAAAATACCGCGTTGTTAATTTAAATTTGGCAAAACTGAACATATACAGTAAATAGATATAATCACAGATCACAGACACAGAGTAATAATTTGCAGCGGAAATAAAAGAGATAGTAGTTCATGAAGCTACTATATGAATATATAAAATACATCAGAGTTTACAACAGAAGAGTAATACGATACATCAGAGTTAAACTAGATACAACGGAAGAGTAACACGATACATCAGGTACAAATCAGAATACATCACTGGAATCATCGAATATCTGAAAGCTGGATAGATAGCTGGATCTCCAAGCGAAGCTCCAACTCCAAAGGTGAGCCTCGAAAGCTGAACTACTCAGTCTGACCCGAGCGTAAAGCAAAATACAAAACACTCGAGTCAGGATTAACATTCTTATATTAATAAATCCAACTCAAGTGAAATAGCAATTGAAATACAAGTAACTCAAAGGATGTTGGAATAACCATCCTTTAAGGATCCGTTAAACTATCTACTAGGTAATAATGTACGCTAAGTAGATAATGTCTATCAGTAATATATAAAGATATCAAAATAGCGTTAAGTCATGGCCCATTCCACCCTTAACACATTTTTATTCCCACAAGCATATACAAGACCGTAGTTTCCCCAAAACCGGAAGTCACCAGAGGGCAATCCATATACTCAAGGTACAAATCAAAATCGTAGTGGTCGCGCATAAACGGAATACAAGTATGACAAGGCACATGAGGCTATACCCAAGGTAGTGATACTACCGTTCGCCTGATCCGGGCTGGTGAGAACGCAACGCCGCAGCGCCCGCAACACCGTGAAACAACACTCCCAAAATCAAGGGTGCACCAATCGACAACAAGTATAAGTAGTTCGAAGAAGTGTGTCCACTTGAGGTATCAATCCTCCATTGGCCCGGCACAGCTCCTGTTTTAGTCATTTCCAATTTGACACAAGTGTCAAGGCTATCCATTATCGTTCTCTTTCTTCAGTCAACACGTACATCATTCCAACCACTTCATTCTGGATCATCACTCCGCGCATAGTTATTAAAGTGGTTTTCGGTTTAGATAGAGAGTATACCCATAACCGAATTCCGGTCTCTTTAATAACTTTCGTAATTATTTCACCGATTGGTCGTTTATTTATTTCAAAACCAAATCAATTTCAATTTCAATTAGAATTCGTAAATCAACATTTCATTTGTCTTTCAAAACCAATTTCCAATAATTTACGTTTCAAAACTTCCAAATTATCGTTTCCAAAATCTTATAATTCAATTTCAATCTTTATTATTGAAAACCATTCGAATATTGATTCAAGTTCGTACAAAAGTTTCATTTCGAAATCATTTAAATCAATTTAGTTCTAACATTCAAATCAATTTAACTTCATTTATCGATTTCATTCAATATTCGTTAAGTTACTTTATCATTCAAAACAATTTCTATTAAATTTCCAATTCATTAAATCAATTCTTAAGTTCAACTTTATTAGATCAAAACTTACAATTTTGAATTAAACTAAATTCGTCAAATCAATTCTTTCAATTACAAGTCTTACATTAATTTCAATTTATCGCATTTTATTTCTTGTTAAAGAAATTCAATTTCACTTATTTACTTACTTAAATAATTTTCCAAAACCTAATTAATAAAGAAAACTCCATTTCAATTATTTACGAAGTAAATTCATTTATTCAAAAGTTCAATTTTACTTATTAAAGAATTCAATTCAATTTAATCATTAAATAATTCAATCTTATTTAATTATTAAATAATTCAAAACTTAATTATTAAATATTTCAAAGTTTAATAATTTCAACTTAATTATAATTTCAAACTTAATTATTAAATCATTTCAAAGTTTAATAATTTCAAACTTAATTATTAAATCATTTCAAACTTAATTCAATCATTTCTCGAATTAAACAACCTTCTTCATCAATTTCTTTATTAATATTTCATTTCAGATTATTAAATATTCACGTTTTATTTTTCGTTAAATTCAATTTCCAACTTCGTTTCAAAACCATATTATTTATTCAAATAAGATCTTCGTTTTATTTTTAAATCAAATTATTGACCAATCGGGTTTTTATTTAATTCTCTATATCCAAGGTCAAAATTTAATTTTGGGTATTTATCATTTCAACCCGATTCCAATTCAATTCAAACATAACAAAGGGAACTTGCAGTGTGATAACTGGGATGGTGTCCGAGTAAATAAACAAGCAATAACAACAATCAATATCAATCCAATAATCAATTCAAATAATCCCGAAATATCCGTATTAATTCGCATTGTTATTTGTACGAATTAATATAATTATTTCTAGAATCTACACTATCATTTCATGTAGATGAAAGATTATTACATTACGGTTTTCACTTGTCATCTATTACAATTTCATACATCATCAATTTAACAACATACATTCAGTGGTTCAAAACGTAATTAAACAAATCCTACGTGTCAATAAACTCAACAGTTAAAGGGGTCATATCATACAAATGTCAGTTAATCAAATTTAACATTTAATTATCCAATATCAAGTTCAATTGCATACTAGTTATCAATTTAACATTAACAATTTAACGTCCAATATAAACATCAACAATCAATCAATTATCAGCCAAACTGTATTATCATCGCATAAATAATTAACAGATAATGGTGTCAGATGTCACAGGTGAACTGATACAGGCAATAGCATATATAACAGTGTAATTAACTAACAGCAGCATATTTCAATTGTCGTTTCAATTGAAATCAAATTTAATAAATAAAAGAACGTTAATCGTGAGTGATTGCTCACCTTTCGAGGCTAGAGAGAATAATCAATGAAATAAGTTACAGATCCAAGCACGAATTCCAAAGCAAGACAAGATTGACATGAGTTCGACGGACAGATCTGACAGCTTGGAATAGACGAAATTATATCAAAAATGAATCGATGAAGATAAATATTATAAGTGAACACACACACACATATATATAACTGTATATCTATCTATATATATAATCATATTCTAAATACAACACATTTCAAATTAAAAATATATATATACATTTCAAAATCATTGTTTAATCAACCATGTAATAAATAAAATCTTAAAAAAAAATATTTAAAGTCTATATTAAATTTAAACATACATATAACAACAGCCCAAATATACTATGCAGACACTACAGCCAAAATAAAATATAGTGTCAATACCAAACCCAGAACTTATAAATATAACTCACTTATATATAATATATATATATATATACATAAACTAATATCTCGAACTATTATATAGACGTGTATAGAAAACTAATATATAAGTAAATATATACAGGCCGAAACTTATGTTTACAACCAACAGATTTTAAAAATCCTATTATACAAACTAAATATACATACTCACATCTAATGCTATAAACAAACCTTATAACCGATATAAACATACAGTAGCTTATGAGCTACCACATATATATAATATATATAAAACTGGAACTTACCCATCAAATATTATAACTAAATACCAACAGTAAACACAAATTGTAAGCAAAACAGTATAACAAATTTAGAATATAATATATAATATATGTAACAACATAATAGAGCAGTTATAAAAATAGCCTATACAACAGCACATGAAACTGTTAACAACTTATACAATTTTTTTATATATAAAACCGAAAAATGTAAAACAGAGAAACCAATAGCTTGTATAAAATATACTAATCATATTAAAACTATAACCATACATATACGAACTCATATAATCAAAATAAACTATATATATATTCCTACTTATATATATACAGCTTATAAAAGTTAACTTTTATAAATTTTACATTAATTCACCAAACACAAACTCGAATTCTATTAAATAAATATACATGTATGCTACCGATTTTCCAAGTAAAATATTGCTGCAATTATAATATAAACTGTAAAACACACATCTTAAAATTAACGTCAACATGACTAATATATGCATGCGGCAAAAGTGCAGACCTGACTTGGGCAAGATATGTAAACCATTTCTTTTATAAGGTAAGATCTCTCTATATATATATCGAAATATCTAAGACTATCAAGTATGGCTACAGCCTAATAATACAAAGCTCCTGACATACCTATAAATAATAATATATACAACTTGCATATTGTACGTATAGATATGTACAAAATATAGAAACAGTTATAAAACTAACATTGCTAAAACTTATTTATACAACACTTTTATATCTTTAAAGTAAATACGTGCCCATATTATATAAATAGTTTACAGAACAACATTTACATACTAATAATACATTTACCTCATGTAAGAAGAGAGGCCGGCTATGCTTGTTTCGGCTATTGAAGGTGATGGGGCGGTGGCATTATGTGGTGGGTTCTTGGTTGATGGCGGAGGTAGTGGAGGTGGAAGGTGACGGCTGATTTGGAGGAAGGCACAAGCATGGACGGGTGGGTGGTCGGCGAAGCAGGGCGGTTGTGGTGGAAGCTCGGCTAATGGAGGAGGAGGCCGTATGCGCGAGAGAGAGAAGGGGAGGTTCGGCAAAATGTGAAGAGGGATAGTTTCAAATGGAAGAGGAGACTTTTGTTTCAGAAATATTAAAAGTCATGGCTACAGTTGATAATAAAGTAGAGGAACAGCTTTTCAAGTGAAGGGTTATTTCATACGTTGATAATTGGGAAATGAATAGTCAAGAAAATGAACAGCCTATATTATTTGTTATATGAAATTTTCCTAGTTTACAGAACAAGCCATAAAATTGTTAATAGCTCTATAGTTCAACCGATGAATAACAAATGGTCACAGACAAATAAAAAGTCAAATAGCGGAACCGGTACGGAAATCGTTCCATGGATTTTTTTTCCGTTTCCCGGATTTCAAAATTGATAATTTGATATACCGTAGAGATCAGTACGACGGGATGATCAAAACGACATATAGATATCAGTGGTATGATTGAATTATAAAAATTCGAATTTTCTAATAGCGGAAAATGCAAGAAAAACGCTGAAAAATAAGATCGACGGAGCCAAAGATGTCCGAATTTGGAAAAACGACCAACTGACATCTTGCTCAGAAGATGGTTTAGAATTTTTCTATGTAAAAATATTTAGGTTCCGAAAACATTTTATTTTCATTGCTTTTTAACCGATTAAATTGAAGTGAATTTACGCTCGAAATAAATTTTCATATTTTCGGACGAAAATTTACCAATTGCTATGTTTAACTAGACGTATCCCAAATATAAATTTTTATTTCAAAATTTTATCGTTTAAAATTTTACAAAATTTCAACTAATTACGTTATTAAAACAGTTGAAATTTACGGGTCGTTACATTCTCCCCCACTCAAAACTTTTCGTCCCCGAAAAGGAACGAGGTAGGAGAATAGAAACAACCAGAAAGAAAACAGATTTGAAATACAAAATAACTATTAATTTAAACCATATAAATTCAAATTCAATAATTGATTTAATCCATTTGATTTCGCTAAAATCAATCACAACTATTTCTAAATTCATTATCTTATTATCCAATTACCCTCAATTTACAATCCCTTAAACCATAAATTTGAATAGTCTTTATTATAATCATATTTTATTTTCAACAGATTTAATTCTTTAATTCCAAATTATTATAAATTTTATTTCACTTAATATATCTTATTACATATTTTTAAACCATATAAATTAATTTAAACCATAAAAGTTTCGATTTAAATTAATTTATTTTTACTAATTGCTTTTAAATTCAAGGTATTTTCATAAGTTGATCCAATTTCAATTTATTAATTCTTTCAAAACAAATCTATTTTATTATTAACTGAGCTTACTTATTGTCTTATCTAATTCTATTAACATCATTATAATCAAAATTTAGTGTATAACATTTATTATAACACTCAAATTTTGTCTATAAATGCAATTTATCTTATATATTATCCAATTACATATTCAACTTCTGAATGATTTAGGTAAGTTGTATTAGAATGCAGTTGAACAATATACAAATAAAAATTTTCCCAATTCAATTATTCAAATTTAAATATTTATTCCAAATTTTGGTTTTATTTATAATTAAAATCATTCTTTAACAAAATTTAAGAATTAGATTTCCAATTAACTTTAAACAATTTAAAGTTAATATCATATATTTATATCAATCAAATTAAATTTTAAAATAAGATACATATATATATATACATCAAATTATACTGAATAAATTCAAAAAATATTTTTCAAAACAAAACCGTAGCAAAGCTACAGAATAGTATCTCCACTTCGAAACTCGAAAATGAATGTCGATGATGCGGCCGCCATCACCGAAATTATTTTCCAGCGACAAAGGGAAGAGCACTGATTTCAACATTTTAAAATCTTTTGAAAATGATTTCTGTTCGAAAATACTTCCAATAATATATACTTTAAAGTTTTAAAACCAAAGTTCGAAATCACTGGAAACTAAATTCTCAAATTTCGGAATTAAATTCATTTCAAATTCCAAATCAATTTATAAACCATATTTATAAATTCATTTAGAACAATAAATAGTAATCAAATATTATCATTTCAAACAACCAATTTAATTAACTTATTAAATTCCCGAAAAATTTACTTATATTTTTACAATATAATCAAACAAATTTGAAAACAATATTGTGTCAGTTTGCTCTGCTCAAGTGTTTTGGAAATCCTATCGATAGCGTTGATCAGACGAATCGATCGAAAACCCAAATCAACATCAGCAACTCAAACAACACAATATATAAAACATTTTTTATATAAATTTACAAATACACTTCCTCGCTCAACGATACAATAATGAATTTCAAAGCAAGGATAGGGATTCAAATTTTTTTTTTTGATAGACTCAAATCAAAGAGAAATTTGATTCGAAGATAAGTTCGAAACAGAAGATAAGATAATTCAATTACCATAATCGGGAGATGGATGAGTTTATTTAATTCACGGGCAACCTTAACCGGGTCGTCCGTAACTTCAAGAATAAGATCGATGCTGAATTCCGAGGTAAATCGACATTCGATCTCAAGAAATAGAATTCAGGTATAGCAGGAGATAGATAGCATCGTAAACCGAGGGTACAGGAATCTCCGGTAAATCGATGCCTATAATAAAGGAGTTTACTCCTTTACGAATCATCTAAGATTTGCGAGACCGCCGATCTATTATAGATAACATTCAGAATGGAGTTACGGGGTGCTCCATGATTGAAAGAAGACGAATAGTGAAGGACACGAATGAATTTCAGAACCGAGGGGAACGTTCCAAAATTCAAAGGAATTGAGTCAAAAGGAAGAGATTGAAACTCAAATGAGAGTGATTCTGTAAATACATTTACCCTATATGTTAAGTTTTGCCTAGAGCTACCAAAGCTCTGATACCAACTGTAACGACCCAGAATTTTGGACCATTCGCGTCCATTATAAGTGTATAGGTAGACACTCATGCCGGAGTTGAATTGCTCAAAATACCGCGTTGTTAATTTAAATTTGGCAAAACTGAACATATACAGTAAATAGATATAATCACAGATCACAGACACAGAGTAATAATTTGCAGCGGAAATAAAAGAGATAGTAGTTCATGAAGCTACTATATGAATATATAAAATACATCAGAGTTTACAACAGAAGAGTAATACGATACATCAGAGTTAAACTAGATACAACGGAAGAGTAACACGATACATCAGGTACAAATCAGAATACATCACTGGAATCATCGAATATCTGAAAGCTGGATAGATAGCTGGATCTCCAAGCGAAGCTCCAACTCCAAAGGTGAGCCTCGAAAGCTGAACTACTCAGTCTGACCCGAGCGTAAAGCAAAATACAAAACACTCGAGTCAGGATTAACATTCTTATATTAATAAATCCAACTCAAGTGAAATAGCAATTGAAATACAAGTAACTCAAAGGATGTTGGAATAACCATCCTTTAAGGATCCGTTAAACTATCTACTAGGTAATAATGTACGCTAAGTAGATAATGTCTATCAGTAATATATAAAGATATCAAAATAGCGTTAAGTCATGGCCCATTCCACCCTTAACACATTTTTATTCCCACAAGCATATACAAGACCGTAGTTTCCCCAAAACCGGAAGTCACCAGAGGGCAATCCATATACTCAAGGTACAAATCAAAATCGTAGTGGTCGCGCATAAACGGAATACAAGTATGACAAGGCACATGAGGCTATACCCAAGGTAGTGATACTACCGTTCGCCTGATCCGGGCTGGTGAGAACGCAACGCCGCAGCGCCCGCAACACCGTGAAACAACACTCCCAAAATCAAGGGTGCACCAATCGACAACAAGTATAAGTAGTTCGAAGAAGTGTGTCCACTTGAGGTATCAATCCTCCATTGGCCCGGCACAGCTCCTGTTTTAGTCATTTCCAATTTGACACAAGTGTCAAGGCTATCCATTATCGTTCTCTTTCTTCAGTCAACACGTACATCATTCCAACCACTTCATTCTGGATCATCACTCCGCGCATAGTTATTAAAGTGGTTTTCGGTTTAGATAGAGAGTATACCCATAACCGAATTCCGGTCTCTTTAATAACTTTCGTAATTATTTCACCGATTGGTCGTTTATTTATTTCAAAACCAAATCAATTTCAATTTCAATTAGAATTCGTAAATCAACATTTCATTTGTCTTTCAAAACCAATTTCCAATAATTTACGTTTCAAAACTTCCAAATTATCGTTTCCAAAATCTTATAATTCAATTTCAATCTTTATTATTGAAAACCATTCGAATATTGATTCAAGTTCGTACAAAAGTTTCATTTCGAAATCATTTAAATCAATTTAGTTCTAACATTCAAATCAATTTAACTTCATTTATCGATTTCATTCAATATTCGTTAAGTTACTTTATCATTCAAAACAATTTCTATTAAATTTCCAATTCATTAAATCAATTCTTAAGTTCAACTTTATTAGATCAAAACTTACAATTTTGAATTAAACTAAATTCGTCAAATCAATTCTTTCAATTACAAGTCTTACATTAATTTCAATTTATCGCATTTTATTTCTTGTTAAAGAAATTCAATTTCACTTATTTACTTACTTAAATAATTTTCCAAAACCTAATTAATAAAGAAAACTCCATTTCAATTATTTACGAAGTAAATTCATTTATTCAAAAGTTCAATTTTACTTATTAAAGAATTCAATTCAATTTAATCATTAAATAATTCAATCTTATTTAATTATTAAATAATTCAAAACTTAATTATTAAATATTTCAAAGTTTAATAATTTCAACTTAATTATAATTTCAAACTTAATTATTAAATCATTTCAAAGTTTAATAATTTCAAACTTAATTATTAAATCATTTCAAACTTAATTCAATCATTTCTCGAATTAAACAACCTTCTTCATCAATTTCTTTATTAATATTTCATTTCAGATTATTAAATATTCACGTTTTATTTTTCGTTAAATTCAATTTCCAACTTCGTTTCAAAACCATATTATTTATTCAAATAAGATCTTCGTTTTATTTTTAAATCAAATTATTGACCAATCGGGTTTTTATTTAATTCTCTATATCCAAGGTCAAAATTTAATTTTGGGTATTTATCATTTCAACCCGATTCCAATTCAATTCAAACATAACAAAGGGAACTTGCAGTGTGATAACTGGGATGGTGTCCGAGTAAATAAACAAGCAATAACAACAATCAATATCAATCCAATAATCAATTCAAATAATCCCGAAATATCCGTATTAATTCGCATTGTTATTTGTACGAATTAATATAATTATTTCTAGAATCTACACTATCATTTCATGTAGATTAAAGATTATTACATTACGGTTTTCACTTGTCATCTATTACAATTTCATACATCATCAATTTAACAACATACATTCAGTGGTTCAAAACGTAATTAAACAAATCCTACGTGTCAATAAACTCAACAGTTAAAGGGGTCATATCATACAAATGTCAGTTAATCAAATTTAACATTTAATTATCCAATATCAAGTTCAATTGCATACTAGTTATCAATTTAACATTAACAATTTAACGTCCAATATAAACATCAACAATCAATCAATTATCAGCCAAACTGTATTATCATCGCATAAATAATTAACAGATAATGGTGTCAGATGTCACAGGTGAACTGATACAGGCAATAGCATATATAACAGTGTAATTAACTAACAGCAGCATATTTCAATTGTCGTTTCAATTGAAATCAAATTTAATAAATAAAAGAACGTTAATCGTGAGTGATTGCTCACCTTTCGAGGCTAGAGAGAATAATCAATGAAATAAGTTACAGATCCAAGCACGAATTCCAAAGCAAGACAAGATTGACATGAGTTCGACGGACAGATCTGACAGCTTGGAATAGACGAAATTATATCAAAAATGAATCGATGAAGATAAATATTATAAGTGAACACACACACACATATATATAACTGTATATCTATCTATATATATATAATCATATTCTAAATACAACACATTTCAAATTAAAAATATATATATACATTTCAAAATCATTGTTTAATCAACCATGTAATAAATAAAATCTTAAAAAAAAATATTTAAAGTCTATATTAAATTTAAACATACATATAACAACAGCCCAAATATACTATGCAGACACTACAGCCAAAATAAAATATAGTGTCAATACCAAACCCAGAACTTATAAATATAACTCACTTATATATAATATATATATATATATATATACATAAACTAATATCTCGAACTATTATATAGACGTGTATAGAAAACTAATATATAAGTAAATATATACAGGCCGAAACTTATGTTTACAACCAACAGATTTTAAAAATCCTATTATACAAACTAAATATACATACTCACATCTAATGCTATAAACAAACCTTATAACCGATATAAACATACAGTAGCTTATGAGCTACCACATATATATAATATATATAAAACTGGAACTTACCCATCAAATATTATAACTAAATACCAACAGTAAACACAAATTGTAAGCAAAACAGTATAACAAATTTAGAATATAATATATAATATATGTAACAACATAATAGAGCAGTTATAAAAATAGCCTATACAACAGCACATGAAACTGTTAACAACTTATACAATTTTTTTATATATAAAACCGAAAAATGTAAAACAGAGAAACCAATAGCTTGTATAAAATATACTAATCATATTAAAACTATAACCATACATATACGAACTCATATAATCAAAATAAACTATATATATATTCCTACTTATATATATACAGCTTATAAAAGTTAACTTTTATAAATTTTACATTAATTCACCAAACACAAACTCGAATTCTATTAAATAAATATACATGTATGCTACCGATTTTCCAAGTAAAATATTGCTGCAATTATAATATAAACTGTAAAACACACATCTTAAAATTAACGTCAACATGACTAATATATGCATGCGGCAAAAGTGCAGACCTGACTTGGGCAAGATATGTAAACCATTTCTTTTATAAGGTAAGATCTCTCTATATATATATCGAAATATCTAAGACTATCAAGTATGGCTACAGCCTAATAATACAAAGCTCCTGACATACCTATAAATAATAATATATACAACTTGCATATTGTACGTATAGATATGTACAAAATATAGAAACAGTTATAAAACTAACATTGCTAAAACTTATTTATACAACACTTTTATATCTTTAAAGTAAATACGTGCCCATATTATATAAATAGTTTACAGAACAACATTTACATACTAATAATACATTTACCTCATGTAAGAAGAGAGGCCGGCTATGCTTGTTTCGGCTATTGAAGGTGATGGGGCGGTGGCATTATGTGGTGGGTTCTTGGTTGATGGCGGAGGTAGTGGAGGTGGAAGGTGACGGCTGATTTGGAGGAAGGCACAAGCATGGACGGGTGGGTGGTCGGCGAAGCAGGGCGGTTGTGGTGGAAGCTCGGCTAATGGAGGAGGAGGCCGTATGCGCGAGAGAGAGAAGGGGAGGTTTGGCAAAATGTGAAGAGGGATAGTTTCAAATGGAAGAGGAGACTTTTGTTTCAGAAATATTAAAAGTCATGGCTACAGTTGATAATAAAGTAGAGGAACAGCTTTTCAAGTGAAGGGTTATTTCATACGTTGATAATTGGGAAATGAATAGTCAAGAAAATGAACAGCCTATATTATTTGTTATATGAAATTTTCCTAGTTTACAGAACAAGCCATAAAATTGTTAATAGCTCTATAGTTCAACCGATGAATAACAAATGGTCACAGACAAATAAAAAGTCAAATAGCGGAACCGGTACGGAAATCGTTCCATGGATTTTTTTTCCGTTTCCCGGATTTCAAAATTGATAATTTGATATACCGTAGAGATCAGTGCGACGGGATGATCAAAACGACATATAGATATCAGTGGTATGATTGAATTATAAAAATTCGAATTTTCTAATAGCGGAAAATGCAAGAAAAACGCTGAAAAATAAGATCGACGGAGCCAAAGATGTCCGAATTTGGAAAAACGACCAACTGACATCTTGCTCAGAAGATGGTTTAGAATTTTTCTATGTAAAAATATTTAGGTTCCGAAAACATTTTATTTTCATTGCTTTTTAACCGATTAAATTGAAGTGAATTTACGCTCGAAATAAATTTTCATATTTTCGGACGAAAATTTACCAATTGCTATGTTTAACTAGACGTATCCCAAATATAAATTTTTATTTCAAAATTTTATCGTTTAAAATTTTACAAAATTTCAACTAATTACGTTATTAAAACAGTTGAAATTTACGGGTCGTTACAATATACATATATATCTTTACATATATACATTCAATTGTTATCATAAAGTTTGTTTTTCCTTGTAGATATGTATGCATTTATTTACACATGTATTTACATTCTTCCCATTTACTATTATATATACATATACATATACTTATGTATATCTTGTCATCACACATATATAAGTGTATACATTTATGCAAATTTCCATATACATTACTTTATACGGCATATATATATATACATACACTCTTATATGCTTATATATATATATGAACATCGTTAACTTGTATGTATTTATATTTATATACAAATATATTCTACCTTGAATTTTAGTGGTGGAGTTTTATTTATATTTCTATAAAATTTATCATATCCAGAGATTTTATAAATTTAAAATTTAAATATGTTTTTAATCAATATATAGATTCAGATATTTTATTTGCCAGAAAATTCATCTATTTGACTGATAAAAATTTATATTCCAAAAATTAAAATTAGTTAATTACCCAATAACAACGTCAGAAAACCTGGGTCGTCACAGTAAGGTAAAAACCCGTCGTGTTTATGTGTGACGTTGTCTTACGAGATACCTTTGATTTTCAAAGATTTTCTTATAACTTTAAATCTAGTTGGGTGTGTTTTTCTCACGCTGGGTTTCCAGATTGACTAGGGTGTTATTTATATTAATGCTCGAGTCAGACCGAGTATATTACAGATTAGTTCTAGATGCTTGAAGCTTCAAGAGACGAGTTGGAGGCCCGGAGACATATTCACGTAGATGGTTATATTTTGCGTTGTATTCATTGTTGTGTTATCAACAGTTGTGAGGACAGGCTGTTATAACTGTCCAGGTTAAAATATGTTAGTATACTCTGATTGATGGTTGTATATACACATATTACATTTTTCTTTTGTGTAAAGGTTTGTTGTATATATAGATTATTCGTTCCGCTATGAGATTTTGTGTTGTTTAGTTTTCTCCTTATCTTCTTTCTTCTTCTTCACCCCTAACAATCCGCTTTTTTTTCAATTTGAGTTGACATGTGCGGTTTATTGTCAGCTTAGACTACACAGAAAAGTGGGTCGTTACTAAATAATATGGCCCAAGTCCAAAAAATATCGAAGAACGAATGTCCGCTAGGGGTAGCTAGCCTGCTTGGCCCTGTCAAGCCGTCCTGTTTTACTCATTTCAAATTAGCACAAGTGCTGGGGTCTATCCATCATCGTTCTCTTTCTTCAAATCTAGCAAATGACGCCAAATCCAACCACTTTGTTCTGGAGTCTCCTCTGCTTACACAGTTGTTAAAGTGGTTCCAATATTGATAGAGAGTATGCCAATAAGAGGACCCGATCCCTTTAACAACCAAACGTCATTTTACACACCGGTTGGTACTTTTATATTTCGAAAACGATTCATAATTGATATCAAAATATCATGTTCTCTTCAAAATCAATTTCATTTCGAAATCATCATATTTACTCAAAATATACTATTTCACTTCAAAATCATTTTCGCCTTAATATCTCGATTTCGCTTCCAAAATTGTTTCGAATTTCAATTTAGGTTATAACTTCATTTAACCCATTTTGTATTTAAATCAATGATTTAAATATAAATATTCCAGCCTTGACCAGTTTGAATTTTTAAAAATTAGTTTGAATAGTTTAAAAAGTTAAAATAGTTTGATATAAAATAGTTTTATTAAATGGTTTATATATTATTATCCTTTCAAAAAAATGGTTAATATATTAAAGACGGTTTATATAGGAAATGGTTTGGAAAATCAAAATAATTTGATTATTTAAAGAGATAGGCTTTAAACAGTTTATATTAAAATAACTTATTCGAAAATAGTTTCAAAGTCAAACCGATTCAATTCCAAACCTTCCAATTCAAATCAATTTCAACTTTAATTTCAATTTCAATTTAAATCAATTTAATTCCGGTTTTAATTTGAATTACTTCGATTCAAATTTCAATTCAAATCGATTTCAACTTCGATTTCAAATTAATACAATGTCACTTTCAATTCCAATTCTAATTCCAACTAATTTCAATTTCAATTTCAATTTGAATTAAATTAAATTCAATTCTCAATTTCCAACCATTTCAATTTATATCAATTTCGAGTTCTGTAATAACCTACCTTTTTGGATGGTTTAAATCGACAATAAACAACACATGTCAGACTCAAACCATTCAAAAGCAAGGATTGTTATGGGGTAAATAAGAAAAATAAGAGAAAGAAATAAACAAACACAGAATCTCACAGTGGAATGACAAAATATAATAATCAAATAACAGTTCATGAAGCTGTTTTACAAATAACATTTGGTTACACTTTTACAATACAGATCAGAGTTACATACAACAGGAATAAATTAATAATGCAACGGAACAACATGATGTAGTGGGATGAATATAATAAATAATGATAGTACTAAATCTTTGTCTTCATCCTCCAGAAATAAAGTCTTCAATACACTGAAAAGCTCAGACTGACCCGAGCGAATTGAAAAGTTAAAACACTCGAGTCAGAACTAAAAGATCTTATGTAAGTTAAATCAACAGTAAATAAATATGAGTGTAACGACGTCGGAGATGTTTATGGGGGTTTTACATCACCTATCCCGTGTCTAACGTGAGTGCAATAACTTAAGAGATGTTCGGGATTCCATCCCCTAAGGATCCATTAAACTATCTACATACATAGTACAATACGCTATTATAACAGTGTTATAGTAAAGTAAAGTATTAAAATAGTGTTAAGGCGTTACCCATATCCCCCTTAACACATTTTTATATATTTCCGTAGTCCATACAGTACCATAGGTACGGTACAAACCAAACTCATAGAAGGCGCGATAAGGCATGTGACAAGGCACGCGAGGCAATGCCCCGGGCAGGATACTACTGTTTATGGATCCGGACTGGCGGTAACGCATAGCAGCTACTACCGCCCACCTTGGAACACACTCCCATAATCAAAATCGAGGGCTGGCCACCAAATCAATCACAAAGTCATAATAGTTATGGAAGAAATGTGTTCGATAAAAGGAGCGAACTCACTTGGCCCAACATGACTCTTGTTTTAGTCACATCAAGCTGACTCATAGGAGTCAGGGCTACGTAAATACCTCATGCAGAATCATTTGCCAAACCATCCCACTTCATTCTGGAATCTCCACCACGTACACAATTGTTAAAGTGGTTTTCGGTATTGGCAGAGAGTATGACAATATCTGATCCTGGTCTCTTTAACAACCACATGCTTATTTCACACCAGATGGTTCTTTTACATTTCCAAAACCGATTCATAATTGATATCAAAATATCATATTCTCAAAATCATATCGCTTTCGAAATCAAATTCACTTTCAAAATCATATCACTTTGAAATCATATTCACCCGTAGGTTAAACTCTCATTTCAAAATCATCATATTTAGTCAAAATATGTCATTTCACTAGAAGGTATCATTTCAAATCCCAACTTAGGTTATAAAATCATTTAACCATAATTTTACTTTAAAATCAAGAATTTAAATATAAACATATCAACTTTACACAGTTTGAAATATAGAAAATAGTTTAGATAGTTATAAATAGTTAAAATAGTTTCCAATAGATTTAATAGTTTAACATAGATTAAATTTGGTTAAAATAGTTTAAAATAGATTAAAATAATTTAAAATAGTTTAAAATAGATAAAAATAGTTTTATTAGTTTAATATAAAATGGTTTGATTATTGAAATGGTTATATAGTAATTATTTGAAAATCTAAATAAATCAGAATTTAAAATAATAATTTTTTAAACAGTTTATATTAAAATAATTATTATTTTTGAAATTAATATCAAATCAAACTATTTCTTTCATTTCAACACATCTGGACCATATCCAGCTTTCAACTCAACAAACTAAAATTGGTCTTTCAATTCAGATTCTCATTTAAAACCATTTAATCAATATCGATTTCAAATCCATATTCGAACATTAAATTCAAACTATTTCAAATTTAGTAGATTTCAAAGTTAGATTTTCAAACGTTTAGATAACTCAATTTCGATAAATTTCATTTATACTTCAAATCCAACTTTTAAATTTCAAGTGAATTTCTTTAAACAATTCCTTTAAATCAATTCCAATTTCAACATTTAAAGCTTGGATTTTCGAAAATAATTCAGTTTTATAAATCCAATTTTATTTCAAAATATCATTTAATTGAATTCAAAAATTAAGATTTAAAATCATTTAAGTTAACCAATCTGGTGTTTGTATATAATTTTCTTCTCTATGGTCAAGTGATACGAACATATATAATTACAATCCGCAATAATTTATTTTACGAGTATATATCATTTCAACCCGCAATCCCGAATTATCATTCAAAATCCATAAAATCGCTCGGGTTTATCATTTTAATCCATAACGATTTTTTCCCTAATCTATAGATCGTTCGGGCGTGTATCATTTCAACCCATAGTGATTTTCCTAGCAATAACTAAGGGAACTTGCAGTGTTATAAAATATAACATCCAATCATCCAATATCAACAATCAAACATCCATCACAACCACCATTCAGATCAACAAATAACAACTACAATTGACTAATTATCAATAATAGATATTAATGGACAATTTAAAATTCGATATTAAATTAAATGGTGATTAAATTCAATATACGTCAGATTTTACTGGAATAAAAATTTAAATATACCAAACATCAACAAATCAAATTCTAATCACATCATAAATTCAATTTAACTAACATAAGATAATTTAGTAGTTGTGAGTGGGTTAAAACATTCACTTTTGATTTCAAATCGATTTGAAATCCAAAATAAGGCCCAAAATTCACCAGTCTCAGAATCCATCCAAACTATTGCTAAAATATTTAGAATTTCGATACAATCGCAGTGGAACAAACCGCGCATAAATCTGACCTCGTACGAACAAGTTATGATAATTAGAAGTTAGATGATTCATATAATTTAATAAATAGAATAAACAAATAAAATTTTAAACGTTTACCACGTCATCACTTCGTTAACGCATACGGGTCAACCCAGACATGTTCAAAACCCTACTGATGCTCGGCCGCCACCCTATATACAATTATCGATGACCATCCACTGTCCTACGTGCCAATCAGGTCACGCCACCAGACTCTCCACCTCGAGCCGCCCCAGACCGAGCCTATGCGAGCCATTCCGCCCCTCCAAACCACCAGCACCGCTGTGAACTAGGTTTGAAATTCACGGCCAATATGAGTGTAAAGGCCCGTATCTCCGTACCTCTTGAGTCGACCATAATCGACACCAGAGCCAACTCAAATTGAATGGAAATACGAAACTTTAGGGTGAAGAAGAAAATGGTAGAAGAAAATGGTAGAAGAAAAATAGAACAACAAACACAGAATCTCCAAATCGCAGCGGAACAAAATACATATATAATAATAGATTTTTATACAAAAGAATCTGTAACAGTTTATATACTTACAATCATCAGGGTACAACAATTCAATACATCAAAATGGACAGTTATAATAACTTGTCCTCACACAGCGGAAATACTAATCAAGTACAAAAAAATACGTCTTGGTCATCCAGCTCGTCTCCTGAGCTCCATAGCATCCTATCCTATACATGTAATACTTGGTCTTACCCGAGCATTATAATAAAATGACACCCGAGTCAGTTTGGAAAACCAGCGTGAGAAAACACACTCAATTTGAATTATTAACTTTTCTCCAAAATCCTTTGAAAACAAAGGTATCTCGTAAGACCACGTCACACATAAACACGACGGTTTTTACCTTACGACAACCAAAATGATTTTTATCAAAATCATCTGATATTATAATAGTGTCTATACCAAGTAAATAGAAAATAGCTGAAATGATTGCATCTCACGTTTCAGCATAGTTGGGCACAATCAAAACCGTACGGTGCTTATTGGAGAATGGATTTCATACAATGACTGGGCCACTGGGGTACCTCCCATCACAGTACACCTCTAGAACAATGTACCATGGACCATCGCCGTGATCCCCTACTACACAAGACCGGCCTACCCCTAACCTGGATAGACCGAATATATTATCACCCCGGGTGTTCCCACCCTTACAAATCGAGCGCTCCTTCTTTCATGCACAACCATATCCATAATATATATAGGTTTTCGAGGATATCTAGAAAAGTGATAACATACCCTAATTGGGTGTGAACCGCTTAGCTTGCTGCACCTTCCCTGTTTTAGTCATTCCCTGTTGATGAGGCTTAAGCGTTACCTTTCAAGAAATAATTCTACTTAGAATGCTCATCGTCCTCCAATGACAATGTTCTGATAGCATTCGTCCATACAAGTTGTCCTGGGTCTGGACAAACCGAATCACCGTCTTCATCATCTCCACGGTATTCTTTGTAATGTTCAAACTGGACCGAAGTGGTTTTCGGATAATTAAATCTGATCTCGGTCTCTTCGAAATGATTAACGAAATTGGCCAATATTGATAGTCGGTTATTTGACTATCAATAAAACATCCATAAGCAATCACTAGGCCTTATTACAAATTTTCCCAAAATATCTATTTTCAAAATATCTTTATATGATATATCGATCCTTTCCAACATTTGAAAAAAAAATTCAAATACTTAAATCCATAACCGAATATTTCCAAATCATTTCAACACTTAGAAATATTTCCAAATTCCCATTTTTATACTCAGGAAATATTATAAGTCTTATTTTCCAAAATCTTCCAAATATCAACACTTAAGAGAATATTTCATAACTTATTTCATAAGTCTTCGGAATCACTACTAAATCCTTTTTTCCAATTTCCAAAACCCAGTATACTTATTTATAACCCCACTCAACAATTTATAACTTCTTTTATAAATTCAGATTTTATTTTCGAAGTACCCCATATTCAACAAATTTGAAATTCCATTTCCTCCAAATCCCTTATAAAATTCCTCTCCCAAAAACCTATCCTTATATAAGCCCCATTTTTGAATCTCGAGAGAATTTATAAAATAAAAAATTCAATCACTTTAAAACTCTATATATATATAATAAGTTTTAAAAAAAAATTATTTTTATTTTTAAAACATGTTCAAGTAATCGAAAACACCTTTATAAACACCAATAACTCATTTTTAGATAAACAAATAATTTTTCAAAGCTGATTTTAAAAGTTAGAATTTACTAAAATAAATACTTAATATTTGAAAATCTACTTACCGAAGTATTTCAATCCTAGCTAGTTTAAAATTTCATAGTTTAAATAATAAAATTTTCCTTTTAAAAACAAACTTAGCTTCTTAGAATTAAATATATTTTTAAAACCTCAATAACCAATTTAATTTATAAATGCCTCTCGAATCACATTACTTCACTTCCATTCCGATCTCTTTAACCGTTTTCGCTCCCAAAAATAGTATCCACTATTTTTCTCACCTTATTTCCATATTCTAACATAAATTCACCCTACGGATTTATTTTTCCAATATATCCACAGATATCGCTTAACTTATTTATAAACATTGTTTATAAATTTTTATACTCCTTTGAGTTTTACCTGTGTACAAAAACAACCTTATTTATAAAATTCCATTTTATAAATCCATTTCTTTATAAATCCCATTTATAATTTCCAGTCTATTTTAATATCAACTTCAACTCCTTTTTATATTTCCCGAATATCATTTATAAATTCTTTTTATATATTTCATTTTTAAAATCTCCATTTAATAATTCACAATAGTTAAGTATAACCAAAAATCAAATATATTTTTCTAACTCAATTTCCTACAATAATTCCAATTCCAATATAAATATTTTTATATCAAAAAAGTTTCCTTTAATTCCTTCAATTTTTTAAAATATATTTATGGTATTTAAAATATCAAAATTCAGGCCAGTGCTACAATAGCAACCAATAATTTCAATCACTACAATAATCTATAATAGATTATTCCACACACATCATATATCACTATATATGAAAAATAAACAATATATTTGAGGAATCCAGTTGGATCCCTCCAACCTGTTTCCCTGCATCCACAGATGTTAATACAACATAAAATTACCAATCCCACTTCGAGGGGGATATCATGGTATATAGGGTCATCCGCTCCAATCGGTGAGAAATATAACCAACTACTAATATATACCGCTATATAAATATATATAATATATCATCCAACCGATAATAATAATAATTCATCAATTCATCCAATATTTTCAAACAAACGTTTCAACCAAGCAATTTAATAAATAATCAGGATAAATATATAACATAGAGACAGATATAAATATAGATGTGAGTTTAGAGACTCACAAAATTGTCGAACAAACTCTTACTGCCTCTTTCGGCATCTCCAGTTTTGCTGTCTTCAGCCACCGTGCTTGTACCAGCCTCTACCTTGAAGCTTAGCACCATAACATGAATCTCGGTATGCCCTTCAACCTGCTACAGCCTAATTCACAATTTTAAGTGCTTCCTCCTCCTCTATCTCCCCACACACGACAAAACCAAAATCTGATTATGTCATTAAACTCGATATCGCCTCCCCTTCGTAACCATCAAAGACACTTCATCTCCGGCGTTCCCCAAAAATATGCGACATCCCAAAACCTCCCTCGACTGTTGACAAAACCCTTCAACCAACATCGACCTGACTTGAAACCACCAGAACATCACAGCCGCACCTCATCCTAGATCGCGACTCCCTCCTTGCGACACCAAGCCCTTGATTCACGAATCGAACTTTAACAACCCGGTTTTTCGCGTCAGTTTATAAACGACGATTTAATTGGTTAGACAATTGCAATTGGAATTTCATTCGAGTTGACATTCGTTTAAAAAAAAAATTGTCAAGTGTTTTATCAGTTGTAAATTCTTGTAAAAATGGTTATAAGGAATTGTGGGCTGTGGAAATTTAATTGTGGCCCATATTTTATTTTGAGGCCGTGCATAATTGTAAGGCAAATACCCTAATCCCCCATCTCAGTTCATTCACTCGAAACCAACCCTAAAATTATTGGAACGAAGAGAAAAAAAAATAGAAAAATGGCGGCTCGTTATTTTTCGTTCTCCTCCACAAAAACTAGGGCTTCGGCGATCTTCGATTTTTACGGCTTCAACTCGCGAGGGATTCAAGCTAAGGACTTCAGCTTCGTTCGCGTTCTCCAGCATCGTCTTCAAATTAGGGCTTCGTCTTCTTCTTGCTCGCGCCGACTCCATCTGCTCCGATAGCTAAAGTGAGTAATCCTATTTACTCACTTCTAATCCATGCTTAGTTCAGTGCTTTTGCGATTCGGTTTTGATTCGATATTGTCTATCTTGGCCATTGTTTCGTTCGCTGTTTGGAATCATTGTTGTTATGTAAATTCCCACTGTACTTATATCGTTGATTTTATTTCGATGATGATTTTCATGCCTTGGTTCGATTTTCTGACTTATCCAATTTTGTTTACTTGGACTTTGTTCGAATGCATATATTCCTGTGATGTTGGGTTTCACAGTTTGGTTTTTGTGAATTTACGGTGACTTCGGGCTTGATTCGTTTTTATTAATTCTATGACTAGAAGCTGCAGTTATTTGAACGACTTGAAACTGCAGTTATTTGAATTCCAATATTTTGTTTTGAGTAAGGCAGTATATTTTAATTGTGCACTTGCTCGATCCATTTCACTACACTATATATATATGTAGGATGCACTTATTCTTGAAATCTCCATTGCATACTAGTGGTCTTTTGTGGCTTGGAGTTGCACTGTACTTGTCCTGTCCACTGTTTCCTTTAGTTGTTGTTGCCTACTACTGATCTTCATTTGCATTTCTCTGGTCTATGCATTTTCCAGTTACATCACTGCTTCTTGTGTCTTACAATATATGTGCATACCCACACATGTTTTGTGTATGCATATATTGTACTGTATAGAGATGTACTTGTAGTTGTAGCGTGATAATCTTGTATCACACTACCCTCGGACTTTTGTCTAGTTACATTATGTTGAACTTGTCATGCATTCACCACTTGCTGTTGGTCTTCACGCATGTATATTCTCGAGCTCGGCAGCACTACTTGTATCCCAGTTTTGGTGCATTTCGACTGCTGGTCTTGGCATTGTTGAGTCTTGTTCATTTGTGCAGTATACTTGTCATATACATATATACACTGCTGCATGATATCTAGATCTTGCTGCCCATGTTCATTTGAAATTTGGTTAGAGGGTACTGTCCAGACCTGACCTTGTTTGATTTCTTTGTATTGATGTGAACTGAGCATTGCCCTTGTATACATGAGTTCATGTTGCTATAGCCTTCATTTTGTAATTTGCATTCCATTCAGTTTTGGGGTCTCTGATTCTCAAGTGATTCATGTTGGCTTGGGTTTGCATTCTTCCATATTCAGTCTGCATTGCTTGAAGATGTATTTATGAATTTTGTTGCATCTGTAGTATCAATGTGTGTATCTCACTGCATCTTCTTCTTCCTTGAACTTTGTTTGGGTTCACTGCACTGTCTAGTGTTACAGTTGCATATATGTTGTATCCTTTTGTTGACGATACTCGAGATTTTGTTGTACTTGACATCGGAATAATGTGGTTCCACTGTTTGTGTCATGTTGTACTATAAGTTGCCTTAACTTCCTCCTATTCACTGTATTGAAGTGTAGCTTGTATTTATTTGAATCTTTTCTCTGTCCCCATTTTTGGTTGCACTGTCACTTGAATTACATTCATCCTTGATGTCAGTTCCTTGGTTTGTTGATTCCACTTGAGTCTGGGCATTTCTATGCTCTAGTCTCCACAGCAGCATTCATGCTTTAGTTGCTGACTGCTGCATTGCCCAATGTATTCAAGCGTAGCCTTCATATATGTGCATACATTTGTTCTGAAGTGTAGCTTCACGTGAGTTCTTTACTTGATGTTACTTGATCTGTTTCACCGTTGTACCCTGATTCAATTGCCATGTGCAGTTTGTGATATATACCATCACTTGTGTACACATTTCGTGTTCTCTTAGTTGAAGTTTTTCGCTACTGCACTGCCTTGTTCTCGAATCTGATACATTGCATTGATGCCTTGTATCATTTGCATTTTGTCATTTGGCTTCACTAATGACCTTATTCTCTAATGAGGCTGATCTGCGTCTTTTCTGTTGAGTGTTGTAGTGCCATATCCTTGGTGCTCTCGCCTTCAGTTAGCTATTTCCCCGTGCCTTGCTTTGCGACATGTTGAACTTGTTTCACGTGTTGCCTCTGATCTTGTTTAGTATTGCTTTGAGTTGTTTTGTAGTGGCGAGGCAGTACACGCGTGCGTGTACTGCAGCCAATCAGCATTGTTGTTTTTAAATTGGCATTTCAATTGTTTAAATTGATTTGGATTGTTGATTTGTCGTTTAACACTGTTTAGTGTTATATCTACCGTTATCCAATTCTCGTATCGAGAGTTGGATATACGAGATTTCTGTGACTGTAGTCTATTTGATATTGATTATTATTGCTTCCGTGCATTAATAACTGAGTTTGAATTAGACTGACCCGTGTATTATTTTCTTTTGAATTTAATACTCGGGTCAGACCCGAGTTATTTCAGGTTGTAGATTTCTGTAACAACCCGCATTTATACGATAATATATTTAAATATTTTATATAAATATGACATCGTCTTTTCGTATTTAAAATCCTAAATATGAATTTTTATCGTGTTTGAATTCGTTGCTCTAATGGATTCATATCGTGTTTTAAATATCACCAAAGTGTTTGATAAACTTGGTTAAAAATATTCGGGCTTTATAAATTTTTAAAATCTTGGCCCATGCTTGATCTGTTGCCGTGATAAGTGATAACCCATCCCCTTCATCCATTCGAAATCCCTAAGCCCAAAATCGAAGAAAAACAAACGAATGGCTTCTAAAAATTAGGGCTTCGATTTTCTTTCTTTTTGCCGGCGAATCTGGAATTTTGGGGCTTTGGCTCGATCTCTGGCGATTCTCTGTGTAACTAAACTATGGCTTTGGCTCGTTCTCCTCTGTGAGATAATTGCGATGCTGTTCCGATGTTGATTCGAGCTTTTGCCTTTGTGATTGTGAGATTATCAAGCGACTTCGTTCTCGTCGCCGCTTCGAAGCAAGGTGAGTTAAACTCACATCTAATTCGAACTGTTACATGAGTATCTTGAATTCGTTCGTATGTTCGATTTTCGTGACTTGGGATTTAAGTGATTTAGTAATTGATGGTTCGCTTAATTTGGGTTTGAACCCCTCGTTTTCATTCGTATATGGTCTTTGAATTGTGATGGTTCAGGTTTCTCGACTTGTTCGATTTCGCCAATCTTGTTGTTTGTTTCTCGGCTATCACTGCTGTGAACTCGAGTGATTTCTTATCACTCACATTTAGCCCAATTTAATGCTTTCTGCCTTCTTCGATTGGTATAATGTGTTGCTTGTCACGGCTTGATTTGCAGTCGAATTCGTCTGTTTATTTTGTTGTAGTTGCCTTTAGCTTCGACTTGATTCTTCGATGTTGCTTATGATCGACGTTTGCCATACTATTCTATATCTTTGGTAGTACGTTCAACCTTATTCCTTTAATTATATGCTTATGTAACGTTAGCTGGGCATGTTGCATACAAATTTGATTGCATTATGTGGTCTGATTCATGTGTAGTCTGCTGCCCCCTATGCAGTTTGTACTTGGTATACAGGCACATGTTTATGTTAGTGTTGATTCGCCTCACTGATCGATTCTGTATCACCTTATGGTTTGAGGTTACACATGTTTATAGGGTCATTTTGACTATGTATGTTTCACTGTGTTCATATGTCCGCACTTGCAGTGTTCACATATGGCTTTGACTTTACCATTACCTGACTTCAGCACTGTCTTCATGTAAATGCATCAAAATCTGGGTTAGATAGATTGGCCACTATGTACATTGTTGGTTTATATTCCTATAAGTTAATTTCATACCTGTGTGATTATACCTTCAAGCTACCCTGACCTGCAGTATGCATGGTCACTCTGGGTTTCCACTTGTCTTGGTGGAGCTCGTACTGTTGTCACACTATTCTGGTCTGGTCATTGTGTAGTTGCATTGCATTGAGTTCCTGTTGTACCATACACTTGAACTCAGTTGCCTTGTCTGGTTAAGTCTTGTACCACTCGCAGATATTTTCTCTATTCATTGATGCAGTGGCCATCTCCACTTGTTCAATACAGGATCTAGTTCATTTAAGTTATGTGTGTTGACCTCCTGTGTAGTTTAGTTTGACATTGAATTAGGGTTCATGTCTGAACCTACCAGTCAGGCCTGATTACCTCATATGTATGCTCTGTCCACTGTTCTTGTTCTCGAATCTGATACATTGCATTGATGCCTTGTAATAGTTGCATTTCTTTGTCATTTTGCTTCACTGATGACCTTATCTTCTATGGAGGCTGATCTGCGTCTTTTCTGTGAGTGTGACATTGTTGTTGCATTGCTACCAGTTTACTTGACCATTTGTATATGTCTGTATGTTAGTGCATTGCTCTGTGCTTTGACATTTTAATCTTGGCCTTGATGTTCTCTGTTCTGTATTGACATTTATGTATGGCTTCACTTGCATCTGTTCTCACTGTGTTGTACATGTGTACTTTGATGAGCTCTGTATTCTCCCTGGGTGTATATTCAGTCTTCATTATTCATGTTGTAGCTGTGCACATTCACATTGATGCACTGTTTCGTTTATTTCCTTGCTGTAGATCTCACTTCTTAGTTCATCTGGACATTTCGGTTCCTGTCTGCATTGCATACAAGCAATTGCATTCGTTATAGATAAGTTGAAGCTTATGTTGTGGCTTCACTCGTATCTCTTGTGATATCTTTTGAGTCTGTTTACTTTCTGACCAATATGGGTTAGATATTTTGATTTCTTCGACGTATTAATTACTATTAATACTCGGAATTGTGGTGACTTTATATTCTGTTGTGGCGAGGCAGTGCACGCGTGCGTGCACTGCAGCCACACCAAATTTACAGATTTTAATCGATATCTCTTTTATTCTTAATTCATCGACCTGTTGCGTAATTCGTAGGCTGTATTGGCGAGGCAGTACACGTTAGCGTGTACTGCAGCCAATTATCATTGATGTTTTTAAATTGACATTTCAATTGCTTAAACTGCTTTGGATTTCTGTTTTGTGGATTAACACTGTTTAGTGTTATATCTGCCGTTATCTAATTCTCGTATCGAGAGTTGGATATACGAGATTTCTATGACTGTCATCTATATTGAGATTGATTATTATTGCTCCTATGCTCTAATAACTGATTTTGAATTAGACTGATCCGAGTATTATTTTCTTTTGAATGTAATACTCGGGTCAGACCGAGTATTTACAGGTTGTAGATTTTTAGCTTTGGGTTGCTGCTAGAGCTATGAAGACTTTTTATATCAGTTGAAGTGGTCTTCGTCTTGTTGTAGTAGTCAGTGTGTCTGTTTTAAGATGATAGTGTATTCATGTATATTAGTCGATAATGTACTTGTATATATAACTTCTTGAGTCGACAGTTGTAGTTGTATCATTTGTATTGTGTCAAATGTATTGTAACTGATATCAGTTATTATATATATATGAGACTTTTCGTTCCATCTTTATTCCGCATTTATGTTATCTGTGTTATTTTTATATCTATTGTCCTAAACTATTATAGCCACTGTGTAGTAGCTTTGAGTTTGTATCGGTATGTCGGGTTTCCTCTAAAAATGAAATGCAATGTTTTAATTATCCGACATATCGGTGCTCGCACAAGGCAATTACTTAGATGGTCGCTCCTCAACAGCCTTATTCTCCGCGCTAGTTGACAGCACTACTCCGTAGTGTTCTTGGCTAGCGTGGGTATAGAGGTGGGGCGTCACAGCTTGGTATCAGAGCCTGGGGTTTAGGACAATTATAAAACATAACTTAGATGGAGCATGTGTTACAACTATTTGTCGATGTTTTATCTCTCATCTTTACATATGATTATTTTTGACTGTTAGGTATGAATTTCTAACGCTTATTTTTGTGTTTTCCTAATCTGGATTTCCCTTCGACTTCGGTCACTCTGTTTTTGGGAAATTGCTAATTTCTTGATTTTCAAGACTCTGATTTTGTTTGCCGTTGGTTTCTTTGATAATGATGATTGATTCATTTTGTACTCGACTGCGGCTATTAATTGTTGACTTCGACATTGACTTGATTCTTACTTTTGTTGAAGTCATTTATGCATTTCTGCTCGATTTGCTTTGTTTTTCCAATTGATAATCGATTCTTCTTTTCTAATTAGTTGTTATCACCTTTGTCGATTTTGATAACTTCTATTTCTGGAATTTTTGGGTATTCCTACTTTGATGAATTTGGAATCGAATTCTTTGGATTTTATTCACGTCTTCGAACGTGAAATTTTAGTGAACTGACTTGGTTTCCTAATTTAATCGATTCTTGATCATTTCCCCGATTTGTTGCTATCATTTATTAGCAACTTTGATGACATTTTCTTCGGGATTTTTGTGAACATACTTTCTGATGGATTCAGTATCGATTTCTTTGGATTCCATTCACATCTTCGTATGTGAATTCTTGTGATTGATTGTTTCTACAATCATTTTTGTGATTTGTCACTTTGAAAATATAAAGGTTTTCTATACTAGTAGTAAATATTAAAATCCTTTTTCCAAACGATTTCAAAACTATTTTACTACAAAGCTCTTTTTTCTAAACCGTTTTCCAATCTATTAGTATATACAAGCCTTTATTTCACTCGTATGAGAAATTGAATTAAACGGCTTAGTAAAACAAGTGGTATGAAACGCTTGCGTTTACTTCGTCGGTTAACTCCTGGACTTGTTCGATTGAACTTTTTGTGACAATTTTCTAGTGTAATTGACACTTCTCGTTGATCATGACGATCATTTTAAGGTTAGTCTAGACCGCAGTAGTGTGATTCCGACTCACACATATCTTTTTGTTTCCAAGGTTAGACTAGACCGCAATAGTGTGATTCCGACTCACACATATCTCTTTGTCCGCAAGGTTAGTCTAGACCGCAGTAGTGTGATTCCGACTCACACATATCTTTTTGTTTCCAAGGTTAGACTAGACCGCAGTAGTGTGATTCCGACTCACACATACCTTTTTGTTTGCAAGGTTAGACTAGACACCACTTGTGTGATTCCATTCACACATACCTTTTTGCTTTTTGGTTAGTCTGGACCTTAATTTGTGTGATTCCACTCACACATATCTTTTTGTTTGCGAGGTTAGACTAGACACCACTTGTGTGATTCCATTCACACATACTTTTTTGCTTTTTGGTTAGTCTGGACCTTAATTTGTGTGATTCCACTCACTCATGTCTTTTTCTCTGCGAGGTTAGCCTAGACCTCAATCTGTGTGATTCCGACTCACACGCGTGGGATAGCGACCCACGGTCTTCGGACCATTCCTGTGTGAAACTTTAATGGATGGCTTCCATGAGATAGCGTCTCATCTTGTGATACCGGTATTTTGGAGTTTTCATGCTCCCATTTTGTGATAGGCATTTCCATTTTCCTTTTTATGGTTTAGACTAGCAAATGTGCGATGTCTCTTTCTCTGCGAGGTTAGCCTAGACCTCAATCTGTGTGATTCCGACTCACACGCGTGGGATAGCGACCCACGGTCTTCGGACCATTCCTCCGTGAAACTTTAATGGTTAGCCACCATGAGATAGCGTCTCGTCTTGTGAAACCGGTGTTTTGGAGTTTTCATACTCCCGTTTTCTGATAGGCTCTTTTCCCCCTCTTTTTGTGATTTCTGGATTTCTTGTGATGATTTCTAGAATTTGTGCTTCACCAATTTTCGTGATTTCTATTGACAAGTTTTGTCAATTTTTGTGTATTGGTGAATTCATGTGTTATTGACTTGTTATGAATACAAGTTTAGGGTATGATATCCCTTTCTATCTTTGAGGAGATTCTTGTGACATCTTTGATGAATGAAAATTCAATTGGTATTATATTTTGATGCCAGTTATTTTAATGAGACTTTGACGTGTTAACTTCGGTAACCGTCAATTTTGAAATGGATTTACAAGCGGTTCTCCCGCAACACTGATATTGCTAATTTAATCACGCGTTTTCAAAATTCTTTATTTTTAAAAGTTGTTTCAAAAATATAAATTAAAAAAAAAAAAAATTTGTTTTCAAAATTTTTACAGCTTACATTTTCAAAAGAACGAGGAAGCGAATTAAACATTTCAGAAAAATCGAGGACTATGACCCCTTTCTTTTACTGATTCGTTTAATTCCGGACTTGTCCGTTTGAGAATGTGAAATGTTAATTTTTAAAACACACAATTCTGCACTTTCAAGAAAACGATAAAGAGATTTAAACGATTTAGCAAAAGTAAGGAGTATGGAACCATACTTTTACTACTTCGGTTAATTCCGGACTCGTTAATTGAATATTTATGACTTCTGATTATCGTTTTTGATAATTAGATGTTTGTGTTTCTGATTATCGTTTTTGATAATCAGATATTTGTGAAATTTGATTATCCTTTGTGATAATTAAATATTTTCCAATTTAATTATCGTCTGAGATAATTAAATATTTTTCGATTTGATTAATCGAATATTTGTGTTTCTGATTATCGTTTTTGATAATCAGATATTTGTGAAATTTGATTATCGTTTGAGATAATTAAATATTTTTCGATTTGATAATCGAATATTTGTGATTTCTGATTATCGTTTTTGATAATCAGATATTTGTGAAATTTGATTATCCTTTGTGATAATTAAATATTTTCCAATTTAATTATCGTCTGAGATAATTAAATATTTTTCGATTTGATTAATCGAATATTTGTGTTTCTGATTATCGTTTTTTTGATAATCAGATATTTGTGAAATTTGATTATCGTTTGAGATAATTAAATATTTTTCGATTTGATAATCGAATATTTGTGATTTCTGATTATCGTTTTTGATAATCAGATATTTGTGAAATTTGATTATCGTTTGAGATAATTAAATATTTTTCGATTTGATAATCGAATATTTGTGATTTCTGATTATCGTTTTTGATAATCAGATATTTGTGAAATTTGATTATCGTTTGAGATAATTAAATATTTTTCGATTTGATAATCGAATATTTGTGATTTCTGATTATCGTTTTTGATAATCAGATATTTGTGAAATTTGATTATCGTTTGAGATAATTAAATATTTTTCGATTTGATAATCGAATATTTGTGATTTCTGATTATCGTTTTTGATAATCAGATATTTGTGAAATTTGATTATCGTTTGAGATAATTAAATATTTTTCGATTTGATAATCGAATATTTGTGATTTCTGATTATCGTTTTTGATAATCAGATATTTGTAAAATTTGATTATCATTTGAGATAATTAAATATTTTTCGATTTGATTAATCGAATATTTGTGTTTCTGCTTATCGTTTTTGATAATCAGATATTTTTGAAAATTCAATTATCGTTTTTGATGATTGAATATTTGCGATTTTGAGATTTGAGCTTCGTCTTTTTCTCTGACGATTCAGGTGAGTAATTTGATTTACTCACATTCAATTCGTGCAGTACGTGATTTCTGCTCTGATTCCTTTTCTTTCAATTGCTAGAACTCGATTGATTCTTGCTTTTGATAGTCGTCTGATTTTGATTCCTTGATCCCCTCGATGTTGATTCTTTTGATTTTAAGCAATCGAACCTTTTGATTTTTTTTATCTGATACTTCCATAATCCCTATACTTCCCTGTTGACCTTTGCTTTGCTTATGCATTCGACATTGCCATGCTCTTATGGTTGTTACCTTTTATCCATTTATTCCTTATGATTGCGAGGACGCAATTTCTTTAAGGAGGGAAGCCTGTAACAACCCGCATTTATACGATAATATATTTAAATATTTTATATAAATATGACATCGTCTTTTCGTATTTAAAATCCTAAATATGAATTTTTATCGTGTTTGAATTCGTTGCTCTAATGGATTCATATCGTGTTTTAAATATCACCAAAGTGTTTGATAAACTTGGTTAAAAATATTCGGGCTTTATAAATTTTTAAAATCTTGGCCCATGCTTGATCTGTTGCCGTGATAAGTGATAACCCATCCCCTTCATCCATTCGAAATCCCTAAGCCCAAAATCGAAGAAAAACAAACGAATGGCTTCTAAAAATTAGGGCTTCGATTTTCTTTCTTTTTGCCGGCGAATCTGGAATTTTGGGGCTTTGGCTCGATCTCTGGCGATTCTCTGTGTAACTAAACTATGGCTTTGGCTCGTTCTCCTCTGTGAGATAATTGCGATGCTGTTCCGATGTTGATTCGAGCTTTTGCCTTTGTGATTGTGAGATTATCAAGCGACTTCGTTCTCGTCGCCGCTTCGAAGCAAGGTGAGTTAAACTCACATCTAATTCGAACTGTTACATGAGTATCTTGAATTCGTTCGTATGTTCGATTTTCGTGACTTGGGATTTAAGTGATTTAGTAATTGATGGTTCGCTTAATTTGGGTTTGAACCCCTCGTTTTCATTCGTATATGGTCTTTGAATTGTGATGGTTCAGGTTTCTCGACTTGTTCGATTTCGCCAATCTTGTTGTTTGTTTCTCGGCTATCACTGCTGTGAACTCGAGTGATTTCTTATCACTCACATTTAGCCCAATTTAATGCTTTCTGCCTTCTTCGATTGGTATAATGTGTTGCTTGTCACGGCTTGATTTGCAGTCGAATTCGTCTGTTTATTTTGTTGTAGTTGCCTTTAGCTTCGACTTGATTCTTCGATGTTGCTTATGATCGACGTTTGCCATACTATTCTATATCTTTGGTAGTACGTTCAACCTTATTCCTTTAATTATATGCTTATGTAACGTTAGCTGGGCATGTTGCATACAAATTTGATTGCATTATGTGGTCTGATTCATGTGTAGTCTGCTGCCCCCTATGCAGTTTGTACTTGGTATACAGGCACATGTTTATGTTAGTGTTGATTCGCCTCACTGATCGATTCTGTATCACCTTATGGTTTGAGGTTACACATGTTTATAGGGTCATTTTGACTATGTATGTTTCACTGTGTTCATATGTCCGCACTTGCAGTGTTCACATATGGCTTTGACTTTACCATTACCTGACTTCAGCACTGTCTTCATGTAAATGCATCAAAATCTGGGTTAGATAGATTGGCCACTATGTACATTGTTGGTTTATATTCCTATAAGTTAATTTCATACCTGTGTGATTATACCTTCAAGCTACCCTGACCTGCAGTATGCATGGTCACTCTGGGTTTCCACTTGTCTTGGTGGAGCTCGTACTGTTGTCACACTATTCTGGTCTGGTCATTGTGTAGTTGCATTGCATTGAGTTCCTGTTGTACCATACACTTGAACTCAGTTGCCTTGTCTGGTTAAGTCTTGTACCACTCGCAGATATTTTCTCTATTCATTGATGCAGTGGCCATCTCCACTTGTTCAATACAGGATCTAGTTCATTTAAGTTATGTGTGTTGACCTCCTGTGTAGTTTAGTTTGACATTGAATTAGGGTTCATGTCTGAACCTACCAGTCAGGCCTGATTACCTCATATGTATGCTCTGTCCACTGTTCTTGTTCTCGAATCTGATACATTGCATTGATGCCTTGTAATAGTTGCATTTCTTTGTCATTTTGCTTCACTGATGACCTTATCTTCTATGGAGGCTGATCTGCGTCTTTTCTGTGAGTGTGACATTGTTGTTGCATTGCTACCAGTTTACTTGACCATTTGTATATGTCTGTATGTTAGTGCATTGCTCTGTGCTTTGACATTTTAATCTTGGCCTTGATGTTCTCTGTTCTGTATTGACATTTATGTATGGCTTCACTTGCATCTGTTCTCACTGTGTTGTACATGTGTACTTTGATGAGCTCTGTATTCTCCCTGGGTGTATATTCAGTCTTCATTATTCATGTTGTAGCTGTGCACATTCACATTGATGCACTGTTTCGTTTATTTCCTTGCTGTAGATCTCACTTCTTAGTTCATCTGGACATTTCGGTTCCTGTCTGCATTGCATACAAGCAATTGCATTCGTTATAGATAAGTTGAAGCTTATGTTGTGGCTTCACTCGTATCTCTTGTGATATCTTTTGAGTCTGTTTACTTTCTGACCAATATGGGTTAGATATTTTGATTTCTTCGACGTATTAATTACTATTAATACTCGGAATTGTGGTGACTTTATATTCTGTTGTGGCGAGGCAGTGCACGCGTGCGTGCACTGCAGCCACACCAAATTTACAGATTTTAATCGATATCTCTTTTATTCTTAATTCATCGACCTGTTGCGTAATTCGTAGGCTGTATTGGCGAGGCAGTACACGTTAGCGTGTACTGCAGCCAATTATCATTGATGTTTTTAAATTGACATTTCAATTGCTTAAACTGCTTTGGATTTCTGTTTTGTGGATTAACACTGTTTAGTGTTATATCTGCCGTTATCTAATTCTCGTATCGAGAGTTGGATATACGAGATTTCTATGACTGTCATCTATATTGAGATTGATTATTATTGCTCCTATGCTCTAATAACTGATTTTGAATTAGACTGATCCGAGTATTATTTTCTTTTGAATGTAATACTCGGGTCAGACCGAGTATTTACAGGTTGTAGATTTTTAGCTTTGGGTTGCTGCTAGAGCTATGAAGACTTTTTATATCAGTTGAAGTGGTCTTCGTCTTGTTGTAGTAGTCAGTGTGTCTGTTTTAAGATGATAGTGTATTCATGTATATTAGTCGATAATGTACTTGTATATATAACTTCTTGAGTCGACAGTTGTAGTTGTATCATTTGTATTGTGTCAAATGTATTGTAACTGATATCAGTTATTATATATATATGAGACTTTTCGTTCCATCTTTATTCCGCATTTATGTTATCTGTGTTATTTTTATATCTATTGTCCTAAACTATTATAGCCACTGTGTAGTAGCTTTGAGTTTGTATCGGTATGTCGGGTTTCCTCTAAAAATGAAATGCAATGTTTTAATTATCCGACATATCGGTGCTCGCACAAGGCAATTACTTAGATGGTCGCTCCTCAACAGCCTTATTCTCCGCGCTAGTTGACAGCACTACTCCGTAGTGTTCTTGGCTAGCGTGGGTATAGAGGTGGGGCGTCACAATTTCCTTCTTTGAGTTGCTGTTCAGACTATGAAGACTTTTCACATCTTCTGAAGTTGTCATTGTCCTTTTGTAGTAGTCGTGTCATTGTATAGAACGATATGTATTCATGTATATTAGTTGATAATGTACTTGTATATATAACTTCTAGAGTCGACAGTTGTAGTTGTATCATATGTATCGTGTCAACTATATTGTAACTGACATCGGTTATATATATATATGAGATTTTTGTTAATCTGTGTTCCGCATTTATATTATCTGTGTTATTGTTATATCTAATGTCCTAAACTATTATGAGCTATCGTAGTTTGTTTTATACTGATAATTGGGTGTGTCGATGGGAGTAAATAAATAATAGATGAAAAATAAAAAGTATATACCACTCCTATCGAGATAACCAATATTAGTGTAAGGCCAACTACGGATGGTCGCTCCTATCCAGCCTTATTCTTCGTAATAATAGACAGTATTTCTTTTAATACTCTTTGTTATTATGAGCATAGAGGTGGGGCGTCACACGAACTCCCCCTAAACTCGACTGCCGCCGCCCATCGCGACTCCAATTTCCCCTCCGCTCTTCCTCGAATACGTGCGCGATTTGATTTCGTTCGCCCCCTTCTTTTTTTATAATGAATGAAAGAATTGGATTTCGTATTTTTTCCGAAGTGAATTCGAATTGGTGGATTTTTGGAGGAAGTCGTGATTTTGATTTCTCATGTTTTAGAACGCATTCTATTTTGAGAATTCGAATGTCAGAGAATGAGAGAGGCACGATTTTTTTATTTCGTTCATTCTTTTTTTTCTGATTGAAATTGAACTGAAAGAAAGAAGAGGGATAACGTGATTTAAAGAAAGGAGATGGCGTGTTTTAATCGGTCATCTACAGTGACTGAGGTGAAGGGAAAAAAGGGTGATGGAAATATTGTCAGTCACACACACACACACAGATATATATATATACACACATATACATACATACATACATATATATATATATTATATAAATCTTCAAATAGTCTCGATTTCGTAAATTAAAATCTCGAATCCCTATCGAGGCGTGCCGCTAGGTGTTCATAATGTTATACCCCTATTTCGAACGCAATGGAAAAGGTTTCGAGTCCTAATTCGATCGTATGGAGAAGATAGCTTTTTGTACTCAATTATTATAGTAAACTTTAATATTAATTTCAGCGTGTTTCTATCCCGTACGACCAAATGATAACTCCAAATGCTACGAAATTTGAAATCAGATAATAATGCATTATTACGGATTTAATAGAACTAGTTTCGTCGAATTCCGAGACTATGCCTCGAATTGCTATTTTTAACGCGTCGATTAAATCGATGATTTCAAAAATCGACGAAAACACTTGAAATTCCAGTGTTAAAATCTTATTAACTTAATTATAAATCCAAATAATATTTAAACCATTTAAATATTCAAAATCGAACAACGAAAAATCCAGGTCGTTACATTCCTCCCCCCTTAAAAGAATTTTTTCCTCGAAATTGCTAAGGTAGGAAGAACACTCCAAACCCATCGACTTTTCAAAACTTATCAGTAAAAATTCGATATTTCACTATTTCTAAAATTTTAGTTTCGATCAAAACAATTGGTTCTAAATTCTATTTCCAAAACCCTCTATTCAAATTTAAATTCGAAATCAATTTGTCGTTAACAAAAATTTTCCAATTTTTTCTAACACCCTAAATTTTCAAATTTTTTTTAGCAGAGTCTCCTTTGTACGGAGGACCTTTTGCAATATGACAAAAGTGATAAATATATATACATCGACCCACACGGTCAGAAAACAAAAAATATATATCAATATTTATATTTTGCGGTATTTAATCCAAAAACGTACCTTATATTAGCATTTTTAAGCATTATTAAGTAAGCAAGTTACTTCATATGCAAATACGCAACCAAAATCTAGTCCGACAGCCTCTGGTTACCTGTACTTACTCAATTTAAACCACATAAGTACCAAACATGAAAATTTACTAACATTTCATTCGTTTAACTAGTTAAACACGTAAATTTCATAACAATGCATTCTAACATATAATCATAAGCAATTATAAGGTTCCAACACCAATTTAATTACTTTCAATCAATCCATATACCATTTCAATGATTTACAACTCAATTTACATGCATCTAATTCATATCTATACCAAATAAACTCATATCCATTACAAATTGATTAAAAATCAATTTATCCACATTTTATTAATTCATTGAATTTTATTTACTTTTTTTTGCGTCGGACAACAATTTTTCTATGCAAATTCGGTGCTATTCATTTTATAGAATAATCATTTAAGCTTATAACTATTCTAATTTGATTCCAAATCAATTTATATTCAATTCTTTTCCATTTCAAAATCAATCCATTTATTTGCATTCCATTCATATCCACATTATATTCAAATCCACTTTATTTGGCTCGGAATCATCCCACGCTATTTATTAAATAACCATTTCACAATTTATTCGAGCCAAACTTCTATCCAAATTATTAACTTAAGTTAATTCGTTTATTTTCAATTTTTCAACTATATAACTTAAGTTCATTACTTTTGCAACCAAATTCCATTTCCATTTTGGATTAATGCTTATTCAATCAATTCCATTCCATTTACTAATTAATCCAATTAGTTCATTCACTTAATCCACTTCAAATCTTAATTCCATACTCAAATTCATCCTCAATTCATTTAAAATAATATTCAAGGCCATATTCAATTTTATTTTTACTTACATTGAATTTATTTATAACTTAAATCATCACTATTTCAATCCATTTCTATTTTATTCGACGATATTTCCAATTATATTTAATTCGCTCAAGTTCCATATTTAATTTCAATTCCAATCCACAATCCAATTTATTCACCCAAGTTAAACTCATTTTTGTATTCAATTGACTAATTAATTCATATAATTAGTTCACTTCCAATTTACAATTCAATGTCTGATTTTTATTTCAAAAATCACTTCAGTTAAGTTACCTGAGTTCAAGTTCATTTTTATAATTCAAATTTGGATTTTATTTCCTTTACCAAAATATCAAACCTTTTTATTTTGGGTTTTCTATTTCACTTTTCAATTTTATAAGTCACACAACTTATTTTTCATATTTCCATCAATTCTATACTCGAATATATTCATATTTTATTTTTAACTCGATATTATACATTTATTTATAGCTAAGTATATTTTTATTCAATTAATTTCAATTTTTATAAGCTATTCCAATTTATTTATTCACAATTCCAGATTTATACCTTATGGTTATATAATATTTCACAGCTCAAAATTTGTATTTACTTCAATTCGATATTATTTCTAATCCAATTCAAATTTTGTAACTTATAGTTATATAGTCACTTTATAGTTCACATTTACATATTTAATTCAATTCAATATGATTCAAATCCAATTCACTCTTTTTTTTAGTTTAAATTTCAATTCCTTTTAACCAACATTTAAAAACTATAATCGAGTTATTCATACTTAAACTAATTTCACTCCAAACAAATTTATTTTTAATTTCTTTCAATTTCATTATATATTCCAATTACTTTTCTAAGTTAACTCCCATTTCATTAATACATTATATTAATTCAATTCAAATCCAGTCAATTAAATTTGCAGAATTTAATTTATCCAACTTAACTTAAGTTGAATTCCATCTTAATCTTCTCACTTTGAATTTTAATTCCAAATTTCAAATTTCACACTTCTTTCCTTATAAATATCATCATCCACTTATAAGTTTAAAAAAAAACTTATTTCCTGATATTCTCTAGAACTTCTAAATAAGGATTTCTAGAATTCAAACACCCGGTATCTATTTCAAATCACTTTGAAACCAAATATATACATACATACTCCTTTTGGTTTAACTAACCACTTTCTTCGAATTTCAAAATCAACCTAATTTTATCCAAAACAATTCCCTCGGAATTTTCAAACAACACTTGTTCCACACAAGAAAATCCATATCAAATTATTACGGTAGCAATCCACCACTTAGAAACTGGAAAATGAACACCGATGATGTCGCAATCATCATCGAAATTATTTTCCAACGAATGAAGTGAGTTCAGTGCTATATTTCTTCCAAAATCCATTAAACCCATTTTTATTTCGAAAATATTATTAAAAATAATAATATTTTAACCTTCACAATACTTCGAAAAATATTTTCCAAACTTCCCGGAATTTAAATTTCCAAATTCTGGTTTGAATCAATTTTCATTTTTTTTTACTCATTTGTATAATTCATACTTATACAATCCAATTTAGTTTTAATAAACTATTTCAAATTTTAAAATCTTATTTTGGTTATATAATAACAACCAAACACATCAATCTACTATAATAATTTTCTAGTAAATTATTTCTTTTATATCAAATTATAATATGGGTAAAATTATTTCACTTACCTGCTTCAAAACCATACTGTGTCGAATTACTCTATTCAAGTGTTTAGAAACTCCTATCGATTTAGTGGCGTCCCACTACTCAAATAGAACTTATATACCACTCAACAGATAAATTAACACAATATAAAACCATTTATATTCACTAACAAATACGCGCTCATATCCATTAATACTCTCAAATCATTCCAGGGTACTACTGACCCTATCTCTAATGAGTAATCCCCACCAGAGCCAAGGTTCTCACTTAACCTTCAGCTCTGATACCAAATGTAAAGTCCCGTATCTCCGTACCCCGTGAGTTGACCATAATCCACACCAAAACTAACTCAAATTGAACGAAAATACGAATCTTTAGGGTGAAGAAGAAAAATATAACAAGAAACACATAATCTCGCAATCGCAGCGGAACAAAATATAATATATAATAATGGATTTTTATACAAAAGAATCTATAACAGTTTATATACTTACAATAATCAGGGTACAACAATTCAATACATCAAAATGGACAGTTATAATAACTTATCCTCACACAACGGAAATACTAATCAAGTATGGAAAAAATACGTCTTGGTCATCCAGCTCATCTCCTAAGCTCCATAGCATCCTATCCTGTATCTGTAATACTCGGTTTAACCCGAGCATTATAATAAAATAACACCGGAGTCGGTCTGGAAAACTAGTGTGAGAAAACACACTCAATTTGAATTATTAATTTTTCTCCAAAATCCTTTGAAAACAAAGGTATCTCGTAAGACCACGTCACACATAAAAACGATGGGTTTTTACCTTACGAAAACCAAAACGAATTTTATCAAAATCATCTGATATTATAATAGTGTCTATACCAAGTAAATAGAAAATAGCTGAAATGCTTGCATCTCACGTTTCAGCATAGTTGGGTACAATTAAAACCGTACGGCGCTTATTGGAGAATGGATTCCATACAATGACTGGGCCACTGGGGTACCGCCTATCAAAGTGCACCTCTAGAATAATGTACCGAGGACCATCGCCGGGATCCCATGCTACACAAGGCCGGCCTACCCCTAACCTGGATAGATCGAATATGTTATCACCTCGGGTGTTTCCACCCTTACAAATCGAGCGCTCCTTCTTTCATGCACAACCATATCCATAATATATATAGGTTTATGAGGATATCTAGAAAAGTGATAACATACCCTAATTGGGTGCGACCCACTTAGCCATGCTGCACCTCCCCTGTTTTAGTCATTCCCGGTTGATGAGGCTTGAGGCTAAGTGTAACGACCCAGAATTTTGAACGAATTAAATTTAAAATATTTAATTTATTTTAAATATTTGAACGGTAATTTAATTTGAATTCCCCGATCTAAGTTTGAAATTGGTGATTAAATTATAAAATTTAATCTATTGTAAGTTGAATAAAATTTGAATCTTCAATTTTAAGCTGAAGAAAAAATATTTCAAAAGCTTTTAAAATTCATATTTATAATACTGAAGATAACAGAAGCTTCAGAAATTGATTTGGAAACAATCTGTTCAGTTTTGAAATTTTATGGTTCGAATCGATATTTAAAAATAGCCGTCCGAGGCACAGTCACGAAATTCGACGAAACCAGTTCCATTGGGTCCGTAATATTGAATTATTGTCGGATTTCAAATTTCGTATTTTTTGGAGTTGTTGTGTGTACATACGACGTTTAAACGCGTTGAAAATTAAGGTAAATTCGATTTAAATTTAAAATTTAAAATCTGGTCACATCAGCTACTTTCCCCCTTTAAACACGCCTTCAAACCCGCCCCTTTGTTTCAACCGAGCATCACGAGAAGAAATCATGGAGAACATGCCGTCTTCAATTTTAAATGACCCTCTCCCTCTTCATAAATGAATTCGAACGAGAAAGCAAAAGAAATGGCCGAATAGAAAACACTCTCGTTCCTTTGCTAAAATGAAAACTATTTCATTCGAAGACAACTCCTCTTCTCTTCAGTTTTAATTTGCAAATTCAAACAAAATAAATCGACAGTTCAAATCAAA
Source organism: Allium fistulosum (assembly GCA_030737815.1). Taxonomy (NCBI): domain Eukaryota; kingdom Viridiplantae; phylum Streptophyta; class Magnoliopsida; order Asparagales; family Amaryllidaceae; genus Allium; species Allium fistulosum. The sequence goes on from CM060901.1 coordinate 644,624,014, forward strand.
ACCACATCTCCCTTCTTCCCTTTTGAGCACAGTAATTTCAAATCGAAAAAAGGGATAAAATCGAAACCCATTCACCACAGAAATGTAAATCATCGCGAGATCGAAGGCGACTGTCAAGTTTTTTTTCGTGTGAGCTCGAGGCTCGAACGCGAAGCAGTGGCGCGCGATGTAATGGTAGGGGTGCATTGTCTTTAGAGGTCGTCAGCAAGGGGAGGCGAGGGGAGGATTCGCGTAGCCACTAGTGGAGGCGCAGGCGCACGCGCGCGTGCTCGCGCGGGGTTGGGTTGCGATCTGGTGGCATTCGAGAAATTTTGGGAAGCTCGGTGGCTCGCATAAGGGCGTTCACGATGGATTCGAAGATGAAGGTGGGGTCACGGCAGTCAGAGTCGAGGCCGTAGTCGAGCTCGTGTGTGGCTGCTTTGGGCGGCAGGAAGTCGAACTCGACTTCGATCGTGAAGTTCACCGCGATTTACAGAGAGGTATATCCAGTTTTATTTCAATTTTAAATTTTGATAATATATGCAATTTTATACATATACAGAGGAAAGGTATATGATTGCAGTGAGGTGTAGTTTCTGAAAACAACAAGTTAAATTTGTGATTTTAAAAACAATTTTGTTTTTATTTAAGGTTAACAATCGAGAAAGATATAAAAGAAATGGGAAAATACATATTTTTATAGATATTTGGAATCCATATAAACTATTTTCGTATGGAAATGTGTTTCAAATAAAAATGCAGATAAAAAGAAATAGTAATGAATTTTTCGGTCAATTTAAATAATTAATAGAAAATTTGTTTAAATAAATCATTCGATAAAATTAAATAATCGGTTTAAAGAAATTAACAGATGATAATTTATTGCCAATTTATTCAAATATTAATAGATTGTATAAATTATTTATACAAGGTTAAAGTCAAGAAAACGAAAGAAGAATTGGATTGGATTGCAAAATAAAAAGCTAAGGTGAGATTTTTCTCACTCAAAATTAATTGCAGTTTTTGACTGATTGATTGCTATTGGATGTGATATTAGATATAGTAGGATATATCTATATATATAGCAATATATACATATTGGCATATGTATATATTGGATTGATTGATTTCCCGCCTCGTATAGCGGATGAGACCCTATTGCGCCGTTAGTAAGCGGATTATTTTTATAAAACCCATATACCGCGATATTCCACCTCGAAGTGGAATTGGTATTGTGCTAACGTCTTTGGATGCAGGGAAACAGGTTGGAGGGATCCAACTGGATTCCTCACCAGTAGTTATTTATTTACAGATATTGATGTATATTCTGTTATCATATTGATATATGATGTTTGTTGTTGTGATTGACTAATTGGTGCTGTTGCATCATCAGATTCAGTTTTGAAGTTTAAAAATAACGACTTTTACTTTAAAAGGATTTTAAAGTGATTTTTGGAAGTAGACGTTTTATTTAATTTTTGAATTAATAAATAAACGTTCAAACTTTAAAATTATAAAAGTTAAGATTTGTGAATTATAACCAAAAGGTAATTTCTTTTGAAATAAATAGTTAAGAAATTTATAAAATGGTTTTAATTGGAATTTTTGAATTATTAAAACAATGTATGTAAAAGATGTACAAGATTGATATTTATAACTTTAAAATGTTGGTATTATAAAACGAGTTTTTATAAGCGTTAAAATGAATTTTTAAGAATTTATAAATAAATGAAATTTATAAATTGTGAACTTATAAATGGAAATGATTTTGTAAAATAAAGGAATTATAAGTATTTAACTTATAATTATGGATTGTTGGTATAAGATTTGAGTTATGAATCGAATTGTTAATAAAGAAGATTTATTAAATTGAAGTTGTTAGAAAAGAGAAATAGAATTTATAAACGTGTTTATAAATTCAAAATCAATTGAGTTTGATAAATTAAATATAGAAGATTATTAAAGAAGATATATTCGCGAATTTTGGATAGCGAATTTTTATTGAAATAAAATGTGTAGAAATGATTGAAATTGGGTTAAGTGAATTATATTCACGATTTTGGACAGTGAATATATTATTGAATAAAATGGATTCATTTTTGAAGAAGTGATATTAAAAAAAATGAAGTTAAACATTTTAAAGATGTTTTAAAATGTATTATGAATCGAAATCATAGATTTCAACATTTATTGTTGAAATAGACGTTTCGAGAAATAAGGAAATGATGGACTATAACACTGTTGTTATAGTAAATGATTTCCGAAAGGAAATGTTTTTATATAGTATTGGGATTTACATATCTATCTTAAAAATTCGAATCCCTATACTAGTGATTTTGAGTCGTCGTAACGATGTTTTACGTAACATTCGTTTTGACTCAAATAGATGTTGTTATAGTAAACGGTTTCCTTAAAAGAATGAAATATATACTTAATTTGATTTAAGTATATCGAATATTTTCCAAGTGTTGAAAATAAATGGATTTGTGAAATACTTATTATTAAATAAGTATGGAAATGCTTTTCCAAATGAAACAAAATGTTCTGAGAATTTATCTTCTTAAAGATAAATCGGAAAAAATGAATTTTTGAAATCAATTGAAAATCGAATATCAGTAGATATTCGGAAATATAAATTCACTATGGAATTTATAAAAGAAATGATAATTCGTTTTAAAAATAAATATTGATTTATTTTTAGAAGTGTGGAAAATTCTATATCTAGTAAAGATATTTTAGAGATTAAATTTTTTGGAATCTGATGATGTTGCGCATCTTTATTGATAGTTAAATAACCGACTATCAATAATTACCTTGAATGGGTATTTGTTGTGAATTGGATGAATTTGAATGCCACACTTATTTTTGAATATTTCGCTCACTATTCGGGTTAGCCGGGAAAGGACCATGGGGTCGTATAACCCATTCTGAATATGTGATACGTCGTATGAATTGCATTTGATGACCGGTGTTGAAGACCGGATATTTTTGAAAACGGAAGGATTACCGTCGAGTTACTCTACATCGGCTGATCTTCGATTTAGAGGTTTTATCACCCTTAGTGACGGGAAGTCCCGACGTGATTGAAAATTATCCGGAATTGCAAGGGCTTCGTGAGAAGTGCCTTCGGTTCTATTCGATCCCGGAACAGACTTGTATGGATTGTGTGTCTGACGTTACAATTTGAGATATAAAGCTGATTTCTTTCAAATGCATATCTGTTGGTGGCGGAGAATTTATTCTCTTAGCTTAACACCCTTCTCTGAGACGTACGAGCTCAGAGGTTATGTAGTTGAAATTTATCAGCGATATACTCCCAATTTGGTAACGTGGCATACTGAGTGTTGCTGTGAAATGATCAGTGTTTGATCATTTGCGATATGATCATTTGTTTGATCTTATATCTTTGTGATCATAGGTTAATCATTTGTTTGACCCGAAGCATGGCTTTGTAGAAAGCGTAGCTTTGTGGACGAGACTTCGTCGAGCCTCACACCCCGGAAATGGTCAAAACAGGAAGGATGCGGCAAGGTTCTAGGGAGTAGCGCCCCTTAGTGTATGTCATTCCTTCTGGATAGAGGTGGTATCATGGTATGGAGCCCAGATACTTAACCTATGTGGTTGCTGCATTTATATTATGTGGTTTGTTGCGAATCGGGGATCCTCGGGAAGATCGGTTACGATCGGAGGATGGCATACGCGTGTCAGTAGTTACCTATTTTTGCAAAGGTAACCCGGCCTTGTGTTGGCAGAGATCCGGTTAGGTTCTCGGGACGTCATTCCAGAGGCGTTCCTTCGTGGAATAGGAAGTTCCTTAGCCTGACCATTTGTTGGAAATCCAAAGAAACAATACGAGCCTTTACGATTTCAATTGTATAACCTGTCTCCTCAGGAGGCAGCTATAGCAGGCATAATATAATGGTACCTATGCTGGCTAAGATTAATATTATACTTTCGAAATGTTTTCTACACTATGCACTAATAATAATATAAAAAAGGACTTGATTTTTGCGTAGTAAGCATCTTTGACTATCATAAGAAGAAATCTCCTCCAATTCTGCGTTTGCATTGTGTGTGTGGCGGGAGGTCTTATGGTAGTTTCATTTTCCAAAAAGCATTGCGAATTTGTTTTATTTTCTTTGTGAAAAATAACTGTTTTACGATCTCACACCAGTCACCATGACTGACTCGGAGTTTATTGTTTCCCTTCTAAACTCTGGGTGCCCACCAATTTCCACAGGGCAGCCTAGAGTTATGTTATCAGGATATTCTGGATATTCTGGAGCTTTGGAAGCATGCTGGATGGCGAAACGTATTACCTATATTTTGTTTATATTTATTCCGCTGTGTATTCTGTATAAGGACAAGTTATATAACTGTCCATTGTTGTATATCGACTCTGATGATTGATGTATGTATAAACTGATATAGTTCTTTGTTTTAAAAGACTAGTGTTTATTTATTATATATTGTTCCGCTGCGATGTGTAAGATTCTGATATTGTTTTCTGTTCTGATGTTGTTATGTTGTTTTTCTTCTTTCTTCTTCTCTATTTTTCTTCTTCTACTTTTTCTTTTTCTTAAAACCCCTCAGGGTTCGTATTTCCGTGCATCTTAAGTTAATCAATGGAGATTAGTGTTTAATCAAGGGTACGGATTTGCGGGACTTGACAGCTGGTATCAGAGCATATGGTTAAGCGACAACCCTGCTCTGTTGGGTGTTACTCATTAGAGATAGAGTCAGTAGTACTCTAGAATGAGTTTGAGTGTAATAATAGATATGAGCGCGTATTTGTTATTTGAATATAAAATTGTTTTGTATTGTGATGATTGGTTTATTGAGTGGTATATGAACCTTCGTCGGCACAGTCTGCAAAACTGTATCGAAGGGGTTTCTAAATATTTGAATAGAACAATTCGGCACAGTATTGTTTTAAAATAGGGTAAATGAGATAATTTTGCCCAAAACTATTTTTGTATAGAAAAGAAATGGTTTTCTATGAATTATCATAGTATATGGATGCTTGTTTGTTAGGAAAGTGATAATATTGAAATGTTATCATTGTTATATGAAATTGAACAAGAAACTGAAATCGTAACTCCAAAGTTAAGAAATTTATTCACATACGAATGAAATTTAAGAATGTAAATTATAAACGTAACTTATAATTTGAAACGGAATTCCAGAAAAGTATTTGAAAAGAATTTGAAAATTTTAGAGATTTGGAAAGTTTAAATCTTTTTGATTTGAAAATGAATTTCAAAGGTTCGGAAAAATGTTTTGAAGGAATGAAAAGCTCTAAACTCTTTTCGGTCGCTGGAAAATAATTCCGATGATGATCGCGACATCACCGGTGTTCATTTTCGGGTTTCCAAAAGAGGAATTGCTGCCAAATTGTTTTAAATGGAAGTTGTTTGAAAAATTTGGGTTTGTTTTGGAAATTCAAAGGATAATTTGAATTGTTTTCAAAATGGCTTTGAAAATGTTATTAAGACTCTGGAATGCTATATAAAAATATTTATGAGAATAATAAATGAGTTGATAACTTATACAATTTGTTGTGAATTTAGATTGAATAAATTTAACTTAAGGAATTTTAAGTTGGATTAAAGTAAGTATAAGTGAATCAATAAAATAAAAAAATCCAAGTGGTAATTTTGAATATAAGTTATATAACTTATAAAATGAGAAAATAGAAGTGAAACGAATTGTTAAAAAGTGGTTAAACAATTTTATTAAGCAAAATAAAATGTGATTTTGATTAAGTGATGAAATTTGACCTTGGTAAAGTTAAATAAAATTGAGAATCTGAATTGGATTGATAAATGAATTAAGCTATTGAACTAATTGAATGTTGAATCAGTCTAATGTAAATGAATTAGTGAATGAATAAATTGAATGGAATCAATTGCAAATGAAGTGAACTAAAGATAATCGATAAAAAAATTCAATATTCAGAATAGAAGACAAAATTGAATTCAAATAGAATTGAAATTGTAAACTGAATCCAAATTTGATTGGAATTGTGAATTAAATTCTAATAGATTTGAAATGTAAAAATTGAATGAAAAGAATGTATAACTTCAATAGTAAGCTAGAAATGTATAAGCAGTTTATATTGAAAATTTTGTAATTAAATTTGCAGAATAGTTTGAATATATGTAACTAGATATTATGGCTAGTAGGATATACAGGTTATAAAGGAATTGGAATTGAATTGCAAAGATAAATTTGAATTGCTCAACAAAAGGTATGTATTTTAAATTTCAATATGAGATTTACTGATTTTCTTGTCTAGCCGCTTGGCTTTTTCTTTTTCTTTTTGAAATCTGAGAGTCCGTAGGGACGTTTTGTAGTTGTACCGTATTAGCCGCGCAAAGGAGACGCTGGCGAAATTTTTTGGAAATTTAGGGCGTTAGAAAATTTTTGAGAAAATTTGGAAGTTTAAAATTTGAATTGTTAAGCTAACAATGTTGTTTGAAAAACTATGAAAGTGTTTGGAAAGTTAGTTGAATTGATAACGAATCTTTAGTAGAAAGATTTGTTTTGAAAATTTGATAAAACTATTTGGATGTTGAAAAATAGTAGACGTGTTAAGGACTTTTTCTTCCTGACTTGTAATTTCAGGACGAAATTCTTTTAAGGAGGGAAGTTTGTAACGACCCAGAATTTTGAACGAATTAAATTTAAAATATTTAATTTATTTTAAATATTTGAACGGTAATTTAATTTGAATTCCCCGATCTAAGTTTGAAATTGGTGATTAAATTATAAAATTTAATCTATTGTAAGTTGAATAAAATTTGAATCTTCAATTTTAAGCTGAAGAAAAAATATTTCAAAAGCTTTTAAAATTCGTATTTATAATACTGAAGATAACAGAAGCTTCAGAAATTGATTTGGAAACAATCTGTTTAGTTTTGAAATTTTATGGTTCGAATCGATATTTAAAAATAGCCGTCCGAGGCACAGTCTTGGAATTCGACGAAACCAGTTCCATTGGGTCCGTAATATTGAATTATTGTCGAATTTCAAATTTCGTATTTTTTGGAGTTGTTGTGTGTACATACGACGTTTACACGCGTTGAAAATTAAGGTAAATTCGATTTAAATTTAAAATTTAAAATCTGATCACATCAGCTACTTTCCCCCTTTAAACACGCCTTCAAACCCGCCCCTTTGTTTCAGCCGAGCATCACGAGAAGAAATCATGGAGAACATGCCGTCTTCAATTTTAAATGACCCTCTCCCTCTTCATAAATGAATTCGAACGAGAAAGCAAAAGAAATGGCCGAATAGAAAACACTCTCGTTCCTTTGCTAAAACGAAAACTATTTCATTCGAAGACAACTCCTCTTCTCTTCAGTTTTAATTTGCAAATTCAAACAAAATAAATCGACAGTTCAAATCAAAACCACATCTCCCTTCTTCCCTTTTGAGCACAGTAATTTCAAATCGAAAAAAGGGATAAAATCGAAACCCATTCACCACAAAAATGTAAATCATCGCGAGATCGAAGGCGACTGTCAAGTTTTTTTTCGTGTGAGCTCGAGGCTCGAACGCAAAGCAGTGGCGTGCGATGTAATGGAAGGATTACCGTCGAGTTACTCTACATCGGCTGATCTCCGATTTAGAGGTTTTATCACCCTTAGTGACGGGAAGTCCGGACGTGATTAGAAATTTATCCGAATATGCAAGGGCTTCGTGAGAAGTGCCTTCGGTTCTGTTCGATCCCGGAACAGACTTGTATGGATTGTGTGTCTGACGTTACAATTTGAGATATAAAGCTGATTTCTTTCAAATGCATATCTGTTGGTGGCGGAGAATTTATTCTCTTAGCTTAACACCCTTCTCTGAGACGTACGAGCTCAGAGGTTATGTAGTTGAAATTTATCAGCGATATACTCCCAATTTGGTAACGTGGCATACTGAGTGTTGCTGTGAAATGATCAGTGTTTGATCATTTGTAATATGATCATTTGTTTGATCTTATATCTTTGTGATCATAGGTTAATCATTTGTTTGACCCGAAGCATGGCTTTGTAGAAAGCGTAGCTTTGTGGACGAGACTTCGTCGAGCCTCACACCCCGGAAATGGTCAAAACAGGAAGGATGCGGCAAGGTTCTAGGGAGTAGCGCCCCTTAGTGTATGTCATTCCTTCTGGATAGAGGTGGTATCATGGTATGGAGCCCAGATACTTAACCTATGTGGTTGCTGCATTTATATTATGTGGTTTATTGCGAATCGGGGATCCTCGGGAAGATCGGTTACGATCGGGGGATGGCATACGCGTGTCAGTAGTTACCTATTTTTGCAGAGGTAACCCGGCCTTGTGTTGGCAGAGATCCGGTTAGGTTCTCGGGACGTCATTCCAGAGGCGTTCCTTCGTGGAATAGGAAGTTCCTTAGCCTGACCATTTGTTGGAAATCCAAAGAAACAATACGAGCCTTTACGATTTCAATTGTATAACCTGTCTCCTCAGGAGGCAGCTATAGCAGGCATAATATAATGGTACCTATGCTGGCTAAGATTAATATTATACTTTCGAAATGTTTTCTACACTATGCACTAATAATAATATAAAAAAGGACTTGATTTTTGCGTAGTAAGCATCTTTGACTATCATAAGAAGAAATCTCCTCCAATTCTGCGTTTGCATTGTGTGTGTGGCGGGAGGTCTTATGGTAGTTTCATTTTCCAAAAAGCATTGCGAATTTGTTTTATTTTCTTTGTGAAAAATAACTGTTTTACGATCTCACACCAGTCACCATGACTGACTCGGAGTTTATTGTTTCCCTTCTAAACTCTGGGTGCCCACCAATTTCCACACGGGCAGCCTAGAGTTATGTTATCAGGATATTCTGGATATTCTGGAGCTTTGGAAGCAAGCTGGATGGCGAAACGTATTACCTATATTTTGTTTATATTTATTCCGCTGTGTATTCTGTATAAGGACAAGTTATATAACTGTCCATTGTTGTATATCGACTCTGATGATTGATGTATGTATAAACTGATATAGTTCTTTGTTTTAAAAGACTAGTGTTTATTTATTATATATTGTTCCGCTGCGATGTGTAAGATTCTGATATTGTTTTCTGTTTTGATGTTGTTCTGTTGTTTTTCTTCTTTCTTCTTCTCTATTTTTCTTCTTCTACTTTTTCTTTTTCTTAAAACCCCTCAGGGTTCGTATTTCCGTGCATCTTGAGTTAATCAATGGAGATTAGTGTTTAATCAAGGGTACGGATTTGCGGGACTTGACACTAAGCGTTACCTTTCAAGAAACAATTCTACTTAGATTGCTCATCGTCCTCCAATGATGAAGTTCTGATAGCATTCGTCCATACAAGTTCTCATGGGTCTGGACAAACCGAATCACCATCTTCTTCATCTCCACGGTATTCATTCGTAACGTTCAAACTAGATAGAAGCGGTTTTCGGATAATTAAATCTGATCCCGGTCTCTTCGAAACGATTCACGAAATTGGCCAATATTGATAGTCGATTATTTAACTATCAATAAAACATCATAAGCAATCACTAGGCCTTATTATAATTTTTTCCCAAAATATCTATTTTCAAATATCTTTATAAGATATATCGATCCTTTCCAACATTTGAAAAACAAATTTGAAATACTTAAATCCGTAACCGGATATTTCTAAATCATCTCAACACTTAGAAATATTTCCAAATTCCCATTTTTATACTCAGGAAATTTATAAGTCTTATTTTCCAAAATCTTCCAAATATCAACACTTAAGAGAATATTTCATAACTTATTTCATAAGTCTTTGGAATCACTACTAAATCCTGTTTTCCAATTTCCAAAACCCAATATACTTATTTATAACACCATTCAACAATTTATTACTTCTTTTATAAATTCGGATTTTATTTTCGAAGTTCACCATATTCAACAAATTTGAAATTCCATTTCCTCCAAATCCCTTATAAAATTCCTCTCCCAAAAACCTATCCTTTTATAAGCCCCTTTTTCGAATCTCGAGAGAATTTATAAAATAAAATTTTCAATCACTTTAAAACTCTCTCTATATATAAATAATAAGTATTAAAAAAATTATTTTTATTTTTAAAACATGTTCAAGTAATCGAAAACACCAATAACTCATTTTTAGATAAACAAATAATTTTTCAAAGCTAATTTTAAAAGTTAGAATTTACTAAAATAAATACTTAATATTTGAAAATCTACTTAACGAAGTATTTCAATCCTAGCTAGTTTAAAATTTCATAGTTTGAAGAATAAAATTTCCTTTTAAAAACAAACTTAACTTCTTAGAATTAAAATATATTTTTAAAACCTCAATAACCAATTTAATTTATAAATGCTCTCGAATCACATTACTTCATTTCCATTCCGATCTCCTTAACCATTTTCACTCTCAAAAATAGTATCCACTAATTTTCTCACCCTATATCCATATTCTAATATAAATTCACCCTACGGATTTATTTTTCCAATATGTCCATTTATATCGCTTAACTTATTTATAAACATTGTTTATAAATTTTTATACTCCTTTGAGTTTTACCTGTTTATAAAAACAACCTTATTTATATAATTCCATTTTATAAATCCATTTCTTTATAAATCCTATTTACAACTTCCAGTCTATTTTAATATCGACTTTAACTCCTTTTTATATTTCTCGAATATCATTTATAAGTTCTTTTTATATATTTCATTTTTAAAATCTCCATTTAATAATTCACAATAGTTAAGTATAACCAAATATCAAATATATTTTTCTAACTCAATTTCTTACAATAATTCCAATTCCAATATAAATATTTTTATATCAAAAAAGTTTCCTTTAATTCCTTCAATTAAAAATTATAATTATGGTATTAAAAATGTTAGAATTCAGGCCAGTGCTACAATAGCAACCAATAATTTCAATCACTACAATAATCTATAATAGATTATTCCACACACATCATATATTACTATATATGAAAAATAAACAATATATTTGAGGAATCCAGTTGGATCCCTCCAACCTGTTTCCCCGCATCCATAGATGTTGATTCAACATAAAAATACCAATCCCACTTCGAGGGTGATATCGTGGTTATAGGGTCATCCACTATTATGCGGGGGCACATAGGGTCTCATCCGCTCCAATCTGCGGGAAATATAACCAACTACAAATATATATACCGCTATACATATAATATATCATCCAACCGATAATAATAATAATTCATCAATTCATCCAATATTTTCAAACAAACGTTCAACCAAGCAATTTAATAAATAATCAGGATAAATATATAGCACAGAGACAGATATAAATATAGATTTGAGTTTAGAGACTCACAAAATTGTCGAACAAACTTTTACTGCCTCTTTCGACACATCCTATTTTGCTGTCTTCAGCCAACGTGCTTGTGCCAGCCTCTACCTCGAAGCTTAGCACCATAACATGAATCGCGGTATGCCCTTCAACCTGCTACAACCTAATTCACCATTTCAAGTGCTTCCTCCTCCTCTATCTCTCCACACACAACATAACCAAAATCTGATTACATCATTGAACTCGATATGGCCTCCCCTTCATAACTATCAAAGACACTTCATCTTTGGCCTTCCCCAAAAATATGCGACATCCCAAAACCTCCCTCGACCGTTAACAAAACCCTTCAACCAACATCGAGATGACTTGAAACCACCAGAACATCACAGCCGCACCTCATCCTAGATCGCGACTCCCTTCTTGCGATGCCAAGCCCTTGAATCACGACTCGAACTCCCCCTAAACTCGACTGCCGCCACCCATCGCGACTCCAAATTCCCCTCCGCTCTTCGACGAATACGCGCGCGATTTGATTTCGTTCGCCCCTTTTTTTATAATGAACGAACGAATTCATATTTTTTTTCGAAGTGAATTCGAACTGGTGGATTTTGGGAGGAAGTCACGATTTTGATTTCTCATGTTTTAGAACACATTCGATTTCGAGAATTCAAATGGCAGAGAATGAGAGAGGCACAATTTTTTTTATTTCGTTCGTTCTTTTTTTTTCTGATTGAAATTGAAATGAAAGAAAGAAGAGGGATAATGTGATTTAAAGAAAGGAGATGGCGTGTTTTAATCGGTCATCTACAGTGACCGAGGTGAAGGGAAAAAGGGGTGATGGAAATATTGTCATTCACATAAATATATATACATACATATATACATATATACATACATACATATACACATATATATATATATTATATATAAATCTTCAGATCGACTCGATTTCATAAATTAAAATCTCGAATCCCTATCGAGGCGTGCTGCTAGGCGTTCATAATATTATACTCCTATTCCGATCGTAATGGAAAAGGTCGAGTCCTAATTCGATCATATGGAGAAGATAGCTTTTTGAACTCAATTATTATATTAAATTTTGATATTAATTTAAGCGCGTTTCTATCCCGTACGACCAAACGATAACTCTAAACGCTACGAAATTTGAAATCCGATAATAATGCATTATTACGGATTCAATGGAACTGGTTTTGTCAAATTCCGAGACTGTGCCTTGGATCGCTATTTTTAACGCTCGATGATTTCAAAAATCGACGAAAACACTTGAAATTCCAGTGTTAAAATCTTATTAACTCAATTATAAATTCAAATCCAATATTTAAACCATTTAAATATTCAAAATCGAACAACGAAAAATCCGGGTCGTTACAACGAGACCCTCTGACACATGCGAACACCACCGATCAACAGCTCCGGTCCTCCTTTATGTAATGCAACCCTCCGATCGCTCCTAGAAAGAAGATTCACCTTCCAATTCTACAATCACATAAGAATGACCGAGGTTCATTCATCAAATTTTGGACGCACGAAGACCCAAATCGAAAAACGAACAACAAATCTAGATGGCGCTCTTCGAGAGCTTCGAAACGGTATATAATATGATAGGGTTTGGAGAGTTTGAATTTTGAAATTGAATTGGAAATTGGATTTTGGGTTTTGTAATTGGATTTGGTCTCTTCCATTAGAAGAAGGAGATAGGCAGATAGAATTGAATGTACAATAGAAACAAAAAGACTACTAGGGTTTGAGAAACAAAGCTATTTATATGAACAAAGCCCGATAAGAAAGAATAAACGTATTTAATTGGTTCAAAATGATAATAACGACCCGAAAAGCCCATTCCGTCTCCAAAGCGAAAGTAGGTCATCCCATATATTAAAATAGATGTTTCCGATAATTTTAAATTTTAAATTCAATGGAACAGGTTTCAAGTCCTAATTCCATTGTATGAAGAAGTTAGCTTTTAAAATCAGCTTATTTTAAATTGATTTCATTAAATTGATTTCTACGCGTTTTTAGTCCGTACGATCAAACGACAAGTCTGATCGCTACGAAACTTGAAATCCTACAATAATTTACTGTTACGGATCTGATGAAATTAGTTTCATTGAAATCCGAGACAGTGGCCAAAATGGCTATTTTCACGTTAATTAAATAAATTATTATTAAATTAATTAAATCACTTTTTCAATTCAAATTTTATAATTAACAAATTTTATCATTTCTGATTACCTAGTAATTGAAAATCTTTTAAAGTAAATTTCTAAGTCAAAACCAATGTTAAATATTGCACCACTTACGGTATTCAATTTCAATAGCAATAAATTCATAAATTATAAACTAAAATCCTAAATAAATTGACTTATTTTGATTTCTATCTTTATTATTCATTCAACTATCATCCCACGGATAAAATCAACATTGGTTTATGTTTCATTACATTAGTATTCTATAATTATCTTTTAAATCCTTATTAACTATCATATTTAATTTGATAAATTGCAATTGATTTACAATTTAATTTCAATGGATTAATTAATGCAATGCTAAATAAACAATTGTTACAACTTACAATTTCAAACACATTTCTATGTTTAATGTTAACAAACAAAGCTAATAAATTCACATACTGATTAATTATTCTATATTAACCGATTTCAATTAATTACATATAATTTCACTGTTTAATACAACATTTGGTTTATTTTCTCATTTACACTTTCTAACCAATTTGACTTTGCAATTATTTCAATCAATTGAAATTACATTAACGTAGTTATCAATTACCTTAAATTAACATTACTAACATTACATTCTAGTTATTCTTCTCCTTAATAAATCTTAAATTTTTAATTTTTCACAACATTAAATTCTAAAACTTATTTAATTTAATGCTTTTAATTATCGAAAAATGCGGGTCGTTACACTCTCCCCCACTCAAAACTTTTCATCCTCGAAAAAGGAAAGAAGGAATTAGGAATTAATATATTTTATTCAAAGTATTCAATTTATAAACAATTAATTTACAATAATTTAAATAAAATATATTAATTTATAAACAATTAAATCCTTCTATATTCAAGTTCAAAAAAGTTTGAAAACATTTCTACTTTCATAAAAAAATTCTAAGTCCAAAATTCATGGAAAAATTTCGGCAGAGTCTCCTTTGTATGGAGAGGTCTGGGAGAAATAATAATATCAGTAATAACACATATATATCATATTTCAAAATAAAATATCCCAAACCACGGGAAAACAATATAATATCGCTATAAAACTGTAATTCGAGAACGTATCTATTTGTCGGGAAAACAACGCTTTATGATGAAACCAAAACCAGTAGTTATTGCTTCCATAAACCTGTATTTCACTTATATAATCCAAAGAAGTTAATAATCATATAAAAGTGAAATATTTAAGATGTTTCAATTAATAACAAAACAATCAACACAACATAACACTAGTCACTTGCAAAAAAAACCATACAATCATCACACACAATCAAAGTAATCAACCATCCATCCATAGCAACCCAACAAATGGTTTGTTCGGGTTTAGAAACTTTTAATCGTATAAAATGATAAATAAACTAATAAGTATACCATACACTCAACAGTCTTAGATAAAACTTTATAGATTATTTATACATCCTAAACAATTCAAAGTATCACTTCCCAACCATCCCATAGCCCAAACAGATAATAATTTCAAGTATCGTTTAAGTTTATTCTTATTAATCTCCTTTTACACCGTTTACTGTTCATTAGTTTCATTCATTCATACAATGCTATTTTCATTACTTTACATCCAATTACTTACATAAGTTATTTTCATTCAATTATTTAGATCATCCATAGTCAATTCTCAAAATATTATGTAAGTCTCTTTGCAAATTTAATTTACCTTTATTATTTACATTGATTTCCTTTTTAACATCAATATTCATTTGTGAAGCAACTCATACTTATTTTTATTTTTTTATTTTCTTTCACGTTTATTTCTTTTATATATAGTATTCATCTTTACTATTTACTTCAATTACAATTGGCTTTAAACATTACTTAAGTTTATAATCATTTACTTACAGTATTCACTTTTTCTATTACATTTAATTAGTAGCATTTCAAATTATTAACTTAAGTTTATAATATTTTATAACATCGGAATTCTTATTTATAGACATAATTCCATTGAACACCTTCATTACTAAAGTTTACTTGTATAATATTCTACTACATATTTCTATTTAACATTACAACTTTTAACATTTCTGGTAAGTTATATACATGTTTTAAGAATGCAATTGAATGTCACACAAGTTTATCTCATTCACTTAGTTAACACATGCTCAACTCTTTACATCTTCTTAAAATTTCATTATTCTTTAATTTACAAGTTTCCAATTTCTTATATATTTCATTAATCACTTAGCATCTAATTTCTTATATTTCTCTCATTTCAATAGTTTCCAATTATCAATAAAGTCAAGATTTCATTCAATACAATAATTGAAAGCTACTAATTATCAGAAAGTTTTAGAACTAAACTTCGGGTTACATTTCAAATCATTTAAAATAATATATATATATATAGACACACACATATACTCATAACTTATATATATCCAATCATATTTAGAAATTAAAAGTTAAGAGTCGTTATCAAACAAATGTGTAGTAAAACTACTACAGCGGTCTTCCCACTTTGAAACTCGAAATGAACGTCGATGATGTGTGCACTCATCACCGAAATTATTTTCCAGCGACAGAGAGGGGAGTACATAACTTATTTCCTTTAAAATTTCTTTTAAAACATTTCTTTCAAATCACATTGAAAATATTTCTATCCAAAAATACTTCCAAATAATACTAATATCGTATTCCAAAATCTTTTGAAAGAAATTTTCAAAATCTCGGAACTTAAGTTCTAAAATTTCCAATTTATATTTACTTTATTTGTAAATCCTATTTTACAACCAATTTTATAAAATTTAACTTCCTCACAAACAAACATATCACACACAACTATACCCATTTATAAAAAAATTTCTTTTATATACAGAATATAATACTAGGTAAAATTATTTCAATTACCTATATTGCAAAAATACTATTGTGTCGGTCTGCCCTATTAAGTGTTTAGAAATCCCTATCGATGCCGTAGCGTCCCATGTACCGACCATAATTTATAAATACTAAACAGAACAAATTAACACAATATAAAATCTTTTATAACACTAACAAATACGCTCTCTCATATATACACTCAGACAGACTCATTCTAGGGTATTAATAACCCTATCTCTAATGAGTCAGACCCCAGAAAGCTAAGGTTATCGCTAAACCAAAGCTCTGATACCAAATGTAATGACTCACCTTTTTGTACGGTTTAAATCGACAATAAACTACACATGTTGTTTGCACCAAAAATGGTAACAAACCCCAAGTATTGTAAAAGCACCAGTGTATGAATATAAATCAGCAATATTCAAACACAAATATCAAATCTAAGTAAACAACAAACAACAATCCAGGAATAATGAACAGTGACACACGATTTATAGTGGTTCGGCTATCTCCGGCCTACGTCCACTCCAAGGTTTTTATGGTTTTATTGCTTGATGTTTGAAGATTACAATTTCCTACTGCGTAGTACAACAGACTTTATGATTATAATTTGAATCTAAGGCAGCAATGGTGATCTGGAGTAAATCTGGCAGAGTCTGGGCGCTCTTTAGTTCTCTAAATTATCCGACCCCTTTTCTGAATGACCAGGGGCTCTATTTATAGGTGTAGGAGGCTAATATTTCGCCTAAATTGAAGGGAGACCAGTTCTGGTACGTGAGGGGGCCCACATGCCCACTTTCTGGAAATCCGGGCCCACTTTGGGATCGATTCGAAGCAACGTTCGAATCGATCAGGAAATTGTCCAATCGAGTTGAAATTTGGTGTGAACATTCTTCAACATGTGCTCAAGCTACTGTGAAAATTTCATAGCATTTGGACTTGTAGATCTCGAGTTATGATCGATTCAAGGTCGCTTTTCTGGTTGCAGTGCTCCGTTCGAATCGATTACGTTCGAAACGATTGCTTCGAATCGATCCAAGCGTGCGCTCCTGTGATGACGTGGAGCGCCTCCTTCGTATCGATTCGACTTCTATGCCAAGTTGACTGGGTCGACTCCATGATTTTAGCCGCTTCCTCTTGGTTTCGAGGTAATGGATTCGAAGCCATGCTTCTTCGAATCGATCGAATGGATGTTCGTTCGAATCGATCAAAGAAAGTATTGATCGATTCGAAGTTGTTTCCACAGGGTCGATTCGAAGTACTACAGCCGGATGGATTCGAAGCAGGGTCGCTAGATGGATTCGAAGGACTTCCACCTGAGGGATACGAAGTGGAGTAGCTTCATGGATTCGAAGGAACTCAACTTGATGGATATGAACCAGATGTGTGTGAGGTCTCTGCCACTCTGATTGATGCGGAGGCGATGGATTCGAACATGGCTACTGCCGATGGATACGAAGACGTTGGTGCGAAGTCCATGGATTCGAACAGAGGCGTGATGATGGATACGAAGATAAGGCCACTTCCTCCAATTTGCATCGATCATATCTTGATCACACGAACTCGGATAACCTGAAATTTGAAATGTAACCTTCTTTAGCATTGATCAACATCCCCAATCGATTTCGTCCCGATCGGAGCCCGGTCAGATTTTGACGTCATCCATTGCAGCCTTGTTTCCAATCGAACTCCAATCCTGATATCCATCATTTCTTGCCGACTTGTTGATATTCCGGCCTTGACCAAAAGGTGGGATAACATTTGCCCCCCAAAACATGCCTTATGATAATAAGGCGTGTTTTGAATAATTCCGTATCCGATATCCAAAGTTCATAGCCAATTCCATGCCCAAACTCGAAGACTGGGTTATTAGTCCATCCTTATCCAACAACCGAATCCAAGACCTATCCGGGTCGATATCCAAATCCGTAACCTCTCTGGGCTCTTGCCAAGCGCAATCCACACCTGACGACCGTGGTCCAGTGTCCCTGGACGTTGAGCCAACCTCTCCGGGTTCTTGCCAAGCGCAATCCACACCTGACGACCGTGGTCCAGTGTCCCTGGACGTTGAGCTAACCTCTCCGGGTTCTTGCCAAGCGCAATCCACACCTGACGACCATGGTCCAGTGTCCCTGGACGTTAGTAATGCCGTGGCTTATGTCCTAAGCCGAATCCTGGTCGCTCCGGACCCTTGTTGAGCATAGTGCATACTCAACGACCTGAAATAATAATCGATAATAGGGGGCCTAAGTCCTAGGCCGAATTCTGGTCACTCCGGACCCTTGCCGAGCATAGTCCATACTCGACGACCTGAATGAGCCAATCTACCACGTTCGGGCAAAAAGACTCACCCCTTGCCAGGCGTAATCCACACCCGGCGACCGTTTATCAAAAACCAAAAAGGATCCAATCAAAATCCAATCAGAAATCCAATCCAAAATCCAAATCAAATCGGAAAACCGGAAATCCATATCAAAAATCAAAATCATCATCCAAAATGGAGAACAATCATCCGAATGAATGCCGAAACCAGAAAAACAAGCAAAATCAAGAGTTCAATACAAACTCCAAAAACCAAATCAGAAAACCAAGTGTCCAATCAAAAACAAAAAACGGATTTCGCAAACCATGGCTTTGCGGTTTATCATCATTCATAGCATGCCTAGGGGCTATCTCCGTCCCCATACATGTGTAAATGACTCAGTTGCTCGCCAATGGTTTGTTACTTATTTCATATTATCCTGGTCAATGGATGACCAATCGACCATCATTCCTGGGCCTCGCTCCATCATGGCTCGAGGTAGGCGGTGGTTGCTCCTGCTCCACCGCTGCATTCCGTACTCCAACATACTGCCTCAACTGTCCATTCCTCACATGTTCCTCAATTATGTCCTTTAAATGCCTGCAGCTGTTGGTATCATGCCCGTCCAGATCGTGGAAGACACAGTGCCTTCCTGATGCCCTTTCCCGTTCAGATGGTTCTCTTCTAGCCGGCCTTCGGTAAGGAAGGCGATTCCGAGTTTCCAAGTAAATCCGCTCCAGCGTCTCATTCAATTCTGTGTATGTGGAAAACTTTGGATCCTTCCATCGCTTCCTAGCTTTTTCAGAATTTTCGTCCAGCTTCCTTTTTCCTTTATCTTTATCCGAGCTTCCGTCGGATGGTCCTCCACCCCCGGTCACATTCACCTCTTTTAACTTTAAATCAGTACATGCGTCTTCCTGCCGAAGGAACCTTTCAGCTTCATGGAAGAATTCCTCGAGATCCAGTGGCGGGTCTCGTACTAAAGATACCTTGAAATCCGAATCCTCTCTGACTCCCGGCACTGCCGCCATCAAAACCATCGATGGATCTGGCCGATCCACCAAAGAAACCGCCGCATTAAATCGAGTTAAAAATGCTCTGAGCGATTCATCTGTTCTTTGCTTTACCGATGTTAACGTCATCACGTTCTTAGGTCTTCTGATATGAACCCGAAACTGTCCCAAAAACCTGTCCACTAATTCCCTCCAATTCCTGATAGATCCTTCCTCCAGCTGCCTAAACCACATTGCCGCTAGGTCTGTCAAGTATAAAGGGAAACATCTGGCCATTACTTCGTCCGATGCCCCCAGCACTTCCATGTGTCTAGTGTATCTCATCAAATGATCAGTTGGATCGGCCTTGCCATTATATACTTCCACGCTAGGTAACTTGAACTTAAGGTGGATTCTGAGCTATCCTGATTTCCCGAGCGAATGGACTCCTGTTCACTCCTTCCAAATCTCGATTGGTCAAACCTCCACGCATAGTCTTCCTAATGATTTCCACTAATCCAGCGTTGCCTGTTAGGGGTTGCCCCCCACGCTCCCGAGGGAACTCCGGCACATATTCTTCATGTGGCTCATTAGCCGCAATGTTGGCTCTAGCCTGCTGAACCCCTTCCAAAGGTCCTTCTGCATTGGATCCTGCGGGCCTGCCCCCAAGCCCTTGTTGATTGCCCTCCAGTTCTATATTCTGTCCTGCATTGGGTTCCGCAACCCTAGTTCCTTGTTCCGCATTTGCAGTTGCTATAGTTGGTCCAAGGTTTTGTGTTCCAACAGCTCTCATCTGCTCGTAGAAAGTCTGCATCATATCCTGTTGACTCTTCAACAACCTCTCATGCAATGAATTTGCCATAGCTTCCATTTCGTCTTTGGTAATGCAAATCGAAGCTTGTCCTTCTCCAGCTCCGGAGGATGCCTCTTGACTTCCTCCCTGTTGGCTTCTCTCAGCTCTTTGCCTTGTTAGTCGAGTCATTGTTGAGTCAACCTGAATCCTTCAAACTTTTCAAATCTAACCTTTGAATCTGGTGTAGCGGGTGCTAGTTCTTCTCAATGAAAGCACCAAAGTGTTTGCGCCAAAAATGGTAACAAACCCCAAGTATTGTAAAAGCACCAGTGTATGAATATAAATCAGCAATATTCAAACACAAATATCAAATCTAAGTAAACAACAAACAACAATCCAGGAATAATGAACAGTGACACACGATTTATAGTGGTTCGGCTATCTCCGGCCTACGTCCACTCCAAGGTTTTTATGGTTTTATTGCTTGATGTTTGAAGATTACAATTTCCTACTGCGTAGTACAACAGACTTTATGATTATAATTTGAATCTAAGGCAGCAATGGTGATCTGGAGTAAATCTGGCAGAGTCTGGGCGCTCTTTAGTTCTCCAAATTATCCGACCCCTTTTCTGAATGACCAGGGGCTCTATTTATAGGTGTAGGAGGCTGATATTTCGCCTAAATTGAAGGGAGACCAGTTCTGGTATGTGAGGGGGCCCACATGCCCACTTTCTAGAAATCCGGGCCCACTTTGGGATCGATTCGAAGCAACGTTCGAATCGATCAGGAAATTGTCCAATCGAGTTGAAATTTGGTGTGAACATTCTTCAACATGTGCTCAAGCTACTGTGAAAATTTCATAGCATTTGGACTTGTAGATCTCGAGTTATGATCGATTCAAGGTCGCTTTTCTGGTTGCAGTGCTCCGTTAGAATCGATTACGTTCGAATCGATTGCTTCGAATCGATCCAAGCGTGCGCTCCTGTGATGACATGGAGCGCCTCCTTCGTATCGATCCGACTTCTATGCCGAGTTGACTGGGTCGACTCCATGATTTTAGCCGCTTCCTCTTGGTTTCGAGGTAATGGATTCGAAGCCATGCTTCTTCGAATCGATCGAATGGATGTTCGTTCGAATCGATCAAAGAAAGTATTGATAGATTCGAAGTTGTTTCCACAGGGTCGATTCGAAGTACTACAGCCGGATGGATTCGAAGCAGGGTCGCTAGATGGATTCGAAGGACTTCCACCTGAGGGATACGAAGTGGAGTAGCTTCATGGATTCGAAGGAACTCAACTTGATGGATACGAACCAGATGTGTGTGAGGTCTCTACCACTCTGATTGATGCGGAGGCGATGGATTCGAACATGGCTACTGCCGATGGATACGAAGACGTTGGTGCGAAGTCCATGGATTCGAACCGAGGCGTGATGATGGATACGAAGATAAGGCCACTTCCTCCAATTTGCATCGATCATATCTTGATCACACGAACTCGGATTAACCTGAAATTTGAAATGTAGCCTTCTTTACCATTGATCAACATCCCCAATCGATTCCGTCCCGATCGGAGCCCGGTCATATTTTGACGTCATCCATTGCAGCCTTGTTTCCAATCGAACTCCAATCCTGATATCCGTCATTTCTTGCCGACTTGTTGATATTCCGGCCTTGACCAAAAGGTGGGATAACACATGTCAGACTCAAACCATTCAAAATGTAGGATTGTTATGGGGTAAATAAGAAAAAGAAGAGAAAGAAATAAAAAAACACAAAATCTCACCGTGGAATGACAAAAATATAATAATTAAATAACGGTTCATGAAGCCGTTTTACAAATAACATTTGATTACACTTTTACAATACAGATCAGAGTTACATACAACAGAAATAAATTAATAATGCAGCGGATTAACATGATGCAGTGGGATAAATATAACAAATAATAATAGTACTAAAACTTCGTCTTCATCCTCCAGAAATAAGGCCTTCAATACACTGAAAAGCTCAGACTGACCTGAGCAAATTGAAAAGATAAAACACTCGAGTCGGAACTAAAAGATCTTATGTAAGTTAAATCAACAGTAAATAAATATGAGTGTAATGGTGTCGGAGATGTTTACAGGGTTTTACATCTCTTATCCAGTGTCTAACGTGAGTGCAATAACTTAAGAGATGTTCGGGATTCTGTAACGACCTGCCTTTTTGGAGGGTTTTAAATCAACGATAAACCACACACGTCAGACTCAAACCATTCAAAAGGATAGATTGTTATGTGGTAAATAAGAAAAAAAAGAGAAAAAAATAAAACATACACAGAATCTCACAGCGGAATGACAAAATATAATAATCAAATAAACAGTTCATGAAGCTCTTTTACAAATAACATTTGATTACACATTTACATTTCAAAGTCAAAGTACATACAGTAGTAATAAAGAATAATGCAGCGAAACCGTATGATGCAGCGGAATAAATGAAATAAAAATAATAGTACAAAATCTTCGTCCTCGTCCTCCAAAAGCAATCTTCGATACACTGAAAAGCTCAGACTGACCCGAGTGAATTGAAAAGACAAAACATTCGAGTCAGAACTAAAAGATCTTATGTAAGTTAAATCAACAGTAAATAAATATGAGTGTAACGGCGTCAGAGATGTTTACGGGGTTTGACATCTTCTATCCAGTGCCAACGTGAGTGCAATAACTTAAGAGATGTTCGGGATTTCCATCTCCTAAGGATCCGTTAAACTATTTACATACATAGTACAATACGCTATTATAATAGTGTCTACAGTAAAGTATTAAAATAGCGTTAAGGCGTTACCCATATCCCACTTAACACATTTTATATATTCCCATAGTCTATACAGTACCGTATGCTCCTCCGTAAACTGGAGGGTTACACAAAGGGTACTCCATAGGTACGGTACAAAACAAACTCGTAGAAGGCGTGATAGGGCATATGAACACGACACTCGAGGCAATGCCAGGGTAGATATACCAATTGCACTCCCGGATTGGGGTAACGCCTTGCAGCTACTACCGCCCACCTCGAACACACTCCCATAATCAAAATCGAGGGTGGCTGTAACACCCCCTCAAAATGAGAATAATTGTCCCACGTTGTGGATAATACTATAAAGTGGGTGCTTATATACCAAACCCTTCACCTCATAACAACGTCGAGGCCTTTTGAGGAACAAAACCCCACACCTTGGCTTGACCCATGAGGCGGAGGTGACTAAGTTGGGGACAATATCTACGTTAAGTGAGGTGCGGGCTGTTACAACAGTATCAGAGCCATACCCAGCCGGAATTGTGGCATGTACATGTTACAGCCACGACGCCTGGGTGGTGTTGTGTTCATGAGCCAACGAGGGCGTTGGGCTCTAAAGGGGGGAAGATTGTAACACCCCTTAAAAATGAGAATAATAGTCCCACATCGTGGATAATTCTATAAAATGGGTGCTTATATACCAAACCCTTCACCTCATAACAACGTCGAGGCCTTTTGAGGAACAAAACCCCACACATTGGCTTGGCCCATGAGGCGGAGGTGACTAAAGTTGGGGACAATATCTACGTTAAGTGAGGTGCGGGCTGTTACAGTGGCCATCAAATCAATCACAAAGTAATAGTATGGCATTGAAGAAATGTGCCCGATCGGAGGTGCGATCTCACTTGGCCCGGTATAGCTCCTGTTTTAGTCACATCTAAGCTGACTCACGGGAGTCAGGGTCATGTAAATACCTCATACAAAATCGTTTTCCAAACCATCCTACTTCTTTTTGGAATCTCCACCACGTGCATAGTTGTTAAAGTGGTTTTCGGTATTGGCAGAGAGTATGACAATATCCGATCCCGGTCTCTTTAACAACCAAATGCTTATTACACACCAGATGGTTCTTTTACATTTCCAAAACCAATTCATATTGATATCAAAATATCATATTCTCAAAACTATATCATTTTCGTAATCATATTTACTTTCGAAATTATATCACATTTGAAATCATATCACTTCCAAATTCATATTTCCAAAAATAGATTAAATCCTCATTTAAAATCATCATATTCCTCAAATATGTCATTTAAATCCCTACTTATGTTATAACATCATTTAATCATATTCTACCTAAAAATCAAGGATTTAAATATAAAACTTCCACTTACAAAACTTGAAATTCAGAAAATAGTTTAAATAGTTTACAATAGTTTTAAAAATAGTTCAAGTTAGTTTAAAATAGATTAAAACAGATTAATATAGTTTAAAATAGATTAAAATGGATTAATATAGTTTAAATAGATTAAATTAGATTAAAATAATTTAAAATATATTAAAATAGTTTACTATAGTTTAAGATAGATTAAAATAGATTAAATAGATTTAAAATATATTAAAATGGGTTAAAATACTTTAAATAGATTTAAAATAGATTAAAATACTTTAGAATTTCAATTTAAACCAATTTCCAATTCCAACCTTCAAACTTGGATTTTCAAAGTAATTCAATTTATATAAATCAATTTCCTTCAAAATATCATTTAATCCAATTCAAGATTTAACGGTTTTAAAATCGTTTAATTTAACCAATCCGGTATCCGTATATAATTTTCTACCCTATGGTCAAGTGATACGGATATTTATCATTTCAATCCGCAAAAATTTAAATTTACAGGTATATATTATTTCAACCCGCAATTCCAAATTCCAAATCAATGAAAATCATTTGGGTTTATCATTTCAACCCATAACGATTTTCTCTTATTCTATATGATCGTTCTGGTATGTATCATTTCAACCCATAGGGATTTTCTAACAATAACTAAGGGAACTTGCAGAGTTATAACAATATAAATATAACACCAAATCATCCAATATCAACAATTAAACATACATCACAATCATCACCCAAATCAACCAATAAACACAATAGATAACTAATTATCATTAACAAGTATTGAATTGACAACAAAATTCAATATTAAATTAAACGATGATTAATGCAATAAAAGTTAAATTTAACTAGAATGACAATTTAAATATACCAAACATCAACCAATCAATTCCTAATCACATCATAAATTCAATTTAACTATCATAAGATAATTTAGTAGTTGTGAATGGGTTAAAACACTCACCTTTGATTTATAGTCGATTTAAATCCAATAAAAGCCCAAAATTCAAATAGAAGAAATCGCGCGTGAATCGAAGTTTATATGCAAAAGATATTCATGTTATAAGAAATATTATTAAAATAATAATTGGTACATGTTTAAATAAAAATAAACAAAGTTTAATACTTACATTTTTCTCAAGGTAGGCTTCAGGCAAAGATGAAAGAATAAACTAAGATAAGGGCAGGACATGTAGGAAAAAAAAGGATGAAACTCATGTTTCATAAAAGAAAGCTTTTGAATTTGCAAAATGAGAGCTTTTGAATTTGCAAGTTCATATTAAAATGATTCAGGGAAAGGAAGATTTGAAATGGAGATCTAAACATAGGAAATGAAGCGGCAACAGAAAAAAAATGAAGGAATAATTTTAAAAACGTGAACAATTTGCTGATGAGATTATAGCTTCAGTAAAGAATAATTTTAACTAAATGAATATGAGATGTCAGGAGAAACAAAACGTAAAATAAGAAATAAAGTGGCAGGTTATTTAATAATAAAGAATGAAGGTGGAGGGACAAAAATGAATGTCACGTTTCTAAAATGAAGGCTTTAGGAAATATAGGCTACCAAAATAAATAAATAAAATATGAGGTGGAAGAAGGCTACTAGAAAACAAAAATAAAAAGAAATGAAGTGGCCGTAGAAATATGAAATGAGATGGAGAAAACAACAAACTCACATTTTTTACTTTTGAAATTGGAGGTAGGACATGGTGTAAAGAGGTAAAGAAAGGTTAAATAAAAAAATATATGTATACGTATAAAATGAAACTCACGTTTGAGAAGATGTAGCTTCAGGAAAAAGAGGAAGGAAATAAACGAAAATGAAGAAACAATAAAAACGAGGAAAGAAATGTGGTATGTATTAAATAATGATGAAAGAATGCACAAACCAGATGTACACTACCAACAAACCTTTGGAATTCAAATTTCAAACTTATGTCTCCTCTTTATTACTTTCCTTAACTCCCATAAACCCATAGTTACACCTATTTAATTTTACATTAACACACAATAAATAAAAATAATTTCTTTACATAAATTTGTGTAATTAATTAAGGCAATATACAACATTAAGAACCTTTTATTTCTCTGTGTGTGATTAGATTCGGAATTTAAACAAACATGTTAACATTTCGATTAAACATTTTACTAGGAACGCATTAACATACATTAAAAAAATATGACAACATAAATGAGGTAATATAAACAGGTGTATAATATATATATATATATGTATGTATGTATGTACATCTTTATCTCCACTTATGGTTTACATTCATAAATAAAAGGTATGCTACTAATCTACATAAGGAGGCAATAAATGTAAGAGTAAATTAGAAGAGCGAAGATGGAAAGGTAAATTAAGTTGCAATTAAAATCTAATCAAGTCTAAGTAAAAAAAGAAAATAGTCAAGTGTAAATCTATTTTACCCCTTTACAATCTCCTATTAACATTTAATTTAAAACCATCTCAGATTTCAAACCTAAATAATCCTTTTTTATGTATAATTGGAATTGAAACATAAGTTTATATTTAGGTACAAACATATATGCAATAAACCAACACTAAAATTAGAAACATGAACTGAATTAATTGGAAATAAATCACCCGATTTAAATTTATTTCAATATACGTCTACAATTAACGTCTCTCTCTTTTTAATTAAAAGGTTCCAATCATATTAATTGCCATTGATTTCTAAGTTGAATTTTAAAAGAGAAATGAGACAATTCAATTCCTTTTATAGTAATTGTAATGATCCTGAACTCGGCCTTCGAAAATCGGCACCCGTACTTCACTTGTACTCAAATGCCGCAGATTCAAACGCCGAATCTGGCTCACCAGAGCTTATAACATAGTAAGTATAACAACACGGCGGAATAAAGAAATGAATAATATCATATACAACTCCAATGAATACAATATCCAGAATGATATATAACAATGATATCAATATGATACAACAATATCAGAGATAAATAATGATACAATGGAAAACAGAAGTGATAACTCCAAGTGATCAGTCAGAGAGGCTGAGTCCAACCACTCCAATGTCAAGCTCGAACCATAAAGATAAGCAACGTCGGTCCATGAACTCCAAGAACTGAACTAGCTCCAGATAATCTACTAAACCCGACTATCTGAAAAACTCAACTTTAGACTGCCTGTATGGAAAATTATGGGCACCCAGAGTTTAGGAAGGGAACAATAAACTCCAAGTCAGTCACGGGACTGGTGTGAGTAAACAAAACAGTTGTTTGAAATAAAACAGTTCAAAAGAGAAATCCGATATGCTTTTGAAAAATGAAACTACCATAAGACCTCCCGCCACACACACAATGCAATCGCAGACTTGGAGGAGATTTCTTCTTATGATAGTCAAATATGCTTAATATGAGAAAAATTCTTTGATATTATTACTAGTGCATAGTGTAAAATTCTTTGTTATTTTGTACAATATCAGGTACAAGATTTTTTTTATTATGCTCAGAGATTTTTTTCCATTTGGGGCTGAAATGATATTGTATAGTGTACTAAAGATATTTGCATTTATTACTTGGCTTGTATTGGAAGCCTTCCCTATATATTTATATTTTCTTTTGCAAGCTATTTCACTTGTTTACATTTCTTTCCTTTACAAGTTGATTCATACTTATCCAATTTGTTTTTCAAGTCTACACTTATCTTTTATTTGTTCATATTTGAATGTATTTCTTTCTTTTCTTTTTCTTTAGTAATATTGCTAAATAAATTTCTATTTTAATTTTGTTGTTAGATTTTATTTAAGTGTACTTCATTTTTGTATTTTATCTTATCTAATTTGTATTTTTATTTTCCTTTCTAGTTTATCTTATATATATTTATTTCTATTTTTTTATATTTTTTTAATTTATTTCTAACTTGAATATTTATAATCGATTTTACTTTATATTTTTCATAGATGATTTTAAAACCATTTACTTAAAATTTAATTCAAACTCAATATATATACATATATACATATATATTCAAATTATTATTAAACCATTTATTTGAAATTTAAATCCAAATCACATATATACAATCTTTAAATTCATATGATTTAATATATTCTATTTGAATTGGGGAAACTCAAATCAATTTACAATTAATTTTACAATTTTTATTCAAAAACTAAATTAATTATCAATTTAAATATATATAAAATCCGGGGTCGTTACAACCTTCCCCCCTTAAGAAATTTCGTCCTCGAAATTTGAAAGTAGGGAGACACAAGGATAGATGAAGAATATCTCATTAAATCAACTGAATATCTATTCTGCATTTGGCTTACCAAATCAGAATATCAATAATAGATACAAGAACGAATCTTTTTAATTTTTCCATAAGATACTCGGGTTATCCTGATCTACGAAGTATGTAGTGGAATTGGTTAGTTCGAAAGGATAACTAACCATTCGTAGAATATACTGGGACTCAAATTGTATAGATTTATAGATACAATTTCAAAACTTTTAGTTTAGAAACTAAAGTATACCTATCGATCATAGCAACCAAAGTGAACAAGGCAACCAATACATCCAAACAACAATTTTGGTCCATCCGGAGTTTATGTCCCATATTAATATATCGAATCTCCTTTCTGGATCTACCAGGAATTATCAAAGAATTGAAAAGATGACAAACAAAAGAGATTGATAGAGAAAAGATTGTTTCCTTGTTGTTACAGGGTATTGACCATTTATAATCGTATTCCCCTGTCCCCTATCTCATCCTCTTCTTGCACTCTTACTTACCATCAGTGGATAGTAAGAGAATTTACTGAGGCATACAGACGGATATCTTAGGGATACTCATTCTAGGGTATACTTCACCCTATCTCTAATGAGCTACTTAATGCGTTATACTCCATAGCTAAAGTTCAACCTTAGCTCTGATACCACTGTAATGATCCTGAACTCGGCCTTCGAAAATCGGCACCCGTACTTCACTTGTACTCAAATGCCGTAGATTCAAACGTCTAATCTGGCTCACCGGAGCTTATAACACAGTAAGTATAACAACACAGCGGAATAAAGAAATGGATAATATCATATACAACTCCAATGAATACAATATCCAGAATGATATATAACAATGATATCAATATGATACAACAATATCAGAGATAAATAATGATACAGCGGAAAACAGAAGTGATAACTCCAAATGATCAGTCAGAGAGGCTGAGTCCAACCACTCCAATCTCAAGCTCGAACCACAAAGATAAGCAACGTCGGTCCATGAACTCCAAGAACTGAACTAGCTCCAGATAATCTACTAAACCTGACTATCTGAAAAACTCAACTCTAGACCGCCCGTGTGGAAAATTATGGGCACCCAGAGTTTAGGAAGGGAATAATAAACTCCGAGTCAGTCACGGGACCGGTGTGAGTAAACAAAACAGTTGTTTGAAATAAAACAGTTCAAAAGAGAAATCTGATATGCTTTTGAAAAATGAAACTACCATAAGACCTCCCGCCACACACACAATGCAATCGCAGAATTGGAGGAGATTTCTTCTTATGATAGTCAAATATGCTTAATACGAGAAAAATTCTTTGATATTATTACTAGTGCATAGTGTAGAAAGCCATTTCGAAAGTATAATATTAATCTTAGCCAGCATAGACATTCTGAACTATGCCTACTATAGCTACCATCTAAAAAGTGGCGACCACCATAAGTAAATGGCAGGTTCCACAACTAAAAACGTACAGGGTTCGTATTAGGAATTGGATTTCCAACAAATGGTCAGGCTAAGGAACTTCCTACTGCCACATGGGTACGCCTCTGGAGGGACGTCCCGAGAACCTACCCAGCTCTCTACTAACACAAGGCCGGGTTACCTCTGTAACTAGGTAACTACTACTCGAGTATGCCACCCCCCGGTCCTTTGGGACCTTTATCCGAGGGCCCTCGATCACAAAGCAACAATCACACAGTAAATAAGATTGATGCCACCACACAGGTAAAGCATCTGGGCTCCATACCATGATACCACCTTTTTCCAGATGGGAATGACATACCCTAAAGGGAGCGACCCTCATAACCTTGCTGCATTTTCCTGTTTTGACCATTTCCGGGGTGTGAGGTCTGATGAGGTCTCGTCCACAAAGCTACGCATTTTCATAAAAGCCATGCTTTGATCAAAAAATGATCGGCAACACACAGCAACACTTAGCATGCCACACTACCAAATTGGGAGTATATCACTAATAACCTTCAACTACATAACCTCTGAGCTCGTACGTCTCAAAGAAGGGTGTTAAGCTAAGAGAATAAATCTCCGCCACCAAACAGAAATGTATTTGAAGGAAATCAGCTTTATATCTCAAAGTGTAGTGTCAGACATACGTCCATACAAGTCTGTTCCGGGTTTGAAAAGAACCGAAGGCACTTCCAAAGAAGCCCTTGCAATCCGGGTATTCACAATCCCGATCGGACTTCCCATCACTTAGGAAATCTCTATACCGTAGCTACTCAATGCAGAGACAATCGATAGGTTATCCTATCGTTCTCGCAAACACCCGATCTTCAACACCAATCTTCAAATGCCATCCATTCACGTCATATCACTATTCGGAATGGGGTATATGACACAAAGTCCTCTCCCGACTAAACCGAATAGTGAGCGCAATATTTATAAACATATGGATATTGGGATTTCAATTAAGTCCCAACTTATTATCCAAAACTTTTCTTCAAATGGTTTAAACACATTACCATTTTCAATCTTTTACACAAAAAGATTCATCTCACAAAGTTCACCCAGTTTCACAAAGATACATTCATAGATTTTCCAAATCAATTTCAATTTCAATTTGGATTTAACTCGTCCAATCTTTAAACAAAGATTTAATTGATAGCTTTCAAAACAATTCCATTTCGACTTTCTATACAAAAGGTACACCTTTCCAATTTCAAAACAAAGTTCAACAATCTTTCACAAAGATTTATTCATAATTCGGAAAACCATTTTCCTTTCAATTTGAAATTCCTTTGACACAAATTGGAAATTCATTCCTTATATGAAAGCTTCTATTATTTGAAAACAAATAGTTTTCATTTCGGAAAATCTGATTCATTTATACGAGTTAAAGTCCTTGGGTTAAATTCAAATTCTCAAAACCATACTTTTAAAATGGTTTAAATTCATATGAACACATTTATAACATCGTTAACCATAATTTCCAAACATGGAATTCAATTCCAAATTTTGAATTCAAATTCAAATTAAATTATTTAAATTGAAAAACTTTACCAAGTTATTCAAAATAACTGTTATCTTAAAAAAAACTCCTTTTCAAAAGCTTTAACCTTTAACCCAAATCCATTTCCAAAATCAATTGAAATTAAAATTTCAATTTCAAAAACATTAAATTTAAATCATCTGTGACTTAACCGATTTCCTCGTGAAATCCATATTTGTGTGTGTAAGAGTGTGGTCCATGGGTTTTACACAGTAGTGCAACACTACAAATTATCACATCATCACATATTTAAGCATGTCAATATCGATAAGCGATATATTCCTATAACGCTTATCTTCCATTTACCAATTCACGGATGATAATATACATTCATCATAGATAAAATAAATTACGTTCATCACAGCTTGAATTAAAACAAATTTACATCACAAAGCATCACACAGTAGAGAATATCAAACAATTCACAGCATTCAATAGAATACAGTCATCCAGAAATAAGGTTAATTGATCATTTGATTAATTGAAACCAGATTAATCACTAATTCTTGTTGATTATATGTTAATTAATCCTCCTTGAATTAATTATCAATCAATTAATCCTAATTAATTTCAAACAAGTAATTATTCTTAATTGATTAATTAAGCTTTACCATTAATTAATTACTTTTAATTAATTTATTCGTTATTAATCAATCACCTCAATTAAATTAACCTTTAAGTTAATTACATAATTAATTAACCCCTAATTACTAAATGAATAACCTTTAATTATTTATTATTCTTTAATTAATTAACCTTTATTAATAAATCAATAAATTAATTAAATTAATTATCTTGATTTATTACAATAAGTGATTACTTTTAATCACTTACATTAATCAATCCTTAAAGGTAATTACCCAAAATATTAACTTTACTCTAATTACACAAAGTAATTATTCTTATTTAATCACTTAATTACACCCTTTAATCCTTAATTAATTAATTTAAACCTCTAATTACTTATTTAATTAATCCAAATCATTAATTAATTAAATAAATAAATTATCCATTTTAATTAACTTAATAATTTAATGAATCTCAAATCCTAATTAATTTTAAGATAAAACTTATTCTTACTTATGATTGAATTATCATTAACAAAGTATAAAAAACAATTTACTTTTAAATTTACTTTTAAATTCTAGCCATTTAAATACACTTTAAACAATTAAAGTTGTTAAAACAATTTAATTTATAAAAACTTAATTTAATTTTAAAACTAGGATACAAATTTAGTTTTGAATCCATATTTTAAATTTGGATTTTTAAAACTTGTTTAAATCCTGCTTTCAAAATTTTAAAAATCAATTTAAAAATTAAAAACAGACAGGTTTCTTTTAAAACCTGTAACCAAAAACCACCCGAGCCACCCTAAAAACGCTTCGAGTAAAACTTTACTCTACTTCGAGCCAAAACTCGAATTACTCGAGAGTTACTCGAGTACTAACCCTCTGCCCAAAACCAATCTTCACCAAAAATAAACAGTGCACCGTGCACATGTACTGGGTCGCCGATCAACTCCAACCATCTCCGATGATCTTCACACATCAGAAAACATCTTTGCACCCAGTAACGATCACCAGAACATCATCCCATACTCGAAATCAAATTCGAGAGTTTAAATCCAAACCTGGAACAGCCTGGCACCTCCCATCCCAAACCTGAAAACTGCCTCGACCACAAAGCTCCGACCACCAGAAGATCTGCTACTCCGGCCAAGACTTCGTCTACGACCAAACTACCATCTCCCAAAACCTAGTAGCACTCGATCAATTGTATAAGTCGTGGTTGATCGAACTACCTAACCTAGTTAAACTAGGGTTCCAGAAAAGAATCCATTGCTACAACTTCCTCGATGAATTGCATCACCATCAGCCATTTTTCCCATCAACTACGATCACTCCTCCATCATCAGGAAGAACCTCGACGCCCCCAAACCTTTGGATCACCAGAAAACCCCAATTCCCCTATTTTGTTCAACCCAGAACGACACCCTTAATCCCAAACTAAAAATTATGATTCTTGTGTTAGAAATCATGTTTTTGTTTATGTATTCAGTTTATAATCCTGAATTTATAAATTACACAGTTTAAATTTTCACTTATATTGACATGCACAGTTGTTTTTAGTTTTACAGAGATACTCAGGCTTTATTTTGACTTGATTAAATTTTTAAACCTTAATCTATGTTAAATCAAACAACATTTGTTTATAAATCAAATCCTATCAGAAACTAGATTAAGTGGTAAGGGATTTTAAATAAAATTTTGAGCCTGGGAACAAAACATGAACTAAGCACATATACACAGCATGCATACTATAAATAATCACATCAGATTTCACTTATATATACATGCAATACTATGACGCCCCACCTCTATGCTCATAATAACAAAGAGTATTAAAAGAAATACCGTCTATTATTACGAAGAATAAGGCTGGATAGGAGCGGCCATCCGTAGTTGGCCTTACACTAGTATTGGTTATTTCGATAGGAGTGGTATATATTTTTTTCATCTCGTATTTATTTACTCCCATCGACATACCCAATTCCAGTATAAAACAAGCTACGATGGTTCATAATAGTTTAGGACAATATATATAAAAACAACACAGATACAAAAGAATGCGGAACACAATCAACAAAAGATCTCATATATATATATAACTGATGTCAGTTACAATACAGTTGACACAATACATATGATACAACTACAACTGTCGACTCTGGAAGTTATATATACACGTACATTATCAACTAATATACATGAATACATATCAACCTATACTATGACACAACTACTCCAAAAGATGTGAAAAGTCTTCATAGCTCAAACAACAACTCAAAGCAGGAAATCTACAACCTGAAATAACTCGGGTCTGACCCGAGTATTAAATTCAAAAGAAAATAATACACGGGTCAGTCTAGTTTAAACTTAGTTATTAATTCATAGAAGTAATAATAATAATTATCAAATAGACGACAGTCACAGAAATCCCATATATCCAACTCCTTGATAAAAGAATCGAATAACAGCAGAAATAACGCTAAACAGTGTTAAACAACAAATCAGCAAATCCAAATCAAATTTCGGTGTGGCTGCAGTACACACACGCATGCACTGCCTCGCCACTACCGCGATGAAATACACGAAAGCTCAAAGAAAATCACAAACGAACACAAGGTCAAATCAAAATTAGATTCAACGCAAGTGCAAATGGCCTTGACCAAAAATTCAGAGTATCACTGCACAAAAAAACTGTGCATGTACACAGTGCAACTCAATATGGCAACACAAGGTAACACAAATGAATCAGTGATACAAAACAGTTTCAAGCTCAAGAAGCAAAAAGTCAAGTCACAAGATTCAATGCAAAACAAAAGTGAAACTGTACAATTCAAAGACCATCAGCATGTAATACAAGGTAAAACAGATGTGAGTGCAGACATACAATGAAGACTACACATTCAGACTTAACCAAGACCACTGGTTCAAGAAATTCCAAAAGTCAAAACAGTTTAAAACACAAGTGTATCAAGTCAAATGCAATAGCACATCATACTATAGAGAGTATATGCAAGGACTGGAGTCAATATGATCAAACGCATCAAAACTGCATAACAAACCAGACTCAAGTCACAATTACAGGAAGGACAAACACAGAGGCAACTGCAACAATACATCAGTGAAGTGCAAAACTCTAATGCAAACTCAAGTGAACACAGTACAGCAATGCATCAATGACACCAGGAATGCAACCAGAGATATGCTAAAATTCCAAATGCTCAAGTGGAAATACTAACTACTAAATACAACGAGTCATGCCTCAAAGAATAGAAACAATACCAAATGCAGAACTAACCAAAACTGGACAGAGCATCATCAATGAAACTGGAATAAACAACAGACAAGTAATGAAGCACTATATCAACTGGCTATGCAAAAGCTATCCAATGCAATACTACAGAAATGTATGGGTACGTAGAGATAAAGGAATCATAGAACAAAAACAATTCAAAGTTCAAATGCCAAAGTGAAGTTAACTGCTTCAAAAGGTTACAGTTCATACATGTATGCAACAGGAACCCAGAAAATCACAAAAACCCAAATGGCCAGAGAAGATGAGCAGATCAATATCAAAGCAATGGTGATGGCTGATGTTTACAAAGAAAATGATAATGTTAAGTCAAAGCCAGAGCTACTAAAAGGTCAGGGATGAACACAAAAATGCTCAGAGCCGAGTCAATAAAATTCAAAGTCAAACAGATAATATTCTCGAAACCAAAAATATTGAAAAAGTCAGAGTTAAAATTAGGAAAGTGTTGACTGTATCGATCAAGAAAGAATGATCGAACGTCACAAAATCGAAACCATGGGTACGAAGTACTTTCTCAAAATAGCAAACTTATTAAGGGAAAGTTTTAACAACATGAGAATCACGTAAATAAAATCAGGCAAGTGCAAGGGTTTCGAAAACCCTATATAAACAACCCAAATTCATCATCGACTTCAAAGCAAAATCGACTGTCACAGTATAGTATTGTCAACCAAACCAAAGTCGACAAATTCAAAATCCAGTTTCACCAAAGTCAAGCAGATACAATTATACATGTATGCATATATATATATATATATATATGCATACACATACATACCTATCTCAAATGAAACAGTACTAAAGATCAAAATAGTTCAAGTTATACAAACTAAAAACCCAAACTACATAATCCAACTGAAATTGTCACGAAGACCAACTAAGGCAGATGTATCAAGCTAATGATACACGAACAATACTCAAGAGTAATTGCACCTATCAACGAGATGTTCAAGGCGGCATAAATGGTGTATTACAAAAAAAAAATCAAAGTAGTTCATCCAGTCAAGATTAATGTCACACACGAAATATTTTCACAAAATCTACTTAATCAATTCAAGTGACCTTAGCCACCAGAGATCCAAACCGAACCAGTGATACTCCCGAAATATGAACAAAGTCAAAACTCAAAAGTCGAACAACATTAACATCATAAAATCCAGCAGCAAAATTCAATCGAGCGTTCAAAGCCGAGCGAATTGAAAGCCTCAAAATTAACCACATTCAAATGAAATTAAACAGTCGAAGCACAATTGGAATTATATGTGAGTGAAGAAGTCCACTCATCTTTGTCGAAGCAAAGGGCACGAACGATCGATGGAGCGAGCAACGAAACATCATTCGATCGTCCTAATAGAAGTCGGCGCCATAGATTTTCACGAGCCCTAGCATCAGAGCGAACGAAAAAGATAAACGAGGCCGCATTTCTTCGTTTGTTTTTGTTTTAGGGTTTGGCAAAAAGGAATGAATAGAGGAACGAGTACAAAACCTTATCTCAACAAAAGGAACGGCTGAATTAATAAAGATAGAAGAGAGAGCGTTATTGGGCCAAGGTTCAATTGAAAGGCCGTGTAACTCTTTAACAAATTTTCAAAAGAATTTACAACTGATTAAAACACTTAACATTTTTATAAAAGAATTTCAACAGCAACTAGTTATCAGATTAATCGTTTAATGACGAAAACTTACTTTCACAAAATCTCGGGTTGTTACAGACTCCCCTCCTTATAAAAATTGCGTCCCCGCAATTTTCATAATTAAAGGTGTCAATAACAATTATTTTTCTACCATAAACTGGTTACGCTAGAAATAAGAATCGAGAACACAAATACTAAAGAAATCTTTTAATTTCAATAAAAGAAATTTACAAATTCTCAACAAAATCTAATTACCAAGTAGATAATCAGAAAACAACAAAGCTGAATAAATGCAATCATCAGCAATATTTAATTATCAATTAGACAATTAGAATTCAGAAATCACAAAACAGCAATATCTAATTATCGATACGATAATTAGAAAACAACAAATCTAATTATCAACAAAGATAATTATGAAACACAAATCACAATTCGCAAAACTGCAAATATCCAGTTATCCAACGAATAACTGGAAAACACAAACTTCATAATCAATGAACTCTAAATATCAACAGAGATAGATAGAAAATAGAAATTCAATAAAATCAACATAATCTAGACTCAATTAGAGACTAGAAAATCTCATATCAATAAAATCAGCAATCAACCAATATCTAATTATCACACGATAATCAAAAACAACAATTATTCAATTATCAAAAACGATAATCAAATTTCAAATCAACAAATATTCGATTATCAAAAACGATAATAAAATTTTAAATCAACAAATATTCAATTATCAAAAACGATAATCAAATTTTAAATCAACAAATATTCGATTATCAAAAACGATAATCAAATTTTAAATCAACAAATATTCGATTATCAAATACGATAATCAAATTTCAAATCAACAAATATTCGATTATCAAATACGATAATCAGAACTCATATCAACAAATATCCAATTACCTGCAGATAATTGGAAACAACAAATATCTAGAAATCAATTAAGAAGACTAGAAAATCAACATAAAAGCTTGGATCGATCCCATCAGATGGCGAGTTTTTAATTCGCCGCGCGTGCATCAACAAATGGCCGAAGCCTACTAAGTACTCAACATAATTTTGGCGCCCAACAAATGACCCGAAGGTCCAACAAATGACCCAAAGGTCTAGTACTGGTATTTGACCCGAAGGTCCAACAAATGACCCGAAGGTCCTCATAGTGGCTCGAAAGCACACGAAAGCATCAAAATCATCAAAACAGCAGAAGTTTCAATTTACGAGTCCGGAATTAACCGAAATAGCAAACGCACATGTCTCATACCACGTGTTTTACTAAATCGTTTGATTCTCTTCATCGTTTCCTTGAAAGTGCAAAATTGTGTATTTTGTAAAAATACTTTTTACATTCTCAAACGGACAAGTCCGGAATTAAGCGAATCAGTAAAAGAAAGGGGTCATAGTCCTCGATTTTGCTGAAACGTTTAAATCGCTTCCTCATTCTTTTGAAAGCGCAAACTGTAAAATTCCTGAAAACAAATTTATTTATTTTATAAAAATAACAATTCACATTCTCTACTGAACAAGTCCGGAGTTAAGCGAATCAGTAAAAGAAAGGGGTCATAATCCTCGATTTTGCTGAATCGTTTAAGTCGCTTCCTCATTCTTTTGAAAACGCAGACTGTTAAAAATTTATAAAATAATTTTCATTTTAAAATGATTTTCCAATCACGTGATTAAAGCAACAACATCAGTAGCAATTTCGAAAAGGAAATTGCACTTCTCAAAATACCGTAAAAACGTGTCACAAATCAACATGGCGGTATAATCGCTTGAAAATCCACTTTTAAAATTTGGCGGTTACTGAAGTCAAAGCGACAGTAATTTTTAAACGTCAAAATCTCATTAGAATAATTCACATCAAAATGTAACACCGGTGAATTTTCATTCATCAAAAATGCCACAAAACACCGTGCTTCAAAAATATAGCATTGGTGTAAAAATCCCGTTATAAAAAAACGGCAACAAAATACGTTTCATAACCAAGCATCGGTTCAACGTAAAATTAATGCAGTAACGTGCAATTCATATTTGCACGCACACTACAATATACACAAAGAAATTACTCTATTATCTCCAATGAAGATAATTTAAAACAGCAAAAATCTAATCAATATATGATTAGCATAAAAGAAAACCAGCAAAGATCTCAACAAAATCACATAACTGCAATCGTTTCGAATCCTCAATTCGGATTCGAAATTCTCAAAGAAACAAAATGAATATAGTTATGTAAACAGCAAATGAAATTTATTTCAATTTTATATTTTGATTTTTAAATCAAAAAGATTATCAGTTGTACTCAGCGAAGACAGTTTCACTGTTTCCGCTGCGCACTCTGATAAACAGAATACAAATCAATCAAATCATCAGAACACAATTCCACTTTTATTTTTAAATAAAGATATTTAAAAATTTCATCAAAATTTCAAAACTTTAGTTTTGACTCAAATCACAATTAAAACATCGACCAATAGTTGTACCATATGTTCCATCTAAGTTATGTTTTATATTATGTCCATAAACCCCCAAGCTCTGATACCAACTGTGACGCCCCACCTCTATGCTCATAATAACAAAGAGTATTAAAAGAAATACTGTCTATTATTACGAAGAATAAGGCTGGATAGGAGCGGCCATCCGTAGTTGGCCTTACACTAGTATTGGTTATTTCGATAGGAGTGGTATATTTTTTTTTCATCTCGTATTTATTTACTTCCATCGACATACCCAATTCCAGTATAAAACAAGCTACGATGGTTCATAATAGTTTAGGACAATATATATAAAAACAACACAGATACAAAAGAATGCGGAACACAATTAACAAAAGATCTCATATATATATAACTGATGTCAGTTACAATACAGTTGACACAATACATATGATACAACTACAACTGTCGACTCTGGAAGTTATATATACATGTACATTATCAACTAATATACATGAATACATATCAACCTATACTATGACACGACTACTCCAAAAGATGTGAAAAGTCTTCATAGCTCAAACAGCAACTCAAAGCAGGAAATCTACAACCTGAAATAACTCGGGTCTGACCCGAGTATTAAATTCAAAAGAAAATAATACACGGGTCAGTCTAATTCAAACTCAGTTATTAATGCACAGAAGCAATAATAATAATTATCAAATAGACGACAGTCACAGAAATACCGTATATCCAACTCCTCGATAAAAGAATCGAATAATAGCAGAAATAACGCTAAACAGTGTTAAACAACAAATAAGCAAATCCAAATCAAATTTCGGTGTGGCTGCAGTACACGCACGTGTGCACTGCCTCGCCACTACCGCGATGAAATACACGAAAGCTCAAAGAAAATCACAAACGAACACAAGGTCAAATCAAAATCAGATTCAATGCAAGTGCAAATGGCCATGACCAAAAATTCAGAGTATCACTGCACAATAAAACTGTGCATGTACACAGTGCAACTCAATATGGCAACACAAGGTAACACAAATGAATCAGTGATACATAACAGCTTCAAGCTCAAGAAGCAACAAGTCAAGTCATAAGATTCAATGCAAAACAAAAGTGAAACTGTACAATTCAAAGACCATCAACATGTAAT
The DNA here is from genome assembly GCA_030737815.1 of Allium fistulosum. Lineage (NCBI taxonomy): Eukaryota > Viridiplantae > Streptophyta > Magnoliopsida > Asparagales > Amaryllidaceae > Allium > Allium fistulosum. The sequence goes on from CM060901.1 coordinate 644,665,076, forward strand.
ACAAGGTAAAACAGATGTGAGTGCAGACATACAATGAAGACTACACATTCAGACTTAACCAAGACCATTGGTTCAAGAAATTCCAAAAGTCAAAATAGTTTCAAACACAAGTGTATCAAGTCAAATGCAACAGTACATCATACTACAGAGAGTATATGCAAGGACTGGAGTCAATATGATCAAACGCATCAAAACTGCATGACAAACCAGACTCAAGTCACAATTACAGGAAGGACAAACACAGAGGCAACTGCAACAATACATCAGTGAAGTGCACAACTCTAATGCAAACTCAAGTGAACACAGTACAGCAATGCATCAATGACAACAGGAATGCAACCAGAGATATGCTAAAATTCCAAATGCTCAAGTGGAAATACTAACTACTAAATACAACGAGTCATGCCTCAAAGAATAGAAACAATACCAAATGCAGAACTAACCAAAACTGGACAGAGCATCATCAATGAAACTGGAATGAACAACAGACAAGTAATGAAGCACTATATCAACTGGCTACGCAAAAGCTATCCAATGCAATGCTACATAAATGTATGGGTACGCAGAGATAAAGGAATCATAGAACAAAAACAATTCAAAGTTCAAATGCAAAGTGAAGTTAACTGCTTCAAAAGGTTACAGTTCATACATGTATGCAACAGGAACCCAGAAAATCACAAAAACCCAAATGGCCAGAGAAGATGAGCAGATCAATATCAAAGCAATGGTGATGGCCGATGTTTACAAATAAAATGATAAAGTTAAGTCAAAGCCAGAGCTACTAAAAGGTCAGGGATGAACACAAAAATGCTCAGAGCCGAAGTCAAGAAAATTCAAAGTCAAACAGATAATATTCTCGAAACCAAAAATATTGAAAAAGTCAGAGTTAAAATTAGGAAAGTGTTGACTGTATCGATCAAGAAAGAATGATCGAACGTCACAAAATCGAAACCATGGGTACGAAGTACTTTCTCAAAATAGCAAACTTATTAAGGGAAAGTTTTAACAACGTGAGAATCACGTAAATTAAATCAGGCAAGTGCAAGGGTTTCGAAAACCCTATATAAACAACCCAAATTCATCATCGACTTCAAAGCAAAATCGACTGTCACAGTATAGTATTGTCAACCAAACCAAAGTCGACAAATTCAAAATCTAGTTTCACCAAAGTCAAGCAGATACAATTATACATGTATGCATATATATATATATGCATACACATACATACCTATCTCAAATGAAACAATACAAAAGATCAAAATAGTTCAAGTTATACAAACCAAAAACCCTAACTACATAATCCAACTGAAATTGTCACGAAGACCAACTAAGGCAGATGTATCAAGCTAATGATACACGAACAATACTCAAGAGTAATTGCACCTATCAATGAGATGTTCAAGGCGGCATAAATGGTGTATTACAAAAAAAAAATCAAAGTAGTTCATCCAGTCAAGATTAATGTCACACACGAAATATTTTCACAAAATCTACTTAATCAATTCAAGTGACCTTAGCTGTAACGACCCAGAATTTTGAACGAATTAAATTGAGGATATTTAATTAATTTTAAATATTTGAACGATGATTTAATTTGAATCCTCGATCTAAGTTTGAAATTGGTGATTAAGTTATAAAATTTAATCTAGTGAATGCTGAATAAAAAAATTTGTATCTTCGATTTTAAGTCGAAGAAAAATATTTCGGAAGCTTTTAAAATTCATGTTGATATTACTGAAGATAACAGAAGCTTCAGAATCTGATTTCAAACTATTATGTTCAGTTTTGAATTATATTGTTCGAACCGATATTTAAAAATAGTTATTTTTCAGACTGTCTCGGAATTCAACGAAACCAGTGCCGTTGGGTCCGTAATATCGAATTATTATCGGATTCCAAATTTCGTATTTTTCGGAGTTGTTTCGTGACTGTACGATATGCAAACGCGTTAAAATAAAATGAAATTCAAATTAAAATTTAAAATTTATATTAATATACATCACCACGTTCTCTTCCCTTAATTTCAGCCGAGAATCACGAAATGATCGTGCCAACCATCCCTTTCAGTTTCAAAGGCCAAATCGAATTCGAAGAAAAATAATTATCTCGTTCAAAACCCAGTCGAAATTTTATAAACGAAAACGAAATTCTTTCGTTCAATATTTTCAAACCAGGATTCAAATCGCGATTCTTCTTGGCAACAATGGGGACGAAGACTCGAGTTCGAGCAAACAGTCGAGGGTCTCGCGAGCAAGGCGACAGATCTGGGCGCGTAGTCGGAGCTGCAGAAGCAAGGAGGCTCGCGAAAAATAGTGGCAGGCATTTCTAGGGTTTCGATTGGGGAAACTCGAGCTGACTTCTCGCGTCGAAGATGGCGCAACGGTTGTGGGCACACGTGCGATGGAGGTGATAGCTCGAACTCGTGAGCGACACTGGTGGCCTCGGCAATAGGCAAGTTGGAGATTGGGTTTACTCGCGTGTGCTATGGAAGTGGTGTCATGATTATCTGGGCAATCGAATTCGTCTTTGAGTGCTCGATCGAGGTAACAACTCACGTTTACTAATTTAAAATTTAATGAATATTCATATATTCACGTTAGAAGAGAATGATAAATAAATACATACATGGAAATTTACACATGTTTAATATACTTTAAGGTTCAGTAAAGAGTTTATAATTATCAGTATATGCAGTTTCAATTTTTAAATGCAAGCAGAAAATACATATAGATAAGACTTTGGAAAGAACTAGGGATTTATATAAAAAGATTTGATTTTTCTCTATATAGAACAGTTTTGTAAATATATGCAGTTTACAGTAAAGAAAATCTTATGTATAAGCAGTTTTAAAATTTAAGTGTTCTTAATTCAATTTGAAAATTTATATAGGAATGTAAATATATTTACATAGTAAAGTGATTTAAGCTGTGTTTTACAGTAAAGAAAATAGATTTTTGTTTTAAAAATCTGTACCTGTTATTTTCACTTGTGTAGTTTTATAAATAAGATAAAATTCATTAGCTAACTAAAATTTTATATGGAAGTTTATTTTCCAATTAAGGGAAAATCTTTAGTTTAATTAAATAATTTAATGATTAAATTTAATTTAATAGTGATGGATTATTTGTTCGGTTCAAACATCCTATTAAAATAAAATTTGTTGGGAATTTAAAATTGTTAGTAAATTAAATTATAAAGGAAAATGGGTTTGAGGAAATTAATTATCAGTTTAAGGTAAAATAAATCAAGTGAAATTTAAATTGTTTGATTGATTCAAATATTAATAAAAATCATAATTGTTTATACAAGGTCGAATACAACGAAGAAAAATGAATCTGGATTTGGAATGGATTGCAAAATAAAATCCAAGGTGAGATTTTCTCACTCAAAATTGAAAAGTGGATTTTACAGTTATTGTTTGTTGACTGTTTGGATGTGCTATTAGATATGATAGGATATATCTATATATATATAGCAGTATATACATATTGGCATATGTATATATTGGATTGATTGATTTCCCGCCTCGTATAGCGGATGAGACCCTATTGCGCCGTTAGTAAGCGGATTTATAAAAACCTATATACCGCGATAATTCCGTACTGGAGCGGAATTGGTATTGTGCTGACGTCTTTGGATGTAGGAAAACAGGTTGGAGGGATCCAACTGGACCCCTCACTTTGATTGAATTTATTTATACTGTGATATGAATCTGTGAATGATTATATTGATGTTATTGATCATATCGATGTCTGGAAAATTGTTGAAAGCTAAAATTTAGCTGAATGGATGTTTGATATCATTGGATTCCAAAAATAAACGAAATTTAATTTTTGGAAATCAAAATAGAAATTTCTAAATGAATTTGATTTTAGAAATTTAATTAAATTCGAAGAAAGGAATTTTAAAAGTATAAAAAGTTAATTTTTATAATCTTATCGAATTTATTTCCAGAATAAAGTGAAAATGTTAAATAAATGAATTGCGTATAATAGTGATTTTAAATTGAGGAAATTAATTTAAAATCTGGATTTCTAAATAAATTGGAAGAAACGATTGAAATTTATTTTCTTAAAAAGGAATTTATTTAAAAGAAGATAAGTTGGAAATTCAGTTTGAAATTTAATTGGTAAATTAAAATAAGTTGTGAAATCAATGTAAAATGAATTCAATAAGGAATTTATTTAGTAGTGCTAAATAAAATTTGAAATCAATCTGTAATTGATTTAATATTTAGGAATGAATTTTTGAGAAATCAATGTGGAAATTTTATTCGAACGTTGAAAATAAAATTAGAAATCAACATTGAAATTTATTTGGTATTGAAGCTTTTATAAATGGAATTAAAATTTATAAAAGTTGTTTATGAACCCAAAGTCACTTATTTTGATAAGTTAAGTATAGAAGTTGATAAAAGAAGGTTTATAAGTCGAAGTTGTTATTAAAAAGAGAAATAGAATTTATAAACGTGCTTATAAATTCGAAAATAGATTGAATGTGAAAAAAATGTGTAGAAATGATTGAAATGGGGTTAAGTAAATTTTATTCACGATTTTGGACAATGAATATATTGTTAAGTAAAATGGATTCATTTTTGAAGAAGTAATATTTTAAAAAAAATGAAGTTAAACATTTTAAAAGTGTTTTAAAATGTGTTGTGAATCGAAACCATAGATTTCAACATTTATTGTTGAAATAGACGTTTTCGAGAAACTTAAGGAAATAGTGGACTATAACACTGTTGTTATAGTAAATGATTTCCGGAAGGAAATGTTTTATTTAGTATTGGGATTTATATATCTATCTTAATTTCGAATCCCTGTACTAGTGATTTCGAGTCGTCGTAACGATGTTTTACGTAACATTCGTTTTGACTCAAATAAAGGCGTTAAAAGAATATTTTCCTTAAAGAATGAAATTATACTTAATTTGATTTAAGTATATCGAATATTTTCCAAGTGTTGAAAATAAATGGATTGTGAATTGCTGACTTATTTTTAAATAAGTATGGAAATGTTTTCCAAAATGAAATGAAATGTTTTGAGAATTTATCTCCTTAAAGATAAATTGAAATTGAATATTGAAAACGATTTGAAAATCGAATATCAGTAGATATTCGAAAGTATAAATTCAATACGGAATTTATAAAAGAAAGCGAAGTTGTTTAAAAATAAATATTGATTTATTTTTGAAGTGTGGAAAATTGATTTGAAATTGTTTTCAAATGGTTAAGTGTGGGAATTTTATATCTAGTAAAGATATTTTTGAAGATGAAATAATTTGGAAAATTATTTGGAATCTGATGATGTTGCGCATCTTTATTGATAGTTAAATAACCGACTATCAATAATTACCTTTAGATAGGTATTTGTTGTGAATTGGATGAAATTGAATGCCACACTTATTTTTAAATAATCGCTCACTATTCGGGTTAGCCGGGAAAGGACCATGGGGTCGTATAACCCATTCCGAATATGTGATACGTCGTTATGAATCGCATTTGAAGACCGGTGTTGAAGACCGGATATTTTTGAAAACGAAAGGATTACCGTCGAGTTACTCTACATCGACTGATCTTCGATTTAGAGGTTTTTATCACCCTTAGTGACGGGAAGTCCTGACGTGATTGAAATTATCCGGATTTGCAAGGGCTTCGTGAGAAGTGCCTTCGGTTCTGTTCGATCCCGGAACAGACTTGTATGGATTGTGTGTCTGACGTTACAATTTGAGATATTGAGCTGATTTCTTTCAAATACATTTCTGTTGGTGGCGGAGAATTTATTCTCTTAGCTTAACACCCTTCTCTGAGACGTACGAGCTCAGAGGTTATGTAGTTGAAATTTATCAGCGATATATCCCAATTTGGTAACGTGGCATACTGAGTGTTGCTGTGAAATGATCAGTGTTTGATCATTTGTGATATGATCATTTGATTGATCTTATATCTTTATGATCATAGGTTGATCATTTTTGTTTGACCCGAAGCAGGGCTTTTTATAGAAAGCGTAGCTTTGTGGACGAGACTTCGTCGAGCCTCACACCCCGGAAATGGTCGAAACAGGAAGAATGCAGCAAGGTTCTAGGGAGTAGCGCCCCTTAGTGTATGTCATTCCTTCTGGATAAAGGTGGTATCATGGTATGGAGCCCAGATACTTAACCTCTGTGGTTACTGCATTATTATTATCTATGTGGTTTGTTGCGAATCGGGGATCCTCGGGAAGATCGGTGACGATCGGGGGATGGCATACGCGTGTCAGTAGTTACCTATTTTTGCAGAGGTAACCCGGCCTTGTGTTGGCAGAGATCCGGTTAGGTTCTCGGGTCGTCTATTCCAGGGACGTACCCATCGTGGATAGGAAGTTCCTTAGCCTGACCATTTGTTGGAAATCCAAAGAAACAATACGTGACTTGTACGGTTTTAGTTGTATTACCTGCCATGGAATGTGGCGGTAACCTGCTATTGAACATGGTAGCTATAGTAGGCATACGATAATGGTCGTATGTTGGCTAAGATTTATATTCTACTTTCGAAATGTTTTCTACACTATGCACTAATAATAATATCAAAAATGATTTGATTTTGCGTAGTAAGCATCTTTGACTATCATAAGAAGAAATCTCCTCCAAGTCTGCGTTTGCATTGTGTGTGTGGTGGGAGGTCTTATGGTAGTTTCATTTTCCAAAAGCATTGCGAATTGACTTTAAAATTTTCTGCTGTTTATTTTTTTTTAAAGAATAACTGTTTTACGATCTCACACCAGTCACCATGACTGACTCGGAGTTTATTGTTTCCCTTCTAAACTCTGGGTGCCCACCAATTTCCACACGGGCAGTCTAGAGTTAGATTATCAGGATATTCTGGATATTCTGGAGCTTTGGAGATAAGCTGGATGACGAGACGTAGTATTTGTATCTGATATATTTATTCCGCTGTGTATTCTGTATGAGGACAAGTTATATAACTGTCCATTGTTGTATATTGACTCTGATGATTGATGTATGTATAAAATGATATAGTTCTTTGTTTTAAAGATTATTCATTTATCTATTATATATTGTTCCGCTGCGATATGTGAGATTCTGATATTGTCTCTGTTCTGTATCTGTTGTTGTTTTGTTCTTTCTTTCTTCTCTTTTTCTTCTATCTCCTTCTTCTTCTACTTTTTCTTTTTCTTAAAACCCTCACTATTGGAGTTTCCGGCACTCGATTGTTCGGCAGTCGATAAAGTGAGTATCGATGTCGAATTTTCGAAAGTCGAAAATTCCAGGATGTGACAGAGTGGTATCAGAGCATATGGTTAAGCGACAACCCTGCTCTGTTGGGTAATTACTCATTAGAGATAGAGTCAGTAGTACTCTAGAATGAGTTGAGTGTAATAATAGATATGAGCGCGTATTTGTTATTTGAATATAAAATTGTTTTGTATTGTGATGATTGGTTTATTGAGTGGTATATGAACCTTCGTCGGCACAGTCTTGCAAAACTGTATCGAAGGGGTTTCTAAACGCTCGAATAGAACAGTTCGGCACAGTATTGTTTTAAAATTGGGTGAATGAAATAATTTTACCCAAACTATTTTTGTATAGAAAAGAAATGATTTTTCTATGAATTATTATAGTATATGGTTGTATGGTTGCTAGAAATGATAACATTAAACTATTATCATTGAAATTAAATGAGAAATTGGAATTATAACTCCAAAGTTAAAATAAATTCACATACAAATGAAATTTGAGAATATAAATTATAAATGTGAATTGTAATTTAAAACGGAATTCCAGAAAAGTTTTTGGAAATGTTTTGAAAGGAATTTGTAAATTTTGGAGATTTGGAAAATTTAAATTTCTTTTTGAGTTGAAAGTGAATTTCAAAGGTTTTGGAAAGTATTTTGAAGAGATGAAAAGCTCTAAACTCTTTTCGGTCGCTGGAAAATAACTTCGGTAATGACTGCAGCATTACTGATGTTCATTTTCGGGTTTCCAAAGGAGGAATTGCTGCCATATTATTTTAAATGGAAAATTTGGGTTTTGTTTTGGAAATTCAAAGGATAATTTGAATTGTTTTCAAATGATTTTGAAATGTTGGTAAGATTCTGGAATACCATATGAAAATATCTATGAATATTATGAAGTTGAATTAGATAAATTGAGACTTGAATTGTGAACTAAATAAAAGAATGATTCGAATTTGCAGATAAATTCAAGTAAGTAAAAATAAATTTCTGAATGAATGGAATTTACAATTGCAAGTAAATGAAATTAAAGATGAATGTTAAACTCTGTTTTGAATTTGTTAGCAATTGTAATTCAAGCTGAATATTGGAAATTGGAATTTGTAACGAATTAGTAATTGGAACTAATTTAAAATAGTACAGTTGTGAATAAAAGGTAGTTGATAAATTCAATATTCAAAAGTAAACTGAATCCAAATTAGATTGAAATTTAATTCAAATAAATTGAAATGTAAAATTGAATGAATCTAACTCCAATAGTGAATTAGAGATAGTATATAAGCAGTTATATTGAAAATTTTGTAATAGAATTTGCAAATGGTTTGAATCTGTAACTAGATATAATGGCTAGTAGATATACAGGTGTATAAAGGGATTGGAAAAATTATTTCACAGATAATTCGAATTGCTCGAAAAAGGTATGTATTTGAGTTTTAATATGAGTTTTTGATGATTTCTCTCTAGCCGCTTGGCTTTTTCTTTTTCTTTTTGAAATCTGAGAGTCCGTAGGGACGTTTTGTAGTCGTACCGTATTAGCCGCGCAAAGGAGACGCTGGCGAAATTTTTCGAAAATTTAGGGCGTTAGAAAATTTTTGAGAAATTTTGAAAGTTTGAATTTGAAATTTGAATTAAAATTAGAATTGTGAAGTGAAACAATGTTGTGAAAACTATGACAGGTTTAGAAAGTTAATTGAGTTGATAACGAATCTTTAGTAGAAAGATTTGTTTTGGAAAATTGATAAAACTATTGAGGTTGAAAGATAATAGGCGAGTTAAGAACCACTTTTCTTAACTTGTAATTTCGAGGACGAAATTCTTTTAAGGGGGGAAGTTTGTAACGACCCAGAATTTTGAACGAATTAAATTGAGGATATTTAATTAATTTTAAATATTTGAACGATGATTTAATTTGAATCCTCGATCTAAGTTTGAAATTGGTGATTAAGTTATAAAATTTAATCTAGTGAATGCTGAATAAAAAAATTTGTATCTTCGATTTTAAGTCGAAGAAAAATATTTCGGAAGCTTTTAAAATTCATGTTGATATTACTGAAGATAACAGAAGCTTCAGAATCTGATTTCAAACTATTATGTTCAGTTTTGAATTATATTGTTCGAACCGATATTTAAAAATAGTTATTTTTCAGACTGTCTCGGAATTCAACGAAACCAGTGCCGTTGGGTCCGTAATATCGAATTATTATCGGATTCCAAATTTCGTATTTTTCGGAGTTGTTTCGTGACTGTACGATATGCAAACGCGTTAAAATAAAATGAAATTCAAATTAAAATTTAAAATTTATATTAATATACATCACCACGTTCTCTTCCCTTAATTTCAGCCGAGAATCACGAAATGATCGTGCCAACCATCCCTTTCAGTTTCAAAGGCCAAATCGAATTCGAAGAAAAATAATTATCTCGTTCAAAACCCAGTCGAAATTTTATAAACGAAAACGAAATTCTTTCGTTCAATATTTTCAAACCAGGATTCAAATCACGATTCTTCTTGGCAACAATGGGGACGAAGACTCGAGTTCGAGCAAACAGTCGAGGGTCTCGCGAGCAAGGCGACAGATCTGGGCGCGTAGTCGGAGCTGCAGAAGCAAGGAGGCTTGCGAAAAATAGTGGCAGGCATTTCTAGGGTTTCGATTGGGGAAACTCGAGCTGACTTCTCGCGTCGAAGATGGCGCAACGGTTGTGGGCACACGTGCGATGGAGGTGATAGCTCGAACTCGTGAGCGACACTGGTGGCCTCGGCAATAGGCAAGTTGGAGATTGGGTTTACTCGCGTGTGCTATGGAAGTGGTGTCATGATTATCTGGGCAATCGAATTCGTCTTTGAGTGCTCGATCGAGGTAACAACTCACGTTTACTAATTTAAAATTTAATGAATATTCATATATTCACGTTAGAAGAGAATGATAAATAAATACATACATGGAAATTTACACATGTTTAATATACTTTAAGGTTCAGTAAAGAGTTTATAATTATCAGTATATGCAGTTTCAATTTTTAAATGCAAGCAGAAAATACATATAGATAAGACTTTGGAAAGAACTAGGGATTTATATAAAAAGATTTGATTTTTCTCTATATAGAACAGTTTTGTAAATATATGCAGTTTACAGTAAAGAAAATCTTATGTATAAGCAGTTTTAAAATTTAAGTGTTCTTAATTCAATTTGAAAATTTATATAGGAATGTAAATATATTTACATAGTAAAGTGATTTAAGCTGTGTTTTACAGTAAAGAAAATAGATTTTTGTTTTAAAAATCTGTACCTGTTATTTTCACTTGTGTAGTTTTATAAATAAGATAAAATTCATTAGCTAACTAAAATTTTATATGGAAGTTTATTTTCCAATTAAGGGAAAATCTTTAGTTTAATTAAATAATTTAATGATTAAATTTAATTTAATAGTGATGGATTATTTGTTCGGTTCAAACATCCTATTAAAATAAAATTTGTTGGGAATTTAAAATTGTTAGTAAATTAAATTATAAAGGAAAATGGGTTTGAGGAAATTAATTATCAGTTTAAGGTAAAATAAATCAAGTGAAATTTAAATTGTTTGATTGATTCAAATATTAATAAAAATCATAATTGTTTATACAAGGTCGAATACAACGAAGAAAAATGAATCTGGATTTGGAATGGATTGCAAAATAAAATCCAAGGTGAGATTTTCTCACTCAAAATTGAAAAGTGGATTTTACAGTTATTGTTTGTTGACTGTTTGGATGTGCTATTAGATATGATAGGATATATCTATATATATATAGCAGTATATACATATTGGCATATGTATATATTGGATTGATTGATTTCCCGCCTCGTATAGCGGATGAGACCCTATTGCGCCGTTAGTAAGCGGATTTATAAAAACCTATATACCGCGATAATTCCGTACTGGAGCGGAATTGGTATTGTGCTGACGTCTTTGGATGTAGGAAAACAGGTTGGAGGGATCCAACTGGACCCCTCACTTTGATTGAATTTATTTATACTGTGATATGAATCTGTGAATGATTATATTGATGTTATTGATCATATCGATGTCTGGAAAATTGTTGAAAGCTAAAATTTAGCTGAATGGATGTTTGATATCATTGGATTCCAAAAATAAACGAAATTTAATTTTTGGAAATCAAAATAGAAATTTCTAAATGAATTTGATTTTAGAAATTTAATTAAATTCGAAGAAAGGAATTTTAAAAGTATAAAAAGTTAATTTTTATAATCTTATCGAATTTATTTCCAGAATAAAGTGAAAATGTTAAATAAATGAATTGCGTATAATAGTGATTTTAAATTGAGGAAATTAATTTAAAATCTGGATTTCTAAATAAATTGGAAGAAACGATTGAAATTTATTTTCTTAAAAAGGAATTTATTTAAAAGAAGATAAGTTGGAAATTCAGTTTGAAATTTAATTGGTAAATTAAAATAAGTTGTGAAATCAATGTAAAATGAATTCAATAAGGAATTTATTTAGTAGTGCTAAATAAAATTTGAAATCAATCTGTAATTGATTTAATATTTAGGAATGAATTTTTGAGAAATCAATGTGGAAATTTTATTCGAACGTTGAAAATAAAATTAGAAATCAACATTGAAATTTATTTGGTATTGAAGCTTTTATAAATGGAATTAAAATTTATAAAAGTTGTTTATGAACCCAAAGTCACTTATTTTGATAAGTTAAGTATAGAAGTTGATAAAAGAAGGTTTATAAGTCGAAGTTGTTATTAAAAAGAGAAATAGAATTTATAAACGTGCTTATAAATTCGAAAATAGATTGAATGTGATAAAAATGTGTAGAAATGATTGAAATGGGGTTAAGTAAATTTTATTCACGATTTTGGACAATGAATATATTGTTAAGTAAAATGGATTCATTTTTGAAGAAGTAATATTTTTAAAAAAATGAAGTTAAACATTTTAAAAGTGTTTTAAAATGTGTTGTGAATCGAAACCATAGATTTCAACATTTATTGTTGAAATAGACGTTTTCGAGAAACTTAAGGAAATAGTGGACTATAACACTGTTGTTATAGTAAATGATTTCCGGAAGGAAATGTTTTATTTAGTATTGGGATTTATATATCTATCTTAATTTCGAATCCCTGTACTAGTGATTTCGAGTCGTCGTAACGATGTTTTACGTAACATTCGTTTTGACTCAAATAAAGGCGTTAAAAGAATATTTTCCTTAAAGAATGAAATTATACTTAATTTGATTTAAGTATATCGAATATTTTCCAAGTGTTGAAAATAAATGGATTGTGAATTGCTGACTTATTTTTAAATAAGTATGGAAATGTTTTCCAAAATGAAATGAAATGTTTTGAGAATTTATCTCCTTAAAGATAAATTGAAATTGAATATTGAAAACGATTTGAAAATCGAATATCAGTAGATATTCGAAAGTATAAATTCAATACGGAATTTATAAAAGAAAGCGAAGTTGTTTAAAAATAAATATTGATTTATTTTTGAAGTGTGGAAAATTGATTTGAAATTGTTTTCAAATGGTTAAGTGTGGGAATTTTATATCTAGTAAAGATATTTTTGAAGATGAAATAATTTGGAAAATTATTTGGAATCTGATGATGTTGCGCATCTTTATTGATAGTTAAATAACCGACTATCAATAATTACCTTTAGATAGGTATTTGTTGTGAATTGGATGAAATTGAATGCCACACTTATTTTTAAATAATCGCTCACTATTCGGGTTAGCCGGGAAAGGACCATGGGGTCGTATAACCCATTCCGAATATGTGATACGTCGTTATGAATCGCATTTGAAGACCGGTGTTGAAGATCGGATATTTTTGAAAACGAAAGGATTACCGTCGAGTTACTCTACATCGACTGATCTTCGATTTAGAGGTTTTTATCACCCTTAGTGATGGGAAGTCCTGACGTGATTGAAATTATCCGGATTTGCAAGGGCTTCGTGAGAAGTGCCTTCGGTTCTGTTCGATCCCGGAACAGACTTGTATGGATTGTGTGTCTGACGTTACAATTTGAGATATTGAGCTGATTTCTTTCAAATACATTTCTGTTGGTGGCGGAGAATTTATTCTCTTAGCTTAACACCCTTCTCTGAGACGTACGAGCTCAGAGGTTATGTAGTTGAAATTTATCAGCGATATATCCCAATTTGGTAACGTGGCATACTGAGTGTTGCTGTGAAATGATCAGTGTTTGATCATTTGTGATATGATCATTTGATTGATCTTATATCTTTATGATCATAGGTTGATCATTTTTGTTTGACCCGAAGCAGGGCTTTTTATAGAAAGCGTAGCTTTGTGGACGAGACTTCGTCGAGCCTCACACCCCGGAAATGGTCGAAACAGGAAGAATGCAGCAAGGTTCTAGGGAGTAGCGCCCCTTAGTGTATGTCATTCCTTCTGGATAAAGGTGGTATCATGGTATGGAGCCCAGATACTTAACCTCTGTGGTTACTGCATTATTATTATCTATGTGGTTTGTTGCGAATCGGGGATCCTCGGGAAGATCGGTGACGATCGGGGGATGGCATACGCGTGTCAGTAGTTACCTATTTTTGCAGAGGTAACCCGGCCTTGTGTTGGCAGAGATCCGGTTAGGTTCTCGGGTCGTCTATTCCAGGGACGTACCCATCGTGGATAGGAAGTTCCTTAGCCTGACCATTTGTTGGAAATCCAAAGAAACAATACGTGACTTGTACGGTTTTAGTTGTATTACCTGCCATGGAATGTGGCGATAACCTGCTATTGAACATGGTAGCTATAGTAGGCATACGATAATGGTCGTATGTTGGCTAAGATTTATATTCTACTTTCGAAATGTTTTCTACACTATGCACTAATAATAATATCAAAAATGATTTGATTTTGCGTAGTAAGCATCTTTGACTATCATAAGAAGAAATCTCCTCCAAGTCTGCGTTTGCATTGTGTGTGTGGTGGGAGGTCTTATGGTAGTTTCATTTTCCAAAAGCATTGCGAATTGACTTTAAAATTTTCTGCTGTTTATTTTTTTTTAAAGAATAACTGTTTTACGATCTCACACCAGTCACCATGACTGACTCGGAGTTTATTGTTTCCCTTCTAAACTCTGGGTGCCCACCAATTTCCACACGGGCAGTCTAGAGTTAGATTATCAGGATATTCTGGATATTCTGGAGCTTTGGAGATAAGCTGGATGACGAGACGTAGTATTTGTATCTGATATATTTATTCCGCTGTGTATTCTGTATGAGGACAAGTTATATAACTGTCCATTGTTGTATATTGACTCTGATGATTGATGTATGTATAAAATGATATAGTTCTTTGTTTTAAAGATTATTCATTTATCTATTATATATTGTTCCGCTGCGATATGTGAGATTCTGATATTGTCTCTGTTCTGTATCTGTTGTTGTTTTGTTCTTTCTTTCTTCTCTTTTTCTTCTATCTCCTTCTTCTTCTACTTTTTCTTTTTCTTAAAACCCTCACTATTGGAGTTTCCGGCACTCGATTGTTCGGCAGTCGATAAAGTGAGTATCGATGTCGAATTTTCGAAAGTCGAAAATTCCAGGATGTGACAGAGTGGTATCAGAGCATATGGTTAAGCGACAACCCTGCTCTGTTGGGTAATTACTCATTAGAGATAGAGTCAGTAGTACTCTAGAATGAGTTGAGTGTAATAATAGATATGAGCGCGTATTTGTTATTTGAATATAAAATTGTTTTGTATTGTGATGATTGGTTTATTGAGTGGTATATGAACCTTCGTCGGCACAGTCTTGCAAAACTGTATCGAAGGGGTTTCTAAACGCTCGAATAGAACAGTTCGGCACAGTATTGTTTTAAAATTGGGTGAATGAAATAATTTTACCCAAACTATTTTTGTATAGAAAAGAAATGATTTTTCTATGAATTATTATAGTATATGGTTGTATGGTTGCTAGAAATGATAACATTAAACTATTATCATTGAAATTAAATGAGAAATTGGAATTATAACTCCAAAGTTAAAATAAATTCACATACAAATGAAATTTGAGAATATAAATTATAAATGTGAATTGTAATTTAAAACGGAATTCCAGAAAAGTTTTTGGAAATGTTTTGAAAGGAATTTGTAAATTTTGGAGATTTGGAAAATTTAAATTTCTTTTTGAGTTGAAAGTGAATTTCAAAGGTTTTGGAAAGTATTTTGAAGAGATGAAAAGCTCTAAACTCTTTTCGGTCGCTGGAAAATAACTTCGGTAATGACTGCAGCATTACTGATGTTCATTTTCGGGTTTCCAAAGGAGGAATTGCTGCCATATTATTTTAAATGGAAAATTTGGGTTTTGTTTTGGAAATTCAAAGGATAATTTGAATTGTTTTCAAATGATTTTGAAATGTTGGTAAGATTCTGGAATACCATATGAAAATATCTATGAATATTATGAAGTTGAATTAGATAAATTGAGACTTGAATTGTGAACTAAATAAAAGAATGATTCGAATTTGCAGATAAATTCAAGTAAGTAAAAATAAATTTCTGAATGAATGGAATTTACAATTGCAAGTAAATGAAATTAAAGATGAATGTTAAACTCTGTTTTGAATTTGTTAGCAATTGTAATTCAAGCTGAATATTGGAAATTGGAATTTGTAACGAATTAGTAATTGGAACTAATTTAAAATAGTACAGTTGTGAATAAAAGGTAGTTGATAAATTCAATATTCAAAAGTAAACTGAATCCAAATTAGATTGAAATTTAATTCAAATAAATTGAAATGTAAAATTGAATGAATCTAACTCCAATAGTGAATTAGAGATAGTATATAAGCAGTTATATTGAAAATTTTGTAATAGAATTTGCAAATGGTTTGAATCTGTAACTAGATATAATGGCTAGTAGATATACAGGTGTATAAAGGGATTGGAAAAATTATTTCACAGATAATTCGAATTGCTCGAAAAAGGTATGTATTTGAGTTTTAATATGAGTTTTTGATGATTTCTCTCTAGCCGCTTGGCTTTTTCTTTTTCTTTTTGAAATCTGAGAGTCCGTAGGGACGTTTTGTAGTCGTACCGTATTAGCCGCGCAAAGGAGACGCTGGCGAAATTTTTCGAAAATTTAGGGCGTTAGAAAATTTTTGAGAAATTTTGAAAGTTTGAATTTGAAATTTGAATTAAAATTAGAATTGTGAAGTGAAACAATGTTGTGAAAACTATGACAGGTTTAGAAAGTTAATTGAGTTGATAACGAATCTTTAGTAGAAAGATTTGTTTTGGAAAATTGATAAAACTATTGAGGTTGAAAGATAATAGGCGAGTTAAGAACCACTTTTCTTAACTTGTAATTTCGAGGACGAAATTCTTTTAAGGGGGGAAGTTTGTAACGACCCAGAATTTTGAACGAATTAAATTGAGGATATTTAATTAATTTTAAATATTTGAACGATGATTTAATTTGAATCCTCGATCTAAGTTTGAAATTGGTGATTAAGTTATAAAATTTAATCTAGTGAATGCTGAATAAAAAAATTTGTATCTTCGATTTTAAGTCGAAGAAAAATATTTCGGAAGCTTTTAAAATTCATGTTGATATTACTGAAGATAACAGAAGCTTCAGAATCTGATTTCAAACTATTATGTTCAGTTTTGAATTATATTGTTCGAACCGATATTTAAAAATAGTTATTTTTCAGACTGTCTCGGAATTCAACGAAACCAGTGCCGTTGGGTCCGTAATATCGAATTATTATCGGATTCCAAATTTCGTATTTTTCGGAGTTGTTTCGTGACTGTACGATATGCAAACGCGTTAAAATAAAATGAAATTCAAATTAAAATTTAAAATTTATATTAATATACATCACCACGTTCTCTTCCCTTAATTTCAGCCGAGAATCACGAAATGATCGTGCCAACCATCCCTTTCAGTTTCAAAGGCCAAATCGAATTCGAAGAAAAATAATTATCTCGTTCAAAACCCAGTCGAAATTTTATAAACGAAAACGAAATTCTTTCGTTCAATATTTTCAAACCAGGATTCAAATCGCGATTCTTCTTGGCAACAATGGGGACGAAGACTCGAGTTCGAGCAAACAGTCGAGGGTCTCGCGAGCAAGGCGACAGATCTGGGCGCGTAGTCGGAGCTGCAGAAGCAAGGAGGCTCGCGAAAAATAGTGGCAGGCATTTCTAGGGTTTCGATTGGGGAAACTCGAGCTGACTTCTCGCGTCGAAGATGGCGCAACGGTTGTGGGCACACGTGCGATGGAGGTGATAGCTCGAACTCGTGAGCGACACTGGTGGCCTCGGCAATAGGCAAGTTGGAGATTGGGTTTACTCGCGTGTGCTATGGAAGTGGTGTCATGATTATCTGGGCAATCGAATTCGTCTTTGAGTGCTCGATCGAGGTAACAACTCACGTTTACTAATTTAAAATTTAATGAATATTCATATATTCACGTTAGAAGAGAATGATAAATAAATACATACATGGAAATTTACACATGTTTAATATACTTTAAGGTTCAGTAAAGAGTTTATAATTATCAGTATATGCAGTTTCAATTTTTAAATGCAAGCAGAAAATACATATAGATAAGACTTTGGAAAGAACTAGGGATTTATATAAAAAGATTTGATTTTTCTCTATATAGAACAGTTTTGTAAATATATGCAGTTTACAGTAAAGAAAATCTTATGTATAAGCAGTTTTAAAATTTAAGTGTTCTTAATTCAATTTGAAAATTTATATAGGAATGTAAATATATTTACATAGTAAAGTGATTTAAGCTGTGTTTTACAGTAAAGAAAATAGATTTTTGTTTTAAAAATCTGTACCTGTTATTTTCACTTGTGTAGTTTTATAAATAAGATAAAATTCATTAGCTAACTAAAATTTTATATGGAAGTTTATTTTCCAATTAAGGGAAAATCTTTAGTTTAATTAAATAATTTAATGATTAAATTTAATTTAATAGTGATGGATTATTTGTTCGGTTCAAACATCCTATTAAAATAAAATTTGTTGGGAATTTAAAATTGTTAGTAAATTAAATTATAAAGGAAAATGGGTTTGAGGAAATTAATTATCAGTTTAAGGTAAAATAAATCAAGTGAAATTTAAATTGTTTGATTGATTCAAATATTAATAAAAATCATAATTGTTTATACAAGGTCGAATACAACGAAGAAAAATGAATCTGGATTTGGAATGGATTGCAAAATAAAATCCAAGGTGAGATTTTCTCACTCAAAATTGAAAAGTGGATTTTACAGTTATTGTTTGTTGACTGTTTGGATGTGCTATTAGATATGATAGGATATATCTATATATATATAGCAGTATATACATATTGGCATATGTATATATTGGATTGATTGATTTCCCGCCTCGTATAGCGGATGAGACCCTATTGCGCCGTTAGTAAGCGGATTTATAAAAACCTATATACCGCGATAATTCCGTACTGGAGCGGAATTGGTATTGTGCTGACGTCTTTGGATGCAGGAAAACAGGTTGGAGGGATCCAACTGGACCCCTCACTTTGATTGAATTTATTTATACTGTGATATGAATCTGTGAATGATTATATTGATGTTATTGATCATATCGATGTCTGGAAAATTGTTGAAAGCTAAAATTTAGCTGAATGGATGTTTGATATCATTGGATTCCAAAAATAAACGAAATTTAATTTTTGGAAATCAAAATAGAAATTTCTAAATGAA
This sequence comes from Allium fistulosum, assembly GCA_030737815.1. Taxonomy (NCBI): domain Eukaryota; kingdom Viridiplantae; phylum Streptophyta; class Magnoliopsida; order Asparagales; family Amaryllidaceae; genus Allium; species Allium fistulosum. The sequence continues at coordinate 644,684,034 of CM060901.1, forward strand.
TTTGATTTTAGAAATTTAATTAAATTCGAAGAAAGGAATTTTAAAAGTATAAAAAGTTAATTTTTATAATCTTATCGAATTTATTTCCAGAATAAAGTGAAAATGTTAAATAAATGAATTGCGTATAATAGTGATTTTAAATTGAGGAAATTAATTTAAAATCTGGATTTCTAAATAAATTGGAAGAAACGATTGAAATTTATTTTCTTAAAAAGGAATTTATTTAAAAGAAGATAAGTTGGAAATTCAGTTTGAAATTTAATTGGTAAATTAAAATAAGTTGTGAAATCAATGTAAAATGAATTCAATAAGGAATTTATTTAGTAGTGCTAAATAAAATTTGAAATCAATCTGTAATTGATTTAATATTTAGGAATGAATTTTTGAGAAATCAATGTGGAAATTTTATTCGAACGTTGAAAATAAAATTAGAAATCAACATTGAAATTTATTTGGTATTGAAGCTTTTATAAATGGAATTAAAATTTATAAAAGTTGTTTATGAACCCAAAGTCACTTATTTTGATAAGTTAAGTATAGAAGTTGATAAAAGAAGGTTTATAAGTCGAAGTTGTTATTAAAAAGAGAAATAGAATTTATAAACGTGCTTATAAATTCGAAAATAGATTGAATGTGATAAAAATGTGTAGAAATGATTGAAATGGGGTTAAGTAAATTTTATTCACGATTTTGGACAGTGAATATATTGTTAAGTAAAATGGATTCATTTTTGAAGAAGTAATATTTTAAAAAAAATGAAGTTAAACATTTTAAAAGTGTTTTAAAATGTGTTGTGAATCGAAACCATAGATTTCAACATTTATTGTTGAAATAGACGTTTTCGAGAAACTTAAGGAAATAGTGGACTATAACACTGTTGTTATAGTAAATGATTTCCGGAAGGAAATGTTTTATTTAGTATTGGGATTTATATATCTATCTTAATTTCGAATCCCTGTACTAGTGATTTCGAGTCGTCGTAACGATGTTTTACGTAACATTCGTTTTGACTCAAATAAAGGCGTTAAAAGAATATTTTCCTTAAAGAATGAAATTATACTTAATTTGATTTAAGTATATCGAATATTTTCCAAGTGTTGAAAATAAATGGATTGTGAATTTCTGACTTATTTTTAAATAAGTATGGAAATGTTTTCCAAAATGAAATGAAATGTTTTGAGAATTTATCTCCTTAAAGATAAATTGAAATTGAATATTGAAAACGATTTGAAAATCGAATATCAGTAGATATTCGAAAGTATAAATTCAATACGGAATTTATAAAAGAAAGCGAAGTTGTTTAAAAATAAATATTGATTTATTTTTGAAGTGTGGAAAATTGATTTGAAATTGTTTTCAAATGGTTAAGTGTGGGAATTTTATATCTAGTAAAGATATTTTTGAAGATGAAATAATTTGGAAAATTATTTGGAATCTGATGATGTTGCGCATCTTTATTGATAGTTAAATAACCGACTATCAATAATTACCTTTAGATAGGTATTTGTTGTGAATTGGATGAAATTGAATGCCACACTTATTTTTAAATAATCGCTCACTATTCGGGTTAGCCGGGAAAGGACCATGGGGTCGTATAACCCATTCCGAATATGTGATACGTCGTTATGAATCGCATTTGAAGACCGGTGTTGAAGACCGGATATTTTTGAAAACGAAAGGATTACCGTCGAGTTACTCTACATCGACTGATCTTCGATTTAGAGGTTTTTATCACCCTTAGTGACGGGAAGTCCTAACGTGATTGAAATTATCCGGATTTGCAAGGGCTTCGTGAGAAGTGCCTTCGGTTCTGTTCGATCCCGGAACAGACTTGTATGGATTGTGTGTCTGACGTTACAATTTGAGATATTGAGCTGATTTCTTTCAAATACATTTCTGTTGGTGGCGGAGAATTTATTCTCTTAGCTTAACACCCTTCTCTGAGACGTACGAGCTCAGAGGTTATGTAGTTGAAATTTATCAGCGATATATCCCAATTTGGTAACGTGGCATACTGAGTGTTGCTGTGAAATGATCAGTGTTTGATCATTTGTGATATGATCATTTGATTGATCTTATATCTTTATGATCATAGGTTGATCATTTTTGTTTGACCCGAAGCAGGGCTTTTTATAGAAAGCGTAGCTTTGTGGACGAGACTTCGTCGAGCCTCACACCCCGGAAATGGTCGAAACAGGAAGAATGCAGCAAGGTTCTAGGGAGTAGCGCCCCTTAGTGTATGTCATTCCTTCTGGATAAAGGTGGTATCATGGTATGGAGCCCAGATACTTAACCTCTGTGGTTACTGCATTATTATTATCTATGTGGTTTGTTGCGAATCGGGGATCCTCGGGAAGATCGGTGACGATCGGGGGATGGCATACGCGTGTCAGTAGTTACCTATTTTTGCAGAGGTAACCCGGCCTTGTGTTGGCAGAGATCCGGTTAGGTTCTCGGGTCGTCTATTCCAGGGACGTACCCATCGTGGATAGGAAGTTCCTTAGCCTGACCATTTGTTGGAAATCCAAAGAAACAATACGTGACTTGTACGGTTTTAGTTGTATTACCTGCCATGGAATGTGGCGGTAACCTGCTATTGAACATGGTAGCTATAGTAGGCATACGATAATGGTCGTATGTTGGCTAAGATTTATATTCTACTTTCGAAATGTTTTCTACACTATGCACTAATAATAATATCAAAAATGATTTGATTTTGCGTAGTAAGCATCTTTGACTATCATAAGAAGAAATCTCCTCCAAGTCTGCGTTTGCATTGTGTGTGTGGTGGGAGGTCTTATGGTAGTTTCATTTTCCAAAAGCATTGCGAATTGACTTTAAAATTTTCTGCTGTTTATTTTTTTTTAAAGAATAACTGTTTTACGATCTCACACCAGTCACCATGACTGACTCGGAGTTTATTGTTTCCCTTCTAAACTCTGGGTGCCCACCAATTTCCACACGGGCAGTCTAGAGTTAGATTATCAGGATATTCTGGATATTCTGGAGCTTTGGAGATAAGCTGGATGACGAGACGTAGTATTTGTATCTGATATATTTATTCCGCTGTGTATTCTGTATGAGGACAAGTTATATAACTGTCCATTGTTGTATATTGACTCTGATGATTGATGTATGTATAAAATGATATAGTTCTTTGTTTTAAAGATTATTCATTTATCTATTATATATTGTTCCGCTGCGATATGTGAGATTCTGATATTGTCTCTGTTCTGTATCTGTTGTTGTTTTGTTCTTTCTTTCTTCTCTTTTTCTTCTATCTCCTTCTTCTTCTACTTTTTCTTTTTCTTAAAACCCTCACTATTGGAGTTTCCGGCACTCGATTGTTCGGCAGTCGATAAAGTGAGTATCGATGTCGAATTTTCGAAAGTCGAAAATTCCAGGATGTGACATTAGCCACCAGAGATCCGAACCAAACCAGTGATACTCCCAAAATATGAACAAAGTCAAAACTCAAAAGTCGAACAACATTAACATCATAAAATCCAGCAGCAAAATTCAATCGAGCGTTCAAAGCCGAGCGAATTGAAAGCCTCAAAATCAACCACATTCAAATGAAATTAAACAGTCGAAGCACAAGTGGAATTAGATGTGAGTGAAGAAGTCCACTCACCTTTGTCGAAGCGAAGGGCACGAACGATCGATGGAGCGAGCAACGAAACATCATTCGATCGTCCTAATAGAAGTCGGTGCCATATATTTTCACGAGCCCTAGCATCAGAGCGAACGAAAAAGATAAACGAGGCCGCCATTTCTTCGTTTGTTTTTGTTTTAGGGTTTGGCAAAAAGGAATGAATAGAGGAACGAGTACAAAACCTTATCTCAACAAAAGGAATGGCTGAATTAATAAAGATAGAAGAGAGAGCGTTATTGGGCCAAGGTTCAATTGAAAGGCCGTGTAACTCTTTAACAAATTTTCAAAAGAATTTACAACTGATTAAAACACTTAACATTTTTATAAAAGAATTTCAACAGCAACTAGTTATCAGATTAATCGTTTAATGATGAAAACTTACTTTCACAAAATCTCGGGTTGTTACAAATACTTATTCATTTCAACACACTAGAATGCAACCAAATTTACTTAAGTTTTAAAAGTTACTCACAGTGTTTTCAGGAGAAAGAACAGAGTTTGCATTTATGCTTGAAACAGGCTTGAAATTGAAAGCTAGAAACTTTCTTGATCTCTAGTCTGTAGAGTTGTTTTGTTGTTTTAAGTTGAAGTATCGTTTAAGTTTACAAGAGTATATGCTTCAGATTTTCTCAAGTTTTTGATGGACGAAACTGAATGAAGAAGATGATGGATATAAACAAGTTACATAGTGTTGTTATTTTGTACAATATCAGGTACTAGAATTTTTTTATTATGCTCAGAGATTTTTTTCCATTTGGGGCTGAAATGATATTGTATAGTGTACTAAAGATATTTGCATTTATTACTTGGCTTGTATTGGAAGCCTTCCCTATATATTTATATTTTCTTTTGCAAGCTATTTCACTTGTTTACATTTCTTTCCTTTACAAGTTGATTCATACTTATCCAATTTGTTTTTCAAGTCTACACTTATCTTTTATTTGTTCATATTTGAATGTATTTCTTTCTTTTCTTTTGCTTTAGTAATATTGCTAAATAAATTTATATTTTAATTTATTGTTAGATTTTATTTAAGTGTTACTTCATTTTTATATTTTATCTTATCTACTTTGTATTTTTATTTTCCTTTCTAGTTTATCTTATATATATTTATTTCTAATTTTTTTTATATTTATTTATTTATTTATTTCTAACTTGAATATTTATTATCGATTTTACTTTATATTTTTCATAGATGATTTTAAAACCATTTACTTAAAATTTAATTCAAACTCAATATATATACATATATACATATATATTCAAATTATTATTAAACCATTTATTTGAAATTTAAATCCAAATCACATATATACCATCTTTAAATTCATATGATTTAATATATTCTATTTGAATTGGGGAAACTCAAATCAATTTACAATTAATTTTACAATTTTTATTCAAAAACTAAATTAATTATCAATTTAAATATATATAAAATCCGGGGTCGTTACAGTAATTTAACGTATTTATGGAATTATTGTATACAAACCAAAAGCTATTAATTTCTTGTTAAATAATTGAGTTTTTATTCCTGTAATTAATCTATAAGCTAAAATACATTTCAAACAAATAAACATATGTTTACTCCTTTACTAAACTTATTCATTTTTATTCTTTTATTTTTTATTTAAATGTCCTCATATTAAATCAAATATTACCTTATGAATTTATTCAACATAAGTTTTCATTTTATTTCACTCAACTCTATAGTTAACATCTTTTCTTACATTAATTGCAATATTTAATTACATTTAATTTCATTGATTTCCAAATTGATTTCAACGGATTAAATAATAAGATGATAAGTAAAACAATATTTACATTTAAGTAATTTAAACACATTTAAAAAAACACATTTATAAATGAATTCAGTGTTGAATATTACACTAATTACAGTGTTCAATTTCAACTGTAATTAAATCCAATTAATTATATTTTAATTCCAATAAATTGAATAAATTTGATTTCAATCTTTTATTCAATCATTTATTGTCAAATGGGTAAAACTAGCACTAATTTACATTTTATTACCTCAATATTCTACTATTATTGCCTTAATTCACATTAACGTAACATTTAATTACATTTAATGTAATTGTTTTTAAATTTTATTCAACAGATTAAATAAATTGGTAACAAATGACAATCGTCATCTTTTCTATATTTAATCATGTTTATTATTTACAAGCAAATGTTATTGTATATTACACAACACAAATTTTATTCAATTACAATTTATTACTTACTATTTCATTAATTAATACTACATTTAAATTATCAACTACTCTTTTAATCCAATTATCAATTAATACACACATTATTACAATTAATTTACAATCTATAATCAATTAAAATTCTTTAATCATTTCAATTAATTGGAGTTACATTTAAAGCAGTTATCAATTACCTTAAATTAATACTACTACATTTCATTCCAGTTATATTCTTATTATTAAATCACCAATTTTTTTCTTCCAACATTAAATCACAAAACCTTATTAAATTAACTATTTTAATTATCGAAAATTACGGGTCATTACAGATTCCATCTCCGAAGGACCCATTAAACTATCTATAGACATAGTACAATATGCTAGTATAATAGTGTTTGTAGTAAAGTAAAGTATTAAAATAGCATTAAGGTATTACCCATATCCCCCTTAACACATTTTTATATATTTCCGTAGTCTATACAGTACCGTAATTCCTCTATAAACTGGAGGGCTATCAAAGGGCACTCCATAGGTACGGTACAAACCAAACTCGTAGAAGGCGCGAAAAGTCATGTGACAAGGCATGCGAGGCAATGCCCAGGGTAGGATACTACCATTTTGGGAATCCAGACCGGTGGTAACGCATAGTAGCTACTACCGCCCACCTCGGAACACACTCCCATAATCAAAATTAAGGGGTGGCCACCAAATCAATCACAAAGTCATAATATGGTATAGAAGAAATGTGCCCGATAGGAGGAGCGACCTCACTTGGCCCGGCATGGCTCCTGTTTTAGCCACATCAAGCTGACTCACGGGAGTCAGGGCTACATAAATACCTCATACAGAATCATTCGCCAAACCATCCTACTTCATTCTGGAATCTCCACCACGTACACAGTTGTTAAAGTGGTTTTGGGTATTGGCAGAGAGTATGACAATATTCGATCCCGGTCTCTTTAACAACCACTCGCTTATTTCACACCAGATGGTTCTTTAACATTTCCAAAACTAATTCATAATTGATATCAAAATATCATATTCTCAAAATCATATCGCTTTCGAAATCATATTCACTTTCGAAATCATATCACTTTGAAATCATATTCACCCGTAGGCTAAACTCTCATTTCATTATCATCATATTTACTCAAAATATGTCATTTCACTAGAAGATATCATTTCAAATCTCAACTTAGGTTATAACATCATTTAACCATATTCGCTTTTAAATTAAGAATTTAAATATAAACATTTCAACTTTACATAGTCTGAAATATAGAAAATAGTTTAGATAGTTATAAATAGTTTAATTAATTTAAAATAGTTTTAAATAGTTAAAATAGTCTACAATAGATTTAATAGTTTAAAATAGATTAAATTAGGTTAAAATAGTTTAAGATAGTTTAAATAGATTAAAATAGTTTAAAATAGATAAAAATAGTTTTATTAGTTTAATATAAAATGGTTTGATTATAGAAATGGTTATATAGTAATTGTTTGAAAATCTAATTAAATCAGAATTTTAGAATAATATATTTTTAAATAATTTATATTAAAATACTTAATTTTTTTGAAATTAATATCAAATCAAACTATTACTTTCATTTCAACACATCTGGACCATATCCAGCTTTCAACTCAACAAACTAAAATTGGTCTTTCAATTTAGATTCTCATTTAAAACCATTTAATCAATATTGATTTCAAATCCATATTCGAACAATAAATTCAAACTATTTCAAATTTAGTAGATTTCAAAGTTACATTTTCAAATGTTTCAATAACTCAATTTCGATAAATTTCATTCATACTTCAAATTCAACTTTTAAAATTTCAAGTGAATTTCTTTAAACAATTCCTTTAAACCAATTCCAATTTCAACATTTAAAGCTTGGATTTTCGAAAATAATTCATTTTTATAAATCCAATTTTATTTCAAAATATCATATAACTGAATTCAAAAATTAAGGATTTAAAATCATTTAATTTAACTAATCCGGTGTCCGTATATAATTTTCTACCCTATGGTCAAGTGATACGAACATATATCATTTCAATCCGCAATAATTTCAATTTACGGGTATATATCATTTCAACCCGCAATCCCGAATTAACATTTAAAATCCATAAATCGCTTGGATTTATCATTTCAACCCATAACGATTTTCCCCTAATCTATAAATCGTTCGGGTATGTATCATTTCAACCCATAGTCATTTTCCTAGCAATAACTAAGGGAACTTACAATGTTATAAAATATAACATCTAGTCTTCCAATATCAACAATCAAACATCCATCACAACCACCTTTCAAATCAACAGAAATAACAACAATTGATTGATTATCAATAACAGATATTAACAGACAATTTAAAATTCGATATTAAATTAAATGGTGATTAAATTCAATATACGTCAGATTTTACTGGAATAACAATTTGAATATACCAAACATCAACAAATCAAATTCTAATCACATCATAAATTCAATTTAACTAACATAAGATAATTTAGTAGTTGTTAGTGGGTTAAAACACTCACCTTTGATTTCAAATCGATTTGAAATCCAAAATAAAGCCCAAAATTCAACAGCATCAGAATTTGTCCAAACTAGTGCTAAAATGTTCGAAATTCCAATACGATCGCAGTGGAACAAACCGCGCATAATCCGACCTCGTATGTAAAAGTTATGACAATTAGAAGTTAGACAATTCATATAATTTAATAAATAGAATAAACAAATAAAATTTCAAATTTTTACCACGTCATCACTTCGTTATTGCGTACGAGTCAACCCAGACATGTTCGAAACCCTACTGATGCTCGGCCACCACCCTATATACAATTATCGTCCATCATCCACTGGCGTACGTGCCGATCAGGTCACGCCACTAGACTCTCCACCTCGAGTTGCCCCAGACCGAGCCCATGTGAGCCACTCCGGCCTACCAAACCACCAGCGCCGCGGCGAACTAGGGTTGAAATTCATGGCCAATACGAGACCCTCTGACACATGTGAACACCACTGATCAACAGCTCTGGTCCTCCTCTATGCAACGCGATCCCCCGATCGCTCCCAGAACGAAGATCTACTGTCCAATCCTACAACCACATATGAACGACCGAGGTTCATTCATCAAATTCTGGACACACGGAGACCCAAATCGAAAAATGAAAAATAGATCTAGATGTTGCTCTTTGAGAGCTTCGAAACGGTATATAATATGATAGGGTTTGGAGAGTTTGAATTTTGAAATTCATTTGGAAATTGGATTTAGGGTTTTGTAATTGGATTTGGTCTCTGCCATTAGAAGAAGGAGATAGGCAGATAGAATTGCATATACAGTAGAAACAGAAAGACTGCCAGGGTTTGAGAAACAAAGCTATTTATATGAACAAAGCCCGATAAGAAAGAATAAACGTATCTAATTGGTTTGAAACGACAATAACGATCCGAAAAGCCCGTTCCGTCTCTGAAACGAAAGTAGGTCATCCCATATATCGAAATAGATGTTTTAGATATTTTTAAATTCAATGGAACAGGTTTCAAGTCCAAATTCTATTGTATAAAGAAGTTAGCTTTTAAAACCAGCTTATTTCAAATTGATTTCATTAAATTGATTTCTACGCGTTTCGAGTCCGTACGATCAAACGACAAGTCCGATCGCTACGTAACTTGAAATCCTACAATAATTCACCATTACGGATCCGATGAAAGTGGTTTCATCAAAATTCGAGATAGGGCCAAAATGGCTATTTTCACGTTAATTAAATAAATTATTATTAAATTAATTAAATCACTTTTTTAATTCAAATTTTATAATTAACAAATTTTATCATTTCTGATTACCAAGTAATTTAAATTCTTTTAAAGTAAATTTCCAAGTCAAAACCAATGTTAAATATTGCACTACTTACGGTATTCAATTTCAATAGCAGTAAATTCATAAATTATAAATTAAAATCCCAAATAAATTAACTTATTTTGATTTCAATCTTTATTATTCATTCAACTATCATCCTACGGATAAAATGAACATTGGTTTACATTTCATTACATTAGTATTCTATATTTATCTTTTAAATTCATATTAACTGTCATATTTTATTTGATTAATTGCAATTGGTTTACAATTTAATTTCAACAGATTAAATAATGCAATGTTAATTAAACTATCGTTACAACTTACAATTTCAAACACATTTCTATGTTTAATGTTAACAAACAAAGCTAATAAATTCACATACTGATTAATTATTCTATATTAACCGATTTCAATTAATTACATATAATTTCACTGTTTAATACAACATTTGGTTTATTTCCTCATTTACACTTTCTCACCAATTTGACTTTGCAATTATTTCAATCAATTGAAATTACATTAACGTAGTTATTAATTACCTTAAATTAACATTACAAACATTACATTCTAATTATTCTTCTCCTTAATAAATCTTAAATTTTTAATTTTTCACAACATTAAATTCTAAAACTTATTTAATTTAATGTTTTTAATTATCAAAAAATGCGGGTCGTTATAAGTTCAAATTTAAAAATATCAATTTAAATCATTTAATTCAAATTAAACAACAATGTTCGAATTTTATATTCAAGTCTTTAGAATAATTCAATTCCGAGCTCAAATTTGATATATCGATTTAAATTACCTTTACTTAAATAACTTCGAAGTTCGAGTAATATTCAAATCTTTTTAAACAATTCAATTTTGATAATTCAAATCATATTTCCATCATGACTTCAAATTCCAATTAAATTCTTTAAACCAATTTCTTTTAACCAAATTTAATTTTAAAATTTTAACTCGAGTTTGAAAATAATTCGATTTCCATACTTCGATTCAATTTTATTTTCATAAAATAAAATCATTTGAATAAATTCAAATCCAAGAATTTAAAATTATTTAAGTTAACCAATCCGGTGTTTGTATATAATTTTCTATCCTATCGCCAAGTGATCAGCTATTTCAATTTAATTTCAGGGATAACATATAATAGATAACATAGGATATTACAGAGTCATTTCCATAATATTTAATACATCAGAGTTCATTACATTGCAACTTCAACTGGACAATTATAACTACCTGCCCATATAAAAACATAGGTCATACACAAAACACAGCGAAATAAGATAACAATTAGCTAAAATTGAAGCCACCTACTCCAGCTCCTTCAAAATGCCTCCATAAGAAACCTAGATCACTTGACTACTTAAACAAATTTGAGTACCCAAGAGTTTTAGGAAAAGAAAATAAAACTCCAGGTCAAACATGGGTCTGGTGTGAGTAAAACTTAGACAACATAAATTTTATTTTTATAAAACACTTTAAAATCAAAGGTATCTCGTAAGACCACACCGCACATAAACACGGACGGGTACCTTATGAAAACCAAAAACAATTTATATAGAATTCCAGTGATATTATGATAATGTCTAGAGTTTTTAAGTAAAATAGAACATAGCTGAAATGCTTGCATCTCACATTTCAACATATTTGGGCACAACTAAAAACGTATGGCTCTTATTGGAGAATGGATTCCATATAATGATAGGGCTACTGGAGTACCGTCCATCACGGTGCATGTCTACATAAAATAACATTGAGGTCGAACCTATCGACCCCTACCAACGCAAGACCGGCCTACCCTTTACTGGATAGTACCCAATAAGATCACCCCTCGGTTAGGATCAACAACCATACCGAAGCATACCTGAGTTAATAGTAGGGACTTTAGATAGGGATGACCTTACCCTCATGGGAGCGTCCCACCTAGCCTTACTCCATCTTCCATGTTTTAGTCATTCTCGGTTGATGAGGCCCGAGGCTTTAAATATGTTTAGACTTAGATCTGGATATCAGTCCCAAATATTTTAGAATTTGAATGTTGTATATTTTTATTCTAGATCTATACTTGGGTGTAAACAGGATTTTTGGATTATTGCCCAATTTGTGCTATGTTGTAGATTATCTGTAGTTTAATTTGTGGGAAGAACATACGTTTGATTTTTATAAATTTATTTACTTTTTTTTCACTTTTCATTCAAAAGGGCGATATTTTATTTAACAAGGAATAAGAGATTATTCATTCGTTGTAATTTCAAACAGAGTCAATATTTTTTTTTGTGTTAAACCAATTTATGAAAATCATAGTGGAAAATCTTCCTAAGGAATTAATTCCAACGAATTAAATATGGAAAGCAAACTCTTGTTACATATTTATGATTAGAATATATTTGATTACGAATAGGTAGTTTTATTAGGCAATTATATACGTATTTATTGCGTTAATAATAGAAGAACAATGTTTATTCATGCGTTAATTATTATTATATTTACCGGAAGTGAATAATTAGAATTAGAAAAGGTAGCAATTCATATTAATGTGAAATAAATTAGGAATTCCTATTAATTAATTAATAGGAAATGAAAGATTGTAACCTAAAATAATGCGCAATAATGAGAAATAATGGATAGTAAATTAAGGGTTACAATTAATAGAGACAAATGGATTAGTAGGCCTGATAAAATTGGAATAGATATGAAAAGTTTACTAGTTTGAAATTAATAATCATACATAAATGTCTTAGAAAATGTCCGTTAGGATTTTATGGACAAATTGACATTTATGAGCATTAAAAGGGGATTTATGAGTAGATAAATATTTAAGGTAAATCTTGTTGCCTTAAATAAAAAAGGAATTAATAAGCTAAGTCCAATGTCAACCTAAGATAGTATAAGTAAAGACTTAGGATGGCTAATTGGACTTTGTAGGTTAGTGATGTGAGGTCAATAGAGTCACTCGACAGAAGACTGCCCTTCACTTTGAGGCTTCCAACAGTCGGGTGCATTACTACCGATGTGAGATATCACTAATCCTATGACCCATGACGGCATGAGAGATTGGACCTACTTTCTTAATTGAAAAGTATTAAATGATCCAAATCTGGAATTGGGAAGCGGTGATGGATATCTCTAAAAATGTTTACTTCAGTATTGAGGTATTAAGTGGCTATCTTAGGGCCCGTCTCCCTACCAAAAGAAGTAATCAAATGAAATTCCATATTTATAAGAGTGATACTGGATAACTTGAGAGAGGTTCGCTTTAGGTTTGAGATATTAAGCAGCTATAAGGTCCGCCTCTTTCCTATAAAAGAAGTATTAAGTAGCCCAGTAAGATTTCTAAGCAATACCGGCTAGATGGTACCAGCGAGGAGTCCGCCTTGGGGTTAAGTATTAATTGGCAAAGGCCTATCTATAAATAGGTGTAAAATGGTCAAAGGCACACCTAGTCCTTATTAATAAGGTATTAAGTGTATTGGGTACATTCTCTTATATTGCTAAGACTTTATTAACGATAGATACGCTAGTGGTATGGCTATTATAAATTATAAAGCCATATATAGCGGTCAAAGGTCTCTGTAGTTAGGACCAATAGACCAATAATGACGATGCTAGAAGTCCATCTTGGAAATAGGTCTTAAATAATGTAGTCTACCTCAATTGAGGTCTTAAATGGCAAAGTCTGCCAATTTCTCTTTTATGTGGCGATAGTAGAAGCTTTCTTCATATTTAGAAGTATTATAATCAGTATTCTTATCCTATTATTGTTTCCATTGTGAGTTTAAATTTCTTATCAATCTTTGATAATGCTCATGCTTATTTGCAGGTACCAAATCCAACGATCTGTGCTTTGATGGACTTGGGTTTCCCATTAAAGTACAAGTCATTATATTTATGTTACCTATTCTCATTTGATTTTGGGATCCAGGAAGGTGTGAATTTTTCTGTACATTTCTCATAAGAATACCCAAAATCTTATAGTGATTGCACTTATAAGGTTTGTAGTCATATGTAACCGGCACTTTAACAACATGTCCATCATAGTATTCTACCTCTACATTTTCTAGGTAGTTTGTTCCAATGTCAACTTCAATTAATATCTTAGCATAGTTCAACCTTTCTTCAATTGTAGTGAAATAATCGAGTTTCATTGGCTTTCCAATCACACTTGCAAGTTTGCATCTGGCTTTGTATCCTAGAGTTCAGGATCATTAATTGTAGCTTTATCCAAACTGGGAGGGTGCAGAAGTATTCCTTATTAAGTTTTGTCTAGGCATCCATTTTTTAATAGTAATGATACGCGAGTTGTAAGTGTATGGGCTGATTGAAGTATGTGCTTGTAATCTACCTCAGTGTTGAATTGTACAAAGAAAAGTATTTTTTCAGAATTAGCTTGTATGTATCAATAGGATTCCACTTTTTGCCTATATAGTTCTTCAATTGATAATATGACGGTCTTTGGCCATAAACATATACAACGATAGTGTTGCTCCACTTCTTCTCCGACTGATTTATGATTCGTTGTGTAATCAAAGCCATTTTATTGATATTAATTCGAATAGGTTCAAATTAATGTAGATCTTCTTCCACCGCATTAGATATAATGGAGTCCTAAACTGCCTGCGACCATGTCTTTGCCGTTGAATTTTTCCGATCGTCGGGGGGTTTTTTTTGCGTTTTCTCCTTCCGTCTCCTCAGTATTAACCGTTTCTACCATTTTCACCCATTGTGCATTTATATGTGCATGCGCATTTGTGTGTGTATATTTCCATTTTTAGATCGTTACTTCCTATGTTAAGAAATCTTATAATTTACACATATATGTTAATTCGACAAAGAATGTTTATTTCCAAATTTTAATATATTGGAGCCATCCTTTCCCAAGAAAAAAATTATTATTGCTATGAATTTCCGTAAACTACCTAAAAGTGAGACCTTTGCTCCATTTGAAATTATAAGGAGTTATCTCTTTTTATTTATATTGAAATAGATAGAGCAAACTACGAATAAGGACATCTGTACATTACACATCTATTTCATTTTGGTATATTCCTTACTATTCTCAGTTTATGAAAATTTATAAGGAAATAGATACAACTAAATTGTGCATAAGCTCCTAATAAATTAAGATATAGAAATTTACATTCCAAGTCAAATTAGTGCATTCAAACAATTACTAAACAATTTACAATCCAATTAATGTAAATCTAGAATAAACCTCTCAATCTTATCAACATTATACTTTGAAATTCTAGGGGAATAATTTCCAAAATTTCCAAATTAGGGTGCATATACCATTTCATCATAATTACATAACTTACAGAATATGTAGGCATTAATTAAATATATTCAGTTTAAGCCTATAGTTAAACAAATCTTCTATAAACATAGTAATCAAATAAAATTAAGTGGTATAAACTTCAATGTTATATAAATCGTATAATCTTTCACACACCTTTATAGCTTTCCAAATCTCCCAAATCCAAATTCATCACTTTAATTGACTCCTTTTCCTTTCTAATCCAAAAATACATATAACAAGATATATACATACCAATTAGAATTATAGAGCAGAGAGAAGATTTGAGTTAAGTGGAGTATAGATTTATAGTTGTAGGATTTATCTTTTTTGCGGAATTGATTTACTCCTCTTCTTCTCTTTTATTTTCTGCCATTCTCGGATATATATATATATATAGTTTTATAATTTTTAGAAATAGTGGAGAAGAGAATGTGGTAGAGCTCTACTGCTTTGTTCAGAAAATATGAGAAGAAAAGTAAGAGGCTAGACCTTCATATATAAGCGCTCGAATTAGTTCTATCTATTAGATTTGTATTTGTTAAATCCGGGCTGTTAGGCCGTGTTCAACCCTAGCCCTCGGCACTTGAATCAATCAACCGCTCCCCATAGGCGGTCGATCACTTATGGTTGATCGACCCAATGAGGAGGTCGATTGGTGAGGTCCAAGCGTTAATATTATTTATTTCCTAAATTCCTTTAATTATTTTCGATCTGAAAACTTCAAATGCTAATAACTTCTTCTTTTGAACTCCGATCGCGAAACTTTATATATGAAAGTTGCTGAGGAAATTGCCCCAAACGCAATGGTGTCGTTTTATGGTCAAATTCTTACGTTTTTTCAAATCCTATTTTTGACCACCTTATTAATTATTTACCAATTCTTTTTAATAAATTACTTTTCATTTCACGAGGTGTTATAGTCACTCTAACAAGGTTGAGTATATGAGGTATTATATTTATGGTGATGCAAATTGAGAGTGAGCAGGTGAGAGCCATAAGTGTGTGTGTATATTATGTGTATACTCCAGTTTAATAACATGGAGTAAACCAAATTGGCTAGTATCCATCCTAGTAGCCCGATTGCGGGGTCGCTGCCTGAATTTGTGACACCTTTTTGATGAATATGGCTGGGAACCACTGTTTTTGTATCACATAGGCCAGCACTCTGTTATCCTTTGGGGGCACTTGAAGGGTCGTGACTATCGCATAGCGTAGTCTTGCACTTGATGGATATTAGTTCACGATGACCATCGAGGTAACTAAAGACTATAGCAGTAGCATTAAGAGCATGTAAGGAAGGCTTCTGGAGCATGCTGAGAGCTGTTAGTCTCCCGTCTAGTTATTATTGATGAGATGATATAGACATCATACAAATTCACCTATATGAGATCATTGTGTTTACGACTGAGTGCCGATTAGATCGGTTATTGTGACCGATGTTGAGTTATTTATGATGTTGAGAGCATATAGGACCGAGAGTCCAGATGATTGTCCATGATACTGAGAGTTGAGTGGGTTAGTAGAGGTTTAAGAGACCGTATGGTTATTTCATTAGCCAAAAGCCGAGTCGATTACTATATGGCAGAAAGTCCAGATGATTATTATGTAATTACTGATCTCCTGGATTAGTCATAAGGCCGTGAGTCTATAAGTTGTGTAACCCTGTACACATCGATTATACTGCTATCGAGGACAGCTGGAGGTGCTGAGAGCATGGATTTGGACCCTGTAATTACCTTTTATATAGTTATTTGAGAGATGACCTTGGCTACCGAAGGTATGCCATATTTATATTTCGTGCATGGTTGATTTGGGTGATTGCTATGTGTTTTTATATATATATTAAGCAAGTGCGACCCTGGCTATTTCTACTTTATGATTATTCGAGAGATATCTTGGGAATAGATGTGTGCTTGCCCATATGGTACTTGATGATTTTGTGTATTGATGATAGTTGAATGTGTCTAATACTTCACCCATTTTGATATTATAATTCGTGATGTGTCATTCGATTATTTAATGTTTGAGCGATGAGATGTGCGTGGTATGTGGTATGTTGTCATATATACATGTGTATGTATGCGCGCGCGCGTGTGTGTGTATATATAATGAGTTGTCTACATGTCACATTGGCATACATAGCTGTTGTTATCTTTTGAAACCTACATTCTAGAATAGTCTGACCCGTATGTATTTATATAATAATCGGGTCAGTCCTAGACATTCCAGTTTTAGGGACAAGTTGACCAGTTTGTGGATGTTGGGCATAGATGGAGGATAGAGTATTTGTATATAGTTTGCATATTTGTATCCACATGTGTTTATGTGTTGTCGATATGAATATATTGGACATGTTATGTACATTTTTGTCGATAGTAGGCATTTGACTATTTTTGTAAACCCACTTGGACTCATGTATATATATTATTATATGTTATCGCTACATGGATGACTCTGTGTTATCTGTGATTTATTTGATATTGTGTGTTGTTCTATCCTGGAAACCCACATGTTTATTTCTTTGTCCCGATACTATGTATGTATAAGTGAGCTGTTTATGATTTCTTAAATATGTACTGGTGTTAGCCCAAGGGAATATTCATGTGTGATAACCCAATATCACCTCATTCTCCTTATTATCAGACAATATTAACTAGTAATACTCTTTGGTAGTATTAGTATAGAGGTAGGGTGTAAGTGCTGGTATCTGAGCAGGTTTAGAATAATACAGAGTATAAGAGGAATGAGTCTTGGCCTTATATGAGACATAGAGTCCTTGTCCTCGTAGGTGTGTAGTAGATTATTGTTTATACTTAAGTGATAGTAGGAGTATATGATGATTACTATGGTAATCATTCGAGGACGCATTTATATTTTTCTTATTACTATATAATATATTTATTTTACCTTTTTCTGAGTGTAAGTCTCATTATGGGATGCAGAGAAATTGATGGAGGTTGAAGAGGTAGGAGAAAATTGTTCAACCAATACTGTCGGCATGGTTGATGTATGTTACACCTCTATGTAGCTTAAATGTGAATGAAGTAGTTTGGTTAGGGAAGCTGTAAAAGACCTTGATTTGAATATCGTACTGAATGCTTCACAATTCTAAATTGTGTTAAGGCGAGCTGAGTAATAGGATTCAATAGTGGTCAGAATTACGCAATAGAAACTAATTGATAGCTTTATGCATGCTGAAGCCATTTGTTTGCTTATTTGAAAAAGAGCTTATTGTTATATTAATGCTTGTTTAATTTTATTGATGGATGTTATGTGATGATTTTTATTGTTGTTAATGGTTGATGAATTGGATGCATATACGAATTTCAAAAATAAACATTTTATTCAAATAAGCAAATGATTTGATAAAATATGAGTTTTATTTTATAAAGTGATTGGAAATGTTTTGATAGTTTATTTTGGTGTTAGTTTGTCTGTCGGATGCTTTAAGAGTTCTACTCAATGCGGATACACATGTATTCGATAGGAATTCTTAAACACTTAAACAAGGCAAAACTGACACGATGTTTTGAAATGATATAAGAAATATTTTACACATAATCATATATTTTTTTGTAGAATAATATATTACTTGGAGAACGAAAATATTATTTTTGTTTGAATATAATTTTGAACAACATATACAGCCATTGAATGCTAGTGTGAAGTTGAGATCAATGGTAAGCTAATGTGATATATTATCCTAGACAGTCAACATAGTAGCTATCTCCACCGAGTTAAGCGCTACAACTTAGCATTAATGGCCGGTGTACTTATAAGGCAACACCTGATCAAAAGAAAAGTGGA